>OX411257.1:3132055-8752055 GCA_948150575.1 Tinea pellionella
TTTTCAATGAGCCACCAGGCCAAAGCATTTCAAATATTTTAAATTGTCATTGACTCTGGGATTCTCATGTACAAAGTTTAATCATATTTACATTCAAAAAAACTCGAGCTGTGTTCAGTTATAAAACAGGACAGGCCTTCTCCTTAAAATATTCTCTTCACCATTGTTTATATTCTCATGCACAATCCTCCGACAAACATTATCATCTTCATAATTTTTATAGACAAAATCTTTTCGGTCATTTTCTTTTTAATACTTCCGAGACATTCTCATCAAATAAATCAAGACAAAACTGGTCGGGGTTAAGGTACAAAGGTATAAATGATTTAAGAACTTCTGTATAACTTTTTCCGAAACACCTCTGTTAATTTTTTCGTATTTTAATGTATCTTTGATAAATTTTGAATCTAAGTTTCGAGCTGTGATAGTATTGGAAGCAGTTAACCACATTTTAACATACAATATAATAATAAATAAATTGATGTTAAGAAGACCTGTCCTGTTTTATAACTGAACACAGCTCGAGTTTTTTTGAATGTAAATATGATTAAACTTTGTACATGAGAATCCCAGAGTCAATGACAATTTAAAATATTTGAAATGCTTTGGCCTGGTGGCTCATTGAAAAGTTGTTAATGACACTGCAGAGAGGGTAGTTAAAGTTATTCAAGATTTCAGCCAAACCCTTACACACCACGAAGATCAAAGACAATATCTCTTCTAGATGGTATCGGAATGTCGCAGTCTTTATCCCAACACATCTAGGATAACTTCGTCGAGAAGCTTCTTTAAATCTTTAAAGTTTTTTGTACTATTTTCCTGTTTTTTAGGTTTTTCTTTTCTAAGTTAAGTAAAAATAAAATTATTTGGAAATTATTGAACTTATTTGGAAAAGACTGATAAAAATAATCATATAGAATACTTTTAATTATTTTTGTACTTTACTTTAGGTTTTAGGCTAGTAATCAAGTAATAGTATGGAAAAAAAACAACAACAAAAAAACATCTTATTTAGCCTACCTGACCTGAAATAAACCTAAAATTTCAGGTATATCTGCTGAAGCTAGAGCAAAAAGTAAGTTCTCATTTTAAAGCTAATATTATCATCTTTAAAATGAGTACTTTCTTTCCTATCTACCTATTACGGTTCTCCTGCAAAAGCTAAAAATTTAAAACTTTTGGGCCAAAACGACCATTTTTCTCATAAAAGGACTAGACCTGGAATTTTAAGGATATCTCCTCAACTGTAATACCTAGGGTGACAAATGAATACTTGTTTTAAAGCTAATAATACCATCTTTAAAAAGAGCCCTTATTTTCCTTCCTACCTATTACAGTTGTCTCACAAAAGCTAAAAATGTTAAAATTTTGGTCAAAAAATGCCGTTTTTCAAAACTTCAGGTCCAATGCGGGACGGCTAAACCACCTCCGATTGAGCTGAAACTTTTAGGAGATCATTTTTTTACTAATCTGCACACTTTTGGCCCATGGCCCGATAACATTTCGAACATCGACGATTTTGGACCACCCTAATATACATATATATTTAATTATAATTCGACATGTAACCACACTTCGCCTGAAGTTACGCTAGAGTGCAGTCCATGAGTGCAGACAACTGCTGCCATAGAAAAATCTCTGCAGGCTGTAGTCGCCTCCACGATGTCAATTTGACGACATATTGGTCTATGCCCAGTTACTTTCAACCTGATACCAAAACGTGACTATGCCACTTCACTTGCACTTGAAAATGGTGTAACTTCTCCAGGCCGATAGGCGGGCATAACCATTCTCAGTCTGCCTTCCATTCTTTTTATGAATGCGTATATTATGCGGATTATGCAATAGGTACTAATTACACTGAGCGATCAAAGCACATAATTATAACAAAGTTACATTGGTATCAGCCAGATCTTTGCGTATTTTGAACACGGGTCTTTCTGTGGTGAGTTCACGCCTTTAACCGCTCGGTCACGGCCTCCCCAAGGCTATAAATGCATTTAAAATCTTATGTTTATAAGTGTAATAGAAGTGTTTTAAATTTAAGTTTTAAACTTGAGAGAAATACCCTTCTAAATGTTAATTTAGCTAGATTTGAAGTTAAATTCTTGGATTTGGAAATTCGTCACATAATATCTTATTTCGTTACCCTTCATTGGTAGGCAAACTTGGGCAATCCCTTAACAAACAGGACAATGCTAAAGTGAAACATCACCCTCGTTTAAATAGGTGACATATTCTTATTGCGACATCTCATAATCGAGTCGAAATTACTTCGAGTTTTTGTTTAGGTGTTTTGTTTTCGAGCAATCAATGTAACTATAATATTATAGTGAGAAGCACACAAAATAAAAATATATCTTACCTGTAATAAATAAATAAAGTTTGTATGAACTGTATTTTTGTGTCGTGGTTTGGATTTGACTACTATCAGCGAAGTTGGCGCTGCTGACCTTTACAAGCACCCTCATGCTTGTTCCTTTTATTTTTTAGCTAATTAGAGATATTTTAATTGTATGAGCTTAAACAGCACAAACAGCCCATGTGGGCTTTGAGAGGCACAAGATTTCTATTTTATAAAGTTTAAATAAAAAATAAAGAAAGTTGTCAAGGATATGCTTACTGTTGCTGATGTTACTTCCTTTAGTATTTTATTTGATTAAATTATGATGAAAACTGAACCTAAAAAAAATTTAACGCGCACACATCTTGAGCTCAGCTGGGAATCGAATCCAAGTAACGGTTGTTGTATCGGTATTTTTATAAATCATATCGAAATCGATATTAAATCGTTTTCATAAATCGGTCCAATCTGTTCTGATCTTTGCAAATATTCAAGACGTGACAGGGATTATGTCAACAGACTTTCAGACATTACAATTCTGAAGACGCGTTTCGATTTCAAATGATACTCTGTGATTTACATAATATGGATTGTTTTGTTTTACTTACTACGATAATATTTGACAATTTGTTTATCGCTTTGACTGTACCTTATGTATGATTTTGTACCTTTATGTCCGTGGTCGTCAAATTGCGGCCCGCGGGCCGCATGCGGCCCGTGGCCGTTGTTTGTGCGGCCCGCGACAAAGTAAATTATTTCAATAGTCAACTATACCTAATGTCATAAACAAAAATTAATAACGGACTGCATTCGAAATGGGCGACACGACGGTGACTGACAATAGTCTATCGCGTCGTTGCTACTCGCTCGCGACACATACGGGGGTGTATATGTTCCCCGCTCCCCGCCCGCCGCGCTAGAGTCGAGCCGCGACGCGAGTCATTTCATTTGTTTCTACGCATAAGATTGAACGTTTCTTACTTTATCGATTGCGCTTGCGGTATTCTATGTATAATGGCGGGAGTATCGTCTAAATGTGTTACTAAAAGGAAAATAACCGACGAAAATAGATGTTTTCAAGAAAAATGGGAGGAAGAATTTTGTTTTATAAGTGGAAATAAGGAAGGTACTGCTATTTGTTTAATATGCCGGGAAACTGTCGTCGGAGTTAAGCGATACAATTTATTTCGCCACTACACAAGTAAGCATAGTTTATTTACCGAAGCCTACCCTTTAGAAACGATTGAAAGAAAGAATAAAATAACTCATTTGAAATCGTCAATTCATCATCAACAAAATATAATGACAAAAGCAGTCGGGCAAAATGAGGCTATTACAAAAGCATCGTACCAAGTGTGTAACATTCTTGCAAAACGCATGAAACCCTTTACTGATGCTGAATTGATGAAAGAGTGTATGATAACTGTTTCTCAAACGTTATTTCAAAATTTTTCAAATAGTAAACAAATAATGGCAGCAGTAAAAAAGCTTACACTTTCTGAATCCACCTGTCGCCGCCGTGTTGAAGATATTTCGAAAAATTTGTTAGAGGCAGTAATGGATAAACTGAAAAACTGCAAATACTTCAGTCTTGCTTGCGATTCCAGTACGGATATAACTTCTATGTCTCAGTGCTCATTATTTGTTCGGTACTGCACAATGAACGGAATCATAGAAGAAGACTTCTTAGCAGTGATTACCATGAAAGGTCATACGAGAGGTTGTGATTTTATGGAAGTTCTAAAAGAATTTGTAGAAAAACACAGGATACCTGTAAATAAGTTGATATCAGTGTGTACTGATGGTTGTCCGTCAATGGTGGGTGCAAATAATGGTTTGATTGCTTTAATGAAGAAAGAATGGAATTTACCTAATTTGTTGCCCATTCATTGCTTGCTGCATCAAGAAACTTTGGCATGTAAAATTTCGAATAACATATTAAAAGACGTGATGAATACGATTGTAAACATTATAAATTTTATTCGAGCGCGCGAACTTAATCATCGAAAATTCAAAGACCTTCTTGAAGAATTACATGCTAATTATGGCGATGTTATCTTACATACAGCTGTAAGATGGTTAAGCAAAGGAAAAGTATTGGAACGGTTCTTTCATTTAAAACACGAAATAATGCTTTTTTTGCAAGAAAGTGGCAAAGAATTCCCCCAACTACAGCAAAATGACTGGTGGACACTTGCGGCTTTTTTGACCGATATCACTATGAAATTCAATAGTCTTAATTTAGATATGCAAGGACCTAACAAAATAATTGGGCAAATGACAAATAAAGTGTTTGCATTCGAAGACAAACTGCAATTATACATAAACGAACTCGAAGCAGGAGATTTTTCAAATTTTCCAACTGTGTCTGCTCTGCAATCCGAAGTTTCTATTCCCCACAGTATTATCCTTCGAGATTTGGTATCCTATTTGAAAGAATACCTGAGAGAAATAAAAAATAGATTTGACGATGTGCGAAAAATTAAGAACTGCTTTATACTTGTGGAAAACCCTTGGCATGTTGAAAACGAAGATATGAAATTATTCTGCCAGTTTGGATTTTCTAAAACTAAATTAATGAATGAAATCATTGAACTAAAACACGACACACAGCTAAAAGCTAGTTTTATTGAGCACCGTGAAAAGCAAGAGTACATAGAATTTTGGAAAAATGCCCCTTGCAAGTATAAATCTTTGCAAGACTGCGCACAATTTGTTTTAACCGTATTTTCTTCAACATATCTCTGTGAAGCTTCATTTTCGAAAATGACCTTCTTAAAAAATAAATACCGTAATCGTCTTTCTACTCATTTAGAAGACACAATGAGGATTGCATGTAGTCCAAAAGATGCCGATATACAAGAAATAATTAGAAAAGTTCAACACCATAATTCCTAATTGTAAAACAAGTATTTTTGATTACGGATTTGAATTTTTTTAATCATTTCTTACCTACCTATGTTCATAAATTATCTTTTTCTATTAAATATTCTAATGAACAGTATGTATGATTACTTTTCTTGATATCAACTCCCAAGCGAACGATGTCGCGGACACAGCTATAGTTCGAGTACATAACGAAATGAGCTGAACACGTTCTATTGGAGCGCCTTCACATACTCTGCGGCCCGGCGCTGGCACTCACATTGCCATGTGTGGCCCTTGGCCAGTAGAGTGTGACGACCGCTGCTTTATGTCTTCGGCATGCGTGGTACTCCGCATGATGTTTAGCTAAAGTGCTTGTGGGAAATATTTGCTATGAAAGTCTGCAGGCAACAGTCACTTCTGCTATGCCGGCTTGTGGAAAATGTGCAATTGACATTGAACATTCCTCTCGTTATACTTCTTACTATTTCCGTACCACAACTATTTCATTTCATTTCATGAGTATTAATGTCCAGGACGGCAGACTAGGTAGGGTACAAATATAACCAGTCTGCCTACCTAAATACATTAACAACAAGATAATAACAACATTGGAAAGTAGTTATTTTAACACTACCTAATTGTCACAGATAATAATTAAAAAATATCTGAACCGTGCAATTTTAATTAATTAATTAGTTTTGGTTACGCTTTGCTCGTTTAATTAATGAATATCGTTATACAGATATTGATGCTTTTAAATAGGGAACAATATAAAAAACATTGTATTGTAATTTAAAAAAAAATCGCACTGTTTTATTTGTAAACAAAATGTACATATTATGAATACGAAACCACACTGCGATGGATGAAACATTTTTTTTTCAATCTACCTATGTATTGAACGTTTTTAAATTGTAAACACGTCTGTAAAGAAAAAATAACAAAAGCTCTACCTCTGATATCATGAATTGAAGTTCAATGAAAAAAAAAAGTAAAAAGAAAAACAGGGTTAATCATATAAGTTAAGATCGAATTTCAAGGTTTTCATGACTTAGTATAATGATTAAAATCATTAGAATAGGGAAGCTCAATAGAACTTCCGGTGCTTTTGTCTTTTACTGGATTTAATTAATGTTTTCTTATTAATAAAGTTGCCTTTGTAAAACATCCTGAACAATATGGCGACGACATTTTTTCCGCTAAGAGTTCGTCTATTTAAAAAAAATGTTTTATAGTTAATTTTTACAAACATGCACTCTGAAAACGAAGCTTTAACAAAGTACCAATTTGGCTTGACAATTTTTCTGCAATATACAACCAAGACATATTCAAAACGTGCCATACAACTTTGTCACTAATAAGCAAGCAATATACGTTAACAAATTTGACTTCACGGATGTTACGCTTCAAAGTGGTGGTGAACAGCTGACTGGACTTAAAGTCATCATCAGTCTATAAAAATTATAAAAAATCTCTTACAGAATACGTAAAAGATAGTTTTTTTATTTCTTATTTTTATTTTGTTTAAGAAATTTGTAGCTAATTTAAGTAATTACTTAAGAAGGAAATATTTTCACATAAGCCCACAGTTTCAATGATTAGAAGACTTAAAATTCGTTCAAAATCGTAAATAAAAAATACCTCTGTATTAAAGTAAATAAAAAAGCGGTTCTTCTTTAATGTTTCCTTTGTATAGAGTTTGATACTAAAGAGTGTCATTCTTTCGCAGTTCAGGATACATTTATCCTTTGCTCTCTAAAAGTCGAGTTAAATGGAAAACCTCAGTTGAAAAGACATTTCCTTACACTTGCGCAGTAGAGTTCACTTTGTACTTGCCTACTTTTTTATATGTGATCACACTTCACCTGATGTTAAGCCAGAGTACAATTCAAAACAACTGCTACCACAGAGACAGCAGAGGGCAGAAGTTCACCCCGCTATGCTGACTTGAAGAGACCTTTTTTTGACGGGGCACACCTTCCTCCTTATATAGGGCTACTTCCAAGTTGATCCTGAAACACGACTACCACATTCGAATGTAAAATAAATTATATAGCTATCTATATATCTATATCATAAAGTCAACAATGACGTCGGAAAAAGTCTCATTCACCTGAAATGAGCGGGAAATCCCCTAAATCCTTAACAAAATTTCTCTTTGCGTAACTCTTTTGTGACTGAAAGCCCTTTAATTAGATTGCGTCGTTATCATTGTGTACCTCTGATTAATGGAGCTTACACTGGGAATACACGTATTTTAAAAAGCAGAATTATGAATTGAACCGTAGATTTTATGTTAAACTTAAATAAAATCACATTTGTGTGAATATTTTTATGTGACGGTCTCTGAGGCGAAGTGGTTGTGGCATCAGTCTATTCGCGGAGGTCCCGGGTTTAATTCCCGGTTGAAACAAATATAAATATTATTGTTTATTGATATATTTATATTTTAAATATGATATTATTGAAGTAACATAATTATTTTGTATTTGTTAACATTTGTTCTTGTTGCATAATGAAACCGCTAAACATGTTGTAAAAGCAGATTGTATTTTAACATCTCGTTTGAGAATCAACAACAACCCGAAACCATGGCAACGCTTTTAGATCTTTAGTCGTAAGGCCTAGGTATACAACATCACTCCCCCGAAGAATGAGCTAATAGTTGAATCGCGCAGGTAGCTTCCGTTTCCGCTCGGAACGGCGTGGCGCGTCTTGCGTCTGCGGTATGCTTGTAGACTGCTTGCTATCAGGTTGGTGTTGGTGTTGGTTACTACCGTCTTCTCCCCTCTCACGGCACGCATCGCGTTTGTAGTTTCTTCTGGGCTTCTTGTTATCTTTGATACTAGATCTCCTTGGTCTTAGTTGATCAGAATGACTACGTTTAAAAAGTGTATCATGTTTGTTCAAGATGGATTTAATTTGCGCGTTGCTAATCGCGCTTGGTATGTTCTGCGGCACTGCGCCATGTTTAATGTTGTAGAGCCTAGCACCTGGTGGCATTGGCAAGCTAAACTGCAAACACCAATCCAATCCAAAAAGTGGAATATCGTTTCGCTCGGTGACATATGCTTGAAGGTTTTTAGTCGTGTTGAAAGCATGTACCGATATTTCGCATATACCAAGTGTCTCAACCTTCACATCCGTGTACGCTATGAGGTTGCTGCATCTGGTGAGCCTGGGACGCCCAATATTTTCCCACAGGGATCTCCCGATAACCGAGTGTACTGCTCCTGGGTCGTATAGCATTTCGGTATCGATTTCGTTTAGCTTCGTGGGTATCATTACTTTGGTTGCCGAATTGCTTTCGTTCACTACGTATGTATGGCTGCTCTCGTTGTCACTGGATTGATCCGAGTCCGAGGTGTTATCCTGTGCCACTCGTCTTGTTCGGAAGTGCTTGGGCCTCGCTTTGCCACTGCTGATACACACGTTGGCGAAGTGGTTGTACTTGCTACATGACCTACATCTCTTGCCTCTCGCTGGACATTCATAAATTTTGTTATGAAAGTCTCCCCCGCAGAAGATGCATAACCTTGACTCCCGGTGTTGATGTCTGTTTGATGATGATAGTTTCGGGTTAACTTTGTTCACATGTTCGTTGTTTTCGTCTGACGTTACGTTGCTCCGTTGTATGATGCGTTCGCTTTGTATCTCCGCCTGTTCCAGTTTGTTCGCTGTGGCGACCACATCGGCGAGTTTAGCTGTGTTCGATGGGTGTTCCTTTATGAGTTCTTGTTGCCATCTTGCGTTGTTAATACCGATTACAAACTGGTCTCTGATACGTTCATCTAAAGTGTTTCCAAATTCGCAATAGCCAGCGAGGCTTCTCAGCTGCATGGCGAAATGGGACGTTGTTTCGCTCGCTTCTCGATATCTTGTACCGAAGGCCACTCTCTCTGAGAGTACGTACGTTTTCTTGCCATAGTAATTGTTTAAAACTGCGACAAGTTCATCAAATGTTTTCGACGTTACTGACGTCGGCCGATAATAGTCGACTAGTACCTTAAATGCTGCTGGTCCAACACGCGACAGCAGTAGATGTTTGCGTTTGTTCTCGGTACCCTCGTTTACGCCATCGATCTCGTGAAGACAGAGTTGTATGTTGAATCGTTGGATATAGTAATCCCAGTCTTCATTGTTGGGGTTAAAAACTTCAAAATGAAACTTTCCGTACGACATATTATTTTATCCCATCCTCGTCGCCAGAAAAATGTTGCATAATGAAACCGCTAAACATGTTGTAAAAGCAGATTGTATTTTAACATCTCGTTTGAGAATCAACAACAACCCGAAACCATGGCAACGCTTTTAGATCTTTAGTCGTAAGGCCTAGGTATACAACAGTTCTGTCATAGTTTGTCGTAGTGTATGTAAAAAAAGTCACAGTTCACTCATTTTTTCAACAATACTAATGCGAATTACTTTTTTTTTTAACATAGCTGCTTAAAAAAACCTGGTAACCAGTCGAGTCTTAAATCTGGGTTTATAAATCCTCAGTGGACAGTTATTTAGTTACAAGTTTATTTAATTTTTTAAATTAACCTCACACTGAAACTCTAATTGTAAAAGTTTTCTATTAAAAGAAAAAAAAATCTTTTTTCTAAATTGACATAAAGGCTAACGTGTTACGTATTACATGATTTATATGTCTTGTACATATTATGAAACTGGTAATTAATTTAGCTCAGTGCGGCTGCACGTTATTCACCGTAATATAAATGAGTATGCTCCTCATGCATCGCCTCTTCCATGCCTTTGTCAACATAACACCCTCTGTCAAATCTATAGCTTGTACTTACATATTTTTAGATACGGCTGTTGTTGTTTTTAAATCCGAAATTTTTGAAATAATTATTTTTTAATACAATTTAAAAAGTAGTGGTCGAACTGCCGATGATTATAATTAGTCCAGCTATAATAAACAAATAGCTACGGCACAGAATATATAAAATGCATTTAAAAAATAACCAATATAAAATGTTTAAAATATTTAAAATGCATTTTATAAGTCTGTACCGTAGCTATTTGTTTATTATAGTGATTTGCGATAATAATTAGTGCTGAGAAAGTTATAAAATTACTTAATTTCAACATAAATCTGCTAAAAATGTTGTAAAACAAAATGTATGGACGCTCAGGTGTTGGCTTTCATATTAACCTCAAACAGTGCACATAAAAGTAACAACAATAAACCGATCAACGAGATTTGAACAAAGGTCTCGTCGATCGTGAGTTCGATCCTTCGTTCGCTAGACCATGACCGCTTTTAAAATTAAAGTCTTCTTATCCCTTTTTATGTCCGTTTGTAGCTGTCAAAGTTGTTAAAAGCCTGGACTTTGTTTAATAGTTGTATACTTACTATTTTTAACATATGTCACACACATGTAGCATGTTTTTATTACATTTTTTCAAAAGTAGTCCGACAACATAAATATAACCAAACTTTGCCGTAACTGTATTAACTGTATTAATAAATTAAACAAGAAAAATCTTACACAACAATGTAATATTTAAAAAATAAAAGCGTTAAAGGGAAAGCTTATTATCAGTTAAGTAAATATTTTTTTGAAAGTACACTCTATAGATAATTTTTGTTTGACAAATTAGTCAAGATCCGAGACACCTGAGGTACGGTGATGAGATAATGCTTGTCATCGTTTGTGAAGCGAGTGGGTGAAATCTGAGTTGCATTATATTAATAGACACAATTTTATGTTTAATAACAAAGGCTTTTTGTTATAACTTTTATATTATTAGAAAGTTAATTAGAAATTTGCTCCGCAATACAGAAATTACTCAATTTAATTAAAATAAAATGTATTTAATAGCTGAATAAAATATTTTATGTGGCTCACTATCGCATTTAATTTGATTAATTAGATCAGGCCATTTGCGTAAAATATATGTCGGAACGGTCATGAATACGGACTCTCATTTGAACGATTACGGAAACTAACTTGGAACAAAATGAATACGTGGTCATGAGTACAAGCACTAACTGAATATGAAACAAAAGCGTCGTTACGCTTTGACAGAGTCTCTGAAAACTAGGGATGTTGCGGATGCAGATTTTTGAACATCCGCGGATGCGGATTTTAAGAGGCTCACATCCGCGGATGCGGACATGTAACTTGTTTGTCCGGAGGAACTGTCGTGTTTCAGCATATTTGCTTAGTTATCGCCCACAAATGGAGGATATAAGCCTTGGCCCGCTCTCCCGTTCTGTCATATATAAATAGAATCTTTGGCGGTTATCTGGAGACGTTAAGTTATCTGGGGATATTAGGTTATCTATATTGAATCATTTTCCTAAACTTATGTTTCTTCGAGTGTTAATGTGTAATAATGGTGGCTTATTAATCGTTGTGTTCGTGGACGTGCGTGGGTGTGGGCAAACAATTCAAAAGAAGAGAACGTTTGATCTCATTTTCCCTCCAAAACTCCGCACTTAGGAGGTTTTATTAAAAATTTTACCACTACTAAAGCTATTTTCAACTTGACCGAGACTCGACCTAACTATTTAGTGGGATGAATGAATGATCCGTGATGCACAATAATTACTGTGACACTAGTAAATTGTTACAAAAACAAAAAAAAAATAGATATAAATAAGAAAAAAATTGGTCGTTAGATAATATTGTACCGTAATTATTTGGTTAACGTTTAAAAAAAATTGTATAATTAGTAGTAGCAGAACATTTTCTAGAATTAATTAAAGAATTCTAAGGATCCTTGTGCTTCGCTTTATTAGGATTCATTTGGAAAGACGCCCACGGGTTATCCTTTTTCCAATCTGATGTCGCTAATTTACAAAATTTGCTTTTTTATTATTATACAACTCTTATATAAAACTCAGCATTAATTTTAAATATTTTGTATAGACCATAAAAATTAATTATCTATACTGAATTAAACGTAACTATGAACGTGCATTATGCAGAAAATATAGACTACTTTTTTGTCTAAAAAAATAAAATAAAAAATTTGAAGGTGGTGGTGAATTTAGATTATTTTCTTGGAATAACGTAGGTGAAATACACCGCATTTTTATATATACAAAAGGTTTCATTTGGATGGATTTGGAAAAAAAAGTAACGTAAACGCATAGTCCTACTAATTTAAGTTGTCTAATACTCGTAAATATAAATTGGTCAGTTTATAATCTAAAACTGAAGCTTCATATTTAGCAAACATTATGGTTAATTTTAATCCTAATATAATCTATTTCCTATGAACTGTCACCGAACACTATCCCTGTAAGGGAGTTTACAAAAAAGACTTGACGAAGTAGATCTTCATATCTTTGCAATATAAACATACTCGTACAGGACAGCAAAGCGTTCCCTCTCTCACATGTTAAGATTTGCTCAGTCAGATAAGGATAGCGGTACGTCATTATGTTATTCATGTTTTGCACTTCTTGTGGTTACTTAAGAAAGTTACATCCCACACCTCTTCCTCACAGCCGCGGTTACAAATTTGCATGTGAACTAAATCCCTTTCATAGAAAAGGTACGTGTTCAACATGTTTTTCTTTCACTGGCATTTGAAATGAAATTGTTTGCGTATGTTCGCGTACGATATTATTAAATTTATTCACATTTCATGTGAGCCTGTTATATTATTTTTGAAGTAAAAAAAAAACTATCTTTCTATTTAGTACGTCGTATTTAAAAATCTCTCGCAAAATTCAAGACATATGCATATATAGATTATACATGCCCACTTACAAAATATTTTTACAATTGTTTTTAATAGAATTTATCCTTTTTTATTTGTAGATAGAGTAGGTGTAGGATATTTAAGGTGCTACGTGTGGGTTATAATTGTTACGAAAACAGACATAACGCATTATTATTATTAATATTATTATAAATTAATATTATATTATTTGTAAAACCCTATTTTTCACCTAAATTAATTCAATCGAAGGAACGAATTTGCCTCCATGAATAATAATTATTATAAAAATTAAGAAAGTCACGTTTTCGTATCGCGGTATAATAAAACAAAATGCGAAATTCATTAAACTTTTCCTCTGAAGGAAAAACTGATAATAAATTTCAACAGTAATATAATCGAACGCGATCTGAATATTTAATATTTGTGCAAAACAAACAAAATTATTCACAAAATTCTATTTGGATTATGAAATATTCGAACCTTCGACCGATCTATCTTTTGTTTTTTATTATAAAAAATAATAATATTGTCCCTATGGGTTACTTAGCGATCTTTTTTTTACGTGAGCAAATCCGTTACGGATTCCCTTGAGGCCTATGTGTATGCCAAGCGCTGGCATACCGGCTAAAACTCACGGTGTTTCGCTCTTCGCATAGTGGACGGAGTCTGGGCACATTCATCCAGATTTTGCTCAGCGGGGGTTTAAGGTTGAGCTCCGAGAAAGGCAAGTCGAAACACTACCGAACTCCTCAGTCTATTGGACGACGCGACTGAGCAGTCTTAGATCTTAATCTAATTTAATAATTCAAAATTAATATAAGTGAAACCAGTAATAACACAGTCAACTAAACACAAGCGAAATTAATGAACATCGCGTCTGTTGCGACGAAAATGGTTTTAATACAAATTAGGAATTTTAGAAGGGCGCATACAGCCGCCCTATTTCGAGTGATATAAATTGCCGAAACCGGGGAAAGGGTTGGTTCATTTCGCTTGTAATTTCGGTGAACCTCTCGCATTGCAACGCACAAACCATAACATATTTACTTATACGTCTGTTAAAACAATTCTTTTAAAATTGAACCTTAATGCGGTGACAATAGGTCTTTGTTTTTAATGATAATTCGTATGGGAGTGTGATGATTTTGACTTGTGTGATATTACCAATTATGTCTGAATGGGCGCATTTGATGTCAACAAATGAGTACTTTACCGCAACTTGTAAAGACGGAGTGTTTGTGTTTTACTATGTATCTATTCGAATATTGATTTATATTTCGTGTTAGCCGTACGTTTTTGTAATTGCTGTGGTATTAATTACTGTAGAGTGATAAATAAATTAGTTTTTTGTACAACTTTTAAAATTTTATTGCTATCTAATCTAGTGAAACTTGATAGATTGCAATTTTTGTTTATTTGATTCTACTCTAGTTAAAGATGTATTTCAGTTTTGTGCTGTTTACTTTAAAGTCAATAATTGAATGAATGTTTACATTGTCTGATATCAATTGTTTGGAAGAGTAATAAATGGATTGTAGCGAGTGAGTGAGGGTTGCCTTTTGACGTAACTGCACTTGACGAGTGCCGCGGGCGACACCTCGGAAAATTGAACGGGAAATATAATTGGAAAATTATACCGGTTCACTGCCACTTTACACTTTAATATCTTACCGGTTCGTTATATTTATATCTATACTATATAGTACTTGGTTGGTTACTTACTGTTAGATTGAAAAGAAAAATTCATTAGAAACTTTTTTATTTTTGTTCGTTTGTTTTAATTTACATTTAAATGGAGTTTCTCCGTTACATTTTGCTTTATTTCAAGATATTGTAATGAAAATTGTTTTCCTGGAATGCGAATTCAAGTAAAAACATAATCATAACGATAAATTGACATAAATTATATTTTATTTATTATTAATGTATTATTTAATTATGAAAATAGAGTAGAATAGAAAATAAAAATTTATATTTCATCATAATTTAATAATAACAAATTCAGCATTTAAATGTGCCAAAAATTAGAGGAAAAATAACCAATGTATTTAAAATTATTAATGCACTTTATTAAGTGTTGTAAAACATATTATACTATAAACATACGTAAAATTTTTACGAAGAAATGCTCATAATAGTATTCAATTTGCTGTTATGACTATTTTTATAGGAAAGCTCGAGCTCGATCTTTAACTTTTAAGAGCTTGTAAAATTGAATTTGAAAGGAAATTATGAAGAAATAGTTTGTATTACAGTAATAGTAAGTATTTATAAGATACAGTTCATATAGATTATCCATTCAGTTAAAAGGGCTGCCGATTAAAAGGTAGAAATTAAAATATTATATTGCAAATATTTAAATTGCGTCTTCTTGGAGTAAGAACGAATGCATAGGCGACAACGACCGTTAAACGATTACATACTCCACACTTGTTGCAATATCGTGTAAATTCATATTCTGGCTGGATGGCTGATCTCGAAAAATAAAAGAAAACATATTGGCTTCTTTTCATACATTTGACACTAGCAACATTGGTTGACGATTACTTTAACCAGCCATGATTCGATGGTTACGGTTAAGCTTAAAGTAACCGTCAAAAATGATATGGTATGGTGCAACTCGTGTAAAGTAAACCATTATGGTAAACGTAACGGTTAAAGTAAACGTAAAAGTAATAGTTAAGTTACTTTAATCAGCCTTCTGTTGCAAACGACCCATAGATCACACTTTGATTTATATAAGGTTAAGAATTTACCTAGGTGTTGTACACAAAGCCACTTTCATTGGTATACGCCGAGAAAGAGATAGAAGTTTACTATTCAAATTCAAATTCACGAAATAAATATAACAGAGAGAGAGTAATTAGAATTTTTACAAGCTTTTATGACATATGACAAATACATTATTCAAATGTGACAGATTTATGTCAGATTTCTTTCAATCAAAAATATTAAATAGTTTGTCTCTCTCTCGGCGTATACCAATGAAAGTGGCTTTGTGTACATGTATAGTTTTTGAAAATAAGTTAATTAGAAAAAAGTCACTGTCTGATAGTTGCGGATAAAAGCAACAACATAAACTTTCGTGTCTCAACTCTCAAGTTTCTCATTGGATACAGTTAATGTCAACAGACAGCCAAAGGGAGTGTTATTTTTAACCAGCCAATAAAGATAATTACGGATGTGAAAAAAAGTATGTTAAATAAAAAAATTACTTCAATATAAATAATTATATGGTAGATGTATCATTAATTAGGAAACATTAATAATTCAAGAAACTAATTTAGAAACTCTCCTCATCGACTGAGTTCCGTTGACAAATTAATTGATTTCTACAAGTTATACGTACAGTTTAGATTTCAAGATACAGCTTGCTCTATACTAAATTTATGATTTAATGTTAACTAAACATTTAACAGGTAAATTGAAATTACTATCATTAATGATATGTTGAAATTGATTTATAATTTTGTTGCATTTCTTGAGATGTAATCTATATTGCCAGGTATAACTAGAGGAGTGTGCACTGTCAATCTGGATAGTGCCCATTCTGTTCCTCAAGCCGGCATAGCGGAGACGGCTACTGCCTATAGAAATTTATTTGTAATAGCAGTTATTTCCATTCATAGACCGCACTCTAGCTTTCCATCAGGCGGAGTGTTGTCATATGTCGAGCTACAATTAAAAAAAAATACAATTTAAAAAATAAAACTCGGTACACGAGTACAAATACAAATGCCTAAGCGGAAAAAATATGTAACATAAAAAAGAAAATATAGGTTTACAATTTTTTTTGCACATTTCATGTAAAATAACCGCGGAATCATTCTACACACACGTTCACACATTTCAATTGTTACTTCTTGACGTGTTGTGTGTATTTTTCTCTCGTCACAGTTCCAATTTTCGCGAACAAGTCATTGTGAGGTCTCGCGAAGACATGTAGGGGTGGCTTTTGTAATAAACTTCTTTCAGTTTGAATGGTAATAAAGTGGGTGCAGTTTGTCAGTCTTTAACGTTTCAAATAACAATACAAAGTCTAAAATAAATACCTATATTATATTACATATTATAGTATTTACTTTTCTTTACTTGATGTTTTGTTTATTACATTGTATTAATATTTACAAGACTTGAGTTAGCAAATGTTTTGTTCTTTAACATTTTCTCGTTGCAATTTCTAAAGAAAACTAACTACAAGTTAGAGAATTAACTAAAAACAAATTAATGTTGGGTTAAAGTTTAACGTAACTACTTCAAGTTATAACGCAATTTTTTTATTTAATATTCATTACAGATATAATTAGATATAACAGAAAGTACTATAACTTGTTCAAGTTGCTAATTAAGATAATTTACGTTTCATTTCTAAATTCAGAACACATATTATGTGCGTGTCATGCGGGATGTATGTACCTACGTAATACAATACAAAACTATTCAAAACTTCTCCCGAAGCGCGACAAGGTACTTCACGGATATTACATTCGACAGTCTTGGTACTATCCCAGGACGGCAGGCCGGGCTAATAACCATCATCAATCTGTCTACTACTCTAAAATGTGTAAACATAAACTTAAAAATGCATCAAAAAAAATTAAAAGAACTAGGTTCAAATGAGACTGCACTTTATGAACAGAGTAAATGACGCAATCCGTGGTTAATTTGAAAACTTTTAGAAGAGATTTTACTTGGAATTTAATTTAAAACATAATTACGAGATATTTTCTTGCTATGTAGGTACTTATGTATACGAGTAGAAATAAGTTTGAAAGCTCTCAGGGGACAAACTGTGGAGTCAAAGAGATTCTTATTGAACGTCGCGGTAGCTGGATTTGGAATGACTTCCATAAATTCATTTTAAGATCCTCTGAATATTTTGAGGTGCTTTTATATAGTTATAATACATTTGAGTGGTTGGTTAATTGATAGTAGTTATTAGAGAGGTATGCCCGTCCCAAGTTAGAACTCACAATTTCAAACGTGAAGTGATGCGTTTGCGTTTCGAGATTAGTTTGGCAAGAGCCAAGTAAAACGGGTAGTGTCTTCCCAGGGTGTCTTCGCTCATGACACCTCCGGACTACTTAATATAAAAATGCATGAAAAATAATCAAATTAATAAATCACAAATTAATCATTTGCCCATGAGAAATGAGTCGGGGTGGTTTTTTTTTTCGTTTGTCGATGATTTTTATTTCATTGTATCGGAAAAATTTTAGCCGGGTTATCAAGTAAGTAATTTGACTTTTTCTGATGCATTAATTGAGGTTATTACGGTTAGGTTTACGATGATTACGATGAGGTTAAACGCTTAAATAATTGATGATATCTCTTTCTATATATAATTAAAGATTGTTTATTGTTTGGTATTGTTAAAATAAATTAATGATAAAGTAAGATATTATTTTGTTGTTCTTTAATAATTAAGGAAATATTTAATAATAAGTATAAAATGAATAAGTTTTTTGAAATTCTTGTCGTCAAATTTACCACTGGAGTAACATAGTCACATATATGTTACAATGTATCACAATTTATTATTGTAATAACGTAATTCAGCCGAGTGACACGTACGATGCGTCAATCAGGGTCCCTATTGTTGATAGTCTTGGTGTAATGCAAACAGTACTGCGTGTTCGTACGCAATAGAGCTAGCTTTCCGTATACAACAAGTTTATCTTGTGATCCCAAGTTTTTGTTTAACTTAAGATCCTGTGGATTAGAGTTTACTGTTAGATTAGAGTAACGAGCTATTAAAAACGATTATATTCTTGGTATTTTAGTATTTTCTAATTCTTTAGTAGTACAACTAGGATCACTGAAATGTAAAGGCATCCGTAACACAGGTTTTCTTTTCCTAGTACGGATGCCAAAGAGTCTACTGTTAAATTTACTCACCTGTTGCTAACTATAATAAATTAAAATAAATTTGATATTAATTCATAATTTGATATATTCAATAAATTATTATTATTATTTAATTGATTTTTAGAGCATTCTGGCTAAAGTGACGTGTGTTTGGAGTTAAGCAGGGTTGTTCCTCGGCGACTTGAGCCAGACAGAGATTTAAGCATGAAGAAGAATAAGTTAAATAAACTTAGGTATGATGGAGCTGTTATCCCCTGTAGGCAAAAATCTATTCTTTCTTCAACTTGAGAGTGAGAAAGAGAATGCCATACTACTTACAGATTCTTTTTTATTGCAGTTCGGGTGCTAAGCAATAATATGCACTCTACTGATGTTAAGTTAGAGTGCGGTCCATGAACGAAAACAACAACACAATAATAGTTTAAAAGATAATAAATAAAAGACGTTGGGTTGTTTAGTTGTCATACGTTTATAGCTGAACCGATTTTGTGAAAATCGGTTGATACAACTTTAAGATCGTTAAAAGAATAAATTAAGTTATACTGTGAATAAAATTTGGATTTGGACCTCTAAATAATCTTATGAAATAAATAGATAAGTTTTTGTTTAAGTTGGTGACTAATCTCAGACGAGATATAATTTATACGTACATATTACCATATGGGTGAATATACGGTATTTGTATTGTAGCGTTTCCATCAGAAATATTACCCAAAATTAATTTATTTATTATCCTATATCTTTAAAGTAACTATTAATATCGTGTTTTATTGAGGCAGTGTATTTAAATTACGCTAACAATATCACTTCAGACCATTAAACGATAATAAGTAGTAAAAATGTATCCTCCCCTGGCTGGCCCCACTGCCTAATTTTAATAAACTTTGTTCATATATTTTTTTATATAAATCCTACAATGATATTTCCTGGATAATTATGTAACTAAATATAAAATATACCATAATTTCATGAAATAAATGTAAAAAAAATATTATCAAACGTAGCAATAATAACAAAGTTTTGGTGCCACTAACACAGTGACCCCTCACCTGGCGAACTTTAAAGGCAAAATTATCGACCAAAACCGTCAATGCCGACGTTTAATCTTGACAAACGTATATTGAACAAAGTGAAGACAGCAACAAGACAAACGCAGCGAGGATTTACAAATCGGCGTTGCAGCAGTAGTCGTTGCAGTGTCCCAGAGCCTGTTTGTGCCAGTCAATGCAGTATTTCCCCTGGTAAGCGTATATTTTTACATTTTATTGTTACATAGATTTGGATTTGTAAAAAAGAATAATAATTGTGAGCCAGATGAGCTAATTGCATAAAAGTATAGAAACACACACGTGTTTAGCTGTAATTTGAGGTTATTAGCGATTTTGTCACTACCCTGGCGTCACTCCCCTGGCATTTTGTATGCCAGGGGAGATACATAGAAGCCAGGGGAAATACTAAAAATGTAACTTATTATTATTTCTTATTTTAACATCATATTTTTATTTGTTCCAGTTCTCGCTTATGTCATACATTATCTAGAATCATGGTAAAAACTAAAATGAAGCAAACGAGGGAAGAAAGGCTTAAAAAGAAACGCGAAGCTGAAAGGTTACGTTACCATAGAACCAAAAGGGATCCAAGTAAAAATGAACTATTAAAAGAGAAAGAAAAACTAAAATATCAAAGAAAGAAGGAAAGGAAAATGGACAAATGAAAAGTATTAAAGATTGACTGAGAGGGAACAACTATTAGAAAAATATGGAGAGAGAAAACTAAATAGCACAGAGATCGTTTAAAGCTTCAGTCTATTGAAAATTGCCCTGTGACGCCGCCTTCGTCTGACAATGATGAACCGCCTCCAGTTCTTGAAGCACAAAATATATATTTTTTTATATTGACGCGACATGTGACGTCGACTGGCCTGATGGTAAGCACAGTGGAGCTCCATGAGTGCCGACGACCGGAAAACCGCAGTACACAGTGGCCCAAGTCGCAGTCACTATGGCGGCTCGAGGTGCTTTTTCGCGCATAAAAAGTTTTGTTCGGCTTCCGATTCTGTCGACACAATGTGGATGCTTCCCCCGCCCAGTGCGGGTGTTACGGGAGTGGAAAGAGGATGTAGGAATAAAGTTAAAGAGCTCTTCGGAGCATCACCATGGTATAGGCGATAGAGGATACACAAGGACGCTATATCCCTGAGAAGTTGCAGGGGCTCCAGCTTCCTTGTGACCTCTGAGTCGCCTATTATTCGGGCAGCTCGGCGCTGCACTGAATCCAGGGCATCAAGGAGATACTTGGCAGAGCCGTCCCAAAGGTGCGAACAGTATTCCGCGCAGGAGCGAATTAGTGCCTTGTACAATAACTGGCGGTGCTCCGGCGCAAAGAACTGACGCACCTTGTTCAGGATGCCAAGTTTCCGAGACGTAGTTTTAATGGATCACATTCCCTGTTGTTCAGATCGCAGCGAAGCGACATCCTTAGGATGTCCGGTATGTTCGAGGTACCAAGGGTGGTGCTACGAAGACTGGGAAGCGGGGTAAAGTGTGATTTGTCGCCCATGCCCTGTCGTTTGCATAGCAATGAATGCCAGACCCGAGGTACCCGTACCCTGAGGTACGCCGGCATCCACTAATACGCGGATGGAGCATTCATGCAGGAAGTCGGCAATCTAGTTACACAGCCGGTCAGGAAGAGCCGGAGGAAGGCCGGTTACCAGCTCCGACCTTAGAAAGAAGGGCCTTGTGGCAGACCCTGTCAAATGACTTGGAGATGTCCAGGCCAATTGCCAGGACCTCTCCATGGCCGTCCACAGCTGGAGTGAAGCATGCATAATATGCGCTAGCAGATCACTAGTTGATCGCTTCGACCTGAATCCATATTGGCGGTCGTTGATCAATGTATAATACAAAAATAAAAAGGAGTACAGATATGCCGCCGTGTGCTCATCCGATTTTGACGAAGAAGAAGGAGATGTCTTAGTGACCTTTCTGAAGATATGTGGTAACAATGGAACTCTTTTTGAACTAGGTTTTTTATATTCAAATTCATTATTTTTATCTCATGTTAAGATATACTCGTAATTTAAAAAAACATGGTGTTTAACACTCGAGACTGATATAATTTCATTAATTAAAATAGTAAACATTAATAAGCAACAACTTTTATTGATATATCATATTTAACATATCAAAATTCTAATAGGATGTCACTTCCCTGTCCCGATTTGTCACTACCCTGTCCATGGTGTCACTCCCCTGGCCACACATTTTCCCCTGGGACCTATAAAACTTAAAAAAATGTATTTTTCTTCTGGCCCATAACATTATACATACATACACATTACGAAGTTGTACGCTATTTAATATTAATTCAAATACTTAACTTTTTACTTGGGAACACTAAAAATACATTTACCGTATATTCACCCATATACCAAAAAAATGTTGTTTAGTTCAATATATAGTTGCAAATATGGCTACGAAGTGGCAAAGACAAATTCACTGACTGTGCTACTTTACTCTGACAATTTGCAAACGATTTCAGTGGAACATATTCTGCATTATCTATAGTTCTATACAATCTACCTTTCTATTTGTAGCACATACTAAGAATATATAACATGTTTCATTCAATAGACGGCTGGCCATGGTCTAGCGGTAAATGCCGAACCTCACAATCGATGTGTTCAACGTTAAACTATGATTAATGTAACTATAATGCCAATGCTTTTTTCTTTATACTAATAATAAATCCATTTTAAAATTAAAAGTTAATGAGTTGCAATAATATAAATGTTTTGAGGGCCAGAGAGTAAAGCGCGAACTCTCCCCAATCAAACAATATTATTTTAACTGCCGCGGTAAAAAAAATCAAATGAAGCCTTCCTATTGATGGAGAGTACGCTGTGGAAATCAAAACTAATAGTAGTGGTGCTTTTCAGTGCTTAATACAAGTGAGATTAGGGCCGTAATTCAAAAATACCGATACTGGTTGAGATTTTTGAAAAACTGGAATACAGCATTGATGGGTGTTCTTAAACAAATTACAAATATGTCTAAGCACTTACTACTAGAGCCATCTCTTGAAAAACAGCGGTAACCACCTTAATAATATGTTGTTATAATATGCCGAGCTACAATAAAATAAAAAAAAACATATTTCATACAAATTTATCTAAACTTTGTAATTTTATATTTCAATCGTAGCCAGTCGTCGAATAGTTCATCAAAAGTAATTTAACTAAATCCAACTTATACTTTTGGGGATCATATTAAACGGGACCTTACCCACTGAGAACGTATAAATATTGTTGTCAAAAGTTAGGAAACCCTACATTGAAATTAATGCTGGTATGAAATGAAATTGTAAGAACAGAATATTAATAATATGTGGTCACAGATTAAAGTTGCCAGTACCTATTAAGTTATTATGAATTAGGCAATAAAACTTATTTTGTTCGTGTGAGTATAATATTCATAAAGTATTTTCTTAAACGAAAAATTAATTTATTATGTTATAATTAATGGCCCCATAAATCAAACAATTCACAAATAAGAACAATCTAATATTATAATTAATTATCTACTATATTTATTAGACAGATAGCTGTGAATGTATTCCTATTTTATAAATTGTTTATTCAAAAAATACCAGTAAATTAACAAGCAGGAAATGTAAATATAATTTGCGAAATACCTTCTCCAACAAATATTTAAATGCAGCTAATTTATTATGCAAGGCAAACACGCGAAAATAGCAAGGTGACAGGTCACATTTTCCGAGTACCTACCCACACCTTAGATTTATATTCTAATACTGAAGCACAGTCTACTGGGAGGGTGGTCCTTATTGGCAAACATACCGAGGGTAGACTGGCACAGTTGATAATTAATCTGGCCATGCCGGATATCCCCGTGTGAGCACTAGAATACAAATCACAGGCGACGCTCTGTGCGAACTTGAAATTAATGGCAGGATTGGATGCGGTATTGAAATGTGCTCGGGAACACTCCAGAGTCTTTTCTGCTCAAATCCAATTATTTGTGATTTATGTTTTTCACTGCGGCTTCTAACGTGTTTACACTTACCGTGCATAGTGTTTTGTTTCGAAGCTAATTTCAGTTTCATCGCGAAAAACTAGAATTGCTAATGAAAATATATTACTTAATACATAGTTAATTTGATTTCACCTTCATTATTTATCAGGTAAAAACTGTATTAAAATCTCGTCGTAAATAGCTATTAATAGACATTACTCCGTCAATCTTCCATTAAAATCTAATTTAATTAATATTATTACTTGTACAAACCTTAATCTTATTTATTTTGTAAGGAACATAATGGCGAAGAAAATATGCCGTAGGCTATCTGCTTCAAAACACGAATGCTTTTAAAAGTTCCTGATTTAGATTGTCATTTTTTTTATCAAATCTTAAAACGTTGTTATCAGAAACTTTGTTACTTAGAAAATTTAATTTATAACTTAGCTGGAAGGTGTCGGTTCCAAGATAATGCTCTAAAAACAATGCTCTTTAGCATACCTATTGTTCTTTTTATTAAATTATTATACATTTATTATTTTTTAAAATATTATAAAAATACTAGATTGTAGAGAAGTTTTATGATACATCTAAATTGCATTTCGCATTTCAACGCCAATATATAAATTATTGTAATTATTAGGTCAAATGGATATATCTCATGATGAAGGCGTGTGGGTGGAAATTTATACTAAGTACCAGGACGTGCCAGCTGGGTGCTAAACTGCTGGCACTGTTAGGTCCATATGTCACTTTGTAATGAACATCCGGGAAGTTTCATTTGTACAACGTTACAAACATACGTGTTTTATAGATAAATAACTGTTTTTCAATTGTTTTCCAGAATATTACATATATTTTGTTTTTATTTATAACGGCATTAATCAACTCACGATGCAATAAACAAATGCAGGGTGAAATGATGTCGGTTTGTTTGTTGGTTATAAAGGATATCAAAATTAAGATGGGGGATCAATTCGGAACTGCGCTAGCAATGCCGAGTAATTAATGGTTTTCACAGCAAGACAGGGGTGAAATTGGACGAATTTGCGAGCCATTCTTATCCGTGCAAAGGATAACTTTGATTGATACAATGTTTTACATAAATACTGATAACTGTTAAACCGCTATTATTGTATTTGATTAGAAAAAAGTATCTACATTAGCCAAGAGCTTATTTTTGGTTTAAAAAGTGTCGGACCTAAACTTAGAAGCAATAAAACATTCCAAGTCCATCTACCCCTATAAAAATTCTACGAATTCAGCACATATTGAGTGTTCTCGATCTTTTTTAAGTACGGGAAGCCGCCCAAAATCGAACGTACCAGCATCCCTCCCTGTAGCATTTAGCTATTGTTTTAAGTGGCTACACTTCGTTACTCCCCTGCACTCAGTGAAATTTCCCGTTTTTTATACGTTGTATTTTTCTTGTGCAAGGACCCTTGTACTAAACTGATAATGACGGTGGTAAATTGGTAGGGGACGCGGCTGTAGTTGCATGTTCGAAGGCTTTAATCATGAAAATATACGTTTATTGCATTCTCTTATCCAAAATTGTTTTTTAGATACTAGCAAAATATTTAATTAAATAACGTATTTATACATACTCAAGATTTTTTTATATTAGCACTCCGCCAGATGTTAAGCTAGAGTGCCGTCCCCAGGCAGCAGTCGTCTCCGTTATGTCGACTTGAGGAGACGAAACATTATGCTAATAACTATCATCAGTCTGGCTACCTTTAATTTTTTTTCCTCCAAGCTAGTTTTATGCCGGTCCAGCAAACCATATATAAAACATAATATGACTCGATTATTTTTCTTTGAGAGAGGATAATAAACTAATACATTAGGCAATTAACAATTCAGGCCCAACATTAATCGTAACATGTCATTTAACAAAGATCTTAAAGGTATGCCGACTTCATAAACATTGAGGCCCTAAGGCGTCACTGAATGATATACTCGACTTGGTTGAACTTCCCTTTTGTAATACAAAACAATTTATCTTTAGAAAGATCAAAATTATTCCAAAATTATTATTTTTTTATTGTGGAGGTATATTTTTTGAGGACAAGCAGTGCCATGACTAACTTGTGTAACTCTGTGTCACTAAGTTTATTTAACATTGTTCTAACACATTGTATGCTTTAGGGATTACTTTGTCATCTTCAACTTTGTATGAATTTTCGTAAGCTCACAATTAGGAACACGTCTGTAGTAATCCTTTTCAATCTTCCATAATGCCATGTTGCTATGGTTATAATTACGCGGCAGAGGAATCGGATTTCGTAACCGCGCATGCACGCGCATTTATTTTCCAGCGCAACCCACCACGAAGGAGGCCGATGTTCTGACACGGGGGGATGTAGGCTTAATTAGGAATTAATGTTTAGACGATTAATCACGATGTCCCGATCTTGAACAAAAAGCTTGTACACGGACTCCTGTTTCAGAATTATATACCTTAATTTGAGGGCGAGGTCTTGGACACCGACTGATTTCCAATGGGACGAAAGGGATGTCTCCAGTAGACCTGAAATGTCTCGGTTCGTTTCACACCCCAAACGTATTGTCGTGTTCAGAAATAACTTATAGAAAATCTTCAGAGCTTCAAAGATTTCATGTTTGCGTTTTTCGAATAATTCGTTTGGTTACGGAATACTTTTGACATTAAGTTTGGAGAGAATTGAAAGAAAATTTGTTACATTGTTTTATCTGGCTTTAGACATCTAGTTAATTTAATGTGTATAATTGGTAATACAATACCGCACGGACAGGGGATGCGGCAGCGTTATGAAGCATACAAATTTTCCGCAAACCCTTTAATCCTTCTCTCCCCGCTTATTTCACTTGTCCCCTCGTTGGCAAATTTGCTCGCTTTTGCTTCACTCTCCCTTCGATATGAACTGATATAATTTGGAGAATGTTTTTGACGGCCCTCTTGGTTATAGAAATATAAATTTTTGTTGGCTTTAATTTGAATCAATTCATATGAAAACTAATTAAATAGACTAAATAAGTAGTTTTTTTTTTAGATTTATCTAGGCGTTATTTATTTAATTTACTTTTAATGTAAGAATATGAAGATTTTATCACATTTCTTGTAAATTCTAGGAAATTGGCATTTTCGGTTAGGAGTGGAAAAGAACCACATGTACTCGTATTCGGGTGACTGGTCGCTACACAAGGGAATTCAATACAAATTTCCCCAACCAATTTACATGGGAAAGTAGATTTCCTTCCAAGTTATTTTTAAGAACAGAAAAGTTCTTTTCATTGAAATTCTCGAGGGTTGCCTGTATGTAACTAAATTTAAAATTAAACTTTACTATTTTGTACGCAAGTAATACAAAATAACAATATAAACAATATCATAGCAATACCTACACAACAATCAAGTGCATTCTTTTTCTATCCAAAAATTTAGTTACCTTAAGAGATACGAACAAAACGTAATAATTATAACAGTATTCAATAAATGAAGTTTTTATGAAAGTTATTTAGAATTATGGATATATTTTTGAATTTTGTTTTGTATAAAATGCAACGAGCACAGTTTATTATAAAAACTTGAGGATTCTGTGAGGAGATAGGAGGGGTCCGACGACGTGGACTGCATACTTAAAAGCGAGTAAAAAATTCTGCACGATACGCCTACTTCACAAGAGAACATATACATTTGAGATTCTGAACAAATGGTGCCATAATAAGTTTGTTGGTGTTTTTTCCTTTTACTACCTTCTCGTGTTTTTGAAGAAAATTTTCAACTGCGATATGATTTAGTTTTAAAATATTTGACACTAGCAATAACAACATTTAAAAAAACCGTAAAACGTACAAAACAATTCCTTTCTTTGACGTTATTTCTAAAATGTCCAACATCAAAACTTGTTTCACATCTTTGCGTTAGCTGGGAAAACATCCGCTATTTTATATACATACGGTGTTTCTGAATAGCTGGTTGGTAGACGGCACTTCAGACATGCCACTAGACAAAACAACGCTATACTGACACATTCATCCATTCATCTCTCTCTATGCACATTACCAAAGATGTGCGACTTCACCATGCTTGAATCACTTGTTTTCTATGTTTGTGCATAGACTTTTTTTTAGAGGAATAGGTAGTAAAGACAATGAAAGTGTTTTTACTTAGATAGTTCACCTACGTTCATCAAAAGTACAATTAATAAAGGACCAGATTTTTATAATTATACATAGATACAACTACAACAGTACAATAACTTACATGATAGATTCATGCGGTTTAAATACCATGTATTTGTCATAAATAACAATAATATTTAACGATAGTAAATAAGTACGATTCTTGGAATCAGTAATGAACGTTAACAAGCGAGTCCGTCACGTCCTGTCTAATAAATGTAACTTAATTAAAGACTGCGGTACTTTCCTGTTCCGTAGACTCAAACATACTTCGTTAATTTCCAACTTTTGTCTGCTGTGTTAAGAACGAAAGACTTTTTGGTTAAATATTCTATAATTGTTACAGAATGTTCCAGTCAGAATCTCAGAATATATCCTACACAGAAACAACAGACGGTGGCACTCGGTAAGTCAGTGGTACTGACTTGTCAGTTAGATGCCTCCGATCCTAGTCTAGGCACACTACCACAATGGAAGGATCCTAAGGGAAATGTGATTAATGAAGCGATGTAAGTTATTAGATTATTCATTTCCTAATTATTAATTAACTTGGTGTTAAGAATTCAATGTTAGTATTAACCTATTTTTAGAGATCTTAATGTACGTGTTTTATTTCAGATCGGGTACGCGGCCAGAAATTTACACTGAACCAATGGCTGCCAAACAATCTCGGTCGCTTTACATTTCCTCTATTACTGAAGCTATGGCTGGAAATTACACCTGCGTAGCTTCCTTTACTAATCAACCCCTCAGCGCTAGTGTTATCTTGGAAACTTTTGGTAAGTAGTTTTAACAATTTGCCCGTCTAAAACTGTACTTACTATAGGTACATTTATTAATAAAATGAAATTATAGTGGCAATCACATGGACCAATGCGAATGAAAATCAGTTTGCTACCAAAGGAAAGGACTTCAAAGTAATGTGCGAAGTTAAAGCTGAACCAGCTCCGTCTATTGATTGGTTCAAAGAGGGAACTCAGGTAAGGCGCCTTAATTAATGTAAATATTTGATTAACAACTGTGACTTTTAGAGATTCGATTTCATTTGACCATTGAGAACTGTTTATCGATACATTATTTCCAAGGGGAATTTATTACGTTACAATCACTTCATTATATTTTAGGTGGAAACTGGAGATCGATATGTTATAAGTACTAACGGCCTACTGATAAAGAATGTCCAAGAAAGTGATGACGGCCTCTATACATGCAGAGCTGTTGTGATTCAAACGGGAGAATTAGCTGAAAGGAATATTAAAGTCGAAGTATGATTTCCTAATACAAATTAATAATGATAAAATTTAAAAATTACTAATATGATAATTAAACAGGTGTACACAGCTCCTGAAATGGAAGAACGTGAAAAGAGAGTTGTTATCAAAGAAGGTGAATCAGCTGCAATTAATTGTAAAGCCCGAGGCAAACCACCACCGACTTATTCGTGGATCAAAGCTTCCACTCGCGAGGTAAGAACTTTTTAAAGTAATTAATTGTTTTGATTGTGGTTTAACGGAATTTAAATTTAAAGTTTTGTTTATTAATGTAGAGTGGTACCTTTAAGTTATTGCTTATTGTTTTTTTTTTTAATATGTGTATAGAATCTGGCCACTACCTCAAGATACAGCGTGAACGAGCTAAGCGGCTTATTGACATTCGATAGAGTTGAAGCTGGTGATTATGGCAAATATATTTGTAGCGCGGTAAACAAAGCTGGACAAAACGAAATTGAAATCGATGTTGAGGTAAGATGAAACTTTACTTTTGTTCTCTTATTTATTTATTTTTCTTGAAGCAGACAAAATAAACTCTTTAAAATATGGCACGTATCTTGTATTCATGATACTTCCCTTAAATATAACATAAAATGTTATATTTGTGTGTTCACACTGAAGATGGTAAGTGACACCTGTGAAGAACAAGGATCAGCTTGGAAGTATCAGAGAGTCTGCAGACATTCCTCTGTCGTAGCAATTGTCTCTGTTCATAAAACTTTATTTTCAGACTTTATATATTTTTTCTTATTAATTTATTTTTCAAGGTTCTTGTCCCTCCTAAAATATACGAGATTATAAATACTACTGCACCAGAGAATTTGGATGGTAGATTAGAATGTAGAGCATCGGGACGACCAGCACCACTTCTTACATTCCGAAAACATAGCAATAGCGAACCTTTTGTAAATGGAGACAGAGCTAATGAAGATGGACGGTAAGACTTTTAGACAATGTAAACAGTCAACAAATGTAAGTTTTGCTGAATATTTTAACTTAAATATTTATTTCAGAGTATCGATCGAATATAACACTAGAGATAGAGGAGATCAAATGGAATCAACAGCTGTTATGCTTATATCGAAGTTGAACCGGACTGATGATGGCCTTTACGAGTGCATTGCACAAAATGATGGTATATTTCTTAATCAATATCATTTACGCATTTTGTTTAAATAATAACTAATTTTTTCTACTAATTCGGCATACGACTACACATCGCCTGATGTTAGGCTGAAGTGCGGTTTTATTAGCGGAAACAATTCCTACCACAAAAAAATGTGTGCAGGCAGTAGTCGCCTCCGCTATGCCGACTCGAGGAGACGAATGTTTACCGTTCAGGTGGAGGCAGTACCCCAGAACGGCAGACTAGGCTAATAACGGTGTATAATTTAGTTCGCTAATTCCAAGTTAAATACGGTCGATATAGGTGGAGAAGCAAGGAGAAATGGCCATTTACAAGTTCAGTTTAAACCTTCATTTGCACATATGCCTGACATTCCTGTGTGGAGTTGGAACGCGCAACCTGTTAACTTGAGCTGTGTTGCTGAGAGTATTCCAAATGCTACAATCAAATGGAAGTGAGTATATAGAGCGACTAAAATCAATGTATGTTTTTAAGTTGTTATGAAAATTGAATATATTCAGTATTACGAACATTTATATCGTCAACGCAGGAGTTGGAAGGGCTGTCGATAGAAAGATAGAATAGATGTATTTCGACATCGTGAAGCGTCAATGGCTATACAGCTTACTGGTAAAATGTGGGTTCGATTCTCACTTCTATTCAAGCGCGTTAAGTTTTTCTATTTAATTTCATCATAATTTTTAAAGTAAAAAATTCAGCATTTTAATCCTAAAAAAACTTTATTGAATTTTTCTCAAATTTAATTAAATTTTAGGTTCCATGATTTAGATTTAATCGAATCCCCACACGTTAGAATATATGGAGCAGGACCCATCAGTTTTGTTACTGTCACACCAGTAGATCGCCAATTGTATGGTTTTTACAAATGCATCGCTACTAATAGCTTGGGAGAAGATTCGCACACTATTCATCTTAGAGAGGCTTTCGCGCCTGGCCCAGTTGTTCAGGTACAATTAACCTATTCTGGTAGCTGGTAACATATGACAACACTCCACCTGATGTAAAATTAGAGTACGGTCCATGAACGGAAACAACTGCTACTACAGATAAATCTTTACGGGCAGCAGTCGCCTCTGCTATGCCGGCCTGTATGCACCATCTAGATTGACAGTGCATACTCCTCGTTATACCTGGCTACTTTCAAACTGCTCCCGAAACGCGATAAGGTCACTTCACAGGTGTTACATTCGAAAGTCCACCAAAGGACGGCAGACTGGGCAAATAACCTTCATCAGTCTGCCTACCACTCTTTAATAGTGCTTATAGGCACTGATCACATATAACAAAGTTACATTGGTACCGGTCAAAATTAGCGAGGTTCGAACACGGGTATCATCGATCGTGAGTTCATGTCTTACCGCTAGACCACGGCCGCTCTTGAAGGTAAAATTGTTACAAAAAAAATGTCTACAATCAGCAGTCAGGACTGTACCATTCATTGACAAGGCACACTGCTATCGTTATACCCAGTTACTTTCAAATCGATCCTAAAGATATGTCACACTTGAAAGTGGTGGCAAATTGGGCTAGTAACCATCATCAGTCTGCCTACCACACTTGTAATTTATGCATATATTATTTCATAGGTAAAAATAATGCTATACAATATATTTCAAGGTTCGACAAGAAACTTTGACAGCTACATCGATATCGTTTAACATCGTCGGTCCTGCTGAAGATTTAGGTCCGCCGATTTTGGCTTACACCGTTCAATACAAAGAAAACAGCAACTACGATTGGACTTTCGCTTCAAACAGAACTTGGTCTGTCGGTTCGACTTATGTTGTTGAGAATTTACGACCTATGACGGAATACGACTTCAGATTTGCAGCGGTCAATCAAGTCGGTGCTGGAACGTGGGGATCGCCTACCACCATCACGACAATGAGACGGTTCGTCATACTTTCTTTTATAATGTACCTATATAAACCATAACAACACTGGGAACGTTTTAAAGTTACTTTTTATTTACAGATCGCCGCCCGAGCAACCTAAATGGAGAGGATCTATCAGTTCCGAATCACTGGTTCACGGGAAATACGCTGACCGATACGAACTCAAGTGGAAAATTCCCGCTCACAATGGAGAACCTATTGACATGTATGAAGTCAGCTACTGTCCGGTAAGAACTTATTTATAACACGCTGAATCTATATCTATACTAATGTATAAATGTGAAAGTAGCTATGTCTGTTTGTTACTTTTTCGAGAAAATCGACATAGGCAAAAAAAAACTGATAAAATAAGATAAAAGTCTGTATTGGGAGATGACCCCAATTAAACATATATAATACAGGGTAATTTTTTTAACTGGGACAGTATGGGAAAATATGAAACCACAGGAGATACAGGGAAACTGTCCTAGGAACCATTTGCTTTTAAAAAAAAAATATTTGGCAAATTTCTGGTCAAGCTTGAGTTGTCCATAAAAATGAGGTATTTTGGTGAATTTTTTTTTCGATGCGGTCCGACTCTGTTTCATACAAAGATCATTTCATTGTATCGGAAGAAAAAAATCGGAGCAGCAGAAGTTAGTCAAATGAATTGTATTCCCATACAATCTGGTGCTTACATTAATAATACTAACGCAAAAATGTTACGGGCACGTTTTAGAACTACTCTTCGCTATGCCGGCTTGAGAAAAAGACGAATGAGCACCATCCATCTATATTAATTTAATTTAAGGTGTATTTAATATGAATCTGTATATTGCTTAGGTATTAAAAGTCGGAGGTGAATGGCGTCTCGCATCGAATACTCAATGTGTGACTGAGGAGTTGGAATCATTCGAAGCGATCAGTTACGAAGTACGCGGCCTACGCCCTGATACTCACTACCGTATGCATGTTCGTGCGCACAACGTCCTCGGCTTCTCTACTCCGGCTCAGCTTTATATTCAAACCGCTCTCGGTAAGTACAACGAAGAAAGCAATGAAGTGCCAATACGTGCTGGCTTCTACGATGTCTACACGGACAGCGACCCTCTCTTCCCATCCGCAGCATCGTTCCAAACCTCATCTATTCTAATTTTGTTTGCGAGTTATGTTTTATGTTTGTCTGTGTGATTTTTGTTTATCACCATTTACTACTACTGCGACAAAATCATTCAAATAAGAGAAGTGTTTGTTTGTGTTTAATTAATATCATAATTGAATTAATTAATTAATGAAACAATTTTATGTTTTATCCTTAGTTGTATTTTGAAATGTATGTTGTAAATTGTTTTAAGTTTAACGTACTAATTTGCTATTTTTTTGTTTAATTTATTTTTAATAACAAGTGTCTTTCATTTTGCAATTTTACCTATAGTTTGATATTTAATTGTGTCAAATTCTTTTAATTTTATTTTGTATTCTAGATCATTTAATATAGTTTTAAAAGTTTTTAATAATAATTTATAGTCATTACTCATTATAACATCAAAGGCTTTTATTTTGTTAGTGTTAATTTATTTTACTGGTAAGTTGATGATTTTAATTTCTACTGCTTCTTTACTTTCACAATTTGCCTTAAATTTTTGTATTTGTTTTTTTCATGTTCAAACGTTCTTTCATGTGTGCAATTTTTCTAGGTAACCCAAGTGGAAGTACACGCAATTTACAAAGGATCTTAACAAACGTGGAAATTTCAATTGCATTACTGTTATTGCATAAATTAAAATAATCTAAGTATTATTTTATCTATTCAAGTATTTTATATTATACGACTGTTGTATATTAGGTAATTCCTGTTGTGATAATGATATTTATATATTGTATTTGTTAAACTATATTTATTATTATATATATTATGTAATGTTTACCGAAAATATCCTTCCATTATTTAAAATTAAGTTTATATACGTATATATATACGAATACCTATAATATTTTCTAGTAATCGTTTTTAATATTCGAAAATTATCGATAATTTGTTTTTAAGCAGAAACTGCTTTTAAATTACTAGTAATTTAAAATTATAGTAGAATTTAAAATTGTAGGAATGTAAAAATAAGAATTTTAACCACCGTTTTTAACATTTAATACATTAAAATAGGGTAGGTAGTATCGGTTAATAAATTAACACTGCCAAATATTAAGTCTATCGACGAACTTATTGTAAGCTATTGTTGCATTTATAGGAATCTAGAACTCACAGAATCTCTTTTTCGAAGATGTTTTATTTTTAATTTTATGAACATATTTGTAGTTTAAAATATGTTTTCCCGATATTAAATATTACTAATTTAACAGCAATATAAATCGAGATTTTTTAAAGACTTTTAATTCGTATTGTAGTTAGTAAAGGTTTATCATACGCAGAATTTGATATGTGATCTGTTTTAGTGAATAATGACCAAGTGAAATAAATGTTTCGAAATTTATACATATTTTTATGTTCTATACCTACCTAACCTTATGAAAATGAAAAATTGGACCTGTCGATGTTTTAGTTTTTAGAATTATTTACCTTTTTCGTCTTCTTTTATTGATTACCCGCTCTTATTCATTTACCAATTAATTCCATAGTCGTGTATTTAATCTTACTAAACCAACTGTGATTGTCCAAAAGAAAGCTGTCAAGATGCCCCTCAAGATCCCCTTTATTTTCGTTTAGTATCGATTCAAGTGTTTGTGTCGCGATGACCACGTTTTGGGTAAATATAATTTCTTATAATTACTATAAACTACACACGTTTTAACAATATCTTTAGCCTTCTATGGAATGTATATACTAATATTTATTTTGCATGTCCCTTTCGATATAGTTTGTGGCTGTAAGTGTATCCATAACATTCATTACGTTTGAATGACATCCCTTTACTTTTATTTGTATCATCCAAAAAGAACAAAATCCTGTTAGATTTTTAGGATTAGATTTTAGAATTCTGGAATGTAAATCTCCATATAGTCTACCTATTTTATTTTATTAAAGCATGTTCTGTATTATCCTTTATTCCGTCAATCGTTGTTATTCAGTGAAACCACCAATCTTTAGTTATTTAGCAGTATTGGAAGTTTCACAAACTTTAGTACCATTGCGTTCGAAAAGAACGTTTTAGTGTTTCATAATAATCCCTGTTTAAAGGTGATGGCTATTTTATTTATCGTAATAGAATTTATATTTTGTCGTCATATATTTTTATGTTTAGTTGTTTCTAGTAATAGTAATTAGTTTCTGTCATGGGGTTTGAAATATTTTTGCGTTTACCAAAATTACTTTGGAATGTTTATTTGCATCTTGACAACTTTTCTTTTATTCTACGTTTTATTTATTTCATCATTACGAACGTTAGGTATTTTAATATTAGATTAATTTTCATTGTTGGTCATGTTTTCATTAAATTGTCATTCAAACCCCATTTCATTTCGGCGGAGGGCTTTCCTTAGTCAAATATTTAATCTACTAGTTTATGTTTTGAGAACACTTTCTGGTGATCGGGCGCACGTTTTAGATGAAAATGAAAGCACTCCACGTTTCATCTATGATTGTAATGAATGGCGATGATAAGCTTCTCTTTATATTTATGAACTATTTAAAATATATTTATTACAATCATCTTCACATCATCTAACATTTCGGCTTATGCAACTCCATGCACTACACTAATTAATCGTCTGTCAAAGAACAATTGATTTCTACATTACTAGTTATTAATGAATTATTTATTTATTATTAGAAACTATCACTCAATTGTTCTTCTGCTATACGTGTAATCATTTCAAGAATAACATAATGTTTTTAACAGGTGTTGAAAGATCCGGATTCGCTGTAGAACCTCTAATGTCAAGTGGTGCCATTATCGGGGTCTCGTTGGCAGGCGTCTTCCTGTGTCTGCTTATTGTTGATCTTCTACTCTTCTGTTGCAAACGACAAGGTGTTATTGCAACGCTTTGCGGAAAACGAGGGAAGAAACACAAAGATGATGAAGCTAAATTGGGAAGGTGAGCGGTGCATTATTTTCTTTTTTTCTTATTTTATTACACATCATTTAAATTCACAAATCGTTTTAATTATTACAACATTTTAACATTGCCATTTAATTGTGATCACTCAATCATTGTAATTCAACTTGTATTTGTATGTTTAATTAGATTTTTGCACACTTATCGACAGAACAGAACACGTCCCTTATTTACCCGTACTTTTATGGTCAGGCGTATAATGCGTGATGTACAGTGTGCGTGCCCATGTAACTGCCACGTCACGCAGCTTACGCTAAATGTATCCTGACGTTTTAGTGTTTTTTTTTTTATTTAGAATGGTACCTTTTCTGTGTATTGTGGTATCGTATTATAATGTTAGTTTCGATGAGAGATGTTTCTTGCCCGCTAGTCTGTATGGTTGGCGCTTCCCGCTCCCTTATTGCAGCAACAAGCCGCGTGCGCCGCCGTCTCCCGCGCCGCTGCCCCCGCCCGTCAAGCTCGTGTCGACGCCGACGTAAGGGGCCCACTTTGCGGTTTTTTCGATAGCATGATCCAAGTTTTATTTTTGAAGTAGATTGGCCTGATCCCTAGTGACAATGTAATATGGATAACTTAGCTAGCAATAATGTCATAAACTACATTTTTATAACTAAAGTGGCATGCAGGCTGATGATGGTAATAACCAATAAGTCTGCTGTCCCGGGCTGTAGTACCACTATTTTTAAGTGTTATACCCGTGAAGTGACCTAGTCGCGTTTCGGGATTAGCTTGAAAGCCGGCATACTGAAGGCAACTGCTGCTTGGAGATATTTATCTCCGGTACCACTTGTTTTCGCTCATGGACTGTTGAGCTACTGTAAAAAAATAATGGATCTAACCTGAAGTTATAAAGCTAGTGTTGTCCATATTAACTTATTTAGAGAAATATACCGCTGTTAATATTGTAAGCTTTTAGGTTTTGATTTACCTTTCTGTTTGTCACTACGGGTTTCATTTTGTATAAAAGCTTTTCGGTTATTAGGACATTTAATATTATGCATTTGTAAATAGGCGCGTGTGTTTGGTGCTTTTGAGGTTATATTTTTAATTTTATCGTATACAGGGTATCCCGTAAGTAGTGGTGTCAACGGTATTTTACAGATAGAGGGGTTCAATATCTACAATATAATTTGGTGATTTTTTTTTATACCTTCTGGTTTAAAAGTTATGACATTTTTAAAGAATTATCTTTTTTTTTTAAACCAGTGAAAATAATTGTAAACACATTTTTAAAACATTGTTTTGTGATAAAACGGGGGAAAATGTGATAATTCTTTAAAAATGTTATAACTTTTAAACCAGAAATTATAAAAAAAAATCACCAAATTATATTGTAGATATTGAACCCCTCTATCTGTAAAATACCGTTGACACCACTGCTCACGAGACACCTGTATATTTTTATAATACTGGAACATCTCTTACGATGCTAATAATGTTTGCTTTTTTGTAAATATTTTTTTAAATTGCTTTAATTGCTGTTTTTAATATAATTAATTAATTCCTGGAATTTTATTCACTAACATAATTTGTATTTTTCCCACACGCTGTCATTACATCGGTTATGCACAAAAGCTATGTCCCGACTACACCAGTGTAAGAAGTCTTTTCTCTTATCATTATTTTTAAACAATCTTAAACGCTTTTTATTAAGGTATATTTTAGACAATTATATTGCAACCTCATTATTATTATTTGAATCTCCAAAAAATTTTAACCGCTATCAATGTCAACTTTGGTCACTTAAAATGTCCGACGAACGTAAAATAAAAACCAGAAAAAAATTGTTTAAAAATTGACTTTAAAACGTCTGAAATATACCTTAAGGCTCAGCCACATTACAAGTGTCATGCGTGAAGTATAGCGCACGTATGTGGATTAACCTTAAACCGCTTTAGTAATGTGCATAGTTTGTGCTGCCGTTATGTGAAGTGTGGAATAGAAGTAAAAGGTGTTGCAGTTACATTATTGCGTTTCATTTACGTACAACACTAAATAATTTTCATGTACACTGCAGACTTTGGTTCAGATTAACCCTTATGTGAGTGACAAATAAAACAACGCATTTTGTGTGATGACTTATCCGGGTACCCTTGTTATTTAATTATTTTAATAAAGAGTGGTAGACAGACTGAGGAAGGTTAGAAGATAGAAGTTGCAAAAGTTACTCAGGTACTCATATAAGGGTTAATAAAGGTGTTTAGATATTAAAAAAAAAACGGTGTATAATGTTTATTTGGAAATGTTATTGCACATAATGTATAATTAGAAAGGGAAAATTAATAAAAAAATATATTTCCAGAGATGAAAAAGAACCATTGAAGGACACTGGAGACGATCTCAAACGGCATTCTGTCGAATTTGATGGACGACGGGTGTACGCTACTAGTGGTGGACCTATCATAGGAAAGAACTCTGCTGTATAATTTTTTTTTAAATAGTAAAAACATAAGATGCAATTTCGACTATATTTAGGCGTTTTTATTGAAGGCAAAAACAACAATTTTTCAGCTACACCTACGCGTGTCTGCGGGACGTATGCGTGCGTTGTGTTATAAAACTACGAAAGAGTATACACTTACTGATAACCGGTTTCATATATTGTTAAAAGCACACGTCACGCATGCAAGCGTACATGTGTAACGATTAAAGCTGAATCTTACTTTTTAATTTTTATACAAAATCATTAATAATTTTATTTTATGACTATGTTGCAAATAAGCGACTGAATTATTTTATAACTTTATTTTTTTAATTATATGGAAGTTTTGGAAACAAGCTCTAGAAATATGAGAAAAGAGCGCGAAAATCAGGATTCGTTCTTGTTTCGGATTCTTTAAAAAGTGTTTATTACGTCACTGTCGCTCAAAGGATTAGCAGACCGTCGTGGTCAAGCGCTATTTTTTTTACCATATCGCACTCTTAGATCAAAACTGTTTCAACTCGAAAATCGTGCCTTTCCAATCTGTTCTATGAACACTACAAATGCGTGCAAAACGATGCATTTGACTTATTAGTATTGCAAGACATGTTTTTTTTATTTGAAGAATTATATAACTTGTGTAATATTGAATATCTAGACTTTTTGTTTTGTGAAAAAATGGGATTTTTTGAGTTACATCAGTCTTGATCTAGAGATGCGATAAAATTGCAAAAGTATCCTTTAATTATTTAATTGTAAAGAGCTTTTTTAAAATTTATGTAACATTTGTTACCTAAGAGCATTAATTATTTAAAAAATCAGCCTTATTGAGAATAGCTTAATGTTGAGTGAAGTGTATCAATAAAAAAGAAATGCAGCGCTTTAGTGCATGTGATTAAATTGTGAATCAGTATTTTGTAACTGCCAAACTATGGATAGTATGAGTTACAGCTTTACCAAGTTAGCCTGTAATCGTATTTTATAAGTATTATTATATTATTACTTTTTTTTATATAAATTCATAGTGAACCATTACAGCCATACCCGCTGTGTAGGTGTGACGTGTGCATAACAACATTTTGTAATGTACTATCAACAAAGTTAGCGCTGCAGCACTTATTTGAAAAATCGTCTTAATTCACAGAACGAGCCACACCTATCGTCCTTTATTTTTGGGTCCACTTGATATCTTACAAATAACATATTATTTTTTAATTAATTTATTTTAATTATATCGTTTGACCATGTTTAATTTTAATTTTAAAAGCAGTTACAATCAATTAATAAATAAAACCTTTAATATAATAAGTTAATAACAACCACAAATCTTACATCAGGAAATGCCTAACTACTCAATAACCGAGGTTAAAAAATTAAACTGATTGGCAAATGGACTGAAAATTACCGACAAACTCGGGAAAAAAATTGTGTGCCCATTTCTCTTAGGCGAATTGGTATTCTTTGTATATAAATCCTTATGGAGATGCAGCTAATCTGTTGCTGATTGTACATAACTGACTTAATACGTTTAATGCTCTGTCTTAACTATTTAACCCTGCGCCAATGGGTAAATTGACAAGGACAGAACAATAATTATACTTTAACACACAGATCTAGATAATGCGTGCACGTTTATCATGTGTGTTCACACGTTACGCATAAATACATCGGTTGGCGCGAACTTTAATTATCAAAATATTAGAGACATTTTAAGATTTATTTTTTAAATTTTTCCTGCTTTTTTGGTACTTAACGTGCCTTTTACTTAGATACTTAATGGTAATGCGAGTATTTATATTATTTATTATAATGTACAGCTTTTAGTATTAGTCTGTTATCATTTTGTATGGACAATTTATTTACCTAATTATTTTTAAGAAAAAAGAAAAAGTTTACCAGATGTCTTTTTTTTTGTTGATATTAATTTTGACAGTTAGAATGGAAAAAAATGGACCAATTAAATCATCATAAATAAGTTTGTAGCTGGCAGATCTTATTTTTTATTTAGTCTGTAAATAATTAAGAATTATGTAAATATACTTTAGTACTAGATAGGGCTTCTTATATAAAAATAGTCCTAATTTAAATACGTGACTTAATTATTGTTCAAATGTTTAAATGTTTCTTCTGGCTTGTTTTTAAGTTTAGTTTTAATTTATATTTATAAAAATCATTCTCGCAATTTCATTTCAATAATTTAAATCATTGTTACTATAAACAAATAAATACCAAATACGACTTAATTACTTTTAGTACGATATTTCTAAAGCTCTGTCTATCCTCGTTTGATAGAAAGCGCTAAAACATGACATATTTATAAATCATTATTCAAGAAGTAAAATATTAAAAATATTTATAAATATATTTTAGTAAAAAAATTGTTTAAAGCTTCATTTACACATAAATTAGTATTTATAAATAAACTTATATCACTTAGTAAACGCCATTTTAATTTTATTTCTGAAATGCTATAAGAGAGATATTTAGTAAATATAGGTACCAATTTTACTAAATTTTTCTTTTGCAAATATTTGTAATCGTTGTATTTTTATAAATGTGAATGCTTTGAAATGTTATACATATGTAAGTTTTGTGATTGCCTCGCCTCGGCTTTGGACGATGAGGGCGACGATTCGGCAAAAAATATACGAATAATTTTTTACATGAAAAATAAACGCATTAAAATTACTTTATTTATTTTTATTTGATTGTTCCTTATGTTATTAAATAAATAAAATGAACTTGGATGTAGCCGGTAATGAACGGTGCACATTCGTCTAAATCGGCATAGCGGTGTCGACCTTTGAACAAAAATCTGATATTGTACGTGAGACTCGATCTCCTTTTAATAAAAAATGATAATAAAAATAACGTACGTGTTAGCCTGGTCAGTAACGTAAGTACCTATCTTTATTTTCTATACTTTTACACAGATGATCAGTTCGTTCGATTCGTTAACATTACACAATTATTCGAGATTTATAAAAGAAAATTAATTTTATTTTTATATTTACTCTTAATACTTTCAGAGAAACTAAAAATAAGCTTTTTAAACTGAAAGAACAAGAAAATCAGTATTTTACTCGGGATATATGATCGGTGATGATTACGTTTTTTTTTCAGTTTACTCCCAAGTAAGCCAAGCGAGCTCTATAAGGAAGCTTCGCCTCGAATATACGTTTCAAATAACATTCATAACTATTGTAAAACTAGAAATCTTGTTTCAGCTATATTCAGCAAATAATTTTACAAAATAACAATATGTATAATTCGTAACGTAGGCACGCCTTAAAAATTAACCTCAACGATATACAAAATAATATAATGGTAGCTTTTGCCTTTGAGGGAGGGTCTATCATGACGTTTTTATAGGGCCGCGCGATTCTCGTTCAAGTTAGCAAAAGCTTTTTATATTTACTATTCGCTCAGTCCGTATGGTATAACATTGGTATATAAAACAAAAGAATGGAGGCAATATTGAGACTGATGTTAGTTTTATTCCGATCTGACGTCCCGTGAAGTGACCTATGTTAAGGAAAGGAAGAAGAGCTTCTTAATTTAAGTAGTCCGTATTGTACAGGTACTTATATCTGTATGAATTTTTTTACGATTAAATAGTCGAATAAAATGGTCATGGTAAACCCCTGTTCTTATTATGGTGTAATCGTTAATGATAGGGATGTATTAGTGACCCAACACATGGGGTCTAACAATAGTATAGAATACGGGCAAATGTTGCACAACACTCATAGAAAATAAATAGTGTTGTAATTTTATCGAAACAAAAAAATTAGTTTATCGATAATTTAATTTTGGGAAATTGTATTTATTACTTTTTTTTTTTGTTAATTCTCCCATTCTGGGAAGGCAAAGGGAACAAAGCCCATACAGCCATGTCTTCAGTAATATAATATATATCTCATTTGTAGTAAATTCTTGAAGTTTTTACATCAAATTGCAATGGTGTTTTACAATTTGACGCTTTCTTGGAGTATTTGGCGGCAATTCACCCGGTCACGTCACAATATGAGCGTTTTCACGGCGTGGGATAGCCTCAAAAAAAAACCGCTTCTGTTGCCTCATATAGAGTGAATTTTAATGTTTCCACAATTACTCACATGCGCAGCATAAAATTACGCAAAATAACACCAATTTTACACAATAATAACCACTAAACTAATTAAGGAAAGGGATAAAAAAACACCTCAACCTTCCCGGGCAAAAGCGCGCCAAACACTCTTATTACTTTCTTTTTGTTTTATATGGCATTATAACAATTTGCCAGTGTCAAGGTAAATATTTTTGCATCAAGTTAATAATATTGTGCATCGCGAGTAATTCATTCATCACACTATACAGTCAGGTCAAGTCTCAGTCTAGTCAAAAATTTATCCAGTAAAGTGGTAGAATCTTTACTGAAACTTCCTACGGAGTTTTGGAGGGAAGATGGAAGCACAGGTTCTCTTGTTTGCCCCGTTCTCTCGCGCACGCACGTTCACGAACACTTAATGGTTAATAATCCACCAATATTACACATTAACACTCGAAGAAACACAAGTTTAGGAAAATAATTCAAGACAGATAAACTGATGTCTTAAGATGACCGTCAAAACTCCTATTTATTACTTAAGTAGGTGACAGGGTTTAAGCATATTTACAAATTAAGAAACTGATTTTATTTTTACACTTTATCAGTAGATGGAATTTACAATATACAACAAAATTATGAAGAATTTATTTATTTATTTATTTATTAAATTCGACGCACAAAACGGCATGCAAGCATATACATGTCATAGTACGAATACAGTCGGGAGTTAGGCTGGCTTGCATGCCAAAGCATGTGCGCATACTATAAGTACAATACAATACAATGCAATACAAAATAATACAATTCAATACAAATTTTTATGCAGTTATCTTAACATTGTCTTACAAATACAGTCCAACTAAGCAGTTTTACCAACATTGTCACACGTTAAGTTAATCATTTCATACTTTACACACAAACACACTAAATATTAAGATGTCTCAGACTATTTTTGAACACAGATAGTCTGTTGTTGAAAATATTAAATGTAATACAAAATCGGATTTTAATAATAAAGTTAAATAACGTACAAAATATCGTTAAAACATCACTATTGGTGTAAAATATATGCGTCACGCTCTCTACTGTAAGTTCAGTCAATCGCTGCGGTTTAATACATTTGTGTATCGGATACAACAATGACAACCCCTAGGGCACTATAATTTATGTATGTCCAGCGTATGAGCCCTTATTGGGTGCAACAATTAGGGCTTGCCACGCGTTACGGCTTATACTGCAGTTAATATTTGGACTCCCTTTTAAATAATTAGCCCGGTAGCAGATGATACGGATTAGTTTCGTGTTGAAAAAGTTTTATATATTGTTAGCTAGTGAAATGTAATGAGGGTACGTTTTAAATGTAATAAAAAACTGTTTACTACTCATGTCAGAACTGATTAATTGTTATAAATTTATTTTATGAATACCTTTTATTTTTCGACAACACTATCTGATGTTGAGAAGTTTTCTATAGGCAACGTTCGCCTCCACAATGCCGGCTTGAGGAGACGGATATGCACTATTCAAGTTTGTCAGTGTATACTACTTGATATAGGTATATCAAGCTTACTTCTACTTTGGAACGTGAGTAGATCACTTCACGGGTGTAACATTTGAAAGTGGTGTTATTAGTCCAGGACACAGACTGGTCATTGCAACCATCATCAGTCTGCCTACCACTATGTTATTTTTTATGTTAAACCTATACTATAACATATAATACATACGTAGTTACATTAATACATTAGTACCCTTCAAAATGTAGCCTATACCTATACCGCAAGACCACGGCTGGTCTTAAAAATATTTGTTTTTTTTTGTAGCTCGGCATGTGACAACACTGCCTGGTGTCTAGCCAGAGTTACTGCTACGACAGAGAAAATCTTTACAGGCAGCAGTCGCTTCCACTATGCCGGCTTGAAGACAAGCATATAAAATCCAGATTGACAGTGTTCACTCCTCCCGTTATACCTTGTTACTTTCAAACTATTCCCGAAACTCGAAAGTGGTGGTACTACCCCAGGACGGCAGACTGGGCTAATAACCATCATCGGTCCGCCTACTACTCTTTAAAAAAATTAATAAAACTTGTACTGTAACTAAAACTAATCAATTCTACTTAAAATAACACGCGTGCTCCTCCTATACTTTTTGTTAAGTCCAAAATGCAACAGAATGCAGACGTGCTCTATCAATTATTAATCCAGTTATTGACGTCTCCCAATGGCAATATGTTATCCATCAACCTGCCAACTAACCCTCTTTTGAAACACATTGTGTGGAGTGGAGAAGTCTGGCGTTCAAGATAAAATATTCCCTTGTTCCTTGGAATTCGATCGAATAATATGCTAAGTATCTTTCTAAGCCCACATACTTGTTTTTATAGTTTGAGTGTATTTGTGTACAAAAATACGCTTTTTTATATTCGATTTTCATTAATTTTCATAATTTAAAGTTTAACAGTTTTACTTAGCTTTCTTTAGCTTTTAGTTCCCAGAGAGATTACGCGCGCCTCCCGAAAACAAATCAACTTTAATTATGATTATGACGATACATTTGGTATTTTTTTATTGCCGAAATATAACTTATGCGCATAATTATCCCATGCTAGGGAAAGATTGGTTAAAATTTCTGCATCTAGAGCATTTCAAACAATGTTAATCTTAAATGTTATATTTGAAATTGGTGGTATCTATCAAGACGGCAGACAGCTAATAACCGTGATCACTCTGCTTACCGCTCTTTTAATTGATGTTTGTAGACATACGTTATTTAGCTTTGACTTCTCGCAAGTTATTCGTAACTAAAACATTTGTTGACTGATCTGTTCGTAGCATTCATGCGGGTGATTCTAAAGTTGTCACATTAATTACTACCTCATCTGTCAAACAATAACCAATCCCAATTTGTACTAAATTGAAGTTTTGACTACAGTTTTCTAAAACGGGCCGTGGCTTAGACTGATGAAAGGCGTGCACTAACGATCTAAAAGACTCGTGTTCAAATCAAATCAAATCAAAATAATTTATTGTAAACATAAGTTTTACATTTGTAGATGTTATAATAATCTCATCAAATCTACAATACTCATTCTTATAGTAGTTCGACGTGTATTGTGACTACATTTCGTCTGCAGAGAAGCAACAGTCGCCTCCAACTTGTGGAAACGAAAGTACTAATTGTGGAAAGAAGTAAGTGTTGAAAGAAGTGCATAGCTTTAAAAATTTAGTATCATTTAAACGTCATGTTTTAGAATTGTTTAAATTAAACACGGAAGGTTTGCATAAGGCGGGGTAATATCCGCTTGTTGTCGAGACCAACTTCATAACCTCTCATTACCCCACTTTGATCGACGAGCCGTGAGTTTGTTAACTTGGATAAAATTTACTCAGTTTAATATTTCATATTGTACTTCATAAAATCCTATAAAAACACTATTTACTCTTATTTCACTTTATTTATTCGTATAAATTTTATTGTCTAATCGTAAAGTAACGTTAGAAGAACACAAAACAATTACAATAATTATGTACATGTTTTTTATATTTTGAAAAATTTTATAATATTATGAATCAAGTTTTATTTTATTTTTCAGTATACCTTAGCATAGACAATATTAGTAATCTGTACTGTACTGTAATAATAATAATAATAAAACTCTTTATTGTGCAAACAAAACAGAACATACAATTATGGAAAATTAGGTAGCAACAAATATTTGTTCGTCAAAAATAGAAAATAAAACGTATTATACTATTCGTGAACAGTAATTAAATTGATATCCCGCGGTTTTTGCAAATGAAATTAGTTCCGTTTGAGGTTCGTACCATATCGACATGGCATATCGATGACGGAAAACAACGAAATATAATCCAATCAACGGTCCAGCTATTTTGTTTATTCTACCCAACCCCAAAATGAGAGTCATGGGTATATTGGACAAACAAAGGGGCGAATTTGGGATTATGACATTAGTCTAATTGAAGGTATTATTTGGTTGGGATTATAACCTGTGTGCTAGCCGTTTGGACGTGGGCGTGCATTTCTATTAGTTTTTTTTTCTCTCTACTCATTGTTGTTTGTTATGTTTTAATTAAAAAATAATAATTTTAATACGGTTTTATCAGCTTATTTTTTTTTAGTTTATTGTTGATTCTATAATACTATATATAGCACTGCAGAAAATAATTATCTGAGATCTCGCTTTATTTAAGGATCCCTAAAAAGGCTATACCGCGCGTTTTTATCCACCTTAATCCAAAAAGAAAAAACCTAAACCCTTCCCAATAAATGGGCTAAATGTGAAAATAAGTAAGCGTCGAGATTAACGTAAAACAAGCTTTATATTCCGTACCATAGATAAGCTTCAATAAGAAAAACCATTTTTATATATGTAAATAAAATTTAGGGCCTTAACATTTCGTAGACAAGACGCATATTACTTTAAATGTGTTTCGGAATTAGAAGTTAAATTACTACTAATATAACAAGCCCTGATTAATTTGTATTTGTAATTGCTTTTAGCCAAAATTGATAGTTAGTTAGACCTATCTAATAGTTTATAACTTACAGAGCGGTCAATTAAGAGCCGAAAACTTTTCTACTTATAGATGTCTGTAGGTTAACTACTACTTGAACTTACGACCTTTCGTGAATAACACATAAATATTTCCTTAATTTCTATGTTAATAAACTCAGTAAGGGCTGAAGTCAAAAGCCAATTGACATGTGTCACTTAATCGAATCGTAAACAAAATATATGTAATTTGACGTTTCACTGTCACCTAGGTGATGACGAAACGTCAAATTACATATATTTTGTTTACGATTCGATCAAGTGACAACTATCGATGAGTGTTAGGCGCGCTTTTGCCCGGGAAGGTTGAGGTGTTTTTTCTTCTTCTTTTTATTTGGGTTGCATGGCAATCTTCCTTCAAACGTCGAGAGGGAACTACTGCCAATGTCGCGTGGTAGAGCACTTCATGTTTTGTGTAGAGATTCAAAAAATTACCAACGCTGCGGATATCTGCATGGTTAGAAAAAAAAATGTTAGAGCACACACACTATTGTTAGAGCTACTTATAATTAAACTAATGCTACTTAAATGAGGTATTTTTTATCACTTTCCTTGATTAGTTTAGCTGCGCTTGTGAGTAATTGTGGAAACATTTAAATTCACTCTATATGAGGCAACGAAAGCGGTTTTTTTTGGTGATTATCCCACGTCGTGAAAACGCTCATATTGTGACGTGACCAGGTAAATTGCCGCCAGATACTCCAAAAAAGCGTCAAATTGAAAAAAAAAACCACCATTAAGAATTTACTACTCGACATTGGCAGAATTGTCGTTGTTATGACATTTGAGGCCATTTAACAAAAGAAGAAGAAGAAGAACTGTCGATTGGCTTTTAATTCTAGCGTAAGAGTGAACTCACGATCGATGAATTTCGTGTTCAGATCTGATATGTACTAAATTATCAAGCACTAGCTTAGTATAGACATCAAATACGTTGTCATTAATTTGAGACTATTTTACATTTAACATATAATAAGATCAGCCGTGGCTTAACGATTGAAGGCGTGGATTTAGGATATAGAGACCTGTGTTCAAATCTTGCAAAAGTTCTAGCTGGTACCACTGTAACTTTGTTATTATAGAGTGGTGGGCATTGTCTGTCCTGTTTGGAAATCATCTTGGAAGTTGCCGGGTTAACGAGAGGAGTGTGCACTGTCAACCTGGATAGTGCACATTCGTCTATAAGGACCGCACTCTATTTTGATATAAATATAATGTTATAGTTATATTACTTTCTAAAATCTTGTAGTTTTCATCCCCTTACGAACAAAGTTTATCCTATTCATATGATTTCATGACAACTGTCCTAAAATTCATGCCGGAGATTTCATCGATTAGATACGGTCTGCAAACTTCATATTGTACCGGCAAAAGACAAAATCGGCATGACCTCGCATTTATCATATACTCTGACCCCTCTATGGTTACTTTATGACAAAATGCGATATGTAGGTACCAGATAAATTAACGTTATTAATGTAATAAGACAAATAAATATTTACTTACGTAACAACCACTGTGCTAAAGAAGCCGACAATTGTATCTGACAAATACATATGTTGATTTTGATTAAAATATTTAAATGTTAACTGTTTTGTTACTCGAAACTTTCAAACTAGTTGTATCCCCGCGTTTTATACATATTAATAAAAAATAAATAAACAAACAAAACAACAAACAACAAACAAAAATAAAAGTATGCTATTTCTATTCTAGCACTAGTAAAACTATTCTAGCCCATAATTAACCTTTATGCTAATATTAAGATTTGCTCACCCTCAAACGGGTTTCTTTAAATCCATATACTAAGTTAGTACTTATATAGAATTAAGCGAGATTTGAACACGGGTCTCATCGATCGTAAGTGCATTCACGCCAGCGTTACCAGATATATTTTTTTGCCAAGTCGGGATTTCGGAACATTTTAAGTGAAAAAAGCGCGACATAGTAAAAAACATATATAATCAGAAGTGTTTAAATATGTATCTTTTATTTGAGTTTTAAATTACGTTTACGTGACAATAGATAGCAAAAATAGCCATAGAAAATGTACTTTAATAAAAATATGATATTTTAAATCAGATTTACCTTATCGTTAGGTAGTTGTTTTCTTATGGCCGGTTTCTGAATTCTTCAGTTTGCGTTACAAACCGTTATAACCATACAAATTTGACAGATCGTAAACGATAGTTATATCAAAATGTATGGGGAATGTGTCTGTTAGAAAAATGTGGTGTTTCAAATAATAGTCTGAAGAGTGAGTTACAAATTGTAACTCTTTTTATACTTAATAAATAGTCGTATAGCTATTTATCTCATTGTATTTGGTGTAAGACATATTGTAATGTGATAATGACAATTGTGATATCTGTCAGGTCCTCCGTCGCTATTTTCGTAGTCCGTAGCTGGTCCTGGTGTATCTGTCAGTCCTCCACCGGTATTTACTTGGGTGCATATACCTTCGCCCTCTGTCCCACAGGTATCTTTGTAAAATACTGTATAGTGTCATTTTACATGTAGGTTCCTTGTAGGTGCACGTAACATGTGCAACGCCGACTGTGTTGAAAATCTCGCCGGTGTCCGTCTTCATTCTATCATCAGTTGGGTGTATCGTGCCTTTTATGTATTCTTCTAATGTACTCGTATTCGCCAGATCTTCGAAAGTGTATTTTGTAAGGTCTTCAGGAGAGCATAGGTCGTATGCTTTCTGATGTAGCTCTGGGGGGTCTATGTATTCTTCTAATGTGTTCGCCAGATCTTCGAAAGTGTATTTTGTAGGGTCTTCAGGAGAGCATAGGTCGTATGCTTTCTGATGTAGCTCTGGGGGGTCTATGTATTCTTCTAATGTGTTCGCAGGATCTTCAAAAGTGTATGTTGTAGGGTCTTCAGGAGAGCATAGGTCGTATGCTTTCTGATGCAGCTCTGGGGGGTCTATGTATCCTTCTAATGTGTTCGCCAGATCTTCAAAAGTGTATGTTGTAGGGTCTTCAGGAGAGCATAGGTCGTATGCTTTCTGATGTAGCTCTGGGGGCAAGGTGGATAAAAGTGTGTACACTTTGACCTTACCGTCCGACTGATTGTTTAATTTTAGGTATACGTCTAACCTTTTTACAAAACATCTGAATGATTCAGTTAATTGGAACGGCTGAAACGCAACTTTTAACTGCATCGGTTCATGGCGGTTCTGTGTGGTGGGGTATTCGTTTAAGACTTTTTGTATAATAATTTTGATTTCGGTGATCGTTTGTTCTGTGCAGTGTCTATTCTCCAATTCTTGTTCGAACTCTTCGTCAGGTACTAGTAGTTCGTACTCATCCTGTATTTTGTTGTATTTTTCTTGAAACTGTTTTATAGATTCCAGACGTACTTTCGCTTCGTGTAATTGTATTGCGTTTGTTGTCAGGTGAGTGTGTAGACGGGTGATCTGACCTTCAATCGAGCTGCGTGCTTTTTTTAGTTTAGCAATGTCCATTATTATCCTCGTCGCCACTAATAAATAGTCGTATAGCTATTTATCTCATTGTATTTGGTGTAAGACATATTGTAATGTGATAATGACAATTGTGATATCTGTCAATACTTTAGTAAGCTTATACAGTTTATACTCATCCGACGTCACAATACACACACAAGTCCGAGAAGCGGACTGAGCCTGTCCCTCGCGGGACATTTAATTTTGATTTAAAAATCGGGACGTCTGGCAACGCTGATTCACGCCTTCTATTCTAGCGCTAGACCACGATAGCCTTCTAATTGGGGTACAAATACACATACTTTCACGTTTGTAATATTGGTTGATACCTCCAACATACTGTTCTATAAACTATTAGCTAGTTAAACTAAAGCACTAAATCTCTGAAACGTTTGCTACATCGTTTTGTCAATACCGGATCTCTGTAGGAAATAAAGCAGATGGTCAACCAATTGGTTAAACTGTTGTGCTTGGAAATCTCACCTAATTCTCGTATCCAGTACAACCCCGCATTTAACAGATGTTGTTTATCGAACTTAACACGGGGAGAATTCTAACAATATACTTTTACTTAATATAACTATAAAATATATTGAAGTTTTCTTACATTTTATACGGTTTACAGTTTTTCCTTGTTCCACTTCTAGACTAGTATCGCCACTTAACGGCAATAAATGATGTACCAGTATGGTGTACATTGCGGAGGCGACTACTGCCTGCAGACTTTTTTCAATCGCATATAGACTTTGTCATTGTAAAATGGTAGATGAAAAATATTTTCATATAGTGCATACGTTTACATAAAACCAAAAGGAAGGTCCGTAGTGCCCATAAGCGTGTAGCATTTATGAAGTAAATTATGGCATGAAAAAAGGGTTGTGAAAGAGCGATCCATTCCCTGTACGAATAAAGGCGTGATAAAGGGATCTAAAACCACAATCCATGGAGGCTTGTCTCGTAATAATTCTTACTTTTTTATGAGAGGACAGATAAATTTAAATATCTACAGACAATAGTCGCCTCCGCTATGCCGACTATGATGTGACGATTGTGCACCGTCTATATATATAGCTATTGCATTAGATACCTAAAATAATGTACTTAAGAAGTTATTTGTATTTATATTTATATTAATATGTAAATTTTAATATCCGATTTCGTATATTACATTTATTAGATAAAATATCTGTCTACACCAGTGGTTCTCAACCTTTTTTTAATGCGGCACACTTTTCACGATTTAAAAATTTGGCGGCACACAAAGAAAAAGATAAGTTTAAAAATGATTTACTTACCTACACACTGCGTAAAATAGCTTATGGTAATAATTTTAAATGTGCGAAATAAAATAATATGTACTACAAAAATAACAGTACGTTTATTAAGGGATTAATTACAAGTTAATAATAAGAATACTTGTAATGCAATTTTTTTTTCTTTAAATCATATTATATAATAATATTAACATAATTATATTATCTAAAATTTGGCGGCACACTTTTAGAATTTCGCGGCACACAAAAGTGCCGCGGCACAGTGGTTGAGAATCACTGGTCTACACATATACTTATTACAACAACTGGTACTATACAAAATGAAAATTATGAAATTTAATTAAATCACAACATTGAGGTTATCTCTATAGTTAATTATCTCATTTAAGACTCAAAGAAAAGATTACAAAGAGATACAATCTAAAATTAGTAAATAGAAGCCCCACAAACTTCATGAAAGAAAACAATGCTTAAACTTTATAACCCTTTATTTAGCACGCCATAAAGTTTTACTGCAAAGCATTTACTTAACGCATAAGTTGACCCTCTGCCTGTTGTAAACGTAACGACCAAAAACCCTCGGTTACAAAAGTTTATAATTTAATTATAACACCCTTAGGAGCTGTTACGTAGGACCTATTGCACCTTGCTATGGAAACAAATCCACGTAACACGAGGTACGGCTTAGCAGATATTAACCACAGAATTAACTTTTTCATTCATGAAATAACGTATTTTTTATTTTATTTATTGTAGCTCGGCATGTGTCAACACTCCGCCTGATGTAAAGTGCGGTCAATGAATGGATACAACTGCTATTACAGAGAAATCACTACAGGCAGCAGTCGCCTTCACTATGCCGGCTTGAAGAGACGAGCTTGTACCATCCAGATTGACAGTGCACACTCCTCTCGTTCTCTACTTTCAAACTATTCCCGAAACGCGACAAGGTCACTTCACGGGTGGTACCACCCCAGGACGGCAGACTGGACATATAACAAAGTTACATTGGTACCGGTCAGAATTAGCGAGATTCAACCACGGGTCTCATCGATCACGCGTTTTACGGCCGCTCTATTATATTTTTCGCTTTAATGTTAGTATGTGACAGTGTTTTGTTAAAGTATACGCTATACTATGCTTACCTTGATAATACGAGTGTACACCCGTTCAGAATGACAAGGCACACTCCTCTCATTATACTCAGCAACTTCCAATCTGTAATCTTACTTTTTTATTAGAGACATGTCTACAGGCAATAGTCGCCAATTTTGACATGACGATCGTGTACTGTTCAGGATAATACATTTTGGAAATGGTACGGTACCCTAGTACGGTGTCAGGTTGGGCTAATAATCTACCACTCTTAAAAACATTGATGAAGTTTAATTATAAAATTTAGTCAAATTTAGAGGGCATGTAACCCGTGGCCTTGCAATTAAGGATCTATAAAGCTGTTACCACACTGTGCCTGAGATACAAGCATTAGCTTAGTATACAGGCATCAGAAAAAACTCCGTAATAATGACGTCATAATAGTTTTTAAAAGTTTATCGTGCACTTAAACTCTTGCATTTAAGTACTCATAAATACTATAAACAAAGGAATGTTAAAATTAATATTTCCGTCACTTATCCGCGACTAACCCATCTACATAATTCCGGCTGTCCAAGCACAATGGACCAGACTTGACTATAGACAGCAGCTCAAAATTCCTGTTATCAGTTGTTCCAGCATTTGCTTTGCTTCACGCTTGTTAGTTTTAACATACCTCTCCTTTACTTTCTGTAGATTATAACATACTACTAATAAATGTATAATTAAATTTACACTTGAATAACGCCTGCATTTTTATAATTACAATAATGTTTATGAAAATAATTTGAAATTAAATAATTAAATAAGTACTTATTTTAATGTATAAAATTATTTTGTCGCAAATAACATCAAGTTTGCTTATAAAGGTAACACAATCTTATTGTCGCATTTCTTTTGATACGTTTATAAAGAATCTCGTTTTGCTTTCCTTAGTAAATGACATTAATGTAATAAAATTATTCTTTTTCCCGAGGCAATATTTAATTTTATGGAGTGGAAACGCGATGGGGGACATGAATAGGACAATGGTATGATTTGTTACACGGGCGGAGACTCCCTTAAAAATACCATCTCGGAAACCTGTGTTTAAAAAAGTCTCTTCTTTTTTTACTATTCTTTCCTTTAACTGCATAAAATGCGGTCTTTATTAACTAGATAAATCGTAAAAACTTTCTTTTGATTACAGAGTTTATTGCTGAAAGTTGAATGTACTTTTTGTAATGATACTTTGTTGAGTTATGTTTGTGTTTTAATCTTAATAACAAATATTTTATTTTCTGACTTAACACATAAGCTTGAACGTCCCAGAAAGTACATTATACTCGTATAGACTATAGTAGTTGGTAGTGTAGGCATTGCTCGTTAAACGCATCATACTCGTAATATATAATGTATTCTAACTTCACGAAATTTTTCTAAAGGAAACTTAAAACCAAACCACAAGTTCATATAATATAATAAAATAACATTTATTTGTTATTATTATTTGATTAAAAATGTCTTCCGTTCCTGACTAATTTAGTAAAAAATATAAAAAAGTAATGTAACGCCTGAATTGTTGATGAATGCAATTAAACAAACTTATTTTATAAAAAATTAGGGCGTTTCTAATCTAATAAATCTAATGATTGTATGTTGACATTTGAATGAGTAACATTTAGTAAAATTTTCATAACATAATCTAATACTTTGACATATACGTATAAGTTGAAATAAACAACTTTACAACAAACAAACTGTAAACTATAAAATAAGTACTATAAAAAAGCTGGAGAATTTATTTGTATCCTAATTTGTAAACCTCAGAAAATATCAATCCAATTAAATATATACAAGGTGTCCCAAAACTCAACGATAAGCGGGCACCAGAGGGTGGTCCTGCTCATGACTACTCGAGAAAAAAATATAAGAAAAAATAATCTCCTATTTTTAAAAAAATACAACAAAAATTTAAAATCTTTCGAAAATTGACAACTCTTATGATATTTTTAACTACCATGACCACAATTTTCCAAATATTTATAATTTTTTTTTTGTATCGGCAACCTAAGTAGCACTGCTATCCACCACAACCCTTAAAAATCCCAGATTACCTGTAGTTTTTACACAAAAATCAATCATAACTACTTTTTACATTAAAATTTCAAAAGATTTTTACTTACAGTCAATTTTAACACATAGTTGTGTAAAAAAAAAGTATGGACACTACTATGGCAAGTTTTTTTAAAAATTGACGCAACTTACCAAGATTCTAAAATGGTACAATACTCTAGGAAAACTGGCCACAAAAAAAAAACATGCGTACTATTTCTAAACAAGAACCAACTTTCATAAATCGTTGTTTGTTGATATTAAAACGCTTTTACCTACCAAAAATTGGTTTTTTGTTGCAACTTCTTGGAATTTGCATGAAAACGTGCGTAGGCAATGAAATTTAATAGTTAAATAGTAGATATTCGTTGTTGAATAACAATAGGGCCCTTTGAGTTAGAAGGAAACTTAGATGGCAATAGTTATTTAAACTTTTTACAAAATGACTTGCCAGAATTATTGGAAGACGTGCCCATAATAGATTTACAAAACGTGTGGTTTTAAAATGATGGTTGCCCTGCTCACTATGCCCGTCCTGTGCGAGAATACTTAAATCAAGAGTATCCAGGGCGTTGGATTGGGCGACTTGGTCATATCCTATCTCTGGACTTCTTCTATTGGGGTTGTCTCAAAGACAGGGTTTACTCAAAATCAATTGCAACATTGGACGAGCTTCGCCAAAAAATTACTCAGGCTGCGGAACATAACAATGGTAGAAGATATGCACGACAAATAAAACGATCTTTTTTAAGACGATGTTGTGCCTGTATTATTGCCGGTAGCGAATAATTCGAATATTTGCTGTAATATTAATAAAATTATAAATTGATTTTTTTAATGCTTAATAAGCAAGCGTTTGACCACACCCTGCCTGGTGTTAAGCAGTGATGTGGTCTATGGTGGAGCACGCCTGCCTATGAGGTACCTGTTCACCTTCGATTTGAAGAGACCTATGTTGTACGTGTCGGGAAACACAGACACCGGGAGGGAGTTCCACAGTTTCGCAGTACGCACGAGGAACGTGTTGTCGAAACGCCTCGTACGCACTTTAGGGACTTGAACCATAAATGGATGGTACCTCTCCGGGTGCCTGGACGTCCGATAGAAGAAAGGGGACGGTAGAACCAGGTTTTGTAGCTCTTGCGCACACTCCCCAAAATGTATCCGGTAAAAAATAAATGTCACTTGTTGTACCATTTGTTTTGTTGCATTCAATATTTTTTAACAAGAAAAAAAAAAAACAATTTTTGGTAGGTAAAAGTGTTTACTATCAACAAACAAAGATTTGTGAAAGTTGGTTCTTGTTTAGTACTATACGCATGGTTTTTTTTTTGTGGCCAGTTTTCCTAGAGTATTATACCATTTTAGAATCCTGGATACTTGCGTCAATTTTTAAAAAAACTTGCCATAGTAGTGTCCATACTTTTTTTTTACACGACGATGTATTAAAATAGACTGTAAGTAAAAATCTTTTGAAATTTTAATGTAAAAAGTAGTTTTGATTGATTTTTGTGTAAAAACTACAGGTAATCTGGGATTTTTAAGGGTTGTGATGGATAGCAGTGCTACTTAGGTTACCGATACAAAAATAAAATTATAAATATTTGGAAAGTTGTGGTCATGGTAGTTAAAAATATCATAAGAGTTGTCAATTTTCGAAAGATTTTAATTTTTTGTTGTATTTTTTTAAAAATAGGAGATTACTTTTTCTTATATTTTTTTCTCGAGTAGTCATGAGCAGGACTACCCTCTGGTGCCCGCTTATCGTTGAGTTTTGGGACACCTTGTATATGATAGCCGGTTTGTTGATAAAGGTTTTAGCGTAGGTATAACCGTGCCGCACAGTTATCGGGAACGCCAAACGCCTAATATTAATCATAGACATATCTACGTAGGTACATTGCGTGCGAAAGTAGCTATATAAACCTACATACAGTTACGAACTTACCTACTAATAATATGATCGAATTTCGAGTCCCCCGTCTCAATATCTTAATAAATAAAATAATAGCTAATGCTGTTACCAGATAATAATGTTTTAATATTAATACTCGATTAATTATCGACGACCCTACTGACAGGGCTTTCAATTATAATGATTTAATACATTATTATAATTGACTCGGGTTTAATGAATTATTGTATGTGGTACTGAAGGGTCTGTCATTAATTATTATCTTGATTCATATGAGTATTCTCTAGTGTTATTTATTTATATGCCAATCGTTTTTGCATTCAATTGTTTAAGCTATTTCGTTAGAAAAAAAAAAACTGAACTGATACCCTTAATTGTACGAAACAATTGCTACAGTACAGCAGTCCCCGTCGTCATGCCGGCTTGGAGAGAAGAATGTGCACCATTGATTTACAGGGCACATCTATCTATCTATCCCCGAATACTTCTAAGCCGATCACGAAATGCGACTAGTATAAAGTAGTACCACTACTCCAGGAGGGCAGACTGGGCTAATAAGCTAAGGGATTTCGTCTTAAGTTAAAGAATAAGGATTAGTAATTGGTGCATGAAAATATATATATATTTAATACAAATTAACCCACACAAAAATCCTATTTTTTTTTATATTTATCCCGTAAAGATCTTAAACTTTGTGTTGTAATAAATTGGGGTAGTAGATCCATAACAATAAACAAATGCAATGAAAACCACCGCAACCTCACTCAAAGAAATGTGTTACTGCGTTCGAAATATGTACTAAAACAGTTCTTGATATAATTTACATTTATAGCCAAATGCACGTGATCATGTGGAAAACTGGAAAAACTGTGGCGAATATGGCCAACCCCCAAAAGTATTTGACCGTAAATCAATATACCAATACCGAACCTCCCACAGAGTCGATTTAAGATAATATAATACAGAACACTTATATTTTATTGTTCTTCGTTTTTAGGGCGACTTTGTTGGTTTCTTCTAAACGAGGGCATAAATTGTGTTCAACTGTTTTGAATTTAATTTCACGCTTTAATGTTTTATTCATGTTTGATGATAATGTGATATGTTTGAATTTAGAGCCTTGCACGTCATTAGGAAATGTCTAAAACGAAAATGTTTTGAGATGATAACGTTTATGGAAATTTTATCTGTTTTGTTCTTTGTAAATAATTTAAATTACAAAATAATTTTAAATGTAATTAATGAATATTTCTGTATGTTACGTGGAGGTTCCGAGTTCCATTTCCGGTCTAAACAAATATTAAATTATAAACAAGTTATTTGTTTTGGGTCTGGATGTTATTTATTATTTATTAATTATTTTGGTATTGTTCTTGTTGTGATATTCATATAGGTTTGAATGGTATATATCTGCGGGCATAATGCACGCCGACTTATAAATTCATCTTACGCGTTTACTTTCACAAACTCCTCACTTTAACATTTACAGTCCGTTAATTTGCAAACTGATCTGGGAACGTGACTAAGGGTCGCTTGCACCAGAAGGCCGGTTAAAGTAACTTTAACTATTACTGTGACCGTTACGTTTACATTATGGTGTATATATACTCCATACAAGTTGCACCATCTTCGCGCCTGTCATTTTTGACGGTTACTTTAACCTTAAGCGTAACCAGCGAATCTTGGCTTGGTTAAAGTTAAAGTAATCGTCAAATATGTTTTTCTATTATTTTTCGAGATCAGCCACCCTTTTAACGATAACAATATGAATTTACACGATATTGACGGTCGTCGTCGCCGTAAAAGTAATAGTTAAAGTTACTTTAACCGGCCATCTGGTGCAAACCATCCTAAGTCACTTTTCGGCGTACTCCTTGATCGGAATATTAGGTTCATACCTATCATCAGCATCAATCTACCACTCTCAATACAATAAAAAAAAACTTTAAACTTTATTGTACTTTCGACTCGCAGTATCAGGGTAATTTTTTTAACTGGGACAGTATAGGGAAATCCGAAACCACAGGAGATACAGGGAAACTGTCTTAGGAACCATTTGCTCTTTTTTTTATGAAAACAAATTTGGCATAAAAAAAGTATCGGAAGAAAAAAATCGGAGCAGCAGAAGTTAGTCAAATTTAATGAAGTAGGTTAGATTTGTAAGTAGGTAAGGGTAATTTTTTTAACTGGGACAGTATGGCTAAATCTGAAACCACAGGAGGTACAGGGAAACCCAGTCAAAAAAATTACCCTGTATATGATACAACAACTGCTTAATATAGTCCTTAAAAGAAAATATGATAAGGGAAAGAAAAAAGATCGAAAAGTTGTTTTTAAGCTCTTCTGACCATGTTGTGAGTAAAATTATGTATTCAAAGCATAATATTTTACATATGTTGCAACCGTCTGAAACACTTTTCTGGAGGGCGTGCGTGTAAGCAATATTTTTCCTTACAAAATGCTGTTTCTAGCCTCTAGCTTCTGTGCATTATGATATAGGCATAGATTAGTCAGCCCTCGCGCCAAAAGTTAGAGCCCGAGCGGTGACCAATCATATAGATTGATAAAATCGAAATAAAATTGAAAAAAATCTATAATAACTAGTCATTCATAATTTCAGAGAACTAAATATAAACATAAATTAGTAAATCCCAAAAATATCTTTGATTCGTTAAAATTTTTAGAAATATAATTAGAGAAATTGGAACGATCGTGCTTTGATATTGACAGGCGTGGACCCGCGTTGTCTCCAATAAATTAATGTAATCCTTTATTACTTGTATTACAGCTCTAAGAATAAATTAATTATTATTAGATCTTTTAAAATGTTTTTTAAATTTAGATATGATAAAAATAAAACTGATATTTTTCTCTCGGCATATGAGAACACTCCGCCTGATGTAAAGCTAGAGTGCGGTCCATGAACAGACACAACTGCTACTACAAATAAATTTCTACAGACAGCAGTCGGCTCCGCTATGCCGGCTTGAGGAGACGATTGTGTACTTGCCTTTAAAATAAATGAAAAACTTCTTATCTCAAATAGAAAACAAGATTTCCATCGATAATATGTCCAAAATCCAAATACCTACATAATATATTATATAGGTATATTATACATTTTCTGTAGCCATATATAGCTGCGGAAACATGTGTGACACCAAACCATGGAGGATAGTTCCCTCCGGCTGGCATTTCGATAACAACGCAAATTGCCACATGCACTTACCGCCCCGCCACACAGATGCTCTTTAGAAACTTATTTTCGTTGCCTTTCTCGTCTACTTATTAAGTTTTCGGACACGAATATTTTGTTACGTCGCTCGTATGATATAATCTCTAAGCACGTGTGAAGGGAATGATGGATTTGGAGAGGCGAAAGAGCTATGTGAAAAAATTACATTGAGACTAAAGATGTGTTAGATATTATACATATCTAGAACTGGCTGGTCTCTAACTCTAACTCTCTAACTCTAGATACAACTGGTACCACATAGTGGAGGCGACTGCAGCCCGTAGAGATTTCTCTGTGGTAGCAGTTGTTTCCATTCATGGACCGCACTCTAGCTTTACATCAGGCGGTGTGTTGTCACATGTCGAGGTACAATAAAAAAAAATGTCTAAATGCAACAGTCACCTCCGATATACCGGTCTGACGAAAACGATTTGTTTTAAATTGTAATTTTTTCGAACATTAATGTCTGTTTATTTCTAAATGTGCCAAAATCTATAATTTTTCAGGAAAGCTCGATTTTCATTAAATATAATTATATTAATAAATAAGACTATAATTTACTTTTATTTAGTACTTTTGCGGAGCCTTTTGATGTTGTCCATTTCCCATGAGTGCTCATAAAAGATGCAATCTTGAAGTGAACGGTCTTTATAGGCCATGAACCCTTTAGTATTGTTGCATAAATATTTACTTTGCTCAGTCCAAATGTTGATTAAAATATATCAATATTTGTTATTGACACGCGGTCATTTATTGAATTCGCTCTGATTATACTTTTGTTTGTTTGGGTTTAATCAAAATAGTCTTTATACGTAGGAATTAATGAAATAATACGAGTTTTAATATTGCTTGAGCTACAAGAAATATTTATGCATTTAAAGAAAATATTTCAAGAAAAAAGTTATAACTATAAAAATATAAATTTTTATATATGGTACCTATGGATAATATGTTGTTTTTTAGATAAATAAAATTTACATATAATACATTATCTAATTTATAAAAAGAAATGAATGTATTTCGCTTCCTAGCGCTTCGACAATAATAATAACAAAGGTAGTACACGCATTCAATGGCTACATTTCATTATTTTTGAGCTAAAAACCTGAAATAACGTGCACCTTGTAGCACACAAAAAACGTAATGACGTTTATATATTTCGGGGCCTCGGCAAAGGATTGCCTTAAACGTATGAAAAGCAGCCACATAATGCATGTACTACCTTTGTTATTATTATCGTCGAAGCGCTAGGAACTTCATTTGCAGGTAAGTTCGTTATAGTGGATACTATAGTTAAAAAATAATAACAATAAAAAACACTAATTTGGCAATCAATTACTTGTTATGTGCAGAAAATACTTTTTACGAAAATTACAATTCAATAATAGTTCTTCTAATACGATGTAATGCGAAGAGGAAATAGAGTCATTGGGAATAAAGAATTTATTAGGGGAAAGTAACGGTCAGTCTTTCAGGACCCCGTGGCGATGTCCCCGTCATCCCATGGGATGTCTTTCCGTATCTACTAAAGCAAAAGCTTCTATTTTTATTTCTACAAAACATACGCACGTATTATACTCGTCGATATAGATTTTATGTTGTTCTTTGATGTTGATAATTTTTTTTTGTCTTATTTTGTTTTTTTTTTATTTTCTTAAGTTACTTGTCTTCCACACCATTACTTGGATAGGCAGAGAATATGAATTATGATATTGATTTATTTCTAAATCTAAAATTAATAAAGGTATTCATGCTTCGATAACTAGAAATTCTCTAACCTCCCGATTAAAACGACCAATAAATGTGATATTGCGACTATTGAAATCATTGTGTTTCTAATAACGGGCTATGTGAGTGCGGTAATAACTGACCGAATGTCCAAACAAGAGAAGAGGGTGATTGACCTTTGGGGTGGATAACGGTTGTTACAGCTATGTACAATTTAATAAAGTTTGCAAATAGGCGAAAGTATCTGCAAAAAGTGTTGTTATCAAAACCACGAGAATGTTAGCAGCCCGTTGCTAATAAATGGATACAATAGAAGGTAATGGTTAAATTGGACAAATACCTATGCATATAGTAACTCGGCGTGTGAGTGCTATCATCCACCTGATATTAAGTTAGAGTGCCTACCATAGAGTAATATTATTTCATTTATTTTTTATTAAATGTTTTCAGAGAGCAGCAGCCTCTGCTATGCCGGCTTTAGGCTAAACCTCAGGCTAAGTGCGGTTTCATGCGAGGCTATTTAGCTACTATATCATAAAAAGCTCGAGTTTCTCTCGAACTCTCAATTTATATTTTCACCTCGTGTATTTGCGAGTGCATCTGACATGGTCTTTGTATTCTATGTAGGTATTGGGCATCTCTCTATCTCGTGTTCCCTGCGGGATACCTGTCTAATGTTACTGACAACTGTGTCTATCTGTATTCATAAATAATAATAATTATAGTGTAAATAAATTACACAAAATTTGTATGTAACCGATTTTAAATATTTGATACATCATTTTCTGTTAAAAACATCAGAACGTATAATATAATTATCATTAAGTAAGGATTGTCTATGGTACGCAGAACATATTCAGCTGTAAAGACATCTACTACTAAATATCTAACACATTTGGCTCATATAATATACATTTGTAATTATTTAATTTGTATGAAATTTATTATGGAATTTCACTCAGTACGTTTTTGTTGTTGTTATTGTGGAAAATTGAGCCGAAAAAATCGTTATTTTTCTTATTTTCGTCATAATTTAATAATAATTTTATTATTTTAAAAGTACAGTCAGTAAACATATTTAAAATTGTCATGATGAATGCAATAAAGATCCCTTCCCAACCCCAACGCCTGAGATACCTCAATTTTATTTTATTGTGATCCCAAGCCACTAAAAACGACAGCAATGGGAACACTAAAGGGAAGGCTTGAAACCTTCAAAACATACTAACCTGGCTTTACTAAATAAAGAATTCACTGCAAAGAGAATTTTAAATTTGTGGCATTACAAGGGATTTACGAAAAAAACTTCCTCATATATGAAAGTAAAAAACATATTTTATTTTATTTTACTTTTACAGCACATATTATGTGGTATTAAAGTTTCTTTTGTTATGGTTTTCCTGTTAAAATTATTTGCGGAAACATGTTTTTACACGTGATATTTCTTTTATATTATTTTAAGATAACTTTTTTAAAGATATAAATAACTCAATATTATAAGTATTTTAAATTATAGTCACATGTAGTTCTATGACGATAGGTAGCGTACCATATCTTATTTTAAAATTTGTGTAGTAGCGCGGCTTGTGTCTGAACTCTGCCTGATGTTAAGCGAGATGCTGAATGTGCAGTGTATACCGTCAAGGTTGACAGTGCACACTGCTTGGTTACTTCCGAGCTTTACTTCACTATCAGGACTGGGCTAATTATCATGCTCTTTTTTGCTTCTTTCACAACCTGTAAGTATTTCTCTCTTTACGTGCAGCTACGCTTTAATTTTTTTATTTATTTTGATAATTGATTAATTTTAATTAAGTTTTTTTATTTAATTTATATATTTATATATCTATATTTACCTAATTACCAGTAAAATATGATGTATGTAATGTGAATCAAATACAAACTTTTCTTTTAATCCCATCTATGTAACAACTCTGCAATTCGTCTGTCTGTACGGGCGAACAGTGTGGATGTATTTTGTCATCTCGTCACTTGGGAAATATATTGCGTTTCCGTTTTGTGTATCCCGGAAAAGATGCGACCCCAATTTCGTTGGTTGAGCTCTGCGGATTGCCGATATTGGACATTAACTTCATAACTCAATAAAATATTACACTTTTAAATGTTCAGAAATTTACTGATTTTTTTTTATTATTATTTATAATACTACCAACCTAAACGCTCCTTTTTTTTTCATTTGAACACAAACATTTAAATAACATTGGATTTCGTTTCATTTCATTTCATAAATGTGTTCTCGCAATTGAAAATCCCATTTTCGAAAACTCTAAAAGTCTCAGCCGTACTAATGTAACTTTGTAATATGCGCTTTTGTTTTTCAGTACCTGTGGTACAAACTCTGGTTTAGTATAGGTATACGAATAAATAATAAAATGAATATTAAAAGTTTCTCAAAATTTCTATTTTATCTACCATTTAAAATTAACAATTAATTGTTATTATTTAACAAAACCGGGAAAGAATTTCCAAACTTTACAGCCCGTCTGAAATTTCGTACAATATCCAATTCGACGATTTATGTTTTGAAAGATATCTAATGCTTTTAATTAGCAAATTCAAAGTTTGGAAACAAATTCATCTGCGAAATTTCAGAAATTGCTTCATTTGTTTCTTGACTAAACGATAATTTAATATTTAAGAATTAGTTTATTGGCTTTAATATTAAATTAATAATGATAAAATACAAATTAATTCAAATAATAAATATATATATAATTTAATAAATATTTTTTTATTCTAGACTTTTATCCATATTGTTAGTACAATCTGACTTTTTCTAAGATTAGGAGGCAAAATAAAATTGTTATTTTCATGTTCTATTTATTTAAATTAAAAATATAAATTACTAAAATATTGAAAATATATACATTAAAAAAAATATACAATATGTACTCATAGACATGAACATGAACAAGTTAAAAATATTTGTTGATTTCAAGACTTTTTCTCTAATATATTTGGTCTCGTCTGTCGGAATGTATTTTTCAACAGCATGTGTCACACCAGCGCCTGTGGGGATGCTATGTTTTCAAATTTGAAGTCCATCATTATTCTGTGCGAGTTCCGTACGAGAGGGGTGGCTAGAAGGGGGTTGAGGCTGATGACACGCGTGCAACGCATCCACATTTCATTACAGTCTGCTGTCTAACACTTTTGTTTTATATTATTAGTATTAAGGGTTGTTTTAGACATGTTAAAAATATTATTATTGAGGTACATATCATTAACCCTTTTTAGTACAAGCAATAAAAAAATATATATATTAAATTTTTAAAAATTAATTCGGTGGCTGCTGTGTAATTCAGGAAAAAAGTTTAGACAAAAGTGTAAATGTACGGAAACTTTGTATTCAGTCTGCGCTTACAGTTTTATTGGAATTAAGCTATCTTCAACCCCTTTCTGTTGTCAAAAATTTCGAGGTTTTAGGTTGGATTATGGTTCTTTTAGTCGTGAGGCTGTATGGGGGTGAACAAATGGGATAAATCCCTCCTATTGAGTTGTGTGTTCGTTAAGGCTTTTAAGGCAACAAAGCTCGTTGTAGATGATAAAATCTCTTCTTTTTCGTACTTAATATTACGGTTTCTTTATTTTATTCATAAAACTTAAATACTATATACCAATTTTTCTTACTTTACGTTTTTGAGATAGGATTTTTAATAATGCGAAACTGTTTATTTGTACAAAGATAAATAAATATAATTGTCTTATTGCATTGAACCTTCACAAAACAAAAATACCTATTACTAATTCATTACAAGTTGTTATTGATAAAAAAATAAATAAGAACCAACAATAATTTCAAGCAATATTTTTTACAGCTTCGTATCGTGAAAAGGATTCAAAAGCGTTTGCCAGTTTTCACAATCTTTTATAGAAGAAATGCAAGGATGTAAATTCTCCTGAATATCATTTCCTCAACATTTTCTTTCAACAAGAAAGGAACAAAACTTCCTTGGGATTCTTGGAAACGTTCTCTCGTAAATTTTGTCATCCTTCTCGTAAACTACAAGTAGGTACAGTTTTATGAATCATCCCCCTTTGTTTGTTAAGGACTTCATCTATTATTGAGATGCCAGATAATAAACAAATTTAGAGACTAGAAAGTTTACGTATTATATATATTTTTTATTATATTGCAATTTATTAATTCTTATTAAAATTGATTTATGCAATTATTATTATTTTTGGGGTTATTATTTTTATGATGAAAATATAATTTTGATCCCGTGACGTGATTTTGTCGCATTTCGGGATTAGTTTGGAAGTTGTCTGTTATTAGAGGTACATTGGTACAGGATATATTTAAAGATTGTGTACGAGATAAAATCGCACCTACTAGGCCACGGTTGCGCGATCTAAAAGTCGCAAAAATTAATAAATATAAATTGTATAATAAGTATTTATGGAAATTCATATCTGGCAGCACTTATAAACGTACGTGTTGAATACGTATTTACTAGCGAAAAATTGTACACTTCTTGTGTCTAAGTAAATTTGGTCATCTTTACTCGTACTAACAACGAGGGGTCACTCTCACTACGATCGTGATTTTAGGACATAAAATGAGTCAGACTCAGAACCCCCACCTTTATTTTGTATTGTTTATATTATATTTTTCCCTTTATTGATATTTATTCTGCTTTTTGTTTTGTAATATTTGTATTATATTTGTTTTGAGATGTGTAATCTTCCTACGCAGATTTTGTGTGGTAATAAGACGATATGTTTATTTTATATATTATATATTTATACACTTCAGTATAAGTTTTTTTATAGTTCGCTAAGCTGGAGTGCTGCCCATGAGCGGATACAACTGTTACAACAGATATAAATGTTTGCAAACAGTCGCCTTTTCTATGCCGGCTTGAGAGGAAAATGTGCACCATCTAGATTAACAGTGCACAAGCGACTAGGGCACTTAATCTGTAGTAAGTAATTTATTTGTTTCCGTTCATTTACCGCACTCTAGCTTAACATCAGGCGGAATATTGTCATATGTCGAGCTACTATAAAAATATAGTTTAATAAAGAAAAGACGCTTCTTATTCCAAAAGATAGAGCAATATGTCAAAATTTCACTCGCAAGATTACCCCAACCTCTTGACAACTCCAGACAAATCGGAATACGAGTTGTCGCATATACGAATACGAATGACATGTGCCATCACTAGTGATATTTGAATATTGAGGATATAGGCAAAAACGAAATTACTACGTGACTCTTCACATAAATTCTTCATAGAAAAAACTTGAAACGGATTCATTTGATCAAATATATTGAGCAGGCCTTCGAATGGGTTTGGACCTTACCCCTTTAATATACGGTATGTTTTCTAAATGTTGAATATTTGATGTTCAATTTTTTTATGAAGATCAAAAGATAGCTGACCATTCTGAAAAGACATTCACAGAAACATTTGTGTAAAAAATATTTCTAAATAACATTTTACATGCTGACACTGAGTTTTTTTTCTGATTTTTGTTTAGGCTTTTAGTACCACTGTGGTGATGCCAGCCCCATTGGAGGTGACCGCAACACTTACACACCATCCAGAATGTCTGGCTACTTCCAAATTAGTCTCGAAATGCGACTGGTGTTGCTCTTGCTGCCTTCGGGAGTTGACAACACTCCACCTGATGTTAGGCTAGTGTACGATCCATGAACGAAAACAACTGCTATCACGGAAAAAATTCTGCAGGCAGCAGTTGCCTCCGCTATGCCGGCTTGAAAAGATGAATGAATCACACTATCTGGATACGACAGATTGGGCTAATTACTTCCACTCTTTAAGACGCAGCAAATTAACACAAAATTCCTGTTTTAATTCTAATTAAAAAATGTACTTGTAGTATTTGAAACAGTACAAATAATAAATGCTACAGAAACACAACTGCACTGTTTAGTAATGATTAAAATTCACGTTCCTATATCCAAACACTAATTGAAATGGATTAATTAGTGGACCTCGCTTCAAGCTCGTTATCTCGGCCACTATAATTTTATACTACATAAGCTATATAAGTAACCATAGCAACAAACTTATAAATTAGGCAGTGTGCTCTGTCAATAGATGGTGCACATTGGGCCCTTCGAGCAGGAAGCAAATGTTAGATTAACATGTAAGAGCGATTAACACACAAGAGTGGTAGGAATACTGATGGTTATGAGCCCGGTCTGCCGTCTTATAACTATGAGTTAGGTACTTTGGTCGCTCAGTGCCTATAGGCACTATTAAAGAGTGGTAGGCAGACTGATGATGGTTATTAGCCCAGTCTGTCGTCCTGAGGTAGTACCACCACTTTCAAATGTGGTGAAAAACCACCTGTGAAGTGACCTTGTTGCGTTTCGGGAGCAGTTTGAAAGTAGCCAGGTATAGCGAGAGGTATGTGCACTGTCAATTAAATGGTGCATACTCGTCTTCTCAAGCCGGCATAGCGAAGGCATCTGCTGTCTGTAGAGATTTCTCTGTAGTAGCAGTCGTTTTCGTTCATAGATCGCACCTTACATCAGGCGGATTGTTGTCATATGTCGAGCTATGATAAAAAAAAAAAACAAAAAAATGACGAAATTTAGATGATTAAGCTCAGAATTGTGCCTGTATTTTTTTCGTAATATTTTTTTTTAATTATTTAATAATGCTGTTATAATAATTTAAAAACATAACCAAATAATTTAGTAGACAATAACATTAACAAATGGACGCAATGTTATGAATTTCTCACATCATTATTATTACTTACTTTTATTGTAGTTATTATAATTATTTATTAATTATAATAATTTTTGAATAAAATATTAATTTTAGTTTTACTATGCCCTAGCGGGGCGTCACATTTGTTGTGAAATATAAAATTGTGACATGTAAACAAATAAATAAATAAAATATGTAAGAACGCACTCGCCACGTATTGTATGTTTCATATTTGACCTTTATCTGTACGAGTGAAAACCGTAGCATTTACTGAACAACAATACAAATCGATTAACAGTCACAAAGCGTCGACACGGGAACTAATACAATTGCATCCAATACTTGTTCGTTTCACGCTCTTTAACATTGTTTTAAGAGGTTGATATTTTAACACTGTTACAACACCCGCACATCACTGCATTTATCCATTCTTTTTAATATACTTTTTTTCATTATACCTCGGCATAATATGACAACACCCCGCCTGATGTAAAGCTAGAGTGCGGTCCATGAACGGAAACAACAGCTACTACAGAGAAATCTCTACGGATAGCAGTCGCTCCGCTATGCGGCCTGAGTAGACGAGTATGCATCATCTAAATTGACAGTGCACATACCTCTCGCTATACCTGGCTACTTTCAAACTGCTCCCGAAACGCAACAAGGTCACTTCACGGGTGTTACATTACAAAGTAGTGATACTACCCTGGGACGACAGACTGGGCTAATAACCATCATCAGTCTGCTTACCACTCTTTAATAGTGCCTATTGGCACTGAGCGACCAAAGTACCTATAACATTGGTACCAGTCAGAATTTAGCGAGATTCGAACACGGGTCTCATCTGTCGTGAGTTCACGCGTCCGCGTAGACCACGGCCGCTCTCTAGTACCGAGTCAGTCAGACGGCCAATAAAATGCATTGACAGCTCAATCAATATCGGAAGTCGGTTGTAGTTATCGGATATCGAGTACAAAGTGCTTAATCTATTTAATAATTCCTATAATCCATATACCAGGTACCAGATCTAATTTTAATCTAATTATTTAACTCACATAAGTTATTGAACCAGCTTCTGTCTATTGACGTTCAGTATCTAATTATGTACCTGTCTGTATCTTATACGTAACACACATCAATAGTCAATTATTCCACTTAGTTGGTCATACATTATTGTTAGTTTAGAAGCCGAAATTGCTTTGATACATACTGTATATACAAATACATATAAATGTTTAAGTTGAAATGTTATATAAAATAAACTGTTGAACTATCTTATAATTTATATTTGCGAGACAATAGCAGTTTATGTGACCAAGTCTGATGTTAGGTTATCGTGAAGCGATAGTTAAGTAAAAGATGGGTTAGCTTACTATATTTTAATTTAAAAGAATGAGTTACAAACAGCAGACTTACAGGCTAGTGAGGGTGTAGGTATGTAGGAAGTAGGGCCGGTACGTAAGATGTGGAGAGCATGAGGGCGTGGGTCGGCGGCGTTCCCGCGTCGGAGACCGCGATCCTCTTCGGCGAGACTCCTTGCAGGGTGCAGGACGTGCAGGAACCCGAAGGACGGTTGAGAGCAGCACATGGGCAGGCGCGTACAGACTTCAGAGATGACCCCATCTTCTTGTCTCGTCTTGCAGCACTCTTATTGGGTGTAGCGAACAGCGGCGTCGGAGGTCTCACGTTGATGAATCAGACTTGTTACAGAGTTTAGAGGTCTTCTTTTGCAGTTCCCGGGGTGTAGTGGCCCCGGGAAAAGACCTTTAGGTGCAGAGCTTCATTGTTAGTGTTTTTTAGCCGGAGAAATGATCACGGAGAACTGATCCAGAGAACTGATGACGGAGGATTCATCCCGATGAAGAGAATGGGTCGTTTTTTATAGCCTTTTTTAGATTTGAAAATTTGATTTGAATGAATGTGTCATGGAATGTCAGTATTTCGAAATGGAACAATATCTTCTTGAATTAATGAGGTTTGTAAGGTAATTTTGGAAGAAAATGTTTAAAATCTAAGTGAAAATGAAATTAAAAAACTAATTGTCAACATTGTCAGATACAAAAAAAATATAGAAAAAGTGAAAAATAACATAGTAATTTTGTGTAAAAATTGTAAATAATGCCTGTAAAAGTATAGTAAAATTATGCCCCACAACCTGGTAATAAGTCCCAAATGATGTGATGTGTAAAACTCGAGAAAACATATAAAACATGATAATGACATTAGGATATGAACATGAAAAACCAAATAGGATGAAAAGAAACAAGGTTAGGGGATATAGCACGCTATAAGGTAAGAATTCGGTCCATAAGCGAAGACAACTGCTGTCGCTGAGAAATGAGCAGGTAGCAGTCGCCTCCCCTATACCACTTGAGAATACGAATAAATCTAGATATAAATTATTATTTTATTCATTAAAAACCTTGTTTTAGTATAATGCCTGCCGTCATGAGGTAGTACCACCACTTTTGAATGTAACACCAATGAGCCGGCATAGCAGAGGCGACTGCTGTCTGTAGAAATTATTATCCGTAATAGCAGTTGTTTCCGTTCATGGAACACACTTTTTCAGGCGGAGTGTCGCTATAATGCCAAGCTACTATAAAAAACACCTCATTACATTCTGTATCAGTTCATAGCTTGAAGAACGAATGAATTCGTTAACAGTTAAAGAAGAAGTACCTACAAACATACAAATGAAAGTATCTTTTAACAAGTGTAAGCGCATAAAAAAAATCGTAAAATGATCATAAAATATTTATGCCTGACGGACCTGAATAATCCTGAAGGTGAACCTGGCATATGTTTCTTTACGGTTTAATACCTTAACAAACTATTTTTAACACAAAATTTAGGATTAATTAAAATTAATATTCTTTTCTTAAGGTCAATTATATTTACAAAGCTTTTGTTTGTATCGGAAAATTTTGAGGAAAATTTATTTTAGGTTTCGGTTGAGCGTATTCCTACAAAAACAACGAAATAAATAAATATAAAACAATAAGAAGAGTGGTAGGCAGACCGATGATGGTTATTAGCCCAGTCTGCTATTCTACTAGCACTGCTTTCAAATGTAACACCCGTGAAGTGATCTAATCGCACTTCGAGATCAGTTTGAAAGTAACCAGGTTAGAGTACTGTCAATCTGGATGGTGCATATTCGTCTCCTCAAGCTGGCATAGCGGAGGCGACGAGGCTACTCTGAATCTTTTCTGCGCTCGCAATTGTTTCCGTACATGGGCCGCATCATATACATGAGTGAAAAAACTCAAATGCAGCCTACATATTCATAATATAAAAAAAAACCAATTAACATTCAATTTTTCAAACATGTCCGATTTCGCGTTTAACACACAAAGTGCTAAAAGCCATCACAAAAACTGCATTGTCAATCGACCATAGTGCATTTGGCTACATTCGGAAACTGACAATTAAGGGGTACCGACATTGCCATTCATCAGTGGGGGGTACGTTTAGTTACTTGTGTATTTATACACATTTGATACATTAGTATCTAATTTTAAACTTTATAAAGTAGACATTAAGGTATATATTTGAATAATTTTTGAATAAATATCACCCTAAAACCATTTGAAGCAACTACGTGCGGTGCGGGACAATCACGAAATGCTTTTATTTTTTTCAGTATTCGTCTCAGTTATTACCTCATCAGCAATCGTTATGACGTTTGAGAGAAAGAAATTGCTTTCAAGTACATTCAACAACCACCTTTTCATATAATATGCAAATTACATAATTTAAAATGAAAAAATAGTCTCTTTCGTACACATATAATACCAACTGGAATGATTGGTTTAAATATTATTAATGCATTTATGCTTTTTTTTTTTATTTTGGCTCACAACAGTGAGATTCGAATCCACGGCCTCTACTTTGCGGATTACGGGATTACGTGATTTACTATGAACTATGTCATGAGCAGCAATGGTCTAACGGTATGACGCGCGAGTTCACGACCGATGAGACCAGTGTTCGAACGAAGTTCGTGTACATTCGAAACGGAAGGCAAACTGGTCTATTAACCATCATCAGTCTGCCTACCACTCGTTTTTTAAATTAATTTATCTATATAATAAAAATCAATTGCTGTTCGTTAGTCTCGCTAAAACTCGAGAACGGCTGGATTGGCTAATTTTGGTTTTGAATTATTTGTGGAAGTCCAGGAAAGGTTTAAAAGGTGAGTAAATGTGAAAAAAATGCTTGGAATATAGTAAAAAACAACAATTTCGCCTTCCCTTAAAAACTATTCCTTTGGTTTTGAATGTCAAACATTTAATGTTCGTCCCGTCGCTTTAGAAATCAATCGAATTTAAAAGTCGTTCAGGAATGCTTTTTTTATTTATTTATTTTGAGGCGGTACGAAGTTTACCGGGTCAGATTGTTTATAATAAATAAAATATAATTTAAAATAAATATTCCTACAAAAATTTATAGCAGTTATGTAAATTAGTTTGTTTAAAATAGGGGACAGTGGAAGTGCTATTTCAAGTAACGCTGAGTTAAGCATGGTGATTAAAGTGGGAGGCGTTGATGTACCAGACTTGCAAGAGGCTTTCCTCTCCAAGTACTAAACGAATTATTACGAAATGCGCAGCGAATTATTAACTTGTTTGTAACTTAAGGCTGCAATTACGTATTGTACTTTGAAATAATAATTCTTATGTTTTTGTAAGTTTTAGTACAATCTAGTACTTTATTTAATGTTAATAAGGATTAGTTTTGATTAAATTTCAAAATTTCAAGGAACTCGGTTAAGAAAAGGTACTGTGACCTTTTTAATACGCATTAAACTCGTTCATTATATGCACTCCGCTTGATGTAAAGCCAGAGTGCTGTACCTATAATACATAAGTGAAGACAGCTGCTACCACAAAGAGATAAATGTTTGAATACAGTAGACACCTCCGCTATACTAGCATAATGAGATGAATGTGCACCAACCAAATTTTCATTATATTATAATTTAATAATAACAACTTCAGAATTTGAAATTCCCAAAAAAAAACAATAAATAATTTTATTTTATTTTATTTTTTTAATATAATGTACAATGTAAGTATATTATAAACGTTATAAATACGAGAGGGATAAAATACATAAGGCTGTGATACATTAATCAATCACAAGTATATTTTTTACCCTTTTCCCTGTGACTTGTTAAATAAAGTGCTTATTCAGCATAATTAAAAGCCTACAGGACATTTATCATTTCGCATTTTCCATACTGATATACAGTTATTGGTTAATGTACTCGTAAATAAATAAATGTTTTATTTATATAGTGTTTATTTATATAACAATATTTACAAAATCTTCCATTAAAAAGCACAGTTCAAAAGCGAAAGATTCTGATCACTAAATTACGTTCATTACGCATTAGCGCTTTACGTGAGTGTGTATAAATTATATCTTTCAATCAACAGCCCTTTCAACTGCTGAGTTGTCAAAATATTTTTTAAACACCACTTTGCAACTAATTCCCTCTAATCAATATTAGTGAGGGTAGGTACACAATGACATCAGCTGTCAGTGTTAGACCCTTTACCAACATGCAAATACTTCTCTATGCGTTTCACCATTCCATGTGGCATCCTCAGGAGATGTGAATGATGCTGAGTTGCTGGTTAAAAAATGGGGATTGATTATAGATTGTAGATTTGCAGGATCGATTATTTCGTATTCATAGAAATAAAGACAGATCTTAGAGAAGAAAAGAGCGACTTTATAAAAACAAACGTTTCGGGTTGCTTAAATTTGTCAATGTAAATCTGTAGGGTTTGTGACCGCGCGTTGGCCTCATCTTGGACAGCACATTATACAAGATGACGACTATAAATCTAGGTCGACGTTATATTAATCTAGAAAAGGAGCTACACTTTCAATTGATGCGGTATTTTTGTTGTGACGCTCATTGTAAAAGTGGCGAAACTCCATTCTTTTTACTTAGTAAAATCGCACGTCTTGATTGTTTAAGATAATTCAGTTAGATTATTTTTTTTTATTGTAGCTCGGCATATGACAACACTCCGCCTAATGTAAAGCTAGAGCGCGGTTCATAAACGGAAACAACTGCTACTACAGCGAAATTACTACAGGCAGCAGTCGCCTCCAGTCTCCGCCACCCTAATGAGACGAATGTGCACCATTCAGATTGACAGTGTATACTTCTCTTGTACTACCTGGATACTTTCAAATTGTTCAGGAAACGGTTTTCGATGTTTTTAGTTAGATTTGAAATATTATGGAAAGAAATATATTATGACCGCTGTTCGACTGATTTTGTCGTGACTTTTATGTCCATATTTCTGCCTAACCCTGACTAGCTAACGTCAAGTATACTTATACAATCTAGTGTATACAGTTTTTACATTTATTTAAATTATTCCTGCTTCACTGACGTCACTGGGGTAATATTTTTCTCACACATTTTTTGGGCTTTAAACTTATTGAGTTTCCTCTAAAATTTTATTGCATAAAGTATATACAGTATATTAGTAGATATAATAATATAATCAACGTATCGCAGTATCTTTAATGTAATCTTTTTATGACAATAGGTGTGCCAAATTGCTCACAATTTTGGCAGTGAGGGAAATTATGCAAATACTGTTTTAATGCTTTAGATATTTAACATTATATTTTCAGAGTATAGTAATTTAATTTAAATCATATTGTACATGTAAATAAAGTCTAAAATCGAACACTAGACATGTTCATTGTAGAGCAACTATGAATAATATTACCATAAGTTATTCTTTTCATAGTTGAATGGCGCTTAGGTCTTTGAGAAAGCGCCTCGTCAGAAGATCTCGCCGTATAATAGGCAAAATATTTCATGAAACTCGTTCATTTACAATCTTGTCCAAACCGTTTCTTAACATAGTGAAGTGTATGTAATAATATTTTATTGTAACATGTAACTTTAGCATTTATAATAACTTTTTAGTAAGCCTCAGTAACTGAAATATTGAATTCTTATTTATTCAGGAGTTTCAAGTAACAGACTGTTGTAACATCTACTGCACATCGTTCGACCATTATCAATTGTTTTAAATGATTTTCTGTCCCCACTAATTTATTAATTTTCGCATTTTATTTATTCAGCAATCTATCTACGTTTACATCCCATTTTATTAATATAAGAGAATGATGTCATTTTGATGGATGAAATACGAATGTTAATTAGAAAAAAAAACAATATTCAATTACATAGGAGGGTGTGAGTTTTTTTTTTGATTCGAGCCTACTTATAAATTCAAATAAAAACAGAAATCCATTAAGTCTTGTCACTCCTAAATTATGTGGCTTGCAAACATTTACATTTAGTGTTCTTAATATTTTTATAGTGTAAGTAGATTTTTTAGTACAACTATTATTTTACCTAATACTTTTTTTTTTTTTTTTTTTTTTATTGTAGCTCGACATGTGACAACACTCCGCCTGATGTAAAGCTAGAGTGCGGTCCATGAATGGAAACAACTGCTACCACAGAGAAATCTCTACGGGCTGCAGTCGCCTCCACTATGCCGGCTTGAGGAGACGAGCATGTACCATCTAGATCAGGGATGCACAGACTTATTAAGACTAGGGGCCACTCGGGCAAATCATGAACTGATGGCGGGCCGCCAGAAGTACAGGTAATTAAAGACAATAAAGTATTGATAATAATGTATTAAAATTGAAAAAGAATCTATTAATTTGAAGCGTGGCACTGCATAGTGCTTACAATCTTTTTTATATTTGGCTCAAATTTACTTGTAGCAACACGTAAAACTGCTTCCAAACTTTCATTTGCGGAATTATTTTTGCTGTCGGCGGGCCACCAGTATTCGACCGGCGGGCCGCATGCGGCCCGCGGGCCGCGGTCTGTGCATCCCTGATCTAGATTGACAGTGTACACTCCTCTCTTATACCTGGCTACTTTCAAACTATCCCCGAAACGCGACAAGGTCACTTCACGGGTGTTACATTCGAAAGTGGTGGTACTGCCCCAGGACGACAGACTGGACAAATAACCATCATCAGTCTGCCTACCACTCTTTAATAGTGCCTATAGGCACTGAGCGACCAAAGTACATATAACAAATTAATAGTAGTCTTGTAATAGATTTTAAATAAAATAAAATAGTGTAATACGAAAAATAAAATCAAAATGCATAACATCAAACTAGTAGTAATATAAACATTGAATGTTTTTAAATTCAGAATATTCATTGCGAAGTCATGACTAAGGTTTCAGCATCCCAGCGTGCGTCAACCGACGCGCCTGTATGTCGCGACGTCTGGGCACCCTTAAAGGGGGGGCCACGTCGCTTAGCAACCGTCGAGTATTCAATTATCTACCACCATGGGTCAGCAAATGAATTGATGCTGATTAGAAAGGCGGAAGGGGTATTGAAATATTGTACTTGTTTTTAGTTCATTCAATGATTGATAGGGGTTTGTTCACAATTTGGGGTTGATCAAATAACAGGGCGGTAAGTACTTCACTCCATTAATTAACTTGTTTTTTTTCAGTTGTTTTTCTCAGATCAGATATTGTTATACATTGTTTGTTTGTCGTTTAATTAAGACGATGTTGAGAGAAAATAAATAAATGAACTTTTATTAAAATCGAAATTTAAAAAAAATGCTATATTTAATAATCTAAACGCTTTAGGTAAAATATTGCGCCACGAACACAAAGGACTGTCATAGAGACAAAGAAAAGCAATAAAAAATCTCTGTTAAAAAACCGACAAATGATGGGGACTCAACCTGATATCTATAGGTTGTATTTTAAATATGCAAGAAATAAGTTGACTATATTGTTGCTACGAAAAGCTCGTAGTATAATTGTAGGTATAATAGTGCTTTTTTAAATTATAGCTTGGTATTTGACGGCACTCGCCTAATTTAGAACAACTGATACCACAGAAATTTCTGCAGACAGCAGTTGCCTTCACTATGCCGGCCTGAGGAGACGAATCTGCACCACGACAGCGCACACTTCTCTCATTATGCCTGGTTACTTCTAATCTGATCCCGAAACGCGACAAGGTGTTACATTCGCATGCGGTGGTACTACCCCAGGACGGCAGACTAGGCTAATAACCAACTAATGATGGTTTATTTAAAAGACCCTTCTATTTGATTATGATATGCTGTTTTGCGTTTAAAGTCGCGGGTCATCTGCTAGTGTTCTTCTCCTTCTCTCCTCTATAAATAAAAGTCTAATAAAATCCACAAAAAGGCAGTGGACAAACTTCATTAATTTACTTCAGAATAACATTGATGAATGAAAACATTCCTTCTCTGTCATTTACTGTATTGTTCTTGCCGTAAAAAAGATTAATTCATTTATCTTACTTAAGATTTTATATTAAATTTAAGAGCCATTTGTATAATGTACTAAGCTTTGATGCCAATAAGAAAAAAAAACCACTTACATATAGAGTACTTTTAGTACATTGTTCGTGTTTTATTTTAATTAAAAAAACTGTTTAATATTTCTAATTACTCAAAATTATGCAAATTACTAAATACTATTAATTAAATGTTTTCGCCTCTTTGATAGGTAGTTGGTAAGTAGATTTAAGTATTAGTTATAAGTTAGATTATTTTTTATGTTATTTGTTAATGTTTAAGTTATGATGGGACTGGCGTAGCCTGTCGGGTTAAAAGTCCCTAATTAAAATTGAAATAAAAAAAAATGTTTTCGCATGTAAGGTACTATAATCGTTAGGTTAACATATGAATATCATGTCATACTTAATATAAGTGGTTGGTGAACACAGAATTAATAAGGTTTTTATAAATAAATAAATAAAATAAAAACAAATCATAGAGCAATAAGTTTATTTTGTTTTTATTTATTTTTTGCATTAAAAATGATAATCCACAATTTTTTATTGTAACAGGACATTTGACAACACTCCCCTGAATCCTGATGTTATTGAAATCTATGCAGGCGGCAGTCGTCTCTACTATACTGTCGATGTGTGTGCACCTTTCAGGCTGACAGTGCACATTCCTCTCGTTATACCTGACTACTTTCAAACTGATCCTGAAACGCGACATACGCACTAAGCATCCAAAATACAAATTACATAATACCGGTTAAGATTTGAACATCCTACTGCTAGACCACGCCCGCTCAATAAAAATTAATTACATATAAGTTTTCGTAAATCATATTTATGACCTCATTATGGAAATTAATTCAAAATGGAAACAAAACATCTGGTCGACGGCAGCAGCGTGGCGGCCGGCGGGCGGGCGGCGTCAAAATTTAGACAAAACCGCAGACAGCGTTAAACCACAGTCTAAATCATAATAAGACAAGTGGAGTTTCAAAATGTATAGTGGATATAATTATAATTATTAATTTGTCAACAAGTTTTATTAATTTTATTCCATTTTTATAATTTATTTTAAAGAGTGGCTGGTAGACTGATTTTGGTTATTACATTGATCTGCTACTTTGGGGTAATACTTCTACTTTCAAACAAGAAGTAGCCAAGTATAACGAGAGGAGTGTGCCATGTCAATAAAGGGTGCTCATTCGTCTCCTCTAACGGGCAGAGCGACTGCTGTCTGCAGAAATCTCTCTGTAGTAGAAGTTGTTTCCATTCATAGACTGCACTCTAGCTTATAATCAGGCGGAGTGTTGTTATATGCCGAGCTGGAATAAAAAAAAATGTATGGTTTTTATTTGGTTTAAAAACGTTGGTGTTGTACACAAAATGCTCTGACCCTAGATAATGGGTAACAAAGACAGTTTTAGCATTTAACACCCGATGTAAAAATAATAAGCTAAAGTATGTGCCTGAATATCACTGAAATTAGGATTTCTAATTCTAAAATAACAAAATGTGTAAGCTATTTTTATGTCTACATACCTATTATCCACCATTATCAGTGGGTTTAAGCTCGACGTTTAAATGCTGAACTTTTTTTTATTGTAGCTCGGCATGTGACAACACTCCGCCTGATGTAAAGCTAGAGTGCGCTCCATGAATGGAAACAACTGCTACTACAGAAAACATGTGCGGGCAGCAGTCGCCTCCACTATGCCGGCTTGAGGAGACGAGCATATACCATCCAGATTGACAGTGCACACTTTTCTCGTTATACTTGCCTCCTTTTATAATGTTTTATATTTAACTATATTTTCTTAGTTTGTACCTTTCAGGATAACCAGTCTGATGTGAAAAAAAATATGTTCGTCTTGCATTAGTTTGCTCTTAATAAAAAGGTTTTTAGTTGTTAAATTTAAGAGCGATCATGGTCTAGTTGTGGAAGGCGAGAACTCACAATCGATGAGATCCGTGTTCAAATCTCATTGACTAGTACCAATTTAACTATGTTATTTGTATGAACTTTGGTATACCATTACAAATATTTCTGTTTCCTTTGTTTATATATTTCTATAATTCTAAGACATAGTTTAATGGTTTCTCGTAGTTTAGTAGTTTAAAGTTTATCGATGAAAGTTAGTGAATAGATCCATGATTGGTGCAAGCGTGAACCCGTCTATGAGGTTAAATTGATAACCATGAACGACGCCGTAACTAACTCTCTTGAAGTGAACAACATTCACTCAACCAATTTAATCGATATCTTACTGGGAAAATATACAATTAATAAACAATAAATATAGATAAATATTTTATTTAAATCTTGAAAAGAAATATTTAAGGACTATTTTTTTATGTTTTTCTAAAACTCTAATTTGTTATATTAACTCCTAATTACTAGAAGATAAAGAAAAGGGACATGCTCTGGCACATCTGTTTTATCAAACCGGCCGGCATAGTGAAGGTATCTGTCCTAAAAAATCAAAATAAATCTTATTTGCCGTAACTCATGATATAATATAATTTTTTTATACTCTTTTATTTATTATACAAAAAAAAAATCGTAATACTTGTACATTAAATAAGGCTACGTCACATTTTATTAGTTTGTTATCATAACAATGTAAATCATAACAAATTATAACAGGTATAAAATTATTATAAATGGAAGATGAAAAGTTTGTTACAATTTGACAAACAGTAAATGAGAATAGGTGGCTCACATAAACCAAAGTGTAGAACAGTAGACAAAACATTCGAATCCTCTTTCCACGTTCCCACTAATCCCGGACTGAGCTATTAGGCTTTTGTTGTTACTAGCAGGGTCGGACTCCCAACACATCGTGGAGATTAACCAAGATTAACAAGTTTGGAAAAGGGAAGGATGCATGCTTCTCCTCTAGTTGAAAATTAATTTACACAACCCAAAATGTTTATTTTGTTAAAATATATCAGGAAACAGATTATAATTTTGTAATTTGAATTTATAATTTGTTCATTTTCATAAGTCATTGGAGAATAATAAGCTCGACATTTTCTTAATAATATAATAATATTTTAGCACGTCATATGATCGCACTGATGCTGCCTGATATTAAGCTAAAGTGCGATCTATGAACGGAGGCGACTGCTGTCAGAGAAGGGAATCTGCAGACAGCAGTCAGGTCCGCTATGTCGGCTTGATGAGATGCCTCTTCACACTGCGTTTGAAGGATCCCATGTTATAGGAAGAAGGAAAGACGTGACTGGGATGGTCGTTTTACGTATTATAAGTAAGAAAGATAGACAGACTGATGATAATTATTAACAGCATCGTAGTCGCATTTCGGTGTGTGTACTGTCAACCTGGATGATGCACATTCGACTTCTGAAGCCGGAATAATGGAGGCGACTGCAACCGCCAGATATTTCCGCTTATAGATCGCATTTTAGTTGAACATTTAAATGATAAATCTGGAAAAAGTAATTAAAATATATTTATCTGGTAGACTGTCTTCATAGCTAACTACGCAAGTCTCGAGACGCCTCACGTTTTTTTTTTAAATTACCGACTTATTGACTCGAACGTCAGCGAGTTTCTGAAGCAAAATATGGCTTTTTCCTCTCATAAAAATATTAAACATTCACGGAAATAATTCCATACATTATTATTTATTTGCCAAAAATATTACATACGATACAGCTCGTAATCTGATAATACTCCATAGTACAATAATCTCAATGCACGCTTCATACTGAAATGAACACGATAAATGGAATTAAGTGGTGTGTTTTATTTACATATACAAACGTACTGTTTGTACATAAATTACATATTTACTTATTTATCTAATGACCTCAGTACGTTTACACCCTGTAAATATACATTCTATCCTATAAGTCACCTATTTACGTACGTTACCTATTACCAAATACTTAATTTGATAATTCACGCCTTAGTCCGTATTCGAGTAGGTAGACACTACCAATAAAAGACTACCAATGACGTCTCTCTGTTTACATACTACCTCTTCCTCATCCTGAACTCGTCACAAGAATGCACGTCAGTTCGCACAGTGATTCTTATCTGACGCTTCCTTAACAGTTTAGGAATCTGATTTTAACTTAGAAAAATAACCTTTGTTATAACTATTATTTTTGTTATTGTGTAATAATAGGTACAACAAGAAGAATGTGCACTGGATGGTGCACATTCGTCTCCCCAAGGCGGAATAGCGGAGGCGACTGCTTCTACAAATTTCTTTGTGGTAGCAGTTGTTTTACATCAGAGCTAAAATAAAATAAAATTTTATATACCTACTGACTTCCTACAGATTGTTACAAATCTAAAGTTCGAGTACCGAGACGTGTAGCACCATAAAACTATACTGTGCACTTCAGATTTCAATGTATTCTATTCCCAACAGTTTCGTTGTAAAATATTAAGTTAACAAAGTTCAGGGAACAACACAAATTGGTATAGGCATGTGGTAACTCCAGCACTCGTCACTAGATGAGCGTTTAATCATGTATACCCGGACCTAATAATAACACTTGGGCCTGAGACGCATCTCTGCCAAGCGGGAACATCTTCATTGTCTTCCCCACATTTTAAACAAATATTTTCGGTAATAATAACATTTTTTATTGTAGCTCGGTATAATATGACAACACTCCGCCTGATGTTAAGCTCGAGTGCGGTCCATGAACGGAAACAACTGCTACGATAGATAAATTTCTACAGACAGCAGCGGCTCCACTATGCCGGCTTGAGGAGATGAATGTGCAGATTGACGTTCATTCACGTTACATGATTACTTCCAAACTGATCCCGAAACACGACTAGTTACTCATACCTTTTATTTTTATGGCTGCGAAGTTAGGCACAAGTCGCTGCGCAGAACACAAATTGAGGCATATCCCGCCCGCAGGTTATTATTATATGTTCTATTCAAACGTAAAATTAACTCTAATTAACTAATTTTATTATTTATGACAATGTTGGCTGCGGCCATGCTTTAGCTTGCAAGCCAGTCCAAATTTTAATTGTATAGCTATTTTGACGTGTATACGCTTGCATGCCGTTTTGTGCGTTTAATTAGATAAATTGTTGTAAACTTAACTGTCGCCGAGTGAAATAGCGCCCGCAGCTAACTTCAGAGACGCCATAAAGTTTGACGCGACACATACTACTTTCCTTTCTTTAAATAAAAATATATTTTACAATTTAAACTTGTTCATGCTTATAGATCTTTCGATAAATTTTTCGCGCTATGCAAGTAAGTATTACTATATTTCACTACATGGAAACATGGCGATAAAAGTTTTTGCAACTTTTCCGAAAGGATACGCTACGGCGACTGTTCGGCACAGATGTGAAGCAAAGTTTACGGTATTGGCGAACGTGAACATGAGAAATAAAATTATTTCAACACTCCACCGAGTGTAAGTTTTAAATTACATTCTCAAACTTTTAATCTAATTGCACGGGCATTAACAGTTAGTTTATACAATAAATTGATTTGAATATCTATCTACATAACAATAAATGTTTCTTTGTTTATTTGTCACGCATTCCACCACTGCTGTCAATTCAACCATAGAACTATTAGGTGCTTACATATCAAATTGGCGTTTTTCGTACTGGCCACTTTAATCACGATTTTCTCCTCTTTGGTAAGGAATTCCAAATTCAAATTTTCACAGCTATTTACTCATGTATTTATCCTTCGCTGACCGTCATTCATTTGTTTTTTTCTTCTGTTTTTTTCTGTTTGCGTCACTCATTTTACAAAATGGAAAACTTAAAATATCGCATTATTTACGAGTACGAGTTCCGCCGTGGCACTAGTGCTGCGGAAACGACTCGAAGGGTGAATGATGTGTATGACGGACATGTCGCAAAAGAAAACACAGTTCGTTTTTGGTTCCAACGTTTTCGTTCTGGAAATTTCGACCTGCAGAACAAGCCCCGTGGACGGCCTGAGACCCAAGTTGATAATGAAGTATTGAAGGCTATTGTGGAAGCGGATCCATCGCAAACCACGTCCGAGTTAGCTGCAGGCTGCGGTGTTAGTGATAAAACTGTTTTAATTCACTTGAAGCAAATTGGGAAGATTAAAAAGCTTGAAAGGTGAGTACCTCACGAATTGACTGAAGCAAACCGGCAAACGCGCGTCGACTGCTGCGTTACATTACTGAACCGGCACAATAATGAAGGTATTTTAAACCGAATCATTACCTGTGATGAAAAATGGATTCTTTACGATAATCGAAAGCGCTCAGCGCAATGGTTGGATCCTGGCCAACCAGCCAAATCCTGCCCCAAGCGAAAATTAACCCCAAAAAAGTTACTTGTAAGCGTTTGGTGGACTAGTGCCGGTATTGTTCATTACAGTTTTCTCAAATCTGGTCAGACTATTACGGCTGATGTCTATTGTCAGCAATTGCAAACCATGATGGAAAAGCTAGCGGCTAAACAACCTAGGCTGGTCAATCGCTCCACGCCACTGCTGCTTCACGACAACGCTAGACCACACACTGCACAACAGACGGCTACCAAATTAGAAGAGCTTCAATTGGAATGTCTAAGACATCCTCCGTACTCCCCGGACCTTGCTCCAACAGATCACCATTTTTTTCGAAATTTGGACAACTTCTTGCAAGGGAAAAAATTCAACTCTGATGGGGCAGTCCAAATCGCCTTCACAGATTTTATTGATTCCCGTCCGACTGGTTTTTTTAGTAAAGGGATCAATGAACTACCTATGAGATGGCAAAAGTGCATAGAAAACAATGGTTCATACTTTGATTAATTAAATATATTATATTTAAAAATATTCGACTTTTTGTTCCTCCCATACAAAACGCCAATTTCATATGTAAGCACCTAATATTAACAGTTTTTTGCTTCAGATAGACGGTTTTAGATTTATTTTTGGTTCCCTAAATAAAAGGGATGGAGCGGGAATGAAAACGTTAAACACATAATACATATAGTATGGTATAATATGCGAAAACGAAATTGTGGGTGACACCATTAATTTATACAATTTGTGCAAACACTCAGTAAGAGGATTTTAGGTTATTAATTTACTGTATACTTATTTCTTATATTATTTATATATATGTAAACTATTTAAATATATTTTATATGTGGAATAACCAGCGAAACTTATCCCATAAGTGGTGAAACTAGTTCAAGTGGTATCCCAAGTTTATATAGCAAAACGTTTGTGAATACATTTGTTGAATGCTTGCGGTGTTCATGGGAGTACTTCGATGCAGATGTTTCAGATCGCCTTTATACTGTCTCAACTATCTATGCATTTCTTATACATTTATCGGAATCTATTAATGACATTTTAAAAATATTCCTTATATTAGGTATAGAAGAAAAGAAAAAAAGTTTTATATGCATTTAAAGTAAATATAAATAAATTATAATAAAAAAAAAATTTATTAATTAATTATTAATAACTTTAATTTAGTAATTCCAATTAACTCGACATGTGACCACGCTCCGCCTAACCAATAGCCCACACCACCACTTAAGCACCATTAAAAACTACCACCACCACAGAGAAATGTCTTTAAAGCAGCAGTTCCCTTCACTATGTGCATCATCAAGATTGACAATGCATACTAATGTAAACTAGTTTTTTCTTCTTCATTATTTTGGTCCAAAGTTTTAGCAAAAAAAGTTTTATCTAGAGTGAAAGCGGTTTCTTAGAAATACAATACAATACAATTGTCACGACTTTTTCCCACAGGGATAGGCAGCGACAACGGAAAGCCACTTACCACGATCCTTAGAAACCAAAAAGCTTTATACAATTGTGCTTCCTTTATCCATATTACGAATAATGTGTTACCTATATTACAAATCTACCTATTGGTTTATTGATCAATACAAACGTACGGGTAAGTTAGGCATCCCCTGTGGCAGAGGCACTTATAACTGAGAAACATCTGTGCAACTCATCCCCTATTGCTACTAACTTATTATATCGATAACTTCTGTTTCATATACAGTTGTATGTAGGTATATATAGGTAACTGCCTGTAGATTTAAAAGAGCATAACTGATGTTGGTAATTAGCCCAGCCGTCATGGAGTAGTGCCACCACTTTCAAGTGTAACACCCGTAAAGTGATCTAGTGGAAGTAGACGGGTATAATGAGAGGAGTGTGCCCTGTCATGGGATAATGCACATTAGTCTCCTCCTTGCGTGAATTAAATACAATTCACAGAAAAATCACAGACTTTTTGTTAGTGAATACCGACTGACTTTTAATATTCCCTGTAGTTTTTCCCAGGCGGAGTGCGGTCATATGACGCGCTAAAATAAAATTAAAAAAAAAAAAAAAAAAAAAGTTTAGGACATGCTTTCCAGTTCCCAGTGGAATAAGTTATTCACCATTCAGTCGCCGTTTCATCTCATCTGTCCGTATTTTGATCTGAAAGCCATTTTGTGTACACTTGAAGTAACTATAATGTGAGATGTGTTGGTAAAATTTTGTATTAGTTTTTTTTTTGTAGCGTGTTAGTAATGTTTTATGTTAGGATAATAATTCAATAAATTTAAATCTTTAAATGAAATAGCAATTACAAAATAGAACAATGGAATATATCGTTATATAAACTATCTTTAAATTAAAAATAAATTTACAAAGTTTTAATCAGAAACTCTATGTTTATGTTACTAAACATTATATTTAACGAATAGCACCATTTAGAGCTTCCGCCTTAAACTTTGACTTTTTAATATGGAAATAGTTTTATTTTATTTACTTGGATACAACTAGTTTAAACTAACAATATTTTAAAGTTTTGCATTTAACCGTACTCTATAAGCGAAGACAGCTACTACCATCCGGGCTGACACTTGTGTTGTTGTACGTTATTAGGTACTTAGTTTATTCGGAAAAATATATAATTGAAAAAATATTTTTAACAACAACTCTCTAAGTACATCTCTCCTGACACCAGACTCCCGACACGCGTCGAGGGCGCGATATTCAGTTATTGTTTGGTCATATCAGTCATTGTTCGATATACCCGTTCAATTTGGGGTGAAGGTATTGTACTCCAGAGGGAATTGTGTTATGTTGTAGCAAACGGTAATGAATTGAGTATGGATTTGACGCCTAATATCTTATGAACAATGAATTATTCTGTGTAACATTGTTGTGTTGTCGCACTATTAATCTAAACGAATCGTCAAAGACGTAGCAATGAATTTATTATTTAAAAAAAGCATTTTGCTTATTAATCCTGACGCGTGAGGTGTGAGTTGTTTAAGTTAAAATAAAATGTCTCCATTTATCAAAGATACACAATTAAGTTGATAAATATAATAAAATAACCATTTTATTGGACTGACGTAACAAAATTGATTTAAAGTCCCGAAAAAGTGAGATAATTGAGTCTCATACAGGACTAATAAAGAAACATTCATTTTTATATATAATACTTATTAGAATAAATAGGTAGCGCAATTATTGTTATCAAATCCACTTTTTTTTGTTTTAAAAGGCATTATAACAATTTGCTAGTGTCAAAGTAAATATTTTTGCATCAAGTTAATAATACTGTGCATCACGAGTCATTCATTCATCACACTAAACAGTCAGGTACTAAACAAGTCTCAGTCAAGTCAAAAATTGCTTCAGCAAAGTAGTAGAATCTTTACTGAAACTTCCTACGGAGTTTTGGAGGGTAAATGGAAACATAGGTTCTCTTCTTTTGAATTGTTTGCCCACACTCACGCACGTTCACGAACACTTAATGGTTAATAATCCATCATTATTACACATTAGCACTCGAAGAAACCTAAGTTTAGGAAAATAATTCAAGACAGATAACCTAATGTCTCAAGATGGCCGCCAAAACTCCTAAATCTACTTAAAAATTTGATTAATAGGTATTAAGTATGTCGTTTCGGCCATGAACAAGTAGTATTTTATTATAAATACATAGTAGTTATGCAAAAATTATTTGCATCATCTTGCTTTACTTAAGAAAGGCTTGTAATTTTTCTTCTGCTAATCTTGTTTGTACGAAGAAAGGCATTATGTTTTATTTCCGAGTTTTAAAAACTTTAGATAGCTTTTACTTAACATTTTTTATGTAACTGCTCATTTTACTTATAAAATATTGTTTGCATAAACTAAAAAAAAAAACTTGAGAATAAATCGAAAAATAACAAATATAGGTATGTTGCAATGAAAATGGATCGGTTTAGCGAAGTGAGCATGAAAAATCAATTGGATCGACAAACCGCGCCACCGCTAACGGATCCTACCCCGGGGCGCATAAACATAACTTATCCGGAAACCATATTCCAAAATAATCCCTTTTTGCCCCTGAATATAGTAACGCTTTTTACTGAAACTTTATCTCTATTGCGGCTGTATTACATTAAATTTTAATTGGATATTGTTAATAACTTTGCGGTCACTATATTTAATATACAATTCTCCTGAATATAATTAAGTATTAGACAGATAATTTTTTATAATTATTATATTCTTTATATTATTTATTATTATATTATTATTATTATTATTATTATACTAATATATAGCTGCAATACCACTCACTCACTGACTGACATCAATTATTTCGTACTTGCCGGTATAGTGGAGGGTAACGGTTTTTTGAGTCGTATAGAGGGCGTTCTAAAACCGTCGAGAAAAATACGACTTTGACCGGAAGTCGATTCTGGACCGGAAGTGGTAGCGATATCTCGGAAACGGAAAGAGATGAGGCAAAAGTGCCGGAACAAACGTCGTAGGGAATGCCCTCTAATTTCGAAAACGATACTTTTTTTTTTCAAAATTGCTAAAAAAAAATTTTTCCTCGATCGTATTTATATCCTTTTCCCGCCGGTACGCCAATATGAAACGGAGCATGGCGGTGGGCGTGGCCTAACAGCATCCGCGTCGATCGCTCGTCGGGGCTCGCGCTCTCTATGTTCCGCCCGTTCAGAGCGCGCAATGAAAATATAACGACGCATTTTCGGGACGAACGATCGAAACGGCTTTACCTCGGTCAGTCGGACGGTGAGCGCGGCCGCGTGAACATCAAATTTGCTTCGCGCGGCAGGCTTTTTTAAAATATCTCAAGAAGTAGATACGTCAGAGTAACCATGTAAAGAACAATTTTGTTCAGTATGACCAGCACTATTTGTTTTTTTTTATTTTTTTCATTTTTTTTTAAATCGCCGTATCTCAAAAAGTACATACGTTAGCGTCACCGTGTAAAGACCAATATTGTTCAGTATGACCAGCACTACTTTTTTTTTTAATTTTGTTTTTTTTTTAATTTTTTGTTTTTTTTTTAATTTTCTAAAATCGCTATTACTCTAAAAGTACGTATGTTAGGGTAACCGTGTAAAGACCAATTTTGTTCAGTATGACCAGCAATATTTGTTTTTTTTTTAATTTTTTTTTTTTTTAATTTTCTAAAATCGCTATTACTCAAAAAGTACATACGTTAGCGTCACCGTGTAAAGACCAATATTGTTCAGTATGACCAGCACTACTTTTTTAATTTATTTTTTTTTATTTTCTAAAATCGCTATTTCTCAAAAAGTACATACGTTAGCGTCACCGTGTAAAGGTCAATTTTGTTCAGAAACTTAAACGCCTTTAGATGGCGAGCTAAATATTTTCAAAACTGCACTAAAATCTATTCGATCTAATACGTTTTACGACAAAAAGGGCCTCCGCGGGCCGCTTGCGCCCGCGGCTTTTACCCAACAGCTAGTACTAATATATAGCTGCAATACCACTCACTCACTCACTCACTCACTGACATATATTATTTCGCACTTGCCGGTATAGTGGAGGGTAGCGGTTTTTTGAGTCGTATAGAGGGCGTCCCAAAACCGTCGAGAAAAATACGACTTTGACCGGAAGTCGATTCTGGACCGGAAGTGGTAGCGATATCTCGGAAACGGGGCGAGTCGGGGCAGTCACCCCGAAGAGAAAGTTGTAGGGAATGCCCTATAATTTCGAAAACGATACTTTTTTTTTCAAAATTGCTCGAAAAAATTTTTTCCTCGATCGTATTTTTATCCTTTTCCCGCCGGTACGCCAATATGAAACGGAGCATGGCGGTGGGCGTGGCCTAACAGCATCCGCGTCGATCGCTCGTCGGGGCTCGCGCTCTCTATGTTCCGCCCGTTCAGAGCGCGCAATGAAAATATAACGACGCATTTTCGGGACGAACGATCGAAACGGCTTTACCTCGGTCAGTCGGACGGTGAGCGCGGCCGCGTGAACATCAAATTTGCTCCGCGCGGCAGGCTTTTTTAAAATATCTCAAGAAGTAGATACGTCAGAGTAACCATGTAAAGAACAATTTTGTTCAGTATGACCAGCACTATTTGTTTTTTTATTTTTTTTTCAATTTTTTTTAAATCGCCGTATCTCAAAAAGTACATACGTTAGCGTCACCGTGTAAAGACCAATATTGTTCAGTATGACCAGCACTACTTTTTTTTTTAATTTTGTTTTTTTTTGAATTTTCTAAAATCGCCATTACTCAAAAAGTACATACGTCAACGTAACCGTGTAAAGACCAATATTGTTCAGTATGACCAGCACTATTCTTTTTTTAATTTTTTTTTTCAATCTTTTAAAATCATAAAATCTCGAAAAGTAGATACGTTAGCGTCACCGTGTGAAGACCAATATAGTTCAGTATGACCAGCACTACTTTTTTTTTAAATTTTTGTTTTTTTTTTAATTTTCTAAAATCGCTATTACTCAAAAAGTACATACGTTAGCGTCACCGTGTAAAGACCAATATTGTTCAGTATGACCAGCACTAATTTTTTTTTAAACTTTTGTTTTTTTTTAATTTTTTAAAATCGCCATATCTCGAAAAGTTGATACGTTAGCGTCACCGTGTAAAGACCAATTTTGTTCAGTATGACCAGCACTTTTTTTTTTAAATTTTTGTTTTTGTTTTTTTTTAATTTTTAAAAATCTTCATATCTCGAAAAGTAGATACGTTAGCGTCACCGTGTAAAGACCAATTTTGTTCAGTATGACCAGCACTAATTTTTTTTTAAATTTTGTTTTTTTTTAAATTTTTTAAAATCGCCATATCTCGAAAAGTAGATACGTTAGCGTCACCGTGTAAAGACTAATTTTGTTCAGAAACGTAAACGCTTTTAGATGGCGAGCTAAATATTTTCAAAACTGCCTAAAATCTATTCGATCTAATACGTTTTACGACAAAAAGGGCCTCCGCGGGCCGCTTGCGCCCGCGGCTTTTACCCAACAGCTAGTACTAATATATAGCTGCAATACCACTCACTCACTCACTCACTCACTCACTGACATCAATTATTTCGTACTTGCCGGGGGGGTGCGGGGGTGAAATTTTCGGGGTGTATAGAGGGTGTCGAAAAAACCTCGAGAAAAATACGACTTTGACCGGAAGTCGATTCTGGACCGGAAGTGACAGCGATATCTCGGAAACGGGACGAATCGGGGCAGTCACCCCGAAGAGAAAGTTGTAGGGAATGTCATTTTATGCCGAAATAAAAAAAAATTTTCAAAATCGGGCAAAAAAAAAAATTTCAAATCGGGCAAAAAAAAAAACCATACAATTTTCGGGGTGTTTAGGGGCGATCCATGTGACCTGAGGAAAAATACTACTTTGACCGGAAGTTGACTCTGGACCGGAAGTGATAGCAATATCTCGGAAACGGGGCGAGTCAGGGCAGTCACCCCGAAGAGAAAGTTGTAGAGAATGTCATCTTATGGCGAAATCAAAAAAAAAATTTCAAGATCGGACAATAAAAAATTTCCATACAAATTGGTTGGCCCTCGATGATACTTCCATCTCGCTCTTTTCCATCAGTCAGTGCATGAGGCGAGAGCGAGAGGTTCGGAGATAAAAGTTTTCATACGGCCGAATTTTAGGGACGAACGATCGAAACGGCTATATCTCGGTCAGTCGGACGGTGAGCGCGGCCGCGTGAACATCGAATTTGCTCCGCGCGGCGGGCCTTTTAAATATCTCAAGAAGTAGATACGTCAGAGTAACCATGTAAAGAACAATTTTGTTCAGTATGACCAGCACTTTTTTTTTAAATTTTTTAAAATCGCCATATCTCGAAAAGTAGATACGTTAGCATAACCGTGTAAAGACCAATTTTGTTCAGTGTGACCAGCGCTATTATTTTTTTGATTTTTGTTTTTTTTTTTAATTTTTTAAAATCGCTATATCTCAAAAAGTACATACGTCAGTGTAACCGTGTAAAGACCAATATTGTTCAGTATAACCAGCACTACTTTTTTTTAAAATATATATTTCTTTAATTTTCTAAAATCGTTTTTACTCAAAAAGTACATTAGTTAGCGTAACCGTGTAAAGACCAATATTGTTCAGTATGACCAGCACTTTTTTTTTTAGTTTTTTTTTTTTTTAATTTTCTAAAATCGTCATATCTCAAAAAGTACATACGATAGCGTAACCGTGTAAAGACCAATTTTGTTCAGAAAAGTAAACGCTTTTAGATGGCGAGCTAAATATTTTCAAAACTACACTAAAATTTATTCGATCTAATACGTTTTACGACAAAAAGGGCCTCCGCGGGCCGCTTGCGCCCGCGGCTTTTACCCAACAGCTAGTACTAATATATAGCTGCAATACCACTGACTCACTCACTCACTCACTCACTCACTGACTGACATCAATTATTTCGTACTTGCCGGTATAGTGGAGGGTAGTGATTTTTTGGGTCGTATAGAGGGCGTCCCAAAACCGTCGAGAAAAATACGATTTTGACCGGAAGTCGATTCTGGACCGGAAGTGGTAGCGATATCTCGGAAACGGGGCGAGTCGGGGCAGTCACCCCGAAGAGAAAGTTGTAGAGAATGTCGTCTTATGGCGAAATCAAAAAAAAAAATTCAAGATCGAGCAATAAAAAATTTTCCATCGGTCAGCCCTCGATGATACTTCCATCTCGCTCTTTTCCATCGGTCAGTGCATGAGGCGGGAGCGAGAGGTGCGGAGAGAAAAGTTTTCATACGGCCGCGTTTTCGGGACGAACGATCGAAACGGCTTTACCTCGGTCAGTCGGACGGTGAGCGCGGCCGCGTGAACATCGAATTTGCTCCGCGCGGTGGATTTTTTTTCGAATATTTTAAATATCTCAAGAAGTAGATACGTTAGCGTAACCGTGTAAAGACCAATATTGTTCAGTATGACCAGCACTATTTGTTTTTATTTTTTTAATTTTTTTTTTTTATTTTCTAAAATCGCTATTACTCAAAAAGTGCACACGTTAGCGTAACCATGTAAAGACCAATATTGTTCAGTATGACCAGCACTTATTTTTTTTTTAATTTTTGTTTATTTTAATTTTTTAAAATCGCCACATCTTGAAAAGTAGATACGTTAGCGTCACCGTGTAAAGACCAATTTTGTTCAGTATGACCAGCACTATTTGTTTTTTAAATTTTTTTTTTTAATTTTTTTAAATCGCCATATCTCGAAAAGTAGATACGTTAGCGTCACCGTGTAAAGACCAATTTTGTTCAGTATGACCAGCACTACTTTTTTTAAATTTTGTTGTTTTTTAATTTTCTAAAATCGTTATTACTCAAAAAGTACATACATTAGCGTAACCGTGCAAAGACCAATTTTGTTCAGAAACGTAAACGCTTTTAGATGGCGAGCTAAATATTTTCAAAACTGCCTAAAATCTATACGATCTAATACGTTTTACGACAAAAGGGCCTCCGCGGGCCGCTTGCGCCCGCGGCTTTTACCCAACAGCTAGTACTAATATATAGCTGCAATACCACTCACTGACTGACTGACTGACTGACATCAATTATTTCGTACTTGCCGGTATAGTGGAGGGTAGCGGTTTTTTGAGTCGTATAGAGGGCGTCCCAAAACCGTCGAGAAAAATACGACTTTGACCGGAAGTCGATTCTGGACCGGAAGTGGTAGCGATATCTCGGAAACGGAAAGAGATGAGGCAAAAGTGCCGGAACAAACGTTGTAGGGAATGCCCTCTAATTTCGAAAACGATACTTTTTTTTTCAAAATTGCTCAAAAAAAATTTTTCCTCGATCGTATTTATATCCTTTTCCCGCCGGTACGCCAATATGAAACGGAGCATGGCGGTGGGCGTGGCCTAACAGCATCCGCGTCGATCGCTCGTCGGGGCTCGCGCTCTCTATGTTCCGCCCGTTCAGAGCGCGCAATGAAAATATAACGACGCATTTTCGGGACGAACGATCGAAACGGCTTTACCTCGGTCAGTCGGACGGTGAGCGCGGCCGCGTGAACATCGAATTTGCTCCGCGCGGCGGGTTTTTTTTTCGAATATTTTAAATATCTCAAGAAGTAGATACGTCAGAGTAACAATGTAAAGAACAATTTTGTTCAGTGTGACCAGCACTATTTTTTAAAATTTTTGTTTAAGTTTTTTTTTTTTATTTTTTAAAATCTTCATATCTCGAAAAGTAGATACGTTAGCGTCACCGTGTAAAGACCAATTTTGTTCAGTATGACCAGCACTATTTGTTTTTTAATTTTTTTTTAAATTTTTTAAAATCGCCATATCTCGAAAAGTAGATACGTTAGCGTCACCGTGTAAAGACCAATATTGTTCAGTATGACCAGCACTACTTTTTTTAAATGTTTTTTTAAAAATTTTTTAAAATCGCTATTAGTCAAAAAGTACTTACGTTAGCGTAACCGTGTAAAGACCAATATTGTTCAGTATGACTAGCACTATTATTTTTTTTGTTTTTTTTTTTTTATTTTTTAAAATCACTATATCTCAAAAAGTACATACGTTAGCGTAACCGTGTAAATACCAATTTTGTTCAGAAACGTAAACGCTTTTATATGGCGAGCTAAATATTTTCAATACTGCCCTAAATTCTATTCGATCTAATACGTTTTACGACAAAAAAGGCCTCCGCGGGCCGCTTGCGCCCGCGGCTTTTACCCAACAGCTAGTATTCTTATAATATTTAAACCGCCATTATCTGTGTTTTTTCCGGCAAATGACAACTCCGCCTAAGAGAGCGGTCCATGAACGGAAACAACTGCTACTACACACACATTTCTATAGGCATCAGTCGCTTCCACTATGCCGGCTTGAGGAGGTGAGCACCATTCAGATTAATAGTACTCATTCCTTTCGTTATACCTGGCTAATTTGCCTGCAAAGGCGACTAGGTGTCGGAAACGCCCTGAACGGTGGCAGACTAGGCTAATAATCCTCATCAGCCTGCCTGCCACTTTTTAATAGCGGGTATAACTAAAGAAGTATGCACTGTCAACCTGCTGCCTGCAAATACTTATGCCGGGCTACTAGCAAAAAAAAAATGTTTAGCCGATAAATGCTGTAAAATTATGTAAATTAGAAAAAGAAAAAATTGTAATTTTGTGTACCTGTGAGCCTCCGCTCTTTCTAAATATAAACTAATTGAATAACATCATCTGCTACAAGAAACATTTTCACTTCGTTTTTCATTTCTTAAATTGATACTTACCATATTTTTGTACATAACGCTAATTCGCTCATTTTGACAAGCCGTGTTTCAAAAGTGACTTTTTTAAAATGTTGACTTAAAAGGAAAAAAATGTGAAAACTAAAATAATTTATCTGTGTATCTATCTAACTAAAGACACGCTCATGTCTCTACCGGGGTAGGCAGAAATTTTAGAACGCCTGCGAAATCTCTACATACCACCTCGTTCACATACATACGTTATTTATTTATTTAAGAGGTATACCAACAGAGCACAAGTTATTTAATACATACAAAATAATAGTTTGAACTTGCACTCCAATTATACACCACAAATTTAAAAATATTTAGTCAAAACAATTTATACTTTTACACTTTTACATACATTAGTTACAAAATACAAAAAAAAAAAAGAAAAAAAAAAGCAATATAAATACAATGCAATACAACATAATATTATAAATAATAATAAATCAATATACGAGTAACTATTTCAACAGCAATTTTTTAATGGCAGAGTCGATCTGTGTATTTTTTTTACGGTTACTCTGTATATATTCGACCAATCTGGCCGGGAAAGGTTTTCCTAGGTCACCTCTACTTTCCTAGGATTTATTAAAATAAGAGTTTAGTATTTAAAGTCTTAAATGTAAATAAACACAAAAAAACAGGTCCATTGTAACAAAGTAACAACTGTTTGCGAAAAGCTCATCAGCAAATGAGAAGAAAGTTGCAATTAAAGTAGGTGAGTAGTTGAACAGAAATTTCTGCAATAGCGAAACAAAAGTTTCCTTAACTCATTTACCTGAACTTTAGCATCGGCTAAATAAACTTGATGCTTCGAATTACACTATCGCTCTGTCTGCAAATGCTGTCTGTTTTCTAGGAAATTGTCTGAATAGATACTAAAAAGTTTAAGTCTTTGCTATTACAAATTTGCCTAGTAGAAAATATTGTATCTTTACACGTATTTACGAGTACGTAACAAGAAAAGGGTATAGATATGGACTTGCAATCATTGTTTTGATCTCCCAAAAATCTAGCTCGGCATCAATGTAACTTTATAAGAAAAAATAATTTACTTAACAAGGAACAACATATTTAAATGAAAATGCGTATTGTGTAAAGCTTATTCGAGGAATGCCATTGTCAGAATTTAATATTTCACATCCCTCTGAATGAGGGATATTTCATGCATACAATACAGAGCGATCATGTAGGAGTGGGTACGTAATATATTGTATCTCACGATCTCACCATCGTCTATTAGATTCGTTGTTAAATCTCACAAAATCTTGAAAGGTATTTTGGAGTGTCTCACCCGCTTGAAGTTATTAATTAAAATAAAATTTGGTAAAATAATACGTCGTGGTTGTGTTCAAAGTAAAATGTATTCTCCTGTAAAAATAAAAACAATCGACTATTCAAATTGTCATTGTGACAATCTCTTTTTATGTTGAAGTGAAAAGAGGTTGCCACAGTATTAATGTGATTTTCTTATATATATAATTATTTCAACTGCTTTATTCAGCTCTTCAGTGGAAGAAACTAGAAACGGTTTACAATCAAATGACAATTCTTGTTTTTGGGCCCACTTGATATCTAATAGTTTGCTAACAAAACAATATTCTAAAGGTAGATCTTATTTATTTAAACATTATTAAAGCATTTAATATAATAATCACCTCAAATATAGCAACAGAAAAAGTATAATTAATTATTCAATAACCCGGGTGAAAAAATTAAAACTGTTTAGTGATGGAATGCAGGTTTATTTTCTACAAAATTAACTAATATTCATTGGCTAACTCGAAAAAAAGTGGGAGCATTTCTCTTAGGCGAATCGATCCTTTATGATCTTTTAGGCATAATTAATTATCTAAAAATAAAGATGGCCGTGTCTCATCTCAGATGATTATATTCTATAGTGTTACATCGCCGACTTTGCTGTTAATACTCAGTAGTCCATCAAATGAATTTTTATGTTAGAAATACTTGTAAATAAACAATTTCAATCGAATCATACATAACGATGAATTCTTTTGATGTTAATATTTGTAAACTAACTGCGAGTTTGAAGTAGTCGTCACATTTAACGTTTTCATTATTGTTTGGCTAAAACTCATAGGAAAACCTTTAAATAGCTTTATTACAAGGAAAATAACACTTACAGCGCACAAAGAGGGAGAATGTTTGCGATTGCTTAAGGCGTTTGCCTTATAAGAGTATTACGTTAAAAGTGGGTTAGAATTGCCACATGAATATTGTTTTCCTACTCCGTAATTGTAAACGTTAGCAAATTTAATTAGGACATCTTTTAGTTTATTATTATTTTAATTTCTAGAATGGCCGTGGTATTAATGCCTAAAGTGGTAGGCAGACTGATGATGGTAATTTCGACCGTAACACCCTTGTCGCGTTTCGGTAATAGTTTGAAAGTAGTCAGGTATAACGAGAGGAGTGTGCACTATCAATCTAGATGGTACACGCTCGTCTTCTCAAGCCGGCATAGTGGAGACGACTGCTGTCCGTAGAGATTTCTCTGTAGTAGCAGTTGTTTCCATTAATGGACCTCACTCTAGCTTTACATCAGGCGGAGTGTTGTCACATGCCGAGCTACAATAAAAAAAAAATTAGCTAAGTCCCACACATTATCACTACTTTCAAGTGTACATTGTCTACCTGGATGGTGCGCACTCGTCTCATCAAGCCGGTATAGCGGAGGCGTCTGATACCTAAAGGGGTTTCTCTGTAGTAGCCATTGTTTCCGCTCATGAAACTATAGTTTAACATCAGGTAGAGTGTTATCATGTGCTGATAAAAGAATGACCTTTTTCGACTTTGAGTATCCAGGTGTTACCCATGCTAGCAACCAACTATTGTCTGACAAATATAATGACAAATGAGAAATTCAATCCCTTTACATCAATATTCCTTATTGCAGACAATTATCTTCGAATAATTGCTGATAATCGCATGCCATTATGTACTCATAACAACAATTTTACCTCACGGGAAGTTATTATTTAACCTATTGACCTGATAATATAACAATGTCTACACATACCTATATTATAGGTTATTTTTTCCAGTTTTAAAACACTACATTAATAAATAACACAAAAAGTAAAGAGTAACTTTAAACAGAATGTTTTCAAATAGTTCCTTAATTAATTTGTTTAGCTGGTTTTAATTGGCTCAATTAAAACGCTAGTAACGCTATTTAGGACATTTTGTGGGAGTATAATCATTATTACTCAAATGTAACGATCACGCTAACAAATGTACAAAAAAATCTTGCCAAAGAACTTCAAAGGAGCCGGAAAATGTATTTCGTTTATTTATATGTTATTTATATATTCATGTATATTATGTTATAAGTACATATATGTATATTTATTGTGCTAAGCTAAGTATGCCATCTAACTATATACTTGATAATACTGAGAGATTAAAGTATATAGTTGTTTAAGAGATTTGAACACCGGGTTTTCCATTCTCCGCAAAAAATCGTTGTTTTTCTTTAAATCAGATTTATATTCACAGTAATATTATCTTAAATAAATATTTTTTTGTTTATAATAATATTTTGAATTTAGGCAAGATAATGTGAGATATAACGCAATATCTTAATATATAAGATATAAAATACTTTGCTCATCAAAAATATTAATGAACAAATAAAATGTAGAAATTAAAAAATAATAATACTGCAACAAATTCAATGGATTAGGAGAGGCACAACACTTACGCAGCTATGAAAATTAATGATATCATCTTAAAGAAAAGAAGGTACCATTAAGATAAAAAAAAGTAATCTTAATATTGAGCAGATGAACGCTTGTAGCATTACGATGGGCAATTTAAAAACAAATGTTTACCACTTTTTTTAAATTAGGGTGCACCCATTTTTTCTTTTTAATTCTAACAATACATAATTTATTGTTAACATATTGTTTTAATCGCGTTCAGTTTTAAAGAAAATTAAACATAATATTACTATATGTTAGTAATAATGGTTTATTCGAGATTTTATTCTAATAGAGTTCAGTGTTACAATAAAAATAAAAAGTAAAATAATTATATTAATTAATAAAATAAAAAGTTTAAATATGTTTTTTTCTTGTTTGTTCCATTGTTTTACTCAAAAAAAAAATTATACTTGATCTTATTATGAAACCATTAAGAAACAAAATCCCTTCGTGTAAATACACTTTTTGTTGTTATTGTTAAACAAAAGTAAAGAGTCATCGAGTTAGCAAATCCTAACATGGATTACCAAACAAATGATTAAGCAACGTTGCCACTTCTACCCCTTTTTAAGAAACCCATTCTTTACTAATGTTACTTCTTTTGAGCAGAAACGATTCATTTATATTGCAAGAAAAACACTCCCTTATCCCTTTAAAAATATTTTGTCCATGGGGAGCCTTTGTCAGTAACTGGGCTGTAATTTTTCCGCATGCAAAATAGGTTTCATTACATTTTTCAGAGATTATTTATTAATCGTTTTAAATACATTAATTTACTTGTTTACGTTTTAGGTTTTATGTAGTTGCGAATCTGGTTTTTAAAGAACGACTTAAGTCTTCGGTTATCTTTCGATTATAATACAGTACATAGTTGGAATAGTAATCTTAACAACCAGTTTTATTAAATGCCAAACATACAAACACATATGATCTGAGTCGAGTCGAGAATATTGGTGCCATAACGAATGCAATTATGTATTATATTTATTTAACTAAATAGGATGCATGGTTTATAAAAATGAGCGACGTTCGAAGGTTAGGCTCGAGCGGCATTCCACATTGAAAGCATTCTAAAAATAAGCGTGATGTTTACATTATTTAGTCCATTTTCTAAAGTACAGCATGTGTCGCGGTCGTCACTAGCGTCAGTCGAGTTACGCCTCGTCACCCGCATACATGAGCACGAATCAATTGTTTCGAGTTACAGAAGATTTCTTCGTTCGAATATGGAACGCATTTGAATAAAAAAGAAGCGGGGAAAAAAGTGAACGGTTTTGACAATTCTTTTTTTAAAATACGTGTTTCTGTGTTGAAATAGACGTCATGGCAAATTTTGCTGCCAGGAAAAATATTTTCTCAATTATTTTTACTATTATGGCGGGGATACAAGGTTGGTAAAGATATATTGTGTAATTATTTTAGTTTTATTATCGTTTAATACAGTTACGATACTACAATAGAATGTTAGTTAACAACTTCTAAATCCTCGAGTTATCGAAGTGAAAGTTTCCGTAAACTTTCCTCCCCTAACTTTTGTATAGTTTCAGAGAAAATAGATCATCTCTGTAGCTCCTTACCTTGACTTCGTTATATTATTTGTTTTTATCTTATTATAACTAAAATACTCATTTATTATTTCGTTTATTATTTTGTTAGCTAATATTTTTATTATTTTATTCTTTTTCCTTCTTGCTTAATATAATTTGTAAAATTGTAAATTAAAGAAAAAACTAGGAATTGAAATATGTACGAAAATGTTTATAAATTTAATCTTCCAAAATAATTAATTATAAAACTAATGGATACATAGTTATATTTATAATATTTTGTTTATTCTAAGATTTCTAAGAGAAGTAAACACAAACGCTGTCAAATTTCAAAGAGAATTGTGATCAAAGTGTAAAAAATATACTTTGAACCTTTTCAATAGAAATAATATCAAATTTGTAAATTGGCAAAATTAATTACTTTATTGAATACCGATATTTAAAAAAAAAACAACGCGTTTTTAATACAATTTTTATTCATATTATTTATTGACCAAAATTAAAAAGAACGTACATTTTATTATACAAATTTTTATACTAAAATAAGAATTTGTGTATTATTAATCTGTTTAACAGGGAGTGGTGAGCAACCTATGGTACCTATATACTTATTTAAGAGTACATTCTGCAGAGTCCAGTCTGCCTATCCGAGTTAGTACCACTGCCTTCAATTATAACACCCGTAAAGAGGCCTACTCCTGTTTCTGTCGCGTCTTACCAACCGCTGTACTCGCCTCGTTTAATAATGTCAGCATATCGGATGCGACTGCTATGCGTAGACATTTCCCCGTCGAGTTCGCTCAGTTAAAAAAATATAAGTCAGTAAACTTCACGAATATCGTCCATAACACATGGAAATAAAGAACAAAATCGTAGAACACTTATAGATATATCCTTGAACATAGATATAAAATACCATCAACACCAATTAGAAAAGTAGTAGTAACATAATACAAATGTATCAGTAATTTCATGTGTCCCGTCAACAGCTCGTTAAGCCTGTTAAGCCTTCAGCGACACGCTCCAATTTCAAAATTTATATGCGGTCATATTGATGTCACATGCAAACATACAATATTTTCATTGATAGAAAATGTCTAAACAAATTTCGACTTTATTACCTTTCGTTTTAGTGTGTCGCGCCGAATCGAATCGCATTTCTTCTGCGTGCGTCTATAATACCGGGGCTTACAGATGGCCTGTTTATATGTTCGGCCAGCAAGCCAATTTGAGACACTTGTGACCCAGGAATAAAGCTAGTTCTGTACAAACGTAGCTTGACGAGCGATGTCCGATGCGAAACGATTCTCTTCGATTCGACTCCTTCCGATTGGACTCAGTTTCATAGAGCCTAGTGGACGCTGACCATTATATTGTTATCATATCCTTGCTATACAAAGACATCGCTATGACTAATCCACTTTCGCTTATGTCGCGCAAACTCTTCTCCTCAGGCCGGCATAGCGGAGGCGACAGCTACCCGTAGAGATTAGGTAGTAGTAGTTGTTTCCGTTCATGGACCGCACTCTAGCTTTACATTAGGCGGAGTGTTGTTTTGATCTACGTATGTTCATTCACACAACGATTATTTCCACTAATTGCATATAAGTAACTTAATGTAGTAATTGTATTGTATTGTGAGTAACTTGATGTTCGTTTTTCGCCTTCCGTTTAGGGTCTTACGCTATAAATAATAGCGTGCTAGTAGGTAATCGGCGCTCTCCGTAAATAGAATGCGTATGGGTTTCGTGACCAGAAATTCTTCAAAATAAGCGTGCGTATAAACGAATCATCTGCGACGTTTCTAAGTTTATTATGACGTTAAAAACTCATAAACATTTTAATTTAAAAATCTTAATTAGTAGGTTATTAACAAAGAACACAAAGGAATCATTTTTCAGCATATATGGACAGGATTTTGCCTCCAGGTCTTTCTTAATATAATATAACCCTAGAATCTTTGTAAGTAGGTATACCCTAAGTTATTTGGAATCTGATATTATCTTAATATTATTAAAAGTAAGAAATTTTCTTAAATTATTTTTCGTATTTACATAAACATGTTTAGATGTTTATGAATATTAAAACATTATGTTATGTCTAGAAGATTTACTTTGTATCTATCTTCATTGAGCCTTGTGCATTACGTTTAAATATACTTATATATGTCTATTTCTTCCTATTTAATGTAAATATAAATAATTACCAATCACGTCAACTGTGGTTATAGATTTCCCAAAACTTCACTAATTTTTTTTTATAATCTCATAATTGAATTTACGTCAATAGTCTATCAACAACACGTGTCTTTTTTATGAAACTAATTTGATGATGGATATGGGAAAAAAGTTGATAAAAATAGGTCATTTTATCTAAACATAATACTCGCCTTTATTTGCTTCGATACTAAGTAGAACTACATATGATGGGAAAATATTAGACAGACTGACAATTAAATAAATATTGATGTATTAATTTAAACATAGTTTTTTATTCTTCTAAAAAAAGTTAATTATAAAAAAAGAATAATTGTGGTGAAAGTTGGAAGAGCTGCAGATCAAAGATAGAATATAGAAATTTCGAGTATCACGTTTCACGATATTATTTTTATAAAAGTCTGATAAAAAGGAAGAAATTGAAAGGTTGAAGATTAGTGATTGTTAAATAGTCCTGTATAGAGTCCCAGGGTAGTTTTAAGTGAAATGAACTAGCTTAACTTAGTAGCGTTTCGGAGTAAGCTTGGATGTAGTCTAAGTCACTGTCATTCAGGATCGTCTCCTCAAGACGTAGATAGGCATTTCCGGCAGAAATGTTTCTGTTCTCTTACATCTCTTCCGGTCACATAACCTACTACTTATAAAATTAATTTATTATTATTTTAAATGCCCGTACTAAGCTAATGCTTGTAGGTACTGTGTGACCTAAGTACATATAACATAGTTACATTGGTACCGGTCAGAATTTAGCGAGGTTTGAACACGGGTCTCATCGATCGTGAGGTCCGTCCTCCATCGCTAGACCACGGCAGCTCATTATTTATTTATATTAATTTCCTAATTATGATAGACTACGCGACCGCTCCCGACGAATAAACAAGAAATTGGGATAACATACAAAGTAGGTTAATTAAGGTCATTTCTATTTGGGCAGCTCTATTTTGGACATTTTCATTAGTGGTTAGTGTGAGTCATCTACACAGCAGCAGCCCGACTCTTGATACATAACAGTTCAAGGCGAAAACTATACAAATTAATTTCCTTGTTGTAATAAATTGTGATGAAAATTGCATAGAAAAAAATCAACGCGCACTTTAACTGAGGTGGGAATCGAATCCTAGACCGTTATGTGCGCTGATGCCTTATACGTGATCGTATTGGAATTCCTTTATTTAATTATTTTTCATTTTTTTTCTTTAGCTTTTCATCTTTTTCTTTTCATTAGCAACCCTTCCAACTGCTGGGTTGATGTCACAAATTGCTGTTTTTTTTTGTTTTTCAACACGATCTTTATTTCTTCTTTTAAAGTACTTATAACTGAAAATACCTAGTTATAGTTTTACCAAATCGTAAAAAAAATAATATAAGATCCTGGTTTTTTTAGATGCCCGTTCATTAGGAAAAAAATCCCTATGAAAGTAATAGAAATGCTAGTATTTGCAGTAGTGGTTGCATCAACTAATAAAATTTATAAGAAAAGAGTTGCATGTATCACTATGTAAAATCAAACGTGCCACATCTTATGAACTAAATTGATATAAAACAAAATAATTACGCTTAAAGCAGTCTTGAACCATTCTTCAAGCCAGAATGATGATGAATATTAGCCCTGGGTATCCAGTGGGATGAGTTGAGGAGTAACACCCGTGAACAACCCTAGTCGCGTTTTGAAATTAGTTTGGAAGTTGCAGGCGAAATGTCAGCCTGGATAGTGCACATTCTCTCTCTCTCTCTCTCTTTGAACTGGTATACTAGAGGCGACTGCTTTCTACAGAAATTGGTAGCAGTTGTTTCCGTTCATGGACCGCACTCTAGCTTAGATAACACCGGGCGGAGTGTTGTCACGTGCCGAGCTATAATACAATATAAAAACTCTCATTACACGAAATGGAATGTAAAGCCCAAGACATCAGTTCAAGGGACTCATTTTATTATTACGTACAATTTAAGCTGTGATGCGCCTTTATGAGTAAAGTAGGGTTCAAATGAATAAGGATGTCAATAAAAATAATTGAAGCTGCTGTGTTACACGCGACTACAATATTTATGTTACTATTCAATGAATGTTATTTGTTAAGATGTCGTACTTACATTATTAATATTATCGTAAATTAATTGATCGAGATTTTGAGAAAGTAATATGAATAAGAATAATTTATTGTTTTAATTAGCCAATAGTCTGAAGTTTGACTTTAATAATAATAATAATAAAAACTTACAGTAGAGGTACATACGATTCTCTGATCCCAAACTAGACAAGATTGTTAATGATCAATTATGATGAAAATTGAATAGAGAACTGTCAATCTGGATGGTACATGCTCGTCTCTTCGAGCCGGCATAGTGGAGGCGACTGTTGCCTGTAGAGATTTCTCTGTAGTATCAGTTGTATTCATTCATTGACTGCACTCTAGATTTACATCAGGCGGAGTGTTGTCACATGTCGAGCTACAATAAAAAAAGAAAAGAAAAATAATAGTGACCATAATATGGTTGCGATACTTTCTAAAAGCTCGAAAGGAATTAATCAGAAACGCTATAATAAGCCGCATTAGTCATTTTTTAGTTTGCTAATTAGCAAAGCTCTTCCAGTTAATCTTTGTAACATCCTCGTAGTTAGTTAATTCAACTAAGACAATGACAAATAAATAATTATTTAAAAAATAACCATGCTAATTTATTGTGAATACTCTATTACACTCTATGTCTTGGTTTGATTATAATAGATTTATAGAGGTTGTAACAATTAAGTTTAATATAAAGTATTGTGAAAGAATGCGACTGCGAGCGCATATTTCGTCAATTAAACACGTAACATTTTTATTATACAAATCATCTCTACGGATTATTATTATTATTTTGTAGAAGTCCTGTATAGGAAGTCGCCTCCGTTGTGCCTGCAGGAGACGAATGTGCTATTCCTAAAACGCGATTAGGTAACTACGGGTTCAACTTGCAACTTGGTGGTACTATTCCAAAATTTCGTAATATTTTTTTTATAAATTACTATGTATATTTGTTGTTTTTTCATTTGGTCGAGGAAACTACCGACTTCATTACTTTATTGTGCAGAAGTCATATAAGAAACTCGATCAATCAATTACTCTCTTAATAAAACTTTTTGGTATATATTTTGTAGTAAAATTATTATCATTATCATTTTAGTTATTTTTTGCCATATTAAAAGACTAGATTTGTTTTATAATAAATTATGATGAATTTTGTATAGAAAAACATACAAATATGCACATTTCACACCGTCCTTAGGAAGGAGATCGGACCGCGTTACGTGGCCGTGTTGAAAATTATTATATTTAACTCTACATTTTTTAAAATATCATTCAATATAATAATTATTATAAATATATAGACTCATATAATATAGCAATGGCTAACAAGATGTTAAAATTTTATTTCAGTAGATATTTCGCAAAGGGCCAGTTGGCAGCCCCTCCTAGATGTTTTTCGTGTGCTAATTCCTTTCACTTGGGAGAAATAACATTAAATCGAAAACTCGGCAACATTCGAATGCTTTTCCACTAACGAACCGATAATTTAAGGGGAAGGTATGCGTTACTGTGGAGACCGTTACATTAGGTATAATAGGGAACAGATTTGTTAAAATAAAATAAACCTTAATTTAAGTGGGATAGATATCAAAATATATAGATATCGAATTGTTCCACAAAAATAAAAATAATAAATTAGACCTTCGTAAACAAACATCCTTCTTTATTATAAGGGAAGAACTACAAAATAATACAAAAAAAAAAATTGTAATACGAATATTATTCCTGCATGCTTTTCTGATATGAAAAAAAATCTTTTAATTACTTAATTGTACTTTTTTTTATTTGTGCACTAGCATCCATGCGGTCTATGAACGGAAACAACTGCTACTATAGATACATATCTGCCTCCACTATGCCGGCTTGAGGAGACGAATGTACACCGTCCAAATTTTACCTACCTACCCACTTACTACCTATGTTTGAATAAATTTAGTTGAAAATAAAATGACCTTGTTGACTATTAAACTTTAAACTTCCTCCAGACGAAAACGGTTAACATGAAAACATAAATTTTCAAATTAACTACTCCTATCTGCCGAGTTAAATGCATTTAATGTTTCAAAATTCATGTAGTGCACTAAAAAATTGTCCTCGTACTAAATAAATGATGATGTCAGATGGGCATCATGACTCTTATAAACAGGGAAGATAAAATCATTTTTAACAAAAGTATTCATTGAATACAATGTATGTTTAAAAAGGTTAACCATTATAATTGTTAAATAATATAGAGTATAGACGTCAATTTGCATAATGTGTTATTTAATATTAATAATACTTTATTGCACAAATAAAAATTGTTATACTAGTATTTTCTCCCAGCTAACCACATTTCCGAAGGTTTGTCTAAATCTGTCTGTAACAAATGTTTTTATGCGGCTTTGGTACTAACGCGAAACGTGGACTTCCGGGTTTTAATAATCTTTTTGTTATTGATTATAATCCTTTCAAATCCATTTGTTATGATATAATAATAGTATCTAAAAGTCACGTTCATAAAATATATAAATTTTAAGTATTTATTTTCATTTATGTGTACCTAACAACGCCTGCGCAGGCAAAAATATGTTCCAGTCTGCCTATACCGAAGCTTGGATCAGTTTTTAAAACGCACCAAACAAATCTTTAGTAGTTCATGCCACAAACACGTAATTTACAAGTAATCTTGTAATTATAACATCGAAATAATAATCCGTACGTTTATATTAATTGTTTTAGATGAACGCAATATGTGTTATAATTTATAGATCAACCTACATCGAAAGTGAAAATAAAATTTTATGATCCATTACTTTTAATATGCGACTGGAATTATTACCCTATTTTATTGCTTGGAAGTCTTTTAATTTGTTTACATCATTATTGTGAAATCTCATCAAAATATAATTTAGTACTTCTCATTTTAACCGTCAACTTTACATAATTATTAAAAAAATGAAGTCTTATTAAATTATAATGAAAATTTAGTTGATAAAATAAAATCAACACGCACACAACAACCTCGAACACGCGTCCTTCACTATGCGCACGGATCACTAAGATCACTAAGCTACACGGCCATCAGAGCTTCATGTGACCGTGCCGAAATTCTTCTATTGTACCTTTCGTCACAATTAAGCTATTTTTTATTTTGGCACGAACATTGACCGCACTGCCGAGACAACTGCTGTCACTGAAAGAGATCTCTAAAAACACTCGTGTCCCCTATGCCGGCTTAGTGAGATGCCTCTTCACACTGTGCTTGAAGGATGTTGTAGGAAGACGTGGCTGGTTAGTTCCACAATTTGGTCTTGATTATTGATTATAATAACATTTACATATTCTTCTCGATTCTATTATCGTACTTGATAAATCCTTTCGTATAAATAAATGTTTATTTTATTGGCTTTTATTTCTTTCTAGCGGTAAGCCGCGTGAACTCACGATCGATGAGACCCGTGTTCGAACCTCGCTAATTCTGACCGGTACCAATGTAACTTTATATGTACTTTGGTCGCTTAGTCGCTATAGGCACTAATAAAGAGTGGTAGGCAGACTGATGATGGTTATTTGTCCAGTTTGCCGTCCTGGGGTAGTACCACCACTTTTGAATGTAACACCCGTAAAGTGACTTTGTCGCGTTTCGGGAATAGTTTGAAAGTAGCCAGGTATAACGAGAGGAGTGTGCACTGTCAATCTAGGAGGGTACATGCTCGTCTCCTCAAGCCGGCATAGTGGAGGCGACACAGGTTTCTCTGTAGTAGCAGTTGTTTCCATTCATGGACCGCGCTCTAGCTTTACATGAGGCGGAGTGTTGTCACATGCCGAGCTACAATAAAAAAAAAATCTTTGAAAATGTATATTTATTAAAAAGGAGTATTATTTGCTGATATCTATAGCATTGTAGGACATTTATTTGAGTACCTATGTGTTTTTATTTAAAAGTTCATAATAACGCGTAAAATAAACTATATAATCCCTAAAATCTGAGTTAATCAGTGTATATATTTTGTAGATCTTTGTCAGTTCATTCCTGTCCACGTGCCCCTGTGATCTTGATTGATTACTCCTCCGGACACGGTGGCCCACGCAATTTGTGGCCACTAAGCCAATTTTATCCTATTACAGCTTTTATACGGCTTTAGTCCCTTACCGCTTCTGTGTTGATTTTCTGTCATTATTGAAAAGTTAACATTGATAATGTTATTTATTATAAAGAAAGTTTACTAACAAATAGAGTGTCTTTCGTCTAGTATAGATATCGACTCGCTGTTTAATTCATGATTTTTTTATTGCAGCTCGGCATATGACAATCCGCCTGATGTAAAGCTAGAGTGCGGTCCATGAACGGTCATGTGCTACTACAGAGAAATTTCTACAGGCCGTAGTCGAGCCGACTTGAACCGGCTTGAGGAGATAAATGTGTACCATCCAGATTAACAGTGCACACTTCTGTCGTTATACCTGACTACTTCCAAACTGTTCCTGAAACGCGACAAGGTCACTTCGCGGGTGTTATAAAATATAAATACTACCTTATAGAATTGTAAAAGTTTGCGCTTTAAATATTACCATTTCATTAGCTCTTAAGTGCAGTGTCGTGCAGAAAAAAAAAGTTATTAATTTTCAGTTGTACGAAGCTGTTTTGCTCCAAATTCAAGGATAGATCACAGAATTATATCAAACACATCATTCTATCAGGAATGCCAATGTCATGGTAATGAAGGAGGATTGGAAGGCTTAAATTGGCTTGACCCAACTGGACAAGTGATTACTGCACTAGGGTAATTATTTTGATTTTTTAAAAGTGTCTCTCTGATAATAAATATATTTCATGAGTGGACGCAACTGCTACCACAAAGAAATGTCTGCATGCAGCAATCGCCTCCACTATACCGGTTTAAAGAGACGAATGTGCATCATCCTGGTTGCTAGTGCACATTCTTCCTGTTATACCTGGCTTCCAAGTTGACACCAAAACACGACTAGGCCGCTTTACAGGTATTAAACAAAAAAAAAACGTTAGTACCCAGAACAGTAGTCTGCCTTACACAATATGAATGTTATTTAATTGTAATCTTTAAATCCCAATTTAGCGTTAATTATTACAGTTTCAGCTAACAAAAATTTTTGTTTCCACAAGACCAGGTATAGGTTCAAATGTGTACTCGATACGGTTCCAGAATACCGTCAGTCTGCATGTGAAAGTATTTACAAAACAGATGTCTGGAGTATATAAGTGCATAGCAAAAGTTAAAGGCAAAGAACATATTTTCAAACATATTATTACAGCTTATGGTAAGTTACATATATTTACTTTTCTTCTTTTTTTTTTCTGCATCTGCATCAAGTCAATATTATCGCATCACGCAAGACTCATTATTTACAAAAACAGTCAGGAAATTTGGATAAAATGTTTAAAAGTTTAGTTTTCTTTTTAATAAGTGTTGGCTTTCGTTACAGATCCTCTTACTTTTATCAACACTGAGCAAAATCAATTTATTGTAAAGGGAAGAAATTCAATTATTAACTGCCAACCGCAAGGTGAATTTCCGCTCATAGTTAGGTGGTTTAGAGGGGAGGATGGACCACTGGAGGTAAAACACTTACATTAAAATACAATATAAAGCTCTGTCTACAAACTAAGATACCACCTGTACTATGTACTGTATCGCAAATATTGTATAAACACACCCAAAACAAATACTTTTTGTTATACAAGTAATTTCATATTAAATTATTAAATGTAGATAAATATTACAAACCGCCTAACTGACTGGTGCGCTAACCGCAACAATGATCATAAATATTAATAATAATATAAATAAACAATAATTTTATTTTATCTCTCTTTATAATTTATTATAGAGTGAATGTAATTTTAATGTAAATTTATATTTTAGATAATCGATGAAAAAAAATATTCAAAACAGGGGAATGGATTAGTAGTTAAGAATGTCGAAGAAAGCGATTCTGGTCTATATAAATGTATTGTAACTGTACTTGAAACTGGGGAAGAGGTTGATAAATTTATTAAAGTTAAGGTAAAAAATTATAATTAACTGAAATTTCTATTCTTTCTATTAAATACTAGAATACTAAATACTATACAGTTCTAATTCTAAATATAAATATGGTATTGTAAAGTAAAAGTTTTACGTTCAGGTATTTACTACTCCAAACATAGAAGACGCTGTCATAACCTCAAGTAACCCAATAACAGTTGGAGATTTCTTAAAATTAGACTGTACTGCGAGTGGCATTCCTAAGCCCATTATAAACTGGGTAAAGGTTGGAAATGAGGTAAATACAATTTTATAATAACAACGAATCAAAAGTGTAAAGGTTATATAATAAAACTCGTTTTTTTTAGATAATGAAACCTGAGGAACAAAAATCATGGTATGAAGAAGGTAACGTAATTATATTTGAGAAAATTAAAGCGAGTGACAGAGGTAAATACATATGTACTGCAACGAATGAAGCTGGAAAAGCAGAAAATGAATTTGTTATAGAGGTTCTTGTACCTCCAAAAATTGAAGACTTTCAAAATTTGACTGCAGTTCAGGGTACAAATACAAGTCTTGCTTGTATAGCAACTGGACGGCCGGTACCTAAATTAACTATTACTAGGCGTGTTGATGATGAGGATGTACCTTTGGATGGGACTAAAGAGTAAGTGTTAGCTTAGTATGTGTTAAAGCCAAGTATGTTTAAATTTTAATGCATAAATAATAGGAAAAAGCATAAAATTAATTTAAAAAATACTCTTAAATAATATTATTGAAACTGAACTGTCCTATTCTAGCGTCAGTTGGATTTATGAACAAACAAATGAAACTGCCAGTCTATTAACAGTAATGTTTTCTTTAATTGACAAATCACAAGATGGCGAATATAAATGCAATGCCGAGAATGCAGGTAAGGAAACAAATATTAAAAAGTTTACACATAAAATCTTATATGATAAAGGAATTTAACATTTCAGTTGATGTGGCAAATAAAACGTCACATTTATCTGTGTTATTTAAGCCTGAATTTGAGAAGTCTGAAGAAATTGTTTACGGGTGGCACGGAAAGACTGTAAAAATAAACTGTGAGCATAAAAGCAATCCTGAGAGTACTGTTATTTGGAGGTGAAGCTTCTTAAATTTACACTTAACTCTTTAAATTTCGAGATTAACGTATTCTTGATCAATTTAATCCATTATTTTTCAGATACAACAAATCTGAAATTAAAGAAGATTCCAACGACATAACTATATACGATTCATTCGCACAACATTATTTAAATATATCTTTCAGAAATAATACACACTATGGAGTTTACAGATGTTTTGTACGAAATAGGCTTGGAGAAAGTGTTAAAATTATAAGACTTGTTGAAGGATTTTCACCGACAACTATTTCTAATGTAAATATTTCGCCTACTTTAAATAAACATTCTTGAATTGTTCTTTTTATTTCGGTCATTATATAAAACCGTCAATTTGAATTGGGTCTAGGCGTTGTATTACTCTTTAAAGTTACATCCTCTCTCCATCAGGCAATCGCCAACAGTAGGCGTCTTCAAACACAAGCTCTTAAGCACCTTCTCCACAAACAAATTATCATCCGCTTTCATCTCCCAATGGTTAGCTGGGAGAAAATACCTAATGGCATTAAGCTCGCCATTGTACAACATTTATTTGTGAATTAAAGAATTATTATTATTATTATCCCACCCAAATATCTCTCTGACCATCCTGCTCTGGTATTGTCATTTTATATATATGCCACTGTTCAATAGTCGAGAGTGCGGACTGAACTCTAGATTGTAAACTATACCGTGGTAGTCTTAGACTAAAACTAGCTGTTGGGTAAAAGCCGCGGGCGCAAGCGGCCCGCGGAGGCCCTTTTTGTCGTAAAACGTATTAGATCGAATAGATTTTAGGCAGTTTTGAAAATATTTAGCTCGCCATCTAAAAGCGTTTACGTTTCTGAACAAAATTGGTCTTTACACGGTGACGCTAACGTATCTACTTTTCGAGATATGGCGATTTTAAAAAATTTAAAAAAAAACAAAATTTTAAAAAAAATTAGTGCTGGTCATACTGAACAAAATTGGTCTTTACACGGTGACGCTAACGTATCTACTTTTCGAGATATGGCGATTTTAAAAAATTAAAAAAAAAAAAATTTAAAAAAAAGTAGTGCTGGTCATACTGAACAATATTGGTCTTTACACGGTGACGCTAACGTATGTACTTTTTGAGTAATAGCTATTTTAGAAAATTAAAAAAAAAAACAAAAATTAAAAAAAAAAATAGTGCTGGTCATACTGAACAATATTGGTCTTTACACGGTGACGCTAACGTATCTACTTTTCGAGATATGAAGATTTTAAAAAATTAAAAAAAAGACTAAAACAAAAATTTAAAAAAATAGTGCTGGTCACACTGAACAAAATTGTTCTTTACATGGTTACTCTGACGTATCTACTTCTTGAGATATTTAAAAGAAAGCCCGCCGCGCGGAGCAAATTCGATGTTCACGCGGCCGCGCTCACCGTCCGACTGACCGAGGTAAAGCCGTTTCGATCGTTCGTCCCGAAAATGCCTCGTCGCGGATGCTGTTAGGCCACGCCCACCGCCATGCTCCGTTTCATATTGGCGTACCGGCGGGAAAAGGATATAAATACGATCGAGGAAAAATTTTTTTTGCCCGATTTTGAAAATTTTTTTTTTGATTTCGCCATAAGACGACATTCTCTACAACTTTCTCTATGGGGTGACTGCCCCGACTCGCCCCGTTTCCGAGATATCGCTATCACTTCCGGTCCAGAATCGACTTCCGGTCAAAGTCGTATTTTTCTCGACGGTTTTGGAACGCCCTCTATACGACTCAAAAAACCGCTACCCTCCACTATACCGGCAAGTGCGAAATAATTGATGTCAATGAGTGAGTCAGTCAGTGGTATTGCAGCTATATATTAGTACTAGCTGTTGGGTAAAAGCCGCGGGCGCAAGCGGCCCGCGGAGGCCCTTTTTGTCGTAAAACGTATTAGATCGAATAGATTTTAGGCAGTTTTGAAAATATTTAGCTCGCCATCTAAAAGCGTTTACGTTTCTGAACAAAATTGGTCTTTACACGGTGACGCTAACGTATCTACTTTTCGAGATATGGCGATTTTAAAAAATTTAAAAAAAAAACAAAATTTAAAAAAAAATTAGTGCTGGTCATACTGAACAAAATTGGTCTTTACACGGTGACGCTAACATATCTACTTTTCGAGATATGGCGATTTTAAAAAATTAAAAAAAAAAAAAAATTAAAAAAAAGTAGTGCTGGTCATACTGAACAATATTGATCTTTACACGGTGACGCTAACGTATCTACTTTTCGAGATATGAAGATTTTAAAAAATTAAAAAAAAAAAACAAAAATTTAAAAAAAAAAGTGCTGGTCATACTGAACAAAATTGGTCTTTACACGGTGACGCTAACGTATCAACTTTTCGAGATATGGCGATTTTAAAAAATTAAAAAAAAAACAAGTTTAAAAAAAAATTTGTGCTGGTCATACTGAACAATATTGGTCTTTACACGGTGACGCTAACGTATCTACTTTTCGAGATATGGCGATTTTAAAAAATTAAAAAAAAAATAGTGCTGGTCATACTGAACAATATTGGTCTTTACACGGTGACGCTAACGTATCTACTTTTCGAGATATGAAGATTTTAAAAAATTAAAAAAAAAACTAAAACAAAAATTTAAAAAAATAGTGCTGGTCACACTGAACGAAATTGTTCTTTACATGGTTACTCTGACGTATCTACTTCTTGAGATATTTAAAAGAAAGCCCGCCGCGCGGAGCAAATTCGATGTTCACGCGGCCGCGCTCACCGTCCGACTGACCGAGGTAAAGCCGTTTCGATCGTTCGTCCCGAAAATGCCTCGTCGCGGATGCTGTTAGGCCACGCCCAAGCGCCATGCTCCGTTTCATATTGGCGTACCGGCGGGAAAAGGATAAAAATACGATCGAGGAAAAATTTTTTTCGAGCAATTTTGAAAAAAAAAGTATCGTTTTCGAAATTATAGGGCATTCCCTACAACGTTTGTTCCGGCACTTTTGCCTCATCTCTTTCCGTTTCCGAGATATCGCTACCACTTCCGGTCCAGAATCGACTTCCGGTCAAAGTCGTATTTTTCTCGACGGTTTTGGGACGTCCTCTATACGACTCAAAAAACCGCTACCCTCCACTATACCGGCAAGTGCGAAATAATTGATGTCAATAGATCAGTGAGTGAGTGAGTGAGTCAGTGGTATTGCAGCTATATATTAGTACTAGCTGTTGGGTAAAAGCCGCGGGCGCAAGCGGCCCGCGGAGGCCCTTTTTGTCGTAAAACGTATTAGATCGAATAGATTTTAGGCAGTTTTGAAAATATTTAGCTCGCCGTCTAAAAGCGTTTACGTTTCTGTACAAAATTGGTCTTTACACGGTTACGCTAATGTATGTCCTTTTTGAGATATGGCGATTTTAAAAATTAAAAAAAAAAAACAAATAGTGCTGGTCATACTGAACAAAATTGGTCTTTAAACGGTTACGCTAATGTATGTACTTTTCGAGATATGGCGATTTTAAAAAATAAAAAAAAAATTTAAAAAACAAATAGTGCTGGTCATACTGAACAAAATTGGTCTTTACACGGTGACGCTAACGTATCTACTTTTCGAGATATGGCGATTTTAAAAAATTTAAAAAAAAACAAAAATTAAAAAAAAAATTAGTGCTGGTCATACTGAACAATATTGGTCTTTACACGGTTACGCTAACGTGTGTACTTTTCGAGATATGGCGATTTTAAAAAATTTAAAAAAAAATAAAATTAAAAAAATAAAAACAAATAGTGCTGGTCATACTGAACAATATTGGTCTTTACACGGTGACGCTAACGTATCTACTTTTCGAGATATGAAGATTTTAAAAAATTAAAAAAAAACTAAAACAAAAATTTAAAAAAATAGTGCTGGTCACACTGAACAAAATTGTTCTTTACATGGTTACTCTGACGTATCTACTTCTTGAGATATTTAAAAGAAAGCCCGCCGCGCGGAGCAAATTCGATGTTCACGCGGCCGCGCTCACCGTCCGACTGACCGAGGTAAAGCCGTTTCGATCGTTCGTCCCGAAAATGCCTCGTCGCGGATGCTGTTAGGCCACGCCCAAGCGCCATGCTCCGTTTCATATTGGCGTACCGGCGGGAAAAGGATAAAAATACGATCGAGGAAAAAATTTTTTCGAGCAATTTTGAAAAAAAAAGTATCGTTTTCGAAATTATAGAGCATTCCCTACAACTTTTTCTACGGGGTGACTGCCCAGACTCGCCCCGTTTCCGAGATATCGCTACCACTTCCGGTCCAGAATCGACTTCCGGTCAAAGTCGTATTTTTCTCGACGGTTTTGGGACGTCCTCTATACGACTTAAAAAACCGCTACCCTCCACTATACCGGCAAGTGCGAAATAATTGATGTCAATAGATCAGTGAGTGAGTGAGTGAGTCAGTGGTATTGCAGCTATATATTAGTATACTAGCTGTTGGGTAAAAGCCGCGGGCGCAAGCGGCCCGCGGAGGCCCTTTTTGTCGTAAAACGTATTAGATCGAATAGATTTTAGGCAGTTTTGAAAATATTTAGCTCGCCATCTAAAAGCGTTTACGTTTCTGAACAAAATTGGTCTTTACACGGTGACGCTAACGTATCTACTTTTCGAGATAGGGCGATTTTAAAAAATTAAAAAAAAAAAAAATTAAAAAAAAATTAGTGCTGGTCATACTGAACAAAATTGGTCTTTACACGGTGACGCTAACGTATCTACTTTTCGAGATATGGCGATTTTAAAAAATTAAAAGAAAAAACAAAAATTTAAAAAAAAATTAGTGCTGGTCATACTGAACAAAATTGGTCTTTACACGGTGACGCTAACGTATGTACTTTTTGAGTAATAGCTATTTTAGAAAATTAAAAAAAAAAAAAGCAAATAGTGCTGGTCATACTGAACAATATTGATCTTTACACGGTGACGCTAACGTATCTACTTTTCGAGATATGAAGATTTTAAAAAATTAAAAAAAAAAAAACAAAAATTTAAAAAAAAAAGTGCTGGTCATACTGAACAAAATTGGTCTTTACACGGTGACGCTAACGTATCAACTTTTCGAGATATGGCGATTTTAAAAAATTAAAAAAAAAAACAAAAATTTAAAAAAAAAATAGTGCTGGTCATACTGAACAATATTGGTCTTTACACGGTGACGCTAACGTATCTACTTTTCGAGATATGAAGATTTTAAAAAATTAAAAAAAAAACTAAAACAAAAATTTAAAAAAATAGTGCTGGTCACACTGAACAAAATTGTTCTTTACATGGTTACTCTGACGTATCTACTTCTTGAGATATTTAAAAGAAAGCCCGCCGCGCGGAGCAAATTCGATGTTCACGCGGCCGCGCTCACCGTCCGACTGACCGAGGTAAAGCCGTTTCGATCGTTCGTCCCGAAAATGCCTCGTCGCGGATGCTGTTAGGCCACGCCCACCGCCATGCTCCGTTTCATATTGGCGTACCGGCGGGAAAAGGATATAAATACGATCGAGGAAAAAATTTTTTTGCCCGATTTTGAAAATTTTTTTTTTGATTTCGGCATAAGACGATATTCTCTACAACTTTCTCTACGGGATGACTGCCCCGACTCGCCCCGTTTCCGAGATATCGCTACCACTTCCGGTCCAGAATCGACTTCCGGTCAAAGTCGTATTTTTCTCGACGGTTTTGGGACGTCCTCTATACGACTCAAAAAACCGCTACCCTCCACTATACCGGCAAGTACGAAATAATTGATGTCAGTCAGTGAGTGGTATTGCAGCTATATATTAGTACTAGCTGTTGGGTAAAAGCCGCGGGCGCAAGCGGCCCGCGGAGGCCCTTTTTGTCGTAAAACGTATTAGATCGAATAGATTTTAGGCAGTTTTGAAAATATTTAGCTCGCCATCTAAAAGCGTTTACGTTTCTGAACAAAATTGGTCTTTACACGGTGACGCTAACGTATCTACTTTTCGAGATAGGGCGATTTTAAAAAATTAAAAAAAAAAAAAATTAAAAAAAAATTAGTGCTGGTCATACTGAACAAAATTGGTCTTTACACGGTGACGCTAACGTATCTACTTTTCGAGATATGGCGATTTTAAAAAATTAAAAGAAAAAACAAAAATTTAAAAAAAAATTAGTGCTGGTCATACTGAACAAAATTGGTCTTTACACGGTGACGCTAACGTATGTACTTTTTGAGTAATAGCTATTTTAGAAAATTAAAAAAAAAAAAAGCAAATAGTGCTGGTCATACTGAACAATATTGATCTTTACACGGTGACGCTAACGTATCTACTTTTCGAGATATGAAGATTTTAAAAAATTAAAAAAAAAAAAACAAAAATTTAAAAAAAAAAGTGCTGGTCATACTGAACAAAATTGGTCTTTACACGGTGACGCTAACGTATCAACTTTTCGAGATATGGCGATTTTAAAAAATTAAAAAAAAAAACAAAAATTTAAAAAAAAAATAGTGCTGGTCATACTGAACAATATTGGTCTTTACACGGTGACGCTAACGTATCTACTTTTCGAGATATGAAGATTTTAAAAAATTAAAAAAAAAACTAAAACAAAAATTTAAAAAAATAGTGCTGGTCACACTGAACAAAATTGTTCTTTACATGGTTACTCTGACGTATCTACTTCTTGAGATATTTAAAAGAAAGCCCGCCGCGCGGAGCAAATTCGATGTTCACGCGGCCGCGCTCACCGTCCGACTGACCGAGGTAAAGCCGTTTCGATCGTTCGTCCCGAAAATGCCTCGTCGCGGATGCTGTTAGGCCACGCCCACCGCCATGCTCCGTTTCATATTGGCGTACCGGCGGGAAAAGGATATAAATACGATCGAGGAAAAAATTTTTTTGCCCGATTTTGAAAATTTTTTTTTTGATTTCGGCATAAGACGATATTCTCTACAACTTTCTCTACGGGATGACTGCCCCGACTCGCCCCGTTTCCGAGATATCGCTACCACTTCCGGTCCAGAATCGACTTCCGGTCAAAGTCGTATTTTTCTCGACGGTTTTGGGACGTCCTCTATACGACTCAAAAAACCGCTACCCTCCACTATACCGGCAAGTACGAAATAATTGATGTCAGTCAGTGAGTGGTATTGCAGCTATATATTAGTATAATAATAATAATAATAATAATAATAGAAGCCGTGAGTTGTAAAAGGAAGGGAAGCCATTGAATTTAATAACATTGTTCAGGTTGTCATTTAAATGTGTTCTAGGTGTCAATAATATCAATTGCAGCAACATCAGTATCATTCAAAATATCTGGACCAGATGAGATTGTAGGACTTCCAATAGTAGGTTACAAAACAGAATATGATGAATTAGAAAATTATAACTATACAGATATACATAAAAACAGAACATGGTCTGTGGATAGACCTTATAGAATTGATGGTTTGAAACCTGGAACAGAATATTCATTTAAATTTGCTGCTATGAATGAAGTTGGAACAGGCGCTTGGAGTGAGTTCATACGGGTTTCCACACCAGAAAAGTAAGTTTCATCTCTTCTTAATTCTATTCTATTGAAATAAATAATTGTATGTATTATTCAGATCGACACCAGAAGCTCCAATATGGGATGCAGCATTTATTAATGATGCAATAGAAATAACGGATAAATTACACAGTCATTTGGTCAGTTGGAAAACACCTGAAGATAATGGAGATCCTATCGATTACTATTTACTACGCTACTGCCCTGTGAGTTTTAGTTTAATTTTACCTTAATTTGAAAGGGTTTAAGGATCATTAATTAGAGTTACTTATTATACAGACTTGCGAATATATGTTTTATTTTAAATATAGATAGATGGTGGTTATTGATTGATAACTTTGAATCAGACTCCGAGTCCACTACTCCTACTACTAATTTCTCAATTAGCTACCATCTCTCGCAAAACCTAGTAGAGGTTTGGCGAGTGTTCCGTTCAAGTTCATAGGGCATACTCCTCTCGTTAGGCCCGGCTCCTTCGCTCGCTCACTTCACGCGTGGTACACTTGAAAATTGTGGTACTGCTAACCATCATTGGTTTGTACCACTTTTATACCAGTCTACCTACTACTTTCTTTTTATCTACTATTTTATTATATTTTCAGTTAGCAGAAAATATAATATCTAAAGAAGATTGTAAAGAAAAAAAATTAATGTCGGTTAATTCGATTGAATTACAAGATTTATCACCGAACACGACTTACCGTGTTAGTTTGATTGCACATAATTCAGAAGGGAATTCTGAACCAGCGAAAACTTATATTCAAACTATGAGTAAGTTAACAGAAAATAATTGCAATGATTTAAATTGTATAACATAGATATGTACCAGTAAAATATTTTTGATATTTACTGTAATATTGTTATTTAAATACGTCTAAAATTGGACAAAAAAGAATTCGCCAACAACGAGCTCCCAGCAGCAGACATGAAGCGCCAATAGCTGTGCAGCATAGTGGTCAGCACCCGTATGCAAAACATCTCAGGCTCTTCGATCCCCATCTCAGGCCCATGCTCAGACTGTGTGTGCATTCATTTTATTCTGTTCAATTTTCATTCGATTTTTTAAAAATAGGTTTACAAGAAGAGCTCCCGCCATTATCAGCAGGTGCAATAATAGGTATTGCTGTTGTAATTGTGTTAATAATTCTTCTTACACTCGATCTCATTTTATTATTTTGGAGAAGACAAGGAATAATGGCAGCAGTTTGTTTTAACAAAAATAAGAAGAATAAACAAATTAAAAATGGAGAACGGTAAGAGCTATTTATTATACAATATTTAGTTTGAAATACAACGAAAATTAATTAATAGATCACCACACTTTGCCTGATGTTAAGCTATTGAGCGGAGACAACAGCTATCACCGAGAAATGTCTGCAATTTTGCAGGCAGCAGTCGCCTCCGCTATGCGGACTTGTGGAGACGATTGTGCATCGGTTTGTCAGCGAATTTTGGAGGAAATTAGCTTTTAGCTTGATGGTAGAGATAAAAATATATAATTAATCTACAAGCTTGTTTTTTGACTTCCTTCGGAAATAGTTTATTTATTTAAATAAAAGGTTATTGTCTATAAGTTTTATATAATAGGTATATACCGATAATAGGGTATTTATCACTAGATATTTTGTTTAAGCGATAAAAAAGGCCTCTTGAAGGATGGTGAACAATGTACTGGAGATACTTTGAAAGGCGATCAAGGACATAAAGAATTCGTTTATAATAAAACTACAGGAATAATAACAGGAAAACATTCGGCCGTGTGAAATTAAAATGACTCTTTTAATACAAAATGGAAGAAAATTAATGTTTTGTAGATTTATTTAAACATTATTTATAATTTAGTTTTAAATAAGAGTTTAAGATTGGTTGGCGAACTGAAGTTGGTTATTCGCCCAGTCTGTAGTCCTGGGGTAGTACCACCACTTTCAAGCTTAACACTCGTGAAGTGACAGTCGCGTTTCAGGATCAGTTTGAAAGTAGCCAGGTATAACGAGAGGAGTGTGCATTGTCAAACTGGATGGTGCACATTCGTCCCCTAAAGCCGGCATAGCAGAGGCGATTGCTGCCTGCAGAAATTTATCTGTGGTAGCAGTTGTTTCCGTTCTTAGACTGCACTAAAGTCTAACATCAGGCGTGTTACAATAAAACAAAAAATACATTGAGAAGACGTTGTTTAAATTATTTTATAAGTATTCTCTATATCTGTTAATGTAAAATGTAATGAGTATATAAAACCAAAGCTTAGACTGGTTAATTGAACTATATGTAGATGTAGGTACTCGTATTATACCTTACTTATCATATTTATATTTGCCATATTCTTGTTAAAATATATTTTTTAAGTTTTATTTTACATCTTTAAATGGACTTTTGATAAATTTATGAAAAAACTGTGATTTGCATTTTTAGACCACCTTTTTTATACATTAAAATTAATTATATATATTGTTATGTATATAAAAACTTTAAAAAATATTGTTCACTTAATTAAAAATTTATTAATTTATATATATTAATTTTTATTTGTTTTTCCTGACTTATTAAATATGTGACAAATAAAATAGTTTTCGAAAATACATAATATGTATCTCAAAAAACGTGACTATGCATAAAAATCTTCAAGGAGCGTCTCCTATTTGCATAAATTGGATAGAAAATTTAATATCCTTCGCATACGACAGAGTTCTACGGGGAATATTGCAAAATATAGGTGTTACGTAGTAATGTCATATAAATGTGTCTACGATTTAGTAATAATTTTAATCAAATATCAAAAATCCCTGTTATTTTCACATTACGTTCAATATCTATGGAATTAAATAAAAAGCAAAAAAAAAAGCTGTAGATTATGATTTTGCAAATAAATTGATGTCAAAGAAAATTTTATTAGATGAGTTTTAACCGATCAAAACTGCTTCAATAAATAAATTTAGAGCTCATTTTACGATTTTATTTCTCATATTTATAAATATATTATATTTATATAATTATTTATAGGCAAAACTCATGTAGTTTAATATATATTTTTACAGACTCGTAAGTGTTAAAGTTACCGAGCGGACGCACCATTGTCGCGCCTGTCATTTTTGACGCTTAATTTAACGCTAAACGTAACCAGTCAATCTTGGCTGGTTAAAGTTAAAGTAATCGTCAAACCAATGTCACAAACGTCAAATGTATGAAAAGAAGTCAAATATGTTTTTCTATTATTTTTTCGAGATCAGCAACCCTTTTAACGATAGCAATATGAATTTGCACGATATTGCAACGCGTGTGGAGTAAATGTAAACGATTAACGGTTACGTCACGGCAAAATATAACAGCCAAAGTAACTTCAACGGGCCTTGTGGTGCAAACAGATCTTAGTAATTTCTTCGCATAACATTACGCGCATGCCCTACTATTATTTATACACACTCTACCGTTGGGTCTTTAAAACCTAACTCAAATATTATAAATAGAGAAAGAACAATGTTTATTTCATGAGATTGACATTTTTGATAAAGGTATACGGTGATCGATTAGACGACGAATGTGTAAGTGACCCAAAAGTAGTTTTTCATGCTTCATTTTATCAAAGTAAATAACTAAGACAAAAATATATAATAATAAAAATACTAAATATATAAAATACATCAGAGAAACAAAGTCCATCGTTATATACGTTAGTATTACAATAAAAGTTTTTAATATGTATTTTTGGACCACAGGAAAATGACTGGAGGACAGTTTTAGAATTTAATGTTTTAACACTATTTGATGTTGATGAAGTAGACAAAAAGTTTAGCCAATAGAAAATCGTTTTCTCAATAGCGTTATGTTTCTATATTATCGTAAATAAATAAAAAAATAAACTTTAAAAAATCGTTTTAAATCGAAGATATTCGAGAACAAGAGCCCTGGAACATATAGCCTCCGCTATGCCGGCTCCTTTCGTTAGACTCGAGACAAAAGACTGAATTCATGTTCATTCAATCTACATGCCACAATTATTATTATTTAAATTATACTTATTAGATAGTGTAACAAAAATCGTCCCTACACCTAATATTTATCCTAACACGGCGATAACTAATTATCCTGGTCACGGCACCACTGTAACAAGATTCTGTCCCTATCCTAATATTTATCCTAACAACCCTTTAATAATATAATTAATATATTTAAAAAAATATTATCCCTACTCTAATTTCAAATTTACAAAACCCTCTACCCCCTTATGAGCTTCCGCCCGCCTATGTGGAAATCCATCCCTTAATAATAAAAATAATATATTTAAATATGATTGGCCAATGATTTGTGATCGTTATCGCCTAGTTTAAAGTGGTAGGACTCTACGTTGTGAATTGTCTAATTTAATACGGACCATTACGTTGTGTTATTTTTAATATTAGAATTCATTGTTAATAAATCATAGAAAGAAACATAGAAAGCACAGTTTAAGTGTTTACCTGAAAATTTACACATAAAAGAGAAAATTTAAGGAAATAATGAATCGAGAAGAAAACATGCAACTTAGCTTTGTTCTGCTACCTCGTACTCAGCTCGCTCGCGGATATTCTTGATCGTGACGCGCGGATATTCTCGATCGGCGCGCGACGGTTGCACTCGCGAATTCAATACGCACGGTATACGCGAAATTATACGGATCGATTACAAAATAATATACGAGTAAATTAATTAAATATCAGCCTCCCTATAATCAACACCTGTCGAGTGATATGAGAATAATATAGAATAAAATATGGAGCAAGAATGGAGCCTCCCTTCCAACCTACAGCTCCACCACCTTAGCCTGTTTGAAGGTGAGGACGACCTTCGGCTAGGTCCGACAGAATCCAGCGCAAGACCTATGCTAAACAGGAGAACGAGCGGTTAGCCTAGTGGCTAAGTTTAAGGGCCCTACATTCTGAAAAAGAGAAAGCTGAAAACAAAATACCTGTATGGTAGAAAGAAAGCTGTGGAGAAAAATCCTGTTTGGAAATAAAATTCGTGGAAATAATGTAGAATAAATATGTTGAAAAATAAAATAGTCATTGACTATATTGTATCGATGAAGTTTTGTAGAATAAAGTTGCTGAAATAAAAATATGTAGTCACAGACTACTGAAGAATTCGTTGAGGAAATGCTGTGAAAGAAACCTGAAAAACCTAGAACAATGTGGAGGGGACCTGAAAACCCTAGGCTAGAATGCGAGGCTGATATTGAGAATACCTAACATCCTAACAAATACGTACGCGACGGCCTACTTACGATAATTCTGCTCGTTCGAAGCACTGAACACTAACTCTAAACGCGAACGCACTATCCGCGACAAACCGTAGTTGATCAACTAATCGAATCAACGATCGAAGGAAGGAGCTGTTGCTCTCTTCAAAACCAGAGCCCGAGTGTCTTGATCCTAATCCTGAATTTAAAAAGAAATCTCTCCTCTCACAAATATTGCTTTATGTATATTTTTTTCATAGACCAAGTGCAACCCATAAATTTTAACACAGAGTGACAGCATTTTGTTGTTTTGGTAAGAAACTTTAGACCCAGCACACACAGGGTAGAAGATATTTGTAAAAATATTTTAGATTATTATTAAATTATTATTTAATTAAAGTAAACCTTTGAATTATATATTGGAATAATATTTAAAAGAAATATTAGATTTTTAATATATTTAAAATTCAGTGATTTCCACATTTGAAAATAATTATTAGAAATATTATTTACGAGTATTGCAATATATCTTCGTCACTAAAATCTGTATTAAAAGATTTTTAAACTATATTTTATTATTAACCTTTTGAGTTTCATTCAAATAAAATAAAATAGTAACTCGCTACCTGTGAGTGCACGGCTTTATTTCCAATTTGAAATCTTCAAGTGGTCACACTAGCACTCCAAATGCTTCATTCCATGATTTCACAATAAATTACATAATTTATTATGTAAAAGTTCTTAGAATTATTTTTAACTAAAAACAACCCTCAAAATCTAAGTAAATTAGGGTTCGGTAAGCTACATTTAATAAAATATTTAATTCTCAATATTGATGTGACAACAGGGTTGTTACAATAGGTATTTTAATTTTTTACAATTTTCATTATAAAGTGATTGAGTAATTGATGTAATGAATTTGTTATTAATTCTGAAAGCAGCCGTTATTGCAAATTATACCTGAGGGAGATTTATACGGGATAAGCGCGAACTGAACACCTGTACCTTCCAATATTAAACTCAAAGGTATGTGGGGAGCAAACATTACCTTGAGTTATAAGATAACATTTTGAAGCGTATCATCATAGACGCGTACAATTTATATAATAATTATAATCAAACAAATTAATTTCATGTTAAAGTTTTTACGTTAACACAGCTACTGTAAATTAAGATGGGATATCACGATACATAATTGCACCGAATTAATGTAAAAATATGAAATTACGCTTCTCTAGATTGTCAACTTTAGTTTTTTTTTAATATTAGCTAGACCACACTTCGACTGATGTTAAGCCAGAGTGCAGTCTATGAGCGGAAACGATTGCTACAACAGAAAAATCTAACCACCACCCATGCTGGCTTGAGAAACGCGATTAGCTCATTACACAAATGTTTCACTTGAAAGTGGTGATATTACCCCAGGATGACTACCATCAACAACCATTATCACTAAAGTCTGCCCACCATTTTTTTTATCATTTAATAATATTTTTCCATATAAGAATCCACAAACAAAAATTTCAAAAAAAAAATTGTAGATCGCTAAAGAAGTGATAATCAAGTATATTTAAAACGAATATAAAAGCAGTAAATAATAGTTAACGCTCGTATAACAGTAGAAAACAATGCTAAAACTAAACCTCGAATAATTTGGATTAAAGTAAAACCTCTGGTACAAAATAAACAGAATAGATAACCAAGGGTTCGACCCTAATGTAAACCGGACCAATAAACCGTCTATTACTTAAGTTCGGACTAGAAAATCTGTTAAAAGATATCAATGATCTCGACGGTGCACCTGGCATTTCCCACGTTAAACCTACCTATTTAGACAATTTATAGGCTTTCAACCTAAATGGACTTTCGCAGGTGTCAATAATGGCTATTTCTCCTCTCATCCACCAACATTGTATCTTTGTGCTTTTATTTACGTTTACTTTTATTTAATATTACGACGTTTTAATAATATTTTAAATTTATAATCGACCTACGAAGACCCCCTTATACCGACCCAGGTTATTTTTTTGCCTTTCTTATATTTTATAGAAGCACCACATCTGCCCACACTCTACCTGACATTGCGCTGTGTAGCTAAGTGGTCAGCGCATCCATGCGCTTTACGGAAGACGCGTGTTCGATTCTCACCTCGTTCTGTGTGTACACTGAATTTTTCTGTTTAATTTTATTGTAATGAAGTACATTATTTATCGCACCGTATTTATCATATTACATATTATACACTTTTTTTCTAGTTTTTTTTTTACGTATCATAAGTTTTTCTAGCAATATGACGAATGAATATGTAAATTGAAAATAACGACATATACCTACATGAATATTATAAAACAATAATGCAGCTCAACGTAGATCATAACATAAAAGGCCATAAAATATAATGGAAAAATAGAGATAGATAAAGTACAAAAGAGCATTGAGTTCTAACTTGTTCAATTCATTGTGCCTCGTTTTATATAGGTGTACAAGTTAAAAAGTAAACTTTTCGTTGGTTCATAAATTGTAGCCGCTGACAGGAACCGTGCGCTCTAATTACTACTGTGTCTGCATTTGTAAATTATTGCCTTACATTTTAATTAAAATGACTGATTAATTAAATATTTCACGGTTTAGGTACATATTGTTTTATTTAATGCCTGTACTAAGCTAGTGTTTGTATCACAGGCAATGGGTGACCACAGTGCATATAACATAGTTACATTGGTACCAGTCAGAATGTAGCGAGGTTTGATTAGTGGTCTTATCGATCGTTAGGCCGCTAGACCACGGCCGCTCTAAATATTATTGTAACATTTTTATAAAACTCACACATATTTCATAAGAAAATAGATATAATTTTATTTTATAAAAATATAGCTTTGCAAACTTAGGGAGATATTACAAAACTTTGACCTGTCTTTCACCTTCTGACTTTATCTAAAAGTGTTATATATTTCAGCTGCGTTTCTTCTCAACAATGGATAGATTTTTCATATTTCACTTCCTCATACCACGATCCTAATATCCGTACCACTTGACTTGCAATATCCGCTCTAAAGTCATCCTTCCTAACTTATACGAATAGTGAATAATAGGAATTTAAAAGCCAGTATTTATATTTAAAATAATAAAAACACTTTAAAAAATTGTTTTCAGGAGTCTACATTGTAAAGGATGGTTTGAATCTAAAAATACTTGTATATTTTTGTGTTCAATAAAATTTATAGTTAGAAAGTTTAACTTAAAATATGATTTAAAACTGATGACGTTAATCCAGGGTGCTATCGCCACTTATAAGTGATCTAGTCGGGTTAAGAGATCAGACTGGAAGCACCCGGGTGTACCAAGTCTTTCTTGGCACAATCGCATTAAGTCAGATTCTCTAATCAAAAAAAATATGGTAACATACCGACCTATTTTTTTTTTATAACAGAATTTGTGGTTTCGATTATTTCTTTCAGGTAGCGGTTGATTCTGCTCATGGACCGCACTCTAGCAATCAAGCAGAATGTGGAGACATGTTGATCTACTATAAAATAATACTGCAACAAAATAAATGAGATAAGTACAATGTTGTGTTTATAAATTGAAAGGAATTATTTTGGAGGAAGCTTTTTAAATATAATTTAATTTTATTGCCCAAATAATTTAGTTAAACACGCAAATAATCCTCCAAATGTATTCCACCAAATAATAACACTGAAGAGAAAGCATCGGACGTAAAAGTTTGAACAAATCGTGGCAGTAATTCCTTTGGGAAACAAAGAAGACAGATTACTAGAGTTCGACGAATCGCAAAATTGAATTTAGAAGTTTTGCAATCCTTCCGTTACTGCAGGGTCTTTTAAAGGCAAATAAAGCCTAAGTTTGTCCAGTTTAAACCATTCAACAAACAATTAAATTTATTCTAAACGAACTTTAAAACATATTGATTATAATCTTTATTTTTTTGTTAATTCTTAGTAGATTTGTTTTATTGTTAATTTATAATTTAATATTTATAATATTTTCAAATTTTATCTTATTATTTAGATTAAATTCATCTCAATTCTTTGTACTCAAGTCCTGTACTACATTAGACTTTTACATAGAAAAAATATTTTAGCTGTATATTTTGTAATAAATTATTTATTTTAAGTAGGTATAAGGCAATATAATTTTCTAATATTAATAATTTATATAATTTCACAATTTTGAAACCTAAAAATAAATTTTACTCTCAGACAGACATAAAAAGTTCCATAATGAAATATTGCAAACACAGGGAATTAAAAGTAAATCAAGTTAGATCGTCAGGAACTAATCGCCAGCTACCAGGCGCGCAGACAAATGGTGGAGTCCACCTTTGATAAATTTTCAATTCCGTTGTAGTAGTTTGTTTTATTTCCTTAGCAGAAGCTTAATATTATTTTAAATTTAAATAATGCATTTTAAGAAAGCATTATTATAACGTTTATTATTTTATTTTGTTTTTCATGTTCATTTACCTACGAGACAATGTATAGGTTATATATTCAAACATTCTATAAATAAATGGGTAAATTGAAGACAAAAATTACGTTGAAATTAAATATTTCTATCTCTAGTTGTATAAAATATTTCACATCTACTGACATGTGTGAATTTTACGTAACACATGGCACATGTTTATGTGGTCTAATTTTAAAAGGAAATAAAATAACCTTAATCAAAACTTATGCAAAAACCTCAGTAAATAACTATATTGATATTTTAGGTACACTAAACAACAATGTCATGAACAACAATAACAACGAGTGGTAGGCAAACTGATGATGGTTATTCGCCCAGTCTGCCGTCCTGGGGCAGTACCACCACTTTCGAATATACACCCGTGAAGTGACCTTGTCGCGTTTCGGGAACAGTTTGAAAATAGCCAGATATAACGAGAGGAGTGTGCACGGTCAATCTGGATGGTACATTCTCGTCTCTCCAAGCCGGCCTAGTGGAGGCGACTGCTGCTGTAGAGATTGTATTGATCTCTGTAGTAGCAGTTGTTTCCATTCATGGACCGCACTCTAGCTTTACATCAGGCGGAGTGTTGTCACTTGCCAAGCTACAATAAAAAAAAATCTTCTCGAAAGACATTTCTGAATAGTTTAGTTTCTGTACAGTGAAGCAATAATAGTAAAAACTTGGCAAGCACAGAGGTAAGCACGTACATGTTACGCCATTAGCGAGTTGGCTCCCGGGAGGAACTAACTAATGTGGAAGACGTGTCCGGGAATGAATCTAAAACCTTTTTCTACCAACCGACGATTTATTGACATTTTAATAGAAGTCAAAAAGGAATTCAGGCGACTGAAAATGCAGTTCAAGAGAGCTATTAAGCACAGCGTTCTTGATAAATTGATAATATAAGAGTTTTTAAAGTCTCGAATTTTTAAATAAGTTTCACTTATAAGTTTTACTGATTCTATATTTATACTATTTTAGCTCACGCCCATGACTCTACCGGGAAGTAGAGAGCACACGCGACTTCAATTTCTATATACCATTTTCGCCTAGCCTACATCCATTACGCTCCTCATGCATGCACCACAATTAGAGGTATTGCTAACATAACCCTTTCTGTCTGAGAAAGGTATTCTTAGAACACCCCTTACCGACACTACCTATTATGTTCTTTATTTTATAAGGAAAACCAGCAACCAACGATAGTATAGGTGACAAAAGGGTAACTTAAAGGTTTCCACTAGAAGAAATATTATACGTATGTATTACACATTTAATTAATTTAAATCAGAATTGAAGAGATCGTGGGCTAACTTTCAAGAACCGTGTCTCCTAGTTTCCCAAATTACACACAGAGATAATTCTCAATTTTAAGATCATAAAAATTAATACACAACGCTAACAAAAATTTAAAATACTTAATTTTGTTATAAAAAATCAAAATGTTATTTCAACACCTGTAATAGGTTAAAGAACGAAAACCTATAAATAAAATTAAAACATTTAGTAGCAATTTAAGCTAACGAAGCCTAACATGGTATATTCGTACGCAGGTGAAGATTATAACTTCCAAAAGGGTTCCGCATTAACACCGAATCCTATGAGAGCTTTCATACATAAATTATGTGGCAAAATAATATTTATTTAAATTACTAACTTTCCCCCTCACTTGGTACCCTTTTCACAGTTGAATATTTCATGCAGACTGAATGCTGTTTGCATTTTTATATAAGCGATGTTTACGTTGTCGCCTGCACCAGGTAAATTACATTTGGAATTTGGGCGTCTTGAACTCGTACACATAAAATAAATCCTCTCTAAATATTACTGCTAGTCTTTTTTAACTTTTTTCCGCTATGCTTAAGACACTCGGTTCAGATTGACAGTGCATACTAATTTAAATCAAATCAAATCAAAATAATTATTTATTGTAAACATAGGTTTTAAATTTGTAGATGTTAAAATAATTTTTAAGTCCTCTATGTTTTGCACATAGGGTATACAATTTTCTATAATAGAATAATCAAAATATCATAATTTCACCTGATATTTCTAAGCTGATTTTACACTTGAAAATCGGCGGGTAGTATTACCCGCCCGGCAAATATCTCTTTTAAATAAAGCCTATTTTATACTAAAATACATTGCAAATTGCCGTTACATTGGAAACGGCCAGAAATTTTTCGAGATTTAAACACGAGTCTCTCGATTATGAGTTGCTTTCTACGGCTAGGTCACGGCCGCTCTAAAATATAAATATAGTTTCAGTATATCAATTCGGGCACAAATAAACTATAGACAATAAATTTTAAAAATAACATTATTTTCTTATCTCGTGTTGTGAGTGCATCACAAGACGTTACTTGATTGATCATTGGTAAAGTCGTTGTGACACACCCTTCTTCCTATGTCGGTCGCTTTGTAAGATTGAATTAAAGTACACAAGATTCTTTATTGAAATTGATCTTATTTAATTAGGTTTTATAAACATTTCCCTTTTAGAACTCAATCCAAAAATTAAATAACAAAAAAAAAAGTTGTCAGCTGAGCTTAATGATTTAATTATCAACTATTTTATGTAGAATTATTTGATACGATGTTTTATTTTTAAAAAAATGTTTATTTAATTAACATCATTTTAAATGAATATTATGATGAATTCAAGTCATCGAAAATCATATCAGCTCTACGACTTTTGCAGCAAAGTGAAATTTAAAACACAATATAACTTACTATATAATAATTACTTCAAAATCTGTTTTAATCTCACTGTTTTTATGAATTTTTTCTATTAATTAATAATTATCATAATTTAATATTTTTTGGCATAAATTATTTATTTCAAAACTACTATATGTGGCTACTATTATACAATCATATTCACATATATAAATCATATATTGAATAGTGACTATTATATTTGACAAGAGCCCTGATTAAGTATTACAAAGTCGGCGGGATTCGGTGGCACCATGCATGATATGCATACTAATGTCAACAAATGAATGCACACGGGACAAATATATATTAACTAAAAGAGGACGAGCGAGGAGATATTTTAAATATTTCTTACAACTCAATTTAAATTAGCTATTGTGATGAAAATGACTATTGTGGTCAGAACATTCACTCACATAGCGGAGGGCATGGATTGGAACTCCACCTTAGCTCAACCAGTAGTCGCCTCCGCTATGCCGGCTTGAGGTGACGATTGTTCCCCATTTAAATTGACAATGCACACTTTAGTATAAAATAATAACTAGGTATAGTATTATTAATAGCATACCCTTTCAACTATACTTGGCAGGAGCACCTCCACAAATTCGTCATTATGCCTTAAGTAAATTCCTGAATTTGATCTCAAAGGACTACAGTTCAGCACCTATTAAATCTCACAACGGCTCAAAAGGTGTTTTAGAGAATTAGAATAGACCCGAGGAAGTTTACTGTAATTAAACAACTTATAATTAAAACTTTATTTATTATAAATTTTAAAACATTATTTTTAAAAAAGCACTTTTTTGTGTTGGGCGGATTACTTAATGCTTAGTAGGATTTTTTATCAGTCAGTCTTCGTGACAATCAGAGCTGGCCAAGGGCAGACACGTACTGAAAGAAAACGTTAAAAAAAATCAAGTAAACTTAATTTAATTTTAATAAAATGTCTCTAAGTTTTCAAATTGCTAATTAATAGTTAAATTAAAACAATTGATAATTATTAAGAATATTTCCAAAGACTATTTCTTGGCCAAGTATAAAAAAGAAAATTAACGAACTATTTCGTATAATATTATACAGAAATGTGATTGGAAAAGTAAGTTTAACATAAAAAAACGAATCAATATGCCCGTATGAGATAAGAAAAAATCTGCCATGACTAGTACGTAAATGCAAAATTAATTTATATGCAAAACAGGCTCTCGACAGCTGCAAGCTATTTCCCAATAAGAAATTTATCAGGTTTTGCATTTGTCCCGAGTTCAAGAAAATCTTACAGACAGGTGCTTACAATTTATTCTTTAATTTAAAAAAAAAATGTATATATTGAATTAAAATATTATATGGTTCGCAAAACTAAAGCAATTGCTTGGAAGAAGTCTTGGCTATATTACATAAATTATTAAATTTGTATTTTTTTGTATTAGTCCGACATGTAACCAAAGCGGAGACAACTGCTACTGCGTGGAAATATATCTCATTTTCGCTGTGAATATGTTTTAAGAGTGCTAGGAAGATGTCTCATATGATCAAGCCGCTGTAGCAGCAGTCACTACCGCTTATTTTTTTAACTTTTCTATCCAACAGAAATCTTGGCTACACTGTGCCCCTCCATCCGCTTTTTGCCGGTTACTTCTTGGTCTTTCAAAAAGAGCTTCAATGAGATCCTCCGCTTTCAGTTTTACGTAGTCAACAGGCTTACGTGTCTCCTCTTAGAGACAACGTCCTATAGTGCCCTGCAAAGTGGAATTCAGTCATTTGCTGAATCTATATATAATACGTGAAGAAAAATATTTGTCTCTCTTTTTAAGCACATTGTGCACAAGGAGGAGTATAAGATTTGCATAATTAAAGTTCATATATGTGTTACAAATATTTTAAATTAAACAAAATAAAACATTATCGACCTAAGCACCTAAAAAAATATTTTGTTTTAAAATTTCAAACAAAACACTTCTATTGTAAACGATTAAACATTGTAGAGTTTTGTATAATGGAAATGTCCCATAACTAACTCTTGCATTTACCATTTATATGCTAATACTAAATGCGTTCGTAACGTAAACAGTGTTGTAACAACGGGGAAAAGTTCTAGAAAACATCGCCACCGTATAACAAAGTATAAAGGTACATTTTAAAAGCTAACATTAATCTATATGTATTGAAATAAATCTAAACTTTTTGCAGCTTTTACCTCCATCCAGGGTCATAATTGATGACTACTCGTATTTTTACGAGTAAGGAGGGCAAAGTGTAAGTTTACATTTACGCTGTCACGTCGTAACGTGAGGTGTCTCCACCAATTAGACAATATTTTTTTGACGGCAGAGGTAAGAATAATTCGAATGGCGAAAGTGAAAGCGCTTACGTCGTGACATCGTAAATGTAAATTGTAAACTCATACTTGTCCCTCAGTGTTGTCGGGCTTTTTAAATAAGTCACCAGTTTAATCGTTGCTCGTTTTATTAGTTCTAGCCAAGAGCGTCGTCAGCAGATGGCCTAAGGGGGGGCAAGTTGATATGGAGGATGAGAAAAGTTTGAATTGTAGGTAAAGTACATGAAGCTTTTCACTTGTAGTACGAGCCTTACATCTACGGGCGATTGTAATAACAACGGTACAGAGTCTAACGTGTAAAGCTACACGAGCTCTTGACTGTAAATAATAAATAAATTTACATTTAACAACTTTTTTAGAATCTCTAGGGGGGCAGCTGCCCCTCCCTGCCCCCCCTTGGCGACGCCCTTGGTTCTAGCCATAGAGATATTAATAACTAAAGGAGCAAACTTCATTCATCGGGAATGAAAAAAGCGTAAGCGGCTTCAAACGATTCGACAATGTTGTCGACAGTCAAATACTAGCTGACAGAAAACATAAAAGTGACTGCGGTCATCTTTTTTTCTCCCGTCACATTGGGAGCGTTATGTAGTTGTATATATCAATGGCTTTAGTTACTATAAATTTATAAATATAAAACTATATTTAAATTATTTATACAAATTCACATTGTAAAATTGTGTAATTTTAACTAAACAGATAAATTTAAAGTTACAATTTATCTCGCGTGTTGTTCACCTTTGTAACATAGAAATACAAACTCGCATTTTTCACACACATGACGTTTTCATTGCAACTTTATGAGGTAAATTATTTAACCAGATTCCGCTGTCGGCTAAAGTTATAGCCTTTTCTGCATACGTCTAGCAATATTAACGTCGTTTGCAACGGGTGCATGTTACAAATTTTAATGCAAGAATCATAAAACTCACTTGATTTTATAATACTTTTTAAAAAAATTATAATACTTACACAAATGTAATTTACGAGTACATCGTGTTATCGCAATCAACATCGAAAAATAGAGCGGTCGTAGTCTAGCAGTTAGACGCGTGAACTCACAAACGATGACACCCGTGTTCGAACCTCGCTAATACTGACCGGTACCAATGTAACTTCGTTATATATACTTTGGTCGCTCTTTGCCTATAGGCACTATTAAAGAGTGGTAGGCAGACAGATGGTGCACATTAATCTCCTTAAGCCGGCATAGTGGAGGATTTTGGTGGCTTGTATATGATTTGATATATGATTTACTTCTTCTCTATGTATCTCTTAGTGCTTGTCTCTACCCTATCACTTATAAGTAAATAATTGTACGTGGCTTTTAACATATTCCTTTATAGTGGTCAGACAAAGTCACCCTAATTACACAGATAGGTGCCTTAATGCTACGATGTGAACAATCAATACGTCCTGATTGAGATAAATTGCATCTGACCACCCCTATGGTGAGGGAAATAGCATTCCTACAATGTCCGAAATGAAGCTTAAAGGTAAAAACGTTTCCTGCAGGAAATTGGCGGGATTCAATAATTTGGAGGGTGGATTTAAGTTAACGTTAGAATTTTATCATTTTAAAATAAAATTGCGAGCAAAAACTTGTATCAACACATACTGTCCCAGTTAAAAAATTACACTGTATTATACCGATTATAATAGTAATATTATTAGGTGCATAGATACCTACGTGAAATGTTCAACATTACATATTTTTTATCGGTTTTTTTATTTTTAATTAGGGTTTACTTTACTGGGAAAGTAAAGGGAACAAAGATATGATATCGACCCATCTGCATCAGTTGGAAAGGCCATCGACAGCCCTTCGCTTGAAACGCGAATAGCTGTGTAGAGAATTGATTTTTTTTGTTATTTTCATTATAATTTCATGGTATATATTTTTTTCAGTATCAGAGAGTATATTACTAATATTTAACAATTTATACTCGCTGATAGTTAGAGATGATCAATAAGATCCTAAGTAGCCGTGGTCTAGCGGTAGTACTCGTGAACTCACGATCGATGAGACCCGTGTTCAAACCTCCCTAAATTCTGACCGGTACCAATGTAACTTTGTTATAGGTACTTTGGTCGTTCAGTGCCTGTTATAGTACTTACATGACGTTACATTAGATTATGGGTTTCTACATGAACAGCTAAAAGCGCTGTTTCACGCTTGCGGAGTGTAGGTACTCCGTTAAAACAAAATTTCTCACACTTAATTACTGAGCAATCTTAGCCAAGTATTAACCGTCGAGTATGTGATTTAAATTCTCATCTGAAGATTACCTCGCTTGAGGAAGTTTTAACGGGGCGCTAAGGAATTAATTTTCTCATATATGGGAAGTATTAGCAACTTTATACGGGAACCGCTACGAGCGTGACCTGTTTTTCTTATCAAAGTTATAATTTATATTTCTTAAAATTTATTAACGCAATTTAAATAACTTTTTTGATAATTAAGTTAACCGTCAATTAAGTTAGAGTGCGGTGAATAAAAGTTGCCATAGAGAGTGTTTTTTATTGTAGCTCGACATATGAGAACACTCTGCCTGATGTAAAGCTAGAGTGCGGTCCATGAGTGGAAATAGCTGCTCCTACAGATAAAATACAGGCAGCAGTCACCACCGCTATGCCGGCTTGAGGAGACGAATGTGTCTGCAATTGAAAAAGTGAAATATTTGTTATATGTATAGGGAAAACTATCAGTCGTACGACTAATTTTTATAACTTAAGAGCTAATTAAGAAAAATGATATTTTTAATAGAAATAACATGAAATAATATCACTATATTGTATTGGTTTAATTTAAAAATAATTTAAAACGTACAACCTTCACATTTTCCTCAATTTAGTTGTGAAAAATGACTAAAAAATATTTTTCTTTTTAGGGACACAATTTCTATTATATTAATATATTTATACGAGACATTAATAAAGCTTGACGAAGGCAAAGATTAGAGGCAATGACTCGTAACCGGAGAGAGGGGCTCGTCGTCCATCAGACGATATTTCATTTTCCTTTCATTCAAAATGATGGACGATAACATAAATTGATTTTTTACTCATAAGTCTTTCGTGTGGCGTTTTAATTTATTTGTTTTTCTTTTTGTGCGTAGCGTGCCGTCAAAGAGAGCACTCAAGAAGTTTTTTAAAGACTTCGTCACTGAAAAGATGCAGTGTCGTGGCATTTCAAGTTTTAAAGCAAAGTAAGCAAATAAAAAATAATAAAAATAAGTTTTTTTTTTACTATTAAATTATGATGAACTACTGCTACTACAGATAGATTTCTACAGGCAGCAGCCACCTCCACTATGCCGGCTTGAGTATTAACAGTGCACACTTCTCTTGGCTACTTCCAAACAAGGTCACTTCGTGGGTGTTATATCCGAAAGTGGTGGTATCACCCCAGGACGACTGACTGGGTTAATAACCATCATCAGTCTGACCTGCTTATCACTCTGAATTTAGATAATCTAGATATTTTCAAATGTTTCAGCAATTTTTTCTTGAGAAAAACAAATTGTCCTAATTTGAATGCACCCCCTGTTTTAAAACTTATCACTTAAAAACTTTGAATAGGCAGATATTATGCAAAATACAATAAGGAAAAAAACTTCTAAAAATCTGCATGCCCTAAAATATTTTTTGGCAAAAAAACACTTTTAACAATATTTTTTTGCGAAAAAATATATTTTAATACCGTACGAGGAAATATAACAATACTAACTGTTGCCCGCAACTTTGTATATTATACAATTAGGGGCAAATGTCCTCATCCTTATTTCATCCTCAGGGAACCTTGTAAGAAAAGTACAAAAAGTAGTAAAAAATACGATTAGTAAGCCAAATTAAGCAAATCTAACCAAAAGTAAAAGTATTTCCCACATAACGTATTTCACCCTCTTAAAGATATGCTGAAACACTAGTTTCATTTATGTTGTAGACGATTTATACTAAGTTTCAAGTAAATTTGACATAAAAAATGTTATTCCATAATTTTTTTTATATTCAGGATGCGACAGTCTAACGCCATCTATTGTGAAAATGATAAACTACTTTACTAAACAAATTTACACCCTATCTGCTATGCTAGCGACATCTAGTTAAAATTAACCTTTTAGTTGTTTGTATAATAGTTTATTTTATACCCACTAGAGGGCTCTTATTTGACCTGAAAACCTTAACAAAAGTAAACCATTTATTATAAAATAATAAAAAGAAAATTAGAGACGTGTGCACTGTCAACCTAGACGGTGTACATTAATCTCCTTAATCCGGCATAGCTAAGGCGACTGCTGCCTGCAGATGTTTTGTTTTTCTGTGGTTGCAATTGCTTGTGCACACCGAACACACAAGCTTCAGACGGGGTGATCACACGCCGAACAATTGTAAAAAAGGTTAAGGTTGGATATTTAAAATAAAATAAAACTAGTTTAAATAGTAAAATGTGTGTAATTAAGATATTTCTGAATAGATACTATATTACTATTAATTTTTATAACAAAAATATATTTTTTAGTTAAAGAAATAATATGTTTATCGAATCAAGTTTCACAAAAAAAAACTTAATATGACTGGTATCCACTAGGCTCACTGACCTATATTTATTATTAAACTGCGTCCATTAGAAAATATTAATTAATATTTAGAAAAATTAAATTAATTAATTTATTAAGAACAATAAAATTGAGCTTTTTTCTAAATATTATTCTAAAAATGCATATTTTTAACAAAATATTATCTAATATCGAATGTAAAAAAAATACAAATATAATATAAATAAATAAAATTTTACAATAAAAAAATATTTTAGAATAAATAAAATTTAAGTCACAATCGCTGAAAATATACATATTAAAAAAAAGTAACAAAAATTAGCAAAACATCACATTACTTTAAGTACAAAAAACTTAGACCGTATTGAGACAAGCTTAACCACTAATTATTATGTCAAAAGTTAATTATAGCACAGAAATATAAAAAATACATATTTTCCTAAATATGATAATAGTCCGGAAAGAATTCACACAAATTCACTGTCTGTGAAACTTTTGTGGGCGACTTAGACCACTTACGACGACTGTTATTGAAACCGGCCACGATTTACCGTTCGTCTGAGCGCTATTACAACATTTCATACTAGTTTAATACCTTCAACACACGACTACTGTTTTGTAGTTCTAATGTGGGTGGAAAGTGTAACGCTTAAGTCTAAGGAAGGCCTTTTAGAAAGATTTACAGGAATTACTACATATTTTAGTTTTCTTTTGTCGATATACATACTCTCTCCCCCAATCGTACGCGTCTATGACGAGACGTCTGAATGATTAGTTGCGCTATTAAATTACTATAATGTTTATTATAATGTATAATGTTAACTATTAATGTTCATTAATAAAATAACAATAAAAGACAGTCCAAAAAATCGTAGCCTACATAATTAAACTATATTTTGTGAAGATTTTTGTGCACTTTGGTAACTTTAAATAGCTTACAAATACATCACTTAATAATTATACTTACAAAAGATTAATTGGAGAAAAAAAATGGCAGTGTCAAGCAAAAAAAAATCCTACTAAAAATTAGAATATCATAAACTTACAACAGTTTAACAAACCCAAATAAAATTCATAAAATATTAATATTTAAATAAATAAAAATATATATACTATAAAATACAATACAAAACTGATTCATCTAAATATATTTTAAATTTCCCATTTCAATTAATACAGTATCAAAATAGAAAAAATAAAACAAAAACCAATTTTAAATAAGTAAAATTACAGACTAAGTCTATCCGTAAAATATACATATATTAAAAACACCACCACTATAACCAATATTAAATTGAGCGTGCTGCAAAATTTAATATTAATGCCTACAAAATCTACAATTTGTTATTCTAGTGAAGTAGTATTATTACCCCAAATTACCGTCCTGGGGTAGTACCACTTCTTTCACGTGTTCGGTTCGGCTTGGAAGTGCCCGTGTATAACGAGAGAACAGTGCACTGTCAACCCATGACGGTGCACAAGCTGGAATAATCATTTACAAGTATAAAGTACATTTACAATAATTACATAAGAATATAAAATAATAAAAAATCTCTAGTACATTTGCCTATTAAAAATATTTTTATCTTAAAATAAAGGAAGAGAGGTATACTTAAAAAAATAATCAGTTTTTTTTCTAATACTTAAAAATAATGGATTGTCATTATTTATAATCGTCAGTTTGTTCGAACATTACAAAACAATGAGTACATTTAAATTACACAAGACCATAAAAAAATCAATTACAATTTCCATTGAATAAACAAATCGATATTATCCACAGCCCGACAAAATTTTCGCAAATCAAATCTCTGGCTAGATTATAAAAAATTACTCCCATTACTATTCCAATCTCATTCACACTTCGATATGTAATTCAGCTGGCACAGGCTTTCCCTTTTTTGGCGCCAAAATGGAAGGCTTTTGCGTACGAGTATGCCACACATACACCTTTGTACAGTTCTCAGCAAGAGGCTCGAGTTCGTCTGTTTTCGTGAAATACATTAGAATTTCACTTTCCTGAAATATACAAATTTATATTAATTCAATGAATCTAGTATTAAATTAATCAAATTATTATATTCATTAAGGGTTACGAGCTATGTTCAGATAACAAACATTAGACGCGTAAAGTATAGTGTACACATGACAAGCGTTTGTCTGGCGTTGAATGTGTCAGTACATTTTTTTTATTGTAGCTCGGCATGTGACAACACTCCGCCTGATGTAAAGCTAGAGTGCGGTCCATTAATGGAAACAACTGCTACTACAGAGAAATCCCTACGGGCTGTAGTCGTCTCCACTATGCCGGTTTGAGGAGACGAGCCTGTTCCATCTACTCGTAGTTTGATAGTGCACAATCCTTTTCAGGTGTCCACCAAAACTCCCAAATATATTTTTCTAAAATCCGGTCTACAGCCTACGCGCATCTACGACGTGGAAAGCTAGCAATTAACTAAAACTACAGTACGGCAAATCAATGAATGCGAAACGCGCCTTGACAAGTGTCGGCCGTCAACGCCGCGGGGAACGCTCGTTGGCAAGTGGACACCACGAATAAAATTCGTATAGTTTGAAGCGTACATTGGGCTAACGCTTGTAATCTGAACATAGTCTTAAAGTACTTGGTAATTTACTTTAATACGTAAACTTTATCAGTATTAGAACTGTAGTTATTATTATTTATAGTAAATCGGCATGTGGGCACTCTTCACTTAATGTTAAGCTAAAGTGCAAAGTTATTTGCTACCACAGACAGCAGCCGCCTCTACTATACCAGCTTGAGAAGACGAATATTATAACCAGCTCGTTATAACATCTAAGCTGATACTAAAACGCGGATCTCGATAGTGGTGTAACCAACATCTGTTTATTAATAAATAAACAACATTCTTAATTAAAATAAAGACAGTAAGAAAATTACGTCAAGAGATATTCTTAGAGTAAACATTATTCTGTGTAGGATTATGACCGCTAGTGAATATAAATAAAATATGTACGCTTTATAATATCGATAAAGGACAGCACTAACGCGAAGTTCATTAACACACATACAAAACATGATAACAAAACGATATCAATATGAAATGTTAATTAGTTTGTTATTATATGAGCACGCGACATTTTTAATTACAAAACCCGACACTTCTTTAGACAATAAAAAAATTGAACGAATTTACAAATGACTCGTACCTACTTATCTCTAAATATTTTAATAAAATTATGTTTAAAAAAAAACGTAAACTTTCAAAATAGATAACAAACAAACATAAAAAGGAAATAGTTTAAATAAATAGTGGGCGTTAAGTAGATTTGGAATGACTCAAAAGATAAGCAGCTATTTTTTATATTTCTGTTCGGGGTTAGACCTAGAAATGGTAGACCTAGGTGTCGGTAGGGCAGACGGAGTTGACTGCTGCCTGCAGAGATTTCTCTGTGGACCATACTCTAGCTTAACATCAGGAGTTACCGAGCTACAATTAAATAAATAAATAACTACAAGTATGTGATAATTATGTGGCTTAAAACCTGTATTATTATGTCATTACAAAATTCATACAAACCGGATGTTTCTAAGAGATAAAAGAGCAGCTGTTTCAGTGCAAGTGTCATTGTAACAAGTGTTGATTACGTTTGTTTACAATTCTTAATGCATATAAGAGATAACAATAATATAACAAAATACAGTTCATACCAGTTTAATATTGATAACAAATATATGCAACACGTTTGCAAGCAACTCAAGCCGGCATAGTGGCGGTGACTGTTGTTTGCAAACATTTCTCTGTGATAAAGGCACTCTAGCTTGCTAGAAAATTGTCATATGCCGAGCTTGGATTCTTTTTAAAAATATTACAATCGAACCTGATATCCAGACTGCACTTTTCTAGAAAACTTGGCATCAGCATGTTTAAGAAACAATGTAGAGTTTATAGCGAAGCCCGCCATGTCAATAGGGAATGGTCGGAATGGTTTCCATACTGCATTGAAGCCGGTGACTTTACTATTTGTGACTAGAGGCATTTCAACACGCATCCCTCCAACTATTCCAACTGGCCACACGCCTACCTTTTTAATTTTTCTCATCTGAAATGTTTTAAATATTTTTTTATTAATTTATATATGTAGCAAAATATTGTTGTCACGAACAACTGCTACTCTAGAGAAATCTCTATGGGTAGCAGTCGCCTCCGCTATGCTGACTATGCTGTGATGTGCACACTCCTCTCAGTATACCTGGCTACTTTCAAACCGCTCTCGAAACGCTACAAGGTCACTTCATGGGTGTTACGTTAAAGTGGTGGTACTACTCCAGAACAGTAGACTGGACTAATAACCATCAGCAGTCTGCCTACCACTCTTTAATAGTGCCTATAGGCACTCAGCGACCAAAGTACATATAACAAAGTTACATTGGTAATGGTCAGAATTAGCGAGGTTTGAACACGGGTCTGATCATGAGTTCACATGCCTTACCACTAGACCACGTTTTCAGTACCTCTTTTGTTAACAATTAATAAACATAACAATATTAAAACTTTACCTTATAACTGAAATGTTAAATAACATGTTATTAAGTGTTTACAACAAATTTCTATAACTACGAATTTGTTTTATAATTAATGTACATCCTTATATTAATGTTTATTGTGTCCTTTTTTATGTTTGATTAGAAAAAAGACTTATTTGCATTTAGGCATAGAAATTGTGTCCCTAGAGAGTATTGAACGATAAATGAAAACTCGTTGATGTACTTAAACAAAATAATGATACATTACTTCTTCCTTTCCCTAACTTATATTGTGTATATTTATATTTGTATTTATGTATATTACATTATATGATATGTATGTATTATATTTTAATAACTTAATCTTTTATTTTTACTTTATACTTCATTTATTAGCTTATTCTATTTATTTTGTCAATATTTATTTATTTATTTCATTGCACCGTAGACATCTCCGCTCACACCAACAAAGGTTAGCTGGTAGACAATGCCAAAGGCATTAAGCTCGCCTATGTACAATTTAACATGTGCAATAAAGTGTTTTTTTATTTATTTATTTATTTATACATCTTTGTAATGAGGCCTAAATATTATGTTAGACTTATATAATTTATTTCTGGAACTTGTCTGCTAGAGAACTTGTAAATTGATTACATTATTAACAGTCATACCTCATCAAAAACTTTAAGAGAATAAGTGTTGTCATCATCCATAAAATACACAACACCTTTTTTATCATCAATTGATTTTAAATGTTCCCGGAGCCAATTCAACGCCACATTACGCTGCTCTACACCACTCGCCTGTAATATGAACACATAATAATCCTTAAGTACTTTTTTTTATTGTAGCTCGGCATGTGACAACACTCCGCCTGATGTAAAGCTAGAGTGCATGAATGGAAACAACTGCAACTACAGAGAAGTCTCTACGGGCAGCAGTCGCCTCCTCCACTATGTCGGCTTGAGGAGACGAGCATGTACCATCTAGATTGACAGTGCACACTCCTCTTTTATACCTGGCTACTTTCAAACTATTCCCGAAACGCGACAAGGTCACTTTACAGATGTTACATTCGAAAGTGGTGATACTACCCCAGGACGACAGACTGGACAAATAACCATCATCAGTCTGCCTACCACTCTTTAATAGTGCCTATAGGCACTAAGTGACCAAAGTACATATAATAAAGTTACATTGGTACCGGTCAGAATTAATCGAACACGGGTCTCATCGATCGTGAGTTTACGCGTCTTACCGCTAGACAGAGCGAACAGCCAGACAGAGCGTTATTAAATCATAATCATTCAGATTACCACTATATAAGAAATAAGTAAGTTTCTTACCATAGAAACCTTTCCTTTATGTGTCTTCACATTCAAATGTGTGTATTTAAGTGTGGATTCCTTAAGAAGATTAGAAACTAATGAAGTTTTAGTTTCAGAGTCTTCAATTACAATCCAGTGAAAATTCTTTACCAGCATCAATGTCTGTGATAATCTACAACCAATATTAAGTAATAGACAAAGATTTACAACGTTAGGACAATATTCACGTAATGTATCATCATTATTTATTAGCTTATAATTTAAAAAAATCTAACCCTGAAGCTTTTAATGATTTGAGGTAATCAAGGGCAGGTAAGACACGATCGCGAAAAGAAGTCCTACCTTGTTAAATCAGCTTTTTGAGCAAGCCTAGCATAAGTTGGAGTTACACCATAAATAGTTGGTAAGTAAGTCGTTTCTTCCGGCGAAAATTGACATTGAAATGCTGGTTTATTATTAAATAAAAACAACAACACAAACACCAACATTCCTATTGCTAAATATTGCTTCTTGACACTAATGAAAGACATTTTACTGCCACTGTCAATAATAGTTTTATTATCACTTAAATTATTAACTTTCATTTAATCAGGTACTTTAATTATAAAACAAAATCATTTTTGTAATTTATACAATATTATCGTAATTAATACAAAAACGCCGACGCGGCCCTACACGCAAAAACGAGCCGAATTATATACTGAAAATGACAGATAAATTGACAGCCACGCGAACGCACTGCGCAAAATTAACCAGCTGAATGAAGAAAAATCTTAACAACTTATACTACGTCTCTTTCTCTCTACTATAACTCTCGTATAGGCAATACTGTTATAACCCGTATTGTTGAGAACATTTAAATTATTAAGTTAACACACATTCGTTCAGAAATCATACGTTTTGAACTTTTTTAATGTAAATGTCTGATTAATGCTCTACCTATCCCATTTGAGAATACAAACGTGAATAAGTATTATTCTTTAAAAAGTATACATTCTCAACTAGAGTTCCTTTTTAATGATTTCTGCTAGTCACAGAAAATAATATATTAATCCGGTTTGATAAGTTCTATTAGATAGCCCGTTTCTTGGCTTTAATCTCTGAAATTTTTAATTATTATTATTATTAATGTGGATTAAATGGCACGGCACGATACCACTATTTTATCTCTAAAAAGGAATGGAACGGGGAAGCATAATAAGTACTCCAAAGTGGTAGGCAGACTGACGATAGTTTAAATTATTCCAGTCAGTCAGCCAGTCCACTTTCAAGTAGCGTTTCACGATCTGTTTGGTAGCTGGATATAACGAGAAGCGCGTGTCCTGTAAATAGATGATGCACATTCTCAAGTCGGTGTGGTGGAGGATATTTATCTTTCGTATCAGTTGCTTCCGTTCATGGACTGCAAGTCCCACGATGTTCATGAAAGCACACATACCCACTATAAACATAAAAATAAAAATTACAGAGGAGTTATAGTATAAAGGAGTTATAAATAAACAAATACATGCATTTTTAGCTATTTTTAGTTATTATCTCTAAAACGTATAGGCCGTGGTGTAGCATTAACATCATTTCTAGTAGCAGTTGCTTCCGTTCATAAACCGCACTTTAGCTTTACGTCGGCGGAGTGTCGTCATATGCCAAGCTACTATAAAAAATGGTGTAATGATTTATTATATTGTATATTATAAATATATGTATATCGAAATAAAAGTAGCGCAACATAATAATGTAGCTATATTTAGGATTAAAATCAAACTTTAAAAGCTTTATAAGCGAGCAATGTAAAAAGTATTATCGTAAATTATCATGTGTGTTTCATACCTAAGAATATTTTAAATAGAATTCCAGAGCCAAACAAAACACTCTTCATTAAATAAGTATTAAATTGCTACGCAAAGCTACGTAACCTAATTAGAGGCAATTTAATAGAACGGTATGCGAAATATTTGAGAGGTTTGATCGAGAGTATGCGAGTTATTTAATTGTAACATAACCTACCTGAAAATACCTCATAAAATATTTAATAACACAAGACTTCACTACACGATCCTATCAGAGCAATATTATTATAATTAACCCTTAATTTTTCTTTAATGACCTAATTTTGGGGTAAAATATTTGCTTAACGAATTCCATACCGTCCTGGATTTATAACAACTCCATTTAGTTTTACGCGTGTCTTATATTCAACAATTCGCATATTATTAACACATTCATAAGGGTTGCTAATGGATCTAACTGTTGACTTTGATGTTTTAATGAAGAAAGAAGTTCCTGAGTATTCCCTCTGAGATAACTGTTTAAATTAACTTAAAAATTAAGAGCATTCATGCGAGTGAGCGAGGAAAATCCGCTACATGCGTGTGTGGAAGCAGCGTGCTCGGTGAAGCGTCTCATTGTAAAAGCGGTATAGATAGAAGACCCAGCGCGGACGGGCGGGCGGCTGAGGGCGGCCCGGGCTTACCTGTCCACCGCCAGGTCTGACGCGTCACGCACTCACACACACGCACCATGGTAAGGTTGCCCCGCGGCCTCGTCGCACACACGCGCACTGAGGCCACCCCGCTCGCTCGGGACATTGGCGGGCGAACCTTCCCGCCGAGAGGACCGCCGCCCGTTAGCGCCGGGCGCTCCAACTCGCCGGGCGCCGCGCTGAACCACTTGTTGAATCTTTACTTACATCCGATGTCGCGCGTGAAAGTGTTCGTAGTGGTATTTTTCTTCACTCTTTATGCTTATTTTCCTACCTTTATTCAGTTTTCTATTTTTTCTTTTATTTGAACTGTCGTTGAATCGCCTGTGATGCCTACTATTCACCTCTACTCTTCATTTCTGACTTTTCCTATTTTAAAATTACCTATTTTTGTCTTTCTTTCGGTGTTATTGTTACGAACAATTTGCTTACAGTTTCATCATGATCAATAATTAATTAATTATAATTAATACTATTTGATATTAAAATTTCTCTTGTTAAAACTTTTGAAATATTTAATCTGTTGTTAAATACTCGTATCTGTGTTACCTGTTGACTGTTGTAGTTATTTGTATCCAAATTCTTTAAATTTATAAATAAAAACTTACGTCGCTGTAAACTTATCTTTAATACTCGTCTAGGAAAATCGTCGAGCCTCCAGTAAGGTACGTAATAAAATTTTTCAAATTATTTTTTTTCAGCTTTTTAAACCAATAGTGTGTCTTCTGGGCTATTATAGGTGTAATACATAATAGTAAACAAATCAACGTATACACCATTTACCTCGTTGTCATCCAATACTTAAGTAAGAGCAGAAATCGGAGCTTTTGGTACATCATTTTGTCAGGATAGGGGTAGGTAGAAGAAACATTCGAAAATTATCAAAAATTTTATTATTCCATCAAAATTTCTGTCATCAGACTGGTATCTGTCTACATTTATGTTTATAAATACCTACCTATAAGTATTAATTATTAGTTTCAAAATTTCAATACATGATATATTATTTATTTACATTCTATAGAAAAAAGTAAAACTGTAAATGGCTATATATCCGGCTAAATATAATTTAGAGTCTGCGTTTTCTACTTTTGGATCTGGTAGCCTTAGCTTACTTATTAAGAAACAATATCTTCACGGAGATGATTAATTAAAATAGTCAAATTGGTGTATTTTGGCTTCTGAGAGTTTAGTTTCACGGTCTTTCGAACAGAATTTGATTACAGAGTTATTCAAGTACTTAGTTTATTAAATAAATTATTTGGCTCAGTTTTATCGACTAATTCTATTCGTTCCAATAATATAAGTCTTGATTACGTTTTAATATAAACTTTATTAATATTCGGATAGAAACTTTTACTTCATAGTTTTGTTCGAGAAATTATAATACATATATCGTAGTCGTGAAAATCAAAGGGTTTGAAGCGCTATTATGTTGAAGAAAACTATCTCGATAAGGGTATTTATTAGCTTACGATCGCGTGTAACTGACTAAACGTAAATTTAATAAAACGACCAATAATAAATACATACATATACTTTATAATATCAAGTGTATATGTATAGTACCCAACGCCATACCAACAAATCCCGGGACCTCCGCGTAAAAAATTGCGCCACAACGGTCTAATCTTTTTAGAATTCACAAGGATATAAAAATAAATAGTTAGAAATAGATGTTAGAAAAAGGCAAAACACAAAATTCTCCAACTCATTCTTTATTCTCTAATGTATAAAGTTTCCATTCCGCCCATTTACTAATGACCTCCACTTTGGTAACTTAAAAGAGATTAGAAAACTCCTCATCCTCCTCCTGCGAGGGAAATTAATTACAAATGTGTAAATAAAAAAGAAATTTATTACGGTTGCGTTGATTTTAGGTGTTAATTTATTTTATTACATAAGTATTTTATATTTCGATAACAAATTTTTTTAATGTTCCCCATATTTCGAATATACTCGTAGAGTTCATTAGAGACGTTTGCTTCGATCGACTCGCTTCATAAAATACCGATAGAAAATCCTTGAATGCATAAAATATTAGATTCGGTGGTACCCAAAAGACGGATTAAGAGCTCATGGACGACTAAAAATATAGGGGCTATGGGAAGATGACAATATAGTCTCATTTGCCGGGAGTCATTGAACAAGAATAGCTTAAAATAGAAATATCTGTAAATCGATGAACTCCTTCATCTTCAGGCCTCCGCCTATACCCTCCTACATTGGGTGTCCCAAATAGAACACTGAATAACTTATTCAATTGGATATTTTATTTTAATAATAGTTGACGCTTATAACATAACTAACAATAAAATTCTTATTGTAACTATTTCTATTATAATCAACTATTTAGGATTACAAAATAATAATAATTTCACCATTCTGAATAACAGAACTTTTCACCGATATTTTGGGAAATAAAGGCTTTTTTTTAATTGTAGCTCGGCATATAAAGCCACTTCGCGTCTATGAAAGGAACCAACTGTTACTATAGATAAATTTCTACAGGCAGTAGTCGCATCCGCTATGCTTGGCTGACGCTAGGCTTGATGAGACGAATGTGCACCATCCAAATTAACAGTGCGCACTCCTTATATAGTTAAAGATTTGATTAAACTTGGTTAAGATAAAATGTTAAATATGTAGTTCTAGAAATAAACTGTCCATTGAAGACTGTCGTTCAAAGGTGAAAAGCTTTCGTGTGCCCTGGATAATCATCTCGTCGCGTCGCGTCGCGTCGTCGTGCGTTAAGGGTGCTTTCTTACACCTAGATCGGTCAAGCGCGTTTCTCCTTATTATATATTTTTTCCCCTTCGTCACAATAGGTACAACTCGAAGTATTGTCGAGTCCACTTATCCTCCTCGTCGTACTTTATTCTTACAAGTATTCCGTATTTTTCACAACTCTATGTAAAGTCCCTTTTGTTAAGGGATTATTTCGTCTAAAGTAGGACGTATATGTAAGTACCTAAATAAAAGTTGTTGCTGGTGACCGCACTTCGGCTGATGTTAAGCCAGAGTGCGGACAATGAACTTGTATTTGATTTTTCTTTATTTATACCTTACGGTCTGTCTCTGTCTCTCATAAATAAATTAATTAAAAAGCAAAAATGCCTGCAGACAGTAGTCGAGTGTGCCAGGATAAATGGGGCAGTTATACCGCACTACTTTTAAGTTAATTGCTAGTTGTATTGTTGATGTTATGTTAGAGTACGGTCTATTATCGGAAACAAGTTCTACCACAGAGAAAGGAGAATGCCCATTTTTGGGCCCACTTGATACCTAATAGTTTGTTAACAAAACAATATTCCAAAATAATACCTTATTTCTTCATTAATTTATTTTAATTATATCAAAATATCGTTTCCCAATCAATATACAATGTTTAATTAAATGAAAAAAAATATTACCAATTATTAAAGCATTTAAAATAATAATAACCTCAAATATTGCATCAGAAAACATCTAATTACTAAATAACTCGGGTGAAAAAATTAAAACTGATTGATAATATGGAATGTAGATTTATTTTTCTACAAAATTTAAAAAATTGTGGGCCCATTTCTCTTAGGCAAATGGGCATTCACCTTTATGCAGGCAGCAGTCACCTCCGCCATGCCAGCTTGATGAGACAATGTGCGCCATCGAGGTTGACGGTGCACTCTTTTCGCTATACGGCTACTTTGAAACTGATCCGGAAACGCGACGAGGTAACTTCACTGGTGTTTCACTTGAAAGTGGTGGTACTACCCCAAGACTGGGTTAATAAACATCATCAGTCTGCCTACCACTCTATTTTAATACCAACGAATTCAAGTCAGCGATCATGTACGATTTCAATCGTATCAATACGGCTTAATAATATTTTTACTAACCTAAATCCATTTCCCTGATGTAAACCTAGTCGCAAAAAAAATCGCGGTCGCCTGTGTTTAGATTTTGTTAACGCCGTTTACACACATACGCACATACATTCATTTTTTGTATTTATATATATTACTCCTTTTCATTGTCTTTAACCTACCCTCAAAAGACCGCCTAAAAATAATGTTTATAAATACTCGCGCGCTGTCAGTCGCGCACTCTTCATCGTCGTGATTGTAACGGTCTCGCCGCGCCGTCACAGTGTGATTTTCTATTCGCAACTCTGAACATGTACTGATCAAAACGCTACTCTTCTATATAATAAGTTAAACAAGTAATCAGTGCAGTGTAAAAGTGAACCGATATTCGTGCAAGTGTTTGGACAGGAACAATAGAACCAGCGCCATCGAAACGGGCAGGCCCGCCGTTCGCATTTGTCGGTTCGTGTTTAAAGGTTGGTCTCCCTGTCTATTCCTCAAAAACCAAACAGATTTGGACTTTAAATTGAAAATCTCTCGTATCTATATATAAATGACACAAAGATTCTTCGCTTAACAATACGTTGTAACTTATTGTGCAAAATTTCAATCACGTATTTGCGCCGGTAGGGATGACCTATTAAATCAGGTCAAATATAATAAAGACTAAGTAAGAAGAGAGATTTTGGCAAAGCTTGCGTATAAGTATGAAATTGAAATTAATGTGGTAGGTAGTTTGGAAATATTAAAGGTAGGCAAGTTAAACAAAGCTACTACTTTTTTTCTTGAGAATTAGGATTAATTGTTCCATGTACGATGTTATAAATTACATTTAGGTCTAAATTATGTTAGATATAATAAAAACAAGCCGGCATAGCGAAGAGTCTGGATACATTGTTGTTTGTGCTTAAGAAACATACGTTTTAATATTAGGCGAAGGTTACATGCATATCTACTGTATAAGGAGAATGTCCCACAAGTTTTTTCTCAAGTTTGTTGAAATAAATCTACAATCCTTTGCAATCAGTTTTAATTATTTTTACCCAAGTTATTGAGTAATTAGACTTTTTCTGAAACAATATTTGAGGTTATTATTATATTAAACGCTTTAATAATTGATGATATCTGTTTGTTTATGTAATTAAACATTCTCTATTGATTGGTAAACGATGTGTTGATATAATTGAAATAAATTAATGAAAAAATAAAATATTATTTTAGAATATTGTTTTGTTAACAAACTATTAGATGTCAAGTGGGTCCAAAAATGGGGTTTGTCTTTTAAAACACTGTATGTTATGTAGGAATTGGTTTTTGATGGTTTTTCTTTGGGGTATATTAAAGGCGAGTTTAATATCATTAGGCGAAGATGGAGGACGGAAGATTCAATCATTTATAATTGATATTTGATGTCTACAATTATTAACAAGACAACAAGCTTTATTACATTTATTGCTTTATTATTAAAGATAGCTCTCACTATATCTCTATTAGTTATAGCCCTCCTCATCAATATAATAAAAGTAAATTAACTAAAAATTCAGGATCTATTTCTGGAAACTATTCCAAGAAGACATCCAAATCGATTCGGTCGTTATTGGAAAACGGGGATATACTTTGGAAGACCTAAAAATAAGTTTGGGTAAATTTTGAAAACTTTTCTTGTTGATTGTACAGAATCTCGTAGATCATGATTTGATGTATGAATAAGCAAACATTTTACTCGATTTAAATTTCTGAAACAACTTTTTACGCATGCTATCGAACAAAAACGAAATTTCGCAAAGTCTGTAGTAAGTCCCTGGAAATCTAAATATGCACCAGAATATTCAAAATATCATTAAGATTATGTATATATTTACATAATACATATTTAATTAACTTGTGTCGGTTATTTAGGTAGTTAATCGATTACTCCGCCTGTTGACCGAATAAATTTAGTCATTTAGCTAAAAGTCCGTACGGGACTTTCATACTAATGGACTTCTATTTTCGTTTGTAGTTACTATTTATGTTGTAGTTGGTGCTTTCTAGAGCTTTATTGAACGCTGAACTGCATTGCATTTGGGTTAGAGGTTAGGTTACTTTTAAAAGTAATTAAATTATAGTAGGCGATTCGCACGAATGTAAAATATTCGCGTGCGAATCGACCCCTTCAAAAATAAGTAGTAGGCGATTCGCTCACAATACGTTTTACTTACAATTAAGTTTTAAGCTAATTGTCAATAACAAATCCTGACGCCATTGTTTCGAAACACACATTGTATTATAGACTAATAAATTGAATAGATATGTGTGTATCTACAATTATATTTAGTAGAAAATTTCTGTAAAAAATCTTACAAAAGTAAAATATGTCACGATTCAGATCACGGTTAAAATACCACGACCTTTCACAGGTCACATGGTACAGTCTTCTCTATAAATAATAATTATTTATATATAGTATAATACACTGCATATTATACATATATACGTAATATTTAGTATATTCCCCAAGATGAGAATGCTTTATGAACAAAACGTGAGTTGCTGCCTGACTTAGCTTAACTGACATCTGAACTCATTTTAATTTTTAGATTATTAAGATCTTTTTATACATTTGTTTCGTTAGGGAATTGTACCCATGACCTCTGGCACGAGGTACTGACACGCTAACATCTCTAAAGGCCGTATAATAAAGTTAAATTTTATTTTATAGTCTATCGATAGACCGTGAGCGAAACAGAAGAATTTTCCATGTGGTTAGGTATTCTATTGGTTCAGTCGATAAATAGGTTATAGAAAAGAGTCCCTGGAGCTACGAAGTTGCGAATAATGTGGGTGAGGCTACGGCCATTCATTAGGAACGCACTTAAATAAACATTACTTCTGAGAAAGGTTTTTATTATTTTCTAAATCTGGGAAATAAAACAGATGAGAAACTCCAAGCTATCTTTTCCTAATAAAACAAAACTACATAATAAAACTATAATTAAGTTTTTTTCTCTTTGTTTTTCTTAAGAAAGTTTACGGTCGATCGATACACATTACAATTATATTTTACGCTTACAATTTAAACTGTTTTAAATAATAAATAAAATAAAAATGACTTATTCTGACTGTGTTAATAAGGTGTTAGTAACATAACTAAAATTTATAATTGATGTTAGTATATATGTTTACTAAAACTAAGAGTTTTTATTGTTTAAACTAAAATGAACGCTATTTACTGGTAATTATGAAATCATTTTGAATTCAAATAATATTTAAACGCGTACCTACATTATCAAAACTGAATATTGCATTTTACTTTGTGGATTATAATTTATAACGTAACGAATTAATATTTAACGGAAATGCTCTTTCAATTAATGTCTTCAATCAAAAATTTATTTGTATGTTAGCTTAGTTACCTATATAATTTTTAATACCAAAAATATACAATTTTTTTTTATTGTAGCTCGGCATGTGACAACACTCCGCCTGATGTAAAGCTAGAGTGCGGTCCATGAATGGAAACAACTGCCACTACAGAGAAACCTGTGCGGGTAGCAGTCGCCTCCACTATGCCGGCTTGAAGAGACGAGCATGTACCATCTTAGATTGACAGTGCACACTCCTCTCGTTATACCTGGCTACTTTCAAACTATTCCCGAAACGCGACAAAGTCACTTCACGGGTGTTACATTCGAAAGTGGTGGTACTACCCCAGGACGGCAGACTGGACACATAACCATCATCAGTCTGGCTACCACTCTTATTATTAAATACGAAAAATTATAAAAATAATTGCATAACAATTATAAAATGTTGAAAAGTGGAAAATTAGAAGCAAAAGTTGTATTGTTTTGTATGCTTTTGTAAGCCGCAAATGCAAACTAACACCTTTATGTGTGCTTCAAGAGTAAAACAAACATTTTCCATGTTGATTTTACGTTAATCACATACTCGTACACTCGACTAAGTTCTAGTTCTCCTGCTATATACAATCTCTTTACAAAGATCAAACTGTTTATGTATTTTTTAGCTTTAATTATGTTTAATAAAATTTGCATTTTCAATTGACAATGTTAGCACGTGTGGCGGAGTGGTAATTAATTATTTCTGTGGCTTAGTGTTTACCACGTCAATCTGTTACGTGATTTATTCCTAGGTCTAGGTAATATGGTTTGTGTCGCTTTGTTAATTTTATCCATAGCACAAAGTTAGGATATTCTAAGTAATGGTCAAAACACAGGCACTTTTTATTTTATGTGTGAAAACATTTTTCTATTACCAGTTAATACGTCTTAGATATCTATACAGGAATTTAAAGCGTGGTAGGCAGACTGATTATGGTTATTACCAGTCTGTAGTCCTGGGATAGTACTACTACTCTCAAGTGTAACTCATGAAGTGGTCGCTTTTCGGGACCAGCTGGAAACTTAACGAGGAGAATACACTGGACTCCTCAAATCCGTAGACATGTCTCTGTAGAAGCTGTCTTCGCTAATGAACCGTACTCTAGTTACATCAGACGGAGTTAGGTTAGCTATTATAATCTAGTAATATATATTTTTTATTTTCTTTATTGTAACTCGGCAGGTGACAACACTCCGCCTGATGTAAAGCTAGAGTGCGGTCCATGAATTGAAACAACTGCTACTACAGAGAAACCTGTGCGGGCTACAGTCGCCTCCACTATGCCGGCTTGAGGAGACGAGCATGTACCATCTAGATTGATAGTGCACACTCCTCTCGTTATACCTGGCTACTTTCAAACTATTCCCGAAACGCGACAAGGTCACTTCACGTGTGTTACATTCGAAAGGGTGGTACTACCCCAGGACGGCAGACTAGACAAATTCTTCTTTTGATTTTGTAGTTGGAGAAAGTTAATTAGTTTCTGGTTGTGTATGTGTTTGTTTTGTGATAATTTCTTTTGATCTAATAATTTTATTATCATGTTATTGTGTAGATTTATTCAAGGATGGTTGTTTTCAAGTAGAGTTACCTTTCCCGCATAGTTGGCCTTTGATCGCTGGCTTCTAAATTAGGGCAACATTTTAGCAACAGATAGGGTAATGGAATGGCGTAATGGACTGACAAAGTTCGTTCGCATTGTTTGTTAAAGAACAGGTGCTACTCGTAGTTTTTTTGTTCTATACTTATTAATGTTTCTTAAAGTTGCTTACACTTACGTCACGACTACTCGTCCAAAAACAATATTTTTTATGAACCCGAGTCAATTATCGCGTTTCGGAATCAGTTTGAATGTAGTCAGTTACATAAAAGTATATATATATATATAACTAAAGGTGTGTGCATTGCTAACCTGATAGTTTTTTTTAAATTGTAGCCCGGCATGTGACACTCCGCCTGATGTAAAGCTAGAGTGCGGTCCATGAATGGAAACAACTACTACCACAGAGAAACCTGTGCAGGCAGCAGTCGCCTCCACTATGCCGGCTTGAGGAGACGCACTACAGAATCTACCACCTTAGATTGACAGTGCACACTCCTCTCGTTATACCTGGTTATATAGTGCTCATTCATAGGTGACTGCAGCATGCAGAGATTTCTCTGTGATAGAAGTTGTTTCCGTACGTGGATCAGGCGTGTTGTCATAATTGTGTCGAGATATAATAAAAAAATGGCAGCGTGTTCATTAGTTGTAATTTGGTCACACAGCGTCTACCCGGTCTAGGTATATGACGAGCACTAATTGCTTAGGTGTTTTAAAAAAAAAATACAGTTCTGAAAATATATGTAAATTTTAACAATAAAGTGAAGGTTTTTCACAAAATTTAATTGATAAAAAATAGGTGTTGTTTTAATAGCAGTCTGCCATGTAATTGCAATCCGCCTGCTAAAGCTAAAATGCGATCCAGGAGCAGAGACAACTGCTTCTACAATTAGCAATCACCTTCGCTTTTAAAAGCAATTAAAAATTAAATATTCTATTTAAACCACAAATCTCCATAAAGTTTAGATTGCGAAACATCTAATCCATTTACGCCCGAAATTAATAATGTATCCACAATCCGAGATTGGAAATCAATCTTAGATTAACACATACCGACTGATAGATCTCGATTCAATTTCGATTGGCAGATAGGTTATTGGCACGCTTTATTCAAAATCTGGATTGATTTTTCTATCTGAGTCAGTGAAAAAGGGATCAAGATTGATTATTAATTTTGGCCGTAAGTGAGACGTTTGTGTGTTGGCTGGTTGCAAAATGGAAACTTGGGAACTGACGAGCATATTCCCACAAAAGAGATGTCGTACCACATGCAATTAAGTAAATGTTTCCACTTTAGTCCTTTTAGAAAATGTATTACGTGTATAACGACACGTGTATCCATGTGTTTGTTACACACACATAGAATGAATTGTTTTTTTTTTATTGTTTAGAAAAAAAACCGCAGCCGTAGTCTATAGGCCACCACAAGGCATTAGAGAGGAGTGTGCATTATCTATCTGCATGGCGCACATTCGTCTCCTCGAGCCGGTATAGCGGAGGCGACTGCTGCTTCTGTGGGAGCAGGAAATCTGTCTGTGGGAGCAGTTTTTCCGTTCATGGACCGTACTGTTGTCATATACCGAGCTACAATAAAAATAAAATAAAAAGAAAAGTAGAGAAGAGAAAGAGAGACAGTAGTCTAGCGGTACAAAGCATGAACTCACGATCGATGAGACCCGTGTTCAAGTCTCGCTGACCGGTACCAATGTATATATGCTAATGTACTTTGGTCGCTCAATGCCTTTAGCTACAAGCTCTTGCTTAGTATCTAAGGCATAAAAAGTAATCAATTAGTTTTGTAGACGCATCTAAAATAGTGAAGTGTGGTTTAACAATAAATCTATAAGAATTGTTCGTAAGATAGTTAAAAAAAAAGTCAATATAAAATGGCTTGATGATTGAGAGGTATATTTATTTACCTGTCAGCTTCTGAAAAATAAATTGTCCTTTTTTACAGAACAGCGACCCCACTTCAATCACATGTTTCGTTTTTCTTTTTCGCGATAGAATTGACTCACTCATTAATAGGAAGTCCACTTTCTATTTTCTTTTAAAAAGACCCCCTACAACCAGACAGGTGGATGGACGTCCAAACTGGATTCTGGTTTTTTTTTTTGCAACGTTTAGAATGAGAGGGCATTCGAAGTTATTTTTTAACATTTTGTGTATATGAGTACATTTGATCACATGTATTATGTAATAAACAAGAATGGACAGAGCATTTACAGTGCACCTGTCTTTTTTTTGTCAATTAATATGTGCACAGGCTATAATTGACGAGCTTCTTGTAGCAGTCTTTTTCGAATTCAAAGGCGTCATGCGTAAAGCTGAAGTATGGTAGAGTCTGACGATTTCATTTTATTTCGAATTATTGAGCACATTGTTAATTTTCTATTACACAGTAAATATGTTAAAAAAAATAGGAAATTTTCCGTAGAATTCAATACTCTATTTTTAAAACAACTGATATTTTAATTAGAAAGTTTCATTTTGAATGATGTAATGAAAAATGAAGTACCTATATTTTTCCAAGTAATATTTTGAATTTATTTTCCGAAACAGTACGTTTTTAGTCTAAATAAATATTGATATAATATTATATTTATGCATTATATTTTAATAATTATGCGTCTTAAAATAAGGCGAGAATTCTTTTGTGCACGCTTTTCTTCAGTATTTCTATAGAGATTTAATATTAGCCTGTTTATTTAGGCGATTTCGGAACAATGAATTTCTGAGAAGCCTTCTTGTATTAAAATTAAATTTTCAGTACGACTTGCAATTATTGTATGTAATTTCTTTAACTTATCTATAATTGTACCTTGTATTGTTTATATATTTCATTGTTTTTTTTTATAATATATAAATAAAAATCATGTAGTGTTTAAATCTCGCAAAACTTGTTTATTATTATTGTTATTCAGAAATCTGTAGGTCAGTCTGTAGAAGTCGTGTAAATATAACCGGTAAAGTGACCTAGTCTCGTTTCGGGATCAACTTGGAAGTCCGGCGGTCTATCAGCGGAGACCGCTTACTGCCATTAATAACATATTACACTCACTGACTCGCTGACATCATTCTTGGAGCACTTTTTGATACGCACAGAAGGGACCCATGCGACCTCCAAAAAAATGCGAAATGTTCCGGAAGTTCGTTCCGTCTGGTTCCGGACTGCAATATTACCGGAACGAGATAGGGTCGAAGTTCTGGAACTGGAAAAGTTGTAGAAAATGCCCTCTAATTTTGAAATCGATGCTTTTTTTTTGAAAACTACGTACAAAAGCCACAAAAAAACTAGTTAATTTTCTAAAGACAGCATTCTTCAGTTTTATACTTCTCGCGTCATACCCTTCATGTCTCTTCCCTTCACGTTATACATGACTTCCAAGCTAATCCCGGAACGCGACAAGATCACCTCTTGTTACACTGATACGTGGTGGTACTGACTACCCCAGAACGATAGACGTGGTTAATTATTATCATCCTCGTTCTGCTTACCACTCCTAAATATTCTGATCTTTTGAATACTTATGGTTTCCACCCAATAATTTAACTTTAATATGGTAAACTAATTATAATATTTATTGCTTAGTTTAAGAGTCTGAAGTGTCCTAAAAATCCTTAACTTATTAGGAAGCGCTTACATTTAAATTAGGTTTTGTACAGATTTCCAATTTGTTCTGTTAACTTTAAACACTGCGAAAGTAATCCAGGGTACTCGAATTAATAAGTAGGGTGCGGTCCTTCCCTAAAACTTCACTTTGTCGCGTTGAACCTTCGTAGATATGTAATTTCAGAAGGTAGATAAATTAAATTTTAATAATTACAGAGTCCTTGTCAAATGGATCTAAATAACAAATATTTATTGAGAGTCGAGCGCGGTACCAACTTGTTCGCAAATAAAATGCCTTTATAAACTGTCCCCAGTAACGAAATTAATTAGTTTAAACAAAGAAGCATTAGCGTTTGATGTTATACGCCCCGTTGCCTTCGCCAATATTAATTCGCAAAATTTTCATATAAATGAGTTGCGCTTTTTCAACCTTCATTTAGTGACATAGTACATTTAATGATGTTAAACCACAATATATTTATATTAGTTTGCTTGCAAATGTTTGGTTTATTATAATAATTAAAGTGAAAACTATTTTTTTCTGTTTTCTGAAGTACAATTTTTATTAATTCTTTTCGCCATTTTAAATGGTTTTGTTTTATTGTTATGATGAAAATTATTATAATAAAAATGGAATAGAAAAAAAAAAATACATACAGTACATCCGAAGGTGAGGTGGTAATCAAACCCACGCCTTCCGTTCTGATTCCACACGGAATCTTTTCCTATTAATAATTTCCAATAAATAATTTCTTCCTATTGCCAGTAAAACAACAAAATATAAACGATTCTGAGATATGTTATGTATAATGTAAAAAAATATGTTATCCAAGTAATGTGTATAATGCGAAACGTAGAGCGTACGTGAACTCAAATATATGTGTGAAACTTTGTGAAGGCATTCACTTCTTATACTGTGCCTGTCATTGCGTTTTATCAGTTTCAAATTAAATTTTACGCGAATATCACGCAGCTGGGTATATTTGATCCTATTTTATAACGCAATATACCTATACAATATTTAAATTTATCTATAAATATACATTTTGATGTATATTTGATTGCTTTCGAATTAAATGAACGCATATTTTCTTGTATTCAAATGACATGAATATTTGTCATTTTTTTCCTATAACAAGCTCAATTTCGTATGAAGAATGTATTGTAAGGAAAACATCGTAGGAATCTCGCGTATTTAGGTGATTAAATTATTTAAAAATATATTAGGAAGTCAGGAACCGTTTTATTTTATAAAAAAATAAAATAAAAAATGTCTAAGAGATTAAAACATGTGATCAAATTAAATGGAATAAAGTGGCAAAAATGTCGACGTTAAGTTAGAGTGCGGTCCGTGAACAGAGACAACAGCAGAGAAAAAATGTACAGGCGACAATCACCTCTGCTCGGTTTTCACCCGGTTACTGCCAGGCTGATCTCGAACCATGACTATGTTACTTCACGGGTGAAAATTAGACTGACGGTAGACTAGTCTCATAACAAGAATAAATTAATCTACTTACCATTCTTTCAATTGGAGAGTAAACATAGCAACAAAAACATTTTTATACAACCAAAAAAGTAAGGTATAATAACAATATTCTTAAATAAAAATATTATTCAATATTTCATATGAGAAAAAAATCCCTAAATCGCAATAGGTTTCAACCTTGAGGGTAACATTATTTTTCATTTATTTTCTGTTAGCCAAGAGCGCCCCTTGACAACCATCCATCAAAATTCTGACCCGCCCAATAAATAGTTGTAGCGTGAAGAAATATTATAACAATTATGATTTCATAGTTTTACATGACTTTTTGTTTTATTCCGACATTACAATATAATAGGTATAGCATTATGACGAAAATTTTACAGAAAAAATGAGAGTAAGCGCTATATAGTATAGTGGTCGGAGCAAATGTGCTAAAAGCGAAGGACGTGGGTTAAGTTTCCACCTCGAGAAGTGTGCTTGCCAATTATTTTTTTAAACTAAATTTTCGTCATAATTTAATAAAAATACGCGATCTTATTTACTACAAAAATTATATCAAAGAAAAATTAAATTATTCAAAATTCTGTAAAAAGGTAAAAATATAAAAAAAGGTTTCATTGGCAACAATACAAGTTTATAAAATATGGTACTAAAAATATCCCATTAATCATTTTAACCATTCTCTTTTAGCACGGACTAATTTTTAGCATGTTAACGGTATAACGCTTACAGTAAGGGCGTATGAACCTTCACAAATTCTATTCTGAAAGTAAAATATTAAATTGGATTCTCCTCACCAAAGTCGACATAATTAATGCAGAAATGCCACAAAAAATCCGCCTCGTATGGAAATTATTAAAAGGGATTAAAACACTGACAGATTTAATAATATGATTTTGTTAGTTACTTAAGTTGCAATCATGTGGTAGAGATTCTGATTCATAGTTTTTGATTAACACTACAGTCTAGCTTAAAATTCCCATATAAAAGGCTAGAATGTTTTTTGAACCTTCAACATCATTGACTGAAAATGGACAAATTGCTAAATATAAAAAATCTCAATGGTGTAAAAGTATTGTGAGTAATTATCTATTGTCACGAAATTACGAGGAAACTGAACTGCTGAACGTCGTAAAATAGTTTTATATATATTACACACCCTCTCACATACACCCCATTCATATTTCATACTACACACTGAGAGGACCGCACATACACGCACACTCGCATACACACACACTACAGCTAATTTTTAATTTTAATTAAGTTTAAGTTAAGTTTAGGTCGAGCACTGCCATTGGAGATACAGTCGCCAGACTAGTTTCAATGGCAGTGCATCTTGTACTCAGGACCAAATAAATAAATAAAATAAAAAATATACAACTAGATGTGCAATAACGCTCCCAGTGTGATGCACGATAATGGCCACGGCCACGTTTAGGTTCTCAGTCAGTTAGTATTTGACTTGACGGCAACATTGTCAAATCGTTTGAAGCGGTTTTTTATAGTGGTACAATCTTGGAACAGCAGATTGGCTTAGTAACCATCATCAGTCTGCCTATCACTAGACTTAATACATACATATGAATACCCTGGCTTCAGACTAAATTCCGTATGCTATGCATATCAGAGCACAAACAACAGCTAGATCTGAAACTTAAATTTTACTTTTTTATACATACAAATAAAACCCGCCTACGCCGCTATGTTTTTTTTCTATATAATTTAATAAGTTTGGATGAGTCGAGGCAATAAAGGTACCTTAACCTATATATTATGGTCGAGGTCAGTAAAATACTATTACGAAAAGCGACAACATGCACGAATTCAATCATATTTCGTCACACTCGCCTTCTAATGGGTGTTTTTTTTAGAGGTATAGAACTTTGAAATAGAATAAAAATAGGTTGAAGTTTTAAAATTGACATGAAATTGACTTTATTCAAAAGATAATCTTTTAGCATTATAATTTAAATATAATTTCTGGCATATAACCGCCACGGCTGGCTTGGACGTAATCTAATCTGGAGGTCCAATTTTAAATAACTTTTTCCAACATTTGTGACCGTACATCGGCAATAACGCGGTGAATGTTGTCCTCCAAGTGGTCGATCGTTGCGGGCTTACCGGCGTAGACTAGCGACTTCACATATCCCCACAGAAAATAGTCTAGCGGCGTTAAATCGCACGATCTTGGAGGCCAATTCACGGGTTCGAAACGTGAAATTAGGCGGTTATCAAACATTTCCTTCAGTAAATCAATTGTGGCACGAGCTGTGTGACATGTTGCGCCGTCTTGTTGAAACCACAGCTCCTGCACATCATGGTTGTTCAATTGAGAAAGAAAAAAGTCAGTAATCATGGCTCTATAGCGGTCACCATTGACTGTAACTGGCGGATAGACTGATTCAGGTCTTCCTCTACGCTACGGTCTACAGTAGCAATGGCTTCTTCTGTACGCACTGTACGACATCTCTGTGGATGCGTATTATCATTTAAAGTAAACGTGGTGCGAAAACGGTCCATAGTTAGTCGAATTAATTGCTCTGATGGACGATTATGTTGACCGTAAAATGGACGTAGTGCTATCGCGCACAGAACCATTATTTTCAAAATAAATTTGCACAATTTGGAAGCGTTGTTCAGGCGTCAGTCTATTCATGTTGAAATGCCAAACCAAACTAAACTCAAATCACTTGACAGCTGACAAAATGGCCGCCAGTTAAAACAGTCTTGCCAACTTAAAGTTCTATACCTCTAAAAAAAACACCCGTTATTAGGATAATGGTCTTTTACAAATAATATTAATAAATACAAAAATGAAAATAGCGAGCTGAAAGTGCACTATCAACCTGGATGGTGGACATTAGTCTCTTCAAGCCAGGATAGTGAAGGCAACTGCAACACCCGTGAAGTGACCCAGCCGCGTGACGAGATTAGCTTGGAACCCATACACCCATCTCTTTAACCTCTCATACCGGATGCGATTCATAGTGGAGGCCTTCCCCTGTGAGTGGAGTGGGCTCCGTAATGGCTCCGTCGAACCCACTTTGCATTGCCCGTTAGCAATAAACCACCGTGAAACCCATTCTTAGTGGAAGCCAAAACTATTTTACCCAGTTCCGCTCAGCCATTTCCCACTCATTATCCTTTCTTGGTGGAAAGTTGGCATATGTCATTTGTCTGTAGTGCCAGTCGTCTCTGCTAATAGATCAACTCTACCTTAATATCGGGTTTACATACATAATAACCACTGAAAAAGACAAGGTTCTAAATTACTGTAAATGTAAATCAGAAACTAATGTCGCTTCTCAAGGAGCTCTAAATTATTTTAATTTAGAGAAGTCTTCGTAATAAATTAATGTTATAAATGTATCATGTATGTAGTGTATATGTACACTTGACAAATGACAGAGTTATATCATGACATTAGACAATAAATTATAAGTAACACTCCTTTGGCATAGCATCCTTTGTATTTTACTCGTTCGTCACATATATATTATAGGTATGATATATACATAGTATTTAATACTTGACAAAAATTGCCTTCGCCTTTTAGAGTATAAAAATCGTCCTTTATAATGCTGTAAAGGTAATTCAAATCTAGTTAAATTAACTCTTTTTTTGTTCAATTATTTGTTCCGACGATGTATGTGGCGAAGTGGTTTTGCTGCCACGTAAATCCATTACACGGCTTACCCCGATTTCGATTCAATTTTCGGTTTTATGGAACATATATTTACTTTTATAGCACATATTTTTATTACTTTAGGTATTTATTTTAAAATTATCATTCTCAGCCCTTTTCAATCTACTGCTGGACTAGGGCATCTTCCATTGCACTTTAGGCACTTCTATCCTATTTCTTCTGGTCACCTTTATAATGTCATCACAGCATCGTGTGGGTGGGCGGCCTATGCTACTTGACTGAGTAGCGTTCTCGGTTACCATACCAGCTTGCAGATTCAGCATCCGTCCTATTTACGGCATACGAGTACATACAAGACCCACTTCGAAGTATTTTAAGTCTTATTTTTACATTATATAAAAATAAACGTTTCTTTGTCCTGTATGTGTTCTAAAATTAAGTCCAATTTTGTTTTCGATTAACGTAGATAAAAGCACTGGGCATATTCATCTATAATCTAAGTACATGGAGGAAACGCCGACGGAAATGCTAAACGAACGAACTATTTTTTGTGTTATTATCTCTATAATTTTTTTAAGTCTTTGGTATTGAATTACAATTGATTCGAGTTACAATTGCTAGTCGTTAGTTTTCTGAAGCTATTGTGAAAAAACGTTATTGTTACGAAGTTTTACAAAAAAAAAAAATACAAACAAGATCTCGTTTAGTTAACTGTAGCTAACCTGTACGTAATAAGAATTAAGTATGGCAGTCATCTATTCTCTGCGTGACTCAGGTGAAAATTACACGATTTCCCAATTTCACCTTTGCAAGGGCCTATTGTGTAAATGTTTCGCACGATTCAATGGGCTCCAAGAGGCTACGTCACGGTCGGTCGTCACTTTAAGTAACAGCACTAAAGGGATAAAACCTTAGAGAAATTTCCAGCTTGTAAATATAAATAATTTAGCTAAAGATTCCTCGAATGGTTAGCAAAGATAAAACTTTCTTAAGTCGAAGTGAAAAAAGGATTTTGTGCAAATAAGGATAACCGAAAGTCTATTTACAGAATCATAACTGAAACCCTTTTCAAATTTTGATTATCAATAAATTTTTAACAATTTCAGTACGGCTTTAAATACCACATTTATAACTTTTTCACTTAAATACTGAAAAACTGAATTTTAAATCTTATATTTTAATATCCTAATTGATTTAAACCGCAAAAGACCTAAACTTAGATGTCGACATAGTCGCGATTCGGGATTAGCTTGAAAGTAACCGCAGTACAAAGAGAGGAGTGTACCATGTCAACTTGACTATTGCACAATACATATCCCACTCTTCGTGGTGGGAAATAATGACGACGGCGGGCACAAAGCAATGCACCGCATTCTAACTTAACTTAAATATATACTTACGTCGTTATATAATTAATTACAAAAATAATATAAATATTCAGCTATAAATTGTTAGAAAAAGGTTCAAAACGATCTGATGCAGTATACCCACAGTTCAAAATTCCATCTTTTCTCATTAATGATTTTTGCTCTTTATACAGCCTCAGTTGAATTCATAAGATATTTCATACAATGTTAAGACTAATTAATACTGGGATTAATCTCCTTTTAATATATAATTTAAAGAGATTTTCTTTACATTGTGCAAAATTACTCATTAAGTTTTTACGGGTACATTACTAAGAAAATATTCCTTTTTAAGGAAAGCTATGTTTAATTTTAATTTATTATTCTTAAGTATAGGTATTATAATTTATGTAAAATTAATTTGTGTGGTTATGCATTTAGTTTTGAAAGTACTAAAAAATCAAAATCAAATATTACCTACACAATTCATGTGACTGCACTTCGCATAATGCTAAGCTTGATGTTAGCGGTTGACCGTCTATTAAAAGCGACAACTGCTATTACAATCCCTTCTTCCGTGCGGGCTTGATGACAAGTTGCGTCTCCTCACGTTATATCTTTCTTTTTCCATAAAAGAACCTGTGATTTTTCGAAGGCAGCGTCATAAGAAGTATATTAATGTATTTTATTTTGTGTAATATCGCGTTTTCGTTTATTTTAAAATAGATGTTTCGAAAGCTTTACGGTCAGCATGAACGGTCTTGCAACGAATAAAATAAACGCGGAATTTAGGTCGCAATTTAAAATATTTTAATTTAGATTTGAGAGTTGTATGTTTTTTTTATTATTGTAGCTCGGCATATGACAACCGCCTGAAAGCTAGAGTGCGGCCCATGAACGGAAACTCCGCTATGCCGGTCTGAGGAGACGAGCATGCACCATCTAGATTGACAGTGCACACTCCTCTCGCTATAATATCTAGCTACTTTGAAACGACTCTTGGCTTAGTTATTAAGAAATAAAAAAGGATATGGAGACTGCCTAAAATATTCTTAAATACACATTTTAGTACCGTGAATTGTTTTTCTCAGTTATCTAGCCAGAGAATCCGACCCAAAGTGTCGCGTTTAGTATAATTTATCAAATTTCCCCGAAATATATGGATATGGTGCTCTTTCTTTCGGAAAAGAAAAATATACGGTTATTTAAAGCCATTCTCATATGTCTTCGATTGTTATACTTTGCTTAGCCTTCGTCTTCGTGATGTAAATTGATTAACTTTTTTAAATCTATGTTTTTGTTAAGATAATTTAAAAAATTAAAATTAAAGTAATTACTCAAATGTTAAAAGTTATTAATTTTATTTAATGATGGAATATGAATAAAAGAATTACAATTAAAAATAAACAATTTCTAATTATTATGTAAATTTTTAATACTTATTGATCTTATAAAAAATCGATCCAAATAAAGAGGAATATAAATTGTACATGAGATTTTGTTTTCACACAATTTTGTGAAACTAAAACATGATTGTGAAATAAGCCGAAATTAACAAAATAATTATAGTGTTAAACACTGTCTGGTGTAAATAAAATTACTCCATTTTAGAACGTTGAACTCGTTTATTATTCGTAAAACGTACGTCACACAAAGACTTTTACAATGTTACTATTAGGGTACCTCCTTTATTAAAAAGGAAACTTTATGACGCAATGACATACCATATTGAATGAACACTTTTCTTTTCTCAGAAATTTATATGAAAATATCTAAAAATATGTATTGCAATTTATAATGTACTAGCGGTTGACCCACGAATTCTTAATTAAAAACCATTAATAATTACAAGTTATGGAATATTTGTAGCTATAATAATTATAATAGGTGATTTCTTATTCTCATTTTCGAAAACTTTAGGTCAAGCATATGCCAAAATCTTTTATAATTAGGTGTCCATTATCAGGCAAGAGGAGTAGGCAGACTGATGGTGGTTATTAGTTCGAGTCTACGTAGTGGACTGTACCAACAACAGCCGTCAAGTGACTTTCACGTTCAGTTTCGTAGTAACCGGGTATATCAAGAGGAGTGAGCAGTCTCAACCCAAATAACAACTGCTGCCTGCAGTCATTACTCTGCTATCTCCACTCATGGACGGGCTATGGCTACATGTCAGACGACAATAATAAAAAAACTAAATGAGTAAATACAATCATTGTGCGATTGTGTATGTCTACATCACCCTCTTATTCTTACAGGCGTGTTTGCATGATATCCATACAAATATGAATATATTGTGAAATAGGATTAATATTAACTAATAATAATCATTAAAACTGACTGAGAATGGGATCCGGGGTCTACCCTTAATCGATCAGCACGGCAGTTTGTGGTAAAAACATTATATTATATATTAATAAGACCATAACAGATTTAAAGTGTAAATATATAAAATATAACTTCCAATTTCCCGTTATGAACTTCCTCTTTTTTATAAGCTCACAATTTATAAAATGAGAAGGCACGACGAGGAAGGTTATTTATTTTTTTATTTTTCATAATTTACAAATCTGACATTCTTACTGCTTTATCCTTGCGGAGATATTATGTTGTCCCTGTAAAATAATAAGGAAGTGTTGTCGCTGTAAGAAAGTGTTGTCACAGTAAAATAATAAGGAAGGCAACGACTATTAGTACCGGAAAAACGAGGCCAAGATTTTCAACGACAAAAGGGGCAGAGAGCTGACGTAGCGGCCATAGAGAATGGACGCTAGGTGCGTCATCCTCTATGGCGGGGTAGTCATTCGTGTCAAGGAAACTGATCTGAGTGGTCGTGAATAAAGTTGATTTCATCAGAAGTGGGATTTATCATCGTTTCACAAACTACATAATGCCTAAACGTCGTAAAAACCGTCGAGGGCTTAGGCGACAATCGAGTTCGAGTTCTGAAAGTAGTGAAAGCACGACGTCCTCTTCGAGTAGCAGTAGCGGCAGTCCTGACAGAAGCAGACCAATGAGGAAACGTGCTCGTCGTCGCACACCAACCGTGAGTCAAAATGTTTTGTTATCATCAGTAGTGCCTGATTTTGACCCATTAGTAGACGATATTGCTATGTGGATAAACGTTATGCAAGCAAAACCGGTGGATGGGCAGTCTTTATATGAATTTTATTTTGAGCAAAAAAGTAAAATTGATAGATTAAGATTAGCATTTTCTGAACAAGACATTATTTCCGTTATTGTGGGTTTAATAGGTGATAAAAACATAAGTGTTGCAGCGGAGGCAGGTAGTTTTCGTCATTGTGACGAATTGGCTTCATTCTTACACAGAAAGATTCATTCGGCTTCAAGTGATGCTAACATTATACAAAAAAATAATTTCGTGATAAAACAACAAAGTATATCGCAAGACCGAGTTTGGTAGACGTTGGGTGACGCCGAAACAATGTATCTGGCAAATAATAAAACTTAATCACGATGATGTAGGACACTATGCTGTAGATAAAACGTTAGAAAGAATAAAAGCTAATTATTGGTTTCGGCATATGAAAAGAGTTGTTACTAAATACGTGAGTAACTGTATTAATTGTATATATTTCAAAAACAATCATGGTAAAAAACCAGGCATGTTGTTTTCGATTCCCAAGTATGCTCGACCCTTTCATACGTTACATATGGACCACTTGGGCCCATTTGTAAAGACTAAGCAGAAAAATATGCATTTATTGGTAGTCGTAGATTCGTTTACGAAATTTGTTTTTATTACGCCAGTTCCGAATACAAAGAGCAAAGTGGTTATAAAAGAGTTAAATATAATATTCAAAGTATTTGGGAACCCTAAAAGATTAATATGCGACGCAGGAACAGCATTTACGTCAAAACAGTTTGTAACATATTGTAGCAAGAAAGGTATTCGCCAACATGTTATAGCGACCGGCATGCCTCGCGCAAATGGTCAAGTTGAGCGATACAATCGAACTATTTTGGATGCTCTTCGCACAATGGGCGCAGACAGCGATTTTAATGAATGGGATTTACACACTACAAACATTCAGCAGGGAATTAATAGTACCATAAATAAAAGCACTTCAACAGTGCCAAGTGAAATATTCTTTGGATACAGACTACAAATGGACTCAGATACATTCATAAGCAATTAAGAGGAAATTATTGATGTTACCTTATTAAGAAAGAAAGCAGATGAAAATATAAAGAGAAATGCGATAAAACAGAAGGAAGCATTTGATTCAAAAAGGAAAGAGGCTCCAGTTTACAAAATAGGCGATTTAGTTGTAATTAAAGTGACTAGTCAGTCTAACGACGGACACAGTACTAAATTGCTGCCTATATTTAGAGGTCCTTTCCAAGTAAAAGAAGTTTTAGGTAACGATAGATATAAGGTAGTAGATATGAGAGGTGCAGATAGAAGCCAAAAGAGTTATGAAGGAGTTTCATGCGTTGAAAATATGAAGCCTTGGATAAAAATTAATGAAATGAAAGGTTGAATTGGTGACGTGTACGATAATTGATAATAAATGTAATATATAATAAAAGTGATTCATACAAAAAAAAAAACTGATTTATTTGAACTAATTTGTATTAGGCATATTGTAAATTAAATGATTTAAAAAAAAAAAAAGTATTTTTGTATTTAAATGGTTAAACCCCAATTATCACTGTAGGGAAAGACACGGATGTTGTCAGGTAATTTACAATTCCATAATTTAATTGCATTATGATACATGTTATACAAATAAATTTTACAATATCTATTGGAAACCAACACAAATAAAATAACTAATAAATATTATAATAAACACCAGTTGTTGGTCTGATACAATGATTCGAACATGAAAATTGATAATTAACCATGTAAATGACAAAATAATAAGTTTCTAATGGTTACGGAATAAATTCAATACATGCATATTGATGTTGAGTTATGACTGTAGATACATATACATTGATCCGAACAAACTGGCCGTTGATGGAATAGTTTGTAAGGTGGAACACACGGTGTGAACATAGAGTTTATTAAAGATGCGAGTTGATGTCCTAATTGTCCGGAAGACTGACCGTTGATGGGACAGCTGACAATTATAAGATATCAATCACATCCACAATGTACATTGAGACAAACTGGCCGTTGATGGAATAGTTTGTATGGTTGAATACGTGGTATGAATTTAAAGTTTAATAAGTATGCGAGTTGATGTTCTAATTGTCTGGAAGACTGACCGTTGATGGGACAGCTGACAATTATTAGCTATCAATCACACTCACAATGCAAACTGAGATGAACTGGCCGTTGATGGAACAGTTCGCACAGTTAAACAAATGTTATGAATATGAATGTTTACAGGAATGTGAAATGATGTTATGATTGTCGGGAAGACTGACCGTCGATGGGACAGCTGACAATCATGAACGATTAATCACATTCACTAAGGAAAGAAATGGATATAAAAGTTTGAGAAGGGCTGCCGTTGACGGAATAGCCTCTAGAATTCTCAAATCAATTCATATGTCTCAAATTAGCACTTTCAGAGTATGTAATACACTATTTCATGTTCTCAGTAATCATACCAGACCAAAACGCATCCGAGGACGAATGCGTGAGCAGGACGGCCGGATGTTGTCGCTGTAAAATAATAAGGAAGTGTTGTCGCTGTAAGAAAGTGTTGTCACAGTAAAATAATAAGGAAGGCAACGACTATTAGTACCGGAAAAACGAGGCCAAGATTTTCAACGACAAAAGGGGCAGAGAGCTGACGTAGCGGCCATAGAGAATGGACGCTAGGTGCGTCATCCTCTATGGCGGGGTAGTCATTCGTGTCAAGGAAACTGATCTGAGTGGTCGTGAATAAAGTTGATTTCAATTAGATATTACATTTATTTTTTGAAATATATAATATTTATTTACTTTCTAATTTTAATTTTCAATTTAAAATATTTGTGACCGTGATCCATATCACATTTGTTTGTGCAGTACGTAGTATTAAAACATTATATTGGAGACTTAATTAAAAATCAAATAAATAATTTTATCTTTAATTAAAATAAACATAGTGAAATTCCCTTTCCAATTCCCGGTCTGAACAAATATTTATTTTCTAGCTGTTCGCCGCAATTTTGTACGTATAATTAATATTATTTAGAAATGAGGGATTCCCCATACAAATTTAACCCCTTTAATTTTTTTTTTGAAACAAAAGGTAGTCTTTGTTCTATCTCATGATTTCCTTGTCAAAATTTATCGAAATTTGTTCAGTGTACTAGGTTGCTTGATATTATGTTGCGGAGTCATAGAATCGTTTGTACTCTATATTTCATTTAAATAATTATGATTAAAAATATATTATTTATTGTAAATAATTTACAATTTAAATAGAGAAAAAAAGAAAAATGTTTATTATAAAAAGCGCAAATTTATAACTATACAAACATGTACGGATTTAATTCGCTGCAATTAATATTATATGTACACAAACTTAAAACTAAAGCCTCCACAAGTGATTAAAGTTTAAGTGATTCTACCACATTTAGATGGGAAAACAGTCGAGAGCTATTAAGCAAATATTATTTCATTCATATCTAATGAAATTTTAGGTTTTCGTAGACCATTAAAAATAGGGATTCCAATTTCCTCCCAAAGATTAGTACACGAAAAAGCACTTAAAACATTAAATATGGACGTTCGGTCCGGTCCTGTCTGTTCATATTGGATTGTCTGCGGTCTCACAAAATGTAGCTACATTGACTCCAGTCAAAGGACCAACCGTCTCGTTGTAAAAATAGAAGTTAACTTTTTAAATTTATAATTTGCTCAAATAAACACTCTAGGTCACGTATATGCGCCTGTTATGCCTCGCTACACCTTTCCGCGATGACTTTTCAACATCGGCCACTCTTCACTAAAAGGCTGTATGATACGAAGCCAGTCAGAATGGTGCCGGAACTAAAGAAAGCTTGGCCTGTGTGTAGATGCGGCCGAGCAGAAAGATTGCCATGCGATTTCTCAGGCGGCTGGGTCAGCGTGTAGCGATATCATCATATGTATTTAATAGAGTTTTAATACTCTCCATACAGTTAATTTTATTGAAACAGCTTGAAATAAAAAAAAAATTGGCAAGTATTTTTATTCGAGATTCAAATAAAAAGTTGCGAATTTAGAATTGGAATTCGTTCAAGCACTCAATTAAGTATGCAGTTATGAAATTCCGCTTCTGTTTTAATATTAAATTGCAAATCCGATGAAAGTAACTTTACTAATGGATGAACCAATTGTAAAGTTTTGCTCAAATTCGCTGAACAGATAAAATGTAAAATATTGCTGAAAGTAAAATTAAAATTATATTGTTTTGTACTTCTATAGTAGTAAACAATTTTCACATTGGTAGGCACTGGCAATCCGTCGACAGAGCACACTTAGGTTATTTCACGGGTGTTACAATTGAAAGTGGTGGTACCCCTGAACGAAAGACTGGGCTAATAACCATCATCAGTCAGTCTGCCTTGTAGGCTTTTGACTATGTATAATTATTTACAAAGCAGTATTACACTTGCCAGCGTCTTGGGGTACAATAGTAATTAGTACCTTTGAAGCAAGTTAAGCTGATCAAGTTACATCTCTAGATAGCGTAATATAAACACAATATAGGTTTCAATTAAAGGCAAATTCAAATACAATTTAGTATTCACGTTTGAAACATTTCACACGCACTACACGTATAAGTCCAGATTCTAGAAAATAATTCGAAAACGTTTTCAATCACAATTTTTGTTTTTATTTCATTTCTCTATCTTATTATTTATTTATTGAGTTGTTTTTTTTTCAATGTTTAAATATATAAATTTTGTTTATTTCGTATTTAGATTATCAATACTATTTTTGTTAAAATTAATAATGTTTCAGTATTTTTGAAGTTTCAACGTAAAGTAATTTAATTTTGAAACAGATTGAAAATTAAAACTGTCAAGAATTAGACACGAGATTGTAAGGATATGCCCTATAGGGAAAATTTAAGTAGATAGGTATTCAATTTCCTTAGAGAGGTCGAGATATTTTGAAGGGTAGCTTGCGGGCTCTCTCCTTCCGATACTTTATCTCATTTAGCAAAACAAAGGGCGTCGAAGGTTTTCCGAGTCTACTTGTTGTTATCATATTCTAAACCACGATTTATTTAATTCTAAAGTATAAGAACGGAATACGATTGCAATATTGGTTAATATCCTTTTAGTGTAGTCTAGTCTTTTTTTTATTGTAGCTCGGCATGTGACAACACTCCGCCTGATGTAAAGCTAGAGTGCGGTCCATGGATGGAAACAACTGCTACTACAGAGAAATATCTACGGGCAGCAGTCACCTCCACTATGCCGGCTTGAGGAGACCAGCATGTACCATCCAGATTGACAGTGCACACTCCTCTTGTTATATCTGACTACTTTCAAACTATTCCCGAAACGCGACAAGGTCACTTTACGGATGTGTAAACTTAAACTAAACTTCGAAAGTGGTGGTACTACCCCAGGACGACAGACTGGACAAATAACCATCATCAGTCTGCCTACCACTCTTCTCTAATTTTCGTCTAACTCTAATTTAACAGTTTTTTTTTCGATAACAAAATTTTTTCAGTCACGAAGCATAAACTTCAATACATGCTGTACAACCCAAGAAAAAAAAACAAAAACAACAAATGTAAATTGATAATTAAATTAATTTCTTTTAGCTTTTCATTATACTAATAGAAATCAGGAAAACTCTCAGTTAGGGATATTTCTTCTCCCTTTGAATACAATACTGCTCCATTTGACTTGGGACTAATACATCAAATAAGAGAAACGAACATCCAAAAGCCATGCAACTGGAACTGAATGATCAGGGTCTGCCCCCTATTGTAATATAGGTAATACTGTTCTTCACATGTTTTTGGCAATATTTTATTCTATTTATACGATTGATTTGGCATATTGAAATGGGTTTTGCGTCTTTGATTTATTAAGTATAGATATTTCTCTAGTTTAAGTATTTTCTCATGTTTTATTGATTATTATTCAATATAAGACGATCGTAATTGTAAGTAGTTTGGTTTATTTTCTATTAATATTTGGAATAAGCGGAGTTTGTATAATCAATAATTAAAGATAAATATGCTTAAAGTGTGGTAAGCTGACTGTTGATAGTTTTTGACCCAATCTAATATTAGGGTAGCTAATCTAGTATTAGGGTAGTAGGTGGAGTCGTGAAGTTGTGACATAGCTTCAAGCTGTCAGGTGTAGAAATTTTAACATCAGGCGGAACGTAGTAACATGCCGATCGACTATAAAAAAGTAGACTTAACCGATTAATATGTTAATTAAGTTATATCACGTGATATATACGCATAGGGTTAGGTATTAGGTATATATATTCATATAAAATATCATAATTTTAGCATCATGTCATATAAAATATATCGAATATTGATAAAAATAAACTCACCCTATTTATAGAAAATTTAACCACAAATATAGGTATAAGGTCGTGTGTAAACGAAAATGAAAATCACGGAACGCAAATAACACTCTCGCCTATCTGATTTTGATGCGATCATGCCTCGTAAACAAAATGAAATATAACATTTGCACAACATAACAAAGCAATCAGAGAGCATGTTGCTGAAACGGGCATATGGGAATATTTGTGGGAATTAAATTATATTCCTGCTAGTTTCAAATGTTAGTTACTAGAAGATTGTTTTTAAAAAGAAATTAATCTATACTAATATTGTAAATGTGAAAGTAAGTCTGTTTGGATTTTGCTTTTTTATGCTTTAACTGCTAAACAGTCTCGGATAGAATTTAGCAATGATTGCATCCTGAGATCGTTTACCTTTTGTCTCAAAAAAAATCTGAAGTTTGTATAAGAAACTAATAATTTCTCAAGTAATATGACTGTTTATTTGTTTATCAGAATTTTGTTGCGTTTATTTCATTTCTGATCTATAACAGGTTCCTTAAGGATGGAACTTTGCCGGTAACAGTTAGTTGATTTATATAATATCAGAAAGGTGTTCGAAGAAAATAGATATTGAAATAATACGTTTTATTAGTCTGTTACTGTTGGCTATAGTCTTACTATGGCATATTATTTATTTATTTTTTTAGTGTAATTTTTGACTTTATTATTATAATTATTGTATGTCTGTAATTTTAAGATGACCTAGCGGGGCGTCACATTTATTGTGACAATATAAACAAATAAATTAAACTTGTTCTACTGTAACTTGATCTAAGCCACAAGAATATAAGTATAGATCGGTATAATGTTAAGTGTCTAATTCGTTTAATAAATAATGTTCGATTAAACCTCAGGAGACAACAATACAAATTGACAAGACCTGTCAATAAAAGATATCGCAAAAACTTCTTAGGATTGTTCGTGGAAAGTTCTTACTTTTGATTGAAGTTTTTAAATTGATAAATTTAGTGGTTTTGTGTATTGATTCGTTCGTTTACATTTAGATGTTGTTTTTTTTTTGTATGTTGACATCGTTTTCTGAATTAATTCTTAAGAAAATATCAACATTTTATATTCAGCACAAGTCCCTAAGAAATTGTTGAAAAGAATAAGTTCAGAAGTTTGTCGTCAAATTAAGCTCTCATTTTCAGTGCTTGAAGATTTCTATATACTTATGCACGTACATGGATCAGAGATTTATACTTTTGAGTCTCTTTCCATTAATATATTGATTTATTGTGGTTTTAGCCGAGATATAAAGTAATTTTTGGGCGCGCTTCGCGGCGCTGAAAAAGTTTTTTTTCGGGTAGTTTTGAAAAAAAATTTTTTTTGAAAAAACAAATTATGGATTTCGATATTAGAGGGCATTCCCTACGACTTTTGTTCCGGCACTCGTGCCCTATCTCGTTCCGTTTCCGAGATATCGGCGTCGCTTCCGGTCCAGAGTCCGCTTCCGGTCAAAGTCGAGGTTTTCCCGGGGTCGCGGGAGCGCCCTCTACACGCCCCAAAAAGAATCATCTCTCTAACCCCCCGGCAAGTGCTTCATAATATATGTCAGTCAGTGAGTCAGTCAGTCAGTGGTAATCGAGCTGTATATAATATAACTAGTTTTTTGGGCGCGCTTCGCGGCGCTGAAAAAGTTTTTTTTCGGGTAGTTTTGAAAAAAAAATTTTTTTGAAAAAATAAATTATGGATTTCGATATTAGAGGGCATTCCCTACGACTTTTGTTCCGGCACTTGTGCCCTATCTCGTTCCGTTTCCGAGATATCGGCATCGCTTCCGGTCCAAAGTCCACTTTCGGTCAAAGTCGAGGTTTTCCTGGGGTCGCGGGAACGCCCTCTACACGCCCCAAAAAGAATCATCTCTCTAACCCCCCGGCAAGTGCTTCATAATATATGTCAGTCAGTCAGTGAGTCAGTGGTAATCGAGCTTTATATAATATGATATAAGAGGAGCGTGCTTTGTCGACTTGACCGTTGCACACTTTTGGAACGCTATAAGAAATTTTAAATTTACAATTTATTTATCTAATTCTTCTATACGTGTGCGTGTCACGAAACTCCTTAATGACAACTTATTGTGATGAAGTGTGAAGAACACACACTGTTTGAGTGAGTCTCTGGATGGTTTAAACCCGTGGCGTTGCAATCGGGTTTTAAGAATATTTTTTATTTTATTCTATAATATTTTTTGACGAAAATTTTACGAAATTTCAAAAAACATAAGTTCATGTGTAATTATTATTGATCGTTTAAATCGTCAAATATCATTTAGGCCCAATTTAATGATCTGTGTTTCAACTAATCATTCGTAAATCTTGACAGAAATTTAATACAAAATGACGTCATAATAATTGTCTAAATTTTATTACATTTACGCCTAACCGTAGATCAATAAAATGGACGTTAGTATTAACAGTTTATCGACTATTTGAATATCGAACAAACCTTTGCCAAACCCACTAATAACTTGCCAGCCAATGTTCAGGCAAGACAACGTCGCGTCTGTACGGTCGCTTATTATTTATATTTGTTTTACCGAAACAAGTGAATGCTGAATTTATAACAATAATAACAATAAATAATTTACAACACTATTATAGTAATGAAGTTTAAAACAAAGAAACCTTTATATGCAAACCATGGATTGTGTATAACTTCTGTTCGTAGGATGACGGTTAATAAAGGTTCTAGTAGTTCTCCCCTACATCTAACTTCAAGCTCAAAGCTTATTCTGTTTTGAATCACTATTGTTGTGACGTCATTACAAACAATAGAACAACGAAGACTGGTAGGAGATTGAATTACTCAGTTATAGTTATTACTAAAATTTGATACCTGTTTTGAATATTTTTTAACATTAATATGAGTGGACGCGTTAGTTGCGGATTCAGATTCCGATAAAAATTTTCGTACTATACCTGTATTATGTTTTAGTTTTTTAAATAATTTTTTAAATAAATAGTTCCAGATATTCAGATTCCACCTGATATTCAATTAGAGTGCGGTGAGTAGAACTGCTATCACAAAAAATTGAGAAAGCGAGGTTGATGACCATCCGGCTTTGATTGATACTCATAGCACATGATAAAATTATCACTGCCTAAATCTGATTCTAAAAATGTATTTTCATTTAAAAAATCTACAGAAAAATGTACACATATGTTGAATATGTAAACAAAATTTGATTGTAACTGTGAAGCGCTTTACATCTATTCTATATGCTAATAGCTTTGTTGAAAACCTTCGAACGTTTATTTACATTTATTTGATCGTTCTTTGACGTTGTTATGTAGGTTCACTCCGTGCTCATACGATGCTCAAAATTGTGCCTTTTTATTAAGTATTTCAATATAGTGTTTTCTTAATTTTTACGCGAATATGTTTTAATTGAATAAAAGATTTGATGTGGTTTACTACCACGTTTATTTCAATGAAACTTTGTAGCCATCGTTCATCCGCGTTGCTGGTTTTTAAAAGTATAATAAACATAATTACTTATTTATTGATTATTTTAAGTCACGAATGCACCCGTCTGTGACAATATCTTGTCCAAAAAAAAAAAACTATTCTGATGAACTAATTACGAAATTATTTATTTTATTAAATTGTATATATTACCTGAATTTATTAAGTTTTGTATATTTTTAATGTAAAGGTATCAACAGACGATCGAATTTGATCCGCTATCGCAGCATATTCTAATATAGTACGACCAAGTTCGATCGTCTGTTAGTGGCTTTATTATTATATTTTTTCGTTTTTTTTTTATTTTTTTTTATTTATTTATTTATTATATTATTTTATATATTATTTATTATTATTTATTATTTATTTATAATTTCGTGTAAATATAAATGTAAATGTGTAAATTTAAATATAGAATAGTGAGATTAAACGATTAAATAGTTAAGTTACCATTATTTTTGTTATTTCTTCGCACTAATCTCAGAAATAAACTTAAAGGGAAGTAAAGCAAATTGCATAGTCACTAACAGAACTTCATTAAAGTAAGGATAGTTAATTACTGAACTTAATTAGTACAATGTTTAGCAATAAAAACTAGCGTAAATTTTCTTTAACGGAAAATAAGTAGGTGGGTAGATAATATTGCGATTCTTTTAAGATAATATTTCTAATAAAACAATAGTGAACTTTCGCATTTATGCATAAGCTAGGCATGGAAGTGGTAGTAGTATACCCTACTACTACAAGAGAAACGTGCTCTGTCAACCTGGATGGTGCATATTTGTCTCCGTAAGCTGCGGCGTAGCATCTGCCTACAAATATCTACTTATGGTAGCAGTTGTTTTCGCTTATGGATCGTTCTTTAGCTTAACATCAGGTGGAGTGTATAATAAATATGTTGAACGCTTAGGAAAAAAAAATACAAAGAGTTTACTACTAATTATGCATTTTATACTTGAATTTTATAATACCATGTGATATTAGACGCTTAGAAGATTAAAAATGTATTTTTAACTTGGAGAGAGACGAAAGCTGAAAGTTTTTCGCATAGTGGTTTGTAACGCGTCGATACCGAGGTCCGTTTTCTATTTCTGGTCGAAACAAATATTTATTTATAATTTATAGTATTACTAACACTCTTTTGTTCTTTTGGTTTTATTGAATGTAGTGCTCTATTATATTATTTTATAAGATTTTTTTGCTCTCGTTTTGTAGGTATTACATTTATTTTTAAAATTTTCTGTTGATCCTGTACGTAGAACAAAAAAATAAAAGTATTTGTTTAGAGGCTAGGTTCGTTTTCCGGCCCTTGTACCTACAGGGTATCCTATTTTGGAGTGTACATGTATTTATTAATGATTATTAGTTTAGTGTGAACTACACCGCTTACCACGAAGTTCAGTTGGCTTAACGCCCCGGATTTACTTAACTACTTTAGAATTATCCGCCTCGTTGTTTATGTACCGAAGAGATCAATTAAATTTGTCTTCAGAGATATGAGATTAAAATCTTAACTTTACCATTATTAATAAAAAACAAAAAATTTACTCGCCGATGATTTTATAAAAAAAAAACACGGATTTAAATTATATAACTCAATGATCACATACAAACAAAATGAGGTTTTGTGATCTGGTAGTGCAAAACTGGATAGATAAAAAAAATGCAACACTTACAAACTCACGCTCATTATCAAGGGCATACTGCCCTCTATCACTCCTCGGTCCTTCGAGAAAACCACCGTCATCTGAACTGTGGCTGCACACTGCGTAGGGTAATCATGCACACTGCAATACCATACGAGTACACGCGCCGCCACCGACGAATTGTCATAATCACGCAAACTATTGGGTTGAAAAGTAGTGTGAAGAACCAGTACTTTATGTTGAAATATGGCTTTGTTCAGTTTATGTTTTAAATAAAAACGTTATCATTCGGTTTTGTTCACCCTGGTTGCCAAAATATTGTATCGTTTTAATCTGAAATAAATAATATGCAAATCTTCTATTGAAAGAGTTTATTTTAACACTTTATACGCCCACTTGAAATCCCAGTTTCAGCAAGCTCGTTATCGGATTATGGATTTGGCTGATTTTCTTTGTAACCCCTCAACTCATAACCACTGCAGCAACATGTTTTGAAATGATAAGTCATGTGCGCTATATTTGTATAATGCTAATCATAGGTATTCGAGTTGAAGTAAAGGAGAATGTCCATTCGCCTAAGAGAAATGGGCCCACAATTTTTTTCTCGAGTTTGTCGATGATTTTGAGTTAATTTTGTAGAAAAATAAATCTACGTTCCTTATTACTAGTCAGTTTTAATTTTTTTACCCGGGTTATTGAGTAATAAGATGTTTTCTGGTGCAATATTTGAGGTTATTATTATATTTAATAAATAAAATAATATTTTAGAATATTGTTTTGTTACCAAAGTATTCGGTATCAAGTGGGCTCAAGAACGGGCATTCTTCTTTAGAAAGGCACCATTTCTGAGTTGAAACGGTTTTGTTCTCGGGGTGCCGAGTGCGATTTGATATATCTTATAATGTGTATGCCATTAATTATATTGTGTATCTAGTAGCTGTTACCCACAACTTTTAGTATACCGTTCTATCCCTAGGCAGTTAGTTGTATGTGCGTAAATTGATATACTCGTATTTAATTGAAGTAGAGAACATATACATCGATATGGACATAATCAATCTCCAATATTAATTACAACACACATGATGGGTATTAATTAAAATCCGTTACTTAATACTTTGGTAAGATTATTATGTATTAATGAACAATATGAGCATTTTCATATCTTCTCCTCATTAAGACATTATTTTTAGTTTTATTAGTGTGTAAATAATATAACAATTCTTAATTTAGTGTTCTAAAAAGGGAAAGTAATTATAAAAAAAATGTATTATAGAAGAATAATGAAAGGAATTTATGAATTAGAAGTAACTAGAAATGTTAAAAATTAAAATTCCAGAAATATTGGTGTTAACAATATAAAACAATCGCAGAGCATGTATGAGAGGTGATAAATATATAAGCGGTGTGAAAAGTTTATGCCTAACCTTTTCAGTTTGGACTTCACAATATGGATTCTAGCGAAATTTAAAAAGTTTTTTTTTTATGCTTAATAGGCAAGCGTTTGACCACACCCTGCCTGGTGTTAAGCAGTGATGTGGTCTAAGGTGAAGCACGCTTGCCTATGAGGTACCTGTTCACCTTCGATTTGAAGAGACCTATGTTGTACGTGTCGGGAAACACAGACACCGGGAGGGAGTTCCACAGTTTCGCAGTACGCACGAGGAACGTGTTGTCAAAACGCCTCGTACGCACTCGTACGTATATATATGTACTTTTTTAATTTATATGTTAAGTTTCATTATAATTAACAAATAACTTTATTGAATTTATTGAAAATATTCGATAGTATATGTACATTAAATATACATATGTATCAATATCATACATAAAAATCTATAAATGGCATCAAATATATATATATTTTTTTCTACAAATCTGTATTTCTTTTTCAATCCCAACGGATCTGAGAACAATAGCGTTATCGTTCCAAAAATGTTTTCCTCGAGAGGTTATATCAAATAACACTATGGTTTCCTTTATTACTTATTTAAGTTTTGTATATACGTTCATTAATCAGTAAAATATAAAGATAAAGTTACCTAATAATATATAAATAAATGAACAAGGAAAACACAAACATCTTGACACCTAGACGCTGAACAAATGTCTACTTTTTTGTATATTATTTATAAAATATTAATTAGTAATTTTTCATTTTATTTTTTTAATTAACCAATAAATTGATTATTTACATAACATCAAATAAACCAATTTAGTCATTTGGAATAAACTTTTGGTGAAAAAAAAAATATCGTGCAGTTTCAACCTCAAAGATCTTTCTTTCTAAGAAGGTGAAGACAAAAAAGATACAGTAATAATAATAAAGCAAATTAAGCATTTAAAAATAACCAATAACACTAATAATGTAAATTTTTAAAATCTATTACAAAATTAGCATGTTAGTTGATTTACATGAACTGGGAGAGCTCATCAACCGACCACAACAGAGCAATCAACGAGCTTTCATCTATTTGTATGCAAATTCGAGACAAAATCAAGCGATCCGTGTTTTTCCGTAACGACAAAGAACATCTTTAGGCAATTTTGCATGTTAAACGATGAGACAATTAAAATCTTGTGTCGTTAAAATATGCCGTTGTTAGTTTGTTTTAAATATTATATTAATTATACAAGTGGGTGAAATTGTCAGACTGGCTTTCGCGCAAGTCTCGCGGAGGTTCCTGGTTCGATTCTCGGTCGAAATTGAGGCACACTAATGATGAGTATTAGTCCAGTCTGCCATCCTGAGGTAGTACGCTATTACAAAAATCGATGTTTTTCCGGTACCATTTACTGAATCAGGGAACACAACTGTGAGGATGTCATAGTATAAAATTATAGCTAATATATTCATCTCTAGAAATAAGGCATAAAAATTGTATAGTGCCATACAAAATTTTCCCATAAATACGATTTTACCATCGCAAGAATCACCGAAAATGACAAAAAATGGGGTCTGTTTAGGTACCATTATAACTAAATCCAGAGCATATTTTTACTTCAAAATCATAAGAAATTGTAGCTTATATAGTCCTCTATGCATGGTGTCTATAATATTGTTTTCAGTAAATTACTATTAAATTTATCGGGAATATAATAAAAATAGAGAAAAAAATTCATACAAAATTTTGACGCGGTTGGTCAGTCCGCGCTCGGACGCGCTCGTGAACGGGTGGGTGTATCGCTTTTTTGCAAAAATCAAATACATGTAAATACACGACTCCGAGTTGTATACTATGATTGCAAAAAGTTGATACTTTTTTCGACCGCAATAAATATGATTTACTACCACAACCTAATTTAAGAATAAAGAAATTTATCTTTTTGGTATCAAGGATAAACACATTTTTCATATAATGAAAAAGATAATAATAAATATATTTTTAAATTCAAGATGGCGGATGTCACTTTTTAATAAAAAAAAAGAGATTAACCATCTCGCTATTTTGGAGTTTTTAGAGGTGGTGAATATCCACTTTTTAACCGACTTCCAAAAAGGAGGAGGTTATATGTTCGTCGCGTATGTTTTTTTTTATGTATGTTCATCGATTTTTTTTAAACGGCTGAACCGATTTCAATGATTCAAATTGTACTATGTTAAGCTGCATCCCATAGTGGTCCCATATATTTTTCTAAGATGCACAGTGTGCAGTTTTTCAGTAAAACGGAACAAAAAGTCAGTTTGTAAATTTTTTTTACTCCGATTTACTTGAAATTTGGCATACATACTTTACAAAATAAATAATGAAAACGTGTTTCAGCATTTCTTGAAATTAAACCCCTAAGGGGATGAAATGGGGCAAAATGGGTTGAATTTTTTTTTAGTCAGAATTACTTGAAATTTGGCATACATACTTTACAACATAAATAATGAAAACATTTTTCAGCATTTCTTGAAATTCAACCCCTAAGGGGGTGAAATGGGGCAAAATGGGTTTGATTTTTTTTAGTCAGAATTACTTGAAATTTGGCATACATACTTTACAAAATAAATAATGAAACACGTGTTTCAGCATTTCTTGAAATTCAACCCCTAAAGGGGTGAAACGGTTTACCCAGTTGGTTGAATTTTTTAAAATCAGATTTACTCGAAACAGCAGATTGCTTAACCACGTTAATAATGAAACTTGCGTTTCCACCCCGAAGGGGGTGAAACGGGGTGAAAATAATCAATATTTTTAGTGACAAAATACATATTAAATAATGCTCTATAATATAATATAAACAATTAACATGCGTTTCACCCCGAAGGGGGTGAAACGGGATGAGATGGATTGATTTTTTTTGTCAGATTTACTTAATTTTTAGTATATTTGCTCTACACACAACATAAATAACGAAACGTGTATTTCAGTTTTTCCCAAAATTTTATATGAAAGGGTAACCCCCCTTAAGGGGTTGTACGAGTTTCTTTTTTGTTAGATTTATTTCATTTGAACTACGATTAGTATTTGTACGTTTATTATGGAGTTTTTGCTGTTTTTGGTCCGCTACCCTAAAAATGGAAAAATAAAAAACCTTTTCAAAAAAAAAGTTGAACCGACTTCAATAAACACTAAAAGCACTCAAAAGTGAAAAATAATTTTTAACAAGAGTATAAACATAAACACTAATAGGTGTTTATTATGTACAAATTAACTGTCTACATACCTGCCATATTTTTGGAGTAGGTGCCAAGCTATATCAATTCAAAATTTCAGGATAGGAACACTTGGATATCTTCCTAGATATCAAGTATATCTATAAACGTTTGCTTGGCACCTACTCCAAAAATGTGGCAGGTATGTAGACAATTAATTTGTACACAATAAACACCTATTAGTGTGTTTTTTTTTTTAAATCTATTTTTTTAGGCTTAACCTATTAGTGTTTATGTTTATACTCTTGTTAAAAATTATTTATCACTTTTGAGTGCTTTTAGTGTTTATTGAAGTCGGTTCAACTTTTTTTTTGAAAAGGTTTTTTATTAATACATAATGACGACTGATAGAATTTTTCAAAATATATAGAGTGTAAAAAGACATAAAGCAATCCCATGAACCACGAATACTGTTCAGGTCGGTATTTCTCGTGGGAATGTAGTAATTTTTCTTTCTGGCCCGCACTTAAAATTTTTAGGAACGAAATAATTATAAATTAATTAAAAATATATACGAGTATCTTGCAGACAATTAGTCAATACTTAGTCAAGTTTTAAAGAGTGGTGGGCAGATGATGATAATTATAAGCCAGTCTGCTGTCCTAGGGTAGTTAGTTACAGTTACAGTGTAACACCCGTGAAGTGGCCTAGTCGCCTTTCGGGATCAGTTTGAAAGTAGCCAGGTAAAGAAGTACTTGGATGGTAAACAGTCGTCTCTTCAAATCGGCACAGCGGAGGCGACTGCCGCCTGCAGAAATTTCATGACTTAAAATTTAATTGGTATAATAAAATGAAAATAGTAAATAAAGTATTTAATATAGTTTACTACTGCGTTTATATTGTACCGCTGTTCAGAAATCAATTAAATTTAAAAGTCGTTCAGAAATCAAATTTATTTCTTTTTGGTTTGATTACGAATTCTTTTTGTTCCGGTTAAGTTTTGACCACATTTTTTACTAAAGTTGAAACATTCTGCAAATATCATTCAGCTTTTTTATTTATTTATTGATCCTGAGGCAGTATGAAGTTTGCCGGGTCAGCTAGTCTTTTATAGTTTAAGATTGGGTCATGAAAGCTCACTTGAAAAATTCACCTGTATACAGGCTGTACAAAAACAGTCAGCTATCGCGCGAACCAGATTATAGCGTATACTGACGCGGTATTTTCAATAAAGTTTTAGCATTAGTAGTGTACCATGTGATTAATGGCATTGCCGTTTGTCTTTTTACACCTATACACAGTGTAAAAAGAAATGCGTCATCCCCGCAGACCAGATGTTCATCACATCATTCTGATATGATATTTTTTTTTTTTTTTTTTGAGACATGTTTTTTGACATTTATTGGTCTAATATCAACATAACATTATGACAACATTATTTGTTAAAAAAAAAAACAAGCAATGTTCGTTCAAAAAACGGCTTCGTAGCATTCAACTCACAGTTGATGGACTTCCAAGCGCACTTGTTTTGGCGATGTTATTGCGGCTTGATTTATTTGAACATCTTTAAAAACTAATAATTAAAAAAAATCTAGCAATTACATTTTAGTATTGATAGTGTAAAACGTGGTTAAAAGGAGCACCCACAGTCCTTTCATACCCTGCGCGTACCAAATGCAATTGAAAAATTTCACAAGCACAAATTTAACAATATTAAAATTAATTAAATAATATCTTCAAGTATCAAGATTAGTTAGGTAATATATAAAGTCGGGCAAAAACTGTATCAATGTGTGCGTAAGTAAAATGTCGTAGTGTGACCCAAATTCGAATGTGTCAAAAATGCGATAGCGTCCTTAATTCGATTTCATAATATTTTGAAGGATGTCAGAGCATATGCAGCCGACATGTTGTTAATATGAGACATTGTTTGCTTGACATGACGTACCTTTATTAATAACGCCTGTCAAAAGGTAGGTTTATTAAAATATGTCATGTACAAGTTACAACCTATGTTCGTATAATTTTGTAAATTTACAAATTTTAAATTGTAATAAAATATTCAGCAAAAGCTCCTTACTTCAGAATAAGTATAATAAAAAAATCTTGACACCGTAGATTTATTTGCTTAAACAAAGATTTTATTCAAGACTAAATAATAAATTTAAATTAAATTTGTCCCAGCTCATGCAATAAAACCCATGATATATTACACGAAATGCGAGATACACGAGATAAAACAATATCAAAGGCAACGTCAGATAATAATGCGAAGGTGGGGAATTGTATTAAATTGAAAGGCGTCAAAAAAATCAAGGGCCACGAAACATCTTTCGCTCGGGTGGTTCGTGTCACGATTTCTTAAATTGATTCACGGCTCGTAGGTATCGCTTTGAATCAACAGTCTGGAAAAGTGGAATCGTAATAATCAAAGTGATATATATTTTGTTTAATATATTTATAATCACTAGTTTTGTATCATATGAATAATTTATGATAGATGATTAATTAAATAGAGTTTTTTAAACTACGGTTCGTTGTAAAGACGATCGAACTTTAGTTCACATGTTTCAGTATGGTACGACAAGAACTAAATCTGTGGGCAGCTCTGGATCAAGTTCGATCGTCTCTTAATCTAAATCTAAATACTTATATAAAATGCTAATGTTAGTACGTAAAGACAGGGTTTTCTCCATGATCACCAACTCCAATCTGCTTCCTGTTGGGGTGGTAGATACCCCTCGGTCTCCTGGTGAAAGTAAGGGAGTTTGGTCGCGGTGGGTGGAAGAGGGTGGTTGTGGGAGGCGAAAATCTCAAAAAATGTATATCTGTCCTTTTCTAACTACGAAGTATAGAGAGAGAGAGAGTACTAAGTATAGACTTCTAAAATTTTTTGAAATAATCTAGAAAACTTCAAAATGTGTGCAACTGTTACAATATATCTAGAAGGTTCTAAAAGTTTCAAGAATGATCTAGAAAGTTCCAAAACGTTATTAACTGCTAAAATCGATATAATAATAATAATAATAATAAATGCTTTATTGCATATAACACAGTTAAAGAAATACAAAATCATAAATAAGTTACTGCAATTGGCGGTCTTATCACTAAAAGCAATTTCTTTCAGACAACCAATTGATATTAAATAAATTGTAAGGAAAAGAGAAAAGCGGGTAATGCAGTCAAGAAGTACCTAATATTAAATAATCTAAAATTAGTTACAATAAAGATATAAATAATAATATAATAGTAACATACTATACAATACAATAAAATACATACATATACACATTATAAATACATACATATATATTACATAAATAACTAATTCTATAATATAATCTAAAAAATAACTAAATAAAAATATACAATGTTCTAGAAAGTTCTACAAATTTCCGGAATGATCTAGAAAGTTCCAAAATGAGCGCAACTGTTAAAATCGATATGGAATGTTCTAGAAGGTTCTAAAAATTTCAGGAATGATCTAGAAAGTTCCAAAACGTTATCAACTGCTAAAATCGATCTAGAATATTCTAGAAGGTTCTAAAAATTTCAGGAATGTTCTAGAAGGATCTAAAAATTTCAGGAATGATCTAGAAAGTTCTAAAACTTTATCAACTGCTAAAATCGATATAGAATGTTCGAGAAAGCTCTACAAATTTCTGGAATGATCTAGAAAGTTCCAAAATGAGCGCAACTGTTAAAATCAACATGAAATGTTTTAGAAAGTTCTAAAAACTTCTAGAATGATCTACAAACATTAAAAATGTGTATAGCTGCTAAAATCGATATAGAACGTTCTAGAAAGTTCTACAAATTTCTGTTTACACATTTACTAGAGTATTCCTGATTTTCAATTCGTTAATTAGTTAATCAGTTTGATTTGATTAACTCTATAAACACCGTATGTTTAATGGTCAAATAAGTCTCTCAATATCTAAGATAGAAATCTACAATATCTACGTTAAAAACGGATCCTTAAATACTTTTTATACCATTAAACATGTGATGTATTTTGAGTTTTGACCCGAGCAACGCCGGGGGTTTCGTCGCTAGTTCTTAAATAAAATTACAACACAAAATTACTCGATAATGGAACTATGACAGATATTAATACTTACTGCTCAGGATTAGTAAATTAATATTAAAACTTGTATACCACAGTATTTTTTTTTTATTGTAGCTCGGCATGTGACAACACTTAGCCTGATGCTAGAGTGCGAATAGTTATTATAAACATGTAGTTTATTCCGTACAGGTAGCTATTTAAGTTATTTTAATAACAAAATGAAAAAAGTAGAAGGTTTTTAATTATCCATTTGAAAATATTATTTTATATTAAAATTAATATAACAACTAAGTTTATTTGAACTAAACAAACAAGTATGTCGACAGACCCCGTCTTGAACATTATTGTTAGAGGTTTGAATGAAATTCAAAACGAGATGGCTAACCTTCACTGAACAATTTTGGGTAGACAAAAGGGAGAGTAAATTATTTCGACCCAATTATGAAAATATAATAAAAAGTCACGATCTAACCTTAATTATAATTTTGCTCATCACCCATTTCAATTTAGTTTTTTTTCCCCTCATTCCATGGTTTTCGTTTAGTGGTAAACAATGTTGCGTATTACGTTCCATAAAATGCAGCCAATGGTGTTCGGATGCACAAGGATGGCGTTCAATATATTTTATAAGCTCTTGCTCTCGGCATATAATATTGTACGTTCCCGGAAACCTACGCAATTCTACACAAACCGGTTCTAATTTAAAAAGATTTTTTTTCGGAATGCAGTCAAAGCAACGCATTAATTTTTATATATTAAAATAAATAGGTAGACTGTACCTACATGAAAAATATTGCAGATATTGTTGTACCTGCGTAATATAGTAATAATAAAGCCCTAGAGCAGTCAAATGAAAATTCGCGAATATTTTTAACAAGTCAAAATTCAACATGAGCGTAGAGAGATATTAAATTAAGGGATGAACGTAATAAATTAAATTATCCAGTTAGAGCTTTTTCCCATGAATATTAGTATTTTATTTAAAACTTTCCTGTTGACATGCTTATGCTATGTATTTCGTTTGAACACTATTCCTATTTTTATTTCTATTACATACTAGATTAATTTTTTGTTTTATATTAATTACAATTAATTATATGTAGGTATGTAAAATGTATGTTATGTTAATCTAAGAAATAACATATTAAGAAATTTGTTATTAAAACAGGAATATATTTATTTTATTAAATGATGGATTTGCTATTATTAAATTATGATGAAAGAAGAATAGACCACTAAGTCATCAGCGCTTCACGTGACCACGTCAAATATCATTTCATCTTTACATTTTATAAGATCTTTTTCATATTTTTTATTTTCATTTTTCATCATAATTTAATAGGACTAATATATCACGTAAGCTGTTAACAGGAGAAAATTTGTGAGCGCAAACTAAGGTACTTCGACAGAAATCGTGCGTGAATTGTCTCACAATGTCTCTGAAAGATAAACTGCGGGTCGTAAAATAAGGGTGAAAAAGATGGCCGCCGTAGCCGAGGGTTTATGGCTCGATTATCTTTAAGAGACATCGATTTCACTGTGTTGGATATAGGCTTTTGATTCGTCGCAATCTGTTGCTTCTTGTTGTTTGTTTCATTACTTATTGATATTTCACTACTTTCTTATCCATTATATTTCATTATAGTTTACTTACTTCTTTACATAAATAAAAATAAAAACAATATTTAAAAGAGTTGCAGCCATACATATAATGGTCTGCTATAGCGTCTTCAATTAGTGTAGTCCCCTTTCTGGATCAGTTTGGAAGTAGCTGGGTACAACGGGAGGAGTGTGCCCTGTTAACCTGGATGATCTTAATTAGTTTACACAAGGCGGGATAGTGGAGGTGACTACTACTTGCAGATATTTCTCTGATTATTATTATCTCGGGCAAGACCAACAAATTTTAATTAATAACATTGTATTTACTTCCTTGAATAACTTAGTTACATCAAGGACTACTTGTTTATTGAAAACTAGTTTTTATAAGAAAGAACTAACACTACCATACTATCTGCTAGTAAACCAATCATTTAAAGTTGGAGAATTTCCGGACAAATTAAAAACTGCAATAATAAAACCGATACATAAAAAAGATTCAAAAACTGAACTCGGCAACTATCGGCCAATAGCTTTACTACCCACATCATCGAAGATCTTCGAAAAAGCAATGTCCCAAAGAATATATCCCTTCTGTGAAAAATATAACATATTTGACGACAACCAATATGGTTTTAGACAGAAGAGATCCACAACCCTAGCCGTATATAAATACATCCAAGAAATACTAAACACAATAGATAGAAAACAATACGCGATAGGCATTCTCCTAGATATGACAAAAGCATATGACAAAGTTAAATACAATATTTTATTAGACAAATTATATAATATAGGAATAAGGGATAAAGCTCATAGATGGTTCAAATCATTTCTCGAAAACAGAAAACAATATGTGGAAATAGAACAATTCGAAAATAAAAATGGAAATATTGTAAAAACCACATCGGACGTATTGGTTGTTAAAAACTCGATACCACAGGGAAGCGTACTCGGTAGTCTACTCTTCTTAATTTATATAAACGACCTTCCAACAAGAATAAGAGAAACATGTGTATTATTCGCAGATGACATCTCAATACTATTAAAAGCCACAAAACATGACGATTTAAAGAAAAACATTACTGACATATTAAATAGAACAATACAATGGATGAAGGAACATAATTTACAAATTAATTTTACTAAAACAAAAATAATGCAATTTAGACCATACCAAAAAGAAATGCTACAAATTGACTACTCTTATAACAATACAATAATAGAATGCGTAGAAAACTTTAATCTTCTCGGTATAAACATCGACAGCAATGTGAACTGGAAAGACCATATACAGAAAATTACACTAAAGCTATCTAAATTCATATACGGGCTAAGACAAATAAAACTAACAACGAATTATAATACAGCCCTAAGTGCATATTATGCTTATGCGTACGCCTGGCTAAAATATGGTATTATATTGTGGGGTAACTCCTCTGACATACATAGTGTGTTCATTCTACAAAAAAAATGTGTGCGTATACTAGTAAACATTAAAAAAACTGAGAGTTGTAAGCCACATTTCATAGAACAAGAAATTCTAACACTCACATCAATATATATCCTAGAAATGTGTAAATTTGTGAGAAACCACCCCACATTCTACACAGAATATAATCAAAAGCAACATAGGTACAAAACCCGAATGAAAAACTATCTAATAGTGCCTAAGTCAAGACTAGAGTTACATAGATCTGGCCCCCACACCATGTCAGCTAAAATATATAATAGCCTGCCAGAGGAAATTAAAGACATAACCGGCAACGCAGCATTTGAACGAGGGCTAAAGAAATTTTTAATAGAAAAAGGCTTCTATAGCCTAAATGAATTCTTTGAAAATTGTATTTCTACCTAAGATTAAGCTGACATGAATTTTGACATATAATTAGAAACCTATGACATTGTAATGTAATTTAAAAATGTATTTTTGCTAATTAATTAATGATACATATGACATGATAAATATTTACACGCCCAAATGGGCAGTTATGGTGAAACTAACATAGATATAAGACCTTACTAACCCATAACATGTAAATAGATAAATAAATAAATAAATAAATAAATAAATATAGTGCGTTTTGCGAGCACTGGGAGTACTCGTAGATGGTTTCGAAAAAACAAAACTAGAGGGACTAATTAAGACTAGAGTTAAGAAGAAGAACTAAGACTTTTGTTCCGGAACTTTGGCCCTATCTCGTTCCGTTCCGTAGATATCGCGTTTCGGAACCGGACGGAACGGACTTTCGGAATATCTCGAGGTTACGGGGGCACCCCGTACTCATATAAAAAAAAATATTTCGCTGACCCCCCCGCAAGTGCTCCATAACATATGTCAGTCAGTAAGAGTCATAATAGTATAAATAATAATAGAGAGTGCAATTTTTACATGTATTACAATTTACATGTACAGCTAAAGCTTTGATCATAATATCTCAAAGAACATCATCTCCGTTAATTAACTGTCTATAGCTTAAGTAATGTGTAACATGTCTTTGGAATATTAACACAACATATTACGAGAATATTAATATACGAGTATCGTATTCTGAACGCGATTGTTTTGAGTAAAAAGACTTGTTTCTACAGGGTGTAAAAGGACAGCGGGCATTCCCTTTAACAATGTGTTATAATACCAAGGCATTTTAATTTTTTAAAAATAAATCAAGCCGCTTGTGTGCTACACCAGCCGTTTACCTACCAATCCTTGCATTCACATTGCTTGTTTTTGATGTTTCGATGAGGTTTTGTGTTTTTTAATAAATAATGGCATCATAATGTAGTTGATATTAGACCAATAAATGTAAAAGTGATACAAAAAACTCAAAATAAAGAAAAGAAATACTTGCACCTCATCAAACCTTTCTTTCTACACCCTGTGTCAAATTATAGTATTATTACATAATATAAGTAGATAGATAGATACACTATGGCTTTATTAAATCTAGTTTGTTATTTACATGTGTCGTATAGTCTGGGAGCTGACCGCAAAATCATTTGACTTGTAGTAAGGACTATGAAACTTTGCCAGAATTCAACATTGAGACCGGCGACGACATCGAGGGGGAGGAGGGGGACAATTCCGTTTCTTCAAAGAAATACTATATTTTTGCATAAGTTTGATTCTACCTGAATTGAGACAAGCAAGTGTCTGCATTACAAAATCGTTCCTTTCCTTATTGTTGTCGTCGGTCTCACAGGTTGCCTAGCGCATCGTTGACTCAAAGTTTCTCCATGCCTGCGATGGAACAAACGATTTTGCTGTCAGCTTCCGGACTTAATATACGAGTATTCAAAGGTTGTAGTATAAATTAGCACGTCTCAAATGGAATTACTTATATTTTAATATATTTAAGGTTGTCTATCTCTCTCTGCTATAACTCACTTCTAAATTTAAGTTATCCTAATATACCTACAAATATAACAAGAGGAGTGTGCACTATCTATTTGGATGGTGCACATTCATCTCCTCAAGCCGGCATAGCGGAAGCGACTGCTGCCTGTAGAAATTTATCTGTAGTTGTTTCCGTTTATGGATCGCGCTGTAGCTTTACATCAAGCAGAGTGTTCATATTCCGAGCTACAATAAAAAACGTCTATTACATAGCCGAAACGGCTAAATATTTTAGAGGTAAAAAATTAATTTATTATTTATTATTGTGTACATGTATATATCAAGAATTTGTATTTGTTTGTCTCTCGCATGTGTTTCGGAATTACCGGTCAGATTTGAAGAACTTATTTTTACGTTTATTCAGGAAGGTTTTTGTTTTGTCTTAACGTAGGTGAAACTGAACACCATAGTTAATTTATCTCTATAAAAGGTTCTCTAGGAATGGAACTTTGATCACATAATATTAATTATACGAATACGAAGTTGCGGGCAACAGCAATTTGCGTAGGTTATGTGTGGGCAGTTAAGCTTCTTGTGAGCTTTACAGGCACTCGTAATTTGAAGGTTATATTTATGAGCTTTCAAAGACTTGAAGGTCTAACAAGGGAGATCATTATTAAAGATAATATTGATTCTAGATACTCGGAGATAAAATCTATGATCCAGAGTGAAACGCTATAACATTTTTTTTAAATGTATTATAGTTCGGCATGTGACAACACTCCGCCTGATGTAAAGCTAGATTGCGGTTCATGAACGGAAACAACTGCTACTACAGAGAAATCTCTAAGAGCAGCAGCCGCCTCCGCTATGCCGGCCTGAGGAGACGAGTATGCATCATCTAGATTGACAGTGCACACCACTCCCGGTATACCTGGTTACTTTGAAACTGCTCCCGAAACGCTACAAGGTCACTTCACGAGCCCCAGGACGTCAGACTGGGCAAATAACCATCATCAGTCTGCCTACCACTGTTTTATAGTACCTATTAAAAAGTACAGTATACTGAGTGACCAAAGTACATATAACAAAGTTACATAGGTACCGGTCAGACTTAGCGACGTTCAAACACGAGTCTCACCGATCGTGAGTTCACGCGTCTTACCGCTAGACCACAACAGCTCGAATTTAAAATAGATATAAAGTTGTCCTCACTCCTGACCTAACCTTGATCTAGTTTCTCTGCATAAGCCAATATACATTAGCTAAGCAAATCGAAAAATATGGAATAAATACTATGAAGAGAAAAAAAAAACCAAATTAGGATACCCTGGGTATCAGAAGAAGAACAACACAAAAAATAACACTCAAAAGCGAAACTATTGCCCTTTTTATAGTAGTCAGACCTGTGAACACTCCGCTTGATCTTAAGCTACCCTATGGATCGGGGGAGGCAAGACAGTCGTCTCCGCCTCACGATCGATGAGACCCGTGTTCGAACCTTGCTAGTTCTGACCGGTATCGATGTAACTTTGTTATATGTACTTTGGTCGCTCAGTGCCTAATAGGCACTATTAAGGAATGATAGGTAGACTGATGATGGTTATTTATCCATTCTGCCGTCCTGGGGTAGTACCACCACTTTCGAATGTAACACCCGTGAAGCGACCTTGTTGCGTTTCGGGTATAGTTTGAAAGTAGCCGGGTATAACGGGAGGAGTGTGCTCTGTCAATCTGGATGGTGCATGTTCGTCTCCTTCAGCCGGCATAGTGGAGGCGACTGCTGCCCACACAGGTTTCTCTGTAGTAGCAGTTGTTTCCGTTCATGGACCGCATTCTAGCTTTACATCAGGCGAGGTGTTGTCACATGCCGAGCTACAATTTAAAAAAAGTCCTCGTGATACCCTGCGAAGTTTCTTGCTGATCCCGAAACGCAACTAGGCCACTTCTGAAATGTTACTTGTAAGTGGTGGTAAATATATTTTTTTTACCGGGAATCAATTATGAATAATTAAAAATAAATACTCGTATTAACCTTTTGTTTTTATTTCAAATAATTTAATTTTTAACAATAAAAGTTTTAATGAATTGGTGTAGATAGTAAAAAAGAAACGAAAAAAGTTTTAAATATTTACAAAAAATTAGCCCCTATTTTAATGTTGCAAAGTGTAATTGACTGTAAAACGAGAACTAAGAAAAGTTAACGAAGTTCGCCACGAATTGGAGTGAGGATATAAATATTTATGAGAATTTAAATGTTCCAATGGAAATTCAATATCAATTAGATGTTTGATTGTTCCATGAACAGATTTAACGTGAAAGCTTATTTTATTCGCCCCTTTTTTAATTGAACTCCGTACATTACTCGACCCTTATATTTACATTTTATATCTATAGCGTTTTTTTAATGTACAATAATTCTGCTATTAAGATCACAAGCACACACAAGCACATTTTGTAATGTTTTGTGTAATACATACGGGTATAATAAATAAATTTTTGTGCCGACCAGAAAATTGAACTTGGGACGACAAACCAATCTGGCACACTAACCACCAATGATGAACATGTAATACGACTCTAGTATTATGTATTCACGTTCCAGGATATTTCCAGGTATTTCTAAAATGTATTCGTGACAAACAAACAAAAAAATATTTATTTTTATACTATATTAGATAAGTCAAACTAGGCTACTAGATATAAAAACCGATTAACAATCGCTTCTAAAATTTATTTTATTTTGTAATTATTATATTATAAAAAAAAACATTAAAAGCAATGGTTATTTTAGACCAATTAACTTTAAAGAAAAATATTTTAAATTATAAATAGCAAAACCTTTGATTGTTCACAATGGCAAAAGAAAAAAGACCAGTCAAATGGAACCAAAGGAAAGCAGAATACACTTTTAAAATCCAATTGAAGCTTTTAAATACGACAACAATGTTTTTACAAAAAGACCAAATACACAGTAATGTAAAAACAAACTGGAGTAGACGCAAAAAAATAGATAAAAAACAAAAAACACTCTTTCATACTTAATTGTTTCCAATTTAAATTTTATAGTAAAACGTTGCATTAAAAGTTAGATTACAATTTGATTTTAAAAAATTGTAATTTTCTCTTAGATGTTGCCCGCAACTTCGTACGCGTATCATTCATATTATGAAACGGTGAGTTCATTTTTTCATCTTTCATCCTCTATTTACCTCATTGAGGGATCATTTTACAAAAACACTGAAACATTTTTTTCATTTATTACCAAAAACCTAAATATATAAGGTTACATACCCTTAACTTCATGATGGGTATGCCATACAAATTTTCATTCCCTATTTCACCCCCTTCGGTAACCTAAACCTACCCCAGGATGCAATATGTAAACCTTGTGTTTCCATTCATGGAGCGCACTCTAGCTTTACATCAGGCGGAGTGTTGTCACATGCCGAGCTACAATTAAAAAAAACTATCCAGTGATTTGGGAGTAAAAATGTAACAAACAAACATAGTTACTTTTACATCCACATTTATATAGTATTACATGATTTTTCGCTTATATCGTGTTTATAATATTTTTTCATGAATACATGATGAGGTAATTATCTCATGTTTTATCTCTTTTTTTTAATTCTAAATTAATAAATCTCTCTCTCTCTCCTCGTCGGTCCCTCATTGTTGAGGATCGTGACTCCTGGTGGCTTGCTCAATTAAATGTCTCCATCGGCTGCGACTGCTTGCCTGATGGAGAGCTTTATGGACCGGCATCTCCAGACAAATGGAAACCTGGTCTGTCCAGCGGCTTGGGCAATTTGCCCGTCTGAAGAAGACCTCGCACATTCCAGGTGCCAATCCGGTGTTTGTGGCGAATTGATTTTGGTATTCTATCGTCAAATTAATAAATACAGCTATTAAAACAATTAATAATCGTTATGGGGTGAATTTGAACGTGTCCAAATCTGTGTATTTAACATTAGTCAAATAGAATTTCATATGAGTCCAGTCACGTCCAATCTCAGGGTCGATAACACCATTACAGATTTTATTGCCAACAATAACTGTCCCGATTCCCATTTTGTTTTATTAATTTTGCTTTAAGTAGTTCAGTGCAATATGGCTTCTTGTAAATTAATTTGTCATTATTTTGTGAGCCTGAATAATTACCGAAACAGTGTCGGAACCCACCAATTACCGTAATTTATATGCAGCCCTCGTAGCAAGAACCAACTCACGACTTTCGAACAGATTTGTTTTGAACAGATTTTGTTGGCAACACCACAACAGTATTGTCAAAGAGATACTTAGTTGGGTGTAATATTGAAAAATTGTTACACTGCTTCTTAAAATTTTATTTCTTTATTTTATGGCATTGAACTGAACAGTTAAATCGAATCCCAGTCAAGTCAAAAACAGCTTCAGGGAACTGGTAAGGTCCTTACTAAAACTTCCAACGAAGTTTTGGAGGGAAAATAAAAATACATGTTCTTTTATTTTAAATTGTTTGCCCACACTCACGCACGTTCACGAACTTAATGGCTAATAATCCACCATTATTACACATTAACACTCGAAGAAACACAAGTTTAGGAAAACAATCCAAACAGATAACCTAATGTCCCCAGATGGCCGCCAAAACTCTTCACCCCGAGAAATATCTCTCTGACACTCTTTCTGTGGTGTTGGCAACAAAATATATACAAAACAAATCTGTTTGAAAGTTGTTCGTGCGTAGTATGTGCATTGTGCAGTATATGCAATAATTTGCTCTCACGATTGTACTCGTGTGTTTTATTACGAAATGGCCGCTTCAATCCTTTAATAAATTAAACAATTATGCTATTACCAATAGGAAAAATATCGTTCATTTTAAGTCATTAAAAATAAGAGATTAAAGTTGGGATTCTTGGACAAAGCACATTGTTCAGCGATATTGGATAGCATTGATAAAGGATGACAATTAAAGAGAAGGATAATACTCTAGAGGAAAAATCTATTTCATTTGCAGATTGGATGGCATTTACAAAACATTGAATGAATTCAAAGCAAACAATTATTCGAGAAAAAATAATATTTTCCTTAGCAATAATACAATATTGGAATTATGGAAAATCTGTTTATCAAATAATATGAAGATGTATATTTTATTTTTATAGAAGCTCGGTGTCTGATGCTGAAAAACGGTCTATGAGTGGATAGACTACTACCACAGAGTATAAACTAGTCGCCTCCGCTATGCTGTCTTGAAGACACGAATGCACAGTTTATTACGTTATACCCGGCTGCTTCCAAGCTAATCCAAAACGTGACTAGGTCACTTCACGTTGTACTTGAAAGTGCGTTTTCAGAAGTTTTCAAAAACAAGCTTTTCCTATTATAGGTCTACCAAAATCTCATGGCAAATAGGGGTAATAAAATGAGATCTAAATGATTTTTTCGATATTATAATTAAAATATAAAAAAAAAGAAATCACAAAATCTCAGCAAATAATAACAAATCTCTTATTTCATTATACACAACAACACAACTATATATACACCTATATATTCTTATTATTTTTTCATATAGTTCATAATATTATTACAACATAATATTTTTTAACAATCGTGTGCTAAAATTAATTTTGTTCTTTTTAATTGTTTTCATTTTTTACCGGAACCTAAATATGTATGCAAATATTTGTAAACGAAACACAAAGTAACGCGTACAATGTTTATGAAAACTCTGAAATTAAACAACAACAGAGTTAATCTAAAATAACTTTTAAACGTATATATCCTGTTTCCTTTTTTAATACAAAAAATACTAACAATGGTGGGCATTAACCCGGTCTACCTTCTGTCTTAAGCTTAAAGAGGCTTTCATATTTCCATTGTGAAGAAGTATTTCTCAAGGCCGGCATAGTGGACGCGACTATTGTCTGCAGAACCTCTTTTTTGGCAGCAGTCGCCTCCGTTCATGGATGACACTTAAAGAGTTAAAATAAAATAATATAAAAAAAGATTAAATATGGCATTTGTTTCCATAATAAAACATAAATAAAATAAAATCGGTTAGTGTTGTTCATTTGAATAAAGGAAACTTGTTATCGCTTTAAGTCAGAGATTAAATAAATTCTTTTTCTACCCATTTCTTAAAAAAAAAACACACACTTAAGCAAATTATCCTATTTTTCAGCTCTATAATTAAATTCTTGTTTGGCGTTCATTAACGAAATTAATGAGTCAAAATGTGAAAATCTGATCAAGGCTGTTTTAAATCTTCCGATGGCTATTAAACATTTTACGATAAAAGCTTTTAATGAAAAATAAAACTATATAATTCCATCATTTTTCCTTTTACGTAGGTTAGCACTTTTTGTACAAAATAACCTATTAATTAGTATTATTACGCCTTACTGTCGAATTTAATTAGTAACCTATTTTTAAAAGTAGCCCGGCTTGCGTTCATACTCCGCCTGATGCTACAGAGAAATATCTGCAGACAACTGTCGCCTCTGCTTTGCCGACGCGACCTGAAATATGTGTACCAGGGCACACTCCTCTTTCTGTTTGACTGAACTGACTACTTTCCGTCTACCACTCTTTTAATAATGGCCTGTATTATACCATACTGCAGTGAGCGAACAAAGTTACCATGGCATGGCCAGAATTTTGAAAGGTTTGAAAAGGTCTCTCGATCGTTAGTTCGCACCTTTAACCTCTAGAGCACGGACGTTCAAAAATAGTCGAATAAAAAAAAATTTACTTCTTAGACATCCATAAGCAAGTATTAACATATTAGTGTTATGACTAAGTAAAGATTCGTTAGTGACGATCTGTATAGGATCTCGGGAGGCGGTCAGTGTCGATCTCCATAAAGCCCTTAAGAGCTATCAGCGGGGTTTCTGGATAATACTTACTTTATATAGTTAAGTTTTACAAATATAGGATCTAATAATAGTATCATCGCGATTAATAAAAGTACCTTATAATTTTAATCATAGAGCTTTCGGGTACAAAAAATTTACAATCATTTTATTTTATTTAAAAGTTAGTCATGTAGATAAGTTGGGTACTAAATTTAAAGTAAAAAAAAACAATAGAAGGATGGGTGCCTAAAATGGTAGCAAATAAAAAAGATACAATAAAAAATATAAAATGATCGTGGTTATTAATCCGCCCGTTCCGGAGTTGTACCACTGCACTTTCAAGTGTAGCACTCGTGAAGTGACCTAGTTAGAACCGAAATGTAATGAGAGAAGTATGCCCTGTCATTGAATGCTGAATATTTACGTCGCCTCATCAAGTCGTCATCAGGTGGAGTTCGACCATACAAGTATGCCGCTATGCTAATTTCAACAAAAGTTTCATAGCTTCCAAACTTGTGTAGGTATATCGGAACTTGAAAAAGTCGTATTTTCTTTCAAGGCGAAAATTGCTTAGATGTTTTTCAAAGCAATTCCAATTCTTCAAGCAAATAATTAAACTTTGTTTTCTACTCAGTAAAACAGAGTAAACAAATTACTAAAACGACGATGCTTCTTCGGGGCACGACGACGCTGCGGACGAGATCAAAGAGGAACCTTTCCTAACGAATACCTCCTAATGACTAATGCTACTTACCTATTGTTATTTATCACTGAAATCGTATTAAATTAAATTAATTTTGTTTAATAAAGTTATAACTATTTTTATTTTTATTTTGTAGCTCGGGAAGTGACAACACTCCGCCTGATGTAAAGCTAGAGTGCGGTCCATGAATGGAAACAACTGCTACTGCAGATAAACCTGTGCGGGCAGCAGTTGTCTACACTATGCCGGCTTGAGGAGACGAGCATGTACCATCTAGATCGACAGTGCACACTCTTCTCGTTATACCTGGCTACTTTCAAACTATTCCCGAAACGCGACAAGGTCTTTTCACTGGTGTTACATTCTAAAGTGGTGGTACTACCCTAGGACGGCAGACTGGGTAAATAACCATATATATATATATATAAGTGTTCGTAAAGTTATCGTAGTGATCAGAGCGTTCATGTGCAAGCAGAGGACGATGCCGCGATGGTTCAATTCACCTCAGACTGTATGTGTACCAGAAATTTGCAATAATTTTTTTTTACAAATTATCTTGTGCAATGTTGATGTTCATGAATAAAGTTTTGCCTTATTTCAGTTTTAGTTCTATACAATATACATAAATGTTATAAATGTAGTTCTGAATGTAACCGCACTCGGTATGGACTGCCATGAGCGCTGTAAATTGCGTTACAATATCTTAGGAAATTCGAAATTTGAAATATTGTATATTTTTTAAATAAGTAAATAAATAGAACTTTAAAAACCCTTTATCTGCGTCATCTGTTGCTAGTTTCTTACAAGTGACGTCACGCCAGCAGCCCACGCTCATTGGTCGAACGTGCATGCGGGTTACGGCATTTATGATGTTGTACTTTATTTGTGTAATCAGAATTTGTTTAGTTTTCTCTTTCTTAGAACAAATAATGCCTTTGAAGTTTCAGAGTATTTTCTCTAAGCCAAATAATTTATAAACCAAATATTTTGGTTAGCAGAATTAAATGCTTATCTATTTTGTGGGAAAAATCAAAGATAAATTCCGATGCTTCGTTTGTGAATATTATTGAAGCCTTCAATAATAACATTCGTGGAATTTTACTTAAGAATTTGTGTAGGCTACGCTCTGATGTCGTAATAATAAAAATAATAATGTTTACTAAAATTATACAATAGAATTTATAGAGTATTCAAAGATTAAAAACGCAATGTTTGATGTTGATAAAATTACTTGCTTCAGATATATTAGATATTAGTTGTTGCCCGTAATTTTATTCCCAATCCATCCATAGGAAAACCCCGAGGTTTTACTCACGTTAATCCTAAAAAAGCTCAATACCTTCCCTAATAAACAGGTTATCTAACACAAAAGTAACATTATTTTTTACACGATGGTTATATTTTAATTTAATTAATTACCTAATTGAGTTTACATAATAATGCAAATGTAAACTGAATTATTAATTGATGAGTTTGTGACAAACTCATTTACTAATTTTCATAATTTCGTACTAAAACAAACATTTTAATAAAATTATATACATTTTGTCTACTTTATTTTCATAACAGTTTTTTACAGTAATCCGACAAGTGACCTGGTAATGTTTAGAGTTACAAACTACAAACTTGGACAGCCTCCCGGCTACTTCAAACCTGATCTCCCAACCCCGGGACTGCAAATAGGATTAATAACCATCATCAATCTACCTACCATTTTAAATATTCGAACTCTTTATTTATATTTTTAATTTAGCTGTTTTTTTTTTGTTTTATACAATTAATCTATGTTATCTTACATCTATTGACATGAAAATAAGAAATATAGGTTAATATATATTAAAGCTGTTGTCCTGATTTTTATTTAAGGGTGTTGATGATGAATTGTTTTAATAAAAGCACGCGGTAATAGGGAAACTTTTTGCGGTAATAGCCTATAAAAGTTGTCAGCTTAAACGGTCGCGTGGGGTAAATCTCGTTATATTCTACAGTATACCGATAAATTTACTTGAATGTACCTATGTAATTTTAAATTAAGTTTTAAGCAAGATTTACTTTTATTTAACGCTTCGGCAAATCAACTACTATTATTCAACGAAACGTTTTATCTTTACAGCAGTATGTAACCATGTTACGTGCTCTACTTTTTTTGTTTCAGCACTACATAACCAAATCCCTCAATTTCCGAGATATCGCGGTCACTTCTTGTCCAGAGACGACTGCTGATCAAAGTCGGTTTTTTCGTACTAAAGTGGCTCTCTCTATATTATGTCACATTAATTTCATCCAGCCACTGGGAAGCGGGGGAATAAATATGCCAATTAAAAGTTTTCTAGTCTGAATGATGTACAACTCTCACGCACGTTAACCAACTCCCTAATGGATAATAATCCCCCATTACAAATTAACACTCGTATTTTCTATATCCAGAATCCTGCCAAACAAAACTTCTTTGTATTTATTTGTTTATTTTATTTAAAAAAAAAAAAGATCAATAAATAGCTCTATAATAATCATGTGTTGATAGCACTGTTAGTGGTTATTGAATTCGTACATGCGGTCGTCTAACAATGACTTGACATGGGTCGCTCGGGCCAAAAGCTCTCCCAGAGGACCCAAATAACTTTCAACATTGATTGCCTTTTCTCTATAATACGAATATAGTCTATACATAGAGTAACGTGGTATATTGTTAATCATAATATTGTTTCATTTATTAAATATTACTCGTAATAAAAAAATATAAATTTAGCGTACATAAAAAAGGCAAAATTCTAACAGAAAATTATTATAAAATAACCTAAGTATTTTTAGTAAGTGATGTGGATGTAAAGGTCGTGTAATTTGAAACACACGTTGTTACCTTCCAATTAGATTTGGTTTTCATGTTAGGCTTAAGCGCAATATTAGTAACCGGAAACTCAAGCACTGAATTATTAACGCTTGTAGTATTTACTTACATCTATACTCTCCTCATTTTTTTATAGGCAATTATCTTAAGTTTCTTATGGTCTTCGACAGTCTTTCCGAAGCCAAATATTTTAACCATATAAAAGCTAATTTGACAATGTAAAATATTACAATTAAAGCATATAAAAATAACTCAATTAAGTTACAAAATTATAAACGATAATTTTATTGTTAACAATAAAAATTTAATTCTAAGAATTGAAAAATAAAATAAAACAAATTAACTTATATTATTTATTATTTGTTACAGATATATTCGATTAGAAAGATGCATCGTTGATATTGGTAAGTTTTTTTTTTCAAACATAACCTAAGTATGATTCAACTAGTTTTTTTTTTAAGCAGTCTAGCATATGACTACTGTCTGCCTAATGTAAGCTTGAGTGCAGTCCATGAATAGATAATAATCTTTATTAAAATAATAAAACTAGTCTGGGGACTGTATTTCCGATGGCAGTATAATTGCTACTCAAAGATTTCCAGAATCAAACCAGATTTTTGCAATGATCCTCCAATGAACTCCAATTAAGAGTAATTAAAGTGACGTAATATCTATAGACTTGAACAAATTAGTATTTTTTGACAATTGTGCTGAATATTTCATTCTATAATAATTAAATTAGTTTTATTGTAGTTTACTATTGCGTATATAATTTCGACTTTTTTTTTACTTATTAGCTAATGTTTGCCTACGAGTTTTTTTTTATACAATTTTTAATATAAACAAACAAATACAAATATAATAGGCGTTATATAAAAATTACATAAACATTTGTTTGTATGCAAAAGAATATAGCAATTCTATAAGGACACACTTTTCTCCTATACCTGAACATATGTTTTTGCTTTGTATAAGAAAATGATAGCCTGTCATATATGTAATTTATTCATGATATTTTTACACCAAAAGTAACACTGTCCTTTACATAATACACAATTACATATGTCCTTCCTGAAACATAATCCTATAACATGAATTCTATTTAATATTGTAATATTTCAAATAAGCATGTTTTCATGACAACACAATATATTTCGTTACAAATAATGCTTCAGAAATATAGAATTCCTTTTATAGAATTATTATTCTGTATATGTATATGTAAAAAACTTAATTCTTTAAGACGTTCAAAAGGAGATCTATAAAGGAGATATACTAGCTTATTTGAGATTGTACATCAAATATGCTGAGTTGGTATACTTCGTACGCCTGGGTTCGTAATCCGTATCCAATAGTCCTAAAATCGACTGGTACCAATGTAATTGTTGTATGTAGTACATATATCGTAACAGGTGGTTAGATTAGAGTAGACTAGTGGTTAGAGTACCTATGTAAATACAGCTAAGTAAGCTAAGTAACTTAGTCTATCCATTAAAATAGGACAAGGGATATCCTTGTCTGTGATTCATGTACTATGCAAAAAAAATATAGGCCTAAGTATAAAAAATATTCAAATGGAATTTCATTTCATATTATATAAAGCTCGATTACCACTCACTCACTCACTCACACAAACTATCCCAGCGCTCGCCACAAAAAAACTAGTTAATATATAAAGTTCACAATCCATTTTAAATCCATTTACAAATTGATACCAAAATTAAACCTAGGATCAACTGTCCACTCACAAGTAAGTACACAAACTAATCCAATCAATTTGTATCAATCCCTATTTACAGTGGACGACGCTCATCCTACGGTACTTATACCTTTCAATCCGATGAAAGCACATAGAATGGAGAAAAAAAATCAAATACATTTATTTTTAATCTTGTTAGTTGGTTAATAGTGTTGTTCGCGCCTGAAATTAGTTTTATTTTGGTTGGTTGCGCTGCATAGCATTTTACTCCTTTGCCTTCCTTTCCCGCACCAAATTAAAACCAAACCGCGTTGACAAGAAGAGTGTCAAGAAGGCTAGCCGCGCGCGCGCACCGACAAATTTGAGTAAAATTACATTATATCGAAAAACAGTTTATCAACGACCACGGTGAGTCCCTTTTCCATTATTTAGATGCCTTTGCATGTGTGCCAACCAATATTACCCCTATTTTTCTAAATACAGTCCACTTAGCTCAAACATTTGATGGTCCTACTCGCTGGATGTTTGGTACCTACTCGTTCGATTTATATTACGTACATAATGCAAAGTGTATTAATTTAATTATTTTTATAACCGCACTCACCGTTAGTTTTATTTTGTTAATCATTATATTGTTTACCCGCACCGCACAAGATAATAATCTTGTATTTTATTTTATTTTTCTATTTATTCAAATTTGTCACTAATTATCCATTTATTATTATTTTACATATAGTTATACGTTTGGTTAAGATAATAGTACCGTTATATTGATTATCCGCTTTGTAATATAAATAATTTTGTCTAATCACTTATAACAAGGTAGTTAAATATTTACACCGCACTTGCCAACGGATACTTTTTACGCACAAAATGGATAAAAAACTCAATTATGAAAAGCGATTACAACTACTTGAATCTAAATTACAATCATATTTTTCTCATATACAAAGAATATATGAAAGTATACCCAAACACTCAGAACAAATTAAAAATGAGTTATTCTTGTCGCAATCTCAACAGATTGATATTGTAAGATCGGAATATATGAATTTAGTCGACGAGATTAATTCTTTGAAAATAGCAAATGAAGTTAATTTTATTCCGCAATATGAGTCGATTTGGTCATTTTCAGGACTTTACAACGCTATTATCTCCGCGCGTGATAAATTATTATTAGAAACAAATTCGAGAACGATTTCGAATCGTAACTCGATCGTGAAATTACCGAGAATTGAGCTCAAACAGTTTAACGGCGAATTAAAAGATTGGCCCTTATTCATACAAACTTTTAACACTTTAATACATAATAATACTATTTTAAATGATACTGAACGCATTCAATACTTGTTATCTTCGTTAACGGGGAAAGCCCAAAACATCTGTAGTGGTTTAACACCCACTCCAGATAATTATAAAATTATTTATGATTCTTTAATAGCAAAATACGAAGATACTCGTGCATTAGCTTGCAATTATCTCGATCAATTTCTCGATTTAAAACCGATCACGCATGTCACATCGACTAATTTAGATTATTTTATAGACAAATTTACAACCGTTTATGCCGCATTAGATTCATTAAAATTAAATAATATTAAAGATTTTATTTTTGTTCATATTGCTTTGAAAAAACTCGATAATGAGACCGTCAAAACGTTCGAGTGTGAACATCGAAAAATTAATGATTTACCCACTTTTGAGGAATTTGTTACTTTTATTCGCGAACAAGTTAAAATTTTGGAGCGAACAGGTAAATCAGATAACAAATCGAATGTAAACAAAAATAAAATATCGCATTCCTTTATATCTACCCACAATAAAAATATTACAAAGAAAGAAAATAATTGTAAATTTTGTAATATCGATCATGATCATTACTATCAATGTAATATATTTAATAAGTTGTCTCCCATGGATAAATATTATTTTGTGAGAAATAACAACGGTTGTAGTAATTGTCTCAGTTGTAGTCATATGACCCCCGCATGTAAATCAAATATATCTTGCAAGAAGTGTAATCGCCGACATCATACGATGCTCCACTGGATTCGACCGCAAGTTAATGAACCTTCTTCGGCCACGGCCGGAGGGCCGCCGGCGTCTCATACGCCTGCCGCCTCCGCCGGGCCTCCCGCACCGCATGAGCCTTCTGTTTACCCCGCGCACTCTCAGCTCGCAACCGCATCTACTTCGCACCCGCACCCGCACACGAATGACGTGTCACTTTGTTCTTTTAATAATAATATTTTAACACCTAATACCGTTATATTAGGTACCGCGCTCGCTTACGTTATGGATTGCTTTGGGAAGTACGTCACTGTACGTTTATTAATCGATCCCGCATCCCAAAGTAATTACATAACTTCCGCATGCTGTAAACGTCTCGGCATTAAAATATATTCTAGTAATAATAATTTTGTACAAGGAATAGGTAACAGTCGCCGCTGTATTAAGGGCGCGACAACGATCAAGTTATTTTCACGTCATAATCCACATGATAGTATTATTATGAAGTCACTCGTTATCGACAAAGTTACAAATGCTTTGCCCACTAGTCACGTGGATATCTCTCGTTTACACCATTTAAATAATATTCAATTGGCAGATGAAGAGTATTATCAACCCGCGCCAATTGATATTTTATTAGGTTGCGAGTTATTCGGTGACATTTTATTATCTGACCGCATCCGAGGTACCCGCGGCGAACCGTACGCGTTGCAGACTATATTCGGTTATGTAGTGTTCGGTTCGGCTCCTATATTATTTAATACCGCCGCAACCAGTCTTAGTTTTTGTTCAATTAATGAAACCTCCTTAGATAATCTTTCAGCTAAATTTTGGTCATTAGAAGAAGCTCCAAATAAGGAACACACTTCTCCTGATGCCTTAGAGTGTGATCGCATTTATGATGAAACTCATACATCCACTCGTGACGTCACCGGCCGTTATTCGGTAGCTTTACCCTTCAAGGGAAACCCGCGTTGTTTAGGCGAGTCATTCTCAACCGCTCAAGATGGATTTTTTGCGTTAGAAGGAAAACTAAGTATAGACCCCGCGCTTCGCATGCAATATGATGACGTCATTAAAACCTATCTCAACGAGGGCTTTATGCGCCGCGTTACTTCAAATGTTATTACATCTCCGCAATATTATATACCGCATCACGCTGTCATCAGACAAAATAAACTAACAACAAAATTAAGAATGACTTTAGATACAAACGCCAAGAACATAAGTGATATTCTGCACACCGGAAGAAATTTACAAAACGTTTTACACATATTAGAATCAATTAAAATACCGCGCCGCATCGGAGTTAGTTCCGATTCAAATATTATTGTTATATTACATTTTGATAATGCGTGTAAATGCGCCAACAGTTCTGTTGTGTATTTACACGTCTCACAACCCGCTCATTCTTATAAAATAAATTTAATTTGTACAAAATATAAAGTTGCACCAGTTAAAACAATATCGATTGCGAGACTCAAATTATGTGCTAATCTTTTATTAGCAAAATCAATTAAAACTGTCGTTAGTTCCTATTCCATACGCATTTCTATTAAAAATATTTATTGTTTCACCGCTTCAATGATCACAGCTCATTGGATTACCGCATCCCCGCATCGTTGGCAGACATTTGTCGCCAATCGAGTTACAAAATTAATCGAATATTTATCTCCCGCACATTTTTATCACATTCCTGGGAATCAAAACCCAGTTGACTGTTTACCGCGTGGCTTAACGCCATTTCAGTTGATATCGCACCAATTATGGTTTAACAAGCCGCCTTGGGCCAACATTGACCCGACGACTTGGTCTATTAAAAAATTCATTATTAATAATTCATTAAGTATTCCCGAGGAAAAATCTATTTCGCTAGTAGCAAGCAATATACCGCTTTCACCGCCTTTGTTATATACACTTGTTCTCAAGTACTCGGCTTGGACCAAGTTTATACGCACTGTTGTTTATATTTTAAGAATAGTGGGAAAAATACCGCGTTTCAATTTTATTCCTTATTCCCACTATAATATAGCAGAAAAATATATATCAAAACCGATTCAACGAGTTAATTTTTCCTCGCATTATAATGTTATTAAAAATAATAAATCAATTTCTCATTCTTTTTGTAATTTGCATCCTTTTATATATGATGGACTAATAAGAGTCGGTAGACGTTTATCCCGCGCCTATAATATATGGTTTTATTATAAACATTTTGTTCTACTCCCCTCCAAAGATCATTATAATACTTTAATTGTTAATTACTTTCATAAAAAATATTTACACGCTGCACCTCATTTATTATTGTCAATGTTACGTAATAATTATTGGATTTATTATTATTCTATTTATTATTTTTTAAATTCACGCAATTTAGTTAGGAAACTGTGTCACATGTGTGACATATGTTTTCGTAAATATCCACCCAACGCGCCGCACTTTGGAGGAATTAAAAGTGTTAAAACTCATTTATTAAAAGTTATCGGTAATCGTCTATTAACATATGAGGAATTGCTAACGATATTAACGCAAGTAGAAACACTACTTAATTCGCGCCCGTTGACCTGTTTGAGCTTGGACTCGGCCGATCCAATAGTATTCACGCCCGCTGATTTTTTGAACGCAGATCCTATAAAATCGCTGTTCATAATCGATATATCGCAAGAAAAACGGAATACCCCGCAAGACCCGGTTACTAAGGGTACAGTCGTTCTAATAAGAAACGACAATATAATTTCGCTGGACTGGCCGCTTGGTGTATACCCGGGCAAAGACGGTGTTAATAGGGTAGTATTTGTTCGTACTAAAACTGGGACGTATGTACGACCAGTAGTGAAGGTGTGTCCCCTCCCTTCACAATAATTCATTTTTCTTTATTTTTATATTTTTTGTATTTTTTTCTCGCATTTTTATTTCATTTTTGCCGCATTTTTACTTTTAATTTTAATTAGTTATTACCGCGTTATTATTTCGTTTTGTTAATTTTAAGCTAGTTTGTTATATTATTTCAATTAGGTTGTTAGGTAATTTAGTGCGTCTTTAATCATTTTTATTTGTAAACACTTTGCATTATTTACCTAATAAATTTCCGCGCTCTTTTGTTTATTTTGAAAGAGAATAGTTCTCTTTCAGGCCGGAGGATGTTCGCGCCTGAAATTAGTTTTATTTTGGTTGGTTGCGCTGCATAGCATTTTACTCCTTTGCCTTCCTTTCCCGCACCAAATTAAAACCAAACCGCGTTGACAAGAAGAGTGTCAAGAAGGCTAGCCGCGCGCGCGCACCGACAAATTTGAGTAAAATTACATTATATCGAAAAACAGTTTATCAACGACCACGGTGAGTCCCTTTTCCATTATTTAGATGCCTTTGCATGTGTGCCAACCAATATTACCCCTATTTTTCTAAATACAGTCCACTTAGCTCATACAAGTGTCTTTCCACTAAACTGTAATTTTTTCTCCTGCCTGAAATCCTTCAAGCGTGGCTCATCAAGCTGGCATAAGGGATGCGACCACTATTCGCGGATCTCTTTTTGTAGCAGTATCACCTTCGATTATGGATTTCACTCTGGCGTGGTTTGCACGTGAACTAACACGCACCAAATTCATAAAATATAAAAATTTAAAGCCTGCATAAAATATGTATTATACTATACATATAATGGACATTTTTATTAAATGCATATACACTTTTGATCTTGACTATATTTGGTCGACAAAGGGCACAACATACCCGGAAACATATGACAAGGAAGGACTATTCCTAAATCTCCTCAATCCTGTAATGTCCTAAACATACACAAACACATGTACACAAACAATCTACTTCGAAATTCATATCTGATCAATAGAGAGAGAATTTTGATAAAGTTCCTCGTACCTGCAAACCCTTACTTAAACATAATCCCCCGTTTTCGTTTTCTAAACATCGACAGGGATTTAATCGTGTGACATTGCGCAGGTGTTATAAGCTTTTAAATTTATGCCTCCTGGGAACGGTTTTGTAATAACGCTTTATAAAATATGATCAATTTATCTGTGTTGTTGTTTTTCTTTTACTTTATTTAATAACAATTAGTTCCTCTATATAAATATACAAATATGAATGTAAATCTGTTTGATTGTTACCTTTTCATGCTTAAGCGAATGAATGAATAGATTTGAATGAATAGATTCTAGGATGATATCTTTATCCGTTATCGTTACCTTCTGTCCGGCGTTCGGTAAGTTGAGTCGAATGACTCACCGTTCCCGGGGCTCGGTCCGTCATCTTGGACCTCCGCAGGGCGGGACCTGGATGAATGCTAACGTGTGCCCAGATTCCGTCCACTATGCGTCGAGTGAAACACCGTGGGGTTTTAGTCGGTATGCCAGGTTGTATAACTCTGGTAACCTTCCCCAAGGGCCAGGGCATCCTTAAAGGATTTTCCACGTAAAAAAAAGGCTATTTCTGTCCCAAAAATAAAACTTCGAAACCGGAAATATGTAATAAAAGTTTTTATGAGGAATCCATCATCAGGTTAGGTACATGAAAATTCTTATTTTGGTTTATAGTAAGAAATAAAAAAATCATTCGCAAGAGGCTTATTAGAGGAATATGGTTAGTATGATGAATTCATCATTCTCAAGTGAAACGCACACGAAGTTGCGAGCAACAACTATTATAAATGTAATTGTTGTCTGAATAATAACTTATTTTATACTAAGTTTTATTTATAAGACTTTCTTTCATATAAACATTTTATATTTTATAAAAAACGTAGGTAGAGTTGCAAGAAAATTAAAAATATACATGAAAAGAGTTTTTTTATAAGATTATTTAAGTGGAGCTTGGGTGGGTTAACTCAGTGTATTTTTATAACAAAACCTTTACAAAATACAGCTACTTATCTAGCTGTTATGGAACGGATATTCTACGTCGCCGACTCTATTAGGGTATAGGAAGCCGTCGTGATTGTTGCATCGGGTACTCAGTTCCTTATCACAGAGCAGTCCATTATATTGTTTTCTATTTTTAGTACTTATTACACAGACAGTTTTATTTTTGTGTAATAAATATACTAGATGATTGTGCCAGACTTTACTCGTGCTCATCAAGTTAACAGCTCTCGACTCATGAAAACTTTTCTCCCCATACCTCTCGCTCTCTCCATATGTCCTGAGAATCGAAATACGACCGTTTTGTATACGAATTTATTTTTATGAATTCCAAAAAATTTTAAATTTATTTCGATAAGATAACATTCTTTACAACTTTTGTTCCGGAATATTCGCCCCAACTCGTTTGGTTTCTGAGATATCACAGTTACATCCGGTCCAGATCAAAGTGAATTTAGAAAATCCTTTCTTAGTGCACGCCTATACTATAATACGAAATTTTAGGTCGTAAGCTCTGTTTTGGCTGTACGTTGATTATGAATCAGACTATATAATATATAATACATAGATAGAATATATAATATATTGCAATATTCAAGACAATTTCAGAACAAACTAGGTACTACATAAAATGCAAATACTTCATTTCTTGGATCACAAAATCGGTAAACGCGGCTAAAACTCAACAGGTCGCTCGTATACGTCTCGTAGCACCTCGTAGTGCCGTAGCGCTTCGTAGTCTCGTAGCTACTTCCGTAAGAACATCTTTTTCGCATCATGTCTATCTACCTCGTAAAACTTATTTGTTTCGTCGTATAAAACCAAAACCAATTCCTACTTTGTAAGAAAATATTTTCAACATATTTTGTACATAGTATAGAAATTATTACTAGTAGTAATAATACATTTACGACTATCGTGAATTATTAATGTCTGTTTACATATTATTACTCTTTACTTTCTAATCTGAGTACGAGTATTACGTCTACTGATTAAATACATATATTCCCTTCACTCCCTTTTATTGTTTATAAAAAATTCGATGGCCGGGTGGACTCTTGACCTGAAACGCGACTAGGTCACTTCACAGATACTTAAAAGTGATGACCCTACCCCAGGACGACAGGCTGGGCTTTAGTAGCCATAATCAGGCTGTCTAACACTTCGAAAATGCTAAATAAAATACGGTCTAAAAACTATTTTCCCAAATAGGTACTTAAAAATCTCAAACAAAATTGTATTATATCGCATTTAGTAACAAGATAAAAGCAAGCACTTGTATTTATTTTCCCTCGTTCTTATAAACATGGGTGCTCTCAAGTGGTTTCTGTAACATCTTCCTAAAGCTACAGTGAAGGCCGAGCTTTCTTTGCAAATACTTACAAATGTATGATAAAAAAAAGAATAAACAAAGATATACAGTTATTTAAATATTCCTCTGTAGAAATGGGTTGATCGTATTTTTGTAAGGGTTTTTATATTTACTCTTAAAATTTAAAGTAAATAAAAAATTTTAAATTACATAAATAATAACATAGTTTAACTAGGCTTTATTGACATAGGTGTATTTTAGTAGAAAAATAACTCGAGTCAAATGATCGACAGCATTTGGCGTCTAACTTTTTATCCATATAAATTATTAATGTCTAATATTTACACATATCATATTTTTAATGAATAAAACTCACTACAAAATTGAGTCTTAAAAACAACTTCAGAATATTTCTGTCGATTCAAGAGAAAAGAAGAAACACGTGAAATATGTTAGAAGTCAAATGGAACATATTTTATTCATCATCCGTAACCGACTTTGCGATAGGGCACTTTGGCAAATTGATGTAGGTAGGTACCTACTAAGTATTACTTCCATAAAACATTAAAAATAAGCCTTTTTGCTTATACATTTTTAATTCTCTTTGCATTTACTCTGTCTAAACAAGTCTTTCAAAGAATTACTAATTTATAAAAAATATCTTAGAATAGTTATTAAATTATGATGAATATTTGAATAGAAAAAAGCGAAGGACGTGGGTTCGATCTCTACCTCTGGTCTGGCTGTTGTGTGGGTGCTGATTTTTTCTATTAATTTTTCATTACAATTTAATACTCAAACAAATATAGCATTTAACATAACAAAAAATTACAAAGGAATAACCGATAAAAAAGAAAAAAAAAGAACTACATTAACGTCAGCTATACATTATAACTATGGTCATTATCAGGTTTTACTCCAAAAGCTGATCTCGAAATATGACCATGTCACTTGAAACTGCCACGTGACGGCAGGCTAGGCTAATAACCATCATTTAGTTTATTTATAACAGAGTTGTTAACGAATGCTTGTCATATTACAAAATCTTACCTTATAACTTAACTCTGTAATTTGCGCTACTTTAGCTTTTTTTTATTGTAGCCTGTGCAAGCAGCAGTTGCCTCCACTATGCCGGCTTGAGGAGACGAGCATGTACCATCTAGATTGACAGTGCACACTCCTCTCGTTATACCTGGCTACTTTTAAACTATTCCCGAAACGCAACAAGGTCACTTTACATTCGAAAGTGGTGGTACTGCCCCAGGCGGCAGACTGGATAAATAAGCATCATCAGTCTGCCTACCGCTCTCTAATAGTGTCAATAGGCACTGAGCGACCAAACTACATATAACAAAGTTACATCGGTACCAGTCAGAATTAGCGAGGTTCGAACACGGGTCTCACCGATCGTGAGTTCACGCGTCTTACCGCTAGACCACGGCCGCTCTCAAAAAGCTTACTTTCAGACGAAGTGTTCTTATATGTTGAGATATGTTATTGGAAAAAATAAATAATACATTGTCAAGGTAATAAAATTGCAATAACAAGAAGAGAAGAAAATTCTTAGTCGTTATTATGTTTACAATGAAAAATTCTGCTTCAATAACCTCCATAGAAGCTCAAGTATAAATAGTTGAAAGTCAATATAATGAGACCTTGAAGATAGCTGAGCTTACATTGAAGATAGCAAACTATCTGAAGATTTTTCTTAACAAAAACCCTTTTTTTAATATACTCGAATAATTCCTATAAACTTGTTATTTTCTGTTTTCTATTCAGCAAATAAATGCTTTATAAGTTTACGGTTTTATTTACTAACTTATGTATATTGAAATGTAGTTGTTTAATTAAATACTAAAAATTAAATAACAGGCAATCTTTAAAATAATGCTTTATTATCAACATGGAATATGGAACAACGAACACACAGACAGGCTTTACGTTATCTTACCTCAATTTACCATACCACACCTTACCTACCTTATATACCTTATTGTCTTAAATTCTAGATTCTAGAATATTATACATACGTCATGTAACATAAGCGTATCAAAGCCTATGATATAGTATTTCTACAAATTAATATCATATTTTGTCCGCTTTTAACATTTATTTTTTAATATTTTTTTAAAAGTTGTTTTAAAGGATAGTTGCATGAGAAAGTGTGAGGGTGTGGTGATGGATACTCTATTTCTTTGTCATATATATTTTTTGGACGCAAGAGTTTATGTATCCGACTATCCGATAATGGTCGCACTTAAAAGAAATAAGGAAGAGATTATAACTATTTATGAAGTAACATCAACAAACCTAAAACCGGATCAAAGAATCAAATAAACCGATATAAACACAAAAATACAACATACTAAATTGAATATATTTCCAATAAAAGTCTCCAATGTATATTTTCCTTAACATTCACTTCCATAAGGAAATTGACATGTCACTCACCATGTCGATGGTGACTTTTATAACTTTGAAATGTATCCACGCCATACAATTAAAACAAATAAATATACCTGGTAATAAATTTTATGCCTGGTATATCCTGAACTAAGCAACATCCTCTATGTCATCCAACATGCTGTATTTAGTGCCCTGGCCCCAAACTAGAATACCTCGTAGGACAGCTAAAACACAGCACAAACACACAACAAAACACAACAATTTTTTATTTTTTTATTTTAGCACATATGACCGCTATATTTCAAAAAATAACAACTTTTAAAAATAATCTATATTTACTTCGACCTAGAATCGAACTCGGAATCTCAACAGACAGTGCTGCTAACCACTGCGCTACAGTAGCCGATAATATATCTTATTTCTGCTGATATGTGTACATATATATTATATTACTAGCTGTTGGGTAAAAGCCGCGGGCGCAAGCGGCCCGCGGAGGCCCTTTTTGTCGTAAAACGTATTAGATCGAATAGATTTTAGGCAGTTTTGAAAATATTTAGCTCGCCATCTAAAAGCGTTTACGTTTCTGAACAAAATTTGTCTTTACACGGTGACGCTAACGTATCTACTTTTCGAGATATGGCGATTTTAAAAAATTAAAAAAAAAACAAAATTTAAAAAAAAATAGTGCTGGTCATACTGAACAAAATTGGTCCTTACTCGGTGACGCTAACGTATCTACTTTTCGAGATATGGCGATTTTAAAAAATTAAAAAAAAAAACAAAAATTAAAAAAAAAATAGTGCTGGTCATACTGAACAAAATTTGTCTTTACACGGTGACGCTAACGTATCTACTTTTCGAGATATGAAGATTTTAAAAAATTAAAAAAAAAACTAAAACAAAAATTTAAAAAAATAGTGCTGGTCACACTGAACAAAATTGTTCTTTACATGGTTACTCTGACGTATCTACTTCTTGAGATATTTAAAAGAAAGCCCGCCGCGCGGAGCAAATTCGATGTTCACGCGGCCGCGCTCACCGTCCGACTGACCGAGGTAAAGCCGTTTCGATCGTTCGTCCCGAAAATGCCTCGTCGCGGATGCTGTTAGGCCACGCCCACCGCCATGCTCCGTTTCATATTGGCGTACCGGCGGGAAAAGGATATAAATACGATCGAGGAAAAATTTTTTTTGAGCAATTTTGAAAAAAAAAGTATCGTTTTCGAAATTATAGGGCATTCCCTACAACTTTCTTTTCGGGGTGACTGCCCCGACTCGCCCCGTTTCCGAGATATCGCTACCACTTCCGGTCCAGAATCGACTTCCGGTCAAAGTCGTATTTTTCTCGACGGTTTTGGAACACCCTCTATACGACTCAAAAAACCGCTACCCTCCACTATACCGGCAAGTACGAAATAATTGATGTCAGTCAGTGAGTGAGTCAGTCAGTGGTATTGCAGCTATATATTAGTATAATAATAATTAGTAACTATAATAACTACTGAATAATTTACGAGTATGTTGATCTCTATAGTACTGTTCACGTAACGTACCGCCGTATGCTAACAATTCAGCCACAAAGGCCGTCATAAGCTAACTTTTAATTATTTTTACAAGCCTAAAATATTAGACTTTTAAAACGTGAAAACCACACCGCTCCACCTGCCTGATGAAATTTCAGAACAAAGTTAAAAAATATAGCGCAAAAATAACTACAGTAACTCAATAGACTGTAGATATTTGTATAAAAATTCTTTTGCGATACCAGTCGAGTGAAAATTGAAGCTTGAATTGAAAAGTTTTATGTTATCACTTTTTGATCAACCTTTTTGAAAGGAAAAACTCAATTTTATGATAGATTTTTCATTTATTTTGCATGCTGTGATATTCACGACTGGACCATAACACTTAATGGTATACAGACCGACCGAGGAGTCCAACCGAGCTCGCTGCCTTAAAGAGTGGACAGTAAAGTAAATGGTGAATACTTTATCTGAGCCGCAAGACAAATCGACAAAAATGTGAAAAAATATCATCCAAATTTTTATGATGCTAATCGATAGAGTCTATTATTGAGAGTATATATATATTTAACAATCCTAATACTTACTAAATCCTAATCCGGGGTAGGCAGAAACTATGGAAAACAGCGACTTCCTTCTCACTCTCTCTATACTACTTTCAACTTGACAATTCAATTCACACCTGGTCCTTCTTGATTGGCCTTTATCTGGTTGATAATATTGTGGAATAATCTAGGAACAACCTATTTATGAATCTTACTAGAATATTTAAGAAAGACTACTTCGACTAAAACATTTTATAAATAACTGTAATTATTAATATAAAAAATATAAATGGAGTAAATCATCTTTAAGCAACCATTGTCATTGACAAACACAATAATCCGAATTTCAGGTATTTTGAGTAATTGGACCGTCTCCCCTTCATTTCATAATTGGGATATTACAAATTTATTACATTGTTCAGCCTCCAAAATACAGATTATATTTTATAAATCTTTACCCCAATACAAAGGATTTTCTTTTTTTAATACATTTTCTTTGACATAAGCTTTAAAAGTTTTGTGTATTAGAAACAAGTTATTTAAGTGATTAATTACTTATTTTGGTAGTATTTATGAGAAAAGATACATTTTAAACACAAGTATTAACCCAATTTATCCAAGCGAGATTTTTAAAAACTCCATATAGAACAACTGCTACCATATAGAAAGCAGTCCGCTCCACTATACCGGCTTGACAGGGAAGATTCCTTTCGTTATACCCAGCTATTTTCAAGTTGATTTTCTTTCTTATTCTTGTCTGTTATCTTCTTTACAAACTAATTGTTAGCTGAAATATACATAAAAATAATTCAATCATATATTAATATTAGTATGGAGGTTGCCAGTTAATTTTCTAACATAAGTGCACTTAATACCAATAACTAACTAAAAGCCCTATAAACATATTTTCATATACCCTTGACCTATCCACTGTAAAGCCTTATCTATAGACCGTGTAACTTTTAATCGTGGACAGCCTTGCTCCTTTGCGTCCACTACGATAAACAGAATAAATTAATAAAACGAAATAAATAAAAATTACACAAAGTACAGAGACAGCGCTCTGCCATTAATCCTATTTATTCTCTATTTGGCTCGGCTAATACGTAAAAACCAACATTGTATGACTTTTATTACAAAGTACTCGTATTTTTACTTTTAAACATTAAGTAAGTCTTCGTATTCTTGGGACAACACAATTATATTTCTATGTACACGCAATAGAAGGCATCTATACACTTTATAGCCACCAGGTACTCTAGGAACTTACATTTTATAAACTTACATACTGTTTTACAACCAGACGAAGGTGCAGCAGCTTTAACTACAATGTATGGCCACTAAACTCAAGAGGTCAGATGTGTACTGCAACTACAGATAAATTTCCACAGGCAGCAGTCCCCTCCGCTATGCCGGCCTAGGGAGACGAATGTGCACCATCCGAATTGACAGTGCACACTCCTTTCGTTATACGTGGCTACTTCTAAATTCTGAAAGACGACAAGCACTTCACGGGATTTGCATTCGAAAATGAGAATTGAGCGAGTTTTGAACACGGGTCTCATCAATCGTGAGTTCACGCGTGTACCAGCTAGACCAATAATAGAAAGTACAGACTATAGATTTTGTCCATCAAGTAATTTTAACTTAATGACACAACATATAGGCTGTTAAATAAACATTGAACGCTGCTACTGTAATATCGATCATACACTTGTAATTCACGATTCATTACAATAGATACGTACAGTACTTTAATTAATTAGTTTTTTTGATACTAACAAACACTTGTCACTTTTTCGTAATGTTAATAAATTTCAATATATTTGATATCCCTTTTTGAATCCATTTTCATATAATTTACACACCGGGATAGGCAGATCTACTATTTACAACTTACGAGTAAATTGCCATAGTTTTTTTTTAAATAAAAAAGTTTGTTTTAAATTAAAAAGCTGTAAAGGTCAGTAAAGCACACTATTAAAGAGTGGTAAGCAGACTGGTGATGGTTATTCGCCCTGTCTGCCGTCCCGGGCCAGTACCACCACTTTCGAATGTAACACCCGTGAAGTGACCTTGTCGCGTTTCGGAAATAGTTTGAAAGTAGCCAGTTATAACGAGAAGAGTGTGCACTGTCAATCTGGATGGTACATGCCCGTCTCTTTAAGACGGCATAGTGGAGGCGACAGCTGCCTGTAGATATTTCTCTGTAGTAGCAATTGTTTCCATTCATAAACCGCACTCTAGCTTTACATCAGGCGGAGTGTTGTCACGTGCCGCTACAATAAAAAAAGCATTTTTGTAAGATCCATTTTTTTTATTTACAAGATAATTTATTCGCTTATCACTATAAAAAACTTACTTTGAAAATTGCTTTTGGGAATCTTCAGAAGTTACGTTGAGTTGAGAAATGTAAACATAACATTGAAATCGAAGGTGATATTGACATTTAAAGCACTAAAAGGTCAGGTTCTCAAAGTACAGGGTCAGAAGAGCATCCTTTCCTTTTAATATGTACAGGAAATTGAAGGCTAGGTCATGGTGAACTGGAAAATCAGGTTATCTCATAGTTAACAATGTTATGACATTGCATATACGTTATATTCATCCTTGACCTGTTTCCTCCACAGAGAAAAATATCAAAGCAATGGTTGTTCAGGATGTATGCTCATGGTGTTTTGTTTACTTTTGCGGATTTTCAATTAATATTTTTTTAAATAACTGCGTTTGCTTCCTTTCTACACACACACGCAGACACGCGCGCACAAATACACACATTCCCGCCCACACACACAGACAACATATTTTTTACAGGTTTATATGAATTCTTTAAATATTTTATTTGCAAAAAAAACTCATATTATGATGGAAATTGAATATAAAGAAATATTTCCACATCTCAGCTTAGTGTATTGAGTAGGTGTTGTTTTTTTTTTTGTTATATTTCCATAGTAATTTAATAATAACAAATAAAGCATTTTAATATGCCAAAATTTTACTTTAAAACAATTGGTAATTATTAAGTTATAAATATAAAAATGCCTAATAGCTAATAACTATAAATAATGATATTTTTCTGTTAATTTCTTTATCATAATTTAATAATATTTTGTAGTTTATTATTATTTTTTTATTGTGATATTTATAATGTCGTAGGTTGGATAAGTGCGTAGGTTGGCTTATCCTATCGCGTCCTTACGTGGATGGATCCCACGTAAGAACACACGCAATAGAATTTTTACTTAAAATAATATTTCGGAAAAGCTGTACATTGTTTATTTTTATTCAAATTTAAATTCAAAACTAAATACAAATATGAATATTTCCATACTTGGAAAATGTGCAAAAATTATATTTTTAAATTATATTACCCGATCCTTGACACCTAACGATGTACTAACATAAAACTTTTAAATGCTAAACAATCCTAAATAGCAATTAAAACAAATGAGACCTTAGTATTGCCACGACCACGAAGACTGCGATGCTTTCGGAACGTCGTGAAATTAGAAGCCGCACAAATTATTTTAATCATAACCCTAGTTTATACTAAATACATATTTTCCTAATCACAAATGGCGTAGGTACATTTTAAACCTTCTCAAACCTCCGTAGAAGTTGTTGTTAAACATTAACTATGGGATGAGTTTTCCGCCGTTGCAAGCCAAAACGTGAAAAGTAGGTCACTAAGCTATTTACAGGTACACTTTCTATTTTTGGAGGCTCAGCGGGAAAACTGTGCGCACTAATTAAATATTTCTATAATACCTATTTCTGTCAGATTTTAAAAAGACTTATTATTTACGTATTGAATAAATAAATAAATAACAGTTACTGAAATAAAAACATTTCCTAATTAATTTATAATTAGAGCCATCTTATTTCTTTCTCCAAGAGAAGCCTATTGAATTACGTCTACTTTTCTTAATAATTAGGGTGGAGCGTAGTTTCATGGGAGCCTAACAAATGACGAATTTATTACAGATAACGTATATATGCAGACGACAATGTATACGTTATTTGTATATATGTATAAGACTACGAGAGGTACGAAAAATCTTATTTAATCAATTAAGAAGTGCTTTCTAAGCAGCATTAAAGATAATTCAGCCTTAAGCCTTTAAGCCTCTTAGTCATTTCTTTATATATTTAGGTATAAAAATAAATGTTTCATTATTCGTTACGTATGCGTTCTAAAACTACTATTCTGACTTTTTGATTAAGTTAAAGATTAAACTAATGTTTTGATTATTTCGACGCAATCGGCGACGTTTCGAAACCATTGTAGTTTCGATCAAAATTAGCTAGTTAAAATGTGTTCGTACGAAAATTTTCAGAAAATCCCCTTAGTTTATTATCATAAATTATAGCATTAGCAATGACATCTAAGAAGTCCGTTGCGTCGTTTGACATTATGTCACACAAGAAAAGTACGAACACGTGCGGCTTCCACTGCGAGCGGAGCGGGCTCTGCAATGACTCCGTTGAGCTAACACCGCTTTCCGTGATACTCTTTCTTGGTGAAAAGCAAAACTATTTTACTCAGTTCCACTCAGTTATTTCCCGCTCATTACCCTTTCTTGATCGAAGGCAGGTATTGAAGATGTTACAATAACAACCAGTTACAATTTAAAAGAAAACATTAAATATGCAAATCGAGCAGTTAATAAATAAATATCTAGTTTCTTTATCCATAATGCAGAAGAGTTCAAGCGTCACACGCTGTTTTTATAACATTTTTTACATTCATTTTGTCAAGTCAAGTATAAAGCGAGATAAACTTGTTTAGTCTTTCTAGTTTATATAGCACATACAGCTTTTTATCTATAAAGTAAGGCGTGCAGTATGCTTATGGAATGTTTAAACATACAACCAACACTTTTAAGCCGACATAGAAGAGGTAACGACTGTTGCTTACAGAAACGCCTGTGATAGCAATTGTTTTTGTCCATGAATCGTTGTTGTATGTATAATGTATATATGTTGAGCTACAATAAAACAAATATTTATTACAGCGCTTTAATTATGCTCCATTATTTTTGAAAGGAAATCTTGTAAATATCACTGCACACTGTCCAGGTTGACAGTACACAGTCCTCTCGTTATACCGGCTGATCTCAAAACGCGACTAGTCATTTCACGGGCACTGGCACACTTATAACAAAATGGTAAGTTGAACAAAGGTTTATATAAAGTGAAAATTAATTTGAGCTGTGTATACTGTTCACATGCGTAATAAATAAAAAAATATTTACTTACTCAAGTAGCTTTATTAAAATGTTTTCTTTTGAAAAGGTACATTGCTTTTACATAGAACAACTTTGACCTTATTTTATTTTTTCAATTAAAACTTTTTCGATAAAACTGAGTAATTGAATGTTCTTTTGAAGTTTCGTCAAATCGTTCCAAAGATTCCTGATGATTGACTACTAGACGCGCTTAATAATTGTTGAATTTTTTTTAAAATTATTATTAAGATTTTTTTCTCTCCCATGATTCTTCACTGCGCTTAACGTGACTGCCAAATCTCTTCGTTCTATTATTCCAGCGGTAGCACTTCTAACTGCTGTGTAGACGTCATATATACGAGTATTTTTAAATGCCTATTGAAATATCAAAAACAAGCAATGTGAATGCAAGAATTATTATACAGCTAGTGTTGCAACATCCCCGAAGTCATTCAGCTCACAGCTGATAGACGATTGAGCGCTGTTGTTACGACATTGCGCCTTGATTTATTTAAAAATCCTTAAAAAGCTATCATAAAGAAAGAACTTGGAATAACATTTTAATATTGGTAGTGTAACACATGGTTAAAAGAAATGTCTGTAGTTCTTTTACACCCTGTATATCTATTTGTATGGGTACATCAAAAATAAAATTAATTAATTGCACCGTCCATATTAAACAATGCAGTATTTCAGGAACATAACTGAAATTTCGTTTTAACTTCATTCAGTATAACAAAGATGTTCACAAAACAATATTGTTTGTTATTTAACAAACAAAACTTTAGCTTTTGTTTCAATAAAATTCCACTACGATGAACAAACATATTACGAATATTTAACAGATACCTTTTACAAAGCTCAATAAATAGGTTGATTAAATAGGATGAAAGGTTAATTATTACTATTAATACCTATTTAAAAGAAATAATAATAATTTATTGAAATAAATATTTAGGCTGATAATTGTTATTAGAATCATTTCAAGTATTCGTATTTTGGGTGGTGCATATACTCGTACGTATCTCTAAACTTATAGGCACTATTAAACAGTGGTAGGCAGACTGATGATGGTTATTAGCCAAGTCTGCCGTCCTGGGGTAGTACTACCACTTTTGAATGTAACATCCGTGAAGTGACCTTGTCGCGTTTCGGGAACAGTTTGAAAGTAGCCAGATATAGCGAGAGGAGTGAGCAGTGTGCACTGTCAATCTAGATGGTGCATACTCGTCTCCTCAGGCGTGCTACGCCGTGGAGGCGACTGCTGCCCGTAGAGATTTCTCTGTAGTAGCAGTTGTTTCCGTTTATGGACCGTACTCTAGCTTTACATCAGGCGGAGTGTTGTCATAAGCTGAGCTACAATTGAAAAAAAAATAGCTATGACTGTTTTTATAGAGAAAAATAATAAAAATTATCTAATTTATTTTCTTAATTAATTTCTGCCTACGGACGGTGCACTCTAATGAGGTAATATTTTTAACAAGAAAGCACAATGACATTGTATTCTTAGATAAAATTACTAATACTATAGCTACCTACATAACACTTTTAAATGTATATTTAATACTAAAAATGTCTCACAAAGAGTTCCAAAATGGTAAAAAAAAGTAGGAAAAATATTCAACATAGTCGTTTGAAAAGAGCGACTTACCCTTGTCAGCGTAAAAGATAATGGGTAGGAATTTTTGACAAAACCACGAGAGGGGTTCATATCTACGAGTACAACAGCCTCAGTCAACCTCTAGAGACCTAAGATATTTTAGTTATGCTATTGACAAATAAAAAAAAAACATTTATAAAGAAATTCTTTGTCTCAATAAATAAATAAATTAAGATCATGCACTACCACTTTTCCATCGGGCCGTGTGTGAGTTGTTCGACTCATCTCCGACATTTTTAATTTAAAAAGACAACTTAATATGCTAATTGACATGAAAAGATAGCTTTAAAACTTTTATAAGACAAAATATAGTATTAGCCCGCCACTAGTTTTACTTTTATAAGTAAAAGTTCTCTAAGTATTTTTTCTATGCAAATTTTTTTAAAAATGTCTAAATTATTTTAGTCAAGATTCTCGCTTCTATAATTTTTTTTTCTTCATAAAAAATATATTTTAATATTTAATGTCATTTAATAAAAAATAACAACAGTAAGTTCGTAATCCTAAAACCCTTTGAAAATAAATTATAATTTTATATACATTAAATTAAACATAGATACACGTGAGGTTATATTGTGGACATTTTCCACGTGACATGGGTCGTTCTGGTACATTCTAGTGAAATTATTTTCAACCCTTTCTCATATTATTAAGCAATTTATTACATGTCCTCACTGAATCATAATTTCTACCTTAAATCCGTACTAGATCTGCGAGTATTATTATAATACACACTACACTTACTTTAAGTGAGATTTTGAAGTTTCTGAGTTGAACAAAAAAACACCTCAGCTCTGTTCAGTTTTCATAATTTAATATTAACAAAATGAGCAATTTAATATCCAAATTATTAATTTAAAAAGAACGATAATTTTAATTAATAAACAATTTCACTAATTCAAGATACCATGTTACTTTTATATGTTTTTATTTATGAAAAAAAATCCATTCCGTGCTTATGTTTAGACTGTACTGATCGTAACACCCAGAGCAGGAGAATAAAAAAAATAGGAGACTAGGATATAGGGCTCAATCAATCCCATAGTTTCTGTATTGGCATTCTGAAAATAAAAATAAAAATATTAAGTATAAAGAACCGTTTACTTTTATGAGATGTTTCAAAACCACAATAAATAATTGTATACAATTAGCAGGGCCCGTATTCCACCAACTTTGTTTTCCTGAACATGTTGTTTAATTAAAAAAACCTTTCGTCGTTTTAAACGGAAACAGTTTAATCAATTCTATAGGAAAATATTATGTAGACTGATGATGGTTATTAGCCAAGTCTGCCGTTCTGGGGTAGTACCATCACTTTCGAATGTAACACCCGTGACGTACCCAGGTATAGCGAGAGAAGTGTGCATCATGCATACTCGTCTCCTAAAGCCGGCATAGGCGACTGCTGCTTGTAGTGATTTCTTTGTAGTAGCAGTTGTTTCCGTTCATGAACCACACTCTAGCTTTACATCAGGCGAAGTGTAGTCATACGCCGAGCTACAATAAAAAAAAATGTAATTAAATTCCGTCTCTGAATTCAGAGAGACGTGGACGCCAGCCAAAATTACGATGGATAACATCTAAAGATAAGTAAGCAAACAAAAAGTTAAGAGCGGCAGCGGTGCACCGTTACGAGACTGATTAGTGTGTGCTTATGAAGTTTCATACAAAGACTACGTAACGGCTCAAGTTGAAGCGGTATCGATACGGTACTGCGCTAATTAGTGTGTGACGACCTTTATACGCGCATATAACAAACGTAAAATTTCCTGTTCACATTCATTATTCATTTGTTTTTTTTTATTCTTTCACCGGAAAGACCTGCCTTCAAAGAAATTGTATTATGTAACGAAAAATTCAATATGGTTCAGAAATAAATTGAAAAACAGTATTTATTGGATGTCATTCAGGGGTGGTTCGCCTTGTCAAGTTTTCCGCTTCAAGTGTCTACCATTAATGATAGCCGCCACTCTTTGAAGTCCTCTTCGTCTGGATTTTATTCGGACAGGTAATTTAGAATATAACAATGGGCATAATATTTTTGCTGTATTGTATGTCTAGTTTTTTTTTAATATTGGCTCAGCATATGACAACATTCCGCCTGGTGTTAAGCTAGAGTGCGGACAATGAACGGAAATAACTGTTGCCAAAGAAAAATTTATGCAAATAGTACTCGCATCCGCTATGCCGGTCTGCGAACACAAATGCATACCACCCAGGTTGACTGTGATTCCGAAACGCGACTAGGTCACTTCACGTGTGTTACACTTAAAAATGGTGATACTATCAGAACGGAAACTGAGCTAATAACCAGCATCGGTTTGCCTGCCACTCTTTAAAAATAATGCTAAAGGAGAATGCCCATTCGCCTAAGAGAAATGGGCCCACAATTTTTTTCTCGCGTTATTTTTACTTAATTTTGCAGAAAAATAAATCTACATTCCTTATCACCAATTAGTTTTAATTTTTTAACCCAAGTTACTTTTTTTATTGCAATATTTAAAGTTATTATTATATAAGATGCTTTAATGATTGATTTGTTTGTTTTTTTTTTTTTTGTAATTGAACATTGTCTATTAATTATGTGTTGATATAATTGAAATAAGTTAATGATAAATAAGATATTATTTTAGAATATTGTTTTGTGGCCCAAAAATGGGCACTGTCCTTTGTTATTATAAAATTATGATGAAGATTGAAGTGCACACTACAAAGCTTTACATGACTGCATCGAAAATTTTAACTTTCATTGACCCATTTTTTTATTGTAGCTTGGCATGTGATTACACTCCGGCTGATGTTAGCTTAGAGAACGCTGTATGATCGGGACCGCTGTTACCTCAGATAAACAATTCCACTATGCCGGCTTTGTTCGGGCGTAGTTCAAACCCATCACGTACTGGGCTGATAACTATCATCACACTACGTTTACCAACACAGTAATGCATGTAAATATAACTTTAAAAGGGTTTTTTCAGCAATATAAAATACACTTATTTTTAATATTCTGCCTCAGTGAGTTGATGATTTAGTTAAAATTGATATTGCAAAACATTAATATTAAAACTGTCAAAAACATTTCTCGATATAATATTTTTATAAAATGTAGCCTAAGAAAATATTATTTACGAAATAATTATATTTATTTAAAAATATGACTAATATATGAGATGTCGGGTACAACAAAAGGAGTGTGCACTGCCAACTTGATCGACGTACATTCGTTTTCTCAAGCCAGCATAGCGGAGGCGACCTTCATTTATTCTTGTCTTTGCTCATGAACCGCACTCTAATTTAATATCAGGCGGTGTGTGTTAACATGCAAAGCTAATATAAATAAAAATAACAACAACATAAAGGTTAAAATATTAGACGTTTTAAACTTATCTAAGTTTGCAGTTGACTGTACATAATCACAGCTCCCGAAGGCAACTTTAACGAGAATATTAGAGGTTTTTAGGGGCGGCTCGTTAATCTAGCAATGCTCTTGATAGCTGTTGTAAAATCTTTAATTACAACTATGTTTATATGACCTAAACGTGTTCCTGCTATAAAACTACATTAACATGGGTTTCTCTATGCTGAATAGGCCCTAATACTAAAAAAATATGACTTAGCGAACAAGTTAAAAGTATTTCCAGGTTCGAATCTCAGTTGAAATAAAAATAAATCGCGACTTGAAAAACTAAAAACCGATTGATATATACAATTAGATGTGCAATAACGCTCCCAATGTGACGCGAGAGAAAATATGGCGACAGCCACATTTAGGTTCTCGGTCAGTTAGTATTAGACTTGACGGCAACATTGTCAAATCTTTTGAAGCTGCCTACGGTTTTCTTATGTCAGATGTATAAAGTTTGCACCTATAGTATATATCTCTATGCAAAAACCTATCAAATTTATATAACATAAGTCACATTCAAATCGTAGCGCGCATTGCCAACAGCAATGGTGGTTGATATTAGTTCGTGTCACTAAGCCGCGCCTTTACGGCGAATTGTTGCTTATTTTTATAGCATAATAAAAGATCTGTTTAAAAGTTATATGTTTTTTTTTATTTATTGTAGCTCGGTACTCAGCCTGATGTAAAGCTAGAGTGCGGTCCATGAATGGAAACAACTGCTACTACAGAGAAACCTGTGCGGGCAGCAGTCGCCTGCACTATGCCGGCTGAAGGAGACGAGCATATACCATCTAGATTGACAGCGCACACTCCTCTCGTTATAGCTGGCTACTTTCAAACTATACCCGAAACGCAACAAGGTCGCTCCACGGGTGTTACATTCGAAAGTGGTGGTACTACCCCAGGACGGCAGACTGGCCAAATAACCATCATCAGTCTGCCTACGACTCTTTAATAGTGTCTATAGGCACTGAAAGACCAAAGTACATATAACAAAGTTACATGGGTACCGGTCAGAATTAGCAAGGTTCGAACACGGGTCTCATCGATCGTGAGTTCACGGGTTTTACCGCTAGACCACGGCGTCGCCTCGCCTCAAAGCGAGCTAATAAACACGCTTATCCGCGCAGCTATGGCCGCACGTTGTGCGTGAGGTGGTCATCTCTCCAGTATCTCTCTGAAGAACTAAGAGATTCTTCCGTTCCTGCACACTTTTTTTTTAATTATGACACGACATGTGACTTAGACTGGCCTGGTAGTAAGCATAGTGGAGGTCCATATCCTTGTCGTTACCAATGTATCTCCGCAATTTATACTGTGTTCTCTCAGTGCCTGTGGTAGCAAAGAGTCGTAGTCAGACTAATAATGGTTATTAGCATAGTCTCCTACCCCAGAGTAAGATCACTACTTTCAAGTATGGCACCCAATCGCGTTTCGGGATCAGCCTGGAATAACAAGAAGAGTGTGCAATGTCAATAGATGGTTCGGTCACAAGTCGACATAGTGGAGGCTGCTACCTGTAGATTTTTCTTTATGGTAACTGTTGTTTTCTCTCATGCACCGCACTCTAGCTTATCATCATGCCGGGATGCTTTAAATAGGGTATTTTTTATACGACGTTGAAACTTGAGTGAAACAAGTGGTTATATTTTTTTTAAATTATTTTATTGTAGTGCGATCCACGAATAGATACAACTGCTACTATGTATATAGAAATCTCTATAGGCAGCAGTCGTCTCCACTATGCCGACTTGAAGAGGAGCATGTATCATCCAGATTGACAGTGTAAAGTTTAACTAAACCAGTATGTAAAATTAGTAATAAAATTATTAAATTTTGTTTTATAAAAATAATAACAATGGGATACCCAAAACTGGTCTGTCAGTCATGCCAACGTTTCATTGTTCACTAGCAAACGAAATTCATTAATCGCATTCTGAACACAATGTAAATAATTTTGGAAATTTAATACTTAAATAAATTCAAAATTCCCTTTGTGTTTTCACTGAAAATATGAATAGTTAGACTATTGTTTTAATGCACTTCTATTTTATTTTTCGTAAATACATGAGCGACCGTGGTCTGGAGGTAGAATGCGTAGTTACAATTGATGAAATCCGTGTTCAAATCTCACTAGATTTTGGCCAAAACCAATGTAACTATGTACTTTGGTCGTTCGGTGTCTATAGGCTTTATTAAAAGAGTGGTAGGTAGACTGATGATTGTTATTAGCTCAGTCTGCTGTCTTGAGGTAGCACCACCACTTTCGAATGGCTGAAAACTATTTGGAACTGATCCCTTGTGTGTATTATTATAGTTCTATGATTAAATACTTTTTTAAATGCATTTACAATACAATACAATACAATACAATGCATTTAACGCAATTATATATGGTACTTCTATGAACAAAAGGTTGTATTGAAAATTTAATGTCATAGATGAGTCGAACAATATTCAGGCGTAAATTAATTATTATTTTCTACATTAAACCTTTCATATACAAATTCAATTTACGATAGACAATAACAACGTGAATAGAACACGTGAATCCATAATCGATAAAGCTCGTGTTTAAATCTCACTAAATTCTAGTCGGTACCAATGTAACTATGTTATAAAATGTTCTTTGGTCGCTCAATGCCTATGGTATTTTTTTTTTTTTTATTGTAGCTCGACATGTGACAACACTCCGCCTGATGTAAAGCTAGAGTGCGGTCCATGAATGGAAACAACTGCTACCACAGAGAAATCGCTCGGGCTGCAGTCGCCTCCACTATGCCAGCTTGAGGAGACGAGCATGTACCATCTAGATTGACAGTGCACACTCCTCTCTTATTCCTGGCTACTTTCAAACTATTCCCGAAACGCGACAAGGTCGCTTCACGGGTGTTACATTCGTAAGTGGTGGTACTGCCCCAGGACGACAGACTGGACAAATAACCATCATCAGTCTGCCTACCACTCTTTAATAGTGCCTATAGGCACTGAGCGACCAAAGTACATGTAACAAAGTTACATTGGTACCGGTCTTTTAGCGAGGTTCGAACACGGGTCTCATCGATCGTGAGTTCACGCGTCTTACCGCTAGACCACGCCCGCTCTTAAATATAGGCATTAATTAAAATTAGTGGTAGGCAGACTGACGATGGTTATTAATCCTAGTTGAAGTTCTGGGGCAGTACCACCACTTTCGAATGTATTTCGGAATGATTTTAGAAGTAGTGGTAATGTTGTTTAGATTCCTAACACTCGTCCTAGGATGCCCTGTATTACGGGTTTTATTAAAAGTTTATTGTAGTTACGGCAAATATTGTGTGTCGACCATCTCCTCTATACAGTTGACAGAATATAAAAAATGTGAAATAGTGAAGTGGAGTTGACGAGCAGGTACCTATGCGTTGAAATACGAGTACATAATAGTTGATTGAAAATCCACAAAGCGTCCTTTATTGTTCAGGTAGGGTGTATCCAAATATATCCGCTGGACCAGAAACTTCGAAGGTCACTCTTTGCAGCGAATGCTTAAACTGGGTCACTACATGTACCTACACACGTCAAACTTACTTTACAAAATTAAATAAAAGTTATATTAACTTTTCCAATTACATTAAAAGTACAGTGCTATATGTTATTTTAATGCCCATACTAACTTCATAATACCAAGTATCATAGGCACTGAGCAAAGTACTTTTTTATTGTAACTTGGCACATAGCAACACTCCGCCTCCCGCTATGAAAGTTATCAACTCCTACTATAGGTAAATTTCAAAAGGGCAACAGTCGCCTCCGCTGTGCCGGCTTGAGTAGACGAATGTGCACCATACAGATGTGCACATACAGTGTCAGTACACTCCTCTCGTAACCTGGCTACTTCCAAACTTTTCTCGAAACGCGACAAGGTAACATCACGGGTGTTACATTCAAAAGTAGTGGTACTACCCCAGGACAGCAGACTGAGCTAATATCCGTAATCAGTCTGCCTACCACTGTTTGGGAGATTAGAATCAGTTGCAAGTCTATATCTAAAACTACCTAACTACGTCTAGAACCCTAAGAGCACTCAATCCCTCTGAAATATAATTTTTATGCATTTTTTTATTATTTTCTACTTAAGTCTACTTATAGTCTTGTTCCTGCACTTATTAAAATAGATTTCGAATGTATAGTATATTATCTCTCCTACCCCACATCGCTTGAGGTCGACGCGTGCTGGCGATCGAATGCATCGCCTCACCGTCGAAACAATCCCCTCGCGGACAAAAAAGTTCGGGCAATCCTTCTTCTGTCGTTCCATCAAATTGTGGAACGACCTTCCCAGTCACGTCTTTCCCCTTCCTATAACATGGAATCCTTCAAGCGCAGTGTGAAGATGCATCTCATCAAGCCGGCTCTGACAGCAGTCGCCTCCGTTCATGGATCGCACTCTGGCTTAAAACCAGGCGGAGTACGGTCATATGACGTGCTAAAATAAAAGAAAATTAAAAAAAATTATAAGAGTAACAAAAAAGAAAAGAACTAGCTTGTATTCAGCTAAGAAAATAACTCTTTATTAACCGTCCACTGGAAGACAATTCGGTCATCTATTTCAATAACATTTCTGACAGATATGATACTGACAAATAACCTTTCTAATTTTGTATTTTATTACATAACATATTTGTATATTATTATACTTCTAATAAAAGAATTATTACTCTTCATAATTATAAGTAAAGCTCATTAAAATGTTAATAAAATATTTTGCACAACAAATTAATTTTAATTGGTGCATTTTTTTAATAATTAGTTTAGTTAGATAATGGAACGTGTAAAAAGATACCTTACATTTTGTAGAAGGAATATTCTATAGGTGTATTTTATATTGAGTTTCTTATACAGCTGCGTAGTGTAAAAGACTAGCTGTTGCACACAACTTTGCATGCGTTTAAAAACATTTTTAAAAAATTGGATAATAACTAGAGTTTAGTATAAGTAATATTTATATAAGTGTACTTAGAGCGGCCGAGGTCTACACTCTACAGGCAGCAGTTGCCACCACTATGCCGGCTTGAAAAGACGAGCATGTACCATCCAGATTGACAGTGCACACTCCTCTCGTTATACCAGGCAGTGTGCCATCCTGGGGTGGTACCACCACTTTCGAATGTAACACCCGCGAGTAGCGAGTAGCCAGTTGTAGCGGAGTGTGCACTGTCAATCTAGATGGTGCATATTCGTCTCCTCGGGCTGGCATAGGGGGAGAGTTGTCATACGTCGCGCTACAATTAAAAAACTTATACTACTGTGGTATAGATATTTTAATACCATATTAACAAAAAAAAGTAATAATGAACATAAGAAAAATGTTTTCAGTCAGGGTGCCTGTAAAAATATGTTATCATGTAGCTTGTTAAAGGCTTTGAAGTTTCAGTAAATTACGCAAGTGTAAACCTCATGAGTAACAGTTGGTGTGAAATAATTTCATTCACAATATACTTCGTTGCTTTAATTAAATAACTCACACAAACATATTTTAATATAATGTTATATTGTTTACACATACTTTTCTTGGAAACGAGTAATAGACAAAATTATGATGGTTATTAGCAACCCAGACTTACCGTCCTGTAACCTGCAAAATCACGTTTCGAGATTGGATCATAAGGAATAACGAGAGGTGTATGCACTGTCAACATTCGTTCCTTAAGAAGGTATAGTGGAGGTGGCTTTATAAATATAAGGCAGAGTAAATAACTCGTAGATAAACCTTGACTTAAAACTTTTCGTATTAGAATTTGCTTATCTATTTTTTAAAATTTTCTTCGTAACAATAATATTTATTTCAGTATGTAGCCAATGATAAATAAAGGTATTTTTCTTTATTCCTGCATTTGAGGGTACTAGAATTCAATTTCCTCGCCGATCCCACAAAGTACTCGATTATGCGCAGATATTTGTATCACAAACCCTTCGTAAAACCGTTCTTTATTATGCAAATTCATCTTTTTGGGTTTGTATTCTGTTTTTCTCCTACAATTTCTTTATCGTTTGCCATTTATACACAATTTTAATAATGAACTTTAGTTAATGTAATTGAAATACATTTTTTAAAATAATATAACTTGTAGATGAATTGTGGATGTGAAGGAAGCGATGGTGTTGTGTCAGGATCGTGGTAAGTGGCGTTCCGTTGTCTCTGCCTATCCCTGTGGGAAAAAGGCGTGTGTTGTATAACTTGTAGATTTACTCTTAGAAAAGTGGTAGACAGACCAGTGATAGTTATGAAATCAGTCTGCTGTTCAGGAGCCACCATTACATTCAAGTGTAACACCCGGAAATAATCTAGTAGCGTTTTGGGATGATTTGGAAATATACGAAAGTAGTGTACAGTAATCTCAATAAGTCATAGCGGAGCCGACAGCTGCTTACAAACATTTCTTGATTAACATCAAGCGAAGTTCGGTAACATCCGTATATTAATTGGATTAAGTTTTATTTCATACTGTTAACTTTTACCCATAGATATGTATTTACATTATGCAAAAAAAAACCGTGGAATATAAAAAATAAAACTGAAAACCGCAATGTTAAATCGTACAAAATTTTAGTTTGATTGGTTAGTTGTTTTTTTATAGGAATCTCTATTTATTCAGGGCTACAGAACAATTGAGTTGAAAAACTAGAATGGGAATTGAAGCTGCACTAAAAAAATAGAGAGCAAAATGTTGTATGTGAGAAAATGTTAATTATCTCTCAGAACAAACCTTAAATAGAAGGACTGATCTACCTTTAAATGTGTATTGCCCATAACTCGAAAAGCGAGGGGAAATTTTATATTTAGGTAAGATTTTTACTTTTGTACGAGACAACTTAATGACGTGTTTAAGATATACATCCAATGTAAAAAATAAATAATTAAATCTTGGAAAAAAGTTGACCAGGTTAAAAAACTAAATTAAATTTTTAATATATATATTTTTTTATATTTCCTTTTTGTCGTCTACAAAAAGATTGTATTCCCTTTGTTTACTCAGTTCGCTAGTGGGTATCTTCAAAGCGTCTGACACGTACAGATAAAAGTTTTTGTTTGTCACAAGCGAGTTCCGTTAGAGGTAGGCTTTTATTCGAACCCCCGAATTTATCTATAATTTTCTCTTTTCACATATAACCAAATAAATATTCTATTGGATAAAAAATAGTTTTCCATTTTCCCTCGCATAGATGATATTTTGAGAGGGCGTCTAAAAATCGTATTACGAATTTTATTTGAAACCGGTATTCTATGTATTGTTTATTACATTGTGTAATCTCGGAGTACTTTCTTCACGATGAATTTCACGAAATAAATTATTAAGTTAGTGAAAGTTCGAGATGAAATTATGAGAGAAAGAAAAAACATCTTAGACAAAATTTGACGCTACCTATATTAGTACACGTGTATGTAATCATAATATTATGATGTAGTAGCGGTCCTTCTCATTATTGTTAGTTTTTTAATTTAAGCAGTGATTTGTTTTATAGGAGTTCAACATGTGACCGCACTCCACCTGATGGTAAACTAGAGTATTATCGGATTGACGAGGCACACTTCTCTCGTTATACTCGACTACTTCAAAGTTGAACCCAAAACGTCACTTCATGACTATTAATATAATACTCTAAATGTAGAGTATATATATTTTATTACAAACATAGGCAAAAAGGTCCGTATTCATTCGTATGAAAGCCACAGAAATTAACAAACAAACCAGCCAATTAGTGTAGTGGTTTTTCATATGAAAGGTTGCACCATCAATACTAGTAAGTATCTACCAATAATTATTGATAAGTCCTCTATTATATTCATTCCATGGCAATAGGAAATGTATTGAATACATTTTCAATAATAATTTTGGTATGTTTCGCTGCATGAAAGGTAAAAGCTTGTGGTTACAAAAGGGTAATCCCCTGCTCTCTCGATTCGACCATTCATCTGACTAATTAGTGGAGAGTGTCATCGTCATAGAGGCTTCACACAAAACGTGTATCTATTTGATTGGACTAAAGATCACTATCCGCGGAATGCAGAGCGAGCGATCTATTCCATTATTATGTGCTTTGATACTAATAACTACAGGTATATCTATATCTTTTGCTTTGTAGTATAGTAAGGCTTCATACAGAATCTACAAGCGAGTAATGTTTTCCTTTTATTTACGGTAGACTGGCAACTGACCGCACTCCGACTGATGTTAAGCTCGTTTACGGTCACATGGACACAGCTACCAGCTTGATGAGATGAGTGTGCATCATAGTCGAGGTTACGTTTGAAAAAAAAACTAGATTGGTAAACATCATCCGACCGACGACTACTCTTTGAATATATTTATCAAATCAACAAACCGCCTAGCACGTGGTTAGCTAGAGCGTGGTCCATGACCAGAAGCAGATGCTGGTAAATTTCTACAGGCAGCAGTCACCTCCGCTATGTCGGCTGGAGGAAATGAGTGTGCACCATACGGATTGAAAATGCACATGTCAATTGTAGTCAATTCTCATGATTAAATATAATCAAATATATACTTTGATAAGTATATGTAGGCATCTTGAAACCAGTCACGTTCTTAGATACGATCGAGAAAAATCCTTAAATCTCAAAAATAAATAACAAACAAAATGTAGAATTGACAAGATCCCAAAGATTATCAGGTTAATGGGCGCCTTTTTTTTTTCTTTATAAACATTTTTTCACGGTGTGGGAGGCGTGATCTACCTCGCCTCACTGTGAGTGATGAGATGAAGTCTGCCTTCTTACAAATGGATGTGATTTCGCTACTTCAGCTCTGGCATACCTTTAAGAGTGGATTAAAAAATCTATGGAATATATCATTACATAATTATATTTTTGAAAAACTTTTTTCAAATGATTGATGATGGTAAGCTAGTGTGCGATCCAAGAACGGAAACAAATGCTGCCACAGAGAAATTCCTGTAAACAGCAGTCGGTCATCTCTGGGTAAAAGAAGTATTTTTGTGTTAAACTATTATTAACAAATATTATTAAAAAGAGAACCGCATCATTTAAACATGATATAAAGCAATATTTAAATAAATAACAAAATTTTAAGTCATTAGAAAATAAATATATCAACTTTTTTAAGCAGACTTTTTTATATGTGTAACTTCAATCAATAACATTATAAATGTATATTTATTCTACTCCATTCATTTTGATATTGTTCTATAGCGTAATCTACCGCGTCTCAGATTCTTTTTGTCTGCGTGCAGCATTATGATCATAACGCTACAGAATCACGTAAAAATTGCAAAACACAAAATAATACTCCCTCGCTAAAAACATCTTAAAGTAATGGATATACTGATTTTAGAGTTGCTTATAAAGTGATTGTTTCAAAGCAAATTCTTCGCTTTTATATATCAACGTAATGGAATAATAATATACTTAGAGTAATATTATTTTAAAAAAGATTATACAAATTTTAAAAGCTTTGTTTTTAAAATCTAAAAGCACTTTTTCTTGAAGATAAGTACATATTATGTTATTTTATATAAATTTTAAATATAATAAAGTATTTTTATGCACTGAGAGATAATATTATACTTAAATAAATAAGACTCAATTGTCGCGGCGTAGTTTCAAAATCATAGTGTCGATCACAGTGTGTGATTACATAACTGCGTATTTAAAAAAAAATGTACCTATCTAAAATGTTGAAACAAGGTTATAAATTGTAATGCATTCAATAATTTTGAGAGTCAATAATTCATTGGCGATTTTTACAGATCAAACGAATTCATCTCTCTTTGATTTTTCAGAACGACAAATAAAATTATATTTATGTATTTGTAATAATCACAATCATTTTAACAAGCCCTTAAAATAAATAAAACATCACATTTCATAAGCTATGAAGAAAACATTTTCTTCAACATCTGGGGCAGAGACAAATAACTTTTCGGGATTAATTGAGTGGAAAGACGCAGGTGTGTCGTCTGCTTACAAATAGTACTCAGCTACGAGTATTGCTTTACACGGTCCTACTATGACATCATTTTGTCGTTTTTGAAATGTTAATTTGATAAATTAATTATTACTAAATACTCGGAGACATCCTTATGAAAGCTGGGCTGCCTAGTGCCCATAACCGTCGGGCGTATATGAAGAGAATTGTGGATGTGAGGGAAGCGAGGCCAGGGTGTCGTGTGGCGTTCCGTTGTCTCTGCCTATCCCTGTGGGAAAAGGGCGTGATAATCTTATTAAATTGTATTGTACTAAATACTAAATTAAAAGTTAATATGCTACTTACTGTTGCGTTTATTTTGATTAATTTTGATCCGAGCGAACGTGATATGACGTTACGAAAACTTGACAGCTATCGTGGTCGCAGTAAGACTATATGAAATGTTTTTATAGCGTAAAAGTGTGTTCTTCGCAATGTGAAGTATTACAGAAGTGCCATAGTAGGACCACATTATGTCAAAATTATTGTTGTCATCAGGTTGATTTATGGTTCAAGGCTCAGTTTTCTTTACCTGGATTTTCTGTTTCTTTCCTAAGCACTAAAGACATATTTTGCAGAAACGAAGTGATGAATTTTGCACTTACGCATTCTGTCCTAGAAAAATTGTATTACATTGAATTTCAGAGGAAATAAAAATTAAACCTTAATACAGGTTTTGTTAATCAGCCGTGGATCGACGATTTTTTCGGTCTAGAACTTGTCATTACCTCCCACCTCCCAACCGTCCATCAATTTCACAAACCAAGATATTAAGCTAAAATTATTATAGCTCATGCACGAGTTGGTCTCCCTTGACGTTTCTTTTGTGGACTAATAGTGAAACAAGACTTTTTTCTTTATACATATGAATTTGTAGTCCCTAGAATTAGCGACCGGGGCACAAACCCCGGATTGTCCCCTGAGATTTTGGAAATCACTGTCATCGTACTTAAAATACGATATAAAAAATATAGGATTAATGCATATTTAATACTGGTTACTTATTATGTTAAATAAAACACAAAGTGTTAACATAAACGGATGACTTTCAAAAAACAATATTCCTAAAGTGATTTAGTAGAAGAAAAGTGTGAAGAAACATCGAGGCGAGGCGAGGGTTTGAACAAAAGCGACAATAAAATTAATGTCAAGCATTTCCTCTGAGTTTCATAAATTGTGGGCCGTAATTATATCCAATCATTCGTCCAACAAAACGAAAAACGACCCTGGATTGGAAGTGCCGTAGAAATATTTTACATTTAATGTTTCAATTATTCATATTTCCTAAGTTTTTTAAATTATCATAATATGTTTTTCCTATTAAATACGCATTCTTTGAAACTCTTTCGTGGTCGGAGGACGCACCCGATGGAAGTCCAGCAACTCCAACAGTGCTCCCATGTGACACTGTTACTACGGTTAAAGGACCGTGAATCACGGGGACCTCACCTACCTGACAATAAAGATGAAGAAAATTATAATCAAACCAAAATAATACATGTAAGAGAGGCCGTAGTGTAGTGTAAATATCGCGAATGTAACGAATGTAACCATGTTTATATGTACTTTGATCGCTCAGGCATTAGTTTAGTGTAGGCATTTGCAAAAATGGATGAACAAAAAATCGTTGGATAAAAAGCTTAAAAAATCGATACATTTCGAAGTTTATTCGTTAGGTACCTGTAATCGCTAATGATTTATTCAATATAAAAGTTTGCCTCTTTCGAAATCTGATGGGAGGATTGAGGAATTTTCTGCATCTCTTGTACTTAGTTCTGACATAATTTAACTTTGATGGGGTTTTGCTTTTGTTTGCTTACAAGTTTCCGAACTTGTTTCCTTGAATATCGATCCAAACTTTCAATATAAGTTAGTATTTGTATTATTATCATGAATGAGTATAGTAGTTCAATACAGCTGTTTGTTATTATTAAACATACTGTATATGCATTTAAATTAAAGTTAAATTAAAATTATTAGCCCAGTCTGGCGTCTACGCGTCTTGAGGTACTCGTAGTATGACCACTTTCAAGTTACTACTCGTGAATTTATTTAATCACGTTTCGGGATTAGTTTAGAGGTAGTCAGCCGGCATAGCGAAAGCGACTGCTTCTTGTAGAGATTTCTCTTTGGTAGCAATTGCCTCCAATATGTGATAGAATCGCTTCTTGAAGCGTGTAAGAATTGTGCAAGGTAGCCCTTCACGCTGCCTATCCTTGTAAAATTTGAGTCGAGTAGATTGTTTAAAATAATTTTCCAGTTTATTATCGTATATATTTTACATTATTTCGGGTAAGTAAAAAGAAAAAAAAACATTCAGTATTTCTAGCATATAGAAACTTTGTAAACAGACATACAACAAAGATTAAACAGTTACTTAGTTCGAGATGTCTATGAAGCTAACCGGAACAGCAAAACTACAAAGTTGCTTTTCACTTACCCTGAATTTACTCAGACCTTACCTCTACGGGTGTTCCAAAACTACAATTCAGCATATAGGTTAAGTTTGTGTTCGACCTTTAGATTTTGACCCCAACTTTCAAGCGTGAACTGACCAAAACTATATGTACTACTACTATGTAAACTATATACGTGAACTGAATTGAACCAAATTTCTGGCTTAGTACGTGACAATACGGTGCAATTCGTTTATAATATAAAGCGATTCGATTTGTTGCACCTCATTTCTTTTCTAGTTGACGCCAGGCTTTAAAAGGTTTATTGTTATATTCTAATATTTTCTGCTGCATTTTTTGCATATTATCTTAGGTTGATATTAGATACACGAACTTAATACAGAGGTTATAAATATACTTGAAATATAACTCTCCTCTCCCTACATACCATTTTCGCTTCATCACATCCATCACTCTCCTCATGCATGCACGTCGATGATGCTCCTCACAGGGTTAGCTTTCTGAGCAATTCACCAATCTGGTTGAGAAAGGTCTTCCTAGGGCGCCCTCTTCGTGCAATAAATATTTTTAGTTAATCTTCTTTCATCCATCCTTTCCAAATGACCAAACCACCTTAGCACTCTGGTCACAAAACTGTCCTTGAGCTCTGAATGACTCTTGAAAGACTTAAACTAATATTAAGAGGTCAAATTATAACTCAAAGAGATAGATCAACTTTATAAAAGACCACTAACTATAACATTGACATTAAGTAAATTTCACTAACATCCGAATGTATGAGATAGCGGCATAGGTACCCAAACTTACTTAATTAGGCAGTACTCGTAACAACTACACTTTAGAAATACAAACGGATGTTTTCCTAGTTAAACAGTTGTTTAATAATAATAATAGTGTATTATTTGTTTATATATAACAGGGCTGTTAGTTGTGCTTCATTTGCTGCTCTTTGGTAAAAGTTTACAAGACTTGGTGTATATAAATATTAACCCTGAACTTTATATACGTATAATTAATATTATGCGTTTCACTCAAGAGAAAATTTCCCATACAAAGGAGAAGGCCCATTTTTGGGCCCGCTTGATACCTTATAGTTTGGTAACCAAATTATATTCTAAAATTATATCTTATTTTTTATTAATTCATTTTAATTATATCAACACATCATTTCCTAATCAATACACGATGTTTAATTACATAAAAAAACAGATGTCATCAATTATTAAAATATCATTTAATATAATAATAACCTCAAATATTGCATCAGAAATCATCTACTTACTCAATAACCCAGGTCAAAAAATTTAAACTATATATGTAGAATTATTTTTCTACAAAATTAACTCAAAATCATCGATAAACTCGAGAAAAAAAATCTCTTTTTCATTCCTTATTTCACCCACTTCAGTTGTTTATTTTTTGTTTTGCTTGCTTAAGTATTATCAAAATCTGTTCAGCTGTTTAAGCGTGAAGAGGTTAGGTAGGTGTAGGTATATTAATATTGATTTTAGCTTTGTGTGTAGTGTACAATAGCGTTTGAATGCGATTAAACACTAAGTTTTCCGCTACGTGCGTCTGTATCGTAAATATCGCTACAAAGCATATATAACGATGCACATTCGTCTCAACAAGCCGGCATAGCTGAGGTGACTGCGGTTTCAGACATTGTATCTCTGTAGTAGAAATTAGCAGCAGGCGGAGTGTGATCACATGCCGCGCTGTGGAAAAATTGTCATTGTCACGCGATCAGTAGTTTTTTAACACCCATTTTTGGGACCACTTGATACCTAAAAGTTTGGTAACAAAGTAATATTGTAAAAGAATATCTTATTTTTTTATTAATCATCTTAATTATATCAACACATTATTTACCAATCATCAGACAATGTTTAATTACATAAAAAAATAGATAGCTTCAATTATTAAAGCATTTAAAATAACAATAACCACAAATTTCCCGGGCCCATTTTTCTTAGGCGAATGGGCATTCTCCTTTATAGAAGGTGTAAAAGGCCAGCAATATCTTTAACCACGTGTTTTACTACCAATACAAAAACGACTTTGCATGTTATTTTTTTAATTATTAATGGGCGTGTAATATCGTTAAAACAACCGTGATGGTCGCCCCGACAGCACTCGTTTATCAATACTGCATTCACATTGCTTCTTTTTAATATTTCAATATATATAATTTTTTTTTGATACAACAATTCCGACCATAGCAGCATAACAATATTTTAATGACAAGAAAATAATACCTAACGATTAATAACATAATAAAATCTAAGTTATATTAGAAACTATTTTGGTGGGTTCGTGTTGAAATAAAACAGATGCTTCCGGATTTTAGTTTATTCGATGTTTTCTCATCCGACCTCTAATACAAGATTTTGACAAGTCTCATTGACTGGCATAGACTACAGTCGACGAGGCAAAGATGTTGAGCCATAGACTATAGACATTCATAACATGTTCCTTTTTTTTAAAAAAAATAAAAATAATAAAATATTTAAACAATATAAAAATTGAAACTTAAGACATATGACATGACATTAAAGAGAACAAAAATATTCTATATAATATTTTTCAGAGCTGTAATTATGACTACTCAACATCAACTTAAATAATAAATTTTTCTTAAAATATTAGACTAACTTAATATATTGACATATAAATTACAATTACATTTAACAAAATCTATGTGACAATTTACTATAATGAGTAAACTATGACATTAAACATAAATTAAATGTAGTTATTATTTAAAGTATTTATTGACAAATAAGAAAACTTAATATTTACAATAAACATCATACTTTGATGGCATTTTGATTTCTCTACCACTCCTAGTATAATATTTATGACTATCATTATTATTAGACATATTAGACTCATGTAGACTGTTTGTTTGAGGTGGTGGTAGCTCAGAGGTGGAGGACACTGTAGGGGTAATATAAGGATTAAAATATTTACCTGGACTTGCACATATATTTATGTGTTGACGATTTCTCCTGTAGACTTGACCTTCTGGCGACTCAATCAAATATGACCTCGGCTCTTTACATTGTTTTGTGACTTTACCCAAAGACCAATTACTTTGTGGTGACTTTTTATACATTACCTCTTGCCCTATTTTTAGCTCAGGTAAGGACTTCGACTTTCTATCATAGTAGAATTTTGACTTTTATTAATTATTAATGGCATGGCATGGCATGTGACAACACTCCGTCTGATGTAAAGCTAGAGTGCGGTCCACGAATGGAAACAACTGCTACTACGAAAAGACTTGTGCAGGCAGCAGTCACCTCCACTATGCCGGCTTAAGGAGACGATTTTTAATTATTACTATCTGACTGTATAGAATAGATACGTTTAACAAGACCTAGGGCTGTGCATGTTTCACGACCAATTATTGTCGGAGAATTAATATTGACTATAATATACTTCATATCACAAGACAATTTATTATGATTATGAAGTAAGACACATTTAATATTACATACACCTAAGACTGGGACATTATTTCCACTATAAGACGTTACTTTGTAATTACAATTTGTTAAATATTGTAGGTTAAGACTATTGAAAACATTTATAGACATAATATTTGCATCACTACCCGTATCTAATACACATTTTACATTTACATTATTCATATTAATTATTATTGTCCAATCATTATTTGAATTATTACTATTACTTAAGACATGACCTACAAATAAGTTTTCGACTTGTCGAGAAAGTTCATCACTTGTACTCACATTTTCATCCACGCTGACTTGTTTTACACTTTTTGAATTACACATTGACATATAATGGTTTCTTCCTTTGCACTTATGGCACGTGACACCTTTTGCAGGACAAGAATTTCTATGAATTTGTCCACACCGACCACAATTTGTGCGACTTGACTGTGAATTAGACCTATGTGGTTGTCTTGACTGTGACCTCTCTCTGCTTCTATATCTATTTGAGTTGTTTCTGTGACTTGAGACTTTGTTGAACATGATTGATGACTGACTTCCGGAAGCTTCTTGCAACGATGTGGCTTGCTTATATGACAGCAGACAATTTTTTGTAATATCTATTGCTGTTTCTAGTTTTAAATCAGTTTCCATTAGCAATTTTTCTCTAATATGATGATATTTTTGATGCATATTACAGATAAAGATGTCCTTAATTAATCTGTCCTGGATTTCTCCAAAATCACATGTCAGAGCTAAATTCTTTAATACTGTAATATAATCTTCCATCGACTGATCTTCTTCTTGTCTATATGTGAAGAATTTATGCGACTGATAAGTAAGATTTCTTTTAGGCACGAAAAATTTTTGAAATACCTGTAATGTTTCTTCATATGTTATTTTATTTTCATCTAAATTTTTGGAATTGAATATATCAACACATTGTTGTCCAATATAATGAAGCAACAACGCGACTTTCCGCTCAGTTTTTTCATCATCGAGCCCGCTAGCCCTCATATATAACTGAAAAGATTGACGCCACCTGTTCCAATTGAACGCTAAATCGCCGTCCATCTTCATTGGCAAAATTCCGCTTCCTTGCATCTTCATTGTGATGCGACCAACTTCTGACACCATATTTTGGTGGGTTCGTGTTGAAATAAAACAGATGCTTCCGGATTTTAGTTTATTCGATGTTTTCTCATCCGACCTCTAATACAAGATTTTGACAAGTCTCATTGACTGGCATAGACTACAGTCGACGAGGCAAAGATGTTGAGCCATAGACTATAGACATTCATAACAGAAACCATAAAAAAAATAAGTCTTAATATTTTCTTCTGAAATCTGTTCGTAACAAGTATTAATGTGTTAATATATTGGCTTTCATAAGTTAGTTATCGCTTCGTATTTTCTTCCAAACTTATGATACTTATTAAAACTTTCCTTAATAGCTAATTGATGTTTGTTATAAACATTATTAACTACCCAACATAATAAATATCGTATTTTAACGCCTTTATTCTCACTTACGATAGGTAGAAAAAATTAGAAACTTTTTGATGGATTATAAGATAATTTTGTAAGAGTGGTGGCGAACTGATGGTGGTTATTAGATCTCTCTGCAGTCCTGGAGAGTACCACCGATATCAAGTGTGATCTACACGCGAATCGGGATCAGCTTAAAAGTGAAAAGAGCGGCCGTGGTCTAGCAGTAAGACGCGTGAACTCACGATCGATGAGACCCGTGTTCTAACCTCGCTAATTCTGACCGGTACCAATGTAACTTTGGTCGCTCAGTGCCTATAGGCACTATTAAAGAGTGGTGATGATTAGTGGTAAGTAGACTGATGATGGTTATTGTCCTGTCTGCCGTCCTGATGTAGTACCACCACTTTCGAATGTAACACCCGTGAAGTGACTTTGTCGCGTTTCGGGAATAGTTTGAAAGTAGCCAGATATAGCGAGAGAAGTATGCACTGTCAATCTAGATGTACATGCTCGTCTCCTCAAGCCGGCATAGTGGGGGCGACTTCTGCCTGCACAGGTTTCTCTGTAGTAGCAGTTGTTTCCGTTCATGGACCGCACTCTAGCTTTACATCAGGCGTAGTGTTGTCACATGCCGAGCTACAATGAAAAAAAAGGAAACAGCTAAAACTGGATGGTGCACATTCATCTTCTTAGCTGAGGTAACTGCTGTCTGTGTAAATTTATCTGTGATAGCAAGATTAACTTAGGTTGAATACGTTGATATTTCTAATGTAAAAAAAATAAGGTGCTGAATTTGTATATTTTAAATTATGATACAAATTAAATATAAAAAAGTCAACACGCTTCTCTTTAAGTCAATTTACATCCTAATTTAATAAGATTTGTATTACCGAATATGCTTGATCAATATTATAGTTATTGGACCATCAACTCAATGCAAATGGCAGTCAAAATTTTACTATAGTCATCTATTAATTTAAGTTAAAGCATCTAATATTACCGTATTAATTCAAAAATTTCCTAAAGCAATTTTATTGAAATTGACATGATCTATAAATGAAATTGGGTCAAATTGTATATTTGGAGCTGAAATTTTGCGAGAAAATTTGTAGGTTATTTTCGATTCAATCTATAGTCATATAATGCAAAATACAATTTACTAATTTTACCTTAGGATTACCTAAATAAACGATATACGAGTAGTCGCCGTGAATGACAGACGGAGCACTATTGGAGTTGCTGGTTCTCCATCAGGCGCGTTTTCAGATGGTGAAAAATCCTGGGGTAACTACCTGAAATACCTCGGCACAGACCTAAATCGCGATCTAGCGAGGCGATAGTGACCACGCATATAATTTACTTTATTGACTGAGTTGTTTCAGAAATAATAATATTTTATTCTTATTGTATTTATTTAGCACTCACATAGCAAACTGACATCATGTATTATATTAAGGTTGGTACGAAGTTACTAAATTATGACTACCCAGATCTACTTAATATTACAGGCGTTAATTAGGGATGAAATTTCGTTATTCTAATATATACATTATTACTCTATGTTTAGGTACATTTTCGCGTAATATAATTATACTCAATTTGAATAATTAAAGTTCTGGATGTTTAAATTATTCCACATTTATGTGAAACTAACTGTTCTTCAGCTTTTTGCTTGTACAAAACGACTTTAGACAAGACTTTAAAATAAATATTTTATTTTTTTATAATCAGTTTAATGATTTAACCCGGAATTATGAACCCATTATTAGCCCAGTTTGTCGAACTGGGGTAGTACCACCACTTTCGAATGCAACACCCGTGAAGCAACCTAGTCGCGTTTCGCAATTATTTATGAATGATTTTTTTTTTATTATAGTTTATTAGTATTGTTGCAGCTTATTATGACGTATAAACCGCGAATCGCGTCGAATGTATAGTGTTATGACTTTTAGATATTCCGAGTTCAATTATCAATTTATATTTGAGATAATATCGCGGTTTTCAGCCATTTATAATAATGAAGATAATGACGATCACAATTAATTAGTAATACATATACATTATACGAGTACCTACATACCTTGATTGCCCAATCCCAACCTTAGTAATAAAGTAACCCAATCTTAGTATTAGTAATACTAGAGTGAGTTTAAACAGTGGTAGTCAAACTGACGATAATTATTAGTTATTACTACCACATTGAACAACACACACCTCACCTGTGACCTAGTTAAAATATCAAGCAATGTAAATGCGACGATTGATTAAAGAGTGGCGTTGTGACGGCCTCGCGAGAGAGGCGAGCCTGTTTGGGTTAGCGATATTAGGCGTCCATTGCGACTTCATAAAAGAAATATCTTTTTTTTTTTAATTTCATGCAGTAACGTCAAAGATAGCCTTTTTACACCCTTTGTAGAAAAATAACCTACGTCCATCCAAGAGCCGACATATTAATAAATATGATTTCTGACCAAGAATCGAATCGAATAATCTTAAGCCAACATTATCCTTATTGTAATAATTTTATAAAAATAACTTATCAAAAGCCCAAAATGTTAAGCCATTGAAGCTTTAATAGTGAATGGTACAAAACGTGGGTAGATTAAAGGTAAGGACGGTTTTTGAAAGCAACAAGTCTGAGTTGAAGATTTTGTGTTTTATTAATTAGAACATTGGACCCACTGTTTTATTTAATTATGCTAAAATGGGTACAATTTTATTTAACGCCAGTCTAGTCTTGATTGAGAACGTTGCTTTATCTTGATATCTGAATTATTTACAATAATAATTGTATTTTTTAATTACTTTGTATATTAAAATTATCATAATATGATTTAAGTCAATAATATGGTCTACAGTTTTACAAACATCTCGCTAATAAAATATGGTATAGGTAAGTTAGTTTTTTTTTGTAGCTCGACATGTGACAACACTCCGCCTGATGTAAAGCTAGAGTGCGGACCATAAATGGATACAACAGCTACTACAGAGAAATCTCTACAGGCAGCAGTCGCCTCAACTATGCCAGCTTGAAGAGACGAGCGTGTACCATCCAGTTTGACAGTGCACACTCCTCTCGTTATACGTGGCTACTTTCAAACTATTCCCGAAACGCGACAAAGTCACTTCACAGGTGTTACATTCGATAGTGATGGTACTACCCCAGGACGGCAGACTGGACTAATAACCATCATCAGTTTGCACACCACTCTTTTTGCAGTTATTCCGCATATCCCGTCTGATGTTAAGCTAGTACGGTCCATGAGCGTAAACAACTGAAAAAATGTCTGCAGGCAACATTTCCCTTCACTATGTGCAAACATCCATTGATAGTGCGCACTCTTATCGTGCGCATCCGGTTACTTTCAAGCTGATCTCGAAATTGTGTATATTTTTTATAAATTTCTAATAATAAAGATAAAACGCAGTTTCAAAGCACTCAACCAAATGTAAATAACGTTGGCCATATTAATATTTATACGGCCTGTGTGAGGCTTCCGTAAAAGTTGTTTAATAAAGTTTAAGAAGACTTCTTCATTTTGTTTTCATTGCATAAGAACCTCTCTTGAGTACGAATACTTGATAATTTATTTTGTTGAAGTAATATTTTATTTGAGTTACATTTTCCTTTTTTTTTGTCAAAAAGCTACTGGTAGATAATAATATATCTATTGCAAATTTTTATACAAACAAAACTTATATGTATACACTATACACACAGGTTGTTTTATAACATTATGTAATATATAAAAATGAACGTCTGTTTGCATATTAGTTCCGTAGATATATTATGTTCCCGAACTATCAGTCTGATTTGAAGAAATCTTTTTTGCCTTAGATTACTTGTGTATTAAGTATAGTTAGTGAAACCTAGTAGTGGAATAGAAACGCACACGAAGCTGTGGGAAATTTGTTGTTTTAATAAGTTTTTTTAAATTTAGGTGGTCGTGGGTAATGGAATTTTGGGAAAAATAAAAACATTTTTTTTGTCATATAATAGATCCTAGATCCTGATTATAGCGCCACCTACCGGATTACCTCAGCCTACTATCTGCATGTTGATTTTCTCTATTATATTTATTAAATTTTTATCATAATTTAATAATAGTTTTTTCTAATCATTTAAAAATATAGTAATGTAAATGCATAATGTTTAAATAAATATTTAATTTTTCTAACAAACTGAAGTTGCTAGGTAAGGACTTCGCAAAGGTTTTCCTTTTTGGCTTACAATTTGTATGTATCTTGTTAACTTTGCCAGTTGTACCGTTTTTAACGAGCATATATTATTTTAATACTCATCCGTATAAGTACATAGAAAATGTATCAGTGACCAAGTCTATAATTTAATTAGAAGCATGCATATCAGAGTTTTTAAGGAATACATTTTGCTTGAACAAAACTTTTTTTATTTCAAAAGATACGTCAATGAAATTAGATTTATTAAATTTTAGAAAAATAACACATTACAAATTATAAATTCATACAATACAATACAATACAATTGTCACGCCTTTTTCCCACAGGTTCATATTTTATTTATAATATACTAATAAAAATAAAAGAACCAAAATATAGTAGATTTGTTTTTTTTTTCGTATTTTGTAGATCATTTTAATTTTGTTAAATTAAGCATAAATTTGTATTTTCTACAGCTCTAATTAAAAGAATGAAAGAACTTTTTTATATCAAAAATCGCAAACAAAAAAAGACAAAAAAAAAGCAATTTCTTATACAGATTTACGAAACTCGGGAATTGAATTTTGTAAATGTTAATGAGTTTTCAAGCTTCGCCTGGAGGTGTGAATTTGTATCATTGAGCATTTAAGTACATTGTGAGTCCACGTCCTGCACTAATTGCTCGCAGCGTATTACAAGAGAGGCTTCTATAGAGTACTTTTGCCCCAAGCAACGAGAGTGCTTGCTCACCGCTTGAAGCACTGAACACAATACGATCAGACTCTACGATTTGGATAAGAATAACTAATATAAAGACCTAATTTTTGTATAAAAACGAAATACCGCACTTATAGGCAATATGTTTTACTTAACTCACGTCTTTTTTCCACTGGTGTAGGCAGAAACTATGAGACGCCAGCGATTCCTCTCTCTACATCCATTACTCCCCTCATGCATGCACATCGGTGGTGCTCCTCATCTAACCCTTTCTGAGCAGTTGACCAATCTGACCGAGAAAGGTCTTCCTAGGGCGCTGCCATGCACTTTCGCACAATACATCTTTTTAGTTAATCTACTTTCATCCGTCTTTTCCAAATGACCTAACCGCCTTAGCATACTCCTTTTTACTCTGGTCAAAACACTGTCCTTGAGCTCGCAGCGATTTCTTATCACACTGTTTGGGATTCGCTTACTCAAGAATATGTTTTAAATAATAATAAACAAAACCCAGTATAATGGCAGCATAAATATTTAACACCGAGTTTTTTTAAAAACATATTTATAATTTAAATAAACATTTGTTACAACCGGGAAATGAACCCGGGTCCGGCTAACCACAAAGTCACAAAGATTGTAAAACTAATAGGAGATGAAATACATTCTCTACTAGGCGGTATCGGAGACAATTAAAACTATATCCCTTAGTATCTATACTCATACGAGCATTTTTCTAAATATGTATTTTCAAAACGACTCTTTTGTATAAATTTATATTCAGCCTTAATTTATCCTTGTTTTTTTTTTTTTTAAATTAATTATAAAAATAGGACCAAATCTTTTAAAATTATCAGTGAAAATATTATCAATTAAAGAAAAGGGTATTCGTATCGGATGGTATTAAAGGACACGAAACGCAGAAACATTAGTACCATTTATAAAATACAAAAGGAGGCTCAAACCCCTGTTTAGTCTTTTGTTATAACGCTTTTCATTATTCTGGTACAAATAATCAAATTAATTAAGTAATAACTTAAGGACTGCGAAGTCAAAATAAATTATTATAATAATAATAATCTCTTCTTTTACAAAATTAAACTTAAAAATAAACACTTGAATCGATAGCACAACAGGTTCTTAAAATAGGAAATCGTTTCCTTAAAAATAGAACTACTACTATCTCTCTCTCTCTCTCTGCTAGAAGTAGCTATTAGCTATAAAAAGTAGTAGAAATAAATCGAAACGTTTTAGATCTACTGCGTTCTAGAATTGCGGTGCTGATAATAAATTATATTAAAAATAGCACCGTTTCGGGAATAGTTTGAAAGTAGCCAGGTATAAGAGAGGAGTGTGCACTGTCAATCTAGATGGTACATGCTCGTCTCCTTAAGCCAGCATAATGGAGGCGACTGCAGCCGTAGAGATTTCTCTGTGGTAGCAGTTGTTTCCATTCATGGACCGCACTCTAGCTTTACATCAGGCGGAGTGTTGTCACATGTCGAGCTACAAAACCCTAAAACCCCTGTCCTTCAGCGTAGGTTGCACTACGTCCTAAAGGTCCGCCGTTTCTTTTATCTATAAAAAATAGTTATAATATTAAATGTTAAAAAATCTGGTGTGATCTCTAAGTGTGGAAATTAAAATACTTATTACTTAGAAAAAATATATATATCAAAACATTTTTTTACACATTATTTGGCATCGAGTATACCAAAGGTTTATTAAAAATTCAGATAACCACCTCAGCTCAGGCTTCTGTGTTTCTTTATATGTATTAAGATTTTAAAATAACAAAATCAGCATAATGCCAAAAATTTTACAGAGCGGCCGTGGTCTAGCGATAAAACGCGTGAACTCACGATCGATAAGTCCCGTGTTCGAACCTCGCTAAATTCTGACCAATGTAACTTTGTTATATGTACTTTGGTCGCTCAGTGCGTATAGGCACTATTAAAGAGTGGTAGGCAAACTGATGATCCAGTCCTGGGGCAGTACCACCACTTTCGAATGTAACACCCGTGAAGTGACCTTGTCGCGTTTCGGGAATAGTTTGAAAGTAGCCAGATAGAACGAGAGGAGTGTGCACTGTCAATCTGGATGGTGTATGCTCGTCTCTTCAAGTCGGCATAGTGGAGGTGACTGCTGCTTGTAGAGATATTACAAAAAATCCATTAAAAATTTGAATTGTTTAAAAAGGTAATAATTTTGTATTCTCTTTGTTACAGAAGTTCAGACAATACGTGGGAGGTCAAAGACGAACTGGTGATATTTTACTAGAAAAATGTAAGTATAAAAAACTTTTGTTTCAGCATCTTTTTTTATTAAATGGTGTTTTATTTTTAATTACAACTTTTTTTATTCACAAGTTTTAAAATAAAAAAGAAAACGATACTCTTATTAAATTTTTAAATGTATAACAATCGCAGTATTTGAGTAGGTATGTCAAAAAATTGCAATAAAAATAACCTATTCTATTTCTAAAAAGTCTTGGTAGATAGATAGAAATAGGAGTGGGGTCTCTCCTCTGGCCACACTCTGCTTTCAGAGGAGACTCGACTGAGAGACCACCCTTCATCGCGTGGGTGAAGGCGGCGCCGTTCCGTTGTTACCATCGCCCCGAGCCAAGAGCATTATTCACGGCTTTGAGCTGCATTTACTTGACAGTGTAATGTTTAGTGTGCTTGGGAATGCTTAGGAAATTATAAATAAGACAAACGACATGTCTACAAGAGATATATTTTTTAATAAGTTTTATAACCAATTATAAATATTATTAATTGTTATATGTTGATGGCAACTTTTCTTGCGAACGTTGTGTACACCAGTAATTGGCTGGTACATCAGTTATTATCTTTTAGAATAAGTTATAGTATAAGTTCAATGTACTCGCTGTTGGTGTACCTAATTTGTATAAATAAATAAATAAATAGATATATTGCGTTCCGATATAATTAAAAGTACTAACAACATAACAGACAGGAATGCAAAAGCGTGCCCGTGACTCGCTATATGACGCAGAGGTTTTAGTCGTGTATACTTGGTATAGACATCACTACTCACGTCTCATGGTATATCATTATTTTTTAAAATATGTAAAACACGGTTGAAGAAGTTCTAAAATAATTCGTATAAAGTAATAATAATAATAAATTCTTTATTGCATTTAACACAGTTATAGAACTACAAAATCATAAATAACTTACTGCAATTGGCGGCTTATCACTAAAAGCAATTTCTTCCAGACAACCAAGTGATATTAAATAAATTGTAAGGAAAAGAGAAAAGCGGGTGAAGCAGTCAAAAAGTACCTATTATTAAATAATATAAATTATAAAAATATTTAATTTTCTATACATTCTGTGAACATAAGAAGAAATTGCGATGTAGTAAGTACTTGCTGTACCGGCACAGTTTTTCTACAAGCCTTGGGGGACTGCTAAAACAGGTCATCACAGTCTTGTAAGCAAACGCTAAAGGCGCTATTCATATTTAAAAAAAATAATAAGTTTGTGTCCTCAAAATCAGAGGTTTATTTATACTACTTTTAATCTAAAAAGTTTTATGTATATTCATGTTTAGGTATAATTTATTTACATTACAAGATACTTTCCCAAACAACGTAAATTATTATTTTTTTACAAAATATCGTGTTTTAATGTTCTAAAATCTCGTCTAGTGTCTTAAACTCAGTTTTTACTAACGTATGCGCATTACTTACAAATATTTATACACAAAATTAATAATATTTAAAATTTTGATATCAAACTACTTAAAACAAAAGACCTCTCAGAATCGCAAACAACTTTCTTTAAATTTGAATATTGGCACATAACGGGGACACACTTTGATACGTCTAATGTAACCACTTCACAACAAAGAGTTAGAAACAAATGTCCTGTGTATTTCTGTTTTAAAAAATCTTGTTAAGACAACCTTGTGTATAATTTCCTAACTTAACTAACATCAATTATTTTGTTTACGGTTTTTCGCAACGTAACGCCTAATATATATTATTAAAAATATTTCCAATATTTTTTCTTGTATTAAAATTAACTTATTAAGTAATATAAATTGCCCGTATATAAAGTGCATACAAACGACAAAAGTCAATGTTAATAACTACCATAATTATAGTCATCCGAGCCTCATAATACGATGTGGTCGTTAGTCTTCTATAGTGAATCACAAACCTGACCACTGAAGTTTTAACAAGGGGTCGAAACCTCAACTCATCCTATTCAGTTCGGACGTCTATCCTATAACCTATTAAGATAATTAAGGGATACGAATAACTAAAACTATTGTTCTGAAACTTGGTACACAATTGACGGGCTTTAGTAAATGAACATTTATACATTTAGGTTTAAATTAACATCTAATATTTTAGTCTTAGCTTTATTAGATAGGTTAAGTTTGGTTGCCCGCAATTTCTTATGTGTATAATTAATATGTAAACACACATATATATAGTAATAAATACACTTAAGAAATGACATGTTTGGCATACAAATTTTCATCTGGTTTTTAACCTGGGATGCAATGTATGTTCTTGCAAAATTTTATCGAAATCTGTTCGGTGGTTTAGGCATGAAATGATAACAACTTTCATATTTATGTATGAATATAGATAGATTACATTGCAAAGTCAAAGAAGTGTTTATTGTAGAAGTTGTTTATTATATTATACAACAAAACAACTGTTGAGAAGTGAAGAAAACGCCATAGTCAATTTATTTTTATTATGTACAATCATTAATTATTCCATAATATATGGTACGACAACTTTTTAAAGATGTTTAAAAAAATTATTGAGAGCGTGGCCCTACAATCAAGAAATTCGTATTCCCCGATATCAATGTATTTGTAATACCTACAAACACTAGCTAAAAAAAGTTCGTAAAAGGTAAAAAAAAAGGTAAATGTAAAAAATCTACGTTTTCCAATCACATGCGGATAACAAATGCGAGTCCAATATTGCCTCGTGCAGCAATATTTGAATTTGCACTGAAATGCCTTTATGAAAACTATTCACTTTTTTAGGTTTTATACAAAGGATTACTATTTGCAAATAAAAAAATCACTACTTTAGGTACACTATCTATTTATATATCTGTATTATAATAAATGAAGGTATAAATGTATACTTCCTAACTGCATCCCCCGTTTTTTTTCTTACAGCTTTTTCCGTAATAATTGATTGCCTGAAAGAAATTTTATTGATAAGACCACCAATAGCACTAAGTTTATTTTTTGTGTGTTGGTGTTACAATTTATATCTATGTTTCTCCTGTTAATTTATTTGTAATAAATTTATTTATTATTATTATCTTAATAACATTTATTTTTACTTTTTAATTATATTTAGTACACCGGTTGCATAAGGTCAATAAGGTCACAGTGTGTGGGCCGCAAGCCTACGCAAAGGTCTTTATCAAATTCAAAGTCGTCTAACCTTTCTGCTTTAACTATAAGCACATCAAGCCTTTTATTTTGTGTGTTTATTTACTAAATCATTTTCTAAATCCATCAAGTTTTAAAAAAAGTTAATTGAATAAAAAATCTGAGGGATAGGACTTGTTTAGAATTAATAATTTTTAAAATGTATCAATCAGACTTTGTTATAATTTTTTTTTAAATTGTGACGTATATCGCGACACTATATTATATTTATTTATACAAAAAGTAAAAAAATAATCTTGTGCCCACGTGGGCTTATTTGAGAGGCACAGGGAGGTAGTTATGGTACTAACTACTAATTAACATACCCTAAACTTAACTAAAACAAGAGACAATAAAAAAATATTTAGAACAGGAGTCTCTGCGTAATACATTGCAGTAAAAAAAATCTTATTTACGTATTTTATTTCTATTGGTTTTACCTATATTTTTATATCCATATTTATATCGAACTATATTTATATTTATTAATTTTATTATCCTTGCAAAGTAAAGATAAATTAAATAATTAATACGTATATTTTTAAATATTCATTATTGCAGACGTCTACAATCTGCACCAATAAGTAAGTGTACTTAGTAAAAGAGAGCTGTGTAAATTACATAGAGAGAATTCGGTAGCAAAGCATTAAGTATTTGAAGTCAGTGTAATTTCCTGATCAGTGATTCGATATAGCGACATCCGATCTGGAAATACGCTAACGTTAGATATAATCCAAAATATAGGAATATTGTTTGATTATATTGAAATAAATCTTTTTCAGATGAGTTATAAAATAATATAGTGTTATAATTTGTTATTTGAAGCGCTCACAAGCTAGAAAAACAATATATTGGAAATGCAATAGATTAAATTAAAATACTTTAATATAAAATATATAATTTTACGAATAAAAATGCTGTGTTATACGATTATGAATCATATTTCAATAATTGAAGAACTAATTTGGAATTTAAGTGAAACGAAACGCAAAATAATTGAGGTAAAAATGTGAGCACTTCGATTTTAACAAACAAAGAGAGCTCGATGAAATATTGAAAATGGAATTTAATTAAGATATTTTTGAAATGAAATCTGCTATATCTATAAAGGTAGTCATGTCACGAAGCATAGTCAAAGGAAAATGCAATTAAAGCAATGTATATCTTGTAACCACAATATTCATATTGCTTTGACGTACCTATATTCCAAACAGAATGGACAAAGTAATTATAGACAATATTTGTGCACATCGCTCTGGGGCTTTTACGAACTCAATATCAATATTGAAATTGTATGCATATTGATATTTGAAAGCAAATTTATTACTATACGTGCAAACGTATTAATATATATTACTATGGGCAAGCGTATAAGACGACCCTAATAGAAGGGTTGATTATCGGACTGTCTTACTTACTTACTACGTTACGCGGAGAGTTCTGGGTTTTTTTTAATAATAGATAGTGACTATACTTCACCTGACATGGTAAAGTGCGATCCCCAGAGAAATTGCAGGAGACAGCAGTCATCTCCACCATGCTGACTTAGTAAAACTAGTGTGCGCTTTTTTCTTTATGCTAGACGTACTCTTTAGCGCTTCACGTGATCACGTCGAAATTTTTCTATTTTATGATTCCATCGGCTGCCTTCTACTGCTGGTTAAAAAATTAAAAAGCAAATATTTATTTTGGATATGAGTGAATTATGTTTGTATTGTTCTTATTCTGATACCCATAGAACAGGGTGTCTTAGGATAAGAGTAAGGTATGTAGGTAGATACCAAAAGTAATTTACTTTTAAAAAAAGCAACACCCTTCAGTAAATCCTATTTTATTCTAAACCTATCTCGCGTCGAGTAAAAGTCAAGCCTGATTTAAAATATTAAGCAATTTTCTAGAAATTACAATCTCATTTTCTAAATTTCATTTTGGGAGATATTTTCAATTATAATTTTAGGTTTGTGTTAACATCCTACGTTGTTTTTATAAATTTAAAATCTTCTTAAAATTTTAGTGAAACTGCTTTAAGATAACTCCCATAAGTTTACGTCTTACTGCCTGATCTTTACGAAACCGGATTAAATTCTAAATTTATAATGTTAATTGATTAAGAATGTTATTCTAACCAATATGCTTACATTTTAATTTAACTCTTACGTGATGAAATAAGTTAGAAAAGCTTATAATACTCCACAACCCAAGATGAGGCAAGATTCGAACCCACGCTTTCCGTTATATACAGATATGTTTTTAACTATTATATACTTCGCCATTAGTGCCATACGCCATCGTGCAAAATTCTCCTATCCTGGCTTTCGTGCGTATAACGGAAGGCGTGGGTTTGAATCCCACCTCATCTCATGGTATTGTGTGCGTGTTAATAATAAAACAATATTAGCATTTACAACATTAAAAATAATGATAAAATGTACAAATACAAGCACAAATAAAGAACAACAAGCAGTTTGTAAATGTTTCAAATTTTACATACAAAATTATAATATTATTAGTATATTGTATCATAAACAATAATATACATGATTTATAGCAATATATAACTTTACTCGTTAAGAAAGATAAGTATACAACTTTCCTATATATATTTACATATTCGTACTATAGAGGCAACCGTAAAATTAGATTCCGTAACCTACATCCAAGAACTGTAATCTATTCGAAATTTACATATCTAAGAATATTTGCAAAGTGTTAAATTTTATACAAAGCCTCGCAACAAGAAAACTTGATCTAACTTTGCTTAATTACATCCATATTTAAATGTAAAATAGATCTTTATAATATCAACAGTATTATAGCAGAAAAGTATTTTTATTTCTAGAAGTCTACGAATATGCTACGAAAGCGCTACGAAGGCGTTACGCTAATCTAGTGCAGACTTGATAACAGACTCTGTAAGATTTATTGGTCCTGTAATATTTTAACGTGATAATTAGAAAAAAAAGGTAGAAACTATGTAATAATATGTTTTGGAAAAAATAGTTTTTTTTTTGTCAACAAAATGTGTTTTATGCCTTAAACGTGAAATTACAGTTTTTCAACACACGTATTTTTAAAAATATTCGTTTAATTACGATGATTTTATTCAAAATTATCAAGTAGAAAATTTGCTGGCCTAATTTACTTAAGGAAAAAACTAGCGATAAACGCGCGTCTGTTTATTAGATCGTAGCTTTTCTAATAAAATAAGAATATGTGAAGTTTGTTCGACTTGTTGGTGTATCTTTCTGCTTAAAGTAGAAAATGTTCGAGTTATGAAAAAGAGAGATCGATCAATCATTTTGTGGAAAGATTGATACTGCGGTCAACCTTTAGGAAAAGTTTTAATGCACCACAAACTTTTTCATTGTTTTATTTAATATCTTCTGTTTTAAATTTTCTTGTGTTAAGTTCCTTCTTTATGGAAACCTTACGTTATTTTAATCGATCAATAACCATTACTGAATTTAATTTCTAATATAATACCATCTAACCTCTAACTAAGACTAAAGACAGGTGTCCTCAGCTCCACTTCTACTCTCCTTTGACGCGCACTGTGTATGCAAGTAAATTTGTTAATAAGTATCGGACATTGTATTATTCCATTTTTTAATTTTTGTTCTTAACGTGACATTTTTTACTATTTTTTTTAACATGTTCACCGTGTACAATACGCTTTGAGCCACAGTCTAGTTAAGTTACTGTTATTTTCCTGTTGTGTATTTTATGCTGACTGGGGCCTGTCGTATTTGCCAAATAAAATAAATAAATAAATAACTAAGTTAGAACTGACTGCATTTTATCAGTATCTTAAAACCAATAAAATATTACGTAGATCAATGTGAAAGGCTTTCATTTGTACAATCAGAGTAAACCGCACAATATCGTCGGTATAAAATCCATTTAAAAGTTTGCCACAGCGGCCTTCCTCATCAATCAAAAGGCAATTTCAAAAGGACATCAGATTCTCTCTCTCTTTCTGTGACCGACTGCTCAATTTAGATTTAATTAAAGTAACTTGTTTTGTTTATGAACAACCAACAAAAATGAGTTAGATTGTTGAATATATTAACATTTTTTAATTGAGTTTTTAAATTTCACATAAATCTCAAAAATAATTTAATATTTTTTTAATGCAAATTTTGATATTGAAAAATGGTAGGCAGGGCAATGATGGAAATCATTTTATTTATCCCAGTGTATAGTCATGAGTACGTCGTAGGCTGGTAGTACGAACTCATTGGTCTTCACAAACAGGCATATCGGAGGTAATTGCTACGTGCAATTCTCCATGATGACGAACCGAACTCTAGCGTCCTCGAGCGGAGTGCGGTTACATGCCACAATGGCATACAAAAATTAGTATTAAATTATTGAAGTAAAGTTTTCTTTTTAATTATTTTATTATTTTACAACTGCTACTACAGAGAAACGTGTGCGGGTAGCAGTCGCCTCCACTATGCCGGCTTGAGGAGACGAACATGTACCATCTTAAATTGACAGTGCACACTCCTCTCGTTATACCTGGCTACTTTCAAACTATTCCCGAAACGCGACAAAGTCACTTCACGGGTGTTACATTCGAAAGCGGTAATAACAATAATTAATCTATATATTTTACCACAAAAAAAGTTACTCATTGAAAATATGTATGTCAATGATATTTAAATCTTAAATCAATGCCGTAACCTCTTCAGAAAATATAATGACATGTTTATAAAGGTAGAATATTTATCAATCCTTGTAAGGATTCTCAAGAGATTTGTTTTCTTGTTCGGGAATTTAAAAATTAATTTTATAATATTTTCTACAATGGCAACGTAATACAGATAAGCTTCATGATTGATGAGAGTCTAATTTGAATTTTCAAACAACTTGTACAAAACAATTTATGGGGTATTTTCTCATCGATTATGCCAATCAAAAATTTAAGGACGGAATTTCTCACTAAGTAACCTAGTATCATTAACTCTGAGCGTCCAAAGTACATATTAAGTATTATAAAATCTGGATTTTTTATACAAAAATAAAACCCTTAAAATTTTATTACTACCCGTGGAAAGAAATTTTCTACACTTCTTTCGAGTACTTTCTAAAGCCCCTTATAAATTAGCTAATAAAGTTCATAATATTTCTCTACCTACTTAAAAACAGCCCTTACTTCAAATCCTATTATTTAGTAATCAATTGTGGAAATTTTCCATATTTCTCGATATAAAACATTTAATTAGTTATTGATCCTCTTTAAGCCTCTTAATAGATTAACTGCTTTTGATTTTTAAATTTTACAAATAAAATACATATTACAATGTATAGTGCAGTTTCGCAAAAGTCCGGGCTTCTTTTTCGTATCTAACATTTCACTTGTGTACTGAAAAACGAAAAATGTCATTTAAGAAATTGTCCATAGTTTAAATACACCAAAACTCCAATGTATAGTCTATCTCTCTTTAACAATACTATACAAAATGAGATTAAGATGGATTACAATAAAGTATTAAATATTTTCCTTGTTTATTATAAAAAAATATTAACAAAATAATAATTATCTTTCTTTATTATTTCCTTGTCGTCATTTGTAGATGCGCCCTCTATATTTTTTCACAGACAACAGTATCTCAACTTTTAACTCAATGAAACAGCGCCATCTATTATAGCACACGTGAACTAAGATACATTTGTAGAAAGCTTTCTCTCTAACAAATTCTAACTTTTACCGCAGTGCTGTGCTAACGGGTGTGAATCTAATATTAATTTTAAGTACATTTTTCTGTACGTTATTATTTTTGAGTTATACGTCCACATGATATCTAATAATTAATATTTAACATAATTAATTTTTAAAGCATTGAATACATCAAATATTGCACCAGAAAAGTCAAATCACTCAATAACAAAATTAATTGAAAATAAATGACTAACTCAAGAAAAAAAAATTGTGGGCCCATTTCCCTTAGGCGAATGGGCGTTTTCCTTTGGTATGTATAGTAATAACGTTGACTATTGTGTATCTTTTTATTATGTTTATTTTTTGTCTTCCCGTTGACGAACTAACTTTACCTAATAACGTTACTTTTGGAATGGCGTTAAAAATGACTTAAAAATTTCGTGGTTAGTTTTTCAGTGCCCACTTCAAAATGTCTTAAATAAGCCATTTATTTCCAAAATTTTTAAGTTACAGAATGATTATGATTATTGAGGATAAGCCCAGTGTACCACCACTTCGAAAGTATAACACCGCATGAAGAGACTTTGTCGCTTTTCTGGAACAGTTTAGAAGTAACCAGGCCGGAGGCGACTGCTGCCTGTAGAAATTTATTTGTCGTAGCAGTTGTTTCCGTCCATGGACCGCAATCTAGCCTACATCAGGCATAGTGTTGTCATATTATGCTGAGCTACATACAAATATTTTATATACAATAAACACTACGCTTTAGAAGCCCAGTCGTAAAACTACTAAATCAAGTTCATTGCAATAACCATTAAAAAAGAAAATAAAAACTACTTGCAAAGCATAAAATTTTTTACTAGATGTTAGTTACCATTTATATTTTATGTACGTTTTATTTTTATTTTATTTTTTAATAAGAGTATCGTAATTAAAAAAAAAACAAATGTTTAAACAAATTAATACAAACCTTGTTTCAGATGTTTGATGTGATATTATAAATCTGGGATATATCCTGATTTAGTGCCCCTGCCCCTATGACCCGGCTTTCGTCATGCCTCAGTCCCCCTCACCTCGACTGCGTCACTACAGGTCCCCAATTTTATACCTAGCATGTGCTTGGCGGCATGAAAGCCCTATTTACAGTTTAGTGCTAAACATTTTTTATTAGATCACCGAACATACAGACACTTAGTAAAGGATGGCACCTACTAGGGACGAATCGAGACGATTCGCACCGTATTACCTCGTAGTACGTCAGAAATTTGCATAACGAGTGATGCCCGAAGCGATTCGATTCGTCGCGATTCGTATTCGGGGTATCGTAATAAGGAGTTTTTTCAATTCGATTCGAATCATTCAGCGCCCCTAGTACATGCCAGCCATAATGATTCACATGTGCATATTTATTAGTGAAAATGTTTAGCACTTATATTTATGTTAATATAAATGAACCCACGCAAAAAGCATGAACCTTTGACCGCACCCGCACGTTTGCAAATCCATCTCCTCATTTAAACCCATTTATAAATGTGTAAAATATACAAGAGCATTAACCTAGTTACAGGAAAACAGCTTGAACGTAGCCGGAAGTGACGAGAGGAATGTGCACAAGACGGCAAAGCAGAGGCGACTGTTGCTTGCAGATATTTGGTAGCAGTTTTCTCCGTTCATGGACAGTACTTTGGCTTAACATCAGGCTTTTCACATGGACTGACATATAAAAAATTTGTTTTCACTTACATTTAGTTTCATATGAAATTGAAACAGTAAAACGTGTTACATTAGAATATTTAATATTGAAAAGTTTAATCGTGAACACACTCAAAGGACATACCATACCATCGGTGAAAAGTAAAGTCGTTCAACCGCGATACCGCAGATAAAGGGTTTTATCAAGCCTGCCACGCGCCGGTACGCGTTCAACAATAACTACCGCTTTATATCAATCATACTCGTATAGGAAAGCCCCGTCGTGTGATAAACATTTTACGACGAGCTCGTTCCAAAAGGGATGTTTTAATATCCTTCGCTCGTAACTGTCGAGTTTTAAACATTCTAATCAAATCCTAAAGTCGATCACAGAGCTGATTAACTTATATTTATATTTGTCATGATCATGTACATATAAAACTAATACGTGCGATATTTATTTATTCGAAGTAAGCCTCCTTTGTTATTCCAACCGTGTCACAACACTAGCACACTTATATACTCTCTGAAGCGGGACAAGAGCTCGACTCGCTCGTAGTTATAAAAAACCGTCGGCAACTCTAGCCGAATTCTGAAAAATAACTGCTTTTGTGATATTATTGGTGGCTTTCCTCATGCTGTCCTCACTACACTTTCAGAATAATAAATCGTGAGTTTTCCACTATTTAAAGTGTAGTTCTTTGCAAATGTATCACTAAGCACTTGTAGTTTTGGAAATAGAAGACACACACGATATATTTAGTACCTATTTCATGGATCTTTAAATGTAAAAGTGTAATAAATATATTTTAACGTATTAATATTTTCGACAGGACTATGACGGCAATATGCTTCGTTTGCAACCTACCGATATTGTCCCACCAAGTGGGATTAGTGTGGGCTGGTGGGAACGGCTGGGACGAGCTAACTCGCTCTGCACTCGAAGAAAATGTCTTGAGGCAGAGACTGGGCAACCGACGAGACTCCGCTGCTCAAGTTTGCTGTCTCTCACCGCCAGAGCCAGACCCAGCAGACCAACCCAGAGGTATTTATTACATAAACACAAATAAAGACCTGTCAATACCACAACATAAGTACGTCACAAATGTAAATACGAAAGTTTCAACATTTATATTAAAGTTTATAAATTGTATAATTTTCCCAGGTGGCCCTCGGCGACGCCGTTCATCCCTGGCACAGCTTACAGACATTTTACGAGAATGGCGTGGAAGCGACAATGCACCACGTCGTCAGCGCGCCCCCCTTTCTCGGCGCGAAACATTGGCAGATCTTGCGAGATCTCTACCGTGGGCTCGACACGAACCTCCTCCGCGAAGGCGCCGAGACTCATCAGCCGATTCAGGCATAAAGTCGATGGCATCAAAGCGAAAAGACTCAAAATGTGCAGCTTCCTCGGAATTTCGTCCTGATTTTGCAGATTTTCGAAAAGACTCTACTACAATTATGCCATCTAGGGAGAGACGTATAAAGAGACGAGGTTCAGGAGATGACAATAAGAATCGCCGAGATTCAATAGATACTCATGGTCACCGTCGCGATTCAGTAGTCGCATATGCTCCACCCAGAATTGTATCTGCACAAAGAAAAAGACGCGCCTCTCCACCACCACCAGGTGCTCCGTCTTTTGTTGACGCTTCTTCAGATCCCGGACCATCTTCGCAATTCCCATCGGTGACTGTGGTCGCAATACATGAACCTAGTCGGTCCGACGGCGAATGCCAACCTATGCCTATGCCAACAATTATAACATCAGCAGTTACGCCTTCGCCTACATCCCCAACTACACCAGGCACTACTCAAACCGTAACACAAACAGCTCAAGCGACTCAAGCTACCCCAGGGGGCCGTACGCCGCCTAATTTAGGTGGCAGGCGAGACTCCACTACACAATGCGGTCGCGCAAGAAGAGATTCCAGGGCTACAGCGAGTCCTGAAAGAAGATTAGGGAGGTTACAACGACAAGCAACTGCTTTCGATGACCCTAATGGTCCTCCTGGTACGCGAAGGCGTGATTCTGGTCCATCCTTGGGTCCCGATGACGAAGGACGGGCTAGGAGAGATTCACTGAGCCCTGATTCTGCTAGGCCGAGACGCGATAGATCTCAACTGAGTCCGGATCGCGCTGGAGGAGGAGAACTCAGTCCCTCAGCTGCCAGACGCAGAGGAAGATTGAGGCGACAGGCCTCTTGCGCTAGGGTAGGACGTGCTCGCAGCCCCGAATCGAGTTCGTGCTCCAGTAGAGATCCAAGCCCATGTGCTCGACCACCTGAAAGAACAATGATTCGTCGTCAATCAACAACTGAAGAAATTCTTATTGCTCGCGGTTTCAGACGTCAGTCTACCACAGAAGAAATGATCAGATGCCGGAATTTCAGGAGACAAAGTTCTCAAAGCGATGATGCCTGTATGCGCGCTCGTGGAAGAAGAGATTCCAGCACGCAAATATTAGATGGGACTATTGGAACAATGACCGTTGAAACTACAAGTACTTTCTTCGACTCTAGCACTCAAACCGGTGAGTAAACTCTTTGTCTTTAGTTTTATTATACACATATAAATTACATACTCATTTATAAACACAATTGTTCGATAACACAGTATAGAATATATTGTACACACATTAATAACTGGTTATTCGGTACATGAATAATTGTCTTACTCTTAATCGCAATAGATATTTTTACATATTAGTATAAACCACAAAATTATAATTATCTTTGAATATGAGTGCTAATCATAAAAATACTTGTGACTTTTACAATATTAGCAACAATAAACTCTATTACTACGGGTAACGGCGCAGCTGAATGTCAGAATGAAAACAGCGACTGCCACGTGCTCGTTTCCCGCCCCTTTTGGTTAGCCAATCGATTGTCAGCCTAATCTTCCATCTCCCTCTATTAGACACAACATGAGCGCGCTGCTTTATCGACTGAAAGATACAGAAGGACCTCGACGAAAGCAACTCTTTACCGACGGAGTTGTTCAGTTTTAGTAGCGACGTTACGGAGATAGCTGAAAGTCGGGCTGGAAGGAGCTTCGGACGGGCTCCTTCCCGCGATCCGTATTACGAACGAAATGAGATGAAAGGGCCGGCGCAGGCGGGCCAGCGCCCCTGTCATCTGTTGCCGTCAAATACTGCCATGTTTACTAGAGCTAACGTGACGGTCTGACAACATCAAATAACCTAACCGCACAAACAATAAATTCGTAAATATTGTAAATTATTACGCGAACCGTTCCAAAAGACAAAACAACGAATATCCTGCACGAAGAAGTAATCTGTGTTAAAATATAGAAGTGTTTTATTTTAATATAAAAAAGTTTTTGATAGATTTCGCTTTACTAGATATATTTTTATTACGAGTATTACATATTGTAAATTCTAAGATAAGAGTAAACGGGACTTTTGTGCTTGATAAAAATTATGTGGACGATGTTTTTGGAACTCTTTTTATGAACATAATCATACGAAACTTTTAGTGTTAATGATATTAACGAAAATATAACACCATTAGATTATTATTGTAAAGAAAATAAGTAGTGTTTTATATTAGAACTTTATTAATATTTTTGTGAGTCGTTGATTATAAAAAGATTTAATGTTTAAATATTTAACACCGAACAGATATGGTAAGATACTGATTTACTTCTTTTCTAAATCAATTTCAGTTTTTTTATTATTTTAGACTTAATAATATTTATTATTTTACATAAATACATTTCGATAAGGAAAAAATTACGAGCAGTTTATAGATTAAATTGTAAGCAAATTTGTGAATGTAATACAGAATGCTTTTACAAGAAAACCATTATCGAAGATTCCGAACGCTTATTTAAAATGCAGCGAGCGTTTTACAAAACGTATTTGATAAATCAACCGTTACAATCTAATCCTTTACTTTATAAAATTTTTGAAATCCTTTTTGTCAACTTGTATCTTAAGAATAAATATTAAATTAAATTATAAATTATCTATTGTTAGTCGACTCTTAAGTCTAAATAACTCATTTATGTGAAAACGCAAACTGGGTTATTACATAATCTTCAGAAACCACGGAGAATGCAAAGATAATTATATTGTAACTTCGCTATAACTATCTTGATACAAACTTAAACCTAATAATTTAAGTTATTTTGTGTTTCTGAACAATAATTTTCAATATATAATATTAATATTATTAATAGTAAACTAATATAGTAAGTACTAAATATATGTATATATATTGAAATATTTTCTTAAAATTTATGAAATGAAACTCGACTTGATAACGAAATCACCCGCCGTGTCTGTCTGTACGAGTTAATCTCAAAAAAACTACGGATTTTCATTCTGTTTTCATCAATAGATAGATTTATAAGAAAGGTTCAGGTGTATAATTTATAAAGGTATTGTGTAAAAACCGAACTATGATTAACATTGTCTGGAAGGAGAAATAGTGTTTGAACTAAAGTTGTTCGTAACCATGAATATTGAATACTTTGTCCATAAAACAAGCCGGGGTAGTAAAAGCTAACAGTTAAAATTTCTACTTCCCCGCACCTACAACTTTTAAAGAGTGGTAGGCAGACTGAAGATGGTTATTTGTCCAGTCTGCCGTCCTGGGGAGTACCACCACTTTCAAATGTAACACCCGTGAAGTGACTTTGTCGCGTTTCGGGAATAGTTTGAAAGTAGCCAGGTATAACGAGAGGAGTGTGCACTGTCAATCTAAGATGGTACATGCTCGTCTCCTCAAGCCGGCATAGTGGAGGCGACTGCTACCCGCACATGTTTCTGTGTAGTAGCAGTTGTTTCCATTCATGGACCGCACTCTAGCTTTACATCAGGCGGAGTGTTGTCACATGCCGAGCTACAATTTAAAAAAAAACTAGAGGGGAAAACCGGGGCATATAGTACGCCGGTCTGTGATTTTCGAGAACACTAAATTCATAATATAACTTATTTCACGTTTTGTCACCCAGCATCAGCGTCGATTTGCTTAGCTATTTAAGAATTGCAATTCCCATCCAGACGTGTAGATTAAACACATGCGCCACAGATAGGTACAGGAGTTGTAGCGTTCAGTCTGTTACGGGAAAATCTATTGTTTATATTTATTTATAATTTTTATGTATTAAGGTCAAATTGCACCACATGACTTAACTATTGCTTTCACGTGAAAGTAATGGTTAAAATTAAAATTGGGTTGCTTCAAAAAAACTTGTCAGTTTTGACGTTTACTTTAACGCTAACCGTAACCAGTGAATTTTGGATGGTCAAAGTTAAAGTAATAGTTAAACCAATGTCAATAACGTCAAGTGTATGAAAAGACGCCAAATGTGTTTTTCTATTCAGTTTTCGGGAATGTACTCCTCATTACGTCAGTCAACCTTTTATTGATAGCGTTATGAATTTACACGATAGTGCAACGCGTGTGGAGTAAAAGTAAACATAACCGTTAAAGTCATCGTAAAATGTAATAGTAACTTTAACGGGCCTTTTGGTGCAATTGGACCTTGTAGATACTATTGAAAAAAGTAGCTGTTTCAGGTCTGTGTGTTTTTGTTGTCCTTATCCTGTGAATTCGGATTATAACACTACTAATTTCTTCTTTGAAACACAGCAATACCAGAAAATAATCCAACGCAGAACCGTACAAACAAAGTAACGCATTCACGCTAATGATGTACTTCAAAGTACAACAAAAGGCATTCATTTACAAGCCGACACGTTTATCATGCTCTGAAGTCTAAATAGTACAATTTTGTAATTCGAAAGGAAAAATATAGAATTTCACGCTACATTTTATACAAAAATCATAAGTATAGAAGTTTTTTTTATTTTTAATCAAATAAAGAAAAGGATTTAAAAAATCTTTTTAATTTTGTGATATTATATCTAAATATTTTATGCCCGGAAATCGAACTTAAGATCTCTGCTCAAACAATATATAACTACTTGGCCACAAAGCCTGTTCTTCTCGTTATATCACAGTATTTAATTAATGCACTGACCACTTAAGGATGGTATTACAAAAATCGATGTTTTTCTGGTACCATGTACTGAATCAGTGGGGATGTCATAGTATAAATTTATAGCTAACATATTCATCTCTCACGAAAAATTTCACAAGCTAACAATATTAAAATTAATTAAATAATACCTTCAGGTATCAAGATTAGTTAGGTAATATATAAAATCGGGTAAAAGCTGTATCAATGTGTGCGTAAGTATTATTATTCGAATGTATCAAAAGTGCGTGCTCGTCCTTAAAGTGAAAATTTTTCGACAGTATTGTCGCTTTATTTGTAATTTCTTTATCTCCTAGGCACCCGGAGAGGTACCATCCGTTTATGGTTCAAGTTCCTAAAGTGCGTACGAGGCGTTTTGACAACACGTTCCTCGTGCGTACTGCGAAACTGTGGAACTCCCTCCCGGTGTCTGTTTCCCGACACGTACAACATAGGTCTCTTCAAATCGAAGGTGAACAAGTACCCCATAGGCAGGCGTGCTCCACCTTAGACCACATCACTGCTTAACACCAGGCAGGGTGTGGTCAAACTCTTGCCTATTAAGCATTAAAAAAAATCTTGACTGTCAAAATAATAATATCTGATTGGCGGAAAGTTCTCACTAATTTATGCGGTGAACGCGTAAATTAAAATCACCACTCGCCCCTCAAGTTTTAATACTGAAAATATTAATAAATCAAACTGCCTTAAATTTAACTTTGCTTGAATCTGAGCTTTTTTGAAATATTAAAATAGCTTTGAAAAATAATTGTGAAAATACTTCAAATGTCAAATTCTGAATAGATAAGGATTTCCCTTTCAATAGATAAGGATTTTCATTCAATTTCTACTGAGTTCTACTTAATTTAATATTTAAATCTATTATAAATAAAGATCGATCTTGACGCGTTGTTAATTTTTCGCTTCGCATGATTCGTTTAAATTTTAAGTGGTAATTCGAGACGAAACAATTATTTATTCTATTGCTTTTACCGCCATTTTGTTTCTGTATTCTTATATCAATTATATAGTTTTGTATTTTTAAGTATCGATAATAAATTTTATAGAGATCGTAGTCTTTTAACAATTAAAGGTTGGTCAAAATTTTATTAATTATAATATTTTTATTATTATTTTATTTTATGACATTTTACATAGGCCTACCAGTTTATTTTACATTATAGAATGATTCTGCAACTACATTTGGACCCGGAAAGGCTCTGTCGTGCGTTCTTTTATTATTTTCTTATTTAAAACAAGGCGAAGCGTAGTTTCAAAGTTCAAAGTAAAAACTTTAATGATACTTTTGCGTAATATCTAAAAGTTTAAAATCGCTTCTTTAAAACACAACTTTAAAAACTTTTAACACTAGCATATGTTATGAAGCTCTTATACCAACAATGTGTAAAAATTTTCGAAGTTTTTTATAAGTTTCGGCATAAGACAACACTCCGCCTGATGTAAAGCTGTAAAAAGTGCGGTCCATGAGTGGAAACAACTGCTACTATAGTAAAATCTCTACGGACAGCAGTCGCCTCCGCCATGTTGGCCTGAGGAGACGAGTATACACTATCTAGAGTGCAGTCCTGCAGCACACTCCTCTCGCTATACCTGGTTACTTTCAAACTGGTCCCGAAACGCGACAAGGTCACTTCACGTGTGTTACATTCGAAAGTAGTGGTACTACCCCAGGACGGCAGACTGGGCTAATAACCATCATCGGTCTGCCTACCATTCTTTAATAGTGCTTATAGGCACTGAGCGACCTAAGTACATATAACAAAGTTACATTGGTACCGCTCAGAATTAGCGAGGTTCGAACTCCGGTCTCTATAAATTATAGACATTATTTATTTAATTATTATATTATAGACAAGCAGCACGATGGTTGCAAGGCTTTCGAGACTTTACGTCGTCGGATCAAATTAATAAAAATACACGCGATAGTGATAGTAAGCCACATAAAGTACTTTGATAAAAATCAGTTAACAAATTAAAATTCAATGTCTACAATATTTTTATTGTATTTAGAAATTGACATATCGCTGTTACAAATAATTTACTTTGTCTAATAAATATTGGTTTACTCAAATAAAAATAAGACAAACTACCTACCTATATTATCAATATAAAATACATGTCAAAAACGTCCATTTGCATACTTAAAACTTTATATCAAATCAAATCAAATCAAATCAAATTATTTATTTGTGGTACATGGTATAAAATCACAAGTTGTTGATGTCAGTATTAGATTCTCAAGTACCTGCTCTTAGGCGTACAAATATATATATATTTTATTCTAAAACAATAAATAACATAATAATACAATACAATAAAGACTAAAAATAATGATTTAAAAATATAAAATTAAATTAAATAGTAAAATAATGTCAATTGTTAAAGTGAAGTCAGTTGTCTTAATAATAATAATAATAATAGGAATGTCATATACTTAGTCTAAATATTCTCGAATGTCATAGTAGCACTTTTCAATTAATAATTCTTTCAATTTAATTTTAAATATTTTAAATTCGCAATTTTTTATGTGGTCCGGGATTTTATTATAGATTTTTGGGGCTAAACCGAGAAGGCCCTTTCTTAGTAATGCTGTATTAGCTGTGGTGCAGGGAATATATTCGCTTTGTATTCTCTTTGATTTAGTGGTTTTAAAATTAAATATGTTGTGATTTGCTTTTATAAACGTTGCCACTTCATAAATGTATAATGATGGTAACGTTAGAATTTTTAGGAGTTTAAAGTGCGGCTTACAGCTATCATCATACTTTAATCCACATATGGCTCTGATACATTTTTTTTGCGACCTAAATATTGTCTCTTTTAGTGTAGAATTGCCCCAAAATATAATTCCGTACCGTAGGTAAGATTCTACAGAGGCGTGGTACGATATGAGTGCTATGTTTTTATTTGTTATGTTATTTAATTTTTTTAACGCATAAACAAAACTATTTATTTTCTTACAGATTATGTCCGAGTGTGTAATCCACTTTAGATTATAGTCCATATTTAAGCCTAAAAATTTTATTGCGTCTAATTCTTCTATTAAATTATCGTCACTTCTAATATTAATTGTATGCGGTGAAGTTTTTTGTCTGAATTGTATTATTTTGGTTTTGTTTAAGTTTATTTTTAAGTTATTGTTTTCTGTCCAGTTTACTACACTTTTTAATGTTGTGTTTATTTCCCCTTCATATGCTTCAAAATTTTGAGAGTTGTCTGCTTTTACAATTACTGTAGCATCGTCGGCATATAGCACCATAGGATGCCTTGTACAAGTTGGTAAGTCATTTATGTATAATAAAAATAAAAGCGGACCCAGTATGCTTCCTTGTGGGACACCGTAAATTACGTCTCTTGTATTAGACTTAAAGACGAGCTCTTGTTTGTTTTTTAGGCTTTCAATTACTGTATATTGTTTCCTATTGCTCAGATATGAGTTGATTAAATCAGAAGCTACACCCCTTATACCATAAGCATTTAGTTTATTTGATAATATTTTATGGTCAACATAGTCGAATGCTTGAGTTAGGTCCATAAAAATGGCACACGTCGGTATTCTTTTATCCATACTGTTCATAATGTTTTTTAATAGTATATATGTTGCTAAATTTGTACTTCTGCCTTTCCTAAAACCGTTTTGCTCATTTGCTAGAATTTTATGTTTGTCCAGAAAGTTATACAGTCTACTATAAATGACCTTTTCAAATATTTTTGATATAACGGGTATCAGGGCGATTGGTCTGTACTGATTCATGTCGTGTTTATTTCCTTTGTTTTTGAATATTGGCTTTATTATTGTATATTTAAGTGCGTCTGGAAAAATGCCTTGTGTAAGAGTAAGGTTAATGATATGACAAAGGGGGTGACAAAGTGTCCCTATATTTTGTTTAACAATATTCGTGGCTATACCGTCATGTCCTACACTATTTGTCATTTTGAGTGATTTTATAACATTGATTATTTCCTTTGGGGTTGTCATGTTGAGAAAAATAGAGTTAGGTATAGAATATTGTATATGGTCATATAAATTGTTTCGATGTGTCATATTATTTGTAATTTTGTCAATAAAGTAGTCATTAAATTTGTTAGCTATTTCAAGTGGTTCATGTATGTCAAAATTATTTATATTTATGTTTGTAATATGTTCCTTTGGTTTTTTATTTTTATTTCTATTTATTATTTGCCAAGTGGCCTTTGTTTTATTTTTAGATGTTGTAATAAAGTGGCTATTTTGTGCCTTTTGAGTCAATTTAATAATTTTTTTGAGTCTCTGAGTGTAACCAATAAGTTTTCCTTTGTTTTCTTTTGATGGGTTTTTCCTATATTCCCATAAGAACAACCTTTTCCTCTTGCTACATGTTTTAATACCTTTAGTAATCCATTTAGTTTTCAAAGTATTATTTATATTAACGTATTTGTTAGGGAAAGTTAAATTGTAAAAAAGTGACACTAGACTGATAAAGGAGTCGTATGCATTGTTTACATTTTTAAGCTCGTATACTTATATCGTATCGTATATCAACGTCAATTTTTATAAAGCACCTATAGGCGACACTACTTGGCTCTCTGCCATCACGCCACCGTGTGTGAAAGCTAAACAATTTGGAGTCCGTCCAAAACAATCGAGATTCACTTTCTTTTCTGAAATATTGTATTATTTCTCAATTTAAAGAAAGGTACATTTATTTTTGTATTTTACGTTTAATTTATTAGACAGATTGATGATGACGGTGAAGTCTGTCGTCCCAAGGTAGTAGGCGATGTAACACCAATGGATCGCATCTGGTAAATTATCCTTCATAGATCTGTAATTACTATTGACTGATTTTGTATATATAATATGTAGATATCAATTTGTTGTTATAAATAGTATTTCTATAAGTCTTATTTAATTGCCCCTGTCTCCGCTTTCATATCCCAATGGTTAGCTGGGAGAAAATGCCTAATGGCATTAAACTCGCCATTGTGCAACATATTAATTGTGCATTAAAGCATTATTATTATTATTTTTTTTTTTATACATATTCTCGGCTGGAGCCGGTTACTAACATGTTCGCGGGCCTAGGCCAAGGGAACAGTATTGGTGGGATGGTGAAGTGCGTCTGTTTGTAAGAATTTGCGGACAATTCTGCAGGTGTTAAGTATGGTGGCCTTCTGTAAAGATATATATGTTTGTGGAGATAATTCTATTGCTTCGAGGGATGGCTGTAAACTTTTCGGGATTACACCAGTTGCGGATAAAACGATGGGGACTATTGTGACTTGACACATATGCCACATTCGTGCTATTTCATCTTTTAAATCCAGGTATTTTCTAATCTTTTCTGTGATTGTATTCTGCAGATTGTGCGTGTTAGGGATGGCTATATCTATGATGTATGTGATCTTCTTTATTTTGTCAACTAAAGTGATATCAGGTCTATTGTAGTGTGTCGTTTTATCCGTGAGTATAGCTCTATCAAAATATAGTTTATGAGTTGTGTTTTCAAGGACAGGTTCCGGTATATATTTATAATATTGTTGATATGGTTGCATAGTAAGTTTATGCTTATGTGCTAGCTTCTGGTGGATAATCTTGGCCACTTGGTCATGTCTATGTTTGTAATCAGTTTGGGCTATTGCGCTACAGGAACTCGTAATATGTTGGATGTTTTCTGGACTTTTTCTACATCGTCTGCATGAGTCAATTATGTTAGGTTTCTTTACTATGTGTTTCAAATAGTTACGAGTTTCTATTACTTGGTCTTGAATAGCGATCATAAATCCTTCTGTTTCGGGAAACAATTCGCCGTGTCGCAGCCATGCGTTCGACGCTTTCTTGTCGACAGTTGGCTCCGACAGATCTTGGCGATGTCTGCCGTGTAAGGATTTCCGCTGCCATGATGTTATATTTTTTATCTGTTCGATGATTTTTTCATTTCGCTGATCGGTATGGTCTTGTAAATTGAGAGGTGTCAGTCGCACATCTGCGTCGACTATTGCACTGTGAAGACTGGAATATTCAGCACGTCCATGGAAGAATTGTCGGAGTGTAGTAATCTGTTTATTGTGTAGGTTAGTAAGGTCTATTATCCCTCTTCCGCCTTCATCTCTCGGTAATGTCAGGCGTTGTACACAGGAACGTGGATGGTGTTTACGATGGCTTGTCATACGTGTATTAATAGTTCTTTGTAAGGTTTTAAGGTCAGTCTGAGTCCAGTTTATAATTCCAAATGAATAGGTTAAAGTGGGTATTGCGTATGTATTTATAGCTTTAACTAAGTTGCGAGAGTTCAATTTGGATTTAAGAATTAGGTTCAATCTATTAGTAAATTTCTTTTTCATATCTATTTTAGTGTCCTTCGCGTGAATCTTCTGTGACTGCTCGAAGCCCAGGTATTTGTATGAACTATGCGGTTCTATGGGTTCTATTTGTTCACCTGAGTGTAGTATGTAACTATTTTGTAAAATAACGCCCCTCTTCACTGTAAACGTTTTGCATTTATCTATCCCGAATTCCATATGTATGTCATTTGAGAATGTCTGTGTGATGTCTGCGAGATGATGTAGTGTGTGTGTTTCATTACTGTATAACTTAATATCGTCCATATACATAAGATGTGTCAATTTTATGTGCTCACTATTGTTTTTTGAAATTAGAACTCCATCATTTGATCTATTTAACATGTGTGATAGTGGATTGAGCGCAAGACAAAACCATAGCGGGCTTAATGCGTCTCCTTGGAAAATACCTCGTCGTATATGTATAGTTGGAGTACATATCCTACCTATTCCTGCAATTAGTTTTAATTTCGTACGCCAGTTTTGCATAGCTATCTCTAAGAATGATAAAATTTTAGAATGGATTTTGTAATTTTGTAATATATAAATAAGCCAGGTGTGAGGTATGGAATCGAACGCTTTCTTATAGTCTATATACATGGTACTAATATTTCTCTTTAATGTGCTAGCTTGTTTCATCACAACGGAATCTATGGTGAGCTGCTCTTTGCATCCTTGACTTAATTTTCTGCAACCCTTTTGTTCTTCTGCTAAAATATTGTTCGTTGTAACATGCTTATAAATTATCTCTGAGATGCATGACGTAAATATTTTGTATATAGTTTGGAGACAAGTAATTGGCCGATAATTTGATGGGTTTTCGCTATTCGATTTTTTAGGTATTAAGTATGTTATGCCTTCTGTTATGTATGTGGGTAATGTGTCTGGAGAATCTATGAATTTATTTAGATGATTGTATAGCATAGGATAAGCTGTTGTGAATTTTTTATACCAATAATTGTGGATATGATCTGTTCCGGGAGCTTTCCAGTTGTGTGCCTTTTTAATTACTTCTATGAATGTATCTATTGGAATGTGTTCAAATTGCATGTCAGGTATATTTTGATTTAGCTCTGAATCTATTTGTATCCAATCAGCCGATGAATTATGATGTACCGGCTTAGACCATATATTTGACCAGTACTGGTGAACATCTTGTATTGAAGGTAAAATAGAGGGAGGCTCGTTGTTTTCCGTGTTTGTACCTAAATGTCGATAAAATTGTCGCTCATTATTTAGAAATTGTGAATTTTGTTGTTTACGGAGTGTGCAATTGACATATCGGTTTAATCTATTTGCGGCTACACTGAGTTTCTGTTTTAATGTATCTAATATTTGCGTGTCATTTGTATTAGGTTCCTCGTGTCGTGAATGTATTTCGTGTCGTTTTCTTATATCTGCAATTCTTCTATTTAATTTCCGGCTTCTATTGTTGTTTGTGTATCGTGTCATTCTTCCTATATCTTGTCTAAGTATATCTATTTTCTTCTGTAATCTTCTCCTCCAAGCTGGATGTTTATTTTTGCTAGACTGTGTGGTGGTCGTTGTTTCTATTGTATCTTTAATCTTTGATCCGTTACAGACGGCTGCAGTGTAAGCGGCACTATATATGATTGTCTGAGTTGTTTGAAAGTCCTGATCTACGTTCATTAATTTCGCCAATATTTCTGTGTTTATATAAGTAACGATACTTGCTAGTGATTTTGATGTTTTCTGTTTTGGTATATACGGCCTATGTGTCGGGTCACTGTCTCTAAACTTATTGTATGTCTCTTCAAATACTACATTAATATCTTTATTGCAATAGTGTCTTATTGGCATGTGTGTATTTTGTTCTAACTGATCGATGTTTATTGTTTCCGTAGCAGCCATGTCTATGATATTCGTTTGGGGATGATCTGTCAATTGTGAATTATTCTGATTTCCTGATATATTTTTGGTTTGCCTTATTTCATTCTTTATTTGTTCTAATTTGTCTTCGGCAATTAATTTATTTTTAACTATTGCTCTTCTTTGATCTGCAATGCGTTGTTCTGATAAATGAGATAGATGAGGAAATTGTTCAATAAATTTAATGTATAATTGTTTTCTATATGCAGTTTTATTTGTTTCAATATTTGTTACTGTATAATATGCTTTCATAATTGTCTTATTCATATCAGTATTCCACTTCATACGGGACATCTTTGGTGCAGATAGTGTGGGGTGTGGCAGTTGTGGGTTTGTTTTTTGAACTTCTTCTTTAATTTCATTTAATATGTCATCTGAAAGTAGTTTGTTTTTGACTATTGCTCTACGTTGGTCTCCAATTCTTTGTTTTGAAATAATCATATCGGGAAATTTAAGCGTAAACTGTTCATGAAGTGTGGTCAAATAGTTCTTATTTACTGCCTCAAGTGATGTGATGATGAGATAGGTGCGCCATATGAACTTGTTCATTTCAACTGTCCATCGTTTTCGAGCGCGACATTTTCCAGCAGCGGGCCCAGGGTTTTTGGCTGTTGCCTCCTGCGCAACATCCACTGGAGATGACGGTGTGATATGAGAAGAAGTAGAAGATGGAGATGAAGGATAAAATGAAAGTGGAGAAGGTGTGGGAGAAGGAAAGAGTGATGATGAAGATGCGCGTGATGATAAATTGTCGGCTGTAGCATTTATTATTATTATTATTATTATTATTATTTTTTTTTTTTTTTTTATGTACTATATTTGAATTCTTCTGATATTTTTTCCGTGAATAAGAATGAATGAAATGAAATTAATATATAGGTATATGGAAGAAGAGCTGGTTCCCCTATTTCTAAAGCTTTAGTTATGATGCCGTCCTCGCAAGGACTTTTGCTATATTTTATATTGCGTAGTGCCAGATATACTTAGTAAAAAAAATAGTAGTGCTAGGTAAAAAATATGAACAGGGATAACGTTTTGTAACATTACTATCAATTTTAAATATACAGGCTGTAAAAAGACGGATATAATCACTACCAATACTAAAACGTTATTGCCAGATATTTTTATTGTTATTAGCTTCTTTAATTTTACATGTAAAATTAATAATATCGGATTAAAAAGAAATACTTTGACCACATCATACCAATACCATGTTTCATAATAGTATGATGCAAGGATAATAAAAATATGGATTGCTAATCAGCGTTTTTTTTTTTGTTCTAAACAGAACTAGCTGATTTGAAGCGGGAAGGGGGCAGCTTTCTCGTGTTTTATTTTCCTTTTTTTTTTAAAGTACAGTAACACCCCGCTTTACGCGACCCTGTTATGCGCGGTTTCGGTTTTACACGAATTTCAAATTTCGCGCTAAAATGGCTCTTTCAAATTTATTCAGGTTTGGACAGGTGATTATGATTGGATTCAGATGATGATGACCGTGTTTTAACCGTGTGTCAATCAGTAAAAAACAGTGTTATGAAAATATTTTTCAAGACCGTAAATGAAATGCAACTCAGACAATAGATACATTTTTCCGTAAAAAAAATCATAATGTGTTTTTAGAATTAAAGTGTGTATTAATTTGCATTTTGTACTGACTTTTGGTTATGCTTAAACGCGACCCCCTTATACGCGAATTTCACTTAGCGCGAGTTTTTGCCTAACATATCCCTTCCGTAAAGCGGGGTGCTACTGTAATTTAAATAATTTATCATTAACTGATTAAACATCAGTTTAATTTAAACTAAACTGATTAAAAATTAAAGTACCTTTTAAAATAACCGTTTAATATTACAACATTACCAAATAAATTGAACCCTCACTAGTAATACAAAATGTTCCACACGAATAAACGTTTAACGAAACACTGATAATATTTCACAGTAAAATCGATTTCTATTAATTAAAAACGTATTAATATTACGAAAATATTTCGTGTTTCGAAACACAGTTATTTGAAGTAGGCTTAATAAATAAAGTACTTATAGACACACATGGATAAGTTAACTAATGGATAATCTCTTTAAAAATCCAAATTTAATAGTTCATAATCATTTCAGAACCGTCCCCACTCTACGATAATAACCATTACCACGAGGAATGTCTGCGCTGCAACTCCTGCGGTTTGAATCTCACCGGCCCCAATCAGGTTAGTAAAGTGATCAGACATAATTTATTAATTTAGATTTTTTATAATATCTAAATTGAAAAAAGCCATCATCACCATTTAATCATTAAAATTTAATGCATTAAATAATATATTTATGTAATTATGAATTATTATTACTAAATTATAATGTAAATCAACACGCACACAGTCCTAGCTGAGGTTGATTGAACCCATGTCCTCCGCTATACGCGTTGATATTTTGACCACTATACTATAATATCATACATAACCATTAGTCATGTCGAAATTCATCTTTCCATGTCACATATTACAAGTTTGGTTTTTTTTTTCACCACAAACCTAGCAAACTCTACTTTGCAGTTGAGTTCATTGCTAAGATACAATTATAATGTCAATTATCGATTATATATATAATTAAATAATGCTTTTATTTTATATAGAATCAATTGTTAATAATAGTTTAACACACAAAGAAAATCTCTATTTTCCAAGTGATCGAAGAGTTATTTTTTTATGTATTTTTACAGTCGTTTGTTGCATGTATTTTATCTCTACCATTAAACAAATGAATCATGGAAGCTATTAATTTACTATCACTATATAATTCTCAGTCGTAACCCTTAAAGTGGGTCAATCCAACTGTTTTTTTTTTTCTACAACGTCCTTACATTGACCCTAATTCCTGAATTGTATTAACAGAACTCTATTGGTAGATTTAATCCGTCTGATACGCGGCGACTTCATTCTTCCTCGGATTACTCAGTTCTTTAATTATTCTTTGGTTATCTCTCTGCGATACGATTAGTCAAGATTTTTTGTTTTCCCTGTTCACAGACTAGTTTAGTTGATTTATTGTACCTACTCTTATTTATCTTCTCATTATTCTTCTCCGCATCATCAGGTGCTCTAGATTTAAGCTTCGTACTAACGACTACACATAGATAAGTTATAGAAATTTGCAACCAAGCGACTTTGTTCGGAGTTTGTTGTTAAAATTAAACAAGGCAACTTTGTTAATGTACATTGCTTGCTTAATATTGACAAAGCTGTTTGCGTTATTTGAATAAGTCTTGGTAGTATGTTGCCGAATAATTTTGCCAATTTGGTACTTTGCTTGAGCTTCGTTTTCTCATCTATAGGAACTCTACCCGTACAACAAACAACATCTAAATCGATTCAGTCGCTTGGACGTGATTGGGAAACAAACAGCAAATTAGGTTTTAAGGCATTTTTTCACTTTTCAAATTAACTTTGAGCATGGAAAAACAATGTCAAATTAAATAGAAGAAATATTAAAACTTGAACGAATACAACCTTGATGATACGCTACAAAGTACTTACTCTAATTAAAAAGTAACTCCACCCAAATCAGAAAATAATAATCAATAACACTTTGGAAGTTTGATAGCGCTCGTAGTATCATGTTAATAGGTAACCTACCAATTAACGAACTCACTTAAATACTTCATTAATAAACATAAGAAAATATAGACACCAAATTCAAAATCTCAACGCTGAGAGCTATTAAAGTTTGTTACATTTTAGTTAAGCCACTTATAATCTTGTAATAAATTCAGTTATATAAAAACATAAAATAATTTTTTCACAAGAATCGAAGTAATTACATCAGATACATTTATTTATCTTGGAGTATTTTTTTAAATTTGATTCCTTTGAATCATTTGGGGGCCACGTAGTGGTTGTGTTGCCAGTGCGTTGTTACCTTTTGATTCCCGGTCGAATAAAATTACTCTAATAAAATATGATTGATATTATTGAAGAGAAAAATTTTTTTTGTCCTATAGTATCAGTATCCTTGTTTGGGATTAGGGTAGATAAATCGTTAATAAATATTTATTAATAAACTAAAATTATATGCTTTTGTTTTTTTTTCTATAATATTATATGTTGTGTATTATTTATAGTTTTTTATGTGTGTTTGTGTGTACGTAAATAAAAAAAAAATATCGAAAAAAAAACCTAAAATGATGTGTGTTTTAATTGTTATATAATGACATTGGGTTTGTATAGTCCTCTTTCTGATGCTCATAGCACAAGCAATCATAACACTGATTTAAAAATATATTAAAAGTAAATCAAATATCAAATTATACAGCTAATAAACTAAATTCATATTGTAATAAATCATATAGTACTTATACTATATTTTTGTGAGCAAATATTAAAAATATGAGGTAAAATTAATAATCTGTCATCAAAATACACATTGCTTTTATAACTTTATGAAATACGCTTCCCGGTGAAAAGATAAGCTCTCAAAGGTTCATATTTACACAAAACAGACCTATGAACGAAATATATATAATTTTGCTTCTCTCGATCTGAATCCGTGAATATATTGCAGTGCTTTATTTTTAGTTCAATATTGCGTCCTTTGACGCGAATTTCAATTCATGTCGGATTGTATAGTCAACAACACAGTTTTATGCTAACGATATTTTTAATTAAATTAAAACATTTTTTGCTGCTTTTTATCACACCTATTTTATTTCAATCCAACGGCTTCGAGAGCTTTGCAGTTATCGTTGTTGCTGCGAGATTTTTAGCTCAATACCGTAGTAATGCCTCAGTAAGAATGATATTTTTAATTTAATCTAAAGTTTAACCTTGTTTAACATAAAATGAAGGTAAAAACATATATTATTATATTTAAAAAAAAAACATATAGAAAAAAGTGGAATCTAAAAACCGTACACAGATATTAAGGCATCTTATACATGCAGAGACACGTAACAGATCTAAATTATTCCATTCCACATCGAGACGAGGTTGAAAGACCGAACAGAATTAAATTTTAAAGCCGTTCGCTGCAAACTGAAATGTTGCTTAGTTTCACTACGCCCATGTTAAAGGGTTTTCTGATACAAGTTTATAATAACATGCTAATATAAACTCTATACTAAATTATGTACAAGATGGAAAGTTTAAGGCGTACCTGGATGGAAGTGCCCTAAATATTGAAGATAGCAAAAGAGAATGCCTATTCACCTAAGAAAAATGGACCCACAATTTTTTTTTGAAGTTTGTCGATGATTTTTAGTTAATTTTGTAGAAAAATAAATCTACTTTCTTATTGCCAATCAGTTTTAAATTTTCACCCGATTTATTGAGTAATTAGATGTTTTCTGATGCAATATTTGAGGTAATTATTATTTTAAATGCTTTAATAATTGATGATATCTGTTTTTTATATAATTAAACATTATCTATTGATTAGTAAATGATGTGTTGATATAATTAAAATTAATTAATTAAAAAAATAAGATATTATTTTAGAACATTCTTTATTACTTTCTTCATTCCTTCATTTTTAAAAATAAGTAAAAAAGATAGACATAAGATAGAAGAAATAAGAACAATAATAAAACGTGTATTGATCTCTGAATACTCATTTGGCTCAAGTTTCTGCCGTATCCAGAAAAACTTTAACAATAAGTATACATAAAATGTGTATGTAAAAGAAAATCATGCGTAAAATTTTAGGCGCAGATATAATGCTGCAAACGAAGTAAAACGATAACCCAAGACAAGATCCAATGCTTTTATAATAAACACAATGAACTCGCCTTTTTCCCTCGTTCTCTTAAAATACTGAAACGTAGTGCACATAAAATGTATCGAATCCTTACTATGTCAAAGAACTAGAAAGCTTTACAAACTTTGAATATAAAATGCTTATTATTAAATCATGATGAAAATTGAATAGAAAATGATGTTAGTATTTTAAAACCTTATTTAAAAACCTATTTTACACTGCACTTAATGCTTAGAAGTATTCTCTTCCAGAAAATTTATTATAATTTAATAGCAAACAAATCTAACATTTTAAAAAACCTATAAAATACTTTGGTACGCACATAGTATTATAGTTTCCTATAATTTAACGCTTTCCTAAATTCAAAAACATATATTATATCTTATTTTTATATCAATTCGATTATTAACTAAATTCAAACGCGACTTCCTATCGCGTTTTTTTTTTGACTAATTTTATGTTAAGCGACTCTTCAAGACCGCTGCAAAGGTCTCGCCTCGCCGCAACTAAGATGGCTGCACATTTATCGAATCAAAAATCACGTCAAAAAATAATCAAAATAAACACAATAGTAAGCCGTATTTAAAATATTTTATTCATTATGCTGAATAATAATAATTTAAATACATTTTTGATATCGAACTGAATTTATATCGCAAGAAAATTGTTAAGCAAAATGTCGTCCAAATGTAAGTAAATATTTGAAATTAAAGTAAAAGATTTAAGTCAAATGTCTGAATAATCTTTTTAACGATCTCAGAAATAGCTTGAAATAAAATCAGCGGTCCTTTAGTAGTTTTTAATTGAGTTATAAAGTCGGTCAATGCCACATTAAGATTAATGGATATTACAGATTCATTTATTATAATAAAAATTTACCTAGCTTATATAATAATCATCAATTTTCATCTTATCGCTTCTTATAGCTACAAGATTTTATCAATTAACTGTTATGCGGTAAAATTATACACACCCTAAATATGATCCAATATTTCATAAATAATCGAATAAACCTCCCTCAGTAAATGGTCTAACACAGAAATAATTTTAAAAAATATTTCCTTTACAGCTAATAATTATAATAAATCTATTACAGGTAGGTCCATACCGAATAAATAAATTATCTGTACGAATAAAACGACCATGGCCAATTTGCTATAAAATATCTAGAGGTATTTAACAAAAAATTAACTTTTCTTTTAGAAACGAGCTCGTCGCTTCAAAAATCAAATACTGTGCGATTTGCACTTCGCGGACGTCGCGCTGATGGAGTGCAGCGACTTCATGCAGCAGCTGCGTAGCTTCAAACCGCAGTCTTTGGGCTGCGCCGTTGCCAGGAGGAAGTCATCCACCACACTCATCTTTCCATTACCACCACAAGCGTGCTCAGGTATGTGTGTAATTTTTATTTTTATTTTAGAGTAGAATTTAGCCTCAAGCTTAAGCGATTCACACACTGCACCGTATCACGCAGCGTAGCACGGGTGTGCGTGTTCTTACGTTGTTTGCAAAGATCTTTGTATAAAAAACACGCGTAGTGCAACATACAGAAAACGCAATCACGCGCGGCGTTGCAGATCACGCGCCTACATGCGGAGAAACACGCACCCCCGCACGTGGGTGCACACCGAGTTTTGCAGTATCGTGCGTAAGTTTGACAGGACTAGACGTACTATTGCAAAATGGATCTCGATATCGATCGATTTAGATATCACCACCGCAAGCTGATGTGAAATGAGGCCTCTAGGCCACTGCATGACTATACGGCAGCCCCGCGCGTTTGTGTGGAGAAATCTGCATGAAGATGCAGATCTGCACTCCCGCATCCATACGCGTGGCTCCGTCGCCACGCACCCCGCACCGTAGAGCGGGGCAGTGTGCGAATCGCCTTATGATTTATAATATAACCTTAAACTTGTTTGTGTAATCATTTATCTGTATCTCGTTCGATTAATATTATCATCTATATGTATGGACAGCAAAAACAAAGTTTCACAATAATAATGTTTACTAAATATTTATTATATTTATAAAATACATTCTTTTACCTTTTTGCATCCACTAAAGTACGGATAAAAATAAATTATTTTCAAACAAAAAATGCATAATTTTTTTAAATACTATTTAAGAAATATAATTTTATACGAATACGGTACCACCATCTTCAGTCCCAATCCTTAATTGAATAAGTAGTGTAATAACAACAAAAAATAATATACAAAAAAAGTGTTTCCGATTTTTTCCATCAAGTGTAATGTTGAGTCAAAGTCCTAATAAAACCCATTTATAAAACCTAATTCGTGAATTTGCAAACAAAATGGTAAGAAATAGGCAAATTATTCAAACTGCATAAAATATAGGGGATGAAAAGATATTCATGAGAATGAGTCCGTGCAAGAAAGTGGGTTCTACATATTTGGAAAAAGGGCATCAAATATTGAAAGGGAGTAAGGTTACATACGTTCTGAAAGTGCCAAACTTACTCAGTGCTTGTATGTCGACGCAGGGTTCACTGTTTGCTAATATATTAGCTTGGTAGGATGGAGTTCTGGTAAACACAATTTGAAACTGTCGTGTCGAGGAAAAGTACTGTTACCGAAAAAAATAGCTTTACCTTTAATTGAAAACAAGCAATCTTGATCCACATTTACATACAAAGGACGTGTTTTAAGGCATATTATTGAATTTTATTTTAGACTTGTCATTTTAAAAGTTTCGGTACCTTGATATGGGTATGTTTGGTTTGGGTTCTGCCACATCGATAACTTTTTTTAATTAGTCACGTTTCGAGATAAAGTCGGAAATAGCCGATTATAACAAGAAAATTCAGGCAAGTACAGGGCACTGCAGCCTGGAGGGTGCACTCTCGTATCATCAAGCCGGCATAGCGAAGGCGACTGGTGCCTGCAGAAAAAGTTTCTGAGATAACAGTCGTTTGCGTTTGTGGACCGCAACTCTCGCTTAACTGAGTGTTATAACATGTCGAGCTACTATAAAAAAAGCATAACGAAACTAAATTTGTAAAAATATATATATTATTATTAATAACTACGGAACTACATTGTGTGTTTTATGGCGCACTTGACCGTTTTATTTTTATTTATGGCTGTAATTCACAACGCACATAACGCTTAAATTGTAGTGGTTATAAATTCACAGGCTACGCTCCATAAAAGTCGTTACAGGTGTATACTGTGTTAACAAAAATATGCTGAAACTCAACTGAGTTTGCTGTCCAGGCTTACACCATTCAGTTTTTCTTTTTCAGCATTTTATTTTTTATGTTAACACAAGTCAAGTACTTGTTTTGACTATTGCTTATGTATATACGAGGTCGTAAAATAAATAGGTATAGAAAAAAATTGTACGCAATTGGCCAAGAAATCGAAACGTACCCACAAAAAAGATTATAACTTAGAAAAAAAAACTCGACTTAATCAGGAAAACGACGTAAATATCTCATATTTTGTATTATGGAAAATCTGTGAACCTAAACAATGCCTGTTCTCGAGTGCAAAGTCTTGATATGACGGTTGAAAGACAGCTCCACACGCAGGCGGTATTGAATTTAATGCGTAACGGCAAACTTTACCACCCTACTATTCTATATATATTATATTATCATTATAGATTTAAGTTGACAAAATTATCTCTACAAATGTCAATTTTCTTAATAAAATTCAATGAACAATTTGAATATTTATAGACCCAAAAGTCATTGTGTTTGTGTAAATGTACACAAGAGATGAAAGTTTTACACCTTTTGAGGAGATCAACGTTGTAAGAGTTTTGACAATCGGAAATTGATTTCTCAGCATCCCATTTCACGGTTTGTGGGTTTCATGGAAAATCGCTATGTTTAATAGTTTGATTTTATTTTGACATTGATTGACGTGAAGAATCGTGGATACACACAATTTATTTCAAGTAATTTTTTTTTTTCGAAAACTATTATTATGGAGTGATTTCACGTTTTGGAATCAGCTTGGAAGTACCCAGATTTAACAGTTGTTTCCGGACCGCACTCTTGCTTAACATCAGATGGAGTGTTGTCGTATACCAAGTGTTTAAAAAATAATTATGGTCATGTTTTGGTACTCGTACAAAACTGTATTAGTTTCGGGTCTGTGTACAATGTACATATACCTACAATACTTTAGTATTTTATTTTTTAAAGATTAACATTCAATTAAAAGACTTTTGAAATTATACTCCTGCTCCGATAAATTATATTTCAATCCTCGAGTTTTGAATGGGGTCGTATAATTCCTCTTCATGGAGATTAAATTTCAAACAAGATTCTACCTTTTCCGTATTCAATCGATATTTATAGTAGTCATATATTGGGTAAATTCTAAACTTTTACACACGAATAGGTGATCGTAAACTTTAACAAAAATAGATAAACATTGTCTATTCAAAAATTTCATTACTATTATTACAAATATATCAATTATTAAGTGAATAAAATTTTTACTTATTTACCATCGCGTTTATTGTGATTAATATGATCAGACGCGCGTTTCGAGAACTTTGCAGCAACGTGGTCTTTCACTTAAAATATGTTTGCGCAAAACCTAAGAAAACACTTAATATATATTGAATGAAATTTTAATAGAAAAAACACACCTCATCTCAGGCTGTTAATTTTTTATATTTAATTTTCGTCATAATTTAAATAAAGTATGCAAAGAGTAAGTGGTTTGGCCTCAACCACCTATCCCTTCCTCATCGCTACTTCCTCATAATATAGTTTATTTATTATATTATTGTTCGTCTCTTTCACACACATTACCTATACACATTAGTGGAAAGAAGACAGCGATACCTACGGCCAAATGAAACCTCAGTACACCAGTGAACGTTGACCCGTGCGCATACGCTGCGACCCCTAATCCGCTATACTTACGTATAAAAACCCGCAAAGTCGCGAGTGCCGAGTGGTAGTGATCAGTGTACTCAAACCGCAAAAAACCGCATTCATTTGGTGTTGTTTCGCACTCCTGGTGCTGAGGACGGGCCAGCTCTGTCGGTCCACTAATCGAAAGAAGACTCTGTATACTCACACCAGGTACATATTACACACCAGTAAGTAATAGTCGTTTGAAATGTATAAAATATTAAAGTAGACAATATATAAAATAGTTACGCTTTAGTTACCTACGAGTATACTAGATTCAGACACGCGTGGGACGACAACGAGCGGCAAACAAAAGTAGCTAAATAATGTCCTATAAATAATATAATGATCGAGATAACATCTTATTTATGAACTTGTCAATGACACGTCAATATTGAGGGGCTAGTAAAAATATTATCTCATAAATGTATCAGTTATATTTCGGTGTAATTATTTGGTAAGACAAATAATTTCTAGCAATACCCACCCATATTTTACTAGCTATTACTCGCAACTTCGAATACATATAATTAGTATAATGCTTTTAACTTAAGGTATGATGTGTTTTCCATACAAAGTTTCTTGAGGACTTAATATGTATTTTCGTATTCCTAACTTAACGATGGGCTCCCCTGATAAACTTTCATCATTCCCTATTTCGCACCCTTCAGTTTTTTTTTGTCCTTCCCCAAATCTATCTCTTTAGCAAATTTTATCGATATCTGTTCGATAACGTTCTTTTATTTATTTATTTATTTTGGAGAAAAGACAGCGACGAGAAGAATTAGGACATAAATACAAAAAATTATACCCGCCACTAAATGAATTTCCCACTATGTACATTTTACCTTTAAATATTAGTATAGACATAGATATATGTGTCTAAGTATTTAACATGCCTCTGCCTTGGATGCCCCTAATACGGATGCGATATAAATCATAATAATATTCACAAGAAAAATGTAGGTAAAAAAAATCGTTTTTCAAATTAAGTCGAGAGAATGGGAACGACGACCGTTCAAAATCAGACGTACACATAATTTCACAAGACAAAAATACCTAAATGTGTTTTATTGTTATATTTATAAATATTTAAAAAATTATTACCTTCCTCCATTTTTTTATTATGGCATTGTAACAATTTGCCAATCAATTCAATAAAACACAAACACACGTTATTATGATTTTTTTTGTCCACACTTAGACACATTCATAATATAATAACGCAACAACATCTCCAAAATCCACCCATACACAAATTTCATCAGCTTTTTATTCATAAAAAATCCGATTAAATATCATTTAGTTGTATTATTGGTATAAACCATAATTATAACGCTCTCGTTTAGTGCTACCATTTCATTACAATAAATATTTCACCACAATAAAGGTTGAACTATATATACGTGTTTTATACGTGTCGTACGCGCACAAAGTCATGTATGGAAACAGACAAAATGGTTAACTTTGTATTTTTAAAATGTGTTTACTAGTATATTTTAAATTTTCCAATATATTTTTATTGCTTAAGTTAATGAGAAAGTAGCTTGGCGTGTTTCATCCCGGCAATTATCCAGAAAATTGGGGCGAACGCGAAGGCTCATTACTCCACTTTCAGCTACACATCTTTAAAACTCTATTACAAATTGGACTTTATCATCAACGGCATGGAGATCAAAACGCTAATTGTTAATATTAATGTGTATAATATTATTATCGGTGCTAAGTCTCCAACACGCCGTTACTAGGGATTTAAAGAGGACATTTAGTACTCGTTCAAATGTGAGTGCTCGATTAGAAAACATTTAAATGGTTGCGACAATCCTCCTCACTTTAATGTTTTACGTTAAAATAGCTTTATATCTAGTAACATTTGTAATTTATCTTACAATCTCGTTTTTATTAGACAATTATCTTTTAATATCAGTAGTTAAGTTTAGGCAATAGCTTGAATGATGCACGCTACTTTCCTCTAGCCGTTATAGGTCATAGAGGAGGTGACTATTGTCTGTAAACATTTCTATGTGTTAGCCATCTGGCTCTGTTCTTGGACCGAATTATTATTTAAGATCCGGCGGAGTGTCCCATGAAGTATAATTATTTCATCGCAAGTAAATGGAACTAAAGGTTTTACCACACCTATACTACTATGCTACAAGATCCACGAGCATCTACGACTTTTACTTTCGTAGCGTTTTTGTTATATCTATTGTAAATGTTTTTAAAAAACTTATGAAGGTTTATTTATTGATAGATTTTCCTGGTTTAACGCAAGATTGATCTTCCATTATTTTTGTCTTATTTTGTTGGGGACGAAATAAACCTGTAATAAATATATACTCTACGGCGATTTCCCGACGGACTTACTTACAATCTATTTAATCTCATTGCTAATGGATTCTTTACAAGAAAACCTCTTAAAACTGATACAGTCTTTAGTCGTTAGTTTTTTTTACTATAACGTTGGTATATAGTTTTAAAATGTGTTTTATATGTTTTTGGTATCGTTAAAAGATTTTATATCATTCTTGAATTTTTATTGGATACTTACATCTTTTATTTAACACTATTTTAATATAAATTGTATTTATTTTAATTAAAAAATATTTGTTAATTAGAAACAAAATATAATAATACAATGGAATTGAGAGCATAATTAATTAATAAAATATCCTCAGGTCTCATTCCTATATGATATAAAAAATCATTATTATAAAAATAACACCTAATGACCTAAGATTTAAAACTAGCAAGATGACAAAGCAGGTTTTGTGATAACATATTATCTAAAGACAAAAGTGTGACAATTGTATTGTATTGTAACATAAATAAAAAACAATCAGCGATATGTTTCGCATATTTATAGATACAAAATTAATTGAATTTAGTTAAAATGCGGGCATTCGTCCAAACGACCAACCCGTTCAGAAAATATTAATTTAATTAAACCACAACGCAGAGATAAAGCACGAACGGTATAACACTCACAAATATTTATATAACAGCAATTCAGTTGAATTAAAAAAAAAAACTCTTATTGTACGTGTATTTTAGAAGTTGATCATTATTATTTTTAATTTAAATTTTCATTTATTTTGCGCAAACAAATTACAATTGAATGTATAACAAAAAATATGCGCTTACAAAATAAACAATACACACTGCATAGTTTTTGTGCTGTTTTAGCAGCCATACACGTATAGGCAGAATTACAAATAAATATTTAAAAAATATATTCAAAAGACAAATTGTATCCTAATTTTAAATAAAATTTAAACGAAATCGTACTTTTTTTAATTTTATATTATTCAATAAAAAAAAATCAATAAACCAGAGCGATGTATGTATGAACTTTGAAATAATTTTAATCTGATAAATCGCTTTCAGCGTGAAATTTCGAAGCTTCTATAAAATCCCTTTTCGAAACTACTCACTAAAATTAAATTCCTGTAATAAAACATATTTCAGTTTAAAATTATAAATTAATATGTAATCCTCATATTTACTGAGGAAATATTATAAAAGATTTAATAAAATATGAATAACAATTTATTTTATTTAGTACGGAGCCTGTTCTTAAGCCTAGTCTGCAATCCCACAGCAGTACCACCATTACAGTTGTAACACCATTTTTTTACGTGAGAATTTCTAGCTCCTTGGAGAAGGCGTCAGGGCTCGGGCTCCCTTATTGACGGCACATATACGAGTTCTACCGACTAAAACTTCACGGTGTTCCTTCACGGCCACCGAAGTGGCTGGTGGTTGGGTACACGGTAACATTACACCTTAGTCCCATTTCGCAATCAACATATTAAAAGCGGTAACACTTATGAAGAGACACAGTCGCGTTTCGCGATACGTTTTGTGCTCCCGTTCCATTCTTAGGAACCTTTTATAGGTAATTAGACCCTGCTATTTCACTTACGGTTTTTAATTTAAAAAAAACCTTCCTTCCTTCCAAATGGGATATCTAATTTTAAAAAATCAAATCGGACTAGTAAATCACACTCATACGGACGCAAACATTTATTTTTATTATTCGATTTGATATCTATAAATTCTAAGGTTTAATAAATAAGGTTTGAGGCTAAATTGTGTAGATTATAGTTTATGTATTTATACAGGGTGTATCAGGCAACGTGTAAAAAAATTAAGGTTAATATTAAGTGAGGGATGAACACCCCTCAAAAAATAAATTTACTAAATAAAAGTTCTCGTGTATGGTATTATCACAAAAACAAAAGGTCTATAAATGGACCGGCCAACGTAGACCGCCGTTGCAGGTGGGCCGACACACGGCTTGTCGGCGCGAGATCAAAGGCGAGGTGGCAAAGGTTGTCGGCGTTAATCAAAGGCAAGGTCATTTGTTTCATGCACCGCCCGACGACACAACGATTACGCGTTCGTGTAGTAAATTATGTATGTTTCTACAAGGAAAAGGTGGACATTTGGATAAAAAAAAGTATTTATTTTTTAAATTAATTTCTGCTCAGAATCACTTACTGGGTCATCTCTTGAAATTTTTTACACGTTGCCCGATACACCCTGTATATACTCGTATTAATATTTATATTGGTAAATAACACTGTGTATAATGTTTATATAGGTTCAAGAAAGAAAGAGTGTTGAAGAGAGAAGGTTGTATGTGGTTTCGCTCACTCTAAGTATGAACGCCAAGCATATGTATTAAAGTTTGGTGTTCTACCTTACAGTGAGTAGAGCCACATCTACGCAACTGAAGATGGAAAAAGAAAATATTGAAGAAATTATGAAGAATTGTCATTTTATGTCGTTATTTACTGTGTTTTTTTGGTTCAATTTTTTTTACATAAAAAATGTATTAACATTTTCATGGAACTTTCTTTCATCTTCTATCTTATTTAATGTATTTCATTTCGGTTTCTTATTGAACTATTTTCCCCGCTCTATTAATTCGACATTTATATCAAATATCCAATAGACACAAAATACGTAACTTATGGGCACTATTTTTATTTTATTTTAGTGGTTGTGGCACCAGCAATATGTTATGTGGAGGTTCTAGGATCGATTCCTGTTTTGAATAAATAAAATATATATTTCCGTTTTTTTGTTGTTTTGGGTTTTATAAGTTTATTGTTGATTTTTTTGATTTTGAGATGATTTTTTTTATTGTAACTTAGCATATTGTTAAACTCGAGTGAGGTGCATGAATGAAAACAACTACCACAGATAAATTTCCACAGGCAGCAATGACCTCCGCTATACCGAGTTAAGGAGACGTCTGTGCATCATTCAGGTTGACAGTGCACACTCCTCTCGATATACCCAGCTACATTTACATAATAATATGATATTTTATATTTTTTATCTAAATACTCATATTGAAATATGGATAAAATTTGGTAGTTACATTATGTAGGGTAAAATAAGCAATATTTTTCCTTTCAAAATGTAACCTGTTAAACTTCGGCTGTTATTATTACGAGTACCTCACCTTTCAAAGATCGATAAAGTTAAGATATTGTATTTTTTTGTTACAAAATATTACCAGGTCACCACCTCATCTAAAGAGCCGTAACAAAAGTGAGGAAATCCTCAATTTCCTTGCTCGTAAATTTCCTTTTTTTTTCTTACGGTAAAGTCCCGAAAATTTGTCTTCGAGCCTTAGGAAACTTTGTTAATTTCCATTAAATCACTTTATTTGTTTCTTTACCGTTTTCTATTAAGCTATTTGTACTTTGGTGATACTTTTTTAATTTAAATTAATATCCCTATTTTTATTTAGGGCGATCGTGGTATAGCGGTAGAAAGCATGAACTCACGATCGATTAGACCCGTGTTCAAATCTCACTAAATTCTGACCGGTACCAATGTCTCAGTAAATATATATAGTAAGATATATAACTTTTTCGTAACCCTAAGGGAAAAATATGGCCACAATTTTTTTCTCGAGTTCGTCGATGAAATTTAGTCATTTTTGTAGGAAAATATCTACTTTCCTTATCACCAATCAGTTTTATTTACCAGCGTTATTGAGACTTTTTCTGATGCAATATTTGAGGTTATTATTATATCAAATGCTTTATTAATGTTTTTTATGTGATTAAACATTGTTTATTGATTGGTAAACAATATGTTGATATAATTAAAATATAGGATATAATAAAATAAATACAATACAATACAATTGTCACGCCTTTTTCCAACAGGGATAGGCAGAGACAACGGAACGCCACTTACCACGATCCAATAAAAGAAATATAACGAAAATTAAGATATTGCTTTGTTAAGAAACTATTAGATACCAAGTGGGCCCAAAAATGTTATCCTTTACATAAATAACAATATCGGGTATATTAATAAATAATAAGTGAATTATTATAATAATATATGGATTCACATTCATATAAAAGTGTATAGATATCTCCGCTGGTATCTACACCATGTTCAATAACAAGGCAATGAAATATTTTTATGACGTCATATTCCAGAAATTTTATCTGTAATATTATTGTAATATTATGCTTTACTGAAATTTATTAATCTGTAATAAAATGACGCACGATAGATGATACACTTCCCAGAATTTATTCATAATTGAATATAAAAACACATATTACCTAATTTTACGCGATTTTTATATTTTTCTATAAGTTTATGTTGTTATTTCTATAGTAGTCCGACGTGTAATGTTAAACTAGACTTCATCAGCCTGAAATATACCTAAAGTAACAAAAAACGCAGCAACACATTCTTCTCCTCAGGCCGGCATAGCGAAGGTGAACGCTACCTGTAGACATTTCTCTGTAGTAGCAGTTATTTCCGTGTTGTCATATGCCGAGTTACTATAAAAAATCTGTTACTTCTGTCCTTAATAGCGTAGCGTTAGAATTAAGGAAACATATATGTCAGTAAATATAATATATGTATTTATTATTCGTACAACTCTTTCTAAATAAATAAAAAATAGCATTAGTATCATTGAAAACGAACATATGTATATTTTTCTACTTAATTTCCATAACAAAACGAAACGTACATACCCGAATATTTTATTTATTCGTCAGTTTTCCCCAGCGGTCTTAGTAATGGCTTCACTACCTACATTCAGATTTTCTCAGTAAAAAACCCAAAAAAATTTAAAACTAACTTGCTTAAAATTACCCAGAATTCAAGTTCTTGGAAATAGAAAAATAACATTTGTATGCCAAATTGAGTTTATCAGCCGAAATCAATATCGATTTAGATTCCACCATCTTTAATTATAATTTAGCTAGCTAATATATTTTTACTTTATTACCTGTACTAAGCTAGTACTTAGCGACGCGACGCGCCGCGCGCCGGGCGCAACCGGTTTCAGCACAGCCGTGGAGCAGCCTTACTCCGAACGGGTTTTAATAGCACAACAGTCTGACTACGAACGGGCACATTGGATATCACAGCCTTACTCTAAAATGTCTACAACTTGCAACGCTTGTGGGAAAAACATTCTGACAATTAATTATATGGAGTGCAGTAAGTGCTGTGAACTGTTTGACCTACCCTGTCTGAATATTAGAGCGGATGTTTTTGAGACTTATACTTTGGAATACAAGAATAGCTGGGTGTGCCCGGTGTGCAACTGTGCAAAACCTAAAGGCGATAACACACAGACGCCTGTGCGCGCGCCCACCGGAGGCCTTAATGTCACTTATACTACTCAGGACAATGTTACGCTAACACGTGGAAATCGGTCAAGATCTGCCGATAACTGCGCCAAAGATATCAGTGAAGTGTCCACATTGACTGCTGAAATAAGATTGCTGCGTCAGGAGGTTCTGGAATTAAAAACTCAGAACACTGAAATCAGTCTCTTGCGACACGATGTCCTCGAGTTGAAACAACAATTAAGCCAGGTGCACACCACTCTCGGAGATAAATTCCAAGAGATCGAAGACAAGCTCGTCGCCCGTGATCGTGAGATTATATTACTCAAGGGCTCTATAACACAGTTGCAGCACAAACTCAATGTCCAGGAACAAACCACTCTCCGAAATGACTTAGAAATCTCAGGTATTCCTGAACACGACAATGAAAACCTAATGTTGATAACTACACTACTTAGCAAGAAAGTCGGAGTAGAGTTATCTGAAAGTGACGTGGACGGAATATCTCGAGTGGGCAGACGCAAGCTTCCTGGCACTACCAGCAACGAACACGACTTACCACGCCCGATTGTTGTGAAACTGGTGCGAAGAGCTAAACGCGCAGATTTAATCAAAGCAGCCAAAATGAGGAGGAATTTATCGACGGAGCATATAGTCGACGGCCCAGCACAAAGAATATATCTAAATGAGCGTCTGACCAAGGAGAACAGGATACTTTTTCGCGAGTCCAGACTTCGTTCCCAAAAATACGGGTTCAGATATTGTTGGATACGAAACGGTGCGATTTACATTCGCAGAGCTGACAAAAAACCAGCCATTCTTATCACATCAGAACAAGATCTGGATGAACATATCGGAAGTATTTCACAACCGTCAACAAACATCTCACCTGGATCACAAGATTGAGAACGCTTATGGCTGTATTTACTCACATGTTAATCTTTCCTGGTCTGCAGCACAATTCCCGAGTCTCCATTTTATTGAATTTTCTTTTATATATACCCCCTTTAACCTTTCCTCTATTATATTATCATTACTCACTTATGTCAACGTACACATTTTAACTAGTTTAATAATGGTATCAAATATATTAATTGAACCCGAGCAATATTCAATTGTAAATAATCAGCATACAAGTAAAATCGAGGAACATTGTCATTTACAAATCACACACACCTGTCACAGCGAACTATCACACAGTACATCAGCTCCATTACTAGTAACGGCTCAAAACGAACGGCTAATAGTGTCTACCCGCAGATACAACTTCTTACTAATAATCATAGTCAGCTCCGATCTATCACTCCGAATCTTTAGAAATGGCATCATTACACTCAGAGAATGAAGTGGATAAACTCTTTAAAGTTCAATGCCATAAACTAGACAACCTGGAGAGCTGCGGTGAAATTCTGGAGTGCTACAACTTGAAACTCGTCACGCTTAACATCAGGAGCCTTAACAAAAATTGCGACAGTTTCCTCACTGTACTTAAACGAATAAACGAGCAATTTGACATTATTATTCTTACAGAGTGTCGCATTAACGAACATTCCATAATTAACCAAATAGACGGATATGCTGCTTTCTATACCAACAAACCGACGAATCAGAATGGAGGCGTTGTGATTTACGTCAGGGATACATTATCAGCGTCGGCATACGAACCTGACTTTGACGACGCAGACTGCGTGGTGGTCAAAGTTAGCAACGGACCAACGGTAATAGGTATATATCGTTCTCCTTCTGTCAGCTGCATTGATAGATTTCTCAATTCTCTTGATGAGGTGCTGAGTGGGACATCCAGAGACAAACTTGTCATCTTAGGGGGAGACATAAATATTAACATATTAACGGGCGCATTAGACAGTCGTAAGGAGAGCTACCTTTGCTTGACTGCTGAGCACGGCTTGTTACCAGCGGTTAGCAAGCCAACGCGAATGTTTTCATGCCTCGATCATTTCTTTGTAAAGACAGATTCCCAAATGGAAGCGGTTGTATGCAGTACTGATATCTCAGACCATGACTTGGTCATGCTAGGAGTCAAAACACTCGGTGAGAAGCGCCACCGAAATCGCACATCAAAAAAGATAGATTACGACGCGATTGTCAGAGATCTGACAATGCTGGAGTGGTCCCCAGTGTTAGACCAAGAATGTCCTTCGGCTGCTGCCACTGCTCTGACGTCCATACTGCAAGCCAAAATAAAAGAGCATAGTCGAATCATACAGCTCAGTCGCACTAAATTAATTTTTAAACCTTGGCTTACACCGGGCCTGATGCGCTGTATGCGGCATCGGGACAAGTTACACTTGCTAAGCAGGAGAAATCCCACCAATTCCTTACTTAAAGTCACCTACACGAGATACAGGAACTACTGCAACAATCTTTTGCGGCGTCTCAAAAGTGCATATGAACGGCAGATCCTAAATGACAGCAAGGGTGACCCTAAACAGCTCTGGAAAAATATAAACGACATTTGCTATTCGGTAAAAAAGAAATCACATGCAACTGAACTCATTAACTCTAAGAATATTCCTAATTCGTTAAACAAATGTAATAAGTACTTCGCCACTATTGGCCAAGTCTTGGCTGATGCTACGCTCGATAAATCGCATACATCCGAGCAAAAATTGGCGTCAATGGTCGACTTGAACAACACATGTGCACAATCCCTCTTTTTACACCCAACAGACACGATGGAGGTTTCCCAGCTAATTAGTAAACTAAAAACAGACAGCGCCACGGGCCCGGACAATATAGATAACCAATTGATAAAGGGACTTCGTGAGGTAATTGCCGAGCCTCTGACGCATATCTTCAACCTAAGTTTAACGTCAGGCACATTTCCAGATTCTTGGAAAACGTCCACAATCGTGCCTATACACAAGGGAGGGCAGAAGAGTGATCCAGGAAACTACAGACCGATTTCGTTATTATGTACCTTTTCTAAACTACTAGAAAAAATAGTCAATCGTCGCCTCGTCCAATTCCTTGAAAAGAACGGGCTTCTCTCTGACAGACAGTTTGGATTCAGGCACAATAAATCGACTGAGGATGCCACCACAATGCTCACTAACCGAGTCGTCGATTGTCTTGACAAAGGTTTAAAATGTGCGGGGGTGTTTCTGGACCTGGCAAAAGCTTTCGACACTGTCTCCATACCAATACTTTTGAGAAAACTCGAAAACAAGGGCATCAGAGGTGTACCGTTGCAATGGTTCAAAAGTTACCTGACGGGCCGAAGTCAGTGTCTTAGAGTCACCCCCAATCTCAGCTCCCCTGAACCTGTTAAATTCGGAGTGCCACAGGGAAGTATCCTAGGGCCGACCCTGTTCACCGTGTACATAAATGATATGCTTGACCTTCCCCTGAACAAGGCTGATATTTTTTGTTACGCCGATGACACCGCTATCCTATTTTATGAGAGAACTTGGCAGGGCGTCTTCGAAAGAGCTGAATCTGGGCTGACGGAAGCGTCCAAATGGCTAAATGCGAATCTGCTCACCTTAAACATAAATAAAACTAAATACGTAGCATTTCACATTTCCAAGACATCCGCTCCGAAATCGTCACCAGGAATAAAAATTCACAGTTGTAGCATATCAGGAAAAACATGTCAGTGTGTAAGCATCGAACGAACAGACTCCATCAGATACCTTGGCCTCGTGCTAGATGAAAAGCTGTCTTTTAAAAATCATATATCAGCTCTGACAGGCCGCATTCGTAAGACTGCTCACATTTTAAAAGTCCTAAGGCATTCTGCAGACCTTGCCCTACTAAAAACAGTTTATCTCGCCATAGCACAATCCTTACTGACATACTGCATCGCTGTCTGGGGCGGCTCAGCAAAATCGCTCATAATTGAAGTGGAAAGAGCTCAACGATCGGTGTTAAAGGTCATGCTGGGAAAACCCCGTAGATTTCCCACGAGTGATCTTTACAGTGAAGCCGGAGTTCTAACTGTACGACAGCTGTACATACTAAGGGCCGCCATATCAACTCACTCATCCTTCAAAAGATCCCCGGACTACTCGCAAATCTGTAAAAAAAGAAAAATCTGGATACCCCCTGTAACAGTGAGAACAACTTTTGCTAAACGGTTCAAAAACTTCAATTTCCCAATTATCTATAACAAGATAATATCAGCCATAGAAAATGACCTCGTACGGGCATCTAATCAAGCGGCAAAAAGAGTTATCAATAAACACCTCCTTGGTCTGAACTACGCTGAAACTGAAGCTATCCTAGATATAGTCACATAAAAATAAATAAATAAAATTACACAAACCCATTACACATTTTTACATATTAATATTTATTTAAATAATCGCCTTTTATATACTTTCCCTTTCCCCCGTCCCCCTTTCTATATTCTCCCTTTTAGCAATTAAGTGATATTATAGTAATAACAATTTAGTGCGTGAACTCGTAAATGAGAACTCATACTGTTACTAGATCCCACAGGACAGGCCAGACCTAGTGTGGGATCCACCAGTTAACAAACCCTGTAAACATTATTATTTCAAATAAAGTTATTATTATTATTATTATTACTTGTATCACTGGCACCGATTGACTAAAGTACATAAAACATAATTACATTGGTACCGGTTAGAATTTAGCGAGATTTGAACTCGGGTGCCATCAGTCGTGAAGTCCAACCTCGACCGCTAAACCGCGGTCACTCCGCTTCAAATTTAAACCTAATTTAAATTTTTACATTTACTTGAGTTTTTTGAAATTACTTATAAACAAATTAAACTTTGTTCTATCTTTTATACAAAATAATAGAGTTTTTCTTTACTTTTTTAGTTTTAATTTTTACCTAAATATAATTCGCGTAGATTTAGGAACCTCAAACATTAGGTAAGGATAATTTAATATCATATTTTCCGATTATTCTCAGACTTGATAGGTCAACTTCATAAACTTTTTTAAAGAAAAAACTTCCCTATCATTTTCCATTCGATTACGTTTAGAAAAAAATATTGAAAAGTTTCTACTTTTGAAACAAAGTACCCGAAGACATTCTGTCTATATCTGAACTGTATACTACTTCAGAAGTAATAAACTTTGTATTTTGTACCTTTTTTCATAATATACGTGTGAGGGTGTGTGTATGTGTGTGTATGTTAGGGGTTAGCGAAAACTTTCAACCGTGTCGGATTTATTCAAAGAATGCTTTAAAGTGTGGTAGGCAGAGTGATGATAGCTTTTAAAATCCCACATTCAAGTGTAAAGCGTTAAAGCAACCTAGTCGTTCAAATTGGAAATAGCCGAGGTATAACAAGAGGAGTGTGCTCTCAACCTGGATGGTTAACGTTCGTCCACGTCCACAAACCAGCATAGCAGAAGTGAATCTAGCTTAACATCAGGCCGGGCTAAGATAAATAAAATATTTAAATTTTGTAAAATAAAATTTAAATTAAATAACAATAATGGCGTAATCAAAAATACATTTCAAGCGTAATTATTTGAAATGTATGCGGGAATATTTTAATTACAAATTACTGTTTAATAATTACTCCAGAATTTTTAGAGAGGAGAACGGCTCATTAGAGTGGGACGGTTCATAATACCTTATTCATAGAACCAGCAACCTTTTCAAAGCCAAAATGAAGATGGGAATGAAATCTAAATAAAATTATCATGTTAATCAAATAAAATAAAGTTATGTTTTTAATTAGGCAATTCCTTGTGCTTCGTGGCGTAAAAATGTCTAAGATACTTGAATTTTAAGTGCACCCCACTCCTCATCTTTTACCCAAACGCTCTTCTTCAAATATTTTTTTTAATAAAAATAACATCGTCCTTCTTAATGTCAAAATTCCTAAAATAAGACATTAAAAAAACGAAATTATCTGGAGCAGTAAGTATGACAGGTAAGACTGTCCCTGACGGCAACATCAATAGGCTTTTTACGAGCAAGTTTATTTTACTCCGCCAATAAAAACATTGCACAGGTTTCATCTCTTTGAATATTTTATTATTCGCCTCCTGATTTAGGTGCCGCCCTCAAATGTACACTAAAAAGCAATTTGAATAATGGAAAATTTTAAGGGAAATTCCTTTATTACACGCTTTATGATTAGTATATAACACAATTACTTTTTTACTTTTTAATTATATAGACAGCTCGTTATTTGAGCTTTTTTACAAAACTAACTCAAACTTACCATAAAAAAACTTTCAGGAAAAACGAAAACTTTTTTAGACGCTGCGGTCTGCTAATTAAAAATTCTAGTTTTGTAACTATTTTATTTTCTCTTTTTCATTCTATTTTCTAACATATTCATTATTTGCATGATTTTAGTTTGTTTATACAGGTAATAATATTTCACAACTATTTATAATATTAATTTATATTTAATACTAATTAAGTAATAACTTTTTTGTACTAATATTAAGCCCTTCACAGACGTTAGGTAGGTCTCTTACAATAATTTGTATTGATATTTATCCACGTCTGCGATGGGCTTATTATATCAGTAATTATAATGATTGGATTTAACCAAGTCGTTTCCTTTCAGATGAATTTTGTGAGGAATATCCTCATAATCTTATACCGACTCCTGGGTATTGGATTGAGTGTTCACGTCAGAAGATTGCCACTGACACCATCTGGGATGAATCTGAGTCGGAACATGACAGCGGGCCAGACAGAGATGGCGATGGAGGTGAGCTATACTTATACTTTTTACTTATAACGTTATAATTTTCATAATGGGTGCTATAGATACTATTCTACGGCGGTAGGTATTTAAAATATTATATATGAAATTAAAAGTAAAAAAACTGTAAACAATTTATTGAAAAAAACCCGCTCGAACTTTTCCGCGCGAATGGCCGTCAAACATCTTCAGTATTACGATTTCTTCTTCTTTACATAAAAAGTAAGTTCTTATTTCTAAGTTTGTAACATAACGGTTCGAGAACCGTCTTAAATGAGGAATCAATCAAAAATCTGTGATTTCTGTGGTTTTCTCTCACAGAAGTCATGCATCCTGTAGTGGAATTCATCAATCACCTATAACATTTCTTTTTCAAATACCATACTGAATTTTCTAAACAAAAACAATTGCAGTAACTTAGTAACTCAGAAAACAAAACATTTTTCGATTTAACACATTCGTCGTCCTGTTTATCTGGAATTAGTTTCTGACCTAGATATTAACATCAATATGCATTATTAGGGGGAAAACAAACAACCTAATGAACTGTGAAATACATACATTATAGTTATTTCTACGCCTCATTATTATGAATATATTACATATATAATTAATTATATAATATATTAATTAAAATGACAACATGACACATTTATTTTCTTCCGATATCTATTTGTATCGAACGCCCAGAAAATACATTTAAAAGTTACAAAGCCCGGTAACCATACCGTTTACTAATACCGTTAATTGTTATGCATCTCTTTCAACATAAAAATAACGGTACTTTTTTAGCATAATAGCAAAATTCAATTACATCTCTTTGACCGTCTAATAAATAGTGAATATTATCTATAAATATTCGTGAGTGTGGGCGAATGCTTCCAGATTTCATTCATTTCATGTATGTGTGTTTTCATTTTCCTTCCAAAACCCAAAAACTGTAGATAACCTTTTATAAACATAAAATAACAGTGCCGCGTGTCTACACCCACGTTAATGCAAAAGAAAAACTCAATAAACCCACCAGGTCTGTGTTTCCCGATGGGTTTTTTTAAATCGAGTGTAATGGTAAGTTGAACCTGTGATTGCACCATTGCTCAACATCAAGCAAAGTGTTTTTGGAATCGGATTAGTATTTCTAAGATTAGCACGTTCAAACATAAATTTAAATTCAAAATCTTTATTTCAAATAACCCAACTAGGGCACTTGTGAATAATCAAAATAAAATAACGACTTTAATTACATTTACATTGCCTCACCTCTACATTACATTATAAGAGTTACAGACGATGGTTATTAGCTCAGTTTACCATCCTGGGGTAGTTAGTACCACCACTTTCGAATGTAACACCAGCCAAGTGTCAGCATTTCGAGATCAGTTGATAGTAGCCATGTATAACGAGAGGAGTGTGCACTGTCAATCTAAAAGATGCACATTCGTTATATCAAGCCGACATAGCGGGAGCGATTGCTAGCTGTAAAAATTTATTTGTAGTAGCAGTTGTTTCCGTTCATAGACCGCACTTTAGCTTAACAACAGTGTGAGCATATGCCGAGCTACAAATATATACACATTTACCTTCTGAACAGTTCGGTCGAGATAAAAAGTCACACACATCATTACCATACGAAAAAAACTTCCAACTTTATTATAAAAGTATTGATAGTATAAAGTATCTTATAAAATATTTCAAAACTTACAGCAACAAAAAGCTTTTAAGATCAAAAAACATAACTTTGAGTATATTTTTATTATAGAGACTTAAGCCTATTAGGTAGCTCTTGAATGGAGGTGGTCGTCAAGAGACAGGGACTAATGCCACTCTTTAGAACTTATACCTTTCGAAGGAAACCCGCAAGTTAACCGCAACAAAGAAACTTATTGTCTATAAGTTAACTAATAGCTACAATTTTATTTTGTTATTTTAAAACTACTACAAATAATTATTTAGCTTTCAAAATATTATCTGTTGTTCATTATATTTTTTTTTTAAACAGAAGATAAATATTCTATTGATTTTTTTGTATTTTTGACTTTATGGTAATAAGTTTTAAGTATCAACTGAAAATGTTATAAATACTTTTTGTTTTTGTTTTTTCTTTTTTTAATATGCCTGTACTAAGCTAGTAATACCACAGGCACCGTACGACCAAAGTACATACAACATCGGTCAGAATTTAACGAGGTTTGAACACGGGTCTCTTGAAGTCCATGAAGGCCGTGACGTCCGTCCTCTACCGCTACACCACGGCCGCTCATATATTTACAGATATAGAAACACTTTTATTCAGACTGGTAGGCAATAAACTGCTGTCTCGGGGAACTTTCAACTGTAACACATGAATTGACCCAGACGCACAGTACACAGTGTCAACCTAGACGGTACTCATTCGTCTTCTCAAGCCGGTATAGCAAAGGTGACTGCTACCTGCAGACATAACTCTGTCGTCATGGGCCGCACTCTACCTTAATAACTTCAGGCCAAATTTGTTCTCATTCCGGGTTACTATATAAAAATATATCATAGTACTACACAAAATTCATACAATATTCTTAAGGCAATCTCGCAAGATCGGGTAGGTAAGCAGTAAGAATAGATGGAGCCGAGAACGATGCTTCACGTGTCAAATTAGTCGTGTACCGTCGAGAAAATTTAATTTCATCCGCTTTCTGAGTATATATCTTGAGTTGTTCTTGTAATAACACCATAAATACATTTACAGATATCATTATTTCTAGTTAAAACGAATAAGGCTCTTATTTGTTTAAAATATATTTTCAAAACGTAGATAGATTATCATATCTACTAATTCGACTTGTTTTAATTTAATTTTATTTTATTTTATTAAATTAAAGACACAAAACGGCATGCAAGCGTATACATGTGAAAATAGCAATACAGTTAAAGTTTGGGCTGGCTTGCATGCCAAAGCATGTGCGCACACCATGGCAACAGTGCTTACAATACAATACAATACAATTATCACGCCCTTGTCTCAACATTGTCATACAAATACATTAAGACTTTAAATTTATACATTAAAAATAAATTAAGATTATTATCATGTTATATTTATATAAAAAAAAACGAGTATGTTAACCAGGGTATAGTCCAGTTTACATACATTTCCATATTATTTTTTTATATTAAACATATTAATTGATAATACATTCCACGCGTATTTTGGTGTTAAAAAGAATGTACAATAAATAAAAACCATATATTTATAAAACCTTTGCTTCAAGAAAATAATAAATAAAAGTAGCGTATTTCTTTAGCGGCTAATGTCACTCACAATGATAGATACGGTGAGGCTACGATCCTTTGAGATCGACCCGTCACACCTCATAAAGTAACTATAGACTCCAACAAAACAATTGATAAAAATTATATGTATCTATTATTCTATACAACATTTTAGGATTTATTTTAGAAGAGTGGTGGGCAGACGTCGTACTGGGGTAGTACGAGTACTAATGTACCACGTCAAAGTGACCTAGACGGGTTCGGCATTGAATTAGCAGAGTATAATAAGTGGAACGTGCAATATGCACTGTCACTCTGGATGGTACACATTCTTCTCCACAAACTAGCATTAACAGAGCTTTACAAATACTTTTTTATTGAAAAACAAAAACTAAGAATACATTTTTGATGATTAAATATTTAACAGTAAAAAATCAATGGAGCCACATAACGTTTCCTTAACTAGTTTTTATTGAATAATAAATACATTACAAAAACGAAAAGTTTCCATTATCCTAGAGTATAGTATATAAATGATCATCATAATAAGAAATTTTCGTTCGATTTCAATCCTGTTGAGTGTCATTCAAAAAGTTTGGTATAGATACTTGATATGGGTAAGACTAGTTTATTGACAAGTGGTGCAAATGCATAAAACATTCGTAAGGGAAATTATTTTCTAAGGTTCAAATTTAATGCAGCGTTTATTTTGACTAATTGGTAATCCACAACGAATCAATCTGTCATCGTGGTCGAAGCTAAACGTACGCTTAACATTCAATGAGGTCCACTCAAAGCACAGAAAGCGAAATTGAGTTACAAATTTATACGACCTGTTAAAAGTTTATTAAAAAATAAAATTAAGTTGCAGACGTTGAGACGAGTCCCGGAGATTCATTTAGTCAACGCGAGAAAGTTATCAACAAATAAAAAAATACCTACAAAAGTAATGTACATTGGCCGCGATCTAATTCACAACAGGAAATTAAAGCCCTTCCCGATATCACCATACCCTTACTCTGACGAGAAATAAATAATAGAACTCATCACAAAATTGGGAAAACGTCTTTTGTGTCTTTCAAAATAAAAAGGAAAATAGCTTGTCCATTAAATGACAGTTATCCCCCTAAGGGTTTTGGGAAGAATTTTAATTTGATAGGATTCTATTTCACGGTGTGTGTGTGTAAATTAATTCGATTTGTATCTCGTTACATGCGCATATTTTATTACACCTATTATTTTAAAATCGGATGAGATCAAATATCAAAAGACAACAAAATATGCCAAAAATGTAGCATAACTCAATAATTCTAAAATATATAAAAAAGTGGTAGGTGGCGTTTAGTTGTCTCTGCCTATCCCTGTGGGAAAATGGCGTGACAATTATTGTTGTTGTATAAATAATTAAATTTTAACTTTGGCAATTATATTAATAAATATTAAATTGCATATTTAATTTTTAATACGTTAAAATGATGAATTTATAATATGTACATTGTACATTTACTCCCGTATCATAGTCATCATTATGAAATGTGCTGAAACAATCCGACAGAAGCCTAATTCCATATTTATGTGTCTAAATATGGACTCTGCTCATGAGTAAGTTAAAAAGCATTAAATATTCCTTCATGACATCATATTCTTGAACATTTTAGATCGAATTGTAATCTCTATTTTGTATACTCAAACGATAATCAATCAAAATATCAGACTTAATAATTTATCGATTGATTTTATTACTGTTATTCATTTTAGAATTGTTTATTTTACCTTCCAAACCGTTCAAATTTGACCTTTTGCATTGCCACCCATGTTTTCCCCTATTTTATTTAAACTATTGTAGTTTTTAAGGATAAATTTAAAAATGTAGTACAAATTGTAATTATGCCTCGTCTCTATGCAAAATATTGTAATTCGTGTTCAGCTATCTATTTCTACACATAATATTGAATGTGTTCTATTTCAAGAATTGAACCTTGGTTTATTGGTTAATGGAGACAGTGAAGGCTGCAGTCGCATCCAACTTTGTGATGCTCGTTTACAAGTTGACTGCACTTATGTCTGAATAATTTCGATTGCGATCTAAATAACGATCGATATGTGTATACTAAGCCTGAGATACTAAAGTACCTATAGGTGGAGATTTTTGAGAGATTCGAATACAGGGTTCTAGATTGTGAGCTCACTTCATACCAACTCAGTCCAGGTCGCTCATTAATATCTTGTTCCATTAAATTATTGTTTTTAAAGTTTCAGTATTTTTTTTTTACTTTTTTAAACCAATGCCTTCTGTCATAAACGCGTACAATTCATATACAAATTTTATTTTTGTTGAAGCTGAGATAGTACCTCTAGACGTGGACACGCAAAGGATGTGGAACTTTCAACGCCTATTATTGATAAAAACATTAGTTTGGTATAAAGAGTTCATTAACAATATAAAGCGATTTGTGAGCAACGGAAAATTCTTATACAAGTTGTCGATAGCTTGTAAGTTTAATAGTAGAAGGAGTCTGTTTGTTCGAACTGAATCCATTGAAAGGAGAGATTTATAGCTTCTAGCACTTGCTCTTCTCTCTTCTCCAGTTCAACAAAGTCACCACGCGACGCGACGTCGAAACTTTACTTCGTTGTTTTATAAAGCGGATTATATCCCAAATAGAGAAATGTCCCGTATTTTTAGTTTAACATTTTAAAATAGTTTTTCGAAAAAGGATTTTATTAAAAAGTTTTGAAGTTAAAAATGGAATTCTCTAATGGATCCAGTTACATTTTGTACGTTTTGTCTAAATGAATAGAGGTTTTTCTGCAGTAAAAAAAATCTTTATCTCATCTACTCGTATAAGAGAGACAGATTTCCAATGGAAAGCTTTGCATTGCAACTTCACCTCTTCACAAAACTTTTATTTGTGTCATCTCTGCCTTTATTTAAAATCTTTATTGAATTTTCAAGTAAAAAGTTATTTATAAAAAAAACCAATATCAACTTAAAGAATAATATTTTTATATCTTGCCCTAGATTCATAAAAGTCGCCAAACAATCGCTAATGTTGGTCCGTTCTTAAATAGCGTTAGAGCCATTCTAGACACGTTTTCAATTTACCGTCCACGCGTCGTCAAAGGCGCGCAAGATCTGTGGCGCCGTCACTGATCGCGTCACGCATCTTATCGCATCTTAGGGCTATTATACACTATTTATAACCTATATTAACGAAAACTTAATAAAACATAAATTATGTGGTACTGTATTAAAATATTTTATATTTTTTTATTTATTCAAGTGATTCAAGCTGTATATAAAAGTGTATTATAAGTTTTTTAGAATACCCTTTATTTATTTTTAATTTTGTTTATTGTTTGATCAAAAGTGTATCCATTGATTATGTAAATTGTGTCAGTAATTTTGCCTTAATTAGGTACGAAGGTGCAACGCCGAGGCTAACCATTGTGGTTTATTGGCGTAAATCTAAAATTGTAATAGTGATCGAATTGCCGGGCATAACGAAAAGTAACTTTACCTCTGTATCAGTTATGCCTCGGCCTCGATTAGGCGGGGTGCGAGTCACACGCTAGACAACTCGCGATCAAAAGGGTTCGCTGTCCCATTTTTCCATCGTTTCACTGTGACTGTAAACTGACCGCCCAGGCTTCCTTCCTACAACCTGTAATCCTTCGAGCAATCTTCCCATGTGAAGACGCAACTCATTAACGCCCGAAATTAATAATGTATCCACAATCCAATTGAAATCAATCTTAGATTAACACATACCGACTGATAGATCTCGGTTCAATTTCGATTGGCAGATAGGTTATTGGCACGCTTTATTCAAAATCTGGATTGATTTTTCTATCTGAGTCAGTGAAAAAGGGATCAAGATTGATTATTAATTTCGGCCGTAAGTCGACAAAGCGGACACGACTGCTGCCTGCAGATTTAAACACAAATTACCTACCACTCACAAATTATAAACATGTGTAAAATTATTTAATAATGATCAATGTGTAACGACTCTTATATTTCACACTGTACCATTCCCATGTTATGAATGAGGATTCAATGTGCACTGAAAGAGGGTAACCAGGTCACTTTGACAGCTTTGTGATTAGATGAGAAGGATATCCATTGTTATTTCTATTTTTATTATACTAGATAGTACGAGCATGAGTTTTATATTGCGTTTTTATAAAAGTATTTGAAAGCAGGGTTGTTTGATCCTTCTCGCGATATTTTTTAATAAATAATTTCACGAAAATGTATAAATTTAATTAAAGCTTTTGACGAAAAAAGAATAAGTAAGTTAGGCTAACCCTGCTCTATTCCATGTATACTGCAGGCATTAGGAAAGTACAGCACAAACAATTACGTAAACACCTAAACCTGAAACAAATTACTTTCGATCGAGAATCGAACGTGGTATCTCCGCGTCACAGACAATCATTACGGCTATTGTATATCGAGATAGAATAAAGTATTATATTTTGTGTTCAATTTGCATACATTTATTCAAATAATTTGTCAACTAAATTTAGATGTAAAGTTTTTAAAATCGTTTGTTTTCATTCGACAATCCCAAAAGGATCAGCTCGGCTTTGTGTTCGGACCAATATTGAGTTTGGCATCGTCCATTATGCATACCTAGCTATAACATTATAGAAAAGAGAAAAATAAGATATTGAATATCCATTAAAATCCACTCACATTCTTTTATATATATTGTAGCTCGGCATGTCATCGCCTGATGTCATTTAGATGTTATACTCTAGGTTTACGTTGTTGGCTTTAAATAAACAGACGTGGCGTTTGAGGAGACGAACGTACACCTTCCATTGACAGAACACACTCCTCTATACATGTCTACTTTCAAACCGAAACCTTTAGCAGTCTGACTACGACTCTATATAATTATGCTTATATACAATAGGCACAAAACGTATACAGGGTGAATTTTTCAAGTGGGCTTTCATGGCGAAATCCTAAACTATAAGAGATATTAAAAAATGCTGAAAGGAGTCTCGATGCCGATTTTGATGAAAATTAAAACTGCATTATTAGATTTTTGATAAATCCATTTTCCCGGCCAGGAATCGAACCTGTTGATTTTGATAAAAAATAAACACTCTGTATTATTGCACCATCCGATAGTGTTCCTGATAAGGATCAAATTCTGGGAAGTAATGATATACGGCAAACCAAAGAAAAGTGTTGATTTTTAACAAATTGTCTCTTATTTCCATGTATTTATACATTACCGGTACATTGACAACATTTATTATTTATGATGATTGAAAATCATTATATTGATTTAAAATCTCGCGCTCTTCGAGGTTAAAAGCCATGAATAAAAAAAAAATTGAAACGTAGGAAAAACTAATTATAATAAATTAATTAATTTTTAAGGTCCTGTGCCGTGGCCGGCTAGATCCCAGATCTAACACCTTTAGATTATTTTCTCTGGGGGCATGTCAAAAACGAAATTTACAAATGTACGTACAATGAAATTGATGACTTAAAACTAGCGTTAGGGAATATTCTGAACGGAATCAATAACCTTGTGATGTGGAATGCAGTACACTCCTTGAGGCGTCGAGTTCAGCTATGTATTGAACAATTGATTAATTAAGATTTAATTACTTAATGTTAAAAAAAAATCATTATTTTGCTAATAATCAATACTTTCTTTTTATTTAACCTCGAAGAGCGCGAGATTTTAAATCAATATGATGATTTTCAATCATCATAAATAAGAAATGTCAATGTACCGGTAATGTATAAATACATGGAAATAGTAGACAATTTGTTAAAAATCAACACTTTTCTTTGGTTTGCCGTATATCATTACTTTCCAGAATTTGATCCTTTTCAGGAACACTATCGGATAGTGCAATAATACAGAGTGTTTATTTTTTATCAAAATCAACAGGTTCGATTCCTGACCGGGAAAATGGATTTATCAAAAATCTAATAATGCAGTTTTAATTTTCATCAAAATCGGCATCGAGACTCCTTTCAGCATTTTTCGATATCTCTTATAGTTTAGGATTTGGCCATGAAAGCCCACTTGAAAAATTCACCCTGTATAGTTACATTGATACCGGTCAGAAATTAGCGAGATTTAAACACGGGTCCCATCGATTATGATATTCTATATTCTTAAAATATTTAGTTAAAAATGTAGCATTGATTATATAGAATAGTGTTCTGAGCTAGTCTTTTTGTCTTTATCTATCTATTTGCAATCTAGATTAGATTGCATTTTAAAATAACTAGCCTAATCCGTTTCATGCATAATTTTGCATGATAAAGTGATACCTCAGTTTTGCTTTCCCCGATCAATACTGTGATTCATTACATAACATTGTTTTATAACTTTGTATTGATTATTTATAGCAATTAGACCTCTGATATGTTTTTAACAATCGTATTTTTGTAATCGAAAAAAAAGAGACGTGTGAGCAGAGTTGAAACTTCATCGAAAATCTTTATACATATATAAATATAATGAATTCATAATTATTATTATTTTTGCTTTTTTATCATACCTTACGAGGTTATGACAACTCTCTGTCTAATGTTAAGCTGTTAAGTTCCATGAACGAAAAGCAACTACTGCTACAAAGAAATCTCTGTAGACAGTAAGTAGTTGCTTCCACTATGCCGGCTTTCGTTTTGCAAAATAAAATAACAATAATGGTCACATGCGAATAAAAGAAAACTTTACCTACGCCGAATTGTGGCGTTCGATAAATTTTCATTACGTCGGTTTTACTTCGCATTGTACCGAGTCCTGTGAGCCAAGTATGAGACGTCTCCGCCAATTATTATGACCGCCGAGGTAGAATTTTTTTTAAATAAAACAATCCTATTGGCGGTGAGTTGGCCTTGAGATGGCCTTTACGCCGTGGCAGCGTAAATATGAACACATACTCAGACCTCAGTATACGTGTACAGAAGTTTAACTTCAAAAATCTTTTTCCTAAATGAGTAGGAAATTTCCAATTCTTCTTAAAGGAGCTGTTTCGTAAAATTCCTTTCAGGAGATCAGTCTTTTATTTTAGCGGGATCCCATGAGAGGTCATCAATCACGGGGAACCGTGTTTGGATAAAACCACATCTAAACGCTTAACTTTTGTTGGTATATAAAACTTCCTTTTCTTACAACATTACTTTGTTTTCTAAGTAAGAATATTATACGGAATAATATTACCTTAATATATAATAACAATACCAATTTGAAATTAAACAAATTCATATCGAGCAAGCAATTTTCAGCAACAAAATTATATTCAAAATTCAAAATAATAATAATTTACCTCAAGAAAGTGGTATTAACGTGTTTAATTCATTAATCATAATCCAGGGCCGGCTAGAGAAGGGTCTCGACGCGACTCAATCAAACAATTAAGCAGTGATTCTCTCCCTTTCGGTGTACCGCGCCGTGATTCCTACTCCTCGGCTATGATCAACTTTATCCATTACAGTAATACTTAAATAAAGAACACTCCCCTTTTTGTCCAATACCTTTATAATTTTATGTATTGTTGTGATCGTAACTTGTTTTTAAGGTTATTTTACTTTTGTTACTCTTTTTTTTTATTGTAGCTCGGCACATGACAACACCCCGCCTAATGTAAAGCTAGAGTACGGTCCATGAACAGAAACAACTGCTACTACAAAGAAATCTCTACGGACAGCAGTCGCCTCCGCAAGTCTGCAAAGACATAATGATTTTATTAAACACAATATTATATCATAATTTCTAAAACTTATGCCCCTGTATGACAAGGAACAACATCTAGAAAGTAATTAATTTTAATTACATTTACAAATAACTTTTGTTTGCCGTAAGAAATATGTAAATCTAAACACTCTCGTATCTGCTCAACAATTCACAAGTTATAAATGTTTGTGACATTCTTGACTTTCGTAATATTTTATACGAGCAATTTGGCGTGTACCAATTTCGGCCATTTTACATTCTGTCATCTGACACTAATGTCCATTTGCACCATATGACCTAACTATTACTGTCACGTTAAAGTAATGGTTAAAGTTAAAATTGGTTTGCTTCAAAAAAAATCTGTCACATTTGACGATTACTTTAACCTTAACCGTTACTGGCGAATTTCGGCCGGTCAAAGTTAAAGTAATAGTTAAATCAATGTCGCTAACGTCAAATCTTTAAAAAGCCGCTCTTGTTTGTATTGAGAGAATTCATTTACACCAGCCACCCTGTTAACTATAACAAATTAATTTACAAGATGGTGCAACGCGCGTGGAGTAAAAGTAAAGGTAACTGTCAAAGTTAAAGTTAAAGTAACAGTCAAAGTTACTTTAACCGGCCATCTCTGGTGCAAACCACCCTTAAGAAAAATTGTTTGAAGGGAAGATCTTTATTTATTTATGCATTTTAACTAATCTATGCAGGGACTTTTTTGGCTTGGCATATGACCTAATCTTGAGCTAGAGAGATAAACGGAAACAACTGCTACTAAAGAAAAAAATTCTGCAGTTAGCAGCTGCCTCCACTAGTTGTTGTGTTGTTAACTTTTAAACTGCTAATCAGATTTCGAAAGAAATAAATTGCATCCAGAAGACGGAAAGGGGTGAAATAGGCATTGAAAGTTTGTAATTAGTTAGGAATATGAATATTAATGTGGGATTTATTTTTGACGCCCAAAGCCTCAAAGTATTTCTCCAACTCGCCTGTCCATCTGTGAACGCGATTTTGTGCGAGCGAGAGGAAAGAGTTTGAGGGAGACGGCGAGATTGCTTTTAGACGGAAGGAGAAAGACGTGTGTTGTGAAGAAGTTGTATTTGTTAAAATTAATGTAAAAAGCAAGAATAAACGGTGATATTTATAGAATTGCCTTCTTCTTTGAATCCGCCTGCTCGATAATCCCACAATTTTGGGGGCTCGTCCGGGATCGAGCAAATAAAAACGGATTTAAAATCGAGGCGACGCCGACGCATTGTATGGTACGCGCGTGTGCGGTCGCGATCATTAAGAAGACGATTTTGAAGATAAATAATAAGCAAAATGTCTAAGACGAAAAAGCTGGTGAGCGTGGAAGAGGAAGAAAGTGGGTGTTGGCCACGTGCTGACATCCCAAGAATGTCCTTTCAAGATATAGAAAAATCCATGACCACGTTTTCTGGGGATGATTCGTATCCCGTATCATCATGGATAGAAGAATTCGAACAGACAGCGGTAATTATGGGTTGGAGCGGTATCGAAAAGCTGATGTATAGTAAAAGACTGTTAAATGGCACAGCAAAGCTACTTCTGAGATCTTTGGGCGGTGTGAGAAGCTGGGATACTTTGAAAGAAGAGTTGTCGGAAGAATTTAGCTATAAAGTAAATAGCGCAGTGGTGCACAAAAGACTAGCAGCAAGAAGGAAGGCGGCTGCGGAAACCCATCAACAGTATTTTCTCATCATGAAGGAGTTGGCGTTACAGGGAAAAGTGGAAGACGAGGCACTTATAGAGTATGTTATTGATGGAATTCCAGACTCTGAAATTAACAAAGCCATGCTGTATGGGTGTGAGACGGTGAAAGAGTTCCGTAAGAAGTTGGACATTTATAGTCGTATCAGAAAGAACAGTATTGAATCGGTAAATTATAATAAAACTAAACATGTTGGGCGACAGGAGAGATGCTATAACTGTGGCGATACTACTCATAAGGCTCAATCATGTGAAAAAGGTGTCAAATGTTTTCGTTGCGGACAATTTGGACATATTGCGCCTGATTGTAAGGTGGCGGTGAAAAAACAAGCTGCCCGATCATCAACTGTTATGTGTGTACAAGATGCATCATCATCGAGTGAACCACCAGTTGCTGAGGAGGAGATTGTGCACATCGCTGCTACAGCTGTCGAACAGGATGAAACGTGTCAGAAAAAAGAGTGTGTGAACAAGTCGGTAAAAGAGTTTGACATTAATGGTGTTAAGGTTAGTTGTTTAATCGATAGTGGAAGTGATTTAAATTTAATATCATCTGAATTATTGTCTGAATTGAATGTGTTATCATATGAAAAAAATAGGTTGTTATTATCAGGGTTAGGTCAAAGTAAAGTTTATTCTTTAGGGAAGTTTGTTACTCAAATTAATCACAATTGTCATAGTTTTAAGGTTACTTTTCATATTATTCCTCATTTGGCAATGCCATACAAAGTTATTTTAGGACAAGAGTTTTTGTTAAATACTACTGTAATATTTAATGAGGGTTGTGTTACTGTTTGGCCAAAGTTTCAGCGGAGCTGGTTGATGGAAACGAGATGTATGTTAAGCGAACGACCGGTATACTACCATAAAGATGAAAAGATACAACAGAGAGTAAGTGACGTTATACAGAATTATGTACCGAATTACCCAACCAAGGAACCACCGATTAAGATGGATATAATTTTAAAGAAAGGAAATAGTTTTAAATTTGAAGAGAATGAAATTGAAGCGTTTAAGATGAAGTTGTCAAGTAAGCCAGTTTTACAACTTTTTAATATGAAGTTGCCCACAGAGCTCCACATAAAGTACACGAGATATGAGCTCGAAGGGTTAGCAATCATTGAAGACGGATTACTATTTAAAGGAATTGAGAGACAGTTGGTTATACCTAAGCGCCTAGAAGTTGAGATAATGAAACGTTGCCGAAAGAAGAAGATAATTGATTTAGTTAACAAGGATCATCACAAAAAAGGCGTTGAAAAGAAGATAGAAGAATGTATTGCAACATGCATCCCATGTTTATTAGCTGTAAGGAGTATGACACCGTTTGAACTCATGATTGGTGTTAGAATGAAGAAGAAAGAAGACTTGAGAGTTTATGAAATGTTGCAAGAAGAGAATATACAATATTTTTGTCAAGAAAGACAAAATAGAAGGCTAGAAGCGAAAGCGCGTATTTTAAAAGTTCAAGACGAACACTCGAAGGCATATAATAAAAAGAGGAAGAAAAGTACAAAGTATAGGGGAGGTGACATTGTTGCCTTGAGGAAAACACAGTATTCTACACATGCCAAGTAGTAACTAAGTTTAATGTTTGTTTAGATTATTATTATTATATTTTAGCTTAAATTAATAGTTTATTTTGTTGTGTTAATGGTAGATTTTAATAGTGTTGATTTATATAACTTAGTATAAGATGGTGTCGGTAATGTTGTTAGGCAATAAGTTGTGACTGCAAGTTTGTATGAGTGATAGGGGTAGTCTGGGGTCAGACTAATGCAGGATGGCCGAGCTGTGGGATTTATTTTTGACGCCCAAAGCCTCAAAGTATTTCTCCAACTCGCCTGTCCATCTGTGAACGCGATTTTGTGCGAGCGAGAGGAAAGAGTTTGAGGGAGACGGCGAGATTGCTTTTAGACGGAAGGAGAAAGACGTGTGTTGTGAAGAAGTTGTATTTGTTAAAATTAATGTAAAAAGCAAGAATAAACGGTGATATTTATAGAATTGCCTTGTTCTTTGAATCCGCCTGCTCGATAATCCCACATTAATATTTAGACTTTCGGTAGGAAATAAAGGAACAGAGTCTCAGGTATCTTTGCAAAATCATTTCTCAAGTAGGCTTCATCAACCAGCTTCAAATAGGGGATGAAAGTTTGTATAGAAAACCCATCATGTCTCAAGTTAAATTCATAATTATCATTATTCACATACAAAGTTATGTTATTATACAAATAAATAATTAATATTGGTGTAAAATTCCAATTAAGTTAGAAACTTAGTGTAGAAATGTAATAAAGTAAGGAATCTTCTAAATTGAAACATAGTTGATTAATTCAAAGTTATATTAAAATCGCTCCCAGCTGTCACTATTTGAGCCTTCTCTCACTAATAGTATTATCTAAGATATTATCTAAAAAGCTTTAAGTTCAAATAACTAGTTCTTTAACATTGGAAAAGGTCAGAAAAAATAACCTATATTAAATTGAAAACCATTCGATGTATTTTTTATACCCGTCTGAAAATACTTCAAAATCGAGGAAATATTTAAAAATCTATGACACTCGGTGTAGAAAAGAAGTGGTTGTATGGCCAAAAACACGTATCGACTGAAACATCTACGTATATTATCCAAAAAACATATAAAAAATATAGCTGTCATCATATGGGTCTTCTCAATTCCGTACTTTTATAGTGATAAACTGATGTAGATTATATTAGTCCATGATATAACGTAACTTAGGAACAGCCAGGAACCTAACGGTAGGGCGCCGGCATAGCGTAGGCGATTGCTGTCTGCATATAGTTTGTGGTAGTAATTATAGTAATATTTTACAATATTATTCTAAGAATTATGAGTCATGATATTGTATGAACTACACCTACATATAAACTTTAATTGTACAAAAAAACGTGTTCATAAACAAGAAAACTCATTCATTTATCGCAACTTTGATAAGTTAATAAAGTATAATTAATTAACTTTTATATCGAAGGTTATAGAACTAAAAGAATAACTTAGTTTATTAAAATGTGAATCAACTCAATACGTTTCAGTACTTACTTAATCCTTAAAAACTTAATTAATTTCTGAGATAGCAAAAGTTGACTTTAGTTAAGAAGGGCTTATTAAAATAATCACAAAATTCACACTTTCAGCTCTAATCTTCAACTTGAAACGTCTTTCAGTTTTCAGAACATAATCCCATTTGAAATTTTCACATGACTGGGCACTTTAATCATATTACTATACAAAAGGTCTATTCCACGAGTATCACTGTTATTATTATTTTTTTCAAACGAATAATATTCAATAATAAAAATATTTATAAACTTTACTAAGCCCTAAACCATTGAAACGTAATATCGAAGATGGCCCAATTTAATAGAAAAATTACATTTAAATTGGAAACTTGGTGCTTATAACTGCAGTGCTCTTGAGGTCAAGAATGGGGTTATTATTTTGGTAGTGTGTGTGAGGCGCGTGTGTGTAGAGAAGGCACACACTCATATAAAAGAATCATAACCATACAAAGTTGCGAGCAATAAATAAAACCTCTCTCACTCTTCCTACTTTTTAATTTTAAGTTTAACTGAATTTTATTTTAATAACATTTATATTTATTAAATTAATTATCGTTTTTACTACGCCCTACCTATATATGACTGTATAAATTATATTATGTGACATGTAATAAATGAATAAATAAATAAAATGTGGTCAAGTATTGGTCCTTTATTGGACTTATTTAATGAGCATTATTACTTCTTTTATAGGTATTACTTCTTACTTCTTTTTTAGTTAATTTCCAATAAATTACAAAATTTATATCAATAAAAACAAAAATGACATATTTTTATATAATGTGACTTGACGCTGAAAATTTTCGTACATGCAAATTAAAACAATAGCTATGCTCACGTGTTGAGACAGCCTAAGCCTCTGGATTTAGCATGACAGGCGCTGTGTACTGGTGAATATACAGATAAACATATCGTTGACAGCTCTATCCTGTACCATTGTCACTTATACATATTCCCACATGTAAACTTGACAGGTAGAAATTCTCAACACATAATCTCTAATCTCATTTATAAATCATGTAGTGTGTTTACTAAATTCCTGAATTCGACCTAATGACTTTAGACATAGAGGCATTTATTAGTTGATTTATTAGAATATTTAAAACTTCAACACAATAATCTATTTTCCTAAGGGATAACCTGTTAAATATATATTTTGAAAGTGTTAAAATTAATTTCTCACAATAGTATTGCTTACCATACGAATGTTATCAGAAACCCCGTATCTGGGCAATATGGTATTCTTAAATACTTGAAAAAATCAATTCCTAAATATTAATTGTTAAACGCACTATCTATTCAAACGCATAGAAGTCTAAAAACTTGACATATAAATTCCGTATTGTCAAATGTATTATTTGCTATCAATCAAGTTCATTGTTCAGTCACTAATTTTATTAACTTGCTTTAGTTATACTAAATTCATCATAAAATTGAAGATAAAGAGATAAATGAGAGAGAAAATACGAGATTCAAAAACAATAAATTTTAATCATCTTAAGAATGCGAATGTGTAAATAAAATTGATTTGGCAGTTTGCCTTCCACTGTCATTATTATTTTTTTCTAATCATAACTTCATAAAAGATTTCAAATAATAATAAAAACAAAATATTACTGTTATCACAAAAAAATAATACATATTGTGAGGTCGACAGAATCAAATTAAACTTGTCATCCTGGCATTTAGGTATCTACCGCAATTGTGGGTAAAAATCTTAACCCTTCTCAATGGCAGGAATGTTATATTTAGAAAATTTGGGAATTAATATTGTAGTAATATTTGTTGCAGATCGTAATAGACGATCGGGATCGCTCGACGAAGCTGCTGAAGATAGCAGCGATAACGGAGGAAGTACACCAAAGAAGAAAACCGCCATAGAAGAACAATGGGAAAGGGCCGGAGGTTTCGAATTAACTTCTGTAGAACAGGAAACATACGAAAAGTATTTCTACGGATCCGAACATTGGAACTACTTCACAAATGATGAAGATCTCGGACCTGTTATATTATCCATCAAACAGGAAACACTTAACTCACGAGATCAATTTAGGTAAGTGTTATAATATTTAAACCCTAACTCGGTTCGCCAACAGTGCACTGTTAGGAAAGAATCCATAATTCCATAATGGGACATGCACGTAGAGACTTATGTATTGCTAAGGCAAATGTCTATTAGTATTAGGCTGCCTCGGCACACGTTCAGATCGACATATTTGATTCGATATCTTTTAATATTCGATAAATCCGAGCGACATGTCCACACCCTCAAAGTTAGCCCCGATGAACCGGATGTTGTCTCCGTGTCGACCTGTGTGAATGCGGCCTAACAGATGCAGACACGCATCCTTAACCAAGGTATTTTTTTATGTATTTTGGTCGCTCATTGGCTATAATACAATCACTAGCTTAGAATTATGAGAAGGTGTTAAAAGTAATAAAAGAAAACAAAAAATGTTATTATATTTTTATTCGTATAAATAAAAATTAAATACATCTCGTAAAGCTCGCAAACTCTAATGAAGAATTGTTCTAAGGGTTTATGTTTATTTTTGTAATCATAAGATTTGAACCGGAGACTTTATTACCCACACAATTTGCTGTTAGACTATTAAAGTAAAAGTTTATAAAAACATTATTATTTTTTACGATGAGCTTCAATAAAATAATTAAAGGTATATACTTATATAATAAAAACAAGGCAAATAAAGGTACAAAATTAATCCTATATTTCTATTGAGTACAAAGTAATATTGCAGACTGCATTCGGCGCTACAAAGACATTTTTATGAAATATTTCGCTTTGTAAAATAAAGCTCATGCATTTTATTCCTCATTTTTGACCTCGAATTCGTGTTTATTGCTTGTGCCTTTCGTATCGTCCAATATAGGACCATTTATCATAAATTATAACCTTTAAAATATTATAATAATCACCCGAAAAATAAATTTACCCGTGAAGTGACCTTATCGCGTTTCGGGAACAGTTTGAAAGTAGCCAGGTATAAGAGGAGTGTACACTGTCAATCTAAATTTCTCAAGCCAGCATAACGGAGGCGACTGCTGCCTGTAAAGATTTCTCTGTAGTAGCAGTTATTTCTGTTCATGAACCGCACTCTAGCTTTAACATCAGGCGGAATGTTGTCATATGCCGAGCTACAATAAAAAATCGCTCTCTTGGTCGGTCCCTGTTGAGGATGGCTCCATCCAAAATGCCACCATCGTCGGCTGCGACTGCTTGTCTGGTGGAGTACTTTATGCTCCCGTATCTAAGTTGATGGTCATTCGGGCTTCTACCGCGCGATTTACTGCCAACACCATAAACTACGACCAAATGAAAGTTCGCTTTACATAATAACCGATGTAGAACCATATTATATGTAATCCTATACAATGACATAATCTATTATATAATAATTGTTCATAAATTAAATAAGCAATATCAGTTTACAGAATACAGATGAACACGTCTCTCTTAGTTAGCATTGTTTAAATTGTTTCTGAACATATATTATTAGGTCGGATACACACTAAATCATCTCTACACTTTAGTAACAATCAATTCATGTGGAATCCAACCGATATTCTCGTTCTTAGAATCTCATTACACTCCACCTTGTGATAACAAGCTCGAATACACACAGCGGGGAATTTAATTAAATTAAGCTGACAATTCACGGGGGTACATTGCTGAAAATAAACCCCCTCGCAAAATATGAAATTCCTATAATAAGGTTGCTCATGCCATGACTGCATTTATGTTTCGTTTAGGGCTGCCATCTATTAAATGTTTTGTTCCAAGGATTATTAAGTTTCCTGACTTAATGTTTTGCTACAAGAAATAGGTACGTATAGCGTATATATAAAAAAAATTATAAAACTATATAGTATAATAAAACAATTTGAGAAGGAATTTTCATTTTAATATTTAATTTTATACCTTTCGGGAATTATTAATTTTATTAACACTAACTGTGTTTTATTAACAAATATTTATTTAAAAAAAAAAACAATAAAAAATGTCGACCCTAGTGAAAATAAATACCGGCTGTGAATTTTTAGATGCGCAGAGAATTGTTAAAGGAATGTTGAAATGTTTTGATGAAGAATTTTCCTTCAGGTAAGGTAGATTTTTCCGCCTTTAATATTCCTTTTTACGTATATTATGCGGTTTTATTTTATTATAGAAAATTTATAATTGTTAAATAACAATAAGTAATAAGTTAACGGAACAAAAAGAGGATTGTTCCTTTGTATGGAAAATAGGTCTGCCAAACCTAAATTTTAACATCTATTAATGTAATATATCTATTTGTTCCTCATATTCTCTACATTATAGTGGGAAATAATGAGAAACAATAAATAGATGTTAAAAATAAAGAGATTAACAAATCCGGTTACATTTTTATTCTATCGTCCACTTACTATAATAATTTGGTTATTATTTTTATGGGTAACATGGATTAATAGGCTCAGAAACTTTACGCTTTTTTTAAAGATTTCGCTTTATAATTATTAAAAATTATCTGGACTATAGTAACAATTAATGGAACGCAACAAATATAAATACATAACTATTTTAAATGTTACCTTTTTTACAAAAACTGCGACGAGGTTTGTGACAAGCATGAATTAAATTATTAAATACCAGAACATTGTTATCGCTTCGAATAACGAGCCCTATAATTTAAAACCATCATAACTAAAGTAATAAAACATAATAAACGATGTAATATCAGTTACGTCTAACAAGCTGTATTAATATTCAATAATAATCGATTGGAAAACTATGTTACAATGTCACTTACCAAGTAGTATTGTATATACCTACATATTACACAACCAGCGTATCTATAGAATATACAAAATGGAAATTAGATAAGCCTTAGATTGGATATGGACAAAAACTAAACTCTTTTTTTTTTAGATACTATTTTCAATTGTGTAAAAGAAACCTATTTGAAAAAAAAAGGAAATTTCAAAAATCGATGTGATGAGTGTGATTATATTTACTTATTATTATTTATCATATACTTGTATTCCTGCCGTAGTAGCCAGAAACTATGAAACGCCGAGGACTTCTCTTTCCACATACCACTTTTAATTTGAAGACGTCGATTGAACGTGCTCAGTACCGACCTACCTATACCGAAGAGTAGGCTACTACTTAACTCACGCCTTGTTCCCACTGGGGTAGGCAGAAACTGTGGACCGCCAGCAACTCCTCTCTCTACATACCACTTTCGCTTCGACTACATCTACTACTCCCTTTCTAAGCAGTTGACCAATCTGACCGAGAAAGGTCCTAGGAAGACCGACACCCCCTTCCGACACTGTAGTTAATCTCCCTTTATCCATTCTTTCCAAATCTCTCCTCTCTCTTGGAAAGAGTAGACTAATTTGATTATAATTAGAAATAATAATAATAAGCACATCAGCAAGTTTTCTAAAGTGTAAATGTTATTTATTAAATACTATAAAAATTAAAATCACAACCATATCAAAATGATAATAATTTAAAATAAGTAAATTTATTCATTGAAAAGTTTTTATAACAAAATATTTTTGTAATAAAACCTGACTCGATCTAATCCGATACAATTTCATATAATAAAGTAATTTACTAACAACGTGTGCTTTTAGCTCTTTGACAAGCTACAGAATCATATTTCAAACAAAATTCACACTCGCCTGAATTTCCAATCGCTGACACGTAGTAAACATATTTAAATTAAGTTTTATTATTCGTAAAAAATATTTTTATTACGTGTATCCTATACAATATATATACTAGGTACACATTGGTGTTATATTTTATAGTAGCCCGGCACATAAAACATCGCCTGATATTAAGTTGGAGTGCGGTCCTGGAACTACTACCGCCACTGAGAAAAGTCTAGAGTCACCTCCGCTATACTGGCATAATGGAGGCGAATGTAGGTAGATTTTTTCCTAGGACAGCAATAGGCTCCAGTTCTCGAATGATTTAGTAGATTTAAAACTTATAGATTTATTTCTATCACTTTTATTTTCTATAAATATTTTAGCTAATAGGAAATCGTCATCGAAAGTAATTCATAATCCCGCTAGAGAGTATTAAATTCCTTAGTCTATACGTTTCAAGACTACCTATTACATTCGAGAATTGCCCATCAGGCGGAGTGTGAAAAGCATCACACATTTCAGCATTTTCTGTCAATCCGCACTCTAGCTTTACACCAGGTGTTGTCACATGATGAGCTACAATAAAAAAAAAATTTGCACTGAAAACACTTTTCACATCTTCCAAAGGTGGTAGATAATGACTTAAGGCATTAAGTTCGCCTTTTGCAATTTTTATATTTTATAATCTTGTGCAATAAAGTATTTTATTATTATATCCCACATGGTCGCCCTCAAAAATATAAAAAATAAAATAAACTAAATAATAATATAATAGAGAGCCTTTGACATGACCATATTATGACACATTCATACTATTTCATACATCTATATATCTTATTCCAAGCATTACATAATGAAATTGTAATAAAAGGTAATTTGTTCTTTATGAGGCTGACAGCAGCTCACTGATGAGCTTCTCAATTGAAAGTCGATGGCTCATGCGCTCGCGTGACCGACTTACATTAGCTCCGGACGGTCAAGTAGCCACCCTTCACTTGAAGGTCATCAACAAAGGAAAAATAGTGGGTGTAATATTGTTTATATTAACAATTTAACACCGTATAAGCTTTGTATTGTTATGAACACTAATCATTTGGTGACGTCATTTGTGTAATTTTATATCTAATACAGGGTGTCAATAGAACGGCGTCATTACCGCGAACCACAAGTTTTTTTTTTATTATTGTAGCTCGGCATGTGACAACACTCCGCATGATGTCAAGCTAGAGTGCGGTCCATGAATGGATACAACTGCCACCACAGAGAAATCTCTACAGGCTATGCCGGCTTGAGGAGACGAGTATGTACCATCTAGATTGACAGTGCATGCTCCTCTCGTTATACCTGGCTACTTTCAAACTATTCCCGAAACGCGACAAGGTCACTTCACAGGTGTTAGATTCGAAAGTGGTGGTCTACCCCAGGACGGCAGTATACCTGTACATCATTCTGATGCTGTAGGTATCAGTATTTATTTTTTTATTTTTGAGATCAACATTTTTTTACATTCATTGGTCTAATATCAAATTTTGGTTCATTATTATTATTTTTTTTAATCGTCATCGAAATATCAAAACGAGCAATGTCGACCTCGTTGCACGCGCGTTGTCATTTAATTCACAGCTGATCGACGTCCGAGTGCGTGTTAAAAATAATTTTTATTTAAAAAGCTAATCTATATAATAAAAATCAATTGCTGTTCGTTAGTCTCGCTAAAACTCGAGAACGGCTGGACTGATTTGGCTAATTTTGGTTTTGAATTATTTGTGGAAGTCCAGGGAAGGTTTTAAAGGTGAGTAAATATGAAAAAATGTTTGGAATATAGTAAAAATAACAATTTCGCTTTCCCTTAGAAACTATTCCTTTGGTTTTGAATGTCAAACATTTGATGTTCGTCCCGTCGTATAGAAATCAATTAAATTTAAAATTCGTTCAGAAATACTTTTTTATTTATTAATTCTGAGGCGGTACGAAGTTTGCCGGGTCAGCTAGTATTATAATAAATAATACCTAACAATAACGATTTAGTATTAATAGTGTAACACAAGGTTTAAAGGAATGCCCGCAGGCCTTTTACATCCTATGTAATATAGTGGTGTAAGAACATTTTTATTATAATTTAATACTCTTAATAAAATAATTTAAAGTCAAATGAAACTTAATAGTATAAATAAACTATGAAACCTATTATTAAATTATAATACAATGATTTAAAAAAAAAACTAATCAAATATTTGTTTTCGTCACAAAGGAAATTCCGTCAAGAAAATAAACGCAGAGGTTTTGATTAAAGCACATTAATAAGTTTTTATCCGAAGTAGGTAATACGATTCTTGTCGTCCGTAATTATGATAAAAAAACGGAAAAAAAATATTAAGTCAACTTAATTTAAGATATATAACATTAGTTCGCAACCCCTGAGTAAGGGTTCGTAATTTACTAAGTTAATAGGTAGAGTTTTTCAATTAATGTCTCCTTTTACCCTATTTTCGCATAAATATGTTCACGTGACACAAATTCGAGTAAAAACTTTACATTTATTACCTTTCTAATTACCTATTTGTGTAACCAGTGATTCGGTTAAACTTTAGAGCTTCATAAATAAACTTGGCTTGGTTGAAAGTAAATAAATTCAAGCCGTCGTTCCTCTAAGGCAGGCAGAGACTGGAGCGCTGACGACCTCATCTACATTCATAACTCATACGTGGTTGTGACGTGTCACAGTAGAAGCTCTTTCGAAACAATTGACAAAATTAAATTAATTGCTATTACGTTATTAAAACGTGTTCTCTCACTCCTTTAACCTTGGATCCTTCAAGCGGAGATTGAAAAAACACCTTCTTAGGCCGGCTTAGTGACGGCGACTAAGGCCACCGTGTACTACGGTCCTCCAGTCGTCGGCGCTCATGGACCTCCACTGTGCTTACCACCAGGCCAGTCGACGTCACATGTCGCGTTAATATAGAAAAAATACGATATATACTACTGTACCATTGATAATAGTAATTTGTCCCAGAAGTACTATTAAGTTATGTTACATCCGGGTTCACTCTCACTATACCTAGAGTTTTAGTATGTCTAGGTTTAATTTAATAGCTAAGTTGGAACATATGCCGTTTGAAAATGCATCAAAAAATTATTTTAATAGTACGGAGTTTGTTTATAATTTTTAACAAACTTTGTTTGTAAGTTACAACAGTCTTTGACGTCTTTTCAGGAGAATTTGTCAACTTTTAAATCACTCGGAACACATTTCAATATATTTTAATATAACTTTTGCGTTAACCAGTTTCTTAATAAAACATGTTTTTGTAATAAGCAAAACTCTCAGTTCATTAGCTAATATTTGCATATTTATTTCATATTGTCATTTGTATATATTTATTATAAATAAATAATAATAAGAATAATTAAGTAAGGCGCCAATAAAGTAATTTATTGGTCAGAACATATCTGTATTGGTTTGAATCCCACCTCCTATGAACTTAATTTTTTGAATTCAATTTTTAACCGACTTCAAAAGGAGGAGGTTATCTATTCGTCGTGTATTTTTTTTTTTTTTTTTTTGTGGCGATGTTCCCTCATATCTCCGCCGTTTGTGGACCGATTTTGATGATTCTTTTTTTGTTGGATAGAGTATATGTCCGCATTGGTCCCGTTTCAATTTGAAGATAATATTCCATCTCTAAGGGTGGAAAATTAGGGGATGTTTCGCTGTTTGTGAATCGATTTCGATGATTTTTCGACGATTTTTCTTTTGTTGGATAAAGTATGTCTCGTGATTGGTCAATTTTAAATTTGAAGAAAATATTCCATCTCTAAGGGTGGAAAATTAGGAGATGTTTCGCTGTTTATAAACCGACTATGATAATTCTTTTTTGTTTGATAAAGGACGTCTCGGGATTGGTCCTATTTAAGGAATAAAATATTCCACCTTTAAGGGTGGAAAATTAGGGGATATTTCACCATTAGTGAACCGATTTTGATGATTCTTTTTTTGTTTGATAAAGTACGTCTCGGGATTGGTCCCATCTAAGGAATAAAATATTCCATCTGTAAGGGTGGAAAATTAAGGGATATTTCGCCATTAGTGAACCGATTTTGATGATTCTTTTTTTGTTTGATAAAGTACGTCTCGGGATTAGTCCCATTTAAGGAATAAAATATTCCACCTTTAAGGGTGGAAAATTAGGGGATATTTCGCCATTAGTGAACCGATTTTGATGGTTCTTTTTTTGTTTGATAAAGTACGTTTCGGGATTGATCCCATTTAAGGAATAAAATATTCCACCTTTAAGGGTGGAAAATTAGGGGATGTTTCGATTGATTTTAATGATTCATTTTTTATCGGGTAGGACTTGAGAGTGTCTGTCTATAAGCCCACTACTCATCACATTTTATTTGAACAGCGCGTTTAGAATGTTATCCATACAATCAATCAACAGTTACAACTAAAAATTACAAAATAAAAACATTTCTGAAAAAAATTGAACCGACTTCTAAATAAAACACAAGGCACTAAAAAGTAAAAAAATAATTTTAGTTGAGAGTACCTACACACAATTTAATAACCATAAACATAAATAGATGCCTATTATTATTTACACATTAATTGTCTGCATTTTATTTAGCATATATCTGAAGTCGGTGCAAGCATTTGAAACATGTTTTATGTATGGTAATGTACCTAGAATCAAGCAATGCGGAGTTTCATATTTGGTTGGCACCGACTTCAGATATATGCTAAATAAAATGTAGACAATTAATGTGTAAATAATAATAGGCATCTATTCATGTTTATGGTTATTAAATTGTGTGTAGGTACTCTCAACTAAAATTATTTTTTTACTTTTTAGTGCCTTGTGTTTTATTTAGAAGTCAGTTCAATTTTTTTCAGAAATGTTTTTATCATTATAACTTAATAAAAAATAACCAATAATTGAGAATAAAAACGTTTAAAAAATACTAGAATAAATGAGGGCAGAACACATTCGTTGTTTTGATAGCTCACTGAGTTAGACTGTTCAAATCCCGTAACGTATGTGAATGGGTTTTAAAAAAGTTATTGTTGAGCCGCGTATGAGTAAAGAGATTGCAACTTTTCCAGGCTTTCGAATATTTTAACGATACACCTACGTGTTTTATGGTAAAACCTCTTATTAAATTACTTATACTTGGAGCAAAACGTAAATGAACTTTTCCCGTTTAGCCAACAAAGTAGTATGTAAATTTAATTAAAGTTATTAAAGTGTATAAAACATACTTTTACTTAACATAATTAGTCGAATGACTCTCTTTTACATTTTCTGACTTTTCTAAAATTAAAATTAGTTATTTAATTATGTAAACTTATGTTAACAGGATCTTGGTACGAGCGATCAGCTACACAGTTCATGGTTTAATTCCGGCTTCATGTGTGTTCGCCGATCGTTACAACCGGGAGGAGGTGGTGAGATCCTTGGGGAAGGAGGTCAATATCAACCCACCGCTTATGCTGGGACAACTCCCTGATACACCAGAGGAACTGCTAAAATTAGATCAGGTTAGACGAATTACTTATTCAATATGCACCTGATAAGGGTTAAAGTTTGTGAAGAATACTTTATATTTCTAACCCTTTCAAAGAGATGAGATATTTCCCAATAAAGCAAAGTAAATATAACTTTCAAAGTTATTCCTAACTTTTATAAGCTTTTAGCTTATAATATTTTATATTTTATACACAAGTGTAAAGTAGAAATTTCAGATGAACACTAAAAAGAAATTCCTGTAAAGTGAAGGTTGTTGAATCTTTAATGTTTTAAAGTAAAAAAACTCAAGCCCGTAAACTTGCGCAGACTTATTTATCCCGGAGTCGGGTTGTGTATTCCAAGCAAATTAGCAGTAAAACCTTTTCTCGTCTCTGCGATTGTTTTTTCCTTCCCCAATTACGAGTAAACGATGGCTCCGCTTAGAGCTGTGAAACATTGATGAGATACGTTAGTCGTTCAGGTAACAAGAAGGGGGAACCAATCACCCAGCCTGCTGAATGCTCTCTCCCCAATACAGTACAGTAATCACGATAATGGACTAATGACAACCAGTATATCACGACGAGATGGTTTCAAACTTCGAGACGAAACTTATAAAATATTAACTGACTCTGCTAACTTCACTGTACTGGGGTTTGAAACGTGATGACAAGATCTCAGAAATGTGAAACTTTGTAGATATAGTCGGTCTCGTCAGTTGATTCAAGTTAGATTACTTTATTTATCCCAATGATATTACATTTTATGATGTTTAGATGTTTGTCATTTTTAAATGGTTGAACCTATACTTTTATCAGCAATACGTTAACTGTACTTATATACTTTGTCAAATGAAATCTGTGGCCGCCACGGGATTCTTTCTGTTTTTAATCAGGCCCATATGACGATGCGGTGGGTCGTCTTGTCCCCAATTCGTTACTGGGAGCTTTGCCTGCGACGCAAGTTCAAAATTACAGTTTTCAGACTCACCTCGGCTAGCGCAGCTATTCTATGCTGGGTTCTCTGAATTATTGGTGATGAATACGCATCCTAGGTCTTGTTCACATTTGGAGTACTTTCGCTAATTAAAATACACGAAGGTTTATAAAAAACAGCGGTTAACTCGTTGAGCGCGGGCGACGACAGCAAGTCCTCGTACTTGTCAGATTGCACTGCGACCCAAACAAGACAAGGCGCCCAACCACAGCCTGTCATAGACTGGCGTAAACAAAATCTCTTTAGACAAATCAACTTGCCTAATTGGCAAAATAAAAACCGATCTCCTTTTAAAAAAAACTTTTAAAAAAATATATATTTTGCTTTTATTGTCTCTATTGTTCCTTGTTTGTGTTTGAATAAATATTTTAAAATAATCTAGAAAATGTCAGTTTTCATTATACCGCTCGAGTGGCTAGTTGAGTGCCGATCAGCCCTTTACATTTCGAATGAACTTGAGATTCTGGGAAACACAAGAATTGAAAAATAAAATATCACAAGTAAAGTGTAGCGATTTACACAGCACTGAAATAATATTTAAACTGCCTACGACATTAACACTTTTTATTAACTACCTACGTTTATTTCCAGTCAAGAAACCCTTTAGATATACCAGTTTCTCTTTTTGTGACAGACTCCGATAAACGATTTTCATTGTAATACTTCACATTTAATTTGGGAATAGCGAAAACTGTTTTATTGATTTACACCAGCTTCCTCGAAATAGAAAATGGAGCAAGATAATACGACTGTTTAGAAATAACGTTTGATTCCATAATGTTAGGTAATTCTTGCTCTTTGTACTTCTTTATTTATTATATATTTTGAAAATATTGTCATAGTTATCAATTTTTTTTTGTTTACCAGTAGGCATAACAAGAGTTGTGTGTCATGTCAATGGTAAGGGCACATTCGTCTCCTCGAGCCAGAATAGCGGAGGCGACTGCTGCTTGCAGAGATTTCTCTGTGATATCAGTTGTTTCCGTTCATGCTGTTGTGATGTCATGTTGTCATATGCCGAGCAGCTCGGCCCGAGCTTAAAAAAAGATGTTAAAATCAGCCATAATTTGACCAGACTGCCTCTAATGCCAAATCGTCTAACACACGAGTATAAGTCAGATCCTCTGTCGCTTGAGAACTCCGGTTTATTTTTATTGACTGCCGCTGTCCTAACGACGCGATTATATTTTCTATATAAAAATATTAATCTAAAGGACAATGCCCATTTTTGGGCCCACTTGATATCTAATTGTCTGTTGACAAAACAATATTCTAAAATAATATCTTATTGTTTCGTTAATTTATTTCAATTATATAAACACATCGTTTGCTAATCAATAGACAATGTTTAATTATATATATAAAACAAATATCATCAATTATTAAAGCATTTAATAACATCAAATAATGGATCAGAAAAAGTCTAATAACCCCGGTGAAAAAATTAAAACTGATTGGTGATAAATGATATAGATTTATTTTCCTACAGAATTAACTAATAATTATTGTGAAACTCGAAAAAAATCGTGGGCCCATTTCACCCAGGCGAATAGACATTCACCTTTCAATTTAAAAAATAAATCAGAAGCACGACACGTTGTAAATTTCATGTTATTCTCAGTCTATGAAAATATTGAAAAAGAATAAAAATATTCAACAATAAAAAATAATCTAAAAATGAATTGGAAGAATGTTGAAAAGGGAACAATAGAGATTAATAAAGAACTAAAGGCCCTCTGATTAAAGAAGCCATTCCACCGTTCACAATGTCACCCAGATAACCACCTTATAAAGTAAGGAAAATGTAAGAAATCATTTCTATTACATTTATAGGTATTCAATGTGGGATATATTGATTGATAATTGATTTAAAGTATGTACACAAAATTGTTTTATAAATAAAAAATATATATATATTGATCTTCGTAACAAGTTAATTTTAAATATGAACGTTTATTATAAATTGCGATCAATAAGATAACGATATCTATTTTTTTATTATTATTATTGTATCTTGACATATGACAATACTCCGCCTGATGTTTAGCTAGTGCCGTTCATGAACTGAAACAACTGCTACCACAGAGAAATTTCTACAAACAGCGGTCGACTCAGCTATGCCGGATTGAGGAGAAAGTAGCCAGGTATAACGAGAGGAGTGTGCACTGTCGATCACTGGACACACTCCTCAAGCCGGCACAGTGGAGACGACTGCTGCTCGCACAAGCTTTACATCAGGCGGTGTGTTGTCACATGCCGAGCCACAATAAAAAAAATGAATGTGCATCATCCAGATTGACAGTGCACACTCCTTTCGCTCTACCTGGCTACTTTCAAACTGATCTCGAAGCGGGACTTAGTCACTTCACGCGTTTTACATTCTAAAGTAGCGATACTACCCCAGGACGGGACTGGGCTAACCCTTATCAGTCGGCATAATATAATTTTCTTTATTTTCTTATTACATTTATTGTATAGATACATAATAATTATAATTTATATTAGTAAATATATATTACTACGAACTTAGTATTTGTTTCAATGCACTTTACAAATTAAATTTTAAAACTAAATTATATATATTAATATATAAAAAAGACAATATAAAGGGTTTACGTTTGTTGATAAAATAAATCTCTAGCCAACGACTGCTCCCACAGGAAAATGTCTGCAGACAGCAGTTCCCCCTCTATGCCACCATGCTGTTTGAAAGGACGTATGTGCACCGTCTATTGACAGGAAATATTCCTCTCGTTATACCTGGTTCTAAATCGTCGTACTCACAGAATATTTTATACGTTTATTTCAAGAAAACTATCATAAGGTTTTTTTTCATCTAAAAATAAAACTGCATCTGTCTCGCTACCTTAACGCTTTTCCTTGAAAGTAATGTTATGTTCAGAAACTTGTAGACATGAACTGGGACGTGGTGTGGGTACTGAATTCCCGTACTCAAACTGTCGTGAATATTACACGAGTCTACAATACAAATAGCATGATCTCGACTATTCCATTTATTTTATTTAATATTTTAGTTGCTTTTATCGTCATTTTATGTAATATTTCTTTTATACTATTTTCTTGGTGTGACCATCACGAGCCCTGCCTCGGATCCCACTAGTTTGGGAAACATGCGAATGCGAAAAAAATCAGGCTTTGAGGAGCCGTTTTTTAATACTTGGGAACTAGTATGTCACCTATGCTAGCTACATCACTCTAAACCTTCTTCAATAATGGGGAAACTCAAAAAACAAACATTAATTTCCATTAATTTATTAAAAGAAATAAAAAATAAAACCTATCTAGTTCGCGGGCGCTTTGTCATCAGAATTAATTTAAATTTGATTTTTTAAATATATGTTTAATTCTTTTTTATCTTTATTAAGCATACGTATGTACTAAACTTTGTAATTCAAATAAATATAAAAGCTAATAAAAGAGAAAACTCGTTAAACGCAAACAAATAAAGCTATTTAAACTTTTTATCAGTTTAATATTCATGTCATTTAACTCGAGGATTGATAAACAAAATTTCACGCGTAAAATACAATCATTTGTATGTTACAGTGTAATATAAACGTAATAAAGTCACCGAACTTTTTTTATGTGGTAGAGAAAAAAAGTAACTTCATTGTTCAAGTATATGTACATTTTATATTCTACTTTAGGAGTCATAAACTGCGTTTTCATCAAATGAATTTTCCACCTACACTTATTTAGAAGTTGTCTCCAATTTCCGAGCACTGTCTGTTGTAATAAAAGTAACAGTATCTAGCTATAACTTTCTACTATTTCATTACTTATTGCAATATCTATTATAGATAAAATATATAATATGTAATAATAAAAATATAATTTTTGTATGTATTTGTCATTTTTTTGGTTATACTAGTACCAACCTGGAATAGTACCAACACTTTTAAGTATAACACCTGTAAAGTAACCTAAGCGCGTTTAAGTCTGGTATGACAAAGCGAATGTTCACTGATATGGCAGTGCACATTCGTCTCTTCAAGCCGGCATAGCGGAGGCGACTTCTACCTGCAGACATTTATACTTTTCTCCACTCATGGCTAAGTTAGCTAAAAAAACAATGATATTTCAAAGTAATATAAAACACACATAGAACTTTATTAACAAAAGCTAAACCTTTTACGAGAGAAATGACACAACTTCAAAACTTTTTACCCCGTATAAAATCCGAATTGTGAAGGCACAAATTAAGCAAGTTCATACAAATTACGGGAATTCGTTTTTCGTTATATCAACGAAGCGAGAGTGGATTCTCGTGTTGTTTGAGTGAAGTATCCCGTAACTCATCACATGCAGTCAACGTAAAATATTTTGTTAATCTATTTTCATACTCCAACGTTCAGTTTGTCATTTGTAATTAATACGACAGTTGAAAAGTTCATTTATGATAACATTTGCATGCATTACATTTATTTTCGCCTTTACTTTTAGGAATTTAAATTTTTTTTTTAATAAAAATACTTTATTGCACAACATAAAAGCGATGCAAAAGGCGAACTTAATGCCATGAGGCATTTTCTACCAGTTAACCTTTGGTGTGGTGGAAAAGTGTTTTCGGTGCAAAAACAAAAATATAAGAATAAATAAATGAAAAATAAATAAATCTAAAATTATTGAATAAAGGCAAAACAGCATAAGAATATAATAATCTAACATGAAATATAGGATAAATATACATACATATACATAAATATATATATTAATTTAAAAGTTTTTTCTTAAATATTCTGGAACAATCTTCCCGTCTCATTCCGTTTCCGAGATATCGTCCACACTTTCGGTCCAGACCAAAATTTAGAAAAATCCTTTCTAATTGCACGCCTATCCTTAAGATTTCAGGTCATATATATTCTAGCTATCATTTTTTTTTTATTTTTTTAGCCTTTACTTTGATTAATCAATCAGTCAATCAGGACTTCTTCATTTTAATAATAAAATCTTATATTATAAGAGCTATTTATTTCCGGTTTTGTGCTGCCCCTTGTCTTGATTTTGAAATCTACTTTATAGTAATTTTGCTATGTGACCGCACTTCGCCTGATATTAAGCTAGAATGCGGTCGACAGATACGAGTTTATGTATTAAAATTCTTTTGTTTATTTATTTTAAATAGGATTTAGAGAAAATATTTATATATGTATAGGCTCTTAAATAATGATTTATTGTTGGAACAGAAAATCCATCTTACAAGAGACGATGGGAAAAATAATGAACACAGATCTCGAGAGAATATCTCATAGTTAGATATTCCTCGTGAATAGCTTCGATGGGAAAATAAATTGGATCCTTATTACTTAATTCTATACCAAATTACTTCAACAAAACATCAAACAAGAACTCAAATACTTCACTTTATTATAGAATATGTAGATTTATTTCACGTGTTGTTTTGTTCATAATGACGAAGATGGAGTAAATAATATAATATAATCAAATTTATTATTATAAATAAATTCCTTTTTTATATAAGTATACAAGTATAGTATGAAATATATGACCTCACTCCGCCTGATATTAGGCCAGAGTTGTGGTTCATGAGCGTAAATTTTTATTTATTTATTTATTTATATACTTTATTGTAAATTTACAAAAGGTGGACTTAAAGCCGTGAGGCTTTATCTGCCAGTCGACCTTTGGGTAGGTAAATCAAATAGCAAAGCAATCAGAGGTAAATATATCCAGGCAGTAGTCGCCTCCGCTATGCCATTTAAGAAATAAATGTGCAATACTTCCAATCTAATCCCGCAACCCGAATAGGTTATCGGACTCTATCGATATTAAATGGTGGTAAATACCTCTACCCCAGGACGGCGAACTAGACTAATCATTATAATATATATTATAATTACTGGCCAGAATTTAACGAGATTTGAACACGAGTCTCTTCAATCGTGAGCCTTCTATCGCTAAGCCACTACCGCTCTTTCATAAACAATATATTATTTTAGGTGTTCATAAAGTCGGAGCTAAAAGTAGGTGTAATCTATGTGAAAGAAGGTCAATATTCGGAAGAGGATATTCTGGACAATAATGAAAATTCGCCATTGTTTGATGAGTTTCTACAAGTTCTTGGAGATAAAGTTAGACTTAAAGGTAATAACTTGTTAAAATTAAGAGTTATAGCCTAATCTTTATTTAATACAGCGTCCTTAGCAGGGTCTTTGGGCATCCAAAAGATTCCGAAAATACCACAAAAAAAGATTATCATAACAAGCAGCTAAAGACAGTAAAATTAGAAAAAAAAACGATAATTTTTAATGCGGGCCCCCTATCTTACTCTAGGTCTAGCCTTTGTCTGTAATTTTTAACTTAAAAAGTGAATTGTGATATTTTAAGGGTACACGAGTTCCCTTAGGTACGTCCGTCTACCATGCAATTAGAAGTTCGATCTTTACCACACGACTTAAATCACAATTGAGTTACCAGCTCATAATGGCTTTTTATGGCTATACTAATGCTAGTAGTTATAATATACTCGTAAATACTGAGCAACCAAAGATACCAGTCAGAACTTTGCGAGAATAGAACACGGATCTCATCGATCGTCGGCTTTAATTAGATAAATATTCCTGACTTATTTGATTTAGTAGTGCTTCAGTCATGCATAATTTTATTGATTTTAGGCTTCGATAAATACAAAGGCGGTTTGGACACAGTTCACGATTTGACTGGCCTATATTCCGTGTACACTAACTGGCGTGGAATTGAAATTATGTTCCACGTATCCACATTATTGCCATACGAGAGACATGATCCTCAAAAGCTTCAGAGGAAGAGGCATATTGGAAACGACATCGTCTGTGTGGTCTTCCTTGAAGCTGATAACACCAGCTTCTCGCCTGCTTGCATTAAGAGCCACTTTCTACATACATTTCTTTTGGGTTAGTATTTAAATTCACGATAAATAGTACTGTACATTATTTACCATTATTACACTCCACCTGATGTTAAGATTGAGTGTGGTCCATGAAGATGTCAGCCACCACAGAGAAATGTCTACAGGTAATGCTGCTCCTCTCGTTAATCTTTCTTGGGTGTTAAAATTAGAAGTGGTGGTGGTCTGCTAAGACGACAAACTGAGCCATCATCAGTTTGTGTGAACAAAAATAAAGCAATAATTTAATATTTTGTTTCATCAGATAAATAAAAAAATAATGTTTTTTATATTATTCAATTATTATAGTGCGAGTGTCTGCTCGAATCAAACGTCGTCCAACACGTTACGAAGTATCAGTAGTGACGCGGGACGAAGTCGGCGCGTACAAACCATATCTTTGGGAACAGAGCGTATTTGACAAGGGTGCAATGTTCAGGTATGTAATTGAATTTGTATATTATTCTCTTCTATAATATACATGAAACTAAATAAAATAATATTTGAAAAATAGTAAGGGGTAACAAATGGAAAACTTGATACTTGATAGTCGCGAAGTTTTTTTTAAAATCAATAATACGAGTATATGAAGAATATATCTGATTAACTCTTAACTTGTTAACACCATGTGAAGTTTTTATAGCCGTTTTTACAATCATTAATAGATTTATATACTTTAGAATTAGATTATCTTTTTTTTTAAATATAGTAAAGGCAGTGTAGCTTGGTGGTCACTAGTCAGAACTTCCATGAGCTTCGATCCCTTACCTTAGCTCAAGTTGTCGTACGCGTGTTGATTTTTTTCTACTCTATTTTCCTTATAATTTATTAAAAAGATATTTATGTATTCTCAAACATTACTAGAAAGATTATAACCAATCATTATTCATTATAGGGAATGGCTTCTAACAAAAATAGTAAATGGAGAAAGAGCTTCCTACTCAGCCCCAAAATTCGCCAGAATGCAAGAAAGAACACGAAGTCAAATGTTAGAAGATATTGTTGCTAACTTACAAAATCATGCTGAAACTGGACAAATACCAAAACCTTATAGACGAGGTAAAAATATTTTTTTACATTATAAAATAAACATTTTTTAATTCCTACATTTTACTTCATTTCACTATTTTCCTAGTTTTTCTGGTTAGCTGGTACAAAATGCATTCAGGCATTAAGCTCGCAATTGTACATTTATTTTTAATTTTTCTGCAATAAAGAATTTTATTATTAATATTATATTTTTTTGTGATTTCAGGATCATGGCGTCCAATAGGCCATATGCGCCCATCTTCCCCTCTCCTAGACTCAGTACGTGATCAATTCGAAGATTATGATCAATTGGCTAAAGATTTCACACGCGTCTTCCTAAATAATGAACTGAATGTAGCTCAAAACGCACAATTGTTTGATGTCGTGTTTTTGGTAGGACAATCTAAGCAGAAGACTAAGTTTATTGGTGTCAGAGCCATTCTTGGAGTCAGAAGCAGGTATGTGACGTCATTTGATTTATCTTCAATGCTACGCGGTGGTTATAATATAATAGTCTATTTCTGGCCAAAGTAAAAGGCCAATGCCCATTTAATACCTAATAGTTTGATATCAAAATAATATTCTAAAATAATATCTTATTTTTTTATTAACTTATTTCAGTTATAATAACACATCGTTTACTAATTAATAGACAATGTTTAATTACATAAAAAACATATATTATTAATTATTGGAGCATCTTATATAATATAATACGATGCAAAAATCCGTAACACAGGCTTCCTTTACCTAGTACGGTTGCCAAAGAGTCGATTTAAAAATATTTTATTTGTTTCAATAAAGATTATTATTATTTTTACTAAAAAAATCTAATTACACATAAACTCTGGTAAAGAAAACTGATTGGTGATAAGGAATGTAGATTCTACAAAATCTACAAAATGAACTAAAAATTATCATGAAACTCGAGAAAAAAATTGTGGGCCCATTTCTCTTAGACGAATGGGCGTTCCTTTATTAAATATATATTTTATTATAAAAAGAAATGTTTTCAACACTTCCTATATTATATTTGTATCGTATCTGTAAATTTTCTACATCATTGTATGTCATATATTTATATTTAAAGAAATAAAATTGTAAAATTAAAATATAACAAATTTCAGGGTATTCCAAGAAATGCTGTATGGTATACAGACAGGATTCGGTTCACCTCAAGTACCCGTCGCAGAGTTATTAGCAAGGCCGGCACCCACGTTACTTTCACCCACACCTGCCCGACAGAAAAGTAGCAACTTCCTACAAGTGCCAGATATTGAGTCACCCAGGTCCGTTCATTCATAAACAACACGCAATTAGCTAAACTCACTACGTCCAAGTTTTCAGTAATAACAAACAAATTTTGACGTCATTCTTAAAATGCTATTCTTTTTAAAAAATATTTTCAAAACACTACTTTGCAACTATTTTCCGCTAATCAATGTTAAGGAGGGAAACTCGTCGAGAGGTATTTGCATGTTGGTGAAGGGTCTAACATTGACAGCTAATGTGACTGTGTACCTACCCTCACTAACATTGATTAGCGGCAATTAGTTGCAAAGTAGAGTTGGAAAAATAATTTTGGTCATATATTTCCGCAAAGTAACGCCCACAATTTAACAAATTATGTAATTATACCCCTATAAATCCCATATTTACGAGACGTTAAATAAAATTTAAAAAAAAACATTAATATTCATTACATATTGGGTACATATTATAATAGTATATATTATACTCGTAATTATAATTTATTACACATTAATGGTGAGTCTTAGAAGTAATTACTAATTTCAGACCAAAGAGTGTGCCAAGTTCTCCAATGGTAAAACGTGCGTTCTCCCGCCTTGGTACAATCACAGCTGGTTGGGGACGATCTATCCGAAAACAGCATTCACAACTCAACGCTGATGATAAGAAGAAATGGGCTAGTTCGCAGGATTGTTCTAGTAATCCACAAATTATTTATTTTATTGTAGCTCGGCATATAACAACACTCTGCCTGATGTTAAGCAAGAGTGCAGTCCATGAACGAAAACAGCTGCTATCATTCATTGTGATCATTTCTGCAGGCAGCAGACGCATCCACTATGTCGGCTCGAAGAGACGAATGTGCACTATTCAGGTTGACAGTGGACACTTCTCTCGTTCTACCCGATTACTTCGTCAATATTACACTCAAAACTAATGTTACCACTCTAGGACGGCAAACTGAACAATAATATTTACTGTATTTTGTAGATAAAGAAGGTAAAGACAAAGATAAGGACAAGAACGCTGCCTTAGCAGTTCCAAGACTTTCAGTATGCGCCGACGCACAAAAAGTTGATAGGGCTAAACTTGCTCAAACTGAGGTAATATACCTGATTACAACAAAAACATAATCTTAATAATAAAATGAATTTATGAATATTTTCTTAATAATTTAACCTTTTTAGTTCTCCATCATTGAGTTTGATCCAGACACGTTCCGCATTCTCCTGGATTATTTGCATACGGGCAGTTGTCCCCTGACTTGTGCTTCTATACCTGGACTCATTTGTGCTGCAGAGCATTACGACTTGCCAGAATTACTGCAGGCCTGTTTTCATCATGCTAAGCAGTTTCTTAGAATTGAAGTTGTGAGTTTAGTCATCTTTATTTTTAATTTTAAGAGTAACAACTAACTTTAACTTGGTTGGCTGGATAGAATACAAGCATTAGCTTAGTATGTGTATTTTAAAATTAATAATAATATTTTAGGTATGTACCATGCTGATCTCGTTGGAAAACTATTTCTGGAGATACACTTCAGCATCAGAGTTGGTAAACATGATATTGGTATTCGTCGAGCAAAGAGCTTTCGCACTCTTCCAATCGCCAGAGTTCTTAAACTTATCCGAGTCTATGGTCCAAATGATCATGTGTCGAAGCCTCGAAGTAACCGAAATAAGAAAATTTGAGGCGATGCTCAACTGGGCTAGACACAAAATAAAATCTAAATCGACCACAAAGACTGATGCTAAAAATGAATTTAAATGCATAATGGAAAGATTAGCTAGAGACCTAAAGCTTCATAGAATATCCCCACAGGAATTGATCAAGGTCGTCCTCCCTTCGAAAGCTATTAAGAACGAGAGAATCCTGGAAACTTTGATGGACCAGGCTAACTCTGGCATGTATAGGATACAGGAGGGTTATATCGAGGCCTGTCAAGAGAGACTCAAGAAACAAGACTCCCGCTTTTCAGAATGGGAAAGTTTCGATTACGGAATATGAATTAGCGCTGTGAGGTTTATCAGTGTATTAGATAGTTTACGAAGTGACTGGCTTAGATCTTTCTAAATGTTGACGCCTTCTAAAGTATTATTGTTATTATGATGTATATTCTTCGGTAGAGGTGCGAGAACACTTGTACACTTCTCGAGTAGCCCTTGTTGTTATTCTATGATACCTATACATATTTTTACATTTAGACGTGTTCAATACCTTCTCTATTTTTATATATTAAAAAATATAAATTATTGTTAGACGTTGTCATTCCCAAGATGATTCTTGATACAAGTCGCCACTTGGAATATATTATATTTTTTAAAAATATCATTCCTTCTGTGATCTTTAACGCATAATTGTTAAACAATTCCAATTTATATTTATTTTTTTTCCAAAATATCGACATTATATCGTAGATTGTTTTAGTTTATTGTAAGTGTGACTGAAAAATTAAGGTTTAGATGAATTTTAACAATATGTATCAAGAGAGTAGGATTGTTGTTTCAAAAAAGAAAGATAAATTAAAAATGTTGAAAATTAAAATGTTTATCCGTAGATTGTCTAACAATATGTATATTATTAAGTGTTCATGATTAAGCCTTTTCTATCCTTTAGATGTACCTATATCTACTTTTACATGTATTCTTTCTTTTACATTAAAGGAGAAGGCGTTAATATGTTTTTCTAACTTTTTACTCATATTTAAACGTATGTAATATGAACGTATGTATGACCTCAATTTGAATATTTGATTGTATGTATTAATTAGATTTGAACGTTTGAAGTGTGTATGGAGCGACAGACTAACGCCTTCCCTTAAGTCTTGCTGGGATATCATAACACTTAAGTACTACGAATATTTATTGTATTGACTTTAGATGTTTTCTTCGTAAAAATATTAATGTGTTTTATAAAAGAGAAATAGACGATTACGTCTTTAGGGCGTTTACTTTTTTATTATTCGATCGGGTAATGTTAAATAAGCATCAATTACGAAAAATAAATATTTGAAAAAATTGGTATCTTGAAATGATATCAGAAATATGATGTTTTGCCAAATATTATATTTAAAATGGTTTTCTGTGCTTATTGCCTATAGATGTTGTTGAAAATATATTTTAGTCTAAATATTTGAGTCTAGGGGCAAAGGTTTTTTTTTATATATATAATGTATTGATGTTTTTTATGGAATTGAATGTCTTAATGTGAAAGTACTTGGCTTTAGTATCATCTATCACAGCACTTAAAACTATATACTTACTACTTATAAAAACTTACCAATAGTATATAAAATTTACATAATATATATGTATTTATATCCGAACTGAAAAATACTCTATTTTAATTTATTATTTTACTTAAAATAATAAAAATAAAAAAGAATTATCAGCTTTTTTTCTTCGCTCTCTTCGTACTCTAGACTAGTCTAGAATAATTATAGCCTAAATATAAATTAAAAATAATTAAACATAGCCTAAAGTCATGATTTTTTACTTCATACTTTCTTTCTCCTTTACTCTTATTTACGTTACAACTCATTCCAGTCTCATTCCAACATTATTTTATTTAATCTCCGAAAATATCTATCTCAATTCAATCTATTTCAATTCTGAACTAGAATATATATTTTTTTAGTGTAGCTCGGCATATGACAACACTCCGCCTGATGTAAAGCTAGAGTTCGGTCCGTGAACGGAAACAACTGCTACTACATAGAAATCTCTATGGGCAGCAGTCGCCTCCGATATGCCGGCCTGAGGAGACGAGTATGCACCATCTAGATTGACAGTGCACACTTCTCTAAATTATGTTTAAGTTGTGTAGAAACACCAAAATTGCCGTAGGTACCTATTATAACTGTTACATAGTATTCTTTAAGGTCTACTCTCCACGGATGCAGTTATTTAATTACGACTGTTTAATTACATAATGGTTTTATCGCGTATTATAAATGAGCACACACTTTTGGTGTGAATAATAATAAATAACGATTCCGTGGAAAGCAGGTCTGTCGTTTAAGTTTTCTATTCCAATATTTAAAACCTTCCTGTGATTGTGGATGTTGCTATATGTTAATAATTGTGAAACCTTTAAAATATATACATAATATATAAATTAAATATAAAAAATATATCTCTGTTACGCCTCTGCATAGGCAAAGATTATTCAATGAAATTTTATGTGGTGAATAAACTTTTTTTGTGTACTATTTGTTTCATTTTTAGATTCCATTTCTGTATTATGGCCACTCGCTCATAGATGGCGCTGTCTAAAATACACACTGAACGACTAAAATTAACATTCATCTCAACTCAACCGTACCTGAGGCTAAAGTCAAAAGTAATCGATAGTCAGTGCCGGATTAGCCACATAGCAAGAGTAGCAAATGCTACAGGCCCCGCGAATTTGGGGGCCCCGCGCTCCAACACCGTAATAAAAAAATAATAATTTACATAGGAGCGTAAAATATCTTGCATGCCTTAAACGCGAAGCTCCTTAGGCTATGCTTCACTTCCACTTATTTAATACCCTAAACTTGAGAACCTAAAGCAAACCCAGGGGCCCCTTGACAGAATTTGCTACAGGCCCCGCGCTAGCTTAATCCGGCACTGCTTTCCACATAGCATATAGAAATATTATACCAGCTATCATCAAAAAATATATGAAGCCTAATTATTGAGCAAATTAAATTAGAAAGAAATTTTAAAAAGTAGTTAATTTTCTTTTGTAAAACAAGATTGAAAGAAATCAGACAGATTGTTGTGTAATTGAAAATAAACTTAATAGTTTTATTACTGTTTCACCCGGGAATTGAATCAGATACTTTTAGAATACCGCATATAGCGATTAGATCAGACATAATACTATTTTTACTTATTCCTGACAAAATAGAATTTCTACGTAACAATGACGTTAGGTAATGTTAAAGTAACGTCACTATAGTCCATACGTCACAGAAAAACAATTGGGTATTTTTAAAATAACATATATCTTGATGCATTTTTTGAGATAAAAATGGATAAAAATATTTAGGATCTTTGCTATTTAAATAAAATTTTTAGCGCCTAAATATTTAAATAACCAACCAACCATAAGAACTGATTGTAAAACTTTAAAATAAGGCGTTTTTGTAAAAATGTTAAGTATTTAACTTGTATTCTTTATACCTAATACTTATTCCTTCTATCTGTGTATCATTTTTTATTATAGAGAAGATGTTTGTCGTGTATAATAAGTTCAAGGAGCTTGAATGAACACTTAGTTTCTGTGCCGACCAATAGCGCGCGCCGAATCCGTCCCGACCCCTGTTTCCCAACGCTGCCGCAGGCACAGCGCTAGAACGCCAGTTTCCTCGCAGCGGGCGTGCGGCCGGCTGCTCGTGTGCAGTGCGCGGGGCGAATCATTACGCGCGTGTTGGCGGTAACAGGGGTCGAACGAACATTGATATCCGACGGTCAGTGCGATGGCCATGATGATGGAGAACGGGATTATGAACAACTATGACGGGTCCTACGGGGACACTTATATGGAACAGGAGGAGGAATGGGAACGCGAGGGCCTCCTAGACCCGGCCTGGGAAAAACAACAAAAAAAGGTCAGTTCTATGAGAAATACTGGTCTATTTGAAAAATGCGGATCTTTCTTAGAATATTACTGTGATCTGGGCAGAAATGTTAAGCGTTAGTCACTGTGTGTAAATTAAAATATTGGACTTTCAAATAATATATCGACAAAATAACCTTATCGACGTGAGTCACGTTTGTATTTACCTTAATAATATTCATTGATTAAATAAGGTAAAAAAAATAATGCGAAACCAATATTAAGTACACCCCTTTAAAATTTACTCATAGGTTTACAATAATTTAACTACAATTAATTAATTAATTAAAAACTAAAAATATAGTGTGAATTTCACCAAAACAATTTCAAAAATAATTAATATTATCACACAAACTTACCAGAGGCTTAAAAATACATAACAAACTAATTTTTCTACGATTTAAAAAAATATTCGATCAAATATTATTAAATATTGTCTATGAAAGATAGACAGGTATTTTAAATTAAATTTCAAATATTGCTCAGTTTCCCGCCGTTGAAAGTAGATCGTGGCCGTGGACACTATTAAAAGATTTCATAGAGCTTTTGGAGCGAGTGAGACGAACGTACATCTCGCGCTACGAGAGCGAACGGGTCAGAGAGAGAGGAGTCGAATTTCCGTTAGTCATGTCCTAAAATGGGTCCAGCGCAGGCGCCGCTGAAAGCGCGGGCGTCCGACCGCGTCACCATAGATCCCGTATTTCAGGAAATTGCTAAGAAATGTTAGTTGCTGACATGATGTGCATGGTTTATGCAATCAACAGCACCTTTGTGACGAGAGCTCGTGACGCATCTTACGTTAGTGTCTACCTACTCAACAAGAATGTCATTAGCGGTTGCGAAAGTGCCCGCATCAATTTATAACCGACTGCGGAGTGCAGACATAAACTTAAATTGTATCTCCCGAATGCCAATATACATACATAAGGGTCATCATCACTCATTATATTTAAGCAGTATCGCATAACAAAAATATTTTTAGGGCTTCGACTTGTTATTTTTTTCTAACTTCATCGTCACTACAATATGTTTTGTAATGATGCCAAACTAGCATCAAAGTTTATTTATTTATTAATATAACGGCACCTTGCCCAGATACATGTAACTTAAAAATTATAACTACAATTGCACGCAACATTGTTCATTATTGAAAAATTCAACACAAGATAACATAAAAACAAAAATTACTTTATTAAAAAAAAGGAAATATGAAATGATTTATTAAATAGTTGCTGGGAGACATTTCACGAATTTTACTAAATATATTATAATGTACACTAAACTAACCAATATCTTTATTTTATATAAATATGAATTTAAAAAGTTATTTAAATTTATTTCATAAATTACAATAAAGTACTATTTACTACCTTTGAAATAGATACGATTTTCTATTGACTATTAAAACTAGTAGAAAATAAAAGTGATAGAAAAATTGGAGGCTTATACGTTACGGTATAGATTCCTGCCACTTTTAATTTCTACTACATATATATTTTTTATTGCAAATTACTTACTAGTAGTAGTTTTGGAGAAACAATTTTTGGGAAAACCAATCGTAGAATTGGGGTCTTGCACTTTAAGGAGTTAATAAATTAAAATTCTGCCTATACTAACTCCGGCGATTATGTTTTAAGATTAAATACATATTTACGCTGCAATTTTAAAAATAACGTATGTTTTGTCTCAAATGTAAACTTTATTTCGTATGCACCATTATGTACGATACCTTATTTACCCATCATCTTAAACACTATTAGATAATTGAGTACGGTAATAAGCATTAATACATACTATCAAGTAATTTTATTTACCTACTTTTGCAATCGCTTTAGTTAAATACTAAAAGCATTTATACCTTAGGAATTTTAATTAGAATATATCTATACTGATAAACATACTGGTAAATAAATGTGATGTAACTCTGCCTGTTTTTTACCTTTTAACGCGTAAACCTTTGATCAAATTTCAATAAAATTGCATCCAGGGGAAGACCATAGACCTTTTGTCTAAAAAAAACAACTGAAAGCGGTGAAGAATGAGATGCAAAATTTGTTTTAAATTTAAATATACGCATAAGAAGTTGCTGATAAGTGCCGTAGAATATAATATAAACGCTGAAAGCAAACATTGTGATTCCCTAAAATATTTTTTTAAAGAGGCACCGAGAATTATCTAAATACATCTTAATTTACAATTATATTTTATCGTTGTATGTTTATATCAGTTTATTTGTACCCATATAGACGAGGATTACAATAATAAGTTGAAAGTAAACAATGTCTAAGGATGTGTAAACAAAGAAGCCTGCCGTGCGGATCATTGGCCGATCGTCAGTGTTGGGGTCAATGCCGCGGTCAACCTCTGTAAGATGTGACTTCTTTTTATATCGATCTAACCAAGTCACCATACATCCTTCCATGGACTTGCGAGAACAGAAGCAATTTACGTTTTATAATGGCTTTAAATATGTAAATATATTTAAAACTTCTAAACTAGAAATACCGCGATATATCGAAATAGTGGTAGGCAAACTGATGATGGTTATTAGTCCAGTCTGCCGTCCTGGAGTAATACCACCACTTTCGAATGTAACACCCGTGAGGCGACCTTGTCGCGTTTCGGGAATAGTTTGAAAGTAGCCAGGTATAAGAGAGGAGTGTGCACTGTCAATCTGGATGGTACATGCTCGTCTCCTCAAGCCGGCATAGTGCAAAAAACCTTCCTATATTTCTTGTATGCGTGTTGATTTTTTTTCTATTAAGTTTTCATTATAATTTAATAATAATCTAAAACTATTCTGAATTAAATATACATGGGAAATAAATAATAATTTAAAAGTTTAAAAAAGTATCTCTTATAATTTGCATAATTGTTTGTTCTTTAAGTAATATTTCAAATAAAAAGTGGGTAATGAAATTGAATTGCATTTTCCATGGAAGCCAATTTAATCCCTCGAGCAATAAAAACGGGTACCACTTATTTTTAACTTAAATATAACCATATATTCATTCCATAACGGGGTTTGTGGTACATACGAATTAAATATTTCTTTATTAATAAAAAAAACATCATCCAGTTTTAAAAAAAAATCCAGCCCTTAGATCGGCTATCGGTAGGATTGCCATAAGTCCCGTAAAAACGGGACTGTTACCGCATTCGGCCGCGTTTCTTATCGATATGTCCCGTTTTCCAACAACTACGACAAAGAACGAAATTATCCTATTTATTTAATTTATTATTATCAATGTTTTGTTTGAAAGAATCATAGCAAAAAAATAAATAAAAGGTGGTTTGTATTTCATTATGTTTGCATGTAAACGTATTGATTAGTTACAACTGCATTTTGGCGTTAAAAGTGTTAATTTATTATCTATGTTTTAAACATCGTATTAAAATTTCCCGTGCGCCCTAGAATTTATAGCAACCCTAGTTATCGTATCATATTCAATTACAATTATGTCAAACGTGACTATTTCTGGCTATAATTTAAGATAAGTTGCATAAAATTGAAAACATATTTTGTAAGCTAACTTGCATAATACTAAATTATGTGCCGATGTTTCTACTGTTCTTTATTGTATTCCCGGGCTATGGGCAACGTGGTACCATACGTCCCGTTTTGAACCGGAATGCCCCTTATTTAGGTACCCCGTCCAGGTGCCGGAACCAACTCCTAGACGAAGAACTGTCCCGTTCTCTCAGAACCGGACGATTTGTGTAGAATTAAAAGTCACAGAATATAACTTAAAGACGGTTTAGGTAATTGAGACATAGTATGTACCAAATTTTGGTAAAGAAAAATAGATTGGGGCCTAATATCGCCGTAAATAACTTTATATGAAACCATATTGAAGAAAAAAATACATGGGGACGTTAGCTATATGTATCAATAAAGACAACATAAATATAGTATGCACGTTTTAATATTGATGCATATTATATTATAATTAGCTAATGGAAATGCATTTAGAGAGTTTTAAGTTTAACATAACCCGTCGAACTGCCCGTCTTCACTTTCTCACCTCATAACTTCTCAATTTCTAATAAATTACAAGATATTTTTTTAATCTTTATTTTATTTTGGGGTCTACGCTCACAATCGTGGCGATTTCAGCCCCATTAAAGGGTAACCTAATATAATATTATAGCATAAACAAAAAAAAACTAACCTAACTCAAATAAGAACAATTGAACAAATAAAAAAACTATCTACCTCACAAGAACTATACAAGCAATTACTTACATTATAATTATAATTGTAAAAAAAAATATGAATGCAACACGCATTTCTATGTAGTATAAAGCGATGCATTCAATGATATAATGAACTCAGCTTAAGAATCTATACTTTTCTACATTCACACGGTTCCCTCCCATATCTGCAGATACTAATCTTGTAATCTGACATAAATAATACTTTTAAATCTATTCCAGCGCATAACGCATAACAACGCATTCCTCTCTTACTGATGATGATTATAAGAACAGTCTGCCATCCTGGGGTAGCATACCACGTGGGTAGTATCACTTTCGAATGTAGCACCTGTGAAGTGACCTTTTCGCGTTTCGAGATGAAATTGGAAACATCCGAGGAAATGGTCCACATCTCATTAAGCCGGCATAGTGGAGATGACTCCTGCCTGATGATATTTAATTAGCAGACTTAAAATTCACCTTTTTTTGTATTTGTTTGTGTATGGCATTCCCTTCAAACATCTGAGTAGCATTTGTTCTGTCGTTAAGCCGAGGAGTTATCACCTTCGCATACCTTTCGCGCAATTCCCGTGAACATTCTGGGTCGACGACTTAAGAGTATAAACTGAAGTGTCAACACTTTTAACACAAGGTTAGGACAGTCCGTTCATTGTTAACGTTAAAACTTCAGTTGGATTAAAAATTTGTTTCGATACATTGTAAGTAAATATAATATAATCAATGAATAAATAAAATCGATACTTTGCGTCAATTAGCAACGAACTCAAATGCAAAATAAAGCTTGCTAGTGTTAAATATGTTGAATAAGAAACAGTAATAAAGTGATAGACCATCAATTAAAGTGGTGCTGATGGTAAGATAGAATTGATTCTTCTATACAAAAATGGATCACTATAAAATTCGAAATAATCCAATATCACGATTATTAAACAAAAAAAAAACGCTTAATTTTTTTATTATAAAATCATTACACAACATTTGACACAGCTATTTTTTGTACACGTTATTTGGCTTACTGGCAAAGTATCAAAGACCAATATAACGTCTTGCTCGTTTGAATTATCCTATAGTGCCTTAGTTTAAAAACCTATCAAAATAATGAAAGATTCACGTAGTATTCAGGTATTCATTGGATACTGTTTTTTTATATTATGCTCTTCTTATGTTAAGCTACAGTACGGAGAAAGCCTTGGCAGACGTACGGGCACTGTTTTTTTTAAATTTTAGCACGTCATATGACCGCACTACGCCTGATGTTAAGTTAGAGTGCAATCCATGAACGGAGGCGACTGCTGTCAGGAGGGATTAAATCATGGTCTCTGCTGAACATTCACCTTGGCAATAACGGTAGAACGCTGAGAGGGAGGCTACGTCTCGCCTGACTGTCTGTCCAGGTTGATAAAGCATTTTCTTCCAAGCTGATCCCTTAACTTGATTAGGTCACTACACAGTTCACCTTTTGTTGTTAAAAACACCTTATTATATTATTTTTTGGTTTATTACGCACTTATTATTAGGAACATAATTAATCACCATAAAAACAATGATGCAGTACTAAAACATTCAATCTTCTAGCAAAGTTTAATTACATCATTTATCATGAGAACGTCTCGAGTTTTTTGTAAATATTTTTCTAAGCGACGAGGTTCGATAAGTAAACATTTTAAAAGAAAATCACGCTTCTGTGCTATACGTGTTTAAAACGAAAATATTATGTTTTTTACGTGTGTCTTGTGACTAATGTGTCGAATGAACGCAGTCAAGAGATTTATCACCGATTTTGTTATGTGTAATTTTTATGTTGCAATGTACACTTAACTATGTTTTTCAATCTAACTATACGCCTTTATTACATTTTATTTTTCATCATCATCAATTATCACGCCTTTTTCTCACAAGGATAGACAGAGATAACGTAACGCCACTTTTTACGATCCTAACACCCTGGCTTCCATCAAATCCACATTTTATTTAAATTTAACAGAAAGTATTAAGCAAACTGATGATGTTTTATATAGTCTAATACTAATGAAAATAGCGTTTAAATAATTTTATTGAATACTTAGAGGCATGTCACTCAAGATTTCAAATATTATGCCTTTCTATGTCTCGTCTGCCGTCCTGAATACTATCAAATGTAACAACTGAAGTTACCTCATCAGGATCAACTTGAAACTTGCCGAGTATAACGAAAGGAGTATGCCCTTTTAATGGGTTGTGTAAATTGGTCTCATCACGATAGCATCTGTTGTAGTCAAGGTCCCGGAAATCTTATTTTTTATTTAATATTTATTAATAAAGTATGATATCTACCCAATAAGATTAAAAACATAAAATAATCACCTATCGCTTCATCGAATTTGTCTCTTCAATAAATCTAGTTTAAGAATACCTCTGGCCTTTGATATTGAACTACGACATGATATTATGTACGGAATAAATTTACATTAACTTAAAACATTGGAGAAACCAACTTTCTAACGAGTGTTATCATCAACTCGTGGTCCCACATACAAAAACCTGATTTTCTTATCGACCTTCCAAACTTACTCATGCTATCATTATTCACAAAAATCATGTCGTTCATATAGAAAGTGCAATATATCACTCCTCGCAAATTATGTTGATGATTCATTTAATATTTGTAAGCTTTATTAGTATAAACTTCTTAAAATATGTATATGAATACTACAAAATGGTGGCCAAACTTGATATATTGATGAGGAAATGTAAAACAGGTTCCATTCATAATGGGATTAAAATTGTAAAACGTAAATTATGTGTTACCTCCCACTATTCTTTGGAAACTGATGGTGCATCGTACGTTACATATTCAATATACCTATGTACCTATAGTTAAACTCAGACCACGTCAATAATATCATTTTAAGTGGACCGGTTCTCTGGCTACTAGTAGTAATCATAGACACTTAAACAATTTAGACAATACTGTTTTTACGTTCATAAAATGATACAATTTTTATTACAACATAATACGATTATACTTTCGCAAATGCTATCCTTTCAACGGCTATCGCAGCTGTTTAACTAACTACATTGTATTTCGTGCCGTTAGCAATTATAAATTCCATTAACCTTTTTGCGTGTGTGCCCTTGACATCCCCCATGCAAAACTATGTAGATTTTTCTTTTATTAGACTTCATTCTATTCTAATTGATTCTTAATCCTACAATTCTTTCACAAGTTGGTCGTATGAGATAGGCCTCGCCTACCCGCCCACTCACTGCACCCAGGTGCGTTGTACCTCTCGAAGCTGGATGGTCTAAAGTGTCCGTTAATATTGTTACGTTTCTACAATTGCTATTAGTTTTGCTCTCAGTTAAAATATTGTGTCATTCTCAATGTTCAAGGCAAATCGTAAATGTATTTATATTCGTTTAAAATCAGTTTTCTCTTTGCTGTAGGTAATAAACTCGGGTTTACTTTTTATAATTCACTTGTAATTGTTATTGGAACAAGAGAATAGTGATAAATATTAAACTATAACGTTAACAAACGAGACCTCGTCGGTGGTACGTTCAAACTATAGACTGCAGGCTGTTACGTGCCAACGTCACCTATTTTTATCTCTGTCGCTTCGCCTACGCAAATTGCTTACACTGACTTGAAATTATAATTAGATACTCGTACTAAATTTATTTTCTACAACTGGACAGACTCAAACAATCCCTGTTCCGCTTCTCATCTGTTCTAATTTACAGTCAGCTGACACTATTATTCGAGCACTCTCGCTATCCTTTTCGTTTGTGAATATTATTACAGCAACTGGTTCGGCCGGAATGGCGATTATCTCTGCGATAAAGGGAGCAGCCGGCGCACGAGTTGACAGTAATAGAGGGGACTCTTTCAATCTATTACTATTATTAATTCATACAGACCACCCCAATAGTCGACAAAAGCAAATTTAAAGCTCTGAACTTGAATAGGCATTGATTACGGCAAATTCGTCGAAATAATTTGGAAGATTTGTTTTGGAAGAATTCAAAATATTTTTTCAATAAAAACGCATCGAATTTTATCACGATTTGCTCAAATCAAAAGAAAAAGTTATAATGCAGATTTGTTATCTTAATATTATTAATTAGGTTTATAAACAACCTTAGTATAGTCACAATTTTTAATACAATGATTCATTTTGACCTAGATGAGCCATTAGAATGTAGTACTCTGTAGTATAAAAGTAGTTGATATGGAGATGCATAGAATAAATTACGTGGGTTGCTTCCGTTTAATAGATGATACGAAATTGTTAATTAACCACTTGAATAGTGCTGCACGAAAGTAAAGAAACTTTTAAAACTGACTTACAAAATCACTTACTTATCCTCTTAAAAATATTTTACCTTTACATCGTCATTTTGTGTTTGCGTAGGTAGTCAGTAATTTTGATTGTGTAGGGATATTTTATAGCTTATTCTATATTTTAGACTTTGGTATACTTTTAGTGCTATACTTTTAGATATAGGTAATATCAGATTATTTGTAAGAACCTCATTTCTTTCGTTGTTCTGTTCAAACAATCGAATCATTATTCACTTCATATTCTATTAACAATTGACACAAATTAAAAAACAATATAATGCCATTGTCATGTTTATTCCGTAACAAGATTCTTTACGTATTAAATATTCCTTTATGTAGGATCTTTGTTGTGTTTTTTTCAATACCACTTTCCTTATAAGGAATCGTATAACTTATGTTTCAATAATAAACAGTATTATCTCTATATCTATTAATGTTATTTTATAATCTTTATAGTCCTTGTAACTCCAAACTAGGACATAAACCTGCTATTAAAGGTTTACTATGCTCCGACCAGGAATCAAATGTGACAATTGAGCGTAACAAACTGATACTAGACTAGTACACAGTCTACGCCACAGATCACGTACAAAATCGCTTTGCACATTTTTCAGTATAAAATACTCAAGTTTTCCAAATGCAGGCATGTTTCTAGTAATTCTAGACTATCCCGGTTTAACGTTTCTTTGTCACACTCACGGCAAGAATTGGGAAGGTATATCTTATGACAGCTATTTTTTTTACATATTTTTGGATAATATAGATTAATTTAGTTGACACGTGTTTCTGGAAAACCTTTATAATTGTTTTGTTCTTTTTTTATTAATTTTTAAAATTGTGATATATATAGTAATCGTAACGATTTGGCCGGAACTAAACCATTGTCAATGAACAAGAAAAAATAATCATTTGTCAAAAGTTCAAACAAACTTAATTTTTAAAAATTCCTACAAATTAAAACATTGTGTTTATAGTATAATTTAATTTTTAAAATTACATTACAGTTTTTCGTATAAAACACTCTTATTGTAAGGAAACACAAAGAAAAGATATTCCACAAACTTGTGAGGTGATAACCATAGACAACAAAATAATCTTCCAATAGTTAGGTTGTTACTTTGTACTACTGACTGTCCAAGAAAGGTCGATCGCGTGTCATTACAGTTTTTCAAATATCTCCTCGATTTTAAAGTTTTTTCAGGCAAGAATCAATAAATACATCTAATTGAATTTGATATCTCGAAATGGTTTTCGATTTAACATGGGTTAATTTTTGAATACCTTGCCCATTGTTGTTTTATCGCCTCTTACGAGAAATCGTTAAGAAAGTCCTATAGACAAATTAAGTTTTAAACAGCCTGTTATTTATTTTGGCGTGTGTATTCTTGCGACGTGATGAACTGACATAGACAGTTTCACGTTGCACAACACATTGTGATGGCTGGTGTCCAAAAATTCACATTTCACATGCAATATATACGATGTGAGTTTGCTAATTAGTCCGTTGTTTATATGTTATTCTTTAACTTCAACACTGTTTAGTACCAACAAATGTCTTGTTTTTCCTCATAACAAATAAATATATTATGAGTACAATGGCCTCGAAGTAGGTTCTTATAACGTATGTCAATACCAGAATGAAACAATAAATATCCAAGTTAAGGGATCTTTTTACAATTTAATTTAAATACTTTTAACCCAGTTCGGTTACGCCAGTCACGTCATACCTTAAACATTTGTAAACAGAAAAATAAACTAGAATATATATAGAATATACCGAAAAAGAATACACCCGAGCAGTTTGAAAGTAGCCAGGTATAGCGAGAGGAGTGTGCATTGTCAATCTAGATGGTGCGCATACTCGTCTCCTCGGCGGCTTAGCGGGGAGGACTGCTGCCCGTAGAGACTTCTCTGTAGTAGCAGTTGTTTCCGTTGATGAACCGCACTCTAGCTTTACATCAGGCTGAGTGTTGTCATTTGCCGAAATAAATGATGAATCTAGGCTAACGAAGTATTTACAGTAACTAAATACAGTGTAAACTCTTTATAACGAAACTCAAGGGACTGAGCATTTTTTGTCGTTATAGAGAGTTTTCGTTATATGGAGTGAACAAAAAAACAACCATATTAACAAGATTTTTTAATATGTATGTATTATAAATTATTGTTTATACATATAGTCTGATAACTTTGTTTGACGTTTTTTGCTATGCCAGTACTTGTTTTGTATTATTTTATGTATTCTATTCATATCTAGATGTGTGGTGGAATCGTCTTGATTAAACAGCAAAAATTTTTCTACCAACTTAGCGGCATCTAGGGCTTGTTGAATTGTTGGTGGTGATTCGGCTTTGTCCACTTGATCATCTTCTTCATCTTGATTATCGGGTGTTTCCTGACTTTTTGACACTAAATCAACAATTTGTTCATCTGTAAGTGTACCAGTTGTGGCTACATCCTCATCTATATTTTCGTACGATTGTAGATCTTCGTTGAAATTGTTTGGTATGTCGAACTGGCTTATCCATTCACTCAGTGGTAGATTGTCTTCACTGTCAAATTGGTTCGTTTCTTGGCTACTACATAATCCAGCATGTCGAAAAGAATGTTGGATAGTGGCTGCTGTTACCTCTTCCCAGGCTTTTGATAAGAAGTTCACTGCCTGTAGCATGTTGATCGAGACCTTGCCGTCAGTTTCGATCATATCCATCAACATTTTCCGTCTATAGTGGCCCTTTATGCTTTTAATGACACTCTGATCCATTGGTTGTAGAATACTGGTTGTATTAGCTGGGAAAAATGCTAACTCTATGTTTCGAAGATTAGATATGATTGGGTGAGCAGGACAATTGTCTACTAGAAGCAAGATTTTCCGTGATTTTAATTCAGCATCCCATTTTCTCACTTCCTCTTCAAAAATCTGCGATGTCATCCAAGCTGACTTGTTTGCTTTGTACGTAACTGGCAACTGTTTTATGTTCTTGAAACACCGAGGGTTTTTCGATTTGCCTATAACTAAGAGCTTTCTTTTTTCTGTGCCACTCATATTGGCAGCCACTAGAACTGTAATACGCTCTTTAGACAGTTTTCCTCCAACACATTTTTCCCCTCTGAATTTTAAAGTTTTGTCGGGAGTCAACTTGAAAAAAAGGCCAGTTTCATCTGCATTAAAAATGTCTTCTGGTGAGTACTTCATCTTTAATTTAGGCCATACTGTACTAATCCAATTGTTAGTCACATTAATATCGACATCCCGCGCCTCTCCGTTCATTTTACCGTACGTAATTTGGTGACGGTGCTTAAATTTTCCGAGCCAACCTTCAGATGCTTTAAAGTCAATTATGCCAAGTTGGTTGGCAAACTTTTCAGCCTTAGCTTTTACAATTGGCCCCGAGATGGGTACATTATTCTGGCGCTGATTGTTAAACCACGACAACATTGCCTGATCTAAGTCTTCGAATTTTGGCTTTCTTAATTTTTTAGAAGAGTTTCCTTCCAGCGCCGCCTGTAGAATTGTTTTTTGGTTTTTCCAAATGGTAGCAACAGTGGATTGACTTAGTTCAAAACGCCTTCCAACGTCACTTTTCTTTTCACCCTTTTCAATCGCACGTATCACACAAACTTTTTCGTCAACACTAATCGCTTTCCGTTTACTGGCCATGTTAACAGTTTCAAAGTAGGTTTACGACTGATAATACGATAGGTACCCAGTATGCTTGGTCGAAGACCATCACTTCCGAGAAAACAATGCGTCTTACTGCACGTGTTCAAGGCAATTAAGGATAACAAAAGCTAGACCGACATCGGATGTTTCGGAGCTTCAAAGTTTTTTGTTACCTGATAACATAACATAAACAATAATACCGATAATAAATATTTACTGCCTAAAAATATGAACACATTTCTTCGTAATAGAGAATGGCGTATCGCTATAAAGAGTGTTTCAATATATGGGTTTTAACGCAAACCAACCAAGTTGGGCTCACTTCAACGTTATAGGGAGTTTATCGTTATAAAGGATAACGTTATAAAGAGTTTACACTGTATAATTTAAATCCTTGTAAGGTACGCCTATATAATGAAATGGTATTTCTAATTCAATTCATGTTTATACACAAAGAAAGCTGTGTTGTGGTACCGCGTATTGTTTAGATTTGAATTGCATCACGTATTTGTACCTTGTTATAATATGTTACTAGACTATACCTATTCTAGTCATGAACGCTTATTGTTGACGTTTTCTTTGGCCGTCGGTCATCCTTTAACAAAACGTGGTCTTTGATTACCCGCTGCGAGAGATTTATCTCCTTTTTTTTCGGATAGTCCTTTTTGACTACGTTTTTACGTCCAAAACACAATAGATTATAATTGGTTCTGTGTAATTAGTATTTTAGATAAGATTTGTTTTTTAATGTTTTAGTCTCGTAGTCGTAACGTACTGACAACGTATTTCAGTTCAAAAGAAGTATTTTGAATATTTGCCAAAATTATTTTTATTAACTAAACGGCAGTTACGTAACAACTATTACCTACTTACTCGTACTTATTCAAATTTATATCTTCCTTCTATATAATTAATACAGTAACCCTAAAAATAACTATCTGAAATCGCAAGTACTGTTCACGATCAAATACAATTTGTTAACCTAAAAAAAAACAATGGATTGAAGAAGAATCTAATTTGCATTTTAAAAGCAAATCATAGTTAACACGAACTTGTGGAAGGCAAGAATACCTATTGTCTCAGACCGAGTAGCAAATTAGGATCCTTTCTTTTTTATTTTATCAAACCTAACAATGTAAAAATAGTACCTACTATTTTTACTAGGTACTTTAAATGTGTAATCTAGACTTTATTATTATGCCGCTAAAATGCTTTATTAAAAGCTTGAATTTCATATATAGTAGTAACAGACTGATAAATGTTATTAGCCTAACCTGCTGACCTGGCACCTGATACTAATCCGTGAAGTGACCAAGTCGCGCTTGGGATCAGCTTGGAAGTATCCGGGTATAATGAGAGGAGTGTGCCCTGACAATTGATAGTGCACATTCATCGCCTCCAGCCGGCATAGAGGAAGCAACCGATACCTTCACACACTTCCCTGTAGTAGCAGTTGTTTCTACTGATGGACCGTACACACTCTAGCTTAACATAAAAATATAATTTTGATCGTACTATAAATTAGATAGTGAAATGTTAATCGCCCAATAACGAAGAAGATTATATATTAGAAATTGTAATTAACAGACTCTTATTAATAATATGTAAATTTATAATTTACACTTTCACTAATAAATTTTCAAAGTTTTATTTAATAATCCAATAAAAAATACATCTAAGTGATCGACGACAACATTAGAATGAGGTAAAAGTGAAATCATAACATTAATAGAAGCTGAATGAGCAGCACTAAGGTGGCTTTCCACGACTACTTCACACGACTTCACTGACAGACGATAAAAGCGAAAACACAATATAGAATTGTCAGATTTCATTGCAAACGTTTCACATCTTTCAACGCCAATGTTGATATGTGATTAACATGTACTACCTACCGTTTATACTAGGAAACGTACACGGAAGCGAACTAAAATATTTATAGGTTCATGAGTGGAATCAACTGCTACCACAGAAAAGTGTATACAGTCAAAAGTACACTATGCCGGCTTAAAAAGACGGATGTGCACTATCTATTGACAATTAACTTTCCTCTAGTTGTACCTACCAAGCCGACCCCGAAGCGACTAGGTCATGAAAGTGCCAGACTAGAAAACTATCGTTCTGCCTACCACTTTTACGTCACTCGGTCATTTAAATTACAAATTAATAGCTTGTAGTGGTGATTATCTGGGTAATCATTCCTACAAAAAAAAATACAGATTAGCTTTAATTTGCCTGCATGATTGATGGAAACTTTCAAACGTATTGATTACACTAATATTCAGTCTCTTCAGCTAATGTAAATGACAGTACGAAAAACTATTTCAAATTCGTAATATCAATAGTAGAACTACATCATCCGATATCTTGTAATCTATCAAAATTAGCTCTTCAATATCGGCGATGAGTACAAACGCGTTACATACTCTTACATCATTATTTACATACGGAAACGATTTACTAGAGTTACAAATCATGGCGGAATTGTGAAAGATACCATGGCGGATTCGGTTTATTTTTAGTTAACAGCTTGGTTTATAAATGGGTTTACTGCGGTATTTGTTTAGAACACATTCTATTATTTGACCTGAATCTCTTTTCTTTTTAAAAGCAGAGATACATCAACTACCAGTAGCGAGTAGACAATGTAAGTCTAAAGACTTGCCTACATCAATCCTTAGATTATAAATCTCTCTTGATCGGTGGTCCTTCATATATTGAAAAGACGAATGTGCATCAATTATAAAAACTTGGTACTCCTGGTGGCTCGCTTGTCTGGTAGAGAGCTTTTTGAAACGGCATTTCTAGGTTGATGGCCATAGGTTTGGGTTTGGCTTGGGCTTCTCCTATTCTGCCATCAACTTTCTTTGGCTTTTTTTAACTGTTTAAATTATTATTAAAAGAAATACCTATACATATATTGAACCTGGCCACGGAAACGTTATTGGCTCGCATTATATCTATTACAGAATACTTAATTATAATATGGCTACTTTACACAGTATAATAAAAAACAATAATAACAACTAAAAGTCTCCCAGCCGCCCTGGCAATATTTCTTAATGCATGTCCTGTACTTGTCTCCAACAGTATATCTATTTTGCAGTTATTCTGGCATGATATCGTTTGAGCACTGGGTACTAGCTTGTAATATTTATAGTAGAAATCTATCTCAAATGTACTACATTGTAAACGATATTTTGATAAAAATATCCTAGTCTACGGATTTACAGACGCCTACGCAAGTAAAATGGGTATCTGGCTGAATATTTGAATAACATCGTCATGTGTTCCCATGGAGATTTTATCATTGGTGTTATTTAAAGCGACGCTCGTCATTCTGCAACTATTATGTTCCAGATTAACGCTAACAATTGTTTATTTATCTTTACTATTTTTAACTAATATTAATGTGGATTTTTCTTTTGTTGCAGGTAACATTTATTAATGCAATATCTTTGAAAATATTTCCACCGTCATTAGTCATCTTGTCGTCGCACTTCCGTTTCTTCCTTCGTGAGTTCTTCATTTAACACCAACATCATAACATGTTACTCGTTTTACTCTTTTATTTACTAGTTATCTTATGTTTATTTACATTGTTATCACCTCGAGGTCAATGATCGTCAAGAGGTTTAGTCCATAACGCAAATTGTTTTGCTCATTCTTCGTTTGAGTACATGTTGATTAGTTGATTAGGAGAAAGAACAAGAAAAGAATAAAAGATGAATGGGTTAATATTATTTACTTAACTTGTTTTTATATATAAAAATTTACCGGTGAACGATCCAGTTATTGTTTATCGCAATAATCGTGGGCGAATTGGCTGTGTTCCCATTCCTAAACACCTTCGCAGGTGTATCGAACTGCAATGTGATTGTCTAACCTGAATAATACAAGATCGTTGCGTCCTTGTCTATCATCACATCTCGTTTATTCTAAACAAAGCATATTATCAGTAGGTATACGATAAACATCAGATTTATTAGTTTCTGATTGAAATTTGCTTTACCTATTTTAAAAGTTGGTAATTCCTCGTTATTTTATAAATTTTATACCAATTTATTGTCAATTACTTCCATGCTTATTAATCAAGGATCGGAAAGTTGCAATAATTATATGTTTATAGACTTATCATCTTATCGGAAAACTAGTAGTTAAGTTGATATCGGGATTCTTTTCTAATTTGTCTCTAATTAAACATCTACGCTAGAATGTTGGCGTGATTCCATTTAAAAACGCCTTGAAAAGTATTTTTAATTCGCTTCATCAAAAACTAACACGATTTGCGACCGCCCCTGAACTGAATGATTCAGATTGCATAATTAAAAAGTTTTTTATTATTTCCGAAGAAAGTTTTAAAATATTCGAATTCGACACTATTAAAGAGTGATAGGCAGGCTGATGATGGCTATTAGCCCAGTCTGCCATCCTAGGGTAGTACCACCACTTTCGAATGTAACACCCGTGAAGTGACCTTGTCGCGTTTCGGGAGCAGTTTGAAAGTAGCCAGATATAGCGATTATGCACTGTCAATTTAGACAGTGCATACTTGTCTCCTCATGCTGGCATAGCGGGGGCGACTGCTGCCCATAGAGATTTCTCTGTAGTAGGAGTTATTTCCGTTCATAGACAGTACTAGCTTTAGTTGTCATATTCCAAGTTACAATAAAAAACATAGCTTGCGTCAAATAAATTCGGAAAACTCAGAGGGTCAGAGCTGGTTTCTTTGGTAAATACGAGTGATTTGCGGTTATCCTTAAATGCTAAATTGCCTTAATTTATGTTAATACGTTTATTTTTCAATAAACATGTATCATCCTTTACTTTCTTTTTGGCTTGTATAATTAATTTATAGCTTTTATAGAAAGTTAATTATTTTGGAATTTAGCTCCGTTTGCATTCAAAATATGCATGGTATCTAGACTATTTGGCAAGAATTGGTTATTTTATTTATTAACTTGGCAAAGTTGTTTATTAAAATAAATTTGAAAGCTTATAAATTTCTACAGTCTTACATAACATGTATTATTTACCTCTTTAATACCATTTGTTAAATTAGAATATATCTTTGACCTTAGGTACCAAAAAAAAATTGCTTGTTATCTTGGACAGCCGTCTTGCAACGGCTGCAAGGCTTTGGCAAAGAGCATATCATTTAAATTATCATTTAGCTATTGTATCAAACAAACAAATCTCAAATAACTTGGTCTATAAAATAAAGTTTACGATAAAGTTTTGCTCGTTTTAATGGCGTGAAATATTGTAGAGCATAAGAACTAGGAACAATGCGAGGTTAGAATATAAAACAAAGTGCCTAACAGAAACGGTCGTTAGTGTTTACTACTATACGTGTATGTTTATTTGTGGTTTTCTCAGTGTCAATATAAATATTTTGAAATTACCAAGTTCCCAAATATCAGTTTTATTGTTGCTCTATTCCTTTAATTCAATTCCTACAACTATTATCATCAGATCTATTAATACCGGTATGTTTATTGTACTAAACTTATTTATTTATTTTATTCAAAGCTAAATCTCTTAAATTATATTTTTCTACAAAATAAAATTATATTTTCTGGAAATTCATGTATCTTGTAACCTTCGCATTCATATTTCTTTCCACACATCTTTAGTACCCACACGTGCTGAATAACATCTTCAACTCATGTATAAAATTTTAAATGAACGCTCGCAAAACTAGTTGTGATTCTATGTAAATATCTCGCTAACAATCCTGTCTGCACCTGGCGACTGTTAGAAATAAAATCACTAAACAACTTTAGCATCTTCACCTTTATCTCATTCTGTTAAAGTTTAGAATAAGTTGTATATGATTTTATAACTGAAGGTGTTGTTGTATATATGTGTATTTTAGTGGTTTGACTGTGGCCGTGGACATTGTGGCAAGGCAATACGAAATTATTTTCATATTCTGGGTCACGATGATGCTTTGTCTCAGGGACGACGTCATGCTTCAATGAATTGAAGATAACTGACTTTGTTCGTTCTAATTTTATTTATTTCACTGAACTTTTAGAACCACCGTGGTTTAGCGGCAAGACCCGTGAATTCACGATCGATAACACCCATATTCAAACCTCGCTAAATTCTGGTACAGGCACTATGTTATGTTTGGCATTAATTAAAGAGTGGTAGGCAGACCGATGATGGTTATTAACCCAAGTGTAACACTGCGAAGACTTCTTTAACCTTTTTTTTATAAATTCATATCGCGAAAACTTTCTATTGTTTTAAAATTCATATTCTCTTCCCATACACGACTTGACTATTATGAAAAGGAAACTATACACTGGATCAGATAACGCTCGTCTCGTCGATCGTGCTAAGTTGGTCCCGCGACCTCGTTTACCTATGACTTCCGCATTAATACATCATTCGTTAAGATATATTAGGACATTCTATCTATACCCTGATATTTACATACTTTCAAAATAAAAAACTTATTTTCCGGTTTAAGGTTTTTTTTATTGTAGCTCGGCATGCGACAACACTCTGCTGTAAAGCGAGTGCGATTCATGAGTGGAAACCACTGCTACTATAGAGAAATCTCTACGGGTCGCCTCCACTATACCGGCCTGAGGAGACGAGTATGTAACATCTACAGTGACACTACACACTCCTCTCGCTACCTGGCTACTTTCAAACGCGACGAGGTCACTTCACGGGTGTTACGTTCGAAAGTGGCGGTACTACCTCAGGACTAATAACCTGGCCTAATAACCATCATCAGTCTGCCTATCAGTCTTAAAAGTGTTCAATGTTTGTGTTGTTCTTGCCCATTAGGGTAGAGTATTAGGTCATAATTATGTATCAATAGGTTAGTTGCATCACTTTAAGGACTATTCGTGCTTCTGTCGTTCAACAATGATTTCTCGGTGGCTTGGACATGGATCATAAGAAATTGGTTTAGAATCTTTGCATTCATAGTTGATTAGAGAGCGTGTCTTATGTTCCGGTGGTGATTATTTCGTAAAGTACCTACTATAGCGCCGGCTACTTATTTTTTTTAAAATACTTGAACGACTAGCCGATTACCATCATAACGTAACAATTAATCAATATATTTTGTCACAAATTCATTCAGTATTCTATTATTAGCTAATGTTATTGCCTTTAGTAATCACAATGTCACTTTACATACGTAATACTTAAATCATCATTTAGAAATCTGAGCCAAGAATATCCATAAACAGTTCCAACTATGATTCATATAAGTCTAATTTCAAACATGTCAAATGCAGCTGGACGTTCCGCGGTATTGGAATCATATTGACATAACGTTTACTCATATTATTTTTATCATATGACTACCCTTTTTCTTTACCAAGAGTGACCATTTTGGCAGTCTGATGATGGTTACTAACTTCAGTCTGCCATCCTGGACAATTTTTAAGTGTAATACCTATAAAATGACCGCTGATCGTGTCTCAGTTCAGCTTGGATGAAGAAGAATGTGCCCTATTGATGGATAGTGCCCGTTTGACTCCTCAAGGATAGTAAAGGCGACTGCTACATACTGACATTTCTTTGTGGTAGCAGTTGTAGCAGTGTCGTCCTATGCTGAGTTGGTGTACAAAAAATTATAACAATTACCCATTGTCAAAGCAAAGTTTATTATTGTGTATCACGCGTCATTCATTCAACACACCTTTAGATCCCTTAAGTCCCAGTCAAGTCAAAAATATCTTCAGTAAAATGGTTTAAACGGAACCATTTGTCTGCACTCACTAATGGATTATAAACAATACAATAAGACTTAAAGAATAATAAGTTTAGGAAAATAATTTAAAAAACCGTCAAAAATTCTATTCTTCGAGTCTCCATCTCACAGAATTAATTTTAATTGATTAGGTACTTAAAACTAAGTTTTAAATAACTTTTGGAGCCTTTTCTTGTGTACCTATAGCTGTTACTCTCGGGTCAATGTGACATATGGAGAAGCGAATATTTACAAATACAATCGAACAAGAAATGAAACTCCGTGAACTCTGAACAGCCCTCTGTTTACGCTCGCAACAGTTTGCATTCCTTACCCAGAGGCGTGCAGGTAGCATTTTTTGTCTCATAGAAAAAAATCTCTGTGACCCAGCTCGATTATTCTATTATTATGTTATGGAATTCATAAAACAACGCACGCGTCAAAAGTTTTATAACCTGTTTTGTCATTATTATCATTAACATTGGGAATCTTGTCACTTTCGTTTCAACATCCGTTGTCTAATGACGCAATTTCATTTAATTTAATAGGTACCAGTTCTTCGAATCAATTGTCAACTTGTTTAATGGTAGCCAGGACGTATAATGATCACGCAGGCCTCATTCAATGGACTCAATTGGCATTATCAAGGTATTTGGCCTTGAATGCGCGGAACCAATCAGTTTGTATAACAACAATTCTGTAAATGACAATATAGGTATACTATGTTTCTTTGACACAATATTTATAGTTATTTGCAACACGAATTACTTCATTTAGTTTGACAAAATGTGATCTAATCCGTTCTGCTCTGTTGATATTAACTAATTCAGTACATTTAATTTTATTATTCAGTAGATCTAACCGTAATAAGTAGATATGTATTAAGAGTTGATTCAGCCGTTTTGATATGCAAACCAGACATTGATATGTTTCTCACAGTAGTATCTCTTGTCCTGATAGGTACTTTTGCAATTTATGAAACGAAATATTTGTTTTAAAACTATTTATGTGGCGCAGATGTTAGCCTGCCAGACTTATTGATTTCATTCTATACAACTATTTAATAAGATATTATAAAGAAATATTTGTTTCGGGCCCAGATTTATGTACCCTGACAATAATATTTATACCGGTAGATAGGTTTTTAATATAGTTAACAAAGAAACAAACAAAGTCTAGACTCTAGACAAATCTAGAAAGTTTTATCTTTACCTATCACTGTCAAAGTGAAACGTTCTATATAGTTATACCTAGTTCATGAACTAGTGGAATACTATTTTTATTAATATTAAATTTTCTCTTTTGGGTTAACACTGCAAACTTTAAAATTATGTTCACTGTAACTGCTCGAGCACTAATAGCTTTGACACGCGAATTTGGGAGGTAGGTTAGCACAAGAAGGGTCGGACCCTTCGTCTGGCTTACTCCCCCACCTGCTATCTACCCAATGCAGTATTGATTAACACAAACGAACGTACCATTCTATGCATTTAGAATTACAAATATTTCCTAGTAGTAAACGTTTCGAATATTTATCTAAATTTATTAATAAGGAATGGCAAGCAATCTAATGATGGATAGTTATTAGCTCACTCTGTCGTCATCCACCACGTTCTAGTGTAAGTAGCCTGTCGGCATAGCGGAGGGTGTCTGCGACGGAGTGTGTCTCATACTATAAAAAACCTATCAAATTTTAAGAATAAATTGTTCTTGTAGATTTACCTAGCTATTTCCAAAGGTCCTGCCTTACTCTATTCGGTAATAAGGCGTAACGAATGATGTAAACTTTAAATAACGTGATTGAATGCAATGAGGTATATTGTATTTAATCTTTAGTACGCGTAACGCAATTGATAAGATAACATCGCCAACATTATGATTTCACACATCAAATTTCACTGTTCAATGAAGTAGTTATGTTTTATAAATATTTTTATTTACAATTTCAACACGTGCACTTTCGTTGTTTGCCATAAAACATGACTACGCTATTGTCTATGCAAGCTGCACTTCGATGTAAATTGGTCAGAGATTAATCTGTAAATCTAACGTGTGTAATCGTGACTAAAATAACAAATATTTTAATTTACGTTGTTATACATTTTCAGACATTCACAGCATGGTGCAACAGTCATTTGCGAAAAGCCGGAACTGGCATCGAAAATATCGAGGACGACTTCAGGAATGGATTGAAACTGATGTTATTACTTGAAGTGATTTCTGGTGAGACCCTTCCAAAGCCAGACCGCGGCAAGATGAGGTTTCACAAGATCGCCAATGTTAATAAAGCTTTGGACTTCATTGCTTCTAAAGGTAAATATTTTTACTATTCTTAAAGACTGGCGTCCACTAGAGAAAGATCGAGGCGCACTGAATTCAGTTGCATTTCTTCCGTTTGCGTACCACGCCAATGCGACCCCTTCCTAATGGACACAGTTTCATAGTAAGCGAAAAAGCTTTTTTCTGGCGTCTTGGCGCAGGATCAGTTTTTAAGTGAGATAACGTCTGTTTTGTCAATAAATCTCTCGAGAAAACAAACTTTTAATTTAATAATGGTTAATAGGATATTTTACCGAAATAGATGACCGAATTTAATGTGCAACGCGCGTGTATGCCAACACGCACCTAAAAGCTAAACTAGTTTCGTCAGAATTGCATGAAAAAGATTTATACATAAACAAATATCTACATATGGTTAGCTATCTAAACAAGAAAAACTAGTTAAGAAAATACGTTCATTTAAGTATTTTGGCAATTTAAAAAGAATTATAAATTACCTAATTTAGCTTTAACTCTAAAAAATTGTAATGTATTTTTATGGCATTATGTAATTTCAACACGTTATATAGTATCGTATATACATAATATTATTATGCCAAACAAACCTTACAATTATTCTTTGACTGTTTGAAGTTTGATTGCTATAAAATGTTAATTATAACAAATAAAATAAACTAGTATCCATGCTCAAATTTATATGTTAAGAGAAAAGAGAAAAAAATCACCGAAAAAGCTCAAGTTCTAAGCTAATGCTTGTATCATAGGCACTGAGCGACTAATGTACTAACATACTCGTAGTTAAGTAATATACATTGGTACCGGTTAGAATTTGGCAAGGTTCGAACACGAATCTCATCTCAACCGCTGGTCTTTTTAACATATTACTTAAACTAGTTAATATAATTATTCATGTTTTATTTATTTAATCCGTATGTGTTTCTAATAATAGGAAGCCAATGAGTCTATTACATTCGTCACTTATGTAAAAACTATTACAGGCGTAAAGTTAGTGTCGATTGGTGCCGAAGAAATCGTCGACGGTAACCTGAAGATGACACTTGGTATGATCTGGACAATCATCTTGCGATTCGCCATCCAGGACATCTCAGTCGAGGAAATGACCGCCAAGGTAACTCCTTACAATGTTTGGTGTGTCTCACCCGCTTGAAGTGAGTGAGACACTCCATTATTAATTAAAATAAAATTTGGTAAAATAATACGTTGTAATTGTGTTCAAAGTAAAATGTATTCTCCTGTAAAAATAATAACAATTGACAATTCAAATTCTCATTGTGACAATCTCTTTTTATGTTGAGGTGAAAAGAGGTTGCCACAAATGTAACAATCGTGAAGTGACCCGGTTTTGAGATCAGTTTGGAAGTAGCCAGATATAACGAGAGGAATGTCAATCCTGGGTGATGCACATTCCTTAAGCCGGCATTAGAAATTTCTCTGAGGCAGTTATCTCCTCTCATAGACCGTCGGTCTACTAAAATTAGCTTATTTCATTCAGTTCTACACATAGATGAAAAAAAACCATTTACAAGTAATTTTCATCATTTGCCCAGTCTATCGTCCTGGGGTTGTACCACCACTTTCGCATGTAACACCCGTGAAGTGACCTTGTCGCGTTTCGGGAGCAGTTTGAAAGTATTGTCAATCGAGATAGTGCATACTCGTCGTCTCAGGCCGTCATAACGGAGGCGACGGCTGCCCTTCCTTTAGTGGCAGTTGTTTCCGTTCATGGACCTGCACTCTAGCTTCTGAACTTCTCAGAACTGAATCAAAGTACTAAATTCGTATAGGCTATATTTTTATTTGTAATTTTCAGGAAGGTCTTCTCCTCTGGTGTCAACGCAAGACAGCACCTTACAAAAACGTCAACGTTCAAAACTTCCATCTCTCCTTCAAAGATGGTCTTGCTTTCTGTGCCCTCATCCATAGACACAGACCGGACCTTATTGACTACAACAAATTGTCTAAAGATAATCCCTATGAAAATCTTAACACCGCATTCGACGTGGCTGAGAAATATCTTGACATCCCACGGATGTTAGATCCTGATGGTAAGTTTTTTAAACAACTAAATCGAATTCATTAGCTACAATTGACATTTCTATAGTATTCTGGCTGATATTAATCTTGAGAGCGGTCCATGAGTTGTCTGCTATCATAAAAAAATCTGCAGTCACCTTCACTATGCCGGCTTGAGGTGACGAATGTGCACCGTATAAATTGACAGGGTATACTCCTCTCGTTATATCCTGCTACTTCCAAGCTTATCAGATAAATCGGAGCCTTCAATCGTCTGTAAGAATACGAAATATAGTTTTTGATACTGAATATTCCAGACCTCATAAACACACCCAAGCCTGACGAGCGTGCTATCATGACTTATGTCTCATGTTACTACCACGCCTTCCAAGGCGCTCAACAGGTATCCAATTTGGGATAGAAATTTTGATGTGCCATTCTCCCTTTTTAACTAAAATAATCGCTCAATTATACAGTAATTTTAATTATTTATTTTAAAAACAAACGAGGTATGCAAAAAGTTCAACGTCATGAAAGCAGACCAATGTTCATTGTTTTAATATAAATTGTTAAAGCGAAAATAAACAAACTGAGCAGTTACAATAGAACGACTCCAATTTGTTTACTTTGGTAAATATCTGCGGTAGTCGAACCAAAAGTAGTGCAAAATTATTCCTAGAATTTTGTACGTGCGGGAATACCCAATTTTCAAAGCAAATAAATAAAAGATTGGATTTGGGTAAAGTTTACAATACGCATTCGAAAAGGAACTTTTGTTATCTCTTTTGTTACGGATATAATTGAGCAAGAACCTTTAAAAATCCCAAATTGTTATTGATAGCATGATTTTAACACCATCCCAATAATTTGATGCATTATCATTTAAATAAATGACAATCTCAGATAGCCGATAGGGATAAATATATCAATCGGTAAGGATCAGACCACATATGTATGATGTAAGCATTACACACGCATGTGACTGTCCTAAATTACTGGAACCAGAAAAGCCAATCGACAGTTCGTTATCATGCTCGTCATATCAAGCCGGCATAGTGGAGGCGACTGCAGCCCATAGAGATTTCTCTGTGGTAGCAGTTGTTTCCATTCAAGGACCGGACTCTAGCTTTACATCAGGCGGAGTGTTGTCACATGTCGAGCTACAATAAAAAAAAACTTGGGTGACAGTGAAACGTCAAATATATATTCCCATATATTTTGTTTTTTTTTTGTTAATTCTCCCATTCTGGGAAGGCAAAGGGAACAAAGCCCATACAGCCCCATATATTTTGTTGTCGATTCGATTAAGTAACGACTGACGATTAGCTTTTGACTCTAGCCCCAGGTGTTGTATTTTGTTTTCGATGTGCATTCTAGATTACAGCACCACGAATCGTGTTTAGTAATCACATAAATTTCCAACACTACATTGTATACCTACTTTATCTATTGTTGCCGTTTTATTAAGAGATATTTGTTCAGCTTGCTAACTAATACGTGAAAGAACTTCCTTTGTAGGTTTGATGATAAAATTAAAAGATAAATAGGTGCATATGTATAATACCAACTAGTTTTTTGGGCGCGCTTCGCGGCGCTGACAAAGTTTTTTTTTCGGGTAGTTTTGAAAAAAAAATTTTTTGAAAAAACAAATTATGGATTTCGATATTAGAGGGCATTCCCTACGACTTTTGTTCCGGCACTTGTGCCCTATCTCGTTCCGTTTCCGAGATATCGGCGTCACTTCCGGTCCAGAGTCCGCTTCCGGTCAAAGTCGAGGTTTTCCCGAGGTCCCGGGACCGCCCTCTACACGCCCCAAAAAGAATCACCCCTCTAACCCCCCGGCAAGTGCTTCATAATATATGTCAGTCAGTCAGTCAGTGAGTCAGTGGTAATCGAGCTTTATATAATATAACTAGTTTTTTGGGCGCGCTTCGCGGCGCTGAAAAAGTTTTTTTCGGGTAGTTTTGAAAAAAAATTTTTTTTTGAAAAAACAAATTATGGATTTCGATATTAGAGGGCATTCCTTATGACTTTTGTTCCGGCACTTGTGCCCTACCTCGTTTCGTTTCCGAGATATCGGTATCGCTTCCGGTCCAGAGTCCACTTCCGGTCAAAGTCGAGGTTTTTCTGGGGTCGCGGGAACGGCCTCTACACGCCCCAAAAAGAATCATCTCTCTAACCCCCCGGCAAGTGCTTCATAATATATGTCAGTCAGTGAGTGAGTCAGTGGTAATCGAGCTTTATATAATATGACTAGTTTTTTGGGCGCGCTTCGCGGCGCTGAAAAGGTTATTTTTCGGGTAATTTGAAAAAAAATTTTTTTTTGAAAAAACAAATTATGGATTTCGAAATTAGAGGGCATTCCCTACGACTTTTGTTCCGGCACTTGTGCCCTATCTCGCTCCGTTTCCGAGATATCGGCGTCACTTCCGGTCCAGAGTCCGCTTCCGGTCAAAGTCGAGGTTTTCCCGAGGTCCCGGAACCGCCCTCTACACGCCCCAAAAAGAATCACCCCTCTGACCCCCCGGCAAGTGCTTCATTATATATGTCAGTCAGTCAGTGAGTCAGTGAGTGGTAATCGAGCTTTATATAATATAACTAGTTTTTTGGGCGCGCTTCGCGGCGCTGAAAAAGTTATTTTTCGGGTAATTTGAAAAAAAATTTTTTTTGAAAAAACAAATTATGGATTTCGATATTAGAGGGCATTCCCTACGACTTTTGTTCCGGCACATGTGCCCTATCTCGTTCCGTTTCCGAGATATCGGCATCGCTTCCGGTCCAAAGTCCACTTCCGGTCAAAGTCGAAGTTTTCCTGGGGTCGCGGGAACGCCCTCTACACGCCCCATAAAGAATCATCTCTCTAACCCCCCGGCAAGTGCTTCATAATATATGTCAGTCAGTCAGTGAGTCAGTGGTAATCGAGCTTTATATAATATGATATCTACCGTGAAAAATAATAAATTAATTTATTTAGATCATTTTGTTTAAAAAATATATTAGGTACTAAATACTTAATGGTTTATTTTGTTTTTAAACCAAACCTATTTATGTTATTATATTGTTTGCTTATATGATTATCTGATAAGAAGTCAAAGATAGTTATTGTAAATATTTCTACGTCTAATTTGCGAAAAATATTACCTTTAAAATTACGAGTATTTTTTTCAATTTGAAACTTTACCTAATTGAAATATTTTCGATTATTATTAAGTACTATATTTTATTAAATAGGCATGTTTTGTACTAACACAATGTTTGCTTTGTTTGGCTTTAATCAGACTTACAGAACACGGCCATGCCGGATGAACGCGCTGTTATGACTTACGTTTCATCGTACTACCACTGCTTCTCCGGCGCTCAAAAGGTATACTTTTAACTACCAATTTCTCCACGAGATAATCAAGATTGTTTCTTATTTGTATAAAAAGCAAGTTAAATTCTAAAAATGTTTTTTTTCTTTTGTTGTTTGTTTTATTAACATAAAATAGTATGTTTATTTTGTTGTATTATTAAATGATTATTAAATATTTCAGGCTGAGACCGCCGCGAACCGTATCTGCAAAGTTCTCAAAGTCAACCAAGAGAATGAGCGCTTGATGGAAGAATACGAACGTCTTGCTAGTGACGTAAGTTAAGAGTTAATTTGGAATTATTCTCAAAATGAAAATCTCTAGATTTCTAAAATGATTTTGTAGCTCTTGGAATGGATCCGGCGCACGATGCCCTGGCTGAACAGCCGCCAGACAGACAACTCACTTGCCGGTTGCCAGAAGAAACTTGAGGATTACCGCACATACAGGTTTCTTTTTAACTACCCTAAAATTCCATATAATGCAATTAAAAATCTTATTTCAACCTTTTTACGTATTTTAGGCGTAAACATAAGCCACCACGCGTAGAACAGAAGGCGAAATTGGAGACCAACTTCAACACCTTGCAAACTAAACTTCGTCTCAGCAACCGCCCAGCATACATGCCAACTGAAGGCAAGATGGTTTCTGTAAGTTAATAAATAATCACACAGAGTGTATCGAAAATACATTTTAATAAGTCGCTCAAAAGAAAATTAAATACATGTTAAAATGTTACAGGACATCTCTAACGCGTGGAAAGGTTTGGAAATCGCAGAGAAAGCTTTCGAGGAATGGCTGCTGAGCGAGATGATGAGGCTGGAGCGTCTCGAGTATCTGGCTCAGAAGTTCAAGCACAAAGCTGATATCCACGAAGACTGGACCAGAGGTATTCCATTTTTAACATTATAAACCAACCAATTTAAATGTTACTTAAACAATAAACTTGTAACGTTAAAGTTTATACTTCTTGATTTAGTTTTCTTACATTTTTTGACATTAGGTAATTAATGTCTTGTATTTAAATGGGTTAGGCAAGGAGGAAATGCTCCAATCGCAAGATTTCCGTCAATGCAAGTTGCAAGACATCAAGGCACTGAAGAAGAAACACGAAGCCTTCGAGAGCGACCTTGCCGCTCATCAAGACCGCGTCGAACAAATCGCCGCCATCGCTCAGGAACTCAAGTATGTACTTCTTAAAATAGTGCTTGTATACCATACCTACATACATATTAACAAAGGACAATGCCCATTTTTGGGCCCACTTGATATCTAATAGTTTGTTAACAAAATATAAAAATATTTTTTCATTAATTTGTTACAATTATATCAACACATCGTTTACCAATCAATAGGCAATGTTTAATTACATAAAAAAACAGATATAATCAATTATTAAATCATTTAATATAATAATAACCTTACTTATTCCATCTGAAAAAGTCTAATTACTCAACAACCCGGGTGAAAAAATTAAAGCTGAATGATGATGGATTGGTTCATCAAACCAAAAATCATCGACAAACTCGAGAAAAAAAATGTGGGCCCAATTCTCTTAGGCGAATGGGCATTCTCCTTTACATTGATACCACTAGATTCTAGATAAACAATAAAAGCTATGTAAAAATAAATTTCACATCAGATTAGTATTTCCCTGTTCAGTTTTATTATAGTACTATAGATAAACAATAATGATTTCCAGCACCTTAGAATACCACGAGGTGGGCAGTGTAAATGCTCGTTGTCAACGCATCTGCTCTCAATGGGACCGTCTGGGAGCATTGACACAACGTCGTCGCCAAGCCTTGGATGATGCTGAACGAGTGCTCGAACAAATAGACCTACTCCATCTTGAATTCGCTAAGAGAGCCGCTCCTTTCAATAACTGGTAAGTTACACTACGCCTGATGTTAAGCTACTGCTGTCTAACTGTCTGTAAACAGTAGTCGCCTCCGCTATACCGGCTATAATAAAACTTACTAGATTAGGCGATTAATATTGTAAATAAAATGTCAGGTTGGACGGCACACGCGAGGACTTGGTGGACATGTTCATCGTCCATACCATCGAGGAGATCTCCGGTCTCATGGACGCCCACGCTCGGTTCAAGGCCACTCTTGGAGAGGCCGATAAGGAATACCAGGTAATATAATTAGAAAATAACCAATTATACAGGCTCCTAATTCTACAATGTTAAGCGTAAGAATATAATTGATGTTTTTCCGACTCCATTTACCGAATGAAGATTGACAATTGTGAAGATATGATGGTATAAAATTATAGTTAATATATTCATCTCGAGATATTACGCATAAAATAATTGTGAAGATATACTGGTATAAAATTATAGATAATATATTCATCTCGAGATATTGCGCATAAAAGTTATATGGTCCCATACATAATTTTCTCATAAAAACGTTTTTTACCATCACAATAAACAATGAAACGTCCTAAAAACAGATTGTTTGCATTATGTTATTGAATTTTCAGGCAATAGTAAACCTGGTCCATCAAGTGGAAGGTATTGTAAAACAGCACCAGATCCCTGGTGGTTTAGAGAATCCCTACACTACACTCACGGCTCATGTAAGAACTTAATTAACTATTTTTATTTAGTAGAACTTTCAAATCTAAGCGGTCTGCCCTGTCAATATGGATAGCATATAAGTGGCGATTATTGCTTGTTGACATTTATTTGTAGCAGTTGTTTCCGTTCACGAGCCGCACTCAAGCTTAACATCAGGCAGAGTGGCGATGATATGACGCACTAAAATAAAATTTAAAAAAAAAACTTTGTTTTCACTGAATTTAATTTTTTTTAATGCCTTTCTAAGCTAGTGCTTATATCACAGGCACTAAGCGATCATAGCAAGATCTGAACACTGGTATCGTCGATTGTGAGCGCAATCTTCTGCCGTTAGACCACGGAATTTAAATAAATCAACTTTGACAAACAGGAACTGAACCGCAAATGGTCAGACGTCAGACAGTTAGTACCACAACGTGACGGTACTCTCGCCGCTGAACTTCGCAAACAGCAGAACAACGAATCTCTGCGTCGTCAATTCGCTGAGAAGGCTAACAACGTCGGACCATGGATTGAAAGACAAATGGACGCTGTTACAGCTATCGGAATGGGATTGCAGGTTCAAATTAAATATATTTTATTAACCTCTTTATTTTATTTTAATTTTGTGGGTAACAATAAATGTTTTTCACAAAGGGATCATTGGAAGACCAATTGCACAGGCTGAAGGAATATGAATCTGGTGTATATGCTTACAAACCGCATATTGAAGAGCTCGAGAGAATCCACCAAGCTGTACAGGAGGGCATGATCTTCGAGAACAGGTTTGTTTCTAAACATAGAACGAATACACCACTTTCACCTCAACCATATCCATTAATTTTCTCATGCATCACTTGAAGCCTGGATAATGTTTTTAATTTACTTCCTCATTTAAAGTGAAAAATGCTGAAAAAAAATTCCTCACCTCATCATAATTTAATAATAGACAAATACAGCGTTATTTAAAAAAAGATTAATTAAATAACTATACTAAAAGTAAATGTTCATAGATAAGAGATATTGAAATAGGAAGTGCAGTTTTTTTCAATTCAATAACACATACTTGGCATCTACCCACAAGATGCGTTATAAAATTATATTTTACAAGGTGCTAGTCACCTCTGCATACGTTCATAATTTGACTTATACTATAGGTACATATACGCAGACATGTTAAATTTGAAAATAAAAAAATTGTTTAATTATTTTCGCAGATATTCTCAGTACACAATGGAGACTCTCCGTGTTGGATGGGAACAACTGTTGACATCAATCAATCGTACAATTAACGAGGTTGAAAATCAAATACTGACACGTGACTCTAAGGGCATCACTCAAGAACAACTTACAGAGTTCCGTTCGTCATTTAACCACTTTGACAAGAACCGCACTGGTATGTTTCTTTACTATTTCTGTGTCAAATAAATCCAGTATTTAAATATCAATTAGTTACCTATTATTTTCGATGTTATTCCAGGTCGTCTCGCCCCTGAAGAACTTAAGTCATGTCTAGTATCTCTTGGATACAGTATTGGAAAGGACAGACAAGGAGAACTTGACTTCCAACGTATTGTTGCCGTCGTTGACCCTAACAATACAGGTAGATACAATACACGTACTTACATCTAAAGCCTTGACTCCCCAACTATAGTACACCCTGTACGTAGGCCAACGATAATCTATCTAAGGTCCAATTGCACCACATGACTTAACTATTACTTTCACGTTAAAGTAATGGTTAAAATAAAATTAGGTTGTTCCAAAAAAACCTGTCAGTTTTAGCGCTTACTTTAACGCTAACCGTAATCAGCGGATTTTGGCTGGTCAAAATTAAAGTAATAGTTAAACCAATGTCACTAATGTCATTTTTCGGTAATGTACTCCTAATTACTTCAGCCACCCTTTTATCTATAACGGTATGAATTTACACGATGGTACAACGCGTGTAGAGTAAATGTAAACGTAACCGTTAAAGTCACCGTAAAATGTAACAATCAAAGTAACTTTAAAGGGCGTTTTGGTGCAATTAAGACGATAGAATAGAATAGACGAATTTCCAATAGCTAGAACGGGCAGTGGCAAGTGTTTGGACCAACCACGTCGGGTTCGAATCTAACCTTGACCTCTCTGACTGTTGTTCCTTTTTTTTGTTATAATTTATTAATAAAACTAACTTTCAAAATTCTAAAAATTAATAAAAAAAATAACCGACAATTAAATATCACCTTTTTATAAATATTCCGACTAATAATCAACTAAAAATATTAATTATTTATCAAAATATTTTATTTATTGCTTAACAGGATATGTGTCATTCGACGCATTCTTAGACTTCATGACTCGGGAGTCTACTGACACAGACACAGCTGAACAGGTCATCGACAGCTTCAGGATCTTAGCTGGTGACAAGGTAACTATTATTGATACTTAAATATAATCCAAAACTAAGAAACAAATTCTTTTTACATTAAATAACTCGAGTATTTTGTCCTAAAAAAGTTTCCCTTGACTTGGAACAAAAGAGGAGAGCTAAACTCATTCAAATTATTTTAAATTAAAGAGATATGTACCTTACCTTATGCCGTAGAAAATCTTTTATTTCAATTAAAACATGTAGGCGCAAAACTTAGTGCGTTTTTGGTAAAGTCGTCTCAGGATTAATAACGTATCAACAAATTATTTTCAGCCATATATAACGGCAGAGGAATTAAGACGTGAGCTGCCTCCAGACCAGGCCGAGTATTGCGTGGCTCGCATGCCACCATATCGCGGAGGTAATGCACCGCCCGGTGCACTCGACTACATGGCATTCTCTACTGCACTCTATGGGGAGACGGACCTCTAGGTATCTACGTTATTTTTTACATTCAGATTTTTTTTAAGTAACTTGTTTCGGAATCAGCATGAAATTAGGTTAAGAAGAGGAGTATGCACTGTTGACTAGGGTGCTGTCAACTCAAGCCGGCATAGCGGAGGTGACCTGCATTTATTTGCGGTAGCACTTGGCCTTGCCACTAGCAGAACATCAGGTGGAGAGTCGTCTCATGTCGAGTTACTATACAAAAATTTAAGACTATAATAATTATTCTTAATGTTCGTATAATATGTAGATGCAGGTTCCATGAAATTATCGTCGTACCTATCATCGGACATCATCCATCGCCACCTCACAACGGAGAGCGTGTGTGAGGCCAGCAAGAAGAACGAGCGGCCGAGGTGGACCAACATTATGCAGGCTTCTGAACTTGTACCTCAACATACAATATCAAAAGTCTGCGTAAATAACTGTAGTCCTAATTTAAAACAGTTATATTGTGCAATTTTCAAACCAAAAACCACGTTAATTTCTCATTATTTTGATGTGACGTAACCCCCTTTGGCTCAAATCGGACACGCATCTGTTGACATCATATTTATATACATTTAGTATTTAGGTATTTTTAACTTTTTGTAAGAAATTCTCAGGAAAAGTCACAAAGTATTTATTTAAGTTGGAAATGGTGCTAATATTAGACTCGGCTAATGTGTGACACCAAAATGTAAGACTCACTATATAAGAATGTTTATCTTTTTTGTTATATTATTTTTATTTTGTAAGTAAATATTATTTATACACAGTTTAACAACTGCCATTAGATTATTTATAGATTTTGTGAAAACAGTTATTCTTTGTGCAGGTCATAGTGTCACACAATTATTTCAAAGCCATAGCTTGCCTGCATCATAATTATTTATTTGCCAATTTTGAATATATATTGTTATTTTTGTATTTGATAGTCGTTTGTGTGAGTATTTTGTATTGAGTACTCAAAAATAAATGATCTGCCATATTTTCTTTTGTCTTTTAATAATGACTGCATTGTTTATCCAATCATCTATGAGAGAGAAGTGGTATGTAGGCTAAGATTCTATTATGTGCCCAAAAAGTATACTAACTCGAATGTACAGCTAAATTAAATAATAATAAATTTTAAACATGACTTTTATTCATATTTTATACTTCTACCCAGACAATAAAAACTCACGCCCGCCCATGATCTTTGTATTACCTACCTAGCTACCCATCTAACACATTTTTATCCTTTATATTTTTTACATACCTAAAAAATGTAATGGGTGACTGATCCCTAATTTTTTGTGTAATATCTGAAAAGCACCTCAGGCAGGCATAGTAATGGCGACTGGAACCACCATGTAAGCGATTCTCGAGTTGTCAGTGTTCATGAACCACCAAGCTAGAAGAGGTCATGTGTTATCATAAAAAAAGTCTGAGCTTTTACGCGAGACCTTGCGCCCCTGAGCACACGTCTACTGCACCTATTAGATAATCCGCTGCTGCAAAGGGTAACTTACTCAAGTACTACTACCTAGAAAGTTAAAATAAAACAACACTAGAACTATATTTTAGTTTATTTTTTACTTTTATATACTAAATTCCATTTGAGCATAGAATTTCTGATAACTAGTAAAATACTTAACTACATTATTTGGAAGAAATTGATGACCCAAAAACGTCTTTGGTAAGAAGGCGATAAATAGAATTTTTTAATACCTATTGATAAAATTTATTTGTAACTAAAACACAAATTTTTCCTTTGTCATAATAATATTCTTATTTTTAAGTTTTAATGAATAATAACATGCATTAATTAATATTTTTTTTAGAGTAACAATTACTATCTAAAGTATGTGGATAAAATCATTTTTCTACCATTTAGATGGCAGAAAAACATAAAACAACAATCATTTATTAATGATCACAACCTAAATCCATTAATATTGGAAAACAAAAAAATAAAAGCATTCCATAGGAAACCAATTATTAAAGAATAAAAATTTCTACCGCTAAGGCTATTGAGTTTTAATTGTCCATTTGTTATTTTCATTACCTTTAAAGTAATAATAAAACTCATACAAATTATGTAAAATTTCAAACATTTTAAAAACTCATAATAACCCATCTAATGTTCTTCTTCTTTTGTTAAATGGCCTCTTTTGTTAAATGGCCTCAGATGTCATAACAACGACAATTCTGCCAAATTCAAGTAGTAAATTTATTTCTTAATGTTTTTGCATCAAATTGCAATGGTGTTTTACAATTTGACGCTTTCTTGGAGTATTTGGCGGCAATTCACCCGGTCACGTCACAATATGAGTGTTTTGACGACGTGGGATAACCACAAAAAAACATTTCCGTTGCCTCATATATAGTGAATTTTAATGTTTCCACAATTACTCACATGCGCAGCATAAAATTATGCCAAATAACACCAATTTTACACAATAATAGCCACTAAACTAATTAAGGAAAGGGATAAAAAACACCTCAACCTTCCCGAGCAAAAGCGCGCCAAACACTCCATCTAAGGTTAAGTATAATTATTATAAGTCAGCAGCTATAAAGTTTGTGCGGTCACAAAAGTTAGGCATATGCCAAAAGAAAATTTATTAAAAAAATACTATTGATATTCTCTTTTGTTTATGTTCATGTTTATTATCTCTAAGACCCATCCGCACCTAACTTTATGTAGCTGCTTATAATAATTACACTAAATTTATAATATTAAAAATACTTTAAGTACTCTTTTCTTCTTCCTTTTGCTTCTTCTCTTCAGCAGCAAGTAAAGCGCTCTTAATACCAACCTTCTTTAATTCCTCCACTAATTCACCAGATTGATGCATTTGCAACATAATATCACAGCCACCGACAAACTCGCCGTTGATAAATACTTGAGGTATTGTTGGCCAATTTGAATAGTCTTTAATTCCTAGAAACAAAAAAATAATGTCACTGATATTATTTTATGATCATTTTGTAATTAATTCTCAATAATTTAAATAATAACCTTGTCTGAGAGATTCATCAGCTAAGACGTCGTGGCTTTCATAGTTAACAGCGTGCATTCTCATTATCTGGACAACTGCATTACTAAAACCACATCTAGGAGCATCAGGAACACCTTTCATAAATACCACAACTTTGTCGTTTTTCACTAATTTATCAATTTTATCCTTACTCATTGATTCCGCAAAATTGCGATATGTAAATTTCATAACATTGCTATAAATTGGTAAAACATTTCTTCTCAATATGTTATTCATTTTTATTAAATACTTTAAACTAATTATATAATTTAATGGCTATGAAAAAATGCAAAAATTTTATGAAAAAAATGTTCTAACGTTTACTTGTCAGGATACTAGGCATTGGTAATAGCTAGCAGCGGACCATCAGTCAATAATCGCATTGATTGAAAAAATAGGTTTATAAAATACATACAAAAAAAATCACTATTCTTTACCGTGATTTTAGCACGTTTTTGTATTTGTAGCATATATACCATTCCTGTGTCATTTTAACAAGCCCTTGGCAACATTCCTAATAAGGAACATAATACTCTTTAACGAGTACTAATACTCTATTATCTCTCTCAGCATCTGTCAGTCTGCTCGGTTTGGCTGTTTGACTCACTCTGTTTGTCAGTATAAGCAAGCTTGGATTCGGATTCTCGCTTTTGTTTTTTTCTTTGGTTTGCTGTAGAATTATTATAAAAAGTTATTAAGTACATCATGGATAACGCTGAAGAAATTTTACAGTGTTTAGATGACTTTTCAAAACGTAAACCAAAGATCATTCCTAATGAACTCGAAGAATATTTGGCTTACGTTGCTCGCACCGGAGATCCCGTTTACCAGTGGCCCTTAGTTAAATGTTTATTCAAAGAAAAGCTTTTAAGTGTTATTACCGAGTTCTATGAGAGTAACCCTGGACTTGAAATAACTCCCAGCCCTAATGTGGATCCATTTAACTACGATACAATGAAGAACAGTTTAATAGAAAGAATTGAAGCATTTTCGTCAGCTCCCTTCACAGTACAGCGTATCTGTGAACTGCTCACTGCCCCACGTAAACAATACAACCGAATAGATAAGTATATGAGAGCAATCGAAAAAAATGTTTTAGTTGTAAGTACAAGAGAACCTGGCATTCAAAGACACATTGAGCAAGAAAACGGTGATGCAGTAGAACCTCTGGTGAATGGATCTGATAACTCTGATTATAATGTAGATGTCGAAATGGAGGATGTGTCTTGGAAAGAACGACACGAGAATCAGAGAAATCACCCACAACCAGGATCATCTGAGGAGAAACTCAATGATGTTCATGCTAAATGGCCACAAAACAGTCATGTTATTAATCCAGAATCGCTCGACAAGACACAGTATGAATCTGTGACCCCACCAGAAATAAATATCACTGTTGATGACAACATGCCTGAAGAGAAACTTGATGATAATAGTGATGCTACAAAAACTCCAATCGTAGAAAACAAAAAGACTGAGACTGTGAAGGAGTCGGATGAAGCAGCGGCAGACCAAATTGACGAAACTGAGAAGACTGGACCCACTCCTGCAATGTTAATACCAGAAATTATAATACAGAACGCTGAAATGACTGAACAACTTATTGAGAAAGCGGAACAGATGAATAAAGCAGTGGAACCAGAAAAAGAAGTTGACAGCGAAATAGACAAACAACCTGAAGAAAGTAATACTGTAGAAGAGGATGTTATGCAGCCTATAGAAGATACTAATGAAGCAGAAAAGGAGCAAGAAGTTGAAATAAAACACCTCGCTGACATACTAACCTCTAGCGAGGAGAGCTCGTCTTCTAGTGACAACACAGATGGGAATAGTAATTCTCCAGACATACACAGTGAAGCGACTATGGATGGCCATGAAGAGTCGAATCACCCTATTCTACTACAAAGAAGTCAAATTGAAATCATCTCGGAAGATACTAACATTGAACCAGCTGTTATGCTAACTAAAACTCATGAAGATGAACCCGGAATCAAGAATGAGTTTTTCTCAATATCTGACATTAAATCTACATTGTCACCTAAACCAGATGTTGAAGTAGAAGAACCTCCAGAAAAAACTGAAGAACCTCCAGCTGCGGCGGAAACTAAAATTGAAGATCCAGAAATAGTAGACGCAACTAAGGTTGAAAGTGTACAGGATTCTACTACATAAGCTTAGACTTCTAAACCAAATAAAAAAGTTTTCTTTATTATTATTTTTAATTAAATATCAGTATTTAAATAACACAAAGACACTAAGAAAAATATTCTCATGATTTAGGAAGAGCCTAATTTTGTAATAATTTAATAAATAATAAAACAATGCCATATATTTATTGTATTTTTTATTTAACAGTCACAATTATTTTTAATTAAAATAGTCTAATTTAAAATAACACTTTAATTATATAATTATATCACATAATAAAGAGTCTTTAACAATTAATATTTAATATCTATGAGAGATCTACATCCTACCTTTTAAAAATATCTAATTAAGTTAAAATATTCTAGTCTAATTATAAAATACTATATTTTTTTAACATTAAATAAATTCTAACAATTATTTAAAACCTAGATCTATAACTGGAACGCGTACGCCCCAGAATTTTTACAATTAAAAACTACTTATTACACATTCAAGTCAGCCATTAAAATGATTGAATTTAGCGACCCAAAACCTTTAATTCATTTCTCATAATTTTACCAGCAGCGTTCCTAGGTATGGACTTCAAAAAGCTGACACCTCCAGTCAAATGTTTATATTTTGTCAGTTTCTCAGCAACAATTCCTTTTACATCATTTTCAGTAAGAGTTTGACCTTCTCTCAATACCACGAACGCTTTTGGGACTTCTCCTGCGAGTGCGTCTGGCATTCCGACAACTGCGACGTCGGCTACTTGAGGCAATTCTCCGATTATTGTCTCTATTTCTGTTGGGGACACCTAAAAGCAAGTTTAAACGGTTACTTCAATAACAAAACAGTATTTATAAAAAAATTAAATGCAGCCATGGTCTAGCGGTAAAGGACGGTCCTCATGATCGATGGAACCAGTGTTCGAACCTCGTTAAATTATGACCGGTAACTATGTTATATGTACTATAGTCACTCTGTACCTCTGTGCTTGTAAAAAAAAAAGAAATATAGAATACAAGTATGACTAACCTGGTTACCCTTAACTTTAATAAGCTCCTTGGTTCTATCAACAATATAGAAATAATGATCATCATCATAATATGCGACGTCGCCTGTGTGTAACCAACCATCGCTGTCTAATGTCTCCTTTGTAGCATCATCCCTTTTCCAATAACCTTTCATTACCTGAGAGAAAGGAAGAAATATCATACGAACTTTAGGTACAGTCAGCATCAAAAATTTTTTAATTCAAAATTATCAAATTAACAAAGAAAATTTGAGCTACAAAATAATAATACCTGAGGTCCTCTAAGCAACAATTCTCCAGATTTATGTGGTCCCAACAGTTCTCCAGTAGACAGTGACACAAGTCTGGCTTGAGTGCTTGATATAAGTTGTCCCACAGAACCGACTTTCCCATGGGGATAATTGTATGGTGTCATTAGTGTTACAGGTGAACTTTCTGTCATTCCGTAACCTGTAAATGTAATTGTTTTAGAAATAATACTTGAACCTAAACTAAAACGAGAGAAAACATTTTTTAAAACTAGTAAAGTAACCGCATTATAGCGGTGCGGATAAGTCCCGGAGAACATTTGGTCGGACTACACCATATAGCACGGTTTAAACATTGTAAACAGCATTAGGCGTTATCAGACAAAACTTATTTTTATAGCGAAAATAGACCTTGTTAATGTGTTTTTTGGCCGACTGTACATCATAATAGAAGCTAACCTTGTAACAATCGAATATCATCTTTAGTCTTTTCGCATTTGAGTAGAAACTTCTCCAACATACTATCAGTAGTCGGTGCTGCTCCCACCATGATAGTTTCAACAGACTGCAAATGTTCTTTCTTTACCGCTGGATGAGTGGCTAAGAATGCGAGTAAAGACGGGACAACAAACAGTGTAGACGGTTGATATTCTACTAAGCATTTTATATATTCTTCTGATGTGAATCTGTAAGTTTATTTATTATTTTAAAAAATGTAAGGAACCCTAAATTCCTCGTTTTGAACTTGGACTTGACCGTTATTGTTTTTTATTTTGTATTTTTATAAAGTTGGCCGACATGTGTTGATCTGAACAAAAACTGCAATTACAAAAAATGTCTGCAGCCAGGGCATACTAGTACCGTTACATATCTGGCTACTTCCAAGCTGATTCCGACGCGACTTAAGTTACTTCACGGATGTTACACTTAAAAGTGGTGGCTAGTACACCTCAGGACGACAGACTGGGCTAATAAGTAATTCTTTAAGTATTCCATGCCACAAAGTATTCTCGGCTGAATTATGCAAGGGCAAAATTGGTAACTTTCCCTTAAAAATATTGACGTACAATATTAGAAGTCTCCAAAGAAATTTTGACAATTTCATGATTACAATTAAGCGTATAGATATGAGCTTTGATATAATGGTGTTCACTGAATGTTGGCTACATGAAAACTCAGCAATAGGAAGAATTGATGGATACAATTTTTATTATACCACAAAATACTTGAATCAATCAAGCGGAGTCGTAGTTTATGTTAAAAATAGTTTGTCTCCACGGGTTACAGAACCGAACATTCTGGATGCTAACGCATTATTACTGACCGTCCCTGGCTTATGCACAATATTGGGCATTTACCGACCCCCTTCCTTTAGGAACACGGATAATTTCCTGGAATCGCTTAACACGACTTTGGGCGAAATTAAACACTCATGCTTTGTCTTAGCAGGTGATATAAACATTAATATCCTTGGGAATGATGATTGTTCTTCAAAATACCTCTCTCTCTTAGCCAGTCATGCCTTTAGGCCGGCTATCTTAGAACCCACTCGCAATGAAAATTGCCTTGACCATATATTCATAAAATCACGCTTTGATGCTGAATCCATAGTCTGTTCCTGTGATGTATCAGATCATGAGCTGGTTATGACAGGTATACTAATACGCAAACAACAAAAACCGGAATTAAAGAAAACTATAGCCAAACGCAACATAGAGTTAATTAATTCACAATTGAGTGAAATGAACTGGAACCCAGTTATGGAGAGCACGGACGTAAATGAAGCCTGTACCTTATTCACGAGCTCACTACTAAAAATTGTAAACAATAACACTGAAGTGGTAAAGGTCAGTCGGTCAAAGCGCATTATACAACCATGGATGACTGCGGGATTAATTCGTTGCTCTAAACATCGCGATAAACTTCATAACGACTTTCGAAAAAACCCTAATGATCCAGTTAAAAAACTAGTGTACATTCGCTACAGAAACTTCCACCGCAGTCTCCTTAGAAAACTAAAAAATAGCTTCGATTCAAATGAGATAAATCAAAATAAACACGATCCTAAAAAATTGTGGGATAGTATCAAACGTATATCACAAACAAGTAGGGGTAAGAACACAACGGCCACTGAACTGTTGAAGATCAAGAGATCCGAAACTGTCTCTCTTGACTTTTGTAACAATTACTTCGCCACTGTGGGTAAACACTTGGCTGAATCAATACTAAATAAGCTCGACGAGACACAGGAATCTCTTGCATCCCAAATAAAAATACCCGTTTCTCCGTCTGGATCGTTATTCTTGCGGCCAATAGTTCCAGCTGATATAGAAAGCTACATTTTGAAACTCCAAACAAAAACCGCTCCTGGTATAGACTCCTTGCCGAACGACCTCATAAAGAAAATAAGAAAACATGTAATTACCCCTCTCACACATATTTTTAATCTGAGTCTGTCCTCTGGAGTTTTCCCAGACGCATGGAAGACTGCCGTTATCATACCAATACACAAGGGAGGAGACAAATGCTCTTCAAGTAACTACCGTCCAATCTCATTGCTGAGCTCTTTTTCCAAAATCCTTGAAAGAATTGTTAACAAACAGATAATGGCATTCTTCGAAAAAAATGGTCTTTTATTAGAAAACCAGTTCGGGTTCCGGCGCGGTAAGTCTACAGAGGATGCTGTTAATCTTCTTACAAATACCGTCGCTTCCCACCTCGACAAGGGGTTAGCATGTGTGGGGGTTTTCCTTGACCTTGCCAAGGCATTCGATACGGTATCAATCCCAATATTATTACGAAAGCTTGAATGTCTTGGCATCAGGGGAACAGCTCTAAACTGGCTCCAGAGTTACCTAACCCACAGGAAACAGTGTCTTAGGATTGGTGATAAGACCAGCAGACCACACTCCATATCACACGGAGTGCCACAGGGCAGTATCCTTGGTAGTACACTGTTCCTAGCTTATTTAAATGATATTGGCTCAATGAGTCTGTCAAATGCAAAAGTTATCTGTTACGCAGACGACACCGCCATTATATTTCATGAGAGCTCGTGGGATAGAGTAACTAGAACGGTTGAGTCAGGTATGTCAAAAGTTTCCAACTGGCTTAATAAAAATCTACTTACCCTAAATACAGATAAATCAAGTTTCATCTGTTTCCACAAAACAGCTGCATCCGCTCCAAAATATCTGAAAAGGGTCACAATCTGTACGCAGCCTCTCCATCAAAATGGAAATTTACTACAGTCTCCATGTGACAGTATCGCTAGATCCCAATCCTTGAAATATTTAGGTATTGAACTGGATGAGAGACTAACGTTCAGTAATCACATTCAAGCGGTATCCGGTAGGGCGAGAAAACTAATATATAGCATAAAGTTACTCCGTGATGTAATAGATAAAAGCTTACTGTTAACAATCTATGTAGCTCTATGTGAATCAGTTCTTACTTACTGTATTCTTGCATGGGGTGGTGCCGCGACGTCTGCCTTCATAAAAATAGAAAGATCTCAAAGAGCTATCTTGAAGACAGCGTTTAAAAAGCCTTACAGACACCCAACAACCCTACTGTACAGAGAGACTCAGGTTCTTAGTGTTAGAAGACTTTATATACTAAAAATCATCACTCAGATGCATCGTAATACTATATTGGCAAACAAAAATATAAAGAAGGCTCGGATTCCGGCAGTGAAGATCGTCGCCACAAAAACCACCTATGCTCAGCGGTTCAACCTATTTTTAGGCCCTTTTATGTATAATAAAGTCCTAAGCAAATTCAATGTCGGCGCTTTATCGGTCCGGAAATTTAGACAAAAAATGAAGGAACAACTTTTAACATGGGACTATCTTCATACAGAGTCCTTTATAAGAGTGGATAAATAGGTTTTTCCAAATACCATGCTGAAGTAGTTGTTGTGTTAATTAATTATTATTTTAGCATTATAATATTTGTTATTTGATGGTGGTGGTTAGTATAATTAGTTAGTCTGTGTAGTTGCTACTTATTGTTGTATTTAGTTTTAGTTTAATTTGTTATTTTTATGGTGATGGTGAGCTTGAAATTTTCTGTAATTATGACACTGGAGGAAATCTGTCTAACCTTGGACACACAGGACAGGCTATGCCTAGTGTGGGTCCACTAAACTCCTCGTTCTTTATGTAAAATAAAAATTGTAAAATAAAATAAATAAAATAAAAAAAAAAAAAAAATAATAACCATCATCAACCTACCACCTTTTTCAAATTTTATTTACTTATTATACATATTTTTTTATTGTGGCTCGGCATATGACAATATTCCGCTTGATGATAAGCTAGAGTGCGGTCCATTGTAGCAGTTGTTTCTGTCCATGGACCGCACTCTAGCTTTACGTCAGGCAGGTTGTTGTCATATGCCGAGCGACAATAAAAAAAAACCTAATGCCAGATTATGACCGTATTCCAGAATAACTATAACTAATTAAAAAATTACCTTGGCATAGTTACGGTATGAAATCCCAGTGAAAGATTGTAGTTAAGAACGCCATTAAAACCGTAAATATGGAAAAATGGCGGAACAGTCAACATTACATCGTGATGACCTGAAAAAGACAAAAATAAGCCTGTGTTGAAACCTCGCTAAATTCTGACTAGTACCAATAGTGCCGCATTTAAGCATAGGCAACATAGGCAGTTGCCTATGGAGGGGCCGCCACAACACCACAAAAAAATTAAAGGAGAATGCTCATTTTTGGGCCCACTTGGTATGGTAACAAAGCAATATTCTAAAATAATATCTTATTGTTTATTAATTCATTGTAATTATATCAACACGACATTTACCAATCAATAGACAATGTTTAATTACATAAAAAACATTTAAAATAATAATAACCCATAATATTGAATCAGAAAACATTTAATTACTCAACAACCCGGGTGAAAAAATCAAAATTGATCAGTAATAAGGAAGTAGATTTATTTTTCTACAAAATTAACTAAAAATCATCGACAAACTCAGGAAAAAATAGGCGATTGGGTATTCCCCTTTAATCGATAAAGTCTCAGTAGAAATAAAAAAATACTGAGTTTTGTTTTAAATTTTGTGTTAGCTAACTTATTTAGTTCCTCTCTTCTTTACCTTGACCTTAATAGAAACTTTCAACAGTTAACCACAAACGATTTGAGGTCCTCCGCAACGTGCTCTGCCTATGGACCGCCGAAGTCTAAATCCGCGCTGGGTACCAATGTGACTTTGTTATATGTACTTTGGTCGCTCAGTGCCTATAGGTACTATTAAAGACTGATGAAGGTTATCAGCCCAGACTGTTGTCCTGAGGTAGTACCACCACTTTCGAATGTAACACCCGCGAAGTGACCTTGTCGCGTTTCGGGAACAATTTGAAAGTAGCCAGATATAACGAGAAGAGTGTGCACTGTTAATCACGATATTCGTCTTCTCAAGTCGGTATAGCGGAGGCGACTGCTGCCTGTAGAGATTTATGTATAGTAGCAGTTGCGTCCGTTCATGCACCGCACTCTATAGCATTTACGTTTGCTGTCACAAGTGTTTCATTTTACACCGTGATGACGTCATACTTAGCCTTCTGAATCCTACAAAAATTACTACTAACCTTTCTCGCCATCATACTTCATTTTACTCGGGCAAGAAACTTGTTTAAGATTACAAACGAGAGATTTATGCGTTAACATTACACCTTTAGGCATTCCTGTAGTACCACTCGAATAAGGAATAAGAGCAACAGACTCTGTATCGACTGATGGAATATCAGCTTCATGGTCAGCCATTAGAAGCGATTTTAGACCGTATATTCCTGTAATTAAAAGTTAAAATCCATTAATCTTTCTATTTAACGCATACTACCGTCATTGGGTAGCTAAAGTAATAACACTCGTTATAAGTGCGCAATGTCAATCTAGTCGGCATTGCGGAGGTTAATGCTGCCTGTAGTAATTTCTGTGTTGGCTTTTGTTTCCGCTCATGGACCGCAATAATATCAAATAAAGTGTGGTCAAGAGGAGCTGCTACAAAAAAAAACCTAGTCTGTCATCCTAGTCTAGCAAATATTAGGTACTAGAAGAAATGTAACACCCGTAAAATGACCTTGTCGCGTTTCGGGAATAGTTTGAAAGTATCCAGGTATAACGAGAGGAGTGTGCACTGTCGAATTGGATGGTGCATGCAAGCCGGCATAGTGGAGGCGACTGTTGCCTGTAGAGATTTCTCTGTAGTAGCAGTTGTATCGATTCATGAACCGCACTCTAGCTTTACATCAGGCGGAGTGTTGTCACATGCCGAACTACAAAATGTCTCCTAGCCGCCTTCGCTACGCTTCAAGAGACGAATGTCCACAATCCATTGACAGAGCACATTCCCCTTGTTAAGCCCTCCAACTTCCAAGCTGTTCCCGAAGTTGAAAAGGGTGGTACCATTTCTGACGAGAGATTGTGGTAATAACCATCATCAGTCTGCCTACCACGAAACTACATTAATAACTATATTACTATCAGTCTCACCGTGAGCTGGAATGAAAGCGTCCAAAATAGGGTTAAAATAATAAAAATCGATACAATAGTAGGTAAACCGCAAAATCGCACGCTTTATACTTTTATTAATTCGTATTTTTCCTGTATTCTTTAACTGTATAAATAATTGCTAATAAAGTATATATTTTGTTGTTGTCTTGTAAGCAAAAAAACCATTGCAACGCTAATTAATACAAACCATTACTGGTCAGGTGTAAATAAACTTGTATTTTCTTCTATCAATAAACATTTTTTTATTAATATTATAGAATTTTTATCTGTACTTTATGGGCAAAAAGATTCTAAAAAAACTGTTAGGCCAGTATAGCGAAGGGACCGGTTGTTTGCGATATCGTTGCCACCTCAATTTTTTTTGTTATTGTAGCAAGGTGGTCCATGAACGCTCTTCACAGAGAAGTTTCTGCAGACAGCAGTCGCCTCCGCCATGCTGGCTTGAGGAGAAATGTACACATCCAGGTTGAAATGTACACTTCCCTCGTTAAACCTGGCCACTTTTAAACTGATCCCGAAACACGGCAAGGCCATTTCACGGGTACTTCTGGTGGTACGACCCTAGGATGGCAGACTGTGCTAATAACCATCATCAGTCTGCCTACCACTTGTGATTTTTATTTGACTATTTAGTTGTATTTGATCGATATTATTTTCATTAGTAAAATATTCATTACCTTGTGTGCGGTCATCTTCACCCCCGACCCAAATAGTTCCTTTATATCCAGGAAGGAATTTTTTGACTTCCTGGGCGACTGGCATGAACATTTCAATAGTGACAATGCTTTGCACTTCACAATCAGTGAACTGGCGCTTTATTTCATCTGTTAAAATAAAACTTGTATTATACAATGGTAGGAGGACGCACCTCGATTCGCCTCTAGTGGACGCCAACTACGAGTCCAATCAGACTAATTAGATTAGTACTTTGACTGTCGATATCCTATTGGTGGAGAGGACGCTCTTTACGCCGTGAAGGCATAGATATAAGCTCATACTTAGGCCTCTGAAAAGAAGTGCTAAGGGTGGTTTGCACCAGAAGACCGGTTAAAGTAACTTTAACTATTACTTTTACGGCGACGACGACCGTTAAATGTTTACATTTACTCCACACGCGTTACAATATCGTGCAAAATCATATTGTTATCGTTAAAAGGGTGGCTGAGCTGAAAAACATATTTGGCTTCTTTTCATATATTTGACGTTAGCAACATTAGTTTGACGATTAGTTTAACTTTGACCAAGCCAAGATTCACTGGTTAAGGTTAAAGTAACCGTCAAAAATGACAGGCGCGACGATGGTGGAGTAAATATACACCATAACGTAAACGTAACGGTTAAAGTAATAGTTAAAGTTACTTTAACCGGCCTTCTGGTGCAAACGACCCTAAGACTTTAAAATTTAGATCACTATATAGTGTCCACTTTGACAGGTGAAAGCATAACTCACCTACAGTATAAAGTGGATTAGCAAAAGTAGCAACTAATCCAGCTCGCATAGCACCATGAATAACCACAGCAAATTCTGGAATATTCGGCAGAATGATCCCAACTCTATCTCCAGGTTGAAGACGCAATTCTCCAAGGAAGGCACGAGCACAACGTTCGATTAGCATATGGAGCATACCATAGCTGTATGAACGGCCTGATGATCCACATGTCTGCAACGATTTATTGATTGATTTTTGTTTTATGCTAAGTTTGTTTATTTTAACACGCACGCAACAGCCTGAACTAAGATGGGGATCGAACCCACGTCAGGAGTTCCTATACACGCGGATTCCCTGACAACTAAACTTCACAGCCATTAGTGATTTACGTGACCATATCTAAACTCCTCTATTCTGCATTTTCATTGACAGCCCTTCCAACCCTATTAGATGCACTAATGTCACTTCCCATTTTCTTACATCACGGCTCCTTGCGTCTATTATTGTAAGTGTCGAGATAATGACGCCATTTGCATCTGGATGCTTTTTGCAGTTTAGTGTCGACTGGACTTTGCCTACACGTAATTATAGAATAAAAGTGAGAGAAAATAACGTGATATGTTAAAAAGCTATGAGATAAAAATGGGATTAAAAGTAGGTTAAGGCCGTATGACGACAAAATCGTTAACATTTTTTTGTGTAGCCCTATTCTCGATTAGAACGAGGTGTAGCTTATTCGACATTTACAAATATACGCCTATGGAAATACGCTAAAAAAATGAACAGTGGACTTTTTAGATAGCGTCTATTAAGAAAAAATATTATGAATTCTGATACTGCGATAGTTGCGTTACCAGTTTCACCGCCTTGTTCGGACTGTCGCAAAGTACTTGATCTTGTACCACTAGCTTCATAAATAAACATGTAGTGTACACAAAAAAAATGTAACGGTATGTAACTGAAAAACAAAATCACCGCTTATAGTTTTTTTATAGTAGCTCGGCATATGACAACACTCCGCATGTATGTGCACCATACATTGACAAGGCACACTCCTTTTGTTAATGATATTTCTTAGATATGTATCGGAACTATTACTATTTTTGTACATTTTCAGTATCATCTATTTATGCTTATACCATAATTCTTCTATCTGTTATTAGATTACGGTTTAAATGTTTATATGTTATGTTATTACCTATAAACAAAATATCTACAAATCTATCTACTTAATCAATGACAAGAATACGTCCCCAAAACTTGTTTTTATTTAAGTTTTTTTTAAGTCTGTAGCAATGTCGCTGACCGCGACATAAGTTAAAATCAAAACCTTTTAAAATATAGGCATTCGGACTCGGTGCACTTCTAACTGGAAATGTAAATAAATTCTTAACAGAGGCCTTCAGAAAATCTGTAGTAGCAGTTGTTTTCATTCATGGATCGCATTCTAGCTTAACATCAGGTGGAGGGTTGTCATATGCCAAGATACAACAAAAACCCTATGCTAGCCTCACATACCATATAGATAGTACTATAGATAGATACTAGATACGGCAAATCCGCGAACAATCATCCTTTCACCTTTTTTATATGATTTAATATAGATGTGTTTATTTACTACTACTACTACTACTTAGCTCACGCCTTGTTCCCACTGGGGTAGGCAGAAACTATGGAGCGCCAGCGACTCCTCTCTCTACATACCACTTTCGCTTCGACCACATCCATTACTCCCCTCATGCATGCACGTCGGTTGAGGGTGCTCCTCGTCCGACCCTTTCTCAGCAGTTGACCGATCTGACTGAGAAAGGTCTTCCTAGGGCGCCCCCTTCCGACACTGCCATCCACTTTCGCACAATAGATCTTTTTAGTTAATCTCCTTTCATCCATCCTTTCTATGTGTTTATTTACGAGTATTAATTCTTTATTTTATTAATTATTAGTTTTTTATTTAGTTCATTTTACTGAAACAGATTAAATAAACTGATTAGTTATGAATATAAGTTAATCGTGATAGAATTTATTACGTAAATTGCATCGTGTAAAAAACCTTGACCGCAGCAAGCAATGCACACATATTTCAATCAAGAGTAATGTGCATCAAATGAAAATCAGCGCAATTATTGTTCTATTAAAATGCACGTCAACTTGTTTGCCGTTAATTGATCGTACTTTGGACTTTGTTGTTTATGATTGACGGCAATTAGATCATATGTAACTTATTAAAGAAAAAACGTAATATAACCCGTTCTCTTCTTTTGTTTATTTAAAATTCTTATCAGTTATAAAATATAAATCAGCAATGGACCACGCAAAAATATCCTCAAATTGATTACATTACAAAATAATATTAAAAATATAAATAAAATAATTTCGACACTGAATTATATGCTTGTCCAATCAAAACAAAAACTATGTCAAGGAGAAAAAGCTACATGATCCGGGGCATTTACTTGTAATTGTTAAATGTTCACCCGCTGTCCTCAAATGCGTATTGTAATCATTTATACGCTTGTAGTCGTCCTAGCATAGCAAATATACTTAATAATTGTAGTGTGATAGGCAGACTGATGATAGTTATTATCCCTGTTCTAAGATACTGTCACCACTATCAAGTGCAACACCTGCAACAGCTTGGAAGTAGATGATTATAACGAAAGGAGTACAGAATTCGTTTCCTTAGACGGTATAACGGAGGTGATACGGTATAACGACAGCCTGCAAACGTTGCTTGAATAAACGCGGATTATTATTTAAATATACCAAAGCGGATTTATTTCTTTTTATTTACAATTTAAATATCAAGTAAATATTTGTCTACCTCCAATTAAAACCAAAACCGATTTATTCAAAAGAGGTTATCAACATATTATCGCGGCTAACAAATACAAGTTTATAAAAGAAAACAAAAATAATAATTAGATTCATATCCGAGAGTAGGTATGCGTGTTGCGTAGCGAGCAAAGTCCAGTGAGGAACGTTATTGAAATGTTTTGAAAGAATACGAAATAAATATTTTGGCACAAACTTTTATAAATATCTAATGGCGGATATAGCTCCCAACTTATTCACTGCCATCGATTCAAAACAATATTTCTATTATTTCCTTGATTAGACATTTATAATTTTTGAAATATTTTTTACGACTATTTATTATATAAACATATTGGTGTACTAAATTCATAATTTTAATTTAAAAAAAAATACCTCATTCCTAATACTGTTTTAAATTAATGAACAAAAAGATTAGTAATTTCATATTTTCGGCTGATGTTTTTTTTTATTGTAAAATTATAAAATAAGGTAATTATTTACCTACTTATATAGTTTTACTAATATAACAAAATTACATTTTTTGATAATTACACATAGTAAAATAATAATAATAGTTCGTATTAAAAATCAATAAAAAATACATTAGGTACTACATTTTAAATAATTATTGTTTAATGTTGATTTTTAAAGATGTAGGCAGACTGATGATGGTTATTCGCAGCCCAATCTGTCCTCCTGGGGTTGTACCACCATTTTAAAGTGTAAACAAAGATTTGTAAAGAAACCACGTTACGCGAATAGAGATAAGGGAATAAGTGCGTGCTATCAACCATAGCCTGAACGCACCATGTTACTTTTCTCAAGCCAGCATGGAGGCGACTGTCGTCCACAGACATTTCTCTATGGCAGCAATTGTTTCCGCTCAAAGACCGTACTCTAACTTAACATCGGCCGAAATATTGTCATATGCCGGGTTACTATAAAAAAACATTCAGTTACAAATATTATCTCAATGAAAAAAAAAAGTAATAATATAATAACATAATATTTTACCATTGAGTTATGTACTGATACGTAGGTTAACTCAATGTATTTTACTTAAATACATTTTCAAGAAGTTTGTAAAAGCAGATAAATTAGTTACCCACTTGTCACGGACACACCTCTTTAAAGATTACTTTGTTTAATTAAACAAATATTATTACAAATTACATGTTCCTATAATGTAACAAACCGTCTACATTTTATCTTTAATGATAAAATTAATAAGGCTATTAACGAGACGAACGTCCTTATGATAATGATAATGAATAATAACCTTTTGTCTGAAATAAATCTTAAATCGTTAAGAATTTATTTCCACATAATAATAAAAATTTTATTGCATGAATTAAGAAAAAGATACAAATTGTGCTGGTGTGTTCCTGGAGTAACAGCACCACTTTCTAGTGTAAAATCCGTACAGTAGTATTTCAGGATCAATTTAGAATAACCTGATATAACGAGATGAGATAAGCAGATATAACGTAGGCGACTGCAGTCATTTATTTGTGGTAACAGTTGCACCGTTAAAGGAGCGCAGTTCCAGCATAAGTATGTAGTCAAAAGCAGAACTATTATAAAGAATGACAGATGTATATCAAATTAATATTAATTGAAATATAGGGTACCAAGTTTGCCCAAAAACAGTTTAATTAAAAAGTTGTTGACATCGATGTTTAGTAAATATGTATGCACGTTGTATCTGGCACAGTACGCTGTCCTCAACCTTCACGTCACTAACTATTTATAAATTTCCTATCATATCAACTAAATATAAACGATTCTGAACTTTGGAATATATTTTATTCCCGTAGTCTGAAAACCAAACATAAAAGTAAAAATAATCTTCTTTACCCAGAATTAAATATTTTGAAACATTTTAACGCAGAAATGTTTAAATTAATAATTATAGGTAGGTACTAAAACAAAACAAAATATAACACGAGTCTAGGCATAAAATGCGAATTCACAGCTAAATTTTAAAAACTATATTTGAATCAACGAAACACTTATTTTTTTCTAAAATCTTAATAAAATTGCAACGTTAACGAAAATAATTTAGAGACAAAATAATTTATTTATTATTTAGCTGATTACAGTTTAAATTATTATTTATCGACAAAAAATATAGGTATAATTAAAGTATTTAAAACGTAGTATAACTTAGTGCTAATTATAACCAATCGTTGCAATTAAATAATAAATGCATAAGGCCGATAAATGCAGCGAGTGAAGTGAACTTTGCCCTTGCACTTCTTCCGTAACTATCGGTCGTGTACAATACAATTAAAAACCTATCAAATACGATTGTTTTTTTTTTAAATACCTATACTAAACTAGCGTTTGTATCGTAGGCTTGTATGGTAGGTAAATATTAATTTCTTTCCTATTAAATACTTTAAAGAATTACTCACCAAGGCAGTTTCATCAGCATAATCTTCGGCATCTTTGAAAATGTACTCCTGCAACGTTTCATTTCCAATTTGTATATCTTCCCAAGTAGAATTGATAATTCCATTATCGACAGCCGGTTTAGGGATGGTCGACAAACCTTTCAAATGTTGCGAACCACCGATCCCGCCAGCGATCTGACTTAATTTCTTGGAACATTTTTTCACTTGATTAAACTTCAATTCTTTCAGAATACGTCTCGCGAAACTCCCGCGCAATACTTGTAGATGTGACATGTTTACCGCGCACACGCTTTCCCTGCGGCTGACGACTCGTAAATGGTCTCTGAATACGTTTTTGGCGCGTTCGTACAAATCTAGTAGAAGGGGCAAGGTCTACGCCCCTCTTAAAATGTTGTAAAATAAATACAAAATGTACCGATAAAAGTTATTATCAAATTTATCTCACTTGTTGTTATTTAAGCAGACTAGACGTTACACACCATATCAAAGTTCAATATATAAGGATATAGTTATCTATATCGTAAATAATGCCATTAAATATATATTAATTGAAATGAATGTATGTAAATTAACGATAATACAGACTAGGAGTCTATAGCGTCGAAATTGAAAGTATACTCGATTAGTGATAAAAATCTTAATAGAAGTATTTTACTAATTACACTTGTATGCTTATTTACTATTTACGCGTAAACTAAGACCCACTATCCATTGAAGCGTTTCATGAGCGAAAATAACTGCTACCACAGAGAAATGTCTGCAGGCTATGCCGGTTTTAGGAAAGTAATGTGCACTATACTATAAAGTAATGTTACAGTTGTAACGTGGTACTACCCCAGTTCCAATTCGCCTTCGCATAGATAGTATTGGATAGGTCCAGGTTTTAATAGGCGTACAGCAAGCGTAAAAGAAAGAACAAGTGAAGACAAATTTAGTAAGGCATAATATAAGAAAACAATTGAACGGATGTTTAAGATTTACGTACAAAATAACACGATCCATGCGTATACGCATAATTCACGCGCTAATTCGGGGTATGAACAAACAACTTGAGCCTTTCCTTCAAGTATGCTTTATAGAAATAATAATTATATTTTTAATATCACGAAGGTAAAAAATTATGAAGCAGACACGAGTTTGTAAGGTAATTTTTAACCGACTTCAATATATCAATTCGTCGTGTATTTTTTTTTTTATGTAATAAATTACATGACAATCATTCCTAAATAAATACATAAAAGATGCAACGAGAAAATGTAACAAATGTAAAGAATCAATCATAGAATAATGAATAGACCATAAAAATATCTACTATAATAGCTCTCATTTTTTTTCCGTTCCGACACACGTAATAGCTCCTCCACACGTTATCCAAGATGTTGGAGAATAGTAATGGCTATTACATAGACGGGGATGTTCTTTGAAGCCTGGACCATAAGTAACATATTATCACGGTTCGAGATTGTGTTGTTTTTTCTACTACACAGGGGCTGAAGTCAAAAGCCGTTACACTTGAACGAATAAAAATCAAAATATATGGGTTTTGAAAAAAAGAAAAAAAATTATTCATCCCAAAAAAATATTTTTATGAGACACAATATCAAGTCTGGACGCGAATGTGTAGGGACGAAAGGGCGCACAGCTCAGTATATGCTACGACCTACACGAGGCAAGTCGTAGCGCTGGTTTTCAGCTGGAACCCAGGGCAGGTGAACGCGAACAGTGTGACAAAGAATAGTAAATGTGTAAGAATAGTAAAATAAATAAACAGTATTAATTAAATAGATGCAGCAATGACAATATTATAAATATATATACATATAAATCAGATGAAATATAATATTAAAATTACAGGCTATAGCTATTTACACGGCAGTCAAGCTTCTGATAGTTAGTTCTGGTAGTCTGCATTTGGTGTTTCACTGTCACTTAAGTGATAACTAAACGTAAAGTCCCATACATTTTGTTGTCGATTCGATCAAGTGATAACCAACCGTCGATTGGTTTTTGACTACAGCCCCAGGTCAGAGGGTTGGGAGTAATTATATTATCAGTAGGCGACCGCCAGCGGCATTGCGCTTGATGGGACTTCGCAAGTTAAGAAGCTGAATAAATAGCGGCATGTCGACCTAAAAAAACCTTATATAATTGATTTGGAAATGAAAGAGCCAAAAAAAAAAACCGCCGACGTCCAGTATGATTTAATACCGCCACTGAAGATCGTCGTGTCCAAGCCAACGAGTGGACCAACGCATTAGGTAACGTGTACAAGCGGCATTACGACAATAATAAAAAATACAATACATATTACGTTCAAGGAATTGTCACGAACTAAGTTGTAGCTTTTCTTTTTATGGTCACAGTAAATATATGTAGATATAAATGTATAGTCAAATAAATAATAGGATTAAAGATGGCTTCGCTTATCCACGTTAACGCGTATCTAAAAAAATCAATAAACGAGTCACTTAACGCTTAACGATTTTCCGACCTGTTTTTTTTTTGTAATGGATGAAATTGTTACAATCTCACAAAAAAAAGAAAAAAAACAACTATATCCAATTAAATAAACATTTATTTACCCACATCAAATATAATTCCGTGTAATTAATAATAATATACCAAATTCGGTAATTTCCTTTAAAATCAAAATATATTTTATTTTCTCTGTAATAAAATTATGGAATAAAAAATATGTCATTTGTATCATTATTATATCACAATATTATGAACATTTTACATTAAATGGTACCTACACCTTTTAAAATTTATTTATTTTAAATTTATCTTAGATCAAAACAAAATTAGTAATTTAAACTTTTCTTACAAATTTACAAATCGGTTTCACAAACCATAACCCGATTTACACAATAAATATAATAATATTCTTCAAAACAAGTTCAAAACAATACAAGTTGCCTCTTTAATTCTATAATAAACTGAGCTGTTAGTAAAACCTAATGCCGATAAATAATAAATAAATTTTAATAATGTTAAGCTAATTGAAAAACTGTAAACAAGATATTTTAAAATTATGATGAAAAATAAATAGAGAACAAAAGACTGTTGTTTGTGTTGGTTTTTTTTTTCTATTTAATTTTAATCATAATTAATCTAATAATAAACAAATATAGCATTTAATATGTAAAAAATTAAATTTAAAAAACGGATAAATATAAATTATAATATAGAATAATTTGTGTTAAATTTTTCGTATATATAGAGTGATTTTTTTAACTAGGACAATATGGTGAAATCCGAAATCATAAGAGATACAGGAAAACTGTCTTTGAAACCATTAGGTATTAGACATTTTGGCATAGTAATTTTTTTGGCCAAGCTTGAGTTATCCATAAAAAAAGTCATTTTTGTAAAAATGCGGATCAACTCAGTTTCATGTAAGGATGATACTCGAAGCCGCAGAAGTTAGTCCCAGTTAAAAAAAATCAGCCTGTATACCAAAACATTACAAATAGAAAAAAGTACACACAACAAACAGCTCAGTTTAAAAAAAAAACAACGTTTACAATCCCACCTAAAATAACATAAATAAATTACAATAAATAGAATAAATAACAGAACAGCTTACCTCTTCGTTTTGATCTAAGAATGGTACTATGATTTTTGTATTTTCTCATGATTTCTCGCGGTCGAAGTAAAAGTTTGATGCGTCATTAGTTCTTTGAAAAATCCGCCCGGTTTCGCCATTAGTTCCGTATAGGGACCTATTTCAACTATTCCACCATTTTCTAATACTGCGACTTCATCCGCGTTCTGTATCGTGCTCAATCTATGTGCAATAGTTAGAACGGTACGGTCTCTACTAATCTCCTTTAATGCTTTGTCGACCAAATATTCCGAGTAGGCATCTAAGGCTGATGTCGCTTCGTCTAATATAAGGATTTTTGGGTTCTGTAAATGAAATATTGGATTAGTTTAGTTCGTACCACTGCTGCCACAGAGAAATCACCTCCCCTTTGCTGGCTAGAGAAGACAAACGTGCACCTTACAAAGTGACCCTGTCGCATATTGAGATCAGTTTGGAAGTAGCCGGGTATAACGAGAGGAACGTGCATTGTTAATATGGATCGTGCACATTCGTCTCCTCAAGCCGGCATAGCGGAGGCGACTGCTACCTACAGAAATTTATCTGTAGTAGCAGTTGTTTCTGTTCATGGACCGCACTCTAGCTTGACATCAGGCGGAGTGTTGTGATACTTCATGGGTGTTACATTCGAAAGTGATTGAGATGGGCTAATACCCATCATCAGTCTGCCTACCACTCTTTAAATTGTACCTATAGGCACTGAGCAACCAAAGTAGATACAAGATAGCTACCAGTTATAATTTAGCGAGATAATGGAACACGGGTCTCATCAACTGTAAGTTCGCGTGTTCTACCGCTAGACCACGGTCGCACTTATCACCTTTTACTTCAGAAAATCTACGTACCTTTATAATAGCTCTAGCAATGGCAACTCGTTGTTTTTGGCCACCGCTAAGTTCATTGCCTCTCGCACCAACTTGTCTATTCCAACCCGCATTAGACAAGCCCACTAATTCTTGAAGATGAGCCGTTTGCGCTGCTTGTAACCACGCTGGGTTAAGTTTATCCTGTTTCCATAAAAAAAATTATAATACCAAATCGGCATATGTTTTTACTCTATGTAATGAATTCTAATTTAAAACTAGAGTGTGTTCTATAAACTACCCGTGAAGTGAGCTTGTCGCGTTTCGGGAGCGGTTTGAAAGTAGCCAGTTATAGCGAGAGAAGTGTGCACTGTCAATGTAGATGGTGCATACTCGTCTCCTCAGGCCGGCATAGCGGAAGCGACTGCCGCCCGTAGAGATTACTCTAAAGTAGCAGTTGTTTCCGTTCATGGACCGCACTCTAGCTTTACAGCAGGCGGAATGTTGTCATATGCCAAGTTACAATAAAAATAAAAAATAAGAAAAAACAAAGGCAACTGCTACCAAGGAGAAATGTCTGCAGTTAGCAGTCACTACCACTATGCCGGATAGATAATTCGCGAAATTTTTCAGAAACTTTTATAACAAGATGAAAAAACAAACAGAATACTCACATCTTTTTCCTCGTCATAATCATCTTTAGCACCATAGATAATATTGTCTTTTATTGAACCACTGAACAACACTGGCTCCTGTAAAAATAATTTTTTTATTAGGCAAAATTAGACAAAGGCATGCTTGAGGAACAAAAAAAAAACAACTGTCATTATTTGAATTTAAAAAAAGTTTTTGGTGTAAATTACCTGACTAACAAATCCAATATGACTTCTCAACCACACAGGATCCAAATCCTTAATATCAATACCGTCTAATAAAATTTTCCCTTTCAGAGGATCATACAACCTCAAAATTAACGAAGCTATAGTACTTTTACCACAACCAGATCTCCCGACAAGCGCTATAGATTTACCAGGATGTAGATGTAAATTAACATTTTTAATTAATGGTGGTCCTCCATATGAAAAATATAAATTTTGTAACACTATTTCCCCTTTTGGTCTCTCTTCTGGTTTAATTCCACCTTCAAATAGTAAACAATCATTTATTATAGGTTTTTTAAATTGTAGCTCAGCATACAACCATGCTACGAATGCTACCATAGATAAACTACACCCAGCAATCGCCTCCGCTATGCTGGCTTGATAAGACGAATGTGCACAATCTGGCCTGACAGACAAACTGATCCCAAACGTGACAAGGTCACTTTCTGGGTATTACATTTGGAAGTGGTGGTTCTACCCCAGGATGGTAAACTCGGCTAATAATCACCATCAGTCTGCCTACCTACTAATAAAAATTAGTACAGCTGGGTGAACAAACACTTATTCACCATCAATGTTATAGACAGACGTCTGTGCAGAGGTTGCATGGGGACTGAAGAGAAGAGAGGTCTCTTGGTTTTCCTGGAAGTTATCAGGTGGCTGCACTGATACAAACCACCACGGAAAAGGAGCCCGCAAAATAAACAAATCTAAAACCTTCCCCTATAAAAAGCTATCTAAAATTTGCCCAAAATGAAACACCTAGGTAATCAACAAACCATTGTGACTGGTAACTCTAGTAGTCAGTCTATACCAGATACAAACATTATTTAATAATACTTAATAAACAAAAACTTACATACCTGAAACCTGTATACTAGGAATCCTATCAATAATATCCCATAACCTAGTAGCAGCACCCAATCCCTTGTTCATTTCAGTATAAAAACTGCTGAGTCCACCTATACTGATACCGACGTAAGCAGCATACAGAAGAAAAGATGTCAAATTCCCAACAGTCAATTGTTCAGTGGCAACCATCCCACCACCATAGTACAATACTAAAATAATTATTGTGTTTCCAGAGAGACCAGTCTGTGAAAGTGTACTATTTATTTTTAATTGCTTCTGTGCAAGATGAAGAGTAGTGATAATGACAATCCTTTTATGTTGGGTTACAGTATTTAAGATTTCTCCACTAATTCAGCAACACAGATATACTTACTAATCCATAAAAACTCCCAACAGCCAACGATTCTTTGTATGCAAGTTTCAATAAATTTTGTATTCTTGCCGCATACGATTCACATTCTAAAGACTCCTTACTAAATGCTTTAACAGTCTTTATATTGGAAATTTTCTCCTCGGCTAACTGAAATAAAAGAAACAAAAATTTACTCCTACATACAATTTTTTTAAATAAATCCTTGTACTAAACTTAGTATCACAGACATTGAGCGATCATAGTCACATTGGTACCAACGAGAATTTAGCAAGAAACATGGATCTCATCAATCCTGAGTTTACGCTTTGTCGCACTTAAGAGTAGACTATACCAGGCAGGCAGATAATGATTATTACCTCAGTCTGCTGTCTCAGGGATCTTCGGAAGAGTTCAACTTGGAAGTAGCCAGGTATGACAAAAGAAATGTCAACCCAGACGACACGACAGCAGTGAAGGTGACTACAACCTTCAGACATTTCTTGTGATCGCAGCTGTCTGCACTTAGACCACACTAGCTATTTTATAGTAGACTGACATATAGCTACACTCTGCCAGATATTAAGCTAGAGTGGCGTCAGGCAGTGAGTTAAGCAAATTAATATTTAACAAGTTATAGGTAAGAAGAATCAGTTAACAAAGTGTAAGTACTAATTTGTTAATTCATTGAACTGCCCATCCTAATTTGGTATCTTTCTAAGATACTTATTCACATTATGGCTATAATCGATATGATAATTTATCATTGATCTGGACAATTATATGTAATTATGATAACATTTATATATCATTATAACAAATGATAATGGTCCTTTAAATGAGGTGCAATAAAAATATTAATAAGAATACATTGAGCTAAATCTTAAAATAGAAGCAAGAAGAATTAATATTAATTAATTAATTTTTCGTTAATATTTTTTATATGCAGATTTATTTAATTTAATATATAATAGTAGGCACCACACCTGTTTTTGGCTGGAAAACTAAAATTTTGTTACTCTTTTAATCTATTGATGCTTGAAATAGGAACAACCCTGTATATAAGCATTGGTATCACTATCAAGCTTAGAATTTACAGCATAAAACTCACTAGAAACTCAATCATTTTAAATAAACTTACATCACTTGTTTCGGCCAAACTGTCTTGCAGTTCTCTTGTAATTCGTCTTACAAATCTTCCATAAGTAACACCTATTATGGAAACAGGTGGAACAACACACAGACCTATCAGCGCTAGAGATGGCGACATGTAGAACTGAAAATTTATACCTATTGTTATTGAAAGAATTTCTTTAAAAAACTTTATTTATTGAATCCTAAATTATAACTCATTCATTAGATGACTGAAAGCAAGTACTGGTCTCTTAAACCATCTTATAGTAAATTAGCATTTACTTCTGATGAAAGAATTAGTTAAAAAATAACATAAATAGTAATATATTTTAGGTAATTTATTCTATGAACATAATCTCTAGTTCATAAAAGGTGTGTATTCACCAGGTGACAACTGTTGAAACATGAGAGACATCGCACAATGTGCCTTGTCACTGCATCATGCTTAGTCAATAAAAGTTGTTTAGGTGGCAGGTAACAACATTATCTCTTAAAACAGCTGAATCAACTGCTTAATAGTGTAAGTAAAAAGTTTAATAGTATTCCACAAATAAATTTGTACCCTAGTGTGTTGACAATTCGTTCTGTGTACTAAACATGTTCTAAAAGTTACATGGATTGGTTGCATTCACTGGAATTTGCAAACATTAATATTATAATTACCATCATTCCTGTTCCAGCTCCAACCATAAGCAAAGATCTTAACCCGTCACTGACATTCTGACTTAGGTTTCTACCAACTAATTGAGTGTCAGCTGACAATCTGTTTACAAGTTCTCCTGTTGACGTGGTCCCAAACCAAGCTGCCTCTTGTCTCATTATAGCTGAATATACTTGTTTACGTAATGACTGAGTCATACGTTGACCTGGTGAATGTATTTATATATTAAAGTTTTATTTTGTTAAGGTACCATAGGTTTGTCAGCCCAGTCTGCCGTCCTGAGGTAGTACCATCACTTTCGAATGTAACACCGGGGAAATTATCTTGTTGCGTTTCAGGAATAGTTTGAAAGTAGACGATTTAACAAGAGGAGTGTGCATGGTCAATCTGGATGGAGGCGACTGCTGCCTGTAGAGACTTTTCTATGGTAGCAGTTGTTTCCATTCATGGACCGCACTCTAGCTTTACATCAGGCAGAGTTGACAAAGACCAATGTTACTAACCTGTTATAGACATTAAATAAACTCTTCCAAAATTACAAATACCACCAAGAAGGAAGACTCCACATAACATTAAACATAATGCATCTAATTTTTCCCTAGCAGCACTCAGGTCACTCGTACTATTGTAAATAATATCTAAGACTTTACCTAAAGAAAATGGCACAGCCATCGTCACTGACGATGACACTATTAGTAGGCTTATTGCACCTGTGAAACGAAAAAAGAATGGCTTAATGCAAAAAAAAACTCAAGTTTAAATGTTATTAAGAAACTCCCAACACTGTTAGAGATTATTATTAATTACATTACATTAAGATTTCTCTATTGTTTTCAGGTCAAACAAATTATATCTACCCATTAATGTCCATTTCTCGGGCTCCGCTAAACTAAATAATCGCTTGTAATGTGATGATTTTAACTTGACGTTAATCTTCTTTGTAGACTGTATTTCATCCTTATTATTAATATTCTCAATGTGTGCTTCATTTTTTGGTGCATCAACCTGAGTAGAGTAAAATCGCGAGTTCAAATAAACAAATTTAATTCGTTTATTCGAAGCTCTTTCGTAATAATTTCGTAAAGCAGGAACTTTTTTACTTGAATATAACCTAAAACCACACTGAAAGCAATGTTTTTGTGCAGGAAGTCGTAGTAAAATTGTAGGCTTAGCGTAAATTTTGTATTCTAATGATAATAAAAACCTCGATAACATTTTAATTTTAAAAAATTTAAAATTTGCACCCCAATTAATTCACGAACATGTCCGACTGACAGACGGTGACAGTCAGTATCATCGGTGTTGCCTGACCAAATGCCAAACTTCAATACCCAATACCATCACAAACTATACACGAACACATAACAATAATTGTACAGACGTTTTATTTTGATGTTTATTTTGATAATAACTTGCCTAAAATTAAATGGGAACTATGATACACGTAAAAATGATTTGACTTGATTCAAATAGTTACTTTGACAATAGCTAATTGGTAAAATGTCTATCTTGTCTTATGATATGATCAAAGAAATTGGAATACAATAGAACACATGTTGAAAATAGCACAGAAAATCTATAGTCTGCACTCTTTTAACTCACCAAATACTGAATGCAAAATTATGAGACAGATATATACGTGACAAGACAGGCTAAAATTGAAGTGTCCAGTTTTGAGGCAAATGCATAGATTATAGACTGTTGTATAGAAGTAAAATAGGGATGTAGTCAATACGTATATCGAGATGTAAATGCAAGCATTTATCGACTCTTCTATTTACTCTATGACTAATTTTTTAACACTTATTATTTATAAACTAGTTTTTTAATTTGTAGCAGTTGTAGAAAGATGACATACCAATTTTAAAAAGTCTTATCAGCTATAATATCAGTGATAATTATAAAAACTGGACAGAAAAAAAGACCTGTCCAGCGGTAGACGGCGGTGGACTCACGGTTGATGAGACCCGTGTTCAAATCTCACTAAAATTCTAACCGGTAGTGCCCAAGCACTATTCAAAGAGCGGTAGGCAGACTGACGATGGTCCCATATTAGGCCGGTCTGCCGTCCTGGGATAACACTATCACTTTAAAGTGTAACATAGTCGTATTTCGGGATCAGCTTGGAAATTACCGGATGTAACGATAGCACTGCCAACCAAGATGGCGTACATTCGTCTCGCACTATAACTTAACATCAGGCGGAGTACTATCATACGTCAAGCTACTATAACCGGCATTGTCTACCTACGCATAACGTCAGAGGTATTTAGGTAGTCGTGAATAAAACTATTTCTCAATCAAAATCAGTATATTTAGAAAACTCTTGGATTGGTGGAACTTGATTGTTTAATGCTACGAACAAAGTCTAGAGTGTTTTATCCATATAAACTCCAATGATTTTTATCAAATTATTTCTTAATAATTCATCTCTCGAAAATCTAAGACAATAATGATAATTATTAATAACAACAATAATATGTAATGTAAAACACCCATATGTAATAAAAAAAGAATAAATTAAAATATCGATATCCGTCTAGGACATGAAATAATATAAAAAAACAACACTAACATAACCTATAAAACGAATGTTTAATTTTTAAAATAAGACGGTTTTATTGATAACATTTATTGTCTACAAATAAAATGTAATATGAGAATAACTGCTCACCAAAAATTATACTAAATTAGAAGAGTTAATATCTTAGAAATACTCAAAAACTTTTTAAGAATATTTACCGGTGAAAACTCGTAAATTCCTCATTATTTTCTTTACGAGAGGTATGTGAACGGCAACCTTGTACTATACAAGCCATAACAATTCACAATATTTAAAATTAAAGAAATAACTTAAGAAATAAACAATAAAAAATACAAAATAACGAAACGACACAAACGTAAACAAATCCAAATGAAACCCGACTAAAAAAAGAAGTGTGTCGAACTGTGGATTTTAGAACAAAAATTCGAAGTTTTTTAAAGTAGTCGGTTAATCAAAAAATAATGACCAGAATGATGACCAACTACTACAAAAATGATGACACTTCAAGGAAAAAAAAGGCAACAAAGGCATTTCTATCTCTTTTTGTTGCATTTAATATCCTGGTAAGCTAAAAGAGCATAGAGTATCAGTTTTCTGCTGCTCTTTTGACGATGCTTCTATTATATTCCAATTTCTTTGGATATGATATGTTCCTTGCGTTCCTTGATGTCAAACCGTCAATCATCGTCAATCGAGGAACGTAATACTCTCTCTCCTCTCTCTCTAGTTGTCAGTCGAGTCTGTGGTGTCATCTTTCATCTAATTTTTTTTAAATACATTTTTAGTTCATTTTTACCCTTATTTTACCTATATTTTTGAGATCTATTTTTAGAGAATTTGAGTATTAATTTTAACATTATTTTCAGTTTTTTTTGTACTTTTATAACTAAACACCGTTGTTAACTTGAATAACTAAACTCATATTGGTGTAGGTTATAATGGGTAGAAAATCTAATTCAAAACAAATTACAAAAAAGGATACTCCCAAAGAATTTGATAAAGTACTGACACAAAGACGCAAAGAATTAACGGTTCTCGTCGATAAATTGCTCAAATTAACGAGTGTTTTTCAAATATCTGTAACTTTTGCCAAGTTGTGGGAACATTTCCTAGAAATTGACGGTATTCTCAAGAAAATCAAAGAGTTGGAGGCTGCTATCAGAAATCAAAGTTCTGGTGTTGATCGGACTGATAATATTGAGGAGTTTGTGAAATGGTTGAAAGAAAATGGTGCTTCTTTTGAAGGTAAATTAACATAACCTATATTATAACTTGATTGATTTTTATTATGTTCTCTCAGTATTAGTATGATCTGGCGCACTGAAACTACAGTCCGGTTAAATGAAGTCCAAGCTAGATAACATTCATGAAACCACTCCAGAGTGTCAGACATAGACTTAGATTTAATTTTGTGAAATTACAATAGGTTATATTATAACTTGATTACAGGAGTTGAAATCGCCGAGTTTCCAGGCTATGAACTCGGATTGAAAGCAAAGAAAGATTTCAAAGAGGAATCACTCATTCTTACTGTCCCTCGTAAAGTATTGTTGACTCAACATGATGCTCGGGAATCTGAGCTTAAATCCTTTGTATCTGTGGATCCATTACTACAAAACATGCCAAATATAACTCTATCATTATATTTGCTCTTAATTAAGAGTGATCCAGGTATATACATTTTTTATATATTTTTTGCCTCAAAACTAGTTAATACTAGTCCAGCATGTGATCACACTTCGGCTGATGTTAAGCTAGCTACAGTGTAGCCTATGAGCTGAGACAACTGCTACTACAGATAAATGGCACTATGCTAGTTTGAGAAGACACACATCTATCAATATACCAGCTTCTTTGTAGATGGTCCTAAGTTACACTTAAAAGTAGTTGTATCATTTTTAGGGCTGCACTGAGGTAATAACCATGATCTTTTTTCTTTTCTTTTTTTTTTATATGGCATTATAACAATTTGCCAGTGTCAAAGCAAATATTTTTGCATCAAGTTAATAATATTGTGCATCATGAGTCGTTCATTCATCACACTAAACAGTCAAGTCAAAAATTGCTCCAGTAAAGTGATAGAATCTTTACTAAAACTGCCTATGGAGTTTTGGAGGGAAAATTGAAAACACATCACACTTCTTTTAAATGGTTTGCCCACACTCATGCACATTCACGAACACTTAATGGTTAATAATCCTACATTATTACACATTAACACTCAAAGAAACACAAGTTTAGGAAAATAATTCAAGACGTTATCTACATGACATCTCAAGATGGCCTCCTCTCATTAACCACGATTGGTCTGCATACCACTCTGACATATCTGACATTTTTGTAATCTATAAAATACTTCTTCAGGGTCTACTAAAACCTTTTTAGTTTACAGAAGTTAAATTACAGAATATAACTTTCTGTTTATATATGGCATTTTATAGCCTTGTGGGCTTTGGACCTTTAAATTTTATTTAATATAATTTTTAGATTCATTTTGGACACCTTATGTTAATGTGTTACCACAAAAATATTCTACTATACTATATTTTACTGCTGAAGATTTCTCTGAATTGAAGGTAGGTAATTATTTAATTAGTTCACTGCATTATTATAAAGTATACTAGCAAAACCAGACAGACTTCTTGCCTATGTGTATTTATTTACCTCAATATAATTTGGTTAAACGGTGTAGAAATCTAAACTTTTTTTAAAATTTTTCAGCCATCTCCGGTGTTAGAACAATCATTGAAATTATTCCGAAGTATTGCAAGACAGTATGCTTATTTTTATAATAAAATATTTACTATGGACTTGCCAGTTGTGAAGAAATTAAGAGATATTTATTGCTATGAAAATTATAGGTGAGAATTGTTTGAATTAATTATAATCTGAAAAGGAAAAATAAACATTTCAGGGGTGGTAAACATTTTCCTAGACCGTCGGTGGAATTAGTTTATTGTTAACAATAAAATAAATATTATTTTACAACATACTTTATTTACATTTTAAAATATATCTACAGCTTAGATACTAAAGAAATAATAAAAATTAAATTAATGATTCTTTGATATGTCACATTGCACTCATCTCAAGTTTTATTAAGAACTAATACTGAAATATAAAATTATTTTTTATTATAATTTTTTTTTAAAACCGTTTTAGGTACTCGTATATAAAAAGGTTAATCTATTTATTCGTTAGAAATTAAACCTAATTATTTTATTATTAGAACTTAAATTTGAAAGAATCAGTATGAGATTATTTCTTATTTTGTAAATTATTTTAAATACATCGTTAAATTATATTCTGCCTCAATTATAATTTTTTTTCCTAGCAACAATTATTTATCCATGTCATACTAATTCTTAAAAATATTTTGAAATTACACAATTCAGTCTAAATTTTCCCTTTTTACTAGGCAACCTTACTTCCCGGATGAAGTTATTGAAACGGTTTTCGCAAGGAATCCCACATGTACTCTGGTGATTCCTTACCATTCCTCGAATCTAAAGTGCTCATTGTGTAAATATTTGAATTTGACAACATTGGACTTATGCTTCTACTGCTACTGTTTATCTTACTTAATTTTCTACTTTCGAACACTGGTGTTGGTATTCTCTCTTCGCTCAACGTTTCCCTCTTACGTGTGACATTTCGTTGATGTTTCCACTTACAACCAATGTATGTTAGTAGGAATAGTAGCATTGTTAAACCAGCAATTGCAGCTGTTGCTATGGTGACTGATTTAGCGTTGCTGGGCAAACTTTCAAGGAGGCCTTCTTCAGTAGTATTGTCTTCATCACTGACTTCTAGTTCTTCATCAGACATCTTCGCTATGTTATTACTAATATCTTTTATATGTACATCATCTAACACAATTAGATCATCGCTGTTTGAATTGTCATTTGAGTAACTAGTTGTAGATTGTATTTCTGAAAATCATATGTTTATTATAAATTAATCATTTACTTATTAAAATATTATATAATTTAAATAATTACCTTCAGTAGTTGTTTCTTCAGAAGTTATGTTTTTCTTTAAATGCTCTCTATTCATGTTTGTAAATATTTCTTTTAATGCAATCAGCTCTAGATCTTGTAAACCTCTTCCTTCTCTCATGTCGTTTGTTATATTATCTGGTGACACCGATGTAAAATATGGCGTACCTTCAGAATCTGTTTTAATTTTGTTTTTAGGACTTTCAATTGTATTATTGAATTTGTTGAACAATGAAATGATGCCTAGATTTTCACCATTTTCGTTTACATTATTACCAAAATCCATAGAAATAGGTATGTTGCCGAATTGTAACAAGTTCTTTGGGTCTGGTGTTTGTATTTTAACTGAAGGGTCATGAAGATTCGCTTCAAGGAGAGCTCTTAGGGGATAAGTTTCTTTAGAAATTGGTTCTATAAGTGACTTTGATAGGAAAGGTTCTGGTGGGTTCGGCTCTCTGGATGTGTTATGAAAGATGTCTGCTAAATGAACTTGACTTGAACCCCGTTCTCTGTGTTCAACTAATTCATTTACAGTCATGTTTCTTTCTGACAGTATTTTCGATAATCTTGCCCCGGCTGAAATTAGAACAAATATTAATTTACACCAATAAAAAAATACCATTTATTTTATATCTACTTACTGTGAGAATCATTCAATATTTCTTCTATTTCGATTTTTGCTGTTTCTGTAACAGGCACGAACATTTTTGTGGTCGCCCTTTCTGTTAATGGTGAAGGTTTAGTAGGGTTAACAGTTTTTATTGTCGTATCATCTGGCATAGTCACGTCTTGTAATGCAGAGACATATTGTTCATTATTATCTGAATCCGTAGCCAAAGATGTATCAGGACTTTGTATTTTGGCAATAAATTCTGAGGCTGACACCACATTAACCATACCAAACAAGTCTTTAACACTATCGTCTGGTGAATCTTGTTCAATATTTTTCTGTTTCATTCGTTTCTTTTTTAACTTATTCGTAAGTACTTGTCTTCTTAGTTCTAAATCGGGTGCTGATATTTTATGTCGTTTGTGAGGTACGGGAGATTCTGATTTTTCTGTAAGTAAAACTTCCAAAGGTGGTTCGGTTGACGGTTCAGCTCTTGATACAGTTATTGTTGCAGACTTTGTGGTAGCTTTAGTACTGTATGTTATGTTTTGAACATCGACTTCAAGGTGTTCAGTAGTTGTAGTTATTTCTGATGAACTGCTAGATGTAGTAACGTCAACGTACTCAGTGAAGTCTGATATTGTTGTGCTGGATGGTGTAGTTAACTTTTCATTATTTTCTTTGTTATTGGAGCCATTACTTAATTCCGTTGTAAATATATTCTCATGTACACTTGGATTAATCAACATTTTCTTAACAGTCCTTCTGGGACTGTGAGATACAAAGTCAACAGTTGGTGTAACATCTTGGCCTGATTGAGGCTTTATACGTAGTCGTCTCCGAGAACCAGGTGGTAAACGCCGCCTATTCGATATTTTTGGTAAATTTTCATTTGTATCAACTTTGTTGTTTATTTGGTTATCTTCTTTCTCAACAAATTTATGTTCATTTTCCTTAATTTCAGCTACTTGAGAAGCCTCTTCTTTATTACCACGGTTTTCTTCAGATATTGGTGAAACAGTTAAGTCTTCTATAGGTGTTACTTTATTATTTTCTTTATTCTCGTGTTTGTTTTTTTCTTCTGAATAATTGTCATTCTGCTTTACACTGTTTACATTTTCTTGTTTCTGATAAATAGGGTAATCTGTTTGTAAAGCCGATAAAACATTTTCACTTCCGCTTAATAAATCGGCTAAAGATAAATTTCTACGTTGTAGGATTTCGCTTAAACTTGCACCATCTGATCGTTTTAACAATTCTTTTAATGATAACGCGTCCATTGTCATTGTTTTCTGAAAAGTAAAACATGTTTGATATTATTTTTATGTCACATGAAAAAATAGTATCAAGAAGCGGATATTACCTCTGTATTTGATGGCTCAGTTGTAGAAGTAGAAGTCACAGTAATATCCAATAAGTCACGAGATTGAATCTCATCGGATTCTGATATAGATTTTTCTTCTTGACTATCAAACAACTTATCATCAAGTGAAATTCTATGTTTCCTAATAGGTATCTCGTGGTTATCTAAATTTGACCTATGCGTCTTAGGCTCAGTCGGTCTCAATCTATATCGTCCTTCATTAGGATCATTCCATTTCTCTTCAGTTATTTCTTCACCGCTCTGAGGTGTTCTGTGTGGTGCATTAGCTGTAAATTCATCTTCGTTTTCGCGGTTTTGTGGCCGTCTTCGTCGTTGCCCTCGTCGCCGTGTCGGTCTTTGAACTTCTTGTACTTCATCTCCCCATGGATTATTTCTCATTTCGGGTCTTTTCCTTCGTCGACGCGGTAGTTCAGTTGTTTCATAAACTACTTGACTTTCTGATTCATAATAAGATTGAAGAACATCCTCAAATTCCTGTTCATCTTTCATTCTATGTTCATGTATCGAATCGCCTTCTGTGTTTGGTCTTCGTTTTCGTTTGCGACCCGGTCGTCGTCTTTTTAACGGTTCTTCCGGAGCTACTTCGTGCCAGTCTTCTACCGGTGCCGATTCTTGCATCATTGGTTCTACTTCGACGGTTCGCCATCGCTGAAATTTGTAAAAAAGTTTAATTAATTGTATTTGTTAACTGTCAAATACTTGCTGACTAGTATGTTAAACGATATCGAATATTACGTTTACTTAAAACCTTATATGTCATTACTTAATTTAACCTCATTCTTTGATTTCGCACTTTTTTTTTTCAATTCTTTCGTAAGAGTGTAGTGTATGCAATCGATATTAGGCGACGTGTTCTGCTCCACATAGTTCGACTATTGTTTGTTAATTGTCGAAAAAACCTTTATGCACGTATATTTCGCGTGGGAATTTCTCAACATTGTAATTTTAATGCGTATAGGGTTCTTAAACAATTGATTATGCTTCGTTTACACTTTGCTTCTTACTTTCACGCAAAATATTAAATGGAAACACTTTTATGACAAATAAATACCAAATGTTATTATCCCAACCTCAAAGCAAATTACATTATGATTACATTTGATCTTAAACCTTAGTAGTAAAATCTGTGTAGGTATAGGTCGATTCAATCTTTATATAGCGTAGTTACAGTCAAGTTGACTATATTAATGAAATTCAGAGTTAATTTTAAATATGTGCCCTACCCTACACTATACCAGCCCAGCCGATACCTCAATTTGTGTATTGCGCATCGACTTACGCCTAACTTCGGAGCCGCCACATAGTTTGGTTCTTACTGTACAAGTAAGTGTAAGCGTTCCATAATATTTATTTGCAAGTCAGTTCTTATAATAATGTCAGTTGCGTGTGTGTATGAAACTTAACGCTCGAGTGCGTACACACTTCTCCGAAATAGAAAGTGTCGTGAGCTATTGGGAGATGATTAACTTATGGACCAATGATGTTTTAACGCACCAATACTATTAATTTAACGACGTATTTATGCGTCTTACCGCGTATTATTTTGATTAGGAGTTGTGGAGAGACTGATGATTTTTATTACCCCACTGTGCCGTCCTGCCGCCGTATCATTACTTTCATGAAGTGACCTAGTCGCATTTCTAGATTAGCTTAAAAGTAGCCGGCTATAACAAGAGGTGTATGCCATGTCAATGTACACATTCGTGTCCTCAAGCTGGCATAATGGAGGCGACATTTATCTGTGGTAGCAGTTGTTAGTGCAAGGGCCGTATTCTAACTTAATATTAGGTTTTTTTTTTTTAATTTTTGGATGAATTAAGATCAACCCACGCCTGACATGCGTGTATTTTTAGACTTCATGCATGTAACCCGCCCTTAAATATGCTGAAAATAAAATAAACAGGAACCGAGGTCGTTGTTATTTATTCAGGAACATTTTTTTTAAATAAAAAAATTATACGTAAGAATGATTGTGATTGAAATTACTATAAAACGCGGTTATGTTGTCATTATTTTTTTGTTATAACAGTGAAAGTGGCATTGTTATAACTTTGCTGTGATATGAGGAACTTCACTTTTATCCTATAGATAGTATAATTATTTGTTTAGTATTGAAAATTATACCTTAAGCAAATAATAAAAATAAACAAATTCTACTCACAAACCGTTTTTGTATTTATTTATAAGATAGGTAGATAAACAATAAGTTTTTTAAATTTAATTATTAATATATCTTACCTAATTGTTTCTCACAAGATCTGAAAAGTACTTATGTCATAAAAGTAGAGTAGAGTGAAAAAATCTAGCACATCTGTTAACTAACTTCTTAATTATTACGTGTATAAGAGTCACGACTTTGTTCTATTTTGATATTGTATTCAAAATACGTACCTAGATATTATTGATTCTAAATTTTTCCAAGCTTAAATAGAAGCAATGACTCGTCAATTAAGACCTACGACCTAGCTACCATCGTGCATCGCCAACATACAGTAGTTTTTAATTTATTAATATGTTTTACAATGTAATCAAAATAGACCTTGGCAGGCTTGGTGCTGTTCGTGGGCTTATTAGTCCTTGGATGGGTGGTTTGGAGATCCCTGCTTAAGATCTTGAACCGCTGAAGTACTAAAGCATGTGCTTATAAGATTATCTTATATAGTTTATTGTAGACATGTAGTAATGTTACGTTAAGTTTAGACAATGCAAACAATAACACGGAAGAATTTGCGACATGTTGCTTTTACATGCTGCCTGTAATTATCTAGATTCTTAGGCATCAAGACCGAAAAGATTTTAGGTAGATATAACATTAAAATGTAGACTTTACATTGCATTTTTCAAAAATAAAGTTTACTTTTTATTTGGTTCATGTTACGTAAGTTTTGTTATTGTACAATAAATATATATTAAACAGGTTCCCGCGTTTAGCGATCTTGTTTCATCCCCAGGGAGCGTTTTAAATGGGTAAAATTGTAAGATATATGCACCCCGTGTTCAAATAAATAAAAATAAAATAAAATGTATTTGAAAGGTAATATTTCATAGACAATTTCACATGATATAGACTACTACTAGCTCACGCTGTATTCCCACTGGGGTAATCAGAAGCTATGAACCTCCCTCTACATACCACAGCCATTACTCTCCTTACGCATGCACGTCGGTCGAGGGTGCTCCTCATCTGACCCTTATTGAGCAGTTGACTAATCTGGCCGAGAAAGGTCTTCCTTGGGCGCCCCCCTCCGACACTTCGATCTTTTTAGTTAATCTCCTCTCATCCATCCTTTCCGAATTATTATGATATATTATAGAATATTTATTATATTATATTCCACTATCAATCACACTGTTTTTAAAATATACTCTGGAATTCCTTAAATGTTTTTGTAAAAACTACTCGGTTAATAAATATTTTCTTTCTATTACAAAAAAAACTTATCCTAGTGTTATAGTAAAATTTAGAAAATTCAGTTGAACCTTTTACTTATAACGGATGCTGAATGTGGAATGCAATAGAACGTAACAACTTCGATTATGTCCAATCACATACGAATTAATTAAATTTGTCATAACACTGCGATATTGAAGTTTGCATTTGCGCACAAACCGGTCCCTGCTTTCAACTTTCCACGTTCACAGCTCGAGTTTTGTAATAGCTTTCTTTTTGTAACTATGAGATAACGTTATTTCATTATTTACGTATGCTCGCGAATATTGCTAATTTATTATACGATGTAATCATTTGCATATTATTATGATTACTTTACTTTAACCAGTTTTTAGTTGTTTAGATCGCTTCATAAAATGAGTATTGTAAATTAGTTCGAACTTTTTAGAGCGGCCGTGGTCTAGCGGTAAGACGCGTGAACTCACGACTGATGAGACCCGTATTCTAATCTCGCTAATTCTGACCGGTACCAATGTAACTATGTTATATGTACTTTGGTCGCTCAGTGCTTATAGGCACTATTAAAGATTGGTAGTCAAACAACTCAAAGAGGGTTAGCCCAGTCTGCCGTCCTGGGGTAGTACCACCACTTTCGAATGTAATACCCGCGAAGTAGCCTTGTTGCGTTTCGGGAACAGTTTGAAAGTAGCCAGGTATTGCAAGAGGAGTGTGCACTGTCAATCTATATGGTACATAATCGTCTCCTCAGTCGTCTCAGTTGTCATATGCCGAGCTAGAATTTAAAAAAAAAGTATCTTTGATTTAAACTTGTTATATGCCTTTATAACATTCTATGAGTATCAAATGCAAAAATGTTTTTAATTACTGATCCAAAAGATATTGTTATAATGAAAGCTCAAAACGTTAACCCGTAGAAAATATGCGATCTAGAAATTCTAACAACAGCGTACGTTTATGACCATTACAAATGGACCGAGTTAATTATATGCTTATATGAATAATTCGTCGCGTTCAATTAGCTATCATATCCATGGCAATAATTAGAGGTAGGCAGTATCATTGGAAATACTTTTTCCTGCTGTGTTTAATACACCGCCACAATCTCTCAGTTAATATTTCTATTTAAAATAAATTCGGATTTGCTCAAAGTTTATGTAAAATTGAATTGTACAAAGTACAACCTCGCTTATGTACTTTTTTTTTTTCATTTTCGATTGAGGTTTTCAATGCGCTACGTTATTGTAGTGTTAATTTCAATTCGTTTTCTTTTATTGTATTGTTCATGTTTTTTTTTTAATTTTATTCATCATGAATATAATATTTGTTATATTGTTCATTTAATTTTTTATCAATTTTCACATAACCATAATCCACCTAACGTTAAGCTTCAGTACGGTCTGTAAAACAACTGCTACCACAGGCAGTCAGTAGTGCCCTCCACTATGCTTAAGATATATTGACAGTGCACATGCCTCTCGTTATACCTGCCTACTTCTAAGCTGATTCCAAAACGCGAGTATGTCACTTTATGAGAGTTACATTTGAAGTGGTGGTACTATCCCAGGGCGACGGCTAATAACTTCCAACCGTTTGTATTATATGACTTATTTATTTAGAAATTTTCACAATTGATATACGGCCAATGAATAATGTTGATGTGTTGACGCCGTGTTAGCGGGAAAAGCGAGTGCGTATACGCATCCATCTCGTTTTTCTTCCTGCCCGGATTGTATGGTTTCTAGAAAGTTGATCTTGTTTCAAATACCACAACATCGGCATTCTTTACTTTGAAATGTCAATGTTAAGAGAAATTTATATGCTTGTTATTATTTAATATTTTATTATATTTTATTTTAGACTTTAGACTGTTGCTTTCATCTTTTTTATTGTAGCTCGACATATGACAACACTCCGCCTTATGTTAAGCAAGAGTGCGATCCATGGACATGCATGACAGTGCACACTCCTCTCATTACACTCTGGCTACTTCTAAACTGATATATTTTTCTGTGGTAGCAGTTGTCTCCGCTTTTGAGCCGTTGTACTAAGGGTTACCAACAGTACTAAAATATATATTTTTCAAGTGGGTTTTCATGGGCCAATCGGAAACTATTAGAGATAACGAAAAATACTCAAAGGAGTCTTCTATGTCTAAATAATTACTTCCCAGAATTTGATCCTTATTAGCGACACTATCGGAAGGTGCAATAATACAGTGTGTGTTTTATTTTTCAAAATAAACGGGTTCGATTCCTGACTGGGAATTTAGTTTTTTTTTATTTATTTATTTATTTATTTATTTATTTATTTATTTGGTTCAAAAACAGAAACTTACAACTAATTATGTATAAATTAACAAATGTAAGAAACAACAATCTATGTAAGCTCTAATAATATTGAACACAACATGCTTATAAAGGTAATACATTAAATACACTAAATTTGAAGTGCTATGCAAGGTAAGAGAAGAATACACAGAAAATTATCAATACTAATAATAATCGTAATAATAATAATAATTTTAAATCGAATGATGCTTTGAGCGTTTTCGCTATCTTTTATCTATATAAAATATCTCTATAGTTAATTATAATAAAATAGTTAAAAATCTATATAGTTTCGGATTTGGCGATGAAAGCCCACTTCAAAAATTCACCTATATACCCTTAAAGAAATATAGTACGCAAAAATACTATATTTTAGTTTATCAGTGATAGAGCCTTTCTCTAGATCTATTTGGAATAAATATAATTTACCTTATTTTTTATAGCTAATTCCGAAATATATTATACTACAATCCGCGGAAGAAATATTGGCAACCCTATGTACTAGTTGTAACATCAGGCGAAGTGTGGTCGCGTGCCGGGTTACTATAAAAAAATATTGGCAAACATTTTTGTGTTAAAATGATTGTCTATTGAATGTCGTAGATTACATTCTCGTTTATAACAATTACTGAATAATTTCAAAATATTGCTTGTTTCGAATTCGAAGACAATGAAACAGCGTTAGGGGTATGTGTACAAATTAACAGGAAAAAAGAACTTGCGACAAAAAAGCAAAACACCTATTGTTTGCAAGAAACCGAAAGGAAATACACTAATCAATAATATGAAGCAAACCATATCGAAATCTATCATTTAGTAATTTTTACGTTAATTAATTAAAAGTTGAAAATGTTGTTTAGTAACCCGCATTTTTTCTACCGATTCGTGAGTCTTGACAAAGCCTATACTTATAAGCACTTATTGTATCATAGACACTAATGTAATACGAGTATATAACTTAGGTACATTCATGACATGACATGAAACAAGCGTGAGCGGCTTCAAACGATTTGACAATGTTGTCAACAGTCAAATACTAACTGACAGAAAACCTAAAAATGACTGAGATCATCTTTTCTCCCTCGTCACATTGGGAGCGTTATTGCTTATCTAGTTGTATATATCAATGGGTATATTGGTATCGGTCGGTGAGATTTGAACATGGGTATCATCGATCGTGAGTTCACGGCTTTCATCGCTAGACCACGGCCGGCTGTCAATATCTCTTGGCTGGTTTACATACTCGTGTATGATTAGATTTTATAATAAAAAAAGTATTAATTTAGTAACTTTAGTAACTCCCGCGTCATTTTTGAGGAAAACTTTGAGCTTTTCTTTATTAACTTTCTTTTACGTGGTAAAATTATTTTAACCAATTTAAAACTAGAGAACAAAACACGATCGATGAGATCCGTGTTCAAATCTCGGTAGATTCTGAATTTAAACTTAAAACGCTTTTTAAGTTCGCTGCTGGTAACAATATATCTATGTTCTTCTACATACTTTGATGTTTGCCACGGTTATTAGCCCATTCTACCGTTCTGGGATAATACCACCCCAGTACCAAATAGCTACGAGTAGTAGTAGTGTTATACATATGTAAATCGTCGAAAAATTATATTTTTATTTCAACAAAACAAATAGTAATCTTTTTTGTTGTCATAATTTAAGTCAAAAGAACTATACAAAGTTTTAGTATACTCGTATCATTAAATATTACGAGAGAATGTTTTTATATAACCGGAAATGCGAGGTTCGTCCGTGACTTTGGTCGGTTTTAAAAGTTTCTGTATTTAACGCTTTGATTCGTTATGCCGTTTGTATTTAATATTTATCATTATTTAATTAATTTGCCGCTATTTCGACGAAAGTCGTTGTATAATTTTTTTTTAAATATAATTAAAAGTAATTTTAAATAAGATAAAATTTAAATTTAAAAGAAAGTTATCGTTTAGATTCTGAAAATTGCTGTTTTTTTTTCGCTAATCCTACATCGCTAGGCTCATTATCCAGGGAGAAGTTTGGTTTTATGCCTTGTTAAACTTAAAAGTAGCTTAATTGATGCTAGCAGGATCGTTTAAAATCCATCTTTATTTCAATTAAATTTAATAACCATTGCATTATTTTAACAAATACATGTATTTTATTAAAAATATAGAAAATCCACTAACTTAACAAGTTAAATAGAAGAGAAGAGAGTTTCTTAAATACTGGATTTGTTTTGATTATTATTTTGTTTTACATTCATTCAACACACCCGTTCATATTACACACAGAGAGGACACTCATACGCATCTATTTTGTAATCATATTAAATATTGTTACTCTTTTCTTATGTATGTTTTTAAAGACCAATAAACGTTATTTAATTATTATTTATTAATTTTTTATAACAATTTAATGATCTTGGTTACTTAACCTTTGTTTTTTAATTTTCTTTTCTTTGCTTTACAAACTAAGAAAAGTTTTGACAAGTGAATTGATCAAGCTACACCTAACAGTTCTAGTAAGTATTTTAATGAAATTGCAATTACATACATGATAATCCGACGCTCCAGTCTCCAATAATCGTGGACTGAAATGATGGTCGTACTGATCTGCTTCTTCTAACGAGTGCACAATAATTATCAACGCTGCCAACGTACTCAATAAAGGCATGATGATATTCCAAGTACCCATATTATAACGACCAAAATAATAAGTACTACCCGAACAGCTCGTTCAACACCAAACACACGGGAAATTTAACACAAAATTGCACTTTCGCGAAAAATCGCTTAAAATATTGTAAGGGAAAAAGAGGAAAAGTGAAGAAGTTAGATTTTAATTGAGAAGAGAACTTGTAACTCTTGAAAACTTAATTATAACACTCTGTCTTGAACAAAACTTTTACATTAAAATTTAAATCTTAATTAAGTTTATTTATTCACATTATTATTGTTTATAAACAAAACTCGATGGAAGCAGTTAACTCGCGTCGAAGGCAATTAAGTAACTGCTTGTTTTGCTAAGAAAATGTGAGGTTTCACGAGACGTTTTTTTTTCGAGATATTTTTTTGCTGAATACGAATGTGAAAGTGATCACGTTGGGTATACGTTTGCGCGCGACGAATACAGTCGACCGAATGTCGACGGGTTACTTAGACACGCTTATGCGCTCGCAGAAAAACTTTTTATTTTTTTTAAAAGCCTTTAACTATTTATTATTTGAATTTCATAACACTATTTTATACAATTAAGTGTGGTAGGCATTGATGCTGGTTGTTAACCCAGTCTGCCGTCCTGGAGTAGTACCACCACTTTCAAATGTAACACCGAAACTCTCATTAATCTGGGTGGTGCACATTCGTCTCCTGAAGCCGATATAGCGGAAGCGACGACTGTCTAGAAATTTATTACTTGTATCATATTGGCTAATGGTAAAAATAAAAACTAACTGATCCTAGATAAACTGTTTTGAATATGTAAAAACCTATCTGATAGATTCCGTGTTCACATTACCATCTGCAGAGAGATCTGCGCACGCGCCGCCTGCTCTCTGGAATTTGTCGCTCGCCGCATCTCGGACACGCGTCCATTTGATATTATCAATGTTATTATTTTCTATTATTATTATTATTTTATTCAGATTTTCTAAAATGACAACTTTGTTTTTTTTTAGAACGTAATGCATAATTTCACTTTCTGACACTTCAGTTTTCTTCTTTTAACACTTATACATACACAACACTTATACTTAGTTTTTTTATAGTAACTCGGTATATGACAACACTCCACCTGATGTTAAGTTAGAGAAAAACATTATACCCGGCTACTTCCAAAGTCAAAAGCCAAGTTTTGCCTTCAGCCCCTGATCCCGAAACGCGACTAAGCCACTTGACGGGTTTTAAAAGTGGTGTTACTAACCCAGGACGGCTGGACTAATAACCATCATCAGTCTGCCTATAACTTTTTAGAATTACTTATATTAGAGGTATAATTAAAATTTGCAAATTATTCACTCAATTTGTTCACGGTTATTGTATATATCGTTTTTCTTTCCGCTTTCCCCGTATCCATGTTAATTTTTTTTTCTCTTTTAACTATAATGATGGCACGTATTTACCTTGATTATTGAAGAGAATTTTACGTTAAATTGGTGAGATTTAACTTAATATAGTCGTTGTTGTACTCGTAAACCTTTTTACTTTCGTTTTATTTTTAAAATTATGATAATTTAATCTAAATTGAGTTGTTTGTGTTCGTTTCATTGTGGGAATTTTACCAATTATTATTATGTATTATGTTTTTTATATTATATGCGAGCTTTATAAAAAGAGGGAACCAGATATTTTTTTAATTGTCACTCGGCATGTGGCAACACTCTGCCTGATGTAAAGCTAGAGTGTGGTCCATGAATGGAAACAACTGCTACTACAGAGAAACTTGTGCAAGCAGCAGTCGCCTCCACTATGCCGGCTTGAGGAGACGAGCATGTACCATCTTAGATTGACAGTGTACACGCCTCTCGTTATACCTGGCTACTTTCAAACTATTCCCGAAACGCGACAAAGTCACTTCACGGGTGTTACATTCGAAAGTGTTGGTAGTGTTGGTACTACCCCAGGACGGCAGACTGGACAAATAACCATCATCAGTATGCCTACCACTCTTTAATAGTTACATTGGTACCAGTCAGAATTAGCGAAGTTCGAACACGGGTCTCATCGATCGTGAGTTCACGCGTCTTACCGCTAGACCACGCCGCTTCAATTAAAAAAAACTGACGTTTGAGCGGTCTAATGGCCGTGGTAAATGGAGAGAAAGGATCAAAACCCAAACCTCGCTAAATTCTGACCTATATCAATCACTCTGGTCGCTCAGTGCCTGTGATTCTCATGATGAGTGCTGTCCTTATAGACTGCGGAGTAGCTGAATCACCTCCACTATGCCGGCTTTGTGGGACGAGTGTACGCTGTCCAGATTCTCACGGGTCTCGTTACTTCTTATTTGTTATTTCTTAGGCACGCGTCATAGACTCGCCGTGTTTTAAAGCAAATAGCGATTCTTTTAATGTTTTTTATTAATTGTCCCTTTGACGATATTTACGATCTGTTATGGTTAGCGGGCCTTTTTAGTTTTTTTTTATGGATAAGAATCTGTTATTATTGCATAAATTTTATATAAACGCGGATGTTATCAGCATAATCCGGATCCGTGTTTTCTTGTGAGACTATAAATTTATCGATCTGTCTGTACGTACTCGCATCACGGTAGACTAGACACCGGTACATTTATTACTACTTGATGCAATTGACACGATTTCTCTGTAGTATTTTCTTGTACATTCAGCAAAAGGTTAGCTGCATCACTATCACTTTCTTGGCCGTTCGGACATTGATTAATAAGTATCAGTTTACAACCAAAGGATATGTGCCCAATCGCCTAAGGGAAATGGGCCCACATTTTTCTTATTGTAGCTGGACATACGACAAAGCTCCACCTTATTTTAAGCAAGAGTGTGTTCCATGATCGGAAATAACTCTCCACTTTGCCGGCTTGGGAAGACAAATGTGTACCATCAAGATTGACAGTTTCAAATGTGACAATTGCCCTTGTCCACGGGTGTTACATTCGAAAGTGGTGCTACCCCAGGACGGCAGACTGGGCTAATAACCATAATAAGCCTGTCTTTAATTTTTTATTTTATTTTTACGTTAGGTATTATAATAACTTGTGGTAGGCAGACTGATGATGGTTATTTGTCCAGTCTGCCGTCCTGGGTTAGTACCACCACTCTCGAATGTAACACCCGTGAAGTGACTTTGTCGCGTTTCGGGAATAGTTTGAAAGTAGCCAGGTATAACGAGAGGAGTGTGCACTGTCAATCTAAGATGGTACATGCTCGTCTCCTCAAGCCAGCATAGTGGAGGCGACTGCTACCCGCACAGGTTTCTCTGTAGTAGCAGTTGTTTCCATTCATGCACCGCACTCTACCTTTACATCAGGCTGAGTGTTGTCACATGCCGAGCTACAATAAAAAAAATATATAACCCATTTTGAATGTTTCACAGGAAAAGCGAACTTTAAACATTTAGTTATAATTATGCAATACAATAATATAATATTATTTTTATATAAATACGTAATAAAATATTTGATTGTGTTAATAAAGCAAAATAACTTAGGAATACTCTTTCCGTGTAAATAAGAATTACGTGCGGTTTAAGTAAGCGTGATTCAATTTGTTAGTTATTTCCTTGTTGGCGGTGACTTGGATATTGTAACACCCAATAATTACATTTGATGTAATAGAAAATATTTTGTGTATTGTATAGGTAATGCATAATAAATGTAAAACATAACTTACATAACGTTATTTTATATTTTTTAAAGGCTTTTCGAATGTCATGTGAAATAAAGAACAATAATAAGCTGGAATTATAAATGCGAAATAAGTATTCATTGAATTAGATGAAAGTAAAAGCGTATCACATTGGCCCATTGTTTTGTTATCATCTTACTTTCGTTACAATATTTTGCATCTCGTCTTTTGGCAATTTGTCTTAAACTGCATTACAAGATTTCTTGCTTGCATCAAAATTTTAAAAATCCGGTTTCATTGGTACCGGTTGGATTTTGCGAGATTTAAATTTGAACGCGGGTCTCATCGATCGTGAGGCTCGGCCTGTAGCGCTACTCACTTTAGTATTCGAGCAAACCAGAGAAATAGCTAGCTTCTTACTTCACAAGGCCTTATGCCGAACCCGATTTGTGTGCCCCTGAAAAAAGTGTATCTAGTGCGGGTTTAGCTGTTTAGTAGGATATATGTATTTTAGTGTTGTAAACATACACGCATCGTACTTTTAAAAATTACTTAACAAAATCGTGTTTGTATTGGTCGTAAATCTCTCTCACGTATCTAAATAGGCTTATTAATGCGTTCCACTGAGTTATGTGTGATCTTGACTCTTAAGTAACTTTCTGATTGTACTTTGTTCAACGATCGTGTCGAGCGAGACATAATTGTAACTGATTATATTTTTATCTCAAATTTTTGGCATATTAAAATGCTGAATTTGTTATTATTAAATTTAAAAAACCAAGCCTAAAGTGGAAATCGAACCTACGTTCACCGCTACACGTGCGGTTCCTCTGACCACTAAGCTATACAGCCATTGACGCTTTAGTTCCTTCATTCTATCTTTCCATCGGCTTTCTACCCTCCCAACTCCTGGGTTAATTTTTTCCATTCTGTTTTCGTCTTTTTTTTGTCAATATATATTTGTTCAGTGCCCGTAACGTTTACGTAGAGGTTTCATGATTATTTTGTACACCTGCATAAGATAATTTAAAAATGTGAATAATTTGTTCAACTTTTACTCAGTCAAGAAAGACAAATGTGCAATCATTCCTAGAATGGCTCTTGCTAAGATTTATATATTCGAGTTTTTTTCGAGCTTTACATCAGGCGGAGTGTTGTCACATGCCGAGCTACAATAAAAAAAAATATATATATCTTAAAGATTTCATTTTATTTACAATAAAATTGGAAACTAACAAACAATAGATATAATAAATAACTTTTAAATTATACGGAACCATGTTAGTTTGGGCGTAAAAAAAATATAATTGGTCAGTAATCAATAATTGTGATAATAAGGGGCTTATAACAGTCGATTAGACACGGTTTTTATAATTCCAATTGCTTTTTTTAGCGTATATTTATTTGGTTAATTAATTAATCAGTCGTGTTTAGTGTGCGTCTTCCGGAATTGCATTTTATTTAAACAATTTGCGAAGTCGGATATTATTTTTCTTTTTTTTTTAATTGTAGCTCGGCATGTGACAATACTCCGCCTGATGTTAAAGCTAGAGAGTTGTGTAAAGTTTTATACATTTATATAAGTAAAATTATTGTACAAAAGATCTGTAATCGGGGTACCCAGTAACACAGGTTCTAAGAACCTAGTACAGGAGCCCTTGCAACTTTTATTATTTTACATTTTACAATAAATTATATTTTATTTATTTATTTATTTAATAACCATCATCACTATCATCTATTCGTTCATGACTATCCTTAGTTTTCAGGACCCAGACAGGACAGAAATATGCTCAGAAAACATTACTCAAGTAAAATTGTGGTTTATATATATTTTTCCTTTTTTATTAATAGATGGGCCGTAACAACTGTGATGACTCGGCAGAATAACGTGCGTCTAACAAATTACGATACGAGTACGTTCATACCACTGTGGGATATGTGTAATCATGAAAATGGAAAGGTAATGTCTTCTTATGCCTTTCGATACGTTTTGGCGCAAGTTACACACACACGCACACACTAAAATATTCATTTAGTTTTGAAGAAAATTAAAATACATGATCTCTTTTTTTTTTTCAGTATCAGATCAGTATTTTTATTATTTGCCAAACACTCACGTACAATCAACAATAGGTTACCTCTATCGCTTTAAGGACTATTTGTGTTCGACATTCTCCCTCGCTTCGACAACCAATAGTTTTCGACATTTTTCGACAATTCGACAAACAATCGATTTCACATCACTAATTGGCTAAAAGGGGGTGTTTCTCATTCACCTGAGATTTGAAACGATAATATAATTGTTCGTACGCTAACGACCATTTTAAGGGTCCAGAATCCAAGCTAGAGTGCGGTCCATGAATGGAAACAACTTCTACTACAGAGATATCAGCAGCAGCCCCCTTCGCTATGCCGACCTGAGGAAACGAGTGCACCATCTAGATTGACAGTGCACACTCCTCTCGTTATACCTGGCTACCTTAAAACTATTCCCGAAACGCGACAAGGTCACTTCACGGGTGTTACATTCGAAAGTGGTGCTACTACCCGCAGCCGGCTAAATGGACAAATAACCATCATCAGTCTGCCTACCACTCTTCTTTATTATCAATATTATGTATTTCAGATAACAACAGATTACAATACGGAACGGGATCAGGCCGAATGCTTCGCTCTTAGAGATTTTAAGGAAGGCGAGCAGATTTTCATTTACTACGGGTCAAGACCAAACTCTGGATTGTTTTTGCATAATGGGTTAGTATTATTCGGCATATGACAACACTCCGCCATTTGCCTTCCAAAACTCCGTAGCAAGATTCAATAAAGATTCTACCACTTTACTGAAGCTATTTATGACTTGACTGGGACTCGACTTGACTGTTTAGTGTGATGAATGAATGACCCATATTAATAACTTTTTTTGTTATATATGGCGTATAACAATTTGGCAGTGTCAAAGTAAATATTTTTGCATCAAGTTAACAACATTGTGCATCACGAGTCATCCATTCATCACACCAAACAGTCAGGTCAAATCTCAGTCAAGTCAAAAATTGTTCCAGTAAAGTGGTAGAATCTTTACTGAAACTTTCTAGGGAGTTTTGGAGGGAAAATGGAAACACAGATTCTCTTCTTTTGAATTGTTTGCCCTTGCGCACGTTCACGAACAATGGTTAATAATCCACCTTTATACAAATTCACACTTAAAGAAACACAAGTTTTGGAAAATAATTCAACCTGATGTCTCAAGATGGCCGCCAAAACTCCCTAATATTAACTTAATGCAAATATTTACTTTGACATTGGCAAATTGTTATATTGCCTTAAATATAAAATAAATAAATGAGAGGTATGTGCAATGTTAACCTAGATAGGCCAGTATGGTAAAAGCGACAGCTGCCCGTAGAGATTTCTCTGTAGTAGCAGTTGGTTCCGTTCATGGACCGCACTCTAGCCTTACATTAGGCGCAGTCTTGCCATATGCTACAATAAAAAATTAATAAAAAACATTTTTAGAAGTCTGTTTTTTTTTTCAGAATTGTTTTTGTTATGTTAAAGTTTTGTTAATTTTCAGATTCGTGTATCCAAATAATACGACAGACAGTCTTTCTTTGGCGTTGGGCGTGAGCGCGAGTGACCCATTAGGTGATACGAAGTTAGTACTTCTCTCAAAATTGGGATTGGGCAACGTAACACACTTCACACTCTACAATAAAGATACGCCAATAAGCCCAGAATTGCTCGCGTTTATACGTATTTTTAATATGAACAAAGGTTAGTTTTGTTTGAAGTTTACTAAGTTTGTAAATAAGTGAAGAGTGGTAGGCAGATTGATGATAGTTATTTGTCCTGTCTACCGTCCTGGGGTAGTACCACCACTTTCGAATGTAACGCACGTGAAGTGACCTTGTGCGTTTCGGGAATAGTTTGAAAGAAGCCAGGTATCGAGAGGATTGTGCACTGTCAATCTAGACGGTACATGCTCGTCTCCTCAAGCCGCCATAGTGGAGGCGACTGCTGCCCGCACAGGTTTCTCTGTAGTAGCAGTTGTTACCATTCATGGACCGCATTCTAGCTTTACATCAGGCGGAGTGTTGTCACATGCCGAGCTACAATAAAAAAAAGTTTTATTTAATACCAAATTGGATGGCGTGCATTCGCCTCCTCAAGCCGGCATAGAGGGAGTGACTACTGTTACCAGCAGACATTTCTCTGGGGTAGCATTTGTTTTCATTCATGGACCGTACTCTAACTTAATATCAGACAGATATCATATCGAGATACAATAAAAATGTTAGATAAAATATTAACTATATTAATTCTGAAGAATTAAGCTATTTATTAGTAAAGGTTTTATTAAAATATGTTCAGTAGTTTTAAAGATCTTATTTTTTAATTATTTATTTTTTTATTTTTTAATGCATGTATAGTACTAAGACAATGTTTGTATTGTCAAAATGGGTACCAGTCAGAACTTAGCGAGGTTCGAACACGGATCTCAACGATCGTGAGCTCAGACATACATTCAAACCATTATTTCTCTTTATATAATATATAGATGTATATTTTTCAATTTCAGAGGAACTATCGCGTTGGTTAGCCCGTGGTGTACCAAGTGATCTGGTATCGTCCGAACCTCTAAGTTCGTCCGAAGTGGGTGCAGTAATAGAGAATAAGGCTTACACGTATCTGTTGACTCGATGCACTTTACTCCGAGCTGGTTATCGGGTCAAGAGTGCTGCCGAGGAAAATGGAGAAATGTCTGTTATTCGGTTAGTTTTTTTTCTCTAGAAGTTACTAGCACAGAAAAAAGTCTGCAGGTAACACTGGTCACCCCCTCTATGCCGGCTTGGTTACACGTGAACTTAAATTTTTGAAATTCTTCAAGCGCAGTGTGAAGAGGCATCTCACAAAGCCGGGATAGCGGACGCGATTGCTGTGTTCTCTGACAGCAGTCGCCTCCACATCAGACGGAGTGCGGTCATGTGATCTGCTAAAACAGTCTGCGTACCAATATATACCTTCTACCACTGGGCCATTGTCGCTCAAATGCTGTTAAAGTATTTTATAGGGAATGGTAGTGCAGTTGATTATGATTCCTGCGTCAGGGATACACGTTAGGCTGGCAGATGTCCTGTTCCTGACCAGAAACTCATCCTGTATAATCTACTTAAATTATGCGATAGAGGGTGGTATAAATTGATAGAGTGTAAAGAACCTTTTTTTGTTTCAGAAATAACATAAAACTTTTAAAGGAATGTGAACTGAGAATCTTAGATAATACTATTAAGTATGTTAAGGAAATGCTAGAGAAATATCCTTTAGATAAAAAGATACAATAATAAGGTATTTTAATATACGTTTTAAACGCCTTGAAGATAATATACATAAATATATTATAAGTTGTTTGCACAATGCAGTAATTAATATAACCAGTGAAAGAATTATCAAACTAAATACCGTGGGTATAAAGACTATGTTTGTTTAAAATATCGCTTTTAATTTTTTTTTTTTTTGTATAATTAGATATTGTTATTATTTTTGGATAGGAAGCTTTGCACTTTACACGTACGTGACCATGTGAGCAAAAATGAAAAGGGTGGGTAAGGAAATACGAAACACCGTACGTGGCAGACACGTACCGGCACAAAAACAAAAGAATTGGGATCGGTTAGGAAGTTACCCAGGTTATGAGTGTGTACTGTCAACCTACTCACATTCGTCTCATCAAACGGCATAGTGAAGGCAACTGTTGCCTAGAGAAAATTATTTACGGTTGCAGTTGTTTCCGTACATGGCCCCCACATTAAGCGAAGTGTTGTCATATGGCAAGCTACAATAAAAAAATACGCTACGCTTACGCGTGATATATATTATTGATACGCCTTTTTTTATTTAAGAGGTAGATATACGCCGTTGACCTTGCTCGTCCCGTACTGATTTATTGGGCGACATAGGGGTTGCTCACGCGATTGTGTGTAAAAAAAAATAGTAAAAATAATTTAAAATGTTATTTGAAAAAATAAACCGAAGATTCCCTAGGTATTGTATTGTCTAATGTCATGATGAAAATAAAAAACCTAGCTATTAATAGTTTAGAAGAAAAATGGTTTTATATTTCTGAAACAGGGGCGGGGGGGTTACTTTGCATGAATATTAATGATATTTAAAACTACTTTTTATTAAATAAAGAGGACATGTTTTGTATAGTGTAGATTAACATATATTTTTTTAAAGATAATTTCGTTACGGATTATGGAGAAAAAAGGTTTTAATCCCCTTCCGTTCCAGCGCAGTTCACATATATCCCAGCCTTAATGTATGAAATACATATTTCTTTTGTGGCTGTGCCGGTACGCGTCTGCCACGAAACTGGGTCTGTTGATAATATCGACCGTGTTCATCTCGAATGTGGTCACGTAGGACGATTTATTATAAATAAAATAACAAGTTTATACTCGAAAGTAAAAGATTATTTATTCAATATATATTCATATATTTTTATACAATATATACTACTTAAAATATACAATATGTATTTTTTCAATTGATAGTTAAATGTTTTTTGTTTATCGCCAAACCTTGGACCTTCGTTTAACAATATGTCTTCTATACCTTTTTACAAGTATAGTAAAGAAAATTCTTGTGTTATATTTTTCAGTTAACAAAAACACCTTTAAAATTATGTTTAATAAATAACAGTGACATAATTGTTATTATTTTTTTAAATATTGTTTAAATAAACTTAAAGTTATAAATCTAGTTAAAAACCTAACGACAATTAATCGTCACTGTCATTTATTGACATGAATATCCTGTATCCTGGACTGAGAGTGAACTGGGGGCAAAGTATGAATTCACATTTACGTTATCACGGCGTAAATTTCTAAGTTATATACAGGGTGTATCGGGCAACGTGTAAAAAATTTCAAGCGATGACTCAGTAAGTGATTCTGAGCAGAGATTAATTTACAAAATAAATACTTTTTTTTTATCCAAATGTCCACCTTTTCCTTGTAGAAACATACATACGAGTAATTTGCTACAAACACGTGTAATCATTGTGTCGGCCGGCGGTGCATCAAACGAATGACCTTGCCTTTGATCGACGCCGACAACCTTTGCCGCCTCGCCTTTGATCTCGCGCCGACAAACCAGGTGCCGGCCCACCTGCAACGACTATTCTGTCAGTTTCCGAATGGCCGCGTAACTGTGTACACGTGCGCGTATTCGTAAGAACGTTTGCGTATTCGTAAGATTTGCGGTGAATGCGAAATAACACTAACGCGACAATGTCACTTGCGAACATTAAACTTTGTGATCGTTCTTTTGTGTGGAGGAAGTGGTGGAAATTTAAGTGCTGCCTTATGTTTTTGGAGAGAACGGTATCCTACACGATTCCGTACGACGCGTATTAAGAATTGTTCAAAATCTTGCGTGGGGGTTATTACGTGGGCAAGACCTACACCCGTATAAGCTCTCATTACATTTTGCGAGTGGCCATCTCGCTCCCTAGACTTAACGCCCTGTGATATTTAATTATGGGGAGACATAAAGCGGCGCGTGTATTCTGACAGAGACGGTGAGGTCAACGACCGCGGTGAACTTCGTAGGCGGATTGAAGGTAAACTACCTAATCATTGTGTTAATAAGTCAATTATACTAAAACCATTTTGTTCTACTACTTTCTCAATAAATTATTTTTTATGACCGCTGTACTTTCGTAGTTTCGTAGCGCTCGATGTCCACGTCGGCCGGTCCATTTGTAGACATTTTGTTTCTGTGATAATACCATACACGAGAACTTTTATTTAGTAAATTTATTTTTTGGGGGGTGTTCACCGCTCACTTAATATTTACCTTAATTTTTTTACACGATGCCTGATACACCCTGTATAAGACTTTTTTTATTATTATTATTTACTACCCAAGGTAGAACCTTTCTGCTTCCTGAAGGCCAGCTGGAAGAAAATGCCTTGCGGCATTAACCTCGCCTTTTGTTCTATGTATAACAATAAAGTTTTAAAATAAAATAAATAAATAAAATAAAGTCCTCCACTAATCACAATATTACTTTAACGCCGAGGTAAGAAAATCAAATGAAGCCATTCTATTGGCTCACTTTACGCCGTGAGAGCGTAAATGTAACACATACTCAGCCTTAGAATACAAAATATAAATAATCTTTTTTTTTTGTTTTTTCAAAAATTAGGTAACCAACTACCTCGGCATTTTATGTACTATATACCCAGTAATTTTGTGTGTAATTTGTACGCGTCTATGACGAGACGCCGCCGTGGACCATTCAACCTTATGTTTAATTTAGATTTTTGAATCTGCTCTTATATTGTTATGGTTAGATTCCTTGTAAAGATCGTTCTATGTCAACGCTCAAGTTTTGTTTTAATTGTACTCCATGTTTTCACCCCTTTGTCACAAATTTTCATCCCATTCATTAGAAATTATAGATTCAAGTTTGCATGCTTAGTAAGTTTCGTATTTTTTTAAACTAATATAGTGTGTCAAATAATTAATAATTTATGAACTTAACATTGCATTTTTATAGAATACATGATTTTATTAATTTGCATGCGTATCAAGTCACCAGGGGCTTGTCTCAAAGTCTAAAGCCAATCAATAGTTGTCACTTGATCGAATCGACAACAAAATGTATGGGATTCGACGTTTCGTTATCACTTGGGTGACAGTCGTTATCCTTGTCGTTATGACAAGGGGGCGCTCAGAGGGCTATTTTTAAAGTATGTGCACAATGATCGCAATAGTTGATGTATGTGAGAAATAAAGCAATATTATTATTATTTTATTGTAGCTCGGCATGTGACAACACTCCGCCTGATGTAAAGCTAGAGTGCGGTCCATTAATGGAAACAACTGCTACTACAGAGAAACCTGTGCCTCCACTATGCCGGCTTGAGGAGACGAGCATGTACCATCTTAGATTGACAGTGCACACTCCTCTCGTTATACCTGAACTTTTAAACTATTCCCGAAACGCGAAAGTCACTTCACGGGTGTTACATTCGAAAGTGGTGGTACTGCCCCAGGACGGCAGACTGGACAAATAATCATCCTCAGTCTGCGTACCACTCTTATTTTTACTTAGTTCAGTAGTATTAGGCGTTACTTTGCAGAATCCATAGCCATATTATTTTCCGGACACAACTTTGCAACTAATTTCCGCTAATCAATGTTAGTGAGGGTGTCACAGTCACATCAGCTGTCAATGTTATACCCTTCATCAACATGCAAAAACCTCTCGACGCATTCCGTCACTCCACGTGGCATCCTCAGGAGACGTGTGGTCGCTTCGACTTCGCTCCGTTGTCTCTAGCATTGATTAGCGGAAATTAGTTGCAAAGTATTGTTTGGAAAATAATTTTGGTTATTTTTACTTTATTTGCCGTATTATTGTGTATTCTATTTGGAGAGAAAATAAATTATAAATGCTTGGGCGGATTTATTATAAATAATAATTAATGAGAATTTATTATTATTTTGTTATTTTTTTAATATAACTAATATTAAGGTGTTTGTTGTTTCGCTTTTTTTTTCTTAAACTAGGACGAAGTTTTCTTAATTATTTATTTAATCTGTGTTATGATTTTTTCTTTGTTATAAATTATAATATATTTTAAAATTTATTACTTTGTTTTCTTTTATATGAAGTACCTCGACAATTACATTTTAATTAAACCTAATATTTAACTTAGATTTTAGGAATTTTATGAATGACCTAATTAATTCTAAGTCTAAGAATTAATATTTACAATATATTTGTACTTAACAATGGAATTTTCGAAGCGTTATATTTATTAGAAAAATTTAAACTATTGAAAATAATTTAAATATAAAATACAATAAGACAACATGGAGGGGATATATTTTTAAGAAGAAAAAATATAAATCCTCGCATATCGTCATTAAACTGCCCATCACTATTAACTAAATTAAAATTACTAATGCACTGCATTAACTTTGACATTGTAATTTCGTCTTTATTGTAGCTCAGCATGGATGTGACAACACTCCACCTGATGTAAAGCTAGAGTGCGGTCCATAAGTGAAAACAACTGCTACTACAGAAAAATACGGGCAGCAGTCGCCTCCAATATGCCGGCTCGAGGAGACGAGCAAGTACCATCTAGATTGACGGTACATACTCCTCTCGTTATACCTAGCTACTTTCAAGCTATTCACATGGGTGTTACATTCGAAATTGGTTGTACTACCCCAGGACGGCAGACTGGGCTGATAACGATCATCGGTCTACCTACCCCTCCTAAATTGTTATAATGTCATAAATAAAAAGTGGTAATTGGCGATGATGTACACTCAACAGAAACGGAAGCAACAGCAGAGCGCGTAGATTCCACTTCGCTTCAATAACTTAAAAAATAAAAAAAATTCATTCACTACATAAAGTAGGCTCCCTAACGTTTGCTATTTTTTTATAATAATCTACCTAGTAGAGGGGATAAAGAAGCTTTCTGAGATGAGTCTTAAATCTAAAAGTATATTTTTACTAAGAAAGCAATAATTAAATATAGGTATGCAAGTAAAATCTTTTTTTATAAGTACATTCTTTCTCAATATTTTGTGGAAGTATTGTACACTTCACTATAATAAAAACTTTCTAATAAATATAGAAAACAACCCTGATTTAATTCATTAAAAATTGGTAAAAGTTCGTTCCGTGAAACGAATATTGTAATTTATACAAGTTTTACCTCTTATCTTTAGTTCACTTTGTCTATTACTGCGAAGAAAACTTTTGTACATTGAATTTACAGATATTTTACGTTTTCACGTTTTCAAAATGTACTTTTTGAACAGTTTTCGTTTCAAGGAACAAAATAAAGTAGATAGAACCCAGGAAACAAAGATTATCTATTACCTAGGCACTCTAAAATAATTTAAAATATAAACTAAAACCTATTTTATCCGTCCTTTATGTGGTACATAATTATGAAATGCGTCTTCACGATTTCGTGTTCTTAAACTTCTCCAAGCAACTAGAAGAGCTCCGCATAACGCACTCAATAGGAGACCACCTGAAGCCAAAATGGCTGAAAACACCGATGTTTTCATACATGTGTGTCCTTCGACTGCTGAAATAAATAACAATCATGTTTAAAATATTTATATATTTTAGTGTTAACTAGCGGATCTGACAGACGTCCTGCCCGAACGTTGTCTTACTTGCTTGCTATTAACGAGTTCTAGCGGGGACTAGATATATAACGCAATTTCATTTTAAAATATGTTTTTAAACTGGATTCATACGAGACTAATCTTAGAAGAATCATATAAAAATCAATTAAAATTATATTATTAAATAATGTATTCGTGAAAATAACTTTTTTGTGCTTTAAGTTCATTTAGTACCATTAAGATGGTACATGCTCGTCTCATTAAGCCGGCATAGTGGAGGCGACTGCTACCCGGTCTCTGTAGTAGCAGTTGTTTCCATTCAAGGACCGCACTCTAGCTTTACATCGGGCGGAGTGTTGTCACATGCAGAACTACAATAAAAAAAAAGAAAAAGGCGTTACATTTATTTTTAAAAAGTCTAGGAATTACCTAATATTTTCTCCCTGTCTGGATCCTCTTCGCCTTCCTGGAGAACCCTCAGAGACTGGAATAAGCTAATATTCTCTGATAACCTGGGTATAATGGCAGCGGCTTCGTTCGACACTTTACCAGTATCAACCTCAGTATCTATGGAACGTCGTTTCACACTTTTCATGTTACGCCAATGGCAGGGTTGAGACTAAAATAATATTTAAAAAATAATTATTTTAATATAAAATTTAAGTATAAAATCCTGTATTGGTTAAAATAAAATTCGTAATAATCGTATTTGTAATTCGTAAAATAGTTCAATCAACTCGGGCTGGTCTACTTTGTCAGTTAATTCCACTTTAACTAATGCTATCTACACAACAAAAATAAACATAATTCGATACGATAACTTATTTAACCTAAACTTTGTTTTAAAAAAATTAATACTAACCGGACATCTGCCATGACACATCCTAACATCGCATTCAATATACAAAGCAGGTGATCCCGTGAATCTAAACGTCTTCATATAAGCATACACTTGAGTTTCAAACACACCCGTTTCAGACCAAGAACCACGGAACCGCGAAATTAACTTATCATCTACAGGACAACTGAAAAAGAATACAATACAATGTTTAAAGAGTGGTAGGTTATTAGTTTAGTCCCCCAATTTAGCCCCGGGACAGGACCTCCACATAATATTTTGACCGTACCATGCATATACGTTTATGAAATTTGTTTGTTTGTGCATAAAAATAAATATCTATTTCAAGAACAACAAGCAGTGACGACGAGATCCCTGCGTTCACAATATATACAAAAACTGTACAGACCACATGCAAGACTAACTTTAACAAACAAAAACTCATATATAATGTGTATTAATACTTATAATAAACTTCCAGACACCTTTAAAGATAAATCAATTTACTCATTTAAAAAGAATACAAAAGCATGGCTTACGGAAAGATGTTTTTATTCGGTGAAGGATTACATGGAATATAAATGAAACACACTTAATTTATTTTTATTATTATTATTATTATTATTTTTCTTTTCTGTAATTTTCCATGACATTAATAAAGTTTATAATACTGTTTATACATTGACATTATATTATTTGTAATAATGGACTGTAACTATGTAATAAGGACAAATGTGTGTACGCCTGCAAAGGCAGATATTAGTTGGACATATTTATTGTACTGCCTCAGAAATTACCTAATACCAAGCACGCAATAAAGATTTCATTTCATTTCATTTCATTTCATTTCATTTCATTTCATTTCATAAATAGTAACACCCGTGAAGTGACCTAGTTGCGTTTCAGAATTAGCTTATGCTCTGTCGATGGGTAGAGTGCATTCTTAACGTGATCAATGACCATTCGTCCCGTTTTGAATGGGACTGTCCCGTTTTTGGGTACTCCGTCCCGCGAGCAAGCTTCGGGACGCAGAATTGTCCCGTTTCCAAGGAAACGGACGTTCTGTGTAGGATTTTAATTATTATAAATAACCTATGACCAAAATATAGCAAAATACGTTGATTTTTTTAAACTGAAAAGGCGGCGGGGATTATGGCCTCAAATAACTTAATATCCCGTTTTGAGTTATCAAACCGATGTAGCAAAAGCAACTGCCACCTACAGAAATTTTAGCTTATCATCACAACACACCGTTTATGTGTCGTCACATGTCAAACTACATATAAAAATATCATACCCTAGTAATATGTATTCATTCTTTATTATTATTTTTAGATCTTTTCAATTAGTTGTAAAAAAAATAAATGTTAATAAATAATTGTTACCCGTATTCATCGATTAATTGTATGCGTTTTGTTGCACCGTTGTGAGCAAAACAATCGTTGACAACGATATCGAATCCATCTGCAACACACCATAAAAGGTCAAAATCACGGAAGATCGATGACTTTTGATCCAGTTACAAACAATCAATGGAATTTAACCGTTGACTTTGTAATTATCTATTGAAATAAATTGTTTTCGGGCACGCGACTCCACGACAACCGTTAATAGGTATTACAATTACTATATCATTTTAATTAGGAAAACATCAATGAAATTGTGAAGTATTAAAAACATATATATATATATATATATTCTAGGTTACTCTGTCAACACAAGTACAACACAAACATATAACACCCAAAATCCTGAAACAAATAGTTACTTTTTTTTACCATATTCGTATTTCGGGAATCGAACCCGATACCTCCGCGTAACACTCCACGCATATATATTAACGATCATAAACTATACACATAAAGTTTTTTAATTGATAGATTAGTGATAAAAGATTTAGATAGTCTCTGATTAGATCGTGTCTTACAACCAATACCTTAATGTTGTTAATTACCTACGGAATGATCGACTCTTGTGCATACGTATAGCCTAAAAATTGGTTCTGACATAATAAAGCGATAGATACTAACCATAGGTACTTCTCATATAAATAAGTAAAGTTAGCGGGTCACCAACTCTGACTGGACCAGATACCCGTGCTCCTGTTGCACCATATCCTGATCTTATCTCCATATAACACTCAGGCGGTTGTAATGTAAATACAACCGGATTACCTGTCGCTACTCTGTTTATAACAAGAAAAATATTATTAATTTACTACTAATAAATTGAATAATCATAATTGGCCGTATAAAAGATTATGGGGATTCGTGACGCGTCTACAATGAGACACCTCGGTGGATTTCGCCTGCACTAGATCTTTGGTAAGGAAAGTCAAACGGGGCAAAGGAGAAAGCCCGTTTTTGGGCCCACTTGATACCTAATATTTTGGTAACAAAACAATATTCTAATATAATATCTAAATACTTTAATTATATCAACACATCATATACCAATCAATAGACAAAGTTTAATTACATAAAAACAGATATTATCAATTATTAAAGCATTTAATATAACAATAACCACAAATATTGCATCAGAAAACATCTAATTACTCAAAAACCCGGGTGAAAAAATTAAAACTGATTGCTAATAAGGAAGTAGATTAATTTTTTCTACAAAATTAACTAAAAATCATCGACAAAAATAGTGGGCCCATTTTTCTTAGGCGAATGGGCATTCTCCTTTAGGAGGTAATAATATTTGTACTTGTATTTTCAAAATATACGGGAACAACAAAACTAAAATCCAGCTCAAAGTTTAAGCTCATATAAAATAAGGAACTTACTCGACATCTAAGAACGGGAATGTAACGGTCTTCCAAAAATCATATCCATATTCACACGTCACTTTAAAATGCTCATCCAATTCCTCTTCGATTAAAGAGTTGTATTGAACCGTAATTGTATTCCACATTAAATTTTTCTAAAATAATATAGAAATAATTTAGGTTATTTAAAAACACAGATTTCATCCATCATGACAAATTTAAATCTTTTTTATTGTAGATCAGCTGCTAACTTCGCCTGATGAGTAACTAAATAAAAGCTGCTAAACTGCTAACTGCTAGAGAAAGTACGTAAGTAATATAAAAAATAAAACTCACAGTTGGATGTTTCCTAGAGTCAGTATGTTCACTATTTCTTCCAAGTGTACCGCATCTATTTAGCTGAATGTAAAATTCGTAATAATCACGCCCAGACCCGTTTATATACATGCAATCAGGATCGTACGAGTAACCTGCAAAAATTAAAAGCTAGAGTGCGGTCCATAAATGGAAACAGCAGTCGCCTCCACTATGCCGGCTTGAGGAGACGAGCATGTACTATCTAGATTGACAGTGCACACTCCTCTCGTTATACCTGGCTACTTTCAAACTATTCCCGAAACACGACAAGGTCACTTCACGGGTGTTACATTCGAAAGAGGTGGTTTGAATAGAATTCAAGCCATATTTAATTTACATACAATTTCTTAAATATGTAATATTGGTTAGTATTTGTTTTTTAAATTATATTCAGACTTCGTTCCGGACACATTCCTCTTACAAATTATTGTGGAAGACAGACTCCCCAGATTGCCCGAAATTAAATAGCTTGTGGATGTATATAATATTTGGGAGTGTGTTTGAAGCCTAAGCATTAAAATTATAAACGCGGGACCCGAATCTTTGGAAGCGGCATATTTCAGTAAGTTGGTGAAATCGATTTTAAGATGGCGGTTATATTTATTTATTTATCTTGTTTTGTATTGACCTCGTTGGGTTTGATTGTTTTTTTTTTCGTAATTAATTAAGAATATAAAAAAAATATCTGCAAATGTAAAAAAATCTACATACAAATAATATAAAAGGTATACCTATTATATTATATTATAATAATCTCACGATTGGGTAAGTAAACAATGCATGATATCTTACATTGTTGATCGTAATGAGGTACAAATATTATCTTAATGTGAATAGGCTTGGTTAAGGATTTCTTCTTAATCTAACATCACTATGTATGGGGGCGGATGTCGGTGTAACGACTTAATGACTGTATCATCAAACATTCAACTTCGTAGGCAGGTAGCCTTCTTTATAACGGTCTCCTTTTGTTTGAGATCCTTATTTATAATTATTTTTTTTAGTTTAGATAAACTGGCTGCTAGTTAACTTATAGCTTGTATAAGTAGATGTTGACTTGCTTGTTTAAATTAAGTAGTATTTTAGCTAAAATACTTTTTTTTGTCCGAGTGAAATTACCATACCAAAATACGTCGTTGTTCAAATAGAAAAAAAAGATCACGTTTTCTATAGATAAACGAACGAGAGGACTGTGCACAGTAAACCTAGACGTTACACATCAAGCCGGCATCAGGAGGCGACTGCTGCTTGCAGAAATTTCTCTGTCGTAGCAGTTGTTACAGTTCATAGGCCACTCTCTAGTTTAACCTCGGGCAAATCCGAGTCACTATAAAGAATATTTTTATAGAAAACGTTATTGACGTTAGAATAAAATATTATTCTAAATCCTAAATGTCTACGACTACAGAATTAGGTGTTTCAGCCACAGAGGCATCTCCTCATTATTTTAATCCAATGCATTGAAATTAAAAAAAAACTGAAATATGCCAGCGTACAAGATAATGACAAGAGTGGCTTTTACCTGCTGAATACACAAGACCACTAAAAGATCCATTAAAACCAACGCGGATTTTCATAAAATCATCTTGACATTCGGCCTCGATATCTGCAAAAAAAAGGTATCAGATAAGTACTTAATATTCAAAGTACTAACCTAATTCTAAACATTTTATTTTTTTTATCATCAATTTATTCGCTAATAATAGTAGTTGAATTTAAAAAAGCAAACAAGAGTTGTGTAAACCCGCTACCATCCACTATCGATACAATCTGCATATTTCGAAAGACGACACAGTAGCGCGGGCATCTTATTTCTAACATACATTCACACACACACGTCTTCATCTCCTTTTTAGTACCAACAATAAAAAGGCAAAAAAATGTTTTTATTTAATTATAACTGTATCCTAACTTCAAATAACTGCTTTTACTACTTTTTTTATTTAATTAAAAAAAGTTATTTTGTTAGTCGGTCTATGTAATGCAGTGGTTAGCGCGCCTATCTGTTATGCGAAGGTCGTAGGTTCCCCGATTGAAATAGTGTTTATTTTTAATATTGTTGTAAAAAAGTAAATATTTGTTTTGGTCTGGGTATGTTTGCGTGACCACGAGGTATCCTAGTTTGAGCAGGGCATTGCATGTATGATTTGTTACCACTCCTAGGTGGGAGTCTCTACTAAAAATAAAATATATTAATAAATACAAATATATATGTATTTTTAGTAATCACTTACATTGTACCCGACTGCTATTAGTTCGATGTCTTCTATATTCACGTTCCCAAGCCGGTGGTTCTCGCCATGCTGTCTCTCCACTTGGTGAACGAGGCCTTATGCTGACGGGGACGTAGCTGTTCTTCTCGGAGACGAATACTACCTGAAATTGTGTTTCTATCATTGGTACTGAACTTATTATCCAATTACGGATGTAAAAGAGAATGCTCATTCACCTAATGGGCCCACAATTTTTTTCTCGCGTTTGTCGATGATTTTTAGTTAATTTTGTAAAAAAATATTGTTAAGATAGAATATTGTTTTGATATCCAACTATTAGGCATTGAGTGGGTCCTCAAATGGGCAATGTTCTTTCATTATAAACCGATTTCTATTGGTTGATGTTCAAGCGACAAACATAGATTTTAATAGTCCTTAAAGTGATATATTAATTGAGATTTGAACATGAGACTTCACAGAAATTCAGATATTTTTATTTTGATAACCTACAAAGGCATATTATAAAGATTTCCTTAAACAATAATAAACTATCTCGTAGGAAAAACATGAGTATCAAAGACTATCTACACACAACGCTACTATTCATAAAGGTTCAAAAAAATATTACAGTAAAACTTCTATATCTACAGACTAATGATGGTTATAGTCCAGTCCTGGGATCGTACTGTCGCGTTTCGGGAACAGTTTGGAAGTAGCCAGGTATAACGAGAGGAGTGTGCACTGTCACTCTGGATGGTGCACATTCGTCTCCTCAGGCCCGCATAGTCGAGGCGACTACTACCTGCAGTTCTCTGTTATAACAGTTGTGTCCGTCCATAGATCGCACTCTAGTTTAACATCAGACGGAGTACTGTCATATGCTACAATAAAAAAGAGAAAAATATATTTGTAATTCAATCGCGTGTATCGTGAAGAGAATTAATATCCTGGATTCCCCGAATACTAAAATGGGATGGAATTCATAAACTAATTAAGTTTCACTAGTTTTTTGGTTTATATCTTAGATACGCGTATCTAGCTCTTAATATTTATTTATCTAAATGATTTTATATGTAATTCTAATCATAATATCCTATCATTGCAGGTAAATTCATTATTCAATGAGCAATGGGAAGCATTTTTTACAGAAAAAAAATCCAGCGGAAATATGCGTTTCACTGTATGCATAGTTGTCGGCGCGTGCGTTGTTGAGCAACAGTGAGATAGCCATGAGATAAACTAGGTACCAAATAACGAGTAACGACGTCCTTCCGACACACCCACGACTCCTGCACTTTCCATTATATTTTTACACGTTTTCTTTAATCTACAAGTGCACAGTTCAATATCTCATTAAACAAGAAATTATTTAGAGTATTATTAAATAATGATGAAATTTTAATAGAAATAAAATGAACAGGCACACAAAAGCCTGAGATAAGGGGGATCAAACCCACGTCCTTCGCGAAATGGCTCTATTCTATCATAAAATCATTAGCTTTTTCCAACTACTGGGTCATAAAGAGTAATTCCAAATGTCTACAAGAGGAAAATATAATTCAGTATCTGAGATCGACGCCCTCCGCATAATAGAACTTATTCGCTATGAAATCACTCGTGACTAGCTAAAAATATTTCCTAGGAGATTAGCGCTTGTTTCCGCAAGCCGTCGACGACTATTGCATCCATTATCTTAAAGCAAAAACATTCAAAACAAACTATCGAATTATTGTCAGAGCGCGACTGGTAATGCACCATTTAAGAGTCACGATCACTTTTGCACTAGAAACACGACAAAAAAGTTATAAAATGGAATTAGTAAGTATGCCAGGGCAGTTCGCACGCCGCCGCCGCCGCAGCGCCGTTGTGTAAAGCTACCACGCATTATACAATTGGGCCAGTGGAATGACCATCACTAACTATCTCAGTACTACATAGAAGCTCTTATCACTTCACTAAATTGCTTTTAAAGATTCGTGCCCGTATATAGGACCACCGCTGAGAGAAAAGTAAACTTTCCCATTGTTAATTTGATGGATTGAACTTTTTCAGTGCTCGCGTCAATCAAATGTCCACAAAATAATGAACGGACTGTTTAGTTACGCTCTTAATAAATAAGGTTAACGAAAATAAGACGAAAAATGTGCGCTTGTGTAATATTTTTAAACTCACAAATAATGATAAAAAGTTTTACAAATAATAACGGCAGTTAAGGGCCGATGATTCAATCCTTCCTTAGCGTGCAATAATTAGCCGTCATACTTTCCTAACATATTTTTAGAGATTATTTCAATCCCTAAGCTAAGATACTTTATGCAGCACCACTACGATGTTATAAATAAGCGACCTTAATTTACCACCTAACTTAAGTAGAATTGAAGTACCAGCTCCAAATCAACATTTTAATGACTTTATTTGTGGAAAATAAAGGAACAGCCATTTCTAAACATAAATTCCTTTATAGGGAACAATAACTAACAATAACAAAAACGAGTATCCAGATGCAGTGCAGTGCATACATATTTACGGCACATAAACACGGATTAAAATGTGCAACGGCTATAAAGTTCTGTTTCTATGATGTGGTAGGTTAGATTGACATCTTTACGAGTGAGATGCGCACTGACAATGATCTGTATAAAATTCATATGTACACAGAAAACCTCGCCTACGCACCGACATATACGTAATAATTTTATAATTTAATTTGTAACAAACTCATCCACATTGTTACTGTGTATTATGATTTTAATCTATGTATGCCATCTTTTATATTAATTTCAGGGCACCTTGAAGTTTTGTTGTGTATTTTCATTAATTAATTCTTTTGTAGGATGCAAGCATAGTTGCTTCAAATTTTAGATTTACTTAGAAGGCGAAACTTGAATAAAAATTTGTGGTTGAATTAATTACTTATTCAATTAAGAATTATTTTTATAAAATCCCAAAATTGTCCATTATCCAAATACAAAGACAAAGAGTTACAGTAAAAAAAAACCGTAAACGGTTGTCGAATTCTAGTCCATGAGTCCATCACTATAACCGCTACGTTTTTCAATCAATCCATCAAAGCTTGGACAAATGATAGTAAATTGGTGTCTATTACGTGAAACCTTTCACCCATTTTTATCTAATTGTTTACCTTGATGAGTGAAGCGGCCCGTAGCGGAACCAAAATATTTTCGATCCACCAGTCACGACGATGCGCCGCCGATTTAGATCACGCGATATTTTAGACGCTCCACCTGGGACTTTTTTTATAATTTCAGTGAGAGTAAGGCCATCGGAAGTAAACTAGGCCTATAGTGAGCTGACTAATAAAACAAACCTTGTTTCAATTAACTAAACTTTTTACGATACCAACAAATTATAAAAACAACACAATTGAACTGTCATTATATTAACGAACGGAACATAAAATAAAAAAAATTAATAAGTACACCGTACAACTTAATTTTATTTTGTACAGAATAAAAACAGGATATTTCAAAACAAAGGAAAAGCGCCTTAACATTGTTTAGCTATCAAAACTTACATGAAATATTTAATAATCAGAAACAATTAATTACATAATGCTAATAAAAGAATATTAATTGTTCTGTCGAGCTCCGTATGTGCATGATATGAATATGAAAAATATGGAGGTTCCGCCAAGGCCGTGTGTTGAGATTATTATGTGTTTGTTATGAAAGTGAAACTCAACAGTCGGTTAGCCGGACACTGAAGAGCCAGTATGAGTAAAATGTTTATGCTTCACCGCCTATGTAGGTGCTAAACAATTGTAGGGCAATTCTCCAGATATATACCAGATTAATTTCATCATGTCAGACCAATTTTTGTGGTCTTTTTCGTATATTTTTTGTAAGTGTTCTTCTTTATTTATACAAGCTAAGTCAATAAATTTAAGTCGTGTCAATCAATAGCCACCAGAGCTTAACGGATTGGCGTAAATAAATAAAAAGCTACAAGTTTAAATTTCTACAACATTATTAAGTTTTAATTTTTTTTTTTTCAACTTTTTGTAATGGGGTTTTCTAACAATCGAAAAATTATTATGATGTATGATGGGCCGAGATAGTGGGAAGTATTTTCGTGTAAGACACCACGGATCGGTTGTAGTAAGCAATTTATTATAAAAACTACTAGGATCACAGAAGTTAAAACAGTATTATCTCGTGAGAGTTTTCATGGAAATATATGGGTATGTTTAACGGTACTTTGCGGGGAGTAAATTGTTTTTGGTGGTCAGTTTTCTGTTGGGTGTTGATGTACACGAAGTTTAATAAAAAGTTTTACTTACCGGGTCTTGTTCGCTGCCATCTGATTTTAAAGCTTCTCTTGTTTCGTTCTGTAAAACAATATATACGATTTTAGTTTTTATAGTAATTTTCTAAAAACAGCAAATACTATTTACTAACTAATACTGACTTAAGTCTAAACTAAGGTCGTCTTAATTAGCACCTAAATTTAAAAAAAAAATTAAAAAATTTGGGAAAAAAACTTAAAAAATTGGAAAAAATTTTGAATCAAGATTTGCAGAACTACCGGTCCCAACTTTTGAGTGTAACCAAATTGTTATGAAATTTATTGAAATGATAATTATATCTTGTTTTTTTATTATTGTAGCTTCGGCATATGACCACACTCTGCCCGAGTACCGTCCATGAACGGAAACAACTGCTACTACAAATAAATGTCTACCGGCATCATTCGCCTCCGCTATGCCGGCTTGAGGAGACGAATGAGCACCATCCAGATTGACAGTGCACATTCCTCTCGTTATATACATTATGCATTACCTCAACAACATACCTTATTAATAATAGTGGGTACAGCTTCGGGTAGCTCCTCCCCAGAACCTTCATGGTCTTTGATCTCTGCTGATGATGAAGATGATGTAGCAACAGACACAATTGATACTTCTGTTGATGATTCAGATGATTCATAAGACGCGTCTTCATGTGATACTGCAGCGTATACTTCTACCTAAAACGATAGTTTTTAAATTAGTAAAGCCAAGTACATTGATTTTATAATTGCGTTTATTTTGATTATTTCAATGTTTTTAAAGCGTCATCATCATCGTAGTCTCGCTGAGACAGCCAAAATAGAATAATTGAAGAAAAAAATATATTTCAGCTAGATAAAACCAGTATGAAATCGAAGTTTTTGAGAACACCTAAATACAAATTAACATATTTTTTTCTTTATAATTTTGACTTCCATGTTGTTTTGGTGGTCTCACGCACAAAATTCGCTAATTGGAAAATGTCCGAAATATTACCCGGGTTTGTCTAATATTAAAAGTTCGAACATATGTATATATGTATATATCATGTATATATGTATGTGTATCATTGTATCGTTGTTGTATTGTATTATATTTCGATTAGTTTATGTATATTATTAGTAATGTGTGTGTGTGTGTGTGTGTATGTGTATGTGTAGGTATCTGAATAGTATATAGTATTTCTAAGTTATATAAAAGACTTTTTTTTTTTTTAATTATTTACTACCCAAGGTAGAACCTTTCTGCTTCCTGAAGGCTAGCTGGAAGAAAATGCCTTGCGGCATTAAGCTCGCCTTTTGTTCAACAATAAAGTTTTAAAATAAAAATAAATAAAAATAAATATGTGGCGACAGCCTAAGATATTATGTTTCACGGGTTTCTAAGTAATATTTTCAATTAAACTTACACTATAAAGAACAGAAATAACACTCCAAAACAGCATCCATCTGAAACAAAACAAAACTATATATTTACCAATAAAATGAGTAAATTAGTTAAAAGAAAACATTTACGCGATTGTTAAGAATGTACTAAACCAAAAATATATATATAAAATTTATTACAAAACAAAACAAACGTAATAATACAAAAATTATATAAAACAATTGTTTTGGTACAATAAAATGGAATAACAGAGGGCTAGAGTAATAAAGCAAAGGTCAAATGATACGGCAAGGGTAATGACAGGGCACGAGATTCGTTCCATTCGAATCAATATGAATAATCCATACTATCACTTACTATAATATAATAGCATGCGCGGTAGCTTTGCAGAAATCGTGGAGTATAGTATTACAATGGAGATGATCAGTAAAATAAGAACTCTTTTATTATTATTATGACCGCAAATAGGTACCATTCTTATTGAAATTGCAAACCATTTTTCTAAATTGAAAGAAATTCAATTTTCGTTTTTTTAAAACGTACATTACGCCTGTACTTATCCATTACGATAAGATAGGGTAAGATTTTGTTTTAGAAGTTAAAAGTAAATAAATACAATGTAATACAGCAACCTGATTCTAAACTACATGGAATATCTGACTTATATTTCAATCGGTAATAGAACCAGGGACATCCACGATGACAGACTAACAACTTCACTACAGAAGCAGACTTAAAAATATTATAATATTTGAATACTTATTAATGTAATCACTGCTTATAGCAATGTGCTTAAACCCTGACTCGTCTATGGCTCCAAAACTTAGATAAAACAAAGTAATAGAAACTTATAGTTAACAATGAACTTTAGGAACTCAATTTTTTTTTTATTGTAGCTCGGCATGTGACAACACTCCGCCTGATGTAAAGCTAGAGTGCGATCCATGAATGCAAACAGCTGCTACTACAGAGAAACCTGTGCGGGCAGCGATCGCCTCCACTCTGCTTGATTGACAGTGCACACACAATTTACGAATAATATATGTATAATTAAATATATATATGTATGATGCTAATTACAATAGATAAGATAGGATATTTTAAACAAAACGATTTCCCAATATCCGATGTGAATTATTCAGATACTCAAGAGATACGGATTTGTGTTCCGCATCGCTGAATATCTCACCACAAGGTCACTGACTGCAAACTGAATTAAATAAGAAAACACTGTGGACCGCTATTTCAATTTCCACTTATCCCCAAATTTATTATTTATACAAAATACTGTATTTTTCATTTGTTTTTTTTTTTCTAGACGAGTTTATGACAAACTTTATCTAATTTATTTAATACACAAATTAATATTAACTATCGCTTAACACACTAAGCTTGTGTTGATGCAGCAAACTTTATGAGAAAGTCAACCTCACACGGAAGAAAACTCTTACTCGAACTATCTGTGCTTCAAACATCAACAAAAAAAGTTCTGATTAGGCCGTCTAGTCTGTCCACCGAGCCGTTTTGTTATAGATACGCACAAAATATAATCAAAATAAACGGGATAATCCGTTTAAAATCTTTTATTTGCTTAGTTGAAACATGTTCACGCAAAACCTAAGAAAACGCTGAAATCTAAATGGATATCAATAAAGACGTGTATTTACGACTATAAACTGAAATAATGTTATGTAGCGTAAATTACCTACAATTAAATACTTATTTTTCAATGTCTATACTTACAAACTTTATATTTTGGGAGGAACACGGGTTTGATCGATTGCGAGCCTACGTTCGTACCCACTCGACCATCGCCACTCTAGAATATTAGTAGGCATTCCCGGAAGCAGTTCTAAAGTAGCAGGCTCAGGCCGGCATAGCGGAGGCCCGTAGAGATTTCTCTGTAGCGCTACTGTATAGTAGGTATCCTTCCAGAACAGTAATTTAGAAGATTAACTACATTGCTTCTATGATAACCAGCAGTTTTCCAGTGAACTTTACCTATTGAACAATCTACGTGATGTTTTACACAATTAATAGCCGAAGAGAACCGCTCGAAGCCCAGTCGTTAACCGCACTTAGTTATAATCGTTTATTCGATTTCGTGATGCCGAGTTATAGTAGCCGTTATTCGGGAACATCTACCGGGGACATGACTTAATAATTTGGTTTGCAAAATTGCAACTCGCAATCGTAATTTGCTTGCTTCACATTCAGTTACACACAACACTAACAATTGTACGTGCTTATGACGAGACGCCTCGGTAGGTCCTGAAAACCTTCTATTAGGTATTTATTAATGAGTATTGTTGATTGCCTAAAATCCGCCGATATATAAACAAACAGATATATAAACTGTTTTTAAAATAATTTAATTGAAAGTGGGACCTCCGTGTGTTGAACAGTTTTTATGTTTCCAGAGAAAAATAATTATTTTCAACGAGAGGTAGTTAAGTAAAGAAATGTTAAAGTTCGGGTTGCCATCGTCAACCATCATCAGTCTTGCAGCAGGATCTTAGGAATCCTAAGATATTATCTCTTAAGGAATAGTCCTATTTTCTTCCTAGAATTTTAATCACTAAGATAACTGCTATCAATAAATCAATCTATTTTCTTATCGTCAGTTCAATACGAATATATTAAGATTATCACATATGATTACAGTTTGATCTCAGATCTGAACCCTGAACCATTACAAACCCATTACATACAGAAAAGGAATCACTAATGATCATACAAAGAAATCATAATGATTATGGTAGCATTTGAAATCCATATTTGTTTAAAGAAGAAAAAAGTTTTGTTTTGCTTTGTATTTCAGGCTACGAATAAAGTTCATATAACATTATATTGGTTAGAATTTAGCGAGGTTTGAATACGGATCTCATCGATCGTGAGGTCTAATAATAAATAGGACTGGAAGTAATTAGTAATCAGTGCGAAGCGTCCCTTTCGATGGGAATAGACTTATTTCAATTTTGCACTTATTTTCAAAGGTATGTTTATTATCCTAATTTCCCTCTTGAAGTCTTCGTTTTGGTTTCAGTTCAGTCAACTTGGACGGTCTGCATTAGTCTCCTCAAACCGGGATAATGGGAACTGCTGCAAACGGGAACTGCTGCCTGCAGACATTTATCTGTTGTAGCGGTTGAGCGCTAAGGTGGGATTTGAACCAACAACCTCAAATGGCACCTCACGTGATCGTTTTTCTAATCAATTTATGTTATAATTTAATAATAAAATAATAAAGTTATTTGAATATTGTGCGAATGTCACAAATTAATTGTATATATTTTTAATAATTAATATTGGAACATAGATTAGCTAGTACCTATTTTGTATCTGCCGAGGAATAATTCTATTAAGAGCGTCTATTAAGAAATAAGAATAGACGCCTCACAATTTCGTGAATTGCAAACAGAACAAAATAAAGAAACGCAACCAAGCCAAATCTATTCTATTAAAAACCATAAAATTACATTTGACCACCCGTTAATGTATAGAGGTAACAGTAAAGACACACAATAAACGTCACTCGTAAGTTAATTTAACACAAAATAGCGCAAATATTTAATGTAAATCGATTCATCGGATTGATTTGTCAGCCTCGTTTCATCTTAAACTCGGTTAAATCGCAGTTGATCTACTTTAAGAGTTCACGAAATGTTAATACGGGATCTTAGTTATGTTTTTTTAACTAGTAAGTATGCTGGCATTACGAATGGCTGCAAAGCATTCGAAACGTTCGGATTAAATTAATCAAAATAATTGCGAAGGTAAACTTCATACAATACAATACAATTGTCACGCCTTTTTCCCACAGGGATAGGTAGAGACAACGGTACGCCATTTACCACGATCCTGACACAACTCCCTCTCCCTCTCATCCACAATTCTCTTCATACACACCCGACGGTTATAAGCACTAGGCAGCCCAGCTTTCATAAGGATGTCTCCGATTTGATCTGCCGTTTAACGGTCTTCTTCATTCTGGGTCTGTCTTGTTTAACGCATCTATTCACATCAGTCTTGTTTCGAAATAACACTAGACGTTAAGTATTTTAACGTTTATTTATTTAGCGACAGAACTATTCATTTTATGTCATTTGGTACAACGAGGTTAGGTTAATGTACTTTCTTTCGGACTGATCTATTGGATTTGGAATACACCAGTATAAAAACTAGCTGGCTTACTTTAAAAAGGTACAGGCGAATTAAATAAACTATTCTGAGGTTTCAGTGCCTAAATCGATTCAAAAAATCTAATTTTTTCACGTTACTTTTTACAGGGTTTTGGGACTAGTGCATGTTAGGTTTTCACATATTTTTTTTTTACTATTTATTTCCGATAAATTTGCAATTTATTAAAAATGTGATTCTTGAATCTAGATGAACATACGAGTATATTTTATTGTAACTCGGCATATGATAACCCTCCGCCTGATGCAGAATGCGGTCGATGAACGGAAAAAACTGCTAAAACAGATAAATTTCTACAGGCAGTAGTTGCCTCTGCTATGCCGACTTGAGGAGACGAATGTGCACCATCCAGATTGACAATGCACACTCCTCCCCTCCTCTCGTCACCTGGCTACTTCCAAACTGTTCCCGAAACGCGACAAGGTCACTTCACGAGTGTTACATTCGAAAGTCCTGGGGCAGTACCCAAGACGGCAGACTGGGCTAATAACCATCATCAGTTTGCCTACCACTCTGTATTTTAATACAAAAGTTATTCGGATGTATACATACTCATATAAAGGTCGTATGAAATTAACCTTGCTACGGTTTCCTAACATACGAGTTAATGTCGACCTTTGTTTACACATTTCCTTTATAAAATTATGATAAATATATTCTTATATAAATTAGACCTAATTTTGTTATAAAAAAAATATAAGAGTGGCCGTGGTCTAGCGGTAGAAGGCGTGAACTCATAATCGATGAGACCTATGTTCAAATCTCGCTAAATTCCGACCGGTACTAATTATACATACTAATATTTTGGTATAGGTACAAAAAATCTAGTATTATTGTATATGTTCCTATTCTATTGAGTTAAAATACAAGGGGGTGCTGAAAATTTCCTGACTCCTTTGAACATTTACAATAATTTTTGTTGCATCAAGAATCAAGTCACAGACTTAATAATAAATAAGTAAAATAATTTTAATGAAGAATCGATAAGACCAATGTAATGCGTATTCGGGTCATCGAAGCAATTCGTTAGTGTACAAAAAACGATCCCAAAAAATAATTCCGAGAGACCAAAGTCCGGTGGCCAAATATACAAAGCACAGCGAATTCCGAATCTAATTTTAGTAAATTGATTATAAATTGGACTATATCTATAGATTTATCGACGTATAAACGATTTAATAATGTTTTTGTATTAAATCCTTATACTAATATATTTATTATAATTTATTAATATATTATATGTATTTATATATTATATACTTATATTATATGTATAGTATTTGTATGTATGTGTATATATATTTATATATATCTAGACTTTAGTTGTATTTTTTAAATGTATTTGTATTTGTTTAAAAAAAAGCTGGAAGAGAATGCTAATTAGCATTAAGTTCGCCTGTGTGCACGCTACACTAAGCTTTAAATAAACAACTACAAATATCTTAAGAGTCGATAATAAATGCATGATTTTTGTTTTGAATTAATAAAATCGTATATTATAGGAAATTTAGGTACTAATAAAGAATATATATTTTAAAAAAGATAGTATGTATACTTTTGGCAACAATATGCATTTAAGGGTTAAATTATACACTAATTCAAGTAGTAAATAAATCAAATTCGACTTTTTAATAGTATTGTAGTGTTACTGTGTAAATAAAATAATCTAAGACGATCTTAAGCACTTAAGGATGCTCATGTCCTTTAAAATATCACAAGCAAACGATTTAAGTGATTTTTAGGCACAAATTGCAGGTCGCCTTATAAAATTAATGAAGAATTGAATAACCGGGCTTTAGCAACACAGGCAGCCGGAGAACGAACCCGAGATTCATTAACCCTTATTAGATACAGATTCATCTTGGATATAGACAAAGTAATTATTCAGAAGGAGTCATACAATATTACTTTTTTTTTACCTACCTCTGCAATAAAAAAAAACGTGAGAATATCTACGAAGTACAATAACCTGATAATGTACAATAACTTCCTCAATTTTCCGCAGAAACATAATCCAATATGTAAAGCTCACGTTTACGCCTACGTTTTACATAAAAACAAATAACATTGTGTAAGAAGTTAGCTATCAATCATGACAATAATCAAATTATGGCAATTTTTTTATTGTAACTCGACCTATGACAACACTCCGCTTGTTGTAAAGCTAGAGTGCGGTCCATGAACGGAAACAACTGCTACTACAGAGAAATCTCTACGGGCAGCAGTCGCCTCCGCTATGCCGGCCTGAGGAGACGAGTATGCACTCCTCTCGTTATCGTTACCCTCCTGGCTACTTTCAAACTGCTCCCGAAACGCGACAAGGACACTTCACGGGTGTTACGTTCGAAAGTGGTGGTACTGCTCCAGGAGGGCAGACTGGGCTAATAATGTTACGAATCATTATAATGTAGCGAAATAATAAGCTAAGCGAAGGTGACGAAGTAGACATATGATTTGTTATAGAGTAGCTCAACATATTTTTTTATACTTTTTTTTTATTATAAAAAATTTACTCTAGATATAGCACACATAGACATTTACATTCGTATAATACTATCTAATACCAATACTAGTACATACTACATGACTTGTCCTTATTTGAGTAAAATATATATAACCTTGTTTAACCTTGTTTAATGTTTTACCACAATTATAATAATAATAATCTTTATTGAGACAACACTCCGCTTGATGTAGCGAAAATGTGGTCTTTAAACGGAAATTTCTCGTTTTACCCGGTTACTTCCAGGCTATTCCTGAAACGCGAAAAGTTCACTTCACGGGTGTTAATCCTTTAAAGTACTACTCCAGGATAGTGGATTTTTTAAATTGTAGCTCGGAGTGCTGGAGTGATTTTTCGTGCATATTTGTGAATTATTCATGCTTACTATTATGTTTATTTATTTATTTAATAGATCGGCCGATGTAACATGCTCACATTACAACAAAAGCGTGCTTACAGTTTTAAATATATTTTTTTATATCTAAAACTCTTTAAATTCAAAAACGTTTCATAAATAAATCGTATAGACGCACCGTTATCTCGTCACACGTACGACGTAAAGAAGTCGATCTACGTCTCAAAACAATTATTTACAAGTTCACGGTTCCATGGTGACATAACATTAAACATATGATTCAAGTGAAACGGCGTTTTATTTTCATTTACAATGTGTTAAACTATTAGTTTTCTTTTATTGTAGCTCATATGACAACACTCCCCCTGATGTGAGGACGGTCCATGAACGGAAGCAACACAGAGAAATTTCTGCAAACAGCAGTCTCCTTCGCTATACCTGCGCGAGGAGACTAATGACAGAATCCAGGTTGACTGTGCTCAATCCTGCCGTTTTACTCGGACACTTCCAAACTGACCCCTGAATGTTAAAAGTGGTGGTCTTCAATCATCAGTCTGTTTAAAACACTTTTTAAATGATAATATACTAATTTTCATATCGGTTGTTTAAGATATTACCTAATTTCCCACACTTTTTCTCATACCATCAATTAAGATCACATAATAACATCAAACGTGAGTACCAAAACAATAGTCAATCACCTCCCTTATCTATCAAAATGAATCTATAAACTTCGTAGCCAAAGTTCATTTAACTGTGAGATTTGCAAAAGACAAAGAAAAAATAATTCAAAAACCCATTAGATAAGATCATTCAATATTGCATATTTGCAACGTAATGATTATTGCACTTACGGTAAACAAAAACAAAGAACCGCACATATCAACGTATATTAGACAATCCCGCTAACCTTATCGATTGATTGTTTCAATCACAAACTATTTAAAAATAGATATGACCACTAATTTTTTTTTTGTGTTATTTATTTGAATGTTAAAAGCGCAACTATCCGCCGAGGCGTCTCGTCGTTGAAGCGTCACGAATGATTGCAAATTTTCGTTCAAATTGTATAATATTACTGTTATCAGAATGAATATTATAAATTATTATAAAATACATGTATTACTTAATATAATGTCAAATCGTAATATAATATAATGTCAAAAGACGAGGAAAGATAAAAAAAATGTCTCAGTCCACTTACTTTCTTACATTTAGCACCATTTTGCACAAAACGATACACTTAGCGGTTCACACTTATTATTTTAACTGTCATTTACACAGCATCGACAATTATATAACACAAACGTTACTTAAAAACAAAAACTTAAAATTAAATGAATTCAAACATCCCGCGTCCGCCCGATGTTTGAATATTGTCGAGAGCGGCAGAAAGCTGCGCGCGCGTCAAAGCCTTGGCTTCGAATAGTGGTTGGCGAATCCGTCGTCGACCACTGAAGGCTTCGACAGCCGGCTGTGCCCTCTCACGCGCGAAATAGTTCCAACTCCAATGAGCTCAGACAAAAGATGAAAGAAGGGGCTTTTCCAGATGGTGTTTACCGTTCCGGATTACGCTTTATATTAGGTAGTTAATTTTTACTATTCCCTAATTAATTTTTTGTATTGTATATTTAAAAAAAACAATATAACCGAACTATTGAACGATATCTAATTCAATAAAAACAAAATATTAACAAATAGTTTTTTTATTTCATATTTCAGTATAAAAGACCAATTAGTTTATATATCTTGATTATTACATTAAATGCAAATATAATCGTTGTTATCATTAACAATCCGATTGTTATTTTCATTGTCCTGAAAATATAAAAAAAATATTAATCATTCGTCAAAAATGTTTGTAGAAGTTTTAGCAGGGATTTGACTTATTTTTCTCAACTTGTATTTCTTTGAGTGTAATAATGGTGGATTAGAACGTTCAAATGTGTAGAAAGAGAAAATATATACTGTTACACATGTGTAAAACTATTTGTATTTTTGACTTGACTGGGACTCGACCTGACTGTTTGGTGTAATGATTGACAAACATGTGATGTATATATATATAGGTATACAATATACATATTAAAGTTGTTTTATTATAGAAAATTGTGACAATGCCAACGGTTTTTGTAAAAAAAAAAGTCTCTTACCGATCAGCATTATGGAAGTATAACGCACTTCTTAGTGTATAATAAATTAGTTGCATGTAACAGTATACGATGTAATAGACCACCAACGTTGTCGCCATCAATGACAGTTGAAGTAAGCGTGCTATCTCATGCACCCAACGCCATGGATTTAGATGACTTTTGGACTCGAATTCATTTTCTTCTACCTATAAAAAAATAATTTACAATTATTATTATGCAAATTAACTAATTTTGTCGGGCGTGGTTGGTGCATTCCAATTTATTAATCATTTCGGGGGTTCGATTCTCGGTCAAAACAACACAAACGGGTCGGGTATTATGAGTTTGTATTTGTCCCAAATATTAATAGCTTTATTTTTTCATCTAATTGTTTCCTTTTTATTTAAGTTTCCCAAATTAAAAAAATATATAAAATTAAGTAAATATTTTCGGGTCGGGTACTATAGGTTTGTGTTATCCCGATACCCATAATGTAAAGTATCCTAGTTTGGGGTCAGTGCAATATATTTATTATTATTATTATATCCTATAAAGCAAGGGTCGGCAACTAGCAGACTTTGGTCCAGATCCGGACCGCGGAAGGTGAAAAACTGGACCGCTGAACACGCTGCACTCCACCTAAAATTAATTACCTACCTCTGATATAATTAATTAGCTAACTTTGTAATTTCCATGGCCCCCGATCGTCAGTATCTAAATATCATTACGTATATTACTTTATAAACGAAAGTGGAATTCAAATGTGTGTAACCCACCTACCTAGTTACCCATATTTTGTTAATTTCACTAATATGAAGACATTACTCCTAAACTAAAGAAAAAAAAACGACTTCACTTAATTTAATTAAAACATTAGCTGTCAAAATTACATCGTATTCAATGTAGCTGCCATTAACGAGGCTCTCATTTTCTTTCGTAATGTCTAAATTAACGCTGGTAAACTGGAACGACTATGATTTTAAAATACTTTAACCGCTTTTTTATTTACTATAAGTTTAAAACTGTACATTTATTATAATAAATATATTTCTTGGCCGGCATAGCGGAGGTGACTGTTGTATGCGGATCGCCTTCTCTGACAGCAGTCGCCTCCGTTCTCTCTAGCTTAACATCAAGCGGAGTGCGGTCATATGGCTTTGTAAAATAAAAAAAATCACGAATTTTCGGTAATATATCGAATTTATTGAATAACAAACCTCAAAAATAGTTTTATTATTATGATTTTATTTACATTTTAATGTTATATAACCATCAATGTACAACAAACAATTGTTGAGAGGTATATTGGGAAAAAAATACACTAATGTTTATATTTTCAAAGCGTTTTGACGCCTCACGTGAGCCTTGACGTCATCCGCCCTTCCATCCGGTAAAAAATACCAACACCTCTTTTGATAGGGTTACTAAGTAGGTACATTAACATTTTTTATACAACATGGAAAGCTATAATTATTATAGAAAGTCATCCTTGGAAAAATCTAATGAACAGAATGGCATGGAGTAAAGTTCATAGTTTTTTTTATTAAATATTTATTTCGACCGGGCATCAGGACCTCCGCCTAACATAATGGTATGCTAACCACTGCGCCACGGAAACCGAATTATTAAATAATTTAATAGTAATAATTAGGAAGGGTTATAACAAGCCTAATTTCCCGAGAGATTTTTACATCATTTAATCAAAAGGCATTTTAACAACAGAATAGAGATTTATCTCTTCTAATATGGCTTTGGCTACGAATTCACATTTTTACCTTTAGATTATCTTTGACCTATGAATCAAATATCTACCTAAAATTATACCAGATAAAATTTAATACAAATAAATATTTTTTCTTGTAAAGTGTCAGTAACCGATAGGTAAAAAAGCGTTGAACTCCAAACCTGGGAGTGATCGAGCGATGTGCCTCACGACCCCGAAGCGTCGGGACGAATACCACTCGTGTACCCTGATCCTATCTGACCAGCACGAACGACCATTACCTAGTCCCGAAGATCAAACTTTTTCCGTTTGAAACGCTTTCAAACTTTGCAAAGATGAACTAAGGTAACACAAGTGCAGCCTAAACTGTAGCATCACGAACTGTTTACCCTTTTAAACATCTCGTCACTCCTAGTAATATTTTATTAAATAAAAATAATTTAATTTTTTTTTTGATAATTATTCATACATGAAAGCAAAAATACAAAAATACAATACAATACAAATAACACTGAAGCTATGAAGAAGATGTAGTCTGGTGGACAGTGAGACAGTGAGTAAATTGTTTCAACCCCTACATTAAAAAAATGAAAAATCAAACCTATTCGTAAGAAAAACAACAAATTGTTATAGCTTTGCAATAACAATTTTGAACTCAAAACGTATGAATCACATAAAACCCGGAAGCTTGACCCACAACCAACAACAGGAGGTAGTGACAAGGCTGATGTATCGTAGAAGAAGCGCTCACGTCGATGTCCGATAGCGACCGCGTTCACGACCTATTCTCTCGTGTCACGACATTACAACAACCAAAGGGAAGAGGGTATCTAATGTATCTTTGTAAACGCCAATTAGTTGTGCCGTTTATCAAAGAAAGAAAGAATAAACACTCTTTGTAAATAATAGAGCTCAAGATATATTAATTGAATTTTACTAAGAAAGATCATTGAAGTTTTGGCGCCAGGAGATAGTATTTTATCAGTCTTGAATTGTATTAATTTAATATGTATAATAATGGTGGCTCAATATGCATAAAACGTTCGTGAATGCGGCATATGTAATAAAGAATAGAAAAACAAGTATTTTTCTCTCTAAAACTAATTAAAATTTAACTTTACTGAAAAATTAAGAGGACAATAAAGTTGGTTTGACGCAGTAAACTAAATCCTTCCAATTAAGATAACTAACCGGTTTTTCCTCATTTTCCGTCAACGGTTTTTCTCTTTTATGTACAAATGGATTAAAGTTGTAATAAACAATATTTTCGTTCGTCTTTGTACCATATGCTGGAATGCAGGCGTCCTGAATATGCGACAAGTATAAACAATAAAGAGGTAAGCAGACTGAAGACGGTTATTAGCCTAGTCTGCTTTCAAATTTAACACTCGTAAAGTAAACTATTCGCGTTCCGGGACTAGCTTGAAAGCAGGAAACCCACTACAAATCAGCGAAAGGAGTACTGTCAACCTGATAGTGCACATTCATCTCCTTAAGCCGGCATAGCTGAGGTGACTGCTGTCTGCAGTTTCTTATGTCGGTATGTAGGTAAATATTTCCCTGAGGTAGCAGTTATCACTGCGCACTGTAGCGTGAGGTCACATGCCAGACTACTATAATTTATATAAAAATAAATTTATGTTACAATAATATTCTATAAACATATAATACTTACATAGTTAGAATCAACTGTAGTGGAATCTGCGGGAAAACTTTCAAGTATCCTTTTTACTTTATCACTAGTTCTCAAATATTCTCCAACATTACCTTCATTAGTCGTAAATTGACGATATGGTGTGCCAACAATATTTCTACGTATCATAATTTAATAAAAATACAGTGTAAAATTTAAAACGCACTTAAATTTGTAATAAAATTATTTAAAAAACTAATTTTCCTTTAATTAAATACTCTACATCTGAAAGAAAATAATTTAAACGTAACTGTATATTTTTATTAAAAGTTCACGTCATTTTGACGTTTTATTTTTTAATTTCCTGTAAAAATCCAATTACATAACTTTTATTACATATTAAATAAATGTAAATAAATACACAAAAATAAATGTATATTTTATAAGTACATAAACACGTATATTAGAAAACGACATATGACGGATGCGACTAACAATGCAATAATACCTCTACAAAGCTATATTAACGCGACTTTAGACAATTAGATAGCTTCAAATACAGTATCATACCGAAATGTTTCATCTCCTTGTTCACAAGGAATATTCTATGGTTGATTTTCAGTCGATCTACTAACCCCCGTGACCAAGCACGTCCTAACCATAAAATTGTCAAGCTCTGTGAAAACGTATTAACCTGCAAATTCCATTTCAGACGCTTTAATAAATTTAATTTAGCGTTTTTTTTTTTAATTTCACTTGACCTTTTGAACTGATGTTACCTGACTTCAATTTCTGTAACTCCTGTTACGGTACCTCTTCAAATTATAGAGTCAAGTCCGTAAGCAAGCGAATAAATCACATAAATACAATAGTTTTAATAGTACCTTTATAATAAATTCAGGGCAATTATCAGGTCGAACCGCAATTTCAAAAACCACAAAATACAAAAGTTTTTGAATGAAAATTATATTAAAAATAGTGAAAGAATTTACAGTTAATTTATTGTTGGCCAGTATATACATAAATACATAAAAATAAGTTTAAGTTTTTCGCCCTAATTATCCATATGAAAGCGTATTACAATATCTTAATACATACTCGTATACGTATATATTTAGTATATATATACCTATCTTACATGTTAATATGACGCAGCGAACAATTGACCAATTTTCACATAATATGATTTTTTGTGGTACTTTAAATAGTGTTTGATGGTGGATACATTAACTGTTAGGCGCTTCCATGACATAAACCACGTAACGCACCACACGCGGCGGTACCGTTCCGCTATTGTGGCAGGTTATAAAAGCAATTGTTATGTACCGTTTCCATTGGACTATAAATTATGACATGTAAAATATGTATGTATGTATGTATTAATACACATTTTTGGACTGAAAGCCTACTGTTAATGCAATTGTAAAACTGAATTGTGAAACCTCAATGAGGACGCGACGCGACGGGACAAAGATTTCGCCCTGTCGCATTATAAATTATTCTTAAATAAAACTTAAATAATTCTGAGATTATGTGAAAATTTTACAATACAATACAATTGTCACGCCTTTAAATTTTAATAATTGATTAATTAATAAAAATGTTATTTGTTGGCAAAATTAACTTGATTTCATATTTTTAGTAGAGTTATTATATTTATTGTATAATAAATTGCGTATAACAATGCATATTATTCATGTTTCATAGGCATTCGCACTGAGAGACCAAAGTTCATAATTATAACAAAGTTTAAAGTACAGCCCATGATTTTTGAGTAAATTTAACGTAACGTATCGTGTGACAATGGAAACAAAGTCTATCTATGGTTAACGATTTAAGCATTTGAGGCATGGTGCGTGTTTTCGTCAGTGTGAACTCGACTAAATGATATTTTCACTGGAAACAGTTACTGTTCAAGTAGCGGTAAATCTACAAAATTCTATATTGCCAAGTGTTATTGCACTTGCATAATGTCCACTCCGTGGGAAGTCTCGCGAACTGCATTTTAGATAATATGATTTAGTCTAGGCATACCTACGTACTTCTAAACGGTACATGTTAAACTGAAAATACAAAGATCGCATTAGAAAGCATTTTCTAATACTCGTACCTCTGACTACAGTAAATTAATTCTAAAGGACATTGCTCATTTTTTAGGCTACTTGATAACTAATGGTTTGTTAACAAAACAATATTTAAAATAATATCTTGTTTTTTCATTAATATTTAATTTTATATCGACAAATTCTTAACAACCAATATTCAATGTTTAATTACATAAAAACACTTATCATAAATTTTTTAAAGTATATATTTAATGCCTCAAATATTGCATCAGAAAAAGTAAAACTACCCAATAAACCAGGTAAATATTATAAATTAAAACTTATTAGTGAAAATTAATATTGTTTTTCCTATTAAATGATATAGGTAAAAGAGTGGTAGGCAAACTGACGATGGTTATTTGTCCAGTCTGTCGTCCTGGGGTAGTACCACCACTTTCGAATGTAACACCCGTGAAGTGACCTTGTCCCGTTTCGGGAATAGTTTGAAAGTTACTTTCAAACTGTTACCGAAACGCGACAAGCTTCACGGGTGCTACATTCGTAAGTGGGTAGTACCACCACGAATGACAGACAGAAACCATGATCAGTCTGCCTACCACTCTTTAAAACTTGCCTAATATTATTGTTTCGTGTTATTGGATCATGTTTACGTGACAAATTGTGTTCTTTAATCTGCAATTTATTCCAATTGCTGATTTGTGTAACATAAAAACCTAGTTCGTGGATTATAAACCCAATAAATAAGTAATTTACATAAATCAAGGAATAATAAATAATAAGCACTTATTGAGTTAATCAAATCTATTTCTAAACCTATTATGCAGTACTACTATTAACGCTCACCTTTATAATCACCAATAGACTTTTATTTAAAAAAAAAACTAGTAATTCGTTTTAATTTAGTCGGGGAACAATGGGCAAGGTCCAAAAAAGCTAACCCATGGTGAATCGAAAACCATTTCGTGATATTACTTCAATTAGAAGAATTTTTTGATTCTCGTCTGAAAATACTTAAAAATCGCAGATATTTGAAAAACTGTAATGACCGTCTTCGACCCTTCACTTCGACTTTCGTACAGTTTGACAAGATAGAATACAAAGTACCAACCTAACAGTTTTATAGATTATTTTGATGTCTATGGTTGTTGTCTCACAAGTTTGTCAAATATCTTTTGTTTGTGTTTCCTAACAATAACAGTGTTTTATACGAATAACTATTGTAATTTTTAAAACAAAACTACACTATAAACACGATGTTTCAATTAACAGGAAGTTTTAGAAATCAAAAGTTTGTTTGAACTTTTGACAAACGATTTTTTTTTTGTTCATTGGCAATGGTTTAGTTCCGAACGAAACCTCAGATTTGCAATATTACGATCGCAATTTTTAAAAATTAATAAAAAAAGAACAAAGCAATTACAAAAGTTTTCCAGAAACACGTGTCGACTAAATTAATCTATATTATCTAAAAAATATGTAAAAAAGATAGCTGTCACCAGATACACCTCCCCAATTAATGAACAGTTTGAATTTAAATAAATAGGATGTCGGTGTCATCAATACAGCATTAGTGGATCCTTTGTCCGACTCAACTAAAGGAGAATGCCCATTCGCCTAAGAAAAATGGGCCCACAATTTTATTCTCGAGTTTGTCGATGATTTTTAACTAAAAAAATTTTGTAGAAAAATAAATCTACTTTAATTTTTTCACTCGGGTTTTTGAGTACTTAGATGTTTTCTGATGCAACATTTGAGGTTATTATTATTTTTAATGCTTTAATAATTGAAGATACCTGTTTTTATGTAATTAAACATCGTCTATTGATTGGTAAAGGATGTGTTGATATAATTATAATGAATTAATTTTTGACAATGTGTTTACATAGATACCTTTAGGTATCAAGTGGGCCCAGAAAATGTGTAGTTTATAAGTAGATTTAAGTTTAAGTAATCGCTATAAGTTAGATTAATTTTTTATGTTTATTAATGTAAAAGGTATGATGGGTCTGGGGTAACCTGACGGGTTAAAAGTCCCTAGATAAAATTGAAAAAAATCCCTGCTTACTAATATTATATCTTAATTATTAGTATTCTCGGGGTCTCCTCAGGCCGGCATAGCGGAGGCAACTGTAGAAATTAATCTGTAGTAGCAGTTGTTTCCGTTGGACCGCATTGTAGTTTTACATCAGGTCGAACTACAATAAAAAATAGATATTAAATAATAGTAATCCTAATACACATAATAGGTAATACACGAATTATGCGTCCATAGTCGAGGCATATAAAAATCTTCAAGTAATAGTAATAAGATCTTATTTGCTTTAATGTTAAATGTATTATAAATTATTATAATGTCCGTATACGAAGTCGCGGGCAGCAGCTAGTAGAATAAAGAATCGAGTTTTTTGTTAATAAAAATGTGTTTCTTATCAAAGTACCTTGAGGGAAAAACATTGAATACCACCTGTCGTGGTGCGAATTGGTTCGGTCGTTCACACTAAAAAACTTGCTTTTTTTGTATAGTAACCCGACATGTGACCACACTCCGCCTGATGTTAAGTTACAACAACCTCCACTATGCCTGCTTAGAAGACGTGTGCGCCCTCCCCTCGTTATCAAGTATAACGAGCTACTTATTTCCAAACTGATCCGGAAATACGACTAGTCTCTTGAAAGACCCATTTCCCGCTCATAATCCCTTTCTGGCATTAATGTTGCCATCCTAAAACTAATTTATCAAATAAATGTATATTACATAATAAAAGCTAATAGATAATTGTACAAACAAAATCACTTAAAACACTTCATGAAGAGTTAAGACTATTCCCGCTATCCACAAAGGCATGCACTTTTTTAATTCTATTTGTGGGAGAAAATTAAAATAATACAGAATAGAACACTCACTATTATCTATTATTTATTTATTTTAAAAGCCAACAGCGTAAACCTAGAGTATAACAAAAAAAAAAGCTTAGTTTGTAATAATAAGGCTAATGATAGGCTTTACGGTATATGTGATGAGTAGTTGTACAAAGAAAAACTAAAAATTAACACAAAAATAAATCACAAAAAAAAAACTAAAAAAATAACAATAAAAAAAACTCACAATACTGTTAATCATTTATAATAATATTATTAGTTAAAGAAATAAAGCTAAATTCAAACTAAATAAATTCACGCCTGCTACCACTACATACCCACACAAAATAATAATGATAATTAAATTAAATTCTTAAATAATAAAAATAAACAAAAATAACAATACAATAATAATAACACCCAAAGGAAGCACCATCCGACCCCCCACATAAAATAGCTTCTTAAATACATGAGCTGTCGCAGAAGAGAGCTAGGTTCAGACACAAAACAATTGTATAATGCCGATACCTATTTATATGCAAAGATTGATTCAGCCACTGTCTCTACAATTAATCTCTCAATTGGTGTTTAATTGGCGTCACAATTAGGATACTGAGAGGAAAAGAGGATATTTCCCATAACGATTTTATCATTAAACTTAATATTTTCTAACGTCTTCAGCCTCATAATATGTAAACAATGAATACGCTCGCATAGACAGCAATCTTTATTCATAATTGAATGTAAATCATCCAAGTAATCCAAGGTGAAATTTCATGCTAAAACAAAAATTGAAGATGGCTCCAAGAACAATAGGTTTGTCGAAGAAGGTCATAACAACAATAGGCTTACGGTCGTGTTATTTTGGAAAAGCGAAGGTCAGAGATGTCGTTTTGATAGGCGATAAAGCCCTTCCGTTTGTTGTTACAAGATACCTATTTCACGCCTCGATGGATTACCCAGCGGCTAAAAATTACTACGTTTCATGGAAGACCTGCCAACCCGTTGATCGTTGACACTTTACGTCTTATTTTGGAGTCGTTGTTTTAAAATTATAGACTCGTGATCTTTATTGACCAGCAAAGGTTCTCTGTGTGGAGAAATTCTGATTAAATGCTCAGTGGGCTTGTGTAATTTTCTTAAATCTTAATCCTGGCACGATCGAACTCATTTAAAGCTAAAAACTGTTACCACAGAGATGTGTGACTAAATACCTAACATATTCTATTATTTACAAAACGGTGTATCATTGCCATATGCACTTGAAAATCCATTGTCTCCCTTTCTCCAAAAGCTACAAAAAGAATCTATGAAAAGAAAATGGTGCAACAAGTCTCGGAGCTTTTGCAATCAATGGATAGAATTTAAAACAGAAATAAGGTTTAACAAATAAAAATGCATTCACATTTGTTTCACATAATATATTTAATAAAATTGTGTATTTTTAAACAAAATATGACACAATTCTGGCTAAAGCTCATATTTGTACTGTAGCTAAAGCTTTAAGTGTATTTAATACTGTGTTGATTAATATAAATACATATAAAAATAAAATATTTTTCAAATCTACTTTCGAATTCTCGTTGTATAAAAAAATGTCAAACATAACAAAAAAAAATTATAGCCTATAAATTAATGAGATTAATTACAAATCACAACAAAAAACGACATCAAAGCCATAAAAACAAAAAAAACAATAGTAGTTGGCAACGAACGTTGACAAAAATGTCATAATTTCAAATAAGGAATGCATTATTAATATCAAATTATTGTAAGACAACATCAAATTGTGCTCCATTACAACTAGGTATACTAAAACACACAATATTGGCAATATAGCTACTAAATCATGGTCATTATTTTTATTGACTTCCCACATCTGTTTTTTTTTTAATTACAATTTTTTGACGTGGTCTAATGCTGGGGTAGTTATTATTAAACTATAACGAAAATAGAAAAAACGTCGTTTTGTATCACTTTGTAGTTAATGTGGCTTTGGAATGCAATTTAATACTAAAATAAAAATATTGTTGTAGTGTGTACGCTGTGCGTAGCGATTTTTAATTCATACAAGGGTTATTGAAAATGGGCAGCAATTAAAAAAAATTTCGATACAAATTACTGTTATTTTAACTTGATAAGCCCAGGCAGTATTAAATAATTAGACAACAAAGAAGCCAAGGGAATGAGGTTAAAACAGTCGCCTGTAAATTATTTTCACAAGCGACTCAAACTCTTATTTTTGTGGAGTAATGGTTAAAATTCCAAATGACGAAGGCAATGAAAATAATGACCTACCTTAACATATTAAATTGTACATGTAGAACCAAGCTTGTACACACTACCATTTCGTTTAGCCTAGCTATCTAACTTAGCAATAAATACCCACCCAATTTCGGTAACGATTACCCGTTTTGCTCGTTTTCCCGCTCGCCTTAGTGACGTCACAGTTAAAACTACGTGGTGATAGAGGCAACTGAGGGCTTACAAAAGTAAGCGCGGGAAGCTGTTCGGAGAGAGTAGTATAATTCAAAAAAATATAAATCCATTTCTGTTATATTTACGGCAGATTTGGGAATTACGATATTCTTACTTTACTTTTATTGTTAGGTAGGCAGAGTTTTAGGCCAGTCTGCCGTCCCTTGTCCCTTGTCCTGCCGTGAAGTGATCTAGTAGCGTCAACTTGAAAGTAACCAGGTATCCATATCAACCTGGACACAACTTTTTTTAACAAAAACTGTCTATATCCCAAATCCACCGTAAATCATCATCTAAACAACATCATAAAATATTAAATGTATACAATTTACATATTATACTTTTTTTATATATTCTTTTTTTATAAATGACGCCATTGTGTTAATATGAACGGATTTGTTAAGCTTCCAGGAATATAGTTTATATTTTTAAATATAATTTCTATTAAGTCTAAAGAAGACTATGGGTCATTTTTTATGACTCAAAATGCGTGCGCAGTTACTATCTATGGTGTACTTGAAAGCTAAATATATTCAGCCTATTCTAAAAGACAACATCAAAGTTTATATTATTTTACTGATAATTAATTGGAAAACGAGATTTCATTAAAAAAAAAAACAAAAAAAACAATGCAAAGTATAACCCATTGTAATTTTATTCGGCTTACTATAGGGTAATTTTTTTTTTAATCCCGACAAGACTATAAAAGCTGCAAAGCTTTCAAAACCTCGAATACAGGCAGCCTTGTTAAAAACGTTTAATTTAGCAACTTACATAAGAAAATATTTGATAAGTTACCTTTGCGCTAGTACACTAATGATATACTGCAATGGCAGATTCAAAAACCAAAAATAAACTTGATATGTAATGATAATTACATACTCCAAATACTGGTTAAATTAAAAAAAAAAGAAAAATCTCAAAACAAATGGAATTTTCACATAAATGCTTCTAGACCTTAATAATAGTCTAACACAAATTGAAGCCTAAAACTACTTTGGAATTATACATCAGTCTCAGTTTTGCTGCTAGTACGTCTGCTTCTACCATATGTCTCAGTATTACCCCATTGAGGACCACTAAGTAAAAACTTCTTCACGTTATATTCCATCCTCGCTAACTCTTCAGGAGTTATATCATCCCCATTCGGACGTCTGAATACATCACTCATATTGTTATCCACTTTATTTCCATTATCAATTTCCGAAGGCGAGTTCACGTCGTCAGCAGGAAATATGGTCTCTTTTGCGATCGATTTAACAGTTAATGTTTTAACTTCGGGCAGAATGTTAGCCTGCTTATCAGTCTTATGCAAATTTACATTATCCACCAACCAACTTCCACCTTCGTCTTTAGCGAAAAGTTTTGAATATTTACTGACAGGGTGCGGCATGTTCAGTGCCAACTCTAGCGTATCAGCGAGTTTCAACTTACTATCGCGTCGAAAAGTCTTATTGGAATTGACATCTTCATCGATGTTTAATGGATTGTTTAAACTGTTTTGCTGTTCCAAATTCTGTTCGACCCATTCGGCTACACGCAGTAGTTGTTGTTTCTGAAGAAGAGCAGCGCTGTCATCGCTGGATAATGAACTCGTGCTTTGTTCATTAGTAAATACTTTCTTGATATCGTTCATTTTTAAGTGTGTATGTGTCAGATTCGTGTAAATGTCACCCACAGTCGGTATTGAGGGTTTCTGGTTGACAATTGACTTCTTTATTAATTTTGGAAGCTCTCCTTTTGGCGACAGGTCTTTAGATATTTTTGTGTTTTCAATAGTATGTAAGTTAGACATATCTATTTTTCGTATGGCATACTGTTTAGCCAATTTATTCTGTTCATACCGATCAAAATTAAATATTTGGATATCATCAGTATCAGTTTTATTGTCATCAGCTTTGATGTTCAGATCAAACGATTTGTTTTCTATTATAGTTTTGTTTTCTTTTGTTCCATTGAAACCGCTCAATAAGTTATCGACCTGAGATAGGATTTGATCTCCATTAGTCTGTATACCATTGTTATTATTTTCCGAACCGTTTGAAAATGAATGTGTTTTGAGCGGTTGCAAAGGAGATGAGGAAACATTCATTAAAATAGGATTTATGGAACTATTTTTGGAAGATGTAACATCTTTATTATTAATATCAACATGGACATCCACAAGCGTACTCTCAACTACGACATTACTTTTCTCGTCATTTTTGCCTGAATCCAATAAATCTGCCAATTCACTAAATATATTCTCTGAACATTTCGATTGCCGTTTGTAGAGTACCGGTGGGACGTCAGGTTGGGCATTATCTAATAAAATGTTCTTTGATCCTGCTTGCACGCGTAAGGAACAAAAACGCGGCCCTGGACCTACTTGAGTATTAGATTTGTGGGTGCTCGAGGAAGATTTGGCTACTGAAGAGGTTCTGCTTATAGCACCCATAGAACTGTATGAATTTTTCCTATCAACACTGTTGTCTTCAGCATTATTTAGATTAACAGGCGTTATTTCTTTGTGGATGGCATTTTCATTCACAAATATATTGTTATCATCGCGATCTTTGATACTAGTTATAGAATTTCTGGATCTTTCGCAAACCTTATGATGTACTTGAGGTTCCATGTTATTAATGGTATGCCTTAATTGCTTAAAATCCTCATTTATTTTATTAATATCAACACTCACGCATATAGGATTCTCAGCCACAGATCTAATCTTTGGTTCAGATAGAATTTTAAGATGATTAGTATTAACAATGACGTTTCCTATGTTATCCAAACATTTATCTTGAGGAATATTACTCTTAGGAATCACGTTTTGAGGTATTAAATACATAGGGCTTACTTTTGGCGTAATTGTGTTCTTATCATTGGCAAAATGTTTGTCTGCATGAGACGACAGGCTCGTAATGCTGGGGTTCGAATGAGCTGACTTAATTTCAGCATTACAATTGACACATAATTGTTTTTGAGCGTCGACAGGCGTTTGAGTCGAGACTGAATAATGTGTTTCATTATAAGAAAATGGTTTGCTTTGTGCTTTATCACAAGTGCACGTATCACAATGTTTAGTGACAGTATCTTGTATACTGTCTTCGAGTATTTTAGACATGAGGGATGCGGAAATGTTGAATTCGTAATCACTTGTGTCGAAAATTTCCGGTTCATTACCATTCTTAGATTGTGCTGGTGGAGTCGATTTAGTTTTCGCCATTACATATTGGGAGACTCTTGCTTGTGTGTCTACTGGAAGCTGTAAAATAAAACAAATACGTCTGCATGGAGACCAGCTGCTAAAAAACTGTTTCAGGGTTGTCAAATCAGGCAGATTATCATATTAAACGAAACTAGGTCCATCAACCATCAACCCTGTTGGGATTAAGAGCTAAATGGTAAAAAAATAACTTACATTATCAAGTTTCTGAGACACAAAATTATCAGGCTTGCACTGTAACAGCTGAATTGCCAAATTCATATCATTTTTATATCTTTCCTGTAATTAAAAATACCATTGTATTATGAAAAGTCAATTAGGTATTTATTGGACAACAGAAATGTGGTAAAACTTACATTTTCCTTCTGTAACAGACTGACATTATGTTTTGATTCTGCAAGTCTAACCGATAGAGTAGCTATGTCTTTTGTAAGCTGCGATTTGTCACCCTTCATCTTGTCAACCATTTGTAAAAGCTTGTCTTCCAAAACTTGATTCAATTTTTGCACTCTTTTATGGGAGTCGTGCAATCTGTAAGACAAAATGCTTATTTTGTTTTTAATGTTAACAGATCAAAAATAACTATTAACTGTTAAAACTTGGTTGCTTTTTCTTCTCCATATAGTGGAGTGGTACCAAAGAGTGGTAGGCAGACTGATGATGGTTATTTGTCCGGTCTGCCGTCCTGGGGTAGTACCACCACTTTTGAATGTAAAACCCATGAAGTGACCTTGTCGCGTTTCGGGAATAGTTTTAAAGTAGCCAGGTATAACGAGAGGAGCGTGGACTGTTGATCTAAGATGGTACATGCTCGTCTCCTCAAGACAACATAGTGGAGGCGACTGCTGCCCACACAGGTTTCTCTGTAGTAGCAGTTGTTTCCATTCATGGCCCGCACTCTAGCTTTACATCAGGCGGAATGTTGTCACATTGTCAATATAACAATGTCAACATAGACAATAAAAAAAAATGTATGTACTAACCTAGTGCCTGTATTATAGAGTAACTGAAGTGCTGACAAAGTTGGGGGGAAGATCGCACTACTCACTTTCAGTTAAAAAATTAAACCATACCTATCATATTTCTCTCTCCAATTAGATAATTGTTCTTCAAGTTCGTTAGCTTTCGAGGTGCACCGCAAAAACTCCTCCTCTAAAGCAATGATATGAGAATCCCTTTCAGTGAGATGCTGCCGGAGGTGTTCCACTTCAGCCACAAGATCTGCCTCGCTGTCTCCGCCCTTAAACTCCTATTCAAAAGCAACAAGGTGCATTGTGAACATGAATATAATATGAAGATGAAAATGATGAAGTAATCCATTATTATTGTTTTTTATTTCTGTTAAAGATTGCTACTTAGTATCAAATCTGCCATTATCATGCACACATAGATAGTAAAACAGATAATAAAATAATATTTAAACATTTTATTTGTTATCTAGATTTAAAGATTTTATGCAAATTATTAAAGCTTCAAATCTTTAGAATAGCTTTTAGTTTTTTATAGTAATAGCATTATTGTTGTAGACAACAAAAGCCAAATATATTGTAGTCTAGTAAAAACATGTGCAGTAATAAACAAATTTTTGCAATGTTTATGGCTGCAAAGTGCTGATGTCTAAAGCAAAAACATCTATAAACAGAAAAAAATAATTACATAATTAAAGACAAAATTAAAGTTTGCAAATAATAAAAAAGAGAAGCTGTGTTTTTTAATAGATAAATATTGGGACTAAGTATCTACATGGCATATCAAGTAACTCCCCTTGAATTGGTTTTGAGTATATCTAAATATTAATAAAGTATGCAAGATTGGTCATTTTTAACAGATCTATCGTTATAGGTATTTACACAATTATCATATTAATAAGTTACATATTTTCAAGGGTAATAGTTTTACTTATAATGACATCTGTGCAAACAGATGAATGTAATAAATACCCATTAATTAGGTAGTTGAAACAATAGGCTAATTATATGATTATAATGCAGAAACTACTGCTTGATTATTGACTACTTTGATTTAGCACTAAATATGACCATAATGCAAGATAGTTCAGATATTTTTGAGTAAAAATCGTAGGACATTACCTTACAAGGGGAGGTCTTAGTGCTTTCATCCATAACTTATTTCTACAATACACTTCACATTCTGACACGTCCAATTTTGTTGGAGAATTTAGTAACGTCACACGTAAAAGTGATTTTTGAGCTATAATATTAATAAGCCATTGTTAAAATAAAATAAAACAAAATTATTATCCAACACACAATGCAAGAGATTTACTTTTTTATGTGTTTATATCATCTTCCGTTTCCATTTATTTACACATAAATTATACAAACTATTAATTTTAAAGAGATTTTTGCACAATTATCCACTTTCTTCGCTTTACTCGGATTTCCCCACAGCCAATAATTTTCTTCAGCATTGAATAATTGACGTCAGCCGCGGTACAGAAATTTACATTGTGCTAAAAAGTAAAAAGCTAATAAATATAGAGGAGTGAATCTTCGTAGATCCCTTAAGTAAAATATCAGCTATGTAAATTTGTAGCATTATAATAACACGAAAATCGTATATCGCGTTACGAAAAAGTCTTGCTTTTTAACAAATCTTGAAATAAAAAGAAATTAGAAAAAAGAAAATGTATATGCATTATAAATACTTAGTATCACACATTTTAAAATATCACAGCAAAAATTAAAACTTTATATATTAACATCTACCTACCTTAGTTTTCGTCTTTTACTAACCACCTACCTAGAGTGGCGTAGCATGGGTAAAGCTCGTGATGGTCACCCCAAGGAGGAAAAACAGCAAGCCAAAGCCTATTTTACATATTCGGGTGTCGACCCGAAACTGGTGGGACATAGATGAAATTTAAATTTTAAAGTACTCAAAAATATAGTAAATGTCTTAAATAAAAAAAAAATTAAAAGATTTGGAAAAAGCTGCCTTTTTTTCATCGTATATCTCAGTATAATATGACAACGCTTAGACTGATTTTAAGCTAGAGTTCGATCTATGAACGGAAACGACACAGAAATTTCTGCAGACCAATAGTCGCCTCCGCTATGCCGGATTGAGAAGACGAATACGCACCATCCACGCATCCAGGTCTCATCGATTGTGAGCTCACGCGTCCTACTAAGTACTAAATCACGGCTGCTCAGAAAAAAGCGTTTACTAGTTTAGTTAGCTAGTCGGGCACGGTAACCATATTTTGTCGGATGAAGGAGCATGTAGATGTCGGTAGTAATGTTCAAAATCGGAACTGTAATGAAATATCCTAACTCCTACCACCACGTACCAATACGTACGTATCATTCCGTCTCTACTTCAGATAAGATTTCCTCTTTTATTTAAATTGCCACCCATCGTACATAAAGCTCATATAATTATTATTTCAACAAAAACCTAAATTGTCTCGTTGGTGTTGGCATATATACATATTATTGCCGAATTCTACGTCACGTAATATCACACGATGAAAACTGCGACTGTTTTTATGTTTTATCCTATGAATACATCTTACGTTACCATATAACTCAATAAAAACACGGCGCAATATTTGTTACAAAAATAATTAATTAGCCACCGACAAGACCGCTATAAAAAATGTATAAAAGTTTTTCATCACAGCGCAGTATATGTCTGAAATACTGTGTTAAAAATAAAATATTTCGAGATCGGCTAAAGCACAGCGAACACCACGAAATCATTGAATACTCATACAAGAGAACACGTCTGGAGCTGACGAGTAGGCTATTTCGGGAAGCGTTTGGCTCAGTGAACACGCGTACCGCCTCGACAGCTCTTTGTCTTATTAAAAAGATATTGCCATCACGCTGAAGTCACGGACCTCCGATCTAATGTAACGCACTTGTTTATAAAAGTGATCCAAAATGGGAAATGGGATCAGTCGTACTTCGACAGGAGAAAGTTACGTTGATGCGGAAAGAGATGAAATGGCCGAAAACAATTCTTTATGTGAAGATGAGACAATCGATACGCCAGAAGAAGAGTTCCACGACACGTGTGATACAACAGATGATGAATACGCGCGTGCTAGAGAAAATGAAATGATACAATTCAATAAAGTATTGGCATTGAAAAGAGAACAGAGACGTGAGGTTATGGCAAAACATAAAACCGAGAAAGAGAATTTGAAGAAATCTTTAGAATATGAACAAAGGTTAAGAGAAGCTAAGTCAGCAGAAAATAAAGTGTTAAAAGATATTTTAAAACAACACAATATCACCATACCTGAAACATTACAAGTGCAAACAGAAGAAGACGATATTTTAACGGCAGTGAATCAAATGAAAGAAGAATTAGAAAAATTAAAAAATAATAATAGTAAATTGAGACGAGATTTAGCAGAATCAAATCTGGCCCTACAAACAGCTAATACGGATATTCTTAATTTGAATTACGAAAACGTTGAATCTAGAAAACAAATCCAAGCTTTGAAGGATGTTGTTTCAGTTAGCAAGACAATGATTAATCTTCGTGAAGAACAGCTTAACGAGGTAGGATATAGAAAAATAAAATAATTACATAATATTACAGCAATAAGTACTTCCTTTATAGAAAACAGTAATAACAAAAATATAAGAGACAATCGTTAGTCTGTCGCGCCAAATATTTAAATATATAAATTAATCTTTAACTGGATTTAATTTTTACTTCTTTATTATGAAATATTTCATGTATTTCTTTAAAATAATGACATGACTATACTTATATAAATTAACTACGCGTTTACACACAATTAATTGACGCAATTTGCATCTTATTTAGGTACATTAACATACCGTCGTATACGTAGGTACGTTATTTATTTAGAGATTTAAACACGCAAGTTTGTATGGCACAACAGACTAGCGCTTTCCTCTTAACCCGTTAAATACTTACATTTATTTTTAATTTAATTAATTTATCTAATAATTGAATGCATTCAGTACACGCGTGGGTCATAGACCGACATAATATAATATTGGCAGAGCCCACAAACGTTGTCATTATGCCAAGACATATCAACACATACAAAACATTAATTAAAACGAAAATTTTCCTTTATCGGTTTTTTTTTTATTAATTTTTGGTACATTAAATAGCTGGATTTGTTATATCAAATTAGTCGATCGAATCGAGTATATTGATCATATCATATCAGCATATACTGTTGATTTTATTCTGTTAATTTCTCATCTTTTTAATTAAAGGAGTATGCCCATTCGCCTAAGAGAAATTGGCCTATAATTTTTTTCTCTCGTTCGTCGATGATTTTTTGTTCATTTTGTATGAAAATAAATCTATATTCATTATCATTGTAAGTTATTATTGTATTAAATGCCTTAAAATGAATGATACTGTTTTTTATGTAATTAAATATTGTCTATTGATTAGTAAACTATGTTTTGATATAATCAATAAAAAGAAATAAGGTATTATTTTATAATATTGTTTGTTAACATTTCAACTGTTTCTTTTAAGAAAACATTTTAATAATTAGGAAAGTTTAACTATCTATTTTCTATTCAATACTCTTTTATACCATGGATCACAGTGGAAAGTAGCCGATACCCGGTATACATGCGAGCTCCTTTAAATAAAAAAAATATATATTTACAGTTAAAAGAAAAACTTACACAAATAGAACAATCACTAGCCGATAGAGAAGCTAATTTACTCTCAACTGACTTGAAACAAGAATACGAGAGACAGTTACAAAATATTCGTGTATTACGTGGCTTATATGAAGAACGTGCGAGACTTGCTGAAGTAACAAGGTTAAATATACAACGCGAGTTAGAAGAACAGAAAAGATTGACTTCCGTTGAAGTAAACAAGTAAGTATTTAAGCCGTGAACCAATCAGACTTTCTACCTTTTGTATTCCGAAACATGTTTTAAATACAAGTTGTTTAGATTAGGTAACAAGATTTAGTATTTCATAATGTTGTTTCCAGATGCGAAGAACAGTCAAAAAAAATTGCGGAGCTGGAGAAAACCTCTGAAACTCTATCGGATACTATTGAGAACAAAGATGATCAGATAAAAAATTGTCAAGAAGAAGCTAGAGGTCTTAGAGCTGAAATGTCGACCGTAAACAATGTACTGTATATACAACTATCTATAATATATGAACTACATAATGCATTAGATAAATATATCGTTGTATTTTTAGGCGTTATTAGAACATTTATTTCAAAACACAAAAAAACGTAAATATTATGTATCTTTAATGACTCATTTAATCTGTTCCAGTTATTCTCCCAAGTTCTTCTCGGTTATAAAAGCAAACACAATTGGGATCAATTAGTTCACAGGCTTGAAGAAAATCATGGTATTTTAACACATATGGTGGAAAGAGAAGATGGTTCAGAATCGTCATCAGCATTGCCAAAACTTCTATTAGAACTTGTCAGTCAAGTGGATGAGAATGATAACAAGAATGAATTATTAGAAGAACATAGTGAAGATATATCTGATGTTGAATGTAAAGTTTCAGGTATGTCAGTACAAAATTGCTTTCTTCGTTCAAAATGATTCTTAATCGACTCGTTATGTGATTGCCGAACCTTTTTTACAGAATCTCAAAATGCATCAGCAGAAGAAATTGTTAAAAACCTCCCGAAAGTATGGAAGGTGCTTATGGAATTATTAAGTCACCAGAATTCAACTGAAACGGGTCCTCCCGAAGAAAAAGTGACAACATGTTACAAAACTGTAGAAACAGCTTCTGGATCTGTGCAAGTGCCGAGTGTTAGTCAAACTTACATACGATTAAAGGTAAAAAGTAATCACATTCTATTTTTAAAAAAACTAATTTTGCTGTGAGTCACGGTCACCAGCTATAAAATTAGCTGAAAATAAAATGTCAGTGTATGCAAAAGTACTAAAATAAAAAAAACAATCGTAAATTTTGGAATTGAGCCAAACTGTTCTCGGAATTAACAAAACAGGTAACTGTAATTGGTAACATGACAATAATAACATTATTTACCCTTCCCACAGTAATTGGGAATTTTTTACTTCTATTTTCAGGACCTCATCGTGGAAAAGTTGACTTTGATTAAGGAAGTGAATAGAATGAAGCAGTTAAATACACATTTGGAAAGTCGTCTTGGAGAGCAAGAACGAAGACTCTGTTTAGTTACATCAGAGTTAAGCAAAACGTGGCACGTAGTAGGTCGTCTACGAAGACATCATCATCAGTTGCACACGCATGAAAAAATTCTAAAATATGAACTTCAACAAAAAAGGAAACTTTTAACGGAGCTTAAGGTTGAATTAGAATATTGTCGTGAAAAGTGGGAAAAAGCCAGAGAAAAGAACAATCAATCCGAAAAGGACTGGCGAAAGCTCAGAGCAGAATTTAGTAGTCGTAAAACCAAAATAAATCCTCCTTCTTTTAATAACTCAGCCGAGAGTGGTTATAGCGATGAGAGGCAATCAGAGTCTTCGTCAGACTCAAATGATGAAAGTGAGTTCGTCAATGGTGCTCCTCTGAGATCCAAGAAAAAAACAAAAACTTCATTTGACAATATCTTAGATTCTAGTGCAGACTTTAATCTTGCGGCTGAGAGAGAAGATCCTATAAGTGATATGTTGGATGTTGCCGATTTACCTTTAGATTCTCACGAACTCGAAGATAACGGAGAAGACCGCCCAAGAACATCTTCTGCACATGTCGAAACTGAAGATATTTCTATATCCGAATCTTGTCATATTAAATCTGATAAAAATTGCGATGAAACTGAAGATGAAGTCTGTGACTCTTCTTTGGAGGAACCTTCAGCAAAAGACATGGAGGAAGCTTCGTCTTCCTCGATACGTAATCCAGGTATAATAACAGATACCGGTCCTGAAGTTAATAATTTAGAAGAAAATACAAATACCTTAGCCAGTAATACATTTGAATCTACATTCACTTTACCAAGAATTGATCCCGCAGCAATATTGGAAAGCATAAGAAAACAGAGTGAAATGTTAGCTAAAAAAGATGAGAAATTCCAAAATCTCGAAAAAAGCAGCCAAGAATTGTTAAAGAAGTCCAAAGAAACATTATTTAAATCAGAACAGATTACTAATATGTTAGACAATATTCTAGGTCGGCCAGGGACGAGTTCTGATGACACGCAAAATGAAAATATAACCGATTTTGAGTCATCAAGAATTGAATCAAATATTCCACAAGAAGATGATCAATTAAAAACAAATGATATAGAAAATTCTATCGGAGTTCTAATTAGTTCAGCAAAAACAACAGACACAGGCAGAGAAATTGACGATACTGACAGAACAGTTGACGGTGAACCGATTAATGAACCAAATGTAACACATAATGAATTAATGTCAATAAACGATGAAAACGAAATCGAAATCAATGCAAATAATACTGAGACCGAAATACGAAATACTAGTGACCCTTCTACGTCACAATCAAACGTGGATCATGAATCTAGATTTGCAGCAAGGGAATTGCGTCTCAAACGCTTAGAAGAACAAACCAAAAGTCTTGTAAATAAAGTTAATGATACGGCATCTAAAAGGGTTAAAATTAATTACAAACTAGATGAATTACATAACATATATGGATCTGAGAGTTCTCGTGCTGGAACTCCTTCTGGTGAAAATGAAAACGATGAAAATAAAGAAAGTGAAGAAGAAAAGGAAGAATAATTAATTTTTTCCTTTTATTACGAGCATTTGCTAGTTTTTTAATGTTTACTTCCACGTTTATTGTGCTCATTTCCATTGTTTTCGTTAAAAAAAAAAACTTAAATAACTATTTTTTAGGCAATCAAAATAAAACATTGTATTATGTAAAATTAAAAATATATTTAATACAATAAAAAACTTATTTCATTTACCACATAAAACAGATTCTATGCCATTTGACAATACATTACTCGTCATGTATGAAACTTTTTAAAATTTACAAAAAAAACACATACAAAACCCGTATTATACTCTACAAATCATACTAGCCTCACTTAACCATTGTCTTATTCATTAAATAATCGATGGCAAGTTACAATAATAAACAAACACAAATTATGAGTATTGAATAATTTCTAATATATATTTTTTTACTTTTGTTCAATCCAGTATTATTGGTTGCAAACAAATAATGTAAAAATTGGGCAGATCAATTATCTAATTTGCGAAATGACAAATTAAATAAATAACTTTTTTTTACAATGTCCAATAATATTTTTCTTTAACATTTCAACAAGAAAATTACATTATATAATAATAATATCAATAAGTACGTCAATATTTACACAAATTAACCCATTTTTAAATAACATTGCACTGATCCCACATAGAAAACAACTAGACAAATATTTTCCCGCGTTTAAAAAAAAATCTTGTGTTATGATGTAGACCGTACAGATTAATTCCTTTGCCTTGTCAAAAACAAATTAAAAAGCTGCATGGACAACGATCCCCTTGCCTTTAATGAAGCTACATAGAGGAAAAATGAAATTTTTAAATTAGAAGAAATATTGCTCAGATTTTCAAATATTTAAGTATTTTCAAGAATTTTCAAATATAGATTATCACTGGCATATTTGTTTTACATTTTATTTTATCACAAACATAAAAGAAAAGCAAGCTACTTTAACACTCGAATGCGATTAACCTAATTCTTATATTAAAGAGTAATAATCAGCAAATAAATGGAACCTAAATTAGACATCGTACTCTGTATCCTCCATGTCTGTATGATACGAACAAGACCCCGAACAATCCAATACCGTTTAATAATGTCTTGTTTGATGAAATGGAGGTCCAGTTATTTGCCTAACTAAACATAAAAGAATAATTAACAAAAGGTTAGCTGCACCACTTTGAGGACTGTTTATGTTATTCAACAAACTTAAAATTGTCAAACGCTTAGCGGAATAGAAATCCGTTAATAGTCAAGTTAATCAAGTTTACATCGCTAACTGGCTTAAAATAAACGGGACGTGCTAGGGTTGCCAATTTTTTTTAGAATTAGCTATAAGAAATATAGTACGCTTCAAAAAAATATAATATTTTTTATTGTAGCTCGACATGTGACAACACTCCGCCTGATGTAAAGCTAGATTGAAGATAATGAAGGTATTGTCAGAGGGATAAAAGAATAAAAAAAAAAGCTAGATTGCGGTCCATGAATGAAAACAACTGGTACTATAGAGAAACCTGTGCGGGCAGTAGTCGCCTCCACTATGCCGGCTTGATGAGACGAGCATGTACCATTTAGATTGACAGTGCACACTCCTCTCATAAATAAAAAAATAAAAAGATAAATTCGAGAAATAGAAAAGAGAAATTCAAATTATTTTAGGCCAATTTGGGGTCATGAATTGTCATAATTATTTTACAACGAGATAATATTGCTTGGCAAAGGCTCTAACTATGATAAATTAAAATATATATTTCACTTCAACAGTAGTACAATACTGGTCTGATAAGATTATAGTACGGTTAGCAACCCAAGGCGTGTCTCATGCTCCTGAGATCTCAGTCTATTTTCTAAAGTGCTGCAGCGCTATCTTTGCTGATAGTACATCACAAAATAAAATTGTACTTATAATCCCTTGAGTGATCCATCTCTTATTTCACCTGTAAAACATTTATTTTCTACGCCGTCTTTCATACGACCATCTAGAGAGGTTGGTGTACTGCTATCTTCAAGGACGGCAACAACTTTCACCTGATGTATTCTGTCAGACATCTTAGATGGTGGGACGCTGTACAAACGCCATGCCCATATTGATAGAAGCAACATTTGTAATACCACTAAACCGTTATGAACCACTGGAAAATAAAAATACAGTAATAAATTATAATACGCGAAGTTTTCCGCCTCCGACATTGGCCAACACATGCCAATATGAAACAAAGTTCAGCTTTTATAGTGAGAGCTACTATATTGTTTTAATATTTTGGAGTAAATAAACAAATAGTACTTTCTCCTCTTGCTAATTGAAAAGCGACTTTTTTTTTTTTAAACACCAAAATAGAAGAAACACACGACTTACAGTTAACATAAACGGTGGGTGTCAAAGGTGGATGGCAAGGCAAGTAGAATAATTTCGGTAAGAAATTAACAGTTCCACCCTGTACTTTTACAATCAATAAAACTAATTGTAAAGCAAGGAATTTGCCCCGCGGTTTGAGCCCGGCTGTTTCTGCTGCGCGTACGCACATAACTATGCCCCAAACGCCAAGGAGGATCGACGCGGCTATCACCGGTTGGAGATATATGAAATTGTTGTGATATAACCTCTAAAATAAGAAAAATAAATTATAATTAAATACGCCATCCCAGTTTCTTTTTTTTTTCAAACAATTAGAATTAAATTTAAAAAAATCACTTACCGGATCCTCAGCCCATAACATTAATATGATAATGTATAGAATAGCTTGCACTATCGGCATCTGAAGTACCAACAAACGTAACGTAAACAATCTTTTCCTGAAACGTAAACAATATAATATTTAATTACTTAATATATTATACACGCAGAAAAGCTGGTTAATTTAATTTCATTATTAGATATTATTATTGTTAATTGAAAAAGATTGGATACTGATACTGGTCCAATGCAAAAAGAAAAATTATAGCTAACCTATTTCTAGTAATATGTGGGTCAATTACAACAATTTGTGACACGCAAAAATGTAATTTAATACACTTAGAAATAGTGACATTTTTACTAATTAAGTATTTACGAGTATTTAGCTAGCGAAGAGTTACTTCTGAGAATTGACAAAAATAAGGGTGTGTTCCGACTTCCGACCTTGTTCTTTAATGGACATAAAACAATGGACTAATTGCTTAGAAATGTTTACTTTTACTTTAATTTCACGGTCATTTGTCTTTTTTTTAAAGACTTAGTCTAATATCATCACTAAAATGTGTCAAAATATATTTTCCTAGCGTGGTCAGTTAAGCCAAATACAGTAGTCTTTTTATAGTCAGAAAAATATATAGCAATTGTGGATTTTCTTAAATAGATAATATGTTACCCAGCTTATTTCTGTATCTATGGGAATACATTTCATTAAATTTGACTAACTTCTGCTGCTCCGATTTTTTTCTTCCGATACAATGAAATGATCCTTACATGAAACTGAGTCGAATCGCATCAAAAAAAATATTTCACCAAAATGACTCATTTTTATGGACAACTCAAGCTTGACCAGAAAAATTACTATGCCAAATTCGTTTTCATAAAAAAAGAGCAAATGGTTCCTAAGACAGTTTCCCTGTATCTCCTGTGGTTTCGGATTTCCTCATACTGTCCCAGTTAAAAAAATTACCCTGTATATTGAATTTAAAAAAAAACATTTAAACACAAACATGATTTTGCAAATATAATAGATATAAAAGAAAATTTTATTCAATGAATTTTCACCACGCAAAACTATATTAAAAATTAATTTAGCGTTCACTTCACAATTTTGTTTTTTTCTCATAATTATAAGACATAATTAAGAAAAAGAAAAAAAAATAGCCAAAACTTTATATTTTAGACTCATTAGAACGATAATAGATGATATTTCCTACAACTTTTGTTCCAGAACTTCGACCCTATCTCGTTCCGTTTCGGAGATATTGCGTTCCGGAACCGGACGGAATGGATTTTCGGAACATTTTGCATTTTATCTGAGGTCACGAGGGCCCCCTACTATACGTATAACCCAAGTCGATGGTAATCGAGCATAAGATAAAAAAATCAACAAAACCCTGACCTGCATCAATCTTATTTTAATTAAACACAAGTTTATAATTATTTTTTTAATTTTAAATAAATTATAAATCAAAATTAACTGCATAAAACTAACAATATAGAAGGAATTGAGGCCGTGAGAAATCACAAATTACATAAATCGCGTTGTAATCTCTCTAACATTAGATATTAAAGTCTTAATACTCGTATAAAAGAATACAAAAAAATGTTACGTAAAAACCTAATGATCATATAAGACGTTAATTGTTTAATAAATTGATAAATACTGCTTTTATCTGTTTATTAGGTAAATTGCATCTATAAAGTTTTTTATTTATACCAGAGATATTATGTAAATAACCACTCAATACAATATTTCTTATTAATACACTCATATAATATTTATTTTATAGTAGTCAGGCAGTATAGACAGCGGTTTCCACAAAGAAAAGTCTGCAGGCAGCAGTCACCTCCGCTATGCCGGCTTGTAGAGACGAGTTGGTAGAATACCCGGCTACTTCCAAACTGATCTCGAAAGTTGGTAATTCCACGAGTTTACGACTCAGATTGACACTTGAAAATGAGTCACAAGGGACGGTAGACTAGACTAATAACTTCAATATTTATGTTTATCTTTTTTTTTCGTAGTGGCTAAGTTTTTTTTAATATTTAGGCCTGTATACAAAGTGCACTGACATCGGAACTAGCAGAGAGGTTGGTAGAACTTGGTAGGATTGCGTAGATAGGTCATTACAATTTTATTGTAGCTCGGCATGTGACAACACTCCGCCTGATGTGAAGCTAGAGTGCAGTCCATGAATAGAATCAACTGCTACTACAGATGAACCTGTGCGGGCAGCAGTCGCCTCCACTATACCGGCTCGAGGAGACGAGCATGTACCATCTTAGATTGACAGTGCACACTCCTCTCGTTATACCTGGCTACTTTCAAACTATTCCCGAAACGCGACTTTATAGCAATATTTAATGTTTTTAAATGAAAGTACATGAATCTTTACCTAATAATAATGATCATAGTGATACTTACTTCTGCAATAAAGGCCGAGGTATAACACAACATGGCCAACAGCAGCATGGAAGAACTCTTGTCTCCAATTTAGCTCCTTCAGCTCGTCTGGAAATTAAATAATAACATTGTATTACAGTTATTTTCCCATTTATCTTGAACTACCTTATTCGCCTCAACTTTGTATGCGTACAATTTTCGTATTAAGGTTTTAACGTTCCCGCTCCCGTTCCATCTCTTAGCTCCGTTCCGAAACTCATACGGAATAAACGGGAGAATTTCCTGAGTTCATATAGGAACATAAATAACATATTTTTTACTTTATTAAACACGAAACCATACTTATTAAAATTATTTTTCAAAACATAAAAATTACTAGCTTCGTAGAGATAAATTTCCAAAATTATAAGATTACGAAACTAAGAAATACATATAATGTTAGTTTTCTACCCTAAAACATAGTAACTAAATGAACAAAAATGTCCGCGGATTTTAATTTAAAAAACAAATAGAACCTACATGATGATGGTTCGGTGGCTAAAGTCCTACATAATATTACCCATTGATCGTTGATACAAGTTCGATTCTCGATCCAGAAATGAGAGTCTTATGTATATTAAAGATTTAAAGATTTAAATAAAAGTATTCGTTTTTCACCTCGTCTCACTAAGCCGGCATAACAAAGGCGACTGATATCTTTACTACCCTATGAGTGATATCTTTACTACCCTAGCTTAACACCAGGCAGAGTCCAGTAACATTCCAGACTACCAGACCTACTTACCGGACTAGTTGATCAGGACCACCGCAATCACCAATGATGAACAAAAAAAGTTGAAACATGGCCAACATAACAGTTTGTTGTGCTAACGCTTCTGACACTAGACGTGCACGAGGTACCACCATTGCCACGAACGAGAGGATACCAACCACCTGAATTTAAAAGTTAAAGAGGTTACATCAAGGTAAAAGCCAACACCTGGGCGTCCATACATTTTGTTTTACCACATTGTTCGAAGCATAGCAGATTTATGTTGAAATTAAGTAATTTGATAACTTTCTCAGCACTAATTATTATCGCAAATCACTATAATAAATAAATAGCTACGGCACAGAATATATAAAATGCATTTTAAATATTTTAAACATTTTATATTAGTTATATTTCACAAGTATGTATCAATGTTTAATATACACAACCATAGGTAGTTCTTATAAATGAGTACATGTCACATGTTTTTATAATAAAAGCGAAATTAAAATCATTTGACTTAATTAATAACCCACACAAATTAATTGTCAAGGTAATCCTGGAAACGTGACCAGTTACCATCCATAAAATTCTACACGCAAATGATTGTTTTCAGTTCAAATTACCTTCCGGAAATTACTGAAATGACAACGTATAGTATCTTCTACATCTATTATTCCTTTTTTAGGGTTTGACAAATTGGTTTTAAAGAGAGTGCTGGGTACTAAAATACGATTACTTTTTTTTACAAGATAATAAAAAAATTTGTACGCGCCCACTTGGCCATTGGTTTTATTTTTTCAAGTTTAGTCGGTAAATATTTGATTATTATAATTACAATAAATAACATTTATAAAATATAAATTATATAATTTGTAAAACCTCTAAAATGTTTATAAAAAAAATTCTTGTTTGACTCTACCTTAGATACGAATATGTAGGCATTGATTACAAAATAATGTTTTTACACCGGACTGTTTATTATGTTGCAAAAGTATAGTTATTTGCAATAGGAGGGACGTGTGTGGTCAACGGTAACCGTACATGGCGTGCGGCAAACAAAGAATTCGACAATAATAGTGTAACCAAACATTTAATTGTATAAATTCAAATTGAAGCAAAACTGAAATAAGTTTACAGTTATTTACTGATTTATTCAGGTAGTTTCAAATTTTAATCTACGTAGAATTATATTCGCGTATACCCAGTTAACATTATGGGTTTACAGTTCCCGTTTCGACATATAATTATTTTTTAAATCGGTGGTTGCGGAAAAAAATTATATCCCATTGTAAAAAAAGAATGTGCTTAAAGATCAGTACAAAAGACAAATTATTGTACTACTTACACGAAATGTAAAGATTATTTCTAGGTGTCCAAATTTTACCTTAAAAAATTGGGCACCCTTTTCTTAAAAATTAACAATTAAAGACCCTGACCTTGTTTGTATAAAAACACAAATAATTGAATGGGTAAACATGAAAGCTTTTATTATATAAGAAAATTATTATTAAATACTACACAATAAAAACGTGCGTAATAATAATAAAATACATACAATACCATGACCCCAAACCGATATGAATGTATTACAATTGATTGTACAATATGAATGACAAAAAAAGTTCGATTTCTATCAACTTTTATCTTATATTTTCTTATAAAAACATTATTTTTTAAAATATCGACTTATAATTTTTTTAATTCCAATTATTGACATATCTAAATGAACATAAAAAATCGCCGCGGACACAGTTTTTTCTGTTCAATTTTCACCTTAATTATTATTACTTCTTCTGTTTTTAGATTATTTAATCAGAATTATTAACTATATTATTATAATAGATATTTAAATTTTATAGATTTTCTTATAGGTCACGGGATTTCCTAATATGATTTATAAAGTGTAACTAATTATAATTTTGTATTTCATTTTTTTACCTACGTAAGGGCAAAAATATAAACCATAACCGTAACGCCATTAAATTTAGAACGGTATGATAGTCATCTTCAAAAAACATGAGAATGTCGAAATATTTTAGATGAATAGATATAATTATTTAAAATAATTTAACGTTTACATAAGTAACTTTTTTATTATTTGCTTAATGTGTCCATTCACTTGATTGTAATCAAGAAATTACATAATAACATCAAGTCCAAAGGTGCGTTCCTCTCTATTTTGTTTCATCTAGAACAAACGATGGCAATGAGTTTTCGTTAATAAAATTTTTCTTAATATCTCTACCAATCTTAGTGGCTCTCTCTATCTCTAAAGTGGTTCATTCTCAATCCAGCATTAAACATTCAAGTCTGTCTACTTAATTTAATTAATAATCATAAATGAAAACTTACAGGATACACAGCAAGTATGAAGACAGTTTGTGTAATAAGTGTAGGTCTATGTTTTATTGAAGCTTTGAGAGTGAAACAGAAGAGGGCTACAATAGCCAACAATGCTATTGCACCACATCCCCATAATACTGTCCCATAGAACTGCAACCCTGAAAAAAAGAATTTATCAAAACTTATAGAGTTTTAAAATCAACAAAACCACTATTGAGCCTAGTTAGAAATATGGCCAGCGACTAATGTTAGGTTAAGGTCTGTTTGCACCAGAAGGCCCGTTAAAGTTACTTTAACTGCGACGACGGCGACGTAACCGTTAAACGTTTACATTGCACGCGTTGCAATATCGTGTAAATTCATATTGTTATCGTTAAAAGGGTGGCCGTTCCCAAAAAAATAATAGAAAAACATATTTGGCTTCTTTTCATACATTTGATGTTAGCAACATTGGTTTAACGATTACTTTAACTTTAACCAGCCAAGATCCTGGTTACGGTTAAGATTAAAGTAACCATCAAAAATGACAGGCGCGATGATGGTGCAACTCGTGTAAACTCGTCAAACCATAATGTAAACGTAACTGTTAAAGTAAGCATAAAAATAATAGTTAAAGTTACTTTAACCGGCCTTCTGGTGCAAACTACCCTATAAGTCATCGTAAAATGTAACAGTCAAAGTAATATTAACGGGCCATTTGGTGCAATTGGGTCCACATAATGTTTTGATGTTAGTGAGGGTAGGTTCACAATCAATCCCGTGATCTACGTGCATGAATTTTGCTTAATGTTTTGATTATTATTATCTTAAAGAAATATAACAAATGATCGAGGTAATGTTGTTTACTTCGTTTCTTTCCGTATAAAATTATTAAAGCTGTTCTAAATAAATTAGCAGATCTTTATGTCAGTAGGTAATTCTGTTTGCATTGTTTATTATTTCATAATTTCTTTCCAATAACACGTCGATTGTTTCACGAGGCCTTGTTGTGTTATTAGTCAAATTAATATTATGCTCTTATTGATATTAATTATAATAATTAAGTTTTAGGAACAAAAAAACACTACTATCGATTATTTTTAATTCAAAAAATGAAAAAGATAAGATAAAAATATACCTTAACATTTTGATCAATTGTAGAAATAATAAATGAATAATGAACTTAACAAAAATTTAACCAAAGGAGAATGCCCACTTGACACCTAATAGTTTGATAACAAAACAATATTTAAAAATAATATCTTATTTTTTTATTAATTAATTATAATTAAATCAACACATCATTTACCAATCAATAGACAATGTTTAATTAGATAAAAAACAGATATCTTCAATTATTAAAGCATTTAAAATAAGAATAACCTCGAATATTGTATCAGAAAAAGTCTAATTACTCAACAACTCGGATTAAAAATTTAAAACTGATTGGTAATAAGGAATGTAGATTTATTTTCCTACAAAATGAATTAAATAAAAACATTTCTGAAAAAAATTGAACCGACTTCTAAATAAAACACAAATCACTAAAAAGTTAAAAATAATTTTAATTGAGAGTACCTACACACAATTTAATAAGCATAAACATAAATAGATGCTTATTATTTATTTACAAATTAATTGTCTACATTTCATTCAGCATATATCTGAAGTCGGTGCATGCATTAGAACATGTTTTATGATTGGTAATGCACCTAGATTCCAACAATGCAGAGTTTCATATTTGGTTGGCACCGACTTCAGAAATATGCTAAATATAATGTAGACAATTAATTTGTAAATAAATAATAAGCATCTATTTATGTTTATGCTTATTAAATTGTGTGTAGGTACTCTCAATTAAAATTATTTTTAACTTTTTAGTGATTTGTGTTTTATTTAGAAGTCGGTTCAATTTTTTTCAGAAATGTTTTTATTTTGTAATTTTTAGTGGTAACTGTAGCTCGATTGTATGGATAACATTCTAAACGCGCTGTTCAAATGAAATGTGATGAGAAGCGGGCTTATAGACAGACACTCTCGAGTCCTATCCGATAAAAAATGAATAATTAAAATCAATCGAAACATCCCCTAATTTTCCGCCCTTAAAGGTGGAATATTTTATTCCTTAAATGGGGCCAATCCCGAGACGTACTTTATCAAACAAAAAAAGAATCATCAAAATCGGTTCACTAATGGCGAAATATCCCTTAATTTTCCACCCTTAAAGGTGAAATATTTTATTCCTTAAATGGGACCAATCCCGAGACGTACTTTATCAAACAAAAAAAGAATCATCAAAATCGGTTCACTAATGGCGAAATATCTCCTAATTTTCCACCCTTAAAGGTGGAATATTTTATTCCTTAAATGGGACCAATCCCGAGACGTACTTTATCAAACAAAAAAGAATCATCAAAATCGGTTCACTAATGGCGAAATATCCCCTAATTTTCCACCCTTAAAGGTGGAATATTTTATTCCTTAAATGGGACCAATCCCGAGACGTACTTTATCAAACAAAAAAAGAATCAACAAAATCGGTTCACTAATGGCGAAATATCCCTTAATTTTCCACCCTTAAAGGTGAAATATTTTATTCCTTAAATGGGACCAATCCCGAGACGTACTTTATCAAACAAAAAAAGAATCAACAAATTCGGTTCACTAATGGCGAAACATCCCCTAATTTTCCACCCTTAAAGATGGAATATTTTCTTCAAATTTAAAATTGACCAATCACGAGACATACTTTATCCAACAAAAGAAAAATCATCGAAATCGGTTCACAAACGGCGAAACATCCCCTAATTTTCCACCCTTAGAGATGGAATATATTCTTCAAATTGAAACGGGACCAATGCGGACATATACTCTATCCAATAAAAAAATAATCATCAAAATCGGTCCACAAACGGCGGAGATATGAGGGAACATCGCCACAAAAAAAAAAAAATAAAAAAAAAAATACACGACGAATAGATAACCTCCTCCTTTTGAAGTCGGTTAAAAAACATCGACAAACTCGAGAATAAAATTGCGGGCCTATTTTTCTTAGGCGAATGGGCATTCTCCTTTCCATACAAGGTTTTCGAAAATTCTGGAACCACAAAATATGGTTAAGTGCGATGACATTTCAACTTCAAGGTAACAGCAACAGGTTAACTTTTGAATACGATAACTTGATTTCCTTGAATAAAACTTCCCTATAATAGGGCATTTAATAATTGTTTTTTACACCAAAAATAAGTCCTTTCATATATTACCCGCGACTTCGTATGTATTGTTCATGATATGCGTTTAGCTCTGTGCCTATAGGCACTATTAAAGAGTGGTAGGCAGACTGATGATGGTTATTTGTCCAGTATGTCGTCCTGGGGCAGTACCACCACTTTCGAATGTAACACCCGTGAAGTGACCTTGTCGCGTTTCGGGGATAGTTTGAAAGTAGCCAGGTATAAGAGAGGAGTGTGCACTGTCAATCTAGATGGTACATGCTCGTCTCCTCGAGCCGGCATAGTGGAGGCGACTGCAGCCCGTAGAGATTTCTCTGTGGTAGCAGTTGTTTCCATTCTTGGGCCGCACTCCGCCTTATGTAAAGATAGAGTGCGGTCTATGAACTCCTTCTACAGATAAATTTCTAAAAACAACAGTCGCCTCCACTATGCCGACTTGAGGAGGCAAGTACGATCTAGATTGAGAGGAGTGTGCATTCTATATAACGAATACCTGGCCACTTCTAAACAGATCCTGACACGCGATAAGGGCACTTCACGGATGATGGTGATACTACTCCAGGACTAATAACCATTATCAGTCTGCCTATCACGCTCATGTCTCTTTAGGAATACAGTTATGTTACTTATTACGTGGAGGAAATACAAATAGCTACAAATCTTTTGGAACCGAAAGTGCAAATTGAAAGTCAAATAATAAATAGTTATAAAATATTCATAAACACCTTCAAGGTCGGTTATTTTACAACTGACACTAACAAACTAGTTTAACTATTGGTTATATGAAAATTTCACCAACGTTTTGGTTACGGATCATTTACAGTCTTTACCGGCTTTCGAAAACTAAGCGACAATACTGTTGCTGTATCATGAAGAGAATTATACTCCCTAGTATTATATAAAGCCGGTATAGCGGATGCGACTGCAGTTTGACAGCAACGCCTCCGTTCATGGACGGACTCGCACTGCAGCCTAACATCAGGCAATGTGCGATCATATAGAAGAAATACTGCACATGAGGGTAGCTGTGTAAATGATGAAATAAAATTAGATAATGTTATTATAAATGTAGAGCAAGTTTTTCGACTTTTACTCACTATTTATGGGACATCCTGTATGAATAGTAACGACTCAAGTTTCTATATCATCTACTTAATTGAAAGCTATAACTTTTGTCACAAAGAAAAGACGTGTGATTATGTGACGAAGCATTGAAGTGGGAAAGCAAATCATTACGTAGTAGGGTGTACTTCTAACGTAAACAAATAACAAGGCGGATTATTTCCTAGTACTTGCGAAACTAGGGCATTTTATTGGCACCACTTTTTAGGGTGATTTTTATGTATTCATTCTGAATCTAGAGAAAACATATACGGATATAATGTATTTTAATGGAGGTCTCGAGTTCAATTCCTGGTTACAAATATTTATTTATGTTCAAATATTATCTAAGTATAATTAATTTTTGTTTCCGGTCTGGGTGTTTTTTAGGCTTTCGTTGTTCAGGGTTGTCTAGTTTGGGGTTATAACTCAGGACATAACATGTACTGAGTTCATATTATATTTAATAATATTATTGTATAATATATATAATAAAAAATAATATTGGCGCACGAATTAAACGTTTCTCTATAACAAAAATAACATAGTAACAAGAATAAATAAACTTAAATAGATAACGCATCTTTTTATCAGTTAAATAATCTAAATACATACCAGCAATATAAGAACAAACATCTGGAAGATCTGGAGAATTACAAAGAGCCGTGGTATTTATGGCATCTGTGTCATCCAGAGAAACCTTTTCAGGACTCACATGTCGAGCTATCAGTACCCGACCACCACCAGTACTTTCACTTAATAAATCCATATTTGTATCGAAAAAATAATAAAATAAAAAAGATATCAAACTATATCCATTTTTAAAATAACCGTTTTTGTGTAATATTTAAAAAGTCGCGCGCTATCAATTACGATGGCGTCCACAGACTGGCTGCCCCTCCATAAGTGAGTAAAGGCGAACTCCAAGTTGCGTTCACTTTCTTTCGTCATTTAGTCACTGCGCAATGTTGTACTAGTGTTGTCCCCGACATTACTGAATTATATTACACCCTGTGTCAGATTCACCCACTTATCCATATCAGATAAGATAAAAGAGCAGTAAAAGCTATTGATTCAACATTGTCGCGATGTTTAACAATGAGATTGCTTTATTCAAATGGGAAAGTTGTGTAGCAAACAAGCACTAAGGTAAATGGATCTGGCACCGAAAGGCTCATTAAAATTACTTTAACTATTACTTTTTACCGTGACGTAACCGTTAAACGTTTACATTTACTCCACACGAGTTGCAATATCCTATAAATCCATATTGCTATCGCTAAAAGGGTCCCGAAATAATCATAGAAAAACATATTTGGCTTCTTTTCATACATTTGACGTTGGTGACGATTATTTTAACTTTAACCGGCCAAGATTCGCTGGTTACGGTTAGCGTTAAAGTAGTCAAAAATGTCAGGCGCGACGATGGTGCAACGTGTGTGAAGTAACGTTTAATGATTACGTCTCGCCGTAAAAGTAATAGTTAAAATAGTTAGGCCTTTTGGTGCAAAAGGACCTATGCGTATAACATTATAACCACTTCCTTACTTTAATCAGTTGTTGTCGAAAATAATAATAATCATTTTATTGTTTTATTTTATTTATTAGATATGATATTATGTCAACACCAATACTTAAAAATACACAAACACATTTAAATTAGTACATTGCCAATTACGAATAGAATATACAACAATGTTTAGACAAACACAAAAATTAAATAATAAAAAAGAAATAAAATTAGAAATTACATTAAGGAGGATATGTAATAAAATTTCAAATTCATTGCGGCATTTAACATTATTTTCAATTGAACTTGTATTAATTTTGTTATTATTGTGCAGTTTAATCAACACAATACCTACCCGTTCACAGAGGGTAAATAAAATACGACGGTGCATTTACGACGTGATAGTGTAACGCGAGCTCTCTCCACTGTTATTTTAACCACCGCATTTAAATAGTGATTTTCAAATTATTATAATAACTTTCTATAGCAAGATATATATAACATGAATTTGAGGCGTCAGTCAGTATATTTTATCGTTATAAATAAAGTATGATATTTCTATCGATAACAATTTTGTAGGTACAACACTAAGAAACAGTGGTACCCAGCAAGACCGACAACTCGTCGCTGTATGTGAGGTAATACTCGCGCATCGAATCCAGCCTCATTAATAACCTACTGGGTAATTATATAGGTATCTAATTTAATTGTTACCTATGCCACAAAATTTTACAATTATAGATAGGTTAAAATTAAAATTTGACGTTCACATGGTTTAGAGTCTAAACTTTAGACAGTCGACGTAGAGTAAAGAAATTATTGTTTTAGTCAATTATATAATTAAACTTTAAAGTAAATAAAGCCGAGCCAAGCAGTTTTGGAATGGGACTAAAACGAGTTGGATAAAAAAAAGTTTTTTTGTAGAAAATAGACAATGACAAATCCTTGATCCTTATCCTAATTTTTGTCCACTTTATTTATAAATTATTGGGAACTCAATTCTTGCAGTAAATGTGGGTCGTGTAGTAACATTTAGAATTTTAGTTTATTTTACTTATTCAAAAGTTATTATTTGTCTCGCATCTAAAAGACAACACTAATTTAACAATTTAACACTATCGATTTGTATACATAATCTATTTAATACAATAACTGCTGTAATGTACCTACCTAATCGAACAAATGTATTTAATAGCAGATTTTTACAGTAGTAGGTAGGTAGGTATATTGTAACAGTTCGCGTATTGCCTCGGGAATAGAATAATCAAAATAAGCTCTCTATGAAGGAATCGAAACGGTAAATAAATAGCGACATCTAGTAGTATACTTAAGAAACTGCAATAACAATAGTTATGCTACTTACCACCAGGGAATGCGTTAAAGGAAGTAGTGAAGAAACTTGTTTTTATTAGTTACTACTAGATGGCGTTAATAATTTCTACACTAAAAGTAATAAAACTTCATTCGTAATAGCATAAAATATTACGATTTGTATTTAAAGAGTGCTATCATTTGTTTATTTTTAAATACACGCGCATTACACATAACCCGGAAAATTTTTAAGCATAATTCATTCAACCCTGAATTTTTCAAACCTAGACTCAACAATCAATTTTCGTCTGCGACGAAATCTCGAAGGTCGCGTAAAAAATAGACAATTTTTATGAACCGTATTTGAGCTGATAAAGCAGGCATCGAATAGTATGATTACGTAAAACATTACCTTGTAATAATCATGTCAGAATCATGCGATAATGCACTATATTAATATTGCGTGTGACTTTATAAATTTAATAGAAGCCGCTGGACGTTGTAAAATCAATTACAACGCGTAGCTAAATAAAAGGGCTTCTAATGTTACTCAGATGGGGTGAGAACCCTTCGAGTGACAACCTGTGTTTTAAAAACACTTTTACCCTTGTCGGGTCGATGAAGCCGCAATGCTACAAGTTTGGGGAGTCGACCAAAGAGAATTGTTAGTTTTCTTTTAAATATAAGTGAGTAGGTAAGGTAAATAATTCAGGTAGATAACTGTTGTAGGTACCTATTATTATTCTTTAAGTCTTTATTCACGAATTCACAGGCGTAGTTATAAGCTTTTATCTTATTAATTATTGTGCCTTAACAATTGGTTGTCACAACATTATTAATAATAAACAATATTTTATCAAATCCAATGTTATTTTAATCATTAAAGTAACCATGTTTGCAAACATGAAGAACGATAAGTAAAATGAGGTCTGGGCTGATAAGGCTTCTCGATAGGTATTACAAGTGTTGATTTTGATTCACGTTATCATCACACTCCTTCCTATACATAAATATATAAATAATAAATATATACATAGTTATGTAGGTATTTTGGTTTCGTTTATCTGAGTTGTTTTCCCTTCCCACAGCTATTGCGCTATATAATTTTGATCCAGTAACTGTAGTTCTAGTTATATATTAATTTAATAATAAAACGTTTAATACAATCCAACTGAAAAGTAAACATCCATAAGAATAAACTAATTTATGCAAATGTGCAATAAATGATTCATTTCGCAGAACGCTGGGAAAAAACTACCTGACTAGTGTTTACAAATAATAAAGAAAAATAACTTTATCTTCGGCAACGGTCGTACTATTTTAGAGTCAACGACTTTTACCTGGCCAAACTTGTGTCTGTTTTTACTTACGACACAAATGTTTTGCTTTATTTGTTTGTAAAAGTGGGTTAGTCTCTAGTTAAATATAATTTTTGGAAACTTTTAAATTTGTATTTTATCTTTCAACTAGAAACTTTCTATTTTTTGTATAATGCCTTATGCAATTAATTTTTTGCCTTGATCTAAACCATTTATCTACTTTCAATTTTGCAATTATTTTTTTGATAACCGACCTTAACTGCTCATTACTGATTACATTAGTATTGAATTAGTTATTAGTTTTATTGTTAACTTTCTACACAATAAATTATAACTAGACAGTTTAATAATAATAATATTCTATATTATGTTCATTTAAACCACGCTGTGCTTATTCAGAGTAAGGAAAAAACCACACCAACGCTAAGGTTAATGTCCGTTTTTAGTTCAACGAAACTGGCAGAATTCAAACTACTCAAATCATTAGGTAGGTAGGTAGGTAGGTACCTACCTCCACAATGATTCATCTTCATGTTGTACATATAGGTAGGTAGGTATGATGATTATTTAACGACAAAAGCTATAAATATACCCTATTGCGAATATTGATTAACAAACATTCGAGAATAATTTTTATTTCAAGGACCTAATGTCTAGTGTCATTGACCTAGCAATTAAATTTATTTTGATACGTAATAAAATATGTTATGACAAAGCTTTGTTAATATCTTAAACTCCGTGTTGCTCCTTTGTTTATAATTGGAATCTTTCATTGTATTGTTTCACCTTGCATTCTACCATTAGTTAAAAGTTAATTTTGAAAGTAGGGCACAAGCTGTCTTTAAAATATTTCACCTATCCGGGTCCAAGCCCCAAGTGCAGAATGTAAGCCACTACCACATCGACAGCGCTCTTCTCATACAAACGAGTCAGGTTGGTCTTGTGTTTATTTACGTCCATCGTATTGTTTGTATACAGCCCGGCACGGCTGCGCATACTGTGTACGTCATATTTCTCTCCCCTCTACCCTCCCGCAGCCCCGTTTTACCTACGATGAGGTCGAGTCGGCCCACTCGGTCATTCATTCCCAAGCGTTGCGGTGTGTCGGCAATATTTTTTGTTTCTGTGAATTTAAAAACTGTTTCGATCTCGATAATCTAAGACGGTGTCTCTCTCATTATGTTGAAAGAGACCTCTAGAGTTCCAAATTCCGAAAAGACAGAAGAAGAAACTCACAAACCTCTATCTACAACAAGACTTCCGCCCGTAGAAGAATTAACACTTGGCTTAAAACAAAAGCTTCACCTCCAAGCGAGAGCGAGAGCTGCACCATACTATATTAGAAAGCAAGAACCAGTGGATCTTGTCGAAAGACTTCTAGAAGAACGAGCTCTCGTCGCAGAAGCCGTTAGACGGCTACAGGCTCTACAGGCCCATCGGACAGATGAAAAGAAATCGTCATACCAAAAGTGTTCGGTAGATTCATAATTTATATAAACAATAACGTTATCGTCTGTGAAAGTGTGGAACGTGTTGTGAAATCGTCTGTGTGCAAGAAACGTGTCGGGTTACAATGGTGCTATATGCGGAGAGTGTGTAAGAGCGAGACGCCTAATTTTGACGTGTCAGATGCGAGTAATATACGAGTCACGAGAATGATTCAAAATGGCCGCCTCGGCTTTACAATCATAATATTTATTCTTCGTTTTATAGTAACCTTCAATGATCAAAGTACTGAATGACGTAATTAATGTTTTGTATTGTATTAAACAATACTTATGATAATTTGTCTTCTATCGAGAGATTTCTTTAACTGTAATTACCTCTAATATATTTTAATTTTTAAGAGAATCTTAAGTATTTGAAAGCTTTAACTATAATTTTATGACCATCGCTTAAATATGAAAATTATATCCTAATACAAATGTGGTATAAGTACAAATAAGTATTTATTGTTATCTGAACAGATCTAATGGCATCAAAATAGCGTAATTTTCCAACTTGCACGTTTTACTTATCGCTATGTAAACAAACCGTGCATGTATATCCGTACTCGAATATAAATCAATATCGTCAACGGATAACTGCACTGAAGATCACAACACGACATACACAGTTACACACTCAGTAGCAGTGTTAGGCATTTAATATTATTGTCTCCATCTACTTAAGAAAAATGCATGAACATAAATTCTATTATTCGGTTAATTTTCTAGATTTATTTAGGCAATATTAATAATATTATAAAGGTGTTCTTAAATACATCATTGTATGAACTATGTACAATTGTACCAAATCAGGTATAAAAATTATTGTTATAATACTTGTGTGCATGTTTTAGTGCATTTTTTTGTGATTCCTAGATAGTTTAATTTATCGTCGACCTTGTGATTTAGATAAGACAAAGCAAAAGTAAATAAATAAATTATTATTTAACCTAGGTATTCTTTTATTCTATAAATTACCTTTCTAGATAAAATCTCATGAATTAATTCTATACTAATAAATATGCCTCACTTACCTAATTATCTTTTTAGACGATGCCATCGCGTTTGTTTATCTATAAAATTATTTCCTTATTTCTTTAATAAACAGTAAGGGCGCAATCTCAAAAATCAACACAACCGATCAATTTGAAATTTAATTTCTACTACCGCCATCTATTATTAAGTAGCAATATCATTACAATTTTTAGTTTTATACAGTGACATCTGGTATTAAGTATTGTAATTATTTTGACATTTGTTTTTGACAGATAATCGTGTGACGTGTGCTGTCAGTTTTTATCTCAGGTTGTTTATTTAATATTTTAAAATTGAAAACGTTATATATGTTAAGAACAACTCTTTATTTGGCAAGAAAATCTATCTCTGGGTGTATAACTCTCAACCGTTTGCATAATTCATATAAGCGCAATATTATCACAGTGAATTTATCAAGAAAGTATTTGTTATCACTACACTCATGTTATCAAAGTAATTTATATTGCACATCGTTCGAGCAAAATAACAGTAATACAGCGGCAATCATGGCGAGCAAATGGTCAATGGGAAAAGGCACGTTGGAAGTACCTACTTCCTTATTTAAGAAAAATAGAGACCGTCTTGCTGAGAAGTTGAAACCTGGCCAAGTTGTAGTTCTGCAGGGTGGAGATGAAGTTCCATTTTATGATACTGATATCTCATACAATGTTTTTAGACAGGTAAGTGAGTCCACACACTCACAATCTAACTAAATGATTGAATAATAATTGGATTAGACTCGTGCATTCTTTTTAATTACTTTACAATTAAAAAGTTGGACAACTATCAGCTGAATGCAGATTCTCATGAAGTGCTTATGCGATGTAGAGAACAATTTTTTTATTAGATATGTTTTTCTTCTAAATAAAAAAAACATTAAATTTATTTTATAATTATTTATAAAATTATCATTTTTCATATTATTTTTTTGTTCACAATAAGCAAATGTAATAGTAATAAACTATAGGTAGCGACAACAATTATTGTTTTTATAATCATTTGATTATCAATTTTATCATTTATCATAATGATAATCAAGTTCCTAAGCGCTTGGATATTTTGGACTTTTGATAAGTATAATATGTATAAAAAATATATCTACACTTTCAATTAAATTAGAAAATATAATAAGAGGAGGTAGGCGATGATTGATGATGATTACTAGGCTGGTCTTACTGGGGTAACTTAGTCTCACTTTGAAATTAGCTTAAAAGTATAAGGACAGTAGCCTGCCTTGCCCTGTCAACTTTAATAGTGCATGCTTATCTCATCCAAACAATAAGTGAACTGCTGCCTAACGACATTTCTCTGTGAAATGAAATGAAATGAAATTTATTTATTTGCGGGAGCATTATTCAAGTGTTCTGTCTCTCGACATGTAAAATTACTTATAAATATACACACAATTTATAAAATTAATAATATTAAAAATTAAATAGAATCAAATTATTAAACAATCATTAGTGAAAAAATTAGTAAAAATATAATTATCATAAAATTTATAAAGGAAGACAATATTTTTTTTTTTACTGTGGTAGAAGTATATTCACTCTTGGACCACACTGCAGCGGGCGCAGGTCCATTACATGCCAGATTACTATAAAAATCATATGTGTTTCGTAACTAGATTCATTCAGTATAACTATCTAATCTAGAAAGTACTTTTAGTAGATTTTCTGTCGACCAATCCACTTCAACATACCTTTTTTTTCAGTTTTATATGGCATTATAACAATTTGCCAGTGTCAAAGTAAATATTTTTTGCATCAAGTTAATATTGTGCATCACGAGTCATTCATTCATCACACTAAACAGTCAAGTCAAGTCTCAGCCAAGCCAAAAATTGCTCCAGTAAATTGGTAGAATCTTTACTGAAACTTCCTACGGAGTTTTGAAGGGAAAACACAGGTTCTCTTCTTTTGAATTGTTTGCCCATACACACGCACGTTCACGAACACTTAATGGTCTACCATTATTACACATTAACACTTGAAGAAACACAAGTTTAGGAAAATAATTCAAGACAGTTAACCTAATGTCTCAAGAAGGCCCCCCAAAACTCTTAATTCAACATACTTCTTTCCTCTTCGACTTCAGACTAAAATAGAGTCTCCTTTCAAATTCCCATACAGCAGTTCATGACCTTATTTGATTCTTAAACTTTGATAAAATTTCGGATTTTAGTGTATGATTTTTTTAAAAATTGTTTATAGAAAAGAAAATGTCACTGCCCAAAATTTTCATGAATAATTAATTTGTCTTATCTTTAAATAATTCTTAATTAATACCTATACAACAAATTAAACAAGGTGCTATTCATTAAAATTTATTGAAGTTTATGGGTCGAAAAACATTATGCCCAAAAAGTAGCTAAATTATATAGAGCGGCCGTGGTCTAGCAGTAAGGCGCGTGAACCCACGATCGATGAAACCCGTGTTCGAACCTCGCTAAATTCTGACCAGTACCAATGTAACTTTGTTATATGTACTTTGGTCGCTATAGGCACTATTAAAGAGTGGTAAGCAGACTGGTGATAGTTATTAGCTATCAGTTTGCCGTCTTGGGGTTGTACCACCACTTTCAGAGGTAATCGCGTTTCGGGAGCAGTTTGAAAGTAGCCAGGTATGACGAGAGGAGTGATCATACATATCTAAGTATACAATATATTATTATATCTGTCGACAGCTGAGTCTGAATTTCTCAAGCACAGTCTGGCGGATTTTCTGGTTAATAATATTCTGTTATAACTTCAGGAATCTTACTTCACATGGACATGTGGTGTTCGTGAACCAGGTTGCTTTCTAGCAATAGACGTGAAGACAAGGAAATCTATGCTGTTTATGCCAAGATTACCAGAGGAATATGAAGTATGGATGGGCAAATTACTGGCCTGTGAAGAGTTTAAAAGGATTTATGGAACTGACGAAGTTTATTATGTTGATCAGGTATTTATTTATATAAAAACAATAAAATTCATATTTTACATTATTTGTATTTCTTAACTTAGAGACAAATGCTACTACAGAGTCTGTTGGCTGCAGTCACCTCCACTATGCCGGTTTAATAAGGTGAGTGTGCACTGTCCATGTAGAAAGGGCACACTCGCTTCTCATTAAACATTGTTAGATACGATTCCGACCTACAAACAACTACCAATAAATTATTGAAATAATAAAAACTTTTTATTGTCATTACAGATAACCAGCGTATTGAAAAAATTAAATCCAAGTTCGTTATTAACGTTGGTGAGTCATTATTTTGTACTATTTGAGCTTTTTGTTAGGTAATTATTAATACAATACAATTGTCACGCCTTTTTCTTATAGGGATAGGCAGAGACAATAGAACGCCACTTACCACGAACTTAATAAATTGTTTTTATTTTGTAACAGAATGGACCAAATACAGACAGTGGACTTGTTGCAAAGGAGGCAGTTTTTGATGGCATTAAAGAGTGAGTGCGAGATTATTTTTAATATGATTAAGAACCACCACCCATAGAGGCACGTTATCATTTGCCAATTTGTCTTATTATCTATTAGAGTATTAGGCAGGCTGATGATGGTTATTACCCAAGTATGCTCTCTACCTAGTAGTGGTACGGGATCAGTTTGCACTGGTATAAGGGTGCGCTGTCGACCAGGACTGATCTCCTCATGTTTGACTCCACTCTAGCTTAACATCAGGCAGAGTATAGTCACATGCCTGCCTACTATAAAAAATGTGTAATATTTGTTACGAGACGCCTGTGTTAGTCTTGTCTATCTCCTTCATTGTCAAAATGTTAATGTTAATTATTGTGTTAAATTCTTTCCCCAGATTCAAAGTGGACAACAAAACATTATTTCCAATAATAGCCGAATTGTAAGTACTTAATAATTAAAGGAGAATGCTCACTCGCCTAAGACAAATGGCCCCACAATATTTTTCTTGGGTTTGTCGATGATTTTTAGTCAATTTTGTAGAAAAATATATCTATTCCCTTATTACCAATCAGTTTTAATTTTGTCATCCGGTTTATTGAGTAATTAGATGTTTTCTGATGCAATATTTAAAGTTATTATTACTTTAAATGCTTTAATAATTGATGATATCTGTTTTTTATGCAATTAAACATTGTCTATTGATTGGTAAATGATGTGTTGATATAATTAAATTGAATTAATAAAAAATATTAATTATTATTTAAGAATATTGTTTTGTGACCAAACTATTAGGCAAAAAGTGGGCCCAAAAATGGGCATTCTCCTTTAAAAACAAATGAAAGGGGTCTTAATTTAATTGTTTTAATTGTTAGATTAAGATAATTTAAAAGTCATTTTATCAATTCTATAGTTCACTTATCTGTAGATAAAAATCGTATTGTCAAATAAACAATAGATTGTGTGCGAAAAATAAGTTTGAATTACTTGTTTTTTTTTTTTTTTTTGTAGATAACTATTTTTTATCATATTGATATCAAGGGCGGCATTTTAAGAAAATTCTATGTCATTAATTTAAAAAGTGGTAGGCAGACTGATGTTGGTTATTAGTCCAGTCTGCCGTGGGTTTAACCGGTATAATGGGAGTAGTGTGTACTATCCAACCTGAACGGTGCATATTCGTCTTCTCAAACGGATGTAGTAGAGACGACGCCTGCCTGTAGAAAGTCAGTGGTAGAAGTTGTTTTTGTTCACGAACCGCACTCTAACTCTAGATTAGGCGGAGTATTATTTTATGCCGAGCTACTATAATAAAAGTACATAATAATATTTTTTTTAAGTCTAGATTGCATTGATTGGAAAGTTTTCGAATAGGATTAAAATAAAAATAAGAAACACTATAGTTAGTAAATATTTTAGTTTTTGTTGATTTTTTTTTTAACTTTAGACGTGTCTCCAAGACCCCTGAGGAAATAGAGGTGATGCGTTATGTCTGCAAAGTCTCTTCAGATGCCCATAAGGAGGTGAGTATCATACATTTTTATTTTATTTTTTTATTTTTTATTTTCTTTTTTATTTTATTTTTATTTATACATTTTTCTCCATTACTATACCCCTCTCTGATTTTGGGGCTTTGTCATTTTAGTTTTTAAAATGCACTCAGTGGCCTGAGTACGCCGTGAAATCGTAAGGCGAATTCTCTTCACCAATAGGATTGCGGTTTAAATGCGGCATAACATCGTCGGATTGGTGGATAGACCTCACGTTACGCTGTTACCGCGTAAATATAAACAAATAGTTGCCCTTCAGTTTAATGTTTCGTTTTAATTGGATGGAAGTCTTGGATGTAACATTGGATTTTTTTATCTATACTAAGTTAGGGCTTAATTTCTTCGAATATTAATGGTTTGTCAGCCTCTGTGGTGCGGTTAACGTGCCCCAGTATGCTACGTGGAAGTCTCGGGATCAATTCCTGTTCGAATCTAAAATTTGATGTCAAGATTTTTTTTAGGTAATGCTATTCGCGAAACCCGGAGTGAAGGAGTATCAATGCGAGTCGATATTCCTTGACCACTGTTATCGTGTTGGCGGTTGCCGTCATATCTCCTACACGTGCATTTGCGGTTCTGGTCATAATGCAGCTACATTGCACTACGGGCATGCTGGTGCACCTAATTCTAAAATTGTTAATGATGGTGATATGTGGTATATATATTTTTTATATTGATTAGTTTTTAAATTTTAATTGGTTGCCAATGTATTTTGATTGTTATTTGTTGCCAACAAATAAAAGCTATATTTTTACTATAAACCGAAAACCGCACTAGAGAGCTGTAGTGCGGCTATTGTCACGTAAATGAATAGAAATATGAGGTAGTTCGCGCTGCTAGAGTGCGGTTTCAACCTTTTTCCTTTCTTCTTTCTTTCTTCCTTCCTTCCTCTTCTTCTTCCAATCAACCTTTCTCAATTTAACGCTAATCTATTTATTTGGTATCGTTTTTTTTATTGAATAAAATTCGCTAAGTTGAATGTTTATTTGAAAACAAAAGTATTAAATACATGAAAACATTTTTTGGAACAGTTCATTATTAGTTTTTAAATATTAAAAAATAAATCAGCAGTTAAGCAACTTTGGCTAGGCTTTTTTAAATACTTCTATAACTACATATGGCTCCAGGAAGGCTCCATCGGGAAGTTCACAAGAAACTCGCCATAATTACCTACTACAATGTTTTTTAAGTGTTAATTATGAGAAATATTTCAGTTTATTCGACATGGGTGGCAACTACGCTGGTTACGCTGCTGACATCACGTGTTCATTCCCAGTGAATGGCAAATTTACGCCACAACAAAAACTCATCTATGAAGCTGTTTTAGCTGCTAGAGATGCCGTTATTAAGTAACTAAGGGCTTATATATAGATATAGATAACTAATATCTTACATCATGTATTATCATTTTAAGAGCGGCCGTGGTCTAGTGGTAAGACGCGTGAACTCACGATCGATGAGTCTCGTGTTCGAACCTCGTTAAATTCTGACCGGTACCAATGTCACTTTGTTATGTGTACTTTGGTCGCTTAGTGCCTATATGCACTATTTAAGAGTGGTAGGCAGACTTATGATGGTTATCAGCCCAGTCTGCTGTCCCGGGGTAGTACCACCACTTTCGAAGGTAACACACCTGAAGTGACCTTGTCGCGTTTGGGAACAGTTTGGAAGTAGCCAGGTATAATGAGAGGAGTGTGAATGTGGATGGTGCACATTTGTCTCCTTAAGCCGGCATAGCGGAGGTGACTGCTGCCTGTAGGCATTTGGCCGTAGTAGCAGTTCCTGCCTAATTTAGTTTTGTTTGATTAATAGAGAAGCTAAACCCGGTGTGATGTGGACTGACATGCATTTGACTGCTAATCGCACCATGTTGAAACATCTTAAAAATGGCGGCCTGCTTGTCGGTGAAGTTGAGGATATGATCAAGGTATGCTCTGAACGAATACAAAACTCATTGTAAAAACAAAAACACGTTTGTTTTTAATGTAGCTCGGCATATGACAATACTCCGTTTGATGTAAAGCTAGAATGCAACCCATGAACGGACGCAACTGCTACTACAGAGATATCTCTACGAGCAGCAGCCGCCTTCGCTATGCCGACCCGATTGACAGTGCACACTCCTCTCGCTATACTTGGCTACTTTTTTTTTTTTTTTTTTTTAATTGTAGCTCGACATGTGACAACACTCCGCCTGATGTAAAGCTAGAGTGCGGTCCATGAATGGAAACAACTTTCAAACTGCTCCCGAAACGCGACAAGGTCAGTTCACGGGTGTTACATTCGAAAGTGGTGGTACTACCCCAGGACGGCAGACTCGACAAATAACCATCATCAGTCTGCCTACCACTATTTATTAGTGCCTATAGGCACTGAGCGACCAAAGTACATATAACAAAGTTACATTGGTACCGGCCAGAATTAGCGAGGTTCGAACACGGGTCTCATCGATCGTGAATTCATGCGTCATACCACTAGACCAAGGCCGCTCAAAATATCCACCTCTTAAGATTTATTTATTTTCAGGCTGGCATCCATGGAGTCCTCCAGCCTCATGGACTTGGTCACCTCATTGGTTTGGATGTTCACGATGTCGGTGGCTATCTACCGCATTGCCCGCCCAGAGCTGACTCGGCCCCACTATCCCGGCTCCGTACAGCGCGGCCATTGATTGCTAATATGTGCCTTACCATCGAACCTGGATGCTACTTTATTCCTAGGGTATATTTTTTTAAATACTGGATAATATAATGGATAAATAATTAGCACTTACTTCTACTCCATATTTAGTAGTCTTAAAACCGACCACTGTTTTGTGCTTATAATGTGGACAGAAAGTGGTGGGTGGGAGTTAAGCCCTGTTGCACCAAAAGGCCTGTTAAAGTTACTTTGACTGTTACATTTTAACGGTGATTTTAACGAATACGTTTACATTTACTCCACACGCGTTGCACCATCGTGTAAATTCATATTGTTATCGTCAAAGCGGTGGCTGATGTAATGAGGCATACTTTCCCGAATAAATAATATAAAAACATATTTGACTTCTTTTCATACATTTGACGTTAGTGACATTGGTTTGACGATTACTTTTGACCAGCCAAAATTTGTTGATTACGGTTAGCGTTAAAGTAAGTCATCGTAAAATGTAAGTCAAAGTAAGTTTAACGGGCCTTTTGGTGCAACTGGACCTTAGTGGTCAGAGTTCTGCACACTTTCGACCCAGGCTGAGATTTTTTTTTCTTAATATTTTAAATAAGTTTTGGTTAATAAATGCTTTAATGTTTCAGCTCTTGAACGAAGCCTTAAAGAATCCAGGGCAAGCTAAATTCTTCAACAAAACTATGCTGGAAAACTACAACGGTTTTGGTGGAGTTCGTATAGAAGATGACGTGCTTATTACTGATAAAGGCGTTGAAAACTTAACCTTTGTGCCAAGAACGTAAGTAATAGAATTTGCTTCTCATTTGACTTCAGGTCTCGGCCGGTACTAATGTAACTTTGTTTTATGCACTTTGGTCCCGGTGCCTGTGATTAAAGTATGAATAATGGATCAAACTTAGCATTTACGGATTTTAAACAAAAGAAAAATGCCCATTCGCCTAAGAGGAATGGGCCCACAATTTTTTTCTCGAGATTGTCGTTAATTTTAGTTCAATTAGTAAAAAAAAATCTACATTCCTTATCACCAGTTTTATTTTTTGTTACACGGTTCAGTAACTACACTTTTTCTGTTGTAATATTTGAGGTTATTTTTATATTAAATGCTTTAATAATTGATGAAATCTGCTTTTTACGTAATCATAGTCTATCAAATGAAGTGTTGATTTAATTCAAATTCAATTATGAAATAAATTAATGTAATGTTTTGTTTTCAGTGTCAAAGAAATTGAAGATTTCATGGCGAACGGAGCGAACTTCAAGTAAAACGGACATTTATAACTTTATTAATCTTCATTAATGTCATATAAATCTTTATTATTACATATTTATTATGTATATATGGTAAGGCATTGAGTTATATATCTCAATGTGGTAAGGTAGATGAAATAAAAAACATGGTTACACAGATCCAAAATTACTTTATGAATAAATAGTTCATATAACTAATGTAAATGCAATAAGATCAATTTAATGACTGAGATTAAAATATAATGGTTACCAACTTTAATTAGGTACCCACTAATATAATAACTACGCACTAAGAACTTGAGTTTTCTACTAAACATACCTACTTTTCTAATACTAATTTTTAATTAAATATAACATCTTTTAAACATGACTAAATCTTTAAAATCTAATAAAAATAATGCCGTTTTAATAACATTAAATTATTGGGAATGTAAAACAAAACTAAAGTTAATTTTTTTATAAATAAAAATATCACATCGAAAAAAAATATTAAGCAGTTTTAGCGGCCATCTTGAAACATTAGGTTATCTGTCTTGAATTATTTTGCTAAACTTGTGTTTCTTCGAGTGTTAATGTGTAATAATGGTGGATTATTATTAAACTTTAAATGTCCATGAATGTGCGTGAGTGTGGGCAAACAATTCAAAAGAAGAGATCATGTGTTTCCATTTTCCCTCCAAAACTCCGTAGGAATTTCAGTAAAGATTCTACCACTTTACTGAAGCAATTTTTGACTAGACATTACTGTTTAGTGTGATGAATGATTGACTCGTGATGCACAATATTATTAACTTTGACACTGGCAAATTGTTATAATGCCATATAAAACAAAAAAAAAAGTTTAGTGCAAAAGTAAAATCAAAGCTATATTTTTGCTTAACATTTATTTAAAGGCCTGCTTCTGCTCTGCCTATACCTTACAATTATAATAATATATATTTATACATATAATATAATAAACGAATTTATTATTTATTTAAGAGTAACTTTGTTATATATTTTTTTTTATATTTTATATTTATTAATCATTAAACTGAGTAAAATATTTTTTCTTTTTTCTTTCCTTCTATATTTTCTGTCCTGTTCCATACAAATTATTGTACACAAATTGCACCCTTATATAAATGCGATATATTTTTTAAATATAGTTATATTATATATTACTTAAGACTAGACATTAATATATTAATTAATAAAATATAAATAAATTAAACAGTTGAAGAAATATAGTGCAATAAAAAAAAAACAGAGTGGTAGGCCTATTCCCTACCAGAGATCTGATCTAACTTCAGGTTACAATGTCAATATTAACTTTTTAAGGAGATACATATCTTAAATAACCCCTTAAAGATTTAGGTAACAATTTTATGGCACGCCAAAACTTATAGAAATTTGGGCCTTTACTGGCCCTTATTGCATCTCTTAATGCAACTCTGGCCAAGTGTTTTAATGGATACACTGTGGTATCAAGATCATCCTCTGTCAAGTCACCTCTCCCAGCCACTAATGTGAACACCTCCGTTAAGACCTGAAAACAATGTTTAAGATTCGATATCAGTCTGGATATTTTAACCCTTAAATGCATATTGTTGCCAAAAAGTATACATACTACCTTTTTCAAAATATATATTAATTATTAATACCTAAATCTCTTATAATATACGATTTTATTAATTCAAAATCAAAAAATGGGTTTAAGAGTGGTAGGCTAAGTGGAGTTAGTTATGAACCCTGTCTGCTGTCCTGGAGTAGTTCCACCACTTTCAAGCATAATACCTATGAGTTGCTTTCGTAGCATTTCGGGATCAGCTTGGAAGTACCTGGGGAAAACGAGTCAACTAGCTAATATACTCCTTAAACAAGTATAGCAAAGATGACTGTTCCCTGCACATTCCTTCGTGATAGCAGTTATCTTCCTTCTTGGACTGTGCTTAGCTTTACATTAGGTAAGTGTATATGACATATTCTTGTAATATATAAACAGTTTCTATGGCGCAGTGGTTGTAACTCGTAGTCTGTTATGCAGAGGTCTCAGATTCTATTCCCAGTTGAAACAAATATTAAGAAAATAAAACTCATACTCCCACGTGGTACCAAAAGTATTAAAATACCTATGTAAAAAGCAGATTATTATTATTATGATACCAGACTTACAGGTTTACTGATGCGATCAAATATTTTCTTGTCTCTGGCATACTTCAATAAATGCAGTGGTTCAGAAGCAATACTGAAGTTTAACAAGATAATCAAGTGTGTGCCTCCCGTGCAGATTGAAGCATGAAATGCATCTTCTACCTCCAGAGCTTTATAATCGATGTTGCAGTCTTGACGAACTAATATCTTAAGCACCTGAAAAAAAAATACTTTCAATGACTACAGGCATTAAGCTATATTGAAACAGAATCTCATTCCCCTCAAACCCCAACCACCACCACATTTCTCATTACCCTCATCTAGGCGCAAAATGTTGCCCAGGCCATTTGAGGTGTTGATACTTTATCAACAATTTGGGCTAGTATATTAAAAAAAATTTACTCACTTCTTCAAAAGATCTGTTGCAAGTGCTGTATTGTAAATAAACAACAGGTGGGCACTCTTCTGGTGACAAAGCATCAACGCTGACACCCTTCGACAATAACAATAAAAATAATTTAGTAAACATCGACGGTGATTTGTTATAGATATATTCACACAAATCTAAAAATGGATTCAACGGTCCACTTATTGTATATTCTCTAATATTCAACCCTCGATCCCCCAATAAATGAAGTGGGATAGTTGTATTAAAGAATTCAGGTCCCAAATCAGATTCCAATATGGCACGTAATATGTCCATTCTAAAGTAATTAGGTCTACATGCCGTCACAAACATGTCTTTACGTATTTTCCTTTTGTCTGATTCACTCAGCAATGCCTTAAACGTCTCCACACTTCTAGACCGCATTGCATAATCCAACGGCAACATTTTATTATTACATGTTATATTTGGATCCCCACCATTTCTCAACAAATATTTAACAACTGCAGCTGCTCCGACTTGAGCTGCCAGACATATTGGAGTCTTACCATCCTTTGCCCTATCGTTTCTATTAGTTGTGAAGGGTAGTAATTCTTTTACAGTATCCAAACTTTTAGTTGCGCATGCCAAATGTAATGGTGTATACCAGAGCTCATTGTGTACCTCTGCTTGTGCACCGGCATGTAGCAACATGGAGACCACCTCATGATTTTTACTGAGGGTTGCATCGTGCAAAGGCGTATCACCATCAAAGTCTTTAACATCTAATTGGGCGCCATGATTTATCAGCATATCTATGAGCTTGATTCTGCCCTGCGAACAAGCCAAGTGTAATGGTGACACCATTTCTGTGCTGGAATAGTGGATTATTTCTGGGATATAGTCGAGAAGAGCCTTTATAGTTTCCAAAGTGCATTTATTTCTACATGCGAGGTACAAAGCCGTATGGCCTTCGAACGTTTCAATTGTAAGATTTGCTTCGGGATGTTGCATTATTATCACCATACTCTCCAAACTACTGTGTGCGGCGGCTTCATGTAGACACGTCCAACCTCTATTATCAGCAATATTTACATTTTTCGTCTTCAATAATTCCTCAACAGTAGCTGCATTATTTTCTCTCGCTGCCATGTTGAGCGAATTTGTAGTTAATGGATTAAAAGCACTGAAATCCAAGCTGCCGAGCCTGCCGTTCATCGTGGTGGCGTTAAAATTTCACACCTTCACAAAACTGAGGAACTATTATTGATAGACAAAAGACTTGCTAACGATGATTTACAATAACAAAGACTCAATTTAGTTTTAGCATTATTATATAGGAAGATAAAAACAAAGACCCAGCGGCCCACCACCTTCTAATGACAATCTATTTATGGCATTATAACAATTTGCCACTGACAAAATGTTCACAAACATCATGGGTGATTCGGCGGGAAAGAAGACAATTTTCAAGGTTTAAAATTATTTTCCTTAACTTGTGTTTCTTTGATTGATAATTTACAATAATAGTAGAGTGGAGTGTTCGTAAACGTGTGTGAGCGTTGGCAAATGATAAAATAGAAAGCAAGTGTTCATTTATCCTCCAAAACTCGACCGGAAGTTTTGGTAGTTACCAAAAATATAAAAAAACAACGCCTTTTGAAAAATGGACTAGGATGCCATAAATTATTCTATAATTCGATTAAAAAATCCAATTGAACAGAAATATTTATTTCACAGAATAACCCAGTCTTTGTGGGCACAAAAGATGTCTTAATGAAAAATTCTATCGTCTGCGAAGGAGGAGGCTATCTTGAAATGAAAGTGTTCGATTTTTTTTTCAAAATAATGCCTCAACAGTTGACTAAGTATGAGAAGAATAAACAAAATGAAATCATTATCATTTTTTACATACATGAAAAACAAACTAACAATTTCAATGATGTTGGCTCAAACCGTGCGGCCGCGCTATATCTAAGTCTTGGATTTTCGGGAAGGTTAATCCAAACAAGATGTATCAAAATCATTAAATTTCTAATCCACCAAGGGAAGTACTACAACTAAAACACAATTCTTAGAATATTATATGATTTATCTTATCCTTTTTGCAGACAGTAAAAGTATGTATATTATGGGTCCTATACCAATTCACGTAACTTTTGACTTTCCTTTGTATATGTATAAAAGTTATCATTGAATGTTAAAATACAATTATTCAACAAATCAATAGATACAAATATCATGTAGCAACTAAATAAATAAAATATTTTTCTAACAATATCTGTAAGCACTAAATATAATATAAACAATACAATAAAAGAATAAAAATCGCAAGTAAAATTATTTAAAAAATATTAACAACCACTGGGGTTGTTTTATGTCGACAACAAAGTTCTAAGACGTACCAGAGTACGCATTCATTGGAATAGGTCTATATTTCATAGGAGATGAATGTTTTCCACGTGGATGGGAATTAGATCTTGGCGATATGGGTGAACGTGGAGACCGCGAATTTGTATGAGGGTACGGTCGAGGTCGCAACTCTTCTGTACTTTTGAAAGTTGGACGCGCCACTCTTCGCCGATAAAGCGATGTCACCGTACATTCTTGTAATAGGCATCTGCAATTGTAATAATTAAAAATTTACTAGTTCCTACATCAATAAAAAAAAATTAAAACTTACTTTTCTAGTTCACTTAATTCTTGTTTTGGAGTAGACGAAGCTAGCGGTGCACGTGTCTTTCCAAGCCTTGCTTTAGTCGTTCGTAACATATTTTGTGTTACAAGTGGCTGAGCGTCATTTTGTTTTGGTTTTGGTCTTACTGGATTGTCCTAAGATTTCATAAATAATATGTAATTAGTTTGTAAATTATAACGGCTGCCAAATATGACCAGGCGATTTGTTGTCCAAGCCAAAGGAAACATTCAGGCGTTACCTAGTAGTGTTTACTTTTCTCCTTTTTTAAACTAGAAAATAATGACTAACCTTTGTTTTCCTAAGTTTGACATTAGCAATATCCTGTGGAGTTATAGTTAACCGTGGTCCATTCACTCTTGGCGGTGCCGATCCACACCTTGGTATAGTATGTGCCCTTTGAATCTTATTTGTGGGAACTGGTGGCGGAGGGGGAGGAGGAGGCGGGGGCGGGGGAGGTGGTGGTGCCATCGGTACTCCTGTCATCGATGATTTCTGCTCTTGTAATCTGAAAAAAAGGGCATTACTTGAAAGGTTTTTCAGCATAAAGCGAAAACCGCATTTGAGAGGCAGCGCGGCGCGGCTTTATATTCTTCGGGACCAAACTCGGCCGTACCGTCACGCGCCGCATGCCTCGCAAATGCGGATTCGCATTGGGTAATTACTGTGTCAGCATTTTCAAGCATAGATATAGTTATCTTTATATATATACTTGTATACCCTTACCGCATCTTATTTTCAAGTTCAGATATTTTTTGTGTCATATTTTTAATAGTATCATTCAAAACACGGTTTTCTTCTTCTAACCGTGCCTGTCTCTTATCCATTTGTTCTAAAAGTTTTTTAAATTCTTGTATTTCTTCATTATTTTCGATTGGATTCCGTAAAGGTATCGCATCTGCATAAATACTAGCTAAGGATTCGTAACCCTAGAAAAAAATATCATAAAATACATTAGGTACACCCATACACTTACGACATAAGTTTTAGTAGATATGAGTAACTGTGATGCAACTAGATCAATAAAAGTACTATTAAAATGTGTTTACATTTCAAATTTAAAACCAAATCATAAAATCAGGCGTATTTTAAATTGTATCACAATAATTAGTAACATTAACAAATACTAAAATGTAGTTTAATAATTGTAATTAATAATTATTTTACCTTCTTACCGATCCACGAACATAATGCCATAATTTTAGAAGTTTTAGGTTTTGGCGTACGATACTGTTTCTCCCTTCTCGGCGAAATGCCTGATAAAACAAACCAATCAAGATCACTAATTGTTCCAGCATCAATACCGCAATCTATTTCCACTTCTATTTTTGTATTATCCCACATTATTCTATTTTATTGAGCTAAATTATAAGACACAAATTCTAAACAAGCAAACTCGTCCGATCGCCCTCGAACGTTGCTTTTGAACGCGAGATGATGTCATTAATATATTAGTTATTAGTGAGATGTTTACATAAAATAGTTGTTAAAAAAGCTTTTATCATATTGATTACGTCTATCTGTAGTAATGCTGTTCCACGTTTTGTTCTTAACCCATTTTATGAATGTTATTTATCTTTATAAATGATAATGGAGTATTCGTGCTTACTAACTTCGCCAATTAATAAATAGACGCTATTTAGATGTTTAACTAAGGCAACGAAAATCGCTTATAAAAATGTACCTATTTAAAAAATCTTTTGTCATCAATCCAATTTAAGGAATGACCTAAGCAAATAAAAACGTGACGGTTCTCAAAGATCTAAATAATCTAGATTCATAATTGAAGAGCGCCCATGGCATAATGGCTGAAGGCGTGGATTCACTATCGAAAAACTCGTATTCAAATCTCGCAAAATTCCGACCTCTGCCAATGTAGCTTAGATATTTTTTATTGTAGGTCGGCATATGACAATACTCCGCCTGTTGTACTGCCGCTAGAGTGCGGTCCATGAACGGAAACACTGCTACTACAGAAAAATCTCTACGGGCAGTAGCCGCCTCCGCTATGCAGGCCTAAGGAGCAAGTATATCGCTATACTTGGCTACTTTCAAACTGCTCCCGAAACGTGACAAGGTCGCTTTACGGATGTTATAATACATTCGAAAGTGGTGGTACTACCCAGGGCCGCAGAATAAAAAAGTGGTAGGTAGGCTGATGGTTGTTAGTAGTCCACCACTCCATCCACTACTTTCATGGGTGAATGGAGTGACCTAATCGCGTTTCGAAATCAACTTGGAAGTAGTTTATTTTCATTCAAAATTGCCTAATTCTACGCATGCATTTGTAATTAGTAAATAACTTATGTGTAACTTCTAGAAAAAATATTTTACCTGGAGTCTGATAAGTAGATTTGCTGATATTAACTAATTTTTTCGATCTATGCACATCTTTATACAAATTTGTATCAGATCGAAGACGTCGTTTCCTAGGATTAGATACATTCGTATAGTTTGTGCTGCATGACTTGAACGACGTCTCTGACGCCGAAGTCATTTCTCTTGAAGATGAAGACTTATTTTCATCTAAACGTCTCTTTTCTATATCTGAATTAATTTGCGTTGTACTATAACGCAATTTTAAATCGTCACTATCGATAAAATCATTTATTAATTGTCCGTCGTTGTTAATTTTTATTTCAATTTCATTAGTTACAATTTCAGGGGCATCGAGATCAGCCTTATCAAAATAATCTGTTTGGGTTGATTTATTTGAGTCTGTACTCATGTTATTTGCTTTTATATCCGGAATAACATTTTCGACGGAAACATTGCTGTCTTTAGGTAAATTGAGATTCCAAGAAGTATTAAATTGGTCTTGTGTAACAATTTTTCTTACTTCTTCTGCTGAATTATTTGATTTTTCATCTTCGTTTGAATTATCGCAACATACGTCCATTTCCACAACACTCGTCATTTTTCTGTCAACAAACAGAATGGCATGTGTTTTAATTTTATATTTATCCCATATTACACAGTTGTAGTAAAAATATAAACTAAAACTACCCACAAAATAACTCTTATAAAATTTGTGCTTCTACATAGGGATGTTGCGGATGCAGATTTCTTCACATCCGCGGATGCGGATGCGGATGCGGATTTTAAGAGGCTCACATCCGCGGATGCGGATGCGGATGCGGATCTTTACAAAAAACTGTGTGGGTAAAAAAATTAAAAGACAGTAAGAACTATCCTTTCTTTATTTAAAAGTAGTGAGTGAATTATTATTATTATTAACCGACTTCAAAAGGAGGAGGTTATCAATTCGTCGTGTATTTTTTTTTTGTGGCGATGTTTCCTCATATCTCCGCCGATTGTGAACCGATTTTGATGATTCTTTTTTGTTTGATAAAGTATGTCTCGGGATTTAGTAGTACTTAATAGTACTTACATACGTAAACAACACAGTTACATGTACGCGATTCAGCGTTGCCAGATTTTTTTTTTTGCCAAGTCGGGATTTCGAATCTTTTTGAGTGAAAAAAAGCGGTATTCTTTCTTCGAAAGCGGGATATAGTAAAAAACATATATAATAGTAGAGCAAAATCGGTCCAAAGCGGCGCCACCTCGCGCGCAAAAAGTACCTGAACTTCATAGATTATTTAAACAACTTTATTCTTTGTCAAGTTATTTGGAAATTTGTAGTTCAACTCCTCCTTAATGCCTAGGAACCGAAATTATAACGTTTTTCGAAAATTAAAATACCCTCCCAGTCGATTTAAAAAAAGGTTACTTTTTGCAAAAGTCGACGGTTTGCAAAAAGTTTACAACATTTTCATCTGACAATTTAACTGTAGTTAGAGGACCACAAAACTGACAGCATATTCAAATTTCAACTCTCCATCACTTTCAGAACGCGAGTTATTGAAATTTTTTTTATTATTTAATTTCTGGACCGATTTTGCTCTACCGGGGCTCATTCTCTTTGTTTTTTTTTTTGCACGCATTTGTTGCATTTAACTTTTTTTTGTCCGAGCTGTAGTTTTTCCTCTAGAAGCGAAAAACCGGTTTTTACCATTTTTACCTTTTTTTGGCACTTTAGCGCCCAATATTCACTTATAAATTTTATTGGTATCAATTCCTGATGTATGTGCCCCCCATTATAAAAATTTTGAAAATTTAAGCGGAGTTCTGGTAGCCCCTTCAATAGTTCTAGAGTTCTCTATTAATAAAAAAAATAGTTCCGCTGATTAAAGTGCTGAAAACACGAAATGAAGTTTACACAATGTCGAAATTTCAAACACCTCATTAACTTAACATGTAACTCTTTCATTTTAGCGCCGATCGATTCTGTTTCTTCAACAAATAGATAGAACTCCGAGGGGGGCCAATAGAACTCCAAAGAAAATTAACGATTTCTGAAAATAAAAAATTTTTCATACAAAATATGCTAATTTAAAAAAACGAAATTTCCGAGCCCCGTAGCTCTTTCATTTCAATTCCGATCGGTTTCATTTCTTCGACAAATCGATAGAACTCCGAGGGGGGCCAATAGAACTCCAAAGAAAATTAACGATTTCTGAGAAATAATTTTTTTTTCATACAAAATATGCTAATTTTAAAAATCGGAATTTCCGAGCCCCGTAGCTCTTTCATTTCAGTTCCGGTCGGTTTCATTTCTTCGACAAATCGATAGAACTCCGAGGGGGGCCAATAAAACTCTAAAGAAAATTAACGATTTCTGAGAAATAATTTTTTTTTCATACAATATATGCTAATTTTAAAAATCGGAAATTCCGAGCCCCGTAGCTCTTTCATTTCAGTTCCGATCGGTTTCATTTCTTCGACAAATCGATAGAACTCAGAGGGGCCAATAGAACTCCAAAGAAAATTAACGATTTCTGAGAAATAATATGTTTTTCATACAAAATATGCTAATTTTAAAAATCGGAAATTCCGAGCCCCGTAGCTCTTTCATTTCAGTTCCGATCTGTTTCATGTCTTCAGCAAATAGATAGAACTCCGAGGGGGGCCAATAGAACTCCAAATAAAAATAACGATTTCTGAAAAAAAAATTTAAATTAGCATATTTTGTATGAAAAAAATTTTATTTCTTAGAAATCGTTAATTTTCTTTGGAGTTCTATTGGCCCCCCTCCGAGTTATATCTATTTGTCGAAGAAATGAAACCGAACGGAACTGAAATGAAAGAGCTACGGGGCCACGAAATTTCGAATTTTTAAAATAGCATATTTTGTATGAAAAAAAATTATTTTTTAAAAATCTTTATTTTTCTTTGGAGTTCTATTGGCCCCCCTCGGAGTTCTATCGATTTGTCGAAGAAATGAAACCGATCGGAACTGAAATGAAAGAGCTACGGGGCTCGGAAATTCCGATTTTTAAAAATAGCATATTTTGTATGAAAAAAAATTATTTTTTAAAAATCTTTATTTTTCTTTGGAGTTCTATTGGCCCCCCTCGGGGTTCTATCGATTTATCGAAGAAATGAAACCGATCGGAACTGAAATGAAAGAGCTATGGAGCTCGGAAATTCCGATTTTTAAAATTAGCATATTTTGTATGAAAAAAAATTTTATTTCTCAGAAATCGTTAATTTTCTTTAGGGTTCTATTGGCCCCCCTCGGAGTTCTATCGATTTGTCAAAGAAATGAAACCGATCGGAACTGAAATAAAAGAGCTACGGGGCTCGGAAATTTCGATTTTTAAAATTAGCATATTTTGTATGAAAAAAAATTTTATTTCTCAGAAATCGTTAATTTTCTTTGGAGTTCTATTGGCCCCCCTCGGAGTTCTATCTATTTGTCGAAGAAATGAAACCGATCGGAACTGAAATGAAAGAGCTACGGGGCTCGGAAATTTCGATTTTTAAAATTAGCATATTTTGTATGAAAAAAAAATTTATTTCTCAGAAATCGTTAATTTTCTTTGGAGTTCTATTGGCCCCCCTCGGAGTTCTATCTATTTGTCGAAGAAATAAAACCGATCGGAACTGAAATGAAAGAGCTACGGGGCTCGGAAATTTCGATTTTTAAAATTAGCATATTTTGTATGAAAAAAAAATTATTTCTCAGAAATCGTTAATTTTCTTTGGAGTTCTATTGGCCCCTCTCGGAGTTCTATCTATTTGTTGAAGAAACAGAATCGATCGGAGCTAAAATGAAAGAGTTACAGGTGTTTGAAATTTCGACATTGTGTAAATTTCATTTCGTGTTTTCAGCACTTTAATCACCGGAACTATTTTTTTTATTAATAGAGAACTCTAGAACTATTAAAGGGGCTACCAGAACTCCGCTTAAATTTTCAAAATTTTCATAATGGGGGGCCAACTTCACATACATCAATTCCTGACACTTTAATCTATACAAAAAAAAAAAAAATCGACCAATAGTAATTTTCTGTACTTTTAAAGAATTTCTGCTAATTCTATATGAGTAATACAAATTTGACAGATCGTAAACGATAGTTATATCAAAATGTATGGGTCCGTTAGAAAAATGTGGTGTTTCAAATAATAGTCTGAAGAGTGAGTTACAATTTGTACTCTTTATACACAGTTTACAGTAAGCTTTATACTTATCCGACGTCACAATACACACACAAGTCCGAGAAGCGGGACTGAACCTGTCCCGCACGGGACATTGAATTTTGATTTAAAAATCGGGACGTCTGGCAACGCTGACGCGATTGTATGTGTGCTGCTTGAGTGAGCTTATTACTCTCTTACTAGTCGACTCGCACCACGAGCCGATCCCGCTCCTTTCTTGTCGCGACCTGTTACACATTCGCATCCGCATTAACTCCGCATCGATTTATGCGGATGCGGATGCGGATGCGGATGTCTAAATCGATGCGGATGCTCCGCATATGCGGATGCGGATGCGAATATTCGCAACATCCCTACTTCTACATTATAAAAAATTTGGATTTATTGTATCAAAATACGTATGCATACTAAATTTTCATAATTATATTATGAGAAGTAGTATTGTTTATCTTTATAGAAAAAAAAATGTAAATAATATACTGTACAGCCTAGACCCTTTAACTTGTAAACTAATAGTAATAAAACGTCAATGCGGCTAGTGCGGTATGCGGCGCGCGGTGATCGATATCTTTGAATTTATACGGTTTTTTAAGTTAGTATAAATGTGGGAAGTTATTAATAAAAGCAATGTCGACAAAAATATTAAAATACAGAAAGAGAATTGTATTCAGTTCTGCAATAGTTACTGCAGTATTATTTATATTTGACTCAAGCTATGATATTCTTACGACTTACGAATACATAAAAAAAGAAGATATGTGGGAAAATTTATATCAAGAGACTTTGCACAATTTCAATGACTGTGACATATTTCCTATGTGCGATTATAACGATATTTTAATTAGAGATTCACATTCATTTATTAATCTTGATGATGATACTGTTTATGGGATAAATTTGATTCGACAAGGCGGCGAATATGTTCCTCCTTCTTGTGGGCATAGATTCAGTACTGCGGTTATTGTACCATATAATAAGTAAGTTTATAATTTCTTTTTAAATTATTAGGATACCCTGTGTTATATCATGATTTAGACATGATGTATATATTATTAATATTTTATTCTTTTCAGGAATAAACTTGACTTTCTTCATAGCTTCCTTGTACACATGCATAAATTCTTACAAAATCAAGATATTCATTATCGCATTTTTGTTGTGGAGCAAATGAATGGGCCTCAAAACAGAGCTAAGTTACTTAATATTGGAGCATTGGCTGCAATAAAGGCTGAATTCCCTTGTCTTATTTTGCATAATTTAGAATTATTACCAACTCAAACATCAAATATTTATGCCTGTACTAAACAACCAAGGCATATGTCTACAACTGTTAATAAGTTTAGGTATTGTATTTTTAATTTAGCAATTATTCTACTTAATGAATATAGGCAGGGGTGGGTTTGTGTAGGTACAGTCATGAACAAAAGCTATATATTAAAAAAATAATTATTTTGGTTGTATGTATACTTTACTACAAGCAATGTTTAGCAAATGTGAATTAATTTTTTTACTCTAATAATGCATGTTTTATTATTTGTATTACAGTTATTTATCACCATATACAAACATTTACGGAGTAATATCAGTAACTTCGGAACAATTTCTAACTATTAACGGCATGAGTAATAAGTACTTTGATTGTCATGGTGACGATGAAGATTTATTATTAAGACTTGAAGCTAGAGATTTTAAATTATGTAGATTTGATCCAGAAATTAGTCAATATAATATTTATGACTATATTGCATTGGCTCAACGGTTAGTATGGTTGTTTTATTGTCCAAGCTTAACAAGAGGTGTGTGCCTTGTTATTTATAAAAATAATAAAGATTTAAAGCAACTATATAATTTTCAGACCAGCATGTACAAAACTCTTGGAGTCTGCAAAAGAAAGGATGGCCGTCGATGGATTAAATTCATTGAAATATGTTGAAGTATCTACAATAAAACATAATCTTTTTACGCATATCATGGTTGATTTATAAACTCACGTTCTTCGCTTGTACTCGCGAGGGTAGGCAGTACTAGATATAAGTGTTTTAACTGATTCTTGCACAATTACTAGGAGGGGTTCTGAACCTGTACCTGTGTATAAAGTTTAATTGCCACTAGAACTATAATATCAAATATTAAGGTGCACCCACACAGGCAATTTTTTGAGCAACAATTGACCGGCGACAGACGCCAGCGATAGTGGAGCAATTAATTAGGCAATTTGGATTGATTCCTTCAATTGTTTCCGTAATATTGATTTGTATTGCCGCATAATTATGGTTGGTGCTACAGATATAAGTAGTAACTAATTAAAGTAGCTTATGCAGGAATTAATGTAATACATAATAACTATTTATAAGTTTGTCAATTATTTATAAATTTTGTAGATATTAAGTAAGATTGAAAGACTTAAAATTAATTAAACATTAATTTTTAGCATTTTAAATGCAAGATTAGTCTTATGATTAAGTTATGATGAAATCTATTTAAATTGAGTCATACGACAAACCAGTGCCGGATTTAAGCATAGGCAGTTGCCTATGGGCCGCCACCATACCACAAAAAAAAATTGATAAAGGCTAAGTAGAAACAAAAAAATACTGAGTTTTGTTTTAAATCTTGTGTGAGCCAACTTATTTAGTTGCTCTCTTCTTTACCTTGACCTTAATAGAAACTTTCAACAGTCAACCACAAACGATTTGAGGGCCTCCACAACATGCTCTGCCTATGGGCCGCCGAACTCTAAATCTGGTGCTGCGACAAACTAGATTTAATAAATCAAGGTAGCACAAATGCTTCCTATTGTTATTTCACGTGCTGTTTTCTTTTATTCTAAAAAGGGTGGTAGATTAATGATGGTTAATAGCCCGGTCTGCCACCTTGGAGTACCAATACTTGCAAATGTAACACCCCTGAAGTGACCTACTCGAGTTTGGAAGCAGCGGGGTAAAAGGAGTTGTTCGTTTCAAGCCGGCATAGCGGTGGCGACTACTACCTGCAGACATTTATCTGTGGTAGCAGTTGACACTTTAGATTAATATAAGTAGTTATTATTTAAAAAAATAATAAGAGCACAAGTTAAAAGTGAAACTTTTTAATGATATTAAGATTTTAGAATTAAGTTTTATTCAAGTGCTGTGATTAAGCAATACATCATTTATCTATAGACTGCTACGAGATAATAATTCTATTTAGTTTGTTTAATCACAAAAAAAAATCATGAATTTGTACCATGATTAATTTATTGTTTACATGCTTTTACGTGACCTCAAAGAGCTGAATCAAGTTTTAAAACTATTATTATTTCGTTAATAAAACACATCACTTTCAATTTGGCATAATTGTTTTATTTATTTTGGTTCAGCTGAAATTTCGTATTTTGCCTTACATGTTTACCAGTTAATTAAAACCGGAAGTAGCAAACAAGTGAATCGTAGAATTTAACATTGATTGCCTTACTACGATTAGTATTGCCAAATCAATTGTTTTGACTGTCGATTTCTTACCTTGAAAAATAGCAATAATATCGATATTATTTATAAACAATAGTATATCTAACAACATCGATAGTTTCACCATTTGTAAACGACACTACTCGAAAAGTCCCTAAGTCAGGAGGGAGGAACGGAAATTAAGAAATTTTGATTCCAAACACATGCATTATCATTTTACAATAAAAAAACAATCCATTAACACTAAAACAAATTAAGTATAGCACAAAACATCACATTCTAAAATAAGGAAATTACATATTTAGAGTGCTTATAAAACTTAAAATCACATAATTTTTAGTTATTCAAAACATAACAACAACTATATTTCTGAATACTAAAATATAATTTCTATATTAAATTAAACATATATATATCACACACTAGAAAATTGTCAATTTAATTATTGCATGACACAATAATTAAAAATTTAACAGCTTAAAATATTTCCTAATCAAATGCGACCTAAGAAATTAGCCCCTTATAATAGGTCAATTCACTTTATGGCGTCTCGGAAGTTAGCTGCAGGCGCCACTTCGCGCAGCTACAGTCAAGTTTACAATAACAAAATTAGGAGTTAAGTTTAAATATGAATACAACACATAAAATAATCTGCGGGCAAGTAGCGCGGGGGGTGAGCCCATCCCCGCCGATACCTCAAATTGTGTACTGCGCAGCGACTTGTGCCTAACTTCGGAGCCGTCATAAATACTTTTTACATATGAGAATTATTTAAATAAAAATTTATAATAAAAAAATTTAAAAGAGTATTTTCAAACTGTCTGCCTATCTCACACCATCACTATTATAGTCAGGTAAATACTTTTAAACACTATTTATTATAATAAATTAACTTTGTTTACAGGGAATGCCATAGGTTGAAACAAGATTTTACACCAATTTATGAATATACATACAAATTATGTAAACATGATCATACTTGTAAAATACATATTACCATAGGGTACAATAAGTAAAGCTGGTGCTGGTAAATATAACTATTAGTTGATATCAGCCATTTTAAATCTACATATAGATATGTAAAACTAGGTTTGTGCTTTGGAGGCAATTGAAATCTATGAGGTTTCATTATTGATTCCAACAGATTGATTTTAATATATCTTTTTCTGTCATCCTCTTCTGCGATCAGTCTGCGCAGACTATAGTCTAAGCAGATTGGTCTTGGTATTGCAATGTAAGTTGGTTAACTACTGTTGTCAAAGTCAACATTACATTTCCTCTGGAGGCGTTTGGGGTTATTGTCAATTAAGAACATGTTTGCCAGGAGGTTAGGATGCAGTAATTCGGTGCAGAGACCTGCTCAGTACCGTGTCGACCTTGAATAGGCAATTTTTTTATAAACCATGGGGCTCTGGTAAGTTTCTAAACATATCTATAGAGGTTTTGTATACACACACCTGGTAGTTGATAATCCTAATTAAATATAAAAACAATGGAATTTAATGTATTTCATGGTCTAAGAACTAACATACTAACAAGACCGAGAACAAAGGAAAATACTAATTTTAAATTAGAACCAATATGCAACCATTCCGGCCATTGAGTTTCTACCACAGCTTCGGGTTGCGTTGGCAATAGTAACACAGCTATACAGCATATACTTACAGCAACAGCGACAACATTTACTGGTTGTTGTTCTCTGAAATTTAAAAGTAAATAATAATTTTAATGATTCCTTTTTTAAATTGACTTTCTATTAAGATTAATTTGAAAACGATTTTTGTCATTTAACAGATTTGTTCAATGCTGGATGGATAGTTTACTACTGTTGGTGTCGATTTTTTCTGTTCAATTTTCAGCATAATTTAATAATAACAGTTATAAATCATTCAAAACAAATTGAGTGGGACTATACTAGACATATCTCTATTTATTCTTGGAAAAACGCACATAATAAACAATTGCCACCACATATTTGTTTATTTTCATTTGTTTTATTTTTCTTTTTATTAAGGTGAATGAATCAAATGTTGTTTACCTATATCTTGTAGGATGATAACAAATTGAAGGTCTTATGGGTTCTTCCTCTGGTTTCTGCGAAGGCGCTTTGGTCACGAGTGGATGGAAGTTGTCTATCGGAGCACCTTCCATATGAAGAGACGAAGGCTCACCTTCAATTAATTGAGCTAAGACATCTCTCTTCCCCAATGCCTGCAAATGTATTATATTATACTAATATATAATTAATAGAAAATATATAATTAGCAGATGTGTACCACAAAAGGAAGCGTTTTTTAAGATATTTAATATTTTCAAACCTGTTGTGTGTTTCTATCAAACATTGTAATTCTAAACTTTTCAGTTGTATTACAATGTGATGCAGACGGCTGGCTGTATCTCACCACTATATCTATACAACTTTGTGGAGCAATAACACCTTCTGGGTCAATCACGGTGAACTTGTTCGGTGACGTACATAACACTATGAACAAAAAGCAAATAAATTAGCACCCAAATAAATTGAATTGAATTATTAGACGTAAATAAAAGTTACCTTTAAAATTTACAGCGAAATCGTAGGGATTATACATTGTCAGTAGCTGCTTGTGTGTATGTCTAGCTGCTAAATAAAATTCAAGAGAAACTGGAAATATAAACACAGGAAAGTTCTTCATTTTGAAACTACGCCACGAATGTCTTAACAACAGAAAACACTGTATAGGTTCTTTATTTATTTTTAAAAAACGTAAGACAAATTGAATTATTATCTCAAACGACGTAAAATTAATCACACTCGATCAAACGCCAATTTATTTTCGCATTTTGCCATAACATAAAACGTCAGAAAATGCCAACAAAAGTAAACATCATAGACAATTTTTTTTTGTTTATTTATGTTTTCCATTCTGGGAAGCAAAGGGTTCAAAGCCCATATAGCATTACATTTACGCTTGCATAAGGATATTCCGATACTAATAAATACGAGTAGGTACTCGATACTTTTGATTCGATACCAAGTATTTATTGTATCGAATCAATTTTGCGATATATAATCGGTATCGAAACAAAAATACTTGGTATCGAATCGAATCAGCAAAACAACCGAAAACAATAAAAAAAACCGAGAACGCATCATACAGAACTGAGAGAGCAAAGACAGTCAGCTAATCAGCTTTAATCGGTTACCGAGTTACCGGTATTCGTCGCGTGGCGGCGTGAGTGACGCGTTGTCTCGCGCTAGGCCAGCCGAATTCGTCCGACTTCAGCCGAGCCCGAGCCGAAAGCGAGAGAAGTAGACACCCGCGTCCCGCACCCGCCCGCAAATCATCACGCCATTCCGCCATTTTTGTTAGTGTAATAGTGTTGTTAAGTGGCTGTAGTGTTGGGGTTGGTTCTCAATTTTGTTTAAATTATTGTCCTTCAACGTTCATTGATAGCACCCTCAAAATAATAAAACAAAATAAAAGTTCCAAAAAGTATCGATATCAGTAAGTATCGATACTTTAGGAGTACTTATTTAAGTAGTATCGAAAAAAGATTTGAGTATTATCGAAATGAGTAGGTATCGATACTTAGGTGGTATCGGAACATCCCTACGCTTGCATGGCGTAAACATGACCTCGTACTTGGCTCCCAGCCATTATTTAGCCGCCGCGGGTTCAATTTCAATGCCTTATTTGACCAGAAATAAACACATTTGATAATTAATAAATCTTTATTTTAACATTTTAATATACGAGCCGCTATAAAGATCTAGTTTTGGCAATATTGTCAAAAATAGTGACAGAATGCCAAAATCCACAATTGAATTGAAGATCTAGTTTTAATGGTACAAAGCACTGCATATTTTTTTATAATTTGTATGTTCAATAATAATGCTCTAAGAAAGCTAACAAATATCGATAAATAGCTTTCTACCTTCTTATATTTATTAACAATATATAGGAGAATAGACGGATACCTACATATAATTTACTTATAAATAATAAAATATGACGAAAATTTAACAGAAAAATTGTCATGCCCACTATCAAGTGAGAACCGCACTCACGTTCCCGGTTCTTTTAAACGAAATTCTATTTGGTTCTAATTATTATTGAAATTATAAGTGCATGTATCCGAAGCGTATGATTTTGATACAAATGCAAGAGATTCATATTCAAGGAAGAAAATAAATAAATGCATAGGACTGATCTAGAGAAACAGCACTAGAAATTACACATCAAACACTGTAAAGCTGTGTGCGCTGATTATTTTTCCATTAAATTTTCGCCATAACTTAGTATTAACAACCCCAGCATTTATAGAATATGCAAAAAAAAATAATACAAAAATACTATTTATATTTTGTTTCTGTTTAATGTGTAGTTTGTCCTGGATAAAGCATAGCGATAGTGGGGTCCTCAGTCTCATACGTGATAAGGACGTCTTTGAATTTATCAAGCAGTTGCATCACTTGGGAGCGGGTCACATTTTCCATAAACATTATCTCTTCAAGATGGTGTGAGCCTCTAAAATAACCTGCACAAAAGAAAAACAAGTTTAAGAAATACACATTGGAAGTTTTAGTGGATGTCTAGAGACAGAAGGTTACCTAACATAAACTTGTGCCTCTTTGGAAAAGGAGTCCCTTAAAAACCTATCAGCTAAATTGGTTAAGTACTCAGCGCCACATGAGGCCCCAGCAACCGACGCCAACAAGCGAATTGGCTTTGCACTTGGTCGAAAGTGGTGTGTAGATTGAGTTGTTGGCGTTCCATAGTTGACATGGACGTGAGATAAGATAGATGACCTGTGTTTGTTGAATATGTCTTTTTTTAATTGCAGCTCGGCATGTGATAACACTCCGCCTAATGTAAAGCTAGAGTGCAGTCTATGAGCAGAAACAACTGTCACCAAAGAGAATTTTCTACAGGTAACAGTAGACTCCGCTATGCCAAACCGCGCACCATCCAGACTGACAGTGCACACTCCTCACGCAATACCTGGCTACTTCCAAACAGTTCCCGAAACGCAACAAGGTCACTTCATGGGTGTTAATTAGAAAGTGGTACTACCCTAGGACAGCACACTGGGCTAATAACCATCATCAGTCTGCCTACCATTCTTTATTAAAATATGTAGGATCAAAGGTATTTGACACAAAATATGTAACTGTGAAGGTACTTTTACTTATACAATCCTCAAATGTGATAAAAGTCATAAGATTAATTAATCACACTGAAACATTTTGTTAGTTATAGCATTTATGCATTTAATACCTTTCTTATGTAATTGAGCAAGCAGCATCAAATCATGTGGATCTTGTGCAGCAGGAATATGTGACAGAGAAGTCCTTTCCTCAGCAGAGAATGCATCTAAAGCAGATAGAGGACCACTCGCTGGTGGAGGGGATGGGGGTGGAGACCGGCCACATTCCAACTCTAATCCTGAGGCAGACCACACTGTTGGTGACTGGAAACTAAAACAAATAATTTCTTATTATTTAAATCAATATACAACTATTAGTTGACATATTTTAGTATTGTTATTAAAACATACTGAATTTCATTCTGGATTTTCAAAGTTAATGGGATGCCATTTTTCTTATCACTGTAACCGTTTATTCCATTACTTTTCTTGATTCTCTCATCAGGATATTTATCATCATCACTCGTATTCAAGGATGAGTCATCTTTTAGTGAAATATCTGAAAGCCTCTTTGTTAGTTTCTTTTCTTCATCATATCTTATTTCTTCATTTTTATCATGACTATTCACTTCAGTAGCATTATTAGTTGAAAAACCACTATCAACTGAATTTCCGTGTAATTTCTTGTCTTCAAACGTCTTCTCATCGTCAACTGTCTTTGGACAGTCAACAACGTCGACTCCTTCATCAAACGAATGATTAGCAGAGTCCGAATTTAAATTATCATAATTATTTTCAGATTCTATAATTATAGGTTTGGTATGAGAGAAATCTGTTTGGTTCAAATTATTTTCTGTTGGATAACCCTCGTCTGAGTCAGCGTAAATGTTTGAAGTTCCATTTGTATCTACAGGCTCTGGTATATGAAGTTGTAGGTGATTTAATGATGAATATGATAGAGATTGACTGTCACTGTGTTTCTCACAGAAATATTCCTTTCCATCTGCAAAATTAACAAGATTATTTAATGGTAGTGTGTAAAAAAAATTAGATAACAAAAGAAGTATGTCATCTTAATGTTATGGTGCACATTCATCTCCTAAAGTCAGCATAGCAGAAACGACTGGTGCCTACAGACATTTCTGTGGTAATAGTTCAGTTTATGGACTGCACTCTAGTTTAACATCAGACAGAGTGTGGTCACATTCAGAGCTATGTCTATAAAAAAATATGAAAACATGGCTGAGTGTCGAATAAATAAATGCATAAAATAAAATTCATACCTATTCCCTTACCCCAATGGCTGTTGAACTGTACATATGTATGTAATTGCATAAGGAGCCTCCGTCTGAGTAACCATGCCACTATCCTTGGTAATCGAGTGACATCAGCTCCTCCGCCGGCGCCACCTCGGGCGTGGTACCAAAGAGGTGCCGGGAGAGAGAAATTACTCAATACCTGTGAGGAAATAATTGTCAATAAAATACAATAAAGACCCAGTGTGGGATGTGGAAAAGATCTTCCTGCCAAGTACACCACACCCAGAATAAATATTGTTTTTTGCTCACTTAAAATTGAATATACCTGTAATAAACATGAACCAGGAAACTCCTTCGCGAACTCAGTTATTAATTTCTCATGTACGGGAGTGTGTGCTCCATGTGCCACCACATAAACATTTCCTTCGCACAGTGGGTATATTACAGTCGCTTTAGCCCAGTACACCAAGTGTCCAGTTAACTGGAAAACCTGAAAACATTCAAAAAGTGGTAGGCAAACTTATGATGGTTTAATCCAGTCTGCTGTACTGGGGTAGTGCCACCATACCATACATCAAGTCACGATTCAGAAGTAGCAGAGTATAAAGAGAGGAGTGTGCATTGTGCACTGTCAATGGATGGTGTAGAACTGTAGACATTTTTCATTTTCTCTTATGGAACTCACCCAGGATTAAAAACAGGGAGTGTGGTTGAGGGCATAATAAAAAATATTAATAATATTCTCCTGAGGATGCCACGTGGAGTGGCGAAACGCGTCAAGAGGTATTTGCATGTTGGTGAAAGGTTTGGCAGCTGATGTGACTGTACCTACCCTCACTAACATTGATTAGCAGAAATTAGTTGCAAAGTAGTGTTTAAAAAAATTATATTAATAATGTTATTAAATATGCATACAATAAAGCACTTTAAGATACCTTAGCAATAATGTTCTAGTTTTTTTTTTACAGTAGTCTGACACACTGCTTAGTTTATAAATAAAGAACAATACCTGTGTAGGTGTAAGATCAGCTTCAATAGCGAGTGTTTGCAAACTTTTCAATGGACTGTAAAACTTTATAAGTCTCACCAATGACTGACTGCTGTCTATTGGTATTGATGATAATAATTCATTTTGATTTACCTGAAAATTACACAGTTTTATGATCGAAGGATGTGCCATAGATGCGTGAACTCACGATCAATGAGACCGGTGTTCAAACCTCGCTGATTTCTGACCGGTACAAATGTAGCTATGTTATATGTACTTTGGTCGCTCAGTGGCTTTATAGTTATTAGCCCAGTCTGTCATCCTGGGGTAATACCACCCGGTGGTAGAGTTTAGTGCTATTTAGTGGTTGCAAATAAATGTAGTGACAAAAGAAAATGATAAAAAACTTAACAATGTTGCAATGCAACCATCAAGTATTGATTGTACTTGAGTACCCAGGTCAATGATCATCCTTCCAATATCAGTATCAAACAAAAAGGAGAATGCCCACTTGATACCTAATATTATGGTAACAAAACAATATTCTAAAATGTTGTCTACAGTGTTTAATTAAATAAAAAACTGATATCTTCAATTATTAAAGCATTTAAAATAATAATAATCTCAAATATTGCATCAGAAATCTAATTACTCAATAACCCAGGTAAAAAAATTAAAACAGATTGGTAATAAGAAAGTAGATTTATTTTTCTACAAAATTAACTAAAAATCGACAAACTCGAGACAAAAATTGTGGGCCTTGTCTTAGGCGAATGGGCATTCTCCTTTATTAAAATAATAATAAATAACTCACCATCAATAAAATACCATGATAGGGTTTTAATTTTCTCAAACATTTATCAATTATTTCTGGTTGTAATACTAAACCTATGGTCTGTATCTGATGGGCTTTGTGAGGCAAACAGAATGATAATAACACCCATTTATTTATACGAACTTGGACAATACCTGAAAAAAAAAATCAATATACTAAACATATTTTTTATTATAATTTAGGTATTCACTTAACGGTAACGCAATTAAATGGCAGCCGATTCTTTCATACGTAACAAACAAACAGGGATGCATCCACATCAGCTGATCGGTATTTCTAAAAGACCTTCTTGTGGTATAATGTAGCTTATGACAAGTTTTTTAGGGAAGTTTTGGAAAAAAATTGGCACCCCATTAAGAAACCGAACTCTCTGAACAAAATTTACTTTTCGAGATATAGCAATTTAAATTACATTATTATTTTCATCATATCTAACATGCCACAATATTTTTTTTATTGTAGCTCAGCATATGATAACACTCCGCCTAATGTAAAGCTAGAGTGCAGTCCATGAATGGATACAACTGCTACTACAGAGAAATCTCTACAGGCAGCAGTCGCCTCCACTATGCCGGCTTGAAGAGACGAGCATGTATCATCCAGATTGACAGTGCACACTCCTCTCGTTATACCTGGCTACTAATCAACTTATCCCGAAATGTCACTTCACGGGTGTTACATTCGAAAATGGTGGTACTACCCCAGGACGGCAGACTGGACTAATAACCATCATCAGTCTGCCTATCACTCTTTCATAGTGCCTATAGACACTGAGCGACCAAAGTACATATAACAAAGTTAAGTCAGAAATTAAGCGAGGTTCGAACCCGGGTCTCATCGATTGTGAGTTCACGCGTCTTACCGCTAGACCACGGCAATTAAAAAACAAGCTGATTATATTATACTAACCAGTACTACACAACTCTTCAAAGACAGACTTCATAGATCGCGCCAGTGAACTCCTTTGTAGAATCAGTTGAAATGCAGATTTAGGTGATTTATCTCCATCTAAACTGAATGTGGTACTGCTAACAGAGTACCGAGAGTTCTCATCTTCATCATCTCTGGTATTCTCTGTGTCTAATGCTGATACTTCATCATGAGCAGCTAACTGGAGTTTTATTACAAAAAATTAATGTACAATCACCCTTATACCTAATGAAATGTGTAAAGGAAGGTGTAACTATTAGGTATAAAGTGGGCCCAAAAATGGGCATTCTCTTTTGACAGACAGCAATTTTCACTCCTCTATGTTGGCTTTTTTTTTAATTCTTTATTTGTGGCGATGTCAGCCCCATTGAAGCCTAAACAAAAGATAATAAATCTACCCTCTATGCTGGCTTAAGGAGGAGAATGTGCACCATTAGGTTGACAGTGCACACTCCTCACAATATACCTGGCTACTTCCAAACAGTTCTCAAAATGCAAAACCAGTACTGACTGGTATAATAACCACCACTAAACTGCTATGTTTCTGCACTTATATTTCTTACCATAATTTTCATTTCCTCAGTCAAATAAGCACATCTTTTCTCTTCATGTCTCAATGCTTTTCCCAAACGTTTGCTCAAATCATAGTAGCATTTCACTAAAAAACAACATTTAAAATTGTGTTTAATTGAACAAAGAGAAGATCTTTATGCTTTGACAGCTTATGTTGTGCAGTGATTAATGCTCAGTCTGTTATGATTCTGCTATAATTTTTTAAAGAAATTACTTGTTTGGGACTAAATGTTATATGATTGAGTTGCCCTTCAGTGCAGGGTCAGTGCAGGTATATACAGTACAGTACTGCGTACAGTCAGTAAACAAAGCAATTAAAAATGTGTTTATGATTGCATGTATATTGTATATAATATTGTGTTACGTTATTTACAGTTACAGGTGTTTATGGGTTGAACACAAAATTCAAACAAAATTTAAAATTACGTTTTTTTTTATCCTTACCGTGGTATGTGAGCATAGATGGAAATATAATATGAATAATATAGTATGTAAGTGGGTGCCATGGGATTGTTTCTTTATTTGCGCGGGTTTTATTTTGTACTGCATACTTACCAACAGAATGGCTTGCCGAGGCTTGTAATGCGAAAACAATATTTATAAGTACATTACGAGCAGAATCATCTTTATTACTCCTGTATGGTAATAAAGTAGGATGTCCAACAAACCTTACATCATTAACTTTTAATTCAAATTTTCTATTACACAACTCTGCTTTCACAGCAAATAAGGTGGACAGCATTTGATCTGTTAAACCACTTAGTTGCCCTGAAAATAAGTTATAAAACTTTATGATGAAAATTAAACAGAAAAAGATCTATGCTTACATTTTGCAGAGGTGAGAATTGAACTCATACTGCATCGCTTTGCAAATTGTCTTGAATGATGTTGAAATTGATAAGTAAACATGTAATAAGTAATCGAAACTATGTTTTGATAACTTGTGAGTGTAAAAATAATATTTAGAAAGAGGGATATAATATTGTTATTTACTACCATACAATGTAAGAGAAATTGTATGACCTCGAACCTAATTTAAAAAAAAATTTAATCTTACCTTCACAAATATTCGATGTTTGTGGTTGAGGGCTCTGTAGCAAGTCCTCTGTGGAAGTAACGGCATATGGATTGTGACGACCAGACTTTTTTTGTTTATTTCCATCTTTTACATCCTTAGTAAAGGGATATCTGAACAATAATCTATCGCCCTTACTGTCAGACTTAACAAAGAATATGTTTAGAGGTTTCATTGTCATGACGAAATAGGTTAACGTTAATTAAGACGCTATAGTTTGATTAACAGTGATTTGATATCGTATATTAGTATTTAACAAATCGTAAACAACAGATTGTGCAAGATTATAGAAAACGATGCACAGCACATTTTAACACATATTATCTAATCCCGGGCAAACATCTTTACGCCATAACTACTGCATTTCAGAATAATTTCGTATAGTATTTTTCTTAAATAAAAGTTATAAATTCACTCCAAGGAAATTCACACTCCGCAAAATAACTGTGTCCAGACACATGGTCAAACGTCGATTGTCTGTTACTGGAAGATAGAATGATTAATTAGGAGTAGTTTTGCATTATAAATATATTAAGGTTACACTACTTACGTATTATTCAATTATTATTTATATTTGGTTCATCTCACTGTACATGTTTCTCTATGATTAGATTTTTACTTTTGTTATTATTTCTATAAGGTAGTTCTATTTTAGACGGTATGGACGTAGCAAATTACAGCCCGTTCACATTTATTTTACCTCTGACAGATGTCATTTTAATTTTCCGTTAGGTTGGCAGTACTTGCTATGAAGTGTATCGGTCGTTTCGTGCAGCTTCTCTATTATTCTATTGTTTCGGTGATTATTTAAGCTTAAAAGATGCCAAAAAGGATTCAAAGTAGCGGTAGAGAAATTGTACTGTCCGTGCGTGATTTTTGTGAAAGGGAAAAGGCTAATAAAGCCCCTCTAATCCCATTTGAAAATGTTCGTCAGCGTGTAGCTGCCATGACAGGTATGTAAAATAGTGCTACCAACAATTAATTTTTCCCCGTATTAGTGGTAGTTCGTAATGACGCAGTACAGTTTGTACTATCGACAACTGGGATTTTTCAAACTTCAGTCACTGTCGTGTATTAATACTTTCATTGTAATCTTAAATCTTACAATAACAACTAAAAGTTCCCAAGTTCAGTGATTTCATACGTAATTTGTTTTTAAAATGTACTTATTATTTATTTTTTTAAATCTTTTATTTTTATTATTTCAGGTATATCTGAGAAAACCGTCAGTACTATTACTAAAGAAGGTGAGGTTGCAGCTTCCACATCACAAAAGATTTCTACACCTAGAAAAAAACGTAATCAACAAAAGAAAATTAATTTAGATGACTTTGATCTCTGTGCAATCAGAAATAAAATACACTCTATGTACACAGTCAGAAAAGAGGTACCGACTTTGGGAAAGCTATTAGCTGAGTTAAGAATTGACATTAACTTTAGTGGCGGTCGGACCACATTATGGAAAATTATTCGACAAATAGGATTTCGTTTTAAAAAATGTGGCTCTAAAAGAAAACTACTTATGGAACGATATGATATTGTAGCTTGGAGACACAGATATTTAGACGTTTTGAGACAAAATCGTACTGAAGGCCGACCTGTCGTATTTCTTGATGAGACATATATACACGCTTCGTACTCCGTTAAAAAATGTTGGCAAACTGAGGATGAGGAAGGTGTCCTAAAAAGCGACTCTACTGGTGCGCGCTGGATTATTGTTCATGCAGGTGGTGAAATGGGTTTCATACCAAACGCGCAATTGATATTTAAATCACAATCAAAATCGGGAGATTATCATGACGACATGAACAAAACCAATTTTATGAAATGGTTAAAGGAGAAATTGATACCCAATTTACCGCCTAACAGTTTAATAGTTATGGACAATGCGCCTTATCATACTGTTACGGTAAATAAGGCACCAACAACAAACTCTTCTAAAGCCGATATGCAAAATTGGATCAAAACTAAGGGATTATCTTATCTGCCTACTATGGTTAAAGCTCAACTTTCTGAAATTATAAAGGATCATAAAGAAGCTCCAATATACGAGGCTGACCAATTGCTTGAGTCTCATGGACATAAAGTGGCTAGATTACCACCATACCACTGTGACTTAAACGCCATAGAGTTTATGTGGAGCCTTTTTAAAAGGCGAGTAGCCAGTAAAAACGTAGGGCAGGAAGCAAGCAGCATTGTAAAATTAGCTGAAGAAGCATTCCGATCTATTACTGCGGATGACTGGCAAAAGCAATGCGAACATGTACGTCACCTTGAAGATAAGTTCTATCAAACAGATGGATGTATGGATGCTGAAATTGATAAGTTTATCATAGAACTTAATGACGAGTCTGATACAGAATCAGACAGCACTTTTGAAGATTCAGGTTCATCTGATAGCGAGTTTTCTCCATTAGCTGTCCGCCTGGATCACTCTTATTCAAAATAAAATTAACGAAATTAAATTATATTGTATTAAATTACTCGTAAACACTTTAGGTACATATTTAAAGGTCTACCAATATTCAACTCTGTTTAAAATAAACTTAAATAAAGTTTGATTTTTAATAAAATTATAATACGGAATTATATTGAAATATTTAAAATAATTCGAACAGGGAAGTCGTGGAAACCAAATGTAGCAACACAGAGCTCAGGCTAGCCAACCTAATAGCTAGAGGTAAAATAACTGTGAACGGACAGTACATTGAAGTTGACACTATTGACAGTTTGATAATAATATTGCAATAAAAATAATTACTATAAAATATTTGCTCAAAAAAAAAAAAGTTTGGAATGCTATAAATAGAATTAATAACTTTTATTTAGTTTTTATTTATTATATAAATATTTAATTATAATAATTATATTGCTAAATAATTAATTAGCATATTTTTGCAGTTTTCTATAGACTAGGCTGCGTGGGTAGTAATCTCTTTGCTTTTAATTAAACAACAACAATAAAAGGCCATTTGTCATTTCTCCAGTTTTGTCAATCAATTTTTGCAGGCCCTGCCGACTCGAGCTCAAATTCCGACACAATAAGCCCATTTGACAGATGTTATGTTTCACTCGCACCCACTAAAAACGCCATATTGGCCCACGCTTTTCTCGCTCGCACAATGTTAAACACATAGATACATTGATGTGTTTATGCAAGATAAGTCGTTAATGTCAAGTCACACCGAAAATTACCGAATGTAATTTCGCCTGCCGAAATGGCGCAAATATGGCGGACGAGTTCGTAATAGAAATGCACATTTTATTTATCTTATGTTATTCATGTTCATGTTCATTAAGTGTATTTTGTTAGATTTGCTATTATTTTAACTCTCGGTGTTATTTGTATTTATACAGTTAAGAATTTACCTACATAGGTAGGTCGCCATGGATTGGCATTGTGTGGTACCAAATTCTTCCAAGTCGTCTTAAAGAAACAAGAAATTTTTCTATATCTCATTTTAACAAAAATAGATTCAAAGCGTGGGTAAGTGTTCGCTCTTTTTTACGGAAGTATACATATCGAAATTTAAGAAATATAAAAATAACCTGATAAATAAAGTGGGCCATCATAAAACATGTAAATTTCTCAAAAATTACGAATGTGCGTCATCCAGATTGACAGTGCACACTCCTCTCGTTATACTTGGCTATTTCCAAACTGTTCCTGAAACGCAACAAGGTGGTATATTCGAAAGTGGTGGTACTACCCCAGGCCGGCAAACTAGACTAATAAAATAGGGATATTGATATCGAGGCATATTTTAATATTTTTTATATTTTTAGGTGACGCTGGGGAAGAGACGTTTGTGGGGGCTGGCTGAGCTATAACCGTGAACGACCACCAGATGATGGTGGTGAGCTGAGAATATATTGAATAAGCAGTCCCTGACCGACGACAGCGCTAGTATTACTAGGATATGCATGATAATCTGATGTGACAGTTTACACTAAAAATACCACAAGAATCTTATGACGATACTGGGACGTGGCGAACGAGTGCCGCCAATAAATAAGCATTTCTTTTGTTTTACTGTAACAGTATCAGTACAAAGGTACTGAGGTACTGACAGACAACTGAAGAACCTAGGTATTGTAAAAACGACCTTTCGACCTAACGTTATATTTTGCCATATTGAGTTTATCTTTAATCATTCCATTATTTGTGTTGTAAACAGGAGTTTTTAGTTATAATATCAACTAAAATCTTGCTTACAGTTGTTTCAAGTGGAGAGAATGACTATGCATTATCTTAACATACCATTTTCTTTACCACATCTGTCACTCTTCTCGTGCATGCATGTGAAGTGCCCATCAAGTGACCTTTTCTAAGCAGATAACCAATTTAATACAGGAAAAAGAAAACTACTCTTCCGATAACAACTAATGTTTTAAAATTTCCAGATGTATCACACAGCAGCGCAAGTATCTAGCCTCATCACATCGGTATATACAATGTCATCATAGAAAATATGGAAGACGAAAGACGAATACGTTTTTGATGAACATTTTAAACAAATTGAAAATAAATAATCATTTTTTGTTTCTGTGGTTGAGTTTTATTGCTTATTAGGAAATTCTAATTAATAAGGATTAGGGAAGCCCCGCGCGGCCTGCGAAGCATTGATTTTTTTGATCGAATACTATCAATTATTAACTGAATATTTTTTGCACATCACTACTCTCCCTTCTTGTCGTTCTATTTAGGAGCGTTCATTTTGATGAGTTTATTGTGGTTTTTTATGATTTAAAATGGCAGCTCTTAGTTATTTAAAACATTTGAGTGTTATGTTAATGGTATTATAAAATGAACTCCCAAATTATTACGTGAATAATCAACTAAAAACATGGTCTTATTTGTAAGGTATTTACTTAAATAATATTTATGAACGTACCCATCGTCTCTATGGGCAAGTGTGCGAGTGAGTAAGGTGAGGGCTAATGGAATTCACACGTGTAAGAAAAAGATGCAAGATATAGTCTATTTATAGAGACGTGTAAATGAGCTTATATTTGTCCAGAAACGCACACATCCGTCACGCTAGTGTTAGTGACCCTTATTGTGTCAGTTTGCTAGTATGAAGACAGCCGTCTCCTTATTATTAATCAGGCCCTGCCGACTCGAGCTCAAATTCCGACACAATAAGCCCATTTGACAGATGTTATGTTTCACTCGCACCCACTAAAAACGCCATATTGGCCCACGCTTTTCTCGCTCGCACAATGTTAAACACATAGATACATTGATGTGTTTGTGCAAGATAAGTCGTTAATGTCAAGTCACACCGAAATTTACCGAAAATTACCGAATGTAATTTCGCCTGCCGAAATGGCGCAAATATGGCGGACGAGTTCGTAATAGAAATGCACATTTTATTTATCTTATGTTATTCATGTTCATGTTCATTAAGTGTATTTTGTTAGATTTGCTATTATTTTAACTCTCGGTGTTATTTGTATTTATACAGTTAAGAATTTACCTACATAGGTAGGTCGCCATGGATTGGCATTGTGTGGTACCAAATTCTTCCAAGTCGTCTTAAAGAAACAAGAAATTTTTCTATATCTCATTTTAACAAAAATAGATTCAAAGCGTGGGTAAGTGTTCGCTCTTTTTTACGGAAGTATACATATCGAAATTTAAGAAATATAAAAATAACCTGATAAATAAAGTGGACCATCATAAAACATGTAAATTTCTCAAAAATTACGAATGTGCGTCATCCAGATTGACAGTGCACACTCCTCTCGTTATACTTGGCTATTTCCAAATTGTTCCTGAAACGCGACAAGGTGGTATATTCGAAAGTGGTGGTACTACCCCAGGCCGGCAAACTAGGCTAAAATAGGGATATTGATATCGTGGCATATTTTAATATTTTTTATATTTTTAGGTGACGCTGGGGGAGAGACGTTTGTGGGGGCTGGCTGAGCTATAATATACACTCAGGGTCACTGGTGGCGGACCGTGAACGACCACCAGATGATGCTGGTGAGCTGAGAATATATTGAATAAGCAGTCCCTGACCGACGACAGCGCTAGTATTACTAGGATATGCATGATAATCTGATGTGACAGTTTACACTAAAAATACCACAAGAATCTTATGACGATACTGGGACGTGGCGAACGAGTGCCGCCAATAAATAAGCATTTCTTTTGTTTTACTGTAACAGTATCAGTACACAGGTACTGAGGTACTGACAGACAACTGAAGAATCTAGGTATTGTAAAAACGACCTTTCGACCTAACGTTATATTTTGCCATATTGAGTTTATCTTTAATCATTCCATTATTTGTGTTGTAAACAGGAGTTTTTAGTTATAATATCAACTAAAATCTTGCTTACAGTTGTTTCAAGTGGAGAGAATGACTTTGCATTATCTTAACATACCATTTTCTTTACCACATCTGTCACTCTTCTCGTGCATGCATGTGAAGTGCCCATCAAGTGACCTTTTCTAAGCAGATAACTAATTTAATACAGGAAAAAGAAAACTACTCTTCCGATAACAACTAATGTTTTAAAATTTCCAGATGTATCACACAGCAGCGCAAGTATCTAGCCTCATCACATCGGTATATACAATGTCATCATAGAAAATATGGAAGACGAAAGACGAATACGTTTTTGATGAACATTTTAAACAAATTGTAAATAAATAGTCATTTTTTGTTTCTGTGGTTGAGTTTTATTGCTTATTAGGAAATTCTAATTAATAAGGATTAGGGTGGCCCCGCGCGGCCTGCGAAGCATTGATTTTTTTGATCGAATACTATCAATTATTAACTGAATATTTTTTGCACATCACTACTCTCCCTTCTTGTCGTTCTATTTAGAAGCGTTCATTTTGATGAGTTTATTGTGGTTTTTTATGATTTAAAATGGCAGCTCTTTGTTATTTAAAACATTTGAGTGTTATGTTAATGGTATTATAAAATGAACTCCCAAATTATTACGTGAATAATCAACGAAAAACATGGTCTTATTTGTAAGGTATTTACTTAAATAATATTTATGAACGTACCCATCGTCTCTATGGGCAAGTGTGCGAGTGAGTAAGGTGAGGGCTAATGGAATTCACACGTGTAAGAAAAAGATGCAAGATATAGTCTATTTATAGAGACGTGTAAATGAGCTTATATTTGTCCAGAAACGCACACATCCGTCACGCTAGTGTTAGTGACCCTTATTGTGTCAGTTTGCTAGTATGAAGACAGCCGTCTCCTTATTATTAATTGTCTCTGAATTTTTGTATGATTTGCGCTGCTGTGATTTGAAAAGCCATAAAAATAAAAATTTCAGTAGAATGGGTAGTGAAAGCAATACTAGAGTAAACCCAGAAAGAGTGCCGTTAGAAACTGATCAAGGCATATTGGAAAGTGAACAAATAAAATGGGGTTTGCCGTTGAAAGACGTGTATAAATACGGACTTGCATTTTATAAAGGTACTTTTTTGCCTTATCAATTTTTTAGTAAATGTGTTTTAACAACGTTAATAGCCTACCGGCAAATATAATAAGCAGTATGATACTTTGCTTTGCATTTCATACACTATAATGGTAATGTAGTCGTGATTATTGATTATTTTTTAAATGTTCTAGATAAAGAAGGCAAGGCATTACATTTAAGTTATGAGGACAAATTAAAATTAGTTGCATATACACAGCAAGCTGCAAATGGACCGTTGAATTTAGCTTCTGCACCACCACTGGGAGTTCTTGATGTGATCGGGAGAGATCGTAGAGCGGCTTGGCAGGCATTGGGTCAGATGTCGCAAATACAAGCTATGGCTGGTTTTGTACATAATTTGGAAAGGTAGAACTATATACATATTAATTGAAATGACAGAACTGTTGCGTGACTGGTGTTTATTAAAAACAAAAAACTCGTTGCAGATTAAGCCCATTATTCAAGCCTTATTTAGAAGCCATACTCAAAAATTTAGAACATAAGAAAAATCAAGAGTAAGTATATTTACTATTAAAAAGTTTTAACAACCAGGGGCTAAACTCAAAAGCCAATTTCGCAAAAAAGATGTTTGATCGAATCGACAACAAAATGTATGGGATTGACATTCTGTTGTCACCTAGGTGACAGTGACAGGTCAAGTCCTGTATATTTTGTTTTTGATTCAGTCAAGTAAGAACTGTCGATTGCCTTTTGCCTTTGGCCCCAGGGGGCGGCCAGCGTAAAGGAACATCGATGGTCATAATTTTGTTAGCAACACCACAACAGGATTCTCAGACAGATATTTCACTATATTAAGAATTATTGTCTTAAAATATATAAAAGGTATAAATTTATTTTTTCCGTTTTACTTTTTTTTTTCGTAATTTGTGATAAATTTTTTAATAACACACATCTCAATATCTCTGACAAGCATGCTGTGGTGTTGCCATCAAAGCAAAGTCGAGCAGTTTGGGTTACAGAGGCTAATAGTGTCTGTTATACATTTTTTAAATGTATTGACTTCTATACCGACATACAGGGATGAATTTTTCAAGTGGGCTTTCATGGCCAAATCCTAAACTATAAGAGATATCGAAAAATGCTGAAAGGAGTCTCGATGCCGATTTTGATGAAAACTAAAACTGCATTATTAGATTTTTGATAAATCCATTTTCCCGTCCAGGAATCGAACCTGTTGATTTTGAAAAAAAAACACTGTATTATTGCACTATCTGATAGTGTTCCTGATAAGGATCAAATTCTGGGAAGTAAGTCCTTTCAGCATTTTTCGATATCTCTTATAGTTTAGGATTTGGCCATGAAAGCCCACTTGAAAAATTCACCTGTATTCTACATAATATGCATATAATAAAAGTGAAATTATAGGTCCAGAAAAGAAAGTGACAGAAAAGCGCATATTGAATTACAAAATCGGATGATTGCGGAGAAACAAAATCAAAATAGTAATAAATTGACTGAAGAACAACAAGTGTAAGTGAAATTAATAATATTTATATAACATAGTGCTTTCGGGTGGCTGCGATGAAGCGGACCACCTCACGCACAATGAGCGGTCATGGCTGCTCAACATAGTGCTTTTAATAATGTTAACATTTAACATTGTTAAATGCACCATGGTGCGTAAAAAACTATCCATAATGACCTAAACATACCCACTGTAATATGCTTGATTCTAATGTTGCAAGAAAATACAAAGACTGCATGTTGGACCAACCCAAACTTCCTTCCGAGCTCCTCACGAGGTCAAAGCCCACATGGAGATTAAAAACAAAAGTGCCAAGAGAAGTGCCTGCTAAAACTGGAGAATGTTAATATGGAGCTCCGCCGCTGATATTAAGAAAGACATATACCTGACGTGCCAAGTACCCGAATATTTAACAACCAGCGTTAAATGTCCTTCTTTTGACAGATAGTGTTGCAGAGAGAAGTTAAAAAATATATATAACAGAATAAATTAGTGAAAATAACCACTATAAAATATAATTATACATTATTGAGATTGCCAACGTGGTCTAGCGGTAGAGGATGGATTTTGTGATTAATGAGACTCGCATTCAAATCTCGCTAAATTCTCACCAGTATTGATGTAATTATGTTATATATAACAAGAGAAGTGTCTGTCTACTTGGATGGTGCACATTCGTCTCCTCGAGTTGGCATAGAGGAGGTGTCTTATGCCTGTAGAAATTTACCTGTAGTGGTCTGTATTTATTGTTGTCATATGCCGAGTTATAATAAAAGAAATATAGCTCAGTGTCTGTGATAATAAAAGAAATAAATAAAAACTCAAACTGAGTTTGTTGCACATGTGTAAGACATTTGTTGAAAAAGTTCTTCGCATTTCAGGCAAAGAATAAAAGATGCCCTAAACGCGCAAACCTATGAACAGTTCCTACAATATGCCCAGCAACAATATCCGGGTAATTTTGACCAGCAAGCGGTATTAATTAGACAATTGCAAGACCAACATTATCATAGTTACATACAACAATTGGCCGTTGACAAAAGAATAGATGATTCAAATATAAAGGAAAATGATGATAAAAATGCTGAAAAAGATACTTGTGACTTAGATGATGATAATTGTGATTTAAATTCCACTGGCGAAGGGTGTACAGTTCATTCTAAGTAAGTAATTTTAATTTCTGATCAGCTATGGTGTCGCGGTAAGAAGCATGAACTCATGATTGATGAGACCCATGTCTGAACCTTGGTAAATTCTAACCAGCACCAATATAACTATGTTATACATATGTATGTACTTTGGTCGCTCAGTGATAGGCAGAGTGATGATGGTTATTAGCACAGTTTGTAGTATAGTCCTGGGGTAGTATAATCACTTTAGAATCAAACACATGTGAAGTGACTTTGGCGCGTTCAATTAGTTTGGAGGTAATCGGGTATAATGGAAGGAGTGTGTACTGTTAATCTGGATGGTGCACAGTCGTCTCCTCAAGTCTGTAGAAATGTATCTTTAGTAGCAGTAGTTCCGTTGTTCCATGTTGTTATATGCAGAGCTATGATAAAAAAAAATACATGACTAATTTTGCAGATCTATGCAAACGTTAGAGCAAACTGAATTGAATGAATATACTGATGAGACCAAAGAAGAGGATTCTGATGGGGGTAAGCTAAATTATTTGTGGCAACCTCTATTAAAATGTTTTCTTTTAAAAAGTAAGATGTCAAAGATGATCCTTTGTTTTTTTTTTATGTCAGAAGATATATTACTTTACTCCAGCAAAAACATGTTTTATTTATATCTCTCATTACCACCAAATTGGTGACCCCAACAATGTTCACTCCAAATATTTATTTATCTTTATACATGATAGGGCTTTGATCTTTTGGTTTTAGCAAAGCTTTTGTTACTTTACTGAAGTCGACTCAAGGTATTTTTAACTTGACTAAAACGCGATGTGATTGTTTTTTATGTCCAACGAATTGTGCATACATTTACTTTAACATATGTAAACAGCTACCAGAAATGACAATGCCAATTTCTGGGCATTTAATACAATAATAACCACAAACAAACTGATTGGTGATAAGAAATATAAATTTATTTTCATATAAAATGAACACAAATATTATGGACCCATTTTTCTTAGGCAATGGGGCATTTTCCTTTTCATTGATTAAATGAATATTTCAATTCAGACGGATATCTTTCAATGGACGAACCTCATATGTGGACGCATGGTAACATTGTACAATTTAAAGAATCCGCATTGGCTAGTGGGGGAAAATTAACTGTCGGTCACGGAGAAACAGTCACGGTCAGAGTGCCGACTCATCAGCGTGCAAGGTGTCTTTGTTGGGAATTTGCTACAGATAATTATGATATAGGTATGTGAACTGTATATAGATTTAATAGTGTAATTAAGAAGCCACAATGCCTGGCGTTCATTAGAAGCTCGAAGTTAGCTGCGGGCGTGCTTCGTGCAGCTGCAGTCAGGTTTACAATAATAAAATTAACAGTTAATTTAAAATATGAATACAACATTGCATTGTTTACCCTCTCATCTTCATCAACCTTCACTGACACCTCGATTTGTGTACTGTGCTGCGATTTGTGCCTAACTTCGGAGCTCACATAAAGTTTGATTCATGCTATAACAAGTCAGGATTTTTGTAATATTTTCTTGTTCATTTTTAGGGTTTGGTTTGTACTTTGAATGGAGCAAGCCACTATCGACCGATGTCACTATTCATGTGTCGGAGAGTGATGATGAAGAAGATGCAGATGAAGATGAAGATGAGATATTTAATGAAGATGGTAATGACAATACTCTGTCGTATATTAAGCTAGAGTGTTAATAAAAACAACTGTCACTATAGCTAAATTGCCGGCTTGAGAAGACGAATATGCGTTGGATGGATGGATTGATAGTGCACCCTTCTCTCGTTATGCTTTGCTACTTCCAAACATCCCGAAACGCGACAAGGTCACTTCACGGGCTTTCGAAGTACATATAAAATAGTTACATTGGTACTGGTCTAAAGGAGAATGCCCATTCACCTAAGAAAAATGGGCCCACAATATTTTTCTTGAGTTTGGCGATGATTTTTAGTTAATTTTATAGGAAAATAAATCCTTATTAGCAATTAATTTTAATTTTTTCACCCGGGTTATTGAGTAATTAGATGTTTTCTGATGCAATATTTGAGGTTATTATTTTAAATGCTTTAATAATTGAAGATATCTGTTTTTTATTTAATTAAATATTGCTTATTGATTGGTAAATGATGTGTTGATATAATTAAAATAAATTAATAAAAAAATAAGATTTTAATTTAGAATATTATTTAGCTTGTTTATGTCGGAATAACATCGCATTTTTCTTATTAATTAATATTATTTGCAGTATTCAGAAATGGAGCAGATCCAGAACTCGGTTCTCATGAACAGGAAGAAGCGAAATTGAATGATTCAAAAGTACCCGTCAGTATTGTTGTGCCTATTTTTAGACGAGATTGTCACACTGAGGTAAAAATAATTCGCTATTAATTTAATTCAGATTATCGCGATTTCCCGCGCTCGTTCTATCGTTTTTTTTTTTTTTGGCACGACATGTGACCTCGACTGGTCTGATGGTAAACGCAGTGGAGGTCCATGAGCATTGACAACATCGTGTCTGTACCGATAACATAACGAGAAAAGCTAATTTAAAATATTCTAGACCAACGTAATAGTTTTTTACAAGAAATATATAGATTTTTTTTGTAAGGCAACAATTGAAGAATTCTTTGATTTGGTAGAATTTTGGACGGTAGGCAGAATGATGATGGTTATTAGGTCAGTCTGCCGTACTGGGGTAGTACCACCACTTTCGAATGTAACAACCGTGAAGTGATTAGCCAGGTATAACGAGAGGAGTGTTAATTCAAGCCAGCATAGCAGAGGTGACGGGTGCCTGTAGAAATTAAGCTGTTGTTTTCGTTCATGGATTGCACTCTAGCTTTACATGAGGCGGAATGTTGTCACATGCCGAGCTACAATAAAAAATCATTTAAACTAATTTTTTCTTCCAGATATATGGTGGATCTCATACGTACCCTGGGGAAGGAGTTTACTTACTTAAATTCGATAATACATATAGCATGTGGAGATCTAAAACTCTGTATTACAAAGTTTATTACACACAATAAATTATATTGTTACTATCTTTTAAATGATGAGCGGCCATGACCCAGCGGTTGAAGGCGTGGACTCCACGATCGAGAGACCAGTGTTTAAAAACAGAATTCAGGCTGGTACCAATGTAAAACTTTGTTATCATGTATGTACTTTAGAGACGCTTTATCTTAAAATTGTAACAGAAAACCACACTGCCAGATGTTAAGCTGGAATGAAGGGAGTCAACTACTACCACTGAGAAAAGTCCTCAGGCAACAGTCACCTCCACTATGCTGACCTGAGGAAACGAATTTGCACCATTCATTGACAGTCCAGACTTACTTCATAAGTCTTACACTTGAAAGTGGTAGTATTACTCCAGGACGGCAGACTAGGCTAATAACCATAATCGGTCTGCCTACCACACCTTATTTAAGATTATTTATTTATTATAAGTTTAATATTGGGAGAAGATGCAATTTTTTCACTATTTTTAGGAGTTTATCATCTTAGATGATTGTTCTGTTTTAATATGTATTTATAGCCTATGTTATTTGTTGAAATTAATATATTATAGTATTATGTATGAGCTTGCATATATTGCAGTGATAGTCTGTATATTTTTGTGTATTATGTATTTATACTAAATATTGTATAATCTTTATCTTATTTTGTTAAATGGCCTCATATGTCATAATAACGACAATTCTGCCAATGTTGAGTAGTAAATTCTTGATGTCTGCATCGCGTGTTCGATTCCAACTTCAGCAAGACGAATGTGCCTATTTTATACTTATATACTTTATATATTTTTTATTTCTTATATATATTTATACTTTATATATGTTTTTAATATTTTATTCGTTTTTTTTTTGCGTTTATTGTGATAGGAATATCAACTTTAATCGGTTGGCGTAAATACGATTATGGCTCTCGTAAAGTATTATAAAAGCATTTTCTACTAATAATGCTTAATTGTTTATTGTTAATAATAATTAAATATTATGATAAATTGAAAATTTTAATTGTTTTGGTGTTAATTAAGATATTTGTGGAATATAAAAAAAAATGTTTTTTAATTATTTATTTATTGGATGTTATTATATTGTATTTGTTGTGTTTGTAAACTATTTATCAAAAATTTCGATTTCTGATCGAAAAAGAGTGGAACGAAGCTTAAAACAGAAATCACTTTTTTAGATGTAATTTAAAATCACATTTTAATGACTGTAGTCTTGATTTCATACATAAGTCATCCACTGTTATGAACCTTCGCCATTGTTAGTGCAAGCTTTATATCTACAGAGCCATCCATCAAATTGTGGAACGACCTTCCCAGCCACGCCTTTCCACCTTCCTATAACATGGGATCCTTCATGCAGTGTAAAGAGGCATCTCATCAAGCCGGCATAGCGGACGCCAGTCGTCTCCGTTCGTGGTAGCTTAACATAAACGTACTACTACAGAAATGAAAGAAAGAATTCACTATACTGGCTAGTGCCGATCCTTTTTTTTGTTTTTTTTTAAATTGCAGCTCGGCATGTGATAACACTCCGCCTGATGTAAAGCTAGAGTGCGGTCCATGAATGGAAACAACTGCTACTACAGAGAAACCTGTGCGAGCAGCAGTCGCCTCTGACTCTCCGAAAGCAGACTGATGATGGTTATTTGTCCAGTCTGCCGTCCTGGGGTAGTACCACCACTTTCGAATGTAACACTCGTAAAGTGACAATGTCGCGTTTCGGGAATAGTTTGAAAGTAGCCAGGTATAGCGAGAGGAGTGTTCACTGTCAATTTAGATGGTACATGCTCGTCGCCTTAAGCCGGCATAGCGGAGGCGACTGTTGTTTATAAAAAAAATTATGCGGTAGCAGTTCAAGGACCGCACTCTAGCTTTACATTAGCAGAAAAAAAAACGCCTTTACTATGTATGAATTCTTTATTTTTTGTAGCTGATTTAGTACGTGTCTGCCACGGACGGTGTCTGTGGATATAAATCGAGTTTCAAACTTACTAATTTAATATTTTAATCTGTGTTATTAGTTATTAGTGTAATTGACTAATTACTTTGTTGTTTTTAGTTTATGCATTATTTTAGTGGATAAGTAGTTTAGTAGTCGCCAACACACGGAGGACTTGATCGTTTTGTTATATTTTAAATTCACAGCTTTTTTGTTCAAAGCATAAATATTTTTGTATTAATTATGGTGTAAAATAAAAGATAGGAAAGTATTTATTGTTTTATTTCATTAAGATTAAAGAAAAACTACTGGCCCTGAAAAGCGATAAGTCTATGAGGATCCTAAAACATAAAAAAGCAGTCCTTTTTTACGACAAAACAAAGCAAAATCTGTTTTCTGTGTAAAATAAAAGCTGGAAAGTATTTATTGTTTTATATTTCATTAACATTAGAGAAAAACTGGCACTGAAAAGCGATAAGTCTATGGAGACCCTAAAACATAAAAAAGCAGTCCTTTTTTTACGACAGAACAAAGCAAAATCTGTTTTCACCCCTGTTACCACCCCTGTTACTGTGTAATTACAAGAAAACAGTTAAAACTGAACTCTAGTTATTAATGTAATAAATGTGCCCAAAAAGGTTTTTCCGGGTTTTATACATTCTGTTCGGGTACCTATACCTTTGGTTCCGGGGCCCATACATCTGGTTCCAGGCCTGGAGAACCTTAGCTACGCCACTGATTTGACCATTAACTATAATAAACTCAAAAGGTGGCTCCTAATTTTGTTTACGGAAATTGAAAAAAAAAAAAACTTATTTTCCGATACTCGTGAGTATCTGCCGGCTTGCATTATAAATGTAACCTTCACGAAAATGTATATGTATAAATCAAAATAAAATGTAATGTCACGTGTTAAAATCGTTGGCTTCCACACCCACAAGATATTTATCAACTAAACAAAATAATTTAATAATTAATTTAATTGGAAAAAGATCGTGCGCGTATCAACATTGAACTTAAATTAACGGCAACGTTAAGTTTTTAAAAGTTTTAAACATTGTTTTAAAATAACAGTACTTCTATTATCAGAGAATTTATAATATAATCGTAAGTTGGCAACACCACAACAAGATTGTTAAAAAGATTTTTGGGTGTAATATTTTATATGAAACAATATAATTGTTTGAAGATAAATTTAAAGTCTATTATTTATTTTAGCCAATTAGGTGATCTTAATCCTGTTTTTTTTTAATATTACATCTAACCAAATATCTCTGACATTCCTATTATGGTGTTGCCAACTTATATTACTAGTTCCCAGAACACTAGTTGACTAGTCTCTTCGTGCTTAGATAACTCGTACACTGGTATATGTATTTGGGTCGCGTATACACTTTTAATAAAATATGAGGGTATTCTAAGCATTTTTTCATTACAAATAACATCTAAGTATTTAATACATTTTTCTTATTAAAATTCAAAAGCATACATCAACTCGAGCCCCAGACCTTAGTCAAGTCAAAAAAACCTTTTGAAAAGTGGTGGAATCTTTACTAAAACTTCGAAAGGAGTTTGGAAGTCAAATGTAATCTAACTTTCTTAATCCTGTCCTAAATTTATTCACGCCAAGTCCACGAATGCGCCACAGTTCACCAATAAACTTTTTTCTATTTACATTGGCACTAGAAGAGACACAAATTTAGGAAAATAACCGCAACAGCCTCCACCATGCCGGCTCGAGGAAACGAATGTGCGAAACTTTAGAATGATATACAACGTACAACAAAACAAAGAACATTGTAATATTTTCCCCTGAGAACCAAACCTTTATTATTGTTTCATTAATCATTTAATTTTTTAAGTCAACGATTAAATTATTGAAGGTCGATTATTACTAATTAATCAATAGCAAAGGTCGAGATTCATTATGGAATTTATTACAAATTAATTAACCTAAAATATTACCACTTTTGTCTATAAACTATATTTTGTACTGCGAATAACCTAAGTAACTAATTAACATTTGAACGAAAGCTGCCACAATCATTTAGAATTTAGATACTTAAATAGTTTTAAACAATTATTATTAATTAACAAAAAAAGACAAATTTTTAGCAGTATATATAAATATTTACATTTTTAAATAGTGGTAGGCAGACTGATGTTCTGGGGTAGTACTATCACTTTCGAATGTAACATGTCAGCTGGAGTGTTGTCACAATATTCTAAGCTACAATTTAAAAAAAAACAATCTTAAATAATAATACAATATAATACAATTGTCACGCATTTTTCACGCAGGGATAGAGTTGAATAATAATAATAATGATAAACAGTTTTGATAAATTTATAAATACCTACATAAATTAAAATTAAAAAATGATAGACAGTGCTAACGATGAATGAAGTGGTGTGAGGCTGTGAGTCAAGATAGGAGTGTCCAAGGATCACGATCAGGCACATGACAGCTCACGATTGTTGCTTTAAACACGAATACGCATTTAATTAGTTATGTTTTTAAAATTTAATGCCTTTCATAAGATTTCTTTATTTTTTTTATTGTAACTCGGCATGTGACAACACTCCGCCTGATGTAAAGCTAGAGTGCGGTCCATGAACGGAAACAACTGCTACTACAGAGAAATCTCTACGGGCAGCAGTCGTCTCCACTATGCCGGCTTGAGGAGACGAGCCTGTACCATCTAGATTGACAGCGCACACTCCTATTTCGCCAATGTTACCTATAACCGGTACCCTATATCTAAAGCTTTTTTATTTACAAGTCCGGTAAGTTGCGGCAGTCGTCTTGGCTAAGCCCGATGGAGGAGACGAATTTGTATTGATCAGGTTAAGAGGACACACTCCTCTCGATTTTGACTCCTTGAGTTTTGAACTCTGATCTCGTCGATTGTGGGTTCAAGAGATTAACCGCTTGACCACGGCCGCCTATGCAATCCTGCCTTTTCCTAATTATTGTGGCTATTACAATAAATTGTATTACTAATTTTCCTATGCTACCCTATTTACCCTAGGTAAATACAAAGATTCCTTGATTAAAATGATATTGGCGCCAAAATTCATTAAACTTATATACAACTTCTGTTTATAAATTACACTAATTAGTCTAAAATCCACTTAGAATCATAAAAATCGAGTTTTATTGTAAATTGCTACTAAATAAAAATTTACACTTCAACACTTCAAAGGCCGAGAGATTTTATGCTTATGACAAAAGTATTCGGTTAAGTTGTTAAATTCCTACGCAGAGACTTTCTGACAATGGTGTCAACTATCATATTCTACCAGAATGTGCGATTTCTGGTATTGTTGTTTTTAATTAGTAATTAAGCAGTAGCTTTACATGTGACTATGCTCCGCTTGATGTTAAGCTAGAGCGCTGTTTAAGATTAGAAATAACTGCTACCACTAGCCAGAGAAATATCTCTAGGTAGCAGTCGCCAAGCTGATCTTGAAACGCCAATCGACAGTTGTATCGACACTTATAATAAAATGCGCTTGTTTATGTGCTAATTATTTTTGGGAATGAGAAACGAAAACATTTTTACAAAGATGCTAAAAAATATATTTATGATATTCATACAAATTACTTACAATTCTCACGCATTCGGAAGAAAATGCTTCTGCAATCCAATCTAATTAAATAACTGCAAAGTTTTTTATTTACATAATTGAGAGAATTTCAACATCGTGTAGCAAATCGTCTATTCATTTGAATTATGGTTTGATTCACGTTTGTATTGAATTGTATAATTGCTATAAATCAATGGTAATCATTAATTGTTTGTTTCTATTGACGTTATTGCTTATATGAGTACAAAATTGTTAAATGTCGATTGTAGATGTAAGCTAGTAAATAAGGGTAATTTAATTCTTTTTAATAAAAGTAATTATTTATAACTAGCCACGGACAACATATCAACATATCTAATAAATAGACGTTCTTTATAAAGTCGACATAGAGGAGCCGGATGCTGTCTGAAGAAATCTCTATGTAGTATCAGTTGTTTACGTTCGTGGACCACACTTTAGCTTCACATCAGGCGGCGTGTCATATGCTAAGCTACACTAAAGAAATCAAAACTTTCTAACGCAAAAATATTTTAAATCTTACTGGTAGGACTGGAATGTTAACGAAACTATTCTTTCGAAAACCCAATTAAAGATTGTACTACGTTATTAAAGTTATTTTGACTTGAGTGGGACGTATGTCTGTTTGCACCAGAAGTTACTTTTACGGCACGACGTAACACCGTTAAACGTTTATATTTACTCCACGCGCGTTACAATATCGTGTAAATTCATATTGTTATCGTTAAAAGGGTGGCTGATCCCGAAAAAATAATAGAAAAATATATTTGGCTTCTTTTTTTGGTTTGACGATTACTTTAATGTTAACCAGCCAAGATTCGCTGACAGGCGCGACGATGGTGCAACTCAAATGGAATAAATGTAAACCATAATGTAAACGTAACGGCTAAAGTAAGCGTTAAAGTAACTTTAATGGGCCTTCTGGTGCAAACGGACCTTAACCTGACAAATGACGGGCGATGCATAATGTTAAGTTACAATAAAGCAATAAAGTGTAATGTGAGGTAACAATGTAATAATAAATTATTATTAATTTAATTAAAAAAATATCCATTTAACGCAGGCGTTTTTTAACCTTGTAACAAATGCCGTTTTACGTGTAACATCAACGCCATGGTTTCTCGATTGATTTATAATAATCTTAACAGGCAAATGAACAAAGCTAACATTTTATTTAACTTTATGTAAATTACTATCATTAAGTATTTCTTAATTATACTTGTAAGCGAATAACAAACCCTACAATTTTATAATTTTAATAAAGTGTTCTTGTATGAAATACCTACGTACTCACTTACTTATTAGGTAATTGTCACTGAAGCTTTAATTAAAGCTCTTTCTATAGTTGAGCTTGAACCTTATTTTTTTTATTATTATTTTTTACCATAAATTTAAGTGGAAAAAAGGAAGGTCTAGTCTAAGGAAAGAAAATACAAAACTTCAGAGGAATATTTTTGTGACGCTTTAGATCGGGTACATTTACAAAATGAGCTATTTATAGCTCTAGAAAATAGTCTTTTTATCCAAAAAACAGTAATAATAATAATTTAAATTTAGAAAATAAAGATTAAAATTTAACAGAAAAAATCAACGAGTACCTACAGAGAATATGTGTGTTCGATTCCCATCAAGGAACGTAATACGCCCACCTCTAGTTGTGTGCGTTCATTTTTTTTGTTAAATTTTCATCATAATTAATTTTAATATTCAAGAATATTTGAAAAATTCTTATATTCATGTTTTAAAAAGACACTTTTGACCCCTTCGGCAATTCAACTCTTGAAGTGTTTTCTCGCAATTTTAATGCATTTATTATGTAATCTCTTATAACAATGTCACCGAATAAAATCTTGTAAGTTTATGGCATATTTCAGCGATGTATATTTTGCGTGGAAATGTTGCGTGTTAAACTATAATACTATTTCAAATTAGCTTTAAGCAGGGACTGAAAGTTTACCATTCTTGGCTGAATAGAATCTATGAAATGTTATAAAATATGTAAGGTACATGCTCTTCTCTTCAAGCCGGCATAGTGGATTCGATTGCTGCCTGTAGAGATTTCTCTGTAGTAGCAGTTGTTTCCATTCATGGACCGCACTCTAGCTTTACGTCAGGCGGAGTATTGTCACATGCCGAGCTACAATTAAAAAAATATATATATATTATATATGTGATGTTTAAGTTATTGTTAAATGTAAAAGACAAAAGAATAAAATATTAAGTTGAGAAAATAATGTTCCATCGTTACTTTATCATTTTTCAAAAAGTATCGCTAAATAGCGTTGCAATACTGGTAAATACATCGTAAAATTTTTATAATATTATAAATAAGCTTATATGCAATAAGTTACATAAGTTCATATATTGAGGAAATACCAAAATTGTTGACTAATGACATTGTTACACACAATTGGACATTGACAGCTAATCTTTATATTAGGCTGGCAGTGGCAATGCAGCGATATGTTTGGCACAAGTTCGCCGACTTCTCCGAAATGCGCTATTTGAAATCGTCCCACTTATCTACTCGTATATATGCGACTCATAAACTGTTGTTATAGCTCTTAACAATAAAATATATTCACCTAATTTTTTCTAGTCGTTAAGGGGTATACAGGCAGTCGTCCCGTAGGTAGTGGACAAGGGAGGGTCATGCTCTCTTTAAAAAATTTAACTATCGCGTTAGATGTTCCTTGGTAGCTAATAGGTAAGATTTGAAGACAAGCTTTAACATTGGGGTGCGATCACATGCTGCAGCCTGGCTGCTGTATTATTACATGAAAATACATTAAGGTGAAAGCCAACACCTGAGCGTCCATACATTTTGTTTTAACACATTGCTCGAAGCATAGCAGAATGTGAAAAGCATGTGAAATACAACTAATATAAAATGTTTAAAATATTTAAAATGCATTTTATATATTCTGTGCCGTAGCTATTTGTTTATTATAGTGATTTGCGATAATAATTAGTGCTGAGAAAGTTATCAAATTACTTAATTTCAACATAAATCTGCTATGCTTCGAACAATGTGGTAAAACAAAATGTATGGACGTTCAGGTGTTGGCTTTCACCTTAATACTGTTGTGCTTATTTTAGTTAGTTCGACATTTCGAAAGCTTTACATCATTTGTGACCGGCGCGGGAGAGGCAAAGACAATTCAATGGTGCAAAGCTTCTAAATGTCGTCGGATTAAAATAAAGAAAATAAATGCGTAAATCCTTTATTTACTTAACATCTTCGCCAATAACCTGAGATGAAATTTTACGATAATAAGTTATCTTTGCTTCGCCTAACACTTTTAACTCGGTGCCTGTATACACAATTAAAATCAATAAACAACTCGAGTGTTTTTCAAGGACATATTCGCATTGATTTCGATAAAAACAGCAAGTGAATTTATACAAGATTTAACTAACGATATTGTTATTAGCGACCGTATGCCAAATCTCAAAAAAAAAATGTTTATTTAATGTTTTAACATCAATAACAATCTGATGAGTTATACTACGAAAGATTAGCTAATTGTTGGTCATGGTTGTTGGGCACATTATTTTGGTGTTTGCTCGATACAGTTTAAGAATCGGCTTACTGGGATGAGAGTTTCATCGTAATTTAAAATTCAAGAGTGTTGAAGGTTATTAGCCCAGTCTGCCGTTCTGGAGTAGTACCATCACTTTTGAATGTGAAATTTGTTGCGTTTCTGCAACAGTTTAGAAGTAGCGAGAGGAGTGTGCATTGTCAATCTGGTCAAGCCGCCATAGAGGAGGTGTCTGCTGCCTGTAGAAAATCTGTAGTAGCAGTTGTTTCCGTTCATGGTTTGCACTTCAGCTTTACATCAGCCGGAAGGTTGTCATATGACGAAGTGCAAAAAAATGTACGAGTAATACAAAATTTCCATGCATTTGTAGATTCCTAATGTTTCTATTGTTAATCTACGTAAGAAGTTTTATTGGAATAATATTGACTTTTATTTTATTTTTTTGTCTATAATGGTCACTTAACAATGGTCTTTGTAATGGTTACAAAGACAAACTTTATTCTAATTAAAGCCTGTATATGGGTACATAATTGACACTGAAAATAAATTAACTAAAGAAAAATATACAAAACTGAAAAAATATACATTAAACAAAATACTTAGTGTGTGTGTAAAACTGTAAGAATTAATAAATACCAATGCCAAATGTCAAGAATAGTCAGCGCTAATAAAAAACACAAGTTTTAAAACTAAAATGGCAGATACGAAGGCAATGAATAAACTAATTTTGTTTGTTTCAGTTCCTAGTGTTAATCATAACTACATACATAAAGAAATAGTTAAGAAGTTAGATGCTATTTGTAGGTATATTATTTTTTAATAAAAATAAATTCTTAATACTAATTTAATAAATGAAGATAAATTAAGTTTTAGCTACTACAATATTATATTTATACTATGTTCATTATTAATTAATTTGTTTATTTTTAAAAATGTTTGTAAATCTAATTAGACAATAGCCATGTCTCGGGGAAGACGATAATAATATCAGACTCCTCGACAATCTCCAATACTGCGTAAATACGAATCCACCACGATTTCACCATCTGAGGAAGTAATAGTGCCCGTTGACACTGTTATTGCTACGGCAAACGGGTCACTGGGCACTGGACCAATGGGGCACAGTAACTATTGTAGGGTCGGAGGCTCGCGTTGTTAATAACAAAAGAAACAGTATTATAATGTGCCAAAAAATTAATAAAACATTAAAATTTATATGAATATTTCTGGGTTATTAGCTCATGTAGTACTTACATTATTTTCGAAGTTTGATTTAACAACGCTTCCTCTACTTAAAAAGTGTTTGTCTAGTTTTTAAGTTTGAATGTTTGCATAAGCATTTATAATCAATTATGATTCGTCTACAGATACGTTAGATAAAAATGGCAACATTGTTTTATCTCTTTTATTGTCTTTTTTTGTTTAAATAATTCATTTTATTAACTAACTCCAAGGTTGTCTTTTTTTATAGTACTCTTAGTCCATGTGACCGTAGTCCGACTGATGTTATTAAGCTAGAGTGCGGTCTATGCGTAGAGACATCTGTTACCACTGCAGGCAGCTGCAGCAGTTGCCCCCGGAATGATGAGATAAGCGACATTGTCCTGGTTAACAAGACAGATTTCTCCAGTTATATCTTCGCGGGTGGTAATTTTAAAAGAGCTGGTACCTCAAACTATGGTAATAGATATATATTATAAAGATAGATATAGGTTATATAACTTACAAATAAAAAGGTTTTTAGAATAATAAAACGACAAAACAAATAACCAAACATGAAATAACTATAAATTTTGTTAGTAAATTCTTTGCAAATCCTTCAATATTGATATAAAAAATATAGACCTTCAGTGATTTTTGGAGGAACTTCTATGTAATAATAAGCTGTAATTATTTTATATTGTATGCATTTAAGGTTGTTGACCTTCTGTTTAATGTTAAAACAATATTATTAAACTTTGGCCAATAAGTACTATTATCCTGCAATCACCTAAGTGCCTTGATAGGCAAAGCGTTGCGTCGGCGTCGTCGTTTCTCATCGAATCTGCTTCCCTTCTCTATATAATATAAAAATCAATGTTTGTTTGTCACGTATGCGATATGAAACAGAAATAGAACAATAGTTTGAACAGAAAAAATATGTTTGCTTTTAAATTGAGAAACCTTTTGAGCTGTAACCACTTACTACCTACTAGTGGTACTTACTACCCCAAAAACATTAAAATTTTTCCTCATAATTTAAAAAAATTAGAACAGGTCTTTAGGACGTAAATTATCATTGATTTTTAATTACATTTCACAATATGTCAAAATCGAAAGTTAAAGACTGATAATTCTATTTTAAATTATAATGAAAATTGAATAGAAAACAATAAAAATTAATACCACCTGTATTTATTTAGGATCACTCACGATCGATGAGACCCGTGTTCGAACCTCGCTAATTCTGACCGGTACCAATGTAACTTTGTTATATGTACTTTGGTCGCTCAGTGCCTATAGGCACTATTAAAGAGTGGTAGGCAGACTGATGATGTTATTAGTCCAGCCTGCCGTCCTGAGGTAGTACCACCACTTTCGAATGTAACACCCGTGAAGCGACCTTGTCGCGTTTCGGGAATAGTTTGAAAGTAGCCAGGTATAAGAGAGGAGTGTGCACTGTCAATCTGCTCCTTTCCTCAAGCCGGCATAGTGGAGGCGACTGCTGCCCGTAGAGATTTCTCTGTAGTAGCAGTTGTTTTCATTCATGGACCGCACTCTAGCTTTACATCAGGCGGAGTGTTGTCACATGCCGAGCTACAATAAAAAAAATTCATAGACGGATTAAGTATTCGCTAGTTTTGTGAACTGTTGTGTAACACATTATTAAATAAAAGAACTTTCAATATCTCCATCATTTTGAGGTTAAAATCTAGTTTTGGGATTAGCTTGAAAGTAGTGTGAAAAGAGGAGTCTACTTTGCACATTCGTCTCACCAAACGCAGGTGTTTTCTGCACTCAAAACAACAGACGCAAATCACTCACTTTTGCATATATTTTTTTTACAAAAGAATTTCTGCGTTTTTTAAAAGTAGCAATAAAAATAAAACTATTCAATAAACTAGATATTTTATTTTGCTATTTAGCATTTGAATAACAGATTTTAAATTCGAAATATGCGAAAAAAAAACTGCTTTGAAAACCTCATAAGGATCAAACATCCGCGTCGTTAAATGCAATTTGCAAAAGATTTTTCTAGAAAATAATGTAACTATAATAATTGGTAATAATCTATTTAAAGGCATGACATCACTGCTCGTGGAATACATTATAAAGCGTGAACTTTATTCAATTTCAAAGCTGCCTGCAGCGTGCTTTACTCTACCATAATTAGCTTCACTACGATATTAGAGAAAATTATCATTTGCAATTGAATTCATTATAGCATGCTATTAAATTAGATTTTGCAAATACGTTATAATTTAAATTAATTAAAACTTACAATCGATTTTCAACCTTAAAGCGTATTATTTTAAGTGATAATTTGAGTTTTATTTGAGTCTAGTTTAAATAAACTATGTAAAATCATAAATATTTTCTTCATATACACGCAATGGTACTGATAATTAGAAAAGTGGATTAGTAATAGTTTGATTTGATTTGACATTTGTAGTATTATGTTCTTCAATTTATAAGGCTTGAAAGTTGCAGGCATAGCGGAGGTAACCACTTATACGCAGATATATCTGTGTTGCAGCAATCACTTTCGCCCACACATATTATATCACTGTAGATCTCTCATATAAAAAATAAAATCTATAATTAGCTATCATGCATTAATAACAAAACGGATTTCTTATATGAGTATCATTAGTAATTGTTCAGGCCCTTGAAGATTATAATTATTACAATCACTATTTATTACAATATTCAATGTCAAACAATTACCAAAGCTTCAATAAACATAAGAATTCGTGGATACGGAATGTAAAAGACTCGTATCAACATAATTTTTATATTTACTAATTTTTTTTTGCCTGATGTAAAGCTAGAGTGCGGTCGAAACGGAAACAACTGCTACTGCAGAGAAAATTCTACAGGCGACAGTCGCCTTCGCTATACCGGTCATTACACCTGGCTACTTCCAAACTGTTCTCGAAACGCGAGAAGGTGACGTCACGGGTGTTACATTCGAATGTGGTGGTGCTATCCCAGGACGGCAGACTAGGCTAATAACCATCATCAGTCTGCCTACCACTCTTATTTCAAATTCTATTGCGCAGAAACACTTCATTAGTTTTGTAGCAAGAAAAATATTAAATACGAAATTACGTGAGGAAATTAGTGTTTAGTTGGGTGGAGAAAATATTAATAAGTCAGTGTGACATGAAATATTATTCCGACGACAAGCGATGTGTCACCTCACAGATTATGTAGGAATACACGACATGTCACTGATTACTGCGCCCGTGTTTTGTAATTAAAATTAACCGTAACATAGAAGATGGATGTTCTTATTACTCTAAAATAAATACCGAATGTCAAATTCAACAGGTGAAATTTGGCTGTTGTTTGGAGCTGTGGACTACTGTAACAAATATATAATGCTTTGAAGAAAAAAAAAATAGTGGGAACACGATAAAGTAGGTAATTAAATAATATTTAATAATAAAATGTAATTCTTGCGACATGTGATGACGTCGACTGGCCTGGTAAGCACAGTGGAGGTCCATGAGCGCCGAGAACCACAGCACACGATGGCCCCAGTCGCCGTCACTATGCCGGCCCAAGAAGGTGCTTTTTCACATTCTTCTTGATGGAGCCAAGGTTAATGGAGTGGGAGAACAGAGAGGGCAAATTCTTTTCTTTTTTTGATAATTTTCTCTTTTAATTTATTACTCGTATATTTTATAATGCTTGTTATTTATATTATTTGATGACATTTTTTATTATTTTAAAAAACGTTTTATTTCTTTAACAAAACCCTTCTTCAGGAATTTATAAATATAGAAAATTAACCCCATGTCTCTCTCCATAACTCCAAGGAACGTATAGAAACAGGCGCGTAAAGTTTGGTAAAACATTCCTGCATATAGATGCTCCTAGAAGGTTATACATAGATACGTAACTTTTAACTCAAAATGCTTGGCATTGAAATTTTAAATACTTTATGACTTTATTTGAGCGTCGGACGTTTATTTTGACGATAACTCCTTTATTAAAGTCTTATCTTGTTAATTAGGTCGTCAGATATCACTATACATTCATACACATTGGTATTTGGACCTAGTACGTCGCGATAATTGGAATTTAGTACATAATTTTAACACTAATTAATCTAAAATACGTATAATTAAGTTCAGTATAATTTATAGATGTACCCTATGGTTTCAGCCAATTAATTAAAATTTTAAACAGTTATTTATTAGTATTATAGATATGTATAGATATTTATTAATATTAAAGTAGTTAGACTTTCTTCAATAAATGGAAAATTATTTTTTAAAACTATTATAGGACAAGCTACGAAACATTAAGATTTTAAGATGATCCCTGTATTATTATTTATTGTACTTATTAAAAATACAAATATCTGTAATAGTAGATGCGAATATGGTTTAAAAGAAAACGTATTTCAATTTTAAAGCCAAAAAAGTTTTACCTCAAAAGCCTATTAACACTATAAAGATAATTCACGTGTGTTTTTTTCTCTATTCAAGGCTTCACAAACGCAATGCGGATATAAACTCACACATGCCTATCAATAGTAGACAATTATGTTCCGAGTATTAAAAGATGTTATCCTAATGATATACCGCAGTTTAAATACAATAATAATATAAATCATGTTTTATTTTTAGATATTATTTGCAATATTAAATTATGTTACAATAAAATTATAATCTTTTCTTACGTTTTATGCAGTTTATATCGGCTATATTGATCTGCGACGTTTCGAAGGCTTTGCGTTTTCATAATAGATTTTCAGACACACTAGTCTCATAAAATAAGGATTAAACTGAACATAATGTATACAAAGTTCCATCAATAGATTTTCACAATAGATCTCAGTGGACCTCGCGCAGTTATCGTGGTCACAGATAGTCTGATTTGAAAAGATCAATTTGCGGTGTAAATGATTCTCTAGGATCGAAATTGAAAGGAAATGGAAAAGCAAAATAAATAGTATGATATTAATTTTATTATCTGCGGGCAAAACTGCGGACAAAAGCCAGTGTGTAATGAAAATCCTTATTCCTTGCCCACTTGTTTGTTCGTTTGAGTGACATTATAATGTCTTTAATTTAATACGTCTTTACGTCATCTTGCTAAATATAATTTTAACTGCGTTATTGATAATCTAAGAGACGAAACTTAATTATTACGGTTGAATACGTGTAATGTGAAAGATTAAAACAGCATGCATATTTAAAGCTAAAAATAGACAATCAAAAACAATCAGACTCATAAATTCTAAGTAAAATCGCCACAAAAAACGGAAATAAACTGAACATTATTCATTCTCACTTAATAACGTATTTTCAGTTTTTTCCCTAATAAATCATTTATATTCCCATTCACTAGGTTAGTACTAAGTCGAAATATTTATTTAATAAATCTCAGGAAAAATAAAAGGAAAATGTTCTTTTTACGTGTATCGAACTTATTTTATAAATGATTATCTGCTACCACATATAAATGTCTGGAGTCAGTAATAAGTTACGCTATGCCGGCTTGAGTTGACGAACACTTCTGACTCCGAAACACAACTAGGTCACGTCACGGAGCCTTAAGCCTTAAGCTCGATTTAAGATAATCTAAATAAACACGATCGTACATTTTAATTTAAACTTTTTTATTATCATTTTAGCTCGACATATTATGACCGCATTCCGCCTGATGTTATAAAGTTCAGCTTAAAACCCTAAGTGTAGCTAATCGGCGACGAACTTTACACGAACTCAAACTGTTGATTACTTGACCTTGGTTATGTATGTATGTTATTTGTCCAAGAGAGAATGACGTGATTTCGCTTAATATGAGTTGACCGCAAACATCGAATCATAGGACTCTCTTTCATTCACACAGACAAACGCAATTATTTCATTTTCTCGTCACTTATGACGTATTGTGACGTAATAACGATATGAACACAGTCTCTGTGAACTAGTGGTGTATTTAATTCGATAAATATTATTTTGTATTTTACACGCTATTAAAAGTTCTTTGGTTTTCGAGTCTTAAGATTAATTAAACATATAATTTATCTGAATTTTATTTGTGTTTTGTAGAAAAATATGTGGTTTTTTTTATACGTACCTAAAACAAATCTATAAATAAAATATTAATGAAGAGAAAATATTATAGAAATAACAATGATAAGTAATTTATTTTAAAAAAATACAGAAAGAATTTCAAGTGCCATCAATCAAATTAAGGCCACGTACAAAACAAAAAAAAAACACAATTTTTTTAACCAAAAAAATAATAATATCGATAATGAAGTAATTCAATCACTATAATATCGAATCATTGCATTTATTACCGAGCATTACATCACCAATTCGAAGGTCTGACTCAGTTTTGAACCTGTTACGCGGAGGTTCATCCTATCAGCCCACGGACACAGAGGTCCTTTAGTCATCACTTGTTTATATTTGATTCACAACTAGTCATTATTTTATTCAATTTATTATATCACACAGAGGACATGTGCACAATAGTGTACGGAAAACACACTAACACATTTTTTAAGCATAGTTCTATTATATTATTATTTTATTTGTTAGTTTTAATAGGCAAGCGTTTGACCACACCCTGCCTGATGTTAAGCAGTGGTGGAGCATCGAGATCCGATCGGATCCGAGTTCATCCGAGCGGTTTGAACGTGATTGAGAGACAAACAAACATACATTTGTAATTATAGTGTAGATAACGTGACAATTTATTTTTTTCCTTAAAACGAGACATTAAGTCATTTGATGCAAACCCCCTCCCCCATTCATCCTCCCCCTGAATCCATAAAAAAATTAGCGTTTTTTAACCTATATTTTAGTTTTTTAATAAAATTTATAATATTTAAAAAAAGGGACAACAAAGGACTAGGGCAGCGGAGTACCCAAAAACGAGACAGTCCTGTTCAAAACGGGACATATGGGCATTGGGCACGTTAAGATTAAGCTTAATTTCGAAGTTTTAATTAATTACAATAATTAATTTATAAAAGCATTTGTTTTAAAAACTTAAGAAATAAATATTATTCTATTAATTTATCTGCTTAATAACTTTTAAAAAGTTTAATAACCTAATAACAAATAATTGAATATCAAAGACGGCGACAAAATCTAAATTAATATAAATTCTACTTTTATTATTATTACTTTGAGAGTAAGAAGCGTTTTATTTGCATTCAATATGTTGGTGGTCTTTAAAGGTTAAAGAGCGTTTAATGGAAACATCTAGAAATCTAGGTTCTGAATCATATATTATTTTCCTCAATAAAGTTCTATTAGATATTTTAATGCAATTTACTGTTCAAATCAAATCAAATCAAATCAAATAATTTATTTACTAGTTATGGGTTAGTAACAATGGTCATAGAAATGTTAGTGTTTCTCCATAACTACACATTTGGGTGTGTAAATGTCAAACGGAATAATAATAATAATGTCAAATAAAATAATAATAAAAATAAAATAAAAAATAATAATAAAAAAATAAGAAATTATAATGTCAAATATAGTAATTACAATGTCAAATCATCTTCTAAAAAATCACTCACAGAATAATAGCACTTCTCTATCACTGTTATATTACAACTCGTATATTTCAATTGATAGTAATTTCTCTTTCTAATGATTTATTTATTTGCAGCTCGGCACATGATAACCACTCCGCCTGACCTGCGGTAGATGGCGGTCCATGAACAAAAGCATAGAGTTTCTGCTGGAAGTAGTCGCCTTCGCTCAGCTTGAGGAGATAAATGTATCATCCAGGTTGACAGTGCACTCTTCTATACATATTACCAAACTGATCCATAAACGCGACAAAGTCACTACGGGCGGTGAAAAAGTTGTGGCACTACTCCAGGACGGCAGATTGGGCCAATAACCATACCACTCATGGTGGCTAGAGCATGACTGCTCTTAATTAAATTAATTTTGGAGGGAAAACGACACGTTTATCCTAATATAAATCTGGGGATAAATAATGCACATACTTTTACGAATATCTAATAATTCCAACAAATTACACTCAAAAAAAGGACACAAGCTTAGGAAAACAGTTTAAAACCAATATAACCTACTCGTACTATATCTGGAGATGCGACGTCTCTTGGTGTCGACGAAATCTCTTTGCGTCTCATTTTAGATAAGCCTTTTATGTGCTAGAAGATAAAATAATTAAATGACTAAATATATAGGAAAAAAAGTATAAAAAACAGTAATTGTGTATGACCAAACAGTCATACTGTTACGCCCATAAAAATAGTTGAATGGAACACAATTATGAATGAAGTCTAGGTCGTTCTTAAAGTATTATTTTTATGTCATATTTTTCATGATACAAAGCCTTTTATTCATACTTTATTTGAGTTAGGTTTATGTTACAGTACTAACGATAAAAATATGTATGTTGTATGGTAATTTTGTTTGATATTGTAAATATTGTAATACAGACTGTTTTACCTAAATAAATAAACACTAAATAAACCTAAACTGAAATACTCTGTATATGGGTGTCAGAACAAGAACAACGCAAACATATAACACCCAGAAACAAATGCCTTGTCATATGTACACTTTCGACCCGAATGGTGCACATTTATCTCCGGCTGCCGATCGCAGATAGCGGATGGATAGCGCAGAGGAGGAAAAGACTAGAGTACCATACCATGGCTTCAGAAATACAACAAGAGTTGACACAACAAGAATATTGCTACAAGAGACTCGTGAACAAAGCAAACAAGCAGCAAAGATGCTTCTCATTGCATACGGGAGTATACCATCCCGCTTCTACTGCAGCACCAGTCACGTGTTTCAGGCCCTGTACAATGAGCGATGGACTCCTTGGCTTAAAATGTTTTAGGTTTGCCAATATCGAATATTGCCACGCATAAATTAAACCTTTTATTATGTAAACAACTCATCTTTTATAAATAAAATTTAATCTTAAAAGTTCATAAATAATAATATTGTATAATAAAATGCATTATCTTCTAGCGATTCTACTAACACAATTCAAAGTTATTAGGATGCACAAAATGCATTCACTATTATAGCTCATAAAATTCAACCTTTGTGGAAGTAGAAACCGATAGAATACCACTACAATAGAATGACAATAAATATATATGAGTTCTATGAATTTATAAACTATGGTTAGACGTCTATTTTTTTTGGTTGCATATGAAGGTACTGAGTGGCAAAGTATTGTATTGTAGCACTGATCGGAATTTAGCGAGATTTAAGATTTGAACACGGGCCTCATCAATCGCGACCACTAGACCGCGGTCGCTCGAATCAAATCAAAATTTATATAAAGTTAATGTTATTTATTATGTAGCAAAATGTAACTTTGGTGTAGAAACTTTAACTACCTACTCGCATAGTGAATTTTTACAATACAGTGCGTACACTCGATGTCCGTCCGTTACGTATTGTACGCGGATATATAGCCTGTTCATTATACTTATACAATTATTCTTTATTTATTATTCTGATACTATTTACGCTAATATCATAAATGTAGATTTGTCTGTTTGTTACCTTTTCATGCCTGAACTGTTGAACATAGATAGATTGCGACCTGGAGAAGAACTTTTGTCTAAAAAACGTTAAAGATATGAAAATTCTGGAGGCCTTGCAGTGCGAGCTGAGTTGAGCTCGCAGTGGTAAACTGCATAAAAGTGCTTCCACTATAAAAGAGTGAGCGGAGCGGACAGACTGTGTGACTACTAGGCTTTGGTAAGAAATAATTACGCGTTTCAGCGCTTTTGCAATATTCTTCTACATCTCTTCAAGGGGGTACAATATGAGATGAAAGTTCTTATGAGGAACCCATCATTTCTTAAATTAGACGAAGATACCCGCAACAGCTAGTGACTAAATATATTAGTACTTACTTCTTATAATTAACATAAGTTAATACGATTTATATATGTTACGTTAGAGGCCAACAACATAAAAAGAGCATTAAATATTAATAGTTAACGTGACATAGTTAATCCTAGTTATTGTTATTAATTGAAGGTTAAACTTGGATCAATATGATGAATCTCTATTTGATATAACTTCCTTCACAACTTATGTTAATTCATAAACGTTGCATTAAAATTGAATTAATCAAATTTAAATATAATTGAATATTTTATTTTTATTTCGTAATAGTATTATTGGTTTGTTAAATAAATAAACACGTCAATTTAAAAACTTAAATACTAGTTTAGTTTGATACGTTTACATAAAGGCGGCTACACACGTTCAGTTTTAACTGACATTAACTGTGCAGTTAAATTCGTAGGCGTGTAGGCAAAATTGAGAACTGAACGTGTGTAGCCCGCTTAGGTGTTAGCGTTTGTTATGTATGAGTAGCTTACACTTTAGAATATTAGTTGTGGATTTGAAGAGGACGTGTACTCGATTCCTATTGTATATTCCGTTGGATATGCCAAAATTTGACATTTATAATATAAATAATTTTAATTTAGTAAAGTTTTAATCGAAAAGTTCTGTCCCTTTTCTTCGCTTCTTAAAACCTCATTTAGGTGTAATACCCGCGAAATGACCCTTGACAAGCTTCGGGCTTAATTTAGAAGTAGCCGGGAGAGTAGAGTTCTTCTTAAATCTTGTAAAATTAGGGCGGTGTAGATTAATTTGCTGAATCCTCGCTGAATTACTATACAATACTTTTATCAATATATTCAAATGCATAAAAAAAAACTATAGTAGGTATCATATATGTAAATTTTTTAAGTAATTTTCTCAGGACCTAGATAATTATATTGCAAGTGCAAACTTATTCTAACTGCACTGTGTAATGCAAGCTGAATGGACGCAGCATGCAAATTGAAAATTGTTGCGTGCTTTCACCCTTTCTCGCTCACCGCTTTAACGTTATTAGCAATCAGTATGCGCATCTCATTTATACCTCCTCTAATAGAATAGCTATAATAATGCACTAGCATTTCTTAGAAATATATTATTAAAGAGCGGCCGTGGTCTAGCGGTAAGAAGGCGTGAACGTAATAACGATGAGACCTATGTTCAAATCTTGCTAAATTCTGAACATTGCCCTGTCAATGAACAATACAGATTCATCTGGCATAGCGGGGGCGAGTTCCTACAGACATGGACCGCACTACCGCATAACACACAATATGGAAACACCTAGCCTCAAAATAAAAACTTAATTAATTTTTAAAAATGCCGTATTTTCAGTATATATAAAATAAATTATCGGGAATCGAATCTGAGACGTCCGTGGCGATATTTTTCTTTTATATTTTCTCTGTATAGTTTTCTAGAACACTTCAATGAGTGTAAATTAAGACAAATGGTCTATAAGTAGATTATTTTATGTTTAAATTGTACTACACCTACTAATATCATTACGTTAAAATATGTTCAAAGGTCAGGTCAGGAATGATAGGATTTTGCGTGGGTGGTAGAACTTGTGTGTTTTAAATCATTCTTTGATTGGTACAGGTGGATGAAAAAGTGTATAAAAATATTTAAATAATATTTGGTTTTCAGTGTTATTCAATTGTTTTTTTTTAAATAGTAGTAAACACACATTTAATAGCTTGAGCTAGTGAGAATCGCGCTTAAGGTGGCTGGCTACACACGTAACTGCAAGTTTGATAAGCATGACGACTTTAGATAAAATAAAATTTAAAAACTTTTAAAAGTTGAAAAAAATGTTTTTTTATTCGAATGTAACATCGCTGAAGTGACTACGTCGCGTTTCGGGACGTATAGCGAGAGGAGTATGCACTGTCAATCTGGATGGTGCACATACATCTCCTCGAGCCGGTATAGCGGAGCAGTTGTTTCCGTTCATGGGCCGCACTCTAGCTTTACATCAGCTGTAATTATAAAATTTAGAAAGTAGAATGAGATGTATTCTCCTTTCTGAAAGGTAAGCAGTACTTAGGAGCAATACAAAAAAGACGTGAGTGTAGGCATGTATGTATTATAAGTATTGATGACGCGCATCAAGATTAAGATGTCTGCAGATAATGATATAATTATTACAAAATAAATTACAGTCATAACGTATCATACCATCTTTTGTATAAAAAATCAAGGTTTTTGTTAACAAAAATTTTCGCCTACGCATATTACAGCTTTAAGATCACATTTTGTCATATTTTATCAATAGTTTTTTAAATAAATAAAATAAATGTTAGACGCCGCCCGCGCGGCCATTGTGAAGAATTTTATTTTATATTTTAATCAACATTCGTTCTTGTGTTTTGTGTTTGTTTAGAAGTTCGAGTAACAATAATTGAATGAAATTTATAAAAAATATGAAATAAAATAGGAGGTTTCTCATTTGTCGAATTTGATATTCCCATTAGTCCAACTGGCCTGTCTGAAATGGTTAGACAAATGACGCTTTTCAAGAATTAACCATGATTTCTGAATTTTTTTTAGACCAAATAAACAGAATCGATTCTAGAATACTGGATAAATAGTATTAAATTGTACAGATAGGCGCGTCTTACTTATCCAATTTAACAACCCTAGTCTAGTGCCCTAGTCTAGGGCTAGTAAGAATAAACCAAATATGTTAGCAAAATTCACTGTCAATATTATTCCAATATGTACCGAATGTTTTAATTTAGGGTCGGATCACATAATTATATTTTTACAATGATTTATAATTTCACGCGTTCAATAGTTATTGTTTTGAATTAATTTATTTATTTCTCACAAAAGCTCAAAAAATATTCATATAGTAATATGAATGTAAGTAAAATCGGTTGCAACATATAGTCTTAAAATTGTAATAATTAAACGGAGCGCGAACACAAAGAGCTTTGTTGGTGACTTCTGTATAATAGCATCACGACTCGCACCATTGATCACGCGCAGACCAAGAAAAATTACATCAAAGACACGTTTTGAATATAAAGTTGCATTACCAAAAAATAAACACCTTATTCTTTTACCAAAAACAGTAACTGAATCAATGAAGTATTGTTTTAAAATTTAGTCACTCTTTAGGTTAAATATATACCTATGTTTAAAGAATAATACTCGTAACTAACCTAAAATGCTTACACAAGGAAGAAGGTGTGTCAAAATCGAGATCGTCTATTGTTTTTATCTTCTACAGCGATATTTTAATATGTACCTATATGAAAAACATAACCATTATATCTAAAATAATAATACGAATTTGCTCTAAATTTTTTTACTCTTACTCGTAATCCTAAGGCTGATGTTGCCATCTGTACATCTTGAAGCAGTTTTATTCAGTACTTAACTATAATATAATACTTACATTTTTCCCACAGGGATGAACAGAGGCCCCTTAAAGACCTATATTTCAAATAAATAATAAATATGATTTAGATTTTGTAAATAATTGGCATTTAAAGTTGTATAAAGTTAGTCGCCTCTACAATTTTATAATAGTTACTCTTTGGCGACATGCTTCGATAGCATCTTTTGTGGGTAGTCTACAATATGATCCATATCAGATTTTAATCCCATCTCAATATGAATCTATTATCTACTACAATATTCGAGAGATTAATGAGATTTTTAATTTAATCCAAGGTTTAGACGTAAGGTTTTTTTTCTATATATTTTTTTCATTATTCTTCGGCGAGAATTAGTAATGCAAAGAAATAATTAAACGTCTCATTTAAACATAAGCTGGCATGGCGGAGGTGACTGTTGCCTGTAGTTTCAGTAGTAGCAGTTGTTTTCGTTCATGGACCGCACTCTAGCTTTACATGAAAAAATTTCACGAACTTATGCAGTCACTTACTAAGCGCACTTGCTATTTCAATTTGTATTTTATTATACCATAATATTTATTTTCGTAAATGCTAACGTTGTTTATGCTGTAAGCCCATAACATGTCACAGTCAACTTAGAGGTTAGACATTTATGGCTAAGAAACATTAGGTATTAGGTTTCTGCATAATTTTAGACACAAAAGACCTTGGTGCATTTTATGTTCCTACGTATTATTAGATTTTTTATGAATTAGTTAATTGCGTAAATATTTTTTTTTTTATTTTTTTTATTACCACTTGTATCTTTTAGAACGAACCATCTCAATGTGAGATAGGCTGGTAGATACATCATGAACTGGCCCTTAAAATTGACTGAAGATCTTCCTAAAGATCGGTTCCTAAATAGCGTGGTTTAGCGATCGATGAGACCCGTGTTCAAAACTAATTCTAATTCTGACCGGTACCAATGTAACTATGTTATGTGTAGAAATATGTGTCGCTTAGTGCTTGTGATACAATCACTATCTTAGTACAGGAATTTAAAAAAAGCGATTCTTAACAACCCCATCATAAAATTTTTGAATATATGGCGCAATAACTACTTGAACTAATTTTTTTTAACAAGAAATATACACTGAGACCCAAAAATTGCGGGTCACTTATCTTATGGTTTTTATATTACACATTAAAAAAGTAATTTGAAACCATAAAAGTTGAACAGATTATACTCGTAGATAATTGTGTAAATTATTTACCTATTAAAAAATTACTAAAGCCTTTAACAACAACAACAAAAATTGTCACGCCTTTTCCCACAGGGATAGGCAGAGAACACAGAACACCACTTACCACGATTCTGCAACACTCCCTCGCTTCCCTCACATCCGCAATTCTCTTCATACACGCCCAACGGTACTAGGCCTTCAACAAAACTGTTTAAATACCCGATGATTGTGATCAAATGTACTAATTTAAATGCCAATTACAATTAGAATCTAGTAGTTTTTTCCGCACCATTGTATTTAAATTGCTATTGATCGGAAAGCTTCACATATACCTGTATGTCCATGTAGGCTTTTAACATCACTACGTACCATGTATGTATGAATGATACTGACAGCGGATGTTATTTTTTAAAATTCTTCACTCCTCTATTGTTAAATGATAGGCAAAAGTTTTTGAAATATTTTATACTAGAAAAATATTCCCTATTTGTTGTACTAAATGTTTTTTTTTCTGTAGCTGTAGATATCTTATTGTTTGGTTAAATTTGGTTTGACCATGATTTAGCCGAAATTCTAAATCTAAGAGCCTAATTTAAGCTAATCAAAACAAGTTATCTTAGCCCCTTCAAATCTTATTTAATCCCCAGGTGTTTTGTGTTGACATCTACTAATTACAGGAAACATGTGTCCCGTTTTACATATTTTTATAATAGCCTGATTAATGTTAGTTAGTAAAGCTAGAGTGCGGTCCGTGAGTGGAGACAACTGCTGCGAGACAACTGTTACAGGCGATACCAAAAAACTCGGCCAGCATATTTTATTTAATGTCTTTCAGATACTAAGCTAGTGTTTCTATCATAGGCACTGAACGACCAAAGTACATATGAATTAGTACCAATGTACCAGTCCGAGTTTAGCGGGATTTGAACATGGGTCACATCGATCGTAAAGTTCATGTCTACCCCTAGACCACGGCCGCCCTACGAGTATCCATAGTTTTGGTTTCTTAAAAAAACAAGCAGTAAGTTGCATATTTTTTATTAAAATTCAGTCAAAGATTAAAATATATTAATTAAAAGACAAAGTATAAAGTACATAGTTTATCGAGTAATCTAAAATTCCTAAAATTTAAAAGTAGAGATTTTGTTGGAAGCATTTGGTATTTTAATTTAAACAAAAAACGATGTAAGTATAGTAAAAGTGTTTTTTAGAATTTATTATTATAGTACCATAAATTTAGTCTTCATATCACGTATAAATCACAAACAAAGAAATCCTATACAATATTTTATAACCTTGCAAAGTATCGATTATATTATTTTATTAAAAAGATAAATTACACGGAAATCTTTTTCGGATATTACAATATTTGTTAGCTGACATGGTGAAATATTACAAAAGTGCTAAGTGGTTTGAAACCTATCGGTAACTAATTTATATTTTAAAAATGTCAGCGGATATAATTATTACAGACTATGAATCCTGTGACTTTTATAAATTGATGTAATAAACATTCAATAAAAGGTTTGTGATGAAATCAGCCGCTGTACTCGTATATTGTAGTAGCGTTTTAAGGTATGAAGGATTAATAGGTGTAATTTTTAAAACATTTATTTGTACTTTTTTCTTTAAATTAATCATAGCATCACGTCGTAAAGGCATCGCAATTAATACCGAAATGTCGATTTGAGAAGACGATGTGCCTTCCACCTTGACAGTTAATAATATTAATAATAATTTATTTGTATGATTTTGGTTTACATAATTAAATATAGTAACATAATTTTTGTCGGCAAAATCTACCATGAAGGTGTATAAATATTTAAATTTTAATAATAATTGTTATATAATATAGAAATGTCATAGTGACAATAATAATAACATGATAACACAATACATTCATACAGTAATCACAAACATCAAAATGCAAAAATTAATTTAATGAAAAATTGCAAAAAATATATATATCATAATTTAGTTTTAATATAAAAAGTAATAAAAGTCTACGTACTTTAATTTTAAATAGTTGAATTGGTTATTCCTTAATATGATCTGGTAAATAGTTATATACTCCTCTAGAATTGGACACATCACGAAGTGCTGCATAGATTCTTCCAAGCGAATCCCGAAATTAAATTAGGTCCCTTCATGGTTATTACATTTGAAATTGGTGGTGCAAGCACTACTCCAGTACAGCAGAATACTGTAGAACTAATAACAAAGTTTGTCTTTCATTCTTAAAGCAATGCGACACGCGTTAAGGCACTTGGATGTGGTAGTACCAGTGAAAATTGGGATTTGGCATCCGTGCAATACGAAAATATACTAAACGCAAAATAATAATAGGTATAAAATAATAATAAAAATAAATAAGTACTTTAGTATTTAGTAATTAAATATTATAGTAATTAAATGTAGAGGTTACCATTAAGTATTATTATCAGTTTATTATACGAAACAAATATTTTTTTTCAATTTGTAAATTATAAAAATAAAAAATAAAAAATACACGGTATCACCGTTTTCGTCTCTGTCTTCTTCTGATAGTTATTTATTTATATTTAGATGAGATTCTTTATAAGATAATCTTCAAGAGGAATAATAATAAAAAGTTAAATGAAAAAGTTATAAAAAGGAAGTGTGTTACGAACAAAGATCAATTTGAATAATGGTCTAAGCAGGCGTCTCGTGAATAGCTATTACGAAATAAATGGGACAAACGCGTTTACATCTGGCGTAGATATAAAAACAAAATCTTTTAACTATTGAAATGGTTCTAACAAAATTTTAATTAGGTTTTCTAACATCATGTTTCATAAAGCTTAACCCTGTATCGACTAAATTATTCTATAAACAGAAATAATATCTAGAGATAAAAATTACCCTTACTTACGAGTATTTCTGTCCAGTAGCGCGACAAGTAGGCACAAGAAGCCTAGGAGAGAGTGCGGTCCATGAGCTGCACATAAGTACTCTCTGGCTGCACCTCAGAGAAATGTCGTAGTAGTCGCCTCCGCTTCGCAGACTTGAAGAACCTAGGTTTGCTGTTCACAGTACCTATTATTGTTGAGTTAAAAATATGTATTATAATTTAAACCTTTTTTCCATGACAAACTAATTTCCCTTTGACCAATTACCCTAGAGGATAGCAAGTATCTAGAAATATTAAAATTTTTCATTATATCTACAAACTATTGAACCATTTGAAAATACTTGTTTGTCGTAACGCCTATGTTTATAAACTTCATAATATATCAACAAAAAGAAACAGCTTGTAGGAATCATTCAACAAAAGTAAAAAGTTCATGGAAATTACGTAATAGGGAAAGTTAAGGTATTTGTCGAAGTTAACAAAATATCATCACCACAATTTATTGTACTGACACATTGATGGAACAAAGAGATGGGTTAGTTCTATAATTTATCTAGCATGTCGTCTTGCGCTATTTGACACGTCTAACTAATGAGATGTTGGCTTTAACAGATAGATTGTGGTGGATAAGATAAATAAAAGAAATGCATGATTCTTAGACAATTTTTGAAATAATTCAATCATAAATATGTATAGTCGTATTTATAATTAGATAGACAAATTGACAACTCGAAACATACACCACGCCTCCATAATGTTGCCAGGTTAGAAGTAAAGTGTTGTGACACGAATACTTTAATTGATTAATTGAATTGTCTTAAAATGACATTTCGATTAGTAATAGCAAATCTACCTATTTTATGATTATTCCGACAATAATAATAATAAAAAAATTCTTAAAAACTCAGGACATTTTGCATTAAGCCAGTCATAAACAACGAACAGAAAAATATATAAAATATAAAGTTAATTGAATTTTCAATTAAAAGCTGGGTCACAAAATTACAACACTATTTATTTTTTTCCAAAACTCGGCATCCCTTCAAATGTCATTGTTGTCTATCTAATTATAAATATGACTATAGAGGAATGCACCTGAATGAAAATACTGTAAATACCGAAACATTGCGACGGATATCTGTGTGAAATGTAACGGAAACAAATTTTTTATTTGCTGATTTGCCCCTTTTCGCGAACTAAGGGATAAACTCTCATGTACCATTTATACATGTAGGTAGACACACCGTGCTCGTTTATGAAATGGATAATAATCCACCATTATCACAATAAAACTAAAAAAAGTTTAGGGGAACAATTCATCAGACCGAAATTTTTACTATCTACAGTTGCGCGCCAAAACTTCCTTTTTTTTTAATGACAACGATAAAATCTATATTATGCCAACTATAAAGTAGGAGTTAACATTGAGAAGTTCTCAAAGAAAAGCATAAGAAATATTTCATTGCTCACATGTCAAAATAAAATTGATGTTCTTTGTTCTAAGCTGTAAATCTAGTGTCAAAACCAAGGGTGCATGACATCCATCGTTAATAACTTATGCTGGGAATTTCTCACTAAAATTTGGAATATGTCCTCTACTATAATCTTAATTCGGGCCATAAAGGCGAGTTTAGCCATTTATTTTATTATTAATAAATTAAGAATTTCATTTATTCAAAATGTGACAAAGTTTTGTTTTATTATAAATGTTATTTACTTTACCAATAGCAAAGCACTTCTTTCTGGAACATTTTTGTTGTAACGTTTTTCACAAAATGTCGACTCGTGTACAAATACAAATTCGTCCCATGGGTTGAAATGGACAAACACCAATGGGAATAATACCGCGGGGGGTGAACGTTCACCACACGTGTACATTGATAATGAGAAGACATTAAGATTACACCGCGTTTGACATATAAATTACTTTTACCAAGCTTCAGTAGCAACTGAAATAAATAAAGCATTTGTGACATTTACGAGGTTTTAATACTAATGAATATTTTTCTTTGTTTCAATTTCTTTTCAGAGGTCTGTGAATGACGTCACGATCTACAACTAACTAATTTATTAGAACTGTAACTCTCTATAGAGGTGAGTTGAACTAAGCATGAAATTTATATACATATAAAATTATTTGTAGTGATTTTTTGTGATTTGTAAAGGTTATCCCTGCGCATTGACATTGAGGAGTGCATAGAAAATCAATTCAAACTGTTTGTAATTTTAGATGCGGTTAAGAAATATGTTTTCTTTAAGGACAAATGTAAAATTATGTTTTTTTTTCTTGTAATTTTGGCATAATAAAATGTTATTAAATGATGACGAAAAAAATTTAACAGAAAAAAAATTAATGGCTAAACAGTCTGAGTTCCCCTATAAATTTATTAATTATTTAAATAACAAATGTATATGATGTAGAGATGCCGTGGCGTGGTCTAGTAGATGAAGCCGTGAACTCGCGATCGATGAGTTCCGTGTTCAAATCTCGCTGAATTGTGACCGGTACCAATGTTATATGTGCTTTGATCGCTCTGTGCCTATGATACTACTAGCATTAGCTTAGGTATTAAAAAAAAGTATTAATACCTTGGTATTAATTCGCCTTAAAATAGCGCAATTAGTTTTAAAAGCTAGACATTCTTTAGGCATTAAAAATAGCCACGATTAAATTGGCTTATCAAGGAGTATTTTAATCGCATGTAATAAAAAAGAGATTAACTAAAGAAGACAGTATCTTGATGGGTACTTTATGGTTTCCTTGAAAATCTGGTACTCGTGTTTTATAAGATAAATTCTGGACAATATTTTTCATTGGGATTATTAGATTATGGTATATTTCCTTATTCTTATCTTAAAAATGGTTATATTCCAAAAGCCAGCAAAAATATATATATTAAGTAATAATAAATACTTTATTTATTATTATTATTTTGTGTTAAATTACTTTTGTCGTAGCACTGTACAAGAAAACTTTTTTTTTAGAATTTATTTAATTCTTATAACATTAATGACTGTTTAGCAGTAAAATAGATAAAATATGAATCATTCTATTTTATTTACATTTATCGTAAATAACTTATAATTGCTGAAAAATATTTTCCAATTATTATCTTTCAGTAAACACCGAAAGAATTTTGTTTATGTTATTGAAAACGATTATCTGTTTCTATTAAATAAAACATTATAATACGGATACAAGTTAAATTAAACTTAAAATATTCTTCTGAGCAGTATGGTAGTGTAATTTATAAAAGGATCCGCCATAGATAGAAGCCCGTCGCGGCCGCACGACGCACGACGCTACGCCATTCAATTAATCCCAACTTATTATAATTTTTAACGCATTAGTCCACACAGACAAACGACACGATCGCTAATAACACAATTCACTACTACCAATGTAAGTCGAATTAGAATCCATTTAGTCCATTCGATATAAATTAAACCTTACGTTTGAGAGATAGAGTTCGTTTCAGCTCATAGCGCGTAACGTTCAGCGCCTGGATGAAAAATATGAGCAATGTGATAACCCATTGCGTATTGCTGCTGTAATATAAAAAGTAATATATTTTATGACTCCTAACTCATTATTACATATTTAGATTATGTCAAAATGTTTCAAAATAGATTACTAGCAGTATTTACAATACTAAACGTTCCAATGCATTAAATACATCTCATTTTGCGGTTTGACCTTGACGAGATATTACGTATTTCTTATCAGCGAATGTTGTTCAAAGGATATCTTAATCTGTTCTAACTCTTCATGTTCTAATAGACTTATCACCATTTCTATCAGATCATTTATCTTTTTACTTGTAGACATCATATCGCCTGAGCTTTATCAAATTTTGTCGTTAATAACGAATTGAATTTGTTCACGAGTATACAGCGATATCTTCTCAATGGCAAAGCCAATAGTTTGCTGAGATAACGTTATATTTCTGTTATGTGATTGGTTGGATATAACGTCATGTTTTATTTTAAGATCCGGTCAGTATGCGCGCGCACTGATCTGAGCGTGTGTGCGTGAGGCGATTCGTTTAGAATTTAGATGTGTGAGGTGTTGTTGAGCGGCTCTGTTTACTGTGCGGTTGGTTCGGCCGGCGTGCGCTCGTTCTCCGCTCACGTGCTTCGTGCGAAATTGAATTTGCCGGCACTCTAGCGCCCTATGGTGTTTTCCGATGGATTTATTAGTCCTAATTCGTTACTAGTGTATGTAAACTTTCGACGGAGATAGGAATCTAATAAATATAGGTGTTTTCGGCGTATGCGATGAATAAATTTTATAAACCGAATTTAAGTGTCCATTCGAAGGTTCGTGGTCTAATTATCGGACGGCGTGGTTTGGGAGTTGTGAGTGTATTTAGCGCGGATGTGATCCGGCTTTTAGTGCTCATCTTGATCTGCATTAAACAGAGGCTGTGTTGCAACTTATTTGTGTTGAGGGTCCTAGGACTCGGTGATAGTGTTGCTAAGAAAACAAATAAGGACCTGTTGGAAACGTTATATTGTACAGTACTGCACAACTAAGGTAAGAATAATAATAATACTTAATAAAAATAAAACTGTTTTAAAAAAACGAAAAACATGACGCTACTTTCCGACAATATTTACTTCCAACAAAAATATTTTGTTTAGCATACTTATTTATTATTAGTAAATTCTTCAAATATTTACTAGATTTAAATTAACAGTTAATAAAGTGGTGATATAGGATAAATCTAAAGGGAAAACGCACACGCGTTAAGATATAAAATATTTAAATAGATAGCGAGCACATAAAAAAGAAAACTTGAACCATTAACATATTCATGAAATCTGAATTGTACTGAATAATTTTGTAGACTTCACAGGAATTCAGTCAGAAATAAACAAACTTAAACTCCAATACTACATTATCCCCCAAAAAGGCGGAATTTAGACATAAGCAACACGCTGAGCGTTTTAACTTTCATAAAAGTTAGGTAGGTACCGACCTACATTGTGACTTTTCCCCATGCTTTTCCCCAACTTGTTTTTGTACGAGTGTTGCATCTTTTTTGTTATTATCAATCTCTTCTTTACTCTTCCCAATCCAGAAGTCTCTCAGTATAATCGCGACAATAACAAGTTGGGTATAAAATCAAAATGGTTCTTTTAATGTAATTAATACTCACTAAGTAGCATTTTGTTTAAAGGCGGCTACACACGTTCAGTTTTAACTGTAAAATTTAACAGTTCAGTTAAAATCTGAAAACTGGACGTGTGTAGCCCGCTTGAAAGTGCTATTCTAGTAGGTACTTTTATCTATGTTTCATGGATAAACTATAAATGTTTTGTAGTTTATCTAACATAAACTATAAAAGCGTTAAATAATCTTAAAATGTGATTGTTAATAAGAAAATTAATGTCAAAATTTTACTTATTGAGTACCCTTTTATTTAATTTAATTTCGACGAAACGGGAACGAAATGTAGTGTTAAGGGTTTGACCGCCTCTACAAAGAAGAAAAACCGTAACTAGGATTTTATTATTTTTGACACATTCTTTATTTTGTATCTAAGCGTATTTCTGACATGGAAGACAAGAATATGTCAAGTCATTTGTCAACTACAAAGTTCGCTTATTCAATTGTCAATCATTGTAATCATATCAATAGCGTAATATTTGTACGTACCTACCTATGGTTATAACACCTACCTACCTATATTTGTAAAGGCGATGTCTATAATTTGTTGTTCAATTTCTAAAACAAAAATTAGCATATATCTCTATCGTAATTAAATTTAAAAAAGTTTAGAATCTAGGTACACACACTACATACGTAGTTTTGTTAGGTTTCATTATTACTAATACAACTAAATGCAAAACTGCAAATTATTAATGAATCATTGTTACCTATAATAAAATAGGAAACAGGAATAAAATACTTCAGGAAGCATAAGGAAATAAAATTGGCAATGACCTTGATTGGGTTAACAATGTGCGTAACATACGACACTACGGTCTACATATTTAATTTTCCCAAAGGAATATTCACATATTATTATTAAATAGCGATATAATTTACACGTGAACCTACTAAGACTTCGATCTACATCATAAATTCATTATCATAACATAACTTCGCCGTGCTGCGTGTGTTTGGTCCACGTTAATTTAAAAAACCTATTAGATCTTCAAATTGGACCGAGGTGGCTACGGAACGTATACGGGACAAACAAATTGATATAATACACATTAATTTTAAATTAAATTTTATATGATTATTACTAGGTATTTATCTAGTATGACATTTCGGCCACGAAAGTATAGATTATATACTCGGTGTGCATGTTGCTGATTCGAATTTCTAAGTATGCTGATCACAGCGTTCAACTAAACTGTCAACTCTCAAAAACATCTAGGTAATAAACAGCATTCATAGTTATCTATATTTTATTGTATAATATATAAATAAATTAATCCTAAAATAAAATTATTTTTAATGCTTACGGGGCTTTTAAAGGATTCGCCTAAGATAAATGGGCCACAATTTTTTACTCGAGATTGAGATGATTTTTAGTCAGTTTTGTAGAAAAATAAATCTACACGTACTTTCTTATTACCAATCAGTTTTGATTTCTTCAGCCAAGTTATTGAGTAATTAGATGTTTTCTGAAGCAATATTTGAGGTTATTATTATTTTAAATGCTTTAATAATTGAAGATGTATGTTTTTATGTAATAAAACATTGTCTATTGATTGGTAAAATAAAATGAATTAAGAAAATAAAAGATATTGTTTTAGAATATTGTTTTGTTATCAAACTATTAGGTATCAAGTGGGCCTAAAAATGGGCATTCTCCTTTAGACAGGGCTAGACAAGATTGGAGTATTGGTTCAAAGTCTAAATATTGTTTCATTTTGTTAGGTAGAAGTAGTTTACAGATTTTCCTATTTCATTAATCTTAAATATTTATTCAATTGTTTTTATAACTTTGATCGGCATATGACCACACTCCGACTGATCTTAATAAGCTAGAGTTTGGTTCATGAATGGAAGCAACTGCTACTACAGAAGAATGTCTGCTTGAAGAGACGGATGTGCGCGATCATTGGCAACGCACATTCCTCTCGTGACCTACTTCCAAGCTAAACCCGAAACGCGACTATACAGCGGTTTCACTTAAAAGTGGTGGTACTACCCCAGTACGTAGAATTTTGTTTAGAGTTTAGACAAAGGACTACTCGGTCTTATTCTTCTTCTGATCTTGAAGATCTTAATTCCTAGTCACCAATCAGTTTTAATTTTTTTTCCCAGGTTATTGAGTAATTGGACTTTTTCTTATACAATATTTGACGTTGTTATTGTATTAAATGCTTTAATAAAATTGATGATATTTTTTTAAAATGTAATTAAACATTGTCTATTAATTGGTAAACGATCTGTTGATATAATTAAAATAAATTATTGAAATAATAAGATATTATTTTGGTATATTGTTATGTTAACAAATTAACAAACATAAGCATTGTCTTTTGTGGTAATGGTATTACATGTGGTAATATTAATATTATTTTTTTATATAGAATTTTGTCTATAATAATAATACTGATAATTCAAGATGTCCCTTAATTATACATTTGAGTAGTATCTCTATTTTACTGCTTCATTTAATTACACAACAGTGTAATGTTTTAATGTAATTCCCTGGCCAACTAAAATCGCCCACGTTCAAACAGATGTGGGGTTTCCTCGCGCTTCCCACGTATTATTTTTGACAGTAACTATCCTTTTTCTTTCTGTTTACTTGGCTTTCATTCAATAAACATCGTAGAGTGAAATTTGATGCGATGACCTTCGTTATATCGATTTAGAATTCGCAAATCATTTTGTTATCAAAGATTTTCTTTTATATAGGTATTTTATAGATAAATTTTAATATTGAAAATAGACATAACTACCACTATTTTATGTATGCGAATAGACGATGGCGGTTTGGTCGGATTCGTGACTGTGAATTTCTTATCGGAGATAAATGGGCAGGCTAGATTAAATAACATAAAAGAACGCACTTATTAAATAAAAAAGTTTTTTAAAACTTTTTCTGTTGTCTGTACATGAATGTGCGAATATAGACGCCAATTAGACGCCAAGCGAGACACAGATAGGTGCCGCCGTCTTCAATCCATTCTTTATTTGGCTTAGCAGTCTCTATTTAAACATTATTAAAATTTATGCTCTTCATTGTAGTCTAATATTGTTTTAAATTACATATAGAGGCCGGTAATTCAGTTCATTCTTAATTATAAGACAACTTTAGTTCGCAATTTTTAACTCTTAAAGCCACTTTCTTTGCGTATTTGGAGGGATATAATAATACTTAACTGTCTAAAGTCGTCTTAGATTAGGTAATTTCTCACAGCGCCACCATCGCGCCAGTATGCTATCAGTCTTAGTTTAACACCTAAGTCAGAATTGAGTTAACGGCCCTTATCTTTTTTATTCAAGTTGAGACAATGATTGATTGAATTTATTTAATTTAAATTCGTAGGTTTAGTATATACATAGCTACATATAATACCTATTAGCTACTTGAATTGATATTAAAAATGTAGGTATTATAGAACTTAGGCCTGCTATACACATTCAATTTTGGCAGTTAAAACATACGGTTAAAATTGACAAGCAAAACTGCACGTGTGTAGTGTGTACTCACTCGATTTATGAATATAATCATAGTTTTTATTTGTTTTTTTTTCTTAAAACGTTTGGAATCCTTTACCAGTAAAGGAGAATGCCCATTTTTGGGCCCGCTTGACACCTAATAGTTTGGCAACAAAACAATCTAAAATAATATCTTATATTTTTATTAATTCATTCTAATTATATCAACACATCATTTACAAATCAATAGACAATGTTTAATTGCATAAAAAACAGATATCCTTAATTATTAAAGCATTTAAAATAATAATAATCTCAAATATTGCATTAGAAAACAATTACTCAATAACCCAGGTGAAAAAAATTAAACTGATTGGTAATAAGGAAGTACATTTATTTTTCTACAAAATTAACTAAAAATCATTGACACACTCGAGAAAAAAAAATAGTGGGCCCATTATTCTTAGGCGAAAGGGCATTCTCCTTTCGCATTATCCCAAGTGTGGACGCCGTAATAAGTAGATATGTACCTACATTTGATTATATTTTACTTTTTACATGGACAGGCCGCGGCCGTGTGTCCGGTGTTGAGGTATGAGATCGTATCGGAGTCGTGACCGGATTCGATGTCAAAGGAATTATGCCATTTCGTATTCGTTCCGACAGAAATGGCAAATGACAAATTTTAGGTTATCTTGCTAATGTGGATTTTATTACTCTATTTTATTATTTACCGTATTAAATACATTTTAAGAGCGATATCCGGTTATATCCGGTTACGTGAATGTAAAATTAGATTAGAAAGAGTAAAGTCAGCATCAAAAACCGTCACACGTCTATAAAAATGTGATTAATATAGAAAATTAAACTCTATCTCAATTGCATAAGGTGTGTTTCAGAATAAACACAGCAATTTACAAAATCATTCAGTAAGGATTTTATCCAAATGGGATAGTTTAATTTGAAATTTTGTCCCTTGACTAGTTGACAGTTTTTTTATGTTTTTTTTTTCTTAATTTTATTTTGTGCGACATAATATTGTGAATAAATTGTAAAATAAATAATTGAGTATGAAATGAGATCAATAAATATATTTGAATTTACGAGTAAAATTTTAAGGTAAAGAGTATATTTTTGATTCTGACTGTACCTACTAAATAATTTATTATGTTAATTGTATGAACGTTTCGAAACTCTATCCGGTAGAAAAACAATGAAAAATTTGATATGTGTTTGTTATCAGTAGACATTGTTATTTATTATTAAAAACTTTCTATCCAATTTTATTTTGATATGATGAACTGATGGATGAATTAGCACTGATAGAGCTCAAAGTTCACTTTATTTAAGTCAACTTGAATGCCTACAATGTATAAATTAAGGTTCAATAAGATGGCAGTTGTTAAAGTTGTTACACACTCCGCCTGATGTAAAAAATCGGTAGTCTACTTTCGGTTACTTTTCTTTATAGATACTTTTATATTAGTCAAATTCTATCATCTATCTTTGAGAGAGATGTATGTATAGCAAGCAACCGTATGCATGTTTAGTACCTAGTTACGAGTCTAGTCTAATCTTTAGCTATATTTTATTTATTTTTGACAAAATAAGAAGACACAGAAAGAAGAGATATTGCGCGCTTTGTTTTTCCTGTTCAATTTTTTTCTATATCTTTGTTGCACTGATGGCAACAAGGTGGTGTATTGAAGATGAAGATTTTATTGTGAAAATCGTCTGTTCAATAGATAACTTGTTTAATTTTAACAGTGAGCTTAAACTGTTAGCAATTCCTTAAGTATCTTGTACGTATTGATAGGAAAATAGAATTGCTTTAAATAGCTTGTTAAGTTTTTTATTTATTTATTTATTTAAGAGCTATACCAACAGAGCACAAGTTATTTAATACATAAATACATGGCTTAAAACAAAAGAATAGTTTGAACTTGCATTCCAATTATAGCTATACACAACAAATATAAAAATATTTAATCAAAACAAATTATACTTAGATTATCTTATTTAGATTATAGTGAGTGAAAACCCGGATTACAGCTATCATTTACACCCATTAAAGGGTTCCCTAGTGATGGAACGGGAATGCTAAACTTAAACTAAAGTTGTGGGTTACCAGCCAGTTAAACAATAAATTTTATTAAATTACTGAAACAACAACTTAAGAGGAAATGAAAAATACAATAATTCATTGTTTCTATTCACAATAATATTCTCATAATAAATTCTTAAGAGTGTAATTAAAACAGATAGGTACCTTAAAAGTAATAAAATGTAACTTATGAATAATTGCAATAATAATAGGCAATAATTTATCTTAGAAATCTTTGTTTTACGTAGTAAAATTTTCCAAACACAAAACGTCAAAATAGAGTCGTTAAATATTTATAATACTGTTTAAAAATTAGGCTTAATGTCTACATAGGCGTTGTATTCGCCCATAGTACACACGATAAGGCTCTTCTCGCCTTCGTGGACATGACTACGGTAAGATTCATAGAGATATACTCAAGATATAAATAAAGTGAAACGCGACAAAATCGCTTCACGGGTGTTATATTCGAAAGTGGTGGTACTACCCCAGGACAGCAGACTGGACAAATAACCATCATCAGTCTGCCTACCACTCTTTAATAGTGCCTATAGGCACTGAGCGACCAAAGTACATATAACAAAGTTACATCGGTACCGGTCAGAATTAGCGAGGTTCGAACACGGGTCTCATCGATCGTGAGTTCACGCGTCTTACCGCTAGACCACGGCCGCTCGAATATTTTCTTCTAATATATAATAATAATAATAAGTCCTAAAATTATTAAAATAATGTTCAGTAATAAACAAATGGTTGAGTTCTCGGCCGCCTGCCCACGCGTCTTCGCGTTTTTTATGGCCCAAAGACAGATTGTTCCTAGTCGTAATTGTTCTGACAGTGCATTGTATCGTCCTCGACACTAATAAAGGTTAACTAAAACGAAAAAATAACTATTTTAAAATTAGAACTCGTAAGATATGAGTTGAAAAATTAAAATATTACTGAAGACTAAGCTGCATGGGCAATGATGTCTTTGCCTTGAATAAAAAAGAAAAACAATAAAATAAACATGTTGCTCAGTATCTTTTAAAATTTTTGTTAGTGTTTTATAAGAGAAAGTATGTGGCTACGAGTACTTTAAAAATTAAACAATTAATTGTAGGTTCTAAGAATATTTTCTTTGAATGCAAATTATAAAAGTGTAAATTAAACAGCAAGGATCTTAGGTGCAGCAATTGGATTCCAAACACGCGAGTATTTTGCATTTTGTTACATAAACACAGCGAGCAATATCGCACACACGTGAAACGAACAAGGTCTCTCTCATGCGGCTACCATATTCTTGAACTGGACCCGTTCTAAGTATTTCTTTATTTATGTTATACTATATTATATAATTATAAAATACACAATACATGACGAATCTACAGCTATGCGCCTGTGGGTTGTAATTTGTGAAACTTTATGCTCAAGCCGGCATAGGGGAGGTGACTGCTTCCCGCACACATTTCTTCGTGTGAGAGCAATTGTCTTGCTCATGTACCGCGCTTGGAGTGTGTGGTGAGGTACTATAAATTTTAACTTATTGAAGAATTGGGGAACTAAAATTTGTTTGGACGTTTGAATTATTGTAAGCACTGTAATGTAATTTATATATTTTTTTTTTAATTTAAAAGAATTAGGCCCTTATACGATAAACACATATGCTTTTAAAATTCATTTAAACAAAATGTGTTTGGAGGTAAATTGTAGATAATATTGAGTAGGTAATTTTAACTTGCAAGTATGTACCTATTTAACTAAAATGGTAGGTAACTAGAGTTTCACTAAACCTAAAGAGAGGTAGGCAGACTGTTTATGGTTAATAGTTCAGTCTGCCCGCCCTAATATAACACCCGTGTAGTGAGTGATCTGGCTGCCAGAGGCCTAAGACGAAAGCTCAATGAAACTTGTCACTTGATCGAACCGAAAATAAAATGTACGGGATTTGACGTTTCGCTATCACTTGAGAGTGACAACGAAAAAATCCCATACATTTTGTGTTCAATTCGACCAAGAAGGTTGTCTTCTTTGGCTTCTAAGTTTACTTAACAATTACTTTCACGTTAAAGTAATTTGATTGCTTTAAAAAAAGTCAATTTTGACGCTTACTTAAACTTTAACCGTAATCAGCGAATTTTGGCTAATCAAAATTAAAGTAATAGTTAAAAGTATCTTAGTGACAGTGTCAAGTGTATGAAAAATTCTATAATTTTTTCGGGAATGTACTCCTAATTACATCAGCCACCCTTTTATCGATAACGATATGAATTTACACCATGGTAACCGTTTAAGTCATCGTAAAATGTAACACAGTCAAAGTAACTTCAACTATTGGTGCAATTGGAGCTAAGAGGCCGGGAAAGAGATATAACCGGCTATAAGACGTGTCTTTGTCTTTGGATGGTGCACAGCTTCTCAGCTGACACAGCAAAGGTGGTTAAAAAATAAAAGAAATTAAAAAAAACTGGTAACGATGTTTTCAGTTTTCCGATTACAATAAAAACCTTCCTACCTACAAGAGGCTAATGTTTATAAATGTCATAAGTATTAAAATCACAAGATAGTAGCTCTTACATAAATATTGTTCAAGTGGATTGCGCATATATTAATTTCTTAACATTCACACAAACATGTAGGTACTTAATACCTACACAAATCGTCCATTATGTGTAGGCAGATTCGCTTATTACAACGAATAAAAAATGTTATGTCAATAATAATAAAAGCTATTTTTGTTTGAGATTGTTTTAGAACTTTGTTTTAGGTGCAAACGTGAGAATAAAGGTTTTGGAGTTTTGTAATTTTTTTATAGAGACTAACACTTAATCACTTCCTACAGCTCAAAGGGCGGAAGTCGTGCGTTTACAGAAATAATAAATTAAAGCAGAGTATCAATTTGTTCTGTTGTTTTGTGGTTTAACCTTGAGAGAAGGTCAATTTGGCTACATTTGGGAGTAGCTCCTTACAAATTGCGTATACAAAATTTTGTTTGTTTTGGTCTCGTTAGCGTGTATTTGGTATTTATTGAGTGACTCTTGAGTACTTTAAAGATTTTCACAGTTAAAAAAAATCTTGGGTTTGTCGACGGTCTGTTTAGACAAACAGCTGCCAAATTGTACAGAATATAGAGGCACCAAAAATGTAGTTACAACTGTCAAAGTTTCAAGGAACTTTAAATTGTTGTACCTATGATATTATTTTTCTCTATTTATAATTGCCACCAGTACGCAAGATACATTTATTTGAAACAAAGAGTTTACTTAGTAAGTGTGATAGATTTCTACACTTTCAACAGCCGTGAAGTCCTTTCGCGTTTCGGGATCTGTTTGGGAGTAGCCAGGAGTGGACTCCTCTCTGGATGGTGCACATTCGTCTCCTTAAGCTGGCATGGTCCAGGCGACTGCTACATGCAGGAATTTCTCTGTGTTAGCAATTGTTTCCGTTCATGGACCACACTAGCTTTAACATCAGGCATCAAAATTAAACACACCTACGTCCTCTGTTCTGTTTATTTTTAGGTTTAATATATTATTAAATGATTAATAATTTACGTTATTGTTTAATCTGTAAGTCGCTTACAATAATAACATAATAATTAAAGACGTAAATGTAAAAGAATATTAAAACAACTGGAAAATTTCGCAGTTTCAAATCGTGTGTCCACAGAGCGAGCTGACCTGCTTCTCCGATCTCAAATATTGGCTTTTGTTCATGCAAACAATCTTATCCGAGACTGTACGTGTAAATATACGTACACATATGACAGATAACCTATCTACAGTAAAACAGCTTAGCAATAAAGCTTACCTAGATTAATGAACACAAAAGGTCATTTGCGACATTATCGCGTTGCAAATATATTTAAAATAAAGTTTTACTTTAATATAATTCGGAATCTGCTAAGCTTTGAATTAAACTTAAGTAATTTTTTTCATCTGTGGTTAGTAACCATTCAAAAGAGAGACATTTTTTATAGTTTAAAAACGGTATTCATTGTTAAACTTAAAGTCGAGTCAATCATGAGTGGAAGCACAGAGAAAATGTTTGCAGGCATCAGTCACCCCCGCTATGCTAGCTTGAGGACCAAAATGTCGATTGGCTTAACTGGTTTAACATTAATTGGCGGGAATTAGATGAACGATAGTTTTGATAGTTTTTTTTGTTAAGAATTTCAGCAAAATAACGTCTGATACCATTAATTATTTATAATAAATTATTAACATTATTTCGTTTATTACGCTTAATTATATAACCTAAATTAGGAATGAGGGTAGTTTTGTAAAAAAAATCACCGGATGGTCGAGGTTATCTGTGTGACACGTAAAGTCAGTCAGAGTAACACTTCAACTTATGAGTAATTAAAGATTAACTTTACAATTGAATAAAAAAGTCGACACGTACACAACTAGCAACAAGCCTAAATTGAGGCGGAATCGAACCTATGCCCTCCGTTTTGGAAGCTTAATGGAAGTTAAAAAATGTATCTTAGTATATTTTTTATAGAAGTTAGACATATCACGTTCCGCATGAATTGAAACGATTGCTACTACACAAAAATGTTTGCAGGCAGCAGTTCTCTACGCTATGCCTGCTTTGAAGAGGCGAATGTGCACCCATCTAAAGACAAAACACATTCCTTATACTCAGTTACCTCCAACCTGATGTTATACTTAAAACGGCGGATTGGACTAATAACCATCATCAGCCTGCCTACTACGTTGACAGAGTACACTCCTCTCGTTTTATGTACTCTAACGCGGTCAATAAATCAAAGTAATACAATTTGTGTTATTCGTATTCTATTACATAACACTTAAAATAATATTTAAACAAGCCAACACAGCGTACTGAAGTGGTAGCATTAAGAGCTTTAAAGTAAACACGAAAAATCGTTTATATTTACCATATTGAACTAACTCTCGTATTGACATTATTAATTTTATTTTTAGATGACAATAATAATACTTGTTATATAAAAATAAATGTTTCTTTGTTTGTCTCTTACCTTTGCGTTTCATCCTACTAGGAAGATTTAGGGTTTTTTTTTATTAACGTGGGTTATAAAAGATTTTCTATAGATAGAACGGGAAAGAAAGCTAGTATTTATTAAAGTACTTAATAGTAATTTATTTTAATTAGGTATGATGGAAACTGAACAGAAAAAAATATTAATAATGAAACAAGATTTGTAATTCTAAATCGATCTAGAAAAATAAACAAAGAATACATTTAGCCGCCGCCGATCGAATCAAAATTCACAAATCATAGTTTTGCAGACAAAACATATCAATAAAACATTAAAAATAAACAAAGCAAAATTTTCCGTGCTACTAAAAACCATATAGCTATAAAAATCTAGCAATTCAATAAATTATTTTCCCCTACGCATTCTAATCTACGCAGTTGCAGGGTCCTGCAGGCGCCTCGGTATCACCTTGTGACCCAGTTGTGCCCCAATGGATAATCAGGTCACAGTGGGTCATGGAAGGAATGCTTCCATGTATTGACGCGTCTAATGGACTACTCACCATTAACCTCGCGTGCACTCTGTTTAGATTTTATGAGAGAATTCGTTACTTCTGTCCTTAAGAATTGTTGGGAATGCTTTGAAGAGATTTAATTTTTGTTATTAGTATTATTTTTACTTATAATTAAGGCTTCTGTTAATATTCTAATCTCGTTTTAAGATACCCTCTCAGGACAGTTTATTTTTTAAATATATCTTTTTTTTTAAATAGTTTTGGCATTCACAATGCTGGAGTTGTGTATATAAATTTAAAAATAAATATTAATATTTGTTTCGATTGGGAATCGAACCCGAAGCGCGTTAAGCACTATATACAATATAAGACTTAGTTAAGATACAGATTTAAAGTAGGTAGAAGGTACATGGAACTAAATTGGACCATAAATAAAACTTCATTAAAGGCGCTAATATATACACTATAATATAATAATGATTATATTTATCGATCAACAAATAATAATTTTAAGAGTAAAATTGTTAAGTGGCCACTTAACTAACCGACACGAAATGATTATAAATTGTGATGAACGCGTTGGTATTTATTTTATGTATAATATAAATATATCGGTGTAGAAAAGTTTTGTGTTCTTAAGGTGAAAGCCAACACCTGAGCGTCCATACATTTTGTTTTACCACATTGTTTGAAGCATAGCAGATTTATGTTGAAATTAAGTAATTTAATAACTTTATCAGCGCTAATTATTCGCGCAAATCACTATAATAAATAAATAGCTACGGCACAGAATAATAAAATGCTCGTAAAATATAACTAATATAAAATGTTTAAAATATTTAAAATGCATTTTATATATTCTGTGCCGTAGCTACTTGTTTATTATAGTGATTTGCGATATTAATTAGTGTTAAGAAAGTTATCAAATTACTTAATTTCAACATAAATCTGCTATGCTTCGAACAATGTGGTAAAACAAAATGTATGGACGTTCAGGTGTTGGCTTTCACCTTAAAGGTACCGATTTGTCTTTGTAAGTAACATAAGAGTGCTAGTAGTCCCACTTTCAAGTGTAACATATGCCGTTTTCAGATCGTGTTTCAGTTTGGAAATAGCTTGGTATAAAAAGCCTCAGGCAGATATTTTTCAATGGAAGCGGTTTTTACTTTGATAAAAGTGTTTGAAATGATATAGGTATCATACCAATGAAATTTCAAAATTAAGGCTGTACTTTTTTATTAATGCAGTAATTAAAAATCTTTATTTTTTATTATAAATTGAAAAAAAGAAACATTCATGATCCGATTCATCTTTTCCTAGAAATAATCTAAATTGCATATTGACCTTGCACTCCAATTAGGAAGCTGCTAAAATTACTTGTAAAACTACGCTCCATGTGCCTTTTGTTTCAGGGTCGTGGGCGAACATTTGTTTTAAAAATAATAACGATTTTTAAAATTTAATTGGGAAAAGCTTTTATATGTGTACTAACATTTTATTAAAAACAGATGACCTCTTTTTCCTGTATTAATCTTATTTAGGGTCGTTTGCACCAGAAGGCCGGTTAAAGTAACTATTACTTTAACCGTTACGTTTACATTATGGTTTACATTTACTCCACACGAGTTGCACCACGTCGCGCCTGTTATTTTTGACGTTTACTTTAACCTTAACCGTAACCAGCGAATCTTGGCTGGTTAAAGTTAAAGTTATCTTCAAACCAATGTTACTAACGTCAAATGTATGAAAAGAAGCCAAATATGTTTTTCTATTATTCTTTTCGAGATCAGCCACCCTTTTAACGATAATATGCATTTACACGATATTGTAGGGCGTGTGGAGTAAATATAAACGTTTAACAAACGTTCTGGTGCAAACGGAACTTAATCAAAAACAAATAACGAAAGCTCAGGCTAAAGTAACTGAAAATCACTTGTTGTAAAAGCTTTTCTCTCTCTTTGTCTCTGTTTATTAGGGTTGTGTTTTTATATAACCTTCTATAATATATATAACTATAAGTGTATAAATAATCAAAATAAGTCAATGTTAAAAACAAAATATAGGTCGATAACGCATTCGTAATTGCGATAAAACACCACCTCAAGGCAGACGATCATAAATTCTGTAATTATAGCGTCTCGACGTAGATCAAAGTTGCCGCCATTCTACAAGAGAATATGTTTGAATCTATGAAAAAATGTCGCTAATGAACTCTTTGTTTTTATGTTACTTATAACCTTTTGATTTTAGCGTGTTGTGTAAAATATTGTGGGAACATTTCATAATAATTAAAAACAGCGAACTTAAAACACACTTTTTAAGTTCGCTGATTACGGCATCGGCATAGCGGAGGCAACTGCTGCTTATAGACATTTCTCTGTTCTTGAATCGCACTCTAGTCAGTGATCAAGCGAAGAGTGGTGACATGGCGGGCTACTAAAAAATAGGTACTAAAGTAAAATACCAGTTAAAACTATGTTTTTAGTATTGTTATCGGGTAAGTTTGTGTGCGACAGGTCATACATTATCACCAGTCAGGTCCCCACGCCAATTTGTCGTTCAAAAGCGATACAGATATGGCTTTGATGTCACCGAAATACCTATGTATTTGTATACGTACAAATAATATCATATTGTTTCTTATTATGTAATTTTTTAACCGTATAGCTACTACTTGGTGCACATAGATCTCCTCAGACCGGCATTGAATTCTACTGCCTGTAGAAATTTATCTGTAGTGCCAGTTGTTTCCGACCATGGACCGCACTCTAGAAATTTTCATTCAATTAGATTATGATTGTACTCGGATCTATAAGTGGAGGCAACTGCTGCTACATAGCTGTAAAGGATGTGATGGATGTGTAAGATATTGTAAAGGTCTTAACAAAAGGTAGAGTTAAGAAAGGTTAGAGTTTGGTCCAGCCGTATCACGGATTTCATTCAATCAAAGATCGTGGAAGATGGCGATTACTTTTATTAAGTTTTTAAATAGGCACTAATATCAAATTTTAGCCAGTTAATGATGATTTATTTATATTTGAGCGGCCGTGGTCTAGCGGTAAGACGCGTGAACTCACGATTGATGAGGCCCGTGTACCTCGCTAAATTCTGACCGGTATCAATGTAACTTTGTTATATGTACTTTGGTCGCTCAGTGCCTATAGGCACTATTAAAGAGTGGTAGGTAGACTGATGATGGTTATAGCCCGGTCTGCCGTCCTGGGGTAGTACCATTACTTTCGAATGTAACACGAAGTGACCTTGTCGCGTTTCGGGAACAGTTTGAAAGTAACCAGGTATAACGAGAGGACTATGCGCTGTCAATCTAGATGATACATGTTCGTCTTCTCAAGCCAGCTTAGTGGAGGCGCCTGCTGCCCGTAGAGATTTCTCTGTAGTAACAGTTGTTTACATTCATGGACCGCACTCTAGCTTTACATCAGGCGGAATGTTGTCACATGCCGAGCTACAATAATAAAAAATATATACTTTGACTAGCAAAAGGTGGATTTAAAGCCGTAAGCCGAATCTTTATGATGATGTATTTTAGCAGTCACCTTTCGCACAAACTGTACAAATGCATCTTTGTCAGAAAATAAGAGTCTTTTGTATTTTATAATTACCAAAGCGTTGCCTCAAAGTACATAATTTTATAACGTATTTATGGATATATTAAACTGACTGACGCACAGACTGCTCGTAAATTTTAGATATTCACATAAAAAACGATTGCCTTCTTACCTCGCGTGCAGGCAGGTGTGGTCAACTCGACAAAACTTTATTATGGTCACATATCCATTATTAATTACTGGGTTAGTGTAATTTTTTTCTCTAAACATGATCTAAACATGGCACACGCCGTATCTCTAAAATACAGGTGTTTAAACATTTAAATTTAAAAGAATTGACAGAAAAATCATCTTCTACTAGGTGCCTCGCTCACATAATATTGTCGTACGTATCAAAAAAGTTTTCCAATTTGCATCCAATAAAATATTTATAAATTAAAATAATTAATTTAAAAAAACTTAAAAAAACAATAATTATGAATTTATATTTTTTGGATAGGTAAGTAGGTACTAATATAATATTATTAATTATATATTTTATGGTATGAATTGAAATTGGTAAAGCGTGTGAAACTTTATTTAAATTTATGCATCTAATAAATTATGATCACTTCTATTTGATTTTTATTGATATTAAAGATAATTCTAATATGTTTTATTCACGCCTCACATTATGTCAAGGTCATATTTATATATTATATCCTAGATATATTTATATGTTGATACATCAACATAAGATAAGGAATTTAGAAGCTGTTTATGACGTTTAACCGGATTTTACTTGTTTACTTAATAAACATAAATTACTTTATTTTTAATTAAAATAACAAAAATAATTTCAGGTGTAAAAGTTTTTTTTAAATATTTCAGATAACAGATAAAAACGTATTTTTTTTAGATCGTTTATGCTTTATTAATTTTTAGTCAGAGCCTGAGCTTCGTGGGATTCGAATTCCTCAATAGGTGTAAATGTTCTGATTCCTAAACTAAAGCGTTACGTGGTCATGTTGAAATTTCATCTATTCTGGAGGAACTGCTGGGTTAACGTGTAATTATTATTACCAGTCAATATAATATTAATTTTTATTATAATGGATTTTTAACATGTAAATTAAACAAAAGAAATCTATTGATATTGTTTTTTTTTTTTGTATAAGAATAGACAATTAAACGCTGAAATTACTTAAGCAGTATCCATAGATAATAAAATTTGCATACAAAATTCATAATATTTCAAAGACTCAGTCACGATATTCGTTGTCTAGGTCGGTCATGCAGATGCAAATTAACACCTCAATGTTTTATTTTCAGACAATTATCATGTGTGTTTTTGTTTAAATATTTAAAAGGTATTTTTATGCGGTAATAATTATCGCCCTAGCTGATGAAGTTTTAAAGTTGTCACGTAATTGTTGGCCAAGGTCAGTTTGCAACTTTGATAACTTTAACTGCAATTTATTGTTATTATTGCATTTCGATGAAAACTGAACAGAAAAAATCACTTGCGATTCTAATATAAAAAATAATGTTTGTTTGTTTGTCTATTTTTGCGCTAAATAGCTCGTTTATTATATTATTACTTATTACCTATATTTAGAATAAAGCAAAAAGCTTCCTAGTGATGGAAAAGTTATTGACTCATATTTTGTTAGATTTTTTTTTATTGTACCTAGTTTGGCATATTACAACACACCACTCTGCCTGATGTTAAGCTAGAGTGCAGCCCATGAATGGAAACAACGACTACCACAGAGAAATGCAGTTGCCTCCGCTATTCCGGCTTGAGAAGATGAATGTGCACTATACGGGTTGACACACACATCTCTCGTTATTGTTTCAGTCTAATGTGTAAGTTACACGCATGCGAAGTCGCGGGCAACAGTTAGTTTCAGTATATTTACGACCTTGGTTGGGTAGAGCTATATTTCTATTAGGCAATGAGGGCATTATAAATGAGCTGACAAGCCTACGTCATTAGTGAAATCTTCAGGGGAAACTCTGACATGAAATAAGTTATAATTCTGGTTAAAAATACAATTTATTGCCTATTTTTGTTAATTAAAATGTATTTAATTAAATTAAGGGTGAATTTTGTAGGTACATGATGTTATTTAAAATCGAATTTTATTCCTATTGGCATAAGGAAGTTGGATTAACACAGCCTTCTTTTTTTATGCACAATGCAGAAAAAAAGTAAGAAACGCCTCTATAGACAGGAATTAGGCTTTGTAGTGTCTTTTAGTTAGTGTCAAGATATCTAGATAGCCTTATCGAACCTTAATTTATATATTAAATAACTTACAAACCTTACTCTGGTACTTATTTAGTTTTATTTAATATATTTGTAATTTGGAACACATACTACATGTTTTTTTCTATATCTTCTCTGTTACCCTGTGGTTAGAGAGCTAGTCTATTAGATCCCGGGCTCCGTTTTCGGTCGAAACAAATAATTAAAAAAGTATTGTATAAAAAATAGGTATTTGTTTTGGGTTTAGGCGTATTACCCTTGTCCTGATACCCATAACACAGGGTATCTCGGTCTCGTCAGGATATTGTATGGATTTACTATTAGATATACCTTATACATGTTTTATCATTCAAAAATCTAGAGCAATGTACCTACTCAGAGGGGCATTGTATAATTTTTATTGCTCCAAATTATAGGTTTTGGTACGTTAATTCCGGTATACCTACCTACTATATAAACGTATAATATAGAGACATACAGTGTTACCAACATAAATATAGTAATCAACAATAAAGCCAACATAAAGATAATTGACGTCCATAATTTTTCAATCAGTTGTAATAGCATTTTTGTTTTATTGTCTATAGTTTTTATTATGTAGGTATTTACTGGTTTCTGTGAGGAGTTTATTTTTACTATTTTAAGATGTAAATAGTTTTTTTAAACCCGTGACCATGATTATCGACCCCACAGGCCAAACTGCAATCCATGAAAAAAAGAAATATATGTCTGCAGGTAATAATCGACTCTCTATGTCAGCTTGAAGATGTGCAGGTTCAGGTTGACAATGCACACGGTTCTTGTATTTTGCCGTGATAATTTTTTATCCGAATTATATGTCTTATCGTCGTAGTTTGCCATTGGTAACCATTGGTACAGGTCACAATTTAGCGACACGGTGACTGAGTTTTCACACGTTCTACCGCTAAATCATTGCCATTTAAGGTAGATATTGTATTTAAGGTTGTATGTATGTATTTATTTGTATGATTTCTACACTTATAATTGTGTTAATTCATTAAAATATTTTCAAAATTAAGAAAAAAGCTCTTTAGTTTCTTTAGTATTTCTCCGTAATGTCACGAGTAACAATTTGTTTTTATTATATCGGACGTTCGTTTAGTAAACGACATTAAATATAAAATGAACCAGTAAACGTGTTAGCGTAAAACATTTCGAAATTAATAACATCGGAAATGTATAAAAACGAAAATAACGCACGACTGCCTTGGACTATTATTTAATGGACGAATCGAATGTAAAAAATATTCTCTTGTAATATATAATAGCTTTCGACGTATTTGTTTTTCTCTCTTTACATCGTTTACATAAATCTTTAATATTGAAATCTTTTCGCATGAAACGATAATTTAGCAAAAAAGTTAGGCCGGTCGCCAATTTTTATCAATGACAGGCATATTGTGCAGATAAATAAATATATCATCAAATTTAGATTAAAAGCTTTCATGATTTAAATTTCAAATTAGGTCACCTTCAATTTTCATGCACTTTAATTTCCATCTAATTGAAATAGAAAATCTTTATTAGTGGGAAATCTCGAACGCAATCTTCGTAATTCTTTTTAGTAAAGAAGTGGTGTACTCTGATTTTAGAGAAAATGATAAAAAGGTCAGGTACAGTGAGAGGAATGCAGTCTACCTGGATGGTGCACACTGGTCTTTTGAAGCCGGCAGGTGTCTGCAGATATTTCTTTGTAGTAGCAGTTTTGCTTCCTGCTTAGTTCCTGATGATTTTTTTTGTAAATTTTAAACGTTATTTTTTGTAAAACCCAATATAAAAACTGATTGTTCCAATGTAATGAAAGGTATCTTATGAAACATGAATGTCTTACACAACACGGCGTCACTCATTCACAGTACAGGACTGTGGAATATTGACCAATATTTTTAAAAGGCAAGTTTGAAGATATCGGGTTCACGGCCAGACAAGAAAAAGTCTCTGTTCCCGTTTTCTGTATAACGCTACTTGGCAACCGTCCAAATATAACTAAAATATGTATCCCGAGAAACGATCGTAAATTTCACTCCAATCAAAATTGTGTGTTAAGATTATTTTATTTACATTTTTTGTTTTGTTTTCAGGTAATTTGGCATTTATTGGTTGTTTGAGAACTTATTCTACATAGGTAAGGTTTTAGTTATTTTATTGGAACCATTTTTAGACAAATGGGTGTTTGTAGAGCAAACATACTGTTCCGTTTATAATTTTTTCATTAACAAAATTCAGGTTTATTTATCAGCTTACCGATTGTAAGCAGTTTTTTTGATTCAGTTCTTATTTAACAGGCATATGAATGTTTTATAGCTCAATAATAATAATAAAGAACTACATATTTAGCTCAACTATGCACTGAATTCTAAAACATGTCATATATAGCTTTGTCAACGAGTAGTATTCCCTAATTTGTGGGTAAATTTTGCTAATAAACTAATTTAAAGGGCTGATTTATTATTTGACTGAGTAAGTACTGAGTATATAAACAATGTGTAATAAATAAATTAAACTATTATATATTCAACTATTTCTGTTCAACATTGTTCTAACAAAACTATTTCAACGCATTATTTACGAAACAACATTCCAAGCTTGTCTCAATATTTTTCACTAATCAGTATGTACTGAATACAATTTTTATTTGTCGCATTATATTTTATTTTATTTAAACGTTTGGCACTAATGCGTAATAAAATCTTTAATATATGTTCCTTTAAAAACATAAACTATCTGAAAAACAAGGCAATGTTAAGTAAAAACTCTTCGTACTAGGCTACTGTAGGCTTTTGTAAAAAAGAAAGATAAGAATTTTATGTAGATACGTAAAAAATATATGAAAAATTCCAGGTAAATAATGATAATAATATATAGTATAATAGTATACTTGACTTACCTAGAAATTTAGTGGGTTATATGTAGTTCTTCAATTATTTTTATAAACTTGTGTTTCTTCATTTGTTTCTTTGTTTGTCTCCCAATCACACCCAAACGAATCTTGATCAAAAGTATAGATCAAAAGAGGTAGGTTATGGGCTAAAATAGGTAATAGGATACTTTCTTTTTTTATATTCTTTTTGCATTGAGCCTTATAAATATATTTTTTTAGATAAACGTGGGTTAAAACTTGAATCCATAACAAAAAGAAATAAATTTTATGTCAAATAATATTCAGATATTTGCAGAAATATTAATATATAGAAAACAACAAACGGAAATTAGTGAATGAAGGCAATTGAGTTAGTAAATTCTTCGCTGAACTCCAAAAAGAAAGGTGTGAAATACAAATTCTTAATGCTAAAGCAACAAATTAATCATTAACTTGAAAATGAAAAAAATGTGCCAAATATTTATAGCGGAGGCGACTGTTGCCCGTAGAGTTTCTCTGTAGTAGCAGTTTCCGTTCATGAACCGCACTCTAGCTTTACGTTGTCATATGCCGAGCTATAATAAAAAAATCATTAGTCTGCTATTCCTCAGTTTATGTGTGTATGCTTGTAACACCCGCGGAAAAAAGCACTTTAACGGAGTACGTACGTTCTGAAAAACTTACTTAAAAAAATTGATTATGAACTTTTATCTTTCTCAAATGGTTAGAGAAAATATATTAACTAGTTAGGTTTTAAATAAGACCTGTGGTTTTCGTTATAGGATTTGCATTTATGTTTTTATCGACCTAGTTCTTAAGGTTGGCGAATTGCCCGGATTGTATCGCATGGGATGTGAAAAACTATTGCATTTGGAGCCAAATGGAGTTCTTTTTTGCTCATAAAAATTAAAAAAGCACAGCAATAAAGATCACTTTCTGAGTTAACCTAAAAATTAATCAATAATTTATTAATTTGTTTGTTTTCGATTTGTAATCAATGGGCGTTTTGCCAAATAGAACGAACAATTTTATTAAATTATAACAAAAGATTTTTACGTAATAAATCACACATTATTGTTTTTATATTATAACTATGTACTCAAAAGAACTCACAACTCCTGAATAAAAAAGAAAAAAAGTATGTATCTATGTATTTCCATAAAAAAATCTTAAATTAATATTAGGGCAAGGTCAAAAGAACATTTTTGGCGGGCATCTGGAGAGTGATCTATCTGTTTATTATTTTCCTAAACATTTCTTTCTTCCAGAGCTAATGTGTAATAATGGTGGATGGAATGATAATAAATGGAATGGAATGGAATATAAGTATTCGTAACCGAGTGTGAGTGTGGGTAAAACGGTTCAAAATAAGATTAACGTGTGTTTTTAATTTTTATTTACCCTCCAAAACTCTATTGGAAGTTTTAGTAAAGAAAACTTTTATTGAAGTTATTTTTGACTTGACTGGGACTCGACCTGACTGTCAATGACGCGTCATGCACAATATTAGCTTCATAATGTCACTGTCACTATTTCCTGTTATGATTTAGTTTGAAATTATTTTCGACTTTCATACTAAATAGTAAAAGTTATAATAAAACTTTTTCCTATTTTCTGCAATTCACTTAGTTTGTTCTAGGTCTCCAGACTGTCGTGGCGCCCTGAAATCTAACCCCGCTGACCTACTGACCTTTTTTACGATCGCCATTTAATTTATTTATTTATTTCATTTCTATTAGAATCAATAACATTTATATATACTTTAAGGGAATGATCAGAATGATGACTATCATGTGGACACAAATAAAGTGACGTTGTTGATCGTTACGGCTGCCCTGGCCTTTGGGGAAGGTATCAGGGTTATGTTGAACTCCCCAGCCTAGCACCAGGTGGACGGAGTCTGAGCACACCTTAACATCCAGCGGAGGTCCAGGGTGGCGCACCGAACTCCAGGAACGGCGAGTTGAAACCGAACGCCTCAGTCTATTAGACGACGGAAAACTTCCCATATCCGCCGTCACTGGACATAGAGACAGGGAGGTTCAATCAGGGACATTCCTCCATTTCCGGAGCACGAGATCGTCTGTAAAGTGACCTAGTAGGATGCTCGTCTCAGCCGAGGCGACTGCTGCGTGCTGCACACATTTCGCTGTGGTAGCAGATATCTCTGCTCAAACACCAGCACTGTATAAAGGCATTGAAATAATGTTTGTTTATATGTTATTTATTATTTTATTCACAGTTCTTTGTCCTATAGAAAGAGAACTAAAACATTACCTTTGTTATATTTAGGCTTTGTTTTTTATACAATATTGTTTTCAAAACCTATTTGAATTAGAAGTATTATTATAAACGTCTAGGTGTAGGTACTTTATGAATAGATTTTTGTACAGAATTTTAAAGTAAGTATTGTACTCACTCAACACTCAGTTATGTAAGTGAAATAGGTATATGTACAATTGTACATATATTTGTTCTTTAACATTTTTCCTCTCAGCGTGCGGTCTGTTTCAGTCCACAGCAGAAAAATCTCCAGCTCCCCAAGTAGACATGACAATAAAAAAAAACATATAATTATAAAATATATAACTTAGCTACCATTGCCATTAGAATAGAGATAGAGACAGACTACTGGAGGGGAGAGGAACATACAAAAAAACATTCTATATTTTATACATACTTGATTGTAACCTAAACATAATTTATTACTCGCCTTTACGACTACCACCATTCACCTCAACAAGAACGTCCTATGCTAAATTTACTGATATGAACATCCTGCCCGTGACATTGGAATCACCTATTATGATAATGAAAGTATAATCTACAACACAGGTCATTTAAAGATCTAGAATATCCTAAGATTATAATATTCCAAGCTTATTCCCATAGTAATAGAATTTAAAACTAATTGTATTCAAATGTTATGAGCGACAGTGGTCTAGCGGCAGAGGACGGACTTCAAGATTGGTAAGACCCGTGTTCAAACCTCGCTAAATTCTGACCAGTACAAATAGTCTTTTTTTAATTAAATACATATACATGCCCTGACCCCGAACTAGGATACCCTGCAATATTTTCAGGAAAAAGGACAAATAATAAAAAAAACCATACTACAAAAAAATATTTGTCTTGACCGGGAATTGAACTCGGCACCTTGTCGGTCGTCGTCGCTTTAAACCAAAAAATCTAGATATTTCAGTTTTATATTCCATGAAGGTAATAAATGCCTCTCTGTGGAGGGTGGGCTTTACTTATAAATCTTCCAGTGTAATTTAGATAACCCACAAATTCATATAAAACGTTTTAAGTTTACAATTTCCAAACATAAAATGTGCAATTTTATTAATCTGTGACATAGTTTAGAATTTAAGATCAAAGAGACTTGATTTTAAAATATTTGTGTAAATTTTTATAGCTAATGCTGGAACATTTTCAATGTATCTGTTTTAAAAATATAGTTAGTACTAATTTAAATAGACCTACGATAATTAATAAATCAAATCAATATAAATATATATTATATGTCGGAACGGTCATGAATACGGACTCTAATTTGAACGATTACGCAAACTAACTTGGAACAAAATGAATACGTGGTCATGAATACAGGCACTAACTGAATATGAAACAAAAGCGTCGTTACACTTTGACAGTCTCTGAAAACACACGACGCGGCGGACACGTTGTGACTTGTTTGTGCAGAGGAACTGTGTTTCAGCATGTTTGCTTAGTTATCGCCCACAAATAGAGGATAGAAGCCTTGGACCGCTCGACTCTCCCGTTCTGTCATATATACAATTTATTTCCTCAAGTCAGCACAGCGGAGACGTTTGCTACCTGCATATATTTCTCTGTGGGTTAGCAGTTATCTTTAAAAACGATCGCAATCTACCTTACCATTAAACGAAGTGAGGTCACATGTCAGTCTACTAAAAATAAAAGAAATGTACAATAGAGCCACTGTATGATTAACACAGCTCACGTAAATTGTGAAATGCAATGCAAATTCAATCAACCAATGAGAGGAATTCTGTGGTTTAGTTAGACCACGCCTACTTTTAATAATCATCAGAATATACATTGTATAAGTTTTCATAGGATCTTTACAGTATCAATGACATCCGCCTTCACACCTCGCCGCATAGGAAATTAAACATGTTATCAAGATGTGATTCAACATTGATCTTACTCAGTACTTGTTCCTACATTAATGTATGGAAGTGAATGTTGGGTATGGCAGAAAAAGCAAGGGAGTAAGATTAATGCTGTAGAAATGAGGTCATTAAGGAGTGTATGTGGAGTCACGATAGCGGATAGAATGAGGAATAGTGTTGTGCGCGATAGATGTGGTTTGAAAAATGATGTAGTGACGAGGATTGAGAAAGGAATGCTTCGATGATTTGGGCACTTGGAAAGGATGAGTAAAAGGAGATTGACGCAAGGAATATATAAATCTGATGTGAATGGATGGTTAAATGGTTAAACAAGGCAGACCCAGAAGGGTGTTTTCCGATCAAATCGGAGACATCCTCATGAAAGCTGGGCTGCCTAGTGCCTATAACCGTCGGGCGTGCATAAAGAGGATTGTGGATGTGAAGGAAGCGAGGGTGTTGTGTCAGGATCGTTCCGTTGTCTCTGCCTATCCCTGTGGGAAAAAGGCGTGTCCAATTGTATTGTATCTTACTCAGTCAGCGTGGTTAGAGTTAATCAACGTGTTAATATAATTCATTTTAAGATGAAAAATATTGTAAACAAATCCTGAAAAATTTCATTAATGCATTTTGTGTATTGCATATATTTCTTTGTTGTGGATGCACGGATTCAACTTTTGCTTACATCAGGCAGCCGGAGTATTAGAAAAATATAAAATTATTAATTTAATAGACAAACTAGTTTCGCTATCAACTAATAGTGCCATCAATAAATGTCCATTTAAATTTTAAATAGTTGCATGTACATAATATTTTAATAAATAGGTATAAACATATAAAGATATTAGTCATTGAAATATGTAAAATATACATATATCAATATACAAAACAACATAATTGTAACTAGGGCTGCCAAAATATACAAGTGAATTTTTCAAGTGGGCTTTCATGGCCAAATCCGAAACTATAAGAGAGCGAAGAGTCTTGAGACCGATTTTAATGAAAACTAAAAAAAAACATACTGTATTATTGCATCATCCGATAGTGTGGCTAATTGGGATCAAATTCTAGAAGGTAATGACATACGGCAAACAAAAAGAAAGTGTTTGAAAGAAAAGTTTTAAGTTTATCATTAAGTTTTTCTATTTGTACTGTTTAAATAAAATACTATATTTTTTATTTCTAAAATATTGTAATCGCGCGGCAAAATGCTGGCAACCCTAATTGTATCCTTGAATCTTGAATTGTTTCTTTGAAGTCTACAATTATAATAAAAAAACTGTTAATTTTTAGTATAGACACTAACAATTTAAAATTTTAACAAAACATTATTTAGACGGAGCCAAGAATCTTTGTGTTTAAATCTTTGAAAAATGGCATACGGACTCGTATATCTTATTTAAATATATTATAAATAAAGGTATAATAGTATGAAGTCTATAAGCAGAGACAACTGCTATCACAGGGAAATGTCCGCGGCAACAGTCGCCTCCGCCATGCCGAATGTGTCACCATCTAGATTGACAGTGCAAATTCCTCTTATTATACCCGGTCACTTCCAAGCTGATCCCGTAACGAGATTACATCACTTCACGGGTAGAAAGTGGTGATATTACCCCAAAACGGCAGACTGGACCATAACCATAATCAATCCGCCTACCCAACTCTAAATAAGATATTGTTAACAAATAATAATAACCAACATTGTATATTGTTGTCACTTATTTGATTTTCGATGTAACCAAAGAATAAAAGTTAAAAATCTTCTAACTTCTAACTAAATACAATGTAAATAATGTAAAGCGTTCATGAGGAAACAGTACAAATGGCCGACCATTAGGGAAATTAGTTCAACATCATAAACAAAGAATAACTAATTAACACTATAAACATACGTAAATTGATATTATTGTTCAGAAGTATGTAGAACATGTTAACTATTTTTATTTAAATGGAAGATATAGCAATAATATAACTCCTATAATTATTTACAAAAAAAACACGCTAATATTTTTCTTTGCCAGATTTTTTTGTTTCGATTTTCAGTTTAAGTTAATATTGGACACACATAACAGAAAATATAATAACATATCTGTTCTGTGATTAGAAATAAATGTTAGATGGTTTAAGGTAGGTCTGACCAATAATCGCGGGTACCACGTTCTTAAAAAAGTAATACAAAGACAAAATGAATATAACTTTATTGCTGAATCCATATAATGAGTTTTCGATTTAAAAATACAAAGTCATTCTGTTTGATCACAGCGCAAATATGTACAAAAATATCAAGTAGAATAAGAACAAATCTTAATAACGATAATTCTCGCCAGGCCGCACAATTTCAAGTGGTTTATCGTCACGTAGGTACTTACCTTTTTTCTGTGTTATGTACCATAGAAAATATGAAAAAAAAAACAGAAGTCAATTTATTTACAAAGTTATAGGTACACTAAAACGAAACATTGTTAGTAAAACTTTATAACTTACTCTACTTTAAAATACAGTCAAGTTATCGTAAGAACGATAGTTACAAAGTAGTTGTTAGTGTTTCGCGTAAAATTAACCTCATTTCATACAATGTTAGGTTTATAGTTCTCTATGAAATAACCCGTGTCTAAGGAGAGGAATGTGTACTGTAAAAACATGGATAGTACACTGGTCGACATAGCGGTGGTGACTGTAGTCTGTATTTGATAGCAGTTAACATTAGACGGAGTGAAGACATGTGCCGGGCTTCCAAACATAACATAGATAACTGAACGCGTCTCAGGTTAGAAAACGGCACTTACAGAAACATCCAAAAAATAGAGAAAAATTACTATTCCAGTAAATTACATTATTAACAAAGAAAACTAATTGAATGATAACATAAAAGGTTGCGTATATAATAGAATTTATGACCCGTGTCAAAAACTTAATAATCCCCTCCCAATTTATATGAAACAAAGTTTGACATTGATGTGACCTAGTCAGTTTTAACCTTAACCTGAAGTTAATACGTTAAAACGTGTCAGTATATCTTGGATTGAGTTTACAAATATTCTAACGCAGGTGATTAATACGAACGAAGGTCACAAGTTCAATCCCCGAAAGAGGTATAAAGGTGGAACTACAATTTCTCTATACATTTATCACAAAGTCACACTATCTTGGTGGAATTATGAAAATTATCAGAATAAAATACTAAAGTAGAAGTCTAAAAATTTGTGTTGGTATGGTTGGTAAAATGGATGTTGGTATATCTGTTTAAAAATGCTCGTGGCAGATGCGTACCAAAATAGAAACAAAAGAAAAAATCATATGCCGGCGCTACACACTGATCCATCTGCCCAGCCGCACCCAGATGCTGGCCAAGCCTTCTTCTTCCTTCTGGCGCCACCAATCCTTGGTCAAGGCTGGACCAACATGTAGCGCCGGCATTAATTATGCCGCTTTGTGTCTGTGCGGACTTTGTTTATGTACTTACTTATTTTTTCTTTAATATTGAAATAAATATTTATTTCGCTTGAGAACATGGCGCGTACCCCCGCGTCGTAAATTACAGAAAACTACTCTAGTATCTACTAATCTAAAACGTAGAATTATTTTATGAAATATTATGCACACGTGGTTCTAATCATGCAGCAGGCACGTACGACATTAAATACTTAGTAAACAAACTTATAGAATGTGTAATTTGATCTTAATCACTATAATTTGTATTTTAAAACTTTATATGTATAAAAAAATGACGTTTGTTTGTCTTGCATGCGTTCTGGGACAATAATGGAGCCAGGGCAAAAGCTAGCTACTTATAAAATTACGCTATATTTTTTAAAATGGGTTTTCAATGAAAGATATACCCTTCAGGCTTCACCGTATCTAAAAAATGGGCTAGTACCAAATACCAAACCAATTTTATCGCTTAGTATTATATTTTTAAAAATCTGGGTCCCGTGGTGTCCATATAATAGAATAATAGATGTGAAGAAGAGATCGATCATTGGTGACGATTCATCGTATCCTACAGTCCAGTCAGTTATGACGGATGTTGATAGATCAGATTTTATAAATTCCGTAATCTCCATGAATCCTATTAGCATATAGGTGTGAATGGCGCTAATGGGATTCCATTTCTCCAAAATATCTCTATACAAATCTAAGCCTTAATGCTAAGGACGTTAATTTCTATTTTGTTTGTGACAGTACAAGAAAATATGTCAGGGTCGTAAAACCGCACATTCGTTGACAAATAGAACAAATTATGTGTGCATAAGTAATTCTAAGAAATGAAGCTATAAACCTTCCCTATTTAAGTGGACATTGTATGTAGGTGTTGGACTTTTCAATTGTACTTTAACATCTCAGTTTATGTTAAATCTAAGAGAATTTTAACACCTATGTAATATTTTATTACTGTTCACCCGCGTCATGAATTCTTTTGATAAAATAGCTAGGCATTAAGAAGACGGATTTCCAGGTTGACAAAATACACTTCTCACGTTATACCCGGCTACTTCCAAGCTGATCCCGAAACGCCATTAGTACGTCCCGAAAGATACTAACGTTTTATTATTATTATTAACATTTATTTAAGCAAAAGGAAAACAGTAATACAGGTCAGGATAAAAAATAACGTCAATAAATCAAATAAAAATTTGTGTTACCCATATTCGTATCCGAAAATATCTTGCGACAGAATCTCAAGATGTTTTTATGCGACTGGTTTTAGATTTCGTGGAGATTTCGCGGCTTATTTTTTTTTCTTTTAAACGTATTGTCATTTTATTATGAACGTGAAGGGAGTTAAAACTGGTTCCACGCCCACAACTCAAATAAAAGTCAAGAGATTTGGCATTTTGCGAAAGTTGAACGTTCCAAGGTGTTCCGATGTCTATTTATTTGACTAAAACTTGAGCCATAAACATAGGATTAGGCTTACATGTTTTACTACTTCCCTTACACGTTCTTATATAATAGTTTTTATTAGTACTTCTCTTCTTTTTATCTTCATATTAAATTTGGATGCAATGCAGTTGAAGTAACAACGATCTGTGAGCGGAGGCGACTGCTGTTTAGAGGGATATAAAAAATTGCCTATAGCAGTTATATCGACTTGGTGCTCGTTGGACGAACGCGGTAGTATTGCGATTCGCTTTTAGTGGTCGCCAGGCTTTTACACTGCATTAGTTTTTGCCTTTCAACTAATATAATTAATTTTTGAGATTTAACGAAAAAAATAAGCACTGACATAAACACATTTGTTAAAACCGCCCACATCATGTCAATAGCTCAATTTCTTTAGAATTACCGTATGCAATCGCTGCACCGACCCACATTCGAGCTCCTTAAAAGTTCTGACCGTTATTTTCCTAATGTGATGATAGTTTGTCGTAAAATCCTTAATAAATAGGTAAAAATAATTGTTTTACCAAATACGACGCGACTCCTACTTTAGTGTTAGTAAAATTATTAGTTATTAAAGTAAAGGTTTCATAGTAAGTTTCAAAGTATATTAGTTTTTATTAGTTTTCCTGTAATAAAATCCTTGAGGTCAGGTCGCGGGCTACAACAAAGTTAATCTTGGCATTATTTATAGCTACATACTTATCTACATTTCTATCTATTGATGCGTAATAATAAATCCTGATTAAAATTAAAAAATATATAAATAAATAAATTCATAGACAATACTCCGAACCTGGACAGCCTGTATATGCGCACCTAGACCCGAAAGAAATATCAACTTTTTATAATAAACAACAGCTACTACGGAGAAATGTCTACTCTCTACTATGCCGACTTGAGGAGACGAATGTGCAGGGCACCTCCTCTCGTTACCCGGCTACTTCCGAGACGCGATTAGGTCACTTTACACGGGTTTTATTACACTTGAAATTAGTACTAGAGGACCCCCAGGACCGGACTGCAAACCTGGGCTAATAACCATCATCAATCTGCCTATCACTTTTTTATTTTTGCAACCCAGTATCAAACTCTATGCCTCTGTGGTTCTTTCTATTAGTTTTGGTGTTTGTTGACAAAACCGCTGCAATTATATGTAAATGAATTCATTAGTGAAACATCGATCGTCCGGTTTGTTCAAGGTGATGTAAAGTTTATACTTTTTTAGATAAAGTCTAACGGTAAAGGAATTATTGAATTTTATATTTTATAGAGTTAAATGATTTTTATTGTGTAATAAAAATCTTTCCTAATCGAACTGTTTTCTAGATTTAATTAATTTAAAATACTTTATGCTTTATTTTTAATTATTTTACCCCACGCGCGTTTCCTAAATTCTGCCGTTAATCAACTTTTAAAAATTTAAATCGACATTAACGTTCCTAGCAGATACCTCGACCTATCTTAAATCAATTTATCTACACAGAATAAAGAAGTTCCCCAGTAGTGCCTACACTATACTTAATATTAAAGCTTGTTTACAGTCCATGTACAGAAGCAATTGTTACCACAGACAAAATGTCTGTAAGCTGCAGTCGCCTCCGCTATGCCGGCTTGTGGGGACGGTTATACACAGTCCATCCACAATGCACACTGCCCTCGTTATGTGTTACTTCCAACGTGACTAGGTCACTTCACCAATGTTACTAATGTTGCAGTGTTAATCCAGGACGTTAGACTAGGATATTAGGTAATAATAACACTAAATCTGACCACAAATTACTAAGAATTTTATAGAGAAGAACAATAAAAACTTTATAATTAAAAATTGCATTTGAAATGTAAATAAGAATTGCAGTTTCTCCTGTTTCAAAGACATAGGTAGACCTAATATGTTTTTATGGTTCCTTAGGTCATTTTTCAGATGAATAAGTCCCCTATAAATAAATTATTACGTATACGTTACTCTGTTAAAACTAGACTCTAGCTATCCTAGTGTTCATATTTCTCAATTATTACTCATAATATGGTTTAGCTTCTGATTCCTATATCACGTTTTTCGATCCTTGATGGATTTTCAGCGAAGTATCGCTCGGTAGCTGAGAAACAACCGCTACTACTGATAAATAACAGGCAGCAGTCGCCTCCGCTATACCACCTTGAGGAGACGAATGTGCACCATTCAGTTTGACAGTGAATACTTCTCTTGTTATACCTGGCTACTTCTAAACTATTCCGTAAACGCGACGACTTTACGGATGTTACATTCGAAAGTGGTGGTACTGCCCCAGCATGGCAGACTGGGCCAATAACCATCCTACCACCAATACCAATTTCACAAACAAATTCTAATAACGTTGTTTTCTCAGCTTTTTCATTTTCAATAAAAAAACATTAACAAATTTTAATGTCCGTTTCATTGCGTGTCTTCCTTACTAATTTATTACCTATTCGTTTATATTAATAATATTTAAATTCACAAACTTTACGAATGTGTTTTAAGTGATTAAAATAAAATATTATATGCGACTTTCCAATGAGGTTTAATATAAATATGGACTATGCTAGTAAGCACTACGCATCTTTTAAGTTCGCTGCAAACCATACCAGAGTTATTTGGTAGAGATGCCACGAATATTCGGCAACTATTCGGTATTCGGGCGAATATAGCAAACTATTGGGCCGAATACCGAATAGCAAATCATAAAAAAAGAACTCAAAATATTACTTACAAAGTTATTTATTTAACCATCAAATTAACATATTAATATTTAAAATCAACCGATGATAAGTTATGATGGATGAAAACATTTTTTAAAGTATTTGTCGACAGCAGACGATTGCGTTTTTCTTGATAAATTATACCTGCTTCCTGCTACCGGGAGATGATAAATAAATCTTAGCAAATTCTAAGTTCTAATGCGAATATTCGGTATTCGGCCAAATAACTATTCGTGGCATCTCTAGTATTTGGCATTGTAGCTTCCTCTGCTTATCCTAATTTGATAAGATAATTAAAACTATTTCGTGATTATAAAGTTATTCCCAGGTAGCTACATAAGAACAGAAATACTCGTAATTAAGTAAGTATCAATCGTAGGTAACTTGATGCCTAAAATATTCAAAACATTGCATACTACCTAATTCAAACAGGAAAGTCCTAAAAAAAATCCTAACTCCAACTTCCTTTTGTTCCTCATTTGCAAACACACAAAGAAACCACTATCAGATATACATATACATAACCCTATACGTATAATCTTAGATGGATAGTGAAGAGAAGACATGACAATAGGTAGAAAGCTCAAGGTTTTTTCTGGTACATTAAAATAAAAGAGTTTCGTAATTAATTTAAACTTGTTAATTAATTAATTTACATTTATTGCTTGTTCATAAAAGTAAATAACAGATTTTAAATTAAAAATTATAGAGTATTGAAAAAATACAGATGACCTCACTCAAGGCCGCGCAATAGAGATGAAGCTCCAATGCATTTTTCCATGGAAGTAATTATAGAAAATATAAGTTATCAAATGTAATGTTAATTTACCTAATAGCTTTTCTACACATTGCATGTTCTTTGATATTGTTGTTCGAATGTGAATGTGTGCGTGAGGTACACACCCGACCGAGACGCGCCGAAAATTGTAGCCCGCCACTTTTTGTCCGCACGATAGAGTCAAGGACGCTGAGTCGCTTTGTTACCATGCCAAATATACTTGAACGAGACCTAGTTCAATAACTCGTAATATTATTTAATACTTATTACAATAAAATTATGCAATACTTCGTTCACTTTCGTTTGTTTTAATTCGTTATTATTCCCTTTTATTTTTATCGATATCGCTTAATATTTTATTTGATATGGGAAGGGTTATAAATTTTAAGTACAGGAAAATCACATTTAACTCATAAAATTATATGAATAATAAAACTACATTATCGTGGGTTGTCTAGAAGCGAAACATTAGGCGTCTGACAGAATTATAATTAATAGTTTCAACTTAATTCAAGTTTACTGCCGAACGCATGCCGGAATCATTCCTATCCTATTGTTAAAATAACACAATGGACTCTTGTTTTCGAGTGCTCTTTATTACTCTACAATTAATTTACATTTCGTAGGTGTTTATCTCAGTAAAGTGATACTAAACTAAATATGCATATAGCTAAGTACAAATGTCTTTATTGTGATGACCCACCTTCAAATCGGTCTCATGTAGTAATGCTGAATTTCATTAATTATTATATCTCACTCTAAATAAGTTCACGCTTTGGTTCTTACCGAGGCCGGCAGAGAGTGAAGCGCTTTCGACTTATCTCACTACATACGACCTTCGATAGCAGTGATATACACAAATATAATACGTAATACGTATAGGTAGGTAGATACTAATATATAAATGTGAAATGTATGTTTGTTTGTCCCGAGAAAATTTTGCATAGATGTAGGTACAGAAGGATTCCCTGAGGATAAAACTCATAATTTTAACTTTCATCTACCACATCTAATCCACTACACTACCACACATTCCTCACGCACAACGAGCGGCCATAGCTGCTCAATTGCTAAAAAAGAGTGCGAGGAATTTACAATCTACAACAGCTAGCTGCAAATATTAATATAAAATGCTTTACTAAAGTAAAAGTACCTATTATACAGAAAGGAAACCGATATGCTTTTATTCAAGTTTGGGCCAAAGAATAATAAACCTACGTAATGCTTTTAAATCGTTAACACCTATATTTTGAAGAATTTAAAATCTTAAACTTACTTTTTACGTTCCCTCATTTCTCAGACTGTGAATTTGTTATTTTCCAATTTAAAATAGAAAAATAAAATCCTTTTTAAAATAACTATACCTGAATCGATTACATTTTGCTCCAAAAGTCCCCTTTTTCTAATAAACAATAAAATAATAACACAAAGAACTATCTAATGTAATTATCGTGTAGTGGAATATTCACGCGTTCGTCCCCGTTTTTATCTCAGAGGGGGTGCGCCCCCTGTTTGAGTTACCCATTTTCCGTAACCTAATAAACATACTACATGCCGAAAAGGGCTTAATCACATCGCACGGACTGGCGTTTACGACTGTTTGAAAACCTTATCGCTGTACAAAATGTTAGGGAAATTGAAGTACTGCGTAGTGTCTAAGAAAGTTATTATTTTTCGTAAATCACCTCCCATTGTTCCAAGTTTCTGTTTTGATAGGAAAATATAATATTCCTAAGTCGTACTTAAAGGGAGTTAAGATGTTAGATAGTGGCAATTTGGTTTTGTGGCGTCATTCATATTCAGCTCGTACAATGTTGGCTATACCATTTTACGTAGTTATAAAAGTAACCATTTTATTCAAGGTAAAATAGGGCGACTATGACATACTTTTACCTAAAAATTCACCATTTTCGACCAGTTATACTATTGTTAATTTTGATTTAAAATGTTTTGAGTTTTTTTTATACTATCTTGGTTAGCTATATTTGCATTTTATTTAATAGATGAATAACTAACTTAATACACTAAGTAACAAAATCCTAAAAATAATTTTGAATTGAAAAAAAACAACAAATAACTATTGGATTGGAAAATTGAATACAAAATATTTTGTAATATTCCTCAATTTACTTAGCTTATTCCTCTATAACTATAATAATAAAAAAATTCTAGTTAATTTTTAAAGTTTCGTGAACAGCTTCCCACCTCCCAGGTGACCGCCATCTGTAAACATTGCTCCATGGAAACACTTGTCTCAGTTTATGACCAGCACTCTATCTTAAAACATCAGGCGAGATGTGATCACATGTTTACTACTGATGTTTAATAAAACCTGCGCTGAAAAAACGTAACGGCTACAAACAAACAAACAAGTTATTGCTGTTTGCAACCAAGAGACTTTGTTTACGCGAGGGAGGTTGTTAAAATTAAGCAAGTCAACTGTGTTAGCATACATTGCTTGCTTAATATTGACTAAGCTGTAATGCATGTTTTGAATAAGTCTTGGTTGTATCTTGCCGAATAATTTTTAACGAAGCCAAATCGTTTTCTTAGTATAGTATAATTTGAAGACATTAAAAAGTATATACATCTACACTATACGTATACGCCATTAGATTGTGAACGAACTGTGGTCGGAACACAATCCAGATACATAAAAAACTCCATTAGCCAGATAATAACAGCATTTATCAGGCTGTAGATTGAATCCTACGCAGAATTCGCCGGATACATTTATTTTTCTTTTCCCATTTTAGGTTCGGACGTCCTACTGATACAAAATTTGCATATTTTGTGATTTGCTGCCCACATTATTGTGCAGTAAATATATTTTGTTTTTTATTCTTTACGACATTCGATCTAGACTATTTTGTTAGATAATAAAATTTGGATCAAAATATTATTGAAGAAATCCAGAACACAACTAGTTCATTAAAATTCTTATCGTTGTTTTCACAAGCATAATAAAAACATCAGGTAGCAACAACTTAACTTTCTCCAAATACAACATCTATATTTATACACTTAAAACAATCTTTAGCAATATGTACGATACATGTTTGCACAGTTGTGTCTCATTTGCTCAGTAATCATTTGTTACTAGCTTCTGCACGGTTTCTTTATTCTCTATGTTGACATAAAACATAGTAAGGAGACTATAGAAAACTGTGGATACGGTAATTATGAAAAACATTACGTATTTCTACTTCAGATCCTTGGCTTTAATAACATGCGCGTTTAACTGTGTTTCCTTAATCCTAGTATCAAAGGATTTTAACATAGTAAATTGTATTTTTATAACGAATTTTTATGGTGATCGTACAAATCGGTGTTGAAATCTATTGATCTCATATATATATAGCATATATGTATATAGATAAGCCAAGCGTTTAGATCTATTATAGGTCTACGCCTAAGGCAAATCCATGGCAACAGTAGTAAGCAAACTGATGATGGTTATCAGTCTAGTTTGCCGTCGGGCCATTCAAGTGTAAATGCATAATGTCGTCGCGTTTAGGGAGCAGTCAATCTGGATGATGCACATAGCGGAGCCGATTTGCTGCCTACATAAATTTCACTATGTCCGTTTATGTTAATAGTAATTGAAAAAAACAAAGCAGATACGGTTTCAACAAAACTAATAACGCCAGTTCCAATTAAGGACAAAATTAAGCAATTTTGTTGAAGCCATTTTCATTAAAATAATTTAATTGATTTTTATTAGTATGTGTATCAATTAACTGTTTATAGAGCAATAAACTAGATAGAAACTGCCCACTTTATTTTAGTTTTAGAACATTAAAATTGTTTTGAAAAAAAAAAATACATTTCTAATCTAAATAAGAAGATGCAATTTAGAGACCGCTCACTCTTGGAGCTTGTTCACTCTTCACGCTACATCTCACATTAATCATCTCACAAAATACCAGATTCAACGATTTACCGCTCTAAATATGCTAAGAAACAAAAACATACATAAATCTCAAATTTTATGTTACAGTCTAGACATTGTAGTTGCAATCAAAGTATAGGATTGAATTACAAATACTTTATCTACAATAGATCGAATCAAACCTTGGCCAGTAGTCATTCATCAGTCGGCGACGCTATTTTTCCAAATGTGCTGTACATTTTCCTCACAATGTATGTTTTGATTCTGTAAACGTGCGTAGCCACAACTGGGTTAGGCATGCTGTATGCTTTATTGAGATTACGTGCCTCTGATATGAGATACACTGAAGGTAGTGACTACAGGTCAAGGTGCGTTTATAAACAGCTTTCAAGAGCTAAATAAGGTCCTATCTGCTCAACAATGCCTGTTTAAATGGACACTTGTGAAAGATAATGGACACTATTTCGACATATTGATGTTTAGGATGAAATGAAATAGGGAAATATTAATAATAATTATACAATGCATACAAAGCATGCTACGGACGGAGAGCATAGACAATACCGCAACACGGACACAGCGTTAAAAAGAGTCGTAAAAACGCGCGTAATTTTAATTTTATGGCGCGTATTCAATTGCTGCCTGTAAAAAAAACGTTTTATTGGAGTCGCATCCTGTGCCCGAGGTCGCGATGCCCAGATAGCCCTAATTAAAAACCCGCTGCGTGCACTTGCGAAAGCGACTTCTGGACTCAATGGGTCACTTGCGTAACACAAAGCCAATATTTTTCATTGAATTTGTGCGCACACTGCAGCTTTTATTCTCTCAGTTTAATATTCGTTATTATATTAATTATTCGTTAACATTTTCTTATCTAAGCTAGTATTTGAATCGTAATTTAATATACAATAGACGTATTTATAAATTCCAACATGATAACTACAATGAATGGCTGTCTATACTTACATTTCAAATAAACAATGTTTCTTTCTTTACAGATATCAGCAGTCTGTTACCCGTGAAACTTTGAATACCAACCGAGTGCCATTAGATACCAGTTCAACAAAAACAGTGATATTTACTTCTAAGTTAGTGTAAGAGCTGTGATTATTATTGACTATAGTTACCAGAAATTAGCGAAGCTGGCTCCTTACAAGGATATAATGAATTCGAGCAGCATGAGCGTGCCTGTGTTACCCACGATTAAATGCGAGGATGTTTCCTCCACGGAATCTGATCCGACGGCCGGTGGAGGCGGAAGCTCATACAATCTCAGTGTTAATGTGAACTTGGGTGCGGTCTCGAATCTTTTGGCAGCCGAGTCGGCCTCATCGACACCGAGAACGCCGGAGATTCTCAACTCTTTGATAGCAATGAGCAATCCTTTGGATCAATATCATTATTCTTCGAACGAGAAGTGTCCCACGCCTGGATATAAGGTAAATATAGAACCTCAAAAATAAAAAAACTAGAATTCTTGACGGGTATCAAACAGAACTAACACAAACATGAGTATAAAAATTCAAATAACATCATATTTAGCAAGCTTTGTTTTGGTCGAAGAACTCGAGGCTGCCGTGTAACACACTACAGCGCCATAGAGGCCATCGAAAGTACTCGTAGTTAGTAGTTAAAGACGTGTTGTTTCTATACTGAATGATTTTACATTTAACATTTATTGGACGTGAGTAAATTCTCAATTACACTGCGCTCGCGTGTTACCGGGTATTATATCCTGGAAGGTTCAAAGTTAAAAGAAGCTATAAGATTTTAGGCTACGGCGAAGTTTTTTTATAAATTGACAATGTGTGAAAACTAACATCATTTTTATATTTATATGTAATAAACTTGTACACATAATTTTGTATGCAAATTCGCCATGGAATATACACTTTGTCACAATGCCAGATTATGTTTGCAACGTCTATCTTTACACAAATTAGTATAGAGAAATTTCAACTTTAAAATTATACGTAGAGGGTTATTAATGTTGCGATTTTCGACACTTACTGGATATATAATATGTAGTGTATACAAGTCACGTGACAGTTTTTCCTTAGTTTTCACGCCAAGTGGTGCCAAATTGTCAATTGCAATCAGCATGAGTTCATAAACCTTTTCAGAATTGTTTACTCATTAAATACTTTTTTATAATAGTTTGACATGTGACCACTGCTTAGCGTAGGCAACTGCTACCACAGAGAAACATCTGAAGGCGGCAATCGCCTACTCCGTGCGAGCTTAAAGAGCCGAATGGGATTACTTCTCTTATTATGCCAGGCTAGTTGCAAGCTGATCTAAAATGCGACTAGGACGGCAGGGTAGGCTAAAAAAAAAACTTATCTTATGTTATAAAAAGTAACTTATATAATTTCAGAGCGGAAATGACTCAAACTCGTCAATGTCTAATGGCTCTTCAGCATCTTCTCCAGCTTCGGGTACTCCACCAAGCATACAAAAGGTATTATGATTTCCTTATATAACAGTTTTGTGCACTATCCAAAGAAATGTATTACGATTTGAAATAACTCCAATTTGGAAGGACTAGTTAAACTATGTATAAAAGATTACATATTACAATTATTTTAAATATGTCGAGAAAAATTACTGATAAACAATGGGCGGACGTGTCCAATGTGAGAATAGACGCTTCTATGAATTTATAAAACAAATTATAATGATAAAAACTATGCAGTAAAGAATTATGTGCATTTTGCATTTACGCTGTACCACTTTTGTCTCAACCATATTAGTTTGTCTTCTCTAACCCTTTTTTTACGTGGGGAATTCCCTGTTGCGGATGCCCTGGCTCTTGGGAAAGGTACCAGGGTTATGTCGGACTCTCTTTTCTAGCGCTGGCCTACCGACTAAAACCCCACGGTTTTTCCCTTAACGCATAGTGGACGGAGTCTGGGCACACGTTAACGTTCATCCAAACTTCGCCCTAGGGAGGTCCAAGGTGGCGGGTCCGAGCCCCGGGAACGGCAAATCGATCCTTATCTAGCTCGTAAAATTTTACTTTCGTTTATCCCAAGATAATGCAATTATTAAACTACTTTCAGACTTGCTCGGAATTAATAAAAGCTGGCCTAAAATTATCAATTCAATCAAAACGAAAAATGTCAGGTAGCGATACCGATACCTGTGTTAAGAAACTAAAAAAAGAAGATAGCGATGATGACTATGATAGCAGCCATACTGCTACAAACAAGAGCGATGGGGTAAGGTTCAATAACTATTTTTTTAAATGTAATAGTGACCACAATCAACTTGATGATGTTAGGCCTAAAGAAAAGAGACAAATACTACCCGAGATAAATATTTAGAACAGCAGAAGCAGCCTTTCCAGCTGATCCCGAAAAGGGTCTAGGACACGAGTGTTATACTTGAAAGGTCGGTAGACTGGGTTATTACCAACAACACTCCGGCTACTTCTCTTAAATCTCCTAATATTATTATTTAAATAAAATCTACTTCCATGCTCATGTCCAACGATCTAACGTCTTAGATAGTCTTCCCATTTTTTTCAGTTAACACCTGAGGATGAAGAGAGACGGCGTCGTAGAAGAGAGAGAAATAAAATAGCAGCAACCAAATGTCGGCTAAAGAAACGGGAACGAACTGTGAACCTTGTTACCGAAAGCGAAGTGTTAGAGAGTCAGAATATAGAACTTAAGTCTCAACTAAAAGTAAGTAACGCGACTTTAATTTAGGACAGTAACCACCATTATTGAGATAAAAATATTTGTAAACTCGATTTTATCTTGTTACAGGATTTGGAATTACAAAAACGTCAACTATCTGACATGCTCCAGTTACACAACGCTTGTTGCTCCAAAAACAAATCTTCACCACCTCCTACGTCACATTACAACATGATCCGACCGTACGATTCGCCGACAACATTCCCCAACACGTATGATACGAGTTCACCTTACATTCGACCCGAGTCTGCCAACATCCTCGCCTCGAGTTATACCTGTATAGCGTCACTTAACGGTGAATCCTCAATCGACACAATTTCTTCATTGGATTCCACTTACATAACACCGCATCTTGTCGAAGGAGTATATACGAGACCGGAGAGCGTTCTTAGCCTTCCACAACCAGATGGCAATTATCCCAACACCGACGGATACTTACCAAAAGCTGGTAATCTCCTGGTTATCGAACCGACGGACGCGGACTATTACGAATCCGAAGTCACCTATAATCTCCCCACATCCCAGCAATGCCACACCTACCCGGGAACGGTGGTCGACACGCAAAGCAAAATCAACAATGGCCTTAACGACGGGTGCCTCGTTTAGTTACAACTACATTCGAATTGCTTTTTAGGGTCCAAATGATAATTTTTGACAAGTATACGCGTTTAGTATAAGGATTGGATTAAAATTACATTCTGAATATAAATTAATAACCATTATTGATATTCGACATGGAGTTAAAACTTGAGTTAAAACTGTTTACCAAAATTGTATTGAGAAAATGAGATTTATTTCAGAGCTAAAGTTTGTCTACTGTGTAGTACACTAAAGTATAGCATGTAATAAGTAACGAAGGAAACTAAACAAATGAAAGGTAAAGTAACCTAAACAAATCATGTTAGTTTCTATCCAAAATTGTTTTGTGAAAACTTCCATTACTTTAAATTTTGTTTGCATCAATTTTCCGACTGCATATTTATTTTGTTACAAGTGTTGTGAATAAAACGTCGCCAATTCAATATTTTAACATACAGAAAACATCTTAGTTAGTTAGGTAGGTATGAAACATAATAATTATTTTTTTAAAACTAATTTTACCATTTTTGTTATACGTAAGTTCTTTGATTTTGCTTTGATCTGTTATATTTAATTCGTTGAAGATCTGATTTTGTTTTTATTTGTCGCTTCTAAGTTTTTAACATATACTTATATTTTGGTCACAATTTATTTTACATATAAGCAATCAACAAATGTTTTTTTTTTGAAAGGTTTAAATTAAACAATTTTTTTTCTTAAACCAATCAGTAGTTGCGAACATCGTTATATTTAACGCTTATATTGTAAACTACGGATCTTTCATTACTATAAAAAAAATAGCCACAAGTTTATATGCAAGTCTGTACTGCCAAGAAACGCGAACGAAAAACCGTACTTAGTTATATGCCATTTTTTTATGAATAAATGTTACCACTTTAAATATCTCTATCGATTAGAGGGCAAAGTACCATTTTAAATTTACGCTGTCATGGCTTAAAGTGAAACTCCACCAATCAGACAATATTATTTTGACCGCAGAAGTAAAAAAAATCAAATGAAGCGATCCTATTGGAGGAGAAATCTCACTTTACGCCGTGACAGCGTGAGTGTAAAGTCATACTCGCTATGTATCTATGTCGAGATTAAAAACGATGATCAGCGAGGATACAGTCGCTGACTATTATCATAGTTGTTACCAAATTAAAGATTTGAGTGGATCTAGTCCACAATAATTTTATTAAAGTTATCTATAAATATTGTACAACAATACTGCTGTTAAAATTCCGTTGAATAAATAATATATTTATGTTACGATATATTGAGAAGATTATAGTTAGTGGAGTGGTCTGGAAAAGTAATGCCAATCTGTAAATGGGAGGGGTGCACCAGCTCACAAAGGTTTCTCTGTGGTAGCAGTTGTTTCCATTCATGGACCACACTCTAGCTTTACATCAGGCGGAGTGTTGTCACATGCCGAGCTACAATTTAAAAAAAATAAGGGTCTGTGAAGGATAATGACCCCACTCGATACCTAATAGTTTGTTAACAAAACAATATTCTAAAATATCTTATTTCTTCATAGTTTCCCAATATAATATTAATTCCCAATAAAATACAATATTGTATGTTTAATAACATAAAAAAATAAATATTACCAATTAATAAAGCTTTTAATACAATAATACTCTTAAATATTGTATCAGAAAAAGTCTAGTTACTCAATAACTTGGGGGAAAATTGATTAGTGATAAGAAATGTAGATTTATTTTCCTACAAAATGAACTAAAAATTATCGCGAAACTCGGGAAAAAAAGTTGTGGGCCCATTTCTCTTGGGCTTAACTCCCTTGGTTTTTGTGTTATAAAAGAAATTAAATGGTGAGAACGTTTAGTCCGTCCTCAGGTGGAGTGTAGTCACATGCCGAGCTACAATAAAAATGAAAGAAAAAACTTTTAACTGAACGTGTAATCATGGTTGTCTATTTGTCGTCACATCGTCTATAACGTCACATTTGCGGTTTGACCTTTCTTTTCCAGACACCCTGTATATTACTTAGTTATAGGTGCTTTTTACACAAAATGTTAACAAAACATACGTGATATATTTTCTATAAACAATTGTTGTAATTATTGTTAAGATATCTATTATCGTTTTAAGAAATAACAAAGAAAAGTAACCATTGTAATTGTGCCTTTTATTTTTGTATCTATTTTAAGCATAATATAATTATGTGTTTAAAAAATTGATTGCACAAGACCACATAAAATATAATAGATGATAGGTTCTTTTGTATTCTGAGATAATAATATTATTTTAATTGTCTGTTATTTTTTCAACGCGCTCACCAGCCTGAGCTGATGTAGGAATCGAACTTACGCTCTCCGCTTTGCGCACGGATGCTCTGTCTACTAAACTACACAGCCTTTGGTGTTTCACGTGTCTGCGTTGTTTTTACAACGTGTATATTTAATTCTGTTCAATTTTCATCGTAACTTAACCCTTAAATGCATATTGTTGCCAATTGTCTACATTCATTTCACATAAATTATTCAAAAACCTGAGTGTCTGCGTTTACACAGGACTTTTTGTGTCATAACAAAAATCGGAATTGATTTTTTTTTTAAATATTTACGTAATGTATAATAAAATATTTTAATAATTCAAAACAAAAAATCATGCATTTAAGGGTTAATAACTAATTTATTGGTTATTGAAGAATACGTCATGGAGGTTATCTCCTAATCTCCTAAATTTTCAGTACCAATGTAACTTTTTTATAATATGTCCTTTTGTATCTTGGTGTAAAATTTTGTAACTCACACAAAAAAATACATTTTATTACTGTATAATAAACTACTGTGTAATGCTCTTTTACGAATTTTAGGCTTTATTTGTATTAGCATAAAGTGTGTAATAAAATAAGTAAGTTTTTTGTAATAACTGGAAACAGAATATTATTATCTCAGAAGACTAAATGTTACGTAGGTATAAACCTCAGCTGTTCTCATTAACCTTAAAACAATAGGTGTGTTTCCATTGTTTTCGTTTCTGGTGCAATGGAAATGCGTCCTAACGTCGGTATATGGTCGAGAACAGCTGGTAAGCCCAGTGGTACCTAGTCTAAGACTGCTAGCAATATGTTAAGATGCAGTTCAGTCGCTTAAGCATTTATTTTTTAATTCATTGTTGATTTATCGTATTGTGATATGAAATGGCCTATAATAAAATTAATTAAACAGTTTTAAGAGAAATATTGCTAGATTTTTTAATATTTTTTCATGTTTTTATTCAGTTAAGCACGACCTCAGCATTTCCTCCTCATTTACTGCAAGTGTGGTGGGATATTAGCCGGGTATAACGAGAGGAGTTGTACGCTGTCAGGCCAGCATGGTGGAGGCGACTGTTACCTGACAACATGTTCTGTGGTAGCCGTTTTCGCTCATGGGCTTCTCTAATTTAACATCAGACGGAGTGTGGTGACATGCCAAGTATGACGCGTCTGTGACGATACGCTTTAATTTATAGTGGGTCTTACGAAGTACCATAGTTCAGTAAACGTGCTTATCTAAATAAAAAAATAGTTTTGATACAAAAAATGTTTATATGATAAAAATTAATTTGCCGATTGTACTTTAAAAAAAGGAAATAAGACTGTATTGACAAAGCCTTTGTGCCTTTTTTGCAAACTATACCTTGTTACGTATAGGTCCATTTCAATAAATTAGGTTAAGCGGTTACTTTAACTAAATTTTAACTTAATGTTTATTCGCTGAAAACATACAATGTATACATTTTTCAGGTGTTTTCTTGTAATTTTTATTTTGAAAGTTATATTTTTAAAACTTTATAAAGATGGTGACGATGCTCACTCGCCTCACAAACCAGCATTGCGGAGGCGACTCTTGCGCTCTGCTAGCAATTGTCTCCGTTTATAGAACTTTATCTTAAAAAAACATACCCTGGAAAAGTATTCGTTGTAAGTTTTCGCGCGCTTTCGTTCGCTTCGTAGATTTGTTGCCGTCTTAATAATCTTACATTTAAGATTAATTTATAGAGGGATTTTAGATGTTTGCTAATTTCTTTTCCATATTTGTGATTAACAAAATTGAGAAAGAAATTAATGGATGCTTTTTTACGAAAATTAAATTGGATATTGTCAAGTCACTGAGTATACTTGTGATATGATTAAAATTAAAACGCATATTGTCTTGGGGTGGGTAGCGTAGGAGATGGAAACCTTTAACCTTGGATCCTTCAAGCGAAGCGTGAAAAAGCACCTTCTTGGGCCGGCATAGTGACAGCATCAGCCCACTCGATTTCACATGTCGAGTCAATATAAAAAGTAAAGCGGCGGTTTTAAAATAAAAATAATTGGGTTACTCGGGAAAAATAACTTTAAAACTTTAGTTTAACTGGTTAACGTAACAGCATCTCTTATGAATAAATATTAAAGGCGAAGGTGAAGTAAGAAAATTAACTGCATTGATAATTATAATATTGGAAAAAAATCTAGGTTCTATTTTCAGTAGTATTTAAAATTGAATGATTACAGGCTTTCAAGTCGCTCCTTCAGCAAAGGCTTTATGCGTTATTTTAAAAGTTAGTGTTACTTAATTTTATACGAAATACGCTTATTGTTTGAAAATAAATATGTGATTGGTGAACACAAGTATACTCAGCTATTTTAAGCTCTATTGATCTATAAAACTCTAAAATGACTAAAAAAGAAAAAAAACCATTAATTTACTTAAGTTTTTTATGCACTTGTTATTTATTATACCTTTATTTTTATAGAATTACATATTTTCTAATACATTTGTTGTCATTTTGGAGTTTATTTATTTAGTTTTTTTTAAAGTATTATGTTGTAATTAAGGCCGGCTACAAACTAGAGTATCGATTATAGGGCCAAGTACGTGTTTACATTTACGCAGTGCCAGCGTAACGCGGCTCTCTCCACCAATCCCGAGGTAAATAAAAATAAAAATGCAAGCCATCCTATTGGTGAAGATCTCGCATCGCGCTGCCACGGCGTAAACGAAACTCGCACATAGGCTTTAGAAAATCTCATTAGTAGAGGTTGTCATTCCGAGCGCATTGGTTGGTTGTTCAGACCCTACTACGCCCGAGGTGCTCTAGTTATTTGCCGGCAATAATATTAGACTTAAAATCTGTACTTTGAACTGTTTTTTAATATTTTTATCTCGTTAAGTCTTCTTCCAATTTTATTAATTCGATGTCTATTTTTGTATAATTAAGTATTTTTAAAACAGCAAGGCTGTTTTCTTTTTTTTTTATAATACTGTATATTTTTATTATTATGTACTCATATTTATTCTATAGACACAGTCTATGTTAAAGCAAAAGTTGTCACAAGGCACCATACTTTAATAATTCTTACAAGATATAAGAATTATTAAAAAAACAAGAAAAATAAACTATCACTTGTACCTGTTGTTGCTTCATGGTGAGTTTTCAGACAATCAAAGCAAAATTATTGTGCTTATGTATTTAAAAAAAATAAATAATATAATGCAATGTTTTGTAGTTTTATTTTGACGAACGATATTTGTTTTTGTAGCTCTGCATGGGAAAGCACTCTCTACTACCCCAGAAGTGCCCAGAACGTTAGACTGGGCAAATACCATCAGTCTTTAAGATATTATTACTAGTATAGAGTAAGGCAAGACGCTGTTTTTTTTTAATAAACAGGCTATTATAGACGAGTTTCTTATGGCTGTCTTCTCGTCATATGCCTTTCCGAAGCCAAAAGTAGATTCTGACGATGAACAAGTGCATGCCAAGTCCATGCCTACGTTAATAAAGGATTTTCATTTCATTTCAGTAATAGCAGACAGAACGCCTCTTCTCCAGGTCTCATTTTACGTTTATTTCTTTTTAGTATTGTAGCTCGGCATATGACAATACCGTCTGATGTAAAGCTGTAAAGAATGCGGTCCACGAATGGTAACAACTATAAATACATTTCTAGTCGCAGCAGTCGCCTCCGATATGCCGGCTTGAGGGAACGAATGTGCACACTCCTCGTTATATCTGGCTACTTCCAAACTGATCCCGAAACGCGACCACGACGAAGGTTACTTCACGGGCGTTTTATTCGAAAGTAATAGGTACTTTTTTTGTATATAAACGTTGCTTTAACTAATTGGTTTAGAATGGAACGGAAGACTTTTATCCCCATAAATGGTTCCCTAACAATGGAACAGGAATTGTCCCTATAAAGAATTCCAGTACGAAATAAAACAACTTATTCATGTAATAAGGTAGATATAATTAATATCACAACGATTGACTTGTTAACACTACTAATTGCAAAATACACCTTACACGATGTAATCAGTTAATTAAATTGAACACAGTCAACTACTTAGGAATTAACACATAAAACAGTCCGGTTATACTAAACCGACTTTGCATTGTAGCATGGTACGAATGAAATTTGACGAACAAAGAGACAAGTATGCGTGTAAGTTTACGATGTCACGGCGTAAAGTGAGTTCTCTCCACCAATAGGATCGCTTTATTTGAATGTTTTTAACTTCCACGGTCATTGATAGGCTGTCACCCGCACCATGCTACCGCGATGCCCTTGTTCGCATACATTGCTGGACGAATTTATCAATTGTTACGTTAAACTGGATGAAATTGATCGAAAACTATAAAATGAAGACACAAATGGCATTCGCCTAGAAAAAAGTAATAAAGAAATCAAATTATTTTGTAAGAGATATTTTATCAAATTAGAAAAAACTATTGAGTAGTTAATTTTTTTAAATAATAAGTAATAATTAAGAAAAAAATAATAATACAATAATTTAAGTTCTAAATCACTTTAAGATGATAAAATAATGGTTTATGAGATCTAGAACAAAACAAAAAACAGTCCGCTTGCTATTTGGAAGAATTTCACTAATTTGTTACCTGAAAAATTTAACAAAATAAATATTAGTTTTCTTTAAGGTTGTCGATATCAACTTTTGGTTTGTCACTTTTTCTATTTTCTAAATATCACTTGTAAGGAGTGACAAATTAATGTCTGTGCTAAGCTAATTCTTGTATCAGGCCCTGAGAGACCAAAGTCCAGTAACACCCCGCTTTACGCGACCCTGTTATGCGTTATAAATAATAACTAAATAAAAAAAATACCTTTCAATCATAATGTGACTATAATAAAGATTAGAGAAAAATACATTTGAGACAAAATTAAATTTTATGCATATTCCCTATTTGAAGCAGTAATGTTGCTCAACAATGTAATTTTCTTGGCATATGACAACACATCGTCTGATGCTAAGCTTGAGTACCGTCCGTGAACGGAAACAACTGCTACCACAGAGAAATTTCTACAGGCAGCAGTCGACTTCGATACGCCGGCTTGAGGAGACGGACGTGCACCATCTAGGGTGACAGTGCACTCCTCTCGCTATACTTCGCTACCTCCAGACTGATTCCGAAACGCGAAAAGGTGTTTGAAAGTATTGGTACTACCCCAGGACCGCAGACTGGACCATCATTAGTCCGCCTACCACTCCTGAACGAGTGTATACGCCACCTTTCTCCCAGAGAAAATAAAATCTGAGAACGTGTCATCCCTGCAAGTACCCGTGTTATATGGGATACCGTGTACAATAGTGACTTTCCAAAAGTTGACAATTTCGTTATTATTTGACCAAATATATATTATTTAAAAGCCCATGAGATATTTAATGATTTACTGGCGCACAAAGGTTACCCATAACCACATGAAAAGCTAATAATGAAGATTAATATGGGTGTTAGTTATAAACAAAAAAGCGTGCAAAAAAAAGATGATGAAAATTAAAATAACAAAATAAAATAAAATAATAAAATACATACATATTTAGTGTGTTTAAATTAAAAGCTTGATAACGATACTATGACGTCACGTTATCTTTCTATGTATTAAAAAAAGTAACGTTATTTTTATATCGATACCAAAAGTAACAAAAAATACTGATAACGTTACCTCGTCATCAAACAAACGAAGTCATAAGAAAGATATTAATACAATTAAATAAAAATAATTAATATTTTTTTTATATTGTTGTTAAAATTTAACGAAATATGTAACGTTACTTTCAACGGAATTTTATACAAAATACCAGTATTTATTTAAATAATAATTAAAATATTGAGAAATGATATTATTATGAAAAAGTTAGGTTAGAAAATAAAGCTTAGATGAGTTAAAAAAATGAAATAGTCAAAATGTTAGTTATAGGTTGATATAATTTATAATAATTTGTGCGTACTTATTTGCGAGCTCGAGTTTAGAGACATTCATAACTTCTTTGCTTACCACATTTTATACACTGGTGACAAAAAAAAAAAGAAATCAAAATTTTAGTTGCTATACTAGAAAAATAAATACATAAAAAAATTAAAAAATGCAAATAACTCCGGCTGTTCACAAAGATATCTCCTTTGTTTGCATTTCAAATAAAATCAAAATAAAAGTATTTCTAAATAGGCTCTTTTACAATGATTCTACAACTAGATTTGCCAAGAAAATCATACGAGTTTTGGCGGCCATCTTGAAACATTAGATTATTTGGCTTGAATTATTTTCCTAAACTTGTTTTTCTTCAAATGTTAATGTGTAATAATGGTGGATTATTAATCATAAAAAGAAGAGAACGTGTGTTTTCATTTTCCCTTCAAAAAGTTTCAGTAAGGTTTCTACCATTTCACTGAAGCCGTTTTTGACTAGTCAGTGACTCGATCTGTCATAAACGAATAACCCGTTTGACATTAGCAAATTGTTAGAATGCCAAAAAAAAGAAAATCATAAGATACTAAACAGTGTGTACCACTTTACTTTTGACAATTCATATATTAACAACTAAATACTATATAGATGCCTTTGTGGACAGCGGCCCTTATTCGCAAAAACAATAAATAAAAAAAAAAACACTAAAAAATAGTGTAAATTATAACGAATGAGTCGTGAGTAAATATAGCTTACCATTTAGAGCGTTTAGACCAATCTTTTGGTGTCCAATGCAAACACTTGGGATCAATGCGTAGATAACGTTTTTCCATAGCTTTATCATGTTGTTGAATTAAATCCTACAAGTAAATATACATTATTACACAATATTAATTAGCCATCCAACAAAACTAGATATAAGCAAGATTTCGGTGAAGATCAGGGGGGCTATTGCGGACGCGAGCTCACCGTCAGTCACGGTGAGCTCGCGTCCGCAATAGCCCCTCAGAGGGCAAGCTTACATTTACGCTGCCACGGCAACATGACAATATTATTTAGGTCGCGGAGGTTAAACAATTTCGAATAAAGTGACCCTATTGTTGGAGAACTCTTACTTTACGCCGTGATAGCGTAAATTTAAACTCATATCCAGGCCTTAGGGGGCAAATGGGGTCAAGTGCCCCGGACGGCAATTTAAGGCCCTTCAATTCAGTCGAGAGACGGGAGGGCGAGCTCGCAAAAAAAAAAAACGGTGAATAAAACAAACCTTATTGACAGAAATTACAAATTGTCCTTTGTAATAGGTAATCAGATTTAAATTTTGCAATGTACTTATTACATCTTCCTTCTTTATACTTGTCAGTTCACAAATATCACTGAAAAAAAATATTACTTATTCTAAGATGACGGACAATGCTCTGGGAGAAGACATAGGATAGACAGAAGGAGATGATGGGCACAACAGAGGAGTGTGTACTGACAACCTAATGGTGCACATTCATATCCTGAAGCCGGCATAGTGGAGGCGACTGCTGTCTACAGAAATTTGTCTTCCGGTACTCTAGCTTAACGTCAGGGGGAGTGTTGTCTGTCATGCAAGGCTACAATAAATTAAAAAATATATATGTCAGAACGATCATGAATGTGGATCCTAATTTGAACGGTCATGATTACGGGAACTAACTTGAACATAATGAATACAGACATTAACTTGAACGAGTACAAGCACTAACTTGATATGAAACAAAATGGTTGCGCTTTGACAGTCTCTGAAAACACACCACGTCGCTGAGACATGATTTGTTTAATATATTATAAAAATGATCATCTTACTTAATAGTAATTGTAGGTTTCTCATTATCGCCAATCGGTTTAATAGTTTTCAATATATCTAAAATAGTTTGTGCCCAATAACTTCTATATGAAAGTAATCCTAAATCTGACAATGGTTTCTCAGGTGAACCCGTCTTGCCTTCAAACTTCGATAATTCATAACCTGTAAGGAATAAATAAACAAATAAAATATGCAGTTACAATTAAAAAAAAAACTCTATATGGAAATTGTTTAAAATAGCACAAGTTTGGTGCCTGTACCACTCTAATGACTATTACAGGGATCAGTGACATCTGATACACTTTTTCTCTTATGGTATGATGTAAATAACTTTATATGTAAAGAATTGAACCAGCTGCATAACCACCAAGCTATAGATGTCGTCTAATAACCAATCCCTCGTTAAAATTAAAAAAAAAAAAAACATACTAAATTCAATGAGCAATTTGCCATATCCCTTCCGTTGATATGGTGGTAAAGTTAATATACAAGCAACGTTGTAATCCTCAGTACTCTCTTTTTCTTTAGAGAAGTAACCCACTATATGAAAACCTGAAATAAAATACCAATAAAGCTACAGAGGGAAACATATTTTGTACTATATGTAACTGTGTTACGTAACACCTAATCATTTCATTATTGCTATCTAGAGATGCTTGCTTTTTTTCAGCACGGGAAGGTCGGTCCCGGAAGTGGTTGGACTGTGAACCTCCATGATGGCCATTCGCCTCCTCAAGGCAGCGTTGCGGAGGCAATCGCTGTCTGCAGAAGTATATGACAGTAATGGACCACACTCTAGCTTAACATAATGAGAGAAGTATGCACTAGATGTACATAATCTAGATGGTACATGCTTGTCTCCTCAAGCCGGCATAGTGGAGGCAACTGTTGCCCGTGGAGATTTCTCTGTAGTAGCAGTTGTTTCCATTAATGGACCGCACTCTAGCTTTACATCAGGCAGAAAGTTGTCACATGCCGAAAATGTCACAATTTTCAAATTTCGAAATGAACCCATCTCAATTTTATTTTATTTTATATGGCATTATAACAATTTGCCAGTGCCAAAGTAAATATTTTTGCATCAAGTTAATAATATTCTGCATCACGAGTCATTCATTCATCACACTAAACAGTCAGTTCAAGTCTCAGTCAGGTCAAAAATTGCTCCAGTAAAGTGGTAGAATCTTTACTGAAACTTCCTACGGAGTTTTGGATGGAAAAGAGAAACACATGTTCACTTCTTTTGAATTGTTTGCCCACACTCACGCACGTTCACAAACACTTAAAGGTTAATAATCCACCATTATTACACATTAAGTTTAAGAAAATAATTCAAGACAGATAACCTGATATCTCAAGATAGCGACCAAAACTCCCATCTCAATATTAGTATAAGTAAAAGGTTTCCCTGTAGTAGCAGTTGTTTCCATTCATGGACCGCACTCTAGCTTTACATCAGGCGGAGTGTTGTCACATGCCGAGCTACAATAAAAAAAAAAAAGATCGAGTCGAAATGAAGAATGTGCGATACAAGTTCAGACAGCGCCATCTAGTGGCGTAAAGCGAAATCATTGCAACTCAAATGAACAAGCAAAACAGAAGTTACAAACCTGTGGAATCATGTTCAGTCATAACATAAAATAAAAATGGATCTGTATCATAATACAAAGTCTTATGGTCTAAAAACAATTTGGCTAAAAGACACAAATTCTGTGCATAATCCTTATTCTTTCTGCCATCAATCTCGAAGAAGGAAATACTGCATTTACGGTAGATCTCGTTGCCTGGTGGATGTTTCAATTTACATTTTGCCTGAAAATATGTAATTTCTTTAAAACCAATACTAAAATAATAATATTGATAAGTGCGTTATTGCATAAGTTAACTGGCAAAAATTTACACAAATGAAGCGCAGTTGACGGTGTAAAAAATTGTTTTAAAAAAATAATTATAAATGCTTTAACCTAAAACTTAGACACCTATGCCATGGGTCCCACAAGGACAATAATTTATCCAATCCATACACACTCAGACCTCAAATGTCGCGTCCGCGTAACTAACCCGGGAGGCGCGTTAAACAGAGATAAATAAATAAAAAAATCAAATTATCATACAGCTTACCAAATGACGTGAAAGACATTTTCTACTTTTCCTGAATTTCAAACAAAATTCACATATGTAAATGCATGGCAAGGACACCATCTCCTGAAAGAAAAAATGATATTTGACCATAAAAATAATACCTACATAATATTCAAAACATCAGGAATCCACGAACTAGACAAATGTCTTACTTACCATGCAAAACAGAAAGATTGCATTAAAGAAGTGGTACAGACTGATGATAGTTATTAGCTCATCTGCGATCCTGGGGTAATACCACCACTTTAAAATGTAACTCTCATGAAGTGACAAAGTTGCATTTCGGGATTAGCTTGGAAGTAGCAGCATATAACGAGATGAGTGTGAGTCAGTAGACGGTCCATGTTTATCTCCTTAAATCAACATAGCTGACGCGACTACTGTTAGCAGACATTTCATTGACATATATTCAAACAAAACACAACCAAATTACCTGCGGATAGGGAGCAAAATACCATGGCCGTATAATATGACAGCCCAACTGTATAGTTTCTACATTCTTCATTCGCGTGACGAGATCGTCATGTCCGTGAGCCAATAAACTACCAGATTGTCGCGGTCGAGTTGTCGGTGTGACAGCACCGCTTGCAGCCAAATCTCCTTCCGAAGACTCATGGGGTGGACCATCCTTTGAAAACATTAAAAACTTGAAAATGACACTTGGAATTCATCTCCACTAATGTCTAATGAAGGCATAAGAATAGAGTGGATGGAACATTGGCTAAGGATGGCATGTTCTTTTGTCAGACTAGTCATCTTGGGGCACTACCAACAATATGTTATGCTCGGCTGGCGGTTCTATTGTCTGTCACATAAATATATAAGCAGCTATAATCATGGCGTCGTATTTTAAATATAAAAAAGGGTACAAACTTCGCTTTCAGTAGAATTAGTTTTCCGTTTCCTATTCATTTTCTTTTGTAGGGCTGCAGCCAGAACAGCGCCTCCGTTGACCATAGATGGTGGCTCATTGTATATGGGACTGGCTGGTCTTGATAGCAATTGCCTGGGTTCATCTAAACATTTGAAAAGTTACAAATTAGTTCTAAATTTGATTATTTTAATCAGAATTTCAATAGGTTGGTCTCATTATTTTGGCAATATATAATTTTATACTGATAATTAATTAAAAATGTAGATAATACAGTCTTAGAAGTAATCTAATTGTGCATTAAGTGCAACAAAAATGTGACCACTGTCTATGGAAGCCTTCAAAACAATAGATCTCCATGGAAAGTGGACGACACAAAAGACACATTTACTACAAACACCAATCAAGAAGATGCATTACACAATATCTACCAATCACAGACTTTAAAAGCTATCATTCACTACAATATTTTATTTTAGCATTCAATAATAATAAATACTTGCAAATTATATTAATATTATGCCTCCAAACGCTCTATAATTACTAATTACTTAAATCCTTTTTTTTTCAATCTAGTTGGTTCATATTTGCCTCCTCAAACCGGTATAGCGGAGGTGACTGCTGCCCGTAAAGATTTGTCTGTAGTAGCAGTTGTTTCCGTTCATGGACTGCACTCTAGCTTTACATTAGGCGGAGTGTTGTCATATGCCGAGCCACAATAAAAAAAATAGCAATGATTAAAACTATAACACATTATTAGCCGTAATGCAAACAAGAAAGCAATTTAAAAAATTGATATTACATCTCTTTATATTTAAATTTAAGTAAATAGAGTTGTTTCCACTATGCCTAGCATGCAACCCAATAATAAATAATAATAATAACATTTAGAGATAAAACAGAACTCTCCGGAAAGTTGCTTCTCACAAAATTTTTACTTCTGTTTTATCTCTAATAATATTACCTCAATAACCTGTTAAGTTCCATATTGCTTAATTAGAAAAAGAAAATAATTAATAATAATAATAATAACATACGTCTGTTTTTAATTGTATCAATGTTATTAGTTAAACTTGTTCCTACATTAATGTATAGAAGTGAATGTTGGGTATGGCAGAAGAAGCAAGAGAGTAGGATTAATGCTGTAGAAATGCGGTCACTAAGGAGTGTATGTGGAGTCACGATAGCGGATAGAATGAGGAATAGTGTTGTGCGTGATAGATGTGGTTTGAAAGATGATGTAGTGACGAGGATTGAGAAAGGAATGCTTCGATGGTTTGGGCACTTGGAAAGGATAATTGAAAGGAGATTGACGAAAGGAATATATAAATCTGATGTGAATGGATGCATTAAACAAGGCAGACCCAGAAGGGTGTTTTCTGATCAAATAGGAGACATCCTCATGAAAGCTGGGCTGCCTAGTGCCCATAACCGTAGGGCGTGCATGAAGAGAATTGTGGATGTGAAGGAAGCGAGGGTGTTGTGTCAGGATCGTGGTAAGTGGCGTTCTGTTGTATCTGCCTATCTCTGTGGGAAAAAGGCGTGACAATTGTATTGTATTGTAGTTAAAAAATAGTAAACGAATAGGGTTGTCACTATATTAATATAACATTTTGTAATAATTCTGTGGTGCCAACCATAACAAATTCAAGGTTGACTTTATGACTAATTTGTTTTTATAAGTATTAATGATTTTTATTAATTGTAATGAGCTGTTGAACAATGATCAAGTTTTTATAATTTCCTTTACATTTTTAAGTCATAGTTAAAAGCAATATGGATCTCTTCACAAAAATGTGCAATAAAGCAAACCACACATACTAATAATACTAGTAGGCATGATGCCACCACCAGAACCAATGTGTGTCTTTTTCGGTGTATGTGTTCCGGGCGGAGGTCCTCCATCTCTCCTTGGGAACTGTACTTTCCGAGTATCCAGCCACGACTCTGCCACCCATTCGTCAAGACGCTTGTTAACTGTAATTATAAAATATATAATTGGCTTTTTTTTGAGTATAACAGAGCGACATGTGATCTCGACTAGCCTGGTGGTAAGCTCAGTGGAGGTCTTCCAGCATCAATCACTGAAGAACCACAGTACACGGCGGTCACATTTGCAATCGCTGCTTTTAAGGAATTGTTTTTTTTTATTTCTATGAGGCTAAGTACTTACAGTCGACATAATGAACGTAAAATCCCTTTTGACCCCGTATCTCTTTTATACTAATAATTTCGGCAAGCGGCCAGTCTGTGCCGCCTTGCATACGAACTGGCAATCGGCATCCCTCCACAAGAGACGACTGAAAGACAAGGCACATAAAATTACCATGCACTAGCAATGCTTCTTTAAATAATTTTATTTTTTAAACGTAGTTTAATTACCGTAGATTCACAAAATGTAACATCGTCCTCATTGTCGTTCATCGTTTAGCATATTTTAAAATAAATTTTGGAGAAAATAGCAACAACGCCGCCCAACCAGAAATATGCGTTGACACTACTTTTTTTAAGAATAATTTTGACTTGAGATTTATGCTATAAGTATTATTATTTTTAATCACACTAAAATGTAGCGATTTGCTTTTAATCATATTACATTGTTATTATTTTTAAATATTAAATCTACTTTTACTTCGACAAAAATATTTATTTTCGTATAAGTTGAAGACTGTAATTAATATGTGATCTTTGCCATTTTCTATACATACTTTACTTTTAAAATATTGTCAGCTTTTACTTCCTTTTCCTAACCTCAAAGTAAATAAATATTATTTTGGAATAAGCAATTGTTACTTAAATTAGTTGTCGTGACTTAAATCGCGTATTATTATTGTTTTATCATAACATTTGCAATAAATATTCGATCATACTTTTAAAATACCATGGCTCTTACACAAGAAATGAGCGAAGCCGATCAAATTAAAACTGTGAGTAACTTCGAAAATCGTTTTATATAACATAAACGTGCAAACTTTAATAATAAATTAATTTTCTGGTAATATGATTTCAAATTTATGCTATTTCGCTTGAAATATTCGTGTACTTTCAGTTCAAGGACTTCCTGATGCAATACAATAAGTTATCGGAGCTGTGTTTTAGAGACTGTGTCAATGATTTCACATCTCGCACGCTGAGATCCAGTGAAGTAGTTATTTTATTGTCACAATATGATAATAGTCATGAAAAAAAAAAACAATATTAATATTATTATTTTTATTTCAGGATAAATGTACCCAAAATTGTATGGAAAAATATCTCAAAACCAATCAAAGAGTTTCACAGAGATTTCATGAGTTCCAGTTGATTGCAAACGAAAATATGGCTGCTATGACACAAAAGACTGGAAATCCTAGTTAATAGGCTAACCTAATTGTCATTCCCTGTTTTAAATTATTTATTAATAGATGTTCTTTCTTATGCTTTAAGTTAGAAATAAATAGTTATGTTATTATTTTATTTTTATTATTAGCAGTTTACCTTTACGCAAACTACAGGCACAAAAGAGTGAATGGTTTCAGGGGGCACTCAATTCAATCAAGTTAAAGTTAAAACAAAGTTTATTTAGTGGAATAATTGTACAGATTAATTATAGCAGTCAATGTTCTTTTATAGTATTGTTTCAAGGTCAATTAAAAAGAAAAGCTTTGTAGAAAAAGTTATATTTCATATTATGGCAATAAATCAACATTTACCGGGAGGTGGAGTGAAGTCAATAACAAATGACCCTGTAGAACTTGTATAATCAAATTGGTTATCATTATACTTTCCTTCAATACTATATCTTGTTTTCTCATTAGTTCCTCCATCATCTTTATCTATGAAGTATTTCAGAGGGTAAGGGCCTGAAGGCGAGTTATCCAAAGTTACAGGTAATGTAGTTATTGTATATTGACCGCCATGTCGTGCAATCCTGAGTAGAGGTTCTCCCGGGCATGTGGCAAGCGGGCAAACTGCAGGACAAATTGGAGGTGGGCAAACAGGCGCAGGGCAAGGAGCACCAGCACACAAAACTATAGATGGTCTAGAGCAGGGTTTCCCTGAAGGACAACAGTCCGAGATCTTCTGGCAGTTGTGACGCTCTATTCTTCTGAGGACTGCGCAGGATATGTGACCTGGTCTCCAACCGCAACGTAGCTGAAATGGACGAAAACGCCTGATTATTTATAATAGCAATATCATAGTATGGTGCAGTTTCAGGACTAAATAAGGAGTAGATAGGCACCAGCAAAGTTTGAAATAATAGTAGTAGGTGTTTACTTATCATTATATATTTAGTTGTTCATCACATATTTCTAATTAAAAAAAATGTTAAAAGTTATAGTAATTTACAACAATACAATACAATTGTCACGCCTTTTCCCCACAGGGATAGGCAGAGACAATGGAACGTAGTAATTTACGTGGGTTCATTTCTCGTACCTGATGTTCAGGAGAATCTCTAGCAGTATAAAGCCAGCCCATATGTTTAGGCACAGGACCAGGCTTAATATCTTCTTTCTCTATACATCTATGTTTGGCTATACCACATCTTCCAAGACATATTTTCTTAGCTTTCCTCGCTGTAAAATAGAATTTATATTAGCTCATTTACATGTTTTGAAACGTATCTTGTTAAATCAGTGTTTGAACTATAGGAGTCATGGCATAAAATAATATTTAAATAACCTATTTAGGTTACTTAGCTGATGCATAAAGAGTTGATAGTTTGGAGTGAACAATTCGTTTTAAATTACGTGCTTTAAATCTGTTTTACTAACGTTTACAGCCGGAACAGCAGCAACTCGGCATTTCGTATTATTGAAATGTGATGCAACTTTTGATAATTATACCTATGTAATAAAATATTGAATTGCTATATTGTTTAATGTTTGTGGCTACATTTTGAGATGAACCGGCTGTTATTATTGTTGAGTTTTTTTACCCAAAGCCCATGAAAACCATTTTACATTATGACGTATGTTGGATGGATGACAAAGTCAATTAAATTTCTTTATAAACGAATGTTACAAATGGCCGCTAAAGTTCTTTTTTAGTGAACACACACGGCACTAGTGGTCAATAATGTTGTCGTTATTATGCCAATCTGTGCGAATTTGCTATACCTATAGTATAAAGGAAATCAGAGTTTCAGTCTCTCTCTCATTTCACTGCATTTTCCTTTCCGGTTAGATGCAGTCCTCTCTCAACCCATCTGTCGCTAGAGCGGAGCCTCACTCCGATCTAACTTTATATTCACTCTTGCTTTTTCTGATTGCATCAGATGCTCCACGTCCGTTCCTCCCTTTCATTCATGCTGTAAGAACCCTAGCTTCAGTACAGCAAAAGCTTTTGTCAAAGTAGTTGTTTTGACTATCGAATAGAACGCAGATGTGCACTGCTGCTGAGAGGAGTGTCAATTGTGTCTCTATAGCACTATAGGCACGATAGAACCGCGAAGACGTCACAAATATCATATTTTTGATAGGTAATTAAAACAAGCTATTTATTTATTACTAATATTTAAATCACAGTTCACGTTTCATCGTCACAAACTATTACACCATAAAAATTACACTAAAATCGAAACACGAAAGGAAAGCTTTGTATAAAACTTCGTAAACGTGGCACTAAATATATTTAAAAAATCCTTTCGTTATAAATATGATTCAATCAATTCAAATTTCAATCTAGCATGGTGGTTGATGGACAGGCAGAGTACAACCTACAAATTATCCTGCAAGTCGTAAATTTTTTACGTACCTACACGTCGACGTTTTTCTTGTAAATTGATATGCTTAATCATTTACGTTGTAATTAAAGAAAAAACTTTTTCTATTGTTTATTTTTATTATTGATTACAATAACATTTTTATTAAAGGTATAACCTTGATGAATTTTGATGATAATATGACGAAGGATTTTGTGGTGGTTTAAACTATCATCGATGTCTAGAATTGTTATTCTTTAAAATTTGATTAAGTATGAAAAAGAAAACTAATAGATACCTAGACATCAAATAAAAAAAAGAGGAAGACCGTCGGACATAGATTATCCTCTCGTTAATTAATAAAGCGCCAACCATCAAAATTAATTAAGGTTTAGGGACAGGGAAAAGTTATGCTCCAAATATCGATTTTGCTTCTTCAAATTAATCCGATTCAATGCGGGTAGGCGCGTGCGCGGCGGTGCAGCGGTGGTAGGGAAGTTCTTATTCTCATAGCAACATTCTGTGTATTTTTATAAATTGTACGTCCAAAGTTCGAAGCCTACGGGGTAGACAGACAAACATTTAGAGAATGGAGATGTTTTGGACTACTTTACTTAGCGCAATATTTTCGATTTGACGAAACAGATGTAGTGCGCCAAGTGTGTTAGGGTAATAGAAGATTTTACTATGTTATAAATGCTCTCTAAGACATGTAGTAAGTCCCCAGATACGTGTGAAAATATTTAATTTTGTCTGACAGTCCACAGTCGCGTTTTAACTGGTCTCAGGTGTAGTCTCTTAACTATTATCTTTTAGTCTGCCTTCTATAGGAAGTGTTTGATCGTTTTGGTCTAACAACCCTCTTTGATTTTGACTCTTTATTTCCAATTTTGTCTTGTATGGTTAGTTCTTTTTCTTCCTCGCCAGCCGCAAGAATTTTTTCTATCGCACATTCCTCAAACGTGCCCTGGAGTCGATTGTCTTTGCTATAGAATTTTTTTTTAGAAATGGATGGCGTTTTTTTCGCAATGCTAATTTCTTTCGATTGGGCATGTCTGCGTGTCCTCTCCATTTTAGTTGCAGCATCATTTTCGTTTTCTAATTTAATAGGCACTTCAAATACAAAATGCGATGATGAAGTTGCAGGGCTAGCTTTGAGTTCCGGAATTTCCGTAGAACTGCTAGCAGTTGGTTCTACGATGGAGCTCTGAGTTGGTGTATTTACCAGATCTTCATTATTTGTTGTTGGAACACTGAAATTAACACAGAAATTCAGTTTACGAGCAAGACACATTCTACTCAAAGAAAGCATTCCTTGACAATCTCCTAGAGCAATAAGGTCTAAGATCTTTAGGGTTGTATTCGTTGAGCCCAAATGCGTATATGACACTAATAAACCCCTTATATATAATAAACCATATGTACAATAAATAGAACACACCTTTTCTTTTGAGACTTTGGCCATTTTTTCCCCTTTTTAAGCAACGGATTCTTTTTTCTTTTAGCTGACAAACGTAGCCGTGCCTTTTTTCCTCTCCTATAATCTTCCATTATATATTCTGAAATATTAACAATAAATCTATAACTTTAAATATCTAGGTGTCGTAAAATAGATATGGAATAAGACGAACGCTCGATCCCAGCGCACGACGTATTGTGTCCGACACTACGAGGAGGTGAGGACTAGGAGAGGGACTCACAGAAAACATTTTAAGCCACCCTAGCGGGCTTTAACTGCACGTAGTGATGGGCGATTGTTCCACATTGAAGTAATTTTGGTTTGCTACCCATGTTTGTTCATGCTAGGGGTACAGGTATCTTTTTTTTTAATTGTAGCTTGTGACAACACTCTGCCTGATGTAAAGCTAGAGTGCGGTCCTTGAATGGAAACAACTGCTACTACAGAGAAACCTGTGCGGGTAGCAGTCGCCTCCACTATGCCGGCTTGAGGAGACGAGCATGTACCATCTTAGATTGACACACTCCTCTCGTTATACCTGGCTACTTTCATATCCTACATTATATATTTATACATATAAATCATAACCTACATTGTGATTGCTAAAATACAATTTTGAATTATAATACAGCTTCTATTTCAAACAAAAGCTCAAACAAAAGTTTATTATTTAAAATTAAAATAGATAAACTCATCCAGAAAAGAAAAATATACAAATTATCTAAATGTTAATGACAATGGAATAATTCAAACATAATCTAGTCCGAATAATTATTCGAATGAATCTTTCACATTCGTCCATCACTAGTCACTTCCCTACCCCCATCTTTGCCCGTCCGATAAAGGTTTTTGCAGTGTGCGTGCGTTCTGTATGTGTTGTGTTTGTCAAGCGGTGTTTCTGCGGGGATATAGACCTAGAATTACTCTACGCTAAATCTATGGTTTCAAATGTATTCTTTTTCGCTGTGTAGTGAATGCAGTTCATAAGCAAAGACAATGGTTTGTCTAAGACTGTTTAAATCTGATGATGACTGAGACTGATGATAACAGACTGTGTTTGAAACTTATATTATGCTTGCCGAGCACTCTTGCCGGTTCAAGTTTTAAGCGATAGTGTACCTTAGCGTTATGTGCTACCCTTAAACGTAGCTTTATTTTTCTAGGGGTTTAAAAAAAACTATGACTTTTTTTGCGCCCCCTCACGCTCGCCCCGACCTTCGACCCTAAGTGAGGTGTGGTGCCGACAAAATTACCTTATTTAAATATATCTATAATGAGTTTTAGCTGCGAAGCTGATTTTTTGGGGTACGTTTTTTAATTTCGTGTCGAGATTTTTTGAGGTTTATTTTAAGATAAGACAAATTAATTTTTGAAATTCAATGTGAAAAAAAAATTTTCAAAAAATCAATATAGGTGATAGGTTAAACCACTTCAAATATCATCGAAATCCATCAACACACAATAAACAAGTTCAAGTTGCAATTTGCAACTGAGTGGGGGAGTCTGCAAAGTTTAAAATTAATCGAGTCAACTTTGTTAACGTATTTTGTTTGCATAATATTGACAAAGCTGTATTGTACGATTTGAATAAGTCTCGGTTGTATATTGTCCAATGAGAATTAAACATTGACTTATACTCCTTGATGTTGTCGAATAATTTTTAACCAAGCCAAATTACGACTTTGCTAGAGTTTCCTTTTTGACTGAAAAAAAGTTGAAGTTTTTCTGATATTTTAAACGCAGTACTCGTCTTATTTTGAAATAATAATACATTTGCATACATTACTTCTTTAACAATACAGGTAGATTTGCACGATATACATTATTATAATATACACCAAATTCTATTCAAACTAGTTACATTGTACAGAATTTAAATTTTTAAGTGAAAGAGATAATGCTATATTTCATCTCTGTCGACGCGCGCCTCTCTATAGCCTGGGTAACGATCGGGCTGTCTAGTTACTGTTGAGCCGGGCGGTCGTCGCCTGTGAACTGTACCATAAGAACAATGATAATATTAAGTTTCCTTACTATAATCGCTGTGAGTGTCCCATGTTCGACTTATAGGATTCTAGCAGTATTCCCATATAACGGTGTGAGCCATCATATTTATTTTTCATCAATAATACAAGAGTTAGCATCAAGAAATCATGAAGTCACAGTTATAAATTATATTCAAATGAAAAGTAATCCTAATATACGACAAATATCATTGCGAGAGAAGAACGAAAATAATACAGACGTAGTTAACATAAAAGAATTTTATGATGATCTACCGAATTATAATCGAGATTTATATATTGTATACAAATCTGCTCCGATATTCAAACAAATAGCAACAGATAATTGTAAACGGATAATGACTAACAATAAAATTATGAATATAGTAAAAAGTGAAAAGTTCGATTTGGTTATATTAGAGCAATTTGTATCAGATTGTGGTTTCGCTCTGAGTTACCATTTGAAGGCGCCAGTGGTAGGTATTTCGGCACATGTTCTTATGCCGTGGAGTTATTCAAGATTGGGAGCCCAAAATCCTCCTAGCGTAACTCCAAATCATTTTATGGCGACCGGAACAAGTCTGACTTTTTGGCAAACTGTTAAAAGTTATTTAATTAATGTTTATTTGGACGTTTACCATACGCATTACACTCAGACGGCAGAACTAAATATTATTAAAGAGGTACTGCCGGAAACACCAGATTTGGAAACGTTATCAAAAAACATTTCGTTAATGTTAATAAATCAATATGTACCTTTAACTGGATCGAGGATCTACGGAGCTAATGTTGTGGAGGTCGGCGGTCTTCATATTAATCAGACTGAGATAATTGACAATAATAAACTTGATAAGGTATCTAATATATATTTTTTTAATTGTTATTTTTGACCATACTTAGCAAAGAAATAATAATAAAAACAAATGGTACAAAATACTTATACAGGTTTTTGACCATTCCTTTCTGTACTAGCAGTTATTTAGTATTTGTTAATTTAATTTTTTGCATATTAAAATGCTGAATTTATTCTACACATATATTTTACAGTATGTATTTAATTGTTCGTATTTACTTTTGTATTTATTTTTTAATCCTTTTTTATCCCCTAAAGGCATAAAGTTCGTCTTATGCATTTTTACATTATGTGAAATAAATAATAATAATTATTGCTATAAAATAAGTAAAATATAAATTAAATATTTTTTAAGGAATTAAAATCATTTTTGGATGGTGGCCGTGCTGGTGTTGTCTACATAAGCTTCGGTACTGTCGCATCTGATTTACCAGAAAACATAATAAATGCAGTTCTAGATGTAGCTAAAAAAACAAACATAAGATTTATATGGAAAATAGATCAAGTCAAGAAAGCTTCTAGAAATATTCTTATAAGGAAATGGTTTCCCCAGGTTCACGTTTTGTGTGAGTAAACTTTTAACTAAATTAAAAGTTATAATACAGTTTTCTATCGCTAATATTTTGATTATTAAAACCACGATGGTAATGTCGAATACATTTTTAACTGTTACCAGCATTTTTCAGTGATTTATTTGTATGTTACGTTATCCTTACATAAACTATTACTGGAACACTATTGTGTATTTCCATTTGACACTTCGTTCGGCATCAGCTTAAAACCAACGCGACACTAATTGTGTTTATCCTTTTGTGATTTCAATGTCAAGAATTTTAATGTCTTTTACTGTGACAAATAAATTTGATTCTCCCCTATTACCTTCCATTCTCTTGTAACAACGCTAGTGTCGATAACTTGGGTGTGAAATGAGTTAATTTTTGATTTCCAGGTCATCCAAACGTCTTAGCCTTTGTTAGTCATTCAGGAATGTTGAGTATCTCAGAAGCAATGCATTGTGGTGTACCAGTTATAAGTGTGCCATTATTCGGTGACCAATTTGCTAATGCTGCGTCAGCACGAGAATGTGGTTTAGGTATCACATTGGATCTTGAAGAAATTAATGAAGAGAATTTGGATGACGCTATTCAAACAGCTTTAGGATCTAAGTAAGTATAAATGTATAATAATGTATATGCTTGAGATGATATGAATGGAGATCAAGAAATGTAGACGGATTTAAAAAAAATAAAATAAAACAATTTAATAATTGGAATTCAATCCTAAGGAAGCTAAAGAACATAACTTAGCACGCTATATTCTGGATTATAAATAATATCTATGTTTAACTAAATATACCGCATTAATTGATATCCAATTAAATTAATAGTTAATTTTGTAGATTTCAGAGGAGAGCAACGGTTCTCACCAGCCTCTGGAATGACAGACCGAACACTCCCCTGCAAACTGCAATTTACTGGATTGAATATGTGGCGAAACACCAAGATGTAATGCATTTGACTCCAGTAACAGTTAATATACCAAAATATATGCTAGAATGGATAGTACTCTTTAATTCCACGTTAATAGGGTTATATGTAGCTTTTATTCTAATGAAAAAACCACCTAATTATCGTCATACTGCACCTGCAACGCAGTCTAAGAAGAGAACCTAATAATACCATCCATTTTTAATTCGTAATGCATTTATTTTTCAATTTGTCTCTATAAATAACGCTTTTTCATTACTAAGAAAACTTGTAGGAACTGTAACTTTATAGATGCCATTAGATTTAAGTATTGCCTAAATATTTATTCATTGTGATCTTTAGTAATATTGTATGCGTAGTCAGTAAGTTATTTATTTAATTTAGGTATTTACTAAAGAATTAGTATGAAATAAAGCTCATGTTTTTAACACAATTTTCTATATTTATTTTTATTAGTCCGGACTAGAGTGCGATCAATTAGATAACCAAAGAGAAGTGTTCATAGACGGCAGCCTCCAGCTAAGCTGGCTATTTTTTAAAAGTTTATTAATTGACTTTTAGGTATTTGTTAATTCTATTTATATTCATTGTTTCTTAGCCTTCGTTTTTCTTTTATGAATTTTGCTAATTTCTTTTGTTTTTGTTTTAAACATGTATGAAATTACAGTTTTAGTAAAATACATAAGAAAAGCTATAATAATTATAAAAACGGCTAGCACATCTAAGCAAAGGTATTGGAACAACGGAACATCTGCTGCAGCAGCTCTGAATGTATGATTTTTATGTTTGGCTACAAATTCTGTCCAATATACAGCGGTATCCAAAGCAGACGTTGGACGATCGTGCCATACATTTGATAATTTCTTAACTTGTTCACGAAATCTGAAAAGTCCAAAATTTGTAAATTTTTTAAGTGATAAATAAGTAGCGTTTCTAGATTAGCTTGAAGGGTATACTGAGAGATGTGATCTATTAATTTAGACAGCGGCTGCTGCTTTCAGACATTTCTCTGTGGTAGCGATTGTTTCCACTCATGGCGGATGGGTTGGTAGCTTTTCATTCGATAGAGGAATGCGTTCACGTGCTATTAGTAGGTATTAAGAGAGGATTTTACACATTTGTATTTATGATTATAATATTAATATCTTTGTTTTGTTTTTTAATAGTGTCTAGCGAACTATAAACGAAGAACGTTCTGATTTGAATAAAATATTTTAAGATACAAATAATAGTCCTTACGTGGTTACAGTAAGAGCTTAGTACTTCTTAAAACTGGATAAATTGTATAATACTATTCACAATTCATGTTTGATAAGAAGACGGGCCTTGAACTAAAGTGACTTCATTGAATCTACGTCACATCAATTTAATTCATGCAACGTGTTTTAATAGAACCAATTTATACAAAATATATTTTGTAGTCTAGTAACATTTTTTAAAAAATACTCACTCTGGTTTCAGCACTTTTTTGAATGCATTCAACAAATTTTCTTTAGTTAAATCTTTTACTTGAATTTGTACTCCTAAACCGCTCTCTTCTACCGCTGCAGCATTAGCTGGCTGGTCTCCTAAAACTGGCATTGCCACTACCGGAACTCCATGATGAATAGCTTCAGTTGTTCCGAGATTGCCGCCATGAGAAAAGAAAGCTAACGTTTTTGGATTTCCTATAATAGATAAACACTAATTTTAGTTATAAAGTTATACAGCATGTTCTGAAATTAGTAGTCAATATTTTAACTTATTATTTTTATTATTCAAATACAAATTGATAAAAACTCACCTAGAATATCATTTTGCGGAAGCCATTTTTCAGCGAATATGTTTTTATATTCTTTTACTTTATCCTTGTTATCAAATTTCCATATTACTCTTTGTGGTAATTCGGATAAGGCTCCAATAATGGCTTCAAATTTATCTTCTGGTAGGGATGAACTTTTTACTACGGAACCAAAACTAACGTAGATTACTCCATGTTCCGATTCTTCTATGAATTTGGCTAAATTCTAAATAACAACATAAAATCAATTAAATTTTTGAAGAATTAAATTACTAAATACAAATTAAATTAATCCGATATTTTTGAATTTTAATCATGAAATTCGTCATAGAGTTAGTACTAATGATTATTTTGCTTACCCCTGGTAATGTCTTTACTTTATCGACGTGATATCCTCCTACTTCGATAACGTTAGCCGGATACAACTGCGATCCAGTTAATGGGAAATTAGTGTAAAGTAATAAGCATTTAATATCTCTCGCTAAATCTTCTAATGGTGGCACATCGCTGAAATATTTGGCTAACGTCTTCTGATTATTTCTCTGTGATATAACTTTGTATATTAATTTGAAATATACATCAAACACAGTTCTTTCTATTCTCTGAAACAGATTTGGTTTCGTTCCGCCTCCCAAAAAATGAAATGATACAAAGGACGGATTATACGGAGCGCCAAACCTGTTGTAATGCCATGGCATCAAAATATGAGAAGTGAGGCCGACGACCGGCGCATCAAGTTTATGAGCTAAACCAAGGGCACAATCACTGTTGAACTGTTCCACGACAATAACGTCAAATTGGTTTTTACTTTTCCACAATTCTTGAACTTGTTTATTTTCAAGCAAGGTCACACAGTTGTCTACACCAGAGTATGTTAGGAACAGTCCAGTAAACAAGACGACCAGATACGAGCTCTGAAGTGGCATATCATCTTCGACGATCTTCACAGAACCTGCTAAACTGATGTCATTATAGTTCTTGAGTGTGTTGTCTGACGGAAAGTGTGAAATTACGGTTACATTGTGTCCTCGCCTCGCTAATTCTTCTAAATAGACGCGAAACACAAAGAAGTGGCTTTTGCCTTGATACGGGAATATGCCGAGCACATTGAGCGAATAACAAAGTGATATAATGTTTATAAATATTGCGGCACTATACAGGGTGGCCAAAAAGTCGTGGATCAAACGCAAGTAGGGGTTAGATGGGGTCATCAGCTGCAAAAAGTTGTTCTAGGGGAGGTCCTTCAGGTCAACGCCTGCAGAGTTATAATTTATTTTGTGTTTTTATTAGAAAATTGATTTTTTTTAACGAATTCTTATTAAATTTCCAAAAATCTACATCCTGTATCTTTTTTATAATTTTCACTAGATTGGTACTAATGAGTCCTTGCATTAGACATGCTATTTATGGTTGTTTATAAGGTGTGTTGAAGATAATATTCACTTTTACGATTATTTTTTTTCTTAAATCATAACTTTTAATTTACTTTGGACCCCACTGTGAAAAAAAAATACTCTACCGAAAACTGTCCCTGTATTACAAGTTTTGGCGCATTTAATGGGGATTCTGAAAAGGTATTACACATGGCTATGCGTCGCTTTAATATCTTTCTAGGGCGTAAAAACAAAACAAACGGTTGTGAAATAATTGTTTTATTAAAACAAAACATTTTACAATAAATGCTCAAAATTCCTACCTCTGACCATAATACATAATCTGCACCGTCTAATAAAATTCCTACGTAATCTACGGAATGCACCTGTGTTGTTAGTAATTTGAACCCTAGCAAATTCGAGCTTTTGTCGTAGTTCTCGTTCGGTATTGTTCTCTTTTTGATAAACTACTTCTTTAAAATAGCCCCAAAGAAAAAAATCTAATGGATTTAAATCGGGCGACCGGGGTGGCCACGCAATAGGTCCGCCTCGACCAATCCACCGATTGGGGAAGCGCTCGTTTAAATGATCTCTAACTGCTCGAGTGTAGTGAGGCGGGGCGCCGTCATGTTGCAGCCACATTTCTGCTATTCTTTCTTCTGGAACTTCAGCTTCGTTAAGAATTTGGTTTAAATTATTTTGTAAAAAATTTAAATAATTAGCACCATTCAGCCTTGCTGGCATTTCATGCAGCACCAATTGCTGGCCAATTATACCAGCCCACATGTTGATACCAAACAGATGCTGGAAACGATCATTTCTTGTGATATGGGGGTTCACTCTGGAGTAAAAATGTAGGTTGTGGATATTGAATACTCCCATTCTTCTAAAATTTGACTCATCTGTCCATAAAACCTTGTTGAAGAACTGCGGATCCTCTCTGTGGTGTCTTAGCATCTCTCTGCAAAACCGCACTCTTGTTTCATAGTCACCGGGCAGCAAAGCTTGCACCCTTTGCACGTGGTAGGCGTGATAATTCTTTCTTTTAATGATATGTTGCACCGTCGATCTTGGAATCCCGAGATTACGGGATATTTGGCGTTGACTTATACCAGGATCCAATCTTAATTCTCTCAGCACTTCATCTTCATTTTCAAGACGTAGCACTGGTCTGCCTGCTCTCGGAGCATGCTGACCGGGTAAGACTCCCTCCATGTACGAATTATGTACGCGCATAAAGACCCTGTAGTCCGGAAAACGATCACGGTTAGGGTAGCGTTGACGATATTCCCTGGCAGCAGCCCGGGCATTACCGTCGCAAAAGCCATAAAGGTAATGCATTTCTGCATACTCTCGTAAGGTGTATTCTCTCCTCGCAGCAGCCATCTGTCTACTTTTGTAGCCAATCCGTCCGATTCACACAGCACTGGTTACAGGTAGGCAATCTAACACAAGTCCGAAAAACAAATCGTATGTCAAAGGAAAGAAACCGATCACAAGTCGTCGTAAAACCGAGAAAAAAATACGCGCGTAGTCACAGGCAGGAAGCGAGTCACTAAACATTCCAAAGGAACATGCTCACACGCATCCCCCGGCCCCCGCCCCGTCCTTTTGTTTCCTAGAAAAGATATCGCTATCTGAACTAACGGGCGCAAACCGGTCTTTTATTGACAAAGGTTAAAATGGTTAGTGTAAAAGAGAGGTAGAGAGTCTTCGTCATTAATTGTATTAGTTCCAGTTTATTTTTAAATAAGCCTAACCGAGTTTTATGGTTGGGTTAACTTTGGCCTTGCTACGAATAATCGTCCTTGAAAGATATTAAAGCGACGCATAGCCATGTGTAATACCTTTTCAGAATCCCCATTAAATGCGCCAAAACTTGTAATACAGGGACAGTTTTCGGTAGAGTATTTTTTTTTCACAGTGGGGTCCAAAGTAAATTAAAAGTTATGATTTAAGAAAAAAAATAATCGTAAAAGTGAATATTATCTTCAACACACCTTATAAACAACCATAAATAGCATGTCTAATGCAAGGACTCATTAGTACCAATCTAGTGAAAATTATAAAAAAGATACAGGATGTAGATTTTTGGAAATTTAATAAGAATTCGTTAAAAAAAATCAATTTTCTAATAAAAACACAAAATAAATTATAACTCTGCAGGCGTTGACCTGAAGGACCTCCCCTAGAACAACTTTTTGCAGCTGATGACCCCATCTAACCCCTACTTGCGTTTGATCCACGACTTTTTGGCCACCCTGTATAATTTAAAATTCATAATAAGTTATTCAAGAGATAACACTTAAAACAAACGTTGCTCGCTTACTACAAACTACCGGCTACTGATGATCGAAGCGGTTTACCAACAATGAGTGATACCTCAGAATTAGATAATTCAACCATAGTTCTTTCCTTGTAAGTATTGTTTATAATATTGTAAGATTTCAATAGGGGAGTCTAAACTACTTGATAAATAAATAACACTCACGTTGTATGGTTTAAACTCCTTGTATTTTTGTTATTTTTATTTCCACATGTACGATTGTTTTTACTTTTTCTTTGTTCTCCTATCTACCTGTCTTCTCTACCTCGCACAACACTTCACAGCCCTACTCAATGTTGCCATCCAAAAATAAAATCATTTTGTAAAAATTAAAACAACCTAACACTCGTCCATCCTGACTCCGTGCATGTCCCCATGCACGCAGTCAAAATATCACAAGATTGCCTAACCTAACACTCGGGTATTGTCCTAGAGTTGTAACAGATATAATCAGTTTCAATACAATTTTTCAAATTCCAAGATTGAACATAAGTTAGATCTCTATTACATCATTATCATAGCTTAATATCTACCTCATTTACATATTTCTATCTTAATTTCAGTACTTGCCTAAATCAAATGCAATTAGTTACAAAATATAAATAATATAACAAATACAAGTCAAGTAATAATTAATTATTTACATACATTCTTGATATATAAATCACCAGTGAAGACCATTATTTTTCTTCCAATTCAACAGCATCCTTTCCAAATGTGTGTTGCCTGTGAACCCATCCTTCTCACAGGTAGACTCATCCATGAAATATAGGTATGTTAATGAACCCTTTATTCTCACTAACATCCTATCCAAAAATATAGGTATGCTAGTGAACCCATCATTCTCACCAGCATCCTATCCAAAATATAGGTATGTCAGTGAACCCTTTATTCTCACTAACATCCTATCCAAAAATATAGGTATGCTAATGAACCCATCATTCTCACCAGCATCCTATCCAAAAATATAGGTACGTTAGTGAACCCTTCATTCTCACTAACATCCTATCCAAAAATATAGGTATGCTGATGAACCCTTCATTCTCACCAGCATCCTATCCAAATGTTGCCTGTGAACCCATCCTTCTCACAGGTGTGAATCTTCCAGACGCATAGATGGCGCTTTTCGTAGATCCTTCCCGCTATTAATGTTGTCCCTATATCCTGCTATTATTATTATCCTATTAACATTGACAGTTATTGTAATTCTAAAATTATCAACTAAGTTATCATTATTAATTACCAGCTCTTGATAACATTATTTATATCAATCTTAGTATATTCTACATATGTATAATAATCTATAATCAATACATAAATTTTAATCATCTACCTAACAAACGTTTAAACATCTTTATCATCATCGCCCTCAGAACTAATCTCATGATCACTTTCATTATTCACATCAAGTGCTGTGATATGTACCCAGGGCAACATGCGATCTGCAGCCACAATTGTTTTACGTTTATTTTTAGCGTTACTAAAGCCAGGTATGGAAGCTAATTTATAACGATCATTTCCCAGAATCTCAACAACTCGGTACGGCCCTATATATGATGGAAGAAGTTTCTTACTTTTACCGTCATTGTTAAAAGTAGTCTTAGATATTTTAACTAATTCACCCTCTATAAAAGTACGAGCTGGTCGCCTGTTTTTATCGTAACGTTCCTTCTGTTTTTGTTGCTCTCTGTCAATCCTATCTTTTGCCTCACTACGAACCGAGTCTATATTACTGTTTTCCCGTGTTTTGTCTAGTATCTCGTTCATTCTTGGGTCTATCTCAGAGTTCATACACGATCCAAACATTAGCTCGGAGGGAGTCCTACCTATGGTCTTTTGACGGGTATTGTTCATACCCCATTGTATCTTACCAATTTTGTCATCCCAATCGCTTTCATTGCCATTCAAGTTCTGAGCTGTCAACGCACTGACGATGGTGCGGTTATACCGCTCTACCTGCCCATTTGACCTAGGGCAAGCGACAGCGTTTAAAACGTGTTTTATGCCTTTGTCGAGACAAAAATGCTTGAAGGCATGTGATGTAAAACATGTGCCCCTGTCACTAATAATACGATCGGGACTACGGAAGGTAAAGAAAATGTCTTCTAAAACACGAATAGCTGACTGAGTTTTGGTGTTACGAACAGGTTTAATGAAAACGAATTTAGTGAATGCGTCTACTATGACCAAAAGATAGGAGTTTCCCCTCTTAGACCGAACAAAAGGACCGAGATGGTCTAAATGTAAAGTGTGGAATGGTACCTCAACTTTAGTGATTGGATGCAAGTATCCGTCTTTCGAAGGAGTTTTTTTTTGAATAAGCACACTCAATACAGGCCGCCACATACTTTTTGATAAATCTTGACATTTTGGGAAACCAATATGTTTTTCTAATCCTATCTAATGTCTTTTCTAACCCAAAATGTCCGATATCATCGTGATTCATACGACAGATTTGCCATCTAGCTCCTTTTGGTACTACCCAACGCAAATTATTGCAATTACCATCTAAACATCTATACAATTTGTTATCTTTGATAACGTAGTTTTCTTTAATATACTTCAGTCCTTCTGCATCAATATTCGAAGTTAATATATCTTTAATACGTGATATCTCGCTATCGCCTAATTGAAGGGTATGGAGCCAGTCCTCGCGAGAGATTGACATAACAGCTGGTAACGGTTGAGTTTCCAATAAATCCTCAGTATTAAAGATAGGGTTACGCGACAATGCGTCCACGTGTGACATTCTCGAACCGGCACGATATTCCACGTTGCAATTAAACTCCTGCAAAGACAGCCACCAACGAGCTATACGCGGTATTAGATCCCTCTTCGAGAATGTTGAACGCAGAGCACTGCAATCTGTGATTATCTTAAAATTCTGCCCTATCAAATAAACCCGAAATTTCCTAAGCGAACATACGACTGCGAGAGTCTCAAGTTCGAAAGCGTGAAAATTCCTTTCTTCGGGCGAAGTCTGGCGGCTGTAGTATGCTACAGGACGAAATGCATCACCTTCGTGCGTACGTTGAAGCAAAATACCTCCTATACCAACCTTACTGGCATCTGTGTGTAGTTCCGTCTCTGCGTTCGGATTATAAATTGTCAATATGGGTCTATGAATTAAACTCTTCTTTAATACGGCAAAAGCTCCCTCCTGTTCTTTGTCCCAGGCCCACTTGGACTCTTTCTTCAATAGTCTGGTGAGGGGACTAGCCAAAATTGCAAAATTACGAACAAACTTACGAAAATATCCTACTAAACCGAGAAACTGACGGACTGCATGAACATTAGTAGGAACTGGGAAATCTTGGACCGCTTGCACCTTGTTATCTCCAGGTCTCACTCCATCGCCGCTAATCTCATATCCTAAATAGAATATCTTGTCCTGAAGAAAAGTACACTTCGACAGATTGAGCGTTAAACCGGCCCCATCAATAAGACGTAATACATTCTCTAATCGCTGAAGACATTCATTCACAGATTTACCGTAGATTAGGACGTCATCTATATAAGCAGTTGCTTCTGAAAACCTACAAGAGCCCAGCACTTTATTCATCATACGTTGGAATACTGCCGGCGCATTTGCCAACCCGAATGGCATACGGTTGAATTCGTACTGCCCATCCGGGGTAACAAAAGACGTGTAGGCTTTAGAGCTCTCAGCAATTGGCACCTGGTAATATCCGGATGCCAGGTCCAGAGTGATGAAGAATGACTGACCTGAAAGTCTCGAAATTTCGTCTTCTATAATTGGCATGGGATACCGCTCCTTCACAGTTATCGAATTTAGAAGCCTATAATCGACACATAACCTCATTTTGCCATCCTTTTTGCGTACAAGTATGATGGGACTGGAGAATTCTGAAGTAGATTCCCTAACGATGCCCGAATCCAGCATTTCTCCCACCATTTCTCGAACCTGTCCGCGCTCCTTATGAGAAAGTCTGTAAGGTCTGTAGACTACAGGCTTTTGGCTGTTTAATTCGATGTTCATTTCCGTAACATTGGTACATCCTAGTTCCTTTAGCGTTGATGCAAAACAATGCCGAAATCTTCGCAATAGCAGAATCAACTGCTGTTTCTGTAAGGGGTCAATAGAACTACCAACACGAACATTCGACTCATCTATGTCTCCATTTACTAGCTGTGTAATGTCGCTAGCCGGCGTTATGATGTGATTAACAACCTGAACTTTTCTCGCTCGGCCTATTGTCATTCCACGTTGCATAATAGCACTACTATTTAACGGTGTAATGTAAACATTGATTAACTGATCCTTGACATGATAAATACCTCCATGAATCACTGCCTGGTTAACTGGTTTCCCTACAATTCTATCGCTTAAAATAACAATTCCCTCATTTATTGATTCTATTATAGCCCTTACCGAAACATGACCACAAATTTTTACATCCGACATGACTACTACATTAAATGACAATTCATCTATTTCATCTTTCTGTGCTGTAGGTAGTTCCAATTTAATATCATAAAACTTTAATGTATTTGCATCCTTCAAGACCAAAATGTGAGGTTGTTCTGTGAACGATTGACCGATCAAAAGCGGTACATCGAGGTATGCATCGTCGATCACTAAACACTGCACCGAAGCCAGAACACCATCTACTCCTAGATTAACCGTGACTCTACCTATGGAATACACAATGTCGTTACCGAAGCCCTTCATGGGAGTGGATTTATGCTCAATAGACAAGGATAAAGCAGTAACTGCAGAGACACAAATCAATGAGACTTCGCTACCAAAATCAATGAAAGATTTAAACGGAACTCCATTTACAGAGCATAGTTTCGTAAATTTAGAACTACTTTCGGAAGCCAAGATACGCATAGTCTTTGGTACGTATGACGTCTTATTATCGGGGTTTTCCACACGAACCAAACAATTTTCAAATTTGTGCCCATATTTTTGACACTTCGTACATTGTACGATTGGCTTTGTGCATTTAGATACCGGGTGTCCTCTTTCCTTGCAGTTAAAACAAAATATCTGACCAGTAAATGTTCTGTTATTGGGTCTATTCTTGGCGCTAGATTCAACAGCGTTCTTCCACTTAAAATTGGTCCTGTCATATGGGGAAGTAACATCTTTGTTGGACATTAAATAGGACAAAAGTTGTTCAGGTTCGGAGCAACGAAGAGCGTTGGCACTAGACCGTAAAGTTCTATCGTGTAACCCGTGTATTAAGCATTCGACTGCACGCTTGCCCTGGATATCACATTGATTTAACATAGCTAACTTTTCATAATAATATATCTCTAAGGGTTCATTAAATCTACTTTTTCTTTTGAGCATATCTTCTAGAGATTGGCCATAATTTTGTTCGAATGGAAAGGCGTTTAGTAATTTCTGTTGCCATTCGGCCCAAGTAAACAATATAGAATTTAAGCTTTCATACCAGGTTTTGGCCAATCCCTGAAGTTTCTGCATTGCAAAGTGTATGGTGGTCTTTTCGTCCCATTCGTATACACTGGCACATTCATTGATCTTTTTAATCCAGATATCTATTCTCTGTCCTTTACTACTAGGATCAAAATCTGGGAGAATATTTTTATGATTAACAGCATGAGGTGTTGAATGTCCCGGTGCATGCGCATGAGTCTTGTATTGCCCTAAATTACTCAATAATTTTATAACGTCTTTAGAAGAAAACGTAGGACTACTTGTCCTATTTTGCGGCTGTGACTCACATCCAGTACGATCGTTCGACTTCCGGCGATGGCGGTCCTTCGATACCGGTTGGGAGTTACCCTCGCGTAGCCACCGATGATCATCAAGTCTGCTTTCTTCACGATGTACTCGACGTGACTGATGTCCCTCGTGGTGATCCACGTGTGAAGGATGACCCTCACTTGAATTTGTTCGCCGTGACGAGCAGCGCCTCAGGCGGTCGGTCTCCGCCTCGAGTCTCAGGACGCGTTCTCTTTCGATTGACAACTTGCGTTCTAACTCGCGGCGACTCCTACTTCTACTTCTATAACCACGTAACGGGCTCCTGCTACGGTGAGGCAGTGCCCCCCTGCTGCTGCGGCCCCGTTCCGGCGTCGCCAGTCGGCGCGACATGGTTGTATCGTCACTGGGTTCCATTTTCCTGAAACTCGAAAATTGACATATATGGAAATGTTCGGAAAGTTTAAAACGGTCTAAACTACATTGCGTTATAAGGAACCACGAACAGTGGCGCCATCTAGTTGTATCTTGTAGAAACAATAAATTTATCTGTTAATATTATCTTTTTTTTTGTGTATAGTTTAGTGTGTATATAAACAATAAAAATATTTAATAGTACAGAGTATCGAGTTCGTCATACATTCAAAACATGCAAGCCACTCAAGAAGTATGTCAAACAAAGATAAGAAAAAGAAATAAGGATCAGCCCAAGTCGATTTAGAAAATAAAATAACAGCAATAATACACAACAACTGTCATCATTAGTAAACAAATGTCATTATACCTTTGACATAATTTTATTCATTTATTATCATTTTACCGAAATGAAATTAATCGGAATATAAATTAATTTCTATAAGCATTAAATACTAAATACAAATTTATAATGACAATCTCGAACATTCGATATGATGCCATTGTTGATCCTAAATCGACTTACACGCAAATAGCACGTGGCGAATCCCACTTCTGAAATGTAAGATTTCAATAGGGGAGTCTAAACTACTTGATAAATAAATAACACTCACGTTGTATGGTTTAAACTCCTTGTATTTTTGTTATTTTTATTTCCACATGTACGATTGTTTTTACTTTTTCTTTGTTCTCCTATCTACCTGTCTTCTCTACCTCGCACAACACTTCACAGCCCTACTCAATGTTGCCATCCAAAAATAAAATCATTTTGTAAAAATTAAAACAACCTAACAATATAATTAACTACGAGGTTATAATTAGTCAAGGTTATATTCATTGACAAAAGTTGTTATGATTTAATAAAAATGTTAAAATTCTTGGTTTATAATTTTATTTGAAATTAGGTACATCGTTATGTGCAAATCGTTTGTGTTAACACTGACCTACATTGTTGCGGTTGTCATTAAATGTTATTGTATAGATAGAATGTAGCGTAATCTGTACATATCGCTCATTATTTATTGCAAGAGATAATTCAAAAATGACAATTATACAGTTTAATTTTATAATTTTTCCACTTAGAAAATAATTTAGAAACACTTAGAAAATACATCCACTTATTATTATTTAAAAAATTATTATAATCGTGAATGCGACATAACAATGAACAAAACTTTCTTGTACAAATAATTTAGTAAACTTGCAATTTTGCTGCAATAATCTATCATTACAGATATCGCGCAAGATGTAGATCCACTCCCTCATGGTGAACATCTAAGATAGTCATTAGCGGTTAAAGTCGAACTTTATTGTTGGCCCAAAATACAGATTCTATTCTTATACGAAAAATAAGAACTTGAATTTAACGATTTGTGAGTTATATCACTCTTGCAATAATGCAAATACATGAGCGAATTGTGTAACACAATAATTGCATTGTCGTACTTTACTGGGAATTTTAAAGCACAATGCAATTTATTATTGTAATAGATTAGTACCTATACCTATATTTATTTACAAGGTTTTATAAATAGATACGTTATGGTCATTCTTTTTTGTTTTTATTGACCTTTTTCGGTTTTTTCCCGGAAAATATCTTACATAAAACTTTATTTACAGAATATAAACTTATAAATACGAATGAACCTAATACTAAAATAATATCTAGACATAAATATTGATATAATGGGACATCAGCCGCTCTTGTTCTAAAAGTAAAATTTCCATTTCTTGCTGCGAATTCTGTCCAATAAATTGCTGTATCCATCGCTTTTTGGGGCCGATCGTTCCATAGATTTGATAAACTTTTAACATGTGCACGGAATCTAAAATAATATATAAAGAAATAAATTTCCTATAATTGTTTTCTAAATTAACAGTGTTAGATAAAACGCAATAAGCGTCAACCCAAGGCAGTTGGAAAGAGATGCCAATAAAATTAAATAGAGGAAATGCGGAATAGCGGAAAAATATGAAAGCGGTCACGTGAAGCGGCAAGGGCGCAATCTGTGCGTAAAGCGGATAACGTGGATTCGTTGATTTATTTGTTCTATTTTTTTCGTCATAATTTAATATTGTAATAAAAGTCTTACTGAGGATTTAAAATTTTCTTAAAAGCAGCCAAAAGATTTTGTTCGTTCAGGTCAGGTAAGAATAACTGCACTCCAAGTCCACAGTCTTCAACTGCAGCTGCATTCGAAGGTTGATCACCAAATATAGGCATGACAATCATAGGTACTCCATTTTGAATAGATTCTGAACAACTTAACATCCCAGCGTGAGAGTAAAATGCGACTACGTTTGGATGTGCTAAAATTTAAAATCGGTTAACATTTGTAACTAAAAGAAAAGTATATTAAAAGACAAGTCAAAGATTAGGTACCTAAAATGTCATTCTGCGGTAACCAATCTGAAGTGTAAATATTTTTTGGATTGCCTGGTAAAGTTTTTTCACTCCATTTCCACACGACCCTCTGTGGTAACTTTTGAAGAGTTTTTACGATGGCATCGAGCCTTTCTGGTTTAAGACTAGATCCTTTGAGCATAGTTCCCAAACTTATGTATATAACGCCATGCTTAGATTCTTCTATGAATTTCAAAAGTTCCTAAAATAAGAATAAAATGTGTCGTCAAACGAAACATAACTTATGTGCGAGTAGTATCTCATAAATCGTGAAGGCCAGTAGGAATATTTAATACATAATTGTTATTAATTTGATCGTATACCATACGATAATAATATTACAATATATTATTCTCACCTTTTCAAGCGGTTTTGGTTTAGCAATATGAACACCACCGACTTCAATAACATTTGCTGGGAATAATCTCGAGCCCGTTAGCGGAAAGTAATGATTTAACAGAACAATTTTTGTTTCTCTTGCCAACTCTTCTAGTGGCGGCACATCTTTAAAATATTCAGCCAAAGTTTTTTGATCCGTCCTTTGTTGATAATTTTTATATAAGAAATTAAAGATCGTGTGAAAAACTTGTCGATAAATTCTCTGCAACAGATTCGGATGGAAACCTCCGTCCAACATTACTAAGGGTACATAGGACGGATTATAAGGAATGCCGAATCTCTCGTATTGCATAGGAAGAAGTGCACACGACGTCACTGCAACCGTCGGTGCATTAAACTGATGAGCCAAACCCAAAGCACAATCACTATTAAACATTTCATACAGTATCACATCGTATTTTTGTTTATTCTTCCATAACGTCTGGACCTCTTTATTCTGAAGCATATTCTTACAGGCAAATATACCTCTTTCCATTAGAAATGGTGTCATGGCGATCGGTCCCCAAAAAGTGGTCTCCACATTGAAATGGTTCTCTAATATTTTAGTCGTTCCTGCTAAACTTATGTCACGATAATTCGGGACGGGATTCGGTCGAGGAAAATGTGAGATCACGGTTAATTTATGTCCTCTATTAGCTAATTCTAATAAATATGGTTCAAACACAAACCAATGACTTCGTCCTTCATGAGGAAATAATGCTAATATATTTAGAGATTTTTCATTATTTGCACAAAACACACTAGAAAATAGTAACAATGTGAAAATTGTGTAGAATATCGTCATTGTCGCAAACACGTACGTCCCGAGCTATGAATAAAATAAACTGAGGAACTTTACACGCGTGCTGTAGATAGTTACTAGGTCGAACAATTTTTTATTTTCGATGACATCAAAAATAAATTGATAAAGAGGTATATGGTTACGATAGTAAAGGCGTTTTATTTTGATTATTTGATAACCTACGATAAAATCGCATCATCTCTAAAGAATACGAAAAATCTAATATAGAGCAATGCTGTACCTAAAACTTTCACGCATGTCTGTTTGGGGTAGATAGTACTTTACCTTTTTTAATTAGTTTCTGAAGAATGAAGGCAACACATGGAATAATATATATTTTTTAATTCGTACTTTGTGTGCTCTTATTATTGGACGCAAATGGACATTAAACTACATTATGAAAGAGCGCATTTATTAATCATGATTATTGCGAAAGCTTTTTTACTGCGGTATTGGCGTATATATTTGAGCGAGACATGAATAGTTGCGTCCTCAACTTCAATGCCATTTGACTGAGAGCAGATGAGCAACGATTGGTCCGCAGTATAGCGAAGGGCTTATTAACGAACTGAATCTTTGTGAGTAGTTTTGTTTTGATGAGATGGTCGACTATTGCTAACAAAGTTCGATGTTAGTAAGAACGTATTATACTATTCATACCAACATTTAGCTATACGAATGAGATCATATTAATACTTTATAAACCACAAAGTATCAAATTCGTTCTATTATCTGGTAAGAATATTATTTAAAAAACTGGATGTACGGAAAACAAAAACAAAATATAAATAAGATTAGAAAATTTATTAAACTTAAGTACCTACGTAAGTATTATAAATTAAAAAAAATAACATCAGATAACAATACATTAATAAATAATAATTAACACTTAACAGACATAAATAAGTACAGACAAAATAATATAGTAAACAAAATGCAGTTCACCAATCACAACCAAGCTGAAACGATGCGCACATGATATAAATCATTTTTAATATTATTTATAATATTACAAATGGGGATAAATCAAAAGCCATTGCGCTCCTGTGAATACGAAAAAATCCGACGTGTTCCGATCCGTCCGGAGACCATATCTCGAAAATGGAATTATCTACATGACTTTTTTCAAAAGTTACCAAACACTAAGTTTACTATTTAGAAAAATATATAAAAACGTAGGTTTTTTAAATATTGTTGCTCGACATTTGACAACACTCCATTAGAGTGCGGCCCATGAACGGAAACAACTGCTACTACAGATAAATTTCTGCAGGCAGCAGTCGCCACCGCTATACCGCCGGTTCAAGCCGGCATAATTTGAGCCTTTGCCCGATTGTATTAGACACTTCTATTAAGCAATTATTAGAGTGCTACCCAAGAAAACACATTTATTCAAACTTAACCCTTTTAGGTCTCCTATCTTCATAGTACACTCTTCCTTCTGTAGTTCCACTAGGACAACAGCAACAACACAGAGAAAAAAGTTTATACATAACATAACAAAGAATGTAAGCTACAAAACCAATGAAGCCAAGGACATCTATCTGTGATTGCTGGTACCACGGTAAGTCGGCATAAGTTGATGATAACTTAGGAACGCCTCTGTAACGAGCTACGTACTCGGTCCAATAGATGGCGCTCTCCATTGGAGTCATTGGACGGTCGTGCCAGATTTTAGACATTAGTTTTGCTCGTTGTTGACACCTGGAATAGGAGGAATTATTTCAAATGTTCATTAGATTCATGTAAATATTACTTTCTATATTTTATTATTACAAAAAAGATGTCTTTGTTTTATTATATTTAATAAAACCCTTCAAATTGTTTGATGTAAACCTTTCTCGTTTGATCGTTCCAAGAAAAGCGAATCAATAGAATAAATATTTGTATAAATGGAAGCTAAATATAGCTTTCATCTTTTTGTGAATAAAATAATTTGAATTGATAACTTACGTCGGATCTAAAACGTCGTTAATAGCATCCAGAAGCAAAGCTTTATTTAAACTTTCAAAGGGCACCAGTATCGCTATACCAGCATCTCTCAAAGCTGCAGCATTTCCATATTGATCACCAAACAAAGGTATGGCTACTGTTGGAACTCCAGCATCTATTGTTTCAATTGTGCTAAGTATTCCAGCATGTGATATAAAAAGTTTTGTATTTTCATGTCCTGAAAATTAATCAATTTTATTTTACCTCTAAAAGGAGAATGCCCATTTTTGGACCCACTTGATACCTAATAGTTTGGTAACAAAAGAATATTCTAAAATAATATCTTATTTTTTTATTAATTCATTTTAATTATATCAACACATCGTTTACCAATCAATAGACAATGTTTAATTACATAAAAAACAGATATCTTCAATTAATAAAGCATTTAAAATAATAATAATGTCAAATATTGCATCAGAAAGAAACTAATTACTCAATAATCCGGTGAAAAAATTTAAACTTATTGGTAATAAGCATAAGGAAGTAGATTTATTTTGTTACAAAAGTAACAAGTAAAGTAAGTCGAATGCATATTAAAATTCTAAAATAGTTGCGGCCTGTATCGCCTCTTACGCGAAGGTCTCACAGTTCAATTCCCGGTAGAAATAATTTTTTATTTGTGATATTATTTTCTGCATTTGTTTCGGAATTGGATGTTTGCATTATTTGGGGTCGAGGCATTGTTTGTAAATAATATTTTTTTAAATTTTAACTTACGTAGAATATCGTATTGTGGTAACCATCTCCTGGTCATAACATTTCTTGGCAAATTTTCTAAAGCTTCTCCATCCCATTTCCATAAAATTCTTAAAGGTAATTTTTCAAATGTGCTCAATAATTCTTTAAGTTTTTCTGTGGGCAACGTCGAGTCTTTGGTTGTTGATCCAAGATTTACATATATCAATCCATGTTCTGATTCATTTATAAAACGCTCGATATCCTGGTCATATACATAATTCGACTTTAAATTTTATTTTTACACATATAGACACGATATTATTCAATTATGATGAAAATTATTATAAAATAAAATAATAATATAAGAGTGGAAGACAGACTGATGGCGGTTATTAGCTCAAGCCTGGGATAGTGCCACCACTTTCAAATGGAACACCCGTGAAGTGACTATATCACGTTTTAGGATCAGTTTGGAAGAAGCCAGGTATACCGAAAGGAGTGTGCACTGTAAATCTAGATGGTGCACATTCTATTTCACAAGCCGGCATAGCGAAGGCGACGTTGTTGCCGTCCATGGACCGCACTCTAGCTTGACATCAGGAGGGGTGTTGTCATATGCCGTTTAAAAAAAACTGTCAATCGAAATAACGATTTCTTTATAAACCGAACACAAAAATATTATTTACAGCTTCACTTCTGCAATGGAACGCAACGGGGCAAAGTTTAAATATTACCAATTATATCATATTATAATCAAAATATACACAATGAACAATAGCAAAGTCAACATATTCGTAACTTGCCTAATATGCTCATATCAAATTAGCATCATTAATTTACTCACCGTTGGAAGGACTCGAGGCTGTCTCACGTGAATACCTCCAATGTCTACAACATTATCAGGTCTAATAAATCCGCCAAATATAGATTGATGTGTGTTTACAAATTTTAAAGTCGCATTGTTTGCAATGCTCTCTAAAGACGGAAGGTTATCTCCCAAGTATTTATACAAGTACACATGATCTGTGACTTGTGAACCGACGTAATAAACCCAGTTTGTTATATGATATAGAACGTAACTCTTCACTCTCTCGAAGAACCAGGGCTTTTTCCCGTAAGATAATAGTGATTGAGGTATCGATGCCGAATTGAACGGAACTCCCAATCTGTTATACTGCCACGGTTGGATCGGTTGAGGATTAAACGTTATATAGGGTGTGCTGAAATTCGAAGCGAGAGCGATCCCACAATCGCTGTTGTAAGATTCCACAATAATCACATCAAATTTTGGTTTAGTTCTTAACATGTGAAGAACGTGGTGGTTGTTCATCAGCATTTTGCAATCGTCGTTCCCCGTCTTGGTCAGCACTAATGTTTCGAACGGTAGTCGCGCAACCTCGTTAGGTATCACTGACTCGAACGACATACCTTTGTACACCGGGTTTTCACTTAATAATATATCTTTGTACGTCGCTGGAGCATCAGGCATTTGGAAATGGCTTATAAGTATCACTTCATGGTTCCTATTTGCTAACTCACGAAATAGACCGCGATATGTCATGTAATTATTGCGATCCAACGACGGAAATATACCCAATATTTTATAACAGTCTACATGAAAAACAGTCGCGATGTAGAAAACAACAAAAACATTAAAAAACATTTTTGTGCGCGTTTGTATCGCTCCACGGTTTGAGGGTTACTAGGCCGTAAAACATTACCGGTGTGCGTGTTGTCTAATAATAATGCTATGAGGTAATCTTGGAGCTGACGTCGTAATGTTACGACAAAATCAAAAATATTCGATGACGATGACGAAAACAGCCGCCCGCATGTGGACTTGACCCTGATTTCTCGGTAGGTACATTGTCCGCTCTACCGCGTCAAGTAATTGACTATTGACTATCTCTATCTGCATAATATTATAAACTTTACTTTCTAACAATGTATACAATGATAGTCATTTGTTTTTCCATGAATAAAGACAAATTATAAATAGAATTAATATGTCTGAAATTATTATTGATAAAGTTTTGTAGGTAATAAGGGAGTGGTTGTATGGGAATGGAGGCGATACAATAAGGGCTCGGTAGATTGGAAACAACCGCAACTATAAAGTACCTATTGCGTCATGAGTGTAATAATAAATGCCCACGTTCATTTTATAGTCACGAAAGTAATTCAAATTATTTAATAATTTCAACCGATGAGTGAATTGTAAAAATTTATAACAATTTGCCTGGCCATATAAAAGAAGAGTCAAATTATAATAAGTTTGTTACTATATTAAAGACATTTTTAGTAAAGAATAGTTTTTATAATTTAAGCGAATTTTTATATAATAATAAGTAGTAATAGTAATGTATATCTATAGGTTTTTTTCAGTGCCCTAACGGGGTTCTTGCAGAACATCAGGCAGGAAGGAAAATAAATATTTTATTTTGAATTTTCATATGAAAATAGGATAGGTAAACTTCAAAGTAAACTAAACTATTACGCATTTTATTTATTTTTATTGTAGCTCGTCATATGACTACACTCAACCTGATGTGAAGCTAGAGTACGGCACGAGTACGATCCGTGGACGAAAACAACTGCTACTACAGGTTTTCTATAGGCAGTAGTCGTCTCCGCTATATCGCCTTGGTCAGATGAATGTGCTCTGGATTGACAGTGCACACTCCTCTCGGTTTAACTGTTTTATAACTAGCTTGTGTAACGCAGTGGTTACGCGAAGTTATGTGAAAAAATAACGGTCAATTATAATCCGAATTGCGTAGCAATGATCTCAATTGCAAAGTACATTTTTTTTACAACAAATTTATCTGTAGTGGTAGTTCATGGATTGAAGTTGTTTTCAAAGTAGCATAATTATAGGAAGGGAGAATGTAGATCTTCAATTGTATAAAAGCGGTGTAACATTTCCCTTTGTCATGTGTCGCCACGACGAGACACTTTTCTATGGATTCACTAACCATACCAGGGTTGTAAATTGGAACATTTTGAAATTTTCTCTACAATAATTACTCTTTGTTGATATGATTTAATCAGGCGCATAATTCTTTATTGTCTCATGAAATTAGGGGCGTACTTTTTATTTTTCAAATATACGAATTGTACTATATTTTATCAATAATAAATCATGTGGTGACAACCCTATATAGGTTAATGACATTGATATGTAATAACAGATTTTAAAAGTATTATGTCATATTTATGTTACGGAATAAATGTAAATAAATAAAAATAAATGATTTCTCAACTTTTTATAGCGGTTCGGTATGTGACCCCCACTTCGCTTCGCTAGCCTATCTATGAGTGAAAATAATGTTGCCAGAGAGAAATTTCTCCGGGGAGAAATCCGCTCGTCTCCACTATGCCGTATGCCGGTTTAAGAAGACTAATCTGTACCATCGATTGACAGAACACACTTCTCGTACTACCCAACGGATCCCGAAACCGGAGTGTTGTGCCCTCTTGGTTGAGGTGTTTTTTTTATCTCTTTCCTTAATTAGTTTAATGGTTATTATTGAGTAATTTTATGTTGCGCATGCGAGTAATTGTGGAAAAATTAAAATTCACTCTATATGAGGCAACGGAAGCGGTTTTTTTGTGGTTATCCCACGCCGTTAAAACGCTCATATTGTGACGTCACCGGGTGCATTGCCGCCAAATACTCCAAGAAAGCGTCAAATTGTAAAACACCATTGCAATTTAATGCAAAGACATCAAGAATTTACTACGCGATATTGGCAGAATTGTCGTTGTTATGACATCTGAGGCCATTTAACAAAAGAAGAAGATTCCGAAACCTGACTAGGCCATTTCATGGGTGTTACACTTAAAGGTGGTAGTATTACACCACGACAGCAGATAATAACCATCACTAGTCTGCCTACCTCTCCTAAGATTATTGATTCAATATAAAATTAGAGTACAATAAATAAAATACAAAGTTTCGTCGGATGCATGAGTACAATGCAATCAAGAGAATAGACATTGAAAAAGATATCCGAAGAGCAGAGAACGGCGGGCGGCGGCGTTTCTGTCGCTCTATTATATTCGTATTTGTAAGAGGCATTAGTCGGAACCCCAGCCCTCGACAACATAAAAATGTAATTACAAGAGGGAACTTCACGAGGCACTTAAATATAGATTTACCCTTTGAAGAACGTTTTGATAGAGGCGGAGGTGTGAGATCCATCATATCTCGATTGTGCCGCGTCTCTCAATTATTCCCTTCTCAGGACTGATAACTTCATTCATTTTTCAAGCGGTTTCTCTGACGGGTGTACTTAGATACCGCTTTTCGTCGTTGGCAACTTTGGAATATTTATCCTTTCTATCGAAATGTTGGTATGCCATTGTTTTCTACTTATTGCCTCATCATCACCCACAATGTGTTACGAGAGTTTAAAAAAATATATTATTCATAGAAAATATTGTAATTTCTTGTTTAAATATTTCTTTTCGTTATAAGTCATTTTTAACATTTTTACCATATATTATAGTACTGGATTTATTTAACTGTGATAAAGAAGCACAAAAGCAGAAGTTTAAATTAGTAAATAGAAGACAATCTCCATAAATAAAAATCAAGATAATTTTATTTGAATGAAAATGAATTTTCTATTATCCAATGTAAGTAAGAGGTAACTCTGGTATATCCACTAGGTAATCCTATTTCACAGCCTGTTACTGCACCAAACGATGTTATGCCAACCTGAAAATGCAATGGTTAATACATTATTCTTATCTTCGCCTGATATTAACATAGAGTGAGGTAACGAACAGAAGCGATTGCTGATACATAAAAATACTAGCGACTTACAGCCGCGTCACCTCTGTTATGCTGCATTTGTGAGACTAGGTACTTATGCAGCAGATCCTCATAGCTGTCGCACTGCACACTTCGCTCGTTATGCTTCAAATTCGAAGACATGATATTATAACTAATAATATTTCATTAAATACTTCTAATTTTAAGTCCATGACACTTGATAATAAAAATGTGCCCACGATAACCTTATGTCAATAAGGACGGAAGAACCGCAGTACACGTCACTATGGCGGCCCAAGAAGGTATTTTTTCATGCTACGTTTAAAGGATCCAAGCTTAAGGAATCTGAGAACACGTAGAAGAGGAAAACATTATATTTATCGATAAATGAAAATGATTTACCAAAATATCTCTTCCATTACTATTAACGGCAAGAGGTCCACCAGAATCACCGCCACAAGTCCCAGTACTTCCAACTCCAGATGTGCATAATGTTGTATTTAATATGAATTCCCCAAAAGTTTCTTCACACTCTTCGTTTGATATAATTTGTAATATTGCTAAATTCAATTGTTGCTCAACATCCAATTCTCCATCTTAAATATTGAAAACTAATCAATGTGGAAGGAATAATTCTGATGATTAATGGTTTGATTTCTTTCATCAACTCACCATCTCCAGTAAGACCATATCCGGAGGCTGTAGCATAAAAGTCAACGAAGTCCTTATTAAGTTCACTTCCAGATGGCAGAGCGATAGGGAAAATGGATTCTGTAATTGAATAATTTATTAAGAAAATATAACATGGTCTTTCTGTTTTTCATAGTAGTTTTCACTCTGCCTGATGTTAAGCTAGATTACATACATTACAGGTGCGGAGACTATTGTTACTGTACATATATGTCTACAGGCAGCAGTCGCCCCCTCTACGCTGGTTTTATGCAATACCCGGTTATTTTTGAGCTAATCCATAATTAAAAATTAAAAAAATATCTCTCGAGCTCTCAAAACACTGGGCTGATAACGAGCGTACCACTCTTTAAAAAAAATGTGTGCCAGGCCTGTATACCAATATTAATATTTTTAAAATTAAAATTACTTGTGAATGTAACGGTAGGAATTTGTGCAAGTGCGATATCATTAGCAACTGTTTCTGGGTCCCATTCAGGATGTGCGATAATATCGGATGTAGGGAATCTCTCTCCTCCATAGAATAGTGACGAAGATCCCAAGATAATAATGAACAGTGACGCTGACATTTCTCCATCATTATAGCAATGAGCGGCTGTGATTACTGTCGTATCTGATATGAGGGATCCGCCACATATTGATGATAGATTGTGCGTTATCGGAATTATTATTCCGGCCTGAAATTAAGTTAAAATTACTCTATGACTTTTTATCTCTTTAGTTTACCATTCATATAGCTAGTTGTGTATATAGTAGTCCAGCATGATACTGCACTCTGTTTGATGTAGAATGAAGATAGAGTGCAAGTAGAAGCAACCACTACAAAAGAGAAATACCTGCAGGCAGCAGTCACTGTCGCTACGGAGACGAAGGAGGTTGATGGATATTATAATATAAATTTTTATGTATTTCATTGATTTGTTTGTCCCTCAAAGTATTTAAAATCACGTGTGTGTGACGCCTGATCATTAAGAGAAACTTACGAGTTGTTTTGTTATAATTTGGAGTTAATTTTAAGAATATTTCTACCTAAATATCAATTTTACCTGGTAAGGTGTAGCTGTAATATCGATTTCAAAGCCACCAACAATACGTTGTTTGTGAACGCGATCTTCATTTGCTCTCAGTTTTTTCGCAGCTGGAATCCCGATTTTTTTATGATAACCATAAAGACTGATACTCGTATCACTTGTTTCTTTTAATTCTCCAGCTTCATTTTGATCGATACTAACAAGAATTGTAAATAATATTAACAATTTTAACATTTTGAACCTCTAAATGTTACTAAAAATTATATCTAACAATATTTGTTCAGATGTGCATTTAAAAATTTAAACTTTATGTGTGTTTGAAATTCTTTTTATCTCTCTTTAGAGTATCTTGATAACAGTCTGATTTATCTATATCTTGAGCTATATCGATAATAACTATATCACTTTGAGTTATTAAAATAGCAATATTTTTTCTGTTTGTTTTTGATTTTAATATTTTGATTGCTGTCTTGTTTACGTAATGCCTACATTATAATATAAATACATCAAGATGTGAAAGGGCTTGTTGGTTACGTTATTATAATTTAGTATAATTTGTTTTGTGTAACAACCGTGAAGTGTCTTGAAAGTAGTCGGTATGATGAAAGTAGTGTGACGTCGTCGTCGCTCCAAGCAGACAAAGCGGGGACGGCAACAACCTGCAGACATTTCTTTGTGGTTGCAGTTGTTTGGACCGTACTTTTTTTTATTGTGGCTCGGCATATGACCGCACTCCGCCTGATGTAAAGCTAGAGTGCGGTCCATGAATGGAAACAAATGCTACTACAGATAAATCTCTATGGGCAGCAGTCGCCCCCGCTATGCTGGCCTGAGGAGACGAGTATGCACCATCCAGATTGACAGTGCGCACTCTTCTCGCTATACCTGGCTACTTTCAAACTGCTCCCGACCAAGTCACTTCACGGCGGTGTTACATTCGAAACTATAAAAATAAATAATAATAAACATAATTTTAATTTATAAATGTAATCAATTAGGCTATAAAACAACGTCAGTGTTTCAGTATTGAAGGGTTAAATTGTACAAACTCGTGACGTCATAATTAGTTTATCTAAAATGGTTAATAAGCTTCAAACGCGTTATATTTGCTAATTTTCCAACATGCACGTGAGACACTACTCCAAGTGAAGTTCCTCTCGGCTAAGTGCAGTGGCTCGGTTGCGGTTGGGAGCACTTAGAGCCATTTATAATGTACAGGCCTCGTAACTTAGAGTCGTGTATTCATACGTCTTTCCTGATGCATGAACCTATCTCGCAAGTGCTCGCTTGTTTGCTTCAGTCATATTTGGTGTCACGTGGACGGGCCGGCGAGGATCGTCACAATCCTGACCGTTGAGCCAGCCCAGGCGGGGATGAGGGAAAATCAGGGGTTAAGAGAAAAAACGAAATCACTCACCTTTGTTACCGGCGAATCACGTCGAGCACCTATTTGTCGTGTGAGTGATGTATTCGTGTTATTGTATGTATGTGCGGTGTGTAGTGTGCTATCGCTTTGTCGCGGCGAATACAGAAAAATAGCGGGTGAAATTAGAATAAAAGCGGTGACCGTGAACAGAAAAGCGAATCGCAACGGACGACGAGAAGCGGAAGACGACAACTAAAAGGAAACGTCAAAGTGACGTTTGGGCAGAGACCACGAACATACTAGCGCCATCTACCTGTGGCGAATGGCGCGTCCATGGCCCCCGCCTTGAAAGAAACACTTTCAAAACAGAAAGCAAAGGACAATATATGCGGGTGTTGTGTTATGTCCACATAACACAAGGAGAGAAAAATATATAAATTATGCGGTGCGGTGCGCGTACGTAACACGGAGAAAATATACATAAAATGTGCGGTGCGTGTACGTAACGCGGCGAAAAATATATAAAATATGCGGTTTATGTACGTAATACGAGAAAGAAAGGAGAAAAAATATGGCGATATGCGGTGTGTGTATAACGTACGAGAGAAAAAATAAAGAAAAAAAAAAAAATAATAAAATTATGATAAATAAAATTATTGCGATGGTAACGGGCATAACCGTACCACAGGTCGTTTATAAGATCCCCTAGCGGTCTTAACTGTAGCAACTTTGACTACTCCATCGGTCCCAGGATGAACCTCAGTGATTCTTCCCAGTTCCCAATGGAGAGGCGCAACCTCACCATCCGGCTTTACAATCACGATCATATCCACATTAACATTAGCAGACGGCATATGCCACTTTTCACGCGATTGTAATGTACTTAGGTACTCGAGAGACCATCTATCCCAAAATGACTGTACTAAGGTGTCTAACAAGTGGTATCGATCGGATAATGTGACCGACTCGTCTGCACCCGGACAGGGGAAATATTTAAGCGGGGTCAGAGTTAAGAAATGAGCGGGAGTTAAAGCTAAAGGTTCGCTGGGATCTTGACTTAAATTAACACAAAGCGGGCGAGAATTAACAATATTTTCAATTTGACATAAAACGGTTATCATCTCCTCATAAGTGAGAATTTGATTCCCAATGACGCGGAATAAATGAGATTTAACAATTTTTATCATTGACTCCCAAGCACCGAAGTGGGGGGCGAGCGGTGGAATAAATTTCCATTGAATTCGATATTCAGATAACTCATAAAGCGAGTGCGTTTTTAAATTTATACGAAGAGATTAATTTATATAAGTCGTCAAGATATGATTTTGCACCGACAAAGTTTGTCCCGTTGTCGGAGTACATCACCGAAACAGGCCCACGGCGAGACAGAAAACGTTTAAATACGGATAGAAAACAGGTCGTACTCAACTCTGTGGCTAATTCAATATGAATTGCCCGAGTTGTCATGCAGACAAATACACAAATATAAAAATTACATTCATCTACACGAGATCTTACAATGCTACGCCCAGAGATAATACAATATTTTTGTCTCAAAATACTTAATAACAAATTAGGGCCAGCATGACAATTGAATTTATGATAGTAATCGATAATTAAATTTACAACGTGACCTTGCCGTGGTAACAATATCGGGTGTCGATGATCATTTTTAATAAGATAATAAATAATTTGTTGAAAGGGTCGAATTTGCTCGCGCGTTATAAATTGTGAGTACATTTGACGAAAGTCAACTGTGGCATCGACAATAAATAAAATTAGATTTAATAAAATATTGAACAAATCGACTTGAAGAGGCGGCCTAATACGTAAAATATTATTTAATGAGACGTGCGAGTCCGTTGCATCGAGTACTACTCGCAACTTAGATGTACATTCATCCTCGCGAACCACACCGTGATGCGGTATTACAAAACTCTCATTATTATTTTTAGGTTGAGGTATTTCTAATAGGTGGCCTTTATTAATAAATTCGCAGGGTGATTCGTCATATTGACATTTAAAAGCGGGTAATTTAGAAAAATTTCGTTCTAAATTGAGAAAGCGGTTTGTGGCTATCTGAAGAGAATCGCCGAGAAGCGGTGTGTCTCCTATGAAAGGTAGACCGAAAATAAATCTCCCAGAGGGATCGCGGGAAGTCGTAGACTTATTAAATAATTCACAATTATTATTGTGAGCGGAGAGTGGTACATCACTAGTATCTTCCAATTGAAAAGACTTACTTAGATTATTATTAATAAAATCGGTTGTCGAAAGAAAAGACGAAGTACAGTCAGGCGCAGAAGCAGCGACCTGCGTCTCGCCCATGACAACGAAACCGAGAGTTGTTGAAAAGGCTGAAGGCATATTAGGTGGGCCAATGACCTTGAGCGGTAGCAAAAGGTCGACAAATAATTGTGCGCCAATTAAAATATCAACTGTACCGGGAACGGAGAAATGTTCATCGGCAAGCGGCAAAGTTTTAAAATAATTAAATGATTCTAAATTACTAAAATTACAGTTCGGTATTTGTCCTGTAATGCGATCTAAGACAATAGTTTCAATAGAATAGAATTTGTCTGTCTGAATACGAGAATAAAATTTGATATTTACTTTGCCTTGCGCAGTACTGCGTTGGCCACCTATTCCTTTTACAAATAATTTATGAGATAATTGATTAACAGTTAATCCTAATTTTTTACAACAATCTGAAGTAATAAAATGATTTTGCGAACCCGGATCAATAATACAGCGACAAGAAATTAATTTACCAAAGCGGTTTACAACATTAACGAGAGCGGTACCCAATAAAACAGTATGAGAAATATTATTATTATTTAATTCATTTAAATTAGTGTCGAAATTAGACGCGACCAGCGACACGGGACCAGACGCGCTAGCCGTAGTCGGCGCGGGAGGAGAGAGAGAGACAGATATATTTTGCGCAGGAACCGGTCTCGAGTCACGACCTGCGTTCGTGCTCGTAGAAAAACTATTATTTTTTAAATTTAAATGTAATAAACTATGATGTTTGTAATTACAGTGACGACAAGTTTTATTACTGTTGCACTTACTCCATCGATGCCTGGAACTAAGACAATTTGTACAAAATGAATTATCTTTAACATATTTCAGACGTTCATCTGGAGAAAGTTGCATGAATTTCTTACATTTATAAAGATAATCATGCGCGGTTTTACATAAAGAACAAAGCGAATTAGTAGTTAAATAAGAATGCGAAATTTTAGGAGATTTTTCTATAATTTTATTTAAAGGTTTCGATGAACTAGGGTTGACACGATGAATAATTTTTACTTGACTCTTTACAAATTTAATAAAATTATCATAATTAGGTATATCTTCACTGCGAACAGACATCTCGAACGCCTTCGCAGTCTCCTTGTCTAAGCGCTTTAATGCAAAATAAATAAAAATATAATCACACAAATTAGAAATATCCAAAGCCTTAAGTGCGGCTACAGATGCGGTAAACTTTTCTATAAAATCTTCAATTTGTGTGGCGGTTGCAGGGGTAGACAGAGACTTGCTCTCAAAAATGTGATCTAAAAATGTTGATGCCAGTAGACGTTTATCTTGATACTTTGACACTAAAGAATCCCAGATACTGATATAATTCTCAGCCGTGGGTGATATACCCGAGAAGACCAGCTGAGACCTCCCTTTTAATTTACCTAAAAGATAATATAATTTCTCCGAGTCATTGAGATTACCGTTGTTATGAATCGTGTTCTTGAACGACTCATAGAATATGCCCCAATCTGACGGAGAACCAGAAAATTCTGGAATGTCGATAGGTGGTAAACGAACCTTAGAGCATTCAGGAAAGGAATTATGGGATGCGGGGAAAACGGGTTCTTTAGTCAACTCATTTTTAATATGTCGTACTTTACAATATAAATCTTCGAATGACATCAATTCGGAAAATGCGGGTTTATGATCGGGTTTTATTTTAATATAAATTGAATTTATTTGTTTTACACAATCTTTAAATTCTTTGCGGATGTCATCAATAGTTTCTGATATTGAAATAAATTCATCACGCAATGCAGCGGATGATAAAGTGCGAGAATTGTCGTAAATATGTTGCATACGAGCAAAATACGTATCACGCAATTCGATTTGATACGACAATTCGAATTCTAGGTCCTTCGCCTTAGCCATATTAAGGAACTAAAAATGACAAAAATTAAAAATATGAAAATATGCGAAATTTACAAAATAATTGTCCGTTATACACACACACACGATACGCGGATAGAATAATAAACGCGGATTGACATAATATAAACAGATTAAAGCGGATTAAAGAGAAAAAAGTTGCGGTTTTACGAAAAAGCGGGTAATGCATAAACGCATGAAAAATGTGAGAATTCCTCACAGGAGGCACCAAAACTATGGACGGGCCGGCGAGGATCGTCACAATCCTGACCGTTGAGCCAGCCCAGGCGGGGATGAGGGAAAATCAGGGGTTAAGAGAAAAAACGAAATCACTCACCTTTGTTACCGGCGAATCACGTCGAGCACCTATTTGTCGTGTGAGTGATGTATTCGTGTTATTGTATGTATGTGCGGTGTGTAGTGTGCTATCGCTTTGTCGCGGCGAATACAGAAAAATAGCGGGTGAAATTAGAATAAAAGCGGTGACCGTGAACAGAAAAGCGAATCGCAACGGACGACGAGAAGCGGAAGACGACAACTAAAAGGAAACGTCAAAGTGACGTTTGGGCAGAGACCACGAACATACTAGCGCCATCTACCTGTGGCGAATGGCGCGTCCATCACGTACTAAGAGCTATTTATGGGACAGGTGGTAAAAATAAAAAGCTACGCTCACGAATGTTTTTTTTATTATTTTTTTAAAAGTAGCTTGCCATAATGTGATCACACTTTGTCTGAGGGACGAAAAGAACTACTACCAAATGCAGACAGTTAACTTGAACGGTGCATATTTGTCTCCTTAAGCTGGCCGCCATAGCAGAGATGACTGCTGCCTGTTTCTCTGTGGTGGCAGTTGTTGGATTGCCCCTTTCTCTGCCACATCGATCAACAGATTACATTGGTAGTTTTTGTTTGATTTTTTGATGACAATTTGACAGTAGAATGTTCTCGAATGCGAATCATGGTCTGTAAGTAACCGCTAGGCCATCGGTCGTGCTATATTCGGAAATGTCAGTTTTTGTTTTTCGATTAGAATTTGTGAAAAAGTTTAACTAAACATCAATAGAGAAGCGGACTCTAAATTAGTTTTCCTTTCAGCACACAATATATTAAGGTTATTATAATAATAAGTTTTGCAAATGTTAACACATTGCTAACAGGGAACTAGTGCAGTGGCACTGCAGTGTCTGCATATAAACTTGACTACAATGCTGTGTAATAAATTCCAACTTGAGTAAACTGCAATTAAGAAGTTGTGGTCGTTCTCAACTCCCTTGACTTATGAAGTGGAAAAATATGAAAGGATTAAACTTTAATAGGTTTTTCTTTTTGTATAAAAAACGTAGCTTGTGTCATTCCCTAGGATGAAAGAGTAATCTATCTTCGTGTTAAATTTTGTCGAAATGTTCAGTGGTTTAGGCGTGATGTAACAAAAAGAGTTGCATTCACATACAATGGAACATGCTTCCACTAAAACTTAGGCAAGCTCCATCAACCCAGACTTTTAAAAATATGCTTACCAAATACGTTCTTTCAAAACAGAACAACCCTTAACCTCTTCTTTCTTTTTTCCTATTCTATATTGTTTACTTATTTATTTATTTTTGATATTCTTTCATTTGCTCATTGCACTTTAGATCTCCGCTCAAACTGGCAAAGTTTAGCTGGTAGACAATGCCAATGGCATTAACGTACCACTTATATGTGCAATAAAGTGTTTTTTGTTTATTTATTTGTATATAGTATTTATGAGCGGCCGTAATCTAGCGGAAGAGGATGAACCTTACGATCGATGGGACCCATGATCAGACCTCCCTAAATTCTGACCAATGTTATATGTCGGTCAGTACTTGTGATAAAACAAAACAAATAGTATACATAGTATAGAAACTAAAATAGTTGGAAACAGACCGATGAGGGTCCTATGTATACGACACTAAAATAAAAAAATAACTATTTTTATTTGTATTAATTTAGATCATTTTGGTTAATATAAAAAGATAGGTAGAGGTATAGTTAATCAATAAGCAAATAAAAGAAGCATTTAGCGTGAACAAGGTAACATTTGTAATATCCCACAGGGATTAAAGTTAATCCTAAATGTAATGAAAATGAGTATCTCGCAAATCTCTGCGATCGCATCCCCTGACCTTTAACAGCAGGAAATAATCCTACTCGGTTTATGCCTCAAAAACTCTAATCTTATTATATAATTATCGCTGATTTATCAGAATTAATTTAAGTAGCTTATAATTTAAGCAAACCTTTCTTTATGTGATAATATTAAATAAATAAAGATTTGAATTGTAACAAATTGTATTTCAAACCGAAAAAGAATAAGTGTTAGTTGACAGAGTTTATCCAGTCAAGGAAGGAAGTGACTCTGGCAAAAGCAGCTGGATATCCCAATTCACAACCAGAAGCAGATCCAAAAGAAGTTACACCAATCTGTAATTAACAACAATAAAATTAGAAGTTCAAATTCACAGACATTAAATCTTAAATACAACTTTATTACAAGTGGTTTCCCTATCCTTGCGCATTATTTTTTCACTTTTGAACAGTATTCACGGTCAGGGCACAAATAAAATTAGTCCTCATCTAGGGTTAATCATCATCTATCCCAGATCCAAAATTCTCAATTTTGGAATTTGTTTAGCATTCAAATAACATTCATTAGTTATTCTGAATTATAATGTTAGTAAGATTTGTACATTTTTAAGAATTTACTTACCACAATACGTCTGCCATTGGAAAAAAATACAATTGGACCACCAGAATCTCCACTACAAACACTGCGGCCTCCTTCTCCACTTGTACAGATATTGGAGCTGACAACAAGCGGTCCAAAAACAGCTTGGCATTCAGCATTTGTAATGACAAATAAAACCACAGAGCTCAGACGTTGACCCAATCCGATAGTACCACCTTTTACAGATAAAATGCATTATCAACCAAAAATCTGAGAGTTAATTTTAAAATATAAATATGGTAAATGCAGTCGATAACAAAACCATTAATGATATTAATCTAAATTAATTGCAATCTTAAGAACTGTTTTAAAAACAAACTGATTTGGCAAATAATACTAGATCCGTGGTGATTAAAATGTCGTAGGTATGTATGTAGATAAAAGCAATTTTACCGTCCTGTGTGAGTCCGTATCCAGAAGCGACTACCATTTCACCATTAAAAAGTAGGTCGGCTTCATTTCCTGATGGTAAGGCTATAGGTCGAATCGTGTCTGTTTAACAAAAAGTTTAAATATAAATTCGATTTTCTTTGATATTGGTTATAATAAATTATTTTATTAAGGATTTAAGGAAGTGGTAGGCAGTATGATTCGCCCAGTCTATCGTCCCGGGGGACTAGTACCATCATTTTAATGTGTAACATAGCCGCGTTATGGGATCAGCACAGAATTAGAATTAGTTTAAAGAGAGGAATGTGCCTTGTCAAATTTTAAAGAAGGGAATAAGAAAATAAGAAACTTACTAGAGAAAATCACAGGTCTGATACGTAGAATGGCTATATCGTTTTGAATTATTCTTGGTGACCATTCTGGGTGAACGACGTGATCATTGGTCACGATGCGGGTTCCACCAGTGAATAAGGTATTAGACCCAAGAACAACAGTAAACAATTGAGCAGTTAAAATTCCATCACTTTGGCAATGAGCTGCAGTCATAACCAAGCTGTTCGAGATGAGGGTTCCACCGCATACTGAATTAAAGATGAAGAGGATTTGAATTACAAGGCCGACCTGCAACATATTAAATTATTTAGAAAAAATGCAAGAGAAAATCTACTCATTGGTAATTGGATTTATATTATTAATAAATACCTGGTATGGAACTTCAGAAATATCTGCAATTCTTCCGCCAACAATTCTTTGACCAGTCGTAACGCCTTGTTCTTCTAGTCTTCTGATACGATTTGCTTCTGGAATACCAGTCTTGGCATGGTAGCCAAAGATGGGGTTCTCAATAGCAGATGCAGTGGCTACTGCGAACAAAATGCACGCGATAATTGCCTTCATCTTGTTAAAAATACAAAGTACTGATATTGAATGTAGCTTTAATTTATAGCTTGCAATAATCTAATCAAATTTATTAATACAACTTTTATCTTTACTCATTAAGCAAAATATTTGGCCATTTTAATTTGAAAATTGGTGTAATCGGCTAAGTTGTTGATTATAATATGAACGTAATTAATTTTAAGATTTCTTTTAGATGTTTGATTATATTATAATACAAAACATACGTCACAAATGTTTTTTCAGGTGATTATATAATATATTATTTTGATTTGTTTTTTTTTTCCTTTTTCTTCAGTAGCTTGATATGTAAAACTACAACTCCGCCTGTTATTAACCTTAAATGCGGTCCAATTACAGCTACATAGAAAGCTCTGGTCTTCACTACGCGCCGCGGCGACGTGAGGTGGAGACTGTGCTCCATCCAGGTTAACAGCCCACACTTTCCTCGTTATACCCAGCTACGTCTAAGCTTATCCTGAAACATGACTTAACGGGTGTTACAATTGAAATGGCGTTTTATAAAAGAGTTCACATATATTGACATGTGAACCGTGTTGCACAGGCATATGTGGACTGACTATTAATCAAAACAAAAGGATGAGACGCGTTACATTCTGTTATGATGGAAATTGTTTTGTATTAGCACGTTATATGACCAAATACCGCCTGATTTCGGTGCCTATAGGCACTGTTAAAGAGTGGTAGGCAGACTGATGCTGGTTATTTGTCCAGTCTGTCGTCCTGGGGTAATACCACCACTTTCAAATGTAACATCCGTGAAGTGACCTTGTCGCGTTTCGGGAATAGTTTGAAAGTAGCCAGGTATAAAAGAGGAGTGTGCACTGTCAATCTAGATGGTACATGCTCGTCTCCTCAAGCCGGCATAATGGAGGCGACTGCTGCCCGTAGAGACTTCTCTGTAGTAGCAGTTGTTTCCATTCATGGACCGCACTCTAGCTTTACATCAGGCGGAGTGTTGTCACATGCCGAGCTACGATAAAAAAAAAGATGTTAAGCTAGAGTGCGATCCATGAACGCAGGCGACTGCTGTCAGAGAAGGGGATCCGCAGATAGCAGTCGCATCTGCTATGCCGGCTTTGTGAGATGCCTCTTTACACAGCGCTGGAAGGATCCCATGTTATAGGAAGGAGGAAAGACGTGGCTGGGAAGGTCGTTTTCTTATTTACTATGTATGTATACATACTTATAATTATTATAGGTTAAAAAAATAATGAAAAATAACCGATAATTGATATACGATTTATGTTAGATAATAATGAACTCTACTGCAAAGTAAAATTTGTGGTAAAAAGAAAGGTAAAAAAATAAAAATAAAAAAAATGCTATGACGTCATCATCATACATTCTTTTTTTTTACATATATTCATAACAGTTGTAAGGGCTGACGACAAGGCGACGCGCGCGCATAATGAAGGACATGGGTCCGAACCCCACATCGGATCGGGATGTACAACAATTACAACATGCGTGTATTGAAATCTATTGAATTTTAATCAAATTCGAAGAATTTTTTCCTATGTAGACCGTAATGCTTTAATAATCTGTAAAAATTACTGTTTATGTAAATTTAAAATATTGTATTTTGTGATATTTATCAATCAACTTGTAAGTGAGAACACGACAGGGCTGTGCACTGTCTATCTGGATTGTACATTACTGCCCTAAAGTCGGCATAGTGGAGCCGGCAGAAATTTTTCAGTAATAGCAGTTGTCTCCGCACATAGGCCGCACTCTAGCTTTATACCAGGCGGAGTGCGGTCATATCTTAAAATGCCGGGCTAATAAGTTGGTAAAGTATAAAAAAGGGGGACAACTCTTTTTTTTTATTGTAGCTCGGCATGTGACAACACTCCGCCTGATGTAAAGCTAGAGTGCGGTCCATGAATGGAAACAACTGCTACTACTGAGAGAAACCTGTGCGGGCAGTAGTCACCTCCACTATGCCGGCTTGAGGAGACAAGTGCACACTCTTCTCGTTATACCTGGCTACTTTCAAACTATTCCCGAAACGCGACAAGGTCACTTCATGGGTGTTACATTCGAAAGTGGTGGTACTACCCCAGGATGGCAGACTGGATTAATAACCATCATAAGTCTGCCTACCACTCTTTCATAAAAACTATCACATAGATACCGAGGTGGGTATGTGAGCACTAAGCTTACTGTAAACCGGAATTTAGTTTCGGAGTTTGCTACTAGATGGCGTTACTATATAGCGCCGGGAATTAAAATACTTCCAATAATTTCTTATTCAATGGTATAATACATAATAATTTTAAAGTAGGTAATATATGTAAAAATAAAAATACAATATAGTGTTTGAACTCTGTTTTCAAACGTACTTTATTAAATGTTTTAGATGGGATTCTGGTATTTTAATTTTATAATCGAGGAAAGTAGTGTAATAGGTAGTGTGTTTTAATAGTTTTATTTTATCACAAAAATGTTTCAGTCTTTATCTATTGAAGGAAGGAGTTAAGCCAGGCAAGGTAGGACGTGACTCTTGCGAAGGCAGATGGATAGCCAACTTCGCATCCAGCGGCAGCACCGAAGGAGGTTACACCAATCTGCAAAATTCATAATATTAGGTACCAATACCCGGACATCATCGCGCGTGTTACTAAAATAACTGGTAGGCAGACTACTGATTGTGTAGTCCACAAGTCCAAGTGTAACTTCCGTAAAGTGACCTAGTTACGTTTAGGGATCATTTGGAAGTAACCAGGCATAACTAGATGGTGCTCATTCATTTCCTTAAACCGGAATAGCGAGGCGACTGCTGCATGTAGACACATCTCTGTAGATTTGTTTTTAGCATAGCATTTGTCTCCATTCATTATCTAGCTTTATTTGGAGTGTAGTCATATGCCGAGGTTATTAAAAAGAAATATATTTATATACATACCACGATGTTTCTTCCACCAAAGTTAAGAGCAAGTGGGCCACCAGAGTCTCCACTGCAGACGTTGCGTCCATTACGGGCGCAGACGCAGAGGTTGGAGTCATGGACGAAATCACCAAAGGTTTCACGGCATTGCTCATTGGTCTTGACGCGGAGGAAGACGGAGCTGAGGCGCTGATCTTGGGTAATTGAGCCACCTAATAATGATAAATCATATAGTTATTTTAATTTTTCTTTGAAACGTTTACGGCTTTTTTTTAAAACCATTATATCCTTTTATATTTAATGGATCATATTTACGGAAAAGCAAATAATCTTTAAAATATAATTACCGTCACGGGTAAGTCCCCATCCAGATGCGATACCGAATTGGTTGATGAAGAGGTTGTCAGCGTCAGCCGCAGAAGGCAAGGCAATGGGTTGGATCACGTCTAAATTGAAAGAAAATTAGGTGCATTGTTAAGAATATGTAATAAATGTCATTAAAATAATTTTAAAAAGAAAACTCACTGGAGAAGGTGACTGATGGGATGCGGATAACAGCAATATCATTTTCGACAGTGCTTGGACTCCATCCTTGGTGCATAATAATATCGGTCTCAGTAATGCGGGTGCCGCCAGAGAACAAAGTGTTGGAGCCAAGAACAACAGTTACGGATTGGGCGGAGATAACTCCATCATCATAACAATGAGCAGCAGTCAAGATAAGATTGTTGGAGAGAACTGAACCACCGCAGATTGAGGTGAAGATGAACAAAATTTGCATCACCAAACCAGCCTGTAAAAAAGCGAAAATATAGCTTAGAGGTTATTTTTATTAATTTTTGGAACATTATTAATAGATTATTATTATATTATTATTTATATGATGAATTTTTTCTAGAATAAATCAACAATGAATCGAGCACCCTTCTTCCACTATGCGTGCCGATGTTCTGACCACTAATCTACTGATCTGCTTTACGTGATTGTGGTCTCTATTCTATATTTCCGTCGGCAGCCCTTCAGACTGTTGTGTAGTCGTCCTATATTAGTGGATTTTAACACCACAATTAATATCGTAAAATGAAACGGTTGAGTTCGTTGCTAACTGACACAACTCGTAGATCACTATGGATTGTTTTTTACTAATTCTTAATTTATTTTTATTAAATAGAAGAAGAAAAACAATTTTCATTATAATAAGCGATAATAAAATTTAACTATGTACCTGGTATGGGATTTCAGAGATGTCAGTGATGTGTCCACCGATGATCCTTTGTTGGATACCGGATTCTTCGGCAGCCCTAACACGGTTGGCATTTGGAATACCAGTCTTGATGTGGTATCCCAAAATGGGGTTGTCAATTGCCTCCCCAGCACTTGCAAGTGCAATGGCAACAGCCAAAACAACAGATATGATGACCGCCTTCATGTTGAATGCTTCCTCAACTTCGCATTAACAGCATTGAACTTCTTGGTTTTATAACATCTATAATCTAATCGTTGTCTTTATTAAAATTAATAATCTGCACAGATATTATTTATCTTTTAATGTCTGTCTAATTTTTTCTTATCTTTTATTAAAATATCAGAATCTGTGTCAATTTATACCTTATCATTCAAATTAATCGGAAAAACCTGACCAATTTGACGCATTATCCCTAATTTATGTTTTGCACTTAACTCTACAATCTCAATAGATAAATTATAAGCATGTATTATGTAGGTATTCACATGATTTATGATTGGAAATTCAGATTTCCTTAAAAATATACTAAATAAATCAACATTTATTTAAAAATAAATATTGTTTAATTAATGGAAGTGCTCGTACTTGTAAAAAAAATTACTCTCTACTATATATATATATATGTGAATTTATTAAGTGTTGTGTATAAGATTCACTTTTGTCAACAATTAACTCAATTACAAGTATTAATTGTCTTGAAAAAACTAATAATAATAAATATTGCAATGTCAACTCAGTAGTTGTACGTGCTGCCGGAAGAAAGATGGAATAAAGGTATTCCGAAATGGTCACGAGAAGCACCAATGATTTACCAATGACCAATGAATTAACTTTTAATTTTATTATTGTAAACTTGACTACCTGCGCAAAATAGCGTCCGCAGCTAACTTCCGAGACGCCATAAAGTTTGACGTGACCTATTTTTTATTTTTTGAATTCCATCTCAGTTTGGGCTGTTGTTCGTGTGTTATTTTTGTATTCCATTTAATAATAAATATGTTTTTACAATACAATACAATACAATACAATTATCACGCCTTTATATATGTTTTTAAGTGTCAATAATAATAAAAAATAATTGATAATATATTAAAGGTATTTTTATTTTATTTGTTTATTCACCCATTTAATTAATTGTTACACGAAAATGTCTTAATAATATGATAGAGGTATATATACTCGTAAATACAATTTAATACAAACCGTATCATTACTGACATTTCCGCCCTTTGTCTCCTTCCATCAATGTGAGGGGCAAAGTGTGAAGTGCAGTTCGAAGTAGGTCACGAAGACGTCTCTGCAAAGGCTTTGTGAAGGTTGACTTCCGTTTATGTAGACATGCGTTATTGACTTTACATATTGTTTCATTATGCATTATGTTGCTTTGATCTATGTTAGTGTGTCATGGATTTAGATAAATAAAATCCTCTAAAATCAAGAGAAATTACGGGAACTTTATTACGGTTATATACATTGGTCGTTCAGTAGCAATAAAAAAAAAAATGATAACGCCATTTTCAAGTGTGAAGTTACGTGGCCATGTTTCGGCATCTAAAGCTAGGAATTAGCTTTTGCTTTCTAGATTGTCGCTATCATCCGAATATTACGCCTAATATGAAGAGTTGTTCTAGAAAGAAAATATAATGACTGTTATTTATCTAAACTATCATAAGTTAGTTATAGTAGTATGCCACACTTTTATACATTTCCTAATAGCATACGACGAATATTTTCTATTTTTGTTCTAAAAATCAGCGTTTTCTTGTCTTTGTTTTTTCTACGAGTTATTTGAGATGTAACGAGAAAGCTGTAGGTGCACTTTTAATTTAAAAAGTTGGTATCGGACCCTACCCTTAGGGTTGTAATGAAAATTCTTCAGATTAAAAATTGTAACTGTTTTAAATCAGAATCAGTTATTAATATGTATATTTGCCTAGTCTTTAGAGGCCATTTTTTACGTATTGTTGATTGATTTTAATTTTAGACATTAGATAAATTACGCCTATCTAAATAAACCTAATTATACCGTCTTTAGATAATAATTTAATTTTTGATTTACCTTATTGTATTTAGGTATTGTGAAATGTAATTGGAGTATATTAATTTTGTTCTTACTATGTGTTTTATTAATAATTTAAATAATTTTATTGTTTGAAAAGGAAGATTGAAAGACCGAGGTAAGAAATGTGGAGTTAGATTTCGTATTAATTTTCGTATTGTGCTTACGCCAATTGTTTACAAAATAAATAATTTTATCATTACAAAAATTATAGAACTCACTAAAAACTTACTTAAAAACGTGTGAATAAAAGTGGAATATTAAGCTGTCTTGTGTACATACAATACACGTTTAAAAAAGAATACAAAAAGAACATTAATGAAATAGCACACCAGTAAAGTGTAAAAGTGCAAAATTCGTGAAAATTCCCAACGAGATCCCTCCATTGTTTTAGTAAAGGAAAAATCAAGGAAGAGATAATACAAAACGCCGCCGGGCGTCCGCGGCTTCTCGTAATCCGGCTGCTCTCGGGTGTAGGGTAGCAAGTATATGAACATAGATTGGCATAGAGTTTTGTTATTTATATTATTTTTTTTTTACTAATTATTACATCTGATGCAAATATAACTTAGGATGAGCGGAAAAAATATGGCTTTTATCTTAACGTTTAATGTTTTAAACAATTTTTTATAACAAGATATTGAATTGTGTTCGTATTTTGGAAGATTACTAATAACAGGATTTACAAATTATTTTTACAGTTAAATATGTAAAAAAAAAATACAAAAATTATTGTCGTCTCAACGGACGTCGTTATAGCAGAACAGGTCAAGTTTAAAAGAGGTTACACTAAATTTCTACTCCACCAACAAATCTACGTCGAAATATAGGGGACACCAACAATGTTAGGTTTCTACTGAAGAAGCTTTTTAAAAATCTTTTGCTCATCGAAAATACATCTAGCGAACATTTTCTATTTTTTTCCTAAATCAAGTTTTTCCTACACTGTAATTGCAGAATAGTGTAGGCAGAGGTCATATGATTTGTTAAAGTAGACACTAACATCAGTATTTTAATCTCATGTCAAAAATAAAAAGAAGTCGACCTAAATTATGTTTCACGGATGCTGAATTTTCATGAACTTTGCATGATGCAGCGGCACGATGTACTTTTATAACAATTTATATTTTATGCACCAATGTGTCACACTGCTTTGTAAAACACCCAACTACCCGCATGATATGAAATTAGATTTTAAGTTTTAGTTTAGTTTCTGAAAATTAATGATTATGCATACATTACTGATTTCCATATATTGTTTATATATATTCAAGTAAACGAAGGTATATTAAATTATGCCTTAACTAGGATCAGCGGAGAGTATCTTTACATATTCTTATACCCTACATTAGACCATATTCCGCCTGTTATAAGCTAGAGCGTGGTTATAAGCGGAGACAGCCGTCACCTCCACTGTGCCGGTTTGAAGATACGAACGTGCACTGCTTTCAAGCTGATTCCAAGGGACTAGTTCACTGTCAGACTGGGCTAATAACCATACCAATCAATATCAATCTCTACTCTTTTTAATGCTGAAAAAACTTTAATAAATTAACATCCTGTAATATAAATTAACTTAGTCACATGTTCAGACACAAATGGCATATGTAGCATTTAGTTTCAGCGGTAGAAAAGCACACCTGCTGTTTACTACTTTAATTACCTCACCATTAATCCAAATGAAGAGCTTTTGTGAGACTGTAGACAAGATTTTGTATTTTATTACAAATGTTATCAATTTTAAAGTATTTATTTATATATTTGTAACACTTAGTCGCGTTTCCGGAGTGGTTTGAATGTAAGTATAGTGAGAGAAGTGTGCTGTGTCAATGGATGTTGTACATTCGTCTCCTCCAGTCGGCGTAGTGGTTTCAACTGCTATCTGCAAACATTTGCGTATTGTAGCAGTTGTTTTCGCTTACGGACCGCACTTTAGCTTAACATCAGGCAGAGTGCGGTTAAAGAATAATTTAATACAATACAAATAAAAATAAACTATGTTGCTTTATGGTTTTAAAAGAAACTTTCCATAACTAAGTCAAAGTAAATCTTTTGTGCTATCAAAAATGGGATTATAAATACAATTTACAAAAAAAAAACGTAGATATCTAATTAAATATTAGCCAATTCTGTCTACCCCATAATGAAAATATATATGTAGCTGTACGTATTAATATATCATTAGCTACACTCCTGGACAAGGGTTGGAAGACAGAGATAAATTGTGCAACTCAGTTACAATATTTTAACTATGTGACATGTCACAATGTAACGACAGAAATGTAGTCTAGTTTCGTGTAGGTATCATTAATTTTTCGTGAAAATTATTTCCTAGTTGACACCAAGAGAAAGGTTTTTTATTATATAATATGTAGAGCTATTTTAACTTTAAAAATTATTAGGGATGAAAAAGAACCTCCGGGAAATTAAAATGCATAATACTAATTACACGCATTCGAGGTTCCAGGTTTTGATCCGGTCTGTATCCGAAGTTGTATCTTAGTATAACAACACTCCGTTTGATGTTAAGCTAGAGTGCGGTCCATGAATATTGTAAAGGAGAATGCCCATATTTGGGCTCTCTTGATACCTAATAGTTTGGTAACAAAACAATATTCTAAAATAATAAGTTTTTCATTAATTCATTTTACTTATATCAACACTGTGATTACCAATCAATACACAATAACCTGGGTGAAAAAATTGAAACTGATTGGTGATAAGGAACGTAGATTTATTTGTCTACAAAATTAACTAAAATCATCGACAAACTCGAGAAAAAAATTATGGGTCCATTTTTCTTAGGCGAATGGGCATGGGACTCCTTTTATTGTGACTGTAACTATTTGAGACAAATATTTGTAATTTGAACGGAAACAACTGTTACCACAGAGAATACTGGCTGCAACCGTCTCCGCTTTGCTAGCTTGAAGAGACGAATGTTCAACATAAAGAGAGGACTTTATACTCGGATACTTCCAGGCTGATCCCGAAACACGACTAGGTCACTTCACGGGTAAAGGTCACTTGAAAGTGATTGTACCGCCGACTGCGTTAATATCTATGCCTGCCACATTTAAGAATAATAAAACAAATTATTATTTAAGGACGCATCCACGTATAATTTAATTTTTTTAAATTAGAAAGGAGAATGCCCATTTTTGGGCCCACTTGATACATAATAGTTCGGTAACAAAACAATATTCTAAAATAATATCTTAATTTGTATTAATTCATCTTAATTATATCAAAACATTATTTACCAATCAAAAGACAAGGTTTAATTACATAAAAAATAGATATCTTTAATTATTAAAGCTTTTAAAATAATAATAACCTCAAATATTGCATCAGAAAACAGTTATTATTGAATAACCCGGGTGAAAAAATTAAAACTGATTGGTAATAAGGTAGTGGTTTTATTTTTCGACAAAATTAACTAAAAATCATCGACAAACTCGAGAAAAAAAATGTGGGCCCATTTCTCTTAGGCGAATGGGCATTCTCCTTTTATTGTTTAAAATTATAAGTGGAGGCTCTAAACTAAACCCTATCTCCTCTCAACCCTAGAGGCAAAATTAGGGTTGTAAATACAAAATAATAACTAACATAAAATATTTTTTTATTCGTTTGTGTATATTTTTATATTTAACAAGCGTATGATAATGATCCTTGGTAATGTTTTACACATCTCGTGTGAAACTTCGTCGAGGAGGCTTCCCTTTATGAATAAAAGGAAAAAAGAACACTTGTATGTTTTTACTAAGAATTTATTTTCTTTCTCTTAAATTTCACCCACTTTGAGGGCCAGAATGATCTTTAGAAAGCACCCACTACACGTAAGCTTCCACACGGAATGTGTTTGAAATGTGCCTTTTTATAATAAAAAGATAAATGTATTTTTTGGTTCTATTTTTATAGTAGTTGGGCTTGTGATTATATTTGTGTTATGTTAGGCTATAGACAACTGATTCTACAGAGAAATCATTGCAAACATCAGTCGCCTCTGATATGCCGGCTTCACAGTTAGTTAATTTTTTTTATTGTAGCTCGGCATGTGACAACACTCCGCCTGATGTAACGCTAGACTGCGGCCCATGAATGGAAACAACTGCTACTACAGAGAAACCTGTGCGGGCAGCAGTCGCTCCACTATGCCGGCTCTAGGAGACGAGCATGTACCATCTATTGACAGTGCACACTCCTCCCGCTATACCTTGGCTACTTTTAAACTATTCCCGAAACGCGACAAAGTCACTTCACGGGTGTTACATTCGAAAGTGGTGGTACTTCCCCAGGACGGCAGACTGGGCTAATAACCATCATCAGTCTGCCTACCACTCTTTAATAGTGCCTATACACACCGAGCGACCAAAGTACATATAACAAAGTTACATTGGTACTGGTCTTTAGCGAGGTTCGAACACGGGTCTCATCGATCGTGAGTTCACGCGTCTTACCGCTAGACTACGGCCGCTCTTCTTCTTCACTTCAAAGAGATAAGGGTAAGTAGCCGAAAAAAGGCGACTAATTATTTAACAACATTCGAATATATCAGAGTTACAATGACACGACATCGTAAATAACATGGATTGTGCCGTAACGTTACTTAATTTTAACTTTACAAACGAGAGTTCCCGAATGTATATGAAAAAGAAAAACTAAGGAATAAAAGTTTCCGTTTGAGGCCGCGGCAGCGTTATCCGACAGTTTTCCACTGCACCCCGAATGTCGAATAGGTTACCTAATAAAACTATAGAGTCGCTTTTATAATTTACAAATGTTCTGGTTGAGTTTTTTTTATAGTACACTTAAAATGAAGAGTACAGATTTCTCACCTTTAATTTACCCATAATTATTCAAAAATTCATAAGATATCATATGAAACGTCGACGACAGATGTCGCAATGACCATTTTTCTATAATTATGTGTAAATTAAAAGTGAGAATCTATTCTTTTCATTTCGGCGTGTAGAAGCTGTACAGTCAATACATAAAATAAATATGTTATTTTTTTTAGATGTTTTGTTATTCGTATTTTAGATGGAAAGGTAAATTAAACAAAATTATAAAATAACGTAATTAACGTACATTTATTAATGCGTAACTTTTTTTTGCTATCCATACAAACATATGTGTATATAAACGGCAATATTGTATGAGCGATACACAATATGAAACTACGAAAACGCTTAAAGCTTTAATTTTTTTATAGCTTTTATAATACATTTTGAGTATATAAATATCAGATAATGGCGTAAAAATTCAAAGAGCGACAAAGAATTTCATCACCATAAATTGCAAACTTTAATTTGATGGTGGGCTGATAGAAGGGGGACGGGCGAACAGAGTTTACACTCGTTCACATTTTCCGCTACTCTAAGGTATTTCATAGAATACTTAAGGCGGAGTGAACACTGAATTTTCTATCCTGGTTACAAATAAATCTACGTCACTGCACTAGCACTAGCGATAATCCAAACTTTATGTGTTTCTACTAATACTCATAGAATATAGTGGTCAGGCCACAATAAGGATGATTTTTAGAAGCTTGTGGCAACCTCTATTAAAAAGTTTTCATTTAAAAAGTAGAATGTCAAAATCTGTCAAAGATGTCAATCCTTAGTTTTTTTTTATGTAAGAAGATATATTATTTTACTCAAGCAAAAACATGTTTTATTTAATTTCTTCTCACTCCAAAAGCTACTATAATCTATAGATATACTTTTGTTTTTAATTGCGATAAAAACGCTATGGAGGTATAAATAATATTTTAACAGATGGAACAAGGCAGCTAAACGCTTAATACTTGATAATATTTTTTCGGCTTACTATCGCGTTTATATTAATTATTTTAATTCGAAAATGCGTACATACGTTTTAAAAACATTGAAGCCACCGTTTCAAAACGGGCAAGGCACTATACTCGTATGTACTTCTATATACATAAACATAGAAACTAATTCATTACAACCGACGTCTTAACTAACAAAAGTGGTTTTCAACAAAATTTAGGATGTGAGTAAAAAATCGCGGTCACTGTTTTTGCCTCTCTCGGCCATAAAGGGATGTACACGAAAAGCAATTATTCAACCGTTGTTGCCGTTAGCCGGCACTCCGGTTTGCATGTCATGACATTGTGAATTACTGGCCGTGGTATTGTACAAGAGTTTTTCAGGTGTGTCCTTTCAGTAGCCGAGCAAAAAGTTAGCTTTGGCCCGCACTCGAATGTTGTAAATACTCTCGGAAACATAAATTAAAGAGGAAAGCAGTAGAGACGATTTATTTATTACTTTTAATTCCAAATACATTTTCTTATTACTTTTTAAAAATAATTTTATTAGTTACCGGTTACTTTTTTATTATTATTTTTTTTGCATAATACTGAATTTGTTATTTGATTGAATAGATCTGAACGGATGTTGGCATCGAACTCACACCTCTGCTATTCGCACGGATGCTCTGTTTACTAAACTACACAGTTATTGACGCTTCATGTGACCGTGTCAAAATTCCTATATTCTATGTTTCCATCGGCAGTCCTTGCAACTTCTGGTTTGACAATATGACGTCATTACTGAAATTTTTCAACCATTTTTTTTCTATACAATTTTCTTCATAATTTTAATATTTTGTTTTTAATTACGTAAAATCTCAGTAATAAACAAAGTAACATTTTCGCATACTTCTTTCGTAATTAAAAAAAAACTAACCAAAAAAACCTGGGCTCTAGAAATAGACTCTACATTTTTTTGCATTCACATTTCTTGGCATTTCGTCTCTGGATCTTTCTAATTCGAAAAGAAAGGTTACAAGTCAGACGGGGTGAACACTAAATTCGTTACTTTGCCAACAAATCTACGATAGCAACGAGATTTTATTTGGGTCAGTTGAGAAACCTCAGCGCATGTACTACAACGATAAGTGTCGCTCCGAAGGGTATCGCATTACAAACTTTTATCATGTTAAATACGAGAATTGTAAGTTTTAGGGGATGCGGTTTAGTCTCTGATCTCTATTCTAGAAGGTTCGAACATGAAAACTTTAGCCCTTCTAGGGAAATAAAATACATACAATATAGATATTTGTTAGTCCGAATAACATATACTAGATATTAAGATTCAGAGAAAGAAAAATCGCTATGACATAATTAATTAGCTTATATATTTATAGATTTCATGATAAAAATTCTTCAATTACACCATAATTGTAAACATGCCTCTGCCGAAGAAAGATTATGACAAAGTTTGACTGAAGTTAGGATTTAAATTGGTTGAGGAAGGCGTCCCTTTGAGAGGCCCAACTTTCGTTTTAAAGGGTTGTAAATCAAAGTAATACGCGTCTAGTCAATTAAATAGCTCGCTTGTGGTGGTGAGAGAGGTTATACAGTTGCCTCGTGAAATGTTTATCAGATGCCACAGTTCACAGAAGTTCTATAGATTTTAATACATTAATAAGCAGATTCCAAACAGTTTGATGTAGGAATTGTGATAGAATGCGTCTGTTACTCTTCAGTTTCAGTACAGAAATATTGAAGAAATCCCTTGATACTTCAATGGAATGTTTCTTACTTTAAGGAAGCGATAATGTTTCCTCTCTTGGGATTCGATGGGAAGATCTCTTCAGAAATTAGATATTGTTCGAAACCAAATATTGAGAGATAATAGACAGTATTAAAGTTTTACTTTTAAAACATTTTTAATTTCTATTTACTCAGCACAATCTCAGTTTATTTAAATTGACATTTGTTAAGTAAAATTATTTTAATATAAGATAGAATAGTAAATGCAATATGGAGTTTGAATGAAGCACGCTGAGCCTCCTCGGGGACGCTGACATTTTCTTTGACAATTTCTTATTCTCTTCTTATGTAATTTAATTTAAAACGTGACATAATTTCAAAAACAGCAGACACTTCTTACGACTTATTTAATTTCAGATTAAATATAAAAGTATATCAAATCTCATTAGAGAATATCATTATTTTTGTTAAGAAACATCTTTGCAAAATTCTTTTGAAAATAAAGTATATTGGCAGATTAACAGATTGTTTAATAAACAATGTCTGAGTCAAGTTGTATATATGAAGCTCCAAAGCGTTCTTGTATACTGACACACGCATCATCAGTGAATTTCGTACATTACATATTACGTTATTGTACGCGTAAGTCATGCAGCAGTCAATTTTTTTTTATTGTAGCTCGGCATAAGACAACACTACGCCTGATGTAGAGCTAGAGTGCGGTCCATGAAACAACGGCTACTATAGAGAAATCTCTACGGACAGCAGTCGCCTCCGCTATACCGGCCTGAGGACACGAGAATGCACTATCTAGGGCGACAGTGCACACTCCTCTCGCTATATCTGGCTACTTTCAAACTGCTCCCGAAACGTGACAAGGTCACTTGTACAGACTTTAACCCGTATTGAACTAAGAACGTAAGCATAACCCGGGTTAAAATAATTTGCATTACATTTCAATATAAGTTAGTTAACTTTACATTTATTTAACCCAGCCTTCGCTATAATGCAAAAGCCGATCCAAGTATCTAATAAGTTAAACCGTGTGTGAAATATCCACTCGTAGGTTTTTATGTCAATATGTGAACGATCAAATTCCATTAACCCATGTGTGTCGTCTTTTCAGAGTCTATAAAAGTCTGTAAAATCGCCTCCGCTTAGCTGATCCAGCAGGCATTTCCACTCTTTTTGATGGGAAAGTTTAACATAAGATATTAAAATAAAAATTTAGCAATACAGCTTTGAATGAAGGCAAACTTACCTTTTTACATTAATAATTACAATGAATTAATAATAAATCTTCTCAAATACGTATTTAATATTAATAAGTTGGTTTTAAATTTGGATTCAATAATAATAAAAATATTAAGCGCTCTTGATACGGATTAGATTTTTTTTTATATTATACGTTTTCAAATCTTTTTCAAGAGTGGGCCTCTGTTTTTTTTTTCTTTATCGTAATTAAGTTTTTCTTTCTACTTTGTACAAAGTATTATACTTAATGAAGGAGAAAACTAAGCTTACTTATTTATCTTTATTTGTCTTTGAGTAACAAGTTTTGACTACACGGTTTGTATATTTAACAAAAATGTTCACAAATATTTGCATTATTTACTTCGCCTTACTTACTTATTATTTTTTTAAATTTTATTTTGCCATGTATAGATAGATATATACCTATATAAGAAATTTGCAATAAGTATACATATCTTGGCCATAAAAAATGAATAAACTTTTTCGTGTTTGGCGTCTTCGTCATAAAGTGACGACATGTTTACGATCCATAAATTTTCAAATAAGCCGTAAAATTTCATTCTCTTCTGGGAGCTTTATTTCTCAAAGACAAAAGATGAAAAACATTATTCGTTTACTTACTTTCTAAGCCCGTACATCTGTTTATAGGCAGCTCAAAGGTTCTAAGTTTATTAGTATTAAGGGTTCACTCATGGGCCGATTTAGACTCATGTAAAAAGTAAAAACTATATGTCTAGAGAATGCAAAAATAAATTTGTTCCTGTAGTGCAATAAATTTGATAGTACGCATCTACACGTAGCACAGAGATATTAATTCAGAAGTCTGAGAAGGTTTAAATCTTATTTATGAGGAAAACTTTAATTTTACTTGACAACAACTGATATTTCATGAAACGTTACCCCATATTGCAAAATTAGTTAATTAATACAATACAGTTAAATTGTCACGCCTTTATCCCACAGGGGTAGGCAGAAACAACGGTACTGTGTTAATTAAAGTTTAAAAATAAATAAATACAATTCATATACATCCAATATAGTAACCCGAAACTAGGATACCCTATACTATGGATATCAGAACGAGAAAAACTTAAACTAACACCCATATACGACCTAAAACAAACATTTGTTTTTTTATTCCGGTAATCGAACCTCAGACACGCTAATCACTGTGTTACAGATATCATAATAAAATAAAATAAAAACAATTTATTGTAGACATAAAAACTCCTCGAGCCAAGTAAGTCGACAACAAAATAAATTATAATGCAAATGCAAATGGAACGTAAAAGTTTCAGTAGCATGGAAGAGAAAACGTCAGCAACTGGCTAGAAAGGCTATTAATTATGAGAAAGGAAATTGAAACCCCAGTGGAAATGGAAAAGTAATAAAATGCAACAGCGATTGCAAGATGAGTGCCGGGCCCGCAGACCGCCCGCACCTAACTAGGCCAATCTCCACAGCTCTACCTATCCTGCTTCTGTTTGAAATTGGCTAGTTAGCTTTTATAATTCACTTATTTGCAGTTGCATCTTCTTTTTTATTAAATGTTTTTATTTCATTCAAGTTTATCTTGAAGAAATCTATTTGACCTAAGATATTGGCGGGGCCTCCTTGAGACAGTTACAATTATAGTCGTGAATATCAACAATATAAATTGTATTAAATATTAAATACTAAGCGTTACAATCAAAGCGTGATGTCTAGATGAGCGAGTTAGAAATTCCGATGACCCAGGATAATAATTCTAACATGTCAGTGATATTAGAGGCATATTATTTAGTTGAAAATGTAAACGTTAGAAATTACGTGTTATTACAGTAGTATTTTTTATTTACAAAGTGATGTAAAAAATCAGGGTTAAGTCTTAGAGGATTATTTATAATTGAATTTCTAAAAATCTTTAAGGGACCGATTTTTAACAGCAGGAAAAAGAATTGTAGTAGTAAAGCTTCGAGAAATCATCGATCATAATTTTCATAAATTCAATGCACTAAGCATAAGGTTCAAAACAGTGATCTCTCCGTTCAAGTGTACACAAAATCTCTTTAAAAGTATCCCTTAACGTATTTGTGGGTAGATGTGATTTTTTTTAACACGTCAAGCCACTTGCAGCAAACTAATTATATTGTTCCCAGACAAATGTTTAAACTTTATAATTAAAAATTGTCGCACATTTTAAAATAATTTCAAGTCGGGAGGTTAACAAAGTCTGCGCGTTGTACAATTTTTAACGAACATAAGTTATCAATAATGGTATCAACTTTTGTGAAAATTGAACAGTAACTCCTTAATGAGGCCAACAAATTTCGCGCACGCCGAGCAGTTTAACTTAAGAGGCGTGTAAACTTTCAGTCGTCATTAAAACTTTTAGCAAAGATTTTCTGCTGGTATGTAAGTACTAATTAGCAATATATCGAAATAGTTAATATTTTCTTTAATAAAAAATACACTAAAATGCTAAATTATATTTACTAATACCATTACTTTCGAATGTAACACCCGTGAAGTGACCTTGGTTACATTAAGTAACCAGGTATAACGAGAGGAGTGTGCAGTGTGCACTGTTGGATGGCGCACATTCGTTTCCCCAAGCCGGCATCGCGGAGGCGGATTTTACCTGTAGTAATCATCAATAATAATCATCGGCCGCACTCTAGCTTTACACGAGTGTTGTCATATGTCGGGCTGCTAAAAAATAAGCTTTTTTAATTCAGTTACTGTACTATTTCAAAATAACTATTTTTCATTAAAACTGAAACCATGTAGGTATGGTTTAGGAAGAGTATATTAAACGGTTATATCATCTCCTTTGTTAGTATCTATGCTTCATTATATACAGTGGAGAAGTCACGATCGAGTCATAACTCGGGAACGTGCTTCCTGGATGCACACCCTGTATAGCAGCAAAAAGTTTAATTGTTCTCCCAGCTAGACGGTAATAATGTATTCCTTGTGGCATACAAGCTGCTTTTGCTTCTAACTACAGTTTTATTTATATCCTTTTCTGTCAGTTTTCGAGTTTATCTCTCTAAACATCTGATTATTATTCCCTGAAAAAAAAAAATATTATTTGAACTATTTTTCATGGTAGTTCGGCATATGACAACAGTCTGCCTGATGTTAGGCTAAATGCGGTCTATGAACAGAAACAACAGATATTATAGAGAGTTGCCTTCGCTATGTTGACCTGAGGAGACGAATGTTTATAATCCAGGTTGACAGTGCACATTCCTCTTGTTGTTTCTGGGTACTTTCAAGCTGACTGAAAAACTGGGTGTTGGACTTGATAATGGTGGTATTTCCTCAGGACGGTTGACCGGGATAATAATTCATTATCAGTCTTCCTACCACCACCATTTGAATGCCTCGGTATGTGACTACGTTCTGCTTAATGTGGAGCTAATGTAACACATGTTTCCTTTACCTAGTACGGATGCCAAAGAGTCTATTTTTAAATAATATTTTACTGTCTCAATAAAGATTATTATTATTATAATGTGTGGTTCATGAACAGAAACAAGTGTTACAAAGAAAAATATCAGCAGGCAGCAGTAGTCACCTCCGCTAGGCCTCGCGGCTTGAGCAAAATGCGCATTTTCTTCCAAGCTGATCCCGAAGGTGACGAGGTCACGAGTATTACACTCAAAAGGACGACAGATGGTAAACATCATAAGTCTGTTCACCACTGTTGTGTTTTTGTTTATTTCAAAGAAAATTTTGTCAAAAAGTTTCCGCTGTAGGTTTAATAACGTTTGAAGGGTTAATATTTTTCGTAGGCAGTCGTTAGTTCGTTGACAGACATGGGAATTATTTCGTCTTCATGAAGCATGTGCAGACATTCATACAAGCCGGATTATGGTTTTGTTTGTTTGTACCGTTCTTAAAATATTCCTAGGTATAAGTACTTACTGCTAGGGATGTCAAATGAAATCCATTATTTTAGTTAATTATTAGTACGTTTGTCCAATCATTCTTCTTGCTTCTTTTGGTGAAACTAACTTAACAAAAACATTTAATAAATTGGTTCAACGTGACAATGGCTAAGATGCGTTATAAATATAATTAGAACAATATATCTTTCCACATAATAAATTTAGGCGTGAGAAGTTAACACGGGTGCCACAAGAAAACAATTCTACAACTGGGGGAATGTTAGGGGTACTTATTCTTTGCAAAAACACCCTGGGAATTAAACATCTGACCCTGCAACGAGTACAGAGACGAAATCTCCTTAAAGGTTTAAACCGTTTTGGTGGTTTCATGAATTTTGCGCAGACGTTTTGCTTATTTTGTGTTATTTCGTTTTTAAGTATTATTTTAAGAGAACAGTTTGGCTAAATAGAAATTTAGTATGTAGTTTGTGATAAAATATTAATAAAAAAATTATTATTTACTTAATCTATATTTCTTTAATACTATTATTTAACATTTTTATCACTATCTGAAATAAAATTTAATCAATTCAACTAAAAATGTATATATTTTTTCTAAGCAATTAAAAAAATATTTAAATTATATTTAGCTTTTTACATTCATCTAACCAGTAAAGAATCAAGCATTTTTTTAATATACTCTATTATTTTTAAGATTTTTTGAAAAATTATTTCACGTATGTTAATATTTTTGGTAATCACCCTTTCTGTGTTTCCAATATATATGTAAACATAACAAGAACATTGAATAGTAGCCATCCTTCTATGTCTTTAGCCCCTCGACGGGGATTAATGGCTGAAGCAATTAAAGTAGTAAACAGCAGGTGCACTGAGACGTTTTCCTAGCGCACCCTCCACAAACAAAATGGTGGGAAAACTGAGAGAACTTTACTTAACGAAACTATTTCACCGAAACTATGTCTCTGTACTGATTGTATTTCCACTTCCGTATTTTATTGTTTTTATTTGTTTTTGTTTTTCATAAATTAGCGAATTTAGTGATAATAATAGACTACTACTCGTATATATACTGTTACGAATATAATCACATAGAGATAGGCAGAGACAAATCAGTCAAATGTTTTTATAGTCAGTAAGACCCTGCTTCTTGAAGCGATTTCATCTATGAAACTTTCTGAAATTTTATTCACCGTCAACCAGTAACAACAATAATGTTGCAATTCCCGCGCGTTTTTCTAAACAACATAAATACATCAGGTTAAGGAACACAGTATTAGATTATGGAGCAATTCCGTGTTCCAGATACTATACTAGATTGAGCTCGCATTTATTTATCCCTAATTTCCTATTTGACGTCTTAGGGTTATTTGTTCTGTCTCTGAAATCTCATATTATAAGTTATAACTCGTTTTTTTTTATCTTACTTTATATTATGAAGGCTTGTCGCTGCTTTTTTTCCTTAAAATACTGCAATTTCTTTAAAACTTATATATATTTTATAACACTCAAAATATTTAAACGTTTAGAAATCAAATGAATAAATCAGATGAGTCAGCGGTATTATTTACAAAATGTGTTATTGCGTCTCTATAAAAAGAGCACAGGTTAAAGTCAATTTTCGTGTGGGGTCGGCACGTGCGCACCGATTTATGATCGAGTCGTGATCGGTCCTATGCAATAAAACAATTTTGTAGCCATTGCCCATTACATCGGGAAACTCTCCTTTGGTCCGCAATTGTTTTATTGTTCAAATCGGTCGAATGGCGAAATGTTTTGAAGAGTTCTGTCAATATCGGCTTTTGTTTGCGTGTTCGCTTCTAATTGAGTCTAACGAAAATTACTGCTGTCGATTCAATTTGTTACTAACCTAGATTTTTTTATGTAGTAGACTGCTATGTGACCACGTATGTATGATTGGAGACAACTACTAGCACAGATATAAATGTCTGCATGCAGCTGTAGCCTCCGCTATGCTGGTATAAAAAAAATAAAAACCCTATCACCCTATTACCCTACGACCGACCTTCATCACTCTATTTAACAATTTATTTATTTATTTTACATTTAAATTACGTTATTTATTTATTCTCAGTCTTTAATAAATCGAATTATATCAGAAGCCATGTGTAAAAGCTACGTTTTTCACAATATTGGTTTATACTAGAACGGTAATGAAGTTAGGCAGTTCTAAGACAGAAATAGACTCGCCTCTTTATGAGTTAGTCAAAACCATTACGACCTATAACTTTCTCGACCCGTGGGACTAATTTTAATAAAATTTCTGCCGTACAACTTACGTATAAATATTTAATTCAAAATATATTTTTTAATTCTCTAGTACCTACATAATAATAATAAGAATGCGTTACAGATAGCGCTTTGTGCAGAGGTTGCATGGGGGCTGAAGAGACAGTCACGCATGTGCTCTTGGAGTGCAGTAGTGTGGGAGAGCCCGAAGGCGTGCAAGAATGTGAAAAGTCTCCTATCCTTCCTGGGAGATATTAGGTGTCTGCGGTAATGCGGACCACCTCACGCACAACGAGGGGACATAGATGCTCAATTGCGGAAAAGGCGCTTGCGAGGAATCTACAATCTAATAACTACATTATTTCTATTTAGATCTTAATTGAATTATTAGTTTAAAAATTGGACAGCATAAGGTAAACTAAACAGTGCGAACCCCTCTTTGCAGCTGGTCGGCCGCTAGCGTTTATAGCCACTAAACTTGACTTCACTTAGAGTCTCCTAAACACTTTGTGCAGAGCTTCATTGTTTATTCAATTATATTTGATAGCCTATAAAATTCCTCTAAGCATTACATATTTTTTAGTTTTTCTTTATTAACTCGAAAATTTATAATTTTCACTAAGGTTTAGAAATAACGTGAAAAAACATAATATTGGAACAACATTGTATATTTTCCAGTTTTAGTGAAATTTTATTATTTTACAACTCTAAAATGTGACGAAATTATTGTTATATTAATAAATAATATGATGAAAAATTAACCATATAATATTTATTTTTTAAATAATAGTTAAAACATCTTGAAAATAACGATGGTTTTATATTTTCAATTATTACGTGTATTAATAAAATGTAGCGTGGTACTTTCTACCAGAATTTTCAACATTCGTCCATGAAACTGTGTACTTACATGGATATATTTGTATTTTCTGTTAATTGATGGCTTGATTTGATATCAACATTTTCTTTAATTGTTCAGTTTTATCAAACTTTAATTTAATCAAAAATCAAAATCAAAATATTTATTTTCCTTCCTGCTAGAATTTCTGCCGTTGGGGCACTGAAAAAAACTTATAGATATTACTACTTATTATTATATAAAAATTCACTTAAATTATAAAAACTATTCTTCACTAATTTATTATAATTTATTATCTTAATTAATTTTTTAATTAAGTTTTTTATTGCATCACCAATATATACATAATCGTCATTTAATTTTTATCATGATAAAAAGTTTTTGATGTTTTTGATTAAAATTAAGATTATAATAATCTAAGACCACGGCCGCTTTAATTATAATTATAAAATAAAAAAAATCGAAAAAATATGTAAATATTTAATTGTTAACCACTAGATATGCAATAACACTCCCAATGGAACGCGCGAGAAATGGTGACCGCAGTCACTTTTAGGGACTTATAACTCTCGATGGTATAAATTATTTCTTTTTACATCAAAACAAATAAATTCAATAGGTACTCCTTTTATAGTATCGACCTCTATCGTTTTCAACAAGAAAATAAAGCCACGTCGTACATTATTATTCTGGTGGAAAACCGCTTCTTACCCGAGTATTCCCACGGGATGTGGTGTTGGTATCCGGGTATTGGCGAGCATCAAGATAGTTGTTATATTAAACTATTTATTTTTAAAATTAGGCACAGTGTCGGCATATGTGGTCTGATGGAAACAATATACAGGGTGGAAAGGTACAGGCGTACCTGGATGGAAAGTACCCTAAATATTGAAGATAGTCAATTTTTGTCAAAGGAAACAATCCCTTATTTTTTAAAATAGGTAAAACTCAATATTAAAAGTCGCTTACGTCAGGCGTGAATCTAACTTGGCAAAATGTGAAAATATTAAAATAATTTGTATTATAAGCGACGATCCCTCTAATAAACATTGCATCTTAAAAGGAAGAGCATGAAAACTAACTAAGCAGAGGGTACCGGATGTATCGGCATTCGGCTTCTACAATGTTTTTGAAAATTGTAAATTGAATTTAATTTAAATTTAATAGTCCTGCTATATCGATGCACGGGCAAGCGTTGCGGGGTGTCGGTATCCGGGTATGTACCGTGAGCCGGCCGCGTCTTGCATCTGCAATGCTGACCCTCCCAACCTTCTTTATATTGAGTTCTTTGAGTACATTTTCATTGATATGTTGACCACTACAAGAAATAAAAAGGAAATAGAAATATTTGTTTTCAAATGCAATTTAAAATGAAAACCATAGGTTACTTTTTAAATTTCTTTATATTTTGAATTTAATTGACCTCAAAATATTATCAATTCTACTAAATGTGAACATCATTAGTTTATTATATTACGTACGGTCAAGCAGCCTGATTCACACAAGTCGACAATCGCGTGGTGAATTTTGCAACGAAAAATTATCGTTAAAGTCCTCGAGTCCAATTAAGCGACTTTAAATAGAGACTTCTCGTCAAATCATCTATTTAGTTGCGTTTCGGAATCAGCTCGGAAGTAACCAGGTATAACGAGAGGAGTGTGTACTGAGTACTGTCAATTTGGATGGTGCAATATCATCTCTTCAAGCTAGCATAGCGGAGGTGGTAGCAGCTGAACCGCACTCGTTGTCCCAACACATATGTCGATCTACTGTAAAAAAAGAAAAAAACTGTTATGGTGTGACTATTTTATAAAAGCTTGTACTGTAATGCATTCCTTGTGGGACGAATCGATTAATTAGGTCAGTATTTACCATCTCAATGCACCTGAAGCGATTGCCATGCCATTGTTCGTGTTCCAATAGATGTTGGTACTCAATAATTTAATTACCTAGCCGTTTCTATTGTTAGATATGCTATACAGGAGCTTTTGCGCGTATGTATAATGTATACAAGTATGTATAATGTATACAAGTATGTATAAATATATCTACATGCAATACTCTGATCCTGTGAAGAACAACACAAACATCTAGAACCAAAACAAATACTTACATTTATAATAAATGAATAATTTAATAAATATCCATAAATACTCGGGCCAATTAGCGTCGCATAGGCTAACAGTATCTGTCGGTACAATTTTTTTTATTAAACGACTAAAGTATACTAGTATAATTTTTTCGGTATTTGCCGAGCGTGACGAGTCTATGACGAGACGCCTCAATGAAAAGGCCTTAAAGATAAGTTGCAAGCTGTATATAAAAAAGTGACAACAAATGTTCCCTGTTTTAAAATTGAGTAAATTTTTAAACTTCTACTTAAAACTTTATAATTTAATTAGATTTCTGGAAGCACCATGAAAACATATGCATGACTCGTTGTTATTCAGACAAAGCCGGAATTCCACAGGCTATGCAACTTAGCTAATAACTTCAAAACCTCAAACATCACACACTAATTTTGCATCGTGTATACTAATTACATGGATTACGCTGCAGTCTTTAGAGATGAGAAAATAAATTTGTGGGCAAATTTATGTAGTTTTAGTTTTCATCAAAATCAGCATCGAGACTCCTTTTAGCGTTTTTTGATATCTTTTATAGTTTAAGATTTGGCCATGAACTCCTACTTAAAAAATTCACCTGTATAATACAAATAGATTCATTAACGATAAGAAAGATGAACAATCCACCTTTAAGTTTTACAAAGTCCAATAAAAACATCAACATCAACATCAACATCAACATTAACATTAACGTTAACATTAACAAATGACAAAACTCCGCCTTATGTAAAGCTAAAGCGCGGTTCACGGAAACAACTGATACTAAAGAGAAATCTCTACGGGCAGCAGTCGCCTCCGCTACCCGACTTGAGGAGACGAATGTGCACCACCCAGATTGACAGTGCACACTCCTCTCGTTATACCTGGCTACTTCCAAACTGATCCCGAAACGCGACATAGTCACTTCACGAGTGTTACATTAAAAGTAGTAGTACTACCCCAGGATGACAGACTGGGCTAATAACTATCATCAGTCTGCCTACCATTCTTTAGTACAAGTAAAATAAAAAAACACATACCAAGCTTACTCTAAAAATAGTAATAATTAAAATACCGAAAAGAACGACGGTGGTTGATAATGGTGATTCACATCCATAACCCCAGAGTTTATAAACGTTAAACGTTATAATTGTACAATGAAATAAACTTTGTACTAAAGTGCTTTAACGTAAAGTCGATGCAGCAATGTTCAGACTGCCAATTGCTGAAGTGATTCTCGTGTTTGTTGGAGACGTCAGTGTGTCTGTCGTGATCTGAAGTCAAATGCATCGAATAGGATGCACAATGCATACAAAGTGAACGCCAAATCCACTGAGCCGTGATTTTTCTCTTACATTTCCTGTTCGAAAGAATAGACTAGAAAATTTACTTTAAAACATACAAATTATAAACTGAAATTTTTGCTAATATTCAGTATTAAAATTTAAGTAAATTTGAATGAATGCGAACAACCACAAAGAAATTTCCGCATGCAGTAACCGCCTTCGCTATGCCGGCTCGAGAAGGTGGTGTACCAACTAGATTGATACCGCATACTCTTCTCATTATATTCGTACCTGGCTACTTCCAAACTGACTTCAAAATGCGACAAGGTCACTTCAGGTTACACTTGAAAGTTCTGGAACAACCCCAAGATGGCAAAATGGGCTAATAATCATGACCGGTCTGCTTAATGCTTCTTTCAATTCTCAATTTATTCTCAAGGTGAAAGCGAAAATAAAATTTATAGTCTTACCCGCAAACAAAAAATATACGACGGGTATTTTTATAGGGCAATTTTAAGAAAACATATTTGAATTAATTAACGATCCTCCAAAGGCATTATTTATAAACCTCTTTGCTCAATTAAATAAGTACTTAAGGCACAGGGAACCGCTTTGTCGACATCGTCTTGCCTTCTTTTAATTGACGCTGAGGAACGAATATTATTCTTGTTTCTTATTTATGCCTCGAAGCGGGAACTTTTATCTCAATAATTGAAAGAAAAAAGAACTCTGATAAAACATAAATGTTAACAATATTTTTGGAGCATTCTGAAGTAAAATGGAACGTTAAAAACTCTTATGATAATGATTTTTTAAATAATGCTCAAGATTTAAAAATAATATCTAGACATTTAAGAAATATTTTCTTTATTTACATATGGATTCTTAAATTAAAATAAACGCTATAGTAAGCCGCATACAATCTTTTAATTTAGTTGAAACATGTTCGTGCAAAGCATATGAGGAAAATTATACGTTTAAACTAAATTAAAAGATTTTATGCGACTTATAACGTTTATTTTAATGATGCGATGACGTTTTGACGTTTGGGCTGGTAGCAGTTGGTGCAGCCACCAGGTGGTACAATATTTTTTTTTAGTTCCGTGAAATGAACGAAGTTTATTCTACTACTTAGTTCACGCCTATGGAGGATAGGCAGTGGCTAAGGAGCGCTAGAGATTTATCTCAGTGAGCATAGATTTCATCAAGAATCTTTACAAGCGCCATCTTCTATCGTCAATCACATAACTTTTTCTGAGCAGTTGATCAACTAGAGACACGTCTTTCGATATCATTTCAACCTACTTCGTGCGGTAAAGTTCAGGTAATCTCCTGATATCCACCCTTTTTGTATAACCAAAAGACCGTTGAGGTGGTTTCATCCTAGTGGAATAGTTTCCAATATTCAGCAGTAAATAATAAATATAAAGAAGATCTACATAAATTTTTAAAATCTACATTAAGGAACAATATTGAAAAGAGGAGGTATTTTGTGTATTTACGGTCAAGTTTCGCCTGAATGTAAGGATTGCATTGATTCGAAAACATCTTATGATTTTCTTGGTATTTTAAAATAAATGGTTTAATCATAAATTGCTTTAGTTAGTTCAGTTCAATATTTTATCCGTTTAGCTTAGGTTGTGATTTACGGATAGCTGGATTATTAATTGGCGTCGTATTTTCAGTTCAAGCAATTAGGAATATTAGCTATAATTTTAACAAGAAGTGGCATGATCAGAGTCGTGTTTTGTGATCAGTTTAGAAGTCGTCGGGTATAACAAGAGGAATGTGTACATGAATCCGACTGCTGACTGTAGAAATTTCTTTGTGATTGCAGTAGTCTCTAATCATAGACCCACTCTAGCTTAATATAATGTTTGAAGTTAAACGCATAATATTAATTATACGCATAGGAAGTTGAGGGCAACAGCTAGTATTATATGAATACATTCAAAGTAAATGTCACCACGTACCAGCTTAGAAATGTCCATCTCATCAGTATGCCCCTGTACTCTGGCAATAGCGAATATTTCTACCGCTGCAACATACCATTTCTCGTGACACACGACACACTGTCTTCCGTTCCCGTCACAAATTTTAAATAAGTTATTTGAGATATTTACTTCGTAGAATACTAGTTGGGCTTGAAGTGCGATTCTATTATTGGATTACGTACCTACATAGGTATCTTAGTGCTTAGTGTTTTTATAGACTATGTTATTATAAAAAATATATAATCTGGACTTTTGGAATGATACTAAATCATAAATTGCGTGTAAAAAAGCAGCGAATTAATTGGTCAACAATTATAGTTAATATTTCATCACAGCGGTCATGTTCACATACTGTTAAATTTTAATTGTTAACTGCTTTTAACAATGCTAAGCATTTAAAGGTTAGGCTACATGTACGCATGTCATGCATGACTTTAAGCTCTTATGAAACTATGAAAGACTTCTTATGCGTGCATCTGCCAGTTTCATATAGGAAGTCATTGCGTATGTTGTTTTTTTTATTTGTTGTTTACTGGATATTAAATACTTTTATTGAAGAATAAGAATAAATTTAATAGAAATAATAAGTTTCAGTACCAATGGAAAACGTTATTAAAGGTCGGTGAGATATTAACGAAGCTGCAAAAGCAGTGCCGGTTTAGATTAAGAAAAACATTACCAGGTACCTCTAAGCCGTCCATAATAAATAGAATTTGCAAAAGTTAATGAGAAATTAGAGCAAGCCGTATTTTAATGCGTGAATTTAATTTTAATTACATTCTTAATCCTCATTAAGATTCGAAACTAAACTTAATATTACATTTGGATATCTACTTTTACTGTCTCTGTATAATTATTCCAACGCAATGCTGTAGTAATTTACGTAGGCAAATGTAAAATGGAAAGAGCTAGGCGTGGCCGAGTTGTCAGGCATGGACCGGTTTCTAGGTGAAATATCCTTGTATTAAGTTGAGGTGCTTTGTGCAGTACAGAATGCGGACACGGCCCACTCCCGCAACGAATCAATTGCTGAGCGCCTTGTATCGTAACAGGAAGTCAATCGAGCTAGACTGAGCAACTTTTCGTTTAAAATAACTGTAATTAATTTTAGTAACTTATACATTTCATTATATTTAATTTCCTTGTTTGACTTAGTTGTTATTACTACGCAAGGGAATAAAAGACAACACTTAAGATAGTACTACTAATATTTATTATTTACAAGTTTGTGTTGACACACGATTCCATACAACGACCCTTCTAAGATTAACAAAAACGAACAACATATACCCGTCCATTAACTCACAATATCACAGCAAACAATAATTAAGAAATGCTTTTGAACCACCAAAGGCCGAATATCACACCGCGGCCGACCCTCGATGACTCGACGAATTGCTAATTGATGCGCGCTTTTTACATGTTTTTGACTTTACAAATCGTCGAGACCTCGCTCTAATATTCTAAACTATATTTTACGCTTTGCTGAAGGTGTAAGTGAATCCGTCCGGTTGGCGGTTAAGACTGAATTTCCCGGGAGGAAAGAAGCGGCTCGGTGGTGGGGTTGTGGCATCATAGTAAGTCTGTCTAGCGGCTGGTTGAGGTGCTGAGTATTGTTGTGGGGCGGTATATTGAGCTTGTTGCACTCCGCTATATTGGCCTTGTTGTACACCGGGGTAAATGTTTTGTGACTGGTATTGAGGTTGGGGCTGAGGGGCAGATTGATAATTGCGTTGAACTGGTGCCTGAACGTAGTTCTCCTGTTCATATAATTCTGGATGGTATTGGCCGTCATCTTCATTAGGCTTAACATTATAATTGCGAGTTGCTGGTGCGGTGTACTGTTGTGGTTGGTTATATTGCTGAGGTTGACTGTATTGTTGTGGTTGTTGATAATCTGGTGGATTGTATCTGGGGTCAGGTTTATATTGAGGTGCAGGTGCTACTGGCAGAGGTGCAGATGGAATGTGGTCTCCGGATGCCTGGAAGCCATTCTTTCCAGCAGTGTAAGTGACCGTCTTTCTCTGACCGCTGGGGTCGATGTATGAATAGCTGCCCTTTCTGTTGCCTTCGGCGTCGGTTTCCTCTTTGAAGTCGATTCCATCTTCCTGCTGATAAGCTGCTCCGAAAGCACCGTTTCCACTGAGATAACGCGCCTCTTGCACGATCGCTGCAATCTTGGGATCTCCAGCGTATTTCGGAACACGACGCGCGCCCTCCTGCTGGCACGACACTGCCACAAGCACGAAGGATAATACAACGAGCCTATACATTTCGTGCATTCAAAATGCGCACTGCTCGCGTGAAAGTAACAAAGTGTGTCGTTGCGGGTGGTGAACTCGTTTTATACGAGCTGTTAAGGCCTTGAAGTATATTGGAAGGGCCTGCGGGTGCGACCGCGAAAACTGTATCGCTGACATACGCATCTAGACGCATCGGACACCTACCGGAATCATCTGGGAAGTGGTATTAAGGTGAACAAACAGGTGGTGGCGTCGGAAACTTGATCGCAAGTGACCCTCTATAAATGCCAACGTCTTACTGAACAATGTCAATTATTAAGTACAAAATGAAGCATAAATAAGATTTAAATGTTAACAATATGCAGTCGGCAAGGTGATATTTTAATGTCATAGGCTTTAATTAGACTATTTTTATTGAATGGAATAATTGTAAGGGAAATTAATTAGAATCTGTGATAATGATATTGAAACAAATAAAAATGACCAGTCATTATCACCTAAAAATAATGTTTGCTTTGTGATTGTATAGAATACGGGGTACCTTTTTTAATACTTATTTTGTTTACCAGAATCAGCTACTTAGACACGCTTTTGTGAGTTTTTTTTTTCTAAAAAAAGAATTGGATAACATTATTTAACGGAAAAAATAGTATGTTATAACAAAACTAATACAAATACATTATGCAATTGGTTTAATAATAGTACAGAGAACACGTTGTCGCCGGAATAAGTTCGGAAAAGGTCAGCACATGGTCCCATTGAAGGTCGCCGACAGAATTGGTATGCGGCCGATTCAGCCGGTGAAAACGAATAACTTTCGGAATTAAAATATTGTCTTTTTTATTAAATATTGACTTATTTTTCATCAAAATCATATGTTAATATACGAGTAGATCGTACATATGCAGCAAATTATACGCGTCTATGAATGATACGGTGATTAATTTTGTAGAGGCAGAATTTTCTATAATATTTGTGGGAGATCTCCACGGGAATTGAATTCCTTGTGGGAATCGAACATGGATCTTTCGCGCAGCAGACACGACTACCACCGAGCTACAAAGTTCGACATGCTCATATTTAGCCCAAATTTAGACATTAGATTCATCTCTTTCAAAAAAGAAATTGTTTTTAACTATACGATTTGTTATTTTTAATCCAAAGCCTGTATCTAATTCAGTTTATATCCTTGACATTTTATAGTATTTTACTTTCATTGTAATATTTTGCTCTCAATAAAAACCATAACAATATTTTGCGAAATTTCCATTATTTTATATCACGTTATCTCTTTGAATAATCAGATTTATATTAATTGATAGTAACCTATTTAATTTGTAATTGGTATATAGTAAAATTGTTTCCCTTAACCATGTCTCTGGGGTAGACAGGTAGTGCGTTTTTTCTACAAACCATTTTGATTATTCGTCTTATACTTACACGCCAGTTGTTAGTGCTCCTCATCTGACATTTTCTGTTCGAGGTTTTATTGTTTTTTCTTATTATTTATATTTATGTTTATTTTTGTTTGTATTAATTATTAAACGCTAATCTTTTTACTGACTGAGTTATTCTGAAGCCAAATGTAGTCGTAGAAATATAAAAGTTTAAAGCGGCCGTGGTCTAGCGGTAATACGCGTCAACTCGATCGATGAGAGCCGTGTTCGAACCTCGCTAATTCTGACTGGTACCAAACTTTGTTATATTTTGATTACAACTTTGATCGCTCAGTGCCTATAAGCACTATTAAAGAGTGGTGATGGTTATTAGCCCAGTCTGCCTTCCTGGGGTAGTACTACCACTTTTGAATGTAACACCCGTGAAATGACCTTGTCGCTTTTCGGGAATCGTTTAAAAGCAGCCAGGTAGTGTGCACGAGAGGAGTGTGCACTGTCAATCTGGATGATACATGCTTGTTTCTTCAAGTTGGCATAGTGGAGGCGACTGCTACCTGTAGAGATTTCTATGTAGTAGCAGTTTTTTTCCATTCATTCATTAATGCCGAGCTCCAATAAAAAAATATTTTGATTTGATTTGATAGTTGCCTTATAATATTTAGTGCCTTATATTGTTTGGTGATTAATTAAATTGTAGAAATCAGTATATGAGTAAGGTATATAACATATTGTACTTAATTTACGAGTTCATTATATTAACGCTGTGTTGTGATTTATGTGTTTGACATACGCATATTATAATGTTTCATTGGCAAGGCCCAATCAGATAGATACCTTCTAGATTACAATTTTGTTAAAAACAATTTTAAGCCTTATATCTATCCCGTAAAGTTCCAATTGGCGAAGTAAATTAAAACGGGGGGAATGTTTCAAGTTTGCAGATATATCCGAAATTAATTTCCGGATTAACGTCGAATATTGAGTTTTTAGTAACAACATTAAATAAATTTAATATATTTTATCAACGATTTAGTGTATCGACAAAGCTTTGACGTTTTGAATACAATTTAGCTCTTTTGAGAAAATAGTCGTATCAATATGATAAAAGGAAAATGAAAGCAAATTGAGATGAAATGTACGATATTTGATATTCTGTGAAATTGAATCGTCAAAATGTTTTGACCTTTTCTGTTTCTTCCACACCAATACAATAAAATAATTTATCTGAAAACATAATAAAATGTTTAGTGAAGAAATGCGTAAATGAGGATACAAATTGGGTGTCTTGATGGCCGTCTAAATTAACTTTTTCTAAGAAAGTATAGGTAGGAAGCACACTTTGAGTTTCCTTAGGAAAGGTTTTTTCCGGCGTGTGATTAATTATCTCTATTCGGAACAAATATCTAAGCTTCTACTTACTGATGAAGGACCTCTGACCCTTTCTTGAATTGACTACTACTAAAAGAATATTGACATAGTCAATAAAAATACATGTTTATTTACATTATCGATGACGAAAATATTCTGATTTTTTTGTTACTAAAAACATAGTAAAAAATATTATTAATAAAAACGAAAGATATTAATAAAAGATTCGAAACTGTTACGATAATTCTGATGCTTTGTTTAACTTTGTCCTATGTCATTTGTCTATGGTAAGATTTAAAAATTAACAATGTCTATGAGAAGCTCTCTGACAAGTGCCTGCTGACTTGTATTCTCTCTAAGATAACATATAAAAGTGCTTCGAATTAAAAACCAATTTTTTCGTTTTAAATAAAAACTGGGATACCCTCTATTCTATGGCTAACACATATTATAACACCCACTTACGTAGTAATATCATATTTAATATTGTTTAAATTTAATGTATAATAATATTTATTAATATATGTTTCCATTGCCACCACTGAACCACAGAGGCTGGATATATGTATTTAATTTTTTTAAATGCAGCATCGGCATATGACAAAACTCGGCCTGATGTAAAGCTAGAGTGCGGTCCACGAACGGAAATGACTGCTACTACAGATAAAAATCTACAGGGAGCAGTCGCCTCCACTCCTTTCGTTATACCTGGATTATGAAATGCACTGTGGAAATTATACGACATAAATATTTTTTTAGTACAAAATACAAAAAACATGTGAATACTGTGAATATGAGTAATAATGGTAATTGAACAATACAACGAGAGGGTACAAGTTATGTTAGTACCTTACATAGAAAGGTCTTTATGTGAGACGCCGCCTTTCACAAATTCCACCCATTTTTGTGTCTGAAATAAACTGACTAACGTGTGTGTAGACGCCTCCGCTATTATTAGACTTTGTTCACATTGTTAAATGACATAATAATGCTAAATATAATCCGTAGTAGTATTTATATTCGATATTATAATAATAAATTCAGATCATATTCTTGAGATTTTCGAGAACACGTTTAAATAACTTATTGTTTCTTTTGTTTTTCTTTTCTTGGCATGATTTAAATGCTAGATTTATTTCTAATTTTTTAATTTACATCACATTTTAATAATGTTATAGTTTACACAGCTTGTAACAGATTATATCCATAATTTTGTTCGTTCTTAAGCGTCGTTTGAGGCTTTGAATGAAGTGCCTACTTACATCAGAGTCTGTAAAATAAATATACAATAAATAAAAATTTTAGATTTAAATTCTCTCAAAGAACCTCGTCTCCGATCAGCAATCGTTCCGTATTTGTAATGTCTGTCTGATTCGTGGGAATTACTTAGGAATAGACAAAACGCACAATTTATTACTAAACAATTAACAAAGATGGGAAGATGTTTTAAGTTCATTGTTGCAGTCAAAAAATAATATCATAACAGATTAGAATATTTCCCAGCCTCGAATTAAAGATTTATCACTTAATTTTGAAATGATAAAAAAATACTTAGGCTTGTTCACCGAGGCTAGAGGAGTACGCTTACTAAAAATATTTATTCTATAGACTTACGGTAGATTCTGCGTAGTTCTTTTCTTCAGGTGTAATAAAACACATGAAGTCACCTAGTCGCATTTCGGGAACGTTTTGGAAGTAACATGGTATAATAAGAGTGTGCACTGTGCACTGTCAAATGGTGCACATTTCGTCTTCCCAAGCCGGCATAGCTGACTTAGTGACATAGCCGGCATAGTGACGTTGACTGCTGCCGTCAGAATTATTCTGTAGTATCAATTCAAGGTCCAGAATTTCAACATATGATTAATTATTATAGTTGTAATTTATTGTGAACGCACCCTAAATAGAAAGAAAGGTTGAAAATAGTAGAAAGTTACATCCCTCGGCCATTGTTTTGTTTGTTGGTCTTCTTTCCCTGCGACTACAAGAAGAGTGGAAATGGAGATTAATTTATTATGTCCCTGAGAAAACATAGAAAGCAGTGGAGAGCTCTCTATTAAGACGAGCGGGCGGAGAATACAACGATTAATTATGATTTTCTTCTAAGTTGCTAGATACGAGTTTTGTCCCGAACTGACGCGGTGGCGATCTCTCAAGCTGTTCGCACGACGTTTCTTATAATTACTTTTTGCTTCCAACTATATAAATTGGGCATTTGATGGATGAGAAGAATAGTTAATGTAGTTATTGTCCTAATTATTAAGACAATAGATAAAGTTATAATATTTACAGCACATTAAGGTTTCAGTAATTTAGTTGGTTATTACAAAAAAATAATTCTTCTTCGTCTTCATAGTATACTATGATTATTCGTTTTTTATAGTAGCTCTGCGTGTAACTTCCAGCTTAGTTAAAAAGCGGTCTATGTGCGAAATGTCGTCTCTACTATGTCGGCTCGAGGACACGGCAATATCCATTGAAAAGGCACATTCATCACACTATATTCGAAGCTGATCTCGAAACAATGTTATGTAAGTTTGCTAATGATTATGCGAGCAGTGGAAACTGTTAGCATGTATATCACCTAGACGTTAAACAGCTTATGCACCAACTTCCATGTTCTCAAAGTTATCAAACTTTATCATATTTTATATTCTAACATATTAAGAACTTAATAATATTGTTACTCGTATCTAGGGTTGCCAGATGTCCAGTTTTTTGCATGCTTCTCCGATCTGAAAAATCACAATCAACGGGATATGTGTAGTTGAGATTATATATTTTTTTCAACACATTTGGCAACCATAGGGTTATAGCTAGAGTATATGGGTATAGATCGGGGTATAGTCGTATCTCCTAGGATTATTTACATTTAATAATAAATGTATAATTGAAAATGGGTGGTAGTTAATTCTAAGAAGATATTATTATGTTGTAATTTAAAGCAATATGAAGGTGTCGGTAAATTAAACAGTACAAACACGTAATTATCAGAATATAATTAGTACTGCAAATATTACATTTAAATATTTTCGCAATAATTAGAAGGGATTGGTGCTTACCAATGTAATTTTGTATGTCCTTTTTTTCTATTTGGAATATTTGTTTTTTTTTTTTTGTAAATAAAAACTGAATATTTTTTATAAGTTATTTTTCATTTAAATTAATCTAAATTGGTAAATAATCACTTTTTACGCACCATATTCATTTGCCATGAGGTACTTACTACGATAATTTCCCTATATGATAATGATGTACTTACTAGTTTTTATTTGATTTTAGACTGAACAAAATATCAAGTTTGTAAAAAGGTTTATATAAATTTATTTCAATAATTTTGTGGATTATTGTAAAAAAATAAATGGCTAATTTTCTTTATCTTTATTGTGTTACGATATCATTGCCTGTGATACAAGCACTAGTTTAGTATAGACATTTAAAAAAAAAGATCAATTAAAAATTAATTTAAATATTCAGTTGTAAAGCATTTTGTGGTACACAAGGCGATAGCAGCAAAATATTGATTTAGAGCCCCCTGATACAGAAATGGAATAAATTGGAATATTAATTGCGCATAACAATAGAAACGAAATAAATTAAAGTGCGGCAGATGTCTTGCTCAGGCTCTCTCTGATTTCCATTTACTTTGAATTGGCAAGTGACTTATTTGGAGAAATGCATGCCCCACAATTCAATCTAATTTAATTTTCCTTACTCGTCAACTGCCAATACTTCATATCTCATCGTATTATGAGATGCCTCACACCCAGTTATTAACATTTCGGTGCTTTTCTTTGTAACACGGTTTCGCGTATTTTCTATGAATATTACCTACTTTATATACGAACTCATCGCTACATACGATAACTAAAATGGGTATACATAAATATCTAACTATTTATATACAAATAAATATTGCAAATATTTGTTTTGATCGGGATTTGAACCCTGGGCCTCAATGTGTCGTAACTGCTGCACCACCAAGGATGTCGATATCTATGTAGAAATTAAGATAGTACCTTATCGTATAAAAAATTGTTTGCATCAAGAAAAAGTTAAGGCGTTTGGTTTAATTTGGTTATAATAAAAAATATATAAAACTCAAAATTGCTACATTTTTATTAAATCCTGTTATTAATAAAATGAATTCATGAACGTTCGACGTTTTGTTTGCGAAATAATCCAATTAGTATAAATTCATAACAAATTATTAAAAAATCGGTTTGTTTTATGCTGGATTTTTGGAAAAAATGTAAATATACAATTTATTGAGGTTGTATCAATAAAAAAAAGGAATCGTTATTGCAATAAAATTTGCCTGTATACTTAATTAATTAAAATATTAAAGATTTTTATTTAATTTGTCAAATATGTTTTTTTAAATTTTTGACATATTAAAATGCAAGATTTGTTTATTGTTAAAGCCTGAGCCTGAACTGAGATGGGGATCGAACCCACGTTCTTCGCTAAGCGCTTGAATGTCTTAACTATTAAACTACATTTAATTTTTTTTATTGTAGCTCGGCATGTTTTTTTTATAAACTTTTCATTATAATTTAATTATTTTTCTTAATTAAAACTCTTATAATTTATTATAATACATATTGTTGCATGGTAACAAACATTATTTTTCGTGTTATATTTGAAATACTTTTATACATGCGATACTTCGCGTGACCTGTATAATTTTATCTCTTCTTATATAATTATTATTATGATCATAAGGTTCCCATTATGGAAATATATGAAAGGCACCTTAGTAAATTGGTATTGTAATTGATATTTCTATGTATATTATGTTTTGTGATACATTTACGTTTCCTACGATATATTATTTCGTTCGTTTAATATTAGTAGTAGGTACTATCAACTAAACCAGTGATTCTCAACCACTGTGCCGCGGCACTTTTGTGTGCCGCAAAATTCTAAAAGTGTGCCGCCAAATTTTAGATAATATAATTATGTTAATATTAATAAATAATATGATTTAAAGAAAAAAAATTGCATTACAAGTATTCTTATTATTAACTTGTAATTAATCCCTTAATAAACGTACTGTTATTTTTGTAGTACATATTATTTTATTTAGCACATTTAAAATTATTATCATAAGCTATTTTATGCAGTGTGTTATTAAAATTATCTTTTTCTTTGTGTGCCGCATTAAAAAAAAGGTTGAGAACCACTGAACTAAACTAACGCTGCAGCATTTTAGAAAATAATTGTTTGAGCTCAATAGAACGTGAGATACGCTATTTTTATTTTTGGCCGAGAATTGTAAAGCAAAACCGAAAATGAGCTTATTAAACAATGCAAATATGTAATTTTTTTTTAAAATTTTTTAATGCTTAATAGGCAAGCGTTTGACCACACCCTGCCTGATGTTAAGCAGTGATGTCTATAGCGATATACGACATGTCATAATTTCAACATGATCGACGAAATCATAATGATTCTTTAAAATAGACGTTCTTTCACGAGATATTAGGTCGAGAAGATTTAAAAAAAAATTAAGTAATTAAATATTTTCAAATTTGTATTAAATCGGTATGTGCAGAAAAGAGAGATAAAGCCAAAGTGAGTAAACCAGCCGATAGCCGCAATAATACATATTCTTATATTAATAGAAATTATAAGCGATTTTGTAAAATTCGTGATAATAAATTTTATTATTATTTTGAGTGCTACAAAATATTTACACATTGTTTTTAATGCCCATACTGATTTTGTAAATAAACTTTATGAAGAGATTCACTGCGTTCAAATATAGTAAAGACTAAAATACGAACATACTAAGTTTATATTCTGCAATAGATTGTCAAAATGAAATTACCGCTTGCTAAGAAACTCAGCTGCCAGTTGGACAATTGCCTAGATATGAGTTAGGCTTTACGTTGAAGCCAAGATAATCTACTAAGTAGAAAATCTTTCCATTGTATAGATTTTATGTAGCGTACAGTTTCATTTAAACTAGGTCGCCTTATATTATTTCAGCCATTTTCAGGATTAAAGTTCCGAACACATCAGTGCCGAAGCTAAAAAATTAGATAATCAACAAAACAGGAGGTGGTTGCTTTTTAAAAGTTATAGCAGACTGATGATGGTTATTGATCCAATCTATCGTTCTGGGGTCGTCCCAACACTTTCAAGTAAAGCGACTGAGTAAGGCCAATGAGAGAGATAAAATACGTAAACAATATGACTGTTACTAAGTTACACTACGATAGCTATCGATTATTATCTCTCGTAATTATTAATGTCGTCATTTGATCGACGACAGCCGTCATTGCGTGATTCGTGGTACAGGAAAGCGGTCAGATCAGAAGATGTCAACATTTAGGCCGTCAAATTATCGTCAAAAGTATGTACAACCTACCCATTTCACAAACGCAGAGTCTTTATACGATACTCAAAATACATAGGATCTTGCCATTGTTCTTTGTACCTACTTATATAATTTCTTCAAATAAAAATGTTTTGAACCCCTGAAAGTTTGTTTGTTTGTTTTGTCTCGTTTTGGCATTACTTTAGTAGCGTTTAGAAGTATAACGGAAGGTGTGTGTGTAATTAACGGTGCACGTTTGTCTCCTTAAGTCAGCTGCTGGAGATTTTTCCGCTGAATGAACAAGAATACATGCCGAACTACAACAAAAAATTTAAAGAGTCATTAAAAGTGTTATTTAATAATATTTCGTGGTTTAATGGGCATTTATTATGCTTCGAACTAAATCCAGCCTTCGCTATGCTACACTTCGATATATATGCGTCCGTGTGTTGTATACACGCTACACGTAACGACACGCATCTCAATATATGTAAACGCTTTCATAGAATTTCGTAGATTGTCAAGAAGTTTAGATCGAGAAAATAGTCCTGTCACGAGATTATTTCCATTTATTAATGTTAACTGAGTCTTTGACTTTCAATCGCGATTCTACTTTTTAAATAGTTTCTTATTTCTTGACTACAGATTATTTTTATTTCTCAAGTGGCGGAATTGATTGTATTGCTAGAAGCTTTTTTATTCAATAGAATCATTTAGAAGCCTTTTATTTTATATCAAAGTCTGTTAGTATAACACAATAATTGAATTTAATTTTTAATGTGAAAACAAAAAAAGGGTTAGTGGAAATTATTTCTAATGAAATATTAATTTTGAAAATGTTTATAACCCGTGCACCTCAGTTATGTAAGCTTGAGGAATAGAATGTATATTGTCCAGTTGACAGTGCATACTCCTTTCATTATACCCAGCTACTTCCAATCCGATCCCGAAACGCGATTAAATCATTTCACAGATGTTACTCCAATGCAAGGCTAATAATAATGATCAATAATCTACGACTTTATAATAAAAGTTTGGTAATAGTCACCTAGATTTAAAGTAAACCTTACTTGAAAAACCAATTGCATTGTAATATATATAGATGCGTATAGCTTCGGGTATCTATAGCCTAACGAAATAAAAAATAGCGACGGGATGTCGACGCCTCATGCATCCGACGTTCACATTTCACTTGCAAATTGCTTATCCATCGCTATCGGGATTCTGTATAAAAAATTATGTATAAATACATATATCTAACGTCCTATTGTCATTTTGGTTAGGCAGATTTTAAATTTTTGCTAGAAATTTAAAATATAATAAAAATACGACATAAGATGGAAAAATTACATTTAGGGCCGGTAACTCAATTCTAATGTTGCTGTGTGAAATAAAATGTAGATTACTAAAGACGTTAGCGTCTTCAGGAAGCTCATACGAGTATATGTTCCCGATTTCATAATCATTGGTGTCAGACAAGCGTTCACATGAACCAAATCGGGTCATCTATTAAAAGTATTAGAGTCAAGAATTGCTCATAATTAAGGAAGGATTGTATTACCGACCCTTAGTTGCCAACTTTTAAAGATGAAGATAAATTTATGAAGCTTTAAGTACTCTTTTTACTTACAAATAAAATCAAGTCTATTTAGAACAATTTATATTCTGAACTCAATTAAATTGTTGTTCAACGCGATTCCTTTTGAATTTTCTTATTCATTTGAGTTTTCTTGGGAAGCGTTTGGGATTTTGTTTGAAGAGGAAGTTTTAAGCCTAGCAGTAAATTATTGCTTCGACAGGTGAGGCCGTAAAGGCAAGATTTACGCCTACGGGCACAGCGGGTGAACCTCCCTTTTGATAAGATGTATTGCCTAGAGAATAAGTTTGTCTATAAGTATCCAACTACGAAAATTTTCAAGAAACCCTCATTATATGACGTCATTGAAATGTTTATAATTGGTGTTCGTGGAGTTTCGATTTCTAAAACAATTGCACATCAAATTCACAGTTACGAGTAAAGTTTGATGTTGTTCGATTTGCTAATGGATTACCTCTGTAAATTCAACGGCGATCATAAATTTCGCGTGAACATCCCTAACTGAAAAATGTTGGTTGTATAAAATACGAGCTGTATTATCAGTATGACGTCATTGTAAATAGTATTCTGCATGATGGCCGTATGCTTTTATTATTTGGCGCAATAAAATTCGATTAAAACTTGGAGACGGTTCAAGCTGTTTAAATAGTAAGCGCCTGGTGTCATAATCAATGTTTACATTAGTGTAATGTGCATCGACTTAGCCATGTTCATTTTTCGTGCCAAGTAGACGGTGATTTAATATGCATGCTAATGATCGACTGAAAATGCTGTAACATTGTTATTATACAATATTTGCATCTAAATTCTGATACAAAGTTCTCAATATAACAAAGTTCGTGGCAGAGGTGCTTCGTTTAATATGTTATAAAGGTTGATGTGAATATGGGCGTGGTGAGCTCCGGGTTCGGGTCTAATAAAATCAAAGCACTTTGCAAGTTGTCCGACGATTTGCATAAACAAACGAACAAGACTCCTCTTCATTTTAATGACACTAAGTTTAGCTTTTTAATTATGACCGGGACGAGACAATGCGACTTTGAGTAATTTGAAAAGTTTACACGCTAAATAACACAGTATAGAAGTTAAAGGTAGCGGACATCGTGTTCTCGTAAGAGTATACGATCTTTGAAGGTATTATATGTCCCTGTAAACTAGAGTTTATTCTCGTATAATTACTTTTGTTCGTGTACAAGTTTACTATTATAATTATACAAAACATTATTACTTTGCAGCTTACAATGTTCGTGATTTTTCTTTTTTTAAGAATGGTGAGTGGGAAATCTGCCGTCCCGGGGTAGTACCATGGCTTTCAAAATTAACCTGTAAAGTGATTTTTAGTGCCAAACTGTCTGTAGACATTTCTGTGTTTAATACTAATAATTGACTCAAATATAAAAGGACAAAAACGAATATAAAAATACAAAAAAAAAATATATAAAGATTTATTTATTTATTGAGGTGGTTTTATTGTTGTTGTCATCATTTTTTACTTTAATAAAAATTAATTAATTAACACTGAGCGATCAAAGTACATATAACATTAGTTACATTGGTACCAGTCAGAATTCATCGAGGTTACTGTTAGACCACAGTCGCTAATTACGAAAATACATTGTTACGAATAACTTAATTTATGTTTGATTCCGTTTGATTTTGTATGGCGTATTTAAAGAATACCGTTGCCTTATTTTGGCCGACTTCAGGCCTGATTTACATAAACAGATAAGCGAGTTGGCGCTAATCCACTATTGTTTCAATTGCAAGCCCATTCATTAGGGCCCGGCCGCGGGCTGACGCTCGTTATGCAAATTGTACCGGCAATTGTACTGCCTTCAAACTAAATGGTATTAAGACTTACTTAAAACTCTCATGATGATTATATTAGACGGTAGAACACGTGAAGTCACGATCGATGAAAGCCGTGTTTAAATAATACAATCACGAGCATAGTACCTATGGGACATTAAAAAACTTTTCCTTCTTTATTTTTAGAAGTGTGTTTGCCTTTAGATTCATCACCCATGATTCAGCTACCACATAAAATAGTCGAGTTAATTAGACAGAAAACACGGCAATGAACTCAAATGTAAAGCAGAGATTAATTGTGGAGAAAAGAATATTTAAGGTCAACTCAGCAGTTGGAAGGGCTGTTAAATGAAAAGATAGAACAGTGGAATTTAATGGAAGTGGAATGTAATTATATTTGTTTAAAAACCTGCTTCTCTTCGCTCACATCTGTCCTAAACACGGAGGTTAGCTGGAAGAGAATGCTAATTAGCATTAAGTTCGCCTGTGTGCACGCTACACTAAGCTTTAAATAAATAAATAAATTTCGATTGTGTATCTTATTAGTCATAGCATCCGTACGCAAAATGGAGTACGTGGGTTTTTTTCAATCTTTTCAATTTTTATCATAATTTAGTAATAAAAATTAATTTCAAATAAAATCACCGATAAGTAAAATACAGTTTTACTCAACAAAATTTGCAATAAAATTTGCGGAACAACAAAAAAAAAAAACCCTTTTTAAAAATTTTTTCCTTTAAAAAAAAACATACAAGTGCAGTTATATACATCTGCATTTTACAATTTTTAAGTAAAGTTGTTATAATTACTTTTATTAAGAAATGCTGAAAATTGAATTCTCATTGAAGCGCGTTCGTTTGACCGCATTATTGGCTGCGTCATATTGGACGGCTGTAAACGATCGAGGTCATTCTATTCGGTCAGTGACGATGCTTGATGAAAGAACTCTAGGTTTATTTGTGAAAACTCGTTTGCAGCAATTTTGTGGACAGCTTATTGGCTCTGTGCTTTGTACATTTTACTTTTAACCAATTTGTGCAGTCAACATCAATTTGTAGGATTAAAGCGATCAATTTACCGACGCGACATTTCAAAATCTTTCGACGTCTCTTCAGTTTTTCTAGACTAAAGTTGGCCTATGTCCTTCCCTGGAATACATTATAAGCCAAATTTTATCGAAATCTGTTCTGAAGTTTAGGGGTCAAAAGGTAACAGCCATACAGAGTTATTTTTATATGTAAATAGGGTGAATTTTTGAAGCGTGCGTGGACGGTCAAATCCTAAACTATAAATAAGATAAGATAGCCGGCATAACGGAGGCGTCTACAGTTACAATAAAAAAAGCGTCCTGTGTATTAGTATGTAGTAGTATAGATATTTCGTAGGTAATATAAATATATAAAAATTAAAATGTATGTTACAATACAAGCTTATCGACGAAATTGTTGTGTTGTAAGCTTTTGAGAGCAAAGGGTGAGCTCTGACCCTTTTCTCAATGTTTGCTCTGTCCGGTGCCTCACCTCGTCATGTCTGCCTTTTGTCACAATATTTGTCTTCCTTCAACTAACCACAGGGATTTGGCCCAAAGCACTATAAAGTTCATCGTATTCACTAACCCATAAGCTCTGTGTTTAATCATTATCTTTTATATGAACTATGTTATTTAACTGTTTTTTTTATGCCTGTACTAAGGCCTGTGTTTGTAGCAGAGGCACTAAGCGACAGTTAGCGACACTAAGTTACATTGGTAAAGGTCAGAATTTTGCGAGGTTTGAACACGGGTCTCATCTATCGTGAGATCCGTCCTCTATCGCTAAATTATGACCGCTCAGTTCTTGTTTGAAGGTGATATTCTAAATTATCAGCTGAAAATATTTTATGATCCTTAAACTAATAAATATTATAAAAAACGTTTTAAAAAATTTAAGGTATAATTTATTTTATTGTAGCTTGCTATATAACAATACACCGCCTGATGTTAAGCTAGAGTGCGGTCCATGAACGGTAACAACATTTGCTACCACAGAGAAATTTTTGCAGATAACGCTATGTCGTCTTAAGGAGATGAATGTGTACCATCAGGTAGACAGTGCACGCCCCTCTCGTTATACCTGGGTACTTCCACACTGATCCCGAACCGCGACAAGATGTCTTACATTTAAATGTGGCGGTACTAACCCTGCAGCAGGGATAGGCTGCTACAGCCTGGGCCAATAACCGTCATTAGTCGGTTTAATAGGATTAGGTGTTACTTTGCGGAAATCCATAACGAAATATTTTTTTAGTTGTTGGAACGAAGTCGAAGCGACCACACGTCTCCTGAGGATGCCACGTGGAGTGGCGAAACACGTCGAGAAGTATTTGCATGTTGGTGAAGGGTCTAACATTGACAGCTGATGAGCTTGTTTACCTCCCCTCGCTAACATTAATTAGCAGAAAATAAATAAAGTAGTTTTAATAAAAAATATTTTTCTTCATCAGTCTGTCTGCCACTCTACCTGAACCATGAACACAAGCAACTATGGGATAGAATGGGAACTTTATTTTATAATTCTTTTTGCTTTGGATTTGCCCGTTTATTGAGGAAGGTTGAACTTTTAATTTATTGTTTTAAAAGGCGTGGTACACATTCCAAAGGGTTCCTTAGGGATGCAAAGGGAACGCTAAACGCATAATGCTAATTGAACGCACACAATGTAACGGGTAGATGATTATAGTTTTCAAAACTTAACCCACATACATTTTTGTTTATAAAATTGAATTTTGTAGAAACTCAGTTAAACTCAACTGAATATTTGAATAGATTTAGCGACAAAACCCGGCTCAAGTGTGGTGAGCTTCTGTTCATAAACGATTTCGTTCGAAAGTTTCAAGCCGGTTATCAGTTGAGATACAGATAGACAGGGAAGTTTCTTAAAGTTGCAATCCTGTCACAATGACGGTATTTTACCGGCGTTATACACCCTTCAAAATGGCCACTCACCCTTATTCTGATTAAATTTTCAGGTACTAAACTTCATTGTATGATACGTTTGTTAAAACAAAATATGTACCATGGTATTATATTGTGCGATATTTAACGCTGGAGGAAATTGACAAGAACGTTCGATCAGGATAACAATGAAATGCCGCCGTTTCTGAATCGTGATATCCCGCCCAGCTGAAGAGCTACCGTGTACTGTTCATTAGTAAACCCTTTTGCTTTATCGCTAACAAGATCCGGCATTACTAACTTTCCCAATTCCGGGACCGACAAATCGAAATCGCTTTTAGCAAAACAAGTATTAATGTTGTATCGGCGTCCGGGTTGAGCGGCGAGCAGTCTACGAGAGCCGGGCGGGAACTACCCCCGCCCGCCAGTTGCCATCGAGCGTCCGCGTCGGGGCCACGTCACTCGGCTTGTTTTCCGCGAAAATATTTCATAGAAAAAAACCCTGTTCCCTTCGTTTATCACGCGTCACAACTTTCATATAACAACAATAGGTCATCCCTGTCGTCACCATTGAATGAGTGTGATTATTGCGCCTCCCGTGTGCATGCACTGTATCTGAAATGGACGTGACCTCCTAATATTTACGTTTTGATTCAGATGAATAAATGTAAATATATGGAATAAATTACGGTAACTTATTCTGTGAAATTATAAACATAATGTGAAAAGTTTTGTGGGTATTATAAAATTGATATTTTGGATTGTTAGTGCATTTATTACGAAGCTGCTGAAATCCAGAAGTTTGAGAGCTACTATCATGAACACGTATGAAGGTATAAATTTTTCATGTTCATAGCTTTTTACAGCGTAAGGATGTACGAAAATTTCTAAAATTCCATGTGAAGAAGTTTGTAGAAAATTACGAGTTGCTATTATTTATGAATATATTGTAGGCACTATAAATCAGTTGAAAATAATGAAATTACCAAATTAAATGAAACTAAGGACAACTGTTAAAATCGTCCTTAAGACATCGTCTATTATTAATATCTAAGTAAGTATTTAATAGATTCCAACATACAGATAAGGTTGTAAGCTGTTTTACATCTTTAAATCTTTTTAAATCACAAAAGCTAGTCGTCAAGATCGTATGTCGAAAGAGGAAAAGAAAATATCCGGTAGGTGGAATTTTGCGCAGCTGCTCGGATTTGGCGCGAACTTCGGGTAAATCCGAAATGAAAACACACCAGTTCCATCCTTTAAAGATATAGGCCAATGTTTTAAGTCAAGCGAATTTAAACCTATAAGTAGGTATATCTATTTGAAAATACATGGTATATAGGTACATATGTACTAAATAATGTATAAAAACATAAACAGTATTAGGGAAGGAATTGTTATTTAATTTATTCTCCTGAAAGTTTCTCAACACTCGAGATGGTTGGAGTAAATTTTTAGGTAATATTACAAACTAAAGAAATATAAATAAATAAAATTTACTCACATATTAAAGTTAATTTAGAATTAAAAGACCCTTGTGAAAACCCTTGAAATATATTCAGCCTATTTTTTCATATAACATTTGGGCGGAGTGTGAATGAGCTGGATATAGGAGTAGGCTTTCGCTTCACGTAACTTAGAATAGAATACCTTGTTAAGAGCCACTTTTTGTTTTTAACCCTTATGAATATTTCTCTTTTAAACCTTGTTTGGGTTATGGCACTTAGCAGTTTACAACTTACATGGTTTAAAGGTTTATCTTTGAGTAAAATTAAATATATATACTTTTATATTTGTTTGTTGGAACCCTTTCACCTGGAACCCTTTTATTCCCTAAGGAGTTTCTTTGAATCCTGAATTGAATAGATAATTAATTTCTTTGACAAATAATTTCTGGAATTACAATTATAATTAATTAATAAAAAAAAATATATAAGAAAAATTCGCCATATGTTGAAATTTTGTTAATTTTACACGTTCAAAGTTTGGTTTCTGACAATTGTTTAATAATAATTTTAATTCCAACTGTACTTTACATGTGTATATTTCACAAAATTAAAATTGACTAGATAAACCAATCATCTGTCAAAATCGTTTTAACAAACATGTAACTAAGAAAAAAATCTCCGTTTCGCACGGTTTAATATCGACACCGATAAATCTGTGTCAGTGTCGTACTGCCACAGATACGTATATAATCTGATTCGATTTATCTAAACTTGCCCCATGTGAGGTCATTGAAGAAAACGAAAAAGTCTTGCTTTTACCCTTTCTAAAGAGGAAAATAGAAAAGCTGGTATAAAATGTTTTCCGACAGATACAATACGGGTATTTTTAAATTAAGGGTGAATAGGTGCCTCATAGGTAAGAATGCTCCACCTTAGACCGCATCACTACTCAACGTCAGGCAGGGTGTGGTCAAACGCTTACCTATTAAGAAAAATAAAAAAGCAAACAAGGTAGGTAATGAGTAAATTGGAATATCCGTCTGATGTTAGGCTGGACTACAATCCGACAGTAGAGACAACTGCTACAACACTGAAATGTCTACTGGAAGTAGCCGCCTCCACTATGCCAGCTTGAAAAGACGAACGTACACGCTCAGGTTGACAGTACACACTCGTCACTGATTTTGTTTCACAATCTTAGATGTTTAAAAAAACCTTTTATAAAAAACTAATTGGCCGTCACATCTACAATGTTTCATCAACCCTGCACATAAAAATATGCATAAAATTAATTAGTGTAGTTGGGTCTACGAAACCCCATCCGTTTTTACAATAATCGTATACATTCAATTAAGTTTCCAACTTTTTTAATTAGCCTGTAGGTATTATTATCATATCCTTTACAAAGCTCGTAGCAAGGAGCTTGTGGCTTAGACTTCAACCACGCAATTAGGAACACGCAAACTGACCAGCATGTAGCGTCAACAAAACACTTTATATTAGCAATTTGTAACTATTGTACTGAAGATTTGTTGTCATACTTTGTTTAATGGATTTAGGGCGGTTTATTCAGTAATGAAGGGCTGATTTTAAGTAATTGTTTATCATATTATAATTAATTTATCGAATTTAAAGTGTAAATGTGAACACCCATGAAGTGACCTAATCACGTTTCGTGGCCAGTAGCTGGGTATAATGAGAAGTGTGAGCTGTGGACCAGGATGGTGCACCATAGACTACTTTGTTTGACTGTAATTTTATAAACATCAGTAGATAACAGAAGTTGAAGATAAGAAAACTGCCTTAGGGCAGCTAGCTGCTAGACGATCGATGAGACCCCTGTCCAAATCTCGCTAAATTCAGACAGGTACCAATGTAACTTTAGTCGCATAGACATTATTAATTAAAAGCGTGTTAGGCAGACTGATGATGGGTGTTAGCACAGTCTACCCTCCTGACGTAGTACCACTTTCAAGTGTAATATCCGTTTCGGGATCAGTTTGGAAGTAGCTAGGCATAGCTAGAGAAGTGTGCACTGTTGACTTCGATGGCGTTCATGGACCGCACATTAGGCGGAGTGTTGTCATATGCCTAGCTACAATAATTTAAAAAAAAAGATAAGAAAGAAATAGCGAATTTAAGCCCTATGAATTTTGGCTTCGTATTCTACACGCTGCTAGTGTTTGTAGGGATGTCTGACGCCGAAAGAAACCACACGAGGGTTTGTAGGTTCCACACATAGTGCGGAGTAGTGGTCAAATAAAAAATATCGATTAAAATCTCACCTTTAATTTAATTTATAAATGTTTAGGCTTTGTTTCAACAATTTTGTTTTCAGGTCACAATAATTATGATTTATTGAATGATAATGTACACCTGTCCTAGTATAAACTTTGAACTATTTTACATTGTATGTAATTAGTATTGTTGTTCTATCGATATCGAGTTTTATCTAGAGGCAGTTTTTGGTACAATTAGTAGCACGCGAGCCACCCTTACTCGTTCCGAATAACAATAAAGAACTTATTTTTCCTTATTGAGCTGTAACATATGAGAATTTTTCCGATAACAATTCTATAGAGGTGTTGTTGTAACATAATAAAAGGTTCTATTTCAATAATGTTTCTGATTTTTCTTACACTTATAAATCATGCTATTAAAGCGTTCAAATTACTTTTTTTTTGATAATATTTTATCAGCTAATATATTTATCATGTATCATGAAAGGACAAAAAAACTTATACTAACTTCAATATAAATTTTGAGCGGGAATCGAACCTGGGACCTCTGAATAATCGGGTAAATTTGAGAGGAGTGTGACCTGTCAATGGATGGTCCACATTCGTTGCTTCAGGCGAACATAGCAGAGGTTCAGACTATTCTCTTCTTTTTTTTTTGTTTTTTTGTAGCTCGGCATTTGACAACACTCCGCCTGATGTAAAGCTAGAGTGCGGTCCATGAATGGAAACAACTGCTACTACAGAGAGAAACCTGTGCGAGCAGCAGTCGCCACCACTATGCCGGCTTGAGGAGACGAGCATGTACCATCTAGATTGACAGTGCACATTCCTCTCGTTAACCTGGCTACTTTCAAACTATTCCCGAAACGCGACCAAGTCACTTCACGGGTGTTACATTCGAAAGTTGTCGTACTACCCCAGGACGGCAGACTGGACAAATATCATCAGTATGCCTACCACTCTTTAATAGTGCCTATAGGCAATGAGCGACCAAAGTACACAGAACACAGAAAGTAGAACAGTTACATGATGCCGGTCAGAATTAGCGAGGTTCGAACACGGGTCTCATCGATCGTGAGTTTACGCGTCTTACCGCTAGACCACGGCCGCTCTTAAGACTAAAACCGTGTAAAATTTCCTAAATGAAAATTCCTTAGAAGTTTAGAACAATTTGTGTATTTGGATGCTATATGTATAATAATGTATAGATGTATCTCTTCTACATTTTTTTTTGCCAGGTAAAGGTATTTATAAAAGGAAAACTCATGAATGAAAAGTCGGTAAATTTTACACTTATGTGTAGTCATAAAAAAGAGCTTTTGTCAAGTAGTTTCGACAATTCATGGTGTGCATTTGCTAGGGCGAAGTATATCCCTAAAATAAGTGACTGTATCAAATTGTAACTTCGGCTATAAAGTGGGGTCTAAATTGATGATGGCACTCATAGCTTTTGGCCGTTTGATTCGCTCACGTCGGCTAAAGGGACGATAATAGATGAAGTGTATTACAATACCTTTTCTACTTTCGTTTAAAAAACTATACAATTCTGCGTTTTGACCTTTTTAGCTAGATTACCTCTATTTGTTACTTGTTTAGTGAATTGTGTCTTGGTTTACGTAACGTTCGTTCTTTGCTATTGAGATATGTGAAAAGAGATTTAATACAAAAGGAATTTGAAGTGAAATTCATTGTTTTGTGGCTGTTATTATCTCGGCATACGACTACACTCCTTGTGATGAAGTTAATAAGCTGAAGAGCAGAAAGAATGGATACCACAGATAAATTTCTGCAGGTAGTAGTCGCCTCTACTATGCCGGGTTAACTATGCGAATGTTCACCATTGACAGAGCACACTACTGATGAATTTACCCGATTATTAGAAGATGGTACATGCTCGTCTCCTCAAGCCGGCATAGTGGAGGCGACTGCAGCCCGTAGAGATTTCTCTGTGGTAGCAGTTGTATCCATTCATGGACCGCACTCTAGCTTTACATCAGGCGGAGTGTTGTCACATGCCGAGCTACAATAACAAAAAAAAAAAGATTTTCAATTACTATTAGGATTATTATAAAAAGTATGTGTATGTTGATATATTTGTGGACAAGGCGTCGTACCTATGTATGTATATGTAATGTATTTATTTATATTTTTTGTTGGTAACAAGGGAAAATTATGCTAAAACAAAGTTTTATAGGTTAGCGTGCCCTGTTATTGAATTTTAAATAAAGTCATGAGACATGCAATTATTTCAAACATTGTTAATGTTAGTAATCTATGTTTAATTAAAGTAAAAAATTTAGTTTTAAAACTATTAATATTATATTTTTTATAGTAGCTCAACACGTGACCGTACTCTGCCTGGTGTTGAGCAGGTCTCTCCGCTTTACCGGCTTGATGAGACGAATGTACCCCATCCATTAACAGGGCACGCTCCTCTCAAATTTATCTAATTATTAGGTACCCGAAGAGTTCATCGAAGTGACATTTTTTCCATTCTTTTATAGGAAAATTAGTTTTATAAACTTCAAATGGAAGCTCTTTGACGGAATTGAAGTTGGATGAATAAAATTAAGAACTAATTTAACTTTTAACGTTCTTTTGATGTGAGTTTGACACTTTGTACTTAACATCTCGGCTCAATAATTTTTTTATTATTATATTAGTGCTTGAAGACATCTACTACGAGATATAAACTACGCATTACTTTCACATCATGTTTTTTGGTATCATACTACGGTAATTCATGGCAACCGTGCGCAGGTCCTATATCTCAAGTTTAGGATTATTAAAAAAGTAATGTTTTAAAATTTAAAGTTGCAGCCGTTATCATAATTACATACAGCAATCTCCATGATGCATCGCGACGTCTGCAAATAAGCCGTATACAATCTTTAAATTTATTTAATTTAAATGAATTATTGTTTAATAAATAATCCGAACGAAACTGCTGAAAACGCGGACTTTTGGACGCGGATGTACGGACTTTTGTAAAATAATTCGTTCCACATTTTATGCTGGAGAAATCGTAGGTAAATTTGTGCACAGTGGCCATTATCTATCATACCCTATTTACCTTTACCTCTGCTTTCAAAGATGCCCGCCAATTGTCCGCGCTCCCTCGACCGTGCGACGAGATAAAAGGTTCAAAAGACGGGCTGGACACTCCATTCATGTATATCATTGACTACGGAACGAACTAAAGGCTGAATACACGGATGTTGTGAGGTTTTTTAAACGGTTAGTACTTATTATTTGTTACTTTTTTACTACGCAGTAAACTTCACTACGCAAAAATTAGACTATATCCGTAATTCGTAGTGCAAAAACATTTTGATCGATTGGTTAATTTAAATTATATATAAAAATCTAGGGATTTTTTAAAAACTTACCCCTGATGTACAAAATATATATCTAATATTATGATTATGTGTAATCGTGTAATCGAGGCGTACCCGTAGTTGTAATATACGAAATACTATTCACCAGGCCACGCAGTCCTCCTTCCGGTCTTCTCTTCTACAATAATAATATTAAACAGAACACGCAAAATGTATTTCTGTATTATTAAAATTAATTATATTATGACGATATTAAAATAGTATATAGAGATAAATAACTATTTTAAATATTTACGGTCGAATATTCAAAACTTTAATTTGCTAACGTTTTAATATAGCTGTTAGACTTTTAAAATAATAAGTTGTTATATTAAATATAGATATAACGTAAAAACATACATATAATATCCACTTTATATGTAAAATACTCTTACTCAACGTCACTTTGAGTGTTCAGGAATTAATTGAATCCTTTATCGAGGTTCGACAATTAAATTCGTCAACGCCTAGATTTATCACTTTTCATATAACTCGTTAACGGCAGATGCTGCATATTGATTTTTAAATACAATCCGATTTTTATTTAATAAAACTTGTTTCCTGTCAATATACTATAGAGTATGCTAATACCAACCAACAGTATGCCAACCGCGATATAATGTGATATTTCTACCTGATGACAAGCAATTTGCAAGCGAAATATCGGATAACCGCGCTCGATATTATACAAGAAATTTTGAACCTCTTTTTATACAATTTCTCTGAGGGAATATTCATTTAATAATAAATAAATACATAAATAAACAATACAATAAATAAATATATACACGAGAAAGTACTATCAGAAAAATAATAGTCTGAGCTTACAGAAGCATCATTCGCCCTTTCTTTTTAGTCAATTATGACAGTTACAGTCGGCGGTCGAGAATGAGCTTGTTGTGTAACACAAGCACAAATATTCCTTAGGTTAAGCACTCAACATCATTCTGATTGTACATATATAATTCTTTGAATCTAAACTATGGTTCTATGGGACAAGGAGAACTTACTTTGAGTGGACGTGATCTAGCGTTAAAGGACAGAACTCACGATCGATGAGACCAGTGTTCAAACCTCACTAAATTTTAACCGATACCCATGTAACTATGCTATAAGTACTTTGGTCGCTTAGTGCGTAAGATACAAACACTAGCTTAGGCAGGCATTAAAGTATTTATCTACTTGTTATAATGTATTATTAATATTATATTATTATTTTAACCGAGAAACGAATCCGGCACCTTCCTGTAACAGTGCTTGCTTGCTCAACACACCGCCACAGAAGCTAAAAACTTCTTCTAGATTTTTAGGTAGGCTCTATAAAAAGTACGCAGTGTTATAAATATTAAACTCGTGTCCAGAAGTTACCAAATGTTATCATCATTTATTTAGCCTTTTTAACATTTCGCAACGCAAAAAGATCTTTCGGAAAAGAAAAGTATTCGCGGAGGAAATAAAAAACGACCCACATCCTCCAAGTGCGTTTATACAGCGTACTGGGGAGTAGTAAATCATTTTAATAATTGATCCGGGTTGAAATATTCATGAAGTTCCTGCTGAAGGTACAGCTAGAGAAAATGGAAGAAAAATGCTTCGTATCACGCTGAAGAGGGTTTCATCTTATTCTGCGTGCTTAACAAGTAATCATTCTTTCATAACATTTACTTGGATTTGAGTCAATGTTATTTAGATATAACTTATATTCATGTATGTTTTATTTAACGTTCTTTTTATACTAACAGACGACCTGTGACGTCATACATACACATTATAAATACTTTTCTCTATTTTTTCACTTTTAAATATTAACCCTGGTCACAAAGCGAGTGGTCGTGGTCTAGCGACAGGTGCCAATGTAACTGTGTTTTTTATAATGTCTGCACTAAGCCATCGCTTGTATCATAGGTACTGAGCGACCAAAGTACATATAACGTACGAGTAGTTACATTGGTACCGATCATAATTTTGCTAGGTTCAACACGGGTCTAAACGATCGTGAGTTCCGTTCTCTAACACGGTCGTCTATGTAATGTGTACTTTGTACATGTAAATATTTATGTACATGAATATAAGTTATATCTAAATAACATTGACTTAAATCCAAGTAAACTGTACCTACTTCTTATGTTCGCCTTGTCGATTAGGGGGTCAAATATTCAAACACCGATAAATTCTGAAATAAAATTAAATTTATGTTAATTCGGATAGATAAAGATGCTACAATTTAAACAATATTAAACTATAATCCTGTGATCACATGCCGAGTTACTATAGTATAAAAAAGTTACATTGGTACCGTAGATTTTTGGGGAGTTCAATTACGGGATCTACCAATTACGTTCCCACGTCTTCATGCAATAACTTGGCTACGGTTGCTCCGAAGCAAAGTTTAGATTTGTAGATATGGCAGAAAACAGATCCTCAAATTTCTAACATTTGTTTTCAACTAATAACTGTTTAAAGTTCCCAATTTGAAGTTATCGATCAATAGATGTATTCAGAGATCCGATTCCTATTATAATTGTTGCCTTGAATAGCCCCAAACTGGTCATTCAAGTGAGAGCTGTAAATTTAGGTCAAGGCATATTAAATTAGTAAGTTCAGTACCACCAATTTCAAGTATACAGCCGTAAAATAACTTAATCGCCTTTCGAGATCAGCTTGGAAGTAGACAGGTAAGGTCTGTGCCTTGTCGACCTGGATGCTACACACTTGTTACCTTAAGCCGGTATAGTGAAGGCGACTTCTGTTTGCAGACATTTCTCTGTGGTGACAGCTGTCTCCACTCAATGACCGCACTCTAGCTTAATGTCAAGCGGAATGTGATCCGATTCAAATATTACTTTACATTTAATATATATATATATTTTTAATTGATATTGTAAGGTGAAACACAGATTTATTTGGAGATATATTCATAATAACTTTGGCAAATAATCCAAAGATCTGAAAATGACGTGAATGAATTATTAATTTTCGATTTGAATAATAACGGGGAATAAATCGCTTTAAAATGTAAGACGTTGCTTGAAAGGAACGCTTTTTAACAGATTTAGTTTTTATTTTCTAAAAATAACGAGTACTATTATTATTTTATCGAAGAGTAGGTATTTTCTATAAACAAAAGAAATGCATTGACAAATATTTTGTTTTCAATATAAACTGCAATCATAAATAACAGCAATTTGTCCGACTCAGTTAAATGTATATATAAATTTATTGTAAAAATTATTAAAAATAAGTAGTATAAATATATATATAATAATATAAATAAGTAGATTTAACTAATAGTTATTAGTTAGACTAATTTTTAAATGTTTAAAGTACTATGGGACTGGCGTAACCTGACGGGTTAAAAGTCCCTAAACAAAATTGAATAAATAAATAAATAATCTGCAAAGAGTTGATAATAGTCAAGCTAGCATGTTCTGTTTATTTCGATCTATAAACGATCTATAAAAAGGGACATGAATGCAAAACAAAAATAAAATCTATAGGAATAGCAAACACAAATAGGGAAAGTCGATGTGACTTTGATTACTGGTATCGCATTCACTTATACGAGTATTTAACTTTAATAATAGTCACTTAATAAAGAAGTATAATTGAAAAAAATTATAATTATGGATAGTCAGACATAATATGTAAATAAAGCGTAGTATTCAGGTTAATGACTATTAACCTCCTGGACTAGTCGTCTCTCAGGATCACCTTAAATTAGCTGGATATAAGACGTGTGCACTGTAAATCTGGACGGTGTACATTCGTTTCCTCGAGCTGATATAGTGGTGACGACTGCTGCCTGCAAAAATTCTTAGCTTAACTTCGGAGGCGGAGCGTAGCCACATGCCGAGCTATTTAAAAAAAAAAATGTTATAATATATATAAATGTTATAATATGTTATGTTTAATCGAATACGAGTAATCAGTATGGAACTGTACAAACATCTTGAATGAAAACATATTCCATTACCTGAAGCGACCTTCATAGTAAATGAAAGCAAATCCTGAACACAGTAAATAACATTAACATTTGGTGACATAATGTATTACAGGGCAGGTGTCACGAAAATCTTGGCAATGTTTGTGCAGCTAATGGCTGAGGTTGCGTATACACTTGACAGGAAATGAGCGCCCCAAATGTAGGCATTCGACGACAATGCCTCCAACAATCTGCCCGCCAAAGTTAGGCTTTATCTAGCCCATGTTTTTGACAAGTCATCGAAAGACAATTTCAGTTGACACGTTGACCTATTTTCTGCTTCATTTAGCTTTTGTAATAATTGTTCGTAAATGTTTGGCTAATTATCTACCCGATTCGTGGAATTACATTGAAATTGTATTTTCAGTTCATGGAGTGCAATTTTAGGCTTCGAACTTATTTTAAATGGTGATAGAGAAAAATGGTTTTCTTTTTTCTTCAATGTACCTTTTTAAATATAAATACGCACTGATTCTTTTTGAAGCTGAGTGTACCTACTTAACTTTATATAGAATATAATAAGCCTCTATTTCCTGAAATGCTTTGTGAAATTTGTATGAAGAAAATAATGTTCATAGAATAACTTAATAGAGATACTTTTTCACATTTGCCAGTGAACAAAGCCACTACACGTTTTCATGAATATAAATCCTATTATATTTTCTATAGAATAAGAATATTGTTTTCTACACAGTATTGTTTAGCTACTAGGCTTATTTGTTATGATCAATCAATATATTTAAAAAAATATATTTCATTTTAAAAGTTATTTTGTTGTTTCATTGAAGGTGAAGTGATTGTCACGCATGCAGTTTAGTTTTTAGTTTTTAATATAAGAAAATACTTTTTTTTTCTATTTTGAATAATGTCTACATCTATTCACACACACACACACTCGCACATTTAATAATAATAAATAATACTAATTGACAATAATTTACTAAGTTCAGAAAAATAGTTCAAACCGACGACATGCCCCACCAGAATTCCAGTGATTATGTTACGGGTGAACTTATAAAGATAAAATATATTTATAAAATATCGACTTTATTCATTAGGCTATTAGGTAGCAAGAGGGATGTTATTAAATAGGTTGTATTCTGCACAAATGGCGTTATCAAACCAGGCTTGAAAGATAAAGTGTGTTGAGAAATATGCCGACCACTTATCGTTCCTTTGCTTCCACGCTTCTGCCAAATTGCTGGCTCTTCGGACTCCTATTATAACGTTTTTGTCACGCAAAATTGGAACTTGGTGTATACGATAATTCATATAATATATTTTATATTTTTGTTTATACGTCTGTATGAAGCTATATCACTTGTATCACAGTCACTCAGCGACATAGTTACTTTGGTACTGGTCAGAATTTAGTGAGATTTGAACATGGATCTCATCGATCGTGTAGCTCCTCCTCTACCGCTAGACCACGACTGCTTTTTATTCTGTTATATTATACTCTTCCTTGCATTGAATAAGTCTAACAGTGACCGCGCTTCGTCTGATGTTAAGTTAGAATATGATCCACGACCGGAAACAACTTCTACCACAGGCAACAGTCACCTCCACTATGAAGTCTTGAAGAGACTGACTCCACTGACAGGGTATACTCTTCTCGTTATACTCAGCTACTTCTAAGCTGATCTCAAAAAACGTGCAGGTCTCTTCACGAGTGTAAATGATTCGAAAGCGTTAGTAATGTCGCTTTTTACATATTTCAAAATAAATTTAAATCAAGTTTAATTTAGTATATATGTATATAAAATTATATTATTATAATTTCTTAATTATACTGTGTTATGTAAATGCAAGTCCTTAACATAACTTCATCGGCATGGCGTCCAAGAAATGGCCGGAAAACTCTCAAAGGCAGTCGTAAAATAGGCCCTTCCGCACTAAATCATGCAATAAATTATCGAGTATGAAATATTCAAAACGCGCGTTCACATATGGTGGGGTATAGAAAACCGTGGAAAATTGAACCCTTACAACGTTAAGAAATGTTTCGACTATTACCACTGGGTGAGTGGTACCTCACTATGGTCAGCCGATATGATTATAATTCAATTAAAATTGTTTAAGCTTTTCTTTATTACACTCGTAAAAACGACTGGCGATTGCCGATAACTTCGTAATCGTATAATTACGCTTGAGAAATCGCCATACAAACTTTCATACCTTATGTTACTCTTATAAATTAATATAATTATATAAAAAATAAAAAAAAAATAATATAAAAAATATATTCTAAAACTTTATTTCATACCAAAACCCTGAATATAAATTATCATACACCTAATTTGATGATGGGTTCCCTCTACAAATCTTTATACTCTTTAGTTCTTTTAGCTAAAAGCTAGGTCCTTCTCTAGGATGCAGTCTATCCCTTTGCCAAATATTATCAAAATCAGTTTAGCAGTTTAAACGTAAAAAGGTAACAAATAGACAGAGTTACTTTCAAAGCTCGTACAAATCACTTCGCTTTATACAGAGTCTACAAAGATATATAGCAACGTAAGAATTTAAAAAATCTTTATTTAACGGAAAATATATTTTATAAATTACATGGGTTGAGGACCCCGTACTAGTTGGTTCAATATCAACTATATAACTAACTGTATTAACTATATATATATAACTAGTTTTTTGGGCGCGCTTCGCGGCGTTGAAAAAGTTATTTTTCGGGTAATTTGAAAAAAAAAATTTTTTTGAAAAAACAAATTATGGATTTCGATATTAGAGGGCATTCCCTACGACTTTTGTTCCGGCACTTGTGCCCTATCTCGTTCCGTTTCCGAGATATCGGCATCGCTTCCGGTCCAAAGTCCACTTCCGGTCAAAGTCGAGGTTTTCCCGGGGTCGCGGGAGCGCCCCCTACACGCCCCAAAAAGAATCATCTCTCTAACCCCCCGGCAAGTGCTTCATAATATATGTCAGTCAGTCAGTGAGTGAGTCAGTGGTAATCGAGCTGTATATAATATAACTAGTTTTTTGGGCGCGCTTCGCGGCGCTGAAAAAGTTTTTTTTCGGGTAGTTTTGAAAAAAAAAAAAAAAAAAAAAAACAAATTATGGATTTCGATATTAGAGGGCATTCCCTACGACCTTTGTTCCGGCACTTGTGCCCTATCTCGCTCCGTTTCCGAGATATCGGCGTCACTTCCGGTCCAGAGTCCGCTTCCGGTCAAAGTCGAGGTTTTCCCGAGGTCCCGGGACCGCCCTCTACACGCCCCAAAAAGAATCACCCCTCTGACCCCCCGGCAAGTGCTTCATTATATATGTCAGTCAGTGAGTCAGTGAGTGGTAATCGAGCTGTATATAATATAACTAGCTGTTGGGTAAAGACCGCGGGCGCAAGCGGCCCGCGGAGGCCCTTTTTGTCGTAAAACGTATTAGATCGAATAGATTTTAGGGCAGTTTTGAAAATATTTAGCTCGCCATCTAAAGGCGTTTAAGTTTCTGAACAAAATTGACCTTTACACGGTTACGCTAACGTATGTACTTTTTGAGAAATAGCGATTTTAGAAAATAAAAAAAAATAAAATAAAAAAGTAGTGTTGGTCATACTGAACAATATTGGTCTTTACACGGTGACGCTAACGTATGTACTTTTTGAGTAATAGCGATTTTAGAAAATTAAAAAAAAAAACAAAAATTTTAAAAAAAAGTAGTGCTGGTCATACTGAACTATATTGGTCTTCACACGGTGACGCTAACGTATCTACTTTTCGAGATTTGATGATTTTAAAAGATTGAAAAAAAAAATTAAAAAAAGAATAGTGCTGGTCATACTGAACAATATTGGTCTTTACACGGTTACGTTGACGTATGTACTTTTTGAGTAATAGCGATTTTAGAAAATTAAAAAAAAAAAAAAAAATTAAAAAACAAATAGTGCTGGTCATACTGAACAAAATTGGTATTTACACGGTGACGCTAACGTACCTACTTTTCGAGATATGGCGATTTAAAAAAAAAAATTAAAAAAAAAGTAGTGCTGGTCATACTGAACAATATTGGTCTTTACACGGTGACGCTAACGTATGTACTTTTTGAGATACGGCGATTTAAAAAAAATTGAAAAAAAAATAAAAAAACAAATAGTGCTGGTCATACTGAACAAAATTGTTCTTTACATGGTTACTCTGACGTATCTACTTCTTGAGATATTTTAAAAAAGCCCGCCGCGCGGAGCAAATTTGATGTTCACGCGGCCGCGCTCACCGTCCGACTGACCGAGGTAAAGCCGTTTCGATCGTTCGTCCCGAAAATGCGTCGTTATATTTTCATTGCGCGCTCTGAACGGGCGGAACATAGAGAGCGCGAGCCCCGACGAGCGATCGACGCGGATGCTATTAGGCCACGCCCACCGCCATGCTCCGTTTCATATTGGCGTACCGGCGGGAAAAGGATATAAATACGATCGAGGAAAAATTTTTTTTGAGCAATTTTGAAAAAAAAAGTATCGTTTTCGAAATTAGAGGGCATTCCCTACAACGTTTGTTCCGGCACTTTTGCCTCATCTCTTTCCGTTTCCGAGATATCGCTACCACTTCCGGTCCAGAATCGACTTCCGGTCAAAGTCGTATTTTTCTCGACGGTTTTAGAACGCCCTCTATACGACTCAAAAAACCGCTACCCTCCACCATACCGGCAAGTACTAAATAATTGATGTCAGTGAGTGAGTGAGTCAGTGAGTGGTATTGCAGCTATATATTAGTACTAGCTGTTGGGTAAAAGCCGCGGGCGCAAGCGGCCCGCGGAGGCCCCTTTTAGTCGTAAAACGTATTAGATCGAATAGATTTTAGTGTAGTTTTGAAAAAATTTTGCTCGCCATCTAAAAGCGTTTACATTTCTGAACAATATTGGTCTTTACACGGTTACGCTAACGTAAGTACTTTTTGAGTAATAGCGATTTTAGAAAATTAAAAAAAAAACAAAAGTAGTGCTGGTCATACTGAACAATATTGGTCTTTACACGGTTACGCTAACGTATGTACTTTTTGAGTAAAGGCGATTTTAGAAAATTAAAAAAAAAACAAAAATTAAAAAAAAGTAGTGCTGGTCATACTGAACAATATTGGTCTTTACACGGTGACGCTAACGTATCTACTTTTCGAGATATGGCGATTTTAAAAAATTAAAAAAAAAACAAAAATTTAAAAAAAAATTAGTCCTGGTCATACGAAATTAGAGGGCATTCCCTACAACGTTTGTTCCGGCACTTTTGCCTCATCTCTTTCCGTTTCCGAGATATCGCTACCACTTCCGGTCCAGAATCGACTTCCGGTCAAAGTCGTATTTTTCTCGACGGTCTTGGAACGCCCTCTATACGACTCAAAAAACCGCTACCCTCCACCATACCGGCAAGTGCGAAATAATTGATGTCAGTCAGTGAGTGAGTGAGTGAGTGAGTGGTATTGCAGCTATATATTAGTACTAGCTGTTGGGTAAAGGCCGCGGGCGCAAGCGGCCCGCGGAGGCCCTTTTTGTCGTAAAACGTATTAGATCGAATAGATTTTAGGGCAGTTTGGAAAATAATTAGCTGGCCATCTAAAAGCGTTTACTTTTCTGAACAAAATTGGTCTTTACGCGGTTACGCTATCGTATGTACTTTTTGAGATATGACGATTTAAAAAAAATTGAAAAAAAAATTAAAAAGAAAAAGTGCTGGTCACACTGAACAAAATTAGTCTTTACACGGTTACGCTAATGTATGTACTTTTTAAGATATGGCGATTTAAAAAAATTAAAAAAAAACAAAAATTTAAAAAAACAAATAGTGCTGGTCATACTGAACAAAATTTGTCTTTACACGGTTACGCTAACGTATGTACTTTTTGAGATATGGTGATTTTAAAAAATTAAAAAAAAAGAAAAAAAAAAAAAAGGTAGTGCTGGTCATACTGAGCAAAATTGGTCTTTACACGGTGACGCTAACGTATGTACTTTTTGAGTAATAGCGATTTTAGAAAATTAAAAAAAAAACAAAATTTGAAAAAAAAAGGTAGTGCTGGTCATACTGAACAATATTGGTCTTTACACAGTGACGCTAACGTATGTACTTTTTGAGTAATAACGATTTTAGAAAATTAAAAAAAAAAAAATTTTAAATAAAATAAAAAAACAAATAGTGCTGGTCATACTGAACAAAATTGTTCTTTACATGGTTACTCTGACGTATCTACTTCTTGAGATATTAAAAAAAAGCCCGCCGCGCGGAGCAAATTCGATGTTCACGCGGCCGCGCTCACCGTCCGACTGACCGAGGTAAAGCCGTTTCGATCGTTCGTCCCGAAAATGCGTCGTTATATTTTCATTGCGCGCTCTGAACGGGCGGAACATAGAGAGAGCGGCGAGCGATCGACGCGGATGCTGTTAGGCCACGCCCAAGCGCCATGCTCCGTTTCATATTGGCGTACCGGCGGGAAAAGGATATAAATACGATCGAGGAAAAATTTTTTTGAGCAATTTTGAAAAAAAAAGTATCGTTTTCGAAATTAGAGGGCATTCCCTACAACGTTTGTTCCGGCACTTTTGCCTCATCTCTTTCCGTTTCCGAGATATCGCTACCACTTCCGGTCCAGAATCGACTTCCGGTCAAAGTCGTATTTTTCTCGACGGTTTTGGAACACCCTCTATACGACTCAAAAAACTGCTACCCTCCAACATACCGGCAAGTGCGAAATAATTGATGTCAGTCAGTGAGTGAGTGAGTGAGTGAGTGAGTGAGTGGTATTGCAGCTATATATTAGTACTAGCTGTTGGGTAAAAGCCGCGGGCGCAAGCGGCCCGCGGAGGCCCTTTTTGTCGTAAAACGTATTAGATCGAATAGATTTTAGGCAGTTTTGAAAATATTTAGCTCGCCATCTAAAAGCGTTTACGTTTCTGAACAATATTGGTCTTTACACGGTGACGCTAACGTATCTACTTTTCGAGATATGGCGATTTTAAAAAATTAAAAAAAAAACAAAATTTAAAAAAAAAAAATAGTGCTGGTCATACTGAACAATATTGGTCTTTACACGGTGACGCTAACGTATCTACTTTTCGAGATATGGCGATTTTAAAAAATTAAAAAAAAAAATTAAAAAAAGTAGTGCTGGTCATACTGAACAATATTGGTCTTTACACGGTGACGCTAACGTATGTACTTTTTGAGTAATAGCTATTTTAGAAAATTAAAAAAAAAAAAAAGCAAATAGTGCTGGTCATACTGAACAATATTGATCTTTACACGGTGACGCTAACGTATCTACTTTTCGAGATATGAAGATTTTAAAAAATAAAAAAAAAAAAACAAAAATTTAAAAAAAAAAGTGCTGGTCATACTGAACAAAATTGGTCTTTACACGGTGACGCTAACGTATCAACTTTTCGAGATATGGCGATTTTAAAAAATTAAAAAAAAAACAAGTTTAAAAAAAAATTAGTGCTGGTCATACTGAACAATATTGGTCTTTACACGGTGACGCTAACGTATCTACTTTTCGAGATATGGCGATTTTAAAAAATTAAAAAAAAAACAAAAATTAAAAAAAAAATAGTGCTGGTCATACTGAACAATATTGGTCTTTACACGGTGACGCTAACGTATCTACTTTTCGAGATATGAAGATTTTAAAAAATTAAAAAAAAAAACTAAAACAAAAATTTAAAAAAATAGTGCTGGTCACACTGAACAAAATTGTTCTTTACATGGTTACTCTGACGTATCTACTTCTTGAGTTATTTAAAAGAAAGCCCGCCGCGCGGAGCAAATTCGATGTTCACGCGGCCGCGCTCACCGTCCGACTGACCGAGGTAAAGCCGTTTCGATCGTTCGTCCCGAAAATGCCTCGTCGCGGATGCTGTTAGGCCACGCCCAAGCGTCATGCTCCGTTTCATATTGGCGTACCGGCGGGAAAAGGATAAAAATACGATCGAGGAAAAATTTTTTTCGAGCAATTTTGAAAAAAAAAGTATCGTTTTCGAAATTATAGGGCATTCCCTACAACTTTCTCTTCGGGGTGACTGCCCCGACTTGCCCCGTTTCCGAGATATCGCTACCACTTCCGGTCCAGAATCGACTTCCGGTCAAAGTCGTATTTTTCTCGACGGTTTTGGGATGCCCTCTATACACCCCGAAAATTTCACCCCCGCACCCCCCCGGCAAGTACTAAATAATTGATGTCAGTCAGTGAGTGAGTGAGTGAGTGAGTCAGTCAGTGGTATTGCAGCTATATATTAGTACTAGCTGTTGGGTAAAAGCCGCGGGCGCAAGCGGCCCGCGGAGGCCCTTTTTGTCGTAAAACGTATTAGATCGAATAGATTTTAGGCAGTTTTGAAAATATTTAGCTCGCCATCTAAAAGCGTTTACGTTTCTGAACAATATTGGTCTTTACACGGTGACGCTAACGTATCTACTTTTCGAGATATGGCGATTTTAAAAAATTAAAAAAAAAACAAAATTTAAAAAAAAAAATAGTGCTGGTCATACTGAACAATATTGGTCTTTACACGGTGACGCTAACGTATCTACTTTTCGAGATATGGCGATTTTAAAAAATAAAAAAAAAAAATTAAAAAAAGTAGTGCTGGTCATACTGAACAATATTGGTCTTTACACGGTGACGCTAACGTATGTACTTTTTGAGTAATAGCTATTTTAGAAAATTAAAAAAAAAAAAAAGCAAATAGTGCTGGTCATACTGAACAATATTGATCTTTACACGGTGACGCTAACGTATCTACTTTTCGAGATATGAAGATTTTAAAAAATTAAAAAAAAAAAAACAAAAATTTAAAAAAAAAAGTGCTGGTCATACTGAACAAAATTGGTCTTTACACGGTGACGCTAACGTATCAACTTTTCGAGATATGGCGATTTTAAAAAATTAAAAAAAAAAACAAGTTTAAAAAAAAATTAGTGCTGGTCATACTGAACAATATTGGTCTTTACACGGTGACGCTAACGTATCTACTTTTCGAGATATGGCGATTTTAAAAAATTAAAAAAAAAACAAAAATTAAAAAAAAAAATAGTGCTGGTCATACTGAACAATATTGGTCTTTACACGGTGACGCTAACGTATCTACTTTTCGAGATATGAAGATTTTAAAAAATTAAAAAAAAAACTAAAACAAAAATTTAAAAAAATAGTGCTGGTCACACTGAACAAAATTGTTCTTTACATGGTTACTCTGACGTATCTACTTCTTGAGTTATTTAAAAGAAAGCCCGCCGCGCGGAGCAAATTCGATGTTCACGCGGCCGCGCTCACCGTCCGACTGACCGAGGTAAAGCCGTTTCGATCGTTCGTCCCGAAAATGCCTCGTCGCGGATGCTGTTAGGCCACGCCCAAGCGCCATGCTCCGTTTCATATTGGCGTACCGGCGGGAAAAGGATAAAAATTCGATCGAGGAAAAATTTTTTTCGAGCAATTTTGAAAAAAAAAGTATCGTTTTCGAAATTATAGGGCATTCCCTACAACTTTCTCTTCGGGGTGACTGCCCCGACTCGCCCCGTTTCCGAGATATCGCTACCACTTCCGGTCCAGAATCGACTTCCGGTCAAAGTCGTATTTTTCTCGACGGTTTTGGGATGCCCTCTATACACCCCGAAAATTTCACCCCCGCACCCCCCCGGCAAGTACTAAATAATTGATGTCAGTCAGTGAGTGAGTGAGTGAGTCAGTCAGTGGTATTGCAGCTATATATTAGTACTAGCTGTTGGGTAAAAGCCGCGGGCGCAAGCGGCCCGCGGAGGCCCTTTTTGTCGTAAAACGTATTAGATCGAATAGATTTTAGGCAGTTTTGAAAATATTTAGCTCGCCATCTAAAAGCGTTTACGTTTCTGAACAATATTGGTCTTTACACGGTGACGCTAACGTATCTACTTTTCGAGATATGGCGATTTTAAAAAATTAAAAAAAAACAAAATTTAAAAAAAAAAAATAGTGCTGGTCATACTGAACAATATTGGTCTTTACACGGTGACGCTAACGTATCTACTTTTCGAGATATGGCGATTTTAAAAAATTAAAAAAAAAAATTAAAAAAAGTAGTGCTGGTCATACTGAACAATATTGGTCTTTACACGGTGACGCTAACGTATGTACTTTTTGAGTAATAGCTATTTTAGAAAATTAAAAAAAAAAAAAAGCAAATAGTGCTGGTCATACTGAACAATATTGATCTTTACACGGTGACGCTAACGTATCTACTTTTCGAGATATGAAGATTTTAAAAAATTAAAAAAAAAAAAACAAAAATTTAAAAAAAAAAGTGCTGGTCATACTGAACAAAATTGGTCTTTACACGGTGACGCTAACGTATCAACTTTTCGAGATATGGCGATTTTAAAAAATTAAAAAAAAAAACAAGTTTAAAAAAAAATTAGTGCTGGTCATACTGAACAATATTGGTCTTTACACGGTGACGCTAACGTATCTACTTTTCGAGATATGGCGATTTTAAAAAATTAAAAAAAAAACAAAAATTAAAAAAAAAAATAGTGCTGGTCATACTGAACAATATTGGTCTTTACACGGTGACGCTAACGTATCTACTTTTCGAGATATGAAGATTTTAAAAAATTAAAAAAAAAAACTAAAACAAAAATTTAAAAAAATAGTGCTGGTCACACTGAACAAAATTGTTCTTTACATGGTTACTCTGACGTATCTACTTCTTGAGTTATTTAAAAGAAAGCCCGCCGCGCGGAGCAAATTCGATGTTCACGCGGCCGCGCTCACCGTCCGACTGACCGAGGTAAAGCCGTTTCGATCGTTCGTCCCGAAAATGCCTCGTCGCGGATGCTGTTAGGCCACGCCCAAGCGCCATGCTCCGTTTCATATTGGCGTACCGGCGGGAAAAGGATAAAAATACGATCGAGGAAAAATTTTTTTCGAGCAATTTTGAAAAAAAAAGTATCGTTTTCGAAATTATAGGGCATTCCCTACAACTTTCTCTTCGGGGTGACTGCCCCGACTCGCCCCGTTTCCGAGATATCGCTACCACTTCCGGTCCAGAATCGACTTCCGGTCAAAGTCGTATTTTTCTCGACGGTTTTGGGATGCCCTCTATACACCCCGAAAATTTCACCCCCGCACCCCCCCGGCAAGTACTAAATAATTGATGTCAGTCAGTGAGTGAGTGAGTGAGTGAGTCAGTCAGTGGTATTGCAGCTATATATTAGTACTAGCTGTTGGGTAAAAGCCGCGGGCGCAAGCGGCCCGCGGAGGCCCTTTTTGTCGTAAAACGTATTAGATCGAATAGATTTTAGGCAGTTTTGAAAATATTTAGCTCGCCATCTAAAAGCGTTTACGTTTCTGAACAAAATTGGTCTTTACACGGTGACGCTAACGTATCTACTTTTCGAGATATGGCGATTTTAAAAAATTAAAAAAAAAACAAAATTAAAAAAAAAATTAGTGCTGGTCATACTGAACAAAATTGGTCTTTACACGGTGACGCTAACGTATCTACTTTTCGAGATATGGCGATTTTAAAAAATTAAAAAAAAAGTAGTGCTGGTCATACTGAACAATATTGATCTTTACACGGTGACGCTAACGTATCTACTTTTCGAGATATGAAGATTTTAAAAAATTAAAAAAAAAAAACAAAAATTTAAAAAAAAAAGTGCTGGTCATACTGAACAAAATTGGTCTTTACACGGTGACGCTAACGTATCAACTTTTCGAGATATGGCGATTTTAAAAAATTAAAAAAAAAAACAAAAATAAAAAAAAAAAATAGTGCTGGTCATACTGAAAAATATTGGTCTTTACACGGTGACGCTAACGTATCTACTTTTCGAGATATGAAGATTTTAAAAAATTAAAAAAAAAACTAAAACAAAAATTTAAAAAAATAGTGCTGGTCACACTGAACAAAATTGTTCTTTACATGGTTACTCTGACGTATCTACTTCTTGAGATATTTAAAAGAAAGCCCGCCGCGCGGAGCAAATTCGATGTTCACGCGGCCGCGCTCACCGTCCGACTGACCGAGGTAAAGCCGTTTCGATCGTTCGTCCCGAAAATGCCTCGTCGCGGATGCTGTTAGGCCACGCCCAAGCGCCATGCTCCGTTTCATATTGGCGTACCGGCGGGAAAAGGATAAAAATACGATCGAGGAAAAATTTTTTTCGAGCAATTTTGAAAAAAAAAAGTATCGTTTTCGAAATTATAGGGCATTCCCTACAACTTTCTCTTCGGGGTGACTGCCCCGACTCGCCCCGTTTCCGAGATATCGCTACCACTTCCGGTCCAGAATCGACTTCCGGTCAAAGTCGTATTTTTCTCGACGGTTTTGGGGCATCCTCTATACGACCCAAAAAACCGCTACCCTCCACTATACCGGCAAGTACTAAATAATTGATGTCAATGAGTGAGTCAGTCAGTGGTATTGCAGCTATATATTAGTACTAGCTGTTGGGTAAAAGCCGCGGGCGCAAGCGGCCCGCGGAGGCCCTTTTTGTCGTAAAACGTATTAGATCGAATAGATTTTAGGCGTTTACGTTTCTGAACAAAATTGGTCTTTACACGGTTACGCTAATGTATGTCCTTTTTGAGATATGGCGATTTTAAAAAATTAAAAAAAAAATAATAGTGCTGGTCATACTGAACAAAATTGGTCTTTACACGGTGACGCTAACGTATCTACTTTTCGAGATGTGGCGATTTAAAAAAAAATTTAAAAAAACAAAAATTAAAAAAAAAATAGTGCTGGTCATACTGAACAATATTGGTCTTTACACGGTTACGCTAACGAGTGTACTTTTTGAGTAATAGCGAATTTAGAAAATTAAAAAAAAAAAAAAAAAAAAAAAAAAAACCAAATAGTGCTGGTCATACTGAACAATATTGGTCTTTACACGGTGACGCTAACGTATCTACTTTTCGAGATATGAAGATTTTGAAAATTTAAAAAAAATATTAAAAAAAAAAAAAAAAAAAGAAATAGTGCTGGTCATACTGAATAAAATTGTTCTTTACATGGTTACTCTGACGTATCTACTTCTTGAGATATTTTAAAAAAGCCCGCCGCGCGGAGCAAATTTGATGTTCACGCGGCCGCGCTCACCGTCCGACTGACCGAGGTAAAGCCGTTTCGATCGTTCGTCCCGAAAATGCGTCGTTATATTTTCATTGCGCGCTCTGAACGGGCGGAACATAGAGAGCGCGAGCCCCGACGAGCGATCGACGCGGATGCTGTTAGGCCACGCCCACCGCCATGCTCCGTTTCATATTGGCGTACCGGCGGGAAAAGGATATAAATACGATCGAGGAAAAATTTTTTTGAGCAATTTTGAAAAAAAAAGTATCGTTTTCGAAATTAGAGGGCATTCCCTACAACGTTTGTTCCGGCACTTTTGCCTCATCTCTTTCCGTTTCCGAGATATCGCTACCACTTCCGGTCCAGAATCGACTTCCGGTCAAAGTCGTATTTTTCTCGACGGTTTTGGAACGCCCTCTATACGACTCAAAAAACCGCTACCCTCCATCATACCGGCAAGTACGAAATAATTGATGTCAGTGAGTGAGTGAGTGGTATTGCAGCTATATATTAGTACTAGCTGTTGGGTAAAAGCCGCGGGCGCAAGCGGCCCGCGGAGGCCCTTTTTGTCGTAAAACGTGTTAGATCGAATAGATTTTAGGCAGTTTTGAAAATATTTAGCTCGCCATCTAAAAGCGTTTACGTTTCTGAACAAAATTGGTCTTTACACGGTGACGCTAACGTATCTACTTTTCGAGATATGGCGATTTTAAAAAATTAAAAAAAAAACAAAATTTAAAAAAAAATTAGTGCTGGTCATACTGAACAAAATTGGTCTTTACACGGTGACGCTAACGTATCTACTTTTCGAGGTATGGCGATTTTAAAAAATTAAAAAAAAAAAATTAAAAAAAAGTAGTGCTGGTCATACTGAACAATATTGGTCTTTACACGGTGACGCTAACGTATGTACTTTTTGAGTAATAGCTATTTTAGAAAATTAAAAAAAAAAAAAGCAAATAGTGCTGGTCATACTGAACAATATTGATCTTTACACGGTGACGCTAACGTATCTACTTTTCGAGATATGAAGATTTTAAAAAATTAAAAAAAAAAAAACAAAAATTTAAAAAAAAAGTGCTGGTCATACTGAACAAAATTGGTCTTTACACGGTGACGCTAACGTATCAACTTTTCGAGATATGGCGATTTTAAAAAATTAAAAAAAAAACAAAAGTTTAAAAAAAAATTAGTGCTGGTCATACTGAACAATATTGGTCTTTACACGGTGACGCTAACGTATCTACTTTTCGAGATATGGCGATTTTAAAAAATTAAAAAAAAAACAAAAATTTAAAAAAAAAATAGTGCTGGTCATACTGAACAATATTGGTCTTCACACGGTGACGCTAACGTATCTACTTTTCGAGATATGAAGATTTTAAAAATATAAAAAAAAACTAAAACAAAAATTTAAAAAAATAGTGCTGGTCACACTGAACAAAATTGTTCTTTACATGGTTACTCTGACGTATCTACTTCTTGAGATATTTAAAAGAAAGCCCGCCGCGCGGAGCAAATTCGATGTTCACGCGGCCGCGCTCACCGTCCGACTGACCGAGGTAAAGCCGTTTCGATCGTTCGTCCCGAAAATGCCTCGTCGCGGATGCTGTTAGGCCACGCCCAAGCGCCATGCTCCGTTTCATATTGGCGTACCGGCGGGAAAAGGATAAAAATACAATCGAGGAAAAAATTTTTTCGAGCAATTTTGAAAAAAAAAGTATCGTTTTCGAAATTATAGGGCATTCCCTACAACTTTCTCTTCGGGGTGACTGCCCCGACTCGCCCCGTTTCCGAGATATCGCTACCACTTCCGGTCCAGAATCGACTTCCGGTCAAAGTCGTATTTTTCTCGACGGTTTTGGAACACCCTCTATACGACTCAAAAAACCGCTACCCTCCACTATACCGGCAAGTACGAAATAATTGATGTCAGTCAGTGAGTGGTATTGCAGCTATATATTAGTACTAGCTGTTGGGTAAAAGCCGCGGGCGCAAGCGGCCCGCGGAGGCCCTTTTTGTCGTAAAACGTATTAGATCGAATAGATTTTAGGCAGTTTTGAAAATATTTAGCTCGCCATCTAAAAGCGTTTACGTTTCTGAACAAAATTGGTCTTTACACGGTTACGCTAACGTATCTACTTTTCGAGATAGGGCGATTTTAAAAAATTTAAAAAAAGAAAGAAAAAAAAAAATAGTGCTGGTCACATTGAACAAAATTGGTCTTTAAACGGTTACGCTAATGTATGTACTTTTTGAGTATTAGCGATTTTAGAAATTTAAAAAAAAACAAAATTTTAAAAAAGTAGTGCTGGTCATACTGAACAAAATTGGTCTTTACACGGTGACGCTAACGTATCTACTTTTCGAGATATGGCGATTTTAAAAAATTAAAAAAAAAAAATTAAAATACAAATAGTGCTGGTCATACTGAACAAAATTGGTCTTTACACGGTGACGGTAACGTATCTACTTTTCGAGATATGGCGAGTTTAAAAAATTTAAAAAAAAATTAAAAAACAAATAGTGCTGGTCATACTGAACAATATTGGTCTTTACACGGTCACGCTAACGTATCCACTTTTCGAGATATGGCGATTTTAAAAAATTTAAAAAAAAACAAAAATTAAAAAAAAAATAGTGCTGGTCATACTGAACAATATTGGTCTTTACACGGTTACGCTAACGTGTGTACTTTTTGAGTAATAGCGATTTTAGAAAATTAAAAAAAACAAATAGTGCTGGTCATACTGAACAAAATTGGTCTTTACACGGTTACGCTAACGTATCTACTTCTTGAGATATTTAAAATATTAGAAAAAAAATCCGCCGCGCGGAGCAAATTCGATGTTCACGCGGCCGCGCTCACCGTCCGACTGACCGAGGTAAAGCCGTTTCGATCGTTCGGCCCGAAAACGCGGCCGTATGAAGACTTTTCTCTCCGCACCTCTCGCTCTCGCCTCATGCACCGACTGATGGAAAAGAGCGAGATGGAAGTATCATCGAGGGCCGACCGGTTTTGTATGGGAATTTTTTTTTGCCTGATTTTGAAAATTTTTTTTTTTATTTCGCCATAAGACGACATTCTCTGCAACTTTCTCTACGGGGTGATCGCCCCAAATCGCCCCGTTTCCAAGATATCGCTGTCACTTCCGGTCCAGAATCGACTTCCGGTCAAAGTCGTATTTTTCTAGAGGTTTTTTCGACACCCCCTATACACCCCGAAAATTTCATCCCCGCATCCCCCCGGCAAGTACTAAATAATTGATGTCAGTCAGTGAGTGAGTGAGTGAGTGAGTGAGTGGTATTGCAGCTATATATTAGTACTAGCTGTTGGGTAAAAGCCGCGGGCGCAAGCGGCCCGCGGAGGCCCTTTTTGTCGTAAAACGTATTAGATCGAATAGATTTTAGGCAGTTTTGAAAATATTTAGCTCGCCATCTAAAAGCGTTTACGTTTCTGAACAAAATTGGTCTTTACACGGTGACGCTAACGTATCTACTTTTCGAGATATGGCGATTTTAAAAAATTTAAAAAAAAACAAAATTTAAAAAAAAATTAGTGCTGGTCATACTGAACAAAATTGGTCTTTACACGGTGACGCTAACGTATGTACTTTTTGAGTAATAGCTATTTTAGAAAATTAAAAAAAAAAAAAAAGCAAATAGTGCTGGTCATACTGAACAATATTGATTTTTACACGGTGACGCTAACGTATCTACTTTTCGAGATATGAAGATTTTAAAAAATTAAAAAAAAAAAAACAAAAATTTAAAAAAAAAAGTGCTGGTCATACTGAACAAAATTGGTCTTTACACGGTGACGCTAACGTATCAACTTTTCGAGATATGGCGATTTTAAAAAATAAAAAAAAAAACAAAAATTTAAAAAAAAAATAGTGCTGGTCATACTGAACAATATTGGTCTTTACACGGTGACGCTAACGTATCTACTTTTCGAGATATGAAGATTTTAAAAAATTAAAAAAAAAACTAAAACAAAAATTTAAAAAAATAGTGCTGGTCACACTGAACAAAATTGTTCTTTACATGGTTACTCTGACGTATCTACTTCTTGAGATATTTAAAAGAAAGCCCGCCGCGCGGAGCAAATTCGATGTTCACGCGGCCGCGCTCACCGTCCGACTGACCGAGGTAAAGCCGTTTCGATCGTTCGTCCCGAAAATGCCTCGTCGCGGATGCTGTTAGGCCACGCCCACCGCCATGCTCCGTTTCATATTGGCGTACCGGCGGGAAAAGGATATAAATACGATCGAGGAAAAATTTTTTTTGCCCGATTTTGAAATTTTTTTTTTTGATTTCGGCATAAGACGACATTCTCTACAACTTTCTCTACGGGGTGACTGCCCCGACTCGCCCCGTTTCCGAGATATCGCTACCACTTCCGGTCCAGAATCGACTTCCGGTCAAAGTCGTATTTTTCTCGACGGTTTTGGGACGCCCTCTATACGACTCAAAAAACCGCTACCCTCCACTATACCGGCAAGTACGAAATAATTGATGTCAGTCAGTGAGTGAGTGAGTGGTATTGCAGCTATATATTATACTAATAATAATAATAATAATAATATAATAATAACTATATTATGGTACCATTATTTGTTTAAAAACATAAAATATCGTTGTAATAACAAAAACAAGTGAATGCGACGATTGATAAACGACTGGTGTCGTGAGCGGGCTAGCGCGCTGATAATTATGATGAAAATAAATATGGCATGAAAATCATAAGAAAGATAATAATTAAAAAATAATTTGCAATAACGAATTATTGGTAGCGCAACACGTGGTTAACATAATTTCTCTCTGTCGTTTTACACCCTTTATGCAGCTATCTATTGTCATCCCCGTCGACCATCTTCGTAGTATTGATTGCATGCTGTAAAAGAACTTAAATTGATTTTTACTGCTTCGAAGCGAGAGGATGTTACAAAGGAAGTTTCTAAGATATTTTAATTGGATGTCGATTTTGTTGTTTTACCTTGAACCATTGATTTATGATCGGAGGCGACTGCTGGCACGGAAGGAGTTCTGCAATTGCAGTCCTCTTCACACTGCGCTTTGAATGTCCTACTGTAACGTCACGCCTTCGCAATGCCAGCGTATTTGTGACAAAATAATTCTGACCTAGATATGCAGTATAGATAAACTTATTTTTAAAAGATCGTTTAGGCGAACAATTTTAAGGATAGAGGTGGTAAGGAGGTATGGGGAGATCTCGGCGAGGCAATAAGTGCCCCCTTCTATTTCACCGGCTCTTTAACTTGGGGTGCACTGATTTGATAACGCCGTTTGTTTCAAGGACCATTCGAGACGTCTATAATTTAGAGACCTTTCTCATTTCATTTCAAAATAAAACAAATATATTGTATTAATACATAAAATAAAAAAAAAGTATATAAGATTTTTTCTTATGAACGTTTTAGACAATAATAACCTTGTGCTTGCTTTTCTTTCAACATTTCCTCGATCTTATTTGATGTAATAACTAACAAACTATCTTGTAGGTTTCCGGTAAAAATATTTTATATAAAATTCGAGATATGAAAAATTATTATTGTGTTTTATATATATGTATATAAGATATGGTCCCCTGTCCCGTACCGATACAATTGTTATAAATCGGAGTACGTCAATGAATTTGCAAATTAATTTACACACTCCATCAATGTTTATGTTGTCAGGGTTTCGTGATTAAAAAAACAAAAATCCAAAAAGCAATTTTGGCATTGTTATGTTTGCCGGATTACGTGGAAAATTTTTCGTTGGTGAGATGGAATGCTTCCAATACGCCTTCGTAAATATTTCTTTATTGATCAGAGGCATTCTGTGAGGACCGTGTCAGAACGCGGTAGACTTATGCCCTAATGATTTGGCAGTCGCTATCTAACATCTTTATATCATCAGTTTCGCATTTTTGCACGATCCTTTACGCAATATTGAGGCCGAGAATTTTTTATATTTCTTGGTTTATCGATATCTTTTTCATATCAAAATGTTCTGCTGTCAAGAAGCTTCTTGCACTTTACAACATTTTCAATATAAATTATGTACAGTCATGTAAGAGTGGTAGGCAGAATGATAAATACTGGTGTCCACCAGGATCGCCGAATCGAATCGCAAAAATTCGCTTATCGTGCTTCTGAAACTGTGTCCGTAAGGAAGGATCTAAGCTAAGACGACTGGTGTATCGCTGGTTAAGCGAATTTCTGAATTATACAAGGCAATACGGTGCATTTTTGTTTATGATGGACGAATGCGAATGAAATGGGGTTTGATACAGCACGCCTTTGATGAACACCAGACTTACGACCCTAGTGACCTAGTCGCGTTTTCGGATCAGACCAAGTTTAACAAGAGCAGTTTGCCTTGTCAACCTAGACGATGCACACTCGTCTTATCAACCCGGCATAGCGGGAGTGATAGAAATTGCAACTACTGCAGTATAATCGAGACAAAATAGTAAAACACACCTTTTCCTTAGTAATTTATTTCGAGTGACGTACTATCAAGAGCAGGGGAGCAGTCCCAGTTTTTTTTTCAAAATCGTTTATCGGAATATCACAGTGCCTTCTCTTTGTCATTGCATTATAAGTAAAGGAGATCAATATTGTTGTCAGTGTTTCTATATGTTTTTTACATATGATATGTTCTATATGTTTCTATATATTTTTTGCTTGTAGATATTTCTATGGTCTATCTTTTAAGCGGAGTGCAGTCACACGCCGAACTAATATAAAAAAACATAACACATATATCTAGATATGTCAAATTAACCTAATTAAATATTGGCACATACAAAGACTTATAAATGTAATATGTCATACAAAACGAATACATACATTTTCATTTTGACCTTTACTCAGAATTTTTGTGAATTATGTCAAAGAACTTTTGCCTCCATTGAATATGTGCTAATGTGAAAGCATCGAGATGAAAAAGTTTTTTCCTACCTAATATAATTATACTAGCTCTTACTCCAACTTTGTATGCCTATATTAATTTGCATTGTGTGTTTAACATTTTCGAATAAAATTTCTGACCCAGGGTCGTGTTTCAAGATCAATCCCAGAGTAAGATAAACAAAAAAAGGTTTTTTTTTCTAACTTGTGTTGTATATGTACAGGGTGAATTTTTCAAGTGGGCTTTCATGGCCAAATCCTAAACTATAAGAGATATCGAAAAATGCTGAAAGAAGTCTCGATGCCGATTTTGATGAAAACTAAAACTGCATTATTAGATTTTTGATAAATCCATTTTCCCGACCAGGAATCGAACCTGTTGATTTTGAAAAAATAAAAACACTGTATTATTGCACCATCCGATAGTGTTCCCGATAAGGATCAAATTCTGGGAAGTAATGATATACGGCAAACCAAAGAAAAGTGTTGATTTTTAACAAATTGTCTTTTATTTCCATGTATTTATGCATTACCGGTACATTGATAACATTTATTATAATTTATGATAATTGAAAATCATCATATTGATTTAAAATCTCGCGCTCTTCGAGGGTAAATGAAAGGAAAGTCTTGATTTTTAGCAAAATAATGTTTTATTTTTTTAACATTAAGTAATTAAATCTTAATTAATCAATTGTTCAAAATGATAGCCATTATTTTCAATACATAGCTCGACGCCTCAAGGAGTGTACTACATTCCACATCACAAGGTTATTGATTCCATTCAGAATATTCCCTAACGCTAGTTTTAAGTCATCAATTTCATTGTACGTACATTTGTAAAATTCGTTTTTGACATGCCCCCAGAGAAAATAATCTAAAGGTGTTAGATCTGGCGACCTAGCCGGCCACGGCACAGGACCTTAAAAATTAATTTATTGTTTTACCTACGTTTCAATTGTTTTCTTTTTAATCATGGCTTTTAACCTCGAAAAGCGCGAGATTTTAAATCAAAACATAATAAATGTAGTAGGTAATGTATAAATACATGGAAATAAGAGACAATTTGTTAAAAATCAACACTTTTCTTTGGTTTGCCGTATACCATTACTTCCCAGAATTTGATCCTTATCAGGAACACTATCGGATGGTGCAAAAATATAGTGTTTTTATTTTTTCAAAATCAACAGGTTCGATTCCTGGCCAAGAAAATGGATTTATCAAAAATATAATAATGCAGTTTTAGTTTTCATCAAAATCGGCATCGAGACTCCTTTCAGCATTTTTCGATATCTCTTATAGTTTAGGATTTCGCCATGAAAGCCCACTTGAAAAATTCACCCTGTATATTTATTTTTTATGTCATTACCTTCTATTATAATTTTATATTCACAATCGCTTTATTTTTAAATCGAACAATTCAATATTATTTGACTTATTACAAATTATAACTACCTCTATGTTACATATTTTTCAAGATCCGTCTAGATTTTTGAATATTTTTTTATAGCCAGTTTGACATGCCTGATGTTAATTAAGCTAGAGTACGGTCTAAAAAGAAAACAACTGCTATTACAGAAATTTCTAATAGCAGCAGTTGCCTCCGCTATGCCGGCTTGAGGAGATGTATATGACGACCTAGATGACGATTTTGTGGGAGGGTATCTGAGGACAAATAACCTTACTTTCATCTATTTTGTGGTACCAATGTAAATATGCTGCGAGTACATGTACTTTCGCACTGGCTTCGAACAGACATTAAACAAATAAGAAAGTACAATTACAATGTATTAATATTAGGAGGTGGGAGGGAAAACGGAATAAGGAAAAGTGTTACTATTATAGTAATACGAGTTATAACATTGTTAAAGACATTTGTCTGATTGTGTCAAGATAAACGAGTGAATAGGCCAAGGCTACAACGATATTCACCACCATTTTGTAAGAGTTATTTGTTTTTATGATCAATTTGCATTATAATTAAATAAGAAAAATATTTTATACAGAAAAAAACTTAGAGACTCGTGTCTTAAAAAAATAAACAATAGTTCGACATTTAATCACACTCCACTTGATGATAAGCTAGAATGCAGTCCATGAACGAAAACAACATTCACCTCCGCTATGCCGGCGTGAAGAAGCGAATGTGCTTGACAATTTGATTTTTCCTAAATACCTCTGCCTACCTCATTTGGTAATAAATTTGTAAGCTAGTAATAATAGATATAATAGACTTCACGGCGAAGCTCAGATAGATTAGTGGTAGGAAAACTGATGATGGTTATTAGTACATTCTGCCGTCCTGGGTTAGTAAAACCAATTTTAAATGTAACACGACCTAGTGCATAAGTAGTAGGTAGTAAGAGTGGTAGGCAGACTCATGATGGTTATTTGTCCAGTCTGCCGTCCTGGGGTAGTACCACCACTTTCGTATGTAACACCCGAGAAGTGACCTTGTCGCGTTTCGGGAATAGTTTGAAAGTAGCCAGGTATAACGAGAGGAGTGTGTCAATCTAAGATGGTACATGCTCGTCTCCTCAAGCCGGCATAGTGGAGGCGACTGCTACCCGCACAGGTTTCTCTGTAGTAGCAGTTGCTTCCATTCATGGACCGCACTCTAGCTTTACATCAGGCGGAGTGTTGTCACATGCCGAGCTACGAGTACATTAAAAAAAATAAAAAAATATTCGCCTCTTCAAGTCGGCGTACACATTTCTCTGTTGCTGGATGCAGCTTTCTTTCAGCCGTATCTAGCAACAGCACTGTTTTGATCGAATTGGTTGCCGAGCGAAATGCCTAACATCCTTCTTATGTCACACAATTCTTTGTTTTTTCACTATTAAAAAGCATCTTCTTGAACCGGCATAGTGACGGCGGCTGAACCCACTTTGTACCGTGGTTCTTCAGTCGTCGGCGCATAGATCACATATCATTATAAAAAAATACAAAACTCAAAGTTTTATTTACTAGTTCTATACAGAACTAAGATCGAAAAATAAACAAATTCCGATGCAATATACGTTTCATAGTTTCAATGTCTCCGTTGGGACTACCTACAATAGCCTTTTTTTCCATATTTGTTAGGTTCAGAAGGCTTTAGGGGCGTTCGCGTGCTCAGTCCAATTTGTGACGGCGCCTTATCGGCCCGGCTAATGTTCAGTGTAATGCTGTTTCCGACATGAAAACCGTTCTGAACGTATTGTTCGCGGCGTTGGTGCCTCTTTAAATTGTCACAAAACATTGGATCTTTGTTTGTTGGGTAATGTCCTCTTTAGAAATGGATCCTTTGAAACGTGACCTTGCTCTTAAGCTACTATTGTACGATTAAATTATTTTGTTTTGTTAAATAACGATTGAGATTATTCTCTAAAATCTTGCTGTAGTTTTTTTTTAGATAATTATAGCATGCAATACTAAAGGCAGATATTGAGAAGAGGGAGACTTCGTTTTGGGGTCAGCTTAAAAGTCGACACATGGTGCACATTCGTCTCCTCAAGCCGGCATAGCGGAGGGGACTACTGTTTGTAGATATTTCACTGTGATAGCCGTTGTTTTCGTTTATGGATGCACTATAGCCTAACATTAAGTGGGGTGTGGTCGAGCTACTATAAAAAAACCCAAGATTATATAAGTAAATATTAAATAGGAAAAAAAAAACGCGTTGTCGTAATCCTAAAAGCTGTCTGTGAAAAGCAACAATAAGTATAAAAGCCGATGTAGAGACTAACTCCACACATATTCGTTATTTATTGCAATTCCCAATATCCGTTTGCGGGTTTAGTTACGTGAAAATCGTATGTTTATTCTATATTAAACTATATCTACACATTTTATACAGTTCATTTAGAACTAAAAATGTATAAAATTATAATATTAATTTAATATGAAAACAGTGTAGTTACCACAAGATTTACAAATCATTAATCTTAACGCCATCCAATAAGAACACAAGTAAACAGTAATATAAAAAAGCGTACCTGTATCACCGAAGGCGTGTTAGTGATATATACGCGTTGTGAGACACGCAAGGAAACAGTTTTTCATTGATTCAGTGCCGCATCTGGCGACAAAACGCCTCCAGCCTTCCATTCTGATGACCTGACTTGACATTTTTATTGCTATCCATATTTCTAACGCGGCCTCCAAGGCATTCGCTGTTTCATGGAAGGCGACGTAAAATATTGTCAAACTTGGCAGAAGGACTCGGGACAGATATTATGATATTAGCTGTGCAGGCAATATATTGACAACTTTCTGCCTGACACGGTACATTTTCTCCTTTGTATTTTTTGTTTTAGCTATTTTCTACAGTATTCTGTTATTACACTAGATAAGAAACTAGATTTTTTTCACCTTTTGTACATCTTTAGTCGATCTCATAACACCTTAAAACTTTTAGGGTAACACTGACCTATTGTATGGTAATTTAGACATAAATTATTAAAAGATCCTCCATCAGAATAAGTAATTAGTAACATAAATAAAACCTGTTTATATATACGTATACCTTAAACCCATAACACCCCTGCCAACTAATTTAAACTTCGCTGTTTGTTTTCTCAAACGGAACGCCCGACTCTTGAACTGTCAAACAACGTTACAAGAGGTTCTTAAAACAAAACACAATTTGTCATGATTGATCAAAGAAGTTCGGTAAAAATAAGTTAGAATAAAAGCGGCTTTTGCAGATGAAATTTTGCCAAAGTTATTGACAGTTCTCAGGAAAACGTTAACATATTGTGAAGACATAAGAAAATATTTATGGTGAAGTTTGTTTTCTTCTTCGTGTTGTTGATGATGTAATCTAATAAGTAAGCTTTTATTTCATTAATGAGATTAATTCTTGTGTATTTTGTTATACTCGTATATTATGAGATAGATGTAGTATTTGCCTTTGTTAGATGGAAGTGAAAATTGATGGTCAATTTGTCATCTCAATATTCAATTTAAATTTATGCGTAAAATTAGAATATTTTCGTATGAATTTCGTTTAAATTGTGCCAGCTGAGCCGTAAGAATCTGTGCCAGTTATAAATTATATTCACTTGAACAAAAATGGAATATAACCCCAAAACAAAAATAATTTGTCAGGTAAATTTTTAGTAATAGAGGGTTAAAATATTTTTTTTTCTTTACTGACTTGGTTTGGGGAATAAACAAGGTGATAAATATTCATAAGGCGAGTAAGCCTCCTTGTCATAGGCCGTGAGAGCCTGATGGATGGCATGTCGCGTCGTGGCCTCTACTTCTACTTACTATACACAACTAAAATAAATTTCTAATAACCCATTTTCATGTCGAAATTAGATGATACAACCAGATAAATTACAATATTTTTGATAACATTTTATATAAATAAATAATACAATAAGTAAATTAAAACATATTAAGGTCAAACTTCTACGAAAGCCAAAGTTAATTTAAAAGGGAATTCTTATTACGCAGACGATTTATGTCGAATAAACTTAAACAAATTTTTGGTAAGTCAAATAATTAACTTTCATTGCTGTCCAACAAGAATGCATCAGCTAACCTCATCGAAGTGTTTCACACCTTTTCCAGTGAAACAAATAAACGTAAAACTCGATTTTCACTCACATCCGTAAGATTTCCGACAAGATTTCCCACATTCCGTATATCTAGTGTGTCGGAAACACTGCCATCTAGGAATTCTCCCTCGGGAAATTCGCTTCAGAGCGCCAAGACCATTGTGAGGAAATTTTTGGCACATTTATCTTGATGTGCCCTCTCTGCGATAGTAATAATGGCGTTAAATGTTTAACAACTGCCATGTCCGCTTTGAGCCGCTTCCAATGTGTTACCATCCAACTTACTTGCCAAATAATAAATAGTCTTTTTTTATCCAAAATGATATTGTTAAAAATGGTTTATTATTTTTTACTATTCCACTAAATTTGACAGTTTTAGGCGGATACAGCTGATATAAAATTACAAACAAATTACTGCATTTGCGCGTTGACACAGTTTCGGTTTCTGGAAATTAATCCTACGCGTAATATAACGAGTGGCCTTAGGGTAAAATTTAGTTTAGTTTACGAAGTATCGCTTATAAAGTCGAAGATAACTGGGACTTACGTTTATGTGGGTATATTTTTCGTTCTACAAATATAAAAGTTGATATAATATTACAAAATTATATAATCTTTCCATCGGCAGTCTTTCCAATGTCACGTAATCTACTCCGTTTTTTCACCACAATTAATACGAAAAAGCTCTACTTTTACGCAACTCGTATATCAATTACCTTTTAATTTTTGTGCGCGTTGATTTTTTTCTGTTCAGTTTTCACCATATTTTTAATTTATTAATAGTAAGGTAAAAAATTAATAAAAAAAGATTAAATTATTAACGTTTCAAACAACTCATATAACATATAAACTAATACATATCTTTTACACCCTACAGAATAAAGTATAACTGATGACCGACGCACAGGGTCCACGGAAGGGTGTTGCGGAAGTGAAATGATCCATCGTGAGTCGCTGAAGATTTATGATAAGATCCCAACTTTCGGATGTCGCTATTTCTGTAGCCTACACCGACCACTTCAAATATGTACACGTTTGATTTATATTTTAGACATTCTTAAAGGCATGTATTTCCTCCTACTTTTATATATCTATGAGTAAGTAAGTATATTGAAGTATATCTATATTTACTAATGTAATATCTATATCTATTAACTAGTCTAAATGTGAAAGTAACTCTTTTTGTTGCCTTTCACGTCTAAATCGCTAAAGAAAAACTGAAGAAAGTAAAATGGGGATGAAAGTATGTATGCGGCATCTATAATTTTCAAGTTAACACATACGAAGTTGGGGCAACAGCTAGTATTAAAATATAGTCGTTCATTAATCAAATTTATCAATAACTATTGAAAAAATGAAATAGAAAAATTCAAGTCAATTTAAATAGTGGATTAGACATGAGATTTTGGAGTAATAGAAATTGTGAATAGAAATCAGGCAGTATGTTTACCAACACGTTCATAGGGCGGCTTCTGCGGCATGTTAACATAGGCGGACGGGTCCGAACAATACTCCATGCGGGTTGCACAGATAAACTTCCAAATGTATTCAAATAAATTGTCAAACTACAATCAACTTTATTTCCTATGCTTATAAGCCTGAAGTTGCGTGCACAATTTCTAATCGTGTGGTTACGTCTGAATAATCATTCATGTAAATGGCATGCCTCGGAACCGACATTACGTAGTTTGCTCTCTATTGGAAAGGCAAGTCAGAATGAATGAGGTAAGCTTCCTGAATTGTTAATATGTCTTAAAATGTATACACCCTAGTTGTGCTAACTAATTTCGTACAACGATGATTAACGTTTAAAAATAATGTAATAAACTCTTTTTAGATACAATATACTTTGCCCTAAACCTAGAGCGCCCATACAGTACAAAATCACGGGACAAAGTGATACCTTTGAATCAAATCAGATAATTTATTGTAAATGTAAGGTTTTACATTTGTTGTAGATGTTCATGATATCATATAATAAATATGTTAATCAAAAATAAATAAATATTTGTTTCGTCCGGGAATTGAATTCGGGACCTCTGCGACACAGCCACTCCCCATAGTTGTATCCGCATACGGTAGCAATATTTTAAAAAGCTACGATACTAATATATAAAAATTAAATCCCCCGAGTGCCTACATATTAATTAAAATGACTCCTTAATTAATGTAAAGTTTAATTAATGTGTAAAATTTTTACTACGTTTAATCCAGGCAATAATTATGAAATAAATCAATGAAGTTAATTTCTTTTTTTAGTACCCCGGCTTACGTGACCATATTCCTCTTGATGTTAATTAAACTGCAGTCGCCTCCGCTATGACTTGAAGAGGGGAATGCACCGTTCAGGTAGACAGGGGCCTCCTGAGAATCAATACAGTGCTACTTGGAAGTTGATCCTGAAACGTGATTAAGTCACTTGACGGATGTTACGCTTCAAAGAGGTGGTACTGCTCCAAAACAACAGACTGAGAATCCTCATCAATTTGTCTACCACTTTTTAAATAATAACAGTAATCTCCTTAAACATGATGGTAGCATCATCAACTATCATTCCTAGGTTTAACCATACATACGTAAATAAAGTTGCCGATTCTCATAAAATAAAAGATAATATATTTGAGAGTGTCACCAACTGCTTAATCTAAAAAATCTCGTTTTTTTTCTTTTTACTGCAAACATTTTCTACGTTCATACGAGGGAAACTACTTCAAAGGATTTAAGTTTTTCTTCTTAGTTTGTGCTCGTAATTCGCACTAAGAGCTGCTCCAGTTAAATTTTTGACTCAAATTTATATTCTACGATAAGAGTTCTGTTAAAAAAGATGCTGAGGTTAATTTAAGTACATAATTACAAATAAACCTAACACGATTTCCATTGCAAACAGGTTAAGTCAATGAAAAAGTGTCGCTTGAAATAATTTGCATTCTATCTTTGTTAAAGAAGGTTATTCTCAAAACTAGTGCCAGTTCAGGGCTTGGTGCAGTAAATGAAATACAATTTACTAAAAACAATTTGCTAAATGTAACTAATGAATGTGAAAAAAATCAAGTATTAGTTGCGAAAGGTGACATCAATGTGGATCACGATGTTTAAGGAATTGTTAACGAAACCGTAAAGAATTGTGAATAAATTAATATTTTGATCAATCGTGCTGAAATGCAAGATTTCAGGAATCAGAGACGAATTGAAATCTACGATCAAGTAACTGCAAAAAAGAAAGACTTTATTACGAGTAAAGCAGTACAAACTAGAATTTATAGAGAGTGAATGTTTCAAGTGCATTAGAACGAAATAGAAATCAATATAGAAATCAATATAAAATCAATATCCAATGAGTAAAGCTGCGTTGGATTAGTTTATTAAGTGTCATTAAGTCCCGAAGCAGCAAAAATACTATTTGAAAAAGAAAGATGATGTTGAACGTGTCTAAACCAATATTTCTACTGTATTGGTGAAGGTTATTTAATAATTAAATTGCTGACGTAATATTGTTTTTAGCTGGAGAATAAGCTCGGAGTATTACCGGAAATTTGTATGTCTAACAAGATCTTTTAGAATAAAATGTTTACAATGAATTTAAAAGACCGTAGATTTTTTTATATTAATGTAGGTATATCAGTTAAATCGTCAATTTAAAGTTGTAGATAACGCCATTTCATATAAACATCAAGGTCTTTGTTAAGAACCGTGACTCAATGTTATGGCTCCAAAATTGTTTAGTATAATTCAAATTGTTAACCGCGATGGACTTCTGTAACAAAGTAGTTTTGATCACAGGAGCAAGTTCTGGGATTGGAGCAGTAGCAGCTGTTCTATTTGCTCAGCAATCGGCTAAAGTTGTTCTCGTTGGTCGAAATGAACATAATTTACAAGAAGTCGCAGCAAAATGCGAGAAAGTGAAAGGAATTAAACCGTTATCGATTAAAGCTGAATTAAATGTTGACGCGGATCTACAAAAAATAATATCAGAAACTGTTAAAGTGTTTGGTCAAATTGATGTGTTGGTGAATAATGCTGGATTGGGAATGAGAGGCAGTATTACAGATGGCGTCGACCCTTTTGATCGTGTCATGGCAATCAACGTTCGAGCAGTGTATTTGCTTACTAGCCTTGCAGTACCTCACCTCGTGAAGGTGAAGGGCAACATTGTAAATGTTTCTAGTGTCGCCGCATTCAAACCGATCAAAGACGCCGATTATTTACCATACTGTATATCTAAAGCGGCCCTTGATCAATTTACAAAATGCGTTGCTCTCGAGTTAGCTAAAAGTGGTGTACGAGTTAATTCAGTTAATCCAGGTGGCACCAAGACCCCTTTTGCTTTAAACGCAGGATTTAGTCAATCCGAGATGGAGGAGTTATATAAATCCCGAGATAAAAATTATCCTTTGGGTAAAATGGCGGAAAGTGAAGATATAGCAGATTTGATTGTCTATTTGGCAAGTAATCGTGCGCGTAGTATAACTGGAGCAATATTTGTAGTTGATAACGGAGAATCACTGCAATGAATAGATTTTAATTAAGATAATGCTTGAAATTTAGATATAAATAGCATTGACACAATTATGTTATCTGTCCGAACGAAAAAATACTATTAATTAATTGTTTATGTTATTAATAAATATTAATCTTAATTATAAGAATAAGACAATTATTTCTGCATCAAATACACAGAGCCGTGAAGATAACTATGTATCGCAATATAAACTCTGTTACTGAGATCATTAGTTTTCATTTACCTTGTAACAAGATGCACGAGGTCGGCGCAAAGCAGAATGTATGGATCACGCAAATGAAAACTAACATCCTCCTATACAAAGTGAAATGTATGAAGTGAGATTTTCCACGTATGATTGTTATTAATTATTTGTTCTTTTTGTCTTTTATTAAGATTTTGTTAAAATGTATAGTTAATATTGTGACTAAAGTGTCTTGTAACTATATGTAGATAGACCTTAAAAATATTAATTTAAATTGACAAATATAAATGTCGCATTTGTATCATTTAAACCCCCTTTATTAAATAAAGTTAATAAATAACTTTAACAATTCATAATATATTTAATTTGTGTCGAACACAAGGGTGTAAAGTACTACAATGCGTGCGCATTCCATCCTGCAGGGGATTTCCGGCTCTCTCGGATTTTTCAATTTTTATTTGCGCCTGTAAGTGCTGACTAAGAGCATTTGGGATTTGCACCCTCATTGAAGTAAAAAAAGAACGAACGATACTGACCACAACTCTCTAACGCTTACCGTTTTTTATGCGACAACTAGACGCCAGTGCTATCAATTCAGCTTTAACGGATTCTCTATCTGATTAGAGTAAATATATATTTACTTAAAACTAAATATTTAAAAATATGTAATTCATAGTTTATCTATAATTAGATTTAAATAATAGTTATAAGTTAAATTTAAAACTGTTTATTTTTGTTTAGGTTCTGACTGGGGACTTAGGGACTGTCATAACCAAATTGGGTTCAAAGTGTCTTAATAAATATGATTTTTTTTTGTATATTTTGTTTTTCGTTTTCCACTTTTCATTTTCATGCATTTTATAAATGCTGTTTATAAACTAATGAATGAAAGCAAATTTTCTATATTACGAATTATTTTATATTAAAAAGTTTTATCCATAAATGTAATTAGCAAGGCAATGAACACATGCTTCAAATATAATACCATAAGTTCCCAAGTGTGCTCGCTTTAGTAGTGTAATAACATTTGGCTCAAAGCTTCACATAGTGTGCTGGTAATTACAATAAAATTAATTTCTACATTAGTCTGAATGGATTTGTATAAAACCTTTGTCGTCTCTTGATAGTTGGCAGCGAAGAAAGATTACATTTTATAAATAATAATTTGAATTTATTTGTACAGTTACGGGCCTTTATTTACAAAGGAGAATCCTCGTTCGCCTAAAAGAAACGGACCTATAGTTTTTCTAGTTAGTCAATGATTTTAATTAGTTTTCTATAAAAATAAATCTACATTCATTATCACCAATCAAATTAAAAATTATTTTACCTAGGTCATTGAGTAAAGGTACTCTTTCAGATGCAGTATTTAAGGTATTAAATGCTTTAAAAATTAATGATATCTGTTTTGTTTTAAATATTGACTATTGATATAAAATCAAATATTAGAATTCGTAAATAAACAGTTGTATTTTATTATTGAAGGATGATAACACCACTTATGTAACCATCTTCAATAAATTAGTTGCAATGTTCAGTGTCAAGAATGTGGAAGATTGATGCGTACAGCTCAAAGGTCTGTCGGTGATAAATTACTTGATATTAGGTCATGATTTGGGAAGGAAATTTGCCTATCGATGTCCCTACTAACCGAATTTCAGAAGAGGTTTCTATTCAACCTATATTCTATAAAACCTAAAAAGATAATGGCGAATGAAATAAATGCTTTTTGATAGTTTTTGGGAGTGAATTTGTATTCAAATAATGAGGTAGGCAGATTACAAATATTTTATACTGCAATATTCTTTCTTATGGCAATGTCAATCCCATTAAAACGTAAACTAAATATAACATGAAAAATTCATCATAAACTTAACTAAATATTAAATTAACAAAACTTTTACCTCGTTTTTTTTTGTTAATGGCGTATAACAATTTGCCAGTGTCAAAGTAAATATTTTTGCATCAAGTTAATAACATTGTGCATCACAAGTCATTCATTCATCACACCAAACAGTCAGGACAAATCTCAGTCAAGTCAAAAATTGTTCCAGTAAAGTGGTAGAATCTTTACTGAAACTTCCTAGGGAGTTTTGGAGGGAAAATTGAAACACAGGTTCTCTTCTTTTGAATTGTTTGCCCACACTCTCGCACGTTCACGAACACTTAATGGTTAATAATCCACTATTATTACACATTAACACTCGAAGAAACACAAGTTTAGGAGAATAATTCAAAACAGACAACCTGACGTCTCAAGATGGCCGCCAAAACTCTTTTACCTCTTCAAATAGTTTATAACAAAATACAAAAGGATAATGCCTATTTTTGGGCCCACTTGATTTCTTTTTTTTTATTTTTGTTTTATTTTGACACATGTGACCTCAACTGGCCTAATGGTAAGCGCAGCGGAGGTCCATGAGCAGTGAGCACTGACGACCGGAGAACCGCTAACACGGTGGCTTCAGTCGCCATTACTATGCCGGCCTGAGAAGGAGAAATCTAATAATTTATTAGCAAAACAATATTCTAAAATAATATCTTAATATAGTTTTTCATTATTTTATTCCATTTATATCTAGACATCGTTGACCAATCAATAAACAATGTTTAATTATATGAAAAACTGACATTATTAATTATTGAAGCATTTAATATAATAAAAACCTCAAATATTGCGTCAGAAAAGTCCAATTGCTCAATAACCCGGGTAAAAAAATTAAAACAGATTGGTGATAAGCAATGTAGATTTACTTTATTGCAAAATTAACTAAAAGTCGTTGATGAACTCAAGAAAAAAACTGTGGGCCTATCGCTCGTAGAAGAATGGACATTCTACTTTATAGCAGAATGTGAATTGGTATCTGACTGAACTATAGCAAAATATAGTTTATTAATAAAACATACTTTACTAAACGAACTCTCTAAGGTATTTTTTTAAAATCAGTCTGTTAGTCCCGGGTACTCAAGTTTTCATACTTTGGGAGCTGTTACTTGATAAACCCGGACAGTGCCAGGAAGCTAGTTTAAGATAAATTGATTCAGCACTGTCTGCAAATGCGTGAAACCTTTTTGATTAAAAATTCCATGGTATCAAAAATTTCAGTGGCCAATTAAAAAATGTTGCAAATTAATTTTGAATAGATTTTTGATACCGTTTATTTTTCGATAGAGATTTTTATAAATATTTTATAGTTTTAATTTTAGAAATGGATCCGCAAGTGCCTTTGCAGCTAGCTACGTCGAGATATTTTTTGCGATTTATTATAAAAAATACTACTTAACAGAAAAAAATAAAAATGTAAAATAACATTTTTCTGCTGCAAACGACAATATTTAGACAATTATTGGTATTTTTTTTGCAGCTCGACATATGACATCACTTCGCCTGGTGTTAAGCTTGAGTGTGGTTCAACTGCTACCACAGAGAAATTTCTACAGGCAGAAGTCGTCTCCGCTATCCGGGCTTTGTCTGCTTACATTTCTAGGTGTGTCTGCTTACGAACTTCACTTTAGCTTAACATTACGCTCCGAGTGTTGCCACAGGATGAGATACTATAAAAAATTGCGGTTTTGAAATATTAAAAGTATCCATGCAACATGTTTGTCAAAATTAGATTCTTTATTAATTTTGAATTTTGGTGTACCTTATTCCATTTATCATAATTTGCCCTCTCGAGTAAAAGGAAACTAGGTAATGTCGTGGCGCTTCCGAATGATTTACATAATAACGAAACTAAACATAGCATCAAAATAACAATGAGATTTCGACTTTATCGGCATGTTTTTAAAGTTTAAATTTAAACAGCACTCTTTCGATGAACTAACACTCATGCAGGATCAACGAAATTTGAATAGGTACATTAGTTAAACGACTATGTTTATTTATTCGTACAATTTGTAGTGATTCTATTTTACATTACATTAGGTTTAATATTATTTATTTTATATTATAAAATAATCATCCGTGATAATATACTAGGTCTAATCTGATAATTGTCATCATTGAAGTACTTCAATGATTTGATTGCAACAGTTCTGCTTTATTGACTCAGTGATGTTGAAACATCCACGAGGTGAAATTCTGATCACGACAGATTAGTGTTTGCTCGCAGGACAATGTTAAACCGTTAGCCGCCCAAACTCAACGCACGTGGCTTAACGCTCCATTTAGCCATTTTTATTCACAAAGGTTTTTTATATTTTTATTTTTATTGTCAAAAATGTTGACGCTTTTCTTGCATTCCCTATAAATTACATATCGCATTATAGTATGTAAGAGGAAATAAAAAAAATCCCCGAAAATAGGAACTCAATTCATGTAGAAAGTCTATAGACACCAGCCGAGATTTGCAAACGGGAATTTTGGCAAACGTACGTGACATAGTTTGTGCTTCATCAAGGCCTGAAAGGTGCCTTTACAGACTTAGTTCTATTCTATCTATTCATAGATGTAGGGTGAGTGAAGGCGTGAGCTGACCAAACAACAAACAAACATTTGTTTTGGACGAGGCTTAATTCTATCCAATCACTGCGCTGTATTGAAATTTTGGCGACGTTTGCAATTCAAATTTTCACGCAGCGATTACTAGCATAACAAACTATCTGCCTATGAAAGAAGCAGCAATGAAAAACATATACTGATCTACCTATAGGTGTAAATAGCTAGTTTTCTTTATAAAAAAAAAATCAGTGGAATCTGTGCTAGCGGGGTTCATTATTTTTGCGTGACAGATTTGCGAAGTCGACCATCAATCTAATTAGTTAGAATCAAGAAAAATGGTGAAGAAATGGACGGAATGGTGCTCTTAGATCGACAAAGTCCCATGATAAATTGCTCTTAAGGGATATTAGGGGAGCATTTTTTGTGATTTCCTATCGGCTCTTTTACCTGTTACATTAACTTTACGTAACTAATCAATGTTCTCAATATTGTTCCAATTTTATTGAAATTATGTACTCGTATTTTTATAAAAAATTTTTGTTTCATATATGAATTCTTCGCATTTAAATTATGTAACCTATATTTAATATGAACTTTATTTATCTCTGTCCTGGCTTATGATATGAAATAGTTTCGCGGCACAACATTAATATTTATTGTCTAGAATCAGTGGTAATACGATTTATGTGTGGGTCGGCATGAGCTTATATGGTTTCACGAGCTATATTTTTGCGTATTTCACTTACTACCTACTTACATAATAAATGAGGGTTCAGCGCCAAAAACGGAAGTAATGGTGTGTACTCAGACCGACACGAAAAAATACTCTCCACCACCATTAATTTTCATTTCACTCTATGACTCTGGATTGCTGTCTTAGTCCTATGTACATCCGCGATACAACACTAAAGTTAGTAGAACTTATGATATATGAACTGACAGTCTCCCTTCTTTATACTCGTATCTATAGTAGTGAGATGTCACGGATGATGGGGTCTCAGATGAAGGCTTGTTATTTAGGTCACATGTCAGAAAACGGGTGGAAGAATTTTTTCTCAACACTTCTGTCAGTTTTCATTATTCCACAATAGGTATTCGAACTGTCGTAGTGGGCATAAAGCCAAATTCAGCCACAAGAAATGTGGACTCATAAATATGATATGTATTTCCTTATGTATATATACGATATACATTACAATTTAGCATTATTTCAAATGTAAATTATTCCATCATCTAAGTACCTACATCTCATCGTTTATTGTAGACCGTTTGTTTTGTCTTCACTGGATATTCAGTACAATTGAATAATTAGGGCATGTTTGATGTGCAAACCATTATTGTATTTGTATAACGGTCCCTAAGGGCCGGTTTTAGTTAGAAACTACAATAATATCTCCTTTCTCATGTTGTAATGAGTATTAGAATTTGTTGCTTTAAATTGAATTAAATTGGTAGGGATGTTTTAAGCATTATGTTAAGCCTAATAATTTATTTAAAAGATATGCACAATTTATGGCATAATTTTGTAGTATAGAAGCTGATAAAGTCGGTGATTGATGCATTTGTACGTACAAATGTATTTAAATTGATACTACAGAAGTATATCATAAGAATATTTAAAAATCATTTGTATGCAAAATCAATATTAAGAAAGTGTGGTGTATAAGAGGTCCCTGATTAATTCCCACTCGAAAGAAATAGCATTTTATTTATTATATTTCTTATTAACTTTATCTATATTCAGAAAAATTGTTTTGTCCTTGTCCTGATTAGTGTATTTGTTCTTATTTTATTAATGAAACTCACACAATAGAGAATGGTATATTAAATTAAAAGTCCCTTGATTTAATTGGAAATGAAACTTTTCCACAATTCCGCTTTAATGAAACGAGAAATATCCCTAATGTTAAATAAAGAAGAGACACGTGCCTTGCTATCTCAAGCAAGACTGACCTATATTCTGGAAACTGTACCTAATTTATCAGCGACTGGTCTTTGGGGAAGGAAAATCCTGGCAATCGCTCTTCTCAATTATGCTCAATTTTTTTCGGCTCGGACTAATTAGTGAAATGGACCGTGACGTTCTAGACAATTAACTTTAATAACACGTAATATGTAACAATGTTTTATTAATTTTTTTACTCATTTTTATTATTATAACACAAAATCACTGTACTTATATGGAGCCGGTAAGAGCCATTATGAAAGCAGTGAGCCCTGTCAATGGATGGTGCACGTTCATTTCCCTAAGTTAATAGTTGTTTTTAAATTATAATTCGGTATATGACAATAATCCGCCTGATGAACGGAAATAACTGCTATCACAGAGAAATTTCTGCAGACATCAGTCGCTTCCACTATCCCGGCTTAAGGAGATGAATGAACACCATCAGGTAACAGTGCACACTCCTTTCGTTACTTACAGATTGGGCTCAAACCACTACTAGTCTGTTTAATAGTATTGTGTGATACTTTGCGGAAATCTATAACCAAATTTTTTTAATACTACTTTGCATATAATTTTTACTAATCAATGTTAGTGAGGGTAGGTACACAATCACATTAACAGTCAATGTTAGACCCTTCACCAACATGCAAATACCTCTCGACGCGTTTCGCCACTCCACGTGGCATCCTCAGGAGACTAGACGTGTGGTTGTTTCGATTTCGACTTTAGTGTTTAAAATTATGTTAAAAGTTCCTAAAATAAATATTAATTAAGAAAAAAATTAACGCGACGCGACGGTTGAGCGGTCATTTTGACCCTTAGACAAAAAGGAGTCATTTAGGCTAGTTCAATGCATTTCGCGCATATATATTTTGTATTAAGCTAGTGTTTGTATCACAGGAACCGAGCGACATAATATACTCGTAGTTACATTGGTACCGGTCAGAACTTAACGAGCTTGGAACATTGGTCCGATTGATCGTGAGGTCCTCCCTCTGCCACTTGACCATAGCCACTCTTTCCTTTATTATATTATTATCCTCGTTGTGGTACATTTCCCGTAATGCAATTATTTGATGCACAGGGAAACTTGTTTACTCTGCCATGAATACGTGTCGATTTTGGTCCCATTGTGCTCGAAACTGAATATTAATGATGCGTACCACATAGCAACTTGATACATATAATAACTTTGACAATATCATAGTTCTCTCGTTTGATATTGGGATTGGTCTAGTAACTTCTTGAATTATCCACGAGAATAATGTTATTCGATGTTATGACGTCATAACAGCCAATGCGAAATGTTCAACTAAAATCGCAATGAAGATTACTAAACATTAAATAAGTTAGTTTTTTTTTTATTATTGTAGCTCGACATATAACAACACTCCGCCTGATGTAAAGCTAGAGTACAATCTATGAACGGAAACAACTGGTACGATTAAACTACATGCAGCAGTCGCCTCTGCTATGCCGGCTTGAGGAGACGAATGTGCATCATCCAGATTGACAGTGGTTATGTTAAATCCCTGTCCTTAAGCCGACATAGTGGAGACGACTTCTGCATGCACACATTTTCTATGGTGAAAGTTGTTACCGCTTTAGCTTGCTAGTATAAAAATAAAAAAACAAGTTTATTAGTATTAATGGTGGTAACTTCATGCGTATTTTCGCAATAAAATTTGGAGTAAAAATATTATCTGCATAAGATCTGCAATAAGATAAACAGGCGTTTAAATAAAGTTGAAGTACTTAAAATTTTTCAACTACATTTAAAAGCAAAGTTTTTCTTCTGATAGAAGTTATTCCGACCCGCGTTTTCTTTTCGATATTTACATTATATTAAAAACATTCCAACAACTATGTTTAACATTATACATAAAATATATACAAAAGCTTTTAAAAAAATAATCTTCAATTCAAATGTTCTTTTTTAAATTCAAACTTCTCGGATAAAATCGTGCTGTCACACTAGGCTAATAATCATCATCAGTCTGCCTACCACTTTTAAGTGATTATTTGCTGTGATAATTTTTATAAACTGTACTTGTCTATTGGTAAGCGGAATAGGAGCAGATACTTTTTGGTAACTACAATGAAAAATCAATTCGTGACATTTAAATCGTAAAATACGTAATCGAACAAAACTGTCCATTTAATCCGATTATTCTTATGTGGGACGAACAACCACCTTTTTAATCATCATTTTTAGATTGTGTTTTAAGTCCATTCATGGTTTAAATGAATGTGTATTTAAAGTTAAAAGACCACCAAAATGCCATTAATTTAACCAATCATGGTACGTCAAAGCAAAGGTAATTAAAAATACCATTAAATACGAAATGAAAATTGCTAGTAGATCGTAGTAAATAAAGTAATTTTTATTAGCGGAGCGTGCTCGTTCATCAGTGCAGCGGCTGCGGTTCAACGGAGCAAGTATAGCTTCTTTTATTTTTGTGCTAAGAGTACAATACATTTGTTACTGTTCAACGTATTCTCGTTTCTGATTGAGTGCTTTTTAGAACACTGATTGAAAGGACAATGTTCCTTATTAACTTTAGTTATAATTTTGGCGTAATATTTTCATGAATATTAATTAGACGATATAATGGAATGGTTGGCAAACTGATGCTGGTTATTAGCCCAGTCTACCATACTGAGGTTTCGGCGTTTTGGGAACAGCTTGAAAGTTACGGGATATGTGCTGTGTACATTCGTCTATTCGAGCCGGCATAGCGGAGGCGACTGATGTCTCTGCAGATGGCTGCGATAGCAGTTGTTTCCGCTCTATAAAAAGTTCTTTCAAAATAGCCGCAGCTTAAATAAAATACAATAATAATGTACTCGCGTACGTACTAGGTACGTAAGATAAGAAAACATCTATAATCAGAAATTCGCTTTTGTTTCTTGAACTTTAGAGATTGCGAAAATATAACACGAGAACCTAATATTATCTTTCACATACAAAACAATTTTATTCTTTATCTTAAGACATTCATATTAAATTTATTTTGTAACAAATGTATGTTCGGGACAATTCGGGAAGCATAAAAAATAACAAATAAAAAATCCATTTAAACCGTTTTATGACGTATTTTTTCAAAAACTTCGTATTTATGAAACCAATTCGTTAAAGCCTATACGAACGAAGCCCATCGAATGAAATAAATACAACAAGTTTCAAGTAGATAGTTGATTGCAATAAATTCCTAACTAATCGTACCAACAAAGGCTTTTGAATGAATTTCCTGAATAAAATAGCTTAACGATATTGCATTGTGCATTTATAGAGACTGTACGGGCAACCATTCTCTACGTCCCAATGTTCTTTTTCATTTAACTTCTATTGAACAATATGCTCGTTATCTTCGCCATCGTTATTTGAACTTCATCGGTCTACAATTCTAACATTTATTGTTAGTAAATTTACTATTCCATTAAACAGAATAACAGTTTTATTTTCTATTAAAAATACGTACATACACATAACAAAAATAAGTTTCTTGGAAATAAGATCACTTGGAAAAGTTGATATATTTTTAATGGCTTAAATTTTTTTGTTGTTTATTTAAAAATTATCTATTTTTAAAACCAATAATTTTGTTGAAATACTGCTATGCATTTTTTAACTAGACTTCTAATAAATATGATGTAAATTAAAGAGATCTGTTGTGTGCGCGTTGATATTTTTTTTTGTTTCTGTTTTTAATAAAAACAAATTTTAATACGCCGTAAATTAAAAAAAAATAACTGATAGGGTAACGAATAATAGACTTCTCTATAACGCTACTAACATTGTCAAAAAGGACTTCATATTTTCCTACATAACCAGTAGGTTCACCAGTGCTCACGTACATTTTCGTATCGAGCAGCTACGATATAATGTCGCTGAAGATTGATGGTGCTATCTGAAACGAGATCGGGGACTGGATGCCTGCAGTACGTATATCCAATGTTGTAGAAACTCACTGCACTTAACGACATAACTTCTGGACAAAGTAAAATAGATTTCATTTATTTTTACGCAATGTTAGTTTTATAATATCAAATTAAAGTATAGGCGACAGTATTTATTACAATTTAGCTCAGAAAACGGTACACCTTCTTTATGCATGCGACCACAATCCGTCTGATGGCAGATGACAGACTATAACCATCATCATCATAAGAATCCTCATCAATCTGATTGTCACTCTTTATCATGTCATATCATAGGTTCTTACAATGATAATGAACATTGTTGAAAAACAAATTGTTCTTTTCACTTATTCCAAACAAATCTTTTAAAATTATCAACAAACTTTACTTAAAATCGAGTCTCAAATACACAAATATATTTCTCAGACAAATGCCTGAATTTAAAGCGTATAATATTCCACACTCCGTCTGTCTTTATGTTTTATGAAGTGTGTAATTAATTAAATTATATGCTTAAAAGCGTATGTCATCATGAACTACCACTTGCCAGACATGCATGGTTGACGCGTTGATAAATGGTGTCGTTAGTACAGGATTTGCATGGATACGTGAAAATGTATTGGAGTACTTACCTTTCACGTAGTCTGAGGTAATACAAGAACTCCACAAGTGTCAATTTTAACATCTATACATGTGTGTAATTTTGAAAAAGGTATTTTAAATATTGTTGTCCCGTACCAGAAAAGATTATTTATTATTTAAAAAAATTATAATTAGTAATTTTGCTGGCTGGCAACATCCTTGTCCCCTTCCATCCAATTACCTTTTCCTACAATTGCGCCATCTAGTGGCCACCTCTCTTTTGTCACAACTACTGTGCGACGCACACGCTCGGACATCCGACAACAACAAAAAAAGGACGAAAATCCAAACAAAACGATATACAATCGATCCAGTTTTCTTGCCTTGGTACCAAGTGATAAGGATACAGTAGGAAATAGGTGCAGCCATATCACAGCGTGAGTACCTTTCTTTCTCCATCCAGCATACCTTCCGCCAGCCAGTGAATATACCATACAATTGTATTATAACTATTATCCCCCATTTTTATTCTCATAGACTAATGTAACAGCTCTAAAAGTATGTGTTGCCACGTGAAGAGTCAAGTGTTGTGACACCACTCGTTTAATTGATTAATTAAACTTGAAAACAAAATACTTGGATATAGTGTTACAGCAGTATCAATTATTCAGATAGTAAATATGTAATCGAGTATCGGTTTTTATACCTATATTTTATTTGTTATTCATGAAAGCAGAAATACTCGTAACAACATATTTAAGAGAATTTCAATACTTTTTTATTTATAAATTTTACAAAATGTAGACAGACAAATACAGAGTTTGTAGAATTCAATTCGATACCTGAAAGAAAAGTTGGTTTTCTGAACCGTATTGTGGGAGAAAACCACTTCCTTCTGAGGGAGATACGCTGAATGAGTCTTCGATGAAACGATTTCCTTCTAAAGTCGTATTTTCAATGAAAGAGTTTCCCGAAAGGACTGCACTGCCACTGTACTAAGGATATTGTACGGATATTAACTACCACATACGAACTAAAAGAAAATTTAAGCTAATAATGAAAGCTAAATAAAAATATACTTCAAGTGCAATTGGTTATGTATTTATTTATTTTTTTGATTATACATATTTTATTCAATTTATTGATATTATATATTTATTTAACTTGTGTATGATGTTTTTTTTAGATTATTTTTATTTTTCATTATTGTTCTATTATAGACATTTTTTACGAAAGTTTCTAATTCGAATTTTTGTTACAAATATTTTTTTTTTCTCGCTAACACTATGTTGCCTATGTAAGTAATTGTTATGTATATATTCGTGGATACTGTTACTGTTTAGTAAATATCAATTCAATGCCACTAATTATAACATCTGTAAGTTTAAACGAATTCTCAGGTTAAAACTAAAACCCATTATCGCATTTCAGTAATTAACCAGTTAGATATTATTGTTAATTGGATATAAATAACTGTTAATTGGGACTAACAAATTGCTTACCTGAGACATCTAAAGGTTGTTTAAATCTTAGACTGAAATAATTAGCTTGTACGGCCTTGAATTTTCATAAGTCGAAGTTCCTTTGCTACCGTGACAACGTTGTCAACTGAAATAGAACTCAATTAATTGAGCTTCAGTGACAGGCAGTCCAATTATACTAAAATTGCTTAGAGAACGTGGTACGAATAATGATTGTCACTGATTTCTATCGGTTAGTATTGAGATGGTTATGTTGTTACGGTTTAACGGTTAGACTCGACACGTGTATTGGATTTCTGATATGGATATACAGGGTGTCCCGTAAGTAGTGGTGTCAACGGTATTTTACAGATAGAGGGGTTCAATATCTAGAATATAATTTGGTGATTTTTTTTTATACCTTCTGGTTTAAAAGTTATGACATTTTTAAAGAATTATCATTTTTTCCCCCGTTTTATCACAAAATAATGTTATAAAAATTTGTTTACAATTATTTTCACTGATATTTTTATTTAAGTGGGTTGAGAAAACACAGGGCTTTCTAATTAAAATATTATTTGTAACCAATTAATAACCATGATTAAATAAAAAATTAAAATCTAAACAAGATTTAATTTATCAAATTTTCAGCAAAATATTTAAACGAAGCTGGTGTAAAAAAATTGTATGTAAGGTTACGGGACCATTATTTTAAAAATATCTACAATTCACACGGACTCTAAAAACGTATAACAATGTTCACTGTCATTTTAATTAAAGTAATTTTTCAAAGTTAAAGAAGCAACAAACTACTATTTGTCGAAGAAATTTCATTATTACCTTATGCGAATTCCAATAAAACCAATGTAAATAGATACGGATAAGAAAATAATTTATTAAAGTAAATGCTTAAAATGTCTCCCTCTTACTCTAATGCAAAACCAACATCTTCTAATAGAGATTCCTAGGGCTCTTTGATTATTTTTAATTCTTTCGAACACGATATTTTATTTTTGTCGTAGTTCATATTCATTATTATCACATGTCTCATAAACAGATTCTTTAAAGTTAACAACAGCAGACTGATGATGGTTATTTGTCCAGTCTGCCGTCCTGGGGTAGTACCACCACTTTCGAATGTAACACCCGTGACGTGACTTTGTCGCGTTTCGGGAATAGTTTAAAAGTAGACAGGTAGAACGAGAGGAGTGTGCGCTGTCAATCTAAGATGGTAGATGCTCGTCTCCTCAAACCGGCAAAGTGGAGGCGACTGCTACCGCACAGGTTTCTCTGTAGTAGCAGTTGTTTCCATTCATGGACCGCACTCTAGCTTTACATCAGGCGGAGTGTAGTCACATGCCGAGCTACAAAAAAAAAATAACACCATAATTTACTTAATAATCTTTGTTTTAATAGTAGTCCGGCATGTGATTACACTCTGCCTAATGTATTTAAGGTACGTAATCTCTGAATAAAGTATCAGTGGAAACAGGCGTCAGTCTGCCTACCCCTCTTTGAACATCCCTAAAGTCAAATTAAGGAACCGAAATAAAAATATGATTGGAACTACAAGCAGTTAGTATCTTACAGTAGGTTAAGACGTGAAAAAGTGCAAATTTCCGCCTAAAAGAATTCTTAAAATCCGTCCTATTATCGGAATGCATTATAAAAAATCGACGCCCATTTGTTGTATTTATGTCGAAAAAACATTGTAATTAAAATGATAGTGAACATTATTATACGTTTTTAGAATCCGTGTGAATTGTAGATATTTTTAAAATAATGGTCCCGTAACCTTACATACAATTTTTTTACACCAGCTTCGTTTAAATATTTTGCTTAAAATTTGATAAATTAAATCTTGTTTAGATTTTAATTTTTTATTTAATCATGGTTATTAATTGGTTACAAATAACATTTTAATTAGAAAGCCCTGTATTTTCTCAACCCAATTAAATAAAAAGACCAGTAAAAATAATTGTAAACAAATTTTTAAAACATTGTTTTGTGATAAAACGGGGGAAAAAATGATAATTCTTTAAAAATGTCATAACTTTTAAACCAGAAGGTATAAAAAAAAATCACCAAATTATATTGTAGATAATGAACCCCTCTATCTGTAAAATACCGTTGACACCACTACTTACGGGACACCCTGTATATGTAGCATATAGGGTTGTCAATTTTTTCCCATGGATTATAGGATTTTTTCGAAATTAGCTACAAAAAAGTTAAATCAAAATTCAATGTATTTAAAATAGGTTACTGAGGCTCTTTTGAGTTATTTTTATATTATGATTTTTTGATGATTGAATGAATTTCGATCCATCTAAGTATACAGCAATATAGTATTTTGTGTATTTTATATTTCTCAAGGAGTATAATATGTACAAGTACATGAAGACCTAAAATACAGTACAATATTATGTAATAGTGTGGTTGGCAACCCTATTAACCCGAAACAGCAATTATGTTGTACGTTATCTTTGGTTTATTGAAAACCTTACTTGAGTTTGATCTTGATTAATTATTTCTGCGGTAATATTATAAATACGCTTTTTAGGATAAGATGTTAAGAATCTTCTGGAAGTAAATGATGGAGGTAAAATTGTAAAAGAAGCTAAGGTCTCTAGGAATCATGAAAATGTTATGAATTTTTTCTAGCTATTTAGCACTTACATCGGTACCGGTCGTTTTAGTGAAAATCGAACACAGCGATCCCACGTCACTAATTCGTTTCTATTCATTTTTATAAACGAAATCAATTTAAAAATGAAGTTATTTAGTAAATTTTTTATTTAGTAAATTTAATCCCTCCTACCCCACATCTCTTGAGATTGAGGCGTGCGGCCGATCGAATGCATCGCCTCGTAGTCGAAACAATCCCCTCGCGAACTAGAAGGTTCGGCCTGTCCTTATTCTGTCGTTCCATCAAATTGTGGAACGACCTTCCCAACCACGTCTCTCCTCCTTCCTATAACATGGGATCCTTCAAGCGCAGTGTAAAGAGGCACCTCATCAAGCCATTGCGGACGCGACTGCTGTCTGCAGATCCCCTTCTCTGACAGCAGTCGCCTCCGTTCATGGATCGCACTCTGACTTAACATCAGGCGGTGTACGGTCATATGACGTGCTAAAATAAATAAAAAAACAACTACACATTAAGCAACAATTAAACTAAATTGACTAAAAATTAAATGGCTTTTTAGGCAATTTACTTCGTCATGTAGGTGTGACATCTATTTAAATACAAAAAGAATGATATTCATTCTTCCCAATCAACTTAATTATTCATTTATTTAATTTTTATTTAGGGGCCTTTTAACCCAGTTTGGCTACATCAGTCCCGTCATAACTTAAATTATTTATTTATTTTATTTGTTGATGTAATATTGTAAAACATTAGAATGTTATCTAATAACTAAGTATAAGTCTAGATATATGTTACCCCTTTTTGAAAATATAATGTCTCCTCTATTCTAAATTCTTCAAAGAAGTACCAATGTAAGCGTTCCGGACTTAACCCTTCCTGTACTTAGAAAGTTAAGAGTACAAGTAAGATAGACTACTATAGAGCAGGTTTTATAAAGGGCTTATTTAGGTTCAATTTTGAATCTAAGACAAATAATATATATAAATAAATACATATATTTTTATTTTTTTCATTTATTGTAATTTTGATAATTGAATAGCTTTTTTTTTTAACAATTTTCATCATAATTTAACCTATCCCACCCTAAAATAAATTTCTAATTAACTTCTATGTACTTGAAAACTTTATATTGTACTCAGTTACTTAGTTTCAAGTCTTTTGAAATTTCGTCTTCTGAATTTCATACTTTCAAAATTATTAAACAATATTGCTGTATCTAATAACCTCCATTATTATTATAATAAGGAGTACTTTTATTTTGCGCCCACTAACGTAGAATAAATTTACCGAAAATAATTAAATTCACCCTGGACAGCGTCTCGGTTACTGTGGTCCAGACACGACTGCCTTATTCTTGATAAGAACTACTCGGAGTTGGTTTTAAAACGAATTTGTTTAAGCTGTATGATTTAGGTTTAACCGAAATTGAATCGAATTATTTTCAAGAATCAGATTTACTTGAACTAAGCTGGTTTAATTGTAAGAGATCCAAGTAGACACAAGTTATTTCATTAAAAGGGTTCGTTAGCCACAAATTTGAGATTCCTTTAGCTAATTTAATCAATAAGATGAAACGAAATCTAACTGTGGTTTTCAACTATATAATAGAACATTAGTATACAAGTAAATATACTATAATATGTGCGCAAGAGCTACACAACCTGGTTCTACCGTCCCCTTTCTTCTATCGGACGTCCAGGCACCCGGAGAGGTACCATCAGTTTATGGTTCAAGTTCCTAAAGTGCGTACGAGGCGTTTTGACAACACGTTCCTCGTGCGTACTGCGAAACTGTGGAACTCCCTCCCGGTGTCTGTGTTTCCCGACACGTACAACATAGGTCTCTTCAAATCGAAGGTGAACAGGTACCTCATAGGCAAGCGTGCTCCACCTTAGACCACATCACTGCTTAACACCAGGCAGGGTGTGGTCAAATGCTTGCCTATTAAGCATAAAAAAAAAAAAAAATATTTTCTAGAGTTAGGTTAGCTAAACTAAGTCACGTTGGTTTCAGTGATTTTTGAAATGCATATAGTTCTTCACCTCTTTTTTGCATAATTTTTATTATTATTATATTTTAAATGCCTGTACTAAGCTAGTGATTGTATCGCGGGCACTGACCAACCAGTATTAAGCGAGGTTTGAACACGGGTCTCATCGAAAGGTCTGTTCTCTACCGCAAGCCGCTCACATCTATATTATTATTAAAACAAAGTATTCATAGAAACAAGTTTATTTTACAACATTATTACTAACAAAGTTTTTTTTTGTTTTCAGGTACCGTAGAGGTGAATTTTAAATTTCGCATGAAAATTCGCAATAAAGTGTAATGTATGGTTTAGTATGCTCTTATAAATCTTTACACGTATCATATATAATGGAAATAAGGCTTTTTAGGAGCTATAAATTTTAACGTCTAATATTTCTTATTAATGTCAGCGTACAGTAACTTGGGAGTGAGGCAACTTGAACCCGTGAACGTGTGTTTAAAACCTAATATGTTTTTTTTTATTTTAGCTCGGCATATGACAACACTCCGACAAGTTAAGTTAGAATGCGGTCCATGAACGGAAACTACTACTATCACAGAGAAATTTTTGCAGGTAGCAGTTGCCTCCGCTATGCATCATTCAGGTTAACAGTGCACACTCCTCCCGTTATACCCGATTACTCCTAAACTGATTCTGAAAATAGTTAAAAGTAAACAAAAAATTAAACATTCGCGGTAGGGTAAGGACCGCACAGACGCGGTACTTACTGTCCCTAGTCTGGTAGTGACTCGCGCTTATCTTCAGGACCCCTACACGAGCTGCAATCTGTAGACTTACATGAAACGGTATTATGATAGTAGTCTGACGATCACAATGCGCGATATTAGGATAGAGTGCGGTCCGCAAGTGGAGACTAGTAGCATTACAGTACACACAAAATGTCTTCAGGCAGGACTCCCTGCTGTTAGGCCGGAGTACAATTTATAGGTGGCGTTGCCACAGAAGAAGATATGCGAATAGTAATTGGATGCACTATGGTTGTGTTCCAGTTTGTAGACACGAGATTTAAAAAAAAAACTAACTCAATTTTAGTTAGAAAAAATCTTATTTATCGTAAGTCCTTCGGCACAATAAATAACTTCGTCAATCTCGGTCGGTTAGTTTGATATCGTAGCCTTAGCTTACGATGTGACACTTGATTGCCTCCAGTAAACATATATACGCTATTATTGTCCTTATTCCTTTGAATTAAGGATTATATTCGTGTAATAATAGTCGTGTACAAGTTTGCTTTGTATAGGTAAGCGTGATGATGGTCAAATTTGTGTCGTGATTTTGATTGTTATGAAATTTATTCTTTAATAATTAGTGCTGATGCTTGTCTTTCACAGAGACGTAGAGTCTTAAATAAAGTCTATACTCTGCCTAATGTTAAGCTAGGGTCCGATCTATAAGTAGAGAAGACTGCAGTCAAGGAAAATAATCTGCGGACATCAGTTGCGTCCGCTATGGCCGGCTTTGTAGGATTCCTCTTCGTACTGTGCTTGAAGAAACCAAGATGTGTAGAGAGATATGATTTTTCAAGATTTTGTTTTAGGAATTGGTCGTGCTACCTTGACGGTGAAGCATACAGCCAATTTACTCCCTCTTAAGTCTTGTTGACTCGTGTGGAAGGCTGTGGTCAGTTCTACGTCAGAAACTTACCTCCGCTGTTGAGTTAAATATTGAATTCGCACTACTTTGCTTACCTACATGTATTTGATAGCAATTTTGTTACTTGCACGTTACATAATTAAAATTATATATGATATAGTAACGTAACTTTTACATTATTACTTACTTTATTTACTTTAACAAAATTTACATTAATTTATACTGTTGAAATTGTTATCAAATAAGAAATAAATATTAAATAATCTATATTAGAGCGTTTTACTTCAAAAATAGCAAGAGGCGTGTGCACTGTCAATCTAGATGGTGCATACTCGTCTTCTTAGGCCGGCATAATAGACGCTACTGCTGCCCGTAGAGATTTCTCTGTAGTACGAGTAGCAGTTGTTTACATCCATGGACCGCTCTCTCGCTTTACACCAGGCGGAGTGTTGTCATATCCCGAGCTACAATTAAAAAAAAAAAAGAAATGAAACTGTAATTAATACATTATTTTCATAGACGTAAACAGTAGGTAATTCAACAAAACTTCACGTGCATATGTTTCATGTAAGTAGCGAGTACTTGGTCTCGGTTGGCTTCTCACACTTGTGTGCCGACGACGTACGTTTGTCGCGTCTCATACATACACCACTACAATATTTCTGCAACATGGGAGTCATAAAGCCATATAAAAGACAAGTGTTCCGCATTTCGAAGAAATAATATTATATGCAGACAATGTTAAACGAGATTGTCTGCAGGTCGTTTTAATTACGTCTTACGAGTACTACTAATACTAAATCGTTAAAAACGTTGCAATGTATTTTTTATTAGTTTTTTCTAACATTACTAACACAATCCGTCCGTCTATCAGCTGTGAATGAAATCGTGCAAATAATGCTACTATAATGTTATGTAGTTGATATTATACGAATAAATGTCAAATAAAAAAAATTAACTTCTCAAAAATAAAAATGAAATACATGGACCACGTCAGTATTGCTAGCTATATTACAGCATGTATAGGTATTTAATATTTAAATGTTGGCACCTTTATAGAAGTAAAGATTGAAGATTATGATCAAAACTCTTAGTCTCTGGAGCGTAGTACTACATTTTTTTTTTAATGGAATAGCTGTTATAATGGAGGCGACTGCTGCTTGTAGACATTTCTCTGTGGTAGCAGTTATCTCCGCTCATGGACCGCACTCAAACTTAACATCAGGCGAAGTGTGGTCTCATGTTAAGCTACTATAAAAAATTAAAGAAATAACGTTTATTTGTCTTAAAAATATACATAAGAATAAGTTAGGATTCCTGGCACTCGTACTAGAATTGACCTGTATTACGGATGCCAGTGCACTTCCGAAAAAAGTAAACAATATTTATTAATTACAATATTAATTACAAAATAGATGTATGGGTGTCCTCTCTGTGTGTAATATGAACGGGTGTGTTGAATGAATGTGAGAGGGCGTGTACTAGGGAATGTGTAACCAAGACGGGAAACAGGAAAATTAGGAAGGGGGTGTTAGAAAGAGTTCTGTTTCATGATAATCAAGAGTAAGAAATCAATTTTTAATTGCATTTTTGCATATAAATTTAGATTTAGGATAGAGAGAAAGAAGTCTATTAAAATGGTTGTAAAGATATCTACCCTAAACAATAGGTACTTAAAACGTGTTAAAACTATTCATTCGAGTACGTTTTTCATCTGAAACCTTATACTCATATGTGAGTATTAATCTTTATGTATTATGTACTCCGTACATTGCCTCTTGCTTTTAAAATTCCAAGTCGTTTTATTAAGACTCATTAAGGTAGCCTTTGAATTAAGGTGAAATAGCTCTCAGGACCATGATCTTTTTAAAAAACGCTATACACACTTTTTAATGAAAGACTTTGAAGTCGAGTCTTGACTTTTCTTCTCATTCAATAGAAAAATTGCAAATAGATGTTTTTGCAGTACGTTTTGCATTCATTTCCTATTGATAAATAAATGAGTAATATATATTAATTACAAATATACTGGGCATCAAACTTATGTCATGCGAAAAGAAAAGCTTAGCACGTGTTCGCCTTTTCTATGAGTTACTTAACAATAACTCTTGGAAAGTCGGTCAAGATAGTGCTCTAGAATATTCTATATCAATAAACTATTGTATAAAAGCTTTAGAGTGACTTGAGTGAAATGTCTGCTATCTTCGATATACGAGTAGTCTGTCAACCTGAACGGTCGTCTCTTCAAGCCAGTATAGCGGACATGACTGATGCCTGCAGAAGTTTTTCTGTTATAGCAGTTGTTGTAGCTCATGAACTACACTCCAGTGTCTAATGTCGACACTCTAACATCAGACGGAGTGTTATCATATGCCGTGCAACAATAAAAAACAAATGGTTATTTTGCTAAATAAATGATTCAATACTAAACAATTTCTACTAAACACACTACACCGTTTAATGTTTACAATGTAAAAAAAAACTGAACTGTAAATAAGCAAGCATTAAACGTTCATAATTATGGGCATGACAGCGAAAAAGATAAAAAAAAACGCTGTGAATTCCTCAGTGGAAGTTGCTTTCAGTGAGGCGCTCACCCCTTGTCTGTATGTAATGGTCAGCGCTTTCCGTACGCGCGTTCATAATATTTTCATGAAAATGCTTTGCTTTAACTATGCACTCGTTTTGTTAACTTTCATGGTTTAAAAATCTATTTTAATCCCACGGAAATATAATCTTAAGGATAAATATTTAAAAAATATATGTTAGTAGAAATAAATAAAATATATAAAATAATTTGTCGATGTCTTCCCGATAGTATTTCTTGTTTTAGACTGAAGCCGGCATAGTGGAGGCGACTACTCCCCACAGATATTCCCGCTCATTGAAGTGACTCCAAGCTCCCTAAAGTGCTATATGTAGTGTAAGATTTATGATTACTTTAATATTCTAATTACATCATGCATAGAATAATTTAAATGAGAAACATCTTCAAAACCACGGACACAGAAACTCAAGTCTTTTCAGTGATTTCCCTCAAAAGATAAGGAAATGTTTTAAGGTACGGAAGATTTAAATAAGATAATGTACATTAATAGCACTTTCAATTTGCTAAAATTACAGAACATTTTAAGTAAGATTCTTTTATGATATTTAAATAATTGCTTTATATTATGTGTTATATCTTAAAAGTGTATTACCAAAAGAGATACTACAATTATTGTTATTCCGTTTGCTAAGAATTCACTAGTAATTTTTGGATATATTTTTATATATTAAGAGGAGGATAGACGCCGCGCCGTTGGCCTTTCTCATACGATTGTGTGTCGATTTATGTAAAAAAAAGTAAATTTTCAAGTAACTTTTCAAATTTTTTTTTACATAAAAGATCAACGGCGTATATCCTCCTCTTAAGCAAACTATTCAATATAAGTTTATTGACTATGCAAAATATTAAACTTTAGAATAATACTAACCTTTAAAAAAAATAAGAAAGGCAACGTTTTTTTTTCCATAAAAGTCAAAATAATTATTTTTATTGTATTCAGTTACACTATTTTAGTTTAGTTATAGTAAAATTATTTAGTTTAACAACTAGATAGTGGTAAAGTTTAAATTACAACTTCGCTAATTGGAAAACTGAAATCGCATTGTTGAACATTGAAATATACAAAATGCTTTGTGAAAATAACTTTGTTTTTAATTAATTTTATCTATGTAATTAAAATAAGTGATAATTATTGCTATTTCTCGTAAAATTGTAGCTTACAATCAATCAACTATGGAAACGAAATATCAGCTAGGAGAGTCGAATCTGCACCAGGGCTCTTCTTGTCTTCTCAGCTACTTCTAAATCATTTAAGTAACACTAGAAAGTAGTGATATAGTCCCAGGACGGAAGACTGAGCTAATTAACCATCATCAGTTCACAAAACAAAAGAAAAGGAATCACTCGCATTTACCATACGACTTACTGATTGCTTTATCACCCCTCGGATATTTTTTATTATATAAACTATTAATGGACTAATAACTATCATCAGTCTGCCTACCACTCTTTAAACTTAAGGATGGCTACGGAATCTTGATTTGAATAATTAATCTTAATACAGTACAGTTATTTACAATAGATACAATGTTCCTGATAAGCAAGTTGTGTACAGTATAAAGTTTACGAGAACTTAGAGAGCACTGCATCAAGTATATATCCACTTTTGCTATCGAGTCACGTTTTCAAGTTTGAAAGTAAACTTGAAACTAATCTATGAATGGATGTTATTAGTTCTTGTTCTTATAGATACGGCGTAAGTACTACACGAGTTTGGTTTTAAATCCTAAACGTCTCTTTTTTCTTAGTTGTTGAAATGATAATTGTTTTTTTAGTTGTAGTAGGGAAACTGATCGCAGTCTGCTGTCTGCTTCGGTAGTACTACCACTTTCAAATATAACAAGAACAGCATATTAACTTGGACGGTGAACAAACGTCTCTTAAAGCTAGCATAGCAAATGGAAGTGTTGCCTTTTTTCTGATCGCAGTTGTCTTCGCTCATGGACCTTAACCTCAAGTGGAGTGTAGTCACATGCCTAACTATTATTCTAAAAAAAAATTTTGAATTAATCAATAAGTATATTTAACGATACGTAATCCCTGTATTGTAAAAGCTCTTTAAATTAATACGTTTTATTCATGTAAATATAATTGAATTTTAAAATGCAATATCAAAAGCAATAACCTAAATTATTGCCATATTACACCTTATGAAACGTGTTATAACGAATTTCTATAGTCTCCGTGCATCGAAAACTTAAAAGTAGCATATTGCAAAAGTTTTCATTTTTCTTTAACCCAGTTATGGTCTCGTGAAGAGTTCACGGGCGGCGCAATGACACGTATACCCGGTAAAAGATTTTTATGTCACCATACTTTCGAAGAGGGGAAATATTTTAGGGTTATGAAGAAAGTTTGGACATTACCACAGTTACCTAAATTTATAAAAATAACTGCACTTTCCATCTTCTCCCAGGTTAATCCATAAAAAGAAAGTCAAAACATCCTCGATAAAAAATACCTTAACGCATATGAGTAAAGCTGCGGTCTAGTGGTAAAAGGCGAGAACTTAGAGTCGATGGACCCGTGTTCAAATCTCGCTAAACTCTGACCAATGTAACTATATTATTACGTACTACATTAATCGCTCAATTTAAATGTCTATGATACAAATTCTATTTTAGTATACCCATTGAATTTAAAGAAAAATCTACGTCTTTTCAAGATACATTGAATTGTTTGAGCCTAGAACAGGAGACAAACAAACATAGTATCACATTTATATTATCGATAAATATTGAACATTTCCTAATGGTCAGATTAATTGGAATTACATACATGTTTTCCATAACAGGGAACATACTAGCGACTTTGATTGTGAATCCGATGCCATTAGCAAATACTTATTTCCTTAAAGTTTTACGATACACTAAAAATGTATTCAATGTATAGTGAATTTGAAATAAAGTGCACCTCATATCTTTTCGTTGCATACGAAATACGCCATTTTTATATCTCAAACACAGCGCTCAAGTTACTGTCGTGTCGTAAATTCTGTTCAGTGTGAAATTCAATTGAATACATAATATTTCACACAGACTTTATTTACAGATAACTTTTAACATGAAAATAGTTGTTCTAAGAAAGGTTAATGTAGAGGAAAAATTATGATGAAATTTGAATAGAAAAAACACAAGAGTCTGAGTTGTTGCTGAAAATTAATAAAAAATTACCGATAATGTTAAAAATGTGTAGAATTATTCAAATCAAGAATTTATCTATTTTTGGAAATGATTTCCCGTGAAATTAGATTTGTTTTATGAAAAGTTTTTACCTACTCAATACTCGCAATATACATTTATTAATATTAAAGTCTAAAAATAGAAATATTGAGAATATATTTCAATAAAAGGGGAACCTAAAATATACGAAATGTAACGATAAAACTCGGGACATTTTTTAAGGAGAATTTTGTAATAAAACTCACGTACTCAAAGTTCGAAAGGTGACCGTTTGAAAGGGGGTGAAAAATATTGTTTAGGTACTTACCTATTTCTGCTCTCTCATAAAGATACTTTTAGTTATAACAAGAGTGTGCACTATCAAACTGGGAAGTGCACATTCGCTTTATTAAGCCGGCATAACGGAGATGACTGATGCCTGTAGAAAATTATCTATGGTAGCAGTTGTTTCCGTTCATGGACCGCACTCTAACTTCACATCAGACGATGTGTTGTCATATGCCGAGCTACGTCAAAAAAAGTTATGAAATAGGTCTCTACAGAGGCCAAACTATATTAATTTTTATTTTAAATTAATATCTATGTAGTGTTTCAATTATTAATTAAGGTTTTTTTAATGTTTCTTGGTTTGTCACGTATACATTTCGAAAATACTGGTTCAATTTGAAAATTCCTTTATGCGTTTGATACCCGTGTATTGTGGTTTTAGGCTTTTGTATTATGGTTATTAGTGCAAAAATTATTAAGATAAAAAATATTATACATTGGTTCCAGAATACTCATAGAAAACTCTACCACTATCGCTCCATATATCTATACAACAAAACATTACTAATTACTATAAAGAATAAACAAGAGTATTTTTTAAATACATTGTTTCCACTAAAAGCATTATAACACTGAACTAAATAGATTTTTAATAGGTTGAATTCACTTATAGTTGTTTTAAACGTGACATAAAATAGTGCCCTTACTAATAGAGTTTTAATGGGGAGTTCTTGTAGAGAAAGTCGTAAAGATCATAGTTACCGACGCCCGACGAGGATGCGCTACTAACAGGAAATGCAAAGTAGTTATGTATCACTTCACACTGACGTTAAGAGATATGCAACTGCACTGTGTAGTGAGGTGTTTTAAATTTTTTTTTTTTACTTCATTGTGAAACTAATAAAACTTTTTTTTTATAACAAAACAAAGAAAACAAGGAGGAGTGTTTGGCGCGCTTTTGCCCGGGAAAGTTGAGGTGTTTTTTATCCCTTTCCTTAATTAGTTTAGTGGTTATTATTGTGTAAAATTGGTGTTATTTTGCGTAATTTTATGCTGCGCATATGAGTAATTGTGGAAACATTAAAATTCACTTTATATGAGACAACGAAAGTGGTTTTTTTGTGATTATCCCACGTATTGTGACGTGACCGGGTGAATTGTTGCCAAATACTCCAAGAAAACGTCAAGAATTTACTACTCGACATTGGCAGAATTGCCGTTGTTATGGCATATGAGGCCAATTAACAAAAGAAGGAGAAGAAGAAAAAAGGGGAGTGGGGACTGGTTAGTAGAGGGATCTTCTCCCTTAGTGAATTAATACATTGTAAAAATTTCTAAAACGAGTTGTAAGCCTTACAAAACCCACAAACCCCACAAAATTCAGTTAAATCGTGTTCGCGCAGTCTCTAAGAAAACACTATACGTATATGTTTAGCAACATTTCAACATTTGTCGTTTAAAAAACTTCACAAGCAAAGAATTGTGTACTGACCGTCATTAAAGTTGCAGAAATGAGTCTAGACACTTTTGAGAAAGTCCTTAGCCTGAACAAACAACAAGGAAAATTCATACTAACAAATACAACGACTCTTAACAATACTAGCTAATTGAAATAATTAATAAAACAAAAGACATTAACAACATTATGTTTATAAGTATAGTGTTTATTAAAAAAGTGGTAAGCAGACTGATTATAACTATTAGCGCAGTTTTACTTCCCTAGCACTTCCACGTTCGTGAAGTGACTTAGTCACGTTTCGACATCAGCTTGAAATCCAGGTATAACGAGAGGAGTATTTCCTGTCAACCTGAACGCATTCGACTCATCAAACCAACATACCCAAGGTCAAGGGAAATTACCACACTCAAGTTTATCATCGAGTGAGTAGCTCGGCATATGACTACACTCCGTCTGATGCTAGAATACAGTCCATTACCAGAAACAACTGCCGCTACGAGAAATATCTGAAAACAGCAATCGCCTTCGCTGTGTCAGCTTGAGAAGACGAATAAGCCCCGCTCCATTCAAGTCGACAGTGCATACTTCTTTTGTTTTGTTTCTGGGTCTGAGATGTTTTTGTAGTCTAGTTGTCAGAAATAAATTTATTTTATTTTGTGGTGAGTATTTAAGTTTTATGAGCTATTAAATCGTTATTAATATTACATCAAAAATATTATTGCAAATATCCGTTTCAATATGAAATAAGTATAAATAATTGGTGTTATTTTCCTTTATGAAATACTTACCTTGTTGCGGTTTATTATTAATTATTTACGCTTTATTTTCCCCCGGAGCTTTCATATTAAAAGACCTGTTAACGACTTAAAAATAAAGGAAGCCGAAACTTCATTTACTTTTTATGGTATTTTTGACGTAAAATAAACTTTCATACTTTGAAAGTATATCTTTTTTATACATTTTTAATCTTTCCTTAGGTTTTTATGTCTATTTTATCATAATTAAATGAAAAAGAGATATATTTTTTTCAAATTTAATTAACAATCTAACAACACGTGCATCTCTTATATAATGTAATGTTTATTTAGTTATTTAAAGTGCATACCTATGACGCAGCATTTGCCTCTGCTATGTGGCTTAAAGAGTAGAATAAAGTTGATGAGCCCCGTGTTCGAATCTTGCTAAATCTAACCGGTACCAATGTAACTTTGTTATATGTACTTTGGTTGCTCAGTGCCTATATGCACTATTAAAGAGTGGTAAGCAGACTGATGGCGGTTATTAGTCCAGTTTGCCGTCCTAGGGTAGTACAACCACTTTCGAATGGAATACCCTTGTCTGGATTCGGGAGCAGTTTGAAAGTAGCTACGTATAGCGAGAGGAGTGTGCACTGTCAATCTATATGATGCATACTCGTCTTCTCAGGCCGGCATAGCGAAGCACTGCTGCCCGTAGAGATTGCCCTGTAGTAGCAGGTGTTTCTGTCCATGGACCGCACTCTAGCTTTACATCAGGCGGAGTGTTGTCATATGCTGAGCTATAATTTAAAAAAAGATTCTACATCGTCCTGGTTGACTCCTCTAGTTATACCCGGCTACTTTCAAGCTGATCCTGAAACTAGGTCACTTTAATACGAGGGTTACACTTGAAAGGTGTGGTACTAGACCGGGATGGTAGACTAGCCATCATCACTAGGCCTACCAAATTCATAATAAAATTTGAAAAATTTGTCAAAGCATATTTTAACATATTATATACGAATAGTATCTACTCGTACATACAAATATATATTTTAAAAATAATTCTCAGTTACTCTCGAATATTCGTTTTTCAACACAACAGTTGAGAGCAAAACAAAATGGTACAGGAAATTACTAAATAAATTGTCTGTGTTTTTTTTTTAATAAATAAACAAAAAATATATGCTCTTGCCAATTTTGTTGTTGAATAATACATGAAGCCTCATACGACGCCACCTGGGATTTCGTTGCTTCGATGCCATCCTACTCCAGGGAAAAGATAACGAAATGTTTGAATCAGATGTAAAATCATTCAAAATAAACATTATAATTTATTAAACTATTTCATTTCTATATATTTTTTTAATTATTAAGCCAACTATCTTCGAAAGCGTATGATTAAATATTGACACCTTTTTGGTTTTTACAGTTACAGTAACACCTCGCTTTACGCGACCCTATTAAGCGCGGTTGCGGTTTTACGCGAATTTCAAATTTCGCGCTAAAATGGCTCTTTCAAAGATTTATTCAGGTTTGGACATATTGCAAAGCATAGACAATGATGATGACCGTGTTTTAACCGTGTGACAATTAGTAAAAAACAGTGTTGCGTGTTATGAAAATATTTTACAAGATCATAAACAAAACTCAACCAAGAAGACAATGGATAGGTACAATTTTCCTTTATAAAAAGTGCATAATGTGTTTTTAGAATTAAAGTATGTATTCATTTGCATTATGTACTGACTTTTGGTTATGCTTAAACGTTACCCGGAACGTATTTCAGTATTACTGTATTTTTATATTTGTATATATTTGTATAATATACTCGTATATGTACAAAAACAACATCAAAACATAATACGCCTTTTTATCTTTTACCTGTACTGAAGCTGTAAAGTTAATACGCTTGTTTTGAGAGATAAGACTAAAAAAGATTAAAACAATGAACATCAAAAAGACACATGTCATAACAAAGGTAACATTTGTAAACAAATTCGAATAACATAAATTATAATAAAGAATGGCTACAGTTCATTATTACATTTCTACGCCAAAACAATTTTACAATGAACTCCAAGAAAGGGCTGATATTGCTGAAAACAGACGGCTTGAACGGCATCGTGCAGTTGTGGTATTACAACGCATGACCAGAGGATATTTAATAAGAAAACATTTTGAATGGTTGGCACAAAATGCGATAATAATTCAATGCGCATTTAGACAGCATAGAGCTAGAAAAATTTATAGAGAGAGATTAAAACAAGCCGTTAGAGAGAAGCATCGAAAATATTATGCTGCCGCTGCTACTAAAATTCAGGTAATTTTTCTACAGTAGCTCGACATAATATGACACCACTCTGCCTGATGTTAAGTTAGAGTGCGGTCCACGAACGGAAGAAGAGACATTTTTGCAGGCAGCAGTTGCCTCCGCTATGCCGGCTTGAGGAGACGAATGTGCGCCATCCAATTTGACAGTAAACACTCTTCTTGTATCTGGCTACTTCCAAATTGATCACGAAATGTTGGATGTGGTGGTACTACCACAGGACGGTAGACTGGGCTAATAACCATCATTAGTTTGCCTACCATTCTTATCTTATTATATGAAAGATCAAAAAGAATGGAATTGAAGATAGCGTCGTAATACAGCTTGACTGTCTTTGATATTTAAAAAATATTATAGAGTTTTATTGTAACATTTTTTTTTCTGGCCATACAAGCATGTGCGAGTATAGACAGCAATATTATCTATTATAAATTCCCATTCTTTATTTGACCAAGAAATATAGTGCAGTCGTTATATTGTTGTTATTAAAATCTTGCTTCGCAGGCACTATGGCGCGGATACGATTCAAGACGCAAGATATTCTTCTATCGTCTGTATCGTGAATGGTTAGCAAGAGTTAGCGCGAAAGGCGAAGAGAAAATTGCTGAAGCGGAAGATTTCCGTTTACAAAGTCGAGTAGACGATCTTCGTATACTAGAGGAAGAAGCGCGACAATGGCTCGCATTTGTTATATTCAAACTCCATCATTTAATGCGCACATTTGTTAGCAGAGGCGTTTACTCCGATCTCACGACAAATGAACTAAGTGACTTTGAGAAGTTACTCAAATCTATACGTTACACGGAATACATGAAGCGTCTTAAGGCAAAATACAACGAATTTGTTCAGAAACACCGAGCAAAGTTTTCGAACAAGCGACTATTTCCCGTAATTGGAGACGGGGCGGATTATTGGTACTTGTCCTTACCGGAAATGTATGAATTAACTTACCCGGCCACCAAAACTAAGAACCCTCGCCATTTAGACACGCATCATGGGTCGATACACAAACAACCATTTTTATGGAAAAAGGTTAGACCGCCGAGACCCGAAGAAAAGAGAGGTCCCTTTAAACTTACGAGTAAATCTTCCTCGTCTACAAACGCTACTCCTGCGTCTTCGTGTGGTAGTGGGGAACCCCCGCGTGATCCACTGTTTCATTTATATGTTCAGCATTATAAACCACGTCCTGAGTTATTCGATTACGTCGAATTACATATAAATGTTTTGTTGAATCGTAAATCATCAATTGAAAATATAAAAGCGAAAAATCTGTGAAAGTATGCAGATCTCATCGTTTAACAACACGTCAGATATTTGCGAAGTCTCAAAAGGTACTTAAATATTGTTGTTTATTATTTTCCCTTTATTTTTTCTCTTTTTCGGAAATCCGTAATCAGGCTGCTAAGTTTGGCTGGAAGGGTCGTCCGGAAGTTGCGAGCCGCGAGCCTTTTGTTGCTCCGCTTTTGTTGTTGTGAATTTTACACTTGTAATTTATTTCAGGAAACGCCTTGGTGAGAAAGAAATTACGTTTGACTCTCTAAGGAAAATGTGTTTTGTAAATTTATATTTTGCTCCCGTGGGTTTTAGGGTATTTTTTATTTATTACCTTGATTGTCAGTAGCCTTTTTTTCTTCTTTGATTCATTACAAATGTTTAAATTTATAATAAGCTTGTTTAAACGAATGTTAGATTTACTGTGCCTTTGCAGAAGTGTTTTACCTCGGACACCTAAATAGTAACACTAATTTGCCAGACATTGCGCGTCTCTATGAATTTATTAGGGTAAGAATAACGTCGGTTGAGGGTATACGAGTCGTTATTGCCCAGATACTCTTAGTGGAAGGATTAACACTGCGGCTTTCCATTTGTTACGCGTATAATGGGTGACCCACTTTACTTATGTGCCACGTAGTTGACAGAATTTGGTGTGATTTGCACGTTTGTAAAGGTGAAATTATACCAACTTATTCCACTCACGTCTACTCACTCCGTGAAGATATACCTACGAGAAAGGTTCATTTAAATACACTTATATAAACAATAATGGTATTTTTCTTTCTACTCAATTAGTATTTGAATCGCTGCTATTACCACAATCGAATACATTCATAAGAATAAGGAACAAGTCTGCAAAATTTCTTAATAACATTGTTGCTAAGAAATACCTACAAACGTATAATAATAAAGACATGATAATACGAATTCATGCATTCGCCACGAAGAATATTTTTGAGGCTGAATTCGGGAGAAACAAGTTCAGTTCTTGCGTGTACGGGGAGGGTGTAGTACCTCCATGAATAATGCATGGAGGGAATTTGCAAGTGTTTCAATTTACACCCGACGTAGTTCAGTGCCTGATACGAGAGAGGTGTGTGAAGTGTGAAAAAAAAACACAGGCGAATAGGTAAGGGCACGCTCGTGTGCCAGTTAGCGAGGTGGATTGAGAGCTATTTTTTCCTTGAAAAAAGGTTTTGGTCTGTTTATCTTAAGTACTTAAATTCATTTTGTAAAAATTATGCGTAAGAAAGCCATAATGCATTTTATTTTATAACTTTTTATATAAATATTTTCTATTAATAATAAAAATGATAATTATGTATAAATCTATTAACTGTCCCACTTCTGTATTGAAGGTATATTTTGTCTCATGTTAAATTAGAGTACGTAAAATTTTTGCAAGCACTCGCTTCCGCTATGCCGGCATAAGAAGACGAATGTGCACCATTCAGGCTGAGAATGCACAATCCTTTCGTTAAACCTGTCTACTTCAAAATTGATTCCGAAACGCGACTAGGTGTTACGGGTGTACCATCACCAGTCTGCCTACCTCTCTGCAATGCTGCAAATCTCGGATCTTTGTGAACTTCCTCTAGTTACCACATTGTCCAGCTCGTCCTGCCATCCTTCTCTGTGCCTGCCGTGATGTCTCTTGGAGTTACCATGTGACCAGCCCGGGACCACAACAAGTTGACGGTTTTTTTTTCGTAAACACACCTGCTTATATTATTACTCGTATTGTGTATGGTTATTAACTTTATTAAACTTAATTTTCGCTTCAGAAATTGTAAATTTTCTAAGCGTAAGAAGTGTGCATTTTCTCCATACAATTGTGGGTAAGCGAGCCAAGCCTGCCGCGTGGAAATGTAATATGAAAGCCAATTGCAAGACTCGTACTCGTACCTCCGGGAATGAGAAGCTTACAAACTTACAACTATAGTAATTTTCAGTTTAAAAAGTAAATTTTAACCAACACAAATAAGTATATTTATTTTCCTGTATCCATAAACACTATCTACAACTTTTGCAATAATAAAGTTTCCAAGAAAAAACAAAAATATAAAGTTAAAATTCAAAGAAAGTATCGAATTGTAAAATGCCTGCAATTTGACGTACAGTAGAAGAAAAATATAATACTGAAGACATGCTGTATAGGCTTTGTTCCCCTTGTCTTCTCATGATGAGAGGTCTTTAACGGGAGATTATATAATTTTATTTTTAAGTTTAGACTGCTTTTTAATTTAAACCACCTGAACAATTCTGAAAACAGTTCGAATCAACAATCGGCATGTTCAAAATTCGAACATGCTCACTGCATACTGTAACAAATCTATTTTTTAGTTTTTTTATTTATAATTTTTACTAATTATTATAAATAATAGTGCTGTTTTTTTTAATTATATGTAGGTCCATGTTATTAAACAGAAATTAAAGTGACAAACATCCAAACTGGATTCGTACATTCTGAAATATAAAAGTATCTAAAAAGAAATACTTTTTGGGAAACTTTCTTAATCGAATTTGGCTAGAAACTTAATATACGAACGAGTATTAGGAGAGTAAAATGCGTTAATTTTCACCATAAGCCTCTTAATCAATAGCGGTCTAAAGGAGGGTTCCGTGATCAGTATGAAAAATGTGGTATACCACTACCTTGTTTCGCTAACATCATTTCAATCAGCAATCAATTTTGAACCATATTTCCGTCAAGTTATAGTGCAAAATAAAGTAATAATAAAATAAAAGTGTATTATCAAAAGTGGCTGTATGTACGGTAGTAATTAGTGGTCTAGGCGACGGTGGAGGGCTGAGGAAGGGTCCTCTGCTCCCTTACAGACGATCACGCTTGTGTACGCGATGTAGTATAATTATTTTTTTGTAGGTCATTTCGTTTCTTATATAATTAAATGCATTATAAACAATTATGTTCCTTTTAGAACCTAAATTAATTTAGTATCACAAAAAATATACACCTGATATTAAGTTTAGTACTTGAGCAAAGACAAACGCTACCAGCTACTGGGTATTAATTACTGCTTATATCACGGGAACTGAGCTACCAAAGTATATATAGTTACATTGATATAAGTCAGTTTTTAGTGAGGTTTGAACACGGGTCTCATCGATGGTGCGATCCCTCCTCCACCGCTAAGCCACTTATAATCTATACTAATATTATAAAGCTGAAGAGCTTGTTTGTTTGTTTGTTTGTTTGTACGCGCTAATCTCAGGAACTACTGGTTCGAATTGAAAAATTCTTTTTGTGTTGGATATATCATTTATCGAGGAAGGCTTTAGGCTATATAACATCACGTTGCGACTAATAGGAGCGAAGAAACAGTCGAAAATGTGAAAAAAACGGGGAATATTGTTCATCTTTGAGGGCTTTCGTTGCGTGCGCTGCGAAAACCGTTCGAGATACCCAAAAAATATGTATGAAAGAATTATTCCTCTTTAAATTATCTAAAAAAAATGTCCGCAGTATATGTCTATCTTTTAAGATTAACTCACAATAACCGTTTTTATGATAATCAAATTTGGTCGAAATTATTTATTGTTTATTGTTACTATGGAAACGAAGTTAAATATGAGGTATTCTTTTCTTACTTTTCATACTTCGAGAGCTGTTAAATTGATAAGCCCGGGTAGCACCGGGGACCAACAGCTATTACATAATATTTGGGAAATAGTATTGGAATGAATAGTTTAAACTAGACTTAGCATATTGTACAAAAATTTTATAAGAAATTAAAAATAAATCTAAATAATTTAAACAAAAACAAAGTCTGTAATAAAAGTGTTTTGTTGGACTATTGCGAGCGTAATCGAGTTAAGGTCGAGCACGAAGCGCTTAGTGAGGCGAGTCATTATTTTCAATGTTATTGAATTTTCCGGTCAGCACACTGCTCGCTAGAAGCGACTGACCAATATTTCAAATACACTTTGTTATTATTAATCATTAATATTAAATACTGAGTTTACGTCACAAATTTTGAACGGCTGTGGTCTAGCGGTAAGACGCGTGAACCCACGATCAATGAGACCCGTGTCCGAACCTCGCTAGAACCTAGCGTGCGGTCTGAACTGCTACTACAAATAAATTTCTACAGGCAGCAATTGCCGCTATGCCGGCTTGAGTTTAGTTTGACAGCGCACACTCCTCTTGCTAACTTCCAAACTGATCCCAAAACGTATTTTTTTCTTATACGGTTTTTTAAATTAAATAATAATTGGTTTTTAATAAATTTTCTGTTAAATGTTTATTAATTAATAATTTAAATGTCCTCGATGATTTAACTTTAGGTGAAGGGAATTACAAAAAAATTACAATAAAAAAAAACTAAGATCAAAATTCAACAAAAAGAAAGCACTTTCTTGAACGACACATTTCAACCGAACGTGTGAAACGTATAAACAAACACGTGTAGGAGAGTCTAGTGAGGCATATGAGTGGCTGAAAAGCCTTGAAAGGAGCCGGCTTTTCACTAAAGCCAGGTGGCGTTGCTGGTAGAAACCCTTTCAATGAATGTAGGTGCTGTATTCGTTTGTAGTTTGTCGTGTGAAGTTACGCTCGAGGCAAATGACCTAAATTCTTGACATTGTTAAGATGACCACAGGATTTATACATTCATAGTTTTCATGTTTTGAGACTATTGTCGTTTCGTTTCCAATATTAAGCTAGAGCGCTAGATTCTGCCGTCATGGGGTATTACCGACACTTTAAAGCGTATCACCCAATAGATGGTGCACATTCATCCACTTCAGGCCGGCATAGCGGAGGTGACTGCAGATACAGATTCTCTGTGATAGCACTTCTTTCCCTTAATAAACCGCTCTCTAGCTGAGCATCTGGAGAAGTTTTGTTGTAATTATACTGAGCTATAATAAAAAAATCTAGTAAAGAGTGGTTGATAAACTGCGGATTGGTATTATTACAGTTTGCGGTCCCGTGAAAAGACCTAGTCGCTTTCCATCGATATCAATTGGTCTATCACGACATTTCGTCTTAATTGAATTTAACAATCTTCATCATGTTTGGAACTAACCAGATACAAGAGAGGAGTATGCACTGTCAACCTGGATGCCGCACATTCTTAGCAATTGTTTCCGTTCATGCACGGCACTCTAGTTTAACATTAGGCGGAGTGTAGACGAGACATACTAATTTAATTTTTAATAAACATAAATAGAAGATCCGAAAAAACGTCCTTATCTTGTTACATAGTTAAAGCGTACTTAATTCGGTTTACCCATTAAGACTAAGTGAAGAGCAATAGCTTATTTTCATCATCCGGTTACATTTTATTATGCCATAACATTGTTAATTACTTATTTTTAATTAAAATTTATCGTGATAACCAACACTAATATACAGGCTGTTAAAATTCATATAGAGATCCCGTGAACCAGAAGTTGTATACAGATGCTGTATACGTATTTCTTTTTTCAATCACAATTTTTTTTTTGTAGCTTTTTTTTAATTTATTGGTCTAATATCAACTTGATAACATTATAGCACCATTATTTGTATAATTAAAAAAAAACAACTAAATTTCATAGAAATATAAACAACAGGCGATATGAATATAATAATTGTTATCAATTTCTTTTTTAAAAAAACGCGTGATTTTCTAGAATTTTGTTAACAAAATATATACTAACGAAAATAATTGATAAAGGAAAATGAGAAATGGGCCCACAATAATTTTCTGAAATTTGTCATTAATTTTTAGTTATTTTTGTAAGAAAATAAATCCACACTCATTATGATCATTGATCATTCAGTTTTATTTTGATTAACAGGGTTATTGTGTTATATTGACTTTTTCTGATTTAATATCTGCGATTTTAAATACTTTAAAAAACAGTTTACCTGTTCTTTATGTAATTAAATAATGACTATTGATTTGTAAACAATCTGTTGATATAATTCAATGAAAAAAATAAATAGATATAAGATATATAAAACAATTATTAACAAACTATTAGATGTCAAGTGGGCCCAAAAAGGCGCATTGTCCTTTGTCATCTAATTATAATTTATTTATCGCAATGAAAATCTTGTAATTTTCTTTCATTAACTTTTTCTGGTTTCTGTTTGGAAATTTTAAAAGTTGGATCGCGTTCGTATGGAAGTGGGACTAATGATAGAATAGAAGAACTCATTAAAATATGATTTAATACTGATTATTTCTGAAGTTTTCCTTCGCTTTTGTGTTTGTGATTAATATCGAATTATACCACCTTTCTGAGTAATTTTAATATTGTTTGAAAATAAAAAAAATGTTTACATTCTAATTTTAATGGTATTTTAATCACACTTTTTTATTTTACTGATAATTTGTTTTAAATGCGTATTATGCGAAAGTTATGGCTGTGTTAAAAAGAGGCTGTTCTATAAAAACCTTCTTCGATCAAATTGTTAACTCCTGGAGAGCCGTGAGGAGCAACCTCGGATGACGAGCAAGCATGAAAAAAGTGATCGAAATGATAGTAGTACGTGTCACTGACGCCCCGTAGTCTACCCGCTACGGTGGGACTTGGCCGTACTTTAACCTTTAAAAATGAATGGATGAACGTGTGCCTAGACTCCGTCGACTATGGGTCGAGTGAAACTCTGGTTGTAGCGCTAGGCTTGAGAGTTTGACATAAACCTGACACTTTTCGCAAGGGTCAGAGCATCCATAAAGCATTTTTCCGCTTAAAAAAGCTGAGTTGGGGATCGATCGGGAGATAAAATAGCGAAATTTCACGTTTACGTAAAGCGCCATAGGCTGTGTAGCTTATTGACAGAGCATGGTGGGGGACGTGAGTTCGGTAGGTATCCATCTCGGCCCTGACGTAATTTTTGATTTGATCTTTTTATACAATATTCATTATTATTTAAGGCGTGACAATTAATGACGATAATTTAATAATAAAAAACTGAAAATTGATATTTTCACCAAAATGGCCTAATTTGTATTTGAAGTAACATATGGTTGTTTTTCTCGATGCAAAAATGAGTTTGTCCATCAATCTTGGTTGAACGATATGGGGTTCAGCTCTTTATTAAATTTACTACGCACACCACGTCAAACATTCTGACATCATGTAAGGCTTTAGTTGACGTCTTGAGATTAATTTAAGTCGCGTCAAATTTTCGTTATTGTTCAACATGAATATGGTATCAGGGTAAAAAGCAACGTATTCGTATAACACCTATATCATAGAGATATATCTCCAGGCACTACTCGCCTCCGCTATGCCGACTTTAGAAGACGAATCACTTCTATTATTATCTACCTACTTACAAACTGTATCTGTAAAACAGTTATTTAAAATTTTTATTTTATCCTGAAATCGTAAACATGTAAAAATACTGAGACGCAAAAATTTCGAGTCACTTATTGCTGATTTAAGAAATATATTATGAGTTGCTTAGTATTGCATATAATTAACCTGTGTGCATTAATAAATAAATTTTAAATAATTTATAAAAATATGATATATTTTTTTGCGTCTCACTGTATTTTACAGTAGTGTACAATTTATCAGTTAAAAGCGCTTGGGAGTAATGATTCTTCATTTGATCTTTTTGACAGCTAATAAATGATGCATTGCAGTTTTTAGTACTACGATTATATTGCATAAAATATACAAATAATATTTAGATACAAACATTTAACAATTTAAATACGTAACACCATACTACACACTCGTTTTACGTAATTAATTAATTATATATAAATGCCTATTAACAGACAGTCGCATGGCGTCTATTTTAACTAGGCTCGCCGATCGAATCGCAAAAATTAGCTTACCTATATTTAAAATGAATTTGTGTCCATTACGAAGAAACCGAGCCGATACCTATAGAATATAGTTTCACAATAATAACGTTATTTTCGATATTTAATAAAAGCAGTCTTTTAATTCAAATAAATTAAATTTAAATAAAAAAACGTATAAAAATAATTAATTAAAAATTGCACGCGTCTGCCATCTTTAATCCTAATATCTATTCGACCAAGTAGTGCGTTAATTTTGAAATGGTGCAACCGATCGTAAATGTTTTAAACTAATAATTCAGTCGAATTAAAATAATATTATTATATGTAATTTCTGTTCATTGCACTGAAATCTCATTCGATTTATAAATTAGCTCCTATTAATGGAAAATTTTAATTTATCATTCGTCTATGTTGTAGATGTAAAATCATTTATTATGTAACCACAAAAGGCAATTAACATTATTAATTAATTAATTAATTAATTTCACCTTTCATTCTGTCAACTTTAAAAGAGCGGTAGGTAGGTGATTAAGGGCCGGTAACTCAATTTTGATTTAAGTCAGGTTGTAAACTAAGACTGTCTTACTGATACGAGTGCTTAGCACCGTAATGGTGCTGTGTAATATAAAGTAGGGAATCTAAAACGAGCTTAGGCTAAATATCTTAAGAAGCGATTTAAGTCACTTTTTAGGTCAAAATTGTTAACTAAAATCATCTTCTGGAACTCCATAAATGTTATACAATATATATATTTTATCTCGGCATATGACAACTCTCCGCCTGATATAATGCTAGAGTGCGGTCCATGAACGGAGCAACCGTTATTTTAAACAAATTTCTACAGGCATCAATACTTGTAAAAAAGGTTTCAACTACCGACTATATTTTGCTAAAAAAATCTACGGATTTGAATTATTATTTTCAATTCAATATTTTAAAATCCAATAACAATAAATTTCCTCAAAAACTAGAGCTTTTTCACCAACATTGGGAAAGTTTTGCACATTCTTATGAAAATTCACAGAGTATTTTAGAAGGAAAAGAGCGATGTCGAGGTATGCAGATTGCAAGTACGTGATCTGAAAGTCAATATGATGGAGGCTTTATGGCTGACACTGTGATTAGTGGCGTTTCTCGAGTGTGCATGAGCCTGAATCAGATATTTTAAATGATATTATTAGTATCATTTTTGTGAGAGAGAGAGAGTGACAAAAGTGACATAATTCTTCTCAGAGGATCTATAATTATTCATGTTTTATTTAATCTTTGCCGCTTTTCCACCATGTTTCTATTACTTATTATTATTACTTTTCTAATTTTAATTGTTTATTTTTGTTTATTTTATTTTTTCTACCAGTGGAAACTGTTATTGACTAATTGCTATATATTCCAATGTTTCTGTTGTATGTTTCCCAAATAAATAAATAAATAATCATCTATATCGTCACGCTGAAAGTGGCTCAATATGAAAGTTATAGATATAGGTAATCTATTAAAGTAAATAAAACAATCCTGTCGTGGCGGAAAGGAACTCTCAATTCATCATGAAAATATTCAATAAAATTTACCCTTTATAAGGGTTCGGATGGTAGTACATCTATAGCGGCTATGAAATTGCTGTCAACCAACGTTCTGACAGGAATTAATTGAAATCTATGACGTGGTGCGCGCTCGACAGCTCGGTGGTGCCATCTGTTGAGGGCTTTAATTAAGGAGGTAAATGTACTGCCACCGGTTACAACTGAAAGATGTGATTGATGACACCCGTGAGTCACATGCTGGAATTATAGGAAAAATATTATTTAATATCTCGTAACGACGAAAACAAACTCGGAACTGACCAAAATACGACGATAATAAATTATTAAAGCCAGTGATTAATGCCTCATAGATAAATGTGAAATCCACCTGTAATAAGTCATAGTTAATTGAGAAAAATGACTATTGGATGAAGAGTATAATCCTTAAGAAGTGGACGACATTTACCTCCAGATAAGTTACTAAGACAAATTAATATCGGTAACCCTGAGTGTCCGTAGGGATTACGCCCTTCGAATGCGCCCGCTTTGGTTTAGCCCTTCATATCTGAAGATGTAAATTCGGAGATGTAGACTATCAGGATAATGAATAGTCAATATTCGTTAAGTGATTCCCTGTCAAACAACCCTTCCGTCACGTGGGCGAGAACCAAATTAAACTGAATAAATTGATTTTTTATTATTATTTCAAATCGATAATATTTTAAATTAAACCAAGTACTATTAATTATTGTCCACATGCCTGGTTCCAATATCTGTGTGATCGTCAGTTAAATTTAATTAAACCATCACACAAAACGTTATTAATAAATTCCATACTTGTTACCTCTAAGGTCCAATTGCACCAGAACTATTGCTTTCACATTAAAGTAATGGTTAAAATTAAAATTGTGTTGCTTCATAAAAACCTGTCAGTTACGTTTACTTTAACGCTAACCGTAACCAGCTAATTTTGGCCGGTCAAAGTTAAAGTAATAGGTAAACCAATTTCACTAACATCAAGTGTATGAAAAGAAGCCAAATATGTTTTTCTATTAATTTTTGGGGAATGTACTCCTCATTACATCAGCCACCCTTTTATCGATAACGTTATGAATTTACACGATGATGCAACATTTGTTACCTTTTAACACCTAAACTGCTGATCATATTTCGGTAAAAAAAATAGCAAAGAGATCTTCGATTGCACATGATGTGATATTTCATATTATGCGTGTACTATATTTATTTGTCTATGTTTATGTATGCCTAGGCTTGTCTGTGTATATGTTCGGTATTTACAACGTTTCGTCTAAGATTTCGTCGTGTAGTTGGGGCTAATTAACTCATCCTTTACTAATGTCTAATAGCAACTATGTACCAACGTTTTGGCTTAATTGACTGTCGCTGTATCTTCATTATCAATTACCTTTGATTGGATACATTCTATTTAATTACTGAATCTACGTGTCAAATTCCTTCATTTCGTTTAATATAATTTTCATTTTGATATTTCTTTGATTATTTTTTTGATTAATTAAAAAGTAATAATTGTATAGATTTATCTTCTACTCGCTTTAAGCTATAATATAACCTAAATAATATAAACATAATATTAAAATCGATTAAATTACAACGAACTGAAAGGACATGAAGAAAGCGCCCTCTATAATAATTGGAACTAGAGAGCTTCATTCTTTTGTAGTAGTTTGTCTATTTACTACTAGATGGCGCTTGAAATTCCGCAACGTTTTCGAGTTTGAATGTCTATCGCTTGTATTAGTTTAGAGAGCCACGTAGAGATGGCGCTTCAAAGTTTTATATAATTTTTAAAATTACTATTATCTCTCTTATATTGAACTAGCGACGAAACCCGGCGTTGCTCGGGTTAAAATACATCGCATGTTTAATGGTGTAAAAAATATTTAAGGCTCCGTTTTTAACGTAGATATTGTAGATTTCTATCTTAGATATTGAGAGACCTATTTGACCATTAAACATACGGTGTTTATTTATTTATTTATTTACTATAATTTTTTAAAGTTTATAGAGTTAATCAAAACAAAAATAAATAACTAATTAACGAATTGAAAATAAGAAATACACTAGTAAATGTGTAAACAGAAATTTGTAGAACTTTCTAGAACATTCTATATCGGTTTTAGCAGTTGATAACGTTTTGGAACTTTCTAGAACATTTCGTGTCGATTTTAACAGTTGCGCTCATTTTGGAACTTTCTAGATCATTCCAGAAATTTGTAGAGCTTTCTAGAACATTCTATGTCGATTTTAGCAGTTGATAACGTTTTGGGACTTTCTAGATCATTCCTGAAATTTTTAGAACCATCTAGATCGATTTTAGCAGTTGATAACGTTTTGGAACTTTCTAGATCATTCTTGAAACTTTTCTAGATTATTTTTAAAAAATTTAGAACTCTATACTTAGTACTCAACATGTCATAAGTTAGAAAAAGACAGACTTAGTACTCAAAATGTCATAAGTTAGAAAGAGACAGATATACATTTTTTGAGATTTTCGCCTCCCACAACCACCCTCTTCCACCCACCGCGTCCAAACTCCCTTACTTTCACCAGGAGACCGAGGAGCATCTACCACCACAACGGGAAGTAGATTGGAGTTGGTGGTCATGGAGAAAACCCTGTCTTTACGTACTAACATTAGCATTTTATATAAGTATACTAGCTGACAGTGCCCGGCGCTGCCCGGGTTTTTTCAAGCTATTGTTACACATAAGATAAAGATAATGCTTTATAATAAATTACCTATAGCTGTTACCCACAACTTATTTTAGACGATTTAGTTACATAATTAATAGAATATATTTTAAAGTAGTTTTAAAAAGAATATATTTTTTAAAGCGGCATGGTACCTCGTAGAGCTACACCCCCCTCCGCCCGCCTCTCCCCGCCTCGTCATCATACGCCGCGTGTGAATTTTGTTTTAGAGTTATTTTAAAATTGTATTATCTTATAAGATGTTTATTGAAATTAGGTGATGTCAAAGACGATTGTGTTCACAGTTAAATACTCTTAATTAATAACACATTTATTTGGATAAAGATTAATATTATTATGTTTCGACCAAATTGGATTTTCATAAAAACGGTTATTGTGAGTTAATCTTAAAAGATAGACATATACTGTCGCGGAGATTTTTTTAGATAATTTAAAGAGGAATAATTCTTTCATACATATTTTTTGGTATCTCGAACGGTTTTCGCTGCGCACACAACGGAAGCCCTCAAAGATGAACAATTTTGATTTGATTATCATAAAAACGGTTATTGTGAGTTAATCTTAAAAGATAGACATATACTGTCGCGGAGATTTTTTTAGATAATTTAAAGAGGAATAATTCTTTCATACATATTTTTTGGGTATCTCGAACGGTTCTCGCTGCGCACGCAACGGAAGCCCTCAAAGATGAACAATTTTGATTTGATTATCATAAAAACGGTTATTGTGAGTTAATCTTAAAAGATAGACATATACTGTCGTGGACATTTTTTTAGATAATTTAAAGAGGAATAATTCTTTCATACATATTTTTTGGATATCTCGAACGGTTTTCGCAGCGCACGCAACGGAAGTTCTCATATTCCCCGTTTTTCCCACATTTTCGACTGTTTCTTCGCTCCTATTAGTCGCAACGTGATGTTATATAGCCTATAACCTTCCTCGATAAATGATCTATCCAACACAAAAAGAATTTTTCAAATCGACCCAGTAGTTCCTGAGATTAGCGCGTACAAACAAACAAACAAACAAACAAACTCTTCAGCTTTATAATATTAGTATAGATTTAGATTTAGATTAAGCATAACATCATTTAAAATTTAAAATAATAAATAAAACTTTTAGAAACTTTTGAAAAACTTAGGGAAACTAGATAGGTTTAATTTATTGTAATGCATTTTGAATCGGAAACGAAAATCTTTTTCTAATTTCTTACCACTAAAATGATTCTTTTTTCGTACTTAATCGTGCGGTCAATTTTTATAAATATAAAAACGTAGGAAAAAAAGAAAAAGTAAAGGAAACCTTAATTAAATTGTCATATAATTTAATTTGTATAATTGTTTGAAACGTAAAAAATATCACCACAATTTAATTTTCAGTCATAGCGTGTGATAAAGAAAAACGCAACGACCATTAACAGCTAAGGGAATTGGCTCCTGTATAGAATTAGTGCTGGGACTTCATAACAATTAGAAATAACAAGGCACCACGTTATTTTTTGCAAGCATTAACAATTACAAAGATAAGCAAGACTTTTGTGGTTGTATTTCTATGAACTGTACAGCTTTGCGTGTTTCAATTTGTAGTAGGAGAGATAACGTTCAAAAATATTTATTAGATTTGACTTCTTAAGTTTCGTTTAGAAAATTTTTGCTTTTCTGCGGTTTATTATTTGAGATTAACGTAAAATTAATTTTTATTGCTTTCTTCTTTCTTCTTTAAGCATTTCGAGTATTTATTTCCTATTGAAAATTTACATAAATCTAAACAATAAGTACAAACATAAAATTTTGTTCACCGGCCTTCGGACTTTCCAGGAATGTATCACAAATGGTTACATAGGGGAAGTTTTCATATAATTTTGTTTAATTAAGTAATTATTGGGTAAGAACTTATAAAGGTATAATTTTATGAAAAATGTACCTTCATAAAATATTTATTTTAAAAAAGAATTGGGGGTAGAAACATACAAAGACGATTAGGTAGTTGGGTAGTTCAATGAATAATAAAATATGTATAATAATAGATATTCCCCTAAGTAGGTAAGTACACATAGTTAAAGTTTTTAACCAAACTCTATTAATCTTCCTTTTTATTAATTTTTCATAATTTTGTTTCGAAGGTAGGTATAAAAACTTAATAAGTAACAATAATAAATATAAATAAATGTGTAATGGCCACACATAAAACTAGAATCCTATGGGTAACAGGACCAGGACAGCACAAACATTTTTTGGTAAATAAATATTACAAATACATATTTTTTCGACCGGGATTTGAACCCGGATCTTCTGCCCAACAGATGGCGAACGCAACAAGGCGGGCGCGCTGTCCACTGCGCCACAGCGATCATCATATTTAAAAAATATTACATATGTATATTTTTAAATAAGTTATGCCATGTTTAACTCGGCATATGACAACATTCCGCCTGTTGTAAAGCTAGAGTGCGGTCCATGAATGAAAACAACTGCTACTACAGACAAATTTCTACATATAGCAGTCCCCTCCGCTATGCCGACTCTCGTTATACCTGGCTACTTCCAAACTGTTTCTGAAACACGACAAGATCACTTCACGGGAAGATCACAGCCTACCACTATTTAAGCCAGTGTAAAAACACAAAGCAGTTACTATTAAATTTTTCATAATTAAATAAAATATTAGAATAAAAGGGGATGAAGTATCAGCATTAATATAATTGGATCAAAATGAAATTTCATTTGTTTAACAAAGTAAACACAAAGAGAGTGAAGGCATGCGAGTTAATAGAATTGTTTATATTTTGAGCCGTCACGCCATGTTGTCGTTTCAGACGTCTGATTCACCATTATGTTAATAGGTTTTGCGGTTTTTGCATAACGCACACGGTCTACGAGTTTTGTGAAATGAGTTTGTAACGAGGACCGCATGACCGTGGACGAGCGCGACGCGCAACGCCCGTTGCATTACAAATGTGACTCGAATTAAGATATGCTACTTAGGCCGTTATTCTGAAGTCGTACCTTTAAGAGTGGTAGGCGGACTGACTATGGTTAGTAGCCCAGTCTTCCATCCTGAGGTAGTACCATCACTTTCGAATGTAACCCTTTTTCAGTAGCAACCAATCTGGCTGAGATGGGATTTCCAAAAGCGCTACTTCCGAGTCAACCAATTTTCCATCTTCCAACCTTACGACGCCTCCTCCTTCTTCTGAACACTGTTCTTCTTCACTGTTTTTTTTTTTATTATTGTAGCTCGGCATGTGACAACACTCCGCCTGATGTAAAGCTAGAGTGCGGTCCGTGAATGGAAACAACTGCTACTACAGAGAAACCTTATTCTTTTTTTTAACGTCAATTAATATTTAATTATGTAAAAACTTCAATAAAACGAAAAGCTCATTTTAATACTTATAATTGGTTAAGTAAATAATTAAAATTTTATCAGATTAACCAAGAAGAAATTGAAGAAGAGAAAAACCTGAATAAAATATTTAAACTTTTACACTGTTGAACAACGTTTATGGTACGGCAGTGGAGAGAATGCTATTTTGGAGAATTGAAACTAGAATTGCCAACACCGGAAAGTGCTTCTAGAAACAATAGCAGACATCTAATTGCAGTCTCCCTTGCGTCTGCTATTCCAAACGTAAACGGAATCAAACGCATTTCAACTTGTACGTGAAAAAATGTCTTAACTACGATTCTATTTTCAATAAAATATAACTCTTAACAATATGGGTTAGAGCACAATTTAATGGTCGATTTGATGCGTAAGATCTGCGTATTTGATTATATGACAAGATAGCATTCCACAAGATCATGGGATAGTTTCTCGGACGATCGCCTGAAGGCGAAATGTTTGTTTTAATGAAGTGTTAGGTTAACGTCACTTGGAATGAGCCTCCTATTTCAATAATGTCAAATATGCCAATTTCCACAAGAGTATGGCTTTATTACTGATTAAACTACATAACTGCCCCAACCCTATGTAAGGATGCATACTCCCTTTTTTATTTAATTAATCTAATATTTGTAGGCTGCTTCTTCTCTATTCATTTCTTTAATTGCAATAATTTAATTCGTAATTAGATTTTAAAATATAAATTATTTAGAAGAATATACAACGTGTGAAGTGCTGATAATCACAGATTTTTCAATTGCCAATTATTTATTATTATTTTTTATACACCAAATAAATTTATATAATATATCTATTATGAAGACAATTGAAGTGTATTTAAAAAAAAAAACTTAAACTCATAAAAGAGTTGAATATAGAAAAGTAAATAAATTAAATACTATTCCTATTGTTAAATAATAAAATAAAATATGTCAGAATCAAATTTTCCGGTCACATAAAATGCTACGTCATACAAAGTGTCCAGATTAAGCAGTCCGGGAGTTTTTAGCGCGTGACTCTTAAGGGTCCATATGCCGGAGTCAGCTTGACACAATTCAATTATGCAAAGCTTCCATTTGTTAACAGATTTTAGGGTAATTCAGTAAATGTTGGCTCGGTTTTATGCTAATCAGCTTACTGTCCTTTATTTATTGTGGTACATTGTAAATTATAAACGTTTCGCTATTTAATGTGGCTCTCTACTGATAACTTTGTTTTACGCAGTTAATTGCATGAACACTCACTTCTGTATGATTTATGACGGTATATTTGCTTTAAATGGTTTTGTTTGAATTGTTATTTTGTGATAATTTCATGTAAATTGACTCCGCGTCAAATTTTGTTCGAGTTATTATTGAATTATTTTCAATTGATCATTTAATACCTACTATCTTTTCTTCAACTCAAATCGACAAGAAGTTTATTCTTTTATGTTATCCCCAAATTAGGAGATTTGTAACGCGATCTTTCTATACCTACTCTTTCTTATTAATTTTTATATACTATAAAACAAAATTTGTTCATGCTACGAATATAAAGAACTTTTATACTTTAAATTAGTTATTTAATGTCAATATTTATATTGATGGTGTAGTTTGAAGTCACGGCAATGTTGCATCCACTACCGACGCGTAGTTTCGCCGTCGCTCGATACAAAAAGTGAGCAATTTTCTGATAGACATCTGAACACGAAAATAGTTACGTTTGACATGCCATTTATATTTCCATTTGTCAAATAGAACCGAATAAAATAATCTACGTGTATATGATACGATTTATCAGTCATTATACTAATTTCGATCTAAATTATACTGATAATAAACGAGTATTACCGGTTGGAACTTATAACAATTTCGTTGGTAGAATTTAATATAAATAGGTAGATAAATAGTTCTATAGTTTTGTGATTGATATTTATGGTGATTTCACGCTGCATGATGTTAAAAGCTAGAATCTATGAATAAATAGAAATATCTGCAAGTAGCAGTGGTCTATGCTGTGCTGCGTCGAGGAGACGAATGTGCAGCATCCATGGTCACGATGACTGCAAAACTTTCGAAATGTAGTGTTAGAAACGCTGCGAAAAATTATCTAGGAAAACACTATAATTTTAATTAATTAATTAAATTATAACGTATTGAGCTGACCATAAATATAAATAAGTTGTTTAAATATTAGATGCGATTTAAATTGTAATTTGTTGTTTTCATTTTTCCAGATGCACGATTTTTGTCATTCGCGTAAATCAAGGTAATTAATTACAAATGATATAAAATACTACTTTATACAAATTTTTTTTAGGAAATATATAGAATGTCACTTCTACATTAGATTTGTAGATCAAAGCATTAGAAACAATACTCCCAAAGATAGTATTTGTAAGCAATTAAGAGCCGTCGTTCGCAATAATTAATTTGAATAGAATTACACATATTAGTTATTTTAGCTATTACCAAAGGAAAGGGAACGTGCAAAACGCACAATTGTCTGTAATTAAAATTAATATTAGAGGCGTAATTCTAACTAATTTACCACCGTGTGTTCTTAGGTTTATTAGACTTCAAAGAAAGGTGCTACGTAGGGTGAGCACGTAGCACGTGAGTAAATTATTTAACTAAATTGTGTTCAATTGTTTTTTTTTTTTGTTTGCCCACCTATTAAAAAAACACTGGACTTGTTATTGTTAAATTATGATAAAAATTTAAGAAAAAAATAATCAAAGTACGCTGTTTATACCGTAGTGAAGTGCCAGAAAACCTGAACTTACGATGATGAGACTTGTATCCAAACCTCGCTGACTTCTAACCAATATTTTGATCGCTCAGTGCATAACATATAAGCACTAGCTTAGTATAGTCATTAAATAAATTAGAAAAAAAACCAATTATTAACGTTATTATTTTAGGAAAAAAAGTTTTAAGTAATAACTGTAGTTCTGAAATACGAGTCACTACACAATATCTGTTACAAACTTGAGCTTAATGTAAATAATAATACAGCATATAATTACAACATCTTATCGTTTTACTTGAGAGTCTTCATAACTCGTTCCCTTTCCTCAGGCAATATTCTACTGGCACACTTCATAAACTAACAAAACATCCGCGTACACTTATCACGGTGAGTCTTCGTGATGTCGCGTCGCGATGAAATATTTAATTACAAACTCCTATAACTGACGTGATTGCATTTCCTGCAACCGACGTACCAGTTTATTATTTTGCCAATTTCAAAACGATATTAAATTCTTGTAGTATAACGGGGGGGTTTCTCGTTAAATTATATTATTAACAATTTAGAATTAAAGTTCAAATATTTGAGTTAATAAACGTTATTGTGTAAGAGGGGAGGTTGAAACCTCTAGTTTACGAAGTAACTGACATGATTTGATATACAAACTAACAACGCGGATGCTAATGAGTGATGCTGGGATTTGTGAAATGACCTAGTCGCATTTCGAAGCGCTTAGAAGCTGCTGGCCTATGTAATATCAATTTTTATTTTATTTTGTGTATTGGTATCTCTGCGGTTGCAACGTAGGTTTATTTATGTGTATGGTGTATGTATGTTTATGGTTTTATGGTTTATGGTATCTTTATTTTGGTGGTCCATAATTTATAGACAATAATAATTATATTATTTTTATTTTATTTTTTATGGTGTTCTTTTAGTCATATGCCTATTCAAAGCTATAGTAGAATTTGACAATTAACAAGTATATTCTCATTTTCAATGGTGCACATTCTTCTCCTCAAGCCGGCATCGTGGAGGCAACTGATGCCTGTTATACGCCGAGCTACTATAAAATAATAATAATAAATACGACATTAACGCATGTCTACTTTTATAATTTCTTATACATATTTTTGAAATTATCAAAAGTTTGTTGAACTTTACCAGATATGCCGCCAAGTTATTCGGAATTTAGATGAATTTGTTGAAGGAGTCTTAAAGTTGGTTCTCCAGAAGTAGAATCTTAAGTCGGAAGTGCTCAGGTGCATCGATCGAGAGCGCTCAAATTCGTTCTACTCTTTGATAAACTTTAGAAGATTTCAATAACTTTTAACATTTTCTCTATCGAAAAATATTAGATAATCAAAACATTATTATAAAATATTAAAGTATGCTTTTATCACTTTATCTGACATTAATTTTAGATTTTTTAAATACTACATTTGTTTTATTATTAAATTATGCTGAAAACTTAATAGAAAAAATCAACACACTGCCTTGTTGGGTTGACGTATTACTTGTTTTTTTTACAACAATTTTTTTTCTTCAATTTTTTTTACAATTTAATAATAAAGTAATAATGCTTACGAAAATACTTCCTTTTATAAAAAAGTAATACAATTCTAGAGACGTAGTAATTAAGGTGAGTGGCACAAAAACATCCCTTTTATGTTATCTTTTAAATAAAAATTTAAACCTTTTAATAATTAGGGTCCTAATTATCAAAATGGCGCATTTCAAGTTGTAGGGAAGGACGTCAGCTGTATTCAACTTCGTTTAAGTACTTACAATGTTACTTCTTTTATGTAAGTGTCGTTTGAATTGTTGCGTTACGGTGACATGGTTGTTTCTCTCGCTTTCATCGGTTAAGTTTAAACATCTTAACGTTTATGGGAACATCTGCCACCATTTTAACTCTGAAATGGTAAAAAACTACCTCGTTTTGCAAACTAATAGTAACAGTTGAAATTTGCTTCGAATTTGCAAGTTAGCTTTCCGTCAGTCTGTATGTGTCACGCGTACAATAACATTTGTAACGTATGAAACTGACAGATGTACGCAATGTCACGTATCTGTATTGTGTGAACGCTATCATAGTAGAAGTAGAAGTATAGTAGTTTCATGCATTATAATGTGTACGCACTATATCCACGCACCACAGAAATTCTAACTTTTTTTAAAATTCTTAATCAGCATATGACAATATGGAAACAACTGCTACTACAGATGAATTTCTACAGTCACCTCTGCTATGCCGGCATGAGTGAGACGAATGCGCACCATCGAGATAGTGCACACTCCTCCCGTTATACGTGACTACTTTTAAACTGATCCCAAAGAAGGTATAAAGGATAAGGTCACTTCACGGATGCTATATTCGAAAGTGGTGGTACTACCCCAGGAGGGTAGACTGGGCTAATAACATCATCAGTCTGCCTACCATTTTTTAGGAATTTCACTAATTATTAAAATTAAACGTAATATTCTATAATAGTAGGTACATTTTATTATTGCATTAAATTATCGTTTGAAATTCAAAACTCAATTTAGTAAAATAAATTTCTAAGATGCAAGTTAAGTGGATAGAATATCCGTGTTCTGACTAGACGCCCGAATTAATTAATACCTTCCATTAGCATCACTTGCTTCGTCTAGAGAGGCTTTCCCTCGCTCTAAATACAATTAGTTTGCGGCAAAGCCCACCGTCGCGCAGCACTAAGATACAAAACTATATTATCTAACATATGTATATGCTATATTTTATGCAAATTTAATTTCAGTTGTGTAAAATTGCATTATTTTCAACTTGATTGTAGATTATAAATTATTATTACTTTTCATTTTTCTTTTATTGCCAACCACCCTGTCTCTACATTTTTTTTTAAATTAGACATACTCGTAGAGGTAAAATTTTCTTTTACCGTAGTTAAAACATCTCTTAATGGTGAGTGTGTCCTCAAAACAATATTTCGGTTAACTTCTTGTAAACTATGTTTTTCAAAGTTCACGCCAATTATATTCAATTGCTTCATTTAGAGTTTGCTTTGCAGTGTTGAGAACAAGTTAAAGGCGAGTGTAGGTAAATGGTATTAGGCCCCTCTCTCGGTTCAATGAGTCGAGTCGGGAAGCGCTCCCGGTGACTCCAGCACGGATTTGTTAGAGCAACTCTATCCCCACCTTTCTTCTTCGCCGTGGACCGCGCTCGCTCGGAAAACTCTCAATAGATTCATTAAGAACCTAACGAGATCTTCCGAAAGTGAATTACGAATGCTTTGTTTCGTTAAATGCGATTTATTTAGTCTGCTAACAATATTTCAGTGTCTTGATAGATGAAATTACATTACTGCAATCTTAACTAACTTTCTTAGAAATCACTTCCTTTCCATACATCTTGTTATACGATACGACATAAAACTGTGATCGCAAAATGATTTTCTTTATTTTAATTATTTATTTTATTTATATTAAAATATGTTTTGTAAATTTTCTATTCTAATTCGAGCAATAAAGACATTTAATGTTGTGCTAAACGTAAATCGATCGTAAGTAACGACGTCGCTCAAATCACGGATTGGAGGGAGTTGAATTTTTCAAGCCGACTGCAGTCGCAAGATAAGCGCCTCCGAAAATGTGACCGAATTTCAATCAAATTTATGAGTTATAATAATGATTACGGCACTTTATCGAAGCGGAACATAAAATTTGCAATTTAGCTGAAAAGGTGAGCTGTGCCGTAACAAATTCGCAGTCAATTGTAAGGTCCTGATAACAATTCACGAAATTAATCTGCTGTTAAAAATTTACCGTTATCGGGGGACATTTCGTTGTACAACGTTGTGTTTGTCATTTTGAATAATTTCTTTGTGAGATTAAATATTAAGAAAAATCTTTGAACCTTTTTTTTTCATGAAGAAAAGTGATATAAGAAGAAATTCGCGTTGAGTGGTAATTTTTTAAGGAAAAGTTTTAGCTTCCTTTGACCCTCTACCCTTGATGTCTTTATACTCGATTGAGTGGAACCGTTAAGAAGATTTACGAGTGTGTTACGTTAAAGTTGCTAATAAAGTTTGCAGCAACTTACACCGATCCAAACGTTCGTTTCTCTAACAAAGTTTTGAAAAATATTAACAACATGTAAGAAAGTACGAACTCTACACTTCATAAGGGATCAATTTCATATACACACGTGTTACAGAAAATATTACCTCAATAAGAAATAATTTACTCCAAGACGTCACAAACAGCAGGGGGTGAGGTTCACAACTCAATGACAAAAGGTAATAAGACAACACTCTAAAAGTCATGAAATTCTTTGTTTTTTTGCTCCCTAACAACTGGACCGCTTGCAGCGATTGAAATTTAAAATATTGTACCCTTTGCCATTATGCGAGCTTATTCACCCTTGAAATATCCCCGGGGGGTGCCAGGTACATCGATTGGGGAAAATATTTTACACTTGTTACTTAGAATGTCACTTTCTACTCTGTTATTAAACTTTAAACTTGAGATGAGATAAAATCTACCCTATTGCTTGTAAAAAAGGTTAAAATTAGTTTGTCAATTTCAAGTCCTCTTTGGTTTATTTATGAAAAGCACTTAATTAGTGTGTCGAGAATGAAAAATTGTTATTGAAACCGAGTTGATTGAACTGCCGATTCATAACTATGTCATTTTGGATGCGATATTAATGAAAATACGATTAATGATAGGGGATAGTGGCTCATCGTAGCTTTTAGTACATTATAAAACATGCAATGAGATAGCATTTATCCAATGTTGTTTGATGTTTCTGATTTAGCCAATTAATTCATTTATTTATTTATCATGCAAATATAGACACTTTAATACTTTGCAATATTAAATAGAATTTTTAGTACCTATTAGTAGCGAGGTATTTCCGTAGCAAATCGTAGTATTAGTCCGAAGAAATAGTTTAAAAATATTATTATTTTTATTGCTTCCGTTTTAATCATAAAGAAATTTAAACAAAAGAAATCCAATAACAAATCTAGAATTTTAAGATGCAAAAAATTAATTAAAACTAAAAAATAGGTAGGTACCAAATACATAAATTAATTATATACACAAAAGATTTTTATTTTTTGAAACTAATGTTTGAAAATCAAAAAGAAAGTCAGTGGGAATCGACTTGCATGGAAACTTCACTATTTTATTCAAAATTTTGAGTAAATGAATTAAAACACGAATCCGTTGCTTAGAACGTTACTGAATAATTTGTTATAATTAGGTAATTGTTTTCTCTTCCTATGGGGATACGTTTTATTATAAATAATAACTAATTACATAAAAAGTAGTCTGTTAAAGAACATGTTAAGTTTTAATTGACCTCATTATGTTATTAGTTCCATTTCACAAAATACCCAAAAGCAGTTTCAGGTAATGTTTAACATGCAAATTAATTTATTACACAACCACAAGGGAAATATGAACATTATTTATACACTGCTCAATTTATAATATAAAAACACTTGATTTATATTTTATCCTCGCAATGTACAAAGCTCCTTTCAAGTGTAACAGTGGCATAGCGGCGGCAGCTGTACTCCGTCTGAGGTTAAGCGAGAGTGCAGTCCATGAACGGAAACAACTGCTAGTGTAGATAAGCAGTCGCCTCTGCTATGCCGACTTGAGTAGACTCGTTATACCTGGCTACTTCTAAACCATTTCAATTGAAAGTGATTATTCCCTGGATAGTAAACCGGGCTAATAACCGTCATCAGTCTGCCTATCTATTCACCACAGTTAAAAATTAGCTTGAATGCTTGTTGAACAGCCTTAATTATAATTATCTCAATAAATACCGAATGCATTATTTTTTGAATTGTGCCCGAGTAGCAAGCAGTTCTCAGGGCCCACTCCGCCCGCATTACGCCGTATTATCTGCGGTTCAGTGAGCGGAATCCCAACGTTTACTTGATAAAATAAATTTGAACAAAACAAACGCATCCATTGCGGCAATATGAATTCACCTCTCTGAAGTTGTGCTTAGCGGAATGGAAGTGGAAAAATTAAATCCCGGCACGAGCTAATACATAAATACTTTGCATTCCAATAAGAACGATCGTAATTGTAGTACGTTTATAACTTCCATTAACTACTGAACAAACAACAAAGTCTAGAAGGAACATTGTAAAAATACAATAACTTTTTTTTATTGTAGCTAGACTATCCGATCCGATAAGCTATACGATCCATATAACTTCACTTGAAAGTGGTGGTACTACCCCAGGACAGCAGAGTGGGTTGTTAACCATCTTCAATGCCTACCACGCTTTCAACATATTTTTGATGTAAAAATAATATTAATTTAATAATTTCCTTTTTTTATTTGAAAGTTCGCTGGATTGAAGGACCCCAGAACGAAACAGTATATTTAAAAAAAGGTATTTGTTTCTAATCTGGGTATTATTATTCTATTCTTTTATTGTCCTCGGCCCATAGTACAACATAGGGGCTTATGTATTTATTTATTTATATAATATTACAAGCATAAAATTTATAGGCAGTCAATAGACTCCTAAAGTCATTTTAATAATAATGATCAATAAACTATTTCTACAAAATAATATTTAAGTTCCAGTAAAGTGAGAAGGAAGATTCCCACGCCATTTAACTTCATCTAATCCGACTGGGCCCGCGTCATGATTAAATCCCACTGCTTGACTTTCAGTAAGACAGCTCCCCAAATGAAACGTTTATTAGGTGATAATATCTTTTTGTTGCAACTATATATATATTGTAGATTGCAGGTATTGCGTAATGCCTTCTTTTACCGCTTGTACTAAGCCTGTCCTTTTCACAGGCATTGGTACAGGTCTCGAGAGGTTCGAACACGGGTCTAATCGATCGCGAGTCCACGCGTCGCACAAAACTTTGCTGTTTATTATACTTGGATTCAATATATAAATCGATTTAAAAATACAAAGTTTGATCATGGCGCAAATATATACATAATATCAAGTGGCCATTCTACTTACAAACTCGTATTAATAATTCTTCCAGCCTTTTTAGTAGCCTGCATTTAATTGAATTTCTTCTGATGTTTCTAGCTTGTCGTCCTGAGGTAGTGCCACACTTTCAAGAGTTACATTCGTGAAGTGACCTAATCGCAGGTTTTAGCTTGGTCAGGTCAGCTTGGATGTAGCTGAGAATAACAAGAACTAGTGGTGCACATTCCTCTCCTCAAACCAGCATAGTGGAGTAGACTGCTGCCTGAAAAAAATACTTTGTAGTGGTAGCACATGTCCGACTACTATAAAAAATAACAAATTAGTGAAAACTCATTTATTGCTTCCCTTTGAGTTTATGTTGAGTGTATTACAAATAGTTGGTAAGTTTAAATTTCGTGCTGCACTAAAGTGTCAACTGTATCAAATGAGGTACACAGTAGGGTGCCCATTCGTTAGTGTAACTCTTTTGGTAAAAGGATCCATGAGTTTAAGCCGGCAACACTAACATTCTTTTCAATAATGACGTTGAGGGGAGATTTGAGTACCCTCTGTCTTGTTTATTGGATTTTTTGTTGCAATTTACATATGAATGCAAACTGCAATCTGTTGGAAACGTAAAGGCTGAATACCCTTTCCTGTAATACTGTGTGAGTATAAAGTTTGAGCCGGCACTTGTGAGCTATAAATGTTTATTTAAATTATTATTTTCTTACATTGTTCAATATTTAATGTTATTATATTATGGATTAAATCCGTGGTTATTAACCCAGTCTGCCCTTCTCGCGCTATAGGGAGTTAGGGCCTAACCAGGGCATAGTGGTATGCGGCGTAGCAGAGTCGGCATTTTACTATGAACACAGTCAGACTGTAATAATAGAAAAAAATACTTTTTTTATGCGTGTATGATAATTAAAAAATAATAATAATAATAATAATAAAAATAAAATAAAAAAATATATTGTATTTTTTTTACATTTTCAAATGCTGGGATTATTATTAAATTATTAATTAATAATTTTATTTATATTTATGTCAATTTTCTAAATGTATTTATTTAAGATTGTTTTGTTATGTTATAATAATATATTAAAAGAAAGTTTTGTTATTTCACTCATTTTTATTAAGAAATACTACTCAATACCTTTTTAATAATAGTTTTAAAGTAACAAGTATCTAGGTAACGTTAATAAGGGTTCTGCATGATAAATAGGATCACAAAATGAGACGTATATATTATCCATCTCGTTCACTCTTCAATTTAGGGTTGTAGATTAAATATTGAGTTTTTTGAACGAGAAACTTAATGAAAGAGAGACGAAACCCTAACACCGAGCTCTGAACATCATTATCAAGAGCTTAACTATAGATAAAAAGGTTTAGTGACATCACAAAAACGTATGCTGCTTTCGTTTGTTTAACGATGCAAAAGTGGAGATAAACAGTGCAGTTTTAATCAATTTTTTTGACGAATATCGACGAGTAGAGTAGCTTAAATTTTATTAAAAAGATATAATTGATAAAAGGTGTTTTTAATAAAGATTAGATTTAAAAATAAATACACATCCATACTTTTACTAGAAAAACCTGTAGACGATATTAAATATTGTATACGGCTTACCTATGTACTATCGCGTTTATTTGAATTATTTTAAATTAAAAAAAAATTGTCCGACACATTTCGAAAACTTTGCATCCATCGCGGTTGTAGTAATCCGTATATAAAAATGTTTAATTAAAACGTGTTCACCAATTATTTTTAATTTAAAAAAAAACTCAAACCGTTAATTTTATACGGAATTGATTTTATAACTGGGGTAGAGAATGATTCCCGTACACGTGGTCTATGGTTTCTTTCCCCGGGATGAAGGGGGGAAACTCGAAGGGGTGACGACTTGTTCAGTAAGTATATTTATTAGTTCCACACACATGGACAATATTAATGGGTATCGGTTGGATGTTGCTATAGTGACACTACAAAATTTCGAATTAAATGAAGTTGCCGGTGCATTTTTTTATTGTAGCTCGGCAACACTCCGCCTGATGTTAAGCTAGAATGCGGTTCATGAATGGAAACAACTACTACAGATAAATTTCTACAGGCAGCTGTCGCCTCCCCTATGCTGCTTTGAGAAGACGAATGTGCACCATCCAGATTGATCCCGAAACGCGACTAGGTGACTTCACGAGAATAACCTAAAAATAGTGGTACTACCCCTGGATGGCAGACAGGGCTGATAACCATCATCGGTTAATCATGAAGCTAATAATTTAAGTTTATCGTCGTTTAATCATCCCGATGCAACCATTCAAATGGAACGATACGAAATGACTCATTGGGAACGTTCAAAGTAAAGTTTAAATACACGCAGCTCATCGAATTCTGCGGCTCATTTAGCACGAATAGAGGAAATTCATTGAATTTAATCTGAAATGAGCTTTTAAAGTTAATATTAACCGATGAAACTTTAAATTTGGATTGGAAATAAATTCGATTGTTACGAAATGTAATTTAATTTTAACAACACTAATTTAACATACTGTTCACTGTTTACAGACAAAATTAATTTCTCATTTAAATTGAAAAACATTAATCTGTTAGAAAACAAAACTTTTATAAGGTTTTTTTCCTTCGAAAGAAACAAATTGTATCCATCAATATAGTGAAGAAACGTTACAAATGCTTAGGGACTAAATAACGTATTACGTTTGGATAATTTGCTTCAGTTAACATTTACCCTAAACGAGACTAACATTTATTCCGATATGAACGCAGTCACTTTGAGATAACAAATTGACCCCTAATATTAAAGAAATACACACACACGTAAGATTTTTTTTCACCTATAATTTGATCAAAAGTTAACAAAAAAAAACCTGATAGCTCACATCTCCCAAACAATACCCAAAACTATGGAGAAGAATGTAAGAAAGATGGGATGACGGATGATATCAAATTATTATTTATTTGTGCCAGAAAAGCAATTAAAAGACAATATTTGAATAATAGAGCCATATTAAGTAAGAAAAATGTGGAATATAATGTAATTCATTCCACTTCAAAGCCTAAAGCTTATTCAAAAAATCTATTTGAAAGTGTTATAGACGCTGTGCTGACATTCATTTAGGTCAGAAGTCTATAGCACCAATTTTATGTAGACTTACGTAAACCTCACATTCCACGTTTTAACTTTTTCTTTTAATTGAATTTGGTAAGCGAAGGAGACGGGAATAGAAAAAGTTTAAAGTACGCACGTAGATACTTCTCATAATATTCTTGCTATAATTTTTGCTCGTAAAAATCAGTGTCCCTGACTGTGAAATGGGAGTATAAAATAAATGATTATGATCAGAGTTAAGGAGTTTTTAACCCCCGCGCGCGACGGGGAACAAGTCCTCGCTATCTGCAATCACTAACCTAATTAGAAGTGAGCTAGCTCGGAAAATATTCTAAGAAATTAACTGGTTAATTTTGAAATGACACCGAGGGGTCATATAATTAATTACTTCTACGACTTTAACTTAATTTATTTTGGTAATGGGTGGCTTTTTTTGTTTTTCTGTTTTTAATGGTGGCTTTCAATGAAAAGTCGTTATTGGGTGAAGTTAAAATTTTTAATATTAAAAACACCAATTCATTTTACTAATGGATATTAAACCACTAGCAAATAACGTTGTACACAAAAATACTGTTCTTTAAAAGTATCTATATCTTTATTTTTTTCTTAGGAAAAGTATTCATGATTGTGAACAGCTTTAGTACACGCATCCCCAATATTTATCGTTTACACTTTCTCGGCTCTATCGAAATCTATCTATTGGTGAAAACCAAATGAAAATGCCTGCAGTAGTTTCTGATATAGATCAGCGAGTTAAGAAACTTGGTGGACGACTTTGTTTAATTCTACGAGCGTGTAGGATTTATAATTGTGAATAGTGACCACATTCCGCTTGATAAACTTTTGAGTAGGTGGTCCATGAGCGGCTGCCGTCTCCTCTACGCACATTCGGCGTCATGCATTGGCAGATAGATGGTTGAAATGCTCTTGAAGGTCTGCTTATCACTTTTGCCAAGTGAATATACTAAAGAAATATCGAATAAATGTTCTAAAGATTAATTTAGTTTAATTCATGTAAATCTCCGACTTTGTAGGTATATTGTAGATAAGAATCCTCACAAACAGAATATTAACACTCATAAGAGCATAAATCTTAATTTTAATATCAAAATCCGCTGCCTTTTCCCAGAAACAATTTAAATGTTAAATTCATCAAGAGCAGAGAGAGAGTTTTGTATATTTTAGTAAAGATAAAGTTTAGGTAACTTTTGAGTGGAATTAAATATTAATTAACTATAAGCATTATGTCCCCTTAAATTAACTAAAATAAAATACCCATTTTACAGTGAAATATATTTTGAATTAGTTAAAATTTCTACAATGTTTAAAATTAATTCGACGGTCTCAAAGGTCAATTGGGTGAAAATGCCTTATGGCGACACTAGGTACATATTTGTCATAAATTCAGTAAATTAAAATAAAATAAATGTTTTTTATTTAAATTTAATTACCCTACCTCGAGACGCTAAACAGTTACTATCGTGCAGCTTGAAGAAATAAACTCATATATTCCAGGCGTTAGGCTAGATATCTATAATATATAATATATCAGAACTAAAATAGAGGTTCCCCTATTCACAACGAGGCCGAGGGTTCTGTGCGGATTGAACGTTCAACATATTAAGGTCTATTTAAAAATTTTAAAGCACGTCTGGTCGTCTCTGATCTGGATGATCACCCCCCACGAGCTTTCACTCCTAATTATTACTTTGGGAAAATTAAGGCTGTCGTTTTAGCCTTGAGTGCCCAACCGTCTGAAGGTTGCGCCTCGCTTTCATTTATCTAAATGTATTTTATCTTTTCGAGGGCGTAGAATATAAAAGATATTGAAAATATATTATGTGAAATAATAGATTTATTGTTTCTAATATTCAAATTTATGTTAATTTATTTACGAGTAAATACAACATAAAAAAAGTGTATAGCAAAAGATATTTATTATTAAATATTAATGGTAAGTATAAATTTTTCAAGATATGTAGGGAAGTCCAAAAGTATAAAATAAATTTTGTTAATTAGGTATATCAATTATATAAAAAACTTAAATGTTTTTTTTTAATTACCAAATGAAGCCGTATTTTTAACATTTTTTATCATAAATAAATTTAATTAATTATAAATTGAATTAGACAACTCTATAGTTCTCTTTGTTTATTATCACGCGTCTACGTAATGACGCATACTAGTCACTATAGCGGTAAGTACATTACCTATTGTAAGTAAGTACTTACAGGAGAGTGTCGCGGATCTCTATAACGCTTTTACTCTAATTATGAAACGTACTATAATACGAGATCTACATACAGGATGTCTCAAAAATTTTAATCTAACTGAAGACGGGTTGCAGTAAGACATCCATCTGTAGTGTATCGTGTTAACAGCTAACAACAGTAAAAACAGTATTGTATTAACTTTGTACAGCATTTAGTTTCGATTTTTAAAGTCAAGAAATACAATTTTTCATTGGTAACAAATGATGAATTGAAAACGAATGAACTAAAAAATCTAAATCTAAGTTGAAGCCTTGATAATCAATATTTTATATAATTAAACATTTTAATATAACCACATCAGTACGCCTATCACTCTTTTTCGGGACAGCCTGTATAACATCTATTGTAAGGAGGGCGTATGTATTTTGAAAGCCTTTGTCGGCGGAGAAAACGTGTCATGAACTTAATCGAGTTAAATTCACTTTCAGCAATTAACGACGAGTACAAAGCTTTGAAAGTCTACATATAAGTATACATATACATATATATTGTATTTAGAATAATTTACGAAAATAATTCTGTTTACGTTTTTTTTATTATATTAAATATTTGACATTTAAAATGTAAATTTTGTTTTATTATTAAATCAAGCTTAAATATTTCTGCGCGTGCTGATTTTTTTCTATTCAATTTTTTAATTCTGTTTGCGATTTATCAAAATAGTACATAAAAGTATAGGCGTTTTTAATCTAAAATTCAAAACAATTTCGCAATATTGTAATAAAACATAAAAAGAAATGCCCGAGTGGATTCATTCTAGTTGTATATTAAATTTCGGAGTGTATATAAAGAAATAATAGGTATATAAGAAAAAGAAAGTCGACATAACTTAAGTAAGTTCGTCGTATTTCTTTTAAGTGAATTTGTATTTTTTGAAATTAAATTTGAATTTGGCGCGTAAACGATAACGATAACGGAGACGCTATGGCGTGTTAACCAGTGATGCGACACGTGTCGTGTGTTAATAAAATAAAATATAAAGAGATATGCAATAATAACTTTAAAGAGGATTCTTAGCAAAATCTGCCGTATCGCCACTTTCAAGTACCACCATCTGTGAAATGGATGTCGTGTGTCCTGTTAATCGATGGTGCACATTTATCTCAAGCGGACATAGCGGAGGGGACTTCTGCCTGTAGATATTTCCCTGAGGTAGCAGTTGTTTCCGCTTATGGTTCGAACTCTAGTTTAAGATCAGGTCATATTATGTGGTCTCATACTATTGTCGAGCTGAAAAAAGAAAAATACTCGTAATATGTAGGATTGAACAAGATTGTTATATACTATTAAAATAATCTCTTTTACAGTCCAGTTTTCTTTAAGTTTGTGTTATAACCGTCACGTCATTATATATTTTTAAGGGTGATAGAATACTTATATTGATACTTGATTTTTTTTTAAATGTTGTTAGGTACGATGATAGTTTGAAGATTGTTTTAGAAAAATTATACTTTGGACACAATGACATATTCTAATAATTTTTCATAACTGGAAATAAAAGCTATTAGCATTAATATTAAAAGAGACTGTATTAAATATTTAAACAAAACTTAATAATTATCTAGTGACAAAGGTTTGGTCAACCGTAACGGGCGCGGCGCGAGGGGTTTCATTTGCAACATGAAAATTGTGGTCAACGCTCATTTTCATTCATAACTGCAAACGAAATTTAAATGAATTTACGTATTAAATTTGTATTGCTTAATTCTGGTAATTTATAATAAATTGTAAACAAAACTGGGTTGTTGCAAATGTTTTTAATTATTCGTAATTTAACTGGCAACAAATTACCGATAGAGCTTTAATTTGACATTTGTTTTTTCTTTTTTTTAGTTCGCTTCCCTTATTTTGGAAAGGCCCATAGAAGAAAGCCCGTACATCCATGTCTTTAGCAAAATATTTTCTTCTTTTGTATATCGATTTTACAGTTTAGCAGTTTGATGCTTTTTTGAAGTGTTTGGCAGCAACATTTTGCTTAGAAACATCCATATATGAACCTTTTCCCAGCGAGGGATAGGAAATTACTTCGGCTAATAATAAGCTATCGCGGAGAAATGTTGGCAGGCTGTAGTGGCCGCGACTTGAGGAGGCGAAAGTACATCATGTATAGACAATGCACACTCCTCTCGTTTTTCTCCTTTTTATAATTTAATAGACATAATATAAATTCTCTGCAGCAACTAGAAGAATAACTATAAAACTAGGAGGATTCTCGTAATTGAAGGGAACTAAGTAATTGAGTTTCTAATTTCTGGGTGTGTCTGGCCTTTTGCTTCAAACAAAATCTAATTATTTATTTATTACTACTATCGATTTTTCGGTCAATCGAGTTACGTGATGGGAACCCCCACGGCTTAGTCTTTTCAATTACATTTGTGTCTCTAAAGACAACGAGATCTCTACCTCTACAAGCACCACAAGACATGGGTCGACATTTTAGATATTTCTTTTCGATTTCGCTTATATTTTATAGTTAATTTCCAAGATTAATAGAGGTTAAGTATTTTCTTGAATTATGTATTTTTGTTTTTGTGAGTAATTTTTTTAAATTACGGCTGACACAAAAACAAAAATAATGTTTTCGTTTTTCAGTCTTCATTAATTTAAAACCGTAATGCTCCGCTTTATTTAATTAAATCTTTTTAATGACTACTCAGCTTCTTGTTTCATTTAGATTTAACTCTTTCCGACTAAAATCGTTTATTTTTGCAATGAAAGAGAAATGTTAAAAATAATAATTTTCAAGTGTCTACTAAAAACTTGGATCTGTCGAAATATAATATTTACGTAAAAATAGTTTAAACAAATAGTTCATGGTAAAAAGATTTCATTTACTTGATTATTAGGTAATTTAGGGTTGATACTACCAAATTTGATTTAACTTTTAAATTTATAATCTCTTAAAAGCTTATATTTGTAAGTAATAATATGTCTTGTAATTAAATTAATAATTTATAGTATTGTAGTATTTATATGAATAGCAGGAACTTAAATAAATGGGATGTCGGTGTCATCAATATAGCATTGTGAGTCCGACTCAGCTAAATCTATATACAAAATTGTAGAAATTATTAAAAATATGTAGTTTATAAGTAGAATTTATTATTATTATTAATGTTTAAGGTGAAATCCAACACCTGAGCGTCCATACATTTTATTTTACCACATTGTTCGAAGCATAGCAGATTTATGTTGAAATTAAGTAATTTGATAACTTTCTCAGCACTAATTATTATCGCAAATCACTATAATAAACAAATAGCTATATCACAGAATATATAAAATGCATTTTAAATATTTTAAACATTTTATATTAGTTATATTTCACAAGCATTTTATTATTCTGTGCCGTAGCTATTTGTTTATTATAGTGATTTGCGATAATAATTAATTAGTGCTGAGAAAGTTATCAAATTACTTAATTTCAACATAAATCTGCTATGCTTCGAACAATGTGGTAAAACAAAATGTATGGACGCTCAGGTATTGGCTTTCACCTTAAGGCATGATAGGACTGGAGTAACCGTACTGGGTTAAAAGTCCCTAAAATATTGGAAAAATAAAGTATTTATGGCATAAGAAATAAAATTCTAATTAGTATATCATAATCACTTAAGTCATTGTAGTTTAATAAAACAAGAGTATTATAAAACGTTTATTGTTCACCGCCGAGCATTCACACGGCGACTGGTAAAGGCGGAAACCTTTTATTCTAGTTAAACATATTTTCAGGCAGCTGGCAACCCGACGTGCGGAGATATAAATATTTATGAAAACACTGTCCGAATTAAATCCAGTCTCAACGTTTACGACGTCGTATTGTTCTCGTTTTTTCCCAGACGTTTGCGAAATAAAACGTTATAGTAGCTGACGTTGAATGATTAACTGTTTGTTATATGAGGGAAACCAAAAACGCGGCTGCTCGAGGCAATAAACGGTATTCGCGGCCCACTCGTAAAGGACTCACTAAATTACATTTTCAAACGTACCTACTTGTTACTACTTGGTTTCTTTCTACAGTCACCTTCCCTATGCCGGCTCGACGAGATGAATGTGCATCACGTAGGCTACTAATGCACACTCCTCTCGTTATACCTGGTTACTTCCAAACTAATCCCGAAACAAGGCTAGATCACTTCACGGGTGTTACTGCACTTGAAAGTGGTGATAACCCAGGACGATAGACAGGGTTAATAACCATCATCAGTCTTTAATTAAAGCCTATATTAAACCATAGGTACTGAGCGACCAAACTATGTACTTACATATTGCAATAATATATTTTTAAATTTATCGAGATTTGTATCGCGTGGGTCCACGTCTTCTACCGCTAGACCACGGCCTCTCAAAACTTTTACGACTTCTAAAGATATAATCAATTTGAAGATTTAATAATAAAATATATCTACGAGATATTTGATCTACCGGTACAAACATTATAAGGTTTTGTATAGATATATTTACTCATATTTCTTGACCCTTCAACATAATGTATGAAAACTATACCATTGTAAAATATACCTTAGCGTTTAAGGTTTAAAAGGATTTATAGCTTAACGCCAACGAAATATTATACAGCGAAATGCGATTTAACTATTTATATTTATTTATACCATAAGAAAGGAGATCAAATAGCTTTTGTCTTCCCTTCCTTACTTATTCAAACAAAATTACATATGCCTCTTTCCGGATCGCCATCGTCCGAAATTTTACGCGTTCTAGAGATAGTGTCATGAATATAAATCTATCGTAAAGGACACCGTAGAGGAGGTTGGCAAAGTTTACGGTATAGCTCACTTTGCATTCTTTACGTTGAGGACCTTTATGGCCGTTTTATATACTCACGTCTTTTTGCATAAAAGTGGTCACTCTCTACCGCTGAATAAGGTGTATAATACACTTGAATTATTAGCATTTTTTTTATTGTAGCTCAGGCATATCACAACACTCCGCCTGATGTAAAGCTAGAGTCTTTTGTTTATATTTTATAGCATTTTATATAAAGTAAAGTGGACGTACTCTCCATCGACATGCTTGCGCGGAAATGTATGTAGACGAGCCAAACGGAGTGTGTAGAGAAATCTGACGTTTCGGATGGTGTGCACTCATTTCATCAAGTCGGCATAACGGAGGCTTTGGCCTGCAGACTTTTCTATGTAGTGACGGTTGTCTCCGCACTCTAGCTTAAACGGGACGATTGTTATTATAGCTAAAAAGTTTCTGGCGCTTCGTAGACTCGGCCTAGCTACGCTAACGACACTTTATTGTTATAAAGTATTAGCTAAGATCTTAAATACATCTTTTTATTAATTATTTAATGATAAATCCAATAACATAATAATAGAATTATCTCCACAAACATATAGCGTTACAGAAGGCTACCATGCTGATCACTTGCAGAATTATCCGTAAATTCTTGCAAACAAACGTCATCCGACCAAATAACCGGCTAATAACTTATTCTCGGAAGTGTAATAAAATAATAATAGTAACGTATATTCTAAATAAAACAAGCATATAAAAATAAAACAAAATCATACATTTAACACATGAAATAGGTAACACAATAGGTGACCTTATTACTAAGCAGAAACTTCCAGGCAACCTATAAAGAAACACACCTACGCTATAATAAATTACTTAACAAATTGGTTATCTTATTATATCGAATACTGAATACAAATGTGTATAAAATACAAATATAAATAAAATAGTAATAATGTATACGCAGCCTAAGAAAGTTGAGTCTTATGTACTCGTAGATGCCATTGTTATGACCTCTTCACATGATATTCACAAAATATTTATACATCCCCTTTATACAGTGATGTTTCTTTCATAATAATAACAATAATTTAGACTGGAATTTAGACTTGTAAATTGTTTTTTCACTCTAGGTTACCACAATTTTAATACAAATAGCATTTCCAATGAATTAAAAGTAAAATAAATAGTCTTTAGACGGCTTTTTATACTAATATTGTTTAAAAAAAATAGTCGTCTTGGTAATATTTTTATCTAGATCGCGAAGAATTTATAGCGGCGAAGTAACAAGGCTTGTACAATCTTCAAAAGGATGTTTAGCGCCTCCAGCGATCTCTGTTAACTATTAATCCCATTTTCTTTTGCTGGAGATAACGAAACTCATTTAGGATATCTCGCGAACGCCCTCCTTTCAGCCTTTTGGGGTTGCAAATCTTAAATATAACAGCGAACGTTAAGGAGACGCTGTGAAAATAAATATTTTATTAATAATAATATCATAAATTACAGAATTCACTTTAAAGTATTTGAACATTGTTTTTTATAATTTATTGTTATATTTTTACAAGCAATTTATTTAACTATAATTTAGAATAATAATGACTATATTTGAAGTTACATTTATTTGTTAAGGGTCATGGGAAATTTTTAAAACAATAGCTACTTCATACATTCTATATTCTACAATACATATTTCGTCTTGAGACCAAAGGTTTCTCTTTATGTCTAATAAAGTTTTCTTCAAAGTATCCTTAATTGAAAATTCAAATTTATGCATAAGCTCTGATTGTAGCGAGGGTCTCGAGGAAACGGCAACGTCTCCGAGACAAGACATTTAAAGAGATTCACTCAAGCCTTTCTAGTTGCCGATGTAGAAAGGATACTTAACAAATTAAGGTTGACGACAATTTCATTAGCGGTCTTATGGAATAAGGGGTTAACTCAATTGCATAACTATATTGCACGAATTATTTTTATAATAGAAAGCGATATTTTATCATTAGAAAAATAAGTTATTATTTATAGTAATTCGGAACAAAAAAGTGCAATCACGGACAAATTTCTGCAGGCAGCAGTCGTCTCTACATTGCGGTTTGAGGAGACGAATGTGGACCATCAGGTTGACAATACACTCCTTTCATTAGTCCTGACCCAAAACTCTACAAGACATTACTTAGAGGACCAGAGACATTGCAAGGGAGGCAGCGAAATAATCAGAGATTCTGCGCCCGTCGTTGTCACGTTGTTCACCTCGTCGAACAAACTGAAAAAACTGCGCATTCGAGACTGCCTTCAGAATTGCTTTAGCGTTGACACTTATTTGCGAATTTGCAAGCTTTTTATAATTAAATAAATGAAGATGTACCTATTTAGTAAAATATAAATCGGATAGAATTGATTTTCCATTAATATTAAAACGAAATAACGATATTAAATTATTTATCGCACCCCTCGCTTTAGAAGATAAGAAAGTTAAAGAACTTCTGCTAAAAGTTATTGAACTTCCTCAAGTCTAGGCACGTCTTACCTACTTAGGTACTTTCTTAACAAATTAAAAGCTATTAAGACAGATTTACCAATATTTAGCGAAAGCAGCCCGGAATTGCTTCAAAATTAAAACGATGTTTTGTAAACGATTTTCCAATAAACGTGTTTGTAATAAATATTTTCCTTGTTCTAACCGAACATAATTTAAATCATAACAAATTAAAATAACATTTAAATCCGCGAACCCTGCTAAACTGTTCTAGGGTTGCCAAATTTTTTTTGGCAACACTCCGCCTGATATAAAGCTAGAGTGCGGCCCATGAACGGAAACAACTGCTACTACAGATAAATGTATACAGGCAGCAGTCGCCCCGGCTATGCCAGCTTGAGAGGACGAATGTGTACAGATTAACAGTGTACACTCTTCTCGTTATATCTGGCTACTTTCAAACTGATCCCGAAACGCGACAAGGTCACTTCACGGGTGTTACATTCGAAAGTGGTCGTGCTACCCGTAGGGCAGCAGACTGGGCTAATAACCATCATCAGTTTAATAGTGCCTATAGGTATATAGATATAGTACATATAACATAGTTACATTGTTCAGAATTTAGCGAGGTTCGAACACGGATCTCATCGGTCGTGTGTTCATGGGTCATACCGTTACAATACGGTCGTTCTAAAATCTCTGCTAAATGATAATTTTAACACGAGTTTTGTACAAAATATCCATTTCCATCGGGGGTGTGACAATCGGGGTCGCAATCTAGCGATGCGCCCTACACTTCCGGGCATTAATAATCGCGAGGCATTATTTCATAAAGACGGAAGTGTGATAACTCCGCGGAGACTTCGCTTCTTCTTGTGCGTATACTATTTACGCAGTTACCTCATATACCAACCCTTACTAAATTTATTATATTTTAAGGCGTCTCATTCTTACCTCAACATTTATGCCAAGAAGAGGTACGACTAATAGAATTAAGTAAACTTAATATAACGTGTATTAAATATTTATAGAAAGTGGTCTTTTTTTGTTTGGGTGATTCTCTCAAGCCGACATAGCGGAGGTGACTGCTATTTGCATACATTTCTCTGTACTAGAGCTACTATAAAATGGCGAATGTAATGTTATATATTTTTATAGTTGACAAGTATTTAATATAATGTTAAGGTAGAGTGAAATCCATAAGCGGAGACGACAACTGCCATAGAGAAATATATATCTGCAGAAGAGAAAAAAGGGAGTTTTGTCACTTTTGTCTAGTATTTACACCCTTCGATGTTGAAGTTAGAATGTGGTCCATAAGCGGAAGTGACTGCTGCCATAGATAAATAACAGTCGCCCACGCTATATCGATCGACTCTGATTATATACTCCGACTACTCTCCGCCAGTATCTCGACACTCTGCTGTCCCACTGTTTTCGAATGTAACACCGAGAATGTATAACGAGAGGACTGTGCATAATTGTCTCCCCAGGCCGTCATAGCGAAGGCGACTATGCCTTTAGAAATTTATCTGTAGGAGCAGCTGTTTCCGTTCATGGACCTAGCTTTACATCAGACGGGGTGAAAAACAAAAACACGTTTTACGAAAGACCACGTTAATAACCACTATTCATACTGCCTTCATTTTACAGTAAATTTACACGTATTACGTTTCCAGTAAATAGATTAATACGCCCACAAAATATTCGTTGTTGTTTTAATTAGCAGACAGGATTACATTATGACAGGTGCGGGATAGCCTAAATTAAATCGCGTGAGATTAACAGTGACCTCTATAATCTTTTTGTTCGCAAACTCGTTAACATTCATTTGGGCACTACACATGTTTGTTTGTGTTATTACTTATAAAATAAGCGATCTGCCCTGCTGAACGGTTAAAATAATTTCATATAAGCGTTATATTTCGCTCGGGTCACGTAAAATAGGGCCGCTTGGGGAGAAAATTACATTTTGTTTGGCCACGTCCGTTGTGGAGACATGGGACAACTCAGTTAGCTAACGTTCGGTATTCTTAGATAATTCTTTCATATCTCAACACTGCCAAGTCTCATGAGAACTCTATCTTCCAAGTTAACTACATATACTCTATAAAGGACAATGCCTATTTTTGGACCCACTTGATATAATAGCTTGTTAACAAAACCATATTCTAAAATAATCTTATGTTTACCAATCAATAGACAATGTTTAATTACATAAAGAAAAACAAATATCATCAATTATTAAAGCATTTAATTTGACAATAACCTCAAATATGTATAGCGAGATGAGTGTGCACTGTCAATCTAGATGGTACATGCTCGTCTCCTCAAGCCGGCATAGTGGAGGCTTGGATTCATGGACCGCACTCTAGCTTTATATCAGGCGGAGTGTTGTCACATGCCGAGCTACAATTAAAAGAAATATATATATTGCATCAGAAAAAGTCAAATTACTCAACAACCCGGGTAAAAAATTTAAAACTAATTGGTGATAAGGAATGTGGATTTATTTTTGTAGAAAATAAAATAAACATGAATGACGAACTCGAAAAAAAATTGTGGACCCAATTCTTTTAGGCGAATGGGCATTCTCCTTTGGACCAAAACAACGAGCAATAAAAATTACTATTATTTTTAATAACTTGTGTAATTCCTTTCCCATCACAATCGTTAAGGGAGTAGACTTGAAACATAACTGCACCTGTGAAGCCGTTAATGTTTAATTAGGAACTTTTTCAGGCAATGTAATTACCAACCCGTATGTAAGTTCTTACCTTGGGAAGGGGCAGTTGCGGTCAGACGCGAACATTATTTCAACATTAGCAAAGTTGCGGACGTCCCGAAACCCAAACTTTTATACCTCCCCGGAACCACAAAAATAAAACACAGAAGCGAACAATATAGAAAGTGTTTCTATCTAGGAATTAATAGGGCTTCGACTTTGATGTGGGATTGTATTTAATACAGACTTTATATGTGGAGGTTGAAATATTTTCATTGAGACGTTTTTGGGAAATTGTTTTTCGTGTTCCTGTGTGAAGAGATACATTTGATATTCACGTTTTCGTAACGCGAGTTGTTTCAAAGAGGGGGAAGTAATCTCCTATAATGCCTTGTTTTAATTTCAAACCGTAAATAATAATTTGGTCAATTTGGCTTATACAATTTCGGTTGCGTGTTGGAAGTTTTTATTAGAATTTTATTGTTATTTAGGCGTGTTTGTTTCTTGTTTCAGATTACGGTGGAGGTTGTAAAGAAGTCGGACGCTAATGTGAGTTTCCAATTTTTATTTAGTACTTAAATTTTTTAAATGTAAATGTACTAAAAATGTGATTATGCTAAAAGTAGCTGATGTAAATAAACGTTGTGCGTAGGTATGTTGGTATTTAAACATTTACTTTTTACTTGTGTAAGCAAACAAAGGGTAGTAAAGGCGGCTTTACATGTCTATGTATATTATTGTATATACCAGTATTCGTATTTACCGACTACACCATTCAACAACAACTACTTTAGGCGAACTTTAAGAGCAGGGAGTACAGTCCAAATGTAGTCATCCCAAAACTATGACCGTTAAGAAGCTTTTATGAGCGGCCGGCCATTTAACCCGGAGTCAAGAGCTAATCCGCTCTCGCTGGACTGCGGTCTGAACTACGCACCTGAGACCCCGCTTTTTATTTCTCATTCGCATTTCCACCTAATTTAGGAAGCCGCAGAGCTGCAAAGGTGGGCCGAACTTTGTCGGGCATCATAAATTTATTTAACGGCCAGAAGGCAATAAGAGGCGGAGTGTAAAAAGAAAAATACGATACCAACGTGCCTAGCCGTTATTGCAATTAAACAGAGGAAGTAAATCTTTCAATACAAACGGAGTTTTCGCCTCCCTGTTTGTTTGAATTTATTGCTTTGTTTAGTGAGTTTGCATCTGATTGAGGGCTTTGCGTGGGCCAAAACGTGCATACAAAAATCGCTTTTCAAATTTATTTCCTCTCATCATAATTGAGATTCTTTATTCAAAAGACGCATTTTTACTTAATTATGAAACACATTTCATTCACAATATTTCACAATTATGAGTATCTTTCTATAGAGCATATTTAATTTTCAGGAGAACGCATTTCAATGAATAAAAATGAAAAGGAAATTGAATTATAGCTGTAATAATTTTAACGCGATTAATATCTTCACTTCCTTTTGAGCCGAGACAATTTCTATCTACATTACGTTCGCTTTTTTCCACATTTTCATTTCCTCGATAAGGCGGCGCGGATTGGCTCACATCCTTCGATAGCTCAATCGTTCCATACACGTATTTAATTTGTTCTGTGTTGATTTATTCCGCTTCGATTATACCATCTCTTTTGAAGCAGACTGTCGATAAACGACTTTTTTGCCCTCCACGTAGGGTACAGCTGGCTTAACACGCTATGAAAGAGCAAAGAAATCGAGCAAATTATCCATCTGAGGGAATTCTTAATATTTAAAGAAATTTTGAACCTTTACGCGGAAAAAATATTTCTTGTGGAAAATAAACCTAAAGACGGATGTTATTAAAATATAGACCAAACCGAAGGTTAGTTGAACTGGAGAAATTTAGATTTACATATTTATGATTAGACATTCTGGGAAATGTTTATGTGTTTGTTTAATTGCTCGAAGCTTTTGGTGGAATTAAATAACATAGTTATTAGGGAGTAATTATTATTTAGAAATGAAAGGACTTGTGTTAAATTCAAATTGCTTAATGGCTCGGAAGTAAGCGTTTCATTTTCCTCAAGAACTGTTGCGTTGTATTTTTATTAGTCACTCGTGGCATTTTCTTCATATGAGAAATATGAAAGGAATAAAGAAATGGTTTTGAGCTCTATGGCGCAGTGGACACGCAGCGGCACGGGGCCCGGGTTCATCTCTATTTTAAATTAATATTTATTTTTATTATTATTAACTTTATTTTCCTCATATTTCTCAGATGTTTTCTTCAAGGGATAAGTTTTGCAGTGAAAAAAAAAATGTGCCGAGAGCAAACGGCTCCCACTATTTAAAAAAGTTATACCTACTTAATATTTATTATCGCATTACGTTATTATTTGATACATTTCATTTTTTAAATTTTAATCAAACAAAAATTATTTTTAAAATAATTGTGTTTTATAAATTATTGTGCGATGAACATTGAGATATATACTAGAGGCGCAATAACGCTCCTAACGTGAGGCGAGTGAAGATCTGCCCACAGCCATAATTAAGCTTTCTGTCAGTTTATATTTGACAGGACTCATAATGGGCAAATATGTGGTGAAAACGTGCAATTCTCGATCCCAAATGCACAACAAAAAAGCGGGATTACGTTTCACACGTAAATATATCATTTCAACATCTATATTGTCCTTAAACAATGAAAAAAATTAGGGATATTTTTTTACATTTAGTGTTGCTAGTAAAACATCGTTTCCCATAACCCGTATAATAATATAAAAAAAAATTCAAGACAGATAACCTCGTCAGACCGCTCATGATTTTTGAATGATTTTTAAAAGTAAAATTAAATGTGGCAGGATTTTTTAATAATGTTTGTTTATGAATATGTTTATAAAACGTGTAACATGTTGGTTAGCAGTGAAAAAACAAATGTAATGTGTCATTCTTATCGCTTTAATGTTTGTTAGGACATAATTTATAAGCACTATGTGGACTAAATTACTTAAATAATTAACATAAGTGTGATTGAAATGTTCATTTCTAATGAAAAGTTTTTTAGTTCCACTTTTTTTATTATAAGTTTATTGACCTCAATGGTAAGGAGGCTGATGTTCATTTGTTTGCGCACAAGATCTGCACCAACTAGTTTCGCCTTCCCCTTTCTTCTATCAGACGTCCAGACTCGAAGAGGCGTTTTGACACTACGTTTTTCGGATGTACTGCGTAACTGTGGAACTCCCGGGGTCTGTGTTTCCCGATACGTACAATGTGGGCCTATTCAAATTATCTCATAAGCAAGCTCCACCTTAGACCTAGACCTACTTAAGGAAAGATGTAGGATGTTGTCAAATTAAAACAATAGCCCAGTCTGCTATCTTGCGATACTAGTACCGCAGATACGAAAAAGTACCACTTTTTTCATGCGTAGCATTAGCAAAGTGACCTAGCCGCATAAGAAGTATACGCTGTTAACCTAGACGTTACGTCTCATCAAGTCGGCATAGCGGAGGTGACTGGAGTGCATAATAAAGTATTATCATTGTCATCTATTGCAATTTATATTCTTTTGACTCCAAAACACGTTAGCGTTCGTGTGTAATTTTTTCGAGCTAATTATCAACTTAATAATTGAAAATATACCAATTTGCATAAACAAAAACAATTGCAATTGAATTCCCCGTCAATTGTGTATGCGTGTCGAATGTACGGTCAACAGAAAAAGTGATCAAATATTCATCGGGACTAGACTATCGATTTCAGTACCCCTCACCCAGGAATCAAAGGCACGGTCACGAACGCCCTCGTCGAAGATGTTATCATGGCCGCACCCGCATTATTACGTGATATGATGAAACATAAACTTATATCCGTGGATACCTGCCGTACATGCTATCTCTATCGTTCTTATAATCTCGCCTATTTGCCTCTAATAAAATACAAAGAAAAAATATTTAAAAATATGTAGTACCTTGGCCCATCGCATATAGTTCTTAATAAACGGAAACAAAAACATGCAAATAAGCCCTGCATACGTTGGATTAAGGCACAGGGCTACAGTTTTGACCCTACATGTTCTAAACGCATTACAACTGCCACGCTCCGCCATTTTTATTCCTAGTACCTAGTACAACTTCTATTGTTAGACAAAATACCACAGAGATATGTACTAGAGAATCTAGAGAAGCAATCCTCATACCTCGAACATAAAAAATCGTAAGCCGCTTCAAACGATTTGACAATGTTACCGTCAAGACAAATACTAATTGAGAGGAAACCTAAAAGTAACTACTCGTACTGTCATCTTTTCTCTCGCGTCACATTGGGAGCGGTATTGCTTATCTAGTTGTATATCAACGCAGAATACCATATTTTATATGACAACGCTTCAATCAGCTTAATACGAGTAAGATTCCCGAAACGTAACTAGGTGACTTCGCAGGTGTTACACTTGAAACAACCTGCCTACCACACTTTAATTATTAACTATATTTTATATATAAAGTGCATCTTTACATTGGTACTAGTCGGAATTTAGTGAGATTTGAACACGGGACTCATCAATCATGACCACGGCCAATCTTGAAGTAAGTGCCTACTTAAATTGATTTGGATTTGATTCGTTTGATTGTTCGAATTATCACCAAAATGTAACTAAATCAAATAAAAAATTAACTTAATTCAAATATAAAATTTATTACAAATCATCTTCCGTTGTATCATTGTTAGTATAGCTATCAATAGTTAATTATATCGTCATTATATCACCAATAACCATATTATCTAAACCAAGATTCGAATACATTGTTACCCTCCATATAGTTGTGCTAGTTAACCCACATAATATGATCAACTTGGAAATACTTCCGAATAACGCGACGAGACGATGGCACGCGACATTCTATAAAAGTACTGCCGCATGTGACCGCATTCCACTTGATGGTAAAGCTATAGCGCGGAGGGTGGAGTCTGAGTAGTTATGGAGATTTTTAACAGTTCATAAAAAATGAAGAAATAATTGTTTTTTATTACTTTATGATTACTTGTCTTAATTTTACACATACTTTTAAAAAAAATTGACAGTCCAGCTTTTTACTTTCCGTGGTCCGGATCTGGACCACTCACCATCAGTTGTCAGTTGTCCCCTGGTCTAGAAATATAAATTTCAATAAATCAGATTTAAATTGTTCAAAGTAAATGACTGAAGTAAATGAAAAATATGAATTTTTAAATTTTTATGATTATATTATAATTACTTGGTTTTTAAAAGGAGAATGCCCATTCGCCTAAGAGAAATGGGCTCACAATTTTTTTTCTTTTTCCTCGTTGTCTAGGAAAATAAATCTACATTCCTTATCGCCAATCAGTTTTAATTTTTTTACCCAATTAGACTTTATCTGTTGCAACATTTAAGGTTATTATTATATTAAATGCTTTGAATATTGATGATATCTGTTTTGTATGTAATTAAACATTGTATATTAATTGATAAACGATGAAAATAAGATATTATTTTAAAATATTGTTTTGTTAATTAACTATAATATATCAAGTGGGCCCAAAAATTAACATTGCCCTTTATTTATTTATTGTTTATAGTTAAAAATTGTCGCTGCATTCTGAAGTATACCTTAATCACTTCCCAAGGCGACGTGTATATCACGACTAATGCGGTAACACAGATAGCTGGTCAGTATTGGCTCAATTACATCGACACGAGAACATTAACCCCAATGATATATGTGTACACCACATACTGCTGAAATATTAACGTTATTAAATTATCGAGCTGATAACTCAACACGGCAAAGAATTTTATATAAACCATTCATGAAAATTTTGGCGACCATAAGCGCTTCTAGTGATGCGGTCGGATATCTAACCGTGTCGCGTCGACAGTGGGCGTCGGCCCTTATGAGACTTAAAATAAAACTGGAACAGAGTTAAATAACAAAGTTGAACGTTTTAGTAAGTACTTTTCATTTGTTTAGACGTTTTGCTAAATAAAAGTATTATACGAGGAAACCTTCTGAATCTACAACCAAATATAATTAAATCTGCTATTATTTGATTAGGATGTGTAATTAACTAATTTTAGACGACAACTGCGTATGCGTTCGTTTGATTCAATAAGTTGGTTTGGTCTGATAACGTAATGGGATTCTATGCGGAATATCAATGTCCGGTTAGCTTACATTAGCGGCATAGACAGATTGTAAATACAACAGGGAGGTATTCGCAAACAAATACTCTTAAATAATGCTGAAAGGATATAGCGGTAGGAGGTGCGATAAAAGGCATAAACTCAGGATCGATGAGACCCGTGTTAAATTCAAACAGGTATCAGTTATTATGTAATTAGGTAATTATGTTTTTTTTTATTGTAGCTCGGCATATGACAACACTCCGCCTGATGTAAAGCTAGAGTGCGGTCCATGAATGGAAACAACTGCTACTACAGAAAAACCTATGCGGGTAGCAGTTCACGCGTCTTACCGCTGGACTACGGCCGCTTGACCGTTGACACTATTCGATCGCTCAATGCCTACGATAGAAGCACTACGTTTTCTTTTTGTATTATAAATATTTTAAAAAACTATACCGTAAAAAATATTAACATGCACGCAACGACTTGAGGTCAGATCACATTAATTTTTGATCATAATTTAGATTAAGATCTTATTAAACTTAATAAACAAATTTTCTCATCTCAAATTCGTGCCTGAACGATATTGGGTACGAACATCAAAACTGATAAGAGAAGGGTAAATGCACGAGTGCGTTCAGGTACTAGGGGTACAGGAAGAGGTGCGAGGGCGATGAGGGGGCTGATGAAGCATCCGCACGATTCAGGAATACCAACATGATTAATGGAAACTGAGCAACGATAATGACCTTAATGTATCATTAAAAATTTAAACAAAATATTGACCGCAGATTTTATGTCCATATGCACTTTTTGTTTAAGTAGCCCAAGAATATAGTGCTGTCCATAAGCGTAGAGAAATATCTGCAAGCAACGGTCGTCTCCGCTATGCTACGGGCTACTTCCAAGCTGTTCCGGAAACGCGACTAGGTATCACGGGTATTACTTAAAATTAATTGTACTGCCCTAGAACGTAGACTGGGCTAGTAAACATCATTGGTAGGCACCAAAGGCTTATTGTTTCTTCCAATTAAAAAATATATATAGACGTAATTAGTTTTACCTAATATTACTTAATATAATGGTCTAACTTAACATTATGTACTATACACAAAGTTTTCAAAACAATATAATTCAAGTTTAACAAGGCAAACAGTTATAATTAAAATTTCCTAATTCAATAATAATAATGTAAAGCATTCATGAAGAAAGGTGTAACATCCTCCCACATCCGACTGCTATTACAATCCGGTTATGAAATAAGTGAACTGAAAATTATGTATAATTTTTTCTCAAAGGGGTTCGTGCGATACATTATCGTTGAACGAGTGAGTGAATCGGTGCAACCCCTTCATGTCAGAGTTAAAACAAATCCTAATGCACAAAATCATCCCGCATTGGTACGGTTCGTTGCGCACACCCGCCATCGGCCGTGGTTTTACTTGTATATAACAGAAGCTTTCAACTTTGCCGCACCACGAAACGTATTGATTATTATATTCTTTTCTCGTTATGCAAACTTTTATTTTGGCATTCATAAACAGATAAAAGTTAAAAGTAATATTAAAAAAAAACTTATCAACTTTTGCAACTTTCAAGTGTAGTACTCGAGACGCGAACTTATCGCGTTTCGATATTAGTTTGGAAGTAGCCAGGTTAGGTTCAACGAGAACAGTGTGCATTGTCAATCTGGATGGTACATAGTATTTGGACAGCACGAATTTGCATTATCCATGTTGACAATTCGCTAACCTTTTAATAATCAATAATTCTGTGTCTATCTTTTTCACCAAGTCAAGGAAAGAACCCATCCTAAAATATTCCTTCTACGTAAATTTAATATTAAAAGTTTAACTGATAATATATTCAGTATATTTCACGGCAGATTTTGAATTTATCAGAGTACGTAAGGACTGACGAGTGACTAAAAATAATTAAAATTCCATTTTATAAAATAAGTAAGTGAAAGAATGTAAAACTTCTGCATTAGTATGTTGGTTAGTCCCCCTTCGCGTTATAATTAGATACCCAGGTGGTCGGGTAGGCGTTCGGGGTCTTATATTAACCCGAAAATTTTCACTGAACACAACGATTTTAATATTAAATTAGACGAGGTAATTATGACGCATGAATAAACATACTTACTTAATGTTTTGTAATTATTTATTACACTTTCTTTTAATTCAAGAGGGGACTTATGTAACATTCCCTTCAAGTACTCGTAATAATGTATACGGATCTATTTATTCAAGTCTGTAGGCAAGCAGTTATTTCAGTCTCTCAAACAGAAAAAGAAAATTGGGAATAAGATACAATTTAACCCTTACAAACTAATCGGGCACCACAAACTAGCGAGTAATAATAAACGTCTCCACAATGTTGAACGCTCCATAATTCACGGTTAGTCGGGATAAGCTGCAAGTAAATCATAGAGCGATGAATGCGCGGAACCGTCTGCGGGACCCACTGTGTGTTGATAACGGTTAAATATGGTGCATGTGCTCATATTGTGTGTTTAGAGCTTGTGAAGCATCATGATAATTTTTGTAACTAAAATACCCTTATTAGCAATCCTAGCAATAAGAAATTGGCAACACACGATACTGGCGTCCCTAGTATGGGTTACCAACAGCAAAGACACAGTACACCTGAGAAGAAAATATAAACATTATCTGTGACGGTGTGGTCAGCGCGCCAGTGACACGGACGCGGTTGTCACAATATTTATTTATATTAGTATTATAAAATAACATAAAAAGGTATTTCGTTTCAGGTCTGGTCGATATGTTATGTTTGTGTTGTCCTTGTTCTGATGCCCAAGTCTTTTAGTTTAGGGTCAGGGCATCATCCCGTCCTTCGGTCCTTTGACGGTGAGTGACTGGATCACTGTTAGAGTTGCTGATCTCCCATCGGTCCTCAGGTTGTGGATAGCGGCTCCCGGGATACTTTCCTAGCACGAACCAAAACTAGCAAGGTGAGGTCTCTCCTCTGGTCACACTCTGCTTTCAGAGAAAACCTGAGTGAGAGACCACCCTTCATCGCGTGGGCGGAGGCGGTAGCGAAGTAGCGACCGTTATCTCCTTCGCTCCGGGCCAAGAGCGGTAGTCCTGGGGTTGGACTGCCGCTCACTTACTTGGCTGGAATGGTGTTTCTTTAATAAAAAATTTCTCCCACGTAAAGAAAAACGGTGAAGGCATCATATTATGTGAATAGTACTGTACATATTATAATATGTATTTTATTTTATTTGAATATTTTAAACTATTTTTAGAAAACAATTGATAACCGCTGACCTTTAAAGATTGTAACGACTATTTGTATAATGAAATGGAAATAAAAAACTCCCCGCCATGAAAGAATTTATTTAAATAGAAACACTTCAACATTTTTGTTCATGATTTATTTTAGCTTGTTAATCATTTCGTGAGTAATTATTATTTGTGTAAACTTACATTAACAATTGTAATTATTTGATTGTTGATAAAAAATCAGCATTTTTTTTTAATTTTCATAACAGTCCCGGAGTCATGGAGATATATAAATACAGAAAACCTTTTACCTATGTGACCACACAGCCTCATTTTAAGTTAAAATGCGGTCATACGCAAAGACAACTAACTGCTACCACAGAGAAGTGTATGTAGACTTGAGTCGAGTTCACTCGAGGAGTGTAAACAGTCCAAGGTCTCATCGACCATACGGCCCGTCCTCTACCGCTAGAACAGGGCCGCTCAACTTAAGGGTTAAGTTGTTACGTTATGACTGGACTAATAACTATCAACAGAACATAAATAAACACTTTTTTTTTCAAATGCTACAATTAATATTATCGTATAAATAAATAATAATTATGATTATTATTAAAAACAAAAATAAATCAGCTAAAGTAATACTCGCTGACAAGTAAATTATTCTTAATTACATCTAACCCTATCGTTTCTTTCCACGCAATATTAATAGATATATAAATGTTTATATTGATAAATTGGCATGTGCGTCCTCGGTAACCGCTAAATAGCGTGTGACTAATGATTCTGATACCGCTGTTTGAACAATAAACCCGAGTCTATACATTTCTATATCTATGTACAGTTGCACTGCAATATCGCGATAGTTACGAACCATTGCATTGTCTAATTTATTATCAATCTGCACTATAAATGACAATTAGTTTGTTTTATTTTGAAATATTGCTTTCACACGTTCAAATACTAACTAGTGTTTAATACAAAATTAATGTGACTGTTAAACGATACAATAAAAGTATTATATTATCATATATAATGTTCATTTGTTTTACGTATGTTAAAATATATTAAGTTTAAAAGATATTATATTAATAGATAGTAAACGTTTGCGTCGTCTAGCATTGTGAAAACAGTAAGTTTTCATATTAACGTTAGCGGCTTCAGTTATGGCCTGTTTGCATGCAAGCCTTCTGTCACGCCTCCTTCAGTTTTTGTTACTTTGCTACTTCATACCTCACATTACAACGAACACAAAAAGAATAATGTCTTAAGTATCCTTATATTTCACCTTATTTCTAAGAAACTATTTAGTTAGTTCCATTTTGTTGGCACTGTTTAGGATATTGTTAAATGGTAGCATTCGTAGCAACTGCAAAGTTTACTACGAAGCATAGCGTTACGATATCTGAATGATAGCATGATAATATTTATAAGTATCAGTGGCGAAGCATCAATACTAAAATTAATTAAAATTAAAATAAACATAATTAATATATAAAAACTTTTGCGATGATTTATTTCATAATATTGTTTTGTGTTATAATTTAATTTGATTTTGGTTTGGATTAAATCCATCCTTTGCCGATAGTAAATCATTTCTTTGTCTTAAAATGAGATAGACAGAGGATTTCCTATTTAAAATACCTTGTGTGATCACAGTCAGCCCGAAGTTAAGCTAAAGTGTGATCGTGAAGCAACTGCAGACCGCAATCGCATCCATTATCCTGGCTTGAGACGACGAGTGTCCACCATCCAGGATGACAGTGCACAGTACTCTCATTCGAAATGCGACTAGGCCACTTCACGGGTGGTGAAAGTGGTAATTCTTCACCGGAACAAACCTGGGCTATTAAAGTTGGTAGTAAGCCACATAAAACATTATATTTAGCTAAATAACAAAAGTCAAGAAAATTGTTGATATTAATATATGTAAATAATATTTTATTCTGTACGTTTTTATGCCTCGAGGAACGTGACATGCTCTATGAACTTTTAATCGAAGTGGAAACTGTTGAATTAAACACAGCCTTTTATGTCAGTCAACTGTCATTGTTTCTAATAAACATTTGTAAAGAACATCATACACAAATTAAATTGGAATTCGTTTATCAAATCCTCGATCTTTATATACATATATTTTTTTAAATGATTTTATAGTCCTATTGATTCAATTAAAGGGAAAATGGCCTATACAAAAGCATATACATAATAAAGTGATGTTAAGCGTTTGCTGCATGAAAACTACTGTCACAGAGAAAAGTTTGTGGTATCAACCGGGGAGGGCATAGGGGAGGCTTGAATTGATACGCAAAAAAATCCCTCACCTTCTGCTGCGTGATTAATCTTTTTAGGTAACTTAGGGCAAAACTGGTCTTATTTTGAGAACTAATCGAAAAAAATTGCAGCTTGATCGCTTTATGTTGACACTATAATTTACTTTGAGTACTGACTGAACATACATGGAACTTGTTGACAAATGGGTCAAAATCGTCGAAAATACGGTCAGAATACGGGTCTCATCTATAGTGAGTTCACCGTTAGCATCATGTCCGCTTTCAATATCCATAAAAAAATAATCAATTTAGTATTATTGCAGTTTTAAATCCTATATTTTAAGAATAATATAATATCGTTTGTTATTATATCGCTATAATATCGCTAAATTGTATGGTTCTATTAATCCCCTTGGTTAACGGTGAACAGCTGCTCTCAAGTAATCCTCTACTATGTAATTAAGTGAGAACTTATCCTTGCTTTTCATGATTTGTACTACTGCAGTAAGTTTACATTCTAGCTTCTGTGTTTATTTAATATAATCTAGAGAAGTGTGCGCTGTCAACCTGACTGGTGCTCTTGTCTTTTAAACATAGTGACGCGATTGCTGATTGTAGAGATTTTGCTGTGGCAGCAGTTGTTTCTACTCGTAGATCGATTTTGGTAATCTTGGTAAACAGATGTGTGAAGGGCGGACTCCCTTTAGATCTTACTTAGACTATTGGTAACCCTAATACCTAAATAAATCCAGTTTCTTTAAGAGAAATTTATTTACCCGCTAAAAAAGTAATTTATTCATTTAATGCAAATGCAACTTTTATTATTTTTAATATAATTAATATATAAGCAGAGACAACTAAATTATATTTGTAATTTATAGTAACTAATATTTATTTCAAATTATTTACCCATAAACCAAGAACTAATTTACAATACAACCAAATCAAATTAATTAAAACGTCAGCAAGATTCAATACCCAAGGGGTAGAACAAATAAAGCTAACCAAAATTTGGGTGGAGTATTGGTGGTTAGCAAACTAGCCTCCTACAACTATAGTGGTTGCCAAGTACACGGCCTGTTGTTGTCGATAAATTAAATTGCATCGACATAGATATGTTCCTACTTATTCATATATCGATGTTTGTTGCCACTATTGTATAGAATTGATTGGTTCTAGTTTACTCGACGGAGCATCTTCTATTTACATAGATATATCGTTTCCTTGTGCAATCTAGTAATAACTAAACTGCAAATAGTGGTAGGCAGACTGATGATGACTATTAGTCCAGTCAGACGTCATGGGGTAATACCACCACTTTCAAGTGTAACACCCGTGAAGTTACCTAGTATCGTTTCGGGTTCAGTAGAGAAGTGTGCCCTATCAATGGATGATGAATCGTAATCGTCATAAAGAGAAATGTCTCTCTTTAGTCATGTCGAGCTACTGTAAATCGAGTAAGAAGAATATAATATGTGAAAAAGAGCGGCCGTGGTCTAGCGGTAAGACGCGTGAACTCACGATCGATGAGACCCGTGTTCGAACCTCGCTAATTCTGACCGGTACCAATGTAACTTTGTTATATGTACTTTGGTCGCTCAGTGCCTATAAGCACTATTAAATAGTGGTAGGCAGACTGATGATGGTTATTTGTCCAGTCTGCCGTCCTGGGGTAGTACCGCCACTTTCGAATGTAACACCCGTAAAGTGACTGTCGCGTTTCGGGAATAGTTTGAAAGTAGCCAGGTATAACGAGATTAGTGTGCACTGTCAATCTAAGATGGTACATACTCGTCTCCTCAAGCCGGCATAGTGGAGGCGACTGCTACTCGCACAGGTTTCTCTGTAGTAGCTGTTGTTTCCATTCATGGACCGCACTCTAGCTTTACATCAGGCGGAGTGTTGTCACATTTCGAGCTACAATAAAAAAAAACGTAAGATTAGAAAATTCTAAAGAGAGCATGCATCTACTTAAGCGCTCGCATGATACGTAAAAATAATTAAGAAGAACCAGCCTATAACATCTTAAATTGTTATTTGCTCCAACGGTATACAAAGAAAGAAAAGAGCAAGCCCCTTAAGTAAATTAACATCGACAAACATCAGAAAGAGTCGTGCAAATCGATTCACTTCATTCGTACGGGCTACCCCTTATCTGTACGAAGCGCACGTGTGAACCCCGTTCAATTTTAATTTCATGCTCAAACAATGTCGCTATCGAGCTGGCTATTATTTTGTATCGCCGCCTGGGGTTGAGTTCATCTAAATCCGCTAGATAAGCCCGAATCTCTTTGTCGGCTTCACTCCTGATGGCTAATTCGGGACCTTTGGCTGATTGTACGGCCTCTTTTAATTTGTAATTAAAATATCCGATTGTTTAGGAGTTCTTTTATCCTTGTTATTCAACATGTCTTGATTAAAGATAGAGTTATTTTTTAAATTAAATTTTTGCATATTAAAATGTTTCATTTTTATTCTTAATTTGTTTCATATAACTTTGTGAAACTTATAATATGAAACACTTTACCTTAAAACTCTTACTATGTGAAAATGCTGCAATTTACGATTACAATAAACGATCTTGTAAAAGATAATCCTTTATACTTATCTTCAAATATTATTAATTACACGTCAGAAGCAGTATTAAAAAATATACCACGAAGCAATTGAAATTCAAATCATTTTCATTCCCCACAGACGATGATGATTTTCCAAAATTTCGGCTAGCGAATCGCATCATTCGGTTAACCCTCTCCGTGTCTGTGTTTATCAAAACACTTAACGATTTAATATGCTCGCTGAGTCCTCCCCACCCTCAACCCCTTCATGATACATTCGGCTGTATTAATGCAGATTATACTCGTTTGATAAGTGCCTGTTATGTTACTCAGTTTACTTTAAACGAATCGCTTACACTCTGATTGTGACTGATTATTATCATTTTAAAATGTACTAAAAATAAAATTATCTTTAAAGAACTTTTTAGAGGCGGTGATGATTATCTTTTGATTATAAGTCTATCTACGAGTATATACTGTCACTTTTAAGCGCAACTCGGGAGTAGCCGAGTTTAACGAGACAAACCTGCCAAACTGGACAGTGCACATTCCTCTTAAGTCAGCATAGAGAAGGTGTCTCTGAATGCAGACATTTTCTTTGAACCAATAATTAACTTACTTTACATCAGGCGGTATGCGATCACATGAAGGACTACTTCAAAAATGTTACAACGAGAATAGTTTGTTTAACTTTAACACATATTTTTACAATCCAATGTGGGTATGAAACGATGGATTGCAAAAATAAAAGATACGAAAAAAATAAAGATATCATAGCCCATTGATTTAATAAATTCATCTTAGGTATACCTTGTAAAATAAACTGAAATATTGCTTTAAAATCTCCAATTCCAGCAGCAATCTTTTGTCTGACAGATTACTTTCTATTTGGTTTTAATTAACGAAGCAGACATCGAACGTATAGCTGGTCAAAAATAAAGGAACGAGGGTCCATCGAACGGTTTAGTTTATGATTTTAAAATATTCATTCTGCAATTAATAATTTAAATTATTTTTATTCAATTGCAATTTAATGTTTATAATTTGCTTTAAAAAATTTGCACATTTTATTAAATTAATTCACCTATAGATACTAACATACATTTTTTATAGTAGCTTAACATGTGACCGCATTCCTGCTAAAAGGCGATGCATAATACACCTTTGCTATACCGGCTCGAGGAGACGAATGTGTAGCGTTCAGATTGCAAAACTCCTCTCGCTTATACTTCCAAGCTCATCCTGAATCACGACAGAGCTTTATTGATCTGTCTACTACTCTTTTTAAAAACGATTTTTTTATACTGAATATGTTCGAAGTATAATGTTTATTAAATACATACAAAAAATATATATAATAAAGATTAGACAAACATCAGCAAGTTTGGTAGCACCTGTAAAATTTTCCATTTGATTTCTTATCGATATAGATTAAGTACAACTAGACAAGTTGTAATAGGGGAACTTCTAATAAGAAAACTTCTAATAGACTCTTTGAAAGTCTCCATCTTCAACACGATATGAAACTAATGAGCCAAAACAGTTCTCTAGAAGCATGAACACTTTCATATCGTGATATCATTAACAATTTAAATACAAACACAAAACGCCATTCAAGTTAAATTCACTAATTAAACAAATTAAATAATAAATATCTTTTTTTTTTTATTGTAGCTCGGCATGTGACAACACTCCGCCTGATGTAAAGCTAGAGTGCGGTCCATGAATGCCGGCTTGAGGAGACGAGCATGTACCATCTAAATTGACAGTGCACACTCCTCTCGCTATACCTGGCTACTTTCAAACTATTCCCGAAACGTGTTACATTCGAAAGTGGCGGTACTACCCCAGGTCGGCAGACTGGACAAATAACCATCATCAGTCTGTCTACCACTCTTTAATAGTGCCTATAGGCACTGAGCGACCAAAGTACTTTTAACAAAGTTACATTGGTACCGGTCAGAATTAGCGAGGTTTGAACACGGGTCTCATCGATCGTGAGTTCACGCGTCTTACCGCTAGACCACAGCCGCTCATCTTAATTTTAATTGTCAATTATTCCATGAATAAGAAATAGAAACATCTATATTATATAAAATTTAGTTTTCATTTGCTTACTTCATTAGGCTAGAGGAAAAAATAACCCAAATGAATAAAAAAAAATCCTTTAAATTGTTTATTAAAATTTATGATTTAATCAAATTAAAAGTTTTTATACGGCTTACTATTGCGTTTATTTTGATTATTTCAGTTGAACGGCGCCGTTCCAACGTAGAGCGGAGAGTCGTAGGAAAACGTCCGCGAGAAACTTTTTTAAAAACATTATATTTATGATTTGTTCTACTCTAGAATATTATTTGGTGTTAATATAAGGAGTATGTAAATAATAGCAATCCAGCGTGTATTCTTGTTTGTTCCGCCTTCTGATGGAAATTCTTTGTTTACATTATCTCAATTAAGTCTCCGTTTTGTTTGTAGTTCCGGTTCAGAACAACACAGCACTTTGAACATTCTGTTTACTATTCCATGAACATAACGCTTACAAACAAATTAAACTTTATTCTTCAACTCTGCTATTAATATAGACTAGCTATTAAAACAAATTCATTTATTTGTCTTTAACATTAAGTTTCTTTTTTGTTCAAATGTTGCATTTTAGTTTTAGCTTTAGTTCATTCATTTGCTTCAATTACTCAGAGATTTATTTATTTTATTTATTAGGGCATCGAACAGCTTTATATTATACATATTTTTAATATAAATAATAATTAATACTACAGACAAACAATAAAGTATTGAAGTCCAATTATAAACTAAATTATTAGATTAATACAATAAAATTTTGACAATAAGAAATATTTAGTGATATCTATCTGAAAAAAGTAGGAATAACAATTCACATAGAACGAGCATCGCTGTAGATCGCGTTAATTGAAATCAAATAGAGATTACGGCGGGGATTGCGGCCGGGATCATGCCAGGAGGATTTCCACCTTCCAACCCGTTTCATGTTTCACGAGATACGTGATAGAGCTTTTGGTATGTGCTATTTTTTTGTGTTAATAATTTCCTTCGACATAATTTACTCTCTTTTATCATGTTTTATTTTTGTAAGATTCCTTTTCCTTAGCACAAACTAAGATTTAGTCAGATCGTAAGCTGATATATATAAAAACCTGAAATCCACTGTGGCATACCGCATACGTCGTTTTGAAAGAAATACTGCATTATTTAATGCGTAACGGCGCGGTTACCATTTACAGTTCTTAATTTAATAATAATAATATGTTTGGAATACCCATTACGCTTTTATTTATTTTAAAATTAAAGAGACTCTGCTTTTTGTTATTGTAGCTCGGCATCTGACACCACTCCGCCTGATGCTATGATGATACAGTCTATGTGACGGAAACAACTGTGACTACAGAAAAATTTTCAAGGCAACAGTCGCCTTCGCCATGTCGGCTTGAGGAGACGATAGTGCTTTCGTTATACTTGGGTACTTCCAAACTGTTCCCGAAACGCGATGTGATGAAGTGATCCATGGGTGTTACATTCGAAAGTGGTGGTACTACCCCAGGATTACAGATTGGGTTAATAACCATCATCAGTCTGCCCACCTCTATTTGCATTATCGACGTTTGATTTATGCATTGTAATATATTCATTATATTTAATTAATCTATCAATTTAAACGCATCTAGCGCGTCTAGTTACGGATGGGCTATTTTTCTTAAGTCAACATTTTTTCTTAAATTTATAACCTAGTCAGTAACTCAAATAAGTGAATTCGCTTTTCTGTAAGAAAAAACTTAGACAGCCATTCTGAACTGGTGGAGAACCGAACAATGGATACTCAGCCATGCTGGTCACGATTTGTCGCCTTAAAAATACGACGGTTAAATCCATAAAGTACTTCAAAGAATTACTATTCTTCTTTAGTATTTCCTTTGAAGTTTTACATTATAATATTAGATTCTATTTCACTAACAAAGGGGTTGAGATCACTGTACAGCCACTTTACTAAATTAGTACAAAACTTCAAAAAATACAAAGACTCAACTTCTCTTTAGAAGCTTGAAAACTGAGAAAATTAAACCAACAACAGTCTTTTGTATTGTAACAAGCATTACTTTTACTTTATTATTAATTCAATTTCCTTTAAACTTTTTATCAAACCCCATACTTTCTTTACATTTCATTTTAAACATTCCAAATTAGAGATCAATTCACGGCCGTTTGATACACGCTATAATATTGTCGTTTGATTTCGCATGTTAAATTCAGAGACAATGACAAGGAGAATACTATAACTTGGTGAGTTTACGGCATACCATTGGCCAGTCTGCGTATTCGAATTTCAAACTGGGACTATTCAAACTATTCAGTCCATAGATGGCTATAGAAACTGAAACATCATAAAATCTGTGGAATGTCGATAACGGGCATGCCGCTTTCCCTCGCCTCGGGGCAGTGAGGGGGCCAACCGTGTCAATGTATTGAATTTCAAAGATGATTAATGAAATCGTTTGAATTCTCACTGCTATCTATTATAGCCGATCTATGTGCCTGTATTCATACAGGTAAATATTTTATAATTATTAAAGTAATTAACTATTGAATACGATGATTAATCATAATCCTTTATTGTACATCTCCATTAAATAATTTTGCTACTACCTATTTATTTATTAAAGATAATATAAAGAAATAATTATTATAATAAGATATGTTGAATTATGATGAAAATAAAATAGAAAAAAATCACAGTGCACACATTATTTTTTCTTTTAGTAGCAGTTGTTTTCGTGGACCTCACTCTTGCTTAGCATCAGGCGGAGTATTGTCATATGCCAAGCTACAATATAAAAAAAATGTGAAGTGCTCTCAAGTGCTAGGTGATTTAGCTTGTGGTAATTGTACTTTGCTATCTTAGTATAATTTGTTTATAATGAAGCTTAAGTAGTAAACGATATCTTTGCAAACTTGTTTTGTATACTAAGGATCAGTTCTTACAACAGTGAAAGTATCTTTGTGTCTGTTAATAATTTTATCTCCTTTTTATGAGACATTTCACTCTTCGCCTACCTTCTTACTTCACGTCTGGATGTGCGCTCATAAAAGAAAACTTAAATTATCTTGGCGTCATAAAATATGTATCAAAAGTTAAAATATCCCTGTAATATCTCTGAACTTTTTAATAATGCTTAAAATTTGTTGTACATATTTAACTTTGTTGAAAATGTATATTAAAATTAAAGTTAATTAGGTCAACTGATATTTTATTTTATCTCTCGATATACATATAATTAATAGAGTCAATCGAATGATTGAATGATGCCGTATCATTGGACGGGACGGTATCGACCTGTTAACTTTGAAACGGGTAATTGTATGGAGAGATCGCATCGATTCGCAATTTACACCTTTTACCTATTGCAAATATTTAGATTAGATTAATATAGAAGTAGAATTTTATGTTATTCTGATTTGTTGTAACCTCAGATTACATTCCATTCCACACTCAAGCGAGCAAGACCCGCCATCTACACTCTCTGTTTTAGTCACATTCATTTGCCAGCTACATCCAAGATGTAAGACGCAGAGCAAAAAAGCAAACCCCGAACGGAGCCCGTTGGAAGCGAGAGTCGTCCACACTCTCGCACTCGCGTCACCTCTAGTAGAATGTGGATAGGTCATGAAAAGAGTAGAAAAGAGTTCATATTATATGACGTGCATACATCTGTCAGTTTCATACATTACAAATGTTATTGTAGGCGTTTATCACGCATGACACACGCATACGTGGCGTGCCCTTTATTCTGAGTTATATTATCAAATATATGAAAAAAATATCTATCACGTACTTACATTCTCGGAAAAAGAAAAGTTATTTCACACTTCACGGCTATGAATATAATTTTCTGCGATGCGTATTCTATTTTTTCTTCTCCGTCTTTGCAAATTGTGTTTGTAGACAATGGAGATTATATAATATATTCTCAAAAAAATATCTAACAAAAGCATTATATTCTAAGCACATATAAAAGGTAGATATTTTTGAAACTGTGATAAGCTCACGTTGAACATAGTTCGACCAAACTCAACAATTTCATAGTTTTAACAAGAATATCTGAGCTGTATCATTGGACGTTGACTATCGAAGCGAACCCATATTTTAGATAAATTCCTATACTGAAATAACTTTTGTCCCGCAGCTCATTGTTTGACTTTTGGACACTACTTTTTGGAGTATATACATAATACACATATTTTATAACACAATTCACCACCATTACCTACATATATATGTACATTATCTCTAGTTTTACTGAACAAAATCACAATTTTTCTGCTTATTTCAAATAGCGGTGGCAAATGCTTCCTGCAGAAATTTCTCAGTGATAGTAGTTGTTTTAGTTCATGGACCGGACTCTAGCTTAACATTGACATTTTCACAATTCAGCTGTATACAGGTATCTCATACATGCCCGTATCAGTGTATACTGTATCATACACTCAAGGGGCTAGCTGATACCGAAACGCGTCTAGGCGTTAGCTGATATATTTTAAGTATGTACACTTGATGGACGTCTTTGTAAACGGCTGCGTGTATAACTTAGACAACATCGCATCGAAAAAGTCGAGCAGCAGTGAAGCATTATTTTTAGCGTTTACGTCAAGACGATGTCTAGAACTGACAATAAAAATATTGTTAGTTACGTATCTATACCCATTTAATAGAATACGACCCGTGCATAAACGCAAAATGATGGATTACTGCTAACATAAAAAATTACTGCTAACAGTTATCTAAACAAACGCGCAAAATTGTTAAGACTAGTACCAAGTAACGCGACAAGCTCTGACAATATCGGACGGACAATTAAATCTTTTATTTATTGCATGTCACATAAAATAATATACAGTCTATATAATAGGAAGCCCCGGTAGGGCGTAGCAAGAACATAAATTAAATTTTAATATAAAATGTCAATTAATATAAAATTAAAGTTAAACCTAAAATAAAAAAGTAGGAAGAGGAAGAGATTTTTTTTTACAAGCGCGACTTTGTCGAACCGACATTGTCGAGATTATAAACGCGGCCTAATAATTTATATAACGTTCTACCTTGAATTGATCATTTAGTTTTAATCGTAACCCGACACCACGGATATTCACACACGTCTACACTTATTCAGAAGAGTGTTCATAAAAAGCTATGAAAAAGGTAAAGCACTGTTGTTCAGAGGTGCGAACTGACTCTCATATTACCAATAGACAAAACGATTCTGCGAATGCAACTATCGCATTACCTCTGTCATAAGTTCAAAACCATTGCAATTTAAAATCATCTTTATTGTTTAGGATATTAAGTCGAATATTGCTGTACATTCCTTTAAAAGTTTTCGCAAACTTTACACTCTTATCCTTGGAGACACGAGTACAAAAGTCATTCGATTTTGGACTTTATTAAAACGAAGAAGAATAGCAGTTAAAAGTGGACTTTATTTTCGCTTCCCTAGGAAAATGTCATCGGAACAGAGCTAGACGTTAGCGAAGGCGTCAAAGTGTAAAATGAGGGGTTTTGCGTCATGTCAGTGAAAGTCATTAGGAGTAGAATGGATGAAAATTGCGTGCATATTTATATCTCTCCAATTTAATATAGAAGATGTGATGGAATGAAAAATGTCTCAGGGATTTCGATTTTTTAATAAACACCACAACGATGCCGCGGATTTTTTCGTTCACCAAATATCTAATAGAGACGTAACTTAACATTTGTAAATATTCATTTATTTATATTTTCTTTTCTATTTCCATGAATGTAAACAACTGCTGCTCGTAGAGATTGTCACATGCCGAGCTACAATAAAAAAAACAACTGCTACCACAGATAAATTTCTACAGGCTTGCGCTATGCCGACCTGAGCAGACGACAGACTAAGGAGACTCGAGCACGTGCACGAATGTCCAGTGACACCGTCCAGACTCCTCTCGCTATACCTATAGAAGTTGCCACTAAATCCCCCATTTTTTATTTATTTCAGCTTTCACATGTCCGTACTCCGCCTGGTGTTAAGCTAGAGTGCGATCCATGAACGGAGACGACTGCCATTTCATCCCTTGTTTTTTAAACAAAGTGAGACTATTTATCCTTGCCAAATAGAAAATAAAATCTGTTCAGAGATTTAGGTGTAAAAAGGTAACAAACAGACAGACTCACATTTATAATTATAATTCATAAAACACACTCGACAATTTCCACATTAAACTTTAATAAACATTTAACTTTGCCGAAGTGAGAACTTTCAAACGATGTGATAATCTCTAACAAGCAGACTCTTCAGTAGGTTAGTAATATACATGTACATACGTACATATGTGTGTTTAAATCAAAGACAACAATAGTCTGGTCGGATTGTCTGTGGCGTCGGAGCAGGGAGCACTTCGCGGCACTTTCTCTACTTCGGGGCTCTGGAGAGGCGTCAGCGGTGGAGGCTCGCGAAATTAGATCCTACTGACTGCAAACAAAAATAAAATATATTATCAAATAAATAAATATTAAATGAAACAGTCCTCTATTAGGTATTATTTATTTAATTTTGACCGCAAATATACCCACATTTTGTGTTAATTAAATTCTTGGTAATTTAATTTAGACTATTATTTATTATCAAATTATACAAATTTAAAAGCACAAAAAGCTCATAGTATAGTTCTATAAATAAGCCTCTTTTGGAAAATAATATCAAAGGTTTTTTTGTTAACCTTACCTCGGGCCATTAAAAGGGGGTGTGAAAATTTGCTGCTTATTTTCACATACGTACAAGGCTTGATAAGTAGAAAGCTCAGACTGAGTCAAAACTGGGTGCTTATTATAACTTTTACTATTTCTTATGGACTATGTAAAACAACCCATTTGATAATAATAATAGCGGCCGTGGTTTAGCGGTAAAAGACGTGAACTCACGATCGATGAGATCCACGTTCAAATCCTGTCCTAGGGTAGTACCATCACTTTCGAATGTAACACCCATGAAGGGACCTTGTCTCGTTTTGGGAATAGTTTGAAAGTGACCAGGTATAACGAGAGGAGTATGCACTGCCAATCTAGATGGTACATGCTCATCTTCTCAAGCCGGCATAGTGGACGCGGCTGCTTCCCGTAGAGATTCTGTATTAGCAGTTGTTTCCATTCATGGATCGCACTCTAGCTTTACATCAGGCGGAGTGTTGTTACATGTCGAGCTACAATAAAAAAAAACTATGTTATATGTACTTTGGTCGTTCAGTGCTTATAATACAGGCGCCAGCTTAGTTTAGGCATTTAAAAAATAATATCTAAATACACCATATATACACCATACTTAAATATAAATAGTTACTTATTTTTATATTTATCCCTTAATAAAATAACTTGACATTTGAAATGCGCGAATATAAAAGAACAAAAATTTTACGCTCCTAACAAAGGCATAAGGGCAATAAACTTCGTTTGAAAGTCAAACACAATGTAGGTACTGCAAATAAATAAAAATAAATATTAAGATTTTATTACATAAAATAGTTATCTTTAGAAATCTCTTTTTAATGATAACCCATTATCATGTAAATACAAACATTATTAGAATTATTTATTTATATTATTTAATTGTTTGCAAAAGTCTACCAAGGTAGTACTTACGCTTTCAAGTGACAGGATCAGCTGTCTACAGACATTGTACATTCATTTCCCCTAGCCGGCATAGTGAAAGCGGCTGTTAATCACATGCCATGCTACATTAAAAATCTACCCGCAGATTTTTAGACTCTGTAGCAGCTAAAGTTGCCAAATATCTTGTCAGAATCCGGACAGTCCGGCTTTTTAGATGTCTGTACAGTCTGAAAATCGCAATCAACCCGACAATCATTTTACTAATTTTTGAGGTTATGTTATTGGGTTATAAACTTTGTCTGGGGTTTTTCTCAACACATCTGGTAACCCTAGTACCTGCATTTGCCTTCACACATGGAATAATATTTGTCCGTGTTTTGACAAATCCCTTGTTACACTACTGTAAAAAACACTTCCATTGTTTCGAGGCTTCTACTTACCTTACTGTTTCTAAGTAGCATATTAAAAAGAAAAAAAACATTATCTGTACGTACTGCCGTACCGAGAAAAGTAATGCACAAAATCCCCTTGTTAATATAAAATGTCCAAGTCTGTACTCCTGAAAACTGTACAAAATAAACCGCTTACCTATCGTACAGAAACGCAAAGGTGGGCACCACTTTCTTTGTTCAAAGACTACCCGTATCCATGTCGCCTGCACTAGGCACCTTGTACAGAACAGATTTGTATTACCTTTGGATACCTAAAAACTCTTTATTTTTTATTAGTCGATAATCTGATTTATAGTTTTTTCTTATATATGACAATACTCCGTCTTATGTTAAGCTAGAGTGCGGAGATGACTGTTTTCAAAGAGGAAAATGCGCAGACTGCAGTCGCCTCCGCTATGCCGGCTTTGTGAGATGCCTCTTCACACTGTGCTTGAAGGACCTCAGGTTATAGGAAGGAGGAAAGACGTGGCTGAGAAGGTCGTTCCATATATACTCGTATTTAGGTACCTAAATATTAAACTTGTACAATATTATTGTAGCTTCTGTCATAGTATTGATTTTATGTACTACTAGCGACGAAACCCGGCGTTGCTCGGATTAAAATTTTTTGTTTAATGGTGTAAAAAATATTTAAGGATCCGTTTTTAACGTAGATATTGTAGATTTCTATCTTAGATATTGAGAGACCTATTTGACCATTAAACATACGGTGTTTATAGAGTTAATCAAATTGAAAATAATTAACTAATTAACGAATTGAAAATAAGAAATACTCTAGTAAATGTGTAAACAGAAATTTGTAGAACTTTTTAGAACATTCTATATCGATTTTAGCAGTTGATAACTTTTTGGAACTTTCTAGATCATTTCAGAAACTTTTAGAACTTTCTAGAACATTCTAGATCGATTTTAACAGTTGCGCTCATTTTGGAACTCTCTAGATCATTCCAGAAATTTGTAGAACATTCTATACCGATTTCAACAATTGCGCTCATTTTGGAACTTTCTAGATCTTTCCGGAAATTTGTAGAACTTTCTAGAACATTTCGCGTCGATTTTAACACTTGCGCTCATTTTGGAACTTTCTAGATCATTCCAGAAATTTGTAGAGCTTTCTAGAACATTCTATATCGATTTTAGCAGTTGATAACGTTTTGGGACTTTCTAGATCATTTCTGAAACTTTTAGAACTTTCTAGAACATTCTAGATCGATTTTAACAGTTGCGCTCATTTTGGAACTCTCTAGATCATTCCAGAAATTTGTAGAACATTCTATACCGATTTCAACAATTGCGCTCATTTTGGAACTTTCTAGATCTTTCCGGAAATTTGTAGAACTTTCTAGAACATTCTATATCGATTTTGGCAGCTATACACATTTTTAATGTTTGCAGATCATTCTAGAAGTTTTTAGAACTTTCTAGAACATTTCATATCGATTTTAACGGTAGAGCTCATTTTGGAACTTTCTAGGACATTCTGTATCGATTTTAGCAGTTGATAACGTTTTGGAACTTTCTAGATCATTCTTGAAACTTTTATAGATTATTTTTAAAAAATTTAGAACTCTATACTTAGTACTCAACATCTCATAAGTTAGAAAAAGACAGACTTAGTACTCAAAATGTCATATGTTAGAAAGAGACAGATATACATTTTTTGGGATTTTCGTCTCCCACAACCACCCTCTTCCACCCACCGCGACCAAACTCCCTTACTTTCACCAGGAGACCGAGGGGCATCTACCACCCCAACGGGAAGTAGATTGGAGTTGGTGATCATGGAGAAAACCCTGTATTTACGTACTAACATTAGCATTTTATATAAGTATTTAGATTATTGTTTCTATAATTAGATACACAATTAGATAGAATCGTATAATTAAACGGTAAGCGTCATAATATATTAAATAATATGTATTAACTTTATTGCTTTTATTATCATAGCGTGTCATTGTTTGTTAATCTAGGCTTAACATCGGGCGGAGTGCTAAAATAAATAAAAATTGTCCCTTAATAATTTTTCCAATCCTGCTATGAAAATGAAGATTTTAAAAAATCAATCAGGCCGGCATAGTAGTGGCTACTGGAGCGTCCGTGCGGTTCTCGAGTCGCCAGTGCTCTTGGACCTCCACTACGCTTATCATCAGGCCAGTCGAGGTCACATGTCGTGTCATCTTTAGAGCGGCCGTGGTCTAATGGTAAAACGCGTGAACTCACGATTGATGAGACCCGTGTTCGAACCTCGCTAATTCTGACCGGTACCAATGTAACTGTGTTATATGTACTTTGGTCGCTCAAAGCCTATAGGCACTATTAAAGAGTGGTAGGCAGACTGATGATGGTTATTAGCCCAGTCTGCCGTCCTGGATTAGTACCACCACTTAGAAATGACCTTGTCGCGTTTCAGGAATACTTTTAAAGTATAACGAGAGATAGTACATGCTCGTCTTCTCAAGCCGGCATAGTCGAGGCGACTGCTGCCTGCACAAGTTTCTCTGTAGTAGTAGTTGTTTCCATTCATTGACCGCACTCTAGCTTTACAACAGGCGGAATGTTGTCACATGCCGAGCTACAATAAAAAAAAATACTTGGGATTATTTTTGAAGTAGCGGTTCAGCATAGACCTTTTTTATAGTAGTTCGGAATATCACATCACTCCACCTGATATTACAGTCCATGTACAGAAACAACTGCGACCACAAAGCAATCTCTTCAAGCTGTAGTAACGTCTCCTATGTTAGCTTCAGGAAATTAATATGCACCATCCTGGTTTAACACTCATCTTGATATACCCGGCTGCCTACCTTCAAGCTGATAACCATCATTAGCCACTACTGATTCCTAAAATAAAAAAAGTGACATTTCGCAATTATTTTATTTCTTCAAGCCGGCACGGTTTTGAAAGCTTTTACTGTTCGTTCAAAGTCTAGAAAGGAAAATAGATTTTGATTTTTTTTTTAATATTTGGAAGAAAAATCGAACTACGACTAATTGTATCGTGCCGTAATTATTAGAACACAAAGCCTGCTTCATAAAATGCAATTCAGCTCTTGGGACTACGACGCTATTAAAATAAGACATCAAGGAATGTACTCCATTGTCCCGTCCGAGAGACGTCTATAATTTTGATAATAAGCTAGAAAAGATTCCTTTGTCTCCTGCTGACTATCTTCATGATAAACCGTCTTTCGATTATATTCTAAGAATATACAGCTTTCGACAACAGCTTGGCGCCTATCGGTAGAGTTTACTTCCTTTTATTGCCCTAATAAGCTAACAAAGGAGGATGGAAGTGAAGGAAATCCTTTGAGTTTATGTAAGAAAATCTTAACAATAGACTATCATTTGTTTTAGTGTCGGTGTGATATAACTTTTACATCAAATACTTCACTTTATATTGATTTAATTATATTCTACATCTTTCTTCTGTTTATTTGACTAATTTTATTTGACTGTTTATTTGAAGGTGTCTCTCTATAGACTCGCGTACAATTCATAATCATATCACAGTAGATAATTAAGCTGAATTATTAGGCTTAAAAATATAATCAGCTACCGTATGTCAGAAACAATTAATGTTTTTATTTATCTCTGATCCTTCTAACGCAATGGGAAGAGGCATCTCACTAAGCCGGTATAGTGAACACGACTACTGTCTGCAGTTATCGCACTCTCAAGCGAAGTAAGGTCATATGACGCATCAAAAAAATATTTAAACAAAATTATGTTTCTAATTACGGAAAAGCGTTAAAGTTGTAGTATAAAATTGCTTGAAAACCTGCATAGAAGGTCGCTGCAACAAGCGCACTCTTAAAGTATCGTTAATGACGCGACGAGGACGTAATTGCAAAGTGCATTTTATTTCGCACTTTAAATGTAGCAATTTCACTAATTTTTTGAGCTTCGCCCTCGTACTATGGAAGTGAAACATAAACTGGACCATTGTTTTAGTCGCCCTATTTAGACTTAACGCTGTTTTCTTACATTTAAGAATGAAATATTATAATAACAAATTATCGGTTAGAAAGACTGAAAGCAAATGGCTGTGTAGTTTAGCGGACAAAACATCCACGCGCACTACGAAAGGCGTGGATTCGAATCCCATTTCACCTTTGGCTCTTGTGTGCGTGCTGATATTTTAATCATAATTTAATCACACGTCACGTTATTAAAAAAAACAGAAAAAAACCTGTCTTTTAAAATGACAAAAATTAATTAAAAATATGTTTTATATTTAATATTGTTTAAATGATATAATTAGAAAATATTAATGATGTCCGAGCTCGTTAGTAATATCCTTAGAAGCGATGCTCGCGCATTGTGAAAGGTTTCGAACGGAGCTCAATTAAGTTTTTAGGAATAGCGAAGCTTCTATAACCCTTTTTAAAGAGTTTCATTAAAAATTTGCATCAAAGGGAGCGAGCTTGTCTCATTATTATTGAGAATTCGAAGAGGACGAGGTGCTAGAAACGGCAAAACGTACGGGCTATCAACGACAATTTTGTTTTTACTTGTAAACTTATCATCTTATGTAACTTTAACTTATGTAATAGTTACAGAAACCGTTAATTCCCGGTTTGAGACAAATATTTAAAGATAGTATTCGTTTCTAGTCTGGTTTTTACATTTTTGTGTTGTCCTTGTCCTGATACTCATAATACAGGGTATCTTAATTTAGAATCAGGGCATTCAGGTATATCTTTTTACTAGGGATTCTTTCATCAGAATATTTGTTTACCTTAATAGCAGATAAAGTCCTAAATTATGTACATAACCCTCGTACAAATATTAAACATTTTTGTATCAAGAGAAAATTCGCAATATATAGTCCCGACGCGACCGTAAAGGCCAAATAATTACGCCGGCAGTCACAGTAGAATCTTTGATGCCTTATTCAGGTGTCGACCGTGGGTAGCCACGCCTATCCACGTAATTAGAAAGCTGTCTTCAGTATAGCAACAGCCTTTATCGAACTAATGTTACATGCACCTGATTAATTTTGCCACTCGTCTTATCTTTATATACAGGGTGTCAAGTGGCATAAAGCAATCCCGCGAACAGAAGTTGTACACATGATATTGATGTGGTTCAAGTACTCTTTCTTTTTTAATTTTTAAGACCATAAAATTATTTTCTTAAATTATATTATTTCTTAACAGTTCTAATATTAACTACATAACATTTTGGTATACGGGTATTTAATTAGACTACGTCTATTTTTATTTTATTTTTTTATTTATTTTATTTGGTAAATACAACAAGCCACAGTCAGCATAAAATACACAACAGGAGAATCACAATAACTGAACTAGACTGAGGCCCAAAGCGTATTGTACACGGTGAACATATTAATAGAAAACATAAATATCACGTTAACAAAAAAATAAATAAATAAATAATTTAAAAAAAATAATAGAATAAAACAATGTCTGATATTTATCAACACAATCAACTTGCGCGTCAAAGGAGAGTAGAAGTGGAGCTTCTACTTCCCGAGAAGTACAATATGGGCATCTTCAAATTAAGGGTAAATAGGTACCTCATAGGCAAGCGTGCTCCATCTTAGACCGCATCACTGCTTAACATCAGGCAGGGTGCGGTCAAACGTTTGCCTATGAAGCATTAAAAAAAAAAAAAAAGCTGACGCAGGTGCGTGACTTTTAAAGGACGACTTCAGTTTGTTAAATATGTCTATTTTATTATGTTAACACTTTCTTTAACTCATTAAATAATAAAATAATAAAAACACACCCATTTCTTAAAATAACAAATGTAGTTTATTATATTTTAAATCTACTCGTAGTAACCTCTATTTAACTATAAATAGATGTCTAAAGTTGTTTTGTTAACCTTCAAAAGTTTGTCTTGTCCTCTTTAATATTACAAGGACAATTTCACTAAAAGAATATTGAAGATTGTTAATAAAAGTTTTTTTTTTTAAAACAGCTATTAGATTCAGTGATTTAATACTGTTATAATCCCATTGGTATAACTTTAATATTAACGCGGCAAACTTTATTTTTATTACCATATTTTTGTTTTATTTTTTTCGACAACACTCTGCCTGATGTTAAGCTAGAGTGCTGTCCATGAGAGGAAACAACTGCTACCACAGAGAAATGGTGCACATTTGTTTTCTTAAGCCGGCATAGCGGGGGCGACTGCTGTCTACAGAAAAAAATCTACGGCAAGAGTTTCTGTTTGTGGACCGCACTATATATTATGCCGAGCTTGAATTTTAAAAAAGTATCATACAATCTTTCCTTTGAGATAGCAAAAATATTAACTCAACTAAAATAATGACAAAATATATCAAATTTAATATCACAATATTGAACTATGTATTAGTGGAAAGTAACATTGTATAAAGGGGACATTCAGACGTGTCACGCTTTCGCCTTAACCGCTAATGATCCTGCACAGTTGCAATTACACTGCAGCTTACGAGACCTGCAATTACTGAAGCCATCTATTATTACTACCTTAAACTGAAGGTGTTTACTTAGTAACTAGTATTATACGGGTTTATTAGTGTTAAATGATTTTATGGTTGCTTTTTTGTAAATAGATAGATCCTTTTAAATACAACGAGGGAATAAAACACGTTCTTCAGAAATATTAAAGAAACAAATCAAACTTATAATATTATAAGAGTGGGAGTGGGGTAATACCACCATTTAAAAGATGAGATAGATTAATAGCTGAGCGGAACTGAGTAAAATAGTTTTGCCTTCTACAAAGTGTCCGTCCACCCATGTGTTCTCCCAGTCCTTTCACCTTGGATCCTCCAAGCGGAGCTTGATAAAGCACCTTCTCAGGCCGGCATAGTAGTGGCGACTGGAGCCACCGTGCGAGCGGTTCTCTAATACTCAAGGACCTCCACTGAGTTTACTACCAGAACAGTTGAGGTCACATGTCGTGCCAACATAAAAAAATAAGAGTTGACATTCGCCTTCCATTGTACACGTTCAATGTACTCACAGCGGAGCGGCTTCGCTAGCAGTGGAAGGCTGGCCTAACACCCGTAAAGTGACGTCGTGATTGAGGTTGGGGCAAATAGACGGGTATAACGGTCGTGCAAGTTGATAGTGCTACTGCCTGCAGACATTTATCTAGCAGTTGTCTCTTGAACTGCTGTCTAGCTTGAAATGTAGTCATATGCAGTGCTACAATAATAAAAAAAAAACAAATTAGGGCTTAAATTCGGGAGCAGATTATTTATTATACTTTTTAACTCTTTTGTCTGTCCGGTTTTTGTCTATATAATTATACAATTATATATTAAATACGTTTGTTAGACAACAAAACTTCTAAATATTGTAAAAGTTGTTCATTATAAATATTTTAAACTAAATTAACTCGCTGATAACATTGTAAAGAGAACTTCTTTGTTATGATTCCCGTTTGTCCTAATTGTTTCAAAAGAAGTTGCTTATTTAAGATAAATCAGCATAATCATTTATATCTTAAAAGAAACAATTTCCCTTTTAAAAGAACGCCTATCTCACTGAGACAGAAAACTCATTTTAGTCAGATTATATGTACATAATATTTTATGAAACTGAAATTACTTAAATAATCCGATAGAATTGAGAGACAATCTTAATCCGCCCTGCAAACTTTCTCTCGGGCGCGGAATAAACACCAAAGGAGAAATAAAAAGAAAAAAAAAATTCCTTTCAGCGAGTTATCTCTAGAGTTGTACAATATTCAGATGGAGTCGGATTTCCGAGTTTAACTTTTTCCAGTTATTATTCATAAATGCAAAGACGTGAGATATTAGGAGTACATATCAACATTTTAAGTTAGTGAATAAAAACCTATGACAGGCGGTGCAGCGGTGCCTGTGACCCGTTGACTACATTCCATTTTTTAAATTATATCATGTTATTTTCTTATTTATAATCCATCTTATGGATTTACTTTATATTAAAAAAAGAGATATATGCGTACTATTACAAAAAATATATCTTAATAAATATACAAATAAATATTTTTTTGGAAGAGAGTCGAACTCGGGTATTCGCATCACAGACTAACCACAGTAGTCGCTATTATAATGTTTGTGAAGTACTTTTAGCAACAAATATAGTTTAATATATAATAGTTTATTCACTGCTTTGTTTCAGATACAAATGTGATGATGAAAGAGTAAAATGTTAATTGCCATGAAGACACTAAAAGGTCCATGGCCATTAATATGGCTCCTCACCGGCATATTAACAGCGAGCGCCGTCAAAATCGTCATAGAGCCACTCCCGAAAGGTAAGTTAACCATCTCTATCAGGTTTCCTCCTCGCTCGTTACCATTCGTTGTTTTTTGAACATCATTCGACGACGTTCGTGATCAACGACAGGGAAAAATAAAAGCATTCTCTTGAAACAAAGAGGCAGTTTTTTAACCTGTCGCTCACAGGGTGCGACTCGCATAGCAGAAAGTAAACAGAATCGAGCGTCCGGACGTAATTTAGTTTTTTTAAGACTCCCCGAACTTCCTCCCCCAGATGTCGCACGACCGACTTCGCTTTAGTTTCGTTTAATTTCCTATCTCTCTTGTCGTGACGTTTATTACGGACCGGCTCACTCACACCAGTATCCTTTTGTTCATTGCCACTAATAACCATTTGAAATTAATTTTTATTCGCCTCGAGTGTCGGCGTCTATTTTCGGACCACCACTCTCGAGCTTTATTGTTTTCGCATTAATTTACAGTTCACAGCTGTGGGTAACGCGGATTTCTAAGGAGTTTTTATCTGCCTTCGGTATTCTTTCTTTTGTGATTCAGAACTCCTATTAATATTAATTAAAAGTTTGAATAATTGAATGAATTCGAGATTGTTTGTCTGTTCTGCGCTTCTTTGGAAATGCCTTCTGGAAGTAATTAAATCTTGAACGGAAGTCGTAGTTGTGTTAATTATATTTAGCTCCTGGAAATGACAGGTTGCTTAGGTGTAGCCCGAGGTTACAATTGGCAATAGTATAAACCGAAAGTGACTCCTGTAGAGCAGCAAGATACTCCCACACCCACTACAACCAATTGAAGAGCGAATCAATTGAGAAATGGTAATTTTATCAACAAGCTCACAAGTCACGATTAGATAGTGCAATTAACATTTCTCTGTTTGCTTACAAATGCGTTATTAGGTTTAATTCTTCAAACGGGAATACTAATCACTTGACTATGGGTTATTTAAACCGTGAAAAGTTTTTTTAACTTCATTTCTCCAACTTTTTGATTATTTTGGTATTTTTTTACTATTTGTTGATTTTAAACCACAAATAATAAGCACTAGGATATGAAACGAGAAAATTCAATACTTCATTCGACAAATGAAAAGCCTCAAAACTATTTGGAACACGTCAGAAAGGAACACCAATTTCACAAGAACCGTACTATGACTGTGTGGTGTAATAATAATTTTAAACGCTAATCTGAATTAATTTAAATTAAGATACTCTTAATCAATAAGCAGCTCTTAAAATTAATTTTCATTTACAAATAAAAAATAAAAAAGTTTTACGAATTTAAAATAAATGCATGAAAAATCCGCTTTCCGCTATCTCCTATGAATTTTGTCAGTTTTATTGTGCAGTGCCTGGAGGGTAGTAGGTAGATCTACGGCTCCCAATTAAAAGTATCGATGGCCGCATGTCGGCGACGAATGGCTGGCACTCATACGCATACAGGAACATTGTTGGATGTTTTATATTCTTTATGGTTTAGTATAAAGGGAGTTCTAATTTGAGACGGGTTTTTGCGGAGATTTTTTTAAATTAGGGGAAAGTCGGTTATATCGTACCACTTTTTACTTTTCCGTCAATATTTCATTTACCAAAAGACTTACACTTATGAATGACTATTACAATTATAGATCAATATTTTGGCTATCACATATTAAAAAATTGCTGTCATAGGTTGCCATTAAGGTAGTCAAAAATGTGTTTTCCCGGAGGTCTGCTAACGGTACAATTTAGCCGACTAGTCGTTTAAATCGTACCACCGGTATTTTAAATCGTACCATGGGCGTTTAAATCGTACCACTAATAAAATAAAAATCTATTTAAATGAAAATATTTATTTCTGGTGTCATTTACAATAATTACTTAATATTACAGACATGTCATCTTAAACAAACAGGGATCAAAAAACAAGTATAAAATTAAAGATTAAAAAATTATATTGATATATCTACTTTCCTTCTGTTAAATGAGGCTTTTTTTTATATTGTTCGTGTCATGACAACGTAGAAACAACAATTGTCACGCCTTTTTCCCACAGGGATAGGCAGAGACAACGGAACGCCACTTGCCATGATCCGGACACAACACCCTCGCTTCCCTCACATCCACAATTCTCTTCATGCACGCCCGACGGTTATGAGCACTAGGCAGCCCAGCTTTCATAAGGATGTTTTCGGATTTGATCGGAAAACTATAATTGAATAATATAACAGATAAGACTAAAAATATGATCAACATTTCTACGTTTATTAATTTAGACATTTTAGGAACTATAATAATTTTGACTAGTTGTGTCAGGGGACAGGCTGACTGCAGCTCGGATGGACTGTTGACTGGCCCCCTGTCTCCAGTCTAGTGGCGGCGGAAATAGGGATTTCTCCGTCGTCCTATAGACTGAGCCGTTCGGCAAGAGTTTTGATTTGTCGTTCCCGGGGCTCGATCCACTACCTTCGACCACCACAGGGCGGAGTGCGTGGCTAACGTATGCCTGAACCTGGTCCACTATGTGATGAGTGGTACACCGTGGGGATTTAGTCGGCATGGCATGCATGATATAATCCCGGTACCTTCCCCAAGGTTCAGGGCATTCGTAAAGGGAAGAAAATACGATGTCGGTGTCATCAATACAGCATAAGTGGATCCATTTTCTCATTTTTTTGTTTCCGTAAGCCGAAAGTGCTCTCTGCAAGTCTTCCTTGTTCGATTATATTTTCTTTTATCACCTGTGTCCGTCATCTAAATTAAAAAGAAACAAATGAAAATAAATTGTTTTATAACTGTCGGGTAAATTGTACCGGTACAATATGTCCAACCACGCGTGGTACGATTTAGCCAACCAGGTATTTAAAAATAAAATAACTGATAACTACATAACCTTCAAACTTAAAGACTCCGCTAAGAATAATGTGAAAAACAGTTTAGTTTGACACTCAAATACTGTCGACATTGTTAGAAAAACTCACCTTTTTCATGAGCTACAGCCCTACGAATAAGCACGAAAAATTACATCAAACTTCACAAAAACTTATTTTTTCACTAGAACACAAAGTTCTTAACTGATGCCATTAAAAAATGATCTAGAGTTGACATCGCCACTAAAGCATAGTTTAGTGTTGTCAGAGTTAAAAATATATGTTGGCTTGTGGGAAATCTAGAGGTGGTACGATTAAACCGGCGGTACGATTTCACCGACTCTCCCCTACATTGTTATAAAAAAATTTACATGTCTGAATTTTGCATATATCTATGGACATCGATTAAAACAAAGAGAGGACCATACGGTACTGTGACGTATGTCTCCTCTTTTTGTTTTTTTAAGCCTATTGATATAAATTTAAGACATCTACGAGTAACATATTTACAATGCGTACGCAACAGTTCCTTAAAACGGCAAGGATACTCACGAAGGGGTACAAGAACGTCAAGTCTCTTGGCCCTCCACGCACGAGTGGTCATAACTGCTCAGTTGCAGCAAGGAACCTACAATCTAATGTTATATCATATATAAATAGATTTCCTGAAGGCCAGCTGAAAAAAAATGCCTTCTACAAAATGTAATGTACAATCGTGCGCAATTAAAACTTAAATTCGACCTCAGTAAAAATTCGTATGAAAGCTGTCAAGATTTCCGGGAGAGCACAAAGTTTAAAATTGTGAATAAAAAAAAAGAAATAAAAGAAAATCAATTTTGTATTAAATAGTTTATTACAAATGCCTAACATAGTAGAGCTTTGAAAGTTTTACAAAGCTCGTCGCGCTATGAATGTTTAATTTGTATTGCTCTTGTTAACTCGAACTTTACAAGTTTGCTTACATTGTATCGTGAAGCGATAGTTAAGTAAAAGATTGGGTTAGCTTACTGTATTTTAATTTAAAAGAATGAGTTACAAACAGCAGACTTACAGGCTAGTGAGGGTGTAGGGATGTAAGGCCAGTGCGTAAAATGTGGAGAGCATGAGGGCGTGGGTCGGCGGCGTTCCCGCGTCGGAGACCGCTATTTTCTTCGGCGAGACTCCTTGCAGGGTGTAGGACGTGCAGGAACCCGGAGGACGGTTGAGAGCAGCACATGGGCAGGCGCGTACAGACTTCAGAGATGACCCATCTTCTTGTCTCGTCTTGCAGCACTCTTATTGGGTATAGCGAACAGCGGCGTCGGAGGTCTCAGATTGATGAATCAGACTCGTTACAGAGTTTTGAGGTCTTCTTTTGCAGTTCCCGGGGTATAGTGGCCCCGGGAAAAGACCTTTAGGTGCAGAGCTTCATTGTTCGTTTCTTGATGTGGTGATGATGACGGAGAACTGATCACGGAGAATTGATCCAGAGAACTGATGACGGAGGATTGATCCCGGTGAAGAGAATGGGTCGTTTTTTATAGCCCTTTTTAGATTTGAAAATTTGATTTGAATGAATGTGTCATGGAATGTCAGTATTTCGAAATGGAACAATATCTTCTTGAATTAATGAGGTTTGTAAGGTAATTTTGGAAGAAAATGTTTAAAATCTAGGTGAAAATGAAATTTAAAAAACTAATCGTCAACATTGTCAGATACAAAAATAAATATAGAAAAAGTGAAAAATAACATAGTAATTTTGTGTAAAAATTGTAAATAATGCAAGGAAAACTATAGTAAAATTATGCCCCACAACCTGGTGATAAGTCCCAAATGATGTGATGTGTAAAACTCGAGAAAACATATAAAACATGATAATGACATTAGGACATGAACATGAAAAACCAAATAAGATGAAAAGAAACAAGGTTAGGGGATATAGCACGCTATATTTTCCCCCACAACCCCAGAAAATTTTTGACTCAGAAAAAATTTTGGAGCAAAGGCCGAGAGAATCCAGAGGAACATTGCTTACAGACACATACATCAACAATCAAACACCTACATTATTCATCAAACATACTATCATCTACATACAGTAATGGGTGGAGTTCACATTCAATGACTGCCACTCAAAAGGAATGTTCCCAAATGACGACTAGGCTTCTTTAAGGAGTAGTCAACCGCTCCATCAATGGAAAATAAATTTGACCTAAGGCTTATTTAGCGAGTAGTCAGCCGCTCGATGAAGAAATTTGACATTAGGCTTATTTAGGGAGTCATCAACCGCTCCATAATTAAAGTAGTTCGCTAAGAGCGGTAGGGCTCAAAGTGTAGAATCGGTAGTAGCCGATTTGTAGAGTAAAAAAAAATACGCTAAGAGCGGTAGGGCTCCAAGTGTAGAAGTGAAGAAAAGCTCGTGTCACGTAGGGACGCTAAAGCAGGAGTTTAAAAACTCGGGTTAAGTAACAAAATAAAAAAATGAATAAATTTAGAATTAATGACGATGAATGAATTGCAGGATGATAGAATATGTAGTTCAAGTAAATGTAGAATTGTGTAGAATGTAGAATAGAATAATAAAAAGTGTCAAAGACATTGAGATATATACTAGAGGCGCAATAACGCTCCCAACGTGAGGCGAGTGAAGATCTGCCCACAGCCATAATTAAGCTTTCTGTCAGTTGGTATTTGACAGGACGTATATAAACTCATAATGGGCAAATATGTGGTGAAAACGTGCAATTCTCGATCCCAAATGCACAACAAAAAAAGCGGGATTACGTTTCACACGTAAATATATCCTTTCAACATCTATATTGTCCTTAAACAACCAAAAAAACAAATAAAATTAGGGATATTTTTTACATTTAGTGTTGCTAGTAAAACATCGTTTCCCATAACCCGTATTATAATATAAAAAAAGGAAATATTTTATTTTTAAGAAAGAATAATTTCAACTTATATTAAACAAATAAAACATTGAACTTTATTTTATTTAGCTAAAAATGCATGCCTCTAGATATATTATAATCGACACTGAATAAAAATATCTAAAGAAAAAAAAAATTAGTGTGTGGAAAATTTTTAATTATACCGGCAACACTAAGATTGACATTGTCAAATCGTTTGAAACGGCCTACGGCTTTTTCATGTCAAATGTATGGGGTTTGCGCCTCTAGTTATATATCTCAATGGTCAAAGAGTGATGTAGGTTGAAGTGAAGTCTAAGAGTAGAATTAAATTAAAATAATGTAAGCTAAAAAAAATATAATTATGTAGATTAAAACATGTACACCAAAAGAAACCGAGAGTGATTCGCACTAGAAAAAGTGTTGTTTTAGAATTTGGAAAAAGAGTAGAGTTAAAAATTTAGAAGAGTAAAGAGTGAAGTTTATGTTGGGCGCCAAACTATCGTGAAGCGATAGTTAAATGAAAGAATGGGTTAGCTTACTGTATTTTAATTTAAAAGAATGAGTTACAAACAGCAGACTTACAGGCTAGTGAGGGTGTAGGGATGTAAGGCCAGTGCGTAAAATGTGGAGAGCATGAGGGCGTGGGTCGGCGGCGTTCCCGCGTCGGAGACCGCTATTTTCTTCGGCGAGACTCCTTGCAGGGTGTAGGACGTGCAGGAACCCGGAGGACGGTTGAGAGCAGCACATGGGCAGGCGCGTACAGACTTCAGAGATGACCCATCTTCTTGTCTCGTCTTGCAGCACTCTTATTGGGTATAGCGAACAGCGGCGTCGGAGGTCTCAGATTGATGAATCAGACTCGTTACAGAGTTTTGAGGTCTTCTTTTGCAGTTCCCGGGGTATAGTGGCCCCGGGAAAAGACCTTTAGGTGCAGAGCTTCATTGTTCGTTTCTTGATGTGGTGATGATGACGGAGAACTGATCACGGAGAATTGATCCAGAGAACTGATGACGGAGGATTGATCCCGGTGAAGAGAATGGGTCGTTTTTTATAGCCCTTTTTAGATTTGAAAATTTGATTTGAATGAATGTGTCATGGAATGTCAGTATTTCGAAATGGAACAATATCTTCTTGAATTAATGAGGTTTGTAAGGTAATTTTGGAAGAAAATGTTTAAAATCTAGGTGAAAATGAAATTTAAAAAACTAATCGTCAACATTGTCAGATACAAAAATAAATATAGAAAAAGTGAAAAATAACATAGTAATTTTGTGTAAAAATTGTAAATAATGCAAGGAAAACTATAGTAAAATTATGCCCCACAACCTGGTGATAAGTCCCAAATGATGTGATGTGTAAAACTCGAGAAAACATATAAAACATGATAATGACATTAGGACATGAACATGAAAAACCAAATAAGATGAAAAGAAACAAGGTTAGGGGATATAGCACGCTATAATTGTTTTAGTGATTGAGCTGTTTTAAAACAAAAACAAATAATAGCTACCTCTATTATCTACAACACGTTTTATAGGAGAATGCTCATTTTTGGACCCACTTGATACCTAATAGTTTGGTAACAAAACAATATTCTAAAATAATACCTTATTTTTTATTAATTCATTTTAATTATATCAACACATCATTTACCAATCAATAGACCAATCAATTTAATTACATAAAAAACAGATATCGTAAATTATTGAAGAATTTAAAATAATAATAACCTGAAATATTGCATCAGAAAGCATCTAATTACTCAATAACCCGGGTGAAAAAATTAAAATTGTTTGGTAATAAGGAAGTAGATTTATTTTTCTACAAAATTAACTAGAAATCATCGACAAACTCGAAAAATAAATTGTGGGCCCATTCTTCATAGGCGAATAGGCATTCTCCGTTAGTAAAAACTTAGCTACATTAAGTGCTCGTTTTGTATTTTGCAATCTTTTAAAATTTAAATAAAATTAAATAAATGTCTTTTATCTTCAAAAAAAGGCTTTTAAGGGTTTAAATTTAATTATAACTTCAATAGTAAAATACACTCCTTATTTGCTCTGCTAGTTTATAGAATAATATAAAATGATAGTGGTAAGCAAATTCTTCACCATCATAAAAAGAAAGTCAAACGACTACAACGTTTAATCGAGATTTTACGACTTAACGTTATTTTCTCTGAATAATAAAACTTGTGACTGATCGATCGTCTATCATCCTATTAAATCCTTTTTTTCTCTTTTTATTCAAATAAATATTTAACAATCATATATTTTTTATTGTTTGGAGCAGAAACAACTTTATATAAAACTCGAATGAAAAACTATTGCCCAAATCAAGATTAGAAATGCATAGGTCTGGCCCTCACGCCATGTTGGCGAAAATATACAACCAGAGAATATCAAAAAAAGTTCCTGCAATGTAGCATTCGAACAGGACCTAAACATTTTTTTAGTTTAATCAACCTAACCGAATTTTTTGAAAATGTGTGTATTATACATATTAGATTTTGACATTATTTAATTCGAGACTTCAATGTAATTGTTATTATTATTACTATATTTTTTATGACATAATACCTAAATATTTACACGCCCAAATGGGCAGTTATGGTGCGAGACTAACATAGATATAAGACCTCACTAACCCAAAACATGTAAATTTCGAATAAATAAATAACTGCTACCACAAAGAAACGTCTGCAAGTGGTAATCATCTCTGCTATACCGGCTTGAAGAAACGAATGTAAGCCGGTTAATTTCAACTTGATACAGTTCAACTTGGTGGTACGAGAAGGTAGGCTGGCCATCACTACCCTACCACCCACAATTCACATTAACAAAATTACATTTTAAAAGTATTCAACAGCCTGTATTAATTTGTAGAGGGTTACATTTCGTTCGCATGTCTATTTGTTACACGAAACGAATGGTTTGTATTTTCACGCCCGATTGGCGATAGTCCATTCTAACCTCGAAAAATATTGCATACGATTTTAAAATATATACCTATATATATCATTAGGCAGTCGAAAAACAAAACGTAATTAATAAAAGAAAAAAACAACAACTAAATAAACAATAAAAAGAAATAATTTTAACATTGATTGCTCAAACGAAATTAAAAACACGTTTTACGAACACAAGCTGCCGCTATAGTATAATTGTTTTTGATGACGAGTACCGAGCGGAAATTATGCAAATCACGGTACCTACGTTCCTTTTTTTAATTTCGGCATTTCAGTGTTAATTTTATAATGATCTATTTACTCTTCAGGTTCGCACACAGCGTGAAGAACAATCGGCACATAAATAAATTAATAAATAAAAACTTTATTTTGTTTCATTACAATTTACACTGATATGCATAGAGCTTCCTGACCCGGAAGTTACTTTTTAATAAAATAAAATTATCGGACAGGCGTAACAATTGTATTGTATTGTAACATTACCGGAGAGATCTTGTAGTATCGCCGATTTTAGACGACCATAAATGATCCTACAAGACTGCTGAATCAATCGGGCATGTTGATTGTCGTTATCAGTTTGCGAAAAACGGTATTATCTTGATCATTATTAGTAACATGGTTTAACATCACTGCATTGTTTTACAGCAAAATTTACATCTTGACGTTATAATTTTTTTTTCTCGAGACTTTTAACAATTTTGCTACGCCTGTACCTTTGCTATATCTTAAACAAATAAACACAGATTTAACACAATGTATTTTTATTGTATGTATTATATATTTGTACATTACATTGTATTACTGTATAAATAATATGAATTATTATTTTTTACATTTGGGGCAAATAGAATGTCAATAGGTAAGTCTCGTGTGAGTAACCTGTTCCAATTTAGACTGGCTCCGAGCTCTGTATAAAGCGGTTGTGTGTTACTACAGCGACCGTTGCGCTGACTACGATTCTCAACGAAAACTTAAAAAAAAAACTGAGTACACTCCATAAATTTACTTTCTATGTGTTCAATGCATTTATGCCTCTGTATTAGATTAAGAATTTATTTATTTCTATAATACGTATACAGGCCTATAAGTACTGAGGAAACAAAATGGAAATCAAAAAATTTGTGAGTTTTCGGGAAAGCTATTCCGAGCTACAATAAATTAAAATATAAACATTGTTTATTTATTTATTTTTATTCGAAAATCAGGTGAGAAAAGCTTAACAAAATTATTTTCTGAGATCAAAGTAACAAAAACATACTCGTACTCGCTAAAACAATATAGAATCTCGTTTCAAGCACAAATACGTTTCCGATATTCAATAAAACGCCTCAAACGATTGCATAATATTCCCATGGATATTATACTACATGAAAGCCTTTAAATATCGATATGCAAACAAGTTTAGCTGAACAGGCGATTGAGAGTATTTTCGTCGGCTTATTTGTATTATCCTTTTCAATCTGCGCTAGTTCGCCAGAAAAACATCGCCAATCTTCTTGTTTATACAATAAAACACATCACTCTAACAGAATTTATAAACACAAACAAACTTAAGTTGATTCTTTTATTATATTTTACCTAATTAAAAAGCTATTGGGGCTTGGCAATCATCAAATAAATACCTGAAATCGAACCATCCTATCCAACAAAGCCATATCATATCCTAAATTTGCCAAGCCCGGTCAAGTTGTCGACACTGTTAACTTTTACTGTAAAATCTGAATAATAAAAACCCACTCTTATTAAATTAAAAACGTTGGAAGTAGTTTTGTTAAGTTTGTGAACAACTAGGACGAACAGATGAGGTGTTGTTCCTTCTGCGACCACAGCATTTGCTGCATAGCAAAATATTCGCCATAGTAGGCAGTATAAAAGCTTTTAATTAGTTTATTAATATGTTTTCTTTGATTGCTTAATTTTAGATTGTAATCTCATTTAAACAAATCAACTCGTATTAATCCTGAATATATAGGGTGTATAATTCAGAATCTACTGAACATATAAAAACTTTTTCTTTCTAAGATTTCGTTTCGATAACTTGATATTCCAGACACGTTCTCCCAATTCCAGTATTTGTATGTTATCGGAAATTTTAACTAGAGAAAAACAATTTTATATACCTTCAGAATATTATCTTATTACAGAAATTTGATAACCTTGTACATATTTTACTTTATATTCATTAAATAATTACGCGACGTTATTATTACAAACCTGTCATTAAATTAAATGACTTACATAAATAAACGGGAGTTATTCGTGTTTATACGATTTGAAGTTATCCCGAGATGCCCAAACACCGTAACAAGGTTCAATACGAAGCACTTCTAACGACAAAATCTGACCTTTCAATAGCATTCGGGCCGGGATGAAACCGTCTATGTGGAAAAAAGAGCCGATTACCCTTGTTTACGCACAAAATAAAGTTTTCTTCTCATTGCCTTGAAGATAAAGCTGAGAAGAGATTAAATTCAGACTGTGTTTGCAGTGCGCCCGAGCCCATCGGCATCGCCCCATGTAAACGACGACCCCGGCTAAACAGACGAAATATCATTTGACATAGCTTAATGGGCACTGAAGAAAGGTTACTTTATGACTTCTTATTTGGCGTGTTGTAATGAGTTTTGTAAGATGCAGGGTCGTTTAAAGAGGGATCCGCTCTTGTAGTAGATACGCGTCAAGAGTTCGCAGCAGATAACCTCGGTACTTACCTGTTTTATTACTCCTAAACTTTATGTTTTTAATTATTTTTTCTTTGCTTTTAAGTGTTTTATATCTTTCGAAGATAAACAGGTTGTAATTAAGTTTTTTTTTTTCGTTTATTTAAATAAGAAATGCACACTAAAAATATAAAATTCATTTTTTTTAATTATTACATCGTAAATATCTTTTCAATTGAGATTTATTAATGTTCTTTGAACGTTTAAAACTGCGAATATGATCCTTATTCTTTAAGACAAATGGACCCAAGATCGATCCATACTCAATGTACGTTCAACTCGAATTAAGATTGAAAAGGTTTTACGCGCAAACTTGACAATGCGTGAATAAAAAACAACAAAACTGCTGAGCAGTTTAGTTTTCTTGACCTAAAACCAGTAGCTTAACATAATCCTGTCACTTTGAATTTGGCTTGAAGCCTGAATCCTTGTTCGTTTCTTTGTGTTGGTAATACATTTGGAGGTTTACGTTCGAAAGCACGAAGTGGAAAACCCTTCTTTTTTTCTTTAGCCACATCGAATATCGTCTCAATGTTTATGTTTGCTTTGGTGCGTGTACGAAATGTTAAAATGTTTTTTACCTTTGGGTAACTGTATATAGAATTGGCAGACGGTACACTTTAAATAATTTATTCTAATCCAGACTTTGTTCAACGACCCTATGGCGCAGTGGTTAAGCGCGAAAGTCTATTAATATTTTATATTATATATTAGCTTCAAATACTATAATAAAAGTATACCATAGTTTTCAATAGTCAGGTCAGAATTCTGCCAATATTTGATATGATATCCCGTTCTCTTGGGGCATCGCCGTCCTAATTGCACGTGAGCAGACTCAAAATTGTGTTCCTTCTCTAGCCTTCATCAAATTAATCGTTCCTTAACCCTGAACCTAAGAAGGAAGTTTAATTTTGTTTTAGACTTGAAATTGATTTAATAAATATACTTCTAATATAAAGTTGAAACGTTTAATAAAGGAATTAATTGTCTATATTTCAAAACAAACGATGCGTTAATATAGTTGTTAGAACGTAGGCTAAACTTAAAGTGAAATGCACGAATGGATTAACCACTCAGCGAGGTTTCCAAACTTCCACTCAGAGCTAGATTATTTCACTCTAATATTCAATTTAACTTTGACACTTCACATCCAGGAAAATCACTGTTAGGTTTTTGTGTTCGGAATTGTTTCTCAGCTTCAATTTGAATAGATCTAAATTAACTAACGTAAAATGTTTATTATTTGTATTTTTATTTGAAAATAATATTTTTACTACTTATTTGCATAAAACTGCCAGATAGAAGCAATGCCACGTACTTCCTGACTTAAATAAAGTAAGGCATACCTGTCTATATTGGCACACGCCTGGGTGAACAGCAAAAAAAGTCTCACAATTATTGTTGCCGATGCAACTTCTTTGTAAATTAATCGACATGTTTTTTTTTAAATATCATTGTCATCCCCACAGCAAGCTAAAAACTATTTAATTTTTAATAAATTCATTCCTTTATTAACTTTTTTTTTTTAATTTAACGGATAAAAAACCAAACAGATCAAGATTTGAAGTCAGTCAGTAGGTGTGAATTCCCTCATAGATATTTTTATTATCTACATTACAATGCGTACATCATACTGTGTATGTATATTTAATATTGTACATGTTACACATTACTGGCCAATAAAGTGATAAATAGGCATTCTAACATGACGTCATATATTGTAAACGGATTTTTAGAAGTATTACTGTTATTAAAAAACGTAGGTACCTGCACTAAAAATGAAACTATCTACACAAGGTTAGGGGTTAAAATAAAAATGCGCTTTTTTATTGTATTAAAGTTAACCTCCTTTGTGCGAGCCGTAGTGCGCCTGACAGGCAATTTTCTTTTACTTTATATTATTAAAATTTAACCGTACTCAAGTCGTGTTTAGCCACTAAGTATTAAAAATATACATTTTGCTTAACTAATATGTTTTAATTAAATCCACGAGAGCTGAATTTAGAAACATATAATCCTGAGATATAATCATGAGTGGAAACAACTGCTACTACAGAGAAACATCTAGAAACAGCGGTCACCTCCGCTATGCTGGTTCGAGGAGACGAACGCACCCTCCACATTAAAAACACAAACTCCTCTGTTGTACCCGTATTCTTTCAAGCTGATCCCCAAATATTATCATAGCGCTTAAAAGTGGTGGTATTACTTCAGGACGACAGACTGGGCTAATAACCATCATCAGTCTACCTCTTTAAAATTGCTCGTAAAGCACTATTATTCTAAGGTATTAAGTACATATAATTAAATATAATTATCACTTTGTAATTATTGAAAATTAATATTTACTTTATTCTACTAATGAGCGAAATATATCCTCTAAACAAATTAACATCGTTATACACACACTATGAAAAACAATTAAAACCCTTCTGTATAACATAGGTACACAATTAAATGAGATAAAAGTGTATTCGAACGCAAAGGATTAGATATAAAATAATATACTTTACTTACAAAGAATCGTATTTCAGGGTTCATAAAAGGGTCTACGGTAACCTGCTGGCTCAACAATTTTATTCTTAGAATCGTGTGAAGTGCTGTATGGTTTTTGCGGTTGCGGCCCATCGGCCATCTATTGGCCGCGTATCAGAATAGAATTCTCTCCTTCAACGAGCGTTGTTTCATAGACTTAATAATCTAATAGATTTGTTATTTACTAACATTATTCGTCGGAGCAAATTAGCTGCGGGCGCTACTACGCTGCTACAGTCAAAAATTTAAGAGTTATTTTTAAACATGAATAGAACATATAAAAATATCCCGCGGGCGGTTGTGCGGGCGTGTGTCCTTCCCTCTCACCTTTATCGAGCCCCGCTGATACCTCAATTTGTGTACTTGTGCCCAACTTCGGAGCCGCCATAAAGTTTGATTCGTACTATCTATAATCTCTTAATGAATGTCTATAATATATATACTATACTGTTCACAAAAGATATTTTTATTTGTGTAATAATTTTCATAAAAATTGCCTGGGCTTAGTACAATAAAAAGTATTGAAGATGTTTCAATTAGATGAGGTCCTTCTCAGAGATTATAAAGCTCATGAGAAATGGAACGGAACTCGACATAGGAGACAGTTTTGGTTTCGTGATTTCATTGCTATTAGGGTGGTCGGGCCGTTCCACGTTTATTGTCCAAGATACGAGTGGATTTGTGGAAGCAATTTCCTTTATACATTTTGTTTTGTCCTTTTTCTTGCAGTTTGATGTTCTAGTTCGTGAGTTGTAACTTAACTTCGATTTACCGAACCTTTGAAATCGATCCGATACGCATCTTTGTAGATATTTCGCGAAAGTCGAATTCTCGTAATATTATAGATGTAAAAATCTACATCTGTCTTTTTTACGTATCTACCTACACACTACCATAACTTTTATGTGTTGTTGAATATCAAATTCATAAATTTACAGTTGCAGGTTTTATGACAATAAAACATAGATAAGTTTTTTTTTTGTTTTGCGAAAAATAATAAAAGTTTTACGTAAAAATAAAAATTTACGATGGTAAATTTAAAAATTTTTTCAGTCACGTAAAACGTGCTGCTGCAGTAAACATATTTTGTTTGGGTTAAATTTACAACTATTTACTCGATCCCCCAACCCCATCTTATCGTCCTTAAAGATTCATGTTAAAGGTTCTCTACTGTCACGCTTTTTCAGAGAGTAAACATGCCTGTAGTGTAAAAGGTAAGAAAGTGCGCCTTCCTTTTTAAGCCAAATAAACATGACATCGTCATTCAACCTCGCATCTCACGCGGGGACCTCTGGACCGTCGTCGTCGCAACCTCTCTCCTTTATGCGAGAAGTTTTTTGTCAATCTTCCAACTCTTCACCCCTGCTTCCATTTGCTGGAATGTTGTCATTTATCCGAACACGTTTTCCTCGAAATGACATTGAAAAGCTTTCCCTCTTGTTCTTGTATTTATAATAATATGCTAAGAAACTTCAGAATTAATCTTACCAGTTTTATGAGAATCTTCTGTTAGTGATACTACAATTCTACACGTACCAGGTATATCTCTTAATAATGCATAGCTCAATAGTTTACGTGGATTGAAAGGTTTCCGTTGCCCTAAAACGATAACATTTGAAGAATCAATCAAAGCCACGCAATCACCGTGCGTGAGGCCTACTAGCTAATCAAACTAATGGCCGCTGGAGGCTTCCTCGCCGAACTGAATCCGACGCTGCCGTAACAAATCACAACAATAACACTGACAGCTGATTGATTGCGACTCCGAACACAGACGAGTCGATCCAATCCGTGTTTCGCAAAAGTTCCACTTGACCTGACGGTTTCTAAGGTAAGACGGACGACCGGGTAACTTCTTCTGATGTGCGCAAGAAAAGTTTCTTTATTTAGAACTAATCAATTTCAATTCTCCTCTAGAAAGAAAATGTCGACGCTGAAGTAAATAACAACCGAACGTGTAAAATTTGTGAATGTTCCTATGTGATTTACGAGTATTTCGGTTACAAAATGCACGAGAACCTTTTAAGCGAACATTACAAAGTTAATAAAAACTTTTCTCATCTGTAAAAGCCAGCAGTTCTCTCCCGGTCAGACAACTTGATCGCTTAGAGCAAACTGGAGCGGTGTCATGAGGATGTCGAGTTAGCGTCAAAACACGGGCCGAGGTGTCCGTTAGACATTTATTAAAAGAAACACAATACTGAACCGAGGGCATTTCTCCCGTACGTACGTATTTTTATCACAAAGTGGATTGCTAAGTTACCAGTGTAGTCAAAGGAATTTATTAAGTACTCGCCGTTTTCCGCAGCTTCGTATACCTAATTAATATTATATATTTAGCTTGAGATGAAATATACCCTATATTCTTTAGAATGTTGTCTTGCCAAATTTTATCGAAATCTATTCAGCAGTTTACCTTCACATTTATATATTAGTATAGATATTTTCTTCGTAATGTAAACATTTCAAGAGTAGCTAGAGAAGTCCGACCGTCTGGACATTCAATTAACTTGTTCAAGTAGCTGATTCTTGTTGAGTTACCTACCTTTTTAAGAGAACGTTGTTTAAAAACAATTGTTGTAAAGAGTTTATCTTCAAGTACGAAATAGCGCACATTTGCAACATTTTATCCTCTAGATTTTTTAACCAATTTGTTTAAACGGCCATTTTGAAAAGCCACTTCAAAATATTGCGATAAAAATTTCCATTCACATACACACCTGTCCCATAAATAATTCCATCTAGTCCTCTGTTCTATATGAATCGGCAAGTGACATCCAGTAGCCAGACTTTTGCGGATACAACACAAAGACTATTCTTTTATTTGTCCTCGTGATGTGGATCGCAAATCAATGGTCAGCACGACTCACTTTTGTTATTGCTACCATTATATTCTCAACATTTGTCGTCCTTTAAACTACCTTCGTGTGCCTTTTCGACTACACAGTCTACCAGCCGGTTGCCTACTGGTTTTCACATAAAAATTCATAGTACCTACAATGACTTTTATTTCAATTTTTGTCGGAATAGTTAACGCGTGCGGCTGGTTTGCTTCCAGGGACAGATCAAATTATATTATCTAAGTATATCATTATATCACTTAATATGTTGATGAAATATTGCAGAAGTACATTATAGGCTTGAGTAGGTAAAGCAGGTTTTGGATTTTCTCCTGGATGAACTCCTTTTAACCCATTTAAGAGATTTCCTAAGGATGGAACTCGTAACACTAATTATATACACACAAAGTTATATCTAGATCTATAAATATCATCTACAATAATTGTTTCAGTTCCGGGTTTCATAGAGCATTTTTATTAAAGTTATAATATACGAGTATAATAGTAATTTCACCTACATTTTATTAATCTGTTCTCAACGAAGGGTTATTATGTTATCTATCGTACATATTTCTTAGTGGCTTCTTCAAAATATAGCAAGAACAGCTGTGTATTGTATCGCTGACAGCGAATCCTTGGTGCGCTATTGTCGAGCTCCTTGGAAGAAATATAATAGCGACTTACTTGATGCTGAGAAGCCACAATATGTCGTCATTATTTCGCGCTTACACAACACGGCCTTTCCATTCCATAGTAGACGACGCACTTTATAACTAACGGGTTGGGGGCTTTATGACTAGATGTTGACCTGGGAAATATTTTAAAAATAACTCTCACTATCCCGGCACATAATTCTCGGAATTAAGAATGCATCATCAGAAACTCCAGAAAGATCCCTTATCGTTTATTTAGTCTTTCTTCACTAAAGACAAACAAAAACATGGCAATAAAAATCAATAAACGTAAGTAAATCTAATTATTTAATTTTAAAGTAAATTGCTTGTAATTAATGTTAAACTACATTGATGCTATTAAATTAACTTCGTCTGTAATGTGATTGTCATTGAAAATGAAACACGTGTTTTTATAGTTGCCTCGAATACAACACTATGAATGACTCAGAAAGCAATTCGATTAGCTTATTTTGTACATTTTCAAATCATACTCAACAAAAGTTAGAAACCCTCGTGTCTTCTATATTTGGATATACAATATTGTCAAAGGATTATAAACCTTATATTTCAGAAAAGTGAGAGTGAAATTTATTTGTATGTAAACATGCAAAGGTATTTTTGTGTACCTATATCGATTTAAAAACGGTCAACTGAGACCTTGACAAGTTAATGAAGTGTACCGCGAACACTTTACCCGTGTCAAGACGTCAAAAACAAATCTGAATCATATTTCACCTGTTTCGTATTTTTCGGACAATCGTCGTGTCAATATGAATTAATATAATTAATCTCCATATCACCTGGATGACTTAAGAGTTAAGTGGACAGAGATATTTAGATATTATTTTTACGGAATTTCCGAGTGGAAGTATTGAGCAGCCGTGGTCTACCGGTAGAGGACGATTAATGAAACACGAGTTCAAACCTCGCTAAATTCTAACCGGTACCCATGTACTTTGGTTGCTTAGTGCACTACAGACATTTAAAAATAATGGAAGACCTAGAAGAACGTTCATAAACCATATCGGTGACGAAAAATGGTAGGCAGACTGATGATCAACCATTTTTAAGTGACCTAGTCGCTTTTCAGGATAATCTTCGATATAACAAGAGAAGTAGGTGCGAAATGTAAAACTGGACGTGGCTCATTCGTTTTGCTAATTCAAGCATAATGGAGGCGACGCGACTGCTACCTGGTGACCGTCTGTCTCTGCTCATGAAACATACCAACTATAAAAAATGTTTTAAACAAAAAACAATGCTAGTTGTTATTTTTTTTTATTGTAGCTCGGCATGTGACAACACTCCGCCTGATGTAAAGCTAGAGTGCGGTCCATGAATGGAAACAACTCTGTTACTACAGAGAAACCTGTGCGGGTAGCAGTCGCCTCCACTATGCCGGCTTGAGGAGACGAGCATGTGCCATCTTAGATTGACAGTGCACACTCCACTCGTTATACCTGGCTACTTTCAAACTATTCCCGAAACGCGACAAAATCACTTCACGGGTGTTACATTGGAAAGTGGTGGTAGTACCCCAGGACGGCAGACTGGACAAATAACCATCATCAGTCTGTCTACCACTCTTTAATGCCTATAGGCACTGAGCGACCAAAATACTAACAAAGTTACATTGGTACCAGTCAGAATTAGCGAGGTTCGAACACGGGTCTCATCGATCGTGAGTTCACGCGTCTTACCGCTAGACCACGGCCAAAATACTTATGGGACAGTTTTGTCTAAGTTCTTAGTTTTATTTTTATAACGCGCCGCACATCTAAACGTTTTACGGCATCTTTTATTACTAAATTAAAAAATCTTATTTCCTTAAATAAAATTGCGATTTTATCACAACATTTTCCCTTTAACGTCACCTTTATAATGTTCTCTTAAAGGCAACAAAGCTTGTTGTTATTTTGTATAAGTCTCACGTTCTGCGGGATACAGAACAGAAAAAAGAGACAACGTTCAACACTAATTTGGGATATACAATGAAACAAGTAGTACGTTTATTGTGATATGATGTCAGCCCGCATTAGCTTCGTCGTTGTAACTTTACCACCGTGTAGCACGCCTTCTTGGAAACGTGTAATATTGTCTCGAGATGATCTTCATATTTTGCCAAAAAATATTTCTTACTTCTTTTTTGTATTTCTTAGATAAATTTTCAAAAGTAATTTTAATGAAATATATATATTTTTTGATGTCATATTGTTTTTATTAAGATGCTGAATATCTTTATTTCACCGATAAATAATTTACTAAGTTAATTAAAATTAATAAAGTTAGTAGGTACGTACTAAAAGAATCTTCCAATAGTTGTCATTTGCAGAGCTACATTCAGCGCAAGCCCATGTCTCTACCGAGGTAGGTAGAGACTGAAGCGCGAGCGTCTTCTCTCTCTCTCTCTCTCTTTCTCCCTCTCTCTGCATAAGTACTACCAGCAAAAGTGACGCTGCAGCACTTTAGAAAATAGTCGTCCCACGCCCATACTTATTTTAAACCAATTATGAATGTACTTTATTTGTTTGTAAAGCAATTTTTATTGATCAATATCCAAGCGGCCAAAATAAACTTGTTAAACAGGGCAAGTGCAAGGTTTTTCGTCCATTGCTTCTTTTGTCTGTATAAAAATGAATTACATATAAGTAAAGTAATTGAATTAATCTAAAAACATATAAATAAAGAGTCCAAGCAGAAATGTACATAAAAACAATGCTTGCTTGCATCTGAATATTCGCAAAGCACGTTTCTTACCCCCCGATGCTTGCACTCTTTACCTGCTACTTTGTGACATCTTGATCTAGGGATGCTACCTGCAACCTTTTTAACTATTCATGACTTAGGGAAAGGTTATTGGTTTATGGCCAATGCTTTTACCCTCTTCTAATCCAAACACAACTTGTATAATATTTTTAAAGGGTTTTCATGTGAAATTATAAACGATCCTTTTATGAATTTTAAATTAAAATAATAATTTGTATCATTATTATAAAAGTAATTAAAAAAAACGTAATACTTTATGGTTATTATTAATAATTAAATTACAATAACTCCAATTTAATTTAATGATTTGTATTCATAAAATTGTTATATTGTCAACCCTGAGTGGTTCATCTGCCACTCGAACGATCGAAAGGTACGTCGCGTCGCCGGTATCAGGAAGGAATGTACAGTGGGTAACTTGAATAAGTCCCGTCTCTTTCCAGCATAGCCGGCTCACCGTTAGCTAAAATCCGTCGTCTCTTTTCCACCCGCCAACAATTTAAATACTTACCTGCGTGAAATGTTATACATCTGTTGCAATATAACCGTCTCGCTTCTCCTCGTGCGCTCTTACGGATTGTTGATATTGTCTTCTCGCTCAGCGTCTGCGTGTGCAGGGTAGATCGTGCTCGTGCGTGTATGTATTGGTGTTCGTTTATTTAGTGAACTTGGGAAGCTCGACGTTGTGTTGGTGCATGGGGTGTCGGTCGAGCTTGTGTGCGTGGGTTGTAGAGGCGCGACATAGCTTCGCCGTCTCCGTGACTTAAAACTTTTGGACGAAACGAGCCCAGCGAGCCAGTTCTGCGCCGGCCGGCATGAAAGATGGTTGCGTGTCAGCGGTTTGCGTCCGTCGTGCTCGTCGTATTTCGAGCTGGAATAAAACTTGTTTTATAAATTAAAAGTTTCAAACGTACGTGGCCAAATATTATTTTGTAACTGTTTTGATATTGTTTCGTCGAAAATATAGTGTTTATTTACTTTTTAACGCTGAATTGTGTTTGATTTTTTGTGAAACTGCAACGTGTTTGGTTCAACGGACTACGAGGAGGTTGGTCGTCGCACGGTACCGGTGCTTAGGCCCATTTTGTGAGACATCGGGCCTTCAATATACCTACCTATTTCGGAATTCGACATTTTTTGTATATCCATGAACAAATAAAATACTTACGGCATCCAATAACGTAACAAAACAGTGATAAAATACAAAAGATAGTTTCTTATATTTGGTAAATACCTAATATCATTTAAGCCAATAAGACTTCTCTACACCACATAAGTTTTATTGGCGTAAAATTTAGTAGTTAATTAGTTAGTATTTAATTCGATAAAACGTCGATTATTCCTACTATGTATAAAGTAAAAAATAATATTACGTTAAAATTAGGCCTAATTAAGTATAGGATTGTGAACATAAATTACGTCATGAGATTTATTCAAAATATAATCTAAAATTGAAAAATATCAACTCAACAATCCCAGAATCTCATCCATCTGTCGCAACGTCTGACGAGTTGAATAACCTCAGTATAAATAGATACAGTGAATGTTACACGCATGCTTGGTAATTGCTGGACTCCACTGCCTATGAGTCCAAAATACGGCAAATGTAAAAAAAGAAATAAATAAATAAATTATTCCATCTCCCCCTAATTGCTGATATGTCGCTAAAAAAACTAAAATGTAAAAACAACTAAAAGATAATTAATTATTGTGTTTAAAAACATTACTACAACATACCTATATAATAAACATAGAATTTACATTAATAATTTAATTTATTAATTACTACATATTGTAGGTAATTAAATTTCCCAGAACAACATATTTTAATATAAATTATCTACTCCTGAACACGGATTCACGTCTAACATTCTGCGTGAAAAAAAAAATATATTCAACAAAAACAATTAGCATATCAATAATATCAGAAAAAATCTAGCTTAAATCTAGACTTTGAAAAATGCACCTAGGTATTTTTTTTACTGGTTTATATTTTGTATTAAATACATTTATGCATAATTGCAACTATAGTAACATGTAAAGCTGAGGATAGTTACAATGATTTTATAAACTAGTTACAATAAAAGTTATTGTACAAACAAGGACAGAAAAAGGTAAATGAATACCTTTCATAAAATTTGGGATCAAAGAATGGTCAGCGGGCACGTTTTCCCTTACATTCGAATAGCCGAATTATTTTCATCGTCACGTTGTTGTTTCGCCTTGTCCTAAACAATTGGTATCTCTATTTGTATCAATAATATCAGAGCCAGACGTTTACGTGCATTCTGTACGTGATCGGAATGGAGTGGGTTTCATCCTCCCTCCAGTCTGTGGTCTACGATCTACCTACCACCACTAAAACTATTGATATTTATCCAAGGATTTTATCCTCTATGTATATGTCTGTTCTATTCGTTTTTGCATTTACAATGTTCTAACTTAAAAAATAAATAAATAAGATATGAAGAGGAGATGAACTAAACAGATTTATTGTACGTATTGACCATTCGTTTGGCAGTCTCAACTATTCAGAAAGGATTAGGTCAGGAGCATCCTAAACCGACAAAGATGCATGCAGAGAGTAGGTAGATGGATTTGGTCGGAAAGAGAAGTCGTTAGGGCTCCATAGTTTCTGCGTACCCCGGTAAAGACATAGGTAAGGCAAACGAAACAAGCCATCAACTAAGTTAAGTAGCGAGACTATTTTTAGATAATTATTTGTAAATCTCACGTTTCTAGCACATGTTACATGACACAAATTGCATGCATGATGGGCTGTTTCCCAGAATAAAAAGCATCCCTTGCGCACACAAGACCGAAATAGGTGGTTAATATTACTTGAAAAGTTTTATCCTCAATATGTTAATAATAAAAATTGGTTCGTTCTATTTTACATTTACCTATAATGGTTTCATATTTTGATAAATTATGGAATATTAGGTGTTTGATAATTCTATACTACAATTATGATATAAACAATTTGTTCAAGTGGCAGAAATAATTACATGGAACCCACATTCACTATCAGAGCTGCGATATTTATTCAGCAGAAGACTAAGAAGCTTACGAATCGCTACCGTTACAATATTGTGTTAATTAATAATTCAAAGCGAATTTCCGGAGCGACCGTATCGTATCTCTTCTGGGCAGCCCATTTGTTTGTGGATTATTTCTCATTTGTAGCTATCGACTTCGTAATTTTACATCGATCGACCTATATTTATATTATCATACATACACTGTTTAGCTTTTTTGTCAATAAATTATTTTTGGATTTGTCAAGGACATTAAATTAGTGGTAGGTAGTTTACTACGTAGAATTGTTAACCTAAACAATTTGATATAATTTATTATGTACGTAGTAGAATATGAAATATTATTATTAAAGCTATATAAAACCTTAATATTTTAAAACCTCTGACAACTAATACATATTACAAACACAGAACGAAAAAGCGAACTCATTTACTTATCACTAATGAAGGAGCAGCAGAAATTAATTTCTTTAATGAAGATGTGTCGGCAGATATTTTTACGTGCATTAATAGCGTGTCATGGATACGGGCTTACGAGGAAACATTCAGTATTGTGTTACGAGCTCACTGGTCTTTATCGACACGAAATTTCATTATACTCTTACCCCTATTCCACCTACCATTCAATTGGAACACCTTCGCACAATTGGGAGGGCTGCCTCAATGGGTTGTCGGATGAAATTTCTTAACATTCTTCCTCCATAATGAGCGAACGCTGTCGTGAAATGGGCAGCACTAACGGTATAATTGTATAACGAAACGAGATCGACAGATATCAAAGGAGATTAAAATTCAACAAGGACGGCTTTAGGTATATTGAATTATTCAATTATAATTTGAAAGTTTGTTAGAAATTTTAAATTAATTTATAAATTTTTTGATTATACGTCTGGTAAGGTACGTTATTTATAATATCAAAACATATCGTAGGATTTACATATTAGAGGAGGATTTGATAAGGTTTCGATGATTTTATGAGATGAAAATTGTAATTAATTAATGAAAAATTTATATATTTAATATTTGGAATTAAATATAGTTTTTTTTTTTTTAAAGTTAAAATATCATGTATTACTTCTTAATAAATAAATAACGAATAATTGCGTTAAATACTCTTTCATTAGAAACAAATTATTCCATTTATCGCTAGTTAGTATACGAAAACTTGTAAAGTAACTGGTTCTTGTTGTGTGGATCGTTTTGATGAAGACATTAAATGCCAAACTGGTTATTATAGTTGCCTACTGAGTAAGAGTTGGCTTCTTTTTATAAGAATGAGTTGAGACGAATCGAATGTACATCAGTATCAATTTAGCTGCAGAATTGCTTGCAGCTTAAGAAATATTTGTGATTTTGCTGTTCAATATGCTTTCTTGGTCATTTGGACATAGACCTATAGAAATCGGTTTTTTTACTAATTGATTATCCTTGAGACCTAAAATTATTCTTTTCTAAAGTGCTGCAGCACTAATTTGGCTAATAGTACCTACCTAGTATATATAGTTATAATCTATGCAATCCCATAATCGTAACAAAAGATTGGGAGAATTAAGTAGACGGAATACTTGAAAATTTGAAAAAACCTTCCCAGTCAAGTCTCCTTGCTATAACATGGAATCCTTCAAGCGCAGTGCGAAGAGGCATCTCACCCGACTGCTGTCTACAGATTCCCTTCTCTGACAGCAGTCTTCTCCGTTCACAGATCGCACTCTAGCCTAACATCAAGCAGAGTGCGGTCATATGACGTGCTAAAATGAAAAAAAAGAACTAAAAGTGAAGAAGTGTGGCATGGTAATCTGGACGGACGTTTTCGTCTCCTCCAGCCGGCATAGCGGAAGCAACTGTTACATTTATGTACTAGCAATTGTATCTAACTATGGACAAGGGTGGATAGTCTCATGCCGGCTGGTATAATACATTTTTTTTATTGTAATAATTAACACCAAAAGTAGTATTGTATGAAAACATTTCCAAGTGATGGGAAACAGTTTAATATTGTGTATTTTTGAAACGTGTAAAAGTGTTGGCATAATAAATTCGCATATATTAAAATAAATTTAAGTGGATGATAAAGTATATCTCACTTGAAAATGAAAGTAGAATAGAATAAAGGGAAATCTTGAGTTGATATCACATAAGCATCATTTGCAATACAAAAAGGGATGTTTTAAATTTTTATTCACTTATCTTGAATGAATCCGGGCGTCAATACACTCTAAACAGATCATTAATCATTTTATAATTCTTCTAAATCCAATATCGTTATATTATTTGGGACTCAGTTTCGGAGGTTTTCACTTCTTTCAAATGTTAGGGTTAATATTCAGAATACTTGATGGTGCACATTCGCCTCCTTAGGCCGGCATAGCGAAGGTGACTGCTGTCTGCAGAAATTTCTCTGTGATAACAGTTGTTTGTGTTCATGGACCTCACACGTGGTCAAATGCCGTGCTACAATTTCACAAAACAAAAAAACAAAAGAAAATGAGTCCAGTTTGTTATCTAAAAACAACCGATATCTGTTAGATACAGTCCATGAGTCGCCTCCACTATGCCAGCTTGAAGAGATGAACGTGCATTTCTCCATTTATATTCGGTTACTTCCAAGCCAATCAAGAAGTCTAGGTTACATCACGGGTGTTATCTTAAAAAGAGTTCGTACACTTAAACTACTATAAAATTGCCTCGATTGGTTGGTACACTATTCATGAAAGAAGTCTATCGGTTTTTTGAGTTTGTAATCTATTTAATTCATCTCTGGACTCTTTCAGGCAGAGTTCGCCTGACCGCATTTACTAGATAATTCTGACGAGGGCCTATTTCTAAAGATGTGTGCTAAATTTAGCGGAAGATATTTATTTATTCATTGATATGATATCCTAGAGAATATTATGTGCTTTAGGGTTCATTACATTGTTACGTTTGCTTCTGAATTTATATTTTTAGGCAATTTTGGAAGTTTTTTTTTTGTATTTATGTATTTTGTATTTATATTTCTTTCTCACGGAAAACACTTTTCACATTTCCTAAAGGTCAACTGGTAGAAAATAGGCATTAAGTTCGCCTTTTGCAATTTTTTAAATTTATTATTTATATTCTTGTGCAATGTATTTTATGATGATGATTTTTTAATTTATTTGTTATATTCGATAAAAATGTACAAAAAAGTATTAATTAATAACACCATTTTCTGACGTAATTCTTCTTCTCAAACGGGCATAGTGGAGGCGATTACTGTGTGTAATTATTGCCGCTCTTTAGTTTAATATCGGACGAAGAGAAAAATATGAATAGAAGTATTAAAATTAAATAAAAATATGTACATGTAAGGACTTTATTTTTTTAATTGTTTTGCATTAATTATTATCTAAATAATCAAATTAAAATTAATATATAACGAGAGGAGTGTGCACTGTCAATCTAAGATGGTACATGCTCGTCTCCTCAAGCCGGCATAGTGGAGGCGACTGCTACCCGCACAGGTTTCTCTGTAGTAGCAGTTGTTTCCATTCATGGACCGCACTCTAGCTTTACATCAGGCGGAGTGTTGTCACATGCCGAGCTAAAATAAAAAAAAAAAATAAAAAAAAAAAAATGATAAAGCAAACGAGTTGAAATCAATGTTGTTTTATTCGTGATATAAATGTCATATGAGGTTAAAGGGTACAATAACAACCCCTCTTGCATATTGCCATGTGGTTTCCATTACAGGAGGTATAGTTAATATCATTTTGGCGGGAATCCTAATAGCCTTTGGTACCATTAAGTTACCCCATGATGTTGGTTATTTTTTAATGCATATTCGAACAAACCATTGTATCTAAATTATCATTTCTATTGTGTAAAAGGCACGGTACTTGTAGTTCGTATTTTTTCTGTTTACTTGTAATTTTCTTTTATTGCTTCCATTCTATTTGATATATGATTTTTATATTTTTTTCTGTACTAATGGTGATATTACCTACTTGGTTATTAAATAGAGATATGTTTACGGGATTCTCGAAAAAATGTAGGCCTAAAACTTCTAACTATAAACTTTATGGATGTACAAAATATGTCGACACGGGAAATATGAAATTTGTAAAAGTAAGAAGTCGTGATAAATTTTTAAGCGTTATTTGTTTATTTACAGAATCAAAACGATGTCTTCGGACTTTTAGAACTTTATTTTGAACAGTTCGGTGTGATTTACTTTTGACAATGTACATTTATAAGTTACGGACTATTATGTGTTTGTCTGTGGTGTTAAAATTGTTTTTGTTAATGCTGACGGGACTGAGTTGGCAGGCGCACAGTCAAGCAATATCACAATCACCTGATGTTTATAGCAATTACAATTTTTACTATGAACAACCGTGCTGTAGTGCGCCTATCCCCAAGAGCAAATATCATGTCAGACATAGACGAGGTAAGTCAAACTCAATTAACACACATATTAAAAGAATGGTAGGCAGACTGGTGATGCTTAGATCCAGTCTGCCGTCCTGGGATAGTACCACCACTTTCGAATGTAACATCTGTGAAGTGACCTTGTCGTGGTTCGGGAACAGTTTGGAAGTAGGAAGGTATAACGAGAGGAGTGTGCTCAGTCAATCTGGGTGGTGCATATTCGTGTCCTCAGGCCATAGCGGGGGTAACTGCTGCCTGTAGAGATTTCTCTGTACTTTAGCTTTATAACAGGCGAAGTGTTGTGATATGCCGAGCTATAATGAAAAAAAGATTTAGAGTTGGTTAAACTATTCTAAGAAATCGACTAAAGTCGTCCTTTTTTAGTCTAGCGTTTTTTATATTTAGACAGTTTATATTTCATCTAATCATTCATACAAGTCACTAATTAAGAGACTATTGATTATGCTACCTTTGTACAGTTAATATACTGCAGCCCTTTAATAAATCAGTGGGCAGATTAGACTTTAAATTATTTCAAAAAGACATAGATTTTATATCCACTTGACAAAAACATATTAAACTTACATAAAATCCACCAATTAAACTAATAATAATTCAAATAATATTTAATTTTATTCTTAATTCTTCAAATAAAATTAAAATTCGAAATAACCCATATCCTCCTAATTTTAATATAATACCAGCTAAAATTATAGACCCAGAAACAGGAGCTTCGTTTTATGATTAAGGAAAGATTGAGTTACCGGCCCTTAGATACAACTTTAATTGCGTATTCGCTTAAACATTTAGCAGGGAGTTTTGGCGGCCATCTGGAGACATTAGGTTATCTGTCTTGAATTTTTTTCCTGAACTTATGTTGCTTCGAGTGTAAATGTTTATAGTAAATAAATAAATGTGTAATAATGGTGTATTATTAACCATTAAGTGTTCGTGAACGTAGGTACGTGAGTGTGGGCAAACGATTCAAAAGAAGAGAACGTTTATTTTCATCTTCTCTACATAACTCCGTAGGTAGTAAATCCTACCACTTTACTAAAGCTATTTTTAATTTGACGGGGACTCGACCTTACTATTCAGTGTGGTGAATGAACAATTCGTGAAGCTCAATCATATTAATTTGATGCAAATACTATGATACTGGCAACAAATTATTATAATGCCTTAAAAACTAAAATAAAAATAAAACATCTAGCTATAAAAATAAAACTGGTATCTCTACAATTTAAAGGCAACATGGATTCTAGTAACCATTAGAGGTTAATGAGACGGAAATATTTAAAACACACAAGTTAGAAAGGGATGGTAAACTTCTTTTGTCTCACTGCCCTCTCAAAAACGATGCCGGGAGCACACGAGTCACAGCTTTATTACAGTTGTAGTAAATAATTCTCTTATTTGTGTATGTATTTTCCATGGGTACTGTGATGCAGTCGGTCAGAGGGAATCATCGCATCGTAACCAAATTACATGTATCTAGATTCTAGCAAACAAAAATACCTTAGATACATACAATTCATTTTATATTATAAATATTATTTTCAGTCAGGTAAATATTTATTAATTCAGTGGTAGGCAGACTGTATATGGTTGTTAACCCAATCTGCCATCCTGAGGTAGTACCTAATGTAACACCTGTGAAGTGACCTAGTTGCCGGGTAAACAAGAGGAGAGTTCCCTATCAATGTATAGTGCACACTGGTCATCTCAAGTCGGCATAGCGGAGAGAGACTTCCTGAAGATATTTCTCTCTGGTAGCAGATGAACTGCACTCTACCTAACATCAGGCGTGAGTCAAACTAGCACAGCGTTAAAACAGAATATCTCTGGAAATATTTAATAATAATAATAAATGTTTATTGGTAGTATTTAGTTTTTTTACAATTTAGCTTCACGCCAGTAAACCACAATGGTTTGTCTTGGCGTTGCACATTCGTTCTTAATTATGACTAAATTACACACAAAAAGTTAAATAATAAGTATATACAATTTAAGTGAAATGATAAACAAGTTTATTGTTAAACAAAATTAAAAAATAGAAGGTATTCTGAAAAATTTTAATACATTTTATATACAGGTTGCTTCAAAGAGTATAATAGTTTTTTAACTTATTTTTATAGTTTTTATTGGTTAATTATTTCTGACGATACATTTGGGATTATGTAGGATGATATTCTTATAGGTGTCAAATATGTAAAATGATATTTTAATATATATAACTTAATCTATAGGTAAATCGCGGTTGACCGCATTCATTATATTAACGTGCAGTTACCACGTCCACTAAACATTGTGGACTAAAACAATTTGCTGAGGGATAAATTTATGTGGAAACTTGCATCATTAACTCTAACACGACGCTTCATTAATACCAGATAATGTGACAAGCGACACTTAAATGTGACGAAAGTCCGTGGATTTTTGCGGACTATAAGCGGAGACTATATTCGATATTCCATTCTAATATTATAAATATGAATTTATAATACGCTATACCGGTATAAGGAGACGAATGTGCCTATCCATTGATAGTGTACACCCCTCTCGTTATACCTGGTTACTTCCAAACTGTTCCCGAAACGCGACAAAGTCACTTCATGGGTGTTACATCCGAATTTTTTTAATTGACAACCTTTCCAACTGCTGGAACGTTGCATATATTATATTGTTTTCCTAGTTAATTTTCATAATAATTTGTCTGTTTGATCACTAATTACGCTCAAACGGCTGGACGAATTTTCTGGACGATCATTCGGCCTCCATGCATTTGTTTTAAAAGTGCCGGCCAACAAAAATAAATGCTATATAGGGGAGAGTCGGTGAAATCGTACCACCTCTAGATTTCCCACAAGCCAACATATATTTGCAACTCTGGCAACACTAAACTATGCTTTAGTGGCGATGTCAACTCTAGGTCATTTTGTAATGGCATCAGTTGAGAACTTTGTATTCTAGTGAAAAAAATAAGTTTTTGTGAAATTTGATGTAAATTTTCGTGCTGATTCGTAAGGCTGTAGCTCATGAAGGTGAGTATATGTATATTGTTAATATTGGTCATTTTGAGCAACTTTTATTATATTATTATGGCACGAAACCTGTAGGGTCATTCTGTAACTAGTTATCGGAGTACAAAAAAACATTATTTTCAGACTTCATGTCCAGAATATAGATATTTGTTGAATTCCTTTTAAGTTACATAGTCCGTTTATTAAAGTAGGTTTGAGAGCTTTTTTTGTATCAACGTGGGTAAAAACGCGGGGTACACCTATGTATACCCATTTAAAAATAAACGCTTAAAACATAATATAATAAAATATACTACTTATTACGTTACCTAGATAGTTAAAAATAGATTGGATATATCGAACATTATTTTGTGTACATAAATTATTAGTAATATGTGTTTTGCCCCTCGCGACACAACAATAGAAAGCAATCACTTCTCAAATTCGTGGGTGTGTGCTTCGATATAAACGTAGTGGAAAGTGTCAATCACGTCGATTTTCAAATAGCAAAACCGATTATCGGGCATATTAAGTCTGTTATTGTTATCGACAGCGGCTTCGATCTCGTCCACCCGAGCGTGAATTAGATTAGGGACATCATATTATGCCATATTTTCTGGCGTCAGCTGCACGCATCGCATGCACGACTTTATATTTTTTTTCCGAGAAAGTTCATACTAAGATCCCTTCTTGAGAATTTTACTTATTCAATTTCTAAAACGTGTTTTTGTGACGTTAAATTTGTATTCCTAAAAACTCCTCGATGACTTCATCATTGGAATTTGTCATCCGTGACATTTTTTTCCTGTCGGTTTTTGGTTTAATTTTTGACATATTAAAATGGCCTATTTGTTATTATGAAATTATGATGAAAATTGAATAGGAAAAAATCAACACGCACGCGAACCGAAATGGGAATCGAACCCATGTCCTCCGCCATGCACGCAGATCTTCTGACCGTGTCGAAATTCTATTTTTTAATTGTAGCTCGGCATATGACCACACTCCGACTAATGGTAAGCTAGAGTGCGGTCTATGGACGGAAACAACTGCTACTACAGATAAGTTTTTACAGTCAGCAGTCGCCTCCGCTATACCGGTAAAAGGAGACGAATGTGCACTATCCAGATTGACAGTACACACTTCTCTCGTTATTAGCTGGCTTTCAGACTTTTCCCAAAACGCGTTACATTCGAAATTTTTTCATTGACATCCTTTCCAACTGCTGGATTGACGTCTGACTAGATATATCTATCGTTTTTCTAGTTAATTTGCATCGTTATTTTCTTTGTTTAATAGAAAACAAAATTGTATATTTTGTCAATTGAATTAGATATTAAAACAAATTCGGGTTCAGAAGCGGCCATTAACCCACGATATTTGTTAGTATATTTTAATGAAAATTGGCGCTACATTAGGGTTATTCAAATAAGTCCGGTACCATACGACTATGTCACTAATTACACGGTACTGGCCTTGAATGATGAGCCCGGGTCGGGTTAAAAGGAAAATTGCTCGTATAAGTTTTGGATGATTCTTTACAAAGTGAGTGGATGTATTATTATATGGAATTCTAGTTGGTTAAACGAATTTGAACCTTAACCTAATAATTTAGAATTTAAAATTTATACGGAAGTAATTTGGTGAATTGAAACTGGAATTGTTGCAATGTTTACGGAAAACGAATGGACAAGCGGTTAGGCTGACCCGACTCTGTCATTAGTTGGGAAATGTTTAGCAAAACTTTGGCGTTTGAATGCTTTAAATTTTATATATGTATTTTTATACACAAACCTACATAAATATACCAAAGTATATTATTATATTTTTATTAAAAGCTAATTTATAGCATGTACCCACTCATATATGAAATAACAGTGTTACAAACAAAAAATTATAAATCCAGAGTCCTTGCAAGTTGCCATGAATAGCAGCAATAAGAAACATAAAAAAAAAATTCAAGGCTTATTCCTATTTAGCACATTTCCCGTTAACTCCGATTATTATATGTCCCATGAATATTAAATATAAATTAAGACATGTTTGTTGTGCGTTTGGCTTCGGGAACTGTATGCGGTAAAATACGTAACCGTCACTGTTACCAGCACAGTTGCCTTTTCCCTCATTTTGCTGTTATTTCTCTCTCCATCGCACGCTTTTTCTCCTTTCCTCACTCCACCTTGCTCCCGCTCTCTTCTCTTCATCGCTCTATATATCGTTTGCTTCGCTTCGCTTCTGTTGGGCATACCCTGATGCTACCTATTTTCCCATTTTTAACATTACCATAATATATTTAAATTGTAATCTAGTTTCCTTGTGACAATAGTTTTCATGTCTTTTTTTATTATTCTTAAAACATTTATGTGAATTAAAAAATACCTGTTTGTACATAGACAATAATGTAAGTACAATGCGGAAGTTATTAACAATAAGTAGAATTCATTTCAACAAAATACAGTAAGAATATAAACAAGAATTTGAAACTCGTAACTGTGAATTGGATAACGTGGGAATGACCCAGAGTCTAAATAGGGGAACGAAACGTACAGTGGGTAGTCGAGGTCCAGCGAGCAATCAAACAAAAAAACATAATCTTTTCTGAAAGAAAGAGTGCTCTCAGACCGGTCTGGAGTCGGGACAAAAGTAAAAAGGTGAAAAAGAAAGATGTAAACACACAATAACCGAAGGAGGTAGAATAGAGCTCGTACTGTAAGATTTCCACTGACCACTCGTATACTATTTGCTTTATTATACGCACTCTAATAATATAAGTAAAATTGATTATTTCAATACACCGATAGTCCACAAAGCTGTTGAGTCATTGTGTCGGCATCGGATTAAAAAATAATTGAGATGAACGTGATTGTGAATTTGAAAGTTGCGTTAAATTTTTAATTTATTAAATTGTAACAAAAAAATAAAGAGAAAAAGTCAACACGCACACAGAGGTAAGATGGGATTCGAACTTATCCTACTGTTATACGAACGTTGCGTACGTTATGTTCTGACCGCTACAAACAAATTTAGAAAATTTAGCATTTAAAATACCAAAAATTAATAAAAAAAATAACATATCAACTTTTAATTTAAGTTAATCTATTTATTTCAGTATACCTTTACACCTATTAAAATAGAATGTGCCCATGGGTAAAAATTGCTATTCTTTTATTTGTTACAGAAGGTGAAACAAAATTCTAACGATATAATATTATTATAATATAAAATAAAAGCTAAATCGTGTAAGCTCAAATGCGTGTGTTTCACTAATTCCCGGGAGATTATATGAAATGGATGTGTTCCACATAACATTACTCAAAATTTGGTCACGTATCCGGAGGAGGGCTGGAGTGTCCCGTATCGCTTCTTGAAACGCATTGTCCATTGTACTCTCAAGAGACAAAGGGTTGAGGACGCTCGAAGAAGTCTTACCTTCGTCAAACTGCTTTTTAGGTCGCCAAAACATTCAGGTATTCGAAACGTGTCAGTCCATTTTGTAGCTTTTTGTTTTATCTAACATTGAAAAGTGTCTGATAACAAAAACAACCCGTTGGCGAATATAAAAAAGGCGTTTCACTATTTCGCGCACGTCCGATTATTCCACTACTTAACCTAATTCTTTAAACGTTAGTGTCATTAAGATGGAAAGATGATTGTGAATTCAAGATTTGAATGGTGGTGATTATCTGCTGTCCTGGGCTAGTACTGACACCTTCAAGTGTAGCATTCGTGTGACCTGGCCGCGTTTTGGGACCAGCTTGGAAGTAGTTTCGTTTATTCGTCTCCTTAAACCGGCTTAACAGAGGGGACTGCTGCCTGAAGATATTTCTCTGTGACAATTGTTTTCTTTTATGGTTCGCAAAAAATCGGTCTCTGTGTGCAAACGTTGCGCACCAGTCTATTACTTCAATATTTCGAGTTCCATTCCTGGTTCTAAACAAATATTTTATTCGTAATATTTGCTAACAGAGTCAATTAATTGTATGCATATCGTCATTATATATTATATGTATAAATAATACATATCGTATTAATTTACTTATCAATGTAAGTATAAATTTTTAATTCTATGTGCCGCACTCTCGGAGATAAAAAATCACGAATATTGTGATCGTTAATGCGTTATTTTAAAGTGTAAATAATAGCAATATTAATAGTGCTTTCATGAATTTCGTTGTTAACCAAACTTTATATTTACATAAAATTCAAAAACGGGCCCAAAATTACCATTTTGGTAAAAATACGGTTGTTGCTATTGTAGTAAATTCACTGTCATATTACACGCTATGATTCCCACTGGGTTCATTATTATAAAAATATTCAAATACTTTACTAGGTATTTTGATATTTTAAATATCTACTTTAAATTGTTTTTTATATTTTTTTAATGCCTGTAGCTATAATACATGGATACCTACAGTTTAAAATTTAGCAAGGTTTGAACAGGGGTCGTAAAGTCCGTCAAAAAAAAAACATTTGGTTTCTAAACAACAAAAAGCTTTAATTATAATTTATAATATTATTCAAAATTAATAGAAGAAGAATATATTTACTACAGCCTCCTGTAGTAACACCCCTATCTTACTCTGAGCCTAAGGTCCCCTGATCTTGAAAGATGACTGAAGGAGGTACAATATCAAAAACAGTTGCTTTCTTCTAAAAATGTTTATCTGCATTTCCTGTCCAACTTTCTTATTGGTGCACGAATTAATAAATAATGCAATTATCTAATAATCTAAATAATTAAATATTGTTAAAAGTTATATAATTGCCAAAGTAAATAATGGGCAATTACTAAAACAACAACTTTTTATTTTCCCTGGTCGAATTTTCAATTTATACTTGTATCTCGCAGCTTAACGATATTAACGGACTCTGCTATGAAATATGATATTAATACAAATTAATTTAATTAATTATCGATATAATTATTGAATCTCGTTCTCCAATTGAAATAATTTAATTAAAGTATTCAATTCAATTATCTGATCTCTTTTAATGTATTATTAACGTAGACGTTTTAAAATTCCAATCATTATTGTGTTAATGTAACCCATAAACTGTAAAATTAGTGGGCCATAGTTAAACTCTCGACTGAATATAAAACAATTGAACAAAAAGCGTAAATCCACAGATTTTCTGGTCTTAAAACACTCGTCACGAGCTAGGCGTGCGCTGACGTCAGCGCTAACCATTGTTGCTCGAGAGCATCAAAATTCTTGCCGTCTGGAAAATTCCATCCTTTGTGCAGCAAATGCTCGAACAATTGAAGCCTCTAAAGTTACTTACTTAATCTCCGCACCGTCCGCTTTGTGTTCGAGTCATCAATACTTTTGGAAATTGCACCTCGCCCGGAACTTTTGTGGCCCGTTGCCTCTCATGTGGTGAACTGAAAGGGAATCAGGATTGTGACAGAATTGTGAGGTCATTATTTTCTGCTCTCTCTCTGTAATGAAAATGCACTTTCTAATTCTACAATAATTCGTCTACCGTATTAAAATGGGACTTAAAAGTAAGTTGTAGTTTTTCTACAAACTACAAATCTGTCTACCACCTCCAGGGAAATTTCGTGGATTTCGTATACTAGAATAATGGAATAACTTTAATTAGTTTTCTCTGTTGAGGTGCGTGCCCTTAATTAAGAGCACACCATCAAAGAGAATCCTTTATTTCTTATATGAAATTTGTTTCTCAGTGCTTTAGTAATAGTAAAATCTTTTAGGTTATTTTTTAATAAAACTTAATCTTGTTTAATTTAAATTCTTAGTATTCTAATCAAAACTTATTAAACTCAAGAAACTTTACAAAATTAAATAAATCATTTTGAAGGATAATGGAGTTTTGTATTTTGTATACTTTTTGTTATATCTTAACACAATTATACTAACATAGGTAAGGTTATTTCTAAAGCTTTCTTCTATTATTCTTAGCTTCCATATAATATAGTAATTTATACATTTATTTATAAGATACGATTTAAAAAAGAATAAATAAATATAAAAGCGTCTAAGCATTTTTTTTTATTAAATTCTTGTATGTTTTGATAGGAAGCACCATACCAATAGTTGTGGCAAACTTCGAGAGCTCAGGTTACCGGCCAAAACAAACGAAAGAGGCACCGTCTTAAGTGCGAAAACAAAAAGTCATGTTTCAATAAGGATCGAATTACCTTTGACGAGTACGAATGCATTCAAATAAAAGTCGTAAACTATTGATCGGTCGCTTGTATTGAATGTTTTTTGTCACATGCTGTGTTTATATGGAAACAGATGTTAGATACATTAGAACGTGTATTATTATTTGTTATATTGAATTGGCGAGTGAGTCTCTTTGTTCTCTCTTTGTGTTGAACGTTGTAGGTGTGATAAATTGTGCTTTTTTATAGTAGCCTGGCATATGACTACACTCCGCCTGATATTAAGTGCAGGACACCTGACAACTGCTACCACCCTCCTCTCGTTCTACCAGGCAACATTCAAATCCTGAAATGAGACTAGATCACTTCACGGGTGTGATACGATCCCGAGACGGGCAGACTGGAATGTTGATACTTATATAATACTCTTACAATGAGAATAGCTTGTTATGAGTAAAATTAATTAATAATTTAATTTAATCTGACTGAAATTATTTTAAAGCGAAAGCCGTTATAATCATAATAATATTATGCACGTTGCAAGCTTTTAAATAATATATATAATAACTTTTTTTCTAGTAAATTTTCATGATAGTATAATAATGATAATAATATACGATGAAGCTTCAACATGAAACTTGTATTTCCTTCATTTTACTTAGGGGTTGCGACCTTATTTATATTTTCTCTTCCGTGTATACCTTTTCTTGACACGAACTGCATTGCATTAAGGGTACATTTACGATTAAAGATAGATATAAATTATCTGATACGGCTGCTATAAAACAAACCGCTGGATTACCGATTTAAATTCGTCGATAGCAAAGCAGTTAAAGGGAAACCTTTATAAATTAACGACGCCAATTTCCCTAATGACATTGTAAAAGGAAACTTTACGATTAACGATTTTAGTATTCATTACTGTATCGTAAAGGTAACGTGGACCTTGTTTACTTTGGAGACAAAAAATACATTTTATCAAATCACCTGGGGCCCTACCTACTTTAAAGAAACAATCTTAATGCAACCTAGGGCTTGATTTATAGAAAACTAGGTACAAAGGTACATGTAAGATGATACTAATACTGCAATAAGGGTTTAAGGTTACCCCTCTGAACATTTTTCTCTTGTTTTAAATAAATTCTTTAAATCTTCGAATTCTGGAGGCCGTGGTCTAGCAGTAACGCGCATGAACTCACGACCGTTGAGACCCTAAATTCTGACCGGTATCGATGTAATTACGTTATATGCACTTTGATCGCTCAGTGTCTATGGTATAATATAGGCATTAATTGAAGAATGGTTGGCAGTCCAGTCTGCCGTCGTGGGATAGTACTACTACTTTCAAATGTAACACCCGTAAAGCGGCCTAGTCGTGTTTCGGGATCAGTTTGGAAGTAGCTTGGTATAACGAGAAGACTGCCAAACTGGACTGGACATTCGTATCCTTAAGCCGGTATAGTAGACACGATTGATGCCTACGAAAATTATCTGTGGTAGCAGTTGTTTCCTTTCATGGACCGCAATCTAGCGATAATTAATATCAATGTTGTAGTTTACTTAGTACAATCAGCAATAGATTAACTGCATCACCCTAAGAACTATTTGTCGTTTGTTCAACAAGGTTATTTCGCTTAGGCATTTCGTTACAATCGAATTTACATCTGTAATTGTTTAAAACAAAAAGTACCATCTATCGTGCTCCTATGCTCTTAGACTATTATTTATTAGAGTACTGCAGCGGCTGCATTGTTGATTGTACAATGTACATATTATATTATCAACTATTCTAAGTGCCCTAAATATGAACTTAGAAAGAATAACGTTACATTTCACAATCGATACAAGTGTAGACAGTACCACGAAAGTCAGATGTCAAAAGCAAAAGCCAGGTTGATGCCAAAATTAAACCTGTTCCCAAACATTTGGGGTTGTTAGAAAATTAATTACGAAATGTCTTTACCAGACACGTTTCGCCTTCAAGCCATATGATGTTTTAAACAATTTTCTTAAGTTTTAAATTGTTGTACAGCATGTTTTTAAAGAATTTGTCGAAGAAAGGAGGTATTTTGATTAGAATTTGAAATAAATTTGGCAGTTTTTAAAGCAAAAGGACAATTGAAACTAGCTACACATTTGGGTATGGGCCAACTTCAGATTCAGATTCAGACATTTTACAGTTTGCGATCTTTTAATTTATCGTATTAGACAGGTATATGTATACTAATATATACTTGTAAATATGAAAATAATTCTGTTTCCTTTTCACACCTTAAAAGACTAAACTTGGCAAGGAGATAATTTGAATCCTAATGTTGGAAATAGACTAGATTTTGTATCAAAAAAGTGAAATAGGGGATAACAGTTTGTATGAGAAAGCATCCAAACTTACGGGCAACAGCTAGTATAGTATATATACAGTAACTTAATATACTCATACAATACTTTAATAACATTACAAATGTCATGTCTATATCAAATAATAGTTGAAAGAATCCAGTTCCTTCATCAAATTAGTCCCTTCCCCTCCACAAATATGTAACGATGTCGCTCAATACTGCCAAATTATATTACTTTATTGTTATTCTTTTTTTATATTTTGTTCCCCTAAATTGGCCTGGGATCACGCTACAAACAATAAACGTTTTAATGTCGGACCCCGTTCGATTTTTGATATATTAATCTGATATTGTTATTGGATACATAGTTACTAAAATAGCTTTAACCCATTTATTTTAACACACGATGTTCTGTATTAATGTAAGATTATTCAAAAAGATGATAGTAGTTATTAGCCCAGTTTGCTACTCGCAAGTAACTTAGTCGCGTTTTACACTTTTATTTTTCATCGACTTATAACATATATGGTTCAGTGCTGTATGTACCATACTATGGAATACACCGCTTATTAATTGAGTATAATTATTCATGTCCTATTCCACGAAATGAAGTACCAATTGTTTGTTGGATGGGGAGTCGATATCCGTACGTTTTAAACCTGAGAGTATCGAGAGCCATCGACTACTCCATACATTCCGAGCTTCACAAACACAACACGAAATTCACATCGAACTGAGTTTATCTGGCGTGTAGTCAAAATCAACGTTCTACGAGTACACGTCCAATTGTTTAGGTAATCGAGTGACGTTGAGTTAGTCGATTCTATATCGAATTAGTGGGATTGCTAGTGACATCTGCAAGACAGAGTTTAGCGAGTTATGCGAAAGTTAAATGTTGTCTCCCACCGGTGCCGGCGCCTAACAAGTCGACGTCATGACGAATCGAGTTCGTGTTGCCTAGCTTTGATATTATTTCACTAGAAAGTTAGTTGATCTTTGAAATTTGTGTATATAGTTAATACTTATAAATATATTATGTTTTTTTTTAAACTGTAAAATTAAAATGTAATAAAAAAGAAAGGGATTAAAAACAAGAAAAGTTCATTAAAAATCACACCGCAGAAGATAACAAAGATTAAAAATATCGGTGGTATTTTTCCTCGTCCTAAGAAGGGGTTCTCAATCCTTTAAACCGCTCGAAACAACTTAAGATTCATCCTTATAAAACCTGCGAAATCAGTGGCTAAATTCTCATTTTTTGCGAGTTCCTTGCCACTCCACTAACCCTGAATATTTTCAGAGATTTTGTTAATATCCTAATCTTTCTTTTTTCCTCGACTCGGACAGTGAGGGAAGTCGGCATTCACCGTTAACAGTTTCATGATTAATGACTGAAAACTCTTTGATGGCTTTTTAATTAGAGATAAAATAGGGGTGTAATACGCGCAGGAAGGCTGTTGCGGCCAATGCAATATTTCATAGAAGGGGAACGAGCGGCTTCGAATTTGCAAGGCTAATAAATTGCGGAATACCTAGGCCTTATTGGCTCAACGTTTAATCGTTCGGGTTGTGGTGGATTATTTTTGCGAGAAGTTCCCGACTCTTTTGTATAACTGTCGGAATTGGAAAGTAAAATGCAAAACGTATTCTTACCCGGTTACCTTTGTACGGCGTTTTACATAAGAGCGTTTACTTATCGGTAACACAGAAATGGAATTTCTAACTTTGCATTACAAATTTATTTCCTTCAGGCTCCAAGGTTCGTCTTTCAGATTATTCCCATTCTTCAGTGAAAATAGCGATTAATATTCAATTTGAACAGCCTATTTGAATGATTGTTTCTACCGGCCGGTTACACCGGTAAAGCCTGCTTAGAACAATGAAATATTATTAATTGGAAGAAATTGTGTACGTTTCAATTTCACGAAAGCTAATAAAAGTAATTCTTAAGATTAATTTAAATAATAGAAAGTGAACTTTACTTTCTGAAATTTTAAATATTGCTACGTTCTTCTTTGAATATTGAATTAGAAAGAAGTCTCTGTATATTATATCTACAAGCGAGTGAAGAATGTAAATTGAATATTGTATTACATATTTATTGTATTGTGAAGGGAGCTACGTCGCGCCCGGCGCCAACTACCCTCACCCAGGAGCACCAACATTTTTGAAACGACCAGTCACGAATTCCTCGCGAGACTCCACCGAAAATATTCCCATTAGTGCGTCAGCACGTCGAAAACAATGACTCGTAGAAAGTGGAGCTAAGCAGCCACTTTCCGCAATTAGGACAAACAAAACATTTTTATGCGAGCTTGAGTTTAAAACTTTCAATAAGTAACTTCTTTGGACTTCCTATTGCTTCGTCATTGTCATTGTGCCTCATTTGCATAAGAAGATTCCCTGAAAGCTTTCTCTCGGCGGAGCTCTTGATTTTTAATACTTATTGAGTGAGTTATGATTTTAAGAGGGGACGAAAAGGGGCTTATGTTCCATGTGACACTTTTGCTAGATTCTAGAAATAGATTTTTTGTAAGTCTTACTAAAAGCACTGTAAATTTTTACCTTATATGATATGTTTTAGAGTAGGTAGTCAAACAATATCCGAGGCTATCTTAATATATAACTTGGAAATAACCGGGTATAATAAAAAGTTGGCAATGCACACCTCGCCCCTTCAAGTCGGCATAGTAGAGGCGATGCCTCGGATATTGTTTGACTACCTACTCTAAAACATAATAATAATAATAATAATAAAAACTCTTTATTGTGCGAAAAAAAAAAAACAAACATACCATATAAGGTAAAAATTTACAGTGCTTTATATATATATATAAGATATTTGCTTGTGAGTGTTGTGTATCCCAAACGCCGCGTTAAAATAGAAAAATTAAATTGCTTCTAAATCTGACTTTGATATATGAGCATTAAGAAGCAAACTTTTAATTGCAATCTAATCCCTAATACTGAACAAGCGCGAAGTTCTTTTTATCCGAAAATATATTGCCTTTAAAAAAATAATCATATATTTTTCTTTATAAATCATGATATCTATTAAGATTAACTTAAAAGTTGCGCTTTACGAAACAGGCCTGGCCACACAAATAGTCCCGTGGCTCCGGTCCTTTGACCGTGAGTGACAGTGATATGTAGGCACTGTTATAATAGCTCCCTGAGATAAAAAAGCCACCTAAATGGCTTCATGGATAACTTCGATGACGCGTATTAACTTTATTTTTATAATTGCTTTGATTCAATATAATGAAATGTAAAATCCTATTATATAATTAATAAGATATTTGTTGAGGGCCGCGTAGTCTGTCATAGAGGAACTGTGAAAAGATTTTGTTTAGGTAAAATATATATACGAATATTAAGTCTAGCATCTCAATAAGATGTGTGAATTTGTGAGAGAACATGTTTGTATGCTGTTTGGGTTCTTTATATATGTTACATTCACGTTATATTCTGGTACGATTTCACCCCTAACCTCCCATGCCCAATGTAAGTGCAGTGTTTGTCGGAAATTTATTTGCGGCTTAAAGTTTCGCCGGCACCCGCTGTTAAACGTTTTTGCTACAACAATACCCCTCCTAACACAATACTTCGGAAAGCAATTTACTATAAATTTATTATAACCAATTTATTGCCAAAAACATATGTTTTAATAATTTTTTATGTTATCAATTTTAAAAATAATAAAAATTAACTAACATCTTAGTTTTAAAGGTTTTTAAAAAATAAACAAGTAATATCGTACATTATATTATTTTAAGGATTATTCCAAAAAAAACGAATATTGTTTCTTTTTTTGTTTTTTTTTGTGTTTTAAGAAGAATGTATATATTTTTTTTTAAATTAATTTTGGCATAATTATGATGAAAATCGAACAGGCAAGAAACCAATTCGTACACAAAGCTTATGGTATTTTTTATACAACAAAAACCTATATATAGCTAGTTGATATTATGAGTTGATATATTTACTACGTACTAATAATAAAACATGAAATATGAAGTAAACGCCGTGTTCAAACTTCAATACCAACATATTCAGTGTTAAGCGATTTGCCTAAGCTTCTGGGAAAATGTTTTCCTTTTCTAACTCATACAAAACAATTTCCCGTAGACAAGCTCTGTCCATTCGGTATCCGGCGGCGAAGGAGCAACTTTAACTCCAAACAATAGTTAAGCTCGCGCAGCAACAAAGAAAGTTGCTGAACTCCGCTTTTGTGTGTGTAAATACTTATCTGTGTTTGGATGTTTCGTGTACACATTCCACCTAATATGGTCACAATACAAATAAACAATATTTCAGTCAATAACAACTATTTATGTAAAAATAAAAAAATAACGTTGACGACAGCAGTTAAGCAATTGACGACACTTCAAACGGCAAAAGCCAGAGATAAATTTCTGAAACCAGCGGTCGCCTCCGCTATGCCAAGCCTGGAAAGCTAAAACCTTTAGGTAATCAGAGCACACTCCTCTCGTTATTGGTATTTGTCTTCTTTCAAATTCATTCCATAAAGAGATTTGGTCACCTTACAGAGTAGTGGTACTACTTCAGGATGGTAAAATGAACTGAATAACCATTACCGGTACACCTACATTTTCAAATTAAAACTTTCCTTTATTTTAATTACAGTTTGTTGGTTTTAAATAAATTAATAAAAGAAAACTTTGAACACAAATATTGATTTAAAATTATTTTAATGAAATCAATTATTCTGATATGAATCGAATGATTAAGTCTATACGTTTCTTGAGAAGAATCTTGCCTCAAACTTTTATGTTGATCTTTGTTGAAAAAGTTTTTCCTTTTCCCCTTGTGAATTTGTTTTAACTTTTCACATTGAGTGTATAGTGTAAGGGTACTTGATTTATTTGCGGTATGAGCTGTGAAGCAAATGAACTGCTCACGTTGTAGTGAGAAATTGAGTTCGGTTCATTCAGTAGCACCTGAAGTACACTACTAACACATTTCGAAGTATATGTAATCGTATAAATATAATATAAAAATTAATGTTTGTTTGTCTGACCAGAATGTTTTCTGAAACTACTAGATTTGAAAAGGTTTTTTTTTTATTTTTTTATTATAAAAAGGCGTGACAATTGTATTGTATTGTAAAAATTTTATTTAGGTTTATTGAGAAAGCACGAGGTTTTTTTTTTGAAAAAAAAAAACGCAGGGCCATTTTATCCCTATAAAAGGATCCCTAGGGATGAAACGAGTACAGTTAACCACCACTTTCGAATGTAACACCCGTTAAGCGACCTTATCGCGTTTCGGGATCAGTTTGAAAGTAGCTAAATATAACGAGAGGAATGTGCACTGTCAATCTGTGTGGTGCACATTTGTCTACTCAAACCGGCATAGCAGAGGCGACTGCCGCCTTGTTGATGGCAAAAAAAGATTGTTGTGTGCGTGTTAATTTTTTTTCTATAAATTTTTCATCATAATATAATAAATCAATGTAGCATTTTAATATGCCAAATATTAATTTAAAAGAACCGATAATCTGAAATATGTGTTATAAAAAAAGGTTACCTATAAAACAAGCAAACTTCTTTTAACATTTATCATCCTCGGAACAGTATTCATTCATTCCACACTTGTAGCCAATTTCTACATTTACGTCAAAAACTGTCATCACAAACTGAACGATTAGTCAAGCTGCTAAGTGTTACTTACCGATTGTTTTTCTCTCAGACGTCGTCGTGAAGCGTAATTTATGCGACTTTTCAGTTCTACTGTAGCGCTGAAATTTGCAATCGGCGTTCGAGGATTCCGAGCAAAACCAGAGGTTTATTTATGTGAAGGCGAGAGTTAACTTCTGGAGCAAAGTTTTGCGGCTGCAACGGTCTCGGGTCGCTTTTTTATTTCCACTTGTTACTGACAGACTTTGAGAAATAAACTACCATACAGGGAGTTGTCTGTGTTCAACTAATGTGACTTTCTTTAAGCTTCTTAACTACACGAACCTCACGTTAGAGCAAGTTTCTACTTAATGAGCTTTAAGTCTTCTATTTGCTAAATGTAATTATATTATAGTTTGTAAAACATATCATGTTAAGCTAGAGTGCGTCGATGAGCGAAAACAACTGCTATCACAGATAAATGTCTGCAGGCAGCGGAAGTCGCATTCGCTATGCCGGTTTGAGGAGACGAATGTGCACCATCATGGGTTTTACACATGAAAGTGGTAGGTGTACTACCTACGGGAGACGAGGGCTAATACAATCATGGTTATAAGTACATTTGCAAAAATTTAATTTGAACTGAAGGGAGAATGTTAATAAATTCACCTAAGAGAAATGGGCCCACAATTTTTTTCACGAGTTTAACGTTGAGTTTTAGTTAATTAGTTGTACAAAAATAAATCTACATTTCTTATCACCAATCTGTTTTATTTTCTTACCCGGGTTACTAAATAATTAGACTTTTTCTAATGCAAAAATTGAGGTTATTTTTATATTAAATGCTTCAATAATTCATGATATCTGTTTTTTTTTTAATTAAACATTGTCTATTGATTGGTTAACGATTTGTTGATATAATTAAAATTAATTTATGAAAACTAAGATGTTATTTTAGAATATAGTTTTGTTAACAAACTATTAGAAACCAAGTGGGCGTAAAATGGGCTCCGTCCCATATTTTATATATTATTTAATATGTTTATGTCGATATTTGAATTGTAAGATAGAAAAATTGGGTTTAAAGATAGGTTGACTTCTTGTTCTTCGGAATGTTTACCTTACGTATTGACAAGCCATCTGTTTTCGGTAAAGGAGGAAGGACATAGCAAACAGGACCGGTAACTTTGTGATTGCGCCAAGGACGGTACACTTTGAGATTTCCGTTTAACTTTCAGCTTACCTTTGATTGCGTTTGTTTATTTATTGTTCAATATAAATAAAACATATGTTTAGGATAATTTTTATTATGACTCCGCCTGATGTTAAGCGGTAGTAAGAGTAAAGTGCGGTCCATGAACGGAAACAACTGACTACTTCCAAACTGTTCCCGAAACGCGACAAACTCACTTCACGCGTATTACATTTGAAAATGATGGTACTACCCCAAACTACGGCAAACTGGGCTCATAACCATCATATCATCAGTCTGCATACCACTTTTTAAAAATGTGGGTGAAATAGAGGATAAAAGTGTCTATGAGAAATCCAATTTGATGCGGCTCCAGGATGCCGATATGGTGGCACCAAGGAGTCGTTGTGGTGGTCAAGAAAAAATGCGTGCGCACAGTATGATAATTTATTGCCAACAACGACCCCTTGGTGCCACCATATCGGCATTCTGGAGCCGCATCATTGGTCCTTCGAGCCGGATCAATGATGCGGCTCCAGGATGCCGATATGGTGGCACCAAGGGGTCGTTGTGGTAATCAAGAAAAAATGCGTGCGCACAGTAGAACTACTGTTTATTGAAACGTTTTTAAAGTACTTTCCTTAAACATTCGTGTGGTATTTTTACATCTATACTAAGCCAGTGCTTGTATCATTAAGTGACCACAGTACATACGTGTAGTACATTCCTAGTCAGCGAGATTTGACACAAGTCTCATCAAACTCCTTGACGTTCACGCCTTTTACCGATAAACCTTTTTACCGATAAAATTTTTTGCTGATTAAATCTAGACTTTAACACTGCAATGCGTATATTAATCGCTAAAGGGTGGTGTATATTAAAGAATATAGACTTACTATTAAGTTTTCAAGTAAAAGTCAGTAGTATAAAGTGAGTTAGCGTGCATGGCATCCCGTCACAACAATTTTCTCGCCAACAACGTAATAAAATGTCATATCGTTTTATAGAATTGTAATAAAAATAAAACGTTACGTCTCTGTAGAGAGTTTTATTATATTCCATTTATCCGAAGGATATGAAACCTTTATTTTAATGCACTTTTTACACTTTCTTGAGTGAAGTGTCAATATACATAAATGTGAAGTAATACGATTTTCTCAGCATCAACTAAGCTTTAAAAAAATTATATGGTCCTTCGAGTAAAAAGAATTTGAAGTGTTTTTCTTCTTTATTATTATTTTAATCCAGCGATCGACTACGCTCGACGCGTTTCGAAAGCTTTGCGGTCACCGTAGTCGATCGCAAATAACCTAGAAATAGAAGTCATTAATTCGTGTTTTTTTAATAATTTTTGACATTTTAAATGCTAGATTCGTTTCAGTATTAAATTATGATGAAAACTGAATAGAAAAAAAATCGTCACAAAACAATCTGAGGTGAGATGGAATTCGAATCCATGCTTTTCACTATGCGTGTTAATTTTTTCTGTTAAATTTTCATCACAATTTATTGATTATGTCATACATGTTTTTAATATTTAATAATAAATTAATTGTTTTTATAGTTTACTAAATTTTAATATAGGTAGTAGTAAATCTTCTTAAGTACACAATAACCCACAAGAAACAAGATGGGGTCGAGGAGACAGTGGCTGTCTGAATCACTGAAGTCGGTTCCTGTCTTTGATTTATGTTCACAGCGCACCCGGAGCATCCTGTCAACATGTTTCGAAAACATTTGACCTATGTTTAAACCGTATTGAAATGTCCACCCCCTGTTTTTTTTTCTATCGCCACAAGCAATATTTCCGGCACTATTGTGATTCTGTTTGATTACACTACATTGTTTATTTTGTACTCGTCTATAGTTTTCGTTGTGATTTTCATTTGTTTTGTTCTATTATAATAGATATAGGTATATAAGAGATAATAGGTGTTAATTTATTAATAGTTACCAAAAGCACAGAATTAAAATACTTAGGTCAGAAATATTTTTAAAAATTCCTTCATTATGTTTAATTATGCCCAATTTTACCATTAATTAATATCAATTATAATTTACAATTTTAATTGTAAAATTAAAAAAATATTCCTACATACAAATTATTTCATTATTTAGAGTAGGCCGTGGCCTTTGCAGCTGAAGTTTAAATACAAAGGTTAAAATCTACAAAAGCAAAAAAGCTAAAAGCAGTTAAAATTCAAAATATCTATTTTTTTTTGTTGCAATCTACATTTAATTTTTATCTTAACATTAATAGGTACCAGACAAGCAGAGTATTCACGCCTCAAACACGAGACTAGATAGCACCTCCCACCTCTTAGGCACAATTAAAACAATAACAGTAGGGACGGAATGAAATAGGGAGCTAGGTACTGAGTAGAAGCTATGAAGGTTCTCCTCAACTTTTGTGGGGAAACGGGAATATACTTGGATAAAATTATGTAATGTCACTACGCACAGAACACCCAGTGAATTTTTAATATCATAATGAACGTGAGTAGTGAAGTTTTTTTTTTTTGCTCCCCTATTAATTATATTACGTACATGTCGAGTAACTAAAGTAATAACTGTATATTTATTGATTACTTATTACATTCACTTCGTATTTTTATCATTTTTGCTATTTGTAGTTTATCTTAACTACAGAAAATATATTTCTGAATAAATACAACAATATACGGCAACATACTCTAGCACAAAACTAGGATATTATGAACAACTACATACTTTTAATAATACCCATTTGTGTGTCTTAATTTAATGTAAAAATATAATCAATCGTTAAGATTGTGAATGCCTTGTAACATTGAACAATTTGCAAGCAGCATGGCGCACTGATGCAATGACGTCGTGTCGAACAACAAAAGTTTCCCGCATGTGAATGTGTGTGTACAGTCCTAAAACAATGAATATGATGTATGTAAAAGGAAGGGGTGTCGCCGCGATAGTTCTTATAGCAGCTTACCGATGCGGAAGGAAGCCGTACTCGAGATTTTTTCAAAATGGCCGTCTGTCACTTCATTTTCGCGCCATAGAGCTAAAACAAGATGGCTGCCTCTTAACAAAAAAAGGGTTAGTAAAAACTGTATTGGCAAATTGATTGATACAAATTCTCAAATACTCCACTTCTACTTAATTAAAAAGTTCGGTTAAATAGAATATTAATAGACTACTCAAAAGATTTACAAATTCACGATCACGACTTTCATTAATAAAGTTTTACATCTCCAACTTTTTTGCATTCGATTAACATCTACTAGTTTGATGTTTCGTAGCAGAAAATAAAAGCTACAGTACATTCAAATATTTTCTTGGGCTGACATTTTAGTTGTTTTGAAAAGATCGCTTACAAATGGTTGTTTTCAAAACCTATATCAAAGTTACGTGTAGTCAAAAGTATCTCTATCTTAAATCAAGAGTGAAGCAGCAGACTCGGGGTGGGCAATATAAAACAGGTCGAGTGAAGCAGCTCTCCAAAGGGACCGGCGGCGTCTCAGATGTCACCGAGAGAGCCCATTCGCGAAGCTTCAACCACACCCCCCACTCGACGCGCACATAAGCCTACCAGCCAACCGCTTTAATTATTATGTACAGCCATTAACGCCACCGCCATCATGGCGGCAATTTTTTCAATTATTAATTTGACTCTTAAACCCACTTTTTCTAAAATATTATGTCATATAATTCCTAAAGCTAACTTAAAACTTTACCTATAAATATAATCCTCTTTAATTTATATGGGTACTAAATAAAAATTAATCTTTACCTAATAAAAAGTAATCTTAATATTCAGGTACAAAGCTGAAATTACATTAATTTAACGCTGCTTTCCGTATAAGGATCCACCTAACGACGTGGGTGGATTTCATTGGCCATGCCATCCTCGATGAGGTTTCATGGCGTCCGTACCTTCCTAAATATCACATTAATACGGCTTCATATCGTCCTAAACAAAGAATTTAAACTCGCCGAATTTGACCCGAACCTTTGAATTTACTAAAGATAAATCAAACTTTTTTTTCTTATTTTAAGTGCATACGTTGGTGTACAAATATTGCAACCAATATAAGAAAGACAAATTCACCAAAGTATACAGAAAAACTAATGAAACCACAAGCCAGGATTGACCCCTTCGAGACTCCTGAAAATTTTACCCGCTTTATTCAATTAAATTTAATTCTGAACTACAAGGAAAGCCGTTTGGGAATTCGGTCAGAGCCAAACGAGTTAAAGTTCGCGAGTACTCCCTAAATTAATCTTAAGGGAGTTTCAGTATTATCCTATTCTACTACAGGATAAGTGCGCTAAGTATCTTGGACGTTATAAATTAACAAACCCTCGCCTCTAATTAAGTAGACTGTGTCCTTCATATTGAGTTTAATGAATAAAAATTTAATTAACCTAAATTCTGTTAGACCATTTTTCTTTGGTGGATATTTACATATAAAATGAAATTGACGTCTTTGATGTCCCGTCTTTGGTGTTCTGAGATAGAGAATGATTTAAAATCTGAAATTATAAAATTAACATTTCTGATTATAATTATGTTATCCCCATTTCATTTGTCATTCTTTGTAATAAAAGTACCCACTTTTTTCGACTTTTATCCTAAAAAATCATGTTTACTTTAAATTTGGAAACTGTGTAACATTTTACTTGTTCGTTTAATTTATTCGTTGTATGGAAAAGTCCAAAATATAGAGAACATTTTGTACGCGGCTAAACTCGGACATGTCTTTAAACATACATCTGAATTCGCAACGATGATGTCCCGTCGTTTCTATCAAATTAAGCCAAGTTGAAACTTTATAATTAACACAGTTAAATAACCATTAAAATTCGTCAAATGAGTCGCCTCTTCATTTGCATATTTTGCAACGTCGTCGGTCGAGTTTCGGCTCTACTAATGCTGCCGGTTAATTCCCTAGGAGTCCCATGGCGCTCGTACGAGTGTTCCTTTACTTACTCGCACGCGATATGGATTTAAATGTTGATTAATTTCGTGCATTTTAGGGCCCTGCTGCGTCTCCGTCCCGGCAAAGCCATTCAGGTATTCAGTTTAGTGGCACTTAGCAAACTGTGAACGAGTTGTTAGTTAACCGTCTGCTGTATTCTACACCTGAACCATATGTACATGCGAGTAACTATTTATTACCCGCGCTTACATTTCTACAAAATTGAACGTAATATCTAAAATTAAACATTACCTTCGAATGGTTATTACGAGTACGTTCGTTGTCTCATGCTGGAAAATATTGTGTACACACATTATACTTTATGAAACATTTACAAATTATGATACGTGCTAACATAAAATAACATGAAACCATAAAGAATAAAGAACATTTACATTTTACGACGTAAGTATTATAAAAATCGAATCAAAATGGGCAGCCGTGGTATGACGCGTGAACTCACGATCGATGAGACCCGTATTCGAACCTCGCTAAATTCTAACTGATGATGATTATTAGCCCAGTCTGCCATCCTGGGGCAGTAACCACTACTTTCGAATGTAATACCCGTGAAGTGACCTTGTCGCGTTTCGGGAATGGTTTGAAAGTAGCCAGGTATAACGAGAGGAGTGTGCACTGTCAATCTAGATGGTACATACTCACCCCCTCCGGCATAGAGAAGGCGACTGCTGCTCGTAGAGATTTCTCTGTAATAGCAGTTGTTTCCGTTCATGGACCGCACTCTAGCTCTACATCAGGCGGAGTGTCGTCATATGCCGACCTACAACAAATTTTAAAAAAAGTATTGAACCTCAATTATATATTGCGATTTAAACGTTATTTATATTTAATTAAGATTTGTCAGTTCAAATGTCACTAAACTAAGTAATTTTATGGGCCATATGCGGTCACAGGGGATCCTTGCTGTCAATCACTCACCCACGAAACGACAATGAGGCGAATAAAATATTTACAAACCTAATTCTCGATGGCTGCAAAATCCATTACCGGGGAAACTTTTATAAATGGCTGCCCTATCATATTGCTTAGGGGTGGCTTTTAATAAGGCGCTCTTTCCATGAAATAGTTACGAATTGATGGCCTTATGTCTAGACTGGTCTGCGGTTTTTATACTATTGTGGTCACGGAATGCTATGACGGCCTAGCGATGCTTTGTTACTTTTTTTTATCTGGCTCCAATTGAAGGGAATAATCCGCAGTGAAACAACGGGGGTACTATGCAAATTTTGTTCAAGACAACATTTTGTTCCGCAATTAGCACATACTTTATGTGAGCTGCCGTGGTCTAGCGGTAAGACGCGTGAACTCACGATCGATGAGACCCGTGTTCGCACCTCGCTAAAGACCGGTACCAATGTAACTTTGTTATATGTACTTTGGTCGCTCAGTGCCTATAGGCACTATTAAAGAGTGGTAGGCAGACTGATGATGGTTATTTGTCCAGTCTGTCGTCCTGGGGCAGTACCACCACTTTCGAATGTAACATCCGTGAAGTGATCTTGTCGCGTTTCGGGGATAGTTTGAAAGTAGCCAGGTATAAGAGAGGAGTGTGCACTGTCAATCTAGATGGTACATTCTCGTCTCCTCAAGCCGGCATAGTGGAGGCGACTGCAGCCCGTAGAGATTTCTCTGTGGTAGCAGTTGTTTCCATTCATGGACCGCACTCTAGCTTTACATCAGGCGGAGTGTTGTCATATGCCGAGCTACAATAAAAAAAAAATACTTCACTAGAATGTAAGATGTAAAAACAGTTACAAACAAACAAGCTTAATTTATACAAGCATAATGCCTTGAAAAACATAATAACCACAGCAACAATTGTCACGCCTTTTTCCCACAGGGATAGGCAGAGACAACGGAACGCCACTTACCACGATCCTGACACAACACCCTCGCTTCACTCACATCCACAATTCTCTTCATGCACGCCCGACGGTTATGAGTACTAGGCAGCTCAGCTTTCATAAGGATGTCTCCGATTTGATCGAAAACATCTTAAATATAGTAAAAACCTGTAACTACTAAAACTAGTGTATATGATGAATTGAAGGTTTTAACTACATTTTTATTTGCTAAGTACAATCTGATGTGAATGGATGCGTTAAACAAGGCAGACCCAGAAGGGTGTTTTCCGGTCATATAGGAGACATCCTCATGAAAGCTGGGCTGCCTAGTGCCCATAACCGTCGGGCGTGCATGAAGAGAATTGTGGATGTGAAGGAAGCGAGGATTTTGTGTCAGGATCGTGGTAAGTGGCGTTTCGTTGTCTCTGCCTATCCCTGTGGGAAAAAGGCGTGACAATTGTATTGTATTGTAAGTACAAATGCAATCGGATTTGTTTCAATTTTTTTTTTGCTCGTTTTTATTTTAAGTTATTTGATATCTATCAAGTGAAGTTAGCTTCAAGTCCAGACTTATTTTTAGTTGGCTCGCATAGTACCTATCAAATAATATGAAAAATAACAATTTCTAAACTAAATTTTAGAAATTGTTCAGCTAAGTAACCAACACTACGTTTACTCGTAATTAAATCATTCTCTAATTTTCGTAGTCTAAACTTTTGATGAAATTCAATTTAATTTAGAATTAATAATTTATTTATTTAAATATTTATTTAATATAGTAACATTTATTTTCTTCGACTTGAAATTTTAAGTTTTGTGTTTACATTTATTATTGCTCTTAAAAGTTTTTCCATTATCATAGATCATTGTCAAAAATTAATTGTCGTTGGACAAGCGACATCATTGTAGACTTTCAAATAACTTAGGAAGCTTTTAAGAATGATTAGTGATTTTAGTAGAGTTAAACCTCTTCACAAAATTATTTTATCAACGATAATCAAAAGTTATTTATGAAGGTTAATTTAATGACGATAATCTCATATCGATCTTCTTCTAACTTTCTTCTAACTAAAATTTATTATCATGATGAATAATTATATTATAAAAAAAAACATAATTTAATAATGACAATATTATTACCCCCAACCGTAGATTTGTCTTTGGTCGCGATTAATTATGCCCACAATATTCTATTTTAATATTAAATGCCAATAAAAAAATAATTAATAATTAAATACATTTTTAAATTTTATTAATGAACTCAATTCAATTGCGGCGAAAATTTAGTACTCCGAACCCTAAATATTAATAATTATAAAAATATATAGGTATATAATGGACCGGCATATACAGCACTGTATTTATATTAAAGCTAGATCTTCAGTCCATGAGCAGAGGCGATTGCTGCACAGATATATAATCACCTCCACTGTGCCTGCCCAAACGAGGTAGTAGTTCTAGTGAAAATAAACGGAGCAACTTAAATTCAACGGGTCAGTCTCCAACTAAAGTTTTTTTTTCTTTAAATTTGCAATAGAAACTTTTCTCATTTCTTCTTATCACGATGACATTTCAGTTGTTATCGCAAGAAGACACTGATAAACCGACGTCGCGTTTGTGAGAATTTTCCTTTAGGTAATAACAATTTTAATTTAAATAATTTTAATGTAGGTAAATAACTTTTTACGACTCCAATCGTATTTATTTACCCAAAAATTAATACTTTTATTTTTTGTTACATTACACTAAAAACACGGACAAAGATAAAACCATTAAAAATTACTGGAATAGGTTTAGATTTATTTATTTAGGCAGACTGTTGATGGTTATTAGCCCAGTCTGCTATCCTGGGACTTTCTACGACTTTCAAATATTGTCTTGTCACGTTTCGGGAACCGTTTGGAAGTAGCCAGATGTAAGGAGAGGAGTGTAAACCGTCAACTGCAAATTCGTTTCCTCAAACCGGCATAGCGGAGGCGACTTTTTATTTATTAATTGTAGCTCGGCATATGACAACACTTCGCCTATGTAAAGCTAGAGTGCAGTCCAACAACTGCTACAACGGAGAAATATCTACGGGCGCCAGTAGCCGCCCAATTGCTGTCTATAGAAATTTATCTATAGTAACAGTAGTCAGACGGAGTATTGTCTATGCCGAGTTACCATTAAAAAAAATCGATGGGCCTTGTAGACAAAAGTCCCTAAAAAATATTTAGTAATTAAGATTGATGATCTAGTAACCAACTTGTAGACCGAAGTAAACCGCACCGCAGGATAGCAGCTAGAGTACGATCAGATGTCGGATTACTATAAAAAATGCGCAAATATCCATATACAAAAATATAAAGGGTGTTGTATATTTTCAATTTTCTTGTAAGCCCAAAAAATCCCTGTTGATCTTTCACCCTAAATCTTAAAGTTTTGAGAGCGAATGTCGCACTATCAGCTATCCTCAGAGTAAATAACGAGTTGAAAAATGACTGTAATAACTATCGGGGATAATGAGTGGGGAGGAAATGCCCTGAGGAATACATGGGGATTGCAGGGGCACACCAAATGTTACAAACATTGCACGCCAGACTGCAGTCCTATGTAAACATTGCGCCTTATGCAATAAAATACATATTTGATTTTTAGTCAAATTAATTCAAATAATATTCATTACTTTATTAATTAATAGCTAATATTAAATTTAATAACAAATTAAATCTACCTTCCTGGAGTAGTACTACCTCTTTCAAATATAACACCCACGTAGTGATCGTGTTGCGTTTCTTGATCGGTATGGAAGTAGCCAGCTATAATTCATCTCGTCAAGCCGGCATAGCAGAGGCGACTGCTGTATGCAGAAAGTAAAATGCCTAAAAGAAATGGGCCCACATTTTTTTTCTCGAGTTTGTGGATGATTTTTAGTTAATTTTGTAGAAAAATAAACCGTTTTTTCCCGCCAGGAGGAGTGTGCCGATACTGCAAGCCGAGCTACATTAAAAAAAACTTTAAAATTTCCCCTTCTATAATAATAAAATAAATGTCAAAAAACAACCTAAATGAAACATAATTATGATGATGCGAATCATTTCCTCGCGATCCTATTTCACGTTCCATCATGATTCCCACCGGAGATTTCATTTTCTTAAACACGCCGAACTGATATGGTGGAGAGAAAAACGAGTAGGGATTTATCAAAACGACTCGCAACACTGTTTCTTTACAACATTTAAGATTGCCGAGTTCGGGCGTCGAGCGTGTTGCAAGTAATGACTAAATATTACTGAAATGACATAATGGCGTTGGTAGATGATGCCTCTTGAGACTGTCATTACAAAAGTCACCGTGGCTACAGTTTGCTTACATATACTAAGATATTAGGGTAATGATGTGCTTACTTTCTGACGAGGCTGAGCATCTAATTTCAGCGCACGGGATCCTCCAAAAAATATAACACCTGACTATAATTTGCATATTTATTTTCAACTTATTATATATAATGAAGCTATTTCTTATTGCGATGCTGTCACTGTGGCCAACGACACTCCGCCTGGCATAAAGCTACATGCAGCAGTCGCCTTTGCTATGTCGGCTGGAGAGACCAGTATGCACCATCTAGATTGACAATGCACACTCCTTTCGTTATACCTGGCTACTTTCAAACAGTTCCCAAAACACGACTAGGTCGCTTTACGGGTGTTACATTCGAAAGTGGTGGTACTACCCCAGGACGGCAGACTGGGCTAATAACCATCATCAGTCTGCCTACAACTCTTTAAAGACTTAGTTGTTAATTTTCTCCTTAGACACGATAACATTTTATTTAGTTACTTTTAATAACGTGACCATGCTCCGTTTAATGACAATAATAAGATCGATGAACGGAAAAAACTGTCTTCCAGAGTCTGCAGTAGACGCTTTGCATTACCGACCTGAGGAAACGAGTGTAAGAATGAAACCCCTTACACTCGAAAGTGGATTAGTAATCATCATCAGTCTGCCTACCGCTCTTTTGTGCGTAGTTAATATATGTATTTCCACTAAAGAAATTACTATTTAGACAAGTACTGTGTAAAACATGTCGGTACACAGCAGAAAGCCTATTAAAATTGTTTGCAAACGGCCGAATAAATTCACGGAAAAAATCTCGACTCGGCAAATAATGAGTAAGCGAGCTTCTTCTCAATTATGTTTCATAATAAGATATTCATAAAGATGTTCAGGGCGCGTTGACAAAGGAAGGTGGACATAGTATCTAATATAATACTCGTACTTTATCTAAAATTTTGCTGAGAATATACGACGCATTTTATACCTAAACAAAATGTAATACCTAATATATTTTCTACAACACTGTTACCATAGGTGAAATGTCTACAGGCAGCAGGGACCTATCCGTTGACAGAGCACATTTCAATGCCATTCGTTATGCTGATAGATTAATAAATATTATATTTCTTTAGATTCGAAATAGCGTTGTTATGGAATGTTTTCCGGCGCGCTAAACACGGCGTCACAGTCAAATAAAATTTAATACGTCACAAATTATGTGTGATTCTATATGTATATAGGTACTTTTATATTTCACATATATTAGACTTATAAAGAAAGCTATCAATATTACGTTCGAAGTCATGGGATCCGTATTCTCGCGCATTCCGCATTACATCTTGTTTTCCATTTCGTTTTTATTGCCGTCTCCCTGCTTATTACGAGACACTTCCCGCGTTATTATATAATCGTCCTGTCTAGAAGAATACAAAAGAACGCCACCCGCGCTACGAGTTTTAAAATTTTCATGTAACGCCTCATCTCGTATCATCCGCGTTAAGAAAAAAATACGTGGCATTATGTAGGGCTTAGAATACCGAGACCGCCTTCTGCTGTTCTGTCGTTTGTTTATTTCCTTCTTTTTTTTTACCCGACTTTATTTAACAATTCATTATCTCAAATGTTAACATCCTTAATGTTATCGTTTATTTTATTTTATTTTATTAATTTTTGATTTCATAAAGTATCAGAAAAAATTAACACGCCCACAAAACAGATTGAGGTGGAATTCGAACCGACGCTTTGCACATGAATGCTCTGACCCCTAAACTACACAGCCATTGATAGTTCACATGTTCATGGCGAATTTTCTTTATTCTATCTTTCCCCCGGCATCCTTTCCTGCTGGGTGGACCTACATCCACCTGGATAGCCTCACATTTTTTTACCATAATGAATAATATCAACTCGTAAATCGCCTGCTGAGTGCGTTTTAAGTTTTTCCATTTCATTTTTGTATATTTTATACCTACAACACGTTAGAAGGGTAATGAAGCAATGAATTTTATTGGCATTTAATCCCGATATTAATTCTATATTTTGATGAGACGAAAGCGTAGAAGTCAAGACCCTAACGTAACCGGCGGGAAGTCGTCTCATTTGTCAGGTCACCCTCATGCTGCAACCCAAAGATGAACATATCAAATATCATATCTTATTAATCTTGGGGTAGAGATTATATCTATCTTACTAATGTATATATCTTATTTAAGATGATATTTGTTGTTCGACAATAACATAAATTGTATTATATATTCGTTTTATAGTAGCTCAACATGTGATCACACTCCACCGGATATTAACCTAGAGTTAAAATCTATTCATAAGCGAAAATAACTGCTTCTATAGGATAATAATATCTGCAAATACTTCCCTCCGCTATATTAGCTTGAGGAGATATCAGACTTGTGCATCATTCCCTGGGAGGCAGATCCTCGACACAGCAAGGACACTCCTGGATGTATGCAGGAATGTAGAGTCACCTAGCCTTCCTGGGAGGTATCAGTGGCCGCAGTAATATGAATCACGTACGCACAACGAGCGACCGTAGCTAAATTGCGAGAAAGAAGTCTGCGAGGAACGACAGACTGGGCTAATAACTATCATCACTTTACCTACCACTCTTTCATTGAATATTGATAAAAAAAGAATACACTAATTTATAAATGCTTCTTTGCCTTTAATCGCAGACTCAATCCGCGTTTGAAGACATGGTAGTTTGATTGAATAGAAAACTTGATTTCACATCAAACTTATATTGTTTTAGCATAATTTCTTATATTTAATCTTAGCTTTTGCAAGTTTTTGTTGCGCTTTAATATCTTTAAAGAGTGGTAGGCAGTTGCCGCCCTGGAGTAACCTGGTCGCGTTTTAGCATAATCTCCAGTGTTGACGATAGATGACAACAGTTCGTAGTTTCTCATGGAGTGCATTGTAGCTTAAAATCAGGCGAATGGTCACATTAGCTACTAAAAATCGTTTTTTATTTACTAATAATAAAAGCAAATAAACATATTTATATAATCAGTTTGAGACATCTTTATGTTTGAAGAACACTTTATGTTTTGTTACTACCGGCAGCGAATGTCAAAATGTTGTATCCGAGAAGCCACTTAACCGTCTTACAGCGTCTACGAAGATCATTTTGTAGAGCCCCCTTCCACGTATTAATATAATCGCGGGAAGCTTTATTTTATACTGTCTACCCTACCCTCATCGGACAGCAGATGTATGGCAGTTATAAGTCAGCCAAATTAATCCCTATCACTTGACAATAAAATGAAAGTAACATCTCAAGAAGTTAATAGAAATTTATTATTGTCTCAAGGGAAGTCGACAGTAGAATAAATTTAAGCGCTTTGTTTGTGCAATATTTACAATCTGCTATCGTAGAATAGTTGTATGAGGACCAAGCTTTATTAATGTTTTATTATTAATTCTCTGTTTTTATCCGGTTATCGTTGTCCGTTACAATGGGTGTTACATTTAGAAATGATGCAAGTTTTTCTAGAAAAATATTTAGGCATTAAATAATATTCCCCAAACATAAGCCGTGTCCACCGATTTAATAAAATCATTTCAAATCAAAACCGAAGCAATCAAAATAAGATAATTTTCCGCTATACCGCTTTCTTATTGGCTAGTGCACCGGCGAGCACATTTCAACTAAATTGAAAATCAATTTTGAAGAAGGGGACTTGTATGAAATTGGTAAGAGACATTGCAAAGAAACAGAACTCTTTGCGTTCACAGAGGAGGGTAGAAATAGGAAAATACATCACCTTAAAGCGAGAAGGGAAGATTCATATCAGACAGGAAATTCGGCCGCGTCCCGTCTCAGGGAAGTAGATTTTTTAAGGAAACGAACCCACCTTTCGCTTTCACGTATGGACTACTGATTCATGAGTTTTATCTGCCATGAAATGCGCGTCTCTGAATCGAATGTTAGCATCTTGTCTTGTGTGAAGAATGAATGGTAACGTGCATTGATTTTCTCTGAGTATATCTTGTTGTAAATTTATCACTCGATTTACTATGACGCCCTATTTTACACTGTTCTTTCTTTTTGACGTTTTTATATACGATTTATTATGTTTGATTCTTTACATGGGAACTTTTTATCTAATATAGTCAATTATGTTTTTTTTTACCATTTTAAGGCGAGTTCCCTCTCATTTTAAGGTGCCCTCAGGTACTGTCTACCAGTTAGCCTCGGGGCAGCATAGAGCGCTGGGTAAAAAAAGTAAGTTGTTGAAAAATAGAAAAATAAGATCACGCATAAATAATAATTAACTACTTATGTTAAACCGACCAACCAATACATACATAATAATGCTAATAGAGAGAAAAGAAAAAAGAAATTCTAACATAATATATTTTTTGTTTCAGGTAAATGCAATTGTTTACAGTAAGTTACATCGAAATTGAATCAACCGACCAAAACAAAAAGCTTCATTTGTAAATAAATATCAACCGAAACGAATAAATGTAAATAACTCACCCAAATGTGTAACTCAATTTTCCGCATAAAAATTGGTATTCTTTTGTACTATGTTACGATTCTCTCTCACCCTAACGTGGCGCGATACCACGATTATTATTACGTTCGAAAACCCATCAAAAGTTACAATTGAAAAGTTAAAGTATTCCGTCAGGGATGCTAAGCCGCCCTTCGCTGTACGATACAAATGAGATCGGAGCCGGTGAATATTATTCTTTTGTGTTCACCACTCCGATACAGTGCTGTCAGCTTAATTATATCAACATCAACAATTGAGAATAATTTATATAATAAAAAACATCACAACAATGCGATGGCTCCTAACCGAGGTAAACGTAAAATATTTATTTATCACGTTTTAATTAATAAATGTGTAATTCTAACATCTAAATACAAATTATTTAAAGACCGCGACCATGATGGCTGCAAAGCTTTCAAAACGTTGTTGTTCAGTTAAAATAGACGCAATAGTAAGGCGCATAATATAAAGCATATTTGCGAATAATCTGAGAAAATTATTAAAGTCTAAAATCATAATTTAATCTGTCTGATACAAAGTAGAGTTTACCGTCTCTAGGTAGCACCACAACATCTACGTGTAACACTCGTGAAGTGAACTAGTCACGTTACAGGATCTGCTTGGAATTAGTGAGGTGTGCAACCCGGACGGCACATAGCAGAGAGGCTGCTAAGGTCTGTGGTAGCGGTTGTCTTCGCTCATTTATTCTTTCTCTTTCTCTCTTTCGCTCATTCTAATAGACTAATTTCAGGCGGAAAAGCTACTTAAAAAAATATAACAACATCTTTAAAATATCTATAATAACAATTAAAATCGATATATTTTTTCGAGGAGCAGCTTACCTCGTTCCGGCTGCATTCCAAACAATTTTGTTAAACTTTTCTCCCACCCTAGCTAATGCAGACTCCTGAGCACAGCAACTTCCCTAAAATTCTTTATCCAACATTTTTTCGAAAACAAATTACCCTCGTACCCTCGTAGCGCACCTTGAAACACGAAAGCACCGCCCTGAATAATTAATACAATGGAAGGTTAAATTCGTCTAAGTGTCAACTTTCCCTCCCTAACTTTTTAAAATACGACACCATCAAAAGTGCGGTCTACTCGTGAGTCGGCTCGTCTAGACCTGGCTTTTATCTCGCCAGGGGATGTTTATTTAATTTCGCTTATTTTATTGGAATTGACAATGATTTAGGAAAACTTTTTACAGAGAGGCGAGAATTTATATTTGAAGTTTCTAGAATACGAGGGGCTCCGTCGTTTGATCCTGATTGACAAATTTATCTTGTCCAAGTAAATAAAATTTTAGTAGCGACTTAGATGTTCGCACTAAAAGAAAAACAAAGTTTGAAAATGGAGGGTGAATCAAATTTATCAAATTAAGTGTTCAAACAGTGTATAAACAAACAGAAGTGACAACAATATAATGGATTACATGAATTAATTAACAAAATCTAAAAGTCAGCTTTACATTTCAAAAAGCAATGTGACACGTGAACAATGTCTTATCGAACTTATTACCGATTGCAAGTTCAATTATAAGTACAATGTTTTTTATACTTTTACGTAAGCAGTGCCCTTTAAATCCCTACAATAATTTCCCAGGGGGTTCTCGGCTGGCCTTTGACAGGGGTAGTGGCGGTCGTGGACAGCGGGGGTGATTCAGGCTGAGAACTTTGCAGCCGCCCGATCTAAGGGTTAGGCACGTTGGGGTCACTTCGAGCCGTTTATTGTTCCTTGACGTTTATGGTCACCGAAAGGGCGCGGTGAAAGGTCGAAACTCCCGACCCAAACTGAAGGTAATTTTACAACAATTAATATTGCACAAAAGCACCTTCCAATCGCCACTAACAAAATTATATGTCACGAGTAATTTCAATTTAATAAATTAAATAAGACGAATAATACAAAGAAAAACGATAACATATTCACCACTATATTACAACAATGAAAAACTCACATTACTCTTATTTTAAAGTGCAAATTGAATTGTAGATACTTCCCACAAAGTATAGTAAAAAAACATGAAAATGTTGCATCTCTATGATCTAACGTGAGTCTTTGTAGTTGTTCCTCTGCACGAAGCCAATATTTCCCGGCTTGTATGAAATGCAAATACAATTTAAAAGTTTACATATTTTCTCAACGAGACAGCACTCACGCCTACAGCGGTGCTTCGTAAGTATTTACTATATTATTTCCTTTATACATTTTTATTAATACTTTTTTATAGAATAAAAAGCTAATTAAGTTTTTTTTAAATAATCTTCCCCCATATCCCCTGGGAACAATATTTTTTTAACAATCGTGATACCGCTTAAACTCAAGAGTTGAATTCGTCATTAAACAAATAAACTAACTAGTAGATACAACATTGTTGCGGAAAATCGCAAATCATATTACGTGAGCTAATATTGAAAATTTATTCAAGAAACTTTTTATGAAGTTAAAAGTCAAAGGCCTTGTCGAGATAATATCCCCCTAGCTAACTTTCTTCTACTAAGTTTTATTTGAAATTGACGAGGAGTGACGATCACAGGCATCCAATGGAACATTGATTAAATTTAATTAGGTTCAGAATTACTTATAATTCACACTTTACATATTTTATCTGTTTTAGTATAGCTATATATTAGACCCAAAATAACTTCATGTACGCGCATATAAATTTTATAATTTTATCAACAAATTTTTAATTACAAAAATACCAAAGAGAATTAATTTTTAATATTAATAATAAAATGAGATTCGGCCGTTGTAAACTTTCTACGGGTAGAGCATAAAATAAGGATTCATAATTCAAATCGAAAAAAGTTTCATCGGACTCTGTAATTTTTCCCATCTTATAGAAACTTTCGCCCGAGGGCTCCTACTTCAAGAAAATCTCCGAGAGGGTTTACATCTTTAGCCTTTCGTCGTGTCCTCTCTCCACTTTATATCGTCTTTTGATTACTCTCTCAACAAGTTATGTATATTGTAAGGTTTCCTTGTCAGGATCTTGAATTTTTATTTATTTACGCGCCTTTGATTAACAGAAAATATTCAAGACTGCAAAAATGGAAACACAATTAATTATATCGATTGTAACAAGAGTATTATTTTAAAGCTGTACAAACTCTCAATGCCCTGTTAATTCCCCTTAAGACCTCTGAATCACCCTAATTGTTATCGGCTGGGCTGTCCCTTAATGCTTCTTCTAATGCGACTAATGTATTTCGGGACATTTTGCAGCTTGCTCGAGGCCATTTTTCTGTTTGTATGAACCCAATGCAATTCTCCTTTCCCTCTAACGTCCGAGTAAGTGTATTATCTGCAAATATGTTCCCAATTTCTATTGTCCGGTCGTAATGCATGTGGATGTAGGTGGGAGCACACCACACCGGGCGCGGGCGTGCGAAACGAATCTAATGAACATAAATAAGAGATATAAGTTTGGTGAGTGTTATTTGACTTCTCTAATATATCTTATTTTATCACTGGAGGGTTGTACCCTTATCTATTACCAACTATTCGCAATGCGTAAGAAAAAACAGATATGTTAGTTGAAAATTATCGTGAAGTACTAACGCTTTCGAAGTAACTGGCAACTAACTAGCCGTAGATAAACAAAAATAAGACGGAGTATACGTAAAGTATTTAAGTAAGCTTAAAACTTGGAAAGTACAATCAGTAAATAAACCTAAATTCCAAACATAAAACGAAAATAGCTATCGAAGAAAAGAATACGCAACAACAATTGCGATCCACACTCGTAAACTTCCTATATCTAAATGCAACAGAGCGAAAAATTGTGTTTTATTTTATTTCTTTAACAATTTGCGGTGGGTTGTGGACAAAGGGTACATCGGTTCTATGCAGTGGTCAGCAAAGTTTATGCGGGTACGTTTATTACTTACCCACCTTTGGCCCATAAATAGCATTTTTTACTTGTTAATTCATTCCTCAACGAATTATATTTGTTTAACAAATTTTGCACCACAACGTCTATTCTATGAATAACAAATATAAAATTGTTTAAATTAGTTCTGACATTAATGTTGAATATATTTAATCCAGGTACGTAGTTTCTCATTAATAACGTACAACATTGACCAATGGCTCACGTCCACCCCTTCGTCCTGCCATTGTCCAACCATGTTCTTGTTAACATTAAAACGCCGTTAACCGATCTTTATTGTTTTATCCTCACCCGTACCATTGCCAATAAATGGTCACCACTTTGGAAAATGTTACAGTTCAATTTCGATTTCGAATTGGCAATTAAACTGCCCCTTTATGACTTTAATTTGATTAGGTTCGTTAATTTTTAGCATCATTGACATGACACCTGGCATTCGTATTTATTACTCATTTTCGCCGTCGCTGTGAGGAAGGGTGAACATTTTCATATGTAAATGTAGAGAGCATAACAAGGTCACCGCAGAGCCATTAGTTAGAGGTCTCCGATCCAGCGGACTGATCTACTAAAACATTCAAGACCCAAAACGGGGAAAACGCGAAATCAGATTGTCTCAAAATCACACGACCGACAACGTAACACGGCGGGAAGGAGCATTTATAATTCAGTGACTTCAGGAGAGCGTGACGGTTACGAACGAGGATCTTTTGACAAACAACTGCCGAGTGTTGCCTATTTTTTTTTTATAAAAACTCACTTCGTACTAGAGACGGGTCTCTATTTGAGTCGTTTTATCGAAGCGTCCGCCTCACATGTTCGCTAGTCAAAGTTTGATTTACGGTACGATGAATCCTGTTTATTTGTACAGTTTTGTTAAAGTAAACAAAATATTTATGCGAAAATGTGCTTTCAGGGTTGTATAGTTCGGGGACGAGAGGTCTCTGTCCACATTTTGTTACCATTTTGTCCCTTTTAATACATATATTTATATTCTATCAGCAGATGAGGTGGTAGAACCATGGCAATACAACTTCAAAGATAATTACAAAATTGAGCACTAGTCTATACCGGCAATGGGTTTGAGGGGGGGTCACAAAATTACAGTTGGTTCACTCTCAGTAATTATCCGTCGGGAAACTTTAACGTAGGTGCAGAAATTTTAAACTTAGTATCACAAATTACTGTTAAACGATTGAATGAAATTGTTACCAATGAAGAAGTTTCAATAGATAAGGCTTTTTACATTTCCAATTGACACTTTAGTTTTCTATTTAACTTGAATTATTTAATAATTATTTATATTCTGCAGTACCTAATATTGCAGTATTACATTGAAATTGAACTCTCTGTTAAACTCTTAAGTTAAGGCACATACGGCGACCACCCCACTGCACCGTTCGCCAAAACTTTTCTTAATTAATTGCCAGATTTTAATCAGACTACCGCCCGTAACGAAATTATTATGGACCGTTTAATTTCCTTGCCCTTCCTTCAACGTCTTGCTGTGCTAATGCGTTATTGCAAAATTTTAATCAAGGGTGTAAGGTCGTAATTATTAAATTATGCAGGCTGTCGTATGCACTTGAGTATTATAAATCTCTTATGTTTGTTTAGGCTTTACATTAGTCAATAAATCATACTAAAACAAAGCAATGAGGTATAGTAGACCTTATTTCTTTCGGTACTAGGTTCAAAATACAGATGGCACTGTCTTTGTACATCCATGATTCTGAAGAGAAACATAGGTAACGAGTCCAGCTTAGTCGCATTAGTTTAAGCAAGGTTCGGGGTAGTTAAGGCTTGAACGATATAACACATTGTCAGTTAAGGAACATAAAATTTGCATTATGACTTTCCCGTGTGTAATATAAGATTAGCATTTTGGATAATTTATTTCCGTGCATAAAACTAGATTTTAGTATACTTATAAGTAAAAACTAAGAACATTTCATATAAATTTAAATAATTTATTAATTACGATGGACATTAAACAGATATTGTTAATTGTGGTAACGAAAAACCGCAGTTGGAATGACTGTTGCTAGATAGAACCGGTCACAGAAAGCGCCATCGGTAGGGTATACGAGTTAATACACGATATATAAATACCTAAGTCTTAATAAAATCTTCTAAATTAGTTAAATCACGTTCGCAAATAATTTCAGAATATACCATAATAATATCTTTGTTTGGTGTATCGCGTAAAATTTTCTGAGGCCGCTCTCCTTCATGCTAAGATCAAATAATTTCATGAAAATGAAGCCCCAGCATATTTAATTAACCCGAACTCCCCTCCCAATGAAAGTGCACGAAGAATTCCCCGGTTAAACATTAGCATCCGTCAGGAATTTAATTCGCGGGGAATTAAAAATATTTATTTACACTTTTTCGTATTTAATTTTTGTTTTACCTCCTCCTCTTCACACATGACCCTATTCGTTAACGAAAGGGAGAGTAATTATTTTTTATTGGAATTTCTTCCCGCCTGAGGAATGTTAATTATTGTTTAGAGCCATGTAAAGAGGTTCAAGCGCTTCTAATTACTGTGTCTATTTTAAAAGTTTGATATACAAGGTTTGAGTCTGGGCGTAATTATATATATTTTTATTTTTATTTTTATTGTAGCTCGACATGTGACAACACTCCGCCTGATGTAAAGCTAGAGTGCGGTCCATGAATGGAAACAACTGCTACCACAGAGAAATCTCTACGGGCTGCAGTCGCCTCCACTATGCCGGCTTGAGGAGATGAGAATGTACCATCTAGATTGACAGTGCACACTCCTCTCTTATATCTGGCTACTTTCAAACTATCCCCGAAACGCGACAAGGTCACTTCACGGGTGTTACATTCGAAAATGGTGGTACTGCCCCAGGACGACAGACTGGACAAATAACCATCATCAGTCTGCCTACCTACTAGCCTACCACACTACCACCTTGTTCTTCTTCTAATTTCCATAGTATCTACATAGTTTTGTACTTCGGAGTCATGCGCCTATTCCTGTAGTATCTATTGACGCGTGTAAATAAGGAATACACAAAAGCTAAATGAAAACCAATCTAATCAGTGACCTAATCCCTTTATGCATCAAGAGGGATAGGGTCTGTTCAAAATTAAGGCTACGGAATCTGAGCTCATCAAACATTAAGTCCTTACGTGGCATCCGTACCTGCAGGACCCTTGCTAAATAAATAACACGTGCAAATGAAAAACATCCACGTACCTTCGACTGGTGAGAATTCAGTGGCGTCTATAATAAATATGCATGCCGCGTCTATAGCATATCCTCTGTGATTAGTCGTGAGGCGGGGGTGAATGATACGGCGAGGTGAGTGAGTGATAGCGAGGGAGTAAGAACTACCGCGAGAGAACCCCCTCAGCTAATAACGCTACGTGTCGCACTACGCTCCATTGTATCTCTACGGTTTCTTGGATATTGCCAATAACTTTCAATGTAAAGAGCCACTTTTGTTTCTGTCAACCGGAGTTATATTTGGTAGAGTGAATCATTGTCACTGTGATTGATTTTTTTTTGTCTTGTACTATTACGGTTATTGGGAATTATTAGGTTCTTCTCTTGCTTTACGGGTAGCAATTTCGAATAATATTTTCATTGTCATCTCGGAACTTTTGTATACTAGTATAGTTTTTACATATTAATCATAGTTCTAAGGCAAACAAATATTTCGTACAAATTATAGAAAGTGATTTATGTCTAATAATACAATTAAAAGGATTCATATACGTTAGAATGAAACTGGATATAAATAAATGTATAAAAGTTCTTGTGCACGAATAACTTATATCAAGTAAGAGTCATAAAATTACGACTCTTGAACTTGCCTATAAGAACTAAAAGCATATAGTAACAAAAGATAATATGCATTTTACCACCTCGGTCGGTTACGACAGGGGGAAACGGGAATTCGCAAGTTATATGCTCCAGTGGGAAACGTATCCCGGCAGAGGAATGACTCCCATGGCAAAGGGGGAAACCTCTCGAATGCCCCTAAGATCTATCTTCGGAACCACGATCTATGTTACTTTGGAACCCATAAAATAGTCGACAGGTACGATTGCCGATTGCAAGTTAGATAAAGTTTTTGAAAGCCGCAGTTAAATTACCCAATATTTTTCTGAACATGCGTTTGTGATATAAATTGCCACATTAGGCGGTTTTATGTTTTATATCACTTTTCTTTTGAATCTGATAATTTTTGAACAAAATTATCGCTTCGTTGACAATAATGAGATTATTGAACCCCTAATGGAAATTTCGTGGTGTAAAATCTTTCACCGTTCATTTAATTTTATCAACGCCAATAATAATTATGGTTATGCAATATTTTGAACAATTATGGGTACTAGGAGTTGTCCACAACATGGTATTCAATGTATAGTTTACATTTCTGCACGCATACGGGACATGCAAAGAAACATTAATGTGTCTAATATTATATTGTAATAAATAGGTACATCTATATTGTTGCTATTATTATAATTACGTTTCAGCCTCGGACGATATATCGTAAATACATATATACACTGATAAATAATAAATTATACATAAGCAAAAAATATTGCTTTGATTGTGTTCATTATTTTAAAATCTAATTGTATCTATAGCCAGAATTACTCTCACAAACATACTCGTGGCTTTAATATTCACCTAGTGGTTGAATATTTATTGTTATTGCTTTCCGATTGCGCACGAGGCGTCGCAAAATCAAATTAGGAGCCCTACGTTCTCTGTCCTAAACAAATTTCAATTTTCAATTATGGCCCACTTCGGGAACGTAATCTGGAAATTCAGTCCCTTGAGGGCGAACTGACTTATTGGTAGGTGTCGAACCACAATGACGTCTATATCTTAAAGATTAATCATTTATTCCCCGATGTATATTATATGTTTATTTGTATAATTTTAAATTGTTACAAATGTTTATAACATTTATTTATACAGAATGCCGCAAAAAATAAATGCAATTTGAATGCAAATTGAATTTTGTCCATGAAATAAAATATAAATTAACAGATTTATTTGCTATCGTCTTTTGGAAGTGTGAAATGAAATGGTTTAAAATGAAGACGTGACATTCAAAACCTTATAAAGTCCATATCCAAGCGTGAATCACACCACAATACCAAAATACATTTACTAAGCTCATATCTCAAAGAAGTGTTTATCTTGGTCATGGTCTCTACCTTATAGGCTACCTTCCACGTTCAGCTTGAGTTCTCTTCTCATATTATGCTATTCGAAATTTTGCCGCGTCACATCCCTTATTGATTCCACGTTTAGTAGCCGGCAATAAAAGAATCAACGTGAAACTTATCCGGCCGTATAGTTTTTCCAATTCATTGAGCATAAACTGCAATTCCATGCTAAAGGACCGACACATTTTCCTTAACCGCCACCGATGTCGCGGAGAAAAAGGATATATTTACCTCGAACCTTTTCCACGATACGCATTAAAATATTTTTCAATAACCCTTCAAAGTAGGTAGTGTGAAATAACTTCGTAAATATATATATTTTTATCACATATCCATTCATACGGCTCAATGAAGCATATTTTTCATATCGTAGCGACTAAATTGATTTTAAAATATTAAAATTATAAGATATTATATAATTCGTAGTAGGTAGTCGACGAGTTTTTGAAGAGGTGGAGGAACGCAGTGGTTCGGAAAAGCGATCCTATGATTGAAGTTTACGCAATTCGCTTCGTTTGCTTAAGATTTTATGTAAATTATTTTTGGAAAGTACCAGCGGGTTGGAAAAGATTTCTCTCTATAAAGTTCGGAATATATACTCAACAGATTCACCAGTAAATAACTTTTCATATAATAATCACTAGATTGATTTAAATTATGACTATCATTATAATTTGTGCTTTAAAATATTTGCTTTTTTATTTGCCGCATTCACTGAACTGAGAAAAAATATTTTATGGGTTAGTGCCTGCAGTGTGGTAGGCAGAGGTAGTAGCGCGAGAAGTAATGTAAAAGGAGTGTGCTGTCAATCTGTACGATACATATTCGATCAGGCATAGGCTACAACATCTTGGCATGGAGCTACTTACTAGTTTAAGAAACACATTGTCAACTACTCAGTCCTACATCTCCTTATTATTCTGTTTAACAGTAATAGATAAAATAAAAAAAACGTATGCAATACATAATTTAAACACCTGTGTTTCCGATGCCGACGGCGAATTGAAATACAAAAATACACTCGCAATAAGGCACAAAATATAACAATAAAATGTCGGCAATATCGTAGCCAATATGTGTGGTAGGAAACAAACAAACATAACCGCCCTGTACCAGGTAAAAAATCCATCTGATACACCCGGTTGTATCGACAGATACAATAACCGTGAAGAGAACTGATTTCCCGTTGAGTGCCGGAGTATCAAGAACGATGGGGTGCGGGCGTGCCGACGAAGCTCCGTGCCCGCTTAACGTCTTATAGGCCATTTACTGAGACAGCCGGTTGCAAAAGTAAGCAAATACTTGATACGACAATAAACTATTCATCTTAAACTAAACAATATAACAGTTTACATTGCGTCCTAATAAATTCATTAACAACAACAACTCGTAAAATCAACGATTGTGACCAACAGGGGAAAGAACATAGACATATGTCCAATTTTTAGAATCAAACGTCGTTTCATTATGTTCAATAAAATATTTATAAATTTTAATTTTGAATATGACTGGTGTGTTTAGTTTTTAAATTTAGTCACCCGGTTTAACAACTTACGACAACTACACGCATCAACATATGAGCAAAATTTGCACTTCGGAGTAAAGTTCTAACCTTGAGAGGTTGACCCAGTTAAATTAGAGACTATGTTTTGTGTAATACATTTAAATTTAATGTTTTTTTTTTTTCTTTATCATAATGGTAAAGATGAGAGTTACTCTTCCAATGAGTGAAATAATGCGAAATAAACATCTCATTTGACTACATAATGTGGAAATCCATCAATTGAGTTCACTGAAAATGCGACTCAATAAGAAAATGGATTGTTGTCTGCACACAGCTTTAAACGAATACAATATCAATAAGACATTTAAATAAAAACGAAGCCATGATATAGTGTTACAAAAATTTCATTTTCTAAACATACGCCATTAGTGAAACGCGGGGAAAATCTGCAATCTCTCGAGATTGAAAATCAAACAAAGCGAACGAACGTAACATAATACCATTCGTTATTAAGACACAAATGTGGCATTAGAGGGAAATAAGGCGAAGACGAGACAGCGCTAGTCCACCCGCCTCAGTCTTAGGGGGAAAAATGCGACACAGAAAATGTTTATAGAGAACAGGATAAGGGGGTAATGGTGGTAATAAAATTTTATTCACCTTAATATTTCGACGAGCGATGAGTTGATGTAAAATTATGTATGTGCTGCCAAAATTTACAGCTTTACACAGCGAAAAGGAAGCTGTTAAGATTTTTACGTCATAAAGTAATTAAAAGTTATTTCATATAAATTATAATAAACAAGACCTACAAAATTATTATCTGTTTTTTTATTGTAGCTCGGCATGTGACAACACTCCGCCTGATGTAAAGCTAGAGTAATGAATGGAAACAACTGCTACTACAGAGACACTTTTGCGGGCAGCAGTCGCCTCCACTATGCCGGCTTGAGGAGACGAGCATGTACCATCTAGATTGACAGTGCACACTCCTCTCGTTATACCCCGCTACTATTATACGAATATAAATAATTTAATCTATTTAAATTGATAGCAATGTGTGACATGAAGCCATGTTGCGAAAACAAACATGTAATGTTGTCTCCGAGTATTACACAATTTTAGCTTACGATAATTTATGTAAATGAAATTTACATTACCCTGTTTCCCATTCAAGGCTCTTGTACGCGCCCTGGCGTGTTTTTCCAGCTTGTTTATTGCTGTGTTTTGTCTTTATTATCTCGTCTTGACTGTCACTACTTTACGTCTCTTTTCTGTCATTGTAATTCATAATTTACGTTTTAAGGAAAAGTGCTTTAAGGTGAGGACACATATATGCGAACGCTGCGAGACGTACGCGTTGAATTACAATAACACACATGTCAGTACATATACAGGTTTTATGTCTGTACGTCATATTATATATTTCTGATCTGACCATTACATTTTATAATAAATTTTTATTTCAAACTTTTTCCAACGCTGCTTAAGCGCTTTTCTTGAGAAAATAAGATTTTCTTTCGAGAGGAATAGTTTCACAATGATGACGGTGTCGCTAATAAAGGTCCACAAGTTTTTTAAGAGGGCATTTGCTAAAAATACGGTGTCGCAAAACTTTTCTTTATTAGTTCCCCCTTTAATCCGGTGAGGCGTGTTCCAATGTCTTTATGGCGAATTTTCAATCTGAGACTCGGTGGAAACCAATAAGAAATCAACTATTTGTTCCCTGATTCTCTGCTAGGGGAGTTTCGTTTCTTTACGACTTCTTTTACGATTGGAGGTGCATTCGGAATTAGTCTGCTACCGGGAAAGCCTTTTCGTGTCATCCGAAGACGAATGGAAAAGGATTACTACAAATCAAAAAGAATTTTTATTGGATGGTTGGATTGATAACGCGTCATTCATCTACAAACAGTAGACCTTTTAACATAAAACATTTACCTATTATTTTTTACAAAGATATATTGTTTTAAAGATAACAAAAGCGTTTTCATTAAATGTGACACCCCTGTATGCCCCTGTATACATGTTGTCATATCAACCCCACTAAAGTTACAGAGTTAATAAACTTAGTTTAATAATCATTAAACTGGGGTTTCTGGTAAACGTGCGGCAGATGTGTCACCATCCATGTCTATGACTGTGTTTCGTGTATGTCACGTTACAAATTATCAAACCGCTTTTATTAGTCCTCGGCCTGAATCTTTAATCCACAACTTCAAATGTAATAGCCGTGAGGTAAGCTTTGGGATCAGCTTGGCACAACAAGAGGAGTATGCACTGTCATCCTGGATGAGGCAAATTTATATCTTCAAGCCGACATAGCGGTCTAGATTAACATTAAACGGAGTGTGGTCACATGACAGGCTACTATAAAAATCTATCTATTTATCTCATGGTAGTGGAGTTAGGAATAGGGCAAAAAGGCGTGACAACTGATTATGGTGATGATGACGATGATGAAGTGGGCTTGCAATCGTTCACTCTTTCAACAAGTACTAAATTAATTTAGACTTTAAAAAAAGTAAGAAAAAATAGTCATATACAATATTTATTTTCAATATTAATATTTAACATAAAAACTATCTCCTTAATAAATGTCAAGTAGAAGAAAATTAATTCTACGTTCATTCTAGTGTGCTTAAAGGCTTAGATAATTTACCGTATCATATTTTATTTCAATTTTCCTGGATATTATTAACTTCTTGAGAATTCTATAGTGCAACTTTTTCTCTCTAAGCAAGAAAAATAAAGTATAAAATACCATAAAAATGTGAAGGCGGCATTTGATGTGTTAGGTTTCTATGAGATTACTCGGTTCATTTTATAACCCGTTTAATCGCTTCTAAGTTCCGTCGACTTCTTTAAAGTTAAACTCTTCAGGAGACGAGCAAAATTATCTGAAACATTTAAAAGTTTCATGAAACCCACACTTTTACGACACGACGTTTTCGAGAACTTCCATTTCAAATATGGATTTATGATATAATTTCATGTTTTACTGTCAGATAAATCTGTTAAACTAGAAATGAAACTACGAATTTAAACTAGCATAACTTAAATTTTACTTTAATTGGTTTTACTGCTTTGAGTCTGATATTATATAAACATGTCTTTGTAAATGATTTTTTTAAATAAAGATTAAGTACTGCAAGCTTAAGGAGACGAATTATTATTCATTCTGGCTCGACAATCTAACAGCTTTCAAGCTAATCTCTAGATCATTTCACGAATTTGATACTTAAATACTACCTCAGGAGTGTAGGCTATAGACGGTAGGCTAATTACCATCATCAGTCTGCCTAGGTTCTACTTTTGTAAACAAAATATATTTTTTATTATTGCTGTTATTATTTTTATTATAGTTGTTTATTTATTTAGATGCTCACTAGCCGTAGCCGATAAAATATCGTATATACATTTTTTTTAACTTGGTCAATAAAACTGGACTGCGACTCAAAGTGTGAACACACAGCTTACAAAATTAATATGATTAGTGACGTACAATCTTTAATTGATAGTTCAAAATCATAATTGAGTTCAATATAACTTAAATCTCGTTCATTCGAATAGTAACTGTCTATGGTTGTAATGGTATGTAGGTAGTTTGTGGCTCACGCCTCGCTTGAATTGGTGTTACAGTACATTATCTTAACACGTGTCAGGATTAACACGTGAATCGTGGTCAGTAAACTTACCTTCCCTCTGACTTCCACATAGATTTCCTTTGTACGTGACCGTAATATATTTATTCTATATTTATTTAATTTTATTTTTAATAGAGAAATAGACTAGATGAATGTATTCATATATTACAAAAATCTCTTTTCTCTTTTCCTAAAAACAAAAAAAATTATATCAAAAAATAAAACCTTTTCACAAAGTATACAGATGTGTTAGATGGGTTGAACGGTAAAACGGCTATGTAGCTTAGTAGTCAGAGCATCTGTGTGCAAAGTGGAGGTAATGGATTCGATTCCCACCCCAACACAAATTGTTGTTTCCGCGTTAATTAAATAATAAAATAAATAAATAATATTAAACATGCATAAAACGACCGAAAGGGATATTAATTAATTTTTGCCCGTTCAATTTTCATCATAATTTAATAATAAAAATTGTAATCAAACAAAAAAAAACCATAACAATTAAAGCTTCGTGTATCAAATCAAATCACAAAAAAAAACATAAAGCATGTTCATTGTATTAAAATAATTAACTTGTATTAAAAAGGTAATAGGTTAAATTTGGTAAATAATCCAATTGTGTGCCGTTAATCTAATCGGTATCGTGTAGAACGATATTTTCATATCGAACCCATTACGGTTGTTGTTAGCTTTACGATTGCCAAATGAAAAATACGCGTATTTCCTGTCGCATGTAATCGCAGCATAATCCATCAACTGAAACAACTCCAAATGTTTGTTGTACGCCTTCTAAAGGCTTTCATTTTATTTGTATAAAACGTATTACATATATTTAATTATAATTTCCATATGAACAATGGATATTAAATTTTTTTTATTGTAGCTCCGGCATGTGACAACACTCCGCCTGATGTACAGCTAGAGTGCGGTCCATGAATGGAAACAACTGCTACTACAGAGAAACCTGTGCCAGTAGCAGTCGCCTCCACTATGCCGGCACATAGTTTCGTTTCAGGATCACCTTAGTAGTAACCGTGTATGTATTGTCAACTTAGACGGTACACATTCATCAATATGCACCATCCAGATTGACAGTGCACACTCTTCTCGGTAACCTGGCTACTTGCAAACTGTTCCCGAAACACTACAAGGTCACTTCACGAGTGTTACATTCGAAAGTGGTGGTACTAAGCCAGGACGGCAGACTGGGCTAATAACCATCATCGGTCTGCCTACCACTCTCAATAGGCACTGAGCGACCAAAGTACATATAACATAGCTGCATTGGTACCGGCGGGGTTCGATCACGGATCTTCACACATCCTACCACTAAACCACGGCTACTTATATTAAAGTTTGGACAATTTTTTTCTAAGTTTTATTTTGTGTAGGTTAGGTTAGTACCTCGGTAACGTTGGAGTTTGTCAAAGTCGCTTAGAGGCGACTAGAATATGTACTATATAGAAATAAATATAAATAAAACCGCAATATTCACAATATAAAAACAAAAGAAAAAACAAATGTTAATTGACTTCGAAAATAACCCTTAATTATTAAACATAGTCAACAGAATAATTATCGCAGTCTAAAAAAAACATTTTTAAACTATCCTTGACCAAAATAATTTGAAGCGATAAAATCTTTTGAGCGTGCTAGTGTTTATTATAAATTTCTTCCTTTGAGTTCCAGCTGCGCGGGTACCTCACGTAAACCCGCCCTACTGGCCCACGTCCCACGTCCACTTACTCATGTAACTGTACTCATGCGATAAAACAATTACCCCAATGAAGCAATGTTTGTGCCATGAACACACGCTATTGAATTAACGGTTCGTGAAATAAGAAAGACAATCGTCTGTGACATACATTATTGTCTATCCCTATTTTATTGCTTTTCATTTGTTATTTATTAAAGTTTTACGTATCGTTCGTCTTCTCAATCCAACATAGCGGAGGCGACTCCTCTGTAGACATTTCCGACAGTTGTTTGTGCTTATGAAGTATGTCTGGAGTATCCTTGAGCGAGCGAATCTAAAACGATGTGATAAGAAATCTCTGCGAGCTCAAGGGCAGTATTGTGACCAGAGTGGAAAGGGGTATGCTAAGGTGGTTCGGTCATTTGGAAAGGATGGATGAAAGTAGTACCACCACTATCGAATGTAACACCCGTTACATTGGTGTTTTTTGGACATTCTGTATATAGGAGGTTCAATGATGAAAAATGTTTATCGCTACGCACAATATGAAAGATAGTATGCCGTCTTTAAAATATATATTGCGTGGTGTCGAACCTTAAAGTCGTAGGATCATTATTTTATTTCTTACGTGAAAAATAATTATTAATAAAATATTCTTCTTTTTGGTATACGATTTTGAGACGAGCACGAGCGGAACCAGAGGACAGACCTGACAATCGATAAGACTCGTGTTCAAACCTCGCAAAAATTTTGGCCGGTACCAATGTAACTATGTTCCGAGTACATATATACCGTTATCACATGCCGATCTACAATTAAAATAAAGTACTTTGGTTGCTCAGTGCCTGTGAGCTGTACTAGCATTTTTAAATTATCACAATTTCTCTTCTTCTTTTTTATTTTCTTCATCTTCAATGTGTATAAACAAACGCACCTTATTCCTTTAACTCCAACTAACTCTATTTATTATTTTGATTATATTTTAATAAAATTTGTGAAGGAATTTGAAAAAACATAAGCTACATTATGTCTCACTGAAGGGTTTGAAATAGAAGATGAAAGTTTGTAAAGAGAACTTAATATTAATTATCATCAACATCATCATAATCATCATCAATTGATATCACCTAATAGCTAGTAAAAAAGTAAATAAATACATAGGTTGTTTGCAGACGTTTCTATGTGGTATATCTCTCTAGCTAAACATCAGGCGGTATTGTCGTATGCCGAGCTATAAGTAAGTATCTATAGAAAATGCTTTCAATGTTTTAGCCGCAACATCTTTACTACAATTTACATAAAACGTGATACGATCTTAGTATTAAATGTCATAAGAATAACTTAAGCCTTTAAAGGTGCTTTTAAACTTCATATAACATGTGGTTACATTTATTGAACATTGCTGGCAGAATTTCTAGACGTCTGACTTCCGCCATAATAATATAAGAACGTGTGGGCGAAATAATTTTACCGCTATGATAAAAGCATGTCATAACGTTTGTGTATTTATTTATTTTATAATCTTACGTCTTACGCGATAATCCGAATGTTAACCAAAATTAAAACGCGTAGTTTAACCTTGTAACTGTAATTCAAGAACCATCTTTTATTGTTATCCTTGTTTTCCAGAGTTCTTAATAGATACTCTAGAATTAGCCTATCCTCCCAAGAAGAAAATTCTCTATCAGTAAACCAAATGCCATACGAAATGGAGTGGTTATTAGGCCAGTCTGCCGTCCTGAGGGAGTACCACCACTTTAAAGTTAAATAGAGAAATGTGCCAGTCACTATTCGGAATCAGCTTGTAAGTAGAAATAACGTGAGATGTCAATTGACAGTGCACATTCGTCTTTTCAAGCCGGCATAACGGACTGCTGCTGTGACTGTAGTTGTCTCCGTTAATATTGTTTTTGTTTTTAAGGATTCGTCCTTCGGTAATCTGTAGACCTTAATTCCAAAAAATTGTTAACATAACGGAAAATCTACTAAATTGTAAACAATGACAATGTAAAATTCAAGTACAAATCAAAATAGGCACGTATTCGTAGGAATGCTTTCGAGTAGTCGTATGTTATGCAACAATGTAAAATTACATTTCTGAATCCCAAACGACAAGAACGGTCTATCTGCAAGCTACTGATTTCTCAGCATTCGAGTGACTGGCACCTGTCCTTGTTCCCTGTGGTGAATAATGGCGCATTTTCTATTCAAACTGTATTTGTTTTCAACTCTGTCCTAGAGAGTGTATCATCACTTTGTAACTCTTTGTTGTACCTATGTTTACACATCTACTTAAAATGTTAAATAATATTATTGCATTGTTGGTTTTAATTCGTACATTTTATAAGTTTTGAGATACCACAGAGAAACGTCTGCAGACAGCAATCACCTCTACTATGCCAGCTTAAGAAACAATGTACACCGTCCATTGATTCCTTTCGTCATATCTGGCTACTTCCATACTAATTCCGAAACGTGAATAGGCATACCTCAGATCGGCAAACTGGGATAATAAATATAGTCAGTCTGCCTACCACTTATTACTGAATTTATTATTATGTATCCTTACAAATTTTTAGAATAATTTAGAAAAAATTAGCTTAACGATCCAAAATGCGCGAGCACTGTCTGATTGAATAAATGAAAAATGAGTTATTACGCATTGGCAACTGGGGCTCTCGAAGACCAGAATCTGGAAGACTCTGCAACCACGTCCGTAATCACCTATTTAGAAAGTGATAGATACATTTACGTATTGCAGAGATAGTCGTATATCAAACGCAAAATATATTTCTATAGAATTGAGTGTAGATATTTACATCCCAAATTGAACTAGACTACAAAATGCATACCGCATAAAATTCACTTAAACTTAGTGAAGTGTAAACGAGTCGATTTCTATTTTCAATAGGAACCAAAATAGTTACAAAAAATAAACGAACGAAATTTCTTGATGCATCAAAAGTTCCATCTGCACGACGGCGGTAGTGACGTCTTACTCTTGAAAAATGTATTCCATCAGGGGAAAAATCGTGTGCTTCGAGATGGAGGTACCACGAATATTCTAGTATTGGAAGACGCGCCACAAATAAATGTACGCTTCGTTTGAATTGACGGATGCACATTCCCACTGTCCTTTTTCAAATAAATTTTCATGAATTTTATATCCATTTTAGAAATTATATTATAGGAAAATCTATGCGATCTATACTAATATTATAAATATGAAAGTTACTCTATCTGTTTGTTATCTTTTCACGCCTAAACTGCTGAACCTTTTGTCTCAAAAAACTTTTTTAAATTTGATTTTTTTTTATTGAAATCCTTTCATTTTTCAATAAAAAATGCAAATACAAATACGAAGTCGCGAGCAACGCCCACTTATTAATAATAATGTATTATATATTATTAAATAAAATTTAATTTAAAAAATAATAATCTTCATGATGTGCCACGTCATCCGGGTTTATCCGGTTGGTCCATCAGCCTGCCTGAACTGTTAGAATGAGTCACGTATCTTACGGAACGTGTTCTGTTCTTCAATTAAATAATAAATGACTTTGAATTAAAGGTCAAAGTTATGGGGATGCTACCAAATTGCTGACGAGTAATAAACTCCGAACGTCCAAGTTTTATAGGCCTTTGTTTTTTTATTTTGTAGTTAAATACAGATTACGGCTTTTCATGTATAATATATAATTGTTCATTTGTTTATATCAATTTAAATAATTTTACTGCTAGTTTTTTTTTACACGTTTATAAATAATTGTTTTGGCTTTCTTTTTGGTTTAGTGTTTTGTCTTCTCTTTTGTATTATTAAGCTGTGATCCTATAAATAAATTAATGCAATATTCCTCTCACTCGTTAATTACGAATATATGTATTTTTAAACCAAATAACTGAATATAACGAGTCAGCATAGCGAAAGCCTCTGGCTGCCTATGCAGTTGTGCCTTCAGAGTGCTCAAGTAGCAGTTGGCGCCAATGTACTCTAATAAATGTGCTCTACCTTAACATCAGAAGGTACAGGATCAAAAAAAAAAAGAAAAATTTAATAAAAATTGGAAGTAATATTAAAAAAAAAAGAATAGAAAAGCCTATGATTTTCCATATCATATTCCCGTATATTGTAAATATATTCAGCACAACTGAAACCCCTTTGAAGTCAATTCTAAAGATATTTACTCAAATATCTCAAACATACGTCTCCATTGACCTTATAAAGTTGTTCATTCTCTTTGATCTGTTGGGAGACTACAAAAATTCTTCCAAAGACCGTTGCTTAGTTACCAGTTTTCATAAATACTAGTTAAAATCATAAAGCAGAGCGTACACTGCGACACTCTTAAGCCGGAATAACGGAGATGACTGCTGCTTTTGTAATTTGTTTGTAGTAGCAGTTATTTCCGTTCATTAGCTGCACCTAGCCTAACAGCAGTTTTTTCAATTGTAGCTCGACATATGACAACACTCAGCCTCCCGCCATGAACGGCAACAACTGCTACTAAAGATAAATTTCTACAGACATGAATGTGCAGCATCCATATTGACTTGGCTACTGGTGTTGTCAAATGCCGAGCTCCAATAAAATAAATCGGTACCAATGTAACTTCGTTGTACGTACTTTGGTTATCCCACGCCTGTGGTAAATATAGATCTTAATTAAAAGAGTTGTTACCAGACTAATATGATTGTTAGCTTCGTCTGCCATTTCGATTAATACGACCACCTTCAACACCCATCTAGTCGCGCTCGGGATTAGATAGAGTAACACGTACTTTGGACAATGCACATTTGTGAAAAGATATATCCTATCTCAGCACAAACTATTGTTGGCTTGTTGATATTTTCTGCTCAATTAAAATAAAGTAACCGTTAAAAAATATAGTTTATTAATAGAATAAATTATTGTTACAGATCATGTACGTGAATTTACATGTGGTACCTTGTACTACAGAACATTCTTCGTCGATCCAAAACGGGACGCCCTCTATGTCGGCGCCATGTAAGTACTTAGCGTTATATACAGGTTGATCCAGTATTATGAGCAATTTAAATAAGAATTCAGATAGCAACTTCTTCTGAAAGCAGACACGTAAGCAACCAACAGTTATTGTTATGTGACTACACTCCGTCTGATGTTAAGCTACAGTGTAGTCTTTAGGAATAGCGAAGATAACTGTTGCCGCTGTAGCAGTTGTATTTTTTCATGGACCAGATCCCAGGCTCAGATAATTAATGGCCTGTTAAAAATCTACGAAATTCTTATTTTTTTAAATCAGTGGATGCAGAGGGCCTCTTAAGAGTTTAACAAGTTACCAACCTGAATTAAAAGCGGCATGTCAAGTCAAAAAAGTTAATTTAATTGACTGGAAAATGAACGAGGCCTTACTCAGGTCGCCAACAACCAGATTTGTTCTCGCGCTTCATGGGGCCTCTCAAAGCTGGTGTCACCAAGGCCCAGGTTTACTCTAGTGCCCCCACTGTCAAAAAAAATCTTTTCTTGCTATGCAATTTATTATCTCTATCCTTTAAAACCGATAAGCTAAGACTACCCACAATCTTTGTGTGTTAGTTATTATAGGAAATAGAACAATACAATACGTACAAAAGTTTATTACAAAAGCTATCGAAGTCACAACGCAAACAAAGCAAAACTAGTTTCATAATATTGTCGATAGCACTTAATTTTTACGATCAAAGCCTATCTTCTTATCCTTCATATAATTCGACCCGTGACATACACGGACTAGGTCAATCGTGTGTGTCACGAAGGTACATTATGATCCGACCCTAATAAAAATATAAAGGTAACTACATCATTTTATATCATAAAACGATTCTTAAATTAGACGCATTATAATTTTCTCTTACATTGTAAGTTTCATTATAATTTCAGCAAATATTTCATGACATTTTTTATAAGTAAACCATACCTTTTGTTTCGACTGATTTTTCACATGAGTGTTATAGGTTTGTATAGTCCTTGTTCTCACCCTTAATCCCAGTTTTGAATTAGTATTTATCCAAATTATATGAATAAGCTACATCGTCTACATTTTTGAATTGTTCCAAACATGTCGCAAAGTTAGCTGGCAGAGAATGCTAAATATCATTAAGTTCATCTGTGTGCATATTTAAATAAATAAATGTAAAAAAAAACTAGTATATTAAAATGGACTACCTATATATATATTTTTTTTTTACAGGGATCGGCTGTATCGACTAAATATGAATAATATTAGTGCTACACATTGTGAGGTGAGTGAAAAAACTGCCACGATAAAGGATAGGTTATCTCCTATTTAGGATAGGTTATAATCCTCCTCTTTCACTTCCATCCATCCTTAATTTTTTTTTTTCTTTTGCAGAGAGACTCTTTAAACTTAGAACCGAGTAACGTAGCTCAGTGTGTTTCCAAAGGAAAATCTGAGGTAAGATATTTTTGTAATAATGTATTGTATGTGTAGAAACCAAAGTTAATCTGATTGTAGGCACGTTTTACATGCGAAGATCGCAATCTTAATGAATTTCCGTTCACTAAATGAAGAATGGCTCTCACTATTTCCATCACCGCGAACGCACTACGTTTAATCTCATTTTTAACTGTTACCGAGCGAGTGTCGGGCGGCGGACATATTTCATAGCGGGGAGCTTAGTGCAGCGGCCGCCTAGCAATATTAAGGCCGTTAATTTTGATTTACAATCGCGGCGTAAAAGCAATATTTGTTTTATTTCCCAGCGGTTAGATCGGGTCTGGAGAAACGGAAAACGACGATTATTGTGAGTTTCCTTTATGCTATGATCGGTAATTCGATAATGCCTACTGTGCGAGCGATTTTTCCGCTCCACTGAAATTCTTTTGTTTGGAGCGTCCGAGCCTAGTTATGATTGAATTTCAGATTTTTCTAAATGTTGGTTCGATCCTACTTTCGTCGTTTCTTTGATTGTGATCTTAATTAAATTATTATTGTAAAGAAACAGAGATTTCAATTGTTTTGTTTTAAATTAATTGTTCTTCAAACAAACAAACATACTAAAGATAAGAAATGTTATTCTAATTTAATTATTGAAACAACAACAAATATCTATTCAGACTTCTCGGAACAAAGTAATTGTAGAATTTATGCTTATATCTGATAACTTATTCAAGATATCGTTCCATCAACTTCGTGGAAAACAAAGTCGGATCTAATAAGAAAGTCATAAAGCGCAAACGAGAAATGGAATGTCTCATGCGAAATGTAAATAAAGTCTGAAAGTGAGCAGTAAACCTCTGTACGCCTTTAAAAGGTTGCGACGAAACAAAAGGGTAAGAATACTAAGCTCCGGCAAACAAATTCACAAGTTTACAACAACACAACTGGATATTACAGTGTTACATAAACAACAAAAATGAAAGGTCAAAGGGTAGTCTACCGTCCTGGGGTAGTACCACACTTTGACGTCTTACGGTATAAGTTCGGAAGAAACCGGGTATTTAAACCCTGATTGTACCCTGTCAATGGATAGTGCACATTCGTCTACTCAAACCGGCAAAGCGGAGGGGACTTTTGCCCTGTTGTTTCGATCGCACATTATTTTAACATCAAACGGAGTTTGTAATCCACATGTTTTTCGCTCCTATTCGATAGGGAAAAAATAAATTTGTTTTATTAGTATCAAAGAGGGCTATAAAAAAGAAATATCCCGGTGACTATCACCTCGATCGGCGAGAAAACGGCCACTCGTGAAAGCTATAATCAAAGTTACTCGTTGTCGACGAGTTTTCCTTTCTTTAAACACGATGTTGTTACATGAAAAAGGCTGGAAAATGCCGTTGGCGAATTCCGGGACACGCCGCTCGCCAGCCTCGACCGTCTCTCTTATTTTAACTCTACTCTTTGTGACGCTATTAAAAGAAAATTCACTACTAAGTAAATCACTGAACTTTCGCTTTGAGACATAAAAAACACATTGTTAACTAAAACTTTTCTAAATATTCTTTCCACAAACTTTCCTGTACACCTTTTTTGTTAGAATTTAGAAAGATGGATTAAATTTTTACCTAACATATATGGATTCGAATATGTTATTACTTTACCTCTTACATCTTACCACAATATAAACTAATGCGTACCATATAAATGTTTGTTTTATATTCATCAAAATAATTCAATTTGTTTGCAAATGTTTCAAGTTGATAATCATTAAAAATTGTATATATATTTCCTTTAGATTTAGTTAGACCCCATAAACATTAATGCAGAAAAACTGTAGTCGAGAAAAGCTGGCAGTAAATCTAGTTACGTACAAAGTGCCGAATAATTAACGAAATGGACCAATCGAAGGCATTAGTTCCTGTGAAGTTATGCCACCGTTCTCGGCTAAGTGCCGTTAAAAGAAACTTAGAAGTGAACCTAATTGTTCTCGTGCTTAATTCTGATTGTTTCGCGTGCAAAATACTTTTTTGTTCACATCAATAGAAAGTAAAAGAACATTAGGTAGTATATTAGAACGATAATTACTTTCAGAAGTTTTACTCAGTCGTTCTCGCCCGATGTTAGTTCTGTATGTTTCTTGTGTTTATTATTCGGTGGAACTATTATATTTTTTAATATTCATAAAGTAAATATTATAATATAGTCTTTCATAATGCAGACGGTCCACTTTAAAATTTATTTACCGAAACCCTCAATAATTCGCGCAGCCGATGTATTTGCAAAAATTAACAGTGAATGCTTTCAATTGAACAGTGTTTTATCCACTCAAACGAGCAATGCATATTTCCGCCGTCCAGAATATTAATGTGCCGTTTAATATTTATATCCAGTACGAATTTGCATAATCACGTCCGAGGTGGATGCACATACAGTCTCTATATTATATACAATCGCATTCTTTGTTTTACGGAAAAAATCTTTGAAAATATCAACCCTAATACGAGGTAATAGATATCGAAATTGCTATGTATATTAATGGGTAACTGAGAATGTGTCGCACTTGATACAATATGGAGTATTATTTCAATGAATTTCGCCCGAGGTGAGGAGTAAAACGGGCAATTCTCCAGCCTACGAGTTTTCGTTTCAGTGATTTTTCAGTTCGCCAACAAATCCGGAACAGTGGACTTCTGTGATAAGTGTAATTGAATGGAAATAGCATAATGACTGACTATAAAAATAATATACTCAGAAAAGTGGAATCGAAAATAAAAATAAATATTTAAACTTTAAGTACATTGTTCAGTTTTGTTTGCGATTTAATTTTTTCTGAAATATTCCTTTTTTTATGACGTCTATGGCGCAGTGATTAGCAATACTAAACTGTTACTCGAGTGTTTTGGATTCGATTCCTGAATTAAACAAATATAATATAAAGGTTGACATTTGTTTCGGGTCTAGGTGTTACATGATTGTTTTGTTCTTGTCCTGATATCTATAACACAGGGTATCCTAGTTTAAGGTCAGAGCATTGTATGTATAATATTTATTGATTATTTACCAATTATTACTAAGTATTTTAAATTTAACCAATTAATTTGTAGGAAACCAACAACGAGTAAAACAATTGCAATTTACTTTCTGTATGTAATTCCGATAATATTAATTAACACGATTAATTAAATTGTTTTTGTTCACAGTATTTCGATTGTCGGAATCATATAAGAGTGATTCAACCTATGGGTGATGGCTCACGTCTCTATGTCTGCGGCACAAACGCTCACAGTCCCAAAGACTACGTGCTTTATGTAAGTATTATATTCCATTATTTTATTATTATTACATTAGGTTTTCTTTTGTACAACAAACAAAATTCTTTGGTACAATTATTTTACTTACTTAATCCTAATAAGAACAACTTTAATATTTGCTTATATTACTTTGATTTACTATACGTAAGTCGTATTTGAATCTAAATTAGAAACCAGTATTAAACATATTATGAAATTTATTCGTTTACACCTAATTGAATGAAAAAGATTTCATATTAGACTAAGATGTCGCTCGTCGCCAACAGTTTTTTTTTTATTTAATGAAACTGCGCTTAATTATTTAATTTTATGTGAATGGAATGTTATTAGCCCAAAAATTATAAAAAAATACGTGGTCACATTTAAACAATCAACAAAAAAAGTCCTAAAGGTTGATGATAGAGTTAAGGTTATAAGTTGATAGACAAGCGTTTGATCACACTCTGCCATGGTGGTTCGGGCTACAGTGGAGCACTCTTGTCTATGAGATGACTATTTATCCTCAATATGAAGAGGCCCACATTGTACTTATCAACAATTTCGCAGTACTTATACCTTCTACAAATCTAATTCTTTTGAAATAAATTGTCTTTAAAGAAATGAATAAGCTTCAATACAGTATCTAATTCAAGCTATCACAATAAATGTCATCGTTATCTCAAACCATTGTATCTAGTAACAACAGCAGCTATTACTTAAAGAGGCACTAGTTACGGAGCCAAGCAAACTGAACCCTTGGATTCTTGCCAGAGTATGCAACAGATCCTCTTTACAACAGGTACCATAAAATATCCTCAATATTTTGTTACTCATACATTACTCTATACTTTAGAAATTTGTTGTCAATTTCGCTGTGACTATTATTAAGTTATGATGAAAAGTGAACAAAAAAAAACTATCCAATTATCTAACCAAAACATTAATAAAAAAATAACCAATTGTAATATTTTTTAAAGATTTTTATAAACTAACAACTACATTAAACTATATAGGAGATAACAAAAACTCAATTGAAAATTTCCACTTATTGAAAGTTAAATAAAAACTAGAGCATGTAATAGCAAACAAAAATAAAATAAACATTTGAAATAAATATATAAATATCTGTGATTACCTTGATGATAACAAAGGTTAGCTGGTAGACAATGCCAAAGGCATTAAGCTCGCCTATGTACTATTTGAGTGTGCAATAAAGTGTTTTTTATTTTATTTATTTATTTATGATATTATAATAAAAATATTATATTTAAAATTCCAATTATTTCACTTACGACTTCGATCTGTTTGTGTCTTTTGCCCATACTAATTAGATGCCAAGCGAATTTGGCATTGAGACAGGTCACTTGTCATCATCATCAGTCTACCTGACCGTACCTGGTGGTGTACTCTACGTACTGATAACCGTAAGAGGCGGTGTTAACGCTTAAACTAATGTTCGTGTACTCTTATAAAGCGGGAATAAATAGTGGTAGCTACATATTTCTTTCAAAATCCAACGACATGCATAAAACTGCTGTTCCATTTTATAACCACTAACACCATTCTAACGTTTCGACTATTCTCCATATGGTTTGATGTTTGCTACGGAATAATAGCACATCTGCATTTTATGCTCATTTTAGTATAAAATAGTACCCATGTTATAAACTTTAATGTCTTCTTTGTTTTTAAAAAAATAATTTATGTTTAAATTTTTCATTTATATATTTTTTTATTTTGTAATAATAATGCCTTATAATTACGATGTGGCAAATAAAGCATGAGATTGAAAATGGCGAGGACACCTCAAGATTATAAAACACTACTAGCCTGTTTAAATTAAAAATACCTTATTAAAATTAAGTAAAATAGGTCTTATTATTTTACAGCTAACTAAACGTGTGTACTGTCAATCTAGATGGTGCATATACGTCTTTACAAGCCGGCATAGCGGAAGCAAATGATGCCTGCAGAGGTTTATCTGTGGTAGCAGTTGTTTCTGTTCATGAACCGCACTCTAGCTTGACATCAGGCGGAGTGTTGTCATATGTCGAGCTACTGAAAAAAAAAAATGCTACATGCTTTTATTAACTGCATTTAGAAGTACACCATGCAGCATATTAAATTTTTAGTACCCTAATATAAATAGAAAGTATTGTAATAGTAAAAATTCACAGTTACGATTATTTAAGTTTGGCACGCAACGTGCTTTTCATACAAAATGCATTTTCTTGTATTCTTAGGATCTATTATTTTTCATAGCAATGCTACATTTATGCGACAAAATTTCACGGACAATTTTTTTTATATTTTTTCATAGCACGTGATAATATTTTCAGTAAAAGTTCTTTTAATTAGGACGAACACAGCTTTCTACTTAGCGATATTAAAAACTATTATTTTTATTGTTTCTAATAATTAGGATCAATTATACACTTGGCTATAATGTTTATACATTTATGCACTTTTAATTATTTATTTCCAGATTTTTAAAAAAACCTATTTAAAAATTCACCACGACACTGCATTGCAAACAACACCTGCAATAATGGTTAATAATTATAAACGTGATTTTAATAAAATTATTTTTCAAGTCATAAAAGCGTCCACTCACAATAGGCTTCGAAAACAGACCGCAATAAATTTTCAGTAGCCTGTTCACCTCACACTTTTCCTGCACTTGACTTTCATATAATTTTATGATGTATCGGAGGCCATTCTGACCCTTTACACGTTTTTATCGCGTACATCCTGAAGAGGTCGTGGCTTTATCATATTATTGCGAAAGCTTAAGTATGCATGAGTTCAATTTATTGAACATAAAATATGCCTATAAAAATCAAACAAAAACTTACACTTTCAATGTATCAGAGTAGATAACCGCACAGGGTAATAAACATTTAGCATTCATATCTGATTACATTAATAACAACTCGCTGATCATTATTTTATTGGTAATACCAAAATACATACAACATAGTTACATTGGTACTGGTCAGAATTTTGCGAGGTTTGAACACGGGTCTCATTTTGTTATGAATTCAGGCATCAAAAGTGCATGTCATACTTGACGTACAGATGCAGAAGTCAGTAGGCGTAAAGGTCACGCGTATATGTGGTCTGCCCTTAAAATAATAAATTTTTAAAACAAAGCAGAAAGCTACTAACATCCATCACACAAACGATGCCAATACAAGTGAACATTAAGGCCAATTGAAAATCAATGTTACACACATTTTCCGCTATTATATATTATAAATTTACCTCGCGCTATTTTCTCGACATGATATATTTGCGGCAACGTTTCAGCAGTTGAGATAAATCCTATTATAAGTCAAAAATTGAAAATATATTACAGTTGTGGGGGAACAAGTATTCAATGTATACGTGTCGATACTTCACGAAGCCAGTCTTTTGTGTAGAGCATCCTGTGAAAACAGAGATAGCCCGGATTAAGCTATTGCCGCTTTAACAATTTTGCCTATTTTTTACAATTCCTTAGTTTTTCTTTTAATATTCAGAAGTGAATTTGAGAAAATACTATTTAATACTAGCTGATATTGCAGCATTGCTTGACAAATATTCAGTTCCCCATATAAATCCCTTATTCCATCCCTTATTTTCCCTCTTGAAGTATGATTGTTTAGCAACACTTAAGCAACACGTAATTTCTAGCAAAAGACTAAGTTCACCTTAGCTTTTTTAAACAAAAACTAGCCTAGATCCTTTCCCAAGATGTAATCTACCTTTTTGCCAAATTTAATCGAAATCTGTTCAACGGTTTACACATGAAAATGTAACAGACAAACAGAGTTACTTTCACATTTGTAATATTAGTATAAATTGATTTATGTTTATGTATTCCTTATCCGTGTTACGTGTTTATTCAATCAAATAAAGGGAATATGTTTTTTTCTACGAATTAATGAAAAATATCTATCGTAAATCAATAACACTCTCCGTTATGATAAGTCTGTGGTTTGAGTAATGCGCTCACTCCCTCTCGAGGGTTAGGGCGCGTCACTTTCAAAAATTGAGTGAAATCGCATGTACGCAATTGATAGAGCAAATGTGAGTAGCCGGGAGACACATCAAGCCGACATAAAATCCATTGAACGATTCATATTTGTTGCAACCAACAATTTGTTTCACAAATGGATGTTTACGATTGGACTACTATGAAACAAATAACTGTGTGGTTAGTGATTGTGGTTGTGAACTGTTTATTGTTTTATATGTTTGTTTATTTCTATATTTAATATATGCTCTGTTATTTTGTGGCAGTGTTGGTATATAGAACAGCCAATATACGTAACTTCTTTATAATAGTAGCCCAGTATCCGTGAAGTTAACTTGTCGCCAGGTGTGACGTGAAGACGGAACTGAACGGCACATTTGTCTAATCAAGCCGGTATAGTGGAGATTTTTCGATTTGTCGGTATTTCTGCTTTCGGAGAAATTGTTCTGTTGTAGCAGCTGTTTCTGTTCATCACACTCTAGCTTAACATCAGGCAGAGTGTTATCACATTCCGAGCTACAATAAAAAAGTGTATGTCCACATTTCGCATAGAGAAATTAAATATTGACAGGTTGACAGTGCACACTACTCTCGTTATACGCAGATACTTCCACGCACGAAACGGTTACTTCACGGGTGTTGCATTTGAAAGTGATGGTACTACCCCAAGATGGCAGACTGGACTAATAAGTAATAACCATTACCAATTTGCCTACCACTCGTTAATTTATTAACTTTGCTATATAATAAAATATGATATGTGTATTAACCTCATTTCATAGTTCATTTGTTAATAAAATGCCCTACCAGTTAATCAACAAAATACTCAACAATAAATTTATCTCATCAAAGTTGAGCTAATTACATGATTCAGTTGAGTATATTTTACATATCGCACGTTTTGAACTGTAATCAGAGTCGGATAGGGCCCTTTCGATTTAAATGAAAAACAATCAATAAACGAAGCTTATCGCATTTTACTGTGAAAGAAAAATGTGACTTGTTTTAAATCTGCTACAAATTGTACGTTTTGTTTATAGCAGTGAAACCGATAAATAATGACCGTACTTTTTATTTGTTTTTCGTTTGTTTTCAATCTGTAGATTTGGCGGGAACTCATTACTTAAACACTCTTCTTTTAAATTATTTAACTTTAGTAACAGTTCAGATATATTTTTATTTCCTTTAAAAAAAACTTTAGATACTAGCTGTTGCCCGCAACTTCGTTATCTAACTTACATTATGCGTTTAATTTGAGTAATGATGGGTTTCCCACTTTCATCCACCCCCTTTAAGGGATGATTGTACAATATCACTGAAATACTTTTTTTATTTTTTTCTTTAGCACATATGATCGCACTCCATCTATTGTTAAGCTAGAGTGCGATCCATGAACGGAATCGGCTGCTGTCAGAAAAGGGATCTGCAGACAACAGTCGTATCCGCTATGCCGGCTTTGTGAGATGCCTCTTTACTTTTTACAAATAATTGTTACCAAAAACTTAATTATGAATTTTCGGACCCCTAACTTGATGATAGCTTCCCCATACAAACATACATTCCGTATTTCGTAATTTTATCTAAATCTATTCAGCTGTTTAGTTACTTTTACGTTTATATACGATACATATACATATGGATTGTGACTAATGGTCAGGCCATATAATGTGGCACTTACAATGAAGTAGTTTCATATATTGGAAAAATACATATTGCTTTGACACGCGCATATGTGAGTTACCCCTTAAACCTCGAATGTTATGCTAATATACTGGTTTAAAAGTTTTCTTACAGACAACCTGTAGTAGTTGAATAGAACTTACTTGTCTTTGCAAACTAATACGAAAGACTTGGAAATAGTCCGGATGTCTTCAAACTTCTTCTCACGTCTCCCTTTATAATATTCACGCTATGGAATATTTAATATCATTCTATTATTTTAACCCTTAAATGTATGTTGTTGCCAAAAGTATACATACTATCTTTTTTAAAATATTATAAAAAATATATTCTTTATTATAACCTAAATTTTCTATAATATATGATTTTATATTAAATTGTATATACGTACTTAGATTTCTTAGAGTTCTGCTATGCTTTGAATAATGTGGTAAAACAAAATGTATGGACGCTCAGTTGTTGACTTTCACCTTAAGATACTCTGTGTCATAAGGCCAGTACATTCATTATATTTAAAAAAAATAACACACCAAAAGACAATAATTATAAATCAACATTATCTAAAATCAACCGTACTAATAAGATTAATTATTGTCTATCTCTATTGACTATTATCTGTTGTCTCGATGCCTGAGTAACGTTATGTTATTTTCGTTACTTAAGGTCTCAATATAAAGATAACGTTTCTTTTTATAGTATCATACCAGTCCCTGAAATACATGATACACTTTCATACAATGTTCTAGTAAAGACACGCCGAGCAATTTTACTTTATAATAGTTTACTATGTTTATGAGCTCTAAACACATGCCCACCTGCCACACCATCGCATCGCATTAACAACTAAAGTGCACTTTTTAAAATCACTTTATAGCACTTCATAATCCATTTCCTTCACTAAATAGAAAACATGAGCATTTTGTTCTTCCGTATGTATGTAATTATTTATTTACTTCAATATTTTTATGTTTATATCCTCATTGAAATAGGTAAGAGATAACATAATTTTATCCATTGTTCTAATTATTTTCAGCCATAAAGTACTCTGTATTTTCACCTATCAAATAGGCGGACAGACTGATGATGGTTGTTACCCTCGTTTGCCGTCCTGGGGTAGTACCATATAATCGCGTTAAGGATCAGCTTGAAAGTATCCGGGTATGGTATAACGAGATACTGGCTGCAGACATTTCTCTGTGGCAGCAGTTCTCTCCACACTCTACCTTAACATCAGAGGGAGTGTCACAATATGTCAGGCTACCATTAAAAAATCTCAAATAAATACTCGTATTGTCAAAGTTATCAGACGTAAGATAATTCCAAAAAACCTTTACTCCATGTAAGTTTAAAAAGTAGATAACACAAATAAAAATAAATATTGTATCATCGGCGCAAAAAATAAACCTTAAACTTTTTTTTAATTCTTCAACAGAAAAATATTTTCTAAATTATTATTAAAACACAAAGCAACGTCCATTATAAAGTTTTCTTTTTTGTAATATTGTTCAACGTTATGTTGGCCAGTGTTACGGGTTTTGTAAAGGAATAAAACCGATAGTCGTATTTCATAGAACATTGCGCTCAGGTGGGTCTCCAAGCTACAAATTAAAGCTGCACGTATAAATCGAAGACATGACTAGCTTTAAAATTTCTATCAGGGGATATTTTAAAAACTATTTCTGGGGAATATTCTAAAAGAAATATCTCTATTGATCAATAAAATTTATTATTGTTAAATTTTTGGTCCTCTGGTCTAGCAGTAAAGGACGGACCTCACGATCGATAACACCCAGTGTTCAAACATCGCTAAATTCTGATTATATGTACTTTGGTAGGCATCCTTAGACGTGGCGATGGGATTGGCGTTCCCATTTAAAAAGAAAAACTCCGTTCCGTTTCTTGAGTGTCCTAATTTTTTGTAGGCCTTGTCTTATTTTGTGTATAGTAGAAATGAAAGGAAAATATTTTATTTAAATATTTATTAATTTCAAATTCAGAAAAAAAATCGTAACTAATTGGAATCTATAAATAGTATCTATAGTTTAAATAATAACAAGTATTATATAATGGAGTATAAATAATATGTATAGTTTATAAAAAAGTTATATAAAAACTTTCTGAACTAATTTTATTTTAATAAGTCACGCTTCTATTTCCGCATGAGAACAAAGGCAGTGTGAGTTTTTAAGACAACTTAAAATTCCCCTAACTTATCTCATGCTATTTAGTTTTGGAAATGCAAAATAAGCTCAGAAGATGCAAGTGATATGCACCGTCAAACTTCTATCTACGTTCCGCGAAAGTTTCGCATATTTTGATTATGAAAGTTTTACTTCATAGTTACCTATCTACATAATATTTATATGATATTATTATTGTTTATTGCGTTCTACTTATTAAGACTTAGGTTCGTTTGCACCAGAAAGCCTGTTAAAGTTACTTTAACTATTGCTTGTACGGCGACAACGCGACGTAACCGTTAAATGTTTACATTTACTCCACACGCGTTGCAATATCATGTAAATCCATATTGTTATCGTTAAAAGGGTGGCTGATTCCGAAAAAATAATAGAAAAACATATTTGGCTTCTTTTCATACATTTGACGTTAGTAACATTGGTTTGGCGATTACTTTAACTTTAACCAGCCATGATTCGCTGGTTACGGTTAGCGTTAAAGTAAACGACGATGGTGCAACTCGTGTGGAGTAAATGTATACGTAACGGTTAAAGTAAGCATAAAAAGTTAAAGTTTAACGGGCCTTTTGGTGCAAACGGAGGTTATAGAGCGTTTCAGCTCTAATTTCAACCTTTTAAACTTATTTTGAATTATATTAGTAACGCATCACATTATAATAGACCGTTTTAAATTATAAAAGTTAATTTAAAAAAAAACGCTCAAAACATTTTTTTACACCAGTCCGTAGTTTCAAAGCATATATGGGACTAACAACCAAAAAAATCTTATCTTGTTCGCGAGGGCGCGCGCCTTACATATATACAAAATGTCAACTAAATCTGATAAACGAAATGCACTGATAGAGAAAATATAAACATACAAATTTTAATTTTTATATATTATTTTAGCAACACTGAAACTAATATTAAACTCACCACATGCACAAGAATCTGATAGTGACACCGTTGTCAAAACTTTATTGTTTCCTGAAATCTGAAACAAGTTACACGAAGCAAAACATCCCCTTATATTCGTACACAGCATTGGGAAATCTCTTCTTCCTTTGTGTTTCCTAACTTTTATGCACTTATTCCTACAAGAACTACTGTTTTTATTTTTAAAATTTCAAACAAAAAACAAATCTTTTCACTTTTGTATAGAAAATGTTTCTTTAACTTGTTCTATTTCTGATTTTATACATTATTGACATTGCGAAATAAGAAAAACCGCTGAAATTAAACGAAAATTTTTGACGGTGCTAACAGGCATTAAACAAACAAAATAAATATTAAACGAGTATTTTAAAACAGCCGCACAATGCGTGACAGCGTCAACAATTGAACTTAAATGCGAAATATAGTATTTTTTATTTAATAAAAAAAATTGTTGCATCAAGATCTACTTAACTTATTTATTAGGTTCAGTTTGCTGGTCGTTTCCCAGCAGCGGGTTTGTTAATAGACATCACTTCCATTACTTTCAAAGTATCGGGAATCCATTTCCATATTTTCCCATAAGTATCTGCTCACGTAAGATACGACACACTTTGCACCTCACAACGCTTCAGTGTACTTATCACAATGATAAAGATAATATATATAGATAGTGCATTCATTTCCGTTGTAAGTTCGTAAATCTTGTTTTCTATATGCCGAAAATTTTTGGGGTAAAATAGATTTTTATAAAACTTTTTTTCTTAGAGTGTGGTTTATGACAACTGTTACTACAAGTAAATGTCTGCAGAAACCTCAGTCTCCTCCACTATGGCGGCTTTAATATAGGTGTGTGTGTGTAACGTCAAAATCGACCGGGCTAATAATCATAGTGGTTATTACTGTAAATAAAAAGTAATCATTTAATGCATGATATAATTCATTAGCATTAATATTTCATTTCATCATTCATCAAGTTTCAACACTACTCTTACATTCGAGAGAGGTCTAATTTACTGAAGAAACAAAAGTAAAAGGCCTAATGAGAGGGTGTTTGCGGGCTCGTAGACGAACTTTCTTATTCTATAACCAGGAGCCCTCGAGCTATTCCGTCCGATCCATTTGCTTTGTTTACAGCGAGACGAGATGCGACGCTCGTTGGCACGATTGACTGTCTCATACTAAAAGATACTGAGAACATATTATATATATGTTCTCTGTAATTATACACATATGTAACAGTGACGGAGAGGTCATACAATGTGATACTCATCAACTTTCCGTTTCTTATAAAAAAAAGAACTTTAAATTTTTTTTTTATTGTAGCGCAGCATATGATAACACTCTGCTGTTACAAGTTAGAGTGCGATCTATGAACGGAAACAACTGCTACCAGCATTCTCTATGCCGGCTTGAGGAGACGAGTGTGCACCCTCCAGGTTGATAGTTTTAAAATGGCAATAACTCATACAGTATATTTTTAAAATAATAATTTTAATATTCGTGATTTAATGAGCATTATTTAACTTCGGTTTTTATTCAAAATTAATCCAGCCTTGTCCACGTTGCGTATTATTGATGTACTCGTATGCGTGAACCTATTATTTAAGAAAGTATAAAGAAAATTTACCCTCAAGTGGTTTTAGGCAAGCACGTACTATCAAGCCCAATTTAATCCTCGGCTTTTTGCAATAAAAACGACATAGGTTTTCGACGGGTGCTGCGGTAGAGGGTAGCAAGGCGCGCGGGGAGAAGGGTCACAGGTGGCCTCGATGGTCGCAGCGTCGTTAAAATTTACATAAAGTCTCAATCCACGACGCCGGGCACCGCTGCCCACCCCACGTTTATGCTACATTTAGTAATTTTATGATAATTTCGGAAACGGTACCGCCACCCATCGCATTATACTAATAGAGGAATTCTAGCGGGGATGACGAAAAAATATGCGAGCTCCTTCAAAATAATAACTTTAGGTTAATAAATTGTGAGTAAACGTGTAACGCCCGTAAATTTTTACGGAAAATTAATGGCAGATGTGTTGTTGAGTTGCAATTGGGGGTTTTAATTCAAGGGTGGGCAGTCTAACTGTAAGTGACTTTCGAAGGCATAAATCTATTTTTAATATTTTTTTAAAGTATGAGTAATGGCTCGTAAAATCGGCTCCCTCTCGACATTGTATCACCTCTATGACGCTCGTTTGTTACGGATTCGTTTCCCAGTCAAAACAAATACACATTTACAATATTATGATATTTTTAAATAGAAATTTATTGATTTTTCTTAGTTTAATATTAGTTTATAAACTTATTTTTTGTTATATTATTTATCGGGATGTCTGTATTGTCCTTGTCATTACGCCCGTTAAATGGTTAGTTTAAGATTAGGGCATTGTTTTATTGTTTTACTTTGTACAATATGAGATTATTTCTGGGTACTGGAACTGTTTTTTTTTTGGTTTGAGTAACTGTTTCAGACGAATAAATATTAAACATTTAAGCTTTTCATCATCAAAAAATTGTTAAAAGCTTGCAGAGTCTCTTATTAATTTTGTTTGCCGTTGTATATTTTAAGAAGCAAAAAGTGATATACATTTTTAAAGAAAAATAAATAAAACTTGAGCTTTATCTCAAAATAAACATTAATCAAGTTCTCTTCAAATAGACACTACTTTTTAATTGAAAAAGGCACGAACCCAAAAATACTCCTACAGATATATTCACAAATTCTTTTTGAAAATTATGTACAATCAGCAAGAGAATTCCTGTATCACCTTAAATACTAATTCAAATCATTCATCCAATCAATCATCATGTATTCGTTTATAACGCATAGGTAATCAAAATAGGTACAAGTTCTTAGTTTTACGATGTGTTATGGTATATACAAGCGTGTGAGATTATATTTTTTAAAAATTTTAGCCAATATTTGCGCCTATTTTGCTCAACCAAATCGATTTACAATAAGCTCAGACGAATATTTCCACTCTTCCATAAAAAGCTCTTCTGATAGTACCTACAAAATATTTTATATTAAATTTATTTAAACTATATCCCTTATATTGCTATTCTAATGTATGTTTTAAATAATAAATACTTTGTTGCAGTCAAATCTCACACATTTGCCGCGTCACGAATTCGTGCCCGGCATCGGTATGGGTGTAGCGAAATGTCCATACGATCCAGCGGACAACTCTACAGCACTTTGGGTCGAGAAGGGTAATCCTGGCAGCCTTCCCGCACTCTACTCGGGAACTAATGCAGAGTTCACAAAAGCTGACACCGTGATCTTCAGAACTGACTTACATAACCTGACTACGGGTCGCAAGGAATTTGCATTCAAGAGGACTTTGAAATATGATTCAAAATGGCTTGATAGTGAGTATTTTTTTAGATATTTATCTGACAGATCTGGGTAGGCTACGTGACGTGCGCGTACAATGTATTATATATTAAAATGTATGAAACTGATGGATGATTTTTGGATGATATATATATTTTTTTATAATGCTACATGCAAGCACCGAGCGACTAAAGTTCATATAGCATAGTTACATTGGTACCGGTCAGAATTTAGCTAGGTTTAAACACGGATCGTGAGGTCTATCCTCTGCCGCTGGACCATGGCCGCTTAGCCTTTTCTATAGTCTTTTCTAACACTATAGTCTTTTCTAACGAGTACCATGAAAGCTTTTACATGCGTACAAATTACGTACATCGATGACACGTGCATCTTTATTAACTACATTTTTGTGTGTAGCTTTTGTGCTGTGGACATGGACTCGATCCCCACCTCATCACAAGCTGTTGTATGTGTGTTGATTTTTTTCTGTAATTTAATAATAAACAGAATTCCAGCCTTTTAAAACGCCAGAAAATAATAACAACTAACCGATAATTCATGGCAATGCGTTTTACTGTGGAATCGTTTTATTCCAATATGTTAAATTGTCTTTGAAGTATAATCTAATAATGTATGCAACCGAAATCCCGTTGCCGTGTCGTAATCAGCCGCTCGCATGCGTCCACCCAGATTATGGTGTGACGCATGGCTCTACCACGCATACATTTGACTGTCACCAGTAAAACGAACACATTTGCCATATGAAATTAACACTAGTAAATCTATTGCAGCAAATTGGTTTGTTTTTTTTTAATTACTTTGACGTTAAATTTTGATTTGAAAATAATATTAATTGACTTTAAAATAATTAATAAAATAGATATAATTATATATGCACGTGTCTAATCAAGCCGGCATAGAGGAGGCGACACTGACTACGCCTCTGAGTAGCTCTTCGCTCTTCGGACAGCACTTTAGCTTTAGTAGTTTAAAGGCAGAGTACGGTCATATGCCAGTCTTATAAAATCACTTTTCAGGGACCTATAATTTTCTATGTTTTCAAGTTTCAGCCCTACAGGGATAGATAACGAACCTTACTACAATTTTATTAGACTCTATTTTCCTATGTGCTTAATTTTAGTTATCTTTTCTCAGTGACCAAATTTTCATGATTTAATTGGAAATTATAGCTAAACCATTACCGGTATCAAATATTTAAGTGGAAATTCGTTTGTTAATGTTGCAATTAATGAAAATTAAACTGTGTTTGCTATAATAAGCAGTATAATGCGGGCCTGAATTTGTGATTGTAGTGAGATTACACCAAATTGGTGAATAGAAATTGCTAAACACACGAGCGTTTTAGTTTGTGTTATTAGGGCTGGCATTCGTTCAAGTTTTTAATTTTTCTCTACTCATGTATAAAAGAGACTGGTTAAGTTTTAAACAGCTTTCTTGATTCTTGATTCTTGATTTTCCGGGCTGGTTTCCGCACGCAGACCCACTATGGGGGTCCCTGGTGCGTCCTGCCGTACTTATACAAGCCATCCTATCTCCTGCATGAGGGCCAGTACGCCATCGACGTTCCGGCACGCCTCAGGGAGTGTTGACGCTGTCCTCAGGAATTTCCTTCTCGGTGCCTCAACGCTGCTGCATTCCAGCAGCACGTGCTTCACCGTTTCCTCCTGTTCCAGACATCCTCTGCACAGAGGGCTATCTGTAACATTTATATTGTAGTAGTGCCTGTTTAAGGCCAGGTGTCCTGTGATGACCCCAACCATAACACGCAACTTTTGCCTACTTAATCGGAGTAGTTTACCGGTTAGTTTGTCGTTTCGGCACGGGAGTGCTTCGCGAGCATGCCGGCAGTCCTCCGTTTTTGACCAATAAGTGTCATGACACATACCTGTCCTTTTCCGTATCCAATTACGTACGTACGTGAATGGGAGCGGGATTATGGGGCTCGGTCCATGAACAATACTGGAAGATCCCCTTCTTGCGTACATATCTGCCGCATCATTGCCTAGGGAATTGCTGTGGCCCTTGATCCACTGAAGGGTGATGTCATTGAAGTCACTCGCAATTTCCAGGGCTAAATGGCAGTCGTATGCGACTGCCGAGGTGAAGCTGTTGCTGTTTAAAGCGTGCAAAACAGCTGCACTATCTGAAAGAATACGTATTTTATGACCACGTACCTTCCTTCTGCTGATAGCCATTGCGGCTTGCGTTATGCCCACACATTCTGCTTGGAATATGGAGTTATTGACATCTAGGGTGGTGGATAGGCTGATGTTTAAATCCCATGAAAAAGTGCCCGCCCCTGTACCTGTCTTTGTCTTCGAACCATCCGTGTAGATCCTGAGTTCATCTATTCCTGAAATTTTAAACAGCTTTTTAAAAGTCTTATTTATCCTTACTGCTAAGAAGCGATCTCTTCCGGACAACCAACCTTCTTCTTCAGCGTCTGTTGTCCTCCATTGCACGTAATTCTTTTTGATTTTCTGCTTTTCATCTCCACTGCTTTCTTAAGACCTGTCCTTCCTGGCTGATTACTTTTAAAAAATGTTAATGTATTAAAATTGCTAGGAACATCTTAATTTTTTACTTTCTAGTTAATTTCTATTCTAGTCCGGCATGTAACTATACTCCGCTCTGTATGAAGCCCGTATAAAGGCCATGGGCGAAGAAAATTGCTTCGGGCGGTTTGAGGAGACGAATGTGCACAGTCCAAATTAGCCTCTTAGAGACTCGTTCACTGCTAGAGTACACTCCTCTCGTTATACTCGTTTTCGAGCTAATACCGTAAATGCGACAAGACAAGAATAGGTTCAATAGTAGTAGGCGTTACTTTACGGAAATCCATAACCAAATTATTTGAAAACACTACTTCGCAACTAATTTCCGCTAATCAATGTTAGTGAGAGTAGGTGCACAGTTACATTAGCTGTTAATGTTAGACCCGTCACCAACATGCAAAAACCTACGCTGAAAAAGCACACGTCTCCTGAGGATGCCACGTGGAGTGGTAAAACGCGTCAAGAGGTTTTTGCATGTTGGTGACGGGTCTAACATTAACAGCTAATGTAACTGTGCACCTACCCTCACTAACATTGATTAGCGGAAATTAGTTGCAAAGTAGTGTGTGTTTTCAGATAATTTAATTAAAAATAGGTTCTACACTTGAAAGTGGTTGTCTTAAAATCTTCCCATCATTTAGTAATATTTTCTGTAATTACCGATTAAAAATAATATTTTAATTCTATTAATGGCGGCCGTAAGCTTAACTCGCTATTTCGACCATGATTATCCGATTATTGAAACTAATGTCTATGAAAATGGAATTTGAATTATAAACAATCATGCTTGTACAAATGACGAATTGTTGTTTAATTTAAAATATGAATAGTAATTCAAGAGCGGTCATGGTCCAGCGGCAAAACGCGTGAACTCACTCGTTTCGTGAGACCCGTGTTCGAACCCCGCTAAATTCTGACCAGTACCAATTTAACTTTGTTATATCGACTTTGGTTGCTCTGTGCATGTTATGTTACTAGCTGTGGATGATTTTTGGATGATATATATATATTTTTATAATGCATGTACTAAGCACCGAGCGACTAAAGTTCATATAGCATATGTGATGGTTACTAGCCCAGTCTGCCGTCCTGGGGTAGTACCACCACTTTCGAATGTAAGAATTTCGAACTTTTAAAAGTAGCCAGGTATAACGAGAGGAGTATTCGCTGTCAATGTAGATGGTACATGCTCGTGTCCTCAAGCCGACATAGTTTTGCTTGGAAAACTTTTCGTACTCTAGAAGGCTAGTATAGAAGAAACACCAAGACACGAGTCACAGTTAACTGCTAATTTTTTTCAAGCACACTTTGTTGGTAATATCAAAACAAAGTTCTCAAAGAAATCTTTTGTGACAAAGATGTAAATGCGTTATTTTAAAATTGGTTTTTGTGAAAACTGGAAAAATACTTTTAAAGCGGCATAAAAAAACATTTTATACTCATTGTAGGCTTACTGCGTACGTGTATGTAATCAATTTGTCGTATTACTTACTAAGAACGTACATTAACGTCCAAAGTTTATACCTCAATTAAATAATTTAATATAATATATTAGTTTATAGCGACAATTAAGTTAACCCAATGAGTTCGAAGCAAAATTTATAGCGGTCATAATGTTACTAGTTAATCTAGCTTATTATTTGAGACCTTAATAATGTGAAGGGAACCATACGCTATGAGAATAAAATTGTTCATTTATTAGAAAAGTAAGTTATTGGACGTACGTTCTTTTAATCCTGTGCACGCGCCATTTTCATTATACAACCAACAAATAAGTACTTATTAATGCAACCTGGATTCGCCCTAAATATGACATAATAGCCACCCTTCGTCTCATCTAATATTTATTGCTTATTTATTACACATTGAATAACAGAAATTTGATTGTCTAAAATATAATAATCAAAGGCGGCTATTTTGTCAATTAATATTTCTGTAATAGGTTTTTGATTACGATTATCGGACATGCTGTTAATTCAGTTTATTCTAAGTTGACCTTCAAGAAAGCATAAAATAGGAACAATATATATAATTTCGTATCTGTCATTCCACTAAATTGTGGAGCTGCAGCCATGTCTTTTCTCCATCTTACAACTTGAAGGCGCAATGTGAGGAGGCATCTGTTTAAGACGACATAGAAGATCTGACTGCTATCATCTTTCATGACGGCGCGGCGGCGGTCGCCTTAGATCAATATAAAAAAAGCGTTAAAGTTTATGCAAAAAATAAATTAATACATATTTTGTCACCAGAACCAAACTTCGTGGGATCCTTTGACGTTGGAGAATATGTATTGTTCTTCTTCCGTGAGACCGCAGTAGAATACATCAATTGCGGTAAAGCGGTTTACTCTCGAGTGGCACGAGTCTGCAAAAGGGACACCGGAGGGAAAAATATCCTTAGTCAAAATTGGGCGACATACCTCAAGGCTAGACTTAACTGCAGCATTCCTGGAGAATTCCCATTCTACTTTAATGAAATACGTAAGTTTATTGTTTAAATAATTTAAATCTAAAAATAACAAAATCCTCTAAGAACAAATCGGAAACGAACCATCTTAGCTGTATTTTAAATGTTGTATTTCAATAAATTTTAAAGTACAAAATCCCTAAATAACTGAAAAAGCTTATCTTTTCTTAAGCAAGCATTCTTGTTTGTAAAACGTCTCAAAGTAGATGCAATTCGGCGACAAGGATGCGCTATTTCAAAAACTCAGAGGGAGTCTTTTCGGAAAGTGTTCATATAATATTAACCCGTCGTACTTCAACTTTGTGCCGGATTTTCACGCGTTTCGGTCGAGTACCATAAGGGTACACTTTCTTGAATACAGCATGACTCAATAATAGACATAGTTAAATTTACGAGTATTTACCATTAGTTGCAAATATAGATTATATTGTCGCCTCTTTTGTGCGTCTTTATTCCTGCATGAAGAATGTGCAATATGTTAGCGGCATCCTAATCTTAAGGGACCAAACCAGTAGAAATCGGTTTTGGAGCTTAAATTCGAAATAGCGATATAAATATATTAAGAATGGAATCCAATTTCGAACACGAGTAAATAGATTTTATTGAAATCAATTTATTTAAATTACAATAACAAGGTTGGCTCTTAACGAATCTTATTTCGCGAATTTATAGGATTTTCATTTAAGGACCACTTCACATAGAATTAAATCATTTAGAAAAAAGTGTCGTTAGTCTTATTTTATTCTAATTGCATCTCGATTGTTCCAAACAAAGTTAATGAGTGGCCCGCGTTGTCACAGTTTGTACACAAAATTTTAATGCAGTCTTATTACTTTGAACGTCTGTTAATGACATTTATGAGTTTCAAAACTAGTTTAATTGTTGCGGCAACTTTTAGTGGCATCGAGATATAAGTTGAGACCCCACAATTACTAAAGTTTTAAACTTAGTTTCAACAAATTATTGTACAGCTTCTTTCTTATAGGAGTTAAGTGGTTTGCTAATTCTACTGTCATCTCTAATTAATAGTTAACTAACGCTATTAGATTTGATTTTATTTTAATATAAAACTTTATATTTATTTATTTTTTTATACGCAGAAAGCATTTACAAAGTTCCTGGAGACGATACCCGCTTCTATGGAGTTTTCACAACAGCATCCACAGGACTCATGGGATCAGCGATCTGTACCTTTACAATTGGTGACATTCAAAAGGCTTTCGAAGGCAAATTTAAGGAACAGGCATCTTCTAGCTCAGCTTGGTTACCGGTTATCAGCAGTAAGGTGCCAGAACCAAGACCTGGTACCTGTGTGAATGATACAGCGTCCTTGCCTGACACTGTTCTCAATTTTATAAGGTAGTGCGAATGACTCTTACACATCTTTCATATATTTATATCTTTCACAGGAATTAAAATCAGTGACAAGGACTTTTTTCATTGCTTATATCTACTTATCTCACTGCAATTTCACTGCTCCTTTGTAAAGCTGTTATTATAATTAAAAAATACAATTCATTCCCTAAATATATGTTTTTAGAAAAAATTAATTCAATATTTAATAAATTTGTGTACACGGGTAAACACGGTGTATTTTTACTCTGATTTTTAATATTTCTATTGTTGAAAATAACAATAATATAAAGCCTAAAAAATAAATGAGTTAAGAGTAATTATTCAAATAGATAGGGTATTGTAACGTAGTCGAGTCCCGTGCTCATTGAAATCCAGAGGCACTTTTATCTGGCGACACGTCCTGTTAATTATCCGACGCTCTCATCCAGAGTGTGTTCAATTATTTTTTTTTCCACGTTTCTCACGTGGAAACGTTGAGATTTTAACACTTCACCTGAACCAGTCTGCTGAAAATAATATATAAAAATTTCTCTCTCGTCCTCAGAGCTGTGATTTTAATTAAATGAAAGGGGAATTTTGTTGTTAGCGTTGATATAAATGTTTTTATCTACGACGCGATGACGTTTGCGTCGAGTCCCATTATCATTATGACAACAAACTGGATCCCGTAGCAGACGATGACACACTACTCCCTTATCTCTGCCAACCCTTAGTTCAATATGCTTTATTTTATCCTTGATGGCCTTTCACTTATTATAGCAAACAATACATTTTAATATTTTATACTTCTCACTTTTTCTTCCCTTCTTACGACTTTGGACAAGCCGACTTAGATAAGTTTATGATGTGTTTCTCAAACAAAAGTAGTAAAAAGTGAGTTAAACATTAAGCAAAGAAAACTTTTAAAGACTTTCATTCAAATCAGCTGCATAAGTTTTGACGGGTACTCCTACTTTGTATTCGAATATTTTTCTTTTGACTTTGTAAGAGAAATAGAGTTTTTTTTTGTTTAAACCTTTTTATATGGATCGAGGGGAAGGTTAAATTTAGACATTTCAGCTTCATTCAGTCATTCTGTCATTCATATCCCAGTAAAGTCAGTTTCTTTGACTACTCAGCACAAGTGGTTATTATGGAACAGAGGCCTGTATGCAGTGCCTGTGCACATCTTCCAGGTCGACACTCCTCTTGTTACATCCGGCTACTTTCGGTCCATTAGGGCAGGAGACTGGGTTACTATCATAAATATTTTACGTAATTTAGTATTTTTTTCTTTTACACAGGGGTCATCCATTAATGGACACTGCAGTATCTCATGAAAACGAAAAACCAATATACTACAAACGCGATTTATTCTTTACAAGGCTAGTGGTGGACAAAGTCAAAGTGAATATGTCGGAACATCAACTGGAATATACTGTTTATTATGCTGGCACAAGTAAGTTGAACTTTATTTATTACCTAGAAGCTATATTTAAAACAAATCCAACTAAAATTATATTAGACGAAATGAAATAACGGAATTTAATATAAAAATTCTCAATAATTCAAGGAAAAGCTTTGTATCGCTACATTAAGTGAGGAAAATTTTCAATTTTGTATATACATCTATAATATACACATTTTATACAAAAGTATATAATTTAAAAGTGGGAACAGGGAAAACAATAAACAATTAGATTGCAGACGGGACAAGCCGTGGGGAGTCGGTAACATAAAATTTCATAAAAGAACACAAATTAAAAAAATACGAATATTCTCGTACAGGGAAATTAAAAAGTGGACGAGCACGAGTGAAAGTGGCACAAAGGCCATAATTCGTCTCGTTCGTGACGGCTCGAATTCCAGACTGGATACTATAGGTTTAAACATTTGGGGTTCACTAACATACGACTCTGAGGATTTTAACTACGTTACATTTTAACTAAAATTTATATGGTAATAAAATTTTATAATTTATCTCAACGGTTATAATCGTTTTATGATTATTAACTTTGAATGCTTTAAGACCATCCTTGGAAGCGTACCGTCATATGCGCGTACGTTTAGATAGAAAAATTACATACAAATTACTTCATAATATACATATCTACCGTAAATCTTAGAGTGACATAGTTTTGGTATTTTACTGTAGTAGCGGGCCTATTTCGAACCTACTAAATCCCTACTTCAGTTTTACACGTCCGCTTAAATTTGATTTTAGTGTACTAAACAACGCCGCCGAGTGGTAATTTTCACCCGTGTTGTTGCAATTTTCACCAATTTTCCGGGAAAATCGTTGCGGACTAAACAGCGCCATCGTGAGGCGGTTTCGGAGTGGATTAAACTCACGTAGATATCTAACGAAGGGGGGTTCGTTTACGGAACAACTTTTCCAAAAGGAGAGTTAGGTTTGAGTTCCGTTAGAAATGCTTGTGTGCAGAATATTGAACTGTTTAAATGGTTCCATATCCAGATAATATTATGTGGAAAGATGATTAAATAATTAGGAAACTGAGCCTTCGTTTATTACATTTCTTAATTTGTAATTCGTAAGAAAGATCTTTATTATTTTATGGCCTCAACCTTGTATATGAATTATCAACTTATAAAGATAATTTACACAATAAAGAAGAATAAAACAAATAATTTTATATAGATGGAATGAGAAGCGACAACAAAACATGTATAATAATTTAGTCGTGCTCGAAGCAAAAGTAAGTACATAATTCCGACATCACAAAGAGCTCGAGGCGTCCCATGAAAAAGGACAGTTTACTCTTTCAATAAAGAGCACACTCGTGACTACCGCCCGAGATATTAGCCACTAGTCGCTTAGCCCATTTTAAGTACTTACCGCCTTATAATATGCATTAAACTGCACTGGCGGAAAGTTTCAGCGCTCGAGGTGGTAGCAGACAATGAGAAATGAGCGTGTGATGCGCCGCAATGCGGAGGGTCGACGCGCTATCATTCCATTTGTTTTATCATACTTAAATCACTGTTGCCTGAGAAAGTTGCCAGTTCACTGGGATCGGATAAACTTTGACAGCGCCTGCCATATACACGCGAAACTCTGTTTTCTAATGAAAAGAACGTATCAAAGTCGTTAAGAGCATTTAGAAGTTGACAAATTTAATTAAAATCGTCGAGTTAGAGGCGTTACGGAAAGCTAGTGTTCAGATTGAGCAATTTAGTCGTATATTATGCGACACAATACAGCACTTTTGTCAGGCACTGCGATATCACTCGGATATTTTGTCATTGAATAATAAGCTTTATTTATATATACAAAGAAGTAAGAATGATTATTATTCTAGTTCACTATATGTTATATTTTGTTTGTTTTTATCTTAGTAATTGATAAAATAAATACTTATATTATCTTACGTGCTTCTTGATTGAGTTATTTTCTTGTTGAAATATTTTTGCAAAGGATAAAGGGCCTCACGTTACTATTAAAAACGATTTAAAATTCACAGTAAGCTTAACGGTCGACCCGTCTAGGCGTCTGGTGAAAACGTAATTGCCATTTGATGACATAATTATAGAACCTTGCAAATAGCAAAATGTTGCTCTTTGATGTTAAAATTTAGTTATGCTCTCTCACAGCGAGCGGTCGCCTGTACGTGAGTCGCCGATGTGCTTATATACTCGTACTTTTAAACTAAACGATACCCACTCCTTTGCTAAAATAAATTTCGTTAAATTAAAGTCTTTCAAACATCTATCATCCCTTTTTGGGTAATATTCTATCGCGTATGTGAATTTATGTTTCCAGAAAACTTCTAACAAATTCGAAGACTCGAGTATATTTAGTAGACACAAGTTACGATGATACAATAAATTATTATGCAAAAGAACTTGCGGTACTTCACGAATACTGTGCTTATAAATATCGGAAAGCCATTTACCTAAGTGCACGAAGTCTAAGTTTTCCCATAAACATGAATTGCGAACCTCTCGAAATGATATGTTAAGGTGCGTCTCGAAAGCGCGCCTACCGACGAGGCATGCTGCTTCCCCTCGTCCGAATCCCACTTTCCCTCGACTGGTTCCACTCGGCTAACTTAGTATAGCTCCGGGCTCTATCGACGTGCATTACCCGGAGGACGAAAATGAACAATATTTATTGCCGAGTAGCGATACGATACACCGGAACAGAATTTCCAAAGTAATTTATAGTTTGCAACACCTTAGCTTCCGCTGCTCAATTTTGAGCGCTCGCCAGTATTGTGCCATAGCTGTCTGCGTCATAAGCGAGGCCGCTTTACTGCGCTGCAGGTGCACTTATATTGTCGATAAACTTTTACCAGATTCGCTTTGTTTCTCCTTCAACAAAACGCGATACAAAATAAAATAGCCTTTAACTCAATAATAAGACTCACGAATTTTAAAATTAATAATAACAAACAGTTTAAAAGAAATATTTTGCAAAAAGTCTCGTCATTAAAAACGATTTACAAACCCACTACGTTTTCACACAAAGCAATTAGTTATGCCCATAATTAGCATTCGAACCGCGTTTTCGGGAAATAAACATTGATTTTTTATTCCCCCGAAAACTGTGGGGCGCGGAGCCGTGGTCCCGAGCGTATTTGGGAATACTAATGTGTTCAGTTTGGCACCGCTTATTCGCACCCCGATAACGGTGCCCGACGTTTTTTGCATAAAACATCTCATCAAAGGATTGCTTAGACCCCACAGTATATTCAATATCAAAAGGTGCTTCAGCGAGAAAGTTTGGGAAGGTGAGCCCGTACGGCGGCGTCCCTAAGTCGACCAGCATAAAAGCCTTCTTTAAAAATACACCTTTGAAACGTGTTTAGAATAATCTCCATCTACTTTCCAGACAAGAATTTATATCATATCTTAAATATTATTTATAATACGCTTGAACAGATATACTCGTACAAGTAACATTATGTAAGAAAGAACCGATCGGAATAAAGTAATGTAAGCTTTGATAGAAAACTATTTGTATTTTTATAAAAGAAGACAACATAAAGTAATTCAATATCAATACAATTTATTATACTCTACAATAAACAATATCATTACTATTTATTCGATCTAAACATTGTATTTATAACCTATATAAAAATATAGTCCTTCAACAAAATTCTTACTATTTACATTCAACTAAAATCACAAAAAAAAGGAATAAAAGTAATTACTCATATCGTATGTATATCAATACTAAATGGTAGAAAGACCCGCTTCTTTAATAGTCGTATAAAATTTGGAGCGACGAATCTCGTAAAGCTCCGGTCGAGTGCTCGTAGGCAAACGTTAAAAAGCCACGTTCCTCGATTTACGGCGTCTATAAAATACATATTGCGATTCATGATAAAAGTGCCTACTCAATTCTTGTAATGTACATATTTTATTATATTCAATCATAAAAATAGAAAGCCTAATTCTAGATCATAAAATTTAATTTAAATCTCCCTTTTTTATCAGACTGTAATCGTTATCCTCGACCAATAAATGTAAGTAATTTTATGTTTTAAATTAAGCTCAATAAACAAGGACAAAAGGTTATTTATTTATTGAAATAGAATTACGTTGCCCAAAATCTTAACCAATTATGATTTAATTAAAGAGAAAACGTTTTGTTTTAACGATGTAATCCCACCTTTACAAGCTTAATTTATAAATTGGTACACGAATCTTTATCGCAAAATGTTGTAATCTTTAACCTGAATAATGTCGGCTTAATAGGACGTAAATCATCGACAAATACAGCTCGGGGCGAGCAAATCCCTCACCACTTCCGATTCACTAAAACATGACACAATTTCTTCGTAGATTATACATTTCCTCTTCTAAACTTAAAACTCCCGACAACTAGGAACAAATGCAGCAATGAACCTCGATATAAATCAATTGTAGTGGCGTTAAGGGAAAAGAAGCGAATAAGGAAAACTCATCTGATCGGGAACAGGTAAATCTATACCAGAAACGCAAGCTTTTTTTATGAAAAGCAATAAAGAGGTTAGAGCTACTTTGTGTTCAAGAATTTATGCCACTTCGAGGAATAAAACTTATATTGTTCGGGGTCCAAAAAGTTTTCACTTAGCGTAGCCGAACCGAATCTTTATTGGATTGCGGTATGGGTTTCTTCTAATATGGCAGTTTGGAACGATTTTAATCAGCATCAATATAAGAAAACGACATAACATTCCCAACTTTACAAAGATAATAATTATTTTTGTTTGTATTTTACGATTATTTCTTTTTTTCCCTTTTATACATTGTGAATGTTACTGCTACCACAGAGATATTTCTACAAGCAGTATTCGCCTCCGCTATGCCAGCTTGAGAAGACGAATTGTACAACATCCAGATTGCCAGTACACACACACTCCTCTTGCTATAACTGGCTACTTCCAAACTGATCCTGAAACGCGACATCACTTCACGGGTGTTACATTTAAAAGTTGTGGTACTGCCCTAGTACGGCAGACTGGACTATAACGATCAATATTTAAATTAAATTAATGTTAGCCCTCTTTAACGTTCAATCGATCTCAATTTCTAAGATCGTGTTAGTAATTAACCTAACAAACATTGCTAAGAAAGACTGAGCATTAATATCAAAACTCAATTTGTTGTTTTGTCTGAGCGGAAACACGCGTTTGTATTGTATTCTCTGACGTTTTCCTTCAAAGATTTCCTTATGAAATTTGTTATTGTTTAGAGGAGGGTGGATCCTTTGGGACGCCAACCGTTCGGTCGGTGCACGTCCGATGTGGGATTGTTTAATTATTTTGCTCGGTTCGAGCGTGATCAGAATTATTCGGAATTAATGACAACTTTATAAAGATCTGTTTTTAGCAGGTATTTATTTTAATTACGACTAATTCAGACACAACGAAAAGTGCGCCTGTTTTACGCGGAGGTTCCGAGTTCGTTTCCCGAACGGAACAAATATTTATTTATATTTAGTATTTAAGGGACAATACCCATTTATGGGTTCACTTGATATTTAAGAGTTTGTTAACAAAACAATATCTTATTTTTTTAATAATTAATTTTAATTATTATATATCAACACATCATTTATCAATCAATAGACAATGTTTAATTATATAAAAAAAGATATCATCAATTATTAAAGTATTTAATATAATAATAACGTCAAATATTGCATGAGAAAACATCCAATTACTCAATAACCCGGGTGATAAAATTAAAACTGATTTGTAATAAGGAAGTAGATTTATTCTTCTACACAATTAACTAAAAATCATAGAGAAAAAATTGCGGGCCCATTTTTTTTTTTATTAAATTTAATTTAAATTCTCCGATAATGTTTTTTAAAACGCGTTTGTTTCTGGTCAGAGCATTGTATGTATAATTATTTTTATTAAATTAAAAAGTTTGACATATAGCTTGTACATGCACAATAGCTTTCTCGACAGTCTTTAAGAAATAAGGAAGTTACTTAACAAAATGGAAGTCTTGATGAGAGACACTCACGGGTGACACACTGTAAAGCTTAAAACATGTTTTGGGTATTCATAGTAAACTGATTTGACGTAACCCCATGTACTTATGAGCCCCGTTCTCCCCTTCAAACAAGTTTGTTGAATGCTTTCCCTTGTACTTTGCATTAACATACATTACTATTACGTAAGATAAGAGCCGTATGTGACAACGTATCTATTTTACGTTCTATATACATAGATACAATACTATTTAATATAATATATTGTTGGGTTTAGAATAAAGGAATACTATAATTTTTATTGGAGCTATCCATGAGCGGAAATAACTGCTACCACAGATGTCTGTAGGTACACTTCTCTTCTTAAACCCGGCTACTTCCAAGCTGATCCCAAAAGGCAACTTAAAAGTGGTGGTACTATTCCAGGACGGCAGATTGAAGTAATAATCTGCCTCACTCTTTCAATTTGGCTGAAATGTGACTGTTGTTGCTACAAAATCTGTAGACAATAGTCGCCTCCCCTATGTCGTTGACAATATATTCTCGGACATCGCTTACACATCATTGTGATTTGTAAAAAGAGGGTACACTTTTGTTAGATTATACAAATCGCGAAACAAGAGAACGTAAGTTAGAGCAAACGTCTTTACTTCCTGTTTTCCTCGATATAGCTTAGTTAATAGTTAATCAAATGTTAATATGTAACTCGTGTGCACGTTCACAAAGTTCAAGAAGATAATTAGGCGTAACTTGTTTATGTCACTCAAAACCAAAGACTGAGCCTCCCCAGAAACTAATCTTTGAAAGCATGACACACTCCCATCAATAATAATTAGTCTTTAACGTAAAAGCAGTGTTAATATATTCGAGAGCGCTTTATTATACATATTGAGTGACGTCAGGAGGTGGTAAACTAATTCTTAATATGAAAACGACGTTTTAAGACGCAATTTACTATTTCAAAGGTGAGACGAAATGAGTTCAAGATGTGTTCGTACAAAATGTATTAGCTAGTCTTTGTTACACGTTTAATATTTATTAAAACGAAAATTTATATAATTACTAGGTATTCATTCTCTTTATTATTAAATTATGATGAAAATTGAATAGAAAAAAATCAACACGCCCACCGCCTGAACTGTGGTGGGTTCGATAATAAATATATTAAAAGTAATAAATAGTTTTTTTAATAGTAGTCCATAGGTGACCAGAGAATTGTGGATGTGAGGGAAGCGAGGGAGTTGTGTCAGGATCATGATAAGTATCGTTCCAGGTTCTGTGGGAAAAAGGTGTGACAATTGTTATGATATATGTGACCACACTCCTCTATGTTAAGTTAGAGTGCGGACAATGTCTACAGGCGGCGTTCGCCTTCGCTATGGAGGATTTAGATAGATCCGATCCAATTGCAATCAGACGCTACCGGTGTGTCTTCTCTCACGAACGTAGTAAAATCGTGTATTAGGAACCATTAATCCAAAGTATAAAAGAGTATATTTTTCATGTATTTCTAGTACTAATTTGCATAAATTAGTACAATCACATGTTTGGCTTTTAGAATAGTGCTAACTCAAAGCATTGCCTAAAGCTACGATTAACTCAGGTGTGCATAACTGACCTGATTATATAGCATTAATTCAAACACATTTACTACCAACATTACTGCATAACTATAGTTTATATTAGGGTCTCCAAAATAACTAACTAATATTATCAAATTTGAAACTTAACCTGTGGAATATAAAGTCCAATAAGTTTAAGATAGCCAAGTTTGTTGCTGTCGTATATAACCCAGTTAGGTAATTTCTGTACATGCCTCTAATCCAATTAGCTATTACGAATCGTGCCCCGAATATTAATTCAAATCTGATTTTGCTTTGTATATTCGCATGTCGACCCTAAATGTGACCTTATGTGCTACGTGTATACCTTTGTTCAGAGAACTACAGGGTCGTGAGGGTACAATTGTTATACTATTATCGATAGCTACAACAAGAAGGGTGACTTGATTAATGTAATTAATCTTTTGAAAGCTTTTGTTGACGCTCTGTCGTTAGATAAAGAATTAGAACATTTCTAGGGCATTCACTAAGAAAACGTAACAGCTACAAATAAACAAGTTATTGCAACCAAGTAACTTTGTTCGAAGGCAACCTGCAAAGTTTTTTGTTAAAATTAAACAAGTCAACTTTGTTAATGTACATTGCTTACTTAATATTGACAAACTGTATTGCACATTCTGAATAAGTATTTCCTAAGTCAAATTGGTATATTGCTAAAGCTTCGTATAGTTACATTTGATACCGGCCAGCGATAATTTGAACATGGATCTCACTACCATTGGCCCATGACCGCTCTGATTATCGATAAAAAAAATTATTTCAGTACATTATAATAGCACACACATTCCTTATTTGCTATCGATCGTAACGAATTTATAACGCTAGTGAGAATTCGAAGAGTTGGCTTAAAATATTATCGTTAATTAAAGCAAGATCTAGTGTAAATCTCTTTGCTAAACTGATAAAATTACCACTCATTACTAAGTTTCAAATGAATCAGAAACTATTACCTATTCTTTTACCAGTTATTTTTTGTTTTTATATTACCACGTTTCGCTTGTTATAAGCGGAGATAACTGCCGGCACAGAAAAATGCAGATCACCTCCGCTATGTCGCCTTAAGGAAACGAATGTGCACGGACAGAACAGAATCTTCTCGTTATACCTACTCTAATATTGTGCTCAGAAACCGATAGTAATCTCTCAATATAAAAAAAATATATATTATTAAGTTATGATGAATATTTAATTTTAAAAAATTGCAGTTTCTTGACGAGAGAGCACAGGCTGTTGCGTGATTGATTTTTTCTGTTAAATTGTTGTCTAATATATTTAATAATAAACAAATCTACCATTTTAAATGTTAAAGTAAACCTAAAAAATTACCGATATAATATTATTTAATTATAGGTTTTTTTTTACCAAAATATTAACAGTCTTGTAGTAATTAAGTTGAGAATTCGTGACTTCTTTTTTGTATGTCTTTCCGTTACATAGGCTACCCTTAAGGCTCGCACGCACCAATTAAGTTACTAAGATCCAATCAAGACGCACGAGCGAAGGCAACCTCGTCAACCGAAACCCTGATTAATAGGTACCCTACCGCCATTGACCCTTATAATTTCTTATAAGGCAAAATTAAATAGAATTAAACGCTCTTCTTACGGAACTTGGGGATCAATAATCCGGTTAATTTCAATTAATTTAAGTTTTTTAGTTTATCTTTCAAATTCATTAGAACTTGTTTTGAAGATTAGTTAAAACTTCCTTCCATGTTATAACTGGATTTAGGGACCCTTCGTTAACTATGTTAAAATTTCACACTTCATTTAGCATAAGTTTGAAAGTGACAATTAATTTATTTTTAACAAACTATTTTATATTACACTAATTGTAGATATATTTTTTCGGTGTTTTGAAATCTTTGCAGCCACTGTGGTGGTGGCTAATGTAGGCTGCAAAGCTTTTAAACGTCGTCGTAAGGCGTATACAATCTGTTCATCTAAATCTAAGAATAGTATTTTATCTGAATTAATATAATGAATAAGTCTAATAGCCAGATATAATTAATACTTAATTAAGCTTTTTTTTATACTCTAGGTTCACACTGTTGGTTTTAAAACAAATAAATAAGAGGAGTATGCACTATCAATCTGGCGACTGCTGCCTGTAGAGATTTCTCTGTAGTAGCAGTGGTTTCCGTTCATAGACCGCATTCTAGCTTTACAATTTACATCAGGCGGAGAGTTGTCATATGCCGAGCTATAATAAAAAAAAATTATATAACGAAGATTTCCTAGATTGCTAAGTTTATTCTCTTTGTTTTAGATGAAGGAAAAATTCACAAGATTGTTCAGTGGACACGCAATGGCGACAGTCAGTCGACTCTTCTAGATATCTTCGACGTGACACCGGGCGAACCTATTCAGGTTGTATAAATATTTACAAAACACACATCCTATAATAATACATGTAAACGTGCCCCTACTTAAGGTATCTAATTTCAACAAATAACTAACAAAAGTTTCAAATTTACTTTAGACTTCAATAAACATAAATTATTATTTATAATTTGAGAAAAACACTATCGGGTTTTGGGATTAGCTACTAAGTAACTTGGTATAATGAGGAGAGTGTACTCTGTCAATGCACGTTGTATATTCGTCTCCTAAAGCCATAGCAAAGGCGACTGACGGCAGATGATATTTATCTGTGGTAGTAGTCGTTTCCACTCATAGACAACACTCTAGCTTAACAATAAGCAGGGTGTCATCACATGCCAGACTACTATACAAAAAGCCTACTTGTATATTTAGTATACGAATACTAATTTAATTGGAATTTTCGTAGGCGATGGCATTATCACGAACGCACGCATCACTCTACGCAGCTTCAGATCGTAGAGTACTACAGCTACGATTAGCTTTATGCGCGAGACGCTACGACGCATGCGTTAGATGCGCAAGAGATCCTTATTGCGGATGGGATAGAGATGCTGCTGTTTGCAGAGAATATAAACCTGGGTATGTATTATGAATATCAGAAGGTTTCTACTTCTGGGATAGGCAGAGCATACGGAGCGCCTATACTACTATTTCCATTGCCTTTTCATTCATGCTCGGCGATTGAGGCTCCTCGCGTAACCTTTTTTTTTGGATATCAGTTAGAACTTCTTTTTCTTCTAAATGCCTATATTAAGTTAGTGCTTGTATCGTAGGCACTGAGATTATGATACTATACTCGTAATTACATCGGTTAGAATTTAGCGAGATGTGAATTCACGCTTTCTACCGTTAGGCCGAGACCGCTTCGAATTATTTTGTCTATAATATATTGAAGAGTTGTTCTCTTTCATAGGTTAATTCAAGACGTAGCGAATGAAACAGCTGACATTTGTGATTCATCAATTGCACGGAAGAGCGTGTCAGCGACATGGGGCCAAAGTCTACATTTGGGCAGTTTTGTTAAGATGCCAGAAGTCTTACAACCCAGAGCCGTGACTTGGTACCATTATTCAAGGGATAAGGGGCGACACCCTATTACTTTCACGTAAGTTTGAACGTTATATTCACTATTTATAGTTCTATTTTATCAGAATGTCTATGGACATCTTTAATGTGTTGATAAGGATTTATTTATTTTATTACTTACTTTCTACATTTCTGTTTCGAAGTACGGTCGAAATAATAACGCTTATAATTTATTAATTTCTGGCATATTAAAATCCAAATTCGTATTAGTTTGTTTTTTATCAACCTATTTTCTATTTAATTTTATCATAATTTATTAATATCTACAAAAAAAATTTACAATCGTTTTCAATTTTTATTTTTTATTTTTAGTCAAATTTAAATCCAATAATAAGTAATAAAAAATAATAATACTTATTATTTAATCAAAATTATTTATTATAAATGAAACCCATAAAATAATACAAAATAACATTCCAATTCCCATATAATAAAATTTATGTGTTGTTTGAATTTAACTCGTGCAACAACAATAATTAAAGTGTTTCCAAAATCTACGTTTATCGCACTTCCTCCCTTATAATTAAAATGCAGGGGGAATTTGAGGTTTTACTATGAACAAATGAAACCGCGTTTCATATCACTATGATAATAGTATAAATTAAACAGTATAATTTTACAAATTTTATTATTTATTGCATAACAATTGTTATTGAATTGGGTATGTCGATATCGAAATAACGAAAAAAAAAAGATTTTATGTTTTTAAACGTTCATGGTATGTCCCAAAAAAGTTAGCTTTATATACAGCCTATTTAGAGCAAAGTCACGCATGGCACAGAAAGAATTATTAAACTATTTTGAAAAGATCCTTCCCCTCCATTTCTCGTCATTTTCCATTTTTATTTAACCTTTTTACTGATAACTTTTTTATTGTAGCTTGGCATATGACAACACTCCTAGAACTGCTACTACAGAGAAATGTCCACATGCAGCAGTCACCTCCGCTATGCCAGCTTGAAGAGACGAGTGGGCACCATCTAGATTACCAGTGCACACTCCTCTTGTTATACCTTCAAATTGCTCCCGAACCGCGACAGGGTCACTTCACGGGTGGCATTATGTCTATATTTTACTTATAATTTACTGTTTTAATGTTTATTTTGTGTATTTTATTGCAGTAAACCTGAGAAATACATTGAGACTTCTGAACACGGTCTCCTAATAATTTCTGTGAATGAAGGTGACGCCGGCAGATACGACTGCTGGCTAGGAGGTTCTTTACTATGCTCCTATAACATAACTGTGGACACTCATAGGTACGAGACCTATTTTTATAAAACCTTACTTCAGTTTGTGAAAAATGCAAGGAAGATGTTTTATTGTTATAAATTAATATTAAAATGGAGTAGACCTGCAGGTCTGCGTATTAGCAGTGACAACGTATATCAACGAAATACTAAAACACTATTTATTTGTAGATGTTCCCCACCAGAGAAGACTAACGAATATCAAAAAATATATTCGAATTGGTGTCATGAATTCGAGAAATACAAAACTGCAATGAAAACTTGGGAAAGAAAGCAGGATGTAAGTATTATACAATAGTAAAAAATATTGCTAATTGATTACCAAAAATAATTGCTTTAATTTGACATTAGGTCGAATTGAAAACTCTTCTGAAAACGCACCTTAATCTAATTTTAAGATGTTCTTTGCAGATATGTGCTCGACAAAATGATTCGAATCAGAATACGCATCCAAACGAGATTGTGTGATAGCTCCTAAATATCGCCTATCTCATGTTTCATTCTGTCAACTATTACACCGGAGTTATACCTATTCCATTTCTCTCTGATGGCTTGAAATACTGGAACATATTTACGTGAATTTACAGTGAAATGTGACTTCTACGACATAGAACCCTTTATGACCATTTTTTACGTGAAATTTAACCATTAATTAAATAGCAACATATGCAAGAATTATGTGGAAACTAGTAATTGAAACTGTGTGAAAATAAATTATAGGGTGTGGCGAAAGGTGATTTTCGTCTTGAACCTACCTCTTTAGTTACCAGTTTTTTTTATTTAAATTTGTATTCAATAATCGGACTACCGTGACCATAAATTATGTTACATTCACATAATAATTTGTGTTTTTTAAGGAATTGTATGTAGGTATTGTAAAAATTTCACTGTAATTTATAGATAGTTGGTGCATTATAGTTAAAGGTTATTAAAGGGTCAAATGTCATGCTCAAAATGCAGTGAATAGTTACGTGTAGAAATAAAAGTGTAGTGACGTTTCGAATAGCGTTAAGAAATCCCTAAAAAAACGGGAACATGAGAAGGTGATTTTAAAAATGTATGGACTGTTATTATTGGAATTTAAGAGGTGGATAAAGATTCAATAAAACGAAACTTTAAGTTATAAGTACGCTTTGTTCGTTCCATAAGATTGTAGAGAAATTGTTAGATTTTTAAATATAATAATTAATTTTGATAAGTATCAAGTCCTTTTAAACTAACTTGTAATTGAAAAAGACTTTAATTGAATAAGTTTTGTTTCAATTTGCACTTTTATTTGTTCTTTTACGAATTTACTTTTGTTTAATCTAATAAGATTGATTCTAAATTTTAATAATTTGAGTGCCGATCTCTCTTTAGTGTTTAGATAACATTTCAGTATTAAAATATCAAGATTGATCGGTACTACGATACTAGTGTATTAGCGTTGCCTATATGGGTCTACCTATATTTGAGTAATTTGAAATCTCCGAGGGTTGTGGGAGGGTTCGCCTCATTATTTTTCCCCTATTTGTGTAAATAGTTACCTAATTTTGTTGAAATATATCTACTATTGTGACTGTACGTATAGTATGCACGTCCTTAATTATAATAAAAATGTGGAAATGTGGAATTTCAAATACAAATTACAAAATACATTTTTCAATTTTGTATTTGAAATATGTTTCAACTAAAAGCATTTTGTATTTTATTTCAAATACTTTACATATTGTATATGTTTAAAAAATACAAAATATGTATATTAAAGTTTAATTAATTTGTATTTGAAATTTTACACCTCTAAATAAAAGTATATATTAAGCCTGTGATATATTAAGAAAATTTGTATTTAAGAACTCGTATTTTGTCTTCAAATTGAATGACATAATTCATTATAATTTTAATGTTATCAACACGCAAAATTGTAATAAAGCGAAGAAACTTTGGACATATTTAAAACAAAATTACAATCCATTTTTTAAATAATTTTGATTTATAAATTATTCAATAGTAGTCATTTAATGTAGCGGTGGTTTACGACACGGGTGGCCTAAAATTAAAATACACAATATGAACACGCCCTAAATCTTTAGAAATCAATAAACTCGATACCATATCATATTGTACCTAGAAATTACGAGTATTAATTATTGCACAATGGTTTTTAAAAACAAAAACGAATTGCATTTTTAAAAGTAATATATTTTCTAGGGATCTTTTATTATTGCCATAATAGAATCGCTGCCACAATAGAAGTAAATATAAATAATAACTTTATAGTTTATAGTAATAGATGATTTATTCATTAACAGAAAATAGTAATAAAATGCACATTAAAGTAGGTTGCAAATGGCAGATAAAACTATTCGTATTGTTTTCGTGATTATAACTACTTTAATTAGTCGCACTATTCTCATCAAAAGGTGTTTTTTTTTGTGCGTTTAAACAGTTTAACTCGATGTCAAGTGTCGATGGCAGACTATTATTTACATTTTATTTTTTAATTAAACATCGAAAATGTTATTTGCAACCTACGAATAAAATTTATAAGAGTAATAAATTATTTGCACTACAAATTAGTTAAATGGATTTTATTTATTTAGTCTAGCTAGTTAAAATTGTATTCAGTATTAACGTTTAAAAACTAAACCGGCCATTTCTTTAGTACTTTATTTTGTATCGAACAAAAGGTATAGTTAATATATAGGGTGCTTCATAACATACAGCTTTGTTTTCGCTGAATAATATGATACTCTTAGATATATTCAAACCCTTTTCATATCATGATGTATATACATTTTGAATTAGATTAAAATTTTATAAGAAAATATCTGAGCTTCGTCGTTTATGTGTAACTAAGGTTCAGTACTTAAGAATTTTAGTATTTATAGTAATATTAATGGATACCCCTTACTCCTGGGGTTGTCTTGCGCAATAATTATAAATTAATAAAATATTATCTATACTAATCGTGTAGTTCTTGTAAATTTCACATGTTATTATAACGACATAAGTTAAAATTCGTAGTTTTTAAGATTTTATATAATAAATCTATGAAATGTAACTTTCATTTTGGCTGATTTGTTTTATTGATTTCCCTTCTTTTTCCCTGCCTAAGCCTCTCATAACAAAACAAAATATTATTTTCAAATGATTCTACAACTGCAATTATATTCGTCAGGGCTCCGTCGAGAAGACTCGATATCTCTGCCTCTAATAAAAAGAGTGGTAGGCCAACTGATTAAATCTTAATTATCCAGTATGTCTTCCCTGCCCAATCACGTTTAAGATAACTTTCCATCCTTGGTAATGAATTCGTCTCCTCGAGCCGGCATAGCAAAAGCGATGTCGGCAGATATTTGTCTTCTAGCAACTGCTGTTTCTTCTCATGTATGATTTCAAATATTATTGCGTAAAGACAACTTTACTTTTACTACGCATGTTTTATTGTAGCTCGGCATGTGACAACATCCGCCAGATGTAAAGCTAGAGTGCGGTCCATGGGCGGAAACAACTGCTACTACAGAGAAACCTATACATATATCAACCCTCTTAATAAACATTATTAATCATACCTACGAGGATACCAACTAAATAGATCGATTGAATGAATAGCGATCAAAACATTTCAAAATAACAAAAATATTTGGAATACAGCTAATTCATCAAACAGCATATCGACGTGACATTTTCGTCATAACATAGTATATGATGGGGTGTTTCTTACCCTAAGTTTTTCGGGGGTGGGCCATAAAAAGTAAGGGAGAATAATTATATAGTACCACTAAACTAATTTCACGATACATTGGCGATGAAATCTGTGCTTGGCACCGCCTCGCCTGCCGTCGAAATGTGATTTTTCTTTCATAAGCTAACACATGATTATTTGTACTGTAGTCTACAATTTTCATATGAATTTCTAATGTTAGGCAACATGCTCGCCTACATAATTACCAATTGAGTATAATAAATGGTTGTCTTGAATACCGTCTCGACTTGAAATGTTTGCTGACAGTAATATAAACAATGATATTATTTAAATGGTATATACAACATGCAATAACGCTCCTAATGTGACGCAAGAAAAAAGATGACCGGGATGAACTTGACAGCAACACAGTCAAATCGTTTGATCGGCCTACGCGTTTTTCATGTCAAATGTATGAGGTTTGCTCCTCTAGTATATATCTCAATTGTATTGTAGTAGTTATAAAGATGGTGTTTGCATGTTTAATTGAAAGACTATAGGGTATTTCTAGAATACTAGAAATCTAGATCGTTATAGTAAATAACTAAACTCGAATATTATTATGAATAAACCAAATAATTAATCAACTATGATGAAAATTATAACGAGAGGAGTGTGCACTGTCAATCTGGATGGTACGTGCTCGTCTCTTCAAGCCGTCATAGTGGAAGCGACTACTGCCTGTAGAGATTTCTCTCTAGTAGCAGTTGTTTTCATTCACTCATTCATGGACCGTACTCTATCTAGTTTTATATCAGGCGGAATGTTGTCACATGACGAGCTACAATTAAAAAAAAATTGAATAGAAAAAAGCGGTTACTTGTTTTTTCTCAGTTTCTTCATAATTTAATAATATTATAACATTTGAATATGGCAGAAATAAATAATAATAATAAATAATAGATAAAATAAATAATTGATAAAGGAAAGTTTAATATCTAGTGATAAGAATCTGATTACCGGACTTATTATTATTTTAGATACTAAATCTTACAATATTATTATCTAATCATGAGTAATAAAAAAAATTTAAAAAAAAACTCGAAAAAAAAATATTTTAATTAAAACCAATTTTAATAAATGGTAAATCTAAATTGCCTAGCTTCATTTATAAATATGAAATCCAGTATATTTTTATTACTTTCAAAATACGTGATACATTCGTTCCCAAATTTAGGGGATGAAGCGTTTAATCCTTTAATTTCACAGTGGTGCCTGAGGCGCGTGGCGAGGGCTAGCACGAAGCCGCACAGCGTTGATTTGTGGCCGGACCAAGAAAATATTAAATAATGCAAATTAATTTAATGTAAATCACAATTAACTCTATTTTTAAATTACAACTTTCATGTGTCCCAAATCCAACTAGGATACCCTTCTAACGGTATCAGGCTTGTACAAATACAAACCTATAACACCCATACTTGACATTAAAACCTACCTACATTTTCAAATCGTAATTCAGGATTTGTAAAATAAAAAAAAATAAAAAGAGCGGCCGTTGTCTAGCGATAAGACGCGTGAACTCACGATCGATGAGACCTATGTTCGAACCTCGGTAATTCTGACCGCTACCAATATAACTTTGTTATATGTACATTGGTCGCACAGTGCCTTTAGGCACTATTAAAGAGTGGTAGACAGAATGATGATGGTTATTTGTCCTTTTTGCTGTCATTGAGTAGTACCACCACTTTCGAATGTAACACCCGTGAAATGAACTTATCGCGTTTCGGGAATAGTTTGAAAGTAGCCAGGTGTAGCGAGAGGAGTGTGCAATGTCAATCTAGATAGTACATGCTCGTCTCCTTAAGGCGGCATAGTGGATGCGACTGCTGCCCGCACAGGTTTCTCTGTAGAATCAGTTCAACAACAATCAACATAAATAGATGCACTCTAGCTTTTTTACATCAGGCGGAGTGATGTCACATGCCAAGCTACAATTTAAAAAAATTAACAATAAATCGTACACCTTTTTAATAAGTAATACAGCGCAATTTTAAGTAGGCTTATTTAAAATACACTCTATATTTATATTTTCCTACATATTCAACTTGTTCGTTCATACATGTGACTTACAAGTGTTATTAAAGTGGCGAGTTCATGCGGTAATCTTCATTTCACGCGGAGAGGTCTACACATAAATCTATAGACGTACCATGACACTTTACTCCGACCGTTTATTAATTTTGTAATAAAAAAATACTTTTTGACACTTTATACAAAACATTCCAAACAAATGTTTAATCCTTCTTGCCTTATGAAAAAGATAAGCAAAGTAAAGTGAGTTCGAATTGTATTAAAGAGTTTACTATCACGCAGCAGCGCACAATGGCAAATTTTGAAACATCACGCGTCGGATTAAAATAATTTAAATCTTAAATTAAAATTTCACGCGATACTTCAGAAAGCATTACGAGTATAGTAAAAATAAAACTTTTATCTATGTATATATATAAAAATCAATTGCTGTTCGTTAGTCTTACTAAAACTCGAGAACGGCTGGACTGATTTGGCTAATTTTGGTTTTGAATTATTTGTGGAAGTCCAGAGAAGGTTTAAAAGGTGAGTAAATATGAAAAAAAAATGCTTGAAGTATAGTAAAAAAAACAACAATTTTGCTTTCTCTTAGAAACTATTCCTTTGGTTTTGAATGTCAAACATTTGATGTTCGTTCAGAAATGCTTTTTTATTTATTGATTCTGAGGCGGTACGAAGTTTGCCGGGTCAGCTAGTTATCATATAAAAGCTCATAGTAGGTGATTGCGATCGTGCCTCTGCGGTAGTAGCTCCTCTCTAAGCGCATTAGTCGAATTAACAATTAGTCATGCCTATGTCTGCCTCCAAAGTTTGCACAAATCTACATAACAATGAAGCCCTTCCAACGGTCATGTACGAACGGATTTTTAAATTAATTGGTTCGCGGACCGTAGAAAATTTGACGTATCCCCTTCATAATTTTGCGGTCGGAGTTGCTTGCCGGTTTGTTATAAAATTTGTTTGTCTGTTTTTACATTTCTGATTTCTGATCTTATTAGTAGATTTGTTTGTATGTTACTTTTTATTTCCAAATTTATCTCTAGGGCGATTGTTGCCTTCAGACGTTTCTTTGCAGTAGCAGTCGACCACACAAATTTATTGAATATGGTACATAACAGTCATTGTACGCAATTTATTCAGTAGACTAAATTAAAAAATATATATTATATAGTGCAGATTGAATGAAAGAGATTGTTCGAGAATATCGTATTCGTTAAATTCCAATGGGTTACAATAAAAGGACGAAAGTAAATCGAGAACGGGGATGAGCAAGAACAATGTAGGCTGGTTAAACTGTAGCATTGTGTACGAACAACGAGCCGGAAGACGGGCGGCGGCGTGGACGTGGACGTGGAAGAATAGAGTCATTTGCCTCTAACAACATTAATGCCAAGCCTGACCCTCACACCATCACTTTTTGTTTGTTAATCTACAGAAAAGGGCGTAACTCATTTTGTCAACTTGTAATTTAATTTCTGTTGAAGCCCGCTTTGGATAGTATGAAGCGTGTCGCGACTACGCTACGTAGGGCGCCGAATATTTTGTTTAATTTCAAAACAATATTGTTGTAAAAAATTGGAGGAAAATAAGAAAAGCTGTATTTATTTTGTCAAAGGCGTTAATTTAATGCATTAGTTTCAAAGCCATACATAAACTGGATCGAAACAAAAACGTTTGTATTCAAATAATTAAACACTTTTAAATTTTTCTTTACATAATCATATTAAGAAATATTACAAAATTGTTTCTGGCGATCAAACCCGAGACTTCCGCGTAACCACTGCACCACAACGGACGTCAGAAGACTACTTATTGATATTACATTATGTTCAGCAAAAGCCAGTGTATACAAATTGTTGTAAATAAATCCCAACATAACGACGCCATAATATTTTATCATTCACATTCAGACCATACATCAAAAAACTTTTTGTCCCACCCTAATTCCGGCCAAAGGTGGCAGGACAGAGTTTAGAAATGCTTAAAATGCAATTTTACAAGAGCACTCTTATTTATGACCCCCAAAAATGTAAAATGCAAACGTTTTATTGCGAGCCTTTATAAAAATAGCAAGAACAAACAATGTCCCTGTTATCCCGAGACGGTCCCCTCGATGTCGGAACGTATTTGTCCGCTTATAAGACAGGGGGTGCATCAGATCTTAAAAAAACTCTCGGAGAATCACAGGTAAGGTAACACACACACATAAATATAATACAATAGTTGTCGACCCTCTTTCGTTTCAAAATAACTTTCGATAGTTTCTAAATGAAATCAACTCTATTATGCGTCTAATAAGCAAGGGTCCGAAAAGCCCTCTCGATTTGAATGAAAGATAAATTTAATTATAACTCTCTATTCAGATTTTATTTTCATAAATCAACACTTTCATTTCATCATCGCCTCCTTAATTACAAAGTTATACCCCACGTATATGTCTACGATACAACAACGAAATTGTAAAAGTTAAGAATAATGCTTTAGTCATCTCAAAGCTTAGTTGTTATACTTCCCCGTCGTTCCTTGTAAGTGATGAAAAATTGTGAAATATTTAAGAAGGAAATTTTTATAATAAGCCTCACTGAGATTACACCTTGTTCTCATCTATTTTTGAAGCGGGAAGTGGGACATTTTTATTGCCCTTGAGTACTAGATTAGTTTTGTTCTCGAAATTTGATGCATATAAAATGAGGTCGATTATTCAACGCCCTGCGCAACTTGCTTATTATTGCGCTATGAATATAAAATGATTGCACATGACCTGCGTGGAGGTGACAATACTATTATTTTGTAAAATATTTCAACGCACGAGGGAATAGTTTTGTATTTTTAACAGTTATTACTTTTGAATGTTTAATTTTTATTGTTATATGTAATTACTAACAGGAAGAGTTTTATTTAAACGTACGAGCTGGGATATTCATAATTTATATTATTATTCAGGTATACGAGTAGAACTTTTATTAAATATAACGGTAATGTGTCACTATATAATGTACCATGAAATTGGAAAAATAACTTTGAAAATCCAAAAAACGAATTCAAATCGCAGCAGAGAAAGTGACATACTGTATCGAATTCGAGGACAATGAAGAAAAATATGAACATGTGCAAAAAAATTCTCGCGCGTACATTTGGGAGTTTCTCGTGACAGAAAATTTAATACGGAGGGAGTCTAATATTAAACCTCGGGGACCCATCACTTTTAATATCTGTTCGCCGTCCTAGAGGGCTCCTAAATTATTTACCAAATGGAAAGGTAATGGTCGAGGAAGAGTGCGAATGAAGGTATGCAAATTTTATAAGCACATATTGTTGGTCATAAAACGTGTTACGTGGAGTCTAAATCGGCTTAATGAATAACATTGCGGTTCACAAATGTTTTTGTTCGGTTAGAAAACGGCTATTCACGACATTACAAAGTAAATTTCTGTGTTTGTATACTTTGTATTACTTATTATGAATTACAGGAGAAAGGCAACTTCATTATGCTCAAATAGTACAGCTAGCTACACTTATTTCTATTCTGTTATTTAAAACTATTTTTATGTAGTATCATTTTTATGTATGCCACCGAAAAGGCAGCGAACAATTTTGACTAACCCACAATTTAAACAAACCTGTGTGCCGGAACGTGGTTCGGCCACAACACAAATTGCTTTCAAAACCTGAAATTGAATCTATGTTAACCCTGTAAAATTGAATCGTAACATAACAACTCGACCTTTTATGTGCTGTGATTTATCGAGAAAAATCGCAATTAATTCGTACACGTGTCCACGTTTAGGCGGGAAGGGGTGAGGGTGCAGGCAGGCAAAGTCACGGGCCATAAACCGTCGTCACGCACCACGTCCTTGCTGGCTAATGACGACTGCTGGTCCCGACCTCAGGACCTACACGAACTTATTCTGACTACGTGGTTAATCACTCATTTGTACGTTTCGCAAAACAAGTATTTTCTTGACGTCGCCCTTAGTAAGAGCCTAATAAATCCTTCAAGTTCCTTAAAACACTGCTTTAATGCTGACCGTAGTTCTAAATGAGTGAAGCTATAAAACCGCTAACAGATTAATTTAAAACATAGGGTTCTTTGTTACCACCCATTGTACTTTAAACGATAAAATATTGTTTATTTTCAATCCATGTCCAGATTTATTTGAAGAGAAACGCCCAACGAGCGGGACTGACTACGAGGGAACGTATCGAGCGGAACCATCCTGCAGTCGTATTTGCTACAGTTCGTTAACCAATTTGTCTTTAAACAAACTCCTCATAATTCCTCAAAGGTTTTCCAATTTAATCCTAAAGTATAGTACTTATTTTAAATAAATATTAATTTATGATAATTTTTTTTTAATAGTCTAATCTTAAGCTAGAATGAATTACTCATGAAACTACTGCAACCACAAAGAAATGGCTGCAGGCAACAATCACCTCCGCTATGTTAATTTGATGATCCAAATGTGTGTTAAAAGCAGTTACTTCCAAGTTGATCCCGTAACGCGACTATATCACTTCGTCACATTTAGTCACAGGATGGCAGACTGGGCTAATAACTTCATTAGTCTGCCTACCACTCTTCAATTAATTCCTATATAACATTGCTTGACCACGGCTCTATTTAAACATACGTATAAATAACATGAAAATTGTTCAAAATAGGATTTCGTGTGGCTGTTTATAGACCACATACCCACTGTCTACCGCTATATCTGATATTCAATAATGTAGCGTATATCAATAGTGAATAATCTGGCACCTAACCATTATGCCCGTATTATCCTGTTCACGGTTGAATTGCATCAGCGTGCTTCTGGTTAAGTTACAACCGCAGACACATAAATATCTATGTATATGTTTGGTTTATCTATATGTAGTAACTATAGATAACAGTCACCGTTCAATTGTCTATAGTTACCCCATGCTTACAACAAACCCAACATGAACCCTTTGCACTTTCACTTGTTTGAGAATGTTAACGACAATCTTTTAGTTGGCAGGTTTAAATTATTCTCCGTACACACAAACAACTTACATCTGTTTTAGGTAGAACAATAGTGTTTGCCGTGTACACGTTGGGCAAAGACTCTGACCGAGTTGCATTTACGTCTCTCCACTATCACATTAGTGCTTCATTTAAATTCACAATATCACGTTACGCTGTCACAGCGTTAATTCAACCTTGTGCTTGGTCCTCAGTTTGAAAAACATCCAAAGAGACCCTGTATAATATACGCTGGGACAAAGCACTTGACCTAAGTCTTGGCCCAACGTGTATTCAACGCATTAGAGTAAAATTAGTATTAGTAACATTAAAATTGATAATTCTAAATATTCTTGTTAGTCAGGTAAACAATTTCAACCACATAGTGATGATTAATTAAACCAAATTATATATTTGTAGTTTTAACATTATCTATCACCGTAATGTTTTATAGTATTATAGTTAATTATTAAAAGACAATTATTAAGAAATATAATTCAAAGTCTAATTCAATTTTGGCTTTGGACAATGGTGAGGTAGGTCGTACTGTTCAGACAGGTGTTGGGAAAGCTGCGGTCGTTGAGCTATGTTCTCCTGTATTGTTTAACCGCAACTACTTGGAGCTGTCTCCTCAAACTATTCCCTGGCAACCTCTCTACGTGGTGAATTTACGTAAACGTCTCATAATTCAACGTCACTATATACAGAATGAAATTTTCAACTGTGCTTTTTTTAAAAGTCAGCCTCGATATTCCATTGAGTATTTTTCGCTATTTCTTATAGTTTTGGATTTGACCCACCAAGCATGCTTCTCTTCTTAGTTCGTTCAATGTATAAGTTCACGTATTCATGCATGTCATTCATGCATGTATTTTTATATAGAAAAGTTTTTATGCTAGCCACTTTTTGTATCCCGCATGTTCAAGTTGTTCTGTTCCGTACAGAGGTAAATAAATACCAGGTATGTCTGCCAGGTTTCGCTAGTGTCTTTGATATATAAAAATATATCAAGCTATTTTAACATACCGCATCACGTCATGTCAAAGTAAGCAAAATAACGTTGTGAACAAAAATATGGAATGGATTAAAAACTTTTTAATAGTACTGCCATGTAGTATGTAGGATGCTCTCGGCCTTCTCTAAAAAAGTGTTAAATACATCGTGTCTGTCTATCCAAATTTATGAACACCGCCACCCACAGGAAATTTAAAAAATCTATCAATTGAAATAAATCAGGAATATTTATGAAGGACCTGTGTCAACAAATTGAATAACGTATTAAAATATATCTGAATCCATTTCCAACTAATGGAAATAACATTTCGGTTATTTTTATGAATTTTTGGCAGAATAAACTGCTGAATTTGTTTAGTTAAATTATGTTTAAAAGTTAATACAAAATGAACACACTTACCGGCCGTCGTAGTGCGCACGGATGGTCTAACCACTCACACTTAATATACTAAATTCTAAGCTAATTAAGACTACTACTCGTGACCGTGTCGAAATTTCTCTATTCTATCTACTCATTGGCAGCATTTCCAATTACTTGGTTAACATCACCACAATTAATGCAAGCCCTACTTTACAATCGAGTTATTGTAAATAATCGCCAGTTGTTTTCGGTTATATATATATTTTAATTTGACATATTATGATGCTCCTTATTGATAACAATAACGTAATTAATAATATCATTATTATATTTTAAAAAATCTAATATAAAATTCAAAACAAAAAGTATTTTAAATTAAACGAATGAGATAATAAAAATTCATTCGCAAATGCTAACTAATTCTTTAGTTTAAAAAGCAAGGTGGAATTATCGCTGCATGTGAGCACCATTCTCAGTGCATTTCGCTAAAACACTGACCACCTACCTACCTAGGCTTGCTAGTGCAGACGGTAAAGTAATCCTACATGAGCCGAAGCTTCCCACCACTGCTTTATACATTAACTTCCTTTTATTCACCTGCATTTAAAGACAATACTTTGTTTTATTTCACTGCCCGCTTTCAGCAATATGTAGCATATTGTGTTAAAAGCATTCACACAATATACGAGTGAACAGTGAACTGTTTTTATATCTTTGAAACACAAAGTTTTTGAAATAAAAATAGCACCTAGTAATAAAAATGCTGAATCATATTTTATTTTTTTATTGTAGTGCGAAGTGTGACCGCTCCATGGGGTAACTGCTACAACAAAGAAAAGTCTGTAGATAGCAGTCGCCCTCACTATACTGACTTGATGATATAACTAGCCGATTTTGTTCATTTATTTGTATTTCTAATTATTATTTTTTCAAATGGTATTCAAATATTACACAATGCTACAAATTAGGATAAAATAAACGCAGATTCCCTAACAAATCTACCGATGTAAATAGACAAAATAATAATATTCAATGGTGAAAATTAAAAAAAAAACCATTCATACGAATAAAGAGCTGTGTGTTCACTATTATTTTTCTATTTAACTTTGTTCAAATCATCCATAGCTAATATTAGAATTATCTTAATGAAAATTGATGAAGTTTGTTAACAACAGTAGAAACTGTCATTAGTGGAGTTGCAATCAAACTTTATCAACTCACATCAATGCAATTTACATTAGTTATAATTAATATCAATCTATGGTTAGATTTACCTTAGCTTACATGCTTTGTAAATATTTATTTTTTCTTTGTAATTTTGTTAAAGGGTATTAGAAAAGAGCGAGGACACCCGTAATACAGACTATAGTACGGGGTCCTCAACTCATGTAATTTATATTATGTTTTGTACCTAATAAAGATTTATTTTATTTTATTATTTATTTTTTTATTTTAAAAATATAATTCACTTTACCACAACTTTCAAGTGGTGAACTGAAGTTCAATCCAAGTCGCATTTCGGGATCAGCTTGGAAGTAGCAGGGTATAACGAAAGGAGTTGATGACGAGGCGAAGACGACTGCTACCTGAAAATAGTTCCATCTGAAAGCATCTTGTTAAGCCAGCATAACGGAGGCCACTGGCATTTACTTTAACTTACACCTCGGACTACTATCTTCTTCTTCTTTTGTTAAATGGCTTCATATGTCATAATAACGACAATTCTGTCAATGTTTTTGCATCAAATTGCAATGGTGTTACAATTTGACGCTTTCTTGAAGTATTTGGCGGCAATTCATCCGGTCACGTCACAATATGAGCGTTTTCACGGCGTGGGATAACCACAAAAAAACTGCTTCCGTTGCCTCATATAGAGTGAATTTTAATGTTTCCACAATTACTGCAGCATACAATTACGCAAAATAACACCAATTTTACACAATAATAACCACTAAACCAATTAAGGAAAGGGATAAAAAAACACCTCAACCTTCCCGGGCAAAAGCGCACCAAACAGACTCCTCGGACTACTATAAGAAGTAAAGTAACATTAATAAAAAAAAAATCAAATAAATTGTTTTTTTACGCCATATTTCCTGTAAACAAAGGCATTTTAATGTCCCATATAATAAGAATAATAACATAGTGAGATCCCTCCGTAATCTGGTCTCCCATTTGACAATGCCGCGTCATCGCTACCATCCTAAATGTTTACAATGGCAAGATAAGCATGACCGATCTCTGGACACCCTCTAACCGGAAGCTGCAAGAAGCGGCACCCTTAAAAGGAGACAATTTTATATTTCATTTATGACTCAATAAACTCGAACGCTATAAAAGAAATATTATCAGTAGTCGGCATGTGACACTGGTACCAAAGAAAAATATTTCTAGACAGCTGCCCTACCCGGCTTAAGGAATCGAACATTGACAGGGCACATTCCTCTCGGTATACCCGAGTACTTCGGACGCGACAGGATCACTTCATACTTGAAAATGTAACTACCTCAGGACGGCAGACTAGCCTAGCCGGTCAGGCTGCTTTTTTAAAACTTATCAGAGCAGATCAAAATAATTAATATCAAAATAATTGAAATTGTCATCTTAATATGGAGAGTTATTCGTGTTTCGGAAGTAGTATTTCCCCCCACTTAATGCGTTGACCTAGGTCGGCCGCCTCGACGACCACTGCAGCCATTACTCATTGAAAATTATACCAAGTTAAGTGGTGTTTCGAGTAGCCTCCACTCATGCGAATAGCCGTCGATGTTTGTATGCCTCACCGGCCTTTACAATACCAACTTTGTACAAACCCCTCAAAACTGCAATACAAGACGGACTTCGCTATTCAATGACTGGACGCATATTTTGTTTAGACTGCCCCTTCTTATGTGGACGATTGATTTTTAAATAAACTTAAATGTTATTGTAATTTATATGCGCATATTTAATTTTGTGTTTTTTTAATGCCTGTACTAAGCTAGTGTTTGTGAGAGGTTTAAACACGATCAATAATCGATAAGACGATCGTAAGGTCCGTCCTCTACTGCAAGACCATGGCCGCTCAACTTCTTTTTTCATTAGTTCAATTTGTTAATTGAAAGTCCTTAGTTTTTCTTGTAATTTGGTCAAATCAAATCCAAGTCCATTAAAAAGGTTTTTTACTCCAAAAATGACAAATTAAATAAAAATATATATATATAAGACATTTTGTAGAAAAATATCTACTTTTAAAACCTATTAGCCTTAAAGTCACTCAACTCAGTGCGCGGACAAGTGAACAACAAAGTTTAAACTCATCCATTTTCCAGAGTAACCTCTGACAAAACTATTTATCATCATTCAAGGACCCATCTCCGTACCAACATATCCACATCCTATTACGTATATAGATACTTTACACATGTCTACGAATACTCTCATGTGGCCAGATTATGGAGTGAATGGGGTAACAACTTCTTGATAATGCTTGGGCCTGAGCATGTAATATTACGTATTATTAACGTTGAAACTTTGTAAATAACAGAACTCTTCTAGTCACCTATAAAATAATCTATTTTAATTGGAAATAATTAAATAAATATTTCAACCTTTTGAAGTAAGTAATGAATATTTTGAGCCCACATGATATCTAATAGTTTAACAGACAACAATATTCTAAAATAACATCTTATTTTGTCATTGATTTATTTCAATTATATCAACACAACGTTTACCAATCAATAGACGATGTGTAATTTCATAAAAAACAGATATTTATTAATGCATTTAATATTATAATAACCTCACAAGTGCATAATCAGAAAAAGTCTGATTACTCAATGTTAAAAAAAAAATAGTGATAAGAAATGTTTTACCTGAATTATTTTCTTACAAAATGAAATAGACAAACTCGAGAAAAGAATGTGGACCCATGCGATAGGCATTCTCCTTTCTGTAATTATTTAAAAATATCTGTTAGTTTTATGAAATATTAGTTTGGAAACATTAATAGTACATTCTATGTCTATAAGCTTAACTTTCGCTAATGGTTCGGACAACGGGTTCGAGCCTTTATAGAGTTATATTCCCTCGGGAACCGGTTTGTATTAAAAGAATAGCAACCCCTATCCAAGACGGGATTACCGCGGTGTCTCTTCTAGTTAGAGGAAAGAGATCTAGCAGATTAATGGCCTCTTAGCGGCTATTGTTCAACTTTTGGCAGCAACTCTTCTAATGAGAAAAAATAATCGGATCTTAAAGGTTGACGTAAATTATAAATTAATCTCTCAGCCATTAAAGACAGACTAGGGTGGTAAAAATAATAAACTTTATTGTTATCGGATTTTTTCAAATTTATTTTTTATTTAATAATAAACTTTATTAACTAAAAATAATAATTATTTATTGACCAAATCAACTCTGTTTACGACTAAACTTAAACAACTACTAAAAATAATTTTAAGAGTCACAACTTTTTACTTAAAATTACTTTCAAAACACAAAATTAAATTAACACTCATTGGCATCCGTAGTAGTTAAAAAATCTGTTTCTTATTATTATTATTTGTTATTATTAAAATAATTATTTATTTATTTTTTATAAACTATTTTCATTATAATTTATTAATAATAAACGAACAAAATACTTTTTCAATTTAATAATATATTTTTTTATTTCAACTTTATTTAGTTCGGTTAATTATAATTTAATTGTAAACTTAATAATATTATTGTCGCAGACGTAAACAATCTACACTGTCAACTGTCATTAGAATTGCTAGTTTAGTAGCAAGTTGGGAGTTGCGACAAATTGTTTACGTTAATACAGCCTTCATGGAGAAACTATTTAATTCAGTTCCCCGAACGAGGTCCGGAAGTCTAAAGTTATGAAGGGACTTCTCAAAGCTGTTGGGACCCCCGATAGGGAAATTAGACTAGCCCAGATATTGCCTTAACTGACACATATAAGTTACCTGCTGACAGTTCTACTTAAGTGCAAGACCGATATTATTATCTCAGAAATTTGGCGAGTATCTACAAATCTAGAATAGAGTAAATAATGAAATACATTTTACAAAATTAGCGCTTTTTTTAAAATATCGATTTGTAGCAATGGTGAATTGGTCTTTATTGGTCTAGTCACGTTTCGGCATCCGCTTAAAAGTAGCTGGGTATAACGAGAGGAACCGGCACAGCGGATACGAGTGTTACCTGCAGACCAGAGCTGCAGCACTGGACTCCACTTTTTTAACTTGATCCATAATTTACTTTGACACACTATTATAAAGAAAAGAAGACAAAGAGATTGCATTACTATTTTTTATTTTTTTATTTTTACAGTTATTATCTTTTAGAATAAGTTATAGTATAAGTTCAATGTACTCGCTGTTGGTGTACCTAATTTGTATAAATAAATAAATAAATAAATAAATTACTACTTAGATAAATTCTGATGAAAATTGAACAGAATAAACATCGCCGCGCACACTGCTTGCTGAGGTGGTAATCGAACTCACGTCCTCCGTTTGGTGCACAAATGCTCTGGCCATTAGACACAGCGCTCACGTGACCGCGCCGAAATATCGCGTTATCTTTCTTGAATGTGCCATAAAATTGTAATAATAACATATATTAGTTATTTTAATACATTGAAACGTCTCTAAGCATGTCTAAAATACAATCATTAATGTCGATATATGTTCTAAAGATGTCAAAAAACTATTTTTAATAACAAATAATATGGTAAATGTTTATCAGTAGGTAACTCCATGGATTTATAGCATAAACTGGACAAAACGTCGCATTGAACGCGTTAAGTCCATAAATGCCACATCGAGAGAGAGCTTGATTGATGTTTTAAACTCTGTCGCGTCATGCAGGGTTGAATCGAATGAAAACTTTAAAACGACTCGACATTTTAACCGGCCCGCGTACCGTAATTGTACGGCAACGAGAGTGCCCTAACAATATTTACTAGTTGTGGCATTAACGTCCGTGCTAACATCACGGACATCCCTCGATTTTATTTACCGCCATTTCAACTTAGCGGTAATGTTTTTGCTTTAGCTTCAAAGTTATCTTCACTATGCATTAAACAAAAATAAACTATATTAAACGTTGCTCTTTTTATAAGTGACCACACTCCGCCTGATGTTAACGTAGTGACACAAAGACGAGTGTGCACCATGCATTGACAGGGTACAATCCCCTCGTTATACCCGGCTACTTTTAAACTGATCTTGAAACGCGGCTTCACTAGAAAGTGGTGGTAGGAACTCTCCCAGATTGGCAGACCGGACTAATAACCATCATACCTACCGCTATTATCCATTTTAATAACAAAGGATTCACCTAAGAGAAATGTGCCCACAATTTTTTTCTTTCGTTTCACGATGATTTTTAGTTAATTTTGTAGAAAAATAAATCTACATTCCTTATTACTATATAATTTTAATTTTTTCACCCAGGTGGCAATATTTGAGGTTATTATTATTTTAAATGCTTTAATAAATTGATGATATATGTTTTTTATGTAACTAAACATCATCTAATGATTATTAGGTTGTGCTGATATAATTAAAATGAATTAATAAAAAATAAGGTATTATTAGAATATTGTTTTGTTACCAAGCTATTAGGTATCAAGTGGGCCCAAAAATGGGCATTCTCCTTTAATTTTTAAATTGTGAATAAGTAGTAATGAAGAGAAAAAATATTAATTACAAATATTAATGTCTTCTGTTTTAAAGTATAATCCTAAAAATAGAGTTAGAGGACAAAGAGAATATCCAACGATGCAAGTCAAGCATCGTGACAGGTTCTGATGCATTGCGGAATTCTGTCGTTGACAACTCTCCCCACACTTCGTATTCACCAGAATATGAAAACCAATTTATATTTTAGTACTACCAAAGATTTTACTGACTATTTTATTATAAAATTTTAATCAAACATCGATCAACATATAAACCAACAATTTAAAAAAACAGAGCAGGCTGTTGTGTGAATATTAAATTATTAAAAAAAAGTATTACACACAAAACAATATTTAAAATCTACATGTAATTCCAGTCAGTTATTGAACGAGTTCAACATAAACTCGTAGTTAACCAGGGTTTAGCGTCTCCTCCAGTAATCTTTGTAATAGCAACGCAGGCACGCGCTATTGCCACCTCTTCGTGTTGAAAATTGATCTATGTGGTTAAACCAAAGGGTTTAGAATTAATTATATGATTGATATTTCTATGTTATCATATAATTTGCAGATTAACAATGTGTACTAGAATCTTAAATATCAATCTGAAAAGTACCAATGTCCAAAAAAATTAATTTGTACCTTGTAATTAAAATGTATGTAGCATTCTTTTTTTAACATGCACGGAGTCCCACCCTGTAATTTTCTTTTTTTAGGCTTACAGGATTGAACAGCTGACGTTTGCCACGACTCTGTTTTTTCTTTTCGACTTTTTAATGCGATCGGTTTTTTTGAGTTTTTAATGGATTTTTTGTCTATTACATGATAATCCTCTGTTTGCACTCATATTAATAATAAACGGAAGCTTATATTTTAAGCAAGGCCACAATGTGTCTAAAACAATTTTGTAATGAGAGAAAATTATGAACAAAATGTTATTGGAATTCAGCCATAATTTCACGCCTTAAAACGTTGTTAACTTTCAAAAATTCAGAAGGGACGTTAATGCGAACGGACCGCATAATGGGTAAGGTAAAAGAATTTAACCTCTCTAATGGACATCCTTTTCACACATTAATAGGTTTTTAAATTCGTCCAAAGTGGTGGTGAGAGTTCCCGCTTCGGTGGCGGCGTTAATGCAAAATCAAGAGTCCCGCAGGATGGGCCAGACCTACAACTTCGCTCTATCACATGTTGTATCCAAAGTGCTTGTCGATGTCGTCCGTATCGCGGTGCTTTTGTTTTGCCATATTCCCCTTCTGGCACCTGCTTTGTCACTTACACCGAAAGCAACTTAATTATAAAATGATATTTATATTTGTAATAGAGTTTTCATTATTTCCACCACCGTATTGTATTTCCGAGTGGGTCCGTACACAATACAGATATACCAAAGGTTCTTGATTTAGCAAGATGATAATAACAAGTGATTCAGTTTGAAACGACTTAGGTTATAGACCACTTGACAACGGTTCGTTTGCAGAGTATTGCATTTCTCGTGCACGCGGCATCCCCTTGACGTCCTGCAATCACTCGTAACAGACATCTCGAGAGCGCATCGGCGTGGTCTGAATCTGCAACACCTGTTCATTTCTAATATTGATTCGTCTCTTAAGGTACGGTTTGATTTTCTTATCAAACGTCGAGGTACTGTCCCTAAATATATTTCTAACAACAAATATTTAAAACCGTTGTTATTCAAATTCATGATACACGTTTAGCATCGATTATCTCAAGAGTGGGCACGTAATGTGAACTGATCGGTTCACATCCGTACACGAAACGAAATTTGATTACAGTTTAGATGCACCATTGGTATGCCACTCTGCTTTGTGATATCAAGACCAATTGACTCTTAATTGAATCTCAACTTTAATCACTAAACTCTCGTCACATCTGTCTATTTCCAATTCTGTGAATTCTAAAGAAACTTTACTATTTTTTTTCTTTAACCTCGCTTTTCAGTTGTCAATTTATTAGAAAATGGCTATATACAGTGCTTTCTGTTCGTTCATTTAAGTCCATTCTAAATGAGAAGTTATTTTTATGAATTGATTGAAGGCTTCGAGTGATTTGACGCATGAAATGGGTGAATAGTTGAACCATTTGCATAATCGAGTGAATATAGATGTATAAACGGCTGTGTTAAGTCATTAGGCGTAAATTTGAAACATCTGCGACCGATGTACCAACAAATCAATTCTCATACAACAAAACCCCAATTAAGTACTTGTAATTAGCGTAAAACAATAAAAATTTATGATATCAGAATATACCAATTAATAAAGATTGTCTAGATATATTTAAAATATATATTATGGCAATATTTGATAATTAAAATAATTTAAAAATGTATTATTAAATTATGATGAATACGAAAACGATAATAAAACAGCAATTATTCATTTTTGATATCCACGTCCCAGCAGTTCGAAGGGCTGCCGATGAAAAGATAAAATATAAGAATTTCAGCGCGGTCACGTAAGTTCTGTGTGGTAAGAGCATCCGTACGCAAAAGACGTTAGAGCTGATCTCAACAAGCTAAGCTATTCTGTGTATGTGCGCGGCATTTATTTTCTGTGTTACCACTTTCGAATGTAACACCCGTGATATAGCGAGAGGAGTGTGCACTGTTAATCTGGATGGTACATGCTCGTCTCTTCAAGCCGGCATAGTGGAGGCGACTGCTTCCTGTAGAGATTTCTCTGTAATAGCAGTTGCACTACTCTAGCTTTACATCAGGCGAAGTGTTGTCACATGCCGAGCTACAATAAAAAAAAATCCATGCTGGGTTGAATAAATACCAAAAAATTGTCTTAAAAACGTATATAAATTTACGTGTTTACAAGTTATATGGTAATTAAATCAGTTACACCAATTAGCCGCATGGAAAAACGCAATAACATCCAAGGATTAAACAATAAAACACTCACGGTGCGTTCATTAACTAAACATTAGCATTACACTTGTTTTGCCAACGAACCGACTACGCTGGAAATACGGCCTGACGCCATCCGACAACACCTACGTCCTACGCCAATTACATCTGCAATCCAAAGGACGTTTACGTCATAAATTAAAATAAATAGTACATCAATTAGTACTTTATGTACTATTAGCTATTACTCGCAGCTTAGTATATGTTTAATTTGTATTATGTGTTCACGTTCTCTTCCCATTCCCTAGGGAACCAAAAAAAGCCCTAGCTCTAATCTAACCTAAGAATGTTTGCTCCCATTTATAGGTTGAATTTGAAGAAATGCTAAAACATGTTAGTCATTATTGTGCTGTAAAGGATTTATGCTAAGTTTCAAGTAAATCTCACAAAATTAATTTCCCATACAATTAATAGATAGATTATGATAATAATAATAATTTATAATTTTTATTATTATTTTTTGAAACTTAGGCGTGTTCACACGAACGTCACTCAGTATTAAACTAGTATTTTTAAACGATAATTTGAGCTACTAATTAACTAAACCTTTTACTCTAGTTATGTATTTGCTTAGAAATATTAAAATAGTATAAAGTATAAGAAACGTTGAATACTGTCAAACGTTGACACCGAGGGAGCAGTTAGTAGAGGCAAAGTGCCTTTGGAGCTTTTCGTTTTAAAGTAGAACTGTATCATTTTGGTACTTCCGAATTTATATTATTTTAGTTAAATTATAAATTAGGTAAATCCGCCATGAGTTCGTCCCGATGATCAGGGCCCGTGGGTCGCCTTTTCCTGAATTCGTTACGGGAGCTGTGCCCGGAATGGAAGTACAAAATAACAGTGTTCAGATTCACCTCGGCTGGCGCAGCTATTCCATATTTGGTCCTTTGGATTTGATAGACGTTGCATCCTAGGGATTGTTCACTTTGGATATTTAAATTAGCAGTAACGACGAAAGCTGTCGTTCTCAGCTGTCAAATTGCAAATTGATTCCAAACCCATTACGCAAAATGTCCTTACGTATTGAAAGACAAAAGCAACCGTTTTCTTTGTAATTATAATTTGCGGAAAGAATAAATTGCGTGCGAGACTGTTGAATGACAATAGAATTTTTATGATAATAAATCTTTGTTTGATGACTATGAGAATAAATAGGTTATGCTACTTTTTATATTTATATAATAAGTTCAGAGAGAAACGTGGCATTCGGTCACAGATGTATATATATAAATATTCTATAAACCGTTATAAACTTAACACAAAATTTACTACGAAAGGTGGGCTTAACTTTTTTTGCATCAATGCCTATACTAAGCAGTTGCTTACATATATATATATAACAGTTTGTAGAATATTTTATAACTCAGAAGAACACATAATTCGCTTTATGATATTTTTAGAATAATTTTAGCCTGAATTAATAAAATAAAAATGATGTGTTAGTGCAATAAAGAAAATTTTTGCTAGTGTTAGCAAATATAATAAAATTACAAACAAAAATACAAAATATATGTCGCGTAGTCTCAGATTCGATTCTCGGTCAAACAAATATTATAGTTTAGGATCAGGATAAAAAAAATGTGTTCTTTCATATATTCTTAAGACTATAATGGTCTTGCTATTTTCTGAAGCATATCACCGTAAACTCTATAATCCTGTGTGCAAGTTTATTAAACGTCAGTAGCATGCGCGCCTCTTTATCTTCAATTTTCGAGAAACGTGAAACAAAACATAGCTTTCTTATGAACAGGTAGCTAACAGTTTAATTCGCATATTTTTTATTTAATCGTTTTATAATTAACGTTAAAAAATAAAGGAGATTGCCCATTTGTGGGCCCACTTGATACCTAATAGTTTGTTAACAAAACAATATTCTAAAATAATACCTTATTTCTTCATTAATTTATTTTAATTATATCAAAATATCGTTTCCCAATCAATATACAATGTTTAATAACATAAAAAATAATTATTACCAATTATTATTCCAATAATAACCTCAAATATTGTATCAGAAAAAGTCTAATTACTCAATAACTAGGGTGAAAAAATGAAAATTATCACGCACACAACAGCTATATTTGGGAATCGAACCACGTCCTCCTCTGTGCGCACGAATGTTCTGACCACTAAACTACACAACCGGCGCTTTACATAATCCTATCGAAATTCATACATTCCCTAGTCTGGTTTTAATCAGCTCGCCAACCTTTGCAACTAATTGTTTGCTTCTACTACATAATTTTACTGACTTTTCGCCACGATTTCGCAAACTCTATTTCGCAATTAAGTTCATTACTAACTCACACATCACACAATTCATATCAATCATATTTTATATTATTTATTAAATACTTCTGTTTAATTCTAAATGAATACAAATTTAATATCAAATCAATTTCTAAGTGAACGGTTGGTGTCCAGAATATTGCACTTAAATTTAATTTGCATTTGCCATAATGAGCGAAACAGAACGGATGAAGGCTGTTTAAAAAATCATCACAACATGAAATGGCTCTTACCGAGTGCTGTGAACGTTGCAAACCCCATTGCCAGTCTTTTGATCTTTTATTTCATTGGCTATAACTTTATATCTTGCATGATAACAAAATTTCCAATTTTAAGTGAATTTGCATATTTAATAAACAACAAAATAACATTATTGTTTTATTTTACATTTGTTTTTTATTGTTCATACTTTACTTTTAACACACATACAAAAAAATCTAATCTATAAAAGACAATGCCCATTTTCAGCCCACTAATAGTTTGTTAACAAAATAATATTCTGAAATAATATCTTATTTTAAGTTAAATAATTTAAATTATATCAACACATCATCTACCAATCCATAGACAATGTTTAATTACATAAAAAAACATATAATCAATTATTAAAGCATTTAATATTATAATAATCTCACCAGATTGCACCAGAAAAAGTCTAATTACTCAATAAAGAGCGGCCGTGGTCTAGTGGTAAGACGCGTGAACTCACGATCGATGAGACCCGTGTTCGAACCTCGCTAATTTCTGACCGGTACCAATGTAACCTTGTTATATGTACTTTCGCCGCTCAGTGCCTATAGGCATTATTAAAGAGCGGTAGGCAGCTAATGATGGTTATTAGCCCAGTCTGCCGTCCTGGGGTAGTACCACCACTTTCGAATGTAACACCTGTGAAGTGTCCTTGTCGCGTTTTGGGAATAGTTTCGAAAGTAGCCAGGTATACCGAGAGGAGTGTGCACTGTCAATCTGAATGGTACATGCTCGTCTCTTCAAGCCGGCATAGTGGAGGCGACTGCTGCCCGTAGAGATTTATATGTAGTAGTAGGTTCATGAACCGCCCTCTAGCTTTACATCAGGCGGAGTGTTGTCACATGCTGAGTTACAAAAAACCAATAACCTGGGTAAAAAAACGATCGGCAATATGGATTATGGAATATAGATTTATTTTCTTACAAAATGAACCAAATAAAATTATCAACGAACTCGACAAAAAAAATGTGGGCCCATTTAACTTAGGCGAATGGGCATTCTCCTTTAGCAAGATGTGTGTATAACTACAATGCCATCGGGAAATATCTCTTTAAATTCTAATGGGTAGCCATCATCTATTTGTAGTAATACGCGTCAAATGGATTTACAAACTATTCCACTCCAGTATTATTGTAGAATGCGGTTTATTGACTGACATGGCGACGAACGCTGATCACTGTATTGTGTCCCGTGGTCGATGCAATTTCTACGCCTTTGTTTATATTCAAAATCGCATCGATATTTATCTATACATCGATAGAATCTATTCTATTTTAGAAAACTTAGAATATTTAATTTTTTGGGCGCGCTTCGCGGCGCTAAAAAAGTTTTTTTCGGGTAGTTTTGAAAAAAAAAATTTTTTTGAAAAAACAAATTATGGATTTCGAAATTAAAGAGCATTCCCTACAACGTTTGTTCCGGCACTTTGGCCCCGTCTCGTTCCGTTTCCGAGATATCGGCATCACTTCCGGTCCTGAGTCCACTTCCGGTCAAAGTCGAGGTTTTCCTGGGGTCGCATGGGCCTCCTCTATACAACCCAAAAAGAATCATCCTCCTAACCCCCCGGCAAGTGCTTCATAATATATGTCAGTCAGCCAGTCAGTCAGTGGTAATCGAGCTGTATATAATATGACTAGTTTTTTGGGCGCGCTTCGCGGCGCTGAAAAAGTTATTTTTCGGGTAATTTGAAAAAAAAAATTTTTGAAAAAACAAATTATAGATTTCCATATTAGAGGGCATTCCCTACGACTTTTGTTTCGGCACTTGTGGCCTATCTCGTTCCGTTTCCGAGATATCGGCATCGCTTCCGGTCCAAAGTCCACTTCCGGTCAAAGTCTAAGTTTTCCTGGGGTCGCGGGAACGCCCTCTACACGCCCCAAAAAGAATCATTCTCCTAACCCCCCGGCAAGTGCTTTATAATATATGTCAGTCAGTGAGTCAGTGAGTCAGTGGTAATCGAGCTTTATATAATATGACTAGTTTTTTGGGCGCGCTTCGCGGCGCTGAAAAAGTTATTTTTCGGGTAATTTGAAAAAAAAAATTTTTTGAAAAAACAAATTATGGATTCCGATATTAGAGGGCATTCCCTACGACTTTTGTTCCGGCACTTGCGCCCTATCTCGTTCCGTTTCCGAGATATCGGCATCGCTTCCGGTCCAAAGTCCACTTCCGGTCAAAGTCGAGGTTTTCCTGAGGTCCCGGGACCGCCCTCTACACGCCCCAAAAAGAATCACCCCTCTAACCCCCCGGCAAGTGCTTCATAATATATGTCAGTGAGTCAGTCAGTCAGTGGTAATCGAGCTTTATATAATATGATATTATGGTCACTGAAATGAGATTTCATATAGATTGAATAATAATATAATGTCCTGCGACTTTGTATACGTATAATTACTAAAACGCCAACTTGGTACATACATCCGGTACATTCAAGCCGGCATAGTGGAGGCGACTGCTGCCCGCACAGGTTTCTCTGTAGTAGCAGTTGTTTCCATTCATGGACCGTACTCTCACTTTACATCAGGCGGAGTGTTGTCACGTGCCGAGCTATAATTAAAAAAAAACTTGATCAAAGTATGTATTTAGAACATCCGTGCGTACAGTGGAGGACGTGAGTTCGATTCTTACGTCAGCTAAAGAAAGTTACGCGTGCACGTAACACATAACAAATCTAGTTTTTTTTTTTTATATAATAAAAAAAATTGTTTTAAAAAATCCCAAGGCAACTCGCAAAATTGGCTAAAGTCGAAAACAAAAAAAAAATTAAATAGGACTAGTAGTTTCGGAACGCATATAGGACAACCAAGCAAAGCATTTTTTATATTAGTATAGATAAAGACACCAAAATAGTAAGTATAGTTTAAGATATGTAAAATAAATCCCAAAAAAAAAACTTAAATACTCGATTAATAAATATTATTAGAAGACGCCATTATCATGTTAAACACATAACAAAATATATTCAAATTCATGATAGCATTAAATATTTAAGCACAGCATGTATGCAGCGCTATGTGCGGCCTGTCAGTATCCGCTAATATTATTCAGCCTAACACGGCGGCCGACTGACTGACAGTCCCCCGTGTCTGTACAGTGAACGCTATTGTTGGCTGAGAACCAAGAATCATTAAACCATAATATTATATGGATACGTCTAGGTAAATATAATCAAATTTAGACAATTTACACTCTCCAAAAGCGAGTTCAATTTAGACGCTTCGTGTTGGACTGCTGTTGCACTGGTGTTTTTGTTTTATTAGTTCCAACCATGTAATCGCGACCCATTAATTACAACAATGCACGAAGACAACTGTTACCACAAAGAAATATCTGCAGCTGTCGCCTTCGCTATGCCGACTAGATGAGTCGTGTGCTCCGTCCAGGTTGACAATGCAGATTTATTTTCCAAGTTGAACCCAAAAGCCGACTATCACTTGAAAATGGCTGTGCAGACGCAGACCTATCACTGTTTAATGAAATATAATTTATTGTAACAATGTAAATAAATAAATAAAGGACAGTGCCTATTTTTGGGCCCACTCGATAACTTATACTTTGTTATATATCTTATTTTTTATTAATTTATTTTAATTATATCAACACATCGTCCAACAATCAATAGACATATTTAATGACATTTACATACACAAACAGCATTTAATATAATAATAACCTCAAATATTCCATCAGAAAAAGTCGAATTATACAATGCCCCGGGTAAGAAATTTTAAACTGATTGATGATTATTAAATTATAAATTAGAGGTTAATTTTTCTATAAAACGAACTAAAAATGTTCCATCAGAAAAAGTTTAATTATACAATACCCCGGGTAAGAAATTTTAAACTGATTGATGATAAGGAATTAAGATAAATTTTTCTATACAAAAAAAAAAACAAAAATCATCGACAAAGTCGAGAAAAAAATTGTGAGCCATTTCTCTCAGGTGAATGAACATTCTCCTTTAGCTTATCATATTTTTGTCACCAATAATACAAAGTAAGGCGTTTTATCAGCACTCAAAACATTAGGATCTATTCATAGGTGTCTATAAGTAGTGTAAATATTTATTTAGCTACAGTTGAACGATCTGCCAATAATTACAGAAACCACAACACAAAGGCTTTCACTTCTATATCATTAAATGATATTGACTTTATCAGAATTAATAAACGATTTACTACGCATATACCTACATGAAGTAATTTAATTTTATTAGAAGTATCCTATCCAAATATTAAGTTAAACCTATGTACCTCGGTTCATGATCTGTCAGGTTTGAGTGAAGTTTTGTTGTACAAGACGCTCTGTGTTACTCCTATTTAGACTTCATATTTTATTTACAAACACAAACGCCAAATCTGTTATTTTCCATCTTGAACATGATTGTATCTGATTCGTTTCTACATATCTTTTCTTTTATTTTTTAAGACCTAATTTAACTAATAGCGAATAAGGCGTAGCAAAAAATAATCTCACTCTGACTTGCTACCCAGCAAGCCGTGCAGTAATGGCGGCTTCTACTAACATTTTTTTATTGAAGCCCGGCACATGACAACATGTTGTGCTATATTGCCTCCCATAAACGTAAACAACTGTTACCATAGAGTTCATGCAGAAAGCAATCACCTTTACTATGCCTGCTTGAGGAGATGAATGTTCACCATCCAGATTGATAGTGCACATCCATCTCGTTATACCTGGCTATTTCTAAAATGTTCCTGAAACGCGACAGGGTCACTTCACGGGTTTAAGTACTTGAATCTATAAAATTATAAAATAATTATATTAAAAATATAAATATAAATTGTAATAAATAACAAACGTTTCTAATTATTCCTTCTTTATTTTACTTTTTGCGTCACCTACGCTCCAATCTAGACTTAGTTATAAAAAGAGTCATTTAAAACGTTGTGGGCGCGCAGGTCACTCGCTAAATCTAAGAAAAATTGTGTTTACAAACATGTAACAAGGAAAAAAATAATATCACTAAATATGAACAGTGGCAGCCAGACTGATGAGGCTTTTTTCTTACTGTAGCTCGGCATATGACTACACTCCGCCTGATGTAAAGCTAAAATGCAGACCATGAACTGAAACAACTGCTACTACAGAGAAATCTCTACGGGTTGCAGTCGCCTCCACTATTCCGGCCTGAGGAGACGAGTACGCACCATCTAGATTGACAGTGCACACTCCTCTCGCAATACCTGTTAGCTATACCTATTATTAATCTTTTATTTATCTATATCTATATTAATTAATCTGCCGTCCTGAGGAAGTATCACCACTTTCAAGAGTAACCCACGAAGTGACCTAGTCGCATTTCGGGAAGCAGCTTGGAAGTAACCAGGTGTACACGTCAACCTAGATGATGCATATTCGTCTCTTCAAATAGACGGTTCATATCGGACGCGACTGCTGCCTGGAGTCTCTCAGTTGTTTCCATTCAGCAAATATCCGCACGACTACAATAAAAAATAATAATAAAATAAATACCTCTTACATAGTAGATAATTCTGTGAAACTTTCAACAAAATTTTCAATGCATTTAATGCAAGGAATTAAGATAATAATATTTACAACTAGGTATTAATGAACTTTAACGACTAAACCTTGACATAATCTAGTCCGTTGATTGAATATATTAATCTTTATTTGATAAACATACTTAGATAATATCGAATTTTAATCCTTATTAAAAGACATCGTCCGAAGCCGCAACTTTTATTAGTTATGACCAAAAATAAAACTTTTTATTGCATCTGTAAATTAACAACTTCTCTACCTTTTTAGAGTATCAAAAAAGAAAAAATATATAAATACCTAATTTAATAAAATCAACAAAATTACGTTATGATGAACAGTTTTTCAACAACATTAGTACTAGGTAATAAAAACCTATGTACACCAAAAATGTTCGTGCGAGTTATTCATATTTGTACCTACATATAAATTAAGTAAAAAAATAAAACAATAACAATTAATATCGATATTATAAATCTAAAAGTATGTCTGTTTGTCCCCCAATTACGCTCAATCTAATCCGACCTGGTGAAGAGATCTTGATGATGATTTAACATAGATAAATAGCTTTGTTTATTGAAAAAGGTTTAAAGATATTTTTTTTAATTAATGACTGAAAGAAAATGTAAGAGTTGCGGATTACTGAAAGATACAAAAATAAAACTAAATGCAGTTTTAAAATAACAAAAATTGACTACTCTATAATATGTCAATAACAATATTTATATGAATTTGTTGCCACTTCTACTATCTACACATAATTCGGCAAATCCAATGATTACGTTACAAATTATGCAGATAAAACGTTATCCTTGATTCATAATTTATCATTAAATATAAAAAATCATTGATTTTAAGCAACTTAATTAGATAAAGACATACATAAATATGAATTTAAAACAGACGTAACCTTTAATTAAACTGGGACTGTCGATAAGATGAAAGTTTTTGCAGTATTGCTATTTGTGGCAGCCGTCGCGTACGGCAAAGTCATCCAACCTGATGAAACCACCGCCTTCGGATATCTCACTAGAATTGGTATACCTGAAGCTGAGAGAATCCGTAAAGCTGAAGAAGAATTTCTAAGCAGCCCTGAAGGCAGAGTTGTCGGTGGTAACCCATCTAGAATCGGACAGTTCCCATGGCAGGTACGTTTGCATAACTTCATTTATAAATCAAACTGTAGATATACTTATTTTTAAATATTATTGTAGGGCGGCCTCCTCATCGACATGGTCGGCACCAGCGGTATCGGCGTGTGTGGAGCTTCCCTCCTCAACTCCAACCGCCTTGTGACTGCTGCTCACTGCTGGCATGACGGTATCAATCAGGCCTGGAGGTTCACAGTAGTTCTCGGATCTACCCTGCTCTTCTCAGGTGGTACCAGAATTGAAACCACAAATATTGTGATGCATCCAGAATGGACACCTACCCTCATCAGAAACGATGTGGCTATGATCAACTTGCCAGTTCATGTACAATCCTCCAGTAAGTACCTATTGAAAAGATTTATATATACAATAATAAAAATAAAATCATTGAAATTATAATTTCAATTTTAGACACCATCTCACCAATCAGTCTTCCAAGAGGGGAAGAACGCAATGAACTTTTCACTAATGAAGGCGCAACAGTGTCTGGTTTTGGCAGAACTTATGATGGTGAGGCAAAATCAACACATATCTGTGGTTTATATCTATGAACCATTCCAAAATTAAACCTCACTGGTCTCACAGGAGCTAATATTTCTCCCAACCAATTCCTGAGTCATGTCTTTATTGACACCATCACCAACGGCATCTGCAATATTCCTTTCTTGGGTTTGGTACAAGACTCTAACATTTGCACGAGCGGCTCTGGAGGACGTGGACCTTGCGGTGGTGATTCTGGTGGCCCACTCTACCTTTACAGGAATCAAAGACCAATCTTAGTAAGTGAAGATGAGAATTTCTGGATTATCATCATCGACAAACGTTAACGTTTTGATTTTTATTTAACAGATTGGTATTGTTTCCTTCGGATCTGCACGTGGTTGTGAGGCCGGCAGACCAGCAGTCTACGCGAGAGTGACATCTTTCCTAGACTGGATCGAAAGCAGTCTTTAAGAAACTTAGATCTTATAATTTAACAATGATTTGGCGTATAAAATATACATTTTTAAATTTATACAAGAAATAAAGTGTTTATGCGAAATCTACTAAAATATTGTTGTTGTTTTTTTATTATTTCTATTGTTTTTCTTGCTAATCACGGGGAATTTCTAACAATAAATAAAATCTCATAATCAGCAATTATACACATCAACAACTAATAAAATATAAAGATAAGAAAAACTATGATTCAAATAATGAAATTGTTATTATAGTAAAAGAAATTATCAGCACCACTTTAGACTAATTACAAGTACAACACTTGATGTAAAACACTTAAAATTATTATAAAAAGAGGCAAATGTCCAATTCATATAACCATACAGTTAGAAGTCGCACAACTAATTACACGTAATAAAATCAAGATGAACATCTTAATTCTTAGTGTCTTACTATGTGTAATCACAAATGCGTACGGACATAATTTGCCCCTGTTTGTACCCGAAGGAACAACTGCATTTAATTACTTCGAAAGATTTGGTATACCTGAAGCAGAAAGGTTAAAAAAAGCCGAAGACGCTTATATCAGAAGTAATACTAATCGTATTGTTGGAGGACAACCAGCATTAGAGAATGAGTTTCCTTACCAGGTATCGCATGTTAAATTTTATTGTATTTATCATCAGCTCCTCTTCTCTTCTCGACTGCCGGACATGTACATCTTTTCTCATACTCAATTTATTTATCTATAGCTACCAGCTACTACTACTACTTAGCACACGCCTTGTTCCCACTGGGGTAGGCAGGAAGCGGCTCCTCTCTACATACCATTTTCGCTTCGACCACATCCATTACTCCCCTCATGCATGCACGTCGCTTGAGGTCATCTGACCCTTTCTCAGCAGTTGACCAATCTGACTGAGAAAGGTCTTCTTAGGGCGCCCCCTTCCGACACCGCCATCCACTTTCGCACAATAAATCTTTTTTGTTAATCTCCTTTCATCCATCCTTTCCAAAGACCGTACCACCCTAGCATAGCTCTTTCCACTCTGGTCACAATACTGTCCTTGAGCTCGCAGCGATTTCTTATCACACTGTTTGGGATTCGCTCGCTCAAGGATATTCCACACATACTTCTTAGCGATCGCATTTCTACCGCGTTTATTCGACTTTCATTCTTTCTCTGCCAAACCCAGCTCTCACTACCATACATCAAAGTGGGCACTAACACCCCATTGTTAATCGCCAGACGTGACAATCTGACTGCTCACAACAGAGCGTAGAGCCCCATTCATTCTATTTCCACTCTCCACTCGTCTTTCTATATCCCCGCTAGCAAACTTCCTATAAACAATAATACTAGATTGAATCGACTTGTCTCAATTTTTTAATAATGACGAAATGTTTAATTTTAACAAGAATTCTTTTCCAAAGGCAGGATTGATCATCGAATTTGAAGGAGGTGATGGACGACAGGCTGTTTGTGGTGCCTCACTTCTAAGCTCATCTCGATTAGTTACTGCAGCTCATTGCTGGTACGATGGTACTAATCAAGCTAATCTGTATACAGTGGTCCTAGGTTCGAGAATGTTATATAGTGGAGGCACAAGGCTTGTTACTTCTAATGTAGTGCCCCATCCTGATTGGAATCCAAACACAGTTCGAAATGACATAGCTATTATTAAATTAGACGCTCCTACTGATTTATCTGGTAAGTTTTATAAAACATCAAATGTTTAATAAAAATGGGTTTAATTTTTTTTATCTCTTTTTCAGAATCTATTATGCCTATAGCACTTCCATCTGGATCAGATGACTATTACGGATCTACTGCTACAGTATCCGGTTTTGGAAAAACGTCTGATTGTAAGTTATTTTCTCATTTTTCTTTGTTAAATCTCGCAAGAATAGCTAGCTGCTGCAACATTTTTGTTTTATTGTAGTTCTAGGGTCTAAAGCTAGGGTGCGGTCCATGAACGGAAACAACTGGTACTACTGAGAAATTCATCTAGATTGCCAGTGCACACTCCTCTCGTTATACCTAGCTACTTTCAAACTGCACTCGAAACGCGACAAGTTCACTTCACGGGTGTTACATTCGGAAGTCCATAACCATCATCTGTCTGCCTACCACTCTTTAATAGTGCCTATAGGATATAATCAGAATTTAGTGAGGTTCGAACAACTCATCGATCATGAGATCACGCGTCTTACCGCTGGAGCACGGCCGCTCTAAAATGTATTTTTTTCATGTTATCTATATTCTTCACTATGTTACAGCGGCAGGCATTTCTGAGGGACAATTTCTGAGTACAGTAAGGGTGGATGTTACTGCTGATTTTTGGTGTTACCTTTTCTTCCCTGGAGTATATCAGAATACAAATATTTGTACTAGCGGTCTAGGTGGCAAAAGCCCTTGTAGTGGAGATTCTGGTGGGCCCCTCACTGTTTCGACTGATAATGTGAACGTTCTGGTACGTAATGTTAGATTAGGTAAGGTTTGAATCAATTACGGTAGATATAACTCAAACTTTTATGATTTCAGATTGGTATCGTGTCATTTGGATCAGGTTTAGGCTGCAGCCTTAGTTTCCCGGCAGCTTATACGCGAGTCACCTCGTTCATAGATTTTATACAAGGAAATATGTAATTACAAATAGATACTTATTATATTAGTATATTAATATGCTTATTATAAAAAATAAAATTATCTTTTAATTTTTTATTATTATTATTTTTGTTTTTTATATCTATTATTTACTGTCACCCTATTCGTTTCGTTGTGTGACAGTGGGTTAACCATTAGACCTCTATGCATTGGGGAGCACCTGGACTCGTTTCAGTCTTTTTTAGTTTCACTTTCAGACGTTTGATGTATACTCGAACCATAATGATGCGCTACAGTAGTGCAGAAATTCTCAAGATATGAAAATTATATATCGGTGCTTTTGAACAAAATGATGCTGCCAAATAGTCCAAGAAAGCACTTCAAAATACAGTCAATTTAATGTAAAAAAAAATACATATAACTGCGAAGATGTGACTGTATCTTTGTTCCCTTTGCCTTCCCAGAATTGAAGAACATTATTTAAAAAATATATTCTACAGTGGCGACGTTGCAAAATATATAGATATGGCCTAATCGACGAAATCCAACGTACTTCTATAACACAGAATTCAATACAACGTACCGACATGCACCTTATCTCCGTAAATTTGTAGGATTATTGGAATCGTGACAGCGATCATGACATAGCGTAATCGTAATTTTTGACAGATCGCTTTAGCACGATTCATTGTCGGCGTTGATTTTGTTATTTATTCGAAACATCTAAAATGGAAGAAATCGGAATTATTTTACCAGAGAAAGTAAGAGGCCACGTTTTGTTCGAACATTAAAATATTTGATTTTTTATATTCATTAATATAAAATGCACTTTGTTATTATATATAGGATGATCAAACTGTTGACACAAAAGGGCTTCCACTGACTCCACAATCGATAGATGATTTAGAATCTGAGGACCTGTATACAAAATACAAGAAACTGCAACGTATGTTAGAGTTTTTGGAAGTTCAAGAAGAATATATTAAAGATGAGCAGAGAAATCTCAAGAAGGAATATTTGCATGCCCAGGAAGAAGTGAAACGTATTCAATCTGTTCCACTTGTTATTGGGCAGTTTCTCGAAGCTGTTGATCAAAATACTGGCATTGGTAATGTACCTTTTTACTAAAATTATAATTATTGTTTCAAGTGTGTATGAAGTATATTAAAAATACTGCAATTTCTTTGTTTTAGTTGGTAGCACAACAGGTTCAAACTATTATGTTCGTATTTTATCTACGATTGACCGGGAGTTGCTCAAACCTTCAGCATCAGTGGCTCTTCATAAACACTCCAATGCTTTGGTTGATGTATTACCGCCAGAGGCTGATAGCTCCATTTCTATGTTACAAGCAGGTAACCTTCACATATTAGTTAATTCAATTATGTTTAGTAATGTATAGTGAAAAAATTTTGTGTGGCTTCCTTAAATATTGGCCAGTACCAGTGTCATATTGTCTCTCGGGACGAGACATGAAAAAGACAGAATTTTTAGAACAAAGTTTAGAAGCATTCACATGAGTGCAGTGTAGCTAAATGGTTAGAATGTTCATGCAGATGTAGATTCATTTCTCAGTGTTTTATTCAATTTCATTTTTAAAAAAATAGTATAATTTTAACAAGAATTTTGTTAATTCACACCAATGTGTATTAATTTAATTACATGGGCTTCTTTAAAAATGTTGAATTTCTAACTTTAATGTATTATATCAAACCTAAATTTAATTACAATAAATTTACATGATGCTGCAGGTCGCTTTCCACACACAGACCCACAGTGTGGAGTACCTAGTGTGTGTAATATAATAATATATGTTTTTTCCTTTTTAGATGAGAAACCCGATGTACAGTATTCAGATATAGGTGGTATGGATACACAAAAGCAGGAGATTAGAGAAGCTGTAGAACTGCCGTTGACTCATGTTGAGTTGTATAGGCAGATTGGTATTGAACCTCCACGTGGTGTTCTTATGTATGGACCACCGGGATGTGGAAAGACCATGTTGGCTAAGGCTGTCGCTCATCATACTACTGGTAATAATAGTGTAGTTGTTTTCTTTAAATCAAAAGGTTTAACTTTCGATGTTGCAAAACTTTCATGGATAACAAGAGGAATGTGCACTGTCAATCTGGATGGTACACAATCGTCCCATCAAGCCGGCATAGCGGAGGTGACTGCTACTTGTAGTAATATATATGTATTAGCAGTTGTTTCCTTTCATGGACCGCACTCTAGCTTAACATCAGGCAAAGTGTGGTCGTATGCCGAGCTACAATAAAAAAAGGAACATCTATCATGCTTAAACGTTGATGTTATGTTGAATGAAAAATGTGACGTGTGTTTAAAATTATATAATTTATGTTTCCAACAGCTGCATTCATCAGAGTAGTAGGTTCGGAGTTTGTGCAGAAGTATTTGGGTGAAGGGCCACGTATGGTGAGAGATGTGTTCCGTCTTGCCAAAGAAAACAGTCCGGCCATCATCTTCATTGATGAAATTGATGCTATTGCCACTAAAAGGTATTATCAACTATTATTTTACATCATTACTCTGACTGCTGAGTGATGATATCCCTTCGCCCTTTCCACAATTCCTGCCTCTTCGCATTCCACTTGCTCTAACAGGTATCAAAGTTATTGTAATTTCATGCATATATTTTTTTAAAGATTTGATGCTCAAACTGGGGCAGACAGAGAGGTTCAGAGAATTCTACTAGAGCTCCTCAATCAGATGGATGGGTTTGATCAAACAACTAATGTTAAGGTAAATTATGTTGAAAATTAAACAGGATGAAAATTCTGTACTTTATGTCAAAATGAATTATTTAAAAAAACTGCTGACATTTGTATCATCAGAATTAAGCGAGATTTGAACATGAGTCTCATCGTGATTTCTTGCCTTTTGCCACTTGACTATGGTCACTCTTAATTATTTTTTTAATTTTTAAGCATACTAAGCTAATGCTCTTTAGGTATGGAGCCAGAGTAATAAAAATATTTACAAGCTTTCAAGTTATTCTTTGAAGTTGTATATTTGACAACCAAAATCATAAGCAGTCTCCTTGACTACCATTTTGTTTTCTTAAAATGTATAGGCAGTCCCTACACATTAAGTGAACAAAGTAGTATGTTACATTGTACACAAAGTTGCATTGGTACTGGTCAGAATTTAGCAAGATTTGAACAGTGGTGGGTTTGGACATGAGGATCCTCCCAAAAGAAAGTGTCAAGATTAAAGAGAGATAGTGTTTCACCTAACAGTTCATACATTAGAGAATAAAAGAACTAGGTATAGGAAACTAATGTAGAAAGATAATAGTATAATATTTACAGGTAATAATGGCAACAAATCGTGCTGATACATTGGACCCTGCTCTTCTTCGGCCTGGACGTCTGGATAGAAAGATTGAATTCCCACTTCCAGATAGGTACAATTTTTCTAAAAACTTGAGTCCATTATCCATTAATCAATGGGTTTTGCCAGTCCACTCTGGAGTCCCAGGATAGTACTTCCACTTTCAATCCTCAACAAGAGGATTGTGCACTGTCAACCTGGAAGGAATACATTTATTTGTCTTCTAAAGCAGTCATAGCTGAGGCGACTGCCAATATACTTATAAAGATGTGCCAATGCTTTCCATCATAAATGTTTTTAATTTTTCAGACGTCAAAAACGTTTAATATTCTCAACAATAACAGCTAAAATGAACCTGTCAGAAGAGGTTGATCTAGAAGAGTTTGTGGCGCGTCCAGATCGCGTCTCCGGTGCAGATATTAACGCTATTTGTCAGGAAGCTGGTATGCAAGCTGTGCGGGAAAACAGGTATATTGTTCTATTTATTTTTCCTATTGTTCTAATAAAATTCCTCTTACGAATTTTTTATTTTGAATTATTTACTGACACTTATATGCACATTAACACTCGGATAAACACAAGTTTAGAAAAATAATTTAAGATTAAAATCTACAGAATCCCTTTTATTTCGGATAATTTCGGAACTGTGAGACCTACAGTTTGTTAGAGAGATTATTTATTATATTTTAAAATATTATGGCGGATCCGAAGGTGGGTATAGTGAGTGGTATAGTCATGAATATTTATATTAATATGAATATTTTGTTATTGTTTTTGCTTTCTTTTTCTTATCACCAATAAGTTCCCACTATACATGGCGATCGTGTAAATTAAAATGCATTCTGCCTACCCTGCACGAGTGGGCGCGCGCAGCCAGTTTCGGACACACGAAGACACGTACTGAATTGTTTTATTTTTACAGGTATATCGTACTACCGAAAGATTTCGAAAAGGGCTACAAAAACAACATCAAGAAAGATGAAAGCGAATATGAATTCTATAAATAGATAAAACTTTCTCTTAATTTGTAATGCAAGTAAACTTATATTGTATTTTGTCTTGGATCAATAAAAATAATTTAAAAATACCATTTGATTTTTTTTTAAAGATTAAATAAATAAAACGCTATTGTATACATTTCAATTATGTGTAATTGATAACAAATCTTATTAACAATGTGATATTAAAATAATTTTACAATATATTTGGCATACACGTTACAAATGAAAACTGGATTTATATTACAAATTAAGCAATAAATAAACATAAAAATTATATCTTTAAAATACTCATAAAAATAATTTTAAAGAACATTAGTTACTGCTATATTGAACAATTAGTATTAAAAAACGTGCAATCACGAATAAGGTGGGATATAGTTTATTTTAAATTCTTATTCACGGTATCATATCGCTACTGTATGTAGTGCGTCCACATGCTGCAATATAAATAATACAGACGAAGAAAGCGCCTCTATGAACGGCAGGCTTTATTCTTAATTACGTAATCAACAACTTTAATGCTATGGATACTTTTTCGTGTAAAATGTATATGAATAATCTAATATAGTGCTTATATATTTTTTAAATTACTAATTAATAAGGCACTAATTATCTAAAGGAAGGATTGAGAAGACCTACTCGATACGCGTAATTCTATGGCAATATATCAAATAGGTATATAAATGGGAATGATAATTTGGTTAAATAGTTTACAAAATAGCGTCATATAAAAAATATTTTTGTGACAACCCTAAAATTAATTACATATAAAACATAAAAATAATTAGTCTGTAAAAGAAAACGAAAATTATTTTTCTGGAATGTGAAACAAAATCACTATAGACTCCAGACGGTTTTACAAATAATAATAAAACGTTATTAAAATAAAATAGATTGTTTAAACAAAACTAGAACTATATTCATTATTATTCTAATTTAATTTTACATCTCTCATCGATTTAAGGCCACAAATGTGAATAAAGACCGCTACACGCATGCCAGAAGCTCGTACAAAAATATGCAAGTTGTAACATGTAATTTGCATACTCCCAAAATTGCTAATGGAATGTTAGTTAACTGGCATGCATGTCCGTCCGGCCTCAAATATTACTTTCAATACACACATTTACCCTCTGCCCTAGGCCCTCTTTGCAAAGGCATACATGCCATTTTACTATTTTACTTTACAATAAAAAAATATAAATTGGAAAGTAGTTGAATATATTACATTTATTTTTAAAAAAAACTCAACACTTATCTTGAATTTACAACATCTGATAATTTGTTTTTTAAATAAAAATATAACTGGTTTTTTTAAGTACCATAAAGTAACTTAAGTACGAATTTTATAGTTCACGAGAACTACAATTTTGCTTCCACAAGTACTACAGAGCTTCTGCATACAGCAGTCGCCTCCACTATTGCAGTTTGATACGAATGTGCACTCCCTCTCGTGGCTCATGACTACTTTGTTCAGACTGGGCAAATACCATCATCACTCTGCATATACAAATGAGACGTGAAAACAACTGTTTATTAGAGATATATTAAACGTCTATCTTTTTAGATAAAATTATAGTACACGTTAACAACTTAAAACGTACATATTAATAAATTAATACATACTGAATTCGCTTTCTTAATTTCACGTCTCTTAAAATAATTAGATATTAAGTACAAGTCACTCTAAAAGGATTCTTTTCATGTTCACTCACTCAAGTAATACTGTTTTTAGTAAATAAACAACAGCGTAAACAAAACAATCGAATATTTAAGTAGCTACTGACCAATATCATTCTTTAAGTAAATTCTTAGAAATTATTTAAGAAAAAGAGGTGACAAGACCAATTTATTCTCTTTGTCACAACCTTAGATTTTGAACTTTCATAAATAATTACACAATCTTACATAATAATTCACACTTAAATGCACCCAAAGAAATTAGCAATAGAATGCAACTAGGCCACAAGTTAACCCCAAAAAAAGGTTATAAAAGTTAAAGGACGGCTACATTTATTATTAAATACAACTTTCGGGCTATCCATAAATTGCGTTACACGGCGAAGTCGAGACAATTAAATATGTGACACTAAGCACAAAAGGACTGGGTAAAAAAAATAATGAAATTCGCGTGATTTACATTTATGGATGGCCCCTTACCACGAATGCTGGAAGCATTGTTTGAATACATCTCCATGAACTAAAGATAGGCGATTCATTAAAAAATCTAATTTAAATAATAGACAAATGTCTATTTTCATGGAGTGGACATCGCTTTAATATAATATAAAAACTAACAAGTATATATAAACAGCCAAGTAGAAAAGGAATGTATAGACACTGATAGACAGATTAAACGACGAAATCTAGCTACAAATTTAACAAGGATTTAAGTCAAAAGCCATTTGGCAGTTGTCACTTGAACTATATTGTACGCTAGAAAAACCATGCGTTCATCTTCTTCTAACAATTAAAACTCGCTTTAGAAACAGAGATGGCTAGAGTTAGTTAAAGTATAAAATCTTGATTATTGAGTTACATGGTTTCTTTTTTTATTTATAAAGCATTCATTTCTAAATCATATCAAATACCGCTTTCTAAAAGAAACGTAAACAGACCATACTACGATTGCAACTTCGAGATTTCGTTCGATTATTTACGAATATTATAATGGTCCGTACATATACTATACCTAAACTAATTAAGGCGGTATAATTGTTTCCCTTTACTTACCCCATCTTTAATTAAGTATAAAAACATTCATAATTATTATGAACGCAATAACAAACCGTTAAAAAAAACATCACTGGCTTTGTAACGGACCCATTTCTATTGATTCGTCACCTGTAAGAAAAAAAAAACAAACATCAGATCAAATCTGTCATTGTGGCAACCTCTATTAAAAAGTTTTCTTTTAAAAAGTAAGTTGTCAAAATATGTCAAAGATGTCAAGCTTTTGTTTTTTTATGTCAGAAGATATATTATTTTACTCAAGCTTTTACATGTTTTATTTAATTTAATTGGTGCATCATTTCTCACTCCAAATTGGTGATCAGTTAGTGGCAATAACAAACCCACTGACACTCGAAACGCCACTACATCACACAAAAGATCTGATTATAGTCAATAGACTGATCGCAGATAATAAGTAGAAGAAAAAAAAAAAAAAAAAATTGGTGATCATAAAATAAGTGTTTGGCAGGGTATTACCGTATGCGCTATGAGCGGCACGAGCAGAGCGGGCGGTCCAGCGCGTTGTAGAAAGCGATGGTGTAGAAGTCTCGCGGCAGAATGTCTCTGAGCGGGATCTCTCACCAAGGTACATTCCACAAAGGCCAACAGGTCAGGCGGACATTGAGCACGGGGACGAGGAGGTGGCATGTCGCGGATTCGACGCATCGCCTGTAATATATTAAAACAATAAGTTAACGATTGCCTGTTATGCTGGATTGAGGAGATTAATGCAACATTCTGGGATTATTCCTTGAAAGTGGTGCTTCATTCATCACCCCACTTACCACATCATGAATTGTATAAAGATGCAAACTCGGGCTGGAAAGCATTGACTAATAGTGTTGGTGTAATTACCTGCAAGGGTGGTTCATTGAAGAATGGTGGTTCCCCATCCACCATTTCCACCAGCATGATGCCCAACGACCACACGTCTACTTCGGGACCATATGGCAGTCGAGAGATCACCTCTGGTGACATCCAATATGGGGTGCCAACTAAGGACTTTCGTTTTGGTAACTCCTAGAAGAATAAAAGTCAAATACAATATATTTTTTTTTTGTTATTCAATTCAATTTGTTAGTGGATAAATCATGTATATGAAAAAGTTTGTGATTAAATTTGACATTACCTGAGATACTTGAGCACAAAATCCAAAATCGGACAACTTGATGCGGCCATCGGCTGTCATTAGAATAGAATCTGATTTTATGTCTCTATGAATAACCCCTTGATTGTGAAGGAATGATAAAGCCTGAAAATTTAAACGAAAATTAAACAACTACAATAAGCATGGAAGCTTGTAGATGCCAGTTTGTTTTGCATACCTTCAAACACTGTTTGCAAACAGTAGCAATTTGGTCAGGATCCATTCTTGTACGTGTTACAATGTCAGTTAATGCACCACCAGCCAAATGTTCCATCACTACCCACAATTCATCACCTACCAGATATGACGCATGCATTTCTACTATATTAGGATGTGGATAATCTCGCATTATGACCTGTGAAAAATAATTAATTATTATATAGATTTTTGTCATACTCTCTGCCTGATGTTACGCTAAAATGCAAAATGCAGTCCATGAGTAGAAACAAGTGCTACCACAGAGAAATGCCGCCATTATACCGGCTTGAGGAGATATGAATTGCACCAGCTGTAATACCAGTGTAAAAAAAAAATACCAGGCTAAAAACCACAATCAGTCTGGCTACCACTCTTTCCCCTCATAATTATGTTAAACTAACGTCACAAATATAAAACAAATAACGACTTACAACTTCATTAAACAACAGTTCTCTTCTTGATTGATTCGACAAATTCATCATTTTAACAGCGACCCGCCGTCCATTTCGTATATCTGTCGCCGCACAAACTATACCCGTACTGCCATCGCCAATTTTCGTGAAGCCAGTCAACGTCTTCCTCGGATCACCCTCATTTACAACTAGACGAAGAGCCGCACGGAACTGTAAGACAACCATTTTAAAAAGTCAATTTAATTTATTTTTATTAGCTCAGTCTACCGTCCTGGGGTAGTACCACCACTTGAAGTGACCTCGCATTTCAGGATCCATTTGGAAATAGCCAAATATAGTGAGTATCCTCGAAGAGGGGGTGCCTGCTGCCTGTAGCAGTTGTTTTTATTCATGGACCACACTCTAGCTTGACATCAGGCAAGCAGTCATATACAGAGCTACAATAAAAAAAAATACAAGTAAATAAACCAACCTGTTCATGAGTCAATCTTAATTCATGTTTAGAAGCAGCCATTGGAAGAGCAGCGACAATTGGCGATGGTGGTGGAGGTCTGACCGTTGTCGGCTGTGGTTGACGTGGATAACCAAGTGACTGAACATCGCCGCCTATTATTAATAGACCACATTTACTTTTGTATAGTATATAGATCAAATAAAAAAGTGTAATTACATTTAAAAATATATATGTCATCAATTAATAAAGCATTTAACGTGAAAGCCAACACCTGAGCGTCCATACATTTTGTATTACAACATTGTTTGAAACAAAGCAGATTTTTGTTGAAATTAAGTAATTTTATAACCTTCTCAGAACTAATTATTATCGCAAATCACTATAATAAACAAATAGCTACGGCACAGAATATATAATATGCATTTTAAACATTTTATATTGGTTATATTTCACAACGGTTACATTTCCTTTATTTCAAATTATTTTTACAAAAAGTGTAAAAAACAAGAAAGTTTTGTCATAAAAAATGTGTACTCACCCATTGGAGGATTGTTGCCATTTAAGCCAGGATGTTTATTATGCATGTGTTGACCAGGATGATAATGTTGGTAAGCTGAGTTGGCATTCTGAACATTTTGATATGTCATTGCTGCATGGTGATTGTCATTACTCATTTCTGAGACATTCCTCACATATGCCTCATGCGGTTGCTGGGAATAATCTACAGGAGACTCAGTTATTGGCTTATTCATGCCATAATTATTCTGGTCACGTCTCACACTCTGATATTGTTGAGGGGCAGGCGGAACGGGAGGTGACTCTTCAGGAACAGCTGGTGGAACGTTCGCTTGATTTCTAAGATCTCTTCTTATCCTCGGAGGACTTGTGCTTCTTAAGGAATTGGAACGAGCGACATTTGATGTTTTTGGTAACACTACTCCGTTGTGAATGGACTGCTGTTGTATACCTGACGGCAGTGGCCGGGGGACTGGTGTCGAGGCACTGCTTCTATGCTCACCTCTAACTATCTTTTTTAGATCTAATATTTCAGTTTGTGTGATTTCTGATGGATCCACTAATGGCAGAGGCCGGTTTGTTGATTTTAATATCTGTAAAAGTTTAATTTAATAACAATATTTCCAGACAAATTACACAAAATATGTATCACTGATTTTAGTAACCAAATTACCTGATTATTTCCAACAAGTGAAGCCCATTGCAGTGGGAGTCCTACAAATTTGCCTTCTCGTTTATCAAAGCCAGTGTGGACTCTGTGTTCAAAATTACTTGGTGGTGAAATAAGAGGCTTCTTCTTTTTCTTTGAAAACATCATTTAACTGTATTTATTCTACAACAAAACCACAAAAACATTCTGAGTGAGACGCTACACCAACGTATTTTATTATTTTAAATATAGTGCCTAGCTAGACTGAAAAAGCAATATCGAAAGCACGAGCTTTACGAAACAACGCTACACTTTCTTTTGCAATTAGAAATTATACGCATAAACCTTTAATACGTTACATTCATTACAGTTGTAAGTGGATAAGTACACGTTTTAATAATGTCAATAACACACTTACCACTTGTTTAGAAGTTGATGTGCGAACACTACTTGAATTCCTAATCCATCACCACAATATACCTACCACTACGTGACATTCCTCGCGGCCATGTCTCCAAATTGATAAACTCGATTAACGTAATCACATTAACAGAAAAAATATATTTATTAACATCGAAAGCACTAACGAATGTTAAAAATCGTGAGACAACAAAATTCTCGGAAAATAAATATCAAAGGTAATAAATATACAATACATAAATACGCGTCAAAAACCCACATACACGACGCACGACGAATAATCTGTGCACGACGAAGGAACTCGATGAACTAGTCCATAACTAGTCTGTGATAAACAGCGAACATTTCATAGACTTCTTTTTACTTATTTAGTTCAATCACCGTCTACTAGATGGCGGTATAATTTTATTCATAGGGCCAAGTACGAAGTTACGTTTACGCCGCGTGTAAGTGTAATGCGGGATATCTTCACTAATAGGATCCTTTCATTTGATTTCGTACTTCATTAGCGGTCAAAATAACACCGTCTGATTGGTGGCTTGTACTTGGCTCTCGGGCTATAATTGACGAGTTTCTTGTGGCAGATTTCAAATATTCAAAATAAAAACATTATATTGTAATAATATAAGATTCAAAATTGTTAGTTCAAACACTGAACGATAGATGTCACTGTAAAATTATAATAACATTAAAGCAGTGCCGCGCCGTTTGTATTTTGTAATGTGGTTAGGAAGGCATGATCTATCAAACGAAGTTTCTATTGATTTATATTGTTATCCTCCTTGATAAACGTAACCGCACGCGTTTTCCTAATGCGGTTTGAAATACCTTCAGACTTCTTTGACACTAGCAAATTGTCATCGAGGAACATAATACTCACTTGTCATATTTGAAACATGGACTAGGTTTTGGCGGCCATCTTGAGATGTGTTATCTGTTTTGGAATTATTTTCCTAAACTTGTGTTTCTTCGAGTGTTAATGTGTAATAATGGTGGATTATTAACCACTAAGTGTTTGTGAACGTGTGTGAGTGTGAGCAAAAAATTCAAAAGATGAGAACCTCCGTTTCCATTTTCCCTCCAGAACTCCCTAGGACGTTTCAGTAAAGATTCTACCATTTTACTAAAGCAATTTTTGACTTGACTGAGACTTGACCTAACTGTTTAGTGTGATGAATGAATTACTTGTGATGCACAATGTTATTAACTTGATGCAAAAAAAAAGTACTTTGACACTGGCAAATTGTTATACGCCATATAAAAAAAAGCATGGACTAAGGCCTAGATGGGCCTAGATAACTATATACTAGTACTAGTGATAAAACCAATAAAACTATAAGCAGCATAAGCAGACTATAAGTATAAAGTAAGAAAGGTCTTGGATTTGATTCTCGAAGATGCTCGTCGTAGTTTGAGTTTAATCATCGAACTCGATACCCAAGAGTTTGATTTATTAATTAATATTTTATTAGTATCATTAGAGAGTATTATGTTTTTTTATCAGCGTGCCAGCTTCTGTATGTGGTCCGGTAGTTTTTAGTTTTAGCATTTAGCATTAAAAATACGCTATGGAAAAAAAACAGAAGAAGCACAGCCAAAGGAAACATTCTGTGAGTATTGCACACACGTATTTGGTAAATAAAATAGATATTCAGAGTAAATCAAATCTGCCTCGGTTTTAGTTTCCTATTTAAGTTTTAAGTACAGTATGTTTTTACAGTCATCCAGCAGTAGTACAGATGAATGGGTTGAAGTCCAAAACAAAGCAAAGCGTTCTGTGAGTATGAGAATAAATCAACCTGTGTTTATCACTAAAAATGTTTACCCAAAATGTTAATTTGATTACAGTCGTCAGAGAGCTCTGATGCAATGGACAAAACAAAGTCAAGTAAAAGAGATGATTGGATGACAATGACGAATATTAAAACTTACAAAAAAGAAATTAAAGAGAAAAAAGAATTTAAAACATATAATCCAGGTACTAATAGTAGAGAAATCAATCCATACTGGAAGGATGGAGGGGTGGGTGTTCCTCAGACTGCAGATGAGTATAAAAAATCAAAAAAATTCATGAAACCCAACAATGATGGTGATTATTATAGGAATAAGTCTTACACTACTTATGATATTGCAAAATCTAATAAAGACTATAAAACAACAAATGAAAGGAAATTTAAAAGTTCAACTTCTGATAATGAATATTATAGAAGCTTAGACAGAGGAGAGTTCACAAAACAAGAGCGAGATGAAGATACTTTTAGCCCTAGAAGTCATGAAAGAGATGAATATGGAAGTAAATCATACAACTGGAAAAGAGGTAGTGACATAGACAAACAATCTAAAGTTTATGAAATAGAAAAAACTGAAGAGAGACTCCGGAGAAGTGAAACGGCAACTAAGGAAGTGAAAATGGAGGATGAAAAATACTTAAGTGATGAAAAGATGAATAAATTGGCTGCTAAATTAATTAAAGCTGAAATAATGGGTGATACAATGTTGGTTAGTGATCTTAAAAGTAAATTGGAAGCTGCAAGGCAATATAGAAAGAACAATCCCCTTACTGGAGAGGAAAGTGGGGATCAAGGCATAATGTTAACAGCGACGAGTAGTACTGGTAGTAGCAGACCATTGAGTAAATCTTATAACACTAGTGACAATTATAATAGAAAGAGGAAGTCAGAAACACATAGATCTGGAGAGAGAATGAAATACTTCGGAAATGATGATAAATTTACTTTGTCGCAAATGGTAATTTTTTTTAGTAATTTATATACTATCATATAAATTACTAGTTTTTATATCATGTTTTTTTGAAAATCACTTTTACTTGTTAGAAATAATTTCAACAGGAAAATCTGATATGAATACGAGCTAATTCTTTTAACTTCTATAGATACTTTTATTAAATCTGATTATGCTGTGGTCTATGCCATGGTATCTAGGGGAGATTCTGTATATGGTATGAATACCATCTACAATCCACCACACTGCAATCTCTCCCAGGAAGGCCAGGAGATTTCACATTCCTGCACTCCTCTGGGAGTGTCCTTGTGTATGTGTTCATTACATAACCTCATGTTTTAGGTTGAAGAAGAAAGATATGGTAACAATTATGACAATGATGCACAACTAGCCAAAATTGCTGGTAAACATAAGAATCCTAATGATGACTTGGAAGATATATTCACAAGTGAAATATCTAAGAATGTTAGCAATGTAAAAGAAGATGCTAGAGCAAGACAAAAAGCTATCAATGAACATAATAAAATAGAGAGGACCTTAGAAGGTTGTGAATATTGTATCGATTCTAAAAACATGTTAAAACATCTTATGGTTAGTTGTGGTAGTAAGGTTTACTTAACTTTACCTGCGAGGAAGTCTTTGGTTCAAGGTCATTGTATAATAACAACTCTTCAACATTTGACATGTGTTACTGCTCTTGATGAAGATGTATGGGAAGAAGTTATGGTAAATATTTGTTTATGGTTTTTACTTAATTATTGTAATTATTTACAACTGAATGTGTAATACTTCTTTTAGTGTTAGGTGTAGAATATTATGGTTTTGAAAATGGTTAATTTTCTTTTCTATTTCAGGACTACAGAAGGGCATTAACACAATATTACAACTCACTAGATATGGATGTAGTTTTCTTTGAAACTGCAACCAATTTAAATAGATACCCACATATGGTTATAAACTGTGTTCCTCTACCACGAGACGTCGGAGAGACAGCACCAATATATTTCAAAAAGGCACTTCTTGAATGTGAAGCTGAATGGGCGATGAATAAAAAGATTATTGATTTAAAAGGAAAAAATATTAGAAAGGGTGTTCCAAAAGGGTTACCATATTTTTGGATTGATTTTGGGATGACTCCTGGTTTTGCACACGTTATTGAAGATCTACACTTGTTTCCTAAAAATTTTGCACAGGTAAATTTTAATTTTGAGGTATTTTGACCCACCTACACATTATGGAACTAAAATTAAACTTTTCTATTACAGGAAATCATAGGTGGAATATTAGATTTAGATCATAGTTTGTGGAAGAAACCGCAAAAGGAATATGGTGATCAACAAAGAAAGAAAGTTTTAGAATTTATACAAACATGGAAACCCTTTGATACTTTAAACAAGAGATGATCTACTTATTAATATAATTAATGTTAAGTTCAGTGAACATGAAAGATGTAAAAATACAGTACGCCTGTATAAATTCTGTTTTAATGTGGACATAGATAATGATGGCAAATTTGCATGGTTTTTACAAGTGTAACAATCAATTAAGAGATCATAGACAATGAATAACTTTTAGCTTGTTTCGTGTTTGCTTCTTAAACCCATAAAAATGCTTTTTATTAAAATGAACACAGGAGATGTTTTATTCTTAGTTATTTTTTATATGCTTCTATAAATAATTGTTGTTGATCCAACATTGAGTTGATATGTAAATTAAACCTCTAGTATAAAAATATTATTTGTTATTTTTATTAACTATTTTCTTCATCTTTCATCATTTGTTCTATAACTTTTTGTCGTTCTGCAGCTCTTCTTAATTTTGATAATACAACGGATTCATAATCTCTATCAGTTATTAAAGATGGTCCTGAAATTTTTGATTTTGTAGTTATTACTGGCTTTTCATTTAGCCATTTTAGTGTGAGTGGATTTTCAGGGAGACCTGTGAACAATGAATAACTCTATTAATTCATTATTATTGGTAAGGACGATAAGGTATAAATTTTTTTTGTCAAACTCTGAGGTCACAAGGAGCCTGGAGCCCCTGCAACTTCGCAAAAATTCGCGTCTTTGTGTGTCCTTTATCGCTTATACCATGGTGAATGCTCTGAAGAGCTCTTAACCTTATTCCTACTTCCTCATTTCATTGCTGTAACACCTGCACTGGGCGAGAAAAACATCAGCTCTGTTTCTACAGAATTGGAAGCCGAACAAAACAGTTTGTGCATCCTTTTTATATTACACGATCGATAAATGGAATGCTTTGTCCTCCCACTCCTTTCACCTTGGATCTTTCAAACCGAGTGTGAAAAAGCACTTTAGGCCGGCATAGTGTCTGGGACCACTGCTGCGGTTCTCCAGTCGTCTGTACTCATGGACCTTCACTATGCTTACCATCAGGACAGTAGAGGTCACATGTTGCGTAATATAATATTATCCTGTTAGCTTCGCTGCTGCATGCTCATTTCTAATCCAGTGCCATAGGTGTGGTTACTGGACTACTACATAAGAAAAATACAATAACTAACCTTTTTCAAAGTCAACAGCCATTTCCGAAGCTTCTTTTGTAGTAAACTCTACTAAAGCACTTCCTTTCTTCTTAGATGATATAATCAATACAGCTATTTCACCATATTTTTTTAAAAACCTTCTTAAATTTGATTCATCATAACCACCATTCGTTTCATCTGTTTTTGATACTTTCCATTTTATCTTAATCCTATTTAAACTAGGATCCCATACAGGATCGAACATTTCTCCTTTAGATCTTTGTATTTCCTCTTTGACTCTTTCTTGTTCTTTTTGGAGTAAAAGACTCCCTTCTCTTTGTAGTCTTTGTAACTCGGCCTGCAATAATTCTTCATCTGTAAGTTTTCCTTTTCCAGAAGTAGCTTCTCTTTCCCGTCTTTCCAAATCTTCCTTAAGTTTCTGTCTCTTACTGTCGAGTTCTTTATTTCGTAATTTAGCTGCAGCCTTAGCTCTTAATACTTTATCATATGCAGCTCTTGCTGCAACATCAGTCAATATTTCTAACGCCCTAGAAAGTTCATGAAATGTTTCTGTGGCCTTAGGGTCGTCTGGATTTTTATCAGGGTGGCATTGTAGAGCTTTCTTGCGATAAGCCTTTTTAATCTGAAAATTAGGTCATAAAAATATTAAATACAATAATAATCGTTAACAAAAAGATACCTAAATATAGAATTATGAAAATATTTAAACTTCTCTTACCTCCGATTCTGAGGCTGTTATTTGTAAATCAAGAAGTAGATACAAGTCGGTATCTTCTATATTTTTCTTTGCCATTGTGTAATTATAATCTATATATGTACATAAAGAAAAATCGAATAATGAAAAATTGATGAAAAATAAAATAATACTACAGCCAAATTGACAACTATTTCCAAATTGACGCAAGATTAGTGCGTTCATTAACTTCATTTTTTACAAACTGTAAAATTGTAGTATGTAAGTATGTATTATGTATCAAGAACTACTATATGGTCTGTAATCAATCTATGTACCAACTATGTTAAATATTTTTAGTATTAATTGATAATTAGTAATTATTATTTATTTATTTTTGTATTAATTGGAGTTTCATTCTTATAGTTATTTTTTGAACGAACTTTTTTTAGGTGGTGTTCTTACGAGCGTTAGGAAACGCTGCGTTATCGCACATAATTTTTAATTTTAATTTGATATTTGGAATTCTTTAAATCTTATTTTAAATGCTTCACTTTAAAAAACTTCCAATAACTGATTTTTAAAAATAACATTTTTTTTTATCCACTTTACTTAAATAGGCGGAGAAAGCGCACGTATAAACGCTTCCCTAACCTATAAAAAGTTGTTTTAAAATTAACAGGGAAATCGTTCTATTTTTATTTTTTAAATATTATTGTTACCATTTTATTAAAATACATGCGAAACGCAAGCAAAGTTGAATTAAAATGATGCTTAATCGTACAGGTACGCAAATAATGGTTATCAATTATATATTTTAGATATTTGAATCTGATTTTCTCCAACACTTATTACAGGAAAATACTTGCTAATCAAGCAAGTCAATTGGATACGAGGACTTACGACCGCTGCAGAAGTTGTCCCACAAACTTCACAAGGTATGTAAAAATAATTCGATTTTTGGCAGATAAACTTTGCTATTACTGTTTTTAATTTATTTTTATCTTTTTAGAAAAACAATTAAGTGTCGCATCGCCATTAGACCATCCAGACTACTTCCAAGTGCACAACTTATTCAGTGTTAAAGATTTGTTTGATGCCAGAGTACATTATGGCCACAAAGAAGGATCCCTTAACGATGGCATGAGACCTTACCTATATGGGTCGAGACTGGGTCATCTGATATTCGATTTGGATATTACAGCAGATCATTTAAGGAAAGCGTTGAATTTTACAGCTCACATTGCTTATAGAGGTGGCATTATACTGTTCTTCAACAGAAATGCTCTTAACGCTCATTTAGTTGAAAAGACGGCCCTTGAATGTGGTGAATTTTCTCATACGAGGTACTGGCGTGGTGGTATATTTACGAATGCCGATCGTCAATTTGGTAGTGTCACTAGGTTGCCAGATTTATGCATTTTTTTAAATACACAAAATAACATTTTGAATCAACATACCGCTGTCCGAGATAGTGCTAAAATGTTAATCCCTACGATTGGTATTGTGGACACTAATTGTAACCCTAATTTAATCACTTATCCTGTACCTGGAAATGACGATTCACCTGCATCAATACAGTTATATTGTAATTTGTTCAAAGCTGCAATCCTTAGAGGCAAGGAGGAAAGGAAAAAATTCATGCAAGAAAATGAATAGTTTTTTTTTGTAATTTTATAAAATAGAATATTATAGCTATTATCATTAAGTAAAAAATCTTGTTTTATTTAAAAAAAAACATAGGTTTTGTAAAATTCAAATATTTTATTTATAAAAGACAAATATCACAAGAAAATAATGAATAACAATTGGTGCGACTATGATTAAAAAATAAAGAAGATAAAATTGCTAAACTACATAAACAAAATAAAGGATCTTAGACAAAACAAACTTAGGTAAAAAAGTAGGTACAGTTATATTGATAAATTTAATATTATATATGTTTTAATGTTTTATGCATAGATTAATGATTGGTCTCCGGACGCGCTACGACTCTATCGAGCGTTAGTGAAGACCAATCTATGGTTTTACGTTATTTCAATTCAAAATAGAAAAAACAAGCCACAGTAGCATTTAACCAAGCAATACTTTTCTCATCATATGTGGATATTGTGATGAGCTCTCCTCTCGACTTTCCCAGCTACCGGTAATACATTTAGAACTACAAAGATATTGTAGCAAAGGTATTCTGTATTTGCCACAGAAATCCACAAATTTGATATGCTCTACGCGATTATCAAAAAATACACCTGAAATCGATAAAAAAAAGAATTTTAGTAGTCTTTCTGATGTGAAAGAATATTAATTAGGTCGGATTTAATTGGAATGTAAATAAAATCAATATTTAAGCCCACTATCGGCAGAGGCAGAGGCGTCTCGTTATAGACGCGTCACATTTAATAACAAAAACAGAAGCAGTCACCTCCACTATGCCGGCTTGAGGAGACGAGCATGTACCATCTAGATTGACTGTGCACACTCCTCTCGTTATACCTGGCTACTTTCAAACTATTCACGAAACGCGACTAAGTCACTTCACGGGTGTTACATTCGAAAGTGGTGGTACTACCCCAGGATGGCAGACTGGACAAATAACCATCATCAGTCTACCTACCACTCTTTAATTGAGAAATTAATGCCTTATTGATCCAGTCATCGATCGAGTGGCTTAGTCGTTTCAGAATCAGCAAGTAGTCAGCCTGGGTGGTGCGCATGTGTCATCTCAAACGGACGTATAACCGAAGCCACTGTATCCGCACGGTCTTAATTAAATTTTAAACTATCTTTGTTACACAAATACCAATTAACTTTATGAAAATAATGCAAAAATTATGTATGTAATCACGCGACGTCTGTTTATGCTCCGTAGGTCAATGGTCATCTCACATAAAACTTATTATTATTATCAGGATATAGCAGTATTAATTATTATGAGACAATTTAAGACCTATGTACTCAATAGTTAACCCCAACCAACCTATTTGATAATAGTACTGCATAATAACAGGATATCCATTGTCCTTTATAACCATGTCTATGACTACCTACGTACAAGGAATGTTAACAATTTAACATTACACTAAATCAACCAGGCAAAAGTTCAGTACGAATTCTGCACTTTAAATAAACCAATTGTGACCGTTCTGCGCCTGATGTTAAAACTATAATGCGGTCCATGAACGGAGACAACTACTAGCGGCGATATCTGCAGGCAGCAGTCATCTCTGCTGTGCCGGCTTGAGAAGACGGATTAGCCCCGGCTACTTCCCAAGCTGATCACTTAAAATATATACCTACTCACGTGTACATAAGTGTACAAAGAATTTTTTTTTAACGGCCGTGGTCTAGTGGTGGATAGCGTGTACTCACGATCGATAAGACCCGTTTTCAAATCTCGTTGACCGGTGTCAATGTTATGTACTTTGGTCGCTCAGTGCCTACGATCACTAGCTTAGTATAGAACAAAAAAATACTAAGTAATAAAATTGAATATTATGTAATTATCTGTGACAAACATAAGTGCAATTACCTCTACATTTAGGGTTAACACAACATTGAGCTACATCAAGATAGTTCAATAATGAAGTTGGTAAATCCCCAGGCCCGACAGCAATTCCATGTAACTTGACAGTTCTTCCAGCTAATTCTAATAAACTCGGTGGTTGTAATGTCATATTGCTGACAAACCGCACCACCAATGGATTGTCTCGCAAACTCAACTGTAAAAGAAAAAAATATTCGTGGGCGGAAATGATGGAAAGAACTAGAAGCTGCATTTTAAATATATTGTGAAATAATATTCCAATTTAGATAATGACGTAGTTTATTGCAGTTTTATCAAGTTTATTGTTAAGCCAAAATTAAAGATAATGATTGTTTAAATCGGTGTTTATTTTTTATTATCTCTAAAATAATTTAATGACGTCACAGATTATTTTAATTGTAGACTTATTATAATAACTTTCATTATTATCATTATAGTCGTAGGTATTTTATTAAACAATTAAATATTGAGAGTAATTGCTTATTTTTTACTTGGGGGATGATTTTGCAAAAACGCTGAAACACGTAGTAAAATTATTTATTAGTGGGGTCCCTATGTAAACTTTTTTTAAAAGAAAAGGTCCATATTTTTCTCCGGTATGAAATTTAAATGTCTTTAATAAAAAATTGTTCAGCGATTTAGAATAGCATAGATTTATTATTGGTCTTCGTCTACGCGCTGGGACGAGCGCAAGCGGAGATCAATCATGAATCTATGGGTATCGAACTGACAGTTACGTTCACATATATGGTGTATAGGTTCTTATAGTACAAACCACTTCATTGGTTCTGAAGTTTGGCACAAGCCGCTGCGCAATACACAAATTGAGATCTCAACGAGATACGATGAACGTGAGTGGGAAGGGCACACTCCTGAGCTACATTTTTATAGGTTCTATTAATTTTTAAAATTAACTTTTAATTTTATTATTGTAAACTTAGCACTCGCAGCTAACTTCCGAGACGCCATAAAGTTTGACGCGACCTATACTACATCATGTTCATGAAAACTTACCTCAGTTAAACATTTTAGCTTGATAATTTGCGGTGGTAGTGTTTTAAGACGATTTTTATGTATAAGCAGAGAACGCATTTGTCTCAAATTCGCTATACTTGCTGGTAATTGTTCTATCAGATTATCATTCAGTATTAATGCCTGTAATGCATTCAGACGACCAACAGTGTCTGGAATATCCGTTATTTGATTACCGCCCATAGCTAGTATCTGTAAACTGCAAGAAAAATATTCAATAAATATTCCGATTGTGGCTGGCAGAAAGGGGACGGTTATCTTTGTATGGAAAAAATACTGAGGATTTCTTAGTAACATCTATTAATGAAATATATGTTCCTCATAATCTCTACATTATAGTGGTAATATTAGTTTTATCATGTTTAACCGGAATAATGAGAAATAGATCAATCATAATGACCTAAATGAATTCAATGTAAATATTCATAGTTCCAGTTAGATGTCTATAGTCTATCGCCCATTTACTATAATAAATTGGTTATTATTTTTGCTTAATATGACCAATACGCGTGCAGAAGGACCACAAACAAGGATCTCCTTTTGTTTATAAAGAATGTAAATTAAAGGACGGTAGGCAGACTAATAACGGTAATCGCCACTTTAAACCCGTCAAATGACCCAGTCGCGTCTCGGGATTACTTAGCTCAAAAGAATCTCATCGTCATCTCTGCTCTTAGGCCATATTTCACCTTAACATCAGATGGATTGAAGTCACATGCGAAGCTACTTCCTATAAGAAACATAGTTTATTCGGATTCAACATTCACCATATAGGTACCTAGTTGATATAAATTCTGTGTTTCATTGCATCCAATGAGAAACGATTTTATTCGCACGCTAATTAATAATCTTTTATTTGTTTTAAACAAGCTGAATTTAGGTATTTTTCTTAGTTTAGATCATTTTTCCACAATGCAAGACACGTGAAACAAAGATATTTTTGTAGTGCAAGTGCATTTGAATGATTATTTCCTTTGAACTTGAAGTATGGGTTAAAACTGGTTATAGACACGCTTAGAATATCATTGTGAGTTACAATGTTGCATACAAGTTTTCTTATTCATATATGCGTATTATAATAATGTTACATTGCATAATATTGCAATAAAGCATGCTTAAACTGAATATATCAATCCCACGCATGACGTCACAATGCTTTACCTATTTTGAAAGATAAATATCGAATAATAAGGATAAAAAAAATAAGTAGATAAGATTATGATCAAAGTTATAAATGACGAAGTTTTATTAAAATTAATTATATTTAAACACATGATACCTATAGGTATACTATGTACTTAGTTATCTTTATTATCCTATAGGTGTTTTGTTAAAAACATTTTCTTCTAGTTTTTGTTTAATCTTGCTTTGTCAGCGGTTAAAATCACCTATCTGACACAGGTTAAGGTTACAGACAGACAGACAGAGTTTCCACTCAATTTGGTGAAGATGCAACCCGCAAGTTTTATCTAAACTCTGTAATTATCAAGTTATCTACATATTTTTAATAAATATGCTATAGTTTACCTAAATAAAAACAAGCACTAAGTATAAAAAGGTTACCTACAAAATGTGTTGATTTGTTATTCTCGTTTCAGTTTTGGACATGAATACAAATTCGTAGTAGGTACTATTATGAAAGTATTACGTATGCGAGGCCTTTGTGAGTTTCGGTGACATAATTTTGAATCAAGGTTTGAGATAAGCGGTCGAGAATTTAACAATTCTGCGCTATTGAATAGGAATAACTTTTTAAAAGTGTTTGTGTGATGCGAACAGTGGATGACTGTATTGGAAGGGGGCGCAAGACCTGTCACAGCCAGATTGGTCAAAAGAGCAGATAAAGTGCACCATTATTAGTTCTCCGAGGAACAGTCTCGCTCGACTGATGTGCACGCAAGAGCTGAGTGATGGATGTAAACGGAGTGTAGAGAAGTCGCTGGTCCTCCATAGTACCCGGAAAAGGGTTATGGACGTGAGCTACGTTAGTGTAAAACGTTAGAATTTGAGAAAAAAAAATTAATTTAAGTTAGCAGACAGGCATGTGACTGCAAACCGTCTGCTGTTAGTCCATGAGATATCGAAGGCGTGAATTAATTTATTTTGAAATATTGTCGCGAATTTTTTTTATTATGCCTAATCAATTTTTAAATTAGAAAATATCTTTTATTATCAATGAAATCATTAAAATTATTATTACGAGATAAGTAGATTTCAATGATAATAAAGTTTGTCTGCCAACATAATATATCGTTATTATGGCTGGCGTCCACTAGGCTCCCCGAATCGAATCTTAAAAATTCGGATTTTATACAAACTCCAGAACTGCGTCAATTAGGAAGGAGCGAAATAAAATCCAATCGTACATCAAGCTAATTTCTGATTTTACGTGGCAATACAAATCGCATTTGTGTATTTGGACGCAAGCAGAAATGTGATTCAATTCTTCTCTAGTGGACGCCAGGTTTTATTGCTATAAAAAAATGTTTTGCAATGTCTTTGTTTCACGTAGCCAATGAATTTTCAGTTTGTCAACTGGAAAATTACCAAAGAGTAAAGTATGAAGTAATATAGTGTTTTTACCTGTTTAGTTTCCAAATGCTCTTTGGTATATTAACAATATTATTAGCGCCTAAATAAAGATAACGTAACGATGTCAACCCCAATACTTGCTCAGGGAAATGATTAAGTCTATTGCCACTCAAATTGAGCTCCCTTAGGGAACTCTTCTCCGAAGTGAAACTTTTTGGTAACGACTCGTTAGTCAAACAATTATTTTTCGCCGATAACGTTGTTAAGGGACAATATTCCAATATATCTGGAAGGCTGGACAATCTGTTATTGCTCACATCCAAGACCTTTAAATTGCGAAAGTCGTTTAGGTGTTCCGGGAGACTTTGCATTCGATTATTGTAAAGAAGAGCAACTTCATAGCGTTCGGCGGATTTCTTCTCGGCTGTAAGATCGCCTAACTCCGTCGACAAACTCGATGAATTCATCAGTCGTCCAGCCAAGTTGAGAGTTTTTTGCTCTCTACTGTCGCTATCGCAGCTGTCCGATGTATAATACTCCATTTTATAAACACTGATAGTTTAATTTGATATAAAGCGTCTTATCAATTAGTGAATACACAATTCATTACACATGTTTAGAGAGCGGATCTCAAGGATATAGCGCACACGACCGACCTGCACTGTGGCCGTTTTACAACTACAACCGCCTCTTACTCGTTTAATGCGCACGAGTGTGCAATTTGAATGGGTCCCTACAACCAGTTGTAACTTTGCCCGTATGTGTGCGTGCCGATGTATAAACGGGTACTATCAGTGTGGAGGTGCTAAATCATTTTATTGTCAGGCACTCGGCACGTGATCCCGTAATAATTTGCGTTTATATTTTATTATGATAAAAAATTTAAAGAATTACACACACTTAACAGTCAGAATTGTGGTTCTGGGGATCGAACCCACGCCCTGTCCACTTCCAATATTGACGCCTCACATTGCTGGAGTCGTTTAAAAAATCCGGGCAAATTATTAAAAATATAATATCACATGTATTACAATACGGTGTTCATATTTTCTCCGTCATAAGGTATTTACTGAATCATGTCGTTACCCGTGTGTGCGCAAGAGCCACACAACTTAGCCCTTTCTTCCATCGGACGTCCAGGCACCCGGAGAGGTACCATCCATTTACGGTCCAAGTTCCTAAAGTGCGTACGAGGCGTTTTGACAACACGTTCCTCGTGCGTACTGCGAAACTGTGGAACTCCCTGCCGGTGTCTGTTTCCGATACGTACATGGGCCTCTTTAAATTGAAAGTAAATAGGTAGCTCATAGGCAAGCGTGCTCCACCTTAGACCGCATCACTGCTTAACATCTGGCAGGGTGTGGTCAAACGCTTGCCTATTGAGCATTTAAAAAACCCGTCTGAAAAGGAAAACTTTTGGCTGTTGCAGGATGACGTCACACCAGTCAAGAACACCGTGAAAAGGTAACATCGCAGTACGTTCGCCTTACCATTTAATACCATTGACATATTGATTAGCTGACTGGGGTCTTTGAACTTTTCATACAGGGACAAACTTTTCTCAATTAGGCAGGATAAAAACATTGAAACTAAAATAAAATGCGATATTTACTAGTCATTTAATATTTACTTTTATAATAATGTTATTTTCATTCATAACTAACAACGATATGGGTGTTACGATGTATTTTTATTATTCCGTAAAAACAAATTAAAACAAAATACAAATTTCACTCACTATTAAATTTTAATATTACAATAATTGTAATAGAAACATTTTTTAAATAATTTATGCTCAATAACTCCGTGGAGATATTCCCAGTGGTGCTGGTGAACAGAGCTTATACAGAAGCAACGCTCATTTTACAATATAAGACTTAAATATGCATTCTATAATCTACGGCCCCGCACCGCGGTACAGGGCGAGCTATTCCATATACTTTTAAGAATCATACCATTAAGATAATTATAATAATAATATATTTACATGAAATATAAAGTGTCAGCAAATCATTAGCGTTCATGACGTCAAGCGCCGCTACGTGTGATTTGAAACAGAATGCCGAGCGGCCGAACACTACCTTACAATAATTTATAGCTAAATAAAAAAAATGTTTCTTCATGGGCCGGTATATCGAGTAAAAATATCTAAGCACACATGGCTAGGAAAATACTAAATTTACAAACAATACGAACAAACATAGCAGACTAAAATGCAACTATAATAATATGTATAAAATGTGACATGCGGGTGAACTACTGGCCAATGTGCTAACTTGGTCCAAGGAGAGGTAGCTAAACTGCAGTGCTCCGACACGCCTACGTCTACACTCGATCACTATAATCCAACAATAATTGTCTAAATATGATGTGCAAAATTGAAACATAACATTTTGCATTATTACTAACAACTATTACTTTATTTTTAAATGACTACCCGTTGCATTTACGAATATGAATAAATTTAAAGGACGAGAGAATTATTATTATTACAAATATTATTGGAAAAAGATAGGAATATAAGGGGTCGCTTAGTCGTAGGCTGGAACACGCCACTACGAGGTAAATCTAAATTTATATATTTGAAATATTTTTTTATTATACAAATACACAATAAATTTGAGTTACAATTAAATATTTAAAAATATCTCGAGAGATCAGTTTATGCTAGAGATAAAATGTATAAGATGTGTTGAAAGCAATGGCTACACCGCACTGTGGTTGCAAGTAGCAGTCGCATCGCTAACAGGAACCGACACATTCATCGTTGCAATCGAACTGACTGACCGACCAACTAAAAACATACAAATTAAATATTAAACCGAATTGATCGCTGTTCATTTACACTATTAATAACAAAGACAAAAATTAAACTTATTTAAAAAAAAACATTGCAACCGTTTTTAGAATGTACAGCGGATTTACCCTTCTTACCGACTACGACACGGGCCAAGCTTTCTTTATCTACTGTATCACACGATTACTTGCCGAGAACACCTATTATGCATTTATATATCCCGATGGCCAACACGAAAAGAACTAACACTAAATAGCATACAAATGACTCCCATTCAAACAGCTTCTAAATGTGACACTATCGACTTTGACAAGCCAACCCCCACCCGGAGTCATCAATCAACGGAAACCGATCACTCCACAACATAGGAAAGAAGCGAACGAGAGAGAGTGACCGGTTTCATAACAAAATGTATTAGCTAATAATATTAAAACGATTAGTGTACATAAAAATTCGGACTATAACAATTTAATAGTGCTTCATAGATAATTTTAAATAAACGTAAAGGCGAGCATTACACTATCTCCCATATAATCCAGCCAGGTGAAGAAACAATATTCACTATAGTGGTGTAATACGAGTTTTACAGTTGAACTAGTTTTTGGGGCGCGCTTCACGAGCGCTGGGATGGTTTTGTGGGTAGGATAAAAACATAATTTTGAAGTGTTCATTTCGAAATTAGAGGACATTTCCTACAACCTTTGCTCCGGCACTTCGCCCCTATCTTGTTTCGTTCCGGAGATAACGCGTTCCGGAACTGGACTTTCGAAACATGTCAAGGTTTTCTCGAGCACACATGTACCCCCTGTATACGTATAAAAAAAATATCTCTCTAACCCCCTGGCAAGTGCCATTGTCCATAATTGATGTCAGTCAGTCAGTGGTAATCGAGCTGACGATTCTTTCTATACATATATATATATATCTACCATGCAAAAGATCAGTTTTTTATTGTAGCTTGGCATATGACAACACTCCATCTGATGTAAAGCTAGAGTGCGGACCATGAACGTAAACAACTGCTACTACAGATAAATTTCTAAAGTCAGCAGTCGGCTCCACAGACAGATCAAAGGAGAATGCCCATTCGCCTAAGAGGAATTGGCCCACAATTTTTTTTCTCGATGAATGATTTTTAGTTCATTTCTCACATAAATCTACATTCTTACTCAGGTCATTATTCCTTTTTCAGATACAATATTTGAGGTTATTAACTATTTTAATAAATTGTTATCTTTTTTTTATGTAATTAAACATTGTCAATTAATTGGTAACGATGATATAATCGAGATAATTTAAATAAATTAATGAAAAAATTATACATTATTTCAGAATATTGTTTTGTAAACTATTAGATGTCAAGTGGGTCCAAAAATGGGCATTGTCCCTTTTTCATTTTCACCAATTGTTACCTATTATATCTATACTTAACGTGGACTTGTAATTCATATGCAGATGTCTCAGATTGAAGAATGAATTTTGTTTCTTAACTTGGCATTGTATGGCTGGTCTTGGTCCACTAGGCATACTGAACCGAATCTTTTAGTGCACTCCTGAAACTGCATCCACTAAGAGCCGAGCAGTACAGAATCGGACATGGACATGCCTCTAGTGGAGTCCAAGCTTTATAGTGACATCAAATGTGTAAATACATCATACAAAAGTGAACAATTTGCAAGTAATATATTTAAATATGATGCTTTCACAAGACCTAACGATACTACAGAATTTAAATGTGTTTAAATCTAATTTAGAGGGCAGTTTATATCTGGTTTAAAAATACTGCCTTTATCCTAAGAATAAATACAAATTGAACTCAATAGATAGTTTAGGATTTTTACAAATAAATTTTATTTATAATAATACATTTTATTTCACTACTCGCACTCGTTGAAATATGCTATAATAAGAGACGGTCTTTAAAAAGTAACAGACAAGATAGTGTAATACCACCATAACCCCTTTCCACACACACACACACGTGTAATGTAAACACAATGCACACGATACAGTCAACAAAAAGATTACACCATCATTGTTTAAAAAAAACAACTTCGTCATTCTACACTGTGAAGCTGGACAACAGTAAATCTAATCAAGTATGTACCCATATACATTATTCTACATTTCGTGTTGACGGTACCAGAGTGCATCGCAGTTCATCACACATAATCGAGGCATGTCCGAGTAGTTCAAGAGAACAATTTATACAATTTGTATCATTCTGTAATGAAATAAACGTCCAAATGTTTACTCGTATGTACTGCCACTCGCACCGCTCGCCGTAGTCGCCTCACCTGCAATCAACATTCTTTAGTTTATTACAGTTCATTCATTTTACATATAATACTAGTAGCGTAATAAAGTAAATGTACCTTGCGCGTCTTGTGGCTGGTCCGCGGTCGTGGGCGACGCGGAGGCGCCGGGCGTATCCGAGGACGAGGAGGAGCGCGGCTTGAGGAAGTCGTTGAGTGAGGGCTGGATGGTGAGCTCGTACTCCGTGAAGTTAAAGAGAGGCGGCAGAGGACGCCCGTTGGGGAGACGCGCGTTGGGCTCGCGCAGCTCCTCGAAGAAGCAATGCGCGCACGCCTGCAGAGGTGACAGACGCGCGCCAGGGGTGTACTCCAGCAGGCGGGATACCAGCGAGATGGCGTCCGGGGGCGTGCACGATCGGAACACCTGCAGGAAACGATCGCATGCACGTAGAATCACAGTCGTCGAGTAATATTTTTTTTTTTTAAATATTAGATGTCGCAAATGTTCTGTTAGAACGTTAGGTAACACTGATCGGTTGTACATGACGTATGTATGATACACGATAATAATGTAAGTTTGTTTCGAAACAATGTGAAACTGTGTGGCAATATTTCAAACAAATAACTCTACACGACTTCTGCAATTTTAATAATAATATCCAGCAGACACAAAAAAATAAAATATAAAGAAACAAAGTACATACATTAGTGTCGTGATATGTGAGCACACTGAACACCATCACACTTAACATCGTGGCCAAATAGCATGGCAAAGTTGGACCACATCATAAACATGCCATAGGCCACACATTTCCATTCAACGCCTCATCAATATAGCAATTTACAAAAACTTTACCATGTATTTCTATGAGTTAGACGGACACTGATATAGAAATAAAAGTCAGGCAAAAACCGTCCTTATAGTGACTTGGTAAAGGAATCGTAAAACGCGTAGGTACAAGTGACATTATGCTTTTCGCGAGTATTAGTACTTAATTATTAGTACAAATGGATATATATATATTTATAAATGATACAATGTTCCACAAACCCTACATTAAATTATGAATGATGTAAACAGACTTCAATTTTGGCAACTAAATATTTTAATAGGTTGTTTTTTTTATATAGAGTTAGCTTTGACACAAACAATAATAAACATTTTCACAAGTACCCGTTGTATACCGTTCAAATTACATTTAGAATTATTAAACATATTTATTTTATACTTTTATACCCATATCCAAAATTAATTCCAATAAAATAAACTCACAATCCATGGAGACATAACAATAACAGTTATTTTATTCATTGCCTTTCATAGCATTGTTAAAATATCAAATTTATTTGAAAATATATCAAACAGAATGAATATCAAAGTATAAAAGTATTCGAGGCGTTGAACGTCAGATATTGAAGAGCGAGATATCTTACTCGGATGCGCTGGTGGTCAGTGGCACACAGTGGCATTGACATTCGCTCCAACATCAACTGCAACGACGCGCCCAATATAATTTATACACCCACAATTTAGCAACAATGGGCAATATAATAAAAAAACTAATGATATATGTTTATGAAACAAATAATAAAAAGGTTTCAGGTAAGTATGTCACCTTTCTTACCTTCATCCAAGGATGACTCTTAATTTGTGGGAATTTGAATTCTGTATAGTTCGGATTCATCTCCCGAATCTGCTCCCTTGTTGGAGTACCCAAAACCTAAAACATTTTAATATACAAATATAAATATTAACAAAAAATGATTACCATGAATTTTTTTTTATACTCCACTTGCTGTAAAGTTAGAAACGGAAACAACTGCTACTACAGATAAATCTCTACGGGCAGTAATCGCCTTCGCTATGCCGGCTTGAGGAGACGAATGTGCACCATCAAGATAGACAGTGCACGCTCCTCCCGGCATACCAGGCTACTTCCAAACTGTTCCCGAAACGCGACAAGGTCACTTCACGGGTGTTACATTCGAAAGTGGCGGTACTACCCCAGGACGGCAGACTGGGCTAATAACCATCAAGACCATAGTACCATCATCAAGATCATCAAGTGAAGAGGTATGCCAGACTGAAAAGCTCAACTAAAACCATAAGATGACAGAAACTCTGCCTACCTTGATGATTTCAACAAGCTGGTCGACGCCAGAGTCTCCAGGGAATATCGGTTGTCCGAGCAACAATTCCGCGACGACACAACCCGCGCTCCATACATCTGAAATATTTTAGCAAAGTGAATTTTTTCCTTCTCAAAAGCCACCCTAGATAAAAGTAACATATAGAATATGCATCTCAAATCATCAGCACGAATCGTGCGTAAAGGAGAATGCCCATTTACCTAAGAGAAATGAGCCTACAATTTTTCTCAAGTTTGTCGTTGATTTAATTCTGTAGAAAAATAAATCCACATTCATTATCACCAATCAATTTTATTTTTTTTACCCAAGTAATTTGACTTTTTGTGTTGCAATATTTGAGGTTAATAATATGATTAAACAGTTAAAAGGATTGTATTTGTTTTTTTTAAATGTAATTAAACAATCAACAGTCCTTGGGGGGGGTGGAGATTGCTAAACGTTGTGTTGATATAAATAAAAAAAAAAAAGTGGATAGGCAAGGTTAGTGAAAAACTCACCAATTTTGGTAGTATAATTAATGGCGCCAAAGATAAGTTCAGGTGCGCGGTAGTATCGTGAGCAGATGTATGAAACATTCGGTTCGCCGTGTACGAGGTGTTTGGCCGAACCAAAGTCGCAGAGCTTGAGTATGCCCGTCTTAGGGTCGAGTAGCAAATTCTGTGGTTTAATATCTCGGTGACAGATGCCTAGCGAATGGATGTACGCCAAGCTTCTGAACAACTGGTACATGTAGAGCTGAAAATATATTTAAACATTATTAAATTTAACGCCTAATTTCAAGTTAAAGTCGCCTGTTTTTTTTTAATTCTTTGGCATTATAAAAAAATAATATAATTTTAAAAACCAATTCTATATTTATTTATATAATACTTTTTTCCCTCGATCCCCACATAGTAAGCCCTTGTTAAGATTAATAGAGGAGAAATAATGAAGGGTGAGTGCGATATTTATAGCAGATACCTTTATAAAACTAATTGGCATAGTTTGTACATCTCTGCAGTAATGACGTGTAACTTTATACACCGTCTCTGGTATGTATTCCAGCACCAAGTTCAGGTACACTTCGTCTTTCTGCAAAAGCAAAATTATATCTATTAATACGCCATCCTATTATTCCAAAACAAAATGAATCCGCCACAATGGAATTTCAAATCATAATATATTATAAACTGTGATGAATTAGCATAAATATACAATTCATGATAATTATTATAACTCTTGCAAAAGTAAAATCAAACAAAAATAAAATGGTTAATAACGATTGAAGAGTTTTTTCCAAAGTGCAACAAAGACTTGAAACGATAGTAAGCGCAGTAATTATGCAAACAGCACAAACTTACATCATTATTATAATGCAATTTAGTTATAATGAAATCTCGTCTCTTTGGAAAATATTCCATAATCGTAATTGTAAAGGCAAACAAATGTAACATCCGGCCAATTCATTATTCATACAAAATATTTATCATCTCTTAGTGAAAACTCTAGGTCCACTATCGTATTGGAGTGTATCGTCATAGACGCGTACAATTCGATAGAAATATTAAAAAAAAAACATCGAAGAGGTATAATAGCCTAGCAATTGAAGGCTCAAAATCAAAGTTCCAATCCAAAATACCAATGTAACTTTTGTTATACTCTTTAGTCGCTTAGTGTATTCTATAGGCATTAATTATTAAATGGCTAAATTAAAAAGCTCAGTCTGGGATAGTGCCTCTTGGAAGTAGCCGGGTTTGAGAGCAGTGTCAACATAGACGGTGCATATTCGTCTCAAGCTGGCATAGCAGACTCGACTGCTAACTGCAGACATTTCCCTGTGCCAGCAGTTGCCGTTTTAATATACATACATAAACTCAGTATTTAGAATCGTGACGCGTCTAAGACGATACGTCCAAAGAATAGTGTGCCTTTGACTGCCCAGATATGCTCTCGTACTGCAAGCGTAGAAATAACAGACAGAATATGTTTGTAATATTTCTAAGCAAACGGTCTGTCATATTTTTAATTTAATATTAAAGTTCAACCACTAACCTTATACCGTTAGAATTGAGTCAATAAGAGTTTTTTTTTTAATTTTGAAAAGTGCTACAAAAACTAAAATTGTTCTAGAATTAGCCAGAAGTTTTTTTTTAAAGATAAAAACCCAAAGTGCTGTAACATAATGTAAATGAGATAGCTTTTTTTCTTTCAAAACTATATTGCTTAATAAATTACTAGTTCTCGGGAGTTGTTAGTTATTATTTTTCATCACCGATCCACGTGGTCAAGCTGATGTTTACATGGTATTCAAGCTTAAGTAGCACGATTCATAGAAATGGCTCTATCTAAAAATGACACAATAACCGCTATGCATAAACATGAACAAGATAATATTTCAATAAGGGATGAGCTGAATTTTAACAATTCCCAAAATATATCATCAAAAAAATACTTTTTAATATTTGAACATTCGCTGCTAGTGGTCTGATTACATTGTACCTTAGTCACTCAGCAGAACTTTTCATAAAATATACAAAATATTATAATAATTTTATTACAAGGTACTCCATCTGATGTTAGGCTAGAGTGCGGTCCATAAACGGAAACAACTGCTACTACAGGTGGTGGTTTCAGGAGACGAATACGCACCGTTTAGATTGACAGCGCACACTCGCGCTATACCCGACTACTTCCAAGCTGATCTCGAAACGCGACTAGGTCACTTCACGGTTGTTATTGGAAGTGCGAGGAGCTCAATGAAATTTCATAAAATGTAAAAAAAAAAATATACTCAAAAAAATTTGCTTGTTCATCATTTAGCTAGCCATGTTATTGGTGTCATAAATACTAGCAGAATAACATTCGGATCGGTTTAGATAACGTACTGCGACCTCAAGGGACTGCATTGTGTTTAGCAAGGAGACTGCCGCGGGCACTGCCGCCTTCCCCAAATAAAACACACAAATAAATAATAAGTTACATACTATACAAGCCTCTAGACCAAATTGTATAATAAAATATAAGCTATAATCATTCATTAACGAACACAAAGCTTATATTTACTCAAACACGGGTCCAGAAACTATTTTTATTATAATTAATATAATATTTAAAGGAGAATGCCCATTCACCTAAGAAAAATGGGCCCACAAGTTTTTTCTCTAGTTCGTCGGTGATTTTTAGTTAATTTTGTAGAAAAATAAATCCACATACATTCATTCTCAACAATCAGTTTTAATTTTTTTTCACCCGAGTTATTGAGTAATTAGACTTTTTCTGAGGCAATATTTGAAGTTATTATTATATTAAATGCTTTAACAATTGATAATACCTGTTTTTTATGTAATTAAACATTCTCTATTGTTTGGTAAACAATACATTGATATAATTTAAATAAATTAATGAAAAACTATGATATTATTTTAGAATATTGTTCTGTTAACTATTAGATATTAAGTGGGCCCAAAAATGGGCATTGTCCATTAGAAATATAAAAAAAGGTCAACAATAATCAAGAAATTAATTTAAGTTACTGGAAAGCTACAATATTAATCTGTATGTAAAATAAATACGAGATCTCACCTTATCTCCACTTGAGTAAAAGAAATATTTCAATTTTACAATATTACAATGCTCCAGTCGTCGCATGATTTGCAGTTCTCGATTCTGAAAAAAAAAAAAGTTGAAAAGTGTAACACACGCCAGTATGGGAGCAGAGGTCTTGGGTATGAGTTCACATTTACGCTTTCACGACGTAAAGTGACATCTTTTCACCAATAGGATCGCTTCATTTGAAAGTTAAAATTACGAAATTAAAGTAGCATTTTTGTATGAACAGATTACTTATTTTATTCCAGCATTAAACAATCATAAAAATATTAAAAGACAATAATTAGTTCCAGTTTTGTCTACAATACATATTATTCATCTTAAGGGTGTGTCCATACAACTAACGGAATAGTCTATAATGATATTGACAACGCCAAAGGTCATTATTATGCAATAAACGGGTGTCAGGCCGATCCTCTTACGTAGAATAAGATTAATGATAAACGAGTATAATTATAGGTAGCGAGTAATTGTCGTGTACGTAGACATAATAAAATGAGTGCATTAAATACATATTAGCGCCAACATCACACGTTCAAATATTAAGTTATAATTGTTTAATTAATGAGATTAGATAATTAGGTATGGTGTTGAATTTAAATTTCCACGAGACATCTGTTAGGCAAATTAGGCATATAATGCGTCAGACTCACCTTAAATCTCTTATCCTGGAGCACCTTTTTGATGGCAATGAGCTCGCCGGTTTCGCAGAGCTTAGCTTGGTAGACGACGCCGAAGCTGCCATTACCAATAATTTTCATATCAGCATAGCTCACTTCTTGAGGCCGATCGGGGCCTTGCCCCGGCGTCGCTACCACAGTCGTCACCTTAGAGCCGTCCTTGCCTGAAAAATCAATTTTAATTCAATTGCTTTGAAAAGTTTAACACTTTACAGAACTAAAGGCAGATTATTGAATCAACTATATGCAAATCATTTTTTTTAACTTTTGTGCCAGGCACAGTGCGCTATCGGTTCGTTCTACTATTTAAAAAATTGGGAAAAGTGCAGATACGAGTCGTGTATCAGTAAAACATTGTGGCATACCAAAACGTAATATGGGTCGATTGTAAGTGTGATAAGTGGAATATTTTAAGATAATTTGCACAGTGACGCATCAATTATACCTACTACCGACAGATCTTTAAAAACTGTTGATGGATTTAAAATTCTTCCCTAAAAGTTGAATGAAATGGCCAAAGTGGCTCATATATAAAATACACAATAAGCATAACATCAAAGCACTAACTAATATCACTGTCATCGAGGGAAATATTCGATTCCATCCACATAAAAGCTAGAATTTTGTTATTATTTTAATAATAAAAAACATATGGCCTACTAGATGACTAGAGACATTTTTGACTGTCAGTCTCCGTCAATTACGTATCACCATTTTACATTTAGTTGTTTTTTAATGCGTTCATTTATATTGATTTATTTGAGTTTTGTCACCGCATAATAATTATATATCAGGCGAAGTTTTTAAATATTGGAAAAAAAAATATAAGTAAAGCAAATGTGTTCCCCGGCAGTATGTGGTGCGATCGTACGCATGTCAAGCTTTATTCACGCTCCGTCTCTCGACTTCTGAAGTGAACCTGTCTGCCCGACACATAAACATAAAATTAGCTGCAAATAGTAACCAATCATAGCACTCTGCATATCAAGTACCTATAGCTTTGTGAATATAAAAATAATACTTTTTTTTTTATTTCGTACACAAAGGACAATAATGCCCATTTTTGGGCCCACTTATAGTAACAGTTTATTACAAAAACAATTGCAAAATAATATCATAATTAATTTGTTTCAATCAAATTAACACATCGTTTACGAATCAATCGACAATGTTTAATTATGTAAAAAAAAAATAGATATCAATTATTAGAACAATAATCTCAAATATTGCACCAGAAAAAGTCTAATTACTCAATAACCCAGGTAAAGAAAAAAAACACATCGGTTGTTTTTGCCTACAAAATGAACGAAAATTGCCGACAAACTCGACGAAAATAATTGTGGGCCCATTCCTCTTAGGCGAGTGGGCATTGTCCTTTGTTATTATACTACTTATTTTAAAACCTACGTTGTTATGGCAACATAAGTTCTAATTACAAAGTAATAAGTCACATAATATACATACAAAGACAACAATAGACAGTGTTAAATGTTTAAATTACGAAGGTTTATGATAAACAAATGACTAATACAATGTGAGCGAACGATTACATTTTTGTTCAAGAAAATTACAAAACAAACTATGAATAACAAGCTACTTTACTGGAAATAGGAACAGAACGTTTATAGGGCAAAATTATCTCAATCGATCCGACTAAAATACACACAGGCGCAGCAGTTAACGTCGAGTTAACTTCTAACAAACCAACGAGGGAAGCAGAATAGATTAATTGGTGATGAACAATCAAGAATGGTCAAACACACTCTAGTCCAGTTAAGAGTTAAAATAGTACTATTTATATGGAGATATACGAGCAAGGCTCACATAAATCCTTTGATGGCGTCATAGTAATCTATGCACTTATCACCAGCCAACAAGTCTTGGTTACAAATAGGTATTTTCATGAAACTGCAAGACGACTTTTAAATGTCGTCATATACCTAGTTTAAAAATATATGTATTAATCAGTGATTAGAAATAATTTTCCAAACACAGTTTTTTTTTTTTTTTTTTTTATTGTAGCTCGACATGTGACAACACTCCGCCTGATGTAAAGCTAGAGTGCGGTCCATGAATGGAAACAACTGCTACCACAGAGAAATCTCTACGGGCTGCAGTCGCGTCCGATATGCCGACTTGAGGAGACGAATAACCATCTAGATTGACAGCGCACATTCCTCTCGTTATGTCTGGCTAGTTCTAACGCGACAAGGTCACTTTACGGGTGTTTGGCGTTACATACGAAAGTGGTGGTACTACCCAAAGACGGCAAATAACCATCATCAGTCTGCTTACCACTCTTACTTTTACCTATTGTGATATTTTTGATGATTTTGATAAAGTGTGGTAGGAAGACTGATGATGGTTATTAGCACAGTCTGCCGTCTTGGGGTAGTACCACCACTTTCGTATGTAACGCCCGTGAAGTGTTCTTGTCGCGTTTCGGAAGCAGTTTGAAAGTAGCCAGGTATAGCGAGAGGAGTGTGCACTGTCAATCTAGATGGTGGATATTCAGGCCTCAGGCTGGCATAGCAGTTGTTTCCGTTGATGGACCACACTCTAGCTTTACATCAGGCGGAGTGTTGTTACATGCCGAGCTACAATAAAAAAAAGTACATATAAATTTTGTCTGTATTAAAATTTCAGTTAGGCGGCTTCACATCCAGTTTTATTTTAGAGCGAAGGTCATTGGCATGACACAGTTCACTAGAATTGAGACACGCATTACAAATGCATGAGAATTCATGAAAATGAAAATAAAACTTCCGCCTTCATAATGCGAGCCAAGTTTCTCAATGCACTCGCTTTTATGATAACTCCCAACGACGCATTTCCACATTTCCTTATTCCTCAACGACTTTATGATGTGAAACAAGGTTCTTTCAACGAAAAGAAAAAAAAAATGACAATCACTAAAGTACTAAACACAAAGGTTTCCGGTATACGTGATCATTGTGTAGGACTACGTGATATTAGAGTTTCCACTAAGTTTCATTATTACCATGATCAATTAAACATCTAGGTACCTAATTGCTTCATGTAGTACCACCACTTTCGAATGTAACACCCTTGTCGCGTTTCGGGAGCAGTTCGGATGTAGTCAAGCATAACGAGAGGAGTGTGCACTGTCTATCTAGATGGTGTAGATTCGTCACCACGGGCCGGCATAGCGGAGGCGTCAAAAATTATCTGTAGTAGCAGTAACTAATTAAGACGTGAATAATAACAGAAAATAACAAGTTGAAACAAAGTGACATTACGCGTCGCTTAACATGATGCTTCATTATATTTGAGTGTCCTCATAAACATGTACAAAGGTTCGACAAATGGAAAACATCAGTTCCTTAGAAAGGCAAACAAAAACTAAACCAAAAATAAAAAGTTTTGTTGACAAAGGACAATGTCCAATTTTGGGCCCACTTGAATCTAATACTCTATCTAAACCAATATTCTAAATTAATATCGTATTTTTTAAATTAATTTATTTCAATTATATGAACACATCGTTTACCAATCAATAGACAATGTTTAATTACATAAAAAAACAGATATCAATTATTAAATCATTTCATATAATATCCTCAAATATTGCATCAGAAAAAGTCTAATTACTCAATAACCCGGGTGAAAAAAATTAAAAATGATTCGTGGAAGGGAATATAATAGATTTAATTTTTCACAAAATGAACTAAAAATCATCGACAAACTCGAGAAAAAATTGTGGGTAATCCTTTAGTATGGTTAAACAAATTAGGTGAATCCAATTTAAAAGACAGAATAATGATCGTAATATTGTGTAATAGTTATAGTAGAAAAATCGTAAACAACTTAACAAGTTTACGTTGTAAGTTCCAAAATAATTTTATTTAAAGTCGAATTTGGCAAGGCAAAGGTTTTTTTTTATCACAAAGGAGTATAAGATAATTTCATGTACCCACGGAATTATTCATCGCGTCTTAATATAGTCGTACTTAAAAGCTTTCTCATAAAATTCGTCCAATGTCTCAGTGTGAATAATTTTCATCCAAATCATGTCATTGAACCGTTTCCATTTATACTTCAGTCGAGTTTATTATTGTAACAGCGTAAAATAGCGTGTACATATTCCTACGAGAGAAATAATTAATGGACTTCAAGCCGTATTGATTTCTTAAAACAATTCTACACTAAGGAAACCTACCTATCATTGCTTTAAATGTTTTCACAGAACTGTATTTAAGAGGGAAACTTTTCAACCATGAGTCCCTAACAGACGATGGAACTTGCCTCAGCTGCATCATAGATTTTTCTCGGTGTCGTGACAGCAAATCAAATCCGTGGTGCAGCCGGATCAAATTCGATCGTCTGTTAGGGCCTTAAAATTTGAATCTCAGATCATGTAAAAGAGAAATATATAATACAAATATGGTATAATGCAAAAATATTTTAGTTGCGTACCTACCAGAGCTATTTATTATTCGAGTAACTCAAACGTACAGTTTTATAGTTATCATTTATCACTACTCAAATTCAAGTGTACGTAACCTCTCAATAGCGCGTAATCTATTATTATCACGAACAGATATTAATCTAAAAATATCGAAAACAATAACTAGACAAAAGTTTATAAGCGTACATTTTTTAACGACTCCACATTTTAAAGTCAGAATATAGCACTAGTATCTAATCACGATACAATCTACTGATACTACCTATTTAAAAAAAAAACTGTTACGTTTGCTTATTCTACATATTAATCCAAACAAATATAACAAGAGTACACACACCCCAATAAAGGAAATATAGAGCGCAGTGTGTGATAGGTAAGTATAATATGCCACACCCCGCACTAACCCTTATTGACGTAATGTTAACCTTAGTTTATATGTACAGTCCCGTATTTTCACTTTCTATGCACAATTATTGTTTAAGGAAAAAACTAATTGATTCGACGATTAAATAATAACTAGCGAACTCATTGTCGTGTAGCGGCTATATCAATTTAGTCGGAAACATTTGACAATTAACGTAATTTTTAATTAAAGAAATATAAGTATAGTTTTTTTAATACAGAACCATAACTCCCTTGCTAAACATTATTACGTATAAAGGAGAATGCCCATTCGCCTAAGAGAAATGGGCCCACAATTTTTAAGCGAGTTTGTCGATGATTTTTAGTTCATTTTGTAGGAAAATCTACATTACTTACACCAATCAATTTCAATTTTTTCACCCGGATTATTGATTAATTAATTTTTCTGATGCAATTATTTGAGATTATTATTATATTTAATACTTTATTGATTGGCGATATCTGTTTTCTATGTAATTAAACTTTGTCTATTGATGGGTAAACGATGTGTTGAATAATCTAATAAATAAATGAAAAATAAGATATAATTTTTGTTAATTATCATTAGATGTAATTAGATATGAAGTGGACCTAAAATGGACATTGTCCTTTGATATACAACGCTCTTATATTATTTTTATAGTAGGCACTCCGCCTGATGTTTAGTTAAGAGTGCGGTCTACCATATCTGCAGTCGCCTCCGGTATGCCGCGGCTTGAGAAGACGAATATGCCTCGTCCGATGGAACAGTGCACACTCGTTAAACCCGGCTACTTTCAAGTTGATCCCGAATAGTGACCTGGTCACTTCATATACTCAAGAACTAATGGAAGGTAAACTGGGCTAATAATAACCATTATTAGTATGCCTTTAATTAATGTCTATATTATACGAGTAAAAGCGGCCCGAGAAAATAAAACAAAACATGGCTACTGATTTGGCGAGATTTGATCACGGGTCTCGCGATCTTGAATTTAACCCCGATGGAAATATGATGAATGTCAAAAAAGGAAGACTTTTTTTCGAAAGATCGCTTAGTTTTTAGCTGTCAAATTGTACAAATGTATAATCGAACCGTATACAAGGGAATTGTAGTTTTTATTTAGAAATGTGTAGTAAACAATTACGAAACATAACTACCTATATTATATCAAAATTAGTTTCGTGTTACGTTTATTAATAACTGAAATAATGAGTAGCGTGCACAAACTGAGATAAACTGACTGTCTCATTATTTGTTAGAAAGTGAACGCGATGCTCCGCAACGTTGCACGTTCACTGGCCACACTTAACGTGCGCAGGAAGTCACAATTTTTTTTGTTCAAATTGTACAAATACCATTTAGATGACGATGGTTGACTCTTCAATGATCACGAAGGGCCAATTAAGCGTACTACACACCTTTAAGAGCAAATATTTATCTACCACAAAATTAAACACTTCACATGCATTTTACTAAGATTGTCACTAAACAAAACACGAGTAAAAAATACACAAGTTAATATAATTTGGTGGTATATCATAGTTATAGTTACCAAACGTCTGTCAATAAAGTACAAACGATGTTTACACAGTCACACATAAGCTCTATTTTTCTAACACAACATCAAATAACAAAACTTTCCAGAGTACAAATGTGGTCAACAATAACTAATTTCGTGCTATAATATTCAGAAATATAAGAAAAAAGCAGAAAAGGGAAGAGGGTTTCAGGTGAGACAGCGCAGACACGTGAGAAATAATAATTGCACTACAGCAAACTAATGACGTGCGTCAACATCCAGCACTTACGATGTGAGCCGGCCACCTTCTTTTCCGAAGTTACTTCGGGCTTTTTACTGGTATCCACCTCGCCTGCGAGTCACGATAAACACAAAAGCAGAATTAGAACATTGATGTACAGACAATAGACACAGATATGCATTAGAGAATGATTTATTAGTAAAGTGATAGCATTATCAGTACAGTACAAATAACTCACTGATTGAACGTCTCAATTTCCGACAAAACGAAGAGAGACGATCACGGGCGCGGCTGAATTGGGTGCTTTTATCGGTATCCCATAATCTCATTAGCGAGGGTTCGGATCGAACGGTAACTTCGCCAACGGGGCGAAGTGCCACTGCGACGGAACCTTCGGAAACACCGAAGGTTTCTATACATACTGGGCCTGCGGAATGCTCCAGTTTGGAAGGATATCACGCGAGCGCGCGTCGTGGTAGACTGCCGGCCGATCCGTTTACGAGCCGAACGCCCCGACGATGAGTATCGTCACTGCCATACCGGTTTATATTGTGCTAATTTATAACTTACGATTGCACTCGAGTACAGCCTTACATCGCGATAAACAAGTTGAGTAACAATTTTCAGGATTTAAACATGAATTAGACTTGGTTAGTATTTTTTATTTTATCGCAGTAGAGCCTTATAGAAACAAAAAAAGCACCTGATAAAAAACTAGTGTAACGAGACACATAATTGGTGTCGTGCGTGCATTGTAACAATGGATATCCAAGACAGAGATCAATAACAAAACTAAACTGAATGATCCTGCAACTGCGACCGAGGTCGTACTTGTCACTAAGCGGCAACGTAACAAACGCAATGTGTTTTTTTTGGAATAATTCACTAAAACAGATAAATATCTACCTATATTATATTTATAATACAATCATACAAACAGCGGAGTGTAATTATATATCATTATAAACATTAACTAGTATCAGTCTCCTTAAAGCATTTCAGCCTAGTTCTGTGGTAAAGTAACTTAAAAAATTGCAATGCAGTGTTGCATAAATTAACACCAACATGTAAATTAGTTTAGATTTTACAAAATCATATATTTAGGAGAGTGCGTACCATAGTTTAATTTACATTTTATATTATCAAAGAAATCATAGTAAATATTAATTTTGTTATGTTACCAAAAGAATTTGCCCGATAAATCTCGTATGATATACTATACAATGCTTGTTTAACTATTTCAATACTAAACAATTTACATGTGTGACGATCAATGGATTGCGAACAAACGTTCTGAAAAAAATTGGTAAGAGAAAACACATGCACGCGCGTGCTCTTCTTTGTAGTCGTACAGTGATAATTTCAATTAACGTCACCTTCAACTTGAACCTCCTAAAGTCCGTAAAATTTGTAAATATTAAATATCAATACTAAAAAAAAATCTTGCTAAATCTTGTTATCCGTAAATACACTTTTTTATTGTTTGTTTACACGTTATATATAAAAAAATACGGCAATTTTCATGAAACCTAAACAATCGTCGAAAACTAATAGCAATGTACCTACAAGAATCCCATCAAGTGATACGTGATCGATGAATACTTGATTACAATTCCGAACTAAATAACTCGTGATATTAGTCACGAACTGGACGAAATAAAATTAAAATAACTTCTTGATAGATTGTTTTATAAGAATGTGTGAGTGAGTGGTCAAAGTCACTTCACGCGCACACGTACGAAATGCTGGAGATATTTAAAATCCTAGGTATTACAAGAAATAAACTATTTACGAGCGAAAAGTTGCGAGAATTAATTGAATAAGAGAGCCCAATTAGCGTCTTGAGGTAGCCACCACTTTTGAAGTGAACAAACGCGTTTCAGGATTAGTTTGCAAGCCATCTCGACAGTGCGCATTTGTTTCCTCGTAGGGGACCACCAGTTAGGAGTATGACATGACAAAATTCCGGAATACTATAAAATAAGAGTGGTAGGCAGACTGATGATGGCTCGTATTAGTAAAACCATCACTTTTGAATGTAACACCCGTGAAGTGACTTTGTTGCGTTTTGGGAGCAGTTTGAAAGTAGCCAGCGAGAGGAGTATGCACTGTAAATCTAGATGGTGTATACATTGTCTTCGATACCTCGTTAGTCTTCTCAGGCCGACATAGAGATTTCTCTAGCTTTACAACAGGCGGTGTTGTCATTTGCCGAGCTACAATTAAAAAAAAATTAAACTACTTGATTACTTTCTATATGTACCTTAGACACGTACAATGTACATGGTATTTTGACATTGGCAGTTTGATAATGAATTTATAATCTCTAAACATCTGTTAATATTACTTAATTCTCAGTATGATACCCGCAATACGTGTCATTACGTTTTATCTCTTTGTTTCTAAATAGATTGAGTCAGCGATAATAGTTTACAGTACATGATTTTTTGAACTTGTGCCTTATTATAAAATTAATATCAAAATTTAATAAGAGATGAGAAAATAGAACATAATATAGAATAATAAAATTTCGACAAGGTCACGTAAAGCGCGAAAAGTGTGTAATTATTTTCTATTCAGATTTCATCATAATTCCAATATAAACAAATGTGAGTGGTAGGCAGACTGATGATGGTTATTAGTCCAGTCTGCCGTCCTGGGGAAGTACCAGCACTTTCGAATGTAACACCCGTGAAGTGACCTTGTCGCGTTTCGGGAATAGTTTGAAAGTAGCCAGTATAACGAGAGGAGTGTTTACTGTCAATCTAAGATGGTACATGCTCGTCTCCTCAAGCCGGCATAGTGGAGACGACTGCTACCCGCACAGGTTTCTCTGTAGTAGCAGTTGTTTCCATTCATGGACCGCACTCTAGCTTTACATCAGGCGGAGTGTTGTCACATGCCGGGCTACAATAAAAAAAAATGTAGCATCAGGTAGGTACTGTATAAAAGATGAATAATAATGACAGATGAATGTTATAAACATGCATTTTTCTGTAGCCCTTTTTTGTTTGTCAATAAGAAATGTCTAATTTCGAACCACGGGGTAAAAGTGTTTCGGCCTAATAAAATATTCAAATTATCTATAAAGAGCAACTTTTACAGTAAATTAATGACGTCAACAACCGCGCGTTGTGCGGTATCCGTCGTTTTAATGGGATTAGGGTAGTCACGGACGCAACCTTCTAAATTGGATTACAAGTTTCGGAGAGTTGAATGGGTCCGCTTCCTACTCACAAGTCGGAAGATCTACACTTGAAGATGATGAGCGATAATAAATTTACATAGGTAATTTGTTCTCCTGTTCGAACTTAATCAAAAACGTACCAATTATACATTCTATCAACTTTTTTTTTTAATAAGTTTTAAAAAAAACTGTATTTGTTACTAATACATACATTATAATGAAAATTGAACGGAAAAAATGAAGGCATACACAACTCGAGCTGAGGCGAGAATCGAACCCTAAGCTACACAACCGTTGACGCTTCAAGCGATCGTGCTAATCTATCTTTCCATGCCAGCCGTCACATAAATACTATTGTTTTTTTTTCCAATACATAATGCAACCTTTCAAGAAGGTATTAACTCAATCAAATTTAATATGGCATGTATGTAACAGACTTTTTTTTTTTTATTGTAGCTCGACATGTGACAATACTCCGCCTGATGTAAAGCTAGAGTGCGGTCCATGAATGGAAACAACTGCTACCACAGAGAAATCTCTACGGTTGCAGTCGCCTCCACTATGCCGGCTTGAGGAGACGAGCATGTACCATCTAGATTGACAGTGTACACTCCTCTCTTATACCTGGCTACTTTCAAACTATTCCCGAAACGCGACAAGGTCACTTCACGGGTGTTACATTCGAAAGTGGTGGTACTACCCCAGGACGACAGACTGGACAAATAACCATCATCAGTTTGCCTACCACTCTTTAATAGTGCCTATAGGCACTGAGCGACCAAAGTACATATAACAAAGTTACATTGGTACCGGTCTTTAGCGAGGTTCGAACATTGGTCTCATCGATCGTGAGTTCACGCGTCTTACCGCTAGACCACGGCCGCTCTTCTAAACTTATTCATGAAACAAGCATTGGTCTGAATTACGCTGAAACCGAAGCTATTCTAGATATAGTGACATAATACACAAACCCTAGCTGAGATTTTAACACATTAATATTTATTTGTATAATCACATACCTTCCCCCCCTTCTCTCTCTCTCTCTCTCTCTCTCTCTCTCTCTCTCTTTTGTATATTTTACCCTTCTTTATCCTTACTTCCCTTTTAGTAATTAAGTGATATACATATTATAGTAATAACAATCTAGTACGCGAACTCTTAAATGTGAACTCAAACTGTTACTAGATCCCACAGGACAGGCCAGACCTAGTGTGGGATCCACCAGTTAACAAAATTTGTAAACGTTATTATTTTAAATAAAGTTATTATTATTATTGTTGTTGTTGTTAACTGCGAAAGGAAATTAATACTTCTACAAGTTGATTGTGAGCTAGAATAAACGTGAGATACGACCTGGCTGAGACAATAACGAGCGCGTAGCGAGATCTGCTCGCTAAACCCTGGAACAGTGACGGCACTATTGTGTGGGGAAGACGACACCTTTCATTGTTCCTATTCAGCTAGCGTTTTATTAAAAACTCGTATAAAACCGGTTATTTGGTTACAACCACTATTAAAAGAACTTAAAAACCAAAAATACTTCGTCGTTGTCACGCAAAGCAATCTTATTTGATATTTTTAATGCCGCAATTTGATTGTTATTAGATCGATCTTTCTGTTACTAGAAAAAGTAACTCTATATTATCCAGGCAATTTATTTTGAATCTCAATAATGTTTGAACGAATGAGTTTCATAAGGACCGTAACCAATAAATGATCTACTAAAAGATGAATAATTATAATTATACAATTTAATAAAAAGTGTGGTAGGCAGACTGATAATGGTTATTAGCCCAGTCTGCCGTCCTGGGGAAGCACCACCACTTTCGAATGTAACACCCGTGAAGTGACTTTGTCGTGTTTCGGAAATAGTTTGAAAGTAGCCAGGTATAGCGAGAGGAGTGTGCACGTCAATAGATGGTACATGCTCGTCTCCTCAAGCCGGGATAGTGGAGGCGACTGCTGCCCGCACAGGTTTCTCTGTAGTACCAGTTGTTTCCATTCATGGACCGCACTCTAGCTTTACATCAGGCGGAGTCTTGTCACATGCCGAGCTACAATATAAAAAAAAAGTATTTTAAATAAAACCGCGAAGAGAAACAAAGGTTTTTATAAATTGTAATAAATTGAAGATGTTAACGCGTAAAGTAGAACAAAGTAGTTTAATATCATAATTATTACATAACAAATTAATTACACAAAGCAACATTTTGAAATTATAATGTTAATCAGAGATTGTTTAGTTGTATTACATTTTTTAACGTCTCATGGTTAAAAAAATAATAATCATATATAAAATCGTTGTAATTCAAACGTGAATGACAATAAATCAATAATTTAAAGGATAATACCCATTCTTGGGCCCACTCAATATACTTTGTTAACAATACAACATTCTAAAATAATATCTCAATCTATATCAACACATCGTTTATTAATTAATAGTTATTGTTTTAGTTACATAAACATCAGATATCATTAATTTTTAAAGCAATTAAGTCCTCAAACAATGCCTATCCTACTCCTCAAATAATAATTTTAGTTTAAAGAAAAATGGAACCTGTTTAATGATATTGAATGTGGATTTTTTATTGTAGCTCAGCATATGACAACACTCCGCCTGATGTAAAGCTAGAGTGCGGTCCATTAACGGAAACAACTGCTACTACAGAGAAATCTCTATGGGCAGCAGTTCCACACTCCTCTCGCTATATCTGGCTACTTTCAAACTGCCACCGAAACGCGACAAGATCACTTCACGGGCCTTACATTCGAAAGTGGTGGTACTACCCCAGGACGACGACAGACTGGGCTAATAACCATCATCAGTCTGCCTACCAGTCTTTAAAAAGTGCCTATCGACACTAAGCGACCAAAGTACATTGGTACCGGTCAGAATTAGCGAGGTTCGAACACGGGTCTCGTCGATCGTGAGTTCACGCGCTCTTAAAATTAGGATTTGCACGAGAAAAAAAATTGCGTGGTCATTTTCCTTATAATATTTTCACTTTCCAAGACAATTCCAAGAACACCTTTAGTTAGGTTAGAGGTTATTAAGAATTCGCGGGGTCTAGTCTATTTTCTCAGTGAAGGGATAAATCTAGTTACCTATAACCTAGTTTCCTTTCTCAAGTAATTTATGGCATACGTAAGCAGCCTAGGTACGTTAAAATTGAATTTCTGGTGTTGACACACTAATAATTAATAGGCCAGAACAACGTTACATAATTGTGAGCTTCATTATAAGCAATATTAAGTTATGTTTAACAATTGGTTATTATTTTTATACTTTGTTTTACGCACACTTTATGATAACCACAATGTTTACTTATCGAATAATTGTACTTGTACGCTAACAACAAACAATTATGGAATTTATAACAAACTTTAGAAGTAAAATTATTATAAATAATGACAAAGATGTAGAGGCGACTATTTTAACTCGAATTCGTGGGAAAAATGACATACAAATAAATCTGGGCGTATTTCCAAAAGAGGCTCGGGATTACGTCAATATTCACGTGTTTACAAGACTTGATGAGTTGTCTATAGCTTTTTTCATAAGATGAATAAAATCTTATATTCAATAATAACTACTATATTAATTATAATTAATTTGAAACAATACTATGGTAAATAATGCTAAGAATTGTTCTAGGACCTAGAATCTAGGTATATCAACAAACGATTACAACAAATAACCTCTTATCATACAGAATAATTTCAATATTCGTTCAGTTGTAAAAACGTGGACATTTCTAAGACTTAGTGCGTAATAAAGAGGCATTGTCATCAATAAAAAAAATATAATAATAAAAAAAATATGTATCTATCTATATTCTACTTTGACTTGTATAAAACAAAGGGGCATTATAAAAGAAATATATATTTCGATGTAGAATAAAAATTTAAATCACCTTTTATTATTAAAATACGATTGTTACGAGAATCTGGTGCGGCATTGACTGTGTACGCTCCCCGGCGACGCAGCATCATACGAGTTTATTGACAAATGAACAATCACTACAAAATACAACACCATGCTCATTCTAAAACACTAATTGTAAGATCACAATGTCATTTAAAACGCGCTATTTTCGAAACAATATCTGAACGATTCGGTTATTTAGCAGGAAGTGGGTTATAGAACCAATAGTATACTCTGCAATATGCAACGAATGCGGCGGCAAAGACGACGACGACACGACGGCACTCGACTGTGACCGGTTCGGCGAAAGGCAACACGAAAACTGAGAGTGTGTTAGCTCGGTTCTTCCGCAAAATGGATGGTCAAGTAACAGATAGCGAGATCGCTGACAACGTTTGATAAGGCGCGAGATAACGTATGCCAACGAACAAATGACAAATAACAGCTCAATTAGTAATTAATAGAATTTACTTTGTAACTTTAGCATAATTACTAAATACCTAATTACCTTTTGAATAATGTAATTAATTATCGCGTTAATTATTTTCACAAAACAACACCAATTTGGGTTATTATTATACATTGTTGGAAGTTCTGATTAGCAAGCCAGTACCAAACGTTATACACCAAGGCTGGTATACTGTTGTTATTAAATATGCAAAAGTAGCGCGCTCGTGAGGTGTTTAACTGTGGAGGGTCAATCGAGTGAATTTTTAAAGGTTCAGTGTGCTCTTCGAAACAAAGTTCGCAATTAGTTTTGACCCGATGACGTCACACAAAGATTCCAAATATAAAATTAGGTCAAACGATAAAGGAATTAGAACTTAACGTCCGAACAATAGAAACATCTGCATTGACCAATTTAATTTCCTGCAATAAACAATTAGTTCATTATCTCAAATGACATTAATTAATGGATTACATAGATATCATAGTGATATATTTTTATGTCGACAGCCTCAAACTGATTAAAGCGAGCAATTAAATAGGAACTTTAGAACAATGACTTTACTTAACAGTGCGGAAATAGCCAGGTATAACATGAGGAGTGTGCACTGTCAATCTAGATAGCGCACATCCGTCTCTTCAAGCCGATATAGTGGAGGCAATTGCTGCCTTCAGAGATTTATCTGCAGTAGCAGTTGTCTCCGTTCATGGACCACACTCTAGTTTTACATCAGGAGGCTACAATTTAAAAAAGTTTCTACAACTTTGCAACAATTTTTTTTAAATATTTTTCTTCTATTCATACCAATATACCTGCTAACCCCTCTTAAATGACCAAACGAACGAAAACACTATTTAAAAGTGTATCCAGTTATAAAACATGACAAAGTCTATCACAAAAATAAAAGAAACAAAGATAAAGGAATTTTTGTTGTTTGCAATATTATCTTATCATGTTATGTTGAAAAATAATGGTTTGTTTAATTCAGACCATAATTACGTACACATAATTATACACAATGTTTATATTGATCGCAGCAAAATTAACTAATAGAATGAAACACAGACAAAAGAAGAGAATTATGTGATAATAAACGACGAAGACACAGCAATCCAGAAAACAAGATTAATCAGGTACCTAGACATTCAAAGCAATATAAAAATAGTATTATACAATTAAACATTTGAACAATTAAACTAAATTTAAAAAAAAGAGCGGCCGTGGTCTAGCTTTGTGTGTTCAAACCTCGCTAAATTCTGACCAGTACCAATGTAACTACGTTATAAGTATAATACTTTGGTCGTTCAGTACCTGTGATACAAGCACCAAGTTAGTATGGGAATTTAAAAAAAAAATTAAAATTTTTTTGTTTTAACTAAATTAAAATCTTTATGCGCCTTTTAATTAAATTGTGCAGCCATCGTTGGCTGGAACAACCACAGAATCTCTATAGAGTGTTTCAATACATCCATAATCCATTAATAAAATGTTGATACAAGGCAATAAATGTAATTAAATATGTACATACTGATTTCTAGTTTAGTAATTATTTTTTCTCAATAAAGTATTGGAAATAATTTTTGTAGTAATGCATTGTGTGATACTTTTATAAAACTTAACTGTTTGTAGAAAAATGGCCTCTTACGACAGATATTGGATATTGCACTATATTGGCTGATGTTATTTGTGAACATGGTTAAACATGATTAAACATGATGAAAAAAAAATATGATGAAAATTTAATGAAATAACAAAACCAAATAATTTGCCGCACCATCAGTAGTTGGAAGGGCAGCTGATGAATGATAGAATAGAAGAATTTCGACATGGTCATGTGAAGCACCAATGGTTTAGCAGTCGGAGCATCAGCAAAACTAATTTAGAAGACATGATTGGTCACAGCATCTTTTAAACTATTTCATCAATATAGGTACCTCATTTTATACAAATTGTTAATTTTACAGTTCTACATTATCAGCAAGACTGCTGTTTAATTGGTTACCCCGCAACCATCACAATATCATAAAATAGTGATTTCCGTTTGAAAAGTTTCGTTATAAGAACAAATGGATAAATAAATAATGGCTTTAAGATGATGACAAGAATCTACATACTACCTTGATCTAAAAATCTAATTAAACAATCAATTAATCAATACAATCGCAAGGTCCACCTTAATTTAGTTGTCTTTTTTTGATTCAACTGCCTTTTAAAATACAACTAGATTTGTGCTAAAAATTTTGGTAAAACTTACTATCATGTTTATATTAATTAAATGTTTTAAAAGCTTTGCAATTTTCTCTTTATAATTTTGTTAAATATGTGTACTAAAAATTTCTAGTTCTACATCTATGCCTTATGTGTTTATTACTTCGCCGTTACTAATAAAATACCATAGTATTCATTATTGACGAGGATGCTTTATAATTACTGATTTTGATGCATTTGTTATCAGTAAAAAATAAGATACAGGGAGATTCCTGTCCGAGTCATTCTGTTGCAAAAATAACAACGTAAAATATTAATAATTTAATATTTAATAGTGTTTTTAAGTGATTTGAGTATGCCTTTCACTCATATACTCATAACTGTGTGAAAAAGTTTTATTCACAACACAAATGATTATGATTAATTAAATATGGCATCACAATTTTGATATTACCATTGAGGAAAAATATGAAAGAGATATTGATTACTATAAGTTAATATAATTTAAAAAAAAATTATCCATTAAACAATTAAGCGACACCTATTGTAATTTAGGATATTATTACACTAAACAACTCATGAAAAAAAAACACTACTTACTCATGATGTATATTCATTGTTCTACTTCACACCAACACAATTCGAAATTTAGAAATAATATATATTTTTTATGAGTTTCATACATATTTATTACGTCATATTGAAATAACCTCAAAGTCGTATTGTAATGATCATAATTCAGCCAAAAATTTATTGCACTTTAGAAGCCTATTTATTCTCTCGTGTAACCCCACAAAGAGATATTTCGTTTATTTTTCACAAATTATCATTATTTATTCATTAAATCACAAATTTTTACGCATTTACACCAAAAATAAGCAGTTTTGACATGATATCTGTCATGTAAAGACACCTATGTGGCAGCTAAAGCGCTGGCTGTAGCCATTTTCGATGTTTCATGGCAATCAAATTCTAACCTTTTGATATATCGATTATGATAAAAAGTTGAGTATTAAAGAAAGTCATAAGATTAATGGCACTTTGAAGCTATAACAAGATCGTTCATAGTAAAATACGTCACAGGCGCGAGAAACCGCGATGGCCGACAAAGAACGGTTGGTTAGTTACTTACTGCTAATTTTTACGCCTCCTAGAGGTGGCTTCGGTTGTTGATTATCGAATGTCTTTCGAACAGATTTGCTGCCCTCGGCGAATGATGTGGTCCTTGGGCGACTGGTCATTCTTATAGATATAAAATAAACGACCTTAGAATCCTGAACTTCATAAGTACTTCACATTTCTCGTTACCACCCTTGCACACACACTAAACTCTCACTCTATCGATGAAATATAGAGTTATGGAAGCAATTGTCAACAACGTAACACTATACCGATATTATTTATAAAGTATTATATATTTATGTTGGTTTCACAAAACCATTTTGTTAATTTTTCATAATTTACATCACTAATGTGAACTACGGATTTTACTTGCTTCAGACTTGACTTGCTCGGCTGCTTTCGGTATTCGCTCAATCGGACGTCGTTCAATCACGATAGCGCACGAAGATGACGTCACAGAACGTTCAATTTCTTGTTAATATAACATAGCTCCATCTATTGGTGTTGCTGTGTAATTTTGTTGCTCTAATGGTAAAACAGCCTACATATAATGACTGAAACGAGAGTACCTAATAATATAATATACGAGACTTGTACATGTCGATAAAATAATATTTTTAATACATAATTAAATTAAAAAGCATTGCTAAAACAAAAATCGAGTACGAGGTTACATTTACAACGTAACACGACATCTTTCCACCAATAGTACTACTGATTTTTTTGCCTCGGCGACTGTCAAAATAACATCGTCTGATTGGTATATATTTTGTGGCATCCCACATCGTGAAAACGCTCTTATATTGATGTTTCCGAGCAAAATGTTGCTACCAAACACTCCGAGAAAACATTTATTTTTAAATTAAAGACATAGGGTCAAGTATGAGGTTGCATTTACGCCGTAACACCGTAACGCGAGTACTCTCCACCAATAGGATCGCTTCATTTAAATCATTATAACATTGTCTGATTGGTAGATAAACTTCGCGTTACGCTGTTACGGCGTAAATGTGATCTCGTACTTGGCCCTGAAGATGTAGCTGTATGCGTTTTGATCCCTTACCTTCCCATAATGGAATACCTAAAAAATGAGGAATTTTGGCGGGTATAGCTCGGTATAGCTGTAATAATGGTAATGTATTCCAGCAGTGATTGCTCGCAAACGTGTGTAAGAGTAGGCAAAAGATTTAAAAAATGCCTATCCAAAAGATCTCATATCGAAAAAAAAAACCAGATGGCGCTAATAGTCAGACACTACCGAAATGCCCACAGTTACTCATCTGTTATCTGTATTATTTGTTGTTTCATGTTTGTTTTGATTGGAGTGTGTTCGTAGATTACAATTATTTTATAATATAATATTAGTTTTGGCCGATTATTTCGTAAAATTTATTATAATCATGCACGAAGCATACGAGGTATCATATTTGTTAAACAATACTGTACAAATAGAAGCCATTGCTGCTTATGGTAAATACTGTTCTCGATGATTATTTAATTTAAAAAATTTGATGATCATTATTTTATGATTTGTATTAATTTTAGACAACAATCTATTGTTGGGCACAAGACAAGGTTATTTATTGATGTACGCGCTCTCAGACGGCAATGAAAATCAGAAATATCAAGTGAAGCTACTACGATATTGTAAAAGCTTCAGTAAAAAACCCATACAGCAAATTGAAGTTATTCCAGGTTACTTGATATTTTTAGTGTATTTGTTATTATTATTTGTAATAGTACTTGTAAGAAAACTTCTTATTGTAATTAATTTTCTAAGATTTAAAGTGAACATGTTGAAGCCGCATAAAATAGTTTAAATACTTAATTATCTTTTATTATTTCAGAAGATAATCTCCTTCTTTGTCTCACAGATAATCTGTTAGGTATTTATAATATCAATGGAGATAGTTTTCCTTTAATCAAAACACTACCTCAAACTAAAGGTGCTTCTTTATTCGCATTAGATAATAAGGTATGTTTTTTGTACATTGTATATTCCTTCCAACCATTTATTGTATTTTTGACATAAGCATGCCTATGACGTTCTATAATTATTAACAGGCAATCATAGACGAAGAAATGCAATATTTCATGGACACTGTTTTTTCTATACAATAGTGAAGTGAGGTGCTTTTTAGCTCTGATATTTGTAATCGAATAATTATCGAGCCCACAGATTATGTAAATATTTTAGTTTAATGAAATGTACATTAAATAATTTCATTATTAATAAAATAAGCAATTAAAGTTAAATATTGAAAAAAGTTATATTTTGCATATAAAATATTTGTAAATACATTTACCATAGTATAAACGGTTTATTTTAATACATAAAATAATAGTCACTTAAACGCCGTATGCGTTTATGTAAACGTAGTATGTTTATTAAATATAAATGTGTAGAATTGTTTAAAACGTCTTCATAAATAAAATCAGTCTAATTGAGTTATACTCGAAATAAATGGTTGGAAAAAGTATAGTTGTAATTTGTAAACCATTTTTCTTCAAATAATATTTGGAGTTATTGGCAATCTTTCCTCCAGTATTAAGAGAGGATTACTGCCAGTGTTGCTACTATTGTACACACACACAGTCTTTAAGGTGATGTTGCTAACCATTTGCCTACAAAGTTAAATTGATTCAACCAATCTGTGGCTCGTGTTATTTAATGTACTAAGTTTTTTTATGACCGCTAATCTATTCCAGCCAACGACATCAATGACAGGAGAGTCAAGTTCGGTTGTAAGGCTCTGTGTTGCCGTTCGAAGAAAACTTCAATTGTATTGCGGCAAAAATGGTGAATTTAAACAACATCTGTTTGATTTCACAGTACCTGATGTACCAAAAATGATCTCATGGGGACAGGAGTATTTGTGTGTAGCTTTCAAGTCTGATTATGCATTGTTTGATGTAAGTGTTAAATAGTTTTAGGTGGACTGCTGGAATAGCACCACTACTTTCAAGTGTAACACCTATTAATTAAACCAGTTGTGTTTTGGGATCAGCGTGGAAGCAGCCGGGCATAACGAGAGATGAGTGCAGAAAAATGTCTGCAGTGCAGCTAAACAGGCACTGCAGACATTTTTCTGTGGTAGGTTATCTCTGCTCATGAAATGCACAGTAGCTTAACATCAAGTGGAGTATAGTCACGTGACAATCGCTGAGCTACTATAAAAATAAAGGTTTTCAAATGTCCTAATACTCTTTATGGTGGTTATTAGTCCAGTCTGCCGTCCTGGGGTAGTACCACCACTTTCGAATGTAACACCCGTGAAGTGACCTTGTCGCGTTTCAGGAATAGTTTGAAAGTAGCCAGGTATAACGAGAGGAGTGTGCACTGTCAATGTGAGTGGTACATGCTTGTCTCTTCAAGCTGGTATAATGGAGGCGACTGCTGCCTGTAGAGATTTCTCTGTAATAGCAGTTGTATCCATTCATGGACTGCACTCTAGCTTTACATCAGGCGGAGTGTTGTCACATGCCGAGCTACAATAATAAAAAAAAAACCAAAAACTAAATTAGAGAAACATTCAAACTTCTTGATTCTTTTTGCACATGGTAGTTTGTATTCACTCCCCCAGAATAACTTTTATGAGCGCTATATTGATTGTAATTTCAGTTGTCATCAGGTAATCCGAAAGAATTGTTCCCAACTGGCAGTTCTCGTCCTTTAGAACCTACGATAGCTAAGTATTCTGACAATTGCTTTATTCTTGGTAAGGATAACACATCAGTGCTCGTTGAAGAAGCCCAAGATATTAAGATCAAGAAAACAATTAAATGGTCGTCACCACCTCTTGCTATTGGTAAATATTAATACATGTAATTTTTTATTTTATTGGGAAAAGATAGCGGCAGACTATAATATAGAAACAAGATAAAAATGTAAGAGTACCTATACCTGCAACCATTAACATTAAAATTAATTCGTAAGTCAACCATTCTGCACTTACCCTTTGAGACATTGACAACAATTTACTATTTTTCGTCTTGTATTTTTAACTAATAATTGCCTATTGTGTTTTTTATTAGTCTGGTCACACTGCTTGATGGTGGTAAAGTGTGGTCAATGAGTGAAGAAAATTGCTATCACAGAGAAATAAATGTCTGTAGGTAGTTGGATGGATGAGAAGAATTGACAGGGGTGTTAGCTACTACCCTCTCTTTAATAATAATAGATTAAATAATACAAAAATTTGTTGATTCTCAGCTTTATGTAGTAGATAATAAAATTCATGTTTTGGCAGTGTGGGATAAGCCGTACATTTTGGGGTTGCTTCAGGAAGATGTTGTTGTGCAAACAGTTGAACCAGCATTATTTGTTCAGACATTGCCTGATCTTGTTAAAGCTAGATTAATGTACAGGTAAATAATATTTACGAAAATATCATTGCATAAAAATCATCATCATCATCATCAGTTGTTACGCCTCTTTCCCAGAGGGATAGGCAGAGGCAACGGAATGCAACTTGCCACAATCATATACAACTTCCTCGCTTCACATCCACAATTCTCTTCAACAACCCTGACGGTTATGGGCACTAGGCAGCCCAGCTTTCATAAGGATCTCTTCTGGTTGTGTCTTGTTTAACGCCTGTTTAACTGCCTTGTTTAAAAATGTAAAATTGCCAGAGTAAGAACAGAGTCAATTGTCAGCGTTTTTGTTTGTCGTATACATTATGGAAATATTTTCATAGATATTAACCTAATTACTGATGTTTTTGGAAAGAAAAACAAAATAAATGTGATAACTGTAAAGGCCAAGGTTCCGCAATCTGGGATCCTTCAATCTAGGCGGCCTGTATTTGCATATTGTTCTAATAATAGAAAATCCTGTCAGTGGAAAGTGCACATTCGTCTCCTTGGCCGGCATAGCGGAGGTGACTGCTGCCTGCAAACTTCTCTGCAGTACCATTGTAGTATAACATCAGTGGGGTTTTGTCACAGGCAAAAGTAGTATAGGAAAAAATCCATACAATATACATTTTTTAAAATTTACAGATGTAGAAGTGGCCTAATATATTTATGTTCAATGGGTCAAGTGTGGTGCTTGAGTGCTGTAGATATTACTAAACAACGTCAACAATTACTCAAGGATAAACAATTTCAGATTGCTATAGATTTAACTGTGAGTCATTGTATTGTATAATAATTACTCTTTTTTTAAATATTGTAGCTCTGCATATAACAAACAACTATCTGCCTGATGTAAAGCTAGTCTATGAACATTAAACATCTTCTATCTTCTATCGTCTTATGTCATCCTTTACCAAGGATGAGGTATGAACTGGCGCGAATTACTCCTTTCTTGTCACCTATTAGCTATGTATATGTTATTTTCCGTGTCGACCAAATATACAATACAATTGTCACGCCTTTTTCCCACAGGGATAGGCAGAGGACCAAATATAGTCAAGATCAAAAGTTTAATATTTCTATTCATTTTCATGTTTTATGAAATTCGTGCGCGATTGTACGCAATACCCAAGCCACGCTTCCTAACGTTCTTTACTCGTCGCTTTAGTTATAATGTCAATTTGAACTGTAGGCTAGTTCTTGCCTCTATACAATTAATTTGCATTCCCGTAACACCCGTACTGGGAGGGGGAAGCATCCACATTTTGTCGACCTTTTTGTGTCGGACAAGTGGAATGCTTTGCCCTCCCATGTGTTCTCCCAGTCCTTTCACCTCGGATCCTTCAAGCGGAGTGTGAAAAAGCACCTTCTCAGGCCGGCATACCAATGGCGACTGGAGCCATCGTGTTAGCGGTTATCCATCAGGCCAGTCGAGGTCACATGTTGTGTCAAAAAAAAATATTATTACTTATTATTACAGAATTTATCAAACAGCACACCAGAAGAGAAAAAACAAAAAATACATTCAATACAAATGCTACACGCGTTTGATTTATTTGACAAGAATGACTATGCGGAGTCTATGAAGGAATTTATTAAGCTTGACACGGAACCTGCGGAAGTTATCAAATTATTTCCTGAATTAAACGATACAAAAGAGGGTAAATTGCAAGGGAAACATTTGGAGAATGCAATCAATGCGTTAATACAATACTTGAGGGAGGTGCGCTTAAAAATTGGTTCAAGAAATGCTAGTAGTAATAAGGAGGAATCTAATATTACACGTACATATGGAAATGCTAATGGTATAAAAGACGAATCAAATGCTAATTCCAGACATATTGCTACGCAGTTAGAGTTGATTGATACTACACTATTGAAATGTTATTTATTAGTAAGTTGAATCTAAGTATAATCTAAAATATTTGTCTGAAAATAATTATTTTTAGACAATGCTGTGGTGTTGCCAACAAAATGTGCTTGAAGCACATTTGTATGAAAGGTGAAGATTGGTTAGTGCACCACTCCACCTGATGTTAAACTGCTACCATAGAAATCTACAAGCAACAGTCACCTCCGCTATGCTGGCTTCGGGAGACGATGTGCACCGTCCAGGTTGATAATGGCGGCAGACTGGGCTAATAACCATCATCAGTGATGACTACCACTCTTTAATTTAGCTCTATGTTATATGTTACAAAGTACATATTATAGTTACATAGGCTGCGATCGTGAGTTAATGCGTTCTATCGCTGGACCACGGCTGCTCTAAACTGTAATTGTACATGATTAAATCAAAATTTTCAGACGAATGACGCCTTTGTCGCGCCATTACTTCGTCTCAATCACTGTCGTTTAGATGAAGCCGAAAAGACTTTGCTGCAACATGGGAAACATAGTGAATTAATAATATTATATCAAACTAAAGGACAACATCAAAAAGCGCTGCAGCTGCTGAGAGAGCAGGCGAAACAACCAGATTCTAGTCTCAAAGGCTATCATAGGACAAAAACTTATTTACAAAATTTAGGTTTGTACATTTTATTATTTTTGAAGCTAGGATTTTGATGTTTATTTTAAAGTGTTCGACCATCAGCTTTTCTCTGCACCCTCCCTTCATCTCATAACTGTGCTCATGCCGTCAGTCGATTTGATTTAATAAAAAATAATAATTATAAATTTTCATTTTCCAGGTGCAGAACATATAAATTTAATTTTCCAATTTTCCGATTGGCTGCTTAAAGAACATCCAGAGGAAGGATTAAAGATATTCACAGAAGATATACCCGAAATTGAGAACTTGCCGCGGCCTAAAATCCTGGATTTTCTGCTCCGAGAACACGAATCATTGGTCATACCATATTTGGAACATATTATACATTCCTGGAATGACTCAAACCCTCTATTTCACAATGCATTAATAAGAATTTATAGAGAAAAGTTAACCGATAAGAAATGTACGATAACCGAGGAAGAAATGCAGCATACTAAAGAGAAGTTGATTGCATTTCTTGAGAAGTCCTCATGTTATACTCCGGAAACAGTTTTGTTACATTTTCCATGCGATGGTCTATTTGAAGAGAGAGCTGTTGTGTTAGGGAAGCTGGGACGACATGAACAGGCTTTGTGCATTTATGTTCTAATATTAGGTATGAAATGTGATATAATATTTATTAACAGAAGCTATTAAAGAATGGTAGCCAAGACTGCTGCTCTGATACCACCGCTTTCGAATGTAACACCCGTGAAGTGATTGTCGCGTTTCGGAAACAGTAACCAGGTAAGGGAGAGGTGTGCACAGTCAACCTCCACGGTGCATACTCGTCTCCTTAAGCCGGCATAGCGGAGGCGACTGCTGCCTGTAGAAATTTATCTGTAGTAGCAGTTGTTTCTGTTCGTGAACATTAGGCGGAGTATTGTCATGTTGATCTACAATATAAAAAAAAATTAAAAAAAAATGTATGTCTGAATGTTGTGGATGGGTAGAGATATATGTAAATAAAACAAGCGTGAAAGTACGTTTGTTTGTCCCCCAACCATGCTCGAACGGCTTAATGGATCTTGGTGAAGTTACGACTACTTTTTTTTTAAATCGCGCACAACGCCGCGTTTAGATCACTAGTGTAGCACTGTTAACTTGGAAATTATGTCGTGTCATGGAGTACACTAACTTAACATCAGGCGGAGCATGGTCACATGCTGAGCTACTATAAAAATATCAAATATTAATTTGTACAGGTGACGTCCAGAGAGCGATCCGTTACTGTGAGAGTGTATCAGTGGCTGCAATGAATAAAGCGCAGGATGTGTACGTAATATTAATGGGTATTCTGATTAACCCGGAGAATGATACCGCATTGTCGGGACCTTTAGCCAAAGTACCAAGACATCCGAGTACTGCTACGCCTGATTTGGAAACTGCACTTAGTATTTTGGAAAAACATGCTGATAAAATATCTGCTATGAAGGTAATGTCAAGCTGAAGTCAATGTCAATGTAAAGCTAGAGTGCGGTCCATGAATGGAAACAACTGCTACTACACAGAAACCTGTACGGGCAGCAGTCACCTCCACTATGCCAGCTTGGGGAGACGAGCATGTACTATCTAGATTGACAGTGCACACTCGTCTCTCGTTATACCTAGCATCTTTCAGATGCGACAAGGTCACTTCACAGATGTTACATTCGAAAGTGGTGGTACTACCCCAGGACGGCAAACTGGGCTAATAACCATCAATAGTCTGCCTACCACTCTTTAATAGTGTCTATAGGCACTGAGCGACCAAAGTACATATAACAAAGTTACATTAGTACCGATCAGAATTAGCGGGGTTCGAACACGAGCCTCATCGATCGTGATTTCACGCGTCTTACCGCTAGACCACGGCCGCTCTGATATAAAGCTTAACTGCGATCCATGAACGGAAAGAACTGTTACTACAGATAAATTTCTACAGGCAGGCAGTCGCCTCCGCTATGTATATCAGACAGTATATACTCTTGTTATACCTGGCTACTTCGAAACTGTTCCCGAAATCCGATAATGTTACATTCGTAAGTGGTGGCACTATCCCAGGTTCTTCTTGTAAATCTTGTTTTAATAAATTTTATTCAATATAATTAAAATATTAATTTAAATTCAGGCCCTAACCGTATTACCGGACCACGTGCCCCTACCTAGACTGAAGAGTTTTCTACAAGTGGCCTTAGATGAACAGTTACGATTGAAACGGAAAACTCAAGTGCTCAAAGGGTTATTGTACGCTGAACATTTACAGGTTCGAATTATTTTATTTATACACTTATTCAATATGAAAACTTTTGTCTTCCCTACATGAATTAGAAGGGTGGGATGGGGTCATTCAATAAGGAAGATTGAGGGAGGAGAATGGGGGACACGGGGGTGTTTTTCTGCAAAAGTAGATGCTGATTTGAACAACTTTACTAGAAAGAACTGAGGCCTGAGTATAAATTTGTATATACACCGTCACGGCGTAAAGTGGGAGTTTTCCGCCAGTGAGATCGCTGTATTTGAATTTTTTTAACCTCCGCGGCGTAAATAATGTCTAATGGGTAGAGAGTTTTCACTGTGACAGCGTAAAAGTGAACTCATACTTGGCCTTCTGAGGGGAATTACCGCGCGCGTTTTCATGTTTACGTAAGCATAGGAGGAGATACTAAAATTCTGTTTACATAATACTTGAATGAACCTCAAATGATATAAAACAAAATGGAACACTGCATAGTAAAGGCTACAATGACCGTAGTTTGTAATCAATAAAATCTTGTAATTTGTTATAGGTACAAGAATTGAAGAAATTCCATGAATCCAAATGCGTTGTAATTAACGATTACAACATTTGTCCTGTCTGCAAGAAACGTTTCGGAAATCAAAGCGCCTTCGTACGTTACCCGACTGGAGAAATTGTACATTATTCTTGTAGAATTGATAAATAAATGTAACTAATAACCCGAAGTAGTAGAACTAAAAAAAAAAGATAAAAATGTATTTGAACATTACAAGTTGCAAGTAGCGCGTTTTCTTCTCGATTTTATTTATATTGTACCTTTTATATCGTCTGCTTATTTTTGTTGTATTATTGTGTTATTGTATGCAAGTATAAAGTTAAAATTATTTATTCAAATATATTTATAATAATTGATAATATTTGTTTCATTGTTCTGCATTTATTTCATTGTTCTGCATTTATTTCTTTAACCATATCAGTATCCTTAGCAGAGGCGGTTCTAGCCCTTGTGGCGCCCGTGTGCAACCAGCACCATGGCGCCCTCTAGTAGGAGCGGGGTGAAAATGGAATACTTACAGTTATATTTTCAAACGGAAATTCGGGTGCAAATAGTGCAATTTTAAATGATGTCGGGAAATGAGTAGTGTCTTTGGAGGTGTCGCATTAGATTAGAGGGTGCTCGGCGCCCCCTTAGGCCCGGCGCCCGTGTGCGCCGCACACCCTGCACTATAGGTAAAGCCGCCTCTGATCCTTAGTGTGGATTTTATTCACTCAAGCACGCACTCACCGCGTAAAGTGAGTCGTTTACAATAGTGTATCATGATTTCAAATTCCCTTTCAAGTTAACTGTTAAAAAGGTATTGACTGATACTATACGAGTAGTAGGATGATTTTTACTCTGATAAAGTTTTTAACGTCATATTTTGTAGGTACTATGAATATTTACTGGTAGGTTGGCATAAAATAAATAAATTGATGCTATTTGCAATTTTGGAGTCGTCCCACGTGCGCCTCTTTAGCTCAGTGGCAGAGCACTGGTCTTGTAAACCAGGGGTCGTGAGTTCAATCCTCACAGGAGGCAATCGCATGCCCCGAAGGAAGATGCTTCTTTTTTTGTCATATATTTTTTTATGTATTTCTGTATACTTAATTTTTTAAACTATTTTTAAAGCCGATAAATATAGAATATTTTTAAAAATATTTTTTATTGAAATTAAATTTTTGTTTATTTCCTTTTAGATTAAATCAATGTAATAAAATATATATTAATAAATATATAAATAAATATTCAAATGTTCATATGATAATATTACCTACAACAAATCTTATAGCATGTTATCACAAAAAAAAGTTATGGAAATTATAAAACTACGCCTAACGTGTATCCGGGTTTATTATACGAGAATTTTTTTTTTTAATGTTTATCAAAAAAAAAAAACAAAAGAAAAATGATATCCGTAAACAAAAAAAAAATTTAACACGTTCACCGACAGATAATCTCTTACATAATGAGGTAATTTTAGGTTTAATTTTAGATTGTCGTTAGCAGTCTAAAATTAAATTATTGTTTTTGTTTTTCGGAATTTTAATAAAATTGGATTATTTTTCTTGTTAGGTTAGGTCTCATAGGCAATGTGCATTGCAAAACAGTCCGTTCTAGTAACGCTCCGTCGAACATGTTAGTCCGTCTCTCGTATCTCTATAAGAATTATTTACACATGATGACGAAGTATGACGTATGCTGACGAGCGTCAGACGTTGAACCAGAGACTTCTATTCGGTTCGTTACTCGCCGCCTCTGTGGCCCAATGGATAAGGCATCGGCCTCCTAAGCCGAGGATTGTGGGTTCGAGTCCCACCAGAGGTAAAACCATGGTTTTTGCATTATACTTCTCTAAAGAAAAAATTAAATACAAGAAATGAGTTTGTTTGAAAAACTTTATTTTAAATGTTTTGTATATTTTTTACCTTCGTATTTTTCATATTTATAATAATTATTGCTATTTATTAATTATTATTTATAACCTAGAAGATTGTAGTTAGATATAACGACCTACTTTTTAATTCCTATTAGAGTTATACGTTTCACGTATTGGTTCTGATCCAATGATAACAATCGATTAAAAATCCTTAAAAATAAATAATATTCGTCATGTATGATGTGTGTTTAGTTTAAAAATCTATTTTAGTTTAGTAAACGCCTTAATTACCTCACCCACACAGCTACTAAAACTTTTAGCATGTACCCTACCCACTTGTTTTCGTTTGTAAATTATCTTGCTATATCGATTTAAGCAGGTGTTTTAGTTACCTATGAATAATTTTTTACGAGCGGCCGTGGTCTAGCGGTAAGACGCGTGAACTCACGATCGATGAGACCAATGTAACTTTGTTATATGTACTTTGGTCGCTCAGTGCCTATAGGCAAAATGAAAGAGTGTTAGGCAGACTGATGATGGTTATTTGTCCATTCTGTCGTCCTTTCGAATGTAACACCCGTGAAGTGACTTTGTCGCGTTTCGGGAATAGTTTGAAAGTAGCCTGGTATAACGAGAGGAGTGTGCACTGTCAATCTGGATGGTTCATGCTCGTCTCCTCATGGAGGCGACTGCTGCCCGCACAGGTTTCCAGTAGCAGTTGTTTCTATTCATGGACCGCGCTCTAGCTTTATATCAGGCCGAGCTAAATTAAAAAACAAATTAGTAATACTTCACAAAAATCTATATTACATTCTACGTTACTTGTTTCTTTTTAGTTAGTTAAAAATGACTCATAATACATGATCCATGAGCTGAGACAACTGCTACTACAGAGAAACGACGAATCGAAGAATCGAATGTGTACCCGGCTACTTCCAACTAGAGCTCAAACTTAACGGGTCGCTGTAAAGCGAGGTGGTACCCAAGGATTTTTTTATTTTTTATTTTTTTTTTTTATTTTAGCACGTCATATGACCGCACTCCGCCTAGTGTTAAGCTAGAGTGCGATCCATGAGCGGAGGCGACTGTTGTCAGAGAAGGGTATCTGCAAACAGCAGTCGTGCCCGCTATGCCGGCTTAATGAGATGCCTCTTCACACTGCGCTTGAAGGATCCCATGTTATAGGAGGGGGGAAAGACGTGACTGGGGATGATAGACTAGGCTAATAAACATCATCAGTCTACTACTCTTAAAGTATCCAGTCACGCTGTCGCAGGTGATTCCTGTAGTCATGATATAATTTTAACATCTCACCTGTTCTTGACAACATTAGTATTGCCAAATGCCGTTTGGCAACGTGTTTATGTGAGGTTATTCACCCGTTTTAGATGGACTAATAAATAATATTTTGAGACTTTATGTAGGTAGAGTAGGTTTATTAAACTTGATGGAATATTTAAGTCTCAATGATTTAATTAGAGTGGTAGGTAGCCTGATGATGGTTCTTAGCCCAGTCCTGGGGTAGTACCATTATGTACTTTAAAATGTAGTCACCTTGTCGCGTTTCGGGATCAGTTTAAAAGTAGCCAGGTAAAACGAGAAATAGTGCACATTCGTTTCATCAAGCCGGCATAGCGGAGACGACTGCTGCCTGTTTATCTGCAGTAATAGTTATTTCCGTTCATGGACCGCATTTTAGTTTAACATCAAGCGGGGTCTTATCATATGCCGAGCTACAATAAAAAACAATTTTATGTCAATGTATTTACAGATTAGACGAAATATTAAATATTTGTTGAAATTTATGTTGTCTTGGTTTAGCCTAGCACCTGTATGCAACTTCTCATAACAGAGTTTATTGAGAAGTCATAGTTTCATCCGATAACTGAACGTTGATAATGATATCTATTTATATCTTAACAAACCGACTCTATTTTATAACTCGTTCGTCCCATATCGGGGGAAAGCTGTTAGATATGATAAGGATACAATTTATTGATAAGTTCTGTAGGGACATCGATCAGTTAACAGATATCGCCGCCAGTGCCATCGTCAAACTCGTTCACACCGATACAAATTGTGCATTATCAGACTATAAAACCGATCATTGTCTTAGTGATTTATCGTCTTAGATTTGTTTATAAGCGGATTAATCAAAATAATATACCGTTTGAATTAAAATATGACTGTGAGTGGATTGTGATAAAAAATATATCGTTTTTAGTTGATATTTGCGATTATGAGAATGATGGGCGAAGGGGCTGACATGGCCTGCGCTGGTGTGGGAGACTATTACGATAACAGCTGGTCTATCTTCCCACCTGACTATATTCCTCCAGACGATGATTATAGATATAACTATCAATCGTAAGTAAACTTTTATAAATTTAACAAATAACGTTTTATCTACAACTATGACACATTTTTTGCAATACTATCTACTTTTCAGTTATATGGAATCCCCGTGTTGTAAATAGGGTTGCCAGCAATTTTTTCACATATTAGGGAATATGGTTTTTTAAAATTATTTATTTCAAATAGGCCTACTTAGAGTTTTTGAATTGTCATATGATTCTACAACTACTTACGACAAAGCTTCTTCAGTTGTAAAATCTAAAGTCGACTGGTGTATGATTTTAAATATATTACTTCTACAATATACAAGAATTGACACAGACACAGGCTCGAAATGCCATTAATACGGTTGGTAACCCTAATTATAGTTGTAACATAATCTCTCAGAAATGTTAGTTAGGTATATTTCAAATTCGTGTTCAGCATATATTCAACAAAAGATCCACATGTCATTAAGTCAGCACCTACAATACTTAGGGGAAATTTATAATTCAAAAGGTCTAGTTCAATAAAGTTTGTATGAGTTTTGCGGGCGTTCGGTACGTTTTTAGTTTTCACGAATATTTTGTTATAACCGAGCTGGTTAGGCGTAGTATGACTAAATGGGAAGTAACACGCTATACTGCGAAGAGGGCTTCGGAACCAATTAAAGAGTTCACGAAGGCATGGGAACTGACACAGGTGCTGGATTACCAGCTCGATGGTACTCGTATCGCCCGAGTTTGTGTAAGAGGTAAACTACACACGCGAACTAAAAATTTGTAGCTATTTTTAAAATAAACTGAGGGAAAATCTATTCGAAAACTTTAATAACGTTTAAAAACATAATATTGACGAAATATTGAAAACTATATTTATTACGAGTGCCTAAAGAGAAAAAAACAACAAAATTTTGTTCTATTATATTTATCTAAAGTTAGTCTAGTTTTTATGGAGATAGAGTTTAGGTAAAGCCAAAAATTATAAAGTTAAAACTTTGTATAATGTTATATTATTTGACAAATTGGTAGCACTTAAACAAAGTTTACAAATGGGTATATTTCAACGACAATGTATATTTCGCGTGCGCCCATTTCATGTAGATGTTCATGAAACGCGAAGTTCCTGAAATGTGGTAATGGCAGCCACTACGGACGTAACACGAAACAAAATACTTTTCGAAGAAATTTTTATGGACTCCTACAATGTTTTTGTCGTAGAAAGCTTTATTTTTTACTTCTTCATGACGATTAGTATACAGGTAGATACCAGGCATATATTTTTTTCTATTATCATTTTCATGCAATCGAATTCAAAACTGTTTTAAAGTATAATTTTATGTAAATCCGATCATGATGCAAAGAGATTAATTTCCATCAAATAAGGCATCATTAGGCGACGAATTTAAAATAAGTTGATTGCTCTGTATTCGCAATAATGATAATATAATGGGGGGCTGATAACTTGCACGATAGGAAAGTAATTTGTATAAAACTAGAATATTTAGGAGGCCGTAACCAATCGTACCTAGCACCGGGAATATAGGAAAAAATACCCTCTGACCAAATTCGCGCTATCCAGCCCTTTATATAAATTATATTGTAACTAGAGCGAGTGTGACTGACTGGTTTTTCAGGTTCCATTCCAATTAAAGATTATTAAAACTATAGCTTCCACTTTCTTAGCATTATTTTGTCACTTTAACAACGAAAGGGTTAAAATTGCGGAGGTCGTACTTATAACTTGTGTATCAATGTAGACTTCTCATATAAATTATGTAACTCAGACTAAATATAACTATTTTCTATAAAACATTATAATTATGATGAAAATGAATAAAACACATGAAGGACATGGTCCGAGACGGGGATTCAAAATTGTGCCTTCCGTTTACCAGAATGGATGGACAGAAGCTGCGCGAATTCCATCCTTCCAACTGCCGTCATATTGTTATGGTACATTGCTAATGACACAATTGGTATATCAAGTATTTTTGGTAATTTAAATAATAAACTTCGGTCATTATTATTTAATTTAGACGAAAATTATATAGAAAAATCCTGTGTGTGTGCGCGTTGTGATGCCAAAAATGATAATAAAAAAACATATAGGTGCCTTACGTTTGTAATATTACCTACTGAGCAATAGCAAGCTGCATTGATGCGCGGGGGAAACCGATGCGATGGTTAATTTGGTGCTCATGCACAATAATTCATTAACACTTTTACCCCTCAGATATTGGGTTATATTATTATTTCAACATTGCTTGCATCTGCCGGTAAACGTAATGAATGATCAATATTATCTACAATTTGGGTTTGATTTATGGGCTAAGTAATATCGATAAATACTAAAATTATGTTTAAAAAACTATAATAAACCGCCTGAAGTACGTTTGTACTTTAAAGTCTGTAAACGAAGGTCTCTTCCACCACAGAGAAATATCTGCGGAAAAGAATCGCCGCTACTATGTATGTGGTGTTAGAAACAGTATGTAGGAGCCATGTTGACATTGGACACTCCTCTCGATGTATGACTATTTCCAAGGTACTTCAACAGTAGATTGGGTTAAAAACCACTATGGTCTACACTCAAATTGCGTACCGTCAATAATTTAACTCATCTTCATGTTTCTTGTCATCTCCTTATCCGCAATTGCGCAACTATGACCGCTCGTTGTGCGTGAGGTGGTCCGCATCACAGCCACCTATAAGTTAGCGTATTGCATATCCTAATTTAGTTTATTTTTTAATTGACTAGGTAATACCAATTCAGTGTTACAAAACAAAAATCTACCTAGTTAGGGATGTGTAGATATTAACTAGTGCATATTATGGGAGTCTCAATGTGTGATTGTTGCTGTACCTCTCAGACCCATTGACCCGTGTAAGCGGAGGGCGCGCGAGCACCTGTCCTCTACCCTTACAAATCTGGCTACAACATTATAGTATACCGTTTAATAACAGAATATTCTTTTGTAATAAAGTTTAAAATAATTTAAAATAGAGGTTTATTAACATGTCTATTTATGATAATAATTGACGTATTGGAGATATATATAAAATATGGTAGATACTGCAATACCGACATTAGTTATGTCATTCGTGGATACTTTCTTTTAAAATCAAACGCGAAAAGCAATTTATATTATTCAGTCCGTTACGACCAAAGATAATATAGAATTGTCCTCCAGGGTACGACAATCCTCTGACCGTAAAAAAGAAATCAGTGGTTAGGACTTATATTGTACCAACATTCGGCAATTGGGAAAATAAAATATTAAACTAAATACTTGGGTTTTTTTAGCTGTAAATATATTTAATAAAAATAGTACATAATTATTACATAAGTGTTTGTATATAATAATAAAATGACAATGTTTAAATACGTGTCACGTGTCAATTTAAAAAAGCATTATAGATGTAAAAAGATGGCTTGTTATTATTTTAAAGGATACGGATGCAAATTAGAGTTGCGATATTGTTGTCACCAGTTCTAAGAATTCTGTTGTAGAAAACAAATACCTAGATGAGAACGAGAATAAATTGGCATTAGGAGAATTGGGAGATGATAAATTTTAAAAAATATCAGTTTATTGTAAAACTTTACAATGTTCTGTACATAATAAACGATAAGCACGCAATGATGGTTCCGTTAGATATTTTTAAAACATATTTTCAATAAGTCAATTAAACATTTCGTGTTCACCCTGCACGCCACTTAGGGGATGTTTCCCAATAAATGTAATTGCCCTTTGTTGTCGGTGTACTTCATTGTGCCAGTAATGTTTTATGCTTCAAATGTTTTATACTTACCTTTATATTCCAGTTAAACAAAATTCATTCATTCTTAATTCATCGCTGGACTGCAGCCACGTCCTCTGGACTCTAGACACTCCTATCTTTCGCTATGTGCGTCCATTTCCTTCCTGCAACCTTTGCAATGTCTTCACACCATCGTCCACCTTCATCCGGCACTCGATTGATATACCAGAAGCTTGCGATTCCAGTATCCGTCCTCTCTACGGCATATATGACCCGCCCATTTCCATTTCAGTGAGGTGACTCTAAGCGCGATGTCCGCCACTCCTGCTCTGCTCCTAATCCTAATAAAATATTGAATAGTTAATTTTAATTCGAGACGTTCGTCTCGCTTTGCCGCCATTGACGATAAACGCGATTTTAAGCTGCATCTTCTATAATAATATAAATTTAAAATTTAATAATATAAAATTTGTTGTAGAGACAAATCAATTTTCTGTAACAATATCCTGACTCCAATCTAGGATATCCTGTACCTGGGTATCAGCGCAGGACAATGACAACACAAACATTATGTTAACGCTCAGCCTTGTAATAGATACCCAATTTTCCAAAAAAAGGTAATAATATCATATCTATAAATTCTATAATATGTTAATAAGGCAAGTAATATACCTAATTTATTGACAATCGAAGCGGTAACTGACTGGCATGGGGCGCTACAACATTTACGTGAGTAGGCAACTTCTAAACAAAAATTGTAAGATTGTAGGATCTTAGGATTGTACCAGAATGCATTTTAGATTAAATTAAATTGTCCTAAAAATACTTATAACGAATAAACAATAGTAGTTTTTACAATCATTGAAATGGTATCGGTCCCGTACACGTGCGTGCAATTACATCAAGGCTCAGGCTAAAGTGACCGAAACGCAGGACCCCATTCTTAGAAATTTCCTATTGTTTTAATCCTCTCCAGCTGTCTATAATACTAATTTTAAGTGCATTGTTTGAACACCTGCACAATTTTGTGTTGTGCATCGATTTTAAAAAATAGACGGACATCTACCTGCCAAGTCTAACAAAACATATCTATAAAAATAAATAAATGAACAGAAAATACTATTCAGAAGAATCTCCTTTAATAAACATTTAAAGCTAAATCCCTTAGTATTGATAAAAAGGTCGCATAGTATCAAATAGAAATATCGTTTCAATTATTTCCCCAAAACATGGGCTTACATCGGACTTAATAAAAACACTCTAAATGAAAATCGTTATTCGACATTTAGAGCGGGCGGTGTCCATAATGAAACGAGCCTCAACAATGGGCTTAACGCTCGCACTCATTACAAAAAGCGACATAACATAACGCTTCGTCGAAAGCTCCTCTATTCAAAGAGTATACTCCAATTTTTTTCTCGGGGAAGGCTTTCGTTCGACGTCGCTATTGGTCGACGAGAGCTCCGCCTAGCCGACGATGCGTTCTCATTGGCGGGGCTCAGTGGAGCACCCTCGAGTCTGAGTAGGCTGTCGAGGCTGTAGGGCGGCGCAGGGTGTGCTTCACCCCGAGCACCACTCGAGGGTTGTTCAGTTCGGCCGCAGCGTCGTGAGGCGCAGCACGTGACTTACGCGGGTGTTTTTAAAAACCATCAAGATTATTCCGAAGGCGAGCTCTCCCGCTCGGGAGATGAAGTGTGAGGCGGAGACTGAAGGCGCTAAGTCGCCACCGCCACCATTACTGCCGCCGGCTTCTTTGCTGGCATGGAGTCCTATTTTACTTCCGCCATGGGGTCCTGCGTTTTTACCGGCTCTTTATCCGGCGGCTTTCCGTTCAGCTTTTCCAGGGTGAGCATGAAATGATTTTCACTTATGAACGTTGTTTCCATAAGGATTTAACTTTATAACTCTTTGGTTTATTAAGATTTTAAAATTGGTTAAAGTATACTTTCCTCAAGTTTAAAATAAATACGGCCATTACTTACTTTTACATTAGGCAATTAGGTAGCACATCAGTTTCATCTATTTTAAAAAAGGGCTCAAAAATGAACTTTCATAAGACAAATAATTAAAATCCTTTGTCAACAGCCTTTATTATGACCATTTCTTCTTTGTCGGTCACTAAACCTAGTGCAAAATTACAAAAAAAGTTGTTTGTAGTTCGTGCTCTTGGCATATTTAGGAGTATTAGTTCACACTTGACATAAATCTTTGCTTCACATGTGGAAATACATGTTTTAATAAAAGACAATTTTGTACGTAGTTTTAATATAAATAATTTGTTCAATTGTCTAAACTTAAACCATCAGAGTAGAGTTTTAAAAGTGGTAGACGGGCTGATAGTGGTTATTAATCCAGACCCACTACAACCTTATAGAGATTTCTCTGTAGTACCTACTAGTTGTTTCTCCCTATGAAACACCAGGCGGAATGTGGTCATATGTCGAGCTACTACAAAAAAGTAGGTAGTCGATAATTATGTTAACAGATTAAGCAAGTTGAACCTTTATCGTTTATCTCTAAGCTTATTAATGTGAATAACATATTATTTTTTTGTGATTCTTCAGTAAGAGAGCTAATACTCATGTTTACAAGCAAGTCTTAATACATTTAAGGTTTGCCGCCTTTTCAATATGTCACGTACTATAACAAACGGGGAAGTTTCACGCATACATGCAATAAGTTACATTTATCCTTTTTTTAATAGACTTGCTTATACTTGAACATGTCCTTTTATCCCAGTCACGTTTGCTCGAGTGATCATTTTAACAATGAGGCATGAAATGTTGGACATGTTTTTGAAATTAGGAACCTCTACAACTGATACGAGTTAATAGAAAGTCAACAATTCTTAGAATTAAAATCAATTGTTTGAAGAGTTTCTTTGTGGATGAATTTTAATTTGTACTTTTATTTGTAGAATTCGTATAATAGTGAAATCTATTATTATAATCTAGTAGGTATCTACATATAATGTGATGAAAATATAAATTAATTTTTAACATATTAAATGCTAGATTCGTTTTACTATGAAATTATAATGAGAAGTACCTATTATATTATTATAATAAAAAATTGTCATAATGACAATACTCCGCTTGATGTTATGCTTGAGTGCGGTCCATGAACGACTGCAGTAGCCTCCGCTATGCCGACTTGAGGAGACGAATATGCACAATCCAGATTGACAATGCACACTTCCCTCGTTATACCCGGCTTCCAAACAGATGTTACATTCGAAAAATTTAATAATAATTTATATTTGATTTTGTTTTAGGATTTTGGACAGCATGAAGATGCCAGGTCAGCGTTCTGGATTTCATATCTCAGATATTTTGGAGTTAAACGAGAACAAGGGTTTAAATGGAACTACTGGAGACACAACTGTACCTCCACAAATGCCACTCGGGACTTGTCCATTACCTGAGTTCCCTTCGCTTCCATATGCACCACCTCAACATCATTACCCACATGACTTCTTGCGTCACCACCAGCCCTGGTTGAACATAGATCATCACGACACTAGCGGTAAGTTTACTCATGTATATTTTTTACCGTGGGGGAAAATCCCTACGTTGTCCCTCTCTACGTCTTATGGTGCGGTCGGGAAGAAACCATTCCAGCCAAGTAAATGAGCGGCAGTCCAACCCCAGGACTACCGCTCTTGGCTTGAGGCGAAGGAGATAACACTCCGTGGTCTCACTCAGGTATAACTAGGTTCTAAAACGGTAGACTAAGAATTTAGTAAAATATCTTCCTTCAAGGAATTTATTACAACTAAAAATGTAACCGTGATGATTTGAAGTCGGATATTTCAAACGATATAATAAGAGTCGTTTATTATTTTAAAAATGTCGTTTAATTGATGAATGGCATGTCAGAGATGTTGTAAAGTGCCACAAAAACTTTTTATTCTGACCGCTTTGGAGTACCTAAATACTTTGCACATGGTCAAAATGTTTACCAGATGTTAAGCACCCCGTGGTCTTTACGTTTTTCTTTTTTATCAACTTGTCAAATTTTCCAGAAATGGGGTTTATTTGTATGATAAAACTGTCCGTAACGTTATCTGTTCTTAAAATGACATTTACAGTATCAGAAACATGTGCAAAGATCTATTTAGTAAAGATACCGACAAAATATCAAAAAACTGTTAAGATAAACATTACACCATCAGAATATTGTCAAAGTTTTTATTATCATGACTTTACCTGTGCTACATTTAAAGGTCGTATTTTTTCAAAATTATAGATTTGCTCGAATAGGTAAATACCTACATACGTACTAATTTAATCATTCAAATAAATGCAATGAAAAGAAGACTGCTATTTTATGAAATAGTCAAATTTATTCAATCCTAGTGACCCACTCAAATGTTTAGTAGTCGGTGGCACAAGAACTCGAGATTATATTCGAAATGCTCCTCGATTGGAGTGCCTTCATATGGCTAATCTCTTGTTGTCATTAATTATTTTTATCGCTTATCGACCACTTTCGGCACTCATTCCGCTTACGAGTTCAATTGCTTTTACAACTTTAATTCCTGTCTATATGGATCAATGATCGATGTGATTTGAATTACAAGTGTGTGATTCATTTTAGAGTATTCGGTCAAGAGCTCGATCTATTAATTTTATCATTTATAAGTACGATTACTGATTTTTTGACGATTCCTAACTAAGTACCTACTATTATCTCTTATTATGAAGATTTAATAGAAATTGTAGCGAAAAACACTAGTCAATCTAGCAGCTGCAATAGATTAGAGGAATTACACAGACAATAAGTACGACGTTAAGGTTAATTTGTCTGTGAGGAATTATTACACGGTCTTATAAAGCACAAATAGCGGAGGACTTCGGTTCGACCCCCACCTCAGCTCAGGCTATTGTGTGCATGTTGATTTTTTAAAGTGAAATATCATAATTTAATAATAACAATTTCAGCATTTTAATATCCCAAAAATTTATGAAAACTGACCGTATAATATCGGTATCTTATATATTTAACTTTCACACAATTTTTTCTTGCGAATAGATTTTCCTTTAGTCGTGGAAGCGGGTGATTCGTTCACGCCCTTGTTACACAGGGTTCCATGTAAACACAATGTGATTGTTTACCTCGTGTTAGGGGAGCGGTTCCGTGGCTAATTTGTCACCAATAGATGATGTTATGATTGTGTTCTCATGCCCTCGTCATTGCATCCCGGGTGCAAGCAGCTGCCGGCTTAACTATCAATACTTATAATGCCAATTTGACATGGAATATACGAAAAATATCTGATTTTGGTATGCTCATTAGATTATTATTTAATGTTTATGTATTAGCTAGAATAAGTTCACTTTTACCTAAAAGACAAGACATTGAGCTAAGTGCGTGCAAATTCTCAAAATGCATTAATATTTTGCTAATTGACTGAATACCGAATATCGATACCTAAAATTTTATTAACAAATTAGACATAAGCTTTGAAAGAAAATTAAATATACCGAACTAAAACCAAGCGAGTTAAGATGTCATTGTTATGATTACATTTGATATTAAAGAGAATCTTTTAATGCCTAAACGTGACATGATACTTTTATTAAATTTCCTTGAACCGCTGCTATTGAGGTGAGCGGGATTCTGCCTGAACAATGGAAAAGGCAGCTGCTCGTGGGTGGGAGTGGCACTTACCCTCTATCTCTTTTCACCCCATAGCGGTCACGCCCAGGCTTCTCCCCGCCAAATTATCGAAAGGGCTCGTCGTGTGAAACAAACGTTTAACGTTTGAGGGGTGAATTCTAAACGACGTAATATTAGCAGTGATTTTTTCTCCTCCTATTTGTTTGTTACATTGTTTCTTTTGATACCACCAATTGAACCGCATCCCCTGACTGATGTAACCGTCGTCTTTGTTAACTGTTTTCTATTACTAGTACTCTACTTATAGCGTTCGTTATAAATATAGAAAAATATAAATATATTAATAGAATTGTTACTTTGTTGTAGGTGTTGGTCAACAGGCGAGTCCAGACAGTACATCTCCGGCCGCTTCCGAACTCTCGTTTGTCGGTGCGTCAGCGGCTTCTCCTCCTGGCACGGACATTCGAGTAGACCTTGACCACGATAATGATGATGACGATCATGAAATAGATCTCGATCAAGGTTCCAGCACAGCTGGAGATTCGAGCATGGCTCATAAAAAACGTAAACGCCGAGTTCTTTTCTCTAAAGCCCAGACCTATGAACTCGAGCGACGATTCCGTCAACAAAGATACTTATCGGCACCTGAAAGGGAACATCTTGCGAGCCTGATCAGGTTGACACCGACTCAGGTAAAAATTTGGTTTCAAAATCACCGATACAAGACTAAGAGAGCCGTACAAGAGAAAGGCGCACACGAAATGGGTGTCGGTGGGTTGACTTCACCGAGACGAGTGGCCGTGCCGGTTCTCGTGAAGGATGGTAGACCGTGCATGGGTAAGACCGAGATGTCTTTGGGGATGCCGATGTCATTGCCTCAGTATCAATCGGTACTCCATCATCAACAATCAGCTAACGCTCCGAGGGGTTGGTGGTAAATAAAAAAACACACTATTGTTAAAACAAAACAGTGTATACTAGTCGAACTTTAATTAATGATTTATAAAAGTATTGTTATTTTATTGTGGAATTTTATTTCTATTTATAAGGTGTGCAGTTTAATTGAACTTTTAGGTAAATGACAAAAGTCACTCGAATATTTCAGTGGACATTATGTTATTAATGTTCTATTTATATTGAAATTGTTAATGGTTCCTAACTATTGAATAAGTTCAGTAGATGTTGAAGGGTAGAGTCGTTTGAAAGAGATTTTGTGTTGAGAGCTTAGTAATAGTGATGTACATTCCAAATAGTGAAATAGATCGTTTAGATTTGTAAATTGTGTACAAAATTAGATTCGAATTATTTCATATAAGTAATGTAGAATTATAAAAATGACCAGATTTTTATCACAATGCAATATCTAGATTTAAGTATCAGTATTAATATAATCGAATATATTATTATGTACGAGTATAAGCGATTTATTTTGGTGCATATTTTGTGCTGAATATTGTATATTATGTAAATAAGAAGCGTGATTTGGTTACCAGAAAAACAGAATATATCTAAAAATTATAATTTACTTTTATTCTTATATTTTAATTTCTTGCACAAAATCTGATTGAATTTTGAAGAATTCAACATTGTATAAATTATGTAATACGTAAATTATTATGAAATTATTAAAAATATATCAATATATTCCTTGTTTCAATATTCAACCTACCACATACATATAAATTGTTAAAACGCACAAGTTTAATATCGAAGCAGAATGTGAGGTAAATCATTTGAAAGTGTTTTTAATCATATTGTACGCGTCTATGACGATTCGCTCCATTAGACGATTGTGCCATAGACTTTATTGTCTTAAGAAGTTCGTAGAGGAAATGTTCGCACTGAAAGTGATTTTTTAAAATTGGTTAAGTGTGCATTATCAACGGACGGTGTCCTCAAGCATGGCGGAGGTGATTGCTGACTGCATATATTTATCTATTATAGTACCTAATTATTTCTGCTCATAGATTGTTCTCTAGCTCAATACCAGGCAGAATGTGGCCACATGAATAAAAGGCATTTATCGATTATATCTATAATTTTATATAGTTTATTTTGCTTATATAGGAATAATCACACACATGTTATATACATTGGCACGTCTGTTATCATAGTATGGAACGTTATCTGCAATATCGAGAAAACTCAGACCTGTTATTGAACAAACAGTATAGATATGATGCGTCACTCGGTAATTGCATGGACTATATTATGCGTAAATATAGGTACATATTGTATATGTAGAATATACAATATATACCAGGTATAATAAAAATATTTCTGAAAAAAATTAAAACGGCTTCTAAATAAAACACTAAAATCACGGAAATAAAAAAATAATTTTAATTGAGAGTATCTACACACAATTTAATAAGCATAAACAAGAATAGATGCTTATTATCTATTTACAAATTAATTGTCTACATATTATTTAGCATATTTCTAAAGTCGGAACCAAATATGAAACTCCGCATTGTGTGATTCTAGGTACATTACCAAACATAAAACATATCTCAAATACATGCACTCAATTAACATTATTGTTTACTTTTTAGAGATTTTAGTGTTTTATATAGAAGACGTTTTAAGTAAAGATTTATTCGTTTTAATTTTATAGGTTATATAAAAATATTAATAATAATAACAAGACGAGTGTACTCTGTCAATGGGTGGTCATTTGTCTCCTCCAACTGGCATAGCGAAGGCGACTGGCTATTACCTATATTATTTATGCTATAAATATTATAATAATAAAAATGTCTAGTAGATATTAGTTGTCTGTCCTACATTTATATATATCTACCTACATGAGAATAGCTTGCAACTATTGTTTGTATACTAAATATTTACCAAGCTTCGTTAATCTAATCGGTTCGCTGCCGATGCCGATAAATTACGACCTGATTACCATTACCTAGGTAACTTTACTTATACGTATAATTATTCTTAATTGCATACAAGTTAAATAAAAAATGTAAAACTCTGTTTGTTTGTTACCTTTGTAAACTGCTGAAAAGATTTCGGAAATAAATAATTACGTGTTTTTGAAACATTTTCCCGTAAGGATGTTGTCTCAGCCCGGCATATGATAACATTCCGTCTGATGTTAAGTTACAGTGCAGTCCATAAACGGAAACAATTGCTATTACAGAGAAAACTCTACAGGCAATCGAGAAATCTCGACAGGGCACACTCTTCTTATTACACTTGGAAACTGATGTGAGAGTAACACCTGAATATTTCTTTCTCAAATTAATATTATGATATTATATTATAATTCTGCGCGTGCGAAGTTGCGTGCAACAGCTAGTAATGCACGATCATTGTTGACAAATTACAAATATTAAAAAAACAAACCGACATTCTTAAATTGAATTCTGTTTGTCAACACAATACCGGAACAAAACCTTTACGCCTACGATTCAGTGACATTCAATGAAATGATGTAGAGGCGTTATTAAATACATAAAACACAATAGGCGGGATCTTCGGTAGCTACAATAGGCAAACAAACTGTGAAATAATTTCGATAAATTCTACAAACGACTTGATTTAAAGTCGTCTTATTGAATAGATGTGAGGAGACGGTAAGCCGATTAGCTGGAGCTGTAAATAGAGGACTTCACACGTGGGATCAGACTGCGGATGGTTGAGGCGGCGCGGCTCCTATTAGATTGCTGATAATTGTGTTTTGCGAACTAAATTATTTTAAATTTTTATTTTAATTAAGTTACCTATAAAATTCTCTTCAATTTTAAATATATTCCTTTGATTATCCTGTATGCAATGTTACGTTAATATGGCTGAAACCGTCTGAAACACATATAAAAGGTTCCCCAGGAATGCAACAAGAATCCTAAACTTTATATAGTCAATATACTTAGACAAAGCTAGCCAAGCGTCTAACAAATTTTATTTATTGTTCTTTTTTTATCTTTTTCGATGATTGGGGTACGACGTTACTATATCTAGATATGGAGTCATAAGTGCGTTATGGTTATGATTAAGCACATTATAGCCACAACCTGGACAGCCGACCTAAACAAAACAGACATAAATTTTCAATTTATGAAAGGGCAAAATCGACCATAAACGTAACAAAATAAAGTTGAAAATCCACTGTAATGAGCAAGCTGTAAAAATATACGAGGTCGGAACTACGAGAAACTACAGAGAGGGTTTATTGATTTTGTATAAAAGTAATTGTTGGAATATAACCTTTATGCTATGAGCATAAAGACGTTTTTTTGTTGTAAAAATGTAGTTCACCTTAGGAAATGAGTGTATGAAACACAATATTGTTGATGTAAGCGCAATAACGTTATGATGGACGAGCTCGGGGTGCCGGGACACGGTCAGTGGGCGCAGTCGACTTGAAACCGCGATAAGAGAGCAGCGAGTGAGGCATCTACCTAACAAACATGATGTGAGACACCTGCCTATATGTGTCAAATAGTTTATCGACAGGAAAACAAATCATACGCAAAAATAAGGTCATGATTTATGTAAACGAAAATTTAGTTCACGTGTTAGTAGTAGATATTCTATATATTTTTTATTATAAAAAAAGGAATTTTTATTTTGATCTCAAAGTATTTTTAGAATTGTTGCGGTTACTTATTATATTTTTCATCGAAGTTTGTGGCTGCTGGATGTCGTTCATCTTGGCGTGGAACTTTTCGATAGTTAAGAAACAAACTACCAATATACGTACTCGTACTACTTACTATTGATCGATGCGCTAATCTTTTTTTTTGCCTTGTTTTTGACGGTTCTATGTTATTGATGCGCTACAAATTTTCCTGAACCTCTACAAAGTACATTAATTTGTTTGAAAGAGTTTCTATTCTTTATCAAGCCTCTTTGTTCATTGTTCTTATGTAATTTTTCAGCAACACAACATTTAAAGTTACTAGTGCCTAAGAATCTGTGATGTCTTTTTTTTGTAGCTCGGCATATGACAACACTACTACAGAGATATCTCCATAGGCAGCAGTCGCTTGAGGAGATTAGTATGCACCATCCAGATTGACAGTGCATACTCCTCTCGTTATACCTGGCTACGTCTAAACTGCTCACGAAACGCGACGAGGTCACTTCACGGGTGTTACATTCGATATTCTGCCTAACACAAAAGTTTTGCGTGTCACAAAAAAGAAGCTAATTTGATTACATAAAGTATATTACTTATATGAAACTAAATCTCTTAAATCCATATGTTAATACGTTGTGAATCAAATATAGTATATAAAATGTTGTTAATAGTTTTCTAGGATATGTAAGAAATCACGCACAGTCGCAGCGGCTTAGAGGCACGCGTAGCTACTATTTCGTGGTTAACCCTCAAATGCAAGCAGGCGGTCGCGGTCGCCCTTGCAAACATTTATATTATTTATTGACTTTTCCTAATAAAGTTGTCGACACTTAATATTTATGTTGTAATGAATAACTAGGTACTTTTAATATTTTAATTTTCGAAAGGTTTTAACTGAATTAAATTTATCTCGCCTTTTCAGTTCTGAGATGTGTTGTAAAATAAAAACAGACAAAAACATTATTATTAGTGAACTATTATTAAGATTTTTGATCTGATAATGGTAATTGTTAAGAAATAACAAATTTGTTAAGGGAGGGTGCCATGGTGAGAGTGAGAGCAACAACGGATAACAAAAGATATTTAAATGCTAACTTTTGTAAATTAATTTGTGTTAAAATTATTAACGTTATGTTGCAAAATGTTGCTTTTTCATTGTAGCTCAGCATATGACAATGTGATGCTAGAGTGCTGTTCATAAACGAAAACAACTGCTACTACAGAGAAATCTTTAGGGGCAGCAGTCGCCTCCGCTATGCCGGCCCCAGGACTCGTCTCCTGCACCATCTAGATTGATAGTACACACTCCTCTATATATACCTGGCTATTTTAAAACTGCTCCAGAAACGCAAACAGGTCACTTCATAGGTGTTACTTTGAAAGTGGTGGTACTACCTCAGGACGACAGACCATTATGAGTCAGTTGCTCTACGAAAAGTATCTTAGTAAGAAGGGATGTTTATTGATTGTAATTTGTAGTTGAATTACATTTACAATTATTAATAAAAAGAAATGCTTACTTTACGTACGTATTAGAATGTATGATGTATGATGCTGCTAGTACGATCCTTAATATTGTATAAAATATTGATGTCTCGATGCTGCGGATAGTTTTAGTAGAACGCTCGCGAATCCCATTTTTCACGTGCCAACGACATCGAGCTGCGACATAAAGGTTTACGACAGGCTATCATATTTATGGCATTCATACCTATTGTGATATATTTTTTGTTGTGCACATTAGGTTTTATCTGACTTTCCGCTAAATCAAGTAGCTACTGGCCGGTGTCAGGAAATACCCTCGCATATATCATAGTCGGCGGATGCGAGAATTTTTGGGGTTATGATGCGATTCCGTAGGGCGAGCTTGTTTCGTAATAATTTGTTTTATCGATTTATAGCTGCCCATGTGTTCTGTTTACTTAATTGATATCTTCTATGTCACTTTACTAATTTTGGTACTATATTTAAGTATAGTGCGAAAAATTCTTGTAATTTTCAAATTTATTTTTCATCTTACATCCTCAGGATTTTAAATTAATGGTGAAATTCGATTAGGCGAAGAGATTAACTTTGTTTTATAAGTTTAAATTAAATCTAAAAATACGTTTAAGTTAGTAGTTTTTTGTATCCAGCTGTGCTTCGATAAAGTAAGTGGTTGTACACACTGGAAGGCTTTCTAATTTATTTTTTAAGCAATACTTTCAATTGTAAGTAGATCATGTTATAGACAAAATAAGTTTAGTTTGATTGAGTTTAGATTCGATAGTTAGTACTTAAGTTTCTTAATCTTAAATTTTTTATTTTTTATTCCCAATATATAAGAGTTAGCGTTATACAATTAATTATTTATTTCTTAAAAAAGGTCCCTTCTTTTGTACAGTCATTTGGATTAAGACGTCTCGCGCCCTTTTTTCTGTAAAAAAGGGAAAATGAATAGTGCTGAGCGGAAATATTACCGACTAACGGCATTTCCGCACGATAAATCGTAGTCCAATCAAAGGAAACGCTGCACCGTGTCCCGTCGTATTTCTTTATTAATGCTTCACTTTATTTTATTGAGTTTTTTATCGTTATCATTGTTGTATTTAGCGAGCAGAATAAATGCATCAGATTTATCTAGTTTTCCCGAATTTTTTCCCTTCAAAAAACAGGGTCTTCAAAAGGGTTAATATTACTTAATTCTGATAACATGTTTATAACAGAAACATATGTCTTTTTCTATAAATTAGTTATATTTCGAGAATTTTTCGAGATATTTACTTCTAGAGGGTGTTCACCCCTTAAGAAAATAACACAAGGAAAACATCTCTGCGTCTGTTTATAACATCAATTTACGAGTTTCTGATAATTTTTAGAGACTAGTCTAGAACACACGGAAAAAATCGATATGAAAGAGTGAAAAAGTTTTCCTGTAAACAAATAGGTATAATGTATTGTTTTTAAACATTTAAGTAATTCGAGCAAATTTAACTTTTTTGCTCAAGTTAAAAGATGAGCTTAGATGTAAGTAGTATAATGTGTCACATTAGGAATGACTAACAAAAACACAGCGTGGGTCAAATAGACCATCGCGGTGGTCACAATTACGTCCTTACAAAATTTACAGATGGCGCGTGTTGAAGTGTTATAAAATAATCAAAAGTGATGGCACACGTTCGAAAAGGCATGTAGTTGAAAAATAAATTGTCAAAATCATTGTTGTGGGTGGCAGCAAATTGATGCATTGAAATTTGGCGCCCCGTAGTACTGCAATATTTATAAAATTGGGTTAAAGTCTAGTTATGGATAGCACTATGCTAAAATGTGATCTTGAAAATTAGTTAATAAATAATTATTTTAATATTGTAATTTTTAATAATGATTAAGTTAAGAAAAATTAATAAAATATTAAACAAGGTTATTTCGTCAAGTATTAAATATGTATGTACAATAATGTACATATTACAATATACCTAATTAAAATATGATAGTGTTTGTATGGTTTTAAAGTAAGCTTGGTTATTTACAGCATAAAGTCATCCAAATAATAAAGATATAGTAGACAGGAAGTACGAAATAGAGACGTCAATATAGAGGCTATTTCCTATATTATCAGTAGTGGAATCCCTGCTGATTGTTGTGAAAGAGCTGTCAGATATACTAAATTAATGAGATCAATAAATTATAACATTGTGGTTTATTTGACCACCACCAAAGTTGAAAATTAGGATCACACGCGCCTTTAAAAGTATCTAAATACGTAAATAACAGGTTTATACGAGTAACAACAATATATTTTTGTTTTATGTTTTATACTGTAGTTGGCATATGACAACACTCCGGCTGTTAAGCTAGAGTGCGTTTCATCAATGAAAACGACTGCTAGGACAGAGAAACTGTAGGCAGTAGTCACTTCCACTATGCCGATTTGGAGAGACAATGAAATTTATTTTTTATTCATTAAGTCTGTTGCCAAAATAAAACAATAACCAATTAACACAACAAATAATACAATATGATTTATTAAATTAAAAAGAAACAAGCATAACTTATCTTCAGCGTTCAGAAATACTATTTAGGTACGATTGCTCGTAACTGCTTAATACAATGTTTTATTCGACTTCAACTGTATGTGAGATTAAAGTTTGATCATTGAACACCTATTCATATATAAATAATGACCACAAGTGAACCCATTGACCGATAATTCCTTCCGGGGACCACCGCGGACCGGGCATGACTCAGCTCTGTCCAAATGCGGCACTAATGGTGGCCAGACAGGAGCATCATCTAGACGTGATTAATTACCCTTATCAGGAGGTCACGTTGCTATCTAGACTCGCCTCTGATGGTTCAATGATGAGCAGTTTGGGAGATTATGATGCAAGTTGATGCGGCATCTTTAAACGCACGCACTTAATATTATTCTTTAAATTAATTTTATTATTTGCTATATTTAATAATTATAAAAATCTACGATCTAAAATTAAAGAATGAGACTTCAGACAGAAGACTTTTGTCAATAACTGTGATAGATATTATTTACCTAAATATTATATTATTATTAAATTATGATGAAAATTGCTAAAAAAAATATCAACACAAACAACAGTCTGAGATGTTGAATTTTATTTTCGATTCAATTTAAAAACAATTTTTTTTTGCTGTTCAAATTATGAAGTAATTTCTTAGCTCCATGCTAGAACTGAATCAAGTATATTCAGAAACTTGATGAACACTTTTCGACACCCACCTCTACAAAAGATAATCGCTTTTATACCCCAACGAGTTATAATAAGATGCTTCAAAAAAACTTAATGATTTAACTGCTATTTATAACTGTCGACATTACTTATATTTTCTTTATAATAAACTATTTTTTATTATACTCGTAGCATGTACTGCGATGCCAAGGTCTAAAAACTACATTGAATAATGACTAATATTTGTTATTATTATAATTAAATTAGACGTATAAATACTTAGCATAGCGGAGACGACTACCCCGCCTGCAGACATTTCTCTGTGGCAGCAGTTGTCTCCGCACTCTAATATAAGAAAATATACTAGAGTTTTGGCGGCCATGGTAGTCTTGAATTATCTTTCTGAAGGAGAATGCCCATTTGCCTAAGAGAAATGGGCCCACAATTTTGTTTCTCGAGTATATCGATGATTTTTAGTTCATTTTGTAGAAAAATAAATCAACATTCCTTATTAACAATCAGTTTCTTTTTTTTTACTCGAGTTATTGAGTAATTAAACTTTTTTTGAGGTTATTATTGTATTGAATGCTTTAATAAAATTGGTGATATCTGTTTTTTGTGTAATTAAACATTGTCTTTTGATTGGTTAACGATGTGTAGATATAAATGAAATAAATTATTGAATTAAAGATATTATTTTAGAATTTTTTTTTTTTTTTTTTTATTGTAGCTCGACATGTGACAACACTCCGCCTGATGTAAAGCTAGAGTGCGGTCCATGAATGGAAACAACTGCTACCACAGAGATATCTCTACGGGCTGCAGTCGCCTCCACTATGCCGGCTTGAGGAGACGAGCATGTACCATCTAGATTGACAATGCACACTCCTCTCTTATACCTGGCTACTTTCAAACTATTCCCGAAACGCGAGTTTTGTTAGATTTTTTTTTTTTTAGATTTTAGATAGATAAAGTTTTGTTAACAAACTATTAGATATCAAGTGGGCCCAAAATTTATCCTTAGTGTCTTTTCGAGTGTTAATATGTTAGGTATAATGGTGGGTTATCATTTATTAGGTAAGTGCTAGTGAAAAGGGAATCCTTCAACGTGTCCTGGGGGCCTATTGCGCAAAATACGTAGAAGTTGAAATGAAGTAGAAGTGTAGTCGAAGCGCAGCGGAAGTCGAAGTTGAGCGGTTTTATAACTTGGTATTGCGGACAGATAAAGGCGTAAACTTATAATCTGCTATCGACAGAAGTTAAACATGGTTCAATAGAAGATAAACTTCTAAATGGGGAGACCACAGTTAAAAAATATTTTTACAAATTCAAAATTTACACTGTAATAATTTGAGAATTTGAGTTTTAAAAAATATTGTTTTTATTTTATAAGAATAAAAATACATATCTTTATTACTATATGGGCAAAACAATCATTTAAAATGATAAAAAAATACGAATGAATTTATTAAATTATTTTCTGACAATGGGGTTGAACACTAATTTTTTATCCCGACAGAGGTCGCATGGGCGAGTGTTCACACAAAATCTGTCACAGGTGTCATACACCATATAAAATTTTGTAAACAAACCGGTTTTCTATTAATAAAAACTAAAAATGACTAAATGTGCTGCCTATAAATGTAAAAATATAGGTGTTCATAAATTTCCTAAAGATCCTATGCGCAGAAAGTTGTGGGAAAGAAGTCTTAAAAGAAAAAACTGGAAAGCTATAGATTCGGCGAGGTTATGTTCTGCTCATTTTAAAACTGATGATTACTATGGCAAGAGCGCTTATACAGGTACGTTATTATGTGGAAATAAGTTACACCGACATAATATCTCATGTTTTGATTATAAATTTGCTAATAAAATACTTTTTTTTTAGGAAAAGCGCCAATTGCGAAATTTCTGAAGCATTCCGCTGTACCAACTATATTCTCCTACGAAGCAAGAAACTCCGCTAGCGAGAGGGAGCGACAGGCACGTGTTGAGAGAAGATGTCAAAAAAATTTACTTTTACTTCTACAGAAACAATATACACATCAAATGTAGAACCTGTACCAGATGCAGGAAATGAAATTGAAGTGGATGTTGTTGTGCATAATGTCAATAAGCCTCAAAATGTGCTTCATATGTTACTAGTTACTATTATATCTTGTTTATTTAACTTTGAGCCCGATGGTAGAAAAAATAAAATATTATGGTAGCTCTGTAATAAATGTTAGTGCTGAAGATCAATTTTTTTTTAACTCTAATGAAACTTCGACAAGATAAATGTAACTTGGATAAATTTTATTCATCAGTCATGGACAAAACTTAACATTTGGCCTGAAAAGGATTTGATGCAATATTATATGCCTGATAGTTTTAAACAGTTTAATAGGGTTAATGAAAACATATAATACATTGAAAAATGAGCTACACCATACCTATATTCCTTTGGTTTCTAAGATATTTTTTGTTCATTTTATGTGCTGTAACTTAGGAGAAAGTATAATGAAGAAATAAAACAATTTTCAAGTAATTTATGGTTTTAATTGGTCCTAATCTATACTAATATTATAAAGCTGAAGAGTTTGTTTGTTTGTTTGTACGCGCTAATCTCAGGAACTACTTTATAGATCATTTATCGAGGAAGGTTATAGGCTATATAACATCACGTTGCGACTAATAGGAGCGAAGAAATCTCATCTTTGAAGGCTTCCGTTGCGTGCGCTGCGTAAACCGTTCGAGATACCCAAAAAATATGTATGAAAGAATTATTCCTCTTTAAATTATCTAAAAAAATGTCCGAGACAGTATATGTCCATCTTTTAAGATTAACTTACAATAACCGTTTTTATGATAATCAAATTTGGTCGAAACATAATAATATTAATCTTTATCGAAATAAATGTGTTTTTTATTTATTTATTTATCCAAATAAGTTGTGGGTAACAGCTATAGGTAATTTATAATAAAGCATTATTTTTATCTTATGTGTAACAATAACTTAAAAATACCCGGGCAGCGCTGGGCACCGTCAGCTAGTGTGTATATAATACCTTATCTAAAATAGCTTTTTCCATGTGCTCTTTGTAAAATGTTGTCAAATGTGTGAGCATATCATTTATAAATGTATCATCCCTATCTATAAATACAACTGCCATGTCTACAAATCTCCAGAATGAGCTGGACCTGCATGCAAGCACACCACTTCTTCAGCTACTTGTGTTGGTTCATCATGTGGCCGTTCTACATGAAAGCATCATGGCACGACCCGGGGTGACTAGCATCCACTAATATAATATTTAATGAAGCGTCTCATATCTGCAAAAAACAAATTATTTATTGATTACAATATATGATTTTTTGAGTGTTTGATTTTTTCTAAGATAAACCATGGGAATTAATAATAATAATAAAAATACTTTATTGCACAATATAAAAATTGCAAAAGGCGAACTTAATGCCTTGAGGCATTTTCTACCAGTTAACCTTTGGTGTGGTGGAAAAGTGTTTTCCGTGCAGAAACAAAAATATAAGAATAAATAAGTGAAAATAAATAAATCTAAAATTATTGAATAAAGGCAAAACACCATAAGAATTTAATAATCTAACATGAAATATAGGATAAATATACATAAATATACATAGGAATTAGTTTGATATGTTGAGAGAATAACTGAGATATAGTACTTACTATTTGTGTGTTAATAGTGTGTCATTTGCCGGCCTCATCGATGCAATGTGTATGCCATCTGCACATCCAATAAGCCCAGGGATACCAAACTCACTGTAGAATCTTAAAAATGAAAAATAGTGTTAACAATATGAAATTATCAGTTTCGTAATGGGTACACGATCCCCCTTTGCCAACGCCCGTAAAATACGAGTTCGTCCAAATAAATCCACCTAAAGTCCCAAGCCTTACAAGTAATTACCTAATTATACTCGTATTACTCATTTTTACTCATAAATAACTTGTAAATAAGAAATATTAATTCGTGAAATTGAAAAGTTATATACAATTAATTTGATGCATATTAATACTGTGAAACATAATAAAACTACTTACCCTGACGAAACAAACACTTAAAGATGTATTAAGACTCTAATTACTATCTAATTTCCTTAAAATAATCAATATTATTCCTGTCGAAGTTCAACAAAAGTTACATTTTGTAACTTCTGCAAAACTACTATTTTGACATTCGTTGCGCGTTAAGCTCCGCTTCACGTGCCGGTCCGCAATACGAAATCTCATACTAAAAGGACCGTGCGCACTAACCTAGACTCCGCTGCTAATTTGACATGTTTTGAAGTTGGAAGTTTAGGTGCACAATACGAAATTGTGTTATCAGCGCTGCTATTCGACTTCTATAACCGTGCGCAATAGACCTGCTGTACACCATTTACTTTGTTTCTTAAAATTAATAATGTGTAAGTTTAGGTAATTAGGTTTTATGTTTGCAAGTACGAGTAGAATTGTTTCAAAGCCAATATTATGAGCACGGCGCAATAAAGTTATCTTATCTTCCGATATAAATGCTACTATACCTCTTGTCCTTTTTCATTTATAATAATATTTGCATTAAGCGAATATAAATCGCTAGTTTGTTAATAAATAAAGGCTCTTCATAATTGAAAAAAAAAAGCATTAAAACTATAATTTTTTTATTAGTTTAGCATGTAGATAGAGATTCAGAAAACTAAACTTTTTAAACGGAAACATGTCCAGCTGAATTTAAGGGATATTTAGAAGAGACAAAGTCCAACGTAAATTGTAAATGGACAAATTTAGATAGCAGCAGGGGTCCAAAACTCTGACAAAAGCAATCGCCTTCGCTCGATATTTTTATAAAACAGAATTCAAACTTTGTCCATTCTCTAAAAATTTATTTCCGTTACCAAATCGTTTCTTATATATTTTTTAACTTTTTTTTTGCGATTTAATACAGTAATAAATATCGTCATTTACAAAAAGTCGCAGATTCAGTCACGAGTTCTTAGGTAGGTATATTATTAACAAAGTATACCTACGTTTTTTTTGCTGTAGTGTATGCAGTGTAATGTAATAAGAAAGGATTCAAATCTACTGACATGTATCTGTCAGTTTCATACATTACAAATATCATTGAACGCGTACGTCACGCAGCGTGCTTATATTATGTATCCTTAAATCTATCAACATTTAATAATACATATTTTAAATTAAATAATCTCTCTACCAATTTATAGATGTATTTCTAAAACGCGAAACTTTTATCCTTTTAGTCATAGTTTTTTCTTTGAAAATCGGAAGCCGCTACTTTGTACACGGTAAGGGTGGGCAGTGTCGAATAATTCTTATAATTGGGTTCTATTATAACACTTGTGAACCGGAAAGAGGACCCACGTCAAAGCAATCTCACTTTAAAAGGATTTAGTATGGCAAAAATGAAGCGTGAATATAGGCACCTATTGATGCATTTCTATTCTCTTCACTAGACAGCATGTCGCCCACGAGAGAGCGTTTTGGAATGTAGAAGACATTTTTATGTATTAGGTATGTTATATTCGTTAATTATTTATATTATTTCTTTACTATTTGTATTTTTTTTCAAGGGCGTGTAAGTCAATCCTCAGGCAATAAACTAATATAGTTTGTGATGTGGGAGCTTTAAAATTTTCCTTAAAATATCCTATAGCGACTTAAGCCACTTTTTGAGACAAGAATTGCAGATTAAAGTATCCTTGTAATTAAGAAATTATTAATGCATCTGAAAATAGTTTTTTATTTATTTTGTTTATGGAATTTATAAATTAGGTAATAATTACCTAAATTATGATGAAAAGTTTAAAAAAAATACAAACAACAGCAAACTGAGATTAAGTAATTTTAAATTTCATGCCAAAAGGAGAATGCCCATTCGGCTAAGAAAAATGGGCCCACAATTTTTTTCTCATGTTTGTCGATGATTTTTAGTTAATTTTGTAGAAAAGTAAATCTACTTCCTTGTCACCAATCAGTTTTAATTTTTTCACCCGAGTTATTGAGAAATTAGATATTTTCTGATGCAATATTTGAGGTTATTATTATTTTAAATGCTTTAGTAATTGAAGATATCTATTTTTTTATGTAATTAAACATTGTGTATTGATTAGTAAATGATATGTAGATATAGGGGAAAGTCGGTTATATCGTACCACTTTTTACTTTTACGTGAATATTTCATTTACAAAAAGACTTACACTTATGTATGACTATTACAATTATAGATCAATATTTTGGCTATCACATATTTAAAAATTGCTGTCATAGGTTGCAACTAAGGTAGTCAAAAATGTGTTTTCCCGGAGGTCTGCTAACGGTACAATTTAGCCGACTAGTCGTTTAAATCGTACCACCCGTATTTTAAATCGTACCATGGGCGTTTAAATCGTACCACTAATAAATTCAAAATCGATTTAAATGGAAATATTTATTTCTGGTGTCATTTACAATAATTACTTAATCTTACAGACATGTTATTTATGTCTTAAACAAACAGGGATCAAAAAACAAGTATCAAATTAAAGACTAAGAAAATTATAATGATATATCTACTTTCCTTCTGTTAAATGAGGCTTTTTTTATATTGTTCGTGTCATGACAACGTAGAAACAAATTGTCACGCCATTTTCCCACAGGGATAGGCAGAGACAGTGGAATGCCACTTGCCATGATCCTGACACAACACCCTCGCTTCCCTCACATCCACAATTCTCTTCATTCACGCCCGACGGTTATGGGCACTAGGCAGCCCATGAACTGTTGACTGGCCCCCTTTCTCCAGTCGGGATTTCTCCGTCGTCCTATAGACTGAGCCGTTCGGCGAGAGTGTCGATTTGTCGTTCCCGGGGCTGGATCCACTACCTTCGACCACCACAGGGCGGATGATGGCTAACGTGTGCCCAAACCTGGTCCACTATGTGTTGAGTGGTACACCGTGGGGCTTTAGTCGGCATGCCAGTGTGAGACTGGAGAGTCCGATATAACTCCGGTACCTTCGCCAAGGTTCAGGGCATCCGTAAAGGGAAGAAAATACGATGTCGATGTCATCAATACAGCATAAGTGGATCCTTTTTTCTCATTTTTTGTTTCTGTAAGCCGAAAGTGCTCTCTGCAAGTCTTCTTTGATCGATTATATTTTGTTTTATCACCTGTGTTCGTCATCTAAATTAAAAAGAAACAAATGAAAATATATTGTTTTATAACTGTCGGGTAAATTGTACCGGTACAATATGTCCAACCTCACGTGGTACGATTTAGCCAACCATGTATTTAAAAATAAAACAACTGATAACTACATAACCTTTAAACTTAAAGACTCCGCGAAAACAATGTAAAAAACAGTTTAGTTTGACACTCAAATACTGTCGATATTGTTAGAAAAACTCACCTTCTTCATGAGCTACAGCCTTACGAATCAGCACGAAAATTTACATCAAACTTCACAAAAACTTATTTTTTTCATTAGAAGACAAAGTTCTTAACTGATGCCATTAAAAAATGACCTAGAGTTGACATCGCCACTAAAGCATAGTTTAGTGTTGCCAGAGTTACAAATATATGTTGGCTTCTAGGAAATCTAGAGGTGGTACGATTAAACCGGCGGTACGATTTCACCGACTCTCCCCTAATTAAAATCAATTAATAAAAAAATAAGATAAATAAGATTTTAGAATATTGTTTTGTTACCAAACTATTAGGTATCAATTGGGCCCAAAAATGGGTATTCTCTTTTAAATAAATGAAAAAGAAATATAAAGTTTAATGATATTTTTATGCGCCTAATTTGCTAGTACTTGTAGAACAAGGCATAACAAGGCACATGGACCAAACTGCATAATAACAAAATTACATTGGCAAAAGTCTCCACTTTTGGAAGGTAATCGAACACGGGGTTGTAGAGTGCGACCACACGTCTGTACTTAAACTACTAACTCGGTCACGGTTGTTATGAATATCAATAAATAACGTTTAATACCTGGGTTACACGAGGCCAATGTTTCAAGCCTTCATCCTTGGTCAGTAAGTCAATGTCTCTACGGTTATGGTATAGTTTCCGAAGTAATTTTAGTGGAAATATGTTTTTTGACGAATACAGATACATTTAAAAAATCCCGTACGTACTAAGTTACCTTAGCCACTACAATGATAATGGCTTTTTGTATGGCATTGAGTAAAGTTGTAAAGCCCTCTAGCATGTGTCAAGCCAGGCTAATACATAATGCCTACGTAATGCCTGCGTGGCCTCATGTATCCCGAGCATTAAAAGATATAATTTTCTTATAAGAGATAATGTTTATGCGTCTACTTTGTAGATATAGTTATGATAAGACAATAAGTAATATTTTCATCCATATTTCTTGTGAAGTGGAAGAATAAAAGATAAATTATTAGATAGCAAGTATTGATAGCAAATAAACAAGGGTTTATAGTTAATGGATATGAAATTATCTTATTATTATCATACCATTTTTGTTATTATAGTGATTAATTAAATGCTACCTAATTAATAATTAAATATTTGTACTGTCTGTAAAAAATAAGATCTCAGGAGCATGAGACACGACCTCCCCTTCTACCTTCTACCCTAAGGGGCCTCAACACCCTTTATGATTTTTTTAAATGCTTGCTGAGCTAGTGCTTGCATCCTAGGCACTAAGTGGCTAAATACATATAACATAGTACTATAGTACATATAAAACAGTATTGATATCAGTCAGTGGGATGATAGTGTAGGTGGTAGGCAGACTAATAATGGTTATTAACCCAGTCCTCCGTCTTGTGACAACACACCAGACTAACTAAAGCCTGCAGAGAGATCTATTTTCGTTTTAGAAGTAGTCGGGTATAGTGCTTTGTTAATGAATGATGCATATTCGTCTCCACAAGCCGACATGATGGAGGCGACGGCTGGCTGCACCTTCTCTGTGGTAGCAGTTATCTCCGCTTATAGCTCTTGCTTAACTGGAGCTACTATAAAAAACAATCGAAATAGCACAAATGCAAATGGTGGTGCTAACTTACTGTGGCAGAAAACTTTCCAAACTCTTTGTCACTTAAAATTGTGTCACTTAATATCCGATGTCGATTCAACTTAAATATCTCTAATACATGTTTGGGGCAACAACGACAATGAAATTATAATCTAAAATGACAGTTTATCACACATAATAGAGCCACTGAGCATTACCGAATATCAAATAAAACGTATTTATATTCCATTCTCGGGAGGCGTTCATTCATAAATTCGTTATTCCAACAAATCGCCTCGTGGGATTCAAATATTTTAGTAAAAATTTCCACAATTGATGAGCGATTTCACGGTGTCTCGCTTGTGTCTGAATTTGGTTTTATGCAATGGCGTGCGTGCGTAAAATTGATTCTGCCGTAGGTTTCGGTTTGCATAGAGAGTCTTCATTCATAAAAATTTACAACTCGTTCTACTACGATCCTCAGGTATATTATATTTATGAATGAAATCGATTTAGGTACTTACTATTTGGGATTTTGGTATGTACAATTTAAGTACTTTTATATTCAATTACTCAATATAATAATTATAATTCTGTACTAGAGGTATCAGGACAAGGACACTGGTTTGTGCACAATGATGCCTGATGTAAAACTAGAGTGCGATTCATGAGTGGAAACAACTGCTACTACAGAGAAATCTCTACGGGCAGCAGTCGCCTCCGCTATGCCGACGAGTATGCGCCATCTAAAGTGACAGTGCACGCTCCTCTCGCTATACCTAGCTACTTTCAAAATGCTCCCGACACGCGACAAAGTCACTTCACGGGTGTTACATTCGAAAGTTTAAAAATTAATTGAAAAGAAAAATACAAATGGACCGAAAAACAAACCCTGAAGCTCTGCGTAACGTTCTGTGGACCACCACAACCATAACGCTGAGTTGCTAAGGCTGTACGTGTGATGGGGTTTGGGTTAGTAAATTAATGCAACGACTTCTTTCTTCTAATTATTTTTTTCCTTATTATAATTTTGTTTAAAATGATTTGAAATATTGCTTGTTTTACCTGTACATTATTTAAAATAAGGTCTAATTGACCAAACTCAAGTATAACGGCCATCATAAAACACAATAGCGCTTTTATTTTAGATAGTATTATAATAGTTTTTGTCGCTTCTTTTGTTATCTCGGCGACTTCACTCGTCGCAATGACTAATTCCATATACCATCCTCAAAGACTCTTTAAACGCAAGTGTTATGAATGGACACCCATTTAGGATGGAGTGTTTTACTACGCAAAAAATATTCATATTTACGAGTAACCTGCAATCCGGATGCGAATGCAGCCCAACCTCCGTTCCCACGCTGGACCTAACAGTTAGTTTATTATTAAGGTTTTTCGGCACTTTGTTTCTCTCTACTTCACAATAGAAGTTGTATTTGTCAAGTGATGAAGACAAAGGGCCACGTGTAGAGTTTTAAGTTGAATAAGGTAAGTCGGTAACAGATGTGGAACATTGCTGTTTGCTAAATCCTATTGTTTCATCACGTCTATTATCAGCGTGATCTTCTTTGCTATTGAGTTTTGAGAATCATTATTGTTACTAAGACTTATCAGGTGTTTTACCTAATGGTCAGACCTCACATAACGTTACGCATGACACGCGTATATGTGTGACATAGGGAGCACTAACTGCACTGAAAAAATAAGTGCAGTTAGTGAATAATTAAATCTAAAAGCGGTCGTGACTTAGCGATTGATACTGTCGCAAAATTCTGGCTTGTGCCTATGATATAGGTAATATACGTATTAATTAAAAGAGTGGTAAGCAAACTGATGAACACTATTAGTCTAGTCTACCGTAGACTACCACGAGGTGGTAGTACCATTTTGAAATTACGTTTCGAGATCAGTTTAAAACGAATCTGGGTATATCGAGGGGAGTGTGTGATAGTCCACCTGAATAGTGCACATTTATCTCCTCAAGCAGGCATAGCGGCGGTGACTGCTGCCTGCAGATCATTATATGTTTTCGCTTGTGAACTGCACTTTAGCATAATATCGGACGAAGTGGGTGAAAGTAAACATTTTTTTTACTATTTATGAAAATCAATTCACTATGAGTAAGAAGAAATACCTATATTGTAATAATTGTTGGTGTGTACGGATGTGCGGAAGTGACCAGTTGTGGCCAATGATGAATATAAGCTAAACAAAACTAAGTTGATGTCTGTTTACACAAATCCTCAGGCACAAAGCCACCGTATGAATGAATGTGACCACCCAGAGAGGCGTGTGGAGTAGCCACTTGCAACAATATACATGGGGATGTTTTTAATTAAACCTTAAATAATATCACAATAATTATAGTTTAAATTGTGACCACAGTCATCTTGATGTTAAGCTAGAGTGCGATCCATGAACACAGAAAAATGTTTGTAGGTAGTAGTTATCCCCGATTTGCTGGCTTGGCAAGATGAATGGGCATTGTGTAGATTACAGAGCCCTGATCCCGAAACGCGATAAGGCTACTTCATTAGTGGTCATCAGTCTGCCTACACTCTTTATTTGTTACTAATTTTAATTTATGATTATAGTTAGCGCAACGGTTTGAGTTATTTGTAAATTTAGATAGGTAACGTAAGTTAATTTTTTATTGCTGTCGTTGTAATTATTTAATTAAACAGAAAAAATCGCATACCAGCGTCGTAGCTATGTGGGTGACTCTCGGAGCTAAACTCTTGGTAGTCACCCTAAGGATTAAGAAAATTGCTCAAGCCTTTTTTTCACAGTCGAATGTCACTAGAACTGGTAGGACCCGAAGAGGACCTCGTGATAGTCTGCTAAGGTGAGCATTGAGCTACACGGCGCATTAATAAAAGTTAAAATGGTTGGCATATGGACAAATAGCTGTTTGAAAATACATTAATAATATTTTAATTGATAGCTTCAATGACAGAAACACATTTCGGTGAGTTACGTATTTTTGTTTTGAATGGCACAGCTCCGGTGATGCGTGCCAAAACATTTCTTCGGCCTTTATTTTAATAAGTTGTGTTCTTGTTTTGGCGGACATATGTATATTTTTGTATTTAACATCTACGAATATTAGGTTAACACGTAATCTACAATGTATTTTGTAATACATTATTTAATATAAGTAAATTGAAATAATTTAGTAAATGCATAATGCGTCATTTATTCATTACACCTATGTACTTACAAAACTAGTCAAAAATAGCTTCAGTTAAGCACGATGGAGATATGCTGGTGAGGATGACGATCACGTTTTTTCAGTTTATTTCCCAGCAGTCGAGCGCGTTACACCCTGTATTTAATAATAAACATTCAACGTATCCAACCATTTATCAAAAACCATTTAATTCTGTCCAACATGATTCTATTGTAGACAGGCGTTATTTTGTAAATGCATCCTCATTATATGAAAGCACAGCAACCGGCATACTTTGTATAAAACTATATGCTCGAGTATAAAGGTAAATATTGATTTTTTTCGTTTGTAAGCTGGACTCGGTAGAGAATACTTGTTTGGGTCCCCATTGACAATGTTACAATAGGACAATAAGAGATGAGTATGAATGGCGACCGCACACTTACAAATTTCATATTTTCTGAGTATTTTTTTAAATTATTTTACTTAAGTATACCATATGTATCATATCCGGTTATTATTGGAAAATATCAAACTAATATACTGCTTCAAAAATCAATTCGAGCTTCCTTGTGCCCTGATGATGCCGATTCACCTAAATGGGCCCACAATTTTTTCCTCGGGTTCATCGATGTTTTTTAATTAATTTTCAGGAAAATGATTCCACATCACCAATTGGTTTCAATTTTTTCACCCGGAATATTGAGTAATTTGACTTTTCATGATGCAATATGCTATCTGTTTTTTATGCAATTAAACATTTACTATTGATTGTTAAGCGATGGGTTAATACATAATTAAATATTTAAAAAAATAATTTCGACTTTAGAATTTTGGAATATTGTTTTGTTAACAAACTGTTAAATATTACCTAAGTGGGCCCAAAAATGTGCATTGTCCTTTATAAGTTAATTTAGTAAAATTTGAGATGCAATTAAATAGCGACATTAATTGTTGTTTTATTCACGACAAAGGGATCATTCCTCATACAGTCTAGTCCAGTCATATTGTACCTATCAATTTTTTAAAAGGTGTTGGCTCTTTTTTAGTCTTAATTTAAAAAAAAATTAGTTTAGCAATGAGAAAAAAGTTTCAGCGGCGTTTTAACGTGAAAACGACACACATGCTTTTTAAAATTATTTGCCCACGAATATTTATGAAAATTTAATGGATAATAATACTATTATTAAGACTTGACGAAATAAAAGCTTAGGCAAATAATTCAAAAGCGTTTTTTCGTCTTATTAGCGATCTTAGCGCACAATTTCTTATCTCTAGAAACCCTTCATAACTAATTATATTATTAAATTAGGTGCGTGTATAGAATACTTTTGAAGCCTATTTAATTTTCGATTCTCTTGCTATTAATTTAAAACGTTTGAGTTTTCCGCCATTATCGTAAATCCACGCTTCGTGAACTGCTACGTTTTTATGCTTATACGAGTTTTAATGGTCTTCTATTGTAAACAGAAATGCAAGTTTAAAATGTAACCGCATTCCTTACAATTTTAAGACGTCACACCCACCAAAGATAAAACTTGCCAATGTCACCGCCTACTTTAACTTTCAAGTAAAACCATTAATAAAATAAGTTGATTTTTTATTTTTTCGTGACCCCAACAGCTGTAACATTGATACTCACGCCTTTATTTGGAAATGGGATAGGCAAAATTAAATGAGTTGCGGAATCTGTGAAGTTTTATTTTATGAACCCAACGCACACATCTTATAATGTATATAAACGCAAATATAATATGTTGGTATATTTCCTTATATATTCTAACAAGAACAAAAGGCATCTGTCGCGTCTACATTACGTTAAAAGTCTTATTTATAGTAGATACAAAAAATCTAGATATTTCTTTACTACAAATTCAATTTCCTTTTCTTATTTTTTATAGCAGTCCATATTCTCCAGGTGTTAAGATAGATTGCGGTAGATGAGACCACTACTATCATAGAGACAGTTTGCAGGCGGCAGTCGCCTCCGCTATACTGGCTTCAGAAAAAAAATGTGCTTCATCAAGGTTGACAGGACAGAATCTTCTCGTCATATATTAGAAAATTCTACTTAGATAATATACCATAAAATCTAAACAATTAATACAGTGAAATATATTATAATATAATAGAAAATATGGAAAAAATATCTGAAACTTTAACGTATTCTACACAATAAGATCTTATAAAGCCTGGAAAATCCGTCTCGAGTAAATTGAAATTGGAGAGAGAAGGTAGGATAGACATGCTCCGTTTATTTAGCACGTGCGCGAGTGAGACAACAGTATTAGGCGTGAGAGGTCAATAACGAGGCAGCCAAGGGTTGGCTGTTTCTCTTCAGCTTCAGCGTACTTGGTGCGAGGCAATATGGAAAGATTTATGTTGCTTTCTCACCGTTCCTTATGTGTTCTATTGGAAGTATGAGGAAACTTTATAGGTAGATATATTTTGACTGGGGGAAAAGTATTATCAAAATAATGCGCCTGGGTATATTACTCCTTTATGGGAGTATACATTTTTATTTGTTTTTCTTTAATTTCAATACTAAGCTAGTGATGCATCATAAACACTAAGCGATGATAAATCTACTCGTATTTTTTATTTTCTTACTGTAGCTTGGCATGTGACAACACTCCGCTTGATGTAAAGCTAGAGTGCGGTCCATGAATAGAAACAACTGCTACTACAGATAAATTGCCTCCACTATATCGGCTTGAGGAGACGAGCATGTACCTTCTAGATTGACACACTCCTCTTGTCATACCTGGCTACTTTCAAACTATTCCCAAGGTCACTTCACAGGTCTTACAGTGGTGGTATTACCCCAGGATGGCAGAGAGCACTCTTAAAAAATGTAAGTATGTAAGAAGAAAAGAATCATTAGTAGCCGCCGAGATTTCTTTCGATCTGTATAGGGGATATTTTTAACAATACCTATAATAATATCTTATCTTTTTATTAATTCATTTTAATTATATCAACAGATCATCTACCAATCAATAGCCAATGTTTAATTACATAAATAACAAATATAATCAATTATTAAAGCATTTAAAATAATAATAACTTCCAATAATGCATCACAAAACATCGAATAACTCAATCGCCCGGGTGAAAAATTTAAAACTGATTAATGATAAGGAATTAGATTTCCTTTTCTACAAAATTAACTAAAAATCATCAACAAACTCGAGAAAAAAAATGTGGGCCTATTTTACTTAGGCGAATGGGCATTCTCCTTTGCAAACAGTGTTGCTATAAATAAAACAAAATTAAGTTGTGATGACTCGTATAATTTCCGTTTCTTTAAAAATAAAAATAATTAAGAATCAAAGCATTGACTATCTACTCTACTATATTTCTGATAACCATTATATCCGTTCTCTTTTTATTGATCAGTAGATTAAAGCAGGTGTAATTGTAAATTTATGAATCATGAATTATCGAAATTAGGTATAATTATCGAAATTTAGCAATGCTGATAAAAGTAAAAATTCATTAATAAAATTTATCAAGAAACGCCGGTAAAGTTCAAAATCCGGCTCGAAGGACCAATGATGCGGCGGTTATGAGTCAAGAAGTTATAAGGAGTGTCAGGCAATAGAGCGACCGTAGTCTAGCGGTAAGACGCATGAACTCACGATCGATGAGACCTGTGTTCGAACCTCGCTAATTCTTACCAGTACCAATGTAACTTTGTTATACGTACTTTGGTCGCTCAGTGCCTATAGGCACAATTAAAGAGTGGTAGGCAAACTGATGATGGTTATTTGTCCAGTCTGTCGTCCTGGGGCAGCACCACCACTTTCGAATGTAACACCCGTGAAGTGACCTTGTCGCGTTTCGGGAATAGTTTGAAAGTAGCCAGATATAAGAGAGGAATATGCACTATCAATCTAGATGGTACATGCTCGTCTCCTCAAGCCGGCATAGTGGAGGCGACTGCTGCCCGTAGCGATTTCACTGTGGTAGCCGATGTTTCCATTTATGGACCGCACTCTAGCTTTACATCAGGCGGAGTGTTGTCACATGTCGAGCTACAATAAAAAAAAGGCAAACATTTTGAAGCTGGTGTTCCTTGGTTTCTTAAGTGGTTTCGTATTGGAGCTGTTTCTTACATTACTTTTATCACTTTCAACGCGACGGTTTTCGAGGGTTTGATTATTCGATGGTGGTTTTTTTAACAGTTCTAAAATTTGTAAACTTATTATTATTCTAAATAAAGTTATTGAATAGAAAAAAATCTTACTTATCAGTCCAGTCTTGTGTGCTTGTATTTTTTAAAATTATAATTTAATGATATTTAACCAATCTTAAAAGAGCTTTTAAATAACAAAATAATATTTATCAGTACAGAATTAATACCAAGCCCAACTAGAATTAAATTTGTTCCAATATTTTTAATCCGCAAAACAGCATAGGGTGGAGTCACCAGTACAACCCACTTAATCTCGAAGTATCGCTAACTAATTTAATATTTATTCTATATGACTTATCCTTATAAATTGTCGACAATATTAAAACCACTAGTACAGTTTGATTGCTCCCTCGCTGGCCACCCTTCAATGCGACCCCTACACGTCCGGGTGCGGATTTGTACGTAATCCCGAACCTATGTTGTGGATAACTTATTAAATCCTAGACGACGATATTATTAAAATTTTGATCATTTTGTCTTTCATAACATTTTTCGGATGTAAAATGTTTTTCACCACTTATCATTAGGTTTAATATAAAATCTATATATATTTTTATATTGACGTGACATGTGACTACCTGATATACGAGTAGGTAGTCATATATTTAATGCTGCTAAGGATTAGTGGGATGCACCTTCATGCTGCGCTTAAAGGATCCCGGGTTGTACACAATTTCGTGGAATGACTGAGAAATAAGTGTTTATTTATTGTGTTCAGTATACTCGTCTTATCAAGCCGGCACAGCGGAGGTGATTGTTGCGGCTGCCTGTAACGTATTAACATCATGTATCGATGATTTATAAAAATTAAAACGCACAGAAACATTCTATTTTGTACCTTCTAGATAGTGTATTATTAATTGAAAGTACTTAACTACAAATGTAAATTTGTAAAATGTAAAGACGATTTAGTGTAAGATTAACAACCTATATATAAGGCATATATCGCTACATTTTATTAAGGTTCCGTAGACATCATTAAGGAACAATTGTTTACAGAACACGCACTAAAGATTCTGAATAATAGGTTGGTATATACCTATCCAAAGAAGGGCCTATCCCTTCATTGCTTTTAAGGTTATAAAAACTTATCGAACCTTATGTTTGGCTAGTATGGAGTAATATATTCTATTTTTAAAACGCAAAATCTGGTCTTGTCTTTTTTCAATTGTTTTTAGTAAATTGGTATAATCCGTGGAGTTTTGGGGGGGAAAATTAAAATACGTTTTTTTTCCATTTTAACATTTATTTACTCTCTTGCAAGTTTATGATCATAATCTACCTATACACGAGAAACACGAGGTTAAACGTGATAACCAGAATACCTTGACATTATAACATTAAATAATATTAAATGATGCTCACTCGAAACAATTGAGTCGAATCTCAGTCAAACAAAACGTAGCCTCAGTGGTGGGTCGGCCTACCTATACTACCAAAAATTATCGTAGACACCACTTTCGTAGAATTATATGGAGTCTTACAAAATAATGGCGAGACGCATAAAATCTCAGAGAATATTAAATTAAGTTAAGGGTATAAACATGGCCATCCATCTACCCTTAAAGATCACTAACAAAGAGCATCTAATTAATTAAATAAAGGGTGTCACCACAAAGCCGCTGTGATGGATCCTTTTAATATTGTCCACAGAGTAACGATGCGACTATTATTCCAGATCTACATTTTAAATTCATGCAGCCACCTGCAAATCTTTATTGAATTTTAAATTATTTAATTAATTGGGTATTTTAATTTTCTGTTCCTACTTACTATTTTTATTTTTTATTTTCTTTATTTGGAACAAAAAACAGTTGTACAGTAAAATCTTAGGTCTAGTACATAGATAAGTAATAGAAATATGTAACAGTACAACCAATCACATTGTCCACAATGAATTATACAAAAATAGGTAGATCAGAACAAAGTAATCAAAAAATAAATATTAATGCAGTATGAGGATGAAACAAAAATTAAGAAAAATAATACAAATCATGTTGAGATTTACACATCCAGATCCAAAGCCTTCACAATGCTAGACGCGCCTGATTTAAATGAACCCAGTGATGATGCAAAGATGTCTAAACTATGATGTCTTACTACTTAATAATAAGCCTTTAATTCCCATAGATTTCTAGTTACATAACATTATAAATTAAAAATAGTACAATTAATTTTTCTGATTATAATCAGTCGTCTGTTTTTAATTAAGGTAATTTATACATAGTACGTCAAATAAAATTACTACTTAAATGAGCATTTGAATTGAAATTCAATTTTGTATTTCAGACCTTCAGACAGATACTGGGTTTTAGATCAGTTTATTGATTAGATCATCAAGTTGAATTTGTATGTCTGACAAGAATTTCCTAATTATATCTAGGTACCTTGTTTTTTTAATTGCAGCTCGGCATATCTCAGCACTTCGCTATACTGGCTTGAGGAGATGAATATGCACCATCTAGATTGACAGTGCACACTCCTCTCAAATTCTTTCAAATTAAGTAACAAACAAAACAAGCCAATATATAAAATTGACGATGTAGCCGATAAAAAAAGTTATCTTTAAAAATGTAATATGTTTCGATAAAATAACAGGAGTATTAAGTAAGACATCACTGCGGGGGATCGAAGGGAGGCCCACAACCGGAGGGCTCCGTACGATATTGCCTAATCATTCTCGCCTTCACGCCCTGACTAACGGCCAGTTGTTTTAGCATTCATCGCTTTTTACACAAGCTCCCCGCCACATTGAGATTGATACCTTATTGTTAGGGGAAATGTGACGGCCTATACAGATTTAGTTAGTCACCGTATAATCAGCTTTTATAGTAATTTTATTTTCAAATAAACAACACTCGCTAGATATATTCGTTAACAATACTATTGTTTTTCTATTTACTTGTGTAATATGCATAACGAAAGCATACTACAAAAATATCTCCTTTTCAATCTATTTTAGTAATTGTATTGCCAGAGTAATAATGCGTAAAACAATTTCTACAATTATTAACAATTCCGTGAAGTTAGTTCATTGTGCTGTGAAAGGCCCGGAATACATGGGTTATTAAACCTGACAAAGTGCTTCAAAGGGTTACTTCATGACATATTATATAAAATATTATGATGTTTTCACCCAGTCCCGGATAATTGGGGCATATTCTAATTTTTAATCCTTGCTACGAGTTTTTTCTCTCAAATTCATTGAAAGGATGATCCGTAGGTGCGTATTGTAATCTTACGTAATAAACTACAAAAGCGGACGTACCGAATCAATCGGAAGAAGCGCAACATAACAAAATAAACCCCTAACCATATATCATTTGCTCAATGAGACTACAACAATTGAACAACAAGCTATTCAGCGACCATTACATTGTGTGATATAATTTTATCAAAAATATCGGACGTAACAATGGGATGTTCCGACTTTTGTCGGATGCGGATGCGATTCGCGACGTCTCAGCCGACAAACGGCGGCGGTGTGCCGTCATTTTTTACGCAATTCTTACGATACAATAAGTAGCTTCGATTGTCATGAGGGGATGTTTCCACCCACAACGCAGCGAGCGTCCAAAGCTCGACTACGAACAAACGGAAATTATTTTTCAAACCTTCGGGACTTTGCACTTGTACTTGTACGAGTAGTTTCATTTGAAAAAAAAAAAGATCAATTGACATCTCTTAATAGATGTTCTTCTAGTATACACAGGTGTGAAACTATTATAGAAATCTATAGAAACACAATTAAATATTTACTCGCATTATTAAATCAAAGTTCCCCATAAAACATCTAAATTTTATAGTGACTCAGCCAATTAGTGTTGTGTTGGAAACCATTAAGAATAGTTGACACAATTGGCGTCGACACTGCCATTATGGGAGTTTTACTGTTATCGCATATCGTAACGCCGCCCATACAGCACTGTGTAATTAACCAGCAATGGGTAACTAGACTAGTAACATTAACTAAAATCCACCCTATTAAAACATTGATTGATCTGTACATTGCTGTCTCATGAAACCTTATAATTTCATTCTTTAACTATAACGAGCAATGTATAACATGAACATAGTTATTACCGAGTCCATTAACATGACTTCTTGCCCTCGATTGCGTGATGTTACTGGACAAAGGCATCACTTTAGTCAATACAACAGGATGGATATAATGCGATACTCGTACAATAGATAGGGTTTACTTTAATATAGCAAATATACTAGGGGAGATAGCATACACTATTATACTGTGCTTTTAACTTTATAGTGTTTTAACATGTTTGTCAGTCTGTGGATATTTCGCCTCCGCTATTCCGGCTTGAGCGGGTGGTACGAATGAGCGAATGGACGAGTGAAACGAGACTGTCACTTTCATTTGCTACCCCGGGCGGGACAGACAGTTTAATCTAAAAGTTGATATATCTCTGTATTTTTATTATTAAGTAAGTTAAATTAAAATCTTATAATATTTTATTATCAATCGTAAGTAGAAGATTGTGCTTAATTGAATTCGTTATGGTTTTACATAACGAATTTGACTTTCAGCTCCTTTGTGTCTAACATCGGCATCTTAAAAGAAGAGGGCTCACGTGACCGTTCTCAACGAAACAGCCGAACAAAAGCAAATTTTTCTAAGGGAAGGAAGTGAATAATTTTTATTCGATTAGTAAAGTTGGCGGCAATATATAAAGCTTTATTGTACATTGTAGATAGTGCTACTGAACTCTTATGCAAGGATAAGGAAAAAAGTTATTCGTGTTGCTTTGTGGGCAGAGATGACTTTTAATTTTACCGTGTGAATTATTTATGCTTTTTTTAAAATATTGCTGAATTCAACGATATTATATTATGAGAGATTTCTACAGTTGAGAAATGCATCCACGTTTGACTACGTACATAGCGTAAGCGACTGCAGTCTCTAAACATTTTGAAGGCAGCAGTTGTTTCCGTTTATGTACTGCATATTGGCCTAACATCAGACCGAGTGTTGTCATATACCGAACTAGAAAAAAGAGTTTTGGCCGCCACCTCACATTAAGTCATCTGTTTTGAATTATTTCCCTAAACTTGTGTTTCTTCTAGAGTTGATGTGTAATAATGGTGGATTATTAACCATTAAGTGTTCGTGAACGTGCCTAAGTGTGGGCAAACAATTCAAAAGAAGAGAACATGCGTTTCCATTTTCCCTCCAAAACTCCCTAGGAAGTTTTAGTAAAGATTCTACCACTTTACTGAAGATTTTTGACTTGACTGAGACTTGAGCTGACTGTTTAGTGTGATGAAGGAATTACTCGTGATGCACAGTATTATTAACTTGATGTAAAAAAATAAATTCACTTTGACACTGGCAAATTGTTATAATGCCAAAAAAAAAAAAAAGGCGAAGTGCTGAGATATAAAAATATTCTTGTTGTTTTTTTTTTATAAATAGCCTAGTCACACTTCCATTGATGTTGTGAGAAAAAGTCAGATAGCAATTCATTTAACCACATGTTACACTATGACCACCAAAAGGTTATTAAAAGTTATTTTTTTAATTATTAATTTCTTAATGATATTTATTTGTTGCAAGCCGCAATGGACACGTACCATCGCTAAAACAATCTTAAGAATGTTAAAGACACGACTCGTTATTGCATTTACATTGCTTGTTTTGACATTTCAACGATTTTTTTGTGTTTTTCTTTAACAGATAATGGTATCATAATGTTAGCTTAAAATTAAAAAAAAATTAAAGTGCAATTTAAAAGTTATTCTTTTAATATCTACTAAGATTATTCTACAAACTATACTAAATACTGTGGCATCCCTCCATAAGACAGGTCACGCGATTTCAGACAAAATTCGAGTAAATTAAATTGTAAAAAAGTAATTAGGTTTTCTTCAACATTTCAAAGACTTAACTAAATATACTGGTAACTAAATATTATAGGTTTTCTATCTTATACTAATGTTGGTAAATAAAAATAATTTTTTACAATTTTCTCTAAATTATTATACAATTATGATTCTGTAAAACATCAATACAATCTATCAAATTTTTAAATTGCGTCAAAAATCATTCATATTTTGTTATTATTTTATTTGTTAAAATTTCCAAAAATAGATCACGAAGCTCAGCGCGCCATTCTAATTTCGAATTTGAGGTCAATAATTAGCCAAGGTCAGCTAGTTCGATTTTCGAACGTATATAGGCTGAATTAAATATCAATATCGCTTAACAATATCGGATCCTGCTTGACCGACTGAGACAAATTCTATTTTGTTTTATTTTTAAATGATTTATGAAATGTCTCTATATTCTTTATTTGCGTTTTAAAAACAAATACGGTTATGACAAAACTATTTGTGTTAATGAACAATTATTATTGTGGAAAGCGGTTAATTCTTCTGGTAATGGTAACCTCAGTCTGATAAGTTAATTGTTTGTAAGTAACATGATAACGAGCTACCCGTCAACTCGGCTTAAGTCGTAGTTTAAAAGATTCTATTCTGTTTTTAGATAACGACTGTTTTAGAATGTATTTATAAATGAAATTATTATTGTTTATATTTTCTTAATAATATCTGAATAGCAATCATGACACCTTTAATAAAAGTTTTAATTTTTTAATAAGAATTTTAATATCGATAAAGTCGTTAGGTACGCGATATTGGAAAGGGATAAGTTGTAAAGAATACCAGTTGAACGTCAATCTAACTTTCTAATTATCCGTTAGGAATAAACGTTTTGTAAATTAATACTTAATTGAAAGAGAAAATATCTCGGTAGCTTTGTTTTCTTTGAATAATTATGTTCTTTTGATTTTGAAATTTATTATTTGATGTTTGAAAAAAAAAAAGTACAAAACAATTGAAATTAAACATGAATTTTGGTGCTGGTCCTTATTTTATATGAGCTTCTTTAAGCACCCAAGGCATGCCTAAGGTCGATAAATCAGTCAAAGTAGTCAAAGGACAATGCCCATTTTATATCTAATAGTTTGTTAACAAAACAATATTCTAAAATAATATGTTATTTTTTTCATTATTTAATTTCAAAATGAACTAAAAATCATCAACAAACTCGAGAAAGGAGAATGCCCATAACCCACCCGGGTTATTGAGTAATTAAATGTTTTATGATGCAATATTTAAGGTTATTATTATTTTAAATGCTTTAATATTGAAGATATCTGTTTTTATATAATTAAACATTGTCTATTGATTGGTAAATGTCATGTTGATATAATTACAATGAATTAATAAAAAATAAGATATTATTTTAGAATATTGTTTTAATACCATACTATTAGGTATCAAGTGGGACTAAAAATAGGCATTCTCCTTTGGGTCCATTTCTCATGAGCGAATGGGTGTTCTCTTTTCAATGAACGATCTATCTAATTTACTAAAATTAATAAATATACAACGGTCATTCTAGGTAGAGCTCCATTAGGTCGAAATAAAAAATAAGAAAAAATGTCAATACACATTGTTATAAAAACTAGCATCGATTTTATTGGCATTGTTATATCTAAAAACTGGTTTCAAAGATCACCAAAACACAATGATAATTTGTCACTAAACTTTTGTTATTTGGTGTCACCCTAAAAGTTTTTTCCGTTTCAATTCGCAACGCACTGACTTTTGTGCTTTATAACTGTTTAATTTATATTATATATGATCTTCAATAATAAGTAGTTCTTCAAACATGTGCAGATGTAGGGAGGCGGGTCGAGGGCTCGGCAGATGTTCATACTCCCCTATACCTTGCGGTTTATATACTTTGATGCATCGACAATAATGGCATAGATTCTGTTGTCACCAACTAGGCTAAATTATACTAAATTTAGTTGAGTAACTGTCAAATTAAGAAGTTCGTAAAGAGATTGCCGGCCATCTGGAGACCTTAGATTATCTGTCTTGAATTATTTTCCTAAACTTGTTTTTTCGAGTGTTAATGTGTAATCATTGTGAATTATTAACCATTAAGTGTACGCGAACGTGCGTGAGTGTGTGCAAACAATTCAAAAGGAGATAATCTTTGATTTCATTTTCCCTCCAAAACTCCGTATGAAGTTTCAGTAAAGATTCTACCACTTTACTAAACCTGTTTTTTTTTTAGTTTTAGTTTTATATGGCATTATAATAATTTGCCAGTGTCAAAGTAAATATTTTTTGCATCAAGTTAATAATATTGTGCATCACGAGTCATTCATTCATCACGCTAAACAGTTAGGTCAAGTCTCAGTCAAGTCAAAAATTTATTCATTATTTCTTCATCTTTACTGAAACTTTCCTACGGATAACCTAATGTCTCAAAATGGGCGCCAAAACTCATTACTAAAGCTTGATGCAAATATTTATTTTGACACAGGCAAATTGTTATAATGACATATAAAACTAAAAATTAAAAAAATATATATAAAAGCTATTCTCTTGTTCTAATTCACTCATTCTCATTGGATAGTTGTACTTATTCCTAATTATTTATCTACTTAAGACAATATATTAAAGAAATATGTTATTGTAATGATTTAAAACAAAGTTTATTTTTCATAATCTCATTTTATTTAACTTGAAGCTGAGTAAGTTGGTTGTTGGCGCCGCAATCGTTCGTGGTCGGCGATGCGACTTCCTGCTGCAGTTTCCCTTCAAAATGGATCGCTTCCCGTATCTATTTGTCATCTACGAATTATGGAGCTCTTACCCCTCTCTACGATTATTTTTAACAAAATCAGCAAACATTATGAATTTTATTAACAAAAGTAAAATATCTTGTTTTGCCCTTTATAGTTTTTTCTAAGTTATTCTAAAGATTTTTTTAATCATATTACGTTTATTATGTAGTTTAATTATTATTATTTATGTAATATTTTTTTTATTGTTGCCATAACTCCTTTTAAATGGTTTTTCTATAAATAGTAATAACTTTACATTAAAATTAATGTCTTATTTATCGAGGATTATTGTATATGGTATGAACGTTATCCGTTTGTTTGTAACAAACATGTAAGAGGAAGCTGGTGCTGTCGTACAGATTAATCTCAAAGGGCGGCACCCTCTCTAAACATTATTATTCTTTCAGGTCGAAAGGTAATGAGCCTTGCATACTCCTCTTTATTTTAACTGAATAATGATTGTTGATCTACCCATGTATTAGAATTTAAGATATTTATAGCGTGGCCGTGGTCCCGTGATACCGTGTTCGAATCTCGCTAAATTCTGACCGGTACCAATGTAACTTTGTTATATGTACTTTGGTTGCTCAGTGCCTATGGGCACTATTAAAGAGTGGTAGGCAGACTAATGATAGTTATTAGTTCAGTCTGTCGTCCTGGGGTAACGCCACCACTTTCGAATGTAACACCCGTGACCTTGTCGCGTTTCAGGAATAGTTTGAAACCAGTTAGGTATAAAGAGAGGAGTGTGCACTATCATTCTAGACGGTTTTCTCAGGCTGGCATAGAGAGCTGGCGTAGAGATTTCTCTGTAGCAGCCATTGGTCATGGACCGCACTCTAGCTTTACAACAGTCAGAGTGTTGTCATATGCCGAGCTACAATTTAAAAAAAACTTAAATAATGTAATAAATATATTCAGAGCTTGTACATAGGCACTTAACGACCAAAGTTCATACAACATAGTTACATTGGTACCGGTCAGAATCTCAACAACTCTCATTGATCGTGAGGTCCGACCTCCTCCGCTAGATCACGCCGCTCAATTTAATAGCTAAATCAAGTAATAAATCTATAACCTTAAAATATGTCCTTTATTGCACTATTTATTTATTATTAAAAGCTACTCCGTTGTCCTGTGAATTTAGGAAGCGCCAGGTCGTAGTGTCAGTCGTAATTGTGAGAACCCTGACGAGATAATTAGTGTGGGGAGGTCAAAAGACCGCGGGAACGACACACCCACCCTCTGTCCAGGGGTGCCTTTTGTTTTTGTAGCAAACAATGTTGACTCAATCACTTTTCTAATCGACACCTTGTAATTGCATCCAGGTTTTGTTAATATGTATTTATGTTTTGAAATCTGTATGTTTTAAAGATACTTGAGAATGAAGATAATTGTTTATTAACATGCTTTAATTGGTGTACTCATAAATGCTTTTAATAACCTAGTATTATTTGACAAATGGAACTATTTTTCTTTGCAGTACCTCGGCGTGTGACCACAATTCACTTAATATTATATTAATAATATTAGCGATCCGTAGTCTCAACTGCTATGACTACAACAAAGCTTTTCAAACTCCAAGTCGTAGTCGGTTGTGTTCACTCGGGTTAAAATAATGAAAATAATAACTAACTCTTTTATTTAAATGATAATCCAAGAATGAAAATAAATGAAATAAATTTTTTTTAAAAAATGTAAGAATTGGCCAGTCTGTCGTCCACCAGCACTTTCGAATGTAACACCCGTGAAGTGAGAGTAGAAGTAGCCAGGTACAACGAGAGGAGTGTGCACTATATCTGGATGGTGCACATTCGTCTTATCAGGCCGGCATAGCTGAGGCGACTGCTGTAGTTGTTTCCGTTCATAGATCGCATTCTGACTTTACACTAGTGTTGTCATATGCTGAGTTACAATAAAAAAAAATTAAGAATATTTAAAAACAGTAATTGCGATAAAAACATTAGCTTGTTCAATACAATATTTAAAAGTGAAGACTGAAGGGTGTTATTATATTACAAAGCAAAGTTACCTAGTCAATTTATTTCAATTTACACTAACACATTGTTTTGCGAGCATTGCCGTTCGGAGGGCGCCCGTTCTCGCTTCCGGACGAGCCTTCCGCCACGCGCGCGCCTCGTGCCGCACCATCTTTCAATGCATCCCTCGCTACAATTACTGTTTGTATTCAACAAGAAAAACAAACTTTACACAGCCAGTTTACTTTAAAAGTACAAGCTATTTTCAACTTAATACCAATAAGTGTAAAGAAGTGAATTCTTATTTATTAATTTGTGTGTTAGGATATTTCTAGTATATTATAAAGTTTTGTATGATTGTTTTATCTGTCGCGCTAATGTTGTTTAATAATTATCTGGAACACGTTTTCGTGCGGTAAATACTTTATGGAGCGCACGCCGTTTTCAGGAGGACGGCGATATAAGTAAAAGTCACGTCAACATTGTGAATTATAATTTAGGAACATCAAACTAAACATAAATTAACTTTGTATCTTTTGTTATTTTACTTGAGGCAAAGTTTAATCGTTATTTTCGCTTTGTTGTTAATGGTATAATACGATTATTAAATAAGTGAGTGTATTTATATTGCTTATAACTATATTGTATTAACAAATGGGATATTGGCACATATAATAGTATGTTGTCGCAGCCCGATTTTGTAGTCGTTGTAGAATTGTATAATTTTTTTTAGGTAGGTAGTTGGTTTTGTTTTTTTTTATGATTTATGTTTGTGTTTTATATAGTTTTTGACATTATTGTAGATTAGGTTTCAGGAGGCTGATATTGCCACGATTGTGATCGTAAGCCCCAAATTATATAAAGATTTTAAAAATATATATGATGAATATTTATCCATTCTACTTTCATCTTAGTTTAATAATAATAAAAATAATAACACATCCATTTAAGCATCCAGCTCAAAAATATTAATATGTAAAAATAAGGAATATAAAATTATACTCACCTAAATTACATTCATTGTTAGTCATGAATGTTTGCAATGACGATCCGTGTGAACATGACCTTATTAAATGTAATTACAGTAACTATTAGTGCAGCAAATAGAGCAAACAAACCATATGAGAACGCCAAACTGCTTACCCTCGACTAACAGAGGCCGTGTCAATTGACACAAACATCAAGTCACACCCACGATTGTTTACGAACCTTTTATAATTTAGATCGAATTATTATGAAACTTCATACTTTTTGATGAGTTTTTGTATTCTAAACTGCTATCAAAGGTTATGTAATCAATTTCCAAAACGATCGATGTATCAGTGGCGAAGAATAAAGAAGCCGAAATAGTATAAATGATCAAAAAATAATGTTAAAAACACGTTACATACATATTAAAAATAATCTAATGAAAAAAATAAAACAAACAATTTTATAAATGTTTATTCTAAACAACTTATTTAATGCGCAGACATCAATTGCCGCGCGTCACCATCTTCAATCTCATGCTTTATTTGAGCAAGCAAATACAATGAATGACGCATGCAAGCTTCAAATGAAAAACAAACATTCCTATAAAATAAAACCACACAGCTGCGAAATTAACTTATTTGACATAGAGCCAAGTGAGAAAAACACAAATTTTTACTATTTGCAATCTAAAAAATATGCTGGCCGAGTCAAAAGTAAAGAATAAACTCGGCCAAGCGAACCTTGACTTATTTTACGTGACATTCTCTCCACATTAGCATATAACGCAGAGTTTTATAGTGAACAAGTTCTTCAAGATGAATAGCATCGGGACTGAATGAAGTACGTTTGTTGTAGAGGCTATTTGGCTAAGAAAGTTTTGGATAACAATATGTAATGTTGCCATTTGTATGCGTACTAGTTCCAATACAGGAAACTCTGTCAGTAACCGCCCGTCGGCACCGTGAAACTTTTCTATTGTGAAGCTCCTACGACTGTCTGATCAACTGACGTGTTTCCGGCTTCTCTTCAAAAAGACTCCAGAGCTGTCACTTGAAGGCTCGTCTTAGGATTTAGCTGGAGGGTCTTATTGTTATACCAACGTTCTATTGAATTACAAAGGGCGATTGCGCAGTTATACCATCGAGTTTTTTCTGTAAATAATAAGCAGTTTTACTGGATACTCTAACTGGCGGAGTGACTTTGGCGTCAGCCTGTAACGCGTTTAATAATTATTTTCTTCCTTATAGTTTGGATGTGACCACACCCTGACTGAAAAAGTGCAATCTATGAATAAAGACAACTTTTGCCGGCTTGACGAGATGAATATGCATCATCTAGAGTAAAAATTGAACAAAGATATCTAGTTTCAGGTAGTCAGGATATTATACATGTAAACTGAAATAAATTAAGTATAAAAACTATAAATACATTAATTTGATGACGTCATTTGAACAATTTTACCCGTGACTTTGAAACAAACCAATATTACGACGAAGTTTATTTAAAAATCAGTCGCACAATAATTTATTATGCAGCTGAAATATTATAATTTGTAGAATAATTTTATAAAAATAAACATAGATTAATTTATTTATTTTTTCCCTCATCAATAACGTGCGTTTTTCACGCGGTCACTTACGATTTTGTACTCCAGTACATCGAACCTAGAAGTATGCTCTATTACAAGCTTAAAGAAGTAAAAAACTAAAGAATCAATTCATCAGTGTTTAAACGTGTTGAGCATTATTTCTATTCGGTTGTACTGTACCGTGGGCGGGCGTCGGTATATGGGCGGCTATTCACGGCAAGGTCGGCCGATATTGTATTACATTGGTACGAGTTGCGATCATTACGTCGTCATATCTTCCTACGCTAGCCGTACACACTACGCGTCACAAGGTTTTATGAATCAAAAGCCATATGAGATTTATGACCAAAAAAGAAAATAAAAAACTTAAAATTCAAAATACTTTTCATTTAGATATTTTCAGTAGGCAGCAATCAGGGAGCATTATAACTGTTTATAGTGCTTCCTGGCATCAGTCTAGTCGCCTCCACTTTGCTCACCTCAAGGAATGGCCGGTTGAAAATGCACATTTCCCTTTAATTCGCAATTACCTAATTATTATAGTTACCTTTGTAAATATTTTCATTTCATTAATTTTTTTTTGGTAAATTTTTAATTTTTTAATGGTTCATAATTAATTTTCCTATTATAAAAAAATTCTTAGAAATTAAAAGTAAATGCTGGTTTTGTTAGGCTGTTAGTTCATGTCCTGAGAGGCAGTTTCTTCGGGGAGGTTGCGCTGATGTGAAAGTTTCGTGTATGGTGAGCTTTAGTTTTACTTTAGAAAAAAGATACTATTTATAAACAAATTTTTGTCCAGTTGAAGTTATTTATAATCTTGACTCAAAATGACTGGTGTGCTAATAATAGGTAGGTCAACTCACCTTCACGATTTGATGCTTCAACCAAGGACAGTATGATTAATTTGTATCATACTTTGTTCAATTATAAACTTTACTCACACTTCTATATGCAAAATATCTATTTAAGTACCTACACATATAACTAAAATTCGGCAATTTTTTTTATTAATTTTGGCATTTTTATTGCTTTTGTTTAATTATTAAATTATAATTAAAATTTTATAGAAAAAAGCAACAAACACAGAATTTTAACAATTATTATTTTATTACAAGAGAAGTTCTTATTTTACTTTTTTTTTGCTTTAAATCGTTGTCAATAGATATAGGTTCTCTATGAAAAAATGAAATAATGCGTGTTTTATTAAATAATGTTACATATGATGTACATTGTAAGTACATAAAATGTAGACTATATACAAAATTGTTAACAACAGAAGCTATAAAGTCAATAATAAAAGACATAGACGTTGAGCTCGTCACTCGTTACCGTACTTTATTTTGCGTATTTGGCTCTACTACATGATTATGACTATAATAACTATTTAGATATAAATAGTACTATCATAGAATAAATAATACTATAGTTTAAACATTTTTTATTTTATTTTAATAAATCTTTTTCTTTTAATTGTAGCTTGGCATGATAACGTTATTGGTTATTAGAAAAATATTATTTAATTATTCCTTCATAAATATTTTTTTCAGTAATAAGTTTTCAGTAAACTTCTGAGTGCAAAATTTAATTATTTCCTTAAAAAATTAAATAAAATTCTCATGATAATTGTTTTCTTGTAAAAATTGTATTATTGAAAAAGTTTAACTAGCTGTTTTCCGTAATTGCGTATAATTAGTATTATGCGAATTTAAGGATTTTATGCACTTTACTATCGCGTGTTGATCCTACGCGTTTAAAAAGCAACAAAACAGAAGACAGGCGAGGAAAGAAGATACTTCTCGTCTCTTTTTCTTAACAAATAATTACTTTTTAAAATAATAACGGGGGAGGTCCATTACAGACTGTCACGTTAACCTTTACAATCAGTTTTTTAAGCTAGTTTTTACTTACTTAGTTCTTAGTTAGTTCAACCAGTTCTTAGTTATTATCTGAATTATATCTCTCGATTCGCTTTGATCTCTCATTGATCGTATCTTTCTTATATTATGATCATTGACGTCGATCGTCACGTTGTCAATATAGTTCACGTGACTACGCGCGATCTTGGCAACTATCAATAAATAAACATTGCTTCGATCACTGTTTAATTTATATATAAGTATTATATATACATTATTTTAGTATTTCATTAACATCTTTAAAGAATCTTCAAAGAAACGTCGTTGTTAATGTGTTAAAAAATTATGCGAAATTTGTTAGGCTTTAATAAGAAAATAAAAAAGAAAAGCTGTTTATTTTTTTGTTATAGTATAGTATAGTAGAGCATACTTCGCCTGATAGCTAACTAAGCAGTCTTCCCCTCTGCTACGCCGCCGAAGCAACTGTGCACCTCACCAGATTGACACTTGAGAGTATCCTTTTAATTTACAACTTCTGTTTTAAATCAAGTCTGCCTTTAAATATTGATTTAATTATTATTCTAAGAAATCTATTCACTTCTTGCCAAACCAGAAGTTATGCTACTCTGTAAGTAATCTTTAGTATTTTTAAGTGCCTGTAAATTAATATTTTAATGTAATATGACAAAAAACGATTCGGTCATACGTAAATTTCAATGAATTGCGACATCCATAAAGCCTGTTTAATATTTCTTCCGGATCGTAAAACATTTTCATTGCTGTAAACTAAAACTAAATCTCTAAATGATTTGTCTCTTAGATTTATATTTATTTTTAAACTAAATCAAATCAAAACGTTTATTGTGGAACTATATTTAACTTCGGAAATGCTCCGTTGAGAAGATGATCACAAGAAACAAAAGAAAGAAAAGAAACTTGTCATTAACGCAAACAATAATAAATAATAAAAAATAAATAATAATGTAAAAATATAGAATAAAACAAAGCGCAAAGTTAAAAGATAGAGTTCGGATTCTAAAGAAAGAGTTTGCATAAATTATTCTAATTTAAAATATTAAAATTATAAGTTGTATAATGTGCAATCGCATAATATTTGTGATGGATAAATTATGACTGGCGCGGCAGCAAACTAGAGCATTGACCAAACCTACAAGCATTTTAAAGCTAATTTTCAAAAGCAACCACTAACCAGCGTAGTAAATATAGTGATGTAAAAAACGTTGCATCGTATTCGTTTTCAAATCCGATCATTTTCATTTAATTTTAAACAATTGATTAGTACAAATTATTATGTTACTAATTTAAGAATAACAATAAATATTTAATGATACGAAACGATTACAACATTGATGTCCGTAGCCAGATGTTAGATTTTGGCTTTGAACACATTATCACGTCAGAGATGGTAATAATAGGATATGTAAATAAATAATATATGTTTTAAAGCATATGTTACTTTATTCCTTACTGTTAGAGTGTATTTTTCAAAGTTAGGATAAATGTAATTCTTAATGATGGTCCAGAAATAGTTATTGATCATTCAGCGTCATAAGATTTTCCGCTTTCCAATTTCCTTTTTTAGTATTTTCTCGTATGAAAATATGCGTGTATATTTATCTCCTAATCATGCCTAAATCGCCAATTCGATTTGGATTTCATTGAGTACACAGGAAGAGAATGTATCTATGAGTAATATCTAATTATGTAAGCATCATTTAAAATATATATTTTTAATAATATCAGAATTAATTATAATTTTAATTGTTATTTTATTATTTTTGTTATTTGCATTTTTACACATCCAAAGCGGTATATGGTCCGCAGCTTGGGGAAGTATGAATGATTACAGGCTGAATGGATATGGATCCAGTTCTTTAAGGTATAGTTTTTAAAAATTTAAAATACGCCGAGAATTTATTTTTATTTCTATTATATTTTTCTAGTTGTTTATAATCCTGTAAGTATTATTAATGTTCTTAATAAAAACTAATTGTAAACAACATTAGGCCGAATATTTTTTATTAGTTTATATTTTGGATTATTTTTAACATTATTTAAACATATAAAATAGTTGATAATTGTTATGGGATCGTTGGTGGAAGTAAGAGTAATAACGGAAATGAGAAGATACAAACAAGATTCTATTTTTATCATTTGAACATTTGCCAAGATTCGATAAAATATTTTTTGGTTACCTACTAGACGTGGGTAGAGTGACGACGAAGGACTGGCAACGATAATTTACTCCCATGAGAATTTACTAAATCGACTCGGCATTGAAATCTATATTTGTATAAAATAAAAGGTGTAAATATTTTGGAAACAACTTTGTTAAAGCTAATGATTTATATTTGATGAGTTTTTGTAAACAATATTTATTTTATCTTTCCGTAACCTGGTATAAATAGTAATTATGATATTTAAGTATTAAAATCGTTAGTTTACGAAACGAAATAAAAAACTTAACGCCAGTAAAATGACAAAAATCATGTCTTCAAACCAGTTTCCTCATATCAACTGAAAAGAACGCACGAGATCAATCAGACAACCTTGCATTGTTCACAACGAAAATAAACTTCTTTCTTCAAATAATTCACAGATAAAGAATGCTTTGATTAAAGAAACATTTTTTATTGATATGGAATTTACCGATTTTCTACCTACTTCCTTATTTTTGTAGTATTTTATTAGGTTTTGCGTAAACGTGTTTTTAATAAATTAAATGATTTTAAACGGTGGCTGTTCTTTTTGATTATTATTTTAAGCCCAACGTTTTGAAAGTTTTGCATCTATCGTATTCGCAATGAAAAAAAAATACAAAGTATTTTATTTGTGAATTATAAATTTTATAATAAAAAAAATTACACGACATCCAGTAGAGCCCTACTGTCAATAAACATTTTTTAAGGATTAAAAATAGATATTGTTTCTTGTGTGTATTTTAATCGACTTGCTACTGCTTACGTTTATTTTATTTACATTTATTTAAAATCATCATCATCGTCAATAAATTGAAATCATCGAAAGTAGTTTGAAAAATAACAACTGGGATTGAATACCTCTCATCAGTCTCGCCTCGAACACGATGTCTGCAATACCTACAAAGCTTTGCAAACAAATATATTTTTTTTAATTAAAAAACAAACTTATTTTACATTATTGTTAAAGTGCTGTGGCTTATATAGATTCTTTGCCTTTGATTTACTCAGGGTGTATAAATATAATACATTTGGATGTCTTTTATTTAATCACACATCGCAGGTCAAGAATAAATGGAAAATATTTACATAATAATATTTTTTATATAGCTTTCAACAATTTGCCAATGATCTCAAATTTTTCATTCATAATTTAACGACTTGTTTTGCCATTTTTTTTTAAATGACGTATTTCGAACATCCGTTTCATAGTCTAATCGAATGTGGAGGGGAGAAAGTGCTATAGTCCAAAGTCGTAGCTATAAAATGTATGAGTAGGTCGACCTCGCTCCCATATAATAGGCGACTGAAACAAATTCAATATAATATTATTTGTAGTAATTGTAGTAAACAGTGTCCATCTACGAGTAATTATTTTTCGTAGCAGCTACAAATTTTCGTAGATTAAAAAGTGTGTGTTTGTGATTTAAATATTATTAATTTATTTAGTTAGTAAGTTAAATTATTATTTTGACTATTCAATTTAATTACTCCTCTAGCGGTTAATAGTTTTATTATTTTTGACATATTAATCTTGGATTTGTTTATTATTTCTGGTAATGTAATGAGTATGTTTATGACAGTTATAAAGTCGATGAATCTGAAATGTGTCTTGTGTAAAAAGAGAACATAAGATGACCAAACATAAAAATAATTAGAAAATATTAATACAATATGTTTATATTTTATTATAGTTGAACAGAAATCCGCACTCCGCACTCCTCGTAGTCATCGCACAAGAATTTGTAAATGACTCAACGTTGAACTTGAAGTTTAAATCCAGGTAAGAATGTCAAAATATTTCAAATATTTTTCTTATTATCTTATAATCATTGTTAATTTAAATTATTAATGTCATCTTGTTTTTTTTTTGTTATTATCTATAAATTAGCACAACGCAATGATTTGTGAAATTATTAAAAAAAAAAAAATAACTTTTGACTGAGCTTTTTGTTCATATTATAAATATTTATCTCAATGATTATAAATGAATCATTACAACAAAAAAATAAAAAGTAAATAAAATAAATTAATTCAGTCAAAACGACCCGTGAGATTATCTTCAGATTATTTTGACGAATTAGATGCAAATATTATATAATCAGTCTTCCTAGGGTTAAATGTTTTAATATTTTAACACTATTAAAACTCCTTGTTTTAATCGCGAAACAGGTGCTAAAACTATAGTTATTTTCGTACTGTTTAATGTAAATAAACACGAGATATATGGCGTGAGGTCTTATAATTAGGTGGGCAGCTTTTAGCAACTAAAATGTAAATAATATTTGCACGTGAAAATATGAAAGATGTTTTATTTCGTGTTCCTGTACATGTTATATTTTAGTATTGTTCTCAATGAAATTTAGCGGAAATACGGTTTAAGAAAGTGCAAATAGTTATTTTCTAAATCTATAACACGCTATAAATATACAGACGGCTTCCAGGAATAATCTTGATCAATGAGAATGACGCAAATATTATAAAGTGAAAAACTACACAAAAATTGTTAATACAATTTGTCATATACAATAACATAATATACGACATGTATCCGTTGACACTGTAAAATACTTTTGTCGTAAAACGTTACGGTATCATAAAAGTTTGTTATTAAAGCAATAGGTATTGAGAATAAAGTTACGAGCGCAAAACTCTAGATATATCCACGTCCGGTTTCTGTTTGAACGTAAAGTAGTGAAACATGTTTATTCAGTGATAGTCGGGCGGGCGGGAGCGGGGGTGGGCGCTCGGGCGGGCGGGAGAGGGTGTCGTCGGGCGGGCGGGAGCTATCCGCCAGTGCGCGCCAGCCCCGGTCCGACACTCGACGTCGGCTCGTCAACGAAACAGCTACACTACTGTAATTATACGACCATTATTTCATCGGTAAGCATTGTTTAATACGCCAAAAGTGCATTCGAGGCTTGTCGCGCTTACAGAGGGTTACAAATTAAAGTGGGTCGAATTGTCGTCTCTGTCTAACGTTGCGCAATTGTCGTGTCGTCCTGCTCATATACAATTTACGTTCGTTTGATTTATTTTTCGCGGGTGATTTACGCAGACAAGGAAAGATCCTTACAGGGTAACAATCTTCAGCACGTAAGTCATACAATCATAAAACAAATAACCCATTATAAAGGGTGTTTATAACAATGCACTAATAAAAGTGTCATTCTTAACTTTGAAATCTTTTTTTGAAGATTAGTTTGAAGATTGTTAGTATTATTTCATTTAAAGTTTTCAGTTCATGTAAAGTAAATTATTATTATTATTATTACATAATGAACAATATTTCGTTTCTAATAATTGTAGTTAACATTAATTTTTATTATAATACCTATACCTGAATATGATATGTGTGTATACCTATGTCGACATTGATAAACTCACTGTGAGCTGAGAATCGACCCCGGGAATGTAGTGAATCCGATACGAGTGCCCGCGCCCGCGCAGCTATTTTAGGCGCGAGACGACGCGCGCCAAATTTGCAATCCGTCCAATAAGATGCCGGGTATTTTTAATCTTATTTCTCAACAGCGACTATTATTTTCTAATAGGATTATAAAATATTTATTTTGTTTTATCGACATTTTACGCGGTGAACAGAAGGTCTTAATCGTTTTGAAGAGAAGTTAATTTAAATGCTTAAAGAAAAAATAAACATTGACATTGGCCTTCGTTCATGACCATGATTATATAGGTTAAAACATATCCAACTTAAGTTATCCACAATTTAATATTTACAGATAATTTATTTTGATGTTTAAAGTTATTTTCGTCGCATATTCATTTTTCGTTTAATTTTATTTATGAAGTGATTGTCTTTTCGTTTTCAAATTAATTAATTAATTAATTAGTGAATATTATTTTCAATAATTAATTTAATTAATTCACGTGTTTTTATTTATTTATTGATCCTGTTGAGAGTTATTTATAATGAACGAATTAATAATAACTTGTTATATTAAACAAATATTACGTGAAAATTACATTCGAAAGCGAAATCTGAAGAATTGGCGTCTTTCCATAATTTCAAATTATACAATTTGCAATTTACGTCACTTTCGAATAACGTAACACTTAAAATATACGAACAACGACGCTTTCTAACGTAGCTATTTTAAGATATACTGAAAGTCGCGAGTAACGAAGGTCATTACGAATAGTTATTTTAAAGTTTTTCTCTTTGCACATGGGGCTTTTAGACAAAGGCTCCAAAACGTATACAAGCTTCCTAAGTATATTAAAAATAAAATATTGATATATTTATATGCATTATCATTTAATTGAGCAATAAATCTTGGTCTACTCGCCCTCGCCTATATACGAGTATGAAACAAATGCATTTGAATTTCATGAAGTGGTTTATAATCTTGACCGGCGCCTGCTCTCTACTCTACTTCAATGGGTGATGAATGGCAGGATTGCCATTTCTATATTTAACTAAATGACGCACTAACATATAAAACGTTTTAGTAAATCTATCTCTTCTAATAAAATGCGGTAATTTGCGTAACGTGAAACAGAAAACTGCGTGGGTGTTGAAAACTATTTAAAATTAAATCACTGTAAATTTGAAATTAAATTGAATATTCCTGCCTATTCTGTCGCTGAGTGTGAAGCGATCTAGGCGCATTTCGGGATCAGGTTGGAACAAGAGCAGTGCACATTGTCAACCTGGTTGGTGCACATCTCTTCTCAAACCGACGAAGTGGACACGACAACTGCCTGCAGAACTCCGTACTCGTCATAAACCGCACTCTAGCTTAACATCAGGCGGAGTGTTGTTATATGCCGAGCTACAACAAAAATAATTTAACAAAAAACATCATCGAGCATCTATTAACCTGCAACGGTCGTTTTTACTTTTATATTTGCAATTTATTAAATACAAATAATTTAAATTATAAACGGTCTCTTTAAATTTTATTCAATTTAAAGAAATCGGATGCGGAACATTAATGAATCATCTCATTGAAGTATTGTTGTAATTACTATCGTAGGAGGCCGCTGACTCGACCACGGTGAAACTCGAAGCAAGGTCGCGCGAAACGAAAATAGCTAGGTCATACAAATGAGTAGCAGAGATTCGTAAAAATGCTCAATTTCGAGTTTCCGAAGCATCGGGCGAGATTACATTGGACACCTTCCAAACACACTAGCAATCATTAGAGCCGGCTATTTCTGTCGTGCTCGTAACCGCTTGATCTAGCGTTACTGATCTATATTATACATACTTCCACACTATTGTTGTCAACCGTGTTAGCCGGTCAATTATTATCAGTAATTTGTTTCAGAAAACGAGCCCGACATAAAACGCCAAAATGTTTAAAAATCATTTAGAAATGATTGGGAGAAATGAGACGGCATCGAAGAAAGCAAAATTTTGGCAGTCATTCGTGCGTTCTCTTAAAGGTACCTATATTAGATCATTAAGCGTGTAACACCATTAGGTACTTAATTCAATTTCATAATAAAACGCATCTTGTCGTATTTAGGATCAGATGATATCAGGGCTGAAGAAAGATACAGACCGACGCGCCGCAGCGTGTTCCCAGAATTGAGCAGCTCCTGGCCTTACACCAAGTCCATCTATGATGACCCCATAGCTGCCGCTGAGCGCATCACCGTGCCCGGCTACAGATACTTGCCAGTCCACCGCGATGTCTACGGTTACTCCCCGCGCCCCATCTACGCTCACAACTACACTCGCTCTCTCGACCGGTACAGACCAAGTGAGTGACCAGACCACTTCATTCAACAATAACTCGCACACGCTATCCACATGCACATTTTCACATTTACACTTTTCAGTGAGCTTTGAGATATTTAATTTCTGTAAATATTCGTATCTTAATGCAAAATACATCACATAAATATACTCGAGTACACATTATGGTTACTAGGAGATAGGCGAAGGAATTACGCATCGTTTCAATTGTTTCAGCAAAATAAACTTCTTGCCTCAGGACAATTTTTAACTACAGCAATCGTGGCAGCAACATCTAGCAGAATGAGCTTTATTCTGTTAATGTAGATTATTTATTGTTCGCAATCTTATAGAAATAATGTTAATATTTTAGCCTAAGATTCAATTTCTTATAAGCGAGTTGTTTTAGTTTAAAATATTAACTTTTAAACCTTAATAACGTTCTACTGAAACTTGTTTTCATATTATATTTGTATTACGTTTATATAAATAAATCATTGAAAAATACATATCATTATGTGGAACCTGCCATTGCTGTCAGATGTAATCGATTTAACATTACATGGAATAATTTTGGAAAAGCAAACACGATAATTAAAAGTTACACTTAGCTTTTTAAATTAGCTGATATTTTATTAGGATCTTAGGGTACTTGTAATAATCAAAACCTTGGCCGAGTTTATTTCAAGCAGAGATGTTATGGCTTACTACTCATTTATAGTTATTACATTGCATGATTACAGTTCATTAATTAATAGAAATCACCTCTGTAACGACATCCAAGTAACGTTTTCACTGTACATTGTATTCATTATTCTTCCATGGATGTTAAATTTCCATAAGCTTTATAGATCGTAGTTACATCTACAAGCATTTGTCAGGTGACACAATGTTTTATTTGTACATAAGTCCCTTTATAATATAATTTATTTCTATTTGATATGTCTGAACCGAGCTACATAAATATATCTAGAGGTGAGTTCTATGAAAGTGTTTAAACCCACATCCTATTCATCTAACCAACAAGCTTTTGCAAAGCTTTCGATGTATGACTAACACTTATTTAATTTCCTTATTATTATGATGAAAATTTAATAGAAAAAATTGCTGTTTGAATTGCAGTGAACAAACCCAGTAATATATAATTGAAAAATTGAATAGAGATATTTGGAGACGGCCACGTAAAGCGCCTGGCTGTGTAGTTTAGTGATGAGATCGGTCTGAACTTTCACGCGCTTAGCGAAGAACGCGGGTTCGATTCCCACCTCAGCTTAGTTGATATTTTTCTATTAAAATTTCGTCATAATTTAACAATATACAAATTTTGATTTGAATCATTCAAAGTTTCTAGTGAGAGATCAGCGGACGAAATCTCTCACGTAAGACCATATATTTTGTGTTTAAGATTGTTTATATAAATTGTTTTCTTATGACAGTTTATCATGTACCGAGGCGTATCCGACGAGGTGTCGACCCCTTCGACGCGCATAAGGCCTGGCAGGATCATCTCGACAGATTGGCAGCTATCGATAGGCTGTATCCATCCCGTTATGGTCTTTACTTGAAGGACCGTGCCTACCCAATCACCGACCTCTCCACTCCAATTTCCCTCGCACCCAAGAGCCTGAAGGGAATCGAATATGAACCAGACAACAAACCGCACTGGGGCACAGGTAAATACTAAATGAGTACAGCACGTTGTGAAACTTTATAATCAAGTGGCTATCAATGATGTACGAGCTAAAATATACGGAAATTCAAGTTTAAAAATATATTGGTAGAGTTTTCTTTATGTAAATATGTTTCAATATTTTTGTTCGTAGAATCATTGATACGAAACTTGCTTAATCTGTATTAGAAGGATTCATTCACAGGCGTTATTATTATTGAAGCCTGAGAATGAATATTTGTAATATAGACTAAAATAATTAAGTTAGCTTAAGTTGTCTAATCCACTATACATGCAAATTCTATGAACTATTTATTTATAATTGTTTTTTGTTATTCTAATATCAACTTAATATATTAAGTATGTGGATATAGACAAATGTATAATAAGTTTGAGTTGATCACCAATTAAATTCGTTTTTTAACGAAATAATTTGTGTGATATTAAAACTCTTTTTTTATTAATTCACCATTAGGACTATAGTAGACCTCTGAAATTATAATTGTAAAAAAAACTAAATTCAAAATTTTGTCAATATTTAATTGCATATATTAACGTATCATTTAAATTGATATCAAAGTATTTAATGTTTAAATGTATATAATAGTTATTTATAATAAGAAGGTTGTTATCTATTTATTCGTGCGTCTTCTTCTTATGTACATATTACGAGTATTCATAAATGTTAGAATTTTATTCAAATTAATAGTACAAAGTTACAAACACACATATGCCTACTAACACTGAATAAGTTATTTTTCATTAAATAATAAATTGAATATTGTGTTTTTGATTTAGTAGTTTAGTACCTCTTTCAAACAGAAATATCATGAAGAGATCGAATTATAGTCCATCATAGTAATTCCAATATGCATGACAGAGCATTGTATATAAGCAATATTGCATCAATAATGGTCATACATTAGAACACTTCACTCCATACTTGCTTATTCATCGATATTTAAATCAAATTGACCGGTATGTGAGGTTCCATTGAAGGGTTTTGTAATGTGACACGGTTTTGTGGTAATTCGCGTAAATGCCAACACACATAGTGATGTTAGGACTTGCTCTAAAGGAGCGTCGCCTCGGTGCTCGCCGGAGAGGGCATTGGACGCGATCAGAAAGGATCCATTTTTTGCTGAAGCTGACAAATGGGCAAATTTTGATCGATCTCTAAGAGGAATGTCTCCCACGCCTGTGAAGCCGAGGATTAGTCCGCCGCGCGATTGCGAAGTCGCATATGATGCTGACGGTAAGGGCAACAGACCCATCCTATTTCTACCTTCGTCATGACCCAACCTCACGACCATACCCCAACGTTCTACAATAAGAACCATATAGAACGTAACGTAGTTAGAAACTATTTCACTAATATGCACAAGTATTGACTTCTTAGTATAGTTGCGTAGAAGATGTATTGATCAAATTATAAATCGATATAACATGATTTTGGAGCTGAATGCGATGACTCCGTTCACTATATATCTGTAATTGGTACTTACGTATGTAAAAAATGTATCTATTAATAATTATATTGATATCATTCACTATCTAACAATTTAATTCTCATGTTCGAGTGAGTGTCTTTTCACCAAAATATACTTAATATTTATTATAATAATGAGCATGTTAATTAAGCATGTATTAACATAAAACTTTTATCTAAGTATTGTTGATTTCATGCTATCTTCAAATTTAAAAAGACGCATCTTCATTCATTCACTTGAGTGGAAACATACTAATGGAACTCGCCGCCTGTGAGTGTTGCCGATGACGAAGTGCATTGAGTCTGTTGTCCGAACTGTGACACGTAATGTGGAATATAGGTGCGCCGCTGTACAACGCCGGCGGACCGAGGCGCAGGCCGTGGGCTGACATTTTCAACCCGAGCCCGTCTCTGCCGATCTCGGCGATCACCCGGGACCCCTTCTGGTGGGACTGGCCAGAGCTGAGACCCATCGCTCGCTGGAACAGGAGCCCTTCTTACATCAGAGATTCCTACCTCTCACCGGTCAAACGAACCTTCCTTTGGGACAAGCATCCGATCAGGCCTCTAGGTTAGTTTTAAACTAATTTCATGTACATTCTATTCTGATAAGAACCAGATTTTCGGTATATTATCGCGTTTATGTTTCTGTGGTCAAGAATTCTGAAATTCTGGAATATAAATGTATTATTTGTTATACTTACAAGTATTTTATATTGATAAGGGTTTTGAAAATTATTTTAAACAGATTTAATGCTGGGAGATGATTTCACAGTGGATGATTTAAGCAAGACGTTACCATTCATGCGTAGTCTATAATTATATTCAGGTACAAATGGTATTTAGTGGTTTTGGCAATTGTTTAATGTCCTTATTTATTCATATTGTGGTAGTAGTTTCATTTAATTTGGTATATCAAGTAGAATCTGAGTACCTAATTCCATAAAATCTAACCACCTACGCATTTTCGCAACATACCTACAACTTTAAGAGATAATTTGTATGATAAAGTAGTTAGTCGATATTTTGTTGCATGAACCTAATTGAAAATTATTTACGTATTTGTCACATTAATAGTCTAAATTAGTTTGTTACCCTTTATTGTTATCTGTTAAACAAATATTAGTATTTGCGATATTCATTTATTAGTAAGTATAATAGATGTAAAAATTAGGAAAATTATATAATATAGGTTTTTTCTCCTTTTGATTGACGTTCTTTAGTAAGTTAGACTTACGTATTTAAGAAACTAGCTAAAGTCATGGTTAATTTACCTACATTTAATTTTTCTTCTAACCGAATTTTTTTTATTATCAATGACATTGTAAATCCTTTGCACAAAAATTTGTAAATAATACCAGTAAATAATACAGAATAGTGAATAACTTTGTGATGATTTTTTTTTACAGCTGCCGCTTTCTAAGGGGCCTGACATCGAGTCTTCAAATATAATTTTAAGTTACTATGTTATTATTTTATACATTTTAAATTAAAATATTATTAAATTGTCTATCATAACTTTGACTATGTTATCAAAAATATGACTATATGACTAATCTGTTTCAAATAACCTCCATTTTTTCTGAGCATATCTAATTTTTTTTAAGATCTCAAAGACTGCAGTAACATAGTCACTGCCACAATTCTATCAGATATAATTTGTTATAAAGTTGTTTTTATTTATAAATATATTTTTATTTATTCCAAGGCTAAAAAATTTAATAAATCTCAAAAAACATTTATCTTATTTATCTGCCCTGCTTACCTCTCTCCTTAATTTTCTGTATGTCACGTAAGTAAAGAAACGTCTCAACGTCTAGTTTCAATGCTACGAGTATACAAGGATGCTATAGAATCTATATAAATTATAGACCGAACAGCGGTCCCTATAGCATAAACCAATGGTTGACTTTTATAGTTTGCTGGCAACCCCACAGTAAAGAGTAATATTTCGTTGGGTGCAATATGAAAAATAATTTAGAGAAATTAAAACTTGTTATTTTAGGCGCAGAGTACATTATTACATATAAACAGCAGATCGTGCTTACTCCAAGAATTAAAAAGAATATTTATTGGAAAATTTACAGGTGCAGTGTCGAGGAGATTTTATGTTTAAGTTAATCATGATAACATCACTGCAGCCTAAAATAATTTTCACTATAAATTGGCGGAGTGAACGTATACAAAAAAAGGAAAAAAAAATAGTATTAATAAAAAACAGATAAATAAAATAATAATAAAAAAGCAACAATGAGTGTTACATCATTGTCTGTCACACCTACATCTACCCAATTCAGCATACATTTTATATTTAATACACTTTTACGAAAATTGTTGAAAGATATAAATATTCACGAAAAAACCCGCGCTCATTATAAACCTGTCCATAATCGGGCGCATAAATCCAAAAGTACCCGCCATATCTCCCGAAACTCATTTAAAATCAAGTGCAGAGGGCCGAGTGGTGTTTTTAATTTACGGATTCACGACGTAAAATGAGAACTCTCTACAAACTAGGTCGCTTCATTTGACTTTTCTTTACCTAACCCGGCGGCCAAAACATTGTCTGATTGACTTCACGCGGTGAATGCATAAATAAAATTACCACTCGGAATTTCGGTCTTTGCCAACACCCTCTCATATGTTATATATTAGTAGATTGCCTAAAATCAGGCGTACACAAGGCACAGGTATAAGTTTTTGCTTTTTTTATATGTATTACTGTTGGCAAACTAAAATAAATCAAACACAAGTTTGGAGAAAATAATGGCAGTACAATTTATTAAAAGCTTAAAATTAAATGCATGTAACTGCCTATCTCTGTGGGAAAAAGGAATGATGGTTTATTAATACATGATTTTGATAGCAGTTTAGTGGCAATTCTTAATAAAATTACACAAAAAGTTGAGCTCCTTTTCTCTGTAAACGATAACCTCAGCTTTTTAAGGCTCCCATCAAGCCCCCAGGCTCGTACCCATTGACTGAATTGACACATCGCAACACAGTAATTCAACCAGGTTGCAATTTATCAAGTAATCTTTCAGCGATAATACTTAAATGCCGTAGCAGTTGGTTCTGTTCACGAGTCGCCTCAATTCTTTGAGCTTCCAGTCTCAGTCTCTCCATTTCCCGCTCATGCAGGTGCACTTCACGCTCATGCAGAAACATTTCCCTCTCACGCAGGGACTTTTCTCGCGTCTCCTCCAACTGAAGGCGCTGATGCTCCAACTGAAGCTGCTGGTGCTCCATGGTGTCAAATCCACTGGCTGCTCGATAAAAATGAGTTTTTCCGAGATTACCGCTCGTAAGCAACCGGATGCGGCGTGGCGCAGTTGCCGCAGGCGAGGCAGCCTCTCCGTCCATGCCTCGCTTTAAGGGTCTGGGAGCCTCTGAGAGACGTGTGGCAAGTCGTGGTAATGACGATGCAAGAGGTGGTGTTGGTATAGATGCTGCAAAGCAATTATGTCAATTAGTGGTTTAAACGGCTACTTAATTAAAACCCGAGGCATAGCTATAAAAGTATACTTACAGTTAGTATGAGTAACTTTCAAAACAATGTCCTCACTTTTTATATCTTGAACAATTGGTTCTTCCCTTTCTTCACCTCGATCAATTGGTTCTTCCCTTTCTTCACCTTGATCAATTGGTTCTTCCCTTTCTTCACCTCGATCAATTGGTTCATCCCTTTCTTCACCTTGATCAATTGGTTCATCCCTTTCTTCACCTTGATCAATTGGTTCTTCACTTTTTTCACCTTGATCAATTGGTTCTTCACCATTTTCATTTAGTTCTATTGATTCTTCTATTTTAATATCTTGAACAATCGGTTCCTCACTTTTATCATCTTGAATGATTGATTCTTCATTTTTTTCATTTTGAACAATTGATTCGTCACTTGATTGTGATGGAGCCTGAAATATAATTAATATTATTAATGCCATAAAATGCCATAATTGCAATAAGTATTTTTAAGAGTGTTAGATAAACTGATATATATTAGCCCACACTGTCCTCCTAGGACCACATTCAAGTGTAATTAATAACCATGAAGGGGTAAAGAGTGTGTATGCATGTAGATGGCATGCATATCAAAGGGGAAATAGTTGTTTACACATATGGACGAGCAACCATAAACAAAAACAATCTGGCGTACATAATCATATAGATTCTGGAACATTTTTTCTTATTGTAGCTTGGTATATGATAACAAACGTAAAGCTAAAGTGCGGTCCATGAACAGAAATAACTCCTACCACAGACAAACTTCTACAGGGAGCAGTCACCTCCGCTATGCCGGCTTGAGGAGACAAACGTGCACCATCCAGACAGTGTTCCCTTATACCTGACTACTTTCAAACTGTTCCTGAAACTCAACAAGGTCACTTCACGGGTGTTACATTCAAAAGTGGTGTTACTACCGCAGGACAGCAGACTGTTCACACAGTCTGCCTACCACAGAAAGTGGACATGTGAAAAAATGGTCTAGAAAAAAGTTATAATATATATAGAGCAGCCGTGGTCTAGCGATAAGACACATGAACTCATGATCGATGAGACCCGTGTTCAAACCTCTGTAATTCTGACCGGTACCAATGTAACTTTGTTATATGTACTCTGGCCGCTCAGTGCCTATAGGCACTATTAAAAGAGTGGTAGGCAGACTGATGATGGTTATTTGTCCAGGCTGCCTTGTTGCGTTTCGGGAATAGTTTGAAAGTAGTCAGGTATAACGAGAGGAGTGTGCACTGTTGTTTCCATTCATGGACCGCACTCTAGCTTTACATCAAGCGGAGTGTTGTCACATGCCGAGCTATAATAAAAAAAATATATAATAATAGATACCAACACTAATATCCTGTCCTTGAATGCTAGCTTGTCCAGCAGCTACAATTGCAAGTACTCTTTTGTCAAAAGCAGTTAGAGTATGCTTGGCGAATGGAGCATGATACTTAAGAATACGGTCTTGTTTTTTCTTTTTCACTTTCCAGTCTACCCATGCCTGTAAACATTTCAAAAAGTTAGTATAATACGTAGCAAATGGTGGTAAAAGTGTATAAGAAGTTAGTATAATATATTTATCTCACTTTTTTCCATTTAACTTCTGTCTTTTTGACACCTCCGTCTATAGAATTTAACAGGTTCGTTAATTCCCGCCAGAGCCGAGCTCCTTTCAACCGCCCATCAGCGCTTCCTGGCCTAGAGAGGTCACCGTGCCTATAATAAAAACAAATACAGCCACTATATTTCTAGTATCTAGGTTATTTTACACATATTATATTAAGTAGTATTAGCAAAACAAACACAATCTCAGTCACAAAACACATATTCCTTTATAACCAATTAACGATGTAAAATGTCTATGTCCAAGTAGCTGAGAATGAGTTTGATGAACAGCGTAAACACGTTTTTGTTTTAATCTGTATGTAGTAGCTAAGGCGATGCAGCCAACCCGTTGCTGAAGATACAAAGGTACAGTAGCAAGTTATGAAGAAAACCTCAATAAGAAATGAAATACCTTTCCATGAACTGTATGAGAGCTGAATATTGCTCCGGAGTCGCTCGCAACCTCGGTTTCATCGTGAGATTAGACAAGATTTTAACTCATATTAAAAAAACAAAACAATATTTAATCTTATATATGGCAATAAAAGAGGTAATACTAACTGCCTGAACTACCTCGTTTTAAATCAAAATTTTAAATTAAAATCACAGGTGCCACAATCCCACCCCACAGAGAAGTCGGAAAACGACCATCACAAAGCATATTGTCTGTGAAAACGACTAAACGACACAAGCCCGAAGCCGAGCTCGAAAGGAAAGAGGGAAATAAAAACTCTCCACCAATAGCTTGTAAAATTCATTCTATTCGAATTTTCAAATTGTCTATGATTTGGCATATGTTAAAAGCTCTGTCTGATTGGTTAAGAATATTCACTTTACGCCGCGGCGGCGTACATGTATAGTCATCCTTTCTCAGAGGCCAAATATGTGACTTGCGAAATGTTTACCAGCCATTCGCGCGGGAACGTCGAGTTGTGCGGCTTTCTTTTTCATTTTTATAAATTGTTTACAGCAGTTGTTATTGTATGAAAGTGGTATTAATTCGTATAATGATATACTGCGATAGTAAACAACTTGTGAAAACAAAGATTCGCTCTATATATGCATATGGTGCAGTAAGCGATAGCGATATTTTTTTGTGGTATTCCATGCCGTAAAATATATAAACAATATTTCTGAGCTTAATCGCTGCCAAATATTCCAAGAAAGCATCGAATTTTAAAATACCTGCAATTCGATGTACAAAAGAAAGTGTAATGTTAATGTAATTTAATTTGGCTGATGGTCAATGCCTTTATAAATAATTAAAAAGTACATATATATTGTCTGTGGCGCGCTTTCGGATTTTAAATATTAAACCGATCTCGGTTCAATTATATGTGTTTTATCCACAGGTTTTATCTTAAAATGGCCGAATTATGTGAGAATTATACCAACGGAGGAGACGTGGATATGAACAGTTCTGATATGGCGTTTGATAATTTAATAATATTAAGAGAATTCGGTAATATTGCCAATCTAGTGAGGTGTGTATATTTAACTAATTTGTTTATAACGTAGCTTGTGTACCTCTGGCCTTTGATATTTATACTTCATAAAATACGAATCAGTTTATATATCTACTAATATCCCATATGTCCATTTAAGGGATGAAGATTTCCTTGATACCGTTCCAAAAGCTAAATTAAAAAGAGTGAAATGGTTACCAATGTTCAATTGTTTGAAACAAGGGATCCTCGATGACATGGTACAAGATCTAAACACTATGTGGGAAGAAGAAAACATGCCCGAAAAGATTGAAGTTATTGAGAAACAAAAACTTAAATATGCAGAATGTAATGATAAAAAATGGTAATTGTTTACTTAAGCTATTGACTGATAAACGAACGCTTTAATTAACTTTAACAAAAGGCGCTAATTTCTGTCGGCAATAGTTTGTTCCCAGGCAGCCTCCTTTCGTTATACCTGGCTATTTCCAAACTGACCCTGACACCCAGCTTGGTCATTCTATTATGGCAGACCAAGGGTTAAGTCGAAAGCCAGTCAACAGTTGTTACTAGATTAAATCGAAAACAAAATATACAAGTATGAGATTTGTCACTTGTCACTCAATAGATAATGAACGTCAAATCTCATACATTTTGTTGTCAATTTGATGTGACAAAAGTGACAATTCTCAATTGGTTTTTGCCTTAGAACTCAGGCCAATAACAATGATCAGCCTGTCAACCACTGCTATATTGTCAATATAGCTATGGATAATGAACATCTTCATAAAGTTTTTCTAATTGAGATTTGTGAATAAGCAATGTCGGAATATTTGTTACTTTAACAGAAGTATGTGTATTCGTAGGAGACCCCAGCTTGGTGATATCCAATCTCAGCTCAGAGCTCACGAGGTTGCCAACTTACAAAAACAGAAGAAGATGCTAGAAGTATTAGCGAGGGAATATGAAAATCGTGTGAATAGGTTAAAGAAAACTGTGACTGCACGAAGGGGTTACCTCAAAGCTATGCTTATAGATTTTCAAAAATATACTAAGAAAAGTGATGACTGTGTTGTAAAATTAGGTCATAAAATTGATAAGCATACAGTATCGGCAAATAAAATTACAACTGAAAAAGATATAGAAGAGATTGATTGGTCAGAAAAAGAAATGGGACTAAATTTAGAAAATGACAATACATTTGAATAAAGTTATATTTCAGGAAAAAAAAAGTAGTTGTACACACCTGAGTAAAGTACAATTAAAAGTTTTTTTTAAACTAGAATAAATTTAATAACAAACTTAAAAATGCTATTTTCCTACTCAAATAGAAATTACAATAAAACTTTGTTAATGTTAAGGACACAAGATATTACACAAATACTTATCTAGGTATATATATATTGAAATTTGTCATAAAAGATGTTACCTCGTTGTTCATCGGAATAACTAATTATAAAATAGAACATTTACACATTTTTTTCTAATGGACTATCTTGTAATTATAATTTTTATATTTTAATGAATGGGTGCGTATTACTTCCAATATTATTTCTTTAAGTTTTTAAACCTATTGTTAACACTAAACACCCGACTACAAGGTGTCAGATATACAAATACCTTAAATTTATATTGTACAGTAAGGTACCCTTAGAGGAAAGAGTGATGAAAAGCTCCTAAGGAAATTTTAATTAGTAAGAAAAGAGTGAAAAGACATTTACTAGTGTAAATAATATGGTAAAATTTATTTTTAATAATATAATGACATTTTGTAAAATATAATTTTGATTGCACTGTTTTTGCGATAACTACCCACTGCATACCCTCTTTTAAAAATACATAGGTCAAAATTCCTTTAGAGGAATAAGAGCCTCAGTAGAGATCATGTTACCAATTATATTGATGCACATAGAATGATTTAGAGAACCAAACCTGCACTTTTAAATTAATACTAAACACATCACTGGGTACTCCCGTTAGTGATATATTTTAACCCAATTGCATGAAAGTTTATAATTAATTTAGGCCTTCTGTGGGCTCTGTGGCATTAAAAGCAGCAATTAATTTTAAAAGGATCTGACAATAAAAATACTTCCAAAACCCCATTAATTTGTTAAGCTAATGTATATCAAACTTCCTTTGACATCAACTTATCAAAAAGAGAACAATAATGCAGCTAATAAATACCCATAATATACAACCTTATTAAAACAATGTAATAATCGTTTTCGAAATTATTATGCATACAAATTAATGAGGCTTTAAAACAATTGTACAAAATTTAATTTTAAAAACATGCATATAACTAATCATTCGCACAATACCTATAGGAAAATTAGTATAAACAAAGCGAAAGTGCGCACGACCTAATAGAATAATGAAGTTTATAACAACGCTTGTCTCCAATGTCCCGCATCCGAGACTGCACCTTCGCCGGACAATAACAAAAATAATTTACAACAATATGTTCACAACATAACGCAGGGTCAAACCGAATATAATGGCCAAGAATCGAAGAAACTATCGTCAGGCACCGCCGAATATATCTTTCCATTCATCCGTACGTAACGTACGAATCTAATAAATTAATATCACTCACGAGAAACAAATAAAAATAAGAAGGCACAAGTAATTTATAATTTAAGCGTCCATTGATATATTCGGCTATGACCGGCACTAAATAATGATTACGACGTGTGTAGTGCTCATTGCGCAGTACACTGGACATCAAACGACAGTTATTTCTTCTTGGGCGGTGACCGCTGCGGAGTACCAGGCCTGCCGCTGTTTATACCGTTGTATTGGTATTTCGCCTTCTTTTCCGAGGGTTTCAATATCTAAAAAAATTAAGAATATTAATAATTAGCAACAAAACAGGTTTATTTAATGGTAAACTTTTTTTACACAAACCTGGAAGGAGCACATGAGTGTTTCATCAACTGACATCATTCCACCAGCGTTGTCAAACTCCCCGCAGTAGTTAGGCGCAGAGAATAATGTCACCAGTTGACGTTTTGCAAAGAATTCATATCCATCTTCCACAACCTGTATTAAACATAAACAAAAAACATTGTAATGGTTTTTTACATTGACGCGACATGTAACGTCCACTGGCTTGAAGGGAAGCCCAAGCACAGTGGAGGTCCATGAGCGCCGACGACTGGAGAACCGCAGCACACGGCGGCCCCAGTCGCCGTCACTATGCCGGCCGAAATGTAAGAAGTATAAATATTTACCGCTATAAGTAGAACATCAATTAATCATTGTATTGTTGTAGCTTAAAATAGTTTTATCAATCAATTATCAGACAGGAAATATTAATTATAACAATAGAAAAATCAATTATCAACAGTTCAATGTGCTTATATGTATATTTACAAATACAAAGAAACAAGGGTAGCCAGAATTGAACTCTAAGCTATTTTTTACCTGATGAGCTCGGCATATCAAGTCCAAATCATGTCGATTAAGGAACTTGCTGACAACATCTGGGCCAAATGTGAATGAGACGCCGCGATCATTCTCACCCCAACCTGTGACGTCCTTGTCTGGGTCTGACCACAGCAAATCACAGAGTAATCCTGAAATAAATAATAAGGTTATTTTTCCTGTACTATGGGTTTGACTACCACCTCAGTTCAGAGGGACAAGTATGAGTTTACAATTATGCTGTCGCGGTGTAAAGTAAGAACTTTTAAACAATTTGAGGCTAATAAATTTCAAATGAAGTGATCAGTAGCAGAGTAAGGCTAAAGCAAGTCATGATACATACTTTGCGTTTGGTAGTTTGGTTTTAAAGCATATAGTATGTAGTTCTATTTAATTATCGGAATCCAAGAAAAAAAAGAAAAGAAATGCGTGTACAAAAATCAAATAAGCATAATTAAAATTTACTGGCCCTAGGCACGTGCCTAGGTTGCCTAGGCCTTAGTCTGCCCATGAAAGTGATCCTATTACTAGTTTTCACTTCACATTCTGATGTAAACTGATCCTCTAGTTGTTTATTTTTTTTTTTTTTTCATTTTTTCATCATGCCAACTTATATGGTTCAGTTACCTGTATCGGGTACATCTGTAGGACGCATTATCCGCCTGATCTGTTCCATACCCTGTAAATCTGGGGACAGGCCACCGTGGCAGCAGAATATTTTCTCATCAATAATGGCTGCTATTGGCAGGCAATTAAAGCAGTCTGTGAATGTCTTCCACAATTTTATATTGTATCTGCGTTTGCATTCATCATAGAACCCTGTTTTAAAAAAATCTATTAAGTAAGTGAATAGTTATAGAACCAAACTTTATGGAGGTTCCGAAATTAGAGAGCATGATGAACATCTCATCTCAAGTACACTCCTGAGCTGCAGCAAGTTATTTTTTTTACTTAATTAATTTATTTTAATTATATCAACACATCCCTTACCAGCCAATAGACAATTTTTAATTACATAAAAACAAATATCATCAATTATTAAACCATTTAATATAATAATCACAAATATTGCATCAGGAAAAGTCTACTAAATACCCCAGGGGAAAAAATTAAAATTGTTTGGTGATAAGGAATATAGATTTATTTCCAACAAAATTAACTAAAAAATTATCGGCAAACTCGAGAAAGGTATTGTGGGCCCATTTCTCTTAAGCGAACGGGCCTCCTTTAATACTTAATTTTATTATTGTTGTTGTTGTAAATTTAACTGTACCTACGCGATATAGCGCCCGCAGTTTGACGCGACCTATACTTGAGTTCGTAATTTAATCAGTATCTTACCATAAATACGGTTAATGCTCGCACATTCATGATTTCCCCTCAACAAAAAGAAATTTTCAGGATACTTTATTTTGTAGGCGAGCAACAAACATATGGTTTCTAGTGATTGTTTGCCACGATCGACATAGTCACCCAAAAATAGGTAGTTTGCTTCAGGAGGAAAACCACCATATTCAAATAAACGCAGCAAGTCTGTGTACTGTCCGTGAATGTCACCTGTTGATAAACATTATATTTTTCACAATTCTAACTCCTAAAGCATAAATTAAACTTCAGTGTTCCCAACAAAATGCGCTATAAGCAAGTTTGTTTGCAAGTCTAATGTAGGTTCGAGTTGAGTTGATCTAAGCAAGTTTCTAAGTAATTTTTTTATTATTATTAATTTTGAATGTGAGTTTATACTTCTATTTACATTGCTGAATTCACAAGAAATAACATCTATTGGCAATAAATTATTCATTCTTTGTAAAGTACAGAATTGTCCACGAATATGTACATGAAATAAAAACAGTTACCACAAATTTTGAGCGGCGCCTCAAGCTCCAAAAGTATCGGTTGCTGTAAGAATATTTCCCGAGACTTAGTGCACAGACCGCGCACCTCAGCTTCCGACATCTGCACAGTCTTTCCCGGCCTGCATCCTTGGACTATAACAGAATAAAATGTAATTCAATACTATTAAAAGCCACATGTAAAATGTATTATTATTATTATATTTGGTACTAATTAAAACCATCATTTATTAGATGTTTTACTTTTAATGAATAGCATTTTACATTATACATGTGACAAAGTAATTAAAAACAACCATGCTTATATAAAAATTTAGAGGTCATGGTGACCGGGTTGGTCTAGATATGGGTTTTCAATTGATAACACCCTGTGATCTCGACCTCGTGACTTTTGTCTCTCATTTGTTTATCATACAAGCACTAGACAATTTTACTGTGAAAAAGAATACTTTTTCCTATATGTTTATAAGAATCTAATAAACGGCTAATAAGTTTTAATATTAGTTTTAAAAAAAGCTATATAGATTGTTCAATTCAATAATATCAGCTGTCGTGTTGAGAACCGATGAACTGTTATGAATAATAATTGTTTAAAATCAACAAAGACATGTCACAAAATTTACTTTACAGAAAAATCAGACAAACACATTTCAAGGACAGTGGATGGACAAACATAGCATAACATCAAAGTTTTTTCACAGATAAGGGTAAGCAGAATATAAGGTTTCTTTTTATTTGAAATGAAAACACAAGTGTAATTATCTTAAACGATTATGATATAACTTTATCAGACTATTATTGAGAATCTATGGTCATCCCTTAATCATGTCTAGAGGACGTTTACTGTTATCAATATGTCTACTACATAGCAACACAATAAAAAAAGTTGAGAAAAAAAAAATCGACAATATCTATAAAATATCAGCATATCTAAAATTTGAATCTTGTTATCTTGGTAATAAATAATATTTACCAAAACATTTAGCTCAATACAATTATGAGAAAATATCAAAAAATTATAATATTAAACTACGACTTAGTATACCAACTACATAAAAGTTTTATTTTAAAATAATTTCACAACAAACAGGAATGGATAAAATGTCTACTCCATGCATTGTACAAACTCATTTTCTGTTAAAAAAAGAAAACATAAATAATCCTTGTGTATTTAAAAGCTCTCCCATTAACTAATAGCACTTTATTCAATTCATAATTACAGGTAAAATTAATCTTTACCTTATTTCTAAAGCTTTAAATACATTTAAATAGAAAATCTACTTGTCATGGAAAGTTTTGTTTGTATTGTAAATGTATAAGTACTATAAATAGGATCTATGTAATTGTGAAAGAACTATATTCAAATAAGAATTATTTTTTGGGAGTATCAATCTTATAAAAAAACATTTTGGTATGTTGTTGTCAGAGATGAGGTTGGGAGAATATTGGTCATGAAAATTAACTAGCATCTGATGACTACACATAAGATATTTCATACATTCTGATGAAAAGATGTGTTTCAATTTTCCTTTTCTTCTTGCTGTGTCGTGTTGCACTCTGTATACTGTAGGTACCCATCATAAGCAGCACAAATGAGATAACGTTATAAATATTTGGAACTTCCAGAAGCTACATTGCGACAAGCGAAGCATAACAATATATTGAGGAAGTGCCTAATATACTATGTCTAATAAGCATAAAGTGTAATGGATACTTATATAGGATAAAGGCACTCGTTTGTAGTCAATTTAATATCAAGTTACAACGCTATCGTTAGCTAAAAATAGGTAAATTCATGAAGAATTGAGGATAATCGATTTATTTATGAATTTGACATTTCTATAAATTCCTACTTGACTAAAAATTACGCAATGGTAATATATGATAATCTAAGTTAGTAATTTATTAAAAACATTTGAATAATACTGTGTAAAGAAAAAGGGGAGATGCAGTTATATACGAGTATTTACCTTCCAAAAGTCTGTGAATTAGACTGTCAACATTGAGCTCGTCAGCCATATTTACTACACCAACAATTTATGTCAAAATAATTTCAAAACTCCGTATCCACTGCAATTATAGTTCCCTTCGAACGTTTCTTTTTATTATAAACTTTTAACTAACACCAACGTCAATATCGAAAATCCATTGCGCCAGTTTAACAAATTATTATTGGTAAATTCGTCAAAATTACGTGATGGGAAGCGTATACTTTATTATCTATGAATTTTGCTCTACTTTTCTCTATGCTGCGTTCTATGGTTTTATATATTCTCAATATATTTATACGTCAATATAACATGGATTTAAATTATAATATAATAATGCTAGGTTTAAACTATTCATACTATTAAATATCGACATTTATTTTTATGTTTAAAAGCATAAAGAAACTCTAGTGTTACCACACAAAAAAAACAACCCATAGACTTTTTAATAGACTATACAATTTGTTTTAAGATTGAGAAAATGTCGCTGTATTTGGCTGTCAAGCTATTTTCTCGTCGTAATGTGCCGTTCGAGCGCATACCATGTATGAAACACAATGATTTGGCGTGTGCGTTCTATTTAATTCTAGACAAGAGATGACGGCTATTTAAACTTTTTCATGGATGCTTGTTCCAAATTTCAAAAACAGATATTGGCACATTTTGTAAACAATACGGAAAACAACGCGCATTCTTGATATAGTAAGTAGAAATTAATGAGTATTATTTATGTAGCGCGGTGAGGTTGCATCACCTACGGGTTAATGGTTTTGTTTTTCATATAATGCTATAATTTTGAAGATGGAGAGCGAGCACAGTTTAAGTGGGGATAGCAGCAGTTCTGGTAGTTCAAGTGGTAGTTCGGAGACTGATGATGATACACTGGAGCCTGTCAATATACTAGGTCAATCATTAGAACTGCCACAGGATTTGTGTGAAGACTACAGTATTTTTAAAGAATTTTTTTCCATGAAAACTTGGAATGCTTTGGAAGATAAACATAAAGAACATCTCAAGAAATTCTTACCAACGTTTGAAGAAAATGATGAAGAAGAGAAAGATAAAACTGTTAAAATGTTGTTGAATCGTGAAACCTTTCATTTCACATCACCAGTGAACCATTTCTATCAGAATTTAAAGCAGGGTAATTATCGACCAGATATAGCCAAAATGAAGAAATTTTTAATGAAAGCTAGAGCTAAACAGCAAAGACAGAAGGTAAATTGTCATTATTTTATTATTTACAATTCAACTTTGACATTATAAAATAAAATCTAATTTGATTTACAGATTAAATCTTACTATGCAAAGCTTTTGCCTGAAGTTTTATTATCTCGAGAACGTTTATTGGATGTGGTAAAGGCCTTACCACCCGGCCCACCTCCACGGCTACCAGAGCTACGTAAGAGGCCTATATTAAAACCTTATTACCAATCTCCACAAGTCCGAGCCAAACAGAGGTATTTTGATGAGTTAGCTGCAATAAGGAGTGAGGTTGGAGGTGAAGAGTCTGATGATGATAACTTTCCGGAAGGTCCATCTACATTGCCTATTAAGAGAAAGAAACAAAGCCTTATGGTAATAATAATGTTTATTAAGTAAATTATGATGAAAATTCATTAACACCATGTCTGTCAAAGAGCTACTTGTGTAACTGTGTAAAATTCTATAATAATTTGCCAAAAGACATAAAAGAAATGAATTACCCAAAATTTAAAGAACACATTAAAAAAATATTAGTTAATAAGGTATACTACAACTTAAACGAAGCTATGGCCGATAATTTTGTAATAGATAGCCCTTGAATAGCCTACTCTATACAATTTAAAAATATACATATAGTCCTAGTTCTAGTCAGTAAGCGGACAATGCTCATAATATAAGGCAGCTATCATAAATTGCTTAAAATTAACGTATTTGTTTAATTAGTGAATTTGACAATGCTCATGTGCAGCTGCTAAAGACATGAATGTTATTGTATTAATTATTATTATTATTATTGTATTTATCGACGTGTAAGAGTGCAGTTTATCTGTCAATTTACTGAAATAAATGAATTGAATTGAATTGAATTGAATTTACTACTCCATATACTATTTTTATCAATTTTAACAAATCCTTATGGTTTATATCATTATAGAAAATGAGTGAGCTTTTTTCGATAAGTCAAAATTCTTTCAATCAAGTTACAATGGTGTATTCTCCTCAGGCCGGCATAGGGGAGGCGACTGCTGCCTGTAAAGGTTTCTCTGTAGTAGTAGTAGTTGTTTCCACTCATGGACCGCACTCTAGCTTTACATCAGGCCGAGTGCTGTCATTTGCAGAGCTACAATAAAATAAAATAGTCTCATTGAATCTTGCTTTTGACCATATTAAAATATTTTGGGCTTTAGTTCACAACCATTGCGGAAACTAACCTATTTAGTATTAGCATTTTCATTTTTCAATATAAATTTTCAAATGACTGATATTTTTAAATTTATTTTCAGAATTCACCAGATAGTAATGTATTAGGAACCCTAGGTAATGGTGACTTATTAGTAAAATCATCATTGGGATCTCTAAAGAATATTTTATCTGTACATAAGGCAAGACGTCAATATAGAGAGGTAACTTTTTACAAGTTTTAAACAGAATGACAGCGGCTGTGGTCTAGCGGTAGATCCATGAGACCCGTGTTCAAACTTTGCTGAATTCTGACTGGCATCAATATAACTATGTACTTTGATCACTCAATGCCTCTGATACAAGCAAAAGCTTAGTATAGGCAGAAAATAATAATGAGATTCCTTTATCATTGAAATTCTGACCAGTACCAATGTGCGTCTAGGCAATTGTCATGGGTCATTTCGTTTCAAATTGTTTACATCATTGCTCAAAGTACATAAAGTCACGATCCTAGGATATATCATCGGAATTGGACTAACTTTTAACAAGGCGTTAGATCAGCACCTTGTCATTACCGATTTACTGTGTAACCATGACCTCCTTCGTGGGGCTACAAGAAACTGGTAACAAGTTAATTTGTTATATTTGTTATACTTTGTTATAACCAGGATTTGAGAAATTAGAGTTCTTGATTAGAATTGAATTCACTTTTATGTTATAAAAATCATAATCATCATCTTAATGTGTTTACAGAACCATCCAGAACTAATAACATCAGGTATAACATTAGAAGATATAAAACAGAGAGTGGCATTTGTAAATGGAGCAAAGAAACTGATGTTTGGTTCGCAAAAACTGCAAGACTCGCCCATACAGAAATTAAGACGTGGTCCGAAGAAAGAAAATGTCGCAAAGAGATCTGTCGAAGTTAAACCTAAAGCTATGAAAATTAAACAAGAAATTGACGCAACCGATGTTTCCGTAGACGAAAAATTATTATCAAATGTAACAGTGAAACATGAGATTGACTCTGACACTGATGTGGTTCCCGACTCTGCAGAAAACATGACAAGTGAAAGACAAATTAACAAAAATGAATTTAAACCAAATCTTGAAAATAAGAAAACTGATTTGAGGTTTGATATGCTTTTTTAAAAATATATCATTTTTATTGTAGCTCGGCATATGACAACTCTGCCTGATGTAAAGTTAGAGTGTGGTCCATGAACAAAAACAACTGCTATTACAGACAAATTTCTATAGATAGAAGTCGCCTCCGCTATGCCAGCCTGAGGAGATTGACAGTGCACGCGACAATGTCACTTTACGGGTGTTATATTTAAAAGTGGTGACTACCCCAGGACGGTAGATTGGGCTAATAACAATTAGTCTGCCTACCAATCTTGCTCACTGCTGCATATTGCAAGAGCTATACACATGAATATTCTAACTGTAATTGTTCTTTTTATAGTGATGCGTTGTTCACTCAACTAAAATCTGAAACAAAGCAAGATTCTATAGACTTAGTTTCGACGCCACAATCTCGTTCTATAATACAACCTGTTCCAATTAAATTAGAAGATTTGGATGGTATTGGTACGTATGAATAATTAGTTTTTATGAATTCTTTCATCTACTATATTGCCCAATGTGATTCTCCTCGGTTCAGCTCAGGGTAAACCATGGGCGCAGATTTACAATAAATAAGGGTCACTGAATTTTTGTGGTTTGATTCAATTCTAATTAAAAGGTTTAGGTGGAACTGCACTCCAGTGGATCTCTATTGATTTATATGACAGTAAGCGCACTACAGCAACGCCGGAGAATACGTGATCACTTCTCTAGTGCGATTTTAAACAAAACGTGAATCGGCGAATTTCCTCAAAGATTAGAAGTTAGAAATAATGAAAATGTTTATAGCTAAATATTTAAAACAAGTAACAAAAGAACCATTATTTTCCAAGTTCACGAGTATTCAACAGGAATTTCATATGGCTACTAATAGAACCATTGATTTCTTAGTTAACATTTAGTATATTATTCCAGACATGATGGCATTACCAATAGAACTAGCAGAGGAGTGTGAAATAGCAAATGAAACGTCAAACTCCGAAAGTGAGTGCGATGACTCATTAATGCAAACGACATATTCGTGTTTCTTCTCAATGGTGCGGACATTATTCTCGGCCCGTACAGCACATAGAGCCACTGTACAGCAATTACGAGAGAGATGCGCTACTCTAATGAAGTCGCCTATCGCACCGCTCAATACTTGGTACACATGTAAGTATCACAGTAGAGCTGTCTAGTTTAAAGCAGGGATTGGCATGTAATTGTAGGTAGGGTCTCGGTACTGTTAAAAAGGAGAATGCCCATTCGCATAAGACAAATGGGCCCTCTATTTTTTCTCGAGTTTGCTGATAATGTTTAGTTAATTTTGTGGAAAAATAAATCTACTTCCTTATTACCAATCAGTTTTAATTTTTTCACCCAGGTTACCGATTAATTAGATGTTTTCTGATGCAATATTTGAGGTTATTGTTATTTTAAATGTTTTAATTATAATTAATGATATCTGTTTTTTATGCAATAAAACATTGTCTATTGATTGGTAAATGATGTGTTGATATAATTAAAATGAAATAATAAAAACAAGATATTATTTTAGAATTTTGTTTGGTAACCAAACTACTAGATATCAAGTGGGCCCAAAAATAGACATTCTCCTTTTTAATAAGTCCCAAAAAAATTTTTTTTTGCTCATGTCTTTTTGTAATTTTTTTAACTTAGTCTGTAGACCGCGGTTAACTGTTGCCTATGTAATGTCGAATTAAATGTGATTTAATTATAATTGATTTTAGATTAAAGTAGACCCCCTCAACTTTTAAATATATTATGTAGGTTATTACTACTACTACTTAACTCCGTGTGTTCCCACTAGGGTAGACAGAAGATATGGAGCACTACTCTCTACATATCACTTTCGCTTAGACTACATCCATTACTCTCCTCATGCATGCTCATCGGTTGAGGGTGCTCCTCACCTGATCCTTTCTGAGCAATTGACCAATCTGGCTGAGAAGCCTAGGGTGCTTCCTTTCGATTAGGCTACAAATTTATTTTTAATTTTGGTTGCAGTGTCAGACAATTGGTGTGCGGAACTTGATTCAGCGTTGGAGTTCCTAGGTGGGGAGAATGGAGCACATTCAGATGACTTTGTGCCTTTTCTTCAATTTGTACCAGATGATGATGTAAATATAGTTTTAACTTTCAGACACAAGACTGAAACGACTTTGAGTTAATTTTATGTTAAAATTATGCTCACTAAGATTTAATACTAGAAAGTGGCGTCTGGTTTGGAAGTAGGTATAATGAGAAGAAGCTGGCATAGTGGGGGCGACTGCTGCCTGTAGACAAGACATTAGACGGAGTGGCCAAATGTCAAGCTACTATTATAAAAATAGCATCCAACTAAAATTTTTGATTATAATTTCAGAGTGTATATCAATGGATTGGTGCTGGTCGTGATTGTGACTCCAACCTGTCTCGTCTCTGTGATCAGTGGATAAAGACCCGCGTTATACCGACCACTCCGAAAACGTCTTCAATATTATCAAATCATGATTCCCCGCCTATAAGGTTAGTTTTCTTAAATAGTATCCATTACGACAGCTTTCCACCTAATGAGACAAGTAATGACAAGTTGACAGGGTAAACATAATTCCGTATTTTTACACTTACATCACGTGATAATTATTACTTTTGCGCTTCATTTAGATCACCAACGACATGGGTGGTTCGTCCACCAACAAATGCAGAATTAGTGGATTTTAGAGAACAGGAGCGAAGGAGATTCTCTGTTGTAGCGAAACCGTTTACTTATATACAGCATGGGTGAGTTATTCTTGTGATGAGCGTCCACTAAGGGCCTACTCTGCCGACATCATTTTGTCCTGTAATGGGCAAGGCCTAAAAAAAATAACCCATGTTAAATCGAAAACCATTTCGAGTTATCACTTCAATTAGATGTATTTTTTTGATTGTCGTCTGACAAAACTTTAAAAGCAAAAAAAAAACCAATTGGCGAACTGAAGTCGTACATGTTTATTTACTAAATACAAAAAAGCAACAGTGTTTTATTATGGTATGTCTTTTATGATAATTGCTTTTTCACTTCAATCAAATTGACATTTTTGACGATATACATTTAAATGAAAGTATGAAGCGGCTGCGGTCTAGCGATAGAGATCAACGTGTCCCGCGTTCAAATCTCGCAAAAGGAGAATGCCCGTTTTTGGGCCCACTTGATACCTAATAGTTAACAAAACAATACTCTAAAACAGTAGTTCTCAACCTTTTTTTTAATGCGGCACACTTTTCACGATTTAAAAATTTGGCGGCACACAAAGAAAAAGATAAGTTTAAAAATTATTTACTTACCTATAACACACTGCGTAAAATAGTTTATGGTAATAATTTTAAATGTGCGAAATAAAATAATATGTACTACAAAAATAACAGTACGTTTATTAAGGGATTAATTACAAGTTAATAATAAGAATACTTGTAATGCAATTTTTTTTTCTTTAAATCATATTATTTAATAATATTAACATAATTATATTATATTATCTAAAATTTGGCGGCACACTTTTAGAATTTCGCGGCACACAAAAGTGCCGCGGCACAGTGGTTGAGAATCACTGCTCTAAAATAATGCCTTATTCCTTAATGAATTTATTTTAAGTAAATCAAAACATCGTTTCCAAATCAATACACAATGTTTAATAACATAAAAATTAAATATTACCAATTATTAAAGCTTTTAATACAATAATAACCTCAAGTAATGTATCAGAAAAAGTCTAATTACTCAATAACTTGGGCGAAAAAGGTAAAACTGATTGGTGATAAGGAATGTAGATTTATTTTCCTACAAAATGAACTAAAATGATTGTAAAACTCGAGAAAAAAATTTCTGGGCCCATTTCTCTTAGGCGAATGGGCATTCTCCTTTGACTGGCACCAATGTAACTATATTACACGTACTTTAGTCGCTTAGTGCCTGTGATACAAGCACTAGTACAGGGATTTTTTTTTTTTTAAATATTGTCAGGTATGCATCAGTAGTAGGTCCATGGTCTGTGCGTGTGAGTGCGTGCGCTACGCAGGCATCGTTGCTACGAGCCGAGCGGCCGAGACACGCTACGTTTACTGCCCTACTACGAGATGCCGTTGCCAGAATGCCCAATGGGGAGGGAACTAAACAGGACATTATTACTTTGCTTAGGTAAGTTTCACAATGCAGCTCATCCCGTTCCTTGGGGTAGTAACAGAATGAACTCTTTTATTAAATGCTTAATAAGCAAACGTTTGACCGCACCCTGCCTGATGTTAAGCAGTGATGCGGTCTAAGATGGAGCACGCTTGCCTATGAGGTACCTATTTACCCTTAATTTGAAGAGGCCTGTATTGTACTTCTCGGGAAACACAGACACCGGGAGAGAGTTCCACTCTGATGAGGAAACTTTGCTATTCATACAACTAATTTAGGGTAGTCGGTAAAGAGCAGTAGTGTATTATCCAGGTTGACGGGCACACTCCTCTCGTCATCCCAGGCTACTTCTGAACAGATCTCGAAATGCGACAGGGTCACTTCACGGATGTTACATCCGAAAGTGGTGATACTACTCCTGGACAGCAGACAGGGCTAATACCACCATTAGTTTGTCTACCACTCTTTAAACTGTAGGTAACCCCAATGCTATAACATTTTTTAGAATGTCTCAATGGATAATGCCTGCGAATGATCAAATATTAGTGAACGCCGTGACGTCAGCGTTGGATCGGTTGCATGCAGCAAAACGTGATCCTATGGTTAGATGCGACCCAACAACTAATATATGGACTTATTTGTTCAGACATAGGTAAGATTAACATGCTATTTTTACATTATTTTATATAAAAAAATATGTTCTGGTATATTTTTTTTACTGGTCAGTATTTAGCGAGGTTTGAATGCTGTTCTTATGGATCGTGAGAGTCGCACTTTACCGCTAGACCACGGCCAATTATAAAATTATGATGAAATTTAATAGAAAAAAATCAACTCGGCAGTCGGAAGGGCTGCCAATAGAAAGATAGAGTAGAATATTTTCGACACGTAAAGCGCCAATGGCTGTGTAGTTTAGTGGTCAGAAATCCGTACTTTAGCTGAAACTGTCCTGTGCATATTGATGTTTTTCCAATCAATTTTTCATCATAATTTTATAACGTTTCAATATGTCAAAATAAAAAAATACCAACAATGGGCAAGGCCCAAAAAACTAACTCATGGTGAATCGAAAACCATTTCGAGACATCACTTCAATTGGAAGAATTTTTTGATTTCTGTCTGAAAAAACTTAAAAATCGAGGAGATATTTGAAAAACTGTAATGACCTCTTTCGACCATTGACTTCGACCTTCGGACAGTTTGACAAGTTAGAATACAAAATACCAACCTAACAGTTTTGTAGATTATTTTGTTGTCTAAGGTTGTCGCCTCACAAGTTTGTCAAATATCTTTTGTTTGTGTTTCCTAACAATAACAGTGCTTTATACGAATAACTATTGTAATTTTTAAAACAAAACTACACTATAAACACGACGTTTTAATTAACAGGAACTTTTAAAAATCAAAAGTTTGTTTGAACTTTTGACAAATGATTATTTTTTCTTGTTCATTGGCAATGGTTTAGTTCCGAACGAAACCTCACGATTACTATATTACGATCGCAATTTTTTAAAATTAATAAAAAAAGAACAAAGCAGTTATAAAAGTTTTCCAGAAACACGTGTCGACTAAATTAATCTATATTGTCTAAAAAATATGTAAAAAAGATAGCTGTCACCAGAGACACCTCCCCAATAAAATCATGGTTTTACAGGAGTGAAGAAGATTGGTGTAAATCGGCAAATCCACGTTCCAGGGCGAAAGTCGCACCACCAAAAGTGACCACCCCTGCTGCATCATTGTACAAAGAAACAACGACGCCTGTCGTTGCAGTGAGTAATGTACTACGCATTATTTTATTTGTTTATTTAAAAAAGTATGATATTAAACGGTCGCCGCTGTGGATATTCACTAATCATGAGTTTCTTGAAGTTGAGGTTTTGTTTCAGTTTTGGAGGGTAACTTAAAATACACGTTCCCTTCTTTTGAATTGTTTGCGCCACAGTCACGAACACTTAGGGTCGTTTGCACCAGAAGGCCGGTTAAAGTAATATATTTAATAGTAGCAGACGTTACTTTGCAACTAATTTCCGCTAATCATTGATTGAATCAATCTAATTGATTAGCGGAAATTAGTTGCAAAGTAGTGTTTTATAATAATTCGGTTAAAGTAACTTTAACTATTACTTTTACGGCGACGACGACCGTTAAACGTTTACATTTACTCCACACGCGTTGCAATATCGTGTAAATTCATATCGTTGTCGTTAAAAGGGTGGCTGATCTCGAAAAAATAATAGAAAAACATATTTGGCTTCTTTTCACACATTTGACGTTAGCAACATTGGTTTGACTTAAGTAATTAATTGAATTACAGATGAACTTAGAGGTAGCAAGCGTAGAGGAGGTGGATGATAACGCATCAGACAGCGACGTGGATGTGGAAGATGGAGGTGTGGGGAACTCTTCATCAAATTTATCTTCTGCGCAACTATTGATACAAGCAACTAAAGCTAGGCTCCAAGAACAAAAACATCATTTTAATAGACATCATCAGCAACCTGTACTGAAGTCTCAGCAACCTGTACTGAAATCTCAACAACCTGTATTAAAGTGTCAGCAACCTGTGCAAAATCGATCACAATCTGTACAAAATCGCCCACAACCTGTAATTGTAAAAAAAGAAGTTGTCACTGTGCCCACGGCTGTGAGGCAAACTAAGCCGAAGGTCTGTGAGGTTATGAAGAAAGTCGGGTGAGTTTTGGTCACTTTATAATATTAATTTTAGCGGCCGTGGTCTAGCGATACAACGCGTGAGCTCACAATCAATGAGACCCGTGTTCGAGCCCAGCAATATCTGACCGATACCAATGTATCTGTTTTATATGTACTTGGTCACAATTAAAGAGTGGTAGGCAGACTGATGGTGGTTATTAGCCCATTCTGCCATCCAGAGGTAGTACAACCACTTTCCAATGTAACACCCGTGAAGTGACCTTGTCGCGTTTCGGTATCAGTTTGGAAGTAACCAGGTACAGCGAGAGGAATGCACTGTTAATCTGGATAGTGCACATTCGTCTCTTCAAGCCAGCATAGCGGAGGCGACTGCTGCCTGCAGAAATTTGTCTGTAGTAGCAGTTGTTTGGGTTCATGGACCGCACACTCTAGCTTTACACTGAGCTATAATTTTAAAAAAACATGCTGGATGATTTTTGACATATTACCTTATAATTCCAGGCCACCAACATTATCACCGCTGTCTGCAACATCCTTAAATAAACCTAAGCCGAAAGTTGAAAGGGCAGTCCAACTTCAAAGCCAACCTCCATCAGTAGTACCCATTCAACGCCCCAAAAACGTTACCAATGTCACGATGACCTCTCTGCCGAAAACATCACCTGGAACTATCATCAGACCTACTTTGGTTAAACAGAGGACGCCGACACCTGTTCATAGCCCATCACCTGTGTTAAGCACCGGTGTTGTAAGTGATTTATATTATTTTTACATATAGTTTTTTTAGCTAGAGTGCGGTCTATAAACGGAAACAACTGCTACTACAAATTCACACAGCAGTCGTCTCCACTATTACGGTTTGAGGAGACGAATCATCTAGATTGATAATGCACACTCCTCTAGTTATTGCTGTTAGAGGAAATTGCAAAACTAATGAACATTGTTCCTTCTTAGGTACAAACGGTCGTGACGACTGTACAAAATGCATCTGCAGTAACAGCGACTACGCTTGTTTCTACCCCGCAGGCTTCTACTAAGGTAAATAAACACTAAATAAACAAGTAATAGACGTTGGCTTTCCTGCTTAATAGCAATTATTCATAAAATTATGATTTTTACATTTTAAAATATATTTTTATGTGTAGAAATAAAAGGTTATAATATGTACTGATAAATGTGAAAAATCCTAGAATAACAGTGCCATCTACCAGGTCCAATTGTGAATCTAAACTTATCGGGGATCGTTTCATTGCCACACAAAATATTTCAATACAAACAAATTACCTATTTATTTCTAGTAAAGGAGAATGTCCATTTTTGGGCCCACTTGACATCTAATAGTTAACAAAACAATATTGTAAAATTAATACCTTATTTTTCATTAATTTATTTCAATTATATTAAAACATTGTATACCAATCCATAGACAATGTTTAATTACATAAAAAGCAGGTATGACCAATTATAAATTATTAGAGCATTTAATATATATATTTTTTTTTATTGTAGCTCGACATGTGACAACACTCCACCTGATGTAAAGCTAGAGTGCGGTCCATGAATGGAAACACAGAGAAATCTCTACGGGCTGCAGTCGCCTCCACTATGCCGGCTTGAGGAGACGAGCATGTACCATCTAGATTGGCAGTGCACACTCCTCTCTTATACCTGGCTACTTTCAAACTATTCCCGAAACGCGACAAGGTCACTTCACGGGTGTTACATTCGAAAGTGGTGGTACTGCCCCAGGACGACAGACTGGACAAATAACCATTATCAGTCTGCCTACCACTCTTTAATAGTGGTAATATAACACTCTAATATAATAATAACCTCAAATATAGCATCAGAAAAAGTCTAATTACTCAATAATCCGGGTGAAAAAATTAAAACTGATTGGTGATAAATAATATAGATTTATTTTCCTACAAAATGAACTAAAAGTCATCGATGAAATTTGTTGACCCATTTCTCTTAGGCAAATGGGCATTCTCCTTTTAATCTATCAATAATAAATATATTTGTTGCCACTCTTCACTAAAACGTTATCAAACTGACGCGTTACAGAAGCCGATGCAGTTTGCATTTAATACATTTATTAGGGGATCCTTCAAGCGCAGTGTGAAGAGGCATCTCATTAAGCCGGCATAGCGGGCACGACTGCTGTTTGCAGATCCTCTTCTCTGACAGCAGTCGCCTCCGCTCATGGATCGCACTCTGGCTTAACACCAGGCGGAGTGCGGTCATATGACGTGCTAAAATAAAAAAAAATATTTTTTAAATTACATTAACTTGTATTCTATACAAAGCTTATTTGAATGATTCAGGTAGTACAAGCGACGCGTTCATTATTACTAAGGCCGTCAAGTGTTCCCACCACAGTTACCACTGCCGTGACACCTACCGTGACCACACAGGTAAACATCGTAACTTTAAAAAGTATAATTAATATAATAAATAAATCTCTTGTTCTCAAGATGGTAGATGCTCGTCTCCTCAAGGCGGTATAATGGAGGCGATTTACCTGTAGTAGTAGTTGTCTCTGTTCATGGACCGCACTCTAGCTTTACATCAGGCGGGGTGTTGTCATATGTCGAGCTATCATTGTTAAGGATCGTGACTCCTTGTGGCTCGTACAATTAGATGTCTCCATTGGCTGCGCCTGCTTGCCTGATGGAAAGCTTTATGGACCGGCATCTCCAGACAAATGGAAACCTGGTCTGTCCAGCGGCTTGGGCTTCTACCGCGCGGTCTTCTGCCATCAACCTTCCCTGTCACCACAAGCCTTTCCAGATTGTCGAGCTATAAAAATAATTTAAAGTGACCACACTCCGTCTGATGTTAAGTTTGAGTGCGGCCTGTGAGTGGAACCAACTGCTACCATGGATAAATAGCAGCAGCCGTCTCCGCTATGCTGACTTTATAAAACGAGTGTGCACCATCTGATGGCAGGGCATACTTCTCTCGTTGTACATGACTATTACCAGGCTGATCCTGAAACGGGACAAGGTCCCATTTAATAATTCGCTAATTTAAATAAGTCGGTATATTTAAATTTATTTTTATGAACAGCTTTTTTTTGTGTCGGTTTAACTACCTAACTACCGTTACTAATCAGTTAATGATGTAATCTAATTTATTATGTTTAGGTGCAAAACCGAGCTCGCCGTGGAGTAGTTCGTGTTTTAAGTCCAGCTGCAAATTCGACTGGAAAGTCACTTATTTCACCACGTGCTCTCTTACAAGCTGGACCAGGTATATTCAATTACAGCACTAATTATTTGTTCCAATATCATTATTATTCTTCAGCCTCCTTTGACCCTCTGTGCAAATTTTCAACTTTTCGCACCCACCGCTTTACTGCAATTTTGTCTATGGGGTGGGGTTATTTTATCTTTAGGGTTGCCAATAATTACTTTTAAAAATAATTACGCTCCCAAAAATGTATTCTAGCTGGTACTCAATTGAAAGAGGCGTCAACAGTTCATCTATCCTTCTGCATACAAGTTGAAAAAGCGGTTATCCATATTAATACCAGTGATTTATTTACAGTGAGTCAATCAAGTTCGCCGATAAGACGCAAAGTTCCAGTTCAGACTATGGTTTCAGTGACGACTACTGAACAGGTAAATAATTCTTATATCGACGGCTGGACGAGGAGATGTCTTCTATTTTTTTTAAATTGTAGCTCGGCATATGCCAACATTCCGAGGATGTAAAACTAGATGCGCGATATGCGATTCATGAACGGAAACAACTGCTACTATAGCTAAATTTCTACGGGCAGCAGTTGCCTCCGATATGCCGGCTTGAGGAGGCGAATGTGCACCATTAAGATAGACAGTACACACTTTTCTAACTACATCCGAATCGATACAATAAGGTCACAATAACCATCATCAGTCTCCTTACCACGCTTGCTCAAAACCTAAGAATAGCCAATTATTTGTTAAGAAACCGTATAAATATTAATAAATCCAATTTCAGAATACGACCAGTATAACTACAGTAGTGAGCAGTCAACAGACAGTGGTTACGGCGAGTGTTGGCACTCGCACTGTACAATTGGCAAACGGTCGTACAGTACAACTAGCCAGTGGCCAAACTGTACAGTTAGCGTCCGGACATACGTTACTCTCCTCATTACCTGTGCGATTGCCGAGCGGACAAACTGTACAATTAGCCACCCCGCGGTCTAAGAACGTACAATCGTTGCCAAATGTGCAAACGGTCCAATTAACTGGACATACTGTTAAACTTCCTAGCGGGCAAAGTGTACAAGTTGCCAGCCAGACGGGGCAGTTGCAATTGCCTAGCGGACAAACTGTTAACACGTTACAATTAGGGCAGAATGTTCAAATACCTAATTCAGTGCAATTGACCGGCCAAACAGTGCAATTGGCTAGTGGACAAACAGTGCAATTACCCAGTGGACAGACGTTACAGTTACAGAGTGGACAAACCGTACAGTTGTCTAGTGGACAGGCGATACAATTGTCTAGTGGTCAGACCGTACAATTAGCCGGTCAAAAGTCTGTTGTTAGAGAAACTCAGCATCTTGTGAGGTCACAGAGTACTGGAGATAAATCTTCGCAGCCTATTGTCGCTAAATTGTTAACTAATGCACAGGTATGTACTAGTTGGTCAAAGAAGAATAGGATTGGAGATTGCGGCGCGTAGAAGTTGTACCGTCAGCATATAAAATTAGTTTCTTTTATATATTATGTTTATCCGTAAAATTACGTTTTTTACGGGACGGTGAACAAGTCAAATAAGTACATCGCGCCGCCATTTTTAATTCCATTCTTTGACGAAGTTTAATGCGCAATTCAATTTAACAATTTGCTGAATCGATTTACTTTATTCAGGGTCAAATGATATCGTTAGAGGGTATGGTGGGCGGTACGAGAACATTACAAATAGCCGGTGTAAGGCCACAGGGACCAAAAACATTACAGGCTGTACAGGTTAATATCATACGGCAGATATGAAGAAAGCAAATAATTATAATTTATACATATTTTTTTATTGTTCAGGGTGTAAGCGGCATGCGTGTGGTGTCAGCTAGTGGCGGTCGTGTAGCGCGGCCTTTATTACTGACTTCAGCAAAGCCCTTACATAATATTATACTTCAGGTGAGTTTAGTAAATAATACGCAATTATACGTACAGTTGACGCGATTGTATATCTTTTTTTTTGGGATATGTTTGATTTGTCATTATAAATTATGATGAAATATTATGTAAAAATTTGGCAAAGGACAATGTCCATTTCTGGGCCCACTTGATAGGTTGTATTGATTTAATTTAATGTTAATTAATCTCTTATAAATATTGCATTAGGAAAAGTTTAATTACTCAATAACTCGGACGAAAAAAATTAAAATTGATTGGTGACAAGAAATGTCTTTGGGCCTTTGGGCCCATTTCTCTTAGGCGAATGGGCATTCTCCTTTATAATGTTATCAATTAGTATGTTCATTTTAAGCACTTATAATAAAAACGAAACAAGATTTGCCACTTAGGCCGTCAGCACACAGTCGGAAATTCGATTTGATATTTCAAAAAAGAATTCAGACTGTGTGTGGCCGGCCAGCTTTACTCGTACTTTGACACTGGCAAATAGTGTTAAAATCATAATCAAAGAATAATATTATTTTTATATTTACAGAGCGATGGTTCTACAGTTAGGATGACATCGAGTGGTGGAACAACTCCCACACAAGCCATAGTATTAGGAAATTTAGGTAAGTGGATTCATGAATAAGAGATGATGCAGACTGATGATGGCCTTACAGCAATCGGCCAGTTTGTATGTGATATATGATCCACCTGTATGTGCCACAACGTGCACAATAATTTAAGAATTAAAATAATAATAATAAAACCGATACAAAAAAAAGGAAAAAGAAAGAGAAAGAATTAAAATCTATATTAAAATTAGATTAAAATACATAAATATGGCGATTCGCCAAACATATCCAGACCAAGCTCGTTGTATTCTTTTGTCAGCCTAGATACTGCGGAGTAACGTTTTAGATTGGTTCTGAATCGTAGTGGGTGAAGTACTCGTTTTTTCTTTTGTTATTTGATGTATGTTAGGTTATTTTGCCGTCCTGGTGTAGTACCACTTTGCTTGCTGTGTTGATAGATAGTGCGCATTCGTCTCCTCTAGCCGGCATAGCTGTGGGGCCTGCTACTATCTATGGTGGTAGTTGTTTTCACTCACTCTAGCTTAACATCAGGCGGTGTGTAGTCACGAGGTATTATAAAAAAAGCTAACGCGGCCAAAGTTCCTAACATTGGGTTCATGGCCACTGAGGTTTTTTTTTATTGTAGCTCGGCATGTGACAACACTCCGCCAGATGTAAAGCTAGAGTGCGGTCCATGAATGGAAACAACTGCTACTACAGAGAAACCTGTGCGGGCAGCAGTCGCTTCCACTATGCCGGCTTGAGGAGACGAGCATGTACCATATAGATTGACAGTGCACACTCCTCTCGCTATACCTGGCTACTTTCAAACTATTCCCGAAACGCGACAAAGTCACTTCACGGGTGTTACATTCGAAATTGGGAAAAAGTACTACCCCAGGACGGTAGATTGAGCTAATAACCATAATCAATCTGCCTACCACTCTTTAATAGTGCCTATAGGCACTGAGCGACCAAAGTACATATAACTAAGTTACATTGGTACCGGTCAGAATTAGCGAGGTTCGAACACGGGTCTCATCGATCGTGAGTTCACGCGTCTTACCGCTAGACCACGGCCGCTCTTGGTACATTTGGCCGCGAGGTACATTTAATTCTCTAATATGTTTTATTTTTTGCAGCGAATACATCGGGTTCAACGAGTACAAGCTCTGCGCCTATTTTAAAGTTACAACAGGTAATTTATAATATATTTAATTATAAATTTTATAGACATTGTAATGGAAATCATATCGAATGTAACACCTGTGAAGTGACTTTGTCGCGTTTCGGGAATAGTTTGAAAGTAGCCAGGTATAACGAGAGGGGTGTGCACTGTCAATCTAGATGGTACATGCTCGTCTCCTCAAGCCGGCATAGTGGAGGCGACTGCTGCCCGCACAGGTTTCTCTGTAGTAGCAGTTGTTTCCATTCGTAGACCGCACTCTAGCTTTACATCAGGCGGAGTGTTGTCACATGCAATAAATAAAAAATATTGTCAGCAATAATCGAACAACTGTTAATAATCTTGTTGGCGGGGTAAAGGAGAATGCCCATTTTTGGGCCCACTTGATACCTAATAGTTTGGTCACAAAACAATATTCTAAAATAATTTCTTATGTTTTTATTAGTTCATTTTAATTATATCAACACATCATTTCGCGATCAATAGGCGATGTTTAATTACATAAAAAAAACATATATCATCAATTATTAAATCATTTAATATAATAATCATCTCAATGATCAAATATTGCATCAGAAAACATCTAATTAATTACTCAATAACTTGGGTGAAAAAAATTAAAACTGATTGGTAATAAGCAATGTAGATTTGTTTTTCTACAAAATTAAGTAAAAATCATCGATAAACTCGAGAAAAAAAAATGTGGACTCGTTTGTCTTAGGCCATTTTCTTTTGGTATCGATACTAAGAAAATATCGTTAAAAGTAACGTGTAAAATATACATGAAAGCTGGGTTGCCTGGTGCCCATAACCGTCGGGCGCGCATGAAGAGAATTGTGGATGTGAAGGAAGCGAGGGTGTTGTGTCAGGATCGTGGTAAGTGGCGTTCCGTTGTCTCTGCCTATCCCTGTGGGAAAAAGGCGTGACAATTGTATTGTATTGTAAAATATACTGTTAGAAGAGGATATGTCAATTTGCCTGAGAGAAATGGGCCCAATTTTTTTCTTGAGTTTGTTGATTATTTTTAGTTCATTGTGTAGGAAAATAAAAATCCGCATTCCTTGTGACCGATCAGTTTTAATTTTTTTTACCCGGGTTATTGAGTAATTAGACTTTTTCTGTTGCAATATTTGAGGTTATTATTATTGATGATAACTGTTTTTGCGTAATTAAACATTGTCTATTGATCAGTAAACGATGTGTTGATATAATTGAAACAAATAAGAAAAAAGAAGAAAGAAGAAAAAATATAAGATATTATTTTAGAATATTGTTTTGTTAACAAAGTCTGAGAAATCAAGTAGGCCTAAAAATGGTCATTGACCTTTGTCTCATTCTTATATGTATTGTATGTTACATTCGGTATCGATGTACATTTTTGTAATATTAGTAAAATATCTGATTTGAACCGCCAAGTACGTTTGGTGCTAAACATTTCTAGTTTTATTAAATTGCTGAAATATAAAGCTTTATTTTAAAATAACCAAAGGAGTGTGCGCTGTCAATGCATGGTGCACAAGCCGGCATAGCCGAGGGCGCTTCTGCTGGCAGACGTTTCTCTGTAGTAGCAGTTATTTGCAAATAGAAAAACAGCACACAGAAAATTTAGAGCAAGTTCCAGTGTGCGTGTTTTTTGTTTGTTTTATGCATAAAATTTAAAGCCAAATATTACATTGCTTTTAGGTAAATTCTATACAACAAATTAAACTGTCACAGGGAATAAAAATACAGCAGGTGAATAAACAATAATACATTTAAATCGAATGTGCACTGCATGCATTAACTACAAATGTTACTTGAGACCCCAAACCCATAAAGCTTTTGTAAATACTTCCCATCAATTCGTCTTTTTTTTTTTAATATGGCATTGAAACAATTTGCCAGTGTCAAAGTAAATATTTGCATTAAGTTAATCATCGGAATTTTGGCGGCCATCTTGAGATGTCAGGTTATCTGTTTTGAATTATTTTCCTAAACTTGTGTTTCTTCGAGTGTTAATGTGTAATAATGGTGGATTATTAACCATTAAGTGTTCGTGAACGTGTGTGAGTGTGGGCAAACAATTCAAAAGAAGAGAACCTCTGTTTCCATTTTCCCTCCAAAACTCTCTAGGAAGTTTCGGTAAAGATTCTACCACTTTACTGGAATAATTTTTGACATGACTGAGACTTGACCTGACTGTTTGGTGTGATGAATGAATGACTCGTGATGCACAATGTTATTAACTTGATGCAAAAAATATTTACTTTGACACTGGCAAATTGTTATACGCCATATAAAACAAAAAAAAAAGTTAATCATCACCCAAAACAGCCGAGTCTCAATATTTGGAATCTTTAATAAAACTTACAGCTGATTTTGGAGGAAAAAATGTGAACTCACATTATCCTATTTGGAATCATTTACCCACACTCACGCACGTTCACGAATACATAAATAATCTCACTATTATTACACATTAACATCCGAAGAAACACAGGACTGACTTCACATGTTTGATTGGCCGAACCAGTATGCAATTTCGGAGTAGTACCACCTCTGAACAGTTTGGCAGTAGCCGGTTTTAACGAGAGGAGTGTGCACTGTCAATTTGTCACATTTGTCTTCTCTCTTTTGGTTGTGGTAGCAATTATTTCCGCTCATGAACTTCACTCTAGCTTAACATCAGACGGAGTGTACTGTAAAAATAAAATTAAAAAAAAAATGTTTTTAACAGTACATAAATACTAGTTTATGGTCTCTAGTAATATTAAAAAAGATGGTTTGGATTTTTAAATTCCTTTTGGGGAATTAACAACGATTTAGGTCCGTCTGCACCAGAAGGCCCGTTAAAGTAACTTTAACTATTACTTTTACGGCGACGACGACCGTTAAACGTTTACATTTACTCCACACGCGTTGCAATATCGTGTAAATTCATATTGTTATCGTTAAAAGGGTGGCTGATCCCGAAAAAATAATAGAAAAACATATTTGGCTTCTTTTTATACATTTGACATTGGTTTGACGATTACTTTAACTTTAGGAGCGAAGATTCGCTGGTTACGGTTAAGATTAAAGTAAGCGTCATTGGATGGTGCACCTCTTGTAGAGTAAATGTAAACCATAATGTAAACGTAACGGTTAAAGCAAGTGCATGCATCCGTTTGGAAGATTAGTTATAACTGGGATTAGGTTTGGAGTGGCTTTAACTATATGCACGTGTTTTAACACTAATTTAAAAATAAGTATTATTAAATGGTGATGTAAAATTTTATTTATATTTTCTTTGAAGTTTAAGCGCCTATGACGATACGCCTCAATATGAAAGTGTTACTTAGAACTTGTTACAGGACTTTATAGTGACTACACTTCGCTTGATATTAAGCTAGAGTACGTGCTACCATAGAGAAGTTGTTAGTAACCTCCGCTATGAACGCGTACCCGGTTACGTACACTTGCTACCCCAGGATGGCGGACTGGATTAAATAACCATTTTTTTAAAACTTTTTTTCAGTAACGTTTTTTTTTAATGTTTCAGACTGGGAGCAATGCGTCTACGTCGACAAGCGGAAATGTTAGTGCAGTACGTAGTGTTGTCATGGACGGTCAGCAACTTAAGTTAGTCGGTGGTAAACATGTACTAGCGAGGTTATTGAGACCGGCTAATCCGTCTTAGAATTAAAAAAAAATAGATCTTGTGTGAATTGTGTAAGCTGATTGTGTAAGTCGATTTAACTTTATATAAATCCTTTGCCATCATCCAAGTGCGAGGTTACATAACGCCGTGACAACGTAACGCGTGATCTATAACGAGAGGAGTGTGCACTGTCAATCAATCTCAGGCCGGCATAGTGGAGGCGACTGCTGCCCGTAGAGATTTATCTGTAGTAGCAGTTGTTTTCGTTCATGGACCGCACACTAGCTTTACAGCAGACGGATTGTTGTCATATGCCGAGCTGCGATTGAAAAAAAAAAAATCTCCACTAATCAGATGATGTTATTTTGTACGCTGAGTTACACTGTCACAGCGTAAATGTAACTCGTACTCAGGCCTCAAAGGCAGCATGATAGAGGCCGTGTTCTAACAGTAGAAGGCGTGAACGAACACGATCACATCTCGTTGCTCTGACAAGTACCAATGTGACTATGTTTTGTGTACTTTGGTCGCTCAATTGCTTTTACATATCGTCGTCGAGATACCATGTCAGTATTATTCTTTTTTTTTATATATATATTTTTTCCATCTACTTAAAACGTTTGCGTCTTTCAAGTTAAATCGCTTTACATGGGCGCTACATGCTTAAAGATTTATTTGAAAAAACAATGCCCGTTTTTAGGCCCAATTAACATTATTAGATGTTAATTTGTTTGTGTTTGAAATGTTTGTAAACAAAACTATCTTCCCAAATAATATCTTATTTTTTTCATTAATTTATTTCAATTATATGTATGTACCAATCGCTTACCAATCAATATATACAATGTTTAACTACATAAAAAACAGATATCATCAATTATTAAAGTACATATTTAATATAATAATAACCTCAAATATTACGCCAGAAAAAGTCTAATTACTCAATAACCTGGGTGAAACAATTAAAACTGATTGGTAATAAAGAATATAGATTAATTTTCCTGCAAAATGCACTAAAAATTATCGACAAACTATAGAAAAAAAATTGTGGGCCCATTTTTCTTAGGCGAATGGGCATTCTCCTTTAAGCATGTTTCAAATGCTGGATTCGTTATTATTAAATTTAATGAAAATTAAACAGAAAAAATATATTAAGATTTCCATCTTCATCACGTTGTGTTTTGTTGTTGAGGATTTTCTGTTTTTTTTTTTAATTTTCATCGTAATTTATTAACATTTATTTATTTATTTGGTTAAATAAAGAGTGAATACCAAAATGATGGTACATTGTATCTTGTTCACAAATGTCTATAACAAAAAACAATAATGTTGGAAGGAATCATCTGGTCCCGCTAACAATTGACACCAATCGTTTTGTAGTCGGTCAACTGGACCCACATTCAGTTCCGAAAATTATTTAGGAATCATGTCGTTCAGATTTTTTATTTATATTTTTTACCATTACTTTTACTAGAGTTTTGTAGAACTTTGTAGGTTTAACCCTTAAATGCATATTGTTGCCAAAAGTATACATACTATCTTTTTCAAAATATATAATTTTTATTAGTACCTAAATTTCCTATGATATACGATTTTATTAATTCAAAACAAAAAAAATTATGCTTTTTGGGGTTAAATAATGTTATTCTTTTGTTCTAACTTTTGACAAAATTCTAAGTAAAGCAGTTCGATTTACTGAAACAAAATTGTTCTTCCTCAAACTAGGTATGTAAAAAATAATCATTAAATTTTATTATATTCTGAGTTTGAGGCTATCTTCCTATATATCACCAAGGATCGTTTTACATGGATTCTCCTTAACTTAAATTTGGGAATAACTAATCTAACAAAGTAGAAGTAACACCCAACAAACTGTGCATCAGGTTACTTATCCAGTAATTGGTGCTTTTTCGGAGTCTAAAGTAAATGTCGCTTGACACCATCCAGGATATTTCACAAGTTTAGTCAGAAGTAAAAAACCTTCGATAAATCTCTTTATTTTAGTGTATTATTATTGCGATGCATAGATAATTGGAATTACGTTTGTAAAATCGATATTTTTACTTAGATCAACATGCACCGTGTACATCTGGTAGTTTCTAGCACAATCTTTAAAAGTTCTATCAAAGGAGAACTAACTTTCTTCATTCACTACTTTGCTCAATTCTTTGTCACCGAAAGTTATTCGGGTACTTATTTCTTTTTTGTTTAGTTTTTTTTAAAATCATTTTTGTACGTAGAAATTTTTGTCCAATCCAATGTCTTCCAAATTATTTACGGTTCTTTGATAAACGTCTTCCACTGGCGTTATAATATCTTTTTTATTTACGTGGAGAAAATCTTTTATAGATGCTTCGCCGTCTCGGGAAAGACGACGAGTTGAAACTCCCTGGTACTCCCCAATTCCAGGTATACACGACTAAAACCCCGTTGTTCCTCTCTACGTCTTACGGGCACGCTTTCGCATTCATCCGCGACCCCACCTCATCAGGAAGAAACGTAAATGAGCGGCAGTCGATATTGCGTCAAGAAACCTGTGACAAATATTTTACGTAATGTTTTTTTCATAAAATATCGTGATATCTACATTTACATGATAAATTCTTCTTGATGGCATCTTTATTCTCTTTCTACTCTTTGCGTTTGAATAAATTAGATGTCCCCAATGTTGTGGGATGTAGAGGGTCGTATTGGATGCAGATCCTATTTCCTTTCCTAAAAATTAAAACACTGTATTTTTCATACAACCCCTGTTACACGGGTTCTTAGAGTCCAGGATATTGAATCTATATTACCCCTGCATGAATTGTCAAGGCGTGCAGTTTTAGCACATGACTCGCTCTTCAGTGGTGGGGATGGCTGCCGGAGCCCGACGTCATAGCCCACTTTTCGCCTCATTTGAGACGTAACACTAAATATTATATTAAAAAGCACAATTCCCACATTCCGATAGTGGGACCAGTTGACTACTACGAAATTGTGTAGGTGGCAAGGGATCAGTTTCCTGCTATTATATATATAATTTTGTCTACTATATAACATTTGCGTCCAATAATAATTGTATACACTGATTTATATATTTATTTGATCATGTAGTACACTTATTAAGTCTGGTCTCCACTAGTGAAAAAGCCAGAAATTCGGTAAACAAGCTATGCTTGGTGCGATTCGTTTTACAGTGTACAATGTAGGTACCCAACTTTCATAGTGATATAGGTAATAAAATTTTAACGATTCGAATCGACGACTCTAGTGGACGCCATCCTTTAATAACGACGTATTTATTAACATGTAAGAAAATATTGAGAATATACAATCGTATGGGTTTTTTTACGTATTGTGCGATGCACATATGAATTTCCTTTTCAAAGCATATTAATTTCAAACTCCATCCACTTTGTTGCAATAATTTTGACCGAATTTAATATTAGTAATATTTTATTTTTGTTATGAACTGATAATGTTTAATTTCTTTGAAAAGGAAGTTATTGAATATACATATTTTGGTCTCGATGATAACCTTGTTGTAAAGGTTAACGTGTAAATTTGTAAATATTAACTAGAATAATAGTAATATTAAAATATATTATTTAGTTTTTTTTGATGGGTTTTAAATGATTAATGCATTATATATATTTATCAAATGATTCTTTATTATATTGAAGATTTCTGTTGACGTTTAATTTTGTTTTAAGAAAAAAGTTAAACAATTATTAATTATTCAATTGTATTATGTACAAAATAATAATTTATTTGTAATAAAAAATACGTATTAAGAATTGTTGTTATTATTTTTTCCTTTTTATAATAAACTTCAGTATTTACCGCTAATAAGCGATCTTCACCATGCACTATAGGTAAGACGTATTGTGTTCATTAAATTAAAGCGGCCTACTTTGGGGCGTTCTCGGAAGTTAGCTGCGGACGCTATTGCGCAGGTACAGTCCAGTTTACAATAACAAAATTAAAGAGTAAATTTTAAACATATAAAAATAACGTTCGGGCGAGTAGCTCGAGAGTATGCCCTTCCCTCTTACGTTTGTGTATGACTTGTGCCTAACTTCGGAGACGCCATAAAGTTTGGTTCGTACTAAACGGGGGATTAAGAAATTGTATACGCCATCGAATTGAATCCAAGTAAAAGTGGACTTTAATAAAACTCGATAAGGATGTGAGAAAAAACACTTTATTATATATACATGGTGATATTATTAGCAGCAAATTGTAAAACATATTTTGCTGTCAACGCGGTACATTCACAATGAAAATAAAAACACTAAGGCTAAATTAACAATTATATGTGATTAAATAATTAATGATATTGTTTTTGTTAAATAATGAGTAATTTTTGTGTATATTTACTATACTTAATAAATGTAACACGTCTACTGCAAACTGGTTACATTTCATATGAATAAGAACTTTGATTTTTAATAAATACTCTTACTAGACAACAAGCTGTATTATACATACATTACACGATCCTGCAATATTATACGAAACAACTGCTACTACAGAGAAACCTGTGCGAGCAGCGGTCGCCTGCACTATGCCGGCTTGAGGAGGCGAGCATGTTCCATCTATTGACAGTGCACCTGGCTACTTTCAAACTATTCCCGAAACGCGACAAAGTCACTTCACGGGTGTTACATTCGAAAGTGGTGGTACTACCCCAGGACGGCAGATTGGGTTAATAACCATAATCAGCCCCGCGACTTTCGTTATCGGTGGGATCGTAAGATATAGCAAGATCGTTAATCAGCGATGACGATATGACGATACGAATTTTTTGACAATTAATTGTAAATTATAATATTATAATGGATTGGTAATATATTTTGGAAGATAACTCAGAGGCGGCTTTACCTATAGTGCAGGGTGTGCGGGTCCAAGGGGGCGCCGAGCACCCTCTAATCTAATGCGACACCTCCAATGACACTACTCACTGCCCGACATTATTTAAAATTGCACTATTTGCACCCGAATTTCCGTTTGAAAATATAACTGTAAGTATTCCATTTTCACCCCGCTCCTACTAGAGGGCGCTATGGTACTGGTTGCACACGGGCGCCACAAGGGCTAGAGCCGCCTCTGAGATAACTCATATCATAAAGCCAATATTGTGGCTTAAACTAAAATCTAAAATAAATTAAATATTTCACCATGCAATAGGAGTTCAGTCTTAATATCTATAATAAGTAAAGTACCATCAAGCACTCCATTTAAATATATTGACATAGCAAAATATAGAGAAACACGTAGAATAATAGATAACATTAAAAATACGCTAATAAATACAGCGATTTGCAGGGTGTGTATGGACGCATTTATTCCTAGACAAAGGGTACGGGGTAAGCTTTTATATTTTTTTTTATAGTGAACACACTCGGCCTGATTTTAAGCTAGAGTGTGGTCCATGAGTCGAGACCACTGCTACCACAGAGAAATGTCTGCAGGCAGCAGTCGCCTCCGCTTGCCGGTTTGAGGAGACGAATATGCACCGTCCAGTTAGTGTATACTTCTCTCGTTATACCAGACCCTGAAGCACGAACTAACCTTTTGATAGTCGTTACTTGGTTCGTGCTTATCTTTTTGGTTACCTAAGCTCATCCCGAAACGCGACTAAATCACTTCACAGGTCTTAAAAGTACTGTTAAGGGGATAAATTGGTACCCTTCAAACGCTGTTTTTTTATGTTCAAACTTGTCCCTGGTTATAATATAATATACTAAACGCTCTAAAGGGGATACACATAGGTTACGAGTACATCGAGATTGATATTTAAAAACTATCTCTAAACATAAATTATGTCTACTCGATAACATTTAATACTGACAATTTTAACACCTTTATGATAACTTACATCAGAGATATGATATTGCACATTAAAATTATTAAATAATTGAGTATTATAAAAATGCATTCACCTCATTTACGAGCGTTTATTTTTTTAAACAAGCTCTACAATATTAATTATAATAAAAATACAACTAAATACATGTAGGTACTACTAGGTCAAATAAAGAATGGCACCCTCGCTACATCATATCGCCGTTTATAAAGGCTTTAGGCATAAAGATAGGAGAAAATATTTTCACCGTATTTAATGTTTATTAAATACGTTTTCACTTCAATTCACTTTGCCTCCAATAAAGCACGAGTTAAAATAATAATTGTAAACTCTTTAGTTTTTAAACCCATTCTTTATTTAAGCTAATTAGAAAAAAGAAAAAATACACAAACAAAAAAATATTAGCAATTTTGGCATTAAAAAATATAATACTTGTCTAAAAAACTACTAATACAAAATATATACTTTTCATAATAATATTGTAGGTCTGAATAATTATTTGCCCCTACTATGTAGTAGAAACGCCTACAGAAACAATATAATACATAAAATAGGCACAAGATTACACTAGATTTTGCATTTAAATTAGAGACAAAAATAAATGTTAATTAATACAGTTAAAGTCATTATCGCTTGGGGCTAAAGTCAAAAGGCAATCGACATTCGAATCGAAAACAAAATATTTGGGATTTGACGTTTTACTGTCACCTAATTGATAAGGAAACGTCGCATCCTATACATTTTATTTTCGATTCGATCAAGTGACAACTAGTTTTGACTAGTCCCTGGTAATGATGCAGTGAATATGATATGGCTGTTGAGTAAGCGAAAAACAACGCGAACCCGTGAGTGCTTGGATCGTTTGGCACGCTATAGGTTTCAAATGATTGAGCGACATGATGAGAGACAGCGAAACTCTATTGCTTTGTAGACAAATTACATATTTAAACCTATGCCAAGCGCATGGTGGGCTATTGGATGGAGCCGCGACGTGTTTGCGTTGAAAATCGCACACGTGTAAGTTCTTAATTTATAAATTTTAGTGTCTTTCATATCTAGTTGCTACAATACAAAAAATAAGATTGATTTTTTAAAAATAAATTGAAATTGATTTTTGTAGGTACCTACTTAAAATTAATTTAAAATATTTTTTATTTTATTTCAGGCGTTGCATTATGAGGACGTAACCTCGTAACAACTGGACAGTTGTTACATTACTAATTGCATAATAGCAGTGCAATCTTCTCAATGAATATTTTTAACAAATATATTAAAATGGCTCTTTCAGTTAATATATTTTAAATTTTTTGTTTTTTTTTTATTATTTATTCCTGTCTATTTTTGAAATTAAATTGATTTATTGTAATAAAAATGTTGAATTTAGATAAAAAAAGGTGAAGCAAAGAGTATTGGGCATTTTTTACACGAATGATATCGAAGTACCCAACCTAAGGGTTAAGTGATAAAATATCTCACTCATCCTCTTGATCCTCGGGGTTCTCAGCTGCCAACAAGTTAGTGTTGTCGTCCAACTGCGTATCAGTAGATGCGTTCTGTAATAAATTATTATAATTTACTTTAAGATAACGTTAAGATCGCCTTGCAACAAAAATATTTTAAGATAAACATTTTAAAGCGAGTTATTTCGCTGATTACGACTAATTAGAGTCACCTAGGCCACGACTAGAGTGGTTTATAGGTAGAGGATGGACCTTACGATCAATGAGACCCGCGTTCAAACCCCCCCTAAATTCTAGCTGGCACCGATGCAACAGTGTTATATTGGTAGCTCAGTGCCTGTGATATACGTACAGGCTTAGTACAGGAATTAGAAAAAATAAAAATAAAATCTGGCGGAGAGTATCTCTAATTATGAGTTATTTATTAATAGAGTGTGGCTTACAGCATTATTAGCAGAATTCATGAGATTCCTCTTCCGACGGCGTATAACAAACACTAACATCAACACAAGAACAATGGATGACAAAGCGGACACTAGCAGCGGAAGCAGGAGATTGTCGCTTGGAGAGTAGCCCTGTGAAAACAAAAAGAAAACAATTTCACAACAACGTAATTCGTTTCAGTTACGATTTTGCTTAAATAATTTGCGTACCGTCCATTGAAAGTAGGAAGAGGTGTCAACGAAAGGCCATCTCGCGCCGTACCAACTGTTAGTTGGAGTCTTAGATACAGTAACGTCGTCGATAGGAAGTGCTGGATAATCAATAGGAGGCAGTGTAAATATTTCTTCAACTTGTATACAATTGTTAAAATCATCATCGTCGTCACCAGATAAAAAGGTGTCTTTTACTGCTTGTAATAGTGAACGTTCGGTTGACGCTGCATCTGTAGCTTCCACTGTTGTAGGTTTATCTGTTACAAAATCACCTTCATATTTAAGCTCATTTATCACCATATTGGTTTTTGCATTTTTCGGTTTAATATGTATACCTTCATGGTATCTAATAATATCGTTTAATGTCGTTATTTTGGGAACATCAGTCGAAGGTGATGTGGATGAGATTTTTCCAAACTGCTCCGTACTGGGCTCATTCGGAGGTGGCGTTATCAATGGAATATCGTCATGAGACCCTAACATTGGCATCGCAGGCTGCGCAGTTGATGACGATTTAGTCTTCCACGAGCGTAAAGCGGGCATAGACCACGGAGGTAATGTAGATTTCTCGTTTGTTTCCGTCGATGTTTGTGTGACAGGAGCTGACGTTGTAGTAGTGATCGTCGGAGCAGTTACCTCTTTGCCTTTAGATTTTAATCTGATCGGTTCCGGAAATGATTTTGGAATTTTCTTCCCAAGCTTGCCTATATCGCGAGCGATCGGCGAAAGAGGTGTCGTAATGGCTGTTTCTTCACTATTAATTTGGAGACCTTTTCGTGTTAAAAAGACGCCATGCATTACATAGAGCGGCACTGAAGCCAAAGCTAATGCTACAAGCAATCCGAATATAACAAGCGCGACACATTTGATTGTAGACTTCCTTTTCACACGTCGAATGTGAATAGACGGACTGTAATCCCGTCCTCTACCTTTCAGTCCGCTGTTGGTCAGCACCTCTTCTGTTTGCGGCAAAATGGTGTACTGTAGACTGTTTTCGCCGTGTCTCACCGTTTTGTACATTTTTGCGTTTTCTAAATACAGAGTAAAAGAAACACTACTAATTGGATATAATGCACAATTCTATCACATATTTATAATTTCGCGCTTTTGTTGTCTAATTAGCGATCGAGATACGTTTATATCGGATTAATTAAAAGGAATAGTGAACATCTGATATACTCTACGGCGAGCTTTGTGCCAAGCGCGTCATTTCAAAGCTCAGGGACGGCGAGACGCATGCGTGATATTATTGATCCCTTGCGTCGTTGTCTGCTTTAGGTTTGAGGTTATAATTTCGTAGCCGGTATAGATATCATATGGTGTAATAAAAACAATAAAATCCTTTGTAGAGCACTTTGCTTTGAAGGCGAAATGTTAACGCCTAAATAAATCGGTATAACGCCTGAATTATTATTTACAAACATTAACTATTTCTTTACAATGTTATTATTTATTTTATGAGTTAATTATTTTTTTGATTAGTAAAACATAATTATAACATTTTGTAGGTAGTCCTAGTAGGTAGTATTGTCTGACAATGGTTGGAGTCTTCTCTTTACTAGAAAGTCTAGAAACTTTATTAAGTACAAAAGTATAAAATATATAGTAGATTCTAGAAATGGCAACTTGTGTGAATGACAATCACAGCATGATCGGACTCACGCTGAGCGCCTTAAATAACTCAATACGTTTATATTTACTACAATAATATTATTTCGGGCTATGACTTTTTTAAATCTTCAATTTAAATTTTTGCTCATTATTCGACGCATGTTGAATTAATAAGATTACTTGTATGATTCATAATGTTCGTACGTTTCTAGAACGTTCTACTTGAATATTATCAACTTTTTTTATATACAGATTTAGACCTTTGTTTTTTTTTTGCGTTTTAAAATCTATTTTTATCTATTTAGCTTTGATTTATCTATCACGTGGACAGGATAAGTTTTGTGCAGCACAAAGTCAAATAGTATAAAAGGTCGCCTTACTTACATTCTGTAAGGACATAATAATATAAACTTACAATATCCTAAGAAAGGAACTAAGGTTACTTTTAGAGTCAAGAGTTGCGGTCTGAGGTCGTCTTATAGGTCCATAAAGTGGTTTATATCTTTTATAATAAACTAGCTGGTGCCCGAAACTTCGTATGAGTAAAATTATTGAAAAATGGCAAGTCTCCCGTATAGACTTCCATCACCTATTTTACTCCCCTGAGGGATCATTTTGTGAAAACGCTAATTTATAGAGTACTTTATTTATTTCTCAACAAAAGTCTAAATATAAATTTTCATACTAACATGATTCTCCATACAAACTTTTATTCCTTATTTCAGCCCCTTTAATTTTTTTGCCATCTGACTGCCAAATTTTACTGAGTAATATTCGGTGGTTTAGGTGCGAGAAGGTAACAAATAAACAGAGTTACTTTCATACTATTTATAACACTATATTAGTATAGAATATAGATAGATATCCAAATGGAATAGTTTTTAATTTTTGTTTATTATTGTAGTTCGGCATGTGACAACACTCCGCCTTATGTAGAGCAAGAGTACGCTCCATGAATGGAAACAACTGCTACTACAGAGAAACCTGTGCGGGCAGCAGTCGCCTCCACTATGCCGGCTCGAGGAGACGAGCATGTACCATCTATTGACAGTGCACACTCCTCTCGCTATACCTGGCTACTTTCAAACAATTCTCGAAACGCGACAAGGTCACTTCACGGGTGTTACATTCGAAAGTGGTGGTACTACCCCAGGACGGCAGACTGGGCTAATAACCACAATCAGTTTACCTACCACTCTTTAATAGTGCCTATAGGCAGCGCCGAGCGACCAAAGTACATATAACATAGTTACATTGGTACCGGTCAGAATTAGTGAGGTTCGAACACGGGTCTCATCGATCGTGAGTTCACGCGTCTTACCGCTAGACCACGGCCGCCCTAAGTATATATAATAATTGTAACGATTTTGTTACCTCCGAAACGAATACGTGTCTATTAATTGAGGATTCGAACCGCGGGCTACAAATTCTAATCAAAGCTTGTAAAAAAAGTGAACAAGGAGTATTTTAACGTGTTTTTGCGTCCGGTCGAGCTGCGAACACACGCTACGTGTATACTAATTTACATGACCTTGAATACAAATCACGTTTCCTTTCGAAATTGGTCCGTTGAATACTTTATTTTTAGAATAAAAGTAAAACTCGTCCAAACAAAATAAAGGATTCGGGAGAACGAATCGTCCCAGTTTTTGTGTGCAGTCTCAACCATCTTAACCATCAAACAGAGCCCTTGTGAAGTTGCCAGATAGGGGGGAGAGTTCGCGTTGTCTTTTTAACTTCGAGACTTCACGAAGCTTCTTTGTTTACGTTTGGAATACTTATAGATATATGCGAGTTTAGTAGTTACTTAAATATGCAAATATATTTAAAACATATATGTTTTTTTACCATTTACTGAGTACGTGTGATCACGCTCCGATCTACGAGCAGAACAAGAGAGAAATATCTGCAAGCAACAGTCACCTCCGCTATGCCGGCTTGAGAAGACGCATCTATACCGTCTACTTATAGTGCACATTCGTCGTGATTTCAGTTATTTGGCTTATTTATTTTCAAGTAAACTAGACTTGTTCATTTCAGTATTATTATTGTTATTTAAAAAAACATATTTCGAAGATTTTAATTAAAATTAACTGTCAACAATGGCAAGAGTAATTTTTTTTTACTGTAGCTCAGCATGTGACAACACTCCGCCTGATGTAAAGCTAGAATGCGGTTCATGAGTGGAAACAACTGCTACTACAGAGAGACCTGTGCGGGCAGCAGTCGCCTCCACTATGCCTGCTTGAGGAGACGAGCATGCACTATCTAGATTGACAGTGCACATTCCTCTCATTATACCTGGCTACTTTCAAACTATTCCACTGTCTATCTGGATGGTGCACGTTTTTTTCTCAAGCCCTCAGCAGAGGCGACTGTCGTAATTTATCTGTGAGTGGTTTCCGTTCATAGACCGTACTCTAGGTTAACATTAGACGGAGTGTTGACATAACCCACCTATTAAAAAAATATTATAATTTTATCATCAATCAAGAGTTTCATCATAAAATGATAATCAAAACAATAGGACTCCCTGAAGGTGCTAAATATGTACTAGGGCAGAATACAAGGAGGGTAGTGACATCGCCTTGCTATTTCCGTGGCCGCTCCTGGAAACTAGCCAGGACCACTTGTAGTGAACAAATAAACTCAGCACTACATACGACAACATTATTATGAACTTTTGCTTCTAGTTTATAAATGCTCATTTCACTCTGTTTTACATGCCTTAAAAGAATTAATCTGAAAACATTAATTTGTAACAATATCCCATGAATATGATACAGTAATGGTGTCGACCTTTTACCTAACCCATTAACACAAAATAGTCGAGTTTCAATCAAGTTCAGTAAGGTGGTGTAATTTTTACCAAAACTCTCGAAGGGGTTTTGGAGGGAAAGTGAAAACACACGTTCTCGTGTTTTGAATCACGTTTTTACGAACACTTGTAAACATTTTTTTTTAAACAATGCCTATGCTAATCTAATGCTTACCAAAGTACATAACATAATATGTATAATAGATTACATTGGTACCGGTCAGCGATATTTGAACACGCGTCTGACTGTTATTATTATATTAATAATTCGAAGAAACACAACTTTCAAAGGTCCGCTAAAACTTCATTGTTATTTATATTTTGAAGTATCGATAATAATGTTTAATCGATTAAAATTAACATTAAACTGATAAAAAATTGGTAACGATCCTCGTTAGACAATGGACTTTCACTATGCAAAATCTATAATTAAAAGAAGCAATTACAAATGTAACTTGTTTTTATTTATTTACGAGCTATCAAATTGAAGTTTTACGAGTACTTAGTGAAGGGAAACACATGCGAAAGGGACTCTGGACCTGACAGCTCTATGTGATCAATTAAAATAATCATTTATTACTTATATGTAAAAAGGGAATTGCGACGAGAACATAAACAAATGAACGAACGACAAAATTTATATTCTAAATTAAGGAAATGTTAAATGAAATCTATAAATGGCAAAAATAAAATATAAAACAACGAATAACCTTGGAGGTTCGTATTACATCCTGCCCGCACATTTTATGATCAATACCCAAATAAACATCGAGAAGAACATGTGTTTCTACTAAACATTTTATGTTGAGACCCCTGGGGCATACGACCATCTTTGTCCAACATTTTTTAAATCATAAAATAGAAAATCTATCCTTTGTTTATTCTAGAGTCTTCTACCTGGAAGAATTTCTGGAAGTGATTTACACTTTCCAAAACAATTAACTCGGTAAGACCTTTTCATTTGTATATTTAGGATAACAGATCCTTGTTAAATAATAAAATCTTTTCGTATAACAGTGAGTAATTTTATCATGGATTTAAATATTCCAAACTTCAATACAATTATTAGCGAGTTGTTTTTGTGAACTTTTAACGTATTAATTGACACACCTTTATGTTGTTGAATGAGTGACGTGTTTGGAGTGCATCGGCCGCTCCTGACCGTGGCTGGCCCAATGCCACCTCTGCTGCGGCCGACCGTTGGGCAGAGATCCAACTCCTCGAGTTCTCAGCCCTTCCGCGTACCATAAGACACTTGAAATATCCTTTTTTAGAACTTTGACTTCGTATCTTATATTTTAGGATGTGCTCGTATGATAATCTAATTTTTCCCAAGGTTTCATTAGTCACCTATGAGCTTCCTAGCTGCTTAAAGTCTTGGATATCACGAAGCACCAGTACGATATGTAAGCCACAAGTTTAGAACCCGAAGTCAGAATTTAAGACAAATATGCGTATGTACATGCTTAGAGAAATTGAATAATAGAACATAAATTAAAAAAGATAATTTTCAGTAGTAGCAATAATAATACGCGCGACATTAACAATAATTAAGTATATCATTTATAACCTAGTTTATTGCGCGTTAATAGATATAATCTTATAAGATTAATGGTTTTGTTACTTATTATCGTCAACAATCTCGTAATACAGATAAACGCATCGAAACTGAATAATATTACGTAATACTTATGCAATGGATTTTAAATGCATAAATGAGTATTAAGAAACCAGTTTTAACGCAACATTGTTTATTATTTCCGTCAACTCGACAGTTTTATTTGTTGCTTCTTTTGCACGCGTAAATAATAATAATGGAGTGGCAATGTAACAATAAGATGAATAGTAGACAGCCTGATCTGCCGAGATGTAGTGACCTATTCGCGGTTCGGAGTTTGCGTGAAAGCTGTTGGACTTGGGTATAACGAAATGAGTGTGCCCTGCCAACCTGGGCGGTGTACAATCGTCTTCTAAAGCCAGTGTTTGGTAGCAGTTGTTCAATGACCGTAGTTTAGTATCAGGTGGAGTGGTGCCAGTTTATAATTTTAGTTCTGGTAAAAAAAAATACTTGTTACTAAAACTCTACCTTTAATTTCAGTCAACAGATATGCACATTAAATCTATTATATTAAATTAAAAGAGTTTTGGTTACATATTATTATACACAATTGACTTTATATATACGCTAATCTTTTAAGCATATAAAGTATTGTTAAAATAGTTTTAGTTAATGCTAATTAGTATATCAAACATCCGGGAAGTTAGTTAAAAAAATCAATTATAAATTCCTCCAATAGTGTTTTTATTCATATATTTTTAATTAATCTAAATATTTGCTATTTTGTTGTAATTATTTCGAGGGTAACATTTTACTTAAAGATAATTTAAATAATGGTTTTTTAAAACTAGATTCGACAACACTCAGCCAGAATGAATGCGGTCAATGAGACGAATCAACTGCTATCATAGAGAAATTTCTGCAGGTAGCATTTGTTTCCACCATACAGGTTTGAGACGACGAATAGGTATTTTTAGTACATTGTATGGAATTCTAGATCCAGAATTGTCATATACTGTCGCCCTTTATCCGTAATTCAAATCGGTAGCAGTTTAGGCGGATTGGGGCAAACTTTCAAACATTCCGGATTATTTTATTATTTTATGTTTTAACCGTTCTTTCGGTATAGACTACAATGGGACTAATTTATTTAAAAAAGTAACTTTTTTTTGTTAATTTGTGTTGGTTGGCATTGGGAATACTCAGAGACAAAATCAGTCCAGCAAAATGTCTATGAACGATGTCAGGTTCAAGGTGGGATATTTGGAAATAACACTGGCCGTGCTCCAAATTAGTTTTCGAGAATTCAAACCAATTGTAGTCACAGCTAATTTTTGACATAACTTTTGTGTATTTTTCCAAGTAAATGAGAGCAATTTTCACATTATTTATTTAATTACTTTTATTGTTATGTAGATGCGTGTTAAATTAATTAAGACCTAATTACATTAATAATAAAGCGTAATTTAAATTGTATATTTTTTCATTTTAAAACTCGAGTAGGTATAACACAATACATTGTATTAGGTTTGTTTGCACGTAATCCATTATGCATTGAATTAACTCCACCTGCGCCTGCGCCAACAGCACTTAGAGAGTTATCGAACCTATTATTACATTGAAAAATCAATAAAATATTTCCTTGAGTCATTTTTATTTTGATTTTTTACCGAATTGCTTTGTGTGGATGTATCTATTTACATTAGGGAAACTGTTTTATAATTTTTTTATGCCTAAATACTAATAATATTAAGTACTAATAGTATAAGCTGCAATATGCTCTTCTATTCTTGTAAATATTAAAAGGAGTTTTGCCAGGATTCTGGCGATATAGTATAATATGTTTTTGGTCTTGAATTATTTCCTTAAACTTGTGTTTCATTTAAAGTTTATTTGATAAAATAGGGTAGGTTAGTTTTCTAATAAAGGATTCGTTACAGCGAACTTAAAGTTTACCTTGACTTAAATTCGCTGATTCATAAATACTTTAAAAATGTTATAAAAACGTGCGGTTCGTTTTCTCCCCTGAAATTTGTACTGAAAATTCCACTATTACTATAGAAATTGAAGAAAACTGAAATATGTAGCCTATAGGCAATGATCCTTTGGCTATAAAAACAACAACAAGAAAATAAAATAAAAAACACTCTGTAATGTATACCTTGCTACTCCTAATGTATCTTTGGTTAATGCTCCATCATTTATCATTTACAAGTTTTAAATAAAACAAAGAAATTATGTTTTTTTTTTGTATTAAAATGTGTTTCATCATACCTAATATAAATTGTGACTTTATAACGTCGCGTAATAACCGTGGTTGGGTTGAAGCTGGTGTCCATATGTGCGCAGTCTGTTCCCGTTTGCCACCACAACTCAACTAAATTTTTATTCTGATTTACAAACGTAAAAATTATAATGTTTGAAAAGACAAAAAGATTAGATTAACGTGAAAGCCTGAGCGTCCATACGTTTTGTTTTACAACATTGTTTGAAACATAGCAAAATGTTGAAATTAAGTAATTTTATAACTTTCGCAGCACTAATTATTATCACAAATCACTATAATAAATAGCTACGGCACAGCATATATAAAAACATTTTAAATATTTTACATTGGTTTTATTTCACAAGCATTCTATGTTGTAAATGTAAACAATGTTGTAAAACAAAATGTATGGACGATCTGGTGTTGGCTTTCACGTTAATGTTTTTTATGCTCCCAAAGTCATTCTCTTAAATCTTTGTACTTCTTTCTTGTGATTGTAGGTTTTCTTTTATTGTTGATCTGCATATGGCAACACTCCGCCTGATGTAAAGCTAGAGTACGGTCCATGAACGCAATTGCTACTACAGATAAATTTCTATAGGCAGCAGTCACGTCCGCTATGCCGATTTGAGGAGCCTAACTTTTCGAAAACAAATTCATCCGAATTCCGAATTGAAGAGAATAAACCCGTGCCACATTCCCACGATGTACGCACTCCTCCCACCCTCTCATTCCCCTGTATCTAGCATATGGTCACCTCCCCGGTCTTCTGTCGTCGCATATTTAGCTCTACGGCTTCAGTATGATGGTTGACGTTAATTATTGAATAATGATTTTTATTAATACTTATTGAGGAGGTCGCTTGTAGTCCCACTGTTACATGAAATATTTGTGATTGAAATGTTAATAATTTTGATTGATTATACTGTTATAATTTTTAATATTTTTTATTATAGCGAGAGGAGTTGCATTGTCAATCTAGATGGTGCTCAGGCCGTCGAAGGCAACTGCTGCCCGTAGTGATTTCTCTAGTTTTACATCAGGCGGAGTGTTGTATTATGTCGAGCTACAATAATAATAATAAAAAAATATAGTAGCTCAACATGTATTTGTCCATGAACTAGACAGATAAATATAATGCAAGCAGTTGTCTCAGCTATCTCAAACTTATCCTGAAACGCGACTAAGTTACTTCGCCATTATTAGTTTGTTTATTTTTTATTCGTCTAAGTAATATATTAGTTAACAAATCGGTATTTAAGAAATGTTAATTTGATCTTTTTTAGTAGTCCCCTTATCTACATATAAATAAAGTTTTTATGGGATAAGGAAAAGGGTAGATAATGCTGATAAAAAATGGGTAAAATCCAAATATCCGTTGTAAAACTTACGAACAATGTATGGCTTCATAAGACTCAACAGAATGCTTATGTGGAGAAATTTGACACTTGGTCACCACATTACTGTTTGTTGTGTAAATATTTTGCATAAAGCCCTCTAGTAATTTAATATTAGATATATTTGCTAGGTCTTTATTTGTATACCGACTCGTATTTATTAATTAAAATTAACGTAATTGTAATTAAAATTATCAGGACAAAAAATTTGATTAAAATTATTAATAATAACCTGGATGGGGCACATTGTCTCCTTAAGCCGATATAGGGGAGGCGACTACTGAGTGTACAAATTGATCTATTCTCTGTTCTGTCAGTTCTTTCCGTTCATAGACCGCACTCTAGCTTAACATCAGGCGGATTGTTGTCATATACAGTGTTACAATAAAATAAAATAATAACTAATTAAATTAAAGTAATTTGCACGGCGTACATTCGTCTATTAAAGCCGACATAGCGGAGGCGACTGCTATCTGCGAAGTCTGTAATGGCAGTTGTTTTCGCTCGTGAATCGCACTCTTGCTTAACATCAGACGAGGTGTGGTGGCCTGACTACTGTTAAATTAAAGATTATGTATTTGTTGTGTTGTTCTTGTATTTTCATGAACATCTTCTGAATTCATATTAATCCAATATTCGCGTTATTGTGTTATTAGATTGCAGAAGTTTTCAAGTAAACGACACAAAATAAAAACGAGTACATTTTTTATATTTGCAAGCATTTTAAATGATGTTCCTACGTAAGGTTCGATCCCTGTCACTAAATTAGTACCTTAGTAAAAAAAAGATTCTTGCCACAATACAACCTCTATTCAGTTTTGCTACGAAATAAACAAAGTTTCCCAAACAAAGTAACTGCCTTTTTTTTAAATCGTAAAATGAAACCGAGGGTGGAATATGGATATATGCACCAGTATGAATGTGTTTAGATTTACCACTCACATGCGAGATTCGGGTTTGACACCTGACCTTACCCAATGCGTTGCACTTGATGCTTGGCTTAGTGATGTTTAGTATAAACAACCATTTTATCGACTTTTCTAGGATTTATTATTTTTTTAATTTATGCACAACCTAACTCAACAATTTATATTATAAAATGTTTCCTGAAATTTTGTGACCTTTTCGTGAAATTTTCGTGAATCAAACCCACGCCCTCCGTGGCTAAAGACGATTTTATTTCCATTTTTTTTTGCTTTTCCAGCTTCTCTTTATCTTAAATTCATACAATATTTATCGATAATGAACAAAGACATCACTAATCCATCCCGGTTTTTGTTACGGGATTGAGTGGGGTTGACGGGCTCTCACAAAAAATTTAAAATACAACTTCGGGATGGTGACAACGGAAAATTTTAGTAGTCCCTTCCAAAAAAAAAAACCACTTGTCATTTCTACTTATTGAATTTCTCGCCTCAAAAACTTTTGCCTGCAACACTTAGCTTGAAAACGATAAATTAAAAAAAAATGAGTCCCTAATGAATAACACTTGACAAGGTTACTGATGACATTTTAATATTTAAAAACATTGAAAAAGTTTAATGATATTCTCGTTAAAAGATTTTTAAATTTTTGTTTCTGCGTATCCCACAAGATGGAGGTTCAATTAAAACTCTATGTTTATGTTATTTTTTATAGTAATCCGGCATGTGACCATGCTTCACCAGATAATAAGCTAGAGTGCGGAGACAAACCTACATAGAAATGTTTACAAGCAACAGTCGCCTCCGCTATACTGGCTTGATGAGACGAATGTGCACCATTCAGGTTATACAAGGTGACAATCAGCGCCGGATTTAGACTTCGGCGGCCCATAGGCAGAGCATGTTGTAGAGGACCTCAAATCGTTTGTGGTTAACTGTTGAAAGTTTCTATTAACGTCAAGGTAAAGAAGAGAGCAACTAAATAAGTTGGCTAACACAAAATTTAAAACAAAACTCAGTATTTTTTTGTTCCTACTGAGCCTTTATCGATTTAATTTAATTTATTGTTTTTTGTGGTGTGATGCCGGCCCCCCTGTTGAGGCGGCCCATAGTCAACTGTCTATGTTGCCTATGCCAAATCCGGCACTGGTGACAATAAAACGCCGTCACCATATTTAAATACAATTAGTAAAATAAAAAAAAAGGAATCGTTCTAGTCATTATTTCAAATAAGTACGTACTATTGGGAACATCAAAATAAAACAATAAAAGGGTTAACATGAAAGGGCGAATAAAAAAAAGGTTATCTGCCTTTACTCGAAATTAGATTAGCAAATAATAATAACTTTTTTTTAATGTTTTGAGTAATTTTTAAAATTATTTTTGACTGTACCTAACACCTAGTTTATAGTTGTGACAGAAAACTTGAATAGTATGGTATAACAAATGTTCATACAGCATGTCAAATGTGCGTATGTAAATGGAGTTCGGATGGTGTAGTATGATTTCCAAGAGGTGTACAATGCACTTTTATAGTATGCTAACCGCGTGGTTTTTAACCACAATAGTGTTGTCAATCTATTTATTTTATCGATACATTTATACACTTTTGTGTTGGAATTCTTCGGTAACAAAAAATATAAGTTATTTTTATCATTTTATATTCACTAGCACATAGTAAGACTACAAGGTTTTAAATCTATATTGGTTAAATAAAATCCACGTTAACATAACAAATATATAAAAGAACTCAGTAATTTTAAATAATTTAAAAAAAGTAACCTATAAATTAGTCTAGCTCATAATTTATCTCTATGGTAAATGTCATGGATATTCGTTGAGCCATTTCAAACTGATTGGGGGACAAACAAACATACTTTCTTTCACATTTATATATCTAGATTAGTATAAATAATTATTAATAAAATTAAGTTAATTTAAAATTTTAAAATATCGATAAGCAACAATGGACATTACTAAAGTGTAGAACGTCAGGTTTTAAGAGGCTGGTCACGCACTTCCCTAAACACGGTCTCCTGCCTTATTGTACCCTCCCCCCTCCGACCTTACCACTGCTTCTGGAAATACCTGTCTTTATGTCAATTGCTAAGAGATAATGTTAATAAATTGTTATGACTAAATTGTCCTTTTATGAGTTTAAAATATACCTCACTTTGGTTCAATGAAGTCGTGAAGAGCAATTTTAGTCTGAATTTTAAAAAGTTTTGTCATGTTATTTGTATTTTAACATTATTCGATAGTTATAGCATAATTAGTAGGTATTATGCGTTCCTGTTCCATTCCTAAGAGACATTTTATATATTAAAAAAACAGTCTTCCCTAATAAATGGGCTATTTATTAATCTTTTATTCAATTAGGAATTGTAGTTCCAGAACAATGGGACAAATAAATATACATTCATTTTTATATGTTAGAAGATAAAGATAATTATGATGTTATTGAAAAAATTAAGTAGCCTATATTTATGACGTGAACTTAGATCATTATAATTCAGTATTTAACAATATGCCAAATTTTATTTGAAAAACAAACTGTATATGTTTGTTTTGTGGTTGGATGTTATATGCTTGTGTTGTCTTTGTCCTGATGCCGATTGCACAGGGTATCCTACTTAGCGATCAGGGTATTGTATTTTTAATTTTAAATATAACATTATTACTTTATTAACCGGTATATAAATTTGTACTAGTAGGTAGGTATTTTAATGAGACTATATTATATTTCAATAACACTTTAATAAAAAGAATAGTGGCTCCATTATGATGCTGGACCAAAATTTAGGACACTTCTTAACCTTCAACTTCTTAACTAGCGACCATAAGAAATCATACGAGAACCATATTTAAACAAAAAAATTCATTGTTTCTTTGTTTAAATTTTACGACAAACGTGAACTGTGCGACAGTTTATTTTCGTTATGTATTTCCTTGAAACAACCGCGGTGACCCGTTGACGATACGGGCGTTGAGGGTACGAAAATAATTCCAATGTTGATATTATGATTTTAATTTAAGAAAAAACGAGGGCATTGCTTTCGTAAGTGTCGTTGTATTTAGCTCAATTGTTTTTATTTTGTCTGTTAATATAATTATTGAGATGGGTATGGTTTTTATCTAGCACTATTTAGCATTATCCATGGCCTATTTTTATATTTTCAGACTCGGCATGTGATCACGTTCCGCTCCGTCCGCTGTCATCCCAGCCTCCCTCTTTACACTACGCTTGAAGGTTCACAGGATGTAGAAAGGAGGAAAAACGTGACTGAGAAGAGCTATTTTTAATAACAACGATAATAATAAAAAATATAAAAAGTACGATTGCCTTATTTAACGAGTCGTTATTCATTTTCGTAATTGTTTACTTACCTACAGAGTGACGCGGAAGAAATGAACAAAAATTTGGGTCCGTGAATAATTTATGCTAATGTCAAGGCGGCACCCAAAAGTAATATTGTCATAGCGGAAGAGAATCCTTTGTGTGTTAAATTGCATTTGTATTTTGGCATCTTAGCACTAGGAAATAGTCACAAGTCCTTTAGTGACCTCGGATTATGTCCGGGAGTAATGAGGAAGACTTATTCATATAGGATTCAATACCTAATTTTGGAAATGTTTAATTATTGTAAATAATATTTTTATGCTCAGACTCTCCTAATGTAGCAAGTTAGAGAGCGGTCAAAGAAGATGAATACAGCTGCTGCCACAGAAGAATGTATTAAGGCAGTAGTCCCCTCCGTTAAGGCGGTTTGAGGAAACCTTCCAGGTCGACGTCCAATTAATAGCTTTAATAGGTTGAAAATGTGGAAATAAAATATTCGAATTTATTTTTAAATACTTGAATTAAAGTTTAAATGTATAAAATACTAGTAGATACTAACACAAACATTCGCGAAAAACTACATGAGATCATGTTTAAAAAACACTACTAGCCTAAAGACCTTGTTAAGATAGGCAACGTTTTTGCCAGTCAGCGAACCGGACCGAGATTACGTATTAAATTCAAAACAAAAAAAAAACTCGTCCTCCCGCTGTCGGCACTCTTTGTGCCTATAGTTCTCCAAACGAACGTGCCTGGAAACCAACTTTTGAACCTTGGAAAGCAACGTTTAGACCCAAATTTATAAACTGATCTTAAGATCTAACTCCAGAACAATATTTTAGCTAAAAATTATGCTAAGTAGAACTCTGGGTTCGTCCATAGTGGAGACAGCTGCTACCACAGAGAAATGTCTACACGCAGCAGTCGCGTCCGTTATGTCGGCTTATGAAGACGAGTATGCATCGTGCAGCTTATATAACACACTTCTCTGACTATACAAGAAATAAGAGAGACAGCAGAAGAAGAGAGATTTAATCATAAAAATAAGTGAAGCCTGTCTAAAGCTAAAATCGGTTTATAAATACGAACTTTAGATAATTTTTTATATACATCCAAATATATCTGCTCAATACTTAATTCTAAGAATGAGAATCGCTCTAAGATCAGAGTTAATTAAATTTTATAGCTTTTAACATTTGCAATCTCGATCCTAGCCGAGGCTAACATTTAGATTTTATTTTATTAAAACATTACTTATTTCCTATTTTACAAAGTGTACGAGTATTATCAGCCCAGTCCGTCGTCTTGTAGTATTGGTCGCGTCAAACTTTATGACGTCTCGGAAGTTAGCTGCGGACGCTATTTTTTTTTATTGTAGCTCGGCTTGTGACAACACTCCGCCTGATGTAAAGCTAGAGTGCGGTCCATGAATGGAAACAACTGCTGCTACAGAAAAACCTGTGCGGGCTGCAGTCGCCTCCACTATGCCGGCTTTCGCTTTCGCGCAGGTACCGTCACGTTTACAATAATAAGAGTTAATTTCAAATATGAATAGAACATATAAAAATTACCCGCGGGCAGGTAGCTGTACCCTTTCCTCTCACGTTCATCGTGAACCGCTGATACCTCAATTTGTGTACTGCGCAGTGACTTGTGACTAACTTCGGAGGCCATAAAGATTGGGTGCTATACCAGTACTTTCAAGTTTTACACTCATGAAGTTCTTTACTTTTTTTACTTACAACACAACTTAGTTCGCAGTAGTTCAATATCAGCTTGGAAGTAGTCGGGTATAATAAGAGGAGCGTGTTCTATCAACCTCAACTGTGCAAATTCCTCGAATCATTCGACAGCATAACGGAGGCGACTGGACTGGACTTTAGTCTAATCCAGTCCTTAACTAATCGGAGCGCGATCATCTGCTGACTACTATACATTTACTATTTATTTAAATAGACATAGATATATTTAGAGACTAAATATTTAGGCGATTCTTAAATAGACGTAGATAGTGTGAAATTGTGTCAAATTGGAAAACTGCTGCTAACCAGTCAAGGCTGTTGCCTCGAATCTAAATTAGGGATCAGGAATGAAGACGCGTGATCCTAGTCAAGATAGGGAATGAGATGAAAATGTGAAAATTATTTTTAATTATTATTAATTTCATTTTCCTTTCTTTTTCATATTTTGGCAAATATCTTCTTTAAAATCGTTGTGACACCCAGTTAGGGAACAATAAATCATAATAATAACGAATAAATTCAATCAAAAACCTATTAAATTCAATCATAAAATGTATATTTAAAAAAAAATCTGCTAAAGTGGTAAAAAATAGAGATATAATAATATTTTCGTGAATAACGTCGCAAGTCGACTGCTAGTATCCGATAAATATTCGTAATAGTACATCTATATATCAGTAAAGATCAAGCGTGCACAGAGAATTCACAGTGTCGGCATACAAAGGAGCCTTGTTCATGAACCGAGCTCGAAGGCCGACGGACCGGCTGCGACAACGCACATTTACACCCGACACTGAACGATGCATAAAAGTTCACGGCTGATAGCTATAATTACTTTTTTCTTTATATTTTTCATATTTTCTAATCTCTCGAGACGCACATTTAACGGAAGAACAGGCCGACACGCTTTTCTGCTTCTTGCTTTTTAGATACAGTTACACAATTTTGTGATGAAAGTAATTAACGATGGGATTATTTTGCTTTGCAAGATAAAAATCATCTGAGGATAGCATATGGAAATTATTAATGACTTTTTTATTATAATTGAAATATTAATGTAGCGTAAAATATAACCAACTTGGAGTGTTACTGGGCTGGTTACATCCACCGCATATCTGAGTTGTGGAAGAGCAGCGGAAACCAGCAATGAAAGGTAAAAAAAATTGAAATATATACCAAAATATTTAGCTTTTAATGCTAAATTAAGTTATTAAACGCAAAGACTAAAAGCAAGGAATAGCTCGCGCTATGCTTACAATATTAAAAGGAGCAATTAGTTTAATATAGATTAATACATACCTACACATTGCTACAAATTAACATAACTATACACATTTATAAGGGGAAATTGTGCAAAATCAAAAACTATTTTTAACGTTTAGCAGCTCTCCAGATTGTTATAATTTTAAATTCAATTAATTATTGTGTATTTACACTTATGAATAGTTAGATTTTGTTATTAATATAGTTCGGCATATGACAACACTTCGCCTGCTAGTTAGAGTGCGGTCTATGAACGGAAACAACTGCTACTACAGACAAATCTCTACAGACAGCAGTCGCCTCTGCTACGCCGGCTTGAGGAGAGGAGTATGCACCATCTGCATTGACAGTGCACACTCCTCTCGTTATACTTGGCTACATTCAAACTGTTCCTGAAACGCGGCAAGGTCACTTCACGGGTGTTACATTCCAAAGTGGTGGTACTACCGCAGGACGACTGGGCTAATAACCATCATCAGTCTGCCTACCACTCTTTAAAATTTAGCAATTTGTCTACTTTATTATAAATAAAAAAGGGACAGTTATACGAGGGTAGAACCGGGTTGTAAAGGCAGTTTTAAAATAAGTTTATAAAAAAGTATAGATAAACGATCCTCGATAAACTTCAAGGTCTACCAGGAAATTTGCCTTGCAAGGAGATTCTCTTATTGGTTCAGTGATAATAAACCCATCTGTATTTAATATTGTAGCTGATAGCATATCTATAGGCACTTCATACATATGCAGTGACACTCCAAATATGTGTTATAACATCTTAAGTAGGTTGGTACCATATCTACACGTGTCTTGCCACCGATATAGGTACAGAGACAAAAGCTGTTTAAATACGAACTATTAGAAATTTCTACAACGGACTCAATGAAATAAATGTTAAAAAGGGAAGTATTAGTTTAGTTTTTGAGACAATCGAATTTGCTATATATTTGTTCTATTTTGTTATCAATTTGACGTGCCTTCTATGTATGAAGAGCGAAGCCGAACGAAGAAAATTGTAGTTTTCGTTATTATTATGTTTTGGTTTTCCCAAACCTGCATTTCTTAAAATGTTAATAGTAAATAAAATTGTATGAACGTGAATGAGTGCAGGAAAATGTATAAAAAAGAAAAAGCGCATGTTTTTATTTTCCCTTCAAAACTGGTAAAATTATTGAAAAAATTGCACCTCCCTACTAAAAACAAATGTCAATAAAACTGAAAAATTGACAAATTACGGAAGAGCTTGACTGGATGGGCCAATTATCCTTTTACCTTAAAACAAAAACAAAAAAATTAAAACGCAATCAATATTGGTTTCCTTCGAATTAAAAACCAAAAGACTCTGTACTCGTATATCATATTTCCCTTTGGCTGTCAAAATGAAACGTTTGATAAAAAATCATAGCCAGATTTGATCTGAGCTGAGTTTAATCGTACACAGTATATAAACGTTTTTCCCCAAGAACTGGTTTGAAAAAAAAATAGTTCCATTTATGATTCGTTTATAAATTGTTTTTTTTAGCATTATTTATTTATAAAGTCTTGACGTTCTTCATGCGTAGTAAATAGGTAGGTAGGTAGCAAGCAAAAATGTTATATTCCTTGCAAAACGGTGACATTGACAAAATTCAAATAATTGTACCCTGTTTTTATAATGTTGAATATTTCGGCTTCTCTCTATCTACGTTCTACATGTTTTGGTATTTTTCCATTGAAACCTATAGAATTGTTTGAATCGTTTGATATTTTAAAGTTAACATCCCATAAGGTATTCATAGCTGCGTGTGTATTAGCATTTTGCTTGTGGATTCGCCGCCCGGCTCCGTCCGTCCCTCTTGCCCTTGAAGTCATTGGTCAACTAAATTTTAATATTTTGTTTTCATCTGGATCTTGAATTAACTTGAATGATGTATTTTACATAAGTAGCTTTAGAACGTATTTTTAGGTTTACAATTTTGTTAAAATTTGGTTTAGTTATAATAACAATAAATCTACATAGGTACTATTTGGAAGAATACAGAATGGGATAGAAGATAAAAAAGTACGGTTGAAAGAATTAACTCAAAATTAAGATTTTTTTAAAGTATAAAATGAATCATTAAAACACCTTATTTTACAGGATGACCCGCTCATATGCGCCGCTCACCAATCTCATTGGTAATTAAATTATATTTAAATTAATACTTTTTCATGAATTTTACTTTTTTTTCCAAATATCGTCTACTAGCTGACGGTGCCCGGCGCTGCCCGGGTTTTTTCAAGTTATTGTTACACATAAGATAAAGATAATGCTTTATTATAAATTACCTATAGCTGTTACCCACAACTTATTTTAGACGATTTAGTTACATAATTAATAGAATATATTTTAAAGTAGTTTTAAAAAGAATATATTTTTTAAAGCGGCATGGTACTACACCCCCTCGCCCGCAAGCACCGCCTCTCCTCAGCGCTCATCACACGGCGCGTGTGAATTTTGTTTTAGAGTTATTTTAATATTGTATTATCTTATAAGATGTTTATTGAAATTAGGTGATGTCAAAGACAATTGTGTTCACAGTTAAATACTCTTAATTAATAATACATTTATTTTGATAAAGATTAAGATTATTATGTTGATACAACTCTGAGAAATAATTTGAAATAATGCATTAATTTCGACCAAATTTGATTATCATAAAAACGGTTATTGTGAGTTAATATTAAAAGATAGACATATACTGTCGCGGACATTTTTTTAGATAATTTAAAGAGGAATAATTCTTTCATACATATTTTTTGGGTATCTCGAACGGTTTTCGCAGCGCACGCAACGGAAGCCCTCAAAGATGAACAATATTCCCCGTTTTTTCCACATTTTCGACTGTTTCTTCGCTCCGATTAGTCGCAACGTGATGTTATATAACCTATAACCTTCCTCGATAAATGATCTATCCAACACAAAAAGAATTTTTCAAATCGAACCAGTAGTTCCTGAGATTAGCGCGTACAAACAAACAAACAAACAAACAAACAAACAAAACAAACGAACTCTTCAGCTTTATAATATTAGTATAGATTAAGTCTAATCTTGTCTATTTATGTAAATAAGATTTGTTATATTTACCCCCAGATAGATATCAGCTTAAATTTATCAAAAAATAAATAATATATTACGGTAACGCGTATGAGTTAGATTTAAATGTGTGCGACCAAATCGAAGATAATAATATTTACTTTTTCCACGATAAAATGTTTCAACTTTCATAGATGTGAGTCTGTCCAAGGGCAGACTTTGGACAAATATGTGATTGTTAGTAAAAAGAAGTATTTTTTAAAAAGAAACTCCTTATGCGTTTTAAGTGAAGTCTAAAATAAAATTGTGGATTTTTTTTCTGTTAACATTTTTTCTAGTGGTTTGGTATAGACTGTACGCCGCCTAATGACCGCTGGAGCGCTGTTCATGAACTAAGACAACCGATAACACAGAAAAATGTCTCCAGGCATCAGTCAAGAAGACGAATGTGTGAATTCCTCTCATTATACACGGCTAATAATTAAATGCGCCTATGGTACTACCCTAGAACGACAAATTGGCCTAAAGACCATCATCAGTCTGCGTACCACTCTTTATAGACTTGAGTTTTATGTAATAATGTAAATAATGTTTTTTTATTCGTTAAAGAAAAATAACGTAAACTGCGAACAATATTTACGAAAGAGTGAAATCGCGAAAATGATTCTGAAATCTAATCTTCAATGACGCTTTCTTAAATTAAGTATTTTTTTGCACAATTATATTTGATGTTTTTTAGAGACGGAATAAAAATAAAATTATTTATAAAAATAAAACTGATTATACACATCTATTGTTTAGCTGGTACTAGCTTATAATTTCATCTTGAAAACTAGTCTATTTTAATAATTAACAAAACTTAACTAAAATATCTATACTTTAGAATAAAATTGACAATGTATGTCAATAAGTTTTTTTAATTATTAAAAACGAATAATATGACACATATTCTGCAGGAAATGTGACCTTCCGTAGTCTAAACATTGTGTTATGAGTACCTATTGATAAGAATAAACTAGGTTTATGACTTATATTGTATTTCTGGGTTAATTTCGCATTATGAATAAACTAACATATAATTTTTATTTTTATTTATTAATTACCATTATAAAACATTTATTTAAATGCCTATACTAAGCTAGTGCTTCTATCATAGGCACTGAGTCACGAAAGTACCAAAGTAAGCAAGATTTGAGCCGCTAGACTACGAAGGCTCCAATATTCAATTATAATACTGACTAGAATTATGTAAATGCTCTAGTTGAAAGTTAGCAGTCCTAATCTCCCAAAAATTTCGTCTGGCACTAATTTAACTATTTTAAATAAAAACAAAAAATCGTGTATATACACCACGGTTTATTTGTTAGAAAAACCTTAACAACTCATGACGTCAAAGAAAAGAAAAGCCGGTTAAATAAGGAAGCTGGTACGTCATCGACGATGGACCCTGAATTTTATCAAATGTAGGTGCGTCTGACGTATGACCATGTACCGAGTAACAACCCAGGAAATGTATTAACTCTTCCGCCCCCGGTAGCAGTAAGAACAGAACGAGTGGAAGAGGTCGACATACTTCCGGCAAGTGAGGCGCGCTTGTCTCTTTATGGCCAGACAATTGTACAAGTTATTCAATAATAACATTAATAATCGGCTTTAATTCTTTAAGTGAAATAAATACACATAATTAATCATCCAAATATAGAATGATAATTATTTTAAAACGTTAATGGCGATTAATGTTGTAATTTATCGTTTTTATGATCTGAGAAGTTATGTGGTGTAAATTAACCTAAATTCTCTTAAGAGGACAACAAGATAATGTTTCGTAAAATAACAGAAATATTTATTGAATTACGTAACAATTGTTGTCATTATTTTATTTGTTATTCTTTATTTTCTAGGTAATAAGATAATTACTACAATTTTAATACAATATTTGCTAGTTTAGTAGAGTTATACTTAGGTGAGTATCAATTACCTAAGTCGAATAAAAATTAAAAACGTGATAAAACTCTCAATTGGTTATAGATTATTCTTTTTAAAAAAAGTTACAATAATTTAGCAGAAATAATAGTACAGTAAACAATTTTAAGCCGATGATGTTAAACCCATCAAATTGCATCAAGCGCAGTTTGTTTGCGTGGGTCGAGTTGAAAACGAGTGGGACCGGTCCCCAGGTGGTTACCGGAGGATGGACAGGATCTATACACTGATAACTACACTTTTAAAACACTTCAAGTAAATTGTATGAGATAAATAAGTAATATTGCTTGCGTTTTTAAGTACTGTTAACTATTGTATCTTTTATCATTTTGTTGAGTCTAAAAATAGTTTAAGACCTAATACTACTGCTTAACTCACGCTTTGTTGCCACTGGGGTAGACAGAAACTATAAAGCGCCAGCGACTTTTCTCTCCACATACCACTTTCCCTAGTTTATTGTTATAAAATGTTTATACCTGTTAAGGGACGTTTTTGCGATAAGACTAGAAAAGAAAATTTATAACCATACGTTTCGTGATTTGGCAATTTTACAGGAGAGCAAAAAGAGTGTTTAAATGGATATAACTTTTTTCCTTTGTCCTAAAAGAATGTTTTAAACGTAATTTAAAAGTACAATCATATGAGTCGTTACGTTTAATTAAACAATAATAATTTAATAAATAAACATATTCTGTTATTTGTTAATAAGAAAATCGGAACTGTTAAACGACGTATTATATAATTCATGAATAAAGTTGCGATTTTATCGATAAAATTACGAAAAAAAAGGAGCTATTGCGGCCTTATTAGGACTATCTAACCGTACCAATAACTCAAAACCTTCATAAAACGGCTTATGCTCTTATTACTCTGCGGGTGCAAAATATGTCATTATAGAACAATAAAAGGCCCATTCGCCTAAGAAAAATGGGCCCACAATTTTTTTCTCGAGTTTGTCGATGATTTTCAGTTAATTTTGTAAAAAAATAAATGTACTTCCTTATTACCAATCAGTTTTAATTTTTTTCACCTGAGTTATTGAGTAATTAAATCTTTTATGATGCAATATTTAAGGTTATTATTATTATAAATGCTTTAATATTTTGATGATATCTCTTTTTTATGTAATAAAACATTTTCTATTGATTGGTAAATGATGTGTTGATATAATTAAAATGAATTAATAAAAAAATAACAGATTATTTTAGAGTATTGTTTTGTTAACAGACTATTCAATGTTCTTTAGTTTCCTTGTTATTTTGCGTTCTTCTTTTCGCATTAGACAGACCATTTGTTATGGGAGTTTATTATTAACATCGGTGAAACCACTGTACACGGCTATTTTTTATGATTATATAAGGTTCCCTAAGGATAAGATGGGAACGTTAAATGCATAATAATTATATGCATACGAAATTGCAGCCAGTAACTACTTTATAATAAGTATTAGTACACACACACACACACACACACAATAAGTAAGAAACGTGTTTTATCATGAAAGTAAGTGCTTCTCACATAACAATTAAATTGTATAATAATTGCATTAAACAAAATTGTCTAATAGTTTAATAATGACGTCCTATGTATTTAAAATTAATAACTACATATTAAACATTATTATATGTTGTGTATGATTGTTTTATTTATTTTTTATTTTGTTTTATATGGCGTAGGTATAACAATTTGCCAGTGTCGAAGTAAATATTTTTGCATCAAGTTAATATTGTGCATCACGAGTTATTCATTCATCACACTAAACAGTCAGGTCAAAAGCTACTCCAGTAAAGTGGTAGGGTAGAATCTTTACTGAAACTTCCAACGGAGTTTTGGAGGGAAAATGGAAACACAGGTTCTCTTCTTTTGAATTGTTTGCCCTCACTCACGCACGTTCACGAACACTTAATGGTTAATAATCCACCATTATTACACAGTGTTAAACTCGAAGAAACACAAGTTTAGGAAAATAATTCAAAACAGACAACCTGACGTCTCAAGATGGCCGCCAAAACTCTATGATTGTTTTATTATACAAATTTGGGCTAAAGTTAAAACAAAATGTATGGTATTATTTGACGTTTCATTATCACTAACGTCAAATCGTATATATTTTGTTTCCAATTCGGTCAAGTCACAACTTTCATTGGCTTTTGACATTAGTCTCGACTGGTCGGCATCTGTGCATGATAGTTAGATATATCTTACGCGGAAGCTCGGCCCTGGGTTCGATTCTCGATCGAAACAAATATTGATTTATAAATTATATTATTGGAAAAAAAATGTTTTCCGTCGTCTCGGTGTTATTTAAAACAATTTTTGCAGTATTATTAGCGGTTAAATAGTTGATAAGGAAATAATACAATATTGTATGACATTGCATTGCATTTAATATTTAATTACAAAATGCTTAGTAAAATGTGTCATTACGAATGCTTACACACGTTCTGAGAAAAGCGTGTATCAGATGAAATTGTTTGTTAGTTTTACGTACTGGTTTATTTATTGTGTGTTTTATGCACCTAGGTCTATTTAGATTAATTATTGCATTGGTTTTATGTGCAATATTCATTACAAGCCCGCTACTTCGTATGCCTTATAATTAATATTGTGTCCAAAAACACGTAATTATTTATTTCTTACCAAAAGCCTACGTATGAATTAATACAAATTTTCTTCCCCATTTCATCCTCTTCAGTTTTTTTTAAGACAAAAGGAAGCCTTTGCATGTTCTGGAATAGTGGTGGCGACAGTTAACTGCAGACATTTCTCTGTGGCAGCAGTTGTTTCCAATCATGGTCCGTTCTTTAGCGTAACATATAATATAATAAAATAAGGCGGAACGTGGCACAAGGATTTAAAAATAATTAACGTGAACAGACAGTCTCGTCGAACATTTGGTATTCATAGTGGTGCTCAAGTCCGGCACATCACGTCTCCCAACTCCGTTGTAAAACAATACCTATTTTACCAACCACATAGGTGAACTAAAAGCTTTTCACTGTTCCTAAAAGAAAAATACCCATGGAGCTTCAACTTATAAAAGCATGCAGAATGTTTTCTTAACTGTATAAGTATGCAAAGAAACACAAATAAGTCTTCTATGTATGCACCACCATTACCTTGAATTAAAAGATTGTACTACAGATGGATGGAGCACCTGCATTCGAATCGACACGTAACGATAATAAAAATACTCGAGAGCACTAAATCAATATCGAATAACAAAATAAAAAGTGCAGCAGACAAGAATGACGTCTAAATAAGGTTCTTCAGTATATACACTCTTGCGTATTGACGCTATATATAATAAACTTCTTAAAAAAGTGATCGCACCTTCTCTTCAGGACCGGTTCTGTGAGTGTTTCAGAGTGCAATAATAAAACCATAAAGATTTATATTGCCTACACTTTACAGGATTTATAAAGTACGAGTTAGTTAGCAGTATTATTGACCTATTTCATTATTAATATATAACTATAATTTACTTGAGTCCAACCTTTTCCACCCTTTACGTCTACTTTCGCTTCAACCACGTTCATTACACTTCTCATGCCCAAACGTCAATTGAGAATACTCTTCATCTTTTTTAGCAGTTGATAAATATCGTGAAAGTTCTTCCTATAGCGCCTTCAGTTTTATTAATTTCCTCACATTCATCCTTTCCAAATGACCCTTGATTAACTAATATTAATTCATTACTAAATACAATCGATTTTAATTGTAATTCAATGAAGCAAGATTTATGTTGACATATGATTTAGTTGAATAATTATCTTATTTTATTAAAATTATAGAATCTATTAATGTATTGCATAATCGAGTATCCTAAAAGGCAATTATATGATAATAAATAACAGTCTAAGGTTAACGTCTAATTAAACAAATTTATTGTAAGATATTTTGTGGTCCTTAATATGTACCTACTATGGCAGTTAGATGAGGTGTGGCTAACTACAAAGTCAGGTTTTTATTATGACAGGATCCTTTGGCCAGACTTGCGGGCGTTGCGGACGAAAAACCAGTTTAGGTCGTTCGTCGAGGCGATACCTATAACAATACATACTGGATGCGAAACTTGGCATGGCGCTGTAAATTGAGGGGTCGCTGAGCTAAAGGTTATTTACTTATTTTACATATAGATACGTCCCTCTTGCCCTTGATTTTAATACGCTAAATTACTACGTTTATTTAGAATTATTATTTTCAGTTAAGGAAGGAAATATTAACAGTATTATTTCTTTTTATAACAGTCCACACTCTGACTGATGTTATGCAAACGATGTCGTGTTTCTTGTGACCTTCTTCTCGAGGATGCTTTTCCGAAGTCAAATGTACCTAGTTGTAGGATTATTTGACATAGTAAAAGAGCCAGTAGTGTAGCTAGCACGGGCGCACTTGGGGTGGTACTCGTGGTGCTATCACTTCAAAGTATAACTGGAGATAAAAAGCTAAAAAAGTTAATCAGCAGCTGAGTGGCTCACCCTCAAACTGGCGAAACTCCCCCCTAGAACGATACCTACTGAAAAAGCCAATAAATTACTTGAATTTGAGTGGAGACAACTGCTGAGAAATGTCTGAAGGCAGTCCTGTTTATCAGCTTGTTGAGACGAATGTGAACCGTCTAGGTTGACTGTACTGTCTGTACTCGCTATACTTAGTGAACTCCAAGGTAATCCCGAAGCGCAGTTAGGTCACTTCTCGATTGTTACACTTGAAAGTGGTGATGGTACACCGGAACGTCAGACGGGGGATTCTCGAAGATTACCTATAATATGAATAATATAATTACTTTTTAGTTATTACAGAGAAAGTTGTTATTTTTCTTTAGTTTAACAAAGACGACATAAATCCTTAGTTCTGTTTTACAAATATAATATAAATCTCAGCAACATTGTAACAACAAAGCTTGGTCATCTCTTGTAACTGAATAACCGAGCATGCCGGTTCTAGCATGATTTAATAAGCCATGAAATTGTTATTGGTAAACCGTCTTATTACAAGTACCTTGCATGAATTTACGAATAGCATAATTTTACATTTATTCGCTAGTACAGAGTTTACCAAAGTGGGATACGTCACAAGATTAATTTGCAGCTCTAAATATAATTGATCGCCTTCTTAAGTGTTAATCCAGAATTAAGGATCTACTATTAAAACTGACCAAAATTACTTCTAAAAGTACCTATTGCGAAAAGGAATAAACAATCGAAAGAGAGAAAGAGTGAGATGGAGAGCGAGAAAGCGATGGAAAAAGAGAAATAAGGATGACGGTCACCTTTTTCCCTAGTTTACTCCCTCGCATCTGAGCGAGTAATCCAATTTAAAACATTCCAGCTAGCTTTTCCTATATTCTTTTTTTTGAAAGGAAGTTCGTGGGCCGATAAATTTGAGTACCCCTGCGCTAGTAAACTGACCTGTTCCCGGATGGTTATTATGAAGAATCCACAGACCGGTTGTAGAAGTTGTTAGTAACTAGTAAAAAAAAATTGTAAACCAGGTAGGTACTTACTTGTACTTGGTAAATAACGGACACCTGTTACTAACATACTACTACACATTCAACTTTATCTCGTAAACAGAAAACTTGATCGTCGTTTGTCTTGGAAACAAGGCAATTTCGACAATTAGTTAACTGTTAGTGCAGTAAAGCTGAGGTTAATACGTTTTTAGTTTACATTAATTGACTGTAATGGGAAAACATAAAAATAAGATAAATGTTTTAATTATAATTTCGTAACCAAAAGAGCAAGGTCCTCAAAAACTAACCCATGTTAAATCCAAAACCATTTCGAGATATCACTTCAATTAGATGTAATTTTTTACTCCCGTCTGAAAAAACTCTAAAATCGCAGAGATATTTTAAAAACTGTAATGACTCGCGATCGACCTTCTTCGTACAGTTTGAAAAAGTAGAATACAAAGTACCTACCTACCAACCTAACAGTTTTGTAGATTATTTTGTTGTCTATGGTTGTCGCCTCACAAGTTTGTCTAATATATTTTGTTTGTGTTTCCTAACAACAACAGTGTTTTATACAAATAACTATTATAATTTTTAAAACAAAACTACACTATAAACACGACGTTTTAATTAACAGGAACTTTTATACATCAAAAGTTTGTTTGAACTTTTGACAAATGATTATTTTTTCTTGTTCATTGGCAATGGTTTAGTTCCGCCCGAAACGTCACGATTACTATATTACAATCGCAATTTGTAGTTTGTCACCAAATGACAATAAGCCTCTTTTCGGGCATTTCATAAACAAATTTTTTAAATAACATAAACATAGATACAAATAAATATTTGTATCGACCGCGAATCAAACCCAAGAGCGCGTCACAGACTAGCACACACCAAAACCACTGCACCATGTTTAATTTTTATTAATTAATTAATTAATTTTTCTTTGTACGTTTTTCTATGAAGAGTTGTTCTACTTTTTATTTTGTAACGCAAATCTTGCTCGTTATGGTTAATGCCTTTATAAGATCATGACCCGGAAATTCGATACTTTGAATAAATCTACATAAAGTTACGATAATAAACATATTATTTTATTACGTAATTGTACATCATCCATGATTCAAACAAAAAAACGAGGAAGTAAATCCATTTAAGTTGCTGTATAAAGTTTTTGTTTCGTTTTTACTTTAAAAGGATTCAGAGAACAGTCTAAGCTAAATTATCATTTCAAAATACCAATTGCAATGTTGGAAAGAGGCGCTCTAGAATCTAGGAATCTAGGAAGATTCTTTTGGATCACATTGGTCAACTGTTAGGTTACGGTTAGGTGAGCACCACCCTCAATCGTTGAAGAGGGTATAGCACCATCGTAGGGGCGATTAACGTAATTTCAATTGCACGTGTGCAAGCAATGTTAACTTTTAATCAGGCCACGCCTCTAAAACCTTAATCAGCCATTATAATAATAACAATTAAAAGAATAAATATACGTCATTTGGTAACGCAAAAAAATTTCAAGGATTGTCCAAAAAAAAACATTGTACGTAAGATTATCTGTATTTATTATCTACATATAAATCGGTATGCGTACAATTTGTTCTTCGTAGCATAGCATTTAAAGTCAATTTAAATGTTAATTCTTCCAAGTCTAGATTTATTATTCTTGACGAAGCGAATGGTCGCCGTGGGTATTTTTAGTTATGTCAAAATTTCATTAATTACCAACTGTATTTGACATATTATTATCATTGGTAGCTCGTGATGTTTAGGGATTAGATATTATTATACCTATTATTATTTTTACGAACCTAACAGCCCTATAATTCAAGAAAGTAAAATAAAGTTAATTTCTGAGGAAGTGATGAGTAACTATGTTATACTAAATAATTTTATTCCTGAGCCATTGTTATGGTTAAATTAACATAAAAAAACATCGCCGTGCATATATCATAATTTTATAATAATACAAATTTTGTTATGTTCAAATTCTATAACACAAAAATGATAATTCTTAATAGTTTAGACAATCGCTATACAATAAAATAACTTAGCGTTTTGAACAGAAATATTCGCATGATTGATTACTGAATTGTTCTCGTTGTCAATGTGCGTAACTATGATCTCATTCTCAGTGTTGCTTTCATAATGCTATTTTATATAATACCTATTAAGTAGGCTCTTGCGGAAGCTTTATAGTGCATAGATAAAAAAATAACTACTTATAAACTTTTTTTAAATTTCGATTTGTTGGGCTATGTACACATTATGTTTATATTGTTGCAGTTAGTTTACAATAAAATTTTTACATTATTAAAGTACAACGCAGTTCCTAACACACTTTGCCTAGCTACCACCCAGTTAGCGATTAATTGTCGGCAAAATTACACTCGTTGACTGATAACCAATTCAGTAGACCGCCGTCTCTGTCGCATGAAGTACAAAGTCGACGTCCCTAAAGCTGGATTTTCTACGGGGTACGTCAGGTTACAGGTTGTAATCAACTTTTGCTCTTTGCCGTTGCTACAGTGAAGAAGTTGCTACATATTTAACAATAACAATGGTTCCTTCATACGTCATCCCTTCATACATTCGTCAAGGTGTGTGTTGGCGAAGTAATCGTCATAGTAATCAAATATAGTTCATCATGTAGTCGGAACTGTCTGGTCAGTCAGTAGGTAGGTACACAGATTAAAGTGTAATGTTAACTATTTTATAAAATGGTCTGTTGTAAAGCTTTTTAATGACTACAACGATGACACAATGTTAGGTTAGTGAATATTAAAATTCATAAAGCAACAGTGGAACTTCAAATGAACAACAAAATCGATAGCCTATTCATATGTATGTACATACAATTTGATAGGTAATAAACTTAAAAGTTAATCACTAAATACTAAGAGCCAATGCATAGCAACAACGAAATTGTATGCAACATTGGCCTTAGGCCTAACCTCTCGTAAATAATAATTTACTTGAACTCCTTTACAGCGCCTTTTGAAATTCCTACCAGACACTATACACGATTAAAATATAGGTAGCTACTGTTACTATCTATTTCATTTAGGATTAGCAGAGACCTTGAACCGCCGCTTGTGACTTTTCTCTTTACATAATATCCATTAATATAATAGTGCATGCATGTCGGTGTGTCTTCTATCGCCTATATCATGGTGAATGCTCCGAAGAGCTCTTTAACCTACTATTTCTTCTTTCCACTCCCGTGATACCCGCACTGGATGGAGAAGCATCTGCATTGTGTGGACAGGATTGGCTGCCGAACAAAACGGTTTAGCGCATCCTTTTTATGTCGCACGTAAATAAATGGATTGCTATGCCCTTCCACGTGTTTTCCCACTCCTTTAACCGCCATTTCTTGACTTGACTTTTTTTTAGGCACAAATTTTTTTTCAACCATGTATTTAACGCTTAGGCTTGCAAACGTCAGACCTAGAATACAAGCACTAGTTTAGTATGGGTATTTAAAAAAGAAGAAAATCAATAAAAAAAGTGTTAATTGAAGAGCAAAATCTTTTTTTAGTTTTAACGTATGACATAATAAAATGTTCGTGAATGGAATAAGCTATAATGAGCAGTAAGCAAGAATTATGTTGCAAGCTCAGGCCAAGTGAGTGGCAGTTTCTCAAGCCTAGCCAACGAGGAAGTAACGGTGGGGAAACCGACCTTGATGCCTACCGCTGACTGACTTCTAACTACCAACAGTACCGACGATTCACTGAATTTGAATACCAAGCTTGCGTATAATCACATCTTTGCAATACTCATCTTCGCTTTGTCTTATTAAAGACATTTGCTTTAATACAGATAGTAAAAAAACTAATATAAATGGTAATGCTTTAGTTTTGCGATATCTTATTTTGATAAAGTGTTGGTGACGTCACTGATGAGTATGACAGTTTCATTTGGACGAATGTACCAACTCATAAAACATATATTTAATGTTTACATATTTATTTACCTCTGTATATAGATCCAACGGTATAGAAGTTGATGCACTGCAACGCCATCTATTGGCAAGATTTAATAGTGTATTATAAAAATTTTGTCCATGAAAAATACATGTAATTATGTGCGCAATTTCATAGTCAAACTGTGTCGAAATTTATTTTTATCTGGACTATCTAACATTTTTAAAAATATATATATTTAACTGGCGGATCTGTTAGTTATCCATATCTATGGGTAAGTGATAAGAGTGCAGCATTTACATAACATATTTATTGATAAAACATGCGGGTTGTCACAAAATGTTTCAATCAATACCTAACACCATTGCATAAGTTTAACTATAGATAACACTGTTTATTTATTTATTTATTATTAATATATTTAACTGTATGTATTTTACCATGGTTCGACTTAAATTATTAAGTTACTAGTCTATACTAATATTATTTGAGCGGCCATAGTCTAGCGGTAAAAGACGGGCCTCATGATCGACGAGACCCGTGTTCGAACCTCGCTAAATTCTGGCCAATGTAACTATGTTATATGCACCTTGGTCGCTCAGTGCAGTGGCATTTAAAAAAAATTAATAATGTGAACGCGTGTAACAGCTAATAATTATTTATTTCTTTAAAAAAAAATTACAATAATTTTTACAAAATTTTAAGAAATAAGAAATAATCATATGAAATTACGCTTTCACAATTTTCCTGTCGTAATAAATCGAATAAATTGATAAAATTATTAGAAATTTTGCTATAAATTACATGCATTCAAACTATGCTGTAACTTATTGCAACATTTTGACGGAGGTTTCTGTGACATTTTAAATTCTAATGTATCATGATTTAACCCATCGTGACTAAGCAAGAATTCTAAAGGAACATTAAGATGGACTTACGAGAAAGGTATTAGTTAGTAAGAGATAGATGTAGGTATCCTCCCTCCTCCGAGAGGGCAGTGAGGCCAACGAGTGACGCTGGAGCATCGAAAGTAAAAGTATACTTCTCTCAATATTGCATCTTAGTTCATGTCGTAATTTGTGTAAGTGCCACATATTGTAAAAAATAATAAATTGCATAATATATATATATTTTTATAGTAGTTCAGCATCTGATCATTCTCTTCCTGATGTTAAACTAGAGAGCGGTCTATGAATGGAAACAACAGAGAAATGTCTCCATGCAATGACGACTCACTATGCCGGCTTAAGCGGGCTACACACGTTAAGTTTTAACTGACAGCTATAACTGAACTTCACTTCAGTTAAAACTGAACGTGTGTAGCCCGTTTTAAGGAGACAAATGTACACCACCCATCATGGCACACTCCTCGGTTACTTTTAAGCTGATGTTGAAACGCGAAACATTTCACGGGATGGTAGACTGATCTACTATCTTAAAAATTTTCTCTAATAAAGAAAAATTTCAACATCTACTTTGTAATCAGCGAAACAAAGTCTTAAGTGATATAAGTTATAACAAAGCATGTTTTTTAAATTCGCTGTTTTGTAGTATTTAATTATTGACAAAGATAATAATGAATTTTAATAAATTTGTCATTAAAGAGTATAATGACCCAAAACAATCATGAAACGATCATAAAATTATCTTTTTTTTTATAGACAATAAACTTTTGACCGATTACGTATTTTTAACATTAAATACCGTAATTTCTTTCAAAATGTCTTAATTCTTAAACATATTTTTTGAGACATTTCTCTTTAGCATATTATAATAATTATATTTCTTGAAGTTACTAGCATAGCTGTTAATAAATAGCTCGGCGTATGACAACACTCCGCCTGATGTCTATAACTTGAAACAACTGCAACTACAGATAAATCTCTTGAGACAGCAGTCGCCTCAGCTATGCCATCTTGAGGAGACGAATGTGCAGATTGACAGTGCACACTCTTCGTGTTTTTTTTATGTTATCACACTGTTAAAATATCTTAATTCATATTTGTAATTATATTAAAAGGCATAGTAACATAGTAACCTTCTAAAGTATATCATAACCCTGGGAATAAAACTGTTTTTTTATATAATTATTGGGAGCACAAGTCGTGTCCCGGTTGTTATCGGCCGATAGCCTCGACCCGAACGCCTGCACTTCCCTCGCCACTCCGAGATATGCCCCTATTGTTAGGGTTGCCACTCATTCGGGACACTAACCAATATCCACCAGCGTGCCACTCAGAGCCCTTTCAATAATACAAATCATATAATTTATCAAATGGGAAGGTTACCAGGGTTATGTCGGACTCTCCAACTTGGCATACCGAATAAACCCCACGGTGTTTCACTCGACACAGTGGACAAAGTCTGGGCACAAGTTAGTATTCATCCAGTCTCCGCCCTGCACAGTTGTGACAGCCCTAGCTTGTATGTGTATGTAGGAACTCTGATAAGAGTTTATTCCCTATATTCCATATCATAGGTCTAGTTAACGAAATTACATTAAGCCAAGTAACTAATGGAGAAGGTATTTAAATTATTATTGTACTACAATAAAAAAAGTTTATAATAAACTGGTTAGTAACAGACACACATAGAAACATTCCTTAATTATAGAGACTTGGAGAATATTTCGCTTTTAAATATAACATTTTTGTACAATAAATAGAATAGTTTGAAAGTAGCCAGGTATAACGAGAGGAGTGTGCTCTGTCAATCCAAGATGGTACATACTCGTCTCCTCAAGCCGGCATAGTGGAGGCGACTGCTGCCCGCACAGGTTTCTCTGTAGTAGCAGTTGTTTCCATTCATGGACCGCACTCTAGTTTTACATCAGGCGGTGTGTTGTCACATGCCGAGCTACAATAAAATAAAAAAATAAATTAAATAAAAAAATGTTTTGGACTTTTTTTTATATATATGAACCAAACTTTATTAAATATTACGATGTTATCATATAGCAATACAAATAAAGTTAGATAAAATGTAAATAAAGCGTCTCCTTCAATTTTAAGGAAATATGCTTGAGTTAATATGGTATCTATTTTTAAAAGTATAGTGTGCAAAACAATTCCAAAGTCCTACATAAAAATAGATTTATTATTAAAACAATTTAAATAATTTTTTTATTGTAGCTCTGCAACACTCTGCCTGATGTTAAGTTATAGAAGTCTATTGTCTTCTTATAATCTCAAAACTCTTGTTGCAAAACAATCAGCGAATAATCAACTGATATAAATATTTCTTCTGAAAAGTGTAAAAATAATCACAAAAATTAAAATTGGAGTCAAGGGTTTAAAACGAGGAAATGGGTAGCGTTGCCAATGTTTATTTACATGCAGTCGAGTCAGTTTTTTTGTTGGTTAATATTTCCTACTTCTGTGATTTTATAAATATAAGTATTACGTCCAAGCGATCAAATCTCGCTAAATTCCAGGAGGTACCAATGGAACTTTACCTATAGTAAATATAGGCATTAATTAAAGAGTGGTAGGTAGACCGATGAAAGTTATTAGCAGAGTCTGCCGTAGTGCCACCACTTTCAGGTATTTAGGTTATGATTTTTTAAATGCCTCTACTAAGCTAGTGCTTGTATCACAGGCGTCGAGCGACCAAAGTACATATAACATACTTACATTGGTACCGGTCAGAATTTAGCGAAGTTTAAACACGAGTCTCATCAAAGGTAGATTCTCTACCGTTAGACCACGGCCGCTTATAAAAATGAAGTGACTCGTTTTCCGGGATTAGCATGGAAGTACAACGAGAATACAGTATAATGTAGATAATAGATAGATGATGTGCTAAGTTGTAATCTTTTTCATAGTAAATAGATTTTCTTCATAATTTTTTGAGGTTATCAGTATAATAAACAAAGCAATGGTAATACAGATATAGAAGTAGGTAATCAACTTTTATTTTAGAACATTTTTTGGTTAATTAGTTGACATTTTGTTAGGTGTTATCTTTTTATTTGTTTATTGTTTTATATCTAGTCAGTGGGAATAATATTTTAAGAAACAAACTTTTTCAGAAATTATAAACAGAGGTACAACATCGCTGAATCTGCGTAGTGTGAATTTGTGTAGTAGAAAATTTGTAAATAATGTTATAGAAATAAAGGAAACAATTTCAAAATAACTCAATTTATTAAAAAATCTTTTTTTTAACAATTCAAATTTCAATACATATATTATTATTTATATATTAAATAGGTTATTTTGTAAATTATTTTTGGCATATTACGTAACAGACGTTGAATTTGTTTAAAATATTTCACTTTAATAGTGAAAACTTAACTTTTTTCTGTTCAATTTTTATAATATCATATTTAACGATTATTTTATATTTCTAAATTGTCAGTTTGAATAGAATAGAATTTTGTAAATTTAATGGAAGAATATATTTATTAAACTTTTTAGAAATATATTTCTTTGTAATTGTTTGTTTACAACCGATTATTTATCTAATAAAAATAAAAATTGCATTATATAATTTATGCACATTTATTAGAAATATTGACATACAAATTACTGCATATTATACATTTATACAGTTTTGGTATAAAATTTGCGTTGGGATGCATAGTTTCGCTATTTTGTTGTTTAGTCAGCGAGCTAGCGTTTGCTCTAGTCTAGATTAGTATAAACCCACCTAAATTAATTTTATTGCAGAATAAAATCAATAGCATATTTTCGGCAAACAAGTGTCTGAGAAATCAGTTTATAGTCAGCATGCCTGCAATCTTCTAAATGGCAAGTCACGTCGACACAAAGGATTCTGTCTTGGACCACCCACTACTCCCCTACTTTCGAATTCACAAATATTTAAAGAAGCTGCGTAGATATTTATGATAGAAATTGGGATAAAATACCGTGAAAAAGAAATCACAATTTGTTGGGTACTGTCCAACACGTTCAAAATGGTACTACGCAGGGATAAATAAACATAACTTTTCGTTTATTTATTTCTACAAGCGTCCGTTTAAATAATTTTCTTGATCATCGTGGCACTGATATAAATAGATATACACGCGGGATGTATTGCAAATACAGAGCCAAATCTATTTATGAGGGGCCGAGAAATTCTTTCTTTTTATACCCACAATTTAATTACTGACCGTAATGAGTCAATATTTGGGGATGACCCAATTATTCAGCGATTTCCACTATTTAATCTATTAAGTCAGTTTAAGTGACATACGAGTATAACGAGCTTGTCGGACGGTGCACATAACAGAGGCGACTGCTGTCAGTGGCAATTTCTTTGTTGTTGCAGATTTCCCCGCTGTTAGACCGACATCAAGTAGAGTGCGGTCACATGCAGGACTACAAAAAAATATTCGAATTGACATTTTTAAATTATCTAAATCATCAAACTTTTTCCCACACTCAACAATATTAAAAGTAATCCCATAACACTGAGAAGTGCTTGAAACGTAATAGTCTATTTTAACTACAACACCCTCTATTAAACGGCTACATTTTCCTACTAAATGAAGGGGAGAGACGGCTAAATTGGCGCACCGTGCACCGCTAATAACACTCATGCGGGTACTTTGTTTACCCCTCGACTCGTCCATGTGTACGCATGTAGTTTTCGCAGAGAAGTTCCTATTCGACCACTAGGTTAAGACCACTAAAGTTATTATAAAAATATAGTTTTTTATAAGATTTATCGAGCTAAAATTATATTTTTTCCAAATTTTATTTAAAAATAAAACTAAATTGTATATTTATATGCGAGGATATATATATATCCTCAACCACGAATCAAAGTTTACGAATACAGATTTTTTAAATGTTTTAGACGAACGCCTCACAAAATCTAATTTAGTTTTTAATATTTTGGTATTAATTAATTATCGTAATGATGAAAAAATTAACAACAAAATAAGATTGAAAACTTGTTTCTGTTAAAATTATATTAATATGCTTATTTCTTTATAAATTATTAATAAATCATAATAAAATGAGTTTTATTAAGATTAAAAGAAATATTTATAAATATACAATCAGTAGTTTATTTAAATAACTTGTTTTATATGTACAATGATAAATAATAAAAATTAAGGTCAAACGATGATTTGATATTACGAACTTAATTGTTTAGGGACTAATTTTATAAGTTAGATGAAACCCCTGGTTATTTTTTATACAGTAACCGTTGGCGGTTGACTTGTTTTTTCTTTAATTATCATATTGATTTCGCTATGATAAGCTTTATAGGTGGAGCGGCATAAATTATAATTATTTTTAATTGCCTGCCGCTGTTGTTTCTTGATATATTGAGATCGTTTTCTTCCTTATATCCTTTTTACATCTTGGATGATGATTAATGTATCCACAAGTCTCTGCGGTTTTCGTTTAAGAGTTTTTGGTACATGTTCTTTTTACAACCGAGTCGAAATTCACTATATGCAGCACGTATGCAGTATTCATATTTATATCTGTGCATTTTATGGGATTTTTTTTATTGTAGCTCGGCATATAACAATACTCCGTCTGATGTAAAGCTAGAGTGCGGTCCATGAACAGAAACAACTGGTACTACAGAGAAATTCCTACAGACAGCAGTCGGCTCCGCTACGCCGGTTTAAGAAGACGAATGTGCTCCATCCAGAGGAGTTGACACCTCTCTTTATAACTGGCTACTTCCAAACTGTTCCCGAAACGCGACAAGGTCACTTCACTGGTATTACATTCGAAAGTGGTGGTACTACCCAGGACGGCAGACTGGACAAATAAACATCATCAGTCTGCCTACTACTCTTAAACTGGTATGTTGACCATTTAGAAAAAAGTAGTTGTTTTACTTAAAACTCTGTATTAACTGTATTTTTTTTTTTAAATATTAGTACAGTTTACGGTTTACGTTTTAATTCTAAAAATATAGTTACCATTTGGTTAATTTAGGTGGTTATCAATAAGGGTTGAGGTTTATCGGTTCAAATTATAGGGTAGCGTTTATCTACGGATGGGGTAGGTCGATATGCGGGTACTTATCACACTATATGGACATCCGAATATATATTACAAGGAATTGTAATCTCTATTATTAAGCAATAACGGTTATATTGGTTTAAAATAAATCGTTCAATCTGTGAGAAATAACTTATTAATAGAGAAATCAAAATTTTTAGAGATTGATGGCGTGGGAATTGTTTTCTTAATAAAAGTATTTTTTGACAAATACAACAAACGGCATTTATAAAACGGCCATATACATTTTTTTTTATTGTAGCTCGACATAAATATGACAATACTCCGCCCGAAGTAAATAAAGCTAGAGTGCGGTTCATGAACGGAAAATATGCTACTACTAAATTTTTACAGGCAGCAGTTGCCGCTATGTCGGCTCGGTGAAACGAATATGCACCATCCAGATTGACAGTGCACACTTCTCTCGTTATACAAACTGATCCTGAAACGCGAAAAGTGACCTTGTCACTTACAAAGGTGGTGCTACCCCAGACGACAGACTGGGCTAATAAGTATTATTAGTCTATGGGACAATTAGCTTCAACTAATAAATTATAGAAAATATTATTATATCTATGACGTTTCTTTACATCGTAGGTATTACGTGCAATAATGAATTAAGTTTATTTTAAAAACAAAGATAGTTATCCGTGTACGTACAATTTTTTTTAATGGTCTTGTTTACTACGTTTAAAAAAAATATGGAATGCACCATTATTAGGTTCTACCAGTTTTAACAAAACTGAAATGACCAATAAAGAATGAAAATGAAAATGAAGATCACCGACGCGTGCCGTCTGCATCAACGTACTCCTATGTAACAGCATCTCGCTACTCTTGTACGTAAACCATCTTCTTCATAGGTAATTAAATTTTTTTTAATTGTAGCTCGGCATGTGACAACGCTCCGCCTGATGTAAAGCTAGAGTGCGGTCCATGAATGGAAACAACTGCTACTACAGAAAAACCTGTGCGGTTGAGGAGACACACATGTACAATCTTAAATTGACACAGCACACTTCTCTCGTTATACCTGGCTACTTTCAAACTATTCTCGAAACGCGATAAGGTCACTTCACGGGTGTTACATTCGATAGTGGTGGTACTACCCCAGGACGGCAGACTGAACAAATATCCATCATCAGTCTAGCTACCACTCTTTGAGAATGCAAAAGAATCCGTTACTAAAAACTAATAATTGTAACAGACTCAGCTCTGTTGTTGTAGATGATCTTTTCAATACCTTTCACACACTTTAGTGTACAATTAAACGAATCACTCCCATGATCGCTGATAGCAGAATCGATACTTCCCGATTGTTTTAATTCGATAGTAAGAACTCCATGGGCAATGGATACACAAAATTATTAAGACGCAGCGCGGTAACTAGCTACGTCGAAAATTTATTACATACAAAAACACGTTCTCTTACAATCTTACGTATGGGAATTTTACGTCATGTCAGATGCATAACGTGTTAAAGGAGAATGTCCATTCGCCTAAGCGAAATGGGCCTACAATTTGTTTTTCGAGTTTGTCGATGATTTTTAGTTAATTTTGTAGAAAAACAATTCTACTTCCTCATTACCAATCAGTTTGAATTTTTCGCCCGGGTAATTTTTTTAAAAGTTATTAGATGTTTTCTATTGTAATATTTGAGGTTATTTTTATTTTAAATGCTTTAATAATTATTTATAATTGATGATATATATTTATGTGTAATTAAACATCGTGTTGATTGGTAAATAAGATATTATTTTAGAATATTGTTTTGTTACCAAACTATTAGGTATCAATTGGGCCCAAAAATGGGCATTCTCCTTTGTAATTAATTCTTCTATTGCTTATATTATTATGTTAGGCCCACTGTCCATACACGTGTTTCCGTTTGTTTAGCAACGGCCTCTATGGCGCAGTTGTGGCGCCCCAGTCTTTTATTAATAGATACTTATTATTTAAATAAAAAGTGTTTGTTTCTAGTGAGTATTATTATTTGTGTGTTGTGCCTGTATTGTATATTTGTTTATTTTCACAATTCACGACAGAGTTCAATTCAGATTTCCGAAAAATCTCGATTGTTACCGATATATCTTTGTTATATTATACAGTTTGGACTGTTGATTCAAGCACTAGCTTAGGCACTCTAGGCACTATAAGAAAATTTGTGAACCTCTAACGTCTACTCATTATATGTATATTGAATTAATTTAGATTATCGATTTATTATTACCACTATAATGTATAAGGAACAAATATACATATTATTTCTTTAATAGATGTAACAATTAGTGCAAGGGTCTTTTAAGGTTACGGAACACTCCCAGAGTTCCTTTTATTTCATGGAACCCCACATCAAATCTAAGACCCTTCGATATTTAAATATAGAAAAAATACTTTTATTTAATTTGTCACTTTAACTTTTAATGTGAAGAATTTTAATTTTTTATTATTAAAAAAATTAAAAAACTATTTTATTAATTATTGCTTTAAAGTTCGGTATTATGTCTAACAGTTGTATGTGCATGTCTGGGGTAGTATCTCGATCTGAATTTGTTTTTTTTGGAAAACCTGTTTCACAACTGTTACGCTATGTAGCGCTATTCCACAATAATATTTAAATTTAACGACTAAAATAATTTAATTTCGCGGAACTCTGGTGATTTTTCTACGGAACCCACTTTAGGAATCATCGAATTAGTGTATAAAGAAAATTGTCCTCTTTGCTCGTATTATTTTCAAATTTTCACTTTTAATAAGAGCTGTCTTATCTGTCTGTGTGTAACGTGCCCAATAATAAGTGAGGGGAGGTAACAAATTAGTTATTTGGTTGTTTGTTGGTTTAACGGTTTTTCTATATTTATCAAAATTAAAGAGTGTTGTTAGGTAGCATCTAAAACTGAAGTGTTGTGGCATCACCCGTTTAATGAAAATTGAATTCTAAAAATAGAAATATCGATAAAATGAAGCCAAAACTGTTAAATCAAAATGTCTAATTCTGTTGGCTGCAATATTCGAATGTAGTAGACTTCTATCACTTTTCATTTGTACTACTGTATAATAGTCTTGATAGCCAATACACAGGGAGGAATCGTATTTGCGTAATAGTTTGCGTTATGTTATCGTGTTTAACGTATTTTATAAAATAATTTTAAAGAACTTTTTAAAATTTATAGTAGATATAAATACATTAAGCCAGTAATTTCTTTGTGGTAGCGGTTGTCCATACTCATGGACCGCACCGCATCGCACCGTAGACCACACTAAAAATACCCTTTTTAATTTTAAACTAATATGTGTTCACTTTATAAAATTAAATTAAACTCAAAGATCAAGGTAAGTATCATCCGTAAACCGTACTATTTTTGTAAATTATAATTTGTTAAAAAAATAATTAACGATTTATTACTATGATTATAAAGATACAAGAATGAATAAACTCGTTAAATTGCTCAATTTATCAGGTTTCGTACGACGACGTTACAAATTACCTTATCATGCAAATAATATTTTAGATTTAACCACTCAAGGCTGAGGCAATTTGAAAAGCAAATATTGTCGTATAAATTTTGTATATCTACTGATCTTTGTCACCTTTATTCACCCCTCGCAATTTAAATAGCATTTACCTTCAAAGTTGTTTTTTTATAATGTTAAATTTGCGTATGATGTGGGACACGCGCGGAGACACGCGACCCGCATTTGAGAAACCCATCCGCTAGGGGTGTTAACTAATATGGGGTTGTTTCAATCACAATGTAAGTTATTATTAAATTATATTACTAGCATTATGGTGTTTATAGCACTGAGATTTCACACGCATATTTTTATATGCTCTTAATGTGTGAAAATGGTGACAGAATACATTTTTAACAAGTACTTAATCATTTTTATTATTACAATATCAAACTTTAAAGAAACTTTTAGTAATATCAAATTATTACTGTTATTATGAAATTATGATGAAAATTGAAAAAAAAACCCAGTGATGTCACGTGAATTCAGCAGTTGAAAGCGTTGCCGAACGGGAAGATAGAATAGAGGAAGCGGTTTCGAATGAAGCTGTTTAGAAGTATTACGAGGGGAGTATCACCTCGTGGCAACTTGGTCGGTACACATCCGTCTCCTTAAGTCAGCATAGGGGAGACGACTACCGCCTGTAAATGTTTCTCTATGGTGGCAGATGTTTCCGTTTCAAGCTTAAGCACTAACTTGCTCAACACCAGGCGGAGTATAGTCACATACTGAACTACTATAAAAACATCATGCCACCAAAATCTTTAGTTATTAGATGAACATGTCGTGAAGTTAGTTGTAAATAGAAGTTTATTTTTGATTCCGTATAAGTAAGAGTGTCGTACTGTACTGAGGTCATTGTACGATAATATTTCATTGAGTTGTTATCGTTATGTTTGCGTCGACTACCGCCTATCTGTATTAGACAGTGATATACTACTTAATGTTTGCTGTAGGTATAATGAAGGCGAAGGAGGCAGTCTTGTCCTCAAACTCAGGGCAAAGAACTTTCTATCTAATCAATTTTATCTCTTTAATTTTACAATTATATACCTTTTATAATATATACATTAACGTCAATATGACCATATTATAATATTTAAAACTATCATTCTGCCCGTACTCGTAGGAAACAAAACAAAATCCCAAAACGTAAAAATGGACGTCCAAAAATAAAATGTTTTTCAAAGGAGAATGCCTATTTTCGGGCCCACTTGATACCTAATAGTTTGGTAACAAAATCAATTGGTCATCAATAGGCGATGTTTAATTAAATAAAAAACATATATCATCAATTATTAAAGCATTTAACATAATAATACCTTAAATATTGCACCAGAAAACATCTAACTACTCAAAAACCTGGGTGAAAAAAATAAAACTGATTGGTAATTATTTTTTTACAAATTTAACTAAAAATCATCCCAGTCACGTCCTTTCCACCTTCCTATAACATGGGACCCTTCAAGCGCAGTGTGAAGAGGCATCTCATCAAACCGGCATAGCGGGCGCGACTGCAGATCCCCTGCTCTGACAGCAGTCGCCTCCGTTCATGGATCGCGATAAAAAAATCGAGAAAAAAATTGTGGGCCCATTCTCTTAGGCGAATGGGCATTCTCTTTTCAATTTGTATTATTAGTAAATTAGTTTCAGAACGCATATGAGACAAAAAAACTTAAAACATTAAAGTGTGTTATGAATTACTCAGTTAAACATAATATAATAAGTCTAAGAAAAAGCTAACGTACTAAAAGTATTCATTTTATCACACAAATAATAAATAACTAAACAAATCAACACTTACATAAAGTAGGTGGCACAACAAACATATGCTAATTTCTTTATTTATATTTTCACATCTATGGAAAAATAAAAATAAATATTTAGTAAGCATATTATTATGTGATGGTTTGCCCTGACCCTACCGAAATAAAGGTATAGGTACTAATTAAATTATATGAGTTAAACATCGCTAAGTAATATTTATTTTTTAATTTGCATAGTCTTTAAAGAATGATCGGCAGACTGATTGTTGGCCCAGTCTGTCGTGCTGGAGTAATTCCAGGGGAATGCCGAGGGGAGGGTACGATGTGCATTCGTGTCCTCAAGCGGGAGTAGTGAAGGTAGCTGATAATTAAGATAGTCTGCCTATGCATCGCATTCTAGTTTTACATTAGGCAGAATATAGTCACATGCCGGCTTATAAAATATAAAATTACTTATAAAAAAAGGAACCAGGGATAATTCCTAAATCGATTGAAAAGGGCACTGAAATAGAGAGAAGTACTTTTTAGAATTCGTATCTTCGCGGCTCGCCCGTTAGTTTATAACAATAGTGGTATTCATAATTTTAATTATAAAATCTAAAGATAAACTCTAAAGTAGGCTCATGCATGAAATAAAGTAGCATAAGAAACAAGGATAAGCGCAGAAAAATATTCATAAATTCAAGTTAATTATGACAAAAAAATCTAAATTTAAAATTAAATAGGTGGTAATAACAATTAAATATTTCCTGTTTTATATGGAGTGAGCATAGAATTGACAGTGTAATTAATTTTCCTAACAAAAGCTCAAGGTTATCGAGTTGAAGCTGCGAAGATAAAACTAATTTTTTTTGTTTAAATCGTGACTCGGTGGGTAGAGCGAGAAATATGGCGTGCAAATAGTATAAGTTGTTAAGAATATGTGGAAATAATCATTAATAATTTACCTTTATTATGGCAGATTCTAGAGTTAGAAACGAACTTTATAATTATGTAAATGTTGTATATAAGAAAAACCTATGAAATAAATATTTCTTATTCGTTTTAATCTTTAATCTTTGCATCGCCATCTTCGATTATCCGTTCCGTTGAGAGCACCTCCCTCACAGTGCCGACTCTCCAACCAAACCACTTATAACTGCAAAAAAAAGCAGAATAAAATTACAGAGCGCGTAGTGATCCAAGGCCACAATTCGAAGCGGATACGCCAAACTTAATATTATTTCTTTCAAACGACTCACGAGAACTCAGAGTCCTCATCAAAAGAATCTTTCAAACGCAAAGATAATATAGAATAGATTGCGCATCGACGCGTTTTTGTTCGAAACACAATTTGCCGATTTTAGGCAGGAGGGGGGGAAAACTTTCCCGCGCGCTAACGGCTGACGCACCATCACGTGATCCTCTAGTGATGTATCGATATTTATTATAAATTATAAAATATCGATAATTATTTGAATTTTTATTTTGTGTAATTTTTTTTGTTTAGTTTTTAATTTGTTTATCCCTACAATCGTGACAATACGATATAAAGACGTAATATCTTAAGGATTGCTTCGAGATGCAGAATGGTTTCGATTTTGAAAAAAACAGGTGACAAATTTTCTTTCCAAATAGGACACCCCGAGATGTAACCAATTCAACAAAAAAAAGAATTGTTAACATCGGTTCACAATCGGCGTAGAAATCAGTTAACATATTTACAAAAAAATTCGTCGAATTACTAACTTCCTCTTTTTAGGTCGATTAATAAAATTATTTCATCTAAATAAATTAATTAAAATTATTAAATTATAATTTTATCGATATAGATCGTCGCAACGCTTTGACAGCACTATTGCGAAGAAAAGATACAACTGTCAGTGTATTAGAAAGAGAAAGAAGACGGGGCGTCTAAGGAATTTGTTTATAATATTTAAATTAAAAAATAAAGGAGATAATTACTTGCCTGTGAAATGTTATCCCATCTTTTTTGTAACTTGAATTTTTGGACCTTTTATGACACCATTTAATTGCACAACTAGGCATTATTTACGTTTTTATTTGCGATTAAAGCGGGAGCGATCGACGTGCAAACACAAAAATCGAATAACTCAGACTAACGTAATATTTATAGCATTAGGGCGATTTGAGCTAATGTATGATTGGCGCTTTTGTGTGTGATGCGCACTCCATTGTCCTCCATGTTCAAACGTAACGCAAACCGAGCGAAACTTAACTTTTATGTACAACGTCATAAAGCTCCTATTAAAAATGAATTTAAGTTACGTTCATAAGATTGAAGATAGAGGCTGAATAAATCATTAGAACCACTTCCTATTGTGTTTAAGTGTGTAAGTAAGGCAGTGGCGTGGTTACTATTATCTAACAGTGAAAGTATGCGTGTGTGCGTCCTGACGTAATGTTGCCGCGCCACTCTCACTAGCCAATGCAACTTTTCAACTAAACATCTACGTATTTCCAGGTAAATTGAGTTTATTTTTTTTATAATGTATAATGGTTTTTCCGTCATCTTGAACGTGTTTGACACGTTGATTTTCTAGTTTAAATTAGGACTTAATCAGTCGCGAATAGAGTCAAAGTCTTTAGATAGGGCCTTTGAATTCTAAAACATCTTTATATAATTTTTAAAAGGTCAATGATTATTATAAATAATATACATGTGTAATATTATGTAATATGTAAGTACCTCACCGGTTATTTACCTATGAATAACTATGACTTCATCAATTTGTACGTGAATTGTGTACCATTCGTTTGTAGAATTCAATTATAGTTTGGAAGAGTAGCTCATTTATACATATATCATTATATTTATAAAAAACTTTAGCAAACTCATTTTCTGTTGTTTCAATTTTTCTTTTACCTTTTAGCTTTCCTATTATGTAGTTCTTTTTATTTTCCTACCATCTACGTTTTAGTTTCTCCTTTTTCTTTATTGCAGCATCTCTTCTTCCTTATTGCAGGCTCACTCTTTTTTCTTGTTTCGTATATTTTCGTCCCTAGTACAGCTCTACATTTTTGCTGCAGCTACATCTCTCTCGCCGGATCGGTTACTACCAGTAGGCAATACTCCTGGACAGTCGCGACATACTTCATTAAGTTGGAATAGCAGAGGTTGTTGCCCGTAGATATTTTCTTTGTGGCTGCAGTTGTCTTCACTAATGAACCACATGTTAAGCTACATCAAGCGATATTAGGTAATTAAACTATTATCGTAACTATTACGTATATCATGAATACAGTAAATCTAGTCGGTGTTAGAATGACCCTCGATAATAATCGAAAGGAGCAAAATATATCCGCATGCATTTGAATCATTATTTATGTTCGTGAACACTCAAAACTCAATTCAAATTCCTATATTTGGAAATATTAACTACACAAATGGAACTGGTCATAATCACGACCATGTAAACAAATAATGTAACGGACTAATCATGATAAATGATTATTTATTTATTAGAATTGATGTGCCAACAGCTGGACAATATTGTATCTATGCATTACACTTAATCACGTTTATGTTTGGCGTATTCAGCATTGTTTAGAGTTAGACAAACACACAAAAACTTAGATTATGAGTGGGTATGAAATAATGAAAGTCACGCACACACGTTCATTTTAATTAGTTGAATAAATCCTCATTTAAACGGATGACATTTGAACTTAAAACAGCAATAAAATGTATAAACCTATATTCAAGACAAACTTTCACATGTTTAAGAACTAATAAATCTAATAACAAAGTGAAAAGGTCCTTAATTGATCGTTTAATATGTTATTTATTTGAAGATCATTAATTTTATTGTGGTCTATTAGTTGAAGTCTATTAAATTGTGCAGATAATTGCATTAATTAATAGGATTCAAAAGGGATCGAGTGAAAGATGCCATCAGCAATAGATTAGCTTCATTAACTTAAGGAATATTAGTGTTTGAGTTGTGCTGTTTAACAAGCTCATTGTTGACGTCGTTTGGACATCGACCAATAGAAATAAGTTCACAATAATGGAGGATGTGTACCGTGTTCTGTGGTTTTCCAGTCGCCGGCGCTCATGAAGGTCCTGTGCTTTACATCACCTTTCGGGGTCGCATGTCACGTCATTTAAAAAAAAATTGGTTAAAATATAAATTCATATGAGATGTTTCTATGCCCGTAACATTTTTATCAATTTATAATATTCCTTTCGTTGAGAGCTGTTGAGTACCTAAAATTAAAATTCACCTTTTTAGACGAGACTTGTAGTTAAATAGTAACAAAGGCATAGTGACGATGACTCGACATAACATCGGGAGCAATGAAGTGGATCCAGTCACAAACTAATTCACAATCGTTACCCTTGGCCGCACTCAACCAATTTATTTCAGTTTTACTTTTTTGCCAAATAGCTTTCATTTATTTAAGTTCGGTGGGTGTTTAAAGTCTTTTTATTCGCCAGGATAACCAACATACACAAACGAGACTTCAAGCCGAAGACGGGAGGCAGACCAGTTCGTGACTAGTGTGTGGTCTTGGTTACTTAGCAATGTATTGCTTCTAACAGTCATAGTGGCAATTGTAGGGTAAGATTTATGATTCTTAATCATTATTGTTTTTAAGAGTGACTGCAGTGAGTAGGAGTGGACTCATGATCGAGGGACCCGTGTTCAAATCTCTCTAAATTCTCCCCAGTACCAATGTATTAATAGTGATACAATAAACGCATTAAAATTATTAATATACGTGAAAAGATACGTGACGACCTTCTAAAAAATAAATTCATATCGTTTACATACTATTCAAGTAAGTAACCCGCAATAGTATTTAATTATGTAAATTATTTAATTAAACATAGGTAATACATAAATAACGCAACTTGCACGTTATGTTGGTAATACGAAGCGTAACAAGAATATAAGTAATAAAAAAAGTTACAACACAAAATTAGTAATTGTATTTTACTCTAAAAATTTACTCACAATCATGTTATTGTATTTTAAATTGTTTTTCAAACAGCTTTAATGACTTACAAATGAGTTGATAAGTAGGACTAATTATTTTTTTAATTTTTTGCGATCAAAATATATATAATATTTTTATTTGCAATTACATTGCGTCGTCTTTAACAACCTAGCTGTTGTCTCTCTTGATTTAGATAACTTTACAGTTTAAAGATTACTTAAAACTCTAATAAAACAATTAGATGATTTACTTACAAAAAAAAAACATAAATTAACCTAAATATTGAAATGTATAATTATGTAAATAAAATTAAATAGTTAAATAAAAACAAATATAAATTATACAACAGCTCACGTGTGTTGACGCAACTCTTGTTTTCGTGGGTCGTGCGAAGTGTGTCGTACGACTGAAAATGTCGGTCAATTTATGGCCCACTCTTATATGACATAACTTTGAAAACCACTCTTCTTAAGTCCACAACACGGGCAATCGAAAACCAGTCATTTGTATTACAAAAAAAATGTATTTTACTTTTTTATAAAGAAAAAGTTTAATTTAAAACTTGTTATAAATGCTTTACATTGTTGTGTAAATAAAATAGAAAAAAGTTATATCAGGATATTTACGTATTGTTTTTTCTTTTTTGTTCAATTTTCATAATAATTTATTACCAAAATTCAGTATTTTCAATATGTCTGAAATAAATATACTAACTTTTCGAGATTTGTAAAATAACAAATAAAATCATACAACCAATTTTGTTTAATTAATTTTAGTTCGGGCTCGAGTATAAATCTTCTAAATACATTTTCTTCCGCATAGTCAACGTTGGTGACTAGTGAAAGGCTCGATTCATTTCCTAACTAGATAAATTGGACCCACCTATTTCTACGCTAACTTTCTGAAATTAATAAGGTACGAAAAGTAATAAGTTTTACATTGCTTCTTTGATAGTTATTACACAATAAGTGATGTTAAAACTTAGTGCAATAAAAATTAAGATAATTGTAATCAGATGAATTAGGTGTACACACATAAAAATATGATAACAGTAACTTTTGAAAGCCTTGTCATATTTAAAGGACAATGCCCATTTTTAAACCCACTTGATACCTAATAGTTTGTTAACAAAACAATATTCAAAAATAATATCTTATTTTTTCATTATTTTATTTCAATTATATTAACACATCGTTTACCAATCGATTGACAATGTTTAATTACATAATAAAATAGATATCACCAATTATTAAAGCATTCAATATAACAATATCCTTAAATATTGTATCAGATAAAGTCTAATTACTCAATAACCCGGGTAAAAAAATAATAATAATTAGTTGGTGGCTGATTGGTGATCGTTGAATGTAGATTATTTTTATGCAAATATAACTAAAACTTCAAACTTATCAACGAACTCAAGAAAAAATTGTGGGCCCATTTCTCTTAGGCGACTGGGCATTCTCCTTTAGAATTTGGGTTTGCGCAACTAGGTCATTTCACGGTTTTACATGGAAACACTTGTCACGTTATTCGAAAGGGTGCTTGATACTACCACTCTTTAATTTGTTACACAAATAAATCAAGAAATAAACAAAAAAGAAAATATAATTGTGTACCAGTGTAAATTATTACACAGTCAAAACATCACGTAAAAGTAAATGAAAGAAAAAACAAATGTCATTAAGCTACTGTGCGGTAACAGTAAGTAATCGGAGCATGTAGGTAATGTTTGTAACTAGGCAGGTACATATTGAGATGTAGTCAGAGAGACACCGGTAACCACAAATTCCACCAACTCTGAATCTAAATCATTTTATAAATAAAATAAAATCAAGATTTAAATATTAATAACGTCGCTATCTATGAATGGCTTTAACAAAAAAGAAAAAAAAATCACATAAACGGATAATTAGTATAATAATAAAATATATAAATAAAATATAATAATAAATAAATGAATAATTAGTAACCGACATTAATATAAGCAATTGTAATGATATCATTTGACATTTTCACGCCAAAATTATTAATGCATCGTGCGGAATTAAACTGTAATAACATCTATGAAATCATAATATATATTTTAACTGCTGTCGACTCTCTGTCTATGAGTTACGGACTAACGCTACACAACTACTTCCGGACACTCATAACAAAACAGAGCCTACAATTAGGGTTGTCAACTGGACTATAATAAACAGTATGGAAAAATATATATTTCAGTGTATCACTGGTTAGATCAATCTATGAAATTGATTAAAACAATTCTATTCATATAAAACTATATTTTTTCGGACTGCGCTATATTTTTTATAGTTAATCCGTGGAAAAATTGTTGGCAACCCTACCTACAATACACACTTTTGTCGACACATAACTTACAAGTAAGTTCTAACAATATGGAAGTAAGTAATTAATATTGTTTCATATTGACAGACAAAACAGAAAATTTACTTCATACGTTATATGAAATTGTTACATAAACTCATATTGAACATTCCTTTCTAATCAATAAACAAATAATAAAATATGCGCAGTAAATGTGTAATAATGTTATTTATAGAAAAATTAATTAATTAATAAGTATAAGTAACTTTAACAGTCTGCCGTCCTGGGGTAGACCACTACTTAACACCCGTGATAAAGCCGCGTTTCGAGATTAGTTTGGAAGTATCCGGATATAACGAGAGATATGTGAACCATCAATGGATGCTGTACACTCGTCTTTTGAAGCCAGTAATTATTTCTGATCATGGATCACATTCTAGCTAAACATCAGGCGGAGTGTGATATATTATATTAAAGTGTAATGTTTTCACGAACGTTTTTTGACAATTGCTTTTAAATTACGCAAAAATAGAGCAATTTTAGCATAAATCAATGTGTACACGTGCGTTGTTTTTTAATTTCAAGGTCGGCATTTAACTTTACGTTTGTTGAAAAACGCTCGTGTGAATACGCCCTAAAGATACTTTTTTATCTACACATGCGTTAGTCTTATCTAACTTACCCCTTATGACTTAAAATACAGAGATAATTGTATGTTTTTAAACAGATAAGAGCAATATATTTACATTATTGTCCTTCCTTAGTGGCCTAGTGGTTTACGTCGTAAGTCTGAATTCATCTCAGGTCATGCAATTCAGCACATTTAGTATTTACCAAACACATTTTTACATAAAAAATATAATGTTGAATAAAATCGAAATATAATATAATTTGACGTCTGCTATTAACCTAATTATTTTATAATTAATTTACAAAATAAGTAAATGATATAATAATTTAATTAAATTCGAAATTGCAGAGGAAAAATCAGTGTGGTCTTCCGGGTTTAGATTAGACTCTAGAAAGAATGTTTTATTTTTAAATACAGGAAAAACTTTAAATGTTGATAATAAAAAAATACATATTCATAAGATAATATAAACACCGATAACCTTATACGAGTATTAAAACAAAATATTAAGTTTGTTGTTGACATTTACGAAATATTTTAATTACATTTCTATATTAGGTTTTTTTAAATATAATTTGATGAGTTCCATTTCACAATTCTTCTTCAATTCTTTTATCTACATACCTATCCAAAGGTAATATTTTTATTAAATGTTGTCTTGTTTTTTTTTTTGTTTGTTAAAACATTACGTGCGAATTTTATTACACGCGGAATTATATTATTTATATATTTTTATTATATTTATTTTATATTATTCAATCCTAACTGCATCACCCACGTTTTCCCTTTTTCTTACAATTTCTCTCAAAACAATTGATTGTCTGGAAGACATTGCTATTTAGTGATGAGACCGCCATTTGCGGTTATTTATGATTCTTCTTTTCTGTATCCTTATTAATTGCACTAAAGAATTTATTATTATTATCGCAAATCATAATATGGGCGAAAACCCCTCGTCTTTATAAATGACGGTCCACACCTTAGAGAATGTATTACACAAATGTCAATTAAGGATTTTTCGTTTCCAAGTATCAAATTTTAGTTATTGGAAGACTTGCAGCATGACATGACATAGCGTGGCATTTCTTAAGTGAAGAGAGTCGTGGTCGGCAATCAGCCGGTCATAGGTCAATTGACGTTTAATTGTGAACAGAGTCGACGACTGCGTGAATCGGTGAGTCGACGGCCTCACGTGTACTTACTATCTAGCTAGGATATAAGTACATACATACCCTATGCTAAAAAAGGGCAATAAAAATATTATCTGAATCAAATACTTTTTTTTTAAATTGTCGGCATACGACAACACTCCGCCAGATGTAAAGCTAGAGTACGATCCATGAACGGAAACAACTGCTACTACAGATACATTTCTACACTCAGCAGTCATCCCTACTAACTGGCTTGTTGAGATGAATATGGGGCATCCAGATTGGCAGCGCTCCTCTCGTTATACCTGGCTACTCTACAGTACCCAAAAAAGTATTTGTTTTGATCGGGAATCGAACTGGGGACATTATGGAATTATACATTATACATAGATACATTACATTATAAAATAACAAATAATAACAGCCACGAGTAATAGAATATGAAATAGAACTTATTACAATGACTTCACCTATAATTTATTGTACCATTGTCACATTACAACGATAAGCTTAAAAAATAGAACGCAGTAAATGCAATTAATTACTATAACTACAGCAGATTTGTATTATGAATATTATTATCATTTGTTTATAATGTTTATACCATACTAGCTGTTCACCGCTACTTCATATGCGGATAAATAATTATTATGCCTTTTATAAAGATAAAATAACCCAAATGTAGGGAATGCAATCCCGATCTCGCGGGATCCCGATCTCGCGAGATCTCGTGTAATTTTTCGGGATCAATCCCGAAGCATAATATGACGAGATCCCGTTCGAGATTGACGGGATTGGGCGGTAGTGCTGCAGTGGTCAGCAACGCTACACACATCTACTCGGGGCGCAAACGGTGCGCTAGGGATGGGCGTTGATTCAACGAACTGTTTTTATCAACCGTTTTTCTACTGTCAACGAGTTAACCGTTTTTCGTTTTTAGCGAAACCAGTTAAATCCATCAACTGTTTGTAAGTCGCGTTTCGGGAATAGTTTGAAAGTAGCCAGGTATAACGAGAGGAGTGTGCACTGTCAATTTAGATGGTACATGCTCGTCTCCTCAAGCCGGTGTGTGGATGCGACTGCTGCCCGCTTTCTCTGTAGTAGCAGTTGTTTCCATTCATGGACCGCACTCTAGCTTTACATCAGGCGGAGTCACATGCCGAGCACCGAAGACGTTGATCAACCGAAAGGAAATGTAAATAATGCAATTAACGCTTACGAATGAGTGAGAGAGATACCAACAGTATAAGTTGTTGTAGCGTGAACGAGATATAAGCATTGTCTAATAAGGCTTATTGCAGAAAAAAAATTATTGGTTTATTTATTTGAGTTTTCATCGTTTTCAGTCATCCGAACTTTACATTTTCTTAAAACTAGACGAGATCCCGAAAATTCCGGGATCTCGCAGGATTGATATTTCTAATCCCGCGGGATCTCGAATTTGCGATCTCGAGTCGGGATTGCATTCCCTACCCAAATGTAACCCATATTAAATTTAAAAAAAAAAAGAAAAAAAAGAGAAAGAAATATCTTCTTAATTAATACAAAAATATTTTTTTAAAACTGTTAGTTTGTTAACGCATACGGGACAAACGTACAAAGAAACATTCACGCAATGTTGACGCAACCTGAAAATACAAATTTAAAAAGTAACTCACGCTATCCTGTCTCTCTTAACAGAAAGTCAACTGCTATCACAGAGAAATATCTCTAGGCAATAAATGCCTTCAAGCCGGTGTAGAGAAGTGCGCCTTGTCAACCTGAACAACTCACTCAACTCGGCATAGTGGAGACGACTACCGCCAAATTCTCTGTGCTATCTGCTTAACACAATGAGTGCGGTAGGCTGAATTTTCTTAGACTTCGTCCACAATGCGTCGAGTGAAACACAGTCGGCATGCCAGCGTTAGGCTGTCTAGCCCAACCAATACCCTGGCACCTTCCCCAAGGACCAGTGCATCCGTAATTAGGATTTCTCCACATAATAAAAAGGAGTTTGGTAGCGTATCAAATGCTGTAATATGTTTTAATATTAAAATAGTTTCGTAAATTGTACAACCGCAAATATTGTATCTCAACCCACTTCCAACTGATAATGAATATTATTATAAGCATTTGTGTCACAGATAAACTGCCACACTAATGGATTATTTATCTCAACGAAAGCGAAAATAATTAGACACAATTTCTGTTTAAAACATTTCTCAGAAACAAGTTAGGAGTTATAACGATCCGTGTTAAGTATTAAAATCTGTTATTTATAGTTTTCGTAAGAAAGAAATCCACTTCTTTGATAACCACTCAAAGTTCGGGATTTCTCACAATCTCTTAAGTAGGTATCAATGTTTTTTACTGTGAAATAAATTATGACACTTAAACCGATATAGATTACCCTGAAATAGAGTTTTCGTAGAACATGTTCAGGATTTTAGATAATTATGAAGTGTTATTTATTTACAGAACTTTATCTTCTAATATAATAAAAAATGAATCTTTATTTATTTGTTCCGGAATTACAAATCCACCTTTAATATATTTGTTTTTTGCGTTAACCTTTTTATTGAGGAGATACGAAGCTTTTTTTTAACATATTCCATAGGGATGAAATTGACAAGTCGTATGAGTATACGAAGTCGTGAGCAACAGCTAGTGATTTGTAGAAATTAAACAAGTTAGTCCATAACCGTAACAAAGTTTTTAAGGAAATGTTCAACCTCCGAATGCTAATCGTTAACAATCAATACAATGGTGCGGTTGGTTTCTACAAAACTTAAAAAAACAAAGCATGTTAGGCAACATAGCTTGCTAGTTCTTATATAATATCCCGTTTGATGGTTTTGATTTTTGAACAATTTGAAAAAAAACCTTTAGGAACAATGGCATTCATTTTGTTCTTTTATTGTTTCCATTTGCGAAGTGGATTTATGTGACTTTTTAAGTGGCTAGGACTACTTCTCTCATATAGTCTTATAACAAGGTTTGCCTTTTGTCAGCGCAGCGGGAGTGTTGTTTTTGTATAGTACCTTTTGTTCTTGAATAATGTCTTATGTAACAGTCACAATCTTTTGCATTTTAACAAAAAATCTATCTTTCATCACATTTGGTTCTCATTAACTTGGATTTTTGTTAGCATAAAGACGTACCGCTATACTCATGTGCGATTGCGCTATACACTGACAGATGAATGGTGGCAGTACCCCAGGACAACATACTGGGTTAATAACCATCATCAATCTGCATACCACTTTTTAAACTTACCATTTTCGGTTAGACGACTTTAAAAAAATGTCTCATTCTTTATTGTTTGTTACTTTTGGATTACATGTTTCTTATTTCCGAATTTGTAAATATAAGTCATAACTGTTGTACTAAATTTTCCTTATTTGTTCTCTTTAATAATTTGTAATCTAAATTAAATGTTTTTATTCCTTTATTTTTATCGAATGAAATAAACTTTTAATTTTAATATCAACTTTATTATTAAAGCTATGTACCGGGACAATATTTAGTAGAAGGCTTGGCCGCTGGAGCAATCATGACATGGGTTGCGCGGCTCGCGGCAGATCTCGAGCGAGTCGCGTGAAGGAACCGGTTACAAGGGCTGCCCTGCCACATTGTTCATTATTCAAATTAGTGCGTGCGGTTATAATTCGAGAGTCGAGTCGAGTGACGGTGATTAGGTACTACAGCTTGCAAGACAACATTTTACAATTTACTTACACTTACCGTCTGTTAGGTATAGGAAACTGGAAATCTGATAATTTTTCACGCAACACGACATGCGTTTTACATTAGGATTGTACTGGCACAAATCGATATCTAAAAATAGCAATCAAGTTATCAACAAAACCATAATAAAGAAATTCAATCAAATGTCATTAAATAGGTAGTGTACACTAAACAAAATGATAAAACAAGACTAACCGACTTCTTCATTAATGTAAATAATAAATTAATTAAATTATTTACTTATTATATTATTATTAATTCTTGGCATATTAAAATGTTGGATTTGTTATTATTAAATTATGATGAAAATTAAACAGATGAAAATCAACTGCTCCCACTTTGCGCACGGATACCTACTCTGTTTTTTATGTATGTGAAGTTGGCCCCCCATTATGAAAATTTTGAAAATTTAAGCGGAGTTCTGGTAGCCCCTCCAATAGTTCTAGAGTTCCCTATTAATAAAAAAAATAGTTCCGCTGATTAAAGTGCTGAAAACACGAAATGAAGTTTACACAATTTCGAAATTTTAAACACCTGTAACTCTTTCATTTTAGCTCCGATCGATTCCATTTCTTCAACAAATCGATAGAACTCCGAGGGGGGCCAATAGAACTCCAAAGAAAATTAACGATTTCTGAGAAATAAATTTTTTTTTCATACAAAATATGCAAATTTTAAAAATCGGAATTTCCGAGCCCCGTAGCTCTTTCATTTCAGTTCCGATCGGTTTCATTTCTTTGACAAATCGATAGAACTCCGAGGGGGGCCAATAGAACTCCAAAGAAAATTAACGATTTCTGAGGAATAAAATTTTTTTCGTACAAAATATGCTAATTTTAAAAATCGGAATTTCCGAGCCCCGTAGCTCTTTCATTTCAGTTCCGATCGGATTCATTTCTTCGACAAATCGATAGAACTCCGAGGGGGGCCAATAGAACTCCAAAGAAAATTAACGATTTCTGAGGAATAAAATTTTTTGTCATACAAAATATGCTAATTTTAAAAATCGGAATTTCCGAGCCCCGTAGCTCTTTCATTTCAGTTCCGATCGGTTTCATTTCTTCGACAAATCGATAGAACTCCGAGGGGGGCCAATAGAACTCCAAAGAAAATTAACGATTTCTGAGAAATAAAATTTTTTTTCATACAAAATATGCTAATTTTAAAAATCGGAATTTCCGAGCCCCGTAGCTCTTTCATTTCAGTTCCGATCGGTTTCATTTCTTCGACAAATCGATAGAACTCCGAGGAGGGCCAATAGAACTCCAAAGAAAATTAACGATTTCTGAGAAATAAATTTTTTTTTCATACAAAATATGTTAATTTTAAAAATCGGAATTTCCGAGCCCCGTAGCTCTTTCATTTCAGTTCCGATCGGTTTTATTTCTTCGACAAATCAATAGAACTCCAAGGGGGGCCAATAGAACTCCAAAGAAAATTAACGATTTCTAAGAAATAAATTTTTTTTCATACAAATTATGCTAATTTTAAAAATCGGAATTTCCGAGCCCCGTAGCTCTTTCATTTCAGTTCCGATCGGTTTCATTTCTTCGACAAATCGATAGAACTCCGAGGGGGGCCAATAGAACTCCAAAGAAAATTAACGATTTCTGAGAAATAATTTTTTTTTCATACAAAATATGCTAATTTTAAAAATCATTAATTTTCTTTGGAGTTCTATTGGCCCCCCTCGGAGTTCTATCGATTTGTCGAAGAAATGAAACCGATCGGAACTGAAATGAAAGAGCTACGGGGCTCGGAAATTCCGATTTTTAAAATTAGCATATTTTGTATGAAAAAAAAATTTATTTCTCAGAAATCGTTAATTTTCTTTGGAGTTCTATTGGCCCCCCTCGGAGTTCTATCGATTTGTCGAAGAAATGAAACCGATCGGAACTGAAATGAAAGAGCTACGGGGCTCGGAAATTCCGATTTTTAAAATTAGCATATTTTGTATGAAAAAAAAATTTATTTCTCAGAAATCGTTAATTTTCTTTGGAGTTCTATTGGCCCCCCTCGGAGTTCTATCGATTTGTCGAAGAAATGAAACCGATCGGAACTGAAATGAAAGAGCTACGGGGCTCGGAAATTCCGATTTTTAAAATTTGCATATTTTGTATGAAAAAAAATTTTATTCCTCAGAAATCGTTAATTTTCTTTGGAGTTCTATTGGCCCCCCTCGGAGTTCTATCGATTTGTCGAAGAAATGAAACCGATCGGAACTGAAATGAAAGAGCTACGGGGCTCGGAAATTCCGATTTTTAAAATTAGCATATTTTGTATGAAAAAAAATTTTATTCCTCAGAAATCGTTAATTTTCTTTGGAGTTCTATTGGCCCCCCTCGGAGTTCTATCGATTTGTCGAAGAAATGAAACCGATCGGAACTGAAATGAAAGAGCTACGGGGCTCGGAAATTCCGATTTTTAAAATTAGCATATTTTGTATGAAAAAAAATTTTATTCCTCAGAAATCGTTAATTTTCTTTGGAGTTCTATTGGCCCCCCTCGGAGTTCTATCGATTTGTCGAAGAAATGAATCCGATCGGAACTGAAATGAAAGAGCTACGGGGCTCGGAAATTCCGATTTTTAAAATTAGCATATTTTGTACGAAAAAAATTTTATTCCTCAGAAATCGTTAATTTTCTTTGGAGTTCTATTGGCCCCCCTCGGAGTTCTATCGACTTGTCAAAGAAATGAAACCGATCGGAACTGAAATGAAAGAACTACGGGGCTCGGAAATTCCGATTTTTAAAATTTGCATATTTTGTATGAAAAAAAAATTTATTTCTCAGAAATCGTTAATTTTCTTTGGAGTTCTATTGGCCCCCCTCGGAGTTCTATCGATTTGTTTAAGAAATGGAATCGATCGGAGCTAAAATGAAAGAGTTACAGGTGTTTAAAATTTCGAAATTGTGTAAACTTCATTTCGTGTTTTCAGCACTTTAATCAGCGGAACTATTTTTTTTATTAATAGGGAACTCTAGAACTATTGGAGGGGCTACCAGAACTCCGCTTAAATTTTCAAAATTTTCATAATGGGGGGCCAACTTCACATACATCTGTTTTTTTCTTTTTTAATTTTCATCATAATTTAATGAAACATATTAAAAATTATGTTTTTTTTTTTGAGATGGTCTTGTGTATCATTATAATTAAGTTATTGTTACTAACTAGTTAGTAGACAACAAAATGCAGATATGATATCACATCTTATTTATACACATTATCTGAAACATATTTATATAGGCAATTATCGTCGTCCGATATTAGCATATAAATAAGCACAGTTTATATAGTAATCGTGTTACGATTGACGTAAATAGAGGCGGGTATCTCGGTACAATTGTTGAGTTATGGACTTATGGTGTGATAGTTGGCGACAACTGGTTCTGGAGGACTAGTGGTACGAAACCGGTCCCTGCGACTTCCTCGTAAGCAATTGAATTTGTTGAATCAGATTACAGGGGCTTTATATTAAATAGCCTTATATTCTAAAAACTTGCTGACATACTATTCATGGCAATTTTGTCATGGTTTTTAGCAGCCTATGCCCAACTTCTACCATCACTTTCAAGTGCAACTGTGAAGTTCTTTGCGTTACAGATTAACAAGGAGGCGTGGCAACTGTATCAAGAAACATTAAACGTCTACGTTTTTAATTAAAAATTATAGTTACATTTAAGTCAATTCGTGCTCGGCCTACTTATAGGACCCTCCTCGTCATCTTGGCCGCTTAGTGTCATCAGGCCAGCACAGCGGAGACATATTACTTATGTATTTTCATGATATGAAAAATCATTCGAAAAATAAGCCTGCTTCAAACCTCTCAATATTTATAGTAGTAAAACTCAAGATACGGAAAGTGATTGAATACAAAACAAGCAACTAAAGGAATAATGAAGTAATAAATGGTGAAACAGATTTTGCGCTGTTAATACAAGATTTAATGAAGCAACAAATGTAACCTAAGATCTAGATTGTAAATGCAGAAAATTATAGCTATCTTAAGAATTCTATGTAGCAATCTCTAGTTGGTAGTTTAATTTCACATAATTTGTAACAGCGGAAAAGTTTACACAGTAGCTCGGCATGTAAAACTACACTCCGCCTCATGTTAAACTAGTGTGTGATCAGGGATATTTTTTGCTTTTAATAAAACAAAAACAATAACAGAAAAAGAAGCTCTACAAATGACGAGTGTCTGGATTATTGACGTGTAATTCCAATGTTTATTAAAGTTTTTCCCCCGTTTCTTTGTATTTAAAATAGATTCCATCGTAATGCTTTATTCGAGCAATAACAAATACATATTTTCCTGCATCAAATGCATTAAACAAGAGTAATTTTAATGACGCATCATGAACACGGTCAGCCGGACCTTCGAGAAGTATATTAACGATTCTTTGTCTGAAAAATGATTGTTTACATTTACAAACATGATCTTTGGAGAAAATAACAACTACCTTCTGATGCAACTTGTAATATATGTTTGTTAATAATTAATTTATTTGATGACTGATTCTTAGCTCTTCATAATAAATAACGTACTACGTTTATTAAATCACGTTTTCAGTATATTTTAGTTATGGTTTACAAACAAGTTTTAAATAGGACAGGCAAATTGTTAAATCAATAGCTTTTATTATCGTGAACATCTTCATTAAATACTTTTAGCTTTAAGGTGACTATGTTTTATTATATTTAATATTATAGTATTGTAAATATAGTAAATACACACCACGCTAATCCAGACAAGCAAAAAAGAAGATTCTCACTAAGAACATACCTACTTAAAGAGGTATTAATCCCTCTGAACAAAGAGTTTTTTTTTGTTTAACAATTTCCTCAAAATTTCTGACAATAATATTATATAATATAACTATTATAGTTTTATGTGAATAATCTTTAATTTAATAGCGTGGTCTCTTAGTAGACGGCGACACATAATTTCTCATTATCCGGATTACCCTGATTGCCTAGGCCCAGGGTTCACAACAACCAGTTATTGTAAGTACTGGCTATATTGTATTGTTGTTACAGAAACTTTAGTACCTAGGTATATTTGCATTTCTATATTGTTAAGTTAATCTGATTTTAAGTAGTTTTCTATACATTGTCTTATAGCAAGCAGAATGGCTTGGCCTAACTATTGATAAATAAATAAATATAAGTGTTACATAGTAATTGAAGAATGAGTAGCTGCAACATTCGTTTTTAGAGGCAAATTTCTATAAATAGAAACAACAACGATTATTACTTTATTACCTAAAATCGATTCGTTATGTCAGTTGTTTTGATACCGATTATAATGGCCGGCTATATAAAGATAGGCGAAAATGTCAATCTGCTGAGGAACCGGTTAACTATGTGTACAGGTACTTCCTTATTGTTGATAAACTGCTTTTGAATTAACCTGTCTCATAACAACTCAGTATTATTCTTCATAATGTGAATCTATTACTTGAAGGTATTTTCCTATTGAATGCTAAATCGTATTACGTGATTAGTCGCACAAATTGTTAACTTCTTATTTACAAGATATTTATTAACGTGATTCAACGGATATTATATTTCAATGTAGCTAAGGGTGGTGACCGATAAGATCGGTAAAGCGGATTATAGTGTCTTTTCAGAACAGCCGTGATCTCTCGCTAAAATTTGACCGGTACCAATGTAACTATGTTATATGTACTTTGGTCGCTCAGTGCCTTTGATACAAGCATTAGTACAGGCCTTTAAAAAGTAGTCGAGTTCACCTAGAGATATAGGACTCCTTTATTCGTATTACGTTTAATAAGCTTAGTATTGAATCGTCTATGTCTATAAAGATGGCCAAATCGTAAAAATCCCGATTAACATATAAGCTATAAAACGACACGGCTAGATAGAACAAGTTCAATTATTAAAATGTTGTAGGTATAATCAAAAAGAACGTCTGACATTTTGCTTCTTGGCCAACTTGCGTAGCTGGCTACTCTGCTACTTGGACGTTTTAATACTAAGCCGTATAAAAGCACTGAGATATTTTAAATATTTTATTATTTATTTATTTGTTCACAACTCACGGTCACACACACTCACTTCATAAGTTGCCTGGAAGAAATTGTTGTCCAGTGTCTTAAAACTATTGTTATTATTGCACAATCATTATCATCAGCCCCAGTCGTACTCCAGGCGCTCCTATCTCCCCACTACGCGTACCCACGTCCTTCCAGTTACTTTTATAATATCGTTATACTGTTAAAAATATTAATATTATAAATTAAAGAATCTAATCACTTGACTTGCACAATTAATCGTATGTTAAACGCGTGAGTGTGGCAGTGCCGCGGGCGCATCTATAAAGGGCAGACTCATGATATAAAACTCGTTGCTGCTGTTCCTTATAAGAAATTGAGCATTATATACAGTCTCTACACATACATTGGAGCAATTATGATAATATAATGACGGAAAAATCCAGCCAACATAAGAACAAGTCTCTGATCTTCCATTATGGCGAATGCGACAAGAAAAATGTCACTAACATTATTTTATAGCTGATGTTAATTTTAAACTCGTATTTTTCTCAATAATTAATGCCTTTTTTATAGCTGCCTACATGACAGCGCTCCGCCTGGTGTTAAGCTAGAGTGCGGTCCATGAACAGAATCAATCTAGTGGTGACACTGGCAGACTGAGCTAATTATTATAAAAAAAAAGTTAATTTTATACTTGTACTTTTCTCAATAATTATCATCATAATTAATACAAATAAACACCGCTATAAAGTTATTTATTTTACATTTTACAAAAGTAGGTTTTGATTTCATAAACAACTTAACCACAAAGAAATTGATAATTAAATTTAACATAGAAATTAGAAATTAATTAATACTTTTCTTTCTTACTGTTATTTAAACCGTTTATGATTTCGGTTTTAAAAATTGTAACAGTTACATTTGATTATTACACGTGGTAAAGAAAAACGATAATTTTCAACGCTATTTGATTTTAACTTGAAAATAAATCTTCGTTGCTATGGTAACAATGGGTTAGCTCTGATGATGACAGACAATTGTTGTTACCAAAGTCTGCTAGCCTGTGATAGTAGATACATATAGATACCATCTTCAAGTGTAACGCACCCACGAAGTGTGAAGACGCGTTTCAGAATCATCTTGGTTGGTAGCAGCCTGGTATAACGAGTGAAGTTTTGTATATGTACAATGTTGACCTGGACGGTGCCCGATTGTCTCATCAAGTCGACATAACTGAGGCGACTGTTGTATGATGATATATCTCTGTGGTAGCAATTGTTTATGGTCGTGAACAGCAGTCTAGCTTAACATAGGCGAAGTGTGGTCCATTGCCGGGCTCCTATAGTTATTTTTTTTACAACAATAAACCTAATATACCTACTTAGTACTACGTTGTGATTTTTTGTTTAATAAATCTATCGTTAACTCCATTAAAATTAGGTTTACAATTGTACAAATAAGAATGCAATTTAGAAGTTAACCAAATAAAGGTTGCAATAATATCACTAAGATAAGAAAATCAGCACAAATCTAGATTTGCACAGATATATCTACAACAAATGTCATTAACAATGATAAGATTGCATTGAAAATTATCTTATTTACAAATTACCTACTTTGGCGAAATTAAATAAAAACTTGTGAACACTTTTATGTTTTAAAGGAGAATGCCCATTCGCCTAAGAAAAAGGGGCCCACAATTTTTTTCTCGAGTTTGTCGATGATTTTTAGTTAATTTCTTAGAAAAATAAATCTACTTCCTTATTACCGATCAGTTTTAATTTTTTCACCCGTGTAATTGAGTTATTAGATGTTTTCTGATGCAATATTTGTGGTTATTATTATATTAAATGCTTTATTTGATTAATGATATCGGTTTTTATGTAATTAAACATTGTCTATTAATTGGCAAATTATGTATTGATATAATTAAAATGAATTAATGTAATAATAAGATATTATTTTAGAATATTGTTTTGTTACCAATCTATTAGGTATCAATGCCCTGTGGGCATGGGCATTCTCCTTTAAATTAAAATGACTGTGTTGTTAATTTATTTATACATATATTTATTATTAAAATCTTCACACTGCAAAATTGTATCTCTCCATTTTGGGTGAATGTATAATGTGAAAACAAGAAAATGAGCGACGCGTTGCCCTGGAGCAGCACAGTATCGCGCTCTCATTGGAAAATTCGTCATTGGGACACGTTTAAAATTTGTTTAAATTTTGACACAAATACTCAAAGAAATTGTGAGAAAAATCACGGAACGATATGACGCTGAAAAGGGTAACGAACTCATTTCTTTCCTATGTGTACATAAAAGGCCGTAACGCAATTATGATAACATAAATTGATTGATCACAGGGTTAAATTACTTATATCGGTCATACCTATGAAAGGGACTGGAAAAAGGTAATCTACAAAGTATTCTTTTGAAAACTACTCAGAATATAACCCACAGTTTATGATGTTATAAGATTTTTTTTATTGTAGCTCGGCATGTGACAACATTCCGTCTGATGTAAAGCTAGAGCGCGGTCCATGAATGGATACTACTGCTACTACAGAGAAATCTCTACAGGCAGCAGTCGCCTCCACTATGCCGGCTTGAAGAGACAAGCGTTTACCATCCAGATTGACAGTAACTGTCAGTCACTGGTCACCTGCCGAGTTACTAATTCCCACTTCAAAACTGTGCAGTCCGATCGTCAACATGTTGAAGAATAGGCTGCGCAGTCCTGGACTGCACATTCCTGCCGGCTACAGTCCTGTGTGAGAAAGACTGTGTGTGGACGGGCTATAATACCTACTTATGTTAAACTGACAGACGTTAAGCTTTCGATCACGGATTTGTTTTTTTCTTTGTTATTATTTCTACAAGACACATCATTTTAATATTTAATTCGTACTTTAGTCTAAAAAGTTTTCTATTTACTGAAACTTATAAATAACGCAATATTTAACTCTTCTCTATATCTGATTTGATATATACAAATAAATCTAAGTAAACACGCGGGTGGTAAACAATTTATAAATATGGAAAAAAGAAGTGGAATAAAACAAACTAGTTTTATAACCGTTCATTAAAAAATACGTTGAATAATTTAAAAATTTCTTTTAATTAGATCCTTTTTGTTTATTTAATTAAGTCCTTTTATTTAACAAACGCCGCGGTTTAATCAGTTGTTTATTGTAAATAGGAAAACCACAATAAATTGGTTTATCGCTATAAAGGTTATAATACAAATAGGTATGTATTACAAACATTATTATTCTGACCTATTTTGACTGTAGCCATGACTAAACAATAAAAACATTTAGTTGATTAAAAACTTTCATTCAGAGTAGATGTTGAGTTTCTTCTTAACGGAGTCCAAGTAAACCTATTCACAATAAATTATTTTATTTTAAATTTAGCCAGAGTGCTACCATAGATACTCATATAGACGACACCAGTTTGGCGAGGCTCTTTCAGGCGCAAGGTCCAACCAGGACGTCGGTTACCTCAGCTTTGCGAGGCCTCTTCCCAGACAATTAATTTTTTTTTAAAACAATTAATTTAACTCCGCCTGATGTAAAGCTAGAGTGCGGTCCATGAATGGAAACAACTGCTACCACAGAGAAATCTCTACGGGCTGCAGTCGCCTCCACTATGCCGGCTTGAGGAGACGAGCATGTACCATCTAGATTGACAGTGCACACTCCTCTCTTATACCATTTCAAACTATTCCCGAAACGCGACAAGGTCACTTCACTTTTTTAATGCAGCTTTTTAACTTGTTAAACTGTTTTGCGAAGCCCACGGAGGGGTCGCGTTTGTCGGCGTCGGTCTTGCATCTGAGAAGAATATATCAAGTTTACTTAAATTTCTTTTTTTTTTCAGTACATTTCAAAAATGTATTTTATTCTGACAATTTCTTAATAAGGTGAGATCAATATTATTTCAAAAATTGTCTGTATTTCGAATAGTACCGTAAGTAAAATGCAAATGATAAAGTCACTGCTAATTCTATGCAGAATTACTTCCTAGGTTAACCGGTCCTTAATAGTAACTACCAATGTAATTAACAGGGAGAAATGAATTATCGTGTGGAGTTTATTTACTATGTAAGTAAACTTTATCCTCCTAGGTACAGTTGCACCACATAATTTAACCATTACCTTTACGTTAAAGTAATGGTTAAATATACAGTCACTGTTACCTAGGTGATAACGAAACGTCAAAATCCATACATTTTGTTGTCGATTCGTTTAAGTGACAACTCTCGATTGGCCTTTGACTTTAACCACTGTCACTTTTGACGATTACTTTAACGCTAAGTTGGCTGGTCAAAATTAAAATAACCGTTAAACCAATGTCACTAACGTCAAGTGTAGGAAAAAAACAATGTATTTTTCTGTTATTTTTTTCGAGAATGTACTCCTCATTACATCATCCACCCTTTTATCGATACCGATATGAATTTACTACTGTTACGATGTTGTAACACGTGTAGAATAAATGTTAACGTAATCGTCAACGTCATCATAAAATGTAACAGTCAAAGGGTCTTAGGTTTCAGCAAGACTCGATTAGAAAAAAAAAATACTGCATATTATTAAAAACGTTTAGTTTCTTTTTTAATTTATAGTTTTAGGCATTTTAGGTGTTTTCTGTTTTTGAGAGTAACTAGGTATAATAACACTGTATCTGGATGGTGCACATTTGTGTCCTCAAGTCGGCATAGCGTCGGTACTGCTGTACTTATCTGTAGTAGCAGTTGTTTCCTTTAATGGACCGCACTCTAGTTTTACATGAGGCGAAATGTTTATTGTGTTTTAATAAACGCATTTTAATATAAACTAATGATTAAAAATTATTAAATTATTATTATTAAAGAGTGTATCGCGTTACAATTGATGTTTAATGCCTAATAAGTGTCAAGTGGTGTAGTTCAGCGTGTAGTTTGGCTTGTATCCGCAATTAAATTGCTTTTCGTTTCGTTTTACGTGCAGCGGTCTGTCTGTATTCATTGCAGCCACCCGATCTCTCCCAGCAAGGCAAGGGCAGCACGCAGCCTAAAATCAAGCAGAAGGACCGCTATAAATGTTGCAGTATACTTAATTCTCATATTGAATATTTTAAGCAGACTGAGAATGGTTAGTAGCCCAATCTGGTGTATAACCTATAACGGGAGGAGTGTTCACTGTCAACCAGGATGATGTTTTGTCTCCTTAATCGGGAATATTTATTTTCTATTTAATTCCATGAACGGAAACAACTGCTACTAAAATTTCTACAGGCAGCAGTCGCCGCCGCTATACCGGCTTGAGGAGACGAATGTGCACAATCCAGACTGACAGTGCACACCTGGCTACTCCCAAACTGTTCTCTAAACGCGACGCAGTCTACATTCGAAAGTGGTGATACTACTCCAGGACTGCTGCCTGTAGGAGTTTCTCTGGGATAGTAGTTATTACTGTTCCTACAACACAAAAGATTTATTTAGCTAATATATAACGAAACGATTATGGTCAAACGCGTGCGACTAATTACCATGTAACACGTAAACTTGTGGTTTTTTCAGCAAACGCTTCTCGTGCGTGTACTCGAAACACGAAATGTATTGCATTCAGTGTCGTAATAATTACACAATAGATGCAATAATGCAAAGAATGTAGGTGGGATTGCTATTAGCTAACTAGTTAATTGTAGCGATAAATTGAGACGAAATAAATAATGTAGATTAAAGACAATGATTAGTGATTTATATTTAGATAACAATTGTTTCCTTGGAGGATAATTAATAACTGTTATCCCTGAATGAATGTTTTATATAGTTTTTTTTTATTGTAGCTAGGCATGTGACAACACTCCGCCTGATGTAAAGCTAGAGTGCGGTCCATGAATGGAAACAACTGCCACTAAAGAGAAATCTCTACAGGCAGCAGTCACCAGTCACCACAGTTTATTTTCTTATTAAATTATAAATGAATATTGAATAGAAAAATAATGAAATGAAACTTAAGACTTTTGTGTGCGTGTTGATTTTTTTATCTATTAAATTTTCGTCATTTCATAATAAAAGAAATCTAACATTTAAAATGCCACAAATTAATAAAAAAAAACCGATACTTTATTAAGCAAAATTAGTAAATAAATAAATACATTTATGTACAAAGTTAACACCAGTCGAAGAGTTACAAGCGAACATATAATTAAAAGAAAGAAAAAAAAATAAAAGCACTCCTAAAAAGTAGTAGGCAGACTGAATGATGGTTAGTAACCTGGTCTGCCCTCCTGGGGTAGTACCAATTCTTCCGTAACACTCGTGAAGAAGATCTGTTTGGAAGTAACCAGGTATAACAAGAGGAATATTACTGTCAACCTGGATAGTGCACATTCGTCTAGTGCAAGTCGGCATAGCGTAAGCAACTTCTAATAATAATAACTGCAATTATTTGCTTAGTGTGAAGAAAAACAAGCTTCGAACAAAATAATGTTGAACTATACTTTCTATAAACAAGATTGCATATGACCTTCTGAACAACACTATTTCCCATACAAGTATAATCAGAATCACACAGGAAGACATGCTTTAATCATGCTCGCAAGGAACCCGGCAGTAACCGGCTGATTGCTGTTCAGAGGTCACCAGCCACCTTCGACAATCGACAGCGAACGGTGCCCTTTTGTAACTACCTGTGCACTTACTATAAACGGAAACACATGCTTCGTAACGCACGCGTTTAATACGTGCTTGAAGTGAGCTGAAGATTAGCTACATCACTAATTCGTGTTATACCTAACTATAGTAACCCGGCTATAATTTCACACCCCACCGCACTCTAGTGGTCCATCAGCGAACACAAATGTTATCATAGAGAAATAAATATCTGCATGCAACAGTCGCCTCCACCATTTTTGAGGAGATGAATGAACTATTTATTTATAATATAATTTGTAACTAGAATATAGCGTTACAATAATTTATGTTCACCCTAGTGTAAATTATATGTATTGAAACAAAAAAATGTCCTAGAACATCTCTAATAGGCAAAAAACTAATGGAAAAACGACCTTATACCTTGAGTTATAAGGATAGGAAACAAGCATACGTCCGATAGTTTGTTTGGCTGGCGTAGTTTCTTAAATCATTAATTAAATTCAAGCATATTTATTTATTAAGTAACAATCAATGTAGGCGATGTTACTATTCATATGTAACTATTCGGATGTTGTCATGAGTTACAAAAGGACAGATATACATTTTTTTAAATTTTCGCCTCCCACAACTACCTCTTCCACCCACCGCGTCCAAACTCCCTTACTTTCACCAGGAGACCGAGGGTTATCTACCACCCCAACGGGAAGTAGATTGGAGTTGGTGGTCATAGAGAAAACCCTGTCTTTACGTACTAACATTAACATTTTATATAAGTATTTAGATATTTAGATTACTATTTTATTTTAAGAATATTATTGGTGGTATACATAACGTGACCAAACGTCCTCTGTTGAACAGGACTGTTCTGTTTTTTGGTACTCCGTCTCGTTGCCCCCGAAGGATGTTTCGGGACGCAGAATCCCGTTCGGTGTAGAATTTTAAAGTCGCAACCGATGGCCGATATTATTATAGATTGTATTATTCAACATTTTGAAAATTTTGTATAAACCTAGTACCAAAATATAGGTTAAGAAACGTCGTTTTTTTGGTTATGGATTGAGAGAAAAAAGTTTTGAGAAAAAAAAAAAGGTCACAGGACACGAAAAAAAAATCGGGAATAGTTTGAAAGCAGCCAGGTATGAGGGGTGTGCACTGTCAATCTAGATGGTACATGCTCGTCTCCTCAAGCCGGCATAGTGGAGACGACTGCTGCCCGCACAGGTTTCTCTGTAGTAGCAGTTGTTTCCATTCATGGACCGCACTCTAGCTTTACATCAGGCGGAGTGTTGTCACATGCCGAGCTACAATTAAAAAAAAATAGAATGTAAAAGGGCTGGTGCCATCCTCATTAACCAAACATTGTATTCATCATTTTGATGAGGTAGGGTAAGCAGCAAACTTAAAAATCACAAAACCGCGTATCAAATTCGCTGGGTATAAGTAGTTCTTTTTTGAGATCATAATTTATAACATTTATTGCATCTTTTTTTGACATTAATTGTTCTAGTCTAATTGGGCTATTATTATTAAAAAACCTTGCTAAATTCTGTCCGGAACCAATGTAATTATGTTATACACGTATGTACTTTGGTCGCTTAGAGTCTTGTGATACAAGCACTTTTTTTATTGTAGCTCGGCATATGACAACACTCCACCTGATGTAAAGCTAGAGTGCGGTCCATGAACGGAAACAACTGCTACTACAGAGAAACCTGTGCGGGCAGCAGTCGCCTCCGCTATGACAGCTTGAGGAGACGAATGTGCACCATACAGATTGACAATGCTGTGGAACTATTTCCGAAACTAACGCGTCACTTCACGGGTGTTACATTCGAAAGTGGTGGTACTACCCCAGGATGGCAAACTGGACTAATAACATAACATAGTTTAATAAACATAACATAGTTAAATCTGTCAAAATTTAGCGAGGTTCGAACACGGATCTCATCGATCATGAGTTCATGCGTCTTACCGCTAGACCGCGGCGCTCAAAATAAAATACTAAATAAATTATTTGCAAAATGTTCAATATGAACAGACACTTTTGAAACGGATGTTTGTTTTACTAATTGCTTACTACTTATTAGCGCGCAATAACGAAGTGAATTAAAAATACATAAATTTGTCACATTAAATTACAAAAATACACAATAAAAAAAACAAAACAATACACGAATGTCACCTATAACAAAAAGACAATATACATTATGATTATTTAATTGATTTTATTGCAAACAACAATGACCGATAGACAAAGTATTCAAAGCATTATGTATGAGTCTCTGTAGTCATCTTTAAATAGCAGAGGCAAATGAATTGACCCCACTCGAGGACAACTTCTGCTCTTCAAAAACACAAACTTTATTAAACACTTTATTTACAAATTTAATTGTAGCCCTTAATTGTAAGTCGATAAAGCTGCAAATTGAACTGTTATTTGACATGTTGTTATACATTTTAAATATAAAAAATATCATCTTGAAATATAGCTTGAAGGTCTGATATGTGTGATTTCATTCATTTTGCTAGGACACATTTAATTTTATAAATTGCATACAAAACTATAAAATCTATTCAATTTGTTTGCAATTTATTTAAGCCGGTCGGTTACCAAAGCGACAATTTAACTCTGTTTTCGTAGATTTTGAGCGGCCGTGGTCTAGCGGTAAGACGCGTGAACTCACGATCAATGAGACCCGTGTTCGAACCTCGCTAAAGACCGGTACCAATGTAACTTTGTTAAATGTACTTTAGTCGCTCAGTGCCTATAGCCACTATTAAAGAGTGGTAGGCAGACTGATGATGGTTATTTGTCCAGTCTGCCGTCCTGGGGTAGTACCACAACTTTCGAATGTAACACCCGTGAAGTGACCTTGTTATGGAGTATGCAATGTCAATCTGGATGGTCTCTCTCTCTCTCTCTCTCTCGTCTCTAAGCCGGCATAGCGGAGGCGACTGCTGCCTGTAGATTTCTCTATAGTAGCCGCTCATGGACCGCGCTCTAGCTTTACATTAAGCGTAGTGTTGTGAACGAGCTACAATAATAAAAGTTATACGAATTTCGGTATTATTTATCAACTGTGACGTAGCGCTGACGATACGCCTCACTTAGGTACTAACCTAATGAGTATAGAATGCCTCCATCATGTTATGAACGTGTTTGCTACGCGATATTGTAATAAACATTGCTCAGCTTGCCTATCAAACTCCTATTACAAAATTATTCCCATATGAAAAATGAGTTCGCTTACTTACTTACGTTTGCATTACGCAGTATATTTCATTTATGTACTTATGATGTAAACATTTTTTTCCGTGACCACACTGGAGTGCGATCTATGAGCGGAAACAACTGCTACCACAGTCACCAAGGTCCCTCCACTATGATTGCTTGTTGAGAACACGAATGTGCACCGTCCAGTGCCGGATTAAACTAGCGCGGGGCCTGTAGCAAATTCTACCAAGGGGGCCCTGGGTTTGCTTTAGGTTCTCAAGTTTAGGGTATTAAATAAGTGGAAGTGAAGCTAGCCTAAGGAGCTTCGCGTTCAAGACATATTTTTTATATTTACATATTTTACGGTCTTATCTAAATTAATATTTTTTATTACGGTCAGACAGGCGTTGGAGCGCGGGGCTTGTAGCATTTGCTACTCTTGCTACGTGGCTAATCCGGCACTGGCACCGTCTATTGACAGGGCACACTCGTGCTAGACTACTTCTAAGCATATTCAGAACTATTAAAAGAATTACATAGAATTACATCCTCAAGCTTATTTTACTAATTGGGGTAAATAATTATAATTTTAAATAGGTTGAAAGAAGATTGCCCATTTGTCTAAGAGATAAGAGAGAGAAGCTGCTCGTCTCCTCAAGCCGGCATAGTGGAGGCGACTGCTGCCCGTAGATTTCTCTGTAGTAGCAGTGGTTTCCATTCATGGACCGCACTCTAGCTTTACATCAGGGCGGAGTGTTGTCACATGCCGAGCTACCATAAAAAAAAGTTGTTTTTTCTAGAGTTCGTCGATGATTTTTAGTTGATTTTGTAATAGAAATAAATCTACATTTCTTATCAATAAATAGTTTTAATTTTTATATTAATAAATTAATGAAAGAATAAAATTATTATTATAATATATTGTTTTGTTAAGAAACTATTAGATATGAAGTTGGCCCAAAAATGGGCATCGCCCTTTTGAAAAAAAACCGAACCAAAACGAACTTCTAGACTATCATATTATGTATTTTAAACGGTGCAAAACTTAGTTGCTTACTTAACTTACTCATTTTGCGTCGAGAATGTTCGGCATGTCATTATCTTTTTCCGGTCATTACGTTTCTTTATGATTTACTGATTAATACAAATATTTACATATAATAACTAAAACTACTTATTCTGTTAAAATGAATTTTAAACTATTGAATAGATACAATAACTTTTGTCAAGAAAATTCCGAATGTCAGAGTGGTCAACTGCTCAGAAAGGGTCAAGTGAGGAGCACCCTCAACTGACGTGTTTGCATGAGGGGAGTAATGGATGTGGTCGAAGCGAAAGTGGTATGTAAAGAGAGGAGTCGTTCCAAAGTTTCTGCCTACCCCAAGGGACAGGGCGTGAGCTAAGTAGTAGTAGATATCATAATATTAGGTCTTCAGCGTTGTTTTTCCTCGATTTAACATTCTTTAAACAAACAAGAAATAAAATAATAAATTAATACCCTCCATATTTAACAGTACAAGTAGCGCAGTAAACAGGCAGCAAAACTAGCAGATCAACCAGCCAAACCTGCTCTAAAATGCAACAACTTTTTGTTGCAGCTTCGCTCCAAGAAATTCTTATTGGTCAAATCTGAATTAATGCAGGCGGGTGTCGAAGTATATTAATTGAACTGAATTTAAAAGAGAATCTAAACGCTAAACAATGTAGGTATATCCGTTTATTGTGGGGATAAAGTATACTTTACGTTGTTAATTGTTAAAAACAAATTAAATACATATAAGCAGTGAACACCCATGCCCGGTTTTAAAAGTTTTTTAAAAACAAAACAAGGCCCGAACCAAAGCGAATATTGCCGAGCGAGCTAACCGAATCTGCGCCACAACGTGATCGTGTTGTTTGATTTGAAAACAAAAATTACCCGTCGCGTCTCGTCCTGCCGGTTTCGCTCGACGCCCTCAGTGCGCTGGCAAGCGTGATACGGAATGTACGTGTGGTGCGATCTGCGCGAGCGGTGACTCTGCGATATTTTCTACGATTTTATACACCCAGAAGTTATTTTTTGGAGTATACAGCTAAGGGAATATAAATATTGACAACGTTCGGTACTGATCGCGCCGAATTATAATAAAACTGACAGTGAATTTCCGTATAGACGCGAGTTTTGAAAAAAGTGAAACAAGACAATTTGAAATAAAAGACGGTTTTGTACATTTTCGCAGTTGTGCGAAATTGTGTTCAAAAATTATAAGGTCAAGAAAAAAGAATTCACCTTCAGCCAACTAGATTAATCGTGTAAAAAATAATCAAAAAATCTACAACGAACATTAAAATTTGAAGTAACCGTAGAAAAATATTTCAACAAATTGAACGTGGACTTTATCTTCAGAAAATTTAAGTGTTTCGTGCATCAGTGGATCTGTTTAAAGCAATTGAGAAATTCTGGAATAAGTGTCGACTATCAAAATTGGAAGATGTCTACTGCCATTATGCATCAGTCTGCATTGTATGACTTTGGGGACCTGAAGTTGAAGGTAAGATTTATATTTCTTTTTAACAATGACGATACCTATTGTAATAAATAACTTGATTTCTTTTCTAATTTGTTTTGCGGTGATTTATTGAGATAGGTAGGTAAATAGAGAAGTTTGAGCTATTATTAATTGTTAAATGTCCTGAAAAATATCAAATTTTTTTAGGTTTTAAAGAATCTTAATCAAATTTTAATTTAGAATCAAGTGTAGTTATACGTAAAAAATCTTTTAACGACACAACCAAAGATTATTTTTTCTTACCTATCAAAAATTGACAATTTACTATTTCTAATTTTAATTTATTTATTTATTTAATTCCAATGTTTGCTTGTTTAAACTTATAAATCTGGACTAATTTTGGGTACCTTCAATTTTATAAATTCAGTTTACTAAATATATTAAAAGTCAAAACATCCATCCCAAGTTAACAAGTTACATTATTGTTTTTTTTTAAATGCAGGCTTTTGTTTTTAATTATTTATGTACCTACCTATATAAATATAGTCAAAAGTACTTTAGAAATGTGCCTGTGTAATAAGGAATTCAATCTGACTAGAAAGAAATATGCAGTTAAATGCTCAGTTGCAAGACCCTAATGCAACTATGTAAGAACCTGATTTCATCACAAAAGTAAAAGTAAAGTTTTGCAATGCATTAGATCATTTTAATATTATCGTTAAATAACATTGAAAGGTTGTTGTTTTTTTTTATTTAATTTGAAATATTATTGCTTATTTTTTGTTACAAAACTTAGGTTTTTGAGTGTATTTAAATTCTTAGATGATTAATAGAAACAGTTAAGGAATATACAGGTCAAATGAGTTTTTATTTTTTATTAGTGATCTTTTTGATTTTTAAATTTTGGAGTTGTTTTATTTCACAAATAAATATTCTATTATGTTTATTATAATATGTTTTATCTATGTACAATGTACATATTTATAAAATATGTATATTTTGTAATCTTTTTAAAAAATAATCTAGGTAGGTAATTGTAGAATCAAAATTATTATATTAATACCTACGTGTACTTAGGTAATCATATTTTACGCCACTGCGGATGTCATTGTGATAAAAAATAGTTATTTTAATTTTATCGGTTAAAGGCCTTAATAGTCTTCTTTGTCGTAGGTTTATTTCGACATTCATATCACATATCACGTTTTTTATTACTATATGAGGGGACGGTGTTACCACATCTACAGTTACAGAGTTAGGGTACCTGGGTCTTACTGGGGTTATCAGATGTGTTTGTACCTAATATTTTTAAAATTTACATACAAAAATATGATAACTTTATTTCCTTATATTATACATCATCTGTCTTCCCTAATATACAAAAAATCATGTTTGTTTGTTATCTCGTACATAATATACATACATCCCGGGACCAGTTCGTTGTAGAGAAAAAAATCCTTATTGTTTTCGTTGGATAGCTTGTTTATTCCAGGTTTTATGCTTTTTTTGTGGTCTAAAACTATTTTATTCCCACAAAAGGTTTCCTAATAATAACATACGAAGTCAACATCTACAATGACATTTTGTAATGAAAAATTAATCTGTTCAAATTAAAATGTTCGAATTAATATTTATTGAGGTCTATAAGGTGCCTATTTGTGTATTATTTTTATTTAAAAGGGAAAAATAAACAAAAACAAAAAAACTTAATTTTTGCCTGCAATGTATTTTTTTTCTAAATGCTTCATTGTTATTGTTTACAGCATTTTTATTATCGTCTACGTGTCGTGATGATAACCTATTATCTTAAGATACAACGTGCATTAATATTCCTTTATTTTCTTCAACCATACCTACCTATTACCGTCCATACTTATACATTTATAGTTAGCAAAGGATCCTCAAATCTCAGCAGGGGTGAGTCGAACAGACACGGCCCTGATACGCCCCTCTCACACAAATAAACGTCTAACCGTTGAAGCTTTAAAGAGTAAAATCCCTTGCATGACAACGTTTTTTTTGATAGATCGACTAGCAAAGGAAAATAGCCTTTGTTACGTTATCGTTCACATACTTATTTCGCTTGACATAGCCAGTATACCTGCCTCGAAATTTTTTTGTCCGTCTTTTTCTTTTGCGTAAACGACACTTGTCGGCTTAGAGCTGCCCCATTTTTACTTCTATGTGTGGTGCACAGAAACACGTGTGGGGGAGATACAAAACAACTTGTTTTATTATTAATTTTAATAAAGTACCTGCGGTTATTGGCTGACCACTTTCAAGAACCTAGTCAGGATTTGGGATTAGCTTGCCCTGTTAATCTGGGCGATTCGCCCTAACTGGTATAGCGGAGGCGTCTACCACCTGAAAATCATTAGACGGTGCCATAGGAGATCTCCATATCGTTAGGTACACTTATGTTATAAATAAATATAGGCAATCATCGATAAGTTGTGGAATATCGGATAATGCGATATCATTGTGTTATCATAACAAAAGTAGTTCGGTACTTACTTAAATTAATACCTAAATTAGTAGATATAGGTAATAAAATGATAGCACATTATTTCTTGTCAATAAACTAGCTAGCTACTGATACGGACGAAACATATAAACTGTATATGTAGGTAGGTATATAGAAAACTAGCTCGTAACTAAAACTAGGTAAAAATTGACGAAGTGAGCATCTAAATAAATAGTTGCTATCTGCAATTCCATTCCATTAAGCGAGATTTGAGAAATGACAGATTTCCCGTAAGTTTCATCCCCTATTTAAAACTTGAGACAAAGGCTAACCTATTTCTTTCCCAAGATGTAAAGTGTCTCCTTGCTAAAGGACAATGTCCACTTGGTATCTAGTGTGTTAACAAAACAATATTCTAAAACCCTATTAGGTTTTTTTTTTATTAATTTATTTCTATTATATTACACATTATTTATCACCAATCAATAGACAATTACTATAATAACATTTATTATAATATTAACCTCAAATATTGTATCAAAACAAATAAATTTGCTCAATAACTCGGGTAAAAAATTGAAAATGATTAGCGGTAAAAATGTAAATTTATTTTTCTACAAAATGAACTAAAAATCATGCTCGTAAAAAATATTAGTGGGTCCAATTCTCTAGGGCTAATGGGCATTCTCCTTTTATCGAAAACTGTTCAGCTGTTTCGACGTCAAAAGTAAGTTATTATTATATAAATTATTATTATTATTTTCCTATATGAAAAGAACGTTATTTAACCGTAACTCCTATTAAGTTTCACATCTAAAAGAAAACAATTGTTATATGCACTTTTTTATTTTTAACTATGTAATCGGAAATAATATTGTAAAGTGCACCACACTACAACGGTTGTTCTCACAAACTACCTGCAATTTATTTACAAATACACCCGCGTTCCTTATTGTGTTGATCCTTCTTTTTTTTTGCTAAGTTTACCTGCATAAAGGATTCTCTTTTTTTTCCTTTCAAAAGATAATGTTCCAGACTTTTCATATTTGGAATAAAACCTGCAAGATAACAATGGTCGCTCGTCCTATCCTTTTCCCCCCTGTTACCTGTGATGCAGAATTTATTACCTTCCTTTCAATACTCAGATTTCAATATGCGGGGCTGGCTGGCGAGTGTCGGTTGTGCTGTCTTCAGAGTACTTTGTAAGAAACTGTTAGGCAGACTAATGATGGCCAGTCTGACTACTCGGTTTAGTCGTCTTTAATAGTTTTAGGATCGCCCTGGCGAATATAAGAGTTGAGCCTTGGGATAGACTTTAATCCGGCGTATTCAGTAACTAACGATTGATAAAAAAAAGCACGCAAATATGCCCTGTATGGGAACTTAATGGGAAAATGGACGAAGCACATTTCTCTGTGGAGTTCATCAACCGGAGTGTAGTCACATGTCGGAGTCCTATAATATAGCAATTCTTCATATAAATGTTATATGTTTTACGCAATATAACAAGTGTAATAATATTTAGTTGGTCAGTAAGGCGTGTAATCTCGCGGTGCGGTCGAGCGGGCTCTACGCAATATTCACCGGCACTCGGTTGTAGTAATTTATCAATACTTAACCATTACATATTATAGTGTACCAGCCAATTAGTTACAACACCACCGCTGATATTAGTGTGTTGAACCCAGGCTGTACCTAATAGAAATAGAAACATTAACTACGAGTAGGTATTATTCATAAAAGCGACGTTACTCGTGCTGTACATAATATCTGATAATGTAATTGTGGTATTATTAGTTCTAGATAATATTATTATGTGTCTATCTGTTCATAATATAAATGAAATCATTGAAACTCGTTTACATTGTGAGGCTTTTTGATTTAAATTATAGATAGACTCGTCAGCTTTGCCAATAGAGAAATATTGTCAATTACTGAACAAATAGCTTTCCACACTTTTCGCAACTTGAACATAGCTTTTAACACAGCGGCCTGTAGTTGTAGGCCAACATCTCTGCAGTTTCGACATCTTCGCTATTGCAGAAAGCTTCGTCTGCAAACAATAATTGGTCGTGGGAGCATTCGAGTGCTAGCGCAGCACTCGTTCGTATACAATAAGTATTTCCTCTTATGCATCGGTCGTCGAAACTCGAACCCGCGTGGGATTAACATTTTAAAGGCGCCATTTTGCGAATGTAACCTGAACGGCGCCCATTGAGCCGTCAACCATGGAAAACTTACATTAAACAATGTGTTTGCAATTTTGCATATTTTACAGCTGATTGGATACGTTATTGGTAATATATATACACGAATATATAATTTTAAAACTTAATTATATTTTCGTATGTTGAAACTCGACTGTAGATTATACCGCAGTTAATCAAACAAACTGAAAATAACCTGTTCTGGTAATGTTTTCAAGGAAACGAGTTCTAATATGAAGTAGAGGGTTGATTTTATGTAGTCGATGTGATGCTCGCTCGTCCATGAACCGCGTCGCGTAGGCCAACTCCAACGGCCGAGATCGTAACCGCCACCGTGCTATTTTTAGCCGAGTCCTTTCTCTGGTGACGAGTCGCGTCGCGGACATGACTCAACTCTTTGTTCCTGAGTATCGTCATTGGAAAGAGGACGCCTACCAAATCACGCTCCCTTGAAATATACTTAAAAATTGAATTATTCAAGGCGCTTTCCAAACACGCGTGAATATTGTTTGTGTTTTTATTATTATGCTGTTCGCCTTGGGAGACGAGTTGCTTAATGTGAAGAAGCCATTATATGCCACCTCTAGACACTAATTTGAAGCAAAGACGAAGATTTCACGTGGCCCTGTCGTATTGATGTTGCGACAGTGGTCTTGGCAATATCGCCCACATTTGTGACTAGTTTTGTCAGTTTTTTTTTATTTTATTCTGGTAGGTACGTATCTAAGTACACGAATGTTGATCTCATCGTTCCTCGACACAAAAGGTCCGTGCTTTATTTGATTAATCCAAAGTTATATCTGAGTTTTTGCGTGGTTAGACGTTAATGCATTTAGCACGAGCTCATTATCTATCAGTGTGAGTTCGGTTGTAGACTTCGCAATGGATATAATGCGATGAGCTCTGACACGAAGTACGTAAACTCGGTACTTAGTCACACAGTTTACTTACCTCTTTTATTATACGCCCTGAACTCGCAGTGCAGTCAGTGTCGTAACACTAGTGAAGGGCCCCGACTTCTAAGGTTACATAAGGTTTAGTCTACAGACATCGGCGGAAACTTCCATCATAGTTATGAAAAATTAATACTACCGCCCGAACTCGTTATGGATTTAATCGCTTGGCGTTATTTTGTCCTAAACAAGGCCTCAGTCAATTTTATACAATTAGATATATTGAATCGTCTTCATCACGCTCAATGATACGTTTTGAGGTCAGATTTGAATTGTTGGATTCATTTTGCGAATCATATTGTTATGCGCATTTTAATGATCATTTTATTCGACGATCTTTAAAAAATGCACGCTCAATGAACACCGATTGATATGTTAATAAAACAGCTCAAATGACCTTTATAGCACCGCATAGGTCAACGTTTTATCCTTATTTACCATGTTTACCTATGTTCTAAAAATATGTTTAGGAAAATATTAAGTTTATTACATATTTGGTATTCACTTAGAGTAATTGTTGGTTTCTGATTGTCTTTACATGGTTGGCATTGTGGTTGGCGAGGCATGTCTCTTTTTATTAGTTGTTTAGTGTTAGTAAATAGTGTCATTAGACGAGTATACCTAGTTGTTGTATAGTGCGATGCTAATTGTTTCCCCGGCTCGAACGACTCACGCGGGTTCAATGCCGGACAAGTTACACTGTTGATGACGCGCTATTTGTAAGAAGCGAATTATCCGGAACTCTTTAAGATTCTTTTCATTAAACAATTACACATTTCTTTGCGTTATAGACTGACATTGAAAAATGTTCTTTTTTTTAAGAGTACAGGCATCTACTATGACCATTTGAAGTTAAATTGTTAAGCTGGAATGCGTCGCAGAGAAATGTCGTCAGGCAGCAATGGTCTCCATTATGTTTGCTTGGGGAGACGTATGTGGATGTTGAAATACACTTCTACAGTTATACCCTTTCACTTCCAGACTGATCCTGAAACGCGACTAGGTCACTTCAGCGTTGTTAATTTATGAGAGTTAATGGTACTATTACCCTGAGACGCCGCGGTATAGTGTTAACGAATTTCTAATGGGTGGGTAGGTGGTTTATTGCGTAACGTGTTTTGATTAAATGCATTTTAAGTATTATTGATCATAAATTATTGATGGTTGTCATTAACCTAGTATTGCGCAATTTAATAACACCTAGATACTTAAGTTATAATAAAATATAATAAAATAATTTGAAATAATTCAATTCAATATCTTGATGCGGAAGTCGGTGATTTGCGTTTCCTAAAGCTGCCATTTTAAATAAAGTGGGTAAAGAGAGCCTTCTTGCAGTTTTGGCATACATTCGCCGGAGCAGTTACGCCACAGCGGTCGCTATCGAGCACACCGCGTAACACTTTTACCATTGCCAGCAGCAATGCCGGCCGCAGCACGCTCTCCTACCTACTTCTCGACCGCCGCTTTACATAATTGCTCGTAAAGAACGCATCGACTTACGCAATACGAAAACATTTGATATTCGTGTTGAGTTTTTAAGTTTCTGAAAGAGGGTCACTGATGATTCAGTCAGATCTAACTATTTTCTAATACATCATTCGCGATGCGATCGCAATAATAATGTACCAGACTATCAACGGATGTCGACCGTTTCCGTAATCGACGGTTTGTTGCTGTGTCTACACCTCATTGCATAGACAATAGCCAATTAACGACAAGTTTTGTTGCCGTCAGTCGTGAATAATAGCCCATCAATTCATATAAAGTGTATGGGCGAAATATATCTCTATAATATGATAATATATGTGCCCTATTACAAGATCATATAATTTGCGGAAGACCTACTATCCCCATTCGTGAGTTCTACTATTATGGTAAATAAACAAAAAGTGCAAGTTATATGACGTCGGGGAAGTATTACGGCATAGCACTCGCGGCGAGGCGAACAGAGCGACATTCTCTTACCGAAACAGTGTTGACTTTCTTTTCTCGTTTCGTAACGTTACGCTCGAACGGAGAGGAGCTGTCGCGAGATGACGCCGAGTGAGCTTTGGCGCCATCTCACGACAGATTCTCGTTAACGCGACTCCATTTTAATTAATAACAAACCCAGTGACAGATAATGCCACTATTTTTGTTGTGGGCCTGCGACGTGTTTGTTTCCTAGTATGAGTCAGCCGTACCGAGATAATGTTTGTTGGTTTGGTAAAACAAGTGAACTTACATAAAAGCTTGTAATACGGTTGAGAATTTAAGTTAAGTTGATACAAAGTTTAAATTTAATTCCTCCTATCCCACATTCTTCTGTCGTTCCATTAAACTGTGGAACGACCTTCCCAGCCGCGTTTTTCCTTCTTCCTATAACATGGGTTCTTATAGCGGACCCGACTGCTGTCTGCAGATTCCCTTCTCTGTTCATGGATCGCACTCTAGCTTAACATCAGGCGGAGTGCGGTCATATGACGTGCTAAAATAAAAATGCATTTGTCGTATAAGAGATTAATGTATAAGTAATGGAAGGATGTCCTTAATAAGGTAGTTGCAATCAGCATGCAGCATGTCCCGCACGATTGCAGTTTGCATAAGAGTGTTGCACAAAACTGCGATTACTTGCATTATAATCCACACGTGCTGAGATCTTAAAGCGCTGCTTTAAAACATACTTTCGATCTCTTTCACTTTTTATTGCCAAAAAGTGAATCCTGCTTTTCACGGACGTTTCATTTACAATTTTACATCACCATCGTAATTGATAAATTTCACTTCCCAATTTATATTATATGTGAAACTACTGTCTGATAATAATAAAATTAGGTAATTGTACATATTATATTATCGTCTTACACACATACGAGCCCTGTAGTGTACAGTGTATTTATAGATATAATTTAACGAATTTTAAAGGTCAAAGTTGTTATTCTGTTATAGTTAACGACATAGCCACATGTTTAGGGTTTACGCTAAATCCAGACGAGTCGTATACGTACTTATAATTCTTGGATTAAAACCAACATGAAATTTGTTAGGTGTTGCATTATAAAGAATGTAGGTAACATTTAAAGTTACAAACAATAGTGTTTAATATGAAATTACTTAATGTAGTTAACCAGGGCACCGGGCCTGTTCATTAGCAATCGCTGTTGCATTAATGCGGTTCCATATAATTAACTAAGAAACAAGTATCGGCCCTATTTTAAATTTTAATTAAACACATTCACCCGTTTGTAGTTTGTACTGCGCAGTTGTTTGCCAATAGTGTGTGGTCTGTTGATGTGTCATCTGTTTTTTTTAACATAGCAACACTATGTAGGTTTTTTTTAAAATCTAGTTCAACTCTTGCTTTGTAAAAAAAAAACATGCAGATTTCTACTGTGACATCAATTTTATTTTCAATCATTCTACAATTGTTAACACCGTAGTTTTGATGTACGTTGCTGATAATGCATTGTGAATGTTAACTATCTGCTAATTATTTATCAAAGCACCCGCGCGAACCTCGTCACATTCTACTCCACGTGCAGACTTAATTACCGCGTATTATTTTGCAATATCAAAACACCAATGACAACAATGCGTTGTTAGACTTATATTGTCACAACTAACTTCTAAGTATTGTATTGCAGTTTATAGAGAGAAGAACATCAGACGGAGTGTCATAAAAACATATCGATAAACAGGATTTACTCTCGTTTTTATCTCTTAATAAACATGTTACGCTAGATACTAAGGAACGCTATCTCAATACAGTATTATGCCATCATAAGGTTAACGTATAATTACGCATTTGATCCTAATGACATCTAGCACAATATGTGTAATTATCATAACACACGATTCATTACATTACATAATATAATAAACTGGTGCAATTGCAAAATTCAATGGATCAATGTTTACAATCGTCCATCGTCCGATCTCGATGACCGCGATCACGTCTTTGAGCGATAGTAATGTGCCCGTTTATAGATTCTGTGTCAATAATGAAAGGAAAGTGGCGCGTCAACTCGCGTGGGTCATTGTCGTGTCACAATTATGTAATAACAACGAAGATACTAGTGACTCTTTTTTGGGAAGTTGCGTTCAAACTGAACGTCGTTGCTCTGCCTTTTGATTTGTTTCAGTGTGGCCTAGCTCGTTGCATAGCTATGACACAATGTTTGTTGCTGTGTCCATTATTGCCTAACCGTTTTTACTATCAGAAATGTTGTCATGTTAGTTAGATATTGACTATTGTATAAAATTATGTAAATTATTTAATCTTTTTTTTTCTATTTTGTAAAGACTATGATCTCATAATAAATATAAAATCAATCAATATCTTTATTTATATATTGTTTGAAAATGTTTTAAAACAGCAAATAGTAGGTACTTTGCGACATGGCAATTTGTGCGTGGGCAAGTAAACCTGCAAGAGCTATTGAACTGCACAAGGTCTCTCTCAGTTGTTTCCTGTTCCACTCGATATGTTTGCCTCCCCGTTGCTGGCATTATAACTACAAAGCATGCGAATCATTTATAACGAATCGAACCTTGAAGTAACATTTTTTTTCTCTCTATGTGAAGCTTTTCCCTTGATAAACGGATGTGCGGTGCATTTTTGTCTAAGGACTTGTAACGAATTTTCGTCGTTCAAAGCAGTCTACTATTTTTTTAATAGGAGCCTAGCCAGACCACATTTCGCATCAAGTTGAGCTTGAGTGCGGTCCATGAGCATAAACAATTGGTACTACAGATAAGTATCCGTCAGGTTACGTCTAGGTCGACAGTGCATACTCTTTACATTCTATAGTTTAGATTGGGTTTAAGTTTTTGCACGATGTATTGTGGTTTCTGGTTCCGAGCGTGTCGTTAGGAAATAAATTAAGGCATTGTTTATATCGCGAACACTTGTGATTCGTATCTCGTTCGGAGTCGATTGTTTCGTGAGACCACGAGGGCTGAATGGAATAAATATTTTCGTGTTCAATAAATTTGCGTGCATAAATATCGTTTGTGCGTATTGCTTTTTTCTTTTTTGTTTTACGTAATTGACTATTTTGTAAAGTAGGTGAGTAGTTTTGTTTTGTCATGATTATAAATATAAATGAATGGCATATTATAAACGTGAACGTAACCATGTTTGTTTGTTACCTCTTCCTAGCCCAATCTGAACGTATTTCGAGATTCTTAGTATTCTGGGAAGGATAGCTCTTAAAATACGAAAGGGGATCAAAGTTTGTGTCGTCTCAAGTTAAACGTACTATAATCTTATGGCAGCTTGACCAACAGCTAGTAAAATATAAAATAATATAAAATTAACATTATGTTGGGGGCGCAAAAATAAAACGAAACTGTTGTCATCGTCCGTAGTCTCGGTGCATTATCAAATCGGTGCACATCATGCATCGATGCTCGCGAGTGCACTGGGTGATCAAGGACCCATGAAATGTTATATGTAATTACTAGAATATTACTTATGTAAGGACCTTTTTTAACGCTATTTTCTTTCATTTGCAATTGCAAACTATAACGGTTTAGTTTAACAAAGGGCAGGACTGTAAACTTTCTTTCTCTAGCGGTAAGACGCGTGAACTCACGATCATGATGACCCATGTTCGAACCTCGCTAAATTCTGACCGGATTGATGGTCGTTAGCCCAGTCTACTGTTCTGGGGTAGTACCACCACTTTTGAATGTAAAGTGACCTTGTCTCATTTCGAGTACAGTTTGGAAGTAGCTAGGTATGACGAAAGGAATGTGCGCTGTCGATCTGGATGGTGCACATTCGTCTCCTCAAGCTAGCATAACGGAGGCGACTGCTGCCTGTAGAAATATCTCTGTAGCGGTAGTTGTTTCTGTTCATGGACCGCACTCCTTTACATCAGGCGGAATGTTGTCATACGCCAAGCTACAGTTTAACAAAGGGCAGACTGTTAATTTCCCTACTCAGTGGAATTATTGTTAACTATAGTGAGGGTTATTTGTTCTCGTATATATAACTAACACACCCAAAGCTTAAGCATTAACGACCCGGAATTGAATGTATTGACCTTCAAGTCTTAAAAGACGGTTGTGTTTATGAATGTAAGTAATTCTTCTCGTAAGTACCTACACTACACGGACAGGGTCGTCGGTATTATCTTACAATAAATTAAATTTTTATGTTTAAAGCGCGTTATATTTCTACTAGTATAGGTCGCCGTCTAACTTTATGGCGTCTCTGAAGTTAGCTGCGGGTGCTACTTCGCGCAGGTACCCTCTCCGCTGATATCTCAACTCGTATACTGCGTGGCGACTTGTGCCTAACTTCGGAGCCATAAGTTTAGTTCGTACTATATCAAAAGACAGAGTGATGATGGTTATTGGCTCGCGTCTGCGGTCCTGGGGTAGTAACATCACCTTCAAGTATAATGTCGCGTTTCGGGATTATAAGTTGCCAGGTACAGCGAGGGGAGTGTGCACTGTCAATCTGTCAGCACATTCGTCTCCCCAGGCCAGCATAGTGAAGGCGACTGCTGCCTGTAGAAATTTGTTTGCAGCAATTATAATTTAAAAACTCATGAAGTAACCTAGTCGCGTTTCGGGATCTGCTTAGTAGTAGCCGCGTATAACGACATAACACCTTCTAGACCTGGATGGTGCACATGGCTCTAGCTTAACCGTGGACCACACTCCACTATGGATGCATGTTTTTAATGACTCAGTAATTTATGATACAAAAGAAGGTTCTCTGATAATTAGGTTGTGTTTTTAGAGTCGACTCGTTAATTAAGTAACAAAAAAAAAGTAGGCTACCCCCTCAACCTGTTTCACTTGTTTGATATTTGTAAATAGAATCAGTACCGTGACAAGTGGGGTGCCGTATGCCATCGCGTTACAGGGTATGCTTCGGTGCTTTCCGCGGGACGCGCGGTGAGAAACCTACCTACTGTTTTTTTTTAAATAATACCTGTACTATGCTAGTTCTTGTACAGGATTGATCACGGGTCTCATCTATCGTGAGATTCATCCTCTACCGCTAGACTACGGGCGCGTTTCGGTTTTTTTAAAATTGTAGCTCGACATGTGATAACACAGCCTGATGTAAAGCTAGAGTGCGGTCCATGAGTGGAAACAACTGCTTCCTCAGAGAAATCACTGAGGGCAGCAGTCGCCTCCACTATGCCGGGCTGAAAAGACTAGACATCTAGATTGACAGTGCACACTCTTCTCTATTGCTCCTAATCATAATGCCGGGTTTATTTTTGGGCAAAACGGATACGGTCCTTCTTTATACGTAGGTATGTGGCCTCTATCATTTATTGTTTATATAAATTTATCATTTAATAAACGTCTTGTGAGTCGTGACGCAAATGATGGCCCGTAACTAAAACTAGTACATGTGAGAGTTCAGAGATCAGGCGAGGGTATCGCCGGTGGACTTCTGCAGAGATAGCGATGCTTTGACGGCAGAGGGATAATGTGTAAGTTTGTTCAACTTTGAGTACGTGTCGTCACCTCATTTTATTTACTGTTTCTTAAATGTCACCTAAATATAATCTTGTTATTTGTCGCTCTCTCTGTTTAATCCCGTTTAATTGTTGATATATGTATGTGGCTTCTATAACTATGTTTTCTTATGCACACATAATAAATGTCAGAGAACGCCACCACTATGTTACATGCGACTAGTTCACGCTCGCTTCTAACATAATACTTTGTAATTTAACTGAAAATTGTTATTAAATCTTTTCGTAAAAATTGTTACATTGTGGGTCGACATACAACAACACTCCGCCTGGTGGTAAACTGGAGTGCGGTCTATGAACGGAAACAAGCACTACTAGATAAAAAAAATCTACAGACAGCAGTCGCCTCCGCTATGCCGGCTTGAGGAGACGACACCTCGTTATACCTGGCTACTTCCAAACGGTTCCCGAAACGCGATAAGTTCACTTCCGTGAAGTTACACGTGAAGAAGAGGAGTGTAGTCTGTCAACCTGACCTTTGTCTGTAGACATTAATCTCTGTTGCAGCAGTTATCTCCCGCCCCCTAGCTTAACATCAGGCAGTGTGTCACATACAGGTTAGAAAAATGGCTAACCTAACCTTATTCCTATTATACTAAGATGTATTTATGTATTTACTATGTATTTCACTCGTACGTGAAGGGATCTTCGGTATCTGTGTTGGGTAGTTATCTAAATGAGCGGTTATATGCGGTTCGATGCACCGCGCGGAGCCCAGTTGCACCGCGTAACTCTAACGAAAGCGAAACTTGTTACTCGGAGCCGCCCCGGCCTCCCGTAATCGCTAGTTCTCTATTTTTATAAGCCACTTGTACTATGAGTGAATCTGTTCATACTACAACATAAGAAATAAATGTTAGAAACTTAATAAGTGAGTATTTTCAAATACAGGTTTAGGTATAGGTCCCGGTGTTTCTGAAACCAACTCCGGGACGAAAAATTGTCCCTTTTTCTCTGAAATAGGCGTTAAGTGTACAATTTTAAAGTCACGATCGACGGCAGATGTGAATTTTTAATACTGTATATTATTTTTTATTTTATTTTTGTATTTATGGATTAGGAGTCTATTGTCGTAACTAACTTGATGTCCTATTTAAAAAAAATGGTCACGTTAGGTTTCAGACACAGTCTCCTCTCATAGGCAATAATCATCTTAAGGCTTATGTTGACGAAGTATTATTAAAAATTTGTAAATAAGTAAATAGGTATACATCAATTAAATTACAACTTTACAGGTTTACGAACGTGCGAGGCCATTCAGCATGTTCTTAAGACACCATAAATTACGTGATTTAAACACCGACAAGACGTCTTGTGTTACAAACTTTACCTACCGTATGATTTAACACCCACAGCATAGCCTCTAAGAAAACGTGAAGCATTGTTTCTTCTAGCCTTAAGCTATTGCGTTTATGTTACGTCGTCGTTTCGTACACTTCAATATGCAATCCGTGTGTCATAATACTCGATACCAAATAATGCTATTTTTTATTGTAGCTCGGCATGTGATGTAAAAGCACGCAACTGTTACCACAGATAAATTTCCACAGGCAGTAATCACCTCCGCTAAGCCGGCTTCAGTAGACGAATCCACCATCCAGATTGACAATGCAGCAGTGCATACTCCTCTCGCTTCAATATAGTTAAATTTTAAATTCGTCATTTAACAAAAGCTCTCTCAGAATTGACTTACCAATAAATATTAATTGCGAAATGTTCGTTACCCCGAGAACGGATGTAGCACATGTGTTGTTCTGTTGGCGACATAATAACAAGCAATTAGCGAAGATGTCTTGCAGCGAGATGTTCGCACAATGTGGCCCGCACGTTGTCGCCGCCCGTTTCCGGCACAATATTACCCACCCTCAACGAACAATTTATGTGACCACCGAGCTCAATTGAGCAATTAAAGATGAATTGGAATTAAAGCGATTAGGGTTTTTACCTTCTACTTCTTTGCCCCGTTACTCCAATGACTCTTCGAAGCGTCCAACACTAGTGACAATTGTTTTGGAGAGTAGACAGAAGTTATTGGTTGAAACTAGTCGAGGGTGGAGGTTGAGAAGGAAGAACTTTAACGTGGATGAGAACTACAGCTTGGAGTTGGTTAGAACAAAAGAAGAGCTCGAAAGGAGGACTGGACGAAGAAGAGCTACAACTGAAGGGAACGAGAGAGACAGAAACTGAAACAAGTTGTATTAAGCTTAGCTAAGATTTTGTAAGGTTTATACCCACCACTTTCATTTCTTCACATTACGTATTTAGCATTTTCTCGAGCAATTTGGTATAATTAATAATGAGTTAAGATCCTTAATTTTATATACTCATAGCCGTTAACATTATGAACAGACAGGCAATTAAAAAAAAACTTAACGTTTGACTCGTTTTTATTCCCTCGTTAACCAAGCTTATCTGCTCGCGGGCAGTTAATGCTTCCTTATTATATTATAGTAAATTTATTTATTAAAGGCACCAGAACATCCTGGTTACATACACTTTTATCGGTGTCTCTGAGCTGTTTGCTGCAGGTGTGATTTACTTACTTTCCTGTTTTATGAATGATATGCTAGCACTTTTACTTTTAATTACTGCCAGGTGTCTGTTTTACAGTAGTCCGCCATAGACCACTGCACAGAAACCACAGAAAGTCGCCTTCGCTATGTTGGCTTGAGGTGTCAAATGTGCACCGTCCAGATTGTAAATTCTGTAACGCGACTAGCTCATGTGAGCGTGAAGTGCTCACAGTGTGTTACATACTAGACAGATTGGGCTATAACCTTCATCGGTTTGTCTACCAGCCTGCTGAGTTTTAAAACATTACCTAATTGAATTTATATTTCAAAAACTTACATAAATAACATTTATTACTGATTTCTTGCTTTTGGGGAGACAGAAGTAAGTAAATTGTACGCCAACGCTCATTTTAACGGATTGTGAAAATCTTGCCCAAGATAAAACCAAGGCGAACTGCCTCAAACGCTATCTTAGCACACAAATTAAGTTGAACAAGTAAATAATATAATTTCTTGTTTGCGCGCATTGATGTGACCCACAATCGTCAATATTTATGTAACTATATTCTGTTTTGGCGGTCGTTAAGACCTATAACGCTATTAGTATTCTAATAAGTTGGCGTTAAGTCCCGCGATCGTTACGAAGTGCATTCTAATCGCAGTTTTAGTATTCTACGCTCATACGCCCCGTCGTCTCTACAACGCATACCTATGCTAGACAATCTTTTGTACACAATGTTGTATCTTTTTTTTAACATAAACCACATTTCAACTACTGCCAGTTACTACAAACGAAACCATAAAGTTTATGTTGCTTAACATTCACATAGATTGATGATTTTTATACTCCGCTTGAAGTTAAGTTAGAGTGCGTTCAGCTGAAACAACTTCTACCGAAAGAAAATGCCTGCCCTGCCACGAGTGTGCACTATCCAGGGCGCCTCGTTACCCGGCTACTTACTATGTTACACGTGGTGGTACTCTGGGACGACACACTGGCCATCATCGGTCTGCCTACCATTCCTTAAATAGGCCATGGGTTTTAATTGCAATGAGTTAAGCAAGCCTATTACGGTTCAAGTTGCGACTGTACGACATTGGCGCGTCGTACGACACGACTTCATTACGACGCACTATACGAGTATAGACATCTTTTGGTTAGTTTTTTACTTAAATAATAATAATTTCTCTAAACAAATAAATAAATAATAAGAAAAATAATTTATTTGCTTTGATCAGGGTTTACAGTAGTTGTAGATAATAGTAGATATGTAGATAAAAAAAAATAGATAAAAAAAATATATATATAAGTCTTCCTTAATCCTTAATCTCCGTTAGGTTACTTACAAAGTTGTCCAAATACATTGCTAACATTATAGTTAACGCAATTTTAATCACAAAGCTGTTGTGTCCATTGTTAATTGTCAATTTTATTGTCGTTAAATACAAAATTATGTTACAATATAATTTATTTCAAAGCAACTGAAATTTATTGAGACTTGTTGACTTGTCGGGTTTGTAGGCAGGTCGGCTTTATTTATGCCGTTTATTCTCATAAAATATGTCCGCACACCTTAGAAATAAACGAGGTAGTCATTAAAATACTAAGTTAATCATATACTTTTGTAAAAAAGTGAAAACATCAAAGTTTACTGCCACAAATAAATTTTTTGTTTGTAATTCGCAATGCCATTCGAAGACGTAACTAATGTATTCTAAATTGCTTTTTTAGGTCTAATATAGAATTGGCGTAATTTTACGTGATTATGTCAGCTGTTCCATAGAGTGCGTCGGTGGCACTAGAGAATCCCTCGTAGTGGAACGGAGCCATTGTTTGTGGGTGCAACATAACAAAGGAACGTGGGAGTTTCCATCACCGCTCTGCCGCTGCAAGCCGCGGAGAAAGTGGCACAGCCCGCGGCAAGGCCGTCCGTCTCGCCGACCTTCAAGATCGCCACGCTTCCGGGATCCACATAACGCTATAAATAAAACTCGAGTGAAATAATTACGGTGCCCATGAGCGATCCCATCTTAGTACACTCGTATGATATATAGATGGAAAGTCGTTACATACACCAGCGTTTCAAATTCACACTTCCATTACATAATTACGAACTGTTTTCACTTAATTGCTAAACTATAAGTTGTCAATGCGCTGTAGATAAGCAAAATTAATTTACGAAGGCGCACCTTCTCGACTGTTTGCGTGTTGGCAGCACGCGTTACGACATTGAAGCATCTAATGGCGTGCAGCACGTCCCGACGACAATTGTACCGTGGATCCGCTGCCTGCAGTCAATAGGTATCTGACTACTGTTTACTAATTGCTTCGTACAACATCACTGCACACGCAACGTGTGACACAAAAAAAAATTCGTCGAGAATAAAATGTTTGATGAAACGTGTCGAAAACTGTAATCGAATTCGGTTAAGATAACGATTGCCAACTCTGAATACTAATTAAGTTTTGTATCGCATCCGCAGAACATTGAAGTGGTCTCGACGCGGCATAGAACTAGTTGTTCATAAATATTTAATTAATATTTGGTCGGCGAACTCTTTTTGTTAAGCCAAGGTCGCAAGTCTCTAGGCGGAGGTAGATCATCATGTTATGCTTAGATCTCTATTCATGAACGTGATTCGTTTTTTATTTGTCCCGCAAAAAAAGTTTGTTTTTTGTTGTAACTCGGTTTGGTGTTTGATAGTGACTTGAAAAAAGTGCTAAAGAAAGAAATTGTTAGAAAAACAGTATGTGTAATAATTATTATCCTTTTTTTATTACATGTAAAGTAAATATGAAAGAACAGAATATAAATTTTGGTAAACATCCTGTTATCTTATAATATCAAATAAACCAATCGTTCTATGACTGATAGCCGAGTAAGTTGATATTTAAAAATGCTATTTGATAAACGATGAATAATAAATGGTAGATTTCATGTGCTCAGTGTTATTAAAACTGTTATTCGAGATAAAATTATATTATTATACTTCAATTAAATAAAATAACGTTTATTTTCATCTATGTATGCTTGCACCCGTTTATCATCAACTATTGCGCAGTACACTTAAATTTCATAATTGTATTGGACATCAGTTGGCAAGTAATTTTCCGTGTATTTGTCTGAAATATTTTTGTATCATATCAATGTACACAATGGCATATATAGAAGCGATACGAGCGCTGAATTAACGTCCCCAATTCAATTGAACCGTTCATTAGCACAAGTGGCCCCGATTGCTTCGTTTTTGTGCCTTGTCAACTGGCACTGTAGACATCGCTCAACTGGTTTGACTATTTTATTATGTGGAACTCTGTATTGTTATTTAATAAAGTTCTAAAACAATCTCTTACTATAAAATGTCATCGCGCATTGTGTAGGCAGGCACTGGATTCGCATTTCGAGTCATCATCGTCTTTAGCAATACGAGTTCGTGATCCTCGCGAGGCCTTCGCGCACTGCCGGGTTCAATTACACATCACCCGGTTGCATTTAAAATTACGACTCCCATTATGGTGCCAGTTCGTGACTTCGTACGTTTCAAAGCTAGTGGCGTAATGTCGTAATTTCCATGTGCGATGTACTTAATTGAAACGCGTTAACGCGACTGACGAGCGACGCAAAGTGTGGGAGTTAGCATCATGCTGAATCAATGCTGAAGGTCGGACATTTGAAACGTAAAAGATGAACGTTTAATTTTTAAATACATTAATACATTTTATTAGAAAAATAACTAAGTAGTTAATAATAATGTATGTAGATAGGTATAGGGATATTTAAGAGTTTGTATTTGTTTAAGTTAACGATTCACATCTCCATTTAGTACCTTGTGATTTTAAGCAGAATCGCGGTATTATAATATCTGTCAGACAGTGAGTGACCAATGCAGTTTGTTATTGTTGCAAGCCTCGCGTGCGCCCACGCCATCCGCTTATGCTTGTCAAATCTCACATGCCTATTCGATATTAAACACGCATACCCTATTGACTTTGTAAATAATTACGTTTACATTGTGAGAGGAAATCTTGAACAATTTCCTCTAATTGTATAAAATTCGAGGAACCGTATGTTATCTTATTGACGAAGTTTCGAGATTCATAAAAATAAACATTTTGATCTATTTTAATTACGAATTTTAATTGACATTTAGATAATGTCTATTTGTATTTCATAGTAATAGTATTGTGGGTAATATACACGGATATGCGAGTAAAGGGCCATGTTATTTTGTTTATTTTTTATTGATAAAATTCTACCTACATTATATTGAAATTATCTGCTAATAATATCCGGTTCGCCTAATAAACGGGTTGTATTGAAATCGACAGTAAAATGAAGCACTCACGTAGCAGTAATCTATCTATGTGTTGTATCCCTACAATTTCTCCGGGCGAGTCAGTTTTACTTTCTTATAGGAAGTGGGTTCGCTTTCGTTAGCGACCGGTCGCTCGACTCGATTCTGTATAACCGCCCGCGTTCATTCCCACATCTATTGTGAAACACTTTTGTACGCACCCACCATGTAATTTACTTTTTTACGTAAATATTACCTCAGCCAGCGGCAATGTTGTATGAAATTCACTTTCCTAACAATCGTTTTCATTGTTTACAGGTTCGGTCGGAATATTTGGACGATGGTGAATTAGCAAATATTGTGAGTATTTTTTTGTTTTTATTATCTACTCTAGTCGCGATCTTTACGTCCTCATATCGTCATATTATTTTATTAAGATTTATACACGCGCGTTCAGTGCTGTATGGATGGTTAAACCTGTTAAGTGTTTATAGATGAAAGATGAGGATGATCGTGGTGTAACGTAATAATTTTCTTCCTTATGACAGTATTACGTGTGTTTCCACGGGTTATCTATGCGCTTGAGTCACATCGTTAAGTAGGGAAAGCTGAGCCAGACGGACCGACTGACGCAACAATAAAAATTACACGGACAAAGGAATTGTTGCGACGAGACACTAACGTACACTAACGACCGCACTCACAATAGATGATATTTTTACACAATTGTAACGCACACCTTTGTCTTTCGACGTGTAATAAGAATATATATTAAATCGTGACGATTCTGAACGAGGAGAACAAACATTATAAAGTTTACCTTTGAAATGAAACTCGATGGCCGCTAAGCAACATAAACATTGACAACATTGTTTACTTCGGACGGATCTGCAAATCGACCCGAGCGGTGTTCTCTCTATAAATAGGGAGGTGCTAAAAGCGGCCTCGCCGGGGGGACGTGTTTCCTTCGGCCGAGGGGTAAACAGAATCCTGGCCTTTGTTGATGTTCGCTTTACGGCCGCCTTCACCTCATAAGGCGCGCCCTTTATGACTGTCGAGCTATAAACACCAACCACCACGTCGCCAATACCTATTATAATCCGAGGTACAAGGCGACCAATCAAGACACTCTCTGTGTGTATTTGTTGTGGTTCGCGCTATGTATTATAGCATACCTATACTAATGTCAAAGTATACCTAAACAATATTTACCTAAGTATAGTTAAAATCACTTTAAAAATTGCACACAATGTAAAATATATATTTTTCAATACTAAAAATGTTGAATTTATTATGATCTCAGTTCGTTAATTGTCACCATATGTCCTGAACCTTTGCGGGGGAGAGTTCGTCTGCAACATTATTCCCGAGTGAATATTATACTAGTTACAATTGCGGTTAATGCGTCATTTAATTAACAATAACTGTGCTCGTGGTTCCATCACCGACTACTTACGCACTGTCACGCCGTGATTCACATAATGTCTATTATTATGAATCCATCAATTGTGTGATTTTCAACATTATTCCAGTTTTATTCCAACTAATTATCTCCGTTATATTTAGAAATGTCATAATCCAAAACCACGAAGGAAGTAGGTCTGTTTGATTAACGAGGAACAAGATTCAAAGGTTAATGGGTATACTTGGGTCGAGTCGTCGGTCTCCACGCCTCCGTCGGTTAGGAGGGGGACCCCCGACGCGACATCTTCACGTTATATTTTCGCGCAATCATTCAATAAAGTAGATGACGACAATCGACAAATCCCTCCCCTCTCGACTCTCCAGAGAAATGGACCAATTTCGTGTTACCCGCGAGCCGTTGTTAGATCAAAACAACAATGGAAACAGTTTAAATATTTTAATAGATATAGGTACATAAGAATAAAGTAATCGCTCGTTCGAAATGAGAACAAAATAAAATCGTTATTATTATGTTCACTTAAATATCTATAAAGAACGTTTGTGATTAAAAGCAATTAACATTCAATTAAAACTCTCTACACATTTGTTGTTTTGTGTCGGTATGATTAATTTGTATGAACAAAGACTCTCTTTCATCGCTCGGCTAAATTTAGTCATTTAACCAACTCTGCTATCTTATCTTTCCCCCCGCCATCCAGCCATTAGTGCTCAAACAAGGTCTTTGCCACAATTTTCTCTTGAAATTTCCGTCATTTTTATTATTTCAACATTGTTGTTGTGCCTCTTTCAAAAAACACATGCACATATGAATTGGTAAGCGTGAAGTCGTTTTGAATGATTCGTGCCGGGTTACTTCAGATCATTAACCGATTGTTTCATTTTTCCGATACAGATAGATACCTACGCATTGCTTTGTTTCAAATTTATATGCAAGTGAATACATTTCTTTTGCACAATTAAATACCTGTCCAATGTACACGTGTTAAACAATATAATGAATGTATCTATAGATAGGTACACATGCTCAAACAAACGAAGTGTTTCAGGTTTTCGCACCTCGATATGTGGCCACATTTGTTTTCATTCTGCAGAGTCGTTGCCCTCTCTCCGTGTGTGTTTGCCCGCTTCATAAACCTCGAATTATGCTCCAAATGTTTACAGTACTGATACTGTGACTATAATTTAGGAGGCTTATGTCATCCTCTAACAATATAACTACCACTATAATTATCCCATTTACATTATTTCAGTTTATCTATCGTGAGCCGTTTTAACGGGACTCGTTCGTACCACCTTGTAATCATAGCAAAGTTGCATTTTCGTACGCCATTGCATCGATCGTGTTTATTTGAAATCGACAGTGATTACGATTTTCCCCGGGCTATGGCTGCGCGGGCGCAACGTCCGATGGAAAGCAGCATTTAACCAATGTTCCGCTCTGATAACTCTCTAATTACGCTGCGGCCGCTGTTTTCCTTCGACACTTGTTGGCCAACCGCTTAACCCCTGCGCTTTTCACCGCCACATTTCACCCGCACGATCGCACTAAAGAACCGCACAACGATCATTTGTTTGCTACACTTTCGCCTTCGCCTACCAACTGACTGGACAGAGCGATTAATGCTATAAATACTCGTACAAGACGTCATATAGGTGATTTATTCATTCGTAAACCATAGTCGATGAGTTGCTGATATTATAATTTGTTCGTTGTATTCAAAAACACAAGTGTTGCGTGTTTACGATCCCCGGACGAGAAGGCGGAGGCGAATAGAATATACAATGATGTGTCATTCACATCGATTGAGGCCGCATACAGATGGAGGGTAACATAATATTATGTATAGCGATCCATTCCGCTCGTCGCCGTCTGAAGTATGCGTTTTTCTTGAGCTCATTGCAATTATTACGTTATAAACGTTAGATATATACACCTCTATAGGTACATACAAAATGATAATAGCTTCCTCAGCAAATAAATCGGATTATGTACCTTTATATGTATGTATAACTGAACTCCGACCGTTGGCCCAGAGTTCCGTATACCGTCGGTAATAATATCTACCTACGTCGCGCAATGACAGTTACAAGTGACTGGTGGCGTGTAGGGAACAATAGGCGACAATCACCGCGATTGTAGTCGTCATGTGTTAACCGCGCGAGGACATTTTGTTATGGAGATGCCTAGCTGCTAGGTTCGACGCACGCGGATAACGAATGATTGCGATCAACTTCTTTGTGTATTTTAGTATTTAGAGACGTATCAATAGGTCGTTAAGATTGACTAGGATCGTTAAATGTGCCTTTTTGAATTTCCAATTCTTTTTTTACAATTTGACGAGAATGGCCTTCCAGACCGCTCATAAAATGGTGCCATTAAAATTCGACGCACCCCGGGGCTTTAAAAAGTAGTTTTCAAAGTTCCTTTAATTGGAAACGTTTAACCATTATAAAGTGAAGGCCCATTAGTGAAAATGTTCGAGCCTCGAGGATGCTGCGTAGCAGGTATACGACTAAACCCGGGGCGTCTTTTTTGTTAACATTGGCAGGTACTGGCCGACCCTCTCAGCCAGATTGTATTCCTTTTTTTTCCAAAAACGCACGAAACTGCGATAACCACGCTCGGGTAAACTTAAAATGGATCGTATTATCCTTGACATTTCTTAAGATTACGACTATAGATATATATAGACCTCTATTTTTGTATTTTTTTACAAACGACATGTCAATGTAGAAATTGAGAACAAAATTCATTCGTTAGCGTTACAGTAATAATAACATTAAATATACTTTTTATGATACATAGTTTATTTATACAAAGTTTTATGAATTTTCAGAACCAGTCCCGGCCGATGCAGAGTATCAGCGGCGTGTTGAGTGCTGCGGGCATGTCTGGCGTTTCATGGGAGCAACATCCTGCTCTCGCTCGAGCGGCGTCAATGCCGGCCCAAAGAGCTCTCATTCGCGGACTCATGGACCGCTTTGGTCACCGTCGTCTTGAGCGCACCACGAGCGAACCGGCTCCGCCACCGCCGGCCACGAGCCGCTACAAGACCGAATTATGCCGTCCTTTTGAGGAGGCGGGAGCCTGTAAATACGGCGACAAGTGCCAATTCGCACACGGAATGCGTGAGCTGCGTAACCTGCAACGTCATCCAAAATACAAGACGGAATTATGCCGCACGTTTCACTCCGTCGGTTTCTGCCCATATGGGCCACGTTGTCACTTTGTACACAATGCAGAAGAAGCCCGCCGTCGCGAACCATCATCTCCAGGAGGATCACTAGCTTCTTTGTCGTCTGGTGGATCGCTCGCTTCGTACATGAGCGACGGCTCTCGCTCCCCGCATTCGCCACTGACGCCGCAATCGCCACTCGCGCCGCATTCTCCGCCGGCCGTGTCGCCACCGGAGTACACGCCCGCCTTCGCGTTTAGACGCGCTCGTACTCCCGAGCCCGAAGAAGACCGTCTGCCTGTCTTCAATCGTCTCTCCTCAGCATTCGGAGACCTCGTGATCGCCTAAACGTTCGTCGCACCAGCACGTAACTAGTCTTAAGTTAACTTATGTTTACCGAGCGTTAGGATCGCCCGTCACCGTTAGTGCCTTAACGTCTTCCAGGGATGCCGACACCGAGCGAGCCCGTCCCGCTCGTCGCGTACTAACAAACAACCGCTCAACGTATGATCTCGAGTTTGTCGATGCTTTTTTACTACTTCGCCTTGTAATATATAAAATTATTGAAGTTTTAAGTGGCGTCTCGAATGTTTGCGGTGTGTACGAAGCCACTAAAGCTACGTACGCTCAATATCGGCACGCATTGTATATGACCTTATTATTTATTTATTCTCGTCGCGATCCCGAGGTGATCCTTCGCCGATCGGTAGTCTCTGTAAAGTTAGCTTATAGAACATTTATTTATTTCGTACTGCCTTACCGCGCTCGGTACCGCACCGATCGGGAGGCGCTCGTGATCTATTTTAAGGATTTAAAATAATAATTTATTATTTATTTCGAGTCTCTTTTTAATTATATTATTATATAGATTCAGTCGTGTCACCGCACCGCAACACCTGCGAGACCCGCGTCGACGGGACGTGGTTCGTTATCTTACTACATCGGTAGATTCCGCCGAGGTACTCGTGCTTCGTTAACCTCCGTAGTGGCCAAACTCCGCTAAACCGTGCCGAATCTATCGAGAGACCCCTGGACAAATCGACTCTTGTGTAGGCGTCAGCATCGCAGACATTGTTATTTGCAATCATAAATATTGTCTTCTGTATACGAGAACGTTTCAACGAAAGTCTATTTGTCTCGGTAGTACGGGTTTCAGGACTGCTAAATACGGTTTCATAATAAACATCCGCAGCTCTTTCGTTCAAATTCGAAACACGATTATTTCAAAGTTAAATCGCAGACACCGCTCGAGCTCGTAGCGGTTTCTCGATGCGGGACTTTTTGGTCGTGTTCCACGAGAAGGACCGTCGACGGGAGAAAACCAGTTCGAAGCATTCGTAGTATCTTTTTTTCCGCCACCCGCCCTCTCTGCCTCTCTCGTGGTCGCGTCGAGAGCATCACCGCAGTATGGCCGTTGAGCAGTCCTCTATCCGCGGGCGCCTGTATGTGTACTGTATGTTATAGTTTATTGTGTGTTAGTCTGGCGCGATACGGTACGTCCGGGCACCCCTCTCTGCGCTTCCATGGCCCGGGCGAACCGCGTCGTCTATATCGTATATAGAGTGCCTTTTAAAATATATTATATTTAATTAATAGTTTATCGAAATAGTTGTTTATTTATTTTGGATAAAAAATATTCAAATTGGCACCGTTATGACTTCGTGCTATGTCAGAACAATATGTTTAGGTTCGATGTAGTGTAGTTTTTTCTTTGAATTTATTGTGTGATATTTCATATTTATACTATAACAAATAATTGTCAATTTTATTAAGGGACCAATGTGGACGATTTGAAGAAATTTAACTGAGCTTTTTAAGCAAGACTGTATATTTTCGTGACTATAACGAATGGGGCATTATTTTACCCCCGTTACATTTTAAGCAGCTAAAAGGAAATTATGTTTTGATTTGAAAATTCAATTATTATTTTTTCATTTGTTTAAGTGTTTGTGACGATAAAAGAGAATATTTTTGTACCTTATATAATTAGGAAGCTAAGCATTATTATAATAGGTAGCATTCGCGAATATTATTTATTATTTGTTCATTACGATGAGACCATTAAAATAAAAATTATTTAATTTCTTTTATTTTTTAAGTTCAACAAAGTTAATAGACATTATTATAACCTAAAGTTAGTAATATATCATGAGTCATTTATTTTATAATAGAATTAAAATTTAAGTAATTTCATTTTAAATTAAGTATTTAATTTTTTTATTTAATTTTTTCATTATAATAACTTAATATTATCTTCTGATTTATGTACTACGTAAATTATTATGAAGGCAAGTTTGTTTATGACATTTTCCTATAAGAATTTCTTATTTCCATCTGCATTTTTTGAAATATAGTCAAAATATGTTATTAGAATTGTTTTATTTACACCTACCCTATCCGCCTCCTTTCCCGCAATATAGTATTATAGAAAATAACAAAGTTGCAATTGAATTCATACTCAATAATATTTATTCAGATGCAAATTCTACTAGCTGGTAGAAAAATATACGAATCGAATTTACACCTGATTAGATAGAAATTTCGAATGTAACACCCGTGAAGTGACCTTGTGAGTTTGAAAGTAGTCAGATATAGCGAGAGGAGTGTGCACTGTCAATCTAGATGCATACTCATCTCCTTAGGCCGGCATAGCGGAGGGATTTCTTTGTAGTTGCAGTTGTTTCCGTTCATGAACCGCGCTCTAGCTTTACATCAGGCGGAGAGTTGTATGCCGACATGCAATAACAAAATATTAAAAAACAATTTTAAAATTCTGCCTACACCAGAGCATTGGGAACGTGTATATAACTACAATTTAACTGACAGATGGTAAATTGAGGCTGAAACGTTAAACCAAAAGATAATATTATGTGGCACACAGAATGCTGTTCAACATATTGTAACTCGAATCACAAGAGAGCTGGTGTAAATATACATATATATTTTTTATTTAAAATATTTTTTTTAAGTTTAGTCCTTCAGCCACAAAAGTGTAAGTTGTGAAAATTTTGTAGCTCTTACAGATTCGGAATTATAAATTTTTGAAAATGAGCCACAAGCCAAAATAACTGGCCATTCTGAAATGTTCGATCACTTGTATTGTATAACATGCGGGAAAAAAATTTCTTGGACACGTATCTCTTATTTTTCGATATAGAATCCGTAAAAAAAGTTTCAGCCAAATCGAAGAGGTGCAATTCAGAAAGATGTTCGGTTTGTAAAAGAAAATACTCATATTATTTAGACACAGAAAATATTAAAAACAAAAAAAATGGGCAAATATTTGTTTGTTATTTGACAATAACTTACTCTGAAATATCTAACACGATCGAAGGAAAATATTCGCCTAGGTAAATACTTGAAACCATTGACAACTAGATATGCAATAACGCTCCCAATGTGACGCAAAAGAAAAGATGATCGCGGTCACATGTATGCGGTTTGCTCCTCTAGTATATGTATATCTCTGCTTGATGAACCTAGTATGAATTTCGCCTTAAAATACGTAAACTACTTTAGGTTTACTTTTTTCTAGAGAAATATTATTTTCCCTGCTCCGATAGGTTCACATTTTAATTAAGCAATGTTTATTTTATTTTAGTTTATTATAAGTAATGTTTCTTTCTTTTAAAGTTCAGGGTTGAAGCACTAATAAAAAAGAATAAAAAATAATTTCATGGTTTTACGCCATATCAGATGACTGGTTAAAGGTTGCAGGAGATTGGCGTCCATTGAAGAAGAGAAGACCTATCTATATACAGCAGTAGAAGTCGGTAGTAGATTACGGAGAAAATATAAAACCCGAAAACTTGGTATTTTTTTCGATCAAGTACTTTTTTTTTACATATTTGTACCATCTGATTACATTGTATATGCATAACAAAAATATGAAACATCGAGTTAATCTAGTGGAGGTAAGAAAGTAAATACGAGAGCTTATGTTTAGAGATAACAATAATTGCTGCTGGATGGTGATGATAAGAAAGTATTCCTATTATCTAATATTTGACGAGCGATAAGATAGTACGGACAAACATTGAAATAGGAAAATGAATTGAGCTGTTTATTTTGGAAGGGTGAAGTTGAAATTGTTTAGCAGGCCTAGTATTGTGTATTATCTCTTAAATTGTATTATATTTTAATTAGTTTATGTATATTATCAGTATTGTGTGTATTAAAGTGTAAATATCTGAATATAGTTGGTAAAGTATTTCTAAGTTAAGTTATATATAAATCGTTTTTTTTACTACCCGTGGCTTTCTACCTTTCTGCTTCCTGAAGGCCAGCTGGAAGAAAATGCCTTGCGGCATTAAGCTCGCCTTATGAATTAATTCAATAAAGTTTTTAAAATAAAAATATATTGTATATATTTCATATATACAGAAATAAATATAATCCTTGATGTTGAAATATTATTAAAAGACACTTCTTCGTTATAAATTTATTCCTTTTACTTTACAATACAAAAATTTTAATCCTTTTAACAACGGCCATCTTATTTACTTTCTGCCGCAGCAGTAGCAGACTAAGGCTAAAGCGGGCCCTAGGCAACATTGTAACTCCGGGCTTATTTTTCAGTCATCATACATACTTTGCGTTTGGTAGTTGGGTTTTAAAGCATATAGTATGTAGTTCTATTTAATTGTCGGAATCCAAGAAAAAAAATTCATGTACAAAAATAAAATAAACATAATTAAAATTACGGGCCCTAGGCACGTGCCTAGGCCTTAGTCCGCCCATGTGCCATAGAGATATAAAAAAAGCGTAAGCCTAAATGGCTTACTAATATTACAAAGACTAAAAATCACTTTTCTATAATATAAAAATCATTCTTTTAACAATTGTCATACGAAGACATAATCAATAAATAATATAATAAGTATGAACAACCTATTATCTATTATAAATATCATTATAAAGTCATTCGACAGTCCGTTTGATAATAATTTCAACATATCTAATTGCGCACCTAATTATGAACATGCAGAGAACCAGTCCATTATAGCATGAGGCCACTGGTCTCGCCGAATCAAATAGCATAAAGTTTACCTTATATTAACCTTAACTACGAGACTACTGATTGCATAAAACTAGTCCTACATTTGTCAACGCTTTTCCACTCCCCTCCGCTATGCCGCCTGGAGAATGCATCACCTTTTTTAAATATAGGCATGCGAAGAATCAGCTATGTATGTATAAATTTATTGTAAAATTATTAAAAGCAAGTAGATTTAAGTAATAGTTATATGTTAGATTAAGTTTTCTGTTTATTAATGTTTAAGGTAGGACGTAACCTGACGGGTTAAAAGTCCGTAATAAAATTGATTAAAAAAAGATCAGTTAAGCGGATCTCTGACTTACTAGAGTACAATTTGAATTTGATGTACGTGCATGATCTATATATTTTTTTATTTCAATATACGTATATTGGACGTACTGTGAAAATAATAGGTTTTTATTATGTTTCTCAGGGACAGTGGACACTATTCTGCGGGTTTAGGGAGACGTATGTGCACCGTATTTTGAAGTAAAACGTCGCGTCGCCGTCGCGTCGGTCCAATTATTAGCGTTTATTAAAGAAACCACAAGCAAACCTTGTGGAAGTAACAGATGTTATTTTTAAAGGTATCGCTCAATAAATTAATAGTAATTACTTTTCACCTCTCGCGTTTTACGAAAATATAATCAACAACAAAAGTATATTAATTAAATTTCTGCAGAAGTCGCCAAAAAAATTATTTAGGTAAAACCTTGTTTGAAGAATTTATTTTATATTTATTAATACATAATAAATAAATACATAAATATAAAACAAAAGCATTAATTTATTTACATGTATCTAAAAATAGTTTCCAATTAATTTTCACGCCAAATAAAACAATAATAAACTAGTAACACAAATAAAATTAAATACTTTTGCTTGCGATAGTACTTATTAAAGTCAGCCTGTTTTGGACTGAAAGACATTGCGGAAGGGTTTTATATATAAGTAGTTATGTTTTATACGTAATAATGATACCCTATTCAATTCCATAGTAGTACAGCTGTAAACGGGCACATATCCTGGCTGACTTACTGCAGTAAATTGCTGTATATATTTTTATACGTTACAAAAAAGTAGTACTTTGAAGCTGATGAGCTGGGATGAGCTGCTCACCTTTGCTGCAGGGTTGGCTCCGGGCGCAGACAAATTAACCGAACTGAAATGGCGGGATTCGCTAGTAATTCCAAGAACTTGCGGCAAGCTGTCTGCTGTGAATTGGTAGGAAGACCATTGTCAAGTAGAACGACCGTAGCGTTGTCGTTACCAGTGTTTTGTTATACGTACTTTGGTCTCTCAGTGCCTACGATACAATCACTAACTTTGTATAGGTGTCAAATATAATTTTTTTATCTTCCATGAAACTAGTAAGTGACCCACATCAAATGTGTTCAGACCGTAACTGTTTATTCATTTGCAAATGCTATTATTCTATACAGTAGTATACATATTTAGCTCTAACAAGTTGTTTTAGTAGCTGTCATTGAGATTTTATCAATTTTAAGCCCACTGTCCATAGAGTCGCTATTATTCTGTATTTTTACTCGTAATTAGGCAATTACTATGAGACGGGGTTCCCTATTGCGTTCCTTTTACTAGTAAAAATGTAACAGTGATTTTGTGTTCCGTTTTAATGAGTTTCGCAATACTTGAATATTTTTAGGGTTGTTTGCACCAGAAGGCCGGTTAAAGTAACTTTAACTATTACTTTTACGTTTACTTTAACAGTTACGTTTACATTATGGTGTATATTTACTCCACACGAGTTGCACCATCGCTGCATCGTCGCGCCTATTATTTTTGACGGTTACTTTGACCTTAACCGTAACCAGCGAATCTTGGCTTGGTTAAAGTTAAAGTAATCGTCAAACCAATGTTGCTAACGTCAAATGTGTGAAAAGAAGCCAAATATGTTTTTCTATTATTTTTCGAGATCAGTCACCCTTTTAACGATAACAATATGAATTTAAAATGCAATGCATTTTTTAAAAATGTATTTTGCTGTTCTAAGTTCTGTTGAACTAATGCCATTTTATTTTCAAAATCTAACGATTTTTTTTTTGTTCTATGGCCTGTGTCAAAAATAAACAGCAACAAAAATTTTTTTACTTCTACATTTAAGTTTCATAATAAAGACACCAAACCTGAACTTAACAAAAAAGTTAATAATAAATAGTGTTTGGTATTTTAAAATCAAATATATTGTATAAACTTTGTAGACACACTTGTCGGTATAAAATGTTACAATACGTATTTACTTAGACGGTTCATAGCCGGAACCTGACTAGAATACATTTTTACACTCACATACATGTCCTAGTAAGCGTTCCAACTCTTCCACACCGCACCGGTCGGAAAAATATCACTATGTAAAGTTTTTAAAGTTACTTTCGGGCTCCGTTCTCGATATTAGAATTTCACACATGTAGTCTCACTATCAGGCTAGCCGTCACGCACTATATTTTAGAGATAGGCACTAAAAATAGAGACAAAAAACAAAGACACGTCCGGCACACCCGCCCCTCTCACATCATTCACTTTTTCAGTGCCTCGCCGTCCGCACGTGAAATAAGTTTCTTACAATTTTAATTGTTTAACTTTAAATTAAATCTAAATTCTTTAACAAGAGGTATTTATTTAGTTGTAAATATTAATAAATCTTGTAACCCGAAAATATTTTCGTCTCGTTCGGCAAAATTTTATTGATCAATATAAGACATCACAGAATAAGAAATAGTGATTATAGGGTAAAGAATGACCCTATTACAACACAAAGGGATATTAGGTAGGTGAAATCAATTATTTGCAAGAGAAGTTAGAAAACTTAAATGAAATATGAAGCGCAAGCGTCGCGTCAACATAGACAAAAGGACGCCACCGCGTGGCATCTCGCATGCCACATCGCCTAGTGCTGTCACTTCACCTCGAAAACAACAGAGTGAGTAAAGGAATTATAATCGTTCCGTTAATTTTAATAATTTACATGTGCATATTTTATATGTTAAACACATAATATTATTTATTATAATATTATAATATATGGCAATATTTTTATATATATTTTTCTTTGGTTGCCACATTTTTTTGTTATTCACTTCTCTTACGATGTGTCATGTCGGAAATTTTACAAATAATTTAATTTTGATGTTTCATTGGTACAAACATACAAACAGAAAAATTGTGCATATTATTTTAACCGACACTCGAACAAAATACTAATACAATGTAGTAAATTATTATAAAGGTAATAGATAAGGTAGTATGAAGTAAATTATAACACAGTCAAATAAATAAACGAGCAATACAAATAAGTTTTTGCGCGACTACCCGCAATAGCCGCGCTGAGGAGCTATACAAATCAGTTATTTAACGATATCTAAGTTATCGATAGCCGGTTAGGGAATTATTTACTTATAGTCATTGATATACAACTAGATATGCAACGACGCTCCCAATGTGAGGCGAGAGGAAATATGGCCGCAGCCACATTTAGGTTCTCTGCCAGTTGGTATTTGACTTGACGTAAGCCGAGATTGACATTGTCAAATCGTTTGAACGCATTTTTCATGAGGTTTGCTCCTCTAGTATACAGGGTGTCCCGTAAGTAGTGGTGTCAACGGTATTTTACAGATAGAGGGGTTCAATATCTAGAATATAATTTGGTAATTTTTTTTTATACCTTCTGGTTTAAAAGTTATGACATTTTTAAAGAATTATCATTTTTTCCCCCGTTTTATCACAAAATAATGTTATAAAAATTTGTTTACAATTATTTTCACTGATATTTTTATTTAAGTGGGTTGAGAAAATACAGGGCTTTCTAATTAAAATGTTATTTGTAACCAATTAATAACCATGATTAAATAAAAAATTAAAATCTAAACAAGATTTAATTTATCAAATTTTAAGCAAAATATTTAAACGAAGCTGGTGTAAAAAAATTGTATGTAAGGTTACGGGACCATTATTTTAAAAATATCTACAATTCACACGGATTCTAAAAACGTATAATAATGTTCACTATCATTTTAATTACAATGTTTTTTCGACATAAATACAACGAAAGGGCGTCGATTTTTAATAATTTTAATAATTTTTAATAATGTATTCCCATAACAGGACGAATTTTAAGAATTCTTATAGTCGGAAATTTGCACTTTTTCACGTCTTAACCCACTGTAAGATACTAACAGCTTGTAGTTCCAACCTTATTTTCATTTCGGTTCCTTAATTTGACTTTAGTGATGTTCAAAGAGGGGTAGGCAGACTGACGCCTGTTTCCACTCATACTTCATTCAGAGATTATGTACCTAAAGTACATTAGGCAGAGTGTAATCACATGCCGGATTACTATTAAAACAAAGATTATTAAGTAAATTATGGTGTTTTTTTTTTATTGTAGCTCGGCATGTGACAACACTCCGCCTGATATAAAGCTAGAGTGCGGTCCATGAATGGAAACAACTGCTACTACAGAGAAACCTGCGCGGTAACAGTCGCCTCCACTATGCCGGCTTGAGGAGACGAGCATGTACCATCTTAGATTGACAGCGCACACTCCTCTCGTTATACCTGGCTACTTTTAAACTATTCCCGAAACGCGACAAAGTCTCTTCACGGGTGTTACATTCGAAAGTGGTGGTACTACCCCAGCATGGCAGACTGGACAAATAACCATCATCAGTCTGCTGTTGTTAACTTTAAACAAGCTCTTTATGAGACATGTAATAATAATGAATATGAACTACGCCAAAAATTGAATATCGTGTCCGAAAGAATTAAAAATAATCAAAGAACCCTAGGAAATATCAGGAGAATCTTTATTAGAAGATGTCGGTTATGCATTAGAGTTAGAGGGAGACATTTTGAGCATTTACTTTAATAAATTGTTTTCTTATCCGTATCTGTTTACATTGGTTTTATTGGAATTCGCATAAGGTAATAATGAAATTTCTTCGACAAATAGTACTTTGTAGCTTGTTTAACTTTGAAAAATTACTTTAATTAAAATGACAGTGAACATTATTATACGTTATTAAAGTCCGTATGAATTGTAGATATTATTAAAATAATGGTCCCGTAACCTTACATACAATTTTTTTACACCAGCTTCGTTTAAATATTTTGCTTAAAATTTTATAAATTAAATCTTGTTTAGATTTTAATTTTTTATTTAATCATGGTTATTAATTGGTTACAAATAATATTTTAATTAGAAAGCCCTGTGTTTTTTTAATCCACTTAAATAAAAATATCAGTGAAAATTATTGTAAACAAATTTTTATAACATTATTTTGTGATAAAACGGGGGAAAAAATGATAATTCTTTAAAAATGTCATAACTTTTAAACCAGAAGGTATAAAAAAAAATCACCAAATTATATTCTAGATATTGAACCCCTCTATCTGTAAAATACCGTTGACACCACTACTTACGGGACACCCTGTATATCTCAATGCTTAATAAAAATGTATTATTAATATGGATTATTGAAGAAATAAAATAAATAAATTACTTTAAATAAATAAAGGCTTTCTAATTTCAATTTTAAATAATTGATGCTCGAATCTATCTATGGGATATTGTCATGTCTCTTTTTATAAATAAATAAAAATCTTGAGTACGAAAATCGGACTGTCCAAATAAGGGGCTTTCCACTTTCAAATTAAAATACTGGACTACGGATCTATCTGTGGGATATTTCCATGTCTCTTTTTATAAATAAATAAAAATCTTGTGTACGAAAATCGGACTGTTTAGAAAGGGATTTTCCACTTTAAATTTAAAATACTGGACGCTCGGATCTATCTGTGGGATATTTCCATGTCTCTTTGAATAAATAAATAAGAATCTTGAGTACGAAAATCGGACTGTCCAAAAAAGGGGCTTTCCACTTTAAATTTAAAATACTGGACGCTCGGATCTATCTGTGGGATATTTCCATGTCTCTTTGAATGAATAAATAAAAATCTTGAGGACGAAAACGGACTGTCCACAAAAGGGTTTTTGACTTCAATTTTAAAATACTGGATGCTCGGTAGATCCGAGGGATATTTCCATGTCTTTGTATATACATTCAATTACGTAAGCACTGCCCTACAGGATTTGTTTAAGGAAATTATCACCTTATTGTTATAGAAATGGATTATGGCTATTTGGATTATCATTTAATTCTTAAATCGAAAATCGGACTGCCCACATGGGGCTTTCCACTTTCATTTGAAAATACTTGACGTTCGGATCTATCTGTGGGATATTTCCATGTCTTTGTATTCACACATTAAACGGGAATATATGGTTGAATGTTACTTTACTATCCGTTTGATAGCGGTTAACCCTGCCCTACCCTGGCGACTATTTAGCCCAGAGCAAGCCGACGCACTCGCGTCAGCCGCCAGCATAGCGAAGGAACGTCGTCCTTCTTGATGAGAATCAACTCAAGCTAGATGTGCCGCCTCCAAAAACACTGCTGGACTTGTTCGAGTGTTCGAGCCGGCCCAGACAATTGAATCTGCAATCGTTGGCGATGGCAGAGGAATGAAATGGTCTTATAGTACTCTGAAATAAAGGGAATAAGGTCATCGAACGAAGAAGAGAATGAACACAGGAACTGGTAATTAATTTCACCGCAACTTGTAAGAACAAAGTTGATGACTGGTTGAAAGTAAAATGGGAGTTCCCTAAAAAATTTGTAATATTAAAAATGGACAGATTTATAGACGCTTCTTGAAGACTGCTGTAAAATGAGCGTAAACCTCAAGTGAGTTTCTATTGCGTCAAATGCGATCCTTAGAATAATTTTAAACGAATGGAAATTTAAAATAATGAATAAACCGAAACCGAAAAGAAGTTACTTTCATTGTCGCAAAATATTTTGAATACAAACACGATCAACAACAAGGATAATTAAATAACATAACTAGTAACGCGTTTCAATGAACACGTTTAATTAATAACGATTGAATAAAATAATATTTTAATAATTATTGTGAAAATTAACAATAAAAGTAAGTAATTTACTGATAATAAAATTAAAAATAATTTTGTTATTTCTAATCACTGCAACCTGCAACTGCAACCGTGGAAATCATATTATATCCTTGAGAAGTAACCAGCTATCGCGTTGAAATTAAGAATTATCATGATATTACGCGTATTAGCTACAAAATTCTTTTACATGACAAGTACTGCGTGAAGTACGACGTACCAAGTATGTACATACTCGTATATATATATATATATATATATACGTATATATCACTTATTGTCTAGTTGACGGATATTCACCAGTAGTAACTGTAGCTAGCGTGCAAATACGTCTCGTAGCATTATCTACGCTCCTGAGCAATTAATAGCTTGGAATATTGAATAAATATCATCTTATCAGAGTAACAAGTCATCAATCAATTCTGCCACCAACCCTCAGTGGGCCACTAACTTGTAATTCTAGGAAAGGAACTTAAGATATATAAACTAGTCATAGGTATGCTATTGTAAATGACGTGTCAATATGCAACGAGGATGTTACATCGGCCAATCAAATAAATAAATATATAAATTAATTCAATTTTATTGGTAATGCATTTTGAATTTATGGCGAAATCTCATTTACTGACACAAATTCTAGCGTACGAATTAAAAATTTCAGTTTAAATTATTAAAATATTACAACTTATGGGAATGCCAGAAGTACACGCCGATACGCCATGGAAGCGCTCATTGATAGTTCTGAGAAAAATGCTGCTGAAAATCATTCCTGCAATAACTGAACTGTAAAATACCTGCAGTTCGATGTACAGAGGAGGAAATTATTATACGGAAGACGTATGGGGGCTTTGTTCCATTGCCTTCCCAGAATGGAAGAATTGAACTGTATGCGCATTGTAAGTGCTGTAAAACAAACAACTCAGTTCATAAACTGCTCACTAGATGGCGCTCTCAACTCGCGCTTACCCAAGTATGACAGTTGTACCACAATGCAAATATCAAATTCCGCAAGGATTTAAAAAAAAAAAAAAAAAAAAAAACCTACGAATTTATTTTGTTAATAACTGTCATATTAATTATGTTTGGACGTTCATTTATGAATTACGCTGGTTGTCGGGACGTCACTATTCTGAAGAAGAGTTCCGTAGTGCACCATAACCAGTAACGTGGATTCCTATCAAAAAATACTCCACTAAAATAATATATACGCTTAAAGGCGTTCAGTTGTCTCTGCCTATCACATTTGATTGATTGTACTGTAGTACAAAATTGGTTACCGAAAAATTGGTTATTTTGTCCATGGGCCAATGTTCTTGGATTTACACATACCTACAGTATAACACTACAGTACACTAAATAGTTATAGATCTACTCTTGACAGTATTATCAAGGTTCTTATGACTTCCTTCTTGATCGAATCGTTCCGAAGCCACATTACTTTATAAAAAATAAATAAAAGTTAAAAAAAAAAAAAAATAGTATTAAAAAAAAAAAAAAAAAAAAACAAAACTTAAAGGACCCCATCGTTGTTCTACTTTGAACAAAATCGATTAATTATAGCCACATTGATAGTGTCTAATATTATATTAGTTTAATAATGACCCTAAATGTTATATCTCAACTACGTTGTTAATAATTTAAATATTACGAAAATGACAGAGTATTCCAATATTAATAATGACACCTCTGGTTAGGGCCAGAGGTACACCATTAGTACACCTAAAGTAATTAAAACGACAATTGCACCACATAAAACTCATAATTATTCCAAAAAGGGTGACTAGCATTATTAACCATAAACATTATTTAAATTTGGTTCACCAAAATATTCTGGGGATGGTAAATTAGTCTAATTCGATTTGTTCTTAGAAAATGAAAACATATAGTCACTTCTTAGACAATAAGCAGACGGATTCATCCATATTAGTGCACATTACTGCACATAGCACTGTACTTGCTGCCACTTACAGGGCGCTTAGGTCTTAAGCCGGCCTAGATGTTATCAGAAATACTGCAAGATGAACTGCAACTTCTGCAATCTTCACTAGGTAGAATTGTGCATAGTGATACACCACTCAACCGTATTATTGCGGAGATTATTACGTTTTCAACACCCATTAATATTAAATTATAATATAGATCTTTTAATTACTGTAATATCATTTGTTTTTATGAATATCATATAATTATGATTAAGTCAAGTTATATGATTACTTACTTAAAATAGTAATTGTCATTTTTTGACATATTATTATCTCTAAATGTCTACATGTGTGAAATTCTAATATCGAGAACGGAGCCCGAAAGTAATTAATGATTAAACGAACTTACCTGTACGTGAAGTTCAATCATAATTACTGGAAGGGCTCCGTTCGAAGATATTAGGGTCCCTCCCGCCCTTTAAACAAGTTTAAACCCAGGTCAAAAAATGTAAACAGCTCAGCACTCTCCAAAGTGAATGATGTGAGAGGGGCGGGTGTGCCGGACGTGTCTTTGTTTTTTGTCTCTATTTTTAGTGCCTATCTCTAAAATATAGTGCGTGACGGCTAGCCTGATAGTGAGACTACATGTGTGAAATTCTAATATCTTCGAACGGAGCCCTTCCAGTAATTATGATTGAACTTCACGTACAGGTAAGTTCGTTTAATCATTAAGTATTAAGTATTTTTTTATTATTATTAGTTATTTATTGCTTATTATTACGTAAACTTAGACCTATAACAAACATACTGGTTAGTTTACCAATATAAACAGGTCGAAAATTCACTATTAGGAAAAAAATTACAAAATCATATCGATACTGAAGCGCTAGGGTCCACTGTATTTGTAAAAATCCATTTATGTATCTTTTTATACTTTTATTTCCACTCTAATCCACGAGTTTACTCATAACGGATTTTTAAGAACTAACGTGTGACTGAAAATCTATTATAAAGCCACCTGAAAACCTGAAAACCGCCATCGATATCTACGGTTACCAGCTGATATTATTTATGTATTATATATATTTATATAAGTTTTGACTGTACATGTTACAGTAGGTATTATTATACCATTTAAAGGTTTTCATTGTAATTTAATTTAGTTCTATAAAAACTTTTTATTGCCTTAAATTTATAGCGAACATAAACCTCAATAAACAGTTTATTTATTATGTAGGTGAGTAGGTAAATATAAGTATAATACGTTAGTTTTTTTTTATTGTAGCTCGGCATGTGACAACACTCCGCCTGATGTAAAGCTAGAGTGCGGTCCATGAATGGAAACAACTGCTACTACAGAGAAACCTGTCCGGGCAGCAATCGCCTCCACTATGCCGGCTTAAGGAGACGAGCATGTACTATCTAGATTGACAGTGCACACTCCTCTCGCTATACCTGGCTACTTTCAAACTATTCCCGAAACGCGACAATGTCACCTCACGGATGTTACCAAAGATGTTATGAAAGTGGTGGTACTACTCCAGGAATGCAGACAGGACAAATAACCATCATCAGTCTGCCTACCGCTCTTTAATAGTGCCTATAGGAAGTGAGCGACCAAAGTACATATAACAAAGTTACATTGGTACCGGTCTTTAGCGAGGTTCGAACACGGGACTCATCGATCGTGAGTTCACGCGTCTCACCGCTAGACCTCGGCCGCTCTTTATTATGTCTAGTTTCTTAAGATTTTAGTTAAGAAAAAATTAAAAAAACGTACCTATACTTAAATTAATATTTTTTCATTATAGCTCGGCATATTAACGAAAACGAGTGACTGTACAGAAAAATCTGTAGTCAGCAGTTACTTCCGCTATGCCGGCTTGAGGAGACGAATGTGCATCATCCAGGTTGACATCGCACACTCCCCTCGCTATACCGGGCTACTTCTAAACTGATTCCGAAACGCGACAAGGCCACTTCACTGGTGTTACACTGCTATTATGAAAATACTAGAAATTAAAAAGCTGCTATGACGTGGCGATTGTACGCGTGGAGTCAATCGAGAGACCAGTGTTAAAATCTCGCAAAATTATGGCAGGATAATGTAGCTTTCTTGTATGTCTATGTTATAACATGGTATAGGAGTGGTAGGCAGACTGACTGACCTTCAAGTGTGCCCAACACCCAGGTTATGAAAGGCGTGTGCTCTGTTGCTGCTTGCAGGCGTTTCTCTCGTATGCGATAAAAAATTCTAACAACGCCTAGTCTGTGTGCGTATAAACACAATATTTACATAAGAAAATATTATAACACGGCATTAATACGGATATTTTGTATGTTTGTTCAGATGTTTTGGGACCCAATAATATAAATAAATTCATTTACATATAAACCCCTTCATGTACTAAGTCGACATATAATATTTGAACTGTTATAGAATAATTTACACATAAAAACAGTAATTGTTTTTTATTGTAACTTGGCATATGGCCGCCATGAGGAGACGAAATTCCTATCACTATATCTGGCTACACACAAACTGCCCCTGAAACGCGACAAGGTCACTTTCACAGGCGCTACTTTCAAAAGTGGTGGTATTACCCCAGGACGGCAGATTCAGCTAATAACCATTATCAGTCTGCCTACCATATAACAAAGTCACATTGGTACCAGTCAGAATTAGCGAGGTTCGCGCGTCTCGCCGCTAGACCACGGCCGATCGAATCTATTTCAACTTAAAATTAAGGTATCAGAATCATCTCATGATTGCTGCCTGTAGAAATTTATCTGTAGTACCAATTGTTTCCGTTCATGGACTGCACTCTAGCTTTACATCATGCGAAGTGTTGTCATATACCAAGCTACACATAAATGTAAATAGCTACACTATAATTTAACCAGACCATAATAATATAACCTAAATAAATACCTAGTGCCTACGCGATAGGGTATACTGCTTCCACAATTAACTTGAATTATGCTAAGGTGCGCTTACACGGGTAACTTAAATTGCTTAATCAAATTCAAAATATGTACTTTATTGCCCCATAGCAGCATGTATTGGGGCACTCTGCAAACTACGTAGTAAAATCTCAATTTCTATCGTTATACAAAATATTAATTATTCTCCTACATAATAAAGGAGAATTTCGACTAAGAAAATGGGCCCACAATTTTTTTTCGACTTTGTTTTTTTTTATTATTATTGTTGCTCGGCATGTGACAACACTCCGCCTGATGTAAAGCTAGAGTGCGGTCCATGAATGGAAACAACTGCTACTACAGAGAAACCTGTGCGGGCAGCAGTCGCCTCCACTATGCCGGCTTGAGGAGACGAGCATGTACCATCTTAGATTGGATTGACAGTGCAGACTTTGTCAATGATTTTAGTTCATTTTGTAAAAAAAATAATATTCATAATTTCCAATCGGTGTTAATTTTTTCACCCGAGTTATTGAGTAATTAGGCTTTTTCTAATGCTATATTTGAGGTTATTATTATATTAAATGCTGTAATAATTGATGATATATGTTTTTTTTTTATGTAATTAAGCATTCTTAAACGATGTGTTGATATAATTGAAACAAATTAATGAAATAATAAAAATTTTAGAATATGGTTTTGTTAACAAATTATTAGATATCAAGTGGGCATAAAATTGGACTTTGTCCTTTCTCAAATTAAATTAAAAAGTGTTTATTAGCCACATATTATGGCCCAAAACTACATTGTTGTCAAGTATAACGTGTGTCAATCAAGCTTTTTAACAGGATGCCGCCACACCATGTTTAGGGCTATGGAATAAGCTTTTTAATAAGCTAGGCAACACAGATGATCTACTATTATCTGGTAATTATTGCTCAAAAGCCAGTGTAAGCATGCCTTTAGGTAAAATCGTAAAAGTGGTAGTCAAAGAACTTATAGTTTCTAGGACCATTGTTAAGTTTGTACTACGCCAAAGTATAAAAAAAAAAAACATTTATACTCGTTGGTCATTGACTTTTTGTGCTCAAATAAGAATACGGTCACAACTTATTTTCATTCGTTTGTTCACTATAATTACAATTAACACATTGAGAATCTTTAATTGACCGCAACTATTGAAAAAAAAACGTGAATCAATACTTGTGCAAATATTATATGTTTCCATTATTTATTTGGACCTGAATACAAAGTGCACTGCCATTGAAACTAGTCTGGCGACTGTATCTCCAAAGGCAGTGCTCGACCTAAACTTAATTTAAAACTTAATTAAAATTAAAATTAGGTGCAATGTATGTATGTGCGATCCTCTCAGTGTGTAGTATGAAATGCGAATGGGGTGTATGTGAGAGGGTGTGTAATATTGTATATAAAACTATTTTACGACGCTCATCAGTTCCTCAGTTTCCTCTTAATTTCGTGACAATATATGATTACTCACTTGTGGTCATTGAGATTTGTCCATTTTGTTGTAGAGATGGACAGCTATGCAGGGGTAGAACCTGGCTGTGAAGACCATTTAAGAAGAATTATTTAAAGTACTAATACGAAGCTTTATACTAAGGCTAGTTCTTATATCATCATACTTAGGCATTTATCATTGAAATCAAAATATGGGTACAGGTCGAGATTTTTTGGAAGATTCGAACACGAATCCCTAGATTAAAAATTGCTATAATTAATATATTAATATACAATCTATTTTTTAATTTACTATTTTGCTTTATATAATAAAAATTCAAAGACTCAGTTAATTATTATTCAGTTTTTTCTTTTACTCAAAAACTGTTTCGGTAAGGCCACACATTCTTGGAAAAAACAATTGGTTATTTTGAAGTATAGTATAGGACATCAGTTATTAACATTTTACGTCTTAGAACCAATTACACCAGATGACTTTCACGTTAAAGTAATAGTTAAAATTAAAATTGGGTTGCTTCAAAAAAAACCTGTCTTTTTTGACGTTTACTTTAACGCTAACCGTAACCAGCGAATTTTGGCCGGTCAAAAATAAAGTAATAGTTAAACCAATGTCACTAACGTCAAAAGCCAAATATGTATCTATGAATTATTAATGTATCTATCTAGTAATTTTTGGGGAATCTGCAGGATGGTGCAACGCGTGTGCAGTAAAAGTTAAAGTCATCGTAAAATGTAACAGTGAAAGTAACTTTAATGGGCCTTTTGGTGCAATTGGACCTTAATGAGTGACAGACTCGCCTAATTGCCCGCAGTGTACTATGGCTGAGGTCGTACCTACATCATTTGTTGAAGGAGGTCGGAATAAGTCTGCTGGCGGGACCCGGATCTTCTGATACATTCATTGTCTTTATACGAGTTCGTAAAGTGAACTTTGAAAGAGAGGGTTTAGTTTAAGTTAGTTTTATAAGATAGGTTGTGGAATTAAAGTTAAGACGGGACCGACATTGTCGCAAACAACAAAAGGCCCTTTTTGTTTAAAGAATTTAAAAAAAAACATTTTACGTATTATTAAGTTTATATCTTCATATTGCTTTCTATTATTAGATGAATTATAATGAAGATGGACAGTTAGGTTATCTGTTGACTTGACTTGACTCAACACTGTGATAATATAATATTAAAATAAATCCTGTAATTAGGTACTTACACTATGACAGTAACTTGTAAATCTACAACAAAAAAATAGATCGCAATATCTAAAAAAAAACACAGCCATATTTGGTGTTATGTGTGGTAAAAAGTTATCTTACAGACTTAGTTTGAATAAACTGTGATTTTTTTTAAATTAACACAATATATTAATTCAATTAATTCAATATATTACTTAAATCCAAATTATGAACTGTTAAAAATCAAAAATTACGTTAAAATTGTATTAAGAATTTTGACAATCTAACTTAGCGTTATTGAAACGCAAAAAGAGTGTTTTGAAAATCTTACAAAAATTCACCATCATAATTCTCGCGTAAAACTTCAAGATAATAAACATGAAGAGGTCGTTTACCTTTCTTGTTCATAATAAAGCGACATTTATGTATTTTCAGAGATTTAATCGATTCATGCGTACCTTATGAGTTAGTAATATAAGCATTGTGAGACCGATAGCTAGGTCATTCAACCGCTTATCAAGAAACATACTTACATTGAAGTGAGAGCATTTTAAATTCGTATGGAGAAATAATGTTAAGAATATTTTTAAGACTAGCGGCCGTAGTATAGCGGTAGAAGGCGTGGGCTCACGATTGAAAGACCCGTGTTCATATATTGCCCATTTTTGGGCCCACATGATATGTCATTAAGAAAACAATATCTTATTTTTTTATTAATTTATTTCACTTATATCAACACATCGTTTACCAATCAATATACAATGTTTAATTAAATTTAAAAAAAAATAGATTACATCAATCAATAAAGCATTTAATATAATAATTAAATATTACATTAGAATCCGTCTAATTACTCAATAACTCGGGAGAAAAAATTAAAACTGATTGGTGATAAGGAATGCAAATTTATTTTTATACAAAATGAATTAAAACTCGAGAAAAAAATAATGGGCCCATTTCTCTTAGCCGAATGGGCATTCTCCTTTGTGTACTTTGATCGGCTAGTGCCTATGATATAGACATTATCGGAAAGAGTGGTAGGCAGACTGATAATAGCTATTAGCGTAGTCTGCCGTCCTGGGGTAGTACCACCACTTTCAACAAGTCCGTGAAGTGATCTATTCGCGTACTTTAAAGTTGCAAGCTATTACGAAAGACTATCAATGGATGGTGTACATTTGTCTCCTCAAGTCGGTATAGTGGTGAGTGCTATCTGCGGACGTTTTTCTGTGTTAGCAGTTGTCTCCGCTCTCTAGCTTAATATCAGGTAAAGTGTTGTCGCATGCTGAGAAAAGACCAAGAGACAGAATTAGAATGGGGCGAATAGAAAGCGCCTTTTAAATTGCTAATCGACATTAGTTTAAGTACGTTGTCATTCTTTTATATTATTATTTTAAATCCCAATAAAAATTTATTATCTTTCAGTACAACAACGTTTCAAAGTATTCTCTAGTTCTCTAGTCGTCAATGCTCATGGACCTCCACTGCGTTTACTATCAGACCAGTCGAGGTCACATGTCAAATAAAAAAAAATTTTGATTTTTTAAAAAATTTTCGTTTATTTCTTTTTTTAAGAGTTGTGGTTGCTTTCTACCAAGTTTAAACTACGTTTGGAATTCATCTTTTTTTTTTAAACAACTATAAAAATATAACTAAATTAATAATTTAAACTAAATTTAGATCTTCCGCGTTATGTAATTTTAATTTAATTAAAAAATCGAAATTCTATTATTATATATTTAAAAATTACGTTTCAAATATGTAATTGAACGCCTGAATTAATTAAATCGCTCATTACTTATGTTCGGATCGGACATTATTATTTGATCAAAAATTTTCTCATATTAAAATAACTATGCAACAGATCATTTCAAAAATGAATGCCCAAAATAGTTGGTACGTGTTACACTTCTCTGCCTACCCATATAAAAATTACCACCAAAACGGACAAAACGAAACTCTGTATTAGAATCGAAATCGAAATATAAAAAGACGAAATACAGCACGTATTTCAAGATAATATGTTAATATACAATTAAATTGTTAAATTTCATTAAATTAAATGCGAAAAGAAACAAAACTTATTTATAATTGGTGTTGCTAGTTATAAATATAATATTTCCACATAATTTTAAAAGAATTAAAATTCACAACATGCAACTTAAAATATAATTAACTATTTATGTATAATTTAGGATAATTCTATTTTAAAAAAATTAAAGCATGTGTAATATGTTATAACAAATAATAATATAAAATGAAAAAATATTTAAAGAAATGTGTAGCAAAATAGGGAATATTTGTATATGTGGCAACATTATTTTCATTGACACAAATGACAATCTGTAAACAACGTTCCATTTCATTAGGTTTATTAAGTTTATTTACCAATAAACTGTATGTTTATGTTATAAAAGAACATGGCCATAAATTAAGTTATATTTTTCTAGATCAAATACATATTTTTAAATAAAGCGTGAAAATATATACACACATTATTTTTATATTTAAATTTTTCTTAAACTTTTAAATATTTTCGTATAACGGATCGATATATTTATAAACAGAAATTATTGTAGCCGTTTGAATCGAGTTGTAGAAGTTGGAATAATTTTATCATTTCAAGGTCGGGACATTTGTATTTTAATCAGTAGGCCTCCAATAGTCAGTCTGGTTATAGATTCGTCCACGGTTTTGCGGATTATCTTACCAAAATTGACCGGCATGGCGAATTCGATGCTTAAACTATTCAAAGCAGAAGTAAGTTATCGCAATTATACTTTTAATTCGAAATTTAAATATTTTAGTTGTACATATGGAACATTATAGCTACATCATGCTTCATGTTTATTCACGTGTTAATTAGTGAATTACGCGGCAGATTTTTTAAAATAAAATTATAGAATATATTTTATAATAGTAAAATATCGCGCAATAGTAACAAATCATGTTTATGAGTGAAAACTCTTATGATAATTAAAATTTATCGGTAAACATATTTAAACATGCTTTTAAATCACACGATCTGCAAAACTGGGGTGATATAATTTTTTTATACACTGAAAAAGTTGTGCTTCTTTAAGTAGATTCTAGACAAACAAAGAAGGACTTAATACATGATTCAAATAATTTGGTATTTAAACTTGCTACATTATTCATACTCCAACTGAGCTGGTGTAAAACTGTTTGTCTTTTACTTCATCACGTTTTTGATCAATTATTCAGCAATGGAGAGAGAAACACAAATTTTGATATTGTGCAACGTTTCTGAAGTTTCTTGCACTACATTTAGCAAATGGTAAAATATAGCCTTTAAAATTATCTTATTAAAGCACATTATCTCAGAGAGCACACATGTCAGAGATCTGTTGGCAAATCAACAAAAAATTTAAAATTATAATTTTTTGCTCACTTCTTAAATTATATTCTTTATACTTTGCACTTAGTAAGTCAATAGTAACACATGAATTTTTCAATACTGTGTAAATTTTCTAGGCCGGTGGTAGAATATTAAATCTCGGAAAACACATTTTTCCTTCTTTTCTAATGTTTTAAGGAAAAAATAGTTTTAACAACAATATTAAGATAATAAAATTATTATTTTAAAAAAATATGTTTTATAAAGGAATGTATTGGTAGTTTTCTTTTACATCTTTGAACTTTACAGTCTGCTGTTCTGTTTCGCCGCAACTTGTCAAACGCCGCACCAGCAACTAAATTATTCATAGATGGACAGTATGTAGACTCGAAAACCTCTAATTGGATAGAATTGACTAACCCAGCCACAAATGAAGTCATTGGAAGGTAATATTTTGAGATAAAAAAGAGATGATATGATCTGATTTATTTTTAAAAAATGAATAAAAAAAGCTTAAACTGTTTGATTTTTTTCTAGTCAATTTTCATTATAATTTAATAAAACAAATCTAGCATTTAATACTGAACAATTTTGTTTGGCTTACTCTTTGTTGCATTTAATTTCATTATTTTAATTCTAGTATGTGCAAAAAAAAAAAAGATTTGACAATGTTGCCGTCAAGTCAAATACTAGCTGGTAGAGAACCTAAACGTGGCTGTGGCCAAGTTTTCTCTCGCGTCACACCGGGAGTGTTATTGCAGATCTAGTTGTATATATCAATGATTTTAATTCAATATTTCATAAGCTTTACAGCCATCGTTCCCTTGAAAAACAATAGTTAAACTGCATAAAATATTTCAACTTAACTTAATTATTTGGCTTGCTTTTCATGATTATTTTAATTAAAGGAGAATGCCCATTCGCCTAAGATAAATAGGTCTACCATTGGGCATTTTGTAGAAAAATAAATCTATATTCCTAATCACCAATTAGTTTTAGTTTTTTTTTACCTGAGTTACAACAGCCATTGTGATCATATTGAATGAAATAAACCTTTTATTTAGCTGCATAGAGTTGTTTAATTCAATTGAAAACATTGATTCTGTATAGTTGAATACAGTGCCGGATTAAGCCAGCGCGGGGCCTGTAGCAAATTCTATCAAGGGGCCCTTGGTTTACTTTAGGTTCTCAAGTTTAGGGTATTAAATAAGTGGAAGTGAAGCATAGCCTTAGGCGCTTCACGTTTAAGGCATTTAACGCTCCTATTTAAATTAATATTTTTATATTACGGTCAGACAGGCTAGGCGTTGGAGCGCGGGGCCCTGTAGCATTTGCTACTCTTGCTACGTGGCTAATCTGGCACTGGTTGAATAATATAGTAAATTCTTTAGAGCAATCACATAATCATGTGATTTCTCAACTTCAACATAATTATTAATTATCTTAAATATAATTTACTATTTTATGTGGTTATTTTGTTTTGGAATGATACCCGTTATCTACAAAAACTTGAAGTAAGATTTGATAAGTTTTTGATCTCCTTAACATGATATATTAATGTTTGTTCGTGAATTATGAATGTTATATAATTATTTGCTCTTTACTTGACTTTGATAGCATTTAATTATTATTGTGTACCTACGTTTTTTTTATTCATGAACTAAAATTATATGCTTTAACAGACATAAACACTTTATTACGTGAGAATAAGGCCTGCTATTTCATTATTTTTATTTTATTGTAGCTCAGCATGTGACTATGCTCCGCCTGATGTTAAGTTGCAATGTTGTCAATGAGTGGAAGTGACTGCTACCACAGATAAATGTCTGCAGGCAATAATCGCCTCCACTATAGGCTTGAGGAGAAATATGTGCACAGGGCACACTCCTCTCATTATACCTGGCTACTTCAAAGCTAATGGACGAGGTCACTTCACAGGTGTCACAGTTGAAAGTGGTAGTACTAGCCCAGGCTAATAACCATCACCAGTCTGCCTGTATTAAGCTTCCTATTCCTAGGAAACCTTTTGTGGTGTTAAAATAGCTACATATAATGTTTTTAAAATAATATTTCAGAGTACCAGAAGCAACGAAAGAAGAATTGAATGCGGCTCTTGAATCTGCTAAGAATGCATACAAATCATGGGGCCAGAGTACTATTATGGCAAGACAGCAACTTATGTTCAAGTATGTTTAAATTCTTCTAATGCACAATTCTTAATAGAACTGCAAATATTAAATCAATTTATGTCTTTAAAACATGTTATCCCAGCACATTTCTTTAATCACAACTGTGTAATTTGTCTCCTCAAATCAGCATAGTGGAGGCGACTGTAACCTGCATATTAAAGCCATCAGTATATCATTCAGAGTTGTCGTATTGGTAAAAAAAAGAAAAGAAAGAAAGTCTCCACAGTCAAAGGGTTTTAGTAATAAATAATTGTGGTTAAACTGTAAATTGTAGATTCGGCCGACTTCTACGGGAGAACCAATCAAAATTGGCGGCAAAAATTACAGAAGAGCAAGGCAAAACTATCGCTGATGCAGAGGGTGATGTTTTGAGAGGCATTCGTAAGTTTATAAAAAAAATTTAACATTAAGATATTTTCTATCTAATTAGATAGTAGAATTTACATGGATATGGTGGAAATTATTTTATTAGTCAAGAATGTACTCTCCCAACGCCCTCTTCAGGAATCTAAAGTAATCAAGACATAGTTTAGTCGATCAATAATAGTGTCGAATATTAACTCTCGGCGTTACATTAAATTAGTGAGGTGAATATAAATATTAGAAATTATCGAGTAGTTAGTGAACAATTGATCACATTGTCTATGCGCCGTCAGGCAAGGGCGTCGCCAAGGGGGGGGCAGGGAGGGGCAGTTGCACAAAATACACCTATTCAAATTCTAACTCCCAAATTATTTTTATTCTATTTTTCTAATAAATAACTTATTTACAAGTTTTATTTATTGTACAGTCAAGAGCTCGTGTAGCTTTACACGTTAGACTCTGCACCGTTGTTATTACAATCGCCGTAGATGTAAGGCTCGTACAAGTGAAAAGCTTCATGTGCTCTCGATTTTACCTACAATTCATACTTTTCTCTTCCTCCATATCAACTTGCCCCCCCCCCCTAGGCCATCGGCTGGCGACGCCCTTGCCGTCAGTATATGTTATAATAATAAAACTTGTTTACAAATAATTCTAATATCACTACAATCTAATACTTAACTTTAATAATGATCTGTTTTTAGATAAAGTATGTTTTCAATGGATTTGATAAAATAATATTGAATGAATTGTGATGCTTTACTATTACTTGATAAGATTGTAATTATGATGTATTTTTTTTATTTTTATCATAATATTGTTACTAAAAATGCGTTAATACCATATACCTGAAGACTATAGTTAAAAGTTTTGTTTATTTTTTATATTATGATAAAATTTAATTTAAAAAATATAATTATGTCTCTCATTTTGGTATTAAGTAATTATTATAGCTTTGTCAAAGCCCGGTCACAGTGTCTGTGTACAAAGAGCGTACACGGGTTCTTGGTTCAGGGGACCTGGGTTCGATCCCCACATCACGCTGATTTTTAGCTGTAAAATTTTCATCACAATTGATAAAAAACACGTTTTTTTTATTTTATAGAATCCTGCCACTATAGAGTGATATCTGCAGGCAACAGTGGCCTCCACTATACCTGTTTAATATATTACTCAATTAATTTCAGAAATGGTCGAGCATTGTTGCAGTATAACAACATTACAATTGGGTGACTGTATTCAGAATATTGCCCGTGATATGGATACTCACAGTTATAAAACTCCATTGGGTGTAGTTGCAGGTTAGATATAATTTATCATTCCCCGCATTACTCAATTGAACTATATGAAGTAATCTCCATGGGCGTGTAATCATCACGGAGCTGCTCCGACTTCGTTATATACACAGGTGTTCATCAAGACGACTACATTATTTTAAAGAATAAACTAATTTTTTAATTGACTATATGTTTAATTGCATAGGTACTAGGAGACTAAAGTACATAATTACCTATAACAGACTTACATTCATACTGAGCAACCATGGTCTAGTGGTAAACGACAAACCTCACGATCCTCGTTCAAACTTCACTAAATTCTGACAGGTACCAATGTGACTATGTTATATGTACTGTGGCCGCTCAGTTAGTGACACAAACACGAGCTTTACAGGCATTTAAAAAATATTCAAAAATACTGTTCGAGATTTTTTGAAAATTCAAAGCAACCAGGGTTCTCCTTCATGAGCTCACATCTATATCAACTTAGGCATGATGCTAATTATTTTTTTTTTTTTATTTTATTAAAATTTCCATTTATTCAAAATGTACACTTCATAAAGCATAATTATTTCTTTAGGTGTGGCAGCCTTCAATTTCCCGGTAATGATTCCTTTATGGATGTTCCCTGCTGCCCTGGTGACTGGTAACACGTGTCTGATCAAGCCATCGGAGCAGGATCCCGGAGCAACACTTATGATGATGCAATGGTTACAAGAGGCTGGCGCTCCTCCCGGTGTTGTTAATGTAAGACATTGAAGTTAAGTTTTAAGAGCGGCCGTGGGCTAGCGGTAAGACGCGTGAACTCACGATCGATGAGACCCGTGTTCGAACTTCGCGAATTCTGACCAATACCAATGTAACTTTGTTATATGTGTATACTTTGGTCGCTCAGTGCCTATAGGCACTATTAAAGAGTGGTAGGCAGACTGATGATGGTTATTTGTCCAGTCTGCCGTTCTAGGGTAGTACCACCACTTTCGAATGTAACACCCGTGAAGTGACTTTGTCGCGTTTCGGGAATAGTTTGAAAGTAGCTAAGTATAACGAGAGGAGTGTGCACTGTCAATCTAAGATGGTACATGCTCGTCTCTGTGTCATAGTGGAGGCGACTGCTACCCCGCACAGGTTTCTCTGTAGTAGCAGTTGTTTCCATTCATGGACCGCACTCTAGCTTTACATCAGGCGGAGTGATGTCACATGCCGAGCTACAATGAAAAAAAAAAGTAGTTTTTTCACATTTAAAGCTAACCTGTAAATAACTATTTTAATATAACCAGGTAATTCATGGTACACATGACCCAGTAAACTTTATCTGTGATCATCCTGACATCAAGGCTGTGTCATTTGTTGGAGGAGATGGTGCCGGAAAACATATCTATACAAGGGCTTCAACTAATGGTAAACAACTTTGTATAAATAACAAAGAGATGCCGTCTGAGCAGGGCAACATAACATTGCTTAGGACTTACTTAAATATTTTTTCTAGGTAAACGTGTTCAAAGTAACATGGGCGCTAAAAATCATGGTGTAATTTTACCTGATGCCAATAAGGAGCATACTTTGAACCAACTTGCTGGAGCTGCCTTTGGAGCTGCTGGACAACGTTGTATGGCACTCAGTACTGCTGTCTTTGTTGGTAAGATATTCTCGGATTTTAGTTGTTCGGAAAATTATTATTTTTTAAATAGTACAGTTTATAATTGTTGTTGACATGTGTGGTATGAATATTGTATTGATTTAATTATATTTTTTATTATCTCTATTCAAATGGCGCGTAAAACATTTGGCTATTTGCCGAATTCCGTTGACGCCACTCTCAAATTAAATGCGGAAATGCTATAATATTTTATAACTACTAACACAAATATCTTTTTTATTTATAAACATGTAACCCTGAAACGTGTTTGTTTTTCCAGGACAAGCGCAAGACTGGATTCCGGATCTTGTAGTTCGGGCCAAGAATTTAAAAGTTAATGCTGGTCATGTTCCCGGAACTGATGTTGGACCTGTCATCTCTGTTAAGGCTAAGGAAAGGATTATTCGTCTAGTTGAATCAGGTAAATTATTAAAAACCAAGTCTTTGAATCGGAAAATTAAAGGGCAGATTATATAAAACGAGTTAAGTCACAAAATACTATATTTTAGTCTAAGAATAAAAACAAAAATAGCTATAGTACAAGTAGTTGGATTATCAATATCTTTCGCAGGTTATTAAGCAAAATATTTATTTCTTTATTTAAAACTTAATGTAGCATGCACACAGGCGAACTTAATGCTAAATAGCATTCTCTTCCAGCTAACCTCTGTGTTTATGTCAGATGTGAGCGAGGAGAGAAGCAGTATTTTAAACAAATATATATATATTTTAAACAAATATATATATAAATACTAATAAATTATAACATAATAACTTTCAGGTGTGAAAGAAGGTGCCAAGTTGGTGTTAGACGGAAGAGGTATCAAAGTACAAGGTTATGAAAAGGGTAACTTCATCGGTCCTACTATCTTAACGCACGTGACACCTAGCATGGAATGTTATAAGGAAGAAATCTTTGGCCCAGTACTCGTCTGCTTATTCGTCGACACATTAGACGAAGCCATACAACTTATTAACAAAAATCAATATGGCAATGGTACAGCCATCTTCACGACTAACGGAGCTGCGGCAAGAAAGTTCGCAAACGAAATTGATGTAGGTCAAGTCGGTGTAAATGTACCCATTCCTGTACCGCTGTCAATGTTCTCCTTCACTGGTACCAGAGGCAGCTTTTTAGGTACAAATCATTTTTGTGGCAAACAGGGATTCGATTTCTATACTGAATTAAAAACTGTTGTCTCTCTTTGGAGACAAAGTGATGTAACAGATACCAAAGCTGCCGTCTCCATGCCGACTCAGCAATAATTAAAAAATAAATTACAAATTCAAACAATGCATTAGATTTTAAGAAAATATAATGTTTTTATTTTTATATCTCTTTTAAAGCTTAAGATTTGTGAACTATTGAAGTCTTCCAAATAATATATATTTTTTATATCTATACACTTGTTATTGTTTCTCACATAATCGATTGATGGTTAAGTTTAAATTATTTTTTTAATAAAATGTTCAATGATAATGTTTTCTTTATTACCTATCTATTGCTTTTTTGTATGCCGTTGTGCAGATCAGAGTTGTCTTATCTTCTCTGTTTAGTCGTCGATGCTTATTGAAAAAAAACAGCCAAACATTCTGAAGGTCGTACTACATGCATTGCGTGAGGAGAAAATTCGAATTTTGTCCATGGCGCGCTTAACACTTAGTGTAACTATTGAATATTAGGTGGCGCTAGTTGTTTGCGTGACAAAGAAAATGCTAATAATAATAAGAGTCGATTTTTTAAAATTTGTTCCATGGTTTTAGCATAGATTTAGTATAATACCTAGTGTGTAGTTAGATATTGCATCACGTGGTACTAGTGTCACTACTAAATACTAGAGGCCGTTAACTTTGGTGTTACCAATAATAAAATTTAAATGACACAATTTTTAATTTACAACTTTGTAAAAATAATTTCACTACTCCATAACAGATGGCGCTCGATCAATGTTTTGCATTTTAAAAATAAGATTTGTTTTATACCATTTTATACTAAATCTTCACATCCAGTGATTAATTAAAATCAGCTGTCATTTCACTGCGATTTTAATCATTACGTCGGCTCTAATATTGTCTTTAGTGTAATAAACGTTTATTTATTTTTTTCTTTATTAAATAGTTAAACAAACTTTATGAATCACTCCTTTGAAATTAAAAGATGAATTCATTGACTGGAAGTATTATTTTAATTTTGTTATTTGTTAATTTATGCAATACTCTGTCGCCGCAATGTAGAAATGAAAAAGGAGAACCTGTTGATTGGTAAGTCTATTAGCTATCACAGAGTACTTTATAATAGCTATTTTATACTGCCTATTATATTTGTTTTATTTTAAAGGTTTTACATATACAAATTACCAAAAGAAAGGGACCATCCGAATTCTCTTGTTCGGAATGGTGTGGCTTACATGTATTTGACACCATCTACATTACAAAAGGGATGGGTCTTGTCTAACGTTTCAATAGGTGACCCATTATCTATGGTCGGAACAACTTTGTATCCTTTGTATATGGTAATTAAACTTATGTATTTTTATGACTACACTCCGCCTGATGTAAAACTAGAGTGCGTTCCTTGAACGAGAACCACTGCTACTATAAAGAAATGTCTACGGGCAGCAGTCGCCTCCGCTATGCCAGCCTGAGGAGACGAGTATGCACCATCTAGATTGACAGTACACACATCTCTCGTTATACCTTGCTACTTTCAAACTGAAACTGAACTGAAACATGACAAGGTCACTTTACGGGTGTTACATTTGAAAGTGGTGGTACTGCCCCAGGACAGCAGACTGGGTCTACCACTCTTTAATAGTGCCTATGGGCATTGAGCGACCAAAGTACATTGGTATCGGACAGAATTAGCCAGGTTCAAACACGGGTCTCATTGATCGTGAGTTCGCGTCTTACCGCTAGACCACGGCCGCTTGTGTCAATACTTTTTTACAACTTTAGAAATAAGGTGAGGAAGATGCTAACTAGTAGAGTGGTAGGCAGACTGTTGGTTGTTATTAGTCAGTTAGTACAAACCCTTTCAAGTGTAACACTCGTGAAGTGACCTAGTCGCATTTTGGGGTCAGTTTGGAAGTAGCCAGGCCAACCTCACCTCTACTGCTGTCTGCAGAAATTCCTCTTTAGTAGCAGTTGTTCTTGTTCATGCACTTCATTCAACTTATTTTGAATTACATTTTTTAAAAAATTGTATATTATACACTAAGTTTTCTGTTTTTTTCTTTTGTGATTTCAGGAGAAAAATATTATTTCATTACTATATAATGATCAGCCACCACAAATAATGTCAGACTTTCCTGAATCAGATTTTTTCTCTAGTAAAAAGAGACAAGGTTTTTTCTTTTTCTTTATTTTTTATATACATAATTCTCTAATTTATCAATTCGTCGTGTATTTTTTGCACAAAAGTAAAGTAAATTTCATTTAAAAATGTAAATCAATTTACATTTCAGGTGTTATTACTAGTTATTAGCTTATTCTTCCATCTTGGTGCAGTAGTTAATACCACCACTTAAAAACTTGTACACTTACACACAACTTGAACACTTAAGAACACTTGTGAAGTGACCCAGTTTTCAGGCTCAGTTTGTAAGTAGCCGTGTATAGCGAGAAGAGTGTGCCCTGTCAATTTGAACTGTGTTGAATATTGGAGTTGACCGCGCTTGTAGATATTTCTCTGAGGTAGCAGTTCAGTAGCAGTCCACTCATTGATCGCAATCTAGCTTTACATCAGGCAGAATTTAGTCACATGCTAGACTGGCTGTAGTATGTGTATGAACAGTAAAAAAGTGACTTCAAAGAGCCTTTTCATTATATTGTATCCGCGCCACCTCTTTTTCATGGCAATCGGCCATAGACATTTTGCCAGCATAACAAGGAAATAGAAAATGAGAAACAAAATAAAAAAGATTTATTAAATTTTTACTACTACTTCGCTCACGCCTTGTTCCCACTGGGGTAGGCAGAAACCGTGGAACGCCAGGGACTCCTCTCTCTGCACACCACTTTCGCTTCGACCACATCCATTACTCCCCTCATGCATGCGCGTCGATTGAAGGTTTTTAATTTAATTTTTCATATAACTAAATGAGGATGGATTGAATAAAAAATTATAGTTTATTGTTAATTAGGGTCATGAAGAATAAAAGGACAGGATAGTGAGAAGGTAGGAATGTTTGTAGGACAAGGAAGCCCATTCAACTAAGAGAGATGGGCCCACAATGTGTTTCTCGAGTGTTAAGTTTTGACGACGATTTTTAGTTCATTATGTAGAAAAATAAATTTACATTTGGCAAATTTTCAGGACAGCAAAAACCTCGCAGTCGCAAATATTATAAATATTTAAGAAACAGAAAGAGATATTATGCCGATACTGATTTAGTTGAAATGCGTAAAATGCATTATCAATATATGAAAACTAAGACTGAGTCCGGACATACAAAAGGCGTTGTACTTGGGGATGGATTTACTTCATTATGGTTGGTTCACTCAGTACCACATTTTCCGCCTATACCCATTGGTTAGTTTATTTTTTGTTTTTACAGTGTAATCATGCTTCTCTATCTATTTTGCACTGTGTATAGGCAAACACTAAAGAAGCTCTGAAACGTTAAAAAAGATTGGACATGTCACTCAATGCAAATTTTATGATCATTCCATTTTTATTATACTTCCATGCCTAATTTACACATTATAATAAGAATGATGATGGCTATTAACCCAGACTGCTATCCACCACTTTCGAATGTAACACCAATGAAGTGATGCGACATTTCGGAATCACTGGAAATAGCTAGGTATAACGAAAGTAGCGTGTACTGCTAATCTGGTTGATGCGTCCTGGCGGATTCGTCCCCTCAAGCCGGTATAGCGGAGGCGTCTGCTGCCTGTAGACATTTCTCTGTAGTAGCTTCTGTGATTCATTTTCACCCATAAACTGGTGGCTTTTTCGCTGTCCAATTTATAACTTGACAATACTTTTATATTTTGTATACAGATAACAGTACTACATATTCTTATCCGACCACTGGAACGAAATTTGGACAGACATTTCTTTGTACATCTGTACCAACATCAACTTTAAATCAAATAAGTTTACAATTGAGATATAATGAACCACTGATAACGTACTATCACTTACCGATGGTATTTGAAAATGTATTGCCTAATTTTGTTGATTTAATACATAATAAAAGTATTACTTCATCTCCTTGGTAAGTTTTTTTAATACATATTTGTCCTTATATAGAATCAACCTTTGATGGTTATTTGACCTGTCTGCCGTCCTGGGGTAGTACCACCACTTTCGAATGTAACACCCGTGAAGTGACCTTGTCGCATTTCGGGAATAGTTTGAAAGTAGCCAGGTATAGCGAGAGGAGTGTGCACTGTCAATCTAGATGGCACATGCTCGTCTCCTCAAGCCGGCATAGTGGAAGCGACTGCTGCTCGCACAGGTTTCTCTGTAGTAGCAGTTGTGTCCATTCATGGACCGCACTCTAGCTTTATATATCAGGCGGAGTGTTGTCACATGCCGAGCTCAAATAAAAAAAAATAGGATCAACAGAACCGATATTAGCTTCATAATTATTAGATTTTGAAAGTATACCCATTCGCCTAAATGGGCCCAGATTTTTTTTATCAAGTTTCTCGATGACTTTTAGTTCATTTTGTAGAAAAATAATTAACATTCCTTATCACGGACGAGTTTTAATTTTTTCACCCAGGTTATTGAGTAATTAAACTTTTTCTGGTGCAATATTCGAGGTTATTATTATACAGGGTGGGCCACGAATTAGTTAACAATTGAAAAAATCGTATATAAAAAAAACCATTTGACATATTTTAAAAATTGTTTATTTACAAGAAAGTTAATTAGTTTGAATTATTTTTAAAAAATTACATCATCTAAATGACCACCGTTTCGATTTTTGCACTCTTCTAAGCGAACACCGAAATTTTCGAACACTCAGCTTTTCCGGAAACATTTCTTTGACCACCGGCAGAGACTCGTTGGATGTGTGACAAGTGGCTCCATCTTGTTGAAACTATGTGTTACGATTGTAACCAGCAAATTTCAGTAGCTTCAGTGCCGAGAACTCCCGTAACATGTTCACATATTCAGCAGAATTTACAGTAACCGAACGGCCGCGAGAATCTTTTCAAAAGTGGGGTCCAATGATTCCCTTTGCTGAAATTGCAGCCCATGCCGTTACCTTGGAAGAATAAAGTGGCCTCTCGCGTTCAGCTTTGGGATTTTTAAATCATTAGGTTTTAATTCCTGCACTAACTGGATCTTATATGGGTGTAATTTCAAAATACGGCGCAATGATGTGCGGGATAATCCGAACGTTTGCGCGTCGATCAATCTGGATCACGTCGAACAGAAGCGGAAACTCACTGCATGCGCTCTTCGCTCCGAGAAGTCCGTGGTCCGCCGGTTTGCTTCACGTTTAGTGTAGATCCCGTCTCTTCGAACTTTTTAACCCATTTCTTTATTAATTGAGCACTCGGACACTGATTTAAATCGTATTCAATGCGAAATAAGCGTCTCACAGTAATAAGCGAACTGTTTAAATAAAATTGTTTCACACAATAAGCGCGCTGCGACCCCGTGAAGCGATTCATTGCGACTAAATTTCCGAGAAGCGAGCTAGTGGCAAGGCCCCTCCCCGCTCCCCGCGCGGCTTGTATTACCGCGGGGTGTTAGGTTTAAATGTTAACGAATTATTGGCAGACCCTGTATTAAATGCTTTAATAATGAAGTATATTTGTTTTTTTTTTTAAATTAAAATTAAACATTAATAAACAATGTGTTGATATAATTGAAGAATAAAATGAAGAATGAAAAATAAAATATTATTTTGTTAACAAACTTAGATATTAAGTGGGTCCAAAAATGGGCATTGTCCTTTGTTTATAACATTTCCCTATGTAGTGATGTTTTTCAAAGGAGAATGCCCATTTTTGGGCCCAATTGATACCTAATAATTTGATAACAAAACAATATTTTAAAATAATACCTTATTTCTTCAATAATTAATTTCAATTATATCAACACATCGTTTACTAATTAATAGACAATGTTTAATTACATAAAAAAAGATATCATCAATTATTAAAGCGTTTAATATAATAATAACCTCAAATTTTGCATCATAAAACAACTAATTACTCAATAACTCGGGTGAAAAAATTAAAACTGATTGATAATAAGGAATATATTTATTTTTCTATAAAATTAACTAAGAATCATCGACAAACTCGAGAAAAAAATTGTGGGGCCCATTGACAGTGCACACACTTTTCGTTATACCTGGCTACTTTCAAACTATTTCTGAAACGCGACAAGGTCACTTCACGTGTGTTACATTTGAAAGTGGTGGTACTACCCCAGGACGGCAGGACAAATAACCATTATCAGTCTGCCTACCACTCTTTAATAGTGCCTATAGGCACTGAGAGACCAAAGTACATATAACAAAGTTACTTTGGTACCGGTTAGAATTTAGCGAGGTTCGAACACGGGTCTCATCGATCGTGAGTTCACGCGTCTTACCGCTAGACCACGGCCGCTTAAACGCACTTCATATGCGTTACACTTATTAATTAATTTATATATATTTTTTTTCAGGTATCACATAGAAAGTTTTGTAACATTAGAGGGTCGTAGGTTTCTTTCGTTTGCGAAATCATCAATGTTTAATGATGATTTGTACAGTGGTTTAGTTGCTGAGGTGTTGCAGAGTGATTTGCTTGTTGAGTCGTGGATGAATGGTCCCGGTACATTGGATTCTGAATGTTCAAGACGTTATCAGTAAGTTTATTTTTCTTTGGACCTATGGATTCAATGTAATAGGATAACACTCCGTCTGATATTAAGATAGAGTCTGTTCCATAAATGTGATCTCCTATAGACAGGTGTCGCTTCAACTATGCCGGCCTGAGGAAACGAATATGCACCACCCAGGTTGAAAGTGCACATTCTACACTTGACTTCCGAACGCGACAAGGTCTCTTCACGGATGTCACATTCGAAAGTGGTGGTAGTACCCCAGGACGGCAGACTGCGCTAATTATCATCATCAGTCTGCCTACCACTCTTGAGCACTGTATACTGTGTTCTGGTCTGGTCGAAGTAACGGTAGCTTGCGTTGTGTGTGTTGACCAGGAGGTAGCAGTCGCCTACGCTATACCCTGCTACCTCCAAGCTAACTGTTGATACTACCCTACAGACTGGGTATAATCAACACTTTGACATTTTTGTTCATAATGGCGCGTCATGCGACCTCGACTTATCTGTCGGTAAGCACAGTGGAGGTTTATAAGCGAGTCCCTTAATTTCAGAGTAAAAAATATAGAAAGAATAAAGTTTCCCATAGAAAAGATGTCTTTCACGTCCCATAGTGACCATTCAAAATGGGCCGTTGCAGATGCACATAGAATGCATTTAAGTCAGGATACTAAAGTTGCCGAATATTGGGTATGCGTTGGAGATATTAATAGAGCTGTAAGTATATTTCATTATTACGCCTTTATTTATAAACCCATTATCACGCCTTTATTTATCACGCCTTCATTTATAACGCCTTTATATGTATATACAGGGTGTATCGGGCAACATGTAAAAAATTTCAAGAGATGACTCAGTAAGTGATTCTGAGCAGAAATTAATTTAAAAAATAAATACTTTTTTTTTATCCAAATGTCCACCTTTTCCTTGTAGAAACATACATAATTTACTACACGAACGCGTAATCGTTGTGTCGTCGGGCGGTGCATCAAACAAATGACCTTGGCTTTGATCAACGCCGACATGCTTTGCCGCCTCGCCTTTGATCTCGCGCCGACAAGCCGTGTGCCGGCCCACCTGCAAACGGCGGTCCACGTCGGCCGGTCCATTTATAGACATTTTGTTTTTGTGATAATACCATACACAAGAACTTTTATTTAGTAAATTTATTTTTGAGGGGTGTTCATCCCTCACTTAATATTTACCTTAATTTTTTTACACGTTGCCTAATACACTCTGTATAAAGCGGCCGTGGTCTAGCGGTAAGACGCGGGAACTCACGATCGATGAAACGCGTGTTCGAACCTCGCTAATTCTGACCGGTGCCAATGTAACTTTGTTATATGTACTTTGGTCGCTTAGTGCCTATAGGCACTATTAAAGAGTGGTAGGCAGACTGATGATGGTTATTAGCCAAGTCTGCCGTCCTGGGGTAGTACCACCCGTGAAGTGACTTTGTCGCGTTTCGGGAATAGTTTGAAAGTAGCCAGGCATAACGATAGGAGTGTGCACTGTCAATCGAGATGTACATGCTCGTCTCCTCAAGCCGGCATAGTGGAGGCAACTGCTGCCCGCACAGGTTTCTCTGTAGTAGCAGTTGTTTCCATTCATGGACCGCACTCTAGCTTTACATCAGGCGGAGTTTTGTCACATGCTGAGCTACTTTAAAAAAAAAAAGAAAAAAGTGACCTTGTCACGTTTCGGGAACAGTTTGAAAGTAGCCAGGTATAATGAGCGAAGTGTGCGCTGTTAAACGAGATGGTGCATACTCATTACTGGTCTCCTCAAGCCGGCATTACGGAGGCGACTGCTGCCTGTACATGTCTCTGTAGTAGTAGTAGCCTGTAGAAGTGACATCTCGAAATGATTTATGATTTGATGGCGATAAGAACCTAGCATTACTTATTTTAGTTATCGCAAGAATTACGTGGCGGTGGTACTGTCTGCACTACGGGCCCCATGCTTTGGGATAACTTCGCTCATCTTGTGGAGTCTGTACAAAAGTGTTAAGATGCCTAGAAACTTATATTTAAAGGTGGTTGGAGAGAGTTAATTTATAGACTGTTTTTATTTAAGTATTATTTTGTATTAGAGAAAATATTGTTAAGATTAAATTTTGACCGGTATTATCAATGTAACTTTGTTATATGTACTTTGGTCGCTCAGTGCCTATAGGCACTATTAAAGAGTGGTAGGCAGACTAATGATTGTTATTAGCCCAGTCTGCCGTCCTGGGGTAGTACCACCACTTTCTAATTTAACACCCGTGAACTGACCTTGCCGCATTTCGGGAGCAGTTTGAAAGTAGCGAGGTATAAGAGAGGAGTGTGCAAGCCGGCAAAGCGGAGGTGAGTGTTGCCTGTAGAAAATCTGTAGTAACAGTTGTTTCCGTTCATGGGCCGCATCTAGCTTTACATCAGGCGGTGCTACAATAAATAAAAAATTATAAAAGAAAACTATGCATTTTTATTTTAAACCTATTTACGACTTGATCAATAATAAGCCGAGATAACGGCATAGGCAGGTCTACTGAAGATTAAAAAAAAAAAAATTTATTGGTCGCAAATGGGCAAACGATATAATCGAACGTAACGCCCGTGAATAGTTTGAAAGTAGCCGGGTATAACGAGAAAAGTGTGTATACTCGTCTCCTCAGGCTGGCATAGGAGGTGACTGCTGCATGTAGAAGTTTAACTATAGTAGCAGGTGTTGTCATATGCCGAATTTCAATGAATAAATAAAAAAAGAAAACGATCATATTTCCAGATTGCCCCAATCCTTGATGAATAATGGCTTGATTGTTTTGTTTGTTGACAGTAATATCGTTTTTATTTAAAAATTACCGCTTTCTTCAAATAAAAGTCGTTGTATAACAATAAAACATAAAATATTTTATCGTATTTTATAATGGAGTTCAGTATTGTTTTTATATTTTTATTTTTGTATAAAGAAACTTATTGTAATGACTATTATAATACTTGGGCTGGCAACACTATTCATTGTAGAGATAATGAGTTTCGACCTGTGAAATGGTATTTATTCCTTATTTATTTTTATTAGTTACTTACTGGATGGTGCACATTCGTCTTACTAAGCCGGTATAGCGGAAGCGACTGCTGCCTACAGACATTAATAGGATTACTATAAAATAGTAGGTACTATCAAGAGCAAGGGAGCAGTCCCACCTTAAGGACTAATGTTACTTGCATATTTTTATGTTTCTCTCAGCTCCTACTTTAAATATAACTTATGTTTACGTTGCTATGACAACTGACGTCTGTAGATTAATTTGATTGATATTTACATGTCATTTTTTTCGTTTTTCCCTCATAACATTGACAACTAAATGACGTGCAATATGTAAAAAACATAGAAACATTGACAACAATATTGATCTCCTTTACTTATAATGCAATCAGAAAGAGAAGGCAACTGTAATATTCCGATAAACAATTTTGAAAAAAAAAACTGGGACTGCTACTCTGCTCTTGATAGTACATACAAATAAAATTAAAAGAAATTTTGTTTTACATAAGGTATCATGAAAAGTTTTCGATTTTGTACCAATTTTTTTTAAATATAGCATTTTTATTATGCGAAAACGTCTTAATTTAAATTCTGTACCATTTATTTTTTAATTAAAATGAAATAAATAACTGAGTTACATCGGTTAAGGTCGTTCTACTAAATTAATTACGTACTTTCCTAACTAGGTGGTACGTATATAAGGCTCCAAGTGGGACTGACTATCCTATGGATGATGGTAGAAATTTCTCCTATATTTCATCAGATGAATATGGTAAATGGATTACACCACATGTTTGCGTATCAAACTCCATGTTACAGAACACATTAGCTCCATTATATAAGGTAATAAATTATTATTTTTCTATGTTTTTTATTTTTATTTTGTTCTATATGGCATTATAACAATTTGCCAGTGTCAAAGTAAATATTTTTGCATCAAGTTATTAACATTGTGCATCACGAGTCATTCATTCATTACACTAAACAGTCAGGTCAAGTCTCAGTCAAGTCAAAAATTGATCCAGTAAAGTGGTAGAATCTTTACTGAAACTTGCTACGGAGTTTTGGAGGGAAAATGGAAACACAGGTTCTCTTCTTTTGAATTGTTTGCCCACTCTCACGCACGTTAACGAACACTTGATGGTTAATAATCCACCATTATTACACATTACACTCGAAGAAACACAAGTTTAGGAAAATAATTCAAAACAGACAACCTGACGTCTCAAAATGGCCGCCAAAAACTCCCCTATTATATTCCAAGCAAAAAGCTGTTTTTTATTTTTTTATTGTAGCTCGGCATGTGTTTAGAAATCAGAGGGCTAAGTATGAGTTCACTTTTACGCTAAAGTGAGCTCTCTACTTCAATAGGATAGCTTTATTTGAAATTTTTTAACCTCTGCGGTCAAAACATATTGTTTTATAAAGAATTCTCACTTTACGCCGTGACGACGTAAATTTAAACTCATACTTGGCCTGATACCTAGATAAGCTGACCAAAAAGTTGTTTTAGCGCACTTACAGTAGTCATATGGGAGCTATAGTATATAGTAATACAACTGAAACTAGGGCTGGTGGTGTACTCATGACAGACGTCAATGGTGGAATATGGTTGACGCATAGTATTCCTGGATTTCCTGATCTGACGAGTAAGTTATATTTAGAAGAAAATTGTTTTTTAGCCCCGTCTGCGTTTCGGGGTTACCAGTCGAAAATGATTTTTTTTTAGTAATATAACTATATCTACAAAAAAAAACTATTCGCTATTATTGGGTTATGATATCGGCATTGTGGAGGTGACTTTCCGCCAATAATCATGGATCGCATACTAGTTAATTTAAGCCAACGCCGAATTTAGACTTCGGCGGTCCAAAGGCAGAGCATGTTGTGGAGGACCTCAAATCGTTTGTGGTTAACTGTTGAAAGTTTCTATTAAGGTCAAGGCAAAGAAGAGAGCAACTAAATAAGTTGGCTAACACAAAATTTAAAACAAAACTCAGTATTTTTTTGTTTCTACTGAGCCTTTATCGATTTAATTAAATTTAATTTTTTATTTTTTGTGTGGTGGCGGCCCATAGGCAACTGCCTATGTTGCCTATGCTTAAATCCGGCACTGTATACCGGCCTGACTGGCCTGTGGTGAGCACAGTGGAGGTTCATGAGCACTGACGACTAGAAAACACGGTAGATTTTTTTTTTGCTGCTCGGCATGTGGCAACACTCCTGATGTAAAGCTAGACTGCGGTCCATGAATCGAAACAACTGCTATTACAGAGATGCCTGTGTACTATGCCGACTTGAGGAGACGAGCATGTACTATCCAGATTGACAGTGCACACTTCTCTCTCGTTATACCTGGCAACTTTCAAACGCGACAAGGTCACTTCACGGGTGTTACATTCGAAAGTGGTGGTACTGCCCCAGGATGGCAGAATGGATAAATAACCATCATCAGTCTGCCTACCACTCGTGTTAGATATAGAATAAATATTAATAAAGGTTTTTATTGTAATTTTAGAGCCAACTGCGGTTATACCAGAGCCAGAACTTGGTAATGGCCAACTAATCATTTGTATATCAACGACTCTGGAAGAACAACAAACAATATATGAGGCAATTAAACTAATAAAACCTGAAATTGTGTATAAACATTTGTCTCATGTATTTTACAGGGATTCTGTTCAAGATTACAGGTGATCTAGAGATATTTTCTAAATTAACAAGGTATTTTCGAATGTAACACCCGTGAAGTGACTTTGTCGCGTTTCGGGAATAGTTTGAAAATAACCAGGTATAGCGAGAGGAGTGTGCACTGTCAATAGATGGTAGGTGGTGGTCAATGGATGTAGTAGCAGTTGTTTCCATTCATGGACCGCACTCTAGCTTTACATCAAGCGGAGTGTTGCCACATAGAGCTACAATAAAAACAAACTTGTATTACTTACCGTGATATGTCGATTGTTCCAGTAAGGAAATAAGAACAATTGAATTGCCAAACATAGCTCAAAGTGCAATGATATTGGCTCGTCCGCCTGGTAATCCGAATTGCCTTTATAAAAAGTTTGCCAAAGATAATTCAATAATTCTAGACGTTTACGGCCAATCGGAAAGTAAACATCGCACTACGATATGTTTGAAAAATTATGGGTATGTATGTATTAAATTCTAGTATTATCTAAGATCGCGTTTTATTATTAAGGTGAAAGCCAACACCTGAGCGTCCATACATTTTGTTTTACAACATTGTTTGAAACATAGCAGATTTATGTTAAAATTAAGTAATTTGATAACTTCTATAAATAACTATAATAAACAAATAGCTACGGCACAGAATATATAAAATGTTTAAAATATTTAAAATGCATTTTGTATATTCTGTGCCGTAGTTATTTGCCATGGATAGATTGTCACTTTTATCAAAGCAAATACCGCAGGATAGGTCCACAATGTCAGTAGTCGACGCGACGCGACGTCATGGGTAAACGACCAAAACGTCAATTTGTTTCGACAACTTCCATAAGTACAGTATTAGGAGTTAAAGATAACAATAAATATCGGCAGTCGGATTGTTTTGCCCGATATCGGTGGCCAATGTCGGACCACACTGGTCTCTGTTAACGATAAAATTGTCTATGATATCTCGACGGTTGCTGCGGTTACTGATATATATATATTTAAATGACTACTGTCACTGAGCGACTAAAGTTACATTGGTACCTGCCTGTCACAATTTAGCAAGGTTTGAACACGGGTCTCATCGATCGTAAGACCGCTAGACCACGGTCGCTCCTAAATTAATTACTTATTAATATTTTAGATTGCGAAACATAGAATCAATATCCATAAAAAATGAACACGAGGTACACTATTTTAATGGAAAGTTTGATCGTTCTAAATGGGCGATATCTACTGCTGCACATTGGCAGCTCCGTGGGTCTGGTGGTACAGCTTATTGGACTTGTACAAGTAATCTAGATAAACACGATGACATTGGTAAAGGTGGCTTGTTGTTCTGCATTCATGATTACGGCATATGGTTGACTTTTGATAAATTGAAGGTTGCAGAACCAGAATGTTATGACCGAGGCAAAAATTAAATAGGAAATTATGTGTTTTTATTTCACTTTCACCTGTCCCATCAATCACTAATAACTCTCATAGATTTAATAACCATCTTTTTCATCATAACCAATAAACGTTTTTTATTTTAAATTGTAGCCTGACAACACTCCGCCGGATGTAAAGCTAGAGTGCGGGCTATGAACGGAAACAACTGCTACTACAGATAAATTTCTACAGGCAACAGTCGCCTCCACTATGTAGCTTTAAGGAGACGAATGTATACCATTCAGGTTGATAGTGCACTCTTCTCGTTATACCTGGCTACTTTTAAACTGACTCCGAAGCGCGACAAGATCACTTCATGGATGTTACATTTTGAAAGTGGTGGAACTATCCCAGGATGGGCTATTAACCATCATTAGTTTTTACCACTTTTATTGGTAAATGTTAATAAAAACAATATATAAATAATATAAGGTTTTTTTATTAACGACTCACAATTATTTACATTTTCAATTAACAAACTGATTACAAGGATATATTATTTAAAAAGCTAGACTCAGAATAATAATATTGATTAAAATAAAGTTTCATAACCACTGGCAAAATAATTAAAAAATAAAAGATATTTTAATTAATAAAAAAAAATAGTTAATTAAACACCACACCATAAAAGTATATGTTCAAATCATGTATGTTTAAACATTTTGGCACTTATAGTATGAATAATAAGATCCATTATTGTATCACCTTTGAGCTCATCAAGAATCAACGCAGAATGTGCGTTATGTGCAGTAATCTCGTCATCAATTTATACGCATCTTTGACGATACGTTTTAATTTTGGGTCGGTAAATCGGTAATTAGTGATTGAATTTGACGTTTGAATGCTAATCTCATTATCTTGGGGCTCTGATGCAGCAAATAAAGATATTTGGTACTCTTATATTATTAAAATTGAATTGAAAGTCGAACCTGGCAAAGAATGGTAGGCAGACTAAGGATGGTTATTAGCCCAGGCTGCCGTCCAGATGCAGTCGATGTAGACGATGGAAATAAACTATCATATTATTAATATTTTTTATATTTACCGCGCATTACCAGATCCTACTTTCAGTAGCAAAAAGAATTAAAAACAAAACAGTAAAAATTACACTGTACTAATTCTTAAGGAAGGTACTCTGGTGAACCATGATTCTTGCTTAATCTTCAAGTAGTATGCTTCTCTCGGAGAGGGCGTAGTCAATGCATCTTCCAATATTTTCAATGCAGTCGTAGGCAGCACTTTGGCGCTGTATTCAGCCGCTTCTCCTGGCATTGTGACAGAACAACTGCCTGTCACTGTACCAGATTCTGATGATGGAGTATCCGGACGACTGAAAATAATCGTATTTTTTATAGTAGCTCGGCATATGCCGTATATTGGTAGTATATCTACCACGAGTCTCACCAATCTCAACAAACCTTGAAGGTTGACTTGATGGAGTAAGCTGTGAAGGTGGTGCATAAATATCAGCAGCTGCCAGATCTGGTGCATTGAGCAACACAACACTAACACCACGTGATCTAAGAGACGCTCTCAACGATCGAGCGGCACCCCAAACTCCCCAACGAGCAGCCGCTGCTCCAGCGCACGCTTCCCCAACTTCCCCGCCTTCTGAGCGCACTAAACTTTCACAGGCTGTGTCTGATGTCAGTCCTGAAATAAAAATGTATATGTATAGTATTTATACAGAAGTTATATACTGATACCTACTTGAGATATATTTTTTTAATTTTTGAAATCATATTTAAAATTTTTGTATAATTTTTTTATATTTATTGATCTAATATCAACTACATAACATTATGGTACCGTTTATTTGTTAAAAAAAACATAAAACATCGTCGAAATAAAAAAAAAATTAACCATATGTTATGTTATATTATACCAATAAACAAAATAAGTCTCAAAGATAAATACTTCTTGTATCGTAACAGTATGATATTAAAAGGAGAATGCCCATTTTTGGGCCCACTTGATACCTAATAATTAGGTAACAAAACAATATTCTAAAATAATATCTTATTTTTTTATTAATTCATTTTAATTATACCAATATATCATTTACCAATCAATAGACAATGTTCAATTACATAAAAAAACAGATATCATCAATTATAATTATAATAATAATTATTAAAGCATTTAAAATAATAATAACCTCAAATATTGTATCAGAAAACATCTAATTACTCAATAATCCGGGTGAAAAAATTAGAACTGATTGTTGATAAGGAAGTAGATTTATTTTTCTACAAAATTAAATAAAAATCATCGACAAACTCGAGAAAAATTTTGTTTTTTTAGGCGAATGGGCATTCTCCTTTTATATACAACTTCTGGTTCGCGGGATGCTATCTGTCTTTACAGCCTGTGTTATACAATAAGTTTTTTATAATAATCCAGCATGTGACCATACTCCGTCTAATGTTAAGACAACGGCTACTACCAGTGCCGGATTAGCCACGTAGCAAGAGTAGCAAATGCTACGGGCCCCGCGAATTTGGGGGCCCCGCGCTCCAACAATATTAATTTAGATAGGAGCGTAAAATATCTTGCATGCCTTAAACGCGAGGCGCCCTAGGCTGTGCTTCACTTCCACTTATTTAATACCCTAAACTTGAGAACCTAAAGTAAACCAAGGGCCCCTTTATAGAATTTGCTACAGGCCCCGCGCTGGCTTAATCCGGCACTGGCTACTACAGAAAAAGTCTATATACACCAATCACCTTCGCTCTGCCGACTTAACGAGCCCGGAGTTCAAGGACATATTATTTTTGAATTGTAGTAATTACCAATATAGAACAATCTTCCAGCATGTGGATGATCACCAGCAGCAGCTGCCAGCAATGGTGAAAAGGTTTTCGCGACTCTTAAAGATCCCAAAACATTGCCTTTCAGTACGCTCTCCCAGCAAATCGCACCACCACGACCGCCGCTTCCTGCTGTGTTTATTACTGCCCATATACCTAAAAAATAAATACATACAAGATCAATTATCTCCAATTATCACAACTAATTTCTAGTATAATTCTAATTAGCGCATACAATTATGGACGGATTTTTAATGTAACAAATTTAAACTGTGTATTTAGTGCACAACTACTACCAGATGGCGTTGATTGGTTATGGTATAGCGACATCTATTGAGAATTGCACAAATTATGTTATTATAGTTTTTGTAGAATATCAATAGGTGGCGCTGCAAATGTTTTTATGTATATTTTGTTCCTTTTGAAGCATTTCACAATGGAAGTGTTTTTAATTTTTTTATGGTTTTTATTATTTAAATAATAGAAAATTGTTTACTAAATATTCAAAAATATTTTAATATACTCTATATTTTGCGCCGCGCGGGTGAGCACTGCTGGTGTAGTGGTATCATGCAAGACTCCCATTCTTGCGACCCGGGTTCGATTCCCGGGCAGTGCAATACCCTTGAAGGTGATTTGTTTTGTCATTTTTTCTAATGATGTTTATTTTTATTTAAATAATATATTTTATTACATTTTACCAAACAGGGCCAGTCAACATATACCAAAAAAATTACCTTCAAATTATTATTATATCAATTAATAATGTAATGTTACAATCATTGATATATACAACTAGATGTGAAATGACGCTCCTAATGTGACGCGAGAGAAAATATGACCGCAGTCACTTTCAGATTCTCTATCAGTATTAGACTTGACGGCAACACTGTCAAATCGTTTGGAACGGCCTACGCTTTTTCATGGCAAATGGTTTGCATCTCTAGTATATATCTCTATGGTTACAATGATAAAAATAATAAAATGTCTGATTATTGTCTTCTTTCAAATTCCCATACAAAAGTTCATAACGTTTTTCGACCCTTAATAAACCCTTAAACTTTTTTTTTTATTTTAGCTCGGCACATGATCTCCGCCTGATCTAAACTTCTAAAGCCAAAGAGCGGTTCATGAACGGACTACTGCTACGTTACTTGATTTCTTTGACGTTTGATTTTGATGATTTTATTTATTTAATATGATATTTCTCGAGGTTGGCCCCCTTTTCATGTCTGTTGTGCCTATATTATACAATATGTACAGAATTATTAAATCCTAAATGTTTAACAAGTTTGTACATAAATAAAGGTGAAGTTTTTTGTTGTTGTGTGTTGATATTTAAAGTGTTTAAACAAATAAAGCTCTCTCATACATAAATCTAAGCACAGATTAATTTTTTTATACAAATTTTCTTTTCTTACACAATTTGACAGTCTTCTCAAAATTAAATAAATTATTTAATTACAGCGGCTGCACATGTAATCTCGACCGGCCTGATGTTTAGCAGAAGCACAGTGGAGGTCCATGAGCGACGACGACAGGCAAACCGCGATATACGGTAGCACCAGCTGCCGTCACTATTAAATATTATTTCAGGGAAATAAATATCATACCATGTTCACCAGCAGGTAGATGTTGGGCAGTGGCTCTCGCAGCTTCTTCGAGTAGATCTTCTCTAGCTACATCTAACTCTAAGGTGGACAACCTAGGAGCTGGATGGTCTTCAGATGTCGCAGTATGTGCTGCTAACCATGACTCGGCTAGGCGAGCACCGAGCCCTCCTCTTCTACACCCAGCTATGACACGCCATCCGCGACTACTTAGATATGTTGCTATCTGTAAAGTTTTTTAATAAAAAACAATTTATTGATAATAAACGTAACATTCATTTTGCTTCTTCTTGATATTTCGTTGATTTTTTTTAACAAGAAATGGTACCATAACGTTGTGTAGTTGATATTAAACCAATAGGTAAATGACAAAAATGAGGCAGTTTTCCACATCAATATGATGTATACAACTTCTGGAGCTTCTGATTTGCGGGATTGTAGTACAGTCTTACATTCTGTATAGATACAGGTAATCTAGAATAAAAATCAAACTTCTTTATACCAATCTTACCTGTAAGCCAAGTGCAGTATCGACTGACGTAACAAGAACAGTTTTAGCACTGTCTGTAGGTGCGATCTCAGCCACGCGCACTTTACGCAGTAAATACAATAATAGTGCTCCCACAATCGAACATAAGGCTGCAAGTTGGAGCCCTAGAGACACCCACGTCAGAGGATCCATTGTTCTGTGTGAGTACACTTAAGCGGCCATTATCGAGAAGCCCTGGGGGCTTTAGTAACAATCTGAAACAATGAATGGAAGGGTCATAATGGATATTTAGTGGTGTTTTTGGTAGATTTAATATTTTACTTTAATGTGATGTATATTGTGATTCACTCTGGAATTCCTTAATCTGGTTCTTTCAGCGCCGGCTTTCGTCTAGTGAAATGGTCAATGGTTAATGTACTCGTAAAAAAGTCTTGGTTAATAATTTTTTTTTCTTTCTTTCTATTTAAAAATATGTAATTCCGATATGTTAATTCAATTCTTAACTATAAGGTAACAAAAAGTGGTAGGCAGACTGACTGATGATAGTTATTCTCTCAGTCTGCCGTAGTACCACCGCTTTCAATGAAGTGACCTAGACGCGTTTCAAACGACAGGGTTCCATCAATGAATAATGTACGCCAGAGAGCGAACAGGAGGCGACTGCTGCATGTAGATATTTTTCTGTGTTAGCAATTGTTTTCACTCGTGGACCGCACTCTACTAGCTTAAGCTGAAGTTAACATCAGGCGGAATATTGTTATATGCCGAGGTACTATAAGATAGTAAATATAAAAAACTGGTCTGCAATTTACAACTCAAAATAAAAAAGTAATTCAAGTCAGATATTAAGATATTTTAACGCTATATGAGTTTTTTAAGGTTGTCTTGACTATTTCACAGATCACCACTAAACTCCTACAAAATAATAATTATAAACAATCACAAGAATAAAAGGTCTTATTATTTTACGAACAAGATGCAAAAACGTTTTTAGGAATCAAATTATGATTGTCTGGCGCCAATTTTATGGAAATTACATCTTTGTTTATGCGTGCGAATATAATTATGTTTAACAATGAAAATATTTCCATATAAGTATGTTATTTTAGTAGAATTTAATACTAAACACATTTATATTTTATGAGTTTGTAATTTGTTATTACGTTGCTAAATTTAAGCTTGTTCTCTATGCAGCAGGCACGGTAATTTAATTAGTTTTTAGATGACGTGCTTTACACGTATTTTTACTAGCTCTTGTAATATTTAATGTGATGTTAAAATTAATATTACAGATAAAATAGCTATGTCGCGTAATTTCACCTGTGTTAACAACAAAACCTAAACCTTCCACTTTATGAAACGTTGGTAGGTAGCCTTCCTATCTCAAATGGGATATCTAACACAAAAATATGATTTCAAATATAATATACTATACTAAATATAAAATGACAGGGGAAATGTTAGAATGTAAGAGACGTAACGTATATTTATTTTTATCACTTTTCTATTTTCATGAGGATTATTTTTTTTGCATTTTTTTTATTACACCATAACATTATCTACAACTTTTGTTCCGGCACAATCTCCTAGTTAGTTCCTTTTCCGAGATATTGCGGTTACTTCTGGTCCCATATAAGGTTAGAAAAAATCTTTCTTAGTGCTCATAGCTTGCTTAGCTTTCATAGTTAAGGCTGTACTGACTGATTATGAAACGAATAAATCGTATTTGTTGGTACGGGATATTTCTTTTCCATGATTGGACTAATTTAATTCACAACATGTAGAACATAATTATGCTTCAGGTTATAGGGCTTGAATTATTTTCCTAAGCTTGTGTTTCCGCGAGTATGTAATACCTTATTAGATAAGCGGCTTATTATTTATCAATTAAGTGTTAGTGAGTGTGGGGCAAATAATTCAAGACAGGTGAACATGAATTTTCGATTCCCTTCCAAAACTTAGTCGAAAGTTTTAGTTTGAAGATTGAGTCTTTTCTTGATGAATGAACGATACTTTGACAGTGGCAAATTATAATGCTATATTAACTTTAACTTTAAAAAAAAACTATCCAAACGGTTTTATTAACGTGTTATTACTACAGAATCACTGAAGCAAAACTAGAGAGTACTCTAACGTAACTCATCTGCTAATTATAAGAATGATGAGCATCGCATAAACACCGTTTCTTCAACGTACATAATACTCGTAGTTTGATGCAACCGTTAATTAAGAGATTTAGAGCAGTATATATATATTAGTTTTTTTACAGAGGGCCACGAACGAGGTTACATGTACGCCATGACAGCGTAAAGCGAGACCTCTCCACCAATAGAGTAGCTTCATTTTATTTTTAATGACCTCGGCGGTCAAAATAATATTATTTAATTGATGCTTGGGCCTCAGTAGTTCGAATGCAAACAGCCTGATGTTTTTGCCTCTGCGTCGCCGAGTTGAGGAAACGAATGAGCATCGTCCAGTTCAACAGAGTAGATTTCGCTTGGGTGTATGAAACTCACCTAGGTTTTTTTTTTATTGTAGCCCGGCTTGTGACAACACTCCCCTGTGATGTAAAGCTAGAGTGCGGTCCATGAATGGAAACAACTGCTACTACAGAGAAATCTCTAAGGGCACCAGTCGCCTCTACTATAACAGTACGTACTCCTCTTGTTATACCTGGCTACTTTTAAACTGTTCCCGAAACGCGACGAGGTCACTTCACGGGTGTTACATTTGAAAGTGGTGGTAGGACGGCAGACTGGAGTAATAACCAACATCAGTTTACCTTTAATTATTTTAATACGAAATTGTTTTTAATAATCGTTTATTTGTTTATTAATTCACTTATATTTGTTCACTCCACCATGTTAGTGATGTTCTTGGTGAAAATTATTTTAGGGTACAGTAATGATTTAAATTAATTTAAACATGAATTTATCTACTGTACCTGTAAACTTTCTAAATAAATAAATAATATAATTAAATTATATTTTTTGGTGTTTCCAATAATATTTTATTTGTGAAAACCTTAAGTTAAAATGTAAAATCATGTTCGAACTACCAATGAAAGATAATTTAGATATTTGGAATGCAAGTTGTTTTCGCTGCGGTTTCCGCGAACAATTTGCGGCAACAGATTTAGATAGCTTCTGTGGTTATTTTGTTTTATTTGCATTACAATAGTTAGTACAACTACGTAACATGATGATGATGATGATAATGACGAAATATTTACTACATTTTTTGCAGTTTTGTATATCTATTCTTTTTTGTTTGGTTCTCTCATTCTGGGAAGGCAAAAGGATGAAAGCCTATACTGCCTCGTCTTCAGTATTATATTTTTTTCTTTTTTTACATTGAATTGTAGGTATTTTACAGGTACAATTGTAGATATTTTCTTGGTGTTTTTCGCAGCAACATTTTGCTCAGAAACATCAATATATAAGCATTTTCAAAAGCATAAATTACCGCTTACTGCACCATGTAAGTATAGAGCGAATCTTCATCTTTTAACAAGTTCTTCGCTACTGCTGCACATCATAATACAAATTAATATCACTGTTACATATATTTTTTTTAAATTTAATAATAAATAACATTGATACATATCAATGATAAAAAATCTATATATAAAAATCAATTGCTGTTCGTTAGTCTCGCTAAAACGCGAGAACGGCTGGACTGATTTTGCTAATTTTGGTTTTGAATTATTTGTGGAAGTCCAGGGAAGGTTTAAAAGGTGAGTATATATGAAAAAAATGCTCGGAATATAGTAAAAACAACAATTTCGCTTTCCCTTAGAAACTATGCCTTTGGTTTTGAATGTCAAACATTTGATGTTCGTCCCGTCGCGCGTCGTTTAGAAATCAATTTAAAAAAGTCGTTCAGAAATCAAATTAAATTAATTTTTTTTTGGTTTGATTACGAATTCTTTTTGTTCCGGTTAAATTTTGACCACATTTTTTACTAAAGTTGAAACATTCTGCAATTATCATTCAGCTTTTTTATTTATTAATTCTGAGGCAGTACGAAGTTTGCCGGGTCAGCTAGTTATAAAAAAACTAAAAAGTCACTCGACGTTCCCGCGCTAATGGCCGTAAAACGCTCGTATTATTTTTTATAATGCAGGTTAGTGTCAACAAAACTATACAAGCTTCTCTTTTAGATTAGGTAGATTACTTTGTATTTTCACATAGCATTATAGTGCTATTAGTAAAAAGTAGTTTTTTTTTAAATTTTATTGAATTACCCGTCCGTAGATAAAAATACACTTAAAGAAGCATGAAAAACGTAAACTATTATCACAAGTTATCATTACGCACTATGACACGAGCGTGAACAAAAAAACGTGAGAACATTGTGTTATTGTCGGGTTTTTAATACAATATTATGAAATATGAATAAAAGATCATTTCTTACAATGATAAGATTGGATTGTACCTAATCTTTGTCAACTTTTTATTGATTGTTCATTTATTATCAAACAAGGATGTGTCTGGATGTGTCGCGTTACGTATTTCTTTTAACTCGGCATACGCGGGACCGCACGGAAACAACTGCTACTACAGATAAATCTCTACGGGCAGCAGTCGCCGCAGACGAATGTGCACCATCCAAATTGACAGTGCATATTCCTCTCGCAATACCTGGCTACTTCCAAACTGTTCCCGAAACACGAGAAGTTCACTTCACAGGTGTGTAATTCGAAAGTGGTGGTACTACCCACGGACGGCAGACTGGGCTAATAACCACACTAACATATATCACATATATCATATATCACACTACATATAACGTAACGATTACGCTAAATACATGTATATGTAAATAAATATTGTTTTACATTATTTAAAAATATATTTATATTTTTAACGTAGTCACGTAAAATGATTTTGAAACGTTGGGGATTAAATTAATCAAAATACGTGACAATAATTTAGTCACATGTTTGCGCAAACTCGTAAGAAAAATAAATAAATAATACTTAATAATATAAAAAAATAATAGAAAACAATTCTTAAAAAATACTTTTATTAAAATGTCTACTAGATAAATAGAGTCGTCTACCTTCCATCCAGTTCATTGACTGATGTAATTTAAGATGAACAAAGGATGTAGAAACAAAACCTATGTGTAGAATGCATCTAAACATAGCTACAAAAAACAAATACGAATCTACAATCACTCAATTGAGAGGATGAGAATAATGTTTTGTGTGTTTGTTATGTTGATTTACATTGTTTATAAGATTATAATTAATTTAAAAGAAAGAAAATGTTCTTTCGCCTAAGGGAAATAGGCCCTAGGAAATAATTTTTTTTTTAATTTGTAGATAATTATTGGTTCTTTTTTTTGAAAAAATATATATAATAGATATTTATTATTACTAATGAATTTAAGTTTTAATTTTTTTTACGCGGGTTATTGAATAATTTAACATGAACTGTACAATATTTGAAGTTATGTGAAAAGCTAAAAGTTAGCGATAGGTAGGTATCCGTTTTTAGGTAAGTAATTAATTAACTATTTATCTGTGAATTTACAGCATTGAGATAAAATATTTATTTAAGATAGAGGAATTATCAAATAAATAAAAATAATAATATGTTAGTTCAAATCATTGTCCTTCGCAAAAACAATATTTCCAAAAAAGAATACTTATGCCCAAAAAGTACATGGGGCTGTCAAAATAAAAAAAGCGTCTCGATTTACCGACTGAGACTAATTTTCTTTCATAAACAAAATCGTGTAAATAGTCTTAGCGGCGATATCAATGACAAGATTCAAGATGGCATGTGTGCATCACATTTAATAATGTTAATTTCTCTGTTTTTATTTGATTTTACAAATTTACTTCGCGTAACATAAACGTACGAGTCTAAATCGTACAGTTATTACGAAATATTTTTGGTAAAGTGAAACATTCAAAATAATCAGCTTACATAGTATATATGTGGGTATAATTGCATGATTCTAATTACATTACCCAACATCTCGCCGTTCCACTGTCTGATTAATGTACGATCTACTCAAATTAAAGCTGTATAATTTATATGAATATATTATATATGTATATTGTTTATATCCTCATGAGAGTAGGAGAAGATTTGCTTTCCAAACCAACTCTGAAAAGAAAACGAGGCTATTGGATATTGAAAATCTGAAGGACATCAGAGCTTGTCGGTTTTAAAATATTTTTCTTCGAGTCTTAATGTTTTTTTTTTATTTAAATTAATATCTATTAAGTGTTCGTGAATGTGCGTGAGAGTGGACAAATGATTCAAAATAGGAAAATGCATACACTAAATATAAAGGACTTTTATGAGCACCGATGACTGGAGAACCGCTAATACAGTCGTCAAACTGCTGAAATTTCTTCTTTGTTGAAGCTAAAAGGATGCCCATTTTTTGGTTCACTTGATACCTAATAGTATGGTAACAAAACAATATTCTAAAATAATATCTTATTTTTTTCATTAATTCATTTTAATTATACCAACACATCATTTATCAATCAATGACAATGTTTAATTACATAAAAAAACATATATCTTTAATTATTAAAGCATTTAATAATAATCAAAAACATCTAATAACCCGGGTGAAAAAATTAAAACTGATTGGTAATAAAAAGTAGATTTATTTTTCTACAAAATTAACTAAAAATCATCGACAAACTCGAGAAAAAATAGTGGGCCCATTTCTCTTAGGCGAATGGACATTCTCCTTTATGGAAATATTCTGCTTGACTGGGCGTGATGTTATGTATTATTTATAACCTTTATATTATTATTTTAAAACCTATTTAGCAAACCTATTTTATGAAAAAAAAAAAACAAATTTTTTTCTATTACTCATCTCCCGTTTTTGTCCATTTCGGTGAGATGAGGAATTGAACCAGCAACTCTTGGAAACGAGATAAATGTCTAACCAACATGCTGCTTATTAAATAAAAAAGCCAATGTAATTAGTTACTATCGAATTAAAACAACAGGTGTCTGAATTTCGTATAAAGTAGACATAAGTATCCAATTAAAACGCCCACGAAAACCGAAAGCATTAATACACTTAACTCAATTGATTCAATTTGGGATATTCTCTTCAATTACAATTTAATTAAATAAATTACATTCCCACATAATATTTTAAAGATTTTTGTGTGTTAATGGTGTAGAAAGTATTAGGTATTCATTAAGTGATTTTTATTTATTGTTTTACAAAATATTCCATGAACGGAAACAATTGCTATCACAGATAAATTTCTGCAGACAGCAGTCGCCTCCGCTATGCCGGCCTGAAGAGTCGAATGTTCACCATTCGATTGGCAGTGCATATTCCTCTCGTACTACCTGGTTATTCTCAAACTGATCCCAAAACACGACAAGGGCACTTTACAGGCGTTGCATTCGACTGGGCTAATAACCATTAATCATTATCAAACTATCTTCCACTCTTTAACACGCGTATTAGTTTTCCCTCCAAAAAACAAAAACAAAAAAGAAACTTATTATCAATTAATATTATTTATTACCAAACAAAATTTAAAAAAAGGACCTAATTTATCTAATCCTTCCGTTCAAATAAAGACCAATTAACATTTTTAAAGGAAGCTAATGATTGTGTATTACAATACTGATGAAATCCATTATGAAACGTTTGATATATGGATGCCATTTTACGACCGACATTACATCAAAGAATTCAATAAGTATTACGTTGAGAAATGTTTCTATTGTAACTGCGGGTTTCCGTATGTAATTTTGGACGTTGAGATGTTTTTGGTTTAGGAAAAAAAATCCATGGCAACCAAAAACTGTGCTTACTGTTGCTAATCCACTTTTTTGATTCGATTTTACTCTCGGTAACTATCTCCTGAAATCAATATGGTATCCACAATCCGAGATTGAAATGGATGGTTTGCTTTAAACGATTGCAATCTCGATCAGCAGGTAGGTTATTGGCAGTTCTATCTCAGTTAGACAAAAAGGGATCAAGATTGATTATAAATTATTAATCTCGGTATAACACTTTTTTTATATATATAACACTATAACTTTTTTTTTCTAATCCCTCTGACAATATTGCTCAGAGACTTTAATTATCTTGGGTATTCTTCACCTAATATTGTTTTATTCCTACTCTTTATACTCTTCTAACTTGGCGTATAACACTTACGAGTCTAGAAAAAACATAATTATATTAAACTACAGGCTATAAAGTTTTTTCTGTTTTTTTTTTCTTAATTAGGTCTCATAAAAATATAAAGAAAAATCGTAATAAATTTTTGATTGAATTTTTGGACACGGTTTTTTCTTTTTTTTTTAATTTAACAAAGGCTTTAAAAAACAAAAGCCAAACATTCTTTAGCGACAGGTTATAATTAGTTAAATGAAATACTATTAACCTACAATAACTTATGAATAGCTTTTTCTTGTTTCTCAATAGTTAGTTCACTTAATTTAAATACTCATGAATTAGGTACGAGTAGTGTTGTCACTTTTAACCGTGTTAAGCTTTCTTTCTTTTACATAACTAACACTAAGCACATTCAGAAACTATAGTTTTGTATATTTATTTTTTTCAAGATCAAAAACAACCTACAAAAAACCTATTTTTTAACTATAATTATTAAATTGAATTGAAATGAAAGTTGAATGAAAAGCTAAATAAAAAAAATTATTCAATAAACTTTTTTATTGTCTGTTTTTAGCCATGTTCCAGCTTAAATTTCTTTTAAGGTTAAATATTTTGTCATTGTTAGATAAATAGATAAAAAAATAATTAAATAGAAGTGTATTTATTTTAATTAACAGAAGGTGAATGTTTAGTGAAAAGTATAATATTTTTACACCAAAACGAGAGTTAAAAAGTTTTAATCATACTGATTGTGTAACGTTTTGTCAACGTTTTGTTTATAAAAAAAATGTCTGTAAGTTCGCTTTTATTCTGCATCGAAAGAGTGCTGTGCATGTAAAATGTATCAGATTAAGTAAAATATACTTAAATGTATGTGATTTTTATATTTATCTCATGTCTTTGTGCAAATATAAATAAATATACAATTAAAATGACAATGAAAATACATTTTTACCAGAACAAACCTATTTTTAAATTATGACGAAAATTGGTCAGAACATTTTTGTTGGCTTGAGGGCGTCGTGGAATCATCTCAAGCTGTTGTGTATGTGTTTTTTTTTATATAATACCACGTCATATGACCGCACACCGCCTGATGTTAAGCTAGAGTGCGATCCATGAACGGTCCTGCTGTCAGAGAAGGGCATCTGCAGACAGCAGTCGTGTTCGCTATGCCGGCTTTGTGAGATGCCTCTTCACACTGAGCTTGTGTGTATTGATTCTGTTCTTTTTTATTTTAATTATTTATTTAAAGTAATTACAGCTTGTATTATAGAAAGAAGAAAAAATTGAACAAAGCCAAATCGATTTCAAATATACACTTACATCGTAATTAGAAAAAAATATACAATATATTACAAAATATACTATTCAATATTCATTATAATTTGATAATTAAAAAAACTAGCATTTAAATACAAAAAAAATATAAAAAATAACCAAGATTTAATACGCAAGGGGAGTGTGCACTGTCAATTTAGATGGTGCTTACTAGTCTCCTCAGGCTGGCATAACGGAGGCGACTGCTGCCTGTAGAAATGTCTCTGTAGTAGTAACCGTTGTTTACGTTCATGGACTGCACTTTAGCTTTACATCAGGCGGAGTGTTGTCATGTGTTGAACTACAATAAAATAAAAAACTCGACTGCAATGACGGACATTTTTACCACGATCTTTTTCTTTTATTATTGCAGGTCAAAGACTGTTATTTTTTCCAACAAATATTCCTTTTATAATTCTGCGTAGGTGTTATCTAACTTGTCTGTTAGGTGCAACCGGCTCGCGCGTGAGTGAAAGTCGTAGGGGCATCGCGAAAGTGTCAGGACGTTTATGTTCGCGGGTTTCGAACGATTTATCGTGGAATGGACGATCGCTCTGATAAAATATGCATGACGACATGCTATGTAAATTTCTAGATATTTTGTTTAATTAAACTATTTATTTGTTTGTTTTTATTTAGATTTAAAAATTCTATATACTTAAATAATATTCTAAACAAATATTTCCTTTAATGTTTAATCTAATTTGTTTTCAAACTAACTCAAATATAAGCAACAATTGTCACGCCTTTTTCCCCACAAATAAATAATAAATACATAAAAAAACAACGCCCTGACCCTAAACTAGGATACTCTGTGCCAAAATAAAGAAAATATATTATCTATCAAGATACCCAACCCGTATAATCACTTTAAAATAATTAATAAATATTTGCGTCGACTGGAAATCGAACGCTGGACCTCCGCGTAATAAATCGACTTACGACTAGTTACAGAATCCATTATTAACACGATGTTTTGTTAATACGTTAATACAACATAATTGAATGTTTGTTAGATGAGTAATATAATTATGAAGATAGATCATCGACCTTTTCTCGTTGAGGTGATCGTCCTTGCTCTTGAGTCTGTAGGCGGATGACAATGTTAGTTGACGGAACTAAACTTTCTACTTCAATTAAGAGCTGGATAGACGCCGTTGACCTTGCAGGGGGGTTGCTCCCGCGATTGTGTGTCGATTTATGTAAAAAAATTAATAAAAATAATTTGAAAAGTTATTTGAAAAAAAATAAATATATATATTTCTAAAAACCATTTTTCTTCTAAACTATTAATAGCTAGGTTTTCTTTTCATCATGATATTAGAGAATACAATACCTAGGGAATCTTCGGTTTATTTTTTCAAATAACTGTTCAATACAATACAATTATCACGCCCTTTTCCCACAGGGATAGGCAGAAACAACGGAACGCCACTTACCACGATCCTGACACAACACCCTCTCAACTTTTTAAATTATTTTTATTATTTTTTTTTAACATAAATCGATACACAATCGCATGAGCAAGGTTAACGGCGTATATCCAGCTCTTAATGAATACTTTTCCGAATTTATTTGCGATTTATGAGTTTATTCATCAGCGTCGCGTTATGTACGTAACTTTTTTTAACTCAATATTCGTCAGACGGTTTTTGAGAATTCAGTATTTGAAAATGTGTTTTCAGACTCAACTGGCGAGATATATACAAATATATTTATATATGTATGATAGAAATCCTTGCCAACAGTGCCTACCCACAAAAAACGAAAGGGAATGGTGCAGTAAAAATTACTTTATAATGATAATTTAGCCGCGACAGCCGCCTCCACAATGCCGGCTTGACATTCACTGCACACTCTTCTCGCTTTTGCGTTTTTTAATTGCATTCAAAGGCGAGATAAATTCAAGACAGTACATGCATGCAGAGAGGTAGGCAGTCTCAGGGGTGTTATACTTGATTATTCGTAGCTTGGATATAATAAGGGCTCTGTCAAATTAGACGGTAAAAACTTCTCTTCTTCAAGTCATCAAGCCAGCATAGCGGCAACGACGGCTGCTATATTTAATAGATATTATAATAAATTGAAATGTTGAGATAAGAATAAGTTTGTTTACAGGTAAAGCAGTATGAGCGCAGGCGCAGGTGGCCGACCAGCCATAACCTAAAAACGTTAATGTTAAACGGTGAATAACGCGTACAAATATGGGAGGTGCAACTTTGTATAGACTTTGATATTTATTATAGATTTTATCATATACTGTCAACAATATTCATACACTTTCCGTTAACACCTCTTTAACACAAAAACAGCAAGATTTTCAGTGGATGGCGAAACTGAACTTTTATTCCTTTTTTTATTATTGTAGCTCGGCATATGACAACATTCCGCCCGTTACTATAAATAAATCTTTACCGGCAACAGTCGCCTCCGCTATGCCGGCTTGAGGAGACGAGCATGTACCATCTAGATTGAAAGTGCACACTCCTCTCGTTATATGCCGAGCTACAATAAAAAAAAGTTATCAAGATATCAATGTGTATTGTGGTGAATTGTGCAAGGTTAGGCGATTAGGATTTAAAAGTAGCAATTTAAAATAATAATGTACTGATACAATTGTTGTTTTAAATTGATGTAACACACTGTTGTTAAATGTATGAAGTCGTGAGGGTACACTTATGTGGAACGTGGTATTGTACGACCTGCCCAAGCGCCGCTCCCAAACATTCCAATGTTGTTAATGTATGACAAAATGTCATAGTTTTATTTTATAACTACATATTTATCTAGTCTAAAAAATGATTTTGCTATAAGAAAAAAAATCATTAAAATAATAAATATAGATTATTTATTAATTAAAATAATAGTTCAGTATAAAACCGCAGTTTGATTAATGTCTAGCTAGAGTGCGGTTCATGAACAGAGACAACAGTAATACCTATCATAAATATAGATTTTTTTTTATTGTAACTTGACATATGACAACACTCCGCCTAATGTTAAGCTAGAGTGCAGTCCATGGACGGAAACAACTGCTACTACAAAAACAAATTGCAGGCAGTAGTCGCCTCCGCTATCCCGGCTTGATGAGGCGATTATGTTTCAACTATTATACATTCAAACTTCACGAGGGAGCAAAGCAAAGTTATTAAGTTGTAAGAATTTATTACTTACGCAATTTTGCCAATAGACAGCAGTGTATTTGACACACATAGAGGCAAATAGAAAAATATTTACAATCAACTACCTAGGCATATTTTTAAAACGGTGACTTTAAACAGCTTATGTTGTAAGTATCAAACAGTGGTAGGCAGACCGATGGCGGTTATGAACCTAGTCTGCTGTCTGGGGTAGTACCACCACTGCAGAAATTAGTGTGAAGTGACCTGTTTCAGAATCTGCTTCGATGTTTAAAGGTTATTTGATTATGATGGTTATTTGTCCAGTCTGTCATCCTGGGGTAGTACCACCGCTTTCGAAGGTAACACCCGTGAAGTGACCTTGTCGCGTTTCGGGAATAGTTTGAAAGTAGCCAGGTATAAGAGAGGAGTGTGCACTATCAATCTAGATGGTACATGCTCGTCTCCTTCTCCCCGTTCTCTGTAGTAGTAGTTGTTTCCATTCATGGACCGCACTCTAGCTTTACATCAGGCAGAGTGTAGTCACATGCCGAGCTTCAATAAAAAAAATGTAGCCGACTAAAACTAGAAGAGTACATTGTTAACCTGGACGGTGCACAGGTGCACGGCATAGCGGATGTGACTGCTGCATGTAGACATTTCTCTGTGGTCGCCGAGCATTGTTCATCAGTTGTCTCCGTATAACTATTGAGATTAGGTCGGTTTTCCTTTAAATTTTTGAATACAGAGAAAGGATTTCTTTTTATGAAAAATTGATTGGACATAGAAATAACCAAGTGTAAGCTTTGGATATCGAGTGGGAAGTTGTTTTGTCCTACTTACTTAATTGGGTATAATATATTTTTTTATTGTAGCTCAGCATGTGACAACACTCCGCCCGATGTAAAGCTAGAGTGCGGTCCATGGATGGAAACAACTGCTACTACAGAGAAACCTGTGCGGGTAGCAGTCGCCTCCACTATGCCGGCTTGAGGAGACGAGCATGTACCATCTTAGATTATTTATCCTAATTAATTCAAAGATTTATGGTTATCTGTCTTATAAATGGTTAGGCTGAATTGGCTAAAACTCTAATAAATCTAGTGAAAACCAGACTTTCTTGCTATCACCAAGGTCTGTTTATAGGCAGCAGTCATCACCGCTATGCTGACTTAATGGAATGGGCGTACATCAAGCAAGTGTCAGTTACATCACTTAGAATTTTGAGATTGTTGTTATTTTGTTAGGTGAAAATAAAAAAGTTAAATACACTGAGACGAGAAAATTATGGGTCAACTCTCCCAAAATTTTAGTGATTTTCTTATTTAAGAAATATATTAGGAGTAAATTAGTATTTTGAATAATTAATTTAAATTAAAATAACATTATAGTAGTATTTAAAAAAACAATTTCAATTGTACCGTTTTATATGTAGAACTCGTACATTGTTTTAATCAGGTGCCGACAACTTTATTGTTTTTACAAGTAATTGATGATGTAATGACGCAAGTGTTAGCATGAATAAGTTGAGTAAACACATAACATAATAACGGAACGGCTGCATTAAAAGGAATTTGTATGCAATTATACAATTTAAGCAATATCTTTACTTATATGGTAGGTAGGTAATAATGAAGGTATGCACAATCGGCAAAGGAATTCGATGAAGCAATAACCACCACTATACCTGTAGTTTATAATGATTGCTAGATTTATTACACTCGTAAACAAAGTTAGAGGAACGTTATAATGATATTCACTACGTTGGTTTTGTTAAAATACCGCGATTACTAGCGAACATGTAGCGAAGATATTTTATTTATTTACTTGAAAACGATTTAAGGGTGTAGTGATTTTTCTTAAATTTTAAACATGTTGGTATTATTACTATAATTAATTTATGTAATTTATGCAGTGATAATAATAGGTATATGTTATTTCTTTAATTTTTAATTTAATTATTTAATTTATTTATTCCTTTAATTATGATCACAAGTGTATTTTAGAATATAATATGAAACTGATTTCTCTGTATAATAATAGATAGGTTGTGGGCGAAGTTTGACGAGATTTCACCTTATACGATTAGAAAGCATTCGGGAGTGTTTCTATAATATTAAAGGCCGGTAACTTAATCCAAACTTTAGTCAGTAGGTAACCTAAGATCGTCCTACTGAAAGCATCAGTGTTGCTGTGTAAAATAAGGTAATCACAGATGACCTTATATGCATTTAAGAAAGTTTATATGTCTGTCTCCTAAAATATCCGGGTCAACCCAATTAGTCTCGTGGTTCACTTTGATAACGCGTAACTTTGCAGCGCGCAGTGAGGGGCACTTTAGGTTTGGTAAACATGACCTTAAAAATTAATAAAATTTGTTTTATACTTATTATTCCGTTTGTTTATGAAGCAAATATGAGCGGAATGGAAAAAATCTCATAATGATAATTTTTTCGCTTGACTGCAGATTTTCAAGTACTTCGAGATTGAGATTAGCGTGTAAAGACGCTTTTAAATTACGTAGTGATTGTTACCCTTATTTACATAATACAGCTGGGAACACCCTTATAAATTAATTGTCAGCTGCCCTAATAAAGGGTAAAAGGGCTAACTAAAATGAATATTTAAATGCAAATGAAAATAGTATGAATAATTTTATTATAGCAGTCGACGAATAAGAATATCTTTGGAATGTTCGCCTGTAAATCCTATTGGGATAGGCAGAGGCAATTATTGCTGGTGATTATATATCAATTGTTATTTTTGGGCCCACTTATTATCTAAACTATTACAAAACAATATTCTAAAATAATATTTATTTTTTTCATTAATTTATTTCAATTACATCAACACATCGTTTACTAATCAATATATTATACAATGTTTAATTACATATAAAACAGATAATTATCAATTACTAAAGCATTTAATATAACAATAACCTCAAATATTGCATCAAAAAAAGTCAAATTACTTAATAACCCGGGGGATTAAAACTAATTGTTGATAATGAACGAGGATTTATTTGCCTACAAAATGATCCAAAATTAAAAATTGTGGGCCCATTTCTCTTAGGCAAAATGGGAATTTTCCTTTATCAATTTAATTTTGTATATTTTTTATAATTATTAAATTGATTTTCACAGTATAGCTTAGGCTTATTCTAAATAAACGCAGACATGTAGAGTTATTATTATTACCTCTTGTTACTAATGAATAAATCTCGTGGGATAACCGCTGTCCATATTAATTAATATGAAATATAATTAGTTAACATTGAAGGTCAATGTAATAAATTCCCACTGAAGCCTATTATCATTGTTAATTTATTGATTTAAATTCATTCTACGCGTATTTTTTGTTTGAATCAATAGGTAGACTAATTAGTCCAATCTTCTGTACCACCCTTTTTTATTGCGTGGGCAAATCCATTACGAATACCCTAGCACCTCGGGGAAGGTGCCAAGGTTTATGCCGGGCTCCCTTATAAACAGCGCGCATACGAGATGATGTTGTATGCGCACAAGGACTACCGCCTAAAACCCCACGGTGTTCCTCATGGCCACCAAAGTGCTGAGGGGTTGGGTACACGGTAGCATTCATCGAACCCCCCAGCGGTGACAGGCCTGATGATGTGGCTCCTTAACTTTTGTGTTTGCTTTCGCAACCCCTTTTCGAGAAGTGCGTGGGAACACGCACACACACTCCTGCGCCAGAATTATAAGAGCAGCAGACTTAATCTTCTGTCCCATACAAACACAAATTGTTAACAAACCGGCATAGCGGAGTTGATTGCTGCCTTCACGCAATTCTCTGAGGTAATGATTATCTTTGCTCATGAATTATGATTATTATAGAAATCCCATTGGTTTGCTGTCTACCCCTTGGTGTTAGATTTTCATCTTATGATTACATCACGTGAAATCTAATTAAAGCATACAGCGTTGCATCTGCATTCGTACTTCTTTGTCTAAAAATTATAAAAAAAAATACTTTAAACTTATAAAAAATAAAAGTAATTTTATTATTTTTATTCCAATGTCGAAACACAAATATTAAATTTATTGCTCCGCATTTCATAATGTAATAATTATAGCTAACAAGCTGTTACGTATTTCATTTAAAAGTTTGTAACAATAAGTAACGCCTACAACAAAAAGACAATGCCATTTGTAAAACGTAATTTGTAATGAAAGAAATCTACCGTTGTACTCGTACATACCTACGTTAAAATAACAGGATTGCAGTGGCCTCGGTTCATTAGGAAGTCAGTAAAGCGAATAGACACAATGGTAGAAGAAAATGAGGGTAGAAAACGTGTAGAAAACGATCGGTCTCGGTGACGCTGGCGACTTGATGACCATATCACGTACGTTGTAAATTGGCCGTTCCACTCCACATCATGCTTCGCACGTTATCGATTGACAGACTGCTTTAATGCGTAACATTATTCTTACAAAACAATGCTATCATTACTTTTAAGATACATTTTTTTAGTTTAGTTCTCCCACTGTGCGGCCAAAGTACATACAATATACATACATCGATACCGGTAAGAATTTAGCGAGTCCTTTACCGCTAGACCATGAGCCGCTCGTTAAATATAATTTGTCTTTTATCATTTAGCGTTTAACAGAGAAAACATTTAATTAAGGTTCCCATTCGTCCCCTTCAGGCATAAATGCGTAAACGTTTCATGAAAATCAAGGGTTCCATATCAAATAAGCTCTCAGTTTTAATTGGGGTAATTAACCTTGTTTAAGCCACACACACACACACTCAAGTGGACACAATAAGCACACCACTACATTGCAGCACATGTTATCTCTCTTACAATTTCAGAATAATTTTGAATTAATTAACTGTGACCAATCCAATATAGATAATTAATTACGTATACACAATTCATAGTCCGTGAGTAGTTAAAACTAGTTATTATTATTTTATTGTAGCTCGGCATGTGACAACACTCCGCCTGATATAAAGCTAGAGTGCAGAGAAACCTGTGCGGGCAGCAGTCGCCTCCACTATGCCGGCTTGAGGAGACGAGCATGTACCATCTATTGACAGTGCACACTCCTCTAGCTATACCTGGCTACTTTCAAACCAGAAACGCGACAAAGTCACTTCACGGGTGTTACATTCGAAAGTGGTGGTACTACCCCAGGACGGCAGACTGGGCAAATGACCATAATCAATCTACCTACCACTCTTTAATAGTGCCTATAGGCACTGAGCGACCAAAATACATATAACAGAGTTACATTGGTACCGGTCAGAACTAGCGAGGTTCGAACACGGGTCTCATCGATCGTGAGTTCACGCGTCTTACCGCTAGACCACGGCCGCTCTAATTTAAGCAAAGGTTGAGTGAAAGGAGATTGACGAAAGGAATTTTATAAATCTGATGTGAATGGATACGTTAAATAAGGCAGAACCGGGAGGGTGTTTTCCGATCAAATCGAAGACATCTTTATGAAAGCTGAACTGTGGATGTGAGGGAAGCGAGGGAATTATACCTGGATCGTGGCGAGTGGTCTTACGTTGTCTCTGCCTATCCCTGTGGAAAAAGGCGTGACAATTGATGATGATGAAATATTTAAGTAATTTTAATCTACATATTTCTTCTAATATATAAAAATTAATGTTTCGTTGTTTGTAATTTGCTGAAAATAATTTTAGAAGGGAAGCTGATATGACGTCTTCAATAAAACATTTTTTTAGTTACATCTAACTCAATAGTAATAAAATATGAGCCTGTTTCAATTTGACCTTGCGTTAGTAGAAATACGCATCGACCTCGTGCATAGAGAAATAAAAATGCTCATTACACCATATTTGTACGATACGTTATGATAACGTAACGTTACAAAACTATTTTTATTAATAATAAAATGTTAATTAAAAAAAAATTCATCAAATACACATACAACAAAATTTACAATAATGAAAACTAAAAAACGGAACAGATGGATAGACATAGACCTACGTTGGAGTGGTACTGACCACGACCCCTCAGCCAAGAGCGCAACGAAGAGAATATTTAATACAAATAGTATAAGCAGCAAAATTAACAATTAATAAAAATGCACACACTTTAAACTCGTACTCCTGCGTCTTAACGCGTTATTCTATTAACGTCACTACTATTGGCATTACACGTCAAACCAACCGCAATTAGAGATACAGTCCCCGGACTAGCTTCGGTGACGGAGCACTTTGTGTATAGATCCATTTTATTTTAATAAAGATTATTAATATTATTAACGCTAACTCGAGCAAAACTTTTAATGTAACCCATAGTTTTAATGCCATAATTTTTGATGCATTAATTATTTGATTAAAATTAACGCTAACGCAGGTGGACCCGTAGTATAATCTCATATCGTATGAAACAATGAGCCCATGCCGCTCTCATCGTATTTGTATTTGTAAACACGTAGCGTCCATCAATAAAGGCTGCAAGCTGACCCACTTTAGGTTACCACTGAATGCTCGACTCTGCATTTATTTACCTCTAAATATATTTGATATTTATGGGAATGCAAATCACAACCAATATTTGCAGATTTATGCTTTTTTTAAAGTATATTTGTATGTTTAATAGTATTGGGCATTACTTTGCGGAAATCCATAACCAAATTATTTGAAAACACTACTTTGCAACTAATTTAGTGATTAGCGGAAATTAGTTGCAAAGTAGTGTTTACAAATAATTTGTATCTTTGTTTGCCTAATCAATTCTCTTTGTATTATAATCAACATTTGAGCTTACGTATTTATAGTTTATATTCACAATAAAAAAATTCATAACTAGCAAATAATTAGAGCAAAAATCCATATGTCTAAACGGTCAATCAAACAACTGCTTATGGGCAATTTCCGAGTTTTCCGACACTGCATGTTTGTTGTCATAATTAGGGGAGAGTCGGTGAAATCGTACCGCCGGTTTAATCGTACCACCTCTAGATTTCCCACAAGCCAACATATATTTTTAACTCTGACAACACTAAACTACGCTTTAGTGGCGATGTCAACTCTAGGTCATTTTTTAATGGCATCAGTTAAGAACTTTGTGTTCTAGTGAAAAAAATAAGTTTTTGTGAAGTTTGATGTAATTTTTCGTGCTTATTCGTAAGGCTGTAGCTCATGAAAAAGGTGAGTTTTTCTAACAATGTCGACAGTATTTGAGTGTCAAACTAAACTGTTTTTCACATTATTCTTAGCGGAGTCTTTAAGTTTGAAGGTTATGTAGTTATCAGTTATTTTATTTTTAAATACCTGGTTGGCTAAATCGTACCACGCGTGGTTGGACATATTGTACCGGTACAATTTACCCGACAGTTATAAAACAATATATTTTCATTTGTTTCTTTTTAATTTAAATGACGGACACAGGTGATAAAAGAAAATATAATCGAACAAGGAAGACTTGCAGAGAGCACTTTCGGCTTACGGAAACAAAAAAATGAGAAAATGGATCCACTTATGGTGTATTGATGACACCGACATCGTATTTTCTTCCCTTTACGAATGCCCTGAACCTTGGGGAAGGTACCGGATTTATATCGGACTCTCCAGTCTCACACTGGCATGCCGACTAAATCCCCACGGTGTACCACTCAACACATAGTGGACCAGGTTCGGGCACACGTTAGCGTGCCCTGTGGTGGTCGAAGATAGTGGATCGAGCCCCGGGAACGACAAATCAAAACTCTCACCGAACGGCTCAGTCTATAGGACGACGGAGAAATCCCTATTTCCGCCGCCACTAGACTGGAGACAGGGGGCCAGTCAACAGTCCATCGAGGCTGCAATCAGCCTGTCCCCTGACACAACTAGTCAAAATTATTATAGTTCCTAAAATGTCTAAATTAATAAACGTAGAAATGTTGATCATATTTTTAGTCTTATCTGTTATATTATTCAATTATAGTTTTCCGATCAAATCCGAAAACATCCTTATGAAAGCTGGGCTGCCTAGTGCTCATAACCGTCGGGCGTGCATGAAGAGAATTGTGGATGTGAGGGAAGCGAGGGTGTTGTGTCAGGATCATGGCAAGTGGCGTTCCGTTGTCTCTGCCTATCCCTGCGGGAAAAAGGCGTGACAATTGTTGTTTCTACATTGTCATGACACGAACAATATAAAAAAAAGCCTCATTTAACAGAAGGAAAGTAGATATATCAATATAATTTTTTAATCTTTAATTTTATACTTGTTTTTTGATCTCTGTTTGTTTAAGATATAAATAACATGTCTGTAATATTAAGTAATTATTGTAAATGACACCAGAAATAAATATTTTCATTTAAATAGATTTTGATTTTATTACTGGTACGATTTAAATGCCCATGGTACGATTTAAAATACCGGCGCGGTGGTACGATTTAAACGACTAGTCGGCTAAATTGTACCGTTAACAGACCTCCGGGAAAACACATTTTTGACTACCTTAATGGCAACCTATGACAGCAATTTTTTAATATGTGATAGCCAAAATAATGATCTATAATTGTAATAGTCATTCATAAGTGTAAGTCTTTTGGTAAATGATATATTGACGAAAAAGTAAAAAGTGGTACGATATAACCGACTTTCCCCTAAATTACGACTCAAAAATATAAATGCTATTATGTGCAATTGCTTATGTGTTGTATTTTTTATTATTTGAACAACTTTGTAGGTTCTAAATATTATATATTATTATTTTAAAATTATAAACAATAATTTACAACTATTAAAGATGCAAAGTTTGCAACGTTTATTTCAATAAATTGTTAAGGTGAAAGAAGCTGCAACATCAGCGGATATTTATTCCATCCACCTACAATTTTTACATAAACAAAATTAAACGTATGTAGAGAATTAATGCGAACTTTAATAATAATTAATTGTAGTCCATTGTAGAGTGTAATGGTACGTTTGTGGTATCATAACGGGAAGAAATTAGCCGTTAATGTGCAGAGCACTGGCACAGCATCACTACTTAATAATTTAGAGAGAATACCTATATTAAATACATACATGTTCAACTACATAACTGTTAATATTACCCGCAATATTATCGTACATTTTCCTATAGTGTGCTCTGTCAATGTATCGTGCTCATTCGTCTCTCGTCAGAAGGCATAGCGGTTGTTTCCACTCATGGATTGCACTTTAGCTGAACATCAGGCGGAGCATGCCGAGCTACTATAAAAATATATTTATAAGTCAAAAATTAATACAGGAAATGTTGAATATTTAGTTAATTAATTAAAGTTGTAATGTAGAATTAGTATAATACTACTTAAAGGCTAAATTAATGACCTTAAATTGGGATTGGTGGTTTTTTATTTTTATAATTTGCGCAGCTGGATGAAAACTGTGATGAAAAATCGCTCCTTTCGAGATGAGCTCTTTTTGGGATTTGAATGCTTATACTATAATGTCAAATATATGATCTCATAAAATGTTTTTGTAGAATTTCTACATTTTGTGTAAAGACGAATATCGGTTTATCTAGATTTGCGAAAACAGTGTATTTCTTTTAAAACGATTTTGAGGGTCACGTAAAATGTAGTTCTCTTCTAATAATTGTGAATTATTAAGAATCCATTAGGCATTAGTGGACGTGCGTATGAGTAGACAAATTATTTTAAATAGAAGGAAACTGATTGAGACCTCACTGTTTTGCGTAAAGAATGAATTTTTGAAATATTAATAAAGAAATAGTTTACGAAGCAAGAGACAATAATCGATAAAACCTCAAATTTCGCAAGACAATAACAATAATAGATTATATTATTTTAAATTTAAACTTTACGTAGGCATCGATTACCTAAGATCAATTACGCTTTTGTTAGTGTTGCCCAATTCGGTTCGTCAGCACCTATTGTTCGATGCTTCTTCTATTAGCAATACTTTATTTGAAGCCTTATTAACTGCAATATGTTTGCTTTATTCTTAAAGTTTTCTAAAATAGGGCCAGAAATCAGGACACTGATCTGAAATATTTCGCTATCTCGCAAGTTACATAGACATTAGAGTTCCATAGTCACACCGTTTAATTTAACAGTTCACGCTACTTTTGTTGAACCTGGCTAAATAAGAGTTATACTTGAAATTGATGGTATTGCCCAGGACGGCAGACTGGGCTGCCTAAATACCAAATCTTTAAATTGTTTTTATCATTATATTCCTGTATGCAAGCGGATATTTTAAGTTAAATTAGCAGATTAAAGACTAGACAAATACTAAAATTAAGGAAACAACTTAATATGTTTATTTCTTATCATAAAATTAAACCTAAAAATACGTTAATTACTTAAGCTTTGTATGAAGATTTAATATACTAAAAGTCAGATAAAGTCAACATGTAAAAAAATTTATAAGAACGTGTTTTTCCAGAAATATTTTCGTTGGCAATGTTTATAAAAACATATATCGATGTTCTTTGAGGCGTAACGCCCAATTCAAGGTTAGTCTGTTAGTTATCTATTCTGGATGAGTGACGCCAGACTTCATGACCATAAATATTTGACAAATGATATACACCTACGAACACTAATTTTGTAATTAGTTTTAAATAATGACACCCGTGTACATCTAGCTTGAACTAGCTAGACGCTGTGCTACAGTGTCATACAAAATGTATGGCAGGCGGATTTAGGTGGTACGGCCCGACCCGCACCGCGCCTGGTTTGTGGTGGACCCTTAGTTTATTACTCGTTATTGTTTCTAGGGTACGTTACTCGCTTGATCGCCTGGGATGAAACCAGGAATAAATGTGATCATCATCGTCACCTTTAACTTGTTCATCCATTGCTAATGTATTGCCATTTGCTAACGTGGTTACTGTCTAATTCACACACGCATACTCTTTCTTATTTCTTAAGCTGGGGTTCTATCCAAATTGGTGAAATTTCGTAGACCATGGATATAATATACAAAATCAACATTTTTATTTACTCCCACTGTAAAGTTAGTTTCGCTTTTATCGGTTTGTTTTAAAAAATTGAATGTATTTTACGATTTCTGTACTCAAATTAACACATATTTTCAATTGTAACTATAATAACAAAGGCGTCGATTGTAATCTTTTAAAAATAAAGATGAACACACACAAAAAAATGGCTACTTGTAATAAATCTTATTGTTTTATTTAAGAGGAAAATATTAGATTTTTTATTTATGAGACATGCTCCGTGATGTGTCAAAAAGGTATGGATTTAGGAGTACTTCTGTTAGTATCGTAAATACGTCTCTTCACTGCCTTCAGTCGACGTGATATGTTTGAATAATTTTAGTTTTTGTATCCAATAATATTTATCAACCATCTGTAATAAAACGTAATGCTGAAATTGTTATTATTCAATTAAGAATAAAATTCAATTGGGTTCGATTCCTGATCAACTCAGAATATTTTTAAAAAAATCCGTCAAAAATCTATTCGGTCCACAAATCACTGAAATTGTGGAGACTACTAAAACTTCCAACAGCGCGTTTTGTATGGAAAATATAAATACGACTCTTACTTTGAATTAATTGCCGACACTACACTCACGTTTTATTTGCTTAATTTTACTCATTTACTTAATACATAATAATTCACTATTATTACATATGAACACTCGAGAAAACACAATAGTGAGTATTTAAAACGAACTAAAACTCCGTAAAGCAACTTTCTTGTTGTTCATTCATTTATATAACAAATTATTATTATTTTGCGTTTTGCTTTAAATAAATAATTGGGTAAGTAGTTATAGCGTTAAATAGTCACGTAGTGATTCTATTTGTTAAAAGTAATGTCTTTTATTATATTTCCTTTTTATTTCCGGTTGGATTAAACTTTAAAAATGTATCTTATTACGTTTCTCTAAGGTTACTTTTTGCAAGGTACAAGTGTGTATACAATTCTAGTATTTATGTATAACACGGAACATTATGAGTTGTGATTACTATCGAATGAATTTACCGCTTTTTCTATCACGTAATGAACATCGAACCTAAACACTTACATACGTGCCGTTACGGTAGTTTGACAAGGGGAGACAGAGAAGGGTGGATTTATTTCGTATTCGAAAAGAGAAATAAAAAAATAAAAGTTACACTTTATGAAAACGTGGGTAGAAAAAAAAAAATGGAATTGTCAAGTATTTTTTCTTACTAAAGGTAGAGAAAGTTAAGCAATGACTTCTTGTTCCTTATCATAATGTTTCTACGCACTTTAAATAGAGTTGTTTGCCTACGGAAGTAAAGATAAAAATATTGTCACGTAATCTGATGTAATTGTTTAAGTGATTAATTTTTAAAATATACAATTTTAAACCTACGAAAACCTATTTATGCCATATAAACTACGTATAGGTTTCGGCTTTGTGTACAAACTTTAAATAAGCGAAAAAAATTTAGAATTGATTCAAAGATATTAAAATTTTCTCTATACAGTTTCATTGTGCTTTTAACTTATTGCAGGGCGTCTCGTCATACAAGCGTACAATTACTGCACATACCTCACTTTCTGCAATTAACGCGAAAGGCGATAGTTGCATTTATTCCATTAAAATTTCATACTAGTTTACTGTACAATTCTATTATAAATACAAAAATTAGAAAAATACTGGATAAAAGAGACCGTATGTAGAGGAGTTAAGGTACAAATTGCGTTAAGAAGTATTGTTGTCAACCGTGTTTGAACACGCTGTCACGTAAATTACCGCCTATTGTAATAGTATCACGTAGTTAGGTGGTTGGAAACAACACTTCACGTTTATGAGACGCCCCGGTTCCGCTTTCTTCAATTTATACCGTACATTTGCTAAGTTTTTAGTAAAATTATTGTCCATTTTTACTACTATCGCCTAGTATAAACAATCGTTTCTCAATATGGGAGTTACGATCCACAGAGGGCGCGCACTCAGGAATATGGGGGTCGTTTTTCAAATTTAACTATATTTATTCTCCGTTTTCACTCATGACAATTTACATACAGTTTACCTAACAATTAACATTACGAATAGGCAGAAGTGTACCAGCCTAAACCCATGTGCAAGAAGATGTGAAGGAAGCGAGGGTGTTGTGTCAGGATCGTGGCGTTCCGTTCTCTCCGCCTATTCCTGTGGGAAAAAGGCGTGACAATTGTATTGTATTGTATTGTATTAAACCAACATTTTAGGCTTAAATTACCCTTTAAGGGGCTGGGGTGCAAGTTGGTATGGAGGATGAGAAAAGTATGCACCGTAGGTAAAGTACATGAAGCTTTTTACTTGTAGTACGAGCCTTACAGGCCTTACGGCGATTGTAATAATAACGGTAAAAAAAATCTAACGTGTAAAGCTACACGAGCTCTGACAACTTTTTAGTGACAATCTTGGCGACGCTGTGGATGCAGTAGACAGACTAATGATAGTCCAGTGTCAAATGACCTGATCGTGTTTCGGGATCCTGTGCATAGCGAGAGGAGTGTGCATTGTTAATGAACCATGCACAATTGTCTCTTTAATCCAGCAAAGCGGAGAGAGCTGCTGCAAGTAGCCACTTGTATTTGTAGTAGCTGTTATTTCTGCTCTTTGATCACACTCTAGCTTAATCAGACTGAGTGTGGTTGGTCACGTGCTGTGCTACTATAAAAATACATGACCTTGATATCTTTAATCTAAATGTTTCTTTCACACGGTAGTTACGTGTATTCTTCATTGCCGTTTTCATTGTGACCTCTGTTGACCCATGTTTAACTTTATAACTTTGCTACTGCTACAAGATGTTAACATAATTATAATTTATGACGATTTGCCATTAATTTATAACGAATCGCGATTTATAAGTCACGACTTGGAAGTGGAACAAAATATTTTTTAACCTATAGAGACGCAAATGTTGGATATTGAATGATTGCTCTAATAATTGATTCGTTGTATAAAATTAACGGAAATATTACACTATATTTTTTTCAAATAATAATACCGGCCGGCATAAACTTACTTCAGCTGCTTTCTTAAAATATCTTAACAAGAATATAAGCTTCCTTAAGTGCTTAGTATCCTCTTAGATTACTCAATTTTAAACAGCATTGCAATAAGACGACCTTAGTTCGGCATCTGATTGACTTGAATTACCTTTAGTTTCAGATTCATAAAGACGCCAAATTGCAAAACTTATTTGAAAGAAATCATTTTTAATATGGTATTTTACCAAGAACATTTAAATTATGATGAAAATTGAATTAAATAAACTTTTTAATTTCATTGTAATTTAATGAGCACAAATTCAACATTTTAACACTTATGCCGATAATTAATAAAAAAAACTAATGTTAAAATTAAAATTAAAACGTAGGTATACTTAAAGAATAAATAAATTCATTTGACGTGTTTGATATTTCTGTAGATATCTAATCTGTTATTATTTGAAACCTCCTTGGTATATTATTCAAATGTGAAGAGGTTGATTGTTGCCGGACGTATGAGCCATGCTGTTCTAACTAGTACCACGCCCAGCAGACCTGAGGTCATACCTATTGTTTTTGTCGACAAAGCGTAACCAAACATATAAACATGATTGCCAAGTAATAACAATATCAATTATATTCTTACAATACTTTCAACGAGCTCTTTAGTATCTCAGTATTTTTTTTTTATTGTAGCTCGACTGTGACAACACTCCGCCTGATGTAAAGCTAGAGTGCGGTCCATGAATGGAAACAACTGCTACCACAGAGAAATCTCTACGGGCTGCAGTCGCCTCCACTATGCCGGCTTGAGGAGACGAGCATGTACCATCTTAGATTGACAGTGCACACTCCTCTCGTTATACCTGGCTACTTTTAAACTATTCCCGAAACGCGACAAAGTCACTTTACGGGTGTTACATTCGAAAGTGGTGGTACTACCCCGGGACGGCAGACTAGACAAATAACCATCATCAGTCTGCCTACCACTCTTTAATAGTGCCTATAGGCACTGAGCGACCAAAGTACATATAACAAAGTTACATTGGTACCGGTCAGAATTAGCGAGGTTCGAACACGGATCTCGTCGATCGTGAGTTCACGCGTCGTACCGCTAGACCACGGCCGCTCTTAAGCCACTGTTGTGTAAGATGAAGTTAGCAGATAAATTGTAACTAATTACAACAATAATTCTCTTAACAACCTACCTTTCTATTGCAATTATTATTATTATGAGATGGTCAAAACAAATAGCGTTTGTCATTTGTTACGTGGTCGCTCATATGAGAAATTGACGAATGCAAATAAGAAACAAAAACCAATATAATTATTGTACGTTATGTAATTGTTATTTAGAAGACCCTTTGTTCTCAAAATTATTTGCTAAATATGGTAATTATTGCAATAGAAATGTTGATTTTAAAAGAATTATTGTTTTAATTAATTATAATTTATCTGCGAACTTCACTTAAAGCGGCCGTGGTCTAGCGGTACAGGACGGGCCTCGCAATCGATGAGACCCGTGTTCAAACCTCGCTAAATTCTGACCACTCAGTGCTTCTGATACAACCATTTGCTTTGTTTACATAGCACTTTACATGGGCTATAGTGAATTAAATAAATTACCATTTTTAATATGAAAAGATGTACTGTCGATTCACAAGTGTTACACAAAGCGTATTTTTTTTCGTGTTTTATTTTCGAGTACTTATTTTACCTAGTAGATAGAGTGGATAGATATAGTATAGTGTAACTGTACAGTATTTTTTTTTCTACCAAATAATTTCTAGTTCTAAGATGTTAAACAAAGAATAAAAACCAAACAAGATGGAACTGATAAATTATCATTAAAAAAAAAGCAACGCTAACAATGTGGCTGGAAAATCACTAAATTTCAAATAATTTTTTTTTATTGTAGCTCGGCATGTGACAACACTCCGCCTGATGTAAAGCTAGAGTGCGGTCCATGAAATGGAAACAACTGCAACTACAGAGAAACCTGTGCGCGCAGTAGTCGCCTCCACTATGCCGGCTTGAGGAGACGAGCATGTACCATCTTTCTTTCTTGAATACCTAAAATTAGGGCTGGTAATAAAAAAAATAAACCAATACGATTTTTTGTGTCGCCCTACTGATTATACTTAAATTCTTTGACACTAATTTGGGTGACAGCCTGTAATTATTTATTAAATAAATTAGGTTTAGTATGCACAGGCATTATTTTGTACGGCTGCAGTACAGAAACATTACGGTCATTGTATAGGTTGAACATGAAGGATGTTGGTCTTATTACTCCTGTACACGTTGGGCTAAAGTCTTGGCCTACTACAGTTCCTAAGAAATGGCAAAAAATATGCACATAGGCCTGAAACTTGTCAAGCCGTGGCCGCACTGGGCGCATAAATTTATTTTCACCGAATTACATTCTAGATCATGGCCACTCCCGATTTTAATAATTGAAAGTTATTATTATTTAAAACAATAAGCATTTGATAATGACATTGTTATTTTTAATGGAGTCTCACATTGAGGCATATAATGAGGTTTTAATAGTTCTCTGGCATTTAAAATATTCATGTAGTGTTTAGGCCATACGAGGCCGTAGACCAACTTTAATAAATACTAACAGGTTTCATAATCATTGGACAGGTTTATCTGTATGCAACATATGAAGTATATACATATGTATATGCTTTTGGGTGTGTTTTCTTACAAGGTAACATTACTTACACAAATTTTTTTAGTAGCGCAGCAAAATGATTAGGACAACACTCCGTCTTATTTAAAGCTAGAATGTGGTCCACGAGCTAAAATGTCTGAAGACAATAGTCGCCTCTACTATGCCGGTTTGAACAAACGAATGTGCACCATTTAGATTGACAATGCACATTCCTTCTGCCTACTTCTAAGCTACGGGGCACTGCTGGTTCAACAAACACTTATTCACCAGAGATTTCTCTGTGCAGACGTTGCATGGGGGCTGAAGAAACAGTCACGCATGTGCTCTCGGAGTGTAATAGCGTAAACGAACCACGTTAAAGATTCCTCGGCACGGCGAGGACTCTCCCCGAGATGTGCAGGAACGTAAGTTTCTTGGGCTTCCTGGGAGATATCGGGTGACTGCGGCGATGCAGACCACCTCATGCACAACGAGTGGACATAGTTGCTCAATTGTGAAAAAGGCGCCCGCGAGGAACCTACAATCTAGTTCTAAGCTGATCCCAAAACGCGACTAGGTCGCTTTGAAAATGGTGGTAATAACCAACATCAGTCTGTTCTCAATAAACAATATACAGTCTCAATTAATCACAACACAATTTATTGCTAATTAAATCGTAAAACACCGTTTGACGTGCAAAATGCGTACATATTTCATACAGCATCGCCGTTTCACTGCAATCCTTTTAATCAACGAGAAATCTATTAAATTTCTTATAAGCAGAACGTCTAGATGCAGAGAATATTAAATAACGTCGTGTTTAATTTAGTGTCCGATGAAAACAAGCTTTTTTTAGTATTGAAGTCTACTTTAAGGACGCTATTACAAAAATGTCGTAGTGTGACCCAAATTCGAATGTGTCAAAAGTGCGATAGCGTCCTTAACTGAATTAAACTCTACTGCGTCTAGTTCTTTCAATATTCCTAGTGTATTTTTCACTTTCTAAATTCACGTCACGTTATAAAATACGTGTTTTTAAAGTATACATCAAAATCATACTCCAGTTCTCCGGGATTAGGGATGTATTTTCAAAACCGGTAGAAGTCGTGAACTAAGCATTCAGTGAGACCAGTGTTCAAATTTCGCTGATCGGTAGTTGGTACCAATGTATCATACGTTCTTTGGTTGCTCTGCGTCTATGATATAAACTAACCTATATAAGCATTATTTAAAAAAAAAAATAGATGCACCAAATACCTCCGCGTAAGTAGTTATGTTTATTAACGACTATATTCTTCAGTATTAAGATCGGATATTATTTATGTTCTAAATCTATCAACGGATATATGATTAACAGACGCGTGAAGATTTCGTTCCGCATAACTAAATTGGAAAACTCACAAGTATAAAACGCATATTGGTTTAAATAGAATAGTATCGTGGTACGGTCAAAACTCAGACCGGTCCAATGGCACTTTTTTCTCTCCATATTTTTTTTTATCGCTTAATGCTTATTATTAAGAATGGTAGGTAGACTGATGATGGAAATACGCCAAATTTCCTGGAATATCTGGGATAGTAACACCACTTTCAAGAGAGTGTTAAACTCGTAGTCTGGTATAACGAGAGGGGTGTTTTCACTGCTGCAGACATCTATGTATGGTCGCAGTTGTCTCCGCTGGATGGAGCACACTGGTTACTATAAAAAGATACGAGGAAATATTTGTATAATTGGAACATTGAGTATGCGATGGAAGGCGGTTTTAGGCACGCCCATTACTTTTCAGGCCAAGGTGTGTTTGAAGAAACTCGTCAATAATTGCACGATATACCTATTTGAAATTACATCGTACCGGTTAGAAGTATGTATTTATTGTAGCGAACGGAATTGTGTTAATTATTGATTTTTAACAACAAAAAAACTATATTTTCAGTTAAATATTTGCAACTCTAGAATCTTAAAGAGTGGTAGGTAGACTGATGATGGTTATTAGCCTAGTCTCCCGTCCTAGGGTAGTACCACTACTTTCGAATTTAACACCCGTACTTCACCTTGTCGCGTTTCGGGAGCAGTTTGTAAGTAGCCAGGTGTAACGAGAAGAGTTTGCACTGCCAATCTGGATAGTGAATACACGCCTCTTCAAGCCGGCACAATGGAGGAGACTGCTGCTTATAGAGATTTCTCTGTAGTAGCAGTTGTTTCCGTCCATAGAGTCTCTAGCTTTACATCAGACGGAGTGTTGTCATAATATGCCGAGCTATAATAAAAATCTAAAGAAGCTAAACGTAATTAATTTCTATGAAAGCACTTCTTCTACTAGCATCACGGTCCAGTCTGCCGTCCCGGGGTAGTACCACCACTTTCGAATGCAACACCCGTGAAGTGACTTTGTCGCGTTTCGGGAATAGTTTGAAAGTAGCCAGAGTAGGTATAACGAGAGGAGTGTGCACTGTCAATCTAAGATGGTACATGCTCGTCTCCTCAAGCCGGCATAGTGGAGGCGACTGCTACCCGCACAGGTTTCTCTGTAGTAGCAGTTGTTTCCATTCATGGACCGCACTCTAGCTTTACATCAGGTGGAGTGTTGTCACATGCCGAGCTACAATAAAAATTTAAAAAAATAAAAAAAAATCACACAATTTAAGCGGATTATATGTGGCTAGATGACAAGAGATGTGTATAGTCAGTGTCGATGTTTATTTTAGGATGCACGCTAGCTTTCTATTGAATTTAAATACGTATGTTAAAAGTGTTAAGCAGCCTGATGCCTTTCTCCAACTTTACACTTATAATAAAATTGCGTGCACTTATAAAAAATGCATTTAACATTTTTTTTTACTGATGGCGAATTTTAATTAGCGAATTTATGCGTCGAAACGGGAAGAGAAATTAATGTTTGCATTTTTGTCATTTGATGAATTAGTTAAACTTACTTCCAAAACTTTCTTTTGTTTTACATCAATTATCATAATTTATATTATTAATTATTCTTTTTTAATTGACTGCACTGTTACGACTATTAGTTTTTTTAAGTGAATGACTTATTATATAAATTAAAAATAATTAGCGTGAATCGGTTGCTAAATGCCGTAATAGGCGGCTCTAAGGGTTTTTGTAGCTCGTTACTAAATTTAGCAATTGTTTTGTAAATATAAGATGTCGTATTTCGGGATCAGTTTGAAAGTAGCCAAGTATAACGAGAGGAGTGTGCACTGTCAATCTAGATAGTGCATACTTGTCTCTTCAAGCCGGCATAGCGAGGCGACTGCTGCCTGTATAAATTTATCTGTAGTAGCAGTTATTTCCGTTCAAGACCCGCACTCTAGCTTTACATCAAAAAAATTGCTAATACATTTCATTAATAATATACTATATCCGTAATTCTAAGAAGTTTGATTTATAACAAAGGTTTTGCCAGGAAGTCCAATGATTAGTATAAGGAATCATTACTAAAATGGAACGGACTTGGCTCTACTCATACATGAGTTGAATATTTGCTATTTCCCTTCTATTTATTAGTCATTACTGAGAATATTATCGAAGAAACTTTTTTTTATTGAAACTCGGAGAGAAATTTCTACAGACAGAAGTAGCCTCCGCTATGCCGACTTAAGGAGACGAGTATGCACTATCTAGTTTGACAGTGACTATCCTTTCGATTCTCGTTATACCTGGCTATTCCAAATTGACCCGAAACACGACTTTGACTAGGACGCGGGTGTTGCACTTGAAAGTGGTATCACTACCACAGGACGGGAGACTGGGCTAATAACCACTATTAGACTGCCAAAAAAAAAAGAATTAAAATATATTTTTTTTATATACATCAGTCGCCTCCGCTATACGGGCTTAACATTACACATGACTTACGTCTTTTGAGTAGAAATGTTACTTACTGGTTTGTTGTGTTTAATGAAGATGAATTACTTTTGAACGAAAAAAATACTAAAACCATTTTCAAATCATCAGTAGGTTTCAAACGGTACCTCATAGAATATTATATGTGCTTTTTTTTTTTCAATACATCTTCATACTCGTACTATAGATATACAGTTCTTATGCTAGTCTGACAGCATATTATTAAGTTTTTTTATATTCTTCCGTTCGCTCTATTGGTTGCTATTTCTTGCGCTATTAAGAGTAAATTATCGTTATAATTTTAGTAATTATTAAGTCATTTATTTTTATATAATACTCTAGCATTTAATTTGGCAAAAAATCTTGGCTGGTAGTGTAAGCAATGAAACCCACGTTTTCACACGTTTATTTTGTAAGGACTGTCATTTCATAAAAAAAGTTTGACTTATTTACAAGATTTATGTTATCAATTTGAACATACGAGTATCTTTCTGTCAGAATTTCGGCAAGAGGTAGCAGTGTAACTTTGGTAGATCAATGGGATTTAATAAGCGGCCGTGGTTTAGTGCTAAAGGACAATTCTGACGTGCGATGATACCAGCGTTCAAACTTCGCTAAATTTTGACCAGTACCAATGTAACTATAATATATTATGTAATTTGCTCGCTCAGTGGCTATGATACAAGCACGGGCTTAATAATAAAATAATAAGCAGGTAAAATAGAAAAATAATGTTATCCAACTAGGGTTAGGCAGAGTATTGTAGTGTTAAAAATAGGATTCTTTATTATTTAGCTATTTCCCTTTTAATTTTTAGCATTATTTACCTTTCTAAAAAATAGTATTTGTTCTTTTAAGTGTTACTATTTTTTTTTATTTCGAACTTAATATTATTAATTTTTTTTTATCTGCACCGGAATCACCGTTCACATCTTCCAAAGATTATCTCTTTGAAAATTACTAAAGTACGCCTTTTGAAATTATATGTTATTGTGCAATAAAGATGTAGGTAAATCGTTTTTTTTTTAATACCCATTGAATTAAGGGTATTACGGGTAATTGTAATACGTGTAGTTAAAGACATGAAGAAAATAAATAAATAAACAGTTACTACTTAGTTAAATAATTGAAGAAATTGTACCTATTTACTCTGTTGAATAGCCCGAGGTATCAACGGAACTCAAATAACACAAGTTCCAGGTCAAATGCGAGGAACTTCGTGAGTTGCAGCTAGATAACTAGTTGAGGACTCAGACCAGTTTTCTAATGAACCGTTGGAAAAGGATCTCTAATGGGAGCAAGCAAAGAAATTATAGCATTTTAAAAACAACGTTTTTTTAACGTTATCTATTTAAAAATGTTTCATTGATTTTTTGTCCCGTTTGCGTTCTGAAAGTACACGTTTTGTAAATTCATATTTGCGTTTGACAGCCTGTTCATTGGGATTTTTTTAGATTAATGTGGGCGAAGTTCAGTTATTTTATAAAAGGTTCCTTAAGGACGAAACAGAAACGGAAATGTCAAACGCATTATAAGTACTTATTTCAGTACATTATTAATTATTTATATAAGAATTCCTAATTGACTGAAATTAAAAGCAAATATTATTATTTGATGTATGGAAGTAAGAAGCGCAAATTCGATATTCAAATATTATGTTTAGATCGCATGTAGGCCGCACGTATAACCGGCGCGGACGCAACGTGAAATCGCCTCCACAAACATATTTTACTGCCGATGCAAATCGACATTAGGAATGCAAGAGAAAATGAGAACCCGTTCGTTATAGACGATTCAAAAATTATCTTAAATAAATACTTACACAATAAACAATCCAAACACAGGAGATATCCAATTCTATAGTCGGATGCACAAACCGAAACAAATCGATATAGTATAAACAAACACAACACTGGCCACTTCCTCTGGCGCGCGTCCTTTGCCTTTTTATTTAAAAAGTAAACGTTCGGAAAATAAATTTTCTAATTTAATGTTTACGTGAGAGGTTTGTGAGCGTGTTCGCGCGGTTTTTCTTCAATGCCGGGCGTCCGCGTCTCCACTCGGCTACTTTCGAACTGGTCGAAGTATGATTAGTGAATACGATGTTCGCTGTCTTGTGGAATGCTGAAGGAACGGGTTACTTTAGGTCGTCACAGATTGAACAGTTGGATTTAAATTTAACTTTGCATGCTCCTTGGGATGTGATGGAAAATCACTTTTGTACGTTGAAATGTAAATAGCAAAATTATAATTAACTTCATATTCGATTCAAATTAGAATTAAATTTTAACAGCACACGCGGCTCCTTCACCTGGTGATATTTTGCATGTACAACCTTTTATATTGATTAATTATCCGATTGGCGCAATTTGGCAGTGATTGCAAAACCAACTGGCCCACCTGACCAGTTACGAGCGATGGTATGCGGTATGACCGGTGTCAATATACGGGAAGATGTGATGATTTTGTAATTATATAACTTTTTTTAATTTTAGCATGGCATATGGCAACACTGCACCTGATGAGAAGCTAGAGTGGAATCCATTATCGGAAACGACTACTACTGCTGATAAATTTTTACAGGCAGCAGTCGCCTCCGGATTGACAGTGCACTTGTTATACCTGGCTACTTTCAAAGTGATTCTGAACGTGACAAGGTCACTTCACGAGTGTTACATTCGAATGTAGTGGTACTACCTCAGCACAGCAGATCAGGCCAATAACCATCATCAGCCTGTCTACCACTCTTTAATAGTGCCTATAGGCATTGGTACAGGTCGGGATATGGTGAGATTTGAAGACTGGTCTCATCGATCGTTACTTTACGCGTTCTCGCGCTAGACAACGGTCGCTATTAACACAACTTAATAACATATTATTAGAAGAATATTATTGACTTCTTATTTTAGGATTTCTAGATAAATATAAGTAAATATTTTGACCTAATTATTATATTTATAAAAAAACTGACCGACATTGAGACGCTTTTACGTTTTATATGTTATGCAATAAACAATTATTCATACAAGGCATTGCTTATTAAAACCTGTCTACATTGCAATTTGTTTTGATTGATATGCTCATATAAAATGTATTAAATAGTAAGAGTTATATGGAACGGAAAGGACAAAGCCCATTTTTAGGCCCACTTGATATCTAATTGTTTGTTAACAAAACAATATTTTAAATAAAAAACCTTTTTTTTATTAATTTATTACAATAATATAAACACATCGTTTACCAATCTATTATAATCGATGTTTAATCGTCATCCGTGGCATCCGTAATACAGGTCAATCCTAGTACGGGTGCCAGGAATCCTAACTTATTCTGATGCATATTTTTTAAGACAAATAAACGTTTTTTTATTTTTTTATTATATAAAAACAGATATAATGACCAATTATTAATGTTAAAGCATTTAATATGATAATAAACACAAATATTGTACCAGAAAAAGTCTAATTATTCAATAAGGCGCGTGAAAAAATTTAAACTGATTAGTGATAAAGAATGTATGTTTAATTTCCTACAAAATGAACTAAAACTCATTGACAAATTCGAGAAATAAATCTCAAATAAAAGCAATTTATTTTCCTTATTAAAATTATTTGACTTTGATTACAGCCCTATCTTTTTTTATTACAGTGTTAAAACAAATTGTATATATGTAAGATAGATAAATGTTTATTATATATTTCCAACGAAATTTTGGAGGGAAAATGAAACTCCTTGAATTTATTCGCCTTTCACTCGCTATGCCTGCCAAAACTCCATGATCGAATTTTTATAACAAAATAAAAACATATAATAGTACATTGCTATGTGTAAATATTATTACTATTTAATATTTATTACCCTAATAACAAATAGTGAGTAATTCTTTATACTCTTCAAAGTTATGCTGCGGTAAGGGTTGCCAACATTGTTTCCCTGATTATTGTATTTTTCGGAATTAGCTACAAAACAATTCAAAATATATAATATTTTATGGAAAGAATAAAACAGAAAAAGATAACTTCAAATTATTATTAAGGTAGGCAGACCGATGACGGTTATTAGTGCAACCCACCGACAAAAAAAAAGGCAATCGTTCTTCTGTCGTTCCATCAAATTGTGTAATGACCTTCCCAGCCACGTCTTTCCCCCTTCCTATAACATGGGATCCTTCAAGCGCAGTGTGAAGAGGCATCTCATTAAGCCGGCATAGCGGACGCGACTGCTATCTGCAGATCCCCTTCTTTGACAGCAGTTACCTCCGTTCATGGATCGCACTCTAGCTTAACATCAGGAGTGCGGTCATATGACGTGCTAAAATAAAAAAATTAAAAAAAATATTGTCACTTGATCGAATCGAAAACAAAATATATGGGATTTGACGTTTCGTTATCACTTAGGTGACAGTGATTCGATCAAGAGACAATTGTCGATCGATTTTTGACTTTAGCCTCCTGGACAGACACTTTTAAGTGTTACACTTGTGAAATGACCTAGTCGCGCTTCGGGAACAGTTTGTATGTAGCCAATAGACATTGTCAACCTTGGATGGTACTCATTCGTCTCTTCAAGCCGACTAACGGCCGAAATTAATAATCAATCTTGATCCCTTTTTCATTGACTCAGATAGAAAAATCAATCCCGATTTTGAATAAAGCGTGCCAATAACCTATCTGCCAATATAAATTGAATCGAGAACTATTCGTCGGTATGTATTAATCTAAGATTGACTTCAATCTCGGATTGTGGATACATTATTAATTTCGGGCGTTAGTCTACTTACACTAGCCCTAAAAGCGCCGTCGATTTTGTATGTTGATCCATCCGCATCTTACACTGAAATATGTATAATACTTTTGAGTACAATAATTTATCTTATTTAATCGTATTTTTTTTTATTATAGCTCAGCATGTGACAACACTCCGCCTGATGTAAAGCTAGAGTGCGGTCCATGAATGGAAACAACTGCTACTACAGAGAAATCTACATGCAGCAATCACCTCCACAATGCCGGCTTGAAGAGACGAGCATGCACCATCCAGATTGACAGTGCACACTCATCTCGTTCTATCTGGCTACTTTCAAACTATTCCCGAAACGTGATAAGGTCACTTCACGGGTGTTACATCATCAGTTTGAATACCACTCTTTAAGCGACCAAAGTACATATAACAAAGTTACATTGGTACCGGTCAGAATTAGCGAAGTTCGAACACGGGTCTCATCGATCGTGAGTTCACGCGTCTTACCGCTAGACCTAGGCCGCTCTCAAATTTTTTTTTTGTTTCTTTTTCTTTAATTTAATTTAATTTTCTTTAATTGTGCGCAAATTTGAATGTAGTACAACACTATTACAGTACGATTGGCAACCCTAACTACGACCGCGATGTAAATTACGTGCGTAACAAATGAAAACTGTTTTATATGTTAGTTATTGCGAAATGTCTGCAGTTGATTTTTTGTTTTTTTGTTCCATTCACTTTATTTAATATTTTTATATTGAACAAAACTTTGAACGGAACTTTGCGCATCTCAAACTTTAAGAAGTCAAAATAAATGTAACTACTTAATAAAGCATGAAAATAAAGCTTTTCTTGATACAGTTTAAGTTTCTTATAAGTAGCTTATAAAATGCAGCGTTATTAAAGCCTGCACGAACAATACCTTCCTGAAAAGGTTCACAAACGATCTTTCATGAAAACTTATGAAAATTAACTTAATACATAATATTTTTGTTAATAAAATATGTTCTTTGTAACATCTAAAACTATAGTTTTTTATATTATTAGTGTAGCTCAGCATATGATAACACTCCACCTGATATAAAGCTAGAGTGCGGTCCATGAACCGAAACAACTGCTACACATAGAAATAGCAGTGGTGGTATACACATGAGTACACAAAGGAGGACGTGGTGCGCTAGGCATGTTTCCCAGATGCCGAAAATATAATTGAAATAGTAAAAACCATAGAGATATATACTAGTGGTGGAAACCTAATATGTATTCATTTGGCATGAAAAAAGCGTAGGTCGTTTCAAACGATTTGACAATGTTGCCGTCAAGTCAAATTTTAACAGACAGAGAACCTAAAAGTGGGAGTTTTGGCGGCCATCTTGAGACATCAGGTTATCAGTCTTGGATTATTTTCCTAAACTTGTGTTTCTTCGAGTGTTAATGAGTAATAGATAATGGGTGCCTGAGTGTGGGCAAATAATTCAAAAGAAGAGAACCTGTGTTTCCATTTTCCCTCCAAAACTCCGTAGGAAATTTTAGTAAAGATTCTACCATTTTACTGGAGCAATTTTCGAATTGACTGAGACTTGACCTGACTGTTTAGTGTGATGAATGAATGACTAGTTTTTTTTTTTTTTATTGTATCTCGGCATGTGACAACACTCCGCCTGATGTAAAAAGCTAGAGTGCGGTCCATGAATGGAAACAACTGCTACCACAGAGAAATCTCTACGAGCTGCAGTCGCCTCCACTATGCCGGCTTGAGGAGACGAGCATGTACCATCTAGTGATGCACAATATTATTAACTTGATGCAAAAATATGTACTTTGACACTGGCAAATTGTTATACGCCATATAAAAAAAAAATAAAAAAAAAATCTAAAAGTGACTGCACTTTTTTCTCGCGTCACCTTCTCTTCTCCTCTCTCTCCTCAGTTCTCTTAAAGTCATATTAAAATATTTTTACGTAAATCGATTTAGCCTTAGCTTTTCCAACAATGAATACAAAAATAAACGAAAGTAATTGAATTACAAAACATAACGTAACATAAACGTTAAATAACAGTCTATTACCTAATTCATATCCTATTATTATTCCATAGATGTTACGATCTATTTATTACGATATGAAACGATCCCCCAGGGATATAAGTTTCTCACAAACATAAACCTGGGTGTAAATAAAATATCAGTGGTAGAATTCAAGGCTAAATGCTGGTAAAATTAGATCCTTTTGTATCTCTCTGTTTGAGGTAGACAGCAATTTTTATTTATTTATTTTTTATTTTAGCACGTCATATGACCGCACTCCGCCTGATGTTAAGCCGCCTGAGGTGACTGCTGTCAGAGAAGGGGATCTGCAAACAGCAGTCGCGTCCGCTATGCCGGCTTAATGAGATGCCTCTTCACACTGCGCACACACACACATTGGTATTAGTCCGCACTTTGCCTTCGCCTGATGTCAAGCTAGAGTGCGGTCCATGAGGGTCCATGCATAGAGAGTTATCTCGCTTATAACATATAATAATAACAAATAATGTTTATTCGTAGTATTTAGTTTTTTTTTTACAATTTAGCTTCTCGCCAGTAAACCATAATGGTTTGTCTTAGTGTTGCACATTCGTTCTTAATTATGACTAAATTACAGACAAAAGTTAAATAATAAGTAGGTATATACAATTTAAATCAAATGATAAACAAGATAAACAATCAATAACGAGAGGAGTGTGCACTGTCAATCTGAGATGGTACATGCTCGTCTCCTCAAGCCGGCATAGTGGAGGCGACTGCTACCCGCACAGGTTTCTCTGTAGTAGCAGTTGTTTCCATTCATGGACCTCACTCTAGCTTTACATCAGGCGGAGTGTTGTCACATACCGACCTACAATAAAAAAAAAAAGTTTAGTGTTAAACAAAATTAAAAAAAGGAAGGTATTCTGAAATAGTTGAAATACATTTTTATATTGTTCAACAAATATAAATATTATATCTACTTTTAGCGTATCAAATGACCGCACTTCGCTTGATTAATTTTAATCAATTTTGTTAGTAAATCAAGTTTAAATTAATTTTGGGGACTTTATCTTTGAAGCTCCAGCTACACGCTCCATCTTGACTGCACCGTCCAATTTATTATTATTATTATTTTGATTTACATAATCGTAAAGATACAGGTATTCTTACCTATTTAAATGGCATAGCGGAGGTGGCTTCTGCCCGTAGAGATTTCTCTATAGTAGCAGTTGTTTCCGTTCATGGATCGCACTCTAGCTTTACATCGGGTGGAGTGTTGTCATATGCCGAGCTACAATATAAAAAAAATACTATAAGGGAATTACTAAAAGGGAAGATATATTCAATATTATCTCGTATATTACAAAAATGCCTTTATAAAAGTCAGCCAAGTACCTAATAGAGTTGTAATTCTTGCGAATTTATCACAAGCTGTCTTTTCGTATTATTCTGATGAAAGACGTAAATTGGGACACGATAATTAGATAAAATCGGCTAAAGCTCATGGCAATGGACATTACTCACACATAAACACGTGTAATAAATAGTAGTCATGTTGGTTATATCACGGTATCGTTTCTAATTGTTCGAACAGCGCCATCTATCGTCCCACCTAAGAATTAAGCATATACTATAAACTTAAATACACTGTAATTATGTAAAAAAAATAGTGTTAAATGTATTTAAATGATATAATGATGTTAATAAAGTGATAATCATTATCAAATATCCCGTAAAATCAGTTTTATCAGCTAGTTTCGAACTCTTCATTTGATGTTGTCAGCTATGTTATCACTTAGTTTACGTATTCACCGCTAGGGGCACCATGGAGCGAGCAAGTCTCAATAGCAATATGGCGGCTCGCCATTCGGGACTCGAACAGGGCGGGGAGAACAGTCACTGAATCGACTTTACAATAACTACGCGTATTTCGAAGAAATCGACCTCTTCGTGACTCGAACGCGAGTGAAATTGCAAAATTATCTAGTGTTTCTGTGTTAATTTGTGCTCTTTGTGTTATATTTTGCGTTTGTGTAGTGATATTGTAGTGAAAACGTGCAAGGACTTTTGGTAACAATGTCTAGCGGTTGACATGTTTATCTGTATCGTGTGTGTGGATTTTCCCTTGCCGTGAAGAGGCGGTGTGTGTGTTTGTGTGTGTGCGCGCTCCGCCCCTGTGTGCATGTGTGCGTCGGAGACGACGACGATCGAATGATGGATTGCATTTCCATGGATCTATAGGTAAAATGCTCGCTAATTGCGACCGATCATCTGTAAATTCTCGCGCGCCATGCGCTTACTTACAAACAACCTTGATCCCGATCCGACTTCAATGCTTGTTTTTTTTTTCATTTTCAGATTAAAATTTAATCAATTTTTGATCCTTTAACACTGCATTTTTATTTTCCTTACTTATTTTCCTTTGCAAATTATAACCTTTATTTTTTTATAATTTTTAATTTATTTAATTGTTAAAACAAAAACTAAAATTATAATAAATTCAAATTATTATGAGTCGATAAATTAGGTACATTATTATTTATAACCTAATATTATTTATAATAGAATTTAATTAATTCGGTATAATAACATCATACGTTTAAAATGTTCATAGTGTGTTTTTAATTAACCAATTGTGTAAGTAAATATTCACACGATCCACAAAGAATAAAGCAACCTCTCAATCCCAATTCATTAGATTCAGAGTCGCGCCAGAATGTGTTCCCCTCGTACTGCCTCTGGTTATATCAACTTACAAAATGCTTCAACCTGTCTCATTCTGTTCCCGCTATATTGCATATATTTTTTCTCGTTCACTCCCATATTGCGCGTTTTTCTTCTCGTTTTGCCGCGTCATATGGTTTAACTCTCGTTTGAATGCCCTTTGAGATTGTATTTGAGCATTCTGTCCCCATACTTTTGTGGGAATATTTATGGTCTAATAAGCTTTTTCTTTATCTCCCGGTGTTTAAATTGATTGGGAGGTCCTTTGTTTGAGATTGAGGGTCGAGAGGTAGTAATGAGACGGTATGTTCGAAGTGCACTGCGCATCTGAAACGCGCAGTGACGCTGAGAGGCCGCCCGTAACGCACGTGGATTCCGCCCGCCCTTACTAACAAAACGATTCGCCAGTAGATGTTCTTCGATAAAACGTAAGTTGAATAGTTTTCTAATACATCAAATTATTAGAAAGACCTATTGGAGTCTAATAAGGTTTCTAAATAAATTTTCTTTGTTGAAAAGATAATTACATCAAAGAGATACTTAGGTATGTTTCAATGTTAAATTTTGAAAGAATTTAGTCCCGTCCCTTACAATGTAAGTGCAGATTTACAACGGTTACGAGTCTGCATAATGTATTCATGTTTCTTTATGACGTCACGTTGTAAAATAAGTTGTAGAATTATGCAGCTAAGAATATTATCAGCCATTAAAAGAGAGATTTTGCTTGTCTATTAAACTTGCATTTTCTTTGTCTTAAATTTAGGGTTGTAGCGTTCGTATTCCAATTCAATAGCAGTTGGGATTAGTTAGTCAACGCACGTTATAAAATTTTCATCCTTGGTTTATTGATCGCCAATTGACTGCCGTCGACGATACTAACATCAAAGTCATTCCGTGGAAATATAAAATTACAACTTTGTTTGCTATCCAAAGAAATATGATAGTAATTATTGGAATTGGTATAACGAACAAATTTTATTGTTGAAATTTAAACAAAGGAAGGTCTAATTTCCAAATCGTATGATTTTTTGGCTTGATTTGGGTTTTGGGAGATCTTTTAATGTAATACACAAATCCTAGTAAAAAAAGAAGTACCAAACCAAGCCTATACAAACACGATGTTAAACTTATGAAAGTTAAAACAAACAAGTTATTTTTGTAGATATAACTTTGTATCCTTCGCGCTCACATCTACTTCAGATTGTTTACGACTGAATCCGGACAGCATTAATATAGAGAACTTCTAGGCACGTGTTAACAACAAAATATATAGAGAGACTTTAAGGCTACTTTTCCCGCTGAATTAATATCTTTTATGGCAGGAGAAAAGATTTCTAAAGAAGAAAAGAAAGAAAGTAGTACGATAGTTAATTTGTCGTCCCGCAGGAGGACTAATATATGGTCGCGTTTCCGGACCAGCTTCGATATAGACCGATATAGCGAGAGGAATCCCTGTTGATCTGGACATATCATATGTGCATATCGTCTTAAACTGCTACACTGAGCAGTAACCTCAGCAGGCAATTATCTGTGGGACAAGTTGTTTATGTTAATGGATCGCGCACTAGCATCACGCGGAGTATAGTCACAAAAGAAATTGTATTTTATTTTATTTGTTATTTGATTTATTGTTTTTGTACAGAAATTATTATGAATAAAAGGTTGTTCCGCGGTAACTATTTTCCTTATAATTTCAGCAAATCGATTTTATTATTTATACTCGTTTTGTTTGCGAATTTTACTTGAAATACTCGAACATAATCGTTTATTTATTCATAAAAAATCAATAGTCGATATTTTTATTTGTTTAATACTCTGTTGCAAAGGGAATAAAATACTTCGGTTTCCATGTAAATTCTCGCGAAAATTGTATCTGAAAACTAAAAATTTAGTTTACGCAGTACAGGCTGGATTATTTTCAACTTGATCGACAATCATCATGGTTCGGTCAACATACATAAAACCTGAATCAATCAGTTAAAATTCCTACAATAGTTTTTGAGATTAGCGCGTACAAACTAACGTGGCGGGCGACTCTTTTACGTTATGTACTAATGATATAGGAATATTATTAATAAATTATAAAGGTAGGCTGCATTGCGGTCGTTAGCATTAGACCGGGTGTTCTTAATTAACTTGTAAACAGACACCTAATCCGAATATTATACGTAGCAACCTTATATAGGAGGCCAGTAAATCATGACAGTAACTGAATCTTTCATAACAACTTAGCCCCGAAAATCACAACGTAATAATCGTAGACTTAATCATGAACAATGACGATTTCTAATAAGCCAAATCGAGACACGATTTAGCAACAAGTTATTGAAGTTTATTTTATTGTCGCTAACCCTATTATGCTTTTAACAAGTTACATAACAACTTCTAAGAAGATTTTTGTAAGTTAATACTTTTATTGGAATATAATATCACCAATCGAGGGTATCTAGAAATCTGAAAATAGATTTTAAGGACTCGAGAGCGTGAATTTCTCGAAACCCAATCCAGGTTGCCAAGGACAATATAAATACATAAATACATACAACGCCCGCCCCTAAACTGAGATATCAAGATAAGGGCAACACCGACAAACAAAGAGCCCGAAACAAATGCCTACTTACTTTTTTACTAATAAAACAATTTGACTATATCTTAAATTGATGATTATGAGAGCTAGTAGACGTTGTAAAGAAGCATAAAAGTGGAAAAAGACAGGAAGAGATATAGCGCGACGAAGATCAATATTTCCAGGAGCCTCGATATGCTCAACTGGTCAAACGACTAGTCGGTTTGTGGGTCGATAAACTATCAAAACTTTCGATTGTTTGCAAACTCGGTTTGTGAACAATATTATGAACAATTTACTTTAAATAAGATTACAATTTACATAACAATTAGAGATGCTTTAAATTTAGACGAAAAATGCCACTAAAATAGTATTTTTAGCAAATTAATATGTAGAACATTAATGAAATAAATTCGAGTACAAACACGAAGACTTTTAATAATATTTAGCGTATTAAAAGCTTAAATAATAAAATTATATTATACAAGCTCCGAAAATTAAACAAAGTTACATTCAAAAATGATATAGGGGACCTTCATAATCTATTTTGTTCACTCGTTATGGGAATTAAATTTAACTCGCCACGGATACAATTTACACATCATAACCTTTCCAAAATTAATTTATCTTTAGATAATTCTAATATCTTCTGTGACAATCCTGCGTGGTGGTGGAATTTATATTACAAAAGCAAATCGAAGCAAATCCGTCCGAATGTCGTATGTTAAGAAATGGAGAAGACGACTACAAAGAATAGCGTCTCTGTTCATACTAGCTAATAAACATCTGGTGAAGTGTGGTTCGTTACCAGTATGCAGGTATATAAAAATATACTATAAAACAAATATTTTCATGTTAGTAATCTATACTAAATAACCAAAACAAATCGTGCGACTAGCAAAGTTGATGTAATTACTCTGATAGACATTAATGCATTTATAGAGTAGACATAATCAAGTTGTCTCGAATGCTGCGCTAGATAGAATCAGTGTGCAAATCTCTCCCGCGATCGTTTGTCACTTGGCGCTCGTTTGCCGGACTTGTTACTCTCAGACTCTATTAGTTGAACAAATTTATCGCCACTTTATACCCAGAACTGAGCTATAGAAGCGACTCCCCGTGGAATACGATGTGATCGATAGCTTCCACCGCTGTTTTTATTTTGTTCCTGAAGCGCAAAGCAATAGCCCTGTGAACTTATTAAGTTCTATAAAATTTATTATATTACAGATGATTAATCTTTTTCTCATGTATTTTTAAAGGGAATATATATGAAAGCATTTAATAGAATATTTCATACCGAAATAAACGCATCAAAAGTCAGGTTCGGTTTAATCATTTAATTTTATCCCAATAAAGGATTCCGTTAAGGATTTTTAAATGAAGACACCTGGGGCAGCTAAAGGGTCAAAGTTTCATTAATTCGTCTGTAAAAGTCGTCGAGTGCGCCCGGGGTTTGAATCAAAACTGAAACTCCGCTTAACGACTTCATAGCACTGTAGGGATGTAGCGAAACCGACTCCGATTGCTACAGAGTTGATTTCAGCTTGTTATTAATTAACTGTCTGCCCGTAAACTTTGCGAGAGAGGAATTCAGACGACGAGACGTGGGAACAACTCGGATGAAGTGAGTGTTATTTTGAGATTTGTTGAAAAGAGTTTTAAAATGGAGAATTGTTTTCAACATAATTGAATTAACTTTTATTTAGACGGTTGAGGAAAACTCGGTTTATTTTAAAATTTTGGTCGCCACAATAATTTTTCATTGTTATTATATACTTTTACACACGGTGACGTGAACGGTACGGTTGATTTGCCACGAAATGTTCAGCAGAAATCCAAGATTTAATCCCTCCTACCCCACATCGCTTGAGGTCGACGATCGAATGCATCGTGTCACCGTCGAAAGAATCCCCTCGCGGACTGAAAAGTTCGGGCAGTTTTTCTTCTGACGTTCCATTAAACTGTGGAACAATCTTCCCAGTCACGTCTTTCCTCCTTCCTATAACATCAAGCCGGCATAACGGACCCGACAGACCGCAGATTCCCAGTCGCCTCCGTTCATAGCTCTAGCTCTAGCTTAACATTAGGCGGAGTGCGGTCAAATGACGTGCTAAAATAAAAAAAATAATTAAAAAGAACATGTTACGTTGCCTGATTTAATACTTTAAAGTTATGGCTGATGTATTGGACAAATTCTTACCCTTTGCTAATATTATTACAATGTCAGAAGACATAAAATGTGAAGTAAACGTTAAAACGTTTCATTCATAAACATTTATAGCTTATGTTTACAGTTTTACAAATCCTTGATCGGTCCTTGAGGTTCTGTACACGGCGACCTCACGAGTCGTAGTGCACTTATTTATTTATAGTTAATTGAGACGGTGCTGTGATGTAACCACATACCAATGTCAACAAAACTTTAGTTGTTTCATTTATTTACTTTGTAAACGGTTTCACATCGATTTCAAGTCGTGCATGAGATTGTTCACCTTTGGTTTTTATATGTGTGTATGACAAGTTCTGGTATTACGCAACGGACGTTTTTCGCCTCTTAATGTTTATTCAACATTGTTTTTATTGCCGCTGTCGTGAAGTTTTTCCTATTTGACTCAATGTTAAATAAACTATTAACTTTAACTGCTTACGGTGTGTCTTCTCACGATGCATGTTATTTATTTTATTATAGGAGTCCGACATGTAACCACATTGTTGTTAAACTAGAGTGCAGTTCATGAGTAGAGACAACTTATTACCATTGTGAAATGTCTGCAGGCGAAAGTCGCCTCCGCTATGTCGACTTTTATGTCGAATGAATAATTGTCCCAAAAGCCAAGTTGACAAAGCAGATTTCCCTCGTTACCTCCGGCGAAACGAGACTGGTCAGTTCACAGGTATATTTAAAATAATTTGTTTTATAACTAACTTTAACTGATAATACTCGTATAATGATTGATGGATTATATTCTAGAATTTGGTTAAGCTTTATTAAATTGGTTTACTATTATATGACAAAATAGCCAAACTATTTCGTGAGCGAGGCACGGTGTGTGGTCTGGATTTGCCGTTATGGTCTGCGGGTAATAAACACAACTAACTATTTATATTTATACATATATATTTAATGTTTTATATGAATAATAGACATTATGCAGTAGAAGTTTAAATTGCTTTTCCTTTAAAGCGATCCTCTATGTAACGTATCAAACTTTTAAAGAAGTTAAGAAAGGTGTTACTACCTACATATCTAACTTTAGATTGTTGTTGACGAAGCATGACGAGCTTTTGAGTAAGTAATCTTACTTGACGTGTAAAGTACGTGGAAAACTTTGCTATAGCGATCGTCTTTGACGTTAAGGAACTACAGGAATTCTCGCTACAGATGTTGGATGTTACAAAGTTTTGGAATATCTATATTAAAGTGAGCTTCATTTAGTTAGGAAATTAATCGCTCATTCTGTTATATTATTATTATAATATATAATTTACGTTTTAAAATTTTAGACCGGCCGTGGTCTAGCAGTAAGAGAATCTACCATTATTACACATTAGCCCTCGAAGAAACGAAAGTTTAGGAAAATAATTCAAGACAGATAACCTAATGTCTTCAGACGGCCGTCGAAACTCCAGTACAACAGTAAACAATACGACAGTTTTTTTTTTGTAATTAATATCTTTGGTTTTAAAATTATTTGTAAGAATGTGTTGACTAATCACTACAAAAAGCTCAAGGGTACCTAATAAAATGTTAATGAGAGGCTAAGAAGGATAGTAGGTGTAGGTGGTCTCTTTGGAGTAGATTGTTGATTAATGTTTCCGGTAACGGCACAGAGGCGACATTGTCATCAGTTTATGGAATGTTGCATTTTAAAAAACAATCCAATATGAGTTTTATTTTAATTTCTGAGAATTTTAATCGAGATATCAGCGGATGTGGTTTAGAATGGTATCGCTTACATTATATGTACTCATACCTATTTTTAAAAAAATATATGTACCTAACATATCTAATAAAATTAGCTGAACATTATCGTGTTCATTTTGTTTTTTTTTTATTGTAGCTCGGCATGTGACAACACTCCGCCTTATGTAAAGCTAGAGTGCGGTCCATGAATGAAAACAACTGCTACTACAGAGAAATCTCTATGGGCAGCAGTCGCCTCCGCTATGCCTGCTTGAAGAGACGAGCATGTACCATCTAGATTGACAGTACACACTCCTCTCTTATACCTGGCTACTTTCAAACTATTCCCGAAACGCGACAAAGTCACTTCACGGGTGCTACATTCGAAAGTGGTGGTACTGCCCCAGGACGGCAGACTGGACAAATAACCATCATCAGTCTGCCTACCACTCTTTAATAGTGCCTATAGGCACTGAGCGACCAAAGTACATATAACAAAGTTACATTGGTACCGGTCACAATTAGCGAGGTTCGAACACGGGTCTCATCGATCGTGAGTTCACGCGTCATACCGCTAGACCACGGCCGCTCTTTTTATCTGACGTTTTTAAAATTTTGTAGTCATCATGTCGTGAAGCCAGTATCTGTTCTAAAACACAGGTTTAAGATACTAAAGTTAAAATTATATCAGAATTTGTAATTTATCTTATTTAAAAATGCACTTCGTCAAGTTTCCAAACGTGTACAAGCTCTCAACAAAAAGACAAAGAAAGATGTGAGTTCTTTAATAGCTTTTGATTAAGTTTGTTTGTTAAGGGGCCTAAACTCTATTATAAAGTCGTAATTTTAAAGTAGGGCTTTATGAACCCTTCAATGATTCTGCTTAGTAATATAAGATAATAAAGGAATATATTTTTATTTACTCTCTACTGTTACGTTATTTCGATTATAGTAAAGCGAAACTCTGTGTTCGGGGCATTTCTGAATAATTTGTATGATTAAATTGGCTTGTGGTGGATGACGAAAAAAATTAACTACATTATAATCCGTCTAATTAAAGTTTGTTCGCATTTATGAATTAGTCGGTTTTTTTCGCGTCTCCAGACTTAGTTATTCCAACAAATTTTAATATAGTTAGCATAGCGTGTGGGTGTTCAACAATTGTATGTAAAATTGCACGTTTTATAAACGCTAAGTCCGTGATGTTTTTAACTTAACTTTTAACATTTTATTGTTATTTCTATAGTTTCTACTATTATACTGTTTTATAATAATAATAATAAAATACTGTATTGCACAAGATTATAAATTATAAAAATTTATGCCTTAAAGCATTTTCTACCAGTTAACCTTTGGGAGACGTGAAAAGTGTTTTCAGTGCAGAAACAAAAACATAAAAATAAATAAATTATACTGTTTTGTTAAAGATATTTATTTGATTTTTTTACCGAGATGAAATAAATTAAGCTCTCAACGGTCGACAACGAGTTGTGCCGAGCTGATTGCATTTTGAGATAGGTACTAAAAATGTTTATAAAAATTTAACATTGCGAATACCATAGCTTAGGGAAGGTGAGTTGATTTAACTTAGTGTTGTAGCGAATTTATTAGTGATATGAAAAATATCGATATATTTTTGTAGTGCTTTCAAGTGGTTATTTATTAAATTTTGTTCAAATAATTTATGCAAATAGTTTTTTTTATTAGAAAGAGTGTTCATAGTTTCTAAACGTTGCTATTGTATCGAGATTAGAGGTGTAAATTCTTCAGAGGTGAGAAATATGAAGTTGTTCTTGATTAAATTAGGAACATCAAAGGCCACGAGACAAATGAAATTGTATTGAATTCATTGCGTATCATATTATTGATTGATAAACAATCGATAGAAAATATTTTAAAAAAAGATATAAAAAATTTTCATAAAGCTGCATGGGTAAGAATCCTTTGACTTAAAATGAAGCAAAAAAAATGCCAATAAAATTGTCGTATTCGAATTTTGAATATGATTAAAGTTATATGGACGTATTACACGCAAAATAGGATTTAATTCAATTATTAGTAAATTCCCGGCTCCATGGACGGTAGGCAGTTTGATTTGTAAATGCACGAGTTTTGTTAATTTTTCATTTTATTTTCAAATAATAAAAAATAAACCTATAAGACTAATAAAATAAGTAAGTCGTAAGAATATATTAATAGAGAAAATGCTGCATTTTCTTCTTATTGTGAAAGCGAAAATATGGTGAAGAACACTTTTGAAAAAGCAATCCGATTTACGAGGTATTTTTCTTTGAAGTTACTTTATTGGACAGAAAATAGGAGGAATTAAATGAAATTATTTTCTATTATCACTGCAGCGATGCTTCTAACTTACACAAATTCATTATGTTATTTATTTGTTTTATTAAATATTATTTAATAAAAAATATATTATACGCGCAGTGTATTATAAAAATATATTAGACGTGACTGCCGTCTGCAGATAGCTTCTTTGACAAATTTTTCAAACGCTCGTAACTTGGAAATCTAGAGTTTTGAACTGGTCGAGAGTTCGATTTGACCACTCGTCCAGGATACTTGATAAAATAATCACATGAAGCTGTTGACAGCCGATCCATTTGTCAAATAGTAAACGAAAAACCAACTAAATATTTACAAAATCTTCAATGCAATCATAAGCTGCTTCGCTCAATTAGGTAACATTGGAACTTATACAAAGTTACTAAACTGACCTACTTTACATCTTGACTCTGTTACAAATTCAAGTTCTACTTAGTTTGTGTTATCTTTTGTCACAATGGAAAACTTTCCAAACCCAAGCATGCAAACTATAGTAACTTCTTTGGAGATCCCTTTGTCACAGAAATGCCCATTACCACGTTTCTACACATGTTCTACGATTGAAATCCCAAAAAATATACCCTATATTCGGCGGCCCATAGGCAGAGCATGTTGTGGAGGCCCTCAAATCGTTTGTGGTTAACTGTTGAAAGTTTCTATTAAGGTCAAGGTAAAGAAGAGAGCAACTAAATAAGTTGGCAAACACAAAATTTAAAACAAAACTCAGTATTTTCTTGTTTCTATTGAGCCTTTATCGATTTAATTATTTTTTTTGTGGTAAGGTAGCGGCCCATAGGCAACTGCTTATGTTGCCTATGCTTAAATCCGGCACTGCCTAGCAATGAAGCAATGAAACCTAGCTTACATATATATATTTTTTTCAAGAGGCATTGCCTAGTCTTCAGTTTTGTGTTAGTTTATAATAATTTAGTAAGTAAATCTTTTTTTACTTTACCTTTCCATATTTAGAGTACATATTTGTTAATTTTCTTTTAATCAAGTTTACTTGTGCTCTGACTGGATATTTTAATTGTTTGTTTCAAATTAAAATAGATAATTTTATCTGCCGACACCGCCTTTTCGTGGAATTATTCATTTATTTCAATTTCATAACTTTGACTGTGAATTTCTTCCTTACCTTGAAAAAAGTAAATTATTAACGAAAAAATTTTTTTATTAATCAGTTTTATCGTTCTGTTGTATTTTTTTTTTATACATATAATATATATTATTAAAAAAACACTCAAAGAAGTTAAATTTCATATAAAGTAGTAATATTGTAGTGTTTTTTTATATTTTTAAGAGGCAAACGTTTGACCGCACCCTGCCTGATGTTAAGCAGTAATGCGGTCTAAGATGAAGCACGCTTGCCTATGATATATTTACCCTTAATTTGAAGAGGCCCGTATTGTACACGGTTTCTCGAGAAACACAGACACCGGGAGAGAGTTCCACAGTTTCGCAGTAAGCACGAGGAACGTGTTGTCAAAACGCCTCGTACGTTCTCCTTTTGGAACCTGACCATAAATGGATGGTACCTCTCCGGGTGTCTGGACGTCCGATAAAAGAAAGGAGACGGTAGAACTAAGTTGTGTAGCTCTTGCGCGCACTCTCCGAAATGTATTTTCTTCCTGTTTCCTGAAAATTATTATTGTTACGCTCTTTTTACGACATGTTTTGGTTATATCGCAACCGTCACATGCTTTTCACTCATTTTAAAGTGCCGTATGAAAGTTTCACTTCAAAAACAAGTATGGTAATCATACTGGTATTTATAGAAAGTGATAGGTAGATCCAAATTGTTTGCCCTATAGGCTTGTACCTAGATTTTGTTTATTGTAGCTCGGCATATGACAACACTTCGCCTGATGTATATCTAGAGTGCGGTTCATGATGCTAGTAATTGCTGCAGGCAGCAGTAGCCTCCGCTATGCCGACTTGAGCAGACGAATGTGCACCATTCCGATTACTACTGGAGACGATTGTTACTCATTTTTATTTGTACTTTTTCTCACTTAACTTTATCCTGCATATACGAAAAATACCTTAGAATACTACTCGATGTAAAGAATCCACTGTAACATGAAACTTGGCGTGTTTTTGTCGATATGACAATTTAATTATACAGTACTTCCGTCCATGACAGTTTATCATCGGAAGTATTTCCTTGTTAAATTTAATGTGGATATAAAAATGTTTAACGCAACCCGACGTCATTTTTCTTTGCGTATTTGTAACTCTGCCGAAGCATTGATTACGCCCGCACGACATTTTCTTTCCTCTAATATCTTTTTAGAGATTTAATTAGGTATACTTAGTGTTTTCTTAGCTTTTGCGGTGAGACTGTCTCCACCGCGATCATGATGGCTGCAAAACTTTCGAAATGTCGGTTAAAAATTAATCAAAATAAATCCGACAGTATGTCTTATTTTTTTAAATTCCGTTAAGTACGTTCGTCTTCTCAAAGCGGAATAGCGGAGACGATTATCGCCTAGAGTTATAGCTCTTTGGTAGCAGTTGTTTCTGCTGATGGTCCCCTACTCCAGCATGGTCACAAGCCGAGCTACTATAAAAACCTACCATATACTGTTTTCGGACAATGAAGGTACTTACATGGGTTATAGGCATAGACAACTTTAAAAGGAAAACACCTTGAGCTTGTTACAGGATTACAAAAGTTTAACCTAAACGACATAATTAGCTTTGTTAGTTGTAAACACAATTAGCGAGTGAACTCAAATCGTTTGACTTAATTAGATATTTACCTTTGTGCAGCATAGTTAAAGTGACCATATGTTTAGGTTTAAATGGGACCGTCCTTTTTTTTACATAGTGGTGTCCCGGGACACGAAAATTGTTTCGTTTTGTAAACAAAAAAGTTAAAAATATGTAGGTAGGTAAAAATTTTATTCGTACATAGTATTTGTTATTAAAAAAAGACCTTCAGGAAAAAAGTATGTAAGAGATACATGCCAATTCTTAAGTTCATTGAATTGAAAAAGAATAAATGTTTTCATTCAAAAGTCCAGTTCAAACCATAAAGTTTCGGGATTAGATTGGAAGTAGCCGGAATAATGAGAGAAGTGACTGACAGTGAGTGAAACTGAAAACCTGGAAGTACACATTCGTCTCCTCATAGCAGAGCTGACTGCTGCTTGCAGACATTTCTTCTGTCTCCACTCATGGACTACACTCTTGCTTAAAATTTGGCGAAGTGTGGTAGGTAATATGTCGTAAAAACTCTAATGTTGAGAATGTAAAGAGAAATTCACAATAAAACAAAGATGTAAATTTCATTTCTGATCTTAAGTATATTTCGTAAATTGAGTATTAAATAAATACTTCAACTTAAGTAATAAATGAGTGAATTTGGTAGTCAAATGAAAAACAAAATCGTGATTATTTAAGAAATAAACAATCTTACCTACATCTTCAGTGAAAGCGCTCTAACTTGAATTATAAAGTGTTATCTGATATTACACAATATATTTTTTATAGTAGCTCCACATGTGACCACACTTTGCTACCACAGAGAAATTTCTGCAGACAACAGACCCTCTGCTATGCCGGCTTGAGAAGACGGAGGTGCACATTCCTCGTTATACCCGGTTACTTCCAAGATGGCCCTGATTAGGTCACTGGTGTTTGGAGCTATTTCGTTATATTTTTTTATTTGTTTATAGGCGGTATAACACCTTTTTTTACGTGGGGAAATCTCAATTACGGATGCCCTGGTCCTTGGGGAAGGTGCCAGGGTTATGTCGGACTCTCCAGCTTAGCGTTGGCATACCGAATAAAACCCCACGGTTTCACTCGACGCATAGTGGACGGAGTCTGGGCACGCGTTAGCGTTAATCCAGACAGCGCCCTGCGGAAGTCCAAGGTGGCAGACCGAGCCCCGGGAATGGCGAGCTGAAACACTTAACTTGCCGTACGCCTCAATCTATAGCACGACAGACAAATCTCCATATGGCGGTATAATACCTAGTTTTAGTAAAATAGTTGATCCTTATACGATAACTATGTAAAAGATAAGACGGTAGAATAGTAATTGTCGTGTTTACAGATGACATACGGTATGTGATTTAGTGCGTGTAGCTGCGGCACCTCATAGAGAGAATAAGGAACAAACGGCTGTAGTTCGTTCGATATTTAACCGTAACCAGCGAATCTTGGCTTGGTTAAAGTTAAAGTAATCGTCAAACCAACGTTGCTAACGTCAAATGTATAAAAAGAAACCAAATATGTTTTTCTATTATTTTTCGAGATCAGCCACCCTTTTAACGATAACAATATGAATTTACACGATATTGCAACGCGTGTGGAGTAAATGTAAACGTTTGACGGTCGTCGTCGCCGTAAAAGTAGTAGTTAAAGTTACTTTAACCGGCCTTCTTCTGGTGCAACCACCCTAAAAAATGCAACATGCAAATTTTAAATGTGTGATATTGAGCTTTATTTATTTAAAGTCTTTATTTAATAAGCTTTGAAATTACGTTCATGTTTTTAATGAAAGATTTTCTCATATAAATAATTATTAACATAAAATCGTGTAATTTTTTTTATTGTAATTTATTTTATTTCATAATCTGAGTTGATTAGAATAATAATAACATAACTCGATTATAGTAAGTGATTTGCGGTAGATACAATATTATTATTTGTAACACAAATTAAATGATTTAATACGTGAATAAAAACAACTTGTCCCATTTTGTCATAAAAGCTTTGTAATTAATTCAGTGGCGGCGCGCTTGTTGGGTTATAAAGCTTTGCCGTGCATATTTTATGCGGTGTAGATTCATTTACATGAAAAATATTGTTGAATTCTTATTTCTCTTGCTAATTACCCTTGGTGTTTAACTTATTTTTAATTAAAAATAAAATAATTATTTTATGGTAGCTCGGCATGTGACCGACACTCCGATAAAAAAATATACTAAACTATTATTATTATTATTATATATTTAATTTTCATAGTTTACAAATTCAGTACAATTTTTATTAATGGTAAAAATTAACAACACGTTACTCTCGGCTATAATATATAAAAAAAGTATATTATATCAAGAACGGCCGTAGTCTATCGGTAATACGCGTGAACTCGCGATCGATGAGACCCGTGTTCGAACCTCGCTAATTCTGACCGGTCCCAATGTAACTTTGTTATGTGTACTTTGGTCGCTCAGTGCCTATAGGCACTATTAAAGAGTGGTAGGTAGACTGGTGATGGTTATTTGTCCAGTAGGGTACAGTAGGGTAGTACAACCACTTTCGAATGTAACACCCGTGAAGTGACCTTGTCGCGTTTCGGGAATAGTTTGAAAGTAGCCAGGTATAGCGAGAGGAGTGTGCACTGTCAATCTAGATGGTACATGCTCGTCTCCTCAAGTCGGCTTAGTCGACTGCTGCCTGTAGACATTTCTCAGTGGTAGCAGTTGTATCCATTCATGAACCGCACTCTAGCTTTACATCAGGCGGAATGTTGTCACATGCCGAGCTACAATAAATAAAAAATAATAATTTGAGAGATAATAGTCGGAATCAGTTTGTAAGGATAATTTGTTGAAAGTTGTCTGCGAACGGTAATGGTGGGGCTATTCATTGTGAGGGTAATGAGTCAATCTGATCGCTCTCCCGCGGCCCGAGTGATTCTCTCCTTCTGTGATTAATTCATTAAGTATCATAAATTTAAACTATTAAAACGTTGAATACCAGTTTGCAAACTTCCTCTATTTTAACATATTATTATTACTATTGTTATTGTAGCTCTACATTACAACAACACTCCGCCTGATGTAAAACTAGAGTGCGGTCCATGAACGGAAACGACTGCTAATGCAGATGAATTTCTACAGACACTAGTCGTCTCCGCTATGCCGGCTTGAGGAGACGAATATGCACCATCTAGATAGACATCCTCCTCTCGTTATACCTGGCTACTTTCAAACTGTTCCCGAAACGCGACAAGGTCACTTCACGGCTGTTACATTCGAAAGTGGTGGTACTACCTCAGGACGGCAGACTCGGCTAATAACCATCATCAGTCTGCCTACCACTCTTTAATAGTGCCAATAGGCACTGAGCGACCAAAGTACATAACAAAGTTACATTGGTACCGGTCAGAATTATCGAGGTTCGAACGCGGGTCTCTTCATTCACGAGTTCACGAGTCTTACCGCTAAACCACGGCCGCCCTAAATTGTATCTGCTGTGCATCAGGTTTGATGTAACATCGTTGGGTTTGTGTCCAGAAAGACACTTTATAAGCAGCAATTTTTCCTATTGAATTTACTTGGTTTACTGAATTTGCAACTAATTTCGTTTACAAGGGCTCTTGCTGTTCTCGGACGACGATGCCACAAATGTTTCTAACAGCGTTCAATGTGCGAGAATGATTGACTCCTATTATGTAGTCGAGGAGATTTGAATAACAGACGAACGCGAATTATCGGTTATATTCAAAATAAGTTACTCTCCCGTGTAAGGCGTGATGCCAACTAAAAACATGCATATTTACAAGACACGCTCTTCCCCCACCACGGCACCGCACCAAAATAGTTAGATAGTTAATTTTTTGCAATAGACATTTATTTAAAAATAAATCACGCGAGCTTTTGTATATATGTTCTATTTTTTTATGTAAACAATTAAACTTACACGTTAACAGAAGCCAGTATTTATTACTGTGAGAAGTTGAGTGATATTCCCTGGGTGACAAACGACAACGCACGTTTCCTATATATGTATATCGCAAACTGTATCTTTCTTTAATCATTTTATATCTAGTATATATTTGATCATTATTTTGTAATTAATGTGAATCATGATTCGGATAATCTGTAACAAGACTGAATTACCCACTATTAAATTATTACAACGTTCAATTATATTATTAACCTACTCTAATCACAGTTTTAATTTAATTAATAATAAATGTTATGTTATTAGATAATAAAGTTCAAATTACATTATTTAAATAATAAACATGTAATTTTAATTATAATTAGTAGTTAGAATGATTACTTTAGTTTGCTCTACCTAATACTAGTTTCAAAGTTTTATTTGTTTATTAATAATAATAATATAGATATTAAAAGCTAAGCAGTCGCCATCCCTATGCCGTCTTAAGATGCGAATATGCATCCTCTTGCGATACCTAGCTACTTCCAAGCTGATCCTGAAACACGACTACGCCACTTCAAAGGAAAGCACTGGTACTACCCCAGGACGGCATGGCGGCAGGCTGGACTAATTAATAACTATCATCGACTGATGAGACAGACACTTGCCTAACACTCAAAAATCTTGCCTGCCTTCCCTTTATCCGTTATACTTACATTCAAGGATAGATTTGTTAATTGCATAATATCGTTTTTAGTCAACAAAACTTTATTTTCACAATAAAAAAAAAATAAAAATAAAAAATGTTTATTTTCGGTAACTGTATCACAATATTTTGTTTTAACACGGGCTTAGTTAAGTTTTAAAAAACCTTTATTATACCAATCTCGGGCTGGTCACTGTATATCAGTCTCTAATAAAAGCTTTATGGGTGCTGCGCGTACAGAATGTCATTGCACGCATACGTCACTCGTGAGCCTGACCTTAATGACGCTAAAAAGTCGTAAAAATGTATCGTTAACATTTAATTTCGTCAACAAAGAAACTTTAAACTAAGTACCTAGTTATTGAAAGATATACAGAAAACCATTGAGATATATAACTAGAGGCGCAAATCCCATACATTTGACATGAAAAAGACGTAGGCCGTTTCAAACGATTTGACAATGTCAATCTTAGTGTTGTCGGTATAGTTAACAATTTTCCCAACACTAATTTTTTTTTCTTTAGATATTTTTATTCAGTGTCGATTATAATATATCTAGAGGCATGCATTTTTAGCTAAATAAAATAAAGTTCAATGTTTTAATTGTTTAATATAAGTTGAAATTATTCTTTCTTAAAAATAAAATATTTCTTTTTTTTATATTATAATACAGGTTATGGGAAACGATGTTTAACTAGCAACACTAAATGTAAAAAATATCCCTCATTTTATTTGTTTTTTTGTTGTTTAAGGACAATATAGATGTTGAAAGGATATATTTACGTGTGAAACGTAATCCCGCTATTTTTGTTGTGCATTTGGGATCGAGAATTGCACGTTTTCACCACATATTTGCCCATTATGAGTTTATATACGTCCTGTCAAATACCAACTGACAGAAAACTTAATTATGGCTGTGGGCAGATCTTCACTCGCCTCACATTGGGAGCGTTATTGCGCCTCTAGTATATATCTCAATGCAGAAAACAAATAAAGTTTGTTTACGAACATTCAGTGTTACACAATATGAGTTGATGAGTTATTGATTTAACATATCTTAAAAAGGCGTGAATTTACAAATGTTCAAATCTCGCATTCTGACCGGAACCAATGCGTATTATAATGTATTCTGGTCGGTCAGTGCTTATGGTATGATATAGGAAGGCGTTGAGTAAAGCTTGAAAGGCAGACTAATAATGGTTATGAAGAAACCCCCTACAGTGATTCCCCTACATAAAAAAAACCTATACCACCAGTCCGCCTAGCAATTAATAAAAGTTTCATTATTTACAAAATAAACATTTATTTTAAATGTTATAATTATTTAATTCAAAACTACAATAAAAATGTTCTAGGTAATAAGTAAAAGCACTTAATGCGATAAAAGAGGAAAATATTTACAAAATCAAATGGAGCTTCAAAAGGAATAGTTGCATTTTGTCGTTTTGTACCGCATCCGTTTGTAAACCATTGTTGACAGACTACAGAGAGAATCAAAAGCGAGGATTTGTCGATATTGTACGAGTAAATAAAGAATTTTGCTATCTATCAAAGGATTTATTGACGATTCAATCTCCAATCTTTTTTACTTATGTAGTAAAGCAAGAAATGGTTTTAAAAATTCACTGTGTAAAATAGTGAATATAAATTACCTATACTTTAAAGCAGTAAACTGTTAAATTAGTTTAAAAAGTGACTGTGTATTATGGTAGAAATATGCCCTATGTTAATGAATAATGTACATTCGTCTCCTCAAGCCGGCATAGCGAAAGGCTGAAGACACTTCTTTGTGGTAGTAGTTTTCTTTCTGCACACGCGCAAGCTGAGCCGAGAGTCATGAAGAGGTGATGTTTGTGGAACTTGTGGAATAACAAACAATCTTTCCGAATATTCTGATAAAAGAGAAAAACATCTAAACTTACATAACGAGCAATGTATTCAAGTTTGTATTTTCACGGCTGCCAGTCGCTGACAAAGGGAGAAAAATTGCTCTGAGACGAGTCGAGGTTGAGCGTTCAAAGTGAAAATAAATGGGCGCCGAATAATAAGCCTTGATGTAGGGCGCCCTCTTTTATTAACACTGTCTGAGATTTCTTCACATTATAAGCCGTCTCTTTAATCATTATCATATTATCTACAGAATTGTGTGGATATTGCAAACAAGTTTTGTATAGTGGTAAAAAAGCTAAAGACAGACTGATGATGGTTAACCATTTGGGGTTAGTTTGTCGTCGCGGGGTAGTACCACCATTTTTAACTAACACCCATTGTGTTCTAGTCGCATATTGGGGTCGGCTTGAAAGCAGTCGAAGTATAACTTTATAGAAAAGAGATTGATTTCTCTGTGGCAGCAGTCGCCTCTGCACACTTTCGTCAAACGTCAGGTTAACAGCGCGTACACACCGGACAATTAAAAATTCTTTTATGACACATTCATTACGCACGCACACACGCACACGCACGCACGCACACTGCATTACTAGCACAAATATTTTTTATTTTTTTTTATTTTAGCACGTCATATGACCGCACTCCGCCTGGTGTTAAGCTAGAGTGCGATCCATGAGCAGAGGCGACTGCTGTCAGAGAAGGGGACCTGCAAACAGCAGTCGTGCCCACTATGCCGGCTTAATGAGATGCCTCTTCACACTTCACATAAGTAAATAATCTTGCTATGATATTTTTTGCTAGTATTATTTGTGTAAAGTTTATTCAATTCTTAAATTACGCAATTCAACTAAAAACTTCTTGTATAAACTAAATTTTAAAAAAACTACATTAAAAACTTAATTTAATTAGCAGTTCCAAATACTTTACCGTGTTGATCCTTGATTTTAATTATACTTGGACCGTGATAAATTACTTAAACTTGATCTATAACTAACTATATTTAATTCATAGATTTTCCTTAAGTATACTATTATAAAGTCCTAAACATTTTAAGAAAACTTATTTCACAATAATCAGTCACGAATCGAATCATATGAAAAAGATGTGTTATAAAACGTATTAGGTATAACTGAAAGAAAGAATTTGTATTAGTATATCTTTTTTTTTCTATTGTAGCTCGGCATGTGACAACACTCCGCCTGATGTAAAGCTAGAATGCGGTCCATGAATGGAAACAACCGCTACTACAGAGAAACCTGTGCGGGCAGCAGTCGCCTCCGTCACGCCGGCCTTAGATTAATGCGTACCATTCACTGACAGGACACACTCCTCTCTCTGTGTGGCATTTTATTATGTTAGTAAAAGTTATATTTATACTCGTAAGGTCTTTGCGTACGTCAATTATTACAATTATGACATAATATGAGATAATATTGGCGGCAAATTGAGTTTAAATCGGACGTCGTTAAATAAGATTTAAAAGTCGCTTGTGTTCAAAGTCCGGTCAATGTTCTCTAGTTAATGGTCATAATAAAATATTTTTTGGCCTACATGAATATTAAAACAATCTTTTTAATTTATGTATTATAAAATTTAAAAAAAAAAGTGAAAAAAAAAATAACCGAGAGTTGACAGCACCACTAAAGCATAGTTTAGTGTTGTCAGAGTTAAAAATATATGTTGGCTTGTGGGAAATCTAGACGTGGTACGATTGATACGACTCTCCCCGAATTTTAAAGTTAGCAAACTGAATTTCACTAGAGAGTTATAGGTAGATTGATGTTGATTATATAGTCCGAGTCGGTCCAAGTTGGTAACACCACTTTTAAATGTAACACCCGTGAAGTGACCGGCGCGTATTGGGATCAGCTTGGATTTAATCGGATAGAACGAGAGGAGTTTGCACTGTCAACCTGGACCTGGTTGGCATAGCGAAGGCCGCCTGCTGTTATTTCTCTGTGGTAGCAGTTGTCTTCGCTCATGCACTCTATTATGTATTATGTACTCTAGTTTAACAACAGGCCGGGCCGAGCTTCTTTAAAAGAAAGTTGCAAATAAAACAAACAAAATATAACTGCTAAAATAGTATATTTTTGAAGCAAGCGATCTTTTGTATAAAATTTTCAACAGCGACCATATAACAAATTAGCACAAAAATAACTTTCGAACATCCAGAATTGTAGAAACCCGACTGTTACCCGACAAACAATAACAACCCGGTTCTCGTGGTTACTGATTACTCTCTTCTTCATTAGATTAACTCTGCAAAAGCCGCCAAGGCTCAATATTTAATTATTTATGACTGCACTGGAATCATTCTTCATTAAGTATTTAATCTTTGCGTATCTTTTGCATCTAATTGGGACATATTATTATTATTTTTAGAATTTAAGATTTAAAAAAATATATTATATATGAGTTTGTTAAATTATGATGAATATTAAATAATAAAAATTAACGCACACACAACAGCCGCGTAAGCTGAAGTTTTTTCTGTTCACTTTTAATCATAATTTAATAATAATAAATCCAGCTGTCGCTGTTAGAGAAATGTAAATTATTTTTTAACGCCACGACCACGATATGGCTGCAAAGCTTTCGAAAGTCCTGTTAAATTAATCAAAATAAACGCGATAGCATAAAGTAACAAACTATGTTTCGTAGTTTTTACGTTTTTCTGGAGAAACTTGTGAGTGTATTTAGTATTAATTCATAAAAAATGGTGGATTATGTAAATTAATTAATCAAAATAGGAGAACGTACGTTTTCATTTTAAAATTCATGAAAGTGCTACTGAAACTACTTATTGGGTCAGTAAAGATTTCGCCACTTTATTGATGCAATGTTTGACAGTCCCGTGCAATGATAAATGAATGAATGATGGGGTGATGCTCAATATTGACTTTAATTTGACAAATCGTTATAGTGTCATAATAAAAAAGTTTTATTTTTATTACTTATTTCTGCTATATTTCCTTAGCCTTTCCTTAGTGAATAATTTTAAAAAATTAAAAAAAAAAGGTTAAATACTCAAATTGACACAATTTAAAAAGCTTTCACACGTAAAGATATGAAAGCGAGTATTCTCACAGGAATTTGTTTCGCGCACACTCGGGAGTACTCGAGACACGAGTGCGATTTAAATTCAACGTTTTATTTAATATTTGCACAAACGCCGACGAAGGTCGTTTAAAAGTTTTATTGGAATAGTTTACACCTCCCCTCCTCATCTGCGACTCTGGTACACAAACTTGCAGAAATACACGTTTCAATGGATATTACTTTTTTACGACTTTCTGTTTCGTTCCACTATACATTTCATCTTCATTTAAATGCTGCGTTCACATGCATTTTTTCCGTTTTTGCATTCCACATATATCGTTGGTTGTATTGTTATCGTATACAGTCGGCAACAAAACACTTGATTCCGCTACACCGTTTTGCACAAATGTTGTACACACCGATACTCCTCCTCTGCAAGGGCGAGTAGCGGGTGATTATCAGGTAAAATAATTAAAATAATCGCGTATATCAATCCACTAATGTTGTCAAATGGCTTATGGTTTGTATTATAACCGATTAACTTTTTTTAAATTATGTTATCAGTTACCAACTACACTCCAACATAACCTTTTTAGACCCCATTGAGGTCAAAATAACGAATAACATTAGTCTGTCCTGATGGAAGAACATAAAAATTCACGATGTTTGCGTTTCCCGCCTCTTGTGCTACTCGCATTGTTTGGCCATTACCGATCTTTCCCATTGAAAAATCTTCTTGCCCAACTAGAATTACTAGCAGAAAGAACGAGCACAACATTCTATCTTCTACTGTGGTCACCTCTACCTTATAATATTTTATTGGCATCATGTGAACCTAGCTTAGTGTTAAGGAATTATTTATGTTATAAACAATGAGCGTTAGTTATAATATGTATGTGACGGGTCATAATTCATATTTACATTCCTTTCATATTGCAAAGGCTAATTTTAAATTATTATTAAGCGAATATACATAAAGGAGAATGCCCATTTTTATGCCCACTTGATACTTAATAGATTTGGTAACAAAACAATATTCTAAAATAATATCTTAATTATTTATAATTAATTTTTATTAATTATATCAACACATCATTTACCAATCAATATACAATGTTTAATTACATAAAAAACAGATATCATCAATTATAAATTATTAAAGCATTTAAAATAATAATAACCTCAAATATTGCATCAGAAAACATCTAATTACTCAATAACCCAGGTGAAAAAAATAAAACTGATTAAGTAATAAGGAAGTAGAATTATTTTTCTACAAAATTAACTAAACATCATTAACAAACTCGAGAAAAAATTTTGGGCCCACTTTTCTTAGGCGAATAGGCATTCTCGATTGATAAGTAATTAAGTTATTAATTAATAAATAAGTTATTAAGCAATTTAATTATTTAATTATTTTAAGTTAATAAGTGGTGGGTGTGGTTTTAGTGGTAGGTAATAATATTATTAAAGAGGCAAAATATTACGCCCGCGTACACAGAAAGTATGGGGCGAAATATTACATCTATGTTATCTAGTAGACTTCTTTCTACTTTTTGTATAGGCCCAGTTAGGATCTCAATTTTCTATTTATTATTTATTTAACTCACGCACATGTGTCACAAATTATAAAGTTCTCAATTTTGGGTTTAAAAAAAACAATTACAAAAATATGGCTTTATTTTTCGAGAAATTGACAATTTTCTGGCACTGTAACGCTGCTTTGGGCGGCGATCTTCGGCTATAGTATCTCATTATATATCAGTTTCATTTACTTTAGTACTCGTACATATTTTACATAGTTTTAATGTCTTAATAGAAACGAGGTGTTAGAAAAACTAACACTGAGTAATACTAAAGCCTCTAAAATTTACAATCAAGTATAATTTTTTATTAACTGAAATTAACGAATAAAAGGAGATGATTATCAAAATAATAAATGTGTACGACTCGTTAAAAATCTTCCCTAAGCTACACCCCATTAAAGGCAGTTGTTTTGTTGTTTTTTTCTTTTTCTCCAATAAAAGGTAGCACGTGCCTACAGGTATAAAATTTCTTTTGGTTAGTAAATTAATAATTTTCGAACAGTTTTTTTATTAAGACCCGAACAATCCAATACAACTTAATTTATACTTTATGATTGTTTAGTAAAGGTATATTTCTAAAAATATTAGGTTAAGTTAATATGGGCTAAGGGTCTATTCAATTCTGTTATTGGATCTCAAGCAGATGTTTATCCTTTAAAATACATAATTCTATTACTGGAGAATGTCGTAACAGCCCGGGCGCCTCTTCTGCATGACTTCCAAGCTTATTTGTGTTATTTATAATAGCACTTATTTATGCCATTTTAGTTGGAATGGTAAATGAACTGGAAGTAGTACCGCTATTTTCAAGTGTAACATCTGTGATGTGACTTAGTCACGTTTCGTGATAAGTCTGGACGTAGCCTGTTAATCTGGAGGGATCCAGCATCTGGCATAAGGATAACTTTAGTAGTAGGTATCGACTTCTGTATATATTTGGATGTGGGTTCTCAATAATTACTCGTAAACGACTGAGCCGATTTGTATGCTTATTGATACAAAGACAGAGATCTCTAATATTGTGCGTGGCTATGAAAACTAGAATAGCTACTTTTAAGTGAGTGGTAAAAATAAAATCACTAATCCGTTTTAACTGTAATAGTTGAGTTCTATAAATTGATAAAACGACGCGTTGATGAAGAAAATATAATTGAAAAAAAAAAAAAAGAAAAAAAAATGAATAACATTTTATTTAGAATATTGTTTTGTTATCAAACTATTAGATATCAAGTGGGCCAAAAATGGGCATCGTCCTTCTGAATTTATTATAATTTTGAAAATGAGATGTGTATCTAAAAATTCGTATTAAATTTTTAACCGTTATGTTATCCTTCCTTGTGTTGAAGATGAGTGAAAAAAAGCCATTTGTTCCTTACAACCATCTGTCGTAAAAATACAAAAGGAATTTTTTGTCACAGTTTTGACGGCTGCTACTTTTGTCAGTTATACAAAAATGGGTTGTATTCATTCAACCATTTCCGTAACCAACTTAATATAATGCTTCAGATTAATATTGCATTTGCAATTGATGTTATTTATAGTTATATTATAAAATATCAATAAATATAATGCATATTATAAAAAAAAATTATTACAAAATACATCTTTTGTTTCAGGATAAAATCGGCGGCCGAATTGTTTTCAAAGACAATATAAACTTCGTCATACGAGGAATTACTTACTATAAATAAAGATGCGTTCGCAAGCAACAAAGTCTATACCCAAAAAGGGCTCAAGCAAAACATCGCTTAAATCAAGTACACATTCTAGAATTGACAAGAGGAAATGTGTATCACTTAAAAAGGTTAAGAAATTAGTTAAAAAGAATTTAGTAAAAGCACCCAAGAAGACCACATTAAAGGACAGCAATACCGATGACGAAGGTATTTCTGAGAGTAAACTCATCAGAAATACCTCCGCTGCCAAGGCCTCGACACCTCGAAGTAGCAGCCCCACCAAGAAAACTAAATGTGACGCCAAAGATAAAAAACAAAAGCCCTCTGTGAGTTCACCGAAGAAGTCAAATAATCGAAAATCTACAAATCAGGCGCGACCTGAAAAAAGTAAAAAATCAAATACGGATATAAATGAAGACGATGATATCAAGTACAAATTAAATTCCGGATCTGTTAAAACGAATCCTAAATTTTCAAAAGCAAAAACTGTAATTAAAAAGAATTCAAGTCAAAAGAAGAAAAATACCAAAAGTAATAAAAACGTAGTTGAGGAGCACGAAACTAAATCGGGAACTTCTGAAAATGAAAATATTAGCAAAGAAACAGTTAATTCGGAATTGAGTGTTGATACCAATATAAAAAATGATAAACGTGAAGAATCTAAAGCGAGCGAATCATCTTCTCGAAAAAGCAGTACGAGCACAAATCCTGGAAGTATTTCATTATCTCCTCCTAAATCTGAAAACGACCGGCCGCACAAATTTTTCACGTCAGCTAGGTCACCTAGGACAGTAGACATAGATGTGAAAAGCTATAAGATCACTAAAACTAATTTGAGTAGTTCGGATCGTGTATCTGATAATAAATTGGCTACTAAAAACGACGATGGTAATGATAATTCGTTTTCTCAAAATCCAGAATTTGACGTCTACACGTTTACAGAGAAAGTAGATTCACCAAAAAATAATTTATCTGATTTCCGAAATCCTGCGAGCAAAACGATCGGACGTGTGCGACCAGTAGCACGAGTAAAAGCAACAGTAATAGATAAGAATAAATCAGATTCGGAGAAGAAAAAATATTCTCCGCATAGACCTATTGAAGAAGTTGTTAAACAGTTAAAAGCCAGCAAGAGACCAGAAGAGTTGAAAGCGAGCGAAACTCCTTTAACCAGCACTTCAATTGCAATGACCAATGTGGAGGTAAAAGACCAAGAAGTTCAAGATAAACCGAAAGTCGGAAAATCTTATACCATGGTAAATCGTAAAAGAATACCTGGTCGGCCATTTAGTCCTATACTTTCTCCACATGAAGACCCACATAAAGATAATAAAGTTGACAAAGTTCCACCCAAGACAAAGAAGAAGTCGCCAAAAAAGCTTATATCTGATGAAGAAATTGAGACGTCTACCTTTTCATTAAATACGAAGTCAAAAATGTCGAATTATTCATCATCAGATGAAAGCGTACATGAATCTAACGATGATACCAAGGACTCGTCAGAATCTGAGCCGTTGAAGCCCAAAACTAAAAACAAAAGGTACAAGAAGACCGCGGATTCCCCGCGCAAAAAATCAACAAAGGAATCAAATAAGGATTCGTGTGATAAAGCCGAGACGAATTCCGAAAACCTTAGTAAAAGAAGACGTAAACTTATTTCCATGTGGGTAGGACCGAAAAAGCATAGAATGGCTTCACTCAATGCAATCGCGAAGGTGCATTGTCTTTATGAAAACGAAAGTCGAACGCATGTCGAACTCGGATTGATGAAAACAGTACAACCCACACCAAGTACTAGCACAAAGACAACACCACCTAAGAAACCAAAGGAACCAAAATTAAAGGAGATAAAACAGGAAAGAGAAAGCACCTCTGAATCTGAATATGAGAGAAATGAGAAATACACCGTGGACAGTTCAGAAGATGACTCATCACCACCACCACCACAAAGAAAACTTCGTGGAATACCCGGTATTAGGAGCGCGGGTAAATATTGGGACCCTAGATCGTGTACCTCCTCTAGCGAAGATAGCGAACACGATTCTAAAAAAGAAGTTGTTACTTCGAAAAAGAAATCTCTGTCAAAATCTGCAGCGGTTAAAACTGATACAGAGAAGCCGCCGGTAAAAGCTAAAAAGAAAGTTACGAGTCCGCCCGTTAAAAAGAAAAGAAATAGAAACGAAGTGGTGATGGATCTAAAAGACATGGTAGTTCAGAAACGTATGGCGAGTTTGAATGCTACCGCAATCCTAGCCGCCAGCTATGAAAAACGTTCTCCTAAATCTAGTAAAGATGAAACGACTTCCGACTCTTGTAGCGACGAATCATTCTCACATGTGCCAAAAAACGGGGTAAATTCCGGCGTAAAGTCGGAAACAAAATTTGAAGAGCCGAAAAAAGAAAAAGAGGAGCCTATTACTGACACAAAGCAGAAGGTCGAAGTAATTGTGAATCAAGAATCCGACGTTACTATAACTGGTGTTTATTCAACACATCACCATGAAGGCTTTTGTACGGTATCTGGAATGCAATACCGTATATCTTCAACGAGCCACACTCAGACTACCGCAACCGCTAACTGCGAAAAGGTATTTCTTAACTTATTATTAGCGTCTCTTATAACTTTCCCGTAGTTATTCCTTAATTTCACAAGCTTTTAAAAGACCAATAATATGCGAATCAAAAGGTCATATAAGCAAAATGTCAACAAATTGGCACATGTAAATAAAGATAGATTTTGCAGCCGCGGGCTTTTCGGTTGTCATTAATACCCGGTAATGAAGTAAGTTCTATGTAAATACGCCTCGAGATCTTATCCGCACAATATCTCTGTTACCTTTCGCGCTTGTAACCATTATCCCAAAATAAACCTTTTGTTACAGTTATTGAAGAACAAAATTCATTGAACATGGTAGAAGCATAGGGTGTACACGATTTACGCCTGAAAGGAGGCAGTGTCGTGTTATCTTGACTTAGATTAGATCGTTAGACGCGTTAAACCTTATTAACGTTGTGTTAAACACTGAAGGGCGTTACAGGCTCTGATGGATTTTAATTTACGAAGTTTCTGCAAGCGCAACATTTTATAATGATGTATATTTTTATTTTAAAGGATGAGTGTACGCGAGAAGAAGGGGGCACTAAATATGCACCGCTCACTGCTCTATCCTCAATGCAACCACCAGCTGAACATGCCGCACATTCTCATACAGGTAAAATACATACTATACTATATACTAATAATTTACATGCAGTACAAGAAATAGATCGGTCGATAACCTCAAAACTTCTAAGAATCTTAGAAATACAACTTTAAAATACAAGCACTAGCTTAAATTAAAGAATTAAAGAAATTCTGCTCAATCTGTGCAGTAAACAAAAATGGCATTGTTAGAATTTCACTGGTGACATTCAGTTTAACATATCCACTCGTAAGCTGGCTGTGATATAGGTGTCGGGCAAACGTTTATCGTTTGACATTTATAGGACAATATTTTGTAGTAAAGCGAGCTCAGTTGACTGTTGATGTTCCCACTTTTGAACTGTCACCTGTTCAACTTCAGTACCACTAGTTACGGAATGTGTGAAATTGATCTATGAGAGGTCAGACGGAAGTTGAAATCGTGATGTATTCGAATGTGTTGGGAATTCATTAACGTGTATTGTTCAATTACTGATTTGAAGTATTCGTTTTAACTCGAAATTTTATTTCAATTTAATACATTCTCTTCAGTTTTATTTACAATACCGGCGTTTGTGGAGTAGAGTATCAGTTTCGTGGAGGTGCTTGGTTCGATTCCCGGTCGAAACAAATATTTATTTGTGCCTAAATTTTAGTTATTTTGAAAGAGTAGGCATGTATTTTGGGTCTGGACGTTACACGTTTGTGTTGTTCTTTTGATACCCATTACACTAAGGTATTTTGAGGTATGTGGATATGTGATAATAATATTCCTTATTATTCAGATATAATTTTATTACGTGTTATTACAATATCTACATCAAATAATAATAACATGAATCGAGTATATAGGAGGTGAAGTTAGGCGGGAAAACGAAACTGGCTGTAAGCCAGACAGTTTGGCTTCATCTCAACATCTTAGCCCGCAAGGCAGAGTGGCAGCCTCTCCCCGATGACACCCATTTACATGATATTTTATATTATTATCTCATTACTGTTAATGTTATAGTTTCATGTATTTTTAACGTTTACCTTCATATTGCAATGTTTATTTTAAAAAAGCTATTGGTAACCGGAGTGTGAAAAAGCACCTTTTAGGCCGGCATAATAGTGGCGAGAGCGGCCGTGTAAGCGTTCTCGAGTCGTCATGAACCTCCACTGTGCTTACGATCAGGCCAAAACTAATTTATTTAAATTTCCATATGTGTATTTGAATGGTAGGTTAAATTAAGTGTTTATTACTAAAATGAACATATTAATTAGATATAACAATATTTTAATACGATTATTTCAATCAGCTTTTCATATCTCGTGCTTGTTACGCAAACTAGGTCAAAAGTTCACGACTGCATGAATTTCCAAGTACGTTACAAAATCTCATTTTCTCGGTAAGCTTTGGACTCTCCGGATTGTAAATTAATAATGGTATTGGTAATTCGGTCGTCGGTAACATGGCCGATGGGTATTATGCCTTGAGCACTTATGTTCAAAGTTGGGTTTACAATGACCGCTTTTGTGGCTGGCATAGTGCCAAGTATTGTTTGATATCGTCGATATTAAATAACGGTAACTTATCTATGAGCGGATGGTCATGATCTAGAATTAGTTTACAGTTCAGATATTCCGAATAATAACTTCGTAAATAGGTATAATTATATTATTAATAAACTGTCTATAATAGTCTACTTCATTTTGTTATTGTACAGAATGTCAACCACCACATTCAATCTTGTCAATCTGGACGATGTACTCTCGTCACATTAGGCCGGCATAGTGGTTCGCTCATGCTCATGACCACGCTTAAAATTAACCATAAAAAAGTGATAAAAACATTATAAATTGTGTTTAAATAAGTACAATGTTATTTACAAAAACGTAATATTCAAAAGCTGTCACAGTGCACCTGAAATTCTGAATAAATTAACGTGAAGTTTCCACGGCCTCGAATTACCAATTTTCTAAATTAAAGCATTACGCAAGGAAAACGTTTAATTTCAATTGCTTGATAAAATTCAATGTGAATTATAACCCGTCAACTAACGTCTAAATGTTCTTAGTCTATTTGTTATCAGACGGCGGAAAAACTGAGACTCTCAGCGTATTTTCCGACATTTTCTCAAGTAAAATCTTCCCACAGGAAAAAACTCGAAGTTTTTCTCCGAGTTAATCACGAAAGCTAGCCGTTAAGCGAGTGTACCTAGTTCTATTTTTATTTTATGAATACAGCTTTTCTGATATTTTTCTTTTATTTTTGTAACTCCACTACTACAGCTTCACAACATCATAATCCTATGATCGTCGTTCTATGTATCTTGTTTACGCTTATTTTACTTCATTTTCCTTTCTTACTTCATCGAGGTGTTGTTTATTATATTTTTCCTTCGATTTATTTAAGGGCGTTACTTGATTTAATAGTTGAGTTACTGGAATCACGTTCCACCAAAAGTCCTGATCGTGATCACACGATACCAATCATAATGTCGATAACCAGCTTCCAGAGTTACATTGAATTAGTGAGGTGAATTGTTTTTTTTTTATGTTTAATAGGCAAGCGTTTGACCACACCCTGCCTGGTGTTAAGCAGTGATGTGGTCTAAGGTGGAGCACGCCTGCCTATGAGGTACCTGTTCACCTTCGATTTGAAGAGACCTATGTTGTACGTGTCGGGAAACACAGACACCGGGAGGGAGTTCCACAGTTTCGCAGTACGCACGAGGAACGTGTTGTCAAAACGCCTCGTACGCACTTTAGGAACTTGAACCATAAACGGATGGTACCTCTCCGGGTGCCTGGACGTCCGATATTGACATCATAGTAATTGAATAATTAATTACTTTCTCTATGCGCCGTCATATTAAATTTATTTAGCCTATACATATCAAAGGCTTCAATAATATTATGTTAAGTTTATGCAGAGATAATATTCAATGATAAGCAAAATACCTGTAAATAAAATGATATATTTATTTCATAGTTGTATCACCGGAATTGGGGGGCCTCACTCGTCGCGCTGCTGGTTGTTCCAGTGCCTTCACCGCACCACCGCCGCCGGCTACACATCACGAACCAGGTCAGTGATATATTTTATAAAAAACTTCTATAGGAACTATAGACATCACTTAAGGGCTATTTTCGAGTATCTCTTGGACATTGACCGATAGAAATCAGATACTGGGTTTATTTTACTATGCCTGCATCCATAACATGGCTCTTATTCTGCTGAGAGCTTACACAATCATTATAATGCTGCAGCGTGTACGGGTTCAGCTATTATTGATATTTTACATATTATGTATAAATAAGGATTGATCCATCCGAATAGTCCACCCGAGGCAAACTTTGGTCTCAGTAATAACTATTAACACGGAATTAAGATGTTCAAAGGAAAGTTTCCAGCGAAAAGTAAACCTCAGTCGGTGTTAAAACAAGTTAATTAATCTTATTTTACGAGCAAGTATTAAAATTTGCAAGTTCATGTGCAGTTCTAAAATGAAGTAAAGTACTTTAAACGTGAAATAAGTTATTTCGTAAGGCGGTTATATAACGAGAGCACGGCTGTATGGACTCCCCGCTCAGGTTTCACAGTTGAGCTCCTATTTGCAATAAACACGTCCCAGTGTGGTTCCGAAGAAAACTTTTCCCACTTTCGGAGAGTTGCATCTCTTCTAAGTATAAAATTACTTACGACTACTATAATTTCGCATTCACAAATTTTCATTAGCGTTTAAATAATTCCTCTGCTTAGGTCGTAATTTTGCGTCGTAAAATTAAATTATTTCCGACATTGTGCCGTTTTCGCTTTAGACAGATCTTGTAAAGCTAAGAAAATTATCGGATTAACTCTCGAACAAATAACTTTATACCTATCTATAAATGCGAAATTTTAATCCTCACCTCAAAATGCGAAGGTTGTTTTTGTCTAAAAATAAAATGAAGTGAGAGCGGTAGATGAATAAAAAGGGGGACAGAAGGACGGATGAAGGCTTATTATGAAGGCAATATTCTGCGACGCTTCCTGAATTCATATCTACATTAAATGCAAGAGATTTTCCTCATTATGGCTTATAACCTGAATTGAAGAATAAATATTTAAAGAAGCATTTCACTCCTACAAGTGTTATGACAATCTGCAATGCGTCTTATTTCATTTAAATCTTTTTTTTTAACATCTACAATCTACATACATGATTTTTACATACAATGACTTGAAACCAGTATACATATGTACAGAATAATAACATTTTAAACATTTTCGAATGCAGGACCTCCGCGTAACAGACTGACACGCTAACCATTTAATTAAATAATGTAACAAAAACTTTTTGCAATATTATTTAATGCTGTAGAGATATGCTTCCAACACGTGATTGTATCTTGACAATGTGTTTGACGCTCTCATCGCTCGCGGCATTCCCTCGTTTAAACGAATAAATATTTGATATGAAACCACATTTGCACACGATTGAACGTAACCGTACGTTTATTTTATTCTCGCGGTTTTCGTTACAACATTTTGTCAATGACAGTAATATATTTTATCTGAAACAATATCAACTATCGTACGTCTGTTAACGTTGTTACTTTTTATTTTTATTCCGTAACGTACACAAATTATGTTATTAATAAGAGTTTTAGATATGTTTTTGGGTTTGAATTATTTTCCTAAGCTTGTTTGTTTCTTTGAATATAACAACATCAACAATTGTCAAGCCTTTTTCCCACAAGGATAGGCAGAGACAGCGGAACGCCACTTACCACCATCCTGACACAACTCCCTAGCTTCCCTCACATCTACAATTATTTTCATACACGCCCGACGGTTAATAATAATGGTTTATCCATTAAATTTTCGTCAGCGTGCGTGAGAGTGGGGCAACTTATTCGAAATTGGATAAGCATGTTTAATTCTCTCCAAAACACCATTAATTTTGTCAAAATTCCACCACATAAATAGTTGAAAAAGAAAACTACTTACCTTTCAATTTAAATAATGATAATATTACTAAAGACTGGGTAGAGTGCATCATTTATTCTTTTGCCTTTAATCATCAACCTTAACATAATAATAATAATCGTACTAAATAAAAATGCAAAAGACGAGCCTAATTACTCTATCTGCATGTCAACTTTTGGTCAGAAAAGAAATTTTAAAAAAATACAATGCACACTTTGTTTCTATCTCTTATACTATTCTCCATCCTCTATAGGTTGCCTGGAAGAAATTGCTGCTCAGTAATAAGGCCGCCTATTGTGTTATCTAATTTTCGATAAATGTATAAATGTTCTGTTTTTTTGTTTGCACAATAAAGAGTTTTATTATTATTATTATTACAAAGATTACTATACTCTAAAATTTCTAATAATAAATAATGCTCTTGATAAATACTTAAACAAATAAAATTGGTTATGATTCCAAACGGTGAGATAATAATATTGAATCTGATACACAAACAAAATCTATCTCATAAGAGGTCGTTATAGTTATCGACAATTGCCTAAGTAAGCAACATTAATTTAGGTACGACGTCCTTTCCCCGCCACATTATAGGAACCGGTGACCCTTGACCTACTGGCGGGGTGTGGGACTGCCCCCATCCTCTTCCCTTCATGGCCTCTGGAAGCAAGGAGACAAATTATTAAGGAAACGACGAGCGGAATATGCCATAATACGCCAGACGCTTATTCAACTCTTCATCGTAAAGGATTATTGGACAGAATTATGGCTCCGGGCCCGTTTTCCGCGTTTCAAAAGATTAGGCGGTAATAGAAAAGCTCTGTTTTATGTTATTTGTGTTTATTACTTTGTTTCGGATAAATGATTCGTTTTTCTGTCATCGTTTAGTCACCGTACACAATCAAATTACTATGATTAATTGTTAGATAAATGCGCCCGTTTTAATTCGTCCTTAGAAACTTTGAGATTTGAGGAAATAAAAAGGTAGTATAGCATTGAGGACACATTTCCTAAGAAGTAATTAATTTTATTAACATACGAAATGGGACTAATAGTCTCGAAGATTTTGGAAAAAGTTTTTGTTTAGTTTTGATTGTATATGTATTTGATTTGTTAGATGTTTCTTTTTTTTTCAGTACAGTATTTACTTACTACTAATATAGTTAATTCTACATATCATTTTCTCAAAGAAAAAACGTTGAAATTATAAAAATATTTTCATTATAAGTAAATAATTTAATTTAACTTAAATAAAGCTTGAAAATATGAAAATTCCAAAAATCCTCAAACTTTTAACTAGCTCTCTTATTAGTAACAAATGGTCCCGTGGACGTTCGCACAAACGAAATTTCTAGAGAAAAAGGCAATAATGGAGTGGCTTCATTTTCTTACTTAATTGGACTCCATTATTTTCCCTTCGTTCTTAATTTTTTTGTTGAGCCGGAAGAGGGCAAAATGTTTGTGATTTGTATTTATTATTTCGTGACTACTGAATTTAGTGAACAAAAAAAATTATATCAATGATTTTTTAAATATTATTTTCCTTTGGGTTAACGTGTCATATTGCTGGGATTTGCAACACTTCAGCAGTTGGAATGGTTGCCAGCGGAAAAATAAAACAGAGGTTACTTAGTAGCCAATTAGGCTGTTGTATGCGCGTCGATTTTTTTCATCATATCACTTACTTATCCCACGCCATGTCCCCACCGGGGTAGGCAGAGCCTTAGACTTCTCTCTCTCTCTACATACTACTTTAGCATCTACCACATCTTTTTAGTTAATCTCCTCACATCCATCATTTCCAAATGACCGAACCACATCAGCATACTTATTTCTACTCTTTTTTATCATAATTTTATAAAATTTATTTTATTGCCTAAAAAAAATGAATCAATAATTCGATGTTTAAAAAAAGTAATATAAATGTTAATTAAAACAGTTATAGACAGTACATTACTTTCGAGTGTAATACTCGTGTTTTCAATGTCATTTCAGCTTGGAAGTAACCAGGTATAACGAGAGTAGTTCTATAACTGTAGTAGCAGTTATTTCCGGTCATGTACCGCATAGAGATGCTTAACATCAGGCGGAGTATTGACACATGCCGAATTCAGTACGAGATAATTATTACTGCGTTAATTTATTTCGTTAGGTTTTATCCCTTTAGATATAATCTAATTAGACGTTAACTCTAAGTTTTTTTTTAAATTGTAGCTCGGCATATGACAACGCCTGATGTAAAGCTAGAGTGCGGTGCTTGAACAGTAATAACTGCTACTACAGACTCCGCTATGCCTGCAGATTGGGCTAATAACCATCATCAGTCTGCCTACCACTGGACGACATTAGTACCGGTCAGAATTTTGCGAGATTTAAACGCGAGTTCGGGTCTCATCGATCGTAAGTTTTGCCGCCGCTCTTGACCTATTAATGATCAGAAATTACCTACCTACAGAATATAAGTAAAAAAAAAGAAAATTATGTTACATAACAAAGTTTCTATAAAGGTAAGGAATTGCCAATAACCACGTATTGAATGTCTCTGGACACATCAAACGGGAAAGTTATAACAATGCTATTAAACTTTACGGAACCATGGGCCCTTTGTATGATTTGGGAATACGTTCGGGACCAAACCCTTATATTATGACACGAGAATGAACATTTCTATTAATATAATTAATAATAGATTCTGGAGAAATATAGCTTCGAGTCATTTATTGTTAGGTCAAAGCTAATCCGCTTTCTTATTATGAAAGGGAAAGCGTATATTCAACTGACGATAACTTAAGAATTTATACAACTTACAATCGAGTTTATTTTCATTAATTTGATCCGACACGTTTCAAAACGTTTGTAGAATTGACTAGAACTAACTAGCTCCCTATTCGTTATTGTGACAGGCGAGAGAACCGTTTGCTGAGCCGTTTGTTTATTGAAAAAACATTACGAATACTTTCGGTTTCAAACAGGAATTTTAGGTACTATTTAGTAGGAAAAATGGTCATTAGTCTACTTGTACTCAAAGACATTAATGTTAATTACAACATTAGCTACATTAAAGCGGTTTAAGCCACGAAATCTGGCAGTTATGTAACTTTGTGAGAATTTAACCTTTTTATAGTAGCCCGGCATATGGTGTTAGACTGGAGGTCCGCATCTATGAAACAACTACCAAAAAACGATGTCTGGAGACTCAGTCGTCTCCACTATCTCATACGAAATGTGCACTGTCCGGGTGACTACTTGACTGGCATCTTCAACGTGATGCGACCAACTTCTGACGCCATATTTTGGTGGGTTCGGCTTAAAATAAAACAGATGCTTCCGGATTCTTGTTTATTCAATATTTTCTTAACCGACCTCTGCTACATACTTTTGACAACTGGCATAGACTACAGTCGACGAGGCAAAGATGTTGAGCCATAGACTATAGTCATTCATAACATCAAGCTGATACCAGAACTATTTTTTTAAAATTTATTTTGGAGAAAATACAGCGATAGGCAGAAGCAGAAGCAGAAGCAAAGAAGTATTAAAACATAAATACAATAGATTTACCCGCCACCAAATAAATTTCCCACTATGTACAATAGTTGTGCACTTTCACGAACAATAAATAAATAAATACAATTGTTACCATATTACTTTGATGCAGTTCGGTCATTCAATTAGACATTGTGCGGCAGCCGGGGGCATAACTAGGCACTAGAAAGTACACTAACCAATACACAAAAAAATTAGACAATACTGGTAGAGCACAAATTTTACCGAGTAACCGGCTATTATTCGGTGATAGTTATGTAACTGTTCAAACGAGTTATTCGTATTACCAAATATACCGTCCCATCTCTATTGAAACAACCCTTTCACAAATAAACGACCAACAGTAAATACAGGAGGCACATTTCATTTATTAAACGCTTTATTAAATAATATTAATTGTCCAGGTAAATAGGAATGGGAGCGACAACCCGCCAATTACAATGCCATTAATAATGCCCGAATTATGAAGTGGCAAAATAATAAAAGCCAAATATCAGGTTTCGAAGCACAAATTGCGGTTTTGAATAACGCAATGAATTTATATAGTGGCGTTAAACTGAGCATGGAACCTGTTTACTCTACTCTTTACTGTTTATTTAATGTATATTAACAATTGTTATAATGCTGTTTACTGTACAATTTGCTTGGATTAGAATCCACTATCCTTTTTTAACTTTTATTGGAAATAAACACACGAAAAAAAATTCGAACCAATACGCCATCGAAATTCCTCTATTATATCTTTCAGCCCTATTTTCAGGGTTGACGTCACTATTTTTTTTCAATACAATTAATACTAGTTTAATAATCATATTAAATATTAAAATAAAGGCGTATTAAAATAATATTTCTGAACTTCTGCATTCCTTTCATTGTATCCTCTATCAACACATATAATTTAATAAATAACATACATAATGGATTACAAAATCCTTAGAAACGATTCAATGTCAATAAAAATACAACTGGTTGAAGTATCAATTTTATTACTCGGAGTGTATGTTGAGAGGTGTATAGAACTTAAAGTTATTCTAGAACCATCTTCTTTCTATCGACGAGCTTCAAGATATATGTATTCGAATGCAATATCGAATGAATATACAATTGAATGAATCTTTTCTTAGTATATCAATTTTACTGCAATTTCATTTTTTGTTTTAGTAAAATATTGCTATTAGATAATATAATTTATTACAACAATATTTATACAAAAATGTTTATATTGTATTGAAAGTAGCCAGGTATAACGAGAGAAGTGTGCTAGCAATCTAGACGGTACACGCTCGTCTCCTCCAGCCGGCATAGTGGAGGCGACTGCTGCCCGCACAGGTTTCTCTTGTTCTCTTCTCTCCCGCAGTTGTTTCCATTCATGGACCGCATTCAGCTTTACATCAGGCGGAGTGTTGTCACATGCCGAGCTACATATAACATAGTTACTATGTATGGAAGAACATTGATACCGATCAGAATTTTAACGAGATTTGAATACGGGTCTCATCGAACCGCTAGACCACGGCCTCTCTAAAATGAAGATTGAAGAAAATAAATAGAAAAGTATTTTGTAAAAGAAAACTGATCTTTGAACATATGAGATTTTAAACATCAAAGTTATTTTTTAAAATTACACTTTAAAAGATGACAAAAGAAATTCCTCGCTACAGAGTTATCCGAAGCGACCTTTGCAATAAAACTAAAAGAATAAATGCGATTTTATACTGTAATATTCTTAAAAGTGATATTAAATCCGTTAAACTCATTTGACAGTTTTGTCGTTTCCATTTCTCAGATATTCTAGATTAAAAAGTAGAAATATTAAAATGACAATGGGCCCAATTTGGTATCTACTTGGTATCTAATAGTTATTTTAATAAAACAATATTGTAAAATAATACCTTATTTTTTCATTAATTTATTTATTTCAGTTAATATGCAATGTTTAATTACATAAAAAAACAGACATCATTGAAGCATTTAATAAATAAAATAAAATATTATAATAAAAAATTGTGGGCCCATTTCTCTTAGGCGAATGGGCATTGAAATACCAATTATACTTATTAGAAAACTGTCTTTTTTATGTCATTTGGAAAAAACAAGCATAAAAATCTGTCGCAGCGTAAGATTCCCATCTGTTAAGCAATTAAATTCACCAAGAATACGTAATAAGTCTGGTTAAAATAAACCGGGTCATGAAAATTGCTGGCAAACACGTCCCGAACTGAGATGGGATTCGGATCGTGAAATGAACCTACTGTTTGTCGTGCTTTTGCTTCAGATTTATTATCCTAAATAAAACGAACGAGAATTCCAAATTTACTCTGATTGGCAAAGATATTTTTTACAATCTAGCTTTCCAAAATCTAGAATATTCTGGATTACCTAGAGTTCGTTAAAACTTTTTATCAAATCACCTGCTTTTAATCGCATCGGGATAGTCTTACCTCTCACACCCACTGCTGCACACTCTAGAATGACCAAAGTTTATAATACAATAAAATACCAGCCAAGATTCGAACACGGGTTATGAACTTACGTCTAAGTGCACTCAGCCACTCTCACTCCTTTTTTAAACGTTTATTAAACACCCCTTTTAATGAAAGTTAAATTCAATAAACACTATGTAAATAATATTATTTTAATGTATAAAAATATTAGAAATACAATATTTTAATTATAAAACTTTCACACCGCCGTCGAAAAGTTACGGGAATGTTACGAACAAAACAGTAAGCTATAAAACATACGTTGTATCGGTATGTACATATGCAATTAATTTGTAGCTATACGAAATATAGAAATATCGAATTTATGTTTCAAATAGAAGGGAATAAGTATTATTTTTCATTGTATTGTGATCTCAGCTCCGGGATGTAAAGTAAAATCTAGTTACCATAAATCCGAATACAAAAAGCTGGGGAATTGATTTTGCTGTTGAAGTGAGAGGAAAATAAATATGCCTACACCACATTCAAAAATCCTAAATACCAAATGTAAACAAATATCCAATAGTTCTCAAACTTTTATCATAAAAATATAAAGCATTTTATTATTTTTAAATGTGAACTTTTTTGTATAAAATATATTTATTTACGACTGCCTCTCGACTCATGTCCGCATCTTGACCTAATTTAATTATTTAAACTATTATAATAATAATAATTAACAGCAATCGTAGTACGGTCTGCGGTCACAATATCACAGTTGAATAAAAAATAATACTTACAATCTTTGATTGTTTTTGAATTATTTCCTTACTTTCTTCTGTCTTTTTGCGAGTTTATTAAAATAACACTTTTTGGTTTTAAAATAAGTATTTTCCTAATTGTGTTTGTGTTTCTTCGAATGTTAATGTGTAATAAACGTGGATTATTAGCAATTAAATGTTCGTGGGTAAAATAAGAGAAGTACTCTATAAAGACTTTATGACTGATGAATAGCTAAAAAAAGGAAAACTTTCTCTTATTTACCAACTTTTCTTGTAGTACGAGTAACTCGGCATATGACCACACTTCGCCTGATGTTAAGTTAGAGTGTAATCTATTGAGCCACCACAGGGAGCAACAGTCGTCTCCCGCCAGCTTGAGGATACGATACACCCGTCCATTGACAGTGCACATCGAAGATAATACCGAAACGCGACTAGTTCACTTTGGAACGGGGACCCTTTTTGTTTACAATAAGTGTTTTGTTTCCGTGAATGAGGTATAGTAGGATGTCTGGTATAAATAATTTGCACTCATGTCTCGTATGTTTCTCTGTTCACAGTTGCTCCTTATTGAACAATTTATTAACTTTACTAACTCAACAGTTACCCGTAACGTGCAATTAAAACTTGATGTATGTTTCCAGTACGATATGAAACATATTAACTTTTAATTACTATTTATTTATCAGCAACTTATTAATTGGAAATATTGGAATGGATATTATTTATTTATCATTATTTGGGATAAATCTAGTTTTAAATATATTAAAAAAAAACTTGAAAACACAATTCAAGTAATATAATAAAAGTTAGGGTCTGCCTATCACTTTTTAAATTAAAGTCTAGTGAGCGACCAAAGTAAATATTATAACAAAATTACATTAGCACCGGTCGGAAAATTTGCAAGACAAGACGGGTCTATCGATCGATTCCACAGCATTCTTACATTATTAGTATTTTTTAAATTATAAATTTTTAAATTTATTGCAATCTGTTCAGCACGTGAAAAGCCAATAAACAATCACGCTTACTTTCACATAATATTAATATAGATATAGATAGTTAAAATAAACTGAAAAATGTACATCATATCAGTGACACCATATCGTCAAAATCTCCACGGAATAAACCAATTTGATAGAGTCACAAATACAGAATGCATTCAACTGAATGTCACTGTCACTGTAATATGCAGATGTACGAGTAGTTACAACATTTTACAACGGGCATTGAGGTTTCATGAGTGTTTCACATCTGTCGCACCATCAAAAACGTGCTAAAATTCACCGAACCGTGTCTACATTCTGCAACTATGTTATCTTTGTAACGTGGAAGTGAAACTTTGAGTTATAAAATTTTCTCTAAGCGTATGTTTGCAGTACTCTAGAGTCTAGTTTACGATTAGAAGATTATTTTTATTTTAAACGTGTTTGCAAGACCCTGAAAAGAGTTGTTAAATGATATCGTAAACTAAAGTCACGGGTTCTTCTTTTTCTTCAAATCGAGCGTGTTCGGAGCAACTGATCAACGCGCTCACAATGCCATAGACCGCCAATGAACAATAAAAATAATTGAAACAGCAAGAGATTAGCTAGCGTTTTGGCGGAGATTTAAAGATTTAGCTGGGCATGTGGCAACACTCCGCTTGATATAATCCTAGAGTGCGATCCATGTACGGAAACAACTGCTACTACAGATAAATCTTTAATAGCAGCAGTTGCCTCCGCTATGCCGGCCTGCGGAACCAAGTATGCACCATCTAAATTGGCAATGCACACTACCCTCGCTATACCTGGCTACTTTCAAACTGCTCCCGAAACGCTACGAGGTCACTGCACGAGTGTTACATTCGAAACAATATAGTAATTATCAGTTTCTTCCATTTTTAAGGTGCTATTTTTATAATGGATTATTATTTATTGTCCGTTAAGTTTGGTGAACGTGCGCGAGTGTGGGCAAATTATTCAAAATAGCAGAACGTATGTTTTCACTTTCTCTCCAAAACTTCGTCGTAGGTTTTAATAAAAAATACTCTACTGAAGTTATTTTTGACGTGGTTGGAATTCAACATTACTATTTCTGTAGCAAATTAATGATATACGATACACGAAATTAACTTTATGAATTTTTTTACCTTGAAAATGGCAATTTGTTTACAATGTAATTTTCTTTTTCATAAAACAATAAATACAATTATAATTATAGTAGAATTGTTTCTTAGAGCACGGTATTATTTGGTTTATTACGCCTTAAAAGCTGTTTAATCTACATTAAAAATCTTAATATAATCGTTTAATAAATTGTTCTTCAAAAGTTATTTAAAGTTGTTGAAAGCTAATCTGATCCTTCGTTGAGTTTTGCCCAAAAGTTTATTCGATAATATTTTATATATGTACTCAACACTTATATATTAATAAACATCTCAAAGCTTTAACTCAAATAATATACTCACGACTTTGTCTCTACGAGGTAGACAGAGAATTAATCTTACAAAGAGAAAGCCAAACATTATTTCTCTCTACTTATTTATTTTTGCTTCATATATACATTAACCATCTTGTGCAAATAAGTATCACCTACACTATGCCTTCTTGAGGAGACAAGCACGTCTCCACAGTCGTCCTGGTTGGCAATGCACACTCCTTACGTTATATGGCGTGGCAAACTGGGCTAAACCATCATTACATTGCGTACCACACTTCAGTTTGATTTGATTATAGTAAATAGTAAATAAAAAAGTAAAGAAAAAGAAATTAATTTTTGTATATGTGTATCTTTAAAGACTTTCAATTAAATTAAAATAGATTTAGATATATTTTATTTAGTGACAGTACCATTAGCTTTGTAAAGCGAAACTCAAATGTAATAACATACAAAGTAAATTGAAACGCTGTAAACATGAAAAAGCTCGTGTAGTTTTGCAACAAGAGCAAAAACCACTTAGTTTAGTAATGGAAAATAACTTCAAACAACGAAAAATTGAATATAGAAACACTGTTATGAATAATGTCCATGTGACTACGATATTCATAAAATTAAATAAAAGATCTTTTAAAATTAAGTAGTTTATAAGTAGATTTAATTAATAGTTTTTTTTTATTGTAGCTCGGCATGTGACAACACTCCGCCTGATGTAAAGCTAGAGTGCGGTCCATGAATGGAAACAACTGCTACCGAAGAGAAACCTGTGCGGGCAGCAGTCGCCTCCACTATGCCGGCTTGAGGAGACGAGCATGTACCATCTTAGATTGACAGTGCACACTCCTCTTGTTATACCTGGCTACTTTCAAACTATTCCTGAAACGCGACAAAGTCACTTCACGGGTGTTACATTCGAAAGTGGTGGTACTACCCCAGGACGGCAGGCTGGACAAATAGCCATCATCAGTCTGCCTACCACTCATCAATAGTGCCTATAGGCACTGAGCGACCAAAGTACATGTAACAAAGTTACATTGGTACCGGTCAGAATTAGCGAAGTTCGAACACGGGTCTCATCGATCGTGAGTTCACGCGTCTTACCGCTAGACCACGGCCGCTCTTAAAAATAGTTATAAGTTATATTAAGTTTTTTATGTTTATTAATGTTTAGGGTATGATGGTACAGGCGTAACCGAACTGGGTTAAAAGTCCCTAAATAAAATTGAATTAAAAAAATAATAATAATAAAGAAAAACTTTTGCTGTTTATAGAGGTGTACTACTAGTTCGTTTTGTAATCAAAGATGGTAATATAATTTGTTTCAAAATTATTATACTTACATCTGTACTAATGTTACAAATGTGCATCCTAGAGAAGGACCAAAGACAACTTTTATCTAAAAAAAAAAACTAAGTGAGTGACAAAAAAAACGAAGATTAAATAGGGAATGAAACTGTTCAAGATAGTTTTGTTTGTAATTGATTAATAGCAAATATCAAAACTTACGCCAAATGTGCTGTATAGTTATATGTATACAATAATTTGTTTTAACCGGGTATAACGCGTAGCCGGTATAGCGGAGACGATTGCTGCCTGCAAACATTTATTTGTGGTGGTCATTGTCTCAGACCTTTGTCTGGCTTGCTATTGGCAGTTCACCGGATATCTATCTACAACACATTTGCCTTGTCGCGTTTCAGGATCAGTTTGAAAGTAGCCAGGTATAACGATAGAAGCCTGCATAGCGGAGGCAACTGCAAAAAATCTGTGACAGCAGTTGTTTCCGTTCATGGACCGCACTCTAGCTTAACTTTAGGCGGAGTGTTGTCATATGCCGACCTAAAAAAAGTCTACAGAATAATTCGTTAATTATGACAAACTTAAACAAATTTATGAGCGGCCGTGGTCTAGCGGTGAGACGCGTGAACTCACGATCGATGAGACCCGTGTTCGAACCTCGCTAATTCTGACCGGCACCAATGTAACTTTGTTATATGTACTTTGGTCGCTCAGTGAGAGCTATTAAAGAGTGGTAGGCAGACTGATGATGGTTATTCGTCCAGTCTTCCGTCCTGGGGCAGTACCACCACTTTCGAATGTAACACCCGTGAAGTGACTGTCGCGTTTCGGGAATAGTTTGAAAGTAGCCAGGTATAACGAGAGGAGTGTGCACTGTCAATCTAAGATGGTACATGCTCGTCTCCTCAAGCCGGCATAGTGGAGGTGACTTTTGCGCGTAGAGATTTCTTTGTAGTCGCAGTTGTTTCCATTCATGGACCGCACTCTAGCTTTACATCAGGCGGAGTGTTGTCACATGCCGAGCTACAATAAAAAAAATGTCAATAAACCTACGTACGTCTTACTTTATACAGCCATAACAACGTCTTAAATTAAAACAGTAATTTTCTTTTATATAAAGTCTCAGTTGATTTTATCGTAAGCGAAGACAAATTATCTTTTGAGAAGTCTCGCTGAGTGTGCGGACATAAAATTCCCCCCACTTGAATTAGGGTTATATCTTTAATCTCGGTCATGCAAAACGACCTTCCATACATTGTCTTAAGGTTTAAGGTATTCCGAATAAAGTGCCACTTAAACATTTATTTAAAGTTTCCTTTTAGCTACGTTTAATATAAGCTAAAAGGCCTTCAATCAACTTTAATATAATATAATTTTTAATAGTTTCACCAAAATCTTTTTTTTCCTTTTTCAATATCTCATTCGATTATATAGGTACTTACTTTGTTATATTGGACCAATAAATTTAATGAAAACAATGATGCAATAAAAATAGGATCTAAAATAATTAGGTTTTTTTTTTGTTTATTTTATTATTTATTTATTTTGTTTAAAGCTCATAGAGCGAATGTTTTAAATAATCTTTTGAGCTTTTAAATTCTTTAAACCTAACTGTAAGAGTTTAGTTAGGGATCAGGGCACTATTGAGGAGAAAAATGTGCGCCGTCCAGGTTGACAGTGCATACTCCTCTCATTATACCCTGCTATTCCCAAGCTGTCTTCACGGGTGTTCGAAGTTATATTTGAAAGTGCGTACGCCTTGGGTTATGATTTTTTTTACATTAAATTATTGATATACGAGTATACAACTCCATAATCAATAACGCTCGAAATGTGATGCGACAGAAAAGATGACCGCAGTCACTTTCAGGTTTTCTATCAGTTAGTATCTGTCTTGACAGCAACATTGTCAAATCGTTTGAAGCGGCTTACGATTTTTTAAAGTCCAATAGAGGTTTGCTCCTCTAGTATATAACTCTATATGTATTTAATTATTAAAATTAAATATAAATAAACATAATAAAAACATAACTAAAGATTTATTTTAAAAATACAGGGCTAGTTTGTGCAAATATGTTTTGACAAGAGCCCTGACGCAGGAGGTCATACGTCCTATATCTGTCTACGAATGACTATTTGACCTTTCAAAATCCTTGACCCAATAGCCTATATGCCAACGAAAAACATCGTAGTCTAAAATTTAAAAAAAAAGCTTCAATTATAAATCTTAAAATTATTTATTTATGAACAATTATTGATGTAGGTCCATAATTTCGGTTCGATGCCACGACGATGTACTCTCACGTGTAACAATAGCCGGGAGTTACGGGGATAGACGGTGCACAATCGGCTCCACAATCCGGCACAACGGAGGCGACTTCTACCTACAGATAAATCTCTGTCGTAGCAGTTGTTGCCGTTCAAGTACTGTGGTTTAACTTAACATTAGACGGAATGCAGTCACATGCTGAGCTACTGTAAAAAATCTGCCCCAGCGCAGCGACGATGACGTCTTCATACAAATCATAAGCATTAAATTAACTACATTAAAGTTAACATTGTAATAAATAGGTTAATTAATTAAACTGCTGTAGATTCACTCGAGCAAAATAAATACTAATTAAGTGTAGATAGTCTTGTTTCGAAGTTTTGATATATTGTGACAATTATTACTGTTTATTATATAATTTTTAAGATGAAAGAGAGGTCGTGGTATAATGTGAAGCAATAAGAAAGTTATGTGTAAAATAAAAAAGGAAAGTTTTTATTAATAAAATTAATATTTCTTTGTTTTGTTACGTATGCATTCCGAAACTACCATAATCAATCAGTTTAGATTGTTTTTTGTGTTAAATCACACGTTTGAAATAATCTGTTAGAAATAATTGCGTTACCTATTAGTTTAAGAACTATATCGATTGTTAATTCATTAATTTTCTATTTAAAAACTTACGAAAGAATGGGGAAAATATTAAAAATATAGATTCTAATTCTTAAAACTTCATATTAATTGAAATGATCAAAACGATTTCTTTATGCGGCGTAGATTGCTGAATAAGTTCCCGCGGTTTCTAAGCGCATGCGCCTTAGATGAACTCTGTCCTTTTTCTGCGAAGTACGCTCCAGTCAGCATTGCGCATCGCAGCGCTTCACCTCCCGTGTGTGCGTGGCAGATGCTGAGAACAGTGTTATTGCGTGTTGACAATGCTTGCCGACTTACCACCGACGACGTTAAATCCAGCGGAACTTTTACTCGCCGCACAATATTCGAGCAACACGATGTCTTTCAGCCGCTTCGCCGAGGATTCCCGCCTCACGAGTGCGAGCGCGGTAAACGGTTGTTGCATTAACTTAAGTATGTTTATTTACGATCTTTCCACAGAATTGAGACGCAGTTATATCTCTAAATATAATGTATGCTGAGCTGTCGTTCACAATGCGACATTGAAGTGATTATGTAAACACTATACTAGTATTATGATCCGTGCTTCGCTCGGACACTGCAATTATTAATTTGCGATTCAGCTCAAGATTAATTTATTTTATATTGATTATTTATAAATATATTATAGTATAATTATTAAAGAAGAACCTTTTAACCTTTCCACGTCACCGATCAAGGCGCACAAAAAGTGCTTCGAAATGATCAGAGTTCATCGAATCGTGTGAAGGATGATGTTCGATGAGATCGTAAAAGAGGTCGGAAGTGGTCGTGAGGGGAGTCGTAAAGGGTCGCTCTTTGCTTAGAAGTAACATTCTCGTTGGCGACTTGTTGCGCTCAACGAATGGCGTCACAACGCATAATTGCGTTATGTATGCCTGATCTCGCCGATCTTCCTCATCTCCATAATGAGATGAAGTATTTCTTTTCCTCGTTTTCGCCGAGAGTTTATTTGTTTGCGTTGGCCGTAGTATTGTCTACGGTTGTTTGTTTAATTTTGTACGATGTTATTGAATATTAGACCTAAATATATGTAGAGTTGGAGAACTTTTTAAACAATAAAATAAAAAAAGTAAAAATATACCAAAAAGTGAGTAGGGAAATTATTGAAATAAAGTTTTAGATGGTTTGAGTGAAGTTCTTTGTTCGCACAGACAATGTATTAGGTCATGAGGGTCATACCGTCCCACACCTGACTTCTACGCGACCTTCCAAGTTCATGTAAACAGAAATCGAACGAGAAAATTGCAATATTATAAAACAGAGACCGTGAACTGGATTAAACGAAAATACACGTTTATTTATATGCTCATATATAATAGATAAATTATTAATTAAGACTCAGATATAAGGCGAATGACTTTGATCATGTAAAGTCGAGTTTCGATGCACCTCATCACATCGTAGTCGCGGTGAAATGGAGATGTTCAACAGTAAAGAAACGGTGGATCAAAGAAACTCTATAAAAATCTTTTAATGTTTGCACAAAATCCAAAGAAAAACCATATAAAAACTTTATTATATTGATATTGCACCCTTACAGCAAAGCTGTTTCAACTCAAAAATCGCGATAACCTAATTCTGGATTTCCTGATTCTAATACTTTTTGATCATAATAACAATGCACTTATTTATACAGAATATAGTCTTATATCGTATGAAAAACAGTCAAATCGAGTCCCAGTCAAGTTGACTTGACTCAAATAGTTTTTCGACACGTGACCACATTTTGTCTGATGTTAGGATAGAGGGAGGTCCATGAGCGGAGACAATTGTTACCATAGAGAAATATCTGCAGACAGCAGTCGCCTCCGGTACTTAACGTGAGTTGAAACTGTAATCCTCCCGTTGTCTTCGTTTTATCTATATAAAAATGTATCCAAATTCAATTTATATAGTAGTGGACTCTATTTAAACTAATACATTATCTTCAGGGAGGTTTATATCTTTTAAATCTAATTTTATAAACCGGTTTAGAACTTTGTTGCAATTGCAATTTTGTTGTCAATTACAAATGAATAAAATGTACCCAAAGACAGCTGGCAATTACTTTTATTTCTCTCTTTAATTAAAGAATTAGGCCTAATAATGTCGACTCTATTAACACATGCAATCTTGAACCCAAATACACCCTTTAACTAGGGTTGCCAGCATTTTTCCTGTATAACTTATTATTATTATTATTTTTTATATTGTAGCTCGGCATGTGACAACACTCCGCCTGATGTAAAACTAGAGTGCGGTCCATGAATGGAAACAACTGCTACTACAGAGAAATCTCTACAGGTAGCAGTCACCTCCACTATGCCGTCATGAAGAGACGAGCATGTACTATCCAGATTGACAGTGCACACTCCTCTCGTTCTATCTGTTCACTTCACGGGTGTTATATTCGAAAGTTGTGGTACTGCCCCAGGACGGCAGACTGGATCATCAGTTTGCCTACCACTCTTTAATTTTATTTTTAATATATATATTTTTAATTTAATTTAAATAATTTTAACTAATAAATAATTAATTTAATTTAGGTATAGTTTTGTGTTAGTTTTTTATTTACTTTCTTATTTATTTAATAGTAAGAAGGTGTGTAAAAGTAGGTAAACGGTGAGAATGTACTCTGTACACAGGGCAACCTAATCGGAAAGCCAGGACTTTTTTTTACATTTTTATTGTCTCTAAATTAAACATTAAACTCGCCGTTCTCATTTTTGAAATCGTAAAATAGAGGCCATTCTCGTGAACAAAATTTTCGTCGCATCAATAAGTCCTTTTACGTCCGATACATAGTTTCTGATAGGGATTTGATATGCAATAAATGCCTAGTGCTGAAGGCAATGCGTAAAAACCTTTTTTTACGAGCGCTTCCAATTCCAATGTGATTTAAGAGGTTTTGCAAACCCTATTTCATAATATAGGCTGGTTGGTGGGCAGATAACTCGTCCTAAGATAGTACTGCCTCCATTTTTTTTTAAATCAGCTTGAAAGTAGCCCGAGTTTAACAATATGCACGTGACTCGTCTCATTGAGTCGGTATAGCGAAGGCAGTCACTAGACAGTTACTAGACCTCCTTAAAGCTCTGCACAAAACTGATTTAGCTATTAATTTAATCATAAGTTAGATATTTAGATGTTTTCAATATAATAATTGAAAATAGATAAATAAAAATTATTTTTTTATATTTTAATCAAAAAAACCGCGATAAAATAAAAATAAACAGTTTAAACTCCGACACTGCATTAAATTCTTAGACTTACTTACTAGAGCGTATCGTCATAGACGCGTAAAATCTAATAGAGTCCGAAATAGCAGTATCATGCATTCATTTTAAATTGTTAAAGAGTAAACCGTAGGTGGCTATTAAGTTTTATCATTTATGGTCGCTCACGTTTAAATAACGCCTACACGTTTAGGCTTGGGGGTCTACCGCGATCTTGCATAGTTTTATTTTGCGTTTATTCCGATACAATGACGATAAACGAAACATTGGCTCTCTCAGAACCAAAAATTCCCCAAATTCGAAACATCCACTAATTTGAAAATGCAACCCGACTAGCGTTTACAAGATTTTAACGTCAAATCAACGATTTTGTTTGTGTCAAAACTTCATAAATGTTTAAACATCAGAGTAACAAACTTATTGGCCGAAACTTCGTTTTCGTTCGTTTGAAAGTAGCCCCCCTGAAAGCGCCTTAAAAGAGAGCCGTGATGCGCAATAAAACAACATTTATTTACTAAGTAACTTTCTACATTATAACTATTTGTATAGGATTATTTTTCTTCATATTTTTAATATCTTTTTTTTTAAATTTCGTTGTCGAACTTTATCGCGCGAACTTTATATTATGTTTATAATAACCCCAATATCTATTTACCAAATTAATTTAGTGTAGCATCAGGCAGGGTGTTGTCAAACGTTTGCCTATTAAGTTAAAAAAAAAACTAACAAACTCGACTGTAACATGCGCATGCGACGTTTTACATTAGAAAACATGCTGCAAACAGGAACAAAAAATCTGCGCATGGCCTAATAAATTGTATGTACTTCGATGCAACATGATTGTTAGGTTTTAGACATAATTGTACCCTAATTTAATTATTTTTTTAATGCACTAAGCTATTGTTTGTATCATATGCGCTTAGCGACCAAAGTACATACATACATAACATAGTTACATTGGTACCGGTCAGAATTTAGCGAGTTTTGAACACGGGTCTCATCGATTGTTGATTCACATTTTCTACCGCTAGACCACAGCCGCTCGAGTATCGGATTAAAAAATGGAATCGAACCAACACTTCTCAAATCATAATGGTTTATTTCATTTGTCATAACTTCTAAAATTAAACATGCTAACGATTCTATAAATAAATATAGTATTTTATTTATAATGAAACGATCTAAATATAAATCTCAAAATTAAACTTATTCAATTTTATACAAACAAAAATAACCTAAATAAATAGGAAATGTGTTGTCGCGACTTCAGAAATACTTCGTGAAGAGTATTTAAGTTTTCATTTCATTATTTTTACATCGTAATAAAGGAATTCTTTAGGTCAAAACAGTGGTTTCATATGCTTGTAATTGTATTAAGCATTTTGGGTTCCCGTTTAATCCCTAGGGAATATTATAAAGGGATAAAACATTGCCGCGTGCCGTTCCATTCGTAGAAAATCTTTAATAGCTATATCGTGATGTTTTACTCATGTAATTTCACCTATAAATAAAACAACCTGTCGCCAAATATTTTTTCAAATCGTAGACATGGTCTAGCGGTAGGGCGTGAGAACTCAGGGTCGCTGAGAGATTATATTTTACAATACGTGCTAACTTTGTAATTAATTAGTGTATTAATTTGTTGTGCGCCTGCTGTCCATTACAACATATGGAATACTGGCTTTTTATCAAAGCGTTTGCGATTACGACATACATTAAGATAATTAAAAAATATATATATATATAAAAAACAAAAATTTTACTAGCCGGGCGTGACAAGAGAAGTATGCGCTGTCAACGCAGTATCCAGATACTCCATATACCGGGAAATACAGAGAAATAATGTTACTTTTCATGGTATCATTATCGTTCCCTGATTTAAATAAATAAAATTATCGTCTTCGTAATAAAGATCGTCGTAGATGGCAACCCTAAATTGAAGGTAATTTGTTTAAGTTAAAACTGATTACTGGTAACTAACTATCCGTGAAATGATGTAATATAAAGTTATGACATTATCTGATAAGAATCGCTTATTTTAAACAAATTGTTATAATGCCTTTTTTCTGACGTAAATTGCGGCAATAAATAAACTAAAATATACACTGAGACCCAAAAATTCTGGGGCACTTTTAAAAACCGCGATTCCATTTAGGAAATATGTTGTGAGTAAATTAGTATAATTAACCTGTGTTAATGCACACTTATTCAAGTCATTTACATCATAGTTTTTCATGAAATCACATTGATCAACTCGGGTAATACTCGCGGCCAAAAATGTTTTGAAAAACAAAATCGATAATATGCAATAAACATACAAATCATGATATTCTAACACGACTTTTATTTGTTACAACTTTACAACTAAAAAATATATGACGTGATAAATATCAGTTTATGTAATACTGACGTATGTAGAAAGTTGTCGACGTCACTCACTGCTTGTTTAACACGCAATATCCTTTTACATTTGTTTACAATCCACCGAATGCAGATAGATTTATCTTTGTAAGCTTTGGAGCTTTCCCATCGGAACGTAGCGTCATAGACGCGTACAATTTAAAAACGTGTGATGTTCAACGAAGGGACAGTCTTATCAATCTGAACGGCTACATTCGTCCCATCGAGACTGCAGACATTATTACTCTGTGATAGCAGTTGTTTTTACTCACAGACCGCAGTTGATCGCATTCAAGCTTAACATAAATTAGGCGAATCTTATATAATTTCATATTATAATAATAATAAACGTTTATTCGTAGTATTTAGGTACATATTTACAAATTTTAGCTTAACGCCATTAAACCACAATGGTTTATCTTGGCGTTGCACATTCGTCCCTTATTTAGATAAAAGACACACTATTTAAAAAATAGATACACTTTTAAACAAATTATAATCAACCAAAGACTATACAAAATTTCAAATAAATAACGGGTATTCTGAGAAACTTATAATGTACTTTTTTTATATACAGGTTGCTTCAAAAAGTATAATTTTTATTGTTTAAGCATCCTTATTTCCGACGAGAGTTTGTTATATACATTGTCGGCTAATAACTAGAGCTTACCATCGGGAGTTGAGAAGTCCGAGCAATAATACTAAGATTTAAAAATAGTTTAGTATACGATTTCCGTTCAAAACTCTAGTTCAAGGGATTGTAGACTTTTTAACCTAAATACCACATTCACTAACCCCACCACTAAGTCCCAAAAGACAAGTTTTAGTTAACTCATCATATCAAAATACTGCAGTTTCAAATTTATTGCAATTTATTACAATGTAATCAAAAGAGACAATCGTGGGCCGTAGAGAGCTCTGAGGCCGAGTTAATCCAGTACAGTAGTAGTTTACGCCGTGACAAGATCTCTCCACCGATAGGATCGCTTCATTTGATTTTTTATCACCTCGGCTGTCTAAATAACATCGTCTTATTGGTGGACTGGTCTCGCGTTACGGCGTAATTGTAACCTCGTACTTATCTTGTTGTTATCGGTTCGTTTAGATCAGGGATGCACAGACTTATTAAGACTTGGGGCCACTCGGGCAAATCATGAACTGATGGCGGGCCGCCAGAAGTATAGGTAATTAAAGACAATAAAGTATTGATAATAATGTATTAAAATTGAAAAAGAATCTATTAATTTGAAGCGTGGCACTGCGTAGTGCTTACAATCTTTTTTATATTTGGCTCAAATTTACTTGTAGCAACACGTAAAACTGCTTCCAAACTTTCATTTGCAAGGCGGTTCCGATTTTTTGTTTTATTATTATTTAGTATTGAAAAGGTTTGTTCACACATATAGGTAGAACCAAATAAGCTGGCACTTTTCAGAGCGTTTATGCGCAACTCTTTGTACGTATTTTTATCAATGCAGCGGTAAAAGTTCAGCAAGTCTCCTTCGTTGAATTTGTTGCGTAAATCTTGGTCGTTTTGAATGTCGATAATTTCTAACATTTTTTTTTTGTTTTATTCTGGAATAGAATTCAATATTTTTCGAATGTACGAGAGTATTATTTTTGCTGTCGGCGGGCCACCAGTTTGCGACCGGCGGGCCGCGGTCTGTGCATCCCTGGTTTAGATATTATTATATAATAAAAAGCGGAGCGTGAAAAAGCACCTTCTTGGGCCGGCTTAGAGACGGCGACTGGGTCCACCGTGTGCTGCAATTCTCCAGTCGTCGACGCTCATGGACCTCCACTGTGCTTACCATCAGGCCAGTCGACGTCACCTGTCGCGTCAATATAAAAAATGCGATTAATACGGTACATGTGACATTTTCAGTTAATGCAGTTTAATCTTCCCACTGGTAACCTTTAGCGTTCTTGCCTGAAACAGGGACGCCCACGATCCGACTAATATCGAATGACGTCACATTTATTTATAGACTGCATAACAGCTACGTGTAGCTAGCCCGAGCCTGAGTCGATTTACACGTGTTTGTTTTCGCTTGCAACTTCTCTTTGTGTCGAGTTTCTTTTTTTTTGTACCTCACAGGTTTTAATATAAACTGAGTTTTCCGAAGTAAACTTAAAGCATTTATATATACTTGCAATTCTTTCTTTCAGTTAAAAGTTAAGTTGGTGGCAGGCAGACTGTCATCCTGGGCTTATACCATCACTTTTAAGTAGTCGGCTTGGGGCAGTACCACCACTTTCGAATGTAACACCCGTGAAGTGACCTTGTCGCGTTTCGGGAATAGTTTAAAAGTAGCCAGGTATAAGAGAGGAGTGTGCACTGTCAATCTAGATGGTACATGCTCGTCTCCTCAAGCCGGCATAGTGGAGGTGACTGCAGCCCGTATAGATTTCTCTGTGGTAGCAGTTGTTTCCATTCATGGACCGCACTCTAGCTTTACATCAGGCGGAGTGTTGTCACATGTCGAGCTACAATAAAATAATAATAATAATAACAACCTATGAGTGAGTTTCGGAAATTTAATAATAGCCCGATTGATACACTCTGGAATAGCGGAGGTGACTCCTTTTAATACCACTAATATTACACATTAACATTCGAAGAAACGCATGTCTAGGAAAATAATTCAAGACAGATAACCTAATGTCTCCAAATGGCCGCCATACTCCTTTACATATGTTATGTAAAAATTTATAGTTTTTTAAACTTATCCTAATATGTTTATATCTTTGTCTCGTATGTGTTCCGGAACTATCAGTACGCATTCGGCGATAGAATTGCGATTGCATTAGGTTATTGTACATTGTCCTTTTTTTTAGCGTAGTGGGTAAATTTACAGAACACAGCGAGCGATGTAACGGGAATTAATCTCAGAAAGATTATCTAGGGATGCGTACAAAGTAATTAACAATTTATTGCCATAATATTTTATTTAATACACCGCTTAAGTAAATATTTAGTAAAACGTGTGAAATTTGTTAGAATCTAGAATATACGGGAAGCCTATTTTAAAGCTTAGTTCATAGTAGCGTTATGTTTAGCCGTAGTATTCTGTTGACAAACTGATTACGCTCCACCGACCGGTGCCTGCCGTACTGCAACGAGATTAGGAACTAGGTCAACTTCAATTCTTCTATTTGGATTTTAATATGAAAATTTTATTATGTGTATCTGGAGTCACGATAGCGGATAGAATGAGGAATAGTGTTGTGCGCGATATATGTGCTTTGAAAGATGATGTAGTGACGAGAATTGAGAAAGAAATGCTTCGATGGCTTGGGCACATGGAAAGGATGAATGAAGGGAGATTGACGAAAAGAATATATAAATCTGATGTGAATGGATGCGTTAAACAAGGCAGAACCGGGAGGGTGTTTTCACAAGTCAAGATCGATTGAAAGCCGGGCTTCCTAGTGCTCATAACCGTCAGGCGTGTATGAAAAGATTTGTGGATGTGAGGGAAGCGAGAGAGTTGTGTCAGGATCGTGGTAAACACCACTTTAGAATGGAGAGTTAAACCGATGCAATGTAACGATTTGAACTTCAAAATCTTGGCCGGTATTATTGTAGCTAACTATATGACAAAACTCCGCCTGATGTAAAGTTAGAGTGCGGTCCATGAACGGAAACAACTGCTGCTACAAAGAAGACGATTATGTACCATCTAGATTAACAGTGGACTCTCCTCTCGTTATACCTGGCTACTTCCAAACTGTTCCCGAAACGCGACAAGGTCACTTTACGGGTGTTAGATTTGAAAGTTGTGGTACTTCTCCAGGACGATAGACTGGGTTAATAACTATCATCAGTCTGCTACCACTCTTTCTAATTCTTAATACAATACAACTCTTTTAAGTAAGTATATTATAATTTGTTTTAAAACCGATGTTTATTAATGTTTTAATTACAGAGTTACATAGTAGTTTCATTTCAAAGCTTTCATTATGTTGCCGTCAACAACCTAAGTACGTAACTTTGTGTGAGTTATGACGATTCTTGTTCTACGACGTACTCATATAATAACTTTTGGTTAATAGAAAACGACGCCCAAATTGGTTTTAATTCATTTAGGAGTCGTAAGCAGAACTATAACGGTCATTCATTAGTCCTGGAGTTGGTAATATCTACCTACACTTTCAAGTCTAGGAAACACCCACGACGTGATCTAGTCGCGTTTAAGAAGCACCTTGGAAGTAAATAACAAGCGTGCACATTCGTCTTCTTAAGCCGGCATAATGGAGGCGAGTGCAACGTAGTGTATATTTCATTCATGAGTTTTTTTTAGATAATTTATTTTTCCTGTATTTATTTGACTTGACTAAGACTAGAAATGACGTGCGTGAATGTGTTTGATATTAAAATTCTTTTTACAATTTTAAATCGAAAATGTACAATTTGAATTAAAAGTCAAAATAAAAAAGTTTAGTAGCTCTGGAGTTTTGTGTTATAATTTTTTAGAAACGATGTTAATTTGATTTATTTTGCATTTAATTTTAAATATGGAATATGTTGCCTTTCATTCTAGCCATCGTGGCAAACAATTTTAAACCCTATTTCTTTTCATATACGTCAAAAATTCAAACTGACATACAAACTGACCTTGACCTTGAACTAATTGTAATCAAACGTTGCGTTTTGTGTTCCATTTTTTAGAATTAAATATGTATTTATTATGTTTTGTTTTTATTATTATTTTATATTTTTAATATTTTTTTATGATTTATGTTTTAAATTGTATTTGAATTTCGCTTGAGAAAAAAATGTAATTACAAAATTACTATTGCTATTGGTAGTCAGACGATCTTCAATAAACAACATTCATAGCCGAACATTCCGCATAGAGACAACATTTTAATTAAACTACGTACGGTCGTGTGTGTCCAACGTTTGAAGTAAAACCCGATTTATCATTTCAATGAAATGTGAAATTTCGTTCCAAATGGATATTGGCTATTAATGTATTTTCCTATTTCCGTAGTTTCAAAATTCTTTTTTATGGCATTATAACAATTTGCCACTGTCAAAGTAAATATTTGCTTGCAGCTAATATTATTGAGCATAGGTACTACATAACAGATTATTTATTCATCACACTAAACAGTCAGGTCGAGTCCAAGTCAAGTAAAAAATAGCTTCATTTTAAAGTAGTATATACATACAATCTTTACTTTCAACGGAGTTTTGGAGGGAAAATGAAAACGTACGTTCTCTTCTTTTGGATTGTTTGCCAACACTCACGCACGTTCACGAACACTTAATAAACTTAATAAATGGATTATTACACATTAACACTCGAAGAAACACAAGTTTAGGAAATAATTCAAGACAGATAACCTAAAATGTCTCCACATTTCCGCCAAAATACCCTTAAACTTTTTTTGCAATCAGATTAATATTTGAAGAGGATTTATGGTTATTGATTATAATTTTTTATTCCGGTAAATTGTACTTTCTGATAAGATAAATATGAGAAATTCTATTAAGTAATAATAAATTACTATTTGAGAATATAATTGGTAAAGTATTTCTAAGGTTATATAAATCGTTTTCACTACCCGTGCTCCTAACTTTCTGTTTCCTGAAGACCAGCTGGAAGAAAATGTTTTGCGGCATTAAGCTCGCCTTTTGATTTATGTCAAAAAAGTTTTCAAAATAAACAAATAAATAAATAACTCATTAGTTTAGTTATTTTTGTATTTAGTTCATTAATAATTTTTGTACATGGTTTCATATTTTATATTCATTGCAATATGAACCAGTAATATGAACTTCACGTATTATATTTCTACAAAGACAAAGACATGCGGTTAATTAATTCTTAGAAATCAAACTATGACATCTGTTAATAAACATTTACATTTTGTACTAACAATACGAGTTAATAATCCTGTTTTATTAAAGCTGTTCAGTCATTAAAGACCCTATAGCAATCTTATATATTGCATCGACCTTGACAGTGCCTAATAATAATAATAATAAAACTCTTTATTGTGCAAACAAAAAAAACAGAACACTTATACATTTATCAAAAATTAGATAACACAATAGGCGGCCTTATTACTGAGCAGCAATTTCTTCCAGGCAACCTATAGAGGATGGAGAATAGTATAAGAGATAGAAACACACAATAGAAAATAAATAAATAAATAGAGTATATATACAATAATACGCAAAAAAAACTATTATTTTCACTTTTTCACACACTTTTAAAAAGAAAAAGTACAGTCTCTACATCATGATTTTGCGAATAAATTAATGCAAAAATAAAAGTAATTCGACGAGTTTTCACTGTAAAAAACTACACCAGAAATTTTACTATACCTTACTTTACTTTTAACGCTTACTTCACGATGTTTCTTTATCACATTTATAGAATATCTTCGAAGAAAAATGTAGAAGTAACGTAGAAGAAAATAACAAAGTCCAACTTTTTTTAGTTTTATTTATATATAATAGGAGACATCCTCATGAAAGCTGGGCTGCCTAGTGCCCATAACCGTAGGGCAAGGCATGAAGAGAATTGTGGATGTGAAGGAAGCGAGGGTGTTGTGTTGGGATCGTGGTAAGTGGCGTGCCCTTGTCTCTGCCTATCCCTGTGGGAAAAAGGCGTGACAATTGTATTGTATGCCAGTGTCAAAGTAAATATTTTTGCATCAAGTTAATAAATTGTGCATCACGTGTTATTCATTCATCGCACTAAATAGTCAAGTCAAGTCGAAAATTGCTCCAGTAAAGTGGTGGAACAAGTCCAACTTTATATACTGTAGTTTAATTTTTCTTCAGACACGTAGTTGCTGAGTAAAGCTGCTTCAAAAATGACAGTTGGCAAACATATATCGTACAAGTAGTTTTTCTTAATAGTAGTCGGCATGTGACCATACTTCTTCCGATGTTATGCTCGAGTGCGGTCCAAGAGCGGTTAAGTGTAGACAGAAAACATTTTCATATTCTCCTCTAAGTTCTTTAGGGCATGTTTAAACTAATATTTTTTGCAATAAGTATATTCATTCGTATAAACTTCAATGGAAACGAATCCTTAAACGGTACTCAGGATGAGGCGCGACGTGTGGGACGAGGTCGAATCAGTTTGCCAAATCACTCCTAACTGAGTCGGTAAAGTTTACACAAATCTCGGAGAAGTTTCCTGGATCGTTGCCGGAATTTAGCGCTTTTAGAAAACTTATAAATTCAACTTTTGCGATACACCACTTTTTCAGTTTGATTTTTATTATTATTTAGTGATTGGCTAAAGAAAATCATTTAACTACTCCAGACTATTTTTCCCGTATCTAAATTAAAGATACACGAGAGGAGTGTGCACTGTCAATCTGGATGGTGCACATTCGTCTCTTTAAACCGGCATAGCGGAGGTGACTGCTGCCTGTGGTGTGTTATCATATGCCGAGCTACATTTAAAAATACATATTATATATTTACACAGACATTTCTGCGTACAATGTCACGCATTACATATGTGATCTGTTTGACAAATTGTAACATGCAGTGGCCATGTGGCTGATAGGTAATAATGTCGTTCAAGTCAATTGGTTGCAATTAAGTTTATAATTAGATACATGCTTTATTATTGAAACTTAATTGGTACTTTCATTAATAAGTTAAAAATTCATTTTAAAGATCTATCGTTTTTTTTAATACATCCCTAATGGCCGGTAAATCAATTCTAACTTAATCGGGTGGTGCTGTGTGAACTAAATTTTAATCCAAAACGATTTAGGCACTTTTTAAGTGAAGAAGTCGCTTAATAATTAAATAGAAGTAAATAGAAGTTGTTAATTATTTTTAAAAAATATTCTTAATATTACAAACAATTCATATAAATATACCTATTAAACTTTTAAAAACATGCTCGTCTCCTCCAGCCGGCATAGTGGAGGCGACTGCTGCCCGCACAGGTTTCTCTGTAGTAGCAGTTGCTTCCATTCATGGACCGCACTCTAGCTTTACATCAGGCGGAGTGTTGTCACATGCCGAGCTACAATAAAAAAAAACATTTAGAAGTCAAATAAAAACAATTAGACTCGAGCTTATCACACATAGAAGCAACAAAGAGCCACATGGAAGTGTCAAACAAAATCGACATCAATACTCGGGTCTCGGATAACATTTATCTTATCCTCTACTTACAAAAGAACAGTCGCTCTTTCCCCTTACCTACTGATAAAACTGGTCATCAAAACATTAACCACATGTCGCTGACTAATATAATTGCTTCTTCGAATGGAACCGTAATTCATTCAGAGTAATAATGTTTTACATATCGCATCCCTTGAGTCTAGAATTAAATTGTTTTAACTAAAAAGAAAAACATTTTTATAGATTCTGATTTCTATTTACACTATTTTTATTTATTTATTTAGCTTTGTATACAAAGCACACTGCCACTGGAGCTAGTCTGGGGACTGTGTCTCCAATGGCAGTGCTCGACTTAAAGTTAACTTAGAACTTAATCTTAATTAAATTTACTAACACTAATATAAGTTCATCTATACTAACCTGTGTGTGTAACTTTAAATAGATAAATAAAGATTATTATTATTATTGTTATTTGGATGCAGTGTGTGTATGTGTGTGTGTGATTGGGGTATATGTAAGGGAGTGTGTGATATAACTAAAACTAGTTTCCTCGTAATTTCGTGACAATAGATAATTACTCACAATACTTTTACACTTGTGATCATAAAGATTTTTAATATTTGGGAATTTGTCCATTTTGTTGTAGAGATGGACAGCTATACAGGGGTAGAACGTTTTAACACGAATAGAATAGAGTATATAAAGTTTATTTGTTTTTCTTTTTAGTAACAATGCAATCTTTGACAAGATTGGCATGTTTCCGAATGATTGTGTTGCGTGTATACAACAATGTATACGACAACATAAGTTTATAAGGCAACATGTTTTTAATAAGGCAAGACTTGTTCAATCATAATAATAGTAGCTTATACTTATTTTATCCGAAACAATGTAAAAGAAAATAACACATATCCGGCAAATCCATACAAATTAAGGTCTAATGGCGGTACACGACACATCCGATTCCCTTATAAAGAGCAACAAAAAATAAAGCATCCTTGTCACGTGCCTCGACCCAACCGACATCAGGAAGGCGCAGTTTTCGGCACCGATAAATAAGCAATTATCGACACGGGCTACCTTACGTATACGGTTCATTTTTTAGCTCCTTCACGATATTCCATTAATTGGTCAATAAATTATTCTAATATCCTCCCACAATCTCGTCCTATTCACTCTTGAGATATTCAGACGCTTGCCGCGATCCAATTTCAACTTTTTCAATTCAAAGCTTTTATCGATTTAGTACTTAGTTTGTAGAACGTTTTTCCTTGATATTTTTATTTAAGATCTAATACTAACAAGATATTATTTTCTTTTTCAGGTAATTCATCTTTTGAATCATTCGGATGTTTTTCTGGTAACGTAGGACGTTTACAATGAAACAAAGTTTTTGTTAACATTTATATCGTCTCATTCTTACGTTTAACAAAGATGTGACAACTGTCTTTCAACAGAACACTATATAATACAGTTGACGTAAATTCTATTTAATATTTAATTTATATTTTATATCACGTTTTTGTAAATACACATTTATAAAATGCGTTTTAAAAGCAATGTTTTTATGAACTCTCCACATAAAAAAATGGCGAAGTTTTTCCAAATGAAAAACACGTCAATTTAATAATTAACCCTTTTTAACTGGACGAGATGATCTCAAAATTAGCTAACAGAGCCTTTTAAAGCTAAATTGTCTGAACTTTAGATTTTGTGATAAAAAAGCGAGGGAGAGTAAACAGTGGGAGAAAATGTACGTAAGCCGCTACCTTGTTGTAGGGTAGCCATATTTTTCAGTAATAAAAATATTAATTTATTCAACGTCGTGTCGTATGTGTATAATTACTGCATTTAGGGAACTTCTTCCATTACTAGGGAATATCTTATTGGGATGAAAATTCTCTCACTATATTAGCTGGGAATAACGAAAGGAGTGTGGCCTGTCAAGATGCACATTAGTCTTCTGGCGAAGAGGAGACTTCTGCCTGCAGACATGGATCACACTCCAGCTTAACATCAAATGGAATATGGTCCCGTGCTACTATGAAAAAAAAAAGTTTTTTTTATTATAGCTCGGCATTGACAACACTTCGCTTAATGTTAAGCTAGAGTGCGGGCTATGAACGGAAAACAAATGCTACTACATATAAATATCGGCAGGCAGCAGTGGCTTCCACTATGCGGCTTAAGGAGACGAATACACATCATCCAAGTTAACAGGCTACTTTCACGCTGATCCTGGAATGCGACTTGGTCACTTTACTTCTCTTGAAAGTGGTGGTACTACCGTAGGACAGTAGATTAGGCTAATACGCTTTATATTTTAGCCTTTATTTTTAAGTTGTGTTTGAAATTTCTGTAACCATCTTAACTTGGTCAATTTATGCGATCTTAGATTTCTCTCTCGTACTTTCAAAGGCTTGTGTTAAGAGTACTTCACTAAAGATGCCTCAGACAATTCCTAAGCACCTACCTAATACTTACAAGGTTACCCTATTTCTAACTTAAAATCATGAATAAGTATTACAATTTTCAATGTTAAGTTCTCAGTGTAACTGCTGTATAGAGAAATCAACATTTTGTACCGTTTCCAAGTTGTTAATCGCCTCTGCTAAGCCGATTGACATGGCAGATTCTACACGTTGTTTTTAATCTCTTTTCGCTGTTATTTCACTGAACTGCAACGATTTTCTTATTCGACCATCCTATAATGCAGGATCTTTCAACTGCGGTGGGATGAGACATCCTATTAAACCAGTATAACAATCACGGCTACTATCCTCATATCTGCCTTGCAAGAGCTGTTGTCTTTTGACCGCAGTTTAGCTTAACATCAGCCCGAATGCGGTCACACGTGTTCCTGTAAAATAAAATTAATTTAATTACATCCCTACATTTTAAAATTTATTAAAAAAAATCATGGGGCACATTCGTCTCCTCAAGCCGATATAGCGGAGGCGACCGCATTCTAACTTAACACCAGGCAGATTATTGTCATATGCCTTGAGAGTATAGTCTTCAATATATAATATAAATAATTAATTATAAAATATATAGACAACGGAAAGTTTTAGTAAATGTTGGTAACCCTAATAGTGTAGTAAGGCATGTTCTTGTGTATTTCACCGCTATATCGCAACGCGGCCGGCTGCTTTTTAATTTAGCTCTCTTTCCATTGTTAAAATCAAAAGAAGCATTTCAGATTTTCAGTGATTTTCTCTAAATATCTTTAACATACATTAAAAGAGTGGCAGGAAGAGGGATGATGTTTATAGGACTTCTTGCACACAGATCCCAAAACGCGATTAGGTCACTCCACTGTTGTTTGTTACATTTGAAAACGGTGTGTTACGTTCGTCGTTGAAAAGACTTTCCTTAAAACATTTCATTTATGCTATTTGGCAACGAATTGTTGTTTTGTACAAATATAGGTATTAAAAACACGTTTTTTATGTTGCTTAACCCTAGACAACTAAACTATATTCACAGTTCCATAAAACGTGCGTAGTAACTAAACTTTCGTCGAGCGGACGACGGGATGATCTTAGCTCATTTCCTAATTAGCGTGTGATCGTAAATACGTCATGCATTGCACTTTTTAATCAAATTAAGAAGGTAGAAAAAGTCACGTGGTCGGGGGTTGAAAGGAAGTAGGCTAACTCTAGTTTCGCGGGAAGGTGCGTAGTCGAACAGACGAATGTTTAGTTATAAAAGGTTAATTTCTAAGTGAATATATAAGAAATTGTTTCAGTAGTCAACAAAACAACCTAAAAAAACCTCAATATTGTTTTTAATCTAACATTGCGCGCTTGCACATTTAAAGAATTTCAAGTGAATTTTGACATATTTTATTAGGCTAATCTTTACTGATAACTACGTAATTTTTGTCTACGTTTTTTTTGGATATATTAAAATCTTTATGTTTAATTTTCGCGTCTCCATGTAAAGTAAACCGACAATGCTTAGATTGCAATAATTGGATCTTTGGAAACCTTGGATCCTTTAAGCGGAGCGTGAAAAAGCACCTTCTCAGGCCGGCATAGTGGTGGCGACTGGAGCGAGCAGTTCTCTAGTCGTCAATGCTTATGGACCTCCACTGCGTTTACCATAACCAACCACCAAATAAAATAAAAAAAATTAAAAAAAAATTGCCTTCTTTTGTGTTATTCACTTTTTTATGGAAATATAAAAACTTATATGCATAGGATAGGTTAAGAGCTACTTAAAAAAATAATAATAATAGTAATAAAACGCGGAAATTACAAAATTCATTTACCAATAGATTCAACTATTTTAAGTCGACAATTAAACTCACTTTCTCTAGAGGCGAGGCGTGTTTCATATTGTTACTACTAACATAACGCTCACAAACTCTATTGTTCGCTACAATGGAATAACGAAACGCTGTGTTTACCGACCCGTACCCTTACTAAACTTTCGCTATAGCACCTAACAATTAGACAAAAATATATTTATACTTTACTTTTTAATTCTCTATATACTCGTACATATAATAGTATACATTATTGTATATACTAATTCTGTAGGCAACAGTCGGCAGTCGCCTTCTCTATACTGGTCTGAGAAGACGAATGTGCACAAGTAGCTCGACATGTGACAACAATCCGCCTGATGTAAAGCTAGAGTGCGGTCCATGAATGGAAACAACTGCTACCACAGAGAAATCTCTACGGGCTGCAGTCGCCTCCACTATGCCGGCTTGAGGAGACGAGCATGTACCATCTAGATTGACAGTGCACACTCCTCTCTTATACCTGGCTACTTTCAAACTATTCCCGAAACGCGACAAGGTCACTTCACGGGTGTTACATTCGAAAGTGATGGTACTGCCCCAGGACAACAGACTGGACAAATAACCATCATCAGTCTGCCTTCCACTCTTTAATACTGAGCGACCAAAGTACATATAACAAAGTTACATTGGTACCGGTCTTTAGCGAGGTTCGAACACGGGTCTCATCGATCGTGAGTTCACGCATCTTACCGCTAGACCACGGCCGCTCTTGACTACTAAAACGCTACTAGATCACTTCAAAATAAACAGAGAAGAAAGAAAGTCGATAGCTTAGTAAATGTAGGTCAAATATTAAAGAGTTATTAAAGAAAAATAAACTGTTAAAAGCAATTGCGGTCAATTAATTGTCGTCGTCGGGAGAAAGTGAAAAGGCAAAGCATCGCCTCAAAGTTCAACTACTCAATGCTAGTAATAAATTTAAACGTGTACGAGTAGTAATCTTGTATAATGCGACTCGAGGAACGGAGAAGTGATTTCAATTAAACAAGCGTAAAGTAAATTGCTCTTTCGCGAAATAAAACAAGTTGACTTAAGTTAGCAGCTTACTTTTACCTCAATTATTTTTGCAATGTGAACTACGTTTCGGGGGTAGTTTGAAAGTAGCCAGGTATAAGAGAGGAGTGTGCACTGTCAATCTATATGGTACATGCTCGTCTCCTCAAGCCGGCATAGTGGAGGCGACTGCAGCCCGTAGAGATTTCTCTGTGGTAGCAGTTGTTTCCATTCATGGACCGCACTCTAGCTTTACATCAGGCGGAGTGTTGTCACATGTCGAGCTACAGTAAAAAACTGTTAATCCTTCAAACGAATATACACGAATTTAAATACATAATTTAAAGATATATTATAATAATAACTGTTATTTCCGTAGGTCATTAATACGAAACTCTGTGGACGCAAAATGCTGTGTAAGACATGTGTCAATGGATAGTGAACTTAAGCTATATATTTTTTAGGAAAACCAATTAAATGAGCGCCCCTTAGTGGACGGGCCTAACGATCGGTACCAATGTAACTATGTTATATGTACTGTGGTCGTTCAGCGCCTGTGATACAAGCACTAGCTTTGTACAGACATTAAAAAAAAAATTAAATGTTTCAATGCGTTACGGACACGATGATACCGAAATGTTTGCGGTTAACCCATAGAGATTAGGGTTCGGCATAATATTCTATTATGTAGAGCTTTTTCCTTAAGACCTGTAAGTGTAAGAGAGACAGGACAATATTTGCTTCCTACTCACACTTTAGCTGATATCAATATTTTATGCAGTAAATATAATGGTATAATATAATGGATATATGGATATAAATATAGAGCGGCCGTGGTCTAAGTTGTAAGACGCGTGAACTCACGATCGATGAGACCCGTGTTCGAACCTCGCTAATTCTGACCGGTACCAATGTAACTTTGTTATATGTACTTCGGTCGCTCAGTGCCTATAGGCACTATTAAAGAGTGGTAGGCAGACTTATGATGATTATTAGTCCAGTCTGCCGTCCTGGGGTAGTACCACTACTTTCGAATGTAACACCCATAAAGTGACCTTGTCGCGTTTCGGGAATAGTTTGAAAGTAGTCAGGTATAACGAGACGTGCATGTACTGTCAATGTAGATGATGCATGCTCGTGTCCTCAAGCCGGCATAGTGGAGGCGACTGCTGCCCGCACAGGTTTCTCTCTGTAGTAGCAGTTGTTTCCATTCATGGACCGCACTCTAGCTTTACATCAGGCGGAGTGTTGTCACATGCCGAGCTACAATAAAAAAAATCTAAATGTTTAAGTTTGCCAGTGAAGTAAATAAAGCCGGTATGTTTATGTAAGTACTGACAGCCAACACGAAATGGCAAAAACCGCGAGTACGATTCACTTCTAACTGGAAGGCTTTAGAGCTGTAAACTACGTGTTTAAATCCCTCTTCGGGGAATTTTCAGTCGTATATTTTCCGTTCGGATATTTTGTTTTACTACGTCCCTCTATGATCGGAATTTTAATTTATTTAAACTATTTTTGTATTGTTAAACTTTATTCAACATTTAAATTTATTACAATTTTTTTACAGTGTGAATATCAATTTTACATGTCTAAATTTTTTTTTAATATCGAATTTTACCCTGGGTAATTATTGAGTATACTAGTTAACAAAAAAAAAGTGCTAATGCCCGTAAATGTGTCCCTGAAAGTCCGTGTTTTCTTTTTGTATATTTTTAGTACATTGTACTCGAAAAGTTCACTCCAGGAAAATATAGGTGGCTGGAGTTTTCAGATTTATGCAATAAGCACTATTAGTTAGGCTAATTTACACAAAACCTTCATAAATTAATACTGAAATCTTTTTCGGGAATCAATCTGTAATCTGAGGGCCAAGTATGAGTTTACGTTTACGCTGTCACGGCGTAAAGTGAGATTTCTCCACCAATCAGACAATATTATGTATGTAGATACGCGCTAATCTCAGAAACAATTGCAGCGATTTTCATTTGGTTTTCAGTATTTTTTTTTTTTTTTTTTTTTTATTGTAGCTCGACATGTGACAACACTCCGCCTGATGTAAAGCTAGAGTGCGGTCCATGAATGGAAACAACTGCTACCACAGAGCAATCTCTACGGACTGCAGTCGCCTCCACTATGCCGGCTTGAGGAGACGAGCATGTACCATCTAGATTGACAGTGCACACTCCTCTCTTATACCTGGCTACTTTCAAACTATCCCCGAAACGCGACAAGGTCACTTCACGGGTGTTACATTCGAAAGTGGTGGTACTGCCCCAGGACGACAGACTGGACAAATAACCATCATCAGTCTGCCTACCACTCTTTAATAGTGCCTATAGGCACTGAGCGACCAAAGTACATATAACAAAGTTACATTGGTACCGGTCTTTAGCGAGGTTCGAACACGGGTCTCATTGATCGTGAGTTCACGCGTCTTACCGCTAGACCACGGCCGCTTATTATATATATATATAGTAAAAGAAAATACCTACATACAGACAGACGCGTGGCAACTTTGTTTTATACTATGTAATGAAGTAACAAAATCTTACTAAACCGTTAATTGAAACAGTACCTAACGTGTGATTTTAAATCGAAGAATACCTGCAGTAGAAACTTGTTAGAGCTTTAAGAGGAACGTTTAATCGTTCTGTTTGCAAGAACTCTGTATTTGAAAACTTTCAGACTCCACTGTCGACGGATATATGTATGCGTACATATTATGTATACTTCTATAATATATGTCGTCCTGTTTAATCTTACCCACTAAAAGAAAGAGAATCACGCAGTCAAAATTACTTTACAACGATAATTTAGTCGCGACAACAACTAGCGCAGTGTGAAGAGTCTCATCAAGTCGGCATAGCGGATGTGACTGCTATCTGCAGATCCCCTTCTCTGACAACGGTCGCCTTCGTTCATGGATTGCACTCTAGCTTAAAATCAGGTGGAGTGTAATCAAATGCGGTCATGAAAAAACTTTAGAGACATAACGTTTTCTCACGCTTAAAGTTTAATCAATTTTGATGATTAGCACCTTATTTAATTAAGGATAGAGAAGGAGAAGAGAGAATAATCTATGCAAGACCGAAGCCTTTTTTTTTATTTTATTAATTTTGAATAATTATTTAAAGATGAAACAAATTAATTATTCATGAAAATTTGTGATCTTTAGGTAGTGATTTTTTGTCTAACCCTACTCAATATAAAAAAAAATACAGTTGTAGATAACGGTGATATGTCAAACTACCCCAAATAACAAAAAAAATCCATAAAAACGTTATGACCGTTATTTTAAACGAGACTCAAGTCTTTAGTAGTTGAGTTCACAATCTTACAGGTTAAGTCACACAAATCGGCTTTCCCCGCAAGTTAACATGGTTGTGAGTGTTAATATGAGGGACTGTCGGCACCAGAACAGCTTAACAGCTAATGTATAGTTGTAAAGACTTTGAAACTATCTTCTTATCGAGTTATCCTCTATATTAAGTTTTCCGTTGTAAACATCCTTTTTACTAGCTTTAAACTTTTAAATAGAGTTGTTAACTGCTACTACAGAGAAATGTCTGCATGCAGAAGTCGCCTCCGCTATGAATGTACTCGTATACCGGCAGGGTAACAGTGCACATTCCTCTCATTATACCCGGTTACTTCCGAGCTATTTTCAAAACGCGACTAGGTCACTTCACGGATATTACCGTGTAAATTATATAACCATCAACAGTGCTCCTATTAGGCTTTAGAATATCAATAAATCTGAATTTAAAAAAGATAATTTCTCTCTTTAATTTGGAGGTAAATGTTTTATTTACCGCAATCGTGGACTACTCGTAAGTTACGATGTGAAAATGTAGGTCGAGGACAACTAGTGAAGTAATTTCAAACTGACTTTGAACCGCCGACTGTATATTTAATGAATATGTTGACCGTTTTCATTTGCTGGAAATAAAGTTTTCATTGTGGCTAGAATATAGTGGATAGACGTGTAATTGAAATCTAAGAAGCCCGTGTACCTATTTTTTTGTTATGCAAGTCTATATTGAGTTGGTAAAAAAACTGTCAATTCGTCTTTGAGAAACTGTATTCAGACAGACATCTCTATATGACATTTGTTTTCGTTGGCGTGTATGAACCGCCCTGTAACTTAACAGCAGCAGGATTGTGGTCACATGAGTCACTATAAAAAAAGTACGATTGATTGATTGATCTTTATTGATTTTTTTTTATTGTAGCTCGACAAATGACAACACCCCGTCTGATGTAAAGTTAGAGTGCGGTCCATGAATGGAACCACAACAACTGCGACCACAGATAAATCTCTACAGGCAGCAGTCACCTCAGCTATCCCGACTTGAGGAGACGAATGCGAACCATCTATATTAACAGTGCACACTTCTTTCGTTATATCGGCTACTTCCAAATTGATCCCGAGTCGCGACAAGGTCACTTCACGGAAAATTTAAGTTAAGTTTTAAAAAAATATGCAGCCTACTATTGTTTATTCTGATTTGATTATCAAATACTAAATCCAGTGTCTAGTGTTGAGTGTCCTCACTTCACACCGTGACAGTGTAAAGGTAAATCGGCTCTATATTAGTCAAAAGTGAAAAAAATCTTGCATTTTTCATTACTAGAGAACGAAATTGATTTTCTTTTAACAAAACACTAAAAATATAGGGAACAATAAAATCAACGGAATACTAACTTACTACAGGTAGGTAAAGCAAACGAACGGGATGAAATACGTTCATTTTCCGATTGTTTTTTTTCGAGCAGATTCTAACTGCAGCGGCCACTTGCTTCTCTGTAACTTTTTCTCTTTTTCGCAATGTTTCCATGTTGAATCTGTCATTAACAGATTTGTTTATTTGCATTTAAAGTTTTTGATTATGCTTGATTTGTTTGTTAGTTCATGTATGTTTATCTACTAATTCAAGAATGGTAGGCAGACGACTAATAATGGTTATCAGCCCAGTCTGCCGTCGTGGGGTAATACAACAATTTTCGAATACAACACCCGTGAAGCCATGACTCGTTTCGGGAATAGATTGGAAGTAGAGTCATGTCTAGCAGTGAAATTGAAACTTAAGAATTTTAATATTATTTTCCTGTAGTCGTAGAGATATTTACTAGAGGTGCAAACGTCATACATCTGACATAAAAATATACCAATGCCTGTTAACAATATTTATTGAATAATGTGTTTCAATAGCGTGTAATTGTTCGTGGGAGTAAACAGATACTATTTTTAGAAAACATTATATTTCAGTTTAACTAAGTCGAGGATCATTAAGAACGGCTCAATTATTTTCTATTTTTGTAAAATGAATCCGGTAAATAAACATGGATTAATGTTTATTTAAATAAATTATTTAACAAAAACAGAGACGGCTTCAGGGTACGCCCCGCAGGTGCTAAACGAAATGAACGATGGAGTGTGTGTAAATGTGTGTGTGTGTGTGTGATAGAGAGGGTAGGAATTATGATGTAGGGAAAAAGCACAATGGCGAGAGGGACTGCTATGGAGGAAGAAAAATGGTGAGAAGAAATAGTGAGGTCTCGAGAGAACAACGAAGAAATAGAGGAAGATTTGTCTGAAAGTCTGGTGACGGTGATAATAACGCTTTTATTTTTCGTTTACTCCCCTGCAGCCGAAAGCGTAGTCTGTAAAAAAGCTTCGCTTAAAAATTATTTTTTTATAATAGTTTAGTAAATAGGTAACTTTTTCGTTGTTAATATTTTTTTACGTCGATTGAATAAATTGGCTATGTCAAAAGGTTTTTATTTTAGGTTAAGATAAAGATAAAATCCGTATCTATAAATAAGATATCCACGGATTGCTATTGTATAAATAGCATGACGTATTTACAAACCAAAACATTTCCACAAATACTACCAGCACCATTAATTATACCATATTCTTAGCATTTAAGTATTGACCTATTTTCGTACGATGTTTTCATATCGTAGTTAGAGCGTAACGCTTTAGTTATGGACTCCAGATCGATAGTGATTAACCTGTAAATGGTTGATTAAATTAATTCTGAAGACCAATTGTGTAGTTCTAAACCAATTATATTTAACTTTTTTTCAAGCCAAGAATTAATGGGGAAAAAATAGTTAATCCGAGAAAGCGTATCAATTTTGTTGAACCAAAAAGAACTAAAAAATGCGATTAGGTGAATGTATCTTTGAAACACATACTACTAAAAGTAAGACAAAAGAGTAATAATGTCGATTACAGAGTCACGACGACTTGCTTGATCGTAAACTAAGGGCTGGTTACACACGGGAAGACTTTAACTAAAAAATATATAATTTTATTTTATTAGTAGGCCGTTGCGACCAAATTCCAATTATTTAATGTCCTTTATTTTGGTAATGTAACGTGAATCCTTTATATAAAGGAAATCCGTATTCCAGTATAACGAAAGCTTATGTCAAAATTGTCGGTCTACTGACTGTATTACAAGTATCAGCGCCTTCTCTTTTTTAAAACAAACGGAATGTGACCTCACTCCACCTGATGTGAAGCTAGAGTACGGGCCATGAACGGAGAGATCTATGACCACAGAGTATACTGTATGCAACAGATGCCTCCGTTCTACCGACATGATATGGATCCGAAATGTAACCTAGTATTAATTCCAAAGAGAATGTTAAAACAGATAATTTATCACTGTGTGTAAACAAATAACAATCTAAAAAGGCGAGGGAGAGTTTCTTAAAAACAAAAGCAAAGCCGAGTGTGTTGTATGTATAAAGTTAGTAAACGAGCTTGCATTTCTCTCCGCGCCAAAGTCCCAGACTGATAAGGCACGTGTGCCCAACAACAGAGGCTTCACTTACCCCACCCTTCTTCTAAATACCTGACATAGCTTCTACCACTCTAAGGTTTTAATTTTAAATTGGCTACAATACATCTCTATTAAACTTTATTTGAGGTAGGCTGATGTACCACCACTCTCAATAGTAGCACTCTCGTGATGTGATATTCGTATTTCGGGATTAACTTGAGCGGCCGTGGTCTAGCGGTAAGACGCGTGAACTCACGACCGATGAGATCCGTGTTCGAACCACGCTAATTCTGACCGGTACCAATGTAACTTTGTTATATGTACTTTGGTCGCTCAGTGCCTATATGCACTATTAAAGAGTGGTAGGCAGACTGATGGGGTAGTACCACCACTTTCGAATGTAACACCCGTGAAGTGACCTTGTCGCGTTTCGGGCATAGTTCGAAAGTAGCCAGGTATATAAAAGAGGAGTGTGCACTGTCAATCTAGATGGTACATGCTCGTCTCCTCAAGCCAGCATAGTGGAGGCGACTGCTGCCCGTAAAGATTTCTCTGTAGTAGCAGTTGTTTCCATTCATGGACCGCACTCTAACTTTACATCAGGCGGAGTGTTGTCACATGCCGAGCTATAATTAAAAAAAAGTAACTGCGTAACAAAAGTAGGCACCTCCACTCAAACCGGCATAGCGGAAGCGACTCCTGCCTGCTTTCTCTAGTTATTCTTTTCTTGTCTTTTAAGTGTCCCGGGTCCAACAGTAACGTTAGACGCTATCACTACACATATACGAAGTTGCGGGCAACATCTAGTATTTGTATACAATGCTAATAACTTGGATGCTTCCAACTAATCCATAAGCTAAGGTCGTAGATAACGGCATAACTTAACGCCCGTTTGAATTGCTCAAGTAACCATCTATCGTCGTGAATTTGGTCAAGTCTATAGATAATCTTAATTATAAATTCTATTCCTAATATCTGACGCCTTTATCCTTTTAGGGTAAGCAGAGACTATAGAGCTCTAATGACTTTTCTTAGCACTTATCTCCTTTTCTTTAGCAAAGTCGAGGATGTGGAACACATGTTGAGGGATTGTGTCAGGCGCGAAGCCAATAGACAGTGACTCCATAGTAAATTTTGCATAAACAAATGGACTATGGGCGCCTACAATAGTATGTTGTCTCAGCCCGAGGCTGTAGCCGCTGTCGAGTTGTATTTTGTTAATTTATTTTTTAAAGATAGGTAGATGTATTTTCTTTTGTTTTTTTATTTAGGATTTATTTTTAGTTATTTTTGTGAGTTAATTTTTGACAATTATAATTGTTTAGGCTTCAATGGGGCAGACATCGCCACGAGTGTGAGTGCAAGCCCTAAAAAAATCTTCTTTCAGTACGATTTTTTTTCTTTAAAACTATTTGCCGGTGAATAACATGAAATTTAGTTTTTAACAAGCAAGGTATGAACTTATACACGCTTGCCTTATTTCTGGTGGAGTAAAGGTACTAAGTTAACAGTGGCGACGAGGATGGGATTTAGAATTCACGTTTGAAAAGCGCATTGCATTTGCAGGATAGGTATGGCGGCATTCGAACATTATTACAACTAAATAAACCTTTGAATTCGTATCCAGGTCACCTAAATATAGCTGAAAGGGTATCTAGGTCGTTCGTAAAATTTAAAGCCCGTTGTGCCCTTAAAACTGCAGGATTCAATATAAAGAGGATTACAACATGTTAACTAGATTTTCGAACAAGCTAAGCTATGAATAATCAATGAATATAAATCTGCATTTATACTGACAGCAATTACGAATAAATCTAGCTACATTTTTTTATTGTAGCTCAACATATGATAACATTCCGCCTGATGTAAAGCTAGAGTGCGGTTCATGAACGGAAACAACTGCTACTGCAAAGAAATCTGTACGGGCAGTCGCCTCCGCTTTGCCGACTTGAAGAGACGAATATGCGCCATCTAGATTGACAGTGCACACTCCTCTCGTTAAGCTACTAGGTACTTCTAAACTGATCCCGAAACGCAGCAATGTCACTTCACGGATATTACATTCGAAAGTGGTGGTGTCACCCCAGGGCGACAGAATGGGCTACAAACCATTATCAGTCTGCCTACCACTCTTTAATAGTTCCTATAGACACTGCGCGATCAAAGTACATATAACATAGTTATATTGGTACCGGTCAGAATTAACGAGGTTCGAACACGGGTCTCATCGATCGGAATTCACGCGTCTTACCGCTAGACCTCGGCCGCCCCTGATTAGGAACAAATGAGGCTACTTCATTAAATCAACTATAAGCATTTTAATTATTACGTTTTTAAAATATACAGGCTGTCCCGTAAGTAGTGGTATCAACGGTATTTTACAGATAGTGGAGTTCAATATCTATAGGGTTGCTATCTCTAAAATTTGGCAACCAGGACAAGACGCGTGAAAACCCCGGATTTTAGAGCCCAGAACCCGGATCAGATGTCAACAGATTTTTTTAAACATAGTCAATGAATAAAAAACGGGGGGACGGTGAATTTAGCTAGTCGGTTCGTCGGTTGATCGTGGCGTGCGGGCACAGTGTGTGTGTCACTGGCGGCCCAAGATTAAGTTTTTAAACCCGGACTACAAATGAAGCCCCGCCCGGACGCTCCCCGGATGCCCTCTAAACTTGCCCATCCGGGGAAACTCGGGCTGATGGCAACCCTAAATATCTACAATATAGTGTTCTTTTTTAAACTTGCTAGTTTACGGGACATCCTGTATAATGATTGACGCGTCATTTAATAAAAATTCAAGAGTCGTTAAAGCAATAGATTTTTGAGCAATAATATTTCTGTTTATGATTATCAGGTTAGACCTTCAACAATGAGCGTCATAATATTACCACGGATGACGCAAATTACAGATTTTTATGTATCATTTGATTACTTTATTATTGTATATTTATTTACAGTTAATTTTTCTATGAAAACTCATATTAAAGAGTGGTAGGCAGACTAATGATAGTTATTAAACGAACGTAACACCCATGAGGTGATCTTGTCGCGTTTAGGGATCAATTTGGAAGTAGCCAGGCACAAGAGGAGTGTCAATCTGGTTGGAGCACATTTTTCTCATCTAGCCGGCATAGCGAAGGCGACAGCTGCCTGTAGAAATTTATCTGTAGTAGCAATTGTTTCCGTTCATGGACCGCTTTCTAGGGTGGACATCGGCCAGATGTTTAGCACTGAGGTACAATAAATATATAAAAAGTCCCTCTCGATTTCTTGTTACGTAACAAAAATACTTTCTTTGTATGCGATCAATAGCAGAATGTGCATTCGAATGATTCATGTTGCATGTAATCACGTGACCACCCTACGAGAGCACTCACTCAGTGTTCATGAACTAATAACCTCAACAGATTCATATTTAACTGACATGTTTATACATGTATATGTATAGTCTGAATTTAGCGAGGTTCGAACACGGGTCCCACTCGATTGTGAGTCCACGCCTTCTACCGCCAGACCACGGCGGCTCTTAAATAAATATTAGACTTTTTATTGTAACTCGATATATGACAACACTTGATATAAAGGAGTGCGCTCCATGAAGGAGGGCAGTCGCCTTCGCTATGCTTGGCTAAGGCTTGAGGAGACGAATTTGCAATTCACATTCCTCTCGTTATACCTGGCTACTTCTAAGCTGATCCTGAAACTCAATAATGTCGCTTTACGGGTATTACATTCGAAAGTAGTGGTACTACCCCAGGACGACGGACTGGACTAATAATTATCATCAGTCTGCCTACCACTCTACCATCTTTAAATATAATTTCTAAAGGAAAATACCCATTTTCGGGCCCATTTGATACCTAATATTTAGTTTGGTAAGAAAACAATATTCTAAAATAATATCTTATTTTTTAATAATTCATTATAGTTACATCATTTACTAAACAATAGACGATGTTTAATTACATAAAAACAGATATCTTTAATTATTAAAGCATTTAAAATAATAACCTCAAATATTGCATCAGAAAACATCTAATTACTCAAAAACCCGGGTGAAAAAATTAATCTTGATTGGTAATAAGTAAGTAGATTTATTTTTCTACAAAATTAACTAAAAATCATCGACAAACTCGCGAAAAAAATTGTGGGCCCATTTCTCTTAGGCGAATGGGCTTTCTCTTTTGTTTTTGAAATCATGGTAATTATAGAAATCTTTATTAATTGTTTTGACACGCCTCTTGTGTCATAACTTTAAACAATAACATTACGAATTACAAAAGAACGATGCGAAATGACATAATGGGTAAACAATACTGTTCAGCATAATTATCACAGACAAATAGTTGATTCGACAACGCGAGTTACGTATAAGTCTTTACCTTCTATGAAAACATCTCTAACTCGAAAAATGTACGATAAAAAAAAATTAAACAACAATCTACAATCACGGCAACAATGTAATTTTATCATATGTTATTATGTATGTACGAATACTATGAGCAAACGGTTAGCTGCATCACCTTAAGGGCTAGTTTCGCTTGCACATTTCTACTACCTCAATATTTACCGCTTGGATATTGATTAATTAAAATCGGGTATTACAGATAGCTACACCATTTAAGTCATAACGAAACGTCAAATTCCACCGTCAAAGCCACCAGGAAAGTTTAATAAGATGGCGCCTTATTTTTTGAGCCATAATCTTGGGGTACAATTGACTAATATTTAAATAAATATTAACTTTAATAAAAAGTAACAAACAGACCTAAGAGAGAGAAAAGGCTAGTGGTGTCGGTGGCTGTGACGATCATGTTTTTCCCAGTTCACTCTCCAAGCCCTAGCGATGTCGGAAAAGAAGCTTGCCTTAAAAAAGTTAAACTTACTTAAAGTGAGATAATTTTAGAAAAAAGATAAATGAATGTGCACAAATGTTTTGTTTTTTAGTTAGAGCTTTATTTACTAAAGGTTGTTCCCGATGTTGGTGGCACATTCCGATTGAATTCCAGCTAAATCCCAGTCTGCTGTGGCACTCCCGGTATTGATATCATTTTTAGCCATTTACTGTTCTCTATTTATTTGCATTCTTTTCTCTGAAGTTTATTTTATTTTCTTAAATGCTCTTAAGAATAACAAATGAAAGTTTTAAATTATAATAATATTATTTATTTATTCAATGCCTTTATGATTATAGTTATACTGTGTACAAATCAGAAAGACGAAATAATTGCTACAATATGATGAAAATGTAACAGAAAAAATATAAATTTAAACCTAAAATTAACCTCTCTAATATATACAGGTGTAAAAAGGGAGGCGTCATCCCGGGATGATGATGGGGTACAAGTATTTATTTTTCATTTTTGAGATAATTTTTTTAGATCATTATTTAAACTTTAATTGATTTTATATCAACTACATAACATTATGGGCATTTATGGTATCAGTATTTGTTAAAAAAACATCGAAATATCGAAAACAAGCAATGTGAATACTAGGATTAATATACGGCTGGTGTCGCGACGGTCTGGTGGCACGCGCGAGATCATTTTACTCACAACTGATAGACGGTTGAGCGCGTTTGTCGCGATGTTATTATTACACTGCGACTTAAAATAATACCTTGCAATACGTTTTAGTGTTAGTAGTGTTGTAACACGTGATTAAAGGCATTGCTATTTGTCTGTTTACAGTCAGTATAATGGTCAGATTTGCTTATCTTAAAGGTACCTTGATAAATGTAGGAAATAAAATCTAACAACATTGTGTCATTTTCACGGAGACTAGAGGAGCTCTTTTATGGTTATGATCTACAAACACCCGAAAATAAATGGGTGAGTCATTTTCGCTTCGGAAAGAACATCGATAAAATTAACTAGCTGCTACTCTGTAAGGTCAAACTGTAAACTGTAAGGAAAACAATATTGTGATCTATTTGCGATTTTATTTCCTCAATCGATGTTTTATTTAAAAAAGGAATAAAGAATGTGTAGGCTCAAAAGCTATAAGAATATATTATTAGTATAAACAATGAAAACGTGTTTATATATTTAAATATATTTAAAGCAGGCAGGTATATAGGTATATAGAGAGGAGTGTGCTCTGTCAATCTAGATTATACATGCTCGTCTCCTCAAGCCGGCATAGTAGAGGCGACTGCTGCGCGTAGAGATTTTTCTGTAGTATCAGTTGTTTCCATTCATGGGCCGCACTTTAGCTTTACATCAAGCGGAGTGTCGTCACATGCCGAGCTACAATTTAAAAATATGGACTTGAGACGACTAGACCAATGATGAACTGGCGTGTAGAAAAATTAGGAGATTTTGTTTGAAAAATAATTAGAGTTAAAGCTATAAAGACAACTATAAATCTAGTGAGCGGGAAATTAGGTGATCCGAAGTGTTTCAGTGTCAGTTTGGAAGTAGCCGGGTATAATGAGAAGTTTACACCGTCGCCTGCAGACTTATCTGTGGTAGCAGTTCATGGACTGTACTCTAGTTTAACATCTGGCCGAGTTCCTCAGTTCCACATAAGATTTAACATTTTGATAGATTTTGACATTTAATTATATACTTCTGACATTATTGTAAATTTTAATCTAAATTGAAATGTAATTGTTATGTTATTATTATCATTATTGTTCGTATGACATATTAAATATTTGCACGCCCAAACGGGTAGTTATGGTGAAACTAACATAGATATAAAACCTTACTAAATAAATAGATAAAAACTCCGGCTATAAAAACAACAATGGTTCCTTAACTATTACTTATAACTAATTATTACTTTTTAATCAACGTTTTAGTTAATGATTTGATTATTTTTATATCTAATTAAATATTATTATTTTGTTTTCAGGTAAGAATTTTTTTAACTTCTTTTAAATCTCAGAATACAAAAAGTTTGTTCTAGATTCTGAGTTTCAAACTATACAGGTAAGTACATCCTCATCAAAAAGGTAAGTGATGGATCTATCATCTATTCTTAACATATGATTTAAGATAATTTTGGTATTTGATAAGGTAAGAAATACAATTACATGATTTTATAGTAGAGTGCGGTCAACATGTGTCCGCACTCAGCCTGATTGTTAAGCTGGAATGCCTATGAGTGGAGACGAATGCTATCTGTCAACAGACTCCCCGAGGGGTTACTCCAAGTAGTCCCAAGCGAATTTTACACATGTAAGTGTTGGTACTATCACGGGATTGCAGACTAGATTAATAAAAATCAAAGGATTTAAATATAACGGAGAAACATTATTATATTATAGAAAAGTATTAAAAATAACGATATCTAATTGATTACTTACTTTATTTAACTCTTAAGTAGCTTATTTCAATAAATATATCGAAAGATTTCATTCTAAGGAAACATCTGTCTTTAATCTTAGAAGATATCGGAAATATGAATGTTTTCTCAACAAAAAGCACGTACTGTTCCGAAATCCACATTCACAATTCTAGTCGTAAATAGGTAGGAGATAATAGTGAATGCTCTGAGGCCTCTCCAAGCGAGTGGATCGCCCATTGTTGACTACTCTTTGTGGCCTCACAATGAGGAATAAAAACACATCTCCGCTTTGTCCCGAGCGACGACTATTGCGTCGCAGTTCAGACGTATCAATTTACTGACTTTCCTGTTAGTCCTTTTATTATTTAGTTATGTTAATAGACCTTCTTCCGGCTTTAATGATGCACTCTACAGGTTCAAGGTTAATGCATTTGTGACGGGTATCCTTTGCTTCTTCAATGTACTTAATAATTCTCTATTTATTTATTTAAAAATGCATATTTATTTAACTCTTTTTTGATACTAAAACAACATCATAATACACAAAATAAATAAATAAATGATCCCCATCAACTCCTGCCTGTAGACTTTTGTCTGTGGTCTCCGTTCATAGACTGCACTAGAATTGGAAGTTAACATCAAGCGGAATGTATGATTAGTAGTTAGGTACAAGCCGGGTCTAAACACTTGTTATTCATCTAAGTAATAATTTATAGGTAAACGCAGAAGCAAATATCATGGTGACAAATGGGAAGCTATGAATTGGGAACAAGGGCCCTGCCAGCTTGGTGTGGAACGATTTCGCAGTAACGGTTTTCATTCCTGACCGTTAAACTGGTTCCGCACGCGTGCCACCAAGTTTCTCGACGTCTACCAACCTCCTTCATTGACGTAGCTCATTTGTCATATCTAGATAACCTAACATTGAAATTAAATTCAAAGCTTTTTGTGCAGTTTAGGGATGATTAACCTACCAACCAACTACTATGTATATGTAAAAAATATATACCTAATAACACATGATACCTAGATAAGGTATATTTATCATTTACACATTATTTATTTCGTTTTCGACAAAAAAGTGGTATGCCTAGTCTATCTATCGTCTACTATATTACCCGTGAAGTGACTATTTGTTTAAAAGTGGCCAGATATAATGATCCGGTATAGCCTGTAGAAATTTATCTGTAGTAGCAGTTGTTTCCATTCATCTAGCTAAAATTAAAAAAGACAAAACATGTGACATATTCACTATCACAAGTCTGCTTACCACTTTTTTAACGTAGTAACTGGATATAATGCAGTAGATCACTTCAAAGCGATAGGCAAAAATCTAATTGACAAAAAGTATTTCAACGATGTCATAAGCAATATAAACTCGCTACACGTCAAGCACGAAGTCTACTTTGTCAAAATTGGATGTTGAAATATGCTCCATATTGAATGCGACTGCGGATTCCACAGCGGAAAATGCACGTCTGATATAACGCTTTTAAGATTTATGTTTATAAAAGCTAGGTTACTAGTTATTGTGTGATAGAGATCGTGATGAAGATTTATTGAATTCACATTTGCGTGGGAGACGACAATTGACATGGGTTTAACGTAAACTTTACAAACCACAAGATTATTTTTCATATGACCACACTCAACCGGTCCTTGAGCTGTGTCCGACAACCACTACCACGGAGAAATGTTTGGTGGTCTCCGCTATGCTAGCTCGATTCCTCATATGCACCGTCTGGATGGACAGTACTCGTTATATTCAGATACTTTCAATTTGATTCCGAAACGCGACTAAGTTACACTTAAAATATAGGATGAGTAAAAACTTTTTATTTTTTACTAAAAAGTACAAAATAACACTAATAAAATTAAGTATTTAAACAGTGGGGATATTTGAACGAGTGTTCGTGGATAATTCCAGAAGGGTCTACAATGTTCCATTTAGTTTAATTTGGGGTCCTTACATTTTTTTTTGTTTTGTAATATGACATCGTTTTCAACATTGTTAATAAATGTACCTATTATTTTATCATAATAGTAAGAGCATTGATAACAATGGCCTTAACCGATCCTCACATTCCCTGCGCTTATCACATTGAGATAACAATTATAAAGACACGAGTAAAAAACTGCATATAAATATTTTAATAGATAAATTAAACAATCATCTAAATAATAATAAAGCTGTTTTGTAAATGTTAATATACAAGAACTTTTTAAGTTAATTATACGGAGAACAATTAATATTTTTTATGAAGACATTATTTAGTACGGCCGGGAAGCCCAGGCGCACATTATTGTGTCATAACAATGACAATTTATTAACAATCCACCGCCCTTTGTGGGTCTCGGGCGCCCAACCGTGCCCGTTTACTCTTCTAAAAATCAACAAGCTCACACACCCGTTTAACAATAAAATACGATCGAAACAAACCCGGTGCTCTTTGCGGAAGACTGCCGCACTTAAACACCACGTGATCATATTTAAAGTACAAATTCCAACGTCATGCTATCTCTTTCCCTCAAAGTAAGCGACAGTATGACCGAAAGGGATGACACTAGGACGTCGTGATCAATGGATGCAAAAAGGTGTAGTGACGTAGACAGGATGCCCCGGCGCAGCTGGTTAAGAGTTTTTGTATTTATGCTCTTATTCTTTCAAACGAAAAGAAGTTCGTTTCGCGCGGTTTTGCCCTAACCGGCTCGAGCTAGTTTCCGTAATGGGAACAGGAAATGTTAATGAAGTGTACCGTGTCGATGTAAGATGTAAAATAATGTAATTGTAGGATTCGGTCACGTCTATAAATTCAACTGTTATGAGCAACCATCTCGTATATATTTTTTTAATTGTAGCTCGGCATATTACAACAAACTGCTACTACAGAGAAATCTCTACGAACAGCAGTCACCTCCGCTATGCCGGTCTGAGGAGACGAGTATGCACCATCTAGATTGACAATGCTCACTCCTCTCACCTGTCTACTTTCAGACTGCTCCTGAAACGTGACAAGGTCATTTCACGGATGTTACATTCGAAAGTGGTTGTACTATCCCAGAGCGGCAGACTGGGCTAATAACCATCATCAGTCTGCCTACCACTCTTTAATAGTGCCTATAGGCGCTGAGCAACCAAAGTACATATAACAAAGTTACATTGGTACCTACCGGTCAATATTAGCGAAGTTCGAACACGGGTCTCATCGATCGTGAGTTCACGCGTCTTACCGCTAGACCACGGCCGCTCTTGAATTGAATTAATGACAGCGTTAAATAAGTTTTTTTTATTTAGTGTTTTTTTTTTTTCAATACTAGCCCAGCACGTGACTTGAATCTGTTGTGTTAGGTTAGATTGTTGTCCAAAATAACTGCTTCTGAAAGCAGCAATCCCTCTACTTCGATATATTGTGATGAATATTTCGGTATACTGATCAGATCCAAGGTGATCCTGAAACGCGACGAAGTTACAACCGGGGACCGTAACACGAGGAAGTCCAAATTTTTTTATAGTTCGGCATATGACAACCACTTGATGTTAATTGGCCGATATACGGGGACAACTACAACCACAGAGAAATTTCTACAGCCTTCGTTATGCCGGCTTGAGGAGACAAATGTACACCATCCAGGTTGACAGTGCACACTCCTCTCGTTATACTCCGCTACTTACAAACGGGACAAGGTCACTTCACGGGTGTGACATTCGAAAGTGATTAGTTCGCTACCACTCTTTAAAAATTCACTAATTAAATAAATAAATAAAATAAAAAACACTATATTGCACATGTAAATCATGTAGATAGGTGAGCTTAATGCCTTTGGCATTGTCTACCAACTAACCTTTGTTGGTGTGAGCGGAAATGTCTACAAAATATTGACAAAATTATTAATTTAATGACAAAATAAAAATTAAAAAATAAACTAATTAATTATTTTTTTAAGACAAACAAATACGTATTACATTTGAAGCAAGTAGAACATTTGTTAACTATTCTCGTACAATTGATTTATATATTTATTATTCTATCGGTTGTTAATAAAAACATTAGCAATAGTTTATGGTGCATGCTGTGCGACTGTTGCGTCCTTTTAATGACATATCTGTAGTGAAAAAAAAGCGTTGACGGCACTTCTTATATGGAAAAACCTCTTGAGAATACACTCCATCACATACTCTGTGAAAATACTTGCTTTTATCACATAAAATGCGTCAAAGTTTTATAAAACATCGCTAAAGGGTTTCATTTTTATTTCCTATTTTACAGAGAAGATAAATGTAATATTTTTTAAATGGAGATTTTAAAATTCATATGCAACATTATGGTATCGTAGAAGAGTGTTTATTTTTCTTTTTTAAACAAACATTGAACTTTTTTTATTGTAACTCGGCATATGACAACACTCCGCATGATGTAAAGCTAGAGTGCGGTCCATCGCCTCTGCTATACCGGCCTGAGGAGACGAGTAGGTATGCACCATCTAAATTGACATTGCACACTCTCGCTATACCTGGCTACTTTCAAACTGCTCCCGAAACGCGACAAGGTCACTTCACGTGTGTTACATTCGAAAGAGGTGGTACTACCACAGGACGGCAGACTGGGTTAATAACCATCATCAGTCTGCCTACCACTCTTTATAGTGCCTATCTATGGTCACTGAGCGTCCAAAGTACGTACAACATTTTTAAACAAAAGCACAACTAACAATTTAATTTCCTTATTTTTCCTCAAAATCTTATCTTATTTAGTACAAATAAATATAATACGAGTGTATTATAATAAACACACAAAAACTATGTTAAATCTATCGAATTATTAAAACGGCAGACAAAACTTATTAATTGCAATTTAAACTTTAACTTGTAGACTTTTAAGCACTCAATTCAATGTCGAATTCAGTTTAAAGAGTACTTGAATCGAAGTGGAAAAAGCCGACTACATTGGGTGGGAGTTGGGACACGCTACCAGGAAATAAGAACGTTCGGGAACTTCCGACAAACTGTTTGTATGAGAAAAATCAATTTAAAAAAGCACAGTTCACTAGTTTACAAGAAACTTTAAAGTTGAACAGAGTCCTCTAAGAGTATGAGTACCAGCGTTGATTTTAACTGGATTTTTGAGAAGTTGTTCACCTTTGTAATATTAAGAATTATTAGGTTAAAATTAAACGTTTCGTGCCATAATAAAAGTTGTTCAAAATGACCACTACTGACAATATATAGCATTTATTTTTGTTGGCCGGCCCAAAAATGTATGGAGGTTGAATGATCTTCTTTTTAAACTCTAACAAGTCGTAGGCACAGAATAGGAGATCAGATCGCGTACAGTTTAATGGCAATAAAACAAGGTACATATTTGCATCATCAACATCATCACAAATTAACGTAAAAACAGTCAAGTCAGTCAAGGGATTCTCAGTCAGGTCAAAAATAGATGGAATCTTTATTAAAACTTCCAACAAAGTTTCGGAGTAGACAATGGAAACAGTTCTTCTATTTTAAATCATTTGTCTACATCTTCATGAACATTGAATAAGGCTCGGGCTACATGAGACCATTGTAAGATGTAAGATAAAAACAACAAAAAAAAAAAAAACAAAGACCAAACCAACCAAAAAAAAAACCACTCCTGTAAGCTCAAGAGCCAGTGTCTCAACCCTGGAAACTTTGATAGTAGGGTTCTATTTTTTGGACTATCTTGAAGAACTGTGGTCTTGTGTGGATAGTAGTGCACCTTTATTACGTAATATTTGAAGAAACACAAGTTTAAGAAAATAATTAAAGAACGACAGCCTACATTCTATCTTCTATTTTCAGCCTGCCAAAACACATGTTTTTTTTCAATTAAGTTTCAAACATGATTTAATAATAGAAGTTATGTTTCTATAATAGTAATAGTATACTAGTAATAGTATACTTTCTTTTTGTCTTTTCTAGTCGCTCAAAACGGGGCTTGCTTTTGAAATAAAAATAAAGAAGAATGCCCATTTTCGGGCCCACTTGATACTGCAGCCGCCACAATACCTAATAGTTTGGTAACGAAACAATATTCTAAATTAATATCTTATTTTTTTATTAATTCATTTTAATTATATCAGCACACCGTTTATTAATCAATAGACAATGTTTAATTACATAAAAACATATATCATCAATTATTAAAGCATTTTAAATAATAATAACCTTAAATATTGCATCAGAAAACATCTAAGTGAAAAAAATTAAAACTGATCAGTAATAAGAAAGTAGATTTATTTTTCTACAAAATTAACTGAAAATCATAGACAATCTCGAGAAAAAAATAGTGGGCCCATGTTTCTTAGGCGAATGGGCATTCTCCTTTAAATTCAAAAAAAAAAATGACATGAGAATGCTTTGATGATCAACACGTGCCCAAGCACTTATTGCATTATTTGTTATTATAACTATGCGTGAAGCTAATCACGTGTCACGACCACGTGACCTATAATAATCGCAACAGACTCAAACAATTCAAATTTAAATGATGCGTTTCGGCTCGTTGTGCATACAATTGCACTGTTGTGTTAATTGTAAACGTATACTTAGCCGTACACTAGGGCGGGTGGGTGTTGGGCGCGGGTTAAGTCAATTTGTAATTTATAGCATTAGTATTTTTTGATTGTACCTCGGCACGATTTAATGTAACGCTAGATTGCGGTCTATGAACAGAAACAACTGCTGCTACAGATAAACTGTACAGGTAGCAGTTGCCAGATTGACAGTGCACACTTCTCTCGTTATACTTGGCTACTTCCAAACTGTTCCCGAAACGCGACAAGGTCTCTTCACGAGTTTACATTTGAAAGTGGTGGTACTACCCCAGAACGGCAGACTGGGTTAATAACCACCATCAGTCTGCCTACCACTCTTTAAATTATTGATTAGTATGCAAGTATAAATTACTCTAAGTATTAGATGCAGACTAAAATTATCATGCTTAGTGCTTCGGAACATTCCAGAATTTATTATTTTGAAGAGATTAATTAGTGACTATGTAGATGGATCACGTGACGTTTGTCACGTTATTAAATCCTGTGAAAGTATAATCATGTCATCAGTAATATAATACTTAGGTAGGTAGATATGTGACGAGTACGATAGTGTTTATCAATAGTGGGATTATATTTGTACTCTGTATGATTGATTAAATTACCATATAGCGACGATTTGTGCGATAACCATTAGATAATAGTGATGATAGCTTAGTGTATTTGGTCTTAAATCTATTGAATCGTATAAATTATATTAATTGATGCACTTCATTATTATAATAAGCAAATCACAATTTGTTTTATCATCGATCTCGTTTATTTACACGTGTAAGCTTAAATACACCTATGTAATAAATAGAATTTTGGATATCAGAGTGATGCGAGTCCGATAAAGTCTCGGACGCGTCAATCGTCGCAGGCGCATGTTCGGAATATTCATATCGCCTGACCGCGGTGTGCGTGTAGAAGCAAAGCACACACTGCATGCATTAAAAGCGCACATAGGAACGAGCTTACGGTCATACGGTTAGGCGCGCCTAATGAGAAAGTTTATCGAGCGTTTATTGCGTAGTTCAGCGGGAAGCTCCGAAGAGTCGCCAGAGGCGCTCCCGCCCGCAGGTGAGCCCCGCGCCCCGCATGCTCCGCCCCGCACTCCGCTACGTCGCAGACAGCTTTCAGCTCGCCAGTCGACACTCGACGCGAGAAGCGGGCGGCCGTTTCGTGCGCACTCTGTGACTATATCGCGTCAACTGTAAACACGGCGTATCACTTGCGACGCTTCCGTTCGCGACTTAACCTGAATTCAGCGCCCATATCCTGTGTCGTGTTGTGCCAAATTGTGGATGGTGTGTGAACAAGTGACGGAACGACTATTATCATGTAAATAAATATCCCATTTACTAGTTCGGTGTATCGCCGGCGAGTGAATTCCCGATCTGATCCAGCAAAGAAATTGTGGTATTGTGCGAAACTCGTTTCTGATGTGCGAAGTCGTGAGATTCGCCAAATCTACATACAGCAGTGGGTAGATGCGCAAAAACTAGCTGTTACCGTAATCTTACTAGATGATGCTCTAAAGAGTAACGTGGCGTAATCGGAGACATTTCGACCGACCGATTCGGACAGAATAAATACGACTATAAAATTTAATCAAAGTAATCGGATTACCATATTCCCAAAATACAAATATTGACTCTACTTATGATTATTATTAAATTCCAACCTGATGAATATAACAAATAATTCACTTTATAATGCATATAATTATTATTAATTTATTGCAATAATCTTGTTTTTAGTAATTAATATGAACCCTTAACCGTATTAACACAGATTTGCCTTAAAAAGAACGAAGCTTATTCCATTGTTATGATCGCTCCCGTTCAGTTGGGTGTACCGTTCTAGAATGTTCTGGATGCATGTGCCGATTGCTAGGGATCGTTCCGAAATAACTTCATTTAACTGTCATTTTAATTTATTTGAACGTACCCATTACCAAATTCAATTAAGTAATCTGAAATAGAAAAAGGTAAGATTTCCGAACAAGGGCAAACAAATAACAACAACCCGAAGACTTCGTAAAGATACCTGAATAACTTAGGCATCATAAAAGCCGAGAGAGTTTCACTCTGAACGCGAACAAAATCTAATACAAACGGAATGATGAGAGTAGAGGGCTACTGTCGAATTGCTTATTCAATTAATTATATTAAACCATGTGTCTATGTTACTCGTAAATTTATCAATTAAGTAATTGTTAACATCAATTAAGTTACATTTTAATTGATTAAATTCTTTATTAAGACCTTTTAGTTATTCTATTGATACTTTTATTAATGTATCTTCTATTTGTTACTGATCTGTGTTGATAATCACTTAATCATTTTCGATAATCAATTTACATTATTAATAATGTATACAGTTTCTATTACAATTTATCTCAAATGTTGTGGCTATTTAATCAGGCCCGGAGTCGGGAGCGAGTTGTGTTTCAGTAACTGGCCTTTGTTTTCAGTATGGTTGAAACTTTGCATTTGACAGGCGCTGCGCTGGCTTGTGGCTCAGAAACTATTACCTTTATGCAACACCGCTTCAAGTTTTAAACCACTATTATGATTTAAAAAGTTCGTTCTCTGTTATTCTACAAACATCTGCATTTAAATGTTTATCTTTGAACTTGCATCCTTTATAAAGTTTAAAAGATTACAGGTTTTCATAACTTCAATTAGTTAGTACTATTTTTTATGGTAGTCTGGCTAGTGATCACACTGACTGTAATGTTAATTTCAAGTACAATCCACACATACGCTATGCTGGCCATATTATTTGCAGTTGTCAAACTAATTATATTTTAAAAGTATCACGTATATTAAACAGGCTAAAGCTCTTTCGCCACGATCGTGGTTTTATCCTAACAATAGCATGATGGCGTATTCAATTGTTTAATTTAGTTCCAGCTTGAGTTCGAACACATAGTCGCTAGCAAACCTATCTAATAGTGAAAGGCGTACTTTCTCCAGCCCTGCGGTCCTCATATAATACGATTATCTTATAGCAAAAGTTTACTTAGATCTGTTGCTTATTTATATTAACTTTCTTATCGAAAAAAAAAACAAATTTCACCTACATGTACTCAATCCCTAATGTTCTTTAAAATGTTAATCATATTTAATGAATTTTAGTAATTATATTTTATCTTGTTTGTTATTGTTTCATTAAAAGCAAAGGGATCTTTATCCATGCAGTCTTGTCTTCAGCGATATTCTCCAGTTTTCATTTTCAACTAAACCTTCCAGTAATGTTTTAGAGGGAAAACGAAAACACATTTTTCATAATCAAGTACTTTACCGAACACCTGACGGATAATGAATAATCCGACAACTAACAACACTTTAGTACTCGAAGAAATAGAAGTTCAGAAAAGTAATTCAAAACCGACACACTATCCCCGAATGCCCGCCAAAAGTCTCATCTTCGTTTAAACTTTTAATATAATAGGCAAAGCTCTCTCGCAGCTTGTAAAGGCCGGCGAATTAACTCGCTTGTTTCGGTCCGTTACTCGCTCACCATCGAGAGAGTTCGTTTTTTTCCAACGCTCCTTTCTACTGCTATGTGGGTCGACACGAATTGCTTTGTCCGCTTCTGTATAAGTGTTTGATTTATTTCATATGTTAAGCCTTAATAAGTAATTTGTTACAATTCAGAAAGAATTGGATGAGAACCATTCTTTAAAAGTACTTACTTAGCTCATACTCGTGTCAGTGCAGACAGAGTTTATCGGCAGTTCCATACCTGACTCTTTTGATAGTAGTTTTAATGCCATAAAGAATACTTTTGACTTGATTTAAAACCATACCGTTACTAATATACCGAGCCGATTTGTCATTTTGCTCAGAGTTGGCATACATGAACTTAAAGCTAAGTTACGAGCTGAGCAGCTAAGTGCCGTTTACGCAAGCATGCCCGCTTATGTAAACTGCCAGTTGCCTCTACTTGTGAAATAACCGTGCTTTCGTTACTTATGTTGCATAGGTAACAGCATCGGCAAATTGCTCTTAATGAGGACATGTTTGATTTTCTTACAAAACATCTGTCAGTTATGGCCTAAATCACTGCAAAATTTAATTCAACATATTACAGTACAAATAAATACAGACGATGTTCTGACCCCAAATTAGGATGCCCTGTACTGTGAGTATCAGGACACAAAACACAAGCCTTAATATTCAAATCCGAAAAATACATTAATGGGTAATATTAATATTTGTTTTGACCGGGCATCGAACGTGAGGCTCCGCATTAACTTTTTATATATTAATAGTTTCAATAGATTATTTTCTATCGAGTAGATTCATATCAGGCTAACAATAGTACTATTATCGAAAGTATTGTTTGACGATATGGGACGGCGTTGAATTGGACTTGAATTGGGAGTCAGCCAGTGGACACTGCCAACCGCAGACTGAGGACGTTACACCACTAATAATATCAAACTGCTAGTTATTTACTTTATAATATCCCAGTTAATAAAGTCTTTAATAATTCTAATCATCTAATACTTACAATTTTTATCTGGACCTTTGCCAAATATTCCGCCGCAATTCAGTTTTTTCGCTTCATGCTATAGAACCAAGATATCTAGTGAACGTCGTGAAAAACGCGAGTTTTGTAATGAAAACTACCACCTACTTAAATAGTGAGTTCTCTGCGCCTTATTGGGACAACCTCGTCGCTCGCCAAAGTTCAGTGCCAAGTTATTTCTATTAGCCATTACTGGGTAGTACTCTCAGCAAATATTTGTTACGTACGCTACCAATTAATATAATATGATTCATAAATAACAATTTCAAATCGAATTTCTTATATATTTTGAAATTAAGGTGAAAAAAAAACTGAAAAAAGAAATCAACGCACGTACTATTTTGCGGGTTTACGAATTACCTTTGTTATATATATTCTATCTATTTATTTATTTATTATTTTCCTATTGTGCACTTTGTTTCTATATCTCTCATACTATTCTTCATCACATAGGTTGCCTGGAAGAAATTGCTGCTTAGCAATAAGGCCGCCTATTGTGCTACCTAATTTTCCATAATTGTATGTTCTGTTTGTTTTTTTTTCGCACAATAAAGAGTTTTATTATTATTATTATTACTACCTGAATTTTCAAATTATGTAGAAAACATACAATAACAAAAAGCGTATGATGGTAGCGTCAAATTTTTTATTTATGTTCGATATCGATCGATGAAATTAGTTTTGGGGTCAGGTTGCGTCAGGTAGACTATCGAGGTAAGGGTCCCGCGGGGGAGCGGTTAGTTTCCGTCGCAAACAGCTGTCACAGCAGCTGCTAAGCATAGCGAGAGCACGTGTCCCTCTGCCGCGTCTTTTCCCCTTTTAAGAATCATCAAGATGCGAAGTATGTTGAATAAAACCACCTATTGCTTTAGATTCGTTATCTGAATCAAATTCTCGATCAGATTTATTGTTTTTGATAATAGAGTTGTTGACATTGTTTAACCATGTTATTAAAATTTGATTGCGATTACAATTTGTTATGTTATAATACAATTAATGTTGAATTAATATTTAGTATAACAGGTGTTTTTCGAACAAAATTGTAAATGGTAATTTATAATTAAATTTAATTCTAAGAAACTTCGAGTCTACTTCAAAATAAAACTAAAGAATTATTAAAAATATTTTCTTTTTCTTAATAATATTTAATTTTGTTTTGGTAATTACAATTATATCTTCTATGGCCATGAAAAGACAGTTTTATGTTTGCTAAAAAATTTTACATTTAGTTTAGATGAAATCAAGTCGTGGAAGAGACCTCAACTGAAACTTGTACGTTTAAAAGTATTTGCTAATTTAATTACAAGGACAGACGCGGACATTTCCACGGCGGAATAAGCCCGAGTCCAAACCTAGCTAGTATTATAGGTTGCTACAAGTAATAAACTGAAATCGTTGTTTACAGAGCGGCTCAAGGTCGTCTGCGCAGAGCGACGACGATAGCCGCGACGCGTGCATATAAACACTACGCCACTTCACTTCGAGTCCTTAATACGAAAATTATTTATTACCCATCATAAATTGAATATCATTTATCGGCAAAATCTAAACTACGTTAAACCGAATTAAGTGTACAAAAAATAGATAATATACCTAATTAATAGCTAAAACTGTGACCATAGCAATCACGTTATACTCGTAACATACGTTTAGCTAAATGGAGGTGATTACTTGTAATGTAATTCAGTCCGTGTTGGTTTTAAACATCGTTTAATTCGATCAGCGCTCTCGTTGACAGGATGGTTTCTATTGCGTTGTAAATGAATGTGACATTGCACCGTGGAACGATATTAGATGTACGTCATCAGAATGCAGCGCTCGTCATTCGAAGGTTCGACTAATATTTTGTAAATTAATTTAATGAACAATCAACAATGGCGCATCCGAATTCGCACAATGCCACTGCACCTTTGACCCGCTAACACAGCCGCATTGCGGGCCTCGCCGGCGAAACCAATGTATCTATTATACACCGGCATGTCATATAATCACCGCCTTATCTTATTTCAACTTTACTAGTTTTTTTCCCCGTTGCGGTCGCGTATTGACGCGTATCACTCTTTTGATAATAATGCTCATATGAATATATGAATCTATAATTGGAGAATATTCTGGATTTGGCGGTTGATTATTGTGTGTCTGTCGCTTGACATGAAGCGTCGATCTTCTACATGATATCGTTGCAGAAGCCGCCGCCGACCGCTGCTGTGATAACTTCTGTGATGTGTGAGCCAGCCTATGGATATTTTTATATGTGATTTACCAGTGCCCAGTACAAACCGAGTACAAAAAAAAACGGATAGAGTACAGAGTAACTATTTATTTAGTGTAAGATATAATGAAGGAGGAGTGTGAACTGTGCAGTATGAACGGGTGGGTACAGCCTCCCACACCGACGGATTTTTCGATATCATCTTTGATGGCGGGCGGTCGGCCCACAACGCATACATCGGCGACACCGGATCCCCGCCACGACGCCGTACTGTTTTCGGCATATCTGCTCAAATTAGGTGATTATCCATATTCACTACCCGATTACTACGCAGCAGCTGCGGCTGGTGAGTACTGGTGACCTGTTTTCCCCCTACATTTCCACAATAACAAAATTTCTTTTCCCGCTAATACAGCATGCCTCGACCATTATTTTGTTGACTCATCGTGACTATTTACCTAGTACTTAATTGATCGGCGTGTATTATTTATCGTTTAACCAGAAGCTTCTTTATTGTTAAACTTGAAGACTATTCAACTATTGTATTGTATAAAAGATCGAGATTTTCAGTGTTTCTTTTGTGACGTCAAACTTTGTTATTTCTATTTATAAATTATATTAAAAGGAAGCATATGTAAATTTATTGAAATTTGACACGTGTCTTTTAGCTTGTGACGTTTTGATAGTTGCATTTATAATTTAGCATGTTATTATTTATTAAGATATTTAATAGTAAATAAAAACAAAGAAAATATAGTGAAATAATGAATGAAGAAGTGGGTTTGTATATGTCTCAATCACAATTATTTTTCACACATGTTAGATAAAAGGTATATCAAGGTTTACGTATAGTCCGGAAGTTAAATTTTGATTGAGAGTTAACGCAGTTTTGTATAACAATTTCCTCACTGCGAAATATAAGATCCCACAATTGAATAAGACATATTTTTGCTTTATATACTACCGCGCTCTTAAAAGATTTATTCTCTAATATTTTTATGTTTTTTTTTTTTGTTATCATAGACACTGAATGACCAAAGTACATATGTATAACATAGTTACATTGATACCGATCAAATTAAGCGAGTTTTTAACACGGGTATCATCGATTGCAAATTCACGCTTTCTGCCGCTAGACCACGGCATGGTTCTCTATATTTATTTTTACATTAAAACATGATTGGCTAGTAAATACATTTATCTGAACGCTGAATTTCATTTTAGGTCTGAATAGAGAAAACATGCGCATGCTCATCCCTCTGTTAGGGACCCTGGATCATTAAAAGTGTCACCTTTTTATGGGTCGATGAAAGAGATTGTTTTTATAGTAGATTTAGACTATAGTTATAAAATAGTATTCTTCAATTCGGTAGAAATTTAGGTGAAAAAATACGTTTTAATTCGAGTTCTTGAAAGACAGTTCTAAACAACATTATATTAGTTAAATAAACAAACATTGGTACAGTTTTAATTTCTTTTTTAATATTATATTTTTTTTAGATGCCCGTACTAAGCTAATGCTTGTATCACAGGCACTGAACGACTAAAATACATAGGTACCGGTCGGAATTAAGCGAGGTCTCATCAATCGCGAAGTCCGCCCTTGCCGCCGCTGGACCACAGCCGCTCATAACAATACGATTTAAAAATCATTGTTTCAATAAAGTTCATCACAAGTTACAATTCGCTGTCAAAGAATAAATAATCTTTAACCAAAAAAAAGACACTAATAAACAAAAGTATTTAACGATAAAAAAAATCTCTAATCGATTTAGTATAAAGACTGAGAATACACGATAAAACATCGATAAAGTATCGATAGATAAGCGAACGACAAAGGCGGAGTGGGGTACTCTTGAGTTGGGAAGATTAAAATTAATGATTATGTTAATAATAAAATGTATGTGAGAAAATAATATACTAAGATGAATTACGATTATTTGTATGTAACCAAGTTCTGCCTGATGTTAGAATGCAAACTACACCATCCATTCATAGGGCACAAGTTTAAGCTGATCGCGAAACTCCGACTGGGTCGCTTCGTAGGTGTACTTTAAGTGTTAATTGACTGAGATAATAACAATCTTCAGTCTGTCTGCCATTTTAATTCGAGCGGCTGTGGTCCAGGCAGAAGGCGTAAACTCAACATCAAAGAGGGTCTTAAATCTCGTTGACCAGTATCAATATAACTGTGTGTGTCCCTATAGAACAAACGCTAGTCCAGGATAGACATTTAAAAAAGTATGTAGGATTTTGACGTCCGGATATACAAACGGATCCGATCGAGGCCGTCATGCCGCTTAATGAATATATAAGTAGTTTTCAAGATATTGTTTATCCGTGTACTTAACTGTAATAAGTATCTATTTGCAGTAGTGCATGTAGATTTGTTATGCAAACAAAACTAAAATTTGGTTAAGTTTAAGGCCAACATGGAAGTTCATGTTTCTTTGTTCAATAACTTAAAAAAAAAATTGAATTCAATTGTTTTTTTTTCACTTTAAGCTAGAATGCGATCTATGAGAACTGATACCACAGATAAATGTCTGACGGCAGCACTCGCCTCCGCTATGCTGGCTTGATGAGACGAGTGTACTAATTGAGCGGCCGTGACTGCTAGCTGTTGAGGACGTACCTCATCATCGAAGAGACCCGTGTTCAAACCTCGCTACATTCTTACTGGTACCAATGTCATTATGTTATATGTACTTCGGTCACTCAGTTCCTGTGATACGATCATTAGCTTAGTACAGCTATTTAAAAAAAAGGACCTAACCGTCTGGCTTGACAAGGTACATTCCTCTCGTATTTCCTGGTAACACTTTCGATAAATACATATAATTTTATTCATTTTACAATATTTTACATATTTCACCTTGTCACAAGAAAATAATAAAAAATACGGTTAATCTAATTTATTTAGCAATTTTATAAACAAACACAAAACTTTGTTTTGTTTAATATAAAAAGAACTGAGTCGTTCATCGTCCCGGGAAGCTATAACAAGGTCCCCAGAATGACGTCACCGGTTCTCCCTGTGACTCACGAACTAAGTGCAATTTTCATCCCCTCTCGTTGCCTTTGCGAACTTTCGAACTTTAATCGGGCTTAATGCTAGAAATCTCTTGATTCAGTAAAACTTGACGTTGCTCTCCTTTTACCACTTATTACTTGAAAAAACTACTCATATTCTTTAGAAAATTATATGTATTCAAATCCTTAATTTTAGATTTAAATAAAATAAAAAATTACAATTCTTTTAAATTCTCTGCATTTTAATAAGGCACTATTTAATTTAAAAATTACAAACTAATGATAGTTTTACCGGAGTAGTACCACCATTTTCAAGTGTAACAACTTTGTAGTGACCTAGTCACGTTTCGAAATTAGCTTGGAAGTCAAGCTGGCATAGAGGGTCTCTTAGGGGGTAGGAGGGGTAGTCTTACTGCTTTTTTTACGTGGGGAAATCCTTTAAAGATACCCTGGCCGTTGGGGAAGGTTACCAGGGTAATGTCGGACTCTCCAATCTGGCAAACCGACTAAAACCACCACTGAGATTCACTCGACGCATAGTGGACGGAGTCTGGGTACACGTTAGCATTCATCCAGTGTCCGCTCTGCAGAGGAGACTACTGCTACCTGTAAACGATTCTCGATGTTGAGATTCGTTTACACTCATGAACCGTACTTTAGTTCAACATCATATTTATTAATATTAAAAACTTCAATGTTACTCTACCTGTCTTACCTTTTCACGCCTAAACCGCTGAACAGATTTCGATAAAATTTTGTAAGGAAATAGATTACATTCTAGAGAACGACATGGGTTACCTAATCTTCAAAAATAATTGATGGGGATGAAATAGAGGTTCAAAATTAATATAAGATAATTTCTCAAGTTAAACCACATTTTTAATTATTAAATGCATTCGAAGTGGTGGGCAACAGCTAGTAGTGAATAAAACAAACACTAATGTAAGAACTAAATTGAAATGTAATTCAAACTTTATCCATCTTCTATGAATCCTATAAATTTCTCATATTATTTAGAAGCTCGAGAAATTCTATAACAGCTTAATATCGTGAACATAATTCACGTTGAAAACTATTGGAAACAATTTATCCGTTTGTTATTGGGAAATTCATTTTCCTATTCCTAATATCTAGATAACCCATTTACTAGTCAAGTAACTTCATTTGACCTAATTAATCTACATTGTTTACTATGTTTTTTTTTATTTACAAAATAAACATCATAAAACTTATATCTAATCGGAATGTTTACACAATAATAATATGGTGTTATTTAGTAATAAATATATTCTAAATAAGTATTTAAAATAGACTTCTAAAAATAATTTAAAAAAACAATATTATAATATTATATTCTATATTTTTAACTATTTAGCTTTTGTTACACATTGAATGTTGTGCATATTTATAAATGGTTGCATATCAGAAAAAATAAAAAATTAACTGTATTATATATTTATATAGAGCGTGTAAATATGTTAACTACTAATATGCCAATAAATAAATAAATAAAAAATAAATATTTACCGTTTATGAATTGCTATAAAAAAGGTTGCAATGTCATATTTGTAATGTATGAAATTGACAAATTCGCTTTCATATATCTAAAAGCACAACGACCCCGTTGGACGCGTTTAGGGAATGCAATCCCGATCTCGCGGGATCCCGATCTCGCGAGATCTCGTGTAATTTTTCGGGATCAATCCCGAAGCATAATATGACGAGATCCCGTTCGAGATTGACGGGATTGGGCGGTAGTGCTGCAGTGGTCAGCAACGCTACACACATCTACTCGGGGCGCAAACGGTGCGCTAGGGATGGGCGTTAATTCAACGAACTGTTTTTATCAACCGTTTTTCTACTGTCAACGAGTTAACCGTTTTTCGTTTTGAGCGAAACCAGTTAAATTCATCAACTGTTTGTAAACAAAAACGTTCCGTTTTGAAAGGAGTTATGTGTACTTTGGTCGCTCAGTGCCTATAGGCACTATTAAAGAGTGGTAGGGAGACTGATGATCGTTATTAGCCCAGTCTGCCGTCCTGGGGTACGGTACCACCACTTTCAAATGTAACACCCGTGAAGTGACCTTGTCGCGTTTCGGGAATAGTTTCAAAGTAGCCAGGTATAACGAGAGGAGTGTGCACTGTCAATCTAGATGGTACATGCTCGTCTCCTCAAGCCGGTGTGTGGATGCGACTGCTGGCCGCTTTCTCTGTAGTAGCAGTTGTTTCCATTCATGGACCGCACTCTAGCTTTACATCAGGCGGAGTGTTGTCACATGGCGAGCACCGAAGACGTTGATCAACCGAAAGGAAATGTAAATAATGCAATGAACGCTTACGAATGAGTGAGAGAGATACCAACAGTATAAGTTGTTTTAGCGTGAACGAGATAAAAGCATTGTCTAATAAGGCTTATTGCAGAAAAAAAAATTATTGGTTTATTTGTTTGAGTTTTCATCGTTTTCAGTCGATTCGAATTTTACATTTTCTTAAAACTAGACGAGATCCCGAAAATTCCGGGATCCCGCAGGATTGATATTTCTAATCCCGCGGGATCTCGAATTTGCGATCTCGAGTCGGGATTGCATTCCCTAGACGCGTTATAAAATTATTATTATTTGTAAACTAAATTATATTATCCATATTTTAAGTTTATCTATTCTTAGTTCTCAAGATGTTGTCCTCTAAGATTCGCTCACTGTGAATCTAGGTCCATCCCCTATTTTCTCGGTAAATTAGGTCACCGGCCTAGATATCATGAAAATCATTTCAATATTCCAGTAATAATGTTAGCACCTATTATTGATTAGGTCTTACTTATTATCATATTTTTATTATTTTGTTTTTAAGGCAGAGGGATATTTACCCATGCAGCATAGTCTTCAGTTTTTTTCCCAATTCTTTTTACTACACGCAACAGCGAAAACTTCACTTGCCAGAAATTTAGGAGAGAAAATAAAAACACGTATTCTCCTATTTTGAATTGAATTAGCCTAGTCTGCCGTCCTGGGATAGTAGCCGGTATAGCGGAGCGACTGCTTCCTGCAGAAATTTCTCTGAAGTAGCAGTTGTTTCCGTTCATGAACCGCACTATACATCAGGCGGAATGTTTCCCGCACAGGTTTCCCTGTAGTACCAGTTGTTTCCATTCATAGACCGCTCTCTAGCTTTACATCAGGCGAATGTTCGGGATACATAGAGTCGCCTTTATTCGTTGAAAATAAATGAAATACGATTTCATATTTTAAAAATTATAAGATCAAATAAAATCCTAAACAAATAAATACTTATTTAATAAAAATAAATAAAAGCGTCCTTAACGTCTATTTAATTAATTATAGCGAGTCCTTTGTTACAATTAAGAAAATTGTGTTTTTCCAGAAAGTCCTCGACGCTCGGATAGATGCGTTTAAACCCTGCTTTTGTTACTTTAAATTTTACGCTGTAAATACTAAATATTTAATTAAAATGTTATAATATAATACCTAAGTAAATGTAGTTGAAATCTATAGATTTTCTAAGAACATGAAGGAGAATACCCACTTGATACCTAATAGTTTGGTTACAAAACAATATCCTAAAATAATATATTAGTTTTTTCATTAATTCATTTTAATTATATCAGCACACCGTTTACCAATCTATAGACGATGTTTAATTACATAAAAACAGATATCTTCAATTATTAAAGCATTTAATATAATAATAACCTCAAATTTGCATCAGAAAACATCTAATAACTCAATAATCTGGGTGAAAATATTAAAACTGATTGGCAATAAGGAACATAGATTTATTTTGCTACATTTATAATTAACTAAAAATCGTCGACAAAATCGAGAAAAAATTGTGGGCCCATTTCTGTTAGACGAATGGGCATTCTTCTTTTAACATCGGGTGCCACTACCAAGCGTATTTTTCCAAATTACAATCCGATTATTACTATAATATTGACTAAAATTATTGTAGTCCACGACGTAGTTTTAAAAGCTTCACAGCCACAGGCGAGATTCAATAATATAATATGTAGGTATATATAAATAAACAAATTAAATGCGATAGTTAGCCGCATAAAATCTTCTATAATGGAATTTTATAATTTCACAATAAAACTCGTTAAAATAATTCTGTTACGCGTGAATTAAATAAACTTACTTCAAAAACTCTTGAAATGTTCACGCTGGGAGGGCTGTCGGCTATGGCGTTGGGCTATAAAAAGTTAAGTAAAACAATAATCAGTGATGCAGGGCCCTTCGACTGAGTCCCCCTATTTTACGCGTAAATAGGTACCACCGTTATGAATAGAACACGGTATCACTTCGTGTGCACAGTGCACACTCGATTATTTTTGATTTTATAATTTTATTACAAAATTTTTAATATATTTTATTTGATTTTGTATCTTTGGCATTCTTAGGCTATTTGCGACTGGTTATATACTGGTATTATTACACTTGAATTTACTAATTTCTAAACATATTCTACAGAGTTTTAACACCAGTAAATTAATTGATCTTGCCGCGTTCTGGGATTAGCTTGGAAGTATGCATAGCGGAGACGACAGCTAATTCTAGACGTTTCCCTGTTGTAGCAGTTGTCTCCACGTGACGAACTGCTATAAAAAAACACCTCAATATTATGGACAATTATTTTCTTACAGCGTAGAAAATCTATTGAACATATGCGAGAACATTGCGGTATTAAGCAAAACAACAGAGTTGAACAAATAAATAAACCATTTAGAAGGTGACATGGTCGGCAGGCAAGAGTAACCGGATGCCGAATCGCCATTGTGTGTGAAACATATTCAGTGCAGCCAATTTGTCGGTGCACTAGGGGAGCATTCGGTTCCAAACAATGTTGAATTATTTATTGTATTGACAGTGCAACTATCCGCTATCCGATGTTAATACCAACCGTTGTGATTTACGAAACAATAGGCTTTTTTTATTGGTCATTAGGGACTTTTTGCGGATTTAACGACTTTCTTCTTCTTGACAGGTTAACTTATTTGAGGACTTCACGCTTCTTATTATTCCTTTTTTAAACTAAAATGTCAGTTTCGCTCAAAAGCGATGTCATAATTGTAACAAATAGTAATAATGCTTATTTATTTTCTTTACAGGTAAGATGTCAAGATCTGGGTTAGGATTATACGAAACAATGCCGAGCGTTCCCCCGATCGGTGAGTTGTTTATTATGTAAACGAATTTAGTCGGATATACTAAGTGAAATCAAACGTTTATAAGATTGATTGTTGAATGTAATTTGATGTGCAAATCATCTCTAGTAGGTCAAAGGGCCGTTCCAACCCGTCGAGCGTAGTTGCCCGCATCGGTGCGCGGTACTCTTCTCGAGCCCTACTTTCCCACATTATTTTATTTGATATAAGCCTATTGTATTCACCTTCCTATTGTAGGGTTAATATTACAACCCTTATTTATACAATATTTTAAATTTGATTTGATACTTTAATAAAAATGTATTAAACTAAACAATACTAGGGAAATGGCTCACAATTATTTTCTCGTGTTTGTAATGGATTCACGTAATATTTCATTCGTTATTTGATGATTATATTTTACCAGATGTTATTATTATTTATATTTATAAAGCAACATTTCATTAAGTTAAGTATTAAAACTCCGCTTCCATTTTGAGAGCAAGAAGGCGCGAAGCGCTGTTTAAAAAATCATTCAGAGCTCCCCTTCTGTTTAGTGTTTATTGCATTGTCAGCAATAATCTCATCGCAACATCTTCAAACAAAGTCGTTCCGTTTCATCAAATAATTAATAAGCAATATAATAACGCAGTCGGACTGCCCGCATAACATACATTAATCATATTAACAGAGTGAGCGTGGCTCGGCGTGCCCCGTCGTCAGCTATTATTATAATATAACCCGAATTCTATAATAGCACTACATGGCTAATGGCTATTCATGTCGTAAGAGACACTTTCTCGATTGATTGTATCTATAATTAACTCTATGGGAACTGAATCATTTGACCGCGGTATTTTTAGGCACTCGTACAATCAGCAATAAGTTGACGGCATCACTTTAAGGCAAAGGAGAATGCCCATTTTTGGGCCCACTTGATACCTAATAGTTTGGTAACAAAACAATATTCTAAAATCATATTTTTTTATTAATTAATTTAAATTATATCAACACATTTTGATTGATTTACCAATCAATAGACAATGTTTAATTACATAAAAAAAAACAAATATCTTCAATTATTAAAGCATTTAATATAATAATAACCTCAAATATTGCATCAGAAAACATCTAATTACTCAATAACCCAGGTGAAAAAATTAAAACTGATTGGCAATAAGGAAGTAGATTAATTTTTCTACAAAATTAACTAGAAATCATCGACAATCTCGAGAAAAACATTATCGGCCTATTTTTCTTATGAGAATGGGCATTCCCCTTTAAGGATTATTATTTGTATTTATGCTCAACCACGTGGAGCTCAGTGCAAAGTGCGCCAGCGACAGTTTAACTGACAATACGTAGTGTTTATCTTGCATTGAAATTTCGAGAAATACATAGAACCGCAATTATGAAAAATATTCTAGGAATGTAACGGATAATTAGGTCATACTGCGCGTCAATTTTCTATTTATAATGAAAAAACAACTATTATAGATACTTTGATAAATTAATGTTTATCGGCGAAAAAATATGCGCTATTTGACACTAGAGGATCGTTTTAATTATTGTTATTATCGTAATAAAATGGCCTCGTTTAAGCGGAAGTTATAACGCTGAGACGTTTACACATTGAATTATGTTTATAAAATTATTTCCAGTCATATGTTTAGTGTACCTAAATCTTCGAGGTTGTAGGTAGTTAGTCCCACGATGCGCTAATTCTCACGAAGGTCTCGGCAGAAGTCTGTAGCGGTTTGCAAATTTTTATCACTTGTTTTCATATTTATATTCACTCATAATATACGTTGTAACCTTAGTGTAAAGTCGCGTGCATGATGTGGAAGAAGAGATTTTATTGTGGTAAGTTTAGATATACTTGCGCCCGTTACTCTACCAGGGCTAGGCAGACACTGTCGAACACCAGAGACTTCTTTATCTAAATACCACTTACTTTTCGAAGTATACACGTCGATTGAAAGCCTTTCTAAGTTGACCAATCTGATTGAGAAATTTCTCCATAGAACGCTCCCTTTCGCTAAATATTCCTACACTTCCCCATTACCTTCCGCACATTCACAAATAAGTCGTGTTTTTCACTCATAGTTTTAGTATTTTCTAAAGTCAATGTCTTATCTATTTTTCAGATCGAAAAGTGTCTTTGTTACCTAAATTACTACTGATTATTCTGATTACTAACTACTTAAATAAAAATAATAACAATAAAATAACGTTTATTTGTCTTAAAAAATATGCATGAGAATAAGTTAGGATTCCTGGCACCCGTACTAGGATTGACCTGTATTACGGATGCCAGTGCACTTATAATTAGTAATCAAAGTAGTAGTAAGTAAAAATAATTAACTATGAAATACAAATAATGTTCCGACCCCGAACTATGATAGCCTGTACTACTAAGACAAGGACAGTAGAAACACCCAGACCTGTAACAAATAGTTAAATAATATATTTACAAATCGTCGTCGTCTATTTAATCCGGCATAACGGAGGCGAATGCTGCCTGTAGAAATTCATCTGTAGTAGCACCAGCATGGACCGCACTCTAGCTTTACGTCAGGCGGAGAGTTATCGTATGCCGAGCTACAATTTAAAAAATATATACCTGTATTTACTTATTGTGAAAAATGTCCTTAATCCAAATTAAGCCTTATTTCACTCATAATAAGTACCACCTTTAGTTATAGTTCGTAGTTATTTATATAAAGTTTACCTACATTCTAAATGTTCATTGTTCACAGCAGGAAGACAGATTGTTGCGTTAACTTCCGCAAACTTATTCAAAGCAAAACCGTGACCCCTCGTGATCGATTCCTCTTCGACTGTTGTCTCGACAAACTTCTATAAACATTATTTCTGGTTTATTTTATCCTACATTTATTTTTAAATTTAGTAAATGTACGTATACAATTTATTTTCAAATTCCTAATTTATTATTAGCCCAGTCTTTTATCCCACCACCAGCGGAGTAACCTAGTCGAGATGAGACTATGGTAAATTTCAAAATAGCTCAATTAATTCCTTATCTCGGAACTCTAACATATATTTTAGGTGGATATTGGTATCTTTTGCGTGAAATTCTTGCCGTTTGTGCTAATATGTTGGCTGAGGATTTTCAACAACCTTTCCTGGGCCTGCCTAGTAAAACATAACGGTTTTTTTTAACGATATATTTAAAAAACTATAAACTTGAATCCATTTTACGTGTGCATTACAAATGCATAGTTTATTAATGAAACTCAACAGCGCCGGCAGCGTAACCACTTATATGTATATCAATTGATGCATTCCTGTCACGTCTCGGCCGACTACTTATCCGCTAAACGTCAATATAGCGCTCGATATTTTTAGAAACACGAACGTTTTTGTCTCTTATAGATCAACTATTACTTTCAAACTATTTATTGCTTTTTATTATCCTTGTGTTTGTATAGTGTATCTTTATTCTTCCCGTGTCAACCGAATCTATAAGAAATTATTTGTAAATCCAATGTCTATGTCAGGGCCGACTTTGTGCATAGGCCCAAGAAACCCGGGCCTCGAAAACATGTGACCTCGACTGGCCTGATGGTAAGCGCAGCGGATGTCCATGAGCACTGACGACTGGAGGACCGCTAGCACGGTGGCTCCAGTCGCCACTACTATGCCGGCCTGAGAAGGTGCTTTTTCACACTCCGCTTGAAGGATCCGAGGTGAAAGGACTGGGAGAACACATGGGAGGGCAAAGCATTCCACTTGTCAATAGTCCGACACAAAAAGGACGCGCCGAACCGTTTCGTTCAGCCACCGATTCGGTCGACAAAATGTGGATGCTTCCCCCTCCCAGTACGGGTGTTACGGGAATGGAAAGACGAAGTAGGAATAAGGTTAAAGAGCTCTTCGGAGTCGTGGTATAGGCGATAGAGGACACACAGGGACGCTATGTCCCTGCGAAGTTGCAGGGATTCTAAGCCCCTTGTGACCTCTAAGTCGCCTACTACTCGGACAGCTCGACGCTGCAGTGAATCCAGGGTATCGAGGAGGTACTTGGCAGAGCCGTCCCAGAGGTGCGAACAGTACTCCGCGCAGGAGCGAATCTGTGCCTTGTACAACAATAGGCGGTGCTCCGGTGCGAAGAACTGGCGCACCCTGTTCAGGATGCCAAGTTTGCGGGATGTTGTTGTTAGTGCTCGCTCGATGTGATCCCTGTGATTCAAGTCGCAGCGGAGTGACATCCCTAGGATGTCAAGTCTGTCCGAGGTACCAAGGGTGATACCCCGAAGAGCAGGAAGTGGGAAGAAAGTCATAAATTTGATTTGTTTAAGTAATAAAAATTGAACACATTTTGGTGGTGGGAATCGAATCCTCCACTTTGCACGTGCTCTGACCACTACTACACAACTGTTGGTCATTTTTTCTATTCTTTAACCATACTTAATTATAAGTTATCATACGGTTACTCGTATTTATAAATCAATTAATTTACCGAATAAATCTTCTATAGGTAATTTATATAAAGTTACCAAAAATTATTGAACATTTATTTTTATTAATTAATAGATGTGTTAATTAAAACGCTTTTACATATCAGCTGCACGAGAAACGGACGTAATATTGTTGTTGTAATTAGTTCGAGGTATACTAAATTATAACATTAAAAACGGAGTACTGTTGCTTATAATAAAGTAATAAATCAGAAAACTTTTTATTTATTATTTGTTAACCGCCGCGCGCCGTTAGGCAGTAATATAATTACAATTATTTTTTTTATTAAAAGCCTATACTAAGCTATATCACGGCACTGAACGACTGATGTCAGAGGTATGTGTTTAATTTATTTGATTGAGATTTCCATCAACACGATCGCTTCGTTTGATTTTTTTACTTCGGCTGTCAAAATAATATTGTCTGGTGGAGAGTTTTCGCTTCACGCCGTGAAAGCGAAAATGTAGTCTTCTTACTCGGCCTTCAGAACAAAGCGGCGCGGTGATGGGCGACAAACATTCCCTATACCGGCTAGCAGGACCGTGAGACGGTATTCTAGATACACCAACATTACACTTCATAAATAGATTAGGTACACATCAAAACGCGGAGGCGACACGTTTCTGTAACCGCTCTCTAACAAAAAACTTATAAAGTTTATAAGAAAAATCGTTAACTCTTGAAATAAATGTAGAGCACCATTGTCAGAATAAATTATAATATACATTCTAGGGGCGAGCTAGAACTATGAGACTTAATAAATTATTGAATATCTAGATTTCTAGCTCAAGGAGAATGAATGCACGTAGGTACGCTAACTAATGTTATTAATACACCGGGTCATAATTTCTAGACATATTATTATAAAATTTAATTTTCATGTAGATAATCTTTTTTACACATCAGCTCTGCATGTGACCGACCATACGCCGCATGTTAAAACAAAGTACGGTCCATTAACGGAGAAATCTCCGCAGGCAGTAGTTGCCTCCGCTATGTCAGATGACAAATGTTTGTCGTATAGCTTGACAGTGCACACTCTTCTCGCTACTTCGAAGCTGATCCCGGAACGCGACTATAAGATCATTTTACGGGTGATGTAAGTGATGGTATTACCCCGGGACGGCAGACTAGGCTAATAATTAATTTTAGGAATATGGTGAAATGTTAAAAGTTTCAACATATGTTTTATTTAAAATGTTCATACTAAATAACAGTAACTTGAGGACGAATAAAAATTCTACTACACTCATTTTCATGCATGTTGCCACATTTTAAACCATTCTACATCGTATTATACGAGTATTTCAAGCGAAACGTTGAAAAGCTTCTCTATATACGAAACATCATGAATTTATTATGGTTTTGCTTCTAACCCTTTTATTTTCTTCGCTTAATCGCATTTTCTTTTTGAATGGGTGTTTTATTAAAGAAATACTTTATTTATTCATTCATTTGTTGAGTCAATGGCATATCATCCAAAATCACACAAATACACCCTTTCCAAGCGCATCATTATTTTACTAAACACAATTGTTTTAACACTATTTACATTACACGTTACAATGTTATTTTTACATTATCACATATTATATTATTATTTAGATAAGATAAAGTAATAGACTATATATTATATTTCGCTAAATGTCTTAAATTTAAGAATAGTCCAGACGACGGAATATGGTCACATACATTCCGTGTAATCTCAATCTCGTGTTATATTATATATCATTAATTACTATTAAACTTTACTAGAGTTAATCCATTGTTCTCTAAACGGAAACAATTGTTTTCACAGATAAATAACTGTGACCAACAGTCGTCTAGCTTAACATCAACTGGAGTGCGGTCATATGACGTGCTAAAATAAAAAATATATGTAGGTAACTGGCGTTATAATAAACAACTTAAAGCTTTCTTCAATGACTTTGACAGATGGATGTTTTTAACTCTAAAGAGAGTCAATACATCCAATTCTAAGTCGAGTGTTATATTTCTATATTAACGTGACTTTCTAAGTGTTAACCTCGATGTTTTCTTCACAAACATCCACGATAATGATGCGTCTCAGTGGATTTAATTTTGACAAAATGTGGGTCGGCCGGCCGCCATCGTGTCCCCCTGACATACTTCGGATTTAAAGGCCTCGAAACATTATTTCAGTCTCTATTTATTGCCTTTTTGTTATATATTATTGAACTAAACAGATAATATCAAGAAGTTCCAAAGAGTCGTAAGCAGACTGATTATATTGGCTCAATCCGCCGTCGAGTAATCTAGTCGCGATTAGAAGTAGACGGGTATAAAGAGACCACTGCCTATTATTTCTCTGTTATTTTCTCAATACAGTTGTCTCCGCTCATGGACTGTAATCTAACGCGTGTGTTCACATGCCGGACTACTATAGGAAAGGAAAACTTAGAGCGTATTAGCTATAAAATACTTCCACCTGAGAAACAAAAAGGATGGAAACTTTACAACTTGTTTGACATAAATGTTTATCTACACCCGTTGTGTTAAGCTATAACTTTTCGTCTTTATATTGAGCTGGTTGATAATCTGCTAAGTGAGACAATTTGCATGTGAAATGCAGACGAATATGTTGTGAGATATTCCCGCTCGCTTGGTCGCTCGTTTGTTTTGTTATTGTTGCATCATACTGGTTTTATTTGGCTTGTATCATTTGAGAATAATTCGTTAAAGTCCCGGAATACATATTTGTTTTACAAACTGATTGTATGGTATGTGTCTATCGTAGCTCGCGATCGTATCTTTACCGGGGTAGGCAGGAAATGGTTTCTTCTCTCTCTATACACCACATCCATTCGCTTCGACTCTCCTCATGCAGCCCATTGGTTTTCACCTAATCCTGTCTGAACAGTTGACCAAGTTGTAGGGCCCCCATTTCCAACGCTGACATCCACTTTAACACGATAAATCTGTATACGATAGACCGTAAAAATATAAAAGCACCTATAATACCGTGTAAGAATTTTACAAAAATATTGACAGGTACCAGTGTAACTTTGTTAGTATATGCATAATAAAAATGTAAAAAACTACCAATCCTGCTATCAATGACAGTGCATGCATGTAAGGCGAGGTTTAAACACGGATCTCATCGATCGTAATCGTACCGCTAGACCATGAGCCGCTCTTCACTTACAATTACTTGTGAAAGAAGACAAGTCATCTCTTCACTGTGGTCTTCTATTTTAACGTGACAATAAGGTCAAGGAAACGGTAGAAGCAACAAACCTACCACTTGAGTTCCAAGATCACTTCCTCGTTTGCGCGGCAACGAGGCGTCATCCCTCACGACATTCATTTCCGTCATAACGACAAGTTTACAAATTGTAATTCACCTTTAGGTATTGTGATGCATGTTATACCAAAGCTCGCAAGCAGAGTACTATAAGCAAACGGTTAACTGCATCATGCCAAAGGCGATTTTCGCTTGACCAATATAGGGTACATTTTAGGACTTTTTTAAATTAGTGATAAATAAGAGGGACTTATTCTCGTGACTCTTCAAACAAATATTTTTGACAAAAATATTTTTTTTATTATAGCTCGGCATGTGACAACACTCCGCCTGATGTAAAGCTAGAGTCCGGTCCATGAATGGAAACAACTGCTACATCAGAGAAACCTGTGCGGGAAGCAGTCGCCTCCACTATGCCGGCTTGAAGAGACGAGCATGTACCATTTAGATTGACAGTGCACACTCCTCTCGCTATACCTGGCTACTTTCAAACTATTCCCGAAACGCGACAATATATAATAATAAAAGTTACATTAGTGCACATTCGATTCGTCTCCCCCTAAAGGAGACTGCTGGCAAACGTTTGTCTGTGATAGCAGTTATAAAGCGCTGCCTTTCGCCTTGTCACATGTCGGATTACTAAAAAAAAAATCAATGCTATGGGTTTGCCCTGTCTATCCCAGTTGGAAATATTGTCAATTAAAAATATGAATTTGCTGCTTAGTATTATAATGTGTAATTAATTATGCAAAATACTAACAATGTGATAAGCTTCCTTATCCACTACGATAATATTTCAAGGTCGACTTTTGCTTACACAGGGCAATCAATATGATAACATTTCTTTTTTTTTTACATTACCTTAATCATTTGTTTTATTTTATTATTTAACTTTTTTTAATTGCATAATTAATTTTATAATACGGATATTAGTTAACAAGCTAGTTTTTGTACAAACGAACGAAGTTACATTGGTACCACCCGCGATTTTTGTGATTATCTTCACTAAACACTTAGTTACGGGCGTTCTGACATTATTATTATTTTTTTTATAGTAGCTCGGCATGTGACAACACTCCGCCTGATGTAAAGCTAGAGTGCGATCCATGAATGGAGACTATGCCGGCTTAAGGAGAAGAGCATGTACCATCCAGATTGACAGCGCACACTCCTCTCGTTATACCTGGCTACTTTCAAACTATTCCCGAAACGCGACAAGGTCACTTCACGGGTGTTACATTCGTACCACTAACCCAGGACGGCAGACTGGTCTAATAACCATCATCAGTCTACCTACCACTCTTTAATAGTGCCTATAGGCACTGAGCAACCAAAGTACATATAACAAAGTTACATTGGTACTGGTCAGAATTAGCGAGGTTCGAACACGGGTCTCATCGAACGTGAGTTCACGCGTTTTACCGCTAGACCACGGCCGCTCTTTTTATTATTTTTTTATATTTTATTATATTTAATATTACTTAAATATTGTTAAAACAAAATAAATATTTAAAAAAAAATGTATTAATGTTCGCGACTGTACTAAATTGCGTGGTTTAAAAATGATTTGTAGAAATTATCGCTTCTTATAACATTATCTCAAAACCGTGATGTTGTTAGGCCAGCAGGCCATGGGGGCAACATCTTGTCTGCATGTGTAGTATGTGGTCGGTCAGCTTTAATCTTAATTTATTTTCAGCGCCCAAAGGTGTTTTGTAGCAATAAACAATGTCAAAGTAAATTTCCAATTAACAACAAAATATTTGTAATAAATTTTTGCTGTAGACACAAGTGTTCTTTTATGCGAACTTGATATCCTTGAAAGTATAGGTTATTATGTAAAATGCTTTTGGTAATTTACGAAATAATAGTCCAAAGGTCAGGTTTATCTCTTGTAATCTATAATAATATAATATATAAAAATACATGATTGTATGTTTGTCTTTTCCGGCTGATTTGAAAGTACAATTGGGCGCGCCACGCGGACAATATCTAAAGTTCATAATTAATTACATGATTTTTGACACTCCATTTTATAACTATGGCTTAATTTATACATACTCAATATTGGACAAATTAATGAGATTATAAAATTTTAATCAAGTTTCGATTAACTTTAACATGTATTTTCTTTTGTCCGGATATTTATTGTGAAGTTTGTACCTACGTAGGTATATTCATTGGCGTCATTACAGTATGGTAGCCATGGCACAATCCAGGGCTCGGAAATAACTTAATGACGCCCCTGGGTATATTTACATCAGATATAAAACTAAATGCCTATATTAAAGCTAGTTTTTAAATTGGATTTCAATTTTTGATGATATCAAAGTAATTTAGGTCTAAATCTAGGTTATAGGGTATATTAACATCGGAACGTTTGTTTTTATTGAACAACTAACGCAGAAATTACATCAGTAGAGCGGCCGTGGTCTAGTGGTAAGAAACGTGTACTCACGATCGATGAGACCCGTGTTCGAACGTCGCTAAATCTGACCAGTACAATTGTAACTTTGTTATATGTACTTTGGACGCTCAGTGTCTATAGGCAGACACTATTAAAGAGTGGTAGGCAAGACTGATGATGGTTATTGTCCAGTCTGCCGTCCTGGGGTAGTACCACCACTTTCGAATGTAACACCCGTGAAGTGACCTTGTCGCGTTTCGGGAATAGTTTAAAAGTAGCCAGGTATAACGAGAGGAGTGTGCACTGTCAATCTAGATGGTACACGCTCGTCTCCTCAAGCCGACATAGTTGAAGGCGACTGTTGCCCGCACAGGTCTCTCTGTAGTAGCAGTTATTTCCATTCATGGACCGCACTCTAGCTTTACATCAGGCGGAGTGTTGTCACATGCCGAGCTACAATAAAAAAATAAAAGAATCCTTATTTAGTGTATGTTCCCATGGAGGTAGGCAGAAATTATGGCGCGCCGGGGTCTCTGTCTCTACATACAGGCAATGTTTATTATTTTTGTCATGCATACGCCGGTTGAGGGTACTCCTTAATTGACCCTTTCTGAGCAGTTGACCAATCGCGAGAATAGGTCTATGAATATGAATACTATATAAATAAATCTATATTTTTTTGTTTTGTACTTTTAGTACCACTATGTTTCACCGACTATGTAAAAGAAAATATACCTACATAATAAATGCATGAAGGCAACGCTGTTATCTAACTCAAAATGGGGATAGAACCCGGAACTTCTTGAAAGTTTTATATCAAATTAGTTTTGGCTTAAATAAATACTTATATTGGTTTTTTTCCCATAAACCGGGGTTATTCTATACATTGAGGACAGGGATTAGGGATACCCTCCCAGTTAGGTACTGAAAATGGAATGGAAAGAGGGGGGTAAGGGCAACGACCGTTTTTGCGGGCACACAGGGAAGTTTGAATTGCCGCTTTTAGGTATTAAGTTTCTTTGTCCTCGTTTTATTGACGCTTATACAAGGAAGCGATGTCTAATTTTATTAAATTATAATGAAAGGAAATATCTTCGATTTTCATACGCCAAAAATTAAAAAAAAAGATCGATATATTTTTTATTGTAGCATATGACAACACTGCCTGCTATAAAGCCAGAATGCGGTGCATGAACGGAAACAACTGCTATTACAAAGCAGTCGCCTCCGCTATGCCGGCCTGAGGCGGAGATAGACGGTGCACACTCCTTTCGTTATAGGTACTTGGCTACTTCTAAACTATTTCCGAAATCCGACAAGGTCACTTCGCGGGTGTTACATTCGAAAGTGGTGGTACTACCCCAGGACGGCAGACTGGGTAAATAACCATCATCAGTTTGACTACCACTTATTCGAATCGAAAGTCTATTATTGTTCAAATTAGGTTTATATTTTATCCAATATTAAAATATGCAGGAGGAAGGATTCGTGGCTACCACCACTTTCAAATGTAGGTACGTACAGTCCGTGAAATGACCTAGTCGCGTCGAGATTAACTTGAAAGTAAACGGGCGTATAACGAGAGGAATCAACCTGACTGCTGCACACTCGCCTTAAGCAGTTAAGCATAGTGGAAGCGACTGCAGACATTTCCCTGCAATCACTATAAATTGTCAATTTTTTTAGGCTTCATTCTAATTTAAAAGGAGAAAGCCGATTTTTGGGCCCACTTGATACCTAATAGTATGGTAACAAAACAATATTCTAAAATAACATCTTTTTTTTATGAATTCATTTTAATTATATCAATACATGATTTACCAATCAATAGACAATGTTCAATTACATAAACAAACAGATATCATCAACTGTTAAAGCATTTACAATAATAATAACCTCAAATATTGCATCAGAAAAAGTCTAATTACTCAATAACTCGGGTGAAAAATTCAAAACTAATTGGCAATAAGGAATGTAGATTTATTTTTCTACAAAAATAACTAAAAATCATCGACAAACTCGAGAAAAAAATTGTGGGCCCATTTTTCTTAGGCGAATGGGCATTCTCTTTTAAACCTAATTGTGATCTACACAATACCTTAAGAGCATCCGTGGTCTAGCAGTAAGACGCGTGAACTCACGATCGACGAGACCCGTGTTCGAACCTCGCTAATTCTGACCGGTACTAATGTAACTTTGTTATATGTACTTTGGTCGCTCAGTGCCTATAGGCACTATTAAAGAGTGGTAGGCAGACTGATGATGGTTGTTTGTCCAGTATGCCGTCCTGGGGTAGTACCACCACTTTCCAATGTAACGCCCGTGAAGTGACCTTGTCGCGTTTCTGGAATAGTTTGAAAGTAGCCGGGTATAACGAGAGAGGAGCACTGTCAATCTAGATGGTACATGCACAGGTTTCTCTGTAGTAGCATTTCTTTCTATTCATGGATATTTCTATTCTTCTTTACATCAGGCGGAGTGTTGTCACATGCCGAGCTACAATAATAAAAAACCGTAATACTAAATAACAACTAAAACTTAAATTTGTCTATACTTAATATAACTATTTACAAAATCATATACATACAGTGTCTTGGCTGAATACATTGTCTATTTTGCTGTAACAAAACTTGCATATTCGTTTTTAAAATAAGCAAATATGTTACTAGGTCCATCAAAGCTATGACGTCATAAATCGATGAGCCTTGAACTATAAGTGTATTGTATTATCGTACTGAACTGAAAGCTGCATGAAATGCACACGTTGCGAAAGCTTCAAATACAATGCAATATTTCGTAACTTTTGGCATCTGTTTTCTCTATTCTGTTATGCCAAACATCTAATATTTCATTTATGGATAGATTGTCTCGCTTATTTCCAATTCGCAGTTAGCGGCTCACTGTTTGCCGGTCGACTCTAAGCTTGCAACTCGGCGGCAAATTAAACGTGTAGCGGTATTCTTTACTGGTGGTCGTGTTCCGAGTTAGCTGTAAATCAGCCGCTACGTGCATTTAACTTCAAACTGTGTGTCAAACGAATCCTCTTTTATTTACACGGGCTTCTTCCCAAACATAACAATATCTAAATTATCGTTTAGTTACCTATCTATTTTATTATTATTAATGTAAAACAAAATTATCGGTTTATAAAGCGCCTATAAGTGTAGTTTAGAATTCATTTAAAATAAGCGATGTCTGGAACTATTTGTACAAATATAACTCTTATAATGTAAGACTTTAAGTCACTTTTACACTAACGAAGGGTGCTCTTTGAGCTGTTCTATCGTTGCGTACCTGTTATTTGAATAGGGGATCAGCTCCCCTCGACGTCCTCTGTTCTATTTCAAGGTCAAGTTAGGGGTGAATCATAATATGCGCTTTGATTTGTATTTCAATTCTACATTTACAGTTTAAGTAAAGATTAATGTAACCGTAAATTGTTCAATTTTAGCTTACACGTTATGGTTATTGTTTTAAAAACTATATTTGCATAGCATATTTAAATAAAATTGCATAAATAATTCGTATCGATAGGTGCTACGAATAAAATCGTTTTTTTATAGTCAAACTAGAGTACAATTCATAAGCAGAGACAACTGCTGTCACAGAAAAATAGCTGCGTGCAGCAGTCGACACGGTTTCGAGGGTACAACCGCTGTTATTATACTCTGGTAAGGTACCAAGTTAACTTCTATGAATTATACGTACCTAACACCTTGTTCTTACAAATTTTTTGTTTTATTTTTTAAAATTACAATAAAAATTGTAAATAAACGTGGTCGCTTTACCATTGAATCGCATAAGTAATAAAAATTACAACTTTGTTAATAAAAATAAAATAACATAAATAAACATAATATTATTATTATTGTAATTTTCCTATAATAATTGTCGACAAACATTTCTAGGAAGTGTGAATTATTACCAGAGAACAAACATAGAAGTTGTACACCCATCTGTATCTTTTTATTTTCCGTTTCACTCGGAACCACATCTTTACCGCCTCTGAGTTTTATCGCAATTACGCAGTTTTTACTGTATCTTTTATTTTACAATACTATTTATTATCTTTATGAATTATCTTATGCTACGATTCCACCTGCGTTAATATTAATGTCTGCTTCCTGCGATATTTAGCGCGTTAAAAATCACGATGTTAAAACTATGGTTACATTAAAGGTTTTGCTCGAATTAGTGCTTAACGTGTAATGCCAATATTATTGACGTTAATAGAATAAAGCCGTAGCATTAAAGTCATATCTCTAAAAAGGGCAGTATTATTATTTTATTTATTTTTGACTTGACTGAGACTCGACTTATGACTAACATTTTTTATTTGTTAATATAATTTAAAAAAAAAAAACAAGAAACAAAGAAAACCAAATATTTAAATGGGCTTACTTGAGCTAAAAAATAAGTCATACCTATATCAAATTTAATTTACAAATAAAATTGTCTTTAAAAGTGTGTTCGTTTTAAAGAATGAGGTTGTTGTGTTTATGAATATTTCCGCGAAACGCTCTCGTTTGTAAATTGTTTTTACGTTTCTGTCAATTTTGTAAATATGAGCGATCTCGATATCTGTTTGTTATACTTCGACTCGAATTATCCTGAGTCATTAAAACGGAACACGTGTAAATTTTATAATTATAATTGTTATAATATCAAATATTATAGCAACTATTTTGTTTACTTTTTTCTGCTGTATTTATCGCAAAATAATTTCAAAATCGGCTTTTTTGACGTAGTGGTTAGCGCAGTCTGTTGCGAAGGTACCAGGTTTGATTTCCGATCGTAATATATATACATATAATAATTATAATATTGATTGTGTGGTCTTTGTACAGCAGGTTGTTCTAATTTGGGGTTGGGACATTGCGTGTTTAAAAAAATCATTCCTAGTTCCCTTGGCCTAGGCCCTAGACCAGCGAACATGCACACGCCCGATTACAGGCCGAAAAGATAAATTAAAAAAAAAAGTATAATAATAAAATGTACAATATAAAATTATTTTAATAATTTATTTGTCTAAAGTTAACTTATCGAATTAACCTTGAACTCTGCTTAATCCTTTGTCTGTGTTTAAGTTTTTTTATTCTTTATAACATTAGATAAATAATTATGAATTTTTCTAGTATTCTTTTGCTATAGATTCAAAATAGGTTAAAGGTAGGTAGGAAGACGTCAAACGGTCGGGGGTAATGCACGCTCTAGCGACAAAAAATGTTTGATAAAAACATCGACTCGGCAAACGCGGGGTCAATCACCTCGCGAATATACGTAACCATCTAATAAATTAACAGATTCATACAAGGTTACTTAACTTTATCAATATTATTATATTTACTTATTTTTATAAATATTATTATAAATTTTAATACCATAAATATCTTGTTATTGGCCTAGTTATAATCTAGTAAGTATTTAAATTTAATGTGCCTAACTTAATAATAAAAAAACCCGATAAATGGTTTTTTTTAAATATTAATATACGTTTAATAAAGTAGGTTACAATAAACATATCTATTATAAAAGTTTAACATAGAGTTAAATAAAAAAACTTATTTTGTACGCTAACAGTAAAACTGCCGAGCGCTGCGATACGCCATTTTCAATTTCTTCCTTTCTTTGACCAAGTATCGTATAGCTGAAAAGGTCTAAGTAAGTGTGAATTCTTTCATATAATTTTTCACACACGGCACTTACCTGCAATGGTTGGCGTCCACTAGTCGTCGAATAGAAACGCATAAATTCGCGTAAAAATAGTAAATAAATAAAACTGCGTCCATTAGGAAGCCAAGCGAATTTCTAATTATTCTGACAATATGATTCGATTTATTTATGATGGACGCACGCGAAGGAAATGCGCCTCGATTCTTCTTTAGTAGACGCCAGGCTTTACACGTATGGCCTGTACACAATTAATTTATAAGTTAATCATATACCAATTATGTTACATTGTGGTTCGAATGCCACGCACGGATGTGGTTCATGGTGTATGGATAAGATCCCCATTTATAAATGATAATTACACAGCTGTCAATTACATTACAGTTACTCGTGTGTTAATGTTTTAGAATGAGGTGATTTAAAAAAAAATGCTCTGATATTTGCACAACAATAGCGTTTACAATTTACAAGATATGTCTAGGGATAACTTTAATTATTTAGGTACTAATTATAAATATCAGTAGTCTAATTTTACGGCTACATTATTTATTTTCTTTGTTTATCTCTAAATACTAGTTAATCTGTATAACGTAACACACGTCGGGATCAACTTGGAAATAGCCATCGAGCTTGCTTACCGGAATCGCATAATAATATAGGGCAAATTCAAAAATTATAATATTTATTCTGTAATAAATATCTTATTTAGTTTAAAAATAAATATGTACCTACGAATTAGAAAGCGTTCTTTGTTTAATCAATCGTTGATTTTACGAGCAAACTTTGAGTGCTATGAGATAGAGTACCGTTAGCGAATTGCAGGAGCCGACACGATTTCCTTTAGCAAGATCTGAACTAGCCATAGACTTGGCTTATATACCCTTTGCACATCACACATCGCGTCAACTTTATTGAATACAAAAAAAAATGCCCATTTTTAGGTCCACTTGATATCTAATACGTAGTTTGTTAGCAAAACGATATTCTAAAATAATATCTTATTTTTTCATTAATTTATTTCAATTATTATATTATATATCAACACATCTTTTACCAATCACTAAACAATATTTAATTACTAATGTTTAATTCATCATTGATGATAATAATCATCAATTATTAAAGCATTAAATATAATAATAACCTCAAATATTGCAACAAAGAAAGTCTAATTACTCAATAATCCGGGTAAAAGAAATAAAACTGATTGGTGATAAGGAATGTAGATTTATTTTTCTACAAAACCTTAATCGACAAAGAAAACAAAATAGTGGGCCCATTTCCCTTAAGACAAATTCTTTGTTAAATTCTCTCAAAAATTTTGGTTTGCACCAGTGTGACTTTGTAATATGTTATGTAATAAATTAGATTTCCGACCCGTGAAGTCGCGTTTCGTGGTCAGATTCTACATCTCAAGATGGCATAGTGGATGCGATTGTTGCCTGCATTATCTATGGTGGGAGTTGTCTCCGCTCATGGACCGTACTCTACACTAACGCCGGACATAGTGTAGTCAAAAAATATGTATTTTCTTGTAAAAAAATAACACGAATAACTGTGAACCAATAATGTATAGCAAAATAACGGTATATATAGCTTACAATAATTTGCCTAAAATGTAAGTTTCAAGAATCAGTCCTCAGGTCGTTGACATTATGAATTTGCCGAAATGTAGGTGCTATAGCTAATGGCATAAAGGTGTTATTTGACTTTCCGTAGTTTTAGGAATGACAAAACAGTTCAAAAGTCCATTTTGTAATTGAGCGCATGTATTGATGTTTAATTTCGTATTTTAATTATTTTATAAATATCGACGCTAATGGATGTCAATAAAGAGTACTCTATAAATAGATTATTTTATGAAATTATAAGCTTAAAAGCTTTGACCTATTGATTTCTGAGGTCTTTTTGGTGAGAAAATATTTAAAACAACTGAATAGACTTTTGTAATACTATATAGGACATTTTAACAGTTATCGGTATTTGTTATTAATTTTTGCAACATTAAAATAGGGTTCTTTCAAATCATTTATCTATTGTAAAATTTATGTTCATCCGTAACTGTCATTTAATTTTGTTGAAAATAATATATAAAAAAAGAGTGGTAGACAAACTGATGATGGTTATTAGCCGGTCCTACTGCGTTTCAGGATCAGTTTGGTAGTTGCTGGGTATAAAGAGAAGAGTATGCACATTCATCACGTCGCATCGGCATAGCGAAGGCGACTGCCGCCTGCAGAAACTTCTCTGTGATAATACTTGTTTTTATTTATAAACCCTAGCTTAACATCCGTCAGAGTGTTGTTATATGGCGAGCTTCAATAAAAAAATAGATTCATATATTTATAAAATCATATTAGTGAATAGTAGATCGAGAGTAAATTTCTACCAAACGTTGCGGTCTAGTGGTCAAGAGCGAATTGTAGTGTTCATCGAAACCGTTACAAAAAACCTATTACAAGTAACAAAAGCTCGCTTAAAAACGCGGTTCACTGCTTACGCTTTGTACAAATTACATTTGTGATAAACGTAAATACGTTTTAAGTTTTTTTATCAAAATAAAAATATTGGTTTAAATAAAAGAAAATACTCCTGCTGTTATACTAAGAAACTAACAATTTCAATCAATAATTTTTTTAACATTCCTTGGCAAAATGCTAGATTTTTTTATCACCGTAAATTGTAGTGTTTAAAGTTATATTTAATATAGTTCTAGTAAAGCCACGTAATTTATATTATACTAAAACTTCCAATGTACAACAATAAGACACTTTCTAAAAAAGCCCATTTTGAAAACTTTGATCTCCTGTTAACTCACTCATCATATTTATAATCACTTTTTAAGCCACTATTACTACACGTTCTTAGGGTGGTTTGCACCAGAAGGCCGGTTAAAGTAACTTTAACTATTACTTTTACATTTGGTGTATATTTACTCCACACGAGTTGCACCATCGTTGCGCCTGTCATTTTTGACGGTTGCTTTAACCTTAACCGTAACCAGCGAATCCTGGCTTGATTAAAGTTAAAGTAATCGTCAAACCAATGTTACTAACGTCAAATGTATGAAAAGAAGCCAAATATGTTTTTCTATTATTTTTTCGGGATCAGCCACCCATTTAACGATAACAATATGAATTTACACGATATTGCAACGCGTGTGGAGTAAATGTAAACGTTTAACGGTCGTCGTCGCCCTAAAAGTAATAGTTAAAGTTACTTTAACCGGCCTTCTGGTGCAAACCACCCTTAGAAACTTATGTTTAATATAATAATTCAAGACTCAATATTATACATATATGTAATAATATGTGTCATGTAGGTACATATGTCCGAGCGGCCGTGGTTTTACGGTAGAGGACGGACCTCACGATCGATGAGACCCGCGTTCAAGCCTCACTATATTCCGACCGGTACCAATGTATTTTATGTACTTTGGTCACTCAGCGCTTAGCTCAGCTCAGTACAGACATTTTAAAAAAACAACACACATTTGAGAAAACAATATTATCTATCTATACCAATGGAAAGATGGAATGTAATGGAATAGGTTTTTCTATTCAAAATTCATTATAATTTAATAACAACAAAAAAAAATTAGAATATGCCAAAAAAAAAATACAATAGAATAAAATGTTTTTGCTAATAAGACGAACAATAGCATTGTTATCGTGTACCTACTACGCTTGTACGAAACACGTAAATAACTCGAGCAATTTGTTTAATTACAAGTTATACCTTATTTGCAATATTTTTTGTTTTTTTTTCTTTTGTTTGTTTAAATTTTGTAATTAATATTATCTTCATTATTATAAAACACGCTGTTCTTTTTATTATTTTTATGTAACACCCAAGACTTCACTTAATATTATTACTAAATCTTTAATTGAGGATTTTTTTCGGCATATGACAACACTACGCCTGCTCTTAAAGCTAGAGTGCAATCCATGAACGAAAACAACTGCTACTACAGAGAAATATCTACAGGCAGCAGTCGCCGCCGCTATGCCGGCTTGAGAAGACGAGTATGCACCATTAGATTGACAGTGCACACTCCTCATGATATACCTGGCTACTTCCAAACTGCTCCCAAAACGTGACAAGATCACGGGTGTACATTCGAAAGTGGTGGTACTACCCTAGGACGGCAGACTGGGCTAATAACCAGAAATATAATAACCAAAATACAATTATATTATCAGACTAAAACGCAATAAAATATTTGTAGTTATCTATTATAAGTTCTTAATGAATATGCAAACATTTTTAAAACAGTATACGTTTGCATATTAACTAAATTATTGTTACATACCAATTGTTCTGTCAACTTTGGAAGTTATTTTGTAATGTGGTGACTAAAAATGTATGGAATTTGACATCTCTAGGTTGTTTGTACAAGTTGAACTTGAGTGTAAAATACTTTAAATTTTCAACATTCAATTCTTCTCTAAGCTTAATAAAATAAATATTAATAAACAAAGACAGGTAGCCGTGAATTTTATATATTTTTCATTGTTATCCCCTTAACGTTAAACCAGAGAGAACAAGCTTGATCTGCTCCGCCTGTGTTAATCTGGAGTACGGTCTATTCGCGAAGACAATCGTTACCACTCCCCACCTACCTTTTGGAGACGAATATGTGGTGTGAAAATGATGGGAACATGAAGTCCTGATTCCTGGGAGATATCGGTGATGCGGACCACCTCACGCGCAACAAGCGGCCATAGCTGCTCAATTGCAGAAAAGGAGTCCGCGAGGAATCTGCAATCACTCATAACTTAAAGGATTTGTGTTTTGTTTTATAAATAAGTCAGTCTAAACGATTCTTATTTATTTATTTGGGTCACATATCAATTATGGGAGGTAGAACGGCCTGAGTGGAATAATATTAGGAAATAATTCAACGTTAATTATATTCTTTGTTAGTCACTAAAAATAACATTATTATACTCGTACATGTTTTTATAGTAGCTCGTCTCCACTTTGCCCACTTGAGGAGATGAATAAGCACTATCCGTTGACAGAGCATAGTCCTCTCGTTATTCCCTACTTCTACAAGCTGATTTCAAAACGCGACTATGTCATTTCACGGCTGGTAGTACTGCGTAATAAAGTTTTATAAATACGATATATGATTTGAAAACTTTAGCTTTATTTAAATACAGTTTGATGTAAATCAACAATTCCTTACCCAAAAGTTAAGTTCAAATTCTTACATAAGATTTGAAAATGGACGATTTTGTTACGAATTTCTCAATTGAATAGATGTTAGGTTATTGCGTCATTTTTGCTCTACATTTACGATCTATCTGAAGCTCTCTCTTTTGATGGAATTTGTATGGAATAAGAATGGATGCACATATGGATTTCAAGGAAATAGACAAGCATATTACACGCACTTTTCTTAAGCCTTTGCTCAATGGATGTACATGTTCTTTTATCAGATTTTTATAACTAAATCGATTACATGCTTGGAAGGAGCTGGATTATGCACACTTGTCTTTTCATAGTGGAGACGAGTTCTGTCTGTAGACATTTCTCTGTTGTATCACAATTCCTGCTTATCGGCTTACTTAATCGGTAATCAGCATTAATGCTAATGTAAGCCGCTTGAAGTCTTTATTAACTGAATATTTTATGTTTGTTTAATAATCGGATCAATTTAATATAAAAAAAGCGATTTGTAAAGCGCAATACAAATATTTTCAACGGCTTTTCTGCCACATTGACTATTGCATTAGGGTAGTTTCATAGAGGGTAATTTGTGTGTGCATTGGCGTTAATTAATCGTGAATAGCCACCGCGCACCCTTGTCATAGGATAGTGACGGGTAATGTTGTTATACATTCATAATTATGGACATTTCAAAACGTAGGGATGTTTGAATGTTTGTCATAAAGTTATTATCTCTCGATTGTGGAGTGTACAGTATGAAGTTTTATACAAAGGATGCTGAACGGAACTTGAGTTCAAGCGATGATGATCCTGTGCCTTGCTGGCAAGTGTACGACAATCCTTAATATAAAACTATTTAATTTTATAACCTTGAAAAAAATACCTGCAAAATAACAGTAATCACTCATTCAATGCATAAAATGTTTCGGAGAAAGGAGAATGCCCATTCGCCTAAGAGAAATGGGCCCACAATTTTTTACTTGAGTTCGTCAAAGATTTGTAGTTCATTTTGTAGTAAAATAAATCTACATTTCTTTTCACCAATCAGTTTTATTTTTTACCCGAGTCACCGATTTTGAGTAATTAGATTTTTTCTAGTGCAATATTTGAGGTTTTTATTATAGTATTATAAATGTTTTAATAATTAATCATCAAATCTGTTTTGTATGTAATTAAACGTTAACTAATTATTAGTAAACGATGTATTTATATAATTGAAATAATTTAATAAAATAATAAGTTGATATTTTACAATATTGTTTTGTTAACAAACTATTAGAGATAAAGTGGGCCCAAAAATGAGCATCGTCCTTTGAACCGTAACTCATTACATTATGTATTAATGTTGAAAACTTTCCCGCAAAATAACACACGGTTTTATCTTCCACTTGTGGCAGTGCAATGGTGTGTGGGGAACCTAATTGTATGCCCCCAACACGCTAATTGACCGGTGTACGCATAACCCGTTTAGTCTAGGAGGCAAACTAACTAACGCTTTTCAAGTTAATTTATAGGACAATGGGGCGTGATTGTTCGTACGATTTTGTGAATAGAGATTTAGGGCTGGTATTTCAATTCTTGCTTTACTTTAAGGCTTAACCTTAGTTTTGATTCTTGGTTTATAAACTGACTTAAGTCGCTTTCGTAAGTGTCTAAAATCAAACGTTTTGTAGGGAATAGTCACCTCCGTTATACCTGCTTGAAGATACGATTCGCACCGTCCATGTTAACAACTACGCCAAGGTGCACCATTTAGACTGACTGTGCTCAGTCCTGTCGTCAAACGGGCCAAGATAATTAATAAAACCTTCTGTTAAAAACTAGTAAATACTCATCAATATATAATTTTATGCATAAAACCCGTATCTTCACTATAAGATATTCGTTTAAGATTAAGTTATATAGTATTTATAATTGATACTTAAACACACGTACGGTATGACAAAAAAAAGTTTTATAAGCTCTCAGCATAAATTGTTTAGCGGTCCGGGGCGGTCGGCAGCTGTGATCTCAAGGTAAACAGCAACTACTTACCGTTTCGGACACCATTTGACCACATTTAACGACTGTTTAATATTTTTCTTTATGCTTTTATCTTTTTACTAGAAATATAGCCTTCGATTTTGATATACAAATGAAAAATCATAAAGACGAGAGATTTATGCCGGCATAGCGGAGGCGACTGCTATCAGCAGAAATTTCTGTGGTAGCAACCAGTAGCCTAACATTAGGCGGAGTATTCTCATACTAGCGTCTCTATAGTCAACCTAAAATAACAAATTAAAAAGCTATATATCCCAAGTGATCCTCTGCCATTATAGTGACCGCGACCAGTCGCCCCCACTATGGCTCTTGCCTTGCCACTTCAAGCTGATCCCGTAACGCGACTTGGTCACTTCACGGGTGTTACAATTGAGAGTTTTAGCAGTAACACGGGACGACAGATTAGGCTAATAATCAACTTTTTAAAAACACGTTACTTTTAAATTATTTTTGTTGTATTCAGTTTCTAGATTAACTAAAGTTTATTCGAAACTATATCAAATTTCATTTGAAATCGTTATTTGGGAGATTGCGACTCCACGACTTCTATATTCTATGAAAATTAGGAAAAACGTCGCGAATACGTTTAGTAAGTAAGTAACGAAATATCTAAATAAATAAATGTAAAAATAAGCTGTAGTGCAAGGCCATGCAAGTCATTAGTGCGTAGTCCCCTGGCCTTCGTTCTTTTATTATATCCTTTTTAGTCTGACTGCATCACAGCCCTTGCAGACGCACCTGCATAAATTTATTCATTATCTGATTATAAACAATTGGCGGATGTAGAAAGGGCTTTTTATTACAAAAAAAGGAAGCTTCTTGTTAAAATATTTTTCGGTTTATACTTTTCTGCGAGAACTCGTATAGGTTTATTACAAACCCTTTTTTTTGTTTTATATGGCATTATAACAATTTGCCAGTGTCAAAGTAAATATTTTTGCATCAAGATAATAATACTGTGCATCACAAGTCATTCGTTCATCACACTAAACAGTCAAGTCAAGTTTCAATCAAGTCAAAAATTGCTTCAGTAAAGTGGTAGAATCTTTACTGAAACTTGTTACGGCGTTTTGGAGGGAAAATAAAAACACAGGTTCTCTTCTTTTGAATTATTTTCCCACACGCACATTCACAAACATTTAATGGTTAATAGTCCACCATTATTACACATTAACACTCGAAGAAACACAAGTTTAGGAAAATATATTTAAGACTGACAACCTGATGTCTCAAGATGGCCGACAAAACTCCTAAAATAATATCTTTCAGGACTTTTTTTTTATTTTGCTCTCCAACTTTGGGAAGGCAAAGGAATCAAAGCCCATACAGCCACGTATTCGTATTATAATTTATTCTTTTATTTTATATTGAATTGAAGATATTGTACAAGTTAATGTTTACTTAGAGTGTTTGGCAGCAACATTTTGCTCAAAATCAATATGCAATTATAATATTTTATGTTAATATTATGCAGCGATTTAGAAAATCACGCCTTTCAACGTTTAAACATTTCATAAGGTTCATAAACATCGTGTCGGCCCGCAATTTGAGACAATAAAAATAAATATCTCTTTATATAATTAAACTTCGTTATGTCTACCTACCCGAGCCTTGTACGTGAGAGATCGCGAACAAAAACGGGTTATGAACCTAGTTATGCCCTTTAAGGCAGCTTTAACACCGCTATATCCCTACTTACTTACAAATAAACATTTAACAAATACATATTAAATAAACCGCAGAATAATCTAAATTCGTAAAGTTTTCTTTTTTATGGCATTGTAACAATCTGCCAGTGTCAAAGTAAAAATTTTGCAACACGCCGTAATTCAAAAGACATGAGTTCTATTCCCCAGATTAGTCTGTTGTGTGCAAGTTGATTTCTTTTTTTATTTAATTTAGAATTAAATGATAAGTCTGAAATAACTTTAATAAAGTAGTTACTTACTTTAAAAAAATCCAACGAAGTTTTGGAGGGAAAATGAAAACACATGTTCTCCTTTAAATATGTGGATAATTATCTAGTAGGTACGTAATAACGGTCCAAATAACACGAGAGAAGGAAAATAATTCAAGATCGATATGTCCAGATGCCCGTCAGTTTTTTCAATTAAAAGAAAAAAGCTAACATTAAATTATTATTTTTTAATGAAAGGCTTTCCTAATAATTATTTACTTTTATTATTATTGCTGATAAAAAAAACTTTATCGGAAATTTTAACTAATATCGCGTAAAAAATGATGCATTTATCTTATCATTTAAATACGAATTGGCAGTGATAACTAATGTGGGTACGTTTTATATCATTTGATAGTAATTTTTATTGATAATATTATTACTTTTACTGTCAAGGTTAAGGTTAGCTTATTACGATATGATTTGATATTTACTTTTTGTAAAAAAGTTAACTGGTTTTAGATCTTTCGTGATCGTTAAAACACAAGATTTTGTATCATTAAGTAGCATACAGAAAATATCAAATGAGTTGGATGTCGTCAAGCCAGCATAGCGGAAGCGACTACTTTCTGCAGTCTGTGGTAGCAGCATTTCATGGACCGCACTCTAGCTAAACATCAAGAGGTATGCTAACATGGGTATGCGAAAAAGGAACGAAAAAGCATAAAAATATAGGTACTGCTATTATGTTTGTGAGTTTCAGCCGTGCCTATTTATTCCTATACATAATAAACATATGAACTCTGAAATCAAGATAATGGTGGTTTATTTAAGACATTTCGATTTGTATATATAGATTAAGATACCCTCACTGATTAAGAAAAACACCTGTAGGTGATTCAATCGATCTCACACGCAGTAAATATGTATCTAGATATACTGAAAACTACAACCGGGAAAATTGAAATAATCAAAAAACGCATTTAAAAAATTGATTAAATATTATCTAAACCAAACGTAATGCAAAACTAAACATCTAATACAAAAGTTATAAAGTATTATATTATATACAGCTCGATTACCACTGACTGACTGACTCACTGACATATATAATAAAGCACTTGCCGGGGGGTCAGAGGGGTGATTCTTTTTGGGGCGTGTAGAGGGCGGTCCCGGGACCTCGGGAAAACCTCGACTTTGACCGGAAGCGGACTCTGGACCGGAAGTGACGCCGATATCTCGGAAACGGAGCGAGAACAAAAGTTGTAGGAAATGCCCTCTAATATCGAAATCCATAAATTGTTTTTTCAAAAAAATTTTTTTTTTCAAATTACCCGAAAAATAACTTTTTCAGCGCCGCGAAGCGCGCCCAAAAAACTAGTCATATTATATAAAGCTCGATTACCACTCACTGACTGACTCACTGACATATATTATGAAGCACTTGCCGGGGGGTTAGAGAGATGATTCTTATTGGGGCGTGTAGAGAGCGCTCCCGCGACCCCAGAAAAACCTCGACTTTGACCGGAAGTTGACTCTGGACCGGAAGCGATACCGATATCTCGGAAACAAAACGAGGTAGGGCACAAGTGCCGGAACAAAAGTCGTAAGGAATGCCCTCTAATATCGAAATCCATAACTTGTTTTTTCAAAAAATTTTTTTTTTCAAAACTACCCGAAAAAAAATTTTTTCAGCGCCGCGAAGCGCGCCCAAAAAACTAGTTTTATTATAATAGTAAATGTTAAATGGGCAATTCGGATTTTGCTACAAAATCCAATTTAATGCCGCCTCTCGTATACGAGTTACCGCGAAGGTGCTCTATAACGGTACACGAAACGCTAGCGCCGTAAGCGGTCGCCTTCAGAACTAATATTCAGCATCTTACGCGATCATTTATATTGTTTTGATTTGTTTTGTAAAATAAATTAGTAGGTAATTTCATAAACACTATTTAAGTATGGGCACTTGGAAAGGATGTTTGAAAGGAGATTGACGAAAGGAATATATAAATCTGATGTGAATGGATGCGTTAAACAAGACAGACCCAGAAGCGTGTTTTCCGATCAAATAGGAGAGATCCTCATGAAAGCTGGGCTGCCTAGTGCCCATAACCGTCGGGCGTGCATGAAGAGAATTGTGGATGTGAAGGAAGCGAGGGTGTTGTGTCAGGATCGTGGTAAGTGGCGTTCCGTTGTCTCTGCCTATCCCTGTGGGAAAAAGGCGTGACAATTGTATTGTATTTAAGTATTTTTAATTTTTTTTTATGTTTATGGCATTTTAACAATTTCGTAGCGTCAAAATAAATATTACCATCAAGTTAATATTATTGTGCATCACGAGTCATTCATTCATCTCACTAAATAGTCAGGTCAAGTTTCAGTAAAGTGGTAGAATCTATACTGAAACTTCATAGGGAGTTTTGGAGGGAAAATGGAAACACAGGTTCTCTTCTTTTGAATTGTTTGCCCACACTCACGCACGTTCACGAACACTTAATGGTTAATAATCCACCATTATTACTAATTAACACTCGAAAAAACACAAGTTTACGAAAATAATTCCAGATAGATAACCCAATGTTTTCAGATGGCCGCCACAACCCACCAAAACATTTTTAAATTATTGACAATTAAATTAACTTCCACGCCGAATGGGTTATTTATTTTATTGAAACACTGTAAATAACCCACTCAGATAATAAAAATATATCTATAATACGATAAAATAAAATTTTAAAATTACACAATGGAGAAGTATTTTATTCCCATTAAACTATATTTATATTATTATAAATATTTAAAATTAAATACAATTAAAAACAAAATACATTAAAATATGTTTATATATTTATATTCTTTACAAAAAATAGTGTTCCTGACAATTCTAGTTATATATTAATAAAAAAAGGCAATTTATATAAGTCTGTATCGGGCTTTTTCAAAAATTAATTACTTATTAAAATAAAATTATGTTGCATCTCTCTCATTCGAGCAATAAGTTCGCCTTTACAAAATACTTCTAAAATGAAAAATAAAATATTATTTTGAACTGTTTCTTCCGCTTATAATAAACTAGCTGACAGTGCCCGGCGCTGCCCGGGTTTTTTCAAGTTATTGTTACACATAAGATAAAGATAATGCTTTATTATAAATTACCTATAGCTGTTACCCACAACTTATTTTAGACGATTTAGTTACATAATTAATAGAATATATTTTAAAGTAGTTTTAAAAAGAATATATTTTTTAAAGCGGCATGGTACCTCGTAGAGCTACACCCCCCTCCGCCCGCCTCTCCCCGCCTCGTCATCATACGCCGCGTGTGAATTTTGTTTTGGAGTTATTTTAAAATTGTATTATCTTATAAGATGTTTATTGAAATTAGGTGATGTCAAAGACAATTGTGTTCACAGTTAAATACTCTTAATTAATAACACATTTATTTGGATAAAGATTAATATTATTATGTTTCGACCAAATTTGATTATCATAAAAACGGTTATTGTGAGTTAATCTTAAAAGATAGACATATACTGTCTTGGACATTTTTTTAGATAATTTAAAGAGGAATAATTCTTTCATACATATTTTTTGGGTATCTCGAACGGTTTTCGCAGCGCACACAACGGAAGCCCTCAAAGATGAACAATTTTGATTTGATTATCATAAAAACAGTTATTGTGAGTTAATCTTAAAAGATAGACATATACTGTCTTGGACATTTTTTTAGATAATTTGAAGAGGAATAATTCTTTCATACATATTTTTTTGGTATCTCGAACGGTTTTCGCAGCGCACGCAACGGAAGCCCTCAAAGATGAACAATTTTGATTTGATTATCATAAAAACGGTTATTGTGAGTTAATCTTAAAAGATAGACATATACTGTCTTGGACATTTTTTTAGATAATTTAAAGAGGAATAATTCTTTCATACATATTTTTTGGGTATCTCGAACGGTTTTCGCAGCGCACGCAACGGAAGCCCTCAAAGATGAACAATATTCCCCGTTTTTCCCACATTTTCGACTGTTTCTTCGCTCCTATTAGTCGCAACGTGATGTTATATAGCCTATAACCTTCCTTGATAAATGATCTATCTAACACAAAAAGAATTTTTCAAATCGACCCAGTAGTTCCTGAGATTAGCGCGTACAAACAAACAAACAAACAAACAAACAAACAAACAAACTCTTCAGCTTTATAATATTAGTATAGATACTACCGATGTCGATTTGCTTTGCCGCAGGAGGGCGCTTTTTCGCGAGCTGATAAGTAAGAAGTTTTGACAGGACTGGAAACATCGGTTTTGATTATTTTTTTCTTAAACTTCGTTTCTATTAAATGCTTATTATCAATTAAGAGTTTGACCATACGTGAGAGTAGACCTATGAGATAAAATATTAAAAAAAGTTACGTTAAAAGTTTATCTTAAAAATTTTACCACTACTAAAAATAGTTGAACATTTAACTTAAAAAAAATATTACTGAAGAGGCTGCATAGGCGAACAATACCTTTGCCTTTAATGAAACAACAATAAATAAAACAAAACACTGCGCCTTCATACTCTGCCACGGGAGGGCGCTTTCTTTTCGCTATCTAATAAGTAAATAAATTAAGATACAATTAATAAGCATAATTAAACTATAACTGATCTTGTAATAATGTTTACAATGTTTCTATTTCTGTTTTGGTACACCTCAAACCTGCTTAATAGTTACAATAAAACTATTTCAATAGGTACCTATAACACGAGACCACATCCGCTGTTAAATTAACGCTAGCAAACAAAATTTATCTTTGAACAAAAGATGTTTAAACATGCGTTTGTTTTAATATAAATTATTATTTTGTGAGCATTTTATTACGTATTATATTTTTGCAATCTAATAATAATCTTAAGAATATCCATCGTGAATGGTCCTCATACATGGTCTTCATGGAGTTTTAGCCAACCTATGAGAATTAATTTACGCATTCACGGTGTAAAGTGAGTACATTCAGACAATATTATTTTGACAGTAGAAGTTAAGAAACTTTAAATAAAACTTTTAAAAAATACTATTGGTGTGGAGAATTCTCATTCGTCGTGAGTGCATAAATTAAATCTCTCACTCAGACCTCTGGATAAAATAGTAGGTTATCAATCGGTCTTGAATAACTTTCCTAAACTCGTGTTTCTTAGAGTGTTAGAAATAGAAGAACATAATAATTTGATTCTCCCTCCAAAACTCCTTTGAAAGTTTACTAAAGATTCCACTATCGAAGCTATTTTTAACCTGACTCGGCGACGATGGACTGATGCAGACTTTGACACTAGCAAATTGTACAACACAGCAAGGATACGAGCGACGCGTTCTAAATTCGAAAATAAGACTGAATAAAAATTTAAAAAAAAACAAAATAAACTTAGACCTTTTTATAAATTGTAACACGCGATGTTATTTTCATCCGAATTTCTAGTTACAAAAAGTTATCGATTTAAAAAGTATTATGCCCGCCCTGGGGTAGTACCATCACTTTCGAATGTAACGCCCGTGATCTTATCGTGTTTCGGGAACAGTTTGGAAGTAGCCAGATATACTGAGAGGAGTGGGCACTGTTAATCACGAATCAAGCCGGCATAACGGAAGCGACTGATGCCTGTAGAAAGTCTGTAGTAGCAGTGGTTTTTTATTATGGACCGCACTCTATAATAAACCGAGCGAGAATAAAAATAATAAATAAATAAATATTCTGGATTAGGAATGGGAGCAAGAACAGATGTTTTTATCTAAGCGCTTTAAGATTTGCCATGTTGCGATTGCGACGTTGGTGTTTACATCGAGACCGAGATGATTTTCCATTTAGATAGGAATGACGACTCGCGATACATCTCTTACCTCAAATGGCGCAAGGATACAGATGTGTTCTTGTGTAAAGATTTTATGAAAGAACGAATTTTTTTTAACTCCTAGGCAACGTTTTAAATTATTTTATCATTTGATATACTTAATAAATAATAGCGAGAGGAGTGCACTAGATGGTGCATAATCCTCAAACCGGCATAGTGGAGGCGACTGCTGCCTGTAGAGATTTCTCTGTAATAGCAGTTGTTTCCGTTCACGAACCGCACTCTAGCTTAGGCGGAATGTTGTCATATGTCGAACTATAATAAAAAAACCTAATAATATTTAAAATTTTGTATCTTTAAAAGAACTCTAAAATTTTTACGAAAGCTCTGGTTTTTTTTTTAACTTCTAGGCTAATAATAGGTATTTAACTTAATCTAGTTTTTAAACTTTTGTTTTATATTCAATGTAATTAAATTCACTTTGTTTCTGATTTATAAAATGCCATCGGTAAACGTTTTAGCAGTTCTATAACTATTAAGTATCTGTTTGCAGCTCGACTTTATTCCAAACTTATTATGCACGTAATTCGTTTGACTACATATTACAAAATCAAATGTGACTAACTGCCCACTCGCCTTAGAGAAATGGGCCCACAATTTTTTACTCGAATTTGTCGATTTTTTTACTCTTCGTAGAAAAATAAATCTACATTCTTTATCAACAATCAATTTAAAAAAAAAACTCAGGTTATTGATAATTAGACTACTTGAGGTTATTATTATGTTAAATACGTTAATGATTGTTGATATCTGTTTTTTATGTAATTAAACATTGTCTATTGATTCGTAAGCGATGTGTTGATACAAATGAAATAAATTAATGAAAAAAAAAGATATTATTTTAAAATATTGTTTTGTTAACAAACTACATATTAGATATCAAGTGGACCCAAAAATGGGCATTGTCCTTTATTTTAATTCTAACATTATTCCACTTTATAATATTTCCTACATTGTTGGTATGAATCACAAATTTAATGATAAAACACGCAATAACAAAGATAATGTCCTTTGATGATATCATTAAATTAATATAAACAACTATTAACAAATATAATGTGAACATCTTTAGAAATATTTAAGTAAAACGAAACAATTTACGTAGTTATTAAAAACTGAATTGTTAATTTTATTAATATCATTTCTATTTTACTTTTTCAAGTTTTTTTTTTAATTTTTTTATGGCAATTAACAATTTTCCAGTGTCAAAGTTAGGAAAGGGATCGCGCTATTGGAAAGGATTTATTTAGGAATGGATCTTTTTCAAGTTCTCCATGTGGCGTATAGTAATTCATGTTCTAAATAAATAATTTCAAGATCTATTTCATAATTTTAAAAAAATTAAAGAGTGGTAGGCAGACTGATGATGGCTATTAACCCAGTCTGCCGTCCAGCGGTACCACCACTTTCGAATGTAACCTCTTTGAAGTGACTTTATCGCGTTTCGGGAGCAGTTTGGAAATCAATTTGGATGGTGCACATCCGTCTCCTTAGGCCGGGATACCGGAGGCGATTGCTGCCTGTAGAAATATGTCTGTAGTAGCAGTTGTTAACTATCTTGACCATACGATTGCTCCGACCTTGAGAACCTGTAAACAAGCAAAAAAACAACACACAATTATTTTTTGTTTATTTATTGTTATATTATTATTATTTAATACATATTGAATAAAAAAAACATAAAAAAAAAACATGCCCTAGATCATGGTTTTGCAAATATAATGTTGAAAAGAAAATTTTATTCAATGAGTTTTTTACTAAGCGAAACTGCATTATATAATTTATTTTAAGTTCATTTCCTGATAAATTTTTTTTCGTATTTATAAGACCTGATTAGGAAAAAGAAAAAGACCAGGCAAGACTTTAATTCTCTAGTTCAATATATATATTTTTAGACACGTGTTGAGTAAAACATCTCGTGTGTTAAACATTTTCAATATGCTGGCAACATTGACAGCTTTAACTTCTTTATTATTAGGGTTATTGTTGTACAATTAATACTTGTATTTCCCTTTAAAGTAGATGTTAACGGATACATATATTGTTCCAGGTTATTATCAACCGGCGGGACCACTTATCAAGGAGAGCAGCGATGCGGAGCGCCCACTTGCAAGATATCACCCGCCACCACCGCACTACCATGCACCGCATGCACCGGTAAAATTGCCTACGTATTATTTAATAGAAAGTCCCTTCGTAGAGTGGTAGGCAGATTAATGATGGTTATTATTAACCCGGTCTTCCGTCTTGGAGTTAGGACTTTTCCAGTCCAAATATCAGTTTTAGACGAAGAGTTAGCATCACAAGGGACAATGGCCATTTTTTGGACCCATTTAATATCGAATAGTTTGTGAATAAAACAATATTCTAACATTAACACATCATTTATTAAAATGTTTAATTATAAAAAAAAATTATTAATTATTAAAACATTTAATATAATAATAACACAAATATTGTATCAAAAAAAGTCTAATTACTCAATAACCTGTGTAAATTAAAATATTAAATTCTTTAATAATTGATGATATATGTTTTTATGTAATTAAACATTATCCATTGATTGGAAAACAATTGTTGATATAATTAAAATAAATTAATGACAGAATAAGATATTATTAGGTATCAAGTGGGCCCAAAAATAGGCATTGTCCTTTGAACAAAACAATTCAATTAAATATCAATGATTAATGATTACTCACATATTTTATATACAACCTCTGTTATTCTGTTATTGTTCCTAAGTTCTTTTAGCATGATTAATAAGCTCATTATTAAACATTTTTTACAGTAGCGCGACATAATATGACAACACTCCGTTTGATGTTAAGGTGAAAGCCAACACCTGAGCGTCCATCCATTTTGTTTTACCACATTGTTTGAAACTTAGCAGATTAATGTTGAAATTAAGTAATTTGATAGCTTTTTCAGGACTAATTATTATCGCAAATCACTATAAAAAGCAAATAGCTACGGCACAAAATAATAAAATGCTTGTGAAATATAAGTAATATAAAATGTTTAGAATGCATTTTATATATTCTATGCCGTAGCTATTTGTTTATTATAGTGATTTGCGATAATAATTAGTGCTGAGAAAGTTATCAAATTACTTAATTTCAACACAAATCTGCTATGCTTCGAACAATGTGGTAAAACAAAATGTATGGACGCTCAGGTGTTGGCTTTCACCTTAAGCTAAAGTGTCATCCACGAGCGTAATCAATTGCTAAGATACAAGCAAAAGTCCCCTCCACTATGCCAGCTTCTAAGACAAATGTGCACCATCCATGAAGAAGGTATACTCTTGTGACAGCCGTCTTACAAGCTGGTCTCTAAACGCGATTGGATCACTTAAAAATGGTGATAGTAGCCGTCATCAGTGTCTACCACTCTAAACTATTTTAGGATAACCTAAAATTACGCTCATTTTAACGAATTAAATTTGTTACAGCAATATGGACCATATTACCCAGACCTATGTTACGGCCGATACTACAGACCATCGGGCCCCTATCATGTACCACCACCACCAAATCCGGAGCCACAGGTAACTGATACACAGAATATTTGATGAAATGAACTGATGATGAAAATGAAACATTGTTTATCTCAATATTTGAAATTGTTTAGGTTTAGGTAGTGTTTAGACAATTACAATTAGACCTAATTACAGTCAAATGAAATACAATAATATTACATTGCAATAAATCAATAATAAAAATACAATAGTTATTATTTTTATTATCGTAGATGATGGGCGCCGGCAATGAGCCTTATCCGCCGCAGTTTTATGGTGGTCCACCATGTTACCAGCATTCGTCTCAAAGGTTACCTTATTTAGGTGAGTAGATTGGCACGAGGTCGGGTCCTAGAAATGATCATTTTCGTCATCTTACATATAATAATTCTTATTTTATTACAGAATATCGATGCCCTTGCCCAACAAATACTTGTCCAAAAAACGTCCTTATTGGGCCCGCTACTGGTAAAGCCCCAGCCGGTGGTGGCCCCGCAGAATTAACCTCATCCCTGGCGCCGCCCGGGGGCGTCTTCAGAACGAAGGTGCGGACGGCGTACGCCCTCGACATGGGCGCGGAAACTCACGGTAGCGGCAAAGACCCTCCGCCCGTCATGGAGTCGGAACCGCCCGCCGCCGCTGACGCTCCGCAACCACTCAGTGGAGCTTCGCCCAAAAGAGAACTATTATACGACTCTCGCGATAGTCCGCGGCTCGCGGGCGACACACCGGGCCCGGCGGAGGCGGTCGGACCTCCTTCTCCGGCACGCGGCTCGGCGGGTCTCTGCGCACCCCAACCTCCACCTGTGGCGCCCCGGAGAGCTCGCTTAGGCAAGGCTATGGCGAGACGTTCACTGGCCGATACAGGCTCGTTTCTCAGTTCGCCGGTGCCCGTGCAGCCTCCTGTCATCCATAGTGATGCCGATGATGACGTGTTGGCGATATCACCTCCGGCCTGTGTACCCATAGATTTGTCCTCCTCGGACGAAACCGACAGAAGATCTACTCCGTTACTGGATGTGAAAAAAGAAAACGAAGGTCCTAAGAGCACTTCGCCGCGGAAACCTGACACTTTGGCTCTCCGAGAACATAATTCGACAGAACTATCGGTCGAGACACCCGTGTCCTGCGATCAGACAAAACCCGTGAAACGAAGACATTCTAAGCCTAAGTTAGAAATAGATATACTCGATGTCGACCTAGAAGACGGATGCAGGACTAATGGAATAGGGGAACATGTGAAATTACAAAAACGCAGAAAGGTTATGACCGATCAAAGTGATGTATCACGAAATAATAACAATAACAACACAGAAAAGATTTCCAAGAAAAAGTCTCCTCCAAAACCGAAAACTGCACAAAAATTGCATACCACGCCGGATAAAAAGAGTTTGAAAAGAAAAAATGAAAGCAATTTAGATATACCTCAGACTAAAAAGACAGATCTCGAATCCTCTCTGAAAAAAGATACGGTTATAAGTCCGATGTCCGCCGTTCCTAAATCTCAAGATAAAGAACAAATTTTAACGAAGCCGAAAACCAAAAGTGCCCTTGTTCTTGATAATTTAATTCGAAAGAATAGCGTAGATGCCAAAAATTACAACTCAGATGACAACATAAATCCAGCTGAGTTATTTTTATCGCCCAGTGAGCATAGCTTACAAAATGATATTAAAAAATCTCTTAATATAAATAATAATATAGTAAACAATAACGCCGTGAACGGCGTTCGACCAAAAACTATATCAGCTGTGACGCAGCTGATTAATAAGAAGTTGTCGGCTACCATAGTTGCGACGACTCCGGAAATAACAGACAGAGTGGTATCAAAGATCACACAAACATCGTACAAGGAAGATAACATTAAGACCAAAGTATTCGAAGTTGATCAAGCGGAAACGGTGAAAGTACGCAAAAACACTAAAATTAAACAAAATACCCAAAGTAAACTAAACGCCATAACTGACAAGTTAATGAGTGATGCCATATCGGAAAAATCACAGAAAAAGGCGCAATCAATAATAAACTTGGCAAAAACGAGTGCACCTAGCATCGCACCAAATCCGCTCGGAACCGTTATGGCGAAGCAACATGAAACACCGACCGTAGCCAAAACAACAGACGCCGAGCCACTCGTGAATGAAACGAGTGACGACACAAAAGCTCCTGTAAAAGGAAAAAAACACAAAACTTTAGATATAGAAGATATACCAGAGAAAATGTCGAAACGCTCAAAATTATCGGTGGAAAAATTAAAGAATGAGGCGAAAGAGAAGGCTAAAGAAAAAATGCCAAAACTTTTCGTATTCAAAAAGTTTGTTATTAAAACTGACGAACCTACTTTGGTTGTCGAAGAAGCTTGTGGGTCACCAATCTCGACCAACACTGCAGTGAGACGAGCAGGCAGGCGTCGAAGGAAACCTCGACGAGTGCCAACGTTGCTTGCGCCACCAGTGACTGATGCATCACGGGAGCCGCCTAGATGGTGTAACGGGTGGAACTGGGGTGGAGAGAACTTCCTTAGCAAAATTTATGTCAATGTAAGTTAGAAGACCTTTGAAATATTTTTTTAAATTGTACCTCGGCATATGACCATACTCCGCCTAATGTAAAGGTAGAGTACGATCCATAAACTACAGATAAATTTCTATATGCAGCAGTCGCCTCCGCTATGCTTGCTTGATGAGACGAATATGCACTATCCAGCATGACAGTGAACACTCTCTCGCTATACCTGGCTACTTTTAAACTGTTCCCGAAACGCGACAATTCACGGGTGTTATAATCGAAAGTGGTGGTACTACTACACCAGAGCGGCAGACTGGGCTAATAACCTTCATCAGTGCCTTTTTTATTGATCAATTATTAACTTTCCAGAATGACGGAAAATTGGACCGCATGGCTCGATGTTGGACACATATGACCCATACGAGCGGAGATCGTGTCATGAGAGGCGACTGTGTGTTGCTGCGAGCTTCTTCAGCACGAGCGCAACCTTTCGTCGCTAAAGTAGCGCATCTTTGGGAAAACCCAGAAGATGGTAAGTACCACCATTAAAAACATTCAGTAAAGTGGTGGAATTTTTACTAAATAAAAGAATATGTGGTAGGTAGAAAAAAAAGTGGTAGGCAGACTGATGATGACTTTCGAGTGTAACACCCGTGAAGTTTTCTTTTGTTCATGGACCACACTGTAGCTTTACATCTGACGGTGTGTTGTCATATACCGAGCTATAATGAAAATTAATTATGTTTCCAGGTGAGATGATGGTATCTCTAGTATGGTATTATAGACCCGAGCATACACATAGTGGTCGGCAGAAGGAAGACGCGCCTGATGAAGTGTTTGCCTCGAGACATAGGGACGCAAACTCTGTAGCTTGTATTGAAGACAAATGCTACGTCCTTACTTATAACGAATATTGTCGGTAAGTGTACATTACTACGTTTTTGTTCATTTTTGATCCAATATATTTTTACCGCGTACATTGATGACGACTTCTAAACAATAAAACTTTTAGCGTTTGGGAGAAATTCGTAATTTACCATTTTAAATATATATTTTTTCAGTTTAAATATTAGCGTTTTACTAAATAAGAACTTACTTATTTTTATAATACATTGTTGGCTTAATATGAATGTATCCAAATCAAATGTTAATTACCACTTCGCTGCAGATACCTCTTAAAATTGGAAATAGATTTTTATATGACAGAACGGAAGAGCGGTCCAAGGCTCCTATCCTCCACTTGTGGGCGATAACTAAGCAAATATGCTGAAACTCGACAGTTCCTCCGCACAAACAAGTCACAACATGTCCGCCGCGTCGTGTGTTTTCAGAGACTCTGTCAAAGCGTAATGACGCTTTTGTGATATGTAATATGAATTCAGTTAGTTCTTGTACTCATGACCACGTATTCATTTTGTTCCAAGTTAGTTTCTGTAATCGTTCAAATTAGAGTCCGTATTCATGACCGTTCCGACATATATTTATTTATATATAAATTAAGGGTTAACTTGGATAAAGGGCACTATTAAAACTTTTTTTTTTAATTTACAGATACCGTAAAAGGCTAAAAGCAGCGGAAGAAGGTATTTATGTCGCACCATCTATTGTACCTCCTATGCCGCCGTCTGAAATAACACCACAGGTCGCCACAAACGACAGTAAGATGCCACTGTCAGTCTCCTCGGAGCTGGTACTCTTCTGCAGAAAAGTATACGACTTCAGATCCAAAAAGATCCAAGGTCCAAACAAATGAACCTATTGGATTATGAATAGTATGGTGCGTAATTGAAAACTCCAAGATTGTTACCAGATTATATTTTTTGTGAGGATATCTTGGGTTTGGTCGCGTGCGAAATTCACATCGAAAATGACAGTGTTATCCGAATTAAAATTTATCGGCGATGCATCTACTGATTTTGGGATGTCATTTCATTGATGACAAACTGGCTGCAGTTACGTTAATTGAACAAGAACAGCAATTTAGCAGTCAACTTGCAGTCCAAATGCAGTTCGTCTGCATAGAGCCTAACAATTTGAGATAGTGACCGCGCGCTGATCTCGAATTCGTGTGTGAGTTAATACGTAGATGCAAATAGTGATGTCCCCCTGATCCCAGTAGTACAAATGCGTTTCCAATCTGAGTAAGTGGTGCTTGTGTAATACAGTAGTGATTTTAATGACTTTATTATTATTATTTGGCGAGTAATTGTGTTTGCAAATGTATTTTATATGAACTTTTATCGCTTTATGTGTCGGATCTTGTGCGTAGTTGATATTTCGGACATTATTTTATTGCATATATTGTTGTCACTATGTTGAGATGCCTTTTAGATTAGTATTAAGATGTGTGATCATGAATGTACCATTATTGATCGTATTATTTTTCCTAATCGTTGTTGTAAAACAGATCAATTTTTTATTATTAAATGTAGTAGTGAGTGATACCCCGTAGTATCTGTCTAAAGTATTATAGAAATTGTCTCAATTTTAAATCGCATAATCAAATTAATGTTTATCAATTATTACGGGCCGGTAATTCGATCTATCCTTAAGTCGCTTTTAAAGGGAACTTTTACGAGTTTCCTTAAGTTTCTAAGGTCTTCTTAGATTATTTATTTCACACGAACAGTCAGAATTGAATAACCAGCCCTTAATGTTTTAATATGACACGCAAAAGGCATTTATAATTTTAGTTAATAATTTATTGTTATATTGTTATCAGATTATAGTTTATTAAAGTAAGTCCCCATTTGTTGGGTTGTATTTAATTAAACATTTGGTTAATTTTTGTGCCAATGTCTTTTGTTTTTTTGTCCAATTTAAATTGTATACGTAGCAGAATGAAATGTTACATTGACTGGTGTTTTGGTACTAGAACAAGGGAGTTAGCAAACGACACTTTATCAATACACATTATGCACCAAAAATGGAATTGATTGTATTAGATTGTATACAAAAAAAAACTCATTGTGACTGGTCGTTAAATATTTTAACTTTCGCTTGCAGCATTGCCGACATATAATTTAAAATTGGTTTAAAAAGTTAAAACAATTCCACATAAAAACTTTAAAAGGTAAACTTCCAAGGATCGCGACATACGTGACTGTAAACGCTATGAAAAATGTCCTCGCGTCCTAAGTGGCACCATAGACCCACGGAAATCATTGAGTTGACAATGCTGTAAGCAGTCACGCACTCAAAATAATGGCAAGCATAGAAGTTATCTGTGGTCCTTCGTCTGTGAACTTTTTAAGAGAGATAACATTTACATTCACGCTGTCATGGCGTAAAGTGAATTCTCCAAGAATAGTACAATACAATTGTCACGCCTTTTTCCACAGGAATAGGCAGAGACAACGGAATATCTTTATTTAAAATTTTCTTAACCTCAACGTTCAAAGATTGGTAGGCAGACTGATGATGGTTAATAGCCCAGTCTGCCGTCCTGGGGTAGTACGAATTTGTTCGTTTCGAATGTAACACCCGTGAAGTGACCTTGTCGCGTTTCGGGAGCAGTTTGAAAGAGGAGTGTGCACTGTTAATCTAGATGGTGCATACTCGTCTTCTCAGGCCGGCATAGCGAAGGCTTTTGCTGCCCGTAGAGATATATATATTGTCTGATTAGTGGAGAGTTGTGAGTTTATGCCGGGTGTAAATGTAAATTCTTATTTGGCCCTCAGAACGACGCAACGTGACTCCGTTGCCGTAACGCCTGTCATAATTTTGAAGGCACGCATACTCGAAGTCAATTTAATTTAACAATTTCTAAAGAAATGTTAATGTCAAATGAGTAAGTACTATTTAGCGATAATCATAATGAAGTGTGTCGCTCCTTTAAATCCTTAGTGCCTAATTTTATAATCAATATCATGGATTTAATAAATTATTTTCAAAAGAATTATACAAAAAAGGGAACACTGTAACATATTAAGTGCCTTGTCACACTGGCGATTTGTGAGCGTATTGCTTGACGCACGATCGAGGAAGTCGCCAGTGTGATTCGGCTGTAAATGAAAAATAATTTTAGTAAATAGTTATAAACTGGGACTAGAGTCAAAAGCCAATCGACAATTGTCACTTGGTCGAATCGACAACAAAATAGTGTTTGGCGCGCTTTTGCCCGGGAAGGTTGAGGTGTTTTTAACCCTTTCCTTAATTAGTTTTGTGGTTATTATTGTGTAAATTTGGTGTTATTTTGCGTAATTTTATGCTGCGCCTGTGAGTAATTGTGGAAACATTAAAATTAATTCTATATGAGGCAACGGAAGCGGTTTCTTTTTGTGGTTATCCCACGCCGCGAAAACGCTCATATTGTGACGTGACCGGGTGAATTGCCGCCAAATACTCCAAGAGAGCGTCAAATTGTAAAACACCATTGCAATTTGATGCAAAAACATTAAGGACTCGATATTGGCAGAATTACATACATTTGAGGCCATTTAACAAAAGAAGAAGACAACAAAATATATAGGATTTGACATTTCACTGTCACCCAAGTGATAACGAAACGTCAAATCCCATATATTTTGTTTTTTTTTTTTTTTTTTTTTGTTTATTCTCCCATTCTGGGAAGGCAAAGGGAACAAAGCCCATACAGCCATGTCTTCAGTAATATAATATGTCTTCAGTAATATAATATATATCTCATTTGTAGTAAATTCTTGAAGTTTTTACATCAAATTGCAATGGTGTTTTACAATTTGACGCTTTCTTGGAGTATTTGGCGGCAATTCACCCGGTCACGTCACAATATGAGCGTTTTCACGGCGTGGGATAACCACAAAAAAAAAACCGCTTCTGTTGCCTCATATAGAGTGAATTTTAATGTTTCCACAATTACTCACATACGCAGCATAAAATTACGCAAAATAACACCAATTTTACACAATAATAACCACTAAACTAATTAAGGAAAGGGATAAAAAAACACCTCAACCTTCCCGGGCAAAAGCGCGCTAAACACTCCCATATATTTTGTTGTCGATTCTATCAAGTGACAACTTTTGTTGGCATTTGACTTTAGCCACTGAACACGTTTGGGTGTTAGATAAAAAAAAGATTTATATTGTAATGAACTATAGTGAATTAGTAATCTCTATCATTAGATCCTAACCTGTAAGTAGTGTGTGGTCTTGATAAAATATATATATTTTAAGGGCATTTATATGTTTGCAATGAAATAAAACTCGTCGTTGCCTTCTTTTATTTTACAAACTCAACTGTTTCCTTTAACTATTTATTTTTTTATTGTTTTTTTTTTTGTACATTTTACTTCTTTTTTTTTTGTTATTGATCTTTTTTAAATATCGTTTTTTAATGTAAGTGTAATGTACTTATAACCTGCAAATAGGGTTTTTTTTTTAAATATTTAAGTAATGCAAATTATTTGTCGAAGTTTTATCCAACTTTAACATCTTTAAACAGAAAAAGAATAAATTTTCAGACATGCCCGTTGAAAAATTTGGTTTTAGTTTCTGGATGAGTACAAAATTTCTTTCTTGAGCAGTGGCGTCGTGAAAGTTGAATGGGACGGAGAAGTCAATCGTAGCCCGTACGAACAAATAAACCCGTGAAGTCCAGTCCCCAAAGCCCTACTTTTTTTTGATTGCTTTTTTAAAAAACCGATCCGACTAATTTAAATTTTGTAATTGAAGAAAATTATTTTATATATCGAGGTTGTTGATGCATGGATACTGATCCGCTAGATTGTATCTAATCTTAAGACACCAATAAATATTCCGTGTATTTAAACTACAAGATCTATGTCCATTGTTTGTTAGTATTTTTTTTGGCCCATTCTAGATTTACTAAATTCCTATTTTTAAGTAATAAGTACATTACACGAACAAATTAACTATCCAAAGTTTCTCTACGTTTTTTGTTCATGCTTTATACCAAAAATGCAGTAACAAAATGCAATGAAAACAATTTCTCTTCTCTTTAGGTTATAAAAATAATGATTGTGTTTTCTATACGATTTATTCCAGAACTTTAAATATTAAATCTAATTCATAAGATTTGGCCATTGAACCGATTGGTATGTGTTTGTAGAGGGCGCTGCTAATTATAATCCATGTAAATTGGATTTATTTACTAAATGATAGATCTAGACTTAAAAACTTTTATTAATATTTCAATCGGTTAAAAAGAATTTATGGATGAACAGAAAAAATTGTCGATTGTTTTATCAACTCGAGTAAATCTATTATAACTAGAAACCGGTATAAACCTCGTACCTACATAAATCGTAAAAGTAACGTTACTTAAATATATTGTTAAATTTGAATATTACATCACTAATTGTACAATTGTCTCTTATAACCATTTTTATTCTCTTCAATAATTCAGTAACGTTTCTAATATCGGTATTTTTCCTTACTTTTGGTATCGATATACGATATTTTTCATGGTCAAATTAAAATTATATAAATCAGCAATAAGACTTGGTCAATTCCAAACGTTATTGGTTCAGTCAGTCAGGATCGTATGGAAAACTCCATTGTTGAAATATTCCATAATATTATTATCAAATTATGAATTAACTGTACGTGGGTGTTTTGCTTGTAGATTGATTGTTACCTGGTTATCCACAGACTCAAACCTTTATTACATTAGTCAGTGATTACATAGAATAAAAATTTTAAGAAAGTATTTGTTTTTATTTATTTGTGTTTGATTAAAAAGTTATATTAAGTATATTTTTTATTATTATTATAACCTAGTTATGTTGGCTGTAATTTAATATTGATGTAATTAATATATGTATTTTTATTTCCAAACTGCAGTTTTATTTATCCTGAAAAGCATTGATATATACATAATACAACTAGATATGCAATCACGCTCCTTACGTGACGCGAGAGAAAATATGATCGCAGTCACTTAGGTATTTGACTGTCGACAACATTGTCAAATCGTTTGAAACCGCTTACGCTTTTTTCATGTCCGATGTATGAGGTTTGCTCCTCTAGTATATATCTCTGTGCTGAAAAGAAAAAAACTTGGCTGTATGGGCTTTGTCCCCTTTGCCTTCCCAGAATGGGAGAACTTACAAAAAAAAAAGAAAACTAATAGCTAAATTATTAAAAACAGATTGTATCATCACTTTCAAGCAGGGATTGAAATTCAGCATCCATACCCAGAAGTTACTGCATAGGTAATCCGCTGAGACATGCCCTAGCGACCATCATATGAATATATTGAGGATTTCCACGTTAAGATGAAAGAAAAGATCTTACGAATACTTTTTTTAATGCGACAAAGATGATTACGAGTCTAAGGGTGGTTTGCACCAGAGAAGGCCGGTTAAAGTAACTTTGACTGTTACTTTAACTTTGACAGTTATCTTTACTTTTACTCCACGCGCGTTGCACCATCGTGTAAATTAATTCGTTATAGTTAAAAGGGTTGCTGGTGTAATGAGGAGTTAGATAAATAATACAAGATTTAAATGAATTCTCTCACTACAAACAAGAGCGGCTTTTCAAAGATTTGACGTTAGCGACAATGATTTAACTATTACTTTAACTTTGACCGGCCGAAATTCGCCAGTAACGGTTAAGGTTAAAGTAATCGTCAAATGTGACTTAACCATTACTTTAACGTGACAGTAATAGTTAAGTCATATGGTGCAAATGGACATAATAAAGCACTCCGAGGGAGTTCACGCTACAAAGAGAAAACGCGTCATTAAATTAAACATCTTTCATTATTAAATCCGCTAAAACTTAATTATGCATTCGTAAAATTTCATAAATAAAAAATATATAACGGTAAATATATTTTATTATGTAATAGTATTAAGATACACAAAACTTAACTATAATTCCTCTAAATACATTTAAAAATTATAATCATTTATAATAGGCCATAAAATATACACGAACTACCAAAACGAACACAATTTGTTCATAAATATTCATATAATTATAAAACGTTATAAAACGCAATGGCGGCGCTAGACCAAACCTGAAAGTCGGCGTCACCAGGTTTGCGAGGCCTTCACTTCCTCGTCGTGACCTTTTTTAGCTCGACATGCCGCTATTGATTCAGCTTATAACTGAAACTCTTGCGAGGTACCCAGCGCCGCCACTGTATAGTAGAGTTACGTCAGAACTCAATTCAGTTTAATCTCTTAACCTTGCTGAAAAGTTACTACTTCTAAGTACGAACAACGTAGCATTAATACAATTTTAAAAAGGAATGGAAACAATGAGAGTTGCGACATTCTTAGACACTAAATAAACAATATTTAATAATTATTCGATATTGTACACCAAAACATTGTGTCAAACTTTTTTTTATGCAACAATGTAGTCAAAAAAATTAACAAATGTGATGCTTTAATAATCTCCAGCAATTTCTCATACTTTTATGTTATATGTTAAGCTTGCATGAGTGGCCCATGAGCAGCCACCAGTCGCCTCCACTATGCCGGCTTGAAGAATGTGTTGTCCAGGTAGACAGATTCCTCTCATACCTTATAAGTGGCTACTTCCAATGCGATTCCAAAACGTGATTAAGTCACTTCACTTGAAAGGGATGGTACTGCTCCAGGTCGGCAGAATAGTTTAATAACCATCTACGCCACTATTTTAATTAACGTCTATTTTTATACTATAATAAATACTGAGGGACCAAAGTTCATTGGTACTTTTCTGAAAGGAGATATTTTACACCTCCAACCGCTCTGTCACGGTCACTTAAACAGGAGTATTTATGCCAAGTATGAAATAACATTTACGTTGTCACGGCGTAAAGTGAACACCTCTTCAATCAGACAATATGTATAATATATAATAGTGTTAAAAAATTAAAAATTACTTGAAGTTAAAAAATTTTAATTAAAACAATCCTATTGGTGGAGAGACTCACTTTACGCGGTGACTGTGTAAATGTAAACTCATACTTGGCCCTCAGAATCTATAAATGTGTGGTTTAAAACTATTAAACCTACATAATACAATCCATAAACAATCAATAATGGCAACAAACATTATAAGCAACATTTAATTTAATATTAAGTCATCATCTAATCAAATCATAATGTCATTATCTATTACTTTACGAGTATATTGTTGCCAAAATCAACACAGAACTTATAATTAATTTATTCTAAGACCAAAGACCATCGCGTTTCGGGGATAGTTTGAAAGTAGCCAGGTATAAGAGAGGAGTGTGCACTGTCAATCTAGATGGTACATGCTCGTCTCCTCAAGCCGGCATAGTGGAGGCGACTGCAGCCCATAGAGATTTCTCTGTACTAACAGTTGTTTCCATTCATGGACTACACTCTAGCTTTACATCAGGCGGAGTGTTGTCACATGTCGAGCTACACTAAAAAAAAAATTATTAAAATAATAATGTGCTTAACTAAGAACTGATAACATCAAAAAATTGTTAATATACAATAACAATCCGATGCGAAGATGTTTTGAAAGCTTCGCAGACATCACGGTTTCAGCAACTGTTAAGACCGGTTTCGTTTTATAGCTTTGATTGAAATAATAAAAATAAATACAGTGGGTAAGTAATAAAGACAGAAAATATTATAAACAATTAGTAGTTTTTGATTAGACAATGACAGTATAAGAGTATTTTATATTACATTAAGACACAAATAAATTGCCTTATTGTGGCACTTTTATAACCAAAATTCAATATTCATAATAATATGAACATCTAGATCAGGAGTCGGCAATTTGCTTTAAAAAAAGTTGGACAGCCAAAATTTTTTAAAGTATAACTCTCAAGAATAATACAATTAAAATTGCGAGTTGTGACAATCTTTTCCTTATGGAATCTATTAAATTTTGATAAGTATCCAAACTATACCTAAATGACTTGCCAAACTCCAATCAACAAAAAACCAACCAATAATAAACCAACAGTACGTACTAGTAGTACAGCTCTATAAACTAATGGTTAAGGTTAGAATTAGATGAAATGCATATACCATGTATGTATTACATTTTATTTTTATATGTCACTACTTAGAGACTGTCGTGGGATAGATTCACAAGATCGTCTGCGATAGATCTATTCTTCGTTTGGGTTCATGTGCGACCACACTCCGCCTACTGTTAAGCCAGAGTGCGCTCCACAATTGCTACCACAGAGAAACACATTAGGATGTGGTCTTGAAATGTGCCTAGGACACCCCACTGGTGTTGCATTTAGTAGTACTACCACTCTTTTAACTAATGTATATACACTGGGTGAGTAAGCGCTCATCTGTTTTAGGTGATGTCTGTCGGATAACTCCTTATTTCACATTAATATGATTAATAAGCCTAGTTGCTGAAATGTCATCACAAAAATTGTTTCAAAAATTGCAACAACTATTTGTTTTTTTAGCAGTCTTGTAGAATGCTTTGCTGTGTGCCGATAAACTGTCAGATTTTACAACTAAATCATCCAATTTTTCTCCTCTCTCTAAAACAGCTTTAATAGTATCATGTAATATAATTTTTGTCTCATCTAAATCAGTTTGAATCTTCGTTAAAGCATCAGCCTCTTTAGGATTCTGATATTTTGTTAAATACTGAGGTAGAATGGGAAAATCTATTGTAGTTTCATCTCCCGTCGCCCAACTTGTAGGTGGTACTCTTGCTGCAAACTCATCCAGGATTTTTGTTATTAGAGTATGTGCAACTCTGTTTGGATACTCATGATCTGATATTAGGACTCCGGCCAAGTTATCCGATCTTACATAAACTTGTAACATATATTCACCTTCTTTAACAGATTGCCTGGCTGCTGGTTGTGTTCTCTCCACAACTGTTTTACTAACAAAAGTCATAAATTCTTGCACAGAACCTCTTTGGAAAAAGCTGAAACTTTGTAAGTCATATGCTGCTTTGAGTAATGAAGCACTATTTATCCCTTTATAAAGCACAGCCAGCGCATAAACCTTTACCATTGTGATGAATTCTTTTCAGTGTCGTAATCTGAAACATTTGATAATTAACTTCTAAAACTTACCTAATTAGATAGAGCATCGTAAAATTTGAATATACAACAAAGAAAATCATTTTTGTGAGAATGAATTTGCATGAATGAATGCGTTTAATATTCGTTTCGTGTCACTTTTAATAAATAAATTAAAGAAACAGTGGTTGGTTGATGAAAGTATCAGATGGAAGATTACCTACCGAAAATAATTGAAAATTACTAGCGCAGATGAATCATTATAATTCTTCTCGTCCAAAGATTACAATACAATGTAGTTATATTACGATGATCTCAACTGATCAACCAAATATTAAATAACTCGACATGAAAGTACACAACAAAATCAATTCACAGAATCGACTGGCACAGATAAGCAACAGCACAGACCAAATAAGATTGTGTGCAAATATGAGGCTACAGTTACACCAGAGACAATTAATAATAATTACACCTTCACCACGTATATGAATTTCTCCACCAATCAGGGAATATTAATATTACCGCAGAGTTAAAAAAATTTCAAATGTAGCGTTCCTATTGGTGGAGAATTCATCCGAATAGGCGTAAACGTAAACTCATACTTAGGCCTCAAATCATTTATTTTTAGTAAAATACTTCTTCTTCGATTGCGCTCCGTTCTTATTCTTGTCTGTGGTTTTGTCTTTCGTGAGTTGACGTTTTTGATTTTGTCGGTGTTAGGGTTAGGATTGTAAGATTTTAACGCTTGTTTGCAAACTACAGGAAATATCAAATATGTCTAATATTAATTTGCAATGCCTTTTGGGAATACAATGCAACGATTTTGTGATGATCGCTGCGGACCAAACGAACAGCCACAGTATTATGGTCATGAAAAATGGTAAACTTTCAATTTATGTCCTTTTTGATGTTATTTATACTTATTTATTTACTTTATAATTTAAATACTTGCTAATTTTAATAATTCGCAGATGAGGAGAAAATCTTTAAGATGTCTGATAAGTTGATTATGGGTGTAACGGGAGACTCTGGAGACACAACTCAATTTGCTGAGTACATCGCAAAGAATATACAGTTATACAAAATGCGTAACAGATACGAGTTGGGACCGTCTGCTGCAGCGTCCTTTACCCGTCGCAATCTCGCTGAGACTCTCAGGAGTAATGTAAGTACTTGAATATGTAATTAAGTAAAAATTTACTATAATAAAATCCTTATGTTACAGTCACCATATTTCGTGAATCTCTTGATGGGTGGTTATGATAAGGAAACTGGTCCAGAACTGTACTTCATGGATTACTTGGCATCTAGTATTAAAGTGCCGTTCGCGTGTCATGGCTATGGTGGATTCCTCAGTATGAGTATTATGGATAGATACTATAAACCAGGTAATGAAAAAATTCAAATAAATTTGCCTATGAAGTTTATTATTATTTTTTTATTGTAGCTTGGCATGTGACAACTGCTACTACAGAGAAATCTCTACAGGCAGCAGTCGCCTCCACTATGCCGGCTTGAAGAGACAAGCGTGTGCCATCCAGATTGACAGTGCACACACCTCTCGTTATATCTGACTACTTTCAAACTATTCCTGAAACGTGACAAGGTCACTTCACAGGTGTTACATTCGAAAGTGGTACTTCCCCAGGATGGCAGACCGGACTAATAACCATCATCAGTCTGCCTACCACTCTTAACAATGCTTATAGGCATGAGCGACCAAAGTACATATAACCAAGTTACATTAGTACCGGTCAGAATCAGCGAGGTTCGAACCAATCTTTTACAATATTAATATTCAGTGATATTACAACAGTCTTGTTTATTATCTCAGATGCAACAGAAGAAGAAGCTTATCAAATATTGAAGTATTGTATCCAGGAGATTCACAAGCGATTGTTTGTGAGTTTGCCAAACTTCCAAGTGTCTGTCGTCAACAGGGATGGTATCAAAACTTTACCCACCATTGACTCATCTTTGCTTAAGTAAAAGTTAATAATAAAAACCTAAAGTAATTGCATTCTTTTATTTTAATTTCAATACTTCAAATGTATCCATACTAGAAACACTGTTAGGCTGTAGTTTGACTGTAGTCTTCTATTGTTTAGATGACCTCAGGTGCTATAATAGTGTCAGTACTAGCAGAGTGGTGTTCAGGCAACAATTAATAAGACAAAATATTTACATCGTTTAAATTTAATACTGTTTACCAGTGGTGGAACATTGGTAGTTTTGTCAGCCACATACTCTCAAAAGTGTACTGAGTGCTTATTATGAACTGAGCTCACCGTGAGTACCTGATGTGCTTCCGGCTCGCTTTGTAACATAACTGGATAAGCATCGGTGGGCGTTCCCTGTTGACCAATTATATTACAAAGCAAGCTGGAAGCACACCAGATACTCACGGTGAGCTCAGTTTATAATCGGCACACAATCATACCAATATAACATGTTCACTCAAAAACATCTTCAGGCATTGTAACAATTAATGTCTAGAATACAAAATTTATAAATAAAATAATTCTTAAATCTATGAAACTAAACCATAAAATTATCCATTATTTTTTGGTCTTTCTGGACTGTTTTGTAAATCACCCTGGCTTTCGTTTTGCGAATTGTTTGCAATTTCATTATCTGCAGTGTCACCTTCATTGTCTGAAGTATCTGGAAATGGACGTTATAATAAATAAAAGCTAATCATAATTTAAAAATAAATAAGCAAGTTACTATATGCTTTGTTTGAAACTCTTAAAAAGATTTATTCACAAGAGAAGCTGAGAATAGGTTTGTACGGATGGTTCACCACTTCTGTATAGAGGGCATAAATCAAAATCAAAAAAAACCATGTTACATTAAGAGTGGAGTTGTAATTTATCAAGTGTTAAAACAATACATAAAATAATTGTGCTATTTACCTTTTTTCTCTGTAGAAGGCATGTCTTCTGTTCTATTGGCGACTTGAAAGTGATACTCCAGTTCATCAAAATCAAATACTTGATCAGTTGGCAATAGACAAGGTAAATATGGGGGAAATGTAGGTTTGCATGCTATTACTGAAATGATTGAATTTTATTAAACTAACAATTTGATATGATTCTAGTCTTGAACCACAGATTATCTTGAACTTTTGAACTAGTCTTACAAAATATTGAACATTTATTTTTGCCCAACCTTTTTTTAGTTTATGGTATTATTACAATTTGCCAGCGTCAAAGTAGATACGTATATCTTACAAAATATTGAACATTTATTTTTGCCCAACCTTTTTTTAGTTTATGGTATTATTACAATTTGCCAGCGTCAAAGTACAGCCCGTTCACATTTATTTTACCTCTGACAGATGTCATTTTAATTTTCCGTTAGGTTGGCAGTACTTGCTATGAAGTGTATCGGTCGTTTCGTGCAGCTTCTCTATTATTCTATTGTTTCGGTGATTATTTAAGCTTAAAAGATGCCAAAAAGGATTCAAAGTAGCGGTAGAGAAATTGTACTGTCCGTGCGTGATTTTTGTGAAAGGGAAAAGGCTAATAAAGCCCCTCTAATCCCATTTGAAAATGTTCGTCAGCGTGTAGCTGCCATGACAGGTATGTAAAATAGTGCTACCAACAATTAATTTTTCCCCGTATTAGTGGTAGTTCGTAATGACGCAGTACAGTTTGTACTATCGACAACTGGGATTTTTCAAACTTCAGTCACTGTCGTGTATTAATACTTTCATTGTAATCTTAAATCTTACAATAACAACTAAAAGTTCCCAAGTTCAGTGATTTCATACGTAATTTGTTTTTAAAATGTACTTATTATTTATTTTTTTAAATCTTTTATTTTTATTATTTCAGGTATATCTGAGAAAACACAGATATTGTAGCTTGGAGACACAGATATTTAGACGTTTTGAGACAAAATCGTACTGAAGGCCGACCTGTCGTATTTCTTGATGAGACATATATACACGCTTCGTACTCCGTTAAAAAATGTTGGCAAACTGAGGATGAGGAAGGTGTCCTAAAAAGCGACTCTACTGGTGCGCGCTGGATTATTGTTCATGCAGGTGGTGAAATGGGTTTCATACCAAACGCGCAATTGATATTTAAATCACAATCAAAATCGGGAGATTATCATGACGACATGAACAAAACCAATTTTATGAAATGGTTAAAGGAGAAATTGATACCCAATTTACCGCCTAACAGTTTAATAGTTATGGACAATGCGCCTTATCATACTGTTACGGTAAATAAGGCACCAACAACAAACTCTTCTAAAGCCGATATGCAAAATTGGATCAAAAGTAAGGGATTATCTTATCTGCCTACTATGGTGAAAGCTCAACTTTCTGAAATTATAAAGGATCATAAAGAAGCTCCAATATACGAGGCTGACCAATTGCTTGAGTCTCATGGACATAAAGTGGCTAGATTACCACCATACCACTGTGACTTAAACGCCATAGAGTTTATGTGGAGCCTTTTAAAAAGGCGAGTAGCCAGTAAAAACGTAGGGCAGGAAGCAAGCAGCATTGTAAAATTAGCTGAAGAAGCATTCCGATCTATTACTGCGGAAGACTGGCAAAAGCAATGCGAACATGTACGTCACCTTGAAGATAAGTTCTATCAAACAGATGGATGTATGGATGCTGAAATTGATAAGTTTATCATAGAACTTAATGACGAGTCTGATACAGAATCAGACAGCACTTTTGAAGATTCAGGTTCATCTGATAGCGAGTTTTCTCCATTAGCTGTCCGCCTGGATCACTCTTATTCAAAATAAAATAAACGAAATTAAATTATATTGTATTAAATTACTCGTAAACACTTTAGGTACATATTTAAAGGTCTACCAATATTCAACTCTGTTTAAAATAAACTTAAATAAAGTTTGATTTTTAATAAACTTATAATACGGAATTATATTGAAATATTTAAAATAATTCGAACAGGGAAGTCGTGGAAACCAAATGTAGCAACACAGAGCTCAGGCTAGCCAACCTAATAGCTAGAGGTAAAATAACTGTGAACGGACTGTAGATACGTATATCTTACAAAATATTGAACATTTATTTTTGCCCAACCTTTTTTTAGTTTATGGTATTATTACAATTTGCCAGCGTCAAAGTAGATACGTATATCTTACAAAATATTGAACATTTATTTTTGCCCAACCTTTTTTTAGTTTATGGTATTATTACAATTTGCCAGCGTCAAAGTAGATACATATATCTTACAAAATATTGAACATTTATTTTTGCCCAACCTTTTTTTTAGTTTATGGTATTATAACAATTTGCCAGCGACGAAGTAGATATGTATTTGCATCAAGATGATATTATTATGCATCACAGATCATTAATTCATCACACTAAACAGTCAGATAGAGTCCCAGTCTAGTCAAAAATATAATAGTTTCAGTAAAGTGGTCAAATCTTTACTAAAACTTCCTATGGAGTTTTGGAGGGAAAAAGAATACAAATCTTCTCTTTTTTTAATTATTTGCCCACACTCACGTTAATGAGCATTTAATTGTTAATAATCCACCATTATTACACATTAATGTTCAAAAAACATAAGTTTAGGAAAATAATTTAAGACAGATAACCTAATGGCTGCCAAATATCTCCTATCTGTTTAAAAGAATAATTATTATTGAATTATACATACGAGGATATACTGTATTATCTTCAGTGTTGAATAAGTTGTGAGTTTCACTTGTTTTGGCCAAAAATTTGGTCAACGCCCTTTCAATATCTCTCTTTTGATTTGCAGCTTTTTCTCTAATAGCTTCATATTCTGTTACAGGTTGTTTATGAGTCTGTAAAAATATTAATATATAATGTTATTCTGGTCTTAGAAATCGTCTTTTACAGGTCAGAACGAGAGTGTGCACTGTCAATCTGGATGGTACATGCTCGTCTCCACAAGCCAGAATAATAGAAGCAACTGCTGCCCACACAGGTTTCTCTGTAGTAGCAGTTGTTTCCATTCATGGACCGCACTCTAGTTTTACATCAGGCGGAGTGTTGTCACATGCTACAATAAAAAAAAAAGTATCCTTCAATGCTTGTATATTTAAAATCCAAATAATTGGCTTGAATTAAATGTTTATAAGACCATTGTGCTTTTATTTGCCTTTACTAACTTTATTCCAGATCAATCAAGATATTTACAATAATAAAAAGTACGATTGAAAAGATGTCTTACAGGTGTCCGAACATAAGCGTGAGGATCAGGTAATGGAGGTAAATGAAAAGGTATATGTGGAGCTGCCTTAGCTTTGGCACCTGCTGAGAGCATTGCTGGAGTTTTTGGTGCTAAAGCCTGTTGTGGTGGCTGGATCACGTGGCGATTAGGCCTAGATGCATATTGTTCTATACCTTGAATGCTAATACCTGAAATACATGATTTATTATTAAAAAATAAAGCATTAAGTGAGATATATTTCTTCTGACAGTAGAATAGTTTATGTATCATTTGTTTTAGGTCTGAGTGTCATCCTTGTATTGTAGTTTGGGGTCAGAGCATTGTATATTTATGTTGTAGGTATTTATTATTATAATTCAATCAAAAATTGTTGATTAACAGAGAAAGAGAAGTCTTACCCATATTAATGAGTGCTAAATGTACATCTGCTGCAATTGGTTGCACTCTTCCTGTAATCTCACAGTAATTCTTCGCGGAGTTACCAATCTCAGAAAAAACTAAAATAAGAATAGTAAGTATTAGGCGATAAATTAAGTAGACATCCTATATAGTATTTTATAGTAGTACTTAATAGGACATAATGATTGATGAGTAAAGGAATTTGTGATATAAATTAAGCGGTAAATAAAAAACCTACTTACAGCATTGAAGCATTTCTATCATAGTTTCTAAAGACATCTTATCTGCAGCATCAAAACCAGTTTCAAGAAGGATTGTAGATACAGCGATTGACAAAATTTTTCTTCTCGCATCTGTAACTAACTCAACTTTTTCTGCTGTGTCCGTCATTGTTTACACTTATTTTCCTTATCTACGCCAAGGGAATTAATTTAAAATACAATAAAGCACTTCAAAGTCCACACGAAACAAATTAAAGTCAAAATCAGAGATCAAAACCAAAATACAAATCAGAGACAATTATATAGACGATTTAACTCTATTTAGTCTGTATTATTCACTTTTTAAAATTAAGGCACCGGCTATAAGCCACATTTGATCAAACGTTTAAATAAATTCGGGTTTGTAATAACTGTGGAGTATTAACCATTAAGTGTTTGTAACGTGCGTAAGTATGGACAAAGAGTTCAAAAAAAAGAGAATTCGTGTTTTCATTTTCCCTCCAAAACTCCGTAAAAAGCTTTAGTAAGATTCTACCACTTTACTGAAGCTATTTCATCTTGATTCAGACTCAATCTGACTAGTGAGATGAACGGATGACCCATTCACAATAATATCTACTTGATGAAAATATTAACTTTGATACTAGCAAATTGTTGTAATGCCATATAAAACTAAAAAATAAAACTTTTTTAAAATTAGTCTATCGTTGCTCTGTTTGACAGTCATTCGCGCGGGAACATCGAATAACAAATTTTTCGTTTTTATAAATTTTTTATAATGAATAATGATATACTACGGTAGTGAACACTTGTGAAAACATAAAGATTCTGTATATATGGTGTGGTAAGCGGTAGTTTTTGTGACATCCCACGTCGTAAAAATAGTCATATATTGATGTTTCTGAAGAAAATGTTGGTGTTAAACACTCCAAGAAAACATTGAATTGTAAAATTCAATGTACAAAAAGAAGAAATGGTAATATAAAAAAATATCTGTTGAAGTCGTGGCTGTATGGTCTTAGTTCCCTTTGCCTTCCCAGAATAGAACAATTGAATTTTTAAAAATTTAAATAATGTCCTGATAATGTCTGTGGTTGCATTTCATTTTAAATGTTTATTTGTTTTTAACATTTTGTATTTCATACGAAACCAAGGTACAAAATGTTCAAAAAAGTTGCATTAGGGATATCTGGGGGCGTGGATAGTGCAGTTGCAGCGTATTTGCTAAAACGAGCAGGTATATGAAACAACATAACCTATATAGCTTTTTAGGTCCAAGTGTATTTCTTCTATTTTTATATATGTATGATTCTAGGATATCAAATAGAAGGTGTATTTATGAGGAATTGGGACAATACTTATGAGGCCGGTTTTTGTTCCGATGAAAGAGATTTGGAAGATGCATCCTATGTTTGCCGTAAGCTAGAAATTCCTTTACATAAAGTGTATTTCATAAAGGAATATTGGAATGAGGTGTTTAGTGTGCTACTTGAAGAATATGAATCTGGTTTGACTCCCAATCCTGATATTTTGTGCAATAGATATGTTAAGTTTGATAGGTTTTTTGAACATTGCAGGAAAAATTTGAATGTTGATGCCATAGCTACTGGTCATTATGCTAACACTTCATTTGGACCATTTTTGGAATTTTATAATGAATCTGAAGGTACAATTTTTAGTTACAATTAGATTTTTTATTTATTGTAGCTCAGCATATGATAACACTCTGCCTTATGTAAGCTAGAGTGTGGTCCATGAATAGAAACAACTGCAACTACCGATAAATTAATACAGGCAGCAGACGTCCTGCTATGCCGGCTTGAGGAGATGAATGTGTACCCTCCAGATAGATGCTCCTTTCGTATCTGGCGACTTAGCGGATGTTACATTCTATAGTGGTGGTACGACCCAAGGATGGTAGACTGGGCTAATAACTAACATCGGTTTATATAGACACAGTAATTTATATAAAATTTCAGCTGTAAGACTTATTCAACCGAAAGACCGGCATAAGGATCAAACTTTCTTTCTCTCTCAAGTGAAACAATTCTCATTAAGAAAATGTATGTTTCCACTTGCAAACTTATTGAAAAGTGAAGTCAGGGAAATAGCAAGGAATGAAGGATTACAAAATGTTGCTGATAAAAAAGATAGTACTGGAATATGCTTTATTGGAAAGAGACGGTTTCAAGATTTTATTGGTGAAGTATGAAATATTTAACATATTTTTATGAAACCTATAGATGACTTTTATTTTATTATAATTTTCTATTAGTACTTATTATATGTTGCTATATTTTTTTTAGTACATTGAAACAAGAAAAGGTTCCTTCATAGATGTAGACTCGGGACAAGTTGTAGGTGAACATAGTGGATTACACAAATGGACTGTCGGCCAAAGATGTTGTTTAGCTAGCTATAAAAATGCATATTTCGTATTCAAGAAAGATTTAATAACTAATAATATTTATGTGGTATGTTATTTATGTTTTAAATCTATGTTACATAATTGCCCTCTGTCTCCATACATGTGCCTTTTTCTAAATAGTCTGAGGCCTTATATTAGCTTACATTTACGTTGCGACGTAAAATGGGCTCTCCCCGCCAATAAGATCGCTTCATTTGAAATTTATTAACTGCAGCCATAATAATATTGTCTAATTGGTAGGGAGTCCTCATTTTACACCGTGACCGCGTTACTTGGCCCTCTGAATGTAATCTACTAAATGTCAATCCACTTTTAATGGAGAATGCCCATTCGCCTAAGAGAAATGGGCCCCCAATTTTACTCGAGTTTCGCGATAATTTTTAGTTCATTTTGTAGAAAAATAAATCTACATTTTTTATCACCATTCAATGTTTTTTTTACCTTAAGTTATTGAGTAATTAGACTTTTTTTATGCAATATTCGAGGTTATTATTATATAAGATGCTTTAAAAATAGATCATATCTGTTTTTTATGCAATTAAACATTATCTATTAATCCATAAACTATGTGTTCATATAATTGAAATGATTTAATGAAAAAATAAGATATTATTTTAGAATATTGTTTTGATATCAAACTAAGGTATTATACTATTATTATATATTGTATTATATATACTATAGTGAGTCCAAAAATGGGCATGGTCCTTTGTTGTAATAATTTCTAATAAAATTTCAGGTTTCTGGTACGGAGCACCCTGGTATTTGGAATGACTTATGTTTCACAACTACACCACATTGGATACACAGTGAACCTTATGAATTAAGCAATAACAATGTTTTAAAATGTTTCTTTAGGTTTCAACATACAAAGAATTTAGTACCCTGTAAAGTGTTAAAGTCCTTAGATGGTTTGATTATTTTGTTAGATGATAAAATTCGAGCACTCACTGAGGGACAGTATACTGTTTTGTATAGAGATAATGAATGCTTAGGGGGTGCTAAAATTGTAAATGTTTTTAAAAGGTTGTTATTCGCCTGAATAAAGTACTATAAATAGTAAAATTTGTAGTTTTGTTTATTTTAAACAAAAGTAATGTAAATAGTAATCTACTTGTACCCTATGTTACGTTATTAAGATAGTTTTAGTTAATTTTCTTTGCTATTTCCAAAACACACCATGGTTTGATTAAAACTGCGTTACTATTAGTCAAAATCTTGGCATCTTTAATTTGCATTAAACGGCAATTTGCCTAGTGTACGAGTCAAACGGAAGAAAAAGTATTTCACTGTTACTTTTTATAGACTGCACAAAGAAATTTTGAGGCTGCATGACAATAGTCTCTTTTTATTACCTTTAAATCCTATCATCAGCATCAGTCACTGATCAATCATAAATTGACAGCGAGAGGAGGAGTATCGAGCGGTGTTTTGTGTAAATACGAATTCTTATTTGTGATTAAATATATAATTTACCAACAAATATGTCGGACCAATATGAGTACAATGAGTATGATATGTATAATCCCAGGTTTGCACCAAATCCTGTACCTCCTCCTGATGTGTTTTTGGATAGATATCCTTCTCTTGCAAACTACAACATTCCTCCGCCACCTTTACCGATGGCGTATTCACATATGAACACTCCTCCGCCGTTATCTTCTATAGCAATGTCTGTGCCACCACCTTCTTTTCATTCGTACTTGAGGCCACCTGTGTTTGATGCGCGTTCACCGCCTCCGCTCACATCTAGTCAGCAATGGCTGTCTCGTTACAACGATCTCCCTTCGACGTCCTATGAGAAAGCAGTTCTCTCGTACCGTGAATTTCAACGTGAACGTTTATATGAAGAGCAGGCTGCAGCGTCTCGCTCTAAACATAAACACCAGCACGAGAGAGATAGCAAAAGCCGTGATTACATTGATGAAGAATATTCTAGAAAGAGTAGAAGCTCGAGCCGCAGAAGCTCTAGCCGCAGAAGACATAGTAGAAGTAAATCTAGGCATAGCGACAGGAGCAGAGACAGGGAGCGAGACCGGGGAAGGGATAGATACTATAAAGAAAAATATGAAGAATATGAATATTACAAACGTCGTGAATATGAAAGACGTCGTAGATGTAGAGAAGATAGAGAGAGACGTAACAGAAGTAAGACTTCAAGATCTTTAAGTAGACGGAGGCATAGAACACCAAGTAAAGAACGTCGTACTAGTGCTGTACGAGAATCAGTATTAAGAAAACAATCCAAATCTAAAAAGCCCGCAAGCGATCGAGAAAAGATATTGGAAGAATATAGGTAATTATAATAATATTTGAAGTTTAAACTTCAGTTGTGTAGAAATGTTTCAGCTTGGCTTGACGAGGATAGAGACTAACACAAGAAAAGAAAAAATAATGTAATTTAAAACGCGATGCAAATAAATACATTACACACATACAAGAAAACTCAAATACCTAGCCCTTTATACCCCAATAACCAAATATAACTTATTACCATTTTTACAATGCCAATAATATGTTTAGAAAATTAAGTTAAAAGATATATAATTTATAAATTACAGAAAAAATTACTGTACAACTTCTCAAGATATAATAAAGAAAATGGAGGAGTGGTCCAAGGAGCATAATTCTGATGTTGAAGATGTAAGAAATATTTTATTTAGTTATTTCTGTTTTTTTCTTTTATGCCATCGTAATAATTTGCCAATATCAAAGCAAACATTTGCATCAAGTTAATATTGTGTATCATGCATTGTCTATTTCTTCACACAAAATAGTCAAGTCAGATTTAGCTTCTGTAAAGTGTATGAATATTTTATTATTAAATTATAATTAAAATTTAATAGAAAAAAAAAGTATGGCTGAGATCATTGTAAATTTACACAACTTGTAAATCAATTATCAGTTATTTTTATGCTAAATCACTATAAAACCTATACCAGTCCTTACTTTTAATTTAATTATGCTTATTAATAATAAATTATATTACTTGTATCTATTACAGATAGAAAAAGTATGGTTTCGTAGTTCACCAGCCGAGCTATACTATCGCACATTGGAAGGTGGTGATGGTGTAGAACAATCTGAAAAATTGTCTGAAATATGTGAATCATTCAAGAAGTCACTTATTGAGAGAGGTCGGAATGCGAGGCCTGGAGTAGACGAATTACCTCAATTGAAACCTCTCAAATCGAAGACATGCATGCATAATAAAAGTAAGCTCTGGGATATGTTTAAATACAAAAAGGAAAATGATTATTCTCCCAAGAGAAATAGGCCCACAATTTTTTTTCTTAAGTTTGGTGATGATTTTTAGTTTTGTAGGAAAATAAACCTACATTCCTTACCACCAATCAGTTTTAGTTTTTTCACCCGGGTTATTGAGTCATTAGACTTTTTCTGATGCAATATTTAAAGTTATTATTATATTAAATGCTTTAATAACTGATGATATTTATTTTTATGTAATTAAACATTGTCTATTGATTGGTGAACGATGTATTTGAAATAAATTATTGAAAAAATAAGATATTAATATAGTATATTGTTTTGTTAACTAACTATTAGACATCAAGTGGGCCCAAAAATGGGCATTATCCTTTATTATTTTTAAATGAGATTTTTTGCGAGGTAGTGAAGTGACTTCTGTTTCTTCCCTTTTCACTTTTTAAGTCGCTGAACAAATTTGAATAAAATTTGAAGTCCTGGTAAATGACATGGGCTACTATTTGTTAAAAAAAAAAAACAACATGATATGAAAGTTTTTATAGAGAACTCATGATGTCTCAAGTTAAATGCAATATTTATTGTATACATACAAAGTTGTGGTCAACAACTAGCTAAACTAGGCAGCACAGATAGCGCTTCAAAATTTGGTACAACCAGCAATAAACTTGAAACAATTTGAGGAATTTTTAGAAATAAAAAAAAAATTATCCCATTAATTGTTCCACTGTCGCTGGACAATTATTTACACAAGCAAAAAATACATATACTCGTTAGTGTGATGCAGGTATCATATTGCTGACTGTACATAGTATTGTAATTTGCAGCTAGTGACAAAAGTTCAGATAGTGACGATTCTTTTGATGAAGAAGGATTACAAGGATATAATGACAGGGTTATGTTAGAATTACAAAGGAAACAGAGCCATCCACGACGTCTACATCCTGAGATGTGGTACGTAGTACTTATTAAACTGACAAAAGTATGATTAATTTTAACAATATACAGTAATATCCCGCTTTACGCGACGGATTCGTTCCGCAAAAACGTGAAATTCGCGTGAAAAGGGGGTCACGTTTAAGCCTAACCAAAAGTCAGTACAAAATGCAAATCAATATATACTTTAATTCTAACGTGTGTTCTGTAGCGTTACATTATGCATTTTTTTCGGAAAAATGTATCTATTGTCTTCTGGGATGCGTTTTGTTTTCGGTCTTGTAAAATATTTTCATAACACAACGTAACAAGGGGATTGTGTTCTGTCAACGAATTTGACGCACAATTGACACCTCAAGCCGGCATAGTGAAAGTGACTGCAATTGTGTAAACAGTGAATACAACATAACACAATATAATTTAAATATTAATGCATTTACCACACCTCTATGAAAATATGGAACTTCCCATGTTCAATGTTGAATTTTATCTGCAGGTTCAATAATCCAGGTGAAATGAATGGTGGTCCGCTCTGTCGTTGTAGTGCACGCGCCCGTCGATATGGAATGCGACATGGTGTTTATGCTGGTGAAAAGAAGTTCCCTCCGTGTATACGCAATCAGAGTAATATACAAAAGCTGTTTCATTATAGGTATGTTTTTGAAGCAGGCATGGGTATCGAAGTGTAATCTTAGGGTCTCCCCACATTTATCCGTACAGAACTGGCTTTAGCTAATAAGAAACAACCACGCTATTTGCTTTAAGTGAAGTATGGTGCATTCGTCAATCTCATCATTTCATCCGGATCATTTTATTATAGCAGGCGACTGCATTTAACGCCGATTAGCAGTTTCCTGCATCGATCACACGGAACGACTATTGTGCTGGCGTGATCACTGTCGGATGCTCAAACGGTATCCATCTGTGCCGTTCGGGCCGTCGCGGTTAAGTTGTTAAATTGTTTTCTATATAACTCTTGCCGGTTTACTGGCATGCGGCGCCGGTTACTCGTCGACATATGTAGGGAGAGGCTATGGTTGTATCATGTTAAAACTTATATTTTATTATTTCAGAATCACTGTATCTCCCCCGACGAATTTCCTAATAAAAACACCGACAATAATAGCGCACGACGAACACGAGTTCCTGTTTTCTGGATTTTCAATGTTCACCCATTATAAATTGGCAAAACTACCTAAATGCAAAGTGATAAGGTTTAATATTGAATATACAATTCTTTATGTGGAAGAGCCGGCGCCACAGAATTTTACTATTGAAGAATTGGCTTTATTTGGTTTGTATTTTAGCACTACTTTCACGTAATCGTGTAGTGACTTAGTCGCGTTTCGGGATCCAGACTTCACGATCAATGAGCTCCGTGTTCAAACCTCGGTAAATTCTGACCGGTACCAATGTAACTATGATATATTTACTTTGGTCGCTCAGTGCCTGTCATTCAAGCACTAACAGTCTGGTAAAACGAGAGGAATGCGCATGGTCTGCACGCTTTGACTTCAGTAATAATTAATAAATTATTTCAGAGGAATATCTTTTTACTGAGCTGCTGGAATTAGTTGATTTAAATCTTGGCAAAGGGAGCGAAGACTCATGCTCGCAATTTCATTTTATGCCACGATTTGTTAGGAATTTAGCTGATAATGGATGTGAGGTAATTTTATTATGCTTTTGTTTTCGCCCTGTGGGGTAGGTAGAAACACCAGCGACTCCTCTCTCTCTCCCTACAAACCACTTTCGCTTCGACCACATCCATTACTCCCCTCGCATGCGCGTCGGTTGAGGGTGCTCCTCACCTGACCCTTCCTGAGCAGTTGACTAATCTGGCTGTATATTAACAACTAGGGGTGAGCCCTTTAGAAAGGTGCTAATAAAATTTTGACGTTTATGTTTCATAAACATTTATAATAAACTCAGACAGAAGAGTTGTGCACTGTCAATCTGAATGGTGCACATCTCATTAAGCAAGCATAGCGAAGGCGACTGCTGCCTTCAGAAATTTATCTGTAGTAGCAGTTGTTGTAACCAAACATCAGTCGGAGTGTTGTCATATGCTACAATAAAAAGTCAGTTCAGGCAGTCGGGTTAGGCTTCATTTGTCTGTGTATGGAAACAAGTCTAGCGCCACAAGTAACAAGCAAGACGCCCATAATAAAGGTTATTATTATTTGGTATAATGGAAATTGGGTCTTATATTTTACAGGTATTATCAATGTGTGAAGTTCTCAAATATTTATTAGATCAGAATAAATTATTAATTGAGCCAACTGAATTAGCAAAATTTCATTCAATGGATCATTATGTTTGGCAAAGATTTGTTGATAATATTAAAGGTAATTGTTGCTTTTTTTTTCTTTTTTTTTTGTATAACATTTAATACAAAAACGCATTATAATATATTGCATTATAATAGATTCTCGTAGAAATAAATAAATAAGGAAATACAATATAGCGGCCGTGGTCTAGCGGTAGGACGCGTGTACACATGATCGATGAGACCCGTGTTCAAACCTCTCTAAATTCTGACCGGTACCAATGTAACATAGATGTATTTGGGTCTATTTTAAAGGGTGGTAGGCAGACTGATGTTATTATAAGCTGTCGTCCTAAAGTAGTACCACCACTTTCAAATGTAGTACCTGTGTACACTGTCAGTCTGGATGGTGCACATTCGCCTCCTCAAGCCGGCATAGCGGAGGCGATTGCTGTCTATAGAAATTTATCTGTAGTTGTTTCCATTCATGCTTAACATCAGGCTGAGTGTTGTCAAATGCCGAGCTATAATTGAAAAATAATACTATTGTTAAAATTCTTAAAGCTAGTTTTAAATTGAATCTATTTATAGGAATGATAGTAACATATCCAGGAAAGAAGCCGTGTTCAGTACGGGTTGATCAGTTAGACAGGAGTCCACCGACTGATAGTAAAGATGATTCGTATTACCCAGAGATAGTGCATTTTGGAATACGACCACCTCAGCTTAGTTATGCTGGGAACCCTGAGTAAGACTTCTATTTATGGTGTTATTATTTTTATTCTAGATATTAATATAATGATTCGCATTAGGTCTCTGAATGTAATGTGACAAAATTAAAAAGTATGTATTTACAAATAAATAAATCTGTATTTAATACAATTACATAGATTGAGGACTCCGTACTAAACTCAATCTCTGTATCTCGTTGTTTCTCTAAAAAGCCTAAGGTTGAATTATCGCAAAACCCTGCCTGGTACCAACGTAACATTGTTATATGCGTGGAATATTTGAGGCAAGTAAGTCAGCAAACTGGTAGTTTTGCCTACATTTGTATAGATATGGCTTCATTCCTGGGCTAGTATAGCTTACTGAAGAAGCTAGTAAACCAGCGTGTCAAGCCAGGAAGTTTTATTTTTTTACTGGCTTCGCTTGCAAAACTGTCCTTGCATATCTTGACCAATGTAAACAATTACAGATATCAAAAAGCATGGCGTTATTATGTTAAATACAGACATTTGGTTGCAAATATGGCGAAACCATCGGCAACAGAACGACAAAAACTTGCAGCTAAGGAAGGTAATTTACAAAAGATGAGAACACAAAATAAAATGAAAAGAGATGTAACTGTAGCTATTTCATCTAAAGGCTTTTATACTACAGGACTTATGTGTGATATTGTGCAGGTAAATCATCTAAATCTCATCTCTTATCAAATCACATCTCATCTCTCATCAAATCAAATTAAGACTCATCATTCAACTATTTAGTATGATACAATTTACTTATTGCAACTTTATCCATGTGTTTGGCCATGCGCAGTCGAACGCCTCTAAAGTCAAATAAGAACTACAAGAAATTTTTGTCTCTGCTCTGCCCTGTGCACACATAGTCCTAAAGCCAGTTGACGTGTCACCTCAACTGGCTTAATGGTAAGCACAGTGGAGGTTCATGAGCGCCAACGCCTGGAGAACTGCGGTACAGTGGTTCCATTCGCTGTCACTGTGCCAACCATATAATGCAAAGTTACGATATGTAAAACCCAAGTCTAGTTAGACTAGACTTGACTGAAAGTAGACATATTACCAGTTAAAAGCCACTAGAGTAGTCCATTGAACTCTTGGAGTTGCAGATTGAGAGACCAAAAGAAATTAAAATACTTTAAAGTACTAAGTACACAGCTTCCTTCGCTTTTAACCAATTAGCAATGTTAACTTAACTGTAAATAGATTTCTATTGGTCCATGTCCAAGCAGCCGATAAAGAGCTTGAGCACAAGCAGTTCTTAAGGTGATGCAGTGAATTTATTGCTGATTATGCATAACTTTTTTTTACTAAACTTTCAGCATGCAATGTTGATACCGGTGTTAGTCCGACACTTACGCTTCCATAAATCGCTGGATTCCCTTGAAGAGAAGATAGGCTACGTGTTCAAATCCCGCTCGTTATTGCAAACAGCACTCACACACCCATCTTACAGAGAGAACTTTGGAACGAATCCAGACCATGCTAGAAATAGCTTAACTAATTGTGGTATACGTCAACCAGAATATGGCGATAGAAGAATACACTATACTAGGAAAAAAGGTTTTTTTTATTTTTTTTTGTAGCTCGGTATATGACAAAACTTCATCTGGTGTAAAGCTAGAGTACGGTCCATGAACGGAAACAACTTTTACTGCAGATAAATTTCTACAGACAGCAGTCGCCTCCGCTATGCCGGCTTGAGACAAATGTGCACCCGAAACACGACAAGGTGGTACTATCTCAGGACGACAGACTGGGCTAATAACCATCATCAGTCTATCTATCATCGATTCATTAGCGAAATGTCTGCAGACCCGCTCGCCTTCGCTATACCGATTTGAGAAGACGAGATGTGTACTTTACTGATAACACATTTTTAAAAATGCCTGTACTGAGCTAGTGCTTCTGTCCGTGGAGGAGTCTCGGCCTAATGCTAGAGAACGGTCCTCATGATCGATGAGATCCGTGTTCTAACCTCGTTAAATTTTGACTGGTAGCAGTGTAATTATGTTATATGTACTTTGGTCATTCAGGGCTTAGCTCAGTTTGAAAACCAAATTAACAACAAAATATATATATTTTAAAGTGTAAACTTTATATATTTTAGGTATTGTGACACTGATAAATATAATGTCAAGATTTGGTAAGAATAGTGAAACAGAATCCGGTATGAAGCACAATGAAAGACTTGAGTTTTTGGGAGATGCCGTTGTTGAATTTTTATCATCCATACATTTGTTTAAAATGTTCCCTGGACTCGCTGAAGGTGGATTAGCTACATACAGAGCTGCTATTGTTCAAAATCAACATTTGGCACTCTTAGCTAAGGTAATATTGTAAACTAAGCCTAGTCTTGGAGTTACCACCATTTTCCTGTGCATAGTGGAGACGACTGCTACCTATAGACATTTTTTTTGTGGTGGCAGTGTCTCCAATCGTGTTTGAAGACGGTGCATGTATTTAAATCGGTGACTGGTAACGAAAAAAAATACCGTTATTAGTTAATGTTACCAGAATAACATGACTTTTGTAACGTTACTTTTAAGGGTATTTTTTGTTTTAAATTGTTAAAAAAATAATTGTTTTTTTTTTTCCAGAATATAGGTCTGGAGCAATTTATGTTGTATGCTCATGGTTCGGATTTATGCAGAGACGTGGTGATGCGACACGCAATGGCTAATTGTTTTGAAGCTTTAATGGGGGCGCTATTCTTGGATGGAGGGATTGAGGTAGTTTCTTTTTCTTGTCTGACAGTGTGAACGAGCCGTCATAGTTAATAAATTGCGGAAAAGGAACCCGCAACACATCTAGATCTACCCGGTAGTGACCGCCTGATGTTAAGTTAGAGTGCTATCCATAAACGGAATCAAGTGTTACTATAGAAAATTAGTTCTTCGGCTTAATCCATAGAGTGGTTTAAATTTTTTATCGCCTTTAAATTAGTATTTTCTAAGTAAAGCTGAATCTGCGTTTTTGATATTTTTTCTGCCGATCATTTTGTGTAAAAATAGCATTTTGTCCACGATATCCGATAACGACGACCACATAACGATCAGACGACATATCGTTTACTGATTATTCATTCGACGCTCGTGCCCCGTCTTTGTATCGTCTCATATGTAAGGTGGACAAACGTGCTGCGACATCATTCACCGATATGTCATCCAACCGCCGACATATCGTTATCGTTCACGACAAGTGGCTGAATTCTTAATTTTCGCATATATTACAGATAGCTGACAGGGTGTTTGCATTAGCTTTATGGTACGGTGAACCAGATTTATTAGAAGTATGGATGAAGGAGCGTGCACACCCGTTACAAGAACAGGAGCCGTTGGGCGATAGGAAATATATTAAAGATTTTGAATTTTTACAAAAATTAACTAAATTTGAAGACTCTATAGGTAAGGATGGTGTTTTTTAACAGCTGGGGTGCCGCAGCAAGCAATCTTTATACACTTTATATACCAACAGAGAACGCGTTCACAGGCATTTTAATGAATATTTTTTGGATGGTAATAAAGTTGCAAATATTATATACCTAAGTTAGTTAACTACTGAACGTTGTAGACTATATATATATTTTTTAAATTTATTATTCTGTAGAGTTAAAAGCTCAAATTAGGCAAAACGTGGACGGATCAATCACTAGGCATCCCAAGGTTTAATACGATACTATTTATTCACGCTTATTTAATCTTATTCTTTATTTGATTAAACCTAACTAAAATCTGTTTTTTTTTCTTCAGGTGTAATATTCAAGCATATACGTTTATTAGCGCGTGCCTTCACAGATCGTTCTGTCGGTTACACGCACCTAACTCTGGGCTCAAACCAAAGACTCGAGTTTCTTGGTGACACAGTACTGCAGCTTGTTGTCTCAGATAAATTATATAGACATTTCCCTGAACATCATGAAGGACATTTATCTGTAAGTTTTATTTCAAAACTTTTAATAAGTGGCAGGCATACTGATGCAGGTTAATACCACCACTTTCGAATGTAACACCCGTGAAGTGACAATGTCGCGTTTCGGGAGCAGTTTGAATGTAGCCAAGTATAACGAGAGGGGTGTGCACTTTCAATCTAGATGGTGCATATTCGTCTCCTCAAGCCGGCATAGCGGAGGTGACTGCGGCCTGTGAGATTTCTCTGTAGTAGCAGTTGTTACCGTTGATGGACCGTACTCTAGCTTTACATCAGGCGGAGTGTTGTCATATGCCGAGCGACAATATAAAAAACCAAGGCCCATCATCCATTAGGGTGTATCTATATTGTTCCAGTATATGACAAAATGTTTCAGTGTATTTAAGTTATGCGATTTTAATCTTTATTTCACAGCTGTTAAGGTCTTCTTTGGTAAACAATCGCACACAAGCAATGGTGTGTGACGATCTCGATATGGCTTCATATGCTATATACAATAATCCCAAGTCTAAACCGACTACTAAAAAGCATAAGGCTGATTTACTTGAAGCTTTTCTCGGAGCGCTTTACATTGATAAGGTATTTTATTATGTTTTTTTTATATTAATTTTTGGCTTTTAGCAATGCTAGATTTCTTATGCTAGATGCTAGATTGCATAAATTATAAAAATTGCCAAAGGCAAATTGCCTTAAGGCATTTTCCGCCAATTAAGATTTGGAAGATGTGAAAAGTGTTTTCAGTGCAGAAACAAAAATAAATGAAAAAGATGTGGGATTCGAACCCACTTCTTACACACTGCTCCTCCATTTTTTCCGTTAAATATTCATTATAATTTAATTAAGGTATTTTATACTAAATTTATGAACACAAAAATATTAGAACAATTGACTAAATGCAGTTCTGCAGTGGTGTTTTATCTTATTCATGACACGTTATCTAGTTTGTCTATAGTCAGATTTTTTTATATATATATTTTCTAATATTAGGTGCTTACATATCAAATTGGCGTTTTTCGTACTGGCCACTTTAATCACGATTTTCTCCTCTTTGGTAAGGAATTCCAAATTCAAATTTTCACAGCTATTTACTCATGTATTTATCCTTCGATGACCGTCATTCATTTGTTTTTTTTCTTCTGTTTTTTTCTGTTTGCGTCACTCATTTTACAAAATGGAAAACTTAAAATATCGCATTATTTACGAGTACGAGTTCCGCCGTGGCACTAGTGCTGCGGAAACGACTCGAAGGGTGAATGATGTGTATGACGGACATGTCGCAAAAGAAAACACAGTTCGTTTTTGGTTCCAACGTTTTCGTTCTGGAAATTTCGACCTGCAGAACAAGCCCCGTGGACGGCCTGAGACCCAAGTTGATAATGAAGTATTGAAGGCTATTGTGGAAGCGGATCCATCGCAAACCACGTCCGAGTTAGCTGCAGGCTGCGGTGTTAGTGATAAAACTGTTTTAATTCACTTGAAGCAAATTGGGAAGATTAAAAAGCTTGAAAGGTGGGTACCTCACGAATTGACTGAAGCAAACCGGCAAACGCGCGTCGACTGCTGCGTTACATTACTGAACCGGCACAATAATGAAGGTATTTTAAACCGAATCATTACCTGTGATGAAAAATGGATTCTTTACGATAATCGAAAGCGCTCAGCGCAATGGTTGGATCCTGGCCAACCAGCCAAATCCTGCCCCAAGCGAAAATTAACCCCAAAAAAGTTACTTGTAAGCGTTTGGTGGACTAGTGCCGGTATTGTTCATTACAGTTTTCTCAAATCTGGCCAGACTATTACGGCTGATGTCTATTGTCAGCAATTGCAAACCATGATGGAAAAGCTAGCGGCTAAACAACCTAGGCTGGTCAATCGCTCCACGCCACTGCTGCTTCACGACAACGCTAGACACACTGCACAACAGACGGCTGCCAAATTAGAAGAGCTTCAATTGGAATGTCTAAGACATCCTCCGTACTCCCCGGACCTTGCTCCAACAGATTACCATTTTTTTCGAAATTTGGACAACTTCTTGCAAGGGAAAAAATTCAACTCTGATGGGGCAGTCCAAATCGCCTTCACAGATTTTATTGATTCCCGTCCGACTGGTTTTTTTAGTAAAGGGATCAATGAACTACCTATGAGATGGCAAAAGTGCATAGAAAACAATGGTTCATACTTTGATTAATTAAATATATTATATTTAAAAATATTCGACTTTTTGTTCCTCCCATACAAAACGCCAATTTCATATGTAAGCACCTAATATATCTTTTTGTGTTGGATATTCTTTTTATTTTTTGTTTTTTGTTCCGAGGCTAATTACCGTCTCGGATCAGTCAATATAGAATTCAGACACACAAAATAAAATTTATATTACAGAATATGGAATATTGTCAAGTATTTTGTATGGCATGTCTATTTCCACGACTACAAGAATTTATATTACACCAAGAATGGAATGATCCCAAATCCAAATTGCAACAATGTTGTCTTACATTAAGATCTGTCGAAGGAGGTGAACCAGATATACCACTTTATAAGTTAGTAATTTTTTTAAAATTAATTTTTGACATGTTAAAATGCTATCATTATATAATCATTCCTGAATTAAATTATGGTGAAAATGGAATTGTAAAAATCAACAGAAGTGGGGATCAAAATTCCTCGCATCTTTCCATCAACAGCCAAGCGTTTATTCCTTTTTTTTTACTAAAATTAATATTTCGCAGTTGCATTTCATCATAATTTAATAATTACAATTGGAATTTGTCAAAAAGAAAAGTGATAAAAATAATAGAAAAGTTTTTATTGTAGCTCGGCACTACGTCTGATGTAAAGCTAGAGTGCCGTCCAAGAACGGAAGTAGTAGCTACAACAGATAACTTTCTACATGCAGCAGTCGCCTTCGCTATGCCGGCTAGACGAGACAAATGTCGACCATCCTGATTGACAGTGCACTTTGCTCTCGTTATACCTGGCTGCACCAAACTGTTCCCGAAACGTTACTAAAAGTTTATTCATTATTTTTCCATTCTTGTTAATTTAAGTTAACGAATAAATATTGTTGTAATAGGGTAATAGAGTGTCTCGGGCCTACGAATACGCGTATCTACACAGTGGCGGTTTATTTCCGCGGCACAAGATTGGCTGCAGCACGTGGACATTCAATACAAGAGGCTGAGATGCAGGCGGCTGAACTTGCGCTTAGTTCTGCACACGGTAAGACGCTTGTAATATTTTAATTTAGGCGTATAAAATAAAAATCAAGACGCTTAGGGAACTCTCTAAATAGTAATTAAAACATTTAATACAATAATAATTTCAAATATTTGCATCAAAGAAGTCTATTTACTCAATAAAAGGTGAAAAAATTAAAACTGATTGGTAATAAGCAAGTAAATTTATTTTTCTTGAAAATTAATTGAAAATCATTCACACAGTCGAAAAAAACATTGGGCCCATTTAGGTATTCTTAGGTGAATGGGCATTCTCCTTTAGCAGTTGTTTCCGGTTATAGACCGCACTCTATCTTTACATCAGAGGGAGTGTTGTCATATGTCGAGCAACAATAATTAAAAAAAATTATTATATTTACAGAATTATTCCCGCAACTTGATCACCAGAAACGAGTGATGGCTAAAGGCATGAGTAAGAAGAGAGCAATTAACACTGATAAGAATCTTAGTAAAGTGTTTAGTTCGTCACACATGGATGAGAAGGTACCTCTGGCATATAAACCCGATAGCAGAAGAAAATCCGAGAGTTCTGATGATGAAAATAGCTTCTACATATCATCGGATGATGACAAACATTCGTTGTTTAGTGAAAAGTCTGATGAAGATTCCGGTCTTTCAAGCGATGAGACTGTCTCTTCGGATAGAGTGCCAAATGTCACTGTAAGTAGCCTATTAAGTGACATGGAGAGGATGAAGGAGGAGATGATTAAGAGTAACGAATATGAGAAATTGAGAGAGAAATGTAGAAAATTGGACTCTGATGATGATCTTTAATGATTTAATTTTCAATGCAACATACACGTTCCCAATATTGGAAACGAGTTGTGTGACAAATCGGTATATTGGAGGCGACTGCGATTACAGTTGCCGTTCATGTATGTGAAGCCTTCTGTCCAATATTAACTGACAGACTTATTTGTCCACTACTTTAACAAATGTAAAGTTATTCTTTAATTAATTTTAGTATGAGTTATAAAAGGCTAAAATCATTGTGATTAAATCTTTATGTTACAGCTCCACCTGCGTCTAACCCATTAATTAGTCCCAAAATTAATGCACTATGCGCCAAATAACGACCTTACCATTGGCGTTACATGTTAAACCCTAACTCGAGCAATTGTAGTTTTAATGTCTTAATTTTTGACGCGCTAAGTATCGCGTATATAGACGCAGCACATTAACGCTAACGCAGGTGAAGCCGTAGCATTGTAATGTGAAATGTAGAAAAAAATAATATAGACTAATTTGGTTTAAGCAATAAAACATGTTTTAAAATAATAAGGCATTTATTTAGTATCATTTTAAATCAGAATTTCCCTTGTCGGTTGGTTCTGTGGCGTGGTGGTTAGGTTAGCGGAGGTCCGGGGTTCGATTCCCGGTTGAATAAAATATTTGGGTCTGGGTGTTGTTTTTGTCCCGAAACCTAAAATCCTGGGTATCCGAGTTTGGTTAATATGTATATATATTGGATCAACATAATACAGTACAGCAGAGTGTAAAAGCGAGGGGTCCTTTAATTTTTTTAGCTCTCAATGTTAGCCACTGTTTCTGGTTTGGTACATACATTTCGGCAGGCATCAACTGTTCGGGAGTTTCTGTGTTTTCTGCAAACAAAAATTGAAATCGACAGATAAATTGAGACTAGTAGCAACTTGAGGTCATAAAGCTGCACAAGCCGGCCTAGCGGAGGCGACTGCTGCCTGTGGAAATTTGTCTGTAGTAGTTCATTTAAAACCTTATAGTAGTCCGGCATGTGCTCGAATGTCAAGCTAAAGTGCGTGGTCCATGCTACAAAAATGCCAGCAGCCTCTTTTTTTTTCAAAATATATTCTTTATTAGTACCTAAATTTCCTATAATATACAAAAAATCGAGCATTTAAGGCTTAAATAACGTACCGTCTTTCCTAGCAAATTGTGCTACTTGTATATTAGACTCTTGCATTGAAATTAGATCTCCTGGAGCGTGTAGTAGTAACCTCCCGACGCCTTCACAACGCCTGGAAAATAATTTAAAAAAAAACAATAGAATATATGCTGATTGTACCGTTTTTTGTCTGCGGTCATTACGCCCGATGTTAAGCTATGTTTGGCTTTATAAGACGAGTCCACACAGTCCTGGTTGACAGGGTAGACTCATCTTCTTATATTACTTAATCCCCCAACCATTCTATAATTCAGCGTGTAAATTACAAGATGCCTCCGTATATGACGTGTCTTAAATTATGGCCAATAAAGGACTATGCCCATTATCAATTATTAAAGCATTTAATATAATAATAATCTCAAATATTGCATCAGAAAGTCTAATCACTCAATAATCCGGGTAAAAAAAACTAAAACTGATTGGTGATTGTGATTGGCGAATGGTCATTCTCCTTTGTTTAATTACCTTAAAACTTCATTCTGTAACATTTGCTTTCTTGTAACGTTATTCAGCGATTTACAAGAAGTCATCCACACTCTGACCTCGTTAAAATCAGCTAATAATTGTACTGCCGCGTCTTTACTGAAATAACACACACTTTTTCACAGGGGTAAGGAGGTATTAACAAATCCAGAAAGCTTACAGTTAGCGACTCAATGTCTGCCGGCCGCAATTTGGCAGCTAAGCAGTGTAGTGCGTAATTAAGGTGAAAGCCAACACCTGAGCGTCCATACATTTTGTTTTACAACATAGAAAATCCACCAAAGATAACGCACATCTGGACGCTGTCAACAAATACAATAAGGCTAATCAATGTACATCAAGCAGCTGTGAAAAAAAATCCCGATGTAAATCGCGATACCGTAAAAAAGTACACACAAAAAAAGCCTGAGGTAAATCGCGATGCTGCCAAAAAATACACTATTGAAAACCCGGAAGTACACCGCGATGCAGTCAAAAAGTACACGGATAAAAAACCCGAAGTACATCACGATGCCGTTCTCAAATATTCCCAGTCACACCCCGAAGTAAATCAAAACGCGGTGCAAAAATACAACGACGTTAGTAGAAATACTCCGGTACAAGTACGCAAAATTGCGAAACTATTAGGGCAACTTAGGGGCTCTGAGCTTGAAAAAGTAAAGGCATTTTCGCTCAAGAAGCCGTCTATACGTTCCCCCGATATGTACGTCTGTCTACACTGTCGCGCGCGTCTCTTTGTAGAAGAACGGGGGCGTAAACAATGGTGCTGCGGATCGAATTCGTACAACGTTCAAAACTTTGCACCTCTCACAGAGAGTTTTTATTCAGACCCGTTATTTCTTAGGAGCCCTCGCGCGTGCAATAATCTTTTCGCTTTCAGTGCCTTGGGCATATTGGGCGTATTGGTATAACCTTCTGGTTTTTCATTCTTAAAATTCAAGGTCGTATTTATCACCGCGTTTTCGACCTTGCTTACTCTAGAACTTATAATAATATAGGCGGTTATATCAATGATCCACAAGAACGCCAAGATCTGGCCTTAGGTCGTTCTTTGGATAAACAAATAACAATTAGCATAACTCATTTTATAAATTCCGTTAACCCTGTTGTTATGTTACATACGTTACAAATGTTAAATCAACAGCCTTCGGATAAGGCGTATATTAAATTCGAACGAACTTCGCGTGCGACTCATGGTAATATTTTAGGCGATTTACCGCTAGGTAACGAAATTGCGGCCATTATAGACACCGAAAGTGAACCGTACTCGAAGCGTAATATAGTAATTTGGAAAATAGGTGAGAAAAAGCCTCATGAAGTAGATGTTATGCATCCACTTTATGAGACTTTTCAATACCCTCTCTTGTATCCAGAAGGGAATCTCGGTTGGCACGTCGCAAAGTTAAACAAAAACGGCGGCAAACTTAGTCAGTTAAAATACGTGCGTTGCTTATTATTGTCGGAACCGCGATTTTCTGAATTAGGTTAGGTTAGTACTACTACTACTAACTACTTGAAAGTGAAGTATATGGACGTGATTGCATTAGTGAATCGGTTGGGGACGCCGTCTTTTTTTGTCACCTTCACGTGCAATCCCAAGTGGCCGGAAATAAAACAGTCCACCCCTCCGGGCCACAGCCCGAATCCCCTTATATGCTCTCGTGCTTTTAACTTTCGTTTAGCCGAATTATTGCGGGACATTCGGTCGGGACGTTGGTTCGGTAAATGCATATGTATGATGCACGTTATCGAGTTTCAGAAACGGGGTTTGCCACACGCGCATATCACTTTCAGGGTTGAGGGCGGAGGTCCCCGCCAAAATATAGACATCGATAAATTTGTTAGAGCAGACATTCCTGACGCGAACGAGGCAGGAGGTAAATTACGAAAGGTGGTTCTCGACCACATGGTCCACGGTCCGTGTGGTCCCCCGCATCGGTCTAATTTGCCTTGCTGGGACAGCGCCAAGATGAAGTGCTCCAAATTTTTTCCTAAACGGGAAACTGATGCTACGTTTTGTGACGACCGCGGGCATAGTCAATTTCCGTCGCGACAGTAAAAACACCGCTGTGATTCAGTATCGCAATCGCGACGTGACCGTGAGTGACCTGTGGATTGTGCCGTACAACGCCGCTCTACTCTTAGGGTGGTTTGCACCAGAGATGGCCGGTTAAAGTAACTTTGACTGTTACTTTAACTTTGACAGTTACCTTTACTTTTACTCCACGCGCGTTGCACCATCGTGTAAATTAATTCGTTATAGTTAAAAGGGTTGCTGGTGTAAATGAATTCTCTCAATACAAACAAGAGCGGCTTTTCAAAGATTTCACGTTAGCGACATTGATTTAACTATTACTTTAACTTTGACCGGCCGAAATTCGCCAGTAACGGTTAAGGTTAAAGTAATCGTCAAATGTGACAGATTTTTTTTGAAGCAAACCAATTTTAACTTTAACCATTACTTTAACGTGACAGTAATAGTTAAGTCATATGGTGCAAATGGACATTAAAGTACGACGCGCATATCAACGTCGAAGTTTCGTCGCAACGCGCGATTGTCAAATATTTATTCAAATACATGACAAAAGGGCCGGACGAATCGCGCGTTGCCGTAGTATCTGAGAGCGATAAAAAGGACGAGATAAAAGAATATGTCACCAAACGTTATCTCGGCTCCAGTGACGCGGCGCACACTGGGTCGATTTTGAAATTTGAGGACTTTGGAACAGACTTGTATTTTTCACTTTTTTCTTTATGGCAATGGCTAAACCTAATTAACCTAAACAATAGCTGTTCTCTTCAATTTTTTTCTAAACCTTATAGTTTGGACAGAAAAAGCAAATTTTAAAATTTGTTGTATGGGACGAATAAAAAAAAAGTGAATTCCTGGTTTATCCCGATCGATCCCCCTACGAAACTTTTTTTCTCTTAATCCTTGCCTAGTCTCCTATATTTCTACACACTGAAAGTGTGTATAAACTTGCATGTTTGTCAGATAAATGGATCCGAAAAATAACAAAAATTTAATATTTCAAAGAAAAGTGTATTCCTGCTTTATCCCGATCGATCCCCCTGCGAAACCTATTTTTTCTTAATCCTTGCCTAGTCTGCTATATTTCTACACATTGAGCGTGTGTATAAACTTGCATGTTTGCCAGATAAATGGATCCGAAAAATGACAAAAATTTAATATTTCAAAGAAACGTGTATTCCTGCTTTATCCCGATCGATCCCCCTACGAAACCTATTTTTTCTTAATCCTTGCCTAGTCTCCTATATTTCTACACACTGAACGTGTGTATAAACTTGCATGTTTGCCAGATAAATGGATTCGAAAAATAACAAAAAATAAATATTTCAAAGAAAAGTGAATTCCTGGTTTATCCTGATCGATCCCCCTGCGAAACCTTTTTTGTCTTAATCCTTGCCTAGTCTACTATATTTTTGCACATTGAACGTTTGCATAAAGTTGCATGTTTGCCAGATAAATGGTTCCCAAAAATTACAAAAATATTTCAAAGAAAAGTGAATTCCTGGTTTATTCTCATCGATCCCCCTGCGAAACGTTTTTTGTCTTAATCCTTGCCTAGTCTGCTATATTTCTGCACATTGAACGTTTGCATAAAGTTGCATGTTTGCCAGATAAATGGTTCCGAAAAATAACAAATAATATTTCAAAGAAAAGTGAATTCCTGATTTATCCTGATCGATCCCCCTGCGAAACGTTTTTTGTCTTAATCCTTGCCTAGTCTGCTATATTTTTGCACATTGAACGTTTGCATAAAGTTGCATGTTTGCCAGATAAATGGTTCCGAAAAATAACAAAAATATTTCAAAGAAAAGTGAATTCCTGGTTTATCCTGATCGATCCCCCTGCGAAACCTTTTTTGTCTTAATCCTTGCCTAGTCTGCTATATTTCTGCACATTGAACGTTTGCATAAAGTTGCATGTTTGCCAGATAAACGGTTCCGAAAAATAACAAATAATATTTCAAAGAAAAGTGAATTCCTGATTTATCCTGATCGATCCCCCTGCGAAACGTTTTTTGTCTTAATCCTTGCCTAGTCTGCTATATTTCTGCACATTGAACGTTTGCATAAAGTTGCATGTTTGCCAGATAAATGGTTCCGAAAAATAACAAATAATATTTCAAAGAAAAGTGAATTCCTGATTTATCCTGATCGATCCCCCTGCGAAACCTTTTTTGTCTTAATCCTTGCCTAGTCTACTATATTTCTGCACATTAACCGTTTGCATAAAGTTGCATGTTTGCCAGATAAATGGTTCCGAAAAATAACAAAAATATTTCAAAGAAAAGTGAATTCCTGGTTCTGTCCAAACTATAAGGTTTAGGAAAAACATCTGCTGCTGCTGAAGGCTTTAAAAAAAAACGACTACCTACTCACTATTTCGTGTTAAATGTGGCTTCCAATAACCCAAGATAAATAAAAATGTACTTTGAAATATTTATTTTTTGTTATTTTTCGGAACCATTTATCTGGCAAACGTGCAACTTTATGCAAACGTTCAATATGCAGAAATATAGCAGACTAGGCAAGGATTAAGACAAAAACGTTTCGCAGGCGGATCGGTCAGGATAAACCAGGAATTCACTTTTCTTTGAAATATTATTTGTTATTTTTCGGAACCGTTTATCTGGCAAACATGCAACTTTATGCAAACGGTTAATGTGCAGAAATATAGTAGACTAGGCAAGGATTAAGACAAAAAACGTTTCGCAGGGGGATCGATCAGGATAAACCAGGAATTCACTTTTCTTTGAAATATTTAAACTTTTGTCATTTTTCGGATCCATTAATCTGGCAAACATGCAACTTTATGCACACGTTCAATGTGTAGAAATATAGCAGACTAGGCAAGGATTAAGACAAAAAAGGTTTCGCTGGGGGATCGATCGGGATAAACCAGGAATTCACTTTTCTTTGAAATATTTTTTGTTATTTTTCGGAACCATTTATCTGGTAAACATGCAACTTTATGCAAACGTTCAATGTGCAGAAATATAGCAGACTAGGCAAGGATTAAGACAAAAAACGTTTCGCAGAGGGATCGATCAGGATAAACCAGGAATTCACTTTTCTTTGAAATATTTTTGTTATTTTTCGGAACCATTTATCTGGCAAACATGCAACTTTATGCAAACGTTCAATGTGCAGAAATATAGCAGACTAGGCAAGGATTAAGACAAAAAAGGTTTCGCAGGGGGATCGATCAGGATAAACCAGGAATTCACTTTTCTTTGAAATGTTTATTTTTTGTTATTTTTCGGATCCATTTATCTGGCAAACATGCAAGTTTATACACACGCTCAATGTGTAGAAATATAGCAGACTAGGCAAGGATTAAGAGAAAAAATGTTTCGTAAGGGGATCGATCGGGATAAAGCAGGAATACACTTTTCTTTGAAATATTAAATTTTTGTTATTTTTCGGATCCATTTATCTGGCAAACATGCAAGTTTATACACACGTTCAGTGTGTAGAAATATAGCAGACTAGGCAAGGATTAAGAAAAAATAGGTTTCGTAGAGGGATCGATCGGGATAAACCAGGAATTCACTTTTTTTTTATTCGTCCCATACAACAAATTTTAAAATTTGCTTTTTCTGTCCAAACTATAAGGTTTAGAAAAAAATTGAAGAGAACAACTATTGTTTAGGTTAATTAGGTTTAGCCATTGCCATAAAGAAAAAAGTGAAAAATGCAAGTCTGTTCCTAAGTCCTCAAATTTCAATTTCGACCCAGTGTGCGGCGCGGGCGTGGAGGACGTTAGAGTTCGACGTGACGGCCCGCGAACCTAACGTTAAACAGCTCGCAGTACATTTCGCGGATCAGCAGTCTGTCTTTTTCAGACGAGGTACTGAGGCGACGGTCGCGGAGCAGGGCGCGAGCTCTGACTTAATAACGTATTTTAATAGGCCGATTGGTGACGAATTCGACCGGCTCACCTATTTAGATTTTTACGAGAGATATTTAGGGTGGTTTGCACCAGAGAAGGCCGGTTAAAGTAACTTTGACAGTTACCTTTACTATTACTCCACGCGCGTTGCACCATCGTGTAAATTAATTCGTTATAGTTAAAAGGGTTGCTGGTGTAATAAGGAGTTCTTTCCCTTTCTCAATACAAACTGATGAAACGAGTGATCGTTTCTATGAAGGAAACAACTTATATTTATTATTATAATGTATTTTACATTAAGCACACAGCAGCGCTAAGATACAGGAGGAAGAAGTCACGTGACAACAATAGTGACGTTCTTATTACCAGTGATGTACAAGTGTAGTAGTAGTCAATTATATCGAATACAAACATTGATTTAACTATTACTTTAACTTTGACCGACCGAAATTCGCCAGTAACGGTTAAGGTTAAAGTAATCGTCAAATGCGACAGATTTTTTTTGAAGCAAACCAATTTTAACTTTAACCATTACTTTAACGTGACAGTAATAGTTAAGTCATATGGTGCAAATGGACATTAGTGTTGAGTATCGAATTCTATTGTACATCACTATAAATAAGGAACGTCACTAGTGTGTAAAAAAGAGAATCATGACGTCCCACTGATCTGTTGTAATTTGTATAATTTCTTTTGTATTGTTTAAAATTGTTTGGGTAGACAAAGAAAGATGTGAACTATGAACACTAGTATTTTTTCAACATTTAGTGCATGCGAAACGTCCGAAAACAAAAAATGAATTTTCGCGACGACGAATAATATAACGAAACGCGTTCGAGGTGAACTGGTCGCGCGTTTGTTTTGGGTCGCGCCTAATAGAGGTGAACAATTTTATTTAAGAATATTATTAAACTCGCACCCGTGCAGGGGTTATAAAGATTTATTAAATCTCGGTGATCCGGCTTGCAAAACGTTTCAGGAGGTTGCTAAGTGTCTCGGTCTCGCGGACGACGAAGTCGAGTACGAAACGGCGCTGATGGAGGCTACTTGCTTTTTCACCGGACCGCGCCTTCGCAGCTTTTTCGTGCTCCTGGCTTTGAACGCCGCCCCAGTAGCATCAATTTGGGTCACTTTTAAAAATCAATTATGTGAGGACTTTTTACACCGTTTACCGAATGATCGCGACAAAGCCGAAAAGATGGCACTCGTCGAAATCAACCGCATGCTCCAGAAACACGGGTGTTCATTGGAACAATACGGTTTGCCCGAAGTCGTCGATGACACTACGGAGTTAGCCCGCGAACTCGTCAAATATAATTATCGCGATTCGGTAACCTTCGTTAGACAGTGGCTACCGAAGATGTCTTCTGAGCAGCGAGATATTTTTGATTACGTTATTAAACTGTGCACAGACGACTGTACCTGTGCACGTGCAGCAGGCAATACTGCTATTTTTGTCGATGGTCCCGCGGGTACCGGAAAAACCCTGCTATTAAATGTTATTGCCGCTTAAGTGCGCGGAACTCTCCGAGGTGTCGTTCTGTGCACGGCCAGTTCGGCTATCGCTGCTCAGAATTACAAGGGCGGTACCACTGCTCACACCATGTTCAAGTTTCCCGTCGAAATCTTGGACGACGTCGGTTATTAGGCTGTCACGAACGGATCTCAGAGGGGAGCTTTTTTTTATTGTAGCTTGACATGTGACACTACTCCGCCTGATGTAAAGCTAGAGTGCGGTCCATGAATGGAAACAACTGCTACCACAGAGAAATCTCTACGGGCTGCAGTCGCCTCCACTATTCCGGCTTGAGGAGACGAGCATGTACCATCTAGATTGACAGTGCACACTCCTCTCTTATACCTGGCTACTTTCAAACTATCCCCGAAATGCGACAAGGTCACTTCACGGGTGTTACATTCGAAAGTGGTGGTACTGCCCCAGGACGACAGACTGGACAAATAACCATCATCAGTCTGCCTACCACTCTTTAATAGTGCCTATAGGCACTGAGCGACCAAAGTACATATAACAAAGTTACATTGGTACCGGTCTTTAGCGAGGTTCGAACACGGGTCTCATTTATTGTGAGTTCACGCGTCTTACCGCTAGACCACTACGCCGCTACGTAAATGTAATGTTATTATATTTGACGAAGCGCCCATGGCACATAAATATTTGATTCATCTACTCGACAGATCCTTCCGCGATTTGATGCGAAATGATAGTCTTTTCGGCGGTAAGATTATCATTTTTATGATTCCCGGTTATTCCGAACGCGCGATCAAATTTCGACGTCTTAAATTGCTCCGTTAAAACATCACATAGGTAGGTATCTGTCGCAATTAAAATCGTTTTCATTGATGACATCGCAACGATGTCGAGAGGACTTGGAATATTCGTCGTTTTTATTAGAGCTAGGCTCGAACCGACTGCCCTCTCGTACATTAGGTAACGTCAATAGTTTAGTTGAATTGAGTTCAATCGAATGCGACCGTCTTACATAATACGAATTTTTTCGCACACAAAGGACTTTGATGCACTTTTAGTTCCCCGATTGCTCTGTAGAGGCGCCACTATCGCTTATCGCGCTGTGACGTTGCTGTTGCTAATATGTAATACCAAATTGATGTTTGACAGCGATTATTGTGCAATTTACGCCTGTCATGTCGCATTGCTTCTGCAAGATACATAATAGCCCCGCGGAAAAGTCCGTTAGTTATGTGTCGTCGGCAATTCCCTTTACAGAATTGCTACGCTATACCATACACAAGAGCCAGGGACAGACCATTGCTCGCGTCGGGGTACGTAGCGTTAGGTCGCGTCCGCGAAAAAAAATGTATTAAAATTCTCGTGCACGAAGAGAGATTCGCGAAGGGCAAACCGTACGCGAGAAACGTGATCGACCAGCTGCTCAATCAGTAGGTAGGTAAATGTGCAGCCTTCTGAAAGGTATGAAATTGTTCACCCCTATAATCTCCGTCGGCAGTTTATTTATTGTTTTTATTTTTTATTTTCAATCAAATGTTGACATGGCTATTCCATGAGTTATTTATTTATTAATTTATTTTAGTGATTTAATGTGATAGACAGTGTGTAAGTGTAGGTGTGTTTGCATAGAGATGTAGTTGAAAATGTGACTTTGTCATAACGACATTGTGCGTTTCAGGCGAACAGGTGATCACACGAGAGACCGATCGACGGCGGAACTCTCGGTGTTTATTGGGTTCGAATACAGGTGCCGAGCGACGTGTGAAGTCGAACCGAAGTCGTGTGTCGTCGAGACGCGCGATCCCGATCAACGGTCGAACGTACGACAGTGACAGAGGGTGCGAGTGTTCAGCGCGTTCGACGGATGAGTGTGTCGAGAGATAAACGGGAGACGGTACGGAACCGGGGTCGGAGGGGGATGGTGTGGGAGATGGAGTCGAAGGGCTATTCGTGCGGATTAGAGACGGCATCGTGATGGCTCACTGATGGCGGGTGAGTTTCGACGCAGTATGAGTCCCACCTTTCAGGTCGACAGTGTTGTTTCCCATCATTCCCCTCATCTTCCGACCAGACGGTCGAGTGTCGCGTATCTCATGTGGCGTTCGATATCGACGATCCACTGAACGGCGACACCTGTATTGTCGTGGTTAATGTACCCACCTGTCATCTGTCGAACTGTACTCTGCAACATCGGTCGTCTTCAGACTTGGTTCAGACGTGCTGTAGTGATATGGTGCTCGCATACCATGCGGCTGATATCGGTCTGGTCGGTGCATGAGCTTTGTTTCAACTACAATTAGCGCATTTAATTTTGTTGGCGGATATTAATATAACGGAATAACTTGTGTGTGTACCAACATTTATATTATTACGGCAAACAAAAAATTACTTAAAATGGTAATATCCACCTGTCATCATTTTATATTTAGAAGTAAGAGGAGACAAGGCACAAAAGACTCTGCATCTATCCATTGAATAGTAGATTGTGACGATGCACAACAAAACACAATAAAACAAATTGTAAAAATACGATAATACAAATATAATATTAGAATAGTTTGTATGAAAATAGAATGTTTAAAAACTATTATGACTGAATTGTGAATAAAGTTAAGTAAAGAAAATCCGCGTAAGGTCGGTGAGCGGGTCCAGCACCCGTCCGACGCCGGGCTCCGGGCCCGTAGCACCGACCACGTCCGCTTCGTTTTCAAACACAAAGCTTGAGAATATTATTATAGCACATGTTTACAATTACGTCACCTTAGTACATTATTCTTCAAATTTGTAATATATTTAAGAAATAAATAGAGTTATATAGATATGTAAATAGACTAAGAGGCAATATTCTTGAAGAAGTGAAACAAGAAAAATCAAACAGAAGGCGTCTTATGAACAGGTGAGTAAAATGTTATTTTTTAAATACACACATTGTATTGTGAATCAATTTAATTAATGTTTGTTTGTTTTTTGTTTCAGATTGCAAACCAAGCATCATTTGTCAGCACCCCATAATACGTCATACTAAGCATCAATAGAAAGTAGAAATTGTGGTTAATGTCCAATAGATGTGCAGCACGCGATGGTAAATATTACTTTTCTATACATTTAACTTTTAAACATGAGAAATGTAAAAATAATAATGCATTTGTATTTTTAGAGATTCCTGTGACATGTGGACATACATCACGTCTCTTTCATTCGTAGCTTCTTCGATGCTGCTATTATACTACCAATAAATTGTCACAAAAGTGCGAGATAAGAGATAAGAAAATGAGCTAATTAAATGCGTAGGTATATATATGCTTTATTAGATCTCATTTTTTTTAAACATCTAAAAATGTGATAATATTATTTTCACAGGTTCCTGCCGTTTACATAGTGACATAGACATCGATTACGCATCTTCGAAGGAGTAAATTTCAATGCTCGTCAATGCTGCCAATAAATAAATTACCAAGACTAAAATAATTCTACTATGTAAGTATACTTTATTTTGTAGGTATTTTTTAAATATAATATTAATGTTTATTTTATCTTGCAAAACAACTAAACAGCAAGCGTGTGCATTGTGACAGACTACTTATTGAGAATGTGAAACGCCTCACTATTAAGTATTACTGTATTATTAAGAAATTGAAAAAACACCACACGAAGCACCAAGAACATAAGAAGAGTGACCAGTAACGAGAACACTTAATTATTTAAGATTAATTAATATTAACGATAATGGGCAAGGTCCAAAAAAGCTAACCCATGGTGAATCGAAAACCATTTCGAGATATTACTTCAATTAGAAGAATTTTTTGATTCTCGTCTGAAAATACCTAAAAATCGCAGAGATATTTAAAAAACTGTAATGACCGTCTTCGACCCTTCACTTCGACTTTCGTACAGTTTGACAAGATAGAATACAAAGTACCAACCTAACCGTTTTGTAGATAATTTTGTTGTCTATGGTTGTCGCCTCACAAGTTTGTCAAATATCATTTGTTTGTGTTTCTTAACAATAACAGTGTTTTATACGAATAACTATTGTAATTTTTAAAACAAAACTACACTATAAACACGATGTTTTAATTAACAGGAAGTTTTAAAAATCAAAAGTTTGTTTGAACTTTTGACAAACGATTTTTTTTTTGTTCATTGGCAATGGTTTAGTTCCGAACGAAACCTCAGGTTTGCAATATTACGATCGCAATTTCTAAAAATTAATAAAAAAAGAACAAAGCAATTACAAAAGTTTTCCAGAAACACGTGTCGACTAAATTCTTAGTTGAGCAATTATGTAAATTCAAATATTGTTCAGTATGATTTTTTCTTTTTCGAAAAATAAGAACCGCGAGTCGCTTGCGACAAACACTTGGTTTTGCTTCCGAATAGTACCCGCGGGAACACCTAGTTAGAGTTATATAATTTATTGACGTTTTGTATTAACATTTCATATTGACATTTCCTAATTATTACTATTGTGAATTTATTGTTGTAAAATTTATTATGTTCTAATATATAATTATGAAGCTTATATTTTTGTTACATCCATGTATCCCGCCTATTTACCGCAAATAAAGGATTTTGAATTTGAATTTATAATAAACAAATAGCTACGGCACAGAATATATAAAATGCATTTTAAATATTTTAAACATTTTCTATTAGTTATATTTCACAAGCATTTTATATATATGTTTATTATAGTGATTTGCGATAATAATTAGTGCTGAGAAAGTTATAAAATTACTTAATTTCAACATAAATCTGCTATGTTTCAAACAATGTTGTAAAACAAAATGTTTGGACGCTCAGGTGTTGGTTTTCACGTCAAGCGAATTAATTTGCAGCTTAATGCAAATGTGGTAGCTTAACTACGCAAAAACGTATTTTTTTTCAAGGGCACTGACAGATCAAAGTTCATATAACATAGTTACATTGGTATCGGTCAGAATTTAGACCTCAGCGATCGTGAGGTCCACGCCCACTCAAATTACAACTTAAAAAAAAAAACTCACTTAAATTTAACTTTAGCGACATATATATGATGTAACCAGGATTCGCACATTATTCTTAGCACCATATTCAACATGTTTATATCATCCGTAGCCTTTATAACAGGTAACAGCATTTTATCTGCGAACAAATCACTTTTTAAAATAAATCTGACACAAATTTATGCAATACAACCGGGATAGTGAAGGCTACTTTCACCACAGAGAAGTGTCTGCAGACCTTCATTATGCCATCTTGTGTACTGTTAAGGGTAACTTTACAGGCGACTAGACCACTTCAGACTGTCAATAACCCTCAGGTATTTTCAAGTTGAAATGCCAAAATAAAGTACGATATTTATAACAAATCAACAAATATTGTACATCATAAGCATGACAATAAAATTAAGTATAGAAATTCGTCCCTTTTCTTTCTTAAAATTCATTCTTCAGGCCGGCATAGTAATGGCGTCTGGAGCCACCGAGTAAGCGGAGGAATGGGCACCATCCAAATTGACAGTACCCACTTTTCTCGTTATACCTGGCTACTTTTAAACTGGTCCCGAAATGCGACAAGATCACTTCACGGGTGTTACATGAAAGTAGTGGTACTATCCCAGGCCAGCAGACTGGGCTAATAACCATCATAAATCTGCCTACCATTATTTAATAGTAGCTTATAGGCACTGAACGACCCAGTGCCGGATTTAGACTTCGGCGGCCCATAGGCAGAGCATGTTGTGGAGACCCTCAAATCGTTTGTGGTTAACGTTGAAAGTTTCTATTAAGGTCAAGGTAAAGAAGAGAGCAACTAAATAAGTTGGCTAACACAAAATTTAAAACAATACTCAGTATTGTTTGTTTCTACTGAGCCTTTATCGATTTAATTTAATTTTTTTTATGCTTAAATCCGGCACTAACATAGTTACATTGGTACCGAGGTTCGCACGCCTGAGTTGAATATAGATATAGAAATATTTACTTAAAAATTCGTATACATAGGCTGAATGTTGATCATCAGGTGGGTTCATAATACGCCTCCACTCTGCGTTGCTTGGAAATATCATTGTGAGATGAGCCAAACTTGTAGTCGCGCAAACCGATGACAAGACACTTGTTATCTCTTCAGTTGCTTCCTTTAAAAATTTTCTCTAAGGTCCAATTGCACCAAAACGCCCGTTAAAGTTACTTTATCTGTTACATTTTACGATTACCTTTTTTATTTTAGCGTTGCACTGTCGTGTAAATTCATATTGTTATTGTTAAAAGGGCGGCTGATGTAATGAGGAGTACATTCCCGAAAAAATAATAGAAAAACATTCTGTGGCTTCTTTTTATACATTTGACGTTAGTGATATTAATTTGACTATTACTTTAACTTTAACCAGCCAAAATTCGCTGGTTACGGTTAGCGTTAAAGTAAGCGTCAAAAGTGACAGGGGCAACGCGTGTGTGTAAACGTAACAGTTAAAGTTACCGTAAAACGTAACAGTCATAGTAACTTTAACCGGCCTATTGGTGCAATTGGACCTAAAATTTCAAAAAGGCAGACTGATGGCGGTTATACCAGTTTACCCTCCTGAGGCAGTAACGCCTGTGTAAGTGGAAGTAGTCAGGTATGACGAGAGAAATGCACTTTCAATCTGGATTGTGCACGTTCATGTCCTCAAGCCGGCATAGAGGAGGCGACTGTGGCATGTAGAAACTTTGTAGTAGCAGTTGTTTTCGTTTATTGACTACACTTTTGCTTTACATCAGGCGGAGTGTTGTGTTACACATGTAACCCGACTGGCCTGGTGGTAAGCACAGTGGAGGTCCATGTGCACTGACGACTTGAGAACCGCTCCTCAAGCTGGCATAGTAAAGGCAACTGCTGCCTGCAGATAGCTTAGTTAAAGTTTTTTTTGAAGGAGAAACTCATAGAACAAGAGGCCTATGGTTTGATTTTACGTTCAAATTAATATTTGAAAGTACAAAGCTTACCTTAAGTTTTTGAATATTAACTTTCACTTCTGATACTAATTTCTCTCTCATTTTTGCGCATACATTCTCATGGACGCCTATTTTACCTAAAAATTACATAAATTATATTAAATAATATCCGGATCTCAGTCAAGTCAAAAATAAGTTTAGGAAAGTGAAAGAATGCCTACCAAAGCCTGTAACTTTTGGTGGGAAATAGAAATTCCCCTGTTTTATACATAAATAAAAAGTTTCAAGAAATAATTAAAGTCAGATAACTTAAAAAAACCTTTGATCTATGAGACCTGTGTTCGAACCACGCTAAATTATAACCGGTACCAATGTAACTATGTTATACGTACTTTCGTCGCTCAGCGCCTATGATATTGTTACGTGCACCTAGAATGCGAGACAGCATGCGTCGAAATTTCTAGAAAGATCTCGTATAAGCGGCGTAGCGTAAACATCTTAGCCACGCCCACGCGAGTGACGTGACCTGTGACCTTGTTTACATTATAATTAGTAAACAACTTCGACGAGATCTTTCTCGAAGCTTCCTCCTGTTTGAGTATAAATACCGACACCCGAGTGTCCCAAAAAGTAGTCCTATTTCGGATGCGATACAAGCAACTCCTGCGATACCGAGTGATACTGAACAGCGACTGAAGGCTATCCAGCGACTATCGTACCACTCCTGCTTCTACTTTATTGTGTGTCGTATGCAATAAATTGGTGTGAAGACCGAACTCGTGTATCATTGTACCTTGATTGTACCTCACGAACCTAACACTATTATAAGTAACTCTTAATTTTATTATTGTAAACTTAACCCGTAGCTAACTTCCGAGACGCCATAAAGTTTGTCGGGACCTACACAAGCGCTAGTTTAGGACATTTTTTTTTATTATTGTAGCTCGACATGTGACAACACTCCGCCTGATGTAAAGCTAGAGTGCGGTCCATGAATGGAAACAACTGCTCCCACAGAGAAATCTCTACGGACTGCAGTCGCCTCCACTATGCCGGCTTGAGGAGACGAGCATGTACCATCTAGATTGACATTGCACACTCCTCTCTTATACCTGGCTACTTTCAAACTATTCCCGAAACGCGACAAGGTCACTTCACGGGTGTTACATTCGAAAGTGGTGGTACTGCCCCAGGACGACAGACTGGACAAACTTTATTAGACTTTTATTAGAAAAATAATAATATATATTTACTTGTAACACTGAATACCTGTTTCTATAGTAGTACTATGATCAGCAAAACGTAAATTAACAAGTTGCTCCATACAGGTAACCATATCATTATGTGTTATTCTAAAAAAGTCATCCATCGCCCACATATTCGCTAGTCTACGCGTCTCAGCCAAACACCATAATCTGTATGTATGAATTGAATGGTCTGTAATATTTAAAAGAGATTCGAATATTAATCAATGCGTCTGAGACGAAATACATTCAGTGGGGTAAGCAGGAACTAACTTCCGGAGTTCGCTTCGAGCAACTATTTTGTCGGCAACACCACATCAGAAATGTCAGGGAGGTATATATTATATTTTTTTATCGTAGCTCGGCACTCATTGCAGACAACACTCCGCCTGATGTAAAGCTCAAGTGCGGTCCATGAACGGAAATAACTGCTACTACAGAGAAATCTCTACGGGCAACAGCTTCTCAGCTTAAGGAGACGTGTATGCACCATCTAAATTGACAGTGTACCTCCTCTCGCTATACCTGGCTACTTTCAAACTGCTCCCGAAACGCGACAAGGTCACTTCACAGGTGTTCCTTTCGAAAGTGGTGGTACTACCCCAGGACGGCAGACTGGTCTAATAACTATAATCAGTCTGCCTACCATTCTTTCAAGCCATTGTGCGACTTCGAGCGACTGTGGTCTAGTCCTTACGATCGCTATTATATTGATTTTTTTTTAACTTACCTAATCTATGCAAAATAGGTATTTGTTCAACAATGGGTAAATCTTCAAGTGGTGCTCCCAAAATATATTCACCAGTCACTTCGCATTGATTACTTAATGTCACCAATTGTTGCAGCATTAAGGCAAAATTGGCACCAGATACTGTACACTGAAAAACATTATTTAAATTAATTTATTATGAAAAGAACAATGCCCATTTTTAGACCAGCTTAGTATCTAATAGTAAACAAAAAAATATTCTAAAAGAATATCTTATTTATTCATTAATTTATTTTAATTCTATCAACACATCGTTTACCAGTCAATAGACAATGTTTAATTACATAAAAAACAAATATTATCAATTATTAAAGCATTTAAATATAATAATAATCTCAAATATTGCATCACAAAAAGTTTAATTACTCACTAACCCAGGTAGAAAAAAAAACTGGGAATATAGATTAATTTTTCTACAAAATAGACTAAAAATCATCGAGAAACTAGAGAAAAAAATTGTGGGCCCGTTACTTTTTGGCGAATAGACACTGTGTCAAAGGACACAAAAAGCACGTAACAGTCTAAGCTGAGGTGTTGCAACTCACAGCTGATATACGGGCGAGCGCGTTTGCCTTAGCAATGTTATTAAACCATTACGGCTTTAATACGACCGAAGTCGTGTATTTTTGTACCCCACGAACGTATATATATACAACATGTACAACTAGATGAGTAATAAATCTGCAGCCGAACCCAGAGATTCTAAAAAAGTTGTTAAATGTAAATTTATTTATTATTTACAGTCAAGAGCTCGTGTAGCTTTACGCGTTAGACTCTGTACCGTTGTTATTACAATCGCCGTAGATGTAAGGCTCGTACTACAAGTGAAAAGCTTCATGTGGTCTCGATTTTACCTACAATTCATACTTCTACTACATACTACTACAGGCCATCGGCTGGCGACGCTCTTGGGTGAACTCACCTCTGTAATATAAATCGATAATTCTGGATGTGGTTTAATAGATGTCACTTTTAAATTAGTCTTCATTGTTGCACTAAAAAATTAGTAATTAGTTAAATTCTATTGTCAACAAATAACCAAAGCTGTCTTGTAGAAGGCGTGAACTGATGATCGATGAGACCCGTGTTCGAACCTCGCCAAATTCTAACCGGTACCAATGTATTTTTATTTATTTATTTTATTATGGCAACAGCAGAAAATATATTACATGTACTTTGGTCGCTGATACAAGTACTAGGCTCAGTATCGGGCATTGTAGCTGATTGCGGTTGCGACAAAGAAAACTCTGCAGGTTACCGTCAGCTTCCCTATGCCGGCTTGAGAAGACGAATGTGCCTACACCATCCAGATTGATTGTTCCCGCAACGCGAGAAGGTCACTTTACGGGTGTCACATTCGAATGTGGTGGTACTACCCCATGCGGCAGACTGGGCTAATAACCATCATCAGTCTGCCTACCACTCTTTAATAAATTGGAGTACAAATAGCACGTGGTGCTCGAGAACTTGTGACTAATTTCCGATCAATATTTTACTTTATTCTCAGTTATAATTTTTTTTTTTTTTTTTTAATTTAATTTTTTTTTTTTTATTATTTTAAATTTTTTTTTTTTTTTTTTTAAATAAATATTTTAAAATTTAATTTAAAAATTTCTTACCTAAATAACTTATCCCATGAAGTAGACGTAACATGGCAACCCAATGCATCAGCTAATATCCTCATTGCAGACAATACCAATTCAGGTGTATCTAAACAGAATTATTTATTAAAAAAAATAAATTATTGATTTAGTATTGAGTCGTTTATATAGCAAAATGGCAAGCTACGCTAGTATACAACATTTAATCTAGATGGTGCACATTCGTCTCCTCAAGCCGGCATAGCGGAGGCCACTGCTGTCTGTATAATTTATCTGTAGTAGCAGTAGTTTCCGTTCATGGACCACACTCTGGCTTTATATTATGCCGAGCTACAATAAAAAAATATATTTAAAAAATCCTATTTCCCAGCCAGGAATCGAACCCGTTGATAAAACACGCACTGTATTATTGCATTGAATAGTGCCGCTGATAGCTGAAGGAAAAAATTCTAGAAAGTAAACTAGTCGTTTGCCTGTAGTAGTTGTTTCCGTTCATGGATGGCACTCTAGCTTTAACATTAGGCGGAGTGTTATCAAATTAATTTTCTCTCACTACACCGTATTTGAGTTCGCAATTTTTTTTCATTCTAGCTCGGCATGTGACAAAACTCCGCCCGATGTAAAGCTAGAGTGCGGTCCATGAATGGAAACACCTTCTACTACAGAGAAATCTCTACAGGTAGCGGTCACCTCCACTATGCCGGCTTGAGGAGACTAGCATGCACCATCCAGATCGACAGTTATTTCGTTTCTATTACGTTTCTAATACGAAAATAAAGTGAAAAAACAACTTACTATTAATATTAAACGTCATAAGCCATTCGCGTAAATTTTGACTAGTATTTGGCGATCTGAAAATTATTAAAAAAAAAGAATATTATTACATAATTTGCTAGCGACATCTATCGGTCATTGGCGGAGTCGTCACAAAGGCAAATTATTATTTTTTTGTTTTATATGGCATTATAACAATTTGCCAGTGTCAAAGTAAATATTTTTGCATCAAGTTAATAATATTGTGCATCACGAGTCATTCATTCATCACACGAAACAGTCAGGTCATGTCTCAGTCAAGTCAAAAATTGTTCCAGTAAAGTGGTAGAATCTTTACTGAAACTTCCTACGGAGTTTTGGAGGGAAAATGGAAACACAGGTTCTCTTATATTGAATTGTTTGCCCACACTCACGCTCGTTAACGAACACTTAATGGTTAATAATCCACCATTATTACACATTAACACTCGAAGAAACACCAGTTAAGGAAAATAATTCAAAACAGATAACCTGATGTTTCAAGATGGCCGCCAAAACTGCAAGGCAAATTATGAACATTGACACCTGGGGGTTAATGTCAAAGGCCAATGAACAGTTATTACTTGATCGAATCGAAAACAAAATATATGGGATTAGACGTTCCACTGTCACCCGAGTGATACGTGAGAAACGTCAAATCCTATACATTTTGTTGTCGATTCGATCGTTTTTTTTTTCCAATTCTCCCATTCTGGGAAGGCAAAGTAGGCAAACTTCAGTAATATAATATATATCTCATTTGTAGTAAATTCTTGAAGTTTTTACATCAAATTGCAATGGTGTTTTACAATTTGACGCTTTCTTGGAGTATTTGGCGGCAATTCACCCGGTCACGTCACAATATGAACGTTTTCACGGCGTGGGATAACCACAAAAAAAAACCGCTTCTGTTGCCTCATATAGAGTGAATTTTAATGTTTCCACAATGGGCAAGGTCCAAAAAAGCTAACCCATGGTGAATCGAAAACCATTTCGAGATATTACTTCAATTAGGAGAATTTTTTGATCCTCGTCTGAAAATACTTAAAAATCGCAGAGATATTTGAAAAACTGTAATGACCGTCTTCGACCCTTCACTTCGACTTTCGTACAGTTTGACAAGATAGAATACAAAGTACCAACCTAACAGTTTTGTAGATTATTTTGTTGTCTATGGTTGTCGTCTAACAAGTTTGTCAAATATCTTTTGTTTGTGTTTCCTAACAATAACAGTGTTTTATACGAATAACTATTGTAATTTTTAAAACAAAACTACACTATAAACACGATGTTTTAATTAACAGGAACTTTTAAAAATCAAAAGTTTGTTTAAACTTTTGACAAACGATTTTTTTTTTTGTTCATTGGCAATGGTTTAGTTCCGAACGAAACCTCAGGTTTGCAATATTACGATCGCAATTTTTAAAAATTAATAAAAAAAGAACAAAGCAATTAGAAAAGTTTTCCAGAAACACGTGTCGACTAAATTAATCTATATTATCTAAAAAATATGTAAAAAAGATAGCTGTCACCAGATACACCTCCCCAATTACTCACATGCGCAGCATAAAATTACGCAAAATAACACCAATTTTACACAATAATAACCACTAAACTAATTAAGGAAAGGGATAAAAAAACACCTCAACCTTCCCGGGCAAACACTCAGTTTTTTTTTTGTATTGTAGCTCGGCATGTGACAACACTCCACCTGATGTAAAGCTAGAGTGCGGTCCATGAATGGAAACAACTGCTACTACAGAGAAACGCTTCCACTATGCCGGCTTGAGGAGACGAGCGTGTACCGTCTTAGATTGACAGTGCACTAGAGAAGTCGTTATACCTGGTTACTTTCAAACTATTCCCGAAACGCGACAAAGTCACTTTACGAGTGTTACATTCGAAAGTGGTGGTACTAGTACCCTGGAGATAGTAACTTATCTATATTGAATTAATTTTCTAAACTTGCCTTTTTCGAGTGTTATTATGTAATAATGGTGGATTGACTTGACTGTCTTGATACAATGCCATATTTTAAAAAAAAGAAGAATTACTTTTGTCATATAATAAGGTGACCAACTATTTTTTGTTCAAAAAGAGTACACAACTACGTATAGCGTTGCCAGGTTGCCAAACCTAATAGCCGGACACACTACATTATTAAGGATTGTCTCCGTATTAATAAGTACGACCAAAAAAAAAAACAACGGAAACAGCAAGCAATATGCGCGCGTAAAATTCAAATCACTGTGAAAACAATTTTAAATATTTAATTAATAAAATTGAAATAAAATAATCTAAAAAAATGTTTTAGAAATACAAATGAACTAGCTGTTGGGTAAAGGCCGCGGGCGCAAGCGGCCCGCGGAGGCCCTTTTTGTCGTAAAACGTATTAGATCGAATAGATTTTAGAAAATTTAAAAAAAGAAAAATTAAAAAAAAAACAAATAGTGCTGGTCATACTGAACAATATTGGTCTTTACACGGTGACGCTAACGTATGTACTTTTTGAGTAATAGCGATTTTAGAAAATAAAAATAAAAAATTTAAAAAAAAGTAGTGCTAGTCATACTGAACTATATTGGTCTTCACACGGTGACGCTAACGTATCTACTTTTCGAGATATGATGATTTTAAAAGATTGAAAAAAAAAATTAAAAAAAGAATAGTGCTGGTCATACTGAACAATATTGGTCTTTACACGGTTACGTTGACGTATGTACTTTTTGAGTAATAGCGATTTTAGAAAATTCAAAAAAAAAAACAAAATTAGAAATACAAATGAATATAAAATTATACAAATGAGTACTTTCAGAGTACAGGATTTGAAAAGAGTACAAAACTCAGTAAATGAGTACAGTTGTTCACTTTACAAATAAGTACCTCATAGCAAGAGGACACGATGACCACCAAAGGACAATATGCTCCAAACAGCTTCCAACATCACCCCACAATACGTTCTGATAGTATTCAGTTACCTTACGAGCGGATTTCCTACTCGCTTGCACAGAACCTGCAATTACATATATTATGTTGTCAATGTACCGGTAATGTATAAATACATGGAAATAAGAAACAATTTGTTAAAAATCAACACTTTTCTTTGGTTTGCCGTATATCATTACTTCCCAGAATTTGATCCTTATCAGGAACACTATCGGATGGTGCAATAATACAGTGTTTTTTTTTCAAAATCAACAGGTTTGATTCCTGGCCGGGAAAATGGATTTATCAAAAATCTAATAATGCAGTTTTAGTTTTCATCAAAATCGGCATCGAGACTCCTTTCAGCATTTTTCGATATCTCTTATAGTTTAGGATTTGGCCATGAAAGCCCACTTCAAAAATTCACCCTGTATAGTAGCCAGGTATAAGAGTGTGCACTGTCAATCTAGATGGTACATGCTCGTCTCCTCAAGCCGCCATTGTTGAGGCGACTGCAGCCCGTAGAGATTTCTCTGTAGTAGCAGTTGTTTTCATTCATGGACCGCACTCTAGCTTTACATCAGACGGAGTGTAGTCACATGACGAGCTAATATTTAAAAAAAAATTCTCAAGTAAAAAGAAGTAATCAGTCGTAAAACTATTCAAGTATAACGCACGAACGCATTGCACTTACCAGATTTAAGTTTTTTAATTCCATCGGGTCCCAACATTGTAGGAGCCATGTTAGCTACAGTGTCTAATAATATTTGTATATACATCTCCTCGCTTTGTAAAATACCGTTTAAACTTTCTATAAGTAAATATAAAAAAATATTGAGTAGGTAATTTCATCTAAAATTAATGTAAAATGTAATAAATTCATTAAATGCTAATTATTATATGTAGATTATATTTTATTAATTTTTGGCATTTTAAATGTTAGATTTTTTATTATTAAATTATGTTGAATTGTTTTTCTTCTATTAAAGTTTCATCATAAAGTTCTTGTTTTATTTATTTTAAAGTAAAACTATAATAACAAAATAAAATGCGCAAAATGTTGCTGCCAAACACTCCGAGATATTATTGTAGAATACCTACAATTCAATGTACAAAAAGAAGAAAATTTAATACCGAAGGCTTGGCTGTATAGGTTTTGATCCTTTGCCTTCTACGAATGGGACTAAAAAAAACTTACCACCGCTACTATAAATATTATCAGTTTTACATTCATTAACGAATAAAGACGTATAAGGAATATCGGAATCAGAATTTCTCGCTTCAAATTCGACTATTTTGATGCCTTTATCAATTTTCACATCCATTAAACTTTTACAATGTTTCATTTTAGCTTTGTTGTGTTCAATGAAAGCCTCTCTTTTCTTTTCTACTGTCATTTGTCGAGTAGCCGATGACGTTGGTGGTGTTATGTGTTTTGTTAATGTACTGTAAAATAATATGGTAAATATAAGTAATGTTAGGTATAGTACAAACCAAACTTTATGGCGGCTCCAAAGTTAGGCAATGATGGTGAGAGGGAAGGACACGCGCTACCCGCCTTTAGTATATTTTTATACGTTCTATTCATATTTAAAATTAAGCTGCATCTAAATTCCGAGACGCCGCTAAGTTTGACGCGAACTATACGTGCCGCCGCCGTTAACAATTGGTGATTGACCCACACCGTATCCTACTTTTTAACAACGACATAGCGGATCTGGAGATGGTGAGGTCTGGTATAGTAGTTCTTGAAGTATTAACCTTTTTTCTTTAAAAATATAGGTATAAAATGTTAACCGACTGAGATTCGACCTAATAATGATAATAGCAACTTACTGATAAATTTCCAAGCTGTCAGAAGTACTTGATCCAGTTTCATTGTCAGAATGGTGATCTGGTTTGTAAATTTTCACGAGGCAATTTATTAATCTGTGACAATTTATTTCTACGCGGCTCTTTGATAAAACCTGAAAATAATCTTTGATCAAATATGCACAATAATATTTTTAAAAAAACTATTTTTCAATTTCGACTTTGTATGCGTTTAGTATTATGAATACAACGTTCCCGTTCCCGTTCCACCTCTTGGGATTTTTTATAGATGTGAATATATATAAAATATAGTTTCACCCACGTTAATAAAAAAAACCCCCAAGGCTTGATAAATAAACGGGATATCTAACTTTTCAAATCGAATGCATAACGGCAACTTAATTTTTTTTGTTGTAGCTCGGCATGTGACAGCAGTAAAGCTAGAGTGCGGTCCATGAATGGAAACAACTGCTATTACAGTTAAATCCCTACGGACAGCAGTCGTCTCCACTATGCCGGCTTGAGGAGACGAGCCTGTACCATCTAGACTGATAGTACACACTTCTCTCGTCATAGGTAAGATCCGTTATATATATTTTTTATTTGCGATTTTCTTTCTTAAAACAAGGTGGTCTTCTAATTTATTTTCAAATTACTACAATAAATTAAAATTGCAAACATACAAATACATAAATTACAAATTAATTTTACCTGTACAATCTTCGTCAGTGTAATAGTTTTAGTTTCACTAATAATATTTGGATATGTGTTACTGCAAATGTTGAATTTCACAGCGAAATTCTTATAACTCAATCCCAAAAGCTGATTATAGATTGAAATTAAACTGAAAACAACATTATTGAGTTGAAAGTATTTTTTGCATAACATATTCATTCGTTGTTTTAATGAAAAATGAATTAAACAATTTCGGTAAAGGAATGGAACCTAAAACTTCTAACGAAATTCAGAGAAAATAACAAGAATTCTTCTATTTTTAATCATTTACCCACACTCACGCAAATTCACTAACACTTTAAAGGATAATACTACAATTATTACACATTAACACTCAAAGAAACAAACAAGTTTAGGAAAATTATTCGAGATCTTTATTATATTAGATCTACTATATTAAGATGCCTACAGGAGCGATCCAGAAATTCCATTTCAAATTGATTTTATTTTTATTAGTAATAAGCAACTTCAACCGGCTACACTTAGGTAAGTTTAGAATAAGACGTTAGGTTCCTCCCGTGACTCCGGGTCCTTAGACCCTGACTGACAATGTCACATGGCGGGGCACTGTTGTAGTTGCTGGTCTCCTATCGGACGCGTCCTCAAGTGGTGAATAGAGGTACCCCGACGCGAACCAAAACAAGCAAGGAGAGACCCCACTCCTCTTGTTACACTCTGCTTTCAGAGGAGACCTGAGTGAGAGACTACCCTTCATCTCGTGACTAGATCATTTCACGGGTGTTACGCTTTTAATACCCCATGAGACGACAGATTTATTAACCACTATCAGTCTGTTCATTAATACTTTGACAAAATAAACATTACCTACCTCAAGCAAGATTCAATCATTTTTCTAGTATCTTCTCTATGTAAACAATTATTTAGTATTGTCATAATAAGTCCATAAATAGATTGTAATAAAATAAATCGTTTGCTGCATAATTTATCAAATGCATGGTCGTGTTTACTCAGCACCAGTGGATCGTCTTTCTTTAGTCTCGCCAATCGCGGATTTAATTTATAAAACGATTTTACTACTTTTGCTAGATATTCTATTGTTTGATCTAAAACCTGTGACACAATAACAATAAATAATCGAAAACAATTAAGATATATTAAATACTTCATGAAAATTAATTGAAACAGAAATATTTTTTTCTAAAATAGCAAGATTGTGTATTATTAAATTATAATGAAAATTTAATAGATTTTTTTCTGTTCAATTTTCAACATAATTTAAAAATAAAAATTCAGCATTTTAATATGACAAAAAATAATGAATATTAAATCATTAGTTAAAAAAAGCCAGAACGTACGACGAAAAGAAGAACTAAAAACAGTTTTTTTTAGATTTTAATAAAAACTTACCTGTATATTAACTAAGCCAATAATATAACCCCTGTTTGATAATGACATATTATCATGGCCTACATTAGACGATCGCCATTTCATTTCCGAATCTAAAATTATTTTATTCACAGCATAACAAACAAATTCCATTTCTCTACAATGCTTAAAAAGCTCCAACTCTTCGTTAGTTTCAACACTCAACCATTTTTTACTATTTACATTAATAACACTCATATTTTTCTAATACAAAAAAAATATATAATTAATTTCCTGTATTTGGCATCTATCTTTGCGGCATTTTACAACATAATGAACTCATCGTTTTCAATGCATACTTTTATATCGCGGTGTGATCAATAGACGGAGATATCGGTGCCAGGGGTTGCATTCAACATTGAAAGTTGGCGGCCAAACTGCTGTAGAACAAGTTACAAATCATCCCCATAAAACTTATTTTATTGTTGTTTTAACCTTCGATTAACATCCCAACTTTTAGATTAGTATGTATGCGTTCAACGGCTTTTCATGTTTTATGCCAATTCGTTGACTTTTATGTTAATCAAAGTATACGATAATCATATGAATAAAATATTTAGAACCACAAAACAATTAAGGTTTTGCGAAATAATATAATATCGCGTTTTGCAGAAAATAGATCGCGATATGGCGAATTCTTCCCCATTGTTTTTAAAAAATCATTTTTTTCGAGATATCACTTTGTTGTAACGTTGAAACGTTATTCCAAAGGATATGTTAATTAGCTTTTGAAGAAATTTGAAATAAATCAAGCCGCAATGTCAAAGTACCACCACTTTCGAATGTAACACCCGTGAAGTGACTTTGTCGCGTTTCGGGAATAGTTTGAAAGTAGCCAGGTATAACGAGAGGAGTGTGCACTGTCAATCTAAGATGGTACATGCTCGTCTCCTCAAGCCGGCATAGTGGAGGCGACTGCTACCCGCACAGGTTTCTGTGTAGTAGCAGTTGTTTCCATTCATGAACCGCACTCTAGCTTTACATCAGGCGGAGTGTTGTCACATGCCGAGCTAGAATAAAAAAAAATAACATCGTTAATGTTAGAATGCGTTAACGAGTGCGCCGCCCGTCGCGTTAACGAGTCTATCAACTCACTTCAACGCGAGGCGCGATCAATCGCTTGTTTTTGATATTTTGTATCTATTTGACAAATAATGTTACGTAGACAATAAATGTCAAAAAATATGTTCTCAAAAAGAAATACTTAAAGACATTTTTTATTATATTAATTTGAATTTTAGTAACTTCTGAGACCCCCATGTTTGCGCTGCAATTGTAATTTTTTGTAGAAATCTAGTAAAATAATTTCTTTACGTTAAAAAAACGTATGATCTAATTAATTAAAGTCAAAACTTAAAGACCTCGGCCGTTAGCGGTTATGCTGAAGGCTAACGATGCAGATGTCCTTGAGATATTGCGAACTAGGTCAGATATTCAGATTGCTTAGCTTTTATGAAGATAACAATTCCACGTATTTATATGGAAAGTCATGAATGTATTCATGAAGTATTTCTTATCAAAATTACTTTCATATGGAAATTATAAAAATAAAGGGAATAATAACTCGAAATAAATTTAAAAAAAAATGCAATAATTTGTTGTAAAATATATTTACAGAAACATTCGTCAAACATAATTTTCTAATAATAAAGCCAAGGAATTCTAAGCTCAATACTACAAAGGCATAAGGTAAAGTGTTGTGTGATAAGATATGTCAAAATACAATCTTTTTGCCTAATATAGGCAATAAATTAAACACACTAGGTAACGCATTATTTTCCATTAAACGCATGCATTGTCTTCATCTCTTATGCCTCTAGATTACACTTAGGTCCAATTGCACCAAAAGGCCCGTTAAAGTTGCTTTGTTACACACGCGGTGCACCATCGTGTTAATTCATATCGTTATCGATAAAAGAATAGCTGATGTAATTAGGAGTACATTCGAGAAAAAATAATAGAAAAACATATTTGGCTTCTTTTCATACACTTGACGGTTTAACTATTACTTTAATTTTGACCAACCAAAATTCGCTGGTTACCGTTAAAGTAAGCGTCAAAACCGACAGGTTTTTTGAAGCACCCCAATTTTAATTGTAACCATTACTTTAACGTAAAGGTAATAGTTAAGTCATGTGGCGCAATTGGACCTTAACGAGTTTTATATAAAATTTACCTGAAGGCCAAGTACGAGGTTACATTTACGCCGTGACAACGCGAATCTTTCCACCAATAGGACCGCTTCATTTAAATGCGGCGGTTAAAATAACATCATTTGATTGGGGGAGAGGTCTCGCGTTACGCCGTCACGGCGTAAATGTAACTTCGTACTTGGCCCTTTGAACATGCCCATCTCTGATGTTCATAATATCTCCGAAACACAGATTTCGCTTACAATAACAATTTGAATTAAAAATAACCAATTGGAAGACAGACAACTTTTTGATTATACTAAAGAATAAACAATAATTATATCGCTAATTAAAAGAAAAATAATTAAAGCATTAGGTAAATAGCAAATATTTTTAGAGCGACATATTCTCTATATAAACGAAAATGTATAAATTCGACTATAAACTAGATTAATGATTGGCCTTCGTTAGCGCGTGGTTAAACCCTCCAGTTCCTTTATCAACCCCTGGTACTCTGACTATTGGGAGAAATCCTCCTGATTTCAATATGAAACCTCATACATCTAGTGTGACGGCCGTACCTTATTTATCTCAAGACATAAGGCCAAAAAACTGTGTTGAATAAAAGAAAAAGAAAGAGTGCCATCTTGACTGACACTCCAATTAAAATGAATTAACAGAACAGAAAATGAGAAAAATAAAGCCTAAAAAGTAAAAAGTTCAAGGGAAAAAGAAAAAGAAACCGATCAGCAACAGCGAAGAGAATGAATCTGATGACGTACTTTGTTTGATTTGTTTCGAACCTTGGTCTGCCAGCAAACCAAACAAAGAGTGAATACTGTTATGAATGTCTGTAGTCTATAGCTCAACATCTTTGCCTCGTCGACTGTAGTCTATGCCAGTCAACGAAAGTTGTCAAAATTATGTATTAGGGGACGGTCAAGAAAATATTGAATAAACAAGAATCCGGAAGCATCTGTTTTATTTCAACCCGGACCCACCAAAATATGGTGTCAGAAGTTGGTAGCATCACGTTGAAGATGCCAGGAAGCGGTATTATGCCAATGAAAATGGACGGCGATTTAGCGTTCAATTGGAACAGGTGGCGTCAATCTTTTCAGTTATATATGAAGGCTAGCGGGTTCGATGGTGAAAAAACTGAGCGGAAAGTCGCGTTGTTGCTTCATTACATTGGACAACAATGTGTTGATATACTCGTATTCAATTCCAAAAATTTAGATGAAAATCAAATAACCTATGAAGAAACGATACAGACAAGAAGAGCAGTCGATGGAAGATTATATTACAGTATTAAAGAATTTGGCTCTGACATGTGATTTTGGAGAAATCCAGGACAGATTAATTAGGGACATCTTTATCTGTAATATGCATCTGCAATATCATCATATTAGAGAAAAATTGCTAAGGGAAACTGATCTAAAACTAGAAACAGCAATAGAAATTACAAAAAATTGTCTGCTGTCATATAAGCAAGCCACATCGTTACAAGAAGCTTCCGGAAGTCTCAAGTCACGGGAACAACTCCAACAGATATAGAAGCAGAGAGAGGTCACAGTCAAGACAACCACATAGGTCTAAGTCACAGTCGGTGTGGACAAATTCATAGAAATTCTTGTCCTGCCAAAGGTGTTACGTGCCATAAGTGCAAAGGAAGAAACCATTATATGTCAATGTGTAAAACAAAAAGTGTCAAACAAGTTAGCGTGGATGAAAATGTGAGTACTAGTGATGAACTTTCTCGTCCATCCATCCTACATACATAGACATTCATAACAGGTACAATACACTAATCTCATACAAAATGTGAATGCCAAAAAGTTTTGTTCTATTGCTGCCCAAACTGTGCTTCAGAGGACGAGAGTGACAGTAGCAACACAGTGCGAGACCATGGACCTCTTGCTGTGACAACTTACCCCTGATATGGAGTTAGTTGTCACACTAGACTTAAGTTCGAAATCGCAACGTAAACAAATTCATAAAAATTCTTGTCCTGCAAAAGGTGTTAAGTGCCATAAGTGCAAAGGAAGAAACCATTATATGTCAATGTGTAAAACAAAAAGTGTCAAACAAGTTAGCGTGGATGAAAATGTGAGTACTAGTGATGAACTTTCTCGTCCATCCATCCCACATCCATAGACATGTGGCACCGCCGTCGAGCCAGCAGGCGGGGCGCATCTCACGGCGAAAACAACTGCTCGTGCCGCGAACGGAAACGGTCAGTTGGGACCGTTACCCGAGCGCCATCGGAAGAGCACCCCCGCGCCCCGCCGCGGTGGACACCACCTTGAAATGGCGGCCGCCGCTGAGACAGTTTGAACGTGACGAGTGAGCGCGACGGTACGCGCCACGTGATAGCAGTGATATAACTTCCCTTCGGAGCTTGGGGACTGGCTCCTGAACATCATCCCTAAATTGGTGACCCCGACGTGATCAAAAAAAAAAAAAAACAAACCGCTCGAGTCGCGTGAGAGCGTTTGCTATTGCGCCGCACCCACAGCATATTCGTTTGTATCCGTCGCCGCCATCTTTTCACTCGTTTCTTAAACTCTCTGTGTGAGTGTCTTCACGCTGCACGTGTGCTGCTGTGCGACGTTCACGTCGCCGGCGTCGGCAGCTCCCGCCCCGACGCAAAGACGGCCGACGACCCGCACCTGAACGAGCGCGCCTAGCGTCACCGGCATCGTCAGACGAGACAACGCGCCGAGGAGGAGCGCCTGGCCAGAGAAGAGGCGCAACACGAACAACAACAGTTGACAAAAAAACCACCGACGATGGAAAACACGGGCACGGGCGCTGACGCCGATACGCGGCAACCCACGCCCACGACGCACCACGCTACACATATCAACCTGCCGCGCTTCTGGCCACAGGCGCCTGCAGCCTGGTTCATGCAGGTCGAGTCGGCCTTCGCGATCGGCCACGTCACGGACCATCGGACCATGTACCACCACGTAGTAGCGGCGCTCGACAACCACTCCGTGATCGAGCTGAGCGACGTGCTTTCCTGCCCACCGGAGCAACAACTCTATTCGACTATCAAGGCAGCAGTACTTGACAGGTTAGCTGACTCGGAGGACACACAACTCCGTAAACTTTTTAGTTCTCTCCAGCTCGCCGACTCCAAGCCATCACAGCTGCTGCGTAAAATGAAAAGCCTCGCCAAAAGCAAGGTCTCTGACGAAGTCTTGCGCATCCGGTGGCTGGACCTGCTGCCGCCACACACCGCCAACATGCTGCGGCTCATAAAGTCGTCTCCGCTCGACGAGGTCAGCTCCATGGCAGACGTGCTGCTCGAGTCCGCGCCTACGAGTGGCGTGGCGCACGTCGATCCGCCAACCGTCCCATCGCCGGTCTTCTCCGACTCCGGCTGCAGCTCCGTCTCCTCCAGCGGCATGGCCCAGCAGATTGCCAGCATGCAGAAGCAGCTGAACGAGCTGACCCTGCTCGTGAAGAGTGGCCACCAACTGCAGCAACAAAGAAGAGGTCGTTCCAAATCTCGGAACAGATCCGAGGGACGTCGCGACCGCTCATCTACTCCCACAGACAACCCAGGCTGGTGCTGGTTCCATCTGCGATTCGGTTCGCAAGCGGAGAAGTGCAAACAACCCTGCACCTACAACGGGTCCCAGCAGGGAAACCGCTAGTGCCCACTTCAACCCAGGCGGCAGAGGTGGGCAGCATCCGTCGCGAAAGCCGCCTACACATCATCGACCGGAAGACGGGGGTCCGTTTTCTGGTTGACTCTGGCTCCGTGGTCTCCTTGCTGCCGAAGGCCCTCATCAAGGACCGAGCGCTGGGCCCACAACCACTCACACTCACAGCAGCGAACATGTCACCGATCGCAACCTACGGGACGCAGCAGTGGACTCTCGACCTGGGCATCCGCCGACCATCCACGTGGACCTTCCTCGTCGCGGACGTCCAGTCTGCAATTATCGGCGCCGACTTCCTCGCTCACCACGGATACCTGGTAGACGTGAAGCGGGGGTGCCTCGTCGACCCGACAACGACCTTCATCACCAAAGGCGCCATGGCCCCCGCAGCCATCCACAGCGTCTCCGTCGTCACGTCACCAGCAGCGGTTCCTTCTGGCGAGCTCGGCCGTCGTTACACGGCACTCATGGAGGAGTTTGCCGACATCAGCTCCATGGAATCGACGGTGGCGGCGCTGCCCGACCTCCCAGTGCAGCACTCCATCGACACGACGGGCCCGCCAGTCTCTGAGCGCTACCGGCGCCTCGCTGGCCCACGTCTACTCGCCGCCAAGGAAGAGTTCAAGCGTCTCCTCGACCAGGGCATCGTCAGACCTTCGGCCAGTCAATGGGCGAGCCCACTGCACCTTGTCGAGAAAAGCGGAGGAGGCTGGCGAGTCACGGGCGATTACAGACGCCTCAACGCTTGCACGACGCCCGACCGCTACCCGCTTCCAATCGTGGAGGACCTCATGGAGGAGGTCGAAATCGCAAAATTTTATATGTAATGCCGTGTGTTTAATTACAATTCCTGAGTTATAACTAATACACAAAAATGGCGACGAGGATGGGATTGATTGGAAACCCGTATGAAGCGGCTTCACATAATTTTTTTAACATGGGCGGAGCGGCTAGAACAGTTTTTCGTTATCAATATCATAACAGAGAATAAGACGGCCATAATCACCCTCATGGGTAGCGACACTTATAACATAACTCAAAGTTTAGTGGCGCCAATCAAACCTACGGGGTTGCCTTATGAGGAGCTGATTTTAGTCATGAAAAGGCACTTTGCGACCAAGAAAAATATCATCGTGGAAAGATTTCGATTTTATAGAAGAAACTAGCGATTTGGGTGTTCCCGCGGGCGCAAGCGGCCCGCGGAGGGCGAATTCGTGACCGTTTCGGGCTTCTGGACAAACTTTTTTTTTTGGGTACTTTTCGGAAAAAGAACAGCCTCGACCAAAAAGCGCTCATCATACCGAACAAAATTGCTCTTTATACGATCGCGCTAACTCATCAACTTATCGAGATATAGCCGTTTATTCGCGACGGTTACTATACATAACTATATATAATACAATCTATATCTAAGCACCGGCGGCCCCTGGTACGGTCGTTATATTTTCATTGCGCGCTCTGAACGGGCGGAACATAGTCAGCGCGAGCCCCGGCAAGCGATCGACGCGGACGTCGTTAGGCCACGCCCAAGCGCCATGCTCCGTTTCATATTGGCGTACCGGCGGAAAAAGGATGTAAATACGATCGAGGAAAAAATTTTTTTTGAGCAATTTTGAAAAAAAAGGTGTCGATTTCGAAATTAGAGGGCATTCCCTACGACTTTTGTTCCGGCACTTTGGCCCCGTGCATCGGCATCACTTCCGGTCCAGAGTCCACTTCCGGTCAAAGTCGAGGTTTTCCTGGTGTCGCGGGAGCGTCCTCTACACGCCCCAAAAAGAATCATCTCTCTGACCCCCCGACAAGTGCTTCATAATATATGTCAGTCAGTCAGTCAGTCAGTGGTAATCGAGCTTTATATAATATGATGATGATGATCAAGAAGATTCTGAGGGCGTGAGGGAGTACATCGTCCAATTAAAAAAACTGTCCAGTTAGTGCGACTTTGGTGCTTTTCTAAAGGAGGCGCTTAGGGACAGGATAGTTTGTGGAATCAAGGACGACAGTATCCAAAAAAAATTATTAGCTGAAAACGAGTTGACATTTGACAAGGCGTGTGTAATTGCGGTGAATGAATGCTCCTTGATGTTGGGTAATGGTTCAAATCATGTGGATAAAATTAGCAAAAGGAGTGTAACGAGTTGTGGTAGATGCGGCAAAAATCATGGCTGGAATGAATGCCCGGCAAAAAAGTGGAAGTGCTTTAAGTGTGGAAAATTCGGTCATGCATCAATAAAATGCAGATCCATCAACAAGATAGTGTCGGAGCCAAACAGTCATCAGTCATCTTCAAGGAGTGATACTGAGTTATTAGGTAATTGTAAATTTTTAAATATGCATTCAGTAAGTGAAAGTGGGTCCAAACCGTTATTTGTCTCGTTGCTCGTTAAAAGAATTGCCATTAAGTTTGAAGTAGATACCGGAGCTTGTCAAACAGTTTTTGTGAAAAAGTGTTTGAGAGATTTTTAAAATCAAAAGTAGATAGTAGTAGATTGATTAAAGTGAATGAAAATTATGGACAAAGGGTGCAGATGGCATTCACATATTGAGGATATCTGTAGTAAAATGAATCAATTTGTTTATGCGTTGAAAAGGTTATTCTCTCTCAATATGCGAACGCGAATCAGTGCTTATGGCATTCCATGCTTATGTATCATCCATACTAAGGTACAATATAATTTTTTGGGGAAACTCTGTATATAGAGAGTCAGTGTTCAAGGCCCAAAAGCGTTGTATAAGGGCTATGTTTGGTCTCAAATGGGATGAGAGTTGCAAGGGACACCTTTGTAAAAAATAATCTACTTACATTTCCATCCATGTACAATTGTACATCTATGAGACTGCAGTTTTTGTACAAAATAATATTGCCTATTTTCAAAGTAGGAACAGAGCCAAAAAAGACCCTACGACCTAGACCATGTAATCAATTAGTACCTCTCGTGTCACAAAGGATTCTTTTACAAAAGAATATATTTGGAATGGCACCAAAAATTTACAACAAATTGCCAGACTCGGTAAAGGACATGCGGCTGCCAATTTTCAAGAAAAAATTAAAATGTGTTCTGATAGAGAAGTGGTATTATTCTGTGAGTGATTGTAATTACTATATTTGACATTATAATTTCTTAATTTTATTATTATTATTATTCCTTTTGACATTTACACACCCAAATGGGTAGTTATGGAGAAACACTAACATAGAAATAAGACCATTGTTACTAACCCATAACTAGTAAAATAAATTATATGATTTGATTTGATTTGAAAAATTTAGAGTCTTAACAGGAGAAGAGATACAAACTGTAGGTAAAATAAAAGTAAATATTATTCATGGAAATAAATGTTATGTATTAAGTTTATTAATTGTAAAGAATGTGAGTTGTTTTGTATCACTATGGCTCGATTTACTTACACCCAATTCGAGCGGAGACCAATCAGTAATCTAAGGCTAAAAATATTGAATTTTCGAATTCAATTAAAAATAAACCCTGCTAAAATAATAGATAATGATAGGCCGGTATTTCAATTATTCATTAATACTCTGAAATTGAATTAGAGATCAAAAATATAAACAAAGGTGTTGCCAATTCAAAGCAATACTATGTTAAAATTGTATGCACGTCTTAAACGCGTAAAATCGAAATACTTGCAGTTTTAAGCTTTAAAGTGGTGTAAAATACGATCCAAAAATCTCCTCCGCCTGAAGTAAAGCTAGAGTGCGGTCTATGAACGGAAACTGCTGCTACTACAGGGAAATCTCTACGAGTATGCACCATCTAGATTGACAGTACACACTCCGCTCGTGTTTGAAATAAAATCGTGCAATTTCATTTTTGGTACCGGCAATGAGGCAGAAGCTATAAACATTTGAATTGTTGAATTTTTTAAAGTCAAATTTAATAAATTACCCGACTATGTTTAATAGTATTAGGCGTTACTTCGCGGAAATCCATAACCAAATTATTTGAAAACACTACTTTGCAACTAATGGTTCAGAGATCAGGAGACGTGTGGTCGACCACACTGTGGATGCCACGTGGAGTGGCGAAACGCCTCGAGAGGTTTTTGCATGTTGGTGAAGGGTCTAACATTAACAGCTAATGTGACTGTGTACCTGCCCTCACTAACATTGATTAGCGGAAATTAGTTGCAAAGTAGTGTTTTCAAATAATTTAATTACCCGACTGTCTAGGAAAATGTTGACTACCCCGGAAATGTCATCGTGACTTCGACATTGCTTTGTTTACATTTATGATCTCGAATTCTATTTCAGATTATAAGATCTTATTATAGTAAAACGTATATTAACATTGTATTTTCCATAATTACAATATTTACCAAGAGCAACAGCAGCATCAGTAAGATGAGTTTACGACCTCACCTGACAAGTCACAATTGAGTCCCAAGTAGTTAGACTCTCGGTTGATATACCATACAGCATAGAGATATATACTAGAGTAACTAGAGTAACTATTTCACAATGTTGTCGAAAAGTCAAATACGAATTGACAGAGAACCTAAAGGTGACTGTGGTCATCTTTTCTGTCGTGTTACATTGGGAGCGTTATTATACATCTAGCTGTATATATCGATGCCATACAGTATTTTACTTTAATATTATTTTTTTTAAAATGCCTAAATTAGGTACCTACAGTTAAAGTAGGTAAAGCTAATCAACTATTTGAATTTGTGTACACAATATTATTCAAGAATTAGTTTTATAATTAAAAAAAAAACAATATTCCGCTCATTAAAAATTACTAATTCGAGTGAAAACTTTGAACACAATTTTAACTTATAAATAAACAATTAATCCGGCATATCTATACTCACAATAGGCACTACTGGTTTAAGAGTTTCATTTTTCTTTTGATTTTTCATTGATTTCTTATTATCTTTAACTTTTTTCTCTCGTTCTTCGTCTCTGTACGGCGGAACGGCTTCAGTGTTCAATGGCGGCTCGGCGCGGCGATTACGTCGAGCCACGTCATTGTTGTAGGCTATATTTGCATATTCTTGGAGCAACGGAAACACCGATAATAGAAATTGACAAAAATCTTTTCGTATACCAAACCACCCTGAAATAAAATAGATACATTGCAGCTTTAATAAATAAAAGGGGTGTGCCGTGTCATCCTTGTCCCGAGTTCATATAGCGACAGAAATTATCTTCGCAGAGAACAATGATTATATAACAAGGTTCCACTAGAAATTACACATTCCCTTTTTCACTCGCGGGGTAGGAAAGCGATAAGTAATAAATTATAAATATATAAATATTAGTATATTATAAATATAGATAAATTCCCTGGGTATTGTAGAATTCAGAAACATGTTGTCAGTACTGGTGCGAGTTACTTACATAATATGTACTAAACTAAACGCAAATTTTATATTACAAGTAAATATAATTATCTATGCATAAACTTGTATATGTGTGTATGTATGTTATGTGTATACATACACATGTGTGTGTAGGTGCGCGTGTTTGTGTATGTGTATGTATATATAGGTATTGTATTTTGTATGATAAAAGTAGTGTTTATTTTCTCACATAATGCTACTAGAAAATTAATAAATAGGACTGGAATCCTGCATAACTTCAGCACGGGTTATCCTAGTGAAGTATGCAGAAACAGCATGCTGCGTCTCAATAAATTTTGTACACATTAATAATAGTAAATAAATTAATTAATCATTATCACTTAGGTAACAGTGAATAGTCAAATCCTACATACGTATTTTGTTTTTGATTCGATTAAATGACAGTAGATTAGCTTTCGACTTTAGCCCCAGAGTGATTTTTTAAAGTTTAGGTGGATTATGACACTATGAGAAATAGCGACAATACTCAAAGGAGTCTCGAGACAGATTTTGATGAATATAAAACTAAATCATAAGACTTTTAATGAATCTATTTTACCAAAACCAACAAAATACTATCGCCAATAAGGATCAAATCGAGAGTCTTTTATTATTCGCTACCTCTTATAGATTTGGCCATTCACGCACACTTGAAAAATTCACCAGTATATAATAAAGTACAGTCATAATTCCCAGGAAACCAGGAAATGTAAATCATTTGCAGTATACTTTTTTTAGGATTCGATATGGTCATAAAATTTGGAAAAATACAGGTTTTCGTTACTATTACAACACAAGTACATTGCTACCGGTTACGGCTGAAGGTTTTACTACAAAACCGCATGGGAAGATATATAAAATGTGTCCTATACTTACATTTATTACATCCTTTTGAACTAAACGACATAATAATAAGTGTTGTGAAACTGACAAATAATGGACTGACAACAACTGTATATGATAAATCTAAACCATCATCTAGCTTATTTGCTAAAAGCACCTGAAATTATAATAAATTATTAATTAAGCGGCCGTGGTCTAGCAGTAAGACGTGTGAACTCACGATCTATGAGACCCGTGTTCGAACCTCACTGATTCTGACCGGTACCAATATAACTTTGTTACATGTACTCTGGTCGCTATTAAAGAGTGGTAGGCAGATTGATGAAGGTTATTTGTCCATTCAGTCATTCTGGGGTAGTACCACCACTGTCTAATGTAACACCCGTGAAGTGACCTTGTCGCGTTTCGGGAATAGTTTGAAAGTAGCCAGATTTAACGAGAGGAGTGTGCACTGTCAATCTAGAGGGTACATCGTCTCCTCAAGCCGGCATAGTAGAGGCGACTGCTGTTTGTAGAGATTTATCTGTAGTAGCAGTTGCACTCTGGCTTTACATCAGGCGGGGTGTTGTCATGTCGACTTACAATAAAAAAAATCTTACCTGAAACACTAATATAGGCACAACAGTAAACGTATATGCAAGTGCTGAATTAAAGCTTGTGCGACGTTGTTGCATATTAACTTCGGGAGTCCTCAATAATATGCCAGCAAATATAATACTATACAATACGCCTAAAAACAAAAACTTTAATTTGTAACGCATTTCAAAAATCCTACATGACAACACACGTCCATAGACGCTATAATTTGTAACATATAAGTTGCCATTAAATAGATTTGATTTTGCATTTTAGATCTTATTGCAAATTTTCACATCCCTAACTTTATGATGGGTAGATTGTAGAATCACCCTGAGAGGTGGTCCACATCACTGCAACCACCCGATATCTCCTAGGAAGGCCAAGACTCTTCACGTTCCTGAACACCTCCGGGAGCGTCCTCGCAACGCTGAGGTGATGAGGGGTTCTCCATATGAATATTTTATCATCTTTAGACTTTCTTTTGAGACAAAAGATAGCCTATGACCCCGAGATCTATCTCCTTGCCAGATTTGATCGAATATGTTTAGCGATTTAGGTGTGATGAGGTGTTGCCTCAGAGCTACTTTTACGTTTATAATATCATAATAATTTTATTTTCATTTGTTTTTTTGTAATAAACAACTTTATTTGTAAAAAAAACTTGCTCTGGCCCCAGGGTTAGTCTGAGGACTGTGTTGCTGAGATATAAAATTGTTGCATCGAGACTGATGAAGTCGTCGGAGCGAAGTCGAAGCGACCACACGTCTCCTGAGGATGCCACGCGGAGTAGCAAAACGCGTCGAGAGCAAACGCATGTTGGTGAAGGGTCTAACATTGACAGCTGATGTGACTATGTACCTACCCTCACTAACATTGATTAGCGGACATTAGATGCAAAGTAGTGTTTGGAAAATAATTTTGGTTATGGATTTCCGCAAAGTAACACCTAATACTATTAAATATAAAATGTATTAATGGGACTTTAACACATTTTTTTAATGATTTATATATTTTTAGAAGTTGAAAGAAGCCTTGCTGCATTAAGCTCGCCTTTCTTTTCATAACAATAAACTTTTTAAATAAAAAAAAAAAATTTTATTTGTAAAATAAGAATTTGACTTACCTACTAAACTTAAACACATTAATATCCATAAAGGAACAAACACAACCTCCCATGTCCAATTTATAAATTTATCCAATTTTAATGCTAAAAATATGAATTGCAATATATTGACTGCACAGAATAACTCCAACTGAAATAACAAAAAACTTTCAATACCTAGACAGTCCTAGGACTGAAGTTCCTGAAATATTTTAGATCATTAAAGGTTTTTTATTATTATTGCAGCTCCGTCCCGGAGTACTACCACCGCTTTCGAATGTAACACCATTGTCGCGTTTAGGGAACAGTTTAGAAGTAGTCAGGTATAACGAGATGAGTGTGCACTGTCAATCTAGATCATTCACATTCGTCTCCCTAAGCCGGCATAGCGGAGGCGACCACAGGCTGTAGAAATTTATGTGTAGTAGCAGTTGTTTCTGTTCATAAACTCTAGCTTTACATTTTTTTTATTTTTTTTTTAAATTGTAGCTCGGCATGTGACAACACTCCACCTGATGAAAAGTTAGAGTGCGGTCCATGAATGGAAACAACTGCTACTACAGAGAAACCAGTGCGGGTAGCAGTCGCCTCCACTATGCCGGCTTGAGGAGACGAGCATGTACCATCTTAGATTGACAGTGCACACTCCTCTCGTTATACCTGGCTACTTTCAAACTATTCCCAAAACGCGACGAGTCACTTCACGGGTCTTACATTCGAAAGTGGTGGTACTACCCCAGGACGGCAGACTGGACAAATAACCATCATCAATCTGCCTACCACTCTTAATCGGTAATTCACATCATGGTGAAGTGTTGTCATATGCCGGGCTACAATAAAAAAAAGTTATTCTGAACTCACCTCATAACTTCTATCATGCTTCACAGCCCATATGCAAACAGCTATTGATACAATACTAATGAAAATAAGTGGTATAAAGACTAGGATCCACAAATGGCGACCAGCTGTCAATTTGTCAACAACTAACAATTCAAACATTAATAAGATAAGATGTAGAGCGAGGCTTATTAACATTGCCTTATAGTGTATGTAGGCTTCACCTTCCAACCTAAAATATACACAAAAATAAGGAATCAAAATATTTTTAAAATTTTTAATATGCAAAAATTTATAACCTAATAATAAAAACCTAGTTTGTCAATAACATTTAAATGAAAATATTAAAAAACACTTAGTCCGGACGGAGATAGTATGTTATTTTAATCAACTTCCTGGATTGTTATTGTGTAATCAATTCCATCAATCAATTTACTGAAGCAATTTATTATTTTTATTAGACACTTGTAGACTAAGTTATCCAATCAAGGTTAAATCTAAAGGTAAAATCTTACCTGAAATGAGGGTGTCTCCACCAAACAAATGTTCCTACAGTTGCACCACTCACTACTATAACTTTCCAAACCCATATTGGTGTGAAAACAACCCAATACGACCAGGTTATAGTGTCGTCTAGCTTCAGAGCTAGAATTGCAGTGAATATCAACAAACAACTATGCACCAAGAATTTGCTGAAATAAACACCATTTTAAAAATACTGATGAAGCCTATATAACAAATATAACTTCTAATAGGTACCTGGGATTAAAATCTTGGAATAGTGTCTGTAAATTCATTCTAAAACACATTAGGAGTGGAAATAATTATTTAAAAAACCCATCACCTGCAAAAAACACACACGAATGACACGAGTCAAGTCACAGACACACCACTGCAGCTATAAGAACCTTTATGAAAAAGCGCCATCTGATTTTCTGGAACAAAACGGCTTCCACACTTATATTTACGTACACTTTACATAATATCTAATAAGTATTTATAATTTACAAATAAATAAGTTTAAGAATACAATATTATTACTTTGTTTGATTAGATAATTGTTTTTTTAAACTCATTAATATTTTGATAGGCGGTCAACCACAGACTGAATATATAGTTTCTATGGTTAACGCCCATTCACCATCTATACAATTTGTAATCTTTGGCTGTTGCGGTGACATTTGAGATTTGGAATCTAAAAAAATGATTGCTCTTGTTTGGATTTGGCGATGATCATTAATTTATAATTCGTATTTACTAAATTGTGTCGTGTGGTTCGTGCCAAACGTAGAGATTATAATTATATTCTTTTTGAGTAGTGCCAAATACAGCATGAGTGATGAATGTGCAGAACCGGCTCCTGTAGCTTCTGAAATCGATATTCCCGTGGTTGTAACAAATAATATCAATATGTTCTTTAGATATTTAAGCATGAAATAATTAGTTTTGTCGTTTTCCCCCCTATATTTGTAGGTTAAAGAAGAATCAACCGGCAAAGATATCCTTAGAAAATGGTTAAATATGAACTTTAGAATAGAAATGTCTGATGGAAGAGTACTTATTGGTGTATTTTTATGTACTGATCGTGATGCAAATGTAATTTTAGGTGAGCAATGCACAAATCTATATAAATTAACTTTTCCTCCAATGAGGTACATTTTTACACACATTTATTAATTTATTGTTTTAGGAGCTTGTTCTGAATACCTTAAAAATACGGAAGGAGAGACTGAAGAACCCAGAGTATTAGGTTTAGTCATGGTCCCAGGCAGACACATAGTTTCAATAAAACTTGATGACACAACTCGTCCGCAAAAATACTATATGGAAGAAAATTTTTCATTAGCGTAGTTTTCCATACTTAATATGTAAATATTGGTATTTAGAGAAAAATAGAATGCCTATAGTAGGTAGGTACAACTGATTTCCTTTCCACCTGTTAAGCGATGAGTTTCTGTAAAATTTGAATGAACCCTTGACTATACTGACTGCCTGATGTTAAGCCAAAATGTGAAACCCTCGTACAATATGAATATAGGATTGTTCTAAAATTATATTATAAGGAAAACCAATAATGAACAATTACAATAAGCTTTACATGACAAGAAAAAAGAAACCCATAATTCATCAAAACCGACTGAAAAAGTGCATTACAAACTTATTGCATGCTCAGACTGAATGAGGGAGAGAACAGGAACCAATTTAAAACCAATAGGTTTATAGGGCGTGAAGTCAGAGTAGTGACGTGCGAAAACAAGTCTTATACGAGTTAAATGTCAGTGTGACTAAATAAATAAAACACTTTATTTATAGCACTATATCACGTGTGTACATTGACCCTAAGAGGCAAATGGAGGTTTGAATAAGTAAAACATTAATACAGTCATTATTACATTACATTTAATCAATATATCACTAGTCATTTCATAAATAAAAAGGATCTTTTATAATATTTGCGCCTTTGCCCAGTTTCTGTTTGGTTTTTTTTTTCAAATGAAACCAGGCAGGCAAAGAACTAATTGATTGTATAGAATAATATCATTGTAAAATAATGTTAAGTTTTAAAACTAATTAAAAGCATTGGTAACTAGCCTTGTCTTTCAAATATAATAATAGGTACCTATTATGTCCTTCACAATAAGACTGGCAAAAGCTAAACTAAGTCTGGTTAGAGATTCAATAATTCTTCTTTTTCTCAAATCTATATTTCTATACAAATATATTATTTAACCCTTAAAACGTAATTTATATTAAATCTTTTAACACCAATCAGGAACACCCTAACCTTATTACCACTTACTAAATAATAAATATTCCTTATCATAAGCTTAAATAGGCTTGTTATATGTATAACATTTATTTTTCCCATTTTATATACATTATAATACTTAATACTAATTTTATAACTTAATAAAATGTTTAAAACAAAAGTGGGACTAGTTCTAATATTTATGGTACATAAACATCTAAACATACTCAATTTATAAAACTACCTCGTTGCAAAAATTGTGAATAGTCTAATTAATAAATGCATGAAGAATAAATACATAAAAGTTACAGAAAAGGCACGAATAAAGGATTAGAATAGTAATTTACAATATTCAACATCATTTAATTATACAGTATAGTCAATTGATTTAAAATTTATGCCAAACAAAAAAAGTATTTATTCAACTGAATTGCGTAAATCTATAATAGATTTCTTGAAAATATCATATTCAAAATAAATATTGTATGATTCATTAGTAAAAGGATTATAATTTTCCATTTCCTTTGGAATATTAACTGCGTCTTCAGCAAATTTTTCCATCATATCACAAAGAATAAATATATTATTTTTATCAGAAAACAGACGCGTCAAATACTCAAAATCCAATAACATTTTCAAGCATATATAAGGATTCTTTGGCGAGGATTCTTCATTTAACTTCTGTATAAATTCCGCACTCGAATTTCGGATAATTTCATCCTCATCTTGAAGAAGCACAAGGGCCGTTCGTAAAGATATTATTTTTAGTTCATCTGATAAACTATGAAAGACTGCGGCGAGTTGATTATTTGCTAACGACGCTATAAATCTCATTTCCACATCAAAATGATCAATACTTAATTTTGCAACAGTATTGAATATATCTACAAGAGAAACTTTGTTCGATTGAAGGAATACTTTGGTCGCAAACGGTACCATGTACCTCTGCTTGTACTGTACTTCATATTTACAACTTCTTAAATAATCATAAAACACAATTATATGAGGCTCCTCGACAACAGACGAATCTATTACCGCAATCTCATAGAGAATCTCTAAAATTTTTGCACATTCAAATTTCCGATCAAAACCCATCATGATTTCCACAATTTCTTTTAAAACGTTTTTTGGAATTGATGACGACGTTATTCGTTTATGCACAGAATCGCAATATTGATCCGCATCTGCCTGTTTTAAAATTATTTCTACTACTTTTGGTAACAATTGAATATTACAGTTTAGTATGCTTTTCTGCACAACAATGTTAACCCAACTGCAGTATCCGACAGCGTGTTTGTTCCGTCCGAATTCTTCAAATATAGTATTGAGATCGTCAATTATGTTAGTGCGTGTTTCCACATCCATCTCGGCGAATAGTGCTCTGCTTAAATATGAATCATGTTTGGTTATTAATTCTTTGTAAATCGCCAGCAACATATGAAATTCATAGTGATAAAGTCCCACAGTGTAGTATTGATTGTAACAAATGTGAATCAGTGTGAGATATCCATGGAAGCAGTTTTCAGTAAAGGCACGTTTCACTAACATTGTATCATATATCGTTTTGAATGGATACATCGCATATAAACACTGCGCCGTCAATCTTCTCACAATGTATATAGGGCTTGATAGGAACGTCACCAAGATATGAAATATTTCATCATCTTCGTTTTTACGAAAGTTACCGTATTGAGAAAATCTGTAACGTTGGGCGCTATTGGCCAGCAAATTTAGTACTGGCACTAGATTTGAATGCGCCTGAAGTATATCTCTCGACTCGTCCGTATTGAGACGCTTTCGAATAGTCGGCCATAATCTTTGGAAATGAACTCTAAATTCATCAAATGTGACAGTTGCTATTGTTTCTTCATTCATGCCTGAATCTTTCTTTTGGCCCATCAGTTTGGGTATTATTGCACCATATAGTTGAAGAGCAGCATTGCTAAAATTAAATGTTTGAATTAACAATGTAATATTATTTACTTCAATGAAGACATACTGGAAAGAGGCATAGTGGTGGTTCTATCATTTGGAATGGCAAAAATGAATAAAATAGATTTATTGCACGAAAGTGGGTTGCAATGTCAGAAGGACGCTTTTCCTCTGTCAGAAAAGGATCCTTAACTGACGTGCGTGGCAAAGGTGAAAGGAGTTCTAAAGTTTCTGCCTACCCCAGCACAAAGGCCTATGCCAAGTTAGAAAAATAAATCACCTTGCATATTTTCATCTAAACAGTACAGCCTGCTACAACTAATAAGATGTATTTGTCATATCTAACATGAAAATCAACCAAATCAAAGAAATAAGTGGTCTAGCGGTGAAGGATAGACCTCAGACCAATAAGAACCGTGTTCAAAACTCGCTAAATTCTGACTGGTGCCAATATAACTGTTATATGTACTTTGTACACTAATAGTCTGTGATACACGCACTATACAGCTCAGTACAGGCATTTAGAAAAAAAAGTATAATTGTTTGAAGACTTACCGCACTTGCCACTTTTCATGAGTAAGATTATTAAATGCAATGTCAGCTAGTTTTGAAGAATAAAACATGACGTCTGAACCGAGAGAGCTATCAATTACAAGTTTTGCAAGAAAATGTAAATATACAGCTTGTGGCAAATCCTTTTCATTGTCATTAATTTTATAGCACAGGTGTTTAATCTTACTGTATTCGGTCAATAAAATTCTCATGAATATGTGAAATAGAGGCTGTAAAATAAAATAATCATTATAGTAGTTGAACATTCAACAGTCGCCGCATCACTGCTTAACATCAGACAGGGTTTTTACGGGTTAGGACGGCAGACAGGACAAATAACCATCACCAGTCTACCTATTACTCTTTGAGTATGGTCAAACGGTTCTTTAAGAGTTAAAAAAAGTGATACTATCATTGGTGGCATTATCACCGTTACCACTCTAATCTACCATTTAAAAAAAAATTAATTACCTTTCCTTGCCTCATATCATTAGAAACAATACGATGAATCATAATTGACAACCCTGCCCCACGTCGTGTCACAGATGACTGGCTTGATTCACATGGATCAAACATTTCCTTAAGTTTCTTCCTTAGGAACATTTCAGGCACTTTAGAAACTTTTGTATCAGATGTATCTGAAGTCAAACATCTGATGCTATGTCCTGTAGACAGAAATATGATGATTGATGAAATCGACATAGAAAGGAGAATGTCCATTCGCATTAGAGAAATGAGCCCACTTTTTTTTAATTTTCAATGATTTTTGTAGAAAAATAAACCTATATTCCTTATCACCCCTTTTTACCCGGGTTATTAAGTAATTAGAGTTTTGCTGATGCAATATTTAAGTTTATTATCATGTTAAAAGGTTTAATAATTGATGATATCTGACTATCAGATACCAAGTGGGCCCAAAAACTTAGTTTTAGGATTAGCTTGTGGCCGGATAGGACAGGAGTCGGTCATGTCAACCTGGACGGGGAACATATCAAGTTGGCATGTCGTGGCAACTGCTGCCTGCAGACATTTCTCAGTGGTAATTGTCATCTCTGCTTATAGACATCCTAACTTCAAACTAAGCAATAAAAAAAGGATGTAACCCATACCTAGAGCCGTACCCGCTGATTCAATAACTCCTTTATGACGACATGTCTCCAGTACATTAGAAATAATATCTAAACATTCATTAACAACTTCAAGATTATTTTTCTGACATTTTATTATTGTCCCAGCTAACTCGCATGCTGACTGAAATTAAATATTGGTTTATATATGATGGCCTCTGTGTTGAAATGGTCAGCTATGTAAATATTGTACAAAGTACTTCAGGTCTGGGTGTTGTAATATAACACCAATAGTGCAATATGGAGTTTATTTACTTATTGTAGATTTTAAAAATTTAATGTACATGGAAGCATCATTAAGTTTTTTTTTATAATGGGTTGTACTAAGCTAGTGTTTGTAAGATAAGCACTTAAGAACCGACAGTTTTTTGGGAGATTTACTCTCCCAATTAAAACCCGCATCTTACCAAATCTGTCACAGTCACTCTCATTACTTATAATGCCTCCACGGACTGTAGATTTATAACAGTTTTTGAATAATTACCTTGACATTCAACCACATTGTATGTAGAACAATTAATTGTAAATCAGATATTTTTGTGTCATCAACAACCTCATAATTTGTATCATTTCCAGATTGGATAGCTCGGTTCACTATATCATTTATTTGTGAAAAGTCTGCATTCTCCGGGCCCACAGCTGTATAGTCCACAAATAAAGACGATTGTGACTCTAATATAGTTATGATATCTTTAAAAATCTGATCCTGATATATATCGCTCATATCATAATTGTATTCTAAAGTCACTTGCAATATTGTATTTAAGATGGCAATGTACGCATGCAACTGTTGCCCATTTTGCACAGATTTTAAAACATTAGTTTCGTTTTTACACTCTGAAACTAGTTTGCAGACATACACAAATATCTCTTGAACGTCATTATATTTTGAATCTGTAATCTCATGCTTGACATACAAGCTCGTAACTAATTTGATCATTATCTGTCCGCAACTTATTTCATAGAAAAACTTGCTCTTGGTACATTCAAATGCATTGTCTATGATGTGATCAATCATTTTATGCTCAATGACGCTTTCTGCATAATGATTCAGCAGCAATGTTATAACATTATCTCTAACATCTCCTGCGGGGTCCTTCAATAATAAAAGTAATGTTCTTACAAATTTCACATCGCTTAAAAGCCACACATTTTCTTTCATTAATCTTTTTATAAAACCTGATTCTAATCTAGTACTAGATGCGATCTTTTCACCCTTTTTCTTTGGTATATCGTTAAATGTAGACAATAGTGTGTTACACAATTTTACAACTGTTATTTTCCTTTGATAATTGCCTCGAAGATTGAGGGAATCAATAATCAACATTTGAATATTAGTACAAAATTGAAACATTCCATTGGTCTTTACATCCTCGTTCACCTTTACGGCGTGATTAAATGAAGAATGCAATCTCACTAAAAATGACTTGACGCTTTCTAACATATTTATCCTTAATACGGTGCTATCTGAATTCACATTGTTAACAAGGAATGTATAAATTAAATTATACTCTTGATCATTTGGTAAAGATGTTCCATTTGACACTGTGATTATATCAAAAGCCAATAACCTGACATGCGGATCCATATCAACTAAACCGGCATTAATATAATCATTTAGTTTGTCATATTGATCGGTCAAGTCTTTGGTGACTATGCCAAGTCTGTTACCCTGTCTCATTATACCCAGTGATGAATACAAACTGCAATCAATTGTGTTATAGTATTGGTGCATTACCTGGGGAAACTTTTTGAATGTGCTCAAAGACCAATAATTCATAAAATTTCTCTTAGCCTTCATCGAATCGCCTGTCAAAACAGCTAGTACATCATCATAGAATAATGTCAACCACTCATCTGCTTTTTCCAAACTCTTTAATATCGCAAAGTACATGTCGGTTCCGGCAGACACCAATCCTGGTTTATAAAGACTGTTTGTAACTCCCTTTATCCAATTAGGGAACACTTGTAATAAGATAAATGCATCTTTATCCTCACGTTTCACAATTTCAGCCAACATTAAATATTTTGCCTTGTTCCAAACAAATCCATCAACCTCGATGGCAATTTTATTATAAATTTTGTCATCTAAGATATTTATTAACATCCTGAAGATGGATCTATTTAAATCCCTAACGCCCGGGATGGGATTTTCAAAATTTAAACAAACTAGGTTTAACAGGTGGATCTTTTTTATATTATTTAATACCTCACTGTATTCTGTACCTAATAATTTCGCATAGTACGGCATCAGTTTGAACGCCATGTATGTATAAGGATTATATCTAATCATAAATGCTGTTAATAAATTGAACGCGTTTGAGAAGAGATTCTTAAATAAATAGGATAGTTCCGGCGGACACTCAAATGTAAAAGGTATTTGAAAAACACCATGTATATAACATAATACTTTAAACATATTGTTATTATTAACAAGAAGTCTTTCTATCTCTTTACATTTTCCATGAACTGATTCATCCAACTCCTTAATCATAATATCAAAATAGTTAGTAAATTTACTTTTATCTTTTATAGTAAATAATACATTGTAAAAACATGTTGCACATAGAAACTGGCTTTCTAGTATTGGAAATGTAGTAATTATATGATTCCACAATAAATCTGCTACTTTGTACCAATAATCATCCCCATACGTGCCAAATGGTGATATTTTTATTATATTTAGAGTATCCTGCAAACAATAACACATTTTAATACTGCTACAGCAAATGCCCAAACTAACAGTGAATATAAACATACCTGAAGCATTGGCATTGTCAAATCTGCTGTTGGAATAGATAACTTATTTATTAAACCACTCGGATCTTCCACAACTTCCTCCATGATTGACAACACAAACAACTACAACCTGGAAAAAAGAGATATAACCTAGCAGATTTCTGTAAAATTAGAAAATAAAAATAAATATGGCAATATACCTTTTGGAAGATTTTTCATTCAGCTTTAAGGACTACTTAAATTAAACTACAATATAAAGCAAATAATAATTTATTGCACACTACATTATATACAAGGCTTGGCCAACTATTTATAAACAATCAATTTGTTTCTTTTATAGGCTCATAACCAGTTTTCATTTGTTCTTTAAACACATTATAATCACGTTTTCGATCAAAATGTGTAACCCATTGTTGGGGACAACACTTTTCATATAATTTTCTAAGTTCCGAACATTCTTTAGGTCGTTCTGAGCTATCTTTTACATTGCATTTATCCAAGCATTCCCAATATCGATCTCTGGAATCCCAACAGATTCTCCTCTGTTCTTTATCCGGAAAGGACATTATAGAAAATTTCTCAGTAAGAATACCTAAAACGAAACATTACTAGGACCGATATTTGCAGTTTTACAATGATAAAATCAGCTAAAAACGACGAAAGCTTATCTGATAGACACTGAATTTAACTCGAGCACGTGCAATTGAGGTGCGATGATATCAGGCGTAGAACTTACCTAATTAGTAGATTGACTTATTTTATGTTAGTTCGCCGGATATTACACGAGTATTTCTTTCAATTACTGTTCTTAAAAGCCTGTGCTTGGAAAAAGGACAGATTATTTCAGTTCGTACTACCGTAGTATCGAACCGACAACGGCGTTTTGACAGTAATTTTTTTAATTTTTGATTTTGTAGCAATTTTATTAAAAGCAAAGAGTAAAGTCACCCATGAAGCCTAGTTTTCAATACTTCAAATTCTTAGTTTTTATTTAAATAGATAAATGGGGTAAATTCATTAAATTTGGCAATGGCTTTTAATGATTAGTTTTTATTCAAAGTGGTGAAATCTCTATTAAAAGTTGCTACGGAGTTTTGGAAGTATAATTTTACACACTCACGCTTTTTCTATTTTTAATCATTTGCTTATTATTCACGAACATTAATTTAATACAATTATTATCCAGATACTATTAGAATCTACTATTACCACATTAACTCTGAAAGAAAGTCAAATCTATCCTTAATATCCGCTCAATAACTGCTTTATTTTAACTATTGTCAACATTGCTGTGCTATATCCGACTTCATTCTTAGCAATATTTTGATGATATTGCTACATTTATTCATTGAGAAGAAATGAATATTAATTGTACGGAGATTAGATTTTAAAATAAATTGTATCACATTTTTAGTAACGTTCAAACCGTCACATTTTTCTTTCGTATCAAACCGTATACTTTCTGGAATTTCAATTTTGCAGAGGTCAGAAAATTTACGTAAGTCATATTCTCCATAAAATACAAATATACCGGGTATAATTGGCACATTTATATCAAATTCTCTGCATTTTCTGACATAGTCAACAAATAATTTTCCTTCAAATACTACTTGTGTAATTATAAAATCTGTTCCATTTTCCACCTTGAGCTTTATTTTTTTTAAACTTTCATAATTTTGTGGGTATCCAGCGACTCCAATACAAAAATAATCACCATACACTTCTCTAATATATTTTATCAGATCATTACTATCTTCAAAATCTGAATAATCAGGATTGAAATTTTCTGAAAAATAATTAATAATAAATACTTTATTTTAAAAAAATTAAAGGAGAATGCCCATTCGCCTAAGAGACATGGGCCCTCGATTTTTTCTCAAGTTTCACGATCAGTTTTAGTTCAGTATAGGTAAATAAATCTACATTTCTTATCAACAATCAGTTTAAATTTTTTCACCCGGGTTATTGAGTAATTAGACTTTTTCTGATGCAATATTTGAGGTTATTATTATAATAAATGCTTTAATAATTGATAATTACTGTTTTTAAATGTAATTAAACATTAATTGGTAAATGACGTGTTGATATAATTAAAATAAATTAATGAAAAAATAAGATATTATTTTATAGGCCCAAAAATGGGAGTTGTCCTTTACTTAGTACTGTACCTAATTTTAAAGTAAAAAGCTGTAGTTTGTAGCATTACCTCCGTTTATTACGAATAAGTTACACAAACAGTGGTCTTGAAGTATTTTCAAGAGTGAATCTACGTAGGTTTTCTTCAAAAAATCACAGGAGAGATGTAGCAGTACGGTTTTTCCTTTTTCTTGTAATTTAAATGCCAATTTCAATGGTGGTATGTCCAAATCTTTACACATATGTGATTTTGCATGCCAAGTTATTGAATAAAAAATTGGATTCAGTTCTACATTTTCGTCACAAAAATCCGGTGTGACTTCTATAGAGTACGAAAAGTTATTTTTAATTAAATCTGTTATTTTAGTCATTTTATTCCACAAAAATTTAAACGTGCTCTACACACTGAGTTAACTGAAATGATTTATTTCTTTGTAGGTCGTTATAAATAAATAAGAAATTGACCTTAGACCATTGATGATTACCTTATCAATGTTAATTAGGTTTGTATTGTTATGTCTAAATAAAAGATTTTGTGCAGCTTACTATGGCGTTTATTTTAGTTTTTATTGTATTAATTCGACGAGGTTTTGATTTGCAGCTTTCGTTGTCGATACGGTTGCTATAAACCGCATACCACATAAGTATAATAAACCGCATAAAATAATTGGGAAAAAGAAAAAATAAACAAAATTTATTCCAATAATTGTACTTTATTAATTGTTTTCTATAGGACAATGGTTATGAATACACTCAGCCACATATCACAACCAAAAACGTACATTTTAAAAGTTCTACAATATAATGGTAAAATTACTGAATAATATTCGCGTAAGTATCATTTTTCTAATAAATTATGTCTGAATAATGAATTCTCCTTATTTACGAAATTATTTTACATTTTTTAAAATTAAATTTAACAATTGACGACCTGCGCTACGCAATGTTTGTTCATGTTATAAAAAAGGATATCTGGGTCTTAGATGTATATTTGTGTCCTGAAACCTCTTGTCGTGTTGCCTTTAATAGTTTCACAATTAACTAGTTTATTTTATAATTTAATTGGTCTAGCGGTAGAAGGCGTGAACCCTCCATCGCTAATACCCGTGTTCAAATCTCGCAGACCGGGGCCAACGTGACTATGTAGGTTTAGAAAAAATAAATAAATGCACGAATAAATTTCAGTAAATTTTAACCATTACAACTCCATATAAAGCTGGACAAAGGCGCTTGTACATATTTTGTTTAATTTAATACATAAATTGCTTCTACTTTTCTACAACAATTTGATAAAATTGACTAAGTACTTATAATTAGTAGGTCGAATCTAAGTACGTGTAAATAGGTACCTACATATTAACAATTGTTGATGTTGGACAAATTTCAGACTAATTAGCATCGAGAAAAAGTTTTTATTTTAAATTTTTGTTTAGAAACCAAATGATACCTTTTAAATGCGTAGCCTCTGAGTTATACTTAACTTATATAGAAGTTGAAGAATGGCAGAGACGGAGAAGTACCAGTTAGACTGAGGCTACATCAGGCCGCGATATTAAAGTTGCTCATGCACTAAATATCTCTGGTGATGATTGAAGTGCTCGATAGAAACACGTCTAGACGTCTTCGCTAGATTTTCCCATAATAATGTAACCGCGTCAATTTTTTCTGATTTCGTTTCCCAATAGCTTGTAGCCAATGCTTGTGAAGTTAAGTGATCTAGTCGCGTTTTAGGATCAAGAAGTAGTGTGGATAGTTGTTGGGCATTAACGAGAGGCCATTATAGGTGGCTGGCCCCCCTTGCTCCTACCTACGCTACGCATACGGACCGCACTTTATCGTAACATCAGACGGAGTGCTCAACTTTTTCTCAATGACTACTTACATATATGTATAAATGAGGTTTCTTATTACAGTTCTAATTAACGATAAGTAAGTAGTTAACAATGGTTAATTACGAAACTACAAAATTACTTATTGTAACGTAGATACTAAACATGTAGATAATGTGTAAAAGCCCTCCAAACACTAATTCTACAATCCCTCTAGGAATCATATAAATCTAGATTATTTTAAAGCCTACGTTTCTTTCATGCAATATAATAATATAAAGTGACTTATTACGTATCAATAATTATTGTATTTGTCCAATAAAGCTTTTTGCACTTTTGATTCAACATTATGATGTTCGTTTCGTTCATGCCAAACTTGAATGACTAAGATGTTGAATTCACCGAGCGGAGTAAGTTTTCATAAGAACGATTTTTTATCCCTTCGACTAAAATGTTAAAACTATGCCGAATATGACAAGAATCGAAGGAAGATTAAACTGTCATGAATATTGTTGGGGACAGTAATAAATAAACTTAAAAAGAAATTCCCAAAATTGAGGACATTTTCTTAAAAACTAAAGTTTTGTTTTCACCTCAAAGATTTTAAAATCGCTGCACTGAACATAGTTTCAAGTTTTTGATATTGATTTATGTGTCTTATTAATTCAGTCCGATTATATAAATAAATTCAATGTTTTTATTAAAAATTATATTATCGTAGCTTTACAGCGATTGTTAAAGATTTCTGCTTTGTTTTTTGAATTATTATTTAAACTCGGAAATTCATTAAGTAAACAGTCTGCCATCTGCACTCCGCTCGGCTCTTCTTCAGTGGAAAAGTACCCTTAACATCATGTATGTGAAGTTGGCCCCCCATTATGAAAATTTTGAAAATTTAAGCGGAGTTCTGGTAGCCCCTCCAATAGTTCTAGAGTTCCCTATTAATAAAAAAAATAGTTCCGCTGATTAAAGTGCTGAAAACACGAAATGAAGTTTACACAATTTCGAAATTTTAAACACCTGTAACTCTTTCATTTTAGCTCCGATCGATTCCGTTTCTTCAACAAATCGATAGAACTCCGAGGGGGGCCAATAGAACTCCAAAGAAAATTAACGATTTCTGAGAAATAAAATTTTTTTCATACAAAATATGCTAATTTTAAAAAACGAAATTTCCGAGCCTCGTAGCTCTTTCATTTCAGTTCCGATCGGTTTCATTTCTTTGACAAATCGATAGAACTCCGAGGGGGGCCAATAGAACTCCAAAGAAAATTAACGATTTCTGAAAAATAAAATTTTTTTCATACAAAATGTGCTAATTTTAAAAAACGAAATTTCCGAGCCCCGTAGCTCTTTCATTTCAGTTCCGATCGGTTTCATTTCTTCGACAAATCGATAGAACTCCAAGGGGGGCCAATAGAACTCCAAAGAAAATTAACGATTTCTGAGAAATAAATTTTTTTTTCATACAAAATATGCTAATTTTAAAAAACGAAATTTCCGAGCCCCGTAGCTCTTTCATTTCAGTTCCGATCTGTTTCATTTCTTCGACAAATCGATAGAACTCCGAGGGGGGCCAATAGAACTCCAAAGAAAATTAACGATTTCTGAGAAATAAATTTTTTTTTCATACAAAATATGCTAATTTTAAAAAACGAAATTTCCGAGCCCCGTAGCTCTTTCATTTCATTTCCGATCGGTTTCATTTCTTCGACAAATCGATAGAACTCCGAGGGGGGCCAATAGAACTCCAAAGAAAATTAACGATTTCTGAGAAATAAATTTTTTTTTCATACAAAATATGCTAATTTTAAAAAACGAAATTTCCGAGCCCCGTAGCTCTTTCATTTCAGTTCCGATCGGTTTCATTTCTTCGACAAATCGATAGAACTCCGAGGGGGGCCAATAGAACTCCAAAGAAAAATAACGATTTCTGAGAAATAATTTTTTTTTTCATACAAAATATGCTAATTTCAAAAAACGAAATTTCCGAGCCCCGTAGCTCTTTCATTTCAGTTCCGATCGGTTTTATTTCTTCGACAAATCGATAGAACTCCGAGGGGGGCCAATAGAACTCCAAAGAAAATTAACGATTTTTGAGAAAAAAAAATTTTTTCATACAAAATATGCTAATTTTAAAAAACGAAATTTCCGAGCCCCGTAGCTCTTTCATTTCATTTCCGATCGGTTTCATTTCTTCGACAAATCGATAGAACTCCGAGGGGGGCCAATAGAACTCCAAAGAAAATTAACGATTTCTGAGAAATAAATTTTTTTTTCATACAAAATATGCTAATTTTAAAAAACGAAATTTCCGAGCCCCGTAGCTCTTTCATTTCAGTTTCGATCGGTTTCATTTCTTCGACAAATCGATAGAACTCCGAGGGGGGCCAATAGAACTCCAAAGAAAATTAACGATTTCTGAGAAATAAATTTTTTTTTCATACAAAATATGCTAATTTTAAAAAACGAAATTTCCGAGCCCCGTAGCTCTTTCATTTCAGTTCCGATCGGTTTCATTTCTTCGACAAATCGATAGAACTCCGAGGGGGGCCAATAGAACTCCAAAGAAAAATAACGATTTCTGAGAAATAAATTTTTTTTTCATACAAAATATGCTAATTTCAAAAAACGAAATTTCCGAGCCCCGTAGCTCTTTCATTTCAGTTCCGATCGGTTTTATTTCTTCGACAAATCGATAGAACTCCGAGGGGGGCCAATAGAACTCCAAAGAAAATTAACGATTTCTGAGAAAAAAATTTTTTTTCATACAAAATATGCTAATTTTAAAAAACGAAATTTCCGAGCCCCGTAGCTCTTTCATTTCAGTTCCGATCGGTTTCATTTCTTCGACAAATCGATAGAACTCCGAGGGGGACCAATAGAACTCCAAAGAAAATTAACGTTTTCTGAGAAATAAATTTTTTTTTCATACAAAATATGCTAATTTTAAAAAACGAAATTTCCGAGCCCCGTAGCTCTTTCATTTCAGTTCCGATCGGTTTTATATCTTCGACAAATCGATAGAACTCCGAGGGGGGCCAATAGAACTCCAAAGAAAATTAACGATTTCTGAAAAATATAATTTTTTTCATACAAATTGTGCTAATTTTAAAAAACGAAATTTCCGAGCCCCGTACCTCTTTCATTTCAGTTCCGATCGGTTTCATTTCTTCGACAAATCGATAGAACTCCGAGGGGGGCCAATAGAACTCCAAAGAAAATTAACGATTTCTGAGAAATAAATTTTTTTTCATACAAATTCTCAGAATCGTTAATTTTCTTTGGAGTTCTATTGGCTCCCCTCGGAGTTCTATCGATTTGTCGAAAAAATGAAACCGATCGGAACTGAAATGAAAGAGCTACGGGGCTCGGAAATTTCGTTTTTTAAAATTAGCATATTTTGTATGAAAAAAATTTTATTTCTCAAAAATCGTTAATTTTCTTTGGAGTTCTATTGGCCCCCCTCGGAGTTCTATCGATTTGTCGAAGAAATAAAACCGATCGGAACTGAAATGAAAGAGCTACGGGGCTCGAAAATTTCGTTTTTTAAAATTAGCATATTTTGTATGAAAAAAAATTTTATTTCTCGGAAATCGTTAATTTTCTTTGGAGTTCTATTGGCCCCCCTCGGAGTTCTATCGATTTGTCGAAGAAATGAAACCGATCGGAACTGAAATGAAAGAGCTACGGGGCTCGGAAATTTCGTTTTTTAAAATTAGCATATTTTGTATGAAAAAATTTTTTTTTCTCAGAAATCGTTAATTTTCTTTGGAGTTCTATTGGCCCCCCTCGGAGTTCTATCGATTTGTCGAAGAAATGAAACCGATCGGAACTGAAATGAAAGAGTTACGGGGCTCGGAAATTTCGTTTTTTAAAATTAGCACATTTTGTATGAAAAAAATTTTATTTTTCAGAAATCGTTAATTTTCTTTGGAGTTCTATTGGCCCCCCTCGGAGTTCTATCGATTTGTTGAAGAAATGAAAGCGTTCGGAACTGAAATGAAAGAGCTACGGGGCTCGGAAATTTCGTTTTTTAAAATTAGCATATTTTGTATGAAAAAATTTTTTTTTCTCAAAAATCGTTAATTTTCTTTGGAGTTCTATTGGCCCCCCTCGGAGTTCTATCGATTTGTCGAAGAAATGAAACCGATCGGAACTGAAATGAAAGAGCTACGGGGCTCGGAAATTTCGTTTTTTAAAATTAGCACATTTTGTATGAAAAAAATTTTATTTTTCAGAAATCGTTAATTTTCTTTGGAGTTCTATTGGCCCCCCTCGGAGTTCTATCGATTTGTCGAAGAAATGAAACCGATCGGAACTGAAATGAAAGAGCTACGTGGCTCGGAAATTTCGTTTTTTAAAATTAGCATATTTTGTATGAAAAAAATTTTATTTCTCAGAAATCGTTAATTTTCTTTGGAGTTCTATTGGGCCCCCTCGGAGTTCTATCGATTTGTTGAAGAAACGGAATCGATCGGAGCTAAAATGAAAGAGTTACAGGTGTTTAAAGTTTCGAAATTGTGTAAACTTCATTTCGTGTTTTCAGCACTTTAATCAGCGGAACTATTTTTTTTATTAATAGGGAACTCTAGAACTATTGGAGGGGCTACCAGAACTCCGCTTAAATTTTCAAAATTTTCATAATGGGGGGCCAACTTCACATACATCTTAACATCTAATTATTCACGTCAGTGATATGTAATTACAATTATTATTTGTGTTACTTAACATTAATTTAAAAATGTCACTACGAGTAAATTTCAAAACGTTTATAAAACAATTCACGTCTGATTCAAGTGTAGTGTTAAATGGCATTATTATGTGACGGTCTTCGTTTTTGGTCTGAATTGACGCCGAATTCAGTCTTTAATCAATGGTTAAAAAGAGGTAGTTTATTTACAAGGTTTAGCTCATTACCTACGTTGCCTAATTCTAATGCTACTCGTTTACCACTAACTTTAATTCCCCATAAATATCAAAAAAGCTTTTTCCAGGAGATATTTTAGGTTTTGTTTTTTAATTATTTTTCCTAACTTGTAATAAAATCCAGTAAGTCTCAGTGAACGTGCGTTTTTCTATTTAAAATTTCATTAGAAAAAGTTTTAGTAAAGATTTTACCACTTTACAGACACTATGTAGAGAGTAGATTTAGATTCATCTTATAATTATAATACCATAATACCTATTAGTCTATTATATTTATTATTATGGACATTGTAACATTTTGACGTAGATGTTAACTTTTCGAAGAAGAAAACGAATCAAGCATCTTCGGGAAAATTTTTCGCCTGTCTTTTGATTTCTATTGGGAAATAAAGAAAGGGCATTCCGTTATTATTCTAACAAACAATAAGTATATAAACCTATAGCCTAATATTGATATTGTCTTTGTTTATTTATCACTAATTTTTACAAAAGCTTCATTTAAACTCGACACGATACCAATATTTACATTACTTTAGCAAAATCGATATGAAAAGAACGTTCAATAATCTCTGCTTACCCCTTAATCTTAGGGATTAATTATGTAAATTTGTAGGTATAAAAAAGTGGAATTGATTTCGTGACGAATTTAAGTGAAGGTAATACAAGTACAAATCTCATTACTTATAGCATCTTTATAAAACCAAAACTGTTTTAACTTATAAGTTTCGAGATCATTTTTTTTTTCTTTGGTACTTTGGATTAAGTACCTACATGTAACTAGTACATATACTATGAAATCAGCTCAATCTGATACAAAACAGTACACATGATCCAAATCACACTTAAGTACATATTTCAAAACATGTTATCTTGTATTTTACCTATATCTAGTGACGAGTAAAGTTTTACGAATATTTTTAGTTAAAACAGTTTTGATTGCAAAGTAAATTATAAGTATATCTAACACTTTGATAAATTTAAGTTTAATATGTTAGGAATTACACGAAAAAAGACTTGATCCATTAGGTACTTATATTAATGCCATTATAAACATTTAAATTCCTTTTTAGCTTTGATAGCTTTCGATGATATTGTAAAAATGTATTAGATTCGCTGTCCACAGAGTCGATTCGTAATTTTTTTACGTTTGTCTGCAGGCACTTCCATTATGCCGGCTTAACGAGACGTATATGTACACCATTCAGGAGGATAGCTTTCGAGATATCCTGTTATATTTTTTTCTGCTGTCATGTTCTTTAAAGAAGAAATTACGAGTACATCTGTATTATGAACACATGTGAAAGAATGAATGAAAAAGGAAATTCTTGTTACTCCACTCTATCTACAGTCATATCATTGTCTTCTCTTCACGTTAACTCAGGCGTTACAAAAACGAAACGTCTTCGTGGACAGTGGACCTTAACTTACCTATATTTAGCTAAATGTATATTGTATATTATAAACAAAAGAATGCAATTCGTATTGAAATGTTTTTCACAATTATTTATATAAAAATTACTTATGTAATACAATTAATTGAGCTTTATGTTCCCTAAGTATTGCGGTTAGTTAAATAGCTAATACAATTATCTATCCCTTGTTGGAATTAAGGCTTGAGTTAGGTTCGTGTATACCAGGGTTTTTGCGTACGTGGTTTATAAAGAAATAGACTTTAATGTAGAGTCACATTGAGTCAATACAATTAAAAGTTACCATAATTTCTTCAAAAAATTACACCCTTTGCAGAAATTATATCATTTCATTTTCATAGCTAGTATTCTTGTTTTCTTTTAGAAATGTGTACACAATCAGCTGGGTTTAAAAAGGGACCTATAAATTTGAGTAAACCCCGGTGTATACAATATTATAAAACTACAAAAACATTTGTAAAATCTTGAGATCATGAGGTACTTATGGCCTAGGCTTAATTTTATTACAACAAAGTTTCTATAAATACGTTTGCCTATTATCAAATTAAATAGCCAAGTTCGTAACCTAAGTAAGTAGCCCGGCTAAGGAGATTAAGGTGCCCTGTGTTTTCGAGATCAATGGACGGTGCTTATTCATCTCCTCAAGCTAACATAGCTGAGGCGACTGCTACTTGCAGACTACAGACTGCTATAGTAGCAGTTGTTTCTGCTTATAGACCGTAGGCAGAATGTTGGCATATGGCAGCGCCAGGCTACTATGAAACACAAATCAGGGGCTAAAGACAAAAGCCAATCTACACTTGATTTTTCGTTGTCACTTGGGTGACAGGGAAACGTCAAATCCCATATATTTTGTTTTCGATTCGATCCATTGACAATTGTCGATTGGCTTTTCAAGGTATATTTTAAGAACTGGATAAATTACTATTTGGTAATAATAATAGATTACATGGCAGTTTTTGGTCTTATAAATCTAGCTTTCTAATAACTACATGAAGTTAACAATTCTAAAGCGTACCTATTTAATTATTAAGGTTAATTTTTATCAGTCGCATAGTGACATGTCGCAATACCTCTTATCAAATTACCTCATAATACTGATATTTATCTCTTAAAATACGATATGATATGTGTCTAGAGGCCCTAAAGAACAAAGGCGAAATAACTTTGCATAAACAATCGCTGAAATTGAACATAACTTCAGTATACCGCCGAATTTCCGATATTATTTTTGCGAGGTTAAGTCTTCGTATTTTATACACATAAAGTTTATTCAAATTTTTGCTACCTTTACTGTATGTACCTGGCCGATTTTTACATTTAAAAAAAAACAAATCCCGCCATTTTTCAATTGTTTTCTACCCGTGAAAATGAGTGAACTAACCATTGATATATCTCAATGGAACTAACGATGAAATTCGGTATAATTGTTGAAATTTTATGTTTTTTTTTTACCGACATTATTTTTATGTATTTTATTCGTATTGCGTATGCTCTGTCTTCATATTCACCTTTATTCTAACGAGCATAAACTCGGAGAAAAAGATTAAAGAACACCATTAAGAAAATAAATTAAAACCATTAATTATAATTATTAAAAATACAGTTTCTATTACAAAATATAAATAATAATTAATAAAAAGCCCCTAGTGCCGATTAAAAAAAAAACTCTTTCGTACATACTCGAACAAAACGCCGTATCCGAAAATCCCATAAAATTCCTAGATTTAAATAAAAAAATCGAAACTAATTCAATAAATATTAACAGAAGCATATTTTCTAATTACATGATTCTGAGTCGATTTTGATAAGAGGTATTGTTGGCTAGATAGACTCCATTTGCTCCGTAAGTTCTAGTATGGGGCTCTCGCTGAGTGGCAGCATCGTGGTGGTTGGTGGTAGACTGTGAGCTTGCCAGTTTGACTGTAATATTTACCAAATCCTTAAATTTTTTATAATGAGCGTGTATTCACAAGCGTTCTACGTCGCAAAACATAACTAATTAAGAGCGGGCGAGGCCTAACGGATAGGTTATATAGTAACAGACCAGTGTTCAAATCTCACGAAAATTACGGTTTGTTGTACTTTAGTCGCTCAGTGCTTATAATATAGGCGTTAATTATAAGAATGGTAGGTAGACTATTATAGTTATTAGCACAGTCCTGGAGTAGTACCACCACTTTCAACTGTAACTGTAATTTCTATGTAACAGTAGTAGTTACTAGTTGTCTCATTGATCGCACTCTAGCTTTACGTAAGTAAATAGCTATTACTAGCTAATACTATACAAAAGGCGTAGGTCAAACGAATTTCACAGGTTTTATTTTTTTAAAAATTTTATTACACTAGTCATAATATTACACAAGTCTTTAAAAGACAACCTAGATATTTATAATTTTTAATTGCTAAAGTTTATTTACTCTTGTAATCCATGCATAATACTTCTTTAGTTTTTTCTAAACTTGACTATTTATTTGACATGCAATATAATCGAGATGCACTGAAAAAGCCGTGCATAGCAACTAAAATCTTTGTGCTATCTATACGGTGTCGGAAAAAAAAACAAACAAAATTATACATTTTACATTTATTTAAAAAAATAATCTTGTCTCTAAGTAAAGCTGTTACATCTTACACTATTAGCAAATAATAACAAACAGTATACAGACTTTCACAAAGAAAACAATAAACTTAACTTATTAAATAAATAGATACTTAAAAGTAAACTGTAAAATGAAAATAATTCCGTGAACAGGTAGCTAATTAGGAACATTAAGTAAAATGATCATAAAAACTATAATTATACTGAATATAGTAAGGATATACATATATTACGAATATATTTGGTATAAAAATCGGCGAAATAATTAAAAAAATTAATATTACACTTATGCATTTAGGTACTGGAATCAGACTTCATTAGGGCAGTCACTAGTCAGCCATTAAACATTTACAAAACTTTAAACTAGTTTCAGAAAGTTTCGCAATGTTTTAAGCCAGCACCAAAATTAATTTAATTAAAAAATAATCATATGTATTTATTTCTGACTTGAATCGTTGCAATGTATAGTAAAACAAAAAGTATGGTAGATTAATTTTTTTTTTGCTGTATATAATACGAATATCGAGTATGATCTATTTAATACTTACGAGAAAATATCTCTAAATACATTACGGTTACAGGTAAATATAATAAGTTCACATGTGCCATAAATCACTACTTAATCAACTTTAAAGCACTACTTATTGTCATGCACTTGAACACCTACATATTGACATTTTGTAACATCTATGATGCAGTTTGACATAATTATAGTGAGACCAAACATTTTCTAGCAAATTACTGTCGCCGGTGTAAAGACGTCAAGTGCAGATGTGTCTTTCTTTACACGAGTCGGCACTAACTACAACTACACTAATTGGTCTGGAATACCTGGAAACAGGGTTGCGGCCATTGCGCCGGCCAAAGCTCGCGGCCGTCCTCACGTCGAGCTCCAATCGTCCCCAGCGCCCCTAGAGCCCCCCGCGCCGACAGCTCCGAGATCTGGCAAGCCGATTGCAGACTCGACGGCAGCGTAGACCACTCGCCCTGACGTATGCTGATCTCCATCGATCCCTGATACAGTTTGTCCTCGGAGGTTTCCTCCGTCTTTCCTGCGTGTTTGGGAGACGTGTGCGGACCTTCCACTATGGCTTGGAATGCTAATAGATCTCTGTTCTCGTTCTCTGTCAGTGGTAGGGGAGGCAATATTTGTTGTTGCTGAGCTATTTTATAACTCTGCTGGCGTAACATTTGTCGCCGACTGAGTCCCACCTGCAAGGAGTGTAGGTTCAGATCGTGACTCATACTTTGCGGTGTCATTTGTTTCTGCAGTAGTTGCCTTTTTTGTTGGAATAGTCTGTGTTGCATCAGCTGTTGTTGTAGAGGTGGCTTGTTCGCCTGCGACCCCGCGCTCGTGTGGACCGATTCGCCCTGGTCTTGAAGCTGTGCGACCATTTTAGGACTGGCCGGCATGGGAGGAGAGGTGCTAGAATAATTGTATGTTTCCGGTAGGCTGATTCGTTTCGGAGTAGGATTTTTAGTATCCAAATAATGTGGACTGAAGTTAGCGGCGAATTGGTTGTGTTGCATCTGTCTTTGTGTCATTTCTTCTGCGGGTATCGATGACTGATACTGTGTTTTGAGCTTTTGAGCTTCTTTCTGAACCAAGTGCAACTCGAGCACTCCTTTCGCCTTACAGTTTTCATTCAATCGTTGACTATTGAACGCAATACTGGCGTTTTGTTGGTCATTGGCCTGTGAAGAGGCTTGTTGTGCCACTAAACCGTCACTAGCTCTACGACCTTCTCGAAAATCGACGGGGCTCCTTGTCATCGTTCTGGGACAGTTTTTTGGTGCCGATTGGTAATTGAGAGGATTATGTCGGGCGAGCAACCCGGTACCTGAAGTTTTATTGTTATAAGATGATATATAAACACATGGATGCATGGGACTCGTGTTGACGAGTGCGCTCTCGTAAGATAGCTTATCCTCAGTGGAAGTGCAGCTGGGAAGGCTACTAGCTAGTTCGCTGGAACACTCTGACAGTTGGTAATCGAGACCTTCGAATGCCGAGAAATTGCTTTGCGAGGAGTCGCAACTGAGGTTCTGGCTGAGACTTTTGTTGTTGTAGAACGTGACGACGCCGCTGCTGGAACTGGAACTGGCGTAAGAAGTGAGTCTGGCCCCATCTTCCATGTCCGCCTCGCAACCCTCGTCTGTCGACGTGGAAAACTGCTGCTGAAATTTTGCCGTCTCCGTAGGTATTCCTTGTAATCCAGTATACGCGTAACTCTGCCCTCCGCTGTACCTATTTAACGAAAATTTACTGTCTTGTCTAGGTAAATTGTTCGAATATTGGTCGGTGGATGCGGTTGTCGAGTTAGGAAAGTTCGTTTCTGCCGCGCTAGTGAGGGGCGGCGTCGCGTTTGGTAAAAAAGAAGAATAAGTCGGGATGCTATTCACATAATCTTTGAAAGGCGGAGTGCCGCTTTGAAGCCTCGTGAGATCTTGCTGTTGAGCTTGTGAGACGAGTCTAGTCGACTCTAAAGGTTTCGATTGTTCTAAGATGCTCAATTTAGATTCTGCATGTAGCGTCGGTACAGGGCTGGTGCATAAATTTACAGTGCCCTTCAGCGGAAGGGGTGACTGCTGGAGAGTATTCATAAGCTTTGCCGCTTCGGAACTCATCGTGAATGTTGTCGAATTGGTCAGTTTTAAAGGATCGACATTGAAATTAGTAGCCGAAGCGGAGTTTTGAAGAAAATTTGCAATTATGCTATGATCTGTGCTCGAAGAACTTCTACCACCGTCAATAGTGCATTTAGAGTCAAAGCTAGACGAAGTTAAAAGCCTTGTACCATCGACGCTCTTGGTGGTATCTGATCCTACTGCAGTGGAATGCTGCAGGAGTCGTCGGCAATCCTCACTCGATTGTTTCAGAATGTTCTGTTGCTGCTCATATGTGGATGCGAGTAAGCGATGTGTTGGAGCTCCGTTGTCCGTTAACTTAATCGGTAACCTTTGATTGGATTGAACAACTTCTATGTTTCTCATTGAGAGTAGCCTTGTAGATTCTGTTTCATGGTTTCTGTTGGGTGTCATGGAGTCTGAATTTCCGACTAGAAAACTCCTGTGCGTGTCCGAAGGGTCAGAGTTTCTTTGGAGAAGCCTCTGCTCGGTCATGTTGACGCTGGCCAGAGAGAGCAGCCGCTGTGTCTCGGCAGACGAAGCGTCCACCGGAACAGCGGGAAGAACGGGACTAGCCCGACTGTACTCTCTCCCTTGTGGATCTCCAGTGTGAAGTATCCTAAAAATGCAAAAAGTACTTTTTAGAAAAATCCAAGAAAAATAGTGTTAGGCAATATTATGAGCGATCCTTACCTATGATGATCTCGCCTAATGTCATGACCATCTCTTCCCATTACATGGTCTGATACTGACGAGGGTCTTCGTGAAGGTCGAGTTCTGGCGTCATTGGAAACGTTCACGCTGCTGGCTGCTCGTGCACGCACTCGCTCCAAAAGAAGTAGATATATAGCAGCATGGTGATCGTAGCTATTCGATCGCAGGCTCTTAAAATATACCAATTAAATATATTTAATAAATGTATTGCCAGCATCATTTAAAGGAAATAATCTAGTTGAGTCATAACTCACTTCTTTCGTTTTTACAGGATCTATTCCCAAACTCTGCATTAATTTTAGGATTTGTTCATTGGGTTCATATTGCGACGGAGCTAAGTAGGCAGGTTGGTGTGCAGGACTTCGCGTAGGGTCTGGTAATGTTAGCACCACGTATGGTTCGGCTGCCATCCATCTGTGTTTCTTGATTTGCTCAATGGTGTACCTCTTCAAAGGGTCTAATACGAGCATTTTACGAATAAGCGATTCGCAATCTGAAAATAAAATAATATATTTACATAACGATTATAATAAAATTTTAATTAATATTTATTTTATTTTGAATGGTTTATCACGTGTTTATGAACGTGCGTGTGGGCAATTTTTTTCAAAATTGACGGAGAATTTAATTCGCCACCAAAACCTTGTTGGAAATGTATTTTTCATTTTATTTTAGCACATTATATGACCGCACTCCGCGTGATGTTAACCTAGAGTGCGATCCATAAACGAAGGCGACTGCTGTCAGAGAAGGGAATCTGCAGACAACAGTCGGGCCCGCTATGCCGGCTTGATGAGATGCCTTTTCACACGGCGGTTGAAGGATCCCATGTTATAGGAAGGAGGAAAGACGTGACTGGGTATATCGTTCCACAATTTAATGGAACGACAGAAGAAGGACTAGCTACTAGACTTGGCTGGGACTTTTGTGTGATATTGATAGAAAATTGATTCGTAATACTACAACTTTATGCAAATATTTACTATGACATTCACGAATTGCTATATGGTAATAAAAAGAAAAGAAAAAATACATTTGTACAATTTGCACTTCACTCCGACTAATTTGTGAGCGTTTTCCATTTAAGAAAGGTAAGAATACGCTATAGATACTGCTATAGCAGGCATAGTAAAAAGGTCGAGGGGAGGATAAGTAGCGAACTAAAATTGGTATTCTTAAAGTAATAATGCCACGTCATTCTCCGTAATGATCATCTATCTCTATGTACTCAGTGAAAAGTGCCTATAAAATATTAATTTAGTGATTATTTTTGTTTTACTATATTTTGTTTACGTTAAAAAGACTTTTACAATAATATGGTGTTAAAGTTTATCATTTATATCCGAATATTATTGTGTATTTTTATCTGCGCATCCAGGTTACAAAAGTTTAATAAATTTAATTGCTGTGTAATAATTAACACAAAAATACGTTTCGTTCGTGTAAAATTATCTGGCAAACACGCTTGCCAAGTTTTTTTAAAGACTCTTTTATTCAATGGATCCATTGCCATTTGCTTGTAATCTTTTAATGTTGTCACTATGATTTTATCATCATTTATTAAATATTTAAGATTATTATTTTTTTCTTATAAAATCTTTTTTAGTAGTAGCCATCTGATTGCGGTCCCGAAACGCGACTAGGTCATTTCACGGGTGTTAGACATGAAGGTGGTGGTACTTACTACTCCAGGTCAGTAGACTGGGCTAATAACCATCATCATTCTACGTGTGTACCACTCTTTAAATAATTTCTAAAGATTGCTAAAGAATAGAAATTATCGTTTTATTTCAATATCCGTATCAATCCGGTTTACCCTATTTGAATTTTCTAAAAAAGGTTTCTTTTGATTGACGCAGCGGTAGTAAGGTGAAGGAAAGCTGCAAAGGTCAAGTAAGTCGCAGTTTAGGGGCTGACGTCATTGAAGTTATGGTACAAGTAGACGTCAAAGAAAACCAATCGATCATCATGATATAATATGTTTTGTTGTATTTAGGTATTGAAGAAAATAATGGTCGTTTCAGTCCAATTATGGTATTTAGCTGAACGGGGCTTGAAATTTAGATAACTTTTCAAAAAGAGATAGAGATGCTTAAAACTACGGTTCAGTACATGAATACTGTTGAAACTACAGAAAAATAGGATAATGGGACCTACATTTAAAAAATAATTATAAATAATTTTTTTGCGTACAAAATCGCGGATCAATTCTCAGTATTTAGTATTTCTTGGGTCAATAGCATTTGGTTTTGGAAAAAAGAGTAATATGTACGCAAATTTTGGTGGTCATGCGTCATTCAAAGGAAATGAATCTCTTTCATCCGCCTCATGACGCTCATTGGAGGAAATAAATACTGCATGTGTACCGAAATAATCTTATATAAATAATTCGTTCCCGCAATCCGCACTTTACTTAGTTTAATCAAAACAAAGTTCCAAATCGAGTGACGATTCCACTTATAAATATTCCTTCTCATCGACTTTTAGATGTGCCAAAATAGACCGATCTGAATTGCGTTTTTGCGAGCAAACAAAACAATCCACGATCGAGAGTAATTTTGCACTACTTTATTTACCTTTTTATATATCTTTCTAAAATAAAGTCTATGAGTAGTCGAGTTTTTGCCAGGCGATTCTATTAATACATGCTCAGACGCAAATATCGCGTGCTCAGGCCGTCCATTGACGCAATAGTGTGAAAAATGTGCGGGTGTTATTTAATAGAGATCGAAGGAAAGTCGGGTGGGTGCCCTTATACTCGTATCGCGAGCTCATGGCGACCGTCGCCGTCCGCGCCGCCGTGAACTTGGCTTTACGAGCACGGTTCGTTGTAATGACGAAAAACGACATTGGCTGCTTCGAACTAACGGCGAACAATAAAACGTCGGTAAACAGATCATCAACGTCGGAACGCGTGCCGCCGTCGCTAACTTTCTTGATATCTACCACAATTTCTTTTATCGTACGTATATCTTGGACTTATATGTGCAGAGATACAGAAATCGTGATTCAGATTCCATTCACCTGCGTAATGCGTCATGATTTTTTCTTTAAAGTAGCAACGCTTGTCAACATATTTACAAAACATATTTCGCTTAATAATGTTGGCATACAGCGTAGAGATTTTTCCCGATATAATGTAAAACGCTAATATTTTCAATACCCGAGCTAAGGTTGACGTCAATGCCGCGGGAGTTATCGAGTCGCCTCTGAAAGAAAATACATTTTTCATAATGTCCTCGCCAATGACGATATTCTGTGCGTAATAAGCCTGCCTCGTGCTTTCTTTATTCACTTATATCTATATTCTACCTGATATTGTTTATTTTTACAATTATATTTGAAATATTCATTGAAGCGTACCAATATATTAAAATAATTGATACACTATCGTATACCAATACAATGTACGTATACATTATACATATAATGCCCTAAACCCCAATTAGGGTTATAGGTACAGGTACAAGGACCACACAAACATCGACCCAGAACAAATATGTACCTTCAATAAATATCTTTAAAAATATATCACAAATAAATATTTGTTTCTACCGGGAATCATACCCGAAACAGCTTCTAAGCATAACACAGTGCTATGATGTAGAAGGTTATTTATTATCGCGTATAAAAGGAATCATAAACTCAGCGGTTTAAAACTGAAGTAAAATTAATTGTTTGTAGTTTAACAGACGTAATTAGATGTAAATTACACTTTTTGTGACGTGAAATCTCTATTACATCGAAGTAATAGTTGGCATCGCGTGTCGTATATCGGCTTAGCCTCATAACCGTATGTTGTAAATTGTTTTTTGTTTCTATAACGTCATACCTACTATATTTACCTATAGTCTGTACTATTTTCATGTTATCTTACTATTTTTATCGATATGTTATTAAATAAATATGGTTAAAATATTCCCAATTGTTTATTTAAGTTAAGGAACTATTGACTGCTGTTTTCAGTTCAAAACATTAAAATAAAAACAAAAACCCTCCTCTTGAACTTCAATGACCTTATAATAATTTATCAAAGTAAGAATCCATAAAATCAGTAAAAATATTTAGGTTGCACTGATGTGACATGTAGGTAAACAATCACACAGAACCATTAATCATGTGTAATAATAATTCATCGCCACGCACGATATATCAACGTAGTACGAAGTCAGAAAAGATATTTTTTTAAGGCAAATAATATGAAATATATATTATTAGAAAATGTAATTAAAATTTACATCATTCTCTGAAAGTCAAAATAAAAATAAAAGTTTCCTTAATTAAATAGATTAATATTTAAATAAGAAATTTTAACAGAATAAAGTTATAATTAAGTAAAATCAGAGCTTATTAAATAATATCTAATTCAAGAACCTCGAGAAAGGATCCGAAATAATTGAAACTTGTTCATAAGACAACAAGTCAACATTTTTCCAGGACGCGAAGTTTCCATTATAACTTCGAATTATTCATAAACTGGTCTACTTTTATGATAAATCGGGTTATATTTTGCCCTCTAAAGTTTTTATAACATCGACTATACGAGAACAAAGTTACTTTCCTCCTATATTTATGGGTAAAATTGAAAATTATCTTTTCGAACGTTCTTCCTTTGTTTTCATATTATAAAAAAAGTTTTATTCTCTAAAGATTCGGAATCAGAACATATTTTTCCCCAATTAATTTATAAGTAGATCCAACTGTTTAATAACAAAAACATTAGTCCAAGCTGTGGTCGTAACAAAAACGTAACCTTTTCGGGATTCTTTTACCCGCCAACCCAAATAAGCGAATAGAACGCGAAATCCTTAGAGCAGGAGGGGAGGGACGTAGGCAGTTGCAAATCCTTTGAACGACAGGCCATTGTATTCAGCGGACCGTGGAGTGAAAAATTTCGCAATTTTTTAACGAGACAATAGCGTGCTCATATTTCTTCATGTAATGTGGAGCAATGTTCATTATGGTTATAGATAGTTATATCTTTTAATTAAATCTGTGAAAATATAACGTTTGTTGTCAAATGGGTGTGTAATGCAATAGTCTGATATTATTTGATGTCATTGTTTCAGTTTCTCTGCAAATAGTATGATGTAAAAAAAATAAAATTTAAAAATAAGTAAAAGGCTAAAAAAAAAAATTAAAAAAAAAAAAAAAAAAAAATGAATTCACGAAGGTGTTCAAATCTCCCTAAATTCTGACCGGTATTAATCAAACTATTATAATAATGTACAAACGCTAGGCATAGGCGTATAGGCATAAAAAAATTAATATATTTGTGTCAAATAAAAAATGTGGCGAATGTGATATGGGCAGCAATATTTTTGTTAACAGTTTAAACGTTCTTTGTAATTTTGTTTAATTTACGCCATCCTATAAAATACCGGTAAAAAAGTTTAACAATTTCAACCGATATAATCAATAAAAAAAATTATATTATTTCATACAGTAAAGCAGCCGTCGCTGGCCAAATGTTATTTATTTAAATAAACTTACAGAAATATTTTATAAATCCTTATAATAACATCATTAAAAATGTTTTACGTCAAATTCGCGATAATTGCTTACTATCTATATCTACATATAGACGCAGATATTTATACTTGAAACACGCAAGCGTCCGCGACACTGGCTACTATTTTAGGAACGCCCGTCATCATTACGAAAACACTAGATTTACTAAAAAGGGCATTATTATAGATAACGAGAAAGCGAACACATGAGGCCAGGCCCAACTAAGCGGTCCATGAACGGAAACAACTGCTATCAGACAGAAATATTTTATAAGCAGTTGTAGCCTTCGCTATGCCGTCTTGAAATGACGTTTAGGCATCATATATTGACACGTCTCTAGTTATATCTGGCAATTTCCAAGCTAATTGATCCCGAAAGGAGACTAGGTGTTAGTACCCTAGGACGGCAGACTGGGACAATAACCATCATTAGTCTGCCTACTACATTAATTAACATATTTCCTATATATTCGTGATCTTTTTTTATTTATATTTTGTTGTAGCTCGGCATATGGCAACACTCCGCCTAATGTAATGCTGAGTCTGGTCCATGAATGGAAATAACTGTTACTACAGATAAATTTCTACAGACAGCAGTCGCCTTCGCTATGCCGGCTTGAGAAGACTTTTCTCGTTATACTACCCCAGGACGATAGACTCGGCTAATAACCATCATCAGTCTGCCTACCACTCTTTAATAGTAGCCTATTGGCACTGAGCGACCAAAGTACATATAACATGGTTACATTGGTACAGGACAGAATTTAGCGAGGTTCGAACGAGGGTCTCATCGTTCGTGAGTTCACGTGTCTTACCGCTAGACCACGGCCGCTCTCTATATATTGGTGATCTTTCTAAATGTGATTTAATGTAGGTGGAAGGAAATAGGGAGGTCCCATTCACGTCTCGAACACGGGATGCATGATTGAGCACAGCTGATGACGCAAGCGGCTTTGTCAGATTATCGATTTCATTATTTTTTATCTCGTTACCGTACAACAATAGTTTTCCAATAAATCTATTATTTTCACTTCGTTATTGCGTATTTAAATGTAGATCAGGATTATAGGGAACTAATAAAGCAAAATTTTTATCCGGCTTACGTTCCACTTATGGAATTAGGAGATTTATGGTTTACTAGCTGTCGCTCGCGACTTCATATACATGCGTGTAATTACTATTATGCGTTTAATTTGACAAATGACGACTTTCCCATACAAACTTTTACTCCCTGATTTACCTCCCTTATAGATGATTTTGCAGAAACATTGTAATAAATATTTATTTCCTTCATATTTTTTCAGACAAAAGGTATTTCCTTGCCAAATTTTATCGAAATCTGTTCGAAATTTATCGAAATTAGACGTCGAAGGTTAACAAACATACAGAGCTACATAAATACTAATATAAAAAGATACTAATATAAAATTTATAATATTAGTATAGAAGTATAAATTATAAGATCTTAAGACTTTAGGGCCACCTTCTGCTGCGAGCGGAGCAGACTCTGTAATGACTCCGCTGTCTGCGGAAGAGCAAAAACCGCTTGCTGCCAAACTCTTACTTAGTGGAAGGCTGCCATTATTAATATAGATATGTGTAAGGTAAGGGAAACGAGCAATCAAATTATATCGAAACGTGACATGTCAAGTTATGGCATATAATTGTACCACTAACTATCATATTACACCACTAAATTTGACTTTAAATAAGCACACCATTCCTAACATAAAGAGGAACTAAAGTACCTAACTTATTAACTTTCATAATAAAACTTATAGCTCTTAGATTATGAAATAAATGAGTGTTTGCGAGAAACGTGACCTTTTACTGCGTTTGACAGTTTCTCTGAAGCGAAACACCCTAGTGTGGCGTTTTAATTACTTTGGAAATTGGATTAAGTTTGTCAGATCCGGCTCGTGGAACATCTAAACATATTCTCGCTATAAGACGTGCCTCAAAATACACCGCTACTTAGTCCAAGCCATATTTTAGATTAAGCTTTAAAACTATTTCAACTAAAACTGTTGATTGTAGGTTAAGTATTTTGAGTTCATCTGAAGGCAAAGAGAAATTATTGTAGAGATCTAATCTTCTTTGAGAAATCTTGGTAATTACAAAGGAAAGTGGACGTTTACGTTAGCTTATCGGGACAAAACGAGCGGGACTTCTCGCCCGAAACTTCCAGAAACTCTATCTAACTAAATTACACCACGTAAATCCGCACGTTTATAGCATTTTTATATGACATGTTTTCAGACTTAATTATTCTAGAACCTTGTCGGGTCTATACAGAGCTTAATTTTTTTTGTAGTAGCTCGCCTTATGACATTCTCCGCGCAAACAACTGCAACCACAAATTAATTTCTGCAGGCAGCAGTCGCCTGCGCTATGCCCGCTTTTTCTCGCTATATCTGGCTTCTTCCAAAACTAGGTCACTTGATGGATAGTAATAATGGCAGATGAATGGCCAATAACCATCATCAACAGCCTACCTACCACACTTTTGAATTATATTAACTTAATTTAAATTGGATTAATTCGTGTAATATTTAGGATTCATAGACAATTATTATAATTTTTAACTTAATTACCTTCACTCATGAAGTATGGTATCCTGAATCTTCCAGAAAGGACTCTATCTCTGAGTGATTGAAGCGTTGAACCATCAAATGGGAGAGCCCCACAGACTAGCACGTATAAAACCACACCCAAACTCTGTAAATTGCGAAGAACAAACGGTTTTAAAACTTCCATGAAAAGTGGAGCGACTATTATGAAAAATATACTTTGAAAGTTGGAACATTTACGTAAATTGGTCTCAAGAAAGGGACAGAAACAAGACAGGAGAAGATCGATAGAGGTCTTTGTTAAATGACACAATGACTAATTGAACGTTGGGTAACTTTAGATTTTCTTTATTTCTTTTTTAATTAAAAACAAAAGGCTTTAAGAAAAATATTAATTATTTTTGTGTGGTATTCGTTAACTTACCCAAATATCTATTTCAGGGCCAGTATAACGTTTTCCTTCAAATACTTCTGGAGCAGCATAAGGTGGTGATCCACACCACGTAGCTAAGAGTTCACCATTCGTATAATAATTACTAAATCCAAAATCAGCTATCTTGATATTCATATTTGCATCTAGGAGTAAATTTTCGGCCTACAAAATATAATTAAAAAAAATATTAAATTCTAAAAAAAATAAACTTCGTCTGATGTTGAGTTACAGCGCGATCCAACAATGAACGGAAACAACTCCTGATAGAGAGAAATGTCTGCATACAACAGTTTCATCCGCTGTTCCTCTCATAATATTTGGCTACTTCTAAGCTGATTCCGAAACGAGACAGTCACTTTACGGTGGTTACACTCGAACGTGGTGGTATTATAGCCTGGGACATCAGACCGAGCTAATAAACATCACCAGTCTCTCTACCACTGGAATGTAAATTCCACATGACAGCAACTATGTACTAAGAAAATAAACTTAACGAGTCAAACAAAACAGTCTGAAGTTTTGACCTCAACAAATATCTTACGAAAACCACTTAACATCACCATTGTTTACACAACTAGAAACTATAGTTTATGACTTTAATTTTAATACTAGTTGTTGCTCGCAACTTCTTATGCGTTTAATTCTCTATACAAACGTTTATTCCCCATTTTACTCCCTTAAGGGAAAGCTTTGAATCTTCATATCCAAAATTTTATATTATTTATTGTAGCTCGGCATACGACTACACTCCCTGATGCAAAGCTAGAGTGCGGTCCATGAACGAAAACATCTGCTACTACAGATAAATTTCCACAGGCAACAGTCTTTACTATACCGGCCTGAGGAAACGATTGTGCACCATCGACAGTGCACACTCCTCTTATTATACCTGTCTACTTTCAAACTGATCTTAAAAAGTGATCAGGACACTTCGCGGGTATTACATTCAAAAATGGTGGTACTCATCCGCTCTCACTCACATTTCACCCCTTCTGTAGCCCATGTTCTTTCTTAGGATGCAATTAATCTATCTCCTTAGCAATTTGTATCGAAATCTGTTCTGCGGTTTGGGTACAAAAATGTAACAGACAAACAGTATAGATCTAGGTGACATTTAGATTTACATTATTAACTTGGTCATTGTACAATGTACAGTATACACAATTATAAATGAACGTTTGCTTTATTACTGATCTACGTTAGAAATGACGCTAATGGAAACCTATTGACTGCCAAATGACGGACGATATATCAAGCTAAATAAATATAATATGTTTTGTTTAATTTTATACATTGTTTATCTTACATATTTAAAGACTAGTAGGCAGTCTGACGATGGTTATCAGCCCAATCTACCATTCTAGGGTAGTACACTTTCAAGTGTAAAAGTCAAGTATAATGAGAAAAGTGTGAACTGTAAATTTACAACTGTAAATTCGTTTCTTCAAGTCAGCATAGAGGAGGTGACTGTCGCCTGTAGACATTATTGTTTTATGGTAGCACTTGTCTTCCAGCTCATGGTACGGTTCATTAAGCTTAACAAAAAATAAATATTTACCTTGAGATCTCTATGTACGATTCGTCTATCGTGGCAGTATTCGACGGCTGATAGAATCTGCCAGAATTTCCGTCGCGCGGCTTGCTCCATCATTCGACCATACCTCGCTATATAATCTATAAACAAAACTAAATGTAAATACATGATTTACATCATTACACTATATAATTTAACATCAGTAGTACAGTTACGTGCTGGACTAAAAAAAAAATAACTAAGTACGTTATGTGTGTTACGTGCGTACTGCGAAACTGTGGAACTCTCTCCCGGTGTCTGTGTTTCCCGAGAAGTACAATATGGGCCTCTTCAAATTAAGGGTAAACAGGTACCTCATAGGCAAGCGTGCTCCACCTTAGACCGCATCACTGCTTAACATCAGGCAGGGTGCGGTCAAACGTTTGCCTATTAAGCATAAAAAAAAAAAAAAATGTGTAAAAAAATGCGAGACCCTTTCCCTTTATTTAATAATGCGTTTAACGCGATTCTATCCTTAGGGAGTAGCTTATACGTATAATATCTGTCACGCATCCATGTTTAAAAACAAAACAGAAAAAAGAAATCCAAAACGCTCCTCAAATAATACAGGTGAACTTTTTAAGTGTGCGTGAATGGCTCAATACGAAACTAAACAACAAGAGAACGGAAAATACTCAGAGGTTTTGGGGCCGGTTTTCATAAAACACGGGATAAAGTAAAAAGCCAATCAATAGTTGTCACTTGATCGAATTGACAACAAAATGGAATTTGACGTTTTGTTATCACTTAGATGACAGTAACTTTAGTCCCTGTATCATTAATGTTTATGTGTTATATTCCTAGCCAGAAACTGAATCATTTTGAAAGAAAAAAAAACATGTTACATCATAGAGTGGTGTAGTTAATAAGGATCAAATTTTGGTAAGAAATGAGATACCGCGAAGTAGAGAAAAGTGTTGATTATTGAAAAATCTGTAATGGTGCAGTACAACAAGTTTTCATTAAAACCGGCCTGGCATCAGTTTGGAAGTGTTACGAAATGACTGTACTTTTTTTTAATTGTAGCTCGGTATGTGACAACACTCCGCCTGATGTAAAGCTAGAGTGCGGTCCATGAATGGAAACAACTGCTACTACAAAGAAACCTGTGCGGGCAGCAGTCGCCTCCACTATGCCGGTTTGAGGAGACGAGCATGTACTATCTAGATTGACAGTGCACACTCCTCTCGTTATACCTGGCTACTTTTAAACTATTCCCGAAACGCGACAAAGTCACTTCACGGGTGCTACATTCGAAACTGGTGGTACTACCCCAGAACGGCAGACTGGACTAATAACATCTAATAACTGTCAAGGAGGAGGAGACGAATGTGAACCACCCGGCCGGCATAACAGAGGCGACTGTTGCCTGTAGAAAATATGTAGTAGCAGTTGTTTCCGTTCATAGATCACATTCTAGCTTTACATCAGGCTGAGTGTTGTCATATGCCGAGCTACAATAAAAAAAACTGTATGTACATTTGGAACAGACATAGGAATGACATCAGAGCAGGTGCGAGGCCACATGTCTAGTGCATTATTCATCTGCATCCCTCTATCCTCGCCTCTTGCATTTACAGCAAGGACGATCCATTCTAGACCACACCTTGGTCTAGAAAACATTTTGCCAGACTATCTGTGCAGATTGAGGAAAATGCACCAAAATTCCCTTTGTATGAATTGCTATTTATTGCATTGTTAATTAGTTGGGCAAATGTGAGCGTCGAGAGATTTGTGAATCAATAAATTTTCCTTAATTCCTTTACGTTTGAAATTCCAACACAATTTGCAAAAATAGTTGCTGCGACAAATTAACCTTATTTTTATTTATTTATTAGATATCCCCTAAAAATATTTTTAAGTACATCAATAAGTACGCGAACTATATGTATATATATGCAGCATTGTTTAGAAATATACAAAAATAAAAATAAATACTACATTAAAAGAAAATAAAAAATATGACAAATATTTTTTATTATTTATTGTAAATCCACAACACTCCGCAAATGCGGTTCCTGAACGGAAACCACAGTTACTACAGATAAATCACTAAAGACAGCGGTCGCCTCCGCTATGCCGGCTTGAGGAGACGACGAAAATTTAGGAAAATATTTTTTTTAAATTATTTTAAATATATATTATCTTATTTTTTTTGGTTATAAATTTTTTATTATTTTTAATGTGTGAAATATTCGTGAAAGGTTTTTAATATATTCGTTTAAAACAGTTTCAAATAAATCTTGAACGACACAGCTATTGTCGACGACGTTCGTTCGGAGCGAGACGTAGTGTATGTAGGTAGGCAGGCACGTAGTCAGCTGTGCCCGAAATTATTTCTCACACCCCTTAGTAACCCGAGGAACCTCCCCAGTACTCCCTCCGTCGTGACGTCACTGCCAAACCGCTGACGTCATTGTCCGACGTATATACAATGTGCCCTTAATCGATTTTAAGGTTCAAAAGGTTTTCTAACATTTGTTTTACGTTTGTAAGGTTTAAACTTTAAATATCAGTTTACATCATTAAAAGTTTTCCATTATTTATTTTGAAAATATTGTATTGAAAATAATATGCATGTGACCGCATTCCGGCTGATAGGTGACGCTAGAGTGCGATCGATGAACGTAGATAACTGAAAACATGGAGACAAATGTGCACCATTGAAAATGCGTTGTATCCGGCTACTTCCAGGCTGTTCTAGAAACATGACTAGGTAACTTCACAGGTGTTACAATAAAAGATGGCAACACCACCCTTTTAAAGAAAATTAATTACATAAATAATAACTAAAAATTCCCATAAAAAAAAAGTGTATAAAATTGTTTTAAACCGTTTTTAGAGACAATAGCGGAGGGAATCATTTGTCAGTAATTGTTAAAGTTTTGTGGGAGTATAATCTAGAATTCTAGATCAATGTTAATTCCAGTTCAGAAACTTGAACGTTCTACTCGTTCTTGTTTGGAAACGATCGGGGGCGCTGAATTTTTTATACGTTTCAATCTTCACTATTCGTACCTATATTATTAAAATAATTGTTATTTATTTCTATAAATTAATATTGTCGTTCTTTAATATTTTTAAAAATACGGGTCGTTGACGTTAGACTTTTCTAGGAACGTGACAATAGTGAAATTGTAATGAAGACCGACTAAAAGATTTTTTTTACTAAAGTATTTATTTCTATAATTTAGTTCTATACTAGAAGAGTATCAATTTGTTTTGGTAATTTTTTGGCAAATATATTCGGCAACATACAACCAAGGCTTATTCAAAACGTGCAATATAGCTTTGTCACTATTAAGCATGCAATGTACATTAACAAAGTTGACTTGTTTAATTTTAACAACAAACTTTGCAGGCTCCCTTCTAACAATGCATAACAATGTCACTTGCTTGCAATTAGCAATTACTTGTTTATTTGTAGCCGTAACGTTACTTAATATTTATTAAGTATTATTTATTATATTATACTAATTATTATTTAATAGTAATATTTAGAGAATAACAAATTGATATACAAGATTCTTTATTATTAAATTATGATGAAAATTGAAAAAAATAAAAAACAAAAAACAACTTAATTTAATTATAAAACACAATATATTAATGAGCATTTATAAATAATTATTACAAAGCCACAGAGACCGAGAAATATTTATTTTAAAAGGTTTATTTTGTTGCGGTTTCCTCCATTTCGACTTGAAACCACAACAAACAAAAACGATTCAACTAATTACTCGTACTTTATTTCCAAGTAATCGATTTATAAATTGACTTTTTTTATTCAACTTACCAAATATTTCGCCTTTACTCGCATATTCTGATACGATGTAGATCATGTTTTTTGTTTCCATAACCTGCAACAACAAAATTTAAATAATTAAATTGAAAATTAAATAATTTCCCTTAAATGTTATTTACTCGTATTTCTTAAATCTTAACTACTTAATAGCAGTTGAATATGCAGAAAGTTTATTTATAAAATTATGATATTTAATTGCTAGGAAGGTCAACAGTTTAGTGCAAGGACAGAGAAAGTGTTATTAAAATAATATCGTAATGGTGTATAATTGTTTCATCGCTCAATTTTAGTTTCATTGACGTAAATAGTAATAACAATTACATAAGTTATGTTCAGGAAGAATTCAAGAACTAAAAATGCGGTGACGTTTACATCGGCCACAGTTACCACGCAATTCAGTGATTCACTCCTGTATTTATAGTTGTTTAGATTTTTACGGAGGCCATGCTCGGTTCACGGGCACGATTTCACCATACCGCGCTCTATGGACTGACTACTATTAGCATACATTACTCGTATCTGCGGCTAGCAAAACAGGATTAGAACTCCAAAACTGAATAATAGCAATGGATTTGTTGATGAAATGTCCGATTTCGTGTAAATATTAGCTTACAGAATTGTAATCATCGGATTCTTCGTTTCGTATTTTGCAAAATTTTTGTTTCTCCGTTTGCGATTGTCTTTTGTTATTGAATTCTATTTCATTTTCGTTAACGTCTTTTTCTCTTTAGATCGTTATTTTATTAAATGTTAAATGAGTGTTTTTATTGATCGTGATCGATAGGTAGCATTAATAGATCATTTAATTTCTTAAAACTGTTAGTATTTAGATTACAAAACATGTATGTTTGTTCACACACGTCCAAATCCCGTCTGTTCAAATGTATCATTTGCGCTTGGGAACATTTTATGAATGAAGTAATCCAGACGGATGAAATTCTGTATTATGTAACTCAAGCTCGACGCTATGTTTAAAAAATGTATGTAGATAAGAATAAAACTTTTTTCTTATATTTTTTTCTGAGAGTAGTTTAAAGTTTCGTTTATTTTTGACGTTACTTGTGAACACGCGTTGTTGTATGCTCAGTGAAGCAAATCAATAAGTATGGTATTTTTCAGTCAAGTCCTGTGTTTTTGGTTGTAAAAACATGCATGACAATTATATTTCTTTCTTCGTCAAAATTTATGACGTCTCGGAAGTTAGCTGCGGGCGCTACTTCGCGCCGCAAAATCAGGAGTTAATTTATATATTATAATAAAAAAAAAATATATTTATAATAAAAATATATTCCGCGGACGGGTAGCGTGGGGGTGTGCCCTTCCCTCGCCCTTTTATCGAGCCCCGCTGATACCTTAAGGGTCGTTTGCACCAGAAGGCCGGTTAAAGTAACTTTAACTATTACTTATACGTTTACATTATGGTGTATATTTACTCCACACGAGTTGCACCATCGCGTCGCCGCGCCTGTCATTTTTAACGGTTACTTTAACCTTAACCGTAACCAGCGAATCTTGGCTTGGTTAAAGTTAAAGTAATCGTCAACCAATGTTGCTAACGTCAAATGTATGAAATGAAGCCAAATATGTTTTCTATTATTTTCGAGATCAGCCACCCTTTTAACGATAACAATATGAATTTACACGATATTGCAACGCGTGTGGAGTAAATGTAAACGTTTAACGGTCGTCGTCGCTGTAAAATTAATTTTTGTCAATGTAAAATTGTCAAAGTTATATTAACCGGCCTTCTGGTGCAAACGATCCTAATGTGTGTATTGCTTAGCGACTTGTGACTAACTTCGGAGCCGCCATAAAGCTTGGTTCGTAGTATACCTTAAAAATTCTTTACATTTGAAAAATATTGCAGTAAACATTGCAATAATTATCTGATGACGTAACCACTAACGCAATAAAGTATTTTATATTAATATTTACGCAAGTGTAGTTAGTATACCTCTAAAACTATATGTGCGGTAATAATTCATTTTCATTCATTCATTTCATTCAGCGTTAGGCAGACTGATAATGGTTATCAGACAGTCTGCCGCCCTGGAGTAGCACCACCACTTTCCAATGTAACAGCCATGCATATTCGTCTCCTTAAGCCGGCATAGCGGAGACGACTGCTGCCTATAGAGATTTCTCTGTAGTACCAGTTGTTTTCGTTCATGGACCGCACTCTAGCTTTACACCAGGCGGAATGTTGTCATATGTCGAGATACAATAATAAAAATAAATAATAATAATTTGTTGTTACCGTTAAAAATGCTTCGCGTAACATATTTCAGAAAGTGAGTAAAGTCGCTTTCGTATAACATTTTAATATGAGCTCCCTTTAATATAAATGAAAAACAGATATCATCAATTACTAAAGCATTTAATATAATAATAACCTCAAATATTGCCTCAAAAAAAGTCTAATTACTCAATAATCCGGGTGAAAAAAATTAAACCTGATTGGTGATAAGGAATGTAGATTTATTTTCCTACAAAATTAACTAAAAATAATTGACAAACTAAAAAAAAAAAATTGTGGGCCCATTTCTCTTAGGCGAAATCCTTTACTTTGAGACTAACAAATTGTTTTCCGCTAAAGTGCGATCCAGTCGCCTTTGCTGCAGGTAAATGTCTTTATATGCGGCTATAAACTTTCAAGAAATGCGATTAGGATGCTTTTTAAGTCATGTCTACGATTTCAAATAATGTCATAACAACCGGACAAAATTATACCACAATAAAAGTAAAATAACAAGGTGTAGTATTGCAGACAGACATAGTAAACATCCTGTGAGGAAGGGACAGTTTCCTTCTGTTGTATTCTTTATCAGTAAATAGATGGTGTATCCGTGTTATTCAAGGAATTGTAATTGTTACTGGAAGCTGGAAATTAAACGGATGTCTTTAATTAAAATAAAGATCTACGATACGTTTTGTACAAACAGACCGTCTGTTTATATTAAGTGAATAAATCCGTCAATTAACGAAAAATAAAAGAAACAAACGAAATACAGTTATTCTGTGGGTAAGCCGGGTGTTTTCCTTAAAGACCTTTATCATTTTAACAACTGAATAAATTAAAGTAGCGGTCGATGAGCGGGGAGGACTGCTACTACAAGGAAATGTCTGGAGGCAGCAGTAGTATTCGCTATTCCGTCTTCAGGAGACAAATTGTCAGTGCACAAACACTCAATTTATCCATCTACTTCCAATGTGATCCCTAAATTCGTCGATCACTTCACTTTAAAGTTGTGGTATACTAACCCAGAACGGCAGCTTGCCTACCACTTTTTCTCCCTATCATCTCTCAGAATAATTTAAAAGTCATTTACTTTTAAATAAACGTTTAGTTCATTGAATATTTAGCGTATTCATTGATTATTAAAGTTTATATGAAATTATTATGCAACCATTGTCCCACACGGTTGTTTGTTGCATTTCATTAAATGCTCGATCGATTACGAAACATCTGATTGTTTAATTGAAACCGTAGCTGAATTTACAAATCTTAAACGTACTTACAAAAACACGTTTATGTCATTTTTGTATTTAATTGTTTTGTGATAAAAGTAATGACTGTACTTTCGACTAGTAAAATATTATTTAAAAAAGTAGTCGATTCGTACATTTCGTGCGAATCGCCCCATAACCCCAAGTTTTATAATAAACTAGCTGTTAGCCTCAACTTTTTTCAAGACAAAAAGTAAGGTATGCCTTTCCTTCGTTTGCAATGTTTCTGCTTACCCAAATTGCATCGAAATGTGTTCGGCGGTTTAGGCGTAAAAATGTAGACAAACGGTTACTTTATATAGAAATTGGTAATTTAACTAGACATAAAAATACTAGACAAATGCTAGTCAAAAAAAAAAAATTCTCTGAGCTATTTGCCAATGTGGTTTTGTACTTAATATATACAAATAAACTGTATTAAAGTATATATTTTTTTACATTTGATATTATCAAAAAATACAAGAATTAAATCTTTTATATTTTTATTTGTTGACATTAATAAATAAATAGATAAGCTTAATAAAATAATTAAAAACGCGGAAGAAAACATAATTAACGTTTACTACTTTACGTTTTGGAATAATACAAATATAATAAGGACAACGTACGGTTAATCGATTGAGATTTCTATGTTTGGTACAAAGACATAATATTTTATAGTTTATTTATTTACAGCTATTTATTTAGTACAGCTATTGTTGATGATAGCTTAGAGGCTATTCTGAGGTTACGTAAATGGGAGTTTCGGTAAATTTTGAGCTTCAAAGCTCGGATTAGACGAAGCTAATTTTACAGGCTAGTAAGCTAGCAAGTCAATAACTCTGGCTTTGTGTATACACAAACAGCTGGCTAAAATGAAGCTAGTTTTGTATATACAAATCCAGTTCCTAGCTTACAATTATAGCTTATAAAGTTTCGTTTTTAATGGTAACTCATAGATATTACGTATACATGCTGAAATAACAAATATTCTTGAATACGAATCGAATGAAAAAGGAAACTTCGTGAGCTCTTGGTAGGCCCCCAATTTTGGTATCTATATGTTCATGGTAGAACTGGGATTTAAGATACATTTTCATCATCATTATTAATTGTCACGCCTTTTTGCCACAAGGATAGGCAGGGACAATGGAACGCCACTTGCCACGATCCTGAACACAACTCCCTCGCTTTCTCACATCCACGATTCTCTTCATACAAGCCCGACGGTCATGGGCACTAGGGCCATTTAGATCAATTTTCTTAGTTGTTCAAATAAGTTGTTGTTATATTTTTGATGCTGACTCTACCTCCTGTAGTTTTAGTAGTAAGGCCTAAATAGCGTAATCTTTATGCAAAAGAATGCCAAGACGTCTTCGTATATAATGAGCCTTTTGTAAATATAAAACGTGACAAATTGCGATCCATTTTAACATGAGTGTAACGCCAATAGAGGTCAAGATACGAAAATTATGTCAATAATTAATCTATACATATTAAGTACGTACATGTTCTCAATAATCGTACTTACCCTACTTACTTAAAAGTGAAATCACGCACGCCTTTAGAAACTAGAATAATTGTTATGTTTAATTGAAATTGTACATACATAGTTTCATTATTTATTTATTTTAGTCTCGCAATTAATATTGAGACATTTGTATGGTTTTTAAACATTTAAAATTAATTTAAATTAATCTAGAGTGGTAGGCAGTGATGATGGTTATTTGTCTAGTCTGTCGTCCTGGGGTAGTACCACCACTTTCGAATGTAACACCCGTGAAGCGACATTGTCGCGTTTCGGGAGCAGTTTGAAAGTAGCCAGGTATAACGACAGGAGTGTGCACTGTCAATCTAGATAGTACATACTCGTCTCCTCAAGCCGGCATAGTGGAGGCGACTGCTGCCCGCACAGGTTTCTCTGTAGTAGCAGTTGTCTCCATTCATGGACCGCATTCCAGCTTGACATCAGGAGGAGTGTTGTTATATGTTAAAAAAAATCCTGAATCTCAGCGTAACAGACGACTGCGCTGACCACCACGCACAATCCTTCGATATAACAAAAATATGATAAAGATGCCCTAAACGTTTTATTAGAATAAATACGGTATTACTTTTTTCAGTGATAAGGTCTACTAACCTTACGGTATACTCTTGATAACCGTTACACTAACCCTCAATCAGAGTAATGACATGTCACACATGAAAGACCCCTTTATAAATAAATAGGCATTGAGTATAGACTTCTTCGTTTTGCTTCAAATAGCCCGATGAAATAAGTCTTCCTTGTGCAACTAACTGTATATTTCGCAACTGCTTCTGACAGGATTTTTTTTTATTAATTAGGTCTAATATTGGCTATATTTATCATCAACTATTCAAGCATTATCGCACAAGAAAAAGTCCAATTTTTCAATAACCCGAGTAAAAAAATAAATGTGATTGGTGATAAGGAATGTAGATTTTTTCTGCACGAGTTAAAAATTATCGACAAACTCGAGAAAACAAATTTCGTCTTAGGAGAATTCTTTCTTCGTAATCAAATAATTTGAAGCAAATAACCTTTTTGTTACTAATTAGCGTTTAACAGTATTACAAATAGAACATATGCTACAACCTTTTCAATCATCAATCATCCGCTAGTTTTTTAATGAAGTAAAAAAAATGCTTCACAAACTCGTTTTGTATACGGTCTATAAACTACAAACTTGCAGGTAATTGATAAATGTATTAGTTCCAGTAAAGAATTTCGCATTAGTGACGTTTGACCTAGCTTTGGACGTGACTTGTTTATTGTAAAAACAACTAGAAAATGACGTCATAAACGATTAGAAAGAAAATAATGTTCTCAAATAAGTATGCTTTTAGTTTCTAAGTAAAGCGACAAAATCCAGTTTATTCCGCAAAAGAAGTTTGATTCGAATAATATTAAATTCGAAATACGTTTCGCGAATTTAGGCGTGGGTATTTGGAGACGAGATAACGAAACGTCAAAACGTTTTGTTTTCGATTCAATTAACAATCTTCTTTGGCTTCGGACTAAGGGGCTCAGTTAGGGCGATTTAAGTTGACTGTAGACGACTGCTGCTTGCGAACATTGTGGTAGCAGTTGTTTCCGCTTACGAATCACACTCTAGGTCATGTCCACACATCAGGAGAGTAAGGACACATGCTGAGCTTCTATAACAAAGAAGTAGGTTTCAGATCGATAACAAATCTTACCTGATAAAGCTTAATAATATGAGGATGATCCAGTCTCTTCATAATGTCGACTTCTCGGTAAACCTTCTTCAAATTGCTAGCATCTAATTGTGATTTATCTATTATCTTAATTGCTACCTGTAACAATGAAAACATTTACATTTATTAACATGAAACAACTGATTTATCCGATTAACACAAAGTCTGCAGACAACAATTGGACCCGGAATATAATCATTATATGAATACATTGTAATATAAAAGAGGGATTACTTCATTGAAAACCGTGAATAAGTTATTGCTATTTGCAACCGAGTGACAGTTCGGACAGGGGCTAAAGTCAAAAACCAATCGAATCGAAAACAAAATACAGGTGAATTTTTCAAGTGGGCTTTCATGGCCAAATCCTAAACTATAAGAGATATCGAAAAATGCTGAAAGGAGTCTCGATGCCGATTTTGATGAAAACTAAAACTGCATTATTTTTGATAAATCCATTTTTCCGGCCAGGAATCGAACCTGTTAATTTTGAAAAAACAACAACACTGTATTATTGCACCATCCGATAGTGTTCCTGATAAGGATCAAATTCTGGGAAGTAATGATATACGGCAAACCAAAGAAAAGTGTTGATTTTTAACAAATTGTCTCTTATTTCCATGTATTCCAAATATTCCAAAAATTCACCTGTATATAGGATTTGATGTTTTACTGTCACGCAAGTGATAACGAAACGTCAACTCCCATACAATTCATTTCGATTCGATCAAGTGACAACTGTCGATTGGCTTTTAGCTTTAGCTCCAAAACATTTTTTTATTATTGTAGCTCAATTCCACAATTTTTTGAAACTATTCTTGACTTGACTGGGACTTGACCTGTTTTATTTGACAACTGAGCTGAGTAAATATTTATTTGACAACTGGCTAAATATTATAAGACCGTATAAAAAAGAAATAAAAGTTCCGTTGGATATTTGTCAATGGCTTGCGGATTTAGTATGACTTGTACAACTATCTACATTGGTACAAAAACGCCATGACGTCAACAAAGTCGTCACGGCGCCCTCGGTTGATTGAACCAATTGACGTGATTACTCTAATAGACGCCATCGACAACTGTATAAAAATGTCGACAATCCAAAATTACTAATTGTTTTTTTTTTTCAATTTTAAAATTCAATAAATATTTTAAATAGCAATAGATTTGAATAGAACGCAATAAATTCTTTAATCCGACATCAAATTCCAAAGCTTAATTATTATCATGAAGATCATCTAGCTATACTCGTACAGATGTACCAAGATTATTTGCCGTATGGACATTGCAAATTCTTCTGAAAAAAATTTTATTTTTAAAAATAAAATATTCTTCATTATTTAAAGTATTTCCTGTATAGGTTGGTGTTTTTAACGCATTTAATCAGTTCGATTCCCGACTCAGATAATAGGGGACATTAAAAATAAACAAATGTTTTTTTTGTTTTTTTTTTGTTATAACTACTCGTTAACATACTCCATTTGGACTGTCTATAATCATAGGACGCTCTATGTATAGAAATCTCGAAGAAAATTACAGAGATTTACAGAAAAATTATTACAATGTGAAGAATTCGTGAGAAATTCACAAAATTCTCACAAATTACTAACAATTATAATTGAGAGCAGTAAATAGCAAATTGTTCTTTTGTTGCTGTAACCAGCTTGTTTGTTTCTCATCCTACTTCGAAAACATATCTAATCACTCTAAAGTAAAACATGAATACGCAAATCCGACGCACAAAGACGAGAGAGCAAATTGATAACGTTATAAATGTCATGTTTAATTGTTTAGTTATCTTATATCATTCGTTTATTGCAAGATATACATTATCAAACATACATAATATAAGCTTTTTAAATGAGAGGAATTTAAGTTGATACTCTGCTTGGTTTTAGAACTTTGTCATTTTCTTGTTGTTTTTCCTAGGCTTAAAAAAAAGGCTTTAGTAATAGTTCATGATTTCGAAAGCTGCCTCAACTCTTTTTCAATTGTTTTTAGTAAAGTGGTGGAATCTTTACTAAAACTTTCAGCTGAAAATATTTATTTATTCATTTATTTTTATATTTTGAATAATTTGGTCTGACTCTTGATGGACAATAATTCACCATTATTTAATTTATAATCGAATAAAAATGTAGGTTTAAGAAAAGACTTTAAGAGTGATCCAGTAACAGTATCCAGTCGTTTTTTTTTTACTTATTGCTAGGTATTTATAAGTAAAAATCATTGATAGGTATACACAACTAGATCTAGTTACCAATGTGACGCGAAAGAAAAGATGACCGCAGTCACTTTTAGGTTTTCTGTCAGATAGTATTTAACTTGACGGCAACATTGTCGTTTGAAGCCGCTTACGCTTTTTTCATGTCCGATGTTCGCTCCTCTACCATACTCATATATCTCTATGGTAAAAATATACTAAAAAAAGTGTATTTATCCTATAATTTGTTGCAACCTTACCTTCATAATTTATTACGTAAAATAATAATGTTAACGTAATATTTTAGTTTTTGACAGTGACATTTATTTTTTTAATCTCCTAAACGCGGGATATGCCTCTATTTTATACACAACTATTTTAAATCGAGAATACAAGTTTTCGGATTCTGACTATGTAAAAAAAAAAAACAAGACAAACAACAAATAATTTATCGATGTCAATAAACAATGAAATGTATTTTTTATTTTCTACAGAAAGAAAATGACTTGAAAGGGAAGGAAATAAAAGGAATGTCCAACCAGCCACACGAATTGAAACTAATAACATCAAGTACAAAGCGACGTGTATTCTGTTAATAAAATAACATCGACTTTACTCTTGTATTGCTATTTCTATGGGTTTTATTTTATTATAATATTTGCATAATGCTTTCATATATTTTTAATACTGTCATTTCAAAAACTAAATTTCACTTGGCTGTAACCATAGAGATATATACTAGAGGCTTTAAACGATTTGACAATGTTGCCGTCAAGCCAAATAATAAATACTAACTGATAGAAAGCCTAAAAGTGACTGCGATCATCTTTTCGCGAGTCACATTGGGAGCGTTATTGCATATCTAGTTGTATATTGTATATCGCTGTAACGAGATGTGACTATTTTTCGTCATCAATAAATGATAGTATAATTATTTTGATGCAAATACTTGAAACAATGGCAAATGTAAAATCTAGAAGTAAAAAAATAAAGGAAGTAAAAGTAGTTTTGGCGGAGATCTGAAGATAGTTGTAAAATATTACTGAAAATCTTTAAACAAAAATTATTTTATATCAGAGAGGACTGTGCACTGTCAACTTAGATAGTTCACAGAACATGGACGGTGCACATTCTTCACATAGTGGGAGCAACTGCTGCCTGCAGACATTTCTCTGTAAGCAGTTGTTTATACTTACGGACCGCACTCTAGCCTAATGAAAGGATTGTATATAATGTAGTCACACTACGGACTACTAGTACAAAAAAAAGAATAATAATATTTTTAGTTCTAGTTTCTGATAGTTAAGTAAGTATAATAAATATAACACCTGTTTAACGTCATTCATCGACGAGTGACTAATCCCATGATAAAATATAATCACGGCTGATGATGCCAGAGTGTCAATATTGATCAGACATCTCGCGGTAGGTAGATACGTTTTTTATTATTATTGTTATTATCAGGCTTTAAAAAGTTGATAAGTTTTATTTTTTTAACATAATGAAGATTAAAATTATTAATAACATTTTGGACTTTCACAGGCTCAACGAATTCGTAAAATTATTGTAAAATTACCGAGTTCCTTGTGGGCTTTTTCTCTGCATACGCCTTTCTGATGCCATGCTATAGTCTGAACGTGAGATGTTAAGCCCGTGCCTAGCATAAAATATTTCTTTTTTTTTTTTCAATTTTATTTAGTGACTTTTTACCCATCAGGTTATACCCTAAACATTAAATATATCTTTTTAAATGTGAACTGTTTACTATTCTGAAGAGTAGCTGTTTATTGTAGTTCGGCTTAACATAGCACACAGAGATAATTCCGTAGGCAGCTGTCGACTTCGTTATATCGGCTGAAGTAGACGAATGTGCACCATATTGGGTGACATGGCACATTCATCTTGTTATACCTGGCTAATTCCAAACAGAACCTGAAACGCGAAAAGGTCACTTCACGGGTGTCACTACCGCAGAACGACATACTGGGCTAATAACTATCATCAGTCTGCCTACCACACGTTGATAATATTTTTTTATTTTAATATTAGAAGAACTTTTCGCATAAATCTTGATTAGGAAAAAAATATATTGCTGGATAAATAATCTGTAAAGTTGGGGCGACCCATCACTTCTATGACGAAATTCCGCCATTCAAGCAGGATAAACGTGATGCAAATCAACCTTGGTGGTTATGACGCGCGTAAGTATCTACTCTGTAGTGTTAGCTATCTATATAGTGTAAGTCTTGGGAACAATCGGGTCAATGTCGAAAGATACTGACCGCCGCACTTTTGTTTATGTTTATTGAACTAAAATCACGCTTCCGTTACGACGCGTGCTTCTTTACATACAACTAGAGACATGAAAATACAAATATAAAATCCTATAACGTATTTCAAATACAAAACTAGTAATAATATTTTATTTGAACATGTTATTTTATTCTTCCTTAATTAAAAAATATTGTCATAAAATAAACGTCTCTATGACTAATGTCCTCTAATCATAGGCAACTCATATTATTGTTGATAAGGAATTATACATATAGGTACACCGTATCTAGTTAGCTGTAGTTATGTACACATATGGATTAACATTGAACTGGGTAATATTTGTAAAAGAATGGTAGACAGATTATGGTTATTAGCATAGTCTACCCGCCCGAGGACTTTTTACACGTTTTATTTTTCAACCGTTACCTTTGTGTAACACCTATCTGCTTGCAAAGTAGCCCCAGAGCCTAAAGTCTGTATCACTTGGGTGACAGTGAAACGTCAAATCCCATATAGTATTTTGTTTTCGATTTGATCAAGTAATATCTGTCGATTGGCTTTTGACTGTAGCCCTCGCGACCTTAAGCTCTGGGGCTACTTTCCAAGCAGATATAATCGCAGATCGCAATCGGATAGGTCTTATAAGAGAAGTTTGTCATTCTGGACGGCGCGCGGGCGGTGCACTGCTGCACTGGCCCCATAGCAAAGGCATTAGCAATTATTGTTGTTGCCGTATTTGTAGCATACCTAAAATAAACTTTTCCTTATGAATATTTTTACTTAAAAAAATTTCATCAACAGATTTTTGAAATAATAAAACACCGTTGTTTTTAGAACCTGCATTTATCTTAAATCTTAGCATGACAAGCAACTTTTATTCACACGACATCAACGGTTTTGTTTTAAATACTTAACATAACTTAAATTCAAATGTAATCTTGAACAGAATGCAACTGTTAAACAATTATATAGCAATTTTAATTAGATTTACAGTAATTAAGACAAGCTATTAAATTAATTTGTGAGGCGCTGTGTTGAAATGGCGACATTTTAATCTCGATTTCAAGGCGAAATAATCTAGGGTACGATATTGCAATTTGCAGTTTAATTAAGTCTAATTTTCTGATCAAATGGTAACCGAATCCGAAACAATATGTATTATGAATATTTGTATCAATCGGGAATAGAACCCGGAGATGCGTAACAAAGTGGTGTGCTAATCAGCACGGTATAAATTTTATTGACGCGTGAATAAATACAAATGAATGTATCGTGTAATAGAGAAACGAGTGAAAACATTGTGTGCGAAGGGCGTTGACCTCCGATAGTTTTCCAGGAACGGGTTTTTGATATTTTGAAATACAAATAAATAAGATAAATAGATTTGGATAATTTAAATAAACTAACAGGTTACAATAAGTTACATTCAATATTCTTTCATTTTAATAATATTTTGCATTCATTTCATGTAATTTAAACTTAATATAACTTTTTTTTATGCTTAATAGGCAAACGTTTGACCGCACCCTGCCTGATGTTAAGCAGTGATGCGGTCTAAGGTGGAGCACGCTTGCCTATGAGGTACCTATTTACCCTTAATTTGAAGATGCCCGTATTGTACTTCTCGGGAAACACAGACACCGGGAGGGAGTTCCACAGTTTCGCAGTACGCACGAGGAACGTGTTGTCGAAACGCCTCGTACGCACTTTAGGAATTTCGACCATAAAAGGATGGTACCTCTCCGGGTGTCTGGACGTCCGATAAAAGAAAGGGGACGGTAGAACCAAATGTAGAATGAATGTTTCTTTGTCCGATTTGAAAACCGTTTTTGAGTTAAATAAGTTTTGGGCGTTTTTCCTTTATTAACGCAGAGCACAATGTTTTACTTCTACAAGTTTCCCTAGGGCTTCTACAAGTTTTTAAATTAATTTTTGCAATAATAATACTTAAGTACAAAACAAAGTTACATTGTTACCGGGCCGAACTTTTTAGGAGATTTGAAAGGTGTTATCTATTGCGAGACCGAGTGTTTATCAACTCGGCCACGGTCGCTTTTAATTCCTATTAAATATACATTTGTAATCGAATAATTTCTACAAATAAATTGAATTTACGGATAATGAAACAAGATTTTCACCGCAATTGAGCTCGAATTAAAATTACTATAATTAACACGTATTAATTTATTCATTTTGCAGTTACAGACTGATACTACTTTTTAAACATTTACTGCAATTACAAAATTAGGTATATTGTTAATATTTTATTTGTTTACTTTTTTTATTTTTTTTTATTTTGACATGACATATGACCTCGACTGGCCTGATGGTAAGCGCAGCGGAGGTCTATGAGCACTGACGACTGGAGAACCGCTAACTCGGTGGCTCCAGTCGCCACTACTATGCCGGCCTAAGAAGGTGCTTTTTCACACACCGCTTGAAGGATCCAAGGTGAAAGGACTGGGAGAACACTTGCATGAATGTTAACAATTGCATTTTTTGTTTATAGCACTCCAGCATGTGACCTCACCTCGCCTAACGTTAAGCTTAAATGTGGACTAACAGCTAACACAGAAAGTTTGCAGGCAGCAGTCAGCACTGCTATGCCGGCTCGAGCAGATGAATGTACGACATTCAAGTTGACAGTGCACCCTGATCCTAGCTGATCACGAAACGGGCAGTACAGTTCAAAATTAATCACTGCATTATGCATAATTTTTGTTTTAGTACTTAGTGACATATTTCTTTAAAAATACAGTTTTGGCAGAGATTTTAAGATATTTTGTTGACTGTGAGTCCTCTAACTTTAATTACTACATCAATAATGAACTTTTTCAACTGCACAAGCAGAAATAGCCCTTATTACATACCTAACTAAGCTTTATAATGAAGGAAATAACAAAAAAAATCAGTGTAAGATACTAATCATGTAAAACATCTTAGCTGATGATAATTAATAACTCCAATAAGCTTCATAGTGAGGAAGGACGATGGCTGTATAATTTTTATTATATAATATTTATTTACAGTAACACCCCGTTTTACGCGATGCGCGGTTTCGGTTTTACCTGTACTTCAAATTTTGCGCTAAAATGGCTCTTTCAAAGATTTATTCAGGTTTGGACATATTGCAGAGCATAGACAGTGATGATGACCGTGTTTTACCCTTGTGTAAATCAGTAAAAAAAACAGTGTTGCGTGTTATGAAAATATTTTACAAGACCGTAAACGAACCCAGAAGACAATTTTTCAAAAAACATTTTTCCGTAAAAAAAAATGCATAATGTAACGCTACACAATGTGTTTTTAGAACTAAAGTATGTATTGATTTGCTTTTTTTTACTGACTTTTAGTTATGCTTAAACGTGACCCCCTTATAAGGGAATTTCACTTAACGCGAGTTTTTGCGGAACGTATCCCACGCGCAAAGCGGGGTATTACTGTACTTCCTATTACTGTTTTTTCTTTATAAATAAACAAATCTTGTCTAAAGCGAATACTTGTTATTTCCTCACCGGTGTCATACAAGGAAGTTTGAAAAGGTACATCATCAGCTTCCTATATTTTTAAACGACCCGGTTTTATGTTTATCTCTTGATGTAATCGAACCAATTCCGGTCTGCAGTTGTTTTAATCATAATATGGATGTAATACTGTAATATGATTTTATGACACGACTGATAATGTTTTGTTAACAAGGTTATTTTATATTATATTTTTTAAAGTCATTAATTCCCAGAATTTGATCCTTATTGCTGGTGCAAAATACAGTATGTGTTTTAAGTTTCAAAATCAATGGGTAAGTGTAGAAGAAAAACAACTAAATAAACAACTTCTGCTCTTAAACTTCAAGCTGGCAGATAAAAGGTGAAAAAAAAGTTCGTGACAGGGATTTAACGAAACAAACACGTTCCAACAAACGACGAGAGCTATGGATGGACTCAACTTGCTTGTTAGCATCCTCCTATGAAAGATACTTCACAAAGTCACGTCCTGTGTTAGCAGCTTAGTATATACCTGTAAAATTTAACGTGTAAGTCTATTTACAAGCTACATAATTTACTGTTTAAACAAGGCATGACGTCATCGTGTGTATTTGAAGACTTTGGAATATTATACAATTGAAATGGTGTAAAATTTTCCTTTTTTTATTGTAATTCGGAACGTGACCATACTCTTCTTGATTTTAGGCTAGAGGAGCGGATCCATGAGCGGAGATAACTGCTACCTATGCCGCTTTGAGGAGACAAAATGTTCAACGTCCAGATTGTTTTACTTTCCAAATATATCCCGAAATTCACGTTAACAGTCTGTGTAAAGCAAAATTAATTTCTTTCTTCAAAGAAGCATACGTAACAAAGAAACATTAATCTTAATGTAGACATAAGAAGATTATTGGTCTTAATTAATCGATTGTACTTTGAACAGGAAACAAACGATGCTTAAAACAGATGTTCGAAATATGTCAGGTGCAGCTGCAATGACTGAGTGACATGTTTTGAGAAAAATAAGCCGAGCGTGTTTACCGGTACAAAGCCAGGTTAGACATTCGCACGTCTCCACAGATACAATGGGTGATGGCCTAAATCTGAAAGAAAGCCGGCACGTCTCAATGATAGACGTGCCATTGACCCCCATCACCTCTTGCGGTTTTTTTATTATTTTACATTCAATTCAAATAATGAAGTTATTTGCTATTTTATTACTTTGAGGGAATCCCCAAACACTATGATAATTAAAATATCAATATTGATTTGACTTAAGATTATTTTCAGAGGATAAAACAAAAAAATGTCAAAAACACAATAAATCGGATTTGTGTTATATCTTATTTAACATAGTAATGGTAATTAGTTGTGAATAATATTCTACAATGAAAATAAAACATTGACGTTATTAATTCACACCTAAGACATTATTAGATAAGATATCTATCCATTTAAGAATATCCATTTCAATTGTTTATCGGGAAAATTATTTTAGTGTCACATATAGGGGTCAAAAAACATCGTAAATGGCAAAAAAAAATCCTTTAACAATAAATATTTGAAAGAGTAAGTCTATATTGATTTTACACATAGGTACCTACATAACTTCTGTTTTTGTGAGTATATTATATGATAAATATTGCGAAAACTTTTCGTATTGTGAATTATCCAGAAAAGAAAAAGATTGTTTTCTGAAGATTACTTAAGGGTATCGTCGAGAACAGTTTGGAAGTAGTCAGGTATAACGAGAGGTGTGTGTACTGTCAATCTGGATGATGCACATTCTGTCTCCTCAGGCTGGCATAGCGGGGGCGACTTCTACCTGTAGAAATGTATCTGTAGTAGCAGTTATTTCCGTTCGTGGACCGCACTTTAACTTTACACCAGGCAGAGTGTCGTAATATGACGAACTACAATAAAAAAATGTTTTGACCGGTAATCGAACCTAGAACCTGCGGTAAAAAATAAAATAAAATTCTAAACCGTAAAATTTCTTACGTAACAAAGGATTGTAGGTATAGTAAATACATCTCGGTTGTAATGGCTCCTAAACACAGTACCTAGCAGTACATAGCATTTATTATCGTCAATAATCATAAGATAAACGTATGACGCAAATGTCTGAAGACATAGCTCTAATTGTTTTTGACGTACTTATTTTACTTCAATCACTTACTTATTGATTATATTGCTTTCGTTAGTTGCTATCCCATATTTATATTATGGTAGGTAGGTATTTATAGATATTGTAATATTGATTTGATTTTAACTTAATGTATAAATAACAGTATAATGTGTAGAACATTGTGCGCGATAGATGTAAGTTTGTAAGATTGTTTGTAGAGAAATGTTTCAATGGTTTAGGCACATAAAAAGGGTGAGTGAAAGGAGATTGACGAAAGGGATTTATAAAGCTGATGTGAATGGAATAAGCGAGGTTCGAACACGAGTTTCATTGCTCGAGAGTTGACGCGTCTTACCGCTAGACCACGACCGCTCCAAAAGCAAATGTTGTGTCGGGTCTGAGTGTTGTGATTCTCCTGATACCCATAGCGTGGGGTATCACATTTATTATTATTAATAAGTTACAGTAGTAATAAAAAAAGTATATTTAATAATAAACCTCGTTAACCTATAAAAACTCTATAAAAACTATTGTTACCATGCAAAATAAATACTTTTATAAAATTGGAATTAAATGGAGTGTTGAATTTCTTCTAACTCAATTTCAATTATTAGTAGACTAGACAAACATTAATAAAGTTATTTTTGAATATATGATTATATTTTTTACAATAGATTTAAATTCTTTATGCAATTTTTTTTATTGTAACTGTAAGCTTTAGATAGACTGGTGATAGGCTAACCAGTCTGCCGTCCTGAGGTAGTACCACCACTTTCAAGTGTAACAGCCGTGAAGTAACATTGGCGCGTTTCAGGAACAGAACATAGCGGAGGCGACTGCTGTCTGTAGAGATTTGTCTGTAATAGCAGTTATATCCGTTCATAGACCGTACTCTAGCTCCACATCAGGCGGAGTGTTGTCATATGCCGAGCTACGCTAAAAAAAATTATATACGTCATTTCTGTGACGTAATAAATATGTAAGTTATTTTGGTTACTTGTAAATGTCCTTAGAAATAATCAGAGCCCTATTCAATTCTCCCAAATTTATTCAATAAACTTTTATGATTGAGAAATATTTTTCTTATATCAATATTCGTATTCGCTGATTCGTCGACGTGTTTTGTTCAGTTGTCAATACCTATCTACATATTTGTTTAGTTAAGTACGTTTATACCTGTACATATCTATGTATAACAGCGTTTACTGGGACTTTAAAGGGCCTTCCCCTCCATTCTTGCCTCCCCTCACCTGCATTCAGGCGGCATCTGTCACCTGCCCATCTGCGAGGCGGTATTCCTCTACCTAACATCTAAATTCTAAACCAACAATTGTGGTCCATTCTAGTAAAATGTTATTTGTATCTTCACCACCATGTCTCTCATTCACGTTTCCACCTGATCCATTCAGTCCTTTTCCCAGTTTCTCGGCAAAATTTTCTGTCAAGCTCGTGGTCTTTATGCCATACGTGAAAACCGGCAAAGATTTAGGTAGGTACCTACCAGAATAAAGTATAACATAAAAATATTATTATTTTTATGATATTTTTCCGTTTTATCTTCCGTTCGTCTTTTATCTATTTTGTTTTGTTTAACTCTGTCTCTTATAGTCTAATTTAAAATACTTCAGATTATCATATTTTGTAAAAGTTTTATTGTTTATACATAATTACTTAATAAACAATCAATAAAATTACTTTATGATGCATAAAACAATTTCTCTTTAGCATCCGTAGGAGGAAAAAACGCAGGTTACGAATGTAATAATATTTAAAACGAGTAAATTACTAAACGAAATCGGTTCAGTAGTAATACTGTGGAAAAGGAACGAATAACAAAAACATTTGCACTGTTACAAAATATTTCTGTGGAATTCTAAAAGTTATAGTTTAGGAGAGATCTCTAGAAATACAAATACTGAGGACAAGTTTTAAGTACTTAGGTGTTTCAAAAAGCTGCAAAATTTCAAAGGTGTTAAGTTCCCGATGTGCTATCAACAAGTCTAGACGTCACGATCAATATAGGCGTCCATATAAGACGCTGTAAGAGGGAAAAGGATAGACGATTCATCCCCTAATGCCTCGCCGAGTAAATTCACCGGGTTTTGCTCGGTTTCACATAACTTTATTCTTTCCAAATCTTGATTAAAATAAGATAATAAATATTAATAATAATAATAATGCATGCAACATATTAGTTAGGAGCTTTACTCGTTTAAGAAATTGAATTGTGGCGTTGCATAGACAGCAATAAAACTCCACTTATTAGCCTACTGAAACTTGCATCGATCAATTCGATTCACTTAGTGAACTTTGACCGTTTGTAGAAATAACTTGACCTAACGTATATTAATATCGATATGCCTACATCACTATCTATTCTATATGTGTAAAAAAGGGAAGATTAATAAAGATCGTAGAGGTGAAAGTACAGATTACTTACAAGTAAGTCGAGAGAGAGAAAGGTCCACGGTACGGACGCTCCTGTCTACCAGTAAGAATGTGGGGTTAAGATAAGCATAAAAATGAACTTTTGATTGTTTGTCCCATATACGTTCCGGAACTACCAGTCCGATTTGAAAAGTTATTTTTCCGTTAGGTAGTCCGTTTAGTGATGATGTTTTTAGACTTTGTTTCTTTTTTTTGGATTAATGTGGGTCGCATTTAACCCACAGCCATATAAAAATCCTCTGAAAATGAAATGGGAACCATGTTAGTATAACAGAAAAGCCTTCTTGTCTAAATGACTTGTTTAAGAAGCTACTACTGGCATTGTTATTAAATTTTTCCCAATAGATTTTTTTTAGAATTTTTTGAGAATTTAGATTAATTGATTTTATTATTTGTAGAGGTTTTATATAAAATTGCCGGATGATAATAATTGTTCGTAACCATAAATACTTATCCAAAAGTAAAAAGAAATGGCATAGAATACTGGTAGTTAGTTACTTTTTACAATTCGTATTTTTGCTGCGGCTCTATTTACTGTTAGTAAAAAAATTAAGTACCTAGGTTATATTTATTTGTTTAACCAAAAAGATTTATAGCAATTATGCGTGTGGTCATAAATCTTAAAAGAAAGATTACGGGGAAACATGAAATGACACTCCCATACTTTAACATAAAACACAATAATACTTCTACGACTATATGGGTGTGAGTGTGAAAATGGAAATATATAAAAAGAGTGTGCACTGTCAACCTGTATGGATCACATTCATCACCTCAAGCCGGCATAGCGGAAGCGACTGCTGCCTGTAAAAATTTCTCTGTGGTAGCAGTTGTTTGCGCACTCTAGTTTAACATGTGTAGTCGTAATAGTGTTGTCGTATATTATGAATAGTGCAGAACTAAAAGAATGGTTGATTTTGAAAATAACTTTTATTTGAAGTAGATAGTGATAGTAGTATAGTAGATATAGTAGAAAGTAGAAGTAGATAGATAACCAACAGGTTAGGTTGGGTAGACAACCGTCCGAGGGTAGTAGCAGCATTTTAAAGTGAAGTGACCCAGGCGCAACTAGGGACCGCACTCTAGCGGTCACAAGACGAGTGATTATTAAAAAGAAAACGTTAATATAGAATTATTACCCTTGAATTATAGTTGTAATGAACGATTAAATCCTGAGCGCGTGTTAATGTGTTTTACAGTACTAATTTCCCTCATAATAATGTTAATGTTACAAGTCTAAAATTTTATAACTGCTCTTTGTACCGCAAGGTTTTTGGAGGTGCCGCCGTCCTCGCCCGGCGTGTATTATTAATTAGATACTATGTTATGAAAACCGCATTATAAAACCTTCATTAAAAGTACGAATAAATATATAGTATAGTACGAATCCTACTTTATGGCGGCTCCGAAGTTAGGCATAAGTCGCTGCAAATTGAGGCATCAGCGGAGCACGATGATCGTGAGAGGGAAGGGTGTACTCCCGAGTAATCCGCCCGCAGCTAACTTCAGAGACACCATAAAGTTTGACGCGACCTATACCTATGTAAACATTCAAAATGGCCATGGTCTAGCTGCAAGGCGCGTAAACTCACGATCAATGAGACCCGTGTTCGAACCTCGTTAAATTCTGACCGGTAACAGTGTAACTATGTTATATGTACTTTGGTAGATATATGCCTGTGACTAACTTAGCACTAAAAAAAGCAAAGATGCCTCGGTGGATTCCATACTTTAGATGCTAAGGTATAATAATATTCCACTCGTAAAATGTGATGCGAAAAGACACATCGGAGATAAAATGCAAAATATATAGTACAGAATCCAATTTTATAGCGAATCTTTTTGAACGGGGATTTACTTCTAAATTGCCTATTTTATTGTTTCATGCAAAATGTCTTACTTGCTTTACTTTCTAATATATTTCTCGAGGAATTCTAAATTTTCTTTTATAATATACAACATAATATATCATTTCAATTTAGTATAACTATTTATATTTAATATCAACAAGATTGAAGATGGCAGACCGAGGCAGCTTAGAGTCAGCGTATAAAATATGTTTTTATTTTTTTTATTCCTGAAAGGTAAGATGAATTTTATATTAAAGGAGAACATACTATATATTATTGTTGTGAAGCTTTTTTTGCTGTCCTTACAGGTAATGTGAGCGAAACACTAATGTTACGTTCGTCGTCGCCTTTAATTCTTTATTCAGTTACATACACAGTATGCGGCCGTGATCTAGCGCTAGAGGACGGACCTACGATCGATGAGACCCGTGTTCAAAACTCGCTAAATTTTGACCGGTATGCAACTATGTTATATGTACTTTGGTCGTACAGATACAAGCTATAACTTGGGTTTTTTATTTTCTATAATTTTAGCACGTCATATGACCGCACTCCGCCTGATGTTAAGCTAGAGTGCGATCCATGAACGGAGGCGACTGCTGTCAGGGAAGAGGATCTGCAGACAGCAGTCGCGTCCGCTATGCCGGCTTGATGAGATGCCCCTTCACACTGCGCTTGAAGGATCCCATGTTATAGGAAGGTACTGCAGAGGCATTTAAAAAAAACGATAAGTGGGTATATATAACTAATTAGTAAAACTTAAGCTGATGATCTTAGCCCAGATTGTGTTTTGGAATCAGCTTGGAAGAAACCGGGTATGATGAGAGGAATGTGTTCTGTTAATGGATGGTGCCACGGTGAACGGGGTTGCTGCCTGACTTTTCTCTGTGGTAACAGTTGATTCCGCATATGCCAAGCTACAGTATTTAAATTTATTAGTACCTACTTATTTTTATTACACTACCCACTTTAAAATGTTGAGACAGACACACACTCGTAATTTTTTTAAAGATAACCTTTTATAGTAGTAGACGCTATGACGCACGTCGAGGTAAAAATAATAAAAATGTGGGTGTCTATCTCCATATAAACAATTTAAGAGTATTGTAAAAAAAGGCTTTAGTTATAAATTGGTTAAAAAAATAAGCTTCCAGACAAGTTCAAAGTGAATTTTGTTATTTATTCGATTAATTATAATTATTTATTCGATTGAATTTTAATTTAAAAAAAAATGTGTGTTTTAACTTTGATATTTTGTATACATTTTAATTAAAGCATTAATCAACCCTGTGTTTTGATGTTTCATGCGAATTTGAATAAGAAATCGGTTATTTTTTAATTAAAAATATAATTAAATATAAAATTTATTAATATAATATTTATATTCGATTAAAATTATTGATATTTTATAATGGCTCAACTCACTTCGCTAGAGTGCGGTCCATGAACGGAATAAACAGATACACTACATAGAAATGTCTGCAGGCAGCAGTCGCCTCAACTGTATCGGCACCATCCAGGTTGACAGTGCATAAAAAAAAACTAGGGCAGTTAGCCCATTTTATTTACGCTAATATTTTTGTTGTTTAGCTATACCTATTCGATTACTCAATATCACTAGATACTCAAAGGAAAACCGTTTAATACTTAATGACGTCAAAGATAAGTAAAAAGTAAATAAACGTCTACTGAACTTTATCTCTTCTGATTAATTTGTTATAATACCTACAGCTGTATCAGAATTCGTAATAAGTGTGAATTAAATACAGAAATACAAACTGGATAGGTACTCTGGTGAAATAACTTTAGAGATTAGTTATTATGTACTTTATTTTTTAAGCAACATGGTTCATATTAAAATATTGAGTAGAATGAATTTGTGTTAATATTTTATGCACCTATAAGTAAGTATATTCTATGAATCATAATTATAGTATTCTTAAATTAACGTCTACTATCTGGTACAATTATTTCGTGGATATAATAATAACAACAACAAAAGAATAACTTACAAAGCCACAAGAGGTCGTAAGTTTTTTTAATTATGCAACTTCGTGTTATTTACTACATTTACATTCAGTTAATAATGCTTCGTCTACGAGTAGTGGTTGTTATTATTCAGTCCAATCCCTCTGAAATAAGTGGAGGAACTGCACTCTAAAGTTTGAGGCAGGAAGCCTTTGAGTGGCTTGTCGGAGAGCGATTCTTGTTTTACCTATTATTTTAATTTTTTAAAGTTTACTTTAGACAACAGAAAACAGTTTGTGTTGTTATTTATTTTACAAAACATCTTAAAAACAAAAATATGGTTATGGCCAGCCACATATCTGACACTTCTGTATGCGTAGGTGTGTGACCTCTTCATAGATCTCTTCGTAGCTGTCGGAAAACTGGAGAGCTGCATTTACTCTTACTTTCTCTTACTATCTCTTATTTACTAATAATATAAAAATGTTTTTTTATTATTAATTATTGAATTATAATTAAAATTTAATATAAAAATATGAACACGCATACAAGAGCCTGAGTTATGAGTGGGAGACCCGCACCTCCCCCTATGCGTATGTTCTGACTTCTGATCAATGTCTTGTCAAAATTTAATATTTTCGTAATAATTTAAAAATAAACAAGTCTAGCATTTAAAAATTAATAAAAAATATCAACAATATTTTGTTATTTGTTAAACATGTGAATACGAATATTGTCAGAGTTAATATTTTTTTAATTGAATTACTTTTAAGTAATTGATTATTTACATTACGATCAATCGGTTTTTGTTTAGGTATAACCACCATTTTATGTTTAATGTTGAAATGGCCCGTTCTCAATATCTATAGCCTCCTTTTCTTTATTGCAAACCAAGACACACAATAAGCCTTTCACCATTGTACTTCCGTTTACTAATGGTGCGTTCATATACGACGTGTACACTGTCTGAACATACAATATTTATTACTTAGAAAATATCATCGAATTAATATGTAATATAATCCCTGCACTAGGATACAAATCTTGTGTTGTAGGGAACAACAATCTTGTGTTTTCTAGTGCTGCAGCGCTAGTTTTGCTAATAGTGCGGAAATAATGTCCTAGACAAGTTGACCAAGTAGCTAGTTGTCAAGCGTTCTATTAGCATTTTATCTAAGTAATATTTGGGCATGTTGCTATCTAGCCATGACGCTTTATTTACCTATATGTTAATTGGAAATTTTACGATTAGGTCATCTTTCTTTTTCGTTTGGGTCGTTTTGTATAATATGGACATTTTGCTACTTAAACGATCCAATACTACGGATGGTTTGCACCAGAACGCCGGTTAAAGTAATTTTAACTATTACTTTTACGGCCTAGACGACCGTAAAACGTTTACCTCCACAAATGTTGCAATATCGTGTAAATTCATATTGTTATCGTTAAAAGGGTGGCTGATCTCGAAATATAATAGAAAAACATATTTGGCTTCTTTTCATACATTTGACGTTAGCAACATTGGTTTGACGATTACTTTAACTTTAACCAAGCCAAGATTCGCTGGTTACGGTTAAGGTTAAAGTAACCGTCAAAAATGGAGCGACGATGGTGCAACTTGTGTGGAGTACACCATAATGTAAACGTAACGGTTAAAGTAAACGTAAAAGTAATAGTTAAAGTTACTTTAACCGGCCTTCTGGTGCAAACGAGCCTAAGCCGTAAGTTGTACACGAACAGTATGGGTATAAGTTACTGGCTGCTTTATGACCATAATATCATCTAGTAATAATCCGGAAGTGTCTGTAAAACAGTCTATATAATATCTCCTGATTTTCTTGAATCTTAACTGCCAATGACTCGTTTTATAAAACAAAGCTATAACTATGTTTATTATAATATTAAGTAGGTATATCTGTTGTCAACAGTATTATTATTATGTTTTTTTAATATCTTAAAAGGTATGCGATACGAGACCACTTGAAATGATAATCTAACTACCAAAGTCTAATAAATATCTGTATCAGAGAGAGTGTAGATAAAAAGAAACAATTTTATTGTAAAAACAACTTCTTTTTTTCTCTGGAATTAATGCATGGTGCAAGGAAGGTATCCAGACTTCAGACTTGAGATAAGACCACACAAGCCACTGACGCACGGCTCCAAAATAGATAACGCATTTGCGTCAAGCGTACATTTTTCAACCGGCTCGTTGTAAACGGTGCGCGTGCCACACGAAATCATTTCCTGGCGAAATATTTGAGTTCCGAGACACAATTATTGAACATCACGCATTGCTGATTGCTTTCATGTTCATTCATTATGTAGATAAAACAAGAAGTAAAATGTATTGTGTTTATTTAGCAAAATACAAAAGCCTTGGCCTAAAATATTTTAATAAGTATTTTAAGTCATTAAATCATAATGAAAATAGAATTTGTTTATTTGCAATCAATGATATCGATTTTAATTAATTAGCAGAGATTGAGATTTTAGGAGATTCTTAAATCTAAGTTATGAGCCCTTTTTCATATCATGATGATCTCTACTACAATTACATACCTACCCACCAGACATATTAATTTTTATATCGCTCATCATCGCATGTAAAATCTTCGTTAATAATGTTGAATGTATTTTTTTTTGCATCATTACGTGTATCCGAGATCGATGACAGGTGCAATGTATCAACAGAATTAATAGACTTTCTTGGAAATCGTTGGAAATAGAAGATAATTTTTTCAGTATATTTTTACATAGCTATCTTTTTCTCGCGTCACAAGAAGTATTTTTATTTTATTTAGTTATTAGGAATAACTATGTATTATCACGTAATTGAGTGTGTTAGCAATAAACTTGAGTGTAAAGTACGGTTTTCTAGTATTCATAATGGTAAAAAAACCAGTAATTTATGACGCCAACCCAGCTGCCAATAAAAAGACTGAATAGAGGAATTTAGACTCGGTCACGTAAAGCGCTAATGCCTGTGTAGTTTAGTAGACATTCGCGCTGAGGTGGAGGGCGTAGATTCGAATCCTAACCTCAGCTCAGTGTAAGTTTTTTCTGTTTATTATTATCATGCCGAATGAATATAATATAATGTATATTTTATTATGAGTAATTATAAATAACCTAATTAGTAATTATATGATAAAGAATACATACATTAATTAATTAATATTGATAATTGTTGTTGGCCCTCACCTTGATTATCATGGATGGCTCGAAAGCGGAAAAAAGGCAAAAACATTGAGCCGTGCATCCGGAGGCAAGGTCGATGTCGAGATATTTCTGTAACCGGCAGCGCACGCCAGCGGACTCACCAAAACGAAATTGACATAGTTACGTGTACACCATTGATTAATCTTTTACATAGCTACTATGAACTTATCAGAACTACATTTTATTTTTTATACTATAATAATTTAATCGTTGGACACTTTCTTTTAGATTTATTTATTTATTGCATGTCACATAATATAATTAGTATACAGTCTATATAATATGACGCCCGGTAGGTCGTAGCAAGAGCGTTAGTTACCTTGGGGATGCAACCAAAGGCCATTAGTGTAAAACTTGGTGTAAAATCAGTTATATGTACTATATTGTATACTAAGACCCAATATAAATAATATGTATTCTTATAGGTAGTTATATTTATAAACATACATACTAAGACTAAAGAATGACGTTATTGTTTTCATTTTTCTATTGTAATCAAGAGAAATTCCTAAGTAAATGTATAATTAACTATGTATCTAAGCGTGTACAATATACATATTACATGATTTACATCTGTAATATTAATAGAAAGAGATAGAATGACTGATGATGATTATTAGTTATTACCCCTGTCAACAGTCCCATAGTACCATAACTTTCAAGACTGCCGAGAAGAGTGTATATTGTCTACCTGAACAAGGTGACATAGCACAGGCGGCAGTTGACCGCTTATTGATCGAATTTCTAGCTTAAGCTCGGGCGGAGTGTTGTAATATGCCGAGCTACAATAAAAAAAGAAAGTTACACAACATTTATAAACTGGTATGACTATGGTAAAATATTCTCATGTAGATAAAGTTTGGTAACGTAAAAGCATTCATAGATAAGTGACAAAGTGTGTTCCCGTATAGTTTAGGAATGTAGGAACCGGATTTGTAGGTACTTTGTAGTGGAAACATTTCACCAGAACTCGCGATGTCGAAGGCCGAGGACAAGTTATATGTATTTCGGTGCATTCATTCAACAACACGTCCTCATGCATGTTTACAATGATGCGTCATACCATCGTTTTACACTTATGATTGCTTCAACTATATTAACATAAGAACTGCAATTGATTTAGGGTTAGCTTTCTTTTATTTTTTTAGTGCCTAAGCTAGTGCTCGTAGCTCCTACCGCTAGATCACGGCCGTTCCTAAATATATAAATTCTTGATTTTTCTACTCTTTTATAAATAAATATATATTTTTTAAATTAGTATTGAGATACTCTTATTTACGTGTATATTATTAGGTATTTTCGGGCATTGATTATGCGCGTCGTCAATCGTTAAAATTCGACCTAGTGAGTCATTACAAACTGTTCGGCCATCGACCTAATTTGTTTCAAACCGTTTATAAGTGGTTACTTTTTGTTCAATATCGTTTTATAGTAGCTCGGCATGTCAAGACAGAGAAGCGAAGAAGTATTACTACAAGTGTCTGAGGATCAGCTTGGAAGTATAACGAGAAAAATGTGCTCTGCGTGTAGATTACTGTATGATAGTACACATCTATCTCCTTAAGCCGGCATAGCGAAGGTGACAGCAGTTTCATTTCTCGTGGTAGCAATTGTTTCCGTTCATGGACCGCACTCTAACTTAACCTCGGAATGTGGTCATGCCATGTCAAGCTACTATTAGAAAAAAAACCTAAGTTTGAAGTACAATACGAGTGTTAAATTAAGTTATTTTTTTATAATATTTAACTCGAATTAGTTGTGCTGGTTATTAACATAACATCAGCTGTAAAAACATCGAACCGTTTATAATGTATCTTATTATATCTTACAAAGAGCCTCCGTTCGTAATGTCAATACATACTGCCCTATTTAAGATAATTATTGATAATTAAAGTTAATCGGTTAAAATTAAAGACAGTTCCATTTAATCATAGTAATATTGTAGGTATTTCTTTAAACTTTATCAAATACTAAACTTAATTGCTGAAATCGCTTAGAATTTTAAAGGACCTAAGTCATTATTTTATACTCGATACTTATATGGATGATTGAATTATCTACTTACCTATTTTTTTATAATACCAGTATTTATATAATAGGCGGTGAGAGACCAAAGTACAACATATGGAATTACATTGGTACCGGCCTAGATTTTTGGGAGATTTGGACGTAGGGGTTATCGATTACTCACGCCTCGCTACACCAACCCAGCCACGGTCGCTCATTCGATAATGTAACAAATATATTATTATCCTTATGTATTTAAATGCATTTATATCAACTGACATTTTATTTTAAAGATAATCATATTGTGATATTGAAATACATATGGCTTATCTTTATTTGCTATGTGTGCGTAAATAATTAGGAAGATTCCACTAATATTTTGTTTCGTATGACGTTACATTTTCACGTGTATGTTTTGTGTTCATTTGTTTTAAATTTGTAACAAAAAAATTCAACATCTTTTAATTAATATTGTTTCTATAGTATGTAATTTAACATTATCGTATAAATTTTGGGCGTTATGTTAATGGACGGCACGAAGGACCAATTATCTAAATCGAACAATAGCGCAATGTGCTCGCTATTACGTAAGTAATTGAGGACTTAAAATTTCCATTCGACATGCACTAGTTATCATTTCTTTATGATTGATTTTAGCCATGAAAACACACTTCGAATGCATTTCTAAACACAGTGATTTCTTATTATTTGAAATATTTTAGTTAATACTTACTTTATATATCACACCACTACCTAACTTATCCTCCTTTTTTTACATTCCTGTACATATAACATAGTTACATTAGTACCGGTGAGAATTGCGAGATTTGAACACAGATTTCATTGATTGTGAGGTTAGATTTAAACTGTTTCAAACGCGCCTATAAGACATTTTAGATCCCTAACTCGAATATCTATCCTATAAAAATGGACTTGATAAATATCTTAGAAAATCTTTTTTTTTTGTAGAAATTGTATATTTTATATAATCAGATTTCATGGACTTGTGAAAAAAGTTGCAGCGGGGATGTTCATGTGTACATATGTAAAAGAAACACAGATTTTACCTTATAAATCTAGCCGTAATTTATTGTAGGTAGTAAAGTCTGCAAAAGCAAAAAAAAACTATATTTGCCAAAAGCTGTAGAGGGATGACGTAATCGACAACTATTTATTACACAACACAAAATGTGAACATGATGACTTTATCGATTAGAGATGAGGTTCAATATATCATGAGCATGGTAAGATTGATTACACATTATGCAAGAATGAGGAAATGCATTTGCAAAAGTGCATGTGCATTGATATTTGATAAGTTCCGTACGTGTTTGTACTAAAAAATATTATCGCTTACTTTCTTCACGCTTGCCATAAGGTTATCGATAAAAAAAACTACGATTTAATAGTACAAATTCGCTTCATTAGATACAGTTCATATCGTTTATAATTTGCTTTAGTTATGTCGGTAATAGGAAATAGAAACTTTTCCTTATTATTTTTTTTAACTAGTGCTTTGTATCACATAGTTCCATTGGTACCAGTGAAAAGTTAGCGAGGTTTGAACACGGGTCTCATCGATCGTACGGTCCGTCCTCTAACGCTAAACCACGGTCGCTCAAATTAATATTTCTATAACAATCAGGTACCCAAATACAATATTTACAAACTATGAAACGTAACTACAAACAGCGGGAGTTTTATATTAAGTTTCTTTATTGTTTCAGTAAAAGGTTGTCATATAAGTGAATACCTACAATCCTTTTCAGGTCATTACTCGTTGTAGGGGAGGTGCCCCTCGGGATCCCGCTGCGTTTCCCTGTATGCGGTCCTCGCTATGAAATCAATGGGCTTTTTCACGACTTAAAAACAAACAAACATATCCATACGTTTTATTTACAATTGAATGTCGGATATATACGATATACCTACGTGTCCATGAACTATGGCTATGGGGTGAAAATACTTAAACAATTTTCTTCATGAAGTTGCCAGAGGGTAAAAATAAGTAGCCATTTAATAAAATATATACGTATAAGTATCTATAATAGGTACAGAGTGTTTTCATGTCAATGCTCCCAGTTGTTCCACATACTCGCTGTGACAATCAGCTGATTTAATCTAATTTAACAACGGGAAAATAGTCTCTTACCTCAGTCTTAGTTATTCGATGTCGTGCTAACTTAACGACAGCAAAATTCCCTTTCCCGATGGTCCTTTCTATGTCGTAAAATCCCACCCTAATGGGAGTCTTCGCTGGACGATCCGCCATTATGAATGTTTTCAATATCACAAAAACTGAAAATCTTACTCCTGAATTTTCATGACCGTCATTACAGCGTCCTATCTCATTGATAAAATCACTTTACTAAACATCCATTACCAGATTACATAGACGAGTCAAATTAAAGCACAGTTATAGTTTCATTTAAATATTAGCACAAATTATATACATAACACACGGAATTCCCTAATTTTCTTTTTTATTAATAAATTATTTACATTTACAGTCAGCATATGCAAAAAGGTGTCCCCGTGTAACATAGAATAGTATAAACACTACAACTCCTAAAGTAATGTCCGTAAAAAAGTGTCTTCTTCATAAATACACCATAAATTCGTTTATTTCAATGTAATAATTAACAATATTTATCTACATGTATTATTTGTATTTCGCGCAGAGGCGGCGCGCGCGATATCGTACCTACGCATAAAGGTCCGCGTCACGCCGCCACCGCCGGCTGTCAACCGGGTACTGAACTTGGTGAGCGAACTAGCGGAGCACCACGGAGTGCCACGGACCACTCGATATACAATCGTATCTATGTAGTCGAACCTGCGGCACGCGCACGCTTTCAGGCGCCGCCATATTGGATAGAGGTTTGACGTCAACAGCATTTCAGAGTTTGCAGAAAGATATAACCAATATATGTACCTACATACCTCTGCTTGTATGACATGACTACTACATTGAAATACATAATAATTTTAATGCTGAAACGCCGATGTTTCTACATACCTCGTATTACCTATGTTAAGGTAGAAAATAAAGCTTTATTTAGCTCACACACATATGAACTGCCATCCCTGACACCCATATAGTAGTTATAGTACTAAGAACAACAAAGTCGGGCAGGTTCGCCGGAAGTCGTTGGAAGTATTATTATGATTATTTATTAAGCGCAAGAGCGACCTTATAATATTATCTCCTTATTAGTTCGCTAGCTAATTTTAAATTAGTCCTGTATTGGATAATAATACCCGAGAAAGAGATATTAACATATTCAAGAACATAATTGCGCAACAAGTGCGATGTTGATGTATTCTCTTATTATAATAAAAAAAAGTATTTGATTTGGGACGACATGTGATTTAGTAAAAACTCGAATGAAGCAATATTTTTATGTTTCAAAATCTGGAGAATAAATTAGCTGTTGTTTTCGTTTGTTCCGCTGTGTATTTGTATTTTGGCGCGAGTGGGTGACCATAGAGAATTAATTTTTATAAAGGATTCCGCAGTTTACGGCATAGCACAGACAATATAGTATGTCTACAAAAGTGCACAACGTGTATACGTGTACGCCCGTGTACATTTTTATATAGTTAGGATATAAATGATACCCATAATTTTGGTATTTAAATATTGAAGAAAAAAATATCGTTTTTAGGAAGTAAGTTTAATACCAAGGCTAGTTTTATTTTTTTATTACAGCAACTCTTTTTGCAATGTGATTGTGAAGAAAAGTCGTCAAATTGTTATATTCTAATTATAATCATCTTTTGTCCTTAAATCTTTGTTAATCTAGTTTTTGTTTCCTAACTAAATATATTTTAAGTTGAAAGTCTATGTGGGTCTCTCTAGATGCAAGATTTTTTATAAAAGGATACTTTTGTACCAAGATGTCGGTGATTTTCAGCCACAATTTTAGAAAAGCAGAGACGTTCGTATAAATATATAAATGTTTTAGAACTTTATATGAGCTTATACATCTGTAAAAGCCTAGATTATAATATTTAGAGCGTCGAGAATATGAATCAGGTGGAAGATAGTATTCAGACTCACAAGTGCAATCAGAATGATGCTGTTTCAAATAAGAATAAGGCCAAAGAATCTACTGAGACTTATGGGATAAGTATAGCAAAACATGATAATTTGAATGACATAGCAAAGCCTGTTAATAATATCAATAGTCATTTAACTAATGGCACAAGTGACCATTCATGTGAACACAACTCGAGTATTGAAGATGAGAGGGATTATACACAAGAAAAGCAAAGTCGAACTCAAGAAACGATCGCTGGGCGTTTAGATCTTCAATCTGTAAGATATCTCGTAGAAGAAGCCCTCGAGAGGTTAGAATCTCTCAATTTACGAGAGAAACCATCAGCACCGGATGAAATAGAAATTGTATCTTATGAGTCAGAATTACAGATGCCTGAAATTATGAGACTTATTCAAAAAGATCTTTCTGAGCCATACTCTATCTATACTTACAGATATTTTATTCATAATTGGCCTAAGCTATGCTTTCTAGCTAGACATGAGGAGACATGTATTGGTGCCATTGTTTGTAAGTTAGATCTTCATCAGAATAGTGTCAAAAGAGGTTACATTGCTATGTTAGCAGTTGACGAGAGGTATAGGAAGAAAAAGATTGGATCTAGACTAGTCCGGAAAGCTATTCAGGTATAAACTCTTATTTAACTGCTTATTACAAATAGTTTGACTACAGGTAAACAGTTCTTAATATTCATTGAGTTCTAAACCTTTGTGTGCATTATTATTTTCCAAACTGACATCAAATAAATGATACAGATTAAATTGCTGTGTGTAAAACTAAGAAGTGTTGTGGGTTACATGAGATGTTTATAAGATGTAAAATCTAAAGCAGGATGTCATGTGTAATGATTACCTGGACCATAATGATTACCATTGTATAGAATAATGACAACAATAAATAAATAATTGGTATACAAGGCAAAGAACTCAAATAGGGCTAGCTAGTATTCATTGCAGTGAGAACAGCTGCCAATGGAATGATAGAGGAATTTCAACATGTCATATCATGTGACATAGCACATCTAAGCGCTCAGAGGGCTGATTGGTGTTTTGAATTTATGCACTAACAAAATAGAACTTCTCCACCAATAAAATTGCTTTATTTAAATTTTTTCTTTTTTTTATCTCAACAGTCAAAATAATATGGTCTGATTATTTACTTCATTTTTATGGTAGGTGCATTAATTAGAATTGCCACTTAACCTTCACAGGATGTAGGTTTCATTTCCAATCTCAGCAAACAGTGTGCATAGTGTTTTTTTTCCTATTTGCATCATAATTTAGAAATTACTGGGTACTTTTATGATAATATGAAATAATATATATAATTTTTTTTATTGTAGCTCAGCATGTGACAACATTCCGACTGATGTGAAGCTAGAGTGTGGTCCATGAATGGAAACAACTGCTACTACAGAGAAACCCGTGAGGGCAGCAGTCGCCTTCACTATGCCGGCTTGAGGAGACGAGCATGTACCATCTAGATTGACAGTGCACACTCCTCTCACTATACCTGGCTACTTTCAAACTATTCCCGAGACGTGACAAGGTCACTTCACGGGTGTTACATTCAAAAGTGGTGGTACTATCCCAGGATGGCAGACTGGACAAATAACCATCATCAGTGTGCCTACCATTCTTTAATAGCGACCAAAGTCCATATAACAAAGTTACATTGGTACCGGTGAGAATTAGCGAGGTCCGAACACGGGTCTCATCGATCGTGAGTTCACACATCGTACCGCTAGACCACGGCCGCTTTAGATTGATTAAAAAACAATTACTTTTAGTAATAAATTTATATTTCATTTCAGGCCATGATAAATGACAATGCAGACGAAGTAGTCTTAGAAACTGAAATTACAAACAAACCAGCGCTGAAGCTTTACGAAAATTTAGGCTTTGTGCGGGACAAGCGTTTATTTAGATATTATCTTAATGGTGTAGATGCATTAAGGTTGAAATTATGGCTGAGGTGAAACTATATATATACAAATGCGAGGATTCAATGTTGTGCGACACTGACGTCTTGAGATGTCAAATTTATAATAATTTATTGTTCATACCGCTCTGTTGGTTTAGTCAAATATCGTTTTTCTTTAGTCAAAATATGTGGAAATGATCGACAAGTATGGAATGTTGTTTTGCTACAAGCATTTTCTTGCAAGCATTATGGCAGCTCTACGCTCGGTCTCATCTTATATTGTTTATTTTAATTTTTATTATGGCATGAAAATGTATAAATAATATTATAAATTGAATTTGTAATACACAACTTTGATGATTGATTTTTCTTGTATTATTCCATACATCCTAAAAACCTATTTGAAGATAAGGAATATTTAAAAAATGTTTCGTGCGACCGTGGTCTAGTGATAAGACGCGTGAACTCACGATCGATGAGACCCGCGTTCGAACCTCGCTAATTCTGATTGGTACCAATGTAAGTTTGTTATACGTACTTTGGTCACTCAGTGCCTATAGGCACTATTAAAGAGTAGTAGGCAAACTGATGGGTAGATTGTAGATTCCCGCAGGCTCTTTCTCCGCAATTGAGCGGCCATGGCCGCTAACTGATGGGTATCTGTCAGGTCTGCCGTCCTAGGGTAGTAACACCACTTTTGAATAAAACACCTGTTAAGTGACTATGTCACGTTTCGGGAATAGTTTGAAAGTATAATATATGAGAGGAGTGTGCACTGTCAATCTAGATGTCTCCTCAAGCCGGCATCGTGGAGGCTACTGCTACCCGCACAGGTTTCTCGGTAGTAGTTGTTTCCATTCATGGACCGCACCTCTAGCTTTACATCAGGAGGAGTATTGTCATATGCCGAGCTACAATAAAATAAAAAAAAAAAAAAACTTGACAATAAATTAATTTATTAAATCATAGTCTTAACATCTAAAATATGAATGTGCCTGAATTAGTAGAAGCAGCGTCATGGATGAACATGTTGTGCACTGGCTTGTACTGTTTAGTTATTATTTTAATAGCTTCATGTGCAACGCAGCCGCCTAAGAATGCAGAAACGCTGTGGATTTCTGCTCCGCCATATCTGCATATTTCATGTATGTGATCATCTTTAGGAAAAGGAGAGCATGAGATTTCAGATAACAGTTTTGTGACACAATTCTTGAGTTTTCCAATATCTCCTTCAGGTTCCAAGTCACCCGGTGCTCTGCAATATTCAGTACGAAATCTTTCCACAGCCCTCAAGAGAACATAATGGACCATCATCACGTCTGGTTCCTCCAGATATCTACCAATGTAGGAGGCTATTGTACTTCCCAAATTGTATTCGTCAGCAATGGATGATCCTTTTAACAGACATAAGTCATGAGAGTGTCGACAGAATAACTTAACATCAGCTTCACTGATGTTGTCACAGTGCAACTGACTAACAATCTGCTGCACTTTCCTGTATACAGCCTCTGCCTCTACGTTTGCTTGGTTTCTATATATATTCTGCAGTTTAATGTAGTGATCTGTGGATGCTGTCATATCTGGTAATACTCCCCGTAAAGGCAACTTGCCTTTTCCTTCTGCCTCAACAAAGCCTCTGAGCGCTGAGCACATGATCCAAAATGGTGAACTCTCTTTAGTCAAATTGGTAGCAGAATTACTATAAATCAATTCCTGAATCTTTACTGGTATGAATGTGGGTGTTAGAGCAGTGTTTACAGCTCTCAAGGCTTCCTCAAAGTTTTCTTCATTTATAGGTATGCCATTTTCATCCTTCTTAATAAATTGTTTAATAACGTCACGAATTTCATTCTTCTCTTTTCTGCTCATCGGCCAACTGTTCTGAGCACTAGAATTCTTCCATTTCTGAACTGCCTTATATAATATCACAATCCATGGGACATGACCATGATCTTTCAAATCCATTCCCTCTAGTTTAAAACTGTCCAAAAATTCCTCTAGGGTTTGGAAGGGCATATCCAATCTCAAGTCTGGTTGTTCATTATCAGGATGAGTTTCAATCACTGGATGTTCCCTAATCTGAATACGAAATGCGCTTAACAATCCAATTGATGTGCTGACAATGAAAGGAACATTAATGTCCCATAAATGTCGAGACATATCTCGTATTGTTTTCTCACCAAGAGCTGTAGCTATCACCACTGTGAATGATTTAAAGAAATCTGGGTTTTCACTGAGTATTTGACTAGAGGGCTCCTGCACACAGTGACCTCGTACCGCTGGATTCAATTCAAGAATAAATTTCAACGCCTCTGATCCTCTGTTGAGACCCTTGCTGGAACACTCGAGAAAAAAGTTTGAACCGATATCGTCTTCAGTCACCGTAGCATCATCAACGATAGTTATTGCGCCGACACCCGGGAGTACAATAGATTTCAATATTTCCGTCCCTAAAGCTGTAGCGTTTATGAGACATATATGACCATTTTCTAAAGCCGCTTGACCATGATCACCCCAAAGCCGGAGTTGTCTGTCATATTGTTTGCTCTTCTCAGTTTGTTCCGGAGATTTCGGAGACGGAGAAGCCATTATAGTAAGAATTAGCCGTGTTTCCGTACGTACTCCTACTATTATAAAATAGAAATATGATGAATAACGCTACACCGCCATCAGCAAAAAAACACGACAGAAAAATTAAAAAAACCACATGTCACAGACTATATAGAGATACTACGTAAATGTAGATCATCACAGACCATTGCAGCATTGAAGACAAAGAGATCGTAGACTATGCAGCACAGTTTTCAATATTTCCTTCTATTTAGTTATTTAAGAGAGAAAGCTTGGGTTCATCAGTGGCACAGTTAACTCTTCAATTGCTTTTATTAAAGTGGTGGGATCTGCTGAAATAAATAAAGTTCCGGAGAGATAAAAATATGTTTCCTACTTCGAAGGAATTCAAAGAAATTGGAATACAATAGAACACATGTTGAAAATAGCACAGAAAATCTATAGTCTGCACTCTTTTAACTCACCAAATACTGAATGCAAAATTATGAGACAGATATATACGTGACAAGACAGGCTAAAATTGAAGTGTCCAGTTTTGAGGCAAATGCATAGATTATAGACTATTGTATAGAAGTAAAATAGGGATGTAGTCAATACGTATATCGAGATGTAAATGCAAGCATTTATCGACTCTTCTATTTACTCTATGACTAATTTTTTAACACTTATTATTTATAAACTAGTTATTTAATTTGTAGCAGTTGTAGAAAGATGACATACCAATTTTAAAAAGTCTTATCAGCTATAATATCAGTGATAATTATAAAAACTGGACAGAAAAAAAGACCTGTCCAGCGGTAGACGGCGGTGGACTCACGGTTGATGAGACCCGTGTTCAAATCTCACTAAAATTCTAACCGGTAGTGCCCAAGCACTATTCAAAGAGCGGTAGGCAGACTGACGATGGTCCCATATTAGGCCGGTCTGCCGTCCTGGGATAACACTATCACTTTAAAGTGTAACATAGTCGTATTTCGGGATCAGCTTGGAAATTACCGGATGTAACGATAGCACTGCCAACCAAGATGGCGTACATTCGTCTCGCACTATAACTTAACATCAGGCGGAGTACTATCATACGTCAAGCTACTATAACCGGCATTGTCTACCTACGCATAACGTCAGAGGTATTTAGGTAGTCGTGAATAAAACTATTTCTCAATCAAAATCAGTATATTTAGAAAACTCTTGGATTGGTGGAACTTGATTGTTTAATGCTACGAACAAAGTCTAGAGTGTTTTATCCATATAAACTCCAATGATTTTTATCAAATTATTTCTTAATAATTCATCTCTCGAAAATCTAAGACAATAATGATAATTATTAATAACAACAATAATATGTAATGTAAAACACCCATATGTAATAAAAAAAGAATAAATTAAAATATCGATATCCGTCTAGGACATGAAATAATATAAAAAAACAACACTAACATAACCTATAAAACGAATGTTTAATTTTTAAAATAAGACGGTTTTATTGATAACATTTATTGTCTACAAATAAAATGTAATATGAGAATAACTGCTCACCAAAAATTATACTAAATTAGAAGAGTTAATATCTTAGAAATACTCAAAAACTTTTTAAGAATATTTACCGGTGAAAACTCGTAAATTCCTCATTATTTTCTTTACGAGAGGTATGTGAACGGCAACCTAGTACTATACAAGCCATAACAATTCACAATATTAAAAATTAAAGAAATAACTTAAGAAATAAACAATAAAAAATACAAAATAACGAAACGACACAAACGTAAACAAATCCAAATGAAACCCGACTAAAAAAAGAAGTGTGTCGAACTGTGGATTTTAGAACAAAAATTCGAAGTTTTTTAAAGTAGTCGGTTAATCAAAAAATAATGACCAGAATGATGACCAACTACTACAAAAATGATGACACTTCAAGGAAAAAAAAGGCAACAAAGGCATTTCTATCTCTTTTTGTTGCATTTAATATCCTGGTAAGCTAAAAGAGCATAGAGTATCAGTTTTCTGCTGCTCTTTTGACGATGCTTCTATTATATTCCAATTTCTTTGAAGGAATTAATTCGAATCACTTCACTGTTATTCCCACAGACAGAATAAAGTTATTATTTATTCTGTTATTATGTTTTGCAAATAATAATATTTTTAAATATATGAAAACTAACTTTTTTGTATTTTATAGTATATTTTCCTTTAGTACTTAGCCGAGTAAAAAAGTATTTCGTATTAAGTATCGAATATCAATATTCGATGCTTGAAGTTTGTGCCCCTCTGTTCCTAATCCCTATTTCTGTCTGTGATTTCTGTTTTGTAATTTTGTTTAATACGGGCGTTTATATTTTTTATATTTGATGTTTTAGTTTTAGTGATTTTCATTGAATTTTTTTATTAAACTGTAGCAGCTATGTTGATGTCGCGGTCTAAATATCGTTCTTCAGTGGATCTCTGCGCTGATTGTGGTGCATCGGGTCGGATATTATAATTATTTTAACTCTTTATCATAATAACTTAATAATAACAAGACTGTGATGTTTTGTTCTGTGTGTAGATCCATCCTGGGCATCTGTTAACCGTGGATTATTACTTTGTGCCGAGTGCTGCAGTGTTCACCGAAGTATGGGACGGCACATTTCACACGTAAAGTCTTTACGACAGGGCTCATGGCCACCATCACTTTTAGCGGTAATTATCTATCAGTACATCGTAATCTAATAGAACGAGACTATTTTTAGAGTTTTGTTATTTCTTAAAGTTTTTGTTGGACAATTTATTCTAATTCAATATTAATTTCAATACAGATGATAAACGCTATGACGGCCCAAAATGTTAACAGCATTTGGGAACATTCACTTCTGGACACTTCTGCTCCTAAACATTTGAGGAAGAAACCGCAGCCTAAGGATCCTTTGCAGTAAGTTTTATTAATTCTTAATTCTACTTAGCCTAAAGTACCTAAATAAATAGTTAAAAGTAAAAGTTTGTTTGGTCACTTTTATTTTACTACAATTATTTTGTTAAATGGAATTTAGTTTTCTTATGTAAAATATACAAATTATATTAATTTCAGTCCTACAAAATCAGAGTTCATTTTTGCAAAACATCTTAAATTGGAGTATGTTCTTCATGCGAGAAGAGATGAACCTCCATCAGAACTTGGAAGACAGTTACATAGTGCTGTAAGGAGTGCCTCCTTAGACACTGCACTGAGATTACTAGCTCAGGGTGCAGATCCTAATTATTATAATGAGGTTAGATATTTTTTACTTTATTTATTTAGGCTTTATTCTTATAACAGAATCTTAAGCCGGAATAACATGACATTACAAAAACAAAGTAGTATAGGACTGATTATACTAGTAGAGTCCTGCGTGGTATGGACTAACTTGGTACAACACAGACCTATTTATTCCATTTTAAAGTGGTGATAGGGATACTGGAGTAAAAATCCATAATCAGTCAGCCGTAAAGATTTTTTTATACTTTTATAAACATTTCAATATTTAACAGGAGAAGGGATCCACATGTCTTCACGTGGCTTGTCGAGCTGGCCAACCATCTCAAGCTGAATTATTAGTGTGTTGGGGAGCTGATCCTAATGCTAGAGACAGGAATGGTTGTACTCCATCTGATTGTGCTAGGTATGGGATATATAATTTGATATTACATTAGCACTCCTTATGCTGTTAAATTTAGAAGTTTAGTTACATTTTAGTAACTTAACAATTTCTATATATTAAAAATCACATAATTTAAACATCATCATACTATATAAAGCTCGATTACCACTTACTCACTCACTGGCATATACAATGAAGCACTTGTGGGGGGGTAAGAAGGGTGATTCTTTTTTATGCGTATAGAGGTCTCTCCCGTGACCTCGAGAAAACGTCATCATGTTCTGAAAGTCCGTTCCGTCCAGTTCCGGAACGCGCTATCTCCGGAACGGAACGAGATAGAGTCGAAGTTCCGGAACAAAGGTTGTAAGAAATGCCATCTAATTTCGAAATCGACACTTATTTTTTCGAATTTTTTTTTTTTAATTACCTACAAAACTATCCCAGCGCTCGCGAAGCGCGCCGCAAAAGCTACTATATAGCTGCAGAATAATAACCAAGTCCAGCCAATTCTACCTCTAGAAGCAATTACTATCACAGATAAATGCCCATAGGCAACAGTAACCTCTGTTATGCCAGTTTGAAGAGACAAACGTGCACCCAAACTAGGTCCCAAAACTAGGTCTTTTCATAGGTGTTACAGTATTACTCCAGGACAGCGGACTGGCCTAATTTAAACAATCTAGTGCTTTACATAGTTACTGAGTGACCAAAGTACTTATAACATAGGTACATTGGTCTTAATCAGAATTAGCGAGATTTAAATCTCACAGATTTTTTTAGTCTCATAGATTGTGAGTTTACGCCTACTATGGCTGCTCACTACTATTGTTAGTCTACTTTTAACACATTTTAATTTATGCTTTTACTTAGGGTATTGATGTTATGATATTATTTACTACCTAGGCAAGGTGGTCATATAGAATTGGCTCAGCGTATGGTGGAATTGGTATACGAAGCGACAGATAAACTAATAGTGTTTCTAACGGGAGAGCGGCCACAACATGGTGCTGGTTCACATTACTTAGCTCCGAGACCTCGCGATGCACATGAAATGACTGATGTTGCTAAGGCTGCAAGGGGGAAATTACAACTGGTATGTATTTAGAGATTGATCTTAACTTTAGGAATAGTTAGGTTTAGATAAAGAAACCTAAACAAAACAATTTCCCAAATCACATGTCTGTCGACTTTACTACCAGGCACACTCATTAAGCATGCAAAGCGGAGGCAACTGCGATCTGTAGTGTATTTTTCTATATGAAATTAAATTAAATTAATTTGCGGGAGCATTATTTAAGTGATCTGTCTCTTGACATGCAAAACTATCTTAAAAATCACACAATTTATAAAATTAATAAATTATACAAATAGAATCAAATTATTAAACAATACAATTATAGCTAATGAGCAAAAAATTAGCAAAAATATAGTAGCAGTTGTTTCCGCTCTTAGGTCACACAGGAGAAATGCCGTCATGGCTTGGTTACTATAAAAAAATTATAAAAAAAAAACTAAAAAAAAAAGCTGATTACAAGTCTGTCCCAATAAATAAATATTCATAGAAATAAGATTTGAAATTTATTGTTTGTTACATAATGCATTTATTTTAGCTACCCAACCATTTGTTTGAAGAGTTGGTAATGGATATCTATGATGAAATTGATCGCAGAGAAACTGAAGAAAGTAAGTTGTAATTTTAATTTTGCTAAGATTTATTTACTGAAAGCCCTGAACTTTAATTTATTAACGTATACATTGTTTATATACATGGAATTTATTACAATCACGTCTTATTTCAATGAGCGAGCCACTATGATGTCACGCTCTCGTAATGGCAGGCATCACTGCAAGTACAGCTACGTTAATTCCTTCTTGAATTAATACTAACATTATATTTATTATGATGCTTCAGGCATAGGTTCACCATAAAGTGCATATTACTTTCTAAAGTGACCCACAGACTGTTTACCTATTACTTAATATTCTTCAAGTGCAGTATGAAGAGAATACTAAGTTTGCAAAGCAGACGTGATTACTAGAGATAGATTAAGTAGTTCCCTCTATAATTTAATTTGGTCCAAAATTAACAGATAACATACATAGCCACGTTTTAAACTAATATTATTTCAGTATGGCAAACGAGTGCGTCAGGTTTAGAGCGTTGCGGAGTTGTATTTTTACCTGTAAACCCAGCATTGTCAGCGCCCCGTAATCAAGGACGGCAGAAATTGGCTCGGCTATCATCGACAGAACTGTTGGCATTATTACGAGATGTACTTGTTGATGCAACGAGACGACAACATATAGCTACTTTACAGCCAAGAGGTAACTTTAGATTTAAGGTTTTAAGTGCTCCATTTGTTTTAGTTGACATGTGATCACACATCTCCTGATGCTAATCTAGAGTGTGATTTACGAGTAGAAGCAACTACTATCACAGAGAAATATCCCTAGGCAACGGTGATCTCCACTATGCCGGCTCAAGGAGACAAGTGTGCACCATCCATTGACAAAGCACACTTCTCTCATACCTGGCTACTTCCAAGCTGATCACAAATCGCAACTTTTCACGGGTTTGCATGTTTGGTTTGAAATGGTCCGCTATTCTAAGGTTTTCTATCTATAGGGAGGTATCATTTAGTGATAACAGTATTAAATAAGATTACTGTGTATACTGCAATTTTTTTTGTTGTTATAAATCATGTTATATTGTTACAGGTCCATATAATCCAATGTTATCTGGTGCACATTTACGTCAAATATCGCATATGTCTGATGATGAACCACTATATGACTCTGTGGCCTCGGATGATGACTATGCCGCTCTCGTTCCAGCTGTCGATTTTGAAGTGAGTGTAAATGCAATGTCATCTTTCTCGCTGTAAGAAAACAACTAGTAGTAAGTTGTACATAGGGAAGCTACCAAAAAATATTTCCCACTATGAATAAATTGAATAGATGTACAATTTAGATGGAATTTGAATATACTGTTGGCATTCTTTATGGGATTCTATACTGGACAGATCAGATCAGATAGTGTTCTAAGATCAATGGCGTTAATATTCCGAATTGTCTATTTTTGCTTTTAATTCTTAAATGTGTTGCCATAATTTTCTATAAAAAAAAAAACAGTAATATTCAGATTTAATAAATAAATTATTGTTGTTACTAATGTAGGGGAAATGCACAAAAGCTGTGTTTATGCTTGTTTCTGAATTAAAAAAGGTTAAATAACTATTATTTTATGAAGATTAGAATTTACAGTTTTAAGAAGTTATTAATATAAATATCTTCATTACAGATGTTGAATGCGACTCCAAAAACGGGTGAAACTGTCTCGTCATTATACAACCCATCCTTACCCAACGATATTGTAAACGAAAAACCAAAACAATTATCACAACTCCCTTCAACTTCTAATTTTCAACTGGAGACACTTAAAAAGGAGTTGGATAACAGAGACTCGACAATAAGCGAACTTAAAAGTCAATTGAAAAATCTACAAACAATCGTAGAACAATTGACTAAAGAAAATAGCGTTCTAAAGACGTCAGGGGATGATACTCAAAGTATGGTGTCGCAGAACTCGACGATAACACCAAACGAAAATTCCACTAACGGTTTAGGGGAAAAGGCTCAAGAAAGAGGTAAAAGTATGGAGACGGAACAAATGACGAGGATTACTGATGAAGGAGCCGAGTTTAGGCCGAAAAGTAACCAGCGACCGGTCAGTATGTACGAAACTAGGGAAGGTCCAAAGAATAACTGGCAGGTTACTAAGCATCAGGTATTACTAATTTTACTAATTTAATTTGTTTATACAATTCAGATTTATTATGCGGAGCGATTAGATATTAGGTGCCCTGAAGCTCATATGCAATCCGACTTTTCATGATAATAAGTTGAAATTAGGTTGTTAGAGAGAATTAGTGTTGTCTTGTATAAACAAATTGTTTTTAGTATAATTTTATAACAAAAGTTTTAAGTGCTTTTAACTTTAGAGGTGCTTCTCCCGAATGTAGTTTGGTGCGAGATTTTAATAATTTGTAGTCTGTAAATATGGATTTAGTTGGATATTTAACAAGTTTTTAGTCTTTTTTAATAACTAAAACGCAAACTAAAAGGAACCCTGTTGAAAAACATATTTAATTTTGAAAAATATTTGTTTTTCATATAAAATGCTTTATTTTTCAGTTAACAACCCTAACGGGATTAGATAGATCATTGACTCAGTCAGTGCTGGAAGGCGGTGCGGTTACATTGCCCAGTGCAGATATAGTACATCGGAGAGCTGAGTCAGTAACTCGTGGTATTCAGGATTTGTGGGCTTCAGCTAGAGAACAACAACCGATGTTGTTAGAACGTGGGGAAACTATACGACATGCTGTTAGAGGGCTACTTGCCATCTTTCCTAATGTAAGTTTTTAAAAAACATTATTATTATTATAAAAAATTACTGTAGCTCGGTATATGACAACACGCCTGATGTAAAGCTAGAGTGCGATCCGTGAACAGAAACAACTGCTATTATAGAGAAATTTATACTGGTAGTAGTCGCTTCCGCTATGCTGACTTGAGGAGATGAATGTGCACCATCTAGATTGACGATGCCCACTCCTCTTGCTATACCTGGCTACTTTTGAACTGTTCCTGAAACGCGACAAGGCTACTATGCGGGTTTTACACTCGAAAGTAGTGGTACTATCCCAGGACGGCAGACTGGGCTAATAATCATTGTCAGTCTGCTCACTACTCTTTATAATTGTTGTAGGTAGACGTACAATTGTAATTAATATTAAGTGGTAGGCAGGTAGGCAAGCAAGCAAGTAGGTAGGCTCTTTTAAAAGAGCGGCCGTGGTCTAGCGGTAAGACGCGTGAACTCACGATCGATGAGACTCGTGTTCGAACCTCGCTAATTCTGACCGGTACGAATGTAACTTTGTTATATGTACTTTGGTCGCTCAGTGCCTATAGGCACTATTTAAGAGTGGTAGGCAGACTGATGATAGTTATTTGTCCAGTCTGCCGTCCTGGGGCAGTACCACCACTTTCGAATGTAACACTCGTGAAGTGACTTTGTCGCGTTTCAGGAATAGTTTGAAAGTAGCCAGGTATAACGAGAGGAGTGTGCACTGTCAATCTAAGATGGTACATGCTCGTCTCCTCAAGCCGGCATAGTGGAGGTGACTGCTGCCCGCACAGGTTTCTCTGTAGTAGCAGTTGTATCCATTCATGGACCGCACTCTAGCTTTACATCAGGCGGAGTGTTGTCACATGCCGAGCTACAATAAAAAATAAAAAAAAAAAAGACCAATGTCGGCTATTAGCCCAGTCTGTCCCATACCAGAGCAGTACCAACATTTTTAACCGCAGCACACCTATCGTGTTTCGGGATCAGCTTGGAAGCGCCAGATAGAATGCCAGGAGTGCGTCCTGACAAACCTTCATTTGACTGAATACGAAGCTTTATATTACCACACTTTTCCTTTTAATCGGCTGTCTTTTCTTGTTTGGAGACTGACCTCTTGCAGATTCTCACTACTACCACTGAAATACACCATCTACAGTTGAAACAAAATTTATGAATATATATTTATTTATATTACAGAATTGTCCAGACCGCGACGTAAACTTGGCGCTGAACGACCTGCGCTCGGCATGTGAAGCAGTGACATATTCTTGTACAGTGAGTTCGCCATTGGATGAGGTCAGATCGGCTGCATACGACCTCGCTAAAGCCACCAAACACCTTCTGACACACTTCAACGTCGATTCCTAACATATAGCACCACGCTATAATTATAGCACTGTGTAAATAAAAAATGAACTTCATTACGTAACTAGTGGCGACCGAGGCGTCTCGTCATAGACGCGTACGTAGATGTGTCAACGCAGAATGTCTATTTCCATATGTCCCTAAGTTTAAGTTTTGTATATTTGATAAGTAATAATGAACTATAAAAATACATCAAATATTACATATTGTAAATAAGGAGAAAAGTATGTCCTGTCAACCTGGATGGTGCATCTGTCCACTTGGCAAGGCATGGTGGAGACGTCTGGTGCCCGCAGACTTTTCTGTGTCTACTACATAAAAAATATTTAAGAATTTAATATTTTAATTGACTGAAAATAAAAAAAGAAAACATGTTATTAATTATTAATAATTATAATCTCGTTACTTCTTTATAAAATGTAAGGAATTTATTTATATGCTTATTGTTATAAATAATGTATACCACTAAGTATTAACTATTATATTGTGTAAGGAAAAGGCTCCCTGCAGACCAAGCACTGTGTTACTAGTGTTATTATTAAATTATGATGGTTTTTTCTTATTAAATTTTCATTATAACTTATTATTAACTTTAAAATGTAGATTGTTGTAAAAAGAAACAGAGACGTCATCAGTTGCGCCAATGACTGTAGGTCTGTTCGCGTGTATAGCGGAGAACGTGGGTTCGAGCCCCACGTCAGCTCAAGCTGTTGTGTGCGTGTTGATTTTTTTTTCTATTCAAAGAATGACTATTCGCCTAAGACCACAATTTTTTTCTCGAATTTATATATGATTTTAAGTTAATTTTGTAAAAAAATAAATCTACATTCCTTATCACCGATCAGTTTAAATTTTTTCACCTGGGTTACTGAGTAATGAGACTTTTTTCTGATGCAATACATATTTGAGGTTATTATTATATTGAATGCTTTAATAATTGATGATATCTGTTTTTTTATGTAATTAAACATTGTCTATCGCTTTGTAAACGATGTATTGATATAATTGAAATAAATGATTAGTGTTGTCCTTTATTTATTTATTAATAAAAAAAAACTGCTGAATTTAAGATTGTCTGCAGAGGGACTTTTGCTAATATAGATAATTCGCTTGTTTACTAATGTTTTGTGATTATTAAGTGCCAGTGTCAATAATATTAATCGTGAGGCTGACGCTTTTTTTAATATTATGAAAATATGTAATGTAACAGTACTGGCCATATTGGCTTAAAATATTAGTCTGCTCAAAAATACATGATCATTTTGGTGCCATTATGTAGTGTCACAAAATGCCATTCCGTTAAATGGATTTGATCTAGAATACTAAGAGCCACGTATAAGTTTACTCTGACATTTACTCTGTTACGGCGTAATGTGGGATCTCTCCACCAATAGAAGCGTTCCATTCAAGGGCGTCGCCAAGGGGGGGGGGGGGGCAGGGAGGGGCAGCTGCCCAAGAGATTCTAAAAAAGTTGTTAAATGTAAATTTATTTATTATTTACAGTCAAGAGCTCGTGTAGCTGTACACGTTAGACTCTGTACCGTTGTTATTAGAATCGCCGTAGATGTAAGGCTTGTACTGCAAGTGAAAAGCTTCATGTACTTTACCTATAATTCATACTTTTCTCATCCTCCTGGCGAGAGGAGGCGTCCTGGCGACGCTCTTGGTTCCAGTACAATATTTTCCACCGCGTCCGTCAAAATATTGTCTGATTGGTGGAATAATTTTACTTTACGCCGTGAATGAGTAAATGTAAACTCATACTTGGCCCTCTGATCGATTGCGGACTGATTTTGAGAAATAATGAGTGGTCAATGCAAATTTATTATTGTTAGGTATCGAGGATTTGTATTTTGTACCTGCGTTTTAGAATCTTCACTTTATTAATAGTATAGTTTTTAAATTTATTAAAATCTCAGATGAGCTATGTTAGCTGATAAATTTGTTCTGGGGCTAAAGGCAAAAGCCAATCGGCAGCTGTTGTAACTGGGATTTGACATTTTACTGTCACCCAAGTGATGACAAACGTTTTGTTTTTGTTTCGACCAAGTGACAACCGTTGATTGGCTTTTGACCTTATCCCCAGTTTTCTAATATTTAATCATACTAATTTGACAGTTCTAATGTTGCCAGAGTGAAGAATGAAGTGTTGTGACACGACTCGTTTAATTAATTGAACTCTTAAAATTATTTGGATTTATCTACATAATAGCAATAAGTTTTGGTTGTAACACCCTTGAAGTGACCTTGTCGCGTTTCGGGAATAGTTTGAAAGTAGCCAGGTATAATGAGAGGAGTGTGCACTGTTAATCCAGATGGTACATGCTCGTCTCCTCAAGCCGGCATAGTGGAGGCGACTGCTGCCCGCTCAGATTTCTCTGTAGTAGCAGTTGATTCCGCTCATGGTGTTTGTATTAAATAAAAATCAATTAGTAGTTTGGGCCCACATTTTTTTTAAAGTTTTTATTCTGGGAAGCAGAGGCATCAAAGCCCATTTAGCCAAGTCTTCAGTATTATGTTTTCTTCTTTTTTTACATCTAATATATAAATAGTAAATAATTGATACAACACATCCCAGTGTAATAAAAATAATTGTTTATTGACAATTAAGTATCATAATAAAAACAATTACATTTGAGCTCAGACTAATCGTAGTTCTGTTCATTCAAATTTGTAAAGTAATTAATAATTATTATATTGTTATATTGTGTCTGTAAATTTAAATTTAATTAAATGTTATTGAATTTATGGATTAGCTTTATACGAGAAGTTATTTGAGAATAATTTGTGATTGTTTAATGTGCCAATGTTTATTTAATAAAAGATTGTAGAACTTCGTAAAAGAGATTGTTCCTGTTGTTATTAAAAGAAAGGAATTTATTTATTAAAAATAATCCACAAGTATGCCTTATCTAGAAATGTTTGTGTTAATTTATTGTAACACTTTTAATACTTATTAAATTGATTACTGAAAATTTTTGTAGTGTTATTTTTCCTGTTTTATATTGCTCGTCTATTTTTAGTAGTGTAGGTGATAGAATATTTACTAAAATGTCTCAAGCCTCGAAGAAACACGAAAAAAAAAACCACGATTTTTTGAAATATAATTGAATGCATATATGGGTAAAATATAATCAAGAGTCAAGGTAAAATATAATCAAGAATAAAGGTAAAATATAATCAGTAGGTAGTCTAGACCAATTATTTCGAAGTCCCGCCAAAACTCTTCGTTTTTAATAATGTGGCTTTCGCCGCCACCGGGCTAAGTCAAAATCCATTCGACAGTTAACACCACAGACTATATAGTACTTGTTAACACTTCAATCGAATCGACAACAAAATGTGTGGGATTTGACGTTTTTATCACTTGGGGTGATGGTGAAACGTCAAATATCCTATACGTATTTTGTTTTCGATTTGATCAAGTAACAATTGTTTTTCGTGTGTCTATTTGTTTATATTGAGTAATCGCACTGAAACGCGGCGCGACTGATTTGGACCATATATAGATGGCCGGCCCCGCTTTCGCCGCCGTGCCTTGCCGCTTTACTGCGGTTTCTCCTTAATAGGCTATGGGTTCGTTTATCTGGCGCAGCGTTTAGTTTATTATCCCTAGTTTACGCTGCCTTTGTTTCCTACGAAAGTAAAAAAGTAGGTATAATAATTATTAATTACTTATAGTAATCGTGGTCATTGTGATATTATGGCCGGGGGAGATTTGTTCAAGAATGAATTTAAATATTATAAAGCAAAAAAACCTAGCCCAGTATTGGACAATGTGATCGATGCCAGAAATTATTTTCAACAGTATGGTGAGGTAAATTATAAAGATTTATATTTAAACATATTCTTTAACTTTACACTAATCATGCCGAGTGATGATTTCAGGTGATAAGTAGGAGTTCCTTATGTTTGGAAGAAGATGCCAGAGCGGGCGCTCTTGGCTTAATCCCTCTTACAAAATGGGAAGTATATGAATTTGGGAATAATTCTGGATTGCTTTATATTAAGAATCCATTTATGAGCATTGGACAAAGATTTTGGATACGAAAATGTTTAGAAAGTTATCCAAGGAAGCCAAATAAACGTAATTTTGATTATGAAATGGATGTTGATGATTGGTGGCAAAAATGTTATGAGTGTGGGCTTCCTCGTGCATCATTGATCAAAAAATTGAGATGGACTACTATGGGATATCATCATAACTGGAATACCAAAGTAAAATAATTATATTATTTCTTGGAAATTATGATTATCTCGAGGCGAAACTTATTTTGGTATGACAAGAAGGTACTTTTTAGGTTAAACTTATGGATAGTTGATATCTCTTCATCTTCAATAACAGGCATTGGTACTTCCGGAGGGATGTGCCATATCGTAGAATACATAATAGAAATTTGAAACTTAACCTTTCCATAAAATATATTTTTTGAAGTGCACAATTTTTTATAGCTGATTCCATAAAATAAATACTATTATTTATGGAAACTATTGGCAACCCTAATTAAACTCTACTAGAGTGTAGTTACTGATCAAAGCGTGGGGAGACAACCCTGTTAAAGTGGATAGTGTATATTCAAATTTGAAGCAATTTCTGCCTGCTAATGTTTTTCTGTAGTAACATTAGGTGGAGTTCGACGTGCATACAATAAAAAAATCTCTCAATATAAATACTCAGCCAATATATTACTCTCCTTTGCAGGTATACAGTGAAAAGAATAAAGGCGAATTTCCTGCTGATTTAGCAGAACTATGTGACTTAGTTGCTGTGGCACTTGGCTATAACTCATATAAACCTGAAGCTGCTATTGTTAACTACTATCATATGGACTCTAGCCTTGCACCTCACACTGACCACTCCGAGCTGACCTTAGATGCCCCTTTGTTTTCATTCAGGTGAATATGCTTTTTAAATATTAAAATTAGAATTTATATAAATATCTTTTTCAAGGGTAGTCCAGACTTCAGTAATTTAGTTCTGCCTCTATACCTTATGGTAAGGATGAGAACATCTAGAGTGCATTATCAGGTACATATTTCATATCTAGGATCCTTATAAAATATTAATACACATTATACATAAGTTTAATTAATAAAAAAATACAAAAAACTGTACAATAAACACAAATAAATGTAATCTTGCCAGCATAGTGGAGACAACTGCTGCCTGTAGAGATTCCTCTGTGGTAGCAGTTGTTTCCGTTCATGGACCGCACTCTAGTTTTACATCAAGAGTGTTGTCATATGTCGGGCTACAATAAAAAAAAAAAAAAGCAATTTTTTTTCATAAAAACTACATCATTCATAGGGATTGGACTTAATAACAATTATTAAAATTAAACTTGTTGAATTTTCAGCTTCGGACAGTCAGCTATATTCCTAATTGGAGGAGCTACTAAAGACGTTAAGCCTACAGCATTAATGCTACATAGCGGTGATATCATAGTTATGTCTAAAGATTCTAGACTTTGTTATCATGCTATACCTAGAATAGTGTCTACATCAGAAGAACCGTGGGATTACAGGTATCCATTCCATGTAGAACCAGAACTGTGTGAATTCAAGTATATTGAGAATTTTGACATTTTTAAAGAAACATTACTTGAAAAGGATAAATCACCTTTGGTGGGCTTGAATAAGTATGTTTCTAAATCAAGAATTAATATAAATGTAAGACAAGTGTACTCCCACTAAGTACTGAATAATTATAAGATATGTTTATATAATAAATAAATGTATTTGTAAATATTGTTTTATTTTTCTTTAAGAGCTGACATGGTCGAGATCGAGACTAGGACCTGTTGTGTTTAATTAAAAAACGTGGTGGGCAGACTGATGATAGTCACTAGTTCGGTCCACTTTCAAGTGTAACGCGCGTAAACTATTTTTCAGGAGTCACGTATAACAAAAAGAGTGCAGTCTCAAACTGGTATAGCGGAGGTGACCGTTACCTGCATACTGTGTCTGTGATAGAAGTAATTTCATTAGGCAGTGTAGTTATGAAATGTGTTTCCACATAATTTTTTTTATTGCACTCCGCCTGATGTAAAGCTAGAGTGTGGCCCATGAACGGAAACAATTGCTGCTACAGATAAACTTCTACACGTAGCCTCTGCTATACCGACTTGAGATGAATGTGCACCATCCAGATTGACAGTGCACACTCCAAACTGTTCCCGAAGCGTGAAAAGGTCTTTTTACGGGTGTTACATTCGAAAGTGTACTATCCCAGGACCAGTGCCGGATTAGCCACGTAGCAAGAGTAGCAAATGCTACGGGCCCCGCGAATTTGGGGGCCCCGCGCTACACAGCCTGTCTGACCGTAATAAAAATAATATTAATTAAGATAGAAGTGTAAAATATCTTGCATGCCTTAAACGCGAAACGCCTTAGGCTATGCTTCACTTCCACTTATTTCATACCCTAAACTTGAGAATCTAAAGCAAACCAAGGGCCCCTTGACGGAATTTGCTACAGGCCCCGCGCTGGATTAATCCGGCACTGCCCAGGACGGCAGACTGGGCTAATAACAGTCTGCCTATATCTTCACTAATTATCATCTCCAGACAGTAGCAGCTCTAGGCTCCCGCCCTCGTAGTTTGATGAGTTATAACTGTAAACAATAAAAAGAAGTTGGTGAGATTTTGTACTTTGATTTTGGGCAATACTTAGTCTTTTTTGAATTATTTTCCTTTGTATTTCTTCGAGAGAATTCGCAATCTTAAGTGCGTAAAGTGCCGAGTGGGTAAATGATTCAATAAGGGAAAATTCGTTCTCGTATTTTGTTCTACAAGATTTTAAAAGAGTAGTAGGCAGAGTAATGATGGTTACCAGCCCAGTCTGCCGTCCTAGGATAGTACCACCACTTAACGTGAGGAGTGCACTGTCAATTTGCATTTCTACAGCTGTCTGTAGAGATTTATCTGTAGTAGCAGTTGTTTCCGTTCATGGACTGCACTACGAAGGTCGATATAAAAAAAAATCAGTAACTACCATCTCTTGATGCCTACCACAACACATAAATTTGGATTTCAATGAACAAACCTCTAATTTTTGATTTAGTTTCAAAACTATCGCTTTCACAATTCTCATAACTTAATAGAAAACATTTTAAATAATTGCATGAGGTATGATCACAATCGATATTGCATAATGATGCTAGTAAAAAGTTATTGCAGTAATTTATACACTTGAAAATTTTGTTAATGTGTACCATTTTTTTATTTTATTTAATTAGCTCATTGATTTTTAATTATTATAATTTTCTATATTTTGCGTCAAACATGACAATGAGAGTTTCAAAGAAAATGCATGCACTCCTTATTGAGTTGAGTAGACAGGTAGAGTTTTCTGTTTGGTTACAAAAAAATACATTAGGGTATATTTAAAAAAGTAAGAAAAAATACTTTGATATTCGTCTACAATTAAAACAGATACGTTTCTGAATCGATGTTTAGTTATTCCTCTCCTATGCTGGCTTGCAGCATAGCGGAGGCGACTACTTTTATTGCCAAAAATGACTGTTTACTGCCTAATATTGACATTGAATTTACGAATTTACAGAGAATAGAAACACTTGAATTTGTAATTTATAAAATATGTATTTATAAAAATGTGTAATTTTTTTTATTATAGCTCGGCTCGGCGAGTAGCAGTCGCCTCCACTATGCCGGCTTGAGGAGACGAGCATGTACCATCTTAGATTGACAGGGCACACCTCTCCTCTCGTTATACCTGGCTACTTTCAAACTATTCCCGAAACGCGACAAGGTCACTTCACGGGTGTTAATTCGAAAGTGGTGGTACTACCCCAGGACGGCAGACTGGATAAATAACCATCATCAGTCTGCCTACCACTCTTTAATAGTGCCTATATAGGCCCTGAGCGAATTTATTTACGACTTTAATAAAAACACGTAATTAGGAAAATCGTGATTAGCGGTTGCTCTCTAAAGTGAAGATTTTATAGAGATTAATATTATTTTTTTAGTGTATTTCCTGTTACCATTATTTTAAATATTAATAAAGCTTTAGTACTTACACAGTTACAACAGTTTTTAAATATTAAAAGCTGTTGTTCCCGTTCAGAGACGATCGGCAGTTCCATACGATATCGAATTGAAAACCTTTTCATGATGTGGAGTGAATAGTTGACTACAAAGAGCACGGCTACGGCTTTAGCACCCGTCCAATAGAAATGGCATTTAGCGATTCAATTGAAAATACGAGTACATTCACGTTTATTAAATCGTTACATACATATTAAAAGTGTAGAAAATCCCTATTTGTAACTACTTAACAAAATAATGAAAATGAACTAGGACTTGTTTTATAGCTTTTTTTAGTTTAGTCAAATAAAGTATGGTATTGAAGGCAGTTTCGCTCAGATATAGACAGCAAAAATTTTTTTTTTTTTTATATAGAAATGATTAAAAATTCTTGCATATGATGAAAATTGGGAATAAAACCGAACCACGTCCTCCGCTTTACGCACGGATAAGCTACACATTGCATATCACAATTTAACAATGGCAGCATTTTAATATGCTAAAAATTTTCAAATTTTTTTAATTAAATATTTTTTTGTAGCTAGGTTGCCTATAGGTACCAATCCAGAGTCCTTAAATTATGAAAGTAGAATAAAAATGTCTACATTATATAAAGGTACAAAACAATTTAAACTAGACAAGCTTTAACTATAAGTGTAGTTACGTAAACAAACGGTTCAATTTGCACTCCCCTGCCTACTCTCTAAGCGGAGTCATCGGCGAATGGAGTAGACTACTTCATTGTCATTGACAATTGAGGCTCAGTTCAATTCCGATGGAGTTAATAGGATGCGACGGCGATGGGAGACGGCGGCGCTCACTTTACCTACGTAGGTAAGTCTGTCAATGACGGAACAGATAATATATTGGACCTATCACGACGTTTTACTTAGAGACGAAAAGCGGAAATTCAATTGAAATATATTTTTTTACAGTACATTTCGCCTGATGTTAAGAGAACTGATACTACAGTCATTTGTCGCCCCCGCCATGCCGGCTTGAAGAGATAAGTGTCCACCGTTCTACACTTGAAAAAGTAAGATAGGTACATTATTTAGTAAAATTAAATTTTATTATTTACTAAGTATATTTACACGATGTAGTATAGTTTTTTTTCAATTTGTAAAATCTGATAAATACCAGACCTAATCCTAATCTAGACGTAGGAACCTTCTTAAACTGCTGTTTAAGATGCTATCCAAATCGGTTTAAAAACAAAAAATATATATCAAAAAATATTTACATAGGTTGAGGAACCCGTACTAGGTATAATATCTGTATTACGGATGTCCTCCTACGGGTAATATGGAGACAAACATTCAAACATTCTAAAATATTTGAAATATTAGCCGTTTGTTTAAGGGACAATAAATAGTATTGAATGTCCTGTGGTAGGTAGTCCTAGGCGATCCTCAAAAGGTCTTATCATTGACACGTCAGCTTTGTATGTAAAATGAGTCCGGTGACATTTGGCGGGCTCAGCAAAAAGCGCACAACCGACTGCCTCCTCGCTTTATTGACATTAAATGGCCGATATAAATTCCGTTGGCGGATTACAAAATTTATTAGCTTCAAAATTAAAGGAGACCGATTTCAATGGCGACGGTTGACAGTCTTCCTTTATGGGTGAACGGATCGGACGGCTGAAAAAAGTCTTCGCTGCGACCAATTGAAAAACGTATCGATTTAATGGACTGTTTTTGCTGGTTAGCGAGACGCGAACTTTGGTTCCACTTTTATTATAATTGTATCTTTAATATACGCCATACTGAGTTCCAATGTATATTTTTCCATCGCTTGCTTACAAAATGCTTTAATAACTTCATTATTATTACTTTTTTTATAGTATTTTGGCATGTGACCACCCTCGGAGTGTTGTTAAGATATGCGGTCCATTAACGAAGACAACTGCTATCACAGATAAATGTCCGAGGACGGCCGTCGTCTCCACTATGCCGTCTTAATGAGACAAATGTGCACCATCCAGGTAGACATGGCATACTTCTCTTGTTATACTAGGTCTTCACTGGTTTAATACTTGAAAATGTTCAGTTCCCTTTAAATAATATCGAAAAAATATTGTTTTAATTGTTGAATTTATTAATAATAAATTATGAAATAGAAATAAATATAAAAATCAATGCGCACACAGTCTGAGCCGAGGTGGGGAACGAACCCACACCCACGCTTTACATACGGATGCTCAGTGCTCACTGACCACTAAATTAGACGGCCATTCACGTGATCGCGTCAAAATTCTCTGTTATATCTCTCGTCAACAGCTCAGAATTAGGTTCATTGCTAACTTTGTTTTTTTTTTCATCATAATGTATTAAAAATAATAATAATAAACGGAAGATTGCCCTAAGAAAAATGGGCCTACATTTTTTTCTCGAGTATGGCATTGATTTTTAGTTAATTTTGTAGAAAAAAATTTTTTTTTTTACTCGGTTTATTGAGTAATTAGACTTCTTCTGATGCAATATTCGAGGTTATTATTATATTAAATGCTTTAATAATATAATTAATGATATCTGTTTTTTTTATTTAATTAAACAATGACTATTGTTTGGTAAACGATGTGTTGATATAATTGAAATAAAATAATGTAAAAATAAGATATTATTTTAGAATGTTGTTTTGTTAACAAACTATTAGATATCAAGTGGGTCCCATAATGGACATTGTCCTTTCTATATTTATAAAAATATCTTCACAGTTAGTTACCGAGACCCCTGGGCTAGGTAACCTGTAGGTATCTCAGTAATATCTAGTAAATATCTAAAATGTTGAACAAATTCAATCTACCAATCAGAGATTCACTGACATTAAAATATAAAGATAAATCAGAGATAAATGATCGTATGGTTGCGTCGGTAACTCGGTAATGCAACGATTGACTTGCATGAAGTCGTATGTTTTTGCCGATCCTACTAACAAAAGCCGCTCTGTCCATCTCTTAATAAGGGAGGCTTGACGTGACACCTGTCTGTCATTAAAGGATAATACTTATATTTGAGATTTGTTGTAGATAAATTGGGTACGTTACAAAAATTATCACATCTTATGAGCAATTACATCTGGTAACTCAAGGTTCTGCTTTATTTATTTATTTATTTTTGTTTTATATGGCATTATAACAATTTGCCAGTGTCAAAGTAAATATTTTTGTATCGAGTTAATAAGATTGTGCATCACGAGTCATTTATTCATCACACTAAACAGTCAGGTCAAGTTAAAAATTGCTTCAGTAAAGTAAAACTAAAAAAGGAGTTTTGGAGGGAAAATGGAAACACATGTTCTCTTCTTTTGATTTGTTTGCCTATACTCACGCACGTTCACGAACACTCAATTGTTAATAATCCACCATTATTACACATTAATTAACACTCGAAGAAACACAAGTTTAAGAAAATAATTCAATACAGATAACCTAATGTCTCAAGATGGCCGCCAAAACTCCAGGTTCTGCTTCTGGAAATTATCCTGAAACGCGACATAGTCACTTCACGGGTGTTACATTCGAATTCGAACCACTCTTAATACACACACGTTAATTATCGTGATAACGTAATACGAATCTACTCATAATAATAATAGTACATAATATATAGTTGTTGTGATTATTTAATAATAATGTGCAGATCAGAGAGTGCCCTGTATATGTATGCATTTAATTAATATAACATATAATATTGTGCAAAGAGAAGTTATGTGCTAATATTAATGCTGCGATGATGGCACACAGTAACGCAATAATGAAATGGTGAAGGCGTGCTGTGGTGCTCGTCGACACCAAAGTACAAAGCGTATTTGTGTAAACATGTGGAGAATGCAATATCAACCTCAAACATACGACCTTGTGTTAATTGAAAACCTTTGTTTATAGTTAAACTATGAATTTATAAAGGTATACCCAGATTTTCGCCTATCATCTACACTATTCTACACCATGGACGTGTAATAGGCGGAATAATACTTATGTTTATAAGTCAAAAAGAAAGGATATGCAACCTAGAGCAAATGTACATTCCATTCAAATAAACGTCTATGGCCAAATTAGACATTAGTGTACACTGGACAGGAATATCGCCTTCGCAAAACTTTCGAAACGTCCTCTGATTAAATTAAACGCGATAGTATGCCGTTTAGTTGGTTAAAACCTCTATCACATGTTGGCCCAGCCGATTGGTATACTGCCTAGCAGTCTGAATCAACAGGAGTCTTCTTTGGTTAGGACGCCCACCCTGGACGATCGCACCAGCTAAATCAAGGCAAAGCCACATTATTAGTTCCACGCGTTGCATTGGAGTAGGTCAAGGCTGACCGAGGTTGAACCAGCACTAGAGTGCACTACACATGTTATTAAAACATGTAAAAATGGTGAAATAAGTTAACAATCAACTCTAATTGGCGTAAAAACGAGGTTCAATTTTCTAAGAACAGTTGGTTCTGTCAATTTGCAGCCTTATTGGTTTCAAGCGAAATTAATGTTCCGACACAGAGAGAAGGCGCGCTAGGTTCACGATTACATCAATCAAGTTGTGTTTAATTGATTAAGCACTACACGATTGCAATTGGTTAATTACTTAGTGTAATTAGATCACTGTAAAATTGTAATTTTAACGCTATTGTTTTAAATTCATTTTTACATTTTGTTCTCTACTAGACTAACGAAGGCAAGGTAAGGTCTTTTTCAGGTTATATTTTTTTATTTCGGCATAATATCATCACATTCCGCCTGATGCTAAATTAGCATGCAGAGACAACTAGAAAGAAATGCATGCAGGCGCCAGGCAAAAGTCCCGTCTTCTATGCCGGCTTGTGTGAGGAGACGAATATATACCATCTAGGTTGATAGTGTACTGTATTCCTTTCGTTTATTATTATAAAAATAAAAATGAATAAAATGTTAAATAAGTAATTTTCTTTTTTTTCACTATCATATTTTTTTCTAGTTTTTGTATGTTGTATGATTTTGTATATTGCTGTTGGCTATCAAATTTATAAATATTGCTATTCTAGAATAGCATAACAAAAATATCAGTCAAGTTAATCAATTTATTTTAATTACAAGTAATAGTTTTCAATAAACATAATTTATTAAATTGTTTTTCTTTTAAAATTGAACTTCAATTTAATTTACTTTCAAGCTTGGTGAAAATTGAAAAGTAAATCGTAGAACCATATTGCCAAGAATTTTCCATCCCGTGGCTTTAAATCAACGTCCAGCGGCACGGGTTTGGGAAAAACGATTACGTGAGCCGCGGGCGCCGCAGTTAGCGCCAACTGGACAACCAGATGGATGGGCCAATTCTAATCCGCTCCTTTTAAATCTTTCCCTCAAATTTCATTAAGTAACTCCATCTCTCTTATTAAGAGCGCCATCAATCATTAAAATGATGAATGCCTTCTGAAACTTTTCAAATTTACCTACGAATTTTGTTTCCTAACAATTATTTAAGAGGTTCTAAAATCGTTTCGAAGTTATGTTCAATAGAATCCAAATATACAGTCCCAGGTTTATGGGCAGTACTATTTATTTTTTCAGTTTATTTTCGACTTACCTGAGGCGAATGTGAAACATTTTTATGATGCCAAACGATACTCTATTATTATTAAAAGTAAATCTCTTTTAATTGGGTGCAATATTTGTATAATATAAAAAAAAGCCAATCTTTTCTAGCACTGTACATAATTATTCTCTTGATAGAGCTGGGTGAAGTAAATTCATAGGTAAACTATTGGCAGTCGCTTTTTAATTTTCACGTGAACTCTTTTAAGGAAAAAAAAACTTAACACTAAGCCGGTATTCGAAAACTATGATGGTAGTTGTGTAAAGTGGATTTTCAGCGTTGGCCTTAGCAATTACGTCGTAGCACTCCTGAAATCTGTGAAATTTTAATTGGAATCCACATTCGGGTTCATAAATTCATGTTTTGAATCACTGTCATTAATTGTTTTTGCATTAATTGATAGTAATTAATGTTGGGTGTGTTCAAATTTTGTATAAAGCAGATTGAAAGTTACGGAGGTGTAAACAACGAGATGTTTGCTTCAGAATGTTATACAATTCATCAATATGTTATTGACATATTGTAGTAAGCAGACTGGTGAAGGTTATTAGCCAAATCTGTCGCGATTTTAATACATTTAAACTTTAATATATTTTAACTTCACTGAATATAGCAGAATGATTGTTGTAATTTTATGTTTGAACTCTATTTATCGCGTATATATTCGCGTTTCGGAATTAGTTTGATAATAATCGGGTATAATGAGATGCTCTGTCAACCTGGAAGGTGCACATTCGTCTCATATCAATCACGCACTCGGCCGAAATTAATCGGAACATAAAAAAACTCTCAACCAATCAATTACATGTTACGAACTCTTTGATGTATGTTGTATAAATATTTAATGAAAATCGGGTATAAATAGCAAAGCTTGGCAAGGGCTTGGTAATTAAGTTTTATGTACGAGATTATGTACGTGCACGCATTAGGGATTTATAAGATATGATCATACTTCTGAAACTCCCGTCGAATAAATAATTTAGCGCTCGTATTAAACATTATTTAGTAAACTGTCTGTTTAGCATATTTCGAAGTAACCTTAACGCAATTTATATGTCGTGAGATGGCTACAGGAGTTACTGAAAATTGTCTATGGCGTGTATGAATATGGAAAGGTAGGTGCGAGCGCGTTCTCGGTGTGTCGACGTCGCGTTCGCCTACCTTAATATGCATGAACTGCTAACTTATTAATTCAGTAGAGAACTGTAACATAGGCACGAGAATTCGCTCTCTAAGTGTGGGCTGACCTAAGAGATTTATTTTATTATTATTAATTTATTATACTTTTATGTCGATGAGAGATTAAACATTAGACCGAGCTAGTCTACAAACTTTAAGATTTAAACATGAAAACCTATGCGAAAACTTTTAAGGATCAAGCTATCAAGATTAGGACCCTGCTCAAGTTTTAGTTGGGTCAAATTTTTAGGATCTCAATACCAGAATGAGCCGTCACTGAAGAAGTAGCGGCGAAACAAACTTTAAACGAAATCTTGGGAGTTGTGTCTGTGTAATTACGAACATCTCGTCGTCGTGAGGTCGACGTCAACGCCGTCAAGCGTGTAATGGACTTTTCAAGTATTTCTAACGTGAAAACTTTAGCTTCAGCCGACGCAAACGCCTCCGACAATGTGCTTAACGATGTTTTTAACTACTTCACTTCATTTCTAGAGTATTGCAGGTTAAATTAATTGTTTAAATGTTTGTTAAAGATGACAAATTTTAGTTCTGGTTGTTTATGCAAGATTAATTTTAACCTACATTTGAGATAACACGTGGATTGTAGAAATATGTTATATCTACTTTAATTATAAATTTCTTTCGTTTCATAACATTATAGTAATTTGCCAAAGTCCCGAGTAGATGTTTATGTTGATCCAATACGCAAAACGGCCAAGTCATCAATAGCTTCAGCTAAATCGTTATTGAATTTTCAGCTGATTTTCAGCTGATTTTCGGAGTGAAAATTAAAACATACGCTATGTGATAATCTACCGTTACCGTTCGAAGAAACACAAGTTTTGACACAAGACCGATAAGGTTACTGCCCTAAGGTTTTGTGGAGTTAATCCCACAAAAACTCTTTGTGGACTTTAGGCATTTAATCGTGCTAGTGCATTAGGGTTGTTACAAAATTATTATTATATTTAAATAACCCGACTTCAAAAAGAGGTTATAAATTCTTCGTGTATTTTTTTTGTGTGATATTACCTGATTTCTTTGCCGTTTATGGCCCGATTTTGATAATTCTTTTTTGGATTGGTCGGGATTCGGGATTATCATATTTTGAACAAAATATTCTCTCTTTAAGAGTGGAAAATTGTGGTAGAAAAGTGAATTCCAGCCACAATTAGGGTCATACCATCTTAGGGTTCTACGCCTGATCAGATTTTTTGTTAAAAATGTTTTATGTAGTTTTGGCAACCCTATTCGCATGTTGTCTTGCACTATAATTAGTTAATGAATTCAATAGACTTCAAATGACATAGAGGCTTCTCTTCATGTCGAATGAATGGCTCTGATTATACAAAGGATCGATTCCCCTTTTTTATTTTCTTACGTCGTGTCGCTTGCCTTTCAAGTCATTGTTTAATTTAATGTTTACCATAATAAAATATATATAGAATATTTATTCGTGTATTGAATATTGTTTTGTAATAAGTAATAATTATGTAAATATTCTTTGTAATGTTTGGAATTTAAAAAAATGATTTAGTAACAGATTTAGAAATCAAGAATGCTGCAAGGAAGAAGTATTTAAAGTTATGTGTTGGAAGTAACCGAGAGGAACCTGAACGGTACATACTCATCCTCGAATCGGCATAGTGGAGACGACTATTGCCTGCAGAGTATTAATTTAATTTTGGCAACAAACAGTCAACAGAAAAATCAGTTTACAAAATAAAAGGATTACATGCTAAGACCAATAGTGTCATATTTTATATTAATTTCAAATTTCAGGCAGTGTTTTCGCATGCCGGTCTACTGTAAAAATTTTACCACTAAAAACTTTTATAAAATAATAACAGAAATTAATTTAAAAAAATACTTTGCGGCTTGCTTTAACTTTTGCTAGAAGGTCTTTTAATTAGCGTTGCTGGGTTTAATTACCACTTGCGTAACGGAAAGTTTATGAAAAGATTTATAATAATAATATATTTGCGTAGAAATATAATACATAAAAGTACGTAATTATAATAATAAAGACGCTTTCATATCACGTGAGTAAAGAGCGTTATTCAGAGTAGATGATATAAAATTTAATTATTAATGTTTTTTGTTTTCATATAGAATTTGAGAACACTGAAATTATGATGAAAATTAACAGAAAAATCGAAATCGAAAAAGCGAAAAATCGAATCGAAACAATGTTGACTCCTGGCGAACCATGGTCCATATCTGCAAAAGGTTAACAATTGGACCGCAAAATTTTTTGAATTTATTCTATTTTCAATTGATTTCATTCAATTCAAAATCTAAAAATTTTCAGAAGTATCCGGCTTCTGGATACCACACGTTGCTGTAGCCACTAACGAAGGCAGTTCACGTGACAGCTTCTTAGCATAGACAGCCCTTCTAATTGTTGTGTTGCATAACATTTTTTTTTCACCGCAATAGAAGCGGCCGTGGTCTAGCGGTAAGACGCGTGAACTCACGATCAATGAGACCCGTGTTCGAACCTCGCTAAAGACCGGTACCAATTTAACTTTGTTATATGTACTTTGGTCGCTCAGTGCCTATAGGCACTATTAAAGAGTGGTAGGCAGACTGATGATGGTTATTTGTCCAGTCTGTCGTCCTGGGGCAGTACCACCACTTTCGAATGTAACACCCGTGAAGTGACCTTGTCGCGTTTCGGGAATAGTTTGAAAGTAGCCAGGTATAAGAGAGGAGTGTGCACTGTCAATCTAGATGGTACATGCTCGTCTCCTCGAGCCGGCATAGTGGAGGCGACTGCAGCCCGTAGATATTTCTCTGTGGTAGCAGTTGTTTCCATTCATGGACCGCACTCTAGCTTTACATCAGGCGGAGTGTTGTCACATGTCGAGCTACAATAAAAAAAAAAAAAAAAAAAAAAAAATAGAAAGCTCTACTTTACAATTGAGTTCATGCATTAATATAACTCTTTTTTTTTGTTGAATTTTCATCATAATTAATGTGCCGTTTTTTGTTTGACATCCCTTACTAGTGAAACTTGACTTGAATTATTATATTTTTAATTGATGTTTTTTTTTGTTCATAATTATAGTTGCTACAATATTGAATAAATTTAGTTAAAATTGTAAATAAATTTTAGAATAGAAGCATACTTATATAAATATATTTTCTAAAATAATATCTATTATTTTTTAGAATAGCTTTAATGAAATCCACGTCGTAAAAGAGCAAAGTCGATTTCATTTCCTGTTCATATCCGGAACGTTTGTCATCCAGTCTCTTCTAATTTATTGAGAATTTCGTTATCTATTACTTTTTCAGAAATAATATATATCTAAAAGTACCTAATTTTTTTTATTGTAGTTTAACATTATTGTATGACAACACTCCGCCTGATGTTAAGCTAGAGTGCGGTCTCTAGACTGCAAAATGTATATAAATACTTACATATCTCACGCGCCGGGGTAGGTGGAGTATTGTGACATATAATATTTTAATAACTGATAAAATATTTACAAATAATCGTAGCGTATAATATAATTTCCTTTTGAAAACAAAATTTAATGTTAAAGAGATCATAAGATAAGCATTACGACTTTGACTCGCTTCCGGAAAAGAGAGGTTTAACTTTGTACAATAACAAAACTTTATCGATATTTATCGATATCGATAGAGCGGCCGTGGTCTAGCGGTAAAACGCGTGAACTCATGATCGATAAGACCCATGTTCGAACTTCTCTAAATTCTGACCGGTACCTTTGGTCGCTCAGTGCACTATTAAAGAGTGGTAGGCAGACTGATGATGGTTATTAGCCCAGTCCGCCGTCCACTTTCGAATGTAACATCCGTCGCGTTTCAGGACCACCGCTAGATCACAGTAGATCAGTTTAGTTTTAGAGGTAGTTGAGGATGATCTGGTATAGACTGTGTGTACCCCTGTACCTTTTAAAGCTTATAAATAGACGGATAATACCAATCTATGTGAAGATTCACGTATCGTTCTTCTCAAAAAGGTCCTATATTCAAGTAATGTCGTGAATAATGAATGTTGTGCTACGGTAATTGAGTGATGTTGACGGTAATGAGGTTCTGTAACTAGATTACCGAACGAAACATGGCGTGGGTGAGAACATTGCGAATTGCCTCAAGCCAATATTACTATAAACAGCTAAACATTTAAACTCCTAACACCAATTTTCAACTCTAATTACATAGGTTTAAAGCATAAAATAATATTAGCAATATAACTAAACAATGTCTAAAACAAAAGTTTTACTTCGCATTTTCTAAGAAGTTCAATAATGCTTAGGTGTTCTTTTTAAGACTGATTTTATTATTATTAGCCTAGTACCATCACTTTCAAGTAATTACACCCGTGAAGTGAGTTAGCTGTGTTTCAGGATCAACATGGAAGTAGTCAATGGATGGTGCACATTTGTCTCTAAAAGTCGGCATAATAGGGGAGGACTGCTGACTGCAGATATTTCCATGTAGCATTTGTTTTCATTTATAGAACATAAACTATAGTAGTTTAACATTTGAATCGATAGCAATTTATATCGTTAATTATAAATAAAGTCTAAACTATTCTGAATTCTAAAGTGATTGCAGATTTGTTATACAATAGATGAATATAGAATTCGTAACAAATGTCAGGGAAGCACGTTCCGTGATTTCTTTAGCATTCCAAGAACGTTACGAGAACAAATTCAGAAATAAATCTAGAGGGTGTAACAGCACACGTCATCAGTGATCTCGGACTAACGAAGAGGGGAGTTATATAGGGTGTTCCTGTGGGTACGTGACGATAATTCGGTCCCTGGAGAGGCCTTTGTGCAATCAGTGCGGTTTTCTTCGAACCCTAACGTTTCGCGACCTCTAAACTAACCTCATATTTTTATTTTTGCCTGTTAGTTGAGGAAAGTTCGTGCTGCAAGCTCGGCGACACGAGGGAATTGCTGTGAATGACTCTACTTCTGATTGCAATCATGTTTGTCTGGATTGTTTAGATTGTTACTTTCTTTTGGAACGTTTCTTTCAATTTTACTTTAGTGTTAGTCTTTATTTATTTACTTTTCTGAACGCCATCGCCTAATCTAGCTATTGATAGAAGTTAAGAAAGTAGAAGAATAAAGTTTAGAAAAATAAATTAAAGAACTATCCTCAGAATTTTGCTAAAACTATAATGGTTGTCATCCACTAGACTCGTCGAATCGAAAAAAATCATTTACCTGTATTTTTTATGAAACTGCGTCTATTAGGAAAGAGTCGAGCTGAAGTGAATCGAATCGCTTCGAGCATCGCTCTTCAAGCTAATTTCTGACTAACTACGTGGAAATACGATGCGATTCGCCTATGATTGGAACACCTAGAAGAAATGAAATTCGATTCGGCGCGCCATGATTTGTCTCCAGTAGGTGCCAGCCTTAATATTTACTTTTTTAAAGAGTTCACTTTTCTTTTTCAATTACTGATAATGGGGCATCAATAATTTTCCGATCATGAACGCCAAATGGCAAATAATCCACTATTATTACACATCAATGTCTTCAAATGTTCGCAAAACCGCCTGAGTATTAACACAGATTTTTCTTGTTGTTGTTAAAGGCGAAGAGATTATTGGATATGCAGCCTTCAGTTCTCTTTTTTAGGTCTCATTATTAAAACTTTAGAATTTTTACATTATAATTATTCATAAAAATCTTTAGTGGGAAAATGAAAACACACTTTCATTTATTTTGGTTTATTCGACTACATTTACATGAATCATATTCATGAACATTTAATTGACGAAAAATCGAAGTATAAGAAATACAAGACAAGAAACCTACCATTTCAGTATGCCCGCTATAAACGACCTATTTTTTTCTTTCTTTTTTTCTCATTCAAAGGAATCTGTTAAATAAAATCCTGTCACATTTTCAAATGTATTCTTGTAGTTACATTTGTTTTGGATCGTAAATACCTCTGTCTCTATAACATCGACGGAACAATTCGAAATAATAAGCCATGTAATTAGAATTTATGGTCCTTTTACGATGATTAAATGGCGCGCTTTTCTCATTAAAGCAACACCGCAACATATAGACTTGCGTTTGTGACCCATCAGAATTACAGATGAGTTTTGTAATCGAAAATAATCTTGCGCATGTGAGCTAATGCATTACTCGTACGTTAGTCGTGTCACTTCAGGCTGTATATGTATATAGGATGTGTTTTATATTAAATTATTTTATTTATATAAAATATTAAAAAGAAAAAAATTAAAAGCCCATAGTCATGATTCGCGAACATAATTTAAAGTAAATTTTACTTTAAGAGTAATTTAAAGTTTAAAGATTGTCTGCGAAAACAGCCATAACATACACTTCTGAAGTGAGACAACTTGGAAAATACAGAGTACTTTATAATACTAATTTACAATAACCGGATGAATTTGATGATGTAAGGACTGGCGATGTAGGGATGCTATTTAAATTTAAAGCCACTTAACTTGAATTTTGATACCTTATTTGGCTTTTTATATAAGTATTACTTCTAGTCTTATTGTAGTGTGTGTAAGATTTTTATTTTTTATTTTTTATTGTAGCTCGGCATGTGACAACATTCCGCCTGATGTAAAGCTAGAGTGCGGTCCATGAATGGAAACAACTGCTACTACAGAGAAACTTGTGCGGGCAGCAGTCGCCTCCACTATGCCGGCTTGAGGAGACGATGGACGTACATCTAGGTTAACAGTTTAGTGCATAAGCGTTTTCACTTATATATAATAAGCATAGTAACCAATCAAACATGTAGTTTCTCTCATTATTAATCTACCAAAACCTCCAACATCACATTATTAACTAGTGCCAAGTACATGTGTTTTAAATAAATATATTAAACTACTTATCACAACTTTGTTATTTAATATGCGATACCTTTTTTGCATTTGCTACGCTTTGATCTCTACAGAATACGAAGAAAAAGGGGATAAAAACGTTATTTTGCGACTACGTAGAGGGTTAGTAAATCACAGTTACCAACGGAAGGTAGTACAGGACGAGGTTCGCCCGAGAGACGTCCCCGGACGTGATCCAGTCAATTACTAACACGAGAGATTTATAACTCGATCCATCTTACACTTTCCATTTACTCGCAAGTGGAGTGCGAGAATCCACTTGATATGAAATTCATTACAAGAGTAGGGTTAAGTTTACTCACAGGCTTGAAGGGTTAACATGCACGAGCACATATAATATGTTTTTAAAAAGAATATACTATTAATGATAGAAATACTTAGGTTAGAGTTTTAGGTTCACTATCCACTACGGCACGGCGTCACGTCTTAGATTACTCTTGCAAAAGTCGTGTTAAAGCAATACGCTTCAATGGATAGTTTACCTTAAAGACGCGGATTCATTTTATTTCTACGTATTCAACTTCTGCGTGCGTATGTATTTAAAAGTACCAAGTTAGGTTAGGATAGAAGTTTGAGTTAGGTGCAAATAATGTACAAACAAAAGCAACTTGGGTATTAAAGACGATTGGAGGGTAGATAAGATTGTTATATTATGTACCTTGGTCGCTATACGGTACGGCAGACTGGGCTAGTAACCATGATCTTTAAGGATCTGCAATTCTTGATTCAAATTTAACAGAGGTTAATTTTTAAATACTTTGCCCATTTCTGATGGATGGATGTATGCGAAAGAAACGCGATTCGATTCGATTTGGTGCGCCTCGCTTCTTCTCTAATGGACGGCGGGCATTATAAATATTCTTTGAACACCAAAATATATATTTGTTCTTGGCTAAAGTTATTTTATAAAAAGATGCTTAAAATGAAGGAGTTAGCCTTAAACGGTAATGTTTAGACAAATTAAAACGATTCACTCATACATTACAAAACAGATTTACTTAATAGGATCACCCGGGTGGCGCGTGATTTGCATGAATAACTTAGAACACCCTGTATGTTTCGGTCTCACAATAATTATGAACACAAAATTGAATATTTTTGTTCACTTGCAACATATTGGCTTACTAAAGGTATTGTATTGTCTGGGAACAGCAGTAGTACTCTATAGTTATCAGGTTTATTAAATAAACGGTCCTGGCTTGGTTCATTTATGAGTCAAATTTTATGGCGTGTCGGAAGTTAGCTGCGAGCGCTAACTCATTCAAGTCAAGTTTACAATGTATTTAATAGTAGTAGGCGTTACTTTGCGGAAATTTATAACCAAATTATTTGAAAAACTACTTTGCAACTAATTTCCTAATTTAGCGGACCTAATTAATAATTAGCGGAAATTAGTTGCAAAGTAGTTTTTCAAATAATTAAGTTTACAATGCACTGCGCAGCGACTTGTGCCTAACTTCGGAGCCGCCATAAAGTTTGAATCGTACTAAAATTTATAAGTAGAATTAAAAAAGCATTGACGGCTCTGGATTATATGAAGAAAAAACATTGCATTCACTTTCAAAAGAACATTGATAATTGGTTCTAAAAATAAACTACAATAAAAAAAAATACAAAATTCAGTCAGTCTTATTGTGCTGGGGGTTCAAATTTTACCCATATGTTCATGCGAGTAAAGTTTAAAATCGTCTGCCAAGATGACTTAAAGGTGTTCCATATTTAAAAGATTTTGAATTATTTTTGCAAAAAAACAAATGAACATCGATCGCTTCTAAATGCGGCGTTTCATTTATTATGGCACGGTGAAGGTCACCTCCAGAAATAAAACAATAAAATCACACACATTAGCCAAGTTCCATTTTTAAAGTAATGTAAAAATAAAGGAAAAGACCGCATCGATTCTGAAAATATTGTGGAATACATAATCAAAACAAAAAAAAAATCGATTATTTTATTGCCATCGATTATAAAAATGGAACAAAACTCGTTTGTTTCTTGATGTTCTATTTTTAAATTTAAAAAAAAACAATATTAAAACAAAAATTTGGTTTTGGCGGCCATCTTGAGACAGAATGAGACATCAGGTTATTAATTATTTTCCTAAACTTGTGTTTCTTCGAGTGTTAAGTGTAATAATGGTGGATTATTAACCATCAAGTGAACGTGCGTGAGTGTGGGCAAACAATTCAATAGAAGAGAACCTGTGTTTCCATTTTCCCTCCAAAACTCCGTAGGAAGTTCTTTACCGGAGCAATTTTTGACTTGACTGAGACTTGAACTGACTGTTTAGTGTGATGAATGAATGAGTCGTGATGCACAATATTATTAACTTGATGCAAAAATATTTACTTTGACACTGGCAAATTGTTATAATGCCATATAATGTAAAAAAAAATCAACATAAGCTCTTCTATAATATGCACGTAAATACTAGACGAAATTTTGATATTAAAACGATAAGTTCACTAGACTGAATATAATATGATTATGTATGATAATACTTCAGCTTTCGGGTTGTGAAATTTTAGATTAGATATTATTACTTGTGACGGATTGCTTTTGGATTCGAACCACCAATACCCAATTTCCAGACCTGAATTATAAAAAAGGTTTTGATAAACGCGTTGAAGGGTTATTTGAGTTAACTTAACTCTACTGGCTTTTGTTGAATAAATAATAAACAGTAAAGAAAACGATGTACCTAGGTATATATAAAATATCGTGTGGCTCGCGGTCCTTTGACCGTGAGTGACAGTGTCGTATGGGAGGCACTGTTGGAGTTGCTGGTCTCCCATCGGGCGCGTCCTCAGGTGGTGAATAGAGGGTGCCGGGATACTTCCCTGAGGTACCCCGGCGCGAACCAAAACCAGCAAGGTGGGGTCTCTCCTCGGGTCACACTCTGCTTACCACATTACCAAGCGTTGTCTCCTTCGCCCCGAGTAGTGAGGTAATCCCGGGGTTGGACTGAAAAAAAAGGTATATATAAAACATATTTAATTAATTAATGTGACGTAATAAGGGGATCATTTTAAGGGATGAGGGATAATTTGTTATTTTTCTTTATTAAGTACGTTGTGTGAGGGATTCATTCGTGTTTTTGTTAGCCATTTAATGTTTTCTTTTTCGTAAAAATTTAATTAGAATTAGAATTAGAGCGACCGTGGTCTAGCGGTAAGACGCGTGAACTCACGATCGATGAGATCCGTGTTCGAACCTCGCTAAATTCTGACCGGTATCAACGTAACTATTATCCACCATAACGACTATTAAAGAGTGGTAGGCAGACTGATGATGGTTATTGGCCCAGTCTGCCACCCTGGGGCAGAACCACCACTTTCGGATGTAACACACGTGAAGTCGCATTTCGGGAGCAGTTTGAAAGTAGCCAGGTATAGAGAGAGGAGTGTGCACTGTCAAATTAGATGGTGTATACTCGTCTCCTCAGACCGGCATAGCATAAGCGACTGCTGCCCGTAGAGATTTCTCTGTAGTAGCAGTTGTTTCCGTTCATAGACTGCACTGTAGCTTTACATCAGGCAGAGTGTTGTCATATGCCAAGCTACAATATTTTTTTTGCATCTTTATCGTCCAAATGAACTTAAACTTAGCTTAAAGGAAGTTGTAGACAGAAGTGTGATTCACTAGCTATTTCACGTCGCGTCTACTTGATGCTTAGAGTTCCGAATCCCGAATTTACTAGTACCCAATTAAATATTCAAAACATAGTTGACGTAAAAAAAGGAAATGAGTTGTTAACGCGAAAGCCTAAGAGAAGACTACTATCATTTTATTAACGGAAATAAAGTGGAATTCATTAGATTTTTTATTCTTGTGTACTAAAATTGAGTACTCGACACGTAGCACCTTCATACCTCATTCAAGGCCCTATTCTTGAACTCTTTAGAAAGTTAAAACAAAATTCGAACTAAATTAAATATTTATTTAAACATGTAATAAGTACTGGCACTACGACTGGTCTTAAGTTAGAGTGCAGTCCATGAGCAGAGACAACGGCTACTGCCCGTATCAGTGCAGCCACCCGATATCTTTCAGGAAGGCCAGGAGACACTTTACGTTGCTGACCGGGAGCATCCTTGCTGTTCTGAGGAACTTTTTACGTAGTTGGTGTATTCCAGAGCACACTCGGGACTGTTTCTTCAGTCTCCATGACACCTCTGCACAGAGAGCTGCGTTACGTTATGGTTCCAACGACTAGGCAGGTCTCTTGTGAGACTCGTGTCAGGTACAGGTCTCGTTTGTCGACATGTTGTGAGTCCAAGTTTGTGCAAGACATCTGTTTAATAAATATAATGGTAATCACAAAAATATGTTTACGGAATTATTTAAAGAATTGAGCCGTATGTCGTAAAAGTTCCTCAGAATTTATTCAGGAGATCATGTGCCTGCCTTGGTCTGCAAAACTGGCTGCAACCCAAGTAGAGTTATTGGCTAATGTCCTGGGAAATCAAATGTGTGCTCTATTAAAGAGTTTGCTACACCCTTGAGACGCTACAAAATGTTAACTCTTAAAATTTAATTTAATGAATGAAACTTTGTGATTCATTTCATTTCACTTTATTTCTATGAATCAAAACTAATGCACAATCATTGAAAATGCTGCCATCCGCAAAAGAATAAACCTGAGCTCCAGATACAGTCCCAAACATATATAAAATAAATCAAGATTTTATATTTTGTGGTACATTTTATACTCTATTATTTACTTATTCTTTTGCATTTAATGCTTCCAAGCCACTTTGAGACCTTGCTTGCTAAAATAGATAAATTAAAATTATTTATTACTAATGATAATAAAATTTATTAAATACATGCTATCTTTTTCTTTTTTATATTATAATGGCGAAGATTTTTGTGAGATTCGATCACGGTTCTTGTCATCTACTCAACTCAACTCAACTCAACTCAACAGTCGTTCTTAAAAGCTTATATTTTAAAAAACCAACTTATATTCAGATTTCTTTTAAAATGTATTACTTCGACGGAGTTTAGTATTTTTCAAATCAGTTGTATGTAGAGTCAGCAATATGAGGGCGGACGGGTGAGTCAGGGCGGGCGTCTGATCCACTCATTCATTCACCGAGTGCCTTGGGACCGGTCTAGATTGAAAACACGTTGCTACGCAATCTGATTTCATTTTAAACATTGATGCTTTTCTGAAATACTGTAATGGATTACTTTGTTAACTAATACAATACTTTTTAGTTTCTTTGCATTCGATGTAGTTGGTTGTTGTAAACCAAGTTAAAATGTTCCTTATTCCAAGGGACTCATTGTGTTTGTTGTGCATACCGATTCAGCAGTCGCACGCGCACGTATTTAAGGGCGCTACTACTACTAATTAAAGGTACCTATGGAGAGCGGTACGACTGCTTGCACTGTTAAATGACAGATAAAAAAGTTTTGACGTGAGTCGTATTGACCCAAAAATAAATTAAGGGTTAATCATATTGTATTGTCAATAATTGTCTTGTATTAATAAGATTTTGTAATAAATAAAAAACACAAATAATGATCGTAATACTATACAGGGTGAATTTTGAAAAGGAGTCCTTTCAGCATTTTTCGATATCTCTTATAGTTTAGGATTTGGCCATGAAAGCCCACTTGAAAAATTCACCCTGTATAAGAAATAAATAGAATAGTTTTATATTCCGTTAGATACAAAATGTATTCACCCTGTATGCAAAATCACAATAAAGATACATTCAACTTGAAAGTTATTCAAAACACTTTATTGTGCATGATTTGTCCCGAATAAAACGTGAGACGTAACAATTGACAGAAAGCGACAGCCTACAAATAACATCAGAAGCAAAATCTTCGAGTCCCATTTGGAACCTACATTCAGTCCCACAGTACCAGGAGACCCGGGACTATGGGGAATGTAGTAGCGATTAATTCAAAATTATTTTTCATTGAATATTATTGCCAATGAAGTATAAAAATACTAAAAGACTAAATAAAAGGTTACGCAGTCGTTGTGCTGCAAACACGATGGATGTAAAACTTTCGATACGCGTCGCATTAATTGATCAAAATATACGATTGTAAGACACTTAAAGTACGTATTCAGAAAAATACGATGTTTGTTTACAATATATGACACACCTGGACCTGGACAACTCAACCGAGTACCTAATGATCCACCTTAATGATGTCATACCTGTAAGCGTAGAGAGTAGTACCAGAAATAGTTTTAAAATGAAATGGGACCTTTTTTTAAAACAAAGCAATCTATTTCACGTACGCGATAGAAGTCGACTGATACTTTATACTACATTCGATTGACTAAAAATATATTTTTTGTTCCATCGTGGAACTAATTTATGGTATTAAAAGGAAGGTACTGAATTGCAAAGCCAGCAGTTCTATCAGTGTACCATCGCTCGTCGTACACTACAGGGGATGAAATGCAGCCAACAGCCATCTTGCCAATTGATATAATAAACCCACAGGATATTTATGAATTTTCTTTTTACACCTATTTTAAAAGATCCACTGTAATCACTTACTAGGAACGTTTATTTAGGGTTTTGTTTGTTATTTTTTTTAATTTTTATTATATTAAAAATACAAAGAAAATAATATTACATAATAATGATAGAAATAAAAGTATTTTTCGTAAATTCAAACTAGGGTACACCTACGATTTGATGTCGACGTGGTTTTGCTTACGATTTGTGACTTTCCTTGACAATGGCGTTGATTTATCGCCGGTTGATGTTTACAACGTTCCTTTCTCGGAAAATTCGACGCCTAAGCCTATCCCTAAGAAGAACTATCCCAGGGTTTGATGAAATAAATATTTTTCCAGAAATACCTTTTTAATAATAATTTGTTCTATTTACATGTAAATGTTGTTATATTATTTCGCAAATATATTTTCCTATTTACAATAATGGGTAGGTCACATAATTATTTATTATTATAACGCGTGCAGTAAAGTACACCGCTCGTATGGAACTGTATAAATGAGTTCATATTTTATAATATACTATGTATGTAAATGTATATGCCAACGTATGTGCCCTGACCTTAATCAGTACAAAATTGTGTAAACAACACGTATCCTAAGGTTACGTACGCATAGGATAAACAGTAATAAGAGATCTAAAATCCGGAGACAAAGGCGGCGTTATAGCATGTGTATTCTTGAATAATTTAGTGAAGATGCCTCTTTAGCTGACGTGAGCAAATCTTTGAATTATGAAGTAGGGGGAGTTTCGGGTGGAAAATTTCGACGGTCTCGGCCGACATCTGGGACTTTACATTTTTTACTTGAATGAAAATGAGCTCATTCAAAATAAAACTTGCAAAAAAGTTTTGTGGTTTATTTTCCATCCATTACGTTTCTTTTAAACTTTATAGAAACTGAAGTGGAAGAAGTCATATGGATGTAACATTTTTTAAATATGAATTTTGTCTATGAGACATGCAATTAAGAAATGCGTTGCAGCAAGAAAAAAGTGGTAGAAAGTGACTCAGAAAGGGTTAGGCAACGTGACGTCAATGTAGTTGTGTAGCTAACGCTCCGCGCATTTTTTTTTGTGAGAATGATTAAAGCGGTAATATCGGTTCCCTTTATCATACAAACTTTATACGTTGATAAACTATGTGGAAGGGAATTTGGTAAACTTTTGTAAGACAGACTAAGGCGTACATTCTTCGATGTTGTTCACTTTTGGGTAGTCGTTAATAAAATAGCGGAATGTTGATTGGATGCTTTATTAACGATCGAGTTATTTACATAAACATAATTACATTCATTCCTTTAATAATGGAATTCTAACAATTAAGTCATGATCAGCATTTTCTTATACAAATTTCCATTTAATTTATTACCTTTGATTGTTATAACTGATAGACGTTATTAATAGATTCGTTAGGAATATTTTTGAGTAAAAAAATTTAATAATCAATGTACTTAAAAAGAACAGACGTCAACTAAAAGAACAGACGTATTTACTTTTTTATTTTTGAAATATTTTTTTGCATCTTTTTAATATTTCTTGGTCCAATATCAATTACATAACATTATGGAATCGTTACTTGTTAAAGAAAAACTAAAATATCAAAAACAAGCAATGTGAATGCAACAACTGATACACAGCTGATGTCGCGGTCTTTTAACTCTCAGATGATAGGGTGGGCGCGCTTGTGTTAGCGATTTTACGCGTTCATTGCGGTTTGATTTTACAAGAAAATTTTCAAAATACTACTATTAAAAAAATATCTTGTAATAATATTTTAATATTGGTTGTGTATCACGTGGTTAAAGGGTTGGCTATCTGTATAATATGATCATGGTGTAAATTCGTCAACCCAAGCCGGCACAGCGGTAACGACTGTTGCATATAAATATTTTTTGCCTTCGCTCTAGTTCAACATTAGGTGGAGTGTGGTCATGTAGCAGACTACTATAAAACTAAATATTTTTGGAAGAAAGTGGAATAAGAGTTTTGGTGGGCATCGGGAGATATGAATGACTTTCTATACAGTTTGCTTTCCTACTAAAAAGGAATTTGAAAAAGAAAATAATAAAACTTCTCCTAGATATAAAACTAACATTCGTTAGACTCAGTGTTGAAAGGAATAAAAAATCAGTTTATTTTTCTTAGATTAGTTGACTCATTGTTGGGAACTTCATTGTTATAGTGCACGTAACAACTACGGACGTCCAGAAAGTGGGAATGTTGCAACGGATTTGCAACTTTTATCGTACTGCAGATTCAAACAGAGAGAGCTATTTCTCGTCCAGTTTGTGAGTGTACCTATTATACTATAGAGTTATAAAATATTTAATAAGTTGCACGTCTACTTTTACTTTGAACCGACTTTTTTTAAATTAAATATTTATTTATTTATTAATTTCTTTATAGTAGTCCGGTATGTGTTAAACTAAAAAGCGGTACATGGACGGATACAAGATGATGAGGTGAGATGGAAAAAATTATGATAATACTATAAGTTAAAAGGAGAATGCCCATTTTTGGGCCCACTTTTATACCTAACAAAACAATATTCTTAAATAATCTTATTTTTTTATTAATTCGTTTTAATTATATCAACACATCATTCACCAATCAATAGACAATGTTTTATTAAATAAAAAGCAGATATCATCAATTATTAAAGCATTTAAAATAATAATTACCTCAAATATTGCATCAGAAAACATCTAATTACTCAATAACCCGGGTGAAAAACTGATTGGTAATAAGGAGGTACAGATTTATTTTTTACAAAATTAAGTAAAAATCATCGACAAACATGAAAAAAAATGGGCCCATATTTCTTAGACGAATGGGTACTCTCCTTTTAATTGTTTTCATAAAAATTGAAACAATACGTTACAAGAAGAATTTCGGAGAGGCTGTGGTCTAGTGGCAAAAGGCGTGAACTCACGATCGATGAGACCTGTGTTTAAATCTCATTAAATTCTAACTGGTACCAATGTGCCTTTGTGCTCAGTGCCCTAGTTTAGTTATACATTTTAAAAATTAAATGTTTGCATCAAGAGCACTATTTTATTTAGTTGTCAGAAGTAAAAGTTTAAATGCTAGCTGCTAGCTGTATAGTTGTGGACGGTGTTGGTGCGGAGTGCTTTTACTGGAAGTGCAGTGTTGTTAAGCTGATGTTACAACAGATTTGTTGCTTTTATCCCAACGTAGAATGTGCACCGACAAGCGTTCCACTCATTGTCGGATCGGTGATTAAAACTGAGATATGAAATGTTTATAAATGTCCTTTTTTGTGCTTTCAAGTTTTTTTTTTTCATAAAATTTTTAGTATTATTAATTTTATAAGTTTTTTTTTCACCTTTTATCGAGTGCGGTCCATGAATGGATAAACTGCTACTACAGAGAAATCTCTACAGGCAGCAGTCGCCTCCACTATGCTGGCTTAAAGAGACGAGCATGTACCATCCAGATTGACAGTGCACACTCCTCTCATTATGCCTGGCAACTTTCAAACTATTCCCGAAACGCGACCAGGCCACTTCACGGGTGTTACATTCGAAAGTGGTGGTACTACCCCAGGACGGCAGACTGGACTAGTACCACTCTTTAATAGTGCATATAGGCACTGAGTGACCAAAGTGCATAAAACAAAGTTACATTGGTACCGGTCAAAATTTAGCGAGGTTCGAATACGGGTCTCATCGATCGTGAGTTCACGCGTCTTACTGCTAGACCACGGCATATGTAATATTATTATTAAAATGTAGGCTTTCATGAAACATAAGATTAGATATGTTCGTGCTAAGAAGCTTTAATTTAAAGGTAGGTAGAAACTAAATTAACCGAGATCATTCAGTTAATTGATTGATTGAAATTGGAAAGTGATTAATTATTGCAATAATTAACGCGTTAAGACACAGGTGAAGCCTACATAAACAATTTAATTAATTGCATTAAATTTACCAAATAAGTGATGATTTAATTTTTTTAAATTGTGATATGAAGTCTATTCTAATTTAATTATTATTACTTATGATTTTTTTTAACAACACTCCGCCTGATGTAAAGCTAGAGTGCGGTCCATGAACGGAAACAAATGCTATTACAGATAAAGGAGAATGCCTATTCGCCTATGAAAAATGGGCCCACAATTTATTTTTGGAGTTTGTCGATGTTTCTTAGTTAATTTTGTAGAAAAATAAATCTACTTCCTTATTACCAAACAAGTTTAATTTTTAATTAGATGCTTTCTGATGCAGTATTTGAGGTTATTATTATTTTAAATGCTTCAATAATTTATAATATAATTTTTTTATGTAATTAAACATTGTATATTGATTGGTAAATGATGTATTGATATAATTAAAATGAATTAATAAAAAATAAGGTATTATTTTAGAATATTGTTTTGTTACCAAACTATTATTTATATTATAATATATTAGAGCGGCTGTGGTCTAGCGGTAATACGCGTGAACTCACGATCGATGAGACCCGTGTTCGAACCTCGCTAATTCTGACCGGTACCAATGTAACTTTGTTATATGTACTTTGGTCGCTCAGTGTCTATAGGCACTATTAAAGAGTGGTAGGCAGACTGATGATGGTTATTAGCCCAGTCTGCCGTCCTGGGGTAGTACCACCACTTTTGAATGTAACACCCGTGAAGTGACTTCGTCGCGTTTCGGGAATAGTTTGAAAGTAGCCAGGTATAGCGAGAGGAGTGTGCACTGTCAATAGATGGTACATGCTCGTCTCCTCAAGCCGGCATAGTGGAGGCGACTACTGCCCGCACAGGTTTCTCTGTAGTAGCAGTTGTTTCCATTCATGGACCGCACTCTAGCTTTACATCAGGCGGAGTGTTGTCACATGCCGAGCTACAATAAAAAAAAAAAAAAAAAAAAAAAAAAAAAATAAATAAATAAATAAATAAATATTAGGTGTCAAGTGGGCCCAAAAATGGCCATTCTCCTTTCTATAGACAGCAGTCGCCTCCGTCCGCCGGCTTCTCGTTATTCGTTTCGAAAAAAGAGGTAATTAATTCGTTAATTATTAAACGGTTCTGTCATAAAGTAGCAGTTCTCTATATCTTATCTCAAAGTTAAGTACTTATTCGCAACTTCCAAACTAGACGATGTTACCCAAAGGTGCCATTTCAAACATCACGATAAGACTGCAACTTCTGCAATTTAACTTTTTTTTTTATACTTTTACTTCTCTATCTTTTCACTCAAGGGAACAGGTTGTGGGAAAGTTTCCATCAAGTTTCCATGAAAAAGACACTTGGGAATGTAATTGGAAAGTTGGTAAAACTACGATTATAAAGCTACGCTTTTCATGCAGCGCTGTGGCTTAGTGGTCAGAGCATTCTTACGTGAAGGAAGACGCGGTGTTCGATCCCTGTTTCGTGCTGTGTGTATGGGATTTCATGGTAAAATTGTTAGAGGTAGAGGATGGACTTCACGATCTTTTATTTATTTATTTTTATTTACTCGGATTCATGGTTTACAACATAGTTTTTAAAATTAGGTATGGTCTCTAATGTCTATACAATTTAATTATGTCAATGCTTATAATCCAAAAACTCTCCCACATTATAATAACATTCTTGCCGATTATAAAGTTCATGTTTAACACATCGATGAGACCCATGTTAAAAAAACTCGCTTAATTCTGACCGGTGCCAATCCATCTATGTTATATGTACTTTGGTAGTTCTTACGTGTATTCGCACAGGTATTTAAGATAATTTTTGTTTGAATTTATTTTTTATTGTAGCTCGGCATGTGATAACACTCCGCTTGATGTAAAGCTAGAGTGCGGTTAATGAATGGAAACAACTGCTACTACAGAGAAACCTGTGCGGGCAGCAGTCGCTTCCACTATCCTGGCTTGAGGAGACGAGCATGCACCATCTTGAATGACAGTGCACACTCCTCTCATTATACCTGGCTGCTTTCAAACTATTCCCGAAACGCGACAGTCACTTCACGAATGTTATATTCGAAAGTGGTGGTACTACCCCAGGACGGCAGACTGGACTAATAACATCATCAGTCTGCCTACCACTCTTTAAATTTCCAACTTTCCAACAAAATAAACTTCCAACCCAAAAAAATCCAACTTTTATCAGCTTTTATGATTTATTTATTAACGACCGTGGCCGATATACAGTTGAAAATACGACCGTGGATGGTATAGCTTGAAATAATTATATCCAGGGAGCTAACCCCAAACTCTTATTGCAATATTAGTAACATCTTACACGTGAATTTCGTAACTAAGTCTCTTTAAAACAAACCTTAGGGTGCGCCAAGACTGCTTCTTTAAAAAATGTCGACCGGTACCAATGTAATTTTGTAATATGTACTTTAGTCCCACGTTCTTATGATATCAGTATTTAGGATAAGTTTATATATCGTCTTGTGTAACAAACAACATGTTAATCATTAGTACCTTAGTACTTGTTTTTTTTTTAAATGGCCACTTTTTTTTCAAGTTAAACAAGTATGTATTGTTAATTGACTTTACTAAAGCTTCTTATGATTTTACCTAGTAGGTAAATATTAAAAAAAAAAGAATTATATTACGTCATAATATTTTCATTAAAAAAAAAAACACTAATAAGCAGCTAATCTGATGGGCAATGATTCTCAAAGCCTTAAGAGTTCCTTCTCATAACTCAAAATGAGATCATAACGTCGCGAACCACAAGGGACCTTAAAGAATAACAAAAGAAAAAAGCTCAAATTACATGGCCCAAGTAATTTTTGGGGCGAGCGAAGTAGAATGAGTCCTATGGGATCCCCCTTGCTGAGATCTTCTACGATTATGTTGAGGTTCATAAGCCTGTTATATTTTATTACTGAAATGTAATGATTATGGGTGTTTTTCAGGAAAATAAACAATGATGTTTATATAAATACGAAGTTAATTAATTTAAAGTATATTCTCTCATTAAAATTATATTATCATGGCTATGAAGATAAATAATAATAAATAAACATATAATATATGACCCCAAACTTGGGTATCCTGTAGATTATGGGTATTAAGACAAATACAACAAAACAAACAATTAGATTCGCAACGAATAGGTATATATATGTATGTTCAGAAATGTTTATAAATAAATATTCGTTTCCCCCGAGAAATGAACCCGGGCCCTCTGTGTGACCATTACAACACTGAGGCCGTTTAATTAATTGTGTTGTAGGAAAATTATTATTATACTTAATGTGTATATAGAGTGATGAAAAAACAGCCCATTGGCATTATTACAAAACAGTACTTTTCAGTGAAGGTGAAATAAAAGTGTCGGGATAGTGGGAGTGTAAAATGTCGCGTCGGCTGCTAATATTTCAATGAAGAAAAAATTTTAAGCGAATTGTCTTAAACTGTTAATATCAGAGAATTTCTTGAACGCAAAATGTTGTAAAAACGTACAAAAAACCCATTAAATTTCCTCAGACATAAATGCAGGCACATAAAGCAGAACAAATATCCATATAAATCCACATTTTCACTTGTCAATACATTACTGTAGCATTGTGCACGAAGGACGCTGTACCCAGTGAACCGCGATCGGCTAACGCATCGGAACACTGCAATTTATGTACAACTGTAATGTGTAAACACGGGTTTCTGAATAATAACTATTATTATTAAATCCCCAGGTAGATAAGTGAGTGGGAAACTAAATGGAAATTATAAACAATTACTACTTTATAGTCAAAACTCACTCCCACTATCACAATACAGCTTTTCCACATCCGACAAACAACTTTAATTTAAGCAATATATATCTGTCATATGTGGTTTTCCTGATCATTAAGAGCATCATCAGATACTCCAGATTTCAGATTCTTATATCACTCGTTTACCAAACGTAACCACACAAGTCCCTAACGCACTTTACACTTCTGACTCCAGATACTCCGCGAGAAATAGGCAGAAAAAGTGTAACCTTCTCGAAACATGTATTATATGTATAAAAAAATGTGCACTGCCCAGGTTGACTGTGCATACTCCTCTCGTTTTACCCAGCAACTTTTCAAGCAGATCCAAAACTGGGTTGCACTTGAAAAGTGGTACTACTCCACGACGGCAGATTGGGCTATTAATAATAAGTCTATCTTCCACTTTATATTTAGTAGTTATATTTTTGGGAGATCCGAACATAGGGTTAAGATTGTTAGACCACGTTCTGTAGTGCCGCACTGCTTGGCCGCAGTTATTTTTATTAAATTAAATATTTGCATATACTGAATTGTAGTTATATCAGGATTTCTTGGAGGGTAAATTTTAAAATAGACAAATAACTTTGACAACTTAAACCTGTTTCAATGAAGCTTCGTAATAATCTTGTAGTAAACTTGACGTCAGCAAAATATATTACCAAAAGCAAGGGTAACCTACACCATTCTGCATCTACAGCAGTTGCAATTTACAATACAGTTGCCGCTTCACATCAATTCAGAACATATTCGTTGTTAAGCCCAGACTATAAGGAAAGCGGTAGCGGAGAGCGAGTTGTCAGTTGCTTTACACACAAAAGTAAGTATTGGAAAGATGTTTTAAATTAAAAAATAAATTGAGTTGGAGAAAAATCACAAAGCTAATAATAAATCTGGTAAATGGATCTAAATTTATTATTTATTTATTTCTTTTATTTTGGCAACAAACAGTCATCAGAAAGTATATAATGAATGGAAAAAAATTATATTTAAAACTGTAATACATGACTCATTATTATTATTATAAATAAATGAGAAAATATAAACACTAACCAATACGTTTCTTTTTTAAATTTTAAATCACTAAATAAAACCGCGATATACTCAAAGTGATTCCATAAGCGTTTTTTATTCTCGCTGAACTCTTCCGCTTATTTCGTAATCTTGTGATTAGAATACTCAGCGCATAGTGAGAAACGTTGAATCTTGTTGAGAGTGTCAGTGCAAGTTATTCACACCTCCTAAAATAGGTCAACATTTTGTATTCATACTTCTAAATGGTGTTGCTGGGTAAATAATAAAATTTGTACCAATGAAATTGTTTTTTAAGGATCGCTATCCATTGAAACGTATTTTTTTAAAACCTATCACTGGCACTGAATGGCCAGTGTACATTTAGCGTAGTTACATTGGCACCGGTCAGAGTCTAGAGGTTTGAGCCTGGATCCCATCGATCATGAGGTTCGTCCTCCACTGCTAGACCACGGCCGCTCATAATACAAGTCGCCTCTACTGTACTGGCTCGAGGAAATGTATTTACACCGTCCTGTTTTACAGGGAACACTTCTTTCGTTATGCGAAACGCGATTACACTAATTGCAACCCCGAGATGGCAAACTGAACTAATAACCATCACCACTCTATCTATATATCACTTTTGAACCTAATCTGGACTCAAACTGACAAATCAATATCATACGAGTATAATAAATATGTCACTGACTTTAGCGACCGCAAAACTTGTCAACTTAAGTTATGCTTCTCGCGTGCTACGGGGTCAAAAACTTTCCCTCGTATATTTTATATAGATATCATGTCGCACCCTTCTTGGAAGAAAGATTTAGGTAAAAAACATCAACTTTACAGGAGTGCCAAATAAAACCGTTTACTTTTTAATTGATCAGCAATTCGGGTAAATCGAAAAATTTATTGACTGCCTTTAAACTTGTGCAAAAGAAGGCGATTTGTGTAATATTTTATTGTTAATGTAAATAAAAAACATGAGTTAAGTTCAGTAACGCATTTCTGTATAAAAGAAAATAGGGTTTATTACATTAACAACTTTTGTCGGATTTAATTTATTATGTAAGACGTTGAACAATTTTCACATATATTATTAAAGCACATAAATAATTAATCTGTTGCCTTATAATATTAGAAAATGAAAGAAATTAAAAGAAATAATGTTTTATTTTAATAATACTTACATTAAGGGCTCTATAGTTGCCAATAACATATGATTGCTTCGACACTAAAAATTTTTATCGAAATTAAAAAAAAATCATGCTCTATAATATGATGATGTAAAAGAAAATATTCGATGAGTTTTCATCGAGAGAAACTGCAACAAAAATTAATTTGATGCTCACTACACGATTTTTTATTTTACGATTTATAAAACATAATTAAGAAAAAGATAATAATCAGACAAAACTTTATATCCTAAAGTTTAATATATATTTAAAAAAAAATGTTTTTATATGTTATAGTTACGGACAAAAACTGATTCAAAAAAGTACGCTGCTAACAAGTGCAAATAACAAAATTCAGTTAATAAATGTGCAGCAAACCAAATGTAGCCCCAGTGAGTGCACGTTGACCCTTCATTTCGACGCAACATGACAATAATGTAGAGTAATTTAAGCAAAACGGCCCGTTCTGTTCCACAGTGGTTAATATTGCACGAGTGAACCGTTGCAGCTGGGTGCAATCTACTGCCAAAGCAGTCTCACTGTCATGCATATGACATGCCCATAGTCTCAATTTTGTTGACCAGAAGTAAATATATTTTTATTTTATAAAGAAAATGGACACTAGAGGTTATGTTAGAACAGAAACAATTGCTATCACAGTCTGTAGACCGCAGTTTCCTCCATTATGTCGGCTTGGGGAGACGAATGTTTATTCGTTGACAGGGCACACTTTTCTCGTTATACTAAGCTGATCCCGAAACGCGACTAGGTCACTTCACTAAGGTTAAATATGAAAATGCGTAGCAGTACTCCACAGGACGGCAGATTGCACGCTCTTTCCAAATATTTCAAACTCGTGTTATAAAATGATTCAAAACCCATTTATATTTTAAGAAAAGGTTACCGTTATCTATAACAACACCTGAAGAAAGTTCGCGAAGGAAAATTGTAATAAAATATAAGGCAATGTCGGTAAATTGTTGTTTCTTAGTAATTTTGTTCCCTTTCCAAAGTTCTGGCTGTGAAATTGTGATAACACGGGTAAGCGAATCCATGTTGCTGTAGCTAGTTAATTGTAAAACACTGACTATTGCCGCCTCATAAATCTACGTCGACTTAACGTCTACTCTGTGAAATATTAACCGCACGCCGGTTTTGACGCCCCATGCACAAGCCGCGAAGCAAACTGGCTCGAATCATTATTCTATAGAACCACTATCGATTCGTGTAGGTGGACATTTTGACTATCAAGATCTAAAGGATATTTGTCAGTTTTTGATCTAAATATTCGATAAGTAAACCCCTGTTTTAATACATTAATTTAAATTAAATTACAATAAATTAATTTAATGAGAGGTAGGCAGACTGTCCTTGTCGCGTTTTGGGCCTGTTATTCTGGATAGTGCACATTTGTCTCCTCTAGCCGGCATAGTGGAGCGATTACTGCCTGTAGAAATCTGGAGTTTTTTTTTAATGTAGGTCGGCATATGACAACACTCCGCCTAATGTAAAGCTAGAGTGTACTACTGTAGTCAATAAACGGAAACAACTGCTACTAAAGAGAAATCTCTAGGGCCTGCAATCGCCACTGCTATGCTGGCTAAGCGGCTGGAGGAGACGAGCATGCACCATCTAGATTGACTGTGAATACTCTTCTCGCTATACCTGGCTACTTTTAATTTGCTCCCAAGACAAGGTCACTTCATGGGTAGCAGTTGTTTCCGTTCATGGGCCGTAGTCTCTAGCTTTACATCAGGCGGAGTGTTGTTATATGCCGAGCTATAACAATTAAAAATAAATCTTATTGTTTAATAATGCGGTGAAATTGATTTGGAGCATGCCCATTGTCCTAAGAGAAATGGGCCCACAATTTTTTTCTCGAGTTTGTCGATGATTTTTAGTTAATTTTGTAGAAAAATAAATCTACTTCCTTATTGCCAATCAGTTTTAATTTTTTCACTGAAGTTATTGAGTAATTAAGATGCTTTCTGATGCAATATTTGAGGTTATATTATTTTAAATGTTTATTGGTTGGTAAATAACGTGTTGATATAATTAAAATGAATTAATAAAAAATAAGATGTTATTTTAAAATATTGTTTTGTTACCAAACTATTAGGTATCAAGTGGGCCCAAAAATGGGCACTCTCCTTTTATTCTTGATTTTATTGATTTTTTTTTCTAAATAGCTATCCTTACATCAGAGTGTTTAAAGGGGTGGTGCTTCCAATCGACGAGTGATATATGGCAGGGAGCAAGGCCACTCGCTGGCTGGTCCATATGTCAGGTTTTTGCAATGGTCGACGATGTGATGGATCACCTACAAACTTTGACCCAATTCATCTCAGGTCATCTATTTTATCTTCAAGTTTGTATTAGAAAAACTGTTATAAACGAGAGCTGGTGAGAAATGAAGATTTATTTTTCTTGTTCTCAAGTTCTTGGATAATTAAAGTCTTTAAATTAATTTTTTTTTGTTTACTTTTTTTATATAAAATATTTCGTCATTCCGTCACACTCCGCCTGAATAACATCGAGTGCGGAGACAAATGTTACCATAAGTAGAGCCATGTCTCGAGGCAGAAGTCGCCTCCGCTATGCCGGCCTAAAGATGAACATATCCAGTCCAGGTTGATAATGAATACTCCTCTTACTATACCCGGCTACTTCGAAGCTGATAACAAAATGCGATTAGGTCACTCTACGCTGTTATAGCCCTAGGCTGTAAGACTAAAGTCTGCCTACCACTCTTTGATTCAAATTCAAAGTTAATTTAATTCAGTAGAGTAGCTCAAAAACATTATTAAAATTAAATTAAATTTTCATTAAAATAAGATTAAAATTAATTAATTATACATGTAACTATGTTATAGGTACTTTGGTCGCTCAGTGCCCATAGGCACTATTAAAGACTGGTAGGCAGACTGATGATGGTTATTAACATAGCCTGCTACCCTGGGGTAATACCACCACGTTCGAATGTAACATCGGTGAAGAGACCTCGTCGCGTTTGAAAATAGCCAGGTATAGTGAGAGGAGTGTGTACTGTCAATTTTGATGGTTCATATTCGTCCCAGGCCGGCATAGCGGAGATTTCTCTGGAGTAGCAGTTGTTTTCGATCATGGACCGCACTCTAGCTTGACATCAAGCGGAGGGTTGTCGTATGCCGAGCTACAATAAATAAAAAAAATTGTAAAAACAAAGTTGCTCAATAATTTGCACATGCCACAAATAGAGTGTTTGTATTTCGTATTTATTAATTTAAACGAACAATACAATTGGTAGTAAAATATACGACAATAATGGAGATGTTGTGTTTATCATTAGAATTTGCTTTATGTTTACAGCCTACATAAATTGTTCAGGTTATTCATCGTCGCCTTTCGACCATGAAACAATAAAAGTTCAGGGTATTTTCTCGTATGTCATAAATATCACATTACTGTAAGTGGAGCTAATAAAACTTTAACGATATTACTGCGCTGATTTAACTATAAAATACCTTAGACATATAATCTAAGAACACTATTGTATGTTGATATTAAATGGCTATGTTTATAATATTATAAATCATGAGATTTAAAATGGTATTTTGTAAATTCATTTGTTTTGTAATGCCGCCGCTTCGAGGCACAATTTTACTATTTATATTATTAAATTACCTAGCACTCGACCCGTGACATTGTATGCGAAAATACCAATTTATTTCACACAGTGCTGGGAAAATTAAGTGGTTTTTTTTCGACATCGACAATCATCATCACAGTCCGGCCAACTCATACAAAACCTTTATAAATTGTACACTTAAACCTGCCTCTTAAATGAATCTATTATTTGTGAAAACATAGTGTTTCCTCAGGTTCTTCACGGGTGTTACACTCGAAAGTAGTGGTTTTAACAGAATAAAAGATTTTATGCGGCTTATTATCGCATCTATATTTTATTTATTTGATCCGGCAACGTTTCGAAATTAGCTCAATAGCTTAGTCGCGCTGTGCAAACACCATTGATGATTTTTTGAAAGTTACTATTGGGACCAGGACTAAATTAATCAAAATAAACGATATACTCGTAGTAAACCGCGTGAACATTTATTCAGTCCTTAATTATAGTGGTTTTTAAAATTAGCGCGTTTGCGTTAAAATGTAGGGTGTAATTAAACGACATAAGAACAATGAATATTGTAATAAAATAAAATCTAATTTTTGAGTTATAGATTCGAGGGATGTTTCTCTGAGAGGAAGTTGTAAGATGCGATCGGTCAAACTTTGAAAAACATCTCACCATCTGCAGCCGTCGTTTTTGATATAACTTTCGTATTTTATCCAACTACATTTAAAACTAACTTTTATGTAAAGCGTTTTATGAACTTTTTGTATAGATTAAGGTTGGGTATAAAAATTATTAATAGAAATTATATAGTAGCTCAACATGTGACCATACTCTGTCTGATGTTGAAGAGCGATCCATGAGCTATCACACATAAAGCTTCGCTATGCCGGCTGTCTCTACGAATGTGCACTATCCTATTTCAGTCAGGACGGAAGACTGGGCTAATAACTATTTTCAGTCACTTATTGTATAATAAAGAAAAAGTATTAAAAAATTATTATACAATTTAATAAAAAAATGTAAACCTTTAAGAGATTAACGTTCGTCGAAATCGAATTGTTGACGAAGTACTAAACGAAATTCCGACAAAAAATAAGGGGAGGGGTTTATTTCATTTTAATGAATACCTCTTCGGAGGAGAATTCTTTCCGCATAGTTCTGATAAAGAGGAGCGTCGAAACTTCAAATTAAGATTCTTAGAGTTCCCTGAAGCGGGAATAAGATTAATGAAGGATCGCACCTGAGGGTCGCGACTTCCTCCACTCATCTTTACGATCACCGACTAGGTCACAAGAATAACGCCCTAAAAATAATAACTGGCTTATTCTTGTTAACAACGTTTTCTTTTCGAATTTTAACTTTATCTAATTTGTACAGAAAGTATGATGTAGTCGCCAATGTTTTGGGAACAATGCCATATGGGTTGAATAGTGGTACTGGTAAGCAGATAGATAATGGTAATTAACCCAGGCTGCCGTCCTGGGTTAGCACCACCACAGCCGTGAAGTGTCATAGTCGCGTTTTTTAATTTATGTTTATTTATGTTTGTATTTATTTTAAATAAATTATGAAATGAAATGTAAATCCTTTATTAACGTAGGCATGGACTTGGCATGCACTTGTTCATCGTCAGAATCTACTTTTGGCTTCGGAAAGGCATATGACGAGAAGACAGCCATAAGAAACTCGTCAATTATAGCCTGTGTTTATAAGAACAAAAAAAACTGAATTATAAATTAAAAAATAATAATAATAGTCGTAACTAATTCAACAAACATAACTAAACCACAATATGGGGCATGATGTTTATTGTGATGATGATTATGATGAAAATTGTTCAAGAAAATAATATTGGGAGATGTGGGTTTGATTTCCGCCTCAGTAATGTATGCTGATATAATTATTGATTTATTTGTTTAATTAGTTTTTGACATACTCAAATGCTTTTCCATTCAATGTTTATCATAAGAAAAACAAAAAAACCCCAATTAGTAAATTATGGAGCAACAATTGAAATGAAACTAGATAAATGGCATACATTTATTGTATTGTTTAGGTTTCTATTCTTATGCGATAATAGGAGTTGACTTGACGTCTATATCTGTTTGTTACCCTTCTGAAACAATAGAAATTATAGCAATAGGCATAATAGCGAATGAGAAAATTGTACCTTCACTGCCTATGAAAGAGTACAATAAGAGAAGTAACAATGCTACAGACCTATATAGTGAAAGCTGAGGCGAACGAAATGAAACAAAAACCTATTCAAAATGGAACAAAAATGAATAGGAATGCAAGTGAAAAGCTGATGAAAGATTTTAATCATAGTTGCAGTTTCAGGAACTGACGGCAAGAGAGCAGAATTTAAACTGTATTAGTCGCTTTACTAAACTATTTAGTTGATTACAGTTCTAACACAAAAATATATAAATATTTAGCAATTGCAATTGAGCAGGAATTTTAAAAGAAGTCTACTCAGAAGTCACATTTTTAATTCGATATTTTGAAAAGTTGTGGCACTTATAATTTTCTCCTATTAATGTGTGATGTACACATTTTTATGAAGAACTAGACTTTATAAACGCAGTTCTAAGTATTCCTCAAAATTAACCGAAACTACGTTTTAAGCCACTTCAAGATCAAGCCAAGCCAATGCGTTTTCTGTGTAGAAAAATTAACAACACATGGATATAAAGCTATAATATGGGCCAACCTACGAAGTTGACCAAATATACACTTCCGTATGATGGTCGACTCATTACTATTCACCAACACCGTCGAGTAGGGATCAAATGTTATAGATGTTTGCATTGCATAAAGGTAATAAAAGTCACAATGCACAAATCAGCGGTTGCGGACAAAGTAACCATGCCCAGGGGAGGCACGTAGTTTATATGCAGTTTGGTGCACAGCCACCGGTGCGCTAAAGCCAAACGGCGACGGATTTTTATTGCTTTTTGCATGTCAAGCGTAAACTTTATTGTTGCAATTATTGGTGGAACAAAGAACGTTTTGCTACAATAACATACTATAGTAACACGCTACAATATTATTTGCAACGTTTTCATTAATTAAGGCTTCGATATTGACCGCCGACGTACGAAATTAGCTGACCTTTAGATCCGATCATAATACCAATTATTATTATAAAGAAAATTGAATAGAAAAGAAGGTTATTATGTGCGTGTTGATTTTTGTTCTTTTCAATTTTCATGAATACTTACTTGTTATTGTAGATACTAGTTCCAATATAATTTTCAAAATTTTTCAGGGGCTTTTTAGTGACAGATATAGGGAGGTCCCGCCGTGATGGTGATGCTCTTAATTGAGATAATCATGTAATTATCAAATACTGTATTTGAAACGAACTACGTATAACTTTAGGTGTCTCACAGGGATTAGTGATGGTACCGACCTTATTTCTTTTCCTTTATAATAAATAGCTTTTGATGATATATGGCAACATTAAAATATTAGTAATTTTTATTTTATTCTTTTGATTTTTATCTTAATTATTTTCTATGTTTTACTAAAGTGCGATATGTTATTATTTTAATTCTTAACAAAAATAAGCAATAAATAAATAAAATATAATTGAAATAAAAAGCATAGTAAATAGTAAAAAAATACTAAGATGCTTCCAAATTCTTGTAGATTAATTAATAAATTTTGTTGTAGTGTGTGTTATACAAGTGTTATAGTAGCCCGTTTTCATTGCTTTAAAAGGACAAAGTAGTTGAGAACTACCGAACCCTTAATGCAAAAGTTCTCCATATATCTGGCTTTTCATAATCATTCGTAAAAAAGCTGAATGAGTGCCGAATGTAAAAGGCTTGCATTACCAAAATACATAAAACTGGGGAACATCAGGGTCCTCCCTCAACCGACACGTTTTGAACATCTCATTTTGTGGCAAAACAAGACAATGCTTTTAAGTGATTCGCATAATATAAGGGGCATGCTTCTATTTCACTTTTTTTTTATAGGTGAAATGGAACAATAGATTGAACGTATTATGATTTTAAATCAGATTAGTTTACATAAACAGACGAGTTTAGATAAAATATTATAGTATCGGCAACTATCCTGGGCACTCCTAGGATAGTCCACCTTGGACAGGGCGGAGTCTGGATGAATCCTAACGAGTGCCCAGACTCCGTCCATTATGCGTCGAGTGAAAGACTGTAGATATGACAGTGTTAGGTTGGAGAGTCTAACATAACCCAGGCACTTTCCCCGAGAGCCAAGGCATCTGCAAAGGATTTCCCCACGAAAAAAAGGAGTAGTACCACCACTTGTCAAGTGAAGATCTGTAAACTAAACTCGCGTTTCGAGATCAGCTGCAGTATCTAAGTAGATTTGTTTTGTCAACCATGACGATGCACATTCGTTTTCTTAGGCCGGCATAGCGGCTGCGACTGCTGTGTGTCTTATATGTGAAATTTTAATAACATAATAATAATAATAATAATTGTGTTTTATAAAGAACTCTATTTTTAGTTTCATGTAAAATTTGCATCTTTATCAACATTCTTATAGTCGTAATGCAAATTCACACGACACGAGCCCTTTGATTTATAATGCAATGAATGTAATGAATCACCATGTATCGTGACCGCTTGTAATTGCTTTGCCAATCGAATTAATTTCTTCAGAATCGTATTTTATGGCACAGTTTCTGTAATTGATTCCCTAAAGATATCTTGCGTCTATAGAATTTAAAGCATAACTTTTGTATTTTAATTTATCATGTTTATTATTTTCTGTTTTATAACAGTCGTGCGCTGCGTCCTCTTGAGTTTAATTAATGATTCGAAATTCGCTTTTTTATTAGAGCTTGGCAACTTGATGTTAAGCTAGAGTGCGGTCCATGAAAGGAAACAACTGCTACCACACAGAAATTTCTGAAGGCAGCAGTCGCCTCAGCTATGCCGGCAAGACAAATGCGACCAGGTTACTTCGCGGGAGTTACAATTTAATTAATAAACATACAGGAAAAAAAGGAAACAGTTTTATTACAATATCATATCTAAGATAATAAAGGTTGTTCTAGTGATTTGTATTGATATAGCCGTTAAAGATATTATTTTTTACGATAATGTTAAGGGCAGCTTGATCCCTTGTGCTCTCGATCAAAATGTAATAGCCGATTTATGTTGGAGAAATTCGCACTATAAGAACTTCTTAACAGCTGCGTAGGCGTTCTTTTCGTAATAATGTTACGTTAAAACGTGCACAACATTTTAACGGGAGCGACAGATATTACCTTTAAATGTACTAGCCTACCTATATTTAAATAACGATCATGCATGGTTAGTAAGAAATAAAGAATCTTAGCCGGTAACTGTAATGTTGTTATACAAAGAATGGAAGGCATTTTATTAGCCCAGTCTGCCGTCTTGGAGGTTGTATCACAACTTTTAAGACACCTAATCGTGCAAAATATGTACCTTCACGCATTGATATATACAACTAGATGTGCAATAACTCCCAATGTGATCCGAGAGAAAACATGGCCACAGCCACGTTTAGGTTCTCTGTCAGTTAGTCTTTGATGTCATGGACTTTTTTTAATGTCAGATTTATGAAGTTTGCAGCTCTAGTATATATCTCTATGCCTTCACGGGTGTTATTTGAAAGTGGTGGTACTACTCCGGGATCGCACACTGGGCAAATAACCATCGTCAGCCTGCCTACCACTCTTTTTAGATATAGAAATCTGTATTTTGAAATTACTCGAAATTATGTACAATTTTTTTTATGTTGCATTATACTGCATACAGTTAAAGTGTAAAGCCGGTCGCAGACCCAGAGGCGAGTTAGTTTAGCTTAACTGGAACCTGAAAAATAATCTCTACTATGCGAACTAATTTAACTTAGCTCTTGGTCTGTAACCGGCCATGACCGTTGCGTAGGTTTTCGGTATAAAAAGAATGCACACGAATTTCAGCCTAGAAATTCGGGAATATTCCTTTCAACGATATGTAAACTGCATGTAAACTGAAAGATATACATATATTTGATATAGAAAGTTTTGTTTCGCATCGCTAGATCCACAAGAGGTTGACGTGTTCAGACTTCAAACCACAATTAAATTTAACTATTATTACGAACTTTGTGACTTCGTCATAGAGTTGCAAATTGTATAAAAAAAAAGTGTATAAGAAGAAATGTTTTTATGATACGGTTTACTATCCGCTTTTTCACACTAACGTAACTAAATTAGGGAACGTACGCGAATGCCCGAGGGAACGCTGGAAACTACCAAACGTATGATACGTCTATTTTTATACAGTTTTTATAGAATATCACATGGAAGAGAAAAAAAAGGAAATCAAACAAGTGACATCATCATTATCAAATGACACGATTTTTTCCACAACGGTAGGTAGAGACAACGGAACGCTGCGCTCACCACGTTCCTGACACAACTCCCTCGCTTCCCTTACATCCACAATCCTCAGCAGTCGTCGGTGCGACCACACGTCTCCTGAGGATGTCGAGAGGTTTTTGCATGTTGGTGAAGGGTCTAACATTGACAGCTGATGTGACTGTGTACCTACCCTCACTAACATTGATTAGCGGAAATTAGTTGCAAAGTAGTAAGTTTAAGAAATAATTTTCATAAGGATGTCTCATAAAACAAAAAGTAGCAGACAGGCTGACGATGGGTATTCATCTAATCTGCCGTGTTTGAGTAACACCACCACTGTTAATGGAAGGTGCACAACTATACACTTGTTTCAGCAAGTCGGGTATAGTGGAGGCGACTGCTGCTTACAGATATTTAGTAGCAGTTGTCTCCACTGGACTATATAATTAAATCAAATAATATTTTGTTAGTATTAGATTCGTAATCAAATATAAAGCTGGGTTATCATTTATTATCGTTGTTAAACACGGTTATCGGGATACGTGAAACAATTATCATACGCGATAAAAGATGCGTGCAGTGACACTCGTATAAAACAGTCTCATTCCTATAAAATCATAGTGTTAAAATATTTATTGAAAATTTATTGAATTTCATTATGGAAGTTAATGATAATGAATTATTATTACCAGTGGATCAGAGTGACGAAAATACAATTACAGATTCTAATATTTCTTTTGTAAGAAGTGATAATATGTATGTATTGAATTTTTTTAAAAGTATCGCTAATTGTATAGCTTATGCGTTATTAGGATCAATATTAATAGTTATATTTTGGTTTGTGTTTAAAGATGAACAATTAAATGTATTTAAACAACATATTTTACTATGTGTTCTTGGGGTGAGTTTTATTTAATTACATATTTCTATTTATAGTAGTTCGGCATGTAATCACACGACCGGCGACACATGTTATCACAGAGAATGTCCAGGTAGTAGTCACTTCCACTATGCCGGCTCGATTGTGTCGTTTTGAGTGTCAGACTATATATTTCATATTGTTATATTCGAATAGTTCCAAATGGTGTTATAAAAAATAATAAAAGTAATAAACTAACTCAGCCTGTCTAAAATACTTAAAATAAATAAATAACAACGGTTTTAACATTTTTATATATTACATTTACATACATTTTTTTATAAATTTATGATAAGCAAGTTGTACTCGTAAAATACGTGCGTGAAAGTGTACACGTCTTTATCTTGTTAAGTTATTGATATTTTTATTGTCCGTTTATGTTAAACAGAAGCTTGTATAACTTGGCCTTTTAGGATAAGAAATATCTTCACAAAATTTACTTACATTTATTTTTAAATAATCTGACATATTGTGATGTCTCAGCTGATATTAGGCTAAAGTGCAGTCAGGCGTCGAGGCGCGTGCAGGATTCAGGAGACGAGCGTGCACTGTCCAGATTAACTGGATGCTTCCCACTTCGTCCAAGTTGTCGTCTCCCCTTTGTTAATTAATAGCCTACAATTTCCTACAATCCTCCATCCCTGTTACGATTTTTTTTTGCATCCTCTGTCCCCGTACGGTCATTGCACATAAAGTACGGTGTTACTTCTTCGCTCAGCGTCGGCAGACTGGGCTAATTAATAACCATTATCAGTCTAAAATTATTTTCAAAACACTACTTTGTAACTAATATCCGCTAATGAATGTTAGTGAGGGTAGGTATACAGTCACATCAGCTGTCAATGTTAGATCCTTCATCACCATGCAAATACCTCGTCGTCGCCAGTCGTCGGAGCGAAGTCGAAGCGACCACACGTCTTCTGAGGATGCCACGTGGAGTAGCAAAACGCGTCGAGAGGTATTTGCATGTTGGTGAAGGGACTAACATTAACAGCTGATGTGACTATGTACCCACCTTCACTAACATTGGTTATGGATTTCCGCAAAGTAACGCCTAATACTATTAAACACATTATCAGTCTGTCTATCACTCTTATATTTTTTAAACCGATAGGTAGACAGCATAAAATATTTAATGTACCATTGCGATTATTTCGATGCTCCGAAAGCATTACAACCAACATGGTTGCAGTGGTACTAATGGCTGCTAAGCAATCGAAACGTCAGATGAAATTAATCAAAATAAATGCCATAGTAAACTGCATGAAATCTTTTTTAAGTTAAAGCAAAACTAGAGTAAATACTATCAAATTCTTTATTTAATTTTAAATTACAGTATCAATTACTGATGTCTCAAGCAATATTGAGTATGTCACCAAAAAATGGATGGTCATCAGGACTGAAATTATTACATAAAAGAAGAATACATGGGATCCTACAAGTAGCTGGATCAAGTTTGGCAATAGCAGGATCTAGTGTTATGATTCGACATAAAAGCGACCATTTTAATTCTACTCATAGTAAATTAGGTTAGTATGGTTATACTACAGTAAATAGATGTAGAAAAGGGACCTGAAAATAAAGCAGCTGAAAATAATATTATATTTGTATATAATTCGTCGATCAAAAGTAGCACTGAAGCCCCAGATCATGTACTTCTTTTTATTGTAGCTCAGCCTTCTTCACCTGATGTAAAGCTGGAGTGCGGTCTATTAATGGAAACAACTACAGAAAAATCTCTACGGGCAGCAGTCGCCTTCGCTATGCCGGCTCGAGGAGATGAGTATGCACCATCTAGATTGACAGTGCACACTCCTCTCGTTAATACCTGACTACTTTCAGACTGTTCCCGAAACACGATAAGGTCACGGGTGTTATATTTGAAAATGGTGGTACCACCTCAGGACGGCACACTGTGCTAATAACCATTATCAGTCTGCCTACCACTCTGTAGTTTCGAAATTTGGTATGGCTTAAGGCTTAACAATATTGTGCGCATTCTTTATTTGTATTGTAAATGTCGCAAATACGGAGATATTATATCCTATAGATTTTATTTTCAAATTACACATTTGAAATAATTGAAAAATATAATTTATTGTCGTAGGTTAGTACCCACCTAAAAGAGGAGGCTTTGACGAGATTTGCTTAGACGATTTTACTGTAAATAAACTATAATAAAAAATCAAGCGATTCTAGTTTAGAACGAGAAATGCTCAAAATCCTTTTCAATTTTTTTCAGCATTGTCAGCACTCGTGTTCACAAGTGTCAGTCTGCTCAGTGGGTTAACGTCTCTCTACTCAACACAATTACGAAGATATATTCCAGTGAATATTTCCAAAATATCGCACGTGTGCCTTGGAACTTTTGCATATACACTTTCAAGTGTTTGTTTGTGTTTTGGTTATAATAAACAGGTTTTTAAGGAATGGGCTATTGGTTATTTGCCATATTGTATGATCGGTATTACTGGTACTTATGCTTTGATTGTAATTTCATCTCCTTGTTTTACATTTTGGAGAAAAATAAGTTTAATGTTACGACGGAGATTGTGATTTATTACAGGATATTTTCTAGATATTTTAGTAAGGTGATCTCACGATGTTTTTAATTTTTTGTAAAAAATATATAACTCATTAAAATTTTGGAAATTCATAGTTAAAAAGTAATAATTATAAGTTAGATTTAATTTTATCAATGTATAAGTTACAGATGGAACTGACGTAGTGCTGAAATAAATATGAAATAAAATAAAAAAATAATATTTGTTTTATTTTAAATTTTTATAAATTCCAAAAAATATTCTTTAATAAAAAAACGTGGAATTATTTCGTGAAATTTTTATAAGTGGCCCATAAGTAACAAAAATAAAGGTTTTTTTTAAAACACGTATATGTTAACGTTACAAATGATTAGCATATTGTTTTCGTATAACAATTTATGGGAATGAGATGTTTTTCAGTTTTAAATTCAAAACAATATATTTTCGACTGACATATTTCTACTCATCTATGAGGTCATGGTTTACATAATTAATTCCAATAAAAAAAACACGAAATTCGAAAAAAAAAGTATTTGGTATAAATTCCTTATAGCCCATTCTTTATTTCATGGACAACTAAATCTTGTATTCTAAATTTAAAATTAGGCTGATGTTTGTCTCTGCAACATTATCGAATTCTGAATAACAACATAATTCCTAGTTGAAGGCAATGCAATGCAAAATGCAAAAATTACTTTTAAATAAGAAAATAATTGAACCCGTTCTGAAATCAAAGTTTTACCAAGAATTTTGGTATAAAAATAGGGTCTTAAAATATTGTTGTTTTAATTTAGAATTAGGAAATCGTTTAAGATTGTAATTACTAATTATCTATATCGTCACTAAATCCGAATAATTGAAATATCCGCGTACGAAGTAGTAGACTTTTTTTATCTATAATGTAATGATAATAATAGTTTAGATTTAAAGTATAATCAAACTGCAATAGATAATTTGTGTTATTTCGTCTTTGGCTTTAGTGAAGAGCAAATCTGTTCAAAATGGTTGCTATTATGGAAGAAAATAGAAGTATTAGAGTATTGACGTCTTTAGTTAATAACGTATCTTATATATTGCTTGGAGTTATTTCGTTAGTTTTCTTCGCGTACGTGTTTCGACTTCCATTGCCTTTGGGTGCTGTCCCACAACACATTGTGTTGTGTTGTCTTGGGGTAAGTTTTTTTCTTGTTATTCTAATTTATTGATGAATCTTGTGTGTGGTGTTTTTTTTTTTGCTTATTTAAAAAAATATAATAATTAAATAGATATGTAGAGGTTAAACTAGAATTATTGTTCTTAATGTAAAAAATACATTTTATAATAAAACAAGTTGTTTATTATTTGAGAATAATTTAATCGAAAGAACTCAATTTTGAAAATTTAATTAATTTTTACGTTTAAATATATATAATTTTCTTATTCATGGTTTGAGAAATTATTTTAATTTAGAAGAATGAATAATTATAATCAGTGCATATAGATTTTTAATCCAAAGGTGAACTTTATTCTGTTTATTTTATTTTAATAGCGGCATTTAACCCAAAAAAAGCTCATTCAATTAAATAATTGACTTGGTACTAAAAGAGGCCTCGCATCTGCGGGGACCTCACAAAACTAGTGTCGCTCGCCGAGACCTCTATCTAGGTTTAGTCTAGCACCACCACTAGACGCTCTAAAATATATTTATTTACAGATTAATGTTTATTTTTTTTATATTTTTAGATGCTCATAATTATTTGTGAAATTGTTTTAACCTTAAATATAATGCATTAAAAGAAGTAGTTAGGATTCACCACATTTGTCTCCTCAAGCCGGCATAGCGGAGGCGACTGCAGCATCTAGAAATTTATTTGTAGTTGCAGTTGTTTTCGTTGAGGGACCGCACTTTAGCTTGATATCAGGCGAAGTGTTGTCAAATGCCGAGCTGCTTAAAATAATGTGATAATAAATTACGTATTAATTAATAGTGTTTTAAGGATAACATTTATTCGTTTCTTTTTACGTAAAAGATAAACGATAAGCCATTTAAACTCTAAATATTTTATCTTTGACATGTTATGATTAATTAGTTTTATTTAAAAAAACTGTCGACTTCTGGTATTATTAATTTGAATATTTACATACTCGTACTGATAAATTTCAAATAAACTGATAATTATTATATTATATTATTATTATTATAATACTTACTATTATAAAGCTCGATTACAATTCACTCACTCATTCACTCACTGACTGACAGAAATTATAGTGCACTTGCTGGGTCAGATAGATGATTCTTTTTGATACGTATAGAGGGGGCCCATGCGACTTCATAAAAATCTCGACATGTTCCGAAAGTCCGTTCTGTCCGGTTCCGGAACGCGTTATCTCTAGAACGGAACGAGATAGGGCTGAAGCGCCGGAACGAAGGTTGTAGGAAATGCCCTCTAATTTCAAATCGACACTTTTTTTAAATCGTTTTTTTTTAAACTACCCATAAAACCATCCCTTCGCTCGCGAAGCCACAGAAAAACGAGTTTTTTACCAAAACTGTAAAGAATTTTGGAGTTAGGACACGTAAAGTTTATTGATATTTGACAATTAATGGAGGCCTTCCACTGTGAGCGGAGCGGACTCTGTTGAGTTCGTAATGATAAACTTCATAGCTTTCACCGTAAACGAGTGAGCGGAATTTTTTTTGCAAAAATATTAATGAATAATAAATAAATATAATAATTTATTACACATTAATAAAATACCCACAAGAACAACTCCTCATGATTGAAAGTTGTCTGTAAAGCTTTCAAAACGTTTCGAATTAAATTAATAAAAATAAAGCGATAATAAACTGCCTTTAAAATTGTCTACAAATTAATTAATATAAGCTACATAAAGTCTTTTAGTTTGTGAATAATCTCAGACATCACTATATCGTGTATTTGTTTCACATTGTTTCAGTATCAAGTGTTCATGGCTCTAGGATTTCTCAGTTTACAACCAGCAAATGGATGGACAGAAACTTTAAGGTTATTATATCAAAGACGTGTGCATTGGGTATTACAACTCGTGGGTGTAATTTTGGCGCTTACAGGATCAATAATTATGTCTATGGCTAAATTACAAAATTTTGATACAATACATGGTCAAACAGGTTAGTAACAATTTTAACATTGGGGTTGACCTAAATTAGAAAATTGTTTTATAAATCATCTCATTTGTTTACTTCGAAAAATAGATAACATGTAGTCGACTTATTTTTTTTAAACACTTTATTGATACAAATCAAAAGGCGAGCTTAATAATAACCCTAACGAGAATGGAGCTTTCCTATGGTTATCAACTTAGCGAAAGAAATGAATCTATACATTTTAAATGTGGAATAAAGAGACTCCCGCCCCTGAATTCGTTTGCCCGTGTTAGTACTTATGTCATATAAAATATACAGCACGTAGGAGATGTTCACACCACGTTGCGGACACGTTTGTTTTACACAGACCGCAAAACGCATCCAGTGTGACGATCTTTTAACCATAGCAACATGTATTTTTAGGTCTAGCTGCATTGATCTTCGCTGGAGTGAGTTGTATAAATGGGTTAACATCTAATTACGCAAAGAACTTAAGTCGAGTTTTACCACCAAGTTTGTCAAAAATCACGCATATTCTGTTTGGAATAGTGGCATTTGTTATGGCAAATGTCTCTTTGTGTTATGGGTTTGATACTAATGCATTCAGAAGATGGGCTGGGGAAGACGCCACTATAGCTATTATGGCTGTCACTGGAGTCTTTACTTTATTAGTTATAGCACCATCCTGTGTCACTTGCTGGAGGAAATTTAGCTCTGCATGTAAGAATTCATAAAGTGTGTAGTAGATTTTAAGTTGTTTCGCTGGGAATGAAGTAGAATTCAAATCGGACATGATAAATAGTCGATAAACTTAAATTGATATGTGATATTCCATCGACGGAATTTGTAAATCCCTTATTTGCAACTCCCGGGAATATCGAGGTTTGGATACAATATCTTTATTAATTAAGTTTTAAATATCTATTTATTTTTTATTTTTATATATTTATACAATTTATTTATTATTATTAAATTTAAGATTAAATTATTTCTAAATAATTTGTAAATAGCTATCAATTATTTTTAACATTAAATATTTCGTATAAGTTACTGTTTTTTTTCTTTATTTTACTTGTAATTTTTATTTTTCTTTGAAAGAGAAGAATAGAGTAAAATTAGGTGAATGAAATAATCACAGTGTAAATAAAATGGCTCCTTGGAGAGCAATTGTTGTTGCCATTTTGTGATTACATTTCTACTTTAGGATGCTCTAAGCGGACACAATTCAGATTCATAATATTAACCTGCTAACATTTTTTTTTTTATTTCTCTTGAAAAAAATATCTTTGACTCCATAATTGTTAACAACTTTTCAAATTCAATTGTTAACATCAAACTTTAAAGAGTGGTAGGCAGACTAATGATGGTTATTAGTCCAGTCTGCAGTCCTGGGGTAGTACCACCACTTTCTAAAGTAACACCCGTAAAATGACCTGGTCGCGTTTCGGGAACAGTTTGAAAGTAATCGAGAGGAGTCAATCTAGTGCATACTCGTCTCAAGCCGGTATAGCGGAGGCGACTGCTGTCTGTAGAGATTTCTCTCTAGGAACAGTTGTTTCCGTTCATGGATCGCATTCTAGCTTTATATCAGGCGGAGTGTTGCCATATGCAAAGATACAATAAAAAAATATTATTTAACAAGGATTTGTTACAGTGAATGCGATTTCTATTAAGATAATACCTTAGGAAGGCTGATAAATAATAGTTCTTTATCAGTTATTTTTAATTAATTTTTGCATATTTAAATTTGCTGAATTGTTGTAACAGCACGACTTGACGTGAGGATCGAACCCACGCACGTCCTACGCTGTACGTGTTGATGTTCTGACTACTTATCTACACGGTCATTAGCGCCTTTTTCTATAAAATTTTCATCATAATTTAATAAATAAAATGTTATTCCTTCTCGGGAACATCATCTGGTGGTACTCTACTTTGTATTTATTACCTACGCTAAAAGTGTTCATGTCTATAAAAATCCCAGATCCTTTAAAATTTTGAAATATAATTTTCGTTTGTGATAAAACTGAAACTTACCTTGGATCCTTCGAGCGCATTGTGAAGAGGCATCTCTGAAGGATCCTCTTCTCTGATAGCAGTCGTCTCCGTTCACGGATCGCACTCTAGCTTAACATCACATGCGGTCATATGACGAGCTAAAATATAAAATAACCTCGGTGAAACACTAAAAATACCCGAGTAAACAAGTCAAGGGTCACCACTCAGTCCCTATTGTCATATTTATCAAAAGATATTGCTGAAGATCTTTAACATTTATACAACTAACAATACACCATCGCAAATGTGCGTATCGAGACACATTACTCTTCTCTAACGTTTCCTTTATGTGTTCAGATGCCATAAAGATAGTGACTGGTAGCAAACACAGAGTCGTTATCCTACGTGATCGGTTACCTGTTAGTAATCTAGTTTGTCCTATATAAAATTATGCGTGTTTTATGTCATATATAAGTGTTTGTTATTGACATTTCTAATTTCAGATTTATGTTTCCTCGAATCAGGGGGCCTACCACGATGTTGCATAGTTTGGTTTTATGTTTGGTCGGATCCGACGACAATAAACCAAACTCAGAATTAATAAATAAATTTCCGCTAAATTAAAATATCCGATAATTTAAAATAGTAATTCGACTTTTCATAGCTTGCAACGATAAATTGCCATGTAGAAGATTTGGTCTGTATAAGTAGTTCGAAGTATTGGTCGAAAATTCGTTTCGAATGTAACACCCGTGAAGTGACCTTGTCGCGTTTCGGGAATAGTTTGAAAGTAGCCAGATATAAGAGAGAAGTGCGCACTGTCAATCTAGATACATGCTCGTCTCCTCAAGCCGGCATAGTGGAGGCGACTGCAGCCCGTAGAGATTTCTCTGTGGTAGCAGTTGTTTCCATTCATGGACCGCACTCTAGCTTTACATCAGGCGGAGTGTTGTCACATGTCGAGCTACAATAAAAAAAAAATATATATAAACTGTCAAATAATTCTTACCTTTCAAGCAAATGCTGAAGTGATACTTTTTCTGTTAAATTGTAATCATAATTTAATAACGAAAATAATATATCAATATTAAAGGTATGTTATTAAAACAAATAATTATGAATTGAAAAGCTATATATCATATTCTTTGGTAAATGACTACAAGCAAACATTTATTAAAGTCTGTATCCGCGTGCATCCATAAATCGGATCGCAGACGTACGGACAAATTGCTCCGTGCCGTGCGCCCGCGCAGCTCGGTCTACAATTATCAATTAACGTGTCGTATCGTGATCTACGCATTATATCGACCCACCATACTGCACTATACACTATGTTCAAATGACAACAATGTTTACGATTACTTTCTATTGAAAACTTTCTCACACATGTTCAATTAGAACTCTTACTTGTAAATCATTACTGATTACTTTTTTAATCTTTGTTCAATTGTGTTTTAAATTATGTAATCTGCCTACTATTTTTAAATAGGTAAATAATAAATAAGTATGTTTTTTTGTTTTTCATAAATTTTTAGCTTCCTAGATTTGTTTAATGATGAAGTTGAAAAGAAGAAGAAAATTAACAAGCATACATCAGCTGGAGCCGTATGAAGGGAGGTTCGAACCCACATCCTCTGTGTAGTTCAGTGGTTAAACATCCGCGCGCATAGAGTTATCTTAACACGTTTATTATTATTAAGAGGCTAATGTAGAAATAAAAGAAAATAAAGAGCACATTTATTTAGCGTTAGATTTGTAAAAGATATAAGTGCACTAACATCTAATGCTTAACATAAAACGTTTGCATGACGGACATACGTGTAAAATTTATTATAAAATAAACAAAAGTAGCTCGCGCTATCCCGGTCCATTTTTTTATAGTTACTCGGCATATGACAACACTCAGCCTGATGTTAAGCTAGAGTGCGATTTAGGAACGGAAAAAACTGCTACCACAGAGTCATGTTCGCAGGCAGAAATCGCTTCCGCTATGCCGGCTTGAGGCGTGAAATGTGCACTATACAGGTTTACAGTGTACGAGTATACTCCTCGCTCTTCCTGGCTACTAACAAAATGATCTCGAAATGCGACTAGGTTACTTTACGTAACGGACTTTTCTTCTATTCAAATTCTAGCATATTATAAAAATATTTAAAAAATTATATGAATAACAATTGTAGGTACTTTGTTTTAAATTTTAAATATAATATTATTATTTTCTTTTGTACAAGCCACTTGGAACTAACAGGACCTAAGGATGAAAAAAAAGCAAATAAATAGTTTTATTTATTTATTACTTAATGTAGGTAAATTATCTAATTCAATTTTGGGGGTCGGCAGGTTGGAAGGTAGTACAGACCAAGTGCGGTTTGCATAATTTAACGAAACGTTTTGCGTCTAACTAATGTAGTTAAGCCTATTACTCTAAAGGTCGGTATTGGACCACCCATTAGTGTTACGTATTAGTTTTAAACAAATAGTAAACGCTATAAACAATAAACTGATATTTATTGCGTTAACTTTTTCTTATTACGCGTGATATATATTTTTACATATATACATATAGACCAATATTCTAATTTAGGGACCAATATTATATTGTCCAAAAGTAGCGATGATTGGAGGACCGCGGTATACGGTTGTTCCAGTTGCCGTCACTGGCCTGAGAAGGTAACTTTTCATGCTTCGGTATGAATTAATTTGTCACTCACCGATCTTGGGTTCACGCTTTCTACCGATAGACCATGGCTGGTCTTGATTAAAACAGACGCAAGGATCAAAATAGTAAAAAATCTGCTGACCTAGGCTCGTAAATAAAATAAAGGAAAATTGAGAGTTTAAGACTGGTAAGTAGATTGATGATGGTTATTAGCCCAGTCTGCTCGTCCTGGGGTAGCACCATCAATTCGATTCCTCTTCTTCTTCGAGTCAAATTGCCATAAGGGCTAATTCCTCCATCGAAAGTTTGCAGAACACGTCTGTGCGCACTAGATGTGAAACGAGCTTTAATTGCTGGCACGGTCCATAGTTTCTGTTTACCCCAATGTTACAACTCTAATATATGTATCGGTAACAGGATGTTCTAAACAAACTATTTTACATTTGTCATGTGATACAAAACCCGGGAGAAGGTCCGCTCGTAATAAACCCAACGCGGTCAGTACAATTAAGGGATGCCATTTAGACCTTCGCTAATGGAATTAAATCCAATTAGATTTTAGGGTTACGAGGTGAAGTTTACTGACAGTAAGCAAATGGGTTTCTGTTACGGCTTACGCCAGGTGTTCCACTTATTTATAGCGAATTAATACACATTTATTGGAAAATAGTTATTTGAAGATAAAATTATTATCCATTTTAAAAGGTTCCCTAGGGACGGAACAAGAAAGCAGCACTATCTACTAAATTACCTACATTTTTACCAAGAAGTAAATAAAGTGGCAATACTAAGTTAGTGCTTGTGTCACAGGCAATGAGCGATCTAAGTTAGTAGTGACATAACTTAATTGCATTAGTACAGGTCATCACTGCATAGTATGGATCAATCGTCTTCTCCACCATACCACAGCTTCTGCAAATTGCTCCAATTTAAATAAAGCAGAGTGTGCCTTCTATTTGATGTCTGTTCAGCCAGAATGCGCTGCCAATGTCGGCTCCCTAACCTTCCTAAAATAAAGTTATGAAAATATTAAAATTTGATTATACTCTTAAATTCAATAAAGTTTATTAATGAGAAATGTAAATTCCTGGAGGAATGTATACTAATCAAATATTCACTCAAGAATTTATTTGGTTTGGAAGAACTGGATGCAAGATGTTTGATAAAATTCAGCAAACTTGTTCGCGGGAATATTTCAACGGAACGGAGCTGCGGAGTCTCGAACGTGTGGGTTTCGATCAAAGTTTACAATTCCGCAATGTTCGGCTCCAGAATTTTAAACTACCCTACCGCCTTAGCTGTCTGGAATTCCTTATGCCCCACTTTAATTCATGTTTGAGTTTCGAAATTTAAATCAAATGTCAGTAATAAATTTAAGATCAGTAATGTTTACAAAGTTCGAATTAAACTAAGGTAATATGTGTGAAAATTATGGATCTGGAATTATTCCTTGATGGACTCTAAATAATAAAAGAAGTAATACTAAGTAAACTTTGAGAGGATTAATTAAAAAAACAAACTAAGTGTAGAGACGTTGCTAATGCGAAAACAAAATTGTAATGGTCTTTTTTTCTTATATTTTAACATTATTAAAACTATTTTTTATAGTAGATCGATAAGTGAAGAGGAATGCTTGTATTATATCATAGGCATTAACAATGCTCCGGTTGGAATTTAAGAGACTATGAATTTTTGGTACAACTTCAAGACATAAGTAAAATCTCGTATATATTTAGACATATATGTATATGTGATTGAAGGAGTGCGTGGTGGAAGAATTCAATAACACCGGGCCATTTGTTTGCAGTAGGGTGCAAGCGACAGACGCAACTTTCATTTGCTGGTGTCTCCCCTAGGCACTTAAGTTTACATTAAATTTATTCGAGCGGAAAATTGATCTTTTAACATCGTGTCTCCCTCTATAGAACCTGTATTGAAATTACAATAGTTAGGTTAGATATTTGTTACTAGAGATTACTATTACGGAGACGTGTCTGCAAGCAGTACTCGCCACTATGCCGGCTAGAGGCCGTCCAGGTTGACAGTGCACGGTGCATTTCTCTCGTTATACTTCGAAGCTGCTTCTGAAACAAGTGCGAATAAAATAATTGATCGAAATGAGTTTAGTTATCGATTTTCACTAAAAGTGGGTGTTATCCAGTTAAACAGATTCTATTCATACATTTCCGCAGATGTTCAATATCTGATCAAGGTTCTAGAAGGGTAATTTATTGCTTCGATGGTTCAAAAAGGCCTCCTCAATCTTATCGGAACGACAATTTTGGATTAACACAATATTCTAGGGTTTAATTTCATTGACAATTTTGAACAATAAAAGCGAACTTACTTAATGATAACTTAAAAAATACAGTTTATTTTGGTAGCCTTCGGTGGCGCAATTGGTTAACACGCTAATTTGTTACGCAGAGGTTCCGGGTTCAATTCCAGTTTGAAATAAATATTCCATATTACATGTTCCAAGACATTTCCTTATGAATTTTTTTATTATGTATTTATAAATAAATTTTGCTTTTTTTTTTCTAGCCAAAAATTCCCTACTATAATAATTTACTATTATAAGTCTTAAAAAAACGCTTTATTATCTCTTATCTTTCTTAGCAGTTAAATTAAAACTTTTTAACTTTTTCACCATTTTAAAAGGGGCCTTGAGCAAATAGAAAATTATTTCGTCATTCCTGAACGCCCTCCCTTCGAACCCGAAATGAAGGGGCGCAATCAAGGATTAATTTTCTGCTTGGATTACTTTCAATTCACCTTCATGTGTGGGCTCCAGAGATACCTCGGGCTAAAGTAAAGGCATCTTTGCTAATAATTATAAGAACATTTTGAGACGGTGAAAGGTATTTACTAAAGTAATATTTCAGCCAATCAGCTTTCAGGATTTAATTTTGCAATTTTAACATTTTCCATAGAGAAAAATAACTAGAGAGACAAACCGCTTCCGTATAAAAATCAGGAGGCTGTTTTAAACTACAATTTGGCTGTTGCAAGTGTAAATTACACCTGCGTCTTAATTACGCGTCAATTAATGCATCACGTTAGTGTGGCCAAGACTATATTATTAACGTCCATATATTATAGCTCGGCATATAACAACACTTCGCCTAATGTAAAGACAGAGTGCGGTCGATGAACGGAAACAACTGGACTACAGATTAATTTCTACAGGCAACAATCGCCTTCGCTATGCCGAATTGAGGAGACGAATGTGCACCATTTAGATAGACTATGCACACCCCTCTCGTTATACCTGACTACTTTTAAACTATTCCCGAACTTTACGGGTGTTATATTCGAAAATGGTGATACTACCCCAGGACGCTAATAAAACTGGGTTAAAAACCATCATAAGTCTGCCTACCACCGTTTAATAGTGCCTAAGGTATTGACGAAAGAAATTAGGTCAGTATTTAGCGAGTTCGAACACGGGTCTTATCAAGAGCGGCCGTGGTCTAGCGGTAAGACGCGTGAACTCATGATCGATGAGACCCGTGTTCGAACCTCGCTAATTCTCACCGGTACCAATGTAACTTTGTTATATGTACTTTGGTCGCTCAGTGCCTATAGACACTATTAAAGAGTGGTAGGCAGACTGATGATGGTTATTCGTCCAGTCTGTAGTCCACTTTCGAATGTAACACCCGTGAAGTGACCTTGTCGCGTTCCGGGAATAGTTTGAAAGTAGCCAGGTATAACGAGAGGAGTGTGCACTGTCAATACATGGTCGTCTTTTCAAGTCGATATAGTGGAGGCGACTGCTGCTCGCACAGGTTTCTCTGTAGTAGCAGTTGTATCCATCCATGGACCGCACTCTAGCTTTACATCAGGCGGAGTGTTGTGCATGCCGAGCTACAATAAAAAAATATCGTAAGTTCACGCGTTACCGCTAGACAACGGTCGCTCTGAATTATGATGTTAATCATAATTTAATAAAGTACGTTTATTTGTTAACAAATCTATTTCCTTACTTAGCAACGCGTTGAAATGTAACAAGCAAGATTTGGTAGTCATGTCAAAAGATACGTATACGTTTAAGATTAAACTTAGCGCAAGATCCGAGAAGGTACATGTTTTTATTACTTGCTAGAGAAGATTTATGGAGGTCTTAAAATAAAATACAATATATCTTTGCGACAATTTGAGCTCCTGGTGTAAATTTGACATAAAAACAAGGTATAACAATATGTATTAGATGCAAATACGTAGTTTTATTCTTGTGCATAGATATTTTACTTTTGGGTGTGACTGCTACGATCCATGACAACTGCTACTACAGTGAAATATGTAGGACAGTCGCCTGCTCCATACCGGCTTCATGAGATGAATGTATATCACTGCCCAGATTGATAGAACTGTTCTCGCTACTCTTGGCTGCTTTCGAGCTAATCCTGAAACGCGATTGGATGTTCTACTTTAAAGTAGTGATCAGATTGGGCTAAAATGAGCTAATTATTCTGCCTATCCACCTTGTATGTGTATTTACTATTTACTGTAAATTTAGTATCGACTTTTGCAAGCTCTAAAACTTTATATGCATTGAAGTATCAGACGACAGCTTTCCATGTAAACAAAATGCATGTTTACCATAAAAGAGTTAATAGTAAAGTAGATAAAAGCTTTCAGTGAGCCTCCCCACGAAGCTACCGGAAGTAAACTCCTTCATTGTAAGCGGAAACTTAACCGTACTATTTTTACGTAAATTTTTTACCCCTTTGTAATAATTTTTAAATAAATGAAATATTAAGTATTTAAAAGTATTGCGTACCATGTCGGCAGGTGGAAATCGTCTCCACGTTCAAGTTGACAGTGCACAATCATATACGTCAAGTTGATCTCGAAACGCGACTAGGTCATAACACGGGTCGTACTAACCACCATCAATGCCTATTTCGACTCATGACTAAGTGTTAGCATAAAATTATTTTACATTACTGAGTCTAGGTCATCTAGGACACTTGTTGGCAGAAGATCTTACGAAAACACGATACAGTACTCCCTTTATTTCTCAATTTTAGGCGACAAAAAAAAAATAGAATAAAAAATTGTTATTCGATTTTAGTAGACGATTTCCAAGTGGCCAATAATAGATTGTTGGACAGCACAAGCACAATTAATAGTCCTTAATTAATGTGATACGGTTAACCTTCTGCTGATTGTACCTATATTCTTATTTTTTAAAGAAATTAAAAATTAATGTTTAAAAATGTATAATGGGTCGTAGTTATAGGGTCTAATAGACCAATTTCATTGTGAACGGATGTTTAGTAATTTATTACGGTGAGAAAATAAAACGGCATTTTATCCCGTAGTAACGCCACTGGTTCCGCTTAGATAAATATAAATTTTCATTAGAAGGAAGTGGTATATTATTTGTGACTTCCTATTATGTTGCGAAAATACCAAGGACTATCTGAAAATCATCTAAAGATACAAGTTTCTGTTGTTCGTTTTTTTTTATAGTAGCTGGAGCATTCGACCACATTCTGCCTGATGTTTAGAAACTAAGGTGCGTTAAGCTATCATGGAGAAATGTCAATGGCAACAAACGCCTCCGATAGCGGAGGAAACAGGGAGACTCGTCGCGTATACCTGGCTGCTTCGAAGCTGATTCCGAAACGCGAACCAAAACTTCAAACTGGCCTGCCTACTAATCTTTTACAAAAGTGAATTCCAGATCGAAGGAGAGACGGGTGAGTAATTTTCAAAAATTTGAAAAAAAATTAAAGAAAATTTTCAAAAAATTTTGAAGAAAATCTTCAAAAAATTGAAAAAAAAAGAGAAAAAAGCTCAAAAATTGAAATGAAAAAATCTGTCGGGTTAGTGGGGGCTTAGGCATTGGGTAGCCCACAATTGTTTTTTTGTTTGTTTAGTGTTATCATACATTATCAACTTTTTTTTAGAAAAAAAAAATTGGATAAAACGAAGTTTAAGTAATTTGAACGTGAAAAATGTACTTTTTTTCATGCAAATAGAAAGAACTAGTGTGGTACTAACAATGTTGGAATTGGAATGGATGTTTTATTTGTACACGATGCACTAGTGTAGAATCAATATTGAACACAAATGTCCTGAGAATTGAATCGCGCATGCATCTATTCGTACTTCTCACAAATTCGTTTTCTTTATTTATTTTTATAGCAAGGGTAAATGTTACGTGAAAAAGTAAATAACAGTTCCTTGGGGCGTTATACCTACACAAAAATACAATAAACACAACTTCTTAAAAATAGCTCCCACTATCCTGGCGCATTTTTTCCACTTTCACAATTTTATTCGCCTGACTGGTATAATAATATCGCAAATAGTTTGAAAGTAGTCAGGTATAGCGAGAGGATCTGTCAATCTAGATGGTACATGCTCGTCTTCCCAAGCCGGCATAGTGGAGGCGACTGCAGACCACACAAGTGCCTCTGTAGTAGTGATTGTTTCCATTCATCGACCGCACTCTAGCTTTACGTTATCACATGCCAAGCTACAATAAAAAATGCGGTCCACAAACGGAAACAACTGATACTACAGATAACTTTCTGTCACCGTCGCCTCCGCCATGCTGGTTTGAGGAGACGAATGTGTGCCAGTTACGCCTGACTGCTTCCAAACTTATCCCAAAACGCAACAAGGAGGTCACTTCACGGGTGTTACTACACATGACGAAAACACCCATATAAAAAAATCGTAATTTTTTTATTTTTTATTATTGTAGCTCGGCATGTGACAACACTGCGCCTGATATAAAGCTAGAGTGCGGTCCATGAATGGAAACAACTGCTACTACAGAGAAATCTCTACGGGCAGCAGTCGCCTCCACTATGCCGGCTTGAGGAGACGAACATGTACTATCTAGATTGACAGTGCACACTCCTCTCTTATACCTGGCTACTTTCAAGCTATTCCCGAAACGCGACAAAGTCGCTTCTCGGGTGTTACATTCGAAAGTGGTGGTGCCCCAGGACGGCAGACTGGGCGAATAACCATCATCAGTCTGCCTAATGCCCTTTAATAGTGCCTATGGCACAAAGTACATATAACAAAGTTACATTGGGACCGGTCAGAACATGGGTCTCATTGATCGTGAGTTCACGCGTCTTACCGCTAGACCACGGCCGCTCATAAAATAAATGACGATGATTTCGATTTTCAGATTTTTTAAAGACACCGATGTATTAATATGGGTTAAGACAATAACTGTCATACTTGAAAGATTTTACAATAACCGTGTGAAAAGGGTATCTAGTAAATTATAACTACGAATTTAACAAAGAGACAGACTAAGAAGTTATGTGGGTATAATTGGCAATAATACACAATAACACTCATAAAATTATATACAGGATGTCTAACTAATTTATTTGTATTTATTATATATTTGTTATTTACGATTGAAGCATTACCCTGTACTATAATGTAATAAGGTCATAATTACGACACACAAGTTTTATATGGAACCCTAAAGGTGACATTTAGGAATGTTCAACCGCAGCATATTAGAGTACGGATCAAACTTTAAAGTTCCGAAGTTAGGCACAAGTCCCCGCGTATCAGCGGGGCTGGATGAAAGTGAGAGGGAAAAGCACACGCTACTCGCCAGTGGGATATTTTTATATGTTCCATTCATATTTAAAATAGCGAGCGACCGCAGCTAATTTCCGAGACGTCATAAAGATTGAATCGACCTATACCTTAAATAGTTATTAAATATTTTCTCTTATCGAACACGGCATGTAACTACACTCCGCTTGTTTTTAAGATGAATTGCGGTACATGAGCGGAAGTAACTGCTACCACTGAGAATTGCTGGCGGCAGTCGCTACCACTATTCCGGCTTGAAAAGACGAATGTGCATCATCTATTAACAGGGTATACTCGTCGTACGGGTGTAACAGTTATTTTCTTATATTTAAGTATTTGGATTTTTTAATTTCTAGTTGTTTATGTTTCTATCATTTATTTTAATTTGTACTATATTATTAATTGGCATTAGTATTTAATTACTTAATAGAGGGATTCCAAATTGAAAAAATATCATTATTTTTATTTTTTGTGTCGTTTTACGGTCGCACCTATGCAAATGGCATCTTAAATTATAGCGTCTAACCTAGCAATCTTTACATAGGGTTATCGTATTGGTACTATAATCATAAAGTGTACAGTTGCTCGGCTAAAAACCGGTTGCAATAAACTCAACGGCTAAGCATGCGCGTACCAATTAAAGATATTCTCCTGTATTTATTTAACTATGTAGAATTAATTCTTTATGCAATGACTGTCACTAAAGAATCTTTGTTCAATAAATTATTTGCTGTTTTGCTATTAATTTTCTTACTTTGTACTATATGTTGGAAGTGCACCACATTCGTCTCCTCAAGCTGGCATAGCGGTGTGTGTATCCGCCCATGGATCACACTAGCTTAAAATCAGACGGAGTGTGGTCACATATCGAGCGACTATATAAAAGTTTTACGAGGCTTTGCAAGTCAGTCCAGCAAGCCAGCATGGTTAAAAATAGCATTAAATTTTCCTGGTTTGAGACACTAGCTTACTGGCAAAGTGATGGCGCGTTCTGTATAAATGTAGCTACAAGTACCAGCTTGCTAGCTTACTGACTTGGCTTGCAAAATCGCCCGCGTGTATCCCGTTCGTAACACCTTGGCAGAAGTTATATTAAAAAAATGGCTACCTAGTACTTACTGCTTTTTTTGAGTGTATTATTTAGTAATGGAAACAGTTAAATAGTGAGTTAAATTGAAGTTTGTTGATAAAGTAAGACATTATCACGATGGACCAATAGTTTAAAGAAAGAGCTGCAAATCGATTAGTTGATCAACAAGTTGATAGCATCACTACGTACTTAGTGATCATTGTGTTCTTGTAAAGGTATATTCTTGTGAAAATAATTTTTATAGCGTATCATAATGTAACCGAATTCTGCCTGATGTTTTCGCCGAAGAAGATCTGTGGATAACACTGTGCTTGAAGGAACCAAAGTTGTAGGAAAGATAAAAGACGTGACTGGAAACGAACGACAGAGATAGGACTGCTTATTTAATTTATTTTAAGGATTTAGGAGGAGAAAGATTACAGAGTCTGGAATTGGAGATGCTTTAATTTTTTTTAATTAAAATTTAATTTAATTAATTACAACACACTTCATATAGGATGTAGGAGTATTAGGTAAAAGCCGAGGACAAGAAAGCACCGGCCGGGATTCGGAACCCGGTCATTTTTTAATATTAGGTTTGAAAGCATGTCCTGTATAAAAATAATTTTATTAAAACTGAATCAAAATAAAATCGAATCGTGTTCGAATTAATTTCAAGAATATATCTCATTACTAAGAGTCCGAATGGACCGGTAACGGTAGTTAAGAGATTAATGATAGCCAACTCATTGTTTGAAATGCAAAGAAAAATCATCTATTAAATCTACACCGTTCATCAATGACAAGAAGTTACAAATAGAAGAAATTTAATATCGTTTTTTTTTTCAATATCAGATGAAAGTTCATAGACTTTTAAATCATATTTACACGTCATTACAACACGCGATTCTTGGAAATAAACAAGCGCATACATCGTTAGCAATTATTAAATTATGATGAAAATTGAACATGAATCAACGCGCCTTGTAAGAATTAATGATTTTAATAATGACCAATTCGCTATTGATATGAAAATTACTAAAAAACAAGATAAAGAGATGTTAAAAATCAGTATTGTGACATCAGAAGATTTTTCACTTTATCTTACTAAATTAATAAATTATACTTATAATAAGGAATTGTGGATGTGAAGGAAGCGAGAGTGTTGTGTCAGGATCGTGATAAGTGGCATTCCGTTGTCTCTGCCTATCCCTGTGGTAAAAAGGCGTGACAATTGTATTGTATTGTAATTACTAATAATGATATGGCGGAATGGTTGTGGTTGCGAATTTAATACACTAAGGTGCATGGTACGATTCTGAGCCAATATTTAATAGGTAGTTTAGTGTAACTGCGATATAACCCAGCTTAGGGGTCAATTTAAATAATTTAATAATTGATTAGATGATAAGCTCTATCTATTGATGCCGGTTTATTCACTATTTGCGTCTGTATATTTTTATTTATTTGTTTTGTCTACTTCCACCCAACTGTAATGCTGTTTATTAGAACCAGTGATCATTGTGGGCGTCAAATTTATGAGCAGCTACCGAGGATAATGATAAAATGACTCATCCTACAAACCTATCCTATAATAGTTATTTGTTTAATTAATGAATATCAAAATAAATTCTTTATTCGTATCACGAATCAAATAAATAAAAGTCGTATTAAATGGCTGACAAGGAGAGAGGCGAATCGTGACCATTATGTGCCGAAAACGCGACTTAAATACAACTTCGATCTTTAATCGGCGACCATTAACCGTTGATATAATAATGTCGAATTATAAAATATTGATCGCGGTACGCCTTGGGACTATCGGAGCCATCGGCTTTACAAATTAACAATAAATATTCATGCGTACTCGGCGCGAATCATTGCGCATTCGATTTTGAATCGAACGGATATTAGATATAATCGAAAGTGATTGCACTCGTTATCGTTGCGCTAAAATATTAATTTTATTCATTTTATGGCATTTTAAATGGATCGATTCTTCGGGCGTTTATTAAGTTTATTAAATTTTTGGCTGGCAGTTGAACTAATAGCCGTAATATGCATGTTTTTCGTTCATCATTTATCACATCAGATTGAATAAATTCGACTTAAAAGTCCCCTGCTGGGGATCTACTATAAAGCTTACGAAATTTCTGTTTTCATTCAAGTGCATTTTTTGACATCTGTGATTTCAAATATAAATTTTCGCAAGCAACAGTCGCCTCTGCTATTCTGATTTGAGGAGACGAATGTGTACCATTGAAGTTGACAATGCACAAGCTTCGCGTTATACCTGGCTGAAGATGCGTGAGAATTCATTGTTTCGGAAATTTGTTTGATTCGGAATGAAACTTCATAAGCACAGTTTTACAGAGGAAAAGTCCCTGGACAAGCAGCGTGATGTTCCTACGCGTTCCTTTAAAAAGATGTAGTATTTTGTGTTATACAATATAAAAAAGGCAAATCCTTGTAAATATTTTCAGAAGACATTTTAGAATTAATTTGTTTCACTTGTTAATGTTATGAATAGAGCAATAGTTGTGTAGTGATTATAAAGTCAACATTTACATTCCTCTCTAAAAGCATATTGTGCTCGTATGTTTGGAGCGAAAGGCCAACGAACATAGAGCCTTGATAGATGTAACCTTGATTCACCGACTCGATTTTGTGTCGTCGCCTCTTAGTTAAGGGATCATTGTATTGTGAAGATTAATGATACTCTAATCATCGTTTGATAAAGCGGTGGCCTTATGCTTAATGGAAACAATCAACGAATCGTATCAATAAACCGTTCACAGAACAGTTCCTTCGCTCAATGTGGTATCGACACGTCACGTGATATGACGTTGCGAAATACGGCGATATCAGTGTGAAATAAGTCGCGTCAAGTTTTATGGCGTGTCGGAAGTTAGCTGCGGGTGCTATCAAGTCAAGTTTACAATAATAAAATTAAGAGTTAATTTTAAATATAAATAGAACATATAAAAATAACCTGCGGGCGGGTAGCTCGAAAGTTTGCCCTTCCCTCTCACGTTCATCGTGCCCCGCTGATGCCTTAATTGTGTAATGCACAGCGACTAGTGCCTAACTTCGGAGAGGCCATAAACTTCGGTTCGCATTTACTTTTATTAAAATTGTAGTTTGTCATATGACTACACTTTGCCTTATGTAAAGCTAGAGTGCGGTCCATGAACGGAAACAACTGCTGCTACAGAGAAATTTTTACCTGGCTACTTTCAAACTAATCCCGAAACGCGACATATTTACTACATTCGAAACTGGCGGTACCCAAAACGGCAGGCTAATGATCACCATCAATCTGCCTGCCATTCTTTAATAGTATAACAATGTTACTTCGTTGCCTCCCAAAATTTGGAGAGATTTGAACCACCAAGACTATAGAACCGCTATAGATATGGGTGAAGCGAAAGTGGTATTATACGTATAGAGAGAAGCACCAGCTTCCACATCATTTGCCAACCGTGGTAGGAACGTAAGTTAAGTAAATGTTTACGTTATTATTTTTAGTTTGTTGTAGTAACCTAACCGGGTCGTGCAAGGTTGGAGTCGGCTACAATTTAAATTATTTATTTTATATGCAATTTGTAATTGCTAATATTTGATGTTTATCTCTTTCTAGAATGCAAGCGGAAACAACTGCTACAGAAGCTGTTGTTGCTGCTAAAGAAATGTCTTGTCTCCCTTATGCCGACTGGAAGAGGAATGTGCACTATCCAGGTTGACAGTGCACAGTCCTCTCTTTATACTTGGCTACTTTAAACTTATCCCGAAACGCGACTATGTGTTACACTTGAAAGCAAGTAGCAGTGAGGAAGAGATAGGTGATTGAGGCCAAACCAGGTGGTACACAAAGCCACTTTCATTGGTATACGCCGAGAGAGAGACATACTATTTAATATTTTTGATTGAAAGAAATCTGACATAAATCTGTCACATTTGAATAATGTATTTGTCATATGTCATAAAAGCTTGTAAAAATTCTAATTACTCTCTCTCTGTTATATTTATTTCGTGAATTTGAATTTATGACGTAAACTTCTATCTCTTTCTCGGCGTATACCAATGAAAGTGGCTTTGTGTACTACCCCATAACGGCTAATAACCATTACCAATCTTTAAAATGTATATGTACGACATATTTATTTTTAATTTAAAATACTATTTATACTGTTATAATATACATAATGTGCACGAATACAAAAGCGTGTAATAATCAATGAATTTTGACTCGCTTGTGCGAGTTTTAAATAGTAGCTAGGTATGCATACCGGGCCTAAAGATCCCGTCTCCCATCGGTGGGTGGTCAGCCGGGTAATCGCAGTTATTACTGTCTACCCACAGGCAGACTCGTGTATAGCTACTGGTGCAGTCGTTCGGTAAATCCGGAATCAGTATCGTACTTGAGCAGTTTAAGTGAAATTTCAATTTGAGGTCTGTTTCATTTTGGGTAACGACAAGAATGCTACCGTAAACCATGCACAATTGGTTGGTTGATTGGTTCCAATTTGGACGCACTATGCACTTTAGGGAATACTGAGAAATACAAATTTAAAAATAGTGCTTTAGTGCCTGTTACTATTTTTATGTAGTTTTTTTTTGTATGTGGATATCCCACTATAGCCTCCGCTATGCCAGTTTGAAGAGACGAATGCGCATCGTTCGAGTCAACAGTACGCACTTGGGTTAACAGTGATTTTTGAGCCACGCCGAGATCACCCGAATTGACTAGTGACAAAATGGGCCCACAATTTTTTTCTCGAGTTTGTCGATTATTTTTAGTAATTTTGTACAAAAATAAATCTACTTCCTTATTACTGATCAGTTTTAATTTGTTCATTGAGTAATTAGATGTTTGAAGCAATATTTGAGGTTATTATTATTTTTAATGCTTTAATAACTGATGATATCTGTTTTTTATATAATTAAACATTGTCTATTGATTGGTAAATTATGTGTTGATACAATTAAAATGAATTAATAAAAAATAAGATATTATTTTAGAATATTGTTTTGTTACCAAACTATTAGGTATCAAGTGGGCCCAAATAGGGGCATTCTCCTTTTCATTACCTTGGCCTTACGCCCCATTCTAAAGAGCTGTAGCCACGTCTATAGAAATTTTAATTTCAAACAACGACAAATTAAACTAGTCAAAGTTTAGTTAAAGTACTTTTTGATCGATATTTTCTTGCTGTCCCGATAGTCATAGATGCTTATTAAATATTATACGCTTGCATGAATCAAATCATTGCTCATCGATCATACAAGCGTGAAATATCTCATCCTGATTTTACGATACGTCGCGCTATGAATTTTTATGTCCCAATGCACAATACTATTTATTTTAAAACTTTTTTTTGTTTTATATGGCATTATAACAATTTGCCAGTGTCAAAGTAAATATTTTTGCATCAAGTTAATAATATTGTGCATCACGAGTCATTCATTCACACGCTAAACAGTCAGGTCAAGTCTCAGTCAAGTCAAGTCAAAAATTGTTCCAGTAAAGTGGTAGAATCTTTACTGAAACTTCCTACGGAGTTTTGGAGGGAAAATGGAGACACAGGTTCTCTTCTTTTGAAACAATTCACCTACACTCACGCACGTTCACAAACACTTAATGGTTAATAATATAATCCACCATTATTACACATTAACACTCGAATAAACACAAGTTTAGGAAAATATTTCAAAACAGATAACCTGACGTCTCAAGATGGCCGCCAAAAATCCATTTTAAAACTAACAATACCAAATAAATTGTTCTGTTGCATTCATTTAATCATATTTTTTGTATATAGAAAATAAAGAATTTGACTTTATTAGTCAAACAGGAGGCATCCCGTGTTCGCCCTTGTCAAGCAAAATTGTAATTTAACGTAACTACATATGATTGAGAATTGGAACGAAACACTGTAATAGCTGACCTTGAACTTTGAATTCAGGCGCGCGATCTATTTTTAGATTATGGATTTTTGCACAAACAAATCATGTTAATATTTGAATGTAGAGTTTTGGCGGCCATCTTGAGATATGATTAAATGAATGCAATAGCACAATTTATTTGGTATTGTTAGTTTTAAAATGGAGTTTTGGCGGCCATCTTGTGACGTCAGGTTGTCTGTTTTGAATTATTTTCCTAAACTTGTGTTTCTTCGAGTGTTAATGTGTAATAATGGTGGATTATTAACCATTAAGTGTTCGTGAACATACGTGAGTGTGGGCAAACAATTCAAAAGAAGAAAACCTGTGTTTACATTTTCCCTCCAAAACTCCGTAGGAAGTTTCAGTAAGGATTCTACCACTTTACTGGAACGATTTTTGACTTGACCTGGCTGTTTAGTGTGATTAATGAATGACTCGTGATGCACAATATTATTAACTTGATGCAAAATATTTACTTTGACACTGGCAAATTGTTATAATGCCATATAAAACAAGAAAGAAAAAAAACGATTTGAATGTACTTATTTATTTATTTATACATTTCTGTTTATTATTTCAAATTACACATGTAAATAATAGGTACCTAATAATGTAAATATTGAGTAATTACATTATAGTTAATCCAGTAAAACAATTTAATTCATAAATCCTGGCGTCCACTAGGGAAGTGTCGAGGCGCGTCAAATTGAATCACATTTCTTCCGCGTGCGTCCATCATATACGAATTACACCGTAGTGAGACTAGTAAGTCAGAAATTAGCTTGACAAGCGACGCCCGATTCTATTTTTTTTATTATACCTCGGCATGTGACAACACTCCGCCTGATGTAAAGCTAGAGTGCGGTCCATGAATGTAAACAACTGCTACTACAGAGAAACCTGTGCGGGTAGCGGTCGCTTCCACTATGCAGGCTTGAGGAGACGAGCATGTACCATCTTAGATTGACAGTGCACACTCCTCTCGTTATATCTGGCTACTTTCAACCTATTCCCGAAACGCGATAAGGTCACTTCACGGGTGTTACATTCGAAAGTGGTGGTACTACCCCAGGACGGCAGACTGGACAAATAACCATCATCAGTTTGCCTACCACTCTTTAATAGTGCCTATACTAATAACCAAACTAATAACCAAAAATAAACTTCCAATGGCGTCGCTGCCACGTGCAATGTGAATCGAATGTTTCAATTTGCGGACTACAATTAGGGTTGCCAAGATTATAGTATTTTTTAAATTGGCCATAAAATATAGTAGGTGTAGTCTGTACGAACCAAACATTATGACGGTTCCGAAGTTAGGCATAAGTCGCTGCGCAGAACACAAATTGAGGTATCAGCGGGGCTCGATGAAGTTGCGCTACCCGCTCGCAGTTTATTTTTATGTTTTTTTTTATTGTAGCTCGGCATGTGACAACACTCCGCCTGATGTAAAGCTAGAGTGCGGTCCATGAATGGAAACAACTACTACAGAAAAACCTGTGCGAGCTGCAGTCGCCTACACTATGCCGGCTTGAGGAGACGAGCATGTACCATCTAGATTGACAGTGCACACTCCTCTCGCTATACCTGGCTACTTTCAAACTATTCCCGAAACGCGATAAGAACACTTCACGGGTGTTACATTCGAAAGTGGTTGTACTACACCAGGACGACAGACAGGACAAATAACCATCATTAGTCTGCCTACCACTCTTCAATAGTGCCTATAGGCACTGAACGAGTGTTTTTTTCACATTTAAAATTAATTCCTAATTATTATTGTAAACTTGACTGTAACTCGCGAAGTAGCACCTGCAGCTAACTTCCGAGACGCCATAAAGTTTAAATCGACCTATATATACTGTGTTAATAGTAAAAAACTCACTATAATATGACTACACTCCGTCTGATGTTTTTTTAAAATTTTATTTAGAGACTTTTAACCCGTCCGGTTATGCCATGCCAGTCCCAACATTAATAAACAAAAACATTAATCTAACTTATAACTATTGCTTAAACCGTCTGATGTTAGGAATTTGTATTATAGCACGATTGGGAACCCTAACTACAACATATAATTACAATATGTTTGTATTTTTCTTATATATATATTTAAAGTTGCGAATGTTCGTCACAAGACTCGTATATTGCTACTGATGGACTTCGCTTCGGCTAAGATTACAAGGTATATTGACTGACTCCGAGTTTAGTATCAATTAAGAAATACCACTTATGCCACGCCACGACCGCGGCCATGAGACGTAATTGACTCAAAGGTCTCGAGTATTTACAGTTAATTATTGTTTTTAAATATCATAATAATATGCATTTATATTCAGCTGTTTTAAAAATGGCTGCCGGCTTTGTTACTAACGGTTACTTTTTCATTATTTTTTTTTAAATTGTAGCTCGGTATAATGCGTGAGTGCGGTCCATGAACGACGGCTTCAGAGACGAATGTTTAATATTGACAAAACACACTCCTATTTGATCCCGAAAGGCAAAAGGACCTTGGAGTACACAGTTGTTACACTAGAAACTGGTGGTAATATCCAAGACACTTAAACTAGACGAGTACAGTCTCATTAAGTAAGCATATAGTGGAGGCGACTGCTTTTTCTGCTTATGGACCGCACTCAAGCTTCACATTTTAAATTACTATAAAAGAATACGCGCAAAGGAGAATGACCATTCGCCTAAGAGAAATGGGCTCACAATTTTTTTCTCAAGTTTCACGATCGCGTTTACTTCATTTTATGATAAAATAAATCTACATTCCTTATCACCAATCAGTTTTAATTTTTTTTACCCAAGTTATTGAGTAATTAGACTTTTTTTGATACAATATTTGAGGTTATTATTGTATTAAAAACTTTAATAATTGATAATATTTAATTTTTATGTTATTAAACATTGTATATTGAATGGGAAACAATGTTTTAATATAATTAAAATAAATTAATGAAGAAATAAGGTATTATTTTAAGAACATTGTTTTGTTAACAAACTATTAGTATCAAGTGGGCCTAAAAATGGGCATTATCCTCTGGGCTATGAAAAACATCAAAAAGTATAAAATTTCAAATGAACATAATAATTTTATTATTTAGATCTGTTAAAAGCAGGAAATTGTGTTAAGCGACTTCCTCGTGCTTTTTGATTAATCTTAGCTATAAAGCGAATTGTCGTTAATAAATCCAACTCTATGAAATCAAAACTGAAATTAATTACAGACCGGTTTTCATTGAAATGTTTTTACTGTTACCACCTGGCCGTTCGAGTTGTTTTACTTAAAATTATACTGAAATAAACAAATGAAAACAGATGAAAATAATTCGCCTTTTGTTTAGAATAGGGTCTAATCAAACCGCAATTACGAATTTCACAATGAAGAATAGCTCCAAATAGATCAAAAGAAAATAATTATAAATATATAATTCTAGTACAATCTTACCAAGTTTTAAGTAAAAAGACTGATTGTTTGTTACTGATAACATAATATGAACATCCCATTAGTTCTAGAAATATACTTATTTTCTAAATCATGTCTTTAAACGTGCGATTTCAATACACTTATTTGCAAATCACTAAACTCAGAAATGTCTGGCAAAAGTTATTTTTTTCAGTGATGGTTAGGCCTGGTTTAGAAATTTTGTAAGAATTTATTAGTAACAAATCCATGCAAATTAATAGAAAATAACCGATAATATTATTACAGATTATGTACAGCGTCACAAAAAACGTCAAAGTTAAAAAAAAAGATATTTGAACAGAAAATTTGACTTGATTTAATGTCGAAATTATGAAGTGACCTTAATGCCACTCAACATTCTGGAGGATACTTTACAATAATGGAGGATCAAAAATGAGAGGTCATTAAAAACATTTTACATTTACAATAAGTGACTACTTATTTACACTGAATACTTTTAAATAAAATATTACGAATTTTATAGACTTTAAACGAGTCTATTATAGTCTATATAATATAAACTACGAGTCTTCGGTCCTGGAGGAGTACCATGCATGGTGCAAATCGTCTCCTTAAGATATGGAGTACAGTAATAAAAACTCAAGTTGTACGCGTCTATAACGGGACGCTTCGGTGCATAAAAAGTATTGCTGTAATAGGTGCTTAAAATATGAAAAAATGCATATTTAAAAAAACCTACTCCATTAAAAAACAGGAATTATTTATGTGTAATTTATTAAAACAAAAAAAAGGTTTCGCTGCGGCGCGTACAAAAATTATACATGCTGCTGGTATTCCGAATATGTTCTATTAACATGCGGCCAACGATCAGATAAAGGGCGTTTGTGAAAATTTAGTGGGTGGTGTGTAATTACACGATCGGTGATAGCGTTGCGACGACACGCCTCCGGGCTTGCTAATGTATTGATGTGTTCCGAAATATTTCTCATTTATACAGGTGTTCCAAGATTATACGAAAAAACTAGTTCTTAACAAAATTCTTTTGCAATTTTTATCTGAATCTCTCCAACTTTAGGGTGACCTAAAACGAAGTCTCAGTAAACTTTGAGGATTTTTATTGATTAAAACTGTATTTTTAAAGGTTTTTTTTTCTTATAGGTTCCTATACATCGTGATGAGTATGAGTCAATAAACATTTCGCTCGATTCAAATTTTCGAAACAACGAAATCCACGCATCAAATCGAACGAAAAACACAATTTTGTATCCTTTAAGTAGCCCGAAAAATCAAACCGACTCAAATGCTATCGATAAAGTCTTTTATTTTTAATGAACCTAATATATTCAAAGTTTGTAGAATTCACATTAGTGTATCAGTAGGAGCTGGCTCGCGATTTATTCCGAAAATACAATTTTAAATATTGGTAGGCAGACTGATGATGGTCATTAACCCCGTCTGCCAGCTTGCAGTTAGTTACAGTACTAGAAATATTAGTAAAGACAGGAACAATTTGTCATTTAAAGGCGTGACAATTGTTGTAGATTTAATACATTTTATTAAAATATGTTTATATTAAATGTATAATAAACGGACTTTTAAAACCACTAGCTAGATGACGCATGAACGTTACTAGATAGAGTTCGTTCAGTGCTTCCAGAAATTTGCATCTTGAATACTAATTGTATTAAACTTCACAACATTTCTTAGAGCAAAAATTACTTATCTGAAGATTAAAAATGACTCGACATGCAAATTGCATTCTTTTTTTTAACAAATAATTAATTTTTTTCATTGGAAAAGGTCACAATCAAGCACTATATCCCAGAGTAGGTAGACTGATGATGGTTATTAGCAAAATCTGCTGTCCAGTGGTAGTACGAGCGCTTTCAAGTGTAAAATCCGTAGACCTAATCACGTTTTGGGATCAGCTTGGAATTAGCTGGTAGAGAGGAGTTTGTTAATGGATGATGCACATTTGCCTCGAGCCGGCATAGAAGAGGCAAATTTATCTGTAGTAACAATTGTCTCCGTTTAAAGACCGCACTCTAGCTTAACATCAGGCCTACATTATTTACGAGTATTTATATGCAATAACAAATGCTATTTCTTTCGGACAGGAATCAAACCCGATACCTCTGCGTAACAAACTGTCGCAAGAACCACTGCGTTTCGTTAAAGACGAACCAAAAACTAATAAAATAAGGAAAGTTATGTCGCTATTCTATTCTGCATTAAAAATACATTTTCAATGCAGTTTGGTTTTTTTTTAAATAGCAGTGTTGGCCACTTGTTGCCACTTCCCACGCGAACAATCTGCATACATTTGCAGGCTCTTTGATTCTCGTACTTAGCATAAAACAAGCTCGACACCAAGTCATTATGCAGTCTCGATTTTCGAGGTACAATCGCATAAATTTACGCCATTATCAAAATATCGTTCATGAAAGAAGTGGAGCGTGAAACAACTTTATTCTCACATCTTCGTAGGTATTCTCTGCTACTTAACTATATATATTTTTATTTACATTTCATTTAAAAAAGAGGTAGAGTCAGGGTACATCTGACAGAGGGAGTGCGTGCGACAAAGAGAGAGAGAGTGAGAGAAAAACGAAATGGAGATAGAGAAAAAAAGAACGACGGAAAGAGAGAGATAATGGAGATGTTAATGGAGAAGGCTAACGGCATCGGTGACGGTGACGATTACGTTTTCCCCCAGTTTACTTCTTAGCTGCCGACCAAATTGGCAATTCTATCTAACCTACCTATTTATGAAAGAAAGTGAATTAAAATTACGTATAGGAAATATTAGATAACAGTGGTAGGCAGACTGATGATGGTTATCTGTCCAGTCTGCCGTCCTGGGGTAATAAGTACCACCACTTTCGAATGTAACACCCGTGAAGTGTCGCGTTTCGGAAACAGTTTGAAAGTAGCCAGGTAAAACGAGAGGAGTGTGCACTGTCAATCTAGATGGTACGTGCTCGTCCGTTCAAGCAGGCATAGTGGAGACGACTGCTGCCCCATTCGTGGACCGCACTCTAGCTTTCCATTAGGTGGAGTATTGCCACATGCCAAGCTACAATAAAAAATAAATAAATCGCGTGCTAGAAAAGCAACTATCTGCTAGCTAACTGTGATTAAGAGTGGAAAGTTGGCGTTTTGTTAAAGTGATTCATGGAGGCAAGCCGAGTACAAGGAGTGAGGTAGATTTATGGTACTCCTGAGACTTGGCTGACGGTTATTGCTGCAAATAACTGAATCATATGTCTAGCGGAAAATTGAATTTTGTTACGGTCAAAACTTTTATCTAAAAATTATAAAATACGCAAATCGATAATCTATTTGAATACGTCGATAATAAAACCGACAGGTTACTTCAGAAGCTCGTGTCCCGATTGGGATAGACAGATGCGAAGAAGCACCAGCTACTTTTCTTTCTACATTGACCACATCCGTTACCTTCTTTGCAAACACGCTGGTTGAGATTTGTCTTTCTTTTTTTACACATGTGACCTCGACTGACCTGATGGTCAGCTCAGCGGAGGTCCATGAGCACTGACGACTGGAGAACCGCTTACAGGGTGGCTTCAGTCGCCATTACTATGCCGACCTGAGAAGGTGCTTTTTCACGCTCCGCTTGAAGGATCCGAGGTGAAAGGCCTGGGAGAACACATGGGAGGGCAACGTATTCCAATCAATTGTCAATTGTCCGACACAATTTACTTTAGTTTACTTTACTTGGGTGAATTATTTTTCCGCTAGATAACTCGTTTATTGGGCCGGCTAAAACATAAAATAAAATAATAAATTACAGAAGGTTTCAGCCATTTTATTTGTAGTTCGGCATATGACAACACTCCGCCTAATATTAAGCTAAAATGAACGGAAACAACTGGTACTGGAAAATTCTGCAGGCAGCAGTCGTCTCCGCCATGCCGGCTCCTTTAGCTATTAAAGTGAAAACAGGCGTAACAGCTATTTTTAACCTAAGGGTTTATACGTTTTCCTAGTTAATATATTCATAATTAATATTGCCAATAAAAATTTGTTTGTTGTTAAAATGTTTATTTCAAATGTTGATGCTTATATTTTTGTTTGTACGCGTCTACAACGTGAAGCCGACGTCGAGTCAACGATCAATTAAATTAAACGAAAACCTTATTCAAACTGTAGATATAATAAAAACAAACGATCTGCTTTACAAATTACATACACCCGTGTGACGGCGGTAAGTCAACGGTGCTTGAGGGCAACGCAGTTATGACGTCATTAGCACGTTATGTGACGTCATAACTCTGCCAGCTATCTTTCTCCTGTCGGCAATTACGGGGATGAATGTGATCTAGCTTAAGCGGATTGCTATTAAAAGCACCTGCATTTGATTGTTAATATTAAGATGAATTTTTATATTGCCAATGTACAGGATGTAACAACTCTTATACAGTGTGTAAAAAGACACAGCAACTCTGTGAGCCAGAAATTCGTAAAAGCTAAGAGTTTAATATCAATTAAAATATTAATCCTTTAATATTGGTAGGTGGACTAATATCTATCAGCAAAGTCTGCCGTCCTGGAGTAATACCAACACTTTCGAATGTAACACCCGTAAAGTGACCTTGTCGCATTTCGAGAGCAGTTTTAAAGCAGTCAGTTATAAGAGGAGGAGTGTGCACATTCGTCTCCTCAAGCCGGCATAGCGGGGGTGACTGTTGCCTTAGAAATTTCTCTGGCCTAACAGCGGGCGGACTATTATCGTATACCGAGCTAAAACCATATGAAGTAGTGGTTATTAAATAATAATCCTCAAACATGAGCTTTATGAAGCAAATTGCAATTGCAATTTCAACACCAGAGATATATGTGTACATTAATCTTTAGTCCAGTGTTGTGGTTAAAACTAGCATGCCCCCAGACAGTTGTTATGGGGTCACTTTTGCGTCCGGCGACATTAAACTGTTAAACGCTTAACATAGAAGATCGAGCACGAGTTTTAAACAATATTTTTTAATTAAAAATAAAGTAGACATTTTAGAGCGACCGTGGTCTAGTGGTAAGACGCGTGAACTCACGATCGATGAGAACCGTGTTCGAACCTCGCTAATTCTGACCGGTACTAATGTAACTTTGTTATATGTACTTTGGTCGCTCAGTGCCTATAGGCACTATTAAAGAGTGGTAGGCAGATTGATTATGGTTATTAGCCCAATTTGCCGTCCTGGGGTAGTACCACCACTTTCGAATGTAACACCCGTGAAGTGACTTTGTCGCGTTTCAGGAATAGTTTGAAAGTAGCCAGGTATAGCGAGAGGAGATTGCACTGTCAATAGATGGTACATGCTCGTCTCCTTAAGCCGGCATAGTGGAGGTGACTGCTGCCCGCACAGGTTTTTCTGTAGTAGCAGTTGTTTCCATTCATGGACTGCACTCTAGCTTTACATCAGGCGGAGTGTTGTCACATGCCGAGCTACAATAAAAAAAAACGCAACAAGGTCACTTCTAACGCGTTTCACTCGAAAACGGTGCTATTCCAGTCTAGTCTAGTCTCTCTTTTATAACCAGCAAAAGTACATATAAACGTACATATTTAATTTTTCTTTTATACATTACTACATGCATGCAGTACCTACGTCACGTATTGTATGCGTTATATGAACCTTTTTAATAAGTAATAAGCATAATTTTCTTTCATATCTCTTGAACTGTAAAATACTTCAGTGCGATAACAAGAACCGAAACGACAACGACTTCCCTTATTCGCATTCCCTACAATGTTTTAAATGGTAGTAAACTTGAAACAAGGAAACAAAATTATATTTGAAGTGCAAGATATACCATAAGGCGCGAGTTGGTCGATCGCTAATGAGTATAGTTGGTACTGCGTCTTCAGACAATGGATTCATAAATCGCTTGATCGTATCGTACCGCAAAACTGCTAAAATAGTACCAACTACGACATTTATATGTCTATTTATTCTCTTTGTAATGAATGCATTACCAAATAAAGATAGCCTATTATTATGCTAGCTGATAAAGAAGTCATACTATTTTGTATGTTTTTTTTATAGTATATTATATATAACACTTTGCCTGATGTTAAACTAGAGGTCCATGATTCTGCTACCACAGATATTTCTTCAGGTAGCAGTCGTACCCGCTCGATTGGACGAATGTGAACCACGAAACCATCCATTTTGACAGTGCCTACTCCTCTCGTAGCTGGCCACCTATAAACTGATTTAATGTATTTTTTTTAAATCCTATAAATCTATAATACCGTATAGTAAACATGTTTGTTACTCAATTAAGGCCAAACAGCTCTACCAATTTTTATATTTTGCTATTATTTTTGTGTTTTTATTACTAACACTGAAATCTTTTTATAGGCAATGTTGAGTTTCTAATGATCTTCGATGATTGACGAATCCTTTCTTAAGCCAAAGTTAGTTGGGAACAAAATATTTTGGTTTAGACCATATTATCAGCTGCTTAACCTATGAGGCGTTCGGAAACAGCCTGGAAGTAACCGGGTATAACGGGAGAAGTATGTTATGTGAATCTAGTCTTAGACTATTCTAGACGGTGTATACGTCGTCGCTTCCGGGAGGCATTCTCTGTGTAAATTATGGTTGTACCTGAAAATTTGGCACTGAAGATTCCCTGATTTTAAAATATCAGCTTCTTTTTAATACTCAATTCCACGTACGGGTTTGATCCAATTGCGCATCCATTATCGGTGAACCATCCAATTCGTATCTAAGAGTGTCTCAACCCCGAGTCAGTGTTCAGTATGGGAGTGATCCCGACATAAATCCTCCAAGTAAAGACAAATTACTGAACCTTTTTTTCTTTGAGTTCGGAAGGATAACGGGTTCCAACAAATCCCTAGACGATCATGACGTTTAATGGAATGATTTTATTACTAATCTTAAGCTTTCGTGTGTGACGAAGAATTCACTTACGCATAAAATTATTTAGATTTAAATGCTAATATACCTACTTATTATTATAATAATAACTGCGATACTGTCACATTCCCTTCGTTATAATTGGTAACTAGAAGCTAATCACAAACCTTTATTAGGTAATTTAATGTGTAATTTTTTTTTGTGACTACGGTCCTGACTACTGGTCCGCATTCTAGCTAAACATCAGATGGGGTAAGGATATCGCCTTGAAGTGTTTTTTTTTATTGTAGCTCGGCATGTGACAACATTCCGCCTGATGTAAAGCTAGAGTGCGGTCCATGAATGGAAACAACTGCTACTACAGAGAAACCTGTGCGAACAGCAGTCGCCTCCACTATGCCGGCTTGAGGAGACGAGCATGTACCATCTAGATTGACAGTGCACACTCCTCTCGTTATACCTGGCTACTTTCCAACTATTCCCGAAACGCGACAGTCACTTCACGGGTGTTACATTCGGAAGTGGTGGTACTACCCCAGGACGGCAGTGTAGAGAAAATACTAAGTTTAAAGATTAGGTTATTTTCTAATATAATGTAATGTATAATTTAGTAAAAGAAGTCATTAGTTAAACCTGTTAGACAAAAAAATCCAAATGATTAATGATAATTACAAAAAACTTAAGATCGCTAAACTGTTTATTGTATTAGCCAAAGTGAGTAGAAACACGAAATGAGAAAACAAATTGGTATTTCCTGCCTTTGCTATAGTTTAGGCAGCCCGTTAAAAAATAGTCGTTGGGCACGCATCTCACGCGATACAAACCCACTCAACTACTGGAACTTTTTGAACACGAATTAACGTCGATAATTGAGTCTGGTTTATTAGTAACTATAATTTGTTTTTGTTAACATTTCATAGAGTGGTAGACAGACAGATGAAATGTAACAACGCCCGTGCAGTGATTTAGCGTTTCTGGATAGCTTGGAAGTAGCCAGGTATAACGAGAGGAGTGTGCACTCAACCTGGACAGTGCACATTTGTCTCCTCAAGGCATAGCGGAGGTTACTGCTGCCTACATAAAGTTCAATCCAATAGCTATTTCAAGATATTATACAAATACAGTTAATAATAAAGGACAATGTCCATTTTTGGGCCCACTTAAAATTTGATAGTATGTTAACAAAACAATATTCTAAAATAATATCTTATTTTTTAATTAATTTATTTCAATTATATCAACACGTCATTTACGAATCAATAGACGATGTTTAATTACATAAAAAACAGATATCATCAATAAATTATTAAAGCATTTAATATAATAATAACCTGAAATATTTCATTAGAGAAAGTCTAATTACTCAATAACCTGGGTGAAAAAAATTAAAATTCATTGGTGATAGGGGATGTAGATTTATTTTTCTAAAAAATGAACTAAAACTCATCGACAAATTCGTTAAAAAAATTGTGGGCCTATTTCCCTTAGGCGAATGGGCATTCTCCTTTATTTTTTTTTTTTTTATTATTGCCTAAGTTAGTGCTATATCGGCTAGTGCTATCGTAGGCATAGTTACATCGGTATCAGTCAGAGAGATTTCAAGACGGGTCCCAACGATCTGCTAGACCACGACCCTTTTTTAAAACCTTATAAAACAAACATGAATTTTTTAATATTTGAACTTGAAGTAATTCTATTTAATTTACAAACTAAAATGTAAGATATGTTTTAGTAGTTCAATATGCAAATATTATGAATTATTAAAATAATTTATAACCGCTTTTAAATGTATTTATTGATGGTAAAGAGCGTTGTTTATGTAGTATTTATTACATGGCCATGGCGTCCGTTAAGCGCCTGCGCAGACCGACTACGATCTCATTACATAAAGATCACACATGTTCAAATTTATACGATCGATGCACGCAAGCATTTCGATTTTAAATATCGATTTTTTTCATTATACTTGTTTTCTTGACAATATATCTAATATTCAAGATAATGACTAGAGACTACATAGTATGAGTCATTGAGATATATACTAGAGGAGCAAACCTCATACATTTGACATGAAAAAGGCGTAGGCCGTTTCAAACGATTTAACAATGTCAATTTCGGTGTTGCCGTTATAGTTAAAAATTTCCCCCACATTTTTTTTTTAAATTAGACATTTTTATTCAGTGTCGATTATAATATATCTAGAGGCATGCATTTTTAGCTAAATAAAATAAAGTTTAATGTTTTAATTGTTTAATATAAGTTGAAATTATTCTTTCTTAAAAATTATTTCTTTTTTTAAAATTATAATACGGGTTATGGGAAACGATGTTTTACTAGCAACACTTAATTTAAAAAATATTCCTAATTTTATTTGTTTTTTGATTGTTTAAGGACAATATAGATGTTGAAAGGATATGCTTGGATATGGTTGTCCATTTGGGATCGAGAATTGCACGTTTTCACCACACATTTGCATATCATGAGTTTATTAATTCTACGCGCCACTCGGCTTACGTCAAGTTAAATACCAACTGACAGAAAACTTAATTGTGGCTGTGGGCAGATCTTCTCTCGCCTCACATTGGGAGCGTTATTGCTTATCTAGTTATATATATCAATGGTATGAGTATAGTATGAACTAAACTTTGTGGTGGCTCCGAAGTTGGGCACATGCCGCTGTGCAGTACTTTTTTTTATGCTTAATAGGCAAGCGTTTGTACACACTCTGCCAGATGTTAAGTGATGCGGTCTAAGGTGGTGCACGCTTGCCTATGAGATAACTATTTACCTTTGATTTGATGACTTGAGGTGTCAGGGCTCGATAATATATGGGACCACTATGGGATGCAGCTTAACACAGTACAATTTGAATCATTGAAATCGGTTAAGCCGTTTAGAAAAAATCGATGAACATACATTAAAAAAAAAACATACGCGACGAACATATAACCTCCTCCTTTTTGGAAGTCGGTTAATTAATAGATGATGAAATTTAGGTATGGAAGTTTTATTTTCCATACAAAGATAATAGTCCCCTTTAGAAATGCAAACAAGAGTGGATTGTAACTGGAGTCTGGCAACATAGCTGAATCTTTCGCGTGGGTTGCTTTATATAACGAACAGAGTTTTGTCCCCTAGAGGATTTCATCCAAATCGTGTAAAATTTATGATAAAATCACTAGAGAGTTTGTATGGATTGTTTGAAGTTTTATATTGGGAAAGTGTGCATAGAGCTTCGGTTGAGTGATTCTTTTTTTTTAAATTATTGTAGCTCGGTATATGACAACACTCCGCTTGATGTAAAGCTCTCTAGCGGTCTATGAACGAGAACAACTGCTACTACAGAGAACTCTCTATGGGCAGAAGTCGCCTCCGCTATGCCGGCCTGAGGACGAGCATGCACCATCTAGATTGACAGTGCACACTCCTCTCGCTATACCTGACTACTTTCAAACCTCCTGAAACGCGATAATGTCACTTCACGTGTGTTACATTCGAAAGTGATGGTACTTCCCTAGGACTGGGCTATCATCATCAGTCTGCCTACTGCCTATCTTTAAAAGAGATCAAACAAAGAGAAACCAAATAAAAGAAAAAAAAATATCGCACTCCTAGATCAAAAAAGTAAATACTTTTCTCACAAATTAAGAAAAACTGAAACGTATATCAAAGAAATTTCTGCAGGCAGCAATCGCCTTCGCTATGCCGGCTCGAGGAGACGAATATACACCATCCAGATTTGACAGTGCTCATTCTTCTCGTTATATGCAGTCCGTGGGAGTATAATTGAAAAACTATAAAATAAAATTGTAGTACTAGAAACTCTAAGTTCTTAGAATTTTTTTAACATATTGAATTTTTATAAACGAGTGACCGAACGAATGAAACTTTCTCGTTTTACGGTACAGAGTTTATCGACGATCTTCGAAGATTTTCGATTAGGGTATCCGATTTCTGCGAAGGACGTTGTCTAGATATAACCCCGTATCACTTTATCTTGGTTTTACAATATCTCATAACGTTATGGCGCATGGCGGAGACGGGTAATAAAAACGGAAAACAAAACAAAACTATATCCTATAAAGTTTATGTAATGTTTGTTACAGACAAAAATAACACATACAGTTAATCCTTATCACTTAATCCAATTCAAAATTATAATAAATTTTCTCGCTCACAAATACTTTTTTTATACATGCTAAAACTCGGCAACACAGCTGCACCGGCAAACGCGAAGGAAAGACTATGCGTGTAGACAAGATATAATAGCTAAAGTGTGGTCCATGAAAAGAAACAACTGCTACTACAGATAAAGTAGAAGTCGCCTCCACTATGTCAGCTTGAGGAGACATTGTACTCTGCTACAGATTTGCAGACTGAGGTCGTCCTGAAATTAAAGAAGGGTCCTGTTACATTGATAGATTTCATGTACTTTATTGGCGTATATATTGTATTTCTATGGAGAAAAATGTTGGAATAAATAGAAACCTTTTTAAGTAATTTTTTTAGAAAAAAATTAACGCGCTCACACAGATCAATAAATGAAACAAATTCAGCATTTGTATGTTCAAAAATTTATAAAAACAAATAATACCTACACCTCTAATTATTTATAATACCAAGCGAGTCTAGATAGTAGGTACTACTACAGTTTACAAAATAATAAGCGGGCTTATGTTAAAATTTAAGAATAAGTAAGTATTCGTATAAGTGATCGTTAGATAAAAAATTAATAAAACAGTGTTTATTTCAAATAAAACAATAATTATTGTTTTAAGTAAACACTTTTACGAGTAGTTAACCAGAAGAAAGCCTAGTACAGTTCAAAAACAGACTACAGAAATACCTGGTCAATAAATGTTACTACTCTTTAGACGAAATTTTTTATGATTCCCGATACACATATTGATGTTACTGTTTTTGTTTTTATTTGTGTTATTATTGTTGTTATTTCGTCTCTCTAATTTTGTTTTAAAAATCCTAATGTTAATTTTACTATTATATTTGTTATTGTTTGTAAAGCATATTTGTTATTGTTATTATTTTGTTAATAAAATTGTAATCAAATCGAAGACATCCTCATGAAAGCTGGGCTGCCTAGTGCCCATAACCGTCGGGCGTGCATGAAGAGAATTGTGATGTGAAAGAAGCGAGGGTGTTGTGTCAGGATTGTGGTAAGTGGCGTTCCGTTGTTCATGCCTATCACTGTAGGAAAAAGGCGTGACAATTGTATTGTATTGTAAATTGTAATGTTAATTTTTACTTGCCCTATTGTGACATGTAAAATTTAAAAATAAAATTAGAAATAATTTTCCGGTAAGTTACTTTAGGAAGGTAGTGTTAACAACTGACGAGATTAATTTTAAAGTGAAAATGCACTTTAGTTAATTAAATAAAGTGACGCTATGAAGTCCTAGCATGGCTCTCAAGTCTACTCAACTAAACTGAGTTAATTTTCAACAACAATTTTCAGTTACTAAGTAATTTCTAGAGAGTTACTAAAAGGACAATGGCGAAATAACTGCCGATTGAATTCTTACGCGTCTACAAAAGTCGTCATTACAGTTATTTATAACATAATATATTTTTTTGATTTTTTCAAATTATGTTATAGAACTATCTAAGTCTGCAAATAAAATCATAATTTATTATAAAAATTCAATTGACGAATTGGTGTCATATGTTTTATTTTTTCACCAATACAGCCGACGATCACGTTGTAGTAGGTATTAATAAAATGTACCTTCTATTATCTCTACTCCTCAAATTGTAGTCATCAGAAGTTGACGGAGTAGGAGTTGGTTCGGGATCGACAAGAGGATCAGCATGAATGTGACAGTCCGAAATAGGATTGAGATTGTCAGGAACAATGTCGCATTATAATTTTAGATATTTTTATGAATCTTTTGTTTCTTTACTCATTTTTCATCGTTTATATTAATTACAAGTCAAAGATAGTCGAATTTTATTTTTAATCGACTTCAAAGGTTATCAATTCGTCGTGTATTTTTTATTAAATTTATTTCTTTCTTCTTCTTTTGTTTTTATTTTAGTTTCAATTTATACTCTTAAGATAGTCGTGTTTTAATTTCAATTACTTATAGAAAGCAATTTCAACTGTTTCGTCACGATTCATGTTTTTTAAATAAATGTAATTTATGTTAGTACTAAATGTTTGTTTTAGTGCATGATATTATCATAAAAATCAACTTATTTCAATGTTAGAAAAACATCACAAACTCAAATATATTAGTTTGAAAAAAAAAAATAGTTTTCAAAAAATAATTTCTCGTTCCCGCGGGCGTAATGTTGCCAATTTGCAACCCTCGCGCATCGACGTCGGCGCCGCGCCGCTGCCTATGTTGCCGCGCTTCCTAGGTAACTCAAAGTCATTGACATACCTAAAACGTTTGTATGTCAATTCTCAAGGTCGAATAAACAGGATTGTTATTTCTTTAACTTTTTTTTTGTATGTAGGAGGGCGTGGTATCCTGTGACGTATTGTGACGTACTGATTTCTACGGTTTCTCTTCGAACTACATTTACCTACTAGCATTTCTAGTTAAATAAAATAAAATATCGTAGTAGCTAGAGGGCGTTGAGTAGAATGCCCATTCGCTTAAGAGAAATGGGCCCACAATTTTTTTTAGTTTGTCGATGATTTTTAGTGCATTATGTAGGAAAATAAATCTAGATTCCTTATCACTAATCAGTTTTATTTTTTTTGCCCAGGTTATCGAGTTATTTAACTTTAGGTACCTATCTGATGCAATATTTCGGGTGATATTTTTTTAAAATGTAATTAAACATCGTCTATAGATTGGTAGGGTGACTTCGCCAGTTGTCGGCCACTTAAGCGAATTTTTGAGTTTGACATCGATTATTATTGTGAAATTTAGGTTCTAGAATATTTAAAAAAATACATCTGATAAAACGTTTCAAGCAGTTTTAGACCTTCTAATTTTTATCGTTAAGACTATAGTTGCTAATTATATAAAAAATATTAACTTCGAAAATAGCTATTTCGCCGGTTGTCGGCCACTTTTTCTAGTTGTCGGCCATCTATGCACCAGTTCTCGGCCACCAAATTTGATAACCAAATTTGACTCTTAATCTTAAGACGTAGGGTCTGTTTTTCATTGTTATAACAACACTAAAACTATCTATAATATTAGTCAGTTATTTAGGAAGAAATACTGATTTCTGGTCGTAAGAAGCCAATAGGGTTCACTTAAAATTAGCTTTTTAATTGTCAAAATATTGTCAGTAATCATATTCAATAATTTAAATATTTATTTTGAATACCTATTAATATTTTAACCTATAATTAAATAGGTTGTTACTACTCGTTAGTACTGCTTAACTACAACATAATAATATTATGATTTACTAAGTGACTTAGACATGTGAGATTTCTGTCCTACAAATAATATAACAGGTTTTGGGAAATTATTTATTAAAATCATTGACAACATACTCTGAAAAAACGTCTCCTCGCACCCATCCTGATTCCGATCTTTCTAAAACTCAACCTGTAGGCATACTTTCAGAAACAGCAACGGTGGGCAAAGATTACCAGAGGCTGTAAACATCACTAAAACTTATATCCCACTACCTTTCATAACTACGTAAAGATTATGGGGGCTACAATCATTCAGTTTTAGGGCATAATGAAAGTCCAGTTTCATCTGCATTCGGTATTCTATTTGGATCTTTCATTATTTTCAATAAGCCTTGACTTTCTAAATAATCTCTCTGTCTAGTAGGTAGTACCCATTTAAAACTCAAAGAACTGAAATCACACTGGTACTATATAGTTGCCAAAAGCTGAAAACCACTACGCTAGTTCCCAGCTGCCTAAATATGAATTAAATACTAGCGGCCGGGAGCTGGATGTTCTCAGTCACGTAAATATTGTTTAAGCATGAGAGAAAATTTAAATACACGCTAATCATGAGCTGGACATCGCTTAAATGTAATTTAAAAAAGTGGTGGCCGAGAGTTGGATATCACTACGCTAGTTCTCGGCCACAAAATCCTTAAAATTTAAATAAGGCATATCTTTACAATGCAGTCGTATTTTGGTGGCCGAAATCTGGACACATGAAAAAGATGCACTTGAAATTATTGTTGTTAAATCAAACAACTTTCAAATGTAAGAATCTGATTAATTAAAACCTCTTAAACCTATAGGCATAACTACCAGTTTCCGGCCGACATGGCCGAAAACTAGCTAACATGCATTATTTTAACCCAGTTCACCGGCCGCCATTTTTAATAAAAACTACTGTCTTTTTATAAATTTTCAAGCTTAATAAACAAAATACAATACATCATAAACACACAAACACAACCCTTATGGGAATAAATTAATAAAAACGTACATAAACCTATTGTTTTCAAAACTGCTACGCACTATTTTTTTTGCAGTTTAAATCTGTCATCTGTATTTCTGTGGCTGGGCCTGTCTTTCAATAGACACTGACAACTCATTACAACCGTGATGCATTCCAAAACTTATTAATTGTTTTTATGAATGTCCAAAGTACTAATAGGCACTAAATTTAAAATCCGCCGAAGATATATTTTCTTAATATTTAGATAAACGTTCCAATGTGGCCGAAAACTGGAGGTGGCCGGTAAACCGGCGAAGTCACAATGATGTCTTGATATAATTACAATGAATAATAAAATAAATAAGATATTATTTTATTACTAAACTATTAGGTATCGATTGGGTTCAAAAATGGACATTCTCCTTTTCCTGGTACAAAACAACACACACCTACTCTATTTTTAATAATATTAAATTAAAATTACGAAAATAAATAACGTGTTAATAATGAAATCTCTTTGATATTAAAGTAGGATTCAAATATGTAATAAATCTGTCAAGTCTTCACATATCATAATCAATCATACCAACAGATTTTCTTGTAACATTTTCCTTTGAGTAGATTAATACATTTTTTATGTTTTAGGTTGGCATGCTTACCTACTTTATTTTCTTTTTTTTCTCGGCAAATGATGTAAAGTTACCTCCGCTATGCCGGCTTGAGGAGACGAATGTGCCCCATCCAAATTGACAGTACTCACACAGGCAGAGTTTTATGTTTTAGTCAGGCATAGGTCATAGCTAACTGTTAGGTGTAACCAGATATTTTTTTAACAGAATTTAGTGAGATTTGAACACGGCCGCTCTATTAATTCAATCTATTGTGTGTAACAAAGATATAGTTATGAAAATGCTGAAATATAATTTAGTTAGGAAATATTTACCTTTAGTATTGGTACAGCTGTGACGTCACGACATCGGCCAACTTCTGATTAGTGGCAACATCAGTTTCTAACTGATGTCACCTAAAACTTTTACATCAATTGGTTTATTAGTATCTAACTAGTGCTTTTTATATGTTGTTTTTTATTTGTGGCTCGGCATGTGACAACACTCCGCCTGATGTAAAGCTAGAGTGCGCTCCATGAACGGAAACAACTGCTACTACAGAGAATCCTGTGCGAGCAGCAGTCGCCTCCACTATGCCGGCTTGAGGAGACGAGCATGTACCATCTAGATTGACAGTGCACTCTCCTCTCGCTATACCTGGCTACTTTCAAACTATTCCCGAAACGCGACAAAGTCACTTCACGGGTGTTACATTCAAAAGTGGTGGTACTACCCCAGGACGGCAGATTGGACAAATAACCATCATCAGTCTACCTACCACTCTTTAATAGTGCCTATAGGCACTAAGCGACCAAAGTACATATAACAAAGTTACATTGGTACTGGTCAAAATTAGCGAGGTTCGAACACGGGTCTCATCGATCGTGAGTTCACGCGTCTTAGTTTCTAGTAGTCTCGTCGAAGTCAGCTTAAAGAGACGAATGTGTACCATCAGGTTGACAGTGTACACTCCTCTCGCTATACTTGACTACTTTCAAACGTGACAACGCGAAAAGGTCCCTTTACATGTGTTACATTAAGAAGTGGTGGCACTACCCCAGGTCGGCAGAATGGGCTAATAACCATCATCAGTCAGCCATAAAGATGTATAAGGAGTTCTCTAATTCTATATTCCAACATTTTTTGATAGAATAAGATAAAAGTCTTTTTATTAAATTTTCTCGCATCGTAAGACTAACGTGGTCCAGCTGGTGCGAGGATGAATAGGATTCATGGTGTGTCGTACGATTTTACATAATATCTACCTGGTTTTTATTTTCAAAATTAGGAGTGGTCATAGTTTGTCATTAGAAAGTGTAGGTGGGCTCACGATAGAGAACCCGTGTTCAAATCTCGAAAAAATCCGGCATAGTGGAGGCGACTGCTCTTGTACCGCACTAGCTAAACACCAGGAGGAGTGTTGTCACGTGCCGAGCTAGATAAAATATCATAATATACATTTTTTTAATTATAAAGGAATTTACATAATTTTCATAGATTAAAGCACTATTAAAGAGTGGTAGGCAAACTGATGATGGTTATTTGTCCGGTCTGCCGTCCTGGGGCAGTACCACCACTTTCGAATGTAACACCCGTGAAGTGACCTTGTCGCGTTTCGGGAATAGTTTGAAAGTAGCCAGGTATAACGAAAGAAGTGTGCACTGTCGATCTGAATGGGGCATACTCGTCTCTTCAGGCCGGCATAGCGGAGGTGACTGCTGCCCGTAAAGATTTCTCTATAGTAGCTGTTGTTTCTGTTTTATTGCAGCTCGGCATGTGTCAACACTCCGCCCGCTGTAAAGCTAGAGTGCGGTCCATGAATGGAAACAACTGCTACAACAGAGAAATCTCTACAGGCAGCAGTTGCCTCCACTATGCCGGCTTGAGGAGACGAGCATGTACCATCTAGATTGACAGTGCACACTCCTCTCGCTATACCTGGCTACTTTCAAACTATTCCCGAAACGCGACAAGGTCACTTCACGGGTGTTACATGTGGTGGTTCGACCATGGTACAACATTGGAGTAGTAACATAAACGTTATTTAACTCGTAAATTACATTACCATTAATTGGCTACTTTGTTTATTATAAAATCATTACTATCAATAAAATTAATCATACTTTCAGATCGATGTTACTTTTTCAAATAATTAATTTTTATTATTCTTTGTGTATTTATTTTAATTTGTTTTCAGATGAGAAATGGAGTAAATTAATTGTAAATTTTCATTTTAAATTACACCGTAAATTATTTACAATAGATAATTATAATGATAGCGCAAAATATTTCCTCAAATAACATTTGATACTGAACTTTGCGCGAGTATTTATTTATACCAAATAATAATAATTAGATTGACCTATTTTAGAAATAGAAATAAATAAAGTATGCAAATGCTTTGTTATTGTTGAATAATAATGAAAATTGAACACTTAAACGAATGTGGCACTTCCCAGACGGTAGACTAGGCTATTAACCATCATCAGCTTCCTACCACTCATAATAATCGCGTATATTTATTTATTTTTTTATTGTAGCTCGGCATGTGACAACACTGCCTGACATAAAGCTAGGGTGCGGTCCATGAATGGAAACAACTGCTACTACATAGAAACCTGTGCGAGCAGCAGTCGCCTCCACTATGCCGGCTAGAGGAGACGAGCATCTACTATCTAGATTGACAGTGCACACTCCTCTCGCTATACCTGGCTACTTTCAAACTATTCCCGAAACGCGACAAAGTCACTTCAGGGTTTTTCATTCGAAAGTGGTGGTACTACCCCAGAATGGCAGAGAGGACAAATAACCATCATCAGTCTGCCTACCAGTTTTTAATAGTGCCTATAGGCACAGAGCGACCAAAGTGCATATAACAAAGTTACATTGGTACCGGTCAGAATTAGCGAGTTTCGAACACAGGTCTCATCGATCGTGAGTTCACGCGTCTTACCGCTAGACCACGGCCGCTCTTAATTTGTTTTAAAGCCAACACCGTAAACCTAGAGTATAACAAAAAAAAGCTTAATTTGTAATAATAAGGCCAATGATAGGTTTTACGGTATATGTGATAAGTAGTTGTATAAAGAAAAACTAAAATTAGAATTAGAAAAACTATTATTAGAGCTTACATAGATTGTTGTTTCTTACATTTGTTAATTTATATATAATTAGTTGTAAGTTTCTGTTTTGAACCAAATAAATAAATTAAAAAAAAAAGTAACACAAAAATAAACCACAATAAAATAAGCGTATAGACCCGCCGAGAACTACATTATTGTTACTTTTCTATCTACGTCAATCTATGTCATATAACTAACTACTTGTAGCGTGGAAAATTATGATCTAAATTCTAATATAATATGACAATTTACTTCGTCTAAAGGCAACGCGTCATCGAGTCAGAAACTTTTAATGGCTCGAGCCGTCGTCGTAGCAATATGTCCGTCTGCCTGTCGACTCCTAGAGAGCTCGTTACTGGAAGCGAACTTTCCACTTCACCACTTTCGATAACACATACGGGTAACGTTATTATTTGGAACGAAAACATCGATTGTTCGAGCGGCACTTTCATCGAATACTTCCACGAATATACTGAAATATTTTTCGCTCAGAGCAAAACGAGGGTAGGTGACATATTTCAAATGTGATAACAAATATTGTACCCGCCAAATACCCCAAGAAAGTGTCAAATTGTAAAACACCATTGCAATTTGATGCAAAGACATCAAGAATTTACTACTCGACATTGGCAGAATTGTCGTTATTATGACATCTGAGGCCATTTAACAAAAGAACAAGAAAATTGTACGTTTTTTAAAAAGTTTTCAACGTACTAATAAAATGTATGGACGATTGGTTTGGTTTTGGATTGGTCTCTCAGTGCCTATAAACACTATTAAAGAGTGATAGGACTGATGATTGTTATTAGCCCAGTCTGCCGCCCTGGGGTAGAACCGCCTCTTTCAAATGTAACACCAGCGGGAGCAGTTGAAAAGTAGCCAGCTATAGCGAGAAGAGTGTACACTGTCAATATAGATGGTGCATACTCGTCTCTTGAGGCCGGCATAGCGGTGGCGACAACTGCCCGTAGATATTTCTCTGTAGTTGCAGTTATTTCCGTTTATGGACCGCACTTTAGCTTTACATCAGGTGGAGTGGGTGTCATATGCCAAGCTACAATAATAAAAAAAACCTGAATTGAGGGAGCTTTTTATGTTAAATTTTCGTCATAATTTAATGCTCAATTCATCGTAATAATAACGAGTAAATATTTATTATCAATTTAGGAATCAGTAAAAGTTACATTTTATGATTTACGAATATAATTCCTTGGAAATACTAAAACACGTAAATAAAGTCCTAAAAGATTTTTTATTTAAAGTATTTTTTCGTATTATGAAGTCTGAGGAATTCGCAAAAATTAAACAGTAGAAGTAGTTCATTTGCATTTGGGTCAGGAACCTTTAAATATCTCGATTGTGGAGTTGGGATGGTCTGTAGGGACCCTTTAGTTTTAGGGCCGTGTAAAAGCCGTTTACCGTAAGAGGGCGGTTGTCAAATAAGGCTCTAATTTTATTGTTTAAATTTGCTCGCGGTACTGTATTGGCTTTGGAATTAACATTTAAATGAATAATTAATTTTGCTTAATTTACTAGATAATTGAAAAATACCTACAGTCATTATTTAGGACTTAATTTTTTTTATTGTAACTCGGCATATACCAACACTCAACCTGATTTAAGCTAGAGTGCGGTCCATTACAATTATCATGTAAATGACATAGTGCGACTGTGGCCGAGTGCCTATAGGGGTGGGCACAATCGAAAACCTAAATCTACACGCTCAGTGTCCCATACAAGCGCTAGCTTAGTATATGTTATTACAAGAAAAAAAAATGTTTACCTGAGTGTGCCCTGTCAACCTTAAGCCAACATAGTGGAGGTGATTATTGCAATTTGTCTCCGTTCATGGACTGTCCTGTAGCTACCTTGAAAAAAAAAAGGTTGACTCATTATGTGGACAGCGACGTATGAACATACGTGGCAGTCTTTGTTCATAAACAAACGTACAATGTGAAATAACACTGAAAATTCTTGAAACTCGCGTCATTTAGAATTGTTTACGCGATGTGACTCCACAAAAAGTAGGGGTCGTCGGTTCCCCTCTGCCGTGAGATTTGCATTTAGAGCGAGCGGTTGATATCGTGACGTTATCTGGAGACCTAACTTCGAGCACTTTATGTGCTGGTCTGCGAGACTGGGACAGAAAAGACCACTTTACAAAAAGATGATTATGACTTTCATTTATTTATCTATTATACTTCGAAAATTTAATGTTTTTCTTTTTTAAAATTGGAGCTCGGTATATGACAATACTCCTCTTGATGTGAAGTTAGAGTGCGGTCCATGAACGGAACAACTGTTACTACAGATAAATTTCTACAGGCAGCGGTCGCCTCCGCTATGCCGGCTTAATGAGATGAATGTGCACCATCCAGATTGATACTACTACTTCACGGTTGTTACATTCGAAATGTTATGTTTTAATGTAGTTTTTGTAAATGTAAAGCAAATGAATATTAATAGGAAACGTGTTCATAATGAGTTAATTAAAAAAAACTTAATTAGTGCGAATAGCGTGACGCCCGTATCTCACCCAATACATTTAAGGTGCACACGCAACTCAAACCTCGAGTGTTAAGCTTCTTCTTTATAGTTGTGCTTTTTGAAGCTGTCTAACTCAGTAACCAGAACAGTTACGAACTTAAAAAAAAAATGCATATTAAACTACAGGAAATAAACTTCGGTTTGGTTTATTTATTTTTCTTAATTATGACCTATAAATAAGACTAAAAAAATCGTGAAGTGAACTCTAAATCAATTTGCGATGCTGTTGTTCTCGATGAAAACTCATCGATTTAATTTAATATTGTTTCATTATTATATCACAGTCATGATCTAGGTCTTGGTTATTTTTTAAAATTCATATCACGTGAACTGTGTAAACTATGAAAATCGTTCACAAATACAAAGTTAGCGTTAGACACTCATATGTGGCATGACCTTTAACTTCCGTATTTCTTCCATTGTTTTTAAACAAGAAAACATTATTTGTTTGAGATCTAAAAATGTTTAACACCAGCAGCGACTAACACCCGTTTCATGTAAGGGTATTTCAAGTTTTACGACCGCTGCCAGTAAAAGAAACGTTTCATCTCTTTTAAACATCAAACGATACGAAGGCGTCGACTAAAGATAAAAATTTTCATATGTGTAAATTGCAGGGATTATAAAAATAATTTATAACACTTTTCCACTCGAGGCGAATGGTATAAATTCCTGAGGTAGGCTAACATTTCTGCGATCTACTTTCCCTGCAGGTGGTATAACTTCAAAGCGGCTCAGCACAAGCGGACGCCCCCAGACAACATTTACTAATTCACTTTGATGTCGCCGACGCCGCCCCGCGCTCACCCTTGCAGGATTTTCCCCTCGCTGCGGAATCGTAACGAGAAAATGCGCCTTAAAACTTTAAACCAACAACAATGCGAGGGGTGAGATGAATTCATTTTATATTTTATGTTTTTGTTCTTTTCAACAACTTTTTGTCATTTTATATTTTAACACGAATGAGAAAATAATACATCAAATTCATAAAATATTTTTGGCCGTTTATAAAATAATAAGGTGCTTTCTTAATCTGGGACTTATTTCGTTACCATGAAAACCAAGTTTACCGGTATACCGAAATAAAATGTTACAAAAAAAATATTAGGTAACGTTCTTTCATCTTCAAATCAATAAAGACAATAGTTAACGTTATTGTTGGTAACATTAATTTAAAAAAAAATTAAACTGTATTTTCCAGGTATCGACACCAAAATACCGATGTATTTTCAGTCCTTATTCATAACAATTAAACATAATTTAAAAAACTGTATAATAATATCATACATAAAATTCTAAGCTTTTAATAAGTATTAAGCTTTCAACGATATTGCTTTGTGGAAAGCATAGTGGTTACAAAATGTTTTCATAACGTGGATTGAAAATTCTATGACCAAAGCAAGGATGTTAGAGAGCTTTCTGTTATGTACGGCAAAAGAGTTTTATAAAATAAAAATTCACTTTAAAAAAGAAATATGAATTCTTTTTTAAACCTAACATTTAAGTTTATTCAGAAAACTTAACTGCTATTTTTAGGTACTTATTTAAACAAACTATGCCGACTTGAGGAGACGAATGAATGTTCACCATCCGTTAACAGGACATACTTATCTCGTTATACCTGGCTACTTCCAAATTGACTGAAACATAACAAGGTCACTTCACGAGTATTCTCTGCTCGAAGGGCGGACTGGCCTATAGCCACCATTAGTCTGCCTACCACTCTCAAAAATGTATACATTTATCTATAAAAAAAATAAATCTACATATGTATTTTGTCTGTCTACCACTCACATGCAATAAAGAAACTCGTTACTATCCTTTTATGGTGTTGAAAGTAAAACAAAAAAGAAAGAATAGCTCAAACGCAAATGTGTAGTTTACAACAGTGGTAGAACACGTAATTACAGAAGATTGTGCTACAAGTATGTCTTAGAGAGTTAAAGGCCACTGTATGCAAATTTAAGGTGCGCAATGCGAGGGACTATGTTGTATGGTATTCGCATTGTCTGTGACTGGTGAGCCTAGTTAGGTATTCTAGTTACGACTCAATTATCTTCAGAAGAGAACTACACCAATTAACATCCTTTTATCCTGTCTCTTGGTGTTTAGTTTGTGTGATAAAACGGGTAACGGAACTTGTCATGGCAACATTTTGTTGTTTCATGTTTGTTCAAGTCAGGTGCATTTTTTTAAATGCCTGTACTAAATAGTGCTTGGATCACAGGCACTGAGCGACTAAAGTACATATAACATACTTAGTACCGATTAGATTTTAGCGTGGTTTGAACGCGTCTCATCGATCGTGAGGTCAGTCCTCTACTGTTAGACCACGGCCGCCGTTAAATATATGTTGCACTAGAGTTAACTAGGCAATGATTGTATCAATTGTAATAAAAATAAATCCTTTATTACAAATAATTTTAAGTAAAGTTACAAAAAGACACACACAAAAAAAAAAAACATAAATAACATAATAAATAGCAATTGGTACTATTATTTAAAAGCAATTTCTTCTAGACAACCAATTGTAGGAAATTGTAATTGTATTGTAACAAACCCATATGGAAATGTTTGAAATGAAAATCGAATATTTTAAGTGTTACCCAGTCCGAATAATCATTCGAATGAATCGTTCACATTCGCCCATCACTAAGGTAGATACATAGTATTATTTCATACGTCGTTTCGACTACAGATGAATACGATACAAATAGGGTTTAACTTTTTTTTAAATTCTGTTTTAAAAAAATATATATATATTTCTGCCAAAAAAAAAAATAGTAACAGAGTAACGGATGCGAGTCTAATTTTGTATCCACAGTCACGGCCTGTCTTAACCTAATTTATATTACATGGTTTTATAAATAATTTAAACGCCTCCACCTTTCATGAAGGCTTGTATGTAACCAATACTGAATCGAGACAAGTTAATGCTTTCTAAAGTTGGTAAAGTTAGTGTTAAAGGTGTGAATGTAGTAGCAATTCAATAGACCCACTATTGTGCCTTTATTGGTTCGGATGTCGTTTTGAATAAACAAGGATATGACGCTTCGAACGCAAAAGAACATAAGCGATATTCCACATATTTAACAGAAATCTTTGAATTTTTATTATTATAGTAACCAGACATGTGACCACATTTCTGATGTCCATAATAGAAGACAATCACATTCGATTTGCCGGATTGATGTAGTTTGTTATCTCCTAGTGTGTAGAGGCACAATCTCATTATATTCCGGCTACGTCATAGCTAGGTTGATGGCAGAAGACCGCGCGGTAGAAGCCCAAGCCACTGGACAGACCAGGTTTCCATTTGTCTGGAGATGCCGGTTCATAAAGCTCTCCATCAGGCAAGCAGTCGCCACCGAGCCACCAGGAGTCACGATCATCAACAATGAGGGACCGACAAGGAGAGAGAGAGAGAGAGCCGTCATAGCTAATCTCAAAACACTTCACGAGTGTTACACTCGAATATGAAAACAACTGTTACCTCTACGGGAAGTAGTCGCACCATCTAGATTGGCAGTGCACACTCGCTATACCTGGGTACTTTCAAACTACCCCAGAAACGGGACAAGGTCACTTTAGGGGTGTTACAACAAGACGACATTACCTTTTGAATTTAATTCTCTTCTTCTCCCGTTTGATACAGAAATAATAAAACAATTTTAATATTATCTATCTCAATTAAACTAAAATCGTCACTTAGGTAGTTTTTCATTTGAAGTGTCCTTATGTGTTTCCTCCATACAAACTCGAAGTTTTAATAGACAATGAACCATTGTGAGTGCAATTATTATACTTTACACAAATAGGATTATGACTTGATATAAGTGTTATGGTTGCAATCAACAAAGATTGGGTTTTAAATTATTTTATTGGAATTCTAAATTGCATATTTGCGGCACTGTATATTGTATACAGTATACGCAGTTAGGGTTAAACAGACCAAATCAACAGGCCATCATGTGGAAAAAGATCTTGGAAAATTACGTGTTTAAACAATATAATTTTTATAATTCATCTATGCTATGTAATCCATGCCTGTAATGCGGCCACTAAGGTCGCATTTGGTTCAATTTGTACAGAGTGGATAAATTTTTATCTTAATTTAATAATAACTAATGAAATATTTTAAATGCTAAAATAAATAAATAAATAACTGATAAGATAGTTTTAATAAATTTAAAAAATTACAACTGGATGGCCTAAGGAACGACACTTCAGTCTGAGGCTCAGTCTCACCGCCATCCATGGCTGCAAAGCTTTAAAAACGTCCAGTAAGTCGGATTAAAATTAATATAATAAACGCTATATATAATAAGCCTGATTTTAATCTTTGAAAACCTCAGAAGTTAAAAATTAATTTTAATAGAGGTAAAAGTGGTAATTTTAGGCCGAAATTACACTTACATTTATGTTGAAAATGACGTAGATTCTGTAATGTGCCAGCTTGCAGGATAAATCTGCTACGCGGTGGGCCACTGATGTATTTACGACTCCACACAGTTGACATTGCAGCTGGACCGTGTAATTTGACTCCTGTGGTGCAGATTAATTGTTCATGATAATTATGGTATATTTTAATTAATTCTCCCAGGCTTAATACTAGTTAAACATCAACTAGTATTTAGTTACATTTTGAGGGCATCAAACCACTTGGGCGTCTCGTCATAGACGCGTCTCGATTGATAGCAATTACAAAAACTGTTAACGTAGTATATGCAACGTAATATAATGTGAGTTAAATTAGTAATTAAAAGGATTACTGATTTAATAAACAGAAGAATTACGACGTGGTCACGTGAACACCGTGTAGCTTAGTCGTTTTTTTCCGTTCTATTTTGAACATAATTCTCTGATCGCATTAACACATTTAAGGCAATACCGGAATAAGTTTAATAGTAAATAAAAAATAAATATAATGGTAAAAAGATAAAAAAATTAGTCCAATCATAAGTATGTCAGATTCTATGTCACACGAACCATATAAAATATAATATCTGTGACACTTAATATATTTCTTGGAATAACTTTTTCACGAATGGAAGGCCATTTTTATTACATGCCAATGATTAATATCGCTCGAATATAGCAAATAAAATATAATTTTATTATTACGATACATAATAACGAATTTCTGGTGTACGCTGCTCATCTATTGATTATACATAAAAAAATTATGATATCCTTGTTTAGAAAAACATGTCGGCTAGTCGACGATATAAAAATTAAGACTAATAATAATAATTTTTAGAACCAATTAAAACAAATTTTATAGAAAAACGATTATGGTTTAAGAACTTTATTGAGTACTCTAAGAACATTACGTTCTCTTACAGATATACATTCCGAACTCCGCTTGATATCTGCAAACAGAAGTCGCCTTCGCTATGCCGCATAGAGGTGAGTGTACAGTTGTACACAGTCCAAATTGACAGGCCATCATCCTCGTATTCATTATACATGGTCACTTCCAAGCAAATCACGAAAGAAATACTATTGATGGTTATTAGCACAAACCTCAACGGTTACGCTACTCATTTGCGGGAATAAAGCGAGGAATCTACAGGTTATTAGTTTGCATTAGTTTGAAAGTAGCAAGAGACTAGCCTGTCAGCCTGTTTGTCTTCTCGACAATCTCATAGTGGAGGTGACTGCAGCCTGTAGACATTTCTTTGTGATACTAGTTATCACTATTCATAGATCGCACACTAGTCTAACTATTCACTGGCGAAACCCACCGCTCTTTAAAGAAATTAAATGCACGTAACCCTATCTAAATTATTCTAACAATTTTACGAGTATTTCACTGACGATCTCCTGATTATCATTCTGTCCTCTCCCTAAAATATCCCATTTAATTGCAAGCTGCAGGGCTGAGTCAGTAGCATTTTGGGTCCAGTAAAACGGTGCCCTTTGTCGGCGCTTAGGGGCACTCGTCAACCGTTAAATGCCGTCGACCGCTGATGTCACTGAAAGAACTCCCCTGTTCTCTCTGTTGCTTTGTTAATTTCACAGCGGCTTGGTTTATCACTCCTTGGAAAATTGGATAGCTAGTAAAGAAAAGTTGCTTAGTTAAAGCGATATGACAAATTTCAAATACGCTATTTTATTACAACAGGAAAATATTATTGGAGGAAACTGAATATTTAAATATAATAAAATAAAAAAATAAAAGTGATTTATTTTTAGGTCGAGAAGTAAAAGACATTGCACCGTTCATCTTATTTCAAATAAGATATAACTGACAAGCGTGTCTTAAACTAAAAAAATAAGATCAGTGATACGAGTAACAAAAGTATACCGTAAACACAGACATAAAAAAATCTTTATTTAGTACAAAACATAATTTAAATTACATGAGTTAAGGACCCCGTACTAGACTATAGTCTGTACTAAACATATACCGATTATAAAGAAAGATTTTACAAAACATAATTATTTCACCCATACATACATCTTTGTTATAAATAGTGACTTGTTTTGAAGGCGATGCTTTCATTGGCTGTTGAAAATATTGGATAATTCAATGAAATACACGAGCACTAAGTATACTTTCTCGTACTACAAAGACACAGAAGGAGGCTAACAATAATTTAGGCGTACACTTGAACGAACGGGCCCATTAGAAGATTGCAACGATCTCTTAGATTTAGGGTTGTCCGCTAAATAAAACATTATGTTACTCGGTTTACTCCAGGAAAAGGTGTTCTCTGTTTAATGGAACGGAGAATGGGAGAGGTGAATTTATTTATTATCAATTTCAGTAATATTTCCCAGACTCGAATATTACTCCTGCGAGATTATACTGCCTAATTTATTTTTATTCCTAATTAAAATTATAGAAGATATTAAATATTTTATAAAGTATAGCAAAGTCTATATTGAAAAATTAATTAGCTATAAAATGTGTATTGAAATTAACGATTCTTTTAAATAGTTGATGCAACCCTGGAAATTGGAGATCTTAGTTTATAGCTCGTTTCATTAAGCAAAAAGTATTCTGATGTTACGATCGTGAAAAACAACCGATTAATTAGTATAAGTAATTCAAAGTACCAAATTTACTTCTTTCTGCGCTCTATTTAAAATCTACTTAAATTAACCAATAGGGAATTTTTAAAAATAAATTTAATATATTTCACACCCGTGAAGTGACCTTGTCGCGTTCCGGTGACAGTTTGAAAGTAGCCAGGAATAACGAGATTAACGTGCACTGTCAATCTATATAGCGGAGGCGACTGCTGCCTGTAGTTACAGTTGTTTCCGTTCATCGACCGCACTCCAGCTTTATACCAGGAAGAGTGTTGTCATATGCCGAGCTGCAATAAAAAAATATCTATTACAGTTAAAGCTAAGTTATATTTAATAGTAGTCTCTCATGTGACATTATTTCGGCTAATTTTAGGGCTTTAGTATACGATCAAATTTGATCCGGACGAATCACCGGATTAGATCGCAGTCGTACCATATTAGAACGTGTGGACAGCGGTATGCGAATGATAATAATGTTTGTCAACATCTGAAAGGTTTAAAAGCTGCAATCGAAAAACATTTGCAGACAAGAGACGGTATAATGTCTAAAATTAACATGACAACATAAAAAAGAAATTAATTACGTTAACACGTGTATTAAATTTAATTCCATACATTATACAAATGACAAAAGTTACCCGAAATGGCAAAGTTTGTCAGTGAAAGAAAAATACAGTATTCAAAGTACTTTTTTCTTCTTTCTAAAACAAGCCGTGTACAAACAGAAGTGATAACTTTTCTCAAAACTTTTCTTTTTCAAGGAGTATATCCGAAAACTTTTAATGATGTCTCTAAAAAAATAATTCCTACACTATTGCTAAAGTCTACACGTACGTCACCCAGCTGCGCGGTTTGCAGAATTTGACTAAAACTGCTTTTCTGTTGAAATTTTAGATAAAGTCAGTTATAATAATAATAAAAAATGATGTGTGTTTTGTAAATAACATTATTTATATAACAAATGTAGTACAAAAGACATCAAAAGCTTTATTGACGACAATTGCCTAATGTCTTGTGTTACAGACACAGAGATTTGCAAGAGTGTTATCCTTACAATTTTCCTCTGGAGAAATTTCGTTCGGTTCGTAGGAGTCGGCAATTTTCCGCTAGAAGTATTCCACGTCTGACTTTTAACGCACATTTGTAGTTAAGAAATTTCGTCTTAAATTCTCATTTCGTTAACAAAATGTAAACAGAACTGTAGACTTTTGTGAGGCGTCGGGAACTGTGGAGGAAATGCGGCCCGTTAGCGCCGCTTCTCGAATATAATTAGAAATTTTCTCAGTGAGACTTTGTTTCTAACAATTTATCTAGAAAAGATGATCAAGTAATGTGATTTATTCTGCATTTGAAAATAGTTTAAATACTTCATAGGGTACTTAATATTTTAATTCAAAATGTGTATATCATATAGTATATGATATTTTTCATAACTGTTCCTGGTATTTAAAATGCCACTAATTTATTGGAAACAGGATTGAGATTGTTATTTGTTAGGTTGGTGTTAATCTACATTTGTTGTATTGTTGGGGTCAAACACAAAAACAATTTGAACCGGGTAGCCAACATTGTTGAAAGTTTTGTTGACAAGGGTCGGTTTCACTGATCTGAAGTGGTTTTAATTTGTGACGAAGTGCTTATTCATTGTTTCATTGGCCAAATTATTCAGTTGGCACTATTTAGTTGTCCGCAAACTTTACAATAACTCTATTGTAATATAACTTGTTATTAGCGGGAAATTTTTGGACCCGAAACTTTAGTCGTTGCAATTTATGATTTTTCATTATAATTAATTATACTGTGGTGTTTTTTTGGAGCGAGTGTATGTGTAAATGTAAATGTTAAGCTAGAGTGACGTTCAAGGGCCGGAATCAACTGCTACCACAGACAGCAGCCGGCTTGACGAGACGAAAACCCAGCTATTTCCAAGATGATTCGGAAACGTGACTAGGTCACTCCATGGGTGTTTTACTTGAAAGTGGTGGTGCTTGCTATCCCAGAACGGCAAGTTGAACGAATAAACATAGTCAGTCGGTCTACCAGTCTTATATTAATTGAAAAGTTAATCAATACTTCATAATATTGAAAATAGTATTCGTGTTAATTATCAAGTTACAACATAAATAATCCGGAGGTAAAATTACTAGAATTTTACATTATTAATAGCATGCATAAAATATATAATTATAATGAAAGTAATCCGAACGTGTTGTTTATGAAAATACGAGTAAATCCGATCTGTTATAAAGTTTAAGCTCGTTTTAAACCGCACTACCCGCCAATGTTCGTGAACGCCCGATTCTTACCTGACTAATACTAAAATTGCTCAATTTCCGTTCCCCACGTTCAACATCTTAATGAAAACTAACTTTAGACAAGTTCATTTATTAGCTTACATTTCACGTTATATCCAACAAAAGTTATATTTTTTTAAATAATAGCCAAGAATGTGAACACCTTCCGATTCGTTCATGAGCGAAGACAACTGTTATGAAATATCTGTTAACAGTAGTATTTTTTGTAGTTTTGTCATAGCAGAGATTGATACTCACATACATTTACATACACATACATCACGGTCCGAGTTTGATAAAAAAATGTTTTGGGATTAGTTTGGATGTCTTGTAATTTTTCGTATTATTAAGCTGGTACTTAAGTAAACCCTTTAAGTCACATTTTAGATTAATATTAGGCAATGTGTGGGCACAGATACAGACAATTATCTCTTTTAACGATGATGTATTTAAATGCTATTAAACGGAAAAGCATGGACTTCCACTGAGCTTACCACCGGATTAGTCGAGTGCCAAAATAAAAAAAAGCACTGTCCTTAGCAACACAGTTTTCAGACTAGCGCTAGGAAAAGAGCAATTTATATTTGTTACCAATAATTGTTATAAAATAGAATTCATAGGATAAATTGACACATAGGTAAAAAATTGTCATATATGCCGGATCAAAATACGAAAAAATAATATTCGCGGTTGGATACGTATACAAATAATTAAATTCCCGCTCAGTTACCTCGGTTTATAACAGATATAAACTGAAATTCATTAGAACTTGAAGTAAAGTTAAACTAGGCTTAGCTTTACTTTGTGAATAAATGCAAAATGGACTTTTAGTTTTTTACTAGTTTACGCTCGAGTTTTCTCTCGGGGAAAGCTTATTACTGGACTAGTTAACTGTACTTAGATTTAAGTGAATTTGGGTCAAGCGTTGGTCACTTTGTTGACTAACTTTGACTTTGTTCAGTCAATTGAAGTTATTAGTTATACTAACATGTTTTAAGGCCTACCTCTGTAGCTATCAATTGGAGCGTAACGTCATAGACGCGTACTAATTGCTGTAAATACTGCATGTTATGAGCTAACATTAGTTTCAACTGACCCCTTTCGAGCTACTCACGCCGATCAAATCTTCAAAATCTTTACACAAATTGCATTTTAAAGCTACCGGATATATTGTTAAGATTTTTAGTGATCATGATTTTATTACAGGCTAAATAATGTACAGACATAGTGCGAGTTCTAAAATACTTAATAAAATACTTTATTTATAATAAAATTTCAGCGACGATATCGCAGGTCGACAGCTGGTATCCAGGTATAATATTACAGTAAAATATATTAATAAATTTCCAATTCTTTAGTTTTGTAAGATTATTACTTTTAGTTAAGAACCATTTTGAATAAATATTTCTGAATCGGACTTTGCAATGATCAGCCATGTAAAATGCATACTCGTTATTGGTTTTCTTGAGTTTGCATTTCTGAAAGCATTTATTTTAAACTTAATTCAAATATATGAGGATAAGAAAAGAAGTCTAATTTGTTGTGCAAGAATAACGTTGAAATTTCATTAGTAATAAAAAACTTATATTACTACGATTTAAATTTAAGTTATTTTACACTCGTGAACGAAATTAGCTGGGCGATAAAAATTAATAACCCGAATTATAAAAGCTATAAAGTTCTTCTTCTCATTTTAGTGTTATGGCATGTTACAATATGCTAATATAAAATAGCCGTCGTGGTCTAGCGATAGAGGATGGACCTCGCTCCCGATGAGACCCGTGTTCAAAACTCAAAAAGTTAAAAAACTTCAAATAAATAATACTTATTAAGATTTTAAAAAGTTTAGTTCTAAATAATTACATAAACAAGATGCATGAATAGCGTCTGTTGACGTGACAAATAGAACCACTCAAAGTTTTAGCTATTGGCACGTTTCCTGAATTTTGGTGCTCTTTTGGCACGTGTAACAACTCGTTAGTGTCCCATTTATGAATCTCTAATTACATATTAGTTAACGACACTTCTCCGCACTCATATCGCTTTACTTAGTGCCTTTTAACACTAATTATAATTACTGAATTATCTACTTTATCTACTTAAGTTGGAACGACTGCTAGAAAGGCACCCTTCGTCTCCGCTATGCCAGTATAACTATTTCTAGATATTTATTATCATTTAGTCAATTTACGCAAAATATGTGAAACCGTGTGTAATATTGGTGAAACCGAATAAAATTCCGTACAGCTGGAATTTCAAATAGATGGGACGAGCGACTTAGTTTTGTGTCTACTATAATATACGGCCTTTACGATTATTCAAAAGTTACCTAAAATTAAAGGCTGTTCAATTTTGTTATTAAAGAGAAGAGAAGAGAAATTAAAGAGATGAGCATTTATAATATTTTCTGCATACCATTTATTTATTTTTACTATTATTATTCACATTTACTATTCTTTGTCACACCGTTCGCGTCCACCTGTCCCGGGTTCCAGCTGAAAACCAGCGCTACGACCTGCCTTATTTAGGTCGTTAGGACATGCTGAGATGTGTGCCCATTCGTCCCTATACATTCGCGTTCAGACTTGCTATTGTGTCATAATATGTACTGAGATGAATAAAGTTTTTCTTTCTTTATATAATTTTTAATTATCTTTAGATTTAAGAGCGGCGACAATGGTCCTGTCGAAGATAGTACGGAGATAATAATGTGGGTTCAGTCCACCAGACCACGGTCTTTATATTCAATTTATTTATTTGTACAATTATTAATAACCGAATACTAGATTTTATGCGGTTTACTATCTAGTTTATTTTTATTAATTTAAACCGACGATATCAGCTTCTCTGCGACTGCGACGGCTGGTTATTGATATGGCCATAGTGAGCCACATAAAATCTTATATCTTAAATCCTAAAATGTAGTAGTTAAAGATATAAACTGGATCTGTTTGGATTGAAGACGTTTATTTTACATATACAAACATACCTCAATACAAAGGATTGGATGGTATTGCCAAATTAGAACAGTTTAATTAAATTTCATGTTCCTAAGTCAATTTTAATTTTCATAACCCTCTTGGGTCTCTCATGCTACCAACTAGCCGTGTTGTTTAATCCCGGTTTAACTTGTATCTTGGTGGAATACAAGGACTTTGCTGTTAATGATTAAGAATTCGACCTCCTCTAAATACATGTTTCTTTGTAATTTATTTTAAGTTTACATTAATAATGAACCACATAAAGGACATTGTTTTTTTGGAATTTTACCATAATATCTCTATGCAATATTTTATAATATATTAAAGTAATTCGTGATAAAAAATTCTAGATTATTTCGATGTTTGTGTAAATAAATATAATTTTAAAAAATGCAATTTTTAAAGGTCAAATTATAAAGGTTAAATTGTCACTTGTTCATGTACAAATTCCTTTAGATATTCTGAATTATGTCCCGGGAACAGCCACGTGTGTGGGCTTAAGTTGTTGGGCCGTAATAGCTATTTACTTAGTTGCTTTCATTTTGTACAATATTCAGCTGAGAAATTACTACAAACAATAATTGGATTAAGGAGTTTTCACTTCATGTTCTTTTAATACTTAGATAAGTAAAGGATAACATAGATACACTTTATTAGAGAAATTGTCTGCCGTTCTATAGTAGTACCACCACCACAAGTGTATAAAACCCGCGAAGTAGCCTTGTCCAAAAAAAGCAGGTTTATTTTATCTTAAAAAATAAGTGAAATAACAGAAAACGCAAAAGCTCGCAAAAGGACAATCCTGTGCTGCCAATGGCAGACCCAATTGGGGAGGTGTCTCTGGTGACAGCTATCTTTTTTACATATTTTTTAGATAATATAGATTAATTTAGTCGACACGTGTTTCTGGAAAACTTTTGTAATTGCTTTGTTCTTTTTTTATTAATTTTTAAAAATTGCGATCGTAATATTGGCAAACCTGAGGATTCGTACGGAACTAAACCGTTGCCAATCAACAAAAAAAAAAATCGTTTGTCAAAAGTTCAAACAAAACTTTTCATTTTTAAAAGTTCCTGTTAATTAAAACATCGTGTTTATAGTGTAGTTTTGTTTTAAAAATTACAATAGTTATTCGTATAAAACACTGTTATTGTTAGGAAACACAAACAAAAGATATTTGACAAACTTGTGAGGCGACAACCATAGACAACATAATAATCTACAAAACTGTTAGGTTGGTACTTTGTATTCTATCTTGTCAAACGGTACGAAAGTCGAAGTGAAAGGTCGAAGACGGTCATTACAGTTTTTCAAATATCTCCTCGATTTTTAAGTATTTTCAGACGAGAATCAAAAAATTCTTCTAATTGAAGTGATATCTCGAAATGGTTTTCGATTCACCATGGGTTAGTTTTTTTGGACCTTGCCCATTCAATTAATAAATATTTAGTTTAGTTTAAATAACGATAAGTACGAAAAAAATTTATATAAAAAAACCAGTTACCGAACTAATATAAGTCTTTCAACAGAGTGCGATCACTAAGCGAAGATGACTAACGAAAATTTAAAGCTAAATTCGATGTGTCTATTACCAGCTATCGACAATCGAAGTCGATTATTTGCCGGTACGGTCGACAATCAACATGAATTTGCATGGGACCACGTAGAATATAGACTAGTGATGTAGGCAATTGGATACCAATTTGCATTTGTGTGTCTATAAAGAGTTGATTTAATTACTAATTTGTCTACTTTAGGTATATATATTTTTTTATAAATATGTTAGAGATGTAACACCCGTGAAGTGACCTTGTCGCGTTTCGGGAATAGTTTGAAAGTAGCCAGGTATAACGAGAGGAGTGTGCACTGTCAATCTAAGATGGTACATGCTCGTCTCCTCAAGCCGGCATAGTGGAGGCGACTGCTGCCCGCATAGGTTTATCTGTAGTAGCAGTTGTTTCCATTCATGGACTGCACTCTAGCTTTACATCAGGCGAAGTGTTGTCACATGCCGAGCTATAATAATAAAAAAAAAAGATCTACAGTCTTATTTGATTATATTGTATATTTATTCTATTCATTAGGGTATCATCAGCTTTACATTTTTATAAATATATACATCTAAGAACGAAAAGAAAAGAAAAAAAAGAAGAAAAATACAACAAAGAAGAAGAAAAAAAAAAGAAAAAAGAAATTAATACCATAGTTATGCAATAAACTAAAAAGACAAAAGTACAGTTCTTAATTTATTTCAATTCAAAGTATCATTTAGTTTTGTTTTTGTTATAGCTTATCATGCTGGCATAGTGGGGGCGACTTCTGTAAATATTTCTTTGTGGTAACAGTTATGTTCTCCGTGTTCAAGCAATAAACTAATTTGGTCACAATCACGACAATTAAAAAAAAATCAACAAGATCGTCAAATGTTTTTCAGTAAGAAGTATAGCTGCAATGTACCGATAATTTTATGAAATATAGCAATTCAGAGTGGAAACGCGACAGCTGGGAAAAGCCGGATGCTTACGCTAAAACGCCTCGCCTGCTGTCGCAGATGAAAAATTGTGCCATTTACGCTTCTTAGCAGCAAACAAAACAATAAATTCACGAAAATCTTGTACTCTTTTCAAATAATTCAGTGGAGCTGATGTCTGAATATTGGAACTATACTATAACTATTAATAGAAACTTAGCAGATACTTTTCGAAAGTAAAAAATAATCGAGCCGAAATAGTGCAAGCTACTTTTTAATCGATCCATGGGTGAAAACGATTGCTACCACAGAACCTCCACTATGCCGGCTTGAGAAGACGATTGTGCACCATCCGTCTCAGCTATATATTTTCATAGTATATTGAGTTCTAAAAATTTATCATTGATTTCATTAAGGATAAGAGTATTGTAGAATATAAAGAGTTACATTGTAGCACGTAAGTTTGTTGGCGAGATTTTCCCTTATTTGCTAAAGTGAAGATGGAGAGTGCCTCGAACATCGTGCGGAGGTGATCAAAATGTAAATCTCATGAGCTACCCACCCACCTACCGCTTTAGTGCACAGGATAAAATGTTCACTTATATGTATTCTAACCCTTCTGAGGTAGCGTTATTTCTTGTTTCAACAAATTGTATTTTGAAAATAAAGTTACTGTTTATTTATTTTTTATTATAATATTATTATTATTAAAATGTTTCTCTTTTTCATATGTTTATTCTTTTACTTAACCGCGAAGGGTTAACGTCGGGTTTTGGGTTTAGCTCGAAAGTAAGTGGTCATTTGTTGGATAAAGGAAAACTAATGTAGTTTTTTTGTTTTAAATAATGTAAAGGAGTTAGTGAAAGTTGGATGCCCCTGTAAAAGCATACCATACAGGTTGTATTGCTGTGTATTGGAAAATTATATAATAATGACTGGCCTTTAGCTCAATAAGTATAAAAATATGTATATTCTGTTCGGATTTCTATCATGTTTTTTTGATTAATTTTTGTCCGAACGGTTTCGAAAACTCTGAAATGTCGCGTCGCGTCGCGTCGTCGTATTAAATTAATTAAAATCAACGCGATAATAAACCGCGTAAAGTCTTGAAAGTTTTGGCATATTAAAAGGCTGTATTTGTTTTATTATAAAATTATAATGAAAATTTATTCGAAAAAATCAACTTGTACCTACACAACAGCCTGTGCTATGATAAGGATCGAACCCACGTTTTTTATTCTATTCGATTTTTCAAACTTATTTATTTATTAGAGCAAAATAAAACAGCGACAGACGTTTCTTCTCTCTGCAAATAGGTTACATAGAGAAGAATGTATGGGCATGAGATACAAAATGATTTTATAAAAATAAACTAGTCAGTAGAAATTGTTTTAGCAATCTTCAGAGTAAATAACCTCACTTTGTGATTCAAAACTGACAATTACACAAAGCGACCACTGACAGTTGATCTTAGTAAAGGTAATTAGCAAAATTACCTGTCTAGATGCCCGTTCATAAGCTAAATCAAGTAAGCCAGAGTTAGTACGTCAGTCAGTTGAGCTTGGGAATAGTCAACATTCCAAGCAGGCATAGCGAAGTCTACGATTATTAATGTGCCTTGATACATTCCTTAAAGTTTAATCTTTACATTCTTAATATTGGTATTTTAAATGTTTTGTTTTCAAAGACTTTGCCGGTGCCCGGTGCCTTTTTTTTAAGAGTGATAGGCAGAACGATGATAGTTACTAGTCCAGTCTGAAACGTAACACGCGTGAAGTGACCTAGTCGTGAAACAAATACAAAAATTATTTATAAAAGTAAGTATTTATTTCGGATTTGACTGTTATAAGGTTGTAAAAGGTGTAAAAAAGCTTCTACTTTTCTCTTGCCCAAGTTATCGGGTTGCCAAGGCAACAACACTTCAATCAAATTACCTTCAATTTAGATTAATTATTGAGATTCTAAATAGTAACATGAGCAAGGGTCCTTAAAAAAAGATCAAATAACAATAATAATAATATGGCCTAATAAAGTTTAGAAGGTACTGTAAAATACACTTCTAAGAATTAAGAGATCATTATAAAAGACATAATTTTCTCGTCTACTTCTAAATTCCATGAAAACAATAGCTGGTTATAACTCTTTAATGTTATAGGATCTCTTTCTATGGTAATAAGTGTGTCGTAAAATTTTTACGACCTTCGGTTACGATTCATACCTATATTATACTGCAGATTAAAATCGATATTGCCACCGTAATCTTTCGTAAAGTAAATAGGTATTTTTTATTAAGATAATGACTGTTGAATTATTTTATAGTGTTTTATTGAATACATATATTTCATAATACATTTTCATAAAAACCTATCTTTTATATCAAAGAAAATACACCCGTGGTGGCGCTACAGCCGTAGTACGTCGGTGACATCAACTTCGTGAGGTCTCTTTCATTTTCTAATCAGAAAAAAATGTTAAATTAAATGAAATGATATCCTTATGAAAGACGCTGTATAAATACTGCTCACGTGTATGGAAATAAAAACTTATAATAATCTGTAAAAGTTGCGCGCGTAACGTAGCGTTCATAGATGGGATGTCGCCAATGGCCTAACGCCGCCACCGTCAAAGACTACAAAACTAATGTTAAGAAACATTAATTTGTAATTTCTGCACTATTGACTAAATTGTCTGCAGTCGTCTCTTCTACGTCCCGCTTCTTGAAGAGACCAGTGTGCATAGAACGGACAACTCGGGACAGATCCTATCTGAGGCTAGTTCTAAACTAATCTCGAAATGCGGCATTATTATTATTTTATTAATGCCTATAATAATAAGAGTGGTGGGCAAACTGATGATGGTTATTTGTCCAGTCTGTCGTCCTGGGGCAGTACCACCACTTTCGAATGTAACACCCGTGAGGTGACCTTGTCGCGTTTCGGGAATATTTTGAAAGTAGCCAGATATGGCCAGAAGTAGCCAGATGGTACATGCTCGTCTCCTCAAGCCGGCATAGTGGAGGCGACTGCTGTCCGTAGAGATTTCTCTGTGGTAGCAGTTGTTTCCATTCATGGACCGCACTCTAGCTTTACATCAGGCGGAGTGTTGTCACATGTCGAGCTACAATTAAAAAAAAATACTAACAATAAAATCATTCGTTTGAGTGCTTGTATCGTTATATCGTACGACAACAATGTGTGAATTAACAATGAATTTAGTTCTGTTTCAAATTAATGTTATTTTATTTTAGAACGGCCCGATTGCAAATGTATGTAGATTATTTGCGTGGGAAGCGACAACATGCGACCAAATTAAGTAAATACAAAAGGAACTAGTATTTTGTATTTACTAAACACTGAATATGTTAGGTTATTCTAAAATAATAAAGTTTATTTATTATTAAGCCGTTTATTAATATGATACAAACAGGGAATGTTTACAAGATAAAGTTTTCTTGTTTGCGTTCGGTTACATTTGCTTTGAGTCGCAACTTGTACTTTGTGGCCACTGGTACGGAAAGTTATTTGCTGCTTTGTACTTAATAAATGGAGTTTTAAAATATTATTTTGTTTAAAGCTTTTATCATCTAGAAAAAGAAATAACATTATGAGAATTTTGAGACGAGTTTATTGCTTGTTTTTTAAATTCTTACTTACAATATTTGTTGTCCAAAAATGGCTGAATGTAAATACATTTTTTCTTTACAAGAAGATAGATAATTTTTTTTATGTAGCTCGGCATGTGACAACACTCCGCCTGATGTAAAGCTCGAGTGCGGTCCATGAATGGAAACAACTGCTACTACAAAGAAACCTGAGCCAGAAACCCACTATACTGGCTTGTGGAGACGAGCATGTACCATTCAGATTGACAGTGCACACTCCTGAGCGACCAAAGCACATATAACAAAGTTACATTGGTACCGGTCAGCGAGGTTCGAACACGGGTCTCATCGATCGTGAGTTCACGCGTCTTACCACTACACCACGGCTGCTCAGTTATTTTATTATGAATTATCTCTCAAATATCAAGTTTTTATTTTTATATATTTTTTTATATATTTATTTATATATTATTAAGGTTTAGGTTTATTAGGCACAGTAATCAAAGTTACGTGATGATTTGCAGCCCTGGACGTAACATTGTTCCAGTAACCATAATAATATATTTTTCAGGATTATTCACAAAATAAAAAACAACTGACTACGCCAAATCACTGCTTCGTATCATGTAATGACAAGACTAAAGAAATATTTCCCTCTGTATAAAATTATATTTATTTCATTATAAAGTAAAATTCTTAGTAATTTGTAACACAATATTATAATAAATGAACTGAGTAATATTTCTTCATTAAACACAAAGGCAACATAAGACAACTTATTTTAAAATAATTGAATAATTATATTATTTGTGATATACATTCTAAGAACCTAATTCTGGTTATCCCCGACGACATTCAAAACAAACGAAAGTCAGATAAATGTCCCTATTAATCTTCTAGACGTTTGTTGTGGGACTTTTGTCCTTGTTAAAGAGAGATAGAAACAATTATAATTAATGTCTATGCTGATTCTTGACACTTGTTTTATGATTTTACTAGAAAAATACATTGGTCCATAATGAATATATTTGTAGCACAGGTAGAGTCCTGAGAGCTACCCTGTCGTCTACTGAGAGAAGTTAAAATTCTTCTACTGCAACCCAAAGAAAAGACTAAATAAAAAGTATCAAATCTCATTTCTCAGTGTATATAGATCGGTGTTTTTATAGTAGCTCCGCATATGATAACTGTTCGAGAGATATCAGCAGACAACGGCAGCCTCTGCTATGCCGGCTTGAGGAGACGACGTGATATTGCAGCTCTTTTAAAAATATGAGACGAAATCAATGCTATTAAACATAATTATACCGATAGAGAGATGTAACTAAGAAAGAAAATCTATAAACTAAACATTTATCTTGCAGAATTTTCCCTTCTGCAAACTCACTCATCGCAATAATTAATATTTCTCATAACTTTCTCGGGGAAACAATTAACATAATAAATTATATTCATAATTACAAGGTTGTGTAAATCTATAAATACTTAGGTTTCCCCGCCTTTATGTACCTACTTCTTGTCGGTTGTTTGCTCGAGGGCAGATTCGTACCCAGCAATAGATACGATATAATATGAATAATTTTCATATTACCGATCGTGGAAGTATAAATAGGCAACAAGAGTTATTAATTTAATTAATTTATTTGTTTTTATTACTGGTAACTAAAGATGCCTGTTTCCGCTTTGCCGGCTAGAGGAGACGAATATTGCATCTAACTTCTCGCGAGTTAGTTCCACTTGAAGCGGTGGTCGTGGGGACGGACGACTGGGCTACTAACCATTATAAACGTAATTGAGTAAATATGTTTATGTATTCAAGGGTACTTGTTTCCTTTCCTTTAGGCCTTGTTTTGTATTTTTGACTCGTAACGAGCATCCTGTTTCAGAGTTAATTTGAATGTGTTTTGTTCATACGGCTCTGAATATATTTTCCTTTTATATTTCTCCTCAGTAAAAAGGATAAAAGAATGAAGCATGTAAAATGAAAAAAATAAAAATAAATAATAACTTAAGAGTCATTAAAATAGGTGTTTTTTTAAATGGAAGATTGTTTAATAGAAATTTATGTTGAAGTTGCTGTTAAAACACGATTTGAGTAGCTTCGGGTTCGGTAAGGGGCGCTGGGTGGTAATATCAAAGTGAATTTACGAATGTTGTGTTGGGGCGTCCGTTTCTGCTAAGCCTCTTTGAACAAAGCGAGAAGGGAGCTGACGTCCCGACGCGAAAAGCTTCAAACGTTTTATCTTAGAAACAAATTGGAATTAAAGGAACCGAACCGTTTATTAATTTATTTTTGTGAACGTTTTTTGTAGCTTTTAAATATTTATCTTTATTATCAAATTGTAACGATTGAATTTTTTGAAATTAATTATTTTATAATGCCTGACTACGGCTTATGTCAAGCTAGATAGAGTGCGGTTAGTGTTGACTTAATGAGATTAGATTTCTAACTGATCCTGAACCTTGAACACTCACTAATTTAAAGTAATAAAAAAGATACGGGTAAGCAAACTTAGTAAATAACCTCTATTAGTCTGCTTAGCACATCAGATTTTCTGCGCAACATATCTATATTTTATATGTAAAGTAAAATAGACATTACATACGTGTCAGCAAAGGAGACCCTTAAAAAGAATCTTCCTCCGATAAGGTCACAATATCAGTCGTTCGCTCTAAATGCAAATATTACCGCGCCCTAGAGAGGTATTATAGCCTCGGTTTTGAGGCAGAAAGAACGAAAACAGCGTTAAATGGCGATACGGCACTTTTTTGTTCACAAAATCACCTATTTACAAGTAAATTATGGTGACATGGATAGTCACAATTTCATTCTGATATTGTTACAATTACTGCAATTACATTATTTTGTATACGAAAGCTCGACAAGTTAAGATATAGTGCAATCCAGGAGCGGATAGTAACTGCTATCACAGAGAAATGTCTGTAGGCAACAGTCCCCTCCACTGTGTCGGATTAACCACTCGTTATACCCGAGTACATCACGGGAGGTACACATAAAAATATTAGTTTTACCTCAGAACCGTAGACTGAGCTAATAGTCATCATCACTTTTCATCAATTATCATTATCTTTTTTTTTAAATCTTAGTGACCTTTGTAATGTTTAGTTCATTTAGAACGAACTTATAAATAAATAATAATGTATTCAATAAAATATTTTATTTTTAACAGATTCATAAAAAAATATCTATTTTCTTACATAAATAAAATAGTTACATTTACAATTTTAATGAGAAAAACTACTTTTGTTAATCATAAATCAGATTCTATATACTCGTAAAATAAAAACAAAGTTGTGTTGAGATGACTACGTTTTATGTAAAAACGTCTCGTTTATGTGTTCTCTTTAAAAAGTGCGACTAAATGCATATACACAGTCTATTTACCTAGTTTTTTATCGATCGTAAAAACTTCTTAAGCTATTGGGGTAGGCGAGTAGTATTCCATTTGCGATTAAAAGGTTGGAAAGGTCGACCATTTCCGTCGCGAACGCAAGACTCGGGAAGCAAGACTCGAGGGAAATGGATCCACTTAGCATACTATATCTCTAATATTGTTCTTATAGGAATTCCACGTATATCGCAAGTAAACATTTGATATTGAAATGTGACAATAAATTATTTATAATTTAAAATCGTGTGCGACACGCTTAGTATAGTCTAGTCAAGTCGACTTAGCGAGTGGAGAGTCCTGCTTTGAGACATCAAAAATTTTCTATGATAACACTAGACTTATTAGATCAGATTCTAGCTAGACAAATAAAATAATATAAATTTAATTTATAAAAAAATGAAATTGTAAACAAAGTTAGTTAGTAAACAAAGTTGACAACTAAGAGCATACAATTCTGAAGAACCATCGAGTTAGCCTAGAGCTGAGTCCCTCGAGAGCTCATTACGATGTCGAAGGACTGGCATTTTGCGGAACCGGGAGCCAAATGGCTCTGTTATCTGCGGATAGAACGCTGTACCAGAGGATGTTCCACTTGCGCTTGTAGTGAAACGTGCACAAGCTAACCAGTCTGATAACAGAAACCTACACACGCCGTCTGTTTTTACTAAACTTCATACTATTCGCTGTGAGTATTTTAACAAACTTTTCTTGTACGTGGAATTTTAAAATGTAGTTTTAAACTTTAGTTTTACTTTTTATAGTGATTGATTCTTTTATAAATTAATAACATTGCAGTAGGTCACCATTCTCAATATGTGCGGCATAAATTCGGCAAACGATTCAGGTCATCACAACACAGCTAGCTCTCTTGGTCTAGCTAGAAAAAAAAAAAATTAAAAAATGAAAACAAAATGTTTATTTCCCTGTTCAAATTTTATTATACAATACCTGTTCAAGGACTTAAAATAAAAAATAACTTTAAGAAAAACATAAGCGTATGTGAAGACTGCTTAAAGATAGCCAGGTGAGGAGCACCTACATGCATGATCAGAGTAATCGATGTGGTTGAGTCGAAAATGGTGTGTAAAGAGAGAAAAGTCAGTGGTGCTCCAAAGAAGGTAGAACCTACCCCGGCAGAGACGTGAGCGTGAGCTAAGATGTTGTAATTGTATGTTCTTATAATTGTTAAAGAATTTATCACTTTATGTACGGTTTGCGGTCCGGTTTTATGTGACAAATGTTTAAAGATTCATCAAACAAAAGGTCAGAACGTTGTTTAAATATAGAATGTTTTTAGAGCTCGTACAAATTGTAAGTTACTAGTGTACAAAACAAACAAGTGAAGTAATTCATAACACACACAAACGGTAGAACAATCATTGTTGTACACCACTATTTCCCAGTGATAAGAGAAACTCCCTCAAGTTGGCGGCACAACTCAAATATTGAACTTGATGACAAACTACAGTAAAGTTTGCCGACAGTTGGAGCCATTTTGACCACTTTGCCTCTCGTTTTACTCGAAATTTCTACTATCTTTTTACATTAAACACTTTACTCAACGAATTACCCACTCGGAAGCGAATGATAATGAGGGAGACGAAATTAAATATGCTTTCGAGTTGAAATCCAGTGAATGCTTTGTTGTAAATATTTGTTAAGCGATTTGCATTCATGATTGATTTGATACACAAGATGAGTGTTTGCATCAATTGCCAGCTGCAAATGAAATACAATTTGATGATTGAATTGTCGTATAAATTAATTTGAGAGAGGAAATATTTGCCTGCATATTTTCAAATGGATCAGTGAAGGGTAACCATGAACTTAATCCTAAAGCTTTTGATTATCTTTTTTATGGTAGTTCGACATGTGACGTGGAGTCTAACATTAAGTGCAGAAGAAACTGCTATCACAGATAAATAAACGTTTACACGCAACAGTCGTCTTCATCTGGCCTTGAGAAGATGAATATAAATCATCTAATCACACACTCCTCTTACCGAACTAACGGGAAAGTTAAACGCATAATTTACGGGCACTAGCTAGTAAATTTTTTCACATAAATGTTACTAGAAAATTAAGGTCTGATTTTCCGCATAACTTCGGCTCGGGTTATCGGGGAAGATGTGAGAAAAGCATGCAACGTTACAATTTAATTTTGTACACTTTAATAAATCAATATAATAAATAAAATAACATATCTAATATCTAGGTGTTAATAACACTGTTGGAAAGTTAAATGCAAGTCAACCTCAATATGAAGATATGAGTTAAAGCTAAGTAGTAATTCCTAACCGCTAAACTTGGTACGAGCAATGCCCATGTGACACGTGACAATAATTTATTCACGCTAAATTACAATTTCTGTCTGTACGTAAGCTGTCGTGACAGATTTATATATAAAGTACACGTCCTACTTTGTGTCACAGTTCATAAATATGTCGTTATATTGAGTTAATATGAACTTGTCCTCAATTCACTTCGAGATGTAATTTAGATTTTCCGTCATTAGGATTGCTAAGATTTGATTTATATTGTGCTAATTTAATTTCATTGTGAGTGTGGAAACGTTTTAATTTAAGACATTTTTTTTACATAATTACCACGTAAGAATCTCTTAAAATTCGGCAGGCAGAAATATATACTTTTGATTGGTTATTAAATTCTGAATTAAGTCAGGTGGTAACACAATGGAATGGTACCGTGTGAAATAAAATCATCTAACATTTAAGGAAGCTTACGCTCTTCGAATTATTTTAAAATTAAAATATAACATCAGACAAAAACAATTTAAATTGTTTTTTTTATTTAATATTAAAAAAAATAATAATAATACATTTTTCATTTACCTATCAAAGGTTTTCAATATAGTTTTCTAACAGATAAACATTTTAAACCGACTTCAAACCAATTTAAAATCTACTCGATCTGATCTAGAAAGAAAAAAAGTAATTCAATATTTCAACTCTTACAAATTGTAGGTAGCAAATGAAACCAAACAATACCTCGTAAAATTATGCGAGAATAGCCCGACAGACAGCTATCTAGTAAATATTGAACAGCCGAAATATGCAAGAGCCGTTACGTATATCCAGTGCGGTACGTTCTAGGGTGGCATAGTCGCTCGTTTATATGCTAAAGACTGGATCCAGTCCGGCACTTACTATCGCACCTGTTCTGGTGTCGGCTTTCTCACAGGCACTAATACTAAACCTCTAAGCAGATAACTGCTTCACACCGAGTGTCTAGTATTCCGCAACGAAACCGCATTATTACGACTTTAAACATTACGCGAAATTAATGTACCGCAATAGGCTTGTCGTATATAGTTACGACTACATTTAAAGCTATTATAACGCTGCGATCAATAAATAAATGTAAAAGTTACTCTGTTTGTTTGTTACCTTTTCATTTCAGAGTAAGAACATAGCTCAACTTTTGTCCTAAAAAAAGTCTTCGCTATACCGGCTTGTGAAGAAGAATGTGCTATATCCATTGGCAATTCACACTCCTCTCGTTATACCTGTCTTCTTCCAAGTTAATCACTTATAAATGATGGTAATACCCCAGAACCGCAAACTGGGCTAATAACCATCGTCAGCTAATTTAGAAGTTATACTCGTATTATAATTATACTATTTTAGTTTTGTCTACACAGAAAATGTGGAATATATACTGCGGAATAGCAGCCATTAAAAATATTTAACAAACAGAGGGATCATTATATTCATACTTAAAAAATAAAATGTTATCCAGAAAAGACGCATTTCCTCTAGAAACTAGAATAGAAATTATCCATTTTATTATACACTAGTTGATTTTGTACTAATTCATTCCACAGGCGGGATTCTGACATGAGTCGTTTCCAGAAGATTGTGCAAAGAGCAATTTGCTTCTGCAAACAATCCTGTACGAGAACGGAGCGGCCTTGCTATTAATCATCCACCATTTGAAAGATTTATTTACGTCACCAATAAAATTAATATAAAGCTCGTCTTGAGGGAGGTCTATACTCCTTCGTTCAGAATATCCTCTCATATATTAGGTAAAGAAAGGAGAATGCCCATTGTTGGGCCCACTTGGTACCTAATAGTTTGGTAACTAAACAATATTCTAAAATCATATTTAATTTTTTTATTAATTCATTTTAATTATATCAACACATCTTTTACTAATCAATAGACATTGTTTAATTACATAAAAAAGAGATATCATCAATTATTAAAGCAAATAATAATTACCTCAAATATTGCATCAGAATACATCTAATCTACTTAAAAATCCGAGTGAAAAATTCAAAACTGATTGGTAATTGGAAGTAGATTTATTTTTCTACAAAATTAACTAAAAATCTTCGATAAACTCGAGAAAAAAAATGTGGGCCCATTTTTCTTAGGCGAATGAGCATTCTCCTTTGATTAAAGATTCGTATTTAATTAATTACGCTTAAGTCTCTACAAAATAGTCCGATCGCTTCCGCTATACCGGCTTACCGTCTCACCGTCCAGGTTAAGATAGTCTTCTTGTTATATCCGACTGAGCTGGGTGTATGTACTATTGCTATTGCCGGTACTCACTACTCCAGGCCGGCAACCTGGGCTGATAGCGCCTGCCTATCTGTGTTTAATTGTATTGCACTTGTATTAAACTTCCCATATAGAAAGAAGCTAGACCAATGCGTGGCAAAGTTAAGCTGATTAGTTCGCCACATAAAAAACTTATTGGATTACGTATACATACCCACATACAACCAATGTTAAAAGCCGCAAGCCTGTTCAACTAAAAAAAAAAACAAATTTAAATAATTAAATTCAATCATAGTATCGCCTCAGGCTCGTAACAATTTCTAAAATCCAGCATTCAGACATAATTTGTCTCAGAATGTGAATAAGAAAATGAATCTCTTGATTCTGAGGAAATTAACTTGAGTGAAGATTTAAATTTTTCATCAAACCGACCTAATTAACTTCTTAATTAAACTTGGAATTCTCGCAGAGTTTTATATCTCTCTATTGAGATTACTGCCTTAATTAAATCTCCTTGTTTGATAACAATTGCTGAAATATGTAATAATGACAATATTAAAATTTCATCACTTAGGGCTGGTAAATCAATCCTTCCTTAACTTTAGCGACCTTAGTATGTAATTATTTATCGTTTAGTTTTTATTTTACTTATTATTGTAGAAAAATAAATTTAATAATTTTTGTATGTGACTATACTCCGCCTGGTGTTAAGCTAAAATGCGGTCTTTAAACGAAGACAACTGCTAAAACAGTGTCCACTCCACCCGTTACACCTGATCCCAATACGCAACCAGCAGAGCTTACTTACTCCACGCTTGCAAGCTAATAAGCAGTCAGCCTACCACTCTTTTTCATTCAGTGTAATTACTTTGTTTTATAACAGTAAAGGCTAGCGCAGACGAGAAATTTATGCATTATGCGGTGCGGTTCTACGCATTATATTTTGTTTCTTTTTTTTACAGACAGAAAAGCTAATATACTGAAAGTTAAAATGTGTTTAGTAAAATAACCACTTAAATTCTTTCAAAAGGTTCTCATGGTCGATGAAAATGTCCTTCTTGCAAAACAACCATTGCTAAATCTCTTTCAAGTTCCCAACTTTACACCATTAAATGCGATTTAAGTGCTCAAGTTAAATGAAGTGGAAAAGTTGACCGGTATGATAACCGTTCTTTTATAATAAGTGACGTCATTATGTCTGATGTTAGAAAGACAATGTACGTAGGAGTATCTTCTAATTTCGCAGAAAGAACCATCATTAGTGTTAAAATTTGACTTGCGGAATATCCCTCCCTTTATTTGCGGAATTTAAATTTTTGAAGCCTTTTTTGAAATTTTGGACGAATATTTTTTAACTAAATTAAAATATTTTATTCGGCCTACTATCGACTTCCAACTATCTCTTGAGTCACTGCGACCACGAACTTTAAACCGCATCCGTATAATCAAAACAAACTCAATGAGTAAACCGCAAAAAAAACCTTTTAATTCATATTGCTATCTCATTCGATTCGATTGCGAGTCGGACTTTTAAAATTATTTTTAGCAATATATTACGGAATTACGTGAAAATATTAAAATATGTGCAAAATTCTAAATCAATTTAAAATCTATTATAAATTTGAGTACGTTAATAGAAATCAATATTTACAGGTGACGCTGTGAACAGTAAATTTTCACGTATGCTGACATTAATTAGAAATGTGTTCGTAATATTAAACAACCGTGTATTCATAAATGCCAAAATTTCTCATTTGTTAGCTGAATTTCAAGAGGTTTAATTTATTTCATTATTAGGTGCGGTTAATAAATCTACTTAAAGCAGCTGAAATTTCTTTTTATTCTTTTTACTCCTTTTTATATATTTTTAGTTATATAAATAATGATAAATTATTACGCCCCATATCCATGGGCGCTTTAATTTTTAAAAATAAATGTTGTGGATAAACAATTTTTTTTTGTATTTAAAAATTATTTCAAAGTTTATCTATTGGGAATCGGCTGCTATGCACGTTTCGCCACTGATCTACAGTTAAATTTAAATGCTATGGTATGGTGATTGATATGTTAGTGGGCGTATTAAACAATTAATTGTTAAGTTAAACTGGTGGGGAAGAAAAGTGTGGATCGTACGTAGGTGGACCAAATGAATTTCAATTTGTCTCATTGTATTGACAAAATGGAGTTACCACAACGTTACATCCGTTATTTATTGATTATATAACAAAAAATGTTAAATTAATTGTAGTATGATTAGTCAATATTCGAGTGCTTTATAAAAACTTTTATATAATCATCAAAAGTATATAGTTTATATAAGTCAAAAATTAATCTTTGATATTAATTAATACGCCCGGTACACGTTGGGCTAAGATGCAGGCCTTGGCAAAGGCCAAAGTTTCGGTCCAACGCGTATTGGAGGTTTAAGCAATTAGGTAATTACGTTTTCAATCTACTTAAATAAATCCATATACAAGCGATGGGGCCAATAGTCAATGCTAGGGGTCAGGTCCCCGAACGCTTAGATTTATTAATTCGAGACCCAAATCTTATTTATTTATAATTTAAACATGACGTAAAGGAGGTGAAAGGGTACTATATAAGGTCTTACAATAACACTAGTAGTATACATATAACGTGGGTTTAATTATACCACAAACCAATTAAAGGCTTAAATGTTAGCCCTTTTAATTGGTTGCGGCGACAGATCGATAATTCTAGGAAATAATTGATTAAGATGTAATTAATTTGGTACACGTTTTATTATTTACTAAGAGTAGTATAAGACGAATCTCTCTCTCTCTCTCTCTTTCATCAGTCCCTCATTGTTGAGGATTGTGACTCCTGATGGCTCGCTTAACTAGATGCCTCTATCGGCTGCGATTGTTTGCCTGTTGGAGGTCTTTATGCACCGGCATCTCTAGACAAATGGACACCGGGTCTGTCCAGGGTCTGCCGAGCGGTCTTCTACCATCTCTCTCTGAGCTCGACATTTTTAATAGAGAACTTGCAAAGAACCCTAAATTCTAGAATGAGAGGAGGAAGGTTATTGCCCAGTAGGGGATACTAAATGGGCACTAAAACTGATTATAGACAATTTTAAAACGAGCTAAAATTCAGTGGGTTACGCGATTATTAATAGGAATAGTTTTACGAGAAATTTCATAACTAAAATTTATTATCTAAACACCAGACGGATACTGCTGTGCGTAAGTTCTAATTACGCCGAACTGTGCTACGTTTCTAGTTTCTACCACGCTATGGTTAATGTGTTGAAAGTTTGTGACATGGGTCCAATGTGTTCAGTAAAGGGCACGTAGGATATCTTTATTAACTAAGTAATACTTCATTACTGACATAGTTCGTTATCATTTTAGATTAAGTTACCGCCAGTTTAAAATATTAGGAAAAAAAAATTATAATCTTATACTAACTTCTACATAAAAACAAATTTTTCCTTTGGTTTGCCGTACGCCATTACTTTCCAGAATACTTATTAGCGACACTATCGGACGGTGCAGAATACAGCGTGTCAAATGTATGTTTTATTTTTCAAAATCAATGGGTTCGATTCCTGGCTGGAAAAATGGATTTTAAATAATCTAAAATCTAAAGATACAATTTTAGTTTTCATAAAAATCAGCCTCGAGATTCCTTTGAATATTTTTCGCTATTTCTTATAGTTTCGGATTTAGCCATCCACGCACATTTGAAAAATTTCTCAAATTCTGTGTATTATACACCGAAGTACGCCAAGGGCGTTGCGTAGAATTCAGTGGATCACATTTTAGTCTAGAAATATGGGACAAAAATTGTATTCTATTTATTTGAACAGTATTTGCTATCTTCAATTTAGATATTATTCCCACCTTTTTGATATTTAGATGTAGGTACTATTAAATGTACCACAAATTGGTTGTGTTATACTTTCGTTAAATAAACTATCAATTAGCTTCATAAAAATATTTACTTTTTGTATCTGATTTGGTTTTATTGCCGACCTAAATAAAGGACTTAAAATTCATGAATTTTTATTTAAGTAAATATATAAAATAATATTTTCTTAGGTCACTTTAATATCTAACACAATCTAACATTCAGCGTTGAAAATTCAGATATAGTGAGAATCGTAACGCGTCTATGACGAGACGCCTTTATTAATAGCAATAATATAATATTATTATTCAATAGAAAACAATAAACAAAATAAAATGTTTCGAAACAGCATTACCATTTTGTCCTGCATGTTTACAATTTATTCGTATGTAAATGAAGTTAAAGTTGTCGTAATTTATGACCGTAATTTTAGTAAACATACATTGTTTGTAAATTAATTCATATTCAAAATAAAAATGACTCCTTGCGTAGATACATTTAAAAGAAAAACAATAAGAACATTTCAATAGTTTTTCATCCAACACAGCTGCCTAGACTTAATGGAAAAATTTTAAATTCACGAATCCACTGAAATATAAAAGCTCGAGCGGATTGCGAACTCAAATTTATTGCCAAAGAAGACACACCTCCGCATCCCAATAGAGCGACTGTCCGTTACTTTTGAAAAAACTATTCCCAGATTAGGAAACGACTAAAGCGGGAAATAAAATTCAAAGAAATAAACACCAGCCACACCCAGTTAATCCCAAACTTTATTTTCCCTAACAGAGTTCTGTTTTAAAAGTGTATTTTGTTTTAGCTCTACTTATTTTACCTTATATTATTTAATACGAAAGAGTGAATACATCTGTGGTACAACACTGTCTAGGACTCCTCAACAAGCGGTCTTTGAGCGTAGACAACTACTGCCACAAAAGAAAAATGTTTTCAGGCAACAGTCCCCTGCGCTATGCCGGTGTTCGTCTATTGTCATTTAGTCATCCAAAATTAAGATCTACTACTAAATAAATTGTATGACGGATATACGTTTTGTTACTTCTATAAAACGACGTCAAAACTGTTTTCTCGAACTGAAAACGACAACTTAAAACTTGGTCGTTAAACATTAAACATTCCTAAATCCTAGGCAGTAACTAGTCCAATTTGTAACTGACTGTAGCAGTCTAAGTTTTCGTCGGCAACGCCCTCTAGTTTCATACAAATTGATATTTACGGTAATAGCGAGAGTTTTTCAACGAGAGGGCAAAGTTAGTGGATAACAGGCTCAGTCGGATACGCTCCGGAATCCAAATGGGCAAAAACGTGTAGCTAAATAAGTGAAAAACGATTTTGGTGTGCTGCCTGACTGGAATTACTTAAGAAAGGCTTAAGCTTACGTTTTTAATATACGAGAATCTAGAGTAATTGTTGGAAATTTACAACCGTCCCAGAAAACGATTTTATGAACCTCGTAAAGATTTGATCGTGACTGAATAAAGTTAATTATAAAGTTTTTTATACGAAACATGATTTAAAGATTCAATTTACATTTACTATTAAAGCGTATCGTCATAGACACGTATAATAAAATATAAAAAATTACTTATATTATACTTTGTTGGTACCTACATTTTACTTTGATATAGTTTCGGTTTTTCGCAACAAATCTATGGAAAGACGCCTCCTCGGTGCTTAAAAACGAAACATAAATAAAAAAAATGTATATTCAGAATACATTTATTATAGAAGCTACTTGGAAAAATGACAAAATCGCAACTCGGTAGCATACGAGATTGCTAACGAAGGAACCCCTGTATTTTCTCCAGTCAATAAATTATGTGGTAGACCACAACCTCGCAGCCGGGGACCCGACGGGTTGTCGAATCGAACGGAAACCAATTAGTCCCACTCCAGAATATTTATTTCCGGTTTCGAGAAATAAGTAGACTACCTTCTACTGTTACCACGACCCGTGACTTGACTTACTGATTCTGTTGAATCTATGTATATTCTTCTTAGAAAAAGGAATTATTTTAAATGTGTGATGAAAAAAATAGGCTAGGAAAATTATTTATTAAAATTCTATTTTTTAAACCCCTCCAGTTTGATCCTGTACTAAGATAAAATTACATGCTAGACTATAAAAAATATATAAATGAACATTTAAAAAAAATTATGATTTTAATATTCAGCAAAGTAATAATAAAATACAATTTACAAACATTAAATAAACATGTACTTCTTATGTTAGTGCAGAGTTAATTTTTCAAAACATCACTTTACCCCTGACATTATTACAACGATAGGAACGTAGATGGTTTATTTATTTTCTGTGCCTTTTTAAAGTCAAATCGAAACAGGATTTTGTTATTTTTTATTCAAGAATCGATCCAAATTAAAAAGCTTTAGGTATATTGATAACGACGCATTTTTATAGTTTTTTTTTTAAATTAGAATGTAGTTGTAGTTCATAAGGTTAAGTGACGAGTTTCTTGTGGCAGTGTTTTCGTCATACACCTTTCCGAAGCCATGGACTGACGATGCCCATTCTAATGAAATTAATTTAATTTAATTTAATTTTATTCCGTTCCATTCCTGCTACCGCAAAGATCGAAAGTATAAACAAGATTAGGTACCGAAATTTGAAGAGATTTGAATACGGATCTATTTGACGTGGTGGACGGGCCGACGAGGATCATCACAATCTTGACTGTTCAGCCAGCCCAGGCGGCATGAGGGAATAACTAGGGGTATATGAGGAAAAGAAGCATTTGTTATTTTGTAGTGTTAGTGATGTATCTACCTTACGTGCGGAATGTAGTGTGCTTATCTCTTTGTCGCGGTGTAGAAAAGAAAAACAGCGGAGAAATAGATATAAAAGCGGTGACTGTGGGCAAGAAAAAAGCGAACCGCTACGGGCAGAGTTATGAAGCGGAAGACAGGTTGGGCAGAGACCACGAACATGAACCACGACCTTATGTCGAATGGCGGGTTTAACCGCTAGACTACACCTGCTTCAAGTAAACTGAAAATATGAGCAACACGAAGCGATTATATTTAATGAAAACGAATGTAATTCTTATAAATTGTTATGACATTAAGTTTGAATAATTTTGATCGAGTTCATATCAATTTCAAGAGTCAAGCTCATGAACCGTAAAAGTTTCTGCTAAACGTGGGTAAAGCGGTCACGCAAATAAAGCACGCGACCAATTCTGTAGGTCTTTGTGATAGTCTAAATACCATGATTGATCGTTTGTAAAGAAAAACTTGACAACATAAAACCCGGTGGAAGGTTACACTAAATGTTAATAATATACAGTAAACAGTGGTGGCAGACTGATGATGGTTATTAGCCTAGTATGCCGTTCTTTGGTAGTACCACCACTTTCAAGTGTAGAGCTCATGAAGTGACCTTGTAACAACACTCCGCTTGATGTTATACTAGAGTGCGGTCCATGAACGGAGCTTGCCAGCTTGAGGGGACGACAATACACACTTCTCTCGTTATACCTAGCTACTTCTAAACTGATCCTGAAACGCGACAAGGTCATTTCACGGGTGTTACATTCGAAAGTGGCACCCTAGGACGGCAGGCTAGGCTAATAACCATCATCAGTCCGCCTACCACTCTTTAATGGTGCCTACAGAGCTACCAAAGTACATTTATCATAGTAACATTGATATCGGTCAAAATTTACAGAGATTTGAACACGGGTGTCCTCGGTCGTGAGTTCTACCGCTAGACGAAGGCCGTTCTTAAGGTTTATAGCTCAAAATGAAGTGTTATCTAATAGTAATGAATTCTGTAATCATCAGTTAATTAAATGGATACTTAAAAATATTGCAATGAAGTCTAGTGTGGGCGGTTACAGAATACATTCACCTTATATTAGCCACTAAGGAGGCGGGAAAATGCTTGTGATCAGCACCCCAGGGTTTGAAACACCATGATTAAGTAGCTCTAATCACGCACACCTCTTTGCATATTTAACGAATACGATCTTTTTCTCTCCTTGTTGCGACAGCTGTTTTTAATTCATGAATATCTTATTCGTGGCATCGCAGTTTGGAAGTAGTATAACTAGAAGATTGTGTATCGTCAATCTGGATGGTGCATATTTGTCTCATCAAGCAGGCATAACGCAGGCGACTGCTGCCACTAGAAATTTATCTTCTAACTCAAGTGTGAGCTTCGTAAAGTAACTTAGTCGCGTTTCGGGATCAGCTTGGAAGTAGCCACCTGGACGGTTCATATTCGTCTCCTTAAACTGGCATAAGCCGAATCAGGCTACTATAAAAAAGTTAAGAAAAGAACTAAGAAATATAATGCAAACCTATAATGTAAGCAAAAATGTATTGCAGTAATAGAGAAAACCCAACCCCGAGGCTTCGCGTCAGAGATTGAGCAGAGTTCCGAGAATCGCAGTCGTCTCTCGAAACCTAATTTAAATGTAGGACGTAAATTAATTGAATATCATTAAGCCATTCAGTAATATAATTGAAAATTGAGCACACAAAACTATTAACTAAAACGTAATTAAAATCAACACAAACGATCAATTGTGGCACACTGGCACTGATTCATAGGAATTGGCACTTTAATAGATCCACCATTTATTGTGAGTGGCATATTGGCAAGTTTTAATTAACAATTTCCGATCAAATGGAGGCTTGTGAGCTGTTATAATTCAAGCGGTGGCGCAGATTTTCACGACACATGCTAAATTTATTATAAATGCGATATTATCGACATTGATTTTCGCAAATTGTCTACGGGTTAACCACATACATTTATCACTAGATTGAGAAACAATGTTCACAGTCAAGTCTTTCTTCTTCCTTACAACCAAGGATCCTTTAAGCTGCAGTATGAAGAGGCATCCAACAAAGTCGGCATAGCAGAGGCGATTACTAGACCTCCGCATACATCTGACTAACATTAAGTAAAGACCGATCATATGACGCGCTATAATAAAAAAAAAACACGTATCATTTGAACTTCAAATTTCAAATTCAGACTTTTTATAAACTAGCTTGATGTTAAGATATAAATAAACTAATTTAACTTTTAAGCTGTCTAAATCTAACATGGCGGAGGCGACTTCTGCTTATAGGTATTTTTTTGTGGTTACGCTGTGCCTGAAGGCGTGAAAAAAGGATAGTTATGGCACGGTTCAATAGATAGTGGTCTTTAGGTTACTTAAATCATAGCTAACACGTCGGTATCCCGAAGACGAATTTCTCTGTCTTAATGCAGTTAATTCCGAAGTTTTCCTCATTTTTATTAAAGAAGTCGTATTTTTCCGTCACGATACAGCACGCCGGGAGATCGTCATAAAGTTTAAGCCGGTTTAAGCTTAAGTACGGAACTCGTTTGATCCCCTCGTCCGGAAAGTTCACCGCTTCAGCAAAAAAACTCTGCCATTATAATAAATATCAATTTATTCGACGCTAACTGTTGGGGTTCAACGATACACACTACCTCACTCTGGTAGAGGGTGGTATTTTGTGGTGAACAAAATAATTAAATAAAAATATATAAATATTAACAAAAATTGCATTGGCTCAGTCTGTTACGCGCAGTTTGATTCTTGATTGAAACAAATATTTATTTATATAATAAAATAAACAAATAAAAATTTACCTCAGTGTTTTGTCCATGATTGCGTTGTCCTTGTCCAGATACTTCTAGGACAGATCAGGATATTTTAAGTTTATTGCTTTTATTATTACAGTATTTTATAAGATTAACGAAACAGGTTTATCGCGGGAAAGTGGATAGCAGTGTCGGAAGGAGGCGCCCTAGGAAGACCTTTCTCAGTGCGTGAGGAAAGTAATGGATTTTGGTCGAGGCGAAAGTGCGCTCTGAAGTTTCTGCTTGCCCCAGTAGAGACATGGACGTGAGCTAACATATTTTATAATCTAGATATCTAACTAAAACATTGATTGCAAAAGTTTATATTTATAACTAAAATGTATGTAACAAATTAATGTAAATTGCCATTACTAGACTATTACAAATACAATAAACATATTTAGAATTAACATATGGCGTTTTAGGTAGTAGTCTAACAGATAAAAGCACCCCTTCGGCATATTTAAAGCAGTTCAAAACAGCAATTTCCATTGCTCAGCTTGTTATCTTATCCTGTGTTACGACGGTCATATTTTAAGATCCCTATGCCCTACAAAACGACTTTAGTTTGAACACGCAAACCAATCATATTGTATCTATTTTCAGAATTATTACAATATCAATATGAACTACTCAGTCAAATAAAGAATAAATGAAGGTAGCGCGAGCGTGGCGGAGCCGGAGTACGGTCGACATATAAAATTAGTTAAAAAATAAATAAATCCTTTTTATTATTATTTATGTTTAATTTTTATTGTACGTAGATGAGCATGGTAAATTAAACAAAATGACAAAGTAATGTATTTATTAAATATTAAAATAAAACATATTTTTGTTGAATTTTTGGCAATATTATTAAGATGCTGCTGTAATTGTTATTTTATGTTTAAAATTGTTCAGAAAAAAACAAATCGCAGTGCGTACTCTTCTTATAGCGCCGATATAATTTAATCCTAATTCAATTATGCATAAAAATACATAATAAACAATATATAACTTTTTTTGCTGCCCTTACCGACATGTGCTAATATAGATAGCAATATTACGCGAAAGTCACAAATAGATGCGCACCATCTTCAATCCCGTTTTTTATTTGACCAAGTATGTCTATTTGAAAAAGCCCAACGTTAATACTCAATTTCTTTTCTTTTGTGGCATTGAAACTATTTGCCGTTGTCAAAGTCAATATTTGCATCATTCATTCACACATAGAAACACCAAAGTCTCGGTCAAGTCTAAAATAGCTTCAGTAAAGTGCTTGATATGAATCTTCATTAAAACTTCTAATAGAGTTCAGAAAAATATCGACCATTATTACACATTAACACTCGAAGAAACACAAGTTTTGGAAAATAATTTAAAACCTATTAGCGCACATAAATCCAATACTAAACTTATCTAGTTGCACTTGTGTCTATTGAATTATGGCAGGCCACAATAATGCGTACAACGCATCGTGTACTCGTTACTGAGTTTGTCAGTTTCATACAGTACAAATGGCATCACGTAATACAATATAAAAAATATATATTCAGAAAATATACTACACACAGAAAAAGGTAATTATTATATTAAAACAGCGTATTGTTAATTTAAAATATGCAATTATATTTCCATGTATTTTAGGGTGAAAAATGGGGAAAAAGTTCTTTGTGTACATCTCTTTTTTAATCTGCAAACTTATTTAAAATTTATTAAAGGTGGGTTTGATACAGAAAAACGTAGAAAGAAAAAGTAAAATTCAGATTCAGAATTGAAATGAATACGAGGCTGCAGGCTACGAGCCGATGAATAATTTATTTTGTGCCCGGTTTTCACAAAATTACTTGCTGTTTCAATTGATGCTGTCTTATATACTCAAATCAACTGTTAATGTTAAGATATAATAAAACATTTATACCTATTTAAATTGAAACCTTAATAGATATAAACCTATTAATTTAAGAAGGTTAGAAATAACCGGTTATTTTTTTAAATTAATTTTTGGCATTTAAAACGCTAATGAATCATGATTAAAATTAAGGACCAAATCAGAGTTTTAAATTTGCTGCTTTGAAAAAAAAAAAAGAAAAACAAAAGAACATTAACTCAACAAGGACCATTAGCTTAACAATAGTAAAACACGGAGAAGTTGAAAAGTCATTTATATTCTGACTTTTAAAATACTAAATGAAATCGAGCATGGTTCATTTCACAGCATTACAAGCTAAATTTCACGTTAGACATACTGTATGTTTTGTAAAAAAGTAGTTGGTTAGGCTCGAATTTGTATCACAATTTTCAGATGTAAAGAGTGACCTAGTCGCATATCAGGGTTATTTGAAAGTAGCCTGGTATAACAAGAGTAGTCTACCCTGTCAACCTGGATAGTGGAAACTCGTCACACCAAACACGCGATATTCGCGGTTCTCTGCCGCAAAAACCATTACTAACATCCTATCCCACTGAAAACAGAATTGGTGATATGAGTCAATGCTTGTCAATGGCCAGGACATACGTAACGCGAGTAATACGTGACGTGCAGCTTTACGCTTGGGATACACGAGGACAGTTTTTCAAGCCATTTCTGCAAGCCAGCTAGGTCAATAAATAGAATCCCAATGTATTAAATTTTCTTGGTCTAAGCTTACTCGCTTCCTAACTAGTTGACTGGCCCAGGAATGAAATTAGTTTTGCATAAACATAGCCAGTAGTATCAGCTTACTGGCTTGAAAAACTGATATAAGTGCGTGTTATAATTTTAGAACTTACACCAACAACTTTACAAACGTGCCTTTGATCTGTCTGTTGTTTATGTGGGTATCATTAATATGTGAGCTACCCACAAAAAGATGTTTATACCTGTGTGCTATATGCATAGTATACTAATTATAGTGTACATAACTATAACCGTGATAATAACGATGGTTTTGGTTTGATTTGCAAATATTATCTCCGTGTAAACAGTGACATAATGACAAAACCGCAAAGCCAATGAGATTGTCTGACGCGGTTCACCGATTTTGGGATTTCGACTACAAACCATGGACAATAGTCACGATATTCGATTCCGATTTCTCTATCCAAATAAGATGTGGTTTCAATTAATTGTTAACATAAAATTGGTATGATCGTATTTATTAACGAAGGCACAAGTTTTTGAACCGTGGATTATTTTGGAACTTCACATCGTGAGTACACATTGGCACTGGTTAGTGTTTCGTTTGTAATTACTGGGTCATCCTAATTAGCCTAATGCTGCTTCTAAATTAGGAATTAAATTTTCAAACGGTAAAGCGAATCAAGTACATGGGATGGGGAAAAACATTTTTTTTTCACAACGGACTTTTATTCACAATTGGGAATTTTACTAGTAGATATTAATTGATTATATAACTAATTAAGCTAATCTTATCCACAAGTGCAGTCCCCTCCGTTATGCTGTCCTTAAGAGATGAATATGCACCATCTATTGACAGGGCACACTCCGTTCGTTGTATCCGAATACGTCTAAGCTGAATTCTAGTTCTGAAGTGATTCACGGGTGTAACGTTTGAAAATGGTGTTACTACCCCGGACGAGTAAGTAAGTAGGCTGTGGGCAAATAGGGGGACTAAAATATTGTTACTTCGAGTTATTCAAGTGGAAAATTCCGTTAGTATCTTTTTGTCTGTAATAGGGGTCTTTTGGTCAACATTTTAAAATTTTAACATATTATTATTTTTTTTTTATGAAAACGTGGCATGTGCGCTCGACTGACCTGATGATAAGCACAGTCTATAAGCACTGACGACTGGAGAACCATTTAGACTGTAGCTCCAGTCGCCATTACTATGCCGGCCTGAGAAGGCGCTTTTTCACTCTTCGCCTGAAGGATCCAAGGTCTGGACGAGGAAATGACTGAGGAGGGGAAAGTTTTTTCAATTATTTCTTTAAGGAGAGATAAAATTATCTGTTTTGTTTGTTATTTAAGCTACTAGATTAATTTTTTGTGAGTTAAAATGAGTTAACAATGTAAATATAGCTGAAGGAAAAATGTTTCAATTCGTATTATGAAGTGATCGCCACGAAGAGCTCTCGTCTGAGGTGCCAGTTAACGCCTTCAGAGGGTTAAGTGAGGATAATTTCCTTTTGCGTGCCCACTCTTAATGACGAACTGGGGAAGGGCCCTTTACTTAGGGGAAGGAGATTTGGCCCTTTAAGTAAGCGCGTGTTGCGTTGCTCGCCGGCTGTCTTATACGCGTTTGCCGTGAAAAGAATTTTCCGCTCCATGTCAGATAAAATTTACAGTTAATTTATTAAAAGTTGTGTCACATAAATTGCGGGAAAAATAATTTATTAAGAAATCTTGACAGTTATTAAATATATTTCTTTTCTTGTAATTTAAGGTTTTTTTTATGTTATGTGAAGAAATTATATTAGGAATAACTTGAAAGCTGAAATTCATAAATATAAAGGCAGTAAATATTTTATATGATATTATTTACGATAAGTTGCTAAACATATATCAAGCTTGACCAAAAAACAGACAAAATAAAGTACAAGTAGTTCATTTGTATCAAAATGTTGTTTTTTCTTTTTTGTTTTTTCCTCGTGATTTATATCGCTGGTTACATTTGAATAATATCTCGTCCTTTTTGGGTATTATTTTTATTAAACGGTTAGAAAAATTAACTTTTATAATGTACTATATTAAGACTCGACCGGCAGCGTCGACCGCGTAAATAACATTGTTATAAAAAAAATTTTTGTTTACCCGCCTCTACCCTACTCTATTCTAGTAAAAAACCTAATCCTGGACGAACAATTTTAGATCAAGCAATTTATCTGCAGGTTGTCCTCATCAATTTGGATCAGTTTCAGGTATTCCATTTTTCAAACTTTTTAACATTTTTTTAATATCTCGTCACTCCGTCTGATGTTAAGCTAGAACTAAGAGTGGAAACAATTTCTACCACAGATAAATGTGAGCAGGCAGTATCGCCTCCTCTATGCCGACTCGAAGAGATGAATGTGCACTATAGGGCTCTCTTATAAATACGTTTTTTTATTTTAGCAAGGCATGTGACAACACTCCATCTGATGTAAAGCTAGAGTGCAGTCCATGAATGGAAACGGCTGCTACTATAGAGAAATCTCTACGGGCAGCAGTCGTCTCCACTATGCCGGCTTGAGGAGACGAGCATATACCATCTACATTGACAGTGCACACTCTCGTTATACCTGGCTACTTTTAAACTATTCCCTAAACGAGACAAGGTCACTTCACGGGTGTTACATTCGAAAGTGGTGGTTACCCATCATCTGTCTGCCTACTACTCTTTAATAGTACCTATAGGCAATGAGCGACTAAAGTACATATAACAAAGTTACATTGATAACGGTCAGAATTTAGCGAGGTTCGAACACGGGTCTCATTACATCCTAATCATAATTATTCTCTAAATATTTCATATATTCTCATATATCTCATATATTCGAATAACATAGGTAAAATATGAAGTCAAAATTGTTTCAGATGCAGGGCACATGATACTATCTGCAAACACTATTAGTGAACGTCCATACGATAGGAGCTGCTGCCTCTCGACCGCTGTACCGATATGCTGTTTAATTAAAACTTAGTCGAGTCCGGTCCGCGTTCAACAGTTTGTCTTACAACACGATTCATTAAGTTTACGAACATCGATATCGTGATGAGTTTAGCATTCAAAATTATGTGGATATACCTAAGCTATCAAACATTTACAATAACGATTTGTAGTTTACACGTGACTTGATGTGACTACACTCCGCCCAATGTTAAGCTAGCAGTCCCTTCCGCTATGCCGGCTTGAGGAGACGAATGTGCACTATCTATGTAGCAATCTAGACGGAGAACTGGGCTTGGGTTGATCATTACCATCTCCCAGTCTGCCGGCAGGTCAACGACTTAATATGCGATCATATAAAACCATAATTAAAAAAAGAGTAGTTTAATAATAAATTATATTAGAGTATATATATGCCCGTATATAATGATTAAGGGTAAACAGATAAGAGGAATAATAGTAGGGGACTCGGAGTTATTTATTTATTTATTAAATTAAACATACAAAACGGCATGCAAGCGTATACATGTCTAAATAGGAATACAGTTACAAGGTTGGGCTGGCTTGTATGGCAAAGCATGTGCGCACAACATGGCAGCAGTGCTTACAATACAATACAATTGTCACGCCTTTTTACATTCTACAATTTTATACAGTTGTCTCAACATTGTCTAATTAAGCAGTTTTACCGACATTGTCATACATTAAAACCTAAAGCAATTTTTCAGTGCAATAAATACGTACGCAGCAGAACTCAGTCCTTAAGAAAGCAATCTTTTCCCGTCGATGTCAGTGTAAATAGTGTCTCCTGTCGCCTCGCTAGTAATAAGAAGAAATATTTGTCTGGTCGAGCCAGGGGGAGATTTATTGACGGGCACGTCGCCGGAACGGCACCGGAACCGGCGAATAACTCGCGCTTTCCGTAGTGTCGCCAAAGCGGACGATATTTTATTCGCTCACTGCGTTGCTATTGATGTTGCAATTGATTGCAGTTTGATACCCAGTTTGCATAATTTGTTATATTGAACTTTTCAAGTTTTCCTTGATAGAGAAAACAATACTGAACATTTTAGAGTTCTAACTTCTTTAACCGCCTATACAACTTTAGAATGGGAAGTTGAAACTAACAACCGCTATGTAACGAAAATACGAATAAAAGCATACTTCACTTAATTTTTTATAATTAAAAAAGAAAATTAAAAATAATAATTTTCTACAAGCTTTACGTATGTCGTTTTTTAGAAAAAATATACTAATAATACAAAAGACCTCAACAAACAAATGTAAATAAAGCGTGATAATTAAAACTCTACAATTAAATATATGATAATACCTGAAAGTATAATTAAAACCACGCCACCCGAAATAAAAGAGCCAATATGTTAACTTCGTGAAAGGTAATATCCAATATAATCCACCAACTTTAGAAGTCATTACAATTGTTCAATAAACAGTTATACAAGCGTAAACCCTTGTCGCGTTTCGCAATATATGAGGTCGGCTTAATATGCCGCTCGGGTACGGGTCGAAGCCAGAGCGATACTCTACTAACGTTCGAGATGAAAATCGAAATTGAAAAACGAATTGATTTCAAGAAAAATACAGCCCGATACGAATTAATATTGGGTAATATAATAAAAATTTAATTTAAAATACGGTAACTTTATTATTTTCTATTATAGCTCTGAAAGCAATTTTATCCGTGTTTTTAAATCTATACTAATATATAAATGTGAAAGTTACTCTGTCTGTTTGTTATTTTTTGACGCCTAAATTTGACCAGAAGATGCTTGCGTCCTGTGGAAGGACATAGACCAACGTTTGTTTCAAAAACAAAAATTGGGGTAAAATAGGGGATGACAGTTTCCAGGATTGTGAAAATTAGTATTTAGGCTTTTGGTAAGAAATAAAGAATTACGTGTTTGATAGTTTCTGCAAAATCACTCTCCAGGAGGAAAAACAGGGGATGTATGACGAGTCTATCATTTCTCAAGTTAAAAGAATTGATTATACGTATACGGAGTTGCGGGTAACAGCTAGTATAGATGAAAACTTCTAAAATTATAACATAATTTATTGCTTTAATACGTTTTGGATTTTTATATTTACTCGCTGACCCTAGTTAAGGATACCTCCATAATTCACTAGATCGACGGGTGTGTAAGCATTTGTGACGCCACGTGACCAACTCAACGCGATTAATGGACTCTATGTTGATATTATTTGTAAATAATAAAATAATGTTTACTACTGAGTTAATGATGCAAATATTTTTATGTTTATAGTACTACTGCTGCTTAGAAATCTTTATATTGTATAAAAAAATGTTTCTGCTGTAGAGAAGGTTTTGTAATTATTGTTTGCGTTAACTTGATTGTAATATTACAACACTCCGCCTGATGTAAAGCAACAGATAAATTTCTACAGGCAACAGTCGCCTCCGCTATGTCTGCTTGAGGAGACGAATGATCACGGTCTAGATTTATACTGCAAATTCCTCTCGTTATACCTGGCTACTTCCAAAGTGATCTCAAAACGCGACAACGCGACTTCATGGGTATTGGCAAGTGGTACCATCCTCAGTCTGTTTACCACTCTTTAATAGCGCCTATAAGCGCTGGGTGACCAAAGTATACATAACATAGTTACATTGATACCGGATAGAATTTAGTGAGGTTTGAACATGGGTCTCAACGCTCGTGAGTTTACCATGCCCGCTCTATTTTTGGGTTAACATGATTGAAACGTGGGCGTACAATGTTGAGCATAAAAGCTAGTTAATATACTTGTGTATGATTATGGTGTAACGACGCGCGTGATCACAAATGCAGTAAAATATGTAAAATTATGGATTAAAAGTAATTCTATTAGGAGATATCGTGTTGGCGTGTAAGATGTGTAACATGATAAGATGTGATGCAAGTTGACCACTCGCCGCCCACATAACTGGACATTACCAAGTGAGAAATATTAATTTTAATTTATGCAGTCCGTAAACCCCGCTCCCGGTCCGTAGCAGTTAATTAAGTAAGCGGAAGAAAGCTCATTAATTTTTGGCCGGATGCGGTGAAATTCATATCCGCGTTAAATACACAGCCAACGAAAGGCGTACTTTCTCGTTTCGAGTGTTTTCAGTTAAAATTTAATTTGAGCCAAATTACTGTCTTTTGCATTCACATTCTCGCTGCGAAAATTTGAATTTTCCCTTTAGTTTAGTTTTCAAAGTGTAACTTTCTGAATACGCTGGAAAATATATGTGATTTTTTAAATATTTTACCCAGTTTTCTCTTTAATTTGTTCCAAACTGCATCACACAGTAATTCTACAAATATTATTGTGATGCAGTTCATTATTCCCAAAGCAAATCAAGTTCATTAAAATACAAGAGTATATAAATAATAAAAGTGTATTTAATTTATCCAACAAATCCCAGATGTATTCGGTACAGCACTAACATCGTGCTGCATTTGTCCACATGTATGTTCTATTCATTAACCCTTAACTGCTCGTATCTGACATCTAAAATACAGGGAGCTCGCCAATTAAAGTTGACCCGGTAAGCTTCGTTCCACAACTGCACTCTTAATCAGAGCCAAGATACACATGCTTAATTAATGTGCTCCGCTTTTATTTCTGTTTCAACAAACTCATATTAAATGTAACATATAATTTGTACAAATATAAGCTATTTAAGCGCAAATAAGCGATTGTTAAGTTACAATATTCTTTTGTTTTAGTTGTTATTTAAAATATTAAAATAGCTATTTCTATACTTTATACAGTTCACATCCCGTCATATATTTCTCATTTATATTTTTTAATTTTTACCCCTTCGTTCACAGAGCTTAATTATTCAATTAAATAACCAACGTTTTTGTTGGTATTTCGCAAGAACTGTATAAAAAGATTCTATGCGGCTTACTATTGCGTTTATTTTGATTAATTTTATTCCGAGGCGACATTTTGAAGGCTTTACGGGTTTTGCAGCCAGCCTTACCGCGACCACGATTGCTGCAAACGTTTTAAATATTAATTTGTAATAACTTATGAAAAGGTCGAGTTTGCATTAGAAGTTACGTCAGTAAAGCTATGAGTTTTCTCGGCACTTGATCTTTTAGTTGATTTTACTAACAAATTTTAAACTTACGTAGTTAAACTGTCTTTATGTTTGTTTGAAAAGACAAAAGGAGTTTGTTTTAAAAGAGATTTAAAAACTACTTTAATGAGGCTCGTAATGTTTTGAAATTGCTCAGACAAATATTATTACGGTGTGTTTGAAGGCTTTTTCTTATTATTTTTTTATTTTCAGTAGTTTTTGCTACCACAGCTCAAGCGCTATACAGTGCAGAAAAATGTTCCCAGACAGAAGTCGCCTCCCAATGTTACTCAAAATAATAAAATTCAATACTTTTATGCATTAATTAAGTTCTAAAAACTTAACCAAGGTGAGAAAATAGTAGCGTCTGTGGGGAGTGTAAAAAGGCAAACATAAATGCATTTTCACAGTTCCTGTCGTTCCCGCGGTTGTCAATGTGCCGTGTTCATAAATGCAATAGAGGTTTTTTTTAGGTCAGTACTAAAATTTGATAAAGTGGAACTAGTGTTTGTTATTCATTGTTAGGATTTTTTTATTCAATTTTGTTATACATTTAAAATAAAATTTGTGTGCACTCGCATAAATCTATCCACATTTTTTATTACGCGATCAATAAATAACCCTGGAATGTACAGATGTTTGGTTGTTTGTCTCCCAAAACTGTTGAACCATGTTGGAAGTAGCTTAGATGGTGCACTCGTCTCAACACACCAATATCTCCTTGCTCTATATAATAGCGGTAATCTCTGATACACCTGGACAACTGAAATTGTCTAGATGCAATTTGGTATACGAGAAGAGATTGTATTGGTGACGTAGAATTTGAAGTACCTAATGGAGATACACCGGGACTCTCTATCTACAACTTGAGGATGTGCCCTATGGGAGACCTGCAACTCCAACTGCCCACCACGTGATACTGATGATTCTCATGAAGCATCTAACAATGAAGATAGGTTTATTGCTTCAACTAAAGTCGTTCACGGCCAAGTATATTTTTTTGTAAAAAGAAAGTTGTAATAGTGTTTATATTGATACAATTTTCGTGTACAACCATACCTCAACAGGAATACGAGTGAAATACATTCACAATATTGATATTCTTCGCATTGGGGTGCGTCACTCAAACGTTTCGTTATTGCTACATGTCTGAAATAATAATCGAGATGGTCAACAAAGGGTGCATGGGACAAAAATGTAAAATTGAGTTAAATACTTAATAAGTTAATTTCAATTGTCAGTTTCATACTGGATTTGTTATTATTAAAATTGATTAGGAGCCAATCAGAAGTCAAAGGATCCGTGGGCGAAGCATGGAATTATTTAAAGATTTGTTTAACACGGGTCTCACGAACGTGAATCCTCTCTTTAACCACCAGGCCCCGGTCATTCTTAATTTGGTAGCAGGTTCCTGTTATTTTTATAGACTTCTAAATCTGGAGTACCTGATGATATCGTTTGTGATCATGATTAAAAAGCGTCAGAATAGGGAGAGTTACTTTTAAAATTTGTATTTTTGCACACAAAGTCGCATGGTAACTGCAGGTTTTCGTAATACATTTAAATTTCAACTTTTCGTATAATATGCATTGTGATGCATCGTATTTATTGTTGGCAAAGTTTCCGCTCGGTTTGTTTCAGAACAAGAAACTACAATCAATAACATTGTTCAATCCTTTTTCATTCGCCTCCGCTGTTGCAACAAAATTAAAGTTCCAAAACTTTGAAATTAGGTAACGTATTACTTAACTTTATCTTTATATTATCTCTTTGTATTAGATGGTGGACATTCGTCTCTTCAAGCCAGCATATCGGCTGCCTGTAGAAATTAATCTGTAGTAGCAGTTGTTTCCGTTCATGGACCACAGAGCTATAATAAAAAAAAGCTCAGTCTGCCGTCCTGGGGTTGTTACCACCACTTTCAAGTGTAACACTCGTGAAGTAATCTTGTCGCTTTTCGAGATCAGTTTAGATGTAACCAAGTGTAACCTGAATGGTGCACATTCTACCTCACCTCAAGCTGGTATAGTAAAGGCGATTACTGCTTGGAGACATTTATCAGTGGTAGCAGTTGTTTCCGTTTATGGACCGCACTCTAGCTTAACATCAGGAGGAGAGTTGTCATAATATGCCGAGCTATTATTAAAAAAAGAGTTTGTAATGTTTACATGCCTTCTAGCGAGACTTATTTGTATAACATCACAAATGTATAAAACTAAAAATATCCATTAACATATATTACTTACCTTGGCAGTGGTAATAAATATAAAAGTGCAATTTTAGGATTTAGTTCAAACGTAGCGGGTTGCATGAATAACAATGCATACAGCAACTAACCGGTCCCAAGCATAAGCCTTAAAATTGGGCTAAGTCCCTCAGTTTGCACAGCGGCGACTAACGTGTGTTATTTGAATATGTAATCCTAATGTTTTCTTGTGCCAAGTTTGTTTTGGGTTAGGTTAGAAATGCATCGCTTCATGTACGTTCATTTAGTTTAGAGGAATTCGGGTTAAATGTGCGCCCTTAAGACTCTTAAAGCATTTATTATGGTATGGGAAAAATCATCAATAAAATAAATCAACGTAACTTTTTGAAACTTAACTTTAAAATCAAACATTTTGCCTTTGTTTTTATTATTTTTATAGGTTATAGGAGAAAATATTAATTATGAAAATCGCCCCAACTATCCCGGCTGTTCCATCTTTTTCCATTGGCTATTAAAAGTGATATAAATGAATCAATACGTTTTAAGTTTTATTTTTATTTTAGCATGTCATATGACCGCACTCCGTCTGATGTTAACCTAGAGTGCATTCCATGAACGGAGGCCGCTGCTGTCAGAGAAGGTGATCTGTAGACAGTAGTCGCGTCTGCTATGCCGGCTTGATGAGATGCCTCTTCACACTGCGCTTGAAGGATCCCATGTTATAGGAAGGATGAAAGACGTGGCTGGGAAGGTCGTTCCGGTAGGAGGGATTAAATCATGGATCTCTGCTGAGCATTCACCGTGGCAATAATGGTAGAACGCTAGAAGGCTTCGTCTCGCCTTATTGGAGGGTTTCGAGATCCTTAGTCACCCTCTCATCGCCTTCGATCCGCACAGCTCTGCGCTGATAGTCTAATAGATTCGAGAATCTCCGCTCTGGATCTTTATAGTAGACTATGCCAGTGACATACTTCATTAGTACTGCAAACGACATCCAAGTCGGTTCAAACATTTAGGCGTGTATACACCAAGTAAATTAATAAATACAATGAAAAATTGCAGCAAAATTGAAATCTCTTATTGCGTTAGAGATAGATTTTACCAAATAAATTTTCTAGTATCTGACAAGAGCATCCTTGGCAAGACATGCACGTATCGTCTAGACAGGCGGTTTGGAAGGCTGTGTGTGTTTCATATTCATCTAGAATTTATTTTTCCTTCTGCAATAAGTTTTCTGCAACAAATTCCTACAACTGTCTAGACAAACAATAGCGGATATCTCGAAATATAATTTAAAACTTAACACCATTTTATTGTGTTGTACGGTAAAAAAAATAGTTTAAAACTTTATCTTCCTACAAGAGATCTTGCAACATAGGATCTATTAAGCACATTCTAAAGAGGATCCTCATCAAGTTGGCATACCGAACATGCCTGCCATTCACTTATCTTCAACTGCGACAGCCACGCCGACTTTATCCACCACTAGTTTAAGATCAGTAGGAAAATTTTAACGTCTGAAAAGAAAAATAGGCCCGTAAAATAATTATTAGCTGGCTTCCACCAAGACATTAAAACTATTCGTAGAAATCAGTGCAATGGGAATCAATTCGGAAGGTGTAAATGGTGACAGCCATCTTTTTTTCATATTTTTTTGATAATATAGATTAATTGTTGACACGCGTTTCTGAAAAACTTCTATATTTGGTCACAAATCTTTGATTGATGAAGTTTTTGTAATGAAATAGAGCAGACGGGAAAATCATTATAAAAAATTCCTTGCGCGGCGATTAATTTGTACACATATGTAAAGATCAGCAAACAGATGCACAATAATGTTTCTCATATAGCAAAGTCTCGTCATGACTTCCGCGTATTACTCACGAGTAAATTGCATCTCCTGCGTTCCCAGAGCGGCTGCCTGACAAGTTTAATCAAGTCGATGGGAATTTGTCTTACTTGCAAGTTCCGCTCACGTCCCGCTAGATCCGGCTGAACAATGAGATTTACTTTAGATAAATTTCTGTGTCGAGGAGCTCACGTAATGCGTTCAATTTCAGCATCTTTCTGTCATTCTGTGAAGTCATAAGTCGTGAGTGAGTCGAGTGTCTACACCAGAGCTGATTTGCTACAGTTATAAAGCTTATGTTACTTTACCTTTTTTATTCAAGTATAACCGAAATGATTTAAAAAGCCGAGACGAGGGGAAAATAAATTGAAGTCGGCAGAGAACGGAAATTGTAAACAAAAACCATAAATGACATAGCAACACTCGAGTCGGATAAAGTTAATACATTATAATGAAATGCTGGCCCATTCTTTACGACCCCATTAAGTTGTTGGAGAAAAAATAAAGAGAGAAAGGAAATGGCAACCACTCAGCATAGTCCATTTTCTCGTCAGGATCGGTCCGGGGCGCGAAAATTCTTTTCTCAATCGACTGACTTCCATGAATACTAATGTCTAGGGAAGAAACATCACGCCTTAGACGAATAATAGCACAACTCTTTGTGATAAAGCTGTCTACAACTACAATATACAATATTATTCAGAATACACTGTTATTTTGAATTTATAATTTAAAAAAAGTAATTAATGGTCAGACCACATAATATAACGCATACAACGCGTGATGTTTAGTTGTAAATACTTTATTAAAGCGGTAACATATCCTGAAATGCGTTGTACTGAAACGTGTGTATTTTACTGTTTCATACATTATGTAATTGGCCAATGCATATGTACCATACACGAGTCTTCTTGGTTTACGCATTTTTTTATAGCGACATGTGATTACACTCCGCTATAATGCTAGAGTGCATTCCGTGAGTGAAAACAACTGCTACCAGAGAAAATATCTCTAGCAGCAATCGCATTTTGACATGCCGGCTTGAGGAGACCAGTGTTCACCGTTCAGGTTGTCAATGAACTCGTCTCGTTACACCAAGTTTCACTTCCATGTTGATACTTGAAAATGATTGAACTACTCCAGGACTGAAGGATTAGCTAATAACACTTATTACCAGTTAAAAGTTATATTTTCTCTGAAATATTTCTACTAAAATTAAACTGGTTAGGCGTAAATGGCAACATGAACGTGTATAATGCAGATAAATTATGAGCACAAGGAGTGGCATCAAGCTAAATGGAATTTAAAATAAGTTACCTTGGTAGGAAATTTCATGAAAATGCAACTTGGAAAATGTTGTTCTTGAAATCGAGCAGGTGCACCCTCTAAGTCGTGCGTGGCATTGCATTAGCATATAAATAAGCTGCCCCCGTCAGTTGTAAAGGGCGGAGAGGAAAAGCCGCGAATTTTTACATTTTTATTACCAAAAATCTAATTATGACACCATAATTGAGTCCATGAATAAATTATGAAAAATGTTGGAATAGACCCTAAGTGACTTTTCAAACGTCGTTTTTTTTTGATATTTTTTTATTAAGAAGTCGTTCTTTAATCTACTCGTATTTGACATTGATGTATCATGATCATACAGCAAACAACAGCATTCAGATGCATGATGAATGCATCATGATATAGTATAGCATAATAAAGATTCTCTAATATAATATACGTGTGAGAGAGTTTTTTTTAAATTGTAGCTCAGCATGTAACAACACTCCGCCAGATGTAAAACTAGAGTGCGGTCCATGAATGGATACATCTGCTACTACAGAGAAATCTCTACAGGCAGCAGTCGCCCCCACTATGCCGGCTTGAAGAGACGAGCATGTACCATCCAGATTGACAGTGTACACTCCTCTCGTTATATCTGCCTGCTTTCAAACTATTCTCGTAACGCGACAAGGTAAGTTTACGGGTGTTACATTCGAAAGTGGTGGTACTACCCCAGGACGGCAGACTTGACAAATAACCCCTCTTTAATAGTGCCTATAGGCACTGAGCAACCAAGGTACATATAACAAAGTTACATTGGTACCGGTCAGAATTTAGCGAGGTTCGAACACGGGTCTCATCGATCGTGAGTTCACGCGTCTAACCGCTAGACCACCGCCGCTCTTAGTTTATCTTCATCCTAATAATATTCATTACTTTTTTGTTCCTACTCCGCGTAATATTATTGTACATATGTAAATAAAATATATTTCTTTATAATTTATTTACCTCGTTCCGCGCTGTCGATAAAGTGACTGTATTCTGTAGTAGGTATCATCATAACGAAACGCGTCTGTTGCACGGATTCTCGTGCACCATTTTTGTTCGTAACCTAAGTACTTTAATGATAGTTAGAGTTAATTTTTTAAGTATACTTTCCTTATTAAATAAACATTCTACCTTCTTTAAAAGACATGTAGTAACCCAGTGATATATTCATACTGTTCCCCTTTAAGGGATAAGCAGACGTGGCAACCGTGACGTTTGGTTAACCGCAATGCTGACGTAAGCGTGTTCTGCTAACCGTTGTCACTAACAGAACCTCCCTCCCCCTATGATATTATTTAATTTATCATCGTAGAAAAATCAAATACAACTAATATATTTTAGTTATTAATTACATTAAAAATATCCACTCGTTTTATCCTTACTTCGAAGTCTTGAGGTAGTACTACCACATTAAAACGGTCACTCGTTAAGTAGATCAGCTTGGAAGTAGTCAGGTATAACTAGAGGTCTATGCACTGTCAACCTGGATCCGGGACGTACCGGCGGAGTGTGGTCACTTGCCGAGTTACTCAAAGTATTTTAAATTATAAGCATATTTCATGTAACAAATGGTGCATATTTGTGTTATATTCAGCTCCTGAAAGTACTGAAACTAAACTGTAAACAACTATTTGTTTAAGAGTTAAGAAAGCATGAACTTATTGCTTTTCCAAGTGAACTATAGCTTGTAAAATTGTGAAACTGAAAACAAATTTTAATAAGGTTCGTGTGGTTTTACATGAGGTATTATTTTCTTAGTAAAGTTTTAGAACTTCGGTAAAATCCTCATTAGTTTTATTTAAAGCTAAACCATTATTCCTTTAGTATATTTTTTTTTTCAAACGCTACTGTCTTCTATAGTGTTTGATAGTGTTAATTCTAACCTAATTTGATAACAATTTAATTAAATTACTTAGTTAATAATACACTCGTTTTCTTATAGTTATCTAGCGCGTATTCGCACTCAAGGCGAGTGTGTACTATCCATGTAGACAGGGCAGACTTCTCTCGTTATATCCTGATACTTGCAAGCTAATCTTAAAACATTATTTTACTTCACTGTGGTTACACTAAAAAAAATTAAGTGGTGGTCCTCACTCAATCACACTATTTAATAGAGGACTTCCGTGTAAAGGAACAATTCTATTTGACGAGGTTTTGGTATCGTATCGTGTCGTACGCGTGTAATACGAGACGCCTCGGTTTTAGTTTTTTTAGATAGTTAAATTTTATAGTACAATTTTTTTAACATAAATCATAACACACTACTTCAACTTTTTTACAACTCTTGTAAATCATACTTATATACGTTTACAACTGTTACAAAAGTTCTTCCGGACGCGATTCCTGTTTGAGAGAAAACTTTTTTATACTACCTACCCACCACCAATAACTCAAGATATGTTGTCAAAGTTTTTTTTATGGTTTGAACATACAAATATTAGCTATTACGTCACAACATTATTTATGATGTTATTGTTAATAAATATTCTTGAAACGAAAATGTCAGTGCGTGTTTGACACAATTTTATTTCCCTGTTTCATATTCGTCACAGATATAACAATGTAATAAAAAAACATTTTGTATACCTTTTACATAAGATGTTATTTTTATAATAGTCACAGATACTTTATGTTAAGCCAAACTGCGGTTCATGACCAAAGTACTGCTACAGAGGTCTCCGCTATGCTGATTTAAGAAGACGAACAATTTAGAACTTTTAGAATTTTTGTGGCGAAATTATTTAATGACCAATACGAAAAAGCCCTCTATAATATCAATAGCGTATCCTTGTATGGGAATGTATAAATAGTGGATAATGTTGTCTCGTCCTAAGAAAATATTTACAGATTTCAGGTAGGTAACATATTATTATAATATAATATGCAACATAAAATTCTTTTGTAAGTCTTTATCAAATTATAATAAATCTTTTTGAATTTATTTGAAATTATAATGTTAAAAACATAAAACTTAATGTTTTTATTTGTATTGTTTTAATACGTGTCCAATACACACTGGCATTCAAAATAATCGGACCACAAATTAAATACAAATAAACCAAATAAAAATTATAAGGTTGTGCTTTAAATAATTTAGTTTTAGGGTAAAGCATTTCGTAGATTAAAGCTAAAGGATTGAAAATTGTAAATAGGGAAAAATAATAGCGTGGAGATAGTTAAATATAAAAAATATATGCGTACTTACTTTAAGGAAAGTGCCCATAAATCGGATACCCGCCTAGACCTTAAGCGTTTAATAAATACTGGTAAAAGTAAATTACGAAGGTTGGCCGTGATTTTGTGTCTCAGTGTATGTTAGTATTCTTTAAAATAATAAATACATTACAGTCAAATACTAAAAAAATGTTGAAACAAACTCGTAGATCGTAAATAGGTTGACTAATAAAACTAAATCATATAAAATGTAATAAATTATGAAACGTGTACTAAAACATAATGTATTTGGTATTATATTTGACAGTTGTTACTGTAAACAAAGGTACAAAGAGCTAATAACCACTGCTGAGTAGAGAAATTTGAAATTTTATTTCTATCATAAAAGTGGAAGGTTACATTGGTAGTTCTGTGTCGGATACGCTTAACTTCATTTTATATCGCACGAGTCCCGGCTAATGAAAGCAACCTTCCATGTTTTATTATCCACTTAAATGTGATGGCGAAGTTTAGAGCCGAAACACCACACGATCTTTAACATTTCTGCTGAAATACTCTTTCGGCAGAGACGCGTACGTTAACGCACTTTTGAAACAGCACTTAGGGGTAATGATTAGATTTACAAAACTTTTGACAACGTTGTTAAAGCAACAGTCATTTCTTTTTATAATTGATTCTTTTATTATAATTTTGTAACTCAATTCAAATGGGATTGTTATTATTAAATTAAATCATTATTAAATGAAAATTGAACTGAAAAAAAGCGTACACTCAGTCCGTGGTAGGTTCGGGGACACGTGATCGGACCACTAAGCTTACAGCACTCACGATTATTTTGAAATTCCTTTATTCTTAGACATATACAATCATACATAACAATGAAGGCAATCATAAAGTAGTAGAATCTTTACTAAAATTTTCAACTTAGTCTTGGAGTTCTCGTATTCTCCCATGTTGAATAATTTGCCTACAAACACTCAGCGAGTGAATTACACACGAAGAAACACAAGTTTATGAGAGCAATTTAAAACTGACGATATAGGTATCCTATTTCTAGTATAAAAATTATACTTACTAGTTTTCCACCGGATTAATATTGACATTTAGAAAGATTCGCAGCGATCGTGATGTTTATTATTCGGCTATCAGGATCTTTTAATTAAGAACTCATATTCGCAAATAAAAATACTCAAAATTAATCCTTACAATAACATTAATTATAAGTGTAATTATAAACCTGATTAAACTTTCTATTGGGGTAATGAATTATGACGTCACCTTTTTGAAATGGAATTAATTTACGACGGATTTATAATTCTACAATAACCATACAAAATAATAATACTTTTACAATGCTGTTGTATAAATATAAAGTTTTATTAACTTTTACATTGTATTTTTGAAGAAAACTTGAAGGTTTTTAAGTTCAAATACTGGTATGGTATCAAGCAGTACCAGCTAACGACTCGCAACTATTTCTATTTTGTATTCAAAGTAGGTTTTCGCTTTAAAAACGTATGCACTTACATAATGTGCAGTTGTAAACTTTTGAAACTGAGAATATGTTTTAGAATAACGTTTATTTATTTATTGCATGTTACATATATAATTTTACAATATATACAATGTGACGCCCCGATAGGCATAGCTTTTTTGCTTATTCTTTGATTAAAATATGAAAATATCAACATAGAAAATTAAAGGAATTAAATTAGGTATCAATTAAAACAAAATATAATTAATTAGGTATTCGCAAGGTGTGTGTGAGAAAGAGTTTGTATGCCGTATGATATATAATTATATATATATATAATATTTATAATTTATTAAACTGCCAATAATATATTTATAGTCTTTCTTAGAGTATTGTACGCGTTTTCCACCTATGGAGTTAGACTAAGTTATCGAACATCATTTTTAAACGTCTGTTCTAGAGCTAGTGCTTAATCGTATATATTATACTCACTGAGAATTGATTAGGTACAAGCAAACAACTGCATAAGAATCTAACCAATAGCAGTTCCTTTTTTCATTAATCCACCAATGACATTATAGTAGTCATAGAGCGTTAGACAAGCGAATGTGGCTAGTGAGCAAGTGTCCGTAGCAAATTTGTACAACAGAACAATATAGTCGACATCTAACAATGTGAATACAATTTGCATATCGTGAATACTGTCTCCAACAGAAAAGCCCGTGAAACATTCGCGGAGACACCAACGCACAACTTTCACAGTAAAGTTTCCACCAACTATGCAAATTTTAGTTAACACTTTGCTCAAACGTGTTCTCGTGAGTAATTCGCTGCTATAGACCGTCGTCTCCTGAATATGCACCTCCCTTGTTTTATTACAGACCATAATTCTAAAGAGTTTAGTTTTATTCCATTTCGTCTCTACACTATAGAATTAAAGTTTTGTACTAAAAACTTCATTGTTTAACATTAAATTTTAATTCATATTTATTTTAATTTATTACTAAGTAGCACTCTCATTTTAGGCGGTGCATAGCTGAGGCGACTGTTGCCGGTAGAGTTTTCTCTGTAGTAGCAGTTGTTTCCGTTCATGGTTATATGCCGAGCTACAACAAAACATATAATATAAGTGCATGTAAAGCGTGCGTCCATGAGTAGAAACAACTGCTACTACAGAGAAACCTGTGCAGGCAGCAGTCGCCTTCGCTATGCCGCTAAGGAGACGAATGCACCATTCAGGTTGACAGCACACGCTCTTTATACCTGGCTACTTTCAAACAAGGATACTTCACGGGTATTACATCCGAAAGTGGTGGTACTACCAGCAGTACCACCGGCACGGCAGACTGGGCCAATTACTATCATCAGTTTCACCGTCCTCTACTTTTTATTTCCGAGCCTTTTCCGAGTGCAGCAGTTTAGGTAACAACAGTTACTTTCACATTTATATGTCATATAAGTATAGATTAAAAGGATAAGAATAAAAAGTTAATAATAAAATATTAATTGCCCCTGAGAATCTTCACAGTTCGAAATACAATTCAATATTTGTCTTGGACCAAACTGGTAAAGTTTCAGCAGCTGAAAGTTATTATTGACTTTGAATTTCACTTAACAATAGCTTCGATTCGATCATTTAGTTTATTTTAGTATATTCGATGAATAAAAAATATTGTTTCAGGATTATTTTAGCCCTTCCGAATATCCTCGTTTATATGTATCTCCCTAACAATTTAATATAGCAAATATGCAATAGATTATATTGTAGCTGGGCATTTGACAACACTCTGCCTGATGTAAAGCTAAAGTGCGGTCTGTGAACGAAAACAATTCCAACCCAGATTTTTTGCAGGTAGCAGACGAATGTGTACCATCCAGATTGACAGTGCATACTTCTCTCGTATATAGGCACATAGGCACGTACGTACGTAGGCACTTCACCTGTGTTACATTCGAAAGTGGTGGTACTACCCCAGGACAGCAAACTGGGCAAATAACCATAATCAGTCTGCCTACCACTCTTAAATTTTCACTATAATGTGGAGATTATGTGGACACGAGAACATGTATTTTATTAACAGATGGTAGAATTTAGATATAGTGAACTTATTTCCCATACAAAGAAAATTATCCCCATTGCTACATTTCAAAAGGTTAGCTAGTTAGCTCGTCGTCCCTGAAAAATTCATAGGGTACCAAAGCCCGAGGCGAGGATCAAATACTGCGTCTTCCATTACACGCATGGATAGGCTGGCCAAGGAGTTACATCCCGGTACGTGAATGACCAACGCGTCGATATTCCTTTCTTTTATCTTTTCATCGACAGTCATTCTAAGTACTGGGATGACCACGCCTGTTACTGGACTTATATGAAGCTAGGTTTTTTTGCTTGAAGGAATTCAGGTATAACGAGAGGAGTGTGCACTACCTCCTTAAGCCGGCATAGCGGAGTTCATTTCAATTAAATCAACACAGCATTTACCAATGTTTAATTACATTAAAAAAAAAAAAACAGAAATCATTAATGACCTCAAATATTGCATTAGAAAAAGTCTAATTACTCATTAACTTGAGTAAATAAATTAGAACTGATTGGTGATAAGGAATGTCGATTCATTTTTCTACAAATTTGATTACTTTTAAAAACGATCGATAAACTCGAGAAAAAGACTGTGGGTCCATTTCTCTTAGGCGATGGGCATTCTCCTTTCTTAACATCACGTGGAGTGTTGTCGTATGCCAATCTACGATAAAAGAAGCATACTTATTTATTTACACTGATGCATGGCTTGATATCATTAGACAGGCTACATTTCCAAAAATATGTCTGGCTTCACGCCAGATCCATGCCGTTGTAATTTAGATTGTTTCATGTATCACTTGAGTTTGGAAAGTGATAAAATTTTACGATTATTGTGCACCATGTGCCTAACAACATTTATCGACGACCTTCTAAATGACAAATCATTATTTAGATTCAACATTGATATTTTATATTGCTAATAAACAATATCGTAGTTCGAACGGCCGTGGTGTAGCGGTGAGACGTGTGAACTCACGATCGATGGGACCCGTGTTTAAACTGTGTTATATGTACTTTGGTCGCTTATTAAAGGGTAATTAGCTCAGTCTGCCGTGTTGAGGTAGTACCACCACTTTCGAATGTAACACCCGTGAAGTGAGGTTGTCGCGTTTCGGGAATAGTTTGAAAGTAGCCAGGTATAACGAGAGGAGTGTTGTCAATCTAGATGCACCATACTCATCTCCTCAGGTCGGCATAGCGGAGGCGACTGCTGTCCGTAGAGATTTATCTGTAGTAACAGTTGCGTGAGGCTTTCTTTTCTTTCTTACACAAGAATACCTACACTAATAACAATACAATTGTTAATCCCTCAAAGTTAAAGGTAATTCAAGTTTCATAATTCCCATATGAAAGTAAATTCAGTAGTTTTAAGCAGTTTACTTCGCTATAAGCCCGTAGCGTCAATAAAACTTGGCAATTACGCACGTTTACTGCGTTTCTGCCAACTGTGAACTTACCTATATTTTATTACCCTCTTAGATCGTAACACGTTAAGGTACCTCCACATATTATTATTTGAAACGGTAACGTTGGGGCATGGATTTTTGTATGTATGATCGTGGGTTGGTCAAGCCTATAAATTGACATGCGATTAAAATAAAGAACAATATAAACTTTCAAAAAGTAAAAATGCAACAACATTGCAAAATTTTGAAATATCGGTTAAAAAAATTTATTAACAGTAGTCGCATCCCTATGCCGACTTGAGAAGACACGTGAGCACTATTCGGGCTGACAAAGAACACTACATCTAATAACCATCATCAGTCTTCTTACCACTCTTTTAATTACAACTTATGTTATAATATACATGTAACAGGCATTATTATAGTATTAATAACGCAAAATAAAATTATTCATACTATTACGTAACGTTGGTACATAAAAAACACACACACATACGAACAATCTATAAAAGTTATATAAAATGTAAATAACACAAATGGAAACGAAAACAAATATGAAATAGAATTCATTTGTTTCACAGTCGAAGTAACAAAGCCAGGTTGTTCTAATTTAACAAAATTGGAAAATAGAAATCAGATAAAGTCGACAAAGGTTTATAAATCTCCGCACACGAGCGATTAAACCTCAAATTCCCATTAAAAAAAGATAAACAAATATTTCAGGGCTGGTCGCAGGCATCCCTAGAGGGCATGGGCACGTGCCACCGACGCGATGCTCTATCAGGCGAATTGAATTACCCCACACCTTCGTGTATGAATTGACCGGTCGATATACCTTCATAGTTATTTTTCTATTCAAACACTTTATATTATAATCAGTTATTTTTTAATATTTTTAGATGTTAGATGCTAGTTTTGTTTTGTTATTAAATTACGGTGATATTTTGTTTATTATTTGTTACTTCGATAAAAAAATAAATTTCATTTTTTTTTTTTTATTTATTATCAATATAATGAATACTTATAACAAAGTTACATTGGTACTAGTCAGGTTTTAGTGAGATTTGAACACGGGTATTATCGATCTGCCGCTAGGCCACAGCCGCTCTTGCTTGTATCATAGGCACTGAGAAACCAAAGCGCAACTCATCATCAAGATGAGAGATCACTAAGGCTTTCATAACAGGGGTCAACTTCACATAGTAACTCGTTCCTTTACCTAAAGTGCTTTGAGTAAAAGCAGTGAAATACAATTTATATTTTTGTATGAAAATATATTTTCATTAAAGATTAAATCTTTTACTTTTTAAAAGGTTATTTATAATTTTTTTTAAATATATTTTACAATAGTGAAACATAATTTTCAGTTTCATTATATTTATCGTAAGTAGCCCGGCATTCTGTCCAATGTTAAAAGCACGGTCACCTAAAAGTCGCCTCCGCCATGCCGGTTTGAGGATACTAAAAACTCGAAACTTAATGTATAATTTCATAATATTGACGTGGATTTATTAGATGGAATCAATAAACAAAACATATAAACCTTTCAATTAACATTTTGGCCGCAAGAGAATAATTAATTTTGAATTGTTCAATCTAGTAATGTAGTTGCATATGGTGCATAACAACATCTGCAATGACAGAGAGTGTCCGTTCATTTGATATGCACCCTCATTTCATCAGACAATGCTGTTAAGAGAATAACTGAAATAACCTTTATTATTTTCATTTCATTTTAATATTAATTTACCCTATAAAACAATACAAACAAAGCTATATTAAAAAATATTTGGAGAAATGAAAATTCATAATAAAAAAACTTTCGCAAAAAAGAATTAAAAGTAGACTCTCCTAAGCTCTTTCTTTTTAAATCACCGATAGAGTCTCCCATTGGTCGTTACTTTTGGAATGGAAAATTCAAATTTCGAATTAGCATTTACATTTTATCATCGGCAGCTTGGAATACAATCCGCAAATTAGTCAGTTATATTTTATCCATTTCGAATTTAGAATTAATTTGAAACCACACATTGATATCACACTTGTGAAATCGGATTTCCGTAATTATTCGCAATTGCAGTTAAGAGATACCTACTCAATAGTATTAATTAAATTATGTCAAGTGTTAATGTGATACAAACACTGTTATTAATTAAGTAATATATTGAAGAAAGGACAATGCCAATTCACCAAAGAGACATGGGCCCACAATTTTATTTCGAGTTCGTCGATGATTTTTAATTCATTTTGTAGGAATCAATTTATATTTCTTATCGCCAATCAATTTTTTTCACCCGGGTTATTGACTAATTAGACTTTTTCTGATGCAATATTTGAGATTATTATTATATTGAATGCTTTAAAAATTATTGATATCTGTTTTATGTATAATTAAACATCGTGTATTTATTGATAAACGAAGTCTTTTTTTTATTGTAGCTCGGCATGTGACAACACTCCGCCTGATGTAAAGCTAGAGTGCGGTCCATGAATGGAAACAACTGCTACTACAGAGAAACTCGTGCGGGCAGCAGTCGCCTCCACTATGCCGGCTTGAGGAGACGAGCATGTACCATCTATTGACAGTGCACACTCCTCTCGGTGTACCTGGCTACTTTCAAACTATTCCCGATGTGTTAATATAATTGAAATATATTAAAGAAAAAATATTATATTAAAATATTGTTTTGTTAACAAACTATTAGATATCAAGTGGGCCTGAAAATGGGCATTATTCTTTTTACCTATTTAAAAAAATATTAATATGCAAATATTATATGAAATGAATATAAATAACTGAAACCGCACTGTTTAAACGTAACATTATTTACAATTTACTGCTAAAAATATTTCAGTTTAGCGTTAAGTAGAATTAATGTGGTCTGCGGTTGAAAGTTTCGCCGTTATTCAGCATGCATTCACATTGTGGGATCCGGCCCTGCCAGAATTGCAATCATATTATAAATCGTCCAGATTTTCAATTACCCATTTCCTTAATGTCTTCGAAAACCATTGAATTGTAACGTCGAGATTTACACCCGCAACTTGTACCTGAAACTTTGTTAAAATATGAATACTTCAGGTGTAATTACGTATGTATATATTTTTTATAGTAGCTCGCTATAAAGCTGCAGTCAAGAAACGGAAACAACTGCTACTACAGATAATTTTCTACAGGCAGCAGTCGCGTCTGCTATGCCGGCTTGAGGAGACGAGTGTGCACCATCCAGACAGATTGACAAAGCACACCTTTCTCGCTATACCCGGCTACTTCCAGAATAATACTGAAATGCGACAGGTGGCACTATGCCAGGACGCAGACTGGGCTAACCATCATCAATCTGCGTATTACTCTTTAATAGTGTATATAGGTACTGAGCAAACAAGTACACATAACATAGTTACATTGGTACCGGCCAGAATTTATTTCCGGCGAGATTTGAACACGCGTTCTACAGCTAGATTATTAAGTACCATAAGTGTGTCCTCAAGCCGGCATAGCGAAGGAGACTGCTGCATGCATGCATTTCTGTATGGTGGCAGTTGCCTCCACTCATGGATCGCACTCCAGCTTAATATGTAAAGTTACTAAAAAGAATAAATATTTAGAATTGTAATTTTTGTGAATTACCGATTGAAAAGTTGTAGTTTTTAGAATACAAAATTCAAATTCGAATTAGTATACGTAAAAGTAATTATCGACAAAAATATATATTTAAAAATAGATCATGATCATGTTTTTTTAATCACCAGTTTGATACTAAAACTTCTCATATGTCGTTACTGTTCAAATTATTACTAATGGTTTACCAATGATTTATTGAGTACTAATTTCAATAAATTACTAGGTGTTTTGTACACCGAACTATGAACATTAATGTAATTAAATAAACGTAAAACAAAAAAGATTAATTACCCTCCGACCATATTAAATTATTCAGTTTAAAAAACGACAAATTAACCCAAATGTATTTTACCAATAAAATATTCAGAAGCCTAGTTAATTAAAGGCCACTGATACAACGAACGAAACGTAACAGCGAGAACAAATTTGCTTTTCGAAAGACAAAAAGAAACGTACATCGCCATCCCAATGCATTAATTCAACTGCATAAAAATCAGCCAATTATTCAAAACGGGCACGCTGTGAACCGAAGACACTGTATCGCTGAATATTTATTGAATTCGAACGTTATTTACAAAGGAAATAATAAAATCAATTTGTGCAAAAAAAGAAAAAACAAATACACTGTAAAAGCGAGAAATTTTAATCTATTTATTAGGTACTTAGGTTAAATTACATTCTTTACAGTATGCGAATGATTAGCGAGCTACAAAATAGATAATTGATAATTTTATTTTATTGTAGCTCGACATATGACAATACTCCGCTTGAAATTAAGATAGTGTGCGGTCCATGAACAGAAACAACTGCTACTACAAATAAATGTTTGCAGACAGCAGTCGCCTCCGCTATGCCAGTTTACTCTCTTGTATAACGGCAAGAAAATTATAAACTAGCTTCACTTCATATTAATTACATAAGCAGGCGCTTCTTTTATGTCAACTTGATGAGATAATTATATTTAATGAATAAAAAATAGGAAATAAGTTTTTTTTTTGTATACGTACAAAGTTAACAACGAAAAAGTTTAAAAAGTCTACTCTAAAATCCATTTGGACAAACAATGTATACCATTAACGTAAATAAGTAGCGGCTATTTCCTTTTCCTGACTCTTCTAGAAAGTTCTAATAAAGTCGGCTCTTGTACTAAGTACACAAGTTTTGGTTCTAGATTTTAGTTTTAGTTGCCCGTTAAGTTGTCCAGGATTTGGCTTCTTTGTTTGCTAAAGTTGTTCTGTTAATTTAAGGAGATCATTACAGGTGTTTCGGTTTATTTCTTGTTTAATATTGGAAAATAATTAATTTAAGCTTTATTTGAACATATGAACTTTCCCATACATTCAATCTTCATCCTAAATTTTAGCGAAATCTGTTCAGTGGTTTAGGAGTGAAAATTCAACAAACAGAGACTGTTAGACACAGTTTTTTTACTGTAGCTCGGCAACACTCCACCTAATGTACCACAGATAAATATCTGTAGACAGCAGTTGTTTCCGCTATGCCGGCTTTAAAAGACGAATGTGCACTATCAGCACACTTCTCTCGTTATACCTAGCAACTTTCAAACTGATCACACGACAACGTCATTTCATGGGTGTTACACTTGAAAGTGGTGGTACTTCTCTAAAACTAAGACGGCAACCTACTTCAATAACCACCATCAGTCTGCCTACCATCTTTACTTAATGCCTATATATACCATAAGCACTGAGTGAGCAAAGTAAATATGACATAGTTAGATTGGTACCGGTCAGAATTTAGCGAGGTTTAAACACGGGTCTCTATGATCGCGAGTTCACGCGGTAGGACGCTAGATTAAGGCCACTTACGGTTATTGTTATTATTTCTTTGAAATTTATTCAATTGTAACATAGAGATTATTTAGCACGGAACAATAAGCGATATCGCATGCATATGTATTACTTCTAATGATAATGGAACTTTCGAGTGACTGTAACCCGACATTAATTTAAGTTGTACTTCAGCGTAATGGCTTCGGTTACACTAATTGCACGTTAGTATATATTGTGTTCCACGCATTTTCGTTTTAATGGATTTTAGGATACGTACTCTTGCTAATAAGGTTCAGTGTGTTACTATTATTTTAAGTGCCATTTCACTTCCTTCTCTGTAAAAATTGGAAGGCAGTCTTGAGGAAGGATGATGGTTAATTTCGTTCTTTTTTTAATGCAATTATTTAGAATATCCGATCGTTATTATTAAATTATGATGAATTAGAAACGAAAAAAAAAATCGTCGCGAACCCAGCTTGAGGTGGGAATCGAACCCACCTTCTCCGGTTTGCGCAGAAATGCTCTGAATACTAATAAATAATAATATTCTTCACAACGCACATGTTAATGCTGTAAAATTTCTTATTTGTTTATATTTGTTTAAAAAACTGCTTTTCTTCGCTCATGAGGTGACGGGTGATAGGTTGCAACGAATGACACGTGTACTAATAACTTATAACTATACTTATGCTCTATACACACACTACACCTCGGGGGTACTAAAAAAAAATTTTTTTTCTAAATAAAACTTACAAAGAAACAATTCTTTTTTCTTTTCTAATCAAAATCTAATCCACTAATAACTTATAACTACACTTATGCTCTACACACACACTACACCACACTTACATCTGTCCTAAACACGGAGGTTAGCTGGAAGAGAATGCTATTTAGCATTAAGTTCGCCTGTGTGCACGCTACACTAAGATTTAAATAAATTTTCTCAATTATATCTTTCCATCTTCCTTTTTTTGTGTTAATCTTCCTTCATAATGATAGTGTCCTCTAGTATAATAAAATGAGTCTATCCAGTCAACGTGAACATTGAGAAGTGAAGGAGTTTGTGCCTGTAATGATGTCTATTTATCTGTTAGCAAGTTGCTGGTCACGGTTTACTACTGTAAAAAAAACTTTGGATTGTTTGAGCTATTCACGTATTTAAGCCTAAATATTACTGGTATTAGCAGAGGCTGCAACTTCCTCCAACTCCTCCCAATAACGTGTCTGTGTGAAGAAGAAATTGCATCAAAAATGTGATGCAAATTAGTATTAATAATCTATAATAAAAACAATTGTTATTACTTGGAATTGGCACCATAATATAAAATCAAAAAAAGGATTATTATATATGATTTTGATATCTTATATCAATTTGTAATATCAATAAAGATCGGAATAAAAACGATTTAAAAAATATATATCTTGGGGAAACGAAGGAGCTTTGGCAAGCATAGGGAATGGCTTCTATAGCAATATATTGCTTTCTTGCGTGATGTCGTTACGAGCAGCTGTTGTCGTGGCCTACTTGTTTTTACACATACCCAAGTTTTAGCGAATATTCCTCACTTTTAACGTCCAACTTTATCTTAACTTTGAACTATAAAACATTCATTTAATTAAATCTACAACAATTACATTTTATTAAAAAGTTAATTTTCTTTTTAACCTAAATATATATTTAAAAAAAAACTGTAAATTTCTACGACTTATCTAGTGTTAATATGATATGCACTAAATAGGGTTGCCAGATGTGTAGAAAAAAGGAAAACGGTCAACTATACTACTATGGTATCGGTTGAAATTTTTCAGACCGGACACAACAAAAAGCCAGATTGTCCGGTTTCTAACAGCCCTACAGTTGCCCTAGATGACAACCCCTTTTTTACGCGGGGGAAATCTTTTATAGATGCCTCGTCGTCTCGGAGAAGATGACGAGGTGATGTTGGACTTCCCGGTACCGGTACTGAATACCGGGTATACGCGTCTTAAACCCCTGTGGTAAACTTCTCAACGTCATAAAGTGAGGTCCCAGGGACGCTATCGCATGCATCCGTTACCCCACATACGCTTGGCCGTTAAGCCCCACCTCATTGGGGAAAAAACACCAATTAAATGAGCGGCAGTCCAACCCTGGGACTACCGCTCTTAGCTCGGTAGATAACGGTCCACTATCCTGGGACCCTCTATCCACTACCTGAGGACGCGCCCGATGGGCGACTAGCAGCTAGACTAGACTAAACTAATCTTCACCATTACCATTCTGTCTACCACTCTTTAAAACAAACTTATAATTATGCGAAAACATTCTTAATAAAAAGTAACTAAACTTACCTGCAATAAACCGTAGAAACTTAATTTTAATTAAGTATTCCAACTCGATGCGCACGTTTCACTTACGACCTTCGACGATTAGAAATAAAGCTTAAATTCCTAAAAAATATCAACTAAGTAAAACCTCTTTCGAAGTAGTACGGGATTTTACGAGTAAGTACATAATTTTCAAACTGAAACCTCAGAGAGCTTACTTACACTTTCCCGTCGATAAACGTATTAAAATTCGTTCAGACGAACTCTATTCAAGTAGACGTGGTGTGAAAATAAGGCGGTAATATTCACACCCGGTCTAGTTTCTCACCTCGTCTGATGACATGCCTATCTTGCCCTACATCTATATTATGTTACATAAAACACCTTTTATACACTACAGTTAGTTCACATAAACAATATTTGTGTTGTAGCATAATAAGCCTTATGAACGTTCTTTAAAAATGACACAAGGAGATTTTCGTTTTGTGATCTTTTTGTGAATGGTTTATAAAAAGATGACCTAAAAAGACGAAGCTGTATTCTATGAAAATATTATATTTTTGTAATATTTTGCTTTAAATATAGTAGGTTTAGTGGGATTATAGTAAAAGCTTACTTAAACTATTTAGAAAAACAATTGATAAAGTTTGAACTCAATTTAAAAGCAGTATTTTGTTTTATAGCAGTTTTTGCAGTCCATGAGCGGACACAACTGCTACCACAGAGAAATGTCTGTAGGCAGCAGTCACCTTCACTATGTCGGCTCGAGGAGATGAATGTTCAACCGTCCTGGCCAATACTTCCAAGATGACACCGAAACGCGACTAGTTAGGACTTCGTGGGTTAAAAATGGTAACCCAGAGGCCGTGTGTGCTAATAACCATCACAGCTCTGCTTACCGCTCTTGAATTTTTTTTTTTTTTTTTTTTTTTTATTGTAGCTCGACATGTGACAACACTCCGCCTGATGTAAAGCTAGAGTGCGGTCCATGAATGGAAACAACTGCTACCACAGAGAAATCTCTACGGGCTGCAGTCGCCTCCACTATGCCGGCTCGAGAAGACGAGCATGTACCATCTAGATTGACAGTGCACACTCCTCTCTTATATCTGGCTACTTTCAAACTATCCCCGAAACGCGACAAGGTCACTTTACGGGTGTTACATTCGAAAGTGGTGGTACTGCCCCAGGACGACAGACTGGAAAATAACCATCATCAGTCTGCCTACCACTCTTTAGTAGTGCCTATAGGCACTGAGCGACCAAAGTACATATAACAAAGTTACATTGGTACCGGTCTTTAGCGAGGTTCGAACACGGGTCTCATTGATCGTGAGTTCACGCGTCTTACCGCTAGACCACGGCCGCTCAATTTTTAGCTAAGTGAATATTTGCATGTCGGTAATGAAGTTTTCTACTAATGGGAATTGCCTATAAAAACGTAAACCATTTTTCACTTTTTTTGTAATTAATTTTTCACTCATTAATTACTGATGGTAATAATTACAAAGGAAATAAAAATAAAGGCATAAATTAAATTTATTTCGTAGTGTTTTTTTAATTGTAATTTTTTGCTGCTTTTTTTGTATTTTTTAAAAATAATATAAATATACATATATAATATATTAACTCTTTACAAATAATTATTATATAGAACAATGCCCATTTTTGAGCCCACTTGATATTTAAAACTACGTTTGTTAATAAAACAATATTCTAAAATAATATCTTATTTTTTCATTAATTTATTTCAATTATATTAACATATTGTTTGCCAACCAATGAATGAAATAGATAATGTTTAATTACATAATAGATAGATATCATCAATTATAATTAAAGCATTTAATATAATAATAACCTCAAATATTAGATCGGAAACATCTAATTACTCAATAACCCGGGTTCAAAAATAAAAATTGATTGGTAATAAAGAATGTATATTTATTTACTTATAAATAAAATAAAATTTTATATTTGTGGTATCAATTAATGGCTCTTGGTATATATATTTATATTAAGTTATGTTTTATAAAAAGCTGTTCGATGCCCTAATATAATAATAAATAAAATAAAATAATAATAATAATAATAAAATAACCTAAAAATCATTGACAAACACGAGAAAAAAATCTTGGACCCATTTCTCTTATGCGAATGGGCATTTTCCTTTAATTATTTTTTAAAAATAATTTTATAATCTTTAAATATGGGAATTCTGCGAAATGAATAAATTGGATTTCCAAAATACAAATAGGGTAAGTATCCATAACGTAACCGCGATAGTTGCCATATATTACGAAGAAGGTAACACACAGAAGCTTGTGTGTGAACAGTTGGCGATAATGGGTAAGCTTACCCTAGGGAAATGCATTGTTAACAATGCGACCGGTAATTTTACATTATAACAATGAACAATTTGAATAAAAGACTAGTGTTTAAATTAATGCTTGAGAAAACGTCATCACCATTTCATAAAAACAGATACATACATCTCATGATTCTTTAATCGGCTGTGAGATATTTTTAATTTGTTTTTTGTATACTTTATAATAGGGTTGGTTATCAATCCATTAATAAAAGTGCTTATTTATTTTTTTAAATTACTTTTATAGTATATTTCTGTTTAGTTTGTCAAATATAAATAAGTATATTTCACCGTAGTACCTGTTGTCTCAATTTTAGCTTAACACTTGTCGAGTTACTATTTAAAATTATATTACAGAATATGTTGTAAATTAAGTGTACTATCTTCCATCCAGAATAAGAACTGCAGAATCTTGAATTGCAATATAATCTTGATTCGTTTTCAAAGAGCGTCTGAAGGCAATGCATCTGCAACTGATAAAGTAAATTGCTTCGAACTGAGAGATCAGTGAAGTCCGAAATTTCTATTTATTTTACGAGACACCATTTAGAAGAAAATAATTAAGATAAGAAAATAATAAGAAAATCGTAGAATTGTGTTTAATGCATATTATACTTTACCTTTTGGCTCACACATATATTTTTCAGGAGAAAGGCAAAAAAAAAAAGGAAAAATTAAGACAATTGTTTCAATGGCATTGTGACTAGGTCGGAATAGCTATAAGCAAATTTCCTTGTAAGGCTTACTCTAGCTTTACACAAGGCGATGTACAGTCACGTGCTGTTTTAATAAAATTATATTTATATTTTATATCATTTTAAAATAAGGAATACAAGAAAAATATATGACTTAAACGAAGAAATGTGAAAGTAGAGAACTATATAATGGTTTTGTTGTTATCTACCCTCAACTTCAAACCGTTCCCTTTGAAAAAGAAATAAGAAATCCTAAACTCTATAAATCAGTGAGCTTTAGACATATCGCTGTGCGGTTAAGGGCGAGTTTACATTCTTAACTGCATAATATACGTAACCAGAGACATTTCCTTTCGATAGGGAGGTATTTCGATTTTTACAATACTTCCCCTTTATGATTTTTCTACGATACTTCTTCTTTTGGATTTTTGCATTCGGTGGATTGATTTAGAATTTTTTTTGGGAGTATGTAAACAAAATATTCGAAAATACTATTCGTGCATAATTGTCTGTATTGTAATCACCAATCACCACCTTCTCTATTATTTTATTCATAAATCTAAAGAGTTTAAATTTAAATCGTAGTATGAAGAGTGATGGGGATTAGTTACTAGCCAGCCTGAATGTGGTCGGGAAAACACTGCATTGCCTGTACAGGTTCGTGTTTTAAAGTCAGTATAGTAGAGACGACGACGGTTTCATATACTTCTCGGAGGTAGCACTTGTTTCGGTAACATTAGTCGATATGAAAAATATCCATAAGGGTTTAATCTATATATTATTTATCATTATATGTGCCTAATTTAAATGTGTTGTATTGCGTGCATCTATCAGCTTTATACATTACAAATCTTATGATACGCATGTCACGCATGCCATGCACATATGTGTTTTAACCTTAAACGTTAGAGGTAAACATAAAAATGTGTCAGTTCCATTCAAGAAATCTCCATGATGTTCTATCAAAGATAAATACAATCCCCTAATGCCCATCAAAAGCCGTCGCAACAGGCCAAAGTATTTAACCCTCAAAGATGTTCAGATTGCTTATACCTACTATGTCTTAAGTCTGATCAGAATCTACTAAATCCACTTACATTCCTTATTCTTTATCCGCTCATGAAAATCTTGCTAAAAGGCCTTTTGTTGTCCTTCGTCCGACATGAAATAAAAATGTATATTTCATACGAACATTTTTTGTGTTCTGTTTTATTCAGCTTTTGTTAGATAACTTTTAATAACGGCAATGTTACATGAACAGAAGATTGCCTTGTTTTTAGAAGAAAAATGTAGCTTCTTATAATTTCCACGATATTTTGTACATACTCGTAATATACAAACATATAGGTTTTGCAGTATTTTAAATTTGTATCACAATGTAAATTTTTATATTTTCTCATAAACATTGCAATTGTTAAAAATCCACAAAAAAATAATATTGCGGCGAATTTTGATTGCGATTTCATATGATGAATAATGTTACTGTAATTCTTTTTCAGGTTCAAATAAAAAAAAAATGTAATTGAAGTTTTTAATTAATTAAATGAAATAGAAAAAACGGAAATTAAACATAGTATTAATTCAAATTTAATAACATTAAAATCCATTTCAAAGCAAAATTTCAATAATGAAAGTTAAGAAAATGTAATTTTAATTATATCTGCTACGAAATGGTATGCAAATGTTTGTTTTATTCCGCGACTGTGCACACTTTAATCGGGTCGTCCTAATTAAACCTAATTCGCTAAGCAACGGCTGTTTGTTGCAGAAAAGTTGCCAACTTCCCAAAATGTCCTTGATTTTAACAGTCAAACAGGTCGGGATCTGTGTTTGTGCAAACAAAATATGCAAAGTAGGTGCGGGTACTACGCGATACGGGCTCGAGTTGATTATGTGCGAGCACGCCGCGGCCTGTTGGACTTCCACTCGTCCTACATTCTGGATAGCTAATAAAAATTACAAAAATGTTATTATACAATTTTAATTTTTATGTTTTAGTTTTAGTCGCAATATAATGTTAGTTTTTTTGTTTGAAGTTTGATTTATACACTTCTCTTTGTGTATGCCTGCTTATGTGCATCTTTACATACTTGTGTACTAGAATACATAAAGAGTGGTAGGCAGACTGATGATGGTAATTTGTCCAGTCTGCCGTCCTGGGGTAGTACTACCACTTTCGAATGTAACACCCGTGAAGTGACCTTGTCGCGTTTCGGGAATAGTTTGAAAGTAGCCAGGTATAACGAGAGGAGTGTGCACTGTCAATCTGGATGGTACATGCTCGTCTCTTCAAGCCGGCATAGTGGAGGCGACTGCAGCCCGTAGAGATTTCTCTGTGGTAGCAGTTGTTTCCATTCATGGACCGCACTCTAGCTTTACATCAGGCGGAGTGTTGTCACATGTCGAGCTACAATAAAAAAAAAAAACGTAAGTAATCTGAATTAATATGTAAGTAATTATTGTTTCAAAGCTTTCAGCAAGTTTTAAATATTTACATAAATAATGCTACATTTATCTCAAAATACTAGTACTAGTAGAATAAGAATTTAAGATTGGCACTCGTCGTGCAATGTGTGCGTCCTAGTTGGCAGTGGCGCAGCTAGACCAAACCTGGACGTCGACGACATAGCGACATCAGTTTTGAGAGGCCTCTTTTATTTCCCAGTAAATTAAACCACTGTTTTAGCTTGTTAGCTACGCCCATCGCCTGTCGCCACTAATTTGAGGAACAGGGGAAAATATATTGTTTTTCCTGTAAATAAACTTATTTTTATTAATTTATTGTTTACTTGCAAGTATTAGATATATCTATCTATTTGATGGTATATATATTTTTTTATCTATTTATGCATTCTCTTAGACTAACATTGACAAAAAGATTTATTGTTTGTAAAATGAAACTTTACAGTACTCGCTTACAAATACTTAAGAAGGATTTTATCTCCCCCAAATGCAATTTATTTGAGTGCAAGATGTCTGAGTTATTTCAATAAATCACAAAATACGTATCGAGTTTCAAGAGCACCCTTCTAGAGTTTACTCGTTCACTACTAAGGGTTGTTATTATGAGGGTGCTATAAGACTGTTAATTTATACATTTAAAACGCAATATTAGAAGTGTTGAGAAAGCTAATAATGTCTTGTACTTTTTATTTATAGACTAAAACACGTGCAACTTAATGGGCAGGCATGCGTGCACGGTCTGATATATGTAAAACTCTACAAAACCGTTCACATATATCGACATGTGACTTATTGGTATCTATCAGTTTCAAGATTATCTGGTGTTATTGTACATATGTACAATAACATGTATGTGTATATGTATCCAGAAGATATAGGAGATTATTTTTAGACCCCGTCTGATGTCAAACTAGAGTGCAGTCCATGAGTAGAGACAACTTTTATCATAGAGTATGTAGAGCAGCAATAGTCTCCACTACCGCTAGGTGAGACGGTGCACATCCCATAGTTTATACCCGGCCAGTCCGGCTACTTCCAACCTAATTTCAAGTTAGATTACTTTACATGTGTTAGTGACACTTGTGATACTGGCTGAAACCAGCGAACTGTTTAACTTTTTAAAATGAAGTATCCATCGTAGCTATGAAAATCTTTAAATAAAGCGACGATACTCGAGTTAATAAGCATAATAAACGCTGTCAAAATAGCCATCACGACCGACATTAGCGCTCGTTGGTAAACATACAGAAATATTTTAGTAAAGCACATGCAAAAAGTTGACACGAAACAAAAACTCTTGCATATCTCTCCATTGGACAGCAAGGCGCAGCAATGTGGATGTAATGAATACCTGTCAGGACGCGCGTGTGGGCGCTCTTTGGCCCGCTCTAAGTCGAAGGCAAACATTTACCCTTCGCTCAACAGTAATTGTTTAAAATTGAGGCTAACTGTGTGGGCCTCGTCCGTTTCACTCGCCCAGTACCCCGCACGCCCGGCCCTCTACCAACAACACTTGCTTTGTTTAATATCTATGATAAGCAGATACTTTGTAGCTTAAGTGGTGTCAAGGGGAGTGCAACGGCTTGTGTTATATCTGACTAAAACATGTCATGTACGAGTAACATATTACTAACAAATATCCCAAAAGAACGAGCTAAATATAAATTTATATTTTATGTAGGTATACTTTTTATAATGGACAATAATAGTGTTTTTGTTTGTAAATTACAATGGGCGGTAAGTAAAATTTAAGCTAGACATTTTGTATAAATGATAGGTACTTTGACCACCTAATGCGATAGTAAATTAGGGTGTTTCGAAGCGGAGTAGCGAGGTCGCACCACGCTGACGCGGGCATTAACTGATTTATACGCAGCTATTATCAAGCTTAGACCGTCCACGTTGAAGCAGAACTAATTTTAATAGCGTTTAGTGTTATACACACAAAATTTTAAGAAACTAAATTGTATGTTTAGAGTCCACCATTTCAATAGAAAATGTTTAATCATATCAATTTATATTTTAGTATTAAAAGAGATAATAAAATAAACTTTGTATTATAGGAAATCAAACTATCTATCTATAAATCAAACGATACTTTATAAATCTGAAATGGAGCAGTCGACAACACTATTCTTGCCTCGAGCAATAACAATTCGAAATCGATTTAGTTTCGATTTAAATTAATGCTGTAAAAATTTAAATGTAGTAACTTGTTTATTTAATTAGTAGATAATTACTAGTTATTTTAAAATATATAAATTTAATCTGTATTAAGTTAAAGAATCGATCTTATTGATCAGGGGTTGAATATAGTACAAAACGAACTGACTAGCTACCCGCTACTGGCTCACAATAGTGTATTGTTCTTGCCATGTCGAATGTATCGAGCAGGAACGGGCCGCGGGATAAACTTGTATTATGTGAACTTTTGCTCTCATTATTGGAGAAATGAGGAAAAATACGGTGAGCGAAACATTGTTTGTGTGTTGTCATCTTGGATTCTTGTTGACGATAAACTAGCTTTGCTTTTCTTTCACTTTGGTTTTACGTTAGGATCTTTTAAAAATACGAAGACATAGAAAGAGTATACTGTTTTGTTTATTACAATCACATAATGGTCATTTTACAACAATATGAGCGGAGATGAGCGGAAAAGAGAGGAGATCATCTTTCTGATGGATGATGCATCCGTTCATCTCCACCACTCACTACAAAAAGTATCATGATCCCGTTCATTTTATTATCATTACACTTTTTTATTATTGAAGCTCGGCATCCTAATATAAACTATTGATAAATTTATACAGGCAGAAGTCGCCTTCGTTATGCCGGCACGAATGTGCATTTTCCAGATAGACAGTGCACACCCCTCTCGTTATACCTACCTAGCTACTTTCAAATTGTTCCCGAAACTCAACAAGGTCACTTCACGGATGTTATATTCGAAAGTGGTGGTACTACCCCAGGACGGCAGACTGGCCAAATAATCTTACTTAATATTAGTAAAAAAAACCCTCTTTATCTATTTATAAGTACTAAATGCGGACTTTACACATGTTAACAGTTTATCTTCAAGGATCAAATTGCAATCCCAGTGACAGCAAACAAAATATGACAATGTTGACTACACGGCTAGGCATAATTCATTTCATTCTAATTATTGTTGGGGCTGTCTGAAACAATTTATTGCCGTTGGAAGTTTAAGTTAGGCAATTTTAGTAATAAAATAGATGTAAATCTTATATACGAGAATATCTTCATTAGGCGCATTCTTAAATTAGTCGTGTTATGTTGTTTTATTAAGATTTATGTTACTTAATATTAATCAGTTGGGTGTATCGTAAAAATTCAATAAGTGAATTTAAATTTTTAATGAAACCTTTTTATAGCGGGATAACTTATATTGTATTAGTTATTTTATCCTCTGCTAATGTTTTTTTTAAATTTATAATTTTCATGATGGAATATATTTACATTTACAACCAGGTTGACAGCGCTTATTATATCGGGCTACTTCCAAGCTCATCGAAACGCAACCAAGTCGCTTTAAAGACTATCCCTATCCTACAGGACAGCAGACTTCAAAGTCAGAATATGCAACTTGTCAGAAAACTAAAGACACCAAGCTCACGTTTGTTCAAATAATTTGAAGTAAAATAAATTAGAATGCCACCCCATGGACAGAATTTCTGACCCTTGCTTAGCACAATATTCAGCTAACAACATTAAATTTATCCCTTAGGGCAGTAGCCTTCCCTGCATCCTCAAATCATGTTATAAAACTGTACCGTAGTTTACAATCCGCAATTTCATTTTATAGATATTGGTCAATAAATCAGTATGAGTAAGATTTTCAGTTACTTTCTTTGTTTCATATATTTTATAGATATCATAACTCTTTGTATAAGTCATAATATAAACTTATTTTTATAACTCCTGCACCTCTTCCATCCTGTTCGAGCAGCTCGGATGCAATACAAGTCGGTTTAACGGGCGGTAACGTGTAGTTAGCATTCAGTCAGCATTACTTAGCTGTCAGCAGTTAGAACTATACTCTCCGAGTAACATCGGACTACATCGAGGTCCAGTGCAATCATGTCCAGAAAAACCTCATCCTGACTACAATTTTGCAGTTAATTTTGCTGTAGAAAGATTCAAATTAAATAGAAAGATGTATTTATAAAAAATATATTACTACGAAAATATTATTAAAACATTTGAAGGCAATGTATTAAACAGGTGGACGTTCCCATTGTGAAATGTTTTTCTATCATCGTTCCCCTGAACATTTCTATCGCCTTAGGGAATGTTGCAAGTCGTCTTAATAGAGTTAGAGACGTACAGTACTGCAGACTGCGTCCCTTGGGGCGAACTTCCCCCATGCCCCAAAAATGACATTAGCTTCTTTTGTGAAACTAGTCAAAGATGTTGTGTAGAGATATCTACAAAAGAATTTTTATCGTTTATTTTTTCATTGGAGAATTTCTTTCCAGAAAATAAGTTGTAATAATATACAATGTTAAATATCACATAAATACGCTAATAATCGCCTAATAATTATACAGCAATATAAATATGAGGTTAATGTCTTATTTAGACTTCAATTACCAGTCAAAGCCATTAAGCAAATTATCGACTCTTATACTAAAAATGTTTACCAAATGTTACAATGTTATGAATAGTAATAAAAATTCCCTGAACGTAATTACCAATATGTGAATTCCTTGTAGCCATTATGGTAAATCAGCACGTGCCTGTGACATAAATATTCACATTATTGCGTAGAATGCGACGAGCCCTAAAGCTACAAAGTTTTTTTTTCTCAGTTCGATCTCCCGTTGTGCATTTCAACATAAAAGAGATTTAGGCGTAACATATCGGTGCAAAGCGATGGAGGGTGACTATCGGTTGGCACATCGCCTCCTGTTTTGCTATTATTCGCTATAATGTGGGTGAAGTTAGCTCGTCACCGCCAGGGTCGCATAATTGTCTCTGAGCTTTTATTGGGAATTCTTTTATTTATAACGTTGTGGGGTTCGCAACGAAATCCCGGATTATTTGGCTAACAAATTATATCGAATCTGCAGAGAATAGGACGTGCCAGTCAATAAATCAATTTATGGGTTCAATATTAGTCGGATGGCAGTAGGCTGAACAATGTTGGCACGATTTTAGAAACATTTATTACTTTTTTTTTTTGGATATCTATTTGTGACGTGCGGACAGTTTGCTATTTTTATTAAATAGAATAAATGATATCTATTTTTTTTCAAACCGATTTTAAGGTTTTTCTATTGTTATAATACATTTTTATTACAATAATGAAATTCAGCTTGGAAGTACACTCGCTTATGTCATCAAGCCAGGATAATGGAAGCGACTGCTGCCTGCAGAAATTAATAGAATAAAGTGAATAAAGTAACATACATTAATACAAAAAATGTTTCGACCTTCGTATTCAATGTTACACTTCTGTAACCCCCATTTATCCTGAAAGCAAACTGTATTATTAATTGGGTAACCTATTAATTAGAGTTGTGACCTCGCTGCTAGTGAGATAGGGCAAACAAAACCGTTTAGGGAAAACACCAAATATTAAGCCTCATATGAAGTAACTTTTTATGGTAGTTCAGCATATTATGTCCACACTCCAGCTAATGATAATCTAGATCGCGATTCATGAGCGAAAACAACTGTAACCACAAAGATATGTTTGCAGACAGAAGTCGCCTTCGCTATGCTGTTTTGAGGAAATGAATGTGCACCACCTAGGCCGGCAGACTGGACTAATCTTCAGTCCGTCCTTTCTTAGTTCTTACACTGAAAAAAAAAACAGTATAAGCTAATTTTTAAAATTTATATTTAGGCGAATAATGTTACAAGTAAACAAACGTTCTGTTTACAATAGATGTGATTAACAGCTTTGTTTGTAATTGACACAAACAATATAGGCATTTATAAAAGCATCAAAGAGATCAATTATCACAACGCGTGCGGTATACTCGCTTTGATAAAATGTTTGAATAAAAAAACTCGATACCTAGCTGTCCGAATTTTAGATCGATACAGGTGAAAGTCACCCTAACAAGGCAGAGTTGATTAATGAATCCACACGATAACAAATGTCGCATTCACCCGGCAGCCGCCTTGCAATGAGTTCACATAATTCCCGTAATAGAACGACGCCACTTCGCCTATCAGAAAGACGAATTGTGACAAATATGCACCATTAATATACATTGATATTATATCTTGTCATTCTACTTTGAAAATATTTTAAAGAAACGTATAACCAATAAATTAAGCCGTGTTATATACATAGCGTGTTCTAACCGCTATCACATATATATTTAAGTCTGCCAGCAAATGTGACCTCTGTGCTGTTTTGATTATGTGCTTATGTGCTTCTTGAAAGTGGTGATATTAACTCGAGATGGCAGACTGGACAAAGAGAGCAGAGGGATGATAGCTAGGTTTGTTAGCTGTTTAGTCTTCCGTCCTGGATTAGTACTTTCTGTGAAGAAACCTGAATGTAGATTTCGTGCGGACTCCCTTTTCGCAATTGAGCAGATATGGTTTGATATTTCTCAGCAAGTTAGGAGATTTTTTATATTCCTGCACAACTCTGGGAGTCTGCCATTCTTCCCGTCCGTGCGACCGCACTCTACCTTAATATCAGGCGAAGTTTAAAAAAAAGGCCATAATCATTCTGCCTACTGCTAAATACAGAATTAAATAATATGTATTGCACCATGCAAATCTAATAGTCATAAAATACGATATATTAAATTAATATAATTATTTCTCAAAGACAGACATTGAATAATAGAAATACAAGTAGGAAAACCCTTCTGAAACTTATAATACTGCCGTACGTCATAACGAAATGCATGCACCATTAACCGACAAAATTATAATACAGCCAACACGATCTGTCATTCTATTTTATAATGCAAATATGTCGTAAAGACTTGCACATACGGCAGATATAAATAAAGGGCACGAACTGAAACTAAGAATCGACTGAAGGGAATAATAAATTAATCGTATTTTAATTGTGTATAACTGTCTGACGTTTCTATTTAAATTAGTCATTCATTAAATAGACTTTAGAGAGATGTTTTTCATTGTTGAGTATATTATACTTTTATATACAATAATGATATTTAAAGGTATTTTTAGACATACAAACAATTTTTTTTAAATTGTAGCTCGGCATATGAAAACACTCCGCCTGATGTAAAGCTAGAGTGCAGTCCATGAATGGAAACAACTGATACTGCAGAGAAACCTGTTCGGGCAGCAGTCACCTCCACTATGCCGGCTTGAGGAGACGAGCATGTACCATCTTAGATTGACAGTGCACACTCCTCTCGTTATACCTGGCTACTTTTAAACTATTTCCGAAACATGACAATAATTATGTGTCGCAAAATCGCAGTTCAGTGCCTCCGTTGTCCAGGTAACATTTACTTCAAAGCAGATGGGTTCCTTATTGATAGGCATTCGTGAAGAAAAAAAACACTGCTAAAAGGGTGAAATGGGGTTAAAAGTTGTATGAAGGTAGGGAACATTTAATTAGAACATTTAGGTTAATAGTTCTAAATAATGAATTCATTAAATACACATTTAAAATCAACGATAAGGTTCGATGGAAAAATATCTCTACGCGTACAAAGACATCGATAAAAAGAGCATGCTAAGAATAAATTTAGAACTTTATGTAAATATATAATCAAAAGCTACTTGAAATTGTGATCATTAATAAAACAAAAAGCTTAGTGTAATCATTATTCTAGAGGGTACTATATCCCAAAGGGTTTACAAATGCATGTGTAAATTATGCAGTAGGGAATTAATTGCCTTGGAGAAAAGGTGCAAATAGCTTTTAACTTAGCTACTGTTTTATTTAATTTAAAACATTTTATGTGTAATTTACGAATATAAATATTTTTGGTTATAATTATTCCACTACAACTTAAAATAAAAATTACATTATATTCTAATGATTATATTCCAGTAAGAATAATAATTTTTTAATACTATTATAACCATTTTCTTTTTTACATATTTCGTTTGATGTTTATTTATTATTAGCCCAGTACGCCGTCCATGAAGTGACCCAGTAGCGTTTCGGGAACAGTTTGAAAGTAGCGAGTGAAGTGCAATGCCAATCCAGATGGTGTATATTCGTCTTTTTGGGCCAGCATAGCGGAGGCGACTACTGTCTGTAGAGGTTTCTCTGTAGTAGCAGTTGTTTCCGTTCATGGTGATGATGTTTTTGAAAAAGGTTTCATGGGTGAAATAAATTTTTATTAATATATTTTTAAATAATATATTTTTTTAAGTAATTATTAAGTAAAATTAAAAAAGTATCCTGGTTTGTATAGTATAGATATTGTATTTCGCATAGGTTTTTGTTATTCGATGTTTAAGGCTGAGTGATGTAACATCGCCTGTTATACGAGTATAGCAGTGGGTGAATAGAATTGGTAATTTAATGGTAGGTTAGAGTTTTGTAAGTATTATTATTTATACAATAATAAGAGTTTATCTTGTTATTTTAATGGTGAAGTTTAGTTAGTTAACTTTACGACAAAATATAATAAAATTTGAATAATGTTCACGCACTTACTTCTAAGAGGGGGGATCGTAAAAAACCTAATTTTTCCTAATTAATCTTTCGTTCGTTTCTTTCAGTAGTTAAACTTTTTAGAGCGCTATTTTTATTTGTACTGTAATTTTAGATTTTATAACCCCTTGCCACTTCGTTTTTTATGTGCTGTGAATGACTCGTACCATCTGTGGTTAATTTATTTCGATTTCCTTCACTCTTCCAACTTCCGTTACACGAATAATAAATCCGTCTAATAAAACATTTAAGTAGTTTTCTTTTTCAAAATCAAATTGTCAATTCTTGTCAACAGTTTGATAGCTTTATGCGTGTTTCTTTCATTTATATTACTTTCTTGTTTAGGTAATAAAATGAAATATATTTTATTATTACAATTGTTTGACACATTATATTCTAGTAATACCTCTGTTCTAACTTTTTATCGACAATCCTTCTAATAAGTGCTGGCCTAAGTACGAGTACATGTTGAGGGTGCGCAAATTTTTTGGTAAGCCCCCCTAAAGCGTGTTTTTTTTTTGAGTTTCAGCTGAAACGTTATAATAGAAATATTATAATAGAAAATGCATCTAAATAATTAATTTCAAGATTTTTCGAATAATTTATTAGATTACTTATATAAATAATAACATATCATCGGCTGATTACTTTTATATTACGAATAAAATTTCACGAGAAAAAAATCCCTTGCAAGCTGGACGTCCCTAAGAAGCGTTTGATTTTGTCCTCAAAGGGTGGCACCGCTTCAACTTCTCTCCGTCACATGTTTACACGGTAAGCTTTACTTTGCAGTTGAGATCATTACTAACTATAAATTTTAATATTCGTTCAAAAGTCCTTGACTAATTAAAACATTTTAAAATGTCTTGTGTCACAACTAATAACGATTACTGTGACGTCAACGCCCTTTTAGAAATGTCTCGAGTATGTTTCCAAACATGTGATACCAATTATACTTCGGTCCTTTTTTTGTTAAAAATTAGAGTGTTAAAAATAAACAAAATCTTATGCTATATTACATATAGCATTTTAGATATTATCATTGCGAAGAGAATAGTTAAAATTATTTCTTTAGACCTTGCACGATTAGATTAATTGCTCAAAAAGACTTGAAGAGGTACATAATGGTCCACAGTCTGCAGGCAGGCAGGCAGCAATCGGGACACGTGCGAGTATATGCACAATCCAGGTTGACAGTGCACCATCTTCTCCTTATACCCAGCTACTCGAAAGCTAATCTTGACACAAGATTAGATGTTTAACTTTTAAAAAAAGTGGGATAATAACCATCGTCAGTCCGTCTACCGCTTCTAATTTGTTATTTTTTTTGAAGCCATAAACATTACGGAGAGAAAAAATAAAATAAATTAAAAGTAAGAAGGGTGGTCCAAGAAAGGGTTAGAGAGTACAAATTGCTTTTTTTTCTTAATGCCTTGAGAATCCATAAAGGCGTGAGTTACATTAATATTACAGTAGCGTAAAGACTATGATTGGTTAATAATTAATTTTAAGAATCATAAATAATTTAGGCTGTTCAAGAAAAAAAAAGCAGCTGCATCTATAAATACTCCTTCCATCGTCTTCAATCAGGATAAACTTTTTTAAACACTGGCAATGGTCTAGCGGTAAGACTCGTGAACACACGATCGATGAGACCCATGTTCGAACCTCGCTAATTCTGACCGGTACTAATGTAACTTTGTTATATGTACTTTCGTCGCTCAGTGCCTATAGGCACTATTAAAGAGTGGTAGGTAGGCTGATGACGGTTATTTGTCCAGTCTGCCGTCCTAGGGTAGTACCCCCACTTTCGAATGCAACACCCGTGAAGTGACCTTGTCGCGTTTCGGGAATAGTTTGAAAGTAGCCAGTTATAGAATACTGCCTATCTACCTGTTCCTAATATTCTCTTCTCCTCAATTACGTCTTCCTACTAAATATAAATATCCTATAAGTATTTTGTTATGTATATTCTATCTATTTATTTATTTATTATTTTCCTATTGTGCACTTTGTTTCTATATCTCTCATACTATTCTTCATCACATAGGTTGCCTGGAAGAAATTGCTGCTTAGCAATAAGGCCGCCTATTGTGCTACCTAATTTAATAATTGTATGTTCTGTTTGTTTTTTTTTTTTTTCGCACAATAAAGAGTTTTTATTATTATATTATTATTATTATAGCCCGCACAGGTTTCTCTCTGTAGTTGCATTCCATTCATGGACCGCACTCTAGCGGCGGAGTGTAGTCACATGCCACAATACAATACAATGATATTTTAAAAAAACTTCACGGATGGATGTTGTGAAAAATGGTGGTACTATACCAGGATCAGAAACTGGATTAATCCATCCTCTTACCTACTTTTATATGCTTCAACATAGTGTACAGGTTAAAAAATTAAAGTCAAACAGTCAGACAACTCGTTCGCGTCACTTCCGTGTTTGCGGCTAACAATCTGCAGTAGCACATCCGAGTATACGATGCGACCTGGTTACTTGTCCGGTTGATAACGTCAGCAATGCCGTATTGTGATTTACTTTAAGGATATTAAGTTTTTGCAACGACCGCAATTCTAGCTTTATTTAGATTGCTTTATGTTAAAAAAAGCGCTTAGGTGTACCTATTGCCATGGTAACTAGATTTATGATCACCGGTCATTGCTCACGGCAAATTAATCAAACACAGTATTAAGTGCAAAAAATAATGCCTCAGTCAATTAAAAATATTATTAATTGTATACTCTTGGGCTCTGACAGTTTGTTCGTGAACATAATTTTATTTATGTCTGTGCGAATCTGACCCTGACAGGTGAAGAACGATGGACATCACTCGTCTCTTCATTCTCAACACAACCAATGTTTACTTTTAATACTTTTGTAATGAGTTCGCTACACGCCCCTAGATGGCGTTGTTTAGTAATATTAAAAGATTTTTTTTAAATTTTAGCACGTCATATGACCTCACTCCTGATGTTTAACTAGAGTGCGATCCATGAACAGAGGCGAATGCTATCAGAGAAGGGGATCTGCCGACAACAGTTGCGTCCGCTATGCCGGCTTGATGAGAAGCCTTTTGAAAGATCCCATGTTACAGGAAGAAGGAATATTTAAAATTAATAATGACAACACTCCGTATAATGTTAAGCTACAGTGCGGCCCATAAATAGAAACAACTGCTTGCTACTAGACATTTCAGCAGTCGCCTCCACTATGCCGGTTTGAGGAGAAAAAGTTGCACTATCCAGGTTCACAGTACACACTCTTATCTGCACTTGGCAGAAAGATGTTTTACTTATCACGTTTCGGGATTAGCCTTGAAGTAGCTGGATATAACGAGATGAGACTGTCCTGTCTTTCTAGATGGTTAGCATAGTGGAAGCTACATTCCTGTGTGGTATCAGTCGTCTTAGCACAATGACTGCATTTTAGCTTAACATCACATGCCGGACTACTATTAAGAACATGCATGTAGAAAATGATGGTCGAGAAAGAAACACGGTCCATCGACCTGTTCATCCCCGTAGGACTTACTTTAAGAAAATATACAGAGTTTGAGAGGTAATTGTCCAATCAAATGCTGACAATATACAATAGATGCTTCATCAATTTTGCCCAGTAAATCGTTCAATCTTGTATAAAATTCATGGGGTGTAGCATCGCGCAGAATGATAAATAAGTTAGAGGCTTCCCGAATATTCTCATTTAATACGTGACTTGTTTAGTGAAAATATATCCAATATGCGTATCAGTATAAAAGAAAGACAAAGGTTATCTGTCATATTACATTCAACCCTAAAGATGAAAAGTATTTCATTTCATTTGTTTTTATTATTGTACGCCTTGATGTAAAGCTGGTGTATGGTCCATTAATAAGAAACAACTGCTACTACAACGGCTTGAGGAGACGAATTAGCACCATCAAAATTAGCAGTTATACCTGACTACTTTGGTACATTCGAAAGTGGCGGTACAGACAGCAGACTGGGCTAATAATCATCATTAGTCTGCTCATATGCCCTCTCAATGGATGGTGCACACTCGTTTCCTCAGGCCAGCATAGTGGAGCGACTGCTGCCTGCAGACATTTCTCTGCACTGCTTAGCTTAACATCAGGCAAAGTGTGGTTACATGTCGGGCTTCTATAAAAATACATAAATTTAATTGTAATATGTATTTCTCAAAAAGCTCTGAACAATGGCCAGCATGTTAGTACATTAGTTTTTTGATAGAGTTGCTGTACGTTATGTGTCGCGCATTTTACGTATTATATTAGTAATGAATTTTATTAAAAATTTCTTATGTCATTCATCAAGCCATATTTAAACACTTCTGTTTGCCAGACTCCATTTTTAACCAAACTCATAAGTTCTTTTTCGCGCATTGACGAGAGGTCGTTAACCTTTTGATTCGTCGCAGTTTTTGCGAATAGAAATTAAATCATAAACGTCCAAACACCGGGTTAAACGTAGCATTTTTCTCCCATCGTGATCATCACTCAACGTCAAGCAGTAATGAGGCAGGACTTGCAAGTTCCGTGGAGACGAAATACATAAATCAACGAAAATTATTCACTCACGCCCCCCACTTACTATAACATTTCGATGAATGTCGATGCATGTTGAAAGCTTGTACAGATTATGCCATTACCTTTCTTGCACGACATTGTAAGTAGTAGATTAGAGCCTTCAAGAAATTGTACCTACATTAACCTTTCAATTTGTTCGCCGAAGACAACAATATTTGCTTTAAAGCTTCATTGTGTGTTTTACTTACAAATGACGATTTTTTATTTAGTATTCCCTATTAGAACAGAAGATTGGCGATGGTTATCAGCTGGAGTAGTACCACCACTTTGAAAGTAGTCAGGTATAATGAGAGGAGTGTTTCCTATCATTGGATGGTACATATTCGTCTCCTCAAATCGGTAAAGCGGAGGCGACAGCTGCTTGATTTCTCTCTGGTAACAATTATTTCTGTTCATGGACCGCACTTTAGCAGGACATCAGATGGAGTGTAGTCACATGCCGAGCAACTATAAAAAATAGAGATCCAACCATATAGCTTTACTGGTGTTGCATAAACAAAAGTCGCGGGTCGATTGCTAGGTCCTTGTAAAACATTATTCATAAGTAACACGTGATTAATGAAGAATTAAAGCAACGAAACTTGAGATTGTGTGTGATTTCCATATTCAATTGACTTTAGAATGAAGTTGATTTATAATGAAAACTACATAATAGTCATACAAGCCTTGTCGCCTTGTTTATCTTACTTAATTGTTAATCGATTCAGTTTCTTGCGTATGAATTTGTTAGATTAGATTATTATACACGATACCATTAAAAATTACTAATTTAAAATTTATACCTTCAGCTGATATCTTAAGGTTTGTTATCGGTTGATCTTTATCGAATTATACATCGAGTAACCGAGTCTGTCGTCCAGTATTGCCTCGGGCGTCTTCAGATAACTGTTATTACATACTGCTTCCCCGGTAAGCCGCTTCTGCAATTGATTTTTATCAAGACGACATTATTATGACGAAATTTTATAGACTTCATATATTCAAAAACTATAATTACAATTTTACATTTAACTTTGGTAATTGTTTTAATTTTTTATCCCCTGAAGCTATGGACCTTAAAGAGATAAAAACTACAAAATTTTCTAAACTAGTTTTAAAAGTTATAAGCACTGAATTCTATGTAATCAGGCTGACATCCCATTGGCACGCAGACATTTCTTGCAAGATTTATACCCGAAGTTTTCTGAGCATAGTTTTTATCTCCAACTTCAGGTATAGATACGTACCCATAGTCGCGAATAAATTTTATGGTAATTGAGTCAGATCTTGTATGTAAAATCGTTAAAGATAATATCAAGACAATAAATAGGAAACTGGTTAGCGCCAATGTAGTTTTAGTTGATGAGATAAAGTTCTTGTCGTGTTTGCACTAATATAGTTCCAGTTTACTGCCTGGTCAGGGCTGGCATCGTGGGTGGTTGCCGCTCATCGGCTTCCTGTGTTATCTGCGCGCAGGTTCTTAATGACAGCTATTTGGTAATGGCTGCCAACAGTGGCGCACGACTCATGGTAAAGTCAGAAAACTCACTTTTATGATAATTAGCCCAATAGACTATTTATTTATTCGCCGTTTTATAGGCCGCTCCATTATCTTTAGTGTCCTTTATTACTTTAAATATCTTCGCATGTGGAGCACCTTTTTTTTAATTCCAATTATATTTATAATGGGTTCATTATTATTCATATTACTTTAGAAACACAACTGTTGTTCTTTTTGGTTACAGAAGTGAAAGAATCTTGAAACTTTGCTTTGTACAGAAGTATGAATCTCAATGCGTTTTCTGAACTGCTACAATAAGAATTTTAAGATCTATTATAGATATTAAATTATATTATTTTTAAGGTTTTGGTAGTGGTTTTCTGGTTTGAAATTTGATATCAACTCATGCTCTAATTTTATCTACGTACTCGTATTTTTGTAAAACCTGCTTGTACTCATAGTGACCGTCCAATATTTTTAGAGATTAAAACACGGTGTGTTTTTAATTGCGAGCTCAAGTATTCAAAAATCTACTGGGCTACGATAGGTGTTGTGTTAAACGGTAGCTCTTTACATCTAAGTGCAATATGTGCTAGTATTTCTGAGTACCCTTGAAAGTCGGTGCGTGAATAAACTCGTGAGCAATTGAATAAGTTCCCAACATTAACAATTTAGCACTCTGTATGTTTTATATCACTTTTTTTTACGAGTACACAATGTAGGGCCAAGTCATTACGCATAATCGAAGTAATTTTTCACACATTTCACATTTTCACGCGAGGTTGCTTACACTTAGAGCATTAATTTACTTACTACACCTGCCAACAAAAAAAAAGTGATTGATGCACGTTTGAATGTGTACTTTTTGCCTAATGTTTTAAATAAATTTAGAGATTTTACCAATGTAAGTATAACTTTAATGTCTTTAATATATTTTGTATTATTTCCCTTCACTCACTTATTATTAATCCCTGGACGTAGTTATTATTGTTATTATTATTATTGAAATAATAATTATTATTTAAATATTATTTATAAGTTGACAACGCCTCTTTACAGCAGCTACTATTATTTCGTTATTGTTTTTATTTTGTTATTATTTTATAATGTTTTAAATATTTTGTTGTAATAGTTGACGTACAAAATCAGTCTACTTGTTAAATAAAATGAATTTTAATTTATTTGGAAAATTACTTTTCTTTTAGTAAGTATAATATAATTCTTATTAGAAAACGATAGTTCCTCTATTTCGGAAAATAAATAATGTAGCTACATGTAAGTTTATATTGTTGTATTTTTGTACAAAGATGTTAATACAATAGGAGAAGGAACTCGTGCATTGTTACCAGCTGACGCCAAACGAGACGGTCATAATTCATAAGAGATTTGGTTTGCACATAAATTTCCAGACATTGTTTTGTCATTGCATTTAGATACTAACTTGAAATACTTCAATATTATTTTCATGTTTTAAGATTAGTTTTTATTATTATAGAAAAATATTAGGTACTTATGTGATTTTTTAAATAATTTATTATATTTATTATTATTAATTCAAATGTTTATACACTAAGTTTAAGCACTGAAAAGCTAATTTACGCTGTATTTTTGTAGCAGTCCGCTGATGACAAGCTAGAAGACGAAAAGCAAAACGACTGCTGCCATAGAGATATATGTACGGGTAGCCGTCGCGCGTCGTCTTCTCTATGCCGGCTTAATGGTTCTTAAAGCACATTCGTGATAGCAATTCATTTTAGCAATTTCAAATTTCTGCCTGCCCTAATAACAATATTCTAAGTAAATATTCGTTAAACTATAAGCATCCTAGAGCTCGATTGCAGCTTCTAACCGCATTAACACACCGCCTCACTTCCGAGCGGTCAGCTGCTAGCGATGTCTAATTGAGGAGCTATCCTCGGAGCCTGCGGGTTGGTTAAGTGCGAGCTAAGTGAGCTCTAAGCTTGTCCCGGAGCCATTACTGTGGAGGTGGTGAGTAGAGGTGACTTATTTGCATGTCTCCGAGTACTTGTTAGTTATATCTCTGCAAATGCATTCAATTTAAGATATCGTTCGGAATTTATTAACTCGTAGAATTATTGCTTGTAAATTGTATGTTGAAACTTAACTGTTTCGTTTTAGCAAGGACACGCGCATGAGGTGTGTAGGAACATAAAGAGTGGAGTGGCCTTCCTGGGCGATTCCAGTGACGCAGTGCTTTTTCAAAAAAGAAGTCAACGAGGAATCTACAATCCCCAGTTAAGCACTGATGGAATTAACTAAGTTAATATATTATTTAATGTTATTTATTTTTTTTAAGCTAAGCTGCTACAGTATAATGTTGAAATAATTTTAAATCCATTCTATATCCTCGATTAAATTTAAAGCTGAATTTTTTAATTTACTAAACTTCGAGTGTTAAATTGGATACTGGCGGAACATACTGGTGGATTTACTCAAGTTATTTTCCTAGACTAGACTTTGACTATTGAATGACAAGACTTATTGAATAGTTACTTTAACATTTGACCCTGGGAAATAGTTATAGATAAAAAGAAATTAATAATAAATTGAAATTCTTACCGCTTCTCACTTACCCAAAGGTCGACTGGTAGATAAAGCCTCTCGGCTTTAAGTCCACCTTTTGTAAAATTACAATAAAGTATATAAATAAATAAATTCTAAAAGAAACACAGCGTTTCTTAGAATATCGCATTAAAATTAAAGCAATAAAAGTAGTAACTACATAATATATTCTAAGAGTATTCCCCCTCATCAGAATGCGGAGAGACGTTGCTCCAGTATGCGAGCCTCGTGGACTTGCCTATTACACTCAAAAATTCTCAGGAACCCTCCTCAACCGGAGTGGGGCTTTGTACAGTATGCAACTAGGCTACCCTTTTACTATTAGGCAAAAATTCTTGTGAAAAAATTAGGTCGTCTATGTACTCTATTTTACTAATGAAAAAAATTTATTTTTTTTGTAGAAGTAACATAGAAGTAAAATAGAAGTAACACTTATTTCAAATTTCTAGCTGGTATCAGTACCAATGTATCTTTATTATGTATACTTTAGTTGCTCAGTGGATATGGTTGTTATATTGGCGTTATTTAGAAGAGCAGTAGGCAGGCAGACTCATAATGGTTAATAGCCCAATCTACTCGTACAGTCACATGGTAGTACAACCTTTAAGTGTAATCCCGTGAAGTGTCCTAGTCGCGTTTCAAAAATCGACTACTACATTCCAATACGATTTAAAAAAAAATCTGAGAACGTAAATGTGCACATTTCACATAAATTGAAAAATTAAACAGTATTTGTTTATGACAGTAAATCGCCATTTAAATAAATCGCGATCATACAAAAATATTATAAAATTAATCAATAAACATTTTTTTAAAGATATGTTTAAGATAAGATTTGTATTAAGATATGAAGTGTATATGTATATAACAAGAAATGTCTGCCCTGACCATCATCTTCCAGCAGATATTTCTTTATGGTAGCTTCTCGCGGAGTGGATCATCTTCTTAATATCGAGCAGAGTACGGCCCACGTACGGCCACATCACATGACGGCCTAGAACAAACGAAATAAAAATGCGCACCTATTTGTTTCTTGTTCACATAATATTACCGTTTCGTAATGCGCGTATGTCGGTATGGGCAGCAAAACGAAATAAAAATAAAAATATTTTTTTATTATTATTTTTGGGCGTTCTTTTACGAGTATGATGTATAATAATGTATCTTCCTCATTTGCGTTCATAGAAGTACAAATGAAAAAATTATAAAAATTGCACACAAAATATCGATTATTTATAGAAATAATAATAATAATAATAATAAAGTTATGGTACATCTGCCGCGCGCGGCTATCATCATTTCAATCCTTTATTTGACAAAGTACTAGTAACTAATATAACTTCATTGTCATACAATTGAAACATCCTTTGTCTTTTTTTTGTGAAATTTTAGTTTTCCGAGCACGTCGTGGTTTAGGTTGATAACAAAGTCCAATAATATAGGCCAAAGAGGGGAAAGATATTGCAAAAGAAATGTCTACAGAATAAGTAAGAGAATATCTTTAAAAAAAATTTTTTTACTTGTATTCATCGTGCACAACGATTTATTATTACTTATTTATCTACTTATTTAATGTTTTTAAAGTTAAGTTAGAGTGTGGTGGGTGAGTTCTCCCACCTCGGATCCTTCAAGCGGAGCGTGAAAAAGCACCTTCTCAGGCCGGCATAGTAATGGCAACTGGAGCCACCGTGATAGCGGTTCTCATGGTTATCAGGCCAGTCGAGGTCACATGTCGTGTCAAAATAATCAAAATAAAAAAAAAAGAGTAGAGACGTTCTATCTTAGCGCACTCATTGTCCCAGGCAGGGCAGACAGAAACTATGGAGCGCCAGCGACTTCTATCTCTACATACTGGTTCGGTCGGTTGAGGGTGCTCCTCACCCTTGACCCTTGCTAAGTAGTTGACCCATCTGGCTGAAAAAGTATATCTAGAGCGTCACATGTGTAGGAACACTGTTACTCACTTTCGCGCGATGTGTTTAGTTAACGTCACCTTCCTTTCTTATGGTCCTACACCGTTCTTGAACCACCACAGTGAAATCGTAGTTCCACGCTGCTGGTTGGAGAAGACGATTGTCCACTATTGGGCGATGAGATCGGGGTACATTACAGCCTTTTTAGCCAGTCTTCCGCCCAGCTCCAATTCAATGAATTCCATCCATTCCATGAACGGAGGCGACTGCTGTCAGAGCGCCCGCTATGCCGGCTTGATGAAATGCCTCTTCACACTGCGCTCGAAGGATCCAATGTTATAGGAAGGGGGAAAAACGTGACTGAAGGTAATTATTAGAATATTGTAATTTAATTTAGTGTATATCTGAAATTGAAAGGTGCAATTTGTCTAGTAAATTTACACATTGTTATTCCAGCAAACCCGACTGCATAATGCAGAATCGGCAAACAATAAATTTGTCCACGAAATAGACGTGCGTGCAGTGTGGTTGCGCAATAATAAATAAAGTTTATGTGCGTCCGAAATGTTGTTTCTGTTCTGTGGTTGTTACGAACGATGTGTTCAATTTCGCTTGCGTTTTAATTACGGATTGTTTTCGTATACCTGAAAATAATATTTAGGTAATATAATGATACATTAAAGGGCTAATATGCACAAGAACAAAAAGTTAATAAGTTTTTTAAATAATTGTATTTTTTTTAAAGATTCCGTTTTACTTAGACAAACACATACAGGAAAACAGTATCAATGTTATTTAGTTGTTAAAAAAACAAAAATAAAATGTGCTAATTAACTCAAAGGTCAACTATGGTTAACGACTTAGTTAAAACTGTCGTTGCTAATATCCGCGTAGATGTCAGTTTAACATTTTGCAGTTACTGACTTTGATATAGCCTGTGAACTATGTGCTCGGTTATTCCATAATTAGTTTTCAACTATTTTGCTTTTATGAAGCTCTTGAGTTAACATAATCTACTATCCTTTTAATTAGAGATTAGATAAAGATTTAAAAGAACAATAAAAGTACAATTTATGAAAAGCTATTATAGACGAATCGGTTTCGACTTGGATTCGAAATGAAATCAAAAAATCGAATCCTACAAACATTTTGATAGTCAATGTGTACTTGTACTTACTTGTACTCCTGTACGCCCAATAGGCCCAAGAGGTCCGGGCCTAGGGCCTCCAAGTTGTTAGGACCCCCCAAAGCCACGATCCTGACACAACTTCTTCGCCTCGCACAATTCTTTTCATACAAGCATTTCATAAGAATGTATCTGTTTTTTGATGAATAATATACCTACAGCGGATCTTAGTGTGGGAAATTATTTATTAATTAAACAATTAAATTAAATAATTTGGCAATTATACTCATAATAATATTTCAGTAACTTACTCATACGAGAATGAATTGTTTTTAATGTCGCGAGTCTCTTTGTGGGTTATAAATTGAATATTTTAACGACAGCAAGTGGCAGTAAACTGTTCTGGTTTTAACATTTGATTAATTTTAATAGTTTCGTATTTTTATGGTCATTGTCATCTTTTATAGGGGCGTCAGCTTCTTTCTCTGTGGTCGTTATGATATTAAGGAAACGAGGACCGACATAAATTGTTACTTTATTTGTATTTTATATGCACAATTACCATTTTAATTTATTGTTATTATTGTTTTTTGGAGTGATATTGTTTATATTTATTATTCTGGTTTTTATTAAGAACGTTTGCAGATATTGTTGAAGCTAAAACGTCGTAGCCTAGCGGTTGAAGTCAGCCGATGCCTATGGCAGAATTAATTAATTAAACTGGTTCTTTGCTCGGTCTGTCGTTCTGGGCTAGTACCACCAATTACAAGTGAAGTGCACTAATCGAGTTTATATCCTTCGTTGGATAACAGTGTAACAGCCGTGAAGTGATCTTGGCGCATTTCGGGATCCAAGAGGAATGTACACTGTCAACTTGGATAATGCACATTCGCCTTCTCAGGGTGGCATGGTAAAGGCGACTGCTGCCTGCAGGATTCTCTCTGGCAGCAGTTGTTTCCGTTCATGGACCGCACTCAGGTGGATTGTTGTCGGTATGTCAAGCTACAATAATTTTAAAAAATACACTTTCTTTACCAACAGTAAGTTTCACAGAACGCCTCAAAAGTATCTTAATTATATTCAGACCCAACTATTTAAATCTTTAATAATACTTCGTTGAGCATAAGCCTGTGTTTATGTAAATAAATCACAAATGCACAATTTGCGCGTTGTCACAAATTATAGAGCACGGTACTCTCTCCACACGAGGTCCTTTCCTTCGAGTCAAACCCTTAATAGTAGGCCTGGACAGTCATATTCTACATAGTTATCGCCTCGAGCAATATCCTGTATGACTTGCACCATACACGGTTAATACGTGCATCTAACAGCTAAATTACCTAAACCTAATCATTACATCATTTTAAGTTATTATATAAAATATAGTAAAGGTATAGCAATCGATGAATTTTTAAGAGTTCCAGGGAGGCTGATGACAGTTATCACTCCAGTCTGTCGCTCCGTCAGAAGCGGCCGTGATTTAGGGGTAAGACGCGTGAACACACGATCAATGAGACCCGTGTTCGAACCTCGCTAATTCTGACCGATACCAATATAACTTTGTTATATGCATTAAAGAGTGGTAGGCAGACTGATGATGGTTATTTGTCCAGTCTGCCGTTCTGTCGTAGTTCCACATCTTTCGAATGTGAAGTGACCTTGTCGCATTTCAGGAATAGTTTGAAAGTAGCCAGGTAAAGTGTGCAATGTCAATCTAGATGGTACATGCTCGTCTCCTCAAGCTTGCATAGTGGAGGCAACTGCTGCCTGTAGAGATTTCTGTGTAGTAGCAGTTGTTTCCATTCATCGATCGCACTCTAGCTTTACATCAGGCGGAGTGTTGTCACATAGACAAGCTACAATAAAAAAAAGTTAGAACTTTTGCGTTGCGTTGTGTAAAGTAACTTAGTTGCGTTCTGGTATCTGCTCCACACTCTAATGGTAGAGAAGGGAACTCACGATCGATGAGATCCGTGTCACGAGGTTTGAACACGGGTCTCATCGATCGGGAGTACACGCGTCTTACCGCTAGACTACGGTCGCTCTTAAATATATATTACAGTAAGGGTTTAGGATGAATATAAAGATACTACCCACAGAGTAACATATAATTTAGTTGTCACAAACAAAGAGTTAAAATCTTAAAGCAGGATATACCTACATTCAAATTATATTTGCATAACGTAGGCGTCAGATTTACGTATACATATCAAATGTACACGTTACATAAATTTGTGTTTACACTTTATACCATTGTTTGGTATATCTATGAGTCACCATTTCGACTTCCTCTCTCCCACCTTAAAAGAGTCTTTCTTACTAATTGTAATGACTTATTCTGAAATCTCTCGGGGAATTAATAATATACATGTTTAATTTTGAAATCACTAAAAAAGTCCTTATTGCCCCATAAAATAACGCCAACTATTATAAAAGTACAGTCAACTAGAAAAATCTTAGAAATTATAAATTAAAAACGATTTGTAGTGATAAATTAATTACCTAGCTGTTGCCCGCTATTTCCAAATGAAGTCTAGTTATGTTCAGTATTTAAGGTAGTTCCATGGCATGGCTAGATATTAACAGTGTAACATTCGTCCAGTCTTGTACAAACAACGTGCGTTGTAGCCGAAGCAAGCGAGTTGAAAATTTGTAATAATTTGTAATTGTAATTGTGAATAGGACGACTTGGTACGAGACATAAAATTTTATGACCCTTGTCATTCGTTCAAGTTTACGATATGAGCTAAAATATGCTTTCTTATATTACTAGGAACTTGCGCTGGTGTGGTTCACAATGAATTATTTATTTGCCCATATAGTTTCACAAATTCATTATTTACATGACTTTGTCTGCACAAGAAGTGCGAGAATAAAATGACAATGTAAGTTTTTTGTTTCACTTTATTTGTTTTGCTGATGACTGATGTTGGTTATTAGCTCTGATATCCTGGGGTAGTACCACCACTTTCAAGTGTAACCCAGCCACATTTTGGGACTAGTTTAGGAGTCAATGGACAGTGCATATTCGTATCCTGAAGCCGACATAGCGTAGATAACTGCAGCCTAGAGATACTTTAGAAAATAATTGTCTTAGCTCACACGAGTTTTGTTTGTAAACCGATTGCTATTCGTTGATGTCAGAGAATGAGCTTGTCGAAAAGCACAAAGTTCTTTAAGTGAGACATTTAGCCTATTGCTGAACGTATATTTGTCGTAAAACATTAAGTCTCCTCCGAGAATACTGGAGCTAATATTTAAAAACAAATAATTTGAATTTATGGTCGGATTTTTTGAACTTCCATTGGGGTGAATTTTAAGCAGGCCTTGATAAGTTCATAATTATATTAATAAATGTAAACATTTACACAACAAAGTGTAATTTAGGCAAATGAACGAGTGGTTATTTATCTTTGATCACGACTTAAACGAATTTAGAATTCTGGTCTATTTCATAATTTTGGATAATTATTTATGAGTAAGAAGGATTAAACTGGTGCTTGAAGTTCACCTTTCAAATGTCAAATGCAATATTCAAAGGGTTATTCTGATAACCTTGAAGCGCCTAGCCTTGATAGTGTAACTGTAAACCTTGTTAAATATATACAGGTGTAAAAAGACAAATAGCTATCCTTTTAACCACGTGTTACGTAACTGAAACTAAAACTCTATTGCAATGTATTGTTTATTAATATGTCGGAACGGTCATGAATACGGACTCTAATTTGAACGATTACGGAAACTAACTTGAAACAAAATGAATACGTGGTCATGAGTACAAGCACTAACTGAATATGAAACAAAAGCGTCGTTACGCTTCGACAGAGTCTATGAAAACACGTCACGCGGAGGACACGTTGTGACTTGTTTGTCCGGAGGAACTGTCGTGTTTCAGCATATTTGTTTAGTTATCGCCCACAAATGGAGGATAGAAGCCTTGTAACCGCTCTCCCGTTCTGTCAAATATTTTTTAAAGATTTTCATGTCATTAGGTATTATATACAAATCAGAAATGTCGTCGCTAAGGAAGCACGCGCTCCCGTCTCTCTCATATTGATGACGTGACCGAGTAAATTGCCGCCAAATACTCCAAGAAAGCGTCAAATTGTAAAACACCATTGCAATTTGATGCCAAAATATCAAGAATTTACAATTACACATTGACAGAATTGTCGTTGTTTTGACATCTGAGGCCATTTAACAAAAGCAGAAGAAGAAGATGAACTGAATGACCTACCTACCTAGGTTTTGAGATGTTAGCGAATGTTGTTAGATTATGTAGTTAATTAGATAAACGTCAAAAATTTAGGGTTTCAAAAATAAAACAGGAGTACTTGGACCGCATTGAATGTAACACCCGTGAAGCGACCTTGTCGCGTTTCGGGTATAGTTTGAAAGTAGCCAGGTATAACGAGAGGAGTGTGCACTGTCAATCTAGATGGTACATGCTCACCTTCTCAAGCCGGCATAGTGGAAGCGACTGCTGCCCGCACAGGTTTCTCTGTAGTAGCAGTTGTTTTCATTCATGGACCGCACTCTAGCTTTACATCGGGCGGAGTGTCACATGCTGAGCTACAATAAAAAAAAAAAAAATTGGGATCATCTTGAAAGTTAGTATCTTCAAGTCGAGACGACTGCTTCATGCGGACATTTCTGTGAGGTAGCATTTGTCTATGCTCATGGACCGCATTCTAGCTTATAATCAGGCGGTGTGCTCACCTAGTCTGGGCTACTATAAATATTTATTTCGGCCGGGAATCTGCGTACTAACCACTTCGTCATATAATTATAATAAAATTATCTACATCTAATCATTCACATAGTTAGACATAGATAGTCATCTACACATATTGAATTACAATTTGAATAATTTGTATATAACTACGTCCGCTATCACACGCTTCGTGCATAAAACCTATTGTGAAAGTTCATAATCTAAATACTTATATAAAATGGTAATGTTAGTACGTAAAGACAGGGTTTTCTCTATGACCACCAACTCCAATCTACTTCCCGTTGGGGTGGTAAATATCCCTTGGTCTCCTGGTGAAAGTAAGGGAGTTTGGTCGCGGTGGGTGGAAAAGGGTGGTTGTGGGAGGCGAAAATCTCAAAAAATGTATATCTGTCCTTTTCTAACTTATGACATATTGACTACTAAGTCTGTCTTTTTCTAACTTATGACATGTTGAGTATGTACAGAGTTCTAAAATTTTTTGAAATAATCTAGAATACTCCAAAATGTGTGCAACTGTTACAATTGATCTAGAAGGTTCTAAAAGTTTCAAGAATGATCTGGAAAACCCGAGCAACGCCGGGCTTCGTCGCTAGTTTTATAGATAATACGGCTTATGAGCTATGAATTTTTATGATTGTCATGTGTTTGTTATCTTTTTATGCCATGGACGGTAGAGTTTAACGTTTTAAAAAAAATAGCCGATAGCGGTTTTTTAAACATCACAAAGGAATGCCCGTTCGCCCAAGAGAAATTGGCCAACAATTTTTTTCGGGTTAGGGGGCGATTCGCACGAATTGAACTCGCCCGAAATGGGCGAATCGCCTACTTTTAAAAATAATTAAATTTTAGTAGGCGATTCGCACGAATGTAAAATTTTATTTTTTTAATTTTCTAGAGTTTGTCGATGATTTTTAGTTTATTTTTTAGGAAAATAAATCTGCATTCATTATATAATTATTATTCTTTTTACCCAAATTATTAAGTAATTAGTGTTTTTCTGATGCAATATAGGTTATTATTATATTAAGTAAATGCTTTAATAATTCTAGTCTCTTGATTGGTAAACGATGTGTTAATTTAGTAGTGTTTTTAAATAAATCAATGAAAAAATAAAATGATATTTTAGAATATTGTGTTGTTTGCAATCAATTAGATATCTTGTGGTCCCAAAAATGGGCCCTGTCTTTTATTCATCTAAAATTCTAAATGAATATTGTGTTATCTAGAGGACCACTAAAACACTTTTTATGCATATACTATAGCGAATCAGTAATCCACAAACATCGTAATGGTTGTAAATCAATTACTATAAATGAAATGAACATTAAATTTTCAAATGGGTATAAAGTAGTTCAATATTCAAATAGTATAAAAATACCACTTACCGGCACACTAATGCATTTTTTCGTAGATGTGGTCACTAATAACGCGCTCCATTAGTTGTTTTACCCTTAAGAAGCTAATGCCGACTATTTTAGTGTTGTATGTAATAGTAACTTATCGATATAAAAATACAGTCAATCGTTTTATATAAACTTGCTTCCATGTCTAATTACTAATTTACCTACATCGTTAAGAAGTAAATACCCACACGTAAAACCAATAAGCCACAAGAATAACAAACTAAAGACCCTCATCCTTTCATCGAGTAGTTTAATATTGACGTAGCTCGACGCACACTTAAATACTTTCTCACACAGCGCACGGTCAATAAGTATTAACATTGTCACGGCCGCGACATCAGTTTCACCGCAAAAGTAAACATCGACTTCTTAGAATCAAAACCATCGACTGGGTAATAGAGTTTACCGAGTAGAAGGCAAATAAAATAACAAACCTACGGACGGGTAGCACTAGAGAAAACATTTGCAGCGCATGGCTCCTACACGCCCCGAACCGCTCGTTACCAACATCGGCCGTTGTAACCTTTCTGTTTCTTTCTTTGTACTTACACACTTGAATTTCTTCCTTGACATCTCACAGTAGCATGCTTTTTGCATTCGATTGGCGCCATGTGGTGGCTTCACTGAGTCATTAAGCTCGTAACTTTGAGCTTTTTTTTGATGATTTTTGCACAGTTTTAAATTGACTATTTTGCGTAGGACAGACATGATTTAGTGCTTCATTGTAATGTGGTTGATTATAGTGTCTTGTATGAACGTGGCGGACTAAATGGTTTATGCAGTTGCTTTTGAATTGCAAGTAAATTATGGCTTAATTTATACATTTACTGCAGTTTACATACGTACGTAAAATAAGGCGCAGCTGTTATAACATACTACAAAGTAAAGAGATTGAACTTTATGGTTAGGGCGTGCATGAAGAGAATTGTGGATGCGAGGGTGTTGCGTCAGGATCGTGGTAAGTGGCGTTCCGTTGTGTCTGCCTATCCCTGTGGGAAAAATGCGTGACAATTGTATAATATTAGTTCAATCTTTCCTTTTTTACATAGTAGCCCAGCATGTGACAACATTCCGCTTGATATTAACTTAGTGGGCGATCCAGAACAACTGAAGAGATGTCTGCAGGCTGCTGCATCTGCTTTGTCGGCTTCATAACAGTCTTCTCGCAAAATAGCCATCTGAATATTTATTTTGGAAATCAAAAGGATAAAATAATTTATTGAAGTTAGATCACATGTTATTTGTTTTCGATTTCCTGACTGTTCGTCGTTCATAAAGATTTTCTATACCATTGAGTTGGACCCTCGGCGAGCTATAACATTATTCAGAATAGATACAAGAAGAAAACTATCACATCTACTAAAATAAATAATATTATTTTATGTTCGTTCAAAGAAAATGATAATGTAACATTATTAGGTATTTATTCGTTCGATGTATTCATTCGTGTAAGAAATGACTTATTTGTAAATGAAAATGCATTGCCAAATTATATTTTATCGGACAATGTTACTGAGAATGTCGTTGCTGACTTTTTAATTTTTATGCCTATTCGTAAACTGCAACAGAATTGCAATGTCACTCAAATGACATGCAAAGTTGTCACGCGATTTTAAACACGATAGTATATTTTGTGGGTTCGAACATTTTTTATTGTTACACCGAATGAGTCAGGGTGTTAAAGTTGTGACAAGTTTTCACCCTTAGAGCGTACACGCGGCATTGCAACGTCACTCTGTCAACATGCACGCGGCCACTGAGCCACGCAATATTTGAATTAGAATAATAATCAAGTGCATAAATTTGATTATGCAAATTATCTTTATAATAATGTCCATCCAACCGATAAATTACAATTATAACAATTTGGAATTATTTTAGCATTTAGAGCCAGTATCTCAATTCTTACAAGTCACCTACATCGTTTTACAGATAGCCCCGGATTTTATTGTATCTTGGCATATGACAACATTCTACCTGGCGTTAAGCTAGAGTGCAATAAGTTATTTTTTTTTTATAAATTTTACATTTGTTTATTATTAAATTATGATGAAATTTGAATAGAAAAAAAAACCGCTTGAGCTGAGGTGGAGATAGATTGGAGGATTTACCACTTATATCCTTTATTTCAATGACTTGTAGGGACAATTAAAAATATGCACAATAAAAACGAAATACCAAAGACTTTGGTATTTTCAAATAGATTATATATTTAATTAACTAAGGATTGAATTACCGACCCTTTCATAATGTCATGGTTTGATTTAAAAGTCAATTTTATAAATTACAGCCATAAATAATATAATCACAAAGTCAAATTGAAAACAAAAAATTATACCCAATGGGTTGTCCAAAAAGTCGTCCAGTTAAAAAAAGAGTTCAACAATAAGCAGGCCGATTTAAAAACATTTTATGACAACAAATCCCTAATAGTTGTCTTCTAACGAGTTACAAGTGTCTTAATGCGATATATTTATGTTGATTTTATGCATGAGCAAATATTATCGGCTCCTTTTAATTACTTTTAAGATACGGCCGGTTAAATGAACAAACAATTTTATAATGGACTTTTTTGTATGGGTCCAGTTAATTTGTTAAGGCGAGATTGTCTCCCGCTGACTCGCATTTAAATACACATTTGAATACAAAAAATGACATTTTAAAAACAATATAACACAGTAAAATACAAAACACACAAAAATAATAACGTTTTAATATACAAATTTTAATGGTAGTGCAATGAGTAGCTTTGGATCAACTTGGCATGTATTTATTAACATATGTATTGTTTTTATATCTCGCCTTAAACGGAAGAAAAACTAGACGCACGTGTATGGAGTCAATTTAGAGCGTGACAGGCTTAGAAACAAAATTTATAGATAAATTCGTTAGAGACCTATAAATTAAAGCAAAAGGTTATAAAAATATTAGAGTAATGGTAATAAGTCGTAGAAATATGTTAAGTATCTTCATAGGTACTTATAAAGATTAGTATTAAGTTGGAAGATAAGATTCTTTTAATGGGAGTTATATTAATTATGTAAATTCTGATGGATTTCTGTTGTAAATTTGGGGCATCTAATGAAATTGTTATGTTTGCTAAAAATATCGTATTACAAATTTATGACTTTAACCGTTGATCTGCTAAGGCAATAAAAATAGAGCGAAGTTTCTAGGCGGCTTAAGTTGACAGGCAATTTTGAAATATCACTCTACTATTCTCTATAATTAATGTACAAAATAAATGAAAGGAATAATAATATAATAAAAACAGTAGCAAGTCGGCTGCAACTTTCGAAGTAATCTTATTTTGCACGTATTAAAAACTATACAGCATGTAAAAAGACACACGGCGATCTTTTTATTCGCGTGTTACACTAGCAATACTAAAAGCTTATTTCAAGGTTTTTTTTTTAATTATCTAGTAATATTTTATTGAGCGGCAATGGACGCGTAACTGCGTAAAGACATCGCGAACACATCATCGCTCGCCCGTGAGCGCGACCTGTGAATGAAAGACCGCAAACACGATACCGACATTACATCTGCATTGCTTGTTTGATAATTTTTTTTTTATTGTAGCTCGACATGTGGCAACACTCCGCCTGATGTAAAGCTAGAGTGCGGTCCATGAATGGAAACAACTGCTACCACAGAGAAATCTCTACGACTGCAGTCGCCTCCACTATGCCGGCTTGAGGAGACGAGCATGTACCATCTAGATTGACAGTGCACACTCCTCTCTTATACCTGCCTACTTTCAAACTATTCCCGAAACGCGACAAGGTCACTTCACGGGTGTTACATTTGAAAGTGGTGGTACTGCCCCAGGACGACAGACTGGACAAATAACCATCATCAGCTTGCCTACCACTCTTTAATAGTGCCTATAGGCACTGAGCGATCAAAGTAGATATAACAAAGTTACATTGGTCTTTAGCGAGGTTCGAACACGGGTCTCATCGATCGTGAGTTCACGCGTCTTACCGCTAGACCACGGCCGCTCTGAGCTGATTTTAATTATATTTTGTGTTTTTAGTAACTAATGGTACCATAATATGAAAAAAAATTGCTGGTACCATACATTAATATAATCATTTTCTGGTGCTTCCGTTCAACTTTTGGTTCACGAGAATGTTTTATATTTTTTACACCCTGTAGACTGCGAAACTCAAGTGTTCGTATGACGTGTTATTAAGAATTATTATACACTTAAGTCAATTTTAATGGATCGTCTATATAAATATAGAAGAAGAAGCATTTTTTATTTAAAACAGTGGGTGGTAAAATTGATTGTTTTAATCAATACAATTCTTAATGAAACCAGTTATAAAATATAAAATTATAACGGATTTGCTGCCGGACGTGTCCATCGTTCGGATTATGACAACTATGATATAAAAGTTTATATCTGTGATAAAATGTAGATATGCTCTCGTTGTGCGTCTGTGAGCTTAAGATAATCCTGTTTTAATTTTTAAATTGCCTAAAATATATACTATTTTAATGTGATCTATTTATGGATAGGATTTTTTTATTCTGTTTTAATGCGATAGCAGAGAAATGGCTGTAGGTAGCGGAATATGTACTGTTGACAAGGTATAATACTCTCTTGGCTTGGAAGTCAAGTTGATCCCAAAGCACTTCACAGATGTTATACTTGAAAATAGGTAGACTTGGCCCATCATCTGCACAACACGGGTTTCGCGATCATACTCGTAAGTCCATGAATTTGACCACTTGACTACGGCCGCACTAATTCGTATTCCTTACAGCGAAGGATAGATAGATTAATCTTTAATTGTAGTGTCATGTTTAATAATATTGGTCAACTATGATTAATAGTTTGAATTGAAACTGGGTAATTTGATACTGTCAAATGCGCCGTAGTAACTATTACAGTACACAAACAAACAATAAAGGACGAACCAGTACAGTCAAACTTGTATAATACATTTTTACTGACTTTAGAGTCAAACTTTAAGGCATAATTATCGTTGAAAATGTGTATTAAGAGTGCTAGGCAGATTCATGATGATTAATAACCCAGTCTGCCGTCTCTAGGTACTCGTAGTACTACCGTGGCTCGCGGTCCCTTGACTGTGAGTGACAGTGTCGTATGGAAGGCATTGTTGGGGTTGCTGGTCTCCCATCGGGCGCGTCCTCAGGTGGTGAATAGAGAGTCCCGGGATACCTCCCTAAAACCAAAACCAGCAAGGTGGCGTCTCTTCTCGGGTCACACTCTGCTTTCAGAGAAGACCCGAGTGAGAGACCACCCTTCATTGCGTGGACGGAGGCAGTAGCGGAGCGTTATCTCCTTCGCCCCGAGCCAAGAGCGGTGATCCCGGGGTTGGATTGTCGCTCATTTACTGCCTTGGTGGTCAAGACGGCGAAGCGTCGGTGGGGTCGCGGATGAATGCGAAAGCATGCCCGTGACCTCACCATATGACGTAGTGAGGGACACCGTGGGGTTTTAGTCGTGTACACCCGGTATTGGGGTTTACTGGGGAGTCCGACATAACATCGTCGTCTTCCCCGAGACGGCGAGGCATCTATAAAAGATTTCCCTCACATAAAAAAAGGTACTCGTAGTACTAGCGGTCACAAGTGTAACACCCTAGTCGTGTTTCGGGATCAATTCTCTAACTTATCAGACAAAGTACGGTCTTATAAAAAAATTACAGGATTTTACAAGAATATTTTAATTAAGTCATGGTCATAAAAAACTTCGACGACCAGACTAAAAAAATAATAGAACTTTCAACCTATTAAACTAACTTATGGCTATCCTAGTTTGAAAACTTAAGCCTTTTGTAATCCGGGTTTAATAAATTATTTTTTAATTTAGCAACGAGTAATTCCTGTAATATCTACATTAATTATTCTTCGTTTAATTAATTATTGTTTGTAAACAAGAATTTTAATACTTATAAAAGCTATAGACAACATTAATAATACGGCGTCTATGGTTATATTAATTTCGATGTAACACGAACATATACTTTGTAAAATTGAGGCCTAGTGTGATAAATTAGTTATATCCTTCACGATTGGTCATGGAAGAAAAGCTATGCTCTATTGCTCACAAGGAACTAATGGGGTATGAAAAAAAGGGTTATTTTTAATAATAATTACTATTTACGGCCGTAATTTTACTAGCGTCCTTTTTGAATGAGTTATACTCAGTAAATATAACACTTACACGTCTAAAAAAAATTATATTAAATAAAAGGATATTAAGTTTTGCCTGGTTTTTCTTTTCCCTAGTTATGTCTTATAATTATAAGAAACTAGCTGACCAGGCAAACTTCGTACCGCCATAGAATCAATAAATAAAAAAGCATTTCTGAACGACTTTTAAATTTAATTGATTTCTAAACGATGACGGGACGAACGTCGAATGTTTGACATTCAAAACCAGAGGAATAGTTTCTAAGTGAAAGCGACATTGTTGTTTTTACTATATTCCAAGCATTTTTTTTCATATTTGCTCACCTTTTAAACCTTCCCTGGTCTTGCACAAATAATTCAAAACCAAAATTAGCCAAATCAGTCCAGTCGTTCTCGAGTTTTAGCGAGACTAACGAACAGCAATTGATTTTTATTATATAGATAACATGAAATGAGATTTAAATCAATTTTTGATATAGTTTTTCTCAGTCAAAAATTCATCGAATATTTTTTTACATGATTTTATTTGAAAAATCTATATTTAAAGCCTTTTTGTGTTTATGCGCTGTCAAGGTCGAAGCAAAAGTATGGTCAAGGTGATTGGCAGCCATTGGGCCCTTAAGACCCCTCTCTATTTACTTTTAAGGATTGTGAACCGAGGAGATTTTTTAATAATAGTAGTTCAAGATGTGGCCATACTGTTTAACAACAGAGCTAGAGTGCGACCCATTAATGAAAATAATTATTATCACAAATAAATGTCTGTAGGCAGCAGCCATCACCACTATGCCGGCTTAAAAAGACAAATATACAATATCCATTAACAGGGTGCATTGTTCTTGTTATACACTACTAAAAGGGATACAAGGATATCCACACTGTAGTGTAATTTCTTGCGGTTTTCATCCGGTTTAAACTTCACCCGGTCGGCAGTGCGTTTTACATTTCTTACAGTACGGAAGTTGTATATAATTTGTAATACGATAGTTTTAGGGTAGGTAATTATTAGGTAAACTTTCAATAATAAAGTGTTAATGTTATGAAAGATAATTATTATGCATTAGTTAGGAAACTCGATTGTTATTTTATTATTTAAGGGTGCATATACACCGGCTAATTATTTTCTGTTTTGCTTGAATTACGCGTGAATATTTATTAATATTATGTACGTAACATTATAATTTTTTAAAATTACTTCGTTCGCGTAAATTATTATTATGCGTTGAGAAGTGATGAGTTACCCATTCAAACGTTCATTTCCTAATTTTACTTCTATCGGTTTTTTTTTCGAGACAAAAGTAGCCTATGTTCGTTCTAATGATTTGCCCAATTTTGTCTAAATCTGTTGAACGGTTGGAAATACAGTTCCAACCGACACTTTTGTTGACAAGTTGATATATTTTTAATAGTTTAAAATTTAAATTATTTACATTATTTTAATATTGAATTCTATTATATAGAACTAATAAATACTACATTTATTGTTTAACACAAAAAAAAAATAGAATTTATTTTTTAAGCGATCGCAGCCCTTTTGTCCTGTGTGTGTATTGGTGTATTGGCTTTAACCTTAAGTTAAAAGATCATATATCTAAGAAAACACTATATTATAATATATATATATTAATAGATACGGTCTGGCTTGCCTATAAGATAAAAATAAAATATTAAATAGCCGCAGTTTTTCGTCGTTATGACTATAGGAAGTGGTCCATTTAAAATTATGTTCAAGACACACATTTTGGACCGCCCATCATTTTAATATGTTTTTTATTACAATAAACATTATAAAAAGTATAAATTTAAAACAGGAAACTAAAATATTCTTTCTCAATTTTTTTTTCTTAGTTTACAATCTTTCGTATCCATACAATTAGTATTTTACGTTACTATTCCCATTACAGTAATGTAATAAAGTCAAAAATTAATTTAAAAAATATCCTATAACCAATTTTAGCCCACAATCTACCACTATCATTTTCATTCAGCTATTTGAGCGCGATTAGGAGACAAACAAACATACTTTAACACAGATTGTTTCAAAAATTGCTATAGCTTTAGCGTGTCTATGAAAACTAAAGCGATAATAAGAATTGACCTTATTTAGCAATTCACAAACCTTATTGAGTTTATTACGAATACCTAATTCGGTTAGTCCATCTAACAACAAGATAAGGATCGAAATAAGGATACCCGTAGTAGTACATTTTGAGGAAAGCTCAAAGTATGAAATATGAGTTTTTGCAGGTTATTTAGCAAAAGTAATTAAGAATATGTGATTAATTTTAAGAAATAGTTAATAATAAATAAATAAAAAACACTTTATTGCACATGTAAATCATGTACATAGGCGAGCTTAATGTCTTTGGCATTGTCTACCAGCTAACCTTTGTTGGTGTGAGCGGAGATGTCTACAGTGCAATGAAAAAAATAAATAAATATTGACAAAATTATCTTAATATGATGTAAGCTATGATAATAATAATAATAAAACTTTTTATTGTGCAAACAAAAAAAAAAACAGAACATACATTTATGGAAAATTAGATAACACAATAGGCGGTCTTATTATTGAGCAGCAATTTCTTCCAGGCAACCTATAGAGGATGGAGAATAGTATAAGAGATAGAAACAAAGTGTGCACAATAAAAAATAATATAAAATAAAAGATAAGATAAAAATAAAATATCTATAATAGGCTAGTGTTTGTATCATAAGCTAAGCTTATAGGCAACATAGTTATTAGTTATATAGTACCGGTCAAAATTCATCTATAAACATGGGTCTCATCGGTCGTGAGTTCGTAATTTCTGCCGCTTGGCCACGGCCCGTTTGACTGTTGTGTATAGTGAATGAATGCAATGATGATATTTACTTAATTGTTGACGATTTCGTACAATGCCACAATCTTAAATAAAAAAAGAAGAAATATAAAATATGATTTACCTAAACATGTGTGTAATTGTAATAAATTTTGGCAATCCCTCTTCGAGTTTCAGAATGGATACACGATGGTGTTTTTTCTGTCGACACATTAACGATGTTATTGTAACGTATTTGTGAATAGAAAGGAATTTGACACGCTACCGTTTGGGTATGTTAGCCGGATGCAGGTGTAAGATAATTTGTTTTTAATTTGCCAATATAAAATCATAATGCTAAAGGCTTGAAATTGAAAGAAGCCCGTAGATAAAGTGACAAATGATGCATAAAATATAGAATCTGCATTTAAGTAAAAAATAAATTGAAAATTATTTTATGATGTTTAAGAACTTTTATCGCTTTACTTTTGTAATTTTGGCATAGTGGAGGTGACTGAGCATGCAAACATTTCGCTGTGGCGAAGTGTGATAAGATACTACCATTAAAAAAATCAGAAACAATAATGTACCTGCTCGTATATCAATTTAATTAATTTATATTGCCCCAAACTACAAAGGCTATTCTCCTAATGACATGTCAGTTTAAACACATTGATTAATAAACAAGATCACGCATAATAATGGTTAGTTCAAAGCGCATCCAATCTTTCATGAATACTTAAAATAATTTATTCTCCACCCGGGACTAGAACCCGGTCCCCCGAGCTCCTAAAGACATATGAGTCTGACCGAATAATTCAAACAAATAAATCTTTCTACATTGGTTTAAGGAATTTTAATGGCTTATGTAACTATACTTTATATCCGAATCTTAACACAAAAAAGTTAAAGCGTATTTTTAGATCTGTGATTAAAATTAAGTAAATAAAAGCTCAAGCAGTAAAACGTATCGAACTGCGACAACAATAAATTTTATGTGCTGTTGATGTCGTTAAGTTCTCAATTTACAGAAAATATCCAAGTCGATGACAGACTTTATTTTACATCAACCTGCATTGAGATATATAACTAGAGGCGCAAACCCCATACATTTGACATGAAAAAGGCGTAGGCCGTTTCAAACGATTTGACAATGTCAATCTTAGTGTTGCCGGTATAGTTAAAAATTTTCCACACACTAATTTTTTTTTTCTTTAGATATTTTTATTCAGTGTCGATTATAATATATCTAAAGGCATGCATTTTTAGCTAAATAAAATAAAGTTCAATGTTTTAATTGTTTAATATAAGTTGAAATTCTTCTTTCTTAAAAATAAAATATTTCTTTTTTTTATATTATAATACGGGTTATGGGAAACGATGTTTTACTAGCAACACTAAATGTAAAAAATATCTGTAATTTTATTTGTTTTTTTGTTGTTTAAGAACAATATAGATGTTGAAAGGATATATTTACGTGTGAAACGTAATCCCGCTTTTTTGTTGTGCATTTGGGATCGAGAATTGCACGTTTTCACCACATATTTTCCCATTATGAGTTTATATACGTCCTGTCAAATACCAACTGACAGAAAGCTTAATTATGGCTGTGGGCAGATCTTCACTCGCCTCACGTTGGGAGCGTTATTGCGCCTCTAGTATATATCTCAATGTCAACCTGTGACAAATTCATTAAATGTCGTAGATTTAAAATTAGGTATACGAGTAGATCTCTCGCAGATAAGAAATAATAAATTATAATTGGCGAGAGTATCAAATTAACAAGAACATTGGCCACATAACCCGAGGCTGTATTAATAAATTATACCAACATAATATATATAAAAATTCTTATAATTTTAATTAACAAATTTTGTTTATGTTAAAATATTTTATTAAGTTACGGTTTCCATAAAAATATTGGTTAGTAATTAATTTAAAAATATTTTACTGTTTTCCATAAAGTATTGTATGATAAGTTATATTAAAATGTGCTTTGATTTTTCTTTGTACCTGATATTCTATTATATCAGGCATATGCCAAAACCCATGTGAGTTTCAACGTGCACACCACGGTATAATGGTTTCCTGCTTCCTTTAACCCTCTTCGTGACAATACAACTCGAGACGAAAATATCAAACTATATAGATTCAAACTTGCGCCAAAAATAATGACGCCACCTTTTAGATCCGTTCACTTCTTTTTATTTTTATTTTAACACTATCTACATTCTACATACACTTTTTATATAACCATCTCAAATTATCTCTCTTGATTTAGATTTAACATTTTAATATTTATTGAATGTAAGTTGAAAATCCTTATCACATTTTTTATATGGCCTATAGCTAGTCAATTATAGTGACCGTAGTGAAATTATTTCCTTATAAATTCTTAATAAAGATCAACAACGTTAGTTTCTTATAGAAGTACATCATGGAAGTATTAAATAATCGTTCTGCGGTATGTCCCGGCACTAAGCTTTGCAGTCACGAAGTCTCTCGTGAAATACTGGGACATGAATGCAAAGTGAGACACAATTCCAATTCAAATGAGCGATCCTTCGTAACGAATGGCCGACATCCGTCGCAGGCCGCGGGATATTTGTTACGCGCCTCGGGGGTCAACGAAGCTGGAAGCACGTTCTATACATTCTTTCCGAAATAACACCCTATCGCATGTGTCGGAACTGGCACCACGATTAATCTCCTAACATGTCTTTGAACAAAAATTCTGGTCCCGAACCCATTTTTCTCACAGAAAACGGTTCGACGCTGTCTCCTTTGTTTTTATTCTAATTAATTTAAATGCAAAAATAAGTTTGTTTCCATGTTCCATTTAATAGTTTTCTTGTAGTTGTTAATGCTCTATCTATTTCCTTCACTTTAGTAAGCTTTGTGATTAATCATTGTTAGATAATTTATAATTATAAAAAATGCATCTCGGTTTGTTCTACCAAAATATCGCTGAGCCACAAAGGGTTAATGAACTTCTGAATAAAGGTGGTTTTTAAATAGGGTTTTTGGAAATATAAATTTCTAATAGCACTGTTTCTAGAGCAGGTTTGGTCGGTCACGTCGCGCACAGCTGCCGTTCGGGTAGGAGCCCATAGTCTTTAGTCACGCTCGCCAAATTGAGCATTGTTCCGTTTACTTAGTTTCGTCTATACTTTCCTGGTACCTGTTCAGACTTTTTCAACGGTTCAACCTGTTTCTATATTATCTTTTTGTGGTCACTTACATTCTCTCTCACTCGTCACGACTCAGCTGTATTATTATGTCACATTAAAGAAAATTGGACTTCTTCAATTCCTTTACGAATTAAGTAGGTAGTCGTTAAGCATTCACTAAAAAGTAAAGAAAAAACCGAAAGGTCAATATCATCACAACTAATGAGGGCAACCTTGGCGCATGTGATCACATCGAGCACCGCTCTGTTATTACATGACTCTCATGGTGATTAAACAATTCTTCATAAAAAAGTGTTCTATGACCACATATCTTCACTAAAGCTATTAAGTTATTAGACAACCGTCTATTATTTTAATTTTTAATTTAAAAACACTCGTATGTGAATTCGCATTAAACGTGGCTTTATCGTGCCAGCCACCAAACATGCCTGACCGATTGCTACCATATAGATAACAATAATTAGTCGTAATGACTACGTCCTCAGTGGGCAGGAATGGGTTTTTTATAAGTGCAGTGGCGGCATTGAGCCGAGATCTGGAGATAGCGCGTCCATCAAATTATATGATAATCGGGCGCGGTTAATTCCATTACCAATAATAAATGCAGGTATTAAATTAGACCCGTCGGATGAGTCGACGGAAACCGACCTGCGATCGGTCGCTCCCATCATTCTGGATTATGATATGAATAATTTATCAGAGAAAATAAAGGAATGCAACATATTGTTTTGAACTTTAAACGTCAAGCGGGGTGCGTGTCGTTGCTCGATACAGATCTCAGACGTGATTGCGTCTACATGAACAAGTGAAATATTTACGACGCAACAACAATTCATACCGGAAATGTATGTGTTACATTTATAAATATAAATTAATATTCTCATTCCCATTATAACAATGAAGAGTTAGTTTTTTTTTTACATTTTGACAGTCATTAATGAAATGTTATTCAAATTAATAGAAGGATCTCGAATACGTTTTTCAGGATGTTACGTTCAAAACAAATACATAGTAAGCCGGAGACAAGGAGAAAGCTGCATTGTTAGCAGCTGTCGCGTAGAGAAAGAGCTCATATTTCATGGGAGATTTCGTTTGGAGCGTAAATCACAAAACGCTACAATTTATATACCTATATATTTTTTATTTCCAAGCTTACATTAAGAAGAAATGTGGTAGCATTTTTAGTATGAAGATGTTTTTTTTTTATTAATATTATTCCACTCCATAAAATATTTTTCTACTTTATCTTAGAGCTAAACTGTTTGTTTACAATTGTTAGTAAAAGTTTAGACATAGACGATTAATAAACGTCACGGGTTCAACGTGTTTGTTTATTGATGGAGGCAATGAACATGATCGGCTTAATTTTGTAGCTGCTAAACTGATCCGAAGATTTGAGCATAGTCATCGTGATGAGGTCAAGTAGAGCTTTTAAAAAGCTATCGCAAGTCAGCCGTAATGAAGTACGCTTTGTATCCGTCCGTCAAGTTTAATTATTAAGTTTGTTTATTAACTTGACAACGATAATTGTTGAATTATGACGGGCGTTGTGATGGGAATTTGAAATAATTAAACGTTTTATGATCAATCAATGAAGGTAATTTAAGAACGTACTATACAGGTTGATTTTTCAAAAAAATATTCATCAGTTATAAATATATATATATATATATATATATATATATATATATATATATATATATATATATATAGGTATAGATATATATATATATATATATATAGGTAAGTATTAACTAGATAGCGATACTCCTTTTTTTTTAACAAAATTTTAATGTTGGGAAAAATCTATTTTGTTATTTTGTATATTTTCGGTATTAAAGAGATTTGCTTTTAATAATTAATAGACTCTATCTATGTAATTGCATATTCTATCTATTACATTTTACGTTTAGTAAAGTTTTAATTAGCTTATTACAGGCATACACGTATTATAAAAAAATATTATATTAAAAAATCAACCTGTTATTGTTTTTTAATGTATATGTATACCTAACTACGTGTATATCAGTAGGTAGACAACATAGTTCAGTTATAAATAACTCTAAATGAAGCTATTCAAAAGTTGAAATGTAATTAGCAGTAAACTGAAAATCAAAGAAACTTCTATTTAAAAAGCTACCGTGTATAACTGAAATTTTCATTTCCACAGCAGATGTTGCAAAAACTTTTAACAACGCGGAACAAATGGTTACTCTTTACTCTTTTGCAAATTTCTGCCCTTGTTTGTCCTCACCAAACCACAAGCTTGATATAATGAAGTCTCCCAAACTTCGAGACTAATTAGAGAGAGACACGAAACAAAATACAGACTAGGAACTGTAGTACTCCTCGACAGGTGCGCCAAACTGATAACAAGCAACGAAAATCGGTGACAACAAGCACGCCATCTAAAACTTTGTGACAATATTTGACGGTCTCTATGGCGTAGTGGTTCCATTCCCACCTGAAGCAAATAAATATTTATTTATACATATTTCTCAATACGTACTTATATCTAAAATTGTTTGAATCACGTTTAAATGTAACTTTGTTACATGTACTTTGGTCAATCATTGTCTATTAAATAAGCACTACATGAAAGATGACGACAGGAACTATGAATGGTAAACAATGCAAAAGTGCACTGATCAAAATATACAATGCTCTGATCCCAAACTAGCATGAGCTAGCATATCAGAAAAGAAAACCGGAATCATAAAGTTATTGCAAACAATTGCTTTTGTTATTAGAGAGATTTTTATAGTCGTTTCAATCATAATTTCTGTCATGGTTGCGAGATCGTCAAATAGAAGATAGGTCGAAATAAGGAACTCTTTGGAGACAGGTATTCTTAAAATACTAAAGCCAAGGAGAGAAACCGATGGATCTGATTCATCGCACTACACAGCTGAACAATATGAGCTTAAAAGTTCCAAGTTAATCTCGTGTCCTTTAAATTAACTGTAAGCAAATGCAACTGAGTTACAAGGTGAGTTTGTGTTGCGAGCCTTTAAGACTCGACTTAATTTATAGCCAATTAACCTGGTGTTAAGTTAAATAAAGTGACATGTAGATAGCGCGAGTGGGCTCTTAACTGTAGTAGTCAGGCGGCCCTGAGTTGTGTTACTAACTGTACAATACACCAACTCTCTTTGTTATATATACAATAAAACAAAATAATATAAACCTTAATGCTGTAGAATAAGGATTAGATTAGCAAATTAGTTTATGCACATAAGTTGTTGATAATAAGAAAGCTCTATTAGGTTTTTAAGAGCTTCAACATTACTGATTTATCACTGATTAAGTTTATTGTTATTCATACGAAAGCAAAGCGAAGGTATTTATAGTTCATCATCTTAAATAATAAAAAATATTAATTTTCATCGTAAATATTTAACGCAACTAAGTGACCCATTTTATAATTATGAAAAACTCAGTTAAGTTTAAATGTATTCGTACAGATCCTCCGCTATTGCCTCTTTGTCCTGCGTCCCTACTATACCGGCTTGCGGTGATGAATATACTATCGTCCAGGTTGACAATGCATATGCCAAACCACAATCATTATACCTGGCTACTTTTAAGCTGATCCCGAAACGCCACTAAATCGTTTCACGAATGTTACTTCTCCAGTAAAGGGTGGGAAAATCGATAAATCCATTATGTAAAGTAAAAATTCGTGTTATAAATCGTATTCTTAGTCAGCAAGTGATTCCGGTATGTTAAACTTGGCAGATAGACTCTAAACACTAGCCAACTAGGGCAAACAGGTACACGTTTATTTGCTTTTTATTCTAAGGTACTGTTTTCATTAAAAATTACATGTCTAGCTATTAAAAAATGATGTTTTATTTCTGTTCACACGGGCGCACGTGTGTATGAGACCTAATTTATTGATTGGGCTTTAATTTACTAGCAACTACTTACTAAAACTACCTGAAATTCAATCAAGCTGGGCGGCATAGAGTAGGTGAATGCAGTTGTCTCTTGAATTGCATTCTAACTTAACATCAGGCGGAGTATGGTCAAAGACTGTGTGTAATAAAAAATATTTTAAATTTTTTAAATATTATAAAAATTTATTACAAACTAGCATTGATTATCTGGAGATCTCGTTTCTATGTAAGCAGCTATCATGTTCAAGGCGATATTGCAAATACTTCGAAACTTCAGATTCCGTATGAAATATTTTAATGTAAAACATGTTCGCGCGAATTTTAACTTAATATGTAATGGTTAAAATTGATACAGGCAGAATATGAAGTTTTTAACGCTGAGTTAAGTTAGCGGATTGAGTTGTATGAAATGGCAAAAGCAAACTCATCAAGAAAACTCCACTTTCCAAGTTAGTAAGAAAATTATTCTAGTTTTATTCCCAAGTGAAGTCACTGCTTAAAAAACTTTGTAATCACAAGATATTGAGATTGAAGTACCTTTAAGATTATACTTGTTACACAGTATTAAGTATCAGATCATCGGATCTGAGACACGGTTTAGATCCATGACTCGATAATGTCTATCATGGTAAAATTAATTACCATTACATACCGATATAATTATTACACCTGTATGATGTTATATAATAAGTATCTATATCTATTTAATTGATACATTGTTATTGATGTAGAGATAAATTAATTTGATATAGTTGGTACTGATATTTATAATCTTATTTGTCAGCCTCTGAAAGGAATTTCAAATACGTTATATTATATTATATTAATTAAAAATGGTAGGTAAACTTATGATGGTTAATAGTTCAGTGCACATTCGCTTTCTTAAGCCGACATAGCAGAAGTAACTACTGTTTGTAGACATCTATTTGTGGTAGTTGTAGTAGATGGTCATGGTGACATGCCGGCCTACTATTTTTTTTTATTGTAGCTCGGCATGTGACAACACTCCGCCTGATGTAAAGCTAGAGTGCGGTCCATGAATGGAAACAACTGCTACTACAGAGAAACCTGTGCGGGTAGCAGTCACCTCCACTATGCTGGCTTGAGGAGACGAGCATGACCATCTTAGATTGACAGTGCACACTCCTCTCGTTATACGTTGTACCTGGCTACTTTCAAACTATTCCCGAAACGCGACGGCAGGACGGCAGACTGGACAAATAACCATCATCAGTCTACCTACCACTCTTATAAAATATAAAAGGCATATACTTAATTACTTTTCTACTGTAATATATGCGTTCGTTTAATATTCAATTTAGTAACATTTTTTAATATAATTTCCCCTCGAAGAACGTCTTTATTCCAGAAGAGAGCGATATATCGTGGGGTCTTTTAATAATAAAGAATACAATAGAGGCCAACCGACGCCTGAGGCAATGGGGTCGGCCAGATACGACTGGATTAGCCCTAAATTAGACGAATGAATAGAATAAAAAGGATCCCCGAGTAATTAAAAACCCAATTTGCAAAGTATATTTTGAATGGAACAAAAAGAAATTTACTCTTGAAGAGAAATACCGAGAAAGAAATAATTAAGAAATACTAAAATAATTATACATACGATAAACGTGAGAGTAAAAAAAAGGAACAAAAATACGTTGTCATTATAATTTGTTTTATTATAAAGGAGTATGCCCATTCGCCTATGAAAAATGGACCCACAATTTATTTTTCGCCAGTTTGTCGATGATTTTTAGTTAATTTTGTAGAAAAATAAATCTACTTCGTCATTACCAATCAGTTTTAATTTTTTCACCCGGGTTATTGAGTAATTAGATGTTTTCTGATTCAATATTTGAGGTTATTATTATTCCCAATACTTTAATAATTGAAGATCGTGGTCTTGGTGGTAAGACGCGTGAACTCACGATCGATGAGACCCGTGTTCGAACCTCGCTAAAGACCGGTACCAATGTAACTTTGTTATATGTACTTTGGTCGCTCAGTGCCTATAGGCACGATTAAAGAGTGGTAGGCAGACTGATGATGGTTATTTGTCCAGTCTGTCGTCCTGGGGCAGTACCACCACTTTCGAATGTAACACCCGTGAAGTGACCTTGTCGCGTTTCGGGAATAGTTTGAAAGTAGACAGGTATAAGAGAGGAGTGTGCACTGTCATTCTAGATGGTACATGCTCGTCTCCTCAAGCCGGCATAGTGGAGGCGACTGCAGCCCGTAGAGATTTCTCTGTGGTAGCAGTTGTTTCCATTCATGGACCGCACTCTGGCTTAACATCAGGCGGAGTGTTGTCACATATCGAGCTACAATAAATAAAAATAAAAAAATCTGTTTTTTATGTAATTAAACATTGTCTATTGATTTGGGATTGTTACCAAACTATTAGGTATCAAGTGGGCCCGATAATGGGAATTCTCCTTTTATTACAATATATTTTGAACTTAAATTTAAATTATTGGTGGGAAAAACGAAACTTCACGGGTGGGTATTTTGAAAGTGGTGGTGTTACCCCAGGACACTGAGCTAATAACCATCACCACTCGTTGTGTGGTATAGTAAACAATGCATTGTCAAATAAAGGTAATACTAAAGAAAGATTCAATCAATAGTCTATTAACACCAAGAAAAGATATAATCGATGCTTCTGTAGAGACAATAGGTATCAGCGGGGTGCCTTGTTATTGTTTGTCTTGTCCCACTCACGCTGTGGGAGGCTCTCCTTAAACCTGTTTTAGACAAATTGCTAAATAATGTTAGCCAATGTGCGTTCGAATATACCATTAAAATGACATTTATGAAATGCTAAATATAAATTCTGTTTTATGTAATTGGTATTGTCGGAGACTCGCAGGCGGGCGGTTGCTTGTTCGCCGAGAAATATTACTATAAATCTATAAAATATTTGAAATCGTCAATCAATATGAAAGCGAGTCACCCTTCTGCTAATCCCACAACGAACCGTAATTAGTTTTTGTCACTTCACGTTGACAAATCCGACACATAATCTATAGCTAGATAACACGTTCCCTACCACTTATGAAACACAAGCGCACCAAGCTCTTATCAAAGAGAATATTATTTCAAACGCCCCTGTCAACCCCGATATACTTTTGAACCCCAAATCCAGTTTGTTATGAATGAAATTACAGAAATCGAATAAGGTAAACACAACTGAGAGCCAACAAAAGCTTGCACGAAAAAAAGCCAAATTGAATTCAAATTGGTTTCGTCGGGTATTAGGGACAGCCTGGGGACTTTTTTGAAGATGCGTAGAAACGTATAGCCAAGCAATAATTTAAAGTAACTTTTTTGTTCGAGGGCGACAACTCGAGGGATCCAGATAAAACCGACAAAGGTGATTGAATGAAAACAGAAGACACAATGAAATAGATAGACGTTAACTGTGATGCAATAAAACTAGTTTATACAATGAAGTGTAACCAAATTTTACCAATTTGTTTTTTTTTTTGTTTTTTTTGTCAATATGTATGACTATATTAAGTAAGGTCTTTAAACAATTCAACAGTAACGCGATGGTCATAGTTGTTCTTTTAACTCGGATTTCAGTTATATTATTTTGTGAAACCGCGAGCTATTTCACGGGGAAGATCAACAGGCGTGCAGATAGTTGGTTTTAAACGTTGGCTTTGATGTACTATGTGAAATATTAAAGGATTGAAACCGACAACTAAACATAAAGTTTGAAATCCACGGTTTACCTGACAGAAAGCGTTGTGGTTAACCGCGCAAAACGATTTGACTTTGTTGCCTTCAGCTTATTTTATAACGGTTTGTTGAATTGAATTTTGCGGTTATTTATTTATCTGGGACTGTGAACAGAAATTTGAGACGTATTCAACAATCAATCTACTACATCATGTGATAGTTATCACATTACTCCTTCTTCCGAGATGGCTTTCCGCGTTACATAATAATTTGAATAATATTTAATAAGGCAGTGTTACTTTATATGGATCCACACGTATTCCTGCTAAGCTAAACGTGAGCAAACATCTTAATGGTCGTAAATTTGGTCGTATCTTTTTAATAGTCAATTACAAGAGCTAAGAGATCATTAAAATGAGAAATCCATTAGCGTAATCATTCGGGAGCCGGTAACGCCATCCTGACATGCAAAGGTGAACGGTTGACTTAATTTTATAAATCGGAAGGACAAATAATTTAAAGGTTACCTTTAGTATTAAACAAGTATCTACGAGTACATACGCTATCGTGAAGTGCATGCTTGTAGAAATTGAAATGTTGTGGATTTCTTTTTTTTTATTGTAACCGGTCATATGACCACACCTTGCCTGATGTTGAACCGCACTGGTCCATAAGCGGCAAATGTCTGCAGATAGCAGTCGAGACACGAGAATGCACCATCCAGGTTGATATTACATACTTTTCTTACTTTTTTTCTTCTTAAAATACTTAAAAATTACTGATGTTTTAAAAAAAAATGATGAAATAAAATTGACATGACTTTGTTTCAAACCTAAATGAGCATGTCGAGATCAAAATTTGTAATAATACAAAATGAGGTTAATTTGTACAGAACATTGGACTGAAGCTGCTGTTGTTATATCGTGTAGCATTGGTAAATGTAGCAGTTCTGTACGTGACGTCACGTCGACGGTGCATCGGTTAACCACAACTGACGTGCGTCCGGCCATCCAGTCTGATTTTCGGTCATTTGCTATCTGCAAATGATGCAGCTGACTACATACAAACCCTAAATTGTTTGAGAACTTCGAACATCTGTTCATACATTTAAAAGTTATTATGTAGTATCATAAATATAATAATAGATATGCAGAAGAATAATGGTTGACGATGTAAAAACATCGCGGATATGTAAAAACACAAACACAGCGTTCATTGTAATTTCGCTCGTTAAAATTTTGTCTGATAGACAATTTACTACTACTTAGCTCACGCCTTGTACCCACTGGGGTAGGCAGAAACTATGGAGCGCCAGCGATCTCTATATACCACTTTCACTTCGACCACATTCACTAATCCCCTCGTGGATGCACGTCGGTTGAGGGTTCTCCTCATCTGACCCTTTCTCAGCAGTTGACCAATCTGACCGTGAAAGGTCTTCCTAGGGCGCCCCTTTCGACACTGTCATCTACTAGATAGACAATTTAAAGGCATTAATATAGTTTTTTTTTTAATTGCATTTAACTTATAGCTGTTGTTATATTGCGACTCGAAATTTTAGTATATTCCCTTAATTAACAGAATATAAATTCAACTGACCTACTTACTCCACTATTATTTAAGTTGGCGCCTGTCTTAGGTCGATCACAATTACAATATTTATCATACAATACAATACAATCGGTGTTGCTCTCGAGTACAACATTATTAATATACGTTTGACATCCCCGTTCCACCCCTAGACAACTTTTTAAAGATATAAAATATCTTGAGGAAAAAGCCTAAAATGAACGGGCTATCTATAGCACAAATAACTTTTCAACTCGGACTTCTAGTTATAAAACGCCGACGGCACATCGAAAGGTTACTTTTAATATATTAGAATTAATAAAATGCCGAGCTACAATAATAAAAATTCGCGGACCATAATTAGGAAATCATCGACAATAATTAGGATTATTATATTATTTTCATTATATTAAAAGTTTTAACAAATCCTATATTGGACAAGTATCATGAACAGCGATCTAGTAATAATAATGTTCCATGTAGAGGTATAGCAAAGCCAATTGACATTGCTTCACGAGATGACAGATTCCATCCGCCCGCATCGGTTAATACGTGGTCGGGTCGCCAATATTTATGTTATTCTCAGAATTCTCGCATCCTATATAATTATGTATATGATATATCAACATATAAGAATATTATAATATGATTATAATTATAGGCCATGCAGAAGGACAAGAGAGAAATGTGGTATTATGTAAATGTACCTGCTTAACATATTGTTATTTTTAAACCACAAGAAGCTGATTTGATGATGATTATTAGCTCAGTCTGCCGTCACTTTTACTTACCGTTCACGTGAAGTAACCTAGACACGTTTCTAAATCAGCTTTTAAGTTTCCTAGTATAATAAGAGGAGTGAGTCCTGTCAATGGATGGTGCACTCTTAAAGTCGGAATAACGACTGGTGTACGCAGATATTGTCTCTAGTTGTATCCGTTCATGGATTGCATTTTAGCCTAGCATTAGGCGAAGTATGGTCACATGTTGAGTTACTATTAAAAAAATAGACTTTATATCTAGTTAAAATTAATTACATTTTCATATTACAAAATTAAACCGATGGAAAAGTTGTTGGCTCACTAAGTTGGGAGCCTCACTTGATGATAGCTATTAGCCCAGTGTTGTCGTCCTGTGATAGTACTGCAACTGTGAAGTCGTGTAAAAAGTAGCCAATAACATGCGGAGTCTGCCTGAATGGTGCATAACCATTTCAACAACCCGGCATAGCGAAGTCAAAATTCTCTGCGGTGGAAATTATCTATGTTAACTTACTATCTATGTCTAACTTAACAAATAAAGTGTTTTAATGTAATATTATAATACAATATTCAAAGACACAGATTTTCCTTTAAATTCACATTTATGTCATAACCTAAACTGCTATCTCAAAGCGTACTCCAGGGACAGCAGGAAGGGACAAAGGCGCGACATGGCACTCTAACATTACCATTATCATTTGCCTTTACAATGAAAAGGCCAGCAAGGAGACTATAATCTGATTTTGAGGAAACCCATTTCGAACCAATAACATTAAATATAAAGAAGCAGCGGGGCGTATTAATGTCACCCCTTTCATACACATTTATGAACAAATGCAATTCTATTATGTTTGCTCTGAACTACTCTACTTATTGGACAAATGCATTTTAAAATGTTTTGTCAGTTGTTATCGTAAATCTATGGTTAAAACTTACACCCTTATTTTGTGAAGAACAGTATCAGTTTTTGTTTACTTTGTCTGATGTTAAGTTAGAGGGTAGCTAGGCAGTTGACAGGACAGTCCCTCCCGACCTTGCTACGATCAAGTTAGTCCTAAAAAAATATTCGAGACCGTCCAGTCTCGGTCGAATCAAATCAAAACTAATAAAACCAATAATGCTGTAAAAAATAAAATGAAGAAAAAAAGTATACTAAGGAAACAAAGTTCTAGCAAAGTAACGATTTGTTTTGATTTAATTTTTTTGCAAAATAAGTCGGAAACCATCAAGACTTATTCAACAGCTTTGTCAATATTAAGCAAGCAATGTGTATTAATAAAGTTGACTAGTTTAATTTTAACAACAAACTTTGCAGGCTCCTTCCTAACAAAGTCAGATGGTTGTAAATAGCAATAACTTAGTAGTAGCCGTTACGTTTTATGATAAAACTTTTATCAGTGTAGTTTCCGATATGAGTGTTATTCATTTGTTATACATTTGTCTTGTTCTTGTCCTAAAACTCATAGTACGGGTAACTATGCTAGTCTGGGATCAGTACATAAAATCAGTATATAAATATTTATTTATAATAAAAAAAACTGAATTATGAATTAGAAATTCATTGTCTTGCAAACAAAACAGAGAATATAAGCATATTAAGAATATTTTCTGTTAATCTGTGGTCTTGCAAATTTCTTAGACAGCTTTTAAGACCTTGCGATAGACACTAATGATCAGTCATCACAGCGCCACTGTTCACCTTCCTCCTCCCATTGTGTAGAAATAATAATGCCGATATTTCTTTATGAAATCGATTTCTTTTTTATTGGCATAGCCAGGCTCGTAAAGAGCACAACGTATTCGCTTTTGCGAATTAATGAGCAAAAACTATACAAGCTAGGTAGTACTTTAATATCCGTTGAAATCCACAGAAGGTGAAATAAACCAACCAGGACGAGAGTTTCTTATAGGTATAATGCAATGACCTTTAACTATATGGGCACTCTATCCAGTTTCTTTTAATAATATTTATTACATAAATATTTCTTTCGATTGGGACTAGAATCCAGAACTTGCCACAGTAAGTCAGTAAGCTAGCAATATAGTACTTCTGGCTAAGTTTAGACACAATTAGCCCAGTTCTTGGGCCAAAACATATTATCATCGTCACATTCGCCATCCTCAACCTACAGGTGCCCCATTTTTTTCCCTCCTTAGGAGGAGGAAGTAAACCAGGAAGGACCCTGAAGGTGATCTAAAAATATACGGGGAATGTCGGAGAAGCAACCACCATCCATAAATGATTGTTCTTTTGAGCCAGTAAGCTAGTACGATAACTAGTAAGTCAGTGTCTCAAGCTAGGAAAGTTAAATTTTTTGAGGCGTACTAACTTACTGGCCTGGCCTTGTGGCCCTCAAATTGAACTAAGTTCTTCGCCTACTCGCCTACGATTTTACTGTTACGTCTGAACGTGAATAAAACATTTTAAGATATCAAAACTTTGTAATTTGAACTGAAAATTAAAATTCATCCAGCCAGTCATAAGAAATCAGAAATTCAAATCCACTTCGAGTGTTCTTAGTCAATCGTAACTACTTTATACAAAAGACCCAGTATAATTGATTTCAATAAATAATAAGAAAGAAAATAAATGTTACATTATACATCGGTGACAGAATAATTCATGAATCCTTTAAAGTAGAGCCACATATACGCATCTTGCATAACATTCAGCGTAACATATTTTATCAAAGAATTTCATATAACTCATTGCTTGTATCAGAAACGTTGTGCATTGGTATCGGTATAAATTTAACGAGATTTGAACACGGGTCTCGTTGATTCCCGCCTTCTACCACTAGACCACAGTCGTTCAAAAAGCATGCTTAATACGTACTTTTGTGGGTAGACCTTTATTCAGAAGCATTACGTTGCAAGGATCGATTAAGTAGAGTAATTTAACAATTATGCAAAGGATTCCGGGAACGTTCGCCCGCGGAACTGATCGGGAACCACTTATTAAGATATCGGAGTCGCATCGAACATTACGTAACCATGGAGGTTGAATCAGTGTTTATACCAGGTAATTCTTAACCGTTGAATTACCGTGACAAGAGATACCTATAAAGTTCCGTTTATAAGTCAAGTCAGATTCGTGATACGATACTCCGTTTTTCATTATTATTATGAACCTATTTCATGGCATTTTTTTAGCTATTAACTGTAAACATACAAGTAAATCTTCTTTCTAACCTTCTTTAGACAGCGGAGTGTGGTCACAATATACGAGTATATATAATTTTTTTATGGTAGCTCGGCATATGACAACCCTCCGCCTGATGTAAAGCTAGAGTGCGGTCCATGAACGGAAATACTCGTAACTGCTACTGCAAATAAATCTCTACGGGCACCAGTCGCCTACGCTATGCCGGCCTGGCTCCCGAGTATGCACCATCTCGATTGACAGTGCACACTATTATATCTTAAAAAATTGGGCAACCCCTAAATTGTTTTAAATGAGACCTAACAGACGTTTTCATCAACATTTACTGAATTTTACTGAAATGGACTTCTAAGGGCGTATTAGAGGCTTGTTCTCCTGTATTCCATGTTACCTAAAGTGTGGAAACAAGGAAATGTCTGCAGGCAGTAGTTGCTTCCGCCACGCAGGCTCGGAGGGATGTGAATTCTCTCGTTATAGCATTAAATATGATGTATGTCTCAAAAAAACTGATTAAATATAATTATTTGTTTACAGATTTCATAGTTGACATATCGCGTGCACTCGGACAGGGGCCAGTCAATTTACTTCAAATTACATCGAGTGTCATTAACGAAATAAAAACAAAAAACTGCAACAAAAAAGGTCTCACGAAAATGAACGCCCCAGATGACACCGGGGAGACTTTAATGACACTTTAATAGCATTGCCGTCTGTCGTGAGAAACAACATATAATCAACACGATAAGAATGGGCTACCCATTAGGCGGATGAGGTTATTTCAAACTGTTAATACTGAAACAATCACCATTTCCTGGAACACCCGGGAGTATTAGATTTACAATGGAAAATTACAGATACGAATGTCTAACCCGCTAGCTGTTGCCAGCGAGTTCGAATGCGTATGGTTAATATTATGCTTTCCCACATCGATACATACAACTATAATATTATATGCAATAATGCTCCCAATGTGACGCGAGAGAAAAGGTGATCGCAGTCACTTTTATGTTATTATTTTTTTTTTTATTGTAGCTCGGCGTGTGACAACACTCCGCCTGATGGAAAGCTAGAGTGCGGTCCATGAATGGAAACAACTGCTACAACGGCTCCTCTCTTTATACCTGGCTACCTTGAAACTGTTCCCGAAACGCGTCAAGGTCACATCACGGGTGTTATATTCGAAAGTGGTGGTACTACCCCAGGACGGCAGACTGGACAGATAACCATCATCAGTCTGCCTACCACTCTTTAATAGTGCGACCAAAGTACATCTAACAAAGTTACATTGGTACCGGTCAGAATTAGCGAGGTTCGAACACGGGTCTCACCGATCGTGAGTTCACGTGTCTTACCGCTAGACCACGGCCGCTCCGTCCTCTGTCAGTAAGTATTTCACTTGACAGGAACATTGTCAAATCGTTTGAAGCAACTTACGCTTTTTTTATGTATGAGGTTTGTACCTCTACTATATCTCAATGTATTCCCATTACATCTACTTTCCTTAATAAACGGACCATTTAATGCAAAAGCATTTTTTCTAGTAGTTCCAAGTCAGATACGCGACAGACAACCATTCATGAAGATTTGTATTAGCTATTAATTTTTAAAAAAGAAACACAAACAAAATTTATATTTTATAATTACCATATCATTATGAATAAATAATTTATGTCTATAGGAAACTGTAATGTCAGAGAAATGTCTGTAGGCAGCAATCGCCTCCGCTATGCCGGCTGGAGGAGACACCCCTCTTATTATACATCGTAGATCAGTTTATCTAATGGTTAAAACCGAATTAAAATATCTACAGTGGTTTCTGAGATTAGGGCATATCTACAAGGAGTCAGGCTTGGTTTAATTGGAAGTCTGTACGGGTTATAATTTGTGAAGAACAAAATTTTAAGTCAGCTTATTGTCTTCCTTAGTCTACATAACGGTGATTTAACCCTTACAATTGGACACTTTTAGAATACAAAGAATCTGTAGGAAACTTTCTAAAATTATAGTCACTTTGATATTTTATATTCTCTCTGCGTCCGACTTATTACCATGCAAGAGATGTCTTTTTAGTATGCGGGTCCTGCCACGACACTTATTAGTCTCCAAAAATTCTCAGAATTCTCCCCTTCTCACAAACTTTCAAACTGTAGTCTGAACCCTCGACGCATCAGACTTTTAAAACATTATCAAATATCCGTGAATTGATCTCATCTACCAACTAATGAGTGGTAGACAGACTGATTATGGTTATATGTACGGGTGGGGTGTGCACTGTCAATCTAGATGGAATCGTCTCCTCAAGCCGGCGTGGAGTGCTGCTCGCACAGGTTTCTCTGTAGTAGCGGTTGTTTCCATTCATGGACCGCACTGCCGCAAGTGTCCCATGCCGAGCTACAATAATAAAAAAAATTTAGCTTAGTCTGCCGTCCTGGGGTTGTACCACAACTTTCAAGTTTCGGAATTAACTTGGAAGTAGCTACGAGAGGAATATGTCGTATTAACGGATGGTGCACATTCGTCTTCTTAATCCGGCATAGCGGAGGGAGCTTGAATACATTTCCACTTAACATCAGGCGATGTAATAAAAAAAAACTTTATTATGCGGATGAGTCTATCAATTTTGATGTTGTTAGTTATTTGTACATTGTAATGTAACAAATGAAAAACGTCATCGTGTTTTGTTATTGTTATGTTGACCGAAGAAAGGCGGTTTACATCAACAGTCATGTTCGATGAGCAACATGAATTGATAATGTATTTTTCATGTCGAGTCACAATACGGACGTTAAGTTATAGTTTAAAAAAAACTCGCGCTTAAAGCTAGTTTATTGGTATGTTGTATTTTTTTCAATCAACAGTTATAAAAATACATATTATTAATTGTACATGCCCATCTTAACATTATTGAGGCCTAAGTATGAGAAGTAATTTACGTACTCCTGGCGTAAAGTGAAAACTCTCCTTCGTTTCTCTCCGTCGCTTTATTTTTTTTTTTTATTTTTTTTTTATTGTAGCTCGACATGTGACAACACTCCGCCTGATGTAAAGCTAGAGTGCGGTCCATGAATAGAAACAACTGCTACCACAGAGAAATCTCTACGGCCTGCAGTCGCCTCCACTATGCCGGCTTGAGGAGACGAGCATGTACCATCTAGATTGACAGTGCACACTCCTCTCTTATACCTGGCTTTATTTGAAATTTCTTAATCTCGACTATCAAAATAACTTTGTCTGGTAGCAATAACTCACTTTACGCCGTGAGTGCGTAAACTAAATCTAACACTTAGGCTTCTGTTTTCTAAAACTAATTGTGATGAAAACAGAGAAAAGAAGAATATCGACGCGCTTACGTGAAACACCAATGACTATGTAGCCCAGAATACTGAATGCCTGTGTGGAAAGCGGATGACATGGGTTCGATCCTCATCTCAGCTGAGGTTGTTGTGTCAATAAATCATTTAAATAAATAAAATACTAAATAATAAAAAATAACCAAGAACTACGATTAAATTAAAACTGTGGAAAAAGGATAAGATATAACTTCTAGATTATGTGTTTATTTTATACACTTATACAGTTATAAATTAATAGTATAGTTTCCTAGGCGACACATACATAGAGGCGTCGATCTTTGAGATAAATCAATGATAAATGATGACATAGACAATGTACACACAAAGGCCTCGTGGAAGTCCGACAGTTTTGAGAGTGTCATATTTCACACATATTGACTTTGATTTATTTTAAGCGAAGTCTTCTATAATTTAAGGAATAATATTTATTAAATAAACATCTATTTGTATACTTAACGTATAAAATATAGGACATTTGTAAAGAATAATTAAAAAAATAAATTAAGATTTTTGTTATGACACTCAGTACGTGAAAGTTCTGTGCAAACGCAGACACTCAGGTTTTTGAATAATTTTATGTGAATGAATACAGACAATTGGCAACAATATGCCTTTAAGGGTTAACTCCGAGCATCTTTTTGTAATGAAATATGTAATCTATTTGCAGTAATAAACAATTAAACACATAATCTTTATAAAAGTAAAAGAAACATTGATATGATGCTATAAAAACAACATCGCTTGACTTTTAAATGCCTTTTTACAGCTTTCGTAACCTACGAGTATCAATAATAAATGACCGATCACGTTTCTAATTTCAAAACGTGTATATCAAGCAGTAAAAGAAACAATATAATTTAAACTTAAAATCAAGACAAAGATTACACAGTTTGGGTAGTGGTAGACAGACTGATGATGGTTATTATTAACCCAGTCTGCTATCCTTTCCCAACTTTCAATTCAATCCCTGTGAAGTGACCTAGACGTTTCGCGGTCAGGTTTTAACAAGAGGGAATGGACCTGTCAATGGAGTGTATTGGTAGTGTAGCGATATTCGTTTCCTTAAACCGGCATAGGGGAGGCGACTTCTGTCTGCAGACGTTTTTGTCAGGTTGCTGTTGTTTCCACACTCAACATCATAAGAATTAGAATAATCGATATATTTTTTCCTATTCAATTTTCATGATAATTTAATGCACAAATATACTGTAATCTAATGTAAAACCATAGTCTGTTTCTGTTGCGACACAAACCCAGCGTATAATATCAAAACACCTAATGCATAAAATATGAATCGCCTCTTTGAATTTGTCATATCAAAGTGTACTGAGATAATATTGTTTGGATAAGACAAATAAATAACTTCTGAAGAAGATTTTCTCGGTAGCACAATGCTTAAGGTTGATTTATAAGAATCTTGTATTTGCTTATTATCGGATTTGTGTTGGACAATAATTTATAGAGTTTGCTCGTACACCGTTTGTGGTAATTCACTATTTAATAATTTTAAAATCCTGTATGTAAATTATTCATACACAAATATATGATAAATAATAATGCACTAAACGCAAAATAAGCTACCAGACCTAAAAGAAATACCTTATAGTAGTTTTGTTAGATATTCGTTACTTAAAACAAATCGGAGTCCTATTCGTATAAGTAAAAAATTGAAACTCAAAATATAAAAATTAAATAAATAAATAAATTCGAAAGAACGCTGAGCATCATCTGTGAATCTTTACGACGGATCTTATATATATTTTTTATAGTACCTATATATTTTATATTTCAACCTGGAATCGAACCTGGAACCTCCGCGTTACAGCGTTACCCATTAAGGAGGGAGGGAGTGGGGTTAACCACTACGCCCATAGAGGCCGATAAATTAAAACGACGGAGTTTTAAAACAATAAATTGTATGTGAAATATGGCATACCGATCGGGGGGCGTAAAAACCGAACGGCAATTAAAATTAGTCAAATGGCAAACTTGAGAGTTTTATTGACCACCGACATCGTTAAATCCTCAATTTATGTTAAGAGACGGATCGTTGTCTGTTTATGAGATTGGATAAATCAATAAGCCATTGCAATCTTTTCGTTAATTGCAGCTTTTAGCATGTGCGTAAGTGGGTCAGTTTTATAGGCCGCTTTCAGTACTCTATAAACATTATTTTATTTTATAAAAAAACAATCCCGAAATATTCCTTTATCAATGAGCACGAACTTTGTAAACTTTATGTAATAATGCCACGATCTAAAAACAATTGTAAAAAAATCTCTATTTACCGATCACTGCGCAATACAAATTTGTGTATACGGTCGTTTTTCTTTACGCCCCAACCGAGTCAAAGACTTACAATTTGATTTAAACCAAAATTACTGCTGAATCAGCGGGAACGTAAATTGAATATCTGCCCGTAATAACCTTCGATTGTGCATAAAAGAGCGTCCGAGAAGCGAGTTCTGGTCTACTTCTTATTGCCCTAGGAGCGTTTCACGCATCGATTACAATCCAATTTCGAGACGATCTCGGTACCTGTCGGGCGGCTCTTTGTCGCCGCGTCACGTGCCCCCGACAGCTTGCCGTTAACATCTCTTCAACTACTATATTCTTATTTTGTAAGACAAAATTGTTTGTAAAGTAGTTTTAGTAAAAAAAAGTATTTGTGGCCGCGCAGCCTACATTAGACGTTAATGTTACTTTCTTACTTGTTTGTTTTTCTTGTAAAGAATTACATATTTTATAAAGTAACGAATATATCGTTATGTTACATAAATATTATAATCATATTTAAGGAACTCGAATTCTTGGTAAACATTTTATTATTTATTTACAAAACAAGGACGAATGTACTCAATAACAATTCTTGCTGAATATTGCAATTTATTAACTTGGATATTGATAAAATATTTCAATACTCAAAACTAGATTAATTATGTATTTTGTTCAACCACGAATTGGTCAATTATTACATTTTAACAAATAGGCCTATAAATTACCCGCAAAGTTCAGCATAATGGCAAATGTCTGTCCTGGGATTAGAAACCAATCTTCGACATTGTTGCATAAATTAGTAGTAAGTAGGCATTCCAGAGAACAAGTAGTCATGCTTTATCAAGATTAGATCCCCGAATTGATTACCGAAACGGGTCTTAGATTAAAACGCGTATCGTTAGACGGCAGCTTTTACTGCGCTATAATTCGATTAAAGTTTTATGTATAGGATTAGAGCACATGTCAATCAGATTAATAAGTAATTCAAATTCTGGTAATCCTATCAATGTGGCCGCGTGATATGAGAGGTTTTATGACACATGAATGCATTGTGGAAGCCGTTTCGTGTATTGTGTTTGTTACGAGTTCGTTGGAATAAAATAATTTATGACCTTAATAGATGTAAGCAAATCCTCATTAGGGTCTTGGAGACCTTGTTTCTACGATCGGGCGTTGGAAACAAAATTGCCTTTATTACGGGCCCGGTTGTGAGACAAACAGGAATGTGAGGCAGGACGTTGCCCACGTCCTATAAATCACAGCACCGCAACTGATTCAGATTACGATTCTAGTATATAGTGAAATTCAGAGCAATATTGTTCATCAGTATTACTGTCATACGGTTAAAGTCATGTTTGAATTCATAGTTTTCTCTTCTTTTTTTTACTCTCTTTTTACACTGAGTATATTAATTTAGCATTACTTATTCTACTTTGACTAACCAGACAATCAAACTTCTCCTCATTCACAAATAAAATAAGGATGAAACTTCCTTGAAATCAGTTCAAATCACTTCATTGACCTCCATGAAGCAGTCTGTTAAGCACCTCCCGTATTCGATTTATAAATATGACAATATTAAAAAAATGTTTTAGGTCTGGATTTTAGGTCTGATGGGCCTGAGCATTGTACGTATGTAATCTATTATGAAGATGTTTAAAAAAATATTATGAACATGACAGTATCTGTTATTGTTGCATATTCTTCGCCAGAGCCTAAGCATCCGTACCGCGAGATTGATTATACTGTATAGCTAAAAAAGTACAAAATGAACACAGCCTAGACTGAGGTGCGCCTCAGGCTGGGGCAGATAGAAAATTATTAAGAAAATTAAATGATCTACCGTCCGTAGCCGGTCTACAGATATGCCAATTATTGATAACATCTTAACGGACTTGTGTGGGGTAACACGCGCGAATATTCTAGGGACTCAACCAATTTGACTGCGTTCGGATGCATTTAAATCAATATTAGTTATAGTGAACGATGGAATGTGTTTGTATGTAGTTATATCTACATATTAGGCGTGGGATGGATGTATTATATATATTATAGGTAGGTACTACAAATTGTTGAGGAAATTACTAATTAAATGCTTGTCATATCTCGTATATTAAACCCTTAATTATAATAAGAAATATATGAAATACACTTGAATTAAAATTATTCGTAATCATGAATAGTTATGAAGAGTGAAAAATAAATTGCACCGGTTAATTAGAATGGTATAACATTCGAAATCCGTAAATATTTCGCGAAGTACATCGCGGTTCGTCAGAAACATTACCTATATTTAGAGATTGAAATAATATATACGGGTGTAAATGTCAGAAGTGTCAACACAAGATGGCATCAATCTGAGACAGAATCTACGGGTGGTCTTTTCAATACTATAATCTAATTCTCTAGAGGTCAAGAAGGTCAAACAGCAGCAGTCAACGTAAAAACGTGCCTGCCAAATCAATACGTTCTATCACTTAAGAAAAAGTGACCGGGACTAACGTAGAAGTTTTTATTTATTTATGATTAAAGCTGATGTTATAGATTAGTCTTAACTAAGATTTGACTAAGACGTGACTGACTATATGGAATTTAAATGATCTGACAAGACAATTGGTCATCATGACAGTACTGTCATGACAAACAAAAACGCTTTAGCGATCATCTGATTTTTTTATTGTAGCTTAGCATGTGACAACACTCCGCCTGATGTAAAGGTAGAATGCGGTTCATGAACGGAAATAACTGCCACTATGCCGGCTTGAGGTGAGAACGAACGTGCACTATCCAGATGTATACTCTTCTCGCTATACTTTAGAAGACGGGTCTCATTGATCGTGAGTTCACGCGTTCTACCGTTATACCAGGACCGTTCTAAACGCATCTGAAAATGAAAATATATGTACTAAATTATATTACTGCAGTGTTTCTTCGAGTATTAATTTAATGTTCTATCCGTGAACGTGGCTGAATCAAGCTAGGAGAATTTGGAAATTTATTTTCCTTTCAAAACCTTAACAGATTTTTTTCTACCATTTTACTGAAGCTTTTGATCTTGACTTGACTAGAGAGTTGGGACTCGACCTGACTATTTTTTGCTAATAATTGAACAACGTCACCCGTTATTGGACAATATTTCCTTTAGCATTGGTAAGTTATTACAATACCATAATAAAATAAGAAGAAGAGAAATTTTTGATTAAAATTCACTTACGAGTATGTAAGTTGCAAGCAACGATCACTTTCAAAGGTAAGTAGGCGATTTCATTTCTAAAAACAAACTATACTGTTCAAACGTCAGTAATATTGCATATGGTAAGTAATTTGTGGCAGGTTTAGTTGGTTTAGCTTGCGGCGCGCGTGCTCCGAGCGTGCAGGCCGATGCGCGTGACCATGACTCTCTACCGCTCCCACAATCGCTCCGCTTCGTAATGTCCTAATTCGCTTGCAACGCACGTTATTTCCCTCTTTGTATTTGCTACGTTTAACCTCTGTCGTTTCTAACGACTTTTCAACAATGTCTTTATCTTGTTTTTTATTTACGTATCTTATTTACTTGAGTATACCGACGGCTTTGTATAATAAGAAAATCTAACAGTCAAATACAATTAGTAATATTAAATATTAATACATTAACATGCGAATATCTATGGCTTACCATTATATCAGTGGTAGATGATTGATGATTATTATGCATAATCCCGATCAGTCATTCCAGAGTAGTACGACCAATTTCAAGTATAACACCCGGTCAGTGTAAAAAAAAAACAAATAGGTAACACAGCAATCATTCAGTTATTTTGCTGTATTTGTATTCGTGCAAAATATATCAATATCTTGGTCTAGAATGATATTTTCATATAATTTGTGTTAGTAAAGAGCAAACAATATAATGTTAGTTAAATTGTAGGAATATACGAAGGGTTTGCCAACAAACATGGCCAATAGCTACCAACTACCAACTAACTTTTTTTACAATAGTTCGACATATTGTGAGCATACTCCTCTCCACAATCCTTGAGTGGGGACGATTGCTAAAAATACCTGCAAGCCACAGCCGCCTCCGCTGTGCTGTCTTGAGAGGACAAATGTGCACCGTTTAGGCTACACTCCCCTTATACCATGTTTTTTTCCAAACAAATTCCTATACACAGTCTGCCTACGACTCATTTAAACAATGCCTATATTATAACATTTGCTTAAATTATTTATTAAAGTACGCAAACTTGCTATATAATTTATTATTCATGTAATTATTTTTAAAAAAGTTAGTGGAAACAACTTTTTACATACGCACGCCCTGAGATGAAGCGACACTTGCTTGGCTATCTGTCACAATCTTTAGACGACCTTCGTGTCATTGTAAGCTTATGGAAGTGTAAAATAAAATGAATACACAAAGAGTCGTAGACACATAACCACGCCTTTACACGAGACGCGACAGAGAACAGCGATGAGCGTTAAGCGGTTCCGCCCACCACGCCCCTTGCTAATTATTATAACCGGTTGTAATTAACAACTGACCAGGTGGCGCCACCTGTCGCACCCCTCTCACAAACTTGTCGCAACTACTCTTACAAGTAATTATTAATATTTAATGTTTATTGTGGTAATTTCCTCACTGACTGAAGTAACTAATTTGATATGCAGCTGCGATGTGGCCTCACCCTAAGAGCTTATTTAATGTTTTGCATTCAATCGGATGTAACAAAATTCAAATACATTTTATTAGACAAGTAGGCTGATTTTCAGCACTTTTGTACGTCAAAATATTTAAAACATTGTAAAATAATAACAAAAACAATAACAAAATAATAGTGGCTGCTGTAAAGAGGCGTTGTCAACTTATAAATAATATTTAAATAACAATATTATTATATTAATAATAATAATACAATAATAACAACTACTTCCATGGATTAATATCAGCCATGTATTCCTCAATTGTATAATATGCCCTTTCTGTTAATTTTGACTTAATAAACCTTTTGAATTTATTATTCGAATAGCCAGGGATTTTATTGTAAAATTCAACACTTAAACCAAGTGACCTCAAGCCGGCATAGCGGAGGCGACTGTTTGCGAATATTGTAGTGTGTGGTAGTGTTGTTTCTGCTAATGTAACGCAAGAAGGAATATCATATGCCGGTGACTCTTCAATCAAACTGAAGATGAAGTAATTACACCAAAAAGTCAAACATTCCTGTTCAATAGGAATTCTGACAAAACCACAACAAACCGGCTTCACTAACCTTAGTCCCTTAAGACTACATTATCCCTTTTATATTAGTTGTACTATGATCAAAATATCTCGCTATCCTGACGAAACTTTACTTTGAAAGTTTTAAAGAGTGGTAAGCAGACTGAAATTGGTTATTTACTCAGTCTGCTGTCCTGGGGTAGTAACACCTGTGAAGTGACCTTGTCGCGTTTCGGGAGTAAAGTTTGAAAGTAGCCAGGTATAGCGAGAGGAGTGTACACTGTTAATCTGGATGGTTACGGGCGACTGTTGTCTGTTCATTGATCGGCACTAGCTTTACATCAGGCGGAGTGTTGTCATATGCCGAGCTACAATAAAAAAATACACGCATCTAAGTACGCGTGAAAAGAGTTACATATTTATTCAATTTAGAGATAGATAGCGAATGTGAAAAATGTAAATGGTAGGTAGCCATCTCCCACGCTTCCAATCCCACCTTCCGACTTTGAGACGTCAACGGAACAATTACTGTAATTATTTCGAAGACAAATATTTACCATGTAGTTACAGGGTGATGTTTAGCCGAGGCTCGCCCACGCGTTGACAGGTGGCCATTAGCTGCGCCGGCGCAGCCCTGGCGGCCAGACCGCAGTCTTTGATAAATGCATAGCCGGTGAAGCAGATAAGCAGACATCCTGCTCTTTGTATACTGATAGCATTTTCTTTGTTAGTTTCTTACAGTACAATTAAATTTCTTATTTTGTTATGTTACGGCTCCACCTGCATTAGCATTAATGTTAATGAGTGCGTCCAACTGCACGCCAATAGTATTTGCGTTAATAAAATAATATCGCGTTAAAATCTTAGCCATATTAAGGTAATGCATTAATTATTGCACTAATCAAGGCGTTAAGACTCAGATGGAGTCGCACGTAAAATGCTAATTCCGCTTAGTTCGTTTTTATGATAGTAATTATTATTATCTATTGTCGAGGGAAAAATGTAAAAATAAAAATTGTTTACGCAAGTACGACGTGGGTGTTCGGTTTATTAGATTTATCTTTTCGCCTAACTGGCTCTAGCTGAGTCTGTTTTTTGTCCATTTTAATCTTGCAGTTTACTGCTTAAGAATACTTAATACTTACTCATCCTGACTATCAACAATACACTTAAAATGGACACAGGATTAAAACAATTACCTTTCTTATCCGCCCTGATGTTAAGCTAGAGTGCTGTTCATGAACGAAAACAATTGCTGCTAGAAACAAAGGTCCCCTCCGCTATACCGGCTTGAGGAGACGAATTTGCACCATCCAGATCGACAGTGCACGCTCCTCTCATTATGCCTGGGTACTTCTAAATTATTACTGAAACACGCAGTTCACTTCATGGGTGTTACATTCAAAAGTGGTAGTACCACCCCTAGGCTGGCAGATTGTGCTAATTTAGACTCAAAGGTTTATTCATATTGTTTTTTGAGAGTATTTTTCCCTAAAGTGCTAAAATGGGCCTACTTTTTTGATTAATTTTGTAGAAAAATAAATCTACATTTCTTATCATAAATCCGTTTTTATATTCTTAGCCGGGTTATTGAATAATTATAATTTTTATTTAATATTTGAGGTTATTATTCTATCATCTCCGTTTTGTTATATTTTTATATTATATTAGCTTTAATATCTATTTTTATGTACAAATAAATCGTAATTAAACATTGACTATTGATTAGTAAACGGTGTGTTGATATAATTAAAATAAATTATTGAAAAACTAAAATGTTATTTTAGAATATTGTTTTGCTAATTAACTATTAGATATTAGGTGGATCCAAAAATGGCCACTGTTCTTTAATATTAAGTAGCCACGAATAAGCACAGTAGAATATCCTAGTTACCAAATGACTTAAGTTTCTCTTATCTGTTTTGCAAGAAAATTCCTTTTATCAATTGATACAAAACATAAACTTATCATAAAATATAATTCTATAAAAGGTTTATTGCGAGAACCTTTTACTGTTACTTTATCATGGATAGAGTTATTTATTTGTCTTATGAAATGTATACTTTGCAATCTAGTCTAGCTCCGGGTTATGGATCTGCCACATAGGTTTGAAATCATTATTACGGCTGTTATCGTTGCCGGTGTAATTTTTTTGACTCAATAACTTTAACGCTTACTTGTCCAATACATATATTAAACCAAAGGTTATAAAGTTTTGTTTGGTTATTTCTTTGCTCTTAGGGCCCTTAAGTAGCGAAGCAAAATTAAGTGTGGCGCGTGAACGAGCGACAGACATTTCTCTGTGGTAGCAGTTACTTCCGTTATTTGATCACTTGACACATGATTGAATATAGTCAAATGCAGATTTATTATTAAAATTACACATTATGTACATTGTATGTATGTACATTAGAAGTGTTCCATGATAATATAATGTCATTATGTTGGTAGGTATCACAATTTACTGTATGCAAGTAATAAACTTTATTGCCTTGGCTTATCAAAGCTCGTTTCAAAGTTGTAACTGTGCCGTACAAAACGTTATTACAGGCAGGTTGTGTAAATGTAACACTCGCGAATGTCCTATCTTGTTCTAAATTACTAGTACTTCGAAAGCAGGCCTGTCCAACCCGACGAGCACCGATACAGAGCGGGCCACCCTTCAGCAAAACATTTTCTTAAAAAATAATTAAAATTTGTTTATTTTGTATTCATTCTGTTTGATCATGGCGCAAATAATATGTCAAAAATATAAAGCGAAATGGAAACAAAACTCGTGACCGGTCGCGTTTTGGCCAGACCTGTTCTAGAAAGATAATTCATACAACTTCGGATAGCCCACACATTCGGCCTGTCCCCCTATATAGATAGGATTGTGTAAATATCAAATGGTATAATGGAATGTAGTCCCATGTCAGTGGATAAGAGGCTGTAATCGCGAGATAATCCCATTTTGCGGTCGTAAACACGAATACATAGTTTGTGTATAACTCCATAAATATATCAAGCTGATTATGATATTTCCAATAAGAATATCTTATTATGAGATAGGGTCAAACTTTTTCTATTAACTTGTATTTTGAGTGTATTTTTTACAGACTGTACTACCACCACTTTTATAAGTAAGCTTGTGAAATGATATAGTGTAGGCCAGTGTAGGGTATATCGAGAGTGTACTGCCCGTCTGGACTGTGCATATTCGTCTAACAAGTCGGCGTCATGCAGAAACAACTTCTTCTCTCTTGTCTCTCTTTTAGTCTTGTTTGCTTACAAAAATAGTCATCTCTATGCTGTGTCACATAGCTAAAAATTCAGTATCCCCTGACACTTGTCGGAAAAAATGTAGACATTCGAAGGGCTATCTGATGCGAAGGCACATAAGGAATAAGTAATGCGTTCAAGTTCTGTAATAAATCTTAAAAGAATGCTTTGGTCGCTCCCAAAAGGATACTCGTGGAAGCGTTCACCTTCTATTTTCCTCGTTATTTATGGGCCTATGCTTTATACTAGAACCACAAGCCGAGAATAAAATGGGTAACTAAAATAAATGGCAGTATGTTACCATAATCGTAGATATTCCAAACGAGTTATTTTCATTAGCGTTTCATCTAAAATTTGTTTAAAAGAATCCATTCGAGATAACCATAAATATTATTTAATTTGATCAAGATTAGATTAAAAACAAAAGAACTATCGAATAATGTTAATGGATCAGCCTTAAAATTCGTATTTGTAGCTAATGACTCAGGTCCATTAAAATTTTAGTTCCACCATTTACACTATTTATATTAAAGTTTGTCGATAACATTTGCATGTATGGATAAGCTTTTCAGAACGTCACTTTGTTGGTGGCTTCCAACTTGGAGATTAGCTTAATGGATTTCTCAATTTAATGAACTTCAAACTTGGTAATTGGCTTTTAAAAAGATACGCTGAAGTTTATGGCGCTCTTTGAATAAGGCCGCTTGATACTTTTTTTGTTAAAAAAAATTGAACTGAATCGTTCCGTTGTAAGATTATTTAATATTTAAATTAGAAAAGTTTTAAGTATTAAAGCGTACACGAACGATCGGTTAAGAGAAGGGTTCTTCCTGGATTCATTATTGTGGACCAATCTTTTTTGTTTGTTTGAACAGACATCCATTGACAACAAATTCGTTGACATTAATCCCTAAACAATAGTAGTATTATCCCGAACCCAATGAATTGTCTCTTTTTCATTGAATATTTATTTTAAATATTAATTCAAATCAGATTTGTACCGTAGCTATCGAAAGTGTTCACGATTAAGAAAAATAAATAATTTTGATTGATAAATTCTTTTAAATTATCGTATAAAAAATATAATTGCCGAACATGCGTTTATGTAGGCCGTCTCAGGGCGGGGGAATGTCACTAAAAAGTGTGGCATCTGTTCTAGAGGTGTCGAGTCCCTTCGTTAGGCGTCAAGTATTTTTCGAGTCCATGCTAAATTATAGAGATTACACAAATATTCAGTTTTTATCGGATTTAGCAGCTTTCAGGCGAGCGACGTTTTTATTTACCAAGTTATAAAATGACAACACGTAGAACATAATTCACTCTACCAGTACCTACTTTTTCTTGACCTAAGGTTGTTTTTGAAAGAAAATAAAATTCTCGCATTAATTTGGCAGACATATTTAATACCTGTTAAACTTTCAGCTTCACCATGCAGCACATAATTCGTATTTACAATCGCTCAAAACATTAAATTTTACAATAGTATAGAAAATAAATAAATCAATGGCTTTTACAACAGAAATTCTTACATTAACTAACATTTTGGTCGAACAAAACATAAATTAGTAAGACAGTAATAATTGAAACAAAGCCATTATTGTTTTTTATGGCAACATTATAATTTAATTTTTAAGTACTAACTTTTATTTGACAATAATTGCAACTAATTTGAATTACACAATATGTGAATGCGCCAATCGACTAATTCTGCATTAAATAAGTTTCCAAGAAATAGCTCAACGTTTTGGTGCGAAATTTAGAAAAATCAAATAAACACTTTATTATCTAGAAATATTTCTATTGACAAGAAAAATATATTTTCTCTGTTTTAATATAGAATATTTACATTTATCATTATTGCTGAAGAAGACATCGTAACTTTTACTAAAATTAGAATTTCTCATCAAAACTATTATATTAAAATATATCTAATGTATATTAAATCATGACAGGGACTAGTAGAATCCTTTACGTAAATTTCAATTCTATAAATATTAAACTTTGATTTAATACACACGATTAAAAATTCATATAATATCTTTTTTTTTTCTCGAAAACGCAACAAAAGAAGATTCCTAGTATAGGTTACTTACACAATATTACAAATCTACATAATGTCTTTTTCTTATGGTTAAATCAGAAGTATTAAACACTATCTCTCTTAACATATGTACATCTAAATTATCTGGTGTTAACCTTACTGTGATTCATAAATACATTTTCATTATAATATCATCAATGTACAATTAATAACCTATTTCTAAATACAACATTTTGTTCACATAGGTACATTTTGTAATATCATCAGCATTTGCACAATTTGATTTTAGCAATAGTAAACGAAAATCACAAACACTGTTCAACTATAACTAAATGGAAATTCATCACATTCAATGAATATTTCCTAACATAATTATCACATACGACACTTCGTTTTCCAGCAGTTCACTGAGGATAAGTTTATCCTCTAAAAGTTTTACAAGTTTAGGAACTCAAGGCCCGCTCTATTTCTATTGACAACACGTCAAAACTATGACGTCACACAACTACATCACGAGACACAGTATCGTTCGCCGGGACATCCGGAACGAGCACTGGTTGGAAGCAATGCGTCGCCGGAGTGAAATCTTCTACTAATTTCCTCTTAAGCACGGATGAGGACCCCACGTAAACGTTGGTGCCGGGAAATGTTCCACGCCTCCTCCTTCGCCATAAAATAGCAGCAAGAACCGCAAGTGCAAATACAACTATAGCCGATATGCAGCCTAAAACGAGCTCCGAATCTTGAGCTCGTTCCGGTACTCGCTCTCCTCGCATGGAACTCACGAGAACTGACATTAAACGATCTCCTTCACTAACTTGTACATCTTGAACGCTTTCCGTGGATACGCGTTGAGCTCGGCTCGTGTCTATTGTCATGGTTTCAGATCTTTCATTATCAACACCCGGAGTACGTGACACTAATTCTACTTGAATGTGGTATATAGTATCTGGCCATAAAGACAATGTTACACGAGTGGAATCAGTAAAAAGATTTCCTTTTAAACCGCCCCCATCCACTTCCCACGTTACGAGATATACTCCACGGGTTATGCGGGGTTCCCATGCAATTTCACCAATAACTAAAACTTTTTGATGTATGAGCGATATTTCTTTTAATGTCCATCGGTGTTCATCATGGTTAGAAGAATTAGAATCATGTGCCACCCATGTTTCGTCAGGACTATAAATGGTTACCAAGCCTTGAGGATCTACAACAAGTACCCTTAACAGAGCCCCTTCATTATTTGACGGTACTCGAGTAGCTAATGCTTGTGTTTGAATAATTTGCCTCCATGGACCTTCAGCCGCTCGTCGCATGACAACGTATACGAGTGGAGCTGGTTTGGAAGCAGAGTGAGGTGCGGGAGGAGGCCACCTAGCAAGCGCGCCGCTCACTCGCATCACTCCTTCTCCCTTAGTGTGAATGACAGGTTGTGTTTGTGAGGCACGAGCAGCCTCAGTATGAAATTCACATGCCACTTTGCAGCCCGGAAACTGTGAACAAAAGTAATGTTGTGATGAAAACAAACACGTGAGAAATTAATATACCCTGAACTTATATTCTTTTCAATGTGTATCAGTTTTTTTTTCTATAAGAAAAAATCCCGCGCTATTACAGACTTTAACATTAAATACTTACACAAATATCGTTTTCGTCACAAACAGCGCCCCATACCTCATAATTAGATTGTAAAAGTTCGCAGTTTTCCCAACACTGTAAACAAAAATGCTTAAATTAGAAGATTGATCATTAACTAAATCATGGTGGTTAAAAATTATCTCTATATGAAATGAGTCTGTCGTCAAGGGATTAGTGAAGAAATGGGTGCGCTTATTCCACTCAACTCGAATGTTGCATTTGTCATTGGAAATACTCATTAGATGGAGATGACGTTAACTTAATGCCGCACCGCACGTACTCGCCTCGGTTTGTCGGCATATTTTGAATTTTAACTACTTCAATTATGAATACAAATTAGTTGTGTACATGTAGATATGTACTTATGTAGATATATTTATTATATTTGTTTATAATATCAATTTATTATACGAGTAAATGAAGCAATGATAACTCGTAAAGAATATATTGAATACCAAAATAAAAAATAATAATTCTATATTACTACAAATAAATAGCAATTTATATTACGTTATTTCAGGTAACAAACAGTTTCTAAAAAGGTTATAATAGATATAAAGGCGCCACTGGTCTGGAAAATATTTATCTGAGGTTTAATTATTTTACAAAGTAAAATGAAGCAGGTAGCCTTTACTATTGTTGTCATGTAAAGGATCTTTTCAATTACAAAATAACTCATAAAGGGTATTGTGCTAAATATGTGGGTCGAACATCGAGACAATAAAGTTGTTACTACTCACCATAAAACAATCAGGACCCTGGAGGCACGATGACTCCCCGCCGGGTCTAGGCGCCGCGAACTGCAAACAACAAGAAAACTGTCAGTGATAATTTAAAAGGAACATTAATAACATTATTGCAAATTATTAATGTAAAATGTCGATATCGTGTGTTACGATCTAAAGGAATACGTAGAACTTCAAAGTGTTAGATAATTTTCAAAACGATTCTGCAGTTGAACTAGATAAGCTTAACCTCTTGCAAGAGCGAGGAGGTTTAGCTCCCGGTATTACCTTCGTAGAAACAATTTAGTCTGCGGTTAGTCTCTAAGCTAAAACAGCATACTTGAGCGTAAACGGGAGACGTTAGTATGCTCACATTTTGTTCTAGAAAGGAAACTATTTTACCGTTGTTCCTGGTATACTTAGAAACGCCGACTTAGTTGATATCTACTTTATAATTCTACACTCACACACGGTCTGTTTTAGATTTCAGTAAACGTTTTAAAGATAAGTGAATTTATGAGGTGAATCTCTATGAATATTTATTAAAAAGGTATTTTTATTATGATAACAGTTGAATACAAAATGCTTCTTTTTTTTTTAATTAGCACTAAAACCATTGCATGTCTTTTCCCAGCGATCGCAATGTAAAAAGGGACATTTAATTATTCAGCAGAGCACCAATACATTACTCCTTATCTGTCGGCGAACGAAGACAGAGCCGAGACTTTTATTTCTCGACCAAAAAGACAACGAAAATAAATGTTCGAATCGAACAGCTCGTTTAATGTATTTGATAACTCTGACAGGCATCTGCTTACCGTCGACGGCGGGACCCGTTTTAATTGCCTGATATGCCAATGTATATGAGCTCTTTGAGGATGAGTAACCTTGTAATGCTAAAGCAAAAGTGACATTATGTCGTATAATTTTGGTTTGTAATTTAGTTGTTAGCAAACACTTCTTTGTGTACCATCACGGTGCAATGAATGCATGGTTCCATATGTTATGTCCTGAAAGATTTTTTAGTTAATGTCTCAAGTTACATGTTGATGAAGCTAATAATTTTGATCGAATATTTTTGTTAAAGTAATTAGAAAAGTTATCTGGTAAAATCATTAAAGAATGGCCACATGTCCCAAAAAACTTATTAATTTTATTCCTTTCATTAAATAACTAATAAAATATTACAACTTTAAGAAATGTTTTCGAAGAAATCATTCGTTAATATCAAGAGAAATTAATTAAGAAACTTTTTATATTTCTTGGTTAAGATAAAATGAAATTACGCGTTTTAATGGAACAATTAATTTATTATATTATGGAATAAATTAAGATATTATATGTGATATTTTATATTGTTTATTGTAGAATAATTGTACTTTTGGGAATGTAGTGAGTGGCAAAGAACAAATAATATTATTTTGGGTCACTATCATTGTAGTTAATGATGCCAATCTCTGGCAGAGGCCATCAAACGACTCTGTCCGACGAACCGTCATTAGATGTAATCATCGTAATTTTTCACACAATTTATTTTTTTACGTCTACGATACTAGGTACTCTCAGAAGTGTTATTTCACGTCAACTAATGATCACAAAAAATAAGTCCACGACTCCGTGGCCGCAGTGAAGGAATGACTTCATTGTTATTGATTCCATGTAATAGGCTCTTGCTAAAATATATTTAGATCAAATTGTATGTAACAACGCAAGATATTGAAACTTAAATTGTACCGCAAATTCCTTCGCCGTTTCACCTTTCGACTTTGAAATATGAAAGTTAAACAAAACAAAACAGATGAATATAGTAGGAACGAGTGCGGCGGCATCAACAGAACAAGGGAGGTGAATAATGAATGTCGGTGATTGAAGGTACAGCTCGCCGAGTGGCCCGGTGTTTGTATTAGATGCCGCCACAGATTACCTTTTGTTAATCAAACAACGCTTATTGAATATATTTAATTAATCTTTCGTATTTGACTTCGACGGTTTGTTCTGCAGAAGTTTGATGAAGAACATTGAATTATTGCTTTCGAAGTTTGTGTTTTATTGTAGCGTATCTTATTAGATTAATGAATTGAACGTTTAATGTGTTACGCAATATAGTCATAACAATGATTAAATATTTAGAAAATATTTTACAATTAAAGGTTTTGTGACTGTTTAAACATTTATGAGGCATAGTTAGATAAATTAATGTGACCCATTTTATCTTTAGGCAAGCGACACGCGTACTCGAAAACAATTTAGCTAGATATAGAAATAATTAAAAATAAACAAGTGTTCAATCAACAAAAATATTATGGGATGCTAATAGATACCCTAATTTTCGATTCCGAGGGAGTGTTTTTTTCATTATAAGGACTTGTAAACCATCACTTAAACGTTACGAAATCCATTAAAGATAATCGCCCATAAGTCAGGCCTCAGGCTGGTTTTGGGCAGGAACTAATCGATCGATGGGTACCAGCACACGGCCGTTTACAATCAATCCATCAGTGTTTATGTAAAGCGTAACTACCGATGATCTTCATTTATCATTTTTGTTTTCTGGGTAGCTCGGGTCGGACGGGTCATCCGTGATGTTACGCATGAGTACGCTTGTATCATTTGATAAGCGAACATGTTATAAACTTCAAGTAAGACGTAACACTAATTTTGTTTGTCTTCTACACGACTTAGTTATAGTTACAGGAAATTATAAATATTTTAAGATTGGTAAGGCGATTGATGATGAATAGCCTGTCCTGCCTGTCACGTTTTGGTATCAGCTATAATGAGAGATTTGTTCTATTCAGATCAACCTAAATAGTGCAAATTCTCTTCAAGCTGGAATAGCGGAGGAGTCTGCTGCCTATAAACATTTTGTAGCATCATGTTCCATGCAGTTCACATGGAATCAACGCGATTATTCTTCGGTCGAGCTCATGCCCATATTTTTTGAGAATAACCTTGATAGATGCGGTTGAAACGGATGGGTAACTAACGTCAAAATAAGAATAAGCAAAAACATTAAACACCTAACAATATCCATTTCAGAATGAAGTAAAAACAGCATGAATTATGATTTCGCATAAAGATAAAATACAATCTAAGCTTGCGCGCCAAATGGCAAAGAAAAAATGTAATTTTCTTTGGGAAAAGAGAGCGTTTTACTAAAGAAAGAGACAAGAAATAGGGGTAAGTGTTGTACCCGATGTGGGTAACGATTGAGGCGGGTGCACCGAGTTTCTTTATACAATGCATTTTAGTTTCACAGAATATAATATTTTTCTTTTAAATTATTCTTTTTGTTAAAAACAAAAGTTCGTCATTAGTCTTAATGAATCCAATTTCAGATTTTTTTTTAAATTTATGTTCAATAAATATTTAAAAAATCGTAATATTTCCAACATAATTGTTGTTGAAATAATGCTGGTGATACCCTGGTAATTTTGGCTTGTAAATCTATATTATTTAATAATATGATCGTACCGACATGTTCCGACGTTGTAAACGATCCTTCAGGGCAGTGCACACTGCACAGCAACGTTTTCCCTGCTTGTCCGTGCATTGTGTTGTTTTATTTGTTTTGTGCTCGGTAAACTCTATTACTGATCGGTTTTTAAGTTTGAAGAAACTACAATCGTGTAGTTCTATCGTGTAGGGCATTGACGGTATGAGCCATCTATACATATACCTACATATAAGTTTGTATGTCTTTGTTAGACTTATGTATGTATGCCAAAAATATTACTTTTTTAACAACACATAGTATTTTCTTAGGTTTTACTAAAACATGTTTTATCTGAATAAAATCTTTTTTCAGTTGATAACAAATGAGCATACAAAAATTAAAATAATAAAAAGAAGAATTACATAGAAGAACCAACCAGTCCTGAGAAAATGGTAAATAAGTGCCAACGACGATAAATTAAATAAAAGTAAAAAAGAAACTCATACAACAAACAATACAATATATTATAATCTAGTTATAAAAATTAATATAAGTTGTTCAAAAGGAATAATTATCTTATATTAAAGAAATAATTATCGAGTCATACAAATGCGACTATAAAAATAACTATTAAAGATAAGAAAGCGACTTGAACGGTTATGATGAAACGCAAAATGCATTAAGAGCATCGTGATGAGCGCGTCAACATTTATAATAAACGATTAATGAAAAATATGTCCCTGTTGGCTATAGAGATGGCGTCGACATCATTAGCTTGAAGGCATCGTATGAATTTTTCATGAAATATGTCCGCGAATAGCTCACGTATTATGTGAAGCGCAGAAATGCTCTTCATAATATTATTACTGGTTCTATTTTATTCTCTCTAACGCTCATATATTTTCTGGATATAATGGTTTTTATGAAATTGAAAAAGAAATGTTGTAATGACTCTTACAATACGCATTAGGCAATATTAAAATTTCTTCACATATCTCAACAAGTATAAACCCTGTTTTATAAATAAAACCTTAATTTATAAAGAGTGGCAGTCTGATGATGGCATGCCGTCCTGGGGTCGTACCACTTTCAAGTATAACACACCGGTCAAATAACCACGTTTCGAAGTTAGCTTGGAAGGAGCTGGGTAAAACAAGTGGAGTGTGCCCTGTAAATCTGGAGTGTATACTCGTCTTCCCAAGCATAGTGGAGGCCACTGCTACCTCCTAACAGTTGTTTCTGTTCATAGACCGCACTTTAACTTACATTACACACAAGCGTTATTGGGGGACAAACAATCATAATTTCAAAATAAAGTATAGATAAGTTACGAGAGATTCTGACCTATTTACTTACCAATTATCGATCCTGCCAATTTTCTTTATTGATGTTATATTAAAGCATCATTAACTTTTTATGGTCTTGCCTTTCTATTATGCCGACATAATTACAATAGGACCAGTCTGTAATACCTTAACTATTTTAAAATTACACTCGTTGAGGGTTAAAAAATCTGCTCCAATAGGGATAAAATTGAGTAAAATGCCTTAATTGGTACCTCTGATGGTAATAAATTTAAATTATCGGATGTAGTTATTTTACTATTCTTATAATGATTATATTACAAAAAATTACAAGATTTTAATATCTATAAAATTGAGTGGAGAAATCCCATTTTCGGATTCCCTGGGCCTTGGGGAAGGTATCAGGGTTCTGTCGAACTCTCCAGCCTAGCGCTGGCATAGTGGACGGGTGAGCTGAGCCAAGCATTTAGACAGGCTGCTTTAAACTAACCTAGTTTATTTATTATGCATGCGTTATCTACATATATGTATTGGAAGGTATTCAAATCAGAATTCACAATTGAAATGCAAATAATGTCATTTAACTATCTGTTAATCGGGTATATTATTGACTACTCCGTTCCAACAATGATAATATAAATGGTCACAAACGCGTTCCAAATTTGATCATGCAGCAAATAAATTAAATTGGAACACAATCAAGGATTAAATTACGGCTTGATTCTGCCTCCCACACGTGTAGTGTCGCGACACATGTGTGACAGCGCTGCCCGGTGTGGATCTTAAACGTATAATGTCGAGGCACATTGTGCGGCCACGAGACCGCATATAAATGCGGCGAGAGCAAATAAAACGGTGCTATAATTTCAAATCATACGGACAGAGAATGGGTGTGGACGGCGCTCTCATTGTGTGGAAATGATGTAACAGCTATTAAAAGTGTGGGCCGTATCCCTTGAATATTTCTTGCGACGAAGACGTAGGGTCATATCGGTATTTTATATCGCAGCGGAGACAATAGCATAAATTTCATACAAGAAAACTGGCTCTGTATGTTAAATAGTTGAGGAATTGTATTTCAGTGTTCACTGTTACGACCTACACCGTCCGATAGCTCGCACTAAAACAACTACAATAATAAAATATATAAATGAGTAATAAAATACTATATTTATTGTTATGGAATTTAATATGACAGCAATAACTTAACTTTTCTGAATTAGTCGTCGAACAAGGTCGAAAACAGGTAATATTTAGAGCTCTCCAATATTTGAGTAAAATTCTATCGACGTTGAAATCTACACCTTTGTAAAAATATAAATGAAAAAATTTATAGTTATATCGTTTACTGTCCCACATAAAACAACGACAATAAATTTAAACTCTTTATGTTAAATAAAAAGTCCACATTTATGGTATAGAATGATGCGTTTTATTATATTCAAAGAATTGAGCTTATAAAATTATTTGTAAGAACCGTTTTATTCACCTAATCTATTACCTGATAATAGATTTGTAATAAGTAAGTAGGTATTTTGAAATATTTTAAAGATGAAGATATACACGCATGAGTTGTAGGTATTACGGATTGAATTAATAAGAAATATGTAGGTAACTTAATATTAAGCGCGGCTTAAACAAAGAATTAAGATCAATTTTAATTAACTTATTTATTATTATTAAATTAAAAACGCAAGAAAAGAAGATAATATATATTAAGATTCGAAATTCCACAAAATTACTATAAAAATTTGTTAGAAATAACGAACAATGTCATCTAGAAAAGTTACAACGACCCGAAATCCTCTGAAAGTTATCACGTGTCTATTTTATTTTAAATCCCCACACAAATCTGTCTACCCCTTTTACGATGTGGATGTGAAGGATTAAACAAACTATTTTGTTCTAGTTTTAGGAAATCTCTCTAGTTAATTCTTTTCTATTTTGGAACTTTGTTGAGGATTTCTATTTCTATGATTTTACTATGACATTGTCATTGAACCCAGATTTTTTTATAACAAATCTGCAATAATATGAATTACTTTTATATCTACGTTCTCTTCCTATATTCCCACGATCTTAACGTTTATCAACACATCAGATCGCTTAAGTAAATATACTAAATATCAATAAAATTCTTTATTATACCAAAATAAGTAAACATTAGCCTTTTGTATATTGCAAAGAATAAATTATAAAGTTCTTAATAATAAATATGCTTTGGAATGTAAGAGGCATTATGTGTATCGTCCCTTTCTAACATTAGTTCGGTTCATATGATTTATCCTTTTCCTTAAGGTCCCGACTGTTTTTGTAAGCTTCAGAAGTCTCTCGGAGCGTGCGACAGATGTGCGCATGACTGCGGTTTCTAACGACGCATGTTTGAATTGGTGTAATCAATCAATTCTTTGTTGGTTTAAGCGGCGATCTTTGATTACACACGTCCTTTATTTCCTACAATTACAATAATTGATACTGACAACAACAATGTATCTAGGAAACCTATAATTATATAGGACTTTTTTTCCATAATTTCAGAGTGGTAGGCAGATTTATGATAGTTAATTAGCTCGTCGCGTTTCAGGCTTAAGTTAGAACTAGCCGGGTTAAGGTGTTTACTGTTAATCTGAATGCTGTATATTCGTCTCTTTAAGCTGGCATAGTGAAGGCGTCTGCTGCCAACAGTTGCAGCACGTTCCGTGATGTACGCGTACAATAACATTTGTAATGTATGAAACTTGAACATGTATTCACGCATAAAAGTTTAAGTGAACATTTTTATATGTTTCAAATCCCACTCACTTTTACACATTTTTGTTTTTTTTTTTATTCTAGCTCGGCATGTGACAACACTCCGCCTGATGTAAAGCTAGAGTGCGGTCCACGAATGGAAACAACTGCTACTACAGAGAAACCTGTGCGGGTAGCAGTCGCCTCCAATATGCCGGCTTGAGGAGACGAGCATGTACCATCTTAGATTGACAGTGCACACTCCACTCGTTTTTCCATAAATAGACTTATTTACCTTCATTATATCGCTATTGTCAGTTAGTTTGAAACTACACAAAATACAAATAATTGTCAAAATATTATTGTTTCATTGTTGAGCTACTTAAATAAACATAAGTAGGTACTTAAAGTGCAAAACTATCGGCCTCAATGTAACAAGACCGTTACTCTCGCTACTATCGACTTTCAATCTGATTGGTGCAATGCGAAAATTATCTGCAGTACACTGAACTTTGTTGCAAAATAAAACATATTAGATATTACCTACAATAAAATTAAATTCTTTTTTATAAAAACATCTTACTCAGGTATAACGAGAGAAGTGCACTATCAACTTAGATGGTGCTATTTGTCTCCTCAAGCCAGCATAGCCCTACCCTACGTCGCCTACGACGCGACGGTTTTCGTTAATTATATTGTTATCGGATGATACTTATGTTATATACCACAATTAAAAAACTAAAGGCTCATGAGAGATGACGACTGAAGCATTCCAGTAGCCGTCACTATGCCGTGCTCAAGAAAATCTGTTATTGTAAATTTGATGCCTTGTATCAGATGAATCAAAAGTACATACGATACGATAAAAAAACTGATGCTCTCGCGAAGTACCAATTTGGCTCGGTAATTTTTTGAGAAAATTATTCGTCATCATACACCCAAGACTTATTGAAAACACACAATAGAACTTTGCTAATATTAAGCAAGCAATGTACGTTAACAAAGTTGACTTGTTTAATTTTAACAACAAACTTTGCAGGCTCCCCTGAACAAAGTCATTTGGTCGCAAATAGCAATAACGTGTTCATTTGTAGTTGTTACATTTTTTCAATATATTGAATAAAAAGTACTTAGATATAGATTGTTAATTAACTTACGCGGTCGACAAAAAACGACATACATCGCAAAATACAAGCAGTCACGATGACCAAGTTTTAATCAAAAGGCACACGTAAAAAGGTCTCCTCGGAAAAAAGACGAAAAAGGTATCTCGCTCTAGTTAGACTAAAATGTTTGATTCAATTATAATGAGTATTATTCGTATATTCTATCAGATAAATATAAAAAGTATTGCTATTAGATATAAAGAAAACAAGCTAAGCGAGTTTCAAATGGCATTACTATCTCTGACATCAGGTTTTGCTTCTCACTGTACTCTATGATCAAAATCGTGAACAATGGAGATATCATTAGGCACCGGAGAGTGTGCCGGGTACAGTTGCTGCACGAAACATTTAGATAGAGATTGTGATTCTCTCGTGAGAAGGCATTTCCTTTGATTGAAGTCGATACCCCATTACATTCCAATCGTTTCGGCGCGTGATACACACTAATAAGATTAACACGGAATTTCTAGATCATGATTTTAAAATATTATATATTTTTTAAAAGTAGATCGGTATATGACCACACTAATCAGGGAGAAATATACGACAGCAGTCGTCTCCGGTATGCCAGTGTTGATAAGAAACACTCCTCACGTTCTACTACTCTAGTACAACCACCTGATCCCGAAACGCATAGGTCATTTCACGATTATTGCACATGAAAGTAGTGGTACTAATAAGCGTTCTTGTAATCATAGGCACTGAACGACCAAAGTATAATAACATGGTCGAAAGAATTTTGCGAGATTTGAACACATCTGTGAGTATCATATCTTCAACCGCTAGAACACGGCCTCTCTACTGAGTCTCTACTCGTATAAACTATACTACCGGAAAGCCTTTCGGCATAAAAAAAAACAAAAGTAGACAATTAGAGGATTCATAACTGGTAATGTAAATGGGTTCATCCTTTAAGATATATTTATATAGGCGGCCATACAAACAGTAGCGTTAAAAGCAAAGACATGCGTTTAATCCAAGACAAACAGCGAGGCAGAAAGAATTACACGGACCGCTCGCATGTTCCCGGGCACAAACACCATAAAGCTTCCCCCTGGGTAAACAGGAGCACTGCAAGCCGCGTAAAGTGAGGTAATCCCCGCCTCGGAGGTAGGACGCGACCGTTAAGGCTCAGAATCGGGTTATACACTTATTTAATATGGAAATTGCTCACTTAAACCTTCGTGCTAAAATATTATAATATTTATATCGAGTGTGTACCTACTATATAATCTCAGAATAAATGAGTTTTTAAGTCGTGAAATGCGGAAGTTAATTTGATTTTTAAATCTTTAATAAAACCATCTTCAATAGCGACCTTTAACAATATTGACGTCACTTCTGCCGAGTGCTAATTTGAATATTCATAACCGTTCAATTTTAGGGAAAAAATCCGAAAATAAATTATTGGATGAATTTTAAACATTTATTCAAATACCGTGGGAATAATAAATGACATCGCCTTAACTAGAGCTTCCCTACTGTCCCCTAACGAGTTGTAAAAGTGGGCGTAAAACCTAGGCACTTACTTTAGTTCAACCACTAATTGTAACGCTACCTGGATGTACTAGGGTCGAGATCTCTATAAGGAATACACGCATAGGGGAGGAAGGATTTACTATTGTTGTAGCGCTTGTCTTAAGCTCTTCACAGGGTAAATAGGGGCGCTGCTTACAAGTAAATAGGGGCTCTCCAGGTTATAGTTTACTCAGGACGAAATAATTATTTATAAACATTACCTATCATTGAATAATGCAAATTTATTCATTTTACTCTAATTATATAATATTTTACTATGTAAACCTTGGTTAAATGGTTAACCTGTCGGCATATAATTTATAGCCAATTAAGTTTGCATTAAGCTAAATAAACTGACAAGAAGATAGCACAAGTAACTGTAATGCGACGGTTATGCCGCGGCCGGTTGCGAGTTGCAATATTAACTGACATTTTGTGATAGCACTTACTGAAATGCCAACACAAATCTTCGAATGCACTTTTGAAATCAACCGCCTTACCTGGCGTGGACGCGCAACGAGGTTTAATATCGTAGCATTGATGACAAGTACATGAGTATTTGATTTATGAATTCAACTACTAACGCTTTAGAAAGCGCATCCGAGGATCAAAGCTGGTTTAGTAAGGTAGTATAATGTTCAATGTAGTTAAAGACGATATAAATCATCAGACACAGTCGAACCAGGTAACGTTGGCTCGTTAAACACTCTATTACCTTCTTGTAAAGCCTATTTTTCTCTAACCTACGGTCGAGTTTTCTGAAATTTCATTTATTCTATAAGCCGGTACAGTGTCAAACTTGAAATAATAAAGTTTGGAAAGCTTGGCGACTAAAAAGCGAGCTAAAGAAGGCCAGATGTTGCAGACAGTTGAAAACAACTGGGCGCAAGTTGCTTTACAAAAAGTTAGCTTTTAAAACCCCTGCTGTTATAAATCAATAGAGAAGTTCAGAGCGTTGTAGGAAGAGGAAGCGGACGGCGGATATTTACGGTGATGCTGCGCTCTCCCGCTCGCCTCGTGATAAATCTTGTGCAGCTAGCTCGCTTTGTAGCTGCCTTTATGGACGTGCTAATCACTTGGGAAGGTGGAAATCACTAGCCAACTGAGTTATGGCGCTGACAACTCGACGCAGTGACCTAGTAATGAAAATATTTCTAGGAAATCTATTTTAATGAATTTAGTCGTTTACGTGATATAAACCAGAAATGTTTTTCGAAAACTATTTTAGATAACGGTTTAATATTAAAGTACATTGTGAAATAATAATTGTTGCGCTTCTGCTTCGTGTAATTATTATAAGAGGATTAGTTCGTTTTCATATGTAAAATCGTCACGCTTCCATAATAATCCAGTTTTATTACGACGGTCTCACTACTAAAGAGTTACTATTCATTTTATACAACTGCACAAATTAAAACAAAATTCAAATAGTTATAACTACGGAAACGTTTTTTTATATAGTAGCCTGTCACGTGACCACACTCCGCCTGATGGCTATTCAGTGGAGACAATTACAACCAGTGCGAAATGTTTGCAGCAGCAGTCGCCCTCGCTATGAGTGGTAGGCAGACTCATGGTGGTTATTAGTCATGTCTGTCTTCCTGAAGTACTATCACCACCCTTGATAATTAGGTTTATTTTCCGATATCTACTTCATGATAATATTGTTGCTTTAAAACACAACATAAATTGTTAAACATGCGGGGAAGAAAATTCTATAAAGCCCAGAAGTAGGTCACTACATCATATAATATTGCGAGCAGCGAACTCTCGTATATTTACTTTGTTAATATTAATAATATTATAATGAGTTTAGTGTTGTTTTTATTACATAAAGCATTAATTAGTCGCTCCCAGCAGTTTGTAGTTTACAACCATTTGGTTAAGTACTACTCACCTTAAGGACTATTTGTGCTAGAACTGTCCAAAGTCATTCCCGACCGTTTGGACATAGACCAACAGAAATCAGTTTAGAATCAAATTTACTATTATCATAATCAATTGTCACGTCTTTTTTTCTAGGGATTGGCAGAGACAACGAAAAGCCATTTGCCACGATCCTAACACAACTTTTTCGCTTCTCTCACATCCACAATTCTATTCAGAAGAGCTCCACGGTTATGGGCACTAGGCAACCCAACTTTCATAAGGATTTTTTTTTCTCCGTTTTTACCACTTTCGCTTCGACCACATCCACTTACATTCACTTTTACGCAATAAAGTTTGTTACCTCTTATCCATCCTTTCCAAATGGCCAAATCATGTTAGCATCCCACTTTCCACCCTAAAAACGTTTCACTTTGAAAATCTGTAAATATGTTATGAATAAAAATGCAAGTCACCCGACGTACAAGTTATTCGGTGCGATATGAGGTTAAGCCAGCTTTCACAGATAAGTCGGGACTCGATACAGACGTCGCCGCTCGACACGGTTCAGCCTGACAAATGGTTTGCGGTGAAATAGATGTCACATACTCGCATTTGTATGATGACCGTTTTCAATTGTTGCTTGCATTGATTGAACTGGTTTGTAATAAAGACCATGACATTAAGAAATTATAATCACATCAAATCCTACATTAAGTATTAGGAAAAATGTACGTAAGTATTTCATAAAGTTTCAACTTCGATAAATCCTATTTTTATGATTTTACATTTTAGAATGTTTGAATATATATCTCGCAATGCGCTCGATAGTAGGCGTAAATTTTTAAAATGATTTAAATTCGAAATTTTTTAAAAGATCACATCCAAAAATATAATAAGTCAAAACGAACAGTAGTATTTTTCACCATTCCAGAAACGCTAGGCGGTCCAAAAACCTCGCTATACCTAGTTATCGAGAAACTGATATCAGAATACCGAACGGTTGATACTGATCGACTTAATGATAATGTCTATCATAATGGAGAAAATCTTCCAGAATTAATTATTAACAGACGTAATGCGATTACTTATCGGTTACCTCGCTCGTATATTCGAAGCTTTGTAATCTGATGGTTGAGACGTATATTTGATTTATATTTACTAAATAATAAAACTTTATCGGTGCTATTTCGTTTAATATAATGCCGCTTCCAGACGTTAGCCAAGACGATAACCAACGTGCAGACGCGACGGCCATATTTCCAACTTCTACATAATGGCCAATACTATTTCGTGAACACCATTGGCACACACCTTGGTTAACGTGTGAAGAAGCCATAAAAAGAGTAAATAAATGAATGAATGAGCATGAAAGAAATTGTGCCATAATAGCATTACTCTACGTTCATGATACTATTGTAATTGCTATACAAAGTTTATTGAATGGATAATATTAGAAACTTAAAATCCAAATTGACATGTGTAACAAAGAGATAAAAGAAAATAAATTGTATATAATGCCAATGTGTCGTTCGTGTTTATTGTCAGATAACCAACGGATGTAGGTTTTTTTTTAGCAAAATCTGTCGTATCGATATTTGTCATCGGACTAAAAAGCCAATTAGAAGAATCGGCCGCACGCCCGCACACAATAGCGTCGCCCGCGCTGGACGCGTTCCATTCCGCGTACACAATGCACAAATTATAAACAGTCCACTTGCTTCAATACACAACCTCACATCACTTCCTGTGCCACCCATTGTCAGTTTTCAATACAATAACTTTTATTGAAACGGCGATCCTCAGAACGCGACGAGTTCGGGTTGCCAACGTGAATGGGGAGGCGGTAGGTTTTATTGTGGGTTCGAGCGACATTGTTATGAGCAGAGCCAATTTCAATTCCACCAATTTCCGTTTTATATCAAAAGAAAGTTTCGGATGTTCACGAAATGTTGCGATATCGCCTTCGGTCGTAAGCGAAACCGCAAAAGCTGCCATCTCTATTATTTAGATGCGATTTCAATTTATTATTAGTAGCAAATTTATGACACTACAATGGACGTGACGTTGCATGTTGCTTACTACGATGGAATTACTTATACCTACATACGTACTCTATGATACGGCAATCTGGCGTTTCGCATTTTGATGTCAATTACCTGCAATAAAAAAGTTGTCTGTTATTCGAAGGTTTTTTTCTTAAATACTACATAAAATTAAATTGTCAATTACTTTCTCTTAAGAATCTACACAAAATATGTAAATATACTGATTCCAAAGTAGGATACACTGGATAGGATAAAGACAACATCCAGACGCGATCCTTTAAGCATCCTTTGTTTTTTCTTCTTTTTATATTTTATATTTTTAAGGGCGACCAGGTGGTGGGAATCATCAAATCATGCTTAATAGAAGTTGATAATTTTTTGGCAAATGATCCACCTTTAGGTGCCACATCTTACACAATAAAGAAAAAAAATTCACTTTAATATCACATATTATAATATATTAATAAATATTTCTTTCGACGGGGATCAAACTGGGCACATCCATATAACAAACTGGTCGCCATCGTCGTCATATACCCATTTTTATCAACGGTTTAGAACAGGATGCTTAGTAAGATCTACTGATATAATTTTTATGATAGGTATTAAATAACTAATTGGGATCAAACGACCTCCGCTGGTCACCGCCACTTTTCCTGATTACTATGTAAGATGCGACACTACTTAGGAAGTCGTTACTGACCATAATATTAAGTATGGTTATAGAGTTGAACATATAAATAACTATTACAACTCATTTACAACAAGTGATAGTCACGGCAGGGGCAAGTTCGTCGAACTTCCTTAACTAACGGTTGTCTTAGGTCGAGGATCCATTTTAAAATCAAACTTTCATGAGACATAACCGATAATTTATTACTTCAGCATATTTAAATCTTATGGCTATAGGATAAACTTTTTACGTTAGGATAAAATGCACAATTAAAAAATAACGTACATACATATTAGGTATGCATACCTGCAATTTTATCAACATAAGTACAACTAAACCAAAAAGTCTATAAGTTAAAGAGAATTGCATAAATATTGTACACGGGACGGGACAATAAGAATACCTCATTCCAAACTTAACGTCACATAAAGTCGCAGAGAGGCATGTAAAAATAATACCTTATTTAATTTAAAAACAGTAAGACAATGAGCAAACACTGCTGGAAGAATGCAAAACGAAACGAAATAAAGAGAAAGCCACAAGGACTGTGACGCCAACGCTGAAGCGATCCTCGGTAGCCGAACAGCCGCGTAATTTATGTGGAAACAAAGTGTCAAGGATAAAAGAATTGTCACGTCACGTGCGATAAACGAGGACCCAGCCAAAGAAAGAATGAGGATGGGTATTCTCCGAGCCAAAGGCCGCGCGGCGATTGGCGGAAAAGCTTTTTATTTAGTGTGCAGATAAGCCGGAACGGGACAGCGGATGTCTGACTGAGCCCGATATTCCGGGCGATACCGCTTACGGAATAAGATAAATAGAAAAGTTGGTCGCGGTCACTAGAATACAAAACAAAACTATTAAGAACAATGTACCCTGATTACATTTAATTATCAGTTTGATAATTAACTCTGAGTATCATCTAGCACCGAAAGCAATTTGGTGAATTTCCAAAATGTAAATTGACTTCAATTAATTGTAACAAATTACCAAATTTAAAGTCGCTTATAAATAAATATGGTGGATCTTCCAACGAGGTCTGCGTAAATACAGCTAATAGCTGTTCATATGGCAGTACTAAACAGCAGGATACCATGTTCGATATCAAACTCGTGGCATTCACGCAGTAGGCGTCGCGGACTTTAGGCGTGTTTACGACACTTTTCTTGTTGTTACTGATTGAATTCTCCACAAATTAAAAACTTTATTACCGTGCTCGTTAAACTTGACTATGAGTGGCCTCGAACCGAGCTTTATAAAAATGTCGTTAGACGCAAACATATACATCGACACGCTATTAATTTCTTAGAAATTTGAATGAACACAAATCTGAATAATAAATGCCACAGAAAAATAATACTATACCTCGAATGAAGTAACTTAAGAAGCCTTATGAATACGACTTCGATAAGCAGCAGTATCAAGTTTGTTAGCAAAAACTTCACGGCTCAAATGTAATACGAATAGGCAAATTACAAAGAAACGTGCTCAATACCACTGTATCAACAAAACATTTCTCCTTATTAATATTAATAACATATTAATTACATTTTAAGATTAATATTAAATCCAGATTTGACGTCTCGACTGTTTACCTAGCGTTTCAATTAACAACAATATCAACATCTTTCCTGTCTGATTTACAAATCATAAAGTCAGTAACTTAAAAGACGCGTCAAGTCGTCAACTCGGAGAAATCCCGTCACAGCTCGTCCCGAGAACGTCAATTTGTATACGAATTACGCATAAATTCGTCCCTCCGCTTTTCGTGCGGCGATCGCTTGTTGCGACATTTCAATAAAATTTACGATTCTGACTTAAATGGTGTGTCGGATGAACAAAAAATGCTCCGACATGTTCCTCTTTTATTTTACTTTGTACATTGACTTCGTTAAAATATCTTCCCTTTTGATAATAAAACTGTCCGTGATCCAGTAAACTAAACATAGAAATGATCATGATATTGCGGCGGTAATGAGGTCCAATTTCCCGTTTCCACGCGGCTTCAAATAAAACGTTGTTATTTATTAGTGTTGTCTTCAGTTTATTACTGAAACAATGTCAATGAGTAAAGAACCCTTCTTAAATTTGTTTCTAACCATATTGTAACAAGAGAATTCCAAAATTAGCATCTTTTCGAGTGGCGTCGCCAACTGCACGCAACATTGGCTTTCGTTATTGCCCATGACAAGAGATTCTTCAACATGCTACGGATCTTTCTTGCCGTTTGAGGTGACCAAGTAAACTTTATTTTTAGTCCAAAATACTTGAAATCTTTGTTAATAATTAATTTTTTGATATTAGTAATATATTTAATAATTTCATTGCAACTATCAATTTTTTAAGATAATGTTGTTTTTTCTTAAATGAAACATAATAATTTTCCTGAAACGATATTCCTGAACAGAATTATTAATATGGTCGCCCTACACACCCCAAATGATATTTTTGTCTACAAGCACGTTTGGCGAAGCCTGTCGTCTGTTCATTCAATTCGGAACTACGAAAGAAAAAGAAACAATTCTATCTGTCAATAACTAAATAAACAATCCAGCTATTTTCATTCAAACTAAAACTGCTATTTTATAAAATTAAACATCTATAATCATGGGATATTTAGCTGGCGTTGAGACTTACATTATCTTAAATCAACTTACTATTCAAATTTATCAGAGCCTCACAAATTCAAATACATATATTCTGGCATATACAAAACTTTCCAGGTTGAATTCAAAGTTTGTGTGAATAACATTTACAAAATATAAATCGCTCAAAGACCACTTAAACAAACACGGTTCTTTCTAAATTTACTGAACACTGCGGGTTGTTCATTTTAATACGACACTTAAAACTCTCAGCGTTTAACATAAAAAATGCTATAAAGAGGCATATTTCATTATTTTTTCTTCTAAAAACAACGGGGTGCCTGGTGTTTTTTTGTAAGAAGAATGCCAACTGTCTCGCGGCGAACCCACGCATGGGCCCAATGATCGTTTCACACTTTAAGTGCCACTATAGATATTTCTCATAGATACCCGCCATATGTGTTGGATACTATTTATAAATTATTTTACAATGCAACTTAAACAAACTTCTACATCTTTAATTCTACATTTTTATTGCTATAGATGTCATGACAATAAACAAGTGCTAATTTACTCTAAACTAAAATACCGTGTGTTATAAATAATTAAAATTATACCTTCAATTTCTCCAGTTTAATATTAATAACATTCTTTAAAATTACTGAAATATCTTTACCTTGTATCGACACCTCTAGGAATTTCGATCGTCGAAGATCCAAGATCAAGATAAGTGACGGTCCCTCCATCAATTTCGTACAAAATATTTAGTAAGATACAAAGATTCCTTTTTATGGGTTTTAAAAGATTAATGTTGAGATAAAGAGATTTGGAGCGCCCAACGGAACTGAATTTTCGAATCTACCACAAAAAAGGTTGATCAAAATGGAATCAACCAATATGACTTTAGGATTTAAATATTGTATTTCCCAACTGAATTTAAATGTTTTATGCGGTTTATTATCGTGTTTATTTTATGTAAAATTAATTTTGTTGGACCGACTGCAGTTAAAACTATCTAAACCGAAGTAGTACAGTTAAACAAAGGACAAAAAAGTCCAAAATCCTAAACATGGACAAGGTTAACGGAGCGTAACCCTTTGTTTCAAAGTTGACTCATCCAATTCTCGTAAAGGTTTAATTAAAAAATTATTCTGTTCATAGGAAACATGGCGACCATCTCCTTCCCGCGTTTATTTTCCCCACCACATGACGTGTGCGACATGGCGAGTGAAGAATTGCGCGTACGCATTGAAATGTATGCTCCGCCCAATAAGGACGCCCAACAGGAATTTGTGATTGTGTTTTTGTATTTTGTAAATTATAATTCATATTTCACATACTTCTTTTTTTTATGTTGATTAACAATAAGCTGTTTTTTAATTAAATTCTGTGTGATAAATTTACTTCATTAACCGGAATCGTTGTTACCGTTGAAAATCTAATGTCTATAGACTATGGTACGCCGATGTAGCCTAAAATTAAATTTATAACTATCAAAATGGTATCAGTTTATTTATTTTTATTTATTTATTTATTTATATAATATATACAACAGGATACAACAAATATATATAACTATATAATATATCAATGGTTTCGTATCTGGTTGCACCCCCAAGCGTATATATACAATATGACATGAGAATTGTCAACTCACTTTAATAATAATAATAATAATAAAATATTTATATGTATATAGTAAAAAATAAAATGAAATAGTAATAATGATTTTAAAAAAGAATAAATAAAGATTAAAAAGTAGACTAAAACCAACAATTAAAATTAAAACAAACAAATTAAAACTAAAACTAAGGATAAAATAAAATAAAGATAAACTAGAAAAATTAAATTAAAATAAAAACAACTAAAAATAAATTATAAAATACAAAAACAAGCAATTATTTCCCCATTATATTGTTGAGACATTTTTTTAAGGTGGATAATTTCTTGTCGAAAATATCAATGTCATGTTCGCCGGCAAGATCATTGTAGTGCCTGCACATTCTTACCACTGGGTTATAAAATGATATATTATTTTTGTACAAAGGCAGACTAAAAATGAGTGGATTGCGGGTTCTATAATATGTATTGACATTTAGGGACGATAGTAAATCTTGCGAACTTATAGAGCCGTGTAGAATTTTATGCAGGCATATTATATCGTACCTTTTACGTCGCGCTTCCAATGACAAGATACCAAAATTAGCAAGCCTTTCCTCATAGGTCTTAAGTTTACGAGTGAGATTATATCTAAAACACAAACTTTTTAAGCACTTCCTTTGAATCCTTTCGATACGATATGTATGGATGGCGTAGAAAGGCGCCCAAACTGGACAGGCGTACTCTAAAGTGCTCCTAACTAGGCTGTAATATAGATAAAGCAAGCTGGATGGTCTTTAGAAATCCTTAGTTGTCCGTAGCACAAAGCCCAGGATTCTGTTGCATTTGTTAGCCACATAATCGTAATGCTGGCGGAAGGACAGCTGGTCATCGAATAATACGCCGAGGTCCCTTGCAACATTTCTGCGATCAAGGATTTGGTTTTCAATAGTGTATGCATGCAAAGATTTGGTTTTCTTTCTGGTGAAAGATATAACAAAACATTTTGTAACGTTTAGGTGCATTTTATTTGTCTTACACCAGTTAGAAATGGTGTCAAGGTCGCGCTGGAGTTTTAAGTGACCATCAGCACTATCTATAGACGTGAAAACTTTAAGATCGTCAGCATACAACAGACTCGGACACGAAAGCGCCCCGATAAGATCATTAATAAATCCTGCGAACAGGAGTGGCCCCAGGTGGGATCCTTGGGGTACTCCAGAGGTAATTGGGACGGGGGAGGATGTATACCCCTTAACAACGACGAGTTGACTACGATTTGCCAGATATGATTCGATCCAACGAAGCAAACTGCCATGTATGCCGTAGGAGGAAAGTTTGGAACAGAGTATGGAGTGACTAACTGTGTCAAAGGCCTTGCTAAAGTCAGTATAAATAGAATCTACTTGGCCTACAGTGGCAAAAGATTGACATAAGTAATTTTTATATTCTAGGAGATTAGTGAGCGTGGATTTGTTCTTGACGAAACCATGTTGTTTATCTGAAAGGAATTGTTTTAGGAAGGTGTAAAGTGGAAAATAGACTAAGGATTCAAAGAGCTTGGCTATACATGACAGTATACTAATAGGGCGATAGTTACTACAAAGAGATTTGTTTCCAGATTTATGAATGGGAACCACATGCGCAATCTTCCAGTACGAGGGGAAGGTACCACCGCGGAGTGATTTGTTAAATAGAACTGACAGTGGGAAGCATAATTCCTCTGAACACTCCACTACAAAAAGTGAGGGAATCCCATCGGGTCCAGCCCCCTTATTCCTGTCCAATTTTTTTATATGCTTTAAAACGTCGAGTTCAGTAATGTGTATGTGAGATAATGTAGTATTTGAAAATATTTCATTAATTGCAGGCGATAATATAGAGGGAGAACTGTCAAAGACCGAGGCAAAATAGTTTGAAAAAAGTTCACAGATACCTGAGCTACTGGAGGATGCATTATTTCCGAAGTACATGGTTTGAGGAATGGTTACACTATCCTTTCTAGAATTAACATAGCTCCAGAACGAGCGCGTATTTGCCTTTAACGAATCTTCAATTGATGACAAATAAGCCGTATAGCAGGATTTGATGAGAGATTTGCTTCTCTTTCGTAAACAGTAAAGTAAATTTTAATAGGTTAAACGTAAAGTTTAATAGGACCCGAAGATTCAACCATAACAGCTGCCTATAATAGTCGAACGATAGAGAATTAATTCACCTAACCGAAGATTAAAAACGGGTGTAACTAATATTGAAAAATAATCATGAACTTACCATAAATATTGTTAATTTATTATCATTTCATTTAGTATGAGTGCTTATTTGTTTATGATTTCGAAATTACGCAGCGTCTTTTTTCAAATTAGTTTTAGGTAATTAAAATAAATTAAAAACGTATTAAAGCCTAGTTAAGGTGTGGCATCTGAAATGACCTATTCGTTTCGGAATCAGTTTGAAAGTGACCAGGTATAACGAGAGGAGTGTGCAAAGTCAACCTGAAAGTCAGCGTATCGGAGGTGAGCGCTGCCTGAAAAAAATTCAATTAAGCTAGAGCGAGGTCACATGCCAGGTTACTATAAAAAATAAATTTAGAATAAAAGTGTTGCCTACTTATTTATATAAGCTTCCAGTTTATTTACACAAAGCCCTCATAATAGAGCTAATAATATTATGATCATAAATTACTGCAATGTAAACTATTAAAAGTTTATGACTTTGGTATCGGTCACGTTTATTTGTTTGTTTTAACTTTTTATTAAGGTTTATCGTACATACACTGCGTTCACAAGTAGTTATAGCAAATATAAATCAACAAAGAATTGTTGCGGTGTGGAATAAATACCATCCAGGTGCCGTAGCTGTAACAGTATTCGATGAGTAGTCGATGTTAAGCTAGAGTGCGAACACTGCGAACCATGAGCGGAGCCGGCCAATGTTACTGCTAGGAGATCTAACATGGATCCAAGAAACATTATTACAATGAGTTACAATATACTTCTTGCGTTATTATTTCTTTTTAATTATCATATTAAGAAATAATAACATGTTTTTTTTTTCAATTACTCAAGCATTTTTTTTTTAGTTTTGCTAGTTTCTTTCGCCTGAGTAAATAGAAATTAAATTAAATGATAAAAATGAAGAACTCAATAAATAAACTATAACCAGCCATTATTATTATAAACACAGATAACAGAATTGTCATTAATTTATTACACCGAATTGATAAGTTTACTTTCAATTCATATATAGATAATTTGACCCTTGATAATTAGAGTTTTAACCCTTAAGTTTCCTATTATCTCCAGCGGTAAATTCCAGATTAATTTTTTACATCTTTGCAGGTCAAATTAGAATAGCATCACATTGCGTAGGGTTTCTGGTATGAAACTGTTAATGCTAAAAATCAGTCGTCAACACAATGGAGATAGGATTAAAAGCGAGGTGGTGTAGTCTTGACTACTCTTGACACATGATTTATTTTACCAAACCCTTTTTTTTAGAAATAGATAAAAATGACCAATCACGACTACTTAGAATTACTAACAAAATTTCATCGAAAAAAAAAAACAACAATTTAACAGAAAACCAGTACCTTGGTAATTTATTTAAGATATTATTAAAAATTATTAATGTTTGTATTATACGAATTATTGATTTTTCTGTCAAACAAATATAGGCAAAAGTGGCAAACATACTAATGATGACTATAAATAAATTAGCCTCGTCTGCCGTCTACCTTCAAACGTAACACTCGTAAAGTAGGGATCACCTTGGGAGTATTGTGTCGGGTACGACTCATTCGTTTCATCAACGCAGCACATCGGAGGCGACTTTTGCTTGCAGGTTTTTCTGTAATAGTAATTGTCCACTCATGGACCCCACTCAAGCCTAACACGTGTCGGAGTACTCTTTTGACGTAAAGACAGATTTTTCGGAAGATAAAGAGATATTACATAAATAATGTTGTTAAAATTTACTTTTTATATTGACTAAATTAAAAATAATTTGGATATTTTAAATGGATAGCATACCGACATCCAAATGATTTATGTTCAAAAAACGTTATCTATTAGTTTAAAGATTTAAATCTACAGTAGTCAAAAAGATTAAAGATAATTATCATTAATCTACCGCAAATAAAGTCACTATTATTCTTAAATTTTTACAAATATAAATTATTGAACATATTTTTGTATAAACAAATAAAATTAAAACAATGTAGTTCAGAATAATTCATATAATCATAATACGTAAAAATATAACACCACGAGGTAGTGAATTCTCAGAAACGCTTCGGCTTCTAAGTCATTTGAGTATTTGCGAACATGACTATACAGACAAACAGTATCATCAGTAATGATGCGGCTATGTTTGATCTAGAATAATCTAGATAATGCTTCAAACACTTCAAGGGTCTTGTTGCAAGAAGAAAATAACCACGAGCTCTATAGAACTGCAATTAAAAACGTATTTGCTATAAAAATACTTAAGAAAACACATTACAACTCAATTTTAAAATCTTGGGTGTTTGGAATGTCTCATTTGTCTGCGTTGTGATATTGCTCAAAGTCTAAATGCCACTTTTATAGTCAGATCGCGTGTCCAAATCTCCTTCATCATCAGTCAGAGTAACGGGTCCTCATGTAATTCCCAGTAACGATCTGTTTCTTTTATTGTCACTTCCAAGGGTATTAAAATGTTTGCATATTCTTTTATTAGTAACTTATCGACGGTGAGAGAGATATTGTATTTTACATGTTTCGCACTTAAGGTTAATACATCAGTGTTGTACACGGACAAACAAGAATCGTAAAATCAGTTTATGAGTGTCGAGGATCGCAATTTTGTTCCATAAAATTTATAGGTACTGCATTTGCTATTAAGTCATTAAAATGTTCTAATTATATATCATTTCTTATCTTCATACAGGTCAATCATAATAAAAGAAGTCTTTCACTCGAGTGGTGTCGTTTTATTATCCAGACAGAATAATAAAGGTACTTGATAAACAAAGCTGTAAGTTCGCATCTGACTACACAAAGTAATAGGATAGAATTCATCCCGGCACCTTGGCGTGGTACTTATTCGAGAAAATACTAAATCGGATTGTGACATCAGCTTATTGGAGCTAAACAAATAAATTCTCACAAGCACACCTTCCGCTTATCTGAAATCTCCAAAGAAACCCGAAACCGTAAACATGCAACGTTGAGCACAGTGTAAACTATTCATTCCCTGTCTCGAGAGAATATATTGAACAAAAGATGGGCCCAGCATCCGACTACACTATTTCTCACTACATCGGCGCGATGTAATCAGAGAAGACGACGTGTCGCACTTATTTATGTATGAGAGGGGCGCGGGTGAGGGTGGCCCGACCAAACGTGCTGGATACAAACAGAATAATATTGATGACACTGCGCCGCGAGGGGTCATGAATCATTAATCGTCCGCTCACGTCTATGGCTCTATTACTCCGACTGCGCTCGCTGGATAAGGAGTACGCGACAGCAGTGGTGTCAGAAGCACCGGTTCTGCCCATATTTGTATCCTGTATGTATCGCTAAGAATTCCTGTACTTTCTCGAATTATAAGACACTTTTTATACAATCTATTTCAATCGTGTACCATATATATAATGGAATTTCAATTAGACTTTGTAGTTCTTAGTTAGTTGTAGTTATAATAACATTAAAAGCAGTCTAAAATAAAATGTGACGACCATAACATTATGTCTGTACCAACTTAATCATTATCTTCTAGCCTTCGATCTATTTTATAGCTTTATCTTCTATTATGTTTATGTTGAGTGTAATAAAATTCAGTGAACGTGCCACCTGTTGATATAAGAACATAATTACAATCAAATTAGGTACTTAATACAGGCCCTTTATAGTGCTAATGATGTAATGAAACCTGTGTTATCTTTCAATCAGTATCAAAGTTTTAGTCTACGTCGAATAAACAAAAATTCATTTAACTTTAAATCAACTATAAAATAACAATGATAATACAATATTCATAAATACAAAAAAAGTAAAGTCAATTTAAGTTAATTCAGTAAGCAGCGGACACGGCTACTTCCAAATGAACTCAAACGTAACAAAAACGAAAACAAAACGTGGACAAAAACGCAGGTCATTTCGGCTGGACTTTCTCGTTTTTTTTTTTCTAACTGCTCAAGAACGTGCATCCGAAACCTTGGAACTTTTTGTTCACTTTTTGGTCGAACGAAAATTTTATTCTACCTCTTGTGCATGGCTGAGCAACAATAAAATAATAATGCGCAGGTCCGACTGGCCTCAAAAAGGACCGTAAGGGAACGCCAAAAAGCTCTTCATAAATTTCTAATCGAGATTTTATTTTTCGATCGGTTCGTTCTTTTTTACATTGTCTATTTTTTACAGTAAAGGGCTTTGTTTTTCCTACTTATTTATTCTTAATTTCATGCAATTTAAATTGGAACAATATGTTTCGTAGAAAATGCCACAATTAGGAGAGTTTTTGTATAGGTACTCGCAGACTTCTTTTTAAAATATCAAATTTTTGCAACAATTTAGTTTCGCCGAAGACAACAAAAGATTTTTATGGGTACTTTTTATTATAGATATGGGGCTTTTCAAGACATAATACTACAAAAGAACTAGGTTACTTTTTAAAATTTTATTACTCTTTTTTTTTCTTGAAGTTTATGGATTACTTTTAGTTTAGTTAGTAGTCAAACAAATATTCATTAGGGGTAGGTACCTACCTATTTTAATTTTAACTTTTAATATTCTTCACTTGTCCTCAGATTTTAAGACAGAGGGCACGCTTTGTCAAAGCTAAAAAAAAAGCTGAACAAAGAAGGCCATTTAGAAAAGAAATGGGAAAAAACACAAGCCAATATATTTACAAAGACCCATGTTTCAAAAAGCACAATAGAAAAAATAGTTTCTGGCGTCAGCATGGGGCACTACGACATTCACATTTTAAAGATTCTCTCTAGCACTTGTTGCTTTTGAATAGTAAAAAATTAATTTAAATATGTACATAGTACCTATATCTTTTAACAAAAAAAATATTTTGTCGTATGTTTTATTTTAGGGTCAATAATGTTAATGGTTTTCGTTTCTAACAAGCCCACATCCTCCGCACATTTTTTTTTACATCAAATACTTTTTTTTAGATGAAGGATATAGGTAATTTGGAAATAAAAAACAGAATCCTTCCGCCCACACAAATGTCACGCATATCCCTTGCAAACAAAATAAAATTCGTCTATTGTGTATTGCATCGATGCTCAGGTAGAATAATAATAAAAAAACTACCAAAAAAAGTCCATTAATGAAACATGCGCAAAAAAGGGATCAATGCGTGATCATGCTTAAATGTGCAAGATTAGGAGCATATGCCGAATTTTGAATATGGTTCAGGTAAAATTAATTATACCAAAATACCTATATGGGTTTTCTTGGTACATTTTTTGGGTTAATTTGATCGATCCAGGTATTATACCTTTTTATAATTTCCCATAAATTGTTATTAGATATTTTTATAGGAGTCCATGTGATCTCATTGACTTGACTGCGTCTATGAATGTAGATAACTGCTACCAAAGGAATGACTGAAGATTAAATTCAAGTCGACTAGTATTCTGCCATTTTTTTTCTAGGGTACTACCAACCTCATCCCTAATTCCTATTAGGCCTGTTTAAAAGTCCAAACAACTTTTTTTGTAACTACACATTACTAAAACGATTTATTGAAATATTGGTGCTATGCTTTACAGATCGAAACAAACGAGATAATTCTAATTTAAACGGAATAGCTAATACATTTATGGAAGCATGACCACGGCTCCGATAACAGCAGGCAACCAGTTTGGAATGGTTCAAATAAATAACATTACCAGTTGAGATAAATTGTATCTGTAAATATTGGTTCAAATAAATTCTACTTATCGATTTAGAATGGTTGGATAAACATTTCTAGCTCACATCGTGCTGCGCTTTGATGCAGATAAATAGCGTGTGTAGGATTATACTTTTTCATCATTGGTAATAACAAAGGATTTTAATTGTAAAATATGTCAGTGAATATTTTTGGATTACTACGAGAAATTTTTAGGAAATTATGTCCGTTTAGGCCTATCCTATAGGCCATTATAATAACCGGTGCCTTTTGATATTTTACTTCTATTGCAGTAAATTCTATATTTTGGTCTAAATAAATGTGAAATGTTACCTTTTGCAAACACGTAGCTCTACACTGCGCCACTCGTAGCGGAGATGACACTTCTTCCTCTGCTGCCACTCTAATCCAGGTCATTAAAGATAATAAATAGAAACTATTCAATAACATTTTGGCACACATTTTCTTTGGTATCTCTATTAGATATAGCGTACAAGTACTAAGTTCTTGTCAGAGCTTTTCTTTTAAAATGATAACCGTATTTTCAATAAACATTTTAACAACACTTCACTTATTGTTTATGAAATTCCTTCATTATGTTTATGAATTTACTTCAATAATGTAATCGTAAATAGTCATATCTTGAGAACACAGACGTATAAATACACTCTTTCCAATTATCTTGTTTACAACGAGTTTAATAAATATTATTCGAGTCGATCGATGAACGAGCGCTCCGACGACATCCTTCCAACGCGGTCGAATGCGGACTAACCACCCCGCTGCTGTAGGAAGCACTGTCCTCCACTCCTCTCCCCTCTGACGCTTAATTTGTATGGCTTTCTTGCTCTTGCACGAGCTTCTTCTCTCGTCCCTTTCCCCCGCAGAGTAAAACTTAGGTTCGTGGCTACTATTATGTATACCTCTCTCTATTCGCTGTACTAGTGCATATTATATCCTATTCTATCTCGTTTCATCTCGGTTGCTATAGCGCTGTTTTTCCTTGATGCAGTTTAGTGGATGAAAATGTAGTGGTTATTGTTAGACAAAGACAGAGAAGTTTTAAGGGTCGTTCGAAAGGGGTGACAAAGAATCGAGCTAATTCAGGGCTTGAGTTTTTATGGGATCTCAAGCGGTAAAAAGTATCCCGCCTCTCTCGTTTGTTCAACTTTATGGTTCGCGCGACGCGAAGCCATTATTAATAATATTAATGGTCGTCCCTATAACAACAATGTCAATGTTATTATTTTAATGTAATTTTAATGTAAAAACAATACGGTAGGTATACGGCATACTGCAACTCATTTCGGATACATTTTCATTTATGTGATAAATACATTTATAGGGTTAAGATTTTAATTAGGTTTTAACTATACTTGCAACTCAGTTCAGCGGAAACCAAAACATTGAAGATAGGATATGGATGAAATATTTTTAAAAAATTAAAAATAAGTGTCTAAGTAAAGCTTTATTCAGACTGAAAACACAATTTATGCAGTTTATAATATACCTGGTGATCTCGGCACCAGGATAATGTGGATAAACTAAAATTAACATAAATATAAAAAGTGAGAATAATATTTTTCTTCTTCCTAAGTAATGAGTTTTTGTGCCAACTAACTATCAGACGACCTTTTATCCCTCAACTGTATTTCTTGGGTGCGACAAATAGATATGGAACTTGTGCTGCTAAGGGAAGAGTATTGGATTAGTTATTTCAACACACTAAGGTGAAGGAAAATCATTGATTTTCACAGATTTATTATTTTTATGTTCATTCCTATACTATTTGATTCAGGTTGACTAGAATAATATAAGTCTTTTTTTATTTATATAATATACCTACAACGTAGATAGGTATTACTTTTATCTGTGAAACATTTTACAATTTTTTCTGTTTTGTTGACAAACATAGGTACGGTACGTCCACAAAGTTTATGACTATGCGATCTGTGACAAGCTGACAGCTTTGCTTCCTGTTGTATATTGTAACAGTTACAGCTGCCATAAAATATAATTACTACATTACCTTTAATACGAGTACGTCCGAGACTTTTAATATCTATTATTGTACACAATACCAATTATTAGCACATCACTAGCAATGGAATCCTAAAAAATAGATGAGGGATCAGTTGCTAACAACAAAATAGTGGAGTAGTCGCCAGGACAATTTTATAATTTTTAGTAGTTAATTTGACCCATAAACCAAGAGTGGGTCACTTGATTCCGGGGTCAGATTATCTCCTTATAATTATTGTCTGGTGGTTGATAATTATTGTCTAGTATTACAAATAGGTTAGGCCGAATAATATGTATGTATGTATGAATGATGTATGATAATAATATGTATCACACGTGCAATGACATAATATACGTAATTAAGTATCCCAGTCGAAAAACAACAGATTAATAAAAGGCATCGAAAATAAAAACGATTATGAACACAACATGTACAATTCCATGTTCCATGCACAATTTTTTAAAGGAATTCGTATCTCACAAAACAAACAGGAGTAATAAATAACTTTGTTATTCGCATTTCATCTATCCATATATTTATATTTAGGTACCCAGGTATTTCTTTAATAGACCACATTTTCTGGAAACGCGACAATGTCACTTCACGAGTGTTACAGTTGAAAGTGGTGGTACTACACCGGGATGGCAGACTGGGATACTCAATCTCGTTTGCCACTCTTAAAATAAAGATATCTAATAATATTACATGGTATAGTTATAAATACATATTTTGTATTTGTTCCACTTTGGCAAATTCCAACAAAAGCGTACTTATTATGTCAAAAGCACGTTGTCTTGCCAAGTGAACGTTATGAAAGAAAATCCTTAGATTTGTTGCATCTTCTCTATGAAAATCTCTCGTCCCACATCGCTGGCGTCTGAGAGACAGGGGCACGGAATAAATAAAAATACGGAATAAATAATTTAAATATTGTTTTAAAAATTTTATTTTAAACTTGCTGCAATCCGTGCATCTTGTGAATATGTTATCTGCACTTAACAATATTATATTTTTGGATGCACAGATGTCTAGGTGTGTCTTTCTCAACTATGCCTAAACATATGAACAGATATGAATGCCCTTTGTTTTGCCCTGAGTCTGGATAGATTACTTGATAATGAACCCTTAATTACATGTAAATATTCTTTAGTATACAAAAAAAATCCTGGTACGGCATAGTGACGTCGAGTTGGGTCGACCGAGCAACTGCCGTTTTCTGCGGTGTTTAGAACTGCGTTTATAATCAGACCAGTCAAATAGCGGTAGGTTTTTGAATTAAAGTTGTTTGGAAAGTGGTACAGTTTTCGAAAATCGTCGATATAGTAGTGTGAGTGTAAAACAGTTCAAACTATTTACATTAGACGAAAATTCGTTAACAAAGTCGTTACACGAGATTACACGCTTTTATACGTCTTGTACGAGTAGTTAGGCTTTGAACGTCAAAGTAAGCAGGTTCCCACTAAGCCTTTAGAGTGTTAGTTACTCACGACCACCTCTTGGCTCTCGCTAATTAGCTCCCTTGTTCTAGCGAAACAAAATTACAGAACTGCTGTGTTGTGGTAGACCAATAGCTTTTAGTAGAAACTTCTTTTCAACTGAAACTCAATTTGGGAAAATTGGAGGGTACGCCTTAATGGTTCTCCCGATGTTGCTACGAAGTTTCTTTATTGTTTGTCAATAGTATTAATTCGGTTACTTTTTAACGAGATTTAAAACCTCAATTGAGCCAAGCTTTAGTTGAAGTATCATGCCATAGTTTTTTCCTCATCATCCAGGATTCAGGATCCAGCATTCAGATAGGTACTTCAAACAATTCTCATGTATACTTTGCCCTCTCATGTGTTCTTCCAATCTTTTAACATTGCTTCCTTCAAGCGGAGCGTGAAAAAGCACCTTCTCAGGCCGGCATAGTAATGGCGACTGGAACCACCGTGTAAGCGCTTCTCGAGTCGTCTGTATCAAATATATCTCATATTACTCACAGGGACATCCGTATACAACTTATTTTAAATTCTGGAACTATCATCATTTCACCAACTAAATTATTTTCGCGTTAAATACGCGTTGCCCGTTTATTAAAAAAAGTTTTAGGCTTGACGTGGAACGTTTGGATTAACGTGAATGAAACCGCGCGACGCAGCTGTAGCTGAGTAGATAGAATAGAAACGTTAAATGCAAATTATACGCGTACGAAGTTGCTGGCTAGTAAATAACGTATAAAATAAACTTTATAAAATAAATTCAAAACAATAACTTATATTTTAGTATTATTGTCGCAAGTAATAAAGTTAGTCATACATAAACTAGAGCGAAATAGCACCAGATGAAATTGAAAACATGATTCATATCGCATATTCTGATGGTATAAAGAAAAAAAATATTACACGCCTCTGTAGTATCTACTATGCATAGCAAAACAGCCTGGAGACTCCTTGTTGGGGACTCAGCGACCGCAATCCTCCTTCAACATTGATTTTGTTGGCACTAGAGTGCTATTAGAGTAGTCATTGCCATTTGACTTGGTAATTATTACAAATAAAAACTAATAAGAGGAGTGTGCACTGTTAATCTGGATGGTGCACATTCGTCTCCTCAAGCCGGCATAGCGGAGACGACTGCTGCTTGTAGAAATTTATCTGCAGTAGCAGTTGTTTCCGTTCATGGACCGCACTCTTACTTTACATCAGGCGGAGTGTGGTCATAATAATATTTATAATACTATGCCATGATACAAAAAAAAATGAAAATATCAAAAACTTTATATTTTACTAATTTTTAAAATATTTTAGCATGTGAATGTAATCTGCCTGATATTAATAAATATACATACGCGCCATCTCTCGTCGTTTCTACAACAGAAATTAGAATGTGTACTGCAGATGACAGTCCTACCAATACTTCCAAGAAATTCTGACCCTAAACCCAACAGTCTGAGCTAATAACCATCGTCAGTCTGCCTAACAGTCTTTAAACCCTGAATTCCCATATATAAAGAAATTTTATAAAAACAAAAGATATTTTCTTGAAATTATTATAAAATGAACTAAATAAAATAAATATTTTTATTAAATGAAGTCTCTAAGACTTTTGTTCGAAATCTTCATCATAATAATGCATACTTTCGTTTATTTCTTCAGTCTCAGCATTTTTATTTCACTCGTTCTGTCGCAGCAGAAACTTATAGTATAATAAAAATTTAAAGACAATTTTTAAACACCTGTAAGCTAAAAAATATTTCATAATAACATTAATAACATAAATATTAATTGCCTAAGTTTGTTGCAAAATAAAATGTTTCTCTGATGTTTTTTCATATTCTATAAAAAGAAATGTAAAGTTGAGACGATGGGACTGCAACACCAGTACTAGAAGAGAACCATCTCTCCTTATTTAACAATTTTTATGACATTACTTTTCAGATGAAATGAGTTTTCCAGAGTTTTCATATTCATAATGTCTTGCTGTTGGTATTTCATCCCTAACTCTTAACATCTGGCGTTTCTTTATTTTAAAACAGTTGGAAAATAAACATTTTTGTTATAAAAAAGTTAATTGAATCGTATTATAATAAAGTTTGAGAACTTCTGTTATTTCAGATATCATTTAATTTAAATAATTAGTTTTCAACATGAATATGGAAAACCTTATAGTGGTTATTTCTTAATACAAGCTGTTTCCCGCAACATTGTATGCGTATTATGCATCCCTAGAGAACAAAATAAAAACGAGTCCAAAACCTTTCTCAACCAATAAACAAGCAACATAACGAAAAAATAATTTTACATACGGGACTCAAAGAAACATTATTGTTATAGGATAAAGAAGATATTATTTTATAGATGTTTAATCAAAATTTTATTGTCGTATTCATTGACGATTTACTCGATAGTTTTAAAATAAAATGTAATTTCGCCTGAAAATTCAATAATGAACAAGTGAGAAAGAACATTGAGTATCATCCTCTTTATTTCTACCAACTAGGTCCAAGATGGTGTTTGGTCCTTCACGCCGGATGCTCATAAAACATTTTTTGAATTTTGACAGAATTTTGATTGGGATAAATCAAATGCTGTTATCCAGTATGTTCCGACACGGCAATATAATAAAATTTCAAAACAGCAACATGTTTCCCTAGTTGACAAAACATTTTTATTGCGTAAAGTAGTTTTTATTCTTTCACTATATAGAGAGGTTGATCAGATTAATGAAGGCGACAACAATTTTTTTAGACCCAAGTATGGGGTACATACCCTTCTATGGAAAGTGAGCATTGTTCTTTGCCTATCTATGTGTAACACACGGGAATACTAGGATAAATAAGGATACAAGTAAAGAAGACTCTTAAATCTCGTTAACTTAAACCTAAAACGTGTTTGGTGAAAATGAAGAAAATATATCTTAGAAACACTCTTGCTTAGAAAGTTTGCTAGATAATAATTTTGTTCTTTCTTTTTGTAGATATAAAAGAGTTTCTGGTATCAAAGGGAGTGATGAGCGAGCGCTCACGTCGCTGCTTTGATTAGAACTTTGTTGGCTAACCCATTGTATTATTAAACTTTAACTGAATTTTAAAACATAAAACCTTTACATTTGAAAGTGGTATTATAGACAGACAAAGGATGGTTAACAGGTCGCGTTTTGGGATCAGCTTGGAAGTAGCCAGGAATAATGAGTCCTCTGTGTACTGTTAGTCTGGATGGCGCACATTCGCCTCCTAGTCGGCATAGCGAAGGTGACTGCTGTCTGTACATATTTCTCAGTGACAGTTCTCTCCGTTAACGAGCCGCACGGTACTATCACAATAAAAAAAATATAATATGTATTATACATTTGTGGTATTATAAACTCATTGTTTCATGTTCGTGAGTGCGCTTTTGCGATAATTGTGGTCAGATATTTTGGTTTATTATTAACTAGACGCACGACTATTTCATTAATTGGGTAAATCAAAAAGTCCAATTTATAATATTGAATTTAATTTAAGCAAATAATTATATTTTGTATAACTTTTGTTTAACAATAAACTTAAATAGTTAAAATATATTATGAGCTTACAATTTAGCTTTTGAAATTACGCGGATTAAAACGAATCTATATAAATAAACACGATAGCTAAAATTTTTGAGCCCACTTGATATCGAATAATTTTTTACCAAAATAATATTCTAAAATAATATCTTATTTTATTAATTTATTTTAATTATATCAACACGTTGTTTACCAATCAATAGACAATGTATAATTACATAAACAACAGGTATCATCAATTAATATAGTATTTAAAATAATAATTACCTCAATATTGTGTTAGAAAAAGTATATTTACTAAAATAACTGATTGGTGCTAAGGACTGCAGATTTATTTTTCTACATAATGAACTAAAAATATCGACAGACTCGAGAAATTTCTCTTAGGCATTCTCATTTAATATTAATTGAAAAACATCCTTTTTGAGTTTCTCAAGGCACCTTTTACTCGACTCAGTAATCAGAGTAGTTTGTGTTTGTTCAGTCGCACAATGATTGCTTGTGCAGAGTTTATCAAAGTTTAACTTTCGCGCTGTTGTCCAACGGTAAGTGTAGCTACGCCAGAATTACTCTTGGTTGGTTTCTTTGGCAAAGTTTAATGAAGTTTAGTTTTATTACAACAGTACCACCGTACCTCAAACGCCAAAATGTTTATTTTCATGATCTCTTTTAACTTTAAAAACCTATTCGCATGGTAATAACTTTGCTGAAATGTTCTGAAGTTCCTATGCAAGTAGATAACAAATTATAATCGAAAGTACGTTTTTTTTATCTTGCTTTTACATACTCGCGGTTTACTTTAGCAACGACCAAAATTCCACCTCAGCTCATAATTACATTATAATTTGAAAATATATATATGCAAATACTAATAAAAAAAATAATTAAGTGCGGTTATAAAAATAACACAACAGTATAAAGTTTTAACTCTTAAAATTGATCGTAACTTAATCTTAATGTGTGTTTTCTTAAAAATAAAGTTTAACACAAACTTATGTTTCATCTTGGCAGACATAATGCGAAAATGCAATTTCCATAAATTTCACACGCCATGAGCATAACCCTCGCTGAAAAGATAGAATATGACCAAAGGATAAGACGAAGGGCGAGATTGTTATTTCTTCATCGATAATAAATAACCACAATATTTATTGACTATAAAATAATTACTTACCACAATTACAATATAATATTGTGTAACATAATAAGTGTAACATCCGTGAAGTGAGCCCTTTTGCGTTTTGGGATCAATACGAAAGTATACACGGTCAATCACAGTCAATACACGAATGAATAATATATGAATTAATGTAAATGTAGGTACATATAAACAATTGCAAATTTTACCTTTCTAAGATCGTTGAGGTAACTAGGGAATGTGGCTGTTGTAAACCAAATAAATTATAAAAAGAGATCCGACCAAGAGGCGGGACTTTGCAAGGGACATGTCGTAAATTTAACGGTCGAAGGAATCCTTATTTCCCTAGACAATTCACATGGCTGACCTAACAAAACTATTTTCATTTATGACAACTAGATACATATATTATATTTACATATAATTTAACTAGAAACTATCATAACAATATTATTCCATTTAAAATAGTTAAAACTCTAATCATATGTATAGAGGACTAATAGATGACGCTGGTTACCTTTATTTATTTACCTCCTTGCTGATTTAATTTAATTTTGTATTAGGACACAATATTTAACCATACATTAAAAGTGGAACAGCCTTCTTCGCCACGTCTTTTCTTCTTAATGCAACTAGAGATTCTTCAATTTTCATAGGCGGAATAGCAGACTCGACTGCTGTTTGCAATATCTATATTCTGTAACACCAGTGGCCTCCGCTTATGGATCGCATATTTACTTTGTATCTGCCTACTAACTACTAAATGATCCCAAAAGGGAACTAAGTCACTTCACAAGTATTACACTTGAAAGTAGTGATACTACCCCAAGAGCAGTTGGACTAAAAACCATCATCAGTCTGCCTACCACTCTTTAAGAGATGCTTATATTATACTATTACATAGGCACTGAGCGACCAAAGTACGTATAACACACCGGTCAGAATTTAGGGAGATTTGAACACGGGTCTCATCAATCGTGAGTTGATACGTTTTACCGCTAGACCACGGCCGCTCAAATCTTAATCCATAGGAAGTAGCAGGCTCATAAAATATTTTACATCTCATTTTACCGTTATTATTAAGTCCTTATTATATTCAAATGGAGGTTTAATAATTTTTCCGCGTGTAACTTCCTTAATTAATGATATATTCCCTCTATTGTACTGAATTTGTAACATTGTAAAATTACACCGCGGTCTCAGAATTACCACGTGTTATGGGGAATAATTTAATTAAGGCATAACAGCATTTTTAATACCAATTAGTCTCGCAATCCGCGGTTTGGGCGGACTGGTAATTTGAGAGGCTAACGTGTTTAGTGTGGCTTCGGATCGGCCTACTATTTTCGTTAGCCAATCACGTCTTAGATTATGGTCTATGACTTGATGGGTTTCGTCCGTTGTTCACGGTATGATTAACACGTTAAAAGTCTATGTTGTAAGTCTTCCACGTTTGGTTAAAAAATTGTCGATAATTAGAAAGTCCAGATGCTATCATACTTTCCCAAAATAAGGAAATTATTAGGTTTAAAAATATAAAAAATGATATTTCAAGTATATTAAAGCAATAGTAAAATTTATTTAAAGCATTGCTCCGGCCGCTCAACGTCACTATGCCGTGCTAATAAGCTTCTTATGTCGCTCTGACACAGAGCTAGCATTATTTTTCTTAAAGATAGAATTGCAGGAGTTTTCAATGTAATTGCCCCGGTTCCTTCAAGGGTCTGACAGCTCAAAGGGGGAGCAGTGACGGGCTCATTGTCAGGACGCCCACGATTTACTTTATTCAATGTGGACGCATTTTTTTAAAGATTTGCATCGAGTCAGAACACAATGCGAAATGGTTTTGTGCAAATGACATTACATTCAATCGAATTACGGGTTACTGCACTCAATATTATATTTAATTTAATATAATTCAAATTTTAATTGAAGTTTTCTAACTATTATTATATATTACAGAATATATAAGAACCGCTGGACCGATTTGGATTGGACTTGCAATGCATCTAGGTGTTACATTTGAAAGTAGTGGTATAAACCCAGAATGGTAGACTGATATACGATAAGTTTAGGCTGTCTATCAGCTTAATCATACCAGATTCACTGAGCGACGAAAGTTTTCAGTGATATATTATATGTATATTGTTTTTTTAATTATTTTATTTTATATCATTAAGGAAATCAACAATAATCAATATGATAGATAGAAAGAAGGATTATTATAAAGTTCCTTCCACTAGTTCTGTCTATCCACACACAAAGTGTTGTAATATTTTTATGATTCCATGATGCGGCGTATAACTTGTATCAGGTAGAGAATGTTCTAATGGTCTATAAAGTTATATGTTGGTTGTAAAATATTGTAATTAGTGCAACTAATAGTCAGTAATCCACTTCCACGGACAAATCAAAGCAATAAATGGTTTATCTTTCATCCAGAAATAAATTTAATTTAATGTCGTTCCATTTAGATGACTATGTATAAAATTAAATATTCTTATAGGTGGTACCGACAAAACGTTTTATTACTATGTTTAGCTATCAATTTAATTGATACTTTATTGTACAATAAATAATTTTATTTTGTTTATTAAAAATTATAAAAATATAGACTACTATAAATAAATCTTTTTCTATCTAATAATGAAGAAAAGGCTACGAACTTCTTACTTTACCGGCATAGCGGGGGCGATTGCTGTCTGCGATACGCCTTCGTTCTTAGATCGCACTTTAGCTTAACATCAGGCGGAGTGCAGTCATATCGAGCTGAAATAAGAAAAAAAAACCATTAAAACAGATAAGTTACTCTTTCAACGGCAATAAGTTAAATAATGGTGGATGCTCACTGCTCAGTCCACCGTTCTCGGGTAGTATCAGTTTCAAGTGTAGCTTTTACTTTTGTAACATCAAGCGAAAAGAGCTATAAACAAATAAAAAAGCACATCTGCTGCAACAAATTAATGTTTAATTAATAATAATATAACGACGTAACTTTGCGACAGAAAATCGCCGCTGCCTATAAAAAAAAGAATAGAGGAATTTAGATAGCATATAGTGGTAGACAAAGCGAAAGACAAGGCGCGTGGGTTTGCTCCTCACTTCAGCATTTTTTTTTGTTTTTTCATCATAAAACAATAATAATCTGAGCATTAGAATATACCAACAATCGTAATAAAAATAAATTAATTAAATGTTTATAATATAATAAATAAAAAACTCATTTGCAAAAAGCTACTTATTTGTTTTTCAAAATAAGCTGACGATATACATGGAAAAAAATTACAAAAATAATCACAAGGAAAACGTCTGGCCTTTGAGAATTTACAAAAGGAATCTTAGGCTATTTTATCTCATGTAACTTGATACCTCTTATTGGAACCTTATGTTTGGGATATACGATTACAAACGACATTTCCATTTAGCAATCAATTATTTAAATAAATGAACAATGAGGTTTAGGTTATAATTATTTTATCGACTCCCTACAGTTCTTTTCTTTGTTATTATTCCTTCTTTAAAAATCAAATCAAATATGCAAATATTGGTATTTCAAAATACTTGATCAAGTAAAAAGAAGATTGATTCAGCGTATAAAATAGCTTTAAATTTTTTTCTATCTGTACTTTATAACAGTATTAAAATAGAACATATTTATCAAACATTATTATTGTGAAAGTTTTTATGCTAGCCATACCAGACAGGTAGGAATATAGACTTGATCAAGTACTGCTTACTTCGCATTGATATTGTAATTAAGAACATATTAATGTTTGGATGTTTGTTATTCAAACCTAAACGGATATACTGTATATTGAATTGTTGAAATTGTTTGAAAAAATTAGCTAAATCTTGATGATGATCCTGAACCAAAAAATTAAATACTAAACAGATTACGCGTACGATCTCTACGAGTTTCACTCACCTTATTATTTTGTACGCCTACGTTACGTTACGCTGTATACGCAGTTATCTTGGGGTATAAAGCTTGAACTAAAGTTGGTAACAGTCATAAGAGCTTTTTTGTAGTTGAAATTAATTTCTGTTTTTTTTTTTAATTCGCTGGATAATTTCAATTCGAAATAGCTAACCTGCTTGCTGACCGTCCAATACTAAGTTGTTCCAACATTTAAGTAGTTGCTATTATTTTCCTACGTCTGAACGGCTTGCCCTCTGTTATTAAGGTGAGCTACTTATTGCTGGAGGCATTTATGGTTAAGTAAATAACAATCTGATGCGGGTAACCATTATTACGTACGGGTGGTTTCAAACACTAGATAAATTTCACCTGACCAATTTATAAATATTACTTAATGTTAATTGTTAATTAAACGTGGTTATTAGCTCAGTCAGGATGAATACTACCACCATTTAATTTACCGTGTAAAAATTACCCGTGAAGTGACCTGATGAGTTTCAGGTCGTCGTAACACATGCTTGAAGTATTTTTTGCCTGATGGCAAGCACAGTGGAGGTCAATGTGCGCTGATTGAGGGCTGTTTACACGGTGGTACTTGTTGCCATTACTATGTCGCCCTGAGAAGGTACTTTACACGCTCCGCTTGAAGGAGAAGGAGGAGTTGTTATCTTCTTAATGAAATAAATTTAAAAATATATAAAGAACTAGTTTTTTGGGCGCGCTTCGCGGCGCTGAAAAAGTTTTTTTTCGGGTAGTTTTGAAAAAAAAATTTTTTTGAAAAAACAAATTATGGATTTCGATATTAAAGGGCATTCCCTACGACTTTTGTTCCGGCACTCGTGCCCTATCTCGTTCCGTTTCCGAGATATCGGCATCGCTTCCGGTCCAGAGTCCGCTTCCGGTCAAAGTCGAGGTTTTCCCGGGGTCACGGGACCGCCCCCTACACGCCCCAAAAAGAATCATCTCTCTAACCCCCCGGCAAGTGCTTCATTATATATGTCAGTCAGTCAGTCAGTCAGTGGTAATCGAGCTGTATATAATATGATAATAGAAACCATAGCCGAGTTGGTAGAGACGCATTCTATCAAAACATCGTCCGGTATCAATGCAGAAGTTTAGAATATAGTCATCTAAGTTCACAGGAGTACATCTCCTTATCTATCCTAATAATTATTAATTATCCATCTATCGATTTCTATTGGTAGATGTCCATGCTGCCATGAAGCTTGTTGAACAGGACTTGTGAACAAATAGTTCTTAAGTTGAAGTAGCGAATCTATTGCTGATTGTACGTATATCCTTTGCGTCTACGACACAACCACTATCTAGTATAGGTTAATAATATATCAAGAATATAAGTAGTGAAGAAAAATTAAGTAAAGTAGGTCTCGTGTCTCATCGCATCATCTTAAATTATTAAGACAAAGAAACTCATAATTAGTTCATAATTAAAGTCTAAGGAAATCTTAAGCATAGTTCTCATGTACAAAACAGAATATAGGTCATGATATCGCTAATGACACACGATTAGCACATAGGTAATCCCTTCACTAACATTACAATAATAATTAACGTTTCCGTTTGTTTAAGCGAGGTGTAAAAAACAAACACGATTCAAGTTGGCAAAGAGAACAGGCTGATTTTTCTCACCAACCAGATTAAAGTATTGAAGCTTAAGCCATAAATTTATAGATTAAACTAACCTATCGCGAGATTGCGATCTTTCTCAATAGCGGCTTCAGGCGGAAAGTTATTACTCAGATATTGATAGTTTTAAATTCACTACCTTTAAAGGATTCTTATTATTTTATTCATCTTTTTATATGGTTATATTAAGTTGTCATAAACACTGAGCTACCAAAGTATTATACTTACTCGTACGTATAACAAAGTTACCAGTTACCGGATTCTCAATGGTCAGTCTATAACTCGAAGTGTTTACGATGTTAAATTCAAATAATACTACCCAATATAAAAATAAACAACGTTGTAATGTGTGAAAGTATATGAAAACCTTCGTGTCTGAACGGTGCACATTCGTTACCTCTAGACGATATAGGGGAGGCGACTGCTGCCTGTGAACATTTCTATCTAGTAGCAGTTATCTTCGCCCTCTAGTAGACAGAATGCACATACGCCGGACAACTTGAAAAGTGTGCACCATTGCGTGTCGTACAAGATATATAGGTGTAAGTCCACAATCCTCAGGGATAGCAAATGGCGAAAGAAATGGTAATTTAATAGCAAATTGTAAGTTAGGAAACCTATCATTGACAAAGTGTTACATAGCAATTTAGTTCATATCATCTGTTATTAAGTAAAATGTTTTAAAAATTGATACACGATTAAGTTTATGTCTTTAATTTTGATCGATACGATTGCCGATGGCATTTTGTTTATTTTGCAAACCGTCAAGCTTTAAGCTGGAGGAATATTTTGATGACTTAATAAGAAACGTTGTCCGAACTTTAACAAGAAAATTACAGTACCGAAGTGAAAGCTGTAACTCCAGTGTTCATTGAACAAACAAAAGCTCGTAATTATTTTACTCAGGGTATAGTTTATTCTCTTTTTTATCAACATTTCCCAAACGTATCAGATATCGATAAAGGTTTATTTATTGAGTTTATTCTTTGTTTTTTCTTTTGTGACAATAATTATTTTCAAATGTTATACTCGAATTAAAAGTTTTTACACAGCCACCACGATGGTTGCAAAATTTTCGAAATATCTAATTAAAATAAACGCGAGAGTATAAATTAAGCATAAAATCATGTAAATTAAGTAAGATAGGCAGGCTAGAGTGGCAGCGACTTCTCTGACTACATACCGCTTGTGCCTTATCCACATTCACCTTCTCAAGCATGCAGGGCGGTCGAAAGTGCTACTCATCTTTGATCGAGAAAAAACTTCTTAGAGCATACCATGCACATGATAAAGGAGAATGACCATTTTTGGACCCACTTGATACCTAATAGTATGGTAACAAAACAATATTCTGAAATAATATCTTATTTTTTTATTAATTCATATCAACAAAATATTTATCAATTAATTGTAATATAGATATAATAATAAAGAAGTAGATTTATTTTACTACAAAATTAATTAAAAATCATTGACAAACTCGAAAAAAAAATTGTGGGCCCATTTCTCTTAAGCGAATGGGCATTCTCCTTTAAATTAAAAAAAAAGTAAATTAAAACATGTTTGTTTGGTAATTTTTAAATAATCCGACAATTATAATAAATTATTCCTAAGAAAGTGTGGGAGGTACATGAAAATCAAAATCGATTATCAAGCCGATTTCTATGACATCAATTATTACAAACGTTTCAAAGAACCTGTTTGCCTGGTGACTTATCAATACAATGCCTATAAACACCTTTTATAACGACCCAACTTCTAAGGAAAATAATTCATTCAAATCGATGTTTGCTTTATTGTGTCCCTTCGAACCCCGCAACTTTTTCACTTTTTTTTCTTTCTTTCTGTTCGGTCGTGTCTGATGCCAGGGACAGTCGGGGTATTACGTCAGCGGTCGTCATTATTGAAACGTCCCGACTGATCGTTGGTGGCCGGAGTCGGGACAATTCCAAATATTTTACAAATTGCAAGATCGTCGTCCAAGATGTCAAGCTGTCGTACTATGGAAATGTCGATCAAGATATATTTCATTGGATACTTGGAGAAAATTCTTACCTTTTTCGTTTTTACCTACTTTGTTACTATTAATCTCAATTCTTAACCTATTTCGAAAAAAAAATAATTATCATAAATGTTATCTAAAAAACATGTTGATAACTATTTATTATTATATTCCATTATCAAGTAATAATGTAAGTTTATTTGTAATGTTTTCAATAAATCGTTAAAGTATTGTTCAAGGTTAGCGTGTCCATACTTTGCTCTCATGATTTATTTCACAAGAAAAACGACATCAAATTTAGCAAGAAAGTTTGTATCTTAATTTCTACCTTAAAGATGATTTTCTGTGAATTCAATCATCGTGTTTTAATGCATTCCATTTTATACTAAATGGCTAAATAGAGATTCTTGTAATATTACTATAATTAGTAGTATAACTTCTTTAAAACAAGAAACTACATAAATTTTTCTAATAAAAGTTGCGCTACATTAAAAATATTTGGTACGTTTCAATAAAATAAATATATATCATTGATTTTATTGCATCGCATTCAGTTCGAGTTCTGTAAATTGAATAACTTGATAGAATTCACAGTCGCTCACAAATGTATCTTCATTCATGACACCAAAGGACTTGAACTAGAAAAGCCGTAGAGTAGATAACTTTGAAAAGCAACACAATACAAATTCTACTTGAAAATTTATTGAGGAAATGCGAAATATTTTCAGTTGAATATGAAATGATGAATACGTATATCGTCGAAAAGAATTTTAGCTTGACACAAATAATATACCTATACATGAGACCACACTCCGTCTGATGTTAAGTAAGAACTTATGAACCATATTGTCACCTCCGGTATGCCGACTTAAAGATCTGGTTGTGCACTGACCATATATTATGTTTCCAATTTATAATAACTACATATAACTACAAATTAAGATTTTTATCAGTGTTTGAGGATTTACAATAAATTAAATTACAAGAAGTTCAACTCTACGTACGTCGCAGATGACTGACGCAGACAGGTTTTGTGCAAAAATAGTTGGAGCAGTAGGATGGGACGGCAGTGCCGGACAATGCATTCATTATTGAAATGCAACCGAGGCGCTCGACGCCCAGATATGTGAGCATCTGTGCTACCTAAAAGCTACTATTTGAAATATTCTGGTTTCATCTATTTGAAAACGCTATAGGCTCAACTAGTCAATTTACAGATGACTTTCTGATATTATCATTTTGATGACAATTGAATATGAAATAAAATCTTAGAGAAATTTTGTAGCTTAGGTGGTACTGGCAACTTCGTATGCATATAATTAGAATTATGCGTTTCGCATTCCTTTTCCCTATCCTAGGGAAACCTTTTAAATGAGTTAAAATAGCAGCGGATTACAGTTAATTAACCAAAATGATTTTTTTTTCTCGGGCGCCCGCCTAGCTTAATCGTAAAAAGATTAAAATCACGAACACATAAAAGACAATCCGTTAAATTATCATTTTTATTTTAGATTTTTCAGTTACGCTGTTTTGTGAATATATTTAAAAACTAATTATTTTCAATAAAACAATTAATTTCAGCTAGAGTATAGAAGACAGATTTAAACATTCAATATTGTACGAAATAACGAAATCATTTAATGGGCTTTATATCTGAGTTTGTTGAATAATATTAGGTAAAAATACCGTTCTATCGAATAGCGATCTCGAAACAAAACCTAAACGACATATTGTAAGATCAGCGCTCGCACCGAACTAAAATAGTATTGGACTCTATTCAAAACTCTTTGGAATTACTCCACTATTTGTTACCAACATCGCCCATTCAGTAACTCACCGGCTCCATATAATTTGTTGGCTAAAGAATTTGACAGATATTAGATGCGTATAAATTCTCTATTTTTATATCTAACTGAGTTATTTGTTTACATAATTCTACTCGGTTTTGAGACGGTTTTACACTTCATGTTCTGTTACAAAATAATATTTATGTTTTGTGATGAGGTGTAGGGAATTTTGTTCATTATCAACTCATAAATGTCACAGCTGTTTATATTTTAGAACTTTTAAAAAGCAACTATATCTTTCCCACAAATCTCTTTTTCCCATAACAACGAATTTAGTGAATCGCCAATTTAAGTTAGTGTTCATATGGTCCCACAGGCGACTGGCCCTACGGGTCCGATTGACCCCACCACAATTTTGTAGTGAACACAATATACTGTAAGTCTGTGAGTCCAGTTAAGCACTAGGGGTTCCTAGTTCCCGGTTCGGGCTATGTGTGGTTGATTTATTCTGCCAAAAAAAAAGTTGATGATGGTTGTTAACCCAGGCTGCCGTCCTGGGATAGTACCACCAATTTCAAATGAAACATCTGTCGCGTAATGTCGCGTTCGGAATCAGTTTGGAAGTTGCCAGGTAAAACGAGAGGAATGCCAATTTGGATGGTTCACATATTTTGTCTCCACAACTACTGTCTGTTTCCTAGTTGTTTTCGTTCATGGACCGCACTCTAGCTTAACACCAGGCGGGGTCCGAGTTACAAAGTCTTTTATCTGTGTGCACTTACTTAAATAATATCTGTACACAACAATATAGTACCTAATACTAGGTAATAATAATATCCCTACAATATCGAAGCACGAAGTCCATATTACACGCAGCACTGACTTTTTATACCGTCTTCCGTTATTTTATGTTGAGCACGTGGTTCCCAGACACAGTAAAATGCCACTATTATACTAATGCACAGACATTTTACTGCAATATTGTACTACATATAATTCAACAAACATTAAAGGGTAGGCTGACTGATGATGGTTATTAGCCCAGTCTGACGTCTTGGGGTAGTGACACCACTTTTAAGTTTGACACCCGTGAAGTGACCTTCCTGGTTGCGTTTCGAGATCTGTTTGGAAGTAGCCAGATATAGCGGGGAGTGTGTTCACTCTTCAGGTCGGCATAGTGGAGGCGACTGTGGGCTATATAATATTCTTTGTGGTAGCGGTAGATTTCACTCATAAACCGCACATCAGGAGGAGAGATGCAAAATAAATTATGCATTCATTTTTAAACAATATTGTTAAGTCTTAAATTATAATAAGAGAAATACAAAACATCTTCACTGATCTGATTTGTGTTATTGCATCGTAACAAGTTTCTAGAGAATTTATTACAAGCAAGCTTAAGAGAGACTTTAATACCATCAGCATTCTAAATCAGCAAAATGAAGCTGTGGAGTGTTTCCACTCGAACATGATTTATCGGAAAAGTACAAAGTTTAAGAGGCACCAGTCATCGTACCCATAGCTTTGATGCTTACGCGAAGAACGACGCGCTGTTCGTGCAAAATGGAATTCTAGTTTCACACGCAACAAATGTACACATTATCTGATGAACTTTGCAAGCGGCGGCATTGTTACTGACAAAGAGTTGCTAAACACAGAGAGGTCTCAACGTTCTACAAAATAATAAAAACATATTAAATTATAATGAAAACTGAATGTAACACCCTAATCACGTTAGGAGATCAGTGAAAGTAGCCAGGTATAACGAAAGTCAACCTGGATGGCGCTCATTCGCCCTCTCAAGCCGGCATAGCGAAGACGACTGCTGCATGTAGCAATTTCTCTAGCTTATTATCAGGCGGGGTGTTGTCATATGCCGAGCTACAATAAAAAAATCAATTCGGATATAATAATCCGAGCTGAGGTTGGGATCAAAGAAGCGTTCTCGATTATGTGCGCGGATGTACCGACCACTAAGACCCTTGGCCTTTTACGTGATCGTATCGAAATTTCTTTTTTCAACCCTTCCATCAGCGGATCTTCCAATTGCTGAGTTGACGTCATACTACAATAGTTTTCACCACAATTAATACTAACGAGCTCTTTTTTACATTATTGGCTATTTTTTATTCATTTTATGTATATTAAAATGCTTGATTTGTTTATTAATATATTATGATGAAAATTGAATAGAAAAAGTTATTATGATCTGTACCTTCTATTCAGATTCCCATTGGTTTCATTTTTTATATAAAGTTTTATGTGTTTCAAACAAAACATCAAATATATAAAAATGAATGATTTCCTTTCTCAGAACTAAATAACTAAATAGTTAATAAACCAATAAAAAAAAAAACTTTTTGCTTTATTAGTACTTTTATTAAGAAAATTACAATTATAGATCGTGGGTGAATCAAGGGCGTTCTTTAGAGTAGAAGTTTCATTTGTTTTTCTATTATTTTTAAATTAGAACAAGTCTACTGTCGTACACCGGAACACAATGCAGTGTGTTCTACTTTTTGTGCTTACATATCAACACAGACAAAGTGAGAAACATATCCTTTGTTGTAAAATAATAGTAAAATTAACTTCTAAACCAACTTTTGTTCTATGCAACAGAACGAGGTAAATAGAGATCGACATCTTACAGAATGGATGGGAGAGCGTCGGCTAAATTTTCTCGGATGGTGTGATATCATTACAAGCTTAGTAACAAGAGAAAGAATTTGAAACACAATTGTCCATAAACAACTATTAATTAACATTAGTCTTCTTGAGCCGGCATAGTGGAGGCGATTGCTGCTGCCTGCAAATATTCATCTGTTGTAACAGTTGTCTCAATAAAAACGTTTGTTTCGTTGGTCACGATTTACTTAGATGCTAAACTGAACAGATTTTTTAAAAAATAACTTTAATTATTTGAACATAATTTTCTTAACGCTTGCGTGTGGCTATGCACGTAAGGAATGTATTTAAATCGAATTAGATGCGAAACGGATGGGAGTTAGAACGAAAATCCAGTGGTCAAATATAAATCGCCAGTGGCTTTTCTGAAAACCTATATTAGCGTTAAGTTAACCATAACATGCACTTCAATAACAAATTATGCGGAATTACGCAAATTTCCTCAAATTATCGTACGGGATGGTTACCGTGAACCATCAGCATCGCTCAAGGCTAGAGAGCTCGCGTGACAACCTCGAAATATTCATAATTTACTTACTTCATTTTACATATTATTTTTTACCTGTCTTCGAAAGTTATATTTACATAATTGTGATAGAAAGCCAAGTTACGGTACCATAATTATTTTTTATACTAACTACTCCATAGAATGAAGGTAGTTTTAATTTTTGAAAGGCTCAAAATTCCTATTTTTTTATAGACGATTTTGTTTCTAAGAATACAATAATCTTTTAAAGCTTATTTATCTTATCTAAAGAATGTAAAATCTGGATTGGTTGAATGGTGTTAGAATCCGTGTTAAGACGATAAGGGTTGAGTCGTGGTAAACTGACTAGACGATTAAGGATTAAAAAAAAACTAAAATATTCTTACAGAACAATAATGCACAAAAACTGATTCTATCGATTTACGATAAAAATACATTAGTATCAATTTTTACGGCAATCAAGGCTTTAAATATATTTATCGCAAGGGTCATTATTCACTGAAGCGTCTCGTCATAGATTCGTTAGGATTAATTGCTAATACCCAAGTCGTGTCAACATAGAAACTTCAGTGTATAGCTTTAGTTATTACACAATTAAACGATCCTTATTTTACAGCCAAACCACCAAAGAAGTTTCGCTGCATGTGCACGTGAGTAACTCACCATGCAGTAACTTACTAAAGTAAATAGGAACCATTTAAAGATCTGCAGTTCCCGTCTGTTCTCGCGTCCATCAAGCTCGAGGCACCCGCCGGCAGTTTTCGTACGTCATCGCTTCATCGGGTAGACGTATGAAGTTACTATGTCTCGGTTGCTTCTATTAAATAATTCTCCTTCGTTTATACGTAACGTAGACCCAGAATAAATTAATCTACATAAATATTCTTTCGATCTAAATTCCAAAGCTATCATAAATCAATAGTAAATTAGAAATTCAAATAGATCATTCGCTGCGATTACTTTTTCTATATTTACATTTTTTATACGAGTCTTTTATAATCTAATGGCTTTATAGTATTTCCTACGGGTATGTGTGGTCTTCATATCAAGTGACGAATATTTATTAACAAGTGCCGACCGCAATGGATTATGGACCCATCTCAAATTTTAAAGAGAAAAACTTTAATGTAAAGATCACTGACAAATTTGTAACAGAACAATGAATTGGATATTAAAGTATCTTCTTTCATGACATGGACGAGCGGACGGGCCATAAGGTATGGCATACGATAGTAAAGCATATCGTGTTGCTGAGCGGGTAATACAAATAGACTATTACTTTAATTGAAATACAAATGCATTTTCGGTACATCGATATTTTTACCTAGTAATGGAAGTCATAATTTATATCAATTTATCGATACTACCCGTTCATCTAGTAACAGGATGCGTGTTCACTACTATTAGTGTGTTTCTATACTATTATAGACTCAGAAAATACGTGTAAAAGACCTTGGATCGATGACATCGCTCATCGCTCTGCTTAATGCTTCATACACACGCGATACCTTCGATCATTGTGCGAACTTCTATATCTCTTCTGCGGTGTTAAATGTATCCGCTTGGCGCTATCGGGTTACCGTTTCGAAGGCGTGGGCATTGACATGTTCGGCTTGTTTTGTTTTGTTCACTCGAGCGACATAAAGGTTGACTTTCTAGGGACATCGACATGACGTTACCTGGCAGTTGCATTACTTTAAATTTTATAATAGGTCCTGTCACTTCCACTTCGTTGTTCCTCGACTCTGTTGAATCACGTTATTGTTTATGCAACAATTTTGTTTGTTATTGTTTTTTTGGATTATATTCAGTATCACGTGGCTTTAATTTTTAATATAATGAAACAACTTTATATGCAGAAACCGTCCAACTTCATTGTCGAATGTCATTGATCAAAAAGGTTCGAGCAAATTTACAAAAACGGACTTCACGCTGTGCTGACATGGCCCTCGAGAGGAAGATTAAGATGTTAGAATAAACAGTGCGCATTTAGCGCTTTGCCACTCATTGTTACTTGAGCGAAAATAATGGCATCTGATCATCGGACGCTCCGACTGCTTGATTCATAACTTCATTTAATGCTTGTCGCTTCCGATGTCCGCTCAGCTTTGTTGACAATTTTTAATTAAACTTTTGTTTCGAACTCTCGTGACTGGAATGGTAATACAAAAGTAAAATGAGTTAATTGAATTCATTCAGAAAAGACCAGCGAGCCATCGTCAATTTCGCAATATGATTTCATTTAAAATTACATGACTGTTAAATAAATTGCAATTACTTTTATCTCTGAAAGGTCAGTGGATACATCTTATAAAACAGAGTAATTCATCAAAACTAAACTTTGGTATCATTTAATATTCAAGGGTAATGAACCTCGTACTTCAGTGTGAGCTACGGTAACAAACCACTGTACCGAGGCGCCACGCTGCGTGACATCATTATGAATGCTTGTACGACCTTTGAATTTATATTTGCTTATTAAGATAACATTGTCGATAGGTGTTTTAAGGCATTTTGTTAAAGAACCTAAAAAGTGGTAGGCAGTCTGATAACGGTCAACCCAGTCTGCCTAGTCACATTTTTTTTATTGTAGGGATCAGCTTGGAAGAACGAGGTTAGGATAGAATCAATAAACTAACGCTTTGTTAGTTTATTAAAGTTTTATTAAATTTTGGGTTGTGTTGTAGCACATTTCAATTCTTTTTTGGGCGGCGACGGAAAATCTAATTTTAAGAGTTTTGTGTTGACATATATTAATACGTGTAATTGTAAAGAGATATTTAATTGATAAGCTTTTAATAATATTTATACAAAAAGCTTTTGTATTTTACTTCACATTACCTAAAACATTTATGGCAGTTTTCAGAGAACTCGCACAAGCATCAGCTCTCAAGTTTTCATACAAACAAATTCCTTCCATTCTTCGTCCAATTTCACGCTCTATTTTACCTCCACGAATTTCCTAGCTCACCATTGAAAATGTTTCCGCAACAACACTAGGGCTTTGTGAGGATTTTTTATTACCAACTATTTTAGTGTTTCTGCGGATAAATGACGTTCATTCTTTATTCAATTTAACGCCCTCGGTCTGCGCGGGCGTTGTTCGCTTGCCGGTCGCTGTGAGCGGTAGATGTTCGCCCCAGGGCGCCACTCCGCGGCTAAGTGATTTTATTTGTGTCCACATTCCTATGTGTATCAAATTACCGGGTCTTGGAACCAGCTGCTTGATCGATTGTGGAGACCTCTCTGCTAAAAGCCAACCGTCACATTGTTGACCGGAATAATCCTCCTTTACGGCTTCTGTTTACGTTTACTAATTAGTATAAAAGTACTTCCATATAATTAATATACCTACTTAAATATTATAGATAATTAATTATCGGTAAAAGAACCATTAAGAGGTTTTATTATATCTGTAAATGTGAATTTCTCTCTCACGCTCTCTAGAAAATACTTGAACGACATATTATCGTCAACCCTATAGTCTATTTGATGAGTTAAATGGCGCGAATCGTGGTACAATAAAACAGTTGTGGGGTGTTTTAATGTTAAATTTGACATTTTTAGTCCCATTTCACACGAAACAAAAGCTTGGTTATATGCGATAAATCGCTATCGTGATTTATAAATAAAATATTTATTTTGGGACAGATAAGGGCATGTTATCTGACATTACTTACTTACATAATATATACGGGTAACTATAAACTACACTAACCACGACTTTGTGTCATAAATATTAACAAATATACTTATTATATTATCAAAGTCCTCCATGTTATATTATGTATGTTTGATGGTAAAAATAAATTATTTATTAACATTAGCATTATTTTGGATAAGACAGATTTTGATTAAAAAAGAGAATGCCCATTTGTGGGCCCACTTGATACCTAATAGTTTGGTAACAAAACAATATTCTAAAATAATATTTAATTTTTTATTATTTCATTTTAATTATATCAACACATCATTTACCAATCAATAGACAATGTTTAATTACATAAAAAACATATATCATCAATTTTATTAATCAAGTTAATTAAGTATCAAGTGGCCCAAAAATAGCCATAGTCTATTATTTTACTATATTTTATTTTACATATATCCATTTTTGTATATGTTTCTGTTAAAATGCAAGCAGTATTAAATTAAATTATTTTTTGTCCAATTTTTATCGGTCCAACTATGTATTTACTGTTAACTTATCTAATAAATAAGTCAGTGGTGTGTGTATTTTCATTTGTCCCAATATGTAGATATACTGCAATGTTCTTTATGCAAATCTAGATTCTACGAGCAGCTTATCCCGTGGTGTCAGTCTCAGCTAGAGAATCGATTTGGAAATTTATTCAACGTGACAACGCGAGAAGCGCCTTCCTGTAATACGTAAATATTTTTGTCTGTCATTATCATGTCTACAAATACTGTGCGAAAACGTAGGCGGTATTTCTTGGCGTAATGAAAATGTGGGTCACAGTTGGGGGTAAAAAATAACTATTACCGTGAACAAAACTAAGTATTTTGTTTATCTTCTTATATCTTCTTCTCAGTGCATTTTTTGTGATAAATTTAATAGTAGGTACTACAGAGCACATTCTGCCATCAAAATGATAAGATTTCTGTTAAGTGGAAGAGCTCCAGTCACAATAATATCAGCAGCCACAATCCTAAATTGGGCGAAGTCAAAAAGCTGAATTAACGAAGCAGCATTGTCACCAGTTTGCATTAATGTTTACAGTAATGGTATATTTAAATGAGTCGGTTTGGCGATAGCGATAACATCGAAATTTATGTGCTAGGGTTACGGAGTCGGCGAGCGGCGGGTGGTTGTACTCCTTGTATTGGATGTGACAGCGAATTCTTTACTTCCCACAATTGTACTGAACGAATGTTCTAAATGAGAATTTTCAGATGTTTGATTGCTTATTCAACAGATATTTCTTACAATAATTAACTATAAATAATATTTTACTTCTAAATAAAGTTTATCATAAAGCAAAAGACCAAGACCACGTGAAATATTCATATCATAAACCTATTTTATTTCATTAGTACATGGACTGTTTGAGTATGTTTATTTAAGAACGTGAACTATTATTTATAAACCCTTTAAACAAATAAAACTAACTAAAACATAGATACAGACAAGTCAACAAAATAACGGAGTAGTTTTCCATCGAAGCCTCAGTAATCAGGGTGAGTGTAACCGAACACGTCACGTATGAGTGCAGACGACAAAGCCTCGCCCTATCCGGCATAATCTTCTAAAGCTTGCAGCTGATTGGTTGCGCTTATTCTGGCCTTCCTTCTATATCAGGTTTCAGTCTGCTTAAAGCTCATAAACTAGATAAAATTAAAAATTAAATTAATGCAGATTTTCTGGGATATGTAACGAGATCAAAATATGATGATGTAATTACAACCATACAGTCAATATAGATCTTATTATAATTAAACTTTAATACGTTGTTTGTTATATTGGGGTTAGTAGATAACAATGTAATACTGATCAATATAAAATTTGAAAAAAAAGCGATCGCTTGCTTCGCTGGGTAATATCTCCCGCGAAAGTTCACAACCTTATAGTCAATTGACATCCAGACACGAATACCGCGGCGGGTCGTGATCGAAAGAAAAGAAAGATCCTCGTTATTTGCGAGTTGTGAGCCCAGGCCAGGGCCATAAACGTTATCGCTAACTAGCGATCGGGGCGGGATCGATCCCTTGATTCGCCTCACGAAATTAAGGAAATCGCTCATGGGGATATTATTCTCGGCGTCACCGATACGATCTGGATGTAGGAGATTTATGTCATACTTTTTCCAACTTTTTCGGATTGTAACAGCTAGCTCTGAACAATGATAAAAAAGAAACTATTGATTAAGTTTCGTATATCGATTAACTTTTACTTATTGCTGTATTATCCACATTCTAAATTGATCCCAAACATGTTTATGGTAATAGAGAGCAGGCCTGAGGAAACGAGTATACACCATCTAGATTGACAGTGCGAACTCCTTTCGCTATACCTAGCTACTTTCAAACTGCTCCCGAAACGCGACAAAGTCACTTCACGGGCGTTACATTCGAAAGTGGTGGTACTACCCCAGGACGGCAGACTGGGCTAATATTCACACTAATCCAGGTGATACTTGAAACAAATGAACATATTTATGTGGCGCGTTACTCAACACTCACACGCCACAAATAACACTGTTCTTAAAACAATAGACAAATTTTCTAGACAGCTCAAAATTAATTATGCTAATGATTGATTGTTACACTTGAAAGACAGAAATGTAGTCAGTCAACGCACTAGACGCGGTACTTGGGTGGTCTTTACTAATTGCCTTTTGACGTCCAAAGTTGGTGACAAATCGGAGGACAGTGTAAAAAGATAACACTTCTTTGATCGATGACTAATGCCCAAATAGAAATAGTTTTATCGCCATCTCGACTGAAACGTGTATTAGTCAAAAGTGTTTTAATTTTGACTAAATGTGAATCGCATCATTAATATGTTGTTTATCACTTCAGGATTGTTCCGTGTTGGTTAGATAAAAATAGGTTAGAAAAATAAGAGCAATTAATATCAAAGTTCGTCTTAGCTCAGTGATATTATCCGAACTACTGGTTATTCGTAGAAAAGCTTTTTTTTATTGTAGCTCAGCATGTGACAACACTCCGCCTGATGTAAAGCTAAAGTGCGGTCCATGAATGGAAACAGCTGCTACTACAGAGAAACCTGTGCCTGTCGCCTCCACTGTGCCGGCTTGAGGAAACGAGCATGTACCATCTTAGATTGACAGTACACACTCCTTTCGCTATACCTGGCTACTTACAAACTGCTCCCGAAACGCGACAAGGTCACTTAACGGGTGTTACATTCGAAACTATTTTTATTCAATACTATTATAAATAATCTATATATAGTATAACGAGAGGAGTGTACATTGTTAATCTAGATGGTGGTGATCGTCTTCTCAGGCCGACATAGCGGAGGCGACTGGTGCCCGTACAGATTTCTCAGACAGCACTCTAGCCTTACATCAGGCGGAGTGTTGTCATATACCGAGCTACAATTAAAAAAACTAGACAAATAAATAATTATTTATATCAGTAACGAACTCAGAATGTTTTTTTATTATAATTTTGTTACAGTAGACATTTTTTTGAAACTACTTTAAATAACTTTCAACATTATAACTTCCACTACAGCCATTCATCTCGCTTTCCCTTCCTTTCCACGTATAGCCTCTCTAAGGAATTTATACATTTTCATTTACATATAAATAATGCATTGGTAATTTGTCGGAAATTACTCCAGGGACCAGCGAGAACGTACCGGAGGATATTAAATGCATATTAAACAGTTTAGTGAGGTTTGCGTGCCAGCGAATTTTGATTCTCTTTTCTGTACCTGAATTTTCAATTTGAACAAACTCTGATTAAAAATTCGATTCGCATTGTGAGGTCTATTTCCAAGCTTACCTAAATATATTTATTTGTTAATTTAATTAAAATATTTTTTGTCGCTTACTTTTAATCAGTCGGTTTTAAACGAGAGAAAAACGAGAGATAGAAAAAAGAGATATATACTAGAAGTGCAAACTTCATACATCTAACATAAAAAAATCGTAGGCCGCTTCAAACGATTTGACAATGTTGCCGTCAAGTCAAATACTAACTGACAGAAAACCTAAACGTGGCTGTGGCCATCTTTTCTCTCGCGTCACATTGGAATCATCTAGTTGTATATATCAATGGTTTTAAAAGTTTTCTGTATCCATGCGACAAAAACTGCAAAGCTTTTAAAATATCGGATAAACCGATTGTAAGATTTTATTTTTTTTGCAAAACCTAAGAATTAATAATTAGTACACTATAATAAAATTTAGAGTAACGGAGACGGCAAAGAAATAATAAAAATTAGAATACGTCATAACAAGATACAAAACTCACACGATGATTCGTATACCACCCACTCTTTAGTAAGAATTCACATGTTCAGAGACGCAAACGTTGCTTCACATTTTGTCACCAACAATTATTCCCATCTGTCAACATTACAAACATTAGGGCGGCGCGTTCGTCGAACAGATACACATCGTGACTTTAATTGTATGTGGCGCTAACATAAAGGTATGACTTTAGTTCTACAGGCTCGGACCACATGAAACTAAAACTCTATCTATCGCTAATTTTTTTAATAAATTGCAGCGGTTTTTTTAACATTTTTTAATCTCCAACATCTGCGGTAGGTCCCCAAAACCAGAAGTACATGTACTGCAGGTGTTGTAATGTACAGGAGACTGTCTCTCTTGACAGAGTTCTCCCGATGTTGTTCAGCTCTTAAATAAGCAAAAATAGTTAGCCTAGTTTGTTAGAAGCCATTACCATTGTTGGAAGGTTTATCAGGTCATGCAACTCCTCATTAGACATCGTAAATATTTTTTATAATTGCAACTTAATGTTATATTTTCATGGGCGGAGATAATTGCTACTACATCTGTAAGCAGAAGTCGTCTCTTAATGTATTTCGACATGTAACTGCGTTTGATGTTAAGCTAGTGTGGTCCATGAGAACTGCTACACCAGAGAAATAAACGTCTGCAAGCAACAGTCGAGTCTATGTAGTATAAACAATAAACATAAATAGGTATAGAATAATAATTTACATCAGTGTACAGAATAATAAAATAGAATGATTTTATTGTCGTTACAAAACGACTATAGATTTGCTTTTTAATATACTTCCTACGAGTTTACGTTTTATCTACGTCATTAATTTTACTTCTCTCTTTATCAGATAAATCAAAATCATTATGCTATACCCTTATAAAAACATTCAACTCTTTAGTGTCGACCAAATGAAGATAAATATTGGTAAAAGTGAACGAAATGCCGTCGAGAACATTTTTACTGCGAACGGTTCCGGGTGATTTAGCACGGATAGATGTTCAGTAGAGTGTGCCACATGTCAAAGTACTTGTTAAGCAATTGTTTATTTTAATATTGTCATAAATTTTACTGAACAGTAATAAATTTTACATTTAAGTTAAATTATTGGGTGTGGCCAATTACACATGCCAACGTCTACATTCAAATACTCGTAAAAATAGAGTTTTTGTTTTCATCTACACTAATATTATAAAATGTGAAAGTGTGCTTGTTTGTCCCCCAGTTAAGTAGCTTATGGTCTACAATATTTTATAAAACAGTTTCTTTTTTTATATATTTTTTAATTAGGTAGGCCGTTTATTGAGAAATTTAGCTATTTTAACCTATATAAAAGGTTCCCCAGGGATGCATATGGGACGAAAATTCTAAACGGTTAATACTAATCATAAGTACGCATACGAAATTGCGTATAACAGATAGTATTAATCAAAATATTTATTTTAATTAAAGCGTGACCTGTGGGGGTTAACGTGGATCCGCTTCTAAGTACACCCGTACCTGAATCTTCAAAATCTCGATAGGTACGATGTTATTATGGTACAAGTTATTATGCTTAATCTTTTCATGTTAATGTTACAGACAATCCCCTGTGCAGAGGATGTATTGATGCTGAAGAGATATGTTCTCTTGGAGTGCAGTAACGTACAAGTTCCTCGACACGGCAACGACATTCCCAGAGGTGTAAAGGAGCGTGTAGGGTGTCCAGTACTTCTTGGGAGATACCTCTACATCTTCTCATCAAAAATTAAAACAAAATCATTTCTATGAAATCATCGAGAATAATTTTATTTAAAAAAATGTTGTATTTAATGACAACTACTTGTGTCATGTAAACCGGTTGTTATATTCGAAGCGTCTAATTTGGGAGAAGTTGCTTTTGTCATTTTCTCATTATAGCGAATGCCCGGGTGGCCGCCGCTTGGCAAGAGGAAATTGTCCCGAGGGATAAATAAAATTTGACTCAGTTGAAAGTAGCTAACATTAATATTGTTTATGACTGTAGCGTAATTTCATCTTGAAAGAGCAACGATGAAAATTGTATCTGATTGTACAAGCTTACGACCACGACTTTTACTCATACAACGATTTACTTAGAATTTTGTTTGATTTGATTTTCATTTAAATTAAATGGCAAAGGGACTGGAGTTTGTACTGCGAAAGTTAATTATAACTGTGGTAGTCAGACTGATGACTGATACCACCACTTTCAAGTTACGTTTCGGGATCAGCTTGGTTGTAGCTGGATATAGCGAGAGGAGTGTACATCGTAGACCACATTCGTCTCCTCAAGGCTCCGGCTTAATATCAGACGTAGTGTGCTCTCATGTGGAGCTACTATTAAAAAGAAAACACTCTAATTGTATCATTTAAAGTCTAACGACTTGTTCGGAACAACATAATCGACGCATCCCTTTACTTTGCAAGATTTAAAAAATAAGTAATTTACCCAATGCAATTGAGACTTCGGCTTTTGGAGTTGCTCTTTTATTATTATATTTAGCTAAAATTATTTAAAACTGTTATTTCCATTAGTGGTTTCAGTCATCTGGTAAAAAAAACATGATGTCGAGTTGTGAGCGGCCGCGGATGCAATTACGCACGTTCGGCCGACAAATTGCTCCACTTATTTATGGTTAATGAAATTCAGATTTTATAATAACGCTCCGGGGTTTATGTTCTCGTTTACGCGTTTGTAGAACAAGCCCATTATTATGTACACCCTGTATGAAGTAAACAATTATAATTAACTATTACTATAAAAATCTGAACATTTATTCAATTGTTCTCTTTAAAAATTGTTTTTTCCCTTTTATACGTTTTTCTATTTCGGTCTTCGTAGTGCAATAGATTGTACGACTGTTCGTAAACCAAATAAATGAAAAAAAAGTAGATTACTTTATTTATTGTTGCGTTTTGTTCTTTTATTATTAGTTAACTGCAGTTCTCCTTTCTTTTTTAAGTTTAACAGAACCCCCCCGGGTTAATTTATTTAAATTGCTATTATTATCATAATTAAAAAAGTAATATTTTAAGTAATCAGCCCAGCAAGTGGACATAGTACACGCTTCCCCGAACATATAATATAATAATTTGACTAATTGGCTCCCACGATATAATTTTTAAGGGTAAATTACTAAAATAACGATTTGTTCACTGGTTGTCTAATTTTCTGGGACAATAGTTGCCTTCAAATTAAAGAAATATGTTAATTTGTCTTTGTCTGGGGTCGACAGAGCGGAAGATTATAATTATTGGGAAAATCTTCGAGAACACGTTGCTTGATTGTTAGAATCATTCAACCTTAATGGACTTTCTTATCAATTCTTTAATTAATTAATTGTCTTTGTCACAATTAATAAAAGTTATTTCAAATAATTTTCACTTTTAAAATGTTATTATTAATTTGGGATAGATATAAAAGGAACAATAAAAAAATGAAAACAACAGTAACCCACTAAAGAGTTATACTGACGTGGTCACATGAAGCACCAATAGGTGTGGCTTAGTAGACAGAGCATCCATGTACAAAGTGGAAGACGTGAATTTGATCATCTCAACATGCGGCGTGTGCGCTTTTTTATGATTAATTTTCATCATAATTTAACTAAAAAATATTTCGTTTCGTTCGACTGGCAGCTGAACTAACTTGACTAAGACTGAAATTTAATCCCTAGCATTATTATAATAAAAAAAAAGAAAAACAAATTCTTCTGAAATGCAGAAGATTATTTAAACATAATATATTATTTATTCTATGTAAGGATATTTTCTTTGATCAAGAAGAAATAAAAGTAGATTGAATTAAAGAGAATTACTTGAATAAAAAGAGTCGGATCGGATCGTCCTGGTAGGTACCTAATGTCTAATAATGAGTCCTATAATCCATCCTCGATGGTCGATGCTTTTATTGAATCGGAATTTTCGATTACGCTCTGATTGATTAGGTCGACTCCTAAGATATAACTACGTGCATTTTATGAAGTCTCTACTTCTTCTATCAATTTTATTTTATTGATATAGTATATTTAAGGAATACACATACTCGTACATATTATAAAAAAATCTTTTTTTTTATTGTAGCTCGGCATGTGACAACAGTCCGCCTGATGTGAAGCTAGAGTGCGGTTCATGAACGGAAACAACTGCTACTACAAAGAAATCTCTACGGGGAGCAGTCTATGCCGGCCTGATAAGATGCTCGCATGTACCATCTAGATTGACAGTGCATACTTCCTCTTGTTATACCTGACTACTTTCGAACTATTCCCGAAACGCAACAAGGTCACTTCACATTCGAAAGTGGTGGTACTACCCCAGGACGGCAGACTGGGCTAATAACTATCATCAGTTTGCCTGCCACTCTTTAATAGTGCCTATAGACACTGAGCGACTAAAGTACATATAACAAAGTGACATTGGTACACATCACAGGTCTTATCGATCGTGAGTTCATGCGTCTTACCACGGCCGCTTTTATAGTTCTATAGTCTAAGTATTTTTTTCGTGGATCGGTGTCACCCCTATGCTGGAAGCAATCGGAGAACAAAATTCAAGACCCACCCAATATTTTTTAAAATTAAAAATCACAATAACGTATACTTTACGGAAATTTCGAATATCAAGAAAACTATACTTATTTTATATGCTTACAGTATTTAATTATCTTTTTGCAGCTTGGCATATGACAACACTGCCTGTTATAACACTAGTGTACGGTCCATAAACGGAAGCAAGTGCTACTACAGATACATTTTACAGGCAACATTCGCCTCCGCTAAGACTAGCTACGAGTCAAATATTTACGTAAACTGTGTAATAATTGAAATTCAAACCAATAGTTTTGGTTATAAAATGAAGTTAGGAATAATCAAAGTATAGAGATATATGCTAGAGGAGCAAACCCATATCGGAAATCAAAGAAGCGTAAGCGGCTTCAAATGATTAGACAATGTTGCCGTCATGTCAAATACTAACTGACAGAAAACCTAAAAGTGACTGCAGTCATCTTTTCTCTATCGTCACATTGGTAGCATTATTGCTTATCTCATTGTATACAATGAATAAAAGTAATTTAAAACAATTACTGTATTGAAGTCTCTAAAATCGTCCCAATACAAACTACTTTCCATAACTATTTTATTACACCTCTTCTCTATCACTACCCCTTTGCCAATTCCTGCGGTGTCAGCTGAAAATCTCTGCCATCTCTGACATCTGCCAGAGCACATGCTGAGCTGATTTCCCTTTTGTCACCTCACCCTGTACATATCTAAAAACATCTGTACATTATGACAAATAAAAGATATTCTATTCTATTCTAAAATCTTTGACTATACTGCAATATCACGTAAGCCATAATGCAATTTGCGATAATGTACGTTCAAAGCATACTACGCTAGGGACACGGACCAACTCGTGCGATTTTCTACTCACCGATGGTCTTTGGTCTGCATCAATATCCACTTAGTTTTGTCATTATCCCTATCATAAAAACATAATGCCTCTTCATCTTATAGTTTACTAATCAACTAATATAATCTAATTAAGACTTTGAAATGTAATATAAGGCATACTGATGATGGTTATTAGCCCAGTGTGACGTCCTGGGGTAGTACCACCATTTTCGGATGTTAACAATCAATTATATTAAAGCATTAAAAATAATAATAACCTCAAATATTGCATCAGAAAACATGTAATTACTGAATAACCCAAGTGAAAAAATTAAAACTGATTGGTTATAAGGAAGTAGATTTATTTTTCTACAAAATTAACTAGAAGTCATCGACAAACTAGAGAAAAAAAATTGTGGGCTCATTTTTCTAAGGCGATCTTTTAATAACAATATTTTATACTATTTTATTTTTATTTTATTCGCGCCTGAACAAAAAAATATTTGTGGCAAACATACTCGTAAATCGTGAGTGTTACATTTAATGTTACGAGGCGATCTTGATACCCATCTTAATCAGGATAATAAAAACAAAACGACACAATACCAAATGTGTCAAACTTTATTGCTAAACGTTTTATCTCTAATATCAAAGATAATAAATACAGGGTTAACAAAAAGCGATAACTTTGTATAAAACCTTGTCCGGTTTGACGCCCAATGCTGGTACTTGATGGTATCGTATCAGATTTCATTACAATTTAAACACCGATTATTTTTAAAAAAGAATTTTGTAACTCGATCACGTTCACACTTTGCTTTTAATTATTTGAAAAAAAAAAAGAAAACATTCGAATTTCAAAATTAGTTTATGAAATGAAATTATATAACAATTAATCATAATATGCAATCTAGATTATTGTTGTAATACTAAAGCGAAACCAATCAAACACTGTTAGATACAAAGACCTTACAGCTATGCCCACAGGTTGATAAGCTAATTGAATCAGTAATAGCTTACGATGTCAAGCAATATCTATAATATTGCCTCGACGAGTCCACTACGCCGAGCTATTCGAAGACCGAACGTAATCTCATAGAAGCTGCAATCTAAACATTTATTGACATTTCCTTGTTAGATATCGTAACATGCAGGCTTGACACGGTTCAATATAATTAATTATGCCACTATTAAAATACTTTGTAATATAATTTATACACATGCTAAAAATAATTCTGAATAAAGATATGATGCGACATACTATCGCGTTTAATTTTTTTTTTTAATCCGAGGAGACTTTTCGACAGCTTTCCAGCACAAATCTTTATTAGAATCATTGTCCATTCCAAATTTAAAAAATATTTATATTACGAGGGCAATCGCAAATAACCAACATTGAAAACTTCGTTCGTCTGAGCGGTGTGAGTTTAGTGGTACGCGGATTCGATAACCACTCATGCTCTGTGTATGTATGATTGTGTGTGTGTGTGTGGCGATTTTCATCATAATTTAATTGCGAATGCGAAAAAAAATTGCAATAAAAAAATAAATAATGATTATTTCGTCGTTTAAAAAATGTAAAGTTAGAGATTAGGGGCATAGGGGTAATTCAAAACGGGGTTTAACAATACTTTTTAAAGTCTAACATGGGTTTTACATACCTCAGGTGAATAGAATGTCACATCTTTGTTTGATTAAGCTTGTTGACCGATGGTCCTTAGTAAATATTTGCTGACATTTTGTCACACAAAGCTGAAAATTGCAAACGGGACCTTCGCTTCTCATTTAATATAAATAAAACTGTAAAAGTGGGTATATTTTCATCTCTTCTATGACTTTTAATTATATTTAACTTGGAAAATGTATCTCCTTTTTCAAAGGTACAGATAATTACGAGTAAGTTTCATTCTTAGATGTCTGTAATAAGAGTTTTACTTTTGCTAATTTTATTAATTAACGGCAATAATATGTATTTAAAGAAATAATATAAAAATAAAATAGGGCAAGGTAAGCAACATAATTACTCAAACCTAAAGCAAACACATGTGAGCACCTATTAACATTGCGAAGAAATGTCTGTAATAATGCACAAATTAAAAAAAAAGTTGTGAAATAATATCGATCTTATCGTGAAAATAATATCGATATATCGCTGCAAGTACATACGTAAGAACGTTTAAATTTTAAGTTTTAAGAAACTTATTACGTTTTTTAAACAAATATATCATATGCAATAAATATATTCAAAATTTGTCGTTTTCAAAATTGAAAATAATATATCGATGATTCCAAATGCTGATTCCAAGCGACTAAGTCATTTCTCGGATGTTATAAACAAATGCATTTAAATGTTTGGTTATTAAAATATAAATATTAAAAAATGTATTTTTTATTGATATTTATTAGTTTGTTTGCAATAAACATAATATATTACCTAAAATAAGAACTAGGAGTGTAAACTCGTCTTATCAAACCAGCATAGCGGAGGCGATATTTCTTTTAAAACAAACCAAAGTTTAATGTGTATAAGTTCTTTAAAATTACTAATTATTCTCACTCTATCCGAGTTGATTTTTTATCGCAAGCTTTATAAGTAAAACGGTCAAAGTTTAAGGGGGCGACAGAAAACGCAGAGCGTGTCCCCATTGCCCCCCTACTGGGACGAGATTAATTCACTGAATAAATAACAGTCAGCGGATTAGGCCGAAGTCGTTTCCTCCCTCTTAAGCTGACCTCGCGTGCTTTTGTGGAAAAAAATCTTTCCTCATAAATAAGGCTGGGGTCACTAGAAATCAAAGTGATACATATAATTAGGAACAATATTAAGCAATTCATTTAGATAATGGGTTCTACTCCAGAAATTTATTTATTTCACAATTCTTCCTTTATTTGTAATGGCTATAAGGCGCTTTGTAAGGCCGCGGTGAGAGCTAATAGAATCCTATGTGAAACAGTGCATACGAAGGACAAAACGATCGCGCTCAAAATGGCCGCTGTTACTGTTGGTGGACGGGTCAGACACCTACGTGACCTAAGATACGAATACTAGTTGGAATTTGAGAAATTAGAAAGGTCACAGCACTAATATGAATGTGCATAATAAAGGAAAATATTAAAAACATCCCTTTAATAATAAATTTTAATTAACTTTAATCAATATCGAAGATAATAATAAAAAAATACCTTTCAGAGGTTTTCTACAGAAGTTAATTAAAATTTCATTGTAGTTTTTAAAACTCATTAACTGCTTCAGCGAATTGCAGTTCTTTTAAGCAATCTACAATTACAAATTGTCATTTAAAGACTTCTCATAATTATCGTATCGTTATAGATGCGTACAGTTATGTTATTCGAGACGCTCCTATCAAATAAGACTGAAAAAGAAAATTAGACGTGTCTAAATATTACTTAGGCACAATCAACGAGCGACCATGGCTAAATTGTTATATTGAGCTTACAATTAATAACTCTCCTGTTCGAATCTCCCAAAAATTTCAAACGGTACCAATGTGTCAATGTCTCGTCTTGTGATCAACTTAGAAGTAGCTGGGATTAACAAGAGTGCATTGTCGGTTTAGATGATGCAAATTCATCATATTGTCAACCGCTGTTATCTTTGTTAGCAGTTGTCTCCGCTTAAAACATCAATGTTATGATCGCATACCAGACTACCATTAAGGCTTCTCAAACTGTCCCGTGGGGTGCGTGGCGACGGAGCCACGCGAGCGGGTGTTGGAGTGCAGATCTGCATCTTCATGCAGATTTCTCCGCACAAACGCGCGGGGCTGCAGTATAGTCATGCGGTGGCCTAGAGGCCTCATTTCACATCAGCTTGCGGTGGTGATATCTAAATCGAATATAAATCGATCGATATCGAGATCCATTTCGCAATATAGTCCTGTCAAAATCACGCACGATACTGCGAAACTTCTCGGTGTGCACCCACGCGCGGGGGTGCATGTTTCTCCACATGTAGGTGCGTGATCTGCAACACCGCGCGTGAATGCGTTTTCTTATGTTGCACTACACGTGTTTCTATACTGTAAGATACTTGCAAATAACGTAAGAACACGCACTCCCGCGCTACGCTGCGAGATGCAGGGCAGTGTGCTAGTCGCCTTATATCCTTAAAGGTGGTTGTAATAAGTAATTACTCAGTGCCTGTGATACAAACACTACCAGTACAGGCATTTAAAAAAAACGTTGTAATTGTCTAATAAATATATGCATAGGTAAATGTTTTAATAGGCAGGTATAATTATTATGCTACTTGGTTATTCCAAAACTCTTCGAAAACAAAATTAAACAAACGAAATTCGTAGAATCACCGAAGCGAGATGAAATATTTATTGTTGTTTGAGCCCGAATATAGGTAAAAGCTTTAAGGAAATGTTCCAATAGTCTGTTTGTCTTCCTAAACAGAATTAACTAGTTTACAAGTTTCTTTGATCACGGGTGGTCTCGAATTAGTTGTCCCTATTTATAGAAACCGCATTATTATTATTCCGATTATGATTTCATGATAAATGAGCCGATACACTAATATCGGTTTATTGATAGTCTTGTAAAAGGGGAGTGGTTAATTAGGCCAGATTGACGTTTCGGGTTACTCAGAATTTCTATTACAATAAGGTCGAAAATTCCATTGCTGTTGCCATTGCTTTGCTAAGCAACTTCAAAATTACAATTGATGGCTCTTACACGGCATTTGTTGTAGTTTTATATAAATTACAGAACCACAACAATTATTGAACATAAACGTATCTAAACATAAAAGAAACAAACCATTTAAAATAGGTCCGTAATCTAATAAAAACTCAAGCTAACTGTATCTCTAAGTGGAAATATTTGTATCCGAACCGTGCAGGAAACATTGAAACCTCAAGTTCTAATGCCACGCACCTTTTTAAATACCAACGATAAAAACAAATGACGGTTGCTGTAGTGGTGTCCCCGCCGGTAGTCACGACACGGGTAATGCATTAGGAATAATTTGGTAGTTTCATGTGGTTAAATGGACGAATAAGAATTTGTTTACAGACTCGGCACGTCTAATTTTGTGTCACGTAGAATTTAAAATGAAGAGATGTGTAATGAATTAATAATAAATGGCAGATATTATCACGTAAATGTTTACATAGATATCAATCGACTTTACAATAAATCAAAGAGCTTTAGCATGAGTATAATTACAATCAATTACAGTCTTGAAATCTCCCAAAAATTGGTACTAGGTCACGAATTTATAGGATTGTCTAAAATTCTGAACAAAATATCCCCAAACAAAGCCTGATTGTCAGATGGACTCAGTTATCTCATTATATCACCATTGATCCTAACCTTCTGAATTTATTCAAATCATTCGAATATTATTTATTTTCATTATTTACATGTACTTAATCAAAATGAATTAAGTCGGGTTCGATCGGTATTAGGTTAGTTAACAAGTCAGCATAGCGACTGCTATCTGCAAACATTTCACTGTGGTAGCAATTGTTTCCACTCGAGGGCCGGTGTCTTATTTAACATCAAGCGAGGGAAAAATGACAAAATTGATAATCAGTCTATCTCTTGTTAAATTGTATTGTTTTAGCTAAGAGCCTCATTTGCATATCAAAGCGCCCTCCTCAAAAGTTTCTAATAGAAGTTTTTGCATTTGTAACGAACCACAGGAATCAATACGAATTAAATGAACCACGTCCGAGCGCCTCCCGGAGTTAATTTTTAAGACGGTTATTTTAACTCTAAATAAGATTCGTTATTTTCGTTTCATTATAGAAACTTAATGGGATTCGTTAAAACTTCGCCGTGAACAAAGAGCTTGTATAAAACCACTGAAACGTCAGTTGGCAAGAATTTTATTTCTGTATTATATTTTTTTAGAAAGAGCCGAGAAAGATAACGATTACGACCATTATTTTTATAATACATTTACTGCATTATCCTTTAACATAATCTTTGTCGTAAATAATAATTTTTTCACATTTTATCGTCCTCTTTTAAATAAAAGCAGCGCTCATGTTAATCCATTTGTGAGAAACATTAAAAACAAAAACACTATTTTAAATAGCTGTCGGCGCCAACAAAAATTTAATAAACAGTGAATAATTTAATTTACTGTGCCACTCGAGCATGGAGGATAGCCAATAAATGCGATTTTATGGCATTTTTATGATGATGCTTAAACGTGAATCACCTATAATGGCTGAATGCAGAAATGGAAATATTATGCTTTTCTCCTTATGTACTCACAATATAAAATTATTATCTTAATTAATATACGAAATGACAATAACGAAGTTAACAAAAAGGATGTTAAAGATTTTAAATTAAATTATTCATCAGAAATAAAGAAGCTCAGTTGTATTGGACATTATAAACAGTAGCATATCAGCAAATCGTTAGCTCAGCAGCATTACCTTTTTAAAAATAATTTATTAAGAGATTCAAGTTCCCAAGGCTTCGGCGGTGCACATAAAGCGGAACTTCTCTCTAAACAATGGCGTAGTTGACTGTTATGATTATGAATTCCACCTGCTTTATTTATCGCGTTGCATTATTAACTGCATATCAGAAGAGAGATGGCTATCGGTATAGTACACGCCGCGCAAGTAGGATCGGCCCGTGCACGCGTCGAGAGCACGCTGATATGAATCGTCGTGGTTTGTTTCCATACTTTATACGTCACGTCTTCTCTACTATCATTATTAGTTAAAGTACGTTTCGAGCGTTCGAATACAAGCTTTGTAATGTGGTTTTTTTCTTGTAATACAATACAAAAAAATATGACGGTATACGTGTATTTATGTTTAATTTTAAATAAATTATATTAATAAAATATGAAGCGTGTTGTGGAATTGGAAACGTGCCTATGAGATTTGAGCAGGCACATTACTCTTTTGTCTTGGCAATTATATTTTTTAAAATACTGATAATAATCTTCCCTTTATTTGTTTATTTAATTTCATACCTTTAATACGATAAGCAATAAGTACAAAACAATGAGGCCATTGTCCTTCTAAACTTGAATTGTAAATGTGATTTATTAGGCAGCTTTTGTTTCAAGAAAGCTTTGATCAAATAATCATGAAGAATATATTATACAAGATTTAATGAGATACTTATGAATAACAATGATTGAAAAAAACTGCCGATTGTTATTAGCCAAGTCTGCCGTCCTAGAATAGTGCCACCAATTTCAAGTGAAATAATCTAGTCGCATTTCGGGATCAGCTTCAAAGTATTCAGGCACAACAAGAGGAGTTAACCAAGCCGGTATAGCGGAGGTGACTGTTGACTGCATATATTTCAATGTGATAGCAAAAATATAAAATAATTTTACACTCACTATTAATAAAATATTCAAAGGCAACATCTTAGACGGGACAGCGATCCGGATTTCTTTTAAAATATCCATGAGATTTAAAAAGAGAGAAATATTTCTAGAGACATTTTAGCGATATCGCGTAATGTAGTCACGTAATCCTTCTTCAGTCAACGCTTATTGCTATTGAATTTTCAATCGGACGCTGATTGATTGAAACGAGTGCTTCGAGACTGAATTGATTTTTAAGTAGAATTCAAGTAAGAAAAAGCTTCAATAAATTGGACAACATTTTAATATAAAGTAAAAGAAGAAATAACATTTTAAATCCAAGTGACAGGCGTCTTAAAATCTTTTTGTAACGATTAATCTTAATTTTGAATTACAAATAAACCATTCAAATTCGTTTCGTTGAAAAATATTTAATATATTTTTTAAATATTTAAACTGAAAAAACGCTTACGTTATCGGTTTTTTTATTATTTTAGGGTATTTTAAATTTTGGCATTTATATTCTTATTAAATTATAATGAAAATTAGTAAGATATTGCCGCGAGCTCAAGGACAGTATTGTGACCAGAGTGGAAATGGGTATGCTAAGGTGGTTCGGTCATTTGGAAAGATTGACAAAAAAGATCTATTGTGCGAGAGTGGATGGCAGTGTCGGAAGGGGGCGCCCTAGGAAGACCTTTCTCAGTCAGATCGGTCAACTGCTGAGAAAGGGTCAGACGAGGAGCACCCTCAACCGACGTGCATGCATGAGGGGAGTAATGGATGTGGTCGAAGCGAAACTGGTATGTAGAGAGAGGAGTCGCTGGCGCTCCATAGTTTTTGCCTACCCCAGTGGGAACAAGGCGTGAGCTAAGTAGTAGCAGTAGTAGTATAATGAAAATTAAATATAATAGAAAAAAATCGTCACGCACACAACAGCTAAGATGAGATGGGATTCAAACATTGCCTTCCTTTACATGTGAAGATGTTCTGATCACTTTACTACTCCTATTAGAAATTATCTTACTCTATTATTCCATGGTTGCTCTTCCGACTGCTGAATAATTTAACAACAAAATAAAACTAGTAATTTGTCTTAGGTATTCATGTTTAAAGTTTCAAATCTCGGTATAAATCTAAAGTTTACAAAACACAATCTATACTTAATCCTAAACATATTGTGGCAATCTTTATCGCCAGCAAATAGCATTAAAGGCATCTTACATTCAGGTAACGGAGAAGCATTAACATGAACATGGCAGAACTTAGTCCAAGTTCATTTAGAGACTGTGAAGGTGTGGTTTCCTTCGCCTTGGGACATGTCCTTTAGACCGTAATTGCCTAGTAAAGTAAACGGAAACCAAACCACAAGTCCCACAGTGTGGCCTAATATCAGAGGCAACCTCCAAAATATGCTTTTCAAGATTGGTAGTTTTTTAGAGACATTCGTCACATCAAGCCGGCATAATAGCGGTGCTCTATGTCTGTAAACATATATTAAAGCGGCCGTGGTCTAGCGGCAAGACACGTGAACTCATGATCGATGAGACCCGTGTTCGAACCTCGCTAAATTCTGACCAGTGCCTATAGGTACTATTAAAGATTGGTAGGCAGACTGATGTTGGTTATTAGCCCAGTCTGCCGTCCTGGGGCAGTACCATCACTTTTGTAACACCCGTTTCGAGACCCGCTTGCCACGTTTCGGGACCAGTTTGGAAGTAGCCAGGTATAACGAGAGGAGTGTGCACGGTCAACGTGGATAGTGCTCATTCGTCGCACGATTGCTGCCTGTGGAAATGTCTTTAGGCAGCAGTCTTTTCCGTTCACGGACTGCACTCTAGCTTAACATCAGTAGGGGTGTTGTCATATGCCGAGCTACAATAAAAAATGCAGAGCTCATCATGAAGAGAACGTAATTAATTAAACTGATTAGCTATCTATTGATTTTGAGGTCTAACCATGGGGGGTATGACCTGTTTAAACAATGTATTTGTTTATTCACGCATGTTTGTTTGCTTATGGTGAATTTTAGGTTGTTTGTACGGTTATTTAAATGTATCAAATGGGTTTGCTTGTGTTGTTGACCTGTTACAATTAATATTGTATTTGGATATTTATGGTGGGGAATTTTACTATGAAATAGGGGTAAGTCTGATGCTACATTGGGGCGTGATGCGATCCGCAATAAAGTGAGCGATAATCAGCTACTTTTAAAGTGACACGTAAAATGGTAGTACTACGTTAAGACAGCAGAAGTGGCTTTAATTTTACTGTTTCTTATATAACGTGTAGCCGCTTTTCTATATGGTAAGCAGACTGATGATAGTACCACGGGAATCAGTCGAATTTCAAATCAGTTTGTAAATAATCGTGTAAAACAGGAGGAATCTGCCCAGTAATCTGGAACATTGCACACTCGTTGTATCGCTAATCGCGTCGCGTTCTATTGTAGCCTTAACCTCAGCCTCGTAGACTCAGCTTTTCTTCGTATATAGGTAAGGCGGCTAAGGAATTCTTAATCAGAGTACAATCCGATGCGCACTAACTAACGCACCCACAGCTTAAATATTTAACGACGACCCTCAAATAATTTATTCACACACAAACTCCTACACGTATGCATAGATATAGATAGCTATAGAATTTGTGGTTCAGAGGGGATGTTTAACGTGCACATATTTAATTATAAGACCTATATTATTATTAGTTTTTAAATCAATTTGAACGAGTGTGAAGTGGAGGCGACTCCTTCCACCAGTTATTTCTCTGGCGACGCACTCTACTTTATCAAGTGGAGTGCTAGATTAATATATTATACAGGTGTAAAAAGGCATATAATAGCAATCCCTTTAACCAGAATTTGTAAAAGTTTTTATTTTTTTATTTTTGAGATTTTTTTTGTATATTTTTTTGATATTTATTAATCCAATATCAACTAAAAAGCAAAAAAAAATCGTTGAAATAGCAAAAACAAGCAATGTGAATGCAAATATTGATAAGCGATTAGTGTCGCGACGACCTCGCCAGTGTAATGAGTGCGCTTGTTTTAGCGATGTAACGCATCCATTGCGACTTGATTAAAATAAATGTTACATGAAAATAAGAAAAAACTAATAATTAAAAAAATAACTTGCATATATCTTTTTTTTACATCATATATAATAATTTAATCAGGAATACATGCTTTCCAGACAACGAACGAGCTGTAAATGAGAGAGTACGATAATGTTCGATAGTTAATTTTTCATATTAGGTTCATTTTTTATGGTTATAAAGGTTCAGTTTTTTTTCTAATAATTAATACCCAATAAAAGAAACATAGGCATGATCAATATTAGGTATAGACATTAAAAGTGGGTCATAATAAAATATAAACATGACTTTATTTCTTATCGAGCCAAAATTCTTACTTGAGAGAGAGAGATTGAGGTTATTTATTTATTTATTATGTGTAAACATTTCATTAATATATAATTGTTATTAGTTAAATTACTTTAATAGTCAAGTGTGGTTAGTAGTTTCACCCCGCAGCCTCACCACTGCAAAGTGGCGCGCCGCGTTCCTAAGCCAACACATTCACGGGACGTGACGCCTCATGTCATGACCAAGCCTGATCGTTATAAAGTGTGCATATCAATGTGTTAATATATAATTTTAGGTTAATCTGTAGTTGTTGTGGCGAAGGCTTCAATAGATTCTTTTAGGTGTAGATGCCAGAGTCAAATATATAATGTTGTGTCTTGTATTGAACTGGTCTACTCCCATATGACTTTACCTGTATTTTCTACTAAGTGGATTAGATAAAGATATTTAAAAAACAAAGAATATTTGTACATGCTTTTATTTTCTAGATTACACATTGTTATTTGATGATTCTGATAACGGCAAAATAAGACATTTAATGTAATTCATTGCCAGATCCTCTCATATTGTTTTCTTTTGTATGATTATAGCCACATTTGGACGCAGAAAATCTTAGAGAAAAGAAGGGTTCCTCTAAGCCTAAATAATTAATTTAGGCCTTGGTCTTGTTTTTGGAGAAATAAAAACATCAAATAAAGTAAATGAACGAGGGCTTAACTTGTTCACGGAAATGTAAGAAAATGTTTCTTACGAGTATATTATACAATATTAAATTTATAGCATAATACAAAAAAAAAAACCAATTGCATATCTATTCATAAATTTTATCCAACACGATCTCTTTTATCTAGTGCTTTGATTGCAATTACTTATATTGATAAATTAACACACAAATAATTTTAAAACAAAAAGCAATATGGAACAAAAGGGGCTACACCATTGGCTGGTTTCATTGGAGTTAAAACAGCCCCTACTGTATTGAATTACAGTAATGGAGCTTAATACATTACCATAGAAAAAACATGGCTGAGTTATTTCCAATGAATGGTGACGTCATTATTATTTTAAAAAAAAACAGCAGTCTAATTAATAAATTTCTTAATAGACGGGAATTGTATCAACGATTTTTTAATTATTTTTAAAACATAATATATCAAGTACACATACAGAAAATACAAAAAAAGTGGTAGATGATCGTTTTTACTTCATTCTTCAGCAAGATTCCTCTGCAGCAGTTGTCTATAAAATGACTATAAAACCAAAATTAAAGCATAAACCATTATTTAAGCCTACATAAATGTCAAAACGTGACAAAAATTACATAGTGAAAAGGTCACTGAACTATTGAAAACGGTATTGTCTAGTGTAATGTATACAGGTTCATTATCTAATAGCAAAATGCGTGAGCCACATACATACGTAGAGGAATAGTTGACAAAGTATACAACGAGTATCAAGTACAAACAACCCATAGGGGGAAGTTTGAGTGCTCAAAAACAATGAAACCGCGTAGTTCTAGGGGAACTACAACAACCAATCGCGTGTCTAGAATTTTAAACATTAAGTACACTTTGCATACAGGCATCATGGCTGATAGTAATTTTGAAAGTTCTAAACTATAGTGAAAATATTTGATACATAATACTAACCAAAGTAACAAAAAAAAACAATTTTGAAGAATTCTATTTATGCTTTTTTTATTAGTCTAGCACGAGATTACTGTCAATCAATTTGAGCGGCCGTGGTCTAGCGGTAAGACGCGTGAACTCACGATCAATGAGACCCGTGTTCGAACCTCGCTAATTCTGACCGGTACCAATATAACTTTGTTATATGTACTTTGGTCGCTTAGTGCCTATAGGCACTATTAAAGACTGGTAGGCAGACTGATGATGGTTATTTGCCCAGTCTGCCGTCCTGGGGTAGTACCACCACTTTCGAATGTAAATGTGAAGCGACCTTGTCGCGTTTCGAGCATAATTTAAAAGTAGCCAGGTACAAGAGAGGAGTGTGTATTGTCAATCTGGATGGTACATGCTCGTCTCCTCAAGCCGGCATAGTGGAGGCGACTACTGCCCGTAGATTTCTCTGTAGTAGCAGTTGTTTCCATTCATGGACCGCACTCTAGCTTTACATCAGGCGGAGTGTTGTCACGTGCATAAAAAAATCTGATGTTACGCTACAGACAACAGTCGCCTTCGCTATGCCTGCTTGAATGTACACAGGTTGGCAATGACACTCCTATTATTGTACTAGGCTGCTTTCAAACTAATCCCTCTTGAAAATGGTGGGTACCAAGTACCAAGAACGGCACGCTTATATTGCTCAAATTAAAAAGCACATTTACTATTTAGCCCAGCTCTACCGCAGTTTCATATTGTCTAAGTTGTGCCAGAAAATAATCTGTCTGCTGTACCTATAGATAGTTACTGTTCTTTTAATTCCGGAGATTTCATCATAAAGTTAAACCGGCATAACGGCCAACCTACACAAGCCTTTTCTGTAAACCGCACAGGGATTTTGGGATTATATTCTCAACAAAGCTCCGTTTGATGCCAAAAATACCTAAAAACATGAATAATTTTTATTTCTAACAAGACCTTTCTCATGTAATTATCACGTCGTATTATTTACATTTTATTATGTTCGTTTATTATGTAAAAAGAACCTACGTGGTACGGATCAACCCTTTTTTTCAAATGTTAATTTCAGTTAATTTGTCTTTCTAGATTATAATACTATCACATTTGTTTTGATTACTGTAATCTTTTGAAAGGTTTACACCCACCGAGACTGAGATGAGACAGCCTAATACTAAGTCTAAATAGTCAAAATATACCACATAAAATATTTCATTTCTTAATCCATTTTTTTAAATTATAACTGGGCATATGACAACACTCCGCCTGATGTAAAGCTAAAGTGCGGTCTATAAACGGAAACGACTTCTACTATAGATAAATTTCTACAGGCAGCAGTCACCTCGCTATGCCGGCTTGAAGAGACGAATGTTTACTATCCAGATAGACAGTGCACACTCCTCTCAGTATACCTGGCTGTTCCCTGTTCCCAAAACGCGACAAACTGAAGGTGAAGACTGGGCTAATAACCATCAGCAGTCTCCCTAAAACTCTTGATAAATTACTTTTACTTATTAATATTATAGCTACATACAAAAGGGACCTAAGGTAAAAGGATTATTATGATCCATATGCAGGGTAAAATTTAATAATAGCGTCAGATAATAGTGACAACGCTAACTTTGCGCCATAGCTGGAGGGCGACCGTCTGACCTTTCTCAAACATTATTGCTTGAACATGCCGCGTCAATACGCATGAAAAGTGTTCAGGAAAGAGTTGTTTTATCACGTTTGTTCCCGCCCAAAATGTTAGACCCTTTTTGCTTTCCATTTGAGGTTGTCATGGACTTTGAAGAGGAGTATTTCAATAAAAAAACATTTCGACGCTTCTTCCTTATTGAAATTGCAACGAGAATTGGAATTCTGTCCTTTTTGTTCTCATTCTAGTTGTTTTTTTGCGAAATACATTTACATATTTCGGTTTAAAAAGGTCAAAATATCATACTTTAACAATAGCATCGTTAAAAACTGTCATATTGTCCACCGGGTAATATTTATTTGCTCTCATGACAAAACAGAGACATTCTTTTATTTGGCTTAAAATTTGACCAACGATTTGTTTTAATATTTATCCAATGTAAATAAATAAATAAGTTTGTTATCCTGATGTAATTTTGTGCAACAGTTAAATAGACCAAATGTGGCATTACCGGAAGAAAAAAAAACAATAACGTTCCAAGAACAGAATAACGAACTAACAATATTTTCTGTGTTATTCCCCAACTGTGGTGGCCCCGGGCAAAATCTGCATTCTGAAATTATTATTAGCCATACGCTCACTAATTTGGCCGAATTTGCTTAATGCTGTGCAATTTGCACACAAACTTCCATGTTGCATTCATTAATGGTAGGTACCTACTGTTGATTTTTTTCCATAGCTTTGTGTTGAGAAATTATTTCACATAACAATGAATTTGTTTTTGTTGTTCTTTGAAACTGAATTATTAAACACTAAAATTAGGGCACTTTAATGTTGAGCTCCTCGTGTAAGTCACGATATTATTCTTCACGAGTCTTTAATTAAGCAACCAGTGGAAAATATGAGTGAAAATATGTTCGAGAAAGTTCCGAACTAGTAAAACTAACAAAAAATTTACATTCTAAAAACAAACTATCTGATTAGGATCGCCGTGCACCAGAATAAATTTGTCTGCAGCTGCCGTTCGTTTGATCGAAGATTAAAAAGTCGGCGAGAGAAGTTCAGCACAAATGGCGCGTTTTAAACTCGGATCTCTTAGTGGGGTTCCATAACTGTTCTACGAACTCGGTTATCGATAAGTCTGCTGTACTTTAAAGCAGTTTCTACGGTGGCATCGATAGCATACTGATAAGGTACTTAGAACAACACTTCACAAATGGAGAACATTATTGCTGTATGTTTTACAGAGCTCGTTCACCCAGGGAATTATTTTTATAACCAGCTGTCGTTACTTTTAAATTATTTTAAACATAAAATATGAATGTCGCCACCGATAAATTGTACACCTACGTCATCTTCTCATCTTACGCCAATCACCTTGCCGCTAAGGGCTAAAATCATTTGCATATTCCGGTCCTCACCAGACTGTATACCGCTTCATAATCATTACGACCGTCGGGCAAGATTAGCCCCTAAGGTGCCGTACTCACCTCACAACAAGGTCTTCATTATCCCTCAGCCACATTCATTCATGCTAATTCCAGCCCTTTGACGCGGTTACTGTAGCAGTTTGTATTGAACCTAAATTAAACTATAAAACGGTAGTTGTTAAGTAGTGTTAAAGTAAATTTTAGTTTGTATATCTATTATAGATATAAAAATCAATTGCTGTTCATTAGTCTCGCTAAAACTCGAGAACGGCTGGACTGATTTGGCTAATTTTGATTTTGAATTATATGTGGAAGTCCAGGGAAGGTTTAAAAGGTGAGTAAATATGAAAAAAATGCTTGGAATATAGTAAAAACAACTATTTCGCTTTCCCTTAGAAACTATTCCTTTGGTTTTGAATGTCAAACATTTGATGTTCGTCCCGTCGTTTAGAAATCAATTAAATTTAAAAGTCGTTCAGAAATGCGTTTTTATTTATTGATTCTGAGGCGGTACGAAGTTTGCCGGGTCAGCTAGTATTTAATAAAAGAGAGTTAAGAGACGTAATTAATAATATTGAAATGATATTTTAAGTAAGTTTGTTAGGCATTGCTCAATTTTCGGATTAGATAACAGAACAGTTACAAAAGACAGATTTATGATCAACATTAAGTTTACCTTTTAGACGGATTAAGTAAGAAGCGCCTGCCTCCATTTAGACGATTAAGCTTTTGTTAATAAAAGCTCAACAGAAAGCTAACAAAAGGGTGACAAATAATTTCGTTTGTGCTCGTATTTAAAGGACGGATAATTACAGAAGCAACAGTATCCCTAAAACCGTTTCTCTTTCACATCCAATTTTTTACTTTAATTTAATACAATATCTTATTCTATTTAGCATATTTTATTACTAAAATAGGGTATTATAGTACCAACAACCGATAGATACAAAGAAGGTTACCTAAGGTTAATTTGTAAATTAAACGTTTTCCGATAACCTGATGCTCTCCCTAATGATAAAGCAAGAGTTATATTCAACAGGGACAACAAGCACAGAGAAACGTGGCAGAAGTCGCCTTCGCCATGTCTGACAAATGTCCTGCAACACTTTACTACTTGAATTTGAAAGTTATGGTATCCCAGGACGGCAAAACATCATTGGTCTGACTAACACAGGTACAGAAGGTTGGTATGTGTAGAGTTTGTAAATGAAATATTAAGTAGGTATTAAGTATTAATATTTTGCAAATGAGCTTTAATTTCGAAGCGGTGTACATTTCTTATACAGCTTATAAAGTCTGGGTTTATTTGTCAACGCTTGCGATACCTTATACGAAACATGTTGATGGCATAATTAATACGGATTAAATGCTTTTGATACTTTCCGACAGATAATTTTAATAAAATATTTAAAAAAAAACAGCTTTTAAGTAGGGATTTTTATTTGGCTATACATTTCGGGTTTTTTTTATTGTAGCTCGGCATATGACAATACTCCGCCTGATGTAAAGCTAGAGTGTGGTCCATTAACGGAAGCAACTGCTGCTACAGAGAAACCTGTGCGGGCAGTAGTCGCCTCCGCTATGCTGGCCTGAGGAGACGGTGCATCTCATCTAGCTTGACAGTCACCTCCGTTATGCGGGCGAATACAAGTTAATACAATACAATACAATTGTCATGCCGTTTTCCCACAGAGATAGGCAAAGACAACGTAACGCCACTTACCACGATCCTGACGAGTTAATAGTTTACACTAATGCCGTTATACCCGCCTACTTCCAAGTTGATCCCGAAACGCAATGAATATTGAAAGTTAAATCTCGCACACTACTGATATTAAACCGAGATCTCGTAAAAGTAAATTTTATTATGGAAAAATACCCTTTACTACAAAATTTCTTAATAAACAACTCCCTCCCCTAAACCCCGTAAAAATGTAAATCTAAATAAGGTCCATGGTATAGTCATATATAGCTTATTACCATAAAGAGAATAAGGTTGTAGGTAATGATGGGGCACCTCACCCAGAAACGTGCCTTTATTGCGAACTCCCCCATATTTTTGGGTTCGCAAAATTTCATTACTATTTAATGCCTTAAAATATGCGAACATTATTGGTATGTAGAAAGAATGTCTTTATCTTATTCATGATTAAAAAACTTTTTAGATTCATGACTTTAATAAAAAAAAATCGTCCGAGCTTTTAGTTAAAGAATTTGTTTTCTATTCTATAAAAATTAAAAAAAAATCATAATATTTTGCTTATGCATCATCTTTATTTAATTAGCTACTAATGCAATTTCTTAAATATTTAAACCTTGCAAGGTGCTGCAACGAAAAATTCTCTCTCGAACCGCCCTCACGTAAACTCACGTTTCTTGTTCAGATAAAATATTCAGACGTAGTCGTTCACAAAACTCAGAATAAAAGTCTCCTTAGTCTGGGAGCTACTGATCAAAACGCCCAATTTAAAATTAAATTCCATGTCTACTACTCGTATGCTACCGTACCGACATTTACTATTGTGAGGGCTTTATTTTCTAATCAACACAAATATGTCTATGAACCCGTTTAATACTGTATTTACCTAATTATGAATATAGAAGTACAACCGTATTGCTTTTATTATCGTATTACGTCTAGCACACTGCGCTGGCGGCCATTGACAACTCTTTACCTTCAATATGACAGTTATAGTGATGTGCGGGCGCAGTAGGGTTGTGTCCTAACACTATGTAGCAAATTGATGCACGTGGCACAATCTTCCTTTATATTGGTAGTCAGACTGATGATGGTTATAAGTCTGGTCTGTCATCCTAGTCGGGTTTTGAGATTAGCTTGGAAGTAACTGGGAATAACGAGAGGAATGTACCCTGTCAGTAGACGATGTATATTCGTCTCATCAAGCCGATATAACGCAGATATTTCTCTATTAAGATTCTAGTTAACATTTGGCGCAGTGGAGTCACATGTCGAGCTAAGAAAAACTAAAACTGTCGCAGTAGTAGTCGGAACTACTAAAAGTAGTGCATCATTTATAACTACTTAAACCTTTTTCATTAAAAAATGGAACCTTTACTATATATATATTTTAAATATTGTTTTCTGTGTAATAAATCAATAAATTATTTTAGTCGTTAGCTCCTAGAGTATTATTATAATATGCGCCCGTGACAAAAAGGAACATTTGTTCTTTTGTAGACAGTTTAAACAGTAGGTTCCTCTATAAGTTTGTGGAGAAAATTGCAAGCTTTCACATACTGCCGTAATACGAGTACTTACTGCTTTATTACCCATTCTGTGTAAGTTTGGAAGAAAAAGCTCATAGTAATAAATTTCATAAACACTATTATTATAATTAAATAGAAAAAAATCATCCGCACCCACCAGCCGTAGCTGAGGTTAGGTTCAAATTAATGTCCTTCGCTATGTGCGCGGACGGCCAAGTACAAGGTTGCATTTACTCAGTGACAGCGTAATGCGACTATTCTCCACCAATAGGAACGCTTCATTTAAATGCGCTGGTACAAATAACATGCAACGTTGTACTTGGTCCTCTGACGTTCTAAATGAAACTATATGTTGTGACCATGTTCCATCGGCAGCCTTACCAAATGTTGGGTTGACGTCATATATTATTAGGTTATTTTTGTTGTAGCTACGCATATAACAACACTGTACCTGGTGTTAAGCCTGGTGGTGGCGGTCCGTGAATGGAAATACCTGCTATCATAAAGTTTCTGCAGATAGTAGTCGCCCCAGCTACGCCGGCTTGAGAAGGGTCTTCAGCACCATCAGACTGACAGTGCACACTCCTCTCGTTACACCTGGCTACTTCCAAACAGACTCCGAGACACGACGGGTTTAAAGTTACTTAAGTTACTTGAAAGACGCCAGGACGGCAGGCCATAACCATTATCTTATATACTTCATAAATCTAACACACGAAAAATCGCTTTCAGAGTCTATCGTTGATTCGAAACAATAAGAATTGGTATAGTGACAACGACTGAAACAAAACAGAATCCATCAGAGAATTACTTTGGGAAGCGTACGAGTATCTACCGTGAAATTGCCAAAATAAAATAAAAACTCACAAATCCATCACGAATCAAATGACACTTTGAAATTGTAAAGCTAACAGAGGATCGTGGCGGTAGGTATAGCGTGAAGAAACAATTAACGAGGTCGCGTGATGTGAAAAATAGGAATAATCAACGAATAGCGTGTCGAAAAACGTTCAAATTTAATAAATGTAATTCTTCAAAAAGCGTCTGTCGTTTTATTACATCCCGTTAAATCGACGTCGGCACTACAAAGAGAATGATCAGTGACCCAATTCTACCAACTGTAATGAAAATTTGCATTTAAAAAATCATTAACTTTTTACAGTTTCGTCAATTTCACTTCTCACTCGGTTATTACCTGACATTTATTTTGTATTTTTAACTACAATTTTGAGTATTACCTATTAATCGCACAAACATATTTTCATCTTTCTACGTTCTTTATAGCGATCTACCGTGTGACCCCGCTTGATATTAATTAAACTGAAGCACAGACGACAGTTACTACAGAATAAAAAATGTCTATAGTCAATAGTCGCTTCGGCTATGCCGGCTTGATGAGAGAACTGAACAACGTCCAGGTTGAGAAAGCAGACTCTTCTCGTTGCATCCGGGCGCTTTCTTAAACATTTGAAAGTTGTGGTACTACTTCGGTCGACCGACTGGGCTAATAATCGTCATCAGTCCGTTTAGCACTCTTAAAATTGTTAAAAATTAGGTCATTTATATGCGTGAAGTGCTCAGTGAAAGAGTTTACACCTACTGACATATCTACCCATAAAATTCAAAATTTGACTTCTCCTTTTTTATATTTACATTATTCTTTAACAAAGGCGACAGTCTCCTTGAGTATCAGATAAACAATTTATCTACATTTCTTCAGTGTTTTAAGTTACAGCTTCCATCTTGTGTTTCATACTAATTGATGGTAATAATTAACGACTAATCCTAGCAACACCAACAGATTTAAATGTTAAAGCACTCGCCAATAGCATTTCATCGGAAGCCAGGAAATTGAGCATAACGGATCATTAATATTTCAACAACTTCTAACTGATTAACATGTTCTAAAGTATCATAGGAATAATTATTCTAATTTAGTAGCAATAAAGTCGAAAGTGCTCCACTTTGTTTTCTAGTACGTCAACGTAATAATGGCCATACGTATAAGCATAGGAGCTGAACGTAGTGAAACGCATCTCGACGCGCGCTCCCCAAAGTTAAACGCTGGAAATTTTAATACATTCTGTCTGGGGTGCTCGACAATGCTTAGGTTACATGGTGTTGAATTATTAAAAACTAAATTTCGTTGTTCATTTTAAACAATAAAATAATTTATAAATAAATTATAAAAATAAGCAATTTAAAATTCGTCAAAGGAGAACACCCATTTGCCTAAGAGAATGGGCACACAATTTTTATCGAGTTTCACGATAATTTTTAGTTCATTTTGTAAAAATAAATCTACATTTCTTATCACTAATCAGTTTTAATTTTTTCACCCAAGTTATTGAGTAATTAGACTTTTTCTGAAAAAAATTTTGAGGTTATTATTCTAATAAAAACTTTAACAATTGGTAATATTTATTTTTTATAATATTATACATTGTATATTGATTGGGAAACGATGTTTTGATATAATTAAAATAAATTAATGAAGAAATAAGTTATTATTTTACAATATTGTTTTGTAATTAACTGTTAGGTATCGATTGGGCCTAAAAATGGGCATTATCCTTTAATACTAAAACATCTAAAATATCCTTTATATAAGAAGATTTGAGATCAGCTCGCTATAGGTCCAAATTGAGTTATTTACACTTACATTAAATATTTCATTATTCCGAGCCATGTAAGCCAACATCAAAATTAAAATCTATTCCACTACCCCGTTTTCGGTGCTACCCCCCAAACCCATACTTTAATGTTAGAATTTTCATTTCCCCTGATATTTTTTAAACATGAAAGAGTACTTTGATATGCCACATAAAAGAAAAAATATGCATGTTAATGTTCAACTTATTAATTGTTAAATACACTCTGAAACAAAATTCTACGAGTATATTTATGTGAATTTTCTTTTAAAATTTAGATAAATCTTTTTTAAAGTTTTATTTTTCCAACATATTTTAAAACCTTTTTTGTTAAGTGACCAGAACCCACCTGATGTTGATATAAGCATATACACACAAATTTAGAGAGCGACCATGGCGCGTGAACTCACGATCAATGAGACCCGTGTTCGAACCTTGCTTATTCTGACCGGTACCAATGTAACTTTGTTAAATGTACTTTGGTCACTTAGTGCCTATAGGCTATTAAAGAGTGGTAGGCAGACTGATGATGGTCATTAGCCCAGTCTGCCGTCCTGGGGTAGTACCACTACTTTCGAATGTAACACCCGCGAAGTGACCTTGTCGCGTTTCGGGAATAGTTTGAAAGTAGCCAGGTATAACGAGAGGAGTGTGCACCGTTAATCTGGATGGTACATGCTCGTCTCTTCAAGGCGGCATAGTGGAGGCGACTGTTGCCTGTAGAGATTTATCTGTAGTAGCAGTTGTTTCCATTCATGGATCGCACTCTAGCTTAACATCAGGCAGAGTGTTGTCACATTCCGAGCTACAATGTGAAGAATATCATATTATACCTTAAATATAATAACAAAACATTAAACATAAAATAATAGTTAGGAAATATAATTAAAGTTGGTCAAAGAAGACAAACAATGAGAGCCCCTGACCCGTGGAACTAGCAAAACTTGAAGTCAGACCAGAGTTGGCTAACTTTAATTATAAACTCAATGAACAACTTCTGAGAACAATTATTTATTTATTTATTTATTTAAAACTTAATATAACATGTACATAGGCGAACTTAATGCTAAATAGCATTCTCTTCCAGCTAACCTCTGTGTTTGTGACAGGTGTGAGCGAAGAGAAGCAGTATTTTAAACAAATAAAAATATATATATATATATATAAGTATAGTGTAATATAAATATATAAAGGTAAATATATACACATACATACACTAATCAGTATAATATACATACTATACATACAATACATAAATACAAATTAAACCTACATACAATATCAATATATAACATATCAATACATACAGAATAAATAAAATAATATATAAATAAAACTGGAGAGTTTAAGAGTCTTTCAATAAGAATTTAAATAGGAGTATTTTAAAGGTAAGCCTGTTAGGAGCCTCTTGAATGTGCTGTGGAAGTTCATTCCACAGTCTCGAGGCAGTGATTGCGAAAGAGTTAGAGATTATTGAGAAAGCAAACAGAAACTCTTTATGAAAAATTGTTTTTTTAATAGGATATAGCTTTCTATAATCATTACCTTATTATTGATCTTTGAGTTTCATAGTTATAAAAAGAAACATGACAAAAAAAATTAAATAACCTGTGTGTGTGCTAGGAAGATTTTTCTGACTTATTATTGTTAACCTTTAATTACTCGCATACTTAAAGTTTCACAAATGCTCGCGTGGGGTATATATTACCTCAATTTAAAAGGTCAAGTAAAACATGTATTAAATCGCTTTATGATCTATTTATACTGAAAATTAGAAAGAATCAACATCGTACTAAAGGACAACAGTAGTCATAATCAATACCCCATGCGAGTAATTAAGGGTTAAACACTATTAGACGTGCACATGTGAGAAGACTTGTAGCTTATAGCTGCTGCAGATGAGGTCCCTGGTGTGTCTTTTCTTTCTCACTCGAGCCATCCACGATACGGCAGGGACATTCCCGAAGGTGTGCCGGAATGTGAAGAGTCTTGCTGAGAGATATCGAGTGCCTGCCACTACGGACCACATCACGCACAACGAGCGACCATAGTTGCTCAATTGCAGAAGAGGATCCCCCGCGGAATCTGCAATTGACGGCTTTTTAAGTAAATTTATCTTAACATTCTTAGCCAAACTAGGGTTCTTAGGACAAGGATAACATTTTAACACAAATTGGTTTCGACTGATGGTGCATAGACGTCTCCTCAGGCCGTCATAGCGGAGGCGACTGCTGTAGAGATTTCTCTGTAGTCGCAATTGTTTCCGTTCATGGACCGCACTCTAGCTTTACATCAGGCGGAGTGTTGTCATATGCCGAGCTACAATAAAAAAAAGAATCCGGAATCTCCGCACAGGTCATTCTAACAACTGGAATAGATAATATACATTAAATAATACTGTTATAGAGTTAAAAAGCTATTATATTTACAGACTGTATCCCATCTCAATTCTATGTCAAATACAGAAAACATTTTTTAATCCGCCTCGAGCCGTACAAAGCAATTTTCTTGAATAAACAATCTGTATTCCTCGCGTGCAGGAACATCTTGCGTCTCATTTCCATCGTCTTCTTAAAGAAAGTGACAGTATTCCGTAACAATATTCAAATGAGTACGGAATCCTGGCTTAATAAACAGATGGGTTGTAATTTTTTTTCCTGTAAACATTGTTTTTACGAAAATCTACGAATATGCTTTTCTTAGAAGCCTACTTTGTATTTCTTACGATTATAACTTTTTTTTTCACGTATAATTTTGTATATTACATATTAAGAGGCTAGGATTCTTTTCGAGATATATTTTTAATACCTATACTGAGCGACCAAAGTACAAGTAACACAGCACATTAGAACCGGTCAGCGAGATTGGCCGGGTCTTGATCGCTGGACCACGGCCGCTTCTTTCGGTGCAATATCAATGTAACTTTGACATAAGTACTTTGGTATTGCAGTACCAATGTTTACATTTACATTTATAACCATAAGCATTATTAAAACAAGCATTGTTCACAAAAATAATTGAGTAAAGTAAACACAAACCTTTTTAAATATTTACTAACCTCCTTATCCATACTTTTTTTCATTTTTTTTTTAATTTTTTTATTGTAGCTCGGCATGTGACAACACTCCGCCTGATGTAAAGCTAGAGTGCGGTCCATGAATGGAAACAACTGCTACTACAGAGAAACCTGTGCGGACAGCAGTCGCCTCCACTATGCCGGCTTGACGAGACAAGCATGTACCATCTCGATTAACAGTGCACACTCCTCTCGTTATACCTGGCTACTTTCAAACTATACCCGAAACGCGACAAAGTCACTTCACGGGTATTACATTCGAAAGTGGTGGTTGGTCGAAAGGACGGCAGACTGGACTAATAACATCATCAGTCTGCCTACCACTCTTATCACTTTATATCGATAACTACTTTTGAAAAATTCTAAGTAACTAAAAACATTTGAGTACATAACAATGTAGAGAATTCTCTCTAACAGACGCGGCATCGGTTAACCACTGAACGTGGATACGGGCGTCTGAAAGTCTTGGAAGATAATCCAATTATCCGCGAACAAGCTTGAGCAAGCGGCCAATTAGCTTCCAAAAGTGTTTACAGCGTAAAGGGAATTCTTCTCGGGTTTAACGCCTAATCTGTGATTATTTTTGATTGATCTTGGCGAAATCAAACAAATATTTTAGGGTATTATTTTCCCTTCCATTTTTTAAGGAGAAACAATACTTTATATTGTTTTTTGATATCCAAATTTTTATCTTTTTAATTGTAGTGTATTTATTTATGTTTATGTATATAATTTTTAAGTTCACCATTTGAAAAAGAGCAACGGTGGTCTTGGGTCTGAAGGCGTAAACTCAAAATCGAGAGTACCGGTATTCTAATCTCCCCTATTCCTAGTGCAGAGATCCTATGGTATAAAAGAATGAATTAAAAGAGTGGTAAGTAGAGTTTCAAGTTAAAATCTCGTTTCGAGATTAGATTAGAAGTAGCCGGATATAGTGAGCTGAATCTGTCCTGTGCATAGCGAAGACGACTGCTGAATTATCGCAAGCTAAATAAATCAAATGTTTATTTTTTCTGTAAGGAAACAACAACAATGTAACAATAGAACAAAAACTCTCATCCACACCATTTACTGTTTTAATTTTAAGCTACGATTAATAAATAATAGTTGGTAAAAGTATGCAGTTGACCCGGATAGGTAACAATGGTCTGATATTTCGGTGAGTACAATGCTACGGCAAACGCCATCATTCATGCTGCCGGCAGTTTGTTCAGGTAAAGGCTCTTGAAAGTTTTCCAACGAGAAAATTTTCGCTTAAAAATAAGTAGGTAACCATTGTTACACAGAGTAATAGCACAGGTATGTACAAATTTTTATATCAACGTATTTTTAGTACGCAATATTATTTGCAGGTGTTCGTAGTCAAATGCTACGATAAATACCGTAGTTTTAGTTTCAAATAAAACGAAAATATTTAAAATATCAAGCAGGCATGGCGAAGGCAACCTAATACAGGCGAATTTAAAATAGATTAAAATTTTTAATACATATACTAAGTCACAAGTAGTGCTTGCATTATAGGCAGTGAGTAACCAAAATACATATTGGTACCGGTCAGAATTTAACGAGATTTGAACACGGGTCTCATCGATGGTAAGTTCTTCCTTCTACCATTAGAGCCTTATCTTTAATTTCCTTTATATTTTTTACGGGATATACATATTTAAATATTACTCTAATTACATTTCTATTACGTCGGGTTATATAAGGATATTTGTATAGGAGAAATGGATAGTACAATAACGTTTACAAGTAATTACTGTTCACGATTGTACTCTCAAATTAATTATCATGTGAAAGCCAACATCTCAGCGAATAAACAGTCTTTAATTGGGTTTGAAGTAGATACCGATTTAATAGTACTCGAACATACTCTATGTAAACCAAACTACATATTGCACTAATTTATTTTATTGTTTTAACTATAATTAAAAAGTTGATAGACTAATGGTGTTAATCCAGTCTACTGTCTCGACCACCTTCAGGTGTAAAGCCCCTGAAGTGACCAAGTGATATTTCGGGGTCTACTTAGAAGTAATCTACCAAACTAATAATAATGTATAATAAGTTGAACGTTTTCCTACTCGTTTCAATATGTTTAACCACGTTAATTAAAAAGAATAAAATCTTTAAAAAAATAGTTCCGAGACGTATAGGAGACAAACGATGAAATATTTTTTTATACATTAAACAATAGAATAAACTTGTAACTACACAAGAGTAGACAGAGAACAGGTTCTTGCCATTTCTAGAACTATCTTTCCTTATGTTTCGAGTCTTAGTAAGCGTTCGTCTTTCCGACCGATCTTAAGTGCAGAACCTAGTCATGTTCTAACAATTTCAGCGTATTGGGGTTTCAGATGCACAACGTTCCTATTCATTTGTAAACCTTTATATTAAATGACATGGTGTGTTTAAATATTTTACTGTTAAATGTTTTTCAATAGTTGAATTATTAAAAACAAAATATAAATACTATTTTTCAACACCCTTTATTAAAATTTTTATTTAACCTGGCATCATTGTTATACCAACTTATTACACCATCAAGAAGTGAAAATGACTTTTAAACTTAAACTTCTATCGATAAAAAAGTCCTTTTTTAGCACACACTTCGCCTGATGTTAAGAACGGCTACGACTTTTGTCTACATCTACAGACAGCAGCCCTGTTCGCTATGCCTACTTGATGATAGCGGTTCATGCTGCGCTTAAAGGATCCCATATTATAGGAAGGAGGAAAAGCATGGCTGGGCAGATCATTTCACAATTTGATGGAACGACAAAAAAGAGCAGCCCCGAGCCTTTTAGACTCATATTTTGAAAATAAACGAAAAAAACGAGGCTAGTTTTTCAAGCTAGTTTAACAGCTAGTAGAGCTAGAAGTTGGTTTTGTACATTTATAAGTTACTTATTTTTTAGCATTGCCCGGATTTAGAGGTACTAGCTTACTAGCCTAACTTGAAAAACTTACATCGTGTATTTCGGGCTTAATTCATAATAATAGTATTTACCTCGCTTTGTATAGTTATATTTCAATATTTAGTTACCAAGTGCGGTGACAGACAAACAACGAAATACTCAGCATAACTTGATGCAGTTCCAAGTAACAGAATATCTTGAGGCGAAATATTCTGCTGCTAAACATCTGCAGTAAAATAGAATGGTATTGCATTACATTGTCTTAGTGTTCAATTACTCCTATGTTTGTATGTAAAAGTAATTTCTTAATCTTAGTTTCGGCGTATATGAATATAAAGAGTGGTAGGCAGACTGATAATGGTTATTAGCCCAGTCTGCCGTGAGGTACTACCACTTTCGAGTGTAACACCCGCGAAGTGACCTTGTTGCGTTTCGGGATCAGTTTTAAAGTAGCCAGGTATAAGGAGAGGAACATATATTTATCTGTAGTAGCAGTTGTTTCTATATTACATTGCTGTTTTTATATTACAACACTCCGCCTGATGTAAAGCTAGAATGCGGTCCATGAATGCTACTACAAACAAATCTCTTCATGCAGCAGTCGCCTCCACTATGCCAGCTTGAAGACGAGCATGTACCCTTGTTATATCTGGCTACTTTTAAACTATTCCCGAAACGCGACAAGGTCACTTCACGGGTGTTACACTTGAAAGTTGTGGTAGTACCCCAGAACGGCAGAATAGGCTAATAACCATCATCAGTCTGCCTATCACTCTTTAATAGTGCCTATAGGCACTAAGCGACTAAAGTACATATGACAAAGTTACATTGGTAGCGGTCAGAAAGTACACGTTTTTAATAACCAAAAAAAAACAATAGACTTACATATTAATCACATTCTTAACATTATTATCTAACACTAAACAGAAAGTTTCAGCGCGTTTATTAATGAAGCTTCATATAACAGGCTGAACGTGCCTACTACTGATAAACTTCGCTAATCATCTCAGCCTATATACAGCTTTGTCATGACTTGCCTCATATTTTATGTATAGACTTAATTATGTAGCTAAGGAAATAGTTGTCATTTGTAAGGAATTTCACCAGGTTTAATGAACAGGAATTTAATATAATATATTATGTATTATGATTAATATTTTATAAAGATTACATATACACATTCTCATACTTAATACATCTTAAGATAAACTGTTTATTTTTTTACATTCTAACTTAATGTTTACTTTTATTTTTAATAGTGGTAGGCAGGCTATTAGCCCAGTCTGCCATCGTGGGGTACTACCACGACTTTCGAGTGTAACACCCGTGAAGTGATCTTGTCGCGTTTCGGGAATAGTTTGAAAGTAGCCAGGTATAACGAGAGGAGTGTGCATTGTTAATCTAGATGGTTCATACTCGTCTCCTCAAGCCGGCATAATGGAGGCGACTGCTGTCTGTAGAGAACGAAAACAGATAAATTTCCACAAATGGCCGTCACCTCCGCTATGCCGGCTAAATGGTATTAATTATTAACACTCTCAACATAATAACAGAAACAAAAGGTATACTTACCCGCCTTATTATGAACAACAATTATGCTCGATATAAATAAGGTATAGGTTTTACTTTTAATTTTGTTCGTCAGTGTATGATACTTGAAAAGCCTTTTTTCCATAAAGGATTTCTAGTCCATGTTGAATTGTCGTACGTTCTCAATTGCAGCCACGTAGCGGTCAGAGGGTAGTGAGTGAAGCACCCTTTATACAAGTACCGGTCATTTTTCCCATCAAAGATACGACATTTTAAAAGAGGACGGTTTAAACCCACTTGCTTTGTCGAATTCAGAAAACTCATAGTTTTATTTCTATTCATTTTTGCGAGCATAAAATTATCTTAAGTGCAGATATTTTATTAAAATTTTTTTTTTTATTTTATTTTAATTTATTTTATTTATTATACAATAGGATACTGTTGCACAATAATGTATACATTTTAATAGTAGCAGGTCATATGACTGCACTTCGCCTAATATTAACCCTACTGTGCGGTCCATGAACGGCGACAACTGCTACCACAGATAAATGCCACGTCGGCTTGAGAAAACGAATGTGAATGCAAATCTTTCGTCTGCAGGTTGACAGTGCATACTCATCTCGTTGTTCACGAGTGTTTAAAGTATACCTTTAGTCAAACTTCAGTATAAAACTTCAGTAAACAAAGAGCGGCCGTGGCATAGCGGTAAGACGCGTGAACTCACGATCGATGAGACCCGTGATCGAAGCTCGCTAATTCTGACCTGTACCAATGTAACTTTGTTATATGTACTTTGGTCGCTCAGTGTCTAATAGGTATTATTAAAGTGATGACAGTTATTTGTCCCGACTGATGATGATTATTTGTCAAGTCTGCCGTCCTGGGGCAGTACCACCACTTTCGAATGTAACACCCGTGGAGTGACCTTGTCGCATTTCTCTACTGCTGCCAGTAGAGATTTCCCTGTAGTAGCAACGAAGTGTTGTCATAGGCCGATCTACAATAAAAAAAGTATGACCAACTAGGCTGACAACCATCATGACTCTGCCTACCACACTTTTGACTAATGCCTATATTATACTATGGATACTGAGCGACAAGTACACATAAAAAGTTACATTTTGCGAGATTTGAACACGGGTCTCTCGATCATGAGTCTACGCCTTCAACCGTTAAACCATTTTTAAAAAAAAATGAATTTAAACTTAAAATTTGCACTAAATTAAAATATTCAATATTCAATATTAATTCAATTAGAAAAGCCACACCCAATGAAATCGTCGATAAATCTTCCCCCCACAGCAGTGTTCACCACTGTGTAAACTAATCGGTAAATTAAGTAATTACCTTGCACCAAGCGAAAATCAATGTTAAAATAATTTAATTTGTCCGAACGAGACAGAGATAGAATTTTAATTGGCATATTAATATATTTTGAAAATTCACTATTATCAAACCAGTTGTTCGCGTGAATTATCATAATTGACAATGACTATATTGGATTGTATATTTGTTATTATAATTATCTTCTAGCTTTGGCATAATGAATTGGAATAAATTCATACTAAAGTAGGGCCTGAATATATTTTCCTGCAGCTAAATAGTATAGAATACTATAGGTTCATATGTGTAAACACTTTTATAGACATTTTATCTGTGTACATTCAATAATAGATATTGCCTTAGATAAAAGAAGGTCGAGAAATACGTAACATTTATCAGGAAAATAAACATTATGAAGTATATTATTATATCGATAATACCAAAGGGTGTTTGAAAAAAAAATATCTACGTTTAGTATTCTATAGTATGAGTTGAAACAAGAATTTTTGTCGCATTTATTAACTAAGATTGATTGTCAGGTGACATGTGCTAAACGAATTAAACGTCGAAATAAAAGCAATGTACGTCACCCCTTAACTGTCGATTTTCGTCAGGAACTCTTTTATTGAAGTTTTGTAAGGTCGCTGTAAATGGCTGTGAATTTATTGCCAATTTTATTGTTGATCCTTGAGTTGAGGTTACGGAACTAAAAGTTTAAAATTACTTTATTATATTTATTCTAATACAAAAATTTATATTACACAACGTAAAAAAATGTTAAAAATAAATGTAAAGGTACCGGACTGTGCTCTAAGTTCTTGTAATAACCCCTGCCCTAGTGAAAACCAATGTTACAGGGGTTTTTGTTTATATTATTTATTCAGGTATTTATTTTTATTTTGGCACCTAATCGTAAAACGTAATTGTGAGTGTATCAGTAGTGAAACGTCCACACCCTTTCTTTTTACGTGTATTTAAATTGTGAAAAAAAATTAAGTAATTATTTTATATTGATTTTAGATTGCAAAATTAAAAATGATTGATCAAACTATGTAATATAATTTACCAGACTACCAGACTTTATGTTAGTGGAATATTAAAAAAAAAATCATCACAAAGGGTACCACTTAGTTGTGCTATTGGTAATGAATTGCAGTTGTAATTTTCTTATAAACGTAGGTAGCCATCGGCCTCGAATTATTTGAATTGATATCATTATGCTCTTAGCTTTCTTCTAAGATAACAAGCATTGTTGAAAGTCTCTTGAACTTCCGACCCTTTCTCACTTTGACAAGTCACCCGTAAAGATTGCTTAGATCCCCAGCGAACTGCCCTTCGTTTGAGACAGCCTTATCTTGTAGATGGGATTAATTGCGGAAATACCGTAGATAACAGCGAAAAGTTATAACTAGCTGCCTTTGTACCTAAAAAGGCCTCGAATGAGAATCGGGTTAAGCCTACTGAAAGAAATTTGAAATTTTAACAAAAACTTTCAAACAATCTTCTTGTGTCTACCAGACTACAAAGCGGTTGGAATTTAGTTACAGGCCTATGCATTCTCTCTGAAAAAAATAATAAGTTAAAGTATAAGATATTTTAATTTCTGTCTTTTTTATAGTAGTCCGACACGCCACCTAATGTTAAGCTAGAATGCAGTCCACGAGAATAGCTATACAAATATCACCAGGTAGTGATCATCTTTTCTATGCAGGCTATTTTCAAACTAATCCTAAAACACGAGTAAGTACCTACCTAACCACCATTATGTAAATGAGTGGTAGGCAGACTAATGTTAGTTATTAGTCCAGTCTGTCGTCCTGGGGTATCACCACTACTTTCGAATATAACACTTGTGAAATGACCTTGTCACGTTTCGCGATCAATTTGGAAGTAGTACTCGTATAACAAGTTGAGTGTGCACAGCCAGCCTGGATGCTGTACTTAAATCGACACAGCGAAGGCAACTGCCCCCTGCAGAAATTTATCTGTGGTAGCAGTGGTTTCCATTAATGGATTGCACTGTAGCTTAACATCGTCAGTGTTGTCATATAAAAAATATTGATAATTATGTTTTCCTTTTTTTTATTGTAGCTCGGCATGTGACAACACTCCGCCTGATGTAAAGCTAGAGTGCGATCCATAAATGGAAACAACTGCTACTACAGAGAAACCTGTGCGGGCAGCAGTCGCCTCCACTATGCCGGCTTGAGGAGACGAGCATTATCGAGTACCATCTAGATTGACAGTGCATACTCCAACTTAAATGCTACGACAACGTTTGAATTAAAACATGTCGTTTTAATTTCAACTTTAATTTATATAATATATTTTGCTATGATAATGTAAAGGGCTACAATACTAGTAAAAAAGCTACAATTTCTGATAATATGATTACATACAACATCGCCACCAATTTAAACTCGGTTTTCATTTACATTCGTTGTTTCACTGCATGGATACATGAAGCAATAAAACACATTTGGAAGTCAAATTTAATTATTGGATTGGTTGTTGCTTACTAATGCCTTTTTTCATACATACATACAACACCTACCCTCATTTCATTCCTCTAAACTAAAATGTTTGTTGTCACCATTCACCTCCGCTATACCACCGGTTCGATAAATATTTCGTGTGTAGTTTAGTTAATTTTAGAAGTACATAATTGGGATCTTCAGTTTTTTATAGAATTTTTGATAACGATAGAGAAAGATACTAGTTAAGTTAGTTTAACCAAATTTCTCAATTTAACAGTATTCTAGCTACTTTAAAATAAATACTAAAAAGACTAAGTTATAAATATTTCGTTCGTGTGTAGTTTAGTTAATTTTAGAAATCGATCAAAATCAAAATTGAGATCTTCAGTTTTTTATAGGATTTGTGATAACAATATACTAGTTAAGTTAGTTTAACCAAACTCAATTTAACGGTATTCTAGCTACCTTAAAATAAATACTATAAAGACTAAGTAAGTTATAAATAAAACCTAAATTGTCGCAGCAACTATATACCAATTTTCTTGTGTCTAATTCTATTATGCCGGGAAGACTGAAACGATGGAGAGAATTTGCATGGCTGATTGCCGGCCGCTGCTCAATCAAGGAAATTTAACAAAATTAACTAATTGAGTGAACGCTCCACCGTCCCCTCGTAGCCGAAGACGACTTAACTATAAGATTCAACAACATAAAACTGGCAACCCACACACCGTAGAATGACATTTTAAATATTTTTTTAAATAAATATTAAATGCAGATTTACGCCTGGTGTTAAGGTAGAGTGCGGTCCATGACCGAAAACAACTACTACCACAGAGAAATTTCTGAAGACAACAGTCGTAATGCTGGCTTGAGAAGACGGTGTGCTCTATCCAGGTTGACAATCCACACTCATCTCGTTATACCTGGCTACTTCTAAACAGATCCTAAAACGCGACCAGCTAATAATCATCATCAATCTGCCTACCACTCTTTAATTAATGCCTAGCTATATATTTCAGTGCCTAGGTAGAATTTAGAAAGATTTAAACATGCAATCGTGAAATCACGCGTCCTACCACGAGACCACGACGAAAATGTGACAAAAAAAGAAGGTATAACATATTTATTTGGATATGCCCACAGACATACTATTGTACAAAATAAAAGGATTTTTAATACATGACTTATAAAATACCGGTAAAGGAAATCGGCTATTAAGTCCGCTAATAACTTGTTAACTCACCGGACTACCCGCTGAGGCAACTTATGATAGTAACTCATCAACTTCATACCACTGACAACTCAATTAATTATTCCCTTTCGAATGATAAAAATAACCGTTTTAATTAATGCCCCACAATTGCTTCTGCTAACAAATATTATTTTATGCAATTCAAAAGAATAAATTAATTATTGCTTAATATAAGGATAATATAAATACAGATGTAAAACAAACATTTATATAGTAGTATTTTTAATTTGAAAATTAAAATTAAATTGTTTAGAAAAATAATATAACAAAGAAATCATATTAATTTAATGATCAAAATCGCAATATATTTTTCACTTATCTATGCACTACTATTCCTGTGACTGAGAGATTAGGGCCTCAGTTAAAACAAATAAAAAGTGCTAGAAAGCACACAGATAAGAGAACAAGATGGTACATGCTCGCCCCCTTAAGCCGGTATAATGGAGGCGACTGCTGCCCGCACAGGCTTCTCTGTAGTAGCAGTTGTTTCCATTCATAGACCACACTCTAGCTTTACATCAGGCGGAGTGTTGTCACATGCCGAAATACAATTTAAAAAAAAAAATACAATAATCATTATAAATATGTAATTCTCTCTTTGACCACGATGACCAAAAAAAATATCAAATATTTTAAAACATGTTAGCGCAAAATCTAAGAAAACACTATCTTTAATAAAGGAGGGTTCGATAATTTAGTCAATTTGCTGAGTCTTCTCTATTCAGCAAGTTGTCAGCTTTAATATTGATCGTGTCCTGATCACAGAAAGATACCATTTTTTTCTTATCAAATACTTAACCCCGAATTGCAAAAAAGGAATGTTCTGAATCGCTCTTTTGTCCGCATATTGTAGGAAAAGATTTATTTTCTGTAACTTAATAAATTACTCTATTTCATAGGCTCGTATTTACTTTAATATATGTAGTTTTAATGATAATATTATATTATAACAATTAATTAGGTTCCATGGCTCATTTATTCACTATGTTGACTCTGGGATTGAAATAGATTTTCAATTGACTGACGTCTGAGATTACTACCGCATACTATAATTACGAATAACCCTAATTTTAATTATTTCTACATAATACAATATTTAATAGCAGTAGATCCTGGACTCACGAACGAGAATTTCGTGCTTAAATTTCGCAAAAATTCTAGGCGGCACCAATTGCCTATGACAATATAGAAATTAATTAAAATAATTGGCAGACGGATGATGGTTATTAAACTAGTCTGCCGTCTTTGGGTAGTACTATCACCTATTGACCTCGCTATTCGAGATTAGCTTGGACGTAGCCGGATATAACAAGAAAAGTGTGCCTGGTGGACGAATGGTGCACCTTTGTTTCCTAAGTCGGTATAGTGAGGTGACGTTTTCACCCATAGACCGCGCGACGTTAATGGCAAGTGTCATCAAAAAACGAAATGCAAATCTTTTGATCTAGATTTTTAATTGTATAACAGCTCGAAATAATATAACTACATTAGGACTGACATTAAGCTAGAGTGTAATCTATGAACGAAAACAACTGCTACTACAAAGAAATTTGTACAGGCAGCAGTCTTTATGCCGGCTTGAGGAGATTTTATTGAGAAATTCGTTATTTGCACCATTCGGATTGACAATGCACACTTCTCCCGATACACCCGGCTACTTCCATACATTATGCTATATGTATAGGTCAATAATCAAAGCGCATCTACTAGGGATTATGAATGGAAAATGTTCATTACTTTATTGCCATATCAATAAGTGCATTCCGGCTTTAACTCTGCCGACATGAATTGAATTCATAAAAAAATGCACTCACAATTATTATGCTATTGAAATGCCCCTCTCACGTTTCAATCTTTTATGGCGGCCTCTATGAATCTACTTCCAGTGGAATATGAGTCGAGTGGGCCAATAATGAAACGTAAAACAGAAATAAGCACTCGGTTACGAGACTTTCAAGTATTCATTATTATTTTATTACTTAAAAAAACCCTCTATTTGTTTTCAGTGTCCCATTGTATTCCGAATTCATTTCGCAAATTAAGTTGACAATTAACGTTTTTTTTTTATTACAGTATATCTGTTTTTATGCAGGTTAATATTTTGAATATCGTCAGAATGGTAGGCAGGTTGATGATAGAAAGCTCGGTCTGCCATCCTGGGTTAGTAACCTACCACTCTTACTTCTGCTCATCTTATTTCAAGAAACATGTTGGTTTTAAAGAAATGTTTAAAACAAACAGTAAAACAACCCATTCAGCACTAAACTCGCACGCAATACATGTCAAACATCCTAAAACGAAGAAAAATGTCATTACAATGGACTAATAAAAAAAACACAAACATTTCCTGTAGAAGTTTCCTCTACAATGGACGAAAATATTTTATAATGAAATTCATTAATCTGTGAAACTTTATGAATAGAAAGCGTGCATTTAGCCAAATATAACGAAAGAAGTGTAACACTGACAACCTGGATGTCGCACAGTCGTCTCCTCAAGCCGGCATAGCGGAGGCGACTGCTGCCTGTAGAAATTTCTTTGTGGTAGCAATTGTTTAGCTGTGTTGGCTCTCTAGCTTTACATCAGACGAAGTGTTGTCGAGCTACGAACTGTCGAACTATAAAAAATATTTTGTTATATCATCGGACTCTGGTTAGTTAGTGGTTACAGCGCCACTATGTTACGCAGATGTTCCGGTTTGATTTCCGGTCGGAATAAATATTTATTTATAAAAATTCATTCACGTAATATTTTTTTGTTATATTTTTAATTTTATTTATTTTAAATATTATGTTAAAATAAGGACTTTTTTACAGGTCGCGTGTTCATTTGTTTGTATTGTATTAGTCCTGACTTATTTTCTAAAATTATTATTATTACTTATTAAATATTGCGTACATTGTAGATGTGATTCAGGAGTCTCTCGCTCTATCAGCTAAAGCTCGTCACTTGGATTGCAACTGATTGTTGGGCGCACATTAAGCGAGCCGACATTTGCAATAAAAGCAAAACCTTACTCCGTCTGTCACCATCCGTCCGTCTAACGTACCTTTATAAAAATTCCGGGCTGAATACTCTCAAGTACTGGTTTAAATTACTTGTTTTTATGCTTTATGCTCTATAGAAAGTTTTTTTTTCTTCTACCTCTTAATATTAAATTATGATGAAAGTTGAGTAGAAAAAAATATGAAATGATTATCGATAGAAATATAGAAAAAGAAATTTGGACACGGTCATGCTTAGCAGAGGACGTGGTTTCAGCTCAGGCCGTTGTTGTATGCGATTTGTTTTTTTTTTCTATCAAATTTTCATTATAATTTGAATATTTTTAACATAACATATAAATAACAAAATTAGTACTTTCATATTTTAAAATTAATTTAAAAATATGCCGTTAACGATCAGAAATATAAAAGTATAATAGAATAATTAACAAAGCGTAATAATTTTAGTTAACGCCTATATTTTTGTATGTGCATATGATGTATTTATTTCGCGTTTTTGCTATTAAATCTTTTAAGACCGCAACGCCATACATTTCTCTTCGCCATACGGTTTCTCTGTAGTAGCAGTTGTTTCCATTCATGGACCGCACTCTAGCTTTACATCAGGCGGAGTGTTGTCGCATGCCGAGCTACAATAAATAAAATTGTATTTTGTGCTAAATAAGTAAATAAAGTAAAATATACATTTTGAAAAAGTTTTTTATTGAAAAGTTTTTATTTATACGAATTACGAATTATATAACATTCGCAAAGGGAATTTATGAAGTATGAACGTAACGAGCGGAGTATGCCCTGTCAACCTGGACATACCCTTTAAGTATAAGCTTAACATCAGGCGGACTTGTACGAATTCTATAAAAAAAATTAATTAATTTCATTATAGATAGAAAATAGAAGATAGAATATAGAATAGATGTACTATTGTTAGCAATTAGTATACAATTTATTATAATTTCCGTAAATTTAATTTTGGATTATATATTTTTATAGGCAAATAGGGAAGAAGATGAGCAATTACTCGACGGCGCGCGGTTGCTCGACATAAACGGCTAATGAAATTTAGAGTATAAGGAGTTAAGGACTAAATTGGAAAACCATGGATACGTGTCGAGTTTATTTTATTTCAAATATTTTCTATATAATTTTAGAAAAATATCTAGATTTTTAGTTTATTTTTTACTCGTATTGTTAATTATAAATAAAAATATCTTTAATAAGTTTATATTTTAAAGAAATCATAGAAATGTTAAATTAAATATGAAAAAAAAAGAAAAAATAAGATATTTCATCTCTATTCCATTTTCAATCTACACAACTACAGCATAAGTAGCATCGCAATTCAGAAGCTCGGAAAATTATACCGAAATATAATTAAAACATAACGCAATTTATTTTAATTTTAATCCACCCCGGTAACAGCGCTCGCAGTATCCTAGGATAATCTTCGGTGTAACATTACGCCTCTATAACGGCCTATTTATATTCATTTCGTATTATAACTTGATCCTACATACATTAACAATTATAATAACCCCATTTACAGCTAACATTTTATTTTCTAGTTAACAAAGATGCACATTTTACGTGTTTTATGACATTTTTGAAGTAAAAATGAAAAGAATTGTTTGCCTTATTTGTTGCTGACGAACTATATGTTAAGGGTCGGATGACATTGACCGATTTCGACATTAATTGTCCACGAAAAAATCACAAAACAAAAATTGCACGAATTTTTAGCTCGGCATGTGACAACACTCCGCCTAATGTAAAGCTAGAGCCCGGTCCATGAATGGAAACAACTGCTACCTCAGAGAAATCTCTACGGGCAGCAGTCTTCTCCACTATGCCGGCTTGAGGAGACGAGCCTGTACCATCTAGATTGATAGTGCACACTCCTCTTGTTATATCTGGCTACTTTCAAACTATTCCCGAAACGCGACAAGGTCACTTCACGGGTGTTACATTCGAAAGTGGTGGTACTACCCCAGGACGGCAGACTGGGCTAATAACCATTATCAGTCTGCCTACCACTCTTTAATAGTGCCTATAGGCAATGAGCGACCAAAGTACATATAACAAAGTTACATTGGTACCGGTCAGAATTAGCGAGGTTCGAACACGGGTATCATCGATCGTGAGTTCACGCGTCTTACCGCTAGACCACGGCCGCGCTTTTGTCAGTTATTGCGGATGTCCACTTAAATTCATCATTAAAATTTGTCCGGCAACCGACACATCAGTCCGATTAATATATTTCATTGACCGATTGTCCACGGTAGCCGTCGGACGACATATCGTTTACCGATATTTAGACTAAATCGGAGGTGCCAATTTGCCCGCACTAGAAAACAAATAAGCGCAAAGTCAAATCTGATCTACAGTCGCGACTTTTTTTTTTATTTGACCTCCCTGTGAGTCGCTATAATTTGGAACCCAATATCTTAAATATTTCTTGTAACATTTAGGAATTCAAATGCATAAGCCTAGCAACTTACATAATTACTTACGGCGTTTGTTGTAGGATATTCGACCTTAAGTGGATCCCAAATTAAAAATACACTTATGTAAAAACAAAATTCTATACATATACATATAAAGAGTGGTAGGCAGACTGGTGATAATTATTAACACAGTCTGCCGTCCTGGGGTAGTACCACCACTTTCGAATGTAACACCCGTAAAGTGATCTTGTCGCGTTTCGGGAACAGTTTGAAAGTATCCAGGTATAGCGAGAGGAGTTAATCTGGATGGAGCATACTCGTCTCCTCAGGCCGGCATATCGGAGACGACTGCTGCCGGTAAAGATTTATCTGTAGTAGCAGTTGTTTCCGTTCATGGACCGCACTCTAGCTTTACATCAGGCGGAGCGTTGTCATATGCCAAGCTACAATTTAAAAAAAAACCGTACCAGCTGTCCACTTCATTCCTGTTAACATTTAATAAAGATTATGTTATCTACTAATACTTGCAGCAAATATTAATATTTATCTACTTTCCCCTATTTCCGGTGATCTGTCTTTTTTTTTATACCTCGAAAGTCCTCTAAAATGAACTTTAATCAATTATCTGATATGTATTCTTTGGTTTGTTTTTTTTTTAATGAAAAAACCACAGAAAAATGTCTTGAAGTAACAGTCAAGAGGACTATGGCGGCGAATCACTTCACGGATATTATAGTTACAAGTGGTGTACCTACCCCAGGACGGCAGTCAGAACCATCATCATCAATCTGCCTACCGTTCTTAAATGTATAGTAATTGTATACGTATTATTAATATTGAATTTAACGTATCTGATTAATTAAATTGATTGCTTAATTATCTCATGCGGCTGTTAATTAAAAATTCAATTATCCACTTATTTTCGAATAATGGTAATCGAATGTCATTGAAAAGTAATTCCTGTTAATTAAACAATGAATGAGTGACAATGTAGCAATTGTATGACAAACGAGCTTCTTTAAATGACGAATCGATTCACAAATGAATTTAGCGACCCCTCGTCCGGACGCGCTGGTCATTCATCATTCGATATTAAGACTTGTTCATACTAAGTTACGTTTTGTGTTACAGACTACATTCTAACTCAGTATCCAAAACTTATTTTTAAAATATCAGTTAAACTCAGGCCCGCGTTCGACCGGTATAGGCAATGACTATTGTGCGTCAACGACTTCACACACTCTCCATCTCTCTCTCCTCTGCCTTCATAATTATTTTCATGCATGCAGCTTCTGCTGTACTTGTTCATCGTCATCGCGCGTCGTCTTCTAAATTCTCAAATCTAACTGTAACTGTAAATGTAACTTTTTTTGTATAAAGTGTATTCATCGCCAGATATGATAGATTGTAGATTCCTTGCAGGCTCTTTCTCCGCAATGGACCAGCTATGCGTGAGGTGGATATGATAGATATAGACCAGAGTTGCAGAGAAGCACGGTAAACATTTAGGAAACACAGAAAAACACCAAACTTTTATAATAAACTGTTCTTCTAATCTATGTCAAAAATTCTTAGTATCAGACGGTGCGTGAAAAGATATTTGAGCTCGGTAACTATATTCGTATTGAAAGCCACTCTACAGAAGACGAAGGCCAACAATTCAATGAATTTACTCAATATCGACAATACAGAAGCTATTTGAAAGCTACGTCCCTATCTATCATGACAAATTAGTTGGTCTCAATTGTAAATTCAATAAAGTGATGCTCAAACTCAAGCGACTACCTACACATCTCTGAAAATAAAGAAAACTAGTTGAGATTTTTTTAAAATAATAAATATTTATACAGTACAATTTTAACAGCAATTTTGGTCAGTTTTAATTGCTAATTACATAACGTAAATCTTGTCGCGTACCCTCTACGACCAGCTGACGTACCCCCAGCTGAGAAACTCTGATATAGAGTATGCGGAGTTGAATAAAATCTTCTTTCATAATCCGCTTTAACAGTTTAAGTAAAGGGGCTCATAAAGGAGTGTTACACTGTACAAGAATTTCATTACGATGACAATGTTGGGAACTTCAATTTTCTTGTTAGATAACGAGCGTTGTTGAAATTGTTTCAAGATTCTAAGACGAGGCCACTTTGACCCGTGGGCCGTGAACATACCCCAACATTCTCATTAGAAGCCTCCAAATAGCGTTTCAGTGTTTTATTTTCCAATTATCCGTTCATTTTTATTCGTTGAGGATCTACATTTTTGCGTCGGAAATTTTGCTTGTTATTGAAGTATTACGCTTAACATTTTTGCTATACAGAGCTTATTAGATTACCTATTTGTACATTTTTTAATATTAGTTAAACAATTACTTGATGAGACGAGATGAGAATACAGTTGTCAATTTAGGTCTTTCTTACCAGCCGCTGCACACTCCTTCTCATTTACAAGGTGAAAAACTCATCGAGCTTACTTATATGATATAGCTAAGCGCAGACACGTTCAATTTAATCCAAGATTAATCGATTATTAACAAATTCATCACAATATAATAATTCATATCTATAATACTATGCATATACTAGTATAATTATGTGGTAGATATATACGAGTATATATACATATTTAGGGGATTAAATTCAAAGATCTCAAATTGAAACATTACTCACAGTGTACATAATATTAACCCTCCATGTTACCATTAATCCATCAAGCCTATTGTAATATCAGCCATCGATTCCTCAGAAGGCCTCATTAACGCAGAAAGTAAACCAATGTTTCCATTATGTTTATTACCTAACTCATTTTCTTTTCTAACTTTCTATGAAGTTAATAAGGTTTATAAAGTACAAACAGTAATTATCTCAGACAGTTCAGTTGTAGCTAATTAGAAAACTTCACGTTCTCTACTTTCTATATATCAGGTAACCTTTAACTAAGAGAAGTTTCGTGTTTAAACAAGAATTTTCTTCCTTCTTTTTCTGTTACTTTGATAAAGGTTTTTATACATGCTAAGTGTTTTTTTAAATGCTAGATTCATAGAAATATATACTAGAGGTGCAAACATCATACTTTTAACATAAAAAAAGCATAGGTCGCTTCAAACGATTTGACAATGTTGCCGTCAAGTCAAATACTAACTTACAGAGAAGCGTTATTGCACATCAAGTTGCATATATCAATGGTTAGATTACAATTTGTTTGCCTCCCCATTTTATTTATACAAAAATCAACAAACCAAATCTCGTTTCTTAAAATAAGTATTTTTTTTCTTCTTCGACATGAATACAATACAATACAATTGTCACCATTGGCATATTGACATCTGATGGACACATATCTCTCTTTCCAGTGCCAAGTCTAAAACCATTTCAGCTTAGGATACAAATTATATAGAGGCTAAATTTATCAGGACCTCATTATTAGAATGTTATAAACCTTTTTTTTAGTAAAGTCTTAAAACTCTTAGCTGAAAGGTGCATTGAAAATTACTGAAGGATTTCTGTTGAAGGTTTATGTTTCCAGATCATGCATAGGTTTATTGCGATTTTAGGATATAATTGATTTATTCCAATTAATTTTGAATAAAAGAGAAGTACGAAATAATGATAATGTAATTGGAAGTACGTCTAGATTTTTTTAATGCTTAATAGGCAAGAGTTTAACTGCACCCTGCCTGATGTTACGCAGTGATGCGGTCTAAGGTGGAGCACACTTGCCTATGAGGATTTACCCTTAATTTAAAGAGACCCGTATTGTATACGTACGGTATTGGTATGTTATAGAAGTATTATTACATCTGTATATTTGGAATAGCACTCAGCTATAGGATAATGAGATCACGGCCTAATGAAGCAGAAATCCTGTCGTGTCCAGCACGTAGGTAATGACCACGATTGTGATGCATGATGCAGTTTTGTTAAAACGATTTTCCACTGTATTCAGCATAGATATTGTTAAACGTGCAGTGATACAAATTTTAACATACCTACCTACATAAATTTATGTTTGAGTTCATTTTAATAATTATGATTAGGTATTTTTGCAGCTTGGGCAGCTCCCCCGATGTTAAGCTAGAATGCGGTCCGGAACGGAAACAACTGCTATGAGAGTAATTTCTACAGCTTAAGGAGATGAAGATGCACCATCAGGTTGACAGAGCATATTCCTTATACTTGACTACTTCTAACCTGATCCGAAAACACCACAAGATCACTTCCCGCGGAATGTAGTGGTAATACCCGACGGCAAACTAGACTAATAACCACCATCAGTCTGCCTACCGCTCTTTAATGTACTAGTTGTTGCCCGTAATTTCGTATGCGTATTAAAATTATGGGTTTTTATAATGTCCCAGATCTTTTATATATTCATTAGAATTAATAATATTAATATAATTTAAAAAAAACCGATATATTAGACTATCTCTTTGACCTAACGATAAAACGTGTATACTTACTTATCTTATTAGAATAATGTTAATTTTATAGTCGAAAATTGTATTTTATTTGAATCCAACAAAAGTATTATTTCTTATTTTATTTTATAGTTATTGTTCGTAGTTTGAGAATGCGTGACATGTTAATGACTACGTATTAGCATATGAACGGAGTAACAGGGGTCATCTTGACGCTAAAGGATTAGGTGTTAATAGGTATAAGGGTTAAGCTTATCTTAGATATAAATGGGCATTATTCATGTTAAGCGGTCCACTGACAAATATCTTATGTGATGTTTTGAAATTATGACCTGACTGACACTCATTTCGGTACATTTAACACCTAGTAGGTATTTTTTATTGGTACATAAAAACAATCAATTCTTTATAATTAAAAAAATATATTTAAAAAAAAAGAACAAGTGAACAATAAAAAAATGTTTAAATAATAAAAACCTAAATAAATAGAAAACAAAAAAAAAATGTTTTATAATAATTTTAATGGAATACTCACTTTATTTCTTTTTTCCCCCTTTCTACCTCTATCGTTGTTTTAGACTCACACCAATCAAGTGTACTCTCTTTTTTGATATTATTGTTATCATCAGTTAAGGATAGAAACATGAAAACTTAAAATTTGAAACATTAGTATTTTGACCAGCAATAACTAAACTATACGCTATATATACAAATTTTATTAGAGATTGTTGAGATATTGGTTTTTTCCATACACAAAAATATTATGTTGGGCAGAAAAACATATCATAGGGCTTCCCGAGACAATATCGAGGAAACTCGTTACTTTTTACGAGGAAAGGGTGTGAATAACACTCTTCCGGCAACACAAAAGGTGGAGAACCAGAATAGCTCTGAATTAAACGACGTACCGAAAACCATTCTTAAAATATATTGATGTATTTTAGTATGTGCTCATTTTTCTCCCAAACTCACTTAAACGTAGAGGAATCTTGCGGAAGAATACACCCTCCTCAATATTATTTTAAAATGTGAACAATAAAAAGTAGCATTCGCGACAATGTCTACTTTTTTTTATTTTAGCTCGGCACGTGACAACACTCCGCTTCATGTAAAGCTAGAGTGCGGTCTAAGAATGAAACAACTGCTACTACAGAGAAACCTCTACAGGCAGCAGTCGCCTCCACTATGCTGGCTCGAGGAGACGAGCATATACCATCTAGATTGACAGTGCACACTCCTCTCGTTATACCTGGCTACTTTCAAACTATTCCCGAAACGCGACAAGGTCACTTCATGAGTGTTACATTCAAAAGTGGTGGTACTACCCCAGGACGACAGACTGGACAAATAACCATCATCAGGTATACACTTTCTTATTTCCCATTGAGATTCATTGAATTTATGAAGATAAGTATATATTTTAAGAAGAAAAAAAAAGAAAATACTGTTTATTTAAGAGATTTTTTACGGTTCTTACTACGAGAATCGAGTTTTATTTAATATTATGATTTTCTTAAGTTAAAAAAAATATAGTCATTACAATAAAGGTCGAAAAGTTGAAACTTGACGCTTCTCAGGTACTCGTGTATTGTATCATGAATATTGAAGATTTCATAACGCTGGCACCCGCATGACGATGGTAACATAAAATTTTATATGAGAAGACGGATGTGCGGGAAATTGCCCCATCTATGATGCATCTTAATCCCGAAAAACATACCAGCTCATTGGACTTTTATTTCGCTTTTTTATTACACCCCAAATACGGTACCTGCGTAAAAAAATTAATCCCATAACTTTGGATATACGACATAAAAAAATTGAACACATAAAATAATAATGCAAACGTATACAAAATATACCCGAGCTAGGATACCCTATTCTATGGGTACCAGAACTACGACAACATTTTTTTATTAAATTACTAGCTGACCCGGCAAACTTCGTACCGCCTCAGAATTTGATTTCTGAACGACTTTTAAATTTAATTGATTTTTAAACGACGGGACGAACATGATATGTTTGATATTCAAATCAAAGAAATAGCTTCTAAGGGAAAGCGAAATTGTTGTTTTTACTATATTCCAAGCATTTTTCTCATATTTACCTTTTTTAAACCTTCCCTGGACTTCCACAAATAATTCACAAATAAAATTAGCCAAATCAGTCCAGCCGTTCTCGAGTTTTAGCGAGACTAATGAACAGCAATTGATTTTTATATATACATAGATAAAATATAATGAAAATTGAATAGAAAAAATAATACTTACTTATTAATATATTTGTTACATCTTATTAAATATTTGTTTAGGCCGGGAATCGATTCTGACACCTCCGCGTAACAACGACCGACAAAAAAAACGTTAATAATAAAAAGAAGCAATGTTTGTTCGTTCAATATTTATTTACTTTACAATAAAATTCTAAGCTAAAATGGTTTATATAAATGTATCATTAGCAATTAAAGAAGATTCCAATCCTCCTTGATCATGTCTGCTCCTTTTTCGGCGACCATCATTATCACGCCTTGTGGGTTACCTGAAAATAATGTGTACATTAACAATAACTAAATCTATTTTTAACCGACTTCAAAAGGAGGAGGTTATCAATTCGTCATGTATTTTTTTTGTGGCGAAGTCCGCCGACCGATTTTCAAATAGATTTATTCTAACTATTAAACACTAAGCTACCTCCACCGCATTTTTTGCTGCTTGAATTTGAATTGAATATGTAAAAACAAATGCAATAAAAATAAATAACAATTAAAACTTCAAGGTACCTAAATACTAATTTGTTTTATCTTAACAAAATTAGGACGATTTTTTTAAAATTCCTATGATCTTTCCTATACTAGTGAGTATCATAGCAAGCCCACGTTCATTCCAACTCGACCATACTCGCTTTAAACCAATCGTGTTTAGTCGTGGAACCGTTATTTTGTTTTGCTTATTTCTGTGAAACTATGTAAATTGATAAAATTAATAGAATTTAAATAAACATACCAGATGGTGGTGAAGGCATAGAAGATGCATCGATAACTCTGAGTTCTGAAATAAATCGAGGCAAAATTATTTACCTAACGTTAAATAATTATTAATTGAAAGCTTTGTTCTTATGTACAATTCCTCACAAAAATGCGAGACTCACTTTCGACATGATAAACTTTTAACCCTGAATCAGTGACTAGACTAATAGTAACAGTACCGCACTGGTGATTTTGCGGATCAGTATAAATCATAGCCATACATTAAGGAAGAATTCATCAAACCATTCTTCTCCTTCTTCAAGACATTTTGCTGTGTATGTTTCATCAAACTTGATACCCCATTTAGTTTGTAATATCTGTAAATTTTATGACATTATCATCATCCGATTCATTCAGCTTGTTCTAAGAATACACTTACTTCGGAATTGTCATTTTTTAATATATGCCGCTGAATCTTTTAGCATGACCATGTCATCTGAATTAGTAAATATATTAGCAAAGAATAAAGGCGGCTCCAATGGATCTGAAGAGTTTATTGTCACATAGCCTACACTCCTCGGTAAGACAGATAAACCTGTAATTCTGCAAAACCAAGGAACTTAATTGTAATGTATTGGTATAAAAATAATATAATATAAATAAGGTAGATGTATATTTGAATGAAAAATAAATGATTCAGTTGACAACCTACTGCCTTGTTTAATTGACGTCCCAATTGGCGACGAGGCTATCGGTCTTTCGTTATTTTAATATTATATTTGTGATCGCGTACGTATTGGTGCTGTCAAGATGCCTATCGGAAAAATTGAACCGTTTCACATTGCGTCAAGACAATGGCCCGCTTACGTGCGTCGAGTGAAACAATATATACAATTAAATGAAATAAAAGAGGAATTGACGGTAGCTTTATTAGTAACTGTCGTTGGCGAAGAAACGTACGAATTGATGTGCGACCTATGCGCCCCCGATCATCCAGAACAGAAGACCTTCGATGACCTGGTGAAAGTCGTAGAAGACCATCTCGAACCCCAACGCTCGGAAATAGCCGAGCGTCACGTGTTTCGTCTGAGACGACAAAAAGGAGGAGAATCTCTCAACGATTACTTGCAAAGCTTAAAGCATTTAGCGGCCACGTGCAACTTTAAGTCGAACCTGGAAGAGAATCTTCGGGACCAATTCGTCTCCGGGTTGGCGAGTGACGACATGAGGTCGCGGCTGTTCGCAGAGAAGGAATTGCAGTATAATAAGGCAGTGGAGTTAGCTCTGGCGCTGGAGGCCGCGGAGAAACATGCCGAGACGAGCGGGGGAGCCTCGGGGGCTCGCATGTCGGCCGGGGCGGTGTTGAGCGGCGGCAGCGTGTGCGCGACGGGTGCGACGAGCGCGGCGGGCGAGGGCCTGCATGCCGTGAGCGGGACGCGCGGTTCCTGCTGGAGATGCGGCAAGCCTCACCATCCGGATAAGTGTCGTTTCAAACAATATTCGTGTGACAAGTGTCAACAAAAGGGTCACTTAAAGGTGATGTGTAAAAAATGGCCTGTTAGTGGTAAAAATAGTGGTCAAAGACGGCATAATTTTATTGAAAACGATTCCGATAGTGATATGTACAGTATGCGGGTGAGTGCGCGGGGTGATAACCCTTATTTTGTAAAAGCAAAGGTGGACAATATTTGTTTAAAATTTGAGTTAGATACGGGAAGTAAAATTTCGGCAATAAATGATGTGGATTTTAATAAAATGTTTAGTCATAAGTGTCTTAATGTAGATAATATAAAATTAATATCTTATTCGGGTTCTCGAATCGATACCTTAGGATTTATCACTGTTAGTGTGACAATAGAGGATAAAACTATTGATAACTTGTCATTGTATGTTATTAAGAACGGCGGTCCGCCACTATTAGGTAGATTATGGATGAGGCAATTTAATATTAATGAATTAAATATAAACAACATCGCCTCATATCCTAGTATTTTTGTTAATTGTGATAAGTCTAAGGATCGAATTGTGAATCAATTAATGACTGATTTCCCAGAAGTATTTACTGATCAATTAGGCACTTGTAAAAAATCAATAAGCTTGCAACTTAGTAATACTGAACCGATTTATTTGCGCGCCCGGCCTGTTCCGTTAGCATTGCGGGGGGCTGTCGAGTGTGAACTTAATAGGTTAGTGCGAGAAGGTTCTATTTATCGCGTGGAACATTCAGAGTATGGTACGCCTATAGTGCCAGTAATAAAAAAATCGGGCGAAATCAGGATATGCGGAGATTATAAAATGACAATTAATCCCAAATTAAAAAGAGATTATTACCCGTTGCCGCGGATCGATGAACTGTTCGCATCATTAAGTGGCGGACAAGAATACTCAAAAATAGATTTAACGCGCGCGTACATGCAGGTACCACTTCACGAGGACTCTCAAAAATACACAGCTATATCTACACATATCGGAAATTTTGCGTACAGTCGTACGCCATATGGTTTATCTTGCGTACCGGAGAAATTCCAAAAGCTGATGGAGGAGACTCTGTGCGGGCTCTCAGCTACGGTGTTCCTTGACGACATATGCATCACGGGTCGTAGTAGGGACGAACATGTTAATAATATACGCGCGGTACTCAATAGACTCAAAATTATGGGGCTTACGGTAAAAATAGAAAAATGTTCATTTTTGCAAAATAGTGTGTCGTATCTCGGATTTATCATCGACAAGAACGGTTTACATCCCGACCCGAGCAAAGTACAGGCTATAGAGAAAGCTCCTACACCTCAGAACGTCACACAGTTACGAGCATTTCTAGGACTATTAAATTATTATTGTAAATTTTTGCCTAATCTCAGTACTATGTTACATCCTTTACATTTATTATTTAAAAAAAATAGCGTGTGGCAGTGGACCGAAGCTTGCGAGTTAGCATTCGTCAACGTTAAAAAGTGTCTATTGAGTGATCGTGTTCTTGCGCATTATGAGCCAAATATAGACGTGGTGGTATCAGTCGATAGCAGTTCATACGGTATCGGCGCAGTGCTGGCACACAAGTACCCGGACGGCAGCGAGCGGCCGGTCAGCTGCGCTTCGCGCACACTCAACGAAGCCGAACAAAATTACAGCCAGTTGGATAAGGAAGCCCTCGCAATTTTTTATGGGGTGATAAAACACCACCAGTACTTATACGGACGACAGTTTACTTTACGCACAGATCATAAACCCTTAACATATATATTTGGACCTAAAGGCGGCATTCCACAGACGGCCGCGAGTAGGTTACAACGGTGGGCGGCGAAGTTGGCCGCGTATGACTTCACGATTGAATATGTCAGCTCGTCGAACAACAGTAACGCAGACGCCCTGTCGCGATTACCATTAATTACATGTAAACAATCGCTCGAAGTAGGTACGGAGGTACATTATCTTAATTTTGTTGAAAATACGGTACCAATTAATTGTAAAGACATTGCGTTCGAAACGCGCCAAGACACAATATTGAGTAAAATTTATGGTTATATTATGTTCAACTGGCCCTCTAAAATTGAAACAGAAGAGATTAAACCGTTCTATTACAGACGTGCGGATTTATGTATCGAACACGGGTGTATAATTTATAAATATCGAGTAGTAGTACCGAGTAAACTACAGAGTCGGGTGTTGGCGGAAATTCACGACGGTCATCTTGGCATTGTTAAAATGAAATCTATAGCGAGAAATTATGTATATTGGCCATCTATCGACAAAGATATCGAAGAATTATGTCGCGAGTGCGGGGCTTGTAGGCAAGTTCGAGACGCCCCCCCTCATGCGTCCCTCCACCCCTGGGAATTCACCTCCGAGCCGTGGATGCGTTTGCACGCCGATTTCGCACAATTCGGAGGTCGTTATTATTTAATTATTATAGATTCGCATTCAAAGTGGCTAGAAGTCGAACAAATTAATAAAATTACAGCAAAAGAAACAATTAATATTTTAAGATGTTTATTTTCTAAGTTCGGTTTTCCTGTACAACTCGTCACTGATAACGGACCCCCTTTTAGTAGTTCGGAGTTTAACGAATTTTGCGCGAAAAATATGGTTAAACATATTACGTCATCGCCACACCGACCTCAGGCGAACGGGGCGGCTGAAAATGCTGTAAAAACTGTTAAAAAGACGTTAAAAAGAGCCGTTTATGAGCAGGTGGATTTACCGTTGGCATTGAATAAATTTTTATTTCAATACAGAAATTGTGAACACGCCACTACGGGAAAGTCGCCGGCCGTAGCCATGTTAGGACGACGTTTACGCGGGCGATTAGATGCACTCCGCCCGCGCACTGCTGATGTGGTGTGTTCGGCACAACAAAGACAAATCACGGCCGCTGGCGGAGTTACAAATAAACAATTAAAAATTGGTGACACGGTCTTAGCTAGGGATTATTCGGTTAATAACTCTAAGTGGACCGAGGGTCGCATCGCTTCACAGACCGGGCCCGTTTCATATAAGGTTGATGTAGGAGACGGTACGCAGTGGAGACGTCACTCCGATCAACTCCTTCCAGTATCTCGGGCTCGATATTCATTATCATGTACCGGAAATAAAATGAGTAAATCGGATGTGCAAAGCCCCACCGTGTCGAGTAAAAATACATCTTTAATTTCTAATAGTGGAGGGGAAGGTAATGATGAGAGTTTTAGTGACGACCTCTTTGAATCGCCTTTAGTCTCATCAGAGTCGGTGGAATCGAGTCCGAGCTCCCCACCAATCACGGATAGGGCCAGGCGTGCATTATTGCGAGAACAAAGAAAAATAAATTATAAAGGTGACTAAATAGTAATATTTAAAATAATAGGTATCATTTCAGTTTATGAACTATATATCAATTTGTGTATTTCATTTTTCATTACTTTTTATAAATAGTTTAATATATTTTCTATAAATAGGTCAAACACTTAATCATCTAATTAAAGTTTGTATGTATGTTTTGTTGTTAACCAGATTGAACCATTATATTTTGTTATTGCTATCTATAAGTTTGTTTTGTTAACTTATTGATGATAATAGATTTAAGTTGGGGGTGGTGTAATGTATTGGTATAAAAATAATATAATATAAATAAGGTAGATGTATATTTGAATGAAAAATAAATGATTCAGTTGACAACCTACTGCCTTGTTTAATTAACATGCATAAATTAGCAAAGAAACCGGAATTGCATGTGTTAAAATTTTAATGAGATACTTACGAAATGTTCATTCGGTCATTAGGATTTGAATTCACTACAGGTTCTCCAATAGCGCCACTTGATGAACATTCTGCGTAATATCCATTAAAAAAGAATTGAGGATCTGGTTGTTTATTCTCTTTGTCAGCCAAACAAGCATTGTCTTGAGGTACAGTACGATACATCCAGTCCAATTTTGGACAATTTGGATAATTTCTATAAAATGATGAAGTTGCAGATGCTACTGGCTCTTCGTCTCCAGTTTCAATTAACAGCACCTGTATTTTAATTAAAACTATTGAAATTATTTGTATCGTGTCATTAGAATTAAAATTAATAATTACCGTAATATTGGGATTTTCAGCAAGTCTCGCTGCAACAATTGCAGCTGTGCCCCCACCAACAACAATAAAGTCATATTCTTTATGCAGTACTTCAGTACTAGAAATTCTATTGCAGGGCTCAAAGGGCTCAACCAATTCACATCGGCCGTTTATGAATTCTTGAAGTATGCTCATGAATAATAAAAATCCACCGCATATTGGAGAATATGCTATTGTAGAACTCGTATGGGCACGAGCAACCCTATTTGGTAAAGTTTAATAATAATAATACGCCTTTTTTATCAAACCAACAAAAGTAAAATGAACCGGAGCAAATTCATCTATGAAAAATATATTTTTTTAAAATGTATTTGAAATCTAAATATGAAGTTTTAAATAGTTCATAGTCATTTACTAAAAGAAAATTCGCTAACCTAACCGAACTAACATAAAATAATTTCAATTCTGATAAAATTTGCAAACCTTCCTCTGCAGCGTACACGAACATTTTTTACTTTTTACTATTTACCTTATTTATTCGATTTATTGCTACAAATTAAAAAAGTCAACGTGCTCGTACAACCTTAAACGTACGAATTACGTGATTTCAAATACTCTCACAGTAACTCTTACATCTATATAAACCTATCAAGTCTATTAGATATTTACATATTTCTATGCAAATATCTACGTTTTTATGAACAATACACATTTATTTGTTTTTATGTAAATGACCGTCAGGTGTTTTCTACTACTGTTTATACACAAGTTTCCTATTAAAGGTTTTTATTAATACTCCCTTTACTATTTAACATTGCTTAAGAATTTGGATGATCACGATATTCTGGTGCATTAAGACGTTTATAAAATAAGTAATGCAAATGAATAAATATAACACAGCGTGAAATGTAAATGTCAATCACTATAACAAAATAATATATTTTTTTCTATCGACGAAAAAGCCATTTGTAAGTTTCATACACTACAAAAATCATCGTATGTATACGTCACGTAGAGTACGCGTACGTGTGTTCATTAATAAAAAATTAAATTAATTTTACACGTCACCGGAAAAACATAAATATATTCTCGACAATAAAAAGAATCACTTTTAATTTGAAAACTCCGCTTGTTTGATGTTTCGTAGAGGATTAAAAATGAGAAGTAAACAAAGCTACTTGAGTTTGCTATGAAAAAAGTTTTTGCGTATAAAACTCCAACGGACAGCGGCGGTGAAAAGTCAGATCACGTTTAAAAGATTGCTTTCATAGCGAACTGAAATGAATTTGTGATAAAAATTGTTTCAAAATATTTCACAAATAAATAAAACATATTTTTGGCATTAGCACAAACATTAAATAATCATTATTACTCATGTAAATATTTAAAACTACAACAAACAAACAATATAAATATCAGAGATCCCAATCTTCTTTTATCATGTCAGATCCTTTTTCAGCCACCATCATTATTACACCCTGAGGGTTCCCTGTAAAGAACAATTGTAGAGTAAAGCTAAAATTCTGTTATTTATTACAGTACGTTACACAATCTCACTATATTATCAACATGAACACTTTAACATTTAACTAATTTTACTATACGATAGATTATTTTATTAAAAGAAAAGCGTATAATAATAACGATCTTCTTTTTCATCTTGATCTTAATTTAATCTATGAATACAGTTTTTTTTTAATTCATAAATCTATAAATATACTTTTAAAAGAATTTGATATCCAATTGGTTGGGTCAATCTAAACTTTATCAATCAATTTAATTTTTAAATAATTACGTACAATGTACAATTTGAACATTTACCTGTCGGTGGTAATGGTATGGATGATGCATCTATAACACGTAATCCTGAAATAATTTCAGAAATGAATATTTCAAAACATAAACATTAAACTAATTAACAGTCACATACTTTCCATATGATACACACGTAGTCGAGGATCAATAACGTATCCTATCGCAGCCGTGCCACATTGATGATTTTGTGGGTCTGTATGAAACCTTGCTATACATTCTATAAAGTTTTCAGACCATTCTTCTCCTTGTTGAGCACATTGCGATGTCTTTTGCTTATCTAATTTTATCCCATATTTTGATTGTAATATCTACAAAACACACACTGCACACTTCATTCTCATTACAATAAGATGTCCATGCGATTAAAATCAGACGTCAATTATAATCTGTCATTTTCAATATAATAAGAAACAAACTAATTAAATGGCAAGATACTTACATCAGAATAAACAATTTGTTTGATATAGTTGGCTGCATCTTTAACCATAACCATGTCATCAGAATGAGAAAAGTATTTGGGATAAAACAGAGGTGGTTCTAGAGGATTAGTAGAATTAAGAGTTAAATATCCGACACTTCTTGGTAACAAAGCAACACCAGTGATTCTGTAAAATTAAATTAAAAAACACATTCGATGTGAGATACGATAATGTTAAAAAATTATTTACAAATTGTTTCATACATACGAAATATTCATAGGACTATTTGGATTACATCTGTCTACAGGTTCTCTATAACTTCCTGTTCCAGAACATTCGGCGTAAAATCCATTGAAAAAGAATTGCAAGTCAGGTTGTTCTCGTTCTCTGTCTGCTAAACTTGAGTATAATAAACCTGATACCTACATATTAAACATTATGTAATTTACAAAATTCCTAATATAGTTGCTCTTTAACAATATAAGTATTTACCTGCGTAATACCTGTAGATGTCATAATACCGTCTCTCTCAAGGAAGTAATCCATAGCTGCAGCCCAATTTAATATTCGACCATTTTCAACTTTATCGAGAACAAAGTTTAGATCAATGCCCAAGTGATTTCGTAGATTTTCGCCGACAGGTAAATCTGCAACTACTGGTATGTCGTGTTTTTCTAAAGTCGTTCTTGGTCCTATACCGGACAGCATCAAAATATGTGGCGTGTTTAAGGCACCTGCACACATTATTACCTAAAAGCATTCGATAAATTAGCATCGTTTATACCAAAATTACATTCAATTACCAAGCATAATTCATAAAATTACCTCTTTAGATGCACGAACAATGGACCTATTGTAGCCTTGTAGATATTCTACGCCATAAGCTTCTCGTCCTTCGATGAGTACCTTGGTCACCAAAGTATTCAAAAGTACGTGAATATTTTGGGAAGAACGTTTTACTGCTGGCCTAAGATATGCTCGTGATGGGGTATATCGCTGTCCATTTCTAAGAACAAATGATTGATCAGTAAGCTATTTTATTTAACACGAATTAGTTGAACATATTATTCTTTTACTTATTGAACGCTTGCGCAACTGTGAACCCTTCTGGTGTATTTGGATCGTTCATATCGTTGATTATAGGAAGATTTACGGAATCTATAGCTTCGAGGAGATCTTTAGCAAGTAAAGGTTGAAATCGGAACTGAAACATAAATAATACAAAATATATATCTTTAAAATTGACTAATAATTATAATAATAATAACACACTTGTTGTACTGGCATGGGTCCATCACTGGCATGAAATTCTGAACTAACTAAAGATCCTATTTGCTTATTATCTTCAAACTTGTAAAAATATTTCATGTTTTCTTCCCAAGACCAACCGATAGCTCCTTGGTCAACCCAATTATCATAATCAGCTTTATGACCTCGGTGGAACATCATACCATTTATTACACTTGATCCACCTAAATAAAACAATATTTAAATGAAAATATTTCATCGTACTTTCATAAATTGGTAATATTAAAGTAAAAATACCTAATGCCTTTCCTCTCGGCCACCAGCACCCTTTACGTCCTTGATCTAAACAAGCATCGTCTTGCGGTTGTGTACGATACATCCAATCTACGTCAGGGTTGCCAAAATAATTTCTATAGAATGAAGGCACCGCTGAGGCTACAGGCTCTTCACTACCAGCTTCTATTAATAATACCTGGAGATAATTACATTTTCTGACATAATATTTACTTACTCAACTTACTGCAGCTGTACAATGCTAAGATATTTGTCGGCAAGGGCTGGAGCTTCAGGGTTCCATTCTCAGTAGAAGCATTTTATAAATATGACATTATTTTTCATTTGTTTTGGGTCTGGATGATTTTGTTGTTCTTATCTCAGTTTGGCCAGTTTAGGTCTAGGGCATAGGTATTACAATACATCTAATAACATAAAAAGAGGGTAACTCATATTACACATGTTAATGCAAATTAGGGAAATACCTCATGATGTTTTTTTGTTAATTAAGCAAAGCTGCTGCTGTTAAGTACTTGATATGTGTCATTTGTTGTCTATGACAAGATTATTAATAAAACAGTCAGGCCACATAATGCGTGACGTGAAACGTAAATTAATCCGTTAATTTCATACATTACAAATGATTGAACGCGTCATTCACGTATATATGTGTCCTGATCTTAAATCACAATTAATATTCATCAATATATTTCATCCCTAATCATGGTAGACAGACTGACAATAGTTCCCTTTCAAGTGAAACACCCGTGTAGTGATCTAATCGCGTTTGTTTACTTTGGAAGTAACTAGGTATAACGAGAGGTGTGTGCAATGTCAACCTGGATAGAACCCATTCAACTCCTCAAGCTGGCATAGCGGAAGCATGTCAGTTGTTTCCGTTCATGTACAGCAGTCTAGCTTAAATGTGGTTGAGTCCAAAATTAAATACCTAAGTACATCGGACTTGGAAGAATTTAGTAAAAATGCTGCATACCTTAATATCAGGATTCTCAGCTAACCTCGAAGCGACAATTGGTCCAGCAGTTCCACCTCCAACCACGATAAAGTCATAGATATCATCCACAATATTTACACTGGATATACGATTACACGGTTCAACAATATCACAACGCCCATTCATAAACGCTTGAAGGAGACTCATAAAGAGCATGAAACCTCCGCATACTGGTGAAGACGCTATTGAGGGGCCGGTATCGTCATATGCACAGGAACAAGCCTATATTTTATTATTAGAATGTAATTTTTTCTAGTAAAAATAACAACTTAATTGTTATAAAAAAAAATAACCGTAAAAACATTACAAAATACAATAACGATTTGCTTATCGAATATAAATCTACGATTTGTTGCAATGATCGAGATGAGTTGCGAATTATGAAAGACTATATGCAAATGTAACCATTAAAAAATCCTCTAAAAATAATTGTGAACGTTATTGTAAAAATACATTAATTAACACGTTAACGGACAATAGGTACCACATTACAAGTTAACAACAATTACGCTGTGACACTGCTAAATTTCATACATCGCGTCAACTAGTATCAGAAAGCATGATAAAATGAAATCAGGTCCAGGTTCCAAACTCCCCATTATTAATTAGATTCCGAAGTACTTTTTTTTTAAATAAAATTAATACTCGTCAGGTTAGTGTCAGTCAACATGTTAAAAAGTATTTTAAAAAATTATATAATTAATGAACACACCTGTGGCGCAAGAATCATCGTACACCTCTATTATTCGGATACACTATCTATATATTATATTTTATCCTAAAAATAATTATTAACAAAAATTATTTAACATTTAAAACCGTAACTAATTAAAACACTTAAGTAAATTATGTAAATATGGAATGTCACAATAATTTATCGAGTAAGTTCAAATAGAAGATTCCGCGCACGTCCAGTTCATTATAAATAATACTTTATATTAATTAAAAATAGGAAATTGCAATGCACATTCTCTGTAGCAACATTTCAAAAAGGTCTATGATACGTGAATATGATTGTATCCAAAATAATGCCAATAACCTTGTCTCGCTTTACTTTTGAATGTTCTTTTCCGACCTTATCTTTATTCTTCCGGAATTAGAGTTTTATCTTTATTATCCTATTTACAAATTAAATTTAAATAATATCATAAACATTTATAACCTGATGTGAATATACTCTTAATATATTTACTTATTCATTCTTTCCGAAACAAAGACTTTGAGTTTTTTTTTTTGCAGTGGACCGTATTAAACAAGTAGAGAGAAATTAAAGTAAATTTATATAACACTCCGAACAGGTTAGGTAATAATTCATTGACTAAATTCTAATAACAACCGGTTCGACATGTTACCGATACATAAATAAAAAAATTACAACCTGCAAAAAAGGAAAACATGGCATTTCTTGTATTAAACATGACAGTTGGCTTATCTAAAAAGGGTATGATAACAGTTAACATACAAATTAATACTTTGTAAATAATAAGTTGTAATTGCTCACCTTTATTCCCATTGCTTTGTCAAGGCAGACACATAATCTTCACTAAACATTTAACAATAACAATTTTTAATATGTAGTTTTATATCACTAACACCAAAGGACATAAATATCGTCTATCTTACTAAAAATTTAATAGTTAAGTTAAAACCCATATCCGCTTTTAGAGTACAGCCTCCAATGTAATTGTCATATGAGCATGTAACGTATTTAAACCGGAATTCCAATGTAATAAAAAGTTTAACCAAAATATGGCAAAGCGTGGATATAAATTGCTTAGAAACGTGTTCACTTAATATTGACAATGGGTTCCTTATAAAAATTATTTAGAGTTTGTAAATTAAAAAGTAATCTAAAATCTTATTTATTATATTATTTTTTTTATAAAATGTATTTAACTAAATTAAAAAGATTTAGGACTATACTAAACTTTACTCTTTGTTTTTTTAAATGATAAATAAACGATATTACTTTTATTTTGATTACATTTTTTAAAACATTATTGATATAAATCAAACGATTTAAATACGATGATAAGTGTAAAATTTATTTATTATTTTATATTAGTGACATAATATATTGTATACTGCATAATATTGTGTATTCTCTCTCTCAGTATGAGAGAACCCGACCGAAAAATTTCCAACCCGGCAACAGACTATTTAAAATATCGCAATTCGCAACGAAGTCAACGGTCTTACATCACGTTTGACGCAAAAAGTTACAAAAACTTAAATACAAATGATCTAAATACGACATTGAAATGTTCATAAAATAAAAAGACTGTTGCAACCTCACTTGTTTTATATTACAAACGCTTAAAGAAACAAAGTAAGTTGCCTAATTAGTTAATGCGTGTTAAAGTCACGATCAAGGACGCGAGTTCTGTTCCGTCTCCGCAAAATACCGGATACTGGTGGTAATAAATCTGCGAGGTCTCACTACTGTGAATGGACTAATGGAACCGCTAAACGCTTTTGATAATAAAATACATACGGAACCTTAAAAATCACTTGGCAAAATATGAATTTAATTGAATGAATGCAGAGTGCAAATTTCGATGCAAGGTCATCGACCCTCATTGTTGTGAAGAATGACACACATTATCTTATTAAAATTATTTCAGCGTGAGAATTAAAACTGCGATATCTTTTAATTATACTTAAATTACTTCAATGTAATGCTATTAAAAATATATACATATTTTTTAATTATTCAAAAATAAAATAAATAGCTTTTGACCACTAACACAATTAATAATAGTATTATTCCTGAACAATGTATTTTAAAAATAATTTCTACTAACGTTTGCCTGAATCTCAGTGTTATACCAAACTAAGTACTAATCTACGGAGAATGGACACTTTTTTTTGTAATTAGCAAAATTTTTACAGCAAAAAACTTAATAGTTTTAATGTCCTCTAAATATTCAAGTTCGAGGAACCTTTGAAGGTTTTTCCAGATTTTTTCTCATTACAACACCTAATTGAGAGGTTCTTGTTCCCTTAATTTAATTGTGTAATTTTTTTGCACTTTTTATTTTAATGTTAGGTGCGCAACTAAGTTCCCGCTGTTTATTGATGAAAATGCAACTTTATTGTGAAAAAATGTTTACAAATGATAGCGATAACTTTTCCCATCTTTCTGGCAGAGCTCGAGCTCGAGTACCGTCACGGTAGAAGTGTCCGTCTTTTGAGGTTATCCACGAATCAAGCCATTTTGATATGTCTTCATATGAGCGGAACTGCTGATTAGCCAGATCATGTGTCATATAAAGACAAAATATTTAACACATACAATGAGTATTGTCGGCATACTGACATTACATAAGTTTCATACATTTCATGCGTACGTCACGCAACTGTGTGACGGAAAAAAAAATCATCGCAAATAATAATAAAAAAATAATTACTGATGGTATTAAAAGAAGCCGTGGCGGTGATCTAATATCGTATTATATGGATGCTCAGCTACACAGCGCTTGCGTGAATGCGTCGATGTTCCTCTATTCCTCTATTCTTCTTCATCGATAGTCCTTATTAATGTTCATCATAATTTAATAATAATAATAATAATAATAATCCCAGCATTTGTATATGCCGAAAATTACTACTTAATTGCAAACGATAAGTATGTTTATTCTCAAAATTTAAATGCAATTAAAATTCTTTAATTACAAAAATAAAATAAAGTGAATCCTCGAGCTAATTTAAAAAGAGACGACCTTAATATGACAATCACAAGGCTAGAAAAAATAGGCTACCTTAACACGTGAGATAAGAGCTCACTATTGTTATACAAGTAAATACCACCCGCATGATTAACATTTTAAAGATTTCAAAACTCCAAAGCAACCTTATACCGTGTACTCACTTAGCGTTACTGTTACCAAACACCAGAGAAGTTCGCGAGACCGCTGTCATCGGAACGTTATGCGTTTGCAGCGAACTTGGCGACTGACAGTTTTTGTCGCGAATCTCGTGGCGTATCTACGAATATTTTTGAGGATTCAAGTCATCATGAGTGATTGGAACACCCCGCCCTTACGGTTACACTGATTGTTGACATCGCGTACTCATCAGAACGTTGCTGTATCTGTAAGCTCGCTAATGAGTACGCGGCATTAGAATACATGTCACATAAAAAATATTAATACAAGTCATGATATAAAATCTACTTAATCAATAATAGAAATGAATAGAGTATCCTTTTGTAGGCTAAGCCGATGATAGAGTTTCTCTCTGGGCAAATATGTAAGAGATCCAGCAAATATTTTGTTGTTCAAGATAACTATTGACACCGACTCGACGACGACGTCCTTGTCCACTCGTTGAAAAATGTATTTGTTCTATTTTCGAGATTGTGTACGACAGGACGTGACTTTGTTGGTTTGTATGTGAAGAAATATCTTTATAAGATGCCAGTTAAGATTTATTTCAAATTTTATTTGCCATTTATTGAATGTCATATCACTCAAAGTTGAATTATAGAGTGATAAGCACCTAGTCGCGTTTTAACGAAAATGTACGGCCAGCAGTGTTGAGTCAACAACACCAACGAATAGCGGTGACGACTATTGCACATAGACATTTCTATAAAGGAAGTACCACACTCCACACGTACCTAAATATAAGACGAAGTGCAGTCCCATGCTAGACTACTATAAAAAAACTACAATAAAACTACAACTACAATGCAATTTTCCCTTCCATTTGCAGAACTCATATGTATTGTTAAGTAGTACATATAAAAAAACGTAGAGGGATGTAAAAAAAACTCTTTCATTAAGAGTTAAAGCGGGCGGGATGAAAACAAAGCCTACAAGGACCCGTGTTCATTGGCTGGTTGCTCACCCCTGCACTATTTGTCTAGCATGAAACTAAGAATCTAAGGGCTCTTTACTAACTACCATTAATAATTTTTTGCAAATAAATAAAACCGTTTCAACCCGAAACATTCGGCCCAAAAGTTCATCGACAATACTGAAAAAAAAAACATTTTTGTTAGTAGCAAGTCTAGCCTGAAAATAATTATCACTCTGTTCTCAAATAAAAAAAACTATTTGTCCCATCGGTCGAATCGGGAGTAATTTTTTCTACGTAAATTAATTTCTTTTATAGTATATATATATTAACAAATGTAAAATGCTTTTTAATAAACGGATAAAGCCTGAAGCGTTAAATTTTGTTCGTATATGATACATATTGTATTTCCGACACTTTTTAAAATATCTCAAAGTACAATTAAGGTTTATATTACGTTAAACCTCGTTGTTACGATATTATTAGTTATATCAAAGAACAGAAATAACGACAATATTATCTTTCATCTATAAAAGAAAGAAAACACAAAAGATGTTTATCAATATCCACCACAGTTCTTTGTAGTACAAAAAAGAAACACCTCTTAAATCCACTGCAACATCTTTTCGTGCTCAGATTTCAGAATAAAAGTACTTTCAGCTGATACTTCAATGCAAGAAAATGAGACAAAATAAGCGATAAAAAACATACCACTTGATGCTCGAGACAGACGGCCCTCGAGACAATGGAGGCCTCTTAACGCTCTACGTCATGCCTAAGCTTTGTCTGTGATCCTCATGTCATCCAGATGTACATATAATTAACAAGAATCATTAATGCTTGATGAAACTTAATTTCATATCTGTATATATTATATTATATTAATTATAATTTAACGGTTGTCGTATGATATACAGGTGAAAAAAGATATATATAGCAACCCATACCGATGTACGAGTATACATCGTATTTTAAAAATATTTGTATTATTTCTTAACATTTATTGGTCCAATATCAAGTACATAACATTATGGAACCATTATTTGTTAAGAATAAACATAAAACAACGTTGAAATATTAAAAACAAGCAATGCGCAACGCGAGATGGGCGTGCACGCATGTATTAGCGATGTTACGCGTCCATTGTGGATTGATAAAATAAATATTAGATCAAATTCTTAAAAGAAGCTATTAATTAAAAATTGCTTGCAATAACGTTATGCTATTGGTAGTGTACATGGTGTAAGGCTGGTACTTGCTTACAACGTCAGACTGGGGTAAATAATAGTCATTATCAATCTATCTACCACTCTTTGATAGACTAAAACCTCTAGTCGTCTTTACTATCCGGGTTTGAATAAACTCCTTGTATACATTCAATTAACGGAGAGCTTTTAACACAATAATATCTAGATTAATAATTATTTTCGTGGGAACAATCATTTTCTAAGATGGTTCAAATAACAGGTGGGACGAAATTAAATCATAACAATATATACCTTACATTAATATCAAAACGGTTCTATTTTAAATAACAAAAAGACTGATTGAAGATCAAAAGAGAAGAATACAGTGAGCGTATTAAATTCATACTTTATATTACATAAGCGATCTTTATTTAGCTCATTTATTTATACAATAAATGTTTGTAATTCATCAAAGTCGTGTCGCGTATTGGGATTAGCTTGAAATTACCCTGGTATAACGAGAGGAGTGTGCCCTGTAAAATCTGTACTGTGCCGGTATACAGAAAGCGACAATCTGCTGTCGAGTAACAATTATCTGACCGCAGTCTAACTTGACATCAGGAATGCAGTGCTTGCCTGAATAAATTAAACAGCATACAGCTGTAAAATCTATTACACATGTATATTTTTGAGACTTTCTAAGACATTATTAGAGTTGCCGTGGTCTAGCGGTAGATGGCATGAACTCACAATCGATGAGACTAGTGTTCAAATCTCACTATTCTGACCGGTATCAATGTAACTATGTTGTGTATTTTGATAGTTCAATGCCTATAATACAAGCACTTAGTATTAAAATAATGGGGAAAAGGGCAACAGATGTTAACTAAGTAACATTTCCTCAACTTTAATATTGTAATTTTTGTACCAGTTTGTATCGATCTTAATATATTTCTATACAAAAACATAAACGCACTAACATAAAATATACAAGTTTTATATTTATTTATGTACGGATTTTAATAGTAAAGGTAAATAGTAAATAATAAAATAGTGTAGGAGTCATTCCAGATTTTAATAGTAAACTTGCACCAATAAGAATTTTGCCGATTTCGTAGATCTACCAAAAAATCATCTTGGTTTTTACTAAATATTGGTACAGGTATCCTTTTAAAACATGGTGTGAGAGGCACCTCCCTAAACCCATACGTACACTTAGAATATTTTTCTGTATGTTTTTAAAGCAAAGAAAAAAAAACTTTTTTTATCTTGTAATTTTATGTGGAACAGAGTAGGTACAGAGAAACGGCGCATATGGTGGGCTCATAAAATCTTATATATCAATTTCCTCGGCTCAAGCATGTCTCATTTCAAGCCAGCATCAGACAATGCTTACAAAAGGTAATCTTGAGTATTAAGAATTTAATCTTCCTTCTTGGATGCAGAGGTTCTCTTATCTTTTAGGATGGATTATTTAACATAATCGTATGCCACAATTCATATTCTATTTTATTAAGTACTAGCTGTTTGTTGCTCGCAACTTCGTATGTATATAATTCATGTAGAATAATAAAATACTAAACTTGTCTAGCATTGAGTTAAACTAACGGAGTTACTCAATTGTTCTATAATAGTACTGTAATATAGTATGTAAAATAGTAATATAAAAATAATATTATTAACAACATAATAGTATATTTCATTTTGCATTAACAATTAGGTAACCATGGTAACCATTTTTTATTCTTACTATGATTAGAAAACCTTTTATCTAGGGAATCAAACGAATGCCAAAACCTTTACAAATAAATTGACTATTTAACGCAATACCCTTGAGAAATGATTGGTTCCCCATTTCATTCCCTATTTTACCCCATTGAGGGATGATTATGCAAAAAACGCTGAAACTCGATTCGCTAATTCTTACAAGTCTATATATGATTTTTTATATTCCTAACTTAATGACGGGGTGCCCATAAACTTTCATCCCCTATTTCACCCCTTCATCGTCCCCAGGATGCAATCTCTTTGCCAAATTGTATTGAAATCTGTTTAAACGTGAAAGGTAACAAACAGACTGAGTTACTTTCACATTTATAATATAAAGTACAGAAAGTATATAAATATAGAGCATTTATTAAAAGAGAAAAATATTGAGTAGATTAGTCTATATCATTATCATATTTTTATTATGAAAAAGTTGATGTAACAAACAAAAAAGTATTTTCCATGTAGACATACAGGTTACGTTTAAGAAGCGCCTGAATGTAGGTATTTGCCTGAATATTTCATTTGTGAATGTATTTGGTTGCAAAATTGTAAGATACTGACATGTTTATTTTATTATTTATGCCTTTTAATATAATGTTTTTTTATCAGTCTACATAAATTAAACACAGATAAAATATTAAATAAATCGAATACTATATGTATAGATACGACTACAAAGTCTACCAAACTAGGATTGTTCTATAGATATCAAGACAAGGACAACACAAGACCCAGACACAAAAAAATAAATATTTTTTCCGGTCGAGAATTAAACCCAGAACTTCCACATAACAAACTAATTCGTTAAACAATGTGTGATGTTGCGTGAATCTGTCAACTATACACATTGTTTTGAAACAAACCCGTGTTCTTTTGTAGCAGCATTGTTGATTAACTCCAAATATCATGTTGAGTGGGAACACTAAAAACAAAAATAAATATTTTTATATGACAAAAAATATGTAACAAAATTGTGAAATAATGCGAAAGTGCACCAGTGACCTTACCATATGACATAAAAAGGTACACCGTAGGAATTTGAGTCGGTAGCCTGGTAATGGGAAGTCCCAGAGTTTTCCTCGAGACACGAGGTATCTATAAAAAAAACTTGTTTTAAAGTATTTGATAGCAGAAAATATTTTAGTATAAAATATGCGAAAACGTTTTAAAATTCTGACATTAACTTACAGTTAAGTATTCCCGGTCCGTCCAGAAACTTTGTTTGAACTAAGGCCAACTTTAACTTCTTGGCGCTGAAGAATGGGTCCATTATGCTTTTGACTGATTTGTTATTTATAGGAGAGTCTTGAAGTCGGTAAATTCCCGTGAGACTTACTTTTTAAAATATGATTAAGGTATTATTATATTATGATTAAAATTTAATAGAAAAAAAAGTGATAGAATCGATACCAGATATACCGGTAGGTACCAGAGGAATAACTACGCGGACACTTGAAGTGCCAATGGTTGTGCGTAGTAAGCAGAGTACCCGTGCGTATAAATGGAAGACGTGGGTTCTAATTTTTCTTTTATTATTTATTAGCTCTGCATGTAACAGCATCCGCCTGATGTTTAGCTAGAGTGCGGTCCATCAAAGGAAACAACTGCTACCGCAGAGAAATTTCTACAGCCAGCAGTCGCCCACATTTGAGAAGACAAATGTGTACCATCCAGATCGATAGTGCACACTCCTCTCGTTATTCTTGGCCACTTCTAAATTGTTCCCGAAACGCGACAAGGTCACTTCACGGGTGTTACGTAAGAAAGTAGTGATACTACTCCTGAACAGCAGACTAAGCTAATAACCATCATCAGTCTGCCTACCACTCTTTAAATTTTAATTTATTGTTATTTAATAATAAAACTAAGAAGCATATATTTTTATACATAAATAAGGTTTATTTATATATGTATAGATATACTAGTAGGTACTCGAATCGAAGGTATTGTTAGAACATCAAAGGTTTCAGTTCTGCCTTATCGCTTTGAACGCTGAATGCAGCTAATGATAGACTATGTCAATCAATCGACGTTATCGGTGCTTCTATACCAGATGCTCTTAATTAAATTGGTCATATAGTGATCTTTGTCCAATAAGAAATACCAGTAGATTAGGATATAACTACAACCCAGCATTTTATTTAATATTTTCATTTTATTTTATACAAATGGTGTATCTAACCAAAAGCGAATAGATTGCATGGCATTTAGAGCGACCGTGGTCTAGCGGAAGCACGCGTGAAGCCATGATCGACGAGACTTGTGTTCGAAATGTAATATGTACTTTGGCCGTTCAGTGCCTATAGGCACTTTTAAAGAGTGTTAGGCAGACTAATGCATTTATGTGTGTACTTCTCTTAACGAGAAAATAATAGAATTAAACTCATTATTTCGTGTACAAATTGTTGTAGTAATAAATAATACCTCGATTTCCGACGTCCATGTTTTATTCAAGCCATAGTTACTAGTACGTGTTAACGGTCCCGTTGAAACTGGATATAAATTTTGTACGATTGATCCCATTTTGTATACGCTTTTATTACGTAATTTGAACGCAGTAACGTCTTTTATAGCTAGCTGTCTGAATGTGACAATGTTATTTACATATTTTTGTAGTTTTCATAATGGTTACGACCATGCACTTTCATGGTTGACACGAAAATAGTATCCAGAGAGAGAAAAGTCGCTGACGCTATGAAATCTCTACTTATTTTAGTTAGGAGATGGGCGTGAGCTAAGCTAAGCTATTTTAATTTTCCGAATTCATATTTATTCAAAATATAGAGTTCTAGCTCTATTATAACCAGAAAATATTTAATTTTTAACATTTAAATTGCGTGTAAAATAAATAAGATTACCTTGATATTTATAATGAAAATTTCGCTTAGGACTGTTACCGGAAGGCAAAAGTAAAACCAAAATGTTATTCAAAGGCTGAAGTGAAACCACATCAGAAAGATTCCGCGGCGAGGCGGTCACTCGCTGCAGTAGTCATATATTTGCATTATCTTGATTTGGGGAACTTGCTTTCATCTCACGTTTTAGGTATTTCAAATACAAACTGTGACACGAATTTCTAACATTATGTATACATACATATATATTTAAATAAATTCACATAGCTGTCCGGCGTAGTACTCCGCCTAAGATTAAGCTAGACTGTATGTATAAGAGCAGCAGCCGCCTGCACTATGCTGACTTATTGAGACGAATATTCATCGTCCGGTTGACAGGATCTACAACGCGCAACGCAAACATAATAAAATCATATCATAACATAAATATAAATGAAAACATAAACTCATAGTAAACCCAGCTTCCCAGCTGCCACGAGCAGACAATTTCAATCGTCTTGTTTTATATCTTTTACGTGGCCTTTTGTAGAGGAAACTTTGTTTGTTATAAATTTATCTTTTATATTTTTAATCCTTATGTTTACAGATATAAGGTATATTTTTCTATTAGCATTAATCAGTGTTAAAAATTTGGTACGACGTGCAAATAGATTAGATTATATTTTATTGGAATTGAAGACTTTGTAACTTTGACCTACACTTTTTATTAAAGTTTATTAGTATAGTTCTATATATCTATTTCTTAAAGTTCCATTAATTTTATTACTCAAATTATTCTGCCTAATTCTGTTAACTTTTAAGTAACAATAACTCGAAATAAACAACAAACAAAACTATTTCATTCAAATTTACAAAAATAAAAGTAAATAAAACCTCTGAAAATTAAGGTAAAAAATATCCACAGAAACGAGTTTCAAATCCCTCAATTTTTACCTCACTAAATTCACCAACTTGATTGGTTTAATTTGTAAAAAAAGTTCTAAAGCGTTTTCAAAAGGAAAAAATATCGGCAAAAAATATTTTCGTAATAATTTACAATAAAAAAGTGTATAGATATGATAGGCAGACTACGATTGTTAGCCCAGTTTACCGACCCGGTCTAGTACTACTCTCAGGTATCACTCGTGATGTAACTTGGAATCAACTTAGAAATAGCCTGGCACATTTTTCAGGCCGGCATAGCGGAGGCTGCTATACACATTGAGTGATAGTTCCTTTCGCTTACACTAACAGTCTCTATTTCAACATCAGACAGATTAGGATCACATAAATAATATTTTTTTCAGGTTTAATAAATCCTATTGATTTAATAAGACCTACTCCCTAAGTCCTATTTAAGACAAACGAAAATAGATACAAACAGCTTCATGTTTGTACACCGCAAATATACACCCACAATTTCCTTACCTGTAGCTATTTAAGAAATGTACCCTGGTATTTATTTCTCTGGAGAACTATAAATTTTCTCCTTTATCGCGGTTTCTAATGCATTTCAAATGGCCATTACGGTGACAAACGTGTCACTTCATTAGGTGGCGTTCCCGCACAAAATGTTTACCCGAGATTTACTAAATAGATCAGCCATCTTGTTTTTGAGGTGAACGCGGAACTGATCGGATTTGCTCGTATTTTCAAATCAAATATAGTATAATTTTGGACTTATGCCAATGTTTTTATATAGTTATTGCCGCTTATATATTACATTATAACTTGGAAGTGAGCTACACTATATTTAATATATTGCAAAGAAAAAAACTAAAGTTATAAGGTTGGAACTGATATGAGAAAGTTCATAACAAGTTACATTGAAAGACACCTGCAAGGATTCAAAAAGAGTTCAGTTCTTGTAGTGACGTTTGGTTTTTTACTTAAAATGTGACTTCGATATTAGTTCCAAAAGAAAAAAGAAAGTAATTTAATTTATAAACTTTATTTATGTAAAAATTTAAATTTATTTTTATTTAAATTTAATTATTTTGAACATAATATGAAAGGACGCTTTGTGCGTGTTCTTTTTTTTCCTATTCCATTTTGATCATAATTTAATTAGTTTTTACTATGCAAAAATTTAATTTGAAAAAATAACCGACAATATTTTATTTTTCTATGTGTTTTTTCGATTAAAAAATAGCAATATGGCGGAACAGAAATATACAATAATAAAGTTTACATTGAAACTTAAACTCTTCATCCAGACAGTGTTATGCAGATTAGTTTCAACAAAGTTGTAATGAAAATCGATATAAAGTTATCGATAAGTTTGTAGTCGAACAACACTGTAGTTGCTCGTAGCTTCCCAAGACGGGGTCGTGACCCGTTCGCCAGGTGTTAGTTATCGAGATATCGCCCTCAAACCATCGACGAGAGCGGTCTGGTGTAAACTGCCATCTATTATTTTATTTTATAGCTCAAGCTTTACTGTTGCTGAAGCAACGCTTTCTTCTATAAAATTATTGTAAACCTGTCGTTACAATGAAAAGAGAAACTCAATTTTCATCGTTTACTTTCCTATATAAATCTGGTTGTAAAAACTTGAAACGCTCTTAAAAATTTTCTTTACATTTATGTATATGGCTTTGTATAGCGTAACATAGTTTTAAGATTTTATTTCTACACAAATGATTGTGAGGTTTTTTCCTCTCTTTTACGTCACGTTCCTCTTAGTTTATACAGGTTTTGTTTTGCCTCATATGAGTTCGTTATTTTTTTATATTCATTGTTAGGTATACATGTGTAAGTTATGACGTAAAGAATCCTCCGGAAATGTTTGTTATAAGTAACAGTTGAATTCAGATGAAGTTTCAATTTCCAAGTCGCCAAATTGAAGTGGACTGGGCTGAGCCCCATATCTGATGCTTAATGGATAAAGTCCACCACACTAAAATACATATCAGGACAACCTCGACAGTTATTGTTGAACTTACAAAATATGACGAAGGCTTTTATTCAGCAGTGGTACATTACATAGACTTTAATAATAATAAGAATAAAGTTTAAACCGTAGTTTAAATGTATAAAATCATTATGATTATGTTTTAAAATGTTTATATTATAAAAATGATAATGCAGTTTTCAGAAAACACCTGCAGATCATCGGTTTTGCGAAGTAATTGAAAATTGTAGCTGCGTCCCGTAAATAATACTGCAGGCTGAGTACCCTGACGTTTTAATGTTTTATGCACAACGCTACTACGTGTTAATGGTTCACGATGAGCCCTGGACATAAATTTCGGGGCTTTTATCCCATTTTTGTTCCGCTTTAGAGCGCAATTTGCCAGTGGTAGTGCTCTCACTGCTATGTGTATATTTAATCATTGAATTATTACTATAAGAGTTTTTTAAACAAATTTGTTTACGTATCTCAATATTTTATTAGTTTTTTTCAATATCTTATCATGCTAAATAAAATCGATTCTTTTTAGTTATAAATTAATTTAATATCAATTTGCATCTCATTACTGGAATTATTATTATTTATTGCATGTCACAGATATATGTATATAATGTGACGCCGGTAGTGGACTAAGAGTAGAAGGATGATGTTTATGTATCCAGGCTGGTCTGAGTACCACCAATTTTAAGCCTGAAAGTAGCCGAATTGAAAACAAGCTGAATCTATTCAGTCAACCAAGACTGTACACATTTGTCTCATAAGGTAGGCATAGCGAAGATGACTGCTGCCTTAATATTTCCTCTGCTCATGGGCCGCACTTTAGATAAGTTTTTTTTTATTATTTCCTTAGAAAAATAAAGTCTAAAGCACACAGTAACTTACACTAAACAAAAACCTAATCTCGCCATAAGTGTTCTTTAAAGGTTACAAAAGCACACTTTTACAACATAACAGACCTGGAATAACAACTTTCTATCACACATTAACCACAAAGTATCAATAAAGGCGTATATAACTCGAGAACAACAGAGTTTCAATGTATTCTGCCGAAACGACGTGTAAGGGGCTATTTACTGTACGATTTTACGATAAATGCCGCCATTTGTTGGACGCCATTACAGCTTGATGATGCTGAGAATGGCATGAAGGCTGCGCAATGTTAAATTGCATTTTTAAACTATTTACAACGTGTGCCGGGACGAAATGAAAGAATTTAATTACCACTGAAAATGTGTTCGTATATAAAAATTACATTTTATTATAATAAATAATATTTATGTAATATTTTATTTTGTATATATTTTTTTTATTGTAGCTCGGCATATGGCAATAGTCCGCCTGATGTAAAGCTATTATATGAACGGAAACAAAACTGCTAGTACAAATAAATTTCTACAGATAGCAGTCGCCTCCGCTATGCCGGCTCGAGGAGACGAATGTGCGCCATTCAGATTGACAGTGCACACCTAGATACTTCCAAATCGTTCCCCAAACGCGACATATAACAATGTAAGATTTTGGTACACATAATTAGAAAATTTTGTGCACAAAATCTACCATGAAGATGTACCAATATTTATTATCCTGGGGTAATACCCCTACTTTCATGTGTAACGCCTTTGTAGTCATATATACTGAGGAGAGTTCCTCTTCAATGAACGTTGCACTTTCGTTTCCTAAAGCTAGTATAGCGACAATAACTGCTTCCTGCAGACGTTTCCCTATAGTTGGATTGGATTGGAGTGTGGTCACGTTTGAAAAACATCTAGTCATCTATAGTGTCACATCTTTATGTACACAGAAGGTGACACTATACAGTGGTGAGTTACAAATAATTTCCTTCATCAATCTACGCCCACATACACCACTAAGAAGCTTTTTCATCACTTAATACAATTTATTTAAATGACGTATAATGTTGCAATGAAATGAAATGAAATTTTGAAATTTTTTATTTGCTCTTAAATAGTAAGTACTCGGTCTCTTGACATGCAAGATTATCTTAAAAATATACACACAATTTTTAAAATTATTAAATTATACAAATAAAATCAAATTATTAAACATTAATTAGCAAAAAATTATTAAAAATATTAAACAATTAACATAAAATTTATATATATTTTTTTCTTATTTCAGAAATGTCTTCACAGTGTACAGATGTCCTAACAATATCGATATTGCAAAAAAAAAATTAACATTTTTTTAACACCTTAGTGTTAGTAACAATTCTTTAATATGTAAGGATAAGTTATTATATATTTTTATGCAGATGTCGTGATTATTCCTTGAAAGTACGAGTATCGTTAATTTTGTGGGTAGTCTGCATATATTATATTTGTATTATAATTTGAATGTACATTGTTACGATTTGTTTCATTAACAGACTGAAAAAATCCCTGTTAGTGCTTGGCAAACATACACGTTTGTTGGTTATTTTATATTGCCATTGGAACTGAAAGTACATAAGAAAGTTACATTGGTACTGGTCGAGATATTTGTAAACTTTAATTGTTAACCCACATCTACACATAATGTAATAATATCTTTTATTTTAGCACAGGCACTAAGCGACTAAAAACATATAACATAGTTACATTGGTACCGGTCAGAATATAGCGAGGTTTGAACACGGATCTAATCTATCGCTAGACCACGGCCTGTGTAATTATAGCTAGTAAACCAAAAATAAACTAATTCTGAAGCCATTAATCACAAACATAGTATACAATTAGGAAAGTACACGTTTGTCGCCTCCAAAACAAAATTAGGAGTAATTTATAGTCAGCGACATTTGTCGCGCTTTTCTGTGTTAATTGAGACATTTGCACAGAAATTACCTTCCTTTATTGTAAGATTAAATGCTTAGATTTTGGTCATGAAACACCTAACCTATTTCAGACACGAAATAATCACGCTACTTAGTCCTTAATTACGGTTATTTCTAATAATGTAAGCTGGGTTTTTTTCCTACATCAATTTTCTTTTGTAAAAAGTTCGCCTGTACAATTCATATATTTCAAATTATTCTTTATTATAATTGAAAACTGGTATAATAATTAATTATATAATGTTTTCAATGTATACAATTTCTTTTTTCATTTTTATGTAATTAAATTATATTATAATAAAAAATTGAACAGAAAAAAGCAAATTCAACATTATTCAAGAAATAGATAATTAAAAAATTATTCATAACAAATTAAATTAAACAAACTGTGAGCCTTTTTATTGCGAGCGAAACATAGAGTTGCATAGAGAATACTAGAGGTGCAAACTTCATACATCTGACATAGGCCGCTTCAAACGATTTGACAATGTTGCCGTCAAGTCAAATACTAACTGACAGAGAACCTAAACGTGGCTGTGGCCATGTTTTCTCTCGCGTCACATTGGCAGCGTTATTGCACATCTAGTTGTATATAATGTCCATATGGGCTTTGAGCTTTGAGAGGCACAAGATTTCTATTTTATAAAGTTTAAATAAAATGAATAAAAAAATATATAAAAAATATATCAATGGAGAGAAGGCTGTGTAAAACTGTGAACTGTGGATACTCTATCGCATATGTGTACCCTATCGCATTCGCTATGCTGATTTAGTGAGATGCATTTTCACACTGCGCTTACGTAATCCAAACTTGTAAAAGTGTACCAATTAGATAGTGATAGTTAGTAACTCAATGTGGAGCACTTGCGTGACTCTCCACTCATGAAGTGACCTTGTCGCACTTCGGGATCAATTTGGAAGTAGCTAGGTTTAACGGAAGGAGTGTGCACTGTCAACCTGGATAGTGGTATTTGTCTCAAGTCGACATAGTAGAGGGGATTGCCCTGCAGACGATTCTCTGTCTTAGCAGTTGTTTCTGCAGATGGATTGCACATCAGGCGAAGTGTCGATCTACAATAATATTTCTTATAATTTATCTGCTTGTCCTTCAATATTCATGGTGGCCCTGGACACGTCATGATAATATAGTTAATATAATTCTCTATAGATAATGGTTATTCAGTAAAAAAACAATTTATTTCACATTCCTTTTGTTTAACTCGCCACGTTACAAGGGTCCAAACAATCACTCAACGTTTATTTTCATTTCGAGTCTGCCCTTTTCCACCCTTGTCTTCACTTGATACATTGTTAAAGGCGAAGTGAATTATTTTGCTATTTTTAAAAACTCATTTATATTGAAGAAACACCTATTTTACTTGAAAGAATATTTGGTATACAAAGCCCTAACTTTGCTCTTTATAAAACGAAATTGAAAATTCTCCCCCTTTAATTTCGTTATTTAACATTTTCGTTGCTTAAAATATAATAAATAGAAAAAGCAGTTTACGTCATAAAAAAATTCTTACTTGAAATTTATATCTCATAAGTCAAATATAAACTTCGTGGTATAACCCTTGAGGTAGACAGTGCTAAACCCGACTAAGTCACTTCGCGGTGGTGGTGAACCCCAGGACGGCAGACCGGTTTATAACAACCATCGTTCTGCCTTCCACTCTTTTTAATTAATGTCTGTATTCTACCAAAAATCAATCAATCAATATATTCTACCATATTCTACATGTGTATTCTAAATGTTGAGAGATTTGAACACTGATTTCTCGGCCAACGCATTCAACCTCTACGTCATGACCGCTCTATAATATTACAATTGAACCATAAACTGGTTGAAACAATAAAAATGGCCTCGTAAAATATAATAGGAACACGTCCCAAGGACACTATTGTTCCGGCAATAAGATATAAACTTTTTGATGAAATATATTGGTTTATTGATAAAGTACTAATGTAAGGCGTTTCCGCGTTTGTTATCTACCTTTCGAGGTACGTAGAGGTAACCTTAAACACCTAAGTTTGCGGTTTACACGTAAGTATGGAAAATAACCCCGGTTAAGCTTTGCTTAGCTCTTGGTCTGCAACCAATCTCAAGGTAATAAAATACTAGGATCGTTTTCTTGTTATGCTTAAAATTTTGCGTGTTTCTGCAACTTCTGTATGTTTAGATTACAATCAGGACACTACCCGTTTAAATTTTGATTTGTGTGGCGTGGTAGAGGATATGACAAAAGGAGAGAGAAAAACTGATGAAGGAATTAAGCTAAACTCGAAAACGAAACCTTAGTGTAACGCAGTGCATTCAAAAACAGTGCTTACAATTTAGCTATTGGTCATTCCCCTCTTTCTAAATTTTATTTAATTAAAAAACGAATTGAATTAATATTATATAAATTTTTAAAAAACTTCTACAGCGTTGATACTAGTTTTAAAGTCTTTTTCTTTCTTTATCTAGTAAAGAACAAAGTTAAAAGGAATTAACAATATACGAGTATCTGCTAAAGAAGAATTGCAATCACAATTGTTTCTAAAAGCAAAAATACAGCATTAAAACTGTCTAAACAATATCTTTTGTAAGAATACACCCCACGTCAAGTTCCTACGATTCCATCCCCCGTACGTGTAAATCGGATTTGTCTAATTTATTACTCAGTATAGTAGAAGCATTCCGTGATGGTAGGTTACTTAAGCCTGTGGCACCTTGCAGTAAATAATGGGATTTCAAGGTGGATCCAAATTGAATCCTATCTTATTCGCGTGACTTCAGTCTACTTAATTTTAACGTCAGTTATGGTTACTTTGCTTTGATATAAGCGAACATTTAATTGTTACTTCAAGTTATTTTGTTTTGTTACTTTCTTATTTATAAATATCAATTTAAATATAATTAATTGAATCACCCGTAGCTAGGCACTTATGCGAGTATGTATCAGCGGCCAAATTCCAGTTCTTTTAAAAAATCCCTAAATAATGATAATTTATAATTGTTATAAAACCGACATTTTAACGATATCCTCTAACGCGAATTCGTGTTTTCCTTATTTTTATATAAGCTTTCCTTATACTGGAATACGGGTTTCATTTATATTGCGAAATCATATTAGATTGACAAAATAACGATGACGTAAAGAATTGGAATTGGACTGCAGAGCGAAGTATTATTTGAATTAAGCGCGAAAATCAAAATAAATAAATAAAATAAACCTTGATTGCAAAATTATTACAAATGAATTAAAAAAATAAAAGTAACAAACTTACAAAAGACAGTAAATAAAGGATTCTATAATGTTAAATAATAATATGTTTGAATTCACTCGGTATATTTCGAATTATTTAATGTTTTTGGATGACTTGTGTAATTAAAATTTTGTTATTAAATGATAATATGTTTGACATTTCTCTTGTAATATTTACACAAATTTACATATGTTGACTCAAATAGGAAAAAAAATATAAGGAAATACTAACGAAGGTGTTCATTTCCTTTATAGTTGTGAAGAACGTCGATACTGACAACAATCTACTAATTCACCGAGCACCCGTTTCGATATACTTCTTTCCTGCATTAACAGAAAACTTTCCATTCGTTTCTGGTTTTCACGTACAACTGGAGTTAGACAATGAAAATAGATTCAGACGTTCATTACCTCTTAGGGCTGCTAACACCTAAAATGCTGACGCAGACAAAAGGTTAAGAAAAAGGACGTTTGGGTAAAATCTAGTTTTCTTCTGGACATTCTTAAAAATAAAATTTTATAACAAAACAAGCGTCCTTTTAATTTTTATTCTTTATTTATTTAAACAGTCAGTTTGCGATTTATTTAACAACGTTTGACAAAAAGAAATATTAAAACATGAAGTATATCCGGATTCAACAGTATACTTTTCAAAAAGCTCTTTTGGGCGGCCGTCGAAGTCGGACCGATGACAGCCCTCTTATGTCCTATATGTAGTATTCGACAAAACTAAGTTTTTGTACCCAGATTAATTATATTATTGGGATTACAGTAGATACGTTCTTATTATCTTGACTTAAAGGGTGACCATACTTTAATAAGCATTAACTAGCTGAATTGGAATAGTGCAAGTATACCACTACTTACATCTATTGCATTTTGATACCTATACCCTCATTATTATGTTATAAATTGGGTTGAATTGTTCGACGAATGTATCTATGGAGTGTGATGAAGAGTATACGTGACTGAATCACATAGTTAGTACACACATTTGGGACGTGACCGTGTTATTCTCGTTAGGCATAGTGTGTTTTTGGCGGATATTGCTCGACATTTGTTTAGTCACTTTCATTCGACGTTTATATTCGTTACCGTAACTCTTTTTAAATATTACTCATTTATTTTGCTAACTTTTTATCTAACTTAATTTTTTATAGTTGTCTCTAACAAATTTAAAATAATAAAGTTGGTTAGAATTAAAAGCTAAATAGGACCCTCTCAAATCATTCGAAATACGCACATGGAATAGATAATCATTCATTACTAATTTTGTTTAATTTTCTAGTTTGCAACGGCCCCAGTAATCAATTATGTTAATTTGTAATATCTTCTTGAAACACAAATAGCTTCTACAAAAACTTTTATGCACCCAGAATTTGGTTCTGCCATCCCCTTTCTTTATCGGACGTCCTGGCACCCGGAAAGGTATCATCCATTTATAGACCAAGTTCCTAAAGTACGTACGAGGCATTTTGACAACACGTTCATTCGTACGTACCGCGAAATTGTGGAACTCACCTGTGTCTGTGTTTCACAACAAATACAACATGGGTATCTTTAAATTAAGAGTAAATAGGTTGCTCATAGACAAGCGTGCTCCGCCTTAGACCTGCTTCCTGCTGCTTAGATCACTGCTTAACATCAGGCAAGCAACAACAAACAAAAATCATATAAAAATAAATAAATAAACGCTTGCCTATTAGGAATTAAATAAAAATCTTTTTACTTTTCTTTTAACCGGCATGTGCGATGGACGATGCAAGCAGAAGGCGATGGAACGGCTAGGCCAATAACCATAATAATAATTAATAACAACTCTGCCTGCCACTCTTAAAATCTGAAAGCTTACAAGTTGAAGATTCAAATAAAAAAGCTTTTAGGTGAGCAGACAGTAAAAGAACCTTTCTAAACTCAAAATTAGGGAGTTGAAAACAAAAGTAGAAACGAAAATGGAGTGACTAAGGTAAGGTATGCGAGACACGTTCATAAGAGCCGGCTGATTTCGATGTCACGTACGCACAAAAGAGAACTTTTATTACTTCCGAGAACCGTAATTGTTATGGAAAACGCTTTTCTTATTACTCAACTTTTCCTTCTAGAACATAAGTGGTAACCGAGCTCAGTTAATGAAACTAGCGCACTCGTTAATACTTGACTATTATCTATAGGTACAGTTTATTTACGATGTTTTCGCGAAACTTATTCTACTTAATCAGGATTGGATTCGTCTTTACATTTCATTTTTATTTTGTTTTATGTGTTGGTTGCAACATGGTCGTGGGTTTGATACCACGCCGTTCTTGTTTTTGCTGGTCCATCATTTATGAAGAATAAAATTTTACTATTTTTTAAATTGAATTCAATTTTTTAATAATAATAATCTACATGCAATAATTAGCTATAACAGGCTACCGTGTTGAGATCTTGAGGCTACAGTGAGTGCTGGCCACCTACGCAAATACTTGAATTGAAGGAACCAGCTCGCGAGGAAACTGCTAAATGATGTTTGGTTATTATATTTTTCTGTGTAGAAGAGGAAGCTAAGCTCTACTAAGCTAGATTTTTCTACGTGTTTTCCTATTCCTACCGAAACGTGAAAAAAACACCTTCTTGGGCTGGCATAGTGACGGCGACTGCAACCACCGTAGACCTCCATTAAACTCATCATCAAGCCATTTAAAGTCCGTTATCACGCCAAAAAATCCAAAGAAATATTTCAATAAACGGGTATTATTTTATCAAACAAGATATTTAAAATAAATTTAAAATGAGGTAAACATAAAGAAATAAACAATAAATTTAACATTAAATTAAAATGCTCATAGATGTAAAATAACAGGAACTAACGCCATACTAGGTCAACCACAAACGAGTAAAGTTAAAGTTTGCGATCGGCGAGTGTTTGCAGTCGGCCACAATTTACCTAATTTAATTTCAACTGAGGACATGAAAACTATTTTCATGTTACTTCGCCTTCGGTAAATAGATTTTAATTAGCAATCACTCTATACACTAGTATAATAGTGTTTTATGTTTTAAATTGTCAAAGATAGTCAAACAAAAATAATGTAGCTTTCTAAAAACTTTTGAATCGAAATAATGAAAATAAATGTGATGGTAAGCTGTATTAGGCAAAAAAATCTCAAGAGATATTGTGACAGACGAAAGAGTAAACGCATTGAAATACACACGTCTAGGGCCAGCATAGTGGTGGAGACTAGAGTCACTGTGTACCTACTACGGTTAACCAGTCGTCGGCGCTCAAAGACTTTAACAAATAATTATTTAATTGTGATATTATAAAATAACACTACATTTATAACAACACAACATGGAGCATACGAGTAAAACTTCCACCCATTATCTCCTGTCAAGCATTTAACTATTGCTGTTAAAGTTGAACAAACTAATTCAATTTGCAAACGACAACGTGTGCTCCTTCTGTCGACTTTAATGAGAATTAATTATTGTATTTAAACTTTAGTTATTCTTTACTTAATGTTAACAAGGACTGCGGCTTTGAGAAGTTTGTGGTGACTGGCAGAAAACCGCGGAGTAAAAAACCAAGGGGGAAATTTTCGAATGTAGTTGACAGTCAATAGGAAGTACTGCTTTTAAGGAAAAGATTTTCGACTAGCTAAAAAAAATATTACAATATAAGCGTGATGAAAATTAATCAAGTTGCCATAAACATCGAGATTCAACAAGCCACTAGGAATCACTGTTCTATGTTCAGCGATGAGGTAACCATTGAGAAATAAATACATTTTCTTATACCCATCTTCACATCAGGGCTGAGTTCTAACCTCTTAAATACCGGTCGGTACTAATGTAACTTTATAGTTTTTTGATCGCCTATAGTAAAATAGTGTTTTTAAACGTTGGTTACTTTTGAAAAAGTCAACAATTTTTTTAACCTAGTTCGTTTACATCAGTCCCATCATAACTTAAACATTAGTAAACAAAGTAAACAATAAATTGTTAATTATAAACTTAATTAGGTACATAAAAATGTTTTATAATACTAATTAATCAACGTGGCTTTTATATTATGTTGTACTTACTTTATTTTAAACTTTGTAATTTGGATACCGATTGATGTTGTAACGTTGTTAAATGTACGAATATACTTATAAATTTTTATAAAAGAAAAAGGTTAAAAGTTGAAAGGGTTGCGGTAATTTTTTTATTTCTAAAAAGAAGTCGTGCAATGAAAAAAGTTCGAAAATCCTGTAAAGAATACAAGGTAAAAGAATTTTTTATGGTTAAAAAATATTGTAAATTACTACATAATCTTTGACCTAAATCATCTCTAGTTATTTATTACTTTTGCATAAGTGTTACTTATTCGTTCGCTGAAACACTAATTGAGCGATAATGTGTACTACGACATTGTATAATACTTTTATGGACTTAGTCACGCGTTGGCACCTAATAAGTACAGAATAATTTCCTAAAAATGTCAAATATTTTCCTGTACATTACACTACCAACAGAATAAATATTGTATAATTTTAGTTTAGAGAAAGCAATGGAAAAGTTCGGCATAAAAGTTCGTCGCTGATTGAGCAATTTTCTTTAACTACCCTCAACCGATAAGTAGCGCGATTAAAGTTGTTTAAAACACGTTAATATTTCGACTTGCAATGTTTCTACTGAGTTATAATTATTTTTGGAATATAAATAAAAATGGAAGACAGAAAAAGAAACTATGATTTTGTTATAATTACAGATTTTATGAAAATACTAGCGGCTGCCCGCAACCCCGTATGCGTACAATTAACACGCGTCTAATGTTCCTGTTCCCGTTCCATTCTAAATGAACCTTTTACCTAGAGTTCCAAAAAAAAACAATTATAACCATTTCTATCAAACTCGTCTGCGTTTCTTCGAACATTAATTCGTAATATGGTGGATTGTAATTATGAAAGTGTGTGATTGTGGGCAAATCATTAAACCTTGCGGCCAACCACTTGGATGGTTTTACATTTGGTGTCGGATCCGATAACGATAAACAAAACTTTGGTTCACAACAAACCCATTTTGATCGGGCTACATTTCGGTCGAAACCATAGACATAGACTAGATTCGTAAATGAAAAGTTAATTGAATGTTTAGTAATGCTATTTAGATTCTTTATGTATAAACAAAAATTAGGGTTTTCTAAGATTTCAGCGTTAAATCACGGTGCAGAAGATTCGATCTGTGACAAAACTTCGTAAATGTTCAGAGTACCAAACGCCCAACTTATTAAACTTTGTTTTCGATTATTTGGAAGTAGCCCCCATGTTTTTGAGTTGACACACTACACTATGGTAGATATAACTATAAAATGCCAAAAAGAAATATATAATAAAAAATAACATCTAAGAATAAATTTAATTTTATATAAACGAAACAAAAGTCCGAGTAACGGACTTGTGCAATGGACTCAGCACCCAGGAGTTAGATGGGCTCCTAGCTAAATATGCTAATTACATTTAAGCACATTTCTCACTTACACAGATGCACTTAGAGTTTAAATTATACAGAATACCTTTAACTCACTACAGTCCAGAAAAGTTTTATTAATGTTAACTTACTAAGGTATAAAAGATACTTTTTATATTTTCGTATGTAACAACTATAATGTAATTTGGAAGTAGCCAGGTATAACGAGAGAAGTGTGGACTGTCAATCTGGATGTTGTACATTCGTCTCCTCAAGCCGGGGTAGCGAAAGCGACTACTGCCTGTCGAAATTTATCTGGTAGCTGCTTCCGTTAATGAACCGCACTCTTTACATCTGGCCGAGCTAAAATTAAAATATATATAACTCTATTTAACACTTCACCTACTCAGCCCGACATATTATGATAACACTCCGACTAATGTTAACCTGAGAAACAATTGCTACCACACAATAATTTCTGGGATGGCAGACTGAACTAATAACCATCATCAGTCTGCCTATTATTAATTAGAATTTATTAATTCTGCATTTTTAAAAGATAAAGAAGATATATGTAAATTGGCCGAATTATATTAATTGGAATAACATATATAATTTATATATAAATTACTATTAATACATAAAATAGTACTAAGAACTTAGACTAAGAACAACTAAGACTAGACAACTAAGAACTAAACCTAAACTAAAAACTAAAAAGAGTAAAAAGGAATGAGCCGGAATAGTGGGAGCTTTTTTTTTCTACTTTCATGTACAACTTTACCAGTCGACTGCTAGTTAATTTATATTAAAACAGTATTTTTGTTGTGAAGCCACCATTCATAATGCAAAAGTCATTTAGTGTATCATTTTCTTAGAGCAGAGAAAATGTATAAAATGAAGAGTAAAACACTTTGGAGTTTACATCGCAGGTTTGTCAAAAATGGCGTTCTCATTAACATGTTCAGAGAGCGACTGTAAAGAGCTCTGGATGCATTTTTCGGCATGCTCCCGTAGCTCAGCACCTAACCACTTGAGACGGTGCAACGACTTCTGGAAAAAACGACATTTTGTCATACTCAAGCGAACAAAGTTTTAGAGATATTATGTTTATATGAAATCACATAGTTCTGCTGATTTCTTATATTTCTCTCCGAATTATTGACAATAATTTTACCACTTTTACTACTCTCCGTCTGATGTTAAGTTGTAGTGCGGTCTATAAGCGGTAACAACTGCTACCAGAGAGAAATTTCTGCAATCAGCAGTAGCCCCCGCTATGCCGGCTTGAGGGGTAGAATGTCTAATGAATTCACGCACATACACACATTAAAGAGTGGTAGGCAGACTGGTGATGGTAATTTGTCTAGTTTACCGTCCTGGGGTAGTACCACCACTTTCGAATGTAACACCCGTGAAGTGACCTTGTCGCGTTTCGGGAATAGTTTGAAAGTAGCCAGGTATAGCGAGAGGAGTGTGCGCTGTCAATCTGGATGGTACATGCTCATCTCCTCACGCCGGCATAGTGGAGGCGACTGCTGCCCGCACAGGTTTCTCTGTAGTAGCAGTTGTTTCCATTCATGGACCGCACTCTAGCTTTACATCAGACGGAGTGTTGTCACATGCCGAGCTACAAAAAAAAAACCCCTGCTGCTTCCAAGCTGATCCCAAACCGCGACTTGATCATTTGATGGCTGTTACATTCGAAAGTGGTGATACTACATTCTGCTTACCACTCTTAATGGTTGATAAATTTAATATGATCAACGTAATATAAATATGTTTCGAAAAACAACTATTATGCTTTATTTTTAATTAAAACGTAATTAGAATCTAGTAAAGTTAGATTTGTAATTTTAACAACATACACCATTTTCAGTTCCATGCTGTGTTAATTTATTACAGTAACACAGTATAAAATAATATATGTTCATGTATATGAACACATACACAGTTGTAGAAGTTGTTTATGGACCGTTCGATGCATTTCGCGATACTAAATTAAATAAGCGAGTCGTTGAAGCTGAAATTCTTCCTAGTGCACTCTCAAATGCAAGAACACTCAGATAAAATAAACAAATACGCTGACTAGGATACGAGAAACATCTATTTGATCGGAAATTCTGTTATCTGTAAAGGGAATTGGAAAGCAGGTACGTTACCGTCCAAATGCTCTTGCAATACTTACAGCAAGACTTTTAGATAAAAAAATAAAATGAAATAAATCTTTATCTCTTAAATTTGGACTCAAATTAAGGACAAGACTCTTGAACTAGGCGTGTGACCTGTATCTCAGGGTGTTTCGCTCTTTGTTTACATATGCATAGGTAAAAAATTGTAACAAAAACTGAAAAAAAAACAACAAATAATTGGTCGCTTAGTGCCTGTAGGCACTATTAAAGAGTGGTAGGCAAACTGATGATCCAGTCTGCCGTCCTGGGGCAGTACCACCACTTTCGAATGTAACACCCGTGAAGTGACCTTGTCGCGTTTCGGGAATAGTTTGAAAGTAGCCAGATAGAACGAGAGGAGTGTGCACTGTCAAGCTGGATGATGCATGCTCGTCTCTTCAAGCCGGCATAGTGGAGGTGACTGCTGCCTGCTATGAGCGGAAACAACTGCTACCACAGAGACAAACGTCTGCTGGCAGTAGTCGAGACGCTATGCTGACTCAAGGAAACCATATGCACCACCATTGACAGGGGCATATTTACACTACTTCCAATCCCGAAACGTGACTAACTCGCTTCACGGTTGTTACACTTGAAAGTGGTAGTACTACCACTGGAACGACAGACTTGGCTAATCTATCATTAGTCTGCCTAACACTCTTTTTTGAAATTTTTAATCTCTAAATCTTACTGTAACATAGGAAGTGACTTTTTTCTTGATTTATTTTACGGATGGTAATCAAATCAAATTATTTAAAGCACCATCTGTTTTTGTGAATAATTCTAGATTTACACGCGTTTTTCTCTGTTTTTAAATCTAGTTTATTTGACTAGTTTATAGTCATTCGGTCCATCAAATTCAGGCAAATTACTCATGATTTACTACAGTAATTCACTCTGCCTGATTTTCATCATTTCTCATTTATTAGTATGTAAGGAAGATATAAATGAAAGGAAGATCATGCGAAGACTTTCTCAAAAATCCTCAGTTACAAGGACATGTGTTCTCTTGGGATAGTCAAATGTTTTCGAATTCATTCTTCAATACTCCAAAAACGTCTATTCTCAATATTTTACATGTCATCTTTTTTTTCTTATCACATTTTCTTTCTAATATTGCGAGTACCTACACAGTGCTCAGTATGGTTTATCCAGCGATCGACCTTTTCTACCGCTATAAAAAAAAGCCGCTTAAGATTCTTACAGAGCATATCTTGAGGGTTTTCACTGATCCGACCTATTTAATAATCGATTATTGCTTGAGGATTTCGAAGACGAAAAGCTCCGGATTACCATATCAAAGAAACGCGCGATCCCATATTCGACGTCAATTTGGTAAGACATTCACCGATTGAACACGGATGCGTGAAGACTTTTATTGCCTTGTTCTGGAAACAAAAATCTACTAAGTTTTAATTTATAAAACGGTAATTTTATTTATTTTTTATTCTTATCTTAGGCAATGTATAGTTTCAATATATCGAGGATGTTACCACAAAGAAATGTTTGAAAGCAGTAGCCATGTTAATAAGGCAAATGTGCAACGTCTTGAAAGGGTAGGTTTTTCTCGTACGTGAAAATTTTATATAAAATCGTAGTCGTAAAATCTTTAATATTTCTAAAAAGTCACCTATCGAAAAGGTCTGGAAGCCTCTCAGGAACATATATGTATAAGTTTCCTGCCATAAGACCCTCTGTGCCATATGGCCGGGCGCTGAGGTAAGCCCACATCCTTTGTGAGTTTCGGCAATAACCTCACTCTAACTAGCACTTGAGGTCGGAAGGAAAACTATAATATCAAAATAGTACTCGTAAGTTACAACAGATTATACTGAACGTAGTCCATTTTTATTTTATTTTTTTGATACCCATATAATTTTTTTTTAAATCAAGCGTAGGAAATACAACTAAATTATCAACAAAAATTTATTTATTATATTTGAATATAATTTTTTTATCTAATAAAAAAAGCTCAGTACTTTTATTACCTAATTAAAAATTAAAAATATATATTTTACTAAGTAAATAACGTACAAACTGAGGCATTGAAACGCTTTGACCCGCTAAAGCTCCTCGGAAAATTCCTTTTCTATTAAAATTCTTTACCTAACTTTCATTTAAGTTTTACCTCAAAATATTTTAATAGATCCACTGTAAATATTTTCAAAGATCCATCTTAAAAATAAAGAATACCCTTTTTTAGAACGCTAATAAGTACTAAATGCTAATAAAAAAAATGTTATTCCAATGTTTTTATTTTTATTACATTATCTTATCTTTTATTACTTAATTCGAAGGTACTTTAAAAACTAAACATTTGCATTCGTTATTCGTAAAAAAATGTTTTTGCTTTAAAATCACCGCAAAGAATATATTTTTATACTTTAACATAACGACCTGTTTCAATATACGAGAAAATGTATGTTCCCGCGGAAGAGAAATATGGCGGTAAATTTTTAGAATATTATCAGAGGGGTGCCATCCCCCAAGGTAGGTAATCAACTGACAAAACGTCTCAGATATTTTACCAACTTCATTTTAGAGGGTAACCATGCCACCAATAGTGCCGTTTTATGTTTTTATTTTTATTATATATTATATTTGTTCCTATTATAATATTTTTAAGGAAGTATTTTTATAGTAGTCTGACATGTGAGCGGTAACCGCTACCTACCACAATAAAATATCTGTAAGAGTTAAATGAGTACAGTGCATACTCCTCTCGTTATATCCGGCTACTTTCTAGCTAATCCCGAAACGCGACTAGGTCACTGATAGACCGAGCTGATAGCCAAAGTACTTTAGAAAAGTAGGTATAATATAACCATAAATCATCTTTTTCACATAATTTTTATAATTAACTTTTGTGTAATATATTGTAAATGCTCACAGGCTGCATGTAATATTCTAACAGGCTTCAGTAAGAATGGCATGAATGCTACAGGCTATTTTACTAATGTTAAGTTAATAACTTCTGTTGTTTTTTTTTGTAGTTGTTACTAACACATATAGGTATTGTTTCATTTAAATCGTTTATTTGAGTTTAATTTTATTAGTAAAGACAAGAAGCCGCATTCTAAAGTATTTCGGCCACATAGCTTGCAAAGATGGCGAAAATCTCCTGAAGCTTGTGGTGACCGGGTAGGTTAATGGTAGAAGACCGCGCGGTAGAAGCCCAAGCCGATGGACAAACCAGGTATCCATTAAACCGGTCTGTGAAACCCTCCATCAGGTAAGCGGTCGCAGCCGATGAAGGCCAAGTCGAGAGAGCCAAGAGTCACACTCCTCAACAATGAGGGACCCCCAAAGATATAAGGTTTGTAAACTTCAGTGAACACCACTAATATATAAATTTTGTGGTGAATTTTTATTAAAAAATCCCATTTTCTCGACGCGACGTCCCCCTGCAATAAGGTGCGAAATTAGGAGTTGAATTAGACTCCCCCGGTACGAGCGTGTTCGGAATATCTGATGCATTTTGGTCTGCAAGATAATAAAACTCTACTCGTTCATCCCTTACAAAATCTCCTCTTCAGTAATAAAGATAAATGTATTGTTATTATATTGAAATGAATATTCTCCTATAGGTGGTGAATCTTTCTCATTATTTTCGTTATACTTATTTCATTTATTCGCCCGCCATAACTTATACTTGAAATTATTATATTTTTAATTATTCTAATCTATTTGTTGATTAAGCGCTAGGAATTATATATTCAACCGATTATTCTTTAATTAAAAATTAGTCTTTTATAATAAAAAATACATAAAAATTGTTTGAGTATATATCCACAGTGGTTATTTATAAGCTTTTAAATAATTCATGAATTTAAATAAAATCTAATAATAAACGTCGTAGGCAGACTGATGATGGATCAGCCCAGTCAGCCGTCCAGGAGTAGAAGTGGGAGCACTATCACTTTTAAGTGTAACATCCGTAAAGAGAGTTAGTTGCCTTTCGGGAAAAGCTTGGAATAGTCAAAAAAGGAGAGGAATGTGCTTTGCCAATGGTTAGTGCATGTACATTCGTCACGTCAATCCGGCATAGCGGAGGCAATTGCTGCCTGCAAACATTTCTTAATGTAAAAGTCAGCAGGCGGTGTAATGCCCAACTCCAAAAAAAGTAATATTCTATTATTATCGCAAGTTGAAGAGAAAAAAACAAACCATTTTCCTCACAAAGCCCCGTGTTTACCTAGAACTGTTTGTCCTAAACCAAAGCCCAGATGTGATTCCATATAATCCTATTTATTAGAGATACCACAAATTTTATCGTAAATCAATAGGACTTAGTCTTATTGTTATTTATTAAGTTAATACTTTTTTTTTATGAAAAAAAAAATTGATTTCGCGCTAGACATGACCAAAAGTGCATATTTGTGTATTCCATAAAAAAGCAGATACTTTGACCTTTTTCTTTGAAGATGCTATAACACTTGCATGATTCGGACTGCTATGACAGTAAGTTCGTATGAAACGAGACGAGTTAAATAACTATGTATGCAGACCAGAGGCGAAGTACGTTTCTGGATCAGTTTGGAAGTAGTCAGGCTACGGCCGAGAGGAGTATCCACCAAGACAGTGCTCATTTATGCGGCTATCTATAAACTCTAACCATGGACCCGCATTCTAGCTTAATATCAGACGGAATTTAGTCACCAGAATTTTTTTATCTCAGGTTATAGCAGTATTTTATTTTACATTCCCGTCAGTTCTTCCGACATTAAATGATTTGAAAAAATATCTAGAATATATTTTATATCTGGTCAGGTGTCGTAGAAGGCCCGAGGGAAATCTAACTTTCCCTGAGGCGCAGACAGCAATCGATTCTATTCAAATTTATGACAGAGAAGAACATTTTGATATTTACATAGAGCTGATATTTTTTATTATAGCTCGGCATATGAGTGTTGTCATATGCATTTCCTGTCCGGTCTGTGAACAGTGCCTCCGCTATGCCAGCTTATGTCGACATACGCACTGTGCCCCTCTCGTTATACCGGGCTACTACCAAACGCAAGAAAGTCACTTCACGGTACATTCGAAAGTGGACGGCAGACTGAGCGATAACGATCATCAGTCAGTTTCGGATTTCAGCTTTATCCATAATATTGTGTAGCGACCTATCCAGCCAAATCTTTCCTCCTTCCTACAATCTGAGATCCTTCAAGCGCAGTGTGAAGAGACATAGCGGAGGCGAATGCTGACTGTAGAAATTTATCTGTAGTGCTAGTAGCAATTGTTTCTGATCGAGACTTAACGAGCTACAATAAAAAATAAAAAATATAGTATTGTTAGCTCTATATTAATTCATTTATATTCGAAGCCCTATCAATAGCTACCTGCAACTGGCAGAAACGACGTCGACTTCTCACAAAATTTTCACCCTTATTTTATTGCCTTCTGTCCAAGATTAAACTTTTTCAAGACATTCGAAGATACATTTCGATTATTTTTCACATAGGCAAATCCTTTTTTTTATTGATTTTATTTATTTATTGCTTTACTTGCATAAAAGAAAATTTTATGTTTAAATAAATCTAAGGAACTGGAGCTCTCGTTTTATTAATGTTTAAACTCATAATATTTTTAAAAATTTTCTTTGAGATAAATAAATTAGGGGAAATAACTTGGAATTTCTTAGCGGTACGAGAGCTTATACTGTCTAAAATCTCGCCCAAGAGACGCAAGAATATGAACAAGAAACTCTCACAACAACCTTCAATATTATTTCAAGGCAACTGAATAAATTTTTAAAGGTAACTAACGAAAAGAAAGAAGTAAGAAGCGAGGGCCTCTAGCAACAAATCTCCATTTCGTAGGATTAAAGCACCTCGCTGGTGTAATATATTAGCGATGGTGTATCTCGAATGAATATTTTACCTAGTGATATTCAGTCGAGTTAGAAGTACATGTAATCAACTCCATATTAACATTGCTAATAAACAAATAAGACTTTTTTATTGTAGCTCGGCATATCATATCATCTGATGTAAAGCTGAGTGCGATCCATGAACGGAAACAACTGCTACCATAAAGAAGTTTCTACAGGCAAAAGTCGCCTCCGCTATGCCGGCTTGTGGAGACGAATTTGCACCACCACCACCACAATAGTCACTTCAAAGGTGTTACATTCGAAAGTGGTGGTACTACGCCAGAACGGCAGACTTGGCTAATAACCATCATCGAAGTTGACTAACTTCCCACTCTTCTATCTTCTTATTAAACAATGAAATAATTATAGTATTAAAGAGTGGTAGGTTTCAAATTTAACACCCGTGAAGTGATCTAGTCGAATTTCGTGAACAGTTTGGAAGTAGCCAGATAGAAGTTAGAAACCATCATCAGTCTGCCTACCACCTTTTAATTTATGGTTTATATTTAACAAGCACTGAGCAACCAAACTGCACTTGTATATAACATAGTTACATTGATCAGAATTTAGCGAAGTTTAAACACAGGCCTCATCGATCGTGAGTTCACGCGTCCTAACCGCTAGACCACAGTCGCGAGTTTGGATTTTAGGGTGGTTTGCACCAGAAGGCCGGTTAAAGTAACTTTAACTATTACTTTTACAGCGACGACGACCGTTAAACGTTTACATTGCAATATCGTGTAAATTTATATTGCTATCGTTAAAAGGGTGGCTGACCTCGAAAAATAATAGAAAAACATATTTAGCTTCTTTTCATATATTTGACGTTAGCAACATTGGTTTTACGATTACTTTAACTTTAACCAAGCCAAGATTCGCTGGTTACGGTTAATGTTAAAGTAGCCGTCAAAAATGACAGGCGCGACGATGCAGCGATGGTGCAACTCGTGTGGAGTAAATACAGTATACACCATAATGTAAATGTAACGGTTAAAGTAAACGTAAAAGTAATAGTTAAAGTTACTCTAACCGGCCTTCTGGTGCAAACGATCCTAAGAAACACGAGTCACTGACATCAGTTTACAAGGCAGACTCATTTCGTTATACCCGACGACGCCAAAGCTAAACAATTAGCTGTGAAAGTTTCTGATCTGTTTCTTTAAAGAATATTTAAAAAAATATATATTTAGAATTTTAAATTGCTATGTATAAAAGAAAATTATAACTTTGTAAATGAAATAAGTTAATACTCTTTTGTAAGTATTAAATTTTAAGACGCTATCGTAAATCCAAAGTTAAATTTCTTTGAACTCATAAAAACGTAATTTCTTTGTAAAGAATCATAATAATTTGTTGTTTTTAATTTTATTTAAGCTTCTTTTTTTTAATTTTCCATATTAATATTTTTTATATGTAGGCTTAGAGGTGCAAACTTCACACATCTGACATAAAAAAATCGTAGGTCGCTTCAAACGATTTAACAATCTTGCCGTCAAGTCAAATACTAACTAACAGAGAACCTAAACGTGACTGTGGTCATCTTTTCTCTCGCGTTACATTGTAAGCAGTATTGCACATCTAGTTGTATATATCAATGTGTGTAGGTAGCCCGTCAATGCGATCCACGAGCGGAGAAAACTGCTACCGTCTCCACATAGCAGTCAACCTCACCATGCCTTCTTTCGTTGCACTTGTAGCAGTTTTTATAAAAAAAAAAACAAACATTTTGTTATTTCGCGAATGCGTTCCGAAACTACCAGTCCGATTTAATTTTTTATAGCCCTAGGGGAACTTTTGGTTCCATAAGAATAGAGCGGGGAAAGGAACCCTGAATGTATTTAAAAAATACAAAGTTGTGGGCATGTATATAAATTTAATACACGCATAAAAGCTTACTCAACTATCCATAGTTGTGCAGCAACATGAGGACAAAGTACTAGACAAGTAATTAAACAGAACTTAATTAAAGTCCCTATAATACTGTGTGGGAGCCTCGTCTGCAAGCTTTGCTCCAGGACGGCCACTCCTGCCAACTTTAACACCGACCGACAAACTCTTATTAAAGTAACGAAGTTTGTTCATAATTTCCTTTGAACAGTGATCTCTTTGATCTCTATTAAAAAGTGTACGAAAACAAATATTCTGTCATACATCGTATTGTTATGTTCCTGAAGCAGAAGTTACTTTCATCAAGCCGGCATAGCGGAGACGACAATTATTACTTTTTAAAATCAACGCGTACAACATAACAAACTAAAAGAGCCTACGCGAGTCAGCAGGAGTTCGCGACCACTGCTCAGGCTTAAAATCAAGCGAAGTACGGTCACATGTTATTATTATTATATGTATCACAAATTTTGGAGGTTGGTGCAACAATTGCAACTACAAGAGACGTCCGTTCAGTACGCAAACGTCGCAAGCAATGACCACGCTTTTTTTATCTGAAAGAGAATCCCTGCTAACCCTAAAAGGGTTTTAACAGCACGAATGAGAGGTGGAAACAGACGTGAAGCGTCTGCTCCGAAGGCAAAAAACGCGAGAAATGGGATAAGAGAGACCTGCGTCCGCCTGAGAGGAGGCCGCAGTAAAGTGAGAGAGGGGGAGGGGAGGGTCAGCCGTGAAGCACCAACCTAGAAACCGAGAAAAGAGAGAAGAAAAGACGTAGACAAGAACTAGAAGAGAAGAAGACCCGAGGGAACTGCAGAGCTGCAACGACGCGTCATCTTTTTCTGCACGTGGCCTGCACTTCTTCGAATCTTGTCAAAATACATCTATCGAGCGGCGTACATCTTTCATACGCCGACATATTAATTAAATATTAAGGTCCTTGATTATTTATTTTACGAGTATTATAGAGTAAATAATCAAATATATAAAGTGTTAAAAAATAGTTTTTGTTTTACTTTAATTATGCGACGGTTAAAACAACAATTTATATTGCATACAATTATTTATAATTACAAGGGTATATTAGTGGGATGGAAATAATAAAAACAAAACGTTAATTAATAGGGGTAGAGTTTTGTTTACATTGTGTTTATTTGTATTTAATTTATTATAATGTAAAATGTATTTATAATAGTTATAAACGTGAAATTGTTGGACTCGTGAAGAAAATATCGTGTTAGATATTAAATTCATTCCTTTGTATTACAAAAATAAGACGAAAAGGGTTTAAGCTATATATAACTCTTCCAAGATTTGAACTTAAATCCCTGGTGCGCCTATCTTGCTGTGCCGCAGACAATAAGCCCTACCCAACCCTACCCATGTCTCTAAGCACGCCAACGACTGGCAAACACTGATATTAGTTTTCTGTGCAAGCAATTTTCGTAAATGTCCCCGACTATTCCCTCATAATTCTACCCCAAGTCACATTTTCTAGTGTCCGAGTGATGCGACGCAACACGTGTTGCTAAGCTCTCAAATCGTAAGAAGTTTTTCTTCTTTATTCTTTTCTTATTTTTGTGTTCCAATAAAATTAATCCAATATATTGTATTCGATATACTTTAGAATATATGTTGAGCTAGAGTGCGGTTTATGAACAAAATCAACCGCTACCACAAATAAATTTCTACAGACAGCAGTCGTCTCCGCTATGCCGGCCTGAGGAGACGAATGTGCACCTTCTAGATTGACAGTGCACATACCTCTCGTTATACCTAGCTGCTTCCAAATTGGCCCGAAACTCGACAAAGTGTGTGGTCCTAACCCAGGACGGCAAACTGTGTTATTTTTTTTTTTTTTCTATGCTTAATAGGCAAACGTTTGACCGCACCCTGCCTGATGTTAAGCAGTGATGCGGTCTAAGATGGAGCACGCTTGCCTATGAGGTACCTGTTTACCCTTAATTTGAAGAGGCCCATATTGTACTTCTCGGGAAACACAGACACCGGGAGAGAGTTCCACAGTTTCGCAGTACGCACGAGGAACGTGTTGTCAAAACGCCTCGTACGCACTTTTGGAACTTGGACCATAAATGGATGGTACCTCTCCGGGTGTCTGGACGTCCGATAAAAGAAAGGGGACGGTAGAACTAAGTTGTGTAGCTCTTGCGCACACTCTCCGAAATGTATCCGGTAAAAGACCGATAAACAGGCGACGTTTCGTCGGTGCTCAAGGCTCTGTAGCCGAGACTTGACTAGAGCGTCATCGCCTATTAGCTTCTTGGCGCGCCTCTCGATCGACTCCAATGCCGCAAGTTGGTATTTGGCAGATCCATCCCAAAGGTGAGAGCAGTACTCCATGCAGGTCCTTACTTGTGCTTTGTACAAAGTAAGGAGTTGTTCCGATGTGAAATACCGTCTCACCTTCGAGAGGATACCAAGCTTTTTTGAGGCCAAAAGAGCTTTTGACTCGATACTCGAGCCAAAATTTAGAGTCGATGATAAGGAGACACCAAGAAGCTCCAGATGTTCCGTTATCGGCACGGATACATTTCGGAAAGTGGGAGACAGTTGGAAGGGTCTCTTTTTAGCAGACAGCAGATGTTAATAACCATCATCCGTCTGCCTACCACTCTTTAGTAGCACAAACAGACCAAAGTACATAATATATCATATAACTTTGGTACCGTTCCGAATTTAGCAAGGTTTGAACACGGGTCTCATCAATCGTGAGTTCACGTGATTTACCACTAGACCACGACCGCGCCGCTCTCAAATAAATATAAATATTATATAGAGAAATCATACAAATGAACTAAAACAAAAAAAAAAACAGATGAAAAGCACGAATACCCCGAATTATACAAAGGATAATATTACGTTTACATAAATCTACGAATTACGTCCGTGGGTTATTATATTTTATATTTAAGATGTCATGAAAATAAATTAGAAATACGTGCTTGTACTAGATATTTTCCTTCTATATTATAATGTAAATCTATGTATACAAGGTGAAATTTATTTTACGAACTAATTTTGTAACCACGACATTCCTAATATGAGAGGGCGCGACGCCTGAGGCTCTTTCGGTTTTTTTGGACAAAACCAGGCTGTTTGTTTAATGAAAATGCTGTTTCTCCAACATGCCGCAGGGGAGCGCTTTCGCTGATTGCCCGAATTTTTCCACGCTCCGCATGAATATTTTTATGACTACGATAATGGATTCTGTAAAGTTGAATCAAACTACTAGTGATGATAATATATTCATCTATTAACAAAAATTTCAATTACATATGTATATTAAATTTGATCAGTTTGTGAAAATTTACATAAAATATTATGTTACTTTGTGTAACTACTTTCAACATCAAATTCTTTGGCGAGAAAATGCTTCCAGGTGTACGTAAGAATTTGCAATAAGCTCTAGCTTTGTCTCACAAAATGCCTTGTATCCCTCTCGTTTCATTTCGTGAGTTCCTTACATTTCATCCATCGCATTCAGACATAAAACTTTTCCAATGTATCAAAATTAAATTTCTAAACTATTTTCTTTTTTAATTTAATGCAATTGTATTTAAGAGCCCAGGACTGCAATTTTCAAGTGAGCGTTCAGATCTAGGTGCATGCGTAGGTTTATCTTGAAAATAGCCCTGTATAATGTGAAGAGAAGCCACCATAGGAGAGGCGCCGATAGACATTTATTCTTCTTCTTAGTCATCTCTAATCTAGTTTAATATCAGTCAGACTACTATTATAATAAAGTAATCCATCATATAGTTAGTAACCAATAAAATCCATGTTTAAAACGCACTTTACGAATCTAAAGCAGCACTTTGCTTTTAGAGAAGTAAAGTGGGTGGGTTGTCTCGTCGCTAGGGGCTACCGTGGTTCATTAACTCTCCATTGATTTCTACGGTTCGTTAGAAATGTAAAAACTTACTTCCCCTGTGTGATCAATATTGGAATAAGGAAGGACACTAAGTTTTAAAGTGATTCCGAATTTTATATTCTCATTTTGGTTCACCCATCTGTATTAATTCGGGGATTAAAATTGAAATAAAAATATTTAATGTTCTAAGAAATAAAATTTATTATAATGATAAAAAAATATCATAAGCAACTTAAAAAAATATTTTTAAAGGTCTCTGTAATTGACGATCACTAACGAGCTGGTTTAAATGAACTGGGGCAAAGTTCTTCAGGTTAGTCGGACTAACGATCGGAAATCTACATAACTAAGTGCCTATTAAATGTGTTTTAATTGAAGTTTACAATTTAATAATTGCTTGAACTATTCGCTCTTTGCCTGGTTACATTTTTTAAAATAGGGCGTCATGTGACCGTTATTTGCTTGATACTAAGCTAGAAAAGAGTCCAAGAGCGGAGATAACTGCTGCCGCGGCCGCAGAGAAGGATATTATAAAAGAGTAGTAATATATTTCACTCTCGGTTAAGGTTTATAATAGAAACTTTAGTTGTTAAAAAGAAATCTAGAATCCGGTACGAAGGACCAACTTACGAGAGAAGGTTGAAATTCGTTACTGAAAAATATTGTGTATGTTAAATTGTAAGTTATGTGCTAAATGTTATAAAAATAATTTATTAGTTGCCCGTTATCTTTGAGAAAAACTGCGAAAAAAAAGTTCTTTCCACTTCTGTCGTTTTATTGCGGTTTTAAAAAAAATATACTAATTTGTTAAAAACACATTGACTCCAAATAAAATAACATGTGCCAATGGTATGCAGATGAATGAAATAAGCCAAAGTTAAATAAGAGAAACGTAGAATCCTCAAACATTTAACGCAAACGGGTTCTATTTGGTCGGATGTAAACATTTTTTATTTCACCACTCCACATTCAGTCCAATATCTGGCTACCTACCGTGCGAGCTCAACACAATATCGTTTTCCGATGAAAACGGTAACTTTGGACCCATATTACTTGGGTAAATCTTTTCAGGGTTTAGAAAAATAATTGGATTGCTACATTGAAGGAAAGCAATTACAGACGATTTGACAAGAGAAGCTATTTCGATTTTTCGCATGAAAACGATTTTGCAATCTATTTGTAGGTTACTTTTTAGTTATTATGTGGGCGGCATGTTTAAGGGAAAATTCTGTAGGTTTTTTATTCGTAATTGGTCGAGGAAAAGGTCCCAGCCAATAATAATAATGTAACATATTATTTATTTATTTTTCAAAATTGACACAATATAAAAATATTTTTTCTTATTGATTTTGATTTTTATAACTCGCGCATACGAGAGTTGTGGTCAATTATAATAGACGGTATAAAAAAAAATATTGCCTAAAAATTGAATACCATTTTATGAATTTAAGCTTCATTTATTTTTTTCTTTATAAAACACAAATGTACTTAAGTATTTAGCTACAGAAAAAGTAATAAGAAAATAAATACTTCTAAATTGTGTTAAGACAAAATAAAAAATAAGAACTATGGTCTTCCAATACTCTCGTGAAAAGTTTCCCGCGAAACAACTTCCCATTTGCAGAGGCATGTGCTCTTGCCATCAAGTAAAAGTTACGCTCTCATGTCAAAGTTTCTACCAACTTCAAATAAATTTTTCCGCTAAGATAACAGAAGCCACGACATACCACTACAAAACTATTTTTAAAATAAAACAAGCATGTTTTCAGTTAATTAATATAAAATTATTGTCTTAGTATACTACTATGTATGTATTTATAAAGGGACAACAAAACAGCAATTACGAGCTTTATTAAAGCAACTCTACTGTTCTACTAGTCTTCTACAGTATTTACGTCTGATATTCAACCAGTCCATGAGCAAGCGAGCAAACGATGCTTAAAAGAAAGGTGGATTTGATAATTATAAAGACAAAAACATCGAGTTCTTTTATTTAATTCAAATATTGCAAATAATAAACAAAACTCATAACTCAAAGGTTCGTACTCATCAAAGTTATCTCTATTTGCGCCAATAACTCCACACAACACAAGCATACTCCCAGGCTAACTCAATTAACACATTGTGTACTTAGACGGGCTGTATTGTGACAGGTAACGAGATAACTCGTTTAATGACGCCGCGCCTCGGGTCGCATTTTGATTAGGGCATGTGTATGTATATTTGCTATTATTGTATGGGACTATTTCAACATATATTGGGATTTTCCGCATATTTTTTGTTTATCGTGCTACCGTTCCACCTGTGTTAGGGTTAATGTTAATGGCTGCGTCTAAGTGCGCAATAATTAGCGCGTAAAAATTACGACATTAAAACTATAGCTACCCTAAATGTTTTGTTTGAATTAGCGTTTAACGTGTAATGTCAATGGTATTGACGTTAATAGAATAAGTGTAGTAATTAACGTGATTAGACACAGGTGGAGCTGGTTTCGCTAGGTATACTCGTAAGTATATTTTCTCCACTGACCCGTTGAGACATTAGTTTCCATTCTAATCCAAAAACTTTTGGAAAGAAAGCGGTTTAAATTACCTTTTTTAGTAGTATAATTTGAGAAAAACCCATATGAAAAGACGTAAATTTTGATAAAAATCAAATTAAACGCGAGGGGACATGTCAGGGTGATGTCAGAAGGGTTAAAGTGAACCTAGTGACTTCAATCCATCACAAGAGTTTACTCTATTGACACGGACGTCAACACATCATCTTTATGCATGGATAACATGAAACCAATTCTTTTTTGTATATTTGAATAAAATAAATTATTTAAATAGAATGTGGCCCGTTCTTTAACGTTTCAGTTATATCTCTTGACATCCTTTTTATAGAAAGGAAATAACTATGTCGCTCGATCTATATATTCCACGTTAATAAAAAAAAACCTAAAACCTTCTTTAATGAACGAGGAAAATCTAGCGCAAAATTAATTGGTAGTTCCAGAACAAACAAACATTCATTTTTATATATTAGAATTTTGGTTTTGGTGAATTACTTATGTTAGATTAAGAAATAAAATAATACTGGCCAGTTTTACAACAATTTTTTACAACAAATACAATCTACTGTACTTAAAATTTCTTTTTTTCTAATTTAATTACAAATGAGGTTGCAAATATAATTGTCTAATATAAATTAATGTGTCTTTGTTTATTCCATATGTGGTCCCAGAACAACACCAATCCGGTTTGTAAAATATATTTTTGCGTTAAGTAAAACGTTTATTGAGGAATGTTTGGGACTTTTTCTTTTGGATTTTGAGTGAAACCGCAGAGCACAACCCTTTATCCCTAAGGAAAGGACAGAAATACTGAACGCAATAAACGTATACAAAGTTCTAGCTTTTGCTCGCAATTAACATAAAATACAAGCACATACAAGTAAAAACAGTAAAATAAATTTAAAATAAATCTTGAGCACTTGAACAATGGACCAATGACATCTATTAACTCTCCCACTTAGTTTCAATTTAAATTGTATTATTATTAATGGTAAGATAAAAAATTTAGAGAAACGGAAAGATGTGGCCACATGTAAGCCTGTTGCAAATGAAGATTTATGACTTCGTTCAGAATTGCCCTCGCGTATACGACGTCGAACGCTAAGGCTCCTGTCAATCTTGAAATTATCGTTTAGCCCCTCATCCCCACACAGCGATGTAACTTTCATAAGGTAAAAACTTTTCACATCGTATATTTACTTCATATGACTTTTGCGCATTAAACTTTTCTTAGCTTGTATACTGTGTAACTTTCTTCAATTTTGTTTTGAAAATCCAATGATTTCGCCGAGTTATTAAGCTCTTATATAAACGTAAATTTTGTATAAACACTTTGATAACTTGTAAGCTTGTTAAATAAATCAGTTCCTAACATATTCGTATTTACATATCAAAACTTGAGTCTGGGTAACAAAAATCACATTCAATTTAAATTCATTTGGTTTTCTATAGCCATATAAGAACGGAAAAAATTGCACTGGAAAAGCGGATTAAAAAAGACGATTCAACGTTCTAGTTTTTCAATCGCACAGAGCTATGAGACTGGACAAAGTGTAGATACGATTCTATCTTTCTCTTAATAACATGAGGTTTACTTTTTTTAATTCGAGGCGAATGTTCGATTAATCCCTAAGTCCCCGAATTAATTTACTACATTAGAATTTAGATTACTTTTTTAAAATCTATAAGGAATATTTTTATTGTAACTCCGCACTCCGTCTTGTGTGCGATTCGTAGGCGGAAACAACTGCTACCACAGATAGCTGTCGCCTCTGCTATGTCAGCTTGAGGAGACGAATATTGTGCACCGTCCATTGACGGGACACATTCCTTTCGTCATGGGTAACTTCAGGGGCGTGATGCAGACTGGACTAATAATAATAAATCTGTCTGTCTACCACTCTTATATAACTAGTATAACTAGTTTTTTGGGCGTGCTTAGCGAGCGCTGGAATAGTTTTGTGGGTAGTTTTGGAAAAAAGTGTGGCTCGCAGTCGAAGATCGTCTCTCTGAACAAATCGCTATTTACATAATCGAGCTAACTCATTTACTTTCTGAAATATCGCCGTTTATTAAAAAAATGTCAGTGAGTGAGTGGTAATCGAGCTTTATATAAATACTTATAGTTGACAATTTAAGTCAAGACATAGTTTAATATTTGTTTTAAAACACGGTTATTTTTCACAATATTTCTGTTTAACAAAATGTAGTCGGATTGAAAATAAGATAAAATACAAAGTAATAAATCGATTGCTTACCCGCTCAGCCTGTTCTCCATCTTAAAGAAGGATGAGGTTTCTTTATACATATAGTAAAAACACATTTTTCTTATAATTTATTCTTAGTTTGTTATGTATTGTTTGAATGTTGTAATTTATCCTGCGAAGGTGCAGTTTTCTTAATTAATAAATAATAAACAAAATCGATTCATATCACAATATTTTTAGGAAAACAGATTTAGATTAAAAGTGGTAACCAGATGATGAAGCTCCTGGACTGAGACTGGTCGATTGTCGCCGGCATAGCGGAGACGACTGCTGCCTATTTCTATATTTTATTTAACTGTAGTAACAGTTATTTCCGTTCATTGACTGCATTATTGCTTAACATTAGGCGGAATGTTGTCATATCCCGAGCTACAAAAAAAAATTATAACAATATTTTTTATTTTATTATTGCATGTTAAATTTGAAATATAATTTTATTCTCCGAATAAGTTATGTAAAAGTATAAATATTTATTATTTTATTCGGTATCGAATAGTAAAGTATAAAGGGTCACAAAGTCTCAATACATTTGAACCTGCGATTACTGTCACCTAGCTCTTGTCCCAGCCAACATCCCCTTTGTTGTTTCAGAAAAGTATTGCTATTTGTTATCGCTCGCTAAATAAAGTCAATCTTCTCCTATTCGTGGTGTTAACAGCTCTAGTACACAACATATTAAACGTCATTTCATTTACCAAGCGAACTATAATGTTTCAGGTTAAAAAAGAGATAGCGGCCGGATTGAAGCGAAGAGAAACGAACTATGAAGAGACGAGCAGCAAGTAACTATGGAGAAAGAGAGAGAAAAGGTGAAATGGAGATGGGGAGAGAGAGACTGATAATGGAGGGAAAGGTCTAATTGTGGCGGTAACGATCACTTTTTCTTTTTTCAGTTTATCCCCAAGCAAATTAATATTTGTTTCACAAGTTAACTCTGAACTAGATGAGTAACCTGTATCTTAGAATTCTATGAGGGTTAAATTGTTATTGTGCTTTTCAATCATTAAAAATAATGACTCGATATAAATTCTAATAGAGAGAACTTGTGTTTAATAATTTGCCAGTTCAAAATAAATAATTGCATCAAGTTAATATTGAGAATTTTGGCAGACATCTGAAGATTTTTATTTCACTGAATAATGTTTACTGTAGCCCGGTATAATAATATGACAACACTGCATAGTGTTTGTGAACTTTAGCCATAGTAAATTTCACGTCGGTTATCCGGAAATCCAGAAAACAAAAACTTAATGTTATGCTAAATGAAATGATGACGTTCTTAATCTCATTGTATTTATAATTTTGTCCATTAAAATATTAATGAAAACATGCGAAGCATAACCACCATCGTACCAAAGTCACTTCACTATTAATTTACAAAATAAACCCCAAGTTGCACTCTCGAAACTCATTAAAAGTAAATCCGGCTGTATTTTCTAAAGACGTTGAATTAAAGCTTCTTTAAAGAAATTTTCTCAAAACTCCGACAGTCAGGAACGTGCCTCATTTGCCACCATTGAAACGGTTTTCATAGTTCAATTCAGCAGATACCTTGCTACGCTTAAAATGAATACGGACCATAGAATCTTTTACTTTGCAACTCTTAAACGAAAGCCGAATGGTAATTTTATGTAAATCCTGTGATTTTATTTATTGCATTTAATTCAATACATAAATACTTTTCATACTCTAGCGTTTCATACCCTGGCCTTGGTTATTATAACACCCAGGCCCGAATCTAGGAAACATACTTACTTTTTTACAAAAGAAGTACTTGATTCGGCCTGGAATCGAATCCAAAATCTTCGCATAATAGACCATAGAGTTTAACATATATTTCCAACTAATTATAAAAAGTCATAGGTACTTAAGCCATATGTTATCGCCAATCAATCTTTTAAAATCAACATAAAGATTAGAAAATCTTGAAAATGTATAGACACACAATTATTTGTATGAAATTAACAATATCAACCATAGTAATGTGGAAGGGTTCGTGCAAGAGTCTGCGCGGTTCTGTTTATTTAATAACGTTGGTGCTATGCCGATAAGCGGCTGTATTGTGCAGAGACACCATAGACTTACAAAATAATTAGACATGACTTAGGTGTACATTTTTCATTTAAAATCCATCAATACTCGTATGCTAAACTTATTTACTCTCACTGACTTCTCTCTACATAGCTCTTTGACTATATCGATCACTCGCCTCATGCATGCGTCGGTTAAGGGTGTCTTCCTATGGCGCCCTCTTTCGATACCATTAATCATCTCACTTCAAATCTGTTCAGGTTTAAATAATTGAACGAGATTACCTCAAATCCCCTCTTCACAAATGCCCTAACTACCTCAACTTACCTCTTTCCATTCTGGTTGTTTTACTATCCATAAACTCGCAACGATTCCTTATCACGTTATTTTTAACACTCCACAGATATTTCTTACCGACCGCATTTTTGCCGCATTTATTCGGCTATCATTCTTCTTCTGCAGATCCTACTCATTTCCAAATGCCAACCTAAAATAATATTTTTACTAAATTTTTAATTTCGCTATGAATGAGCAAATTAAGAGCTGGATATATGCCGTTGACCTTTCTCACGCGATTATGTGTCAATATATGCAAAAAATAATAATAAAAAATATTTGAAAAATTATTTGAAAAAATTAACCGAAGATTCCCTAGGTATTGTATTAGCTAATATCACGATGTAAATAAAAAAAAACCTAGCTATTAATAGTTTATAAGAAAAATGGTTTTATATTTCTAATCTAGGTTTTTTTTTATTTTCATCGTGACAATACAATACCTAAGGAATCTTCGGTTTATTTTTTTTTAAATACCTTTTCAAATTATTTTTATTATTTTTTTTACATAAATCGACACACAATCGCGTGAACACACCTGTGCAAGGTCAACAGCGTCTATCCACTTCTTGAAAGAGAAAATTATAATGCGCTGGATGAACGTAATAGATAATAATTCTATTATAAACATTTATTAAGTCTATATTGGCGCCCCTTACTCACCAAAATACGGGCTGCTCGACAAACACTGATATTAGTTTTCTGCAAAAGTACTTTGCTTGAGTGCTTCAGTACTTTCTTATTTATATGAAAGTCTATTTATTATCCTAAATAGCTTAGAACTCATTAACAATATTCCAAGAGCTCTTAAAATATCGTTAAAATACGCCATTGTATTGTGAAAATTGTCAACTACCTACAGAAGTAAAATATGCGCGTCAAAGTTACCTTTGAAAGGCGCTTCGAGAAAACCTCCTATTAATGTCTTGAAGTTCAGTCTGCCGGAAAATGCCCATCTCCAAAGTTAATGGATATTTTATTGCGTTACAAGTTAAATTACGCGTAAATGTGAAAAAAATCCTTAAAATATTCTCGAGACTTCTCAAAAGCTTTCTTTCATTTCTGACGTGTCTATTTGTAAATACTGGGGTTTGTAACGTTTAAAAATAAATAAATAAACCGGCGCAAATTTCTATTAATAATTCTCAATATTTGTTGAAGGTCTATTCTGATAAGATTTTTGTTTACGTTTTATTTCTGAGAGAAGATTTACTTTTGAAATTGAAATTTAGAGTTAAATCCTTTGGATGTGTCTCAATCGTAATAGAAATCGACAGGGCGCAAATACAAATATTATTATGCTGCTGTGAATTCTATCCGCTACGTTCCTCTTGGGAAATAGAATATTTATATCGTATGCATACACATCGCTTTTAGAACTTCACTTCTTTTTAATCTTACAAGACTCTTTCTCATTTTTAAAAAACGTTCCATTTTTCTTTTCTATTTTATTTTTTATTCTTTTTATTATTCTTTTCAGCGCACAAACTGCTGCATCAAAGGTTACGATAACAAACATTTCTTTTTTTTTAAATATAAATGACTTACCTAACCTACAATTGTACACTATAAACATTATTTTAAAATTTAACAATATTTACCTAAGATATAACAAAAAAAAATTAATTTTATAAAAAATACTAACAAAAAAAAATTATTGTTTTCTATTAAACCTAACAATGTGATTATATTTGACCTCGTATAATAACAAAACAAATATTCTGCAATGCAGTATCAATTTCAGTCGGAAATAAAACTAGCAACCTATATCTTCACTAAGTACAAAAGTTTCAATATTTCAGCGATTCGAAAAGCATTAGCAACAATGAAAGCTAGCAGTTCTATTGTGCCAATAATTGCCTCTATATGGCAGCATTGTACGTGAAGAATCCAATGAATTGAAAACTTCGGTTTCACGACAAAATGCATTACAGTCTCAATGTCCGCTTTTGTTCACAATGTGTGTGAATTTCTCGTATAAAATTTTATGATCACTCCATCCGACTTAAGATCCGAATTTACTCACATAAGTTAAGTTTTATGACAAAAATAATTTTGAAATTTACTTTAATGCGTCTCACGATTGTGTGAGAACTAAAGAAAATATCTTTTAAATTTTTTACTTTTTTTAATTTCCAGCGGGGTTTTTGAAGAAAAACAAAACACAATAATGCATTGAGATATATATCTCAATGCAATAATGAGCACTTAATCTATGTAGTATCATTATTAGATTATCGATCATTATTAGATATGCATTAACATTTGAATAAAAGTTACAAAAAGTTGATCTCCAAATGTCTGCCAAAACTCTTTTTTAACATCGGTTCGGCATATGCATTTGCTACAACGAAGAAAAGTCTACAGGTACGACAGCTAAGTCAACAAAAATTAACCAGGTTACATTATTAAAATTATTATTCAAATATGAAATATTTTAACCTTATTTTTCTGCTATTTTTGGGCCCACTTTTCATATAGACTCTGACATTATAATAATTTCAATTGTTAAAATTAGGGTAAGTAACTCCACTCTACATAAGAGCAATTGGTGAATGAGATCAGTGGAATATTTCATCGCGGAATACGCCCGAGCGGTTCTGGCAACTTGGCTCTAACTCGGGCCAAGTAAGTTTGGGCACTAGGCAATAACTAGCAAACGCTATTGTTCTACCTACCTGATTTATAATTTATAACCGTTTTGAAACTTGTATTGAAGAATTAATTTTATTGAAAAAATACTATAGTTTACTTTTTAATACAGTAGTCCTGCATTGTTAAGCTATAACGTGGTGTGATATGTCTACAGACAGAAGTCGCATCCGCTATGCCGTCTCAATGAGACGAGTGTGCACTATTCAGTCTACTATTTGCATTCTGAACCACGACTGACTGATAACCATCATCAATTATTTTTATATGTTAGAAAATTTTAATTTGGATTTTTTATTATAATATACTTAATGCAATCAGGATTTTCAAATCAACCGTGAATCGAATTGAAATTAAAGCCGTGATCAGCATCTCATTCGATTTGTTAATTCAGACTAATTTTGTGAACATACTGTCGGCAATCAGGTATGCTAATTTTTGGACAATGTAACTGTAGGACTTTCATAGATACCTCGTAACTCTAATAAATGAGTAAGCAATATTGTTGAGAGCTCACATTGCATAATAATAAATTTACAAAACGTGTATAGTCACACACAATATTATAAATATAAGATATTTTGCGCATAAAGTCATAAAACGTAGGATCTTTTTTTTTATTGTAACTCTGCCTGATGTAAAGCTAGAGGGCGGTCCATGAATGGAAACAACTGCTACTACAGAGAAATCTCTACAGGCAGCAATCGCCTTCACTATGCCGACTTGAAGAGACGGGCATGCACCAACGCTTTCTTGGAGTATTTGGCGGCAATTCGCCCGGTCACTTCACAATATGAGTGTTTTCACGGCGTGGGATAACCACAAAAAAACCGCTTCCGTTGCCTCATATAGAGTGAATTTTAATGTTTCCACAATTATTCACATGCGCAGTATAAAATTACGCAAAATTTTAACACAATAATAACCACTAAACTAATTAAGGAAAGGGATAAAAAAACACCTCAACCTTTCCGGGCAAAAGCGCGCCAAACACTCAACCAAAACAACAAAAAGCATAATTATTGAATTGTGTTTAGTCCACAATGAGCAAGCCAATTTTGTAAAAGGCACGTGAAGACAAAACGTAATGTATTAGCAATCTGTTTACTCGGCGGGGCGTTACACGAGGTCGTTAATACCCGTCGAGACCTCGGCAAAATATTACCACCGCAAAATATAATAAAAGTGATATTCTTCGCCTTCTAGGCAGAAGACACGCTTTCTGAGTTGAGGCTATTTTCGTTTAAGCTTTGTCTACTCTAATAAAATTATTATGTTTTCTTGTCTCATCTAATAGGCTTATTCCCACGGTCTGAATTTTTTTCTGCATAATATTACAAGGACAGATTTTTTTTTAATTTTTCTTAAAATATCAAAAATAATTGAGAACCATAATAAGAGACACCTAATTGTCAATAATTTTGAGTTTTATAAGTTCGCAAACGACGTCGAGGGCGACAGTTTGATATACAGTATCGTCTTATTTGATTGGAAACGTCTGTAGTTTGTAAACCTTTAAAAGTCAAAGATGTATGAAATAATTAATAATAAAATTATAAATAAAATAATAATAATAATATCTAGGGGGGTTTATTTAAAGGTATGGACTGCCACATTTTATTGAATATTTCCTTCTAGAAAATTGTTATGGAATAAAATGTTTAAAAAAAGGCTTGTCCAAAATCAATTAATTTCTTGTTTCATCTTCGTTCAGTAAGATAGAATGAGCCACAAAGTTCTTTAGAACAAATGAACCGAGCCAGCGGGTGTCCAACCTTAAATTCTAAGACTTTTGCCTTCAAACTTTGTCCAGCTTTTCTTCATTTGACATTCAAGTTGTTTAATTGTCTCTGGGTTTTTAGTTTGTTTCAAAATTATTACTCCCATTTCTTTTGTTTCCTGCTGCTGCCCTTACTCGCTACTGGCTCTCGCAAATTAATCAGAGAAGTGCTCGGGTAAAATTAATTAAGGTGCTGAAAATTTTGATTATTATTTCAACTTTAAACTTTCTTCGTAAAGTTTTAATCGTAGCGTAGTCGAGATTTTTTAAAATTGTATTTAATTTATTCAACTCACCCCACGTTAGTCTATTATATAAATGAGGATGATTTCACTAGACGGACAAAGAAAAATGAAAAAGTCACGTTAATTAGGATGTCAGCTACGCAAATAATAATCCCGCAGTGGCTCATTTCGCATGCGGACCCGGGCTCGCGGCCAAAAATTTATCTTCGTATTTTTTCCAGACAACGCAATTACAGAAGTATTTACTTAATGTTGGTGAATAGAAAAAACAGTGGTCCCGCAATTTAATTCATTTTTTATGAAATATATTTTATAGTAGATAGGCTGGCAGATTTATCGTTGATGCTCTTCTGATGTGTGCGAGGGCAAAGAGAACAATAAATAAACAAAGGTAAGGACTAATTGAATTTACGACTTACTTGTTACGATATGGAAGACGTTTATACAATATTGATACCATCTGTCGATACGACTGTAAAATAGGAATGAAAACTGCAATAATTTTAATCAGAAATACGATTTAACAGCGACGTGTTGTTTTGCAAAAAATAAACCGTTTAAATCTATACATTACTTACGTCGTTTTTATCTTGAGAGTTGCATGAGAACGAAACATTAAAATTTGTTTTGTCTAGTTTTAATTTATTAAAAGTTTGTTATTAATTGTAGCTCTGCATTTGACAACACTGCGCGTAATGTAGGCTGGAGGGCGATTCAAGAACGGAAACGCTACCATACTGAAATTTCTACAGGCAACAGTCACCGCTGCTATGTCGGCTTGAGAAGACGAATGTGCACCATCCAGGTTGCCAGTGCATGCCTCTCTTTTTATACTTTCAAATTGACCCCGAAACGCGACAAAATCACTTCACGGGGTTTTCACATTTGAAATTGGTAGTACTATCCCAGGACGGCAAACAAGAGTACCTAATAAACTATCATCACTCAACCTACCATTGCATAAAGATTTTTTTTTTATTGTAGCTCGGCATGTGACAACACTCCGCCTGATGTAAAGCTAGAGTGCGGTCCATGAATGGAAACAACTTCTACTACAGAGAAACCTGTGCGAGCAGCAGTCGCCTCCACTATGCCGGCTTGAGGAGACGAGCATGTACCATCTAGATTGACAGTGCCCACTCCTCTCGTTATACCTAGCTACTTTCAAACTATTCCCGAAACGCGACTAAGTCACTTTACATAAACCTAATCAAAGGAGAATGCTTATTTTCGGGTCCACTTGATACCTAATTTCATTTTAATTATATCAACACATCGTTTGCCACGCAATAGACAATGTTTAATTACATAAAAAAAATTGAAATCATCAATTAATAAAGCATAATAACCTCAAATATTGCATCAGAAAACATTTAATTACTAAATAACTTAAGTGAAAAAATTAAAACTGATTGGTAATAAGGAATGTAGACTTATTTTTCTACAAAATGAACTAAAAATAATCGACAAACTCGAGAAAAAAATTGTGGGCCCATTTCTCTTAAGCGAATGGGCATTCTCCTTTACAGACTTTTTTTTAGTATGCTTTATTGTCAATCAAGATTATACTTCGAAAATAAATACATGTTTGTAAAAAGCAATAAGTAAGATAGATAAAGCAAACTCAAAGAGTCTTGAGCCTTACATTCGTATTCCCGTTCAGGTAGTCAAGAATGGCACGTTTCTTCCGGATCAATAGCAAAGCCCATTTTGTTTTATTTCTCGTAGAGAACTGTATAAGGGTCGAACCCTTTCTTGGGCGGTATTTACTTACATTTACACAGGCTATAGAGGGGTAATGCGGGCATGCTTGGGCATTTATAGTGGTCAGGATCGTAGAAACAAACGAGTATTTTTTTATTATGTAGGTATTTAGTGATCAAAAAAAATTTTCGCTAGTTTATTGTTTAATTTTTTTTCATATTTTCGACATTTCATGTTTTCGCCTGCATAGAGTGCAATCCTTGGACGAAAATAATTGCTATCACAGAGAAATAAATGCCCGCAAAAATGGCATCGTGACTGGGCCACATAGCATAAAAATATAATTTTTGACCAGGTTAAAATTCATTATTGATCTGCACACCACCCTGGTCGGTAAGTGAATTGAGCGTTTTATTTGTTGATTCTAGAACCACGACATTCGCACACACATGAATATATCGCTTTTGGATTGCCTGCTTGCTTTTATATTGAACTTATAGTTGATAGGTCTAATCGAAAAAAAAGCAGACACGGAACAGAAAAAACGGAAACGTTCGCTTAAAAGCGGAAATACGAGGTAGCATGTCGCGCCAGCAAGCAAGTTTAAAACAAAAAAAAACTCTACGGGCAGCAGTCGCCTCCGCTATGCCGGCCTGAGGAGACTAGTAAGCACCATCTAGAAGGACAGTGAACACTCCTCTCTCTATACCTGGCCACTTTAAAACTGCTCCCGACACGCGACAAGGTCACTTCACGGGTGTAACGGCAGACTGGACAAATAATCATCATCAGTCTGCCTACCACTCTTTAATATTGCCTATTACTGCATTGGTACCGGTAACCAAGTTACATTGGTACCGGTCAGAATCTAGCAAGGTTCGAACACGGAACTCACCGATCGTGAGTTCACGCGTCTTACCGCTAGACCACAGCCGCTCTCATTATTGCTTATCTAAAAAGGACGTTTGACGAAACTCGACAGTAACTCATCTCGCAGTCTAAAATTACCAACAACATCACACAAGCAACCCGTTTAATAATAATAAAGGTCCCGTAGGTTTTTCGGCGTTTTATAGCGAGATGCAAAAAACATGTAAACACGGGACGGCTCGTAAATTCTTTTGACATGGTAATTTACTCGGTGGAGATGACAAGACACTCGTACGTTACTACTCGCGTTAGGGTGATAATGTACCTACCGAACTTGTACCTATTTCCTAATTACTGAGCATTATTGTATTACTATTCAGCGGGTCAAGTATGAATACGATTACGCTTTCACGGCGTAAAGTGAGTTTCTCCACCAATAGGATCGCTTCATTTGGAATCTTTGAATAATATTGTCTGATTGATGGAGAGTAGTGGAGGGTACTATTAGCAAAGCAGGCGCTGTGGCCGCACTTTAGGTAATAATCGTTTGAGGCTCCAACAACATAAGAAGAGTCAATCTGAACGGTGCACATTTGTCTCATCAAGCCGGCATCATAGCGGAGACGACTAATGCCTATAGATTTTTTTTTTTAACTTTATTGTTATATATAGAACAAAGCTTAATGCCGCAAGGCATTTTCTTCCAGCTGGCCTTCAGGAAGCAGAAAGGTTCTACCTTGGGTAGTAAATAATAATAAAAAAAGTCTTATATATAACTTAGAAATACATAACTATATTCAGATACCTACACAGAAATTTATATACTCGGATACGCATGTGATGTTTTCCCCCGCATATTTGACTCTTATTTTGGCAAGACTTGCATTGCTTGTTCATAACGATTAAAACATTCACTTAAAGTGGGAAATTTCTTCAGCAGCAGTCACCTTCTCTATGCCTGCTCGAGGCTCCTAGATGAGAAGGCAGACGTCTTATTATATGATAATCAGGTCCTCAGGCATCCAGGAACAGAAATAAAATACAGAAATACATTAATAAATGTATTTATTGTTAATTTATAAAGATTTACAGTTCGCCTTCATCTGAGTCTTCAACATCAACTAACGACTGCTTGGCTTGTGTCTCCGCTTCCGTTGCGATATCCTGGGGCACCATTTCATGTCGTCCATTGGTCGCTTCAGAACACCATGACAATTCCAGTTCAAATTGCTTGTCTTTCAACTCATCATGGACTATATAAATGCTAAAAAATAATGATAATAGCATATATTACACTTCAATTGGTTGTGGCGTTATTAGCCCAGTGTGCCGTCCTCGACTCGCGTTATTTTTCTTGTAGCTCAGCATGTAACCACACTCCACCTGATGTAGTCAGAGTGCAGTCCATGAAGGAAACAACTGCTACTACAGAGAAACCTGTGCGGGCAGCAGTCGCCTCCACTGTGCCGACTGTGAGGAGACGGGCATGTACCATCTAGATTGACAGTGCACACTCCTCTCGTTATACCTGCCTGCTTTCAAACTATACCCGAAACGCGACAAGGTCGCTTCAAAGGTGTTACATTCGAAAGTGGTGGTACTACCACAGGGCGGCAGACTGGACAAATAACCATCATCAGTCTGACTATCACTCTTTAAAGTGCCTATAGGCACTGAGCGACCAAAGTACATATAACAAAGTTACATTGGTTACCGGTCAGAATTAGCGAGGTTCGAACACGGGTCTCATCGATCGTGAATTCACGCATCTTACCGCTAGACCACGGCCGCTCCGCACGCTGCTCCAGCCTGGCAAATACAGCTTAAAGCAACAAAGACACCCTAACCTAATGACATTGAAAGAAATGAATCCTACTCACATGCGGGTAGCTTCTTTGACAAGTTCTTTAACAGTCAAATCAGACAATTTTAGCTTTTCAATCTCAGTCTTTGCAGCCTGTCTTGCTTTTCCAATTGCACATCCGTGATATGACTAAAATTGTAAATTTTTATTATAAATACTTATTTTTATTGTAGCTCAGCATATGACAATGTAAAGCTAGAGTGCAGTCCATGAGTGGAAACAACTGCTACTATAGAGACATTTCTACAGGCAGCAGTCGCCTCTGCTATGCCGGCCTGAGGAGACGAATATGCACGTGGCCACTTTCAAACTGCTTTTGAAACATGACAAGTTACAGGTGTTACATTCGAAAGTGGTGGTACTGCCCCAGGACGGCAGACTGGAGAAGTAATCATCATCAGTCTGCCTACCACTCTTTATAGTGCTTATAGGCACTGAGCGACCAAAATACATTTAACAAAGTTACATTGGTACCTGTCAGAAATTTAACGAGGTACGAACACGGGACTTGAATTCACATGTCTTACCACAAGACCACGGCCGCTCTGAGTTAGAGTTAGTAAGTTACAATGGGGTTTGAAACTTTGACTTTCGAGACGTTAGCTTCAAGCACATTTTAATTAGCAATACTACAGTAAGATTGTCAAGAGTATATTTAATTAGGTATAATAATAATAAAAAATAATAGACTAAAGAAAATCTTGTTTTAAACTATTATTTTACCAATATTTCTTAATATGAAACCAAGAAAGTCCTTCTCTAACAATTCTGCAATGCGGTGTTGCCAACAGAATCTGCTCAAAGCCAATCCAAATATGAAGTAAATTATTGTATTAGTTGTAAAAATAATAAAAATATCTTACAAAAGAAACTCCACTCGGATCAAGCATATACAACTGAGGGCCGTCCTCCTTTGTCCATGAGCCCATGACGACAGAGCAACCATACGGTCTTACTGCACTATATAGTGTATATGCGTGGACATACATTGATACTCTTTCATTTAAATACTTCAATGGTACTGGTACTCCATATTGAGATCTATAGTTGGAGGCTTCAGATCTTGCTGTCTCTACTATTTGTCTAGCATCAGAAATCAGACCTGCTACTGCCTGTAATGTCATAAACATAAAAATTATTAACACAACAACAAGTACACTGAAGATAGGGTTACCATCCATCTATGTCCAGACATATATTTTTTTATTGTAGCTCAGCATGTGACGACACTCCGCCTAATGTAAAGCTAAAGGGCGGTTCATGAATGGAAACAACTGCTACTACAGAGAAGTCTCAACAGGCAACATATGGTCCGGTTTTTACCTCAAATGGAAATTTAACACACACCTCCTCGCATTCGCTACCCCCTAAAACATACACTGTGTGTGGGATTTCATTATTTTATTTTGCGACCTATTTTTTAAACCCTATGGAGCTTTATGGTAACCCTGTAGAGCGCTGAGGATCCACTTAAAACTACTCGGGTATTAATAACCATCACCAGTTTGCCTACCACTCTTTTATAATGAAAAAACATTGAACACAAACTTACCATTCCAACATGTTGATCAATATGAAATATTCTTTTATTGGCTCCAACTTCATACAGTTTAGATGCTACTAATTTCTCTACAGCAAATACTACACCATCTTTGCCCCTCAAGCCGATTACTGTTCCTGAATTTTCTACAGCCTTACCAGCATATTCAACTTGAAAGACGCGACCGTCTGGTGAAAATTGAGACGCAGACAAATCATACTGAAACACATATTAAACGGTTGCTTAATCATTAACACAAATAGTGATATAATGTATATTATAAATTATAGTGAGGTAAACGAAAAAAAATCAGAATAACCAAGCCGATTTAACCTTAAATTTAAACAGAAATAATTAAACTTACACCCGTTCCGATGGAGCTCATTTTCACAGCTTAAATAAAAATAATATTATTAATTATCAAATGTTATTTGATTTAAAAACACTTATTATTCACAGATTTATAAAACAAAACAAATTACTTTCGCTAGCGGCAATGACAAGCAACTCGGATAAAAATGAGCGTGTTTTCAATGATGCAAAACGTTGGAAGCTTATAATAGATAGATTAATGTAAATGAATCCCGATATTGCTTAAAATGACTACTCAATAGGTAATATTATTCGTGCTAGTATATTCGGCGTGATAAAGTTACATTAGTTATATTATTAAGTAAATAAAGTTATTTTCTAAAAACAAATCGAAATGTTACATAGAAAACATACTTATACACATTTTTGACGTATCATCCCCATCTGCCATATTGCATCGGTACTATTGCTTAAAACCCGGCAAAATTAAGGAGTTTTTATTTTTCCAAGTAATAAGTTTTTTTTAAACCATCAGTAACAAGGGAATATAGAATTTATCCAACAAAAACATGACCTCAAATTTAGAATTTACATTAACATAAAATTTTCACAACAGGATTTTGATCTGATGGTCAAGTACAAGGTGACATTTACGCCGTGACGGTGTAACGCGAAATATCTTCACCAATCAGACGATGTTATTTTGATTACCACATTTAAATGAAGCGATCCTATTGGTAGAGAGATCACACGTTTCGCGTAAATGCAACCTCGTACTCAAAACCAACATTATCTTTATGATAATCATCGATAGATTTAATTACTAGAAATAATCAAATTTAAGAAACCTAATAGCTGAAACTAAATTCATAGCCTTTTAAAACATTAAGCCGGCATAGCGGACGCGACTGCTGTCTGCAGATCCCCTTCTCTGACAGCAGTCACCTCCGTTCATGGATCGCACTCTAGCTTAACATCAGGCGGAGTGCGGTCATATGACGTTCTAAAAAAAAAAAACCATTTTATTTGTATAAAATGTAAATAGCAAAAAGGTGATTGGTTAAGATGAGCAGCGCCATCTATTAACAGATACTATAATTACTACAAAACACCTGATTGAATTGTAGTTTTTATGATAGATGGCGCCTTTTCCTCTAAGCAATTATGTCATCGCCATCTGTCGGCAATCGCTTAAACTTATACAGGCTTAACACCGTCTAGCTGTTTAAAATAAACAATAGATTGCGCTGCTACTCATCCCGCGCATATAATAATAATAATAAAACACAAGATATTTTTTTAAATTCATTATATTTCGTATTGTCAATTTATGTATAATATCTCACAATATTTGCAGACCTCTAACAATGTACAATTTTATGACCAATTTAAGTATGACTTTTTAAATATTTATAAATGTACAATTATAATCTCATTTGTTAAACTTATTAAATATTTACAAAATATTTGAAGTATACAATATATTTAGATTATAGTGACATATAAATATACAGTTTAGAAAAAATACATCTAACTTTATTTACAGGGCCAACAAGTCATAAATATTTGAAAAACTACATCTTGTAAAGTCTTCAACATCACTCCTGCTGTGGGGTTACTCTCGGATATAACTAGAAATAACACAAATTAATATAATTAATAACTTCCAGAATTAAAAAAAGCCTTATAAATAGTGTAAGCCAGAGATAGGCAGAGACAACGGAATGCCATTTACCACGATCCTGCCACAACTCCCTTCCCTCACATCCACAATTCTCTTCATGCACGCCCGACGACGGTTGTGAGCACTAGGCCTCCTCCTTTCGCCAATCTCCTTTCACTCAATCTTTCCCATGTGCCCAAACCATCAAAGCATTCCTTTCTCAATTCAGCCAGACAAATCATGGTTATTAGCAGTCGTGCCGAACCGGGGCGGTCACCTTTCTTTGAGTGTAACACCTGTGTAGCGACTTAGTTAAAAGTAGTTTTGGTTTAACGTATTTAGTCTAATCAAGCTAGCATAGCGGAGGCGAACGCCTCCTGCGAAGGGAATATTTAATAACCATTGCTGAACTAATTTAATAAAAAAAAACAATTTAAATACGAAATACTAACCCCAAGCAAGTTCCTAGGTACATAACCTTCCGCCATGTCTTTATCTCTGCACCACCACCATTCTCGTTCACTATCATCACCCTTCCGAAGCACCTGAAGACGTCCACCCATTGGAAACGATAATTCATCAGCTCTTGCCGCAGCGTATGCGAATACAGCATAGACACAACCCCCGTTCATTATGCCAAGTTTTTCTTGGACACCTAAAAATATTATTCAAATTTAAAAACAAAAAAATAGTTTCGATAATACAAAGATAACGACAGAGATTATTTAAAACGAGTGGTAGGCTAGATGGTAGATCGATAATGGTTATTAGCCTAGTCTGCGTCCTGGAGTAGTACCACCGCTTTGAAACGTAACAAGTTCATGAAGTTACGTTTCTACTTCGAAGTAGCCTGATATAAAACAGTAGGAGTACGCTTTGTCAATAGATGCGTAGAGGTATGAGTGTTCTCAAGTCGGCATAGTGACTCAGACCTCACTTTAGCTTAATTTTAAAACCAGTCGAAGCAAGATTATACGTTAGATAAGTAAGAAAATACACACTGTAAAGATATTCTGAACAACCATCGAAGCCTTCCTCGTCTTCTTCGCACTTTTCAGCCGCTGTCTCGTGATCTGAGAGAGTCGTTGCAAATATGCACGCACCTAGAATTTTATTTAATAAAATATTAGTCAAAAAATTAAGATGTATTAAACTATTTTTATTCTTTGTATATCCACTAACCATTATCAACAAGGAATCGCACCATCGGTAAGTTATTGCATGAAGCTGCACAATGTAACGGTGTCCATCCATCTGAATCTTGCGCGTTGACATCGCATCCAAGTTCAACCAGAAACCTATCCATAAACAAATTATTAGAATAACTTTAAAAACAACAAAAATGCGGAAAAACTAATTTACTCACTTAACAATTTCAAAGTGGCCGGCGCATATTGCGTTATGAAGTGCAGTGATCCCTTCGTCATTTGCAGCGCTTGCATTCTGCACCTGTACATTTGTAATTTACATTGAATTTTAGATATTGCCGGAAGCTTAATGCATTAGATGATATGCAAGATTAGGAGAGGTCATCCATTAATTTCGCTACACGTCAAAAAATCATGAAATTCGTAAGACTTAATATATGTATGGCCCCTTCGGTTAAACGAACCTGTGTTGCGGTTTTCTTAACAAGCTCCAATTCTCCTTCTAAACTAGCATCCAACAGTAGCGCGAGGGGATCAAAGCTGACTCTTCTAGTCAAAGGTGGTTTGCCTCCTTGCTTCAAATTACCTTTTTTAGATCTTCTCACGAGATGTTCGCTTTTCTCGCAATCCTCCCCGTTCAAATCTACAGAATTAATCTGATCGGCTATGTCTGAAAGTCCACTGTCTTTACTGTCTTCGGTTCTATCACTGAACGATATGTTATTATTTAAATTCACTTTATCAACTTCATCTTTCTGACCATTTTGCTTTTCATTCTTTGTTAAACCGTTGTGCATATCGTTAGATATACAATCCCTCGTTAAATGATCCATTTCAGGGAATAAGAAAGCAGGAGGCATCTCTATTCGTCTGTTTATACTAACGCTAATACCATTCTTATTACTATTCAAGTTTCTTAATTTAGGCTGTTCACTCAAGGGAGGTTTTCTAATTGTTAATGGTCGAGCTTTTATTATCATTTCGTTGCTTTCTTTAGAATTTTGTTGTGAGTCGCTTTCGCTCGATGTGTCCGGCAATGGGGCCGCGTGACCTGCGTTGTGCTCTGTCGTTTGACTAAATCCATGCTCATTGGTCACTGACTGCCGTGGAGGTGTCTAAAAATACAATTAAATATTTATTATAGGGACTTTTGTTGGTTTCATCGTCAGACAAAAAGTACACGACACAAATGATAGTGCATTATGACACAACGTTGAAGCAAGCATGTTAGTTACCTACCTTAAGAGTCGGTTTGGGGGGCAATGCGGGTTTAGGTGACTTATCGTTCCCGCTAACGTCAGGTGTGGCTACCGGTGTACTGGCACTTTGGGGCGGCGACAACAAAATGCTCTGTGACGAGGAGTTCTGCGTTCCAAAGCTTGCAGTATTAGACAGGCCCGACGCTGTGTTCCTAACAATCTGGGGTTGTGAAGTTACTACGTTATTTGCTGGCACATGATTTTGGGATGGATTTTGAACGGATAGACTCTGCTGAACAGTCTGAGGTTGAACAGGTTGGATTTTTGTTGACGACGTTTGGTAAATGGGTGAGGGTTTGCCGCTCAACTGCACTGATGTAGGTGCTACACTGGACACAGGTTTCTGGAAATGAATGCGATGATGATATTTACAGATAATGAACATGACTGAATACAATAAGTTAATGATATTGTACAAAACAAATGATATTAATGATAAAGCTTCGGACATGTGTGATTAAATGACTTAAAATTTACATTACACATATATTAATAACATTAAAAAGATGGACAACACATTTATGTAAATGCTTTTATAAATGTAAAGGAATAAAGTGATACTTACACCAAAGCCTATAGAGCTGTTGGAATTTGTTACTAAACTCGGTGAGCTCCCTTTTGTCGTATTGAGTGAGATAGTTTTGCTATTACTACTCTTTGAACTTTCTGTATTATTATGACTTAACCTAGAGTTTTGGGGATATGTATGATTCTCTTTTCCTTCTTGGTTGCATTTACTTGACGAATCAGATTTTTGCAATTGATATGTATGTTCCTGTTGATATGAAGGATCAGTTTGACTTAGAGGTGTCGCCAGACTCTTATTAATGACTGATAGAGGCGTAGAATGAACCGTCATATGGTTTACATTGTTCATATTTCCCTGTTGATTCTGGTTTTGGTTCTTTCCGTCTTGTGACTGCTCGATGAGTTTCCCGTTAGTGTCACATGGTTTTAGTTTAGCAGTTTGAGGGAATTTAGTATTATACGGTAGCGTCTGATATTTTGGATCAGATTTGCTCGCCGCAAACTCGGGTAAATACTCTTGTTCGTTGATTTTGTACTCTTTACCCGTCTGGTTACTATTTGAACTGCTGGTGCTATTTGGAGAATATTGCGATGGTTTGTTATATTCTATGAACTTATTTAGGTGTTCTAACGCAGAGGGGTCGTATGCACTCTGCTGTTGATTATATGAATTTATGTCGATATGTTTGTTAGGATATTGTCCTTGATATTGGCTATCTTGAACACTCGATGGTATATGATTATAGCCACTGATAAAGAGTGGATTTAACATCTGTTTTTGTTGTAAATAATGCGCCTCTTGTTGCGTTAAATGACTCTGTATGTTATCGGATTGGGTCATGTGTTTTAATGGCACATTGTTTTGAATTGCATTCTGTTTTAATGCCTGTAAGCAATGATAACAAACAATATATTAATTACATATATAACCGTGTTAACACAAGAGATGTTCAAAGATGTCGGAGACATTTACCTGAAAATTTTGATTATGATTGAGGCTCTGCGCATGCGGTATATGATTATATGGTTCCACAGCAGCGACGTTGCCACGAGCTTGTTGATTCTTTGGCTGGCTGCCCACCCCGTTATTACCACTGGACGTGTAATTTGGGAGTTGTTGCAATGGTGTCGGATTGTTTAACCTGAAATTTAGAAACCATTCACAATTTTAGTTAGTTTAAATTTGATTTTATTGTTAATCTCTTAAACATTATAGTTAAGAATAAATTATAGAATTTAACAGAGTTTAGAAGCGACCCTAAATATTCCATCATTAATCATCGTGTACAAAATTTCCTTATCTTCATTGTTGATTATTATTTTGTATAGTAGTAAACAATATGTTGTATAGGAAAAATATTTTGAAATACGTTTTGTTGCCGATTGTACGTGATTTATGAAGTCGAGTTATGCGGTTATTAACGCAAACTATAAACGTGAAACAAGATGGATATAGGCAACATAAAGACATGGAGTAGCTGTTATCCATACCGCAGCCTGTGTAACAAAAACAAAGACGATATTTGAATCCGAACTGAGTTTATTATTGCGGAGATATTTCGCACTACTTGCGGCAGTTGTGATTTATAAGACAATTTGTTATAGGCAAAACAAAACCGAATATTATGTCCTAAACAGAATTTATATTGGAGGACTATTTTAGTATATTGCCACAGAAGGTTTTGGTGGATATTGGTTTTCCATAAAACGATGGTTGTAAAAGTAATCTAGAAGCGTGTCGTTTATAGCAATAGTTAACTTATTAAATATAGTTCTTATTAAATTATAAACAGAAAATTAGACAGAAAATCATCAGGCAGTAACAGCGTATCAGCATTCAAATGTACAAAAAAATGCAATATTAAAAAATAAAGTAAATATATTTTTTTAAATCAAGATATTCGTATTTATCTACTTCATATATTTGATTTACGATTTTGATACTAAAAGGATAAGGAAACAACTATCCATCATAATATCCGCCCGGATAGTTCTTAAACCTTCTTCTCGTACAATAACATGATGGATCCATAACAAACTAGAAACATGTAGATGTAGGTACAACTATAAATAAACGTAAAGTTATCTAAAATGTACGGTTACGAGGTTTAATATATTTTAATAAACGTCAAAATTTTATTTTATAATACCGCACTCCGCCTTAATTAAGCTAGAGTGCGGACCATGAACAGACATCTGCTACAAAGAAAAGGTTAGACACTGCGACCAATGTGCACCATTCAAGTTGACGAAACAAATCCAGTTCGGCTCCCGTTATATAGTTTTTTTTAATCGTAGCTCAGCATATGACAAAGAACTGCTTCTATAGAGAAATCTCTACGGGCAGCAGTCCCCTTCGCTATGCCGGCCTGAGAAGACGAGTATGAGAGTTAGGTAATAATTAAAAAAAATACCTTTGTTGGGGTTGATGCCTATGTGCAGCTGTTAGTTGACGATTAAGAGCTCGTTTGCGCAGGAGTCGTGCTTGAAGTTCTGATACCCTGCGGTCTATACTACGCATCTCTTCTTGCCTCGCGCCCAGGGCAGCGCGTTGCGCCGAGAGACGCCCATTCTGTTGTTCGTTCAGCTTGTTGCGGTACTGTGGAAAAAGAAACTTTTATGTTTTTAAATTGTAATTAAAGTCCAGATTGCAGAAGGTAACGTTGGTCGATCCAAACGGACACTAGGTAATAGTAAGATTTTTTTTATAAATCCGGCACGTTAGGCATAAACACATTGCCTGATTTTAAGCTGAAGTGTGGTTTATAAGCGAAGATAACCACAGAGGATGTCTACATGCAGAAGGAGCTCCGTATGCCGGCTTAAGTACTCCTAAGAGAGACTAAAATTAAACATTGCTATAAAAATAACTATGTCGTGTTTATCTTTGTCTACGGTCGCATAAAATTAATTAGGAAAACTTCAAGACATGTCATTGATATAAGAAAATTAATTTAAGTGTCTACTTGGGAGGTAGGAACTATGTAAAAGTCTTTAGTATTTAAAGGAATGGCGCCGCTATCTTTAAGTAAATTATATTAAATTTTATCTGCATTCGTGTCTTTATAAGCGATTTGCTTACATTGTATGCAGTACTTGTTCCTACATTAATGTATGGAAGTGAATGTTGGGTATGGCAGAAGAAGCAAGTGAGTAGGATTAATACTGTAGAAATGAGGTCATTAAGGAGTGTATGTGGAGTCACGATAGCGGATAGAATGAGGAATAGTGTTGTGCGCGATAGATGTGCTTTGAAAGATGATGTAGTGACGAGGATCGAGAAAGGAATGCTTCGATGGTTTGGGCACTTGGAAAGGATGAATGAAAGGAGATTGACGAAAGGAATATATAAATCTGATGTGAATGGATGCGTTAAACAAGGCAGACCCGGAAGGGTGTTTTCCGATCAAATAGGAGACATCCTCATGAAAGCTGGGCTGCCTAGTGTCCATAACCGTCGGGCGTGCATGAAGAGAATTGTGGATGTGAAGGAAGCGAGGGTGTTCTGCCAGGATCGTGGTAAGTGGCGTTCCGTTGTCTCTGCCTATCCCTGTGGGAAAAAGGCGTGACAATTGTATTGTATTTGTATTGTATTGTATGCAGTGCATACTGAAATTTACTATCTAGGTGCACCCTAACGATACTCGTAGATATTATAAAATGTATGGATGGTTCGATGTTTGCGGATAGCCAATTCCATAAGGAAACCGTACTGCTCAGTAAGAGTACCGTATCTTCAAGAAAAACTTTAATTTCATAACAATCATTATTATTTTTCCCAAGTTAAAGTTGTAGTTTACCCATGAGTACCCTTCGAAGATGAAAGAAAAAAATACTATTACAGACTGAAATTTACCAGTTTCGAAAAAAACTTATAAATATAATTTTAAAAAATATATACATAGAACGACGCGATTTGACCGCGATAAATTGTAGATAATAATTTTTAAAAATATAACTAGAGTATGCCCAGTCTGTGGATAGTGCACATACGTCTCCTGAAGGCAGCATAGCGGAGGCGATTGCTACTCTGTGATAGCAGTTGTTCCTCCCCAGGGACCGCTCTAGCTTAACATCAGATTCCGAGTTACTACCTATATTTAAAAAAATCAATTTAGTCTTCGTTATAATAAAAAAAAATGTTATTATTTACGCTATACACAAACGAATACAATCCAAAACCAATATTTGTGAGTATCGTATGGAAAATAACATGTCCTTGGCAGTGATATCGCGTGGGCAGTGCTACCCACAAGAAGCCAATTGTTTCCCAAAAGGTTTCGCATACATAGAAGAAGATTTATCTAACCGCGAGTCTATTCTCCAGCAGAATCAATTCCATGCCAATGCCTTTTTCCATGTCACCGAATTTGTTAACATTAAGACTCGAGTAGTCCCTTTCCGTTCTATATAAGGTGTGTTGAAACGGAAGAATAAAACGGAAATGGCCTAACGAAAACTCTTACTCCTCACAATGGAATGTATTGGAGAAAGCCAATATTCAGAATATTATTTTGTACAAAGAGAAGGAAAATAAAAATGGAAGTTATTTTATTAGCCGCCTTTCTGGTTTCTATAGTCGATGTTGTAAATGGAAAAAATAAATATTCACTAACAAAAGTTTTGTTGACTTTCATAAAAAAACTCTACGTCAGGGAAATAGATTGAATTTTATACTCATGTATGCTAAGACAGTTTTTCTAGTTTCGTCTAATGCTAAATAAAGTTCGTAATGCCTGCAAGCAAACATCGCTTTTGCTATGAAAGCTTGAGGAGACGAATATGCACTGTCAAAGTTGACAGTGTGTACTTCCAAACTAATCCCGAAACGCGACTAGACAATACTTAGAATCAAGTACTATTATTATTTTTAGTCAAGTTTCTATAAGACTGGATGAATGCTAACGCGCGCCCAACTGCGTCCACTATGTGCTATATTCACTATAGGTTGAAGAGTCCGACATCACCCTGGTACCCCTCCCCCGAGGGCCAGGACTGCTGTAAGTCGTAGGGTCCACTCATAGATGAAGCTTAGCTTAGGTTAGGAATATTTGTTGCTTAAAAATTAATTGTAATCTAACAAAGTTGTAGATTCTAATGTAACACCCGTGAAGTGACCTTGTTGCGTTTCGGGAATAGTTTGAAAGTATATAAAGGTATAACGAGAGGTGTGTGCACTGTCAATCTTGATGGTACGTGCTCGTCTCCTCAAGCCGGCATAGTGGAGGCGACTGCTGCCCGCACAGGTATCTCTGTAGTAGCAGTTGTTTCCATTCATGGACCGCACTCTAGCTTTACATCAGGCGGAGTGTTGTCACATGCCGAGCGACAATAAAAAAAATTTATTAAATACTTCATTTGCTTATTTTTCTTTGTTCATCAATTTCACTATTCTTAGTTAACATATTAATATTGCCACTAAAGTACGTAAATATGATACGCATCCACAAAGGCATAGTAAAGTATTAAACTTCTTATCATCGAACAATATGTAACTTTATATTGGTACCGTAAATCTCCGAAACGAGCGGCTAAGATGTCGGAGAAATTAAACCTGAATATTGCTATTTCTCTTGGGTATCCATCCATTGAGGCGAACGCATAATGACTTCTCAAGAACATTATAATGAAAACTATTCAAAATTCGTTTTGATTAATTATTTATCGGTTTAAACAATCTGAAGGTCCTAATGAACCTTTTGGAACTACTAGAGAGTGATGATGGTTATTAACCCAGTCCTGCCTTCCTGGGATTGTACCACGTAGCTCGGCATATTACAACACTCCGCTTGATGAAAAGCTACAGTGCGGTACATGAACGGAAACAACAGCTACTATAGATAAATTTTACAGGCAGCAGTCGCCTCTATGCCGGCCTTAGGAGATGTGCACACTTCTCTCGCTATACCTGGCTACTTCCAAACTGTTTCCGAAACGAGACAAGGTCACAATATAAGATTAAAAATCAAAATGTTTTGTTAAAACAAATGCTAAATAAGATGATTCAGCATGAGTTTTGCAAATATAACGAAGGTGTTTCTTGTACGGTTTTAGGGTTGTCATAAAAATGTTTATGCGAGTCAAAGCTGAGAGTAGATTAGGAAACAAACGTCAATAAAAGTGTCTACTGATATTCTTCAAGAGTAGAGTTAGAAAAGTAAAGATGTGTTACAGTAAGAGTGTGTATGACAGTCAGAACAATACTCGTTCATGAGGACGAAGTGTGTTGGTTTATTTAACCAGTAAAATATATCGTAGGAGGTAGGTGTTATATATTTCTTACAATAAGAGAAACTGATATTGAAAATGACAGTTTCAATAACATCACTTTATTGTTATTTAATTACAATAAATTATTTATTTCTTACTTTATTTTTCATATTGTGTTTGTTTATTTTTATTTTTAAATTGCTGATGCATTTTATTTTTGTTAACTACGTCTGTAATAATACGATATTTTTGAAATGTATTCTCTTCTGTGTTTAGTAATATATTATGTCTTAATTGAAAAAAAAATCGAAGACATTATGAAATTTTAAAAGATAGATCTGTTTGAATTTGTCTTAGAAAACAATATTGTCGTCAAATTAGACTCATAACCTTGAAGGTTAAATATTCTAGATAAAGAGAACGAGCAGATCGAAATACGGCAAAACTGATTTTGTCACAGCCTGAGGGTCTCATCTGAAAGACGGGTTGGTAAATACAACATCGTGGTAAACTTATTTACAAATCGGAATGGCATGATAAAAGAAATAATTACAAATCATTTGTCTTATTACAAGTGTTATATTAAATATTGCTTCATATTTTTAAAATTATGTTTTTAGAGCATCAAAAATATTTGAAGAGTAAACATTGTAACATATAAGTAAACAGACGTGTACCATGTTCAGAGAAACACGTCAATTTGACTTTAGCTAACCTTTTGAACGACCTCAAAACGTACCAAAGCGGCACCACTACGTCGTCAACTCTCAAACACAAATGTTTCTAAATGAGAGCACTTCACTTCACATATTGTATCCACGACACTTGCGATAACGTAATAAGCAATTAATTAATCAATTTAAAATAGTGATGCACCGGAGAGATGGGTCGTTTACGCGTCGTTTGGGAGATAACTAAATCGTCAAACTAGAGTTTGAATCAAGCAACTTGGCAGTGCGACCATTTGCAAAATTAGCTTCACGATAAAACTGACGACATATAGTTGTTATTTGGAATAGAGTACGTGGAGCTACTACATCTTATTGCATCACAAGGTTAATATCATATTGCCATGTAATCTTAGACGGATGACCGTGCCACGAAGATCATAACATGTCATTGCACCCAAAAACTCAATTAAGAATTCATTATCAACTCTATAATTTAAATCAAGGACTAATAAAGATAACATAAAAAATAACGTTATGTACCTGACATTTAAAAAAGTAGCGTTATGTTTTTTATTGTAGCTCGGCATATGACAACACTGCGCCGGATGTAAAGCTAGAGTGTGGCCCATGAACGGAAACAACAGAGAAATTTCTACGCCTCCGCTATGCCGGCCTGATGCACCATCGAGACGCCAAACAATAATCATAAGAAAGTTTTTTTTTTATTGTAACTCGGCATATAACGACACTCCGCTTGATGTAAAGCTAGACTGCGATCCATGAATGGAAAGGCAGCGCAGGGAAATTTTTACGCCTCCGGTATGCCGGCTTGAGAAGACGAATGTGTACCATTCAGATTGACAGTGCACACTCCTCTCGTTATATACAATGAAATAGATACCGTTATTAGTATCGCTAACAGTTTATTCAAAGTAATGGTACATTTTTGTAACGGAATTAATACCGGTATTTTAGTTCCTAATTTAAATCAGCGAAAGTTTAAAATATTTTAACCTAAAAGTGTATTTTAATAAATATATATTTTTTTTAAATTCGCCAAGTTTAATATATATATTTTTTAAATTTCAAATAGCAACATTTAAACAACATTTGACTTTTTAAGTTTTTACATTTTCTTTATAATAGTGTTAATCGAGTTCAAGAATAACTCTCGACAATAGACGGCCGCTCGCCCGCAACCTACTTGGCAAAGCGAGTTGTGGACCATTGGTAAATAATTCCCTTCGACTGCACTTAGCATCTGCATTCGACATTCGTTATTCATCGCTTGCATTAACCAATATAATTGTCCACAAACAATATAATTGCATTAACATCGATACAATGTTTGTATTATATTAGAATTATATATAATATTCGTAAAGTGACCTAATTGCGTTTCAAGAATACTTAATAAGTAGGCGCATAACGAGAAGAATGTACCCTGTCAATGCAGCGTCATTCTTTATCTCAAACCAGCATAGTGGAAGTGATTGCTTTCTGCAGACGTTTGGACCACACTCTAACATCAGGCAAAGCGTGGTCAAATGCCAGCTTAATTAAAAAAAAAAGTACTAGCCAAGTCTAGACATATAGTCCTAAACCTTCTAATTCATTAAACTAAAATGATTATTTGTCTTCCGCTTGAGTTCTGATGCACACGCCGCAAACATCTGTTGGTGGTAGAGGACTTTGACAAGGGCTTCCATTTCAAATCTACTTTGACGAGGGAAGGGACCGCATAGCTTTAGTTGGAACTTGAGATATCTAAAAACTCAAGGAGACTATTCAACGTAAACGACATAATATAAAAAAGTTTATAGCCTTTTAATAAAATCAAATTATGGAAATAATAATAGCAGCGATTCCTTAAAGTGCTTAAAGTGTTAGAATAAAAAAGAATAGACGCCAAATAAAAGTAATTTATTGGCGTAAAAGTCGTCTCCGTAGCATAATCTATGCGTAGTTATTTCCCTTGGCGTCACTAAATAATTTGCGCTGACGTGAAATTAAATTCTAGGAAAGCTGTTTCTACTTCATTGAATTCTTTTACACCTAAACATCTGTATAAATTTATATGTGTAAAAATACAGTTCTAAATGTAGCATTATGCCAATAGACATCTTTAATAATGAAATCCACAGTTTGAATTCTCAATCGTGTTACTTCACAACTACCGTTGATTACGTCACGTTCTGTACTATCTTTCCTTTCTTCCTACGTTTATCCATTTATATGGGACCAATATTATCTTAGAAAATCGGTTTTCAATAAAACTTTGTTATTTATGCAAATAATATTTAGAATTAGGGATATATCTACGTACCATTAGTTCTCTTCTAAGTTTATCTAATTCGTGTGCTGAAGGTGGTGCAGGCTGTGCCCTTCCCCTTCTTAATTCTTCAAGCTGCCTAGTCAACTCTTCCACCTTGGCCACCGCCACAGATAACTCCTTCTCTTTCTCATTGAAAAGCGCTCGTATTGATTCTAAATCACTCGCTGCAACAAAAAAAAAAATTAATTGTACCGAAACACTATCAAAAACTAATCCAAACTCAGTTTTGTTTGGCATATAAACTCTTACGATTTTTTATTTTTCTAGTACTCGTATTATGGCCTCCACCCATTCACTAATATTCAATGCGAACATTTTCGCATTTTATGACAAACTGATTTCACCCCAGTTTGAATCGGTAATACAAATCTATTAACTAAGATATTCTTTTAAAAATGTACAGACACATTTTAGATGACATTTTATTAATTATACTTTCTTTTTATTAAAGTGATATGTGTTAAACATTAAAAAAGTTATTTGACTGTCTCCGGTTTACCAGCTGAGCCCTATTTAAAAAGCTCGCGAGGGAATGATACCGACCTTTCAATTACAGAAGACAATAAAGAGAGTGTATGATGAGAACCCCTCGACTCCTCCCCCTCAAACCCAACACCTGAATGAATCAACAGCATCATTAACAAGACGGCTTCTTTTAAAGTAGGTAAATGAAAATAATTAAGACGAGATTGTAGGAAATTTCCTTTGATGTGTAAATTGTAGCACGTTGGGAATAAATACGGGTGAATCGTTTCGAATGAATCTTTAAATTAATAGCAATTTATTATAATATTTGTGAGCCTAAAATATATTATAATAATTATAATAATTATGATAAAATAAATTTGTAGTGAAGAGCTATCGGTATTCAAGTGAACGACCACCGGAGGTAGGTTTTTTGCACAGCGCAGTTCCTATTGGAATTCTAACAACGACCTATATTTAATATGAAATACCCAAATACATGAAGTTAAGTTAGTGACGAAGATGCGATTAATACAAAAATATAAGGTAAACGAATTAACAGTTTACGTTATAGCATCATGAACTTGCAACATATTCTCATTGTCAACTTTTTCATTCATGGGAGAGTTGAAACTTCAATTTGTTAGTCAGGATCCTAAACATCAGTCACAGTCAGTGTGAGGGTTTTTGCGGCCCGATCCCCATTAGCCTACAAATGCGGATATTAGTGGAGTCTCGACACAACAGTGTTTGTTGCTAATCCCATTACACGTTTTGCTTCATTGGACCGCTGAATCTGTGCATGTTTGCGAAAACCAAAATCACTGTTAGACGGCCATGCCAATTAATGATTCATTTATTTTCTATTATACTAATTTCTCAATTCAAATCTGAATCTTTCTGTCATATATTATTATATTTTAATCACAATCTTCACATGAATAAATGTGTACTGATACCATTTACAAATGTACAAATTATTACTTGGGAAAATAGGGCAGTTTTTCTGCAAAACTTTTAGCAGATCCCGGACTAAATCAATTTGGGCTCCAACAAAGATCGCGATACATTTAGTAGAGGAGAAATATTGTATTATTCGGAGGCCCGGAGGCTCCGACCGATGGCCTTTTGTTTCGTATCAATTCCCAAGACGACGCTTTCCTCTGTCGTAAGAATTCTTATTAGTGAATTTAGTTTAATAACATCTTCAATAGCTCGCTCTAACTTTTCTAAAAGCTCTCGTAAATCATCTGATAATCTATCCACATAACTTTGGGTTTTGAGACATACAAATATATGTTTTGCGCATAAGGAATTATTTGCCTAGCAACGGGGTACAAACAATACTCGTAGCTCAACTTCATAAATAATAGCCGTACCAGTCATTAGGTGATACCGTTCTGACTGAAAAATCAATATCAGTTTGTAAGCTTGCAACTTAGTTAAGATACAACAAAGTCTTTAGTCCAAACTAGAATCAACTAAAAAAGATCAGAAAGGATTTACTACACATATTGGAAAAATTACACACAAATGCATTATAGAAATCCCGTGTTTACGCAGTTTTATATAGTAGTCCGCTTGATGACGATGATGGTGATAATGATGAACGAAACAAATGCTACCAAAAATAAATTACTGCAGACGACAGTTGCATCAAGTGCAACGCATATTCAAAACCTAACATTAGTAAATAATTTAGTAAAAGTACGATTTTACCTGATTTTCTTTGAATGTTTTTACATAAAAAAATAGTTTACGGTTTTTTCTTTCTAATAAAGATATTAAGATAAATATTGTATATGATATATAATTCCTAGTCAAAGCAGTTCATTAAATAGACGCTGTCTTGTATATCACGGATCTAACAAATCCAATAATCTAGCAAATGAACAAGCATAATGGTTTGAAAGCTTTATAAGTTCTTCTTAGTTAATTTGATTAGGTTAACATAATATTTCATGAAATATATATTTTGACGACCTTTGCGGAGTAGTTATTGCGTCAGTAAGTAACGCGGAGGTCTCGGGTTCGATTCTCGCTCTATATTTCTTTTAAGTTATAAACTGTAAATTGTAGATACTGGTACCTATAGCGCAATGCGGATAGGCTCAACATGAAAAGAAAGCATAAGTAAAACGTCTTATATTAGATTCAATATAGTTGCCTTAGTATATTTGTATAAACATTTATTGAAGGGAGTTACGATAAATATAAACGAGGGCTTTCTTTAAGTAATTGATCGACTATTGTGCACAGAAAATCCTTAGAGACTCTCGTAATTTTTTTTTAGGTTGTTATTAATATTAAATTAATGTAGGTTTTAGGTTTAGCTGTTCATGAGCGGAAACAACTGATACTACAGGCGGACTGGTAATGGTTCTTGCTCAGTCTGCCGTCCTGGGATAGTACCACCACTTTCGAATGTAGCACCCGTGACCTTGTCGCGTTTCGGGAGCAATTTACGAGTAGCCAGTAGCGAGAGGAGTTTTTATCTAGATGGTGCATACTCGGGAGAGGCTGGCATAGCAAAGGCGACTGCTGCCTGTAGAGATTTCTCTGTGGTAGCAGTTGTTTCCGTTAATGGACCGCACTCTAGCTTTACATCAGACGGAGTGTAGTCATATGCCGAGCTACAATCAAAAAATGTGCAGGCAGGACTAGCCTTCGTTATGCTGGCTTCATACATAAAAATATATATTATCTAATTGTAATAAATTTAACAATGATTTAATTTACATTACAAAAAGCTTTCAACAGAATTATAACAGTGAAGTGTTTTAAAACGTTATTTTCTGAACAAAGGTAACTGATTACATTTTGCAAACGATTTTATGGCCACTACACAACTGAACGAACCGTTCAGAGGTTGTTACCAATAATGGTTAAAACACCTACGTATTATTTAATTTTATTGGTTTTGGACCACCGAATTCAAACAAGCGTTGTTCTCGGAAAAATTCATTAAATTGTTAATAGGGTAAAAAGTATTGTTTTCTATTACATTTTATTCACAACATATCTCTTCAATAAGAGTGATCATGGTAGCGGGCGAAGGCGACTTGCGATTGTTAAGACGCGTGTTTAAATCTCGCTAAATTTTAGCGCTAAAAAAGTTTCAGAAATAGTTTGGAAGTAGCCAGGTATAGCGAGAGTAGTGTGCACTGTCAATTTAGATGGTGCATACTCGTCTCCTCAGACCGGCATAGCGGAGGCGACTGCTGCCCGTAGAGATTTCTCTGTAGTAGCAGTTGTTTCCGTTCATGGGCCGCACTCTAGCTGTACATCAGGCGGAGTGTTGTCACATGCCGAGCTACTATAATATATATATACAGGCAGCCGTCGCCTTCGCTATGTCCAAGGAGACTAATGTTCATCATGTGCACCTTCCAGATCGACAGTGCACACTGCTCTTGTTATACCTGGTTACTTCCAAACTGACCCCGAAAGTGACGGCACTACTCCAGGACGGTAGACTGGACTAATAACCATTACCAGTCTGCCTACCACTCTTTAAAAAAAACTGACAATAATAGAGGCATCGTAATAAGAAAATTCCTAGCTAATGTAAATAATAAAACTTTTTAAGTAGTAATAAAAAATATTTAAATTTTCAAAAGACCTTATGATGAAATTTTATCATATAATAAAGTTATGAATGGATATCTAACAACACGAATAGCTGTTCTTTGTTCACATACTAATATCATATAACAATGTAGCAGCTTGATCGCTTAATTTAGCCGCTAACAATACCGTTACAAAGTTTGTAATCCCGAAGCTTTGGACATTTTGTGTCTATAAGTTTCTTTCTTTTTTAATAAATAACGAGAGGAGTGTGTATTGTCAATCTTCAATAGATGGTGCATATTTGTCTCCTCAAGCCGGTATAGCAGAGACGACTGCAGTCTGTAGAAATTTATCCGTAGTAGCAGTTGTTTCTGTTCATGGACCGCAATCTATGTTGCGGTTGTCATACAATAAAAAAACCTATTTAAAAATTATAAAAATACCTAGAGACATATATTGTGCTGCTACAATAGAAAAAGCAGCAATCGCCTCGCTATGCCGACTTGAAGAGATGAATATGCACCATCCAGGTTGACAGTGCACACTCCATTCGAAAAATAATTAATTAATTAAGAAGTGTATTTTGGTACGCAATTTGCAAATGCATCGTGATGAGTAATGTAGGTCACGCTATTAGATCAAGAGCAGATACTAAAATAATTTTTGACATTGGACTTGGGACGTTCAGCATTTGGAATATTGGTCAATGATTAACTAATTAAATAATTTAACTAATCCATGTGTTAAATATGTTTAATGCAGGTTAGACATTAACTAATTGTTATAGTCAATATTGACGATGCAAGTTCGTCGCAGCAAGCCGACATAGCCAAGACGACTAGCTTTACATCATGATTGTAAATGAAAAATTAAAACTTCGAAAGCTTCGCAGCCATTGTGGTCACTCGCACTGTACTTTTGACATACTAGTAGATAAACTGGCAATGACTTTAGAAAAGTAATTTTCGGATTATCATTATAAAAAAGCAGCGCTCTATCTCTACAAAATGTAATTCTCAAGAAAAAACAGTAGCGATAAACTCTCACAATACGGTAGCGTAGCGGTAGCGTGTAATTTAATTTGAACCCCTTTTGTTAATACGTTATTTCCTAGTAGGTATCTAATATATTTTTAATTAATATATAATTATTATTAAATTATGATGGAAACTTAACAGAGAAAATCCACATAGATGTCAAGGTACATGCTTGAAGAGCATCAAAATTGATACATATTATTAAGGTCTACATATTTTTTTTCGAATTAATTTTGGCTTAATTAAGTTGTATAACGAAAACCTATTATATATTATATGTTTGATATACATATTATATTTTATAATCTTCATTTTAAATATCAAACTTGTAGCACGCCGCCGCGCCGTGTTTGTATTATTCTGACAAGGAAATTTAAACTCAATTTACAAGTTTAAAATTCGAGCGACATTGAACATGATTAAATAAATTTTAATAGAAATCATCGTGACATTTGTAACTGATCTATTTCGGGGATGGTGGCTAAAATTATACATCTGTAATTAATTGGTCATCAAAATAACTATGGCGACACTGCCATCGGAGATACAGTCCCCAGACTAGTTCCGATGGCAGCGCACTATTGTACATAGGTCATTTTTACATCAATAAAGTTATTATTATTATTATTAGTTACCCTAATTAAATAAATCTATAGATATCTCTTAGATACATAATAAATATCATAAATAAATTACAAGATAAACATTTTATCAAATTTGGCTCATTGAAATACGTTTTATATTAAAATTTAAATAAGGAAGACTGAATTGAATTTGGTGTAGAAAATCTTGGTGGAAGATCTAGTTAATAACCTCCTACGGAAAACGATTTTCATTACCTTTGACTTTTTGGAAGAAATTTTTATATATTCAAGTTTAACATGCGCATGATAACCTTAAACTTCAAGAAAAAATCTTCTGATGTATAAAAAGATTAATAAAAGTAATTGAAAGATTAATCAAAATAAATTACGTAACACAATGGCTCGCAGATAATCGGGCAGTCCAAATAAATATAATTCTTAAAATAAATACGTTTTAATTTAAAAAAAAAATAACAATATTAAATGGGGATTAGTAGCCTAACTTTTCCTCGCTTAAAAATAAGATAAATTTTACAATTATTCTTTCAAACCTTTTAATACCTATGTTATTTTAATAAGTAGTATTTATACAGTATATTTTACGTTTGTTAATTCTATTTTTGGTCTGTAAAAGAATACGAGGCAGCCCGCCCGTGCTTTTAAATGAGGGTTCTGTATATTTTTGTACTTCTCGGAAAACAATGTCGGCCTGATTTTTGCAATTTTAGGTAAAAGTGACCTGAATTTTTGATACAATCTTTGATGTAAGTTAATTCATAATATTGAGGTGTATACTTGTGAAACAAAAAATCGAGTCACATAAAACTTACAAATTAAATAAAAACAAATGCTATGAAATTATTTTTGAACTTGAAAAGTTACAGATTGTTTGATTTATTTGTCTTTTTTAATTGAATTTTAATTTATTTTTATTTAAATACGTCAAATAAATAATTTAAAAAAAACTGTTTTGAATATCGCAACCGGAAAGACACGGCAGAATCCACTTGACATAGATCAACAGATTGGCATTGTTTAAAGAATGTCAAACGCATACTAGACGTTTAAATATGGCAATTCATGATTAAGTTATTATTTATCTATGTATTAGATATAGACTGTATTATAATAATAATAATAATAATAAAATTCTTTATTGCACAAAAAAAAATGTACAAAGGCGAGCTTAATGCCTAAAGGCATTCTCTACCAGCTAACCAGAAAGATTATGTGGTGATTTGGTGGGTGCAGGATAGAAATATAGGGAAATAGTGAGATAAGTAGTAGGATAGATATTATTAGTTAGTTATATAATAAATAAATAAGTTATATAATAAATAGATAGTATTCGTGGGAAGTTTAATTTTTTTTTTCTGTAGACTCCACTGTAATGCTATCATGATGATCGTTACATCGGTTTCACTCTAAAGTACGTATACGGCTTAAAAAAATTGTGATCCTAAGCGAAGAAAAACTTGAGAGATGCTGAAATATCTAGTTTTTTTTATTATAATTATGTAAATAATAGTTAAATTCAAATAACAAAGTAATAACTAACTTTATTCAAAGATATTCCAGTCGGACCCAAGAAAATTCAATTAGGTAAAAGTTTTATTACTTTGGTTGAAATTTATTAGAGTTTACAAACCGTGAGTGATCAAGGGAATCAAATAGTTATTCACTCCGGGACCAAAATTATTGAGTTTGTAATCGAGAATCATTGTATTATTATTAGAAATAGTATAAAAATAGATTTTTATGCTATTAAAACTGTGTAACCATCTTTTTTTTTTTTATTTGGATCAATTCAGGATTACAAAACTGTACCGCAAAGTAACGTCTTCAAAAAGCGTGATTCAAGGTCTTGTCAAAATGCTCATATCTTCAAAACTAATGACACGATGTCAGATGTCGGGGCCGTTTTAATCGGATGTTACTGCCTCTATTCACGTTAGTCGGATATCAGACCCAATCGAAGCTGGAACTGACATTCAGTACTCTCTCTCCACAAGAACGTCGGGAAGCCTAAATTGTGATCTGATAATTTTCAAAGAAAACTTTGGGTGCATCGGGGGAGAAGCGTTTGGCTCTTGCCTGTCAACTAACTAACAACTGTGAATAGTGCACAAACGCGCACGCGAACGTAATCGGAAACGAATTTTTATGAGGTGTGCACAGACCGACAAAAATGTTTTGCCATTTGTGCATCCAATATTTTATTGGGTCCTAAGCGACATAGAAACTTTTTGAATCTGATTCACAAGGAATACCGACATAGTGACGAACAACTACAAACGTAGTGACGTCACATAACGCCAACATTTGCCTCAGGTGGCCTCTGCGTAGTAAACTAAGTAAAATTACATTATGAATTTTTAAACTAATTAAGCAAGTGATCACAATTTCATAACGTCAAAGCTTGTTAACTCAGTTTTTATTTTTTTATTTTTGGGTTAATTATGATGATTTTTATTAATGAAAATTTATGGTGCAATAAATTTCGTAAGGTAACTTTTGGGTAATAAACTTTTTACTGATAATTTTTTATTTTGGATATACTCGTATTTTGTGGTAACAGATAAGTTAATTAACATTTTTACCATTAAAACTGATTTTTTTTATTGTAGCTCGGCATGTGACAACACTCCGCCTGATGTAAAGCTAGAATGCGGTCCATGAATGGAAACAACTGCTACTACAGGGAAACCTTTGCGGGCAGCAGTCGCCTCCACTATGCCGGCTTGAGGAGACGAGCATGTACCATCCAGATTGACAGTGCACACTCCTCTCGTTATTAACCTCCTCGTCGTTAACCTGAACGGGCGTAATCGTATCTTCAAGCCAGTAGCAGTTCTCTCTACTGTTAGCATCAGGTCGCGTGTGGTCAAAAACCGGGCTCTACTATTCACAAAATGAATAACACACACCCTAGTGCCTATCAAAGCTCAACAATAATAATAATATTCTGTTTGACAATATAGTTTTTGTATGAGCTAAGTGGACTGTATTTAGAAAATTAGGGGTGATATGGTTGGCACACATGCAAAGGCATCTAAAATGATGGAAAAGGGACTCACCGTTTGGCGTTGATAAACTGTTATTCGATATAATGTGATTTTACTCAAATTTGTCGGTGCGCGCGCGCGTCTAGCCTTCTTGACACTCTTCTTGTCAACGCGGTTTTGTTTTTAATTTGGTGAGGCAAAGGAATAAAATGCTATGCAGCGCAACCAACCAAAATAAAACTAATTTCAGGCGCGAACAGTTTTAGAGAGTGTAAATTCACGATAGATGAAACCCATGTTTAAATCTTGGCTAAATGAAATGAAATGAAATGAAAATAATTTATTAGTATAGACATGGTCTTTGCATGCACTTCTTCATCGTGTACCTCCACCATGGTCTCGGAAAGACGTATTACGAGAAGATTGCCACAAAAATTATTACTGGTACCAATGTAACCATTAAATGTGCTCTCGTTGTTCAGTGTCTGTTATCTTAGACTAGTTTAGTATAAGCATTAAAAGATTCAATGTAAATACAAAGCAATTGTTATAGTGGCTAGATACGAGTGAAGAGATATAATAAAGACTGAGTAAGTATACAAAAGAAATGGAATTTTATTTACATTCAGATGGATCAAGATACTACGAGATTTAGCTTTGACTAAATATAATAAAAGAATAAACGTGGATTATATGGGAGCTTCAAGATTTATATTAAGATGGATTATTTTATAATTAAATTACTTTGTCGCTTCAAAAATCTGCTCAGTCAACATTGACGGCGAATATTTTTTATTGCGGTTCGGCATGTCTATTACCACGGAAATATCTGCAGGCAAAAGTCGTCTTCGCTATGCCGGCTAGAGGAGGCGAATGTGCACCGCCATAGAATAACAACCATCATTAATCTGCTTACCACTTATTCGTCTCATCAAGCTGGCATAGTGGAGACTATTGCCGCGTGCAATCTCTAAACTTTTTCTGTGATATCTAGCAAGTGTTTTCTCCGTTCATACACTCAAGCGGACTACTATATCAAATCCCTTTCCATATTTTTTTGCAAATCATATCCATTTACCAAAACCACACCCCTATCCATTAAAAGGTGTAACCATAGCGCATGACCACTCCTTATTTATAGATAAAGAACGCTATCCACTGAGGCTCTACGTCATTCTATTATAGAATACTACAAATGAAAGTTAGCCCCGCTGGTAAGCAGACTTTAATTATCAAAATTATCTGTGTAGGAGGGTCTACAATACATACTTAATAGACGTTTAACCTTATTTATAAATTCTATTCATAATAGTTAATTAATTGGGGTAAAAAAAAACCAGCAAAAAAAAAAGAGGTCTCAACCCAGCTGTTGAAAGGACTGGCTATAGATAGATAGGTAGAAGCGGCCGTGGTCTGGAAGGTAGAGGAACGATCAATTACTAATGTAACTATTTATGTACTTTGGTCACTCAGTGCCTGTGACAGGACTATCATAGACGGTAAAAAAAATCCACTCGTCCACGTCGGACGCAATGGCAAAATAGCTTAGTGGTTAGATAGAACATCCGTGCTTTTCTTCTTAGCACGTCATATGATCGCACTCCGCCTGATGTTAAGCTAGACTGCGATCCATGAACGGAAGCGACTGCTGCCAGAGAATGCGATCTGCAGACAGCAGTCGCGTTCGCTATGCCGGCTTGATGAGATGCCTTTTCACCCTGCGCTTGAAGGATCCCATGTTATAGGAAGCTTATAATGGAAGGCGAAGAATTCTTCCTCACCTCTAGCGCGTTCTGGTTTCTTTCCCATTCAATTTTCATTAATATAATTTAATTAAAATTCTATTTCATTTATAAGCTCTATTCACAATAAGCAAGTTAATTGTCTAAATTAGACGTTTTGTATGAAATGTTATGTAAGGGTTCAGCAGTACCTATTCATAGGAAATTAATACACAGAATGTTAACACTGAAATTTGGAAACACTAAGTTAAGTGGCAATTCAAAATGGAATAACGCTGTAACCTATTTATAAATATATCGATTTATACACTAAAACGCTTTCTATTGTAAATAATTTGCTTGAAATAGATTGCCCACTACTTTATTAAGAGCGACTGTGGTCTAGCGGCACTCACTCATGATCGTTGAAACCCATGGTCAAATCTCGCTTAATTCTAACCGGTAACTATAACATTAAGAGTGGTAGACAGACTGATGATGGTTATGAGTTTGGTCTACAGCCCTGGGGTAGTATCCCACTTTTAAGCGTACAGCGTAGGGCACTGACGACTGTTTAATTGTGTCTAATTTATTTTGGTTTCAAATAGGCAACTTAGGGCCAGGAACTGAAGATCTTCTTATTGATAGTGGTGTGTGAAATCAAATACCCAATCTAAGACAAGCTTAGTAGACACTTAAGGAAGTTGTGTTATATGTAGATAGTTATATGATATAGAAGCGACTTAAGATTGCCTAAGAGTCAAGAATTGCAGTTAATGCATTAAAATAAAATACGCAATTCCGGTATCCAGAAAAGTGTGAAATATAATAAAAAAATTAGAATTTATAAAATAATCTATTTATACAAAATGTTTAGTTATTCTTTATTAAGTAATTTCGTTTACCTATTATCTGGAAATAATTTTAAAAAATTAATATATGGAAGTGTTATTGTTTGTAATTTTAACAAAATGTTTTCTGTTAGTTTATTTTTGATTGTAGTTTTTTATTTACTAACCACAATCACAATAGAAGCGGGTATAGTGTGTACCTACCCTTAAGTACGGACACGAGGGTTTCTCTTAAATATACGGTATCACAAAAGTCATCTACAGAAGAGCTCTTCGCCTCATTCCTTCCTCACTCTCGAAAAAATTCCGCAATTCTGCGACATTTATCGTAGCGTAAAAATATTTCTCGTCTCGCCTAATTACTATTCTGTACAAACTTTTTGTTATTTTCCAGTTTATAATCCATTTAATACGTAATTGAGGAGTCGCGGTTTTCTTGCTTTCCACATTTTCGATTCAATTGGAATTTATGAAATTTATTAATATTTTTGAATAAGCCGTAAATTATTTTTTCATTCTTGTATTTTTTGTTATAATAAATAGGTAGCAGTAGACCACGTTCCGTCCATTACGAGTGCGATCTCTAATAACAATAATCTCGGCGGGAACAACAGCTGTCTGCCGCCGCACCAAAACCAAGTCAAGTTGATACTTCTCTCGTTATATCCGGCTACTTCCAAACCAATCCAGAACTATTGATAGACTATAGACTAACCCAGGACGGCAGACTGTTGCAATAACCACCATCAGTCTGCCTAACACTCTTTAATTGCAAGACTTTAAATAAAATTATGATTGCAATAATTTCTCCAATTAAAAAAAAAATCAGCTGTAACAAACCTAATTAATAAAAAAAAAAAACTCACTAAGTGCTATATTCGCTTGTTTATTTCTGTCTAACTGGCCTCGTAACGCCCGTAGTCTTCGTAGTTTTAACTCTTGCGCTTCTACGCGCTCACGAAGCCTTCGTAGTCGTTCACCTTCAACTGCCACCTGTAATTAAAAAAAATAATATTTTTTTTTACATTTTATAAATATTCAGAATCTATAATCTGTTTTTCTTTATTATCATTATTATTTATTCTGTTAAAATCTATACTAATATTAGAAACATGAAAGTTTAGATAGCACGTTTATTGAAAAATTTATTTTTTTTAGAATTAGTTTACCAATTTCTAAAGTTTTCTAGAGAATAGATAGATTAATTACTTTAATTAGGTATGCACATACAAAGTTGCAGATGTATCCAGGCATCGTAGAAGGAAGAGAATAACCACCCACCCACATCTACTCGAATGCGAATTTACATTGGTAAAATTTTATGTTTACTTTCAAAAAGTCATTAAAATATATTTAATGAATTATAATATATTGTTTTTTTTTTAAGTCGTATTTATTGCGTGCGAAGAGTTTATTTCCATTAGGAGGGCGATAAATATCGCATTAGGCGGCGGCAACGGGAACGGGCTCCGGCTCACGGGATTTATTAAGGCAGGGAAAGTTTAATTTTTTTTTATCTTCCAAAACAATTTTTCGAAAGATACCGGGACAATTTCAAATAACAAATCCTGTTATAACTTTATAATCTTGTATTGGAATTTTCGAAAATATGCTCAAAATTGAAATTTAATAAACAATTTACATAAAAATAATATTAACTTTGTGTTACGTTTTGTTTATTAATTGTAGCATAAAACGAAGACATAATGTTAATTCTGCCATGCTTCGATTTAGAGAACTTAAAATAGTTCTATAAATATCTTCTGCTCCTATAGCATCTCGGGTATAGCGAGAGGAGTGTATCTTGGATGGTGCATATTCCGCACATGTCACATCTCGAACTAGTATTAAAAAAAAGTAAAAACATAATAACCTGGTTAGTATCACGTTTAAAACGTTGTACTATAAAAACTTAACTAAACGGCGCCCATTTTTTTAATTGCACAATTTAAACACAAATGAAGTTTTATGTCCAATTAACTCAAAAAAGGTTGTTACCTTAATATTGTACTGTCTACTAAACTAACCTTTTGTTAATTTTGACAGATATCCAACACAAAATGCTGTCGTCATAATTGTCAAGATTTTACTATAGTTACACTTAACAACGGATTAATAAATTAGGCTTTTTAAATTACAAAAAAATATTAATCTATTGAATTTCTTAAAATTATTTACCCGTTACAAGTAAAAAGACGAAAAGAGAAAATTCTAAATCAAAAATTCTACGAACTATACTAAAATATTTTTTTATCTGCGTCAAAGGAAAACAGGGACAATCAAATTGAGGCAAAAAAAAAAGATCTGTCGTGGGTGAAAAATAAAAAATAAAAATAGTACCTACCTATTGCTGAAGTAAACAATTTTTAAGTAAAATTATGTCTGTTTTCATCGATAAGCCGTCAAAGCGATCTGACGGTTTTCCTTTGACAAAAAATACCTCAAAATCAAATACCAATTTTAAAGACTTGCGTTTCTTGAAATGTTTGTGAAAACGAAATTGACAAGTATAGTAGGTATTACTTTGAACTGTAACTTTTATTAATATTAAATGACCTAGGGACCTCATTTCACGAAGCCGGCATAGCAAAGGCGACTGCTGCCTTAAATGTCGACCCGTGGTCGCAGTTGTTTTCACGCATGGTTTCAGCTATAGCTTAACATTGAGCTACAATAGTTACATATGGACACTTTTTTATTGAACTTATCTACCAACCGTTTTAATACGAGTACCTAAATCTACAAAAAAAAGGTAAATACTGGATTTATTACATAAAGATAACTGCGTGATAAAAATTTATATTATATTTAAAGTTATGTAATTTTTTTTAAATTGTGTTAATAAATAAAATAATAAATGCTCTTTTTCAAAAGACGGTAATTACCCCTTTCTTATCTTATCTAACATAAAAGCTAAACCTTTCCTTTGTTTTAGAAAGGTCACCCTTAAAAATTATTAACGTTTTCACACTACAGTATTATCAAGAAATGGTTCAGAAACGCAACTATTTAATAAACAATATATACATATAATAGCTCGACATGGACCGCACTCTAGCTACAAAAAAACCTTCGAGCGCCACGATCCGACTTCTTTTAGAAACTGAAACCGATACAAACGAAATTTCAATAAATCATAAATCAAAGTAAATATAATATAATAAAGCTTCCAATATGCAAATTATGTCAATATGTTAAATCCAAAATGCAATAACATTTACAAATGAACGGTGGTTCATCTGTCGTTTGCAAATTCGCGTAAAATTCACCCATATTTGCGTACTGCACGTTACACCTAGCAAATAGCTTTGAATACGTGATACGCTATTCGGAATGTAAACTTCATTAGTAAGGTTAATATCGTGTGTGTAACACCGTTCAAATACTACGTCACAATGTGCGCGTGTATGCGTGACGGGTTTTGTAATTTATAAAACTTTGCTTGTATGTAGGTCCCATCGTGTGTATGTATAATAATAATGGACGAAACATCTAAACATTTGGTCTAGGCAACATGTCCGTTTTGCCATTTTTAATAGTGTGATGTTCCAGACCTTATCCACACCAGCATCAATTTATCAGTTGGATATATTTTGACAGCACTCTACCTGATGTTACGCAAGAGTGCGGCCTATGAACGGAAACAACTGCTACTACAGAGAAATTAGTGCAGGCAGCAGTTGCTTCCACTAAGCCGGCTCGAGCTGATGAATGTGCATAAACCGAGTCACATATTGTTCTCGTTATACGTGGCTACTTTCAAACTTACGGGTGTTACCATCCTCAGTCTGCCTACCTACTTTTTTTCTTATTTAACCAAAAAGTTCTAATTCACAAATTCTAAAATATTTAAAACATAAAATACATGAAACGAAATAAATAAATGTGGAAGATATAATTATATGTAATTATTGTTGGAAGTTTGAGAAACTTTGAAAGTAATGAGTGATAAATGAATTCGTATATTAAGTTTGAGTACAATATAGACATAAAATTTAATTTCATTTCCCATTCCGAAGACGATTAATCTCAGTTGACATAAGTAAATATTCCGCAATTAATGAAATGGTTAACGAAATGTAATTCGTGATTTTCATTACATAAGTAAACATATAACCGACATTTGAAGCCATATTAGAAAAACAAGTTGGGAATATAAATCAAACAGGAAGCCAATCGGATTATTAAATTTCGCTTCAACTTCATAACGTTAGCAAAAAAATATTATGGTTTTCATAAAAAAAATGCTATAAAAGTTTGAATAAACAACTTTTTACATTGATACCGGTCTCGGAAGGATTCCCCCTTTTTCATATGAATATATATATAAATATAAAGTAAATAAACATTTTCAAATAATATTTTATTAATTTTAATAATAAGAAAATAGCAAATTGTTATACAATGCCTGTTCTTATTATAATTTAACGAAGGAATCGTAGAAATTAATTCTATTTTTGTATAGCATGAAGGGGCGGGCTTAAAGTGGGTCAAAAGGGTGTTTAGCTAACCCACAAAGGGTTATTTGGCTTATCAATGGCCATCTACTTTCGTATTATCATTCCACTATTAAGTTAAAGTGTTACACACACACACGCGCACGCACGCACGCACGCACTCACGCATCTATGAACGGAAACAACTGCTAATACAGAGAAATATCTGCAGGCAGTTATACCGGCTTAAGGAGACGAAAATGCACCTTCCAGTGCACACTCCTCTCGCGTTCTTAAATTATGATGAAAATTGAACAAAAAAATCCAACGCGCGCGCAACCTCCTGAGCTGGAGTGCGAATCGAACCCACGACCTCCACTTTTTATGTTCAATTTAATTCATAACTCGATGAAGTAAATAATGAGAAGAAAGATAGTCGTCTATATTCGCACATGTCTGGTATGAACAGCAAAAAAATTACAATAATAATGTTTAATAAATGTTATCTTTTATAATTTAATTAACGTTGCCCATTTGCGTTAAATAAAGAACCTGCGGATAAAAAAAAATAATTAGCACGGAATTAAATGTCTTTCGTTGCACGCCTACGTCACGCATGGCACGTGCGTATTTGATTATTATAATAAATTTAAGTAATAAAGTTACCAACATGCTACAAAGTGGATACACGAAAACGCATTAGCGGTATCACAAATTACGCGGTAAACGAGACGAGAATTAAGAAGATATTTTCTGCTTCCATGGTTTAAACAATAATTTCTCCTTTCTAAGATGCGCGTTGCATAATACCCATAATATTATAATTAAGTGCATCGTTATTTACTCGTACGTAAGTGTTGTAAAATGAGCTTTACCGCTTTCAAAACACCACTAAAAATCTCTTTATACCTATGCTTATAACCGTACAGCCTACATAATCATATACTCATAATTTTAGTTTATTTTCTAATCTAGTTTATTTTACAAAGTGGAATTACATTCGAATGATTTAATTTAACTGGGAAGTAGCCGGGTATAACGAGGAGAGTCTGTCTTATCAATTTCGACACTCGTCTCATGTAAATGGTATAGCGGAGGCGACTGTAGCTAGCAAAGATTACTCCACACTTCCACATATCGGTCGGTCATAGATAAACTTGTTTATAACAGTATCGAAAGGGGAAATCGAAAAATACCTGATGTTGTCTGGCCTCTTGTTGCTTGAGGTAACGCAGCCTCTGCTCTCTAGCGCAGAGCAGTTGGTGCTGCGTGTCTATTTGCTGCTGTTGGCGGAGCGCCATCGCTCGGAGCTCTCCCAACGTTAGCTCCACCCCTTCCCCCAGCTGAAACAATAATTTGTTAAATTATTGATTACAAGCTTGTACATATGAGTCTTACATACTAGTATAATATAGAAATGGAAACTAAAGCTACGCGTCCAACCAAAGCTAGAGCTTAAAACTAGGTAATAGAGAAAAATATTTTAAAAAAGTGATGTAGTAGTATAGAAACGAAATCTAAAGCTACGCGTCCACCAGGAGCTAGGCGGCTTTTAAAAGTAATATAGTAACTCATACGAGTATTTACACTAAGTTATTATAACAAACGATGTCAAAAAACTTTTATTAACTACCTAATATATCAAACACTGAGTCGAACTTTAATAAATCATAATAAAACTTTATTCTACAAGACCAGAAAACTTTTCTATATAGATTTTTACACTTCGGAGTATGGGTGGGCTGAGATTTAGATATTGGACCAATTGATAAACGTAATGATGATAATTAAAATATACCTCAATATACAAAGTACATTTGAGCATTTGAGTGGCCGTGGTCTAGCGATAAGACGCGTGAACTCACGATCGATGAGACCTGTGTTCGAACCTCGCTAATTCTGACCGGTACCAATGTAACTTTGTTATATGTACTTTGGTCGCTAAGGCACTATTAAAGAGTGGTAGGGAGACTGATGATGGATATTAGAACAATCTGCCACCCTAGGGTAATACCACCACTTTCGAATGTAACACCCGTGAAGTGATCTTGTCGCGTTTCAGGAATAGTTTGAAAGTAGCCAGATATAACGAGAGGAGTTTGCACTGTCGATCTGGATGGTACATGTTCGTCTCCTCAAGCCGGCATAGTGGAGGCGACCGCTGCCTATAGAGATTTCTCTGTAGTAGCAGTTGTTTCCATTCATGGACCGCTCTCGATCTTTACATCAGGCGGAGTGTTGTCCGAGCTACAATAATAAAAAAAAAAACATATTTTTTTACCACACTCCTAATATTAAGTTTGAGTGTGGTCTATTCTCAAAAACATCTGCAGGCAACAGGCACCTTAAGAAGACGTGCATGTGATGTGCATCTCTAGGTTGACAATGCACACTCATCTCCCTATACCCGATGACTTCCAAGTTGATCCCAAAAAGAGACTAAATCCCTTCATTAGAAATTAATATTAAAACGGACGAAGTAACTTAGTATATAAAAAGATTCAACGCTGAATAAAGATTGTTAGAAAACAAAGCGAGTGCGGTATGAGCAGCGCAAAATAAAATAATACAGACAAATGGGCCGTATTATTCAGGAGCTCGCATAAAATTTTAACATTTTGGTTGTAGTAAGTAGGGACGGGGCTGTAATGCGGCTTATCGAAGGATTAGATGGTGCCTGCCGTCGCGATTTATGTATCTCCTGACACTTGTTGATAGCTAGAGAAGACCGATGAATGGACGCCAACTCGTTCACTCCGCGTTTCGATAAAATTTTAACAGATAAATATAAATAAAATTGGCTAAACATAATAGATGACGGTCGTGGTCAAACCGTCGACCGGATTATCGTTAGGGTCGTTTGCACCAGAAGGCCGGTTAAAGTAACTTTAACTATTACTTTAACCGTTACGTTTACATTATGTTGTATATTTACTCCGCACGAGTTGATCCATTGCATCGTCGCGCCTGTCATTTTTGACGGTTACTTTAACCTAACCTTACGGTTAGTAACCAGCGAATCTTGGCTTGGTTAAAGTTAAAGTAATCGTCAAACCAATGTTACTAACATCAAATGTATGAAAAGAAGCCAAATATGTTTTTCTATTATTTTATAATAGAAAACGATAATAATATGAATTTACACGATATTGCAACTCGTGTGGAGTAAATGTAAACGTTTAACGGTCGTCGTCGCCGTAAAAGTAATAGTTAAAGTTACTTTAACCGGCCTTCTGGTGCAAACCACCCTTAATGTTAGAAATCCGATGAAGGCATATATTAGGCCACATAATTTTCACATCGGGCTACGAAATTGCTACAATTAATTTTAATTTATTTCACATTTAAATTTTATCGTTGAATAAGTTGTTATCAAAATTTTGTATGAACTTTAAAACGTTACATCGATGCAAGTCATTAACTTTTATAGTTTGACATTTTTTCATGAAATTATAAACTGGGGTAGTACCACCGCTTTCGAATATAACACCCGTGAAGTGACCTCTTCGCGCTTCGGGAGCAGTTTGAAAGTAGCCAGGTATAACGAGAGGGGGGTGCACTGTCTATCTAGATGGTGCATACTCCGCAGTTGTCGGTTCGCCGTCGTTGCCGAGTTACAATTAAAAAAATGTAACCTAACTAAAAACAAAAATACTACGTCATATTTCTCTTCAGACGTTTAAGAAGCTGTTTAAAACATAATAAAAACAAAAACAGAATTTGAACTTTAAACTTTAACGTCTCAAATAGATGTCAAGATATTAAACTGAGTTCCTTGTATTACCTACAGAATAATGACTTAAATATTTTATTACACGGTTACTCCGCACGAGTTTTCATTAAAATAATAGTACCGCTTCTCAGCAATGGTATAATGGACAAATAATGAATTTTATCTGTTACACCTAGAATTGTAACGAGCAATAAACAGTGCTTTACGATTTGTGAAATCATTTCGGTTTTTAATACATTTTACAGTAGGTTTAATAACTATTGTTAATTTATAAATTCAATATCTAAAATAATCAAAATTTTCTCATTTTGGACATGAAAATTGTTGTAAAAATAGTTTTTTTTGTAACTCGGCATATGACAACACTCCGCCTGATGTAAAGCTAGAGAACGGAAACAACTGCTACAACAGAGAAATCGGTGGGCAGCATTCGCCTCCGCTATGCCGATCTGAGCAGACGAGTGAATAGTCGCCAATATAAGTCTAGATTCAAGAACAAACAGAGTTGTATGACCTTGAGTTATAACTCAATGATTCAAAACCAACTAACTGCTCGGCAGCACAGGGTATGACGAGTATTTTATTTAGAACAAGAACGAGATATCTATTTAAATTATTATGATTTGTTACTTTTGATGTTTAAAAAAATTATCGCTGTGTATATTTTAAATGTAGATTATGACCAAATTAAGTTGTTTGTGGTATTTTTATAGCAAAAGTCAGACGAGACGTACACAAGAGAGGTGGCATTGATTTATATTGCTAGCCGCGCCCGCCGACACGCATGCATAATAAACTAACTTTATTTTTATGAAAATCGATAATCAAACCTTGAAGTCGCATCCACGTACAACAATTATTTAGTTCAGTTTTAGTTTTACTTAATAAGCGATATATTAAAAAAAAACTAAAAAAAATGTGGTATTTGTCTTGCACTGTGACAAATTAAGTTAAACAATTTAATTACTTAAGTTTCATGTTATTACCCAAAATACTTGAAGTGTGCGGCGTGAAGTTTCCTCCTACACGTGTTTTTGTGAATTTTGTTTCGTAGTTCGCGCTCGGAGAAAATTAATTGATAAAGTTCCATTGTGCGTCGCTTTAGCACTACGCGTCCTCAATAAATATTCATCAGTCTGAATATATGGATTAATAAATAAATCATGTAGTTGTTATACTTAAAATGCAATCGGCTTTTGCAAAGCTTTTTTTTAACAACATTTGCATTCAAGTAACTGTCAACAGTATCAATAATTACAAAATAAGCTTTTTTAATTTTAATGTTTAATTTGTTGTAAATGTAAATTTTTATAATTTGTAATTTTAATTGGTATGTTAAATAAATCGCTATCCAGCTTATTAAATTATGGTGAAAACTGAATAGAAAAATTCATTATAAATTCGTCATATATAAAATATATAAAATAAAATATAAAATTTATCGATATCAAAAATTTCAATCATCAATCCGTAATTTTATAATTTAAATTAAATGTGACATTTATTACGACACTCAATTGTAAGGTAATTAACATTTATAATTATGGAAATCTGATTACAGATTTAATTACCACAACAAAATGACCTTAATAAATAATTTTTAACACAATAATTCTTGTAGTATCTTCAACACTTAATACATGAAAATAATTTGTACGTACTGATTTATATTGCATTAGATGGTGCAATTAATATTATGCTTTTAACTTGAAAAATGATGAACTTGCCTTGTAAAGGATAAATATCTCATAACTTGATGATCCATGGGAACTTTCATGGCTTATTTCATCTCCTTTTTTTTTTGAGATAACCATTCGGTTTGCGTGCAAGTCTATTGAGTATTCGATAAACGTATTTAGTTAGCTCTGTACATTTTTTACTGAAAAAGCAAATGAATACCGATCAATGTACAGAAGAAAAAGAAATTAATTCTATAACAAATATATCCGAGTTCTCTTAATGTTCTCCGTAAATTAGTCAATAAAGGAAGTTTTCCCGCCATGTTTATTGATGTTAAAGGACAAAGGCTGTTCTCGACAAATAAATTCATGTGCTCAATGAGCTGCTTTCCCGCGGCCTACATTGTGATTCATTTCAGTTGCTTTTGTCGTAAGAGCTCGCTCACACGTTACTCAATGTTTTATTCATATGTTCTTCCTTCCCGCTTCAAATATGAATTTGACTCTTGTAATTGTTTCGAACGTGATTCGAACATATTCAAGATATGTAAATTGAATTAAGCACCGAATTAAATTAAATGAAATAACTCCGCGAATCAAGAGCCCTGTTACAAGAATTTGTTATGTTTTCTAAATCTTTATTAATTTAAAATACCTTAAATGCATGCAAACATGAAACTTATTTATTAAAGTTATATTTTCATTTTTGATTTGATCATTGATTTATTAACAATTGTCATTTGGAAAGGATGGATGAAAGGAGATTAAAAAAGATTTATTGTGCGAAAGTGGATGGCAGACTCGGAAGGGGGCGCCCTAGGAAGACCTTTCTCAGTCAGATCGGTCAACTGCTGAGAAAGGGTCAGACGAGGAGCACCCTCAACCGACGTGCATGCATGAGGGGAGTAATGGATGTGGTCGAAGCGAAAGTGGTTTGTAGAGAGAGGAGTCGCTGGCGCTCCATAGTTTCTGCCTACCCCAGTGGGAACAAGACGTGACCTGAGTATTAGTAGTATTAACAATTAAAAAAACTACATTGTTCTTCTTATTATTAACACAAATAAGATTTTCTTTTTTATTTTTAAAGTTCAATATAAGGTATAAGGTGGCACGTTAGTTGATAGCTTTGCTTTCATTCATCGTTCGTTAAATGATTTGATTGAACGGCTTGTTTACCAAATGCCAATTGAGCGAGATAGGTCGGTACTCGGCGCAACCCGTCGTATCTCGTAGTTTTATGCAAATAATGCGCTATGCAATTTGATTTGTGATCTATGTGAAATTAAGTTTTCTGTAACAATTTTTATTTATCATTTTACTTACACCTCGCATCTATAACTTCGTTTATAAAAAAAAACTTGACTTTTATTAAAATAATCAGCGATATCGAGTGACGCTAGTTTTTGCCGTCTAAAAGCAATTGCGGGATCTAAAAGCAATTTGGCAAGAAATGACTTGCCCATAAGGAATAAAAGTAGATAGTTTCAGGTTACTATCAAAATCAAAATAATTTATTTTCTATAGAGTATATATTATATTAGAGTATATGTTAATATCTGACCATATTCGATTTTATTTGATAGAAAACAGAATAATGGCATCTGCCCATTTGCTGGATCCATTCCTATGTCAAAGTTTCTGATTTCAGTTAAAAGTTGAATTTATAAAATTTATAACTACCATGCGATCCTTGAAATAAATATATCACATGTAAATGCTGCATTTTTGTCATGTCTTCTCTGACTTGATGAGGGAGTGTTCAGTAGCCAGGATTCACGCTTATCTTGAAACGCGACTAGCTCACTTCACGGATGTTACACTGAGCTAATAACGATCATCAGTCTGCCTACCACCTTTATAATTTTATTTTTCTTTCAAACACATTTTTTCTTATCACAAAACAATTAATTAAACTAGGTCTTACGAGGTATACGAAAGTGAACGCTTCTTTTTTCTTTTTTTTCACTAACTTAGGAAGCAAATATTATGGAGTTTTTTATTCCTAGTCAAAACGGCTCTTTTGATAAACTTTCATTTCAAAAGGAACTCTCAACCATTTTCCATGTTTAAATGACCACAGACGAAGGCATTTGCTCGTATATAAGCGACTCGAAGAGCGGAAAATCTTTCAAACATTTTTTTATTTCGTTGAAGAACCAGGTTATGATTTTTTTTACTTAGGTAAATATTTAATTAATTAATAATTCGGTTGTAATTTAAATAAATTTAATGTTGCTCTTTATATTTTAAGTACATTTCCGTAAATTCAATATATTGCTGATTCTATGGTATCAGGTTATGATGACTAAAAGACGGATTAAATCACGCAAGCGGAAAGTGTAATAGGTTCTGCGATTGTACAATTTTTCCGCAGAAATTATGAGAATTTGACCACGTTACAAATCAGTTCCCATCGGCTTCCCCATACAAATTATTTATAAAAAATATAAAATTTCCTTTCAGAAAGAAAACAAAATGGCGGCCATCTGGAGTCATTAGGTTATCTGTCTTGAATTATGTGTTAATGTGTAATATTGGTGGATTATTAACCATTACGTGTTTGTGAACGTGCATGAGTACGGGCAAACAATTCAAAAGAAGAGAACATTTATTTTCATTCTCCCTCCAAAATTCCATAGGAAGTTTTAATAAAGATTCTACCACTTAAGCTATTTTTGACTTGACTGTAACTCGACCTGACTATTTTGCCATACATTTCGCAAAGATTTTCGTCTATTTATGCCAAAAGTATCAAATATTCTCAACCATTTTCCTGAAACTATAATCGTATATTTTGCCTCACTTCACCTACTCAGCTCTAACCTATTCCTTTACCCCGAAAAGGAAACGTATGAGGCCGTTACTTTTCATATCATCTAATTTTGAGGTTATCACTCTCTGGATTTCTTTTTTCGTCTCTAATAGTTCGTAATCTTTAAAATTTTTATTTTACTATCTAGATTTTTGTTGTGGGTTATTATTATTATTATTATTTTGTTTCTTAGATTAGGCTCTTATAGTGCTGATATCGCCACGATTGTGAACGTAAGCCCCAAAACAAAATAAAAATTAGATCGTAATCTTATATTGTCATCGAATGCACTATGCACGGGTCAGTCTATGCCTTTGTCATAACACAACGATCAGATGTCGACCACAATACGTAGAAATCCACCTACCGCAAGTCAGCCTTGAAATTTTATACAGGACTTAGTTTTCTATTTTGGTTTAATTTGGTTCTATTTTTTTGTTAAATATTGAAATGTTGTTTAATACTTTTAGAGTTAGGGAAAGACCAGAAGTGTAAAGGAAATGTTAGGGACACCTGTTACTAATATACAAAGCTATCGGATGTATAGGAAACCCGTCAGTCTTTCCTGTATCTGCTGGGTTCTACTGAACAGTCCTGGTTTATCTTATATCTATTAAAGATACGATGGGTGGTTTAGGAAATATAAATATGACATATGAATGAATGTAACTATAAAAAAAAACAAATAACCAGTAAATTATTTTTTTGTAGCTCGGCATATGGCATACGCTTGCTGTCTTGACACCTGATGTAAAGTCAGTGTGCGGTCCATAAACGGAAACAACTGCCATGGGAAACAAGTGCCAATGGGTACTAGTGACCAAAATACATATACAACATAGTTTTATTAGTTATACTTTGAACATGAGTCTCATCGATCGTGAGTAGAGACGTCTTACCGCTAGATCAGGGACGCTCTTAAAAAATTTAATCCTTAGGTTAATTCTTCTTCTATATTTCTCATGTGTAATAGTTGATTGTATGTAATTATCGCTCTAAGAAACATTTCACGTTATTTGCAGTCGCAACTTTCGATGCGACATGTGACGTCGGCTGGCCTGATGGTAAGCACAGTAGAGATCCATGAGCGCCGACGACTGGAGTACCGCAGCACACGGATGCCCAAGTTGCCGTCACTATGCCGGCGTATCATGTATAGTGAACGAAAGACTTTCTTAATCTAAAATAACCAGTCTGAACTGCATTTAAGTTTGTAACCTAACAATAGTTTAAAACTTTAGATGTTTAAGATCATCTAAAATTCTCTCCAACTTATCTAAGATGTTATAGTACGAACTACTCTAAGAACATTGCAACACTTCGCCGCACTTAAAAGCTGTACGACTTCGCGACCTCGCTTCCATCAGGCCGTGTGTGGTGACCGCAATTTACTGCTAGAAAAATGGGAACGCTTATACTGTCGGAAAAATAAACGACAATGGAAGCTCGCTTGTCTTAAGGAATTTGTAGCAGTCAAAATAAAGCCGTTTGTTGTTTGCAATTACTGAAACCCTGGGTAGAGACTTGATGAATTTATAGCCCTACATTCCGTGAGCTGACTCAAATTTAGATGCACTTCGTTTAGTATTAGAACATCTTGGTTCCATTTAGAAACTGTCTATTTATTGCTCTATTAAAGTCTAAAGTTGTACTTTTATTTACTTAAATACTTATATGCTATGCCTCGACCCCGAACTAGCACAAACAAATCCCGAAACAAATATTTGTCTATTTCTTATTTTATCGGTTATTTTTATTATTTTTTATATTAAAATGCTATTTTGTTTATTTTTAAATTATAATTCAATTGAATAGTAAACACACAAATGAAACTGCACGCCATAGCCTCCCTTACCAGTGCTCGATTCCCGATCACAACGAATATTTATTATAATAAAAAAAGAAAGAGCGGCCGTGGTCTAGCGGTGAGACGCGTGTGAACTCACGATCAATGAGACCTCGCTAAAAGACTGGTACCAATGTAACTTTGTTATATGTACTTTGGTCGCTCAGTGCCTATAGGCACTATTAAAGAGTGGTAGGCAGACTGATGATAATAATTTGTCCAGTCTACCGTCCTGGGGTAGTACCCACCACTTTCGAATGTAACACCCGTGAAGTGACCTTGTCGTGTTTCGGGAATAGTTTGAAAGTAGCCAGGTATAACGAGAGGAGTGTGCACTGTCAATCTGGATGGTGCATGCTCGTCTCCTCAAGCAGGCCGGCATAGTGGAGGCGACTGCTGCCCGGACAGGTCTCTCTGTAGTAGCAGTTGTTTCTATTCATGGCCCGTACTCTAGCTTTACATCAGGCGGAGTGTTGTCACGTCATGTCGAGCTATAATAAAAAAAAACGGATGTTTCTTACAAATCTAGGTACATATTATACAATGTTTGTGTTAACTTCGTACTGATCCCGTAATAAGAGTATCTGAGTTTTAAATCCTGGCGTTGTATGTTCACGACGCCATGAAAAGAAGTAATCAATTATTCAATTAGGTCCTACACGATGATTTCAATGACATTCACCTCACTAATTCAATGTAACTTCAGACGCTGGTTATTGCACTATATTTGGTCAAGTTGTTATCGTGGTTAGACTGGCTATCTTGACAAGTTTGAAAGACAGGGCAAATGGTAGTTATTCATTATATCAACCATTAAATCAAATAACGTATTTTAGATCGAACCTGGAATGAAACCCTGTATAACAAAACACCGACCTAATTAAACTTAATTTATTTCTTAGTTACATGAAAAACCCATAAGATTATTTTCGTAGAATATTTTACGATACACACCGAGTAGGTTAGTAATGGATAAACACACAGAACGTCTAGGTGAGCTAAAATTTATGTACTATTTGAGTCACCAGAGCCCTGTTTTGTTTGTTTGTTAGTGGCAAGGCTCGCAGAACCGCACCTAGCAATGATAAACAATAGTATTCAACCGTATAATTTAACCATATATCGCTCGTATAATTTGTAGTTCTAAGTATCATTGTTGCTGTAGGTAATTGGAGATAATTATTTGCAACATTGTTTAAACACAAAAAAAATCTTAACCATAAGACTAAAGTGATATTTAAAACAACTTTAAGACAGGACTACTCGTGAAAGTTCTTCAGTATCCCTCGCTAAAAGCTCTCGGTTAATTGTTAATATTTTTAAACAAAACCTTTTTATCTTTTGCTTCGTATTAAATTTAATTAATATTCTTTGTTTTAATATTTTACAAGTACCTTTTACAAATATATACGTACAGCCAATTACAGAAAGCTGTTTCAAATGTTTATAACGTTATGTTTGGGAACGAATGCAACGTTCACAAACTGGTCCTTCGTGAAAATTTGAGTGCAAACATGGCTCATAAAGCACCTTAATTAAAATTTTAATACCTACCACTATTGGAAATATTTGCATCACATCCGTAATTAAATAGTTTTTTTTAATACTAAAATAATTTTATCACTAAACCGAACTTGCGGTTAATATTATAATAAATTATTTGGATTTTACCCACATATTGATTAGGATAATTTTTCAATACCAAAAAGTTATATAAAAGTTAATAAAGTTATATAATGCTAACTAACCCATTTCTTACTATACTGGCAACTCAAGTTGCGCTTCTGAACAGTCCCAAAGCCGTTAATTTTTTATTTTTTGAATACACACTCCTCTTATTATATCTAGCCGGTTACTTCAAAATTGGCCCCCTATGAGACTCAACGCTCTAACGTGTGTTACAAAAATGTACGAGTAGTTGATCCCTCTCCTCTAGTACCTAGTACATTATAATAACTATGATCAATGATTACAATATGAACTACTATACTGAATTTAATTGAACCGTTTGAACACAGTTTGAACGCACCCTTAGAATTAAGCCAACATTTCTAAATCAGCTTAGCGTTGTAAATAAGTAAGTATTGAACGGATAATCTGAAAGTGCTCCGCGGTTTGGGGAACTCTTTCGTTCCCGTCAGGTATCCCAGTTGAACACGATTATATTCTACTTAGATGTTGTTTGAAAACATTCTCGTTGGCAAATCTCGTTCCTCTCAAAACGCACTTTAATATTTACAAAGTGGTCTAGGGAGTTACAAAAATTTAAGTTCATTTTCCCAGAGGAATTCGATTAAATAGCTAATCGTTCGTAATAGATTCAACTTTATAAGGAAATTAGTTTAAAAACATCTTTAGAGTAAAGTTTGTAAGAGCCCTGTTATCAAGCCAAGCAGTCACTCAACTTCGAGAGAAAATTTACCAAGAATAAATCTAATTTAGGTCAAAGAAGTAAAAAGTTTTTTTAGCTGAAAAAAAAAAAACTATAAAACATATTTTGACATATGGAACCTCAACTTTTCTAGTTGCAAAATAGAGTTTAATCTTTTTAAAAGCCCACAAATAAATAATTATTTTTAAATTATCATGAAATTATGAGAGCGGCCGTGGTCGGGCGGTACACACGATCGATGAGACCCGTGTTCGAACCTCGTTAATTCTGACCAGTACCAACAGTAAACGTACAGCAATTCTGTTATATGTACTTTGGTCGCTCAGTACCTATAGGCATTATTAAAGAGTGGTAAGTAGATTGGTCATCGCTGGGGGGTTGGATGAATGCTACCGTGTACCCAACCCCTCAGCACTTTGGTGGCCATGAGGAGCACCGTGGGGTTTTAGTCGGTAGTCCTTGTGCGCATACAACATCATCTCGTATGCGCGCTGTTTATAAGGGAGCCCGACATAGCCCTGGCACCTTCCCCGAGGTGCTAGGGTATCCGTAATGGATTTCCCCACGTAAAAAAAAAGTAGATTGGTCATATTCAGAGCTACAATAAAAAAAAAATACGATTTCCACTTCAAACAATAATTATATGTGCGCGACGATTATCTTTCTGTTAAATTTCCATCGTACTCGTATTTTAAAAATAACATGAACAATTTAGGATATGTCAACAAATTACAATTTATAAAAATGATAATTTTATAAATTTGGATGAAAAAGGTTTATTTAGTAACGATTTTTTATTAATGACCCACGACGTTGTTCGTAAAAGGGTGGGGGGAGGGGATAATGTAATAATGTATTTTATTGTTTTGATTTAAAAATGAACTTGTATTGGTCAATTTTAAAATCGATGTCCATTCTTTATAAACTCATTTTTAAATTTTACCATATTTCCTCCTGCCTGCCACCAAACCTAAGTCTCAATTCGCAAAATGACACATTCAAAATTCAAACGTGACCTTGATTTAATATTTAATGGAACTGAATTTTTATTATTGATTTTTTTTTTAAATAGTGTTAGTGCAAAGCTCTATTTTGTGATTCATTTTTAAAATGAACACAATATTATAATTATTTGTATTTTTATACCGTATCACGTATTAGGTGAATAAGCTGCATCCAGGCTTTTACTGAAAACGACAGAAACAAAACCCAGAGCTGAAATGTTGGCCTTACAGACACATATTTAGAAATTCAATGACGTTTTCATTCGTGCCACGGCCTGCTTTCTTTTCACACACTATTTCAAAAGAGTGACTTCGCATTTTTTTTATAGTAAATTAAAAATGAAGGTTCAGACTATTTCTCGCCCGCGTAAATAATAAATACTGCGTAAAAATATTTACAGTTTTTTGAGTTTCTTTTTGCTCCATTAAAATTTACGATGTATTTTAACGCGTATATAATTCTTTAAATGAAAAAAAAAAAATTATTCAAACCGAGCCGCGTTTTTTACAGTGAAAGCGAATATCGTGGACAACTAACTAAAAAGTAATTCTGAAGTGGCAATTTCATAGTGAAAACTCGTTACAAGCTAAATCAAGTGGCGCCACAACGTAACTAAATTGTCCTGCGAGCTGTGAATAATGTTTGCTAGAAGTGATTTTACTTCAACTCGTTGGTTTCAGTGCGAACACCTATTGTAGTGAATTTTGCCGGGAAACCTCATTACACGGAAGAATGGCCGCGAGGTAACTTCGTTGTCCGCTCGCCGCGCCATGCAGAAAGTGGTCGGGGAAACTTGTGAAAGAATAAACTGCAAGCTTTTCAGTTATTTTATTATTGAGTTAATATTTAAATCTCTATGAAATTAAAACGTAAGAAATTCTTAGTAATTATAAATGCAGTTCGCTGCTTTCATTTTAGTTTGTCGACTCATAGCATACACACATGTTAAAAAAAGAAGGTGAAGTCTCTAAAAAAATAATTGATACCTACTAACGTCGAGCGAAACGAAATTCTAGTCTAGATTTTTTTAGAATCTAGAATCATTTATAAACTAAAAATTATATGTTTCTTTTTTTAAAATTTATTCAAGCAATTAGCAACGTTATAATTAACAGTATTGCATACATTTAATTTATTTATTTTACTCACTGTTACATTATTATTAAAATAAAACCGGCTTCTTACCTGAAACAAAAATAAATATGAATTAATTAAAAACATCTATTATTACAAAATAATATATACATATACGAGAGTATGTCGAATCTTCATCTTTCAAACATTACCTTTGTAATATTTTATATCACAATTACATCTTTGTGTAACGGATATTAAAAGCCGTTAAAAGAAAATTGTACGTAATAGAAATTGCTGAAAGAAAATTCTATAATTTATAAGCTAAATTAATTCACAATTTACTGCAATGCGGTAAGGATTCTAGCATCTTATTCGATCATAAAATTATTAAGACCTTTTACTACAGAATTCGAAGAGAGGTCGTCCTTCGCCCATCTGTTTATCAGATAAAACGCATTTTAAATTAAGTCTAGCTAATGCGAATTCGTTAAATTTCATTGCAAATCTTCAAAATAAATGACTGGAAAGTGTGTTGTGAGACGTGGCCTGTAGAGAAGAAGAAAAAATACTTACACCTCGGAAGATATGACATAAAAATTTAATTACTTTTTTTTTAAATTAAGGACAGCCATGAACATATTTTAATAGGTAATAATTCGTTTATATATGTGACTTAATAAAAAATTCAGTAAACACTATTTGGATCTTGGCCCATTTCCAGTGTTAACCAGTTATGGTCAACCATATATGAGACGCAAATAGTCAACTTTAGCCCCATACTTTGATCGCATCGTGGTCTATTCAAACATTACGATAAATCGGTCCTCATCGCAAAAGCCGGACAAGTTTGACCCTAGAATGTTCCTTAGAATCATTTGCATACAAATTAATCTAGTCGAATCACAATCCAAATTTATCAATGATATTGAATTTCAATAAATATGTAAGTAAATGACTCACCTCCACGTTGCTTACTTGTTTAGTACTATCAGTCTTATCTACGTTCGCTTGGTCCTTTATGTTTGTCACATCAACACTCTCAGCTACGATTTCATTGCTATTCCGTTGAGAATCACTAATGATGTCAGGTTTATCAATCTCTAAATTTTTCCAGTTACTCGAATTCTCATTTTTGCAATTATCTTTCCCCAACTTCCGATCGTCTTCCAAACGTGATTTATCGTCAGTATTTTTTAATTTGAAGCATGTTATGGATTTCTTTTCTTCTTTTGCTGTATCACGGCTAACTTCATCGCATTTATCGATGTATATTTCGTTGTCGACTGCTTTGTAACAGCTCGTAATTCGATCTGCTTTCAGACGTTTCTTCTTACCGTTCCATCTCGAAGTTATCTTTTTAGAACGGTTGCTCTCGTCACTCGAGCCTAAACTATCTGAACAAACTGGATTGACCAGGATTTTTGTTGACTTGGTGTTACGTTCTATTGTTCTTAGATTTAGTAGAGTGTTTGATGTCTTTAGATATGTCGGCGATGATGATAGCGGTGACGTGTATTGCATTGATATGTCTTTAACAATTCCTTGGTGTTTCTTAACATTAGTTCCCAGTGGTCCCATGGCTATCGGTGGTCCTCCTTTGAATAAGAGTGCCGTTTCTGTTGGCTGGCATACGCACGCTAACATTTTTCAATAGTCATTTATTTTAAAATATTTTGTATTTTAGGCATTGTGATTGTTATTTTGTTTCTATATGTAACTAGTAAGTTGACATACTATTGGAATAGAAGAAACCTTTGACGTACACGTAAAATATCTTTAAATTTGAAGTGTTAAAACAGAGCCGTTATTACATGTTAATATAACCGACGGTGTATATGTCATGTATCACATATTAAATGTATATCACATATGTATAATGAATATCAGAGGCCGCAAATCGCTTGCGGCTAGTTTACTATTATATGTCGTATATATGTATCAATCTTTTTTTTTTCGCGGGTAGTGCCTGAAAAGGTCAGGTTGTCAAGTTGTAAACAAACCCATTTTAAAAATAGATAAAGTGTTTAAAAATAAGTTTAGTGTAAAGTTACAGTGAAATAAACGTACGATTAACAATATACAAGTGCAGTCTAGCCTTAGTTTACTTCAGTGCGTTAATTATCTGGTTTTTTGTTTCACTCGCGTTATCATTTTTTATTTTCTATATATTTTGCTTTTCTGTGACTATATGTGTCTGTGTCGGCTGTTATAGTAATTAAATGTGTAGTGTCCAGCCTAATTCATTAAACTGTGATCTAGATCGACACGTATGTACCAGTAAATAAGATAAATATTAAAAGAATTAGTGTAAACATATATACACTTAGCGCCATCTATTACTCGCCGATGAACTACACATTTACGTATACATAAGCGCCATCTATGAAGAGTTAGCGGAAACACTTCATCGATTGAACCCCAGAAATCGATTTATTTCTGCTACTCACCAACAGAGGTCGCTACTAGTATAAATAAACATCAAACAATTTTATCACTATGAAGTGCAGCGGATGCAATGGCGCGCTGGAAACAAAGGAGATTATGAAATGTAGATTATGTCGAGGGAGGTTTCATTATCAATGTCTTAACATGGACCGAAATCAATTTCTCGCACTTAACCCAGAACATATTACTAATTGGATTTGTCCACTGTGCAGTAACGTGTCCACACGACGTAATCGGTCGGCTGACAACTCTCCAGCACGAAATAATAACTTAACTCTTGCATCCAGCAGTTTAGAGCCGACGCCCAGTGATTCTATGAATATGTCCTGCGAGAGCATAGTGCACGACTCACAAGTGAAGTCCGTTCATTGTTCGTCTATATGTGACAATAGCAGCATTCATAATACGTCGTCTGTTGATACCACAGTGACTATGGAAAAGATTAGTACATTGTTAGAACATAAGCTCAACAACTCATTAACATCGTTTATGGAGAACTTTCGGTCTGCTATCAAAGAGGACATTAAGACCATGGTTAAAGCCGAGATTGCTTCGGTGGTCCATATTTTGAAGGAGGAATTCACCACCACGACCGACTTTATATGTTCAGAGCAGCTGGAACTCAAGAAGGAAATTGAATCGAGAAACAAGTCCCTTAAATATCTTGAAACGGAGAACGCCCGTTTACAGGCTGAGCTTGTTAAGACAAACAACAGGCTGTCGACTCTTGAAAAAATCTCGCGCAACTGCAACGTTGAAGTGCAAGCCGTGACTGAGACGCGTAATGAGAATCTCCCGAATTTAATTAAAAACCTGTGCGATACGATCAACGTACCGACAACCGATTCTCAAATCTTGTCATGCAGAAGGGTCGCTAAATTAAACCCGGCGTCCAGTCGACCACGTAACATCATAGTATCATTCTCGACGCCGCGTGTTCGAGACCACGTGATTTCAGCGGCACAGCAGTATAACAAGGGCCACCCGGATGACAAACTGAATACATCCCACCTCGGTGTTATCGGGAAGTCACAGAGGATCTATGTCGCAGAACATTTGTCTCCAGATGTGAAGTCTTTGCATGCGGCCGTCAGAATAAAGGCGAGAGAGTTGAAAATCCAGTACGTGTGGGTGAGGAACGGACGAGTGTATGTGCGCAAAAATGATTCATCTAATGCTGTTCTCATTAAAAACATAGACTCTTTAAGTAAATTTAATTAGTTATAAGTAATCTTAACCTATTATTAATGCTACTTTAATATTAATTTTTTGCAATGGCTCCTTTAACAATATTTTATCAAAATTTGTGTAGGGCTCGTTCTAAAGTTACAGATATTTATCTAAACTTAATTATGATTATGATATACTTTGTTTTACTGAGACTAATTTTGATTGTGGTGTTTATGATGGAGAATCAGTAGATAATAGATACAATGTATTTAGGAGAGATCGTGTGAGTTCATGTTCGGCCAAATCCAGTGGTGGCGGTATACTTATTGCTACTAAAAGGAATCTTCAGGTCATCCGACAAACTTCTTGGGACTCCAAAGTGGAGGATATCTGGTTAAGTGTCTTAATTAGTCATAATTTTACGGTTAATATCTGCTTATGTTACCTTCCGCCCGATCTGCCAATGGATGATCTTACAGACTTTCACTCTAATTGTCAAAGTGTTATTTTGAACAACTCACCTAATGATTTTATCATATTACTTGGAGACTTCAATGCACCTAAACTGACATGGACAAGAGCGGACGACGGTTCTCTAACACCTACAGACCCAAAGGATAGAAAAGCTTCGCTATTAGCGGAAACCACTGAGCTTTGTAACTTGAAACAATTCATTGATATCCCAAACGCTAATAATCATTATCTAGATCTCGCCCTCTCTAACTTGCCGTCAATGAAGACTTGCATAGCTGACCCCGTATGTAAAATAGACAAACATCATCTGGCATACTCAATAGGCGTGTCTATACAAAACTGTTCTAAACCACTTAAACCTAACTCTACCAGACGCCTAAACTTCAAAAAGGGAGACTTTGTAAAAATTAAAGAAGATTTAAATAAGGTCGACTGGGACTCTATAATGGCTACCGGTGTTGATGAGAGCGCGGAAATGTTTTATAAAAAAATTTTTGACATCATTCATAAACATACCCCCCTTTCAAAACAAAAAAGCTCTAGTTATCCCCAGTGGTACAGTGCTGCTCTCATTCGTTGCCTTGCGGAGAAGCGAAAATACCACAAGAAGTACAAACAGTTTTGTAATCCTAGAGATTATGATGCATTCTCGCTTCTCCGTGCTCGGAGCAAGCGTCTAATTAGAGAGTGCTATTCCCTATACCTTTCCTCGATCGAGGAAGCACTCTGTGATAACCCTAAGGCTTTTTGGCAGTATGTTAACGGTAGAAAAGGAATAGATACGATTCCCCAGACGATGCATTTTGAAGGTCGTTCATCATCACATGGACAGGGAGTGTGTGAGCTGTTTTCCGAATACTTTGGGTCAGTCTTCGACGGATCATCTCAGAACAACCTAACATCCGGTCTACCACCTAATCTGTATAATGACGTATTGTCTCTGATGCCTATCACTGAAAATGATGTTTACCTGAAACTTAAAAAACTAGATGTTAACAAGGGAGCAGGTCCTGATGGGATCCCTCCCCTGTTTTTGAAGCTGTGTGCAAAGGAACTCAGTCCACCGTTATCCAAATTGTACAGAAATTCAACCACAAGTGGCGTATTTCCGAGTGTTTGGAAAACTGCTCATGTCATCCCCATATTTAAATCAGGCGATAAGTCGCTATGTTCTAACTACCGTCCCATCAGTATCTTATCCTGTATGGCTAAGGTGTTTGAATTGATTATTTACCAGCCCCTATTCAACTATTTTAAAAAATATCTATCCGATAACCAACACGGGTTTGTGAGCAAGCGATCCACGTTAAGCAATCTCCTCGAATATAAGAACTATTTATGTAGAGTCTTCGCTAAGGGTGGTCAGGTCGACTCTATATATACTGACTTCAGCAAAGCATTTGACAAAGTTAATCATGCTCTATTGTGTCAGAAACTATATTCATATGGGGTTCACGGATCTTTGTTTCGGTGGTTGGTTTCCTACTTAAGCAATAGGTGCCAGCTGGTCGCTATCAGGAATTTTGTGTCATCACCCAAATCTGTACCTTCCGGGGTGCCACAGGGATCACATTTGGGTCCCTTGCTGTTCACAATATTTATTAACGACCTGGTCTCGCAGTTGCACTGTCAGAGCCTACTCTATGCTGACGATTTAAAGATATTCTCGCATGTGGAGACACCGGGTGACTGCGAGGCCATCCAGAGGGACCTTGATGTGCTGACAGAGTGGTGTAAAAGGAATAAGATGTCACTCAATACTAAAAAGTGTCACATTATTTCTTTTACAAACAAAAAAAGTAAGATAGTTCACTCCTATACAATTCAGAACGAATACCTCAGCCGCGTCAACAGTGTAAGGGATCTAGGTGTCCTATTCGATGACAGACTTACTTTTAGGGATCATTATAATCAAATTATCAAAAGATGCAATCAACTTCTCGGTTTTATACTCCGTAGCACTAAAGAATTTAAGAAATATAAATCTGTCATCACTCTTTTCTGTAGTTTAGTCAGGAGTGTCCTGGAGTACGCCTGTCCTATATGGTCACCGTTTTACAAGATACACACGAATAACATTGAGCGTATACAACGGAAATTCCTAAAAATTCTATCACATAGATACTTTGCGGGCAGGGACAATTTGACTTATGGTGACAGGTTGCGTAGGTTTGGTCTGTTATCTCTAGAAGCGCGTCGTCACAGATATGACCTGATCTGCCTTCATAAGATAATCCACTCGAACATTGACTCTCCATCTCTACTTTCATCTGTGTGTCTGAACACGAGATACCCACTCAGGGCCCGTTCTACACATTCTACTAACACTTTCGTGATATATACACATAGAAACAACACCTCCTATTATAATCCGTTAGTTAGAATGTGTAGAGCGTACAATGAGTGGATAGGCAAGCATACCTGTAAGGATCTAGATATATTTAATTGTAAGTTTTCAATTTTTAAAAATAAATTAAACGTAGAATTAAGCCAAAACCTCACACATGTGTGAGGTTACTTATAGAACATGTAATTTTATTTTTTTATTTTTTGTGATTAATTTTAAGTAGCTTAGTTTTTGAATGGTTTTGTTTTCTTCTGTATATTTCATGGCGTGCACACTATTTTGGGCTACAGTACAGCGCTAACACTTAAAATTTAAATTCAGAAACATGTTTGTACTGTAGCCTGTATGTGTGCCTTAAAAATAAATAAATAAATAAATAAATAAATATATATTAACAATATATATTAAATGTGAAAACTTAAAGAACGATATTTCGAAGCGATTTAGCCTTATATTTACTTAGATATAAAGTACTTTGTAAGATTCATTGTTAAACAGATAAAATTGTCAATATCGAAAAATAAACAATTTAAAATGATTTATAAACAAAAGTTTTAAAACTTCCAAAGAAAGTTTATTTTATATTATTCTCCTTTTTGTAATCTGCAAATAAAGTAAAGCAATATTTTATGAATATTTTTCTTATTAATATTTAAGGAAATTTAAGTGTACAAGAAATAGATTTTGACAATGAAATATCAAAATTACATTTCGAAAAGAAATTAGAATATTTCACGGACCTGTCCAAGAGCTAAAAGTTAAAACATTACAAATCATACAAGTTTTGACGTAGAAACAAACAACATTTTATTTAATATTTCTCTAGGGTCATTCATAAAAAAAAATTTCTTACGACAAAAAATACCTAATATACGAGTATATAGCAAAACATACTTTTTAAAGTAGACTTCGTTATATAACTTCGTTTCATATTAAGCTAAAGTGCGGAGATAACTGTCATCACATAGAAAATGAGGTAGCCTTCGCTATGTCGGCGTGAGAATACAAATGTGCACCATCCAAGCCGATCCCGAAGCACGACTTCATGGACATTAAGGTGGTGGTACTACCCTCAGACGACATACTTAGCTAATAAACATATTAGCTAACAATAGACAGTTGTATAATAGTAAAATAGATATCGTTATAACTCAAAAGAGTGGTAGGCAGACTGATGATGGTTATTAGCCCAGTCTGCCGTCCTGGGGTAGTACCACCACTTTTCCCAACACCCATGAAGTGACCTAGTCGCGTTTGGAAGTAGACAGGTATATACGAGAGGTGCGTGTACTGTCAATGTGGATGGTGCACATTCGTCTCATCAAGCCGGCATAGCGGAAGCGTAGCAGTTGTTTCCCCGTTCATAGACCGCACTCGCACGCCGAGCTACAATAAAGTAAATTAATACAGTAACTTCGTAGCATTGATTTCTCTTTGGCGAAAGTATGTTCTAATTTATTAACAGTACAAATCCTATGATCACGAACGGCACTATCACAAAATACGTCCCATTTGAATTGTTAAGTTGACATTGTAATGGACTAAAGAATATTATTATAATATGATTAAGAATTAAACTTATTATAATAACACGGCCTCAACTTTCTCCACGTTTTCAATTAAACCAACATGTGCACTGTCAATCTGGATGATCCACATTTATCTCCTCAAACCTGCATAGTGGAGGTGACTACTGTCTACAAACGTTTCTCTGTAATAGCAGTTCTTTACGCACCACACTCTAGTCTTAACATCGGGCAGAGTGTTGAAAGCATATAGGCATACGAAGTTGGGGATAACAGCTAGTATACAATATACAATGACATATTACAAATAGACATATTACGCGTGTGTCTGCAGACAGTCGTTCCCACGTCTTGGGGAGAAGAAAATGCACCATCCATTCGACAAAGCTCTCCTCGTTACAACCAGCTACTTTCAAACTGATCCCGAAACGCGATTAGGGTGTTACACGTAAAAGTAGTATTCCAAGACGACTAGCGCGGCAGGCAGTGCTACTAACCATCATCAGCCTGCCTACCACTCTTTAAATTTAAGTAAAATGGTTTTTAAATATAGTAATATGTTGTTATAATGCCGTTGAAAGATATTAATCATCGTCAGTGAAAAAAACTTTGTTTTCACGGCCGCAAGTATCCCTCCGGAGCCTAAATTAACGAAGCGAACAAACATAAACAAGATTAATTTGTAAGGATTTTCAACGTCCTATCGACTTGTTAAATTCTTAACTACCTATATACTAGTATGTATTTCCACGCATTATTATAACTCTTACGATTTTCCTGTCCGATAAATGTGTTTTCACCATTAAAGGGTGCTGATAATACATAATAAAATTAATTGTGCTACGGTATTCAGGACAAGAACAATACATACATTTAGTTTATGAATATAACACCTATGCCAAGCCATAGCCAGGAGGGGACTGCTGAGAAGATTTCAAAAAGAAAGTACCTTACTATAAGTTATCTATTATAGATATATTATCGACGTGTTTTATTGATAAAAAATATATTCACATTAAAATTAACAAGATTAATTTACGTCTAATACCAATTAATTATATTGATAAATCTGTGTAAGGCATTGTATGAAAATGTGTAACACCTTTAAAGTCTCACTTCTCTAAAGGAATTAATTACTTGGAAGTTTACCAGCTATAAGACAATATGGAATTTGTGACCTTATCGACCCATATTGTGGGTATAATTTTCCTGACTTCGTTATCTTCGAGCACATATATTCATTAAGCAACGTCTGTTAATTTTTGGCAATGATAAATTATGATGAAAATTCTATAGAAAAAATCAATACCTAAGGTGAGATGGGATTCGAACCCACACGCGTACTGTTGCCGAGGATTATCTGACCACCAAACGTGCTTTACGTGATCGTGTTAAAATTTCTCTATTATTATTGTATCTTTTCATCAGCCCTTTCACCTGTCCTCAGGCTGTTGACTTTTGTGTTAATTTTTCAACATAGTAATATATTTGTATATAACACATATACGACGTAATAACATCAGCTAGGTTGGAATGATATGAGTACACATCAACTCTTGGGAATAAGCCTTTATTTAATTAAAAATATGTATATATGTTTTTTAAATTATTAGATGTTAAAGTACCACACAATTTTTAAATAGCAAAGTACAAAAGACTTGAACGAAAGAGGCCGGGTCACATACGTTATATTCCCGCAGGAAGTCCTCCTCGCGACGGAAGAGGGAGAGGAGAAATGAAACCCCCCCGTTGTCGTCAGAAACAACCACGAACAGCTGTCATCAACGCCGAGGCAAGAAAATTATTCTGTCAAATAGAAAGCATTTTTTTTTTCTCGTGATAATAAAAATATAAACATTCAGGTTTTCTGTTTAATACTCCATTTACAAACTTAATAATTAAATACTCAATTAGTAATACTTTACAAACAAAAAGAAGAAAGAAAGCATTTAATATTTTCACAAACTAAAATAATATTTTTTCGCAAATCTAGTTAAAAAATTCGCCACTTTTGAAATAAAAACCAGGAAAAGCCCCTTTAAAAGGCGTTATTATTCAACTCGACGCTCTGGCGGAAAATTAAGAAAAATTTCGCAACACAATGGACGCTAAAATTGTTCCTACCTAACTGGGTAGCTTGATATTTCGACCGTGACATCAATAAGAAAACTTTAGAGGACAATATAACATTGAAAAATGGTAGGCAGAGTCCAATCTGTGTAACACACACGAAGTGACCTGGACGCGTTACGGGATGGACCGCATTCTAGCTTAACATCAGCGGACTGTGGTTACACGTCGGCCTACTATAAAAAAAAATATTTGAAGAAACCACACACTTTAAATTGTGTTACGCAAATTCATAACATTCAACTTTCTAACGAGAATAATAAACACTGTTCGCATTTAACATACAGAAATCATATATGTAAAGTATTAGAAAATTCAATTTCTAAAGGCGAGGAATTATGTATATCAGTTGACGATTCACTGTATAAGGCTTCACAGCTCCGTGAATTTATTATTTTTGAGCTAAAAGGAATCATGGCGCAGAACGCATTTCATGATGCGAGCTAGATAGAAATGACAGCTTCGACTACCTCAACCTTGTGTGAACCAAATTCCCAGAAGTTTGCATTTTCCAATTATTGCACTCGATTTTTATGACATATTGAACAGACCTTACTGCGCTTTGGAATCACATGCAAGGTGCACATTCTTCTGAAGCCGGCATAGCGAAGACGACTACTGCCTGCAATTTCTTTATGGTATGAGTATGAGTATTATAAGCATGTACTACAAGCTTGTATAAAAAACCGTCTGAAGATAATACAAATATTTGGGTTTAATTAAAATCAATGCTAAATAGAGATTTATAAAATATGACTTGCAATCCATTTATCAGTCCCAATTAAATGTTAATTGGATTAACAATGAAACAGAATACAGGCAAAATAACAATTCCAATAACTCAACCATACCGCTCGAAACATTCGTGTAGAACCCTCGCCTCGGTCCGCCTATTCATTGACAAATTACCGGCATATCCTTGAGGAGTAGACACAAATGCTATTGACGTATGGACATGAATTATAAACGTTGATATTCGGGCCTCTTCAATTATGAGAGAGATTTAATTATCGTTCACCCGCATCGAGGTGCCGACCCTGCTGTCAAATATGAATCCTCCATTATGACAGTACATATAATTCATTTACTCTGGACTATCAACGTCAGGTGACCTTTTCCGATATCGGCTCTCCAATGGAACGTAAATACTTGTGAATTCGAAACGCGATTTCTCTCAAAAATATGATTGGCATATTGTTGTTAGAAACGTGTTAGTTTTACTTACAAAATTTAACACAATATATTTTTATGCCGTCCTGGTAATACCACCGCTTTCGAATGTAACGCCCATGAAGTGACACCTTGTCGCGTTTTGGGATCAGTTTGGAAGTAGCCAGGTATAACGAGAGGAGTGTGCGCCGTCTCCCCAAGCCGGCATAGTCGACGCGACTGCTGCCTGTAGAAATTATTTATAGTAGCAGTTGTTCCCGTTCATGGACTGCACTCTAGCTTTACATCAGGCGGAGTGCTGTCATACGCCGGGCTACAATTTAAAAAAAGGCAAAAACTATAAAACGACTTCTTTCTCCACATACATTACTCTCTCCGACAAGAAATATAGAAAAATATACATTTAATATATTATATATAAAAATAATATAATACCTAAATATAAAAGATTCGCTACATTCATAAAAAGACGTGAGTAATATTCGTGATAAATAGCAAATGTCTAATAAAAATTGCGTCAAAGTTACACGTGTCCATGTTTATAGAACCGTAACCTAAAACAATCCCTTATAATAAATGCTATATATACGTAAATAGCTACAATTATCACCTGTCGTTTCTTACAAACGTTGGTAAGTGTATATAGGTCACATTAATTGAAATTCTGTGTCCTTAAAGTCTTATTATGGTACATAGCAATACAATGTATAATGTTACATATATCAAGCTAGATCCAATAACAGGGCCAGTTATAATAAGTAATACTAGCTGTTGCTCGCAACTTCGTATGCGTAATATATTGTTTAATTTAAGAAATAATGAGTTCCATTTATAAGTAAATATGTAGATTATGATTTGTAACATCAACGACTAGCTATGATGTATACTCTGTAAAAGAAATTGAGAATACCTTTCAAAAAGTCAGTCAAACCTATTCAATACTATTGAAAGTAATCAGAAATAAATTGAAGATGTAATTAAAATTCGGAAACGGTGTAATTGAATCACAAATTAATAAGAATCGTCTGTCCCGTTGAAAAGGACCGCTGACAGGGTAATTGAAATAATTTCCAAATTAATCAGATTGAAAAAGTTTTCGAATGGGACATTCCGAGAATAGTCAACCGTAAAACCTTCATTATTAACAAAAATTGCCAAGAAATTTTCTAATTAGACAACTTTTCTTATTCATAAATCATTAATATAATTGAAACCATCAACCGTGCTATTGTTAATATTTTAATCGCGAAGTAGCTTACAATATTACGTTTGATCCTCGAGAGTACGTCGGAAACATGATTTATTATTATAAATTCGTTTCCATACACAAAGCAATTTTACGTATGAAAATGTATATTGCAACTAACACCTGTATAAGCTTTTAACATTGTGCAAAGTAGGCAAGATTACGAATAAACAAGAACCCTAGGCCTAATCCGGGATAAATAGAACGGCAAAAACATAAAATATATGTATAATATTGTTTTCTCAGCGAATTAGACGAACAGTATAATTCACCTTTTCATTCGCCAATTATTTTTATTAACAAAAGTATAAAAATCGTTTACTGTTTTCTAAGATTTTGTTTGAACATGTTTTAATTAAATTAATATCGGTATTTAAGGTAGCTTTCTATTGCGTTTATTTTTAAGTTTGAACCTAAATCAGAAAGGGTCAAGTAAAGTACACCCTTAACTGGCGTTAATACATGAGTAGTTTTCTCCATAGTTCAATAGTTATCTATATCGGTAAAGAGATGAACATGAACTAAGTATGTAATTTTGATCCGACGACGCGACATTTGGAAAGTTTTGCAGCCATAGTAGTCGCGGTGAAATTAAGCGCGATATTTTTATATATGTATAAATCGTTTTAAATTAAAAACAATTTGTCGTATAGGTAAGTTAGAAATTGTTATGCGGTAAATTTTGTTGACTTAAAACAATTTTACGCACGAACGAAACTCCACAATTATTATATTCACTCAATTCTGAAACAATACCTTTAAAGGTCTCAATGAAAGAGAAATATACATTCCGTATTTGCCTTGTTATTTTTGAATGTTATACACAGTAAATATTTTGTATAATGTTTATACATTCAGAGAAAAGTAAATTGTGCCTTGACAAGCTATTTTAAAAAAAAATTTTTAAATTTAATATCACATTTTTTTACAAATTATTTTTTGTCATATTAAACTATTTATAATGACAATTGCCGATTAAATAAAAAAAAACGATTATAGTAAGTGAATTAATTATTTTACTATTTTATATTATTTTACTAATGCGATAGTGGGGACTATTGTGACAACCCCACAATTTTTTTTTTACTGTTAAACACGGCTATTATTAAATATATTAAATAATACTATGCTTTATCATTGGATAACTTGATAGTAAAATTAGAAATCTTTGTTTGATTTAACCGAGATAAATAATTTAAGTTGATCGCAATGTGCCTCGAAAGCGATTAAGGTTTATAATCTAAGCACCATTAACCCCAATAATCTAATAGAAAGGGGTTTAGTTTTAAACTGCTGTAAATCAATTTCGGCAAAGCCTTAAACCACTAATCGAGTTACAAGGAATAATTCAGATGGAAGATATCTGTTACGGCCAAAATTGATAATTTTCAGGAGTTCAGATTGGCTCAGCTTTGTATAGATAACAAACTAATAGATTTTTAAGTAATAAAATATTAGATACATTGATTTTATTTTTTTTGTATAAATTGTCATTTTAAATTTTTTCTACTCATTTTCATTATAATTTATTACAAATAAATTAAACCCTTTCATTCGTTTTATTAATTGTAGATATTATTTTCAAGTAGCCCGTGAACGTTAATTACTTAATTTTTTTTTTTTAATTTAATTTTCTTCACAATTTTCATAATAACTGCAGCACTTGTACATGCCCAAATATATATTTTTTTCAAGTTAATTGACATTGTAACAGATTGTACCTCTGTTTAAAAGATTGACTTTGTTAACTAAACTGAAATAAACTATTATTTACATGACATATAATTCTAGTAAAGGCAACGAGCAACAACATAGACGAAAAGTTTTCTCGTGACATCTTTGTACCACGGAATTGGTTTATAAACTTTCCTTTGATGCGTCGCTTGATTGTTACATGGACCGGGTTATCCTCCGAGTAACTTCTAAAAACTTTTATAAAATTTTCCTACAACCAACTTCTTCCAATTTATCACTCAATAACGAAGTCTTTATTTATTAAGAGCGGCCGTGGTGTAGCAGTGGAAGGAGTGAATCCACGATCGATGAGACCTATATTTAAACCTCGCTAAATAGACTGATGATGGTTATTTGTCCAGTCTGCCGTCCTGGGGTCCACCACTTTCGAATGTAACACCCGTGAAGTGACCTTGTCGCGTTTCGGAAATAGTTTGAAAGTAGTCAGGTATAACGAGAGGAGTGTGCACTGTCAATCTGGCATAGTGGCAGCGACTGCTGCCTGGACAGGTCTCTCTGTAGTAGCAGCTGTTTCTATTCATGGACCGCACTCTAGCTTTACATCAGGCGGAGTGTTGTCACATGCCGAGCTACAAAAAAAAAACTGATTGATACCAATGTTATATGTAATTTGGTTACTCAGTGTCTATGATACAAGCACTATTTAATATAGGCAACTTTTTGTGTTTTTTTTTTGTTGAATTTAATTTTATAAAAAAATACCAGTCCGTAATGAGACGACACTCAGCCTGATATTAGAGTGCGAGCATTGAGCGGAGACAATAGAGAAATATCTGCAAGCAACAGTCGCCTCCTCTATGCCGGCTTCATGATAGCGCTATCATAATTTATATTTTACTAACTGACCAGCTGTTTGATTGACACTGATCTTTATTCTCATGCGATCATATCATTGTATTATGTCAAAAAAAGAGAAGATTATTATTTCTTTACCCTGTCTTTTCCTACGTCAGAAGGTAGGATTTAGGTTTCTATTCATAACATAGAGAAAACGTAGCATATAGTATATATGTGTGTATATATAATTTATATGTGTTTCAATCACGTACTATCGAAAAATAGTGATCACAGAACGTTCCACGGTCTTCCGCTCATAAATTCCAATCGTCAAGTTTTCAGGGATTTCTCTTGAGTTACAACACTACCTGTTGGACGTAGAGGGTGTGAGGGATGGACATCCTTACATTTTATTTCCCGTTTCTGAGACCCATTTGTAACACAAGGCTAGAACGAACGGAAAATGGAAATTTATATGCGTAATAGGGCTATAAATTATTTAGGTTTACATGGAAAAATATTTGCTAAGAAATACGTATATTATTTTCTTTTATGTGTGAATCAGAACGCCTTTGTTGTGAGTAATTGGATTTTTTATTCCAAAACAGTAGGTATAACAATTATACCAAGTAGCAACGTGAAGTGGCATAAAAGTAGCCTCGGGCCTCGATGATGCACACCGTCACTCTCTCTCACCAAGCCAAGTATAGAGGACAATAATAGATCGCACTCTAGCTTCACTCTAGCCTCGCATAGGCATATAAGAGTGGTAGGCAGACTGATGATGGTTATTTGTCCAGTCTGCCGTCTTGGGGTAGTACCACCACTTTCGAATGTAACACCCGTGAAGCGACTTTGTTGCGTTTCGGGAATAGTTTGAAAGTATCCAGGTACAAGAGAGTGCGCATTGTCAATCTGGTACATGCTCGTCCCCTCAAGCCGGCATAGTGGAGGCGACTGCTGTAGATTTATCTGTAGTAGCAGTTGTTTCCATTCTGGACTGCACTCTAGCTTTACATCAGGCGGTGTTGTCACATGCCGAGCTACAATTAAAAAAAATATATAAGCCGGACTACTAAAAAATCAAACCAAACCAGCAAAGCGGAGACGACTACTGCCTACAGATGTGCTTTCTCTGTGATATCTTTGTTCATGTCGGTTCACGTATAAAAAAGGTTTAAATAAAATAGAAATCTCTGTGCCGCAGTGGTCGTGGCGTCTGTCTGTTACGCAGTTGCCTCGGTTTCGATTCCCAGTCGAAACACTTTCATAGGTAAATAAATATACAGGTTGAATTTTTCAAGTGGGCTTTCATGGCCAAATCTATAAGAGACTATCGATGCCGATTTTGATGGAAACTAAAACTGCATTATTAGATTTTTGAAAAAAAAAACATATTCCTAGCCAGAAATCTAACCCGTTGATTTTGAAAAATAAAACACTACTGCTATTGCACCATTAGATACTCTTCCAATTTAATTTTGCTTCTATTGGAGAAATGTCTAACCCGTGTCATGGATATTAAAGAAATTGTCTTAGTATTCCCGTTGCCTCGTAAAAAAAATTTAAACTATACAAATATTATTAAATTCCTAGACGTAAAATTATATTTCAATATCTCTAGCCGGCATAGTGAAGCCGACGGTTCCCTTAGAAATTTGTCTGTTGTAAGTTCATGGACTGCACTCTAGCTAAATAAAAAAAATAATTGCACAAGTAGGTAGTAGAACGATAGTAACATTGTTAGAACATTTTTATAGTGCCTCGGGGATGAAGTGCACGTATGCACCGTAACTGTCAGTGACAGAGATCGCCTTTTGTACTCTCACTATTGTTATGAAACTACCTGACCTGCGATAGGAACCATCAATTGCGATTTTTTTTATATTTACTTAGCGAAAATATGTCAGGAATGTGACTTTATCCTTTTAGGAGTTATGTATTTCACATATTATTTGATAAATATAATTTAAAACATTTTTGTGGGAATAATCGTCTCATGTCGGCATAGTGGATACGAATGCCACCTTCAGAAATTTGTCTAAGGTAGCATTATTAACATTAGACGAAGTATGGTCACAAATTCCGAATTTAATGAAACTTTCTCAATTATAATAATATTTTATAAATATATTATCAATAATTCTTTTTTTTTTTTTGTTTTATAATGGCGTATAACAATTTGCCAGTGTCAAAGTAAATATTTTGCATCAAGTTCATAACATTGTGCATCACGAGTCATTCATTCATCACACTAAACAGTCAGGTCAAGTCTCAGTCATGTCAAAAATTATTCCAGTAAAATCTTTACTGAAACTTCCTAGGTTGTTTTGGAGGGAAAATGGAAACACAGGTTCTCTTCTTTTGAATTGTTTGCCCACACTCACGCACGTTCACGAACACTTAATGGTTAATAATCCACCATTATTACACATTAACACTCGAAGAAACACAAGTTTAGGAAAATAATTCAGAACTCTCAATAATTCATATTTAAATACATAAAAAATAAATAGCGCTACTAATAAATATAAATAATATAGACAGAGACTTACAGAATAACAAAACGAATCAATTTAAGTATTATAATATTAATAGAAAACTGTATGAATAAAATATTAGTCGTGCGGAAATATATTCTAAATAATTTAACAACAACTAATTATAAAGTATAAATATTCGCGTCAATATCGGCGTACCACTTAAAATGCAAACTCAATGAAAACAAATGTAGCGCATTAGGTTCGCACCCCGAGCGACAGAAAGCTAATAAACTTTTAAAGAAGCCTATTTAATCTCGCAGTAGGGTATCCAACGACAACTAGATAGAAGGCAACATGTTTGACTATAATATAAATGAAAACAAATCAACGGTTCTGAAACGGTTTTAAAAATAAATAGATTACTAAAATAAAAATCGTCCATAGAACAATTTATAAAACAGAAAAAAGATCTTAATAAATAATCTAATATCATTTTGACACACAAAATATTTAGCACTTAGAAATTTAGAATAAAAAAAGAAAAACATTGTTTTTTTTTATAATGCATTTTTTAATCAATTTAAAATATCTGACACGGTTTTGTTCTCGTTTATACATTACGAAAGCTTTGATCACTTGTATAATATTAAGTTTATTTATTTTACAAAATATATAATAAAAAAACGAATAGTTTAACTTAATAATAGAGTGACTTCCCTTATTTGAGAATATTTTTTTTTAATTGATTTATTTACACTATGTATTAACCCATATTTTCTTAAGTTTGTTTATATTTAAGTTTTTTGTTTCCTTAATTGAAGAATAATACAACAGAGTATATATTTATTAATTACAGTACTTAATCTCCACAAAAGCACAGTGGGCAACTAAATGTTCGTATGGATAATAATATTATTTGCGTGTTTTGCCCAATAACCGCAAAACCTCGCTTCCAGAGTAAATTATTGTGTAGCTACTAAACTCCCACAAACCACGAACAAATGAATAGTGAATGTGTCGGTTAGATATTAGGTACAAAAATCATACCTACTATTAGAGAATTAAGTTGGTAAATTAAAAAAGTTTGTCAAAAATCTCGGACTTAATTTTAAATCATTTTGTTCGTCAAAATTTCAAGTGGTCGCATATGGTGGAATTTTAAAAAGGATCCTATTGAGATGTAACACAGAACGACACTTAACTGGATTCATTAAAGTACTTGAAGACGTCGAACATTTTAGTAATAGTTACCTAAATCAGGAGAATCGTAAAAAGTTCCCTTAACCGCTTACAGGGTAAGCCATTAATAATAAAAGTTTTCCTATTTTTTTACTTTGATTCTAAAAGAATAAATTATTTAAAATAAGTTATTTATTCAATGTGAAATGTAAGGAGCTTCCATAGAAATGAATTTAATTTCAAAATAAAGTTTTGTAAATAATATATTTGATACTAAGTGCTATGTCAAAGGTTTCCTATTCCAAAAACTCACTGAACCTCTTCAAATATCTGGCATTGAGGCAACGTCCGGAACTCACGTAACTTTACATAACGAAAATAATTCTGAAGCACGAAAACCTTTCGATACTACGTAGGCCGCTCGTAGTCATCGCGGATCGATCCGCGCGGAGACGAGGCGAGCACCCTTCTCGAAGGGCGGTTGCAAACTGACTGTGCGGTGTTGACGCGACCGTACGAACCTTCTTGATGGAGTTCACACCCCGCGCTCTGCACAAAGCACATGCTACAAAACTACATAAAAAAAACTCCCGGAAAGGAATGCGAGAAGTGTTGCGCGTTTTTTTTTTTTATTATGAGTCCGCTCGGGCCTACTCTTGTTTTGGATCTTTCTAATGAGACTGTAATAGAACGATTAAAACTCTGGAATGTGCTACCTGTAGGACGCGAGGCAGGCTATTCGAGAATTCCTTTATCCGCGACCCGGGAGACTATTACTGTCGCAAAGTTAAATTGGATTCTAGAAAGTAATTTGTTTTTGTCTTTTTTACACTGCAGTCAACTATTGTGCAAATAGATGTACTAAGAACCGAGGTTTATGTGAATATTTATCAGAGCTTAAATCGTTTCGGCTGTTTGCTACTAGCTGAAACGCTCGGTGTCGTCTTCGAGATATTTCCTGAATCAAACATTTGCTTAAGCCGAGTAGCAAGTCTTCAATATTGCATTTCTCCGAGCAACATTTTGAATAGACGTCTTCACATGCTCAACGAATAAATTACTTTTATCTATAAGATCTTTAATATTACATATACTTTTTTTATATATGTATATACAAAATTAATTTTACACCAAACGTTTTATTTTCATGTATTTATTTATTGCATTATTAATTGAATATTGTATTAAATACAACTACCTAACATAATTTTAGCAAGTTCGTTTTAAAGCGGCAATTCGATTCGAAAACATTTCTTATCATATCAGTATCCTTCGAAAAATATAGTAAGAAACAAACACCGTAATTTTCTCACAACATCAGCTATGGTACTTCGGAATAGGAGCGCCTCTCCAAACCTCCCACGGTTCCATGATTCGCACTTCAATAAAATTCCTACTTCTCGCTATTCAGTTTCAATGTTCGACGGTCGGTCCACGCTGAACTTTGCTTTGAATTCGAATTCATGCAACGTTGAGTTCCACAAGGGTAGACTGTAGAAGAATGGGAAGTTTTGATTTTCGTTTGAATAATAAACGTTGCGAGAAAAATAGAATGCTCAGATGAGTTGCAAAAGTTTGTTTTTTGTAGACAAACTACAATTGAAAGTGTTCATAACTTTAAATACACTTTCCTAGTCACAATAGCAGCTTGTCTTATTCAGAAAGAACATTAGATGTTATTAAGACAACGCATCTAATAGAACAGACGGGCGACAACCCGAGGGAGTTAAAGATGCTCCACTTTGTGCAAACCCTGAATGGCAGCCCACACCTGATTGTGGATCAGATACTGAATCTCAAGTAGAAGCAAGAAGCGACCTTATAACGCAGGCAAAACATACCAAATTACTTTAATATATATTCTCTTTGTATCTTTTGGGTGCCTAAGAATGTGCTATTGAGAAAAGGGTACTCCGAGATAAGGGCTTTATCGATGCATAAAGTATGTTATTATTAAGTTTTCTGGCCGCCCTCTCGACAGCCGAACTTAAACCTAAGAATGCGGCCTTTATTCTTTTTGGTATTTGTGGCATCTCTTCATTTGCACCTGTCGTAAATTTGCGGAGCTTTGCCAGTGAATAGCAGCCAGTTATGCGACACGTCGCGTGTTGCGGTTACATCACCAGAACCTCACCCGCTACTATTATCACGAAAGCGCTACGTCAATTGTATTTCGCAGAAGTGTACATACAAATTATACGGTAACATCATAAGTATGTAATTATTATTTAGATTGGTGTTAAGGCAGGAAAATATAGGGTTTGTATTTGTATTATATATTCGCCTGATTTTAAGCTATAGTGCGGTCCATAAGACAACTGTTACAGGGAAATATCTGCAAAGAGCAGTCGCCTCCGCTATACCGACAGGTGCCGCCCAAATAAGAGTGCACACGCCTTCCGTTATACCTGGTTACTTCTAAGCTGACCCTAAAACGCGACTAGGTCATGGGTGTTCCTCTTGGTATCTACCTATCACTCGCCTTACCTACCGCCCGTAATTTAACGAGATTAGAACACGGATCTCTCGATCGTGAATCGGCCTTCAACCGCTAAACCACGGTCACTGTAAACTCCAATTTTTTTCAATGTTGCATAATAAAAAAAAGTTAAATTAGAACTCTAAGTGCCATTAGGATAAACAATATACTTTTTTTAAATGTCTGCTAAAAGCATAGACGTTAGGAGTGCAATGTTGGCATCGCGCGTTGAAACCGGACACCTAAGTAGGGATAATCCAGCTCTGGAGCCGCAGGAGTTTTAGAACCCTTTACACCTACTTATGTGGGAATTAGATACTTATTTTGCCACTACAGAAATTTAGTCGATAAGATTATGGGAAAAAATAACTAAACTTGATCCGGTTTTATGACTTCTGCGAGTATAAATATATAAATGTATTTTTATTGGTAATTATTACATACTAATTTGTTTAATTGAAGAAGCTTTATGTATTATGATGGTTATTACCCCAGTTTGCAGGTCTGGCTAGTACCACCACTTTCAACAACCTAATCGCGTTTGGAATAAGCTTCATAATAGCCGGGAGAACATTTGTCTCCTTAAGCCGGCATAGTGGAAACGACTGCTGCCACAACGAGCTATTATAAAAAAACTATATTTTGTATTTATTTATTATTTTGTGAAAGTCGTAACTTATAAATCAGCTTTATTGTATTAGAAAGCACACAAGAACTTGCCTGCCATCTGGACATACCGGGTTCGCTGTACTATTAGCTGATTGAAGCAACCAACCTGAACCTGCTTAACGTTTATGAAGAACATTTACTTTATTATACCTCAAGTGTACATTTAACAAAGTAGTTTTTAATAATAAAAAAAATACTTTTTTATTGTAGCTCGGCATGTGACAACACACCGCATGATGTAAAGGGCGGTCCATGAATGGAAACAACTGCTATTATAGAGAAATCTCTACAGGCAGCCTCCACCACCTCCTCTCGTCATATCTGGCTACTTTCAAACTATTCCGGAGACGCGACAAAGTCGCTTCACGGGTATTACATTCGAAAGTGGTGGTACTACCCCAGGACGGCAGACTGGACTAATAACCATCATCAGTCTGCCTACCACTCTTTATAATATAAACAAAAAGAAATAAAAATCTAAGCGGCCGTGGTGTGGCGGTAAGACGCGTGAACTCACGATCGATGAGACCCGTGTTTGAACCTCGCTAATTCTGACCGGTATCAATAAAAAATTTAGATGGTACATGACCGGCTCCTCAAACCTGCATAGTGGAGGCGACTGCTGCCCGCACAGGTTTCTCTGTAGTAGCAGTTGTTTCCATTCATAAACCACACTCTAGCTTAACATCAGGCGGAGTGTTGTCACTTGCCGTGCTACAATAAAAAAAAAAGAAAAACATGTGGTCACGTAAAAATCTCTAGCATAACATACGAGTAGCTGAGTGGAACTTGAAATTCCACGTCCGATCTCTGCATACCCTTGGGACAAAAGCAAAGAAATCTTCAGGCTTATGCTCATACACACAACGATATACGTCCCATGCTATTGAAAAAAAAAAAACTTATATTTAAGAGCTGCACAATCTAGCCGTCCCCCTTTCTTTTATCGGACGTCCAGACCCACGGAGAGATACCATCCGTTTATGGTCCAAGTTCCCAAAGCAAGCACGAACCGCTTTGACAACACGTTCCTCGTACGTACTGTGAAACTTCCACCCGGTGTCTGTTTCCCTGACTATACATCAGGCTGGGTGTGGTCAAACGTTTGCCTATTAAAATGATGCATATTCGTCTCCTCAAGCCGGCATAGTGGAGGCGAGAAATTTCTCTGTAATAACAGTTGCTTCCATTCATTAACCGCACTCTAGCTTTACATCATATGACATATGACAACATACCGAGCTACAATAAAAAAAGAATATAAGTATTAAATTATTATAAAACACTACTTTGCAACTAATTTCCGCCAACCAATGTTAGTGAGGGTAGGTACACAGTCACATTAGCTGTCAATGTTAGACTCTTCACCAACATGCAGAAACCTCTCGACGCGTTTCGGCATTCCACGCAGCATCCTCAGGAATGGATTTCCGTAAAGTAACGCCTAATACTATTAAATATAAGTATTTTCACATACATACGTTTTAATATGAGTATTTCTTGTATAGCCTACACCCGAGCTTAAGAATTATAATTGTTACTTAGGGTAAATTTCGAGGATTAATAGGGACTAAGTCAAAGTAGAGGCGTTTAATCCCCAAACAATAAATTTCTAAGTTGCACAAGAATAGCAGATAATCTTCAGAAAGCTGGGCACAATCTCCCAACTAACACAGTTCTTTACTCAACTGGCAAACAACTGCGGTTTGGTTACGAGGACGACTACCTAAGTAATGGCTTCAAATTAAGCTTAAGATGCTTTTTATAGATTTAAAAATATATATATTATTTAAAGTATCATAAATAAATAAATAAAAAACACTTTATTGCACACACAAATCGTACATAGGCGAGCTTAATGCCTTTGGCATTGTCTACCAGCTAACCTTTGTTGGTGTGAGCGGAGATGTCTACAGTGCAATGAAAAAAATAAATAAATATTGACAAAATAAATAGAATAAGCTAATAAATGAGGTATAAAGTAAAAATAAAAGATGAAGTATACCTACCTTATGCCATTTATGTCGGAACTAAAAACTTAACAATATTAAATTAATTATATCATTAATAGCAAACAGTCCAGTATTGTCTGATCCACCTTAAGCATTGCTCCGGCCATAACAACACACAAAACAAATGATTTTCACATTACGCTAAATATAAGCGTTTAAAAAAAAACTACGCTACAGATCTTGATTTCGCGAATATAATGATGTAAAAAAAATAATAGCCCTTCGCTGAACCGACCTAATGAGTCCTAAATTCTGAAATGAGTATTACACAATCGCAGACCAGTCTAACTACCACCTGCCACTGCTGGTGTCTGCTGCTAATCTTTAAACGTTAATATCAGATTATTACATTTGTAGGTACCCATAATTCCAAGTATAACAGCGATGGGTAAAGATTTACGGTCTGTATTAAAATTATTACGATATTTGTATAGGCTTTGTGGTTAGTTAAACTTTTTTTAAAATAAGACATAACCTTTATCATGGTTATTAGCCCAGTCTGCCGTTCCAAGGCACCGCAATCACTCTTGAAGTAACTTAGTTGCGTTTCAGGATTAGCTGGATAGCGAGAGAGCCGGTACGGCGAGGACGACTACTGTCTGCAGACATTTCTCAACCGTAAGTGCTGTTTCCGCTATAGCACTCTTAAATAAGTCAAACAAACTACTTTGGTCACCAGTTCAAGTTAAAACAGTGCTCTGGGATTAGTGTGAATTGCAATCAGAATATTGAACGTGAGGTCGCAGTTAAAGGTCAGCAAAAGTTAGATTACTTCCAAAGTGTCGACAAGGGACACATAAGGGAACATTAAACTGTACTTATCGTAATGAGATAGTGAATAGATATTGCGAATAGTTTTTGCTTAAAGTAAAATAAACATTTCTAATGAAGAAATAATTTTATTAAAGGACAATATCACGCTATACAAAGTCTTCAAACTAGTCAAAATTACATTTGTTTCTGTGATGGTGCACACTGTACATTCGTTTCTTCAAGCAGCATAGTCTCCAGTTGCATTCGCCCATAAACCGCACTTAACTTAGGTGGACAAATCGCGCTACTAAAAAGAAGTTTCGCAAATTCGTAGTATGACCATATATTAAAAGTGTATAATATAATATTTACATAGGTTTTACTACTCAACCATCCTACCAATATTAATAAAAAATCATCATATTAGGGTAAAACTGCAACACCTTTTTTCATCTAGACGTTCAAGAAGACGTCTCGTTGCTCATCAGGCTATGCATTACAAGAAAACTTCTCATCAAAGTCATTATTAAAATGATTTTATAACCACAACTTTGCAGCAAATTTCTGCTAATCAATGTTAGTGAGGGTAGGTACACAGTCACGTCAGCTGTCAATGTTAGGTGACCGCTGAATGAAATCTGGGGTCCTTATATACCCTACGTCACCATTAACCCCCAACACTTATGTAACACTCTAATTACATGCTTACTATTTAGTATATTTATTTATTATATTGAAATAATCCCTCCTCCTTACCGCTTCTCATTTACCCAAAGGTCGACTGGTAGATGAAGACTCACGGCTTTAAGTCCACCTTTTGCCAATTGGCCAATAAAATATATAAATAAATAAATATATTGGTACATATAATTATACAGCAAAAACGAATTTGAGCTCTAAATTATTCTTGCTTATTAGGTAGTATATATAATATTTCTCCCGTAGACCGGAAACTTTATGGATTCTAAAACTTTTCTGAGAACGGATATTTGAGTTTTGTGCTTGCAAAGTTAAGCATATGGTCACGAAAAGCCAAAGATCACATCCTAAAAGGTCTCTAACGATGTGTAAACACGGGAGGCAGGGGTCGATTCTCGAAGTGGTGTCAGACGAAATTTGAAAACGAAGCAAATCAATGTTGAATAGTTCGATAAATTTTACTCGAATTCGATTCGAATTGAAACTTAACAAGAATAGATCTCTAACAGCCAACATCATACACGCATTAACCTCGCTCCGCCCTAAGCAATCGGTACGGCTTTGAAAGTTTTTTTTTAAGCCCATTATAAGCTAAGGCAGTTAGCAATGATCGATTAAGCTATTTTATGCATTTCACAGAATGTGAAAAATATATTATTAGGGTACAACCCCGATTGTGTATTTAATGTGTTTCTTTATTTGACAAAAAATATTTTAGTGGCAGACAGATTTACGTTGGCGATGGTCGCTGGAATCGGTATACAATAAGAGTGCGTTTCTCTCGTTAAACCAGCACTGTGAAAGCTACTACTGCCACAGACGGAGACAAATCTTAGTGGCCTCGTGGACCGTATTCCAGCGGAACATCAGGCTGAGTACAGTTATAGAATTACTTGTGTAACGCCCGTGAAGTGACCTAGTCGAGTTTCGGCACCACTTTGGTAGTAGTCGGGTATAAAGGAGTGTGTACTATCAACGTGGATAGCGGGACAGCGGAGGCGACATAAAAAAAAAACTTACGAATAGTTTACGTTAAATGTTAAAACAGCTCACGGTACTTTTATGTATTTATGTTAAATATAGCTAATCAATGGTACGGTTAAAGGAATTCGTGTAACCACTTAACAAGCAGACACATTGATTATGTTCAAGTATTTGAGTCTCCATTTTAAAAGGATTGAAGTGTACTCATAGATAAACCCTACGGCGACATACAACTATAGCAGGATTTTAAAACTGGAGAATGCTTTTAGAATCTCTTCCTTGCCTCGAGGTTATCAGCAAAAGCGATGTATACAAATGACAACGTTTTTTATACTATTTTTTAGAACATTTATTTTATTTAAAAAAAGTTTTCTATTACAACATTCCTTATTATGTTTAGATTGTAATTAGTCTGTTATTATACATTCCTTACATTTTTTATTATTTTTATGTACTTTTTAAAAGACTATATATCTACTACTGTTTATCCGTTATGTCGTATTGCCCGTGACGTGACCTACTCTCGTATGAATTGGGAATGAATTTAGATGTTGGAAGTGCCTGGTTATAACAAAAATCTGCTCATTTTCTGTGGTAAAAACTAGGAATAGTCACGTAATTGTTGAAAGAGTACCATCCGGAGTGCGATTGATTACTCATTCGAAGGAAATACCTAATAACTAATAAGTTACTACTACTGTCATTTCATAAAAAGTTGTATTTACCGAATAAAATAAATAAATAAATAAAAATCATGCCTTACAACAATCGGTCAGTTTGTAAGTGATAAACGATCCAAATAAATAGTGCCACAACATGCACAAGAATTTAAGAATTAAAATAATATAGAAAAATTTAAAAAAAAACGAGAGGAGTGTGTAGTGCCGGCATAGCGGAGGCGACTGCTGCCTGTAGAGGTTTATCTGCAGTAGCAGTTGTTTCCATTCATGGACCGCACTCTAACTTTATAATAAGCGGAGTGTCGTCGGAGTGCCGAGCTACAATAAAAAAACGTCGAATTGAAACTTTGACCTTTAATCATATTGAAAAATATAATTCATTTTACAAATTAAAACATTTTTTTATGAGTTACATAAAATTTTTGAGGTAAATTTAAAAAATACGATGTCGTAAATATTTCAGAGTGAACCGGCATGGAAGGCCGCGAAGGCTGGTTTACTAGTAAAACGAGGAAGTATAAATTAAGAGGAGCGTGAAATTCCTCGACTCGCAGTCAACACATACAAAAGGTTTGTATGACGGAATTAAAATTCCAACATTAGGAAATGGCCTCTCTAAACAAGCGTGGAGATTCCTAACACGATGTCCTACACACTTCACAATGCTTATCTGTTGTCACTTAAAAACAAATATGAATGTCACTTATTCTTGACTTGTTTAATATTATTATATTTATACGTAGGTGCATAGATATATACAGGGTGAATTTTTCAAGTGGGCTTTCATGGCCAAATCCTAAACTACAAGAGATATCGAAAAATGCTGAAAGGAGTCTCGATGCCGATTTTGATGAAAACTAAAACTGCATTATTAGATTTTTGAAAAATCCATTTTCCCGGCCAGGAATCGAACCTGTTGATTTTGAAGAAAAAAAAACACGCTGTATTATTGCACCATCTGATAGTGTTCCTGATAAGGATCAAATTCTGCGAAGTAATGATATACGGCAAACCAAAGAAAAGTGTTGATTTTTAACAAATTGTCTCTTATTTCCATGTATTTATACATTACCGGTACATTGATTGAAAATCATCATAATGATTTAAAATCTCGCGTTCTTCGAGATTAAATGAAAGGAAAGTCTTGATTTTTAGCAAAATCCTGTTTTTTTTTAACATTAAGTAATTAAATCTTAATTAATCAATTGTTCAAAATGATAGCCATTATTTTCAATACATAGCTGAACTCGACGCCTCAAGGAGTGTACTGCATTCCACATCACAAGGTTATTGATTCCGTTTAGAATATTCCCTAACGCTAGTTTTAAGTCATCAATTTCATTGTACGTACGTTTGTAAATTTAATTTTTGACATGCCCCCAGAGAAAATAATCTAAAGGTGTTAGATCTGGCGGTTATGGCTTTTAAATCAAAACGTAATAAATGTAGTAGGTAATGTATAAATACATGGAAATAAGAGACAATTTGTTAAAAATCAACACTTTTCTTTGGTTTGCCGTATATCATTACTTCCCAGAATTTGATCCTTATCAGGAACACTATCAGATGGTGCAATAATACAGCGTGTTTTTTTTTCTTCAAAATCAACAGGTTCGATTCCTGGCCGGGAAAATGAATTTATCAAAAATCTAATAATGCAGTTTTAGTTTTCATCAAAATCGGCATCGAGACTCCTTTCAGCATTTTTCGATATCTCTCATAGTTTAGGATTTGCCCATGAAAGCCCACTTGAAAAATTCACCCTGTATATCTCAATGACTTTTTGTATGAAAATTCACACTGCCTTATTACAACAGGCTAAAATGTCATCAAGTCGAAGCTTAGTTAGCGAGGAAGACTTAGTTTAATTTAGCGCTTTTTTTTTTGTAAAAATGACTATGAAATGTTTTAAGTACTATCAAGAGCAGGGGAGCAGTCCCACCTTAAGGACTAATGTTACATGCATATTTTTATGTTTCTCTCAGCTTCTACTTTAAATATAACTCATGTTTACGTTGCTATGACAACTGACGTGTGTAGATTCAATTGATTGATATTTACATGTCATTTTTTTTCGTTTTTCCCTTATAACATTGACAACTAAATGAGGTGCAATATGCAAAAAACATATAGAAACATTGACAACAATACTGATCTCCTTTACTTATAATGCAATCAGAAAGAGAAGGCAACTGTAATATTCCGATAAACAATTTTGAAAAAAAAAAACTGGGACTGCTCCTCTGCTCTTGATAGTATAAAGATTATAATATAATCCGTAACACAAGTCTTTTTTCTTGCTAAAGAAATACCATGTTGTTTCATAAGAATTTCTTCGTTCTTTTTTTTCAACCCAGTAACAAAAGGAAACACGAAGCATTTCGTCATTAAAGTATAAAAATTATTAAAACTTTAATTGAAGCAAAAAATAAGAAATAAGAAATAAAAAAACTTATAAAATGTAAACCCTTTATTGAAGAATAAATTACACTTAAAATTATAATAATAAAAAATGTCTTATTTATTTATTTATTTTTGGCATACAATTCATTTTTAACAAAAATATCGTCAAGTTCAACTTTTATAAAACATGGCCAAGGACAACAAGGGCCAACATTCACCAACATGGTTTCTTAAGTTAATTTGAGATGTGCATGACGTCACCACCGACTGAAAGAAGACATTGACCCTGAAAATAAATTAATTCCAATAAAATATACACAAAGAGACAATTTGTTAAAAATCAACACTTTTCTTTGGTTTGCCGTATATCATTACTTCCCAGAATTTGATCCTTATCAGGAACACTATCGGATGGTGCAATAATACAGTGGTTTTTTTTTCAAAATCAACAGGTTCGATTCCTGGCCGGGAAAATGGATTTATCAAAAATCTAATAATGCAGTTTTAGTTTTCATCAAAATCGGCATCGAGACTCCTTTCAGCATTTTTCGATATCTCTTATAGTTTAGGATTTGGCCATGAAAGCCCACTTGAAAAATTCACCCTGTATACTAGAAGTGCCAACTTCATACATCTGTCATAAAAAAAAGCGTAGGCCGCTTCAAACGATTTGACAATGTTGCTGTCAAGTCAAATACTGACAGAGAACCTAAACGTGGCTGTGGTCATCTTTTCCCTCGTGTCACATTGGGATCGTTATTGCACATCTAGTTGTTGCATTGATATGGTTAGGTGTACTTATTAGTTATAGTGTTTTTTTTTATTAGCGCTGTGTAGCTGAGCGGTCAGGAAAATCCGTGCGTAAACTGTAGGATTGTAGGATCGATTCACACTCGCTGCAGTCGTATGTGGTATATTTTTTTAAATTAAATTTTCATCATAATCACCTTATTCAAAAAACGCTAAATTAACTTCGCACTCGTTTTAAAAATTCATCCATTTAGGTGGCGAGTGGTGATTGGTTCGAGTCCCGTTCGGGGATTTTTCGATGTATATTTTTGGGTTAAAAGGTTATCAAAGATTAACCATTGTATGCGCTTAATTGGATTAAAGTAACCCTGTCCTATTTTAATATTAATGGTCTATTCACATAGCGCCGTACATTGCGTGACGTTTGCGGATGGCTCGGCTTCAACCTTTCGTTTGTCATAATATCAATGTTATGACTAATATTACGAATATTTATATTAAACAATAGGAACCTAAAATATTTTCATCCTTAGTAATTCTTAAAAGGTTGACCTACCTGAATATGACAAATAAATAACAATGAAAGTATTTATGTATCTATCTATCCGTAGGTATAATTACAAAATATATCCTAACCAAACTTATAAATTAAAGAAATTAAATACAATGGATGGTTTGCCTTTTAATTAATAAATTACTAAATTCTTAATCAACGCCCACGTATTTAGGAAAATTTAAAAAAAAAATTACGAAAAATATTGGTGTAGGTCGCGTAAACTTTATGGCGTCTCGAAAATTAGCTGCGGGCGCTATCAAGTCAAGTTTACAATAATAAGAGTTAACTTTAAATATGAATAGAATTTATAAAAATAACCTGCGAGCATCCCATTGTACCCATGGGAGTGTGCCCTTCCCTCTCACGTTCATTGTGCCCCGCTGATACCTCAATTTGTGTACCGCGCAGGGGCTTGTGCCTAACTTCGGAGCCGCCATTAGGGAATGCAATCCCGATCTCGCGGGATCCCGATCTCGCGAGATCTCGTGTAATTTTTCGGGATCAATCCCGAAGCATAATATGACGAGATCCCGTTCGAGATTGACGGGATTGGGCGGTAGTGCTGCAGTGGTCAGCAACGCTACACACATCTACTCGGGGCACAAACGGTGCGCTAGGGATGCGAACTGTTTTTATCAACCGTTTTTCTACTGTCAACAAGTTAACCGTTTTTTGTTTTGAGTGAAACCAGTTAAATCCATCAACTGTTTGTAAACAAAAACGTTCCGTTTTGAAAGGAGTTATTTGTACTTTGGTCGCTCAGTGCCTATAGGCACTATTAAAGAGTGGTAGGGAGACTGATGATGGTTATTAGCCCAGTCTGCCGTCCTGGGGTACGGTACCACCACTTTTAAATGTAACACCCGTGAAGTGACCTTGTCGCGTTTCGGGAATAGTTTCAAAGTAGCCAGGCATAACGAGAGGAGTGTACACTGTCAATCTAGATGGTACATGCTCAGACGAGCATGAGGAGACCCTCGAGCCGGTGTGTGGATGCGACTGCTGCCTGCTTTCTCTGTAGTAGCAGTTGTTTCCATTCATGGACCGCACTCTAGCTTTACATCAGGCGGAGTGTTGTCACATGCCGAGCACCGAAGACGTTGATTAACCGAAAGGAAATGTAAATAATGCAATGAACGCTTACGAATGAGTGAGAGAGATACCAACAGTATAAGTTGTTTTAGCGTGAACGAGATAAAAGCATTGTCTAATAAGGCTTATTGCAGAAAAAAAAAATATTGGTTCATTCGTTTAAGTTTTCATCGTTTTCAATCATCCGAACTTTACATTTTCTTAAAACTAGACGAGATCCCGAAAATTCCGGGATCCCGCAGGATTGATATTTCTAATCCCGCGGGATCTCGAATTTGCGATCTCGAGTCGGGATTGCATTCCCTAGCCGCCATAACGTTTGGTTCGTAGTGTAGTAGTGTTAATGTCTTGCTACATAAACTTTTATTAGAAGAAAATACTATTTAATCGAAGTTAGTATTGTTTACAAAATACTGGTCAATGTGTAGTATCGATATTATTAAAGCAATATTATTCAAGATTACAATAGTGTCGATGTAATATTATCGATACTTATAACTATTAGTATAACACTAGGGATAATATAAGACAAATCTCCAAATGGTTACCAATTTAGCAATTTCTCGCATCCGCCATAAAAAATTAAAATAGAAAGTCTTCGAAAAAAATTAAACTCAAATTACGCACAATAGCCGTGGCCCGAGTTTATAGGTGGTACATAAACCTATAAATCAGTTAAATCCTCACTTTTGTAAGTATTTTTTCCATTAGAAAACGCGGTGGGATTAGAACCAGATAAACAGCTCGAGGCCCAGTTTAATTTAACAACGCGGGAGTGTCTCCGGCTTTCTTGTGCTTTATGAGCAAAAAGTGGAATAATAAAATATATTCTCATTATTCTCTAAGCATAGGCCGACCTATTTTAATCCTCTGATATAATAACTCAACTCATACTTTTAAGGGGTAAGCTGAGATGAAATTTTACTCAATCATTCTGCTATTTAAGAGGGGATATACATATGCCGTTGACCTTTTACGTAAAAAAAAATTTGAAAAGTTATTTGAAAAAAATAAACCCCTAGGTATTGTATTGTCTAATATCATGATGAAAATAAAAAACCTAGCAATTAAAAGTTTAAAATAAAAATGGTTTTATACATTTTAGCAATATAAAACCATTTTTCTTCCAAACTATTAATAGCTAGATTTTTTGTTATATTTTGATTTTGGATTTTGGTTTAGGAAAGTTTGAATGTATGTAAAGCGCAATTCATGCTGAAAAGAAGCAGCCGGAGCGGCATGTGACTGCGCCCCGCTTGATATACTTAAACTGAAGTTGAAAAAAGAGAAGAAGTGTTCAGTCCATCCATGTAACCTATTTTTTTTTCTTTAAGTAAATTGGCAAGATTTATGCAGATGTATGGTGTTGAAACTAAAATTATTCGTAATCAAAATTATACATACTTTTCTCCAAATTGAAAAAAAAAACGGGATAGTGGGAACTACTTCTTTTTTTTGTGTACAGCTACTTTAGATTCGGCTACAAATAAATAATAATAAATAAAAAAAATTCCATTTTAGTTAAAAAATTCAAAATCCCTTCCCATTTGAATAATCTGATACTGAGTTAAAATTGAATTCGTGAAAGCGTTACATTTACAATGTTCTTCGAGAAACCGCTGTGAAGTATTATCAAGATTTAATGTCAAGACAGTCGCGACCCGGCCCCCATCAACAAAACTAGAATAATGTTAACCTATGTTAATTAAAACAAAACATACTTCATTATATAGGTAGTTCAATTAAGGGCGGCCATGGTCTAGCGGTCGATGAGACTCGTGTTCAAATCCCGCTCGTACAAAAATCCTGACTCGTACCAATGTAACTGTATTATATGTAGAAGCACTAGCCTCAATGCAGGCATTAAAATTATTCATAGGTTACAACTAGGGTTGCCTATATTTTTTCCACTAATTATATGCATGGTTATTTCTCAAATTAGCTATAAAAATAGTAGTCTTTGAAAACCTATGGGAACAGTGTAAAAAAGAAAAATGTTAATTCAAATAGTCATAAGTTTTGAACTACATGTGGCTTAGAAAGACCCGCTGATTTTATAAGTTGCTTAATTCAATGATACACTGAGATATAAAATTTTTTGTCATCATCACCAATTGTCACGTCTTTTAGTACAGAGATAGGCAGAGACAACGATCCTGACACAACTCTCTCGATTCCCTCACATCCACAATTCTCTTCATACAAGCCCGACGGCAGTAGGCAGCCCAGCTTTCATAAGGATGATTCCGAATTGATCGGAAAACACCCTTCTGGGTTTACCTTGTTTTTAACGCAGCCACTCACATAAGATTTCTATTTAAATTCCATAGGATTTTTACGTACTGTTATTATATTTCTTCAACAGTATATGAAAGTACGGCTAGCAACCCTAGTTGTACCTCATAATTCAGTAACACTAATTGCATAGAGAACATAGACACATACATTTAGGCATAAAGTCTTAAGTGTTTCTGTAACCACTATTAAAATATCATTAGGCCGCCATTTTGTGTTATCGACACGGCTGGTGGGTAAACAGAGGTTGCATAGAACGCTCATAAACACAGCTTCGAGCATTAACGAGATACCGGGTCGGATGGAACAGGAGCCTGCTTGTTATTATGCTTACCATATTCGCATAGAGAACATGGGATGTAGGAACTTGTTTAATCATTCAATGTACATTTACTTTCAATAGAGGTAACAGTGAATATTTATTCCAATCGAGAATCAAACCTGAAACGTCTAAAGCCGTCAAAAGTCCATTTGCCATTGATTATTTTTATGTTTATTATTTTTTGATACCACAGAAAGTTCGCCTACACTATTCCGACTCGATGAATTTATTTATTTTAATTAAATTATGATGAAAACTAAATACGCTCAAGCACACAACAGCCCGATGGAGATCGAATTTACATCCTCCGCTTAGAGCACTTTTTTCGTACAATATTAAACTATATTCACTTTTTTGGAAGCCCATTTTTGGACCCACTTGATACCTAATAGTTTGGTAATAAAACAATATTCAAAAATAATATCTTTTTTTAATTCATTTTAATTATATCAATACATCATTTGCCAATCAATAGACAATGTTTAATTACATAAAAAAGCAGATATCATCAATTATTAAAGCATTTAAAACAATTATAACCTGAAATATTTCATCTAAAAACATCCAATTACTCAATAATCCGGGTGAAAAAATTAGCTCATTGGTAATAAGGAAGTTGATTTATTTTTCTACAAAATTAACTAAAAATCATCGACAAACTCGAGAAAAAATTATGGGTCCATTTTTCTTAGGCGAAACTATATTTAATAAGCTTTATGTTATATACGGCTTATTCTCATTGCGCTACTATTTATTGTTGATCAACGTTTCTCCTCTTATGGTAGCGAGAAATTAGATCGTCTCCTCGTCATTATAAGCTTACTGAACTATAATTTAAAGACAAATGCAAAGAAGAAAACTTGTAAGAACGAAGTATTAGGCACCCATCCGTATACGTGAACATGTTGGTACCTAAAGTTGTGTGCGTGCCAACCTATAGTATCTAGGAAATGTAACAAAGCTTCAACACAACAATCTATCGAGAAATTCCGTCGGAGTTCCAATCAAACTGCTCCTGCAATCTGGAATGTCTCTGAAATGCGGTCAACCCGATATTCACTTGAATGTAATTACAATGAAATCGTAAGGAATATTTTTCCAAATATTACAAATACAACATTTACAAAATTAACAAAAGATTAAAATATAATTTATACTAAATAATAAAGCATCTATGGTTAGTTTCTTGAGTTCGTTTATTTTTGTAAATAATATTACTTTTACTGAAATATCTAAAAAGTGAACAAATTTGTAACAAAACCAAGACGTAACTGGAGTTGGGTTTAAGGAAATCCTCATAAATGAAGCCAAACACAATTCTGCTATTTTGTTCATTTCACTGTTTTCTCAGTACTGTGAGTTTTTTCGCCTTCTTTATTTATTTGCCAATTCTGCGCGCTCGAATGTTTCGCCTAAATTCATTGGAACAATTTGTTTTCAAATATTGAACCTTGATTATTATTTATATTAATATTTTCATGTAAATTTCGAAGATGATCGCATTTTGGAAAGATTATTCACAAATATGTTTTAAAAATTTTATGTGGCTTAAAACTCTGTCTCGCTGCGACCATGATAACAAAACTGTGGTAAGTTTAAAATAAAATAGGAATGGAAGCCGAACAAAATTTTTCAACTCTTTTTTTCAATATATTCGAATGCTGGATTAGTGTGATTTCATTATTAAATTATGCTTAAAATAGGCTGTTGGGCGCACGATAATTTTTTTTCTGATAATTTTCATCGTAATTTAATAATAACATAATTTTTAAATTAATTAATTTTGTTTTCAACACACGGACGAATGAAGGGCTTCAAAACCACAATTAAGTTGTTACAAATCTCCTTTTCATTATGGGGTGGGTGTTTAAGTGTTAAAATAGTAAATAGACAAAGTATTTTCTTGTTTGATTTTGATTCACGAAGATAAAGACATCTTACATTGAGACATTCAAGTTGAAAGGCTTTCTGGTTTTCCATTTACAGAAGCAAATATAAACACAAAGCCGTTGGAAAGTGGAAAGTCTCGTGTGAGAGTAAAATTGTTGTTAAAGCGATGGTATCAAGTTTACCACACTGCAAAAACCAAATTTATTAAAACAAATTTAGTAAAACAGCCGGTAGAGATTTCTCTGTGGTAGCAGTTGTTTCCATTCATGGACCGCACTCTAGCTTTACATCAGGCGGAGTGTTGTCACATGTCGAGCTACAATAAAAAAAAAAAAAAAAAAAAAAAAAAAAACAATTAAAACACTAAAAAAAGTTATGATGAACAAGCCGATAGATGTCAGCCCTGAATTATTTTTCTAAATATGTATTTCTTCGAGTGTTAATGTAAAAATGATTGTGTATTATCGTTTGTGTGTGTGGGCTAATATTTACATTTACCCGCCAACCTTTACGCGCCACTAAAAGTTTTAGATTCCACCAACTGAAGACTAAAGTAGACGGGCCACGATCTTTGCCTTGAAATACGATAACAAAACTAATAAATAATAAAGCTTAAAATGTAAAAAAAAGATACGTGGCGAATGGTAAATAGAAATCTGTGATAAAAAATTGCAATGAGATTGAAAGTGGATTGATATCGCTATAAGCAAAATCATTCTTCGGAAAAAAGATTACAGTATTAGAACGCAAGGGATGTAGGCATAAGGGGTAAATCCATAGCGACTGAAAGCCGGCAAGACGTTATTTATTGCCCAAATTTATCGCACCACCCATGATCCTATGCTTAAATAAAGAACGAGGGACTGACGAAGTTGAGGACATACCACTTTAGTTAAGTTAGCTTTTGCACCGTATAAACCTTTAATATATCAATTTCGTAGGAGAATTTCGTAAATAAGTTATTTAAATGCTTACATTTTTTGTCCAAAATTTCTAATGGTTGAGATTGCGAATTTAAAGTTTAAAAAAATAAATCGCTTTAATGAAATTAAAAGATTTTATCGCGATTATTTCGATTAGGTGTTTCAATTTGGCCAATGGTATCTCCGCAATGAAAGTAAAGCTGTAAAGCTTTAATTGGTGCAAAACTTTGATGGCTGTAACTACACCGGTCGGATTAAAATATGTAATCAAAATAAACTCAACAGTCTAGACCAAATTTTTTGCAGTCAATGTTATCTAAAAATACGTTCGCAGAAAACCTAATCATCTTGTAAAAAGAGATAGACGGGTCAAAGAAAAATAATACCTAGTTTAAAAATAAAGTGTTTGTTATGTTTTAATTAAACGAAACATAATGTCTCTGGCTAGACCGTTAAAAGATAAATACTTTCGTAGCTTGGCAACCTGAAGTAAAAAAAAAACATCCTAATTAATGCTGAAAAAGTATAATGACTTTATATGACTTTCGCAGACAGACAGCTAAATGGAAGGACATTTTAAAAGAACGTTAGGAAATTGAAAACTGTGAGGAGAAGTGAGAGCCGTTCCCAGTGGAAATAATGCGAACGGAAACCTTCGCGTTCTTCGTGCTACTTCAAAAATTGCCTACGACGCAATTCGTATTAATAAAAATAAAATATTATTAAGCAACACAATGTTTAATAAAAAAATTCTTAAATATACGGAATGTACCTACAATAAAAAGAACAGTGCCTACTCGGCATAGAGGAGGCCACTACTACACTTCTGTAGTAGTTGTAATCCGCTCATGGACCGCACTATATTTCAGGTGCGGTTGACGAATGGACTGACTATTGTTTGTTTTTTTTTAGCTTTTTATAGCTCATTATTCGAACAAGTCTACTAAAAATCTAGTCAAGTAATTATTAGATTATGATAAAAATTGAACAGAAAAAAATCACAGAGGCATAATTTAATAATAATAACCCTAGTTTTTGAATTTTGAATATGCCTAAATTCTATCATAAAAAGTTAATGTAAATGTATGCAAAGAAGACCCCAGAAGCTCGTCCCATAGAAATGCTGATAACAAATTACCAGAAAAGAAATATGTTGACAAGAGTACAAGACCAAGGACCGTAATCAAGTCGACGGCGACGCTTCTTAAACCCCGAGGAGTACTAACATAGGAGATCCTGTTAAAGGTGTAGACAGACTAACTTCAAATATATATTTTTTTAATTTTTTATTTATTAATAACAAAAACACAATACAATTGCGGCCGTGGTCTAGCAGTATAGGATAAACCTCTTGTCGATTTCTGACTGATACCAATGTAACTATGTAATAACAATAATAATAGCAATAAAACTCTTTATTGTGCAAACGAAAAACAGAACATACATTTATCGAAAATTAGATAACACAATAGTCGGCCTTATTACCGAGCAGCAATTTCTTCCAGGCAACCTATTGAGGATGGAGAATAGTATGACAGATAGAAACAAAGTGTGGTGCACAATAGGAAAAAAAAATAAATAAATAGAGTATATATAAAAAATACATAAAGATATTTGTATTTAGAAGGAAGAAGTAATTGAGGAGAAGAGAATATTAGGGACAAGTAGATAGGTAGCATTCTTTTATTTTTCTTTTAAACATAGCCAGTGATTCTGCTCTTCTGATAGTGACCGGTAATGAGTTCCAGAGTTAGACAGCATGGACAGTAAAGGATTTTGAGTAACTAGTGGATGTATGGGTGGGTGTTAGTAGAGTTAGAGTTTGAGAGGAGCGAAGATTGCAGCCGTGAGTGTTAGTTATGGAACCGGGATTTTATTTTGTGTCTGTAGTGCTTATGATACAAACATAACCTTTACACAGGCATTTATAAAAAATACAATACAATTTTAATCAATGATTATTCGTGGAAAGTCAGATGTGCAAAAGAGAGACACAAACATTGTATTGCGACATCATTCTGTCATCGTCAGCTGATTTTATTATGAGAAATCGCTGAAACACAGTACGTACAGTAATTCTTTATTTCTTGCTAAAACACGAATTTCACATATCCCTAATTTGATTTGATGATGTTGGGTTAATTCAACTTTCGATTTTTTTTTGAGACATAAGGTAGCTTTTGTCCTTCATGTTGCAGCGGGTTATTGGACGTGAAAAGGCAACAAAAGGCCACAGTTAATTTCATATTTATATATACGTTTAATCGCTAGCCTAATGACATTAAGCTCGCCATTGTACAACATTTATTTATGCATTAAAGAATTATTAAATTATGATAACTAATCTATGTAGAGCCTAACAACATACACCTATTTCCTTCTACTAAACAGGTAAATTTAACCCACGGGTTGATTTACACAAGTCTCTTGAAAAGTACAGTTGCTACCATATAAATAAGATGCATCACTTTGTACTACCATCATAACAGTGATATATTCCGTACACTGTTTCTAGACACTTAAGTCTAGATTTTCTAGATAAAACATGGACTAATTTATATATAGCGGCCGTGGTCTAGCGGGTAAGACGCGTGTACTCACGATCGATGAAACCCGTGTTCTAACCTCGCTAAAGACCGGTACCAATGTAACTATGTTATATGTACTTTGTTCAGCGTTTAGTGCCTATAGGTACTATTAAAGAGTGGTAGGCAGACTGATGATGGTTATTAGCCCAGTTTGCCGTCCTAGGGGAGTACCACCACTTTCGAATGTAACACACGTGAAGTGACCTTGTCGCGTTTCGGGAGCAGTTTGAAAGTAGTCAGTAGCCAGCATCCATGGATCGCACTCTAGCTTAACATCAGGCGGAGTGCGGTCATATGACGTGCTAAAATAAAATAAAAATCAAAATAAAGAAAAAACAGGCAAAACTTTATATTCTGCAGGTTAGTATTTTTTAGGCGTGTAAAGTGTTTTCTACGTATCAAATACGTTTGCACTCTAGCTTAAAACTAGGCTGCCAGCTATCATTAAAATTTAAAAAAAACCTCTATTATAGTAAACTATATTATATATAGACGTATATAAAAAAAGCAATTTGTAATATACAGTTATTTAAAAAAAAAGAAATAGATTACAATTTTAATTAATTGACTTTTATTACGGTCCTCTGACTTCTAATTGGGTATTACTCGATTGAAATCGTAATACGTAGCATGTGTTCTTAAATTGTAGCAATTTCAGCTAGAACTTACGACTCAATATTCCCAGAACAAGGATTTTCTCTAATATAATGCCGACACTTCCGATTAAACAAATTCATACAAAGCAATATCAACCTTAACCGTATTACCACAAAGGACATTATATTAACACAATTTTATTGCTTGTTTGAATACAAATATAACTTGTTTCTAAATATACAAAACTGAAAACAGAAAAAACGAAAGCTAGTCACATTTCAGACACAAAGGAACAAGAATTTGGAACCTAGATTATTTCAATTGAATAGTACCTATGCTACATACCTACAGGACGGCAGACTGTAGGCAGACCATCATCAGCCTGCCTACCACTCTTTAATAATGCGTATAGGCACTGAACGGCCGAAGTACATAGAGAGGTTCGAACATGGGTCTTACCGATCGTGAGTTCACGCGTTCTACTACTAGACCACGGCAGCTCTTTTTGATTAATTAAAACCTCTCCTAAAATAACTACTCAATAAATCTACATAAAAGGTTATATATTTTTGGTGAAAACGGGCATTCATAATTTAATTCATTCAAACAACACATGACGCGTAAAGTAATAAATATATTAATTGAATTTATCGATCAAAAGGAATCATTCCATTCCATAAAAACATTTTTTCCTTTGAGCATTCGAATTCGACTGAAAAAAAGTACTTTTCGATAAGCATCGTGGATTGTCACTTGAGCCAACAAAATATATGTGAAAAGTTTAACATTTTCGATTTATAACTGAATTAAAAAAGAAACGTAAAAAAAGAGAATATTGTAGATATGTATAAAATATATTACAAAGTGTTAGCGCCATGGCAAATCTTTGTGATACGGATTCTGTTGCAAAGTAAGTTAACTTCGCCCCCAAAAGTTGTCTAAAGTGCACAGAAACTTTATCTTGATATCCATTATCTAAATTAACTATCCCATTTACATACTTAACTTAGTTTTTATCCTAAATCTGACTTTAAGTGAAACTATTTGACTTGACTTTGAAGCAGGTATAACGAGAAGTATCTGTTCTGTCTATGTCTATGCGCTGTCTTCTTTAACCGGCATACAGCATTTATCTATAGCAGTTATCTCCGCTCATACTCGTAGACCGCCTAACATCAGGCACACATGATTAAAAAAAATCTAGATAATCGCAGGTTCACTGTTACATCTTGTCATTATCTAGGTACAATACGGATGCGTACAATCTACCGACAAAACTTCATATTCTACTTTTTTTTTATTGTTCCTCGACATATGACAACACCTCGTCTGATGTTAACTAGAGTGCGGTCCATGAACGGGGGACAAAATAGTTACAGGTTACAGGTACATTTCTACAAGCAGCAGTCGCCACCGCAATACCGGCTTGATGAGACGAATGTGCACCATCCAAATTAACAGTGCACACTACTCTCGTACCTGGCTGCTTCCAAACTGATCCGAAACGCAACAAGGTCACTTTACGGGTGTTACATTAAAAAAACAACAAAGTTGGTATGGGCCAAGGTTCTTAGTCCATCGAGGCCGACTGGACTAAAACTTTGATCATTTTTAGGTCGGTTATTCCAAATAAAAAAGATGCTTTGTAAATAAATACGAGTAAAGTCGATTCCTAAAGCTAGTATCCATAATATTAAATTCATCTCATTAAAATTCAGTATTTGAAGATGATATCAACAATTCACAAAGTTAAACCTCGGCGCTTATTATGTAAAGTTCACTACCACAAATTGCATAAGAGATTTGCAACACTGACAACTAGACTCTGTGAGATATACTGCTAATATCTCAACATAAGTCAGTGTGAAACTTACAACCGGTATTTCAATCATAATTAAATTGAGTAGGAACGCTTGTCAACTTCACTAAATATTTGACGCTATATCACACTAATCTAATTAACAACAGTTTTATGAAATAATTCTGATCGTAAAATGAAGTAACCGTTTTAATTAGTAGCGCTTTCGAATTAAGCGTGTCTAAATTGAAATCAGTTCTATTTCATAATAATAGCAATTAGTTTACTGTTTAAATAGAATTGAAATACCAACCTCAGTGTAAAACTTAGTGAACACTTGGTCCTCCCATACTGGTAGAAGTTGATTTCTAACTCCATTATAACTATTTCAAACTTCTATTCAAAGTATTACTAAACTTAATATATGTTAAACTTATGTTAGACAATTAATAAATGAATGTAAGCCAATAAGAGCTGGATATACGCCGTTGATTTATTGGGTGACAGAGGGGCCCGGTTGCTCACGCGATTGTGTGTCGATTTATGTAAAAAAAAAATTTGAAAAGTTATTTGAAAAAAAATAAACAGAAGATTTCCTATGTAATGTATTATCTAATATCATGATGAAAAAAAAACCTAGGTATTAATAGTTTAGAAGAAAAATTGTTTTATATTTCAACAAACCCCTGTTTTGCACGAATATTAATGATATTTAAAACTATTTATTATTATTTTTTTAAAAGAAGAAGACATGTTGTGTATAGTGTAAATTAACATATATATTTTTAAAGATAATATCGTTACAAGTTATGGAGAAAAAAGGTTTTAATCCCCTTCAGTTCCAGCGCAGTTCACATATATCCTAGCCTTAAGTTTGCCGCTGGTCTTGGTGATGTTACACTAGAGAAGATCCGTACAGCTAATTTGAATGAAATTAACTTTTTTAATATTATTAAACTAAAATAGGTATAATAATGTCAAAAATGTGTTTTTTATTATAATAAATGTAGAGAAAAGGTTTAACTTTAATAGGAACATTACAAACACGTAGACCTCTGTCCCAGAATTAAAATAATGTAGATTTTCCTTTCCACATACCTGAAACAAAGAGATATGGTAATTAAATAACATTGTTCAAAAAGTAGGTGCTAAAATGAAAACAGAGGTTCCGTCACCGCTTTAGAAAAGACTTAGGCAAACGACTTGTAAATGAGTAAAAATTAATTAATTTCGCGTCAGAAGGCAGCTCGTTATTCTTCCCTAGATGTCAAAGAAAGGGATAATTGGAGACAAGAAAGGAGATCATAGGCGGCAACTTTTAATATTATTATATTTTATTAAAGTAAAAACGACGATGCAAATTGATATAGTAACATAAACGAAACAATTTACTCGTATTAACACACAGAACCTCGCTAAAACAAAAGTAAATTAAAGAAACAACGAGATGAAAAAAGTCAGTCAACAAAATAATATAATAATAAAATTATTTCTATCAATTTTCATTATAACTTAATAATAATAAAATAGTAATAATTAAACTAAATTTTTATTGTCACAGTTGTCTTAAAAAACAGGGGTAAGCAAAGCCGAAGTAACATTATCTAAAATTAGAGTTTTGCGAATTCAGAATACTTAAGTAGCTGTCTATATGTAAATTCCTAAACAATTACTGAAAAAAAAAATCACTCAGCATCGGGTGACAAGTAAGTAATCTCATTTCACGCGAGAAAGCCTTCATTTCGGCTAAATCCATGGCACGACGAGGTCATGCATCACTTTTGATCCTGCTGAATTGGCGCGCTCAACAAGATCCTGTTAAATACGAATTAATTCATTATTCAGTTCTATGCGTCACTTGGAAAAGAAAAATATAAGAGTGGTAGGCAGACTGATGATGGTTATTAACAAAAGTACCACCACTTTCGAATCGCGTTTCGGCTATCCGGGATATCCGGCTATCCTAGCCGGGGTGACTTGAGAGAAGGAGCTTGACATTAGACGGATTACGGTCACTAATAATAATTGTGAAATATTCACTAAAAGATAAGAAGAAAGAGAGAGAAGAAAAGGAGTGTGCACTGTCAATTCGAATGATACACATTCGTCAAATGGCTTGAAAGCCCGCGGATAGCGGACGCGATTGTTACCTGTAGAAATTTGTCTGCAGTAACAGTTGTTTTACCGTTCATGGACCGCACTCTTGCTTAACATCAGGCGGAGTATGATCTGAGCTGAGCTACACTTAAAAAAATATTTAAAGAAGTTTATATGAGTAAGTCTTTAATATAAAATATAACAAAATATAATCTAATACAATGATCGTAAAGTCGCAATAAAATTAATGTATAATAAAATGAAAATATAGTTTTTAATTATAAAAATTATACAAGTTTATATACTTTATTAAAAATTAAGGTCATAATTTTGAAGGGAGTAACATTTTTGTCGTCGTGTGTTATAGATAGAGTAAGGCGTTGTGGCGTGCTAAATATTTCTCTTGTCATTGATGGATGATGTTTAGCGGAAAAGTTATTAAGCACGGAAGTACTGAAGTGAGAGACACATCAGCACTCTCGCAGTTTTTGCAAGAAATAGAATAATAATGAAAAAAATCCTAGGTACTAACATTTGTTTAATGACAAAAGTGAGTGGCCGTGATCTAGTGGTATAAGGCGTGAACTCTCGGTTCGATGGGACTCGTGTTCAAATCTCGCAAGTTCTGTCAATATAACTATGTTATTTTTTTCTTTATTGTAGCTTGGCATATGACAACACTCCGCTTGATGTAAAGCTAGAGTGCGGTCCATGAACGAAAACAACTCCTACTATAGAGAAATCTCTACGAGCAGCAGTCGCCTCCGCTATGTCGGCATGAGGAGACGAGTATTCACCATCTAAATTGGCAGTCGAAAGTACTGGGCTACTACTACTGGGCTAATAACTATCTTCAGTCTGCCTACCACTCTTTAATAGTACCTATAGGCACTGAGCGACCAAAGTACAAAGTACAAAGTTACATTGGTACCGGTCAGAATTAGCGAGGTTCGAACACGGGTTTCATAGTGAGTTCACGCGTCTTACAGCTAGACCACGACCGCTCTAATGTGTACTATATGGACTTTGATCGCTTAGAACTATGTATATTAATATAGGCATAGACAATTTTTAGCAAAACACTTTATTTTCAAAGAAACCGAGTTCATAGAACGGAGAACAAAGAAAAAGTACGCTTTATAAACGCCGAGTGTTGGATGGCATCACGCCATCTACTCAGATAATAATGCGAATAATCCTGAAAGTTTGCCAAAGAAAATTGACCGAATTATCATCAAGGTAGCTTTAATTGGAATTTTATTTTGTTTTTACTGTTCATTTTATATCATAAAACTGCTGAAATCACTTAACTGTGTTGGTTGAAACAAATACCTAACTAAATAAAGCAAATACGAGATTTTATAATATGGCTTTTTGTTAATTTTAATCCGAGTAAGACGAGTCGAATGTTTTTGCAGCTATCGCAGTCACCGAGTAACAAATATAGATACAATATTTTAATTTAGTTAACGTAAATATAATAGAATACGTATTAGGTCTCTTTTAAATATACTATCATATTCAAAGCCTCCTGGGAGCGCTTTTCTAGGGGTCGAGACGAAACTTTTTGATACGTACCGGAATTCGACTCTAGACCGGAAGTGATGGTAATATCTCGGAAACGGAGCGATATAGCGCTATTGCCCCGAAGCAAAAGCTGTAAGGAATGCCATCCAATACCAATCTCAATTTTAAAAAATCAAAAACGACCCTGAAAAAATTTGGTCACAACTATCACAGCGCTCGCTCGTTTTCTTTTTCACATGTATTATTTTTTATATATATACATACATTTATACATATTTTATAACCCTAAAAAGAGAATGCCCATTCGCGTAAGAGAATCGGGACCACAATTTTTTTCTCGAGTTTGTCGATGATTTTTAGTTAATTTTTTAGAAAAATAAATCTACTACCTTATTACCAATCAAGATTAATTTTTTCACCCTGGTTTTTGAGTAATTAGATGTTTTCTGATGCAATATTTGAGGTTATTACTATTTTAAATGCTTTAATAATTGAAGATATCTATTTTTTATATAATTAAACATCGTCTATTGATTGGTGAACGATGTGTTGATGTAATTAAAATGAATTATTAAAAAAATAGATATTGATTTGTTACCAAACTATTAGGTATCAAGTGGGCTCAAAAATGGGCATTCTCCTTTACAGGTTGCCATAAAAATTATAAATATTGAATGATGGAATAAAAAATTGTAATTTGCCGGGCTACAATTAAAAAAAAAATTGACAACCATCAGGCACGTATAATCCATGCGTACGAAGCTTAATGTGCGACATTGTACATGTGTTCAACTTAATGCTTGCTCAACTTGCTGATGAGCGCATTACTTGAGACACGTCTCAATGACTCTCATTTTGTATGTAAATTTATTTTTACACTTATTCCTAAGATATTCGCTCTATATGCTCGTAGAATCAATATTATGTTACATCTACGCGATCACATATTAAATTCACATTTGAGTGAAATTCCACGAATTCTTCTATTTTTTATTGTAGCTTAGTATATGACAACACTCCGCCTAATGTCAAGCTAGAGTGCGGTTCATGAACGGAAACAACTGCCACTACAGATAAATTTCTACAGGCTGCAATCGCCTTTGCAAATTTTTATTTTATTTATTGTAGCTCGGCATGTGACAACACTCCGCCTGATGTAAAGCTAGAGTGCAGTTCATGAATGGAAACAACTGCTACTACAAAGAAACCCGGCACTATGCCGGCTTGAGGAGACGCGCATGTACCATCCAGATTGACAGTGCACATTCCTCTCGTTATACCTGGCTACTTTCAAACTATTCCCGAAACGCGACAAGGTCACTTCACGGGTGTTACATTCGAAAGTGGTGGTACTACCCCAGGACGATAGACTGGACAAATAACAATCATCAGTCTACCTACCACTCTTTAACGGTGCCTATAGGCACTGAGCTACTAAAGTACATATAACAAAGTTACATCGGTATGGGTCAGAATTAGCGAGGTTCGAACTCATCGATCGTGAGTTCACGCGTCCTACCGCTAGACCACTACTCGCTAGTCAAGCGAGTCTTAGCCAAGTCAAGCACAGCTTTAGTAATAATAGAATCTACACTAAAACCTCCAATTGAATTTTGGTGTGTGTCCATGAGTAAAAAGAACTGCTATCACCAAAGTCTACATGCAGCAGTCCCCTCCGCTATGCCGGCTCAGACCGTATATTGAGTAACTATCAATTTAAAGTGTAAAAAGTACTAAAAGCAGTGTTAATTAGCACATATTGTAATTATGATGAAGCTACAACTAGGTGATATGTTAGTGAATAATAAAACAGGGTTTGGCTTAATTATAGACCTGAAAACTGATTCGGTTAAACTACCTAATTATAGAAAGTAAGGTAATATCAAAATAACCTTATTTCATAGAAGCATTTGAAATAACCCAATTTCCCGTATGTTTATTTTATTATTCTATATATTTTCATAATTTTATTTTTAGCTTTCTGTCTTGAGTACTCGCATCTATTTATTCCGTCTGATTTTAATCGAGACGAACTCATTCTCACGAAGTCGTCATAGCGGAGACGACCCCAACCTACAGACATTTCTCTGTAGTAACATTTGTTTCCACTCATGGACCGCATTAGACGGAATGCGGTTTCATTATTTCAGGCGTATAATCCGACTAATTAAAGTAGTTTTTATATTATATGTAATTATAATTTAGTCGGATTATATCACAAAAAGTTAACAATAACCAGAAGGGATTTACGTAATTCGTAAGACACAAATCATTTTATCGCGGCCAAGAAGAAGCCAAACTATTTGTCACAAATGCTCCACAGTAGTCGTCTGCATCTTTGCGATAAGCAGACCAACTATGACAGTTAAATGAATGGGATCAAATGGTCAATTGTTTGAGAAATATAACTTTAGAACTACGTCTGAATTTCAGACTACTTCATAAGCGGCCGTGGCCTAGCTAGGTAAAGACCCGTGTTCAAATCTCACTAAATACTAACCGGTACCAATGTAACTTTTTTTATCGTAGCTAGGCATGTGACAACAATCCGCTTGATGTAAAGCTAGAGTGCGGTCCATGAATGGATACAACTGCTACTACAGAGAAATCTCTACAGGCACCAGTCGCCTCCACTATGCCAGCTTCAAGAGACGAGCATGTACCATCCAGATTGACAGTGCACACTCCTCTCGTTATACCTGACTACTTTCAAACTATTCACGAAACGCGACAAAGTCACTTCACGGGTGTTACATTCGAAAGTGGTGGTACTACCCTAGGACGGCAGACTGGACTAATAACCATCATCAGTCTGCCTATCACTCTTTAATAGTGCCTATAGGCACTGAGAGGCCAAAGTACATATATAACAAAGTTACATTGGTACCGGTCAGAATTTAGCGAGGTCCGAACACGCGTCTCAACGATCCACGCGTCTTACCGCATGACCACGGCCGCTCATTGTATATGTACTTTAGTCGCTCAGTGCCTATAGGCACTATTAAAGAGTGGTAGACAGACTGATGATGCTTATTAGCCCAGTCTTCCGTCCTGGGGCAGTACCATCACTTTCAAGTGTAACTTTCGTAAAGTGACCTTGTCGCGTTTCAGGAGTAGTTTGGAAGCAACCAAATACAAGAGGAGGTTGCACTGTCAATCTGTATGGCTCACGTTCGTCTTCCCAAGCCGGCATAGCGAAGATGACTACTGTTTGTAAAGATTTATCTGTAGTAGCAGTTGCTTCTGTCCATGGACCACACTCTAGCTTTATAACTGGCGGAGTGTTACCATATGTCGAGCTACAATAAAAAAACTATAATTCTACATTTGTTGAAGTTTATTACTTTACTCGCTCAGCACATCCCAGAGGCATTAAGGGCCAGTAACTCAATTCTGACGTAAGTCAGGTGGTACATTAAGGTCGGCTAACTGATAATACCGTAGCGGCAGGCTTTTATGGGAAATAATCTAAAACGACCTTAAGTACTTAAGGATTCTCAATACGTCCCTTAAAATATCCTAGAAAGCGACTTAAGACATGAGTCAAGAATTGTAGACTTGGTCCCTTCATAAAGAAAGAAAGTTCGTTTTATCTGATTTTGAGAACACCTGTATTTTGTTATATATATTTTATTTAGTAATGCCAAATATATTTATGTATTAATTTTTTTTTTATTGTAGCTCGGCATGTGACAACACTCCGCCTGATGTAAAGCTAGAGTGCGGTCCATGAATGGAAACAACTGCTACTACAGAGAAACCTGTGCGAACAGCAGTCGCCTCCACTATGCCGGCTTGAGGAGACGAGCATGTACCATCTAGATTGACAGTGCATACTCCTCTCGTTATACCTGGCTACTTTCAAACTATTCCCGAAACGTAACATGCATTTTATATTATTTTATAGTAGCTCGACGTAACTCAGGACAGTAAGTTATCTATGATATCGTGTAGTATACAATTACAAGTTTCGAGAAAAACAATTAAATTAACGACAATAATTGAAAAATTTAACATTTCTAATTAACTATTAGGAAGTACACGGACAGCGTGGTAGTACATTAAATTAATCAACTAAACAGTATTTCCAATTAACTCACAAGTGACGATGTAAACACTAAGCAAAATCTTTGTTTACATTTAATTTGAAGGAATAAAGCTGTAATTTTCGGAAGGCGAGCAAAAACAAACTAGAGAAAGTTATAATTATAATTAAATTAAATATTAAGATTAACAATATGACCTAGTCACGTTTCGGAATCAGCTTTAAAGTAACTGGGAATAACATAATGAGAGTGCACTGTCAACCTGACAGTTGCACATTGCACACATGGACCCAGCGCCGTTTTTAGACTTCGGTGACCCATAGGCAGAGCATGTTGTGGAGGCCCCCAAATCGTTTGTGGTTAACTGTTGAAAGTTTCTATTAAGGTCAAGGTAAAGAAGAGAGCAACTAAATAAGATGGCTAACACAAAATTTAAAACAAAACTCAGTATTTTTTTGTTTCTACTGAGCCTTTATCGATTTAATTTAAATTTTTTGTGGTGTGGTGGCGGCCCCCTTGTGGTAGCGGCCCATAGGCGACTGCCTATGCTGCCTGTGCTCAAATCCGGTACTACATGGACTACACTCTAGCCTATTTAACATTAAGGGAAATGTAGTCACTCACAGTCGGATTACTTGTAAAAAATCAGCATGAGGCCGCACCTCGCTATGCTGCCGCCGCACAAAGATATCTCTCTCACAAAGTCGTCTCTGCTATGAGTATGTCCAATCGATAAGACTAGGTTGGGTGAGGAAACCGTTAAATTACTTCAGCTAATACTTTTTTTAACGGTTATGAGTATTTTGATAGCATTAGGCCCGGTATCCACCAAAATGAAGCAAGGCGGAGAGTTTCAGACTGGGTTTAGAGCAGCGTAGATGAGATGTCATTGTTTATGAGATATGTCCCCTCCTCTTTACTGGGTCAAAAACGTTCATTTTTTAACATATTTGTCGTATTTTTGTCAAGTTTAATTAATTCGTTAATGTCGCATTTCGGGAATAGTTTAAAAGTAGCCAGGTATAACGAGAGGAGTGTGCACTGTCAATCTAGATGGTACATGCTCGTCTCTTCAAACCGGCATAGTGGAGGCGACTGCTGCCCGCACAGGTTTCTCTGTAGTAGCAGTCGTTTCCATTCATTGACCGCACTCTAGCTTTACATCAGGCGGAGTGTTGTCACATGACGAGCTACAATAAAAAAAATCATCAGTTGTTATTTATAAATTTAACGAATTGCAATAATTATTAGTTTTACTTACGCCACAGTCCCTTCAACTGACAAACGAACTGGCGAGCGTTGACAAATTTATTAGTAATTAAATAAAGATTCTTGTTAACTATCCGTTGAAATAATACAATCAATAAATTACAATCAACTACTTTAAAAATATCAGCAACTAATACAACTTTATTATAGTTCGTTAGTGTCTAGGTGCGAATAAATCGTGGTTAAAGTCGATCGAATTCCGCCGTAAATAGCGCAGTCGAGTCTCAGAACAGACTCGAACAAAATAAAACTTGATTAAGTGGCTGGAGACTTCCTCGTGCCAAAGTCTATTGCAATTCTCAAGAGATCTGTCATCTTAGTACTATGATCTATTTCTACACCTACATTTGTACATTTACCAAGTACTACTGTTAACAGTTTAATAAAATTAGTTTTAGGGTCTTCATTTTAGTTTAAAAGCTGTTGAAAGGAGTATTCTGAGGTGGCTCAGTCATTTGGAAAGGATGGATGAGAAGAGATTAGCTAATATTTAGGTCCGTTTGCACCAGAAGGCCCGTTAAAGTTACTTTAACTATTACTTTTACGACGAAGACGTAACTGTTAAACGTTTATATTTACTCCACACGCGTTGCAATATCGTGTAAATTCATATTGTTATCGTTAAAAGGGTGGTTGATCCCGAAAAAATAATAGAAAAACATATTTGGCTTCTTTTCATACATTTGACGTTTGTGACATTGGTTTGACGATTACTTTAACTTTAACCAGCCAAGATTCTCTGGTTACGGTTAACGTTAAAGTAAGCGTCAAAAATGACAGGCGCGATGATAGTGCAACTCGTGTGGAGTAAATGTAAACGTAACGGTTAAAGTAACTTTAACGGGCCTTCTGGTGCAAACGGGCCTTATTGCACGAAAGTGGATGGCAGTGTCGGAAGGGGGAGCCCTAGCCAGATTGGTGAACTGCTCAGAAAGAGTCAGATGAGGAGCACGTGCATGCATGAGGAGAGTAATATATGTGGTCAAATCGAAAATTGTATGTAGAGCGAGTCACTGGCGCTCTTTATACTTCTGCCTACCCCAGTGGGAACAGGATGTAAGCTACCTAGTAGAGGTAGTTTAAAAGCAATAAAACAACAGTCGAAATACTCCCTATCTTACATCCCGAGGGAACAAGAATCCTGTACAATTTAGTTCCATTATACGAGCAAATCTATTTGAAATTCATATTTGCCAATATTCAGAACACATCGTCAACTATTTAAAGGGCAAATCAATAATGGTATTTAGTTTAATATTGAAGCTTTCAATCATACCTTTCACATATACCATACATTACCTACAAACATAACATTATTGTCTTAATACTATAAGCGGAAACAAAGAAATCTCTACGGGCCTCCGCTATGCCGGTCTGAGACAAGTATGCACCATCTAGATTGACAGTGCAGTGCAGTCAAATCGTTTAACTGTGGTGGATCTCTAGTACCTGCTCTTAAAAGTACTAATTTTATTTTTAATTAAGACAATAATTTATTAATAATTAGACAGTAAATTGTGTAATAAAATTTTAATAATAAAAAACAATAATAACAATAAATTAGTCTCGAACGCGACTAAGTTACTTCACTCACGTGGTGTTACGACCCCAGGACAGCAGACTGTGCTAATAACCATCATCAGTCTGCCTACCACTCTTTTGTACAAATAATATTGTATTATTTAAAAAAAACATATTGTTGTTCGGCATACTCGTATAACAACACACTGTCTGATGTAAAGCTAAAGAGTGCGGTCCATGAACGGTAACAACTGCTGCAACTACAGATAAATTTCACCTCCGCTATGCCGCCCGGAGGCGAATGTGCATTATCCAAATTGACAACACACACCCCTCTCGTTACCAACTTAGTAGAGTATAATAGATTGGTGATTTATTAACATCTATAAAACCTCTACATCTCGATGGGCCTTTATTTATGTCTAGTACGATATATAACAATATCTAACGATACTATGTCTAAGAAATTACATAAATGTGTCACCAAGAAAAGTTTCGTGCCAACTTTTGAAATGTGTTTGTTTGGGTACAACGACCGGAGACAGGAATCATTTTTCCGTCCTGCTAAAGTCCGTCTTATGACGTCATTCCCTTGCGTCACATGTCATTGTAGATCATCTTAATGTGAGAATTAAAAAAAGCACATCCTAAATATATCTTGTTAGCCCAGTCTACCATATTAACAGCAACCACTTCGCGTTTCCAAATCAGCTTAGAAGAGTGTACTCTATCTGGTGAACATTCACGTCGAAGTTGGAGGGGACTGTTGCCATTTTTTTTTACGTGGAGGAAATCTTTTATAGATGCCTCGCTGTCTCGGGTACTCCCCAACACCGGACTAAAATCCCCACGGTGTCCCTCTCTACGTCATATGGTGAGGTCACGGGCACGCTTTCGCATTCATCTGCGACCCCACCTCATCGGGAAGTAACGCTATTCCAGCCAAGTAAATGAGCGGCAGTTCAACCCCGGGATGACCGCTCTTGGCTCGGGGCGAAGGAGATAACGCTAGGGGAATGTTGCCTGCAGATATGTCTCCGTAGTGGCTGTTGTTCTCGCTCATGTAAAATAAATTGTTTCGAGTACCATGTGGGCACATTCTACATGTTATTTGACTTAATTTTCATATTATTAGGAAAACGTAAAGTTATTTCAACCTCTAAAGGAACTATAGTAATGAATATACAAGTCTAGCAATTCGTGATATAAATTGTGCAACCAAATCCCTCGTACGCCTGCAATCGTTTTTAAAATCCATAGTCTTTTGGGAAAACGAGATAGTTTCCGATATTTGCAAACTAGAATAAGCTTCCAATTTCAAAAGCAAAATGTTTTTATTTTCTTTTTAGAGCAACATTTAGTGACTTTGTTCGCGACATAAGTTAATATAAATACGTCACCATATATACATTTTTCACGTTTTTATTACAGAGATCGACTTTAAATTATACGTGCAACATTGTTGGAATTCTCAGACAGACATCAAATTAGATATATTTAAAAATATAATAACATAATTAGATAACCATCGTTAGTCTGTCTACCACTCTTTTAATTAATACCTAAATTATACTATAGACACTGAGCAATGAAAGTACACATACCAAGTTCCATTGGTACCGGCTAGAATTTTGCCAGATTTTAACACTGGTCTCTTAATACTGAATCCACGCCTTCAATTCTTAGGCTACGACCGCTCTTTATATTTAAAATAGGTACCTATATCCTATACATTAAAACATAGATTGACCCCGTGGCTAATCAAAAATATATGAATGCATTTCTTCTTATTGTGAAAAATAAAGAAATGATATCTCCACGAGGTGAGCATGTGTGCAAGGGAACTAAAGGCTGTAGTTACGGAACGCGCTTTTGCTAAAGTTCGTTTAAACTTTTAGTGTTCAAGAATTTTATATATTAAAGGTTAAAGCTTCGATGAGCGTATTTCAGCAGCTTTAACGTTTTGACCGCATGCGCTCGCACATTTTTAACGTGCGTTCTAACGTTCCTTCATCCTACATGTGTGTTGTTAATTTATCTGTAGATATAAGTTTCAGGAGCACCCTCAACCGACGTGTATTCATGAGGGGAATAATGAATGTGGTCGAAGCGAAAGTGGTACGTAGAGAGAGGAGTCGTTGGCGCTCCATAATTTCTGCCTACTCCAGTTGGTACAGGGCGTGAGTTAAGTAGTAAAACCTTTCCAAAAATAAAAGTTATTTAATTTAAAATACAAATAATATTTAGTCTTACTTCTCCAGTAAAATTTAGGATTATATTTTGTACATATATATAATGTAGGTATATGTATCTATATTATCCTCTATATTTACCAGGTATTTATTGTTGTCATTTGCTAATTTGGAAATTCAGATTGCTTTGTTTATACGGTTCCTACAAATGTATTTAGGTTACGAATCAATACTATGGTTACTGTGGTTTGTGATAACCTGCGGTTTATTTGATAACGATATTACCTGATGTGAATTAGCTAACAACTATAATATGTATGTACGAGTAGTTATATCTATCACTGGAGCACTATCTATCAAGGCAGTCTGCAGCTATTTATCCACGGTAGCAGTTGCTTCTGCTCATGCCCCGTACTCTAGATTAACATCAGGTGAAGTTTGTCGTATGCCGATTTGCGGCCGTGGTCTAGCGGTAAGACGCGTGAACTCACGATCGATGAGACCCGTGTTCGAACCTCGCTAATTCTGACCGGTATCAATGTAACTTTGTTATATGTACTTTAGGCAGATTGATGATGGTTATTAGTTCAGTCTGCCGTGCTGGGGTAGTACCACCACTTTCGAATGTAATACCCGTGAAGTGACCTTGTCGCGTTACGGGAATAGTTTGAAAGTAGCCAGGTATAACGAGAGGAGTGTGCACTGTCAATATAGATGGTACATGATCGTCTCCTCAAGGCGGCATAGTGAAGGCGACTGCTGCCCGCACAGGTTTCTCTGTATTAGCAGTTGTTTCCATTCATGGACCGCTCTCTAGCATTACATCAGGCGGAGTGTTGTCACATGCCGAGCTACAGTAATAATTAAAATAAAGTTCAATACCGAGCGACCGTGGCCGATTTGGTATAGACGTGGACACGCAATTAATAACCATGTTCCGATACTTTGGAAAGGATGGATGAAAGGAGATTAACAAAAAAGATTTATTGTACGAAAGTGGATGGCAGTGTCGGAAGTGGGCGCCCTAGGAAAACCTTTCTCAGTCAGATCGGTCAACTGCTGAGAAAGGGTCAGATGAGGAGCACCCTCAACCGACGTGCATGCATGAGGGGAGTAATGGATGTGGTCGAAGCGAAAGTGTTATGTAGAGAGAGAAGTCGCTGGCGCTCCATAGTTTCTGCCTACCCCAGTGGAAACAAGGCCTAAGTAGTAATAGTAGTGTCGATATTCCCAAAAATTTAGACTGAAATGTAAAATGTAAAATCATATGAAGTCTTCGTGCAATTTGTGAAGATTATGAGAAAAGAAAGGAGAATGCCCATTCGCCTAAGAGAAATGGGCCCACAATTTTTTTCTCGAGTTTGTCGATAATTTTTTAGTTAATTTTGTAGAAAAATAAATCTACTTCCTTATTACCAATCAGTTTGAAAATTTTCACCCGGGTTTTTTGAGTAATTAGATGTTTTCTGATGCAATATTTGAGGTTATTATTATTTTTAATGCTTCAGTAATTAAAGATATCTGTTTTTTATGTAATTAAACATTGTCTATTGATTGGTAAATGATGTGTTGATATAATTAAAATGAATTAATAAATATATAAGACATTATTTAAGAATATTGAATATTGTTACCAACTATTAGGTATCAAGTGGGCCCAATAATGGGCATTCTCCTTTACTCGTAAAATATTACCTAAACGAATTTAATCACAGTTAAAACTTTAAAATCACGCCCTTTGTAGATAAGTTGTAGCGAGGTATACTTTAATATTATCACTTCAGGCCAGACTACTTCAGTGTTTGTCATTTGATTAAAACTACCCTAGACGTGACTTACTAAGGACTTCTTGCATAGTCTCACGTAAAACGAGCACGATAATAAACGCAAAACTTTCAAGTCTTTGTTAGTACTTACTCTTCAACGACTTTCATATAAAAGCTAAGTAAAAATTAACGCAATATTGTGATGTATTTGTAATTCACGTGCGTTAGCACTAATGTTAATGTCTGTGTCCGACTGCGCGATAATTAGCGCATTAAATATTACGGCATTAAGACTATATTACGACATTAAAGGTTTTCCTTGTGAGTTTAACGTGTAATCCAATAAATGTATTCTTAAATAAGTCGTAGATTCTTGTATTTAAAAAACATCAGGAAATAATCCACTTTAAAGAAGTATTCTTTTTATAGTGTACAAGTATAAATCATATAATCAAGAAGTACCCACTAAGATATATACTAACACGGGATATTAACATCCCGCCAGCTGCTCGCATACGGATCTCGTTGCACTTAAAAGCTCATATCACCAAGTGTGTTTATGCAAAATGCCGATTTGCATACAGATTTCCTTTCCTAACCGCATTTAGATAAACACATATAGAGAAATAAACCACGAGATAAAATACTTTCAAGAAATAAATTTGTTCTTTAAAATGACTCATATTATATATTTTTAGTTTTGCGAGTATGTGAACGTGTATATAATTTCAAAATAATAACACACAAAACCGTTCAGAAAAGGCATATTTTTTGTAACATTGCTTTGATATAATAAACGAATTTTTCATGATAATGGCGTCTTATAACGCATCAGCTTTGTCTATATCTCTTCCACGCTCATAAACATTTTCAAAAATAAAGGCTACATTTTCCCATGAAATAACATTTTTGTCCTAACGATGTTGGCCGAGTTATACGAAACTGGAACAAAGGTGACAAGAATCGCACAGGTGCATGAAGCCTAATTGGACGCCTAGACGAGTGACGCGTCAACGAGGTGACAGCCAGCTCTCAAGATTTTTACTGTAAAAAATATTTATTTCGCATATTACAAACACAATCCATCCTTCTGTTTATATAAAGTAACATAGTACTGATCCTTAGAAAATAATTGTGTTAAACAATTTTGCGCCAAATAATTTAATGTACCAAAACATATCGAAATATTCTCACCAGGAAAAGCAGTTTCATATTTTAGTTTCGAAGGTTTCTCAATTTTAAGCCCAGTAATTACATGCGGAGCTTGCAATTGCTCACGTTCAGATATAGTACTTAAATGTTGTAAACCTACTTACGGCAGCCGGTTAAAGTTTATGACATATTTCAAACTAGTCTCAACAAAAAGCATAAATAAACGTATCTTTTCATTGAATTTCTTGACTATTATGCTGGTATGCTTTGACGTCGAGATGGGCCATTATGCAAGAAAGTGAATAAAGAACAAAGAAACTTACCTTTTTATAGCCCCCCAAGCGGAGCGCTCGCTGTAGACGCGCGGCTCTAGACGTAGACAGGTAGACTATAGGCACGGCCTCTTCGCTCTCCAACTCGATATCGAAATCATTAATCGCCTTCATCCTCTCACAAAACTTATAATCCATAAAGTTAGTTGTCTTCATTAGATACTCGGTGTCGTCGCCGTCACTTATCTCTCGTTTTGAAACTTCGCTAGCCGGGATAAAAAGAGGGTTGTCGTAGACGCGATTAACAAGTTTCTCGGGCAGATCGTTTTCGCTGTCTACTTCCTCCGCTGTTCTCTCTCTCGTATCATAAGCTGAATCGGCATCGCTGTCATCGTCCGGGAAAGTTATTAAATAGTTGTCGTTCACCGCGCACTCGTCTTCGCCGCTATTAAGGTCTTCGATCACAATCGCTGGAATGTTCGATTCCGATGATGTAGTCGAATATGCACTCCAACGGAGACCGCTCTTAAATTTTCCACGTTCCATTTTTATGAGATATTTATATTCGCATTTATCGAAAGTTTTAAGTTAATATGAATAAAAACGAAGTAACGTATGCTTGCCCGTTGGCAGCTGCCAAAAATATCGAGTAACAAAATGTTTCAGCGCGAAAGTGGGCGTTTTATGTATCGGATATCACTGGTTTTACACTTATCACATTGGAACTTTTTTTACAAGCAAAGCGTATTTTTTATAAATTGTTTATATCAATTTATTGTAACTACACTAAACACGCCGTTTATATTATTATTTTTTAGAATACATAATTTTATTTCAGGTGGAAATATTTTTGTGTTGATCAGACAGCCGTCAAAAGTAGGAAATGATAAGGGTAGGATGACCAACGTTATTTAAATATGCAAAATAATTAGTAGACATTTTAATAATCATGAGGATGATGTAACAGAAAACAAACATTTACAATTTTTTACAATTGTTCAAAAGATTATTAAATTATGATGAATCTTTCATTACATAGAAAAAACTTATATGCGTGTAGTTTTTTTCTATTGAATGTTCATCACAATATATATAACAAATTCAGCATATTAATATGTAATAAATTATAAAATAACTGATGATCTAGATTCTAGAAGATTCTATCTAATTTTAATTACCTATATTAACTAAAATTAGGTTTGTTTACGTATGATCTAACGCAATGATTTTTTTAAACACTAGATAAAATCTAGGTCATATAAACGAACAAGTTAAATCAATTTGGCATTTTTATTTGTATCAGCTGATAAACAGAATATTATTTTTAAAAAACGTTTGCATTGAAATTTGTACCAAGATTACATTCTATTTTTTCACTTTTATCTTTTTTTATAAGTAAATAACTTATTGCTAATACGTAATTCTTGTTTACATACTGTTTTTTTAATAAACCTAATCCATTTATGAAAATTATTATTATGCAAAATTTATATTCAATAATTATGATAACAGCATGTAAGCAATAATGGTGCAATGTTTATAAATTCTAACCACAACAAAGCACTGTTATTTTAACATCCGTGCAGATACGATATTCCTTCATCGTGTAAGATACCAATAGAGTAATTTTGTTATTGCATATTAGATACAGATTATTTACTACTTTTAGAATAGATAATAATTAGGATAATTAAAGGGCCTTCTAATTAAAACTAAAATGTCATTTTTAACACGTGTTAAAATTAACGCAGATTATTAATTTAACAAAATAACACATTCACTTTTCTCAGATATACCTAATTATATTTATAATCAACGCCCTAATGACTAAATTAATTCACCATATATGATTTCTTTATATGTATGTTGTGTCTTTTGATATAAAATATGCAACGAGCCGCGTCGACGCGCACGCGCCACTCGTCTTGAGAAACAAATCGCGACTGTTCTAAATTTGAAATGGAGTGGGTTTAATAACATTGCATACATTTTCACGTTTTCAGTTGTTGATATGAGTCAGACGGTTCATTCATATTTTAAATTTTATTTAATTTTCGCTTGTTTATTTTAACTTTTAACAGAAAGAGTTAATAAAAATGTCGGTTTTTTTATTGTGATGTAATTATAATAATTATTAAGTAGGACTATCAACAAAGTCAGCGCTGCAGCACTTTATAAAATAATATTCAGAGTTCAGAGAAGCAATCTTTATTTTAAGCTAATTATGGATGTCAAATCAATCAATCAAACTGTTACGCTTTTTTTCCGCGGGGAATCGGCAGAAACATTGGAACGCCATTTGCCACGATCCTAACAAACTCCCGCTTCCACAATTCTCTTCATACAAGCTTTATATGATACGCTTATAGGTAAACCAACTAATGAAAGGATGTCTCTGATTTGATCGAAAAATACCGTTCTTGTCTTGTTTAACGCATCCATTCATACCAGATTTATAAATTTCTTTCGTCAATCTACTTTCACTCATCCTTTCCATGTGCACAAAAGATCGAAGCATTATTTTCACAATCCTCGTTACTATATCTTTTTTCACACCACATCTCGCATAACAGTATTCCTATTTTTCATGGATGTAAAAGATACAAAACGATTTTTATTTGTCAAAACAATTTTTTATTTATTTAACCCATTTGACTCGATGGATAGTTACACTAAACTGTTTTTACATTGCAATGACCACGACCTGTAGAAGGTTAGAAGATAGACAGATCTCTAGATGTCTAGCCAAACATTCTCTACAAATTTTAGTACTATTTTACAGCAGCGGAAATCGGTGAATTGAATTATTGCCAAAGCCATGAGTCAGGTCGTTATTGTGACATTTATGAGAAGAACATAATATGCACTTCCTTGGCGACAGTATTGGTTGCTTCAATGCGGCAAATAGGCATTTTGTTTCATCTTAATAAAATAAAACCAAATATAAATAAATCACAATATAGTCTATTATTGTTATCGATTATTTAATATATATATCGTATATTAACGTAATACGCATTAAACCAACCGCTTATTCACATTTTTTCTTTTTGTTTTATATGGCATTATAACAATTTGCCAGTGTCAAAGTAAACATTTTTGGATCAAGTTAATAATATTGTGCATCACGAGTCATTCATTCATCACACTAAACAGTCAGGTCAAGTCTCAGTCAAATCAAAAATTGCTCCAGTAAAGTGGTAGAATCTTTACTGAAACTTCCTACGGAGTTTTGGAGGGAAAGTAGAAACACAGGTTCTCTTCTTTTGAATTGTTTGCCCACACTCACGCGCGTTCACAAACACTTAATGGTTAATAATCCACCATTATACCACGACGTTGCATCCGAAGAGATTATTTTACTTGGTAGTCCATTTCTCAATGTACTAGGCATCGCACAATATTCAGAGTCAATAAATCTAAAAATTACAACACTATCTCCCACCACCTCCCTAGTCTATGCGCCGCGCCACGCCACCTCGATCTTCATTCGTTTCTTTTGTGCGGGCATCGACACACGTCTCACAAAATAGTTAAGTACTATTTATTATTTAAATTATAGATATATTGTAGGTTTTAGCTAGTTTAATTTCGCATTAAATAATAGTATTTGAATTATTGAAAAATCAAAAAGAATAATGAATACGAGTAATCTTCGGTTACAAGTAGCGGTGAGTCACTATTACTTCATATTAAATGTTAAACATGACAGCGCGTTGACGTGGCGCATGGCGTACATGTTTCGTATTTGTACACGTTTATTATTTGTATAATAAACTTATATTGAAAATAATACTCATTATATTATGGTGTATTTTTTATTGCCTACTCACATGTAATGTACTTTTTTCCTTTTTGTTTGTGAGTTTTTTTGTCTTAGCATTTTAGGTTATGTGGCATGTCTAAACATCTGAATGGTTTTATGGTTATACTTTATGACGTGATCATAATTGATAACCAAAAATATTAATTTTTATATTAATGACAAAAACCAAGATATACATAATAATATGGTATTGTATAAATATAAATTTTTATATACAAAAAAAAAAAAAAAAAAGAGATTAATAAGAATAATTAAAATAATAGTAATAATAATAAATATATAAATATATATACTTCACGGTTAATAACAAACCAGGCTCGGGTAGTAACATGATTATGCCCAAGGACGTTAAAGTTATGTGGGAATGTACCAACATACCGCATAGTATTGTATATATATATATATAATATATATTCTACAAATTGCATGGATGTTTGTTTTTATTAAAAAATAAAATAAAATGAAATGAAGACGTTATACTCCGTGATGCGGTCACGGTTGATAACAAACCAGTCTCGTGTCGTAACATGATTACGCCCAATGACGTTAAACTTTTGGGGTGATGTACCAACATATCATTTAGTATGGTATATATGTATATACTCGTATTGTATAAACATTAATTTTATTAATGTAAAAATATTTACTCCGCGATGCGGTCACATTTGATAACAAACCAGTCTCGTGTCGTAACGTGATTACCCCCAATGTAATTAAACTTTCGTGGGGGTGTACCAACATACCATATAGTATGGTATATATACATTGTATAACCATTAATTTTATTAACGTAGAAATGTTATACTCCGTGATGCGGTCACGGTTGATAACAAACCAGTCTCGTATCGCAATGTGATTACGCCCAATGCAGTGAAACTTTCGTGGGGGAGTACCAACATACTACATAGTATGGTATATATACATTGTATAACCATTAATTTTATTAATGTAGAAATGTTATACTCCGTGATGCGGTCACGGTTGATAACAAACCAGTCTCGTATCGTAATGTGATTACGCTCAATGATGTTAAACTTTCGTGGGGATGTAGCAATATACCACATAGTATTGTATGTATTGTACAATTATATGGATCATATGCCTGGATTATGGTCACGTATTACTCGTATAATGATAATTCTGACATGCTAATGTCACATGTTAAAAGAATAAGGTCATTGATATTTTAAAGACCAACAATCGCACATGATGCGCAAAGTTGGGTAACACAAGGTGAACACTTTTCCAATAATTGAACAAGTACAGCTATTATAGAACCTATTCCCAGCACATCCCTCCCTCAAGATATTTTGGAGACGCTGGATTATACTAAAGGCAATCAGCGGTTTTTTCGGAACTAGGATGCCAGTTGAGATTGCTAAACGTTGGGGAAGAGTTCTGATAGACGGCCTTACTAAGGAGAGCAGACTAAAGAGATCTTTTGAAATCATTAATTTCTAAAAATTTTAAAATGGGTGTTAAATCTAGAAATAGTACCCGTACTAAGTGACACTGCAAAGAAATAAAGATAAAATATTAGCGCAGATCACCGAACTATCTGGGAGTAGGTATTGCTGTAACTGTCATCACCGACGTGACGACTACGATAATTCATAAGAATTCAAATAAATTGCTAAAGGATTTCTGACATTAGCCAAGTATTTTTAGACTGTGACATTCCGAATTAATCTAAAATTCCGGAAAAGATTTAGAAAGAAATTATGTATCTCATCCCTCAATAAAAATTTTGTTAGTAACATCTTTGAAGAAAGACCATTTCAATGGGTGAAGTCTCAAAGACAGCTGAGGGCTTACAAATATGAAGAAATGATGGCAAATTTACCCCAATCGGGTAAATTGGAGAGGCCTACCTCCATCCATGTCGTTCACAAGTATAGCAAGCAAGCAAGGGCTAAGATATGTTACACTGCACGGTCGAGCATCCGCCTCGTACAAACATCACAACTCCTCGACGAGGACTCGAAAATTCCCAAAATATGACTGAGGGAATTCTCCATGTTAATAGATTGTTTATTCTTTCAACTCCTGTTCTAACAGATGACCTGTCTTTCTTGAATATGTAAGGGATTCTAGATTCCCTTTAATCAACTTATATCACAGATGACTTATTAAAAAAAAAAAAAACAGTCTTAACAATAATGAAATTAAACAATTAGAATCGTTTTGACGAGGGAAGCCAAGTTAATATTATATTAATCAATATTAATATTAAAAATAAATTTATTCCTACATACCATTTCAAAATGGAGGATAAACACACAGTCACAAACTAAACTTCAAAAAATTGCTTTATGGCTTCAATCAAGATACGTATTTTTTATTCCTGTGGGCAAAATTAGTAGGAAAATACTCACGATTTATATTTGAACATAATATTTTTGCATTTCAATGCCTACCGTTGGGTTTATCCTTTTTTGTATTTACAAAACTACTAAAATCCGTAATGGTTTCACTTCGAATGAGGGTTATAAATAATTCGACGATATATACTATACATAGGAGGATTGCCTTAGATTGCCAAACTCGCTAACAATAACATTATGGGAGACATTAAGTTTCCTTGTTATGATTTAAAAAGCAAGCTTATTCCGAATTCAAAGGAGATATTCTTAGACCTTTGAAGATTTATATTTGCGACTGCCTTGCCCTTGGCGAAAGCGCATTAAGGTGTTTGTGTCTAAAATGTTTCCAAACAAAGATTGTCGTCCAGAAGAAAATTTGTGGATTTCTCGGTGTTTTACGTTCCGCCTGTCCTACGATTGCACGTGTTTACGTATACTTCTGATTGGGTAATTAATTATCTAATGATAATTATGATGGAGTCTCTTATCTCACACTCAAATATTGAATGGGGGAAAAGAATATATATGTATATATATATATAAAATGCTATATTAGAGACGGACGGTAGAGACAGGTTAAGGATTTTCTTTCGTAGTAATGATAGAAGTGGTCTTTTGGGATATAACTGAAAGTAATTTCTACTTAATTTACTTAAACGAAAGCGGTTTTTTTCACGCCTGTTGTTACGGATTAATAATACCACGGCCATTTATATTTAAATAAATATGGTCACCATATTTCAGTATATACATTTAAATAATATTACTCGAAATCTGGACTCGATGTGAAGGAATATAACTTCACAACTTGACATAATATATCAAGTTCAAAAAGAAAAAAAAAAGAACCTGATTAAGAATCACGTAAATTCAATATTGACATCGTGTGGTGTTTTTATTTGGTTATTTTTAAAGATAAAATAATAACAATAATAAGTAAAATTAACACAAAGTACAAAGGTTCGCCTGGAAGCAGGACTCAGAGGCTTGCAATATGGATGATATTATATTAAAGGGAGTAATTATTATTTTTAAGCTTTTTTCCTCAGTTTCAGCAAAAAAAAAAAAAAAAAAAAAAATTTACAAAAAATAAAGATGACAAAACGACAGGCCTAATTACAGTGCCATTGGCCAAGCCAACCATGGTATCCGCTCTTTTTACAATTACAGTCGGATCCTCTAATATTGGCGTCTAATCTTAATCTACTCTTATCAGAACTAAAGATCCTTTATGAAAACGACCTACCGTGGAGTCATTAATATTATATGAAATAATTTGAACTTTATTATCCAATAATATATTAATATAGTTGTGTTTACAGGAAATATTGGCAATTTTGTAAATAAAACAACATTGAAATTCCTATCATTTTAAAATTTCTTACATCGGAATTTCACAATGGACTGGATACTCAATTTTATATAGTTGTCGTTCTGCTCTTGCGTTAATATTGAGTAACAGTTTTACTAAAGAACGAATGCGTCATTCATTCGTAATGGGTGTTTAAAAAAAAAAAAAAAACTATAATTTCTAAATATCCACCAACTTCGAATTTTATTCAAGTGCTTTATCTCTTAACGGAATGCAAACCTAACGAGAATTTAGCATTAAACAAATTAACTGATTAAAGCTCTAGTAGCTTTAAGATTATGACATCTCATATTAAAATCATGTATGCAACCATGTATGGGACATTTACCCAAAAACCCCAATCTATCCTGCAAGACTTTATTCTCTTATCTAGAAAAAATAAAAATAAATAAATAAATAAAATAAAAGAAAAAAGATCAATATGTCTCATACAGAAAAACTATTTCATAATGCAAGCTCTTTCACAATAACACGGTGGTTATAAGTACTTCTGTCCAACACATAGGACGCATCTCGCATCAACTTATAAGAGCTGCTAATAAGAGAAGCTTGTCCATTGAAATTATTAAATATTAATTATTACCACAGGATGGTCTGGAAATACACTTATGTTCGTTAAATCTTATAATAGATACACTTATCTTGAGTGAGATAGAGAATAGAAATTGGTTCTATCCTTTGAGACGGTCTGTTGTGAATCAGATGAATGGTTCTGGACCGATTGTAAAGAATATAATATATGATAATTATATGCAGGTATTGAATATCTCTTTCACCTATTTCATTCTGTTGGCGCTGAACATCTACCAAGTAAAATAATCTCTTCGGATGCAACGTCGTGGTATAATTGGTGGTTAAACAAACTTACCTGAAGTGAAGTTTGACCATAATTATACTAGACGTTGCATCCGAAGAGATTCATCACCCACCCACCCGTCAGTGACTATTGCACACCCGAAGGTTATAATGAAATAGTTGACGATATCTCTGAAATGAATGAAGATCGAGGTGGCGTGGCGCGGCGCATAGACTAGGGAGGTGGTGGGAGATAGTGTTGTAATTTTTAGATTTATTGACTCTGAATATTGTGCGATGCCTAGTACATTGAGAAATGGACTACCAAGTAAAATAATCTCTTCGGATGCAACGTCTAGTATAATTATGGTCAAACTTCACTTCAGGTAAGTTTGTTTAACCACCAATTATTACACATTAACACTCGAAGAAACACAAGTTTAGGAAAATAATTCAAAACAGACAACCTGACGCCTCAAGATGGCCGCCAAAACTACATTTTTTCTTTATATTGTCTCTCGGCATTTGACAATTGACAACAGTCGGCCTGATGTTAGATGTTGAAGGAAGCTAGAGTGCTGTCCATGAAAGGAAAGAACTGCTACCATAGAAATATGAACTTGTACCACCCGGGTTCAACAGTGCACGTTCAGATATTTCTCTATGGACCGCACTCTAGCTTAACATTGACAAAAGAAAATTACAGGGCACACTTCTCTCATTTGAGAATGAATCATTAACAGATTAAATAGAAGATTTAAATTACTGTTAAATCAATAATAATAATCGCTTAAAGAATACCCTTTATTCGCGGTAGATACTTTTTAACAAACACGAAGATCAATTTTGGTTGTAATTTGCATTCCAAGTAAGCTTCCAGACAGTAGCAGTTTTACAAAATTAGGATACAAAATTTTCATTCGCTCACGAACGTATTCGGCACGCAAACCCAATTTCACACGCTACTATTGTTACGTATTTCCCTTTTTCATATTTAAACAAAGTCGTCTACTCTAATACTTTTTAACCACTTTTTATTTACGTCTTTCCGTACATAGCGGACGCAACTTCTCTGACACCAGTCGCCTCCGTTCATGGCTTAACATCAAGCGGAGTGCAGTCGTACAATTGAAATATGCAGAAAGTATGACCCTCATCCAAACAAATATTTTATCTAATATGACTTCTCTACTTTAAATTTAAGGAGCAGTTTATTATTAGAGGGATTAGTTCTTTATTAATTAACCCAACCGTAAATTTTTCACCGTTTACCAGGTTCGATTCCAGATTGACGCAAGGGACTTTTAAAAATCTTTGTATGCAGTTTTGCTTATTTTAAAATAAAGGCCTTTCGGTAAAATTTTATATATTTAATATATCTCATGTGGCTGTGTACCTCCCCTTACTAGCATTGGTTAGCAGAAATTAGTTGCAAAGTAATGTTTAATAAATAATTTTAGTTACGTATTTCGCAAAGTAACGCCTAATACTATTAAACTTGTATATAGCAGCTAAGATACTCTTCCGAGCACAAAAGATGTAAATTTCACTAAATTGTTATTCTTGGTACATAAAAACAGCATCTGTATTTGATTTGTTGTCAGCATAGTAAATACGCATAATTTCAACACCAGTGTCCTTACACCAAAACATTCCCTCATCAATCATGTGGGTACTCGATTAGGGAGGGACCTTTTTATAGAGTAAAAAATTACGTCACATTCCGTACCTACATATTTATGAAGCGACCAATTGATATTTTACCACTTGCCACACACATAGATCATAGTTCACAGTACCTAAGAGCCCATTTTGAAGTCTTCCTTTTGGGCATAACGTGCTTCGCTACTAAGAGATAAACTAGGAAAAAACGTGACCGTTACCGTCAAAAACGCTACTAACGCTTCCGTTATCTTTTTCTCTCGTCTCCATCGAATTCTTCGCTTCTATCGAGTTTATCTTGACACCATTTTTTTTTAAATTAATACTAACGACTGAATCTTTATAAATCAATAAAAAAATAGTACACCCAACTTTCCTCTTCGAAAATTCTCGATGAAGAAGTAATTAAATGTGTAGACATAAATTATTAAGTCGATTGGATAATTGTCAAAATTGTTATTTACCTTGTGATAATTTTGTAAAACAAAAAAAAATGTTTGCCCTACAAAATGGATGGTTTGACTGAAGAGTCCCCCCAACTCCCAACATCGACCTCGTACTACAACGAGGTCATAAAAAATTATTACTGACCAGCTGATTTGTTGTGTAACTCGGTGTAAGTGACAATTTCAGAGTGTAGGACTGGGAAATCATATTTATCGTTTAATTTTTATGACACAACGTTTACTAAGCAAAAATAATAAAAGAAGTCGATTAATAATACTTCTGTGGTAGTTCTACCACAAGTAAACCGGCATAGCAGAGGTGACTGCTGCCCAAGTATCTACAATAAGATTCCAAAATTACTACAATCACAAACTTTGGGAATAGTTTGAAAGTAGCCAGGTATAACACTGAGCACTGTCATTCTAGTGTACCACGCTCGTGTCCTCAAGCCGGCATAGTGGAAGCGACTGCCGCCCGCACAGTTTCTCTGTAGTAGCAGTTGTTTCCATTCATTGACCGCACTCTAGCTTTACATCAGGCGGGGTTGCCACATGCCGAACTACAATAAAAAAAAAGTTTAAATATTTATTGATAATTATGATTAATTTATTGTGCACCGTCAACTTGGATGACGCACATTCATCTTTTTAAGCCAGCATAGCGGAGGCGACTGCAGTTTGTGAAAAAATATTTGTGGTAGCACTTGACGTCAGGCGGATTTTTTTACGTTTTAATAAAAATCTTTATAAATTATTAAATATAGGGTCCGCTGTAGATGAGTGTGGGTCAGTCTCCGTTGACCGTTATGAAATTTATGCAGAAACTTTGACCCGACAACACACTTCAAACCTGTCCCATACTGTTGACATTGCATGCTGAGATGACAGACCGTACGACACACTTGCTAATAACAAGATACAAACGCTCTCTTGACCGCGAAAAACTTTTCCGTCCTGTTCATTTTTTCTTACAATTTAGTAGTAACTGGGTTTTGTGGGTCAACTGGGATCACCTTAGTATCCCCAAAAAAAAAGTAGTAATAAAAAAAAAATATTATTGCAGTTCGCCATTAGACAACAATCCGGCTGATGTTAAACTAGAGTGCAGTCCACGAACGGAAACAACTGCTATCACAAAGATTTTTTTACAAACTGCAGTCACCTCCGCTATGCTGAATGTGCTCCATCCAGGTAGGTTAGTAATTTTGTAATCTTATTGTACTCTAAGACGATACTCTCATTAAGATATATGACAGAACGTGAGAGTGGTCCAAGGCTTCTATCCTCCATTTGTGGGCGATAACTAAGCTATTTGCTGAAACACGACAGTTCCTCCGGACAATCAGGTCGCAACGTGTCCTCTGCGTGGCGTGTTTTCAGAGACTGTCAAAGCGTAACGACGCTTTTGTTTCATATTCAGTTAGTGCTTGTACTCATGACCACGTATTCATTTTGTTCCAAGTTAGTTTCCGTAATCGATTAAATGAGAGTCCGTATTCATGACCGTTCCGACATATAAATAATTACAAAAATAAGTAGTTAGTTTCAAAGAATTCAGTCACGACACCTTTTTAACTCAATCGACCTATTAACACGGAAACAAAAATACGATGATTCGGATACTGTTGTAAAAAAACCACTTGGCGATTCGCCCAAAGTGCGGTATAATCATATAAGTACTATGCTCGCGGTTATAGTCAAAACATACGTTTTGTATACAGAGAACAAAGTATGAGCTTACATTTTTGTACTTTATAATTGGTTGTCGCAGAAATGTTTCTATAATGTGCAAGAGTTTTTAGATTATAAGTATTGACTAAATTAAATTGAAAATAAAATAGATTTCATAGATTTGACATATTCTTAATAATAATAATAATTTAATTCTTAATTGACATACTTTATACATTACGCTATTAAAATAATATACCAATGTAACCACCAAACAAGAGTTGTTTTTCTATTCTATTTATCTTCTTCTTTTGTTAAATGGCCTCAAATGTCATAACAACGACAATTCTGCCAATGTCGAGTAGTAAATTCTTAATGTTTTTGCATCAAATTGCAATGGTGCTTTACAACGCTTTCAACAGCGTCACGTCACAATAGGAGCGATTTCGCGGCGTGGGATAACCACAAAAAATACCCTCTTCCGTTGCCTCATATAGAGTGAATTTTAATGTTTCCACAATCACTAACAAGTGCAGTATAAATTTACGCAAAATAACACCAATTTTACACAATAATAGCCAAAACTAATTAAGGAAAGGGATTAAAAACACCTTTTTTTTTTTATTGTAGCTCGACATGAGACAACACTCCGCCTAATGTAAAGCTAGAGTGCGGTCCATGAATGGAAACAACTGCTACCATAGAGAAATCTCTACGGGCTGCAGTCGCCTCCACTATGCCGGCTTGAGGAGACGAGCATGTACCATCTAGATTGACAGTGCACACTCCTCTCTTATACCTGGCTACTTTCAAACTATTCCCGAAACGCGACAAGGTCACGGGTGTTACATTCGAAAGTGGTGGTACTGCCCCAGGACGACAGACTGGACAAATAACCATCATCAGTCTGCCTACCACTCTTTAATAGTGCCTATAGGCAGGCACTGAGCGACCAAAGTACATATAACAACATTGGTACCGGTCTTTAGCGAGGTTCGAACACGGGTCTCATTGATCGTGAGTTCACGCGTCTTACCGCTAGACGACGGCCGCTAAACCACAACCTTCCCGGGCAAAATCGCGCCAAATACCTATTCTATTTATAGTTTGAAGAAAGAAAAGGAGACTACGTTCATTGTATCGCCCAGAATATGATACACAAAGTCAAATGCTGACCCTATTACTACAAGCAATCAATCATAACACTCCTTCCTACCAACCAACTATGACAGATCGATTGCCCCAAATATGTTGCCATTTTATCGCCATACTCGTCTATTGTATGCCAAATACTGTAATTTATAGATATTTATAAATACAAGTGTACTTATAGTATGTCTACAGTGTGTAAAGGGCCTGCGGGGATTCCCTTTACTGGGTTACACTGCTAATACTGAAACGTTATTCTAAGGGTTTTTCTATTATTAGCTTTATTTTAATATTATTATATTATTAGCTCCGTCTATCAGCTGTGAGTTGATGAACTACGCGCGTGTTACGAGGACGTCGCGACACCAATCGTATATTGATATATTCCTTGCATTTACATTGCTTGTTTTTGATATTTCAATGATATTTTGTGTTTTTTTTTAAGAAATAATAGTACCATAATCGATCAATAAATGTTAAAAAATATTTGAAAAATAAAACAAAATTATAATCTCGCAAATAAATAAAAAAGAAATAAGACTTGTACCGCATCAGAATGATGTATACAACTTCTGATTCTACGGGAATGACCCCTTTCTTTTTACAACCAAAGCTTAAAGTCAAGTTGTCACTTGATCGAATCGAAAACAAAATATATGGGACGTCAAATCCCATATATTGTATTGTATTTATTTAAGTAAGTCCTTACAATTTCTTTCATAACAATTAGTTGTCTGCAGTATTGCAGTAAGTTTTAATTAAGCTTTTTTTCCTGTATCTTTGTTAATTGCAATAAAGAATTTATATTATTATGTAACTTTGGTCGCTCAGTGTCTAAACATTAGCTTAGTATAATTAAAAAGATGTTATATAAAAATAAATTTAAATGAAAATGTCTCTCACCAATTCCTCAGGTGATCCTGGCTCCTTCATACCATTGCTCTTATCAGTGCTCCCCGTCTCTGAAACAAATTGTATAATATTATTACTATTTATTATAACACAATAAAGTACATAATGTTATTGTTTATTGTTCCTAAGTACGAGTCCTAGAGCGTCAATATAAAACAGAAATAAATGTTTATTTTATAAAAAAAGGCATCGTTTATTTATTTTAATTAGCTTTCATTGCCACTTCAAAAATTCCCGTATCATTTTATTTTTTAACAATACTTGTGAGCTTGTCGATACAAAACAATAAAAACGTTTTTAATAAAACAAACATACAACACGTGGTCACGTCACTATGCTCATTTTGCTCATTCAACTTATGAGTAATTAATTGTATATCAAGAGCGACCATGGTCTAGCGCCTTAGTTCCCAAAGTGGTCCAGGTGGACCCCCAGGGGGTCTACGTTGGCGTGGCAAAAAAACTGGGGTTCACAATGCGTAAGCGGGGGTCCACGAAAATTTATCTGCTATCGTTAGTGAAGAGCTAAAATGTTGGCTTGACTTTACCTATCAATATGTAAGCAGATAATATTTTAAGAAGCTCAGCGTAAAAACTTGCATATTCCATATTCAGTACAACTGGACGTGTCGAGACTTGCAAAGCTGCCGCCGGATGGATGAAATCACTTTTTTGATTACTATACTTTTTTTGACATCCACCCACAGCAGAGTCCATTAATTAATTAACCAATCAATTCTCACTTTTTTTCGAAAATTATTAATTTGTGGCTGGAACTCAGCACCAACGCATATGATATAGGCATCAAAAAATATAGTAGATTTATCTAGTTTTGGCGGCCATCTGGAGGTTATCTTCTTCACATATTTTCCTAAACTTGTGTTTCTTCGAGCGTTAATGTGAAATAATGGTGGATTATTAACCATTAAAGACGGCGAACGGCAGCAGCAGACGAAAACTTTATTTATTTTAGGAAAGTAGGTAGGTATCTATTTTATGTATTTAAATTTATATATAAAGCATTTAATCTCATTAAATATAAAGATTAATTCCAGCTCAGTACTGTTAATCGCTACTAATTCCACGTGAATAATTTCGTTTCCCACACGTTAAAACAAAGAACTGAACATAATTTACTGTAACGGATATACAAAGAAACGCTTACTGTACTGCAATTGTGGGTTTGCAACATTGTTGTAGTTTATTAGGCCCACTATTCACGTAGGCATTTAGACATTTATAGATAATCTTCGCGCGTAGGTATAAAAAAAACTAAAGTATTATCCATGTGCCGAACCAAATGGTACCACAGACAAATGTCTACAGGCACTAGTAAGCAGCAATCGCCTCCACTATGTTGTACCGCGTAATTTCACTAATAAAGTTTTAAAAGTGTTAATATTGAGTTTTAAAATACTCCAAATAACGTCACGTTAACGTGACAGACAACACCTGATCGTCCATACATTTTGTTTTGCTAAACTGTTTGAAACATAGTAAACTTATGTTGAAATTAAGTAATTTTAAAACTTTCTCAGCACTAATTATTTGCGCAAATCACTATAATAAACAAATAGCTACAGCACAGAATATATAAAATGCTTGTGAAATACAATCAATATAAAATGTTTAAAATATTCTTTGCCGTAGCTATTTGTTTATTATAGTGATTTACGATAATAATTAGTGCTGAGAAAGTTATAAAATTACTTAATTTCAACATAAATCTGCTATGTTTCAAACAATGTTGTAAAACAAAATGTAAAATGGAACGCTCAGGTGTTGGCTTTCACGTTAACATCAATATTAGAAGCAGCCGAGTATAATGAATGTGCCCTGTTAACCTGAACAGTGAACACTAGTCTAATCATGCTGGCATAGCGGAGGCAACTGCTGTCTGTATTTTACGTCAGTCTCATAACAAAAATATACAAAATCAATAAAATAGGTAGGTAGGTATATCATTGTCTTTAAAATTATTGATTTTTAAATGCAAATATCATTTTAAAATGAATTATAGGGAATCTTTGAATAGAGAGGCGACAATCGACATCTCACCGCAGAGGTAAATCTCTGCTTTACGTGCAAACACGCAGATTATACAATTTTAACGGTATCGAATTCGATTAAAGCAAATTTTACTTTATTTCAATCGCTTTAAAGATACTTTTTGCTTTGACAATTTGTTATCGAGTGATGTCACCATAATTTTGTACAGTTAACCGCAGAAAATATATCACAAACTATTAACAGTGAACTGCAATGATAATAGTGAAAATTATATTATAAATTTCTTATTCGTATTTTAATTTCAGAGTCGCGGCCGTGGTCTAGCGGTAAGACGCGTGAACTCACGATCGATGAAACCCGTGTTCGAACCTCGCTAATTCTCCTCCTCCTATTAAATTAAGTAACTTATAACATATAGACTTAAAGAGTGGTAGGCAGACTGATGATGGTTATTAGCCCAATCTGCCGCCCTGGGGTAGTACCACAACTTTCGAATGTAACACCCGTGAAGTGATCTTGTCGCGTTTCGGGAGCAGTTTGAAAGTCGCCAGGTATAGCGAGATAAGTGCACTGTCTTTCTAGATAGGCCTGAGGAGACAGCCAGCATAGCGGAGGCGACTGCTGTCCATCGAGATTTCTCTGTAGTAGCAGTTGTTTCCGTTCATGGACCGATGATATGCAAGTGTCTAGAAAATACTCATCTTGTTGAAAAAACGATCGTAACGTAGTACCTACCTAGGTAATACGTCTTTGGAACAAAATGTCCGCAATTTAAAAAAAACAAAATATCTTCACTATCGCCGATCGCAGTTTAAAATATGACCCATTTAATAGTAAGAGAGGCTGCTGTGACTGTCTACATATTTTGACATGCAAGTTATTTTGGTTAGGTAACAAAATCACGACCATTCAATCATGGCTACTGACATGACAATGTATTTCATGCCTAATTTGCCGTTTGTTTCGCAACAAAATGTCTCGACGCGACACCATAACAATGCCTTATATTACGGACAGCTATAACGACCAGACTTTCACTGTCAATTCAAATATCAAAGGCATCGGTAGCCGGTAATATTCCGGTTGCGAACAATCGGGACGATAAATTGGATTAGATGTGTTTTATCATCTCGATATGGTACACGTCATAAACGTCAGTATTAACGTAATTGTTGGAGTTTTGGCGGCTATCTTGAGACGTCAGGTTATCTGTTTTGAATTATTTTCCAAAACTTGTGTTTCTTCGAGTGTTGATGTAATAATGGTGGATTATTAACCATTAAGTGTTTGTGAACGTGCGTGAGTGTGGGCAAACAATTCAAAAGAAGAGAACCTGTGTTTCCATTTTCCCTCCAAAACTCCGTTGGAAGTTTCAGTAAAGATTCTACCACTTTACTGGAGCATTTTTTGACTTGACTGAGACTTGACCTGACTGTTTAGTGTGAAGAATGCTCGTGATGCACAATATTTTTAACTTAATGCAAAATGTTTTGTTTAAAACAAAAAGAAAATAACGTAATTGTTATTATTATTTAGGCTCGTACATTGTAATTTAGGCAAATTGTTAGCTGAATCAACTTAAAAGCGAAGAACGACGCTTTAAACTTTATAGTGCAGCGTGAACTCCATTCTGGGATCTTTCAAGTGAAATGTGAAGAGGCATATATCACAAAGCCGGCATAGCGGGGGCGACTGCTGTCTGCGGATCCCCTTCTCTGATAGCAGTCATTTCCGTTCATGGATCGCACTCTAGCTTAATATAACGAAAATAATTTTAAAAAAATATATAGTAACTGCTACCACAGAGACATTGGTTTGGAACTCGAGCTCACCTCCGCTATGCCAACTTGAGGTGACGAATGAAAATGGTGGTACTATCCCACGATAGTAGACCGGGCTAAATGTGAAGAGGCATATCACAAAGCCGGCATAGCGGGGACGACTGCTGTCTGAAGGGGATCTTTTCTGATAACAGTCATCTCCGTTCATGGATCGCACTCTAGCTTAATATAACGAAAATAATATTTTAAAAAATTATAGTAACTGCTACCATAGAGAAATTGGTTTGGAACTCGAGCTGACCTCCGCTATGCCAACTTGAGATGACGAATGAAAATGGTGGTACTATCCCAGGAGAGCAGACTGGGCCAAAAAACCAACGTTGGTCTGTCTTTTATTTAACCATATCCAATTTCAGTCGTCTTTTTTGTTAAATTTTCATTTTTATTCAATAAGTCAAGAATAGTTTTAGTACAGATGAAACTTGGGATAAATTCACACATAGATAGGTTTTTAGAAAACCCGCCAAAACTTCTGTCATAAAATAAAAAATATGTATTCCTTATTTGTCAATAAATTACGAAAACATCACATCTCCAATTTCTATTTAATTTGGTCAAGCAACATTAGTGCTTAACACGGCAACAGACAGTCGAAATTCGAGCCACACCGCCCTTAACAATTTGACCTTGACATTCGCCGTGTTACGTGTTCTATTTTTAGCCATTAGTTCTTTTGTTTGAAATAGGCATTGAGATATATACTAGAGGCGCAATAACGCTCCCAACGTGAGGCGAGTGAAGATCTGCCCACAGCCATAATTAAGCTTTCTGTCAGTTGGTATTTGACAGGACGTATATAAACTCATAATGGGCAAATATGTGGTGAAAACGTGCAATTCTCGATCCCAAATGCACAACAAAAAAAGCGGGATTACGTTTCAAACGTAAATATATCCTTTCAACATCTATATTGTCCTTAAACAACAAAAAAACAAATAAAATTAGGGATATTTTTACATTTAGTGTTGCTAGTAAAACATCGTTTCCCATAACCCGTATTATAATATTAAAAAAAAGAAATATTTTATTTTTAAGAAAGAATAATTTCAACTTATATTAAACAATTAAAACATTGAACTTTATTTTATTTAGCTAAAAATGCATGCCTCCAGATATATTATAATCGACACTGAATAAAAATATCTAAAGAAAAAAAAAATTAGTGTGTGGAAAATTTTTAACTATACCGGCAACACTAAGAATGACATTGTCAAATCGTTTTAAACGGCCTACGGCTTTTTCATGTCAAATGTATGGGGTTTGCGCCTCTAGTTATATATCTCAATGGAAATAGGTATTTTAATTTTGTAAAACTTGGAACAATTTACTTTTGGACATAACTTAAAATAACTGCATCTGGGAATATTAGACGGACATTTGCACGGAAATTTTACGTTAGCAAACAAAATGGCATCGTTACTGCAATACTAAATTGCAATTGTCAGCAATTTCAAAAAATTACAAAAAAATATTATAAAACTAAATATGACTGGCTATATGGGCTCTGTTCCCTCTGCCTTTCCAGAGTGGTTGAAGTAATAACTGTAAAAAACTATTTTTTTAACATTGAGATATATAATAATAATATCTCAATGTTTTTTAAAACCATCTATCTAATAGGCATTTTATTTGTTATATTATTACTTAATTGGTATGTAAATGTAATTATAAAAAAAATAGACTAACTTAAAATCTCGTGTAAAAAAGTATTACATTTCATACCTACTTTCATATTTCTCTCAACTTTGAATAAAACATACATAAACCAAAATAGAAAAAACAAGAAGCTTCAAAATCTTTGATTCACGCACAATTAAGCACGTTTGAAATATAAAGACAATATATTTCATTCATAAATAAAAATCCTTACACATAAGGGGTGTTTTCTCATTGAACAAAAGGCTGGATGGAATAATACATGTGTGACGTCATTATGGACATGGTTTGATGCACACGCGCATCGAGCATTGCGTAACATTATGCATACAAATAACATGGGAGGATATGTTAACGACCCGAACCTAATGTATAGGTATCCAAAACAATTTATTAATTGTCATATAGTGGTAGAGTGGTAGTACCACCACTTTCGAATGTAACATCCGTGAAAGTAGCCAGGTATATCGAGAGGAGTGTGCACCGTCAATCTAGATGGTAGATGCTCGTCTCCTCAAGCCGGCATAGTGGAGGCGACTGCTGCCCGCACAGGTTTCTCTGTAGTAGCAGTTGTTTCCATTCATAGACCGCACTCTGGCTTTACATCAGGCGGAGTGTTGTCACATGCCGAGGTACAATTAAAAATAAATCCATCGTGAGCTCCGACCTCCAACGCTAAACCACGTCCGCTCATTAAAACATGTTCGCGCAAAACCTAAGGTGGAACAGTCGTTTAAACCCATTATAGAAAAGGAAAAACTTGAAAAATACTCAAGGAGTGCCGCGCCGTAGTTAACAAGTTAACAACAGTTAGTGAATAGATTTTTTGTGGTGAATTTCTAACAGTTCAACCGTGTAATGTCATGTCATTGGTGTAACGGTTAGGTATTTCAAACTTCCTTTACATATATATATATACTCTTTTAGTAGATATAGAAGCTGTGGCCTAGCGGAAGCACTGGTCTAGAACAGGCATAAAAAAATCTAAATTAACAAAATTAAATTTTATCGAATTATTATAAATTATTGATTTAAGTGTCATAGGTTAGTAACATAAGACTGGGTGTAGAAGTGTATAAATAATAATTTTAAAATATAGGTAAATTATAAAAATAAACCACAAAAATGTTAAATTTAAATTCTGATGATTATATTAAAAAGTGTTGTCATTTAATTAATATGTGATATTGAGAAATTGTTTTAATACTAAAAAATAACAAAAAATAAAAATGTGCCTTGGCTTTATTTTGATTTCGAAAGCAACCCAGTTGTAAATTTTTTAAATTTAAAAATCTTCGATGATTTTTAATTAAGTTTTAATTTAATTAAAAATAAGTTTTTCAGACGGAGAGAATTTCAGACCAAAAAGAAAAAAAAAACAAAAAAAGTCTTAATTTAGACTGTAATATGTTGTAGACCCTTAAATTGTTAGGACGCACTGACAGTTAGGAATTTCTCTAGAGGCACTTTAATTAAGTTCTCAACTATCTCACATCGTTCTAAGTATACTCATTTATAAGTTGAATAGTTTAGAAACAACTTTGTGCCTACGTACATGTTTATAATTTGTAATGTTTCATTTAAATTGGTTCGTTGGCATTTTTTTAAATAATTAAAAATACAACTTTTTTATTGTTGTAACAGTAAATATTGTTAAGAAAAAATTAAGAAAGATTTTTAAAAATAACTACACAGCTAAGAGACCATATTCAGAAAGATCATCCATAGAATATTAACCATCATCACCATGCCTACCACTCTTAAAAATTACCTACACATATTATGCAAAATCTATACCTGCCTAAAATATTGTATTATAGCAACCCTATTCCTCCTCATCATTGTTTTTTATTGCAGCTCGGCATATGACAACACCCCATCTGATGTCGAGGTAAACAACTGCTACTACAGATAAATTTCAATAGGCAGCAGTCGCCAAGCCTCTTGTTATACCTGGCTACACGGGTGTTACATTCGAAAGTGGTGGTATAGCCCCTGGGCAGCAGACTGTCACTGCCTCTATTCAAATAACTTTTAAAACTAAGGTCTGGTAATTCAAAGGGGACATATACGAGTCTTTTAAAATATCCTAAAAAAACAAATGAAGTCGCTTTTTGAGTCGTGTATTGCACACTTAAGTTGTCCATTCGCAATCCTGTATTTCAGTCCATCGAGTGCAGCACACACTGTCCTGCAAACAGTGGGCGGAGTTTTCAAGTCATGGCATTCATTATCCTATATCTTTCGGCTTAATGTGTGCGGGACAGCCATGCTGGTTTGCAAATGGGGCTTTAGGTAATGTGATCACACGTCCCGATTTTTGGTACTCCATCCCGTTGTCCCTGAAGCAAGCTTCGCGACGCAGAATTGTCCCGTTTTCAGAGAAACAGGCGTTCTGTGTAGTGTTAATTATTATAAAAAAACCTGGTACCAATATATAGATAAAAAAAACTTTTTATGGATTGTTCTATTATTGCTTTATTTAATGTCCGTTTTGAAAAAAACAAATGGTCACGCTTTATTATCAATTAATGATTGAATTAACCGCCTTTAATTTGAAAATCTTCTAGTTGTAGGTACATCTTATTTTAACAATTTGATAACGACAAAACAACACACTCGTAGTAATGTAGACTCCTAAACTGTCGTAATTTATCATTATGTAAGTGCTTCATTAAATATTTAATTAAGGTTAAGAAATTTAATTTTTATTTTATAACTTACGTAATTTGAAAGCATGCTTATTAATTAGGCAACCTTAAGGAAACAAAAAAACTTGAACATGATAACTTTTACTTGTAAAATATAAAGAAGCGAAGTAGAGCAAAAACGAGTAGGAATCAGGTACACCTGTATATACGTACGTCGTACACGGTAATACGCCGCCAGCCAGCGTTGGAAAGACTGCCCGTTCCCAATGAAAAGATAGAATTAGAGAAATTTAGACGACGTCCACGTGACCGCTGTGTAGCAGTGCGGAAAGTGGAAGACGTGGGTTCGATCATAATCAGGTATAAAGTGTTGTAAGCTGAGGTTCTTTTAATTGTAAATAATAGTAGGCCGGCACAAAAATCTGCATGATACCATATTCTGCGTACAGCTACTATCACAGAGAAACTAAAAGTAGGCAATATCACCCCCATCGTCTGCCTACAGACAGTTTTAAACTATAGCCAAAATTTTAAATTATATTTTTAAAAAATTACTGCTTTGTATACTAACAATTAAGTGTCTCTGTTTCACTAAAAAAGATATAAACCAGATTTAATTGAAACTCTTTAATCACACGACCAAAATATCCCTTAGAAAGTTACACGGTGGTGTTTATGTGATGTCTACTAAGTAGATCTAAACCGTCCTTAATCCTCCGGCCACCCACAGGAACAAACTACTTTTGCTACAAACATTAACAACTATAATAAACTTTAATCCAAAGCATTAAAGGCGAAGGTTCTATCTACAGTTTTAGGTAAACATGTTTATCTAAGAATGTGGTTACGTATTCACTAAGCTCTCTAATTGACGTTATTTGTTTTGACGCTTTAACAAAGCTCTGATTATTTTTATCAATTACCGAATTAACAAATGCAAATCTACATTTTTGTGATTAGAAAGTACTTACATATCAAATTAATAATACACATTTTTATAGTAGCTCATCGTTTTTCTAAACTCTTGCATGTTAAGCCGAGGCCTGAGTTCGCATTTACACCGTAACAACAACGTAACGTCTTGAACCGTAACTCGTACTTGGCCCTATAAAGTGTGGTCCCTGTACGGAGACAACGGCTACCACACAGAAATGCAAACAAGCAGCAGTCGTATCAGCTATGCCGTCAGCATAAGGAGACGAATGTGCACCATTTAGGTGATACTCGTAGTAACCCGAAACAACTGCTACTACAGATAAATTTCTACAATAACAGTCGCCTTTGCTACGTGCATAAGCCAGATTAACATTACACTCTTCTCGTGAATTTAAATATTTGCAATGGACTACAAATAGATACCTACGACGTTGTAATCATGTTGATAAGGATTGAGATTTAAAAAAAAATAAAGCACAGTGTAATAAGACACAACCGCTCTTTCTGGTCTGATCGGTGGCGGGAGGTATAAGAATGTCGCCGAGCCAGCTTCATAAATATGGAGCTTGTGATTAAATGCTAGTGGACACCCCCTTGCACCTCTCCCCTTAAAAGCGAGCACCCTTTACTACTGAATCATCTGTCCCTAAAGGTGATGCCTTTAATTGAAGCGATGCACAACTTTGAATCATCTCAATTTTATAACACTAATCTTTCGTTTATTGCAAGCGAGGTCGGTGGAGGCTGGAAACTTGACTAATTTTAGATTAATTTTAAAAGAGAATACCCATTTTTGGGCCCACTTGATACCTAATATTTTAGTAACAAAACTATTCTAAAATAATATCTTATTTTTTATGAATTCATTTTAATTATATCAACACATCATTTACCTATCAATTGACAATGTTTTATTACACAAAAAAACAGATATCTTCAATTATTAAAGCATTTAATATAATAATAACCTCAAATGTTGCATCAGAAAACATCTAATAACTCAATTACCCGGGTGAAAAAATTAAAACTTATTGGTAATAAGGAAGTAGATTTATTTTTCTAGAAAATTAACTAAAAATTATCGACTAACTCGAGAAAAAATTTGTGGACTTTTCTTAGGCGAATGGGCATTCTCCTTTGGTTTAGTTTGGTAAGATAAATTACAAAGTAAAACACAAATTAAGATAAGTTGATATCCGTTCATTTGCACAAGATCATTTGAAGAAGAACAATCATAATATTTCATAATAAACGCTAGGTTATAACAAACTTTTCAAGTTTATGAACTAAAAGATTACGTGAGGACGCAAATCACTAAATAATCTGCCTTCAAGCAATCAGTCTAAGTCTGCCTGCAATAATCGGTGCATCTTGCCTACCTGCTATTTAATAATTTTATTCGCTTGATTGCGTCAAGCTCCCTACAGCTAATCTATCCATATCTATTCTTATTTATGGTAATTTTATGTTTAATTCATGTCCTTAAGCCGGCATAGCGGGGACGACGGTTGCCTGCAGACATTTCCCTGTGATAATCGTTGTCTCCACCCATGAACCGCATTTTATTTTAGCATCAGGCGGACTGTGGTCACATGTCTGGGCTTCTAAATAAAAAATAATTACAATACAATGTTATTATAAGAATCAAAACGATAATAAAAAAATCATATTTTAATTAAATATTTTAAAATTCTCTTTTTTTTTCTTTTTTTTATTATGACACATGTGACTTCGATTGGCCTGGTGGTAAGCACAGTGGAGGTCCATGAGCACAGACGACTCGAGAACCGCTTACTCAGTGACTCCAATCGCCACTACTATGCCGGCCTTTACATTTCATTTTATTTCTTTCATTTGTTTTCAAAATTATATTTCTTTTTCATTTATCAATTTTTGTGTGTTTGTACTAAACAATGTTGTATTGGCAAATCGTATAGCAAAAGTGTGCACTGTCAATCTAGATGGTGCATACTACTGGAGGCGACTGCTGCCCGTAGAGATTTGTAGTTAACAGTTGTTTTACATCAGGCGGAGTGTTGTCATATGCCGAGCTACAATAAAAAAATATATAATTTACCTAAGATTTTTTTTGTGTTTTTCTTTTGTAGATGCAATTACGTCTTGCTATTTGCACATCATATTATATCTAATAAATAAATAACAGATATAAAAGTGTTTCAATTAGTTATATTGTGTCAATTTTATTATGACATAAAAAGCTTTTAATATTAGAATGTTTTCACATTAATGTGTGACAACTTTCAAGAGAAAGTGTAACGGTTACAATGTTACAAACGGTAACAGGCTGGCGTCTAGTCTGTATTACTTAAATTATACCACGACGTTGCATCCGAAGAGATTATTTTACTTGGTAGTCCATTTCTCAATGTACTAGGCATCGCACAATATTCAGAGTCAATAAATCTAAAAATTACAACACTATCTCCCACCACCTCCCTAGTCTATGCGCCGCGCCACGCCACCTCGATCTTCATTCGTTTCTTTTGTGCGGGCATCGACACACGTCTCACAAAATAGTTAAGTACTATTTATTATTTAAATTATAGATATATTGTAGGTTTTAGCTAGTTTAATTTCGCATTAAATAATAGTATTTGAATTATTGAAAAATCAAAAAGAATAATGAATACGAGTAATCTTCGGTTACAAGTAGCGGTGAGTCACTATTACTTCATATTAAATGTTAAACATGACAGCGCGTTGACGTGGCGCATGGCGTACATGTTTCGTATTTGTACACGTTTATTATTTGTATAATAAACTTATATTGAAAATAATACTCATTATATTATGGTGTATTTTTTATTGCCTACTCACATGTAATGTACTTTTTTCCTTTTTGTTTGTGAGTTTTTTTGTCTTAGCATTTTAGGTTATGTGGCATGTCTAAACATCTGAATGGTTTTATGGTTATACTTTATGACGTGATCATAATTGATAACCAAAAATATTAATTTTTATATTAATGACAAAAACCAAGATATACATAATAATATGGTATTGTATAAATATAAATTTTTATATACAAAAAAAAAAAAAAAAAGAGATTAATAAGAATAATTAAAATAATAGTAATAATAATAAATATATAAATATATATACTTCACGGTTAATAACAAACCAGGCTCGGGTAGTAACATGATTATGCCCAAGGACGTTAAAGTTATGTGGGAATGTACCAACATACCGCATAGTATTGTATATATATATATATAATATATATTCTACAAATTGCATGGATGTTTGTTTTTATTAAAAAATAAAATAAAATGAAATGAAGACGTTATACTCCGTGATGCGGTCACGGTTGATAACAAACCAGTCTCGTGTCGTAACATGATTACGCCCAATGACGTTAAACTTTTGGGGTGATGTACCAACATATCATTTAGTATGGTATATATGTATATACTCGTATTGTATAAACATTAATTTTATTAATGTAAAAATATTTACTCCGCGATGCGGTCACATTTGATAACAAACCAGTCTCGTGTCGTAACGTGATTACCCCCAATGTAATTAAACTTTCGTGGGGGTGTACCAACATACCATATAGTATGGTATATATACATTGTATAACCATTAATTTTATTAACGTAGAAATGTTATACTCCGTGATGCGGTCACGGTTGATAACAAACCAGTCTCGTATCGCAATGTGATTACGCCCAATGCAGTGAAACTTTCGTGGGGGAGTACCAACATACTACATAGTATGGTATATATACATTGTATAACCATTAATTTTATTAATGTAGAAATGTTATACTCCGTGATGCGGTCACGGTTGATAACAAACCAGTCTCGTATCGTAATGTGATTACGCTCAATGATGTTAAACTTTCGTGGGGATGTAGCAATATACCACATAGTATTGTATGTATTGTACAATTATATGGATCATATGCCTGGATTATGGTCACGTATTACTCGTATAATGATAATTCTGACATGCTAATGTCACATGTTAAAAGAATAAGGTCATTGATATTTTAAAGACCAACAATCGCACATGATGCGCAAAGTTGGGTAACACAAGGTGAACACTTTTCCAATAATTGAACAAGTACAGCTATTATAGAACCTATTCCCAGCACATCCCTCCCTCAAGATATTTTGGAGACGCTGGATTATACTAAAGGCAATCAGCGGTTTTTTCGGAACTAGGATGCCAGTTGAGATTGCTAAACGTTGGGGAAGAGTTCTGATAGACGGCCTTACTAAGGAGAGCAGACTAAAGAGATCTTTTGAAATCATTAATTTCTAAAAATTTTAAAATGGGTGTTAAATCTAGAAATAGTACCCGTACTAAGTGACACTGCAAAGAAATAAAGATAAAATATTAGCGCAGATCACCGAACTATCTGGGAGTAGGTATTGCTGTAACTGTCATCACCGACGTGACGACTACGATAATTCATAAGAATTCAAATAAATTGCTAAAGGATTTCTGACATTAGCCAAGTATTTTTAGACTGTGACATTCCGAATTAATCTAAAATTCCGGAAAAGATTTAGAAAGAAATTATGTATCTCATCCCTCAATAAAAATTTTGTTAGTAACATCTTTGAAGAAAGACCATTTCAATGGGTGAAGTCTCAAAGACAGCTGAGGGCTTACAAATATGAAGAAATGATGGCAAATTTACCCCAATCGGGTAAATTGGAGAGGCCTACCTCCATCCATGTCGTTCACAAGTATAGCAAGCAAGCAAGGGCTAAGATATGTTACACTGCACGGTCGAGCATCCGCCTCGTACAAACATCACAACTCCTCGACGAGGACTCGAAAATTCCCAAAATATGACTGAGGGAATTCTCCATGTTAATAGATTGTTTATTCTTTCAACTCCTGTTCTAACAGATGACCTGTCTTTCTTGAATATGTAAGGGATTCTAGATTCCCTTTAATCAACTTATATCACAGATGACTTATTAAAAAAAAAAAAAACAGTCTTAACAATAATGAAATTAAACAATTAGAATCGTTTTGACGAGGGAAGCCAAGTTAATATTATATTAATCAATATTAATATTAAAAATAAATTTATTCCTACATACCATTTCAAAATGGAGGATAAACACACAGTCACAAACTAAACTTCAAAAAATTGCTTTATGGCTTCAATCAAGATACGTATTTTTTATTCCTGTGGGCAAAATTAGTAGGAAAATACTCACGATTTATATTTGAACATAATATTTTTGCATTTCAATGCCTACCGTTGGGTTTATCCTTTTTTGTATTTACAAAACTACTAAAATCCGTAATGGTTTCACTTCGAATGAGGGTTATAAATAATTCGACGATATATACTATACATAGGAGGATTGCCTTAGATTGCCAAACTCGCTAACAATAACATTATGGGAGACATTAAGTTTCGTTGTTATGATTTAAAAAGCAAGCTTATTCCGAATTCAAAGGAGATATTCTTAGACCTTTGAAGATTTATATTTGCGACTGCCTTGCCCTTGGCGAAAGCGCATTAAGGTGTTTGTGTCTAAAATGTTTCCAAACAAAGATTGTCGTCCAGAAGAAAATTTGTGGATTTCTCGGTGTTTTACGTTCCGCCTGTCCTACGATTGCACGTGTTTACGTATACTTCTGATTGGGTAATTAATTATCTAATGATAATTATGATGGAGTCTCTTATCTCACACTCAAATATTGAATGGGGGAAAAGAATATATATGTATATATATATATAAAATGCTATATTAGAGACGGACGGTAGAGACAGGTTAAGGATTTTCTTTCGTAGTAATGATAGAAGTGGTCTTTTGGGATATAACTGAAAGTAATTTCTACTTAATTTACTTAAACGAAAGCGGTTTTTTTCACGCCTGTTGTTACGGATTAATAATACCACGGCCATTTATATTTAAATAAATATGGTCACCATATTTCAGTATATACATTTAAATAATATTACTCGAAATCTGGACTCGATGTGAAGGAATATAACTTCACAACTTGACATAATATATCAAGTTCAAAAAGAAAAAAAAAAAGAACCTGATTAAGAATCACGTAAATTCAATATTGACATCGTGTGGTGTTTTTATTTGGTTATTTTTAAAGATAAAATAATAACAATAATAAGTAAAATTAACACAAAGTACAAAGGTTCGCCTGGAAGCAGGACTCAGAGGCTTGCAATATGGATGATATTATATTAAAGGGAGTAATTATTATTTTTAAGCTTTTTTCCTCAGTTTCAGCAAAAAAAAAAAAAAAAAATTTACAAAAAATAAAGATGACAAAACGACAGGCCTAATTACAGTGCCATTGGCCAAGCCAACCATGGTATCCGCTCTTTTTACAATTACAGTCGGATCCTCTAATATTGGCGTCTAATCTTAATCTACTCTTATCAGAACTAAAGATCCTTTATGAAAACGACCTACCGTGGAGTCATTAATATTATATGAAATAATTTGAACTTTATTATCCAATAATATATTAATATAGTTGTGTTTACAGGAAATATTGGCAATTTTGTAAATAAAACAACATTGAAATTCCTATCATTTTAAAATTTCTTACATCGGAATTTCACAATGGACTGGATACTCAATTTTATATAGTTGTCGTTCTGCTCTTGCGTTAATATTGAGTAACAGTTTTACTAAAGAACGAATGCGTCATTCATTCGTAATGGGTGTTTAAAAAAAAAAAAAAAAAACTATAATTTCTAAATATCCACCAACTTCGAATTTTATTCAAGTGCTTTATCTCTTAACGGAATGCAAACCTAACGAGAATTTAGCATTAAACAAATTAACTGATTAAAGCTCTAGTAGCTTTAAGATTATGACATCTCATATTAAAATCATGTATGCAACCATGTATGGGACATTTACCCAAAAACCCCAATCTATCCTGCAAGACTTTATTCTCTTATCTAGAAAAAATAAAAATAAATAAATAAATAAAATAAAAGAAAAAAGATCAATATGTCTCATACAGAAAAACTATTTCATAATGCAAGCTCTTTCACAATAACACGGTGGTTATAAGTACTTCTGTCCAACACATAGGACGCATCTCGCATCAACTTATAAGAGCTGCTAATAAGAGAAGCTTGTCCATTGAAATTATTAAATATTAATTATTACCACAGGATGGTCTGGAAATACACTTATGTTCGTTAAATCTTATAATAGATACACTTATCTTGAGTGAGATAGAGAATAGAAATTGGTTCTATCCTTTGAGACGGTCTGTTGTGAATCAGATGAATGGTTCTGGACCGATTGTAAAGAATATAATATATGATAATTATATGCAGGTATTGAATATCTCTTTCACCTATTTCATTCTGTTGGCGCTGAACATCTACCAAGTAAAATAATCTCTTCGGATGCAACGTCGTGGTATAATTGGTGGTTAAACAAACTTACCTGAAGTGAAGTTTGACCATAATTATACTAGACGTTGCATCCGAAGAGATTCATCACCCACCCACCCGTCAGTGACTATTGCACACCCGAAGGTTATAATGAAATAGTTGACGATATCTCTGAAATGAATGAAGATCGAGGTGGCGTGGCGCGGCGCATAGACTAGGGAGGTGGTGGGAGATAGTGTTGTAATTTTTAGATTTATTGACTCTGAATATTGTGCGATGCCTAGTACATTGAGAAATGGACTACCAAGTAAAATAATCTCTTCGGATGCAACGTCTAGTATAATTATGGTCAAACTTCACTTCAGGTAAGTTTGTTTAACCACCAATTATAACACATTCTCCCATAAAAATATATTACAACTATGTAATAACATAAATTCTATATTCATTGAGAGATTCTAGTTGCATTGAGACTGCTGATGAAGCTTTCGTCTGTGTATTATTTTTTTTTATTCAAATTTTAGCATATTTTACTAAGAAACAAAGGATAATGTCCATTTTTGAGCCCACTTGATGTCTAATAGTTAACAAAACAATATTCTAAAATAATATCTTATTTTTTCATTAATTTATTTCAAATACATCAACACATCGTTCACCAATCAATAGACAATGTTTAATTACATAAAAAAACAGATATCATCTATTATTTATTAAAGCATTTAATATAATAATAACCTCAAATATTGCATGAGAAAAAGTCTTATTACTCAATAACCCGGGTGAAAAAATCAAAACTGATTGATGATAAAGAATGTAGATTTGTTTTCCTACAAAATACTAAAAACTAAATATAAAATACTAAAAAGCATCGTCAACATGAGAAAAAAATTGTGGGCCCATTTCTCTTAGGCGAATGTGCATTTAGTATGACAAAAATTGATTAAAAGAAAATTAATAATAATTTATAAATAAAGAAATAAATAAGATGTACACGTATAACTACGTAAACTTAAACTCTGATTATTTTTTTATTACTATTTTGTAAAATAAAGTCGCCTACCTATAGAGACATCCACGGAAACGGTAATGATACTTATTTAACAAGATTCACATTTCGACACTTATAGCGACAGTAATAGTATTATAGACGCATTGAAATTACAAATAGATTTAGAAGAAAAATAAGTATATTTTATTACTGCAAATTCCGCAATGGCATAGATTCTGTATTTCCTATTAATTTAGACGCGTTTGTGACGATACGCCTCGGCGGATAGTTGTGTACTTTACACGTGAACAAACTGAACAACACGAGTTTGGCGGTCAAGGATCCGCGGACCTCACAATCGATGAGACCCGAGTTCAAATCTCGCTAAATTAAGTGTGTTATATGTACTTTGAATGGTCAATGTGATCCAAGCACTAACTTAGTACAGGCGTTTATTATTTAAAAAAAATACTTATAGTGAACAAATATTGTTATATTAGTTACAAACATTTCTTGGAAACAGTCCGTCCCTTTAAGAATCGTGAGGCAATTCCAAGGGTCAAAGGTTATAAAGGTAATTGTTTCCGCATTTGGACTTCCAAATAAGTAAATCGATAAACTCTAATCACATTTTTAGTAAAGGCCGAAAAGAAACATTTCTGTACATTTCTATCAGGACAAAAACCCCTTAAGGCCGACTTACTCCCAGAAGGCTTTCAATAGACCCGGATATTTACAGCCTAAGGCGAAGAACGTAATCTATTGATGCCACATATCTGGAAACTATTAATAGTTAAGTTCATCAGAAGAGGTGTTCAGTACTAATTTAATACGATTAAATATAAAATAGAATTCCGAATCTTTTTTTTAGCCCGGCATATGACAAGACAAGACGTTTCGGGACTAGTTTGAAAGTAGCCAGGTATAACGAGAGGAGTGTGCACTGTCAATGTAGATGGTACATGCTCGTCTCCTCAAGTCCGCAGCATAGTGAAGGCGACTGCTGTCCATAGAGATTTCTCTGTAGTAGCAGTTGTTTCAACTCATAAACCGCACTCTAGCTTTACACCAGGCCGAGTGTTGTCACATGCCGAGCTACAATAAAAAAATATATCATCAATCAAGCCTCTTAGGTAGGCATTCTCCTTTAGAAACCGATTTCTTATTTTGAAAGCCTTTTTTGTTCGTAAAAATACTGGAAACCGTTTAATGAAAATGTAAACAAATTGGATGTTAATATCTATTAGTTGTACAGCTGTACTTAATTCATTAAACTACTTAAGAGTCACTTAGTGCACGTCAAAGGCTTTTACTTCTCGACATTATGATTATGACCTATCAAGATAAATTAGTAAACTAAATACATTTGTACCTGTAAGTTACTTTTATGAATAGCTCAATAATAAATATAATATCAGAGAAAGTGGATTTTACATAATAAATAAATCATAAACGAGAGGAGTGTGAACTGTCAATGTGGATGATGCACACGCATCTCCTCAAGCCGCCATAGCGGAGGCGACTGCTGCCTGTAGAAATTTATCTGTAGTAAAATCGTCTACACCTGCGTTAGCGTTAATATTACTGGCTGCGCTATAGTTAACGTGTTAAAATGTACAGCATTACATTTAAACATTTAAAGTTTTGCTCGAGTTAGCGTTTAACGTGTAATGGCAATAACACTGACATTAATAGAACAATGCATTAGTCTTGGCCACATTAACGTAATGCATTAATTATTTCGTTAATTAACGCGTTAAGATAAAGCTGGAACCGTAGCGTCGTAGATATTTATAGTACATTATATATTAATTTAACAGTAAATTATAATATTTATTTATTATAATGCATACAGGTAATTCCTACAACCGGGAATCATTCATAAATAAATAGATACATATTGTTATTTTATTTTTAAAAATTAAATTATAAACTTAAGTTAAATCGTTATAAAGTAATAGATTTCTAAATAAAACCTAATCTACCCTGACATTTTCAAATATAAACCAAGTCAAAGCAAATGAGAAAGTGAGCAAAATGTAAAATTTTATTAAAAAAAAGTCTAATTCGGTCGGAAGCGGCATCGCGGCAGTGAGACGGAAGGAGTGTTGCAATAATGAATTTTGAATCTGGATAGAAATTGACTTTTTCCTTGACTCAAATGGACTCACAAAATAACTTTTTTAGGCAATCGAATTTTATTAACACTAAATTTATGTCTTATGATTATAATTTATTAATATTGTATAATAAAAAGACTTTAAATTACAAAATATGTATATAAATAGTGATGAAAATTGAAATGAAAAAAAAACGCTAATCAAGCGAAAGCGTCGATAGCTTTTTTTTAAGCTTAACAGTCAAGCGTTTGTACACACCCTGCCAGATGTTAAACAGTGATGCGGCCTAAGGTGGAGCCTGCTTGCCTATTTTGAAGAGACCCATGTTGTACGTGTCGGGAAACATAGACACTGGGAGGGAGTTCCACCGTTTTGCAGTACGCACGAGGAACGTGTTGTCAAAACGCCTCGTACGCACTTTAGGAACTTGGACCATAAATGGATGGTACCGCTCCGGGTGCCTGGACGTCCGATGGGACGGTCAGAACTAAGTTGTGTATCTCTTGCGCACACTCCCCGAAATGTATCCGGTAAAAAACTGACAAATAGGCCACTGCGAAAGTAGAGGACATAAGTTCGCTAGTTCGCCCCCACCTCAAGTTCAAGCTGTTATCTGAACGTTGACTTTTGCCTAAAATTATTTAAAAAATAATAGATATTTATTAATTAAATTAAAATTATTTTATTTTATTTATTTAAGAGAAAATACAGCGACAGGCAGAAGCAGAAACAAAGAAGCATTAAAACATAGATACAATAGATTTTACCCGCTACCAAATAAATTTCCCACTATGTACCTAGTTGATCAAATATTATTTTTACCATCGCAGTAGATATATAAATGAAGTAGTTCTTCTACTAAAGTAACGATCCGCAGACTGCCATGAATAAACGAAGTCTCAAGAAACCTTTCCAGTTAGGATGAAGCAGCTCGCCTAGCGTAGACCATAAAAGGAAACCTGCCAAGTCTAGATGACGGGCTCGGATACCGTCGTCAGTTCTCGTCACAAATCAGCCCGCAAAAAGAGTACTTTTATTTGCTTCCATACCATGAATACGTGCTTGAATATTCCTTTTAGCTGATTGCAACATGCCAATGAGGATATGTTGCGGCTTAGAAGTATCACGATTCCTCGTAAAAGATAATTATACAATCCTTCTACCATTTTTATTATCAAGATTTTTTTTTTATTTAAATGCCTATACTAAGCTATTATAGTTTTTATTATAACGATATTCTTGTTTTTCTCTTTACTAGATAGTGCTTTTATATCTTATACTAGATATGTAACATACATACCTATTAATATTGTTTATCAAAATAGACCCACTGGAATGCAGACCTTGCAGGCCGGATTGGTGGTGCCGAGCAGAGTAAGCCCCTGTTCTAGACAATAAAACCCGGGACTCATATGCGTGTGTGGCATGTGGCGTGTTTCCTCGGGCCGGCAAAGCAGAGGTGAGTCTGTATTACTCTGTAGTAGCAGTTGTTTCCGTTCATGGACCGCACTCTAGCTTTACATCAGGCGGAGTGTTGTCATATGCCGAGCTACAATAAAAAAAAATAGGTGACGTACGTATATAATGCATGCAATATTATCTAAAGAAATGACATAGATAAGCAATAACGCTCCCCATGTGACGCGATAGAAAAGATGACCACAGTCACCTTTAGGACTTTAGGTTACGCTTTTTTCATGTCCGATATATGAGGTTTGCACCTCTAGTATATACCTATATCTCTATGTAATCATATATTGCATACTTACTATTAAAGCGCATTTCTATAAATGTATATTTTGTACATCTTCAAAACATGAGAGAATAATTATTAAATTCAAGATGCAGAGAAATACTTGGTGACGAGATGAAAAGATGCAGCGTCGTGGAAACGACGAACACTGCAATTGGCATTGTTCTCATATTCTTGTAACAAAGAACAAGAATTTACATTTGCTTCTTTGTAATTGTTTTAAAATTATTCGTAATCATATTATATAAAGCTCGATTACCACTGACTCACTGACTCACTGACATATATTATAAAGCACTTGCCAGGGGGTTAGAGAGATGATTCTTTTTGGGCCGTATAGAGGGCGTTCCCGTGACCCCAGGAAAACCTCGACTTTGACCGGAAGCGGACTCTGGACCGGAAGTGACGCCGATATCTCGGAAACGGAACGAGATAGGGCACAAGTGCCGGAACAAAAGTCGTAGGGAATGCCCTCTAATATCGAAATCCATAATTTGTTTTTTCAAAAAAAATTTTTTTTTTCAAATTACCCGAAAAATAACTTTTTCAGCGCCGCGAAGCGCGCCCAAAAAACTAGTTATATTATATAAAGCTCGATTACCACTGACTCACTGACTCACTGACTGACATATATTATGAAGCACTTGCCGGGGAGTTAGAGGGGTGATTCTTTTTGGGACGTGTAGAGGGCGGTCCCGGGACCTCGGGAAAACCTCGACTTTGACCGGAAGCGGACTCTGGACCGGAAGTGACGTCGATATCTCGGAAACGGAACGAGATAGGGCACAAGTGCCGGAACAAAAGTCGTAGGGAATGCCCTCTAATATAGAAATCCATAATTTGTTTTTTCAAAAAAAAATTTTTTTTCATAACTACCCGAAAAAAAACTTTTTCAGCGCCGCGAAGCGCGCCCAAAAAACTAGTTGTTTTATAAAAACGAGCTGTCTTCTGTACCTATACTAGAAGATTAAAATGTAACAAGAACAATTCTCTATATTTTTTTAACAATTCAAGATGTCTAGCCGTGTGAATTTTTCTATAAAATAAACATTAAGAAATACTTAGTGACGACCACACAAGAAGAATATGCAAGTTGCAATATATGTTTATAAATTATGAATTTTAACCACATACTTGAAAAATAATAATAATAAATAATAACTCGCCTGAAGTCGAAGCTACCACACGTCTCCTGAGGATGCCACGTGGAGTGGCGAAACACATCGAGAGGTATTTGCATGTTGGTGAAGGGTCTAACATTCACAGCTGATGTGACTGTGTACCTACCCTCACTAACATTGACTAGCGAAAATTAGTTACAAAGTAGTGTTTAAAAAGTAATTATTATTATGCTTTTTTTTGTAGGTACTGATAACAATTCACGCGCAATTTATATTATTTATTTTATTTAAAGTAATATGGGTACTTAAAAAACCTGTAATTAATCTGTTAGTTAACACGTTACGTAAACAAAAACAATAATTATAATAAACAACTACGTTTTCTTTAACGGGTAGATAAGTATATAAATTAAAATGAGAAATAAAATAAATTGTAAATGAAAACAATGGAAGTGAGAAAGTGATCATTATCTAAAATGATTGAATTTCCTATTTTCTCAGCATTCAATTAACTTATTGAAAATGTTATTACCGGGGGAACTGCTGTAAAAGATGTCGCAATCTAAAATAAAATAGTAATTTTATATACCATTAAATTTGTTTATGAGAAACGATATTGCTCATTTACTAAATTACGCCATTGTTGGAAGTGTCTAGATCACAAACAAGACACCATTGATTGATTAAACTAGATTACCAATCGGGTGCTATAAGTAGAAATCCGTCCTCAAGCAATGTTAATTTTTTCTGCCAATTCAGTGGTTTTAGTCGCTATATCAGCGATAGGCTGGAAAGTCCGACACAAACGTAGCTACGCGCGATAGGATTTTTTAATTCTCAGCTATGCATGACACACGATTTTGATATCCGACTCTCCCATGGCTTGATCAAGAACATTTCTTATACCGATGGCTTTTCTGACCTTGATTGCTGGTCGGCGGCTAAACTATGCACCGGACGACCTTGCACGCCTGATTTAATACCCAACAAAATAAGTTTTTGCAATGCACGCCCTTCGTCTTATTATTTTATTTCCAGTGAATAATAGGAGCGAAAGGGACGCAAAACATACGAGGCGAACCGGTTGTCTGCAGAGAAAACGCCGGAAGCCTTTCTCTTGTACCTCAGTTGATAGAAAGTATGCCTATATGCATAATAGACAATACTAAGCAAGATCTAGTAACTCATGAGATAAAACGTTCTTATAAATTTAGTTTTATTGTCTTAGTTTCATTATCAAGTTGTATTGCGAAAACTTTTCCAATATTGTGTTGACTAATAGGTAACTTTAAAAGTTTTTTCCTTAACAGACACAAAACTTTTAAAACTTTTAAAAAACTTTTTTTAAACTTTTAAGTCATTGTAGTTTTTATTTTAATCAGAAGCATACTTCGTTATAAATAAGTAACTTTTAATCGTTAAAGGAACAGCTGTTTATTTATTATTTATTAAGACATCAACATTCGTATATATATGTATACTAAACTGTACACCTAGATTTAAGAAACAAAATTAAACAAAACTAGAAAAACAATACATGAAAAAATTTAATCAATTAAATAATAAAGTATGAAGATAAACGAAAACAAAACACGAAAGTAATTAAAAAATAAAATTAATGGATTATGCATTAATTAGATAGTATAATTAAAATAATAGATTGCTTTCGCCAATAATAATAGAGAAGCTCGTGTTATTTCAAAGTTTCAAGACTTCTCCTGTTTTCTTGGAGAACTTCAGTAACTCTGGGACCGGGTTATACGCGGTATTGTCGTCGTCAAAAGCGAGATCTCTCAGAATAGAGTCAAGAGTGCTTGTAACGTTCCCAAGATGTTCTTTAGTGGCGACGAGTGGGTCTCACAGACCACGTATGTTTCACTTTCTCATTGTCAGTTTGCTCGTAGCATAACCCTGTGAATGTGTTTCAAACACACAACAGTGATGTTGTAACATAGACTAGCATGACTTACGCTTTTTGAAAAATCTACGTTTATTAACTAAATTAAAGAAGTACAGTGTTTTCTTAGGTTTTGCATAAACATGTTTTAACTTAATAAAATATTTATATTTTATTCTTACTTAGGTATTAAATTATGATTAAAATTGGGCAGAAGCAGAGGAAAATTAACACGGCACGACAGCCTAAGCTGAGATAATAATAAAACAAATGTAGTGCTGCTAAAACGCCAAAAAATATTCAAAAAATAACAAACCTCAAGTAATGAAGTATGCGAAGTATCCTTTGGTGTGTGGGTTTGCAAATTTGTAGTAAGCGATATATGCAATTAACATTCAAGGCTGTGAAGCATGGGATTGCTGTCAGGGATCATGGCTGGCATCAATTGCATGCATTTCCGTGTTATTGACATTGCATAGGGATTTACCCACGACTTAACAATGCTTTCTGAGCTATACATTTTTTTTTTATTAGTAATTAATACCCGCAAACATCGTATGCGATTCGTATTATGAATTCCCATCCATATCTAGGGAACCTCTAAAAACAGCGTTTCTACCCACGTTAACCCTAAAAAAACGCTAAAACCTTCCATAATAAACGGGCTTCTCTTACGCTGAAAGAATATGAAAACAGTATCTTATATAGAACCTATTCTATGCTACATCAAGATCCCTTTAACCGTCTGAGCGTATCTAATTGAAAATAAATCAAAATATTTGGACATGGATTCATCGAGAGACAAACATACTTTAATTTAATTTTTTAATATTAGTATTGTTACTGATTGAAACGATTCCGCCTGAGGTGGAAATGTAATCCACGTCTTCCGCTTTGTAGAAGATGCTCCACTCGTAAGCTTGTGTGTCAAAACTTCTCTATTCTATCTTTACATCAGGCAGTTTTCCACCCAATTCAATTAACATGTTCGCACAAAACCTACGGAAGCAAAAAGAAGTGTGTAAGAGTGATAAATTAAAAATTAATTAAATAAAGTGTGAAGTGCGTCAGAAACCTCTGCACACCAAAATAAGGCCAATTTAATTGTTACGCTTGGTACAATTCGATGTACTTTCAGTTTGATGTCTTTGTACTAAATGAAGGGGTTAGATTAACAACCGCTCTAAAACTTAATATAAACAAAATAAAACAGGTATTTTACCAAATTAACTATACACTTATACTATACTTTACTATAGTTATAATTTTGACATTTGTATTGATATTGGCAGTCCTAGAGATACGAACCAAACTTTTTGGCGGCTCCGAAGTTAGGCACAGGTCGCTGCGTACTACACAAAATAAGACATCAGCGGAGTTCGACGAGGTAAGAGGGAAGGGCACACACCCGCTACACCGTGTTACATTTTTTTATTGTAGCTCGGCATGTGACAACACTCCGCCTGTTGTAAAGTTAGAGTGCGGTCCATGAATGGAAACAACAACTACTACAGAGAAACCTCTACAGGTAGCAGTCGCCTCCACTATGCCGGTTTAAAGAGACAAGTATGTACCATACAGATTGACAGCGCACACTCCTCTCGTTATACCTGGCTACTTTTAAACTATTCCCGAAACGCAACTAGGTCACTCCACGGGTGTTACATTCGAAAGTGGTGGTACTACCCCAGGACGGCAGACTGGACAAATAACCATCATCAGTCTGCCTACTACTCACTCACATCCGTGCCCGGCACACATTCGCCCGTTCCTCTTCCAAGTACAGTCGATCTCAATATCGTTTCTTTATTATATTCTTTTGTATATTCTATACATATTGAAGATTTGACTTAACTATAAATAAAAATGAATTTTCTTATTGTAAAATTGACTGTACCTGTAAGTAGCTCCCGCAGCCAACTTCCCAGACGCTATAAAGTTTGAATCGACCTATACCTCGTAACGTAGGTTAAATTTTGATCAATCTCCGTAAACAAGAAGTATGTTACTTACCGACTGTATGCAAATGCATAGGATACTGTTTCGTGGGAATAATAACGGATTAAAGAGTTGCATTACCGAGTGCAATATGCAAATGGAACCCTCGTTTCCGGCGTTCGTTTCTCATTTCCTAATGAGTAGCATTCGCTAATTGTATGGGGAATGTATCGAGGACAGTTTTGGTGGATAATGTTTAAAAATAACTTACGTAGCTTCTGTCCTTTTTTATTAAAATAGATATCCGTACCTAAGTATATATAAAAATAACACAACGTATAGAAAAAAAAATTAATAGAAATATTATAATAATAATAAAAAACTTATTTTATTATATACTATTCTTAATATAGTACAGATGCCACGCGCCGCCATCTTGCAATCCCATTCTTTAGTTGACCAAGTAGTAGAATCCTTTCAAACGATCTAAATGTTGAAGCAATGTGACAGTTTAATAATAATCTAAGAGTAGAATCTAGTCTTCAAAGAGATGGAACTAAAGACAGAAATATCATCGTCTAAATCAAAGATACTTTAGGTAAAAGCACGGATTACCTATTTACACAGATTATTGGTTCATTATGGATACTTTTATTCAAACTCATAAAAATGAGATTAGGCATCGTTACCCAGAAATAACAAATGAATAGACATGAAAAGATTTGCAATTATTTTACAACAAAAAGGAGATAAATTATTCCGGCGATCTCTCACAAAATTTACATTTAATTATACTCAGAAATATCTATAACACCACTGCAAATATTTGGTAAAACAAGAAAAACAATTAACTAGATTTACCGTAGCATAACAAACTGCCAGTTTTCGGTGTAGCATATTCCCAATTAGTGACAGTAAATCCTCGCGCTAGTGCTTCGGTTCGCGTCGAAAATCGTCGATTATAACATTAACAAAATGTAGGGAAACGGGAAGCCGGAAACCACCGGGCTGCCATAACGGATATTATTATGACGTCATTGTTACTACACTCAACCACGCATACTTCCTCTCCAGAGAATATTTAAGTGCACGCGTGCTATACACATACGAGTATGCATATATTTTTAATCAAAATAAGTTCACTTAACTCTTTAAAGGACCTAAGTTTTTTTTTCTTAAAATTTTGTATTTAATGTCTATTATGTGCTAAGCTTGTGCTTGTATCTATACTGAACCCATTCAAGGATATCCTGTGCTATGGGCGTCAGGACAAGAACAACACAAACACCCAGACCCGAAACAATTACATACATTTTGTATCGAAGTTTGAACCCGGGTCCTCTAAAAACTTACAAGAAAATAGCAAAAAAAAATCCTCAAAATTAATAAATAGGTAAAATTAGAAAACCACAAAAAGTGGCTCCGTGATTTCGATTATTAGCCTGCTATCACACTAGTTTGCACAGGAAATAACAAATCACGTTTTTATGACTCCTATGAACCTTGAACTTTGAGAACGAAGAATGTTGGATATTTAAATAGGTGTTCAAAAGCCCGACGAAGCGTCGACAATGTAATATTATCATAGTATATCAGTGTTTCAATCACGAATATTCTAATATTGGTCGCACGAATTGACACTTCATCAAGATAGTGAATGTGCGATAGCCGGCTTTTAATAAACAGTTATTATAGTTTATTGCAACATTTATTATTCTATTTATAGGATTATCTTCAAATTATAGGAATAACACTTTTATGATTCTCGTTGCTTATAAACTGGGGCTAAAGTTAATTAGTTCGAATCGAAAACAAAATTCCTTCCGTATGTTTTGTTTTCGATTCGACTGTCAATTGGCCTTTGACCTTAACCCCTGAATGAGTATCAATATATGGTGGGAAAACGGGAAATACTAAAATTAAAAGTGAACAATTTGTTGAGCTCGCAATGGTAAACTTCATAGAAGTGCTTCCGCAGTGAAAGAGTGAGCGGAACGGACTGAGCGAGTACAAAGAATTAGAAAAATTGTCGTAAAGATGAACGGATTTCCAACAAAGTCCGTACGGCAAAAACCCGCTTTCCGTGAAACATTTTCTTGGTGTCAGCCTGGTATAAAGAGGATCAACAATTTTCCACTTTTAATTTTAGGCAGACTGATGATGGTTATTACCCCAGTCTGCTGTCCTGGGGCAGTACCACCACTTTCGAATGTAACAACCGTAAAGTGACCTTGTCGCTTGTCGCGTTTCGGGAGCAGTTTGAAAGTAGCCAGGTATAACGAGAGGAATGTGTGCTGTCAATCTAGATGGTGTATACTCGTCTCCTCAGGCCGGCATAGCGGAGGCGACTGCTGCCTGTAGAGATTTCTCTGTAGTAGTAGTGTTGTCATATGTCGAGCTACAATAATAAAAATAATAATAATCATAATGTTTTATGTAGGTGTAATCAAAATTTGTGAAAAGAGATCCTCATAAGGTATGGCGCGATCGTGCGACTGAGAGGTGCGAGCATTCTTCGATGTCCAGGTTATGCATAAAGTAACGAACGAAGGTTAAGACGAGCTCGTGACTCGCAGCGAGGAAATATTATAGACGGCACGGCGTGACCGCTTGCTCTCTTTAGTAATAATCCTGGGACCGAGTTAACGTAATTGCATGAAATCGCTTTTGTGGGTATTTCCTTACACAATATTTAAGATGGGATTACGTTTCCGCATTTAATCATTTGCACTTTGTTTATTGACAAATATTTAGTAATATCATGTAGATATTGCGAATATGGTCAACTCAAAATCGCAATATCATAAAACTGCATAAAATGGATTTGTGATAAACAACGCTTTGCGATAAGGCTCACGTTTTGCAATTGTTTTATAAATTCTACAAAATGTCGATTAATTCGAGTCGAGGTACCTACTTAATTGTGGCGTAAAAAACCAGTAATACGTTACCGAAATGTTGGGATCTTTCGAAGGGCAGTCGATGGAAATATGGAGGAATTTCGACGCGGTCACACGAGCGCTGTGTAGCGTTGTGGTCAGAGCATCCGCGCGCAAAGCGGAGGATTTAATCCTACCATATCAAACTGTGCACAGCGACTTTATTTCTATTTCATCATTTAAATATACTCGCAATTTAGATTTTTTTAAAATATAGGTAAAATAATATTGGTCATCCGGCATTGCGGAGGCGACTGAGTGCAGCAACCATTCACGGACAGCACCTTAGCTTTATATCGGGCGAGGTGCCGTCATATGCCGAGCTACTATGTTACAATGTGTGACATGCATCCAACACACACTATATGTAGCCTGATCTGAGGTCCAATTGCACCGTATGACTTAATTATTACTTTTACGTTAAAGTAATGCTTAAAAATAAAATTCGATTGCTTCAAAAAACCTGTCAGTTTTGACGTTTACTTTAACGCTAACCGTAACCAGCGAATTTTGGTTGGTCAAAGTTAAAGTAATAGTTAAACCAATGTCACTAACGTTAAGTGTATGAAAAGAAGCCAAATATGTTTTTCTATTAATTTTTCGGGAATGTACTCCTAATTACATCAATAACGATATGAATTTACACGATTTTGCAACGCGTGTGGAGTAAATGTAAACGTAACCGTCATCCTAAAATGTAACAGTAAAAGTAACTTTAACGGGTCGTTTGGTGCAATTGGATCTGAAAAGGATAAACTATCGAGCAAAATTGATATGTAAGACTGTACACAAATTACTCGAGTACAATAAGAACGCAGGTTATGTTGATTGCAATAACGACCCGGTGTATGAGTCACACTGTATGCGACAGTACAAATGAAAGTGCAGCTGCTAACAATGCAACCTACGCTGCAATTAAATATCCCTGGCAAATATGTAATTTTCTTTGACTATATTATTATTTATCTGGTTCCCATAGTCTTCATTAGATGCCCATAACATAATGCTTGTGATTTGAATCTTTTCCGCGTCCGCCTGAATACAGCCCATGTGGCGAAATACAACTCCTATCTTAATTAATGATGGCACTGGCGCTAGGCGGTTTGAGGAGGCGAATGTCCACCATCGATTGACAGAGGTTACCCTTGAAATACGGTAAAAATTGCAGGTACTACTACTACTTAGCTCACGTCCTGTTCCTACTAGGGTAGGCAGAAACTATGGAGCGCCAACGACTAGAGAGAGACATACCACTTTCGCTTCGACCACAACCATTACTACCCTCATATAGCACGTCAGTTGAGGGTGCTCCTCACCTGACCCTTTCTGAACAGTTGACTAATTTGATAACTAAGGTTATTAATATTTATAAATGTGATAGTAACTCTGTTTGTTTATTACCTGTCTACTATTTATTAATTTAACTAAACAGATTTCGATATTTGACAAATAGATTGCATCCTAGGGGACGAACATAGAATACATTTTGTTCAAAAAAGAAACAAACTGAAGGTAGTGAAATAGGATATAAAGGTTTGTGTGGGGAACTCTTAATTTCTCAAGTTAAAAGCATAATAATGTTAGCAGTTAGTAATAAATAATTAAATACTCGTATTTAACTTGTAAAGCGTTACTTGAACGACATTTAGATAAAATCTGATTGATATTTTTGACAATTCATTTAAAGAATTTTATAGCAACATTGCTAATTAAAACTCGTTTAAAGATAGTTATCTAATTAAAGACAGGTCCTATGGTTACAACACGCCAGATACTTGGAACAGTTTCCGTTAAGCAAGCCTCAAATCGATCGACAGATAAACTATAAACAAGATCAGACTAATGATCGATAATTTATAGCGTGTAAGAATTTCTATGGATGATAACGGTTAGATAAAATAAATTCCAATTGTAATGGAAGTACCGAAGATGTAGGTAGATGTTAAAATAAAATAAAGATATTGTTCTTTCTCAATATCTTTTTTTTCATATGACAACACTTGCCTGATTTTAAACTAGAGTACAATCCATGAATGAAAACAATTGCTACCACAGAGAAATTTATGCAGGCAGCAGTCGCCTTCGCTATAGTCACTTAGAATTGAGTTTTTGAATTAAACGGCACATTTGAAACGTTGATTGAAGGTTTAGAGATGTTATGTATAAACACAAATTAGGATTTTCAAAGATTTCAATGTCAAATCTCGATGTATATATATGACGAGATATATAAGATTTGATCGGTGTCAAAACTTTGTAAATGTATGTACTTACATAGTGCCAAACGCGCAAATACGCGTAATTTTAATATTATTTTTCATCTGATTTATATGTATATATATTTATAATATTGTCATTGCTGCATCTATTTAATTAATACTATTTATTTATTTTACTATTCTTACACATTTACTATTCTTTGTCACACCGTTCGCGTTCACCTGCCCCGGGTTCCAGCTGAAAACCAGCGCTACGACCTGCCTCGTGTAGGTCCTAGCATATGCTGAGCTGTGCGCACTAGTGAGGTCACGCGTCTTACTGCTAGACCACGGCCGCTGCTAATACTAGCAAATTGTTTTAATCCCACAAAAATAGCAGTCTAATTAAAACGGGTGATATTAGAGACATCAATGAGAAAAGCTTGAACGAAAATTAAAGGGTCAAACTAACTTAAAGAAACCAAAAGTTATTCATCAAAATTAAAGTGAACTCGACAGCAATTACTGAAGCTTGTTAACTTTAATGATTATTGTGTCAACGGTTACTATTAAATACAAAGGAAAGGGTAGGTCGGAAAAGGGGATACAGGTGCAAAATAGACACGTGTCGGGTAGATATGAGAATGCATAGTAGTAATTAAAAAGGGGACTTAAATGCCACTTGTCTTCCCTCATTCGACAGTGACCCAGTCCTTTAGACGTTACGACGAGATAGCCATGTCAATTAAGTTAAACTACAAGTTTCGAAGGTAATTTTTCTCTATATTAACTTGGCACGTGGCCACATACAGTCGATGTTAAGCTATAGTGCGATTTATGAGTGGAAATAGCTACAACAACGAAATGTCTGTAAACAACAGTTGTCTCCGCTGTGCTGGCTTGAGGAGACGAATGTGTACCGTCCAGGTTCACCAGCGCATACTCCCATTAAACCACCAGCTACTTCCAAATTGATCCCGAAACGCGACTAGGTCACTTCACTGGACGACATACTGGGCTAATAACAATCATCACTTTGCGCATACAGCTCATTATTTTATTAAATAAAAAATATTTTAAATTTAAGTCACGTACTATGAGTAAATCGTTCAAGGCAATAATACGACAAACTGATGTGTACTAAGTTAACTTAGTGTTTAGCGACCAAAGTACATTATATAATATAACATAGTTAATGTAACTACCAATGGGTACTGGTCAGAATGTAGCATAGTTTAACGCGGGCCTCATCGATCGTGAGGCCTTATCGCTGCAAACATTTAAAGGAGAATGCCCATTTTCGGGCCCACTTGATACCTAATAGTTTGGTAACAAAACAATAGTTCTTACTAAACATTCTAAAATAATTTCTTTTTTTTTTTAATTCATTTTAATTATATCAACACATCATTTACCAATCAATAGACAATGTTTAATAACATAAAACCAGATATCACCAATTATTAAAGCATTTAATATAATAATAACCTCAAATATTGCATTAGAAAACATCTAATTACTCAATAACCCGGGTGAAATAATTAAAACTGATTGGTAATGAGGAAGTAGATTTATTTTTATACAAAGTTAACTAAAATCATCAACAAACGCCTATTTTCCTTAGGCGATTGGGCATTCTCCTTTAAATAAGTATTTTTACCAACAATATACCTAAATAGGTATTAGTATATTTTAGGTATGTGAGAAGAGATAAAACATTTAATAATAATCATTGGAAAATTGTCTCAAACTAGTTTAATCCCCATCGGCGTGTAATGCGGTGGTGTATAAATTATCTTGGTGACTGCGTGGTATTATTAATGTTATAGGTCTACTCGTACTACTTGGAAACTAGTTTCTAGAGCCGCTGTTAAATGATCTGGTTAAAACAGAAATGACATCAGGTACAAAAGTCTAAGACGACAAATTAGGTTATACTTCACACACTGAAATTATGTCTATTAAATATTTTATATTAAAACTGAAATGCTATGATCCTTTTTATATATGTTAAATTAGCAATTGCTGTTATCACCAACTTTATTAAAAAAAAAATCAATAAACGGCAAAAAAGTATTCTATACCTAATTCTAGACCGTATATTGTGGTTTTAATAATTTAAATTATTAAGAGGAAAACTACAAAAAAAACTAGTTAACCTATACAAATCTGTTTTCTAATTCTATTTTTATATCGAAACACAAACGACAATAAGCGTAAAAGTAACAAAACTGGTTTTCTAAAATTCCATTTTCATTCTCTAAACTAATCTATGTATACGCGTCAAGCCCATAGCCAATTCTCTCATAATTGGGGAGGTGTATCTGGTGACAGCTGTCTTTTTTTACATATTTTTGGATAATATAGATTAATTTAGTCGACACGTGTTTCTGGAAAACTTTTATAATTACTTTGTTCTTTTTTTTATTAATTTTCGGCTGGAACTAAACCATTGCCAATGAACAAGAAAAAATAATGGTATGTCAAAAATACAAAAAAAACTTGTTTTAAAAAAAAATCCTATAGTTTTATCTTATAAATTACAGTTATAATGATTCGTATAAAAGACGGTTATTGTTAGGAAACGCAAACAAAAGATATTTGACAAATTTGTGAGGTGATAACCATTTGCAGCAAAATAATCTAAAAAAAACTGTTAGGTTGGTACTTTGTCTTCTATGTTGTCAAATGTTTATGACTGTCCGAGAAAGGTCGATCGCGTGTCATTACAGTTTTTCAAATATCTCTACGATTTTTAAGTTATTTCAGACGAAAACAAAAAAATACATCAAATTTTTTTATTATTATTTTTTTATTTAGTTCGTCATATGAGGTGCCTCTTCACACTGCGCTTGAAGGATCCCATGTTATAGGAAGGAGGAAAGGCGTGACTGGGAAGGTCGTTCCACAATTTGATGGGACGACAGAAAAAGGCCTGCAAAATTGAAATGATATATATCTCGATTTAACATGTGTTAGTTTTTGTATACCTCGCCCATCGAGCGTAATACGTCCACAGACTACATCCTACTACCACAATTTATTTAGACATTCTGGCAGTTAATTTAATATGAGATTATTTCGAAGTTGTTGTGAAACATAGAGCATATGAAATGAAACATGGTGGCATTTCATCCATTAAAACGCCATTCGTTAGAATAAATGGAAAATCTTACTTCGTTAGTTATTAATTACGTTATCTAAAATAGAATTCTTGATGAGTGTTGGAATTTATAACGAAGTGTTTCTGTCAATTAGATTTACTATATTTTTATGAATTCATTACTTTTTATAGTTACATTTTAAATATAAATAATATAATATGTTTCAATAAGTTCTTTCTTTTTGTTTTATATGGCATTATAACAATTTGCCAGTGTCAAAGTAAATATTTTTTTGCATCAAGTTAATATTGTGCATCACGAGTCATTCATTCATCATACTAAACAGTCAAGTCAAAAATTGTTCCAGTAAAGTGGTAGAATCCTTACTGAAACTTCCTACGGAGTTTTGGAGGGAAAATGGAAACACAGGTTCTCTTCTTTTGAATTATTTGCCTACACTCACGCACGTTCACGAACACTTAATGGTTAATAATCCACCATTATTACACATTAACACTCGAAGAAACACAAGTTTAGGAAAATAATTCAAAACAGATAACCTGACGTCTTAAGATGGCCGCCAAAACTCTCTTTCAATAAGTTTAAAAAATCTAAACTTCTTTTTTTGTTGCTTGTCCTATCTTGGGAAGGCAAAGGGTACACAGCCAATACAGCTATTATGATTATTTAGTACTATATTTTCTTTGTACATCGACTTGCAGATATTACACAATTTGATGCTCTTTTTCTAATCACGCTCCGGCTGATGTTGAGAGAGCGCATTATGTCTTATGTTAAGCTACACGGTTCATGCAGCCTTCGCTATACCGAGTTTTTAGACTATGGAGTATGCAGGGACCGAGTTGACATGTCACACTCCCCCAATTATAGTATATTACTCGAATCATACGCACACTGATTTAGCAAAGTAACAAAACAACGAAATATAATGTCAATTTATTTATTTTTAAACTTGTCAACAAAATAGTAAAATTGTACGAGTAAGTTAGTTTACATATTGTGACGTGGCCGGGTGAATTGTCGCCAAATACTCCAAGAAAGCGTCAAATTGTAAAACACCACTGCAAATTGGTGCAAAAACATGAAGAATTTACTACACGACATTGGCAGAATTGTTATTATTATGACATCTGAGGTCATTTAACAAAAGAAGAAGAAGTTAGTTTACTGTAAGTTTATCAGAGCATGATTAGCCTTGAAGGGGCCGTCAAACATTTCTAATCCCTTTGCAGTTGTCTTCGAATAGTTTTCTTTGGGGATTTAAGCAAAGGCATTGTTCCACTTCAGAATCCATTGTCGTGAGATTGAAGATAGGAGCGACAATGAGGGCACAGCAATTAAATGTTGCCATTAGATGGTTGAAACAATTCACAATGGCTCGTCAGACACGTGAGAGGAATCGCACCGTTTGTTTTTTTAAATTTTCAACCTAGTGCTAATGATAAATACGTAATATTCAGCCACACGTGTTCATTACTCTAATTTGATATTAGATTTATTAATAATCTAACATACATGTTTAGGGAAGGTCCCAGTTTTATAAATTTTTTTTTTTAATTCTCCCATTCTGGGACGGCAAAGGGAACAAAGTCCATACAGCCATGTCTTCAGTAATATAATATATATCTCATTTGTAGTAAATTCTTGAAGTTTTTACATCAAATTGCAATGGTGTTTTACAATTTGACGCTTTCTTGGAGTATTTGGCGGCAATTCACCCGGTCACGTCACAATATGAGCGTTTTCACGGCGTGGGATAACCACAAAAAAAAACCGCTTCTGTTGCCTCATATAGAGTGAATTTTAATGTTTCCACAATTACTCACATGCGCAGCATAAAATTACGCAAAATAACACCAATTCTACACAATAATAACCACTAAACTAATTAAGGAAAGGGATAAAAAAAACACCCCAACCTTCCCGGGCAAAAGCGCGCCAAACATTCCATAATTTTTTTTTAAAATTTAATAGGCAAGTGTTGAATGTGGGAATATTATAATATAATCTGCCATCAAAACCAATACTAATTACTTTAGAATGTAAATTAGGTTGTTATAGTTTCCAAACATTGATTGATTGACGTTTAAGTGCTAAAAAAAATAAAATACGATAAAAATAGTGTTACTTCATGATTTATTTAAGTAAGTGTTTAAAAAAGCATACAAATAGGTGTACGTAAAGTGTCATAGGCTTTAAACAAAGTACTACTTAAATTGTACATATTGCAAAACTATTACAAACTTAAGAGGGAATCATGCAGGTACTTAAAGTGAAGCAATCTAAAGGTCCGTCCCTCCCATCTATGATGAGGTATATTAGCCTAACCTATATGTACAAAATTACGTAACTTAAATGGATTAAGCTATAAAATTTATAATCTATAATAATTTAGATAACGTTCCCATTGAGTACTGTTTTATATAAGAATTTCCAGAAAATATTATCAACTTAACTAGTGTTATTACTCAATGGTTGTTAGATTTTAATCAAGCGTAGGTTTTGGGATAATTTCACAAATCAAGTAATAATCTAACTGATAAGGCGAGACCACGTGAAAGCACGCCGGAGCACGCGTGGCCGCGCCCTGACCTCAATGAACTAAGCAAATTACAATTATGGACATGGTATTCTAATTCAAAAGCTATATCTATAAGGGTCTTCATGAATCATAGAGAACGAACTTACATTCAAATTCAGATGATAAACTAAACATAAAATTAATATTTAAAAAACATACGTGAAAATTAATATAGTGATAGGAAAGGTTTAAAATGCGTGGCGATCCGGTAGCAGCGGATATTATCAGACAAATCAATGAAGTGAGCATAAAAAAAAACTTTTTTTTAACTTCACGCACCCACTAGTACACTTGCCGATTCACAAAACTGGTTCCTCCGCCCCGCCTCAACACATCCACTTGATCTTGAACCGAGTGTTGGCCAACTTTCACAAGATTCCATGCGAGGCCCACTCCCTCATGGGGGGCAACTGCGTGAGAACATCCGATAGCAAATGTCTTCGAAGATCATCGGAAATAGAGAAGTAAGGATCAACATCTTCAAAAGATGCGACGACAAGCAGCTTGTCTCAATTTACCCGTGACGAGTAAATCACTAAACTGGTCATAAAATCTACAGTATTTAATTTATAACTCGGTAATACATCATGTGGTATTTGTAAGGTAATTTTAGGTTCACTATTATAAGAGTGTGTCTCATTCAGGAAAAAAAAGGAGATCAATATAAATCATTTTTATTAAAGCCTAAGGGTTCATTACCCTATGCATCCCAGGCTTCAGAATTCATCAATTAGATACCTAACATACCTAGGTTTCTTTAAATTTTGTACCATTTGCCCTTTCACGCCCATTTAAAAACACAATAATCAATAGTAATGTAATTACACATTAACAAAAGTTTAAAAACATGATATCTCCAAAAAAGATATCCATTTTTGCATATTTTAGTTTAAATAATGGCAAACTTGTGATGTACGAGACGAAACGAAAATGAAGAAGTTTACAGTAGTTGTAGTAGAGCAGTAACGAAAACAAAAGTTGAATACAGATGTTTGTTTTTATTAAAACACTAAAATATTAAGAGTTTACAAAATATACATATACAATGGTGTTTAGATTAGCATTATCAGACGTGGCATAAAGGCTTGGGATATACATATATTTTTTATTATGCAAACGTGTTGAAAATAATAAATAGTTTCGTGAGATGCAGGTTAATTATGTGTTGTAAAATATAAAACAAGCTGCTAAAAGGTAAAGAGTAAATCGAGACTTATTTACGAATATCTACATTGTTTTCCTGCTTCATTTCGTTGCCACATTTCTGTAAATTTAATTTCGTGATGAAAAGGTAGGTATTTTTACATTAGCATTAATTTCTAATGATTCAAATAGGAATTTGTATGTATTTGTAGGTAAATATTAATTTAATGTCTGTACATTTCAAATGTTTATTTAGCAAAGTAGAGAAAAATTAATTGATACCAAAAGACAGTCTAGTATAGACAAAAAAAAAAACAATAAAAATAACATAATCATTGATATTTAAGTATTTGCTTAGATTTTAAATAATAATAGACATCGAATTACAAATTACGTATCGAGTCTTATACTTAATTAATTTTAGTATTACATGACCCAGATTTATTTATTCGCAAGGTTAAGTAAGTGCAAAGATTTGTTTATCGTTAATTATATTTTACGTATTTTTTACGATTAATGTTTTCTATTATCTATCTATACTGTCACCCTGTTAGTCGAGGGTTAGGCAGCTTTAAATATGTTAGAATAATTTAAAAGTAGTAAAAGTTAAATAATTTTAAAACGCGTTGATGTTTATTCTATGAACAATGATTTGAATACCTACTTAATAATATATGTTTACAAACATACATAAGAAATAAACGTAGGTAACTCCCACTATTACCTACTATATTTATTTTACATTACGGTTAAAACCTTTCAGATAGGTAGGTACTTTAAATTACTGACATTCTTTGCAAGATCGGTTGAGTTTTTTATACAATCTCATAGTTCCGTTACGTCTTACGTTTAAAAAAGTATTTATTAAAACTTACCCTGCTTTATATTGAAGTTGACCTCAAAATCCTTTATATTAGGCACAAAGCACACACACACACAAATTATAAAGGCAAAACCAACACCAAATCTTACACAAATTCCAATTTTAACTTTGCACTACCACTTTCAAAGAACCGAGAGAACACAGAGTTACCTGGCGTGATTTTAACCAGCATTCACCGATGTGAAGGCTCTATAGCCACCACTCCACTATGAACAACACTATCACTCAAAACATATTTAACTATAAAAAGCACAAATAACGGCTTTTTATTTAAATAAATCGAACTAAACTCGAGTAAACAAAACACTTTAGCCGAACATAAAATGCATCAAACACTCGACATCGAATACTGCTAAGTTAAAACTAAGTCCGCTACGGCAGCAAAAGACCGTTGATCCAGTTGAACGGTCGGTATAGGCTGGGGCCTGTTTTACCGTCTGAACATACCGATGCGCGCACGTCTCTATAGCTTTCTCTTTTTGTTTCGAGTATAAAGAAAAAGACAAAGTATAACTTTGTGTCCGTGTTGTTAAGTTAGTAGTGGGAGCACTGACAACCTGCGTGTGAGTGGTCGGCGCTGTCAATACAACCATAAGCAACAGGTGAATTAATAGGTATGTTTGCGATGGTAGTTTTTTCTATTGGTAGTTTTGTATATGTTTTCTATACCATAAGAAAACGTTTGAAAAATAATAATACCTTTTTTTAAAGTATGTAATTGTTTGTTTGTAAAATACTATTCATCTATTAGAAACATTAGAATTTAGTTATTTTTTTTATTTTAATTTTAAACATTACTATTAAAAAAATAGAAAATTCAAGTAACAAAAGTCCTGTCACGTACAGGGGTTGGCTTTTTAATTTTCTCATGCGACAATGCGAGGCGAGACTCTAATTAACTGTCGAGCGACAAACGAGCACCTTGCAAGTAATTTTCACTAGACATTGGAAAATATTACATGTCACTCCTACATAATAAGTACGTCGTTACATCTTCTATACACACCTACCCACATATCGACCTCCAGATTAAACTTTTCTAACTTATAAATCGCACTTTTGAAGTAACTTTTTAAATCCCTGTTTCAGATGACTATGATCATCTTTTTATGCAAAACAATGCATTTTACCTATAACTTTTTGTGTTGGTATTTTCTTGATTGGTGAAAAGTTTCGGGAATAGTTTGAAAGTAGCCAGGTATAAAAGAGGAGTGTGCACTGTCAATCTATATGGTACATGCTCGTCTCCTCAAGCCGGCATCATAGTGAAGGCGACTGCTGCCCGTAGAGATTTCTCTGTAGTAGCAGTTGTTTCCATTCATGGACCGCACTCTAGCTTTACATCAGGCGGAGTGTTGTTACATGCCGAGCTACAATAAAAAAAAAAAAAAAAGTGTTTTTTTTTTCAAAATTGTACATTAAAATATCTAACATTTACTTAAAATTTAAATAATAATTTATTAAACCTATTATAGGATAAATAATTAATACTTTTAATCTCCAAAAAAAACTAAAATTATTACATTAGGTTACGGCTATTGGTTTAAAAAAAAAAAAAAAGTGTATTTAAAGATCCAAAAATGGAAGAAGACAAAAAGAAGAAGTGATAAAGCGCCTAAATAATTTATTTGCTTGAGTTTTTGTCGGAATTTATTGTTATCTTTAGCGAATCGTTCGGAATTTTACAAATGAATATTCCAAATAGCAATTCCTCGTCTGTTACGCAATGGCCGATCGGAAAAACTAATAATCCGTTAGCAAGGAGAGGCGCCCAATTTGGAAGGAGTGCTCCTACCCATTAATCTTAGCATCCATCAGTCAGCCGTCTCGAAATCAGGCAAAAATAAAAGAAAGATTCCTTGCCTTACTTATAGATACTATGTCTATTTGGTAAACTGATAATGCGATTCTAGTGACAGTTTTATGGGACTCCTATAAACGAAATAAACAAATAACTTTACCCACTTATCTAGACTGCTGAACAAATTGTTTTAGGTCACGTTAAAAAAGTAGGCAATAAAACCCGTGAAGTGACCTTGTCGCGTTTCGGGAGTAGCCAGATATAACAAGAGGAGTGCGCACTGTAAATCCGGATAGTGCACAACTGCACATTCGTCTTCTTAAGCCGGCATAGCGGAGGCGACTGCTGCCTGTAGAATTTTATCTGTAGTAGCAGTTGTTTCCGTTCATGGACCGAACTCTAGCTTTACATCAGGCGGAGTGTAGTCATATGCAGAGCTACAATAAAAAAAAATTGTACTCACCGACATCGATGTATTTCAGTACAAACTGCACATCTGGTCCAAAATCTGATGCTACTTCTAAAGGGAGCTCCGTATCTTGCAACACATGAACTGAAATAAATTAAAATAAATATTTAATCTATTGGCACAAATAATCCACAGTATAATAAGGAGTCTGCCCTGTCAACGGGTGTGCACATTTGCCTCCTCATGCCGGCATAGCGAAGGCAAATACAACTTATTGACGGTTTCATAGCATAGTAATAGGTAGAATAAAAAAGGATACAGAAGAAAAAGTTGACACACTATTTAACACTAACTTTGCATTTAGCCAGTCTCCAAACAAGATCTATCCATATTAATTTAATGTATGCAACATAGTATTTTGTATTTCAGATCATGATGCACTTCCTGTTAACTTTTGCTACGAGATAGATTACTCTGTAGGTGGAACCAGTAAGTAGGTGGCGTCGTCGTCATTACTGCTTCCACACAATACATTTAAGCATTAGAAACTACTTAGATACATCCTGTTGCCCTAAATTTGTATATATTCACGCCTACAATCCTATTGAGTAGGCTAAACATTTTGGATGCACTGTAACTACTAATTCAATAAAAAAGAAGAGGCCGTGGTCTAACGGGAGAGGATGGATCTCACGATGGGACACGTGTTCAAACCTTACAAAATTCTGACCAGTACCACTGTTTTATATGTACTTTGAACGCTCAGTGCCGGTGGTGCAAGCACTAGCTTGGTACAATAATATTTTGTAAAGAAAATTAAATGTTAAAACGCCTATAAATTTACAACAAGCAATATATTAACAACGTGATACTATTTGCAATAACTAAACTTAAGGCGTAGTTAATATACAATTTTTACATTACTCCTTAGACAAAGGTAACATACCTACGCATTTCTAGGTAAAACGAAAATGAAATTAACTTACAAAAAACTTTATCAGATGAAATCCACGATTATGTGAAAGTAAAACCGATGTCGAAAGGAAATGAGACCTTTTCCCACACAATGTCGTACATCATTTTGGCTCGTAGCTAACGTCGCGTGCTATGCTTATCTTTGCAAATATGAGTTCATTATACAAAATTACTGTTGTCAGGTCGCAATTTGCAATTGCATGTTCGAGCTGATGACCATTAACTTCTTCCCGCGGTACAACCATGGAAATTAATATAACTAAAAGATAGGCAATAAAGATTACCTGGGCGCATCATTGTTACTATAAAAATATTATTCGTTCATAGCATTTAATTTACTTTAATTATTTTAAACATTTTATATCATAATTAAAGTTCTATTAAAGGACTGTAGACATTTCTTGTTTTATTAGTTTTTGTATGTGTAAGTATACAGGATGTATCAGGCAACGTGTAAAAAAATTAAGGTAAATATTAAGTAAGGGATGAACACCCCTCAAAAAATAATTTTACTAAATAAAAGTTCTCGTGTATGGTATTATCACAAAAACAAAATGTCTATAAATGGACCGGCCGACGTGGACCACCGTTTGCAGGTGGACCGGCACACGACTTGTCGGCGCGAGATCAAAGGCGAGGCGGCAAAGGTTGTCGGCGTTGATCAAAGGCAAGGTCATTTGTTTGATGCACCGCCCGACAACACAACGATTACGCGTTCGTGTAGTAAATTATGTATGTTTCTACAAGGAAAATGCGGACATTTGGATAAAAAAAAAGTATTTATTTTTTTAATTAATTTCTGCTCAGAATCACTTACTGAGTCATCTCTTGAAATTTTTTACACGTTGCCCGATACACCCTGTATAAACGGACGGACGATGTTATCGAGCTATTCGATACTTGTATTTTACGAGCGTCGTCGCTGCTAATATTTCTATAAATAATATACACAATACTAACGTTTCTTTTTATTGAAGCTCATCATATGACATCGCTTCGCTTGATGTAAAGCTAGAGTGCGGTCTATGACATGACCAAACAACTGCTACTACAGAGAAATCTCTACAGGCAGCAGTCGCTTCCGCTTTACCGGCTTGAGGAGACGAGTATTCACCATCCAGATTAGCAGTGCACACTCCTACTTTCCAACTGTTTACAAACATTCTAGGCATTTTAATGCGTAGATCATCAAATATCTCAATCCAGATGATGAAGAGGAAACTAGTAGTAGCTAGTAGTGTGCGATCTCGATTCATATAAATGTCATAGGTCACTAACTGTTTTATAACAATACATATTTATTAAAAATACATATTAATAGGTGATGTAGTTATATTTTACAACATATAACAACAAGGTATACGCCCCTCAACCACAACAGTGTCTATGTAAATATTTATGAGACATATAATTTTATTCTCCCTTGCGAAACAGGGTCGTCGCAAGTTTTGCGATACCATCACAGCTTACTGCCGAATCTGTCGGGGCCTTTGGTCAAGATAATTATTACTATCATAGATAAATAAACTTCAGATATGCCAGTTAAAAAAATATATATAAGACAGTTTATTACCTGATTGTATTTAATATATTTTTAGATCTAATTTTTTTATATTTTATGAAAATAAACAAAAATATTAACGTAAAATAAATAAAAAAATAGAACGTTAAAGTGAAAACCATAACATTTTTCATACACGTTGCCTTGTTATTTGCATTTACGTCATAATTACATTATGGAGCTGCATGTTTTAAAAAGTCCATTCTGCATCTTCCTTATTCTATGTCAAGGAGAGTGAAAGTGACATTTCATAAATATCTTTCCCACGAGGGCGGTTCATGATCGAAACGTAATTATGGTAAGTATTGTACTTTTTGCAACATTTAAATTGATGGATAAATCTTTTTTGATTACCGAAAACCATGCCATTTCCTTTCGCAATACCCACCGCCTTTATTTAACTGACCCGCATTAAAATTTATTACACTTTACAGTCTTTTTGTTTTAAGATTATTGAAAAAAATAATTGTATTTATTGTTAATATGATCAAAAAGTTAAAATAAGACCGTTTTATAAAAAAAAACCTACATGAAAATATAGTTAAAATACTTTACTTTTCCGTTAGAGTGGGGTCCATATACAGAGACAACTTCTAACACAGAGAAATGTCTGCAGTCATCTCCGCCAGTCTGTGTCCAGTGTGGACCATCCAGATTGGTAGTGCATACTCCTCTCGTTATCCTTGTCTATTTAAAGTTTAAGCAGATCACATTTTATTTTAGCATTTATCTAAATTTATAATTTCTACTAATATAACTACGTTAATTGACACATTTTTAGTATATCTACATAAAGGGTAAAATATAAAGAAGTACTAGGTAGGAGTCTAGTGAGTGGAAGGAACAATAATATAGATCATACCTTGTCCTTTGTCTGTGGTAGCAGGTGCCTCCGCTCACTGCTTACCATCAAGCGGAGTGCAGTTTATATAGTAAAAAAAGGCTAGCGTAGCTACTAAATTTTTTTTATTTAAAAATACTTTTTTCTTTCTTTTAAATGCATGTACTAAGCTTGGCATTGGCACCGGTCAGAATTTAGCGAGGTTTGAACACGGGTCTCATCCATCGTAAAGTCCGTTCTCTACCGCTAGATCACGGCTGCTTTAATATAAATATATCTACACAATATCTGTTGTATTTACCGAATAAAAAAATACATAAGTATATAGACAATTTAATCTAATGTATAAACGAACAAAACGTACAGAATCTTCTGCTTGACAAGATATTGTCAGAACATCTCGATAGCTATCATCTATCTACGAGTAGGTATCTTTAGATACGATCACTTGTCGACGACACGACCACCTATAACGATTAACTGGTAACTTCTTAGGACAGTCTCGATCTAAAAAAACAACAACTGCAATTTGTACTAATAATTTTGTTAATGGTTTAAGAATTTCAATAATTCTGTCTGCTTATTTGATAAATAATTTCCATTTATTTATCGTAGAAAATTATGATAGCTTTAGGGCGATTAGTGTAAACTGGCGAATATATTTCCATGGTAGAGGCGTATTGCGAAACACTGGAACTCCTCCCGGTGTCTGTGTTTCCCGAGAAATACAATACGGGGTCTCTTCAAATTAAAGGTGAATAGGTACCTCATAGGCAAGCGTGCTTCACCTTAGACAGCATCACTGCTTAACACCAGGCAGGGTGTGGTCAAACGATTGCCTATTAAGCATAAAAAAGGGGCAGCAGTTTTTCTCGTGTATATCACTCTGGAGCAGTCGCTTAATATTAGAATAGTAACAGTTTTAAAACTAGATTGGTAACTGCGACAAATTCCAATACGGACGGATTACGAATTGTTCCCTTAAATTGAATTTTACGTTAAAAAAACGTAATAATTTTTAAAATATTGGTCCACCCAAACATAAATAATAATCATTACTTTTTGTCTTGTACATAGATAACTAATTTGTTTAAATAATTACGACGAAAAGTAAAAAAAAAAACGAAGAAATATTCTACATTCTAAGATATAAATGGTCACCCTAAGGGCGAGGTTAGGAGCCCATCAAGTACTGTTAAGGCGAATTAAAGTGACGTCTCTTACTAACGGAGAGCTGCGCACGCACTTTTTGTTGACCACGCATTGGTCACGTCTGCGAATATGTCGTGGGAGCCATCATTAAGAAGGATGCCATCCAGGTTAACAGGATATTGTCCTATGAACTTCTATTTTTTTATTATTTATATATATTTATGTTTTTGTATCTTTTAAAACAGGACGAAATTATTAGAAGATTCTAATACAAGGGTTTTGGACTCAAAATGATTAATTCAAAAGCACAAATTCTTACCTCCATGAACAGGATGAACACTAAATAACAAGCAAGGTTCGTCCCCCGGCTCTCTGCAGCAATCTCTGACGTCACGACACGTGGTCTGAGGTGTTACGGGAACATGAGTGGGTGACCAGCCTACGCCGCTCTCGCACCACACTCGCACGATCATCTATAATGTTAAATATAATTATTAATTAACGTTATTTTTTGTGATAACAATAATATACAATATCAAGCTTTTTTTTTATTTATGCTTGGCATATGGCAACACTCTCCCTGTTGTAAAGACAGAATGTGGTCCATGAACGGGAACAACTGCTACTACAGATTGATTTCTACAAACTGCAGTCGCCTCCGCTATTCCGACCTGAGGAGACCAAATGCACCAGTGCACCAACCAAATAGACAATTCATACTACTCTCGTTATATCTGGCTACTTTCAAACGGTTCCCGAAACGCGACAAGGTCACTTCACGTGTGTTAGAAGGTGGAAAAATTTTAATGTTGATTTTTCTAGAACAGGGATGCACAGACCGCGGCCCGCCGGTCGAATACTGGTGGCCCGCCGACAGCAAAAATAATTCCGCAAATGAAAGTTTGGAAGCAGTTTTACGTGTTGCTACAAGTAAATTTGAGCCAAATATAAAAAAGATTGTAAGCACTATGCAGTGCCACGCTTCAAATTAATAGATTCTTTTTCAATTTTAATACATTATTATCAATACTTTATTGTCTTTAATTACCTATACTTCTGGCGGCCCGCCATCAGTTCATGATTTGCCCGAGTGGCCCCTAGTCTTAATAAGTCTGTGCATCCCTGTTCTAGAAAATATATTAATAATATGCTAACAACACGTGGTACATCCATTCAACACCCGCTCACTAGAGAATATATTAAAGCGAGCATGAAAAATATTTTTATAAAATTCTGAAAACTTTTAGGTAACATATTGCGAAAACTATTACACGATTTAAACATCTATTTATTTTAGTTGCAATCGTTTTATGTGCTCAAACAATAAAAAACAATTGAACGTATTGAATGGTTTTTAAAATGTAATTTGTTATTTATCGTTTTATTTTCTCTTCCCACTTTCCAATTATTTAGCTTATATTAAAAAATAAATAAATAAAATATCTATGCAAGTCTACTAAATAAATAACTAGTCTAGATGTCTGAATTGTAATTGTAAAAAGTTTTTTTTTAAATTATATATTATTGTAGCTTGGCATATGACATCACTCCGCCCGATGTAAAGCCAGAGCGCGGTCCATGAACGGAAACAACTGCTACTACAGACAAATATCTACAGGCAGCAGTCGCTCCGCTATACCGGCTTGAGGAGACGAATATACACCACCCAGAATGACAGCGCACAGTCCTCTTGCTATATTTTACAAGTTTAGGAAGTAAGTTAACAAGAACCATACATAATAAACAAACATTCAGCGAAAATTATTTATACTAGCGTCTAGCGTGTATATACAAATGTATAGTTAATGTTTTCCCACAGACGCTGTTGGTCAATGGGTGAACAGAAGTGTAAGAAAGTCTGCTTCGTTAGTTATGTAGCATAAAATATTGCAGTTTATTGTTTTTTCTAATTATCATAATGTCACCTTTATTCATTTTTAAAGATTGTTTTGTACAATACAATTGTCACGCCTTTTTCCCACAGGGATAGGCAGAGACAACGGAACGCCACTTACCATGATCCTGACACAACACCCTCGCTTCCTTCACATCCACAATTCTCTTCATGCACGCCCGACGTTTATGGACACTAGGCAGCCCAGCTTTCATGAGGATGTCTCCTATTTGATCGGAAAACACCCTTCTGGTTCTGCCTTGTTTAACGCATTCATTCACATCAGATTTATATATTCCTTTCGCCAATCTCCTTTCATTGATCCTTTCCAAGTGCCCAAACTATCGAAGCATTTCTTTCTCAATCCTCGTCACTACATCATCTTTCAAAGCACATCTATCGCGCACAACACTATTCCTCATTCTATCCGCTATCGTGACTCCACATACACTCCTTAATGACCGTTTTTTGTAAATATAATAATAATAACTTTATTGGTTAACAATAATTTATTAATATAAATTGCTATAATAAATATAAAATAGATAAATATAAGAAAATATACATTGACGGGACCGAGGTAAAAAAGAGTCGAACACTGCTTATTGGAGATACAGTCCCTAAACTATTTAATAGTAACACTTTGTATACAGGACAAATAAATAAATAAAATTATAAAATTGGGCTAAATAAAAATACTGATGAGTCAGGCTACAACTTATATTATTTCTATTTAAGATATTTTTTAAACATTAAATACCGAGTCAAACATGGTCTAGCGGTAAGACGCGTGAACTCACTTACAATGAGACCCGTGTTCGAACCTCGCTAATTCTGACCGGTACTATTAATAATTATAGGCACTATTAAAGAGTGGTAGGCAGACTGATGATGGTTATTTGTCCACTCTGCCTTCCTGGGGTAGTACCACCACTTTCGAATGTAACACCCGTGAAGTGACCTAGTCGCGTTTCGGGAGCAGTTTGAAAGTAGCCAGTTATAACGAGAGGAGTGTGCACTATCAATCTAGATGGTGCGTGCTCGCCTCCCCAAGCCGGCATAGTGGAGGCGACTGCAACCCGCATAGGTTTCTCTGTAGTAGCAGTTGTTTCCATTCATGGACCGCACATAGCTTTACATCAGGCGGAGTTTTGTCACATGCCGAGCCACAATAAAAAAAACACGATAGAATGGTGGAGCTCCAAGAGTTTTTTAAAGTAAAGAAATATTGGACAGGGAAAAAATTATAACAAGATTAAAATAGCACAATCGTACACAATAAATGGGTTTGAAAAATAAATTATTAAAAAAAAGCTTTACAATTGATCAGCTGTATAAAATTCCAATTTGAATGGAAGCCGTTGACTTCCTATTGTGCCCTTTACAACATGAACTGCATTTTTTTATTAGGCGTATATATAATTTAATGAAAACGTAGATATTAAATAAAGATATTATTAAAATCATAATAGTCTTACGCGAATTTCTACAACAATTTTTTAAATTTTATTTATTGTGGCTCGGCATATGACAACACTCCGCCTGATGTAAAGCTAGAATGCGGTCCATGAACGGAAACAATGCTACTATACAGAAATCTCTACGGGCAGCAGTCGCCTCCGCTATGCCGGCCTGAGGAGAATGCACCATCTAGATTGACAATGCACACATATCTGGTTACTTAATGACAACTTAATGAAAATCGTGAAACCCGTCCTGGGGTAGTACCACCACTACGAGCTAAGAAGTAGGTAGCTGGGAGTGTGTACCGTTGACGGTACACACTTTTGGTTGACCAAAACTGTGCAAATTCGTCTTCACAAGAGGGACATAGCGAAGTCGACTGTCCTCGGTCACATGCCAGGCTATAAGAAAAAAGTAATTTCAGAATATTGGACAGGTTAATTATTCATTCTAAATAACAATAGAAGTTTTGACACCATTTTTGTCATTGGCTCGCGCTAATAACGGCATGTAGCTAGATTGATAGTGTATGATTCAGTCTGATACCTCATCTGGTAAAAAATACTACAATATCCAACTTTAAACCTTAATACCGCAGCCACAAAGTTGAAATTGAATACTAGCTACTTAACTTTTAGATTTAAAATGTTTTGCGATGTTACTCACTTTTATTTACACGAGATTGTTTGTGAAGAGAAAAAAGTAGTAAAAATCGTTGTAATAAACAAGTGAACGGTAGCAGAACTGGCCCGTAAACTTATGTACCAATAAATAAACACTAACATACTATTACGCTCGACAATTTAATACGCTTCTCAGATTTAAATGGCAAAAAAATGTCGTCGTTACTACAACTATTTACGACTAGGCTACTGCTTGATTTATGCATGTTTGTGGTACAGCGATCCGTAGAAAGATATGCAAATTCCAAGAGTAATCACTGTCATATCCGACCGCCTGTCCGTCTCCGCGTCAGAACGTCACAGACCATACTCAGTTTATATACTAACTTTAAAATTAAATTCAAAATGCTACCGGAATTTATAAAACACTAACGTTTTGAATATTTTTTTTTTTATTGTAGCTCGGCATGTGACAACACTCCGCCTGATGTAAAGCTAGAGTGCGGTCCGTGAATGGAAACAACTACTACTACAGAGAAACCAGTGCCGGTAGCAGTCGCCTCCACTATGCCGGCTTGAGGAGACGAGCATGTACCATCTTAGATTGACAGTGCACACTCCTCTCGTTATACCTGGCTACTTTCAAACTATTCCCGAAACGCGACAAAGTCACTTCACGGGTGTTACATTCGAAAGTGGTGGTACTACCACTATTTTACACAATATTTCGACTTTTATTTTTTTATAATAGATCACACTCCACCTGATGTCAAGCTAGCGGTTTATGAGCTCAGATAAATACTACCACGAAGGAAGGCAGCAGTCGCCTCCGCTATGCCGGCTTGAAGAGACGAATGCGCACAGTCCAGGTTATAGCATTAGGCAGTGTATATCAGTAAAGTACTCCTGTGACAACATTGTAAAGGTGGTCGAAAGAAAATGTAGGACTGTAACTGTACCATAAAGGTAGGAGAAGGCCCTAGTCCAGCACTGGCTAAAAGAGCTAAAGATAATGATGAGTATAATCTCTTTACGCGATTTTTGTTTATAGTAGCTCGGCATACTGCAACGCTCCACCTGATGTAAAGCTAGAATAAATCTATGTGTTGTAATATTTAATTATAGCGAAGTTTTATATTATGAAAATGTATTTGGTAACGAATTAACTATCATCGTCTTTAGGTTTTTTAAGCTAGAGTGCGAGAGAAATCTCTAGAGGCAGCACTCGCCTCCACTATGCCGGCTTGAAGAGACGAGCATGTACCATCCAGATTGACAGTGCACACTCCTCTCACTATATCTGGTTACTTTCAAATTATTCCCGAAACGCGACAAGGTCACTTCACGGTGTTACATGTTTGATGTATGTGAACAAAATTCATTGTCTAATTATGTATGTCAAGTTAGAACAGCGGTTTTTCCAGTCTTCATAAACACACCAAAAAAACAAAAGAGCACGTTTGCATGTTTTGTTTATGGGCAAAGTTTTTGCATAACGTGAATGCATAACTCCTTAACATCCTTAGGCACAAAGAGGTTTTACATCGCGTAGTCGCTGCAAACAGCTGCCTCTAACCAGGTGTAAGGGTTAATTATTACGTCGGAGTGAGCTTGAAACCTAGAGCCCTGATTCTTTGTGAGAAATTCGTTGTAAACATAATCCTAATATTTAAAAAAAAAAACTAATTTTAAGATTTATCAAAAAATTGCTTCAAAGGAAATATAGGCAGATCTAAATTATTATAACCAGGTGGTTCAGTCATTTGGAAAGGAGATTAACTGAAGAGATTTTGTCAGAAGGGCGCCATAGGAAGACCAGATTAGTCAACTTTTTTTTTTTTTATTGTAGCTCGGCATGTGACAACACTCCGCCTGATGTAAAGCTAGAGTGCGGTCTATGAATGGATACAACTGCTACTACAGAGAAACCTGTGCGTGCAGCGGTTGCCACCACTATGCCGGTTTGAGGAAACGAGCATGTACCATCTAAATTGACAGTGACTGACTCCTCTCACTATACCCGGCTACTTTCAAACTATTCCCGAAACGCGACAAGGTCACTTCACGGGTGTTACATTCGAAAGTGGTGGTACTACCCCAGGACGGCAGACAAGACAAATAACCATCATCAGTCTACCTACTACTTTTTAGTAGTACCTATAGGCATTGAGCGGCCAAAGTACATATAACAAAGTTACATTGGTACCGGTCAGAATTAGCGAGGTTTGAACACGGGTCTCATCCGCTAAACCACGGCCACTCTGCTGCTGCTCAGAAAGGGTCAGGTAAGGAGCCCCCTTAATCGACGTGCATATATGAGGGGAGTAATGGATGTGGTCGAAGCAAAAGTGGTATGTAGAGAGAGGAATCGCTGGCGCTCCATAGTTATTGCCTACCCCAGTGGGAACAGGGCTCGAGTAGTAGTATGGTAAAAAATAAAAATATCAATTTAAAAAGCTTCATGAATAAGGCAGTGGTATTACGTGGCTTTTAATTTTATTCGACTTTTCAAAATAAAAAAATTCGCCACAGGCTAAATTTAGATGACAAAATATTATTTAATTTTGACTTACAGGAATCATTGCCGGGGGACATGTGTGTTGTTGCGTTTAAATAACGTCTTTCTGAAACAAAAATAAAATACAATATTATTTTTTTGCAAAAAGTATTCACGAGTACTAATAATATGTTTTAACAAATATTTGTTTTTATATTAAAACTAGCTGTTGGGTAAAGGCCGCGGGCGCAAGCGGCCCGCGGAGGCCCTTTTTGTCGTAAAGAGCATTAGATCGAATAGATTTTAGGGTAGTTGTGAAAAAAAATCATCTAAAGTCATTTAAAAGAGTTTACCTTTCTGAACAAAATTGGTCTTTACATAGTTGCTCTAACGTATGTACTTTTTGAGATATAGCGATTTAAAAAAAAAAATAGTGCTGGTCACACTGAACAAAATTGGTCATTACACGGTTACGCTAACGAATGTAGTTTCTGAGATATAGCGATTTTAAAAAATTAAAAAAAAAAACAATAATTAAAAAATAGTGCTGGTCACACCGAACAAAATTAGTCTTTACACGGTTACACTAACGAATGTAGTTTTTGAGATATGGCAATTTTAAAAAATTAAATAAACACAAAAATAAAATAAAAAAACAAATAGTGCTGGTCATACTGAACGAAATTGGTGTTTACACGGTTACGCTAACGTATTTACTTTTTGAGATATGACGATTTTAAAATTTAAAAAAAAAACAAAAATTTAAAAAAAAAGTAGTATTGGTCATACTGAACAATATTGGTCTTTACACGGTGACGCTAACGTATCTACTTTTCGAGATATGACGATTTTAAAAAATAAAACATATACAAAAATTTTAAAAAATAGTGCTGGTCATACTGAACAAAATTGGTCTTTACATGGTTACTCTGACGTATCTACTTCTTGAGATATTTAAAATATTCGAAAAAAGCTCGGCGCGCAGAACAAATTCGACGTTCACGCGTCCGCGCTCTCCGTCCGACTGACCGAGGTATAATCGTTTCGATGGTTCGTCCCGAAAATTCGGCCGTATGAAAACTTTAGTCTCCGAACCTCTCGCTCTCGCCTCATGCACCGACTGATGGAAAAGAGCGAGATGGAAGTATCATCGAGGGCCGACAATTTTGCCGACCGTTTTGTATGGGAATTTAGTTTTATTGCCCGATTTTGAAAATTTTTTTTTGATTTCGCCATAAGACGACATTCTCTACAACTTTCTCTTCGGGGTGACTGCCCTGACTCGCCCCGTTTCCGAGATATCGCTGTCACTTCCGGCTCAGAATCCACTTCCGGTCAAAGTCGTATTTTTTCTGAGGTCACATAGATCGCCCCTAAACACCCCGAAAATTGTATGGGTTTTTTTTTGGCCCGATTTGAAATTTTTTTTTTGCCCGATTTTGAAATTTTTTTTTTATTTCGCCATAAAATTATATTCTCTACAACTTTCTCTTCGGGGTGACTGCCCCGATTTGCCCCGTTTCAGAGATATCGCTATCACTTCCGGTCCAGAATCTACTTCCGGTCAAAGTCGTATTTTTCTCGAGGTTTTTTCGACACCCCCTATACACCCCGAAAATTTCACCCCTGCACCCCCCCGGCAAGTACTAAATAATTGATGTCAGTGAGTGAGTGAGTCAGTGAGTCAGTGGTATTGCAGCTATATATTAGTATAATTATTGATCTGTTTATTATTATTTTGATGTTTGTTATTTGAAATTTATTTTTATGAAAATTGAACGGAATTTCCTCTATTTTAACTTTCAATCGGCAGCCCTTCCACCTGCTCCGTTGACGTCATAACTCAGACTGTTAACAGTGCTCATTTTTTTTTTTTCTGTAAAATTTTCATCATAGCTTAATAATAACAATATCAGCGTTTTAATTTCCCAAAAATTTATTAAAACTAAACAATAACTCCGTACATATATTAAAAACTTTATCTCATGGTTAGACGTTCACTCCGACCGCACTAAAAGGTATAACTAAGAATTATTTTTTATTATAACTCGACATATGACAACACCCCATCTGATGTTGAGCTAGAGTGCGGTCCATAAACAGAGACAACGTTACCACAAACAGCAGTCGCCTCTGCCTAAGGAGACGAATAAGCAACATCAGTTGACAGTACCCACTCCTGTTGTTATACCTGGCTACACCGTTGTGGTTTAAGAACTTTATTGAGTACTCTAAGAACATTACATTCTCTAACAAAGATTAATTATATTATATATTTAGTAGACATTATATAAAGCAATTGGTGATCGGTTTTATTATAACTATATACAATAATTTTAACTAATACAATAAAAACAAACAACAAACAAAGCAGCATGCTCGCGACAATCTCGGGGTTGCTCACTAATTTTAGTTCAAAAGAAATTGTCCCACACATACTGCTTTAACAGCTTTTAAAATTGACTTGGTGTAGCATTAATCAATGATATATGTAGTCTATTAAATAGTTGTGCTCCTTCGTACATTATACTTTCTTTACCAATTAACGTTCTGAATTTAGCTTAAAGCCGTTACACTTAAAAACGGTGGTACTACCCTAGGACTACAGATTGTTTTAATAACCATCAGTCTGCCTACCACTCTTTATATACTTTCTCATTCATAACGTAATTATGTGTACTTAATAACTTTATAATTAATGTAATTATTTTGAATAGTAACAAGTCGTTTAATATAGACCTCTCGTTGTATGTTGGTACCTACGCGTATTCGCCTACTTTGAAATAACGACGTGGGTAGGAATGAGCTATTGTTCGTTCCAGACCTAGCCCCTGTACAATAACCTTATTAAAATCTTAACTCGTTTATTATACACTAATCTGTCGTGCTCGTTTTAGTACATCATCAGATGCTAAAACATGTTTATTCATATACAGAATGATTTTTTTCAAACAGAAGAATGCAAGCCTACATGGCATGGGAGTACATGTTGATTTTTTCAGTAACGATAGGTTTTTTTAAGTAAATCTAAGATAATTTTAATTTACATTTCGTATTTTAAAAATATATACTAATTATAAAAATGCAAAAGTGTCTGTCATTACGTATAAATCGTCTAAGCTTCAACCAAGAACATAGGCTAATAATATAAGTGAAAATTGTAAGCTTTCTTTGCATCTGGACTTTGAAGATGGTCACAGACTGCGCTAATAACCATCATTATTCCGTCTACCACTATCTTCATTAATATCTATAGTACATCACTAAAGTATAAAGTTATATTGGCACCAGCTGTAATTTTGTGAGATTGGAACACGAATCAACACCGTCGAACACCTTCAATCGCTAAGCCACGACCGTTCAATTCGTATTTCGTATGTATGTATTTTTCTTTGCTTCTGATTACACTCTTAAGATAAGAGTTCATAGCGTATATAAAAGAGGTACTTCTAAATATTTCACCACACACGTAACTAAAAAAATGTTAATTTCCCACGCTTATGAAACAATCAAACACTAACATACGTAAAAGGTTAAGGATAAGTACAATTAATTAGACACATAGTGATGTTGCAATGCACATCAAACAACGAATATCAATGTTAAGTGAAGCACTGATTCGCATCAATGCGTCAAAACACATTCAACAAATGAAACACGCAATTGTGGTCTTTATTTATTGCATAGTAAAGAATACAATGGTATAAGAGTGTAAGTAAAGCATTAAAGATGAAGATATGTTAGCCCACACGGCGCTTCAAAGTCAAGAATGGCAGACGTGTCGAGACGATGACGATACACAATTTACATTCACAGCCTGAATGGCATTGACACTCGGAATTTTCTGACAACCAATTTGTCCCCTTTGTGAGCGGTGTCTTTTTACTACAGAGGCAATTAGTTTAATATCAAAATATAGCGAAATAGAGCCTTATTCATAAGAGTACATGCAATAACCACTGCTTGCAAAGTTGTTAAAGAAAAAATTGCATTACATTTATCTTTTGCAAGTTATAAAAATATACTAACGGTTAGCCAACAATGAATTTAGGAAAGAGTTTGGTGTCATTCGAACGTAACGTCATCACATGCGAGATCGTGTTGCGTGAAATATTTGGTAGCGGCAGGCGCGGCCGTGTTTTCTATTTGCATACAATGCTAGGCCCACGAACAATCGAGGGCGGGGGAACAACTGGAAAGCGGTTTAGATCGTCTTCGTGGCATTTCCGTATGATCTGTAATTTACGATAGAGATTTGGGTCAACGGGCGGTGCGGTGGAATCAATCTAATTGTCTCTAAGGTTTTCGACTATTACTCTAATAGTGCTTGAGTGAAAAATATTTTTTATTTAATAATTTTGATGATGGTTATTAGCGAAGTGTACCGAGAGCACTCAAGCCGGCATAACCTACCGGCATAGCGGTAGCAGATATTAACTTCAGGTAGGGTCCTGTGGTCCGTTCATAAATGGTCTGATTTTGTGTTCGCCAGTGTAGAAATATTATACAAAATAACCTAAATAAATAAAGTGATACACACGAATCCTCTTGACACATTAAAGTACTATAAATGACATGTACAATGCAACCGAAGTGCACTGTAAAGTTGTCAAGTTGAATTTCCACAGCTTTTAACGAAAAGCTGGAGTTTATCATCTGTCACTTTAAATAAATAGATCCATTTATTTTCTCATAAAGAATTCTACTTTAAAGAGACTTGCTTATTTGAAAGCTTCAGGTTCGTATTAAGTGCATTATAACTATACTATTGAGCTTTTAGTATTACACTGTAATGAAAAGTGAACAGAACAATCAACTTTAAACACAACAGCTTTAACTTCGAATCTATGGCCACGTGTTTTCTGCTTTACACATGCTAAATGTAAGAGACCCTCATGGATTGCACTCGGGCTTAACATCAGGCGGCTGAGATTGTACGAAAAAAAAACGTAATGAAGAATGGCGGATATTATTATTTCTTTATTTTAACGATAAAACATCTGCTGCTCGTTCAGGTACCAACTACTGTAATTGCGTTTGCCCTTACATACAAGGGTGATTCGTGAGTTCATGCCAAAAGTACAAGCCTCGATCCGCATTTAACACAGAAGGAAGGACGAGGGATCTCGATACTTAGCTGCAATCAACCTGTCAATCCTACCAGTCTGCCGTGGGAATAAGTTCTTGGGGCATCTGCCCAACGGCCCTTTACCATTTGCACATGTAAATATCTAAATTAAGTACATTATTTAAATAAAAAATAAAACAAAATGTTTAACTAACAAATTGCATCCGAGAGTCATAATTTTCGATTTATTTATAAAAAGTTATTGCATTATGAAGTTCCTCATAATGTGCTGAGAATAGCGACGTGCATATCTGCATAAAAAATAATAAACAGTCGTAAAAGGATGGACAGAGCGACGACGACTAACAGCCCTTTTTTATCGAGTTCCAAAATTATTTTTAACGGTTTCCTGCAATTTCTCTGTTCTTATTACTTGAGTTTTTTTAGAGCTCGTGTCTATCACCCTCCTCATGACGTTAAGCTCGATCTATGAGCAGAAACAACTATCCTACCACAGAGAAATGTCTGTAGGTAACAGTCACCTCCACTATGTCAGTCGAATTGAGGAGACGATTGCACCTACCATCTATCTTCTCATATTAATTATACAATTTTTTTTGTCAAATATTTTCTGGTAAAGATCAATGCCCAAAGCAATAGGTCATCTAAAAGGTTTGATAATAAATTATTACGATTTTTCTCATACATAAAAGAGACTTTCACTTAAGTGTCTTAAACTATTTTATTACTAAATGTATATTGATTACACGTTACGTACCCATCAATTTCATATTTCTCAGTAATATTCAGTAAAGAGATATTTAATAAATTATATTCAACCTCGTGGATGCCGCAACGCCAATTTTGAATACAAACATCCAACGTGGTATAAAATATTTCTTTAATAACACTTCAGTTCAACTTTGATCCTTATTCTGTTGTATAGAGGGTTCAAATATATTTATATTGAACTAAAGTTTGGAATACGCCAAAGAAGACATTACTGTATGCAACATTATCATTATTTATATTACCTACATGCTATAATGTAATCATATGTTAATATTACTTTTACATCAAAAACCTATACAAAATTGTGTTAATTTCATTTATAAAGTAGGTACCTACCTACTTCCTTAGGCATTGCACGAACATGTTTTAATTCAATTAAAAGATATGCATTTGTTTTAATTGATCGTATTCGATGTCATTGCCGGCATGGCTTTGGAAACATTCGGATACCAACAATCAAAATAAAAGTGATAGTAAACCGCATAAATTTTTAAATTAGTTCAGATAAAGTAAACAATGATAATAATTATATTGGCAGTGAAATACTAATTGTGGAATTCGTATTATTACGTCTCACGTCACAAATCTACCATATCAGATGAGCACGTTCGTATACCACCTTTACGTTATATGTATTAATGGTTAATTAATTAAATTTAATTATAATTGAGAACTAAACACACGTACCTACATTATTAACATAACTATACAAACTAAGTATATCAACGTAATACGTAAAACATAGGTTTAAATTTGTATCGCTAATTGAGGAAATATTTGAAGGCTACGCGAAGGCTATTAGACCAACAAATGAAGGCAAAAAGCTACGAGTTCAAGGCACTCGCAATGACTAACAGTCTACGTATTACCCAAAAAAAATTATAAAAAACAAGTACCTAGGTATTCCACTAGATCAATCATAAAACAACAAACACTGCAGTCTAAAGAATTTCGCACGATGAATTAATATATTGATTGATTTTTAAAAACGTACAGCGACGAAGAAAATTAATAACGACGATATTACGCTTCGCAGAACACGTAAAACATAGTCATTAAATAAACGCCCTTTAACAATGACAGAACATAAATAAAAGTGACACAAATTTAAACATTCTTAAATCAGTGAACGCGAGTCGTAGAAGATCTCTTTAGTTGCGCGCAGATTACCTTGCGAGTTACAAAGACGCGATTGTTCGGAATCCTTGAATGGAGTACAAAAAGAACTTTATTTAATTCTCTTACGACCGAAACGATGTCGCCTTGAAGACAAGATTAATAGGAACTTTACTCTCCCAAAAACCTATTGTCAAAACCGGTTTATAAGAGCCCATTGCGTCATATCAACGCGTGTAAATATTTTAATTGATGATATGCGGAAAAACAAAAACTCAGATAACAATCAAACGTAGATTCGGCTTCTAAAATTAAACAGTTTTAGTTTTTTTTAAAGTTATTTCTGATGTGGGTGTAATGTGCAAATATGTTGAGTTTGATGTTACTTATTTACATAAGATTGAAATATGGCTCGTTAAACATTAAATTGAATGACACTTATAGATAATGTTTATTTAAATATAAAGTCAAGTATGCTATAAAAAATGTATATGAATTTTGATGAATGTATTGTAAAACATTTCAACTTCATAGATTCCTTAAAAAAATTGCTTCTTAGAAGTTAAAAAAACACGTAAAAAAAATCTAAAAACTACAATAAGTTTCTGACTAATTCTGACCGTGTAATTTACCATGAAAAATACTTGTAGCTTATTTGAACACGCGAACAACAAATTAGGGCTACTTCACTTACTAATAAATGTAATAGAATAACGCATTAATCTATTTTATAATTCACTTTAACTAATTTATATCTTAACAGCAGTGAACCTACTAAAAAGTAGCTCTCACTATCCTGGTTCAACTTTTAGTTCAAAGATTATAGTCAATTCTTCAATGCTTCTTGTACAAAGCCTTTATAAATTTACTAGCTGACCCGGCAAACTTCGTACCGCCTCAGAATTTGATTTCTGAACGACTTTTAAATTTAATTGATTTCTAAACGACGAGACGAACATCAAATATATGACATTGAAAACCAAAGGAATAGTTTCTAAGGGAAAGCGAAATTGTTGTTTTAGTATATTCCAAGCATTTTTTTCATATTTACTCACCTTTTAAACCTTCATTGGACTTCTACAAATAATTCAAAACCAAAATTAGCCAAGTTCTCGAGTTTTAGCGAGACTAACGAACAGCAATTGATTTATATATATATAGATTTTAAAAATTACCCTAAATTGGTGAAAAATGAATAAAACATCTAATCCCCAGCACTTACAATCTATTATAGATGCTTTTTGCTGTACTTATATGCAAAAACATCAGCTTTATTTCCAAAAACGTTACATCCTTAATTTATTTTTATTGTAGCTCGACATGTGACAAGACTCCACTAGAGTGCGGTCCATGAATGGAAACAACTGCTACTACATCAGAAATCTCCACGGGCAGCAGTCGCCTCCACTATGCCGGCTTGAGGAGACGAGCATGTACCATCTAGATTGACAGTGCACACTCCTCACTTATATCTGGCTACTTTCAAACTATTCCTGAAACGCGACAAGGACGACAGACTGGACGAATAACCATCATCTGTCTGCCTACCACTCTTTAATGAGCGACCAAAGTACCTATAACAAAGTTACATTGGTAGCGGTCAGTTTTAGTGAGGTTCGAACACGGGTCTCATCGATCGCGACTTCACGCGTCTCACCGCTAGACCACGGCCATTCATGAATAATATTCTTTTATTTTTTTATGTCTTAAAATTCTATGATATTATATTGAAGACTAAAAATATATCTCACAACGCATAAAGCATATTAATAACGATTGTATGAAAAGTTTACAATCAAAACAACTCTATTTTCATCACGTAGTCAACGGGACCATATTGTGTTGCAGTGATTACTTCAGTTTAGATGACGCCATACGAGTACAATACTCTCTCTGTTGTATATCTATCAACGGTCAAATTGCAGATACGCGAGGTGCGTAGGAAATCATACGGATTTAAATTTTACATAGAGTATGTTAAGAAAATCTATATTCAAAACGCACAAACAAATAAAAAATATCTTACATTAGTCATGCGCAATAAATTATACATTAACGAGAAAAACAATTTTCTTATAGTAGTCCGATACGCAACCGCACTTCGCCTAATGTTAAACTAGAATGAATTCTATAAGCAAAAACAATGTCTACAAACAATTGCTTGCTATTCCGGCTTGGTTAGACCGTGCACTGCCTAAGCTGACAGACGTCTCTTGATATACAATGGTCTATGATAAAATAGCGAAGAGGAGTATAGAAACTACATGCACATATTCGACTCCCCAAGCCGACATACCGGGGGCGACTGTTGCCAGTAGAAATTTGTCTGTAGTAGCAGTTGTTTACGTTCATGGACCGCACTCTAGCTTAACATCAGGTGAAGGGTTGTCATAGCCGAGCTACAATTAAAAAAACTATTATTTTGATGAGTTGATTAAATATTTCAACCATTGACATTTTATTGTTGTTGACATATTTTTTTGCATGCTGTAAATAATAAACACTCGGCGAACGCGTGCATTGAGTCGTTACCGTATAATAAAAACTATTATTTCCACATTTTTATGGAAATAAAAACATTTTATTTACTGTGTGATACCACAGATTATATAATATTATATACCTACAGGTAAATATAAACTCAAAAAAGTAAAGTAAAAAAAATTTAAATATAGAAATTAAGGAAAAACTTACTATACCTACAAACGTACGGATTAAAAAGAAAGGGTTTATACGAACACATACTAGCTATCGCCCGCAACTTCGTATGCTTACGGGAATTTTCTAGAGATGAAATAGTAGAGCCGCGCGGTTTTACCTACGGTAATAAAAAAAAGCTTAAATAAACAAGATATCTAAAACAAAAATAATTTGTCAGATCTATAGACTAAACTATATAGAAAATAGGATCAAAACGGATTAGTATTTTCTGAAATTAGCGTGTTCAAATATATAAACAAACTCTGCAGCTTTTAGTTCTTAGTTAGATTTATTGATATTTATTAATTTAAATAATTTACTGGCATAACCAAATTGGATTAAAATTTCTTACATATATAATACATAAAAAAAGGTTTATTATAGTAGAATAGATACAAACACATATTTAAAGACTAATTAATTCGGTTCAGGCGCGACAAACATCCAAACATTTTACATTACGATTTATAATCTTAAGATGGCATAATATTTTATTATGTAGACCATTTGATATCTGACGTAATGCAAGTTGACGAATATTTATTACGAGATGAAATGAAACGGTGTTAATTCAAAAATTACACAACCTTAGTAATAAATCTCTCTGTAAAATTATAACAATAATAGTTTCACACGATTTCTTTTCTTTTAAATGGCCTACTATATAAAATTTATGAGTAGATTTGCATGAAATAAAGAAATTTCTTTTGATACGTCTTCTGGTATTTAATAATAGTAACGTTTAACGTTTATCGTACATCTTTCGCACTAAAAAATCTAAATGTAAAAGAGTCAATAATAATAATAATACTTTATTGTACAAGATTATAAAAATATAAAAATTGCAAAAGACGAACTTAATGCCTTAAGGCATTTTCTACCAAAGATGTGAAAAGTGTTTTCAGTGCAGAAGCAAAAATAAAAAGTCAATGGTTCTGAATTAAATTTAATTTTTAATTAAAATTGAATTAATTGAATTGAAAAAAATCTGTAGTAGTAGTTGTTTCTATTCATGGACCGTACTCTAGCTTTCCATCAGGCGGAGTGTTGTCACATGCCGAGCTACAATAAAAAAAAATCATGCTAGTCCGGCGTGTGGTCCCAGACTGAAGACAACCGCTACAACAGAAAAATGTTTGCAGGCAGCAGTCGCCTCCGCTATGCCGGTCTATGACAGTGATTTGCTTTCATAATTTATAAATAAATAAAGGGAAATAATTAATAAAACTATAATACATTGTATTTCTAACTCGCAATTTTTCAAGATTTCTTTCTCCGTTACAGACCATTAAAGTTCTTATTGATAAAAAAAATCATAACATAAGCGTTCAGCATTGAATAGAGTGTTGGGTCCACAGAGCAACTTCGCGATGACTAATGATTGCCACATGAATATTGTATTTGTACAACGAAAACATGAACTGCGTGAGTTTTGTTCAATCAACTTGAATCGTTTTGCAACGTCACCATCAGCGACCAAGAATGTAAATATAAACGGACATTCTTCAAGAGTTTATGAACTTTGAAATAAAATTGCAAACGTGATCTTTTTCATAAATTATATTTTCTGCCAAAGTTTATTTTCGAAAGAAAAATTAAGTAAACAAGATGTTTAAATATGACGGGTGTAGCGATCTGTTTCCTCTCCCTACCCCTATAGGAATGAAGACGTAAAGGAACGAACTATTTTTATTTTGTGTGAATAAGCCACGTTCTTAAGTAAAAAGAAATAAATTATCAGATAGAGCACAATTTTTTAGTTACATAAAATTTAGAACTTTAAACATAAGGATCTTGACCTGTCTCCATTGTAGACATTTAGCAAATGGTCCAACATCTCTGACACAGCATCATTATTCAAAGTCTGGGTGTCCCGTCGCATTACTACGTGTTAGGAATGTAGATCTCCGATGTGATGAATCAAATAATTATTTAAGACCATTTCTATTTACTTGTGTAAATGTATAAAAGCACAAAGTACCGGTAGTTTGGTGTACCTAAAAGTGCGGTCCATTAGACAGGAGTCGCCTCCGCTATGCCGACTTAATGCGACAAGAGTAAACTGCCCAGGTAGACTTCTATCTTTAGTAGCAGACTTCCAAATTAATCACAAAATACACTACATCACTTTTTATTTGAAGGTTCACACCGCCGCGCCGTGGTCAACCGGTGGAGAACGGACCTCATATTATATCATACAGGCATATTACACTTTTTTTCTTTTTTTTATAAGCTAGTGCTTGTATCACAGGCACTAAGCGACCTAAGTACATATTATAACATAGTTACATTGGTACCGGTCAGAATTTAGCGAGGTTCGAACACGGGTCATATCGATTATGAGGTCCGTTCTGTATCACTAGACCACGGCGGCCGCTAGATGTAGTAAATAAATTAGCTTATTATTATGAACATGGCATCCTTTGAATAGACTATAATTGAAATTTACTAATACATATTGAATGAGGGAAGCTAATTTATGAATATGTCATGGAATGTAAGTATTTCAAAATGGGAACAATATATTTTCGAATTAATGGGATTTATTAGGTAATTTTGGATGAAAATGCCTAAAATCTAGGCGCAAATGAAATTAAAAAGCTAATTGTCAAAATTGACAGTTACAAAAAAATATAGAAAAAGTGAAAAATAACATAGTAATATTATGTTAAAATTGTAAATAATGCAAGGAAAAGTGTAGTAAAATTGTGCCCCACACCTGGTGATGAGTACCAAATGATGTGATGTGTAAAACTCGAGGAAACATATAAACCATGATGATTGCACTAGGATATGAATATGAAAAACCAAATAGGATGAAAAGATACATATTTTTATAGTAGCTCAGCATGTAACCACGGTTAAGAATAATGTTCGATTAACTATAAGCAACAGTCTCCTCCGCTGTGTCTGATCCAATACATCCAGCAAGGCAGCCTAATCCACTTTCCGTGGCAAAACTTGACTGCTGAATCCCTAATGAGATTATATCTTATAATTTATATTCCCACCGTACATTTAACACTCACCTAGATTTTTATGCGTCGATAATCAAAGTAAATGGAGCATCCTGCAAGTTTTGAAACGTATTGGTATTACTTACAAAAGCCAGACATACATATCCGATGACACGGCTGCGGTTACACACTCAAAACTTATGCAGTGAAACCGCATATAAAATACTTGGTTCTTTTTGGAATGGCAATTTTTATATTTAACAATAAAATAATCGAGAATCTATATTATTAAGGGCCAGGTTACTTATATGCGTACTCATTAGTGACGTTTTTGCATCAAGTTTTCAATCTATCACATAAAACAGTCAAGTCAAAAATGCGAGCGGCCGTGGTCTAGCGGTAAGACGCGTGAACTCACGATCGATGAGACCCGTGTTCGAACCTCGCTAATTCTGACCGGTACCAATGTAACTTTGTTATATGTACTTTGGTCGCTCATTAAAGAGTGGTAGGCAGACTGATAACGGTTATTAGCCCTGTCTACCGTCCTGGAGAAGTACCACACCACTTTCGAACGTAACACCCGTGAAGTAGCATTGTCGCGTTTCGGGAATAGGTTGAAAGTAGCCAGGTATAACGAGAGGAGAGTGCACTGTCAATCTAGATGGTACATGCTCGTCTACTCAAATCGGCATAGTGAATGCGACTGCTGCCGCACAGGTTTCTCTCTGTTGTAGTAGTTGTTTCCATTCGTGGACCGCATCTTAATTTTACATCAGGCGGAGTGTTGTCACATGCCGAGCTACAATTAAAAAAAAGCTTCATAAAAGTGGTAGAAATAATACTTTCTAAAGAAACGTAGTCTAATATTTTAAATCAATTGCCAACACTCACGCACGTTTACGAACGCTTAATAGATAGCGTGTATTCCATCCACCATTATTATATTATTGAAGTAACCAAAGTTTTAGTGCTCCAGATTGCGACCAAAACAACTACAAATTACTTAATAGAAGGCGCTAAAATTGGGAATCATACATAAACAATATGCACGATATCCGCTGAACGGTGAATGAAGCCCGCGGGCCACTTCAAACAATTACGCAGTCCATATACTCAAAGCGAATACATCGGCTAGTTGAAATCCACTCTAACGAACATTCACATGAACAAAGCGACTGTTAGAAATCGGCTTTTCATCATCGAGGTCAACGACATGTCGTTCAGGATGTGAGCAGAGACAAAACAGTGGGACAATGTGTTGTCCGACCACCGTATAGTTTTTAACAAAAGTGCTGTTTTTAAAACTTTATCCTATTTCAATTATGCCGCAGCACATAAATCATGACCGGAGTTTCAAGCGGCCGACTACTATACTGTTACTATAAAATTACAAAATAAAAGAACAAACTCTGAAAATAAGAACATTTTTTACAATAGTTACATTTATTTTAACAACAACAAAATATAATAAAAACAATATGTTTTTACATATTAAATTTCACGCAACATGACATGACGTGTTAAGACCGCAACGGTTACAAGATTCATTTTCGACTTTTTTTTTATTATAAATTCATCATTACCTCTCAATAAGTGTCATTGAACGAATGAGTGAATGGCAGCTTCGGATTAAAACGCAAATTGCTCGCAATATATAAATACGTAGTTACTTTTTTATATAATATCGTGTGTGACATGAAAGCTAGAGTCCATGCGACGGCTGTTTTTCGCAGATAATTATATACAGGCATCAGTCGCCTCCAGTATGCCGACTTGTACAGCTGCCGAAATGCTCTTGGTTCATCTCATCTATTGAGGAAGAATTTATGCTTTTTTCTGGATTAACGTGGGTTTTATTTTTTAAAAGCTTTTTTTAGAAATGAGACCGTAAATGCATATTAGCAACTGATAGAAGATGATAGGATAAAATGAAAGGAGATTAACTAAAAATAGCAAGCGCCCAAGTAAGACCTTTTTCAGCCAGATCGGTCAACTGCTCAGAAAGGGTCAAGTGGTCAATGCGAAAGTGGTATGTAGAGAGAGAAGTCGCTGACGCTCCATAGTTTCTGGCTACCCCTGTGGGAATAGTAATAGAAGATAAATAAGAAGAATCTTCCACAGTATTACCAGCATAGTATTCGTACTTATATTGTAGTTAATGTTTTTCGCTACTGCTTTATATTTACCATTATCGCTGACATTAATAGCACTTAAAGTAATACCAGTTACATTATGAAGGACACATTTAACACACTTAGTTTCAGATAAGTAAATACCGCCATACCTCAAGTGAACCCTTTCAGAGGTAGGTGCCCACAAGATGGGTAATAAATAATTTAATATTAGGTATATATGCTTTATTAATTAATTTTCAATTAAATGTTATATCTAATTAAATTACATACAATTATGAACTTTTTATTGTAGCTTGGTACAACACTTTGACTGATGTTAAACTAGAGTACGGTCCATGAACAAAAACAACTGCTACCACAGAGAAACCTTTGCGGATAGCAGCCGCCTCCGCTGTGCCAGCTCGAGGTCCAGATCGACAGTCCACACTATGGCTACTCCCAAGTTGATACCAAACCGCGACTAGGTCACTTCACGGGTGTTGCTTTTGAAAATGGACGTCAGACGGGACTAATAACCATCATCAACTGATTACATAAGTAAATAGGAATATAAAGTGGCATTTCTGTTATTTCCGTTCATGGACCGCACTCTAGCTTTACATCAGGCGGAGTGCTGTCTTATGCTGAACTACGGTATTTTACCTCTTCATTGCTTGAAAATAGCAAGAACATCACCCCCTTAGTGTAGAGGAGGGTTGTAAAAAAAGTAGAAGTGCTGTCACAAAAAAGTCCTGCACGAACGTCCATTGTAGTTCACATTACATGAAGATGACAGCGGCAATTCCACATCTTTATTACGGGAGATAGAGCGAACCTTTATTATTTAACCAGACGTATTTTAAATACAACTATCAACATAAAAACGTCTTGGTATTATATTACTACTCTTACTATAAAGGCAGCGTTTAAGGCAGCAATCGTCTCCGCTATGGAAACTTGAGGAGTTGACAATACACACTTCTCTCTTTATGTCTAACTATTTTCACTTCACGGCTTTTACACACAGCGGGGGCGACTGCTGGCTGTTTAAATTTCTCTATAGTAGCAGCAGTTTCGCATGGACCGCACTCTAGCTTTACATCAGGCGGAGTGTTATCATATCCCGAGCAATACAATAAAAAATATAAAAACTTAAAAGTGGTTACACTACTCCATGATGATAGACTGGGTTGATACCATGATTAGTCTATCTACCACCCACTCTAACTTGTAGTTTGATAACAAAATCTTTTTTAAAACAAAAATGAGAACAAATTTCCTGTTCGATAGGAAATAAACTGTACGTTTTATCACATTTCCCAAAACTTATCTTTGTTCTACCTGTAGGTGTCACGAAATTGATGCCGTGTGACCTCACGTATCTCTACTAACAAATTACTTACACTCGAATATAGCTCATTTATAATCCTATTTTAATAACTTAGTATATAATATCTTATTTTTTCATTAATTAATTTCAATTGTCTCAACACATCGCTTAAAAATCATTAGACAATGTTTAATTACATAAAAAACAGATAATATCAATTATTAAAGCATACAATATAATAATAACCTCAAATATTGCCTCAGAAAGTCTAATTACTCAAGAACCCGGGTGAAAAAATTAAAACTGACTGGTAATTACGAATATAGATTTTTTTCTACAAAATGAACTAAAAATCATCGACAAACTCATTGTGAAAAACATTGTGGTTCAAAATAATTTTGAAGTACAGCTTACGTATATCAAAAATATTTAAAAAAAAAATAGGTTAGGTTTAAACTACATACTAGTAAGTCAAGTAAGCGCGCTCGAAGTATTTAGCTGACTTGCTTAGCAAATATCATCACTGCTAATCACCTACTTTATCTAGTTTTTATATTTTTTATTTTAACACGTCATATGACCGCACTTCGCTTGAGTGCAATCCATGAACGGAGGCGACTGTTGTCAGTGAAAAATCCCATCCGCTGTGCCTACTTGATATTTAATTAAATATAGCTATAACCATCCCTAGGAACCAAGCTATCAGTTGGTAAGGGTTTCGGTAACCCCAATTCATAAGTTTTGAATATTAGGTCAGTTATACAAACAAACAACCTAAACAATTTTCTCTCTATACAATATGTATATTTATAAAAACATAAGATGTAAGCTGGGCTGCCTAGTCGTCGGGCGTGCATGAAGAGAATTGTGGAGAGAGGAGAGACGAGAAGGAAGCGAGGGTGTTGTGTCAGGATTGTGGTAAGTGGCGCTCCGTTGTCTCTGCCTATCCCTGTGGGAAAAAGGCGTGACAATTGTATTGTATTTTTTGCTGTCCATGCATTCATTTGCGAATATAGATGGCAATATTGTGTGAGGGAGATACAAATACGTGCGCCATCTTCCATCTCATTCCTTATTTCACCAAGTTATAAAACATAATCACTCAATTTTACCATTACCTAAAAATTCCGTACACTTTACAATGTAAATTGAGTTATTTGACCGCAAGATATTTTAGTGCCTCCATCTCCACAAGTCACGGCACTTCAACACTTTCACTTTCCTCTTTGGGAATGCCACTAATACGTAATGCACTCATACTAGCTACACAAACCTTACGCTATGATAGAGTTGTCGCTTAGTAAAAAAAATACACGACGAATTGATAACCTCCTCCTTTTGAAGTCGGTTAATATAAACAAGGTTTATCTATGTGATAGGTGATTGAAAGGTGTTAAGCAGGTTTAGCATATTTTTTTTATTGTAGCTCAACATGACGTGACAACACTCCACAACAACTGCTACAACAGAGAAACCTGTGCGAGCAGCAGTCGCCTCCACTATTCCGGCTTGAGCCGAGACGAGACGAGCATGTACCATCTCGATTGACAGTGCACACTCCTCTCGTTATACCTGGCTACGTTCAAACTATTCCCGAAACGCGGGATAGCCACTTCACAGGTGTTACATTCGAAAGTGGTGATACTACCCCAGGACGGCAGAGTGGACTAATAACCGTCATCAGTCTGCCTACCACTCTTTAATGAGCGACCAGTGAGCGAATAGTGGAGGCAACTGCTGCCCGCACAGGTTTCTCTGTAGTAGCAGTTGTTTCCATTCATGCACTGCACTCTAGCTTTACATCAGGCGGAGTGTTGTCACATGCCGAGCTACAATTTAAAGAAAAAGTAATCTTCACTTCAGGATAATAAACTGCTATCCACAGCCTGCCATCTTAACGTGTACCTACGTAGTATCTTGTAACATTAATATAACTTTAACAATGTCAATGCGATGACACATCTTGATGTGTAACCGCAGCATCTGCTCGTGATATATGTTCGATTTTGCATCATGCGACACGCCATATCATTTCCTCATTTGTGGCATGGGTTACAATTTTCATAGACGTCTAATGTTACAGAAACGAGAGACGTTCTGTTGATAACATACTAAACACTTATTTTATTTATTTATTAACATGTCACGATAAATGTGACGCCCCGTAAAAGTAAACAATAATTAAATTAACAATTAAAAAATACAAATCCAGAAACCAGATTTCATGTGGTTTCATTTATAAATTCCGTCAGTGAGTTTTTTTTATAATGACGCGACATGTGACGTCGACTGGAGGACCGCGGTACATGTTGGCCCCAGTCGCCGTCACTATGCTGGCCCAAGGTGCTTTTTCACGCTTTTTTTATTTTAGTTAAGAAATTTACCATAGAGTCGTATGAAAGCAAATCCCGGAACTTAAGAGTGGTAGGCAGACAGATGATGGTTATGCGCCAAGTGATCTATAGTCGTGTTTCGAGATTTGGTTTGGAATTAACCGGATATAACGAGTAGACTCTGCACTGACTGGATGGTTTAAATTCATATCCTGGAGCCGGTATAACGGAGGCGACTGCTGACTGTAACATTTCTCTGTGGTAGCAGTCATTTAAAAGCTACTATAAAAAGTAAAAGGTCACATTGACTAATTTACTTTACTTATATTAACAATTTTTCCTCCCAAAAAAGATAGAATTAATCTTTAGTGATGTTCATAATAACTTTCATGTCGACACATCGACATCGACTAGACTTCACTACACTGTGTTGTTAATAAGATTACAAATGACGCACGACAGAATAGTTCCGAAGCCGTACTACGAAACCTTAATACTTCCTCTACCAGTCCATCAATATTATTGCAATACTTACCCATCGTAACAATTTGTCATAACTAATAATCAATTTTTAAAGGTTTATTTTTTTTATAGTAGCTCGGTATATGACAACATCCCGCCTAAGGTAAAGCCAGGATACAGTCCTCAACGGAAACAACTGCTACCACAGATTAATTTCTACAGGTGGCAGTCGGCTCCACTATGCCGGTTTGAGGTGACGAAAGTGCACTATCAAGAGAGACAGTGCACACTCCTCTCGTTATACCTGGCTACTTTCAAACTGTTCCCGAAACGCGACAAGGCGTGTTACATTCGAAAGTGGTGGTGTTACCCCAGGAGGACAGACTGGACTAATAACCATCATCAATCTGCCTACCGAAGTTATCATTAAGTAATAGACTATATAAAATATGTTAAATTGGTGAAAATGGAAACAAAGCTGTTTAAGATGCAAATTGATTCAAACAATCAGCAACAGATGTTGATTTCAGTGCATTTGAATAATCGCCTGTTATGTGTCACGAGTTTAAACTGTTATTAAAGCTTCGAGAACAACTTAAGATGTAAATAAGTATTTTTATTTGAAATTAGAACTCACATTTATTTTGTTTTTGTTTTTTCAATAAAGGCAAAGGGAACGACCCCTATGCAGCCTTATCTCAAAAATTCTGCCACATTTTTGTTTTTTATTAGTTATAAATTTAAAGGCAATTATGCTGTTTAGTAAGTATTAATGGTTTTAAGGGAGTAACATCATATACAATTTATGAAAAAGTGTTCACAGTTTCATTCGAGGGAATAACGGACTACCATTTTTGGATTTTCCAATTATCTGTTTGCACGGTTTAGGTAAAGTTGTATGTAGTATATCTAGACTCATACATATTAATGTTTTTCTCAGATATTTTTAACCTTATTTCAAAAAGTTTTACGGTGAAAAAAAAAGGTGTCGTCAGGCCTGATAGAAGCAAAGCTAATATTTCGGTAAAGTAAATAAAAATTCGATAATTCCTAACTTTTGCGATATTTTGACTTATGATGTAGTGCACGCTAATGGAGGGAGATGTTAACGGTGACAGTGACCATCATCTTTTTCTGGTTTACTTCCCGGCAGCTGAGAGAGTAACGTCGACGACGTAGCCCAATAAGAAAAAAAAAACGCTAAATTTAAGTGGAACTAGGCTATTCACCTTTGCCTTAGATGGAGACACCGTAGTAAGTGGAGAGAGCCAAACCTAGTTATGTATCCGTACAATAATAAACTATTATGTAATATAAATACGTATCTTCGTTAATATACGTAAATTCTATTACTAGATGTGTCGCCCACACTTCGAGAAACTTTCGTAGGAGGTTATTGTTCTACCAATATATTCTCATACGGTTTAATGTTACATTTATTCCATTAAAACGGCTTGTTTTTATGCACATATTAATAAAGGAGAAAGAAGTTTATACCTATTACTTTACTATAGTTACTCTTTCATAAAAAAAAACAATAATTATTATTTTTTTAACATTTGTGAAAGTATTCAAAGAGCTATATTTTGAAAAGCCCAGTCTTCCGTTCTGGGACAGCACCTATGAAATAGCCTAGTCGTGTTTATTGCTTAAAGAACTACACTTTCGTTAAGAAATAAGTTAAGAACCATCTTTGCCGACGTTTTGATTTTACAATTGATTTTATATAAATACATTTTTAGATCGTAGCTTAGCGGTACGAGTTAGAAAAGACCCATGTTCAACTAAAAACGTATCCATCTAATTTTGAAAATTAAATCAATAAAAAATATATATAACAAAAAAATGATGCCCTGAGAGTAAAAATTTAATTCGGATTCGATACCAAATAAATAAGCCTAATACAAAAGCTTCTTTGCCTTGGCGGCTTCTGTAAATTATAATTTATAATGGCATATTTACAAAATAATAACGTAGACAGTAGACAGTGTAACAATATTTAATAATTTTATATAAAAAATGATATAAATTCTAAAGTAAAATTAAAGGATGCCACAAATTGTTAGCTTAATTCGTTGCGGGGTTATATGGGCCACGGTTCATTAGTCAAGCCCACGCGCTCAGTGACAATGTCAAATATCTAACTATTGTTTACAAGCAATGTCGCAATTTAGGCTTTGTTACATTATTGTCATTATACGTGTAAATATGAAGCTTTTGTTATATGTCATTCTTGAAATAGGTCAATAGTAAAACATATTAAAATACGAATTGTTTTACTTTATCTCTACAAATATTATATACAGGCATACTTTCCATGAACGGAAAAATCTGATACCAACGATAAATCTCCGGAAGCAGCGGTCGCATCTGCTATACCGGCTTGAGGAGACGAATATGGTGCACCGTGTTTGATAAGGCACACTCGTCTCGTTATACACGGCTACTTCCAAGCTGATCGCTTAATGCGACTAAGTCACTTCACGAATGTTACATTTGGAAGTGGTAGTACTACCTCAGTGCGTTACAGACTGGACTAATGACTATCATCAGTCTGCCTACCACTGTTTATTATAAACATACGAATAAAAATTATTAAAATTGTTAAGTAAGTCATTTAAAAACGTTGGTTAGAAATCTCCTCGAATAGCTTTAATATTATTACAATTCCTTTCAGTTTACTTTTAGGAAGTATTTAAATAGAATACAATTTGTAAATAGGATGAAATAGCCCTTATGTTCGATATAATATTAAGCTTGTATCATAAATGCTGATCGTTACAGATGATTGTCTATGTTCAGTGTTCACGCACTATTGCTCTTGTAAATTGCATCGAGGGGTAAAAGTAATCGGAACGAGTGATCCGTAACGTCTGCCATTATCTCTCTCGGCTCTTGGGCCTAATTCTTGTATTTCTTTACAACAATTCTCTTTTCGATCGATATTACTTGCTTGCGGATATAAACATCACTTTCCTTAAGAACTATCTTTGTCAACTTTACGTTCATTTGATTTTATACCTAGCGATAGAAAGCGTGGACTGGCAATCGAAAGACCCATGTTCGAATCTCGCTTTTAAGTGTAACAGTCGTGAAACGAAATAAGTGTGCACATTACAAAAGCGGTATAGACCAAAAATGCGTGTTAAACAATTAAATATAATTATTGCTTGGTCAAAGAAATTTAAAAAAAAATGTTTACAATTTATCCGCTATATTGACAGCACAAGAAATTAATAAATGTCAGCATTAAGGATTAATTTATTATAAATCGGAATTTTAAAATCGTATTAATTCGCGTCATCATTTCAAAATGTCATGTCATCGGACAAAACGCATAAATTAATTAGTCCTTTCACAAAGCAATCAAGCATCGTTCACATCAATCAGCCTGCAATTAATCTATCAACGTCGACGATACGAAAATCTCGTAACTTAATAGATATGTGTAACGCCTCTAACAAACTAAGCCGACATGAAATGACGTTCGCTAATTGACTAAAGTAGAGATATATGACTAGAGAAGACATGAACCCCATACAAAAAAGCGCTTTTTTTTTTTTATTGTAGCTCGGCATGTGACAACACTCCGCCTGATGTAAAGCTAGAGTGCGGTCCATGAATGGAAACAACTGCTACTACAGAGAAACCTGTGCGGGCAGCAGTCGCCTCCACTATACCGGCTTGAGGAGACGAGCATGTACCATCTATTGACAGTGCACACTCCTCTCGCTATACCTGGCTGCTTCCAAACTATTCCCAAAACGCGACAAAGTCACTTCACGGGTGTTACATTCGAAAGTGTTGGTACTACCCCAGGACGGCAGATTGGACGAATAACCATCATCAGTCTGCCTACCACTCTTTAATAGTGCCTATAGACACTGAGCGACCAAAGTACATATAACAAAGTTACATCGGTACCGGTCTTTAGCGAGATTCGAACACGGGTCTCATCGATCGTGAGTTCCCGCGTCTTACCGCTAGACCACGACCGCTCTTTTGACAATATTTGAGTTGTTTATTATTTGAGCTTATACGATTACTTACTTATTTGTAAAACGTATTCCCGCTTATTGTTTTTCATCAGAGACAGGAAAACTAAACTTTGCGAACAAAGTCTTGTCACATTTTGATCTAATCTAGTCGTATATCAATGGTTCAATGCTATATCTTTTGCTTCTAAGTGGTAATTAAGTTCAATTTTTCAGTTTGTTACTGTGTTTCTCTCTTTTTTTTTTTGTTTTCTTATCTCTACCACACAAAATGATATTTTACTAAAAAGCAAACAAAACATTGCCCAACAATACAATGTAGTATTTGCTATTACATTTATCGCTATTTGATGTGTAGGCGACGACGAGTTGGTCAGCTCGCACCCACAACGTGACATTCTTAGCACCAGATCAATATTATGTGGTGAATACAATAAGCTAATATACTCGTTTGGGAATTATAGAGTTCTAGCTGTTACCTGAAACTTCGTATGTGTATTGTGCTTTTAGAAAGCGTTCCCGTTCCATAATTTGAGAATACCGTGTTTTCATCTACATTAATCCAATAAAAGCTTTTTTTAGCTCGGCATGTGACAACACTCCGCCTGATGTAAAGCTATAGTGCGGTCCATGAATGGAAACTACTGCTACTACAGAGAAACCTGTGCGGGCAACAGTCGCCTTCACTATGCCGGCTTGAGGAGACGAGCATGTACCATCTAGATTGACAGTGCACACTCCTCTCTTTGTACGGGGCTACTTTCAAAGTATTCTCGAAACGCGTCAACGTCACTTACATTCGAACCCATAATTTCTACATTTATGCTAAAAATTAAGATTATTCGAGGTTCAGGAGTTTAAGCATGGCTGGGGGACAAATTAACAGACTTTCACATTTATAATATTAGTATTGATATAGATTTATGCTATATCTGTTTTTAACAAGAGCTAAAAGTCTTAGCACCAACTAAAGGTACAATAAAATGTTAGAAGTTTTACGGAGTTTTGAACGGAAAATGAAAAGATGCGTTCTCTTATTTATCACTCGAAGAAATAGAAGTTTTAGGAAAATGATTCAAGATTACAGATGCTCGCATAAACTCCCATAATGATAATCTGTACGGTTGATATTATAATACATAAAACTTTAAAAGGTACCTTATGATTCATGTTTTATAATTCATAATCATAATATTAACAATATAAGGAAATGTGTCATGAAATGTTTAATAACAATAGCGTATAACAAGGTTGTATGTCTTAAGCAAATCTTGACGAAGTTAACTTCAGATAGTTTTATAAAATATAATTATAGGTTACTATGAGTTAACGGTACGCAATTTCACTCGGTCATCTCAATTCGTGATTTTCAAATGTTTTTTATAACTTTCAATACGTTCTCTTATTAATTCAATATGTTATTTAACTTTTTATTGATCGTTAAGTGGTCGGTATTGTTTTATGGTAGTATACGAATTGATAAAATCAATTCTCGTGTAATTATTATTGAGTTTAGTGCTATTATTATTTTGTTTAAGTTCAGTCGTAAAATAATAACTAGTTTTTTGGGCGCGCTTCGCGGCGCTGAAAAAGTTTTTTTCGGGTAGTTTTGAAAAAAATTTTTTTTTGAATAAACAAATTATGGATTTCGATATTAGAGGGCATTCCCTACGACTTTTCTTCCGGCACTTGTGCCCTATCTCGTTCCGTTTCCGAGATATCGGCATCGCTTCCGGTCCAGAGTCCACTTCCGGTCAAAGTCGAGGTTTTCCTGGGGTCGCGGGAACGCCCTCTACACGCCCCAAAAAGAATCATCTCTCTAACCCCCCGGCAAGTGCTTCATAATATATGTCAGTCAGTCAGTCAGTCAGTGGTAATCGAGCTGTATATAATATAACTAGTTTTTTGGGCGCGCTTCGCGGCGCTGAAAAAGTTTTTTTTCGGGTAGTTTTGAAAAAAAAATTTTTTTTGAAAAAACAAATTATGGATTTCGATATTAGAGGGCATTCCCTACGACTTTTGTTCCGGCACTTGTGCCCTATCTCGTTCCGTTTCCGAGATATCGGCATCGCTTCCGGTCCAGAGTCCACTTCCGGTCAAAGTCGAGGTTTTCCCGAGGTCCCGGGACCGCCCTCTACACGCCCCAAAAAGAATCACCCCTCTAACCCCCCGGCAAGTGCTTCATTATATATGTCAGTCAGTCAGTGAGTGAGTGGTAATCGAGCTGTATATAATATAACTAGTTTTTTGGGCGCGCTTCGCGGCGCTGAAAAAGTTATTTTTCGGGTAATTTGAAAAAAAAAATTTTTTTTGAAAAAACAAATTAAGGATTTTGATATTAGAGGGCATTCCCTACGACTTTTGTTCCGGCACTTGTGCCCTACCTCGTTTCGTTTCCGAGATATCGGTATCGCTTCCGGTCCAGAGTCCACTTCCGGTCAAAGTCGAGGTTTTCCCGAGGTCCCGGGACCGCCCTCTACACCCCCCAAAAAGAATCACCCCTCTGACCCCCCGGCAAGTGCTTTATTATATATGTCAGTCAGTCAGTGAGTCAGTGGTAATCGAGCTTTATATAATATGATTGTTTTCTTTAACAGCGGTGACTGAAATATTTTAATTTAAAATTATTTTAAAGTATTGTTAATATTGATGTCTTTATGCCCTTTTAGAGCGGCCGTGGTCTAGCGGTAAGACGCGTGAACTCACGATCGATAAGACCCATGTTCGAACCTCGCTAATTCTTACCGGTACTAATGTAACTTTGTTATACGTACTTTGGTCGCTCAGTGTCTATAGGCACTATTAAAGAGTGGTAGGCAGACTGATGATGGTTATTAGACCAGTCTGCCGTCCTGAGGAAGTACCACCACTTCCGAATTTAACACCCGTGAAGTGACCTCGTCGTGTTTCGGGAATAGTTTGAAAGTAGCCAGGTATACGAGAGGAGTGTGCACTATCAATCTAGATGGTACATGCTCGTCTCCTCAAGCCGGCATAGTGGAGGCGACTGCTGCCCGTAAAGATTTCTCTATAGTAGCAGTTGTTTCCATTCATGGACCGCACTCTAGCTTTACATCAGGCGGAGTGTTGTCACAGGCCGTGGTACAATAATAAAAAAAAAAGAATTAGATATCATTTTCAAAGTAGGTACCAAACTTTTTAATGAAAAAATTAGCTCATCTCGCTAAATTTCATGGCGAACCAAAAATATCAATAGTACTGTTACTAGGAAAAGAAACCTTACGAAATAACAATAAGGAAGTCAGTTGTGTACCCCAGGAGATCAATATTTACTAGTGATAAGAAAGCGCAAACGCGATAGATAGCGTAATAGATTAAAAGGCCTTGGCCCTTATTGCCATAAAAGATGATAGCCGATCTGCAGAGCTATTTTGGAAATGAACGTTTATTAACATAGACTAAAATAGTAATTTAAATATATATAAATAAACTGATTAAATTAATAAATAATACTAAGAGTATCAAATTATAAATTAATAATTTATTTCGATTTGTGCCAATATATGTTTTAGTTGATTATTTTATCTCTTTAGTACTCTTTACCCTGTCTGACAACAATATCATACAACGTGACCAATAATATATAAATAAAAAAAACATAAAAGCTTTAGTTGTTTATGTCTTCTTATATTTTGCAGCTTACACAATTTAGATAATTAAATAAATATGAAATTACTTGAAAAATATTGTAATTCTGACAAATATCTAAACAAATTCTATTATACAAAAGCACGATTTCTAAAATATTGCCCAATGAAATAGATACAACAATGCAGTTTATACACGAAGATGGTTGGTTAACATTGTTGGCGGTGTTACTACGGTTATTACGATCTTTTCACCTATTTATCGACAACAATTCAACTTAAAACAATTTTAGTCGGTCGTCCTGGGGTAGTACCACCACTTTCGAATGTAACACCCGAGTAGCCGGTCTAACGAGAGGAGTGTGCCTGTCTCTGGATGGTGCACATTCGTCTCCTCAGGCCAGCATAGGGAGGCGACTGCTGCTTGTAGAAATTATTCTGTAGTAGCAATGAACGGAAACTCATGGTCATTCACACTCTAGCTTTATTTTAGACGGAGTGTTGTCATATGCCGAGCTACAATAAAAAAAAATTGTATTATTTTATATAAAAAGCTTAACATTAAATTAATGAATACCTACACACCTACTTATTTATAAATTAATATCTGTTTCGAACTGAATTCTAACGTAACGTAACAGAAATTCCGCCTAACAGACTAGAGAGCTAACCACTCCACTACAGAGTACGCGTACGCTATATAACAATACATATTTGTCAAAAATCTGGAGATGAATTCTGCGGTTGAATCAAGAATAACTTCTCATTAGGTGTGGGAGCGTTCATAGCGCGGCGTGATGTTTCTAATGAGACGAGATGGTATCGAATACGAGGCGCCGAGGTAACCTACCGCACTTTCACTCCTGAGGGCGACATTGTGCACTCATTGGTGAATCGTAGCGGAAAAAGCTTGTTACTTCTATTTAAAGTGAACTTAATAAAAGCACTTTATACTTATTACTACATGTATGTACATGTATGTGTGTATGTGTGTGTGTGTGTGTGCGCGTGTGTGCGTGTGTGCGTGTGTGCGTGTGTGCGTGTGTGTGTGTGTGTGTGTGTGTGTGTGTGTGTGTGTGTGTGTGTGTGTGTGTGTGTGTGTGTGTGTGTGTGTGTGTGTATATGTATATATTTTAAACTATTTAGCCTTTGTTACACATTGAATGTTGTGCATATTTGTAATTGGTTGCATATCAGAAAGAACAAAAAAAAATAACTGTATTGTATAGAGCGTGAAATATGTTAACTGTTAATATGCCATTAAATAAATAAATAAATAAATAAATTACTAAAATATATGAAAGCCCACTTGATACCTAATAGTTTATCCACAAAACAATATTCTATAATAATATCTTATTTTTTCATTAATTAATTTGATCTAATGAATAGACAATGTTTAATTATAATACAAAAAAAAACAGATATCATCAATTATAAAAGCATTTGATATAATAATAACCCCAGATATTTATTGCACCAGAAAAAATCTAATTACTCAATAATTTAAAACTATTCAGCGATAATGTATGTAGACTAATTTGTTTACAAAATTAACTAAAAATCATCGACAAACTCTTAAAAACTTTGTGGGCCCACTACTCTACGAATGGACATTCTCCTTTGAATGGAGATTATTATTCCTTTCAAATTAATTTATAACCTAAGGAATAACAAGCAATAGCCATCACCTTATTTCTCATATTACCCAATATTTTGTAAAGAAACAATTCAACAAGGTAATGTATACATAAATGAACACCTCAATTTCAGGAAAGTTATTACAGCTGACCCTAAACAAACGTTTTGAAGTGTTCACTTAACTAATCTAAATTTACTATACGCGATACATTAATAGATATATTTATGTATAGTTAACTCTGATTGAACAAATTGAGCCTTAATAATATGTAAATAAAGTATAAATTTGCATTTATGTCTAACATAACGCGGTAACGGGTGACGTACGTTTTGTGTGAAACCTCATGAAAGATGGGAGAGATCGGTACCAACGCCATGGCCTAGCGTTTGCAGGCATAAACTTACGATCGACAGACCCATCTTCAAATCTCGCAAATTCCTAGCCGGTTTCACTAATATATTAATTAAGGGAGCGGTAGGCAGTGTAATGATTTATTACTCGAATCTTCCATGCTTTTCCAATTCTTACGAATGATCGTGGTCGGGGTTGATGACATTCAAAACGTGAAAACCTTACATACACATATAATAGTGAACTACAATTTAATCTACATAAATAAATAAGATTACTGCACAAATACAATTGAGTACAGTTGTTAAGCAAGCGTGTGCACGTAAATCTGTACTGATACGTGCAGAAGCTACGAGTGTATTGGTGCTGCGATAATGCGTGATATAGGCAACTAGGTGAGAGGTGAGTGCTCTTGGACCGGTATTTCAATAATAATTTAACTTTGATATAGTTAAATTGCACTTAATTAAACCTATCTTTTGATGTCACGATTTTATTTTACGTTTATGGTTTGAAACGCGTAGAAATGTATCTGTTTGTGAGTTTCATAGATTGTTAAGTTATTTTTAATACTTATTATAAATAATAGTACCCAGGTATAGTAGTAGTATACAGTTTCAATTGTTTTATTTTTTTTTTAATCATGGCTTTTAACCTCGAAGAGCGCGAGATTTTAAATCAAAACATAATAAATGTAGTAGGTAATGTATAAATACATGGAAATAAGAGACAATTTGTAAAAATCAACACCTTTCTTTGATTTGCCGTATATCATTACTTCCCAGAATTTGATCCTTATCAGGAACACTACCGGATGGTGCAATAATGCAGAGTGTTTATTTTTTTCAAAATCAACAGGTTCGATTCCAGGCCGGGAAAATGGATTTATCAAAAATCTAATAATGCAGTTTTAGTTTTCATCAAAATCGGCATCGAGACTCCTTTCAGCATTTTTCGATATCTCTTATAGTTTAGGATTTGGCCATGAAAACCCACTTGAAAAATTCAGCCCTGTATAGTAGCCAGGTATAACGAGAGGAGTGTGCACTGTCAATTTAAGATGGTACATGCTCGTCTCCTCAAGCCAGCATAGTGGAGGCGACTGCTACCCGCACAGGTTTCCCTGTAGTAGCAGTTGTTTCCATTCATGGACCGCACTCTAGCTTTACATCACGCGGAGTGTTGTCACATGCCGAGCTACAATACAAAAAAACCTAAAGCTAGAGTGCGGTCCTTGAGTGAAGACATAACAACTGTTACAGAGAAATGTTTGCAGGCAGCAGTCGCCTTCGCTTTGCTTTCCTAATATTACGATTGTCATCCAGGTTGACAGAGCAGACTTTTCTTGTTATGTCGGCTACTTCTAACTAGCTAATAACAATCAGCTGTCTACCTACTATTTAAAACAAACACTATACTTAGATTTAAAAAAGGGACGGGGGTAAAACTGACCTTTAATAATTATACCACGCTTTTTTTTAATTAATGCATCTGCTTGACCTTTACATGAAGTGTACGTTAACATGCCAGTTTTGTCCAAACGTGTAACTCATATAACTTATTATTAGAAAAAATGTTTTGTGTAACAAATTTTTTTTTATTGTAGCTCGGCATATGTTAACACTCCGCCTGGTGTAAAGCTAGAGTGTGGTCCATGAACGGAAGCAAATGTTACTACAGAGAAATTTCTACAGACGACAGTCGCCACCGCTATGCTGGCCTGAGGAGGACGAGTATGCACCATCTATAATAGATTGACAGTACACACTCCTCTCGCTATACCTGGCTACTTTCAAACCGCTCCCGAAACGCGACAAGGTCACTTCACGGGAGTTACATTCGAAAGTGGTGGTACTACCCCAGGACGGCAGACTGGGCTAATAACCATTATCAGTCTGCCTACCACTCTTGTGTGTGTGAATATGTGAATATTGTGGGGAAAATATGATATTTAAAAATACTAAAAAAATATCTATTACCTATATTATGTATCTCGTAGAATATAATAGATCTCTATGAAAGAAGCACCTTCTCAGGCCGGCAGTAATGGCGACTGCGGCCACCGTGTTCTCCAGCCGTCGGTGCTTATGGACCTCCACTGTGCTTACCATCAGGCCAGATTACCAAACATCACCTAACCCAGTGCATTTCGCCTGAGTCTTGAACCAACGTGAACAACACATTAGATTTTATTATTCGATTTACTTAATTAAAAACGTCTACGATTAAGGCAATTTATTTGCGTCAAGTAGGTAGTCACATGGAAATGTTTTTTTTTAGTTATATAACTCTGATCGAATATTCGAAACTAGTTTGTGACCTCTAACGTCTTAATTATAATTTGCATGCGAACCTACTTCCTTAAACAAAATAATATAATATCAAGCACGAATGTGTTCATTTGTTTATTTATTTATTCGCAGAAATCACAGCGTGAATTATAAAAAATAACAAAAAGAAAAGCCAAATTGATTTCAAATATCCACTTACATCGCAATTAGATATAAAAAGAAATACATTTAAAATTATGTAAATAGTGTGTAGACAGTGATTAGGGAACGCCAGTGAGTCCTCGTCCGCATCCCATTTTCATCTACAAATTCTCATGTTAGTTGAGTCTGCTCCTCATCTGACTATTTCTCAGCAGTCTGTCTGACCAATCTGATAGAGAAAAATCTTCTTACGACGGATCCAGGAATAGCGATTCCAGACAAATATTTTATTTGTTTTCCTTTTTTTTATTGTAGCTCGGCATGTGACAACACTACGCCTGATGTTAAGTTAGAGTGCGGTCCAAGAACGGAAACAACTGCTACTACAGAGAAACCTGTGCGGGCATCAGTCGCCTCCACTATGCCGGCTTGAGGAGACGAGCATGTACCGTCTAGATTGAAACCTTATTTATTTTGGAGAAAAGATCTGGCAGAAGCAGAAACAAAGGAGAATTAGAACGTAAAATACAAAAGATTTACCCGCCACAAACAGGCTATTTAACACAAAAATGATTTAAATAAAAATATTCTATAACCTATTTTAGTCTATAATTTATCTCTGTGCTTTTTCATCAAGATCTGTGCAGTCCTCAGGGCGTGGTTGGTTAGCAAACAAACATACTTTCACAATTTATACTATTAGTAGATTTTTGAAATAACTTTCGCAGTTGGAAGTAATATTTAAAAAGATAACGAAAGGGTTAGATATAATAATACTTAAATAGATTAATAATAATCTGGACTAAATTATAACAAAACAAATGTATAACGAGAGGAGTGTGCACTGTCAATGTAGATGTACTCGTCTACTCAAGCCGTCTAGTAGAAAGTCTGCAAAAACTTATCTGTAGTAGGCTACTAGTAGCAGTTGTTTCCGTTCATTGATCGCACTCTAGCTCGGACGGAGTGTTGTCATCATTGATTTTACAACTAGATAAGCAATAACGCTCCCAAGTGACGCGAAAGAAAAGATGACCGCAGTCACTTTTAGGTTTTGTGTCCGTTAGTATATGACTTGATATTGTCAAATCGTTTGAAGCGGCTTACGCTTTTTTTATGGTTGTCATATGCTGAGCTACAATAAAAAAATATTCGACCTAATTTCTAAAAAAATAATATTTTATAACAGCTTAATTGGGAGTTTTGACGGCCATCTTGAGACGTCAGGTTGTCTGTTTTGAATTATTTTCCTAAACTTGTGTTTCTTCGAGTGTTAATGTGTAATAATGGTGGATTATTAACCATTAAGTGTTCGTGAACGTGCGTGAGTGTGGGCAAACAATTCAAAAGAAGGGAACCTGTGTTCCCATTTTCCCTCCAAAACTCCCTAGGAAGTTTCAGTAAAGATTTTACCACTTTACTGGAACAATTTTTGACTTGACTGAGATTTGACCTGACTGTTTGGTGTGATGAATGAATGACTCGTGATGTTATTAACTTGATGCAAAAATATTTACTTTGACACTGGCAAATTGTTATACGCCATATAAAACAAAAAAAAAAACAGTTTAATTTCTAAGCGGCCAATGTTTATTTGCGAAAAACTTAAACAACGAAAGCCTCTCGGTTGTTTGCACCAAACTTTCACCGTGTTTAATTAGAGTTGCGAGAATATCTTTTGTGCCTTTGTGATTGGTATCTTGTGTTTGTATACGATAACATGTTGTAAGTACCTACCTATGTCGATAGCGATACGTAGAAAATTTACTTTTAATTATTCTGATCTAACCTACCTATTTAAATTCTTTAACTTTGATTGACTGGTACAAAGAAACTGGGTTATTCATTAATTCTTTTTTTTAACATTGTACCGTTTTGCCGTTGTCAAAATAAATATTTACATTAGAAGCCCAAGACAATTTGAGAACTCTTCACCAATCAGAGGATATTATTTTAACAGACGCGGCAATAAAAAAATCAAATTAAGTGACCCTATTGGTGGAGATAACTCGCGTTACGCTCTCACGGCGTAAATGTAAACACGTATGTCAGGCCTCTGCGTATTGTGTCATTCTATAACACACGAAACCATAGAAATATATACTAGAGGAGCTAACCTCATACACAAGCTTCAAACGATTTGACAATCAAATACCACCACTTTCGAATGTAACACCCGTGAAGTGACCTTGTCGCGTTTCGGGAATAGTTTGAAAGTAGCCAGGTATAAGAGAGGAGTGTGCACTGTCAATCTAGATGGTACATGCTCGTCTCCTCAAGCCGGCATAGTGGAGGCGACTGCAGTCCGTAGAGATTTCTCTGTGGGAGCAGTTGTTTCCATTCATGGACCGCACTCTAGCTTTACATCAGGCGGGAGTGTTGTCACATGTCGAGCTACAATATAAAAAAAAAAAAAAAAATACCAACTGACAAATAACATAAAAGAGACTACGATCATCTTTTCTCTCGCGTCACATTGGGAGCGTTATTGCATAGTTGTATATACATATCTATGAAAGAAACAGTAAAATCGAGTACAAAATAAATTCAATAAAGAATAGGTAAAAAAGTCGACATATAAACTTTCAGGTACATCGGTATCCAATAGAAGTTCGCTAAATAAATAATAGCTACATCAGCTTCCTTAATAAAGCCGTTATACGAGTAAATATTGTATTTCTAGTACAGTGGAAACGCGTCCTAGATTGCTCGAGATGTATTAGCTATAAATTTAATAGTTCTTCGTAAGATCTACTCAAGTGCTCACAAACTACCGCTCTACTTATTGATATTTTTATTAAAAGAGCACTGACGGAGTATAGATTCGAATCCGGTCCTAAGATTCAGATTTAAGAACTGCCATCCCGAAGTAGTACTAACATCACAAATGTAACAGCCGTGAAAAGTAAACGGTTTACTCGTACATTCGTCTCATCAAGCAGGCAGCGGCATAGCGGAGGCGAATGTTGCTTCTATAAATGTATTTGTAGTAGCAGCAGTTTCCGTTCACGGACTGCACTCTAGCTTAACATCAGGGGGAATGTTCCCATATGCCGAGCTATAATAAAAAAAAAAGGTATAATATCATTAGTGCATTGTAAAAACGTCTAATCGCAATTACATGAAAATCAATTTTCCTTTAGCATATAGAAAACTGGAGACTGTTTTTACTTTATATGTTCAATCTGTCATGTTTAATAATAACATTAAATATTGCATCATAAAAAGTATTATATTAGAATATCGAATTACTCAAATAACCCTGTTAAAAATACAAAAAATAATTAGTGATTTAAAGCAATCTAGATTTATTTTTTTACAAAATGGACTAAAAGTAAAAATCGTCGACTAAGAAAAAAATGTGGCCCCGTTGGAGCTGGTAGATAAAAGCTGCGAAATAAAATAATAATAATTGAAAAAAGAAAGCTAGTGATGTATTTTTGTATCTTATGTAATGATGTAGTAATATTGGGAACTAACGTTTGTTCGCAATTCTCTAAATTACGCACTTTAACTTTGATAAAGCATAGAAAAAAGCTCACGGAACGTGTCCGCTCCTATTAGAGCACCGGCAGAGAACGAAAACTTGTTTCACTTTACAGTTAGTGGACAAAGCGAATAGAGGAGAAACGATTTTGTGACGATACCACGAAGGTCGCGGGAACTTGTTCGATTTTCACGAACATTATCGCAACTGTCAGCAAGCCCTGCGCGGTTGCGAAAATGTGTCGTTTTTTCCGTTTTAGTCTGTTAAAAATGCAAAATCTACAAATTATAGAATTTCAGCATCTACATATGTTACGGGCTTTGGGGTGTAATTAATTTTAAGTTTTATAAAACTGCATATCCCATAATTTTGTCCATTAAGTACTTAGTTCATTATTAAAAGTGCAAACTAAATTAAAATAAAAAAACTGCACACAAACCATTCACACGTTTTTAATTGCAAAATTATTAAGTTATTGTTCTTTTAATTTTAGTTGTTTTAAACCAATACTTATCTTTTATTATGTTCTGATTTTACCCACGTCTTATTAAAAGTTATTGTTATATGTATATCTAATATATGTTATATAAATGTATGTTATATATCTAATAATCTAATACCTAACTATATGTATAAAAATTTATATTCTGTGTTTGTCTCCTACATGCGTTCCAGAACTACGTCTTTTTTGGTTCCCTAGATAAAAGATTCCTTATGGAAGGAACGGGAACGTTAACTTCTTTTCTTCTTCAGAATGACATTCAGATAGGTTGTGCAATCCCATATGTACCTGCGCCAGTACAGTGAGAGCTACTCTTAATAAAGCACCATGAGACACGAAGTCGTCGCGGACTGGCAGCTAGTTTATTTTACTTTACAAAATTAAAATAATGAAGACATTGTATTTCGTAATAAAGCTGCAAAAAGTAAATTTTAATTAAATTGTAGAATTTAATGAGTCAGCACTTTTTTTCTTTAACGAAAACCAGTGGAGCATACAAATAATTGGCTTATACAAATTATTAGTAACTATGGGCTTAGAATAGTGATTTCTTAAGACGCATTTATTACTTATACTGCGTCATTATTTTTTTAGTATTGCGTATTCAGAAGCTATATGTATTTATTTATATCGTAACAACTTTATTTCCACAAGGATGGGCAGATAATTCGCATATCACCATTTTTAAGTGTACCTAACACCCGTAAAGCGACCTAGACGTGTTTCGGGATCATGTTGGAAGTACGAAATAACAAGAGGGGTGTGCAGTAAATAGGGTTGCCAACATTTATTCCACGGATTATAAGTATTATTATATGGAGAGAGTAAGAGGGTAAATTCAAATTGTTTATTTGAAAAAGGCCCACTTAAGGCTCTATAAGGCTCTTGAATTGTCATAGTATGACTCGGGAAAAGCTCTATCAGTGACAAAGTGAAATATTTTTGCACAGTATATATCTTCTTCAACCAGAGGCGTCGTTACGTTTTTTTCAGAGCTCTAGTCAAATTATATAAACTAAAGCCCTCTCCCGTGTTTTCCGAGGTATCGAAATCCATATCTGGGCCACAGCGAGCCCTGGATTTTGCCATGGCTACCATATCTGTAATGACATCAATGCGTTCAACCTTATACTATAGTATGTAGATCCAAAATATAGTATATATATGTATAGACGTCTTCAAGCAGATATTTCTCTATGGTAGCAGTTTCTCATGGACCGCACTCTACTGTTCTAGCTGAACACAAGATGGAGTGTGGTCGCATACCAGGGTACTATAAATAATATTGATTGGACATAGTGAACAGATATGAAATTAAAACATCTGACATTATTTATAAATACGGAACAATATTTTGTTATATAATATTTTTTAAAGCTATAAATATATACAGGTATTGTTTTTGTAACTCGTAAAATTTTATGGCCAATTAGCATATTGTAATTTTGTGAACATAACGTCCCCAATACATATATTAGACCAGAGACGTGACAATTTTTTCAATCAACTATAGTTACAATCAACATTAATACGTAATAACGTGGACTTGTTATACGTATAATTAGCTAAGAATATATATACTAAGTAATACTTTTCAACTCACTTCGATCGCAAGATGCATGCAGAATGTTAAGAAATCTGTTTCACTAATTAAAACAACACACTCAAAATCACTAATCCGTAGATCTCTTCTGGGATTTAAGAGATTCGAGCAGCCTTAACACTCAAGCACGCGTTAAAGTAAACATCTCACAGCTATAAAACAAATTATAGATATTATTTAAAATCGCATTCGGCCTTGGCACAACACTTCAAAACAACTGCCTAAAAGCACCGGAAAACACCACTTATTTAGTATTAGAATAATTTAACATTTCACTGATAGAATTGCCAAATAATTAAAAATTATAAATAACTGCACGATTTCAAATTCCGTTTATCTATGGCGCCATAAAATCGATTTCTCGGTCGTATTTCGCCGGTAGTGGCGACCCGTTCATTGCGCGCGCGACGTGCGTGTACCGCCCGCATGTGCCGACAGCTGACTGAATCACATTTCAAAACAACTGAACTACAATTACATGGTTTCATGGTGGTTTTTTTCGCCGCCTATCGCTCAATAAAAGGTGTAGTAGTAATCCGTTAGTTGGACATTCGCGATCTCGGGCCCCATTAGATCCGCGATCTAGAATCTGCACTTCCTGTGTTTTCTTCGCACGCGTACATAGCCCGCGGACGATGAGAGAAGTAATGGATAATAAATTGTAAGGATTTGCCTCTCGTTGCAACGAGGTGTGATTTATGCGCGAACTGTGTCGAATTAACAATGTTGTGCCTATGGAAACATTTATAAACGAGGCCCGACCGCTACTCGACCGTACAATCCTAATAAAACATGAAGTTAGAGCAACTTATCTATTCTGTTATCACTATCGAAGAGTTTTAATTATTATATGAGGATTTATAATAAAATAAAACAGGTTTTTGTATGGATCATTGTATATTAATCTATTGATTTATATCAGTCTGTAACTAAATATATCAATTTGGAATGATATAAGAATATTATTATTATATTAAAGACATGGAATATTTAGATGAAATTGAACAATATTCATTATCTTAATCAGTGGCGGCGCTAGGTAGTCTGAGGTAGCCTCGCAAAAATGTTTAACAAGTTAACAAGTTGAATTAATAGCGGCATTCCAAGCTAAAAAAAAAGGTCATGTCATTGACTGAGAAATGAAAAGGACCTCGTTAAGCTGAGGTCGCCTTGCGGGGGCCTAAAACTGGTGCCGCGAGGTCTAGATTTCCTTTAGCGCCGGCACTGATTATAATAAAAATAAGAGCTTGTTAGGTTATTAAAAAAAAAAGAGATTATTCAGTCTTCGTTACAATGTAAATATTCAATTGAGGTAAAGTATAGAAATAAAAAAAGCGATTTGGATTTTCTGTTCATTGAAGTCCGTGCTTTGTTAAAAAGTTAAAAAAAAAAATTAAATACTAATTAAATTGCAAAAGCAGTAACAAACATAAAAAATATTTTCTAAACAAAACCAGGATATAACCATAAAAAAATTAAGGCAACTAAGATTAATTCAATTAGTCCGTTCATTTATTTTTAATTAAAAACTTTTTTCTTATTATACAATTGAATGTAATAAATAATAATAAAAAAAAACGTTGGACGTATAAATAAATCTCTTTATAATACTGTTGAGCTGCCAAAAAATACTTCCACACAACCTATTAATTACTTGTTCATAAAAAAAAAATTAAGTTAGCGAAATGTTTAATTTTGTTATCTAAAAAAAATTTAAGTTGCCATTATAATACAAAAATTAATTCCTAAGTAACAATTAAATTAATCAATATCGAATAGCAACCCATTTATTTGTTACACCTTCCGCCTTCGACTTTCAACTAGTGAAAAAGAAATGTCTGCAGCCAACAGTACCCTCCGCTATGCCGGCTTGGAGAGACGAATGTGTAAAAACCATCGACAAGGCACTCTCATTAGACCCGACCACTTTACTACCAGGTCACGTCATGGGTAGACTTAGGTCCAGTTGCACCCAAAGGCCCGTTAAAGTAACTTTAACGCTAACCGTAACTAGCGAATCTTGGCTGGTTAAAGTTAAAGTAATCGTCAAACCAATGTTACTAACGTCAAATGTACGAAAAGAAGCCAAATATGTTTTTCTATTATTTTTTCGAAATCAGCCACCCTTTTAACGTGTGGAGTAAATGTAAACGTAACCATTAAAAAATCACTGTAAAATGTAACAGTGAATGTAACTTTAACGGGCCTTTTGGTGCGACTGGATCTTAAAAGTGGTTAGGACCACTGTGTTAATAATCATCAACAGTCTGCCTCCTCTTAATTATGTTTACGTTGTTCAACATAGTTTTCCAGACTCAATACAGGCTGCATTTGCATTTCAATATAAAAAAAATCTTTCAGCTTGGGGTTTATAATACCCTAAAAAAATTACAATAACTAATAATAAAAAATACTGATTTTAGCACAACACGAAAACAAAAAATAACAATAAAAAAAGAAAAAAAAGAGTTCAATAACACTTTCTAAATTAAATTTTTAGTATTAATAATAAATTATAATGAAAAGTCCACCTTTTGTAAATTTACAATAAAGTATATAAAAATAAAAAAAACTGAACACAAATCAACGCGCCCACAAAAGCTCTGACGGCTAACGTTTCACGTGAACGCGTCGAACTCCTCTGGGGCTAAAAGTCAAAAGCTAGTCGACAGTTGGCACTGATCAAATCGAAAACAAAATATACGAGATTTGGAGTGTTTGGCGCGCTTTTGCCCGGGAAGGTTGAGGTGTTTTATCCCTTCCCTTAATTAGTTTAATGGTTATTATTGTGTAAAATTGGTCTTATTTTACGTAATTTTATGCTGCGCTTGTGAGTAATTGTGGAAACATTAAAATATGAGGCAACAGAAGCGGTTTTTTTTTGTGGTTCTCCCACGCCGCGAAAACGCTCATATTGTGACGTGGCCGGGTGAATTGCCGTCAAATACTCCAAAGCGTCAAATTGTAAAACACCATTGCAATTTGATGCAAAAACTTTAAGAATTTACTACACGACTTTGGCAGAATTGTTATGACATCTGAGGCCATTTAACAAAAGAAAAAGAGTATTTGACGTTTCGTTATCACTTGGGTGACAGTGAAACGTCAAATCTAAATACTTATATAAAATGTTAATGTTAGTACGTAAAGACAGGGTTTTCTCCATGACCACCAACTCCAATCTACTTCCCGTTGAGGTGGTAGATACCCCTTGGTCTCCTGATGAAAGTAAGGGAGTTTGGTCGCGGTGGGTGGAAGAGGGTGGTTGTGGGAGGCGAAAATCTCAAAAAATGTATATCTGTCCTTTTCTAACTTATGACATATTGAGTACTAAGTATAGAGTTTTTCTTATTTCAATTCGTTAATTAGTTAATTAATTTGATTTGATTAACTCTACAAACACCTATAAATAAGTCTCACAATATCTAAGATAGAAATCTACAATAACGGATCCTTAAATATTTTTTATACCATTAAACATGCAATGTATTTTAACCCGAGCAACGCCGGGTTTCGTCGCTAGTCCCATATATTTTGTTTTCGATTCAAGTGACAACTGTCGATTGGCTTTAGCTTTAGCCCCTGTTCTATGAAAGGACTGATAACATTACTAGAACGCTGGCCTGGCTGCTTCCATATTATTAGTTTAGAAAGAATTGCATACTGGGGCCTAAGTATAGTCTACAATAATGCCGTCACGGCGTAGAGTGAAATCTCTACACCAATTTAAATAATTTGAAAACTTCATTAAAAGTTAACATCCGCGGCCAAAATAATACTGTCGTGATTGGTAGAGTGCTCACTTTACGCCGTGATAGCGTAAATGTAAACTCATACTTGGCCCTCAGAATTCTCTGATCATATTTTTTAAAAATAACGTTATTTTTATATTAATACCATGGTAAGTATATATTTTGGCAATGTTATAATGTATATCGCAATTTCAGTCCCTGCCTTTGCAAAACAACAAATACAGCATTTTAATTTGCCAAAAAAAACTGTATAAGATATAAAAAGCTACTTTTTTTAACAATCTTTACATATTCATTCCGATAACATCAACTTTCTTTGTACACGTATTAACATTAATCAATCCATTCAATTTACCACAATTCCTAGAAATTATATTATTTCTGTCCGCGGTGTCATTGCACAAACTAAACGTTTCATCGATACAATCTAATAAATGATCAAAAAAATTTGGAAAATTATCATAACTAGGAAAAACATTAATATCAATAACGGCATGATGTCCACTCATATTGTCTATGACCACATCGAATCCCGCCAAAAGCAGTCCAATTTCTTTTTTCAAAACTTTAATAATGTGTTTAATTTTTGTCTCATCTAATGTCATTTTGATATCAGTCTGTGATTGGTCGTGCGGATCGAGGATTGACAGCGTTGATTGGCTATCCGCCTTGCATACTTCTCCTGTACTGTAGAAAATTGGGTTTAAATCCTCAGAAGGGTAGAAATTCTTCAGGCTCGGTCTTTCCACTATGTGGTATCTGTAACAATATAAAAAATATCTAAATTATGGATGATGCATCTTTTAAAGCCAGCATAGTGGAGGCAACTGCTGCCTGCAATGTTTCTCTGTAGTAGCAGTTGTTTCTACTCATAGACCACACTTAGCATGTATTATTTATTCACATGCACAAACGACCTTCAACATTGTAAAGTAACAAGTTTCTCATAAAGAAATAAATACTTGTAAATATCTTGAATATTCAATGTCTCATCCTTCCACACCCGTAAATACCCGCACCTTTCTATACCAGTCCTTTCACCTTGGATCCTTCAAGTGGAGCGTGAAAAAGCACCTTCTCAGACCGGCATAGTAGTGGCGACGGGAGCCACCGTGCGAGCGGTTCTCTAGTCATCAATGCTCATGGATCTCCACTGAGTTTACCATCAGACCAGTCGAGGTCACATGTCATGCCAACATAAAAAATGCCAACCTTGTGATTTTGGAATCACATTACGAAATAGGTACAAGGCATATAAAAAATAAATAATGAAAAAAAAGTAAAAACATACCTATTACCGATAAGAAAAACTTTATGCAAAACAGCATTATGGTTGACGAAGCTCTGAACGACACAGGGTGGCTTGCACACCCTTAACCCTTTCTCATTAAATATAACAATCATTTCGTGTGCTGATTTTGATCCATGAGCGATTGTAGGTTTACATATAATAGGAAACTTGACGCCTCTTCCTTTCAATATAGAAAAATTTTCATTTATATTTGATGTTGTGAATTCCGCATAGGCCGGAGTAAATATACCACTCTGCCTGAATGATGGCTCTGCATCTAATATACTGTAGTAGTGGTTTCTGTAATATATAAAAAAACTATTTTATTGTCTTTTAGAGACTGTTGAGGACCCTCCCTTTCTGAGACATTGGGTGACTGCAGTGATGCAGACCACCTCACTAAAGGAGCTCAAAAAGAGCCCGTGAGGAATCTAGTCTACAGAAGAATGGTAGGACTGTGCACTATTAAATAGACCATACTAGTATTAATTTTAAAATTAAACAGTAAGAGGTGACATCAACATAACAGTTGGAAGGGCTGCTGATGAAAATATAGAATAAAGCAATTTAAAAGCCTTCATGTGAACTCAATAAGCACTTAGCTCAGTGGTCAGAGAGAGGCCCACATGCTGTGATTTTATTCTGATTAATTTATTTTAATAAATGAAAAAGTTTGTGCTGCTTGCTTACAACCCTCATGATGGCTACAAGTCATCAAGACATCAAACAGAAAAAACAAATATTTAATAAAACATGATAGGAAGCCTTATAAAATCTTTTAATAATCAATTGTTTAATAATTAATGGTATTATTTCCTTATTAACTTACCTATTAAGTAGTATTCTAACTTTATCAAGCGGATCAACTACTGTGATGTTTGGATGATTTGAAAGATATTGTGCTACTCTTTTTATAATACAGCTAGCCTGAAATTAAAATAATCGGTTTTACATTATACAATATAATTTATAATGCTACTAAATTGAATGTTTAAATATCACTAAGAGAAATAAGTGACCAAAACTGGAGGATGCAGGTTCAAACCCCAACTCAGTGTGCAAGTTCACTTTTTTTCTGTTAAATTTTATACAAATTACCTAATAACAATCAGCATTTTATTATTATTTTGTTAAATGCAGACCAGTGCCTTCAGTAATACCTCATTTTTTCAAGTTTTGGCGGGAAAATGAAAATATTGCTTTTTCTATGTTAATTCATTTTCCCACACTCACACATATTCACAAATACTTAAAATACTTAATCCACCAATGTTATACATTAACACTTTAAAGAATGAGTTTAGTTAAAATAAAATTAAAAATAATTCAAGCATCAAGTAGGTACTTAACCAAATACTCTTTGAATTCAAGACTGGTTACTTCTAACTGCAGTTACTGCAACTCCTAACCAATATTGCAAAATAGATAATAGAAGGAAATTTTAATGTATATACCAATAAATAGCATATATAAATTATCAAGTTTCAACATAATCATCTATTATTTAACTTAAGAACAGATGTTTCATAAAATTATCATATTTATTGTTTATGAATACAAAAAAAAAACATTTCAATAATAAAGACAATCCTTTTTATAATTATAATATTACCTTGAGGTCCCCTTGGTCAGCGGCAGCAATGACATCAGTTAATTTATGTAGAAACACATCAATTTTGCCTTGCTCCTCTAATGGTCTATTTAAATCCACCTATTAATAAATTATTCATATTTCAACATATAATTATAATATTACTTATTTACTTGAAAACCCGTTCTTTTCTTCCACCAATAATGAAACTCAAGATTTTTACCTTTAATAAAGTGTAGCCACGTGATGTACATGTCTTCACCAGCTCTTTAAAATTCATTTTCTGGGATTTTTTATCTGACATCCAAATCCCTATACTCTTAGAATTTCGTTCAGACATTTTGAATCAGTATTTAATAAACAAAGAAGACAAAATAAATTGCTTATTGATTAGATGAAATACAAAGTGAGATCACTCATATTTTGTTTATTTACCGCAAATAAATGCTAAGTAAACACAATATTTTCCTTACGAACGACTAGTTTCGTTACTACATTCAAACCAATATCTCGCAGCCCCAAAATGAAACTGGACTGGCATAATTAAACATTTCTTGAGAGTCAATAAAGTATTATTAAATAAATGTGATGTTAATGGAAAAATACTAACGTGATTTCCAACAAGATATTACTTCCAAATTAAAAACAATTCTAAAATAGCCAAAGTCCGTATTATAAACACATCTACCACACAGGAAATCACAAACCAATTAAACAAATTGATTTTCTTGCGAACAAACCCTCACCGCAAGTAGGACAACAAATGACAAAAAGAAAACCGGAAAGTCAAAGATGATCCAAATGATGTGTTTTTCAAAACTTTCATGCCAATTCCACCATTTATGCACCCTGCCTTTCTCAAATGGAATTACTAGTATGTATGTATAATATACGTCGTATATAGGACGAAGGGCCAAGTATGAATTTACATTTACAATTCACTGCGTAAAGCGAAGTGTTTCTACCATTCCGACATTATTTTAAGAGGTAAAAAAATTCAAACGATGGAATATTTCTCTTTGCAACTTAGGTTGCATTTACGTCGTGACATCATAACGCGAAATATTCTCCACCAATCAGACTTCCTATTAGTGGAGACAATCAGCCTTACGCTATAACTTGGAATCGTACTGGCCCTCCGGCCTTGATACAAAAATATTTAGTTTGGCACTGGCAAATTGTTACATGTGAATGCCATAAAGTTATCATCTATCATAACTAGTCTGTGGATATAGGTTATAGGTCCGGGTGATTTTATTTAAACGTGTAATACATTTGTAAATCATGTCCGATGAAGAAACAAGTAACGTTAAAACTCGTCTTTTAGCATTATTTTCCGATTTGGATGATGCAGAATTAGATTTAGTTGAACATTGGATAAGCAGCCAAAGTTACAAGAAAGGTTAAGTTTCAATCAGTTTAACATTAAATAGCCAAAATACTAAACTTAATAACTTGTTGCAGATTTAGAGAAAATGAGGACTTTAGATAAATCTAAAAAATATTTGGGAAAAATTAGCACCGCTGTTAGGAAACTTGTGCCTTTTGAAGCGGAGTTGTCTACGGAAAATATTGCTAAGCCTACTGTTGGAGACCAAGCCGATTGCACTGATATAAATACATGTCATGTTGATGAATTTCTATATGATGATGAAGCAGTGGAGCAACTTGTTAAAGAAGGAAAATTAAATAGACATTATTGCCTTGATTGTAATTCTAGAAACACAAAGGTATATAGCAAGATACTATTGAAATAGTATCTGGGTGTTTATATGTATTTTATTTGTGCTTCATAGCCAAAGTATAGCAGTTCCTAGGATATTCATTTAATGTAAACTGTTAATTGTGTTATGATTACAGGATTTAATTTTTGTATCACATTCAATGTCAATAAATATGTTGCATTATGTATTCAAAGTACTACTCCCTGTGGATTTGCATGGAAAACAATTGTTGGATATTGGGTCACGATTTGGGGCTGTTATATTCGCAGTAAGTTTCACTAAAAATATATGTTAGCTTGCTAATAATAATTATTAGATGAATACTTTACTTTGTTAGTCTAAGCATTGGTATATAGTTTTAATGACCAAGTAGCACAACATATAAATTTTAATATAATATATTTTTCAGGCTTATCATTTGACTAATGCATCTACAATAATTGGTGTAGAAATTAACAAAGAATGTTGTGAAGTTCAAGAAAATATCAAAAGTAAATTTGCAATGGATTCAAAAAGGATAAAGATTGAAAACTTTGATATTATGGAAAGAAAAGATTTAATACAAAATTCAAATGTTATTGTTGTTAATGTTTTAGATTTTTTTGTCGATCCTAAAATGCATAGAGATATTTGGTATTTTTTACATAATAATATAAGAAAAGGAAGTTACATTGTAACTAATAGAAGCATGCCAGAAACCTTAAGTGGCCTAGGTATTTATGAAGACTTTATGCAATGGCTAAGTATATGTAAGCCATGCCAATTGGAAAATGACATACTTTTTGATATAGAAGACTTTGAGAATACTGATTTACATTTGTACATGGTAAATTAGAGCCATCAATTGTTGTTTTCTTTTGTCCCCAGACCGCCTGTCCACCTTTTTTACACATTAAAAATCGTCCAGAGTATGAGTTTACATTTACGCTGACACGGGGCGTAGAGTTAATAAAAAAGATCATTCCCTTTGAAATTTTTTAAGCTCTGTGGCCAAGATAATATTGTGCCGTGAAACCGTAATGTAAACTCATACTATGCCCACTGGACAGATGATGCTCGCCGTAACGCATTGAAAGCGAAGGGATTGTCACCCATGCAGTTCTTAGTGGCGGTTTTTACTGTCGAGGTAAAAAATAATAAATAAATGAGGTGATCCTATTGGTGAAAAGTTTACATTTTACGCTGTAACTATGTCGTTATAAACTCATACTCAGGTCTCAGAGAATAGTATATCGGCCGCGGAGGTTAAAAAAACCTAATGAAGCGATTTTATTAGTGGAGCGATTACACTTTTTTTTTAAACTTGCCGGCGAAAATAGTGTCCGATTGGTGGGAACATTTCACTTTACGGCGTGACCATGTAAATGTGAACTCGTACTAGACCCAGTGCATAAAATGGCGAATTCCTGATTGATTGCAAATTGAGTTTTTCCGTTTTATTATGTTGTTTACTATTTGTATTACACGGAAATAAGTTTAATGGTTGTGCGTTTATATAACCAAAGATGTGGCACGAGGCAAGAAAGCAGGAAAGGTTGATACGTGGTATGATAGTAGACTATAGACGGCGAGCTGAACGGCGAAAAAACTTCTACGAGAAAATTGTAAGTTAAAACAGTTAAATGTTTAATTTGTTTCACAACTATTAAAGGTTATCATATAAGTTATGTGTATTATTCTTTAGAAGGCAGAACCGACACAATTTCTTCAAATTCATGGACGTCCTTGTAAAATTCATTTGGACCCTGCAGTTGCGGCAGCTGTCGACAGTCCTGGCATTATGTAAGTTTCATATGAATAAGATAGACGCTTGCTGTATTCGTCTATTTATTGTAACTAAAAATTTAATGAAATTAGTACATAATGCTGATAATTGCACTATATTGTTTAAGGATGCCGTGGCAAGGCGACTCCTGTACGTTAATAGATAGATTCGACGTTCGGGCTCATTTGGATTATATTCCTGAAATAAAAATCCCTGAGACACCACCTTCAAAACTCAGCCAAGAGGAAAGACAATGTAATTATGAGCGGTATAGGATATTGGCACAGAATAATTTTTTAAGTGTTGGTAAGTGTAAATCTTGAACAAAATTTAGAGCTGCCATGTAGAAGACACGTCTAGCAGTAGAAGATGATCAGTGAGACCTATGTCGCTTGTTAATGTGATTCGGTCGGTATGATACAAGCACTCACTTAGTATAGCTTATAAAAAATTGTGATCAGTAATAAAAAATTTATTGCAGTAACAAAAAAGTGTTACAATAACACTGTATTTCAAATAGTTAACAATTAAATTGGTTTTAGGTGAAACAAAGTTTCTTCAACAACTATCAACGGAAGAAAAATTTGGTGTCACCACAGAAGAAAGAGAGGCAGCAAAAGAGAAATTATTAGAAAAGAAAGGCACTGGGGCTGCTATAGGATACAATTATAATGACCCTGGCTCACAACCCTCATGTTCTACCGGTAGATTCAGCTTTAAATTAAATAAAAGTGCAAACAAACAGACAAAAAAATGGAAATTGTGGATATTTCCTAAACTACAAAGTGTAGTCATGTTTGTACAGAGGAGCTTTTTGATTGCGTTATAAAATTAAATTACAGGGTTGAACAATAAAACTGAAGAAGATTCTGATGATGAATCAGATTTAGAAATCATTGATGTGGACCTTTGTATCGATGTTAACAAGATAGAGTCTTCACAGGTTAGAGTTACACATTTATTAATAAACTTGATATTTTATTAATACTAATTTATATTTTAATTCTTTTAACATTACATTATTCTAAAAAAAGGCAGCCTATTTTTGGACCCACTTGATGTGTAATAGTTAACAAAACAATTATTATTATAATTCTTTAATGCACAAATAAATGTTGTATAAAGGCGAGCTTAATGCCATCAGGCATTTTCTCCCAGCTAACCATTGGGAGATGGAAGTGGAGATATTCTATAATAACATCTTATTTTTTCATTAAACTATTTCAATTATATTAACACATTGTTTACCAATCAATAAATATTTAATTACATAATAACAGATATCTATTATTAAAGCATTTATTATAATAATAACTACAAATATTGCATGAGAAAAACTCAAATTATTCAATAACCTTAAAAAGATTAGTAGATGTAGATTTACAATTCATACATTTGCAATAAATCATTGATAAACTCAAGATATTTAGGGCCCATTTCTCTTAGGCGAATGAACATTCTCCTTTCTTAAAATATGTGTTCAACCTAATATTTAGGCAGCACAATGTAGTATTTAAATTTTATTTTTATGTTTTTTTTTTCTATTTTGGATTAATTATAATACATATTTTTTCAAGTCTGCATGTTATCGTCTTGTTTGTATGAGCAGAATTGAAGTAGTTTTTATTACAAATTACATCAAAAAAGTTTATTTTGTCTTGCAAACTTTTAGAATTTATTATAATGGAAAATATTGCAAACCAGAGCTGCAGATGGCAGTTCTAGTTTAGAAAAAGAAAAAAAATCTATTTTAAATTGTGTTATTATAAAAATTTAGATGATAAGGAAGTTAGTCATATAAAAATATCTGCTGAAACAGCAATATGATTTGTATATTAAAACAAATTAATGTTAAATTAATTTATTACTAATATTAATTTATCAAAATTAAATATATTTTACGGAGAACAGGCTCATGAGTTGAACGCGCTGGGACCAAAGTACGGAATGACGGGATGTGACTTATTTTCCTTCTTAACCGCTGATGCCGATGATGTGGACCACCAGAAACAATTATTACGCGAGGAGAAGGAGAAGGCGATGTATTCTGGACGTAAGAGTCGACGGGAAAGACGGGCGCATCGGTTAGTTTCCCTAATATGTAACTATTAGAATAGAATTTATTACACTGGACTGAGTAGTCTGCACACAAAAGTCACCTCCACTATGCTGGTTTGAGATGGCAGTGTACTGTTCTAAGTTCACAGTGCATACTCTACTTTGAAACGTGATTAGTCGCTTTGCACTTGAATGTGGTGGTAATAGTACAGTACTAAGGCTAATAACCATCATCAGATTGCCTACCACTTTTCAAGCATTGTTCTAAACTTTAAACATTAATTAATTAATATTTATTATTATAGAGACAAAAGACTTTCAACTCGAGTAGGCACGAGCCCTCCGAGTTATGCAGCTCCCTCAGAGAAGTCTTTGTTGGTGCCAAGTCGTAGTCCCAGTAGAAGTCGGAGTCCATCTCCAAAAGTTGCTGAAAAAATTGAATTTATAACGTCTTTTGGTGGTGATGAAGATGACAATAAACCTTCAGGTACTTTATTATCTTAGATCTAAACTTACATAATTATCTATTGTTTTAAATTACGATTGGTTATTGAAGGTATACCGTGCTGTGTTACTTTCCATGCCTGATATGTTCCTATTAACAGTATTATGATACGGTAAAGATTTAGATATAGTAGAGACAGATACAGTTTTAAAAATTAAATTCACAGTATCAAAAACACTATTTGCCGATAAAGTAAAAATTAATCTGAAGAAGCGGCCGGTCTTATATTCAGAAATCGCAGCACGCGGTTCTGCTAAACGGACTAAAACGTAAGTTATACTATAAATTTATACAATTTTAGGCACTTTAGCATCAGAAAGCGTAAGTTGCTTTATTTATTATCAATCATTCTCTTACAAATTGTCTTAGGTATCCAGACTGGATGTAGGTTATGTATAGGCCAGTATGCCCTACTGTAATGGAACTGCTACCAAGTTTAATACTTGTGAAGTGACCTAGTTCCAAGTAGCCTGCAGTAACAAGCGTGTCAACCTGTCATTCTCATTTCTTTTCTATTAACGCTACATGTAGGCACAGTAAAGATTCATGAGTGCCGTCGACGACCGAGGCCACAGTCGCCGCCACTATGCCGGCCCAAATCATTAAAAAAAATACTGAAATTTTTTTTTTATAAATATATATTTTTTTGTTTTTCAGATCACCTCAGAATCAATCCACCAGTGTTAATAGACCGTTTGGTCCACACCAACCAAAATCGCGCTCAAGGTCCCGTTCGAGACAACGTAGAAAATCACCTAATTACAGAACGAGATCTAGATCACGATCTAGGTCTAGGTCACGTTATAGGAGCTATTCAAGATCACGATCTAGCTCATCATCCAGGTCTTATCGGGGAAAGTCGAGGAGTCCTATGTTTGTATTTTCTATTTTAAATATTGTTTTTATTAAACAATTCTGAAACTTATTTCACAATTGTGTAATTTAGTAAATTAAAACTTATTTCTGAATAATTTCAGCTCTGCCTATGACAGACGTAATCGTTCGAGATCCTATTCTTATTCTAGGTAAAGTTTTTTAAGTTTATTTATTGTACCTTTTTTTTTTAAATTTTGTTCATGATATTTGAGTAAGGTAAGTTGAAGCTAATGAAGCTTACGTAGGATGACGCCTTGGGAATAACTTGAAGTGGATGGTTTGAAGTTTGAATCCAGTCTAGGAATTAATAGCAATTATTAAAAATATTTTTTTATAATTAAAAATATCAAATATATTTTCATTAAATAGCGATGAGAGAAATGAACCCAGCAAGCCGCCCGTTCCACGGTACTATGGTAGAAGGAAAGAAGATAAGGAATCAACGAGTGGATTGTCAGACTCGGAGGCGAGCGGAGACGATAATAAAGATATGTGAGTTGTTTTTTTTAAATTATGGAAGTTATACCAGAGAAATTTAAAATGACGACTTCTTCAGTGAAGTGTTGGAACTATATCTTCCTACAGAATTTTAGAGGGAAAATGTAAAAGTATGTATTGAATTATTTGCACACTTATTACACATTAATGCTCGAAGAAACACGAGTTGAAAATAATTCAACACAAATAACCTGATATCTCTAGATGCCAGTCTAAATTCTCTGTTGGATTTCTAACTTAGTCCGAATCTGACTAACTTAAATTAAGACATCTTGACTTGCCCATAATCCTGTATACCCATATTATTATTATTATTATTAAGTTGCTTGTACCATAGGCACTGGTGGACCAAAGTACATAGTTACATTGGTATCAGTCGGAATTTAGCGAGGTTTCATCATGACCGTCCGGTACTGCTAGACCACGGCCACTTATAGAAAAAATATATAATAAAATGTATGTTTATGTTTATTTATAATTTTTTTTTATTTGCAGGACCGCGGGAGGTAGTAAATCTGTTACAAACCAGAGTCAAATACGATCTGGAAGCAGCAACAAAGTCAGTAAGAATCAATGCTTTATTCTCTCCTTTTATAGCCAATCTTTAACTATGAACAAAAGTGGAATATTTTTGTTTTTGTATAAGATTCAATAAGAAAAAAGTCTCGGAATAAAATAATAAAAAAGTATCAATATAAAAAAATTCACTATATTAGTTATTTTGTTCTAGGAGTTTTTTAGTTTTTTTTTTTATTTATTTTTCTACGTGAAGATTTATTTTGGTTTATTAATTATTATAGGAATAAGTTTTCTAGAAAAAAAGAAATACGTTTAAAAATTGAGTACTAAAAATATAATTTTTAGTATTCATAACAAATTGTTTATGTTAATTCTTTGCATTTTAAATAATTATTTTATATATTAATTTGAGCAACATATTTCCAGGGACCATCCCGGGAGACGTTGTCATTGAAGGAGAAACTCAAGAAAAAAATGCAGATCCAATTATCAAGGCAACGTGAGTTCTAAACAGTATAAAACGAGAACCTTTAGTAGAAACAGCCAATGTTGTCTGTTCGAACCGGCATAGCGGAGGCGACTGTTGCCTCCAAACATTTGTGAAAGCAGTTGTCTCTGCTCATGGACCTCACTTTCTAGCTTAACGTTAGGTCCCATAGTCCCATGGTAGTGACTCTATCGACAGACCAGGATCTTACGACGGTACACTGGGGTAATAACCATCATCAGTCTGCTTACCACTCTTAAAGTATAGTACACTTTACATTATAGTAATTTTAGATTAGGTTTAACTTTTTATCGACAGAGGATGTTCGTAAAAGAAATGCCAAGCCGTAAATGTCTTTAAATTTTCCGAGTTATCAAGCTGTTTCCCCCTAACGCTTGACTGACAAGTACCACTCGCTTTACACTTGATAATGATTGTTATTTGTATAATTATGGCGTACAGTGCGAATGGACCAGCGTATGGCGGCTGAGAGGTCACAACGAGAGGAGAGGAATCAGGCACAACGCGAGGAGGAGATGAGGGAACTGGCACTCAAGTTAAGGAGGAAGTATGAACTAATTTCTTAGTACAGTTTTTTTATATTAATTAGAACAATTTCTGCTATCATAGGTTGTTACTTGTATCGTAGACACAATGACCAAAGTACATAATATAGTTACATTAGTACCGGTCAAAATTTAGCGAGATTTGAACACAGATCTTATCGACCAACGCTTTTTTTAATTCCTTGTTACATGCCTGCCTATACCAAACTTGTATCATAGACACTGAGAGATCATAGTACTTGTAAACGAAAGATACATTGGTATTGGGCTGTTTAATACTTAATGCCTAGAGATAAAAAATTTAAAAAAAAAGTTCCTGCCTGTCTTTGTTTTTGATACCTATTACATTTTTTTTATTTATAATTAAGTGAAGTGTGTTTAGGTTAGGTTAGCGATTGGAAATATCCTTTGCCCATCTGTTTAAAGGCGTGATAGTATAATAGATGGAAACTTTTGTATTAATTATTTACTGATTTTTATAGACGTCGAGAAATCAGACATCAACGCAGATCGAGCGAAGATAGCAATAATAGCAATTCTTCTAGGTTAGATTTTTATATATATTTTTTAAACACTACTGAATACTAATAACTTTTAATACTAACCCCCCCCCCCCCCCCCCTTTACGGATGCCCTGGCCCAGGGTTATGTCGGACTCTCCAGCCTAGCACTGGCATACCGACTAAAATCCCACAGTGTTTCATTCAATGCATGGTGGACGGAGTCTGGGCAGACGTTAACATTCATCCAGACCCCCCCTGTGGAGGTCTAAGGTGGCGGACCGAACCCCGGGAACCTCGAATCGCCGAACGGCTCGATCTATAGGACGACTATACTAACCTATCCCTTAGTCAAGAGCACTTTCGCATGGTGCGCGTGAGGTCTGCCGAACCAAAAAGGATTTGACTTTTCAAATTACCGATGTCACTGTTTGTAATGTCAAATCCCATATATTTGTTTGTCGGCGCTTCTCGCATGCGCCATGCGAAAATGCTCTCGATTAGACACCTAACTCAGTTCCTATGATACCAAGTAATGTGTACAGGCTTTTATTTTTATTTATTTTTTGTTTTTTAGTTATAGCTCGGTCATATGACAACACTCCGCCTGATGTTAAGTTAGAGTGCGGTCCAAGAACTTCTGAAAATCACTGCAGGCAACAGCCACCAGGTTGATAGTGCACACTCCTCTCGCTATACCTGGTCGCTTCATGGGTGTTACAGTTTAAGAGTGGTGGTACCACCCCAGAACGGTAGACTGGGCTAATAATCATCTGCAGTTTGCCTACCAGAATATGACAACACTCCGCCTGATGTAAAGCTAGAGTGCGGTCCATGAACGGAAACAACTACGACTGCAGAGAGATGTCCACAGGCGGCAGTCGCTTCCGCTATGCCGGCTTGAGGAGACGAATATTAACCATCTAGATTGACTGTCGTTTTACTACTTTACAACTTACTGTTCGCGTATAACATTAAAAATATTATTTAATGAATATGTTATAGGGATTCGAGAGATCGTGCTAAATCTCTAACTCCACCACCTAAAAGAATAGTTTGGGCAAAGGATGAGGAGCCCACGAGAAGTGCATCGCCATCCAAAGAACAGGACTACAGGAGAGTGCCGCCTAATTACGAACGGCAAGAATATAACAGGCCGCAGGAAAGTAGACCTTATCATCAACCGTGGGAACGCGAACGACATAATTATCATAATAACTATGAGAGAGAAAGCAATAGAGGCGAGTTTCGCAGTTACAGGTCTAGTAATGTTGAACGTGAAGAGAAGAGGAGTTATGTCGATTATGTTAAGAATAAAGAGACTGGACACGATTCGAAGAGTAAAGTTAAATTAGTCGATTATTGAGTTTTGTAACTTTCTTTTTTTATATATTTTTGTGTTAAATTTTTATTTTTATTGGTTTTATTATGTTTAAACATTTATAGTGAATCAGGTATAGGTTGATTCAGTCTTTATGGCGTCTCGGAATATGGTAAAAAATACCGGTACCGGTAAAAAAATAACTAAAAATATAGTTAAAATTAACGTTATATCTAATTTATATAACATCTACGTAACGTTGTAACTATAGTCGTATATCTTTCTTTTGAATTGTCGCTGCATTATAAGGTATCGATATAAAAATAACGGTATTTTTTAGGTTACCGGTCAAATTCAAATAACGTTATTTCTTAATACATTTTATGGTAACGTTGCCTAAGTGCCTGGTTTATAATAGGTTTTATTTTTTCCAAAATTTTAACTAAATTATAAATTGGCAATACTTTGCTAATATTCCAATATTTTTAGGTTTTGTTTCGTTTTACATTGTTTCAGTGTATTACTGGCCTTATTATAGTGTTTAATTGTTTAAATTAGATACTTGTGAAGTAAGCAAAATAAATACAATGTCAATTATTATTATTTATAAATTGTATTGTATAATAGATTTAAAATAACATATAAATGAGCTTCGCATATCAATTTTTCTTAATATCGCGACGATTTTTGCTTTATAGAGTTGGTCAATATGTCGTAAAATTATTAATTGATTAAACAATTATGTTTGTACCCTATTTATTGTTTTTTTTTGAGGCCACTGACCACGGGCAAATAAATTATATAGTGAACGTCAGATGTTAAACTCGAGTGCTGTCCACGGACAAGCAACTGCTACCACAGAGACGTGTTTGCAGGCAACAGTCGTCTCCGCTATGCCAGCCTGAGGACACGAATGTGCACCTTCAGTTGACAGGGCGTACTCTTCCCGGCCTCAGTTCTAATCTTAAAACAATATTGAATTATATTGTAAAAAAATAGTAGTATTTATTATAGACCGAATTATTCCACTAGTTTAATCGCTAAGTATTTACAGCTATGGTTTCTTTATAGTAACTCTACGTGTGATCGCACTCTAGGATGTTGAAACTAGAGTGCGGTCCTTGAGCGGAAACAACTAGACGCTCCTATTTCACCGCAGGATGCCTCCGCTGTGCCGGCTCGAGGAGACGGATGTGCACTGTCCAGTTTGATAGTGTACACTCTCATTATACTTTGTTACTTCCAATCTGATCCGAAATGAGGCTAAGTCACTTTACAGATGTTCTACTACTCCGGAAGAACTGGTAACCACCATCAGTCTGCTTACCACTCTTGCTAAATTGTTTGGGCTTGTTTATAGTTTATGTTCTGCGTGATTAGGTACTAAAAAATAATAAAAGACAGGTGTTTTTGTTTAAAATATTTTAATAAACATTGTAATAATAAAATTAAATAAATACATACTACTTCTAATATTTTTGTCTTATTTCTCTATCTTACCTTTTTACATTAGATTGTAATTAAATTATGCGAGCGGATTCTTCTTTTAGTTAAGTCTCAAGTTCACAATATGGTCCCTAGTTTTAGTCCTAGTCCTGGAGTTGGAAGTAAACTTATTTTTGATGCAAAATACGTACTATGTAAAATGCGAAACCTAGCTGTCGAAAGACTACCACGAATTGGGGAAAAAGGGACACATGGGGCCGAATTAGATTTCTCAATTCTGTTTCAGTCTACTTCAGAAACGAGTGGACTTATAAATAAAAAAACACTAATGGACATGTAAATCGTACATAGGCGAGCTTAATGCCTTTGGCATTGTCTACCAGCTAACCTTTGTTGGTGTGAGCGAGATATCTACAGTGCAATGAAAAATTAAGTAAATATAGACAAAAGTCATTCGCTTGACGATTTTAAATCTATTTAGGTAGGTACAACTGAAACTCCTCTATTATGGGGAGTACTTTTTGCTCAAGAGGTGTTTTTGATGATTTTACAATTTTCCAATGTAGGCAGTCACGACATGTTAGTGATCGTCATAAAAAAAATTCAAATGCAGGTCTTTTTTGCAAGAAATCGTAATCTCGTAGTCCACGGCGTTTATTTAAGCTCACACACGTTAGAACTATGGACGTCCACATTCCAACCGATAAAAAAGTCACGATTAATCACTGAGCGTGTCCACATCGATATCCTCATTATCTTCATGAAGTACAGGGTCACCAGGTTGAGGAGGTGCACCCGGAACACCACCAGCACGTCCTTCTTTCGTGTGCCTCCATTTCATACGTCTATTTTGAAACCATACTTTTACCTGAAAATAATTTATTTACCTGGTAGATAATGGTGTGTAACAAAGATTTCAACTGTGGTAACATTTTAGCATGTAGCTCACTAACAAACTTCCATTGAATATGCTCGGGGCGTAAGGTAGGTACTTTATTTAGCTATCGACGGGTCTACCCCCCCTCTGAACATTTTTAATATGGGTATCAGGGTTTTTGCGACCCTGGATTTGAGGTTCTTATGCACAACTTTACTGAGGGGCAATGACTTTGCCAGGGCCAAGGGAGGCCCTTACCTATCTACGCCCATGAAGATGACCTCAGCCTGCAGTTCGCGACTCAAAAAGTTACATTTTTAAGAGTTTAGATACTAGAAAGGAGAATGCCCATTTTTGGGCCCACTTGATACCTAATAGTTTGGTAACAAAACAATAATAATAATACACAACATTTCATAATCATTAGACGATGTTTAATTACATAAAAGACAGATATCATCAATTATTAAAGCATTTAATAATAACCTTAAATACTACCTCAAAAACATCTAATTACTCAAAAACTCGAGTGAATAAATTAAAATTGTTTGGTAATATGGAATATAGATTAATTTTTCTACAAAATTGACTAAAAATCATCGTGAAACGAAAGAAAAAAATTGTGGGCCCATTTCTCTTAGGCGAATGGGCATTTTCCTTTATAAGTACAACACTATGGTGCAATAAACTTGATTGAACACAATTGCACTGATTTTGTGAAAGTTCCTTACAATACACGATTATTAGGAGATAAATGCCATCACAGAGAAATGCCTGCAGGAAGTAGTAGCCTTCACTGTACCGGCTTTAATGAGAGCACGGGGCAAACTCCTCTCGTTATACTTGCCTACTTCCAAGCTTATCCAAAATGTGTATGTAACAAACCTGCGCATCTGTAAGACCTAACGTAGCAGCCAGCTGTCTCCGGTCAGGTTTAGTAATATACTTTTGTATTTGAAATCGTCTTTCGAGTCCTTTCCTCTGTAAATTGCTGAACACGGCTCTGGACCATGATCTCTTGCGTTTCCCACTCGATGTGACGTCACAACGGTTGCCTACGTTCTGGGATGTCGTTTGGTTCGGTGATGATGGCGGTAATGGCAGTCTGTATACTGAAATTATTTTAGGGTTAGCTTCTTTTCTAGAATTGATAAAACCATTGTGCACAATGTAAAATATAGATTTTATATTTAGTAATAAATATCTATCTTTGTAAATGTTTATGTGAATAAATTTAAAATATTAGACATAATAATTTACAATTAACTCATTTAAATAAACCTTCTTAATTTTTATATATTACTTATTTTTTAATCTGTAGTTGCGAAGGTAATTTTTTTTACATAGCTATTTCAGTACGATGTATTTTTTATAATAAGTATAATTATAAATATGATATTGCTTTTGTAATAAGCTCCTATTATTTTCCCAATTACCTACTAAGTTTAAAAAAATTAAAAACCAAGTAGAATAATAAAATAAAATAACCTATATGAAAAGAGAGCATCACCAATGCATATAAAGTCTAAAAATGGACTTAAAAATCTTAAGAATTTTGAGAATGAAAATATTTTATTTAGTATTTATTGAAACGAAAAACATTCTACCGTACCTACTTAAAAACTGTCTAAAATTAATTAGAAGAGTATTGTTCAAATAGGTCCTCGCCGTAGTTAGATAGATTTCCTGATATTTATAAAAAAATGCTCACCTAAAAAGTAGGACTTCTTTTTATCTTTTTCCTACATGTATCTATTTATTTATATAATATATAATTAATAAGTAAATGTAATATAATATAGCTATTTATTGTAAATATTAATATTTTTCATTGCACCCTGATTTTGATAATCCGAATAATGTCGTTTGATGTTCATATTTTCCCGAAAAGCTTCGGGTAATTGCGAACAAGAAGGAGGATTTTTGTTTTTCTAATATTTTATTATTTACAAACTTGTCGTACAAATATTTATTCATAACTGGTAAATAATAAATGAATAATAAAAATAGATAAATAATTAAATAAAAAGGTAAATCATATTTATCTATTTTTATTATTCATTTATTATTTACCAGTTATGAATAAATATTTGTACGATAAGTTTAATTATAATATATCTACTGATTACTAATTACAAATACTATTTCGACTTTTATTGAAATATTTTGTTAGTGTCTGCATCCCACTCACAATTAATATAAATCTTAATCTTTTTTGTAACATACCAGTGGTTGGCCTTAGAGCTGGATGAAGATGCGTATAAGATAATTGCAATGGTAGAGACAAATAGGGTTCATCTCTACAACATCTATATAGAGCTGCTACACAACCAACACAAGGAGGCTCTTCCCTCGCCTTCAATTCATTATCATTCTTTGAATTAGAACTTAAAATACTTTCAACACTAAACTTTAATTTACTCGTTATTTGATCTTTGCCTAACGAAGTCATTTTTACACTTAAAACACACAGGAATAACGCACAACGAACTACGGTGGAGACATCTGAAAAACTGACAGGTTGCAGCGGTTGTAACCCGTCGCAGGCGCAGGAGGTGGGCGTGGTCACCACTCAAATACTAGTCATGATTGGTCAGCGGGCAGTGGGTGGTGCAAACCGCACATCGTTATCGACTGCTGTTATAAACAATATTCAGCAAATTGTTTACAATGAAGTGCCTTTTAATGTCTTTTATATGGTTTTGTTAGTAAAATTTTGTTTTATTACCGAGAAGTCGTTTGTGTCGCACGTAATTCTTTCTTATATAAATTCATTTTCCATCTACCTACGTATAAATATTAAATACTATAACTTTAATCGTATAAATAATGGATATACGTACGTAGTGTAATATAAAATAAAGTTGACGCCTGATCACGAAACTGGAAGTCATAACGGATTATATCTGATTTAGGTAATTTAAAATCTATTACTTAATGTTAACCATAATATTAAACATAAATAATATCACAATTATTTTTAAATCGCATTAAATAATCAATAGGTACCTACATACTAGTACTTACATTGAATTAGTGCAGTTTGGTAGATTTGTTTTTCGGCGGCTACCTCCTAAATTTTTAAAGATTTGCCGTAACCAAAAACTCACGTAAATAAATTATTTAAAAAATCAACACAAAAAAGCATAAAAATAAGCAATTAACACTATTATATATCAACAAAACGCTGATGGTTAAATGGTTCGCATAAATAATATGTTTATGCAAAATCAACCAAGCAATTACTTTGCCTCTTCAACAACATAAACCAGATGCTTTATCAATACTTCAGCCTTTAGGAGATAATTTCATTTTAATAAGAAAGAGAAATGGTTACTAGAGTTTATTTATTTATTTTTGGGAAACTAACAACTAAAAATTAGGTATATTAAATATCGTCGTATGTAGGTATAATAACAAAGAGTCAAATAGCAGTTTTCACTGATACAGAAACTTGGTAGTAGAACTAGTTAAGAAGCTGAGTTAATAACGTCTTAATGAGCTAAAAAAATAGACTAGGAAATGATGAAATGAGGTTTCACAAAGCTGACGTCGCCAAGTCCATTTTCAGTCTCGTATATACTGGTGTCGCTGATGTCCAGGTTTAACTAATCTAGCGCTAACACTGTCTGACATACTCGTAAATTCTATCCTTATTGAAAAGAAAACAAACAAAAAAGCAATTTGTAAATAGACCAGACACCTACTTGTAAAATGTTTGTAATAAACAACCCGCAAGATAAAGTTCCTAAACTCTTTAAAATGAATCAATTAATTTAATTTCCATTTAAACTACGAACCAAAAATGTTTGTTCTTTATAAAACGTAAATCTTTCGATCTCTACGCGTGCTCATTCCGTCGTACTATTCGCAAAATGGAGGGTTAAACAAATAAATAGTCTAGGAAAAATCCATCATTAAACACATGTTTCTCATTTTGATACTAAAAAAAAAACATAATGACGTAGAAAAGTAACAGTGTTCATTAACACAAATAAATCTCTTTTTAGCTTTTAGGAAGGTTTTTTATTTAAAATTTAATTGTATATTTACTAATTTATTTATTCATAATTTATTTTAAAAAATTGAATCCATTTAAAAAAAATATTCTGAGTACTTTTATATACGCTGAATAAATATTAAATATTTTACCCAAATTTTTTTTTTACAAAATATTGTACGGACCGGATCATCGGACGTTAAATGTGATAATTACGACAGAAACGCCTATGGTATTAAAGCGTCAGTAACTAAATGCGCCAAGATTTTCTACTGCGAAGTTAAGTCAAGAAAGGCCCTTTCATTTATAATGGAGAGTTTTCCTACGATATGTATGAAATTTAATGGTGATACTCCGCCAACGTGTTAAAGCAATTTTCCTCAAAAAATTAATAATAGTACATAAATAAAAAAATACCAAAATACACTTCTTAAAACCAATAATATGATGCAGTTATTTATTATACATGTGTGTGCACCTGTCTGGTTTTTATTTTCAAATATTTCTCAATTACACGTCTGGTACTTCGGCACCGTCCTCTGTACCGACATGAGTTTACAATAATAACCCTGAATACTATCGAATTGAATTAAGGATATATTGAATTAAGGTCTACTGTCGGCGAAAATGTAGCAATATGAAAATTTAACAAATAGATAATTATAGCAAAAATAACTCCCGCAATTCGTGATTCAAATGAAATTATATGCCTGCCTACCACACTACATCAGTAATATTTTGAAGACAGTTCGGGTATGAGTTATATACAAATACAATTGTCACGCCTTTAAAAGTTATGTAGTATTTAAAATTCAATCTTTATGAATAAAACTGTATATATAAACAAAGAAAACTGTATATTTAGTGTTTTCTTAGGTTTTGCATGAACATGTCTTTTTAAAGATTTTATGCGACTTACTATCATGTTTATTTGATCCGACGCACGTTTCAAAAGCTTAACTATGCAGCTATCGTGGTCGCAAAGAGACATCAGATATCAAAAGCACGATAGTAAGTCGCATAAAAGATTTTATTCGGTTATGTTATATTTAAAGTCATTTCTGATATTTTTGTTATATATTCCACGAATGTCTGTGCCTACTCTCCTTGGACACATTCCATAATATCTGTAGACAGTGGTTTAAGATTCCTAAATGTTCTTTTGACGTCAAAAGACCAAATAGTGATACGAACGCACTAATAAGAACGGCGCGCCTTTCAGTATTCGAGATCTGACGAATACCACATGGACTCGGTCTAACAGAAACATTGTTTACTTTGTACGGTTAAAAATCGATGTGCGCTAAAGATATAATGACTATCGATTGTATATAAATAAACATTTTTTCGATATCAAAAGACGTTCAAATTTATAGACATGCTATACGTTATAATTATTTAATGAGATCAACAATATTACCTAGGTATAGTTGTATGGATAAGTTTATTAAAATATATTTATAGACGAACACACAGTCAAGCAAAAGAAATGACTGTAAGTATTAAAAGACGCCTCTGCTATGCCAACTTGAATGTAATGACAACTACGTACACACTATATAGAATACACACTTAATAGGTAACTTTTTGAGGCAAGTTACTATTAACTTATATTCTACATAAAGTCTTACAAGCGAATTAAATTTCGCGAAGTGCTAATACGATAGCAAACTGTTTAATTTATGGCCTAGATTATAAGACATATAAATCATTTTAAATCTTACATTACCTATGTAAAATGATCAGAAAATCTACAGAATACCTAGTAGATATACCTATTTGTTTGTACGTACCTAAGGGTATATATCTATTTGAATTCTACTTGGGTATGAATCTATTCACCATCCGATTTATATTATTATTTATTCGTTTATTGCGTTATAATTTCCTAATTTGTATCATTTGTTTTTTCACAGTTCACACATGATTATGATAATTGGTTATTTGGAAGTAATCGTTTTTAGTAAGGGCCATCTTTAATACTAAGCAATGTATAAAACCTGTACACGAACAAACACAAAGAGTATGATGTAGAGACAGCCTCCTGCAGGCAGGCAGCAGTCCCAGGGCACACTTCTCTTACACCCGATTATTTCCAAGCAGATCCCGAAACACGACTAGGATCTTATATTTGTGTTGAAGGAACAGTTCACCGCTGAATTTTAATATAATGAAACATTATTAAATGCACTGTGAAGTTCGTGTGATTGTCTAATATACATTATTATTAATTTATTTCCTATGTTTAATAATATTATTATTTATTTGTTTAAAAGCTACTGTAACGTGTAAGCAGGCGAACTAATTAGCATTACCTTCTAGCTAATCTTTGTGCCTGAGACAGATGCGAGCGAAGAGAAGCATTTTACATTTATATGTAAAGCGATAAATAATTTATTATTATTGCTTAACAATAATTTTAGTATATTTTTTCCATTTCTAATGATATCAATATTAAAATTATCTATAAGTATAATTATTTAATTAAAATAAAAATTAAACTGAATTATTAAAGAAAAAGCTTTTATGCTACAAGGAAATGATCTCGCCCGCTGTATCATATCTTACAGACTCTTGTTTGGGCCACACGCATTCATGTGTCAATGCAGTGGTGTTAAATTATCATAATGTGTTAAATATTGTAATGGATATAATAATTTATAATTAATTTCAGATACAAGTTTATGTAAGACCATTTTCATAAACAACCTCTATCCGTTGGTAACTTCGTACGCGTGTAACGAGTATTATGCATTTCAACCCTAGGAAAACTTTGCATGTGTTAAAATATCCTTATTTCACTCTTTTACTCACTTTAACTTAAATCGTTCCTCAATAAACGGCTTATTTAACAAAAAAATAATTTTCAAATCGGACTGACAGACACTGTCCAGATTGACCTGGCATACTCCTTCGTCCTCTAGCGCAACTAACGGTCATACTGAAAGCTGTTTAAAATTGTTTTTCTATGAAAGATACCAAACAAAAGCCTGCTTCTTTTCCTAACATTTCAGTAGTTGGCCGTGTATAACTTCTGTTTCCTATCGCGAACAGGCCCGGCCAACGCGGACCGCCACTTCAAATTGTCCGGCCCGGGCGAGAATTATCATTATAGCTTCTTATTTTGATATTTTTATGCATATTTGCGCTATCATCAAACAGAATAAACATGTATTTTGACATTTAAAAAATATTTAAAACTCATTAGTTGTATTGAATCAAAGCAAAGTTATGTTCATTTAGTATTTGTTTATATTTTTTAAGAGAATGTTTACCTAAAGTGCGGCCGCGCCTGGAACGATGCGTTATATAAAGCAGTCCGCAATACCATTTGGGTCTTCCAAGCCTGCACAGAAAGTTAGTGCAACTTTCCACGGACCAATCACTCTTTTCTTTATATTTTTTCTCAAATTCAGAAATATCAAGTAAACAGATAGAAAATAAGTGCGTTGACATTAATCTCTCCAATAAATAACGATAGCTATAAACATTAACAACGACTTCCCTATAACTAACGAAACAATACTCAAACATTCCGGAAATCCAAACATCATTTCAGAGATTTATAAAGTCTGTCATTGTTTATAATGTCATTAAAAACGATTGTAAAATGTTCTCTGCCATAAGGATCGTCTACCGAATTACGCCGGACCACAATTAGGCTATCGAAATGTGAATCGAAATAAAAGTATCAACAAACATTACTTCCCTTGGAGAGCGATGACCGCAGTGGCGTTTGTTTTCTTTCATAATAAACACTTAGATAATAGCTTCTAAGGGTGTTTCGTGTTACTAAATATATCTACATATACCTACATATATAGATAGAAGTAGGTAAGTAAAAAAATTACATGAATAATGAGTACTTTTAGTAGTAGGCTGCTGAGGGATAAACTGGAAAGAAAAGTTCACTACACTGCCTGCACAATCGCCGTCACAGACACCATTCTTCCTCTCTCTTACCATCGCACTTTCTTTCTTTTTCTTCCACCAGCGTTTGTTCCCCTAACGCCAACTTTTTTGTGATTTAGATGAACTGGGTACATTGCCTTGACTCCAAACTACCGTACTGTGTACTACTTAAAGATAAACTACAAAAAACACAAACTTAATCCAGAATAAATATTTAATATCGACTGAAAATCGAATCGGACTTCCGCGATAACAACGGCGCCACAGAAAGTTACTCATTAGTTTAAAATGAGTGAAAAATCCTGAAATTAGCAAAAATGAATAACTAAATAATCCTTTTTTATTAGCACCAATAATACTCACATTGGTATATTATAATGAGACTTAAGTATCGTAATTTAAAAACTTAAAAAGTAGCAGTGAGGCGCTCATAAATACAACTAAAGCAACATTTCGATCGCAACACGAAGCAAAGTTACTGGAACCGTTGATATCAATAAGCGTGTATCTTGATAATTTATTCAAATCGTTCCTTTATATTGGGTGTCGGAATCGCGCAATAAATATTAAATATCGACGCTGTTAAAAATATCTGCTTACAGTTTACGAGAGCAACATGGTTATACCCGCAGCCGCAGCTCAGGGAAGTTGACATATTTACGTGTGGATTGGTTCAATAAGTAAATTTTAACTCACAGGTTTTTTGATTCACGTAAACTTTCGTGCGACATGCAGCTTGTTAATAATTCAGGTTGTTGGTAATTAGCATTTCAGTTAATTTATTTTACAATTTTATTCGCTAATTAAATACTGTTAAGGGGAAAGTTTGATTTTATTTTTACGAACGCCCTTTTTTCATGTTTCATACTTAATAATAATTTTAAAACATGAAATTACAACTTAAATTAAAATTAAAGTTTAATGAAACTTCGCCTTATTAATTGCGCTTAACATTGACACACCTGAATATATCCCTACCGGGGTAGGCAGAGACTACGGACCACCAACAACTTCTCATGCTGATTGAGGGTGTTACTTACCCTTCTTCCAGAAATCAGCTCTTTTTTTAAATTGTAGCTCGACATGTGACAACACTCCGCCTGATTTAAAGCTAGAGTACGATCCATGAACAACTGCTACTACAGAGAAACCTGTGCAGGCAGCAGTCGCCTCCACTATGCCGGCTTGAGGAGACGAGCATGTACCATCCAGCTTGACAATGCACACTCTTCTCGTTTTACTCTATCGATCGACTCTATCATCGATCTTCATTAAGTGTTAATAAGATATTAGACAACCTATTAAATTAAAACTACAAATTATTAAATGTCAAAGCTACATTGATTCACCATCCAATTACTGATTTTAAAGTTACACAATGATGTCTAAAGAGGCATTAACATTGCAATAAATCGCTTAATGTGCCGCCCACGACCTCTCGAATGTTAGTATATTAAATATTAATTGTAGGCGCGATATCATCACAGCTCACGTAACAAACTGTTAATAAAGTGTATTGTTGACGTGAATTATCCTCATAAGTGCCAATGAAATAAGAATAATAATGGATATGGTATTATGAAAGTTTACCTTATTTTATTTTATTTTATTTTATTCTTTAACAACTTCTAAAGTACATTTGTTCAGTTCTTTTTTGTTTTAATAGAGAGTGGAGTTGGATATTTGAACTATTCTGAAAGCGTTGCAACATCAGTCTTACCGCGACCACGATGGCTGCAAAAGTTTAAGACCGCGATAGTAATATGTAAAATATATTTTTATTCTGTTGTTTTTACTAATTTTGTTGTCTTGTTTATTTGAATAAACAAACAATTATTTGTTATTAGTGTTTATAGTCAAATCACGATTTAAATTGATTAAACATGATGTAATTGTTTGATGAAAATAAAATATACTTTTTTTATAAGGAAAACTAAAGACTAAACTAAACTAGGATCAAATTATTTTAAAACACTACTTTGCAACTAATTTCCACCAACCAATGTTAGTGAGGGTAGGTACATAGTCACATTAGCTGTTAATGTTAGACCCTTCACCAACATGCAAAAAACCTCTCGACACGTTTCGCCACTCCACAGTACTCCACACTATCAGTCATCGGAGCGAAGTCGAAGCGACCACACGTCTCCTGAGGATGTCACGTGGCTCACTAACATTGATTGACGAAATTAGTTGCAAAGTAGTGTTTTAAAATAATTTGCTTATGGATTTCCCGCAAAGTAACGCCTAATACTATTAAACATAAACTAGGATCTGCTATGGGTAATGATTATGGTGGTATCCAAAGACAACACAAACAGAATCACTTAAACCCGAAACATATTACTAAAAAGCATAAATATATTAATATTTTCAATATTAATCATATTTATAATATACTAGCTGTTACATATGACTTCTTATAATCAAATATTACGCGTTGAGAGTTTGCGTTCTATCTCCAGGGAATTTATTTTTAAATGGGTTTAAATAGCTGTCTGAATCTAATAAAATATGTAAAAAATTGATCAAATAAAAAAAAACATTGCTAAATTCATTAAGAGTCAAGAGTAAGTGAAGAAACTATTTGAGCATGATAAACAACATACTTTCATATTTGTGATATTAGTGAAAATAAATAATTGTTTGTTTTAACCGGGAATCAAATCTAGAAGACTGTCGCGCTAACCACTGCGCCACAGAGGCTGACAAAAATTCAATCTATTGGTTTTTCTATTGTATTGTATTATATTTAGTTGTGACTCCGTGTAAGTAGATATAGGTGTGCTGTGTCGCTCTGTACGCCTCGGGACATGCTTTATATCGATAAACCACCTCATGACCAATAAAAATAATAAATAAGCCGCCATCATGTGATCCCTGCCTTACAAGACACCGAACCTGTTTATACTTTCAAATAATATAAAATAAATACAACTCGATAACCGTATATCACGTTTATTAGGCCCAATAAATAATCATCCGATGTGATCGATTCTAATATTTTATTATATTTATTAAAATGAACAGCCCGTGTGGGATTACATCAAATATTTAAAATGCTTGTTAATAAGTAATAATATTTGCATAATCACATTTTAGTGATTCTATTTTAACGAAATTTTATATTAATTGCCTATTTATATACTTTGAGAGTCGTAGGCAGACTGATTATTCTTATTAGCCCAGTCTGCCATGCCGTCCTGGGATAGTATCTTCAATTTACCCTTCACTATCCTGCCTTTCACTGTCACTGTAAAGTGACCTAGTTGGAAATAACCGAATATAACCAGAAGAGTATGCCCTAACACTATCAACATGTCAACAGACGGTACACATTCGTCACAGCCGGCATAGTAGAGGCGACTGCCGCCTGAATACATTTATTTGTGGTAGCTGTTATCTCCACTCATAGACTGCATTCTAGCTTAACATCAGACAAAGTTCTCATCATGGACTACGATTTAAAAAATAGCTGATAAAGTCTTGACTGATATGGTATATCTACGACTATGCTAGCAGTGGGTGGCAACCGGGGTGGTACTCGTGGTGGTGTAAAAAATAAAAATCCCATCACTCTCGAGTGTTGCCCCCAAACTGGTGGAATCCGGAGCGGAAACTATATAGCTACATCACCAATCTGAGAAATACTGTAAATATATAGTTGATTGATCTGTCGAGTGAGTTGTGACTGAAAATTTGGTAAAATAAGTACCAATATGCACTCGTCTAAATTGATATTTCTTTTAACTTAATAATGTTTACAAAACACGTTATAATATAGGTACTTAGAGTATGTAAAGTAGACTACGAAATGAGCAAATAAAGGTACAACATTAGTAAATCACAATAAAAGTCCTGAGAGACGCCTGGACGGCCGGCGGAGGCATCGGGGAGACGAATTATGATTGCCTCGGGACCAAGCCGTAAAGCACGCGGGGAGAGGCGGGGTGGTGTCCGGCGCGCGCGCAGTCAGCTATAAAGCAATGCGCCGCGGGGGCCAACCGACCCCCCAACATAACACAACATTCACAATATTATGGAACTGCCCATAACCCTACATTTTAACATATAGAGCGTAACTCGTAAGTCTAGGTTCGCATTTGTATTAATTCTAATTTTATAATCTATGTGTGCTATAAGACTTTCCAGCCACGTCTTTCCTCCTTCCTATAACTATCCTTCAAGCGCAGTTCAAAGCCGGCATAGCGGACGCTACTGCTGTCTGCAAATCCCTTCTCTGACAACAGTCGCCTCTGTTCATGAATCGCACTCTAGATAAAGACAAGGCGGTGTGCGGCCATATGACCTGCTAGAATAAAAAAAGTCGTATTATGTGTTCAGTGTTTCCGTTCCCGTTTTACTCTTTAAGGGAACAAAAAAATCCAAAACTTTCCTTAATAAACGGCTTATCTATTTTTTTATCAAAGAATCTTTTCCAGGACAAGAAAACGAAATTTTATACTATTACTCGTACATTCGTCGAATAAAAAATAATAAATAATATAAAATGATTGTCTTATCCATATATTTCATTAATATTCTCTCGCCCACCTCGTCCCGTGTAAATAATAATTAATTTTATTGTAAATGCTTATATTTTATTGCGGGATTTGTCAACAGAATATTTTATAGTGAGCCTGTACAGATGATATTTATTGTTAGTTCCTTAATATAGGTTCTAAGTGCCTAAGGTACTTTCATTTCGCAATTTGATCGATGCTTACAATATGTAGAAACTTATAAACAAGCTTCTATTGTAATTGTGCAAATCTGACTACTTTATGAATGAAATTATTTTGAATTCGGCAGTTTTGTACCTACACTATCTAGCATAGTATGTAGTATAATTAACCCATTTAAAAAATAGAAGTGAATGAAAGATTTTGTGCGAACATGATGTCTGGAAAGCTTTCGAAACGTTAAAATAAACGCGGTAGTAAACCGCATAAAATCTTTTATTTAATTTTTGCTAGTACGAAACCTGTGAAAACATTAATAAAAATGGAATTTTGGCGGGATTCTGGAGATACGTAGTTGTTATATAAATATTGCTAATAAGTGTTGTGGGTCTGGAATTATTTTTATTATTCCTTCTCGAAATATTTAGATCTAAATTGAACATGCGTAAACACAGGAAAATAATTCCAAAACACCGCTACAAGTTTTGTTAAAGATACTATTAATGGTATAATAATGGCTAAAAACTAAAGACCTCTTCAAAAAAGCAAATATTACTGAAGACTAGACTGCATGAGCAAAATAGAAGTCTCATATATCTACCTTCAATTTCCAACATGAATATGCAAATTCAAAGAAAGTTTTTCGTCGAACATGGAATGAATGACGTGCGGGTAGTTGTTAAATAACTATACACAGTTTACGACTTGTACTGAAAGACATGGTTACACACTCTATGAACATGAATGTGTTTACACATACCTGATCAGAGTCAAGTATTAGTTCTACATTTACTCTACACTCTTTTGACTGCTGAGATTAAAAAATTCGAATGAAGCAATCCTATTGGTGGAGAGAGCTCATGTTACGCCGTGAGAGCGTAAACGTAAACTTATACTCAGACCTCTACTATAAGCGCAGTAGACAGTACAATACAGTCATCAAACAAACTAAGATAGTAAATATCAAAAATGTTAAGGGCAGGAGCGCCATTACGTTTTTCCTGATCCGTCGAATTATATAAACTCCTCCAAACCCTCTCTAAAATATTATTTATTATTATTATTAAATAATATTATTTTTTAAATAATTCTGGAGTAAGTAGCAGTTGTTTCCATTCATGGACATGTACAAGCACACTTTTTTTTTATTGTAGCTCGGCATGTGAAAACACTCCGCCTGATGTAAAGCTAGAGTGTGGTCCATGAATGGAAACAACTGCTACTACAGAGAAAACTGTGCGGGCAGAAGTCGATTCCACTATACCGGCTTGAGGAGACGAGCATGTACCATCTATTGACAGTGCACACTCCTCTCGCTATACCTGGCTACTTTCAAACTATTCCCGAAACGCGACAAAGTCACTTCACGGGTGTTACATTCGAAAGTGGTGGTACTACCCCAGAACGGCAGATTGAGCTAATAACCATAATCAATCTGCCTACCATTCTGCCTATTAGCCTATTAGCAGGTCGCTCACCAAAGTACATATAACAAAGTTACATTGGTACCGGTCAGAATTAGCGAGGTTCGAACACGGGTCTCATCGATCGTGAGTTCACGCGTCTTACCGCTAGACCACGGCCGCTCTATGACTACTCTAGCTTTACATCAGGCGAAGTGTGCCGCCATCATATGCCGAGCTTGAAAAAAAAAGTGTTATTGAGTTGTGCCATGGCTACCATGACGCCGATGGTTAAGGGTGTTAGGCAGACAGATGACCATTTAGTTATTAATTGTCGAATAAAACGATGCAAAAATTATTATAATAAGTATTAAACGCAAAAGCTTCAACAAAACAGTAATAAACAGTGATTTGAGATATCTCTTTATAACCTAATCGTTTATTTACGAGCAGAATGGAAACCACTTTAGCGAATTCAATTTCTTTTAAAGGGATTGTCATCATAAACCTTTGAACTGCGACCTCTTCGACGTATTGCTATCTTGTGTCTGAGCTCGTTACAATAAAATTCAATGATAATTTATTAGACCATTACATTTAAATATTTCTAAGTGTCTTTAATTTGTTACATTATTGCTTAAATTAGATTTCGAAGGCTATGGCAATGGTCATTTGTTGTTAATTGGTAAAGTGATATTAATTTTAATTTTGTTAAACTTCAATGCTTCAATTTAAATAAAATATTGTTCCTTAATAATAATAATAATAAAACTCTTTATTGTGCAAACAAAAAACAGAACATACATTTAACAAAATTAGATAACACAATAGGCCGCCGCCTTATTACTGAGCAGCAATTTCTTCCTGGCAACCTATCTCTCTCTCCTCGTCATCCCTCATTGTTGAGGATCGTGACTCCTGGTGGCTCGCTCAATTAGCTCAGGAGTGCTTTATGGACCGGCATCTCCAGATAAATGGAAACCTGGTCTGTCCAGCGGCTTGGGCTTCTACCGCGCGGTCTTCTGCCATCAACCTTCCCTGTCATCACAAGCCTTTCCAGATTGTCGCCATCCTTGCGCGCTATGTGGCCGAAGTACTTCAGGATGCGGCGCAGGCAAATAGGATATTTGTATTTAGAAATAAGGCGTAATTGAATTAAGTTAACTGAATTAAAAGATTTTATACGACTTACTATTGAAAGAAAGAAAGAAAGAAAAATTTCTTTCAAATGTAACACCCGTGAAGTGACCTTGTCGCGTTTCGGGAATAGTTTGAAAGTAGTCAGGTATAACGAGAGGAGTGTGCACTGTCACTCTAGGTGATACATGCTCGTCTCCTCAAGCTGGCATAGTGGAGGTGACTGCTGTCCGTAGAGATTTCTCTGTAGTAGCAGTTGTTTCCGTTCATGGACCGCATTCTAGCTTTACATCAGGCGGAGTGTTGCCACATGCCGAACTACAATAAGAAAATATATAATGAAAGCTTTCGGAACGTGGCGTGGGATAAGTCGCATTAATAATTTTATTTAGTTAAAACATATACGCGAATAATCTTACAAAATACTTTATTACTTCTAAATTAATAATTCGTCTAAGATTATTGGCTAATATCCTAACAGTTGGAAGGCCCGGTGAAGAACAGGTGAAGTCAGAGCATCCGTGTGCAAAGCCAAGAACGAAGGTTACATTCTCACATCTAGTGATGTGCGAGCAGCAGTTTTTCTTTTGATTTTTCCATTTTTTATTCAATTTTCATCATAATTTAATACCTAAATATTTTTTTATTGTTTATAATGTATGTTTTACGCAAAAATAAACTAATTGTTTTGATATGTTACGGGTGTAAATTTAATAGAGACATGTATGATAAGTGCATATCGTTTGGAAGCGTTGTGTTTAGTTTTTGGTAGCAAAACATGTGGAACTATTAAACCACGGTGGTCGACTCAAGTGGCGGTTATAAAGGCTGGTTTAACAATTTTAGTTAAACAAAATTTGTTCATAGTTAAAAAATATTTCATTGCTGGGTATAATTTTTGTTTATTATTTACAATTGTTTTCTTAGTACTTTTTTTTTATTAACATGGGAAAAATTGCTCGACGCAGTTATTTTATTTCTGTAATAGGTCCCTGAGGGATGGAACAGGAAAGTTATAGTACTTATTAATTATATACAAGCGAAGTTGCGGGCAACTAGTGTAGTTTAATTCAGGTAGAGACACTTTAAAGATTGGGGAAGATGGAGCATTATGTTCTTAATCTTAATAGATAAAATAAAATAAAAAAATAAAAAATAAAATAAACCTTTATTGCAAAATTTTTACAACTGTTTTAATAACAAGGCCCCTGAACTAGGCGTAAAACCCGTATCTCAGGGTGCCTCGCTCTTTGTTCACTTAACTAAGGCAAAAGTAAAAATCAAAGGTAAAAATATATAAATTAAAAATAATAATAAATAAATAAATAATAATGATGATAATAAATAAATAAAATATATAATAAATAAATAAATAAATAATAATAATAAAAAAAAAATTACATAATAATAATATTAATAGAAATAATAATTAGTACCATCGATGAGATAAATAAATAATATATAATATAATATAGTACATACATAGATCAAAATTATTTATTTATTTATTTATATGTCATTATTTTAAGTAGGTATCCAAATTAATATCATCTTTGTGTTTTCATTGTAATTATTGTTATTGTAACATAAATTATTATGTTATTATATATTCAACAGTGATTAATGGCGAAAGGTGGTTTAGCTTTAGTTCTTAGAACCGGGCTGTAATCGATAAAATTGTGGTATAGTAAGAGTGTTGACAGAGTGTGTACAGCTCGCCTCATTACCGGCTCATATAAACAAAACCGACCGTTTGCCTCGTACGGATTATCATTGTACACCTCTCAAAGTAATGTAGACCTTATAACAAATATTTAAAATGTAATGTATAAAATAGTCGCAAAGCAAAACAAAAGATTATAGTTTACAATGAGATCTTTGAAGTGAAGATGCAGCTATTATTAGGTGTTGGCGTTATTATTTGACAGTTTGAAAACGTTCAGATTTAGTTATATTATCGATTGGAGCAATCTGGCTTCCTGTTTTCTTGTAAACATTTAACTTTACAGAAACCATAACAAATGTTTAAGAATAATTAGTTTGTGAAACATGAATAAAGACATGATTCATTATTGTAATGAAAAACTCATATTTATACGCATACATTTATTATAAATTTCCTTTTAGATAATTATTTTAAATATAAAAACAAATTTTCAACACCTAAATTTCCAAATAAATAACCACTTTAGCTTAGATTAATTTTTCACAAATAAAATCACATCTTAATTTTCTAATACTAATTACAATTAATAACAAGAAGTACGTACTACTACGACATCGGCGGGAAAAGATAGAATTTGTTATAATTAACCAAAAAAAATTCAAAGCAAATCATGTTTTTGACTCCATTTAACATAACCCTCACAAAGTTGCAACAACGCTGAAAACAGTTGTTCAGGCGGCGGACTTAAATTTCTTAACGATTTCCCAAAATCTCTATTCTCTCTCCGTCTTCTGCCATATGATGTAAACTGTGGCTGGGGTCGTTTTTTAATACCGGAACTAACAAAAAACGTAGGCTGTGTCACTGTCGCATCAAATCCTGGCTTCGACTTCATAGCTTGTACAATTAAACACAATAAATAACCACCGAAAGCCAAAAACGCTAATGTGGACACTGACATAGAGAAAATACTGCTTATTTTGCTTTGACTGCCCTTCTTTTGTATCCCATCTTCGTAATCGGTTCGTTTTATCGGCGGACCCTTGACTGCCATCGCTTGAGCTCCAAATCGTTGAAGATTGCTCGGCTCCGGAATTGTAACGTTGTCGTATTTGGTCGTAACTAATTCTTGCAATGAGTTTTTGAGTCTCAACAACTTATCTAATGGTAATTCGTTTAAATATTGTAAATCATCCGGAGATACGCCGGCGTAGACTCGATGTAAAAATGCGAAGGTTATAAGAATTGCGAGCATGTTGTAAGACAGCTGTTTGGTGTGATGGTAGACTGATGTATGGGAGTTCTGGTGTTGAGATATGATTATTTTGGTCTGCTAAGCATGACAGATGAAGTCGCGGTCACATCAATGAGGTCACCGAGTTTGATGATTATCATACTATTATTTACATTGAAATCTTTTATTAAGGAGCATTTTCTTGAATTTTCACTGCTGCTAACTACAGCTTGGTAAGTTAATTTTTTTCGCCTGTATTTGCAATATAACAACAATAAGGGTAGAGAGAATTTTAGATAAGTTTTAAATATTACAAACTTTTTAACTCTAGTTACTTAAATAAATAGTATTGTTGTTATTATAATAATTACATTAAACAAATTCTGAGAAATTCTCGGAAAACATTATTTCACAATTGCATACCTATAATTCAATATAATTTCTAATTATTCTTATTTCCATCTGCTATATTTCGATAATTAATTAACGAACCATAAAAATGAATATTCAAGAAATAAAAGTAATGAATTTTATTGTAAAATTTTAATTATAATTTAATAAAATACCATAAATTAATAATAATTAACCGACTATTAAAAAAATCGATAAAATAATTGTTTTAATAAACAATAGGGGTGTCTAATTTTCATGGTTAAGCGCTCTCTTGCGGCTGCGCACGTATTATCTTACGAAGCAGACCATAACGTAGTTTGCTTGTAAACTAACTTTCATGTAGAGATTGTAGTTCACGTAACAGTCTCGAGATGGCAGCACGCGTGTGTTTAATACTCATATTCTCCAATGTAGTGTTATGTTCGGAAAAATCATCAAAAACTATTAACGAAGGACTCATAAAATCCTTTACCACGGGGATGAAGTTTGCTAAGGATTTTTTGGGTGAATATTTTTTTTATTATATGTTTTTTAAATATCCTATAAAATTATGGGACTGATTATTTAGCCGTTTTTGCACTAATAACTCTATTATAAGTAACCCTTTAATTGTAGTCTAATCTGCACTCCGCCTGATGTTTAAGTGTGGTTCATGAGCCTTACTGCTACGAAATAAAATGTCTGCTGTCACCTACGCTAGGCTTTAACGAGACGAGTGTACACCATCTGGCAAACTTCTCTCGTTATACTCGGCTATTTTCAAATTAATCCTGAAACACGGCTAGGTCATTTGTTTACAGCAGCTTGTATAATAAATATGAATATTAAATTAATATTAGCAGTATCTTTTCAACAATCAACATACATACTAATTAAAAAGTTACATTTGAACTAACTGCATTTGCCTGATGAAAATTGTAGTCAACTGTAAATCAACTCTGGTTTAACATGAAGAAACAATTAATAATTACCTATAATTATACCGTCTATTAGTAGGTAATATCTGCGTCTCCACCAGTGGAATAATACCTATTATTTTAAAAAATACTTACAGGTTCAGAATCCGTTGCATTAAAAGTAGCTGAATTTGTTGTACGCGCTTTCCAACCGCCTGTACGTCGTCGTCCGTACAATGACGACAATTTCAACAATGACAAAGATAGATATCAAAACAATGACTACAATGACGATGTAGAAAACAATAAGCAAGAAAGTCAACCCTCGTTGGATCCGTTACGACATATAGTCAGATTGTTAGGTCTGCAGCCGCCACAAATGAGTGCGGTTGCTGTCAATGCGCTTTTGTTTGTTGCGCAAATGGTGAGTTTTTAGAAAATTTAATATATTTACTACACATATTATTACGTACGAATCGAATACTTTAATTAGAATAAAAGTAGAAGATATTTGTCACAATTTTAAAATTTAACAATTATAGAGTGAAATGAAGGTCCATAGGTTGTGAGGTATATCATCAGTATATATTTATTTATTGTATGTATTTATAATACAAAGTTGTTTATGTAAGTATAATAAAATATATAAATGTATAATATCAATGAAAATAATAATAGTAATATAATAGTAATTAGAATTAGAATAGAAGAAAAAAAAACGTTTTATAATTTTTATGTAACACACTAGAAGCCACGATTGTAGTGACTGAGTGAGGGAGGCGATAAAATGAATGAAGATTTGTTAACAGAAATATTTTATTTATTATTTTTTTTAATAATGTAATCCGGTCAGCACTTCGCCGGAATAAACGGAAACAACTGTTATCAGAGAGAAAATGTTCGCAGGGAGAATTATTAGTTTAATTAGGTCAACTAACTTAGGAATTATAATTGATGTTATGTTTCGCTTAAATTACAGATATCAACATTTCTTTCTGGCCCACAAAAATCAAGAAAACCAACCCAAAATGAGGACACAACAGCATGGATTTTAAACAAAAATTCCCGAACTCTTCAAGACCTTATAAGTACAGCTAAAAACGAGTCGTTAGCCGATATGTTAGAAAACATAATTGGGAATCAAGGAAGCGCGGAAGAAACGAATTGCGTTCGTTTATTAATTTGTAAAATCACACCTTTTGTTGTTAAAATGCAAAAAACTGTTTTCGGGGATGTTGCTGATAGTGATACATCTTATCGCGGGGCTTCGATAATGTATCGTCACTTACCGACAACTGAAGAAATTAACACCCGTGGTGATTTCTGTGAACGAAAACATCCGGAATGTGATTTGAATAGTTAGTTGTGAATAAACTTGTTACACTTATAAGCTGGATTCCGTACACCTACTAAATTGATCTCTGTGTTTTGTCCTTGCTCGCGGAACCATCCTGTTTCCTCCATGAACGCCAGCTTTCGATGTCCCGGCACGCTTAAGCTTTCAGAAACCTCTTTCTTGGTACACAAACATTCGACAGATAGTATTTGTAATTTTTTATTGCCATAATTTTTGTTAACTATTAACAACCTTAAATACCTATATGTACTTTATAATATTGTAGTAGCTCGGCATGTGCCTGCTTTCCGCCTGATGTTGAACAAGAGTGTGGTTCATGTTAGAAGCAGATAAATGGCAGCAGTTGTCTGTGTCCGTAATTTCTATCAAAAATATCTTAATTAGGCGCGTCTATAATAAGTTTTAATTAACTAAATTAAAATATTTTATGGCCCTTACTATATTCACCTACTTACTATCACTTTTGAAACGTCTCGGATTATAATAATTAAAATAAACGCAATTATAAGACGCATAAAAATTTGTATTTTAATTAAAATTTAAGTAAATTTCTGGGTACCTATCAAAAAAAAATTAAACCTGTATAGGTGCGTATATTGTCACTTGTTTCATTAAATAACTCAAAACTAGTTTGGAGTTAATAACCTTTATGATTGTGATCATATTTTTTATGTATAACCATTGAAACTTATATAAGCCCTTACATGAGAGACTTACGAGCCAATCTGGCGTCACGATTACAAGGCAGTAGCTAAGGTGTTATTAAAAATATATACCCTTTCTTAAACACATTTTTTAACTGTAAAACCGTAATACGAACACTAAAAATTTGCAATAATTGTGTTATATTGAAGTGAAAAAGTGGTGGTATGTGACGACACAGTCTGGTGATGGTTTATCATCTGTATATTATGGTATACCATGTTTAATTATTTATAGTGGCCTGGAAGTATTATGTAGGTAAATTTTCCATTAATTAAAAAAATAATAATTATATTTTTTTAAATGCAAAGTTTTATCTACAACCTTACACGGTCATCGTACCATATACAAATCAAAAGGCCGAAAAAACCTACCACCCGGCTAGAAAGTGAACGTAGGCCATTCACCCCGAACAAACAACCGCCCAATTTCACTAAGGAGATGAAGATTGTCACACCTATTATACTTTATGATACACAATACTTTTACGTATGTATATACTATATTTATAAATAGAGCTGCGAATATTGGCTGATTTCATTAATTAAGGTTTATTTGCATTGTATTGTATTGTATTTTATTTGTATTTTATCGGCATAAGTCCAGCAGAGGTTAAATTAAAAAAAAAAAAAAAAAAATTTCTTTATTATATAAAAATATATATATATATGGTTAAATTATCCTTAAGAAGTATACTGAAACAGAGCATCCTACGTCTCAATTTACACATGTACAGCTTAAATAAATAAATAAACATTCAGATTCAGATAAAATAATGAACATGCAATTTATTATTAAAAAAAGATTCGTTATTAGTCATAAATGTATAATCTGAATTCTATTATAGAAGCTGATATTTAGTTTCTTTAAGGATGTAGTCACATGTTTGGCATGTCTGAATTTACGTTGAGTAATATTATTTTCAGTATTAATAGCAGTTAGAGAAATTGTTGAATTTTTGCTTCCTCTGATTTCCAAATGCAATAAGATGAAAACCCGCGTCTAATCTTTATGGACAATAATTTATCCCTTGTAGATTTTTTATTAAGTTTTATTACACAAACTTAAGAGTGGTGAATGGTGCACATCACCTCAAGCCGGCATAACAGAGGCGACAAACGGAAACAACTGCTACCTCAGAGAAATTTCTGCAGGTAGTAGAGAGAAATATATTAAAATATAACAATTAATTAAAACAGATAACTATTAATGGACAATGTTTACGACTGAACCTATTAGCTATGCAAAATTGTCAAATTAGAATAATATGTAAATGGCATTTTTGTAAAGTTTCATAATAGAAGGTTATATAATAATTAGATAATAGACTTGTAGGTGACGTTTTGATGTGTGCATACGCAGTGAGCGGATTGATTACATAAAGTTTGTCTTTACATGAAGAAAGTGGTAAATTTTCTGAACAACTGCCTGAACATGCGTTCTGAATACTAATAAGATAGATTGTACATTTAATGAGATTTTAAACGCTTTTACTTGAAAAGAAGCTTGTTGGTTCATATAATTCACTAGTAAAATTATTGATTTAAATTTAAAAAACAAAAACTCAAACTCTATTGCATTCGTAGTTTCACTAAACAGTATGCAATAATTCATATTTATCATACACAGTAGAATCATAGACATAATCATCAAGACATAACTTCCAGATTTTATAAAATAAGTTTTTATTTTTGCCATGTTTAAATAATGGGGTTTGTTATTATTTAATAATGTTGAATAGAAAAAAAAAACAAATTATTTTCTCAGTGAAAACTTACCCTTTTTCATAAGTACTGAGTGACAATGTTATAACAAAATAAAATCACACTAAATTCTATACCAGCATCTTAGCAGTTTATTTATTTCAGATTTCTCGACTTAAAACATGGTTTTTAAGACGTTACTTTTTAAGAAATGAGACTGCGGCTGTTTGAACGAACATATTTACTTTTTTATTTTATTTATAGGTTTTATATATATTGATTTTTTTAAAGAATGGTAGGCAGACTGATAATGAATTTTAGTCCAGCATGCCCAGTCCGCAGTACCACCACTTTCAAGTATAACACCCATGAAATGATAAGCCACAAAGTGGAGTGTGCATTGCCAAAAGATGTAGCACGTTTGTCTCCTCAAACCGGCATAGCGGTGGCGCCTGCTGCCAAATATTTCTCTCGGGTAACAATTATTTATATCATGAACTGCACTCTAGCTTAACAACAAGCTGAATGTGGTTACATGCAGAGCTACTATTAAAAAACGCAAGAGTAAACCGCAATGCTCATATTAGTTATATTTGTTTCATTTTTTGGTAAAGTTGGCTCAATAAAAAACATTTATCAAAGTATGTATATTCTAAAACCTAATTCCATTAAATCCATTCCATTGTCTAACTCTAACCTATTTCCAAATAATGTTGATTTTATAAATAAACAAACAAATACATAAATTATTTAAATTTCACATTAGGTGTACAATTTCTTGTTTGTCAATGCACGTGGTAAGTGAAAGTGAACGTAAAGATTGTCGACTAAACTCAACACAAGTGGAGGGAGCACTTGGCAAAAAGTGGACAAAATGTCGGACAAAAATGGAAACATTCGGACGTTCAACTTGCCTTTCTTCAGCTGATAAACTCGTGATATGAATCAACTCTAATTATTATTGCCTATTTTAGAGATTCCTCTTTACTTTTTTAATTGAAGCACGACCTGATGTGCAGTACATGAACGGAGACAACTGCCACTATAGATGTCTGCAAGCAACTGTCGCCTCTATTATGCCAATTAAAGAGCTGAATGTACGCCATCCATCGACAGGGCACACTCCTCTCGTTATACCCGGTTACTTCGTAAGTGATTAGGTAATTTTACGAGTGTTACACTTGAGTGGTGGTACTAGCCCAGGATGGCAGACTGGTTTAATAACCATCATCAGTCATTAACAAACTTTAGATAGCTCGTAACGCATGAGATGATTTTGTTTTAATTTAACGTGGGCGCTATTTTCAGGTTCAATTCGTAAAATCGACCCCTAACAGAAACTTCTTAATTGATTTTTAACCTAATAAGTTTTATTCAATTCAAGTTTTATCGTAATTATTCGTAATAATCTAGTATTTAAAAATAACTAAAGCAGGTTGTAAAAAATAACTTTTAAATGTAAATAAAGCGTAGTTTTATCTGAATTTTTCATGGAAATTAAATCTTTTAAATGGTTAATTACGTGTAATTGTGCGTCTCTCTTTATTTATTAGTGTTTAGGTTATTGTGTCAAGTTGCTTTGCTAATGCTGAGAACTGGAGCAGTGAAAAACTATTATTACCTACAAAAAGAAATGGCTCTAACAACTAAAAGTAACAATGAAGTATTACTTACTGTACTTTGAATACATTATTATTATAGATTATTTGAATTTGAATTGTTATTTGCCTAAAAAGATAGAAAAGAAGCATCCTAGTTAGCCGTCTACTTCTGTTGCGGACATTTTGTCGCGAACAATAGTTTTTTTTAACTTTAGTATATATCTTGTTCATCTATAATTTTTTTCATTATTAAATTAAGCAAACTGATGATGGTTATTAGCACAGTCTGCCGTCCTAGGGTAGTACCACAACTGTTGAGTGTAACATTCGTGAAGTGACCTTGTCGTTTTTCGGGATCAGTTTGGACTGTCAATTTGGATGATGCAAATTCGTGCCTTCAAGTCGGCATAGTGAAGGCGTCTGCTAGCTATAAAAATTCATATGAAATAGCAATTGTTTCCGTTCATGGACCGCACCACAGAAAGCTTAACATCAAGCGATGTGTGATCATATACCGAGGTAGAATTAACAAAAAAAAGTGTGATTTTGTGCATTTATAGGTTACAATTGTTAGTGCAATCATATTTATTTATTTATTTCTGACAATAAAAATGTAAATATATAAAGGTATTTGTTATTGGTATATACCAATATCAAGAAGAGAATACCAATGTAAAAAACGTGTACGCCTAAACCAAAGAACTCTATTTAAATCTAGGTAAGTATCTCTACAAAAAGTGCATACAGAATCATAAAACAAATCCAATGGGCTTCGCATGTCTGATGTTTTTACAACTGTAAGAACCCAGTGAGGCGTTTCGCATACCAACGGAATCATTCATTCCCACGCAACTTTTTCGCTACAGCGTATAGTAATACCAAGTATTAACAATCTAGATAGCTAGTTATTGACTTTATTTATTTAACTATAGGTTCAATAATTGGTATTTGTATGACACGATTTTATGCCAAATTCAATATCATAATACAAATATGTACTTATTTCTAAAAGACAAACAACCTTTTTTAAAATTTAAAAGATACCCTAAATACCAAAAATATTAAAGTCACGCTACACTTAAAGATTTTTATCAATGTCGTTTTAGTTTTCATGAATAAAAAAGGTTAACAAACTCGTGTTTCTGTAGACTTGCAGTCAATTCTTTCCAATCTGCAAACCAGCCTTCAGACGTCGCGTTTTCTCGTTCCAATGTTAAATAAAAAAATTAATGTTTAAAGTTAAATTAGAATACAGTCCATAAGTGCCTATAAGCACTATTAAAGAGTGGTAGGCAGACTGATGATGGTTATTTGTCCAGTCTGCCGTCCTGGGATAGTACCACCACTTTCGAATGTAACACCCGTGAAGTGACTTTGTCGCGTTTCGGGGATAGTTTGAAAGTAGCCAGGTATAACGAGAGGAGTGTGCACTGTCAATCTAAGATGATACATGCTCGTCTCCTCATGCCGGCATAGTGGAGGCGACTGCTGCCCGCACAGGTTTCTCTGTAGTAGCAGTTGTTTCCATTCATGGACCGCACTCTAGCTTTACATCAGGCGGAGTGTTGTCACATGCCGAGCTACTATAAAAATAAAAATAAAGATGTTACAACATTTATATCCTTGACAATAAAGTGCGTATATATCTTGGACAAATGTCATAGAAAGTGAAGACTGCTTGCTCCAAATGTGAAGCAGAACGCATCACAAAACTATTGTTGAAGAAAAGCCTTCATATAATTAACTTACAAGACTTAGTTAAGAGAAGACCGAGCTATAATATTATTGCTAACTTTCTTTCATTTTATTTTGTACGAGTATGCCCTAGTTCATCAAGCTGGCATAGCGGAGGCGACTCTTGCCTAATGATATTTGTCTATGGTAGCAATTGTTTCAGCTCACGCACCTTTAATGATAATAAACCAAATCTAGTATTTTAAATGCTAAACACTATTAAAAACAACTAGATGTGCAATAACGCTCCCAATGTGACGCGAGAGAAAAGATGACCGTAGTCACTTTTAGGTTCTGTCAGTAAGCATTTGACTTGACGGCAACTTTGTCAAATGGTTTGAAGCGGCCTACGCTTTTTTTATTTCAGATGTATGAAGTTTGCAGCTCTAGTATACATCTCTATGCTAAAAACTATTAAAAAAGAAACTGACAACTATAATTATTTGTTATAATATAATAGGATCATCTATTTATATTGTATGGAATGTATTCCGTATCCTTATAGGTCATGTTAGCGTGCTGTCACCAAGATATGCCACATCGGTTAAGCCGCAGTGAGAACGAAAGGTTGCGGTTTCCATTGCCCCACTGCCCCACTAATATCCTCGTTTATGTTTATGTTATTATTATATTATTTTTTTATTTAATTACATCGATAAGTTTATTTGAAGATTTAAGGATTTTTAAGCGTATTTCTTAATTTATTTAATTTATGAAAATTATGTTTATTTGTACGGGATAGACGTATGTGTTAGACAACCTATTTACCTATTAGGTTTTGGGATTTTTTGTTTCCTATATAACGGGTCGCTGGAGTTGAGATAGGGAAGTCTAAACGCAAAATAATACTAATTTAAATTTAATTTAATTTATAATTTTAATAATGCAATTATAAAAATAGCAATTTGTGTTAATTTTTGGCTTTTCAAGATTCAAAATATTGTTTAAAGAGGTGTAACACGATGACACAGATAAAAGATGTTGATATAATAAGTTTCAAAACTTTTCACTCCAAAATTGTCTGTAGGTTGTGAATGTCCCGATTTTTACAAAGTTCCGGTTTTCTCATTATCACAGTACCGTTCTGTAAAGCAGAACTGTAAATTAGGTATACGACAATGTTTCCAGTGCTTTTACTAAAAATAATTTAGTACTGCACACTTTTTTAATTCAATTTTATTTAGGGACTTTTAACCCCCGTCAGTTTACGCTAATCCCATAATATTAATAAACAGAAAAAAAAAAAAATCTAACTTATAATACAATACAATTGTCACGCCTTTTTCTAACTTATAACTAATACCTAAATGTACTCATTTTTAATAATTTTTACAATTTGTACATGTAGCTTGGTCGGACAAAGGATCCACTAATGCTGTATACTGCACACTTTAAAAACAATGGCGGTATTCTTTTGTAACCAATGTAATTATATTTTAGAACAGCACTAAAACCGCACATATTTCATTAGAACTGTGCACTGCACTAGGACAAGCACTGAATGATACTATATTTTAAAGAAGAATATAAGGATTTATTCATAACTGAAAAACTACATTACGTAGTCAAACGACGAAGTTGGTGAGGCTTCTAAAACGGAGGCGATAGTGTTATTAATTAATTGTAGAGAATCTAAAGATATTTATAGATATGTCAGATTATTGAAGTGAAAGAAACTGGCGATTCATTGTCTCTACTCATCCCTGATAGACTAAAGGAGTGGATGTAATAAGTAGATACAAGCGAATTTTAAATTCTAATGAACTTTTTGCGGTAGAAATGAGAATTAGAACATTATTTTTACGAAGCGATTGAAAATATTAAGCAAATATAATATTTAATTCTAGTGTTTAGTTAATAATAGTATACAGTATGTGGGTTATAGTAATAAACTAGTGACATCTGAACGGTTAAAAGCACAAATTATGATCAATTCTCATGTAGTGGTAAAATGCTGGTTTCTCTACATTGGGAGCAGTAGGGGAACGAAGTAGGCAGGTCGGCCGCGCACATTCCGAGGGTACAGTTACACGGCGGACATGCAAATTGACAAATACAACTTCTTAATAACTATTCTGGTTCACACTGGGTAACATATAACTTGTACATAGACCGTTTCCAGTCGTCGGGAACTTTTATAATTACTTCACCCACATTAATCCAAAAACAAACGCAAAAACCAGATACCTTCCTCAATAAACAGACTAACTAATGCAAAAAGTACTTTTCAAAGAATACTAGTTTCAGAACGCATACAGGACAAAAAAATTATAAAGATTTAGATGTAGACTTTGAGCGTAAGCCAGCTGTTTTTTTCTTTCTATGCCTACACAAGTACTAAGCTAGTGCTTGTATTAACATAACAATGTTACATTTGTATACCTACCAACTAACTCAACCACGTTTGCTCTTAAAGAAGTCTATAGGGTTTTTTCTTTCATTATACTTAAGGTTTGCTCTTTGGTAGGTTATTAGGTACTCATAAACTACGGAAATATATGAAGAAATGAACATAAAAAATCTTTATAACACAAAACGAAATCAAAATAAATGCGATAGCAATTGAAAGATGAAAGTATAGATAGTCGAGCAAAACTTAATAATTAAACTAATAAAAAATAACACGTTTCTTTTCTTATGAAAAAGGATGTAAATAATTTGGACCTCTTTACATAATACATAAAGAACAATGTCCTATGATTAATTCTGTTACGTAACGTTAAACTAAAATGTTACACCTGAGCCATAGTCCAATGTGAACGCTTATAATCCGGATCTTAATAAACGGTGATTGCGTGTCCATTTATGCATATAACTACATTTCTTTGCTAAATGTAACAGGCCAATTGATATCTTGAGAACCGACAAAAGTATATAGGTAATTTTTGTCTGGAACAATTTAACCCTTGCCAAGTAAAAAAAATTCGGTGACGGTTACAACTTTTATTTTAATTTTCAGCTATTGTTTTGATGTAATTCGTTAGTTTTTCTGTAGTTAATAAATACAGGTGAATTTTTCAAGTGGCCTTGAATGATCCTTAATAGCGACACTATCGGATGGTCCAATACAGTGTGTTTTATTTTTCAAATCAACAAGTTCGATTCCTGGCTGGGAAAATGGATTTTTTAAAATCTAATGACGCAGCTTTACCTTTCATCAAAATCAGCCTCGAGACTCCTTTCAGTATTTTTCGCTCTCTTATTGTTTAGGATTTGACCATCAAAGCATGTATATAGTTTGGATCTCGTTATATCTTATAGGGCTATAATAGCTGTTCTCAGGGGTTCAGCCACAAAAAAAACCGAACCTTTTTTTTTATAGTAGCTCGGCAAATGACAACACTAAGTCTGATGTAAAACTAGAGGGCGGTCCATAAACGAAAACAACTGCTACTACAGATAAATTTCTACAAGCGCAGTTGCCTCCGCTATGCCTGCTTGAGGAGACGAATGTGCATCATCTACCATCGGTTTTTTTTTTCAAATGAGGCTAATAGTTTTGAAACTTGTAAAAAGTCACATGAGTTTTGGCAGCCATCTGAAGACATTAGGTTATCTGTCTGAGTGTTAATGTGTATTGTAATGTAATTGTGGATTATTAACCATTACGTGTTCGTGAACGTGCGGGAGTGTGGGGGATTCAAAGGAAGAGAATTTTTGTTTTCATTTTCCCTCCAACTCCCTAGGAAGCTTTTGTAAAGATGCTACCACTTTACTAAAGCTATTTTTGACTTGACTGGGACTCGACCTAACTGTTCAGTGTGTAAATAAATGACCGTGATGCATTTGACTTGATGCAAATGTTTACTTTTACACTGGCAAATTGCTATAATGCCATATATAACTGAAATTTAAAAAAAGTCCCACAAAGCAATGTATTTGTAATAGACCGTAATCTCCATTAAATAATATTATAGAGAAAACGGTAGCTCTAAAATTGTTTCCATACTAATTTTATCATTAAACATGAAAGCTAATAACAAAACTGGTTTAAAAAATTCCCATAAAAATTACAGGCGTAATTTTTATTATAATATTTTAATGCGTGTATATAAAATAACGACTTACGCCAAAATAACTAGGCTATAACATCGAACAATAAAAAAATAAATAAACTGATATGAAATTTCACTATATTCATACAAAATTTAATTAATATTCTCTTACAGTATTTAATCTGTAATCGGAGTTGGATACTTTCTAAGCAATGCCTTGTCTATTACTTCCGACCTCAAGCGACCTCGGCAATGGCCACAACTTCACCGGGTCAATTACCTTCCCTCGACTCGCTCTAACCTTTGTGGTATCCACTATTAGAAAATATATATCTTATTTGCTTAGTGATTTTTGATTTTAAAAGGCAACATAACACCACAAGGAAATCACTACAGATTGAGCACAACTTCGTTATATGGGGCTGCTTGCAAGTTCATCCCGAAATGTCTTCACGGGTGTTACATTTGAAGCCTTGATGCCAACACCTACTCGTACTGACATAGGATTTTTTTATTAAATATGTATTATTTCTTATTTTTAAGGCAATATCAGCCGTATAGTAATAATTTTAATAAGTATACTTTGTTGTAAAAAAGACGGAAAAGTAGACTGTAAAATAAAATTAACAAAACTTACAAGTATGTATGACAACTGGCCTTCTCCGAATAGAAAGTGAAAAGTGAGACACATATTGTAATACCTACTGTTGCTATCTCTCTTTATCTTTTATTATTATCACTTTATCCTGCTTCCTAATTTCAACTTTTTTTTAAATTGTAGTTCGGTATGTGACAACACTCCGCCTGATGTAAAGCTAGAGTGCGGTCCATGAATGAAAACAACTGCTACTACAGAGAAATCTCTACAGGCCGGCTTATTCCCAACGCGACAAGGTCACTTCACGGGATAATAACCATCATCGGCCTGTCTATCACTCTTTAATAGTACCTATAGGCACTGAGCGACCAAAGTACATATAATAAAGTTTGGTATCGGTCAGAATTTAGCGAGGTTAGAACACAGGTCTCATCGATCGTGAGTTCACGCGTCTTACCGCTAGACCACAAGCTTCCATCAAGAAAGGTTAATGAGCGGGAAACGACTGAGCAGAGTAAACTTAGTTTTGCCTTACACTAAGAATTTGAGAAGGCGGTTTATTGCCTTCCATTGCCAGCGGGTTCCTCAGCCCGCTCCGTTCGTAGTGGCATCTTCAAGACCTTATAAGTTTTCTTCAAAAGTGAGATAATGTCAGACGACGCGACGAACTTCATTTAATTCGCTTATGCCGCACCACCGCTCAATTAGCGTTGCGACTACTACTAATCTACTCGACTCTGCGACTACTTTTCTAAGGCTCAGTACTTGCTCAGTCCATTCCGATCACTCTTTTACAATGTAAGCAAATGAAGTTTACCATTGCAAGCCCAACGGAGTTATTACGGGACTTCGCTCGTAGTAGAAGACCGCCGTATAAGTTAAAGTTAATAAGCAATTTAGAGGTAAGCAGGTCTTTATAAATAGTTGCACTAAAAAGATTATTTTTTGTATATTTCACTAAAATGCGATCTATGAGCGGAAAGAACTGCTAACACAGAAACGTCTGCATGCAGCAGTCCCATCCGCTATGCCGGCTTGAGAAGACGAGCTTACACTATTCATTGACAGTGCATTCCTCTTGTTATACCCGAATACTTCACTAAGTCACTTCAGGGCTGTTACACTTAGTGGTGGTACTTCCCAGTCTGGGATATTAACCGTCTGTCTCCCACTCTAAAAAATAAAGAAGTGAGGACATCTTTTTTAATTCACAGATCAATTATTGTTTTTTTATCTAATTATGAACGGTCTATAAAATAATCTAAGACAATCATCTCCGCCTAAAGCTTTTATATGTAGGTAGACATCATAATAACACAGAGCAAAAATGTTAGCGAAAGTGTTGTTATTTCTCCACTATATTGAGGTCTGAATGTTAACAAATAAGAATGATTCATTGAACGGTATTTGGAGTAACAAAATATTGTGTATTCCATTTGATAGAAAATCTTTTAATTTAGTTACACCTTTGATTCATCTTACAACTTACCTAATCCTGCAAGTCGCTGGTAAAAGTCCCGATCGCAGCCAATTATTTTATTAACCGATTTCAAAAGGAGGAGGTCATCAATTCGTCGTGTATTTTTAATTATAAGTACCTAATATATCAGGAGCAAATACTTAAGTAAATAAAACACCAAAAATATATAAAATAAATATTTATTGAATCATTCAGTTTTTTTACTTATGAGTTAACTTTACAAAGCTTTTCTCTAATAGGTAGGTAGGTAGAACTAAGAGTATTTTGAAAAGAAAAAATCGTATTGATCTACATGTCAAAAAACGATTCACAGCCACGTTTAAATATCACAGTGTAAAACTAAAACTAAATTATAAATACTCACCCAAATTGCCGCCATTTGTAAACAATCTGAAACAGAAAATTAAATTTTATTATCTCATTTAAACTACTAACAAAATAAGGGGGAAAATGGCGTGTAATAAAAAATAAATAACGACAGTTTTCGGTGCATACACCAACGATAAAGGAGTAGTTCAATCCTCCCTTATATTATTCGTAAATTCGTAAAAAAATTACGAGTATAAAAAATTTAACGGACGATTATGAGCTTCCTAACTAAGGTCGTCTTACGATTACTAAATTAGAATTGAGTTACCGGCCCTTAGACTACGACGCGGTCGTCGACTCAAGAGATCAAATGTCCTCGAGCGTCCTTGACTTGTTCCGGCTGAAACAAGGGGATGATAGATCCCAAACCAACGGGATGAGGAACAGGTTGCGGATAGACCGACTAGCACAGTTATGCGCCGTAGCCACCGTATGTGGGTCAACGTATATAAAAGACAAGTTCAAGGCGCCGCCACTCATAGCAAGTTATACTCTCGCACTAACAGCACGCACTTTCACCGGTGACGAAGAAACTTTGTGGAGGAATTAAGTGTCAGTGAATAAGTGATCAGGTTAAAGAAAAAGGTAAGAGATCTAATTCGGCAGTTTTTTTTGGGAGATCAGTGATAAAAAAGTGCAAATGTAAGTGACCGAATCGTGTGAAAGTTGTAATGAAAAAAAATTAATGTGACAACGTGACCTATCCTATAATCACCATAGTGTTTTGCCGATTGTGTGTAATATAAAAGAATACCGTGTGACAACAAAACTATCAAATGAAACTCAAGTGAAAGTGTATTTTTTATAATTGATCTCCCAAAATGGAAGAGTGCTGCTACTAATACTACATTATAAATAGTTTTTAGAATTAATAAATTATAATCTAAATTACTTTTAATTACAATATTTTTAAAGCACAAAATCTACTAATGATAGCTTCATTAACATAAAATTTAACACTAATTTATAACTGTATCTAGAGCAGTAATTTTAAATAAAACTTAAGTCTCATTTAGATTTAAAAGGTAAGGTTAACTCGACAAATTAACTTAATTAAATTAAGACCGTTTAAAAGCTTTGCATACATACATCTTAGCTTTGGAAGCTTTCGAAATGTTGCGTCGGATTAACATAATAAAAATAAACGCGATAATAAACTTACAATATTTTAATTAAGGTATACCTATCGAATCATCTTATCATCTTTTCACTGATCATGTCGCGTCGCGTCGCCATGTAACCAACAGACCGTTTAAAATCACATCACTTCATTCTTACTTTTGACATTGTTTAGCATTGTCATGTAAATAAAACCTTCACTTTCTAAAAGTGAAAATAAACATATTCAGTTTACAGCCATTCCCTGAATGGTGACAGACACCAATAAGTATCTATTATACTCGTAATATAAATGAATAAATCGTTATAATTTACTGCACGTACGTACATGTACGAATGCGTTGAACTCTTTTCTATGCGGAAACAATCGAATGTCACTACAACTACAAATATATTTTCATTTATGATAATTAAAAGGAAAATTATACTTTTTACTAGATAATTATATTAACTAGTTATTAACTTAACACCCAGATCAGAATCTCTTATTTTGATAACTTTTATAAATGTATTTTTGTCTCGACTGAGAATCGAATCCAGGGTCTCCTTGTAACAGACTGACATCCAAACCACTGGCACCACAAAAGTCGTTAATTAACTGTTTTATTATTATGCTTAAAAATAACTTTATAAACTTCAATACAACAATAAGGTAGTAGATGACATACATAATAAACGCCGCAACAAATTAATGCGTCAAGAGTCAAGTAACAGTTGAAAGTCGAAGAAAGCTGTCTCCGATCGGAATGGTCAATAGTGGTATGTTTGCGTGCGATGCTGTACGTTGTTTCTCGTAGTTTCACGTGTGTACATAACATATACTTACATTACGTGAAGAGTACACAATTATTTAGACCCGTACATACAAATATTATTTATTATATAACTCATTCTAATATTTTAAGAAATTAATTTAGAATATTCTTGTAAAACTTGAGTGAATATCAAATAAAAGCTGCAAGGAAATACCAGCAATATAGAAATACCCCGACATATAAATAACACAGTTGCCATTGCCAATTTAAGAAAAAGAAAGCTTAAACAATTTAAAAATATTTTAAACACTCGCCTTATATTATAAACAAAAACATGGTACCTTAAATGCCGTCGAGTAGGTAGGTATACACCAAAAAAAAGTGGAAGTGAAAGTCACCGGCTACGAAGGGCATCTCTCGATGATTATCAAATAATTGAGCAACCGCAAGAATTTCAATCTTACATATCGATTTAAATCATTTTCGTAGATACTAACATTTAGGATATACTTTATTATATTTTATACACATTCCTTATTTTCAAGATATTTACTTCTCTACAATTTTAGAATCTCGATGCAGTTTACTAAAGCTTTTATTTTGTTTATTCTAATTGGGTAATTTTAAAAGCTTCGAAGTTTTCGTGCTTGGAGAGAGACGCATACATGTTCGCGTAAAACGTTTTTTTTTATTTTTTTTATTGGAGCTCGACATGTGACAACACTCCGCCTGATGTAAAGCTAGAGTGCGGTCCATGAATGGAAACAACTGCTACCACAGAGAAATCTCTACGGGCTGCAGTCGCCTCCACTATGCCGGCTTGAGGAGACGCGTATGTACCATCTAGATTGACAGCGCAACGTAAAAATAAGGCGTTATCAACCTACTAATTAAAGAAAAAAACTTTACACAGCAACTGATAATAGTAGATGAGAATTCGAAGCTACTAGAGCACGGCTATTTATTAAACAAATTATAATTCATCACTTCATTGTTCAGAGCTTGATTTACCGTAAGATCTACTGTAAGATTCAATTTAACGGCACATCTGTTCATGCATCCATGGATGCAATAGGCTGCAGTTTTATTTAATTAATTACAATTTTATTATTACAAATTTATAATGGATTACTGTTTTATATGACGTATTTTCTTATACATTTACAGAATCAATTCTGATTATAAATGTATGTGAATGTTACTATGTCTGTAAGTTACCTTTTCACGCTTAAACCACTGAATAGATTTCGATAAAATTAGCCAAGGATATAGTTTTTGGCTAAAAACACTAAAAAGGATGAAAATTTATATGGGGAAGAAGTAGCTTATAGTAATTTTTGTTTATTTACTTTATTGGGCAGTCAGCATAAAACACACAACAGGAAATTTATAACAGTAACTGAACTAGACTGTGGCCGATACTACGATTTATTTTAAAAAAAATATCGTTGTTATTTAAAAAACAGTGTCATAACCTACCCATATAGAGGAAAATTATGAATGAGTAATTCCGGACTCGACACACGCGAATAATATAACTCCCAAACAAAATTAGAAAGCATACTATTTATAGTAAAACGTCATAACATAATATGTTATTGATTTTTAATTTTAATTAAAAAATATATTACTAAAGCATTTACAACAATTTTCATAAAAATTACCAAATAGATATGGTTATTAGCCGTCTGCCGCCCCGAGTACTCAAATGAGTGAGAGGAGTGTACATGTGACAACACTCCGCCTGATGTAAAGCTAGAGTGCGGTCCATGAACGGAAACAACTGCTACTACAGAGAAACCTGTGTGGGCAGCAGTCGCCTCCATATGCCGGCCTGAGGAGACACGCATGTACTATCTAGATTGACAGTGCACACTTCTCTCGCTATACCTGGCTACTTTCAAACTATTCTCGAAACGCGACAAGGTCACTTCACGAGTGTTACATTCGAAAGTGGTGGTAGTACCCCAGGACGGTAGGTTGGACAAGATTAAGCGCTCATAGATGTCTCTAGCTTAACATCAAGCGGAGACCATACTCACTGCAACCACATGCGTGCTGGGTTACTATAAAAAATACATACACAAGTCATGCTTTGCTTGTCCTTAAATCATACGACACAAATTGAAAGAAAGTAAGATTATTCGCAATATGAACACAAAACGCAACAATTTTGTGTCAGAAAACATGTTTATCTAACACGATATCACAATCTTTGTTCATGCAAAATGGACGACTATAATCGATCATTTTATCTCAATCATTCTCAATGTAACTCTCACCATTTACATATCTCACCACTAGATCAAAACTGTTTAAAAAAAACACCATTCGATCATTACAGAATTTCCAATGAAAAAATATTTTAGATAACATGTTCTAATACTTATGACTTTTCACTTGAAACTATCACTTGCAGTCTATCAATTGTTCCGCAGACTGCTGAATATAGGCCTCCTCAATCTTCCTCCAAGTCCCCTAGGCCATCCCAGGCCAGTCACTTGTTTTTTTTATATTATTAAATTTAACATTTTATAGGAAAAACACATTAAATACGCATAATAGAAATTAATTTAAGATATTCCTTGATTCGTAATAAATAAGTTAGTTTTTTTAATTTTAATAAATTACCTACTCGAGGATGAGGATGAGGGAATTCGCAATTCTACATGCTTTTTGTACCTAATTAAAATTATTTGTTGAAATGATATTATCCGGCGAACTGTTGCCGATTCACCGTTTAGTACTCCCGTTCCATCCCTAGGGAATCTTCTATAAGGATAATATAGCTATGCCTGCGATTTCACACAAGTTAATAAAACAAAAGTCTTTCTCAATAAACGATTATACTAAGGTGTATTTAATTTTTAAATAGGTGGATGGCAAATAGTTCCGGAACGGATACGGAACAGACGTATAAACATTTACTTTAACATATTAGATCATAAAACCGAGTAAGTAACTAACAGTTGTCTAAAAATTTAACTTTTTTTTAATTGTAGCTCGGCACGTGACAACACTCCGCCTGATGTAAAGCTAGAGTGCGGTCCATGAATGGAAACAACTGCTACTACAGAGAAATCCCTAAGAGCAGCAGTCGTCTCCGCTATGCCGACTAGAAGAGACGAGCCTGTACCATCTAGACTGATAGTCTATACCTATAACTAAATTAAATACATGTTTATAATTTTAATTATTAAGATAGCTACTATAAAATACTACATAAGAGTAAAATATACAGTATAGATTGTTATCCCTCTCACCTCACATGAAACAAGATGACAAGTCAACAGTAACAACAATTTCACCAGAGAGAATCTCGTCAGACTGGTAAGCGAGTGCATGTATAGGTGTGTCTGCTGCACTCCATATACTATAGCGTACTTGCAGCATTTAACCGATGCAAAATTAAATACACGTCAAAAATTGTATTTTTCTTACGCAATCGCGATTAAGTGCTTCCAAATCACAAAGCAGGCAGGTGATGTTTTAGGTCAAAGAAAGTAGAACATTATAGTTAATCGTAACCGTTAATAGAATTCATAAATCGATGTACCAAAGGTCGTTCAAGATCGAAGGCGCGCAAACACGAGCGCAAGCGAGACCATAACATCCGTATACAGTTAGGAATCGACCGGGTAACCTGCATCGGTGACTCGGACATACCACTAACACACATTGCGGAGGCGGATAGGTGGGCACGTATCGAGTGACCAGTTATCCCACGTTTACATTAGTAAAAATCACCAAAATTCTATTCCTAAAAATTCTATGACTACAAGGTATAGACCGCACAGAAAAATGGCTAGATCCACCAAGATCCATTGATAGATCTTTTTACACTTTTATGTCCACTTCAATCCTGAATTCATGAGTTAATGTGACTGAAAATTAAAACGGTCATAAGGTGTAAAAAGTTGCATCAATGGATTTTTACAAGGATGAAGATGGTGGATCTAGACAGAAAAATAATGTAAAAGCAATTGTCAATTGCATATAAAACGCTTGTTACAAAAATAACGCCATAATCACGCAATTACTTTAATGGGCATCCTCTAATTAGAGACATAACATCCTCGTAAAAATACACTGAGAGCGGGCGTCAGAGACTACTTTCTAAGCAAGTCCAAACGCAGGCAATCAATCCACGAGAATCACTCATCAGAACACTTTCTAATCCACGTCCACTTCGCGCGTATCAGCCGCAATAATTATATTTGGAATCATATTCTAGAAAGTACGTGTGAAGATTTACCTATTACATAATTATAGTCTTCGATAATACACTAATGAATTTGACTAACAAAGCGTTCGTAACATTTCGAAACTAACATATTGTTTTATTGTTGACAGGATGTATCACAAAGCAGCTGGTTGGGCATTATTGTCCATTATTAGTTCAAGTGTAATACTTCATACTTTCGCGTATCCACAGCAAGTTCCACAAATATCACAGGTAAAGATTTTTAAACATATAAGACTTGATTTGGACCAAATTAATTGGAAAATATTAAATTTGTTAATAATGTTTTCAGGCAACCAGTCATGTGCGAACACAACATCCGCAATATTACAGTAATTCTCAGCCGCTATCACACCACGGGCAGCTAGCTCAAGAGCGGAAATTCGCCGAAAAGCCTAACGCTTTAAAGAAAGTGGCATTAGATGACCTCGACGATATTCAAAACAACTCAATATCAGATGGCGGGTTCTCCTGGTCAAATATGTTAGGTAAAATAACTTCTACGTTAAAATGAAAATTTAACAAAAAGAAAAACAGTAATATGCGACGGCTACGCGGTTTCAACTCAATATGTATGCACATTGCATTTTTTCTGTACAATTTTCATAAAAAAAAAAAAATAACCAATATTTAAAAAATTAGTAAATCTTTTGTAATCTATAAAATATCTTTTTTCAGGCATGATAATGCAGATGCTGTTTAACCCTGGAGGCACTGGTCCCAACAAGAGTGACAGCATTGACACAGAGGCTGTCGCCCCATCCCCATGGGCTAACTTATTATCTATGGGACTAAAAATCCTTACCGCAATCCTCGGAGGAGGTGCTTCCAACGACGGCATTGACAAAGTGGATAACGGATCTTCACCAATGCAGGTAACTAAATATTTAAAGTTTTAACTACTAGAAAAGTATAAAAATGTATAAAGAAAAAAGGTGCATTAAGATTTGTGAGAATGACACTAACAGTAATGTAGATAAGAAACGTTTCTCAGTCACAGATTTAAATGCAAAGCAACTTAAACTCCTCACCCGTAGACTTGCAGTAGTTGTTTTAGAATCCTTAATTCACAATTTACAAATAACTTTAACTTACACAAACCTGAGAGCTACCTCACTGAAATTGAACAATTTTAATTATCAAATACTGTTACTTCTTTTGAAATTAAAATTCTTTGAGGTATCTCAAAAGTAGATTGTACATAGTAAAGTTTGGTCACGGAGACGGTGTCGCTTCTCGCTTGCTTCAGGGAATATTGGCTGCGGTTCTGTCAACGGTGCTCGGTGCAAAAGATCCCGACCAAGTCGCCTCCATGGCAAAGCAGGCTGGAGAGGTACGCGACCCACATTCCTTCCTTTCTCCTATTCACGGAATGATATTCATAACGTATAATTTAAGGCATATTTGCAGGTAACACTGTAGCGATAGGTTAAAACCTCTATTTAATTAATCAACGTAATTTCCACTTATTAATCTTCTGCATTAATTTTAAGTCGGTACTTGCTCGCGGTCCTCCTGGTAGGTACAATGCCTACCAGTACTTTTGCCTGAGGATTGCCTAGATAATCTTTTATATATATTATTTTATTCCCCAAATTCGGCATGGGTCGATTAACACTTACACAAAAGTGGGAAACTTGAAGGAACACGGGCAAGTACCGATTTAAGCACGTTTTTTAATAAATTATTTTCTGTGCATAAATAGTTCATCAACATCGTCGTGAATCTGCTCGACGCTCTCAAGACCTCATTCTCGCACCGTTCCCTGACTGCTCGGTCCATGGGACGCAAGGACTCCGTCAGCGACGCTGCGTTAGCCGGTATCGCCATGTTCAAGACCTACGTCAGATCTTTCGGAACCAATGATGGTACTTGCTTACAGAAGTACATCTGTGATGCAAATGCCGAATGTTCTACTGATATTGGCCCTAAGAGCGTGTTCTGTCACCTCGGAACGTGAGTAGAATTTTGGATTTAATACTTATTCAATAAAATATTTAAACGGTTACATGTAACTAACAGTCCATCCTTTTCATCCTCAGATACGCAGCAAGCTTCGTTTTGGAAAGGCAATCAGAAGGTACCTTCGACCAATTTTACGAAGCTGGACGAAGAGGTCGCTACGGAATCGATTGTCGCCAAATGTATTTACAGTGCAACGAAGTTTAATCCAAAGTTTGGCAATATAATATCCACCTAACTGCGAAACTGCAGCGCTTTAAAAAATATAATTGATCCTTTTTTATTAATAATAATATTATAGACGCGTTGCAGTATAGTCAAAATTTCACAGTCTTGCTCAATAGGTTTCATGCTATGCAACCTTTTCTAATCCCAGATAAGTGCAGATGCACTAACGCCCAATACACTGACTAACCTTTGTCAAGTGCAGTGATCTTTAAGTTATTTATTTATTTAACTTATTCTAGTTTATAATGTAGGCTTCTAATTAATAAAATAAACGCTGTAAAGAAAGAATTACGTCGACTTTGCAGTTAATAAAAAAACAGCATGTTTGGTTAAAACAGAACTTTCGGTGATATTTTTAAAAATTTCATAAATTATTTCAAAAAAAAAACCGCCAAATTTTTGATGATGACTGAATAAAAAATATTGTAATGGTGATATAAATCATATCACGTATAGATAATAACTTTTAATATTAATAATTTATGTGTGAACGTGTGTGTTTGAGGACGTCCTTGTGTGATTGTTAATAAAAAAACATAAAATAACATTTTAGTTTCATTTTCCGTTTGACGAAAATTCCGCTCGTATCAAAATTGAAAACAGTTATTGTAAAACTCATAATTTCTTTCACGAGAATAAAACGGTAAATAAATTGAAATACAGAAAATACAATCGCATAAAGTTATGCTTCGCGAACTGGAGCTTAATCAGTTCCAGCAACTTTGAAGTTGTTAAGAAAAAAACGCATCAGTTTAAAGAAAACATCAGTCTTGAAAACATCTTATAAGAAATAATATTTTTTAATTCTATTAAAAAAAATGACACTTGGAAATATATTATCCCAAATCGGAATAGGGAAACATGGAGTCGAAAGGTGAGTTATTGAAAAATATTTTATTCTATGCTTACATTAAAATTATAAAACAATGCTAAGAATAAATAGAAAAACCTTAATTTATCGAAATTAAAAGAATCGTCGCACTTCAGATTTGCTGAATTTCAAAGCGGACCGCCGAGTGATCAATTTCTACATTACGGTTACGATACGCAAGCGCAGACCAATCCTGTTGCATCTTCAAAACAGTAAGTTTTACAAAATCTAGAGCACAGAATATACGTGACAAAGATATTTATCACCGACGATTATGTGAATTTTCCTGTCACAACTCTAGCTGGTAGCCGGTGATTATTGATTTACAACTTTCGTGTTAATTAATATATATTTTTAAATCTTTAAAACCGTTTAAATAATAACAGAAAAAGTAGTAAAACGTCCACAACATTACACAAATTACACAAAAAATTTGTAACGTAAAATTTGACGTAATTTTTTAACAAGTTTGGTTAATGAATTAAAATTTATCATGTACGCATCTTTTCTTAATTTATACTTACAGTAACTATGGTGGAAGTCACAAAGGCAATGCGGCAATGTCAGCGCTCACTCTATTAGCGTTCCTCTTCTTCCTGAACATCCTCCAGCAATGTTTAAAGGACCACATGAATTCAATGACCACACCACAATTCACGGTGATGACGGCAGGACGTGAGGGCGAAGAGCCCTTACCAAAACCGCGAGAGAAAATTAAAATCGACAAATCGGGTGTCATCAAGAATAACAGACGAAGAATTAATGCAACGGCTGTTGAGAAAGTAACTGAAAAGATTTTAACAAAAATACCAACTTCTAATCATATACCGAAAAATAATTTACGTAACAGCAGCCTTAACTTTGCTGGCTTTGTTAGTGCTATGTATGAGAATAAATCACCACAGAGCTTCACTCATGAAGGTTGAAATAGGATTAAAAGACATAATTGTATTATTAATAGGAACAATGGGGCATTAAATGATAATAAAAAAACAAACGTCTTATATGTAAATATTTAATTAAGTTTTATGTGAAAAAAAAAAAAAAGAATATGCACTTAAGATTTTACAAAGCGAAAGATGTTTTTTATTAAAATTACATTAAATGACTTAAAACTTATTAACTATATACAAATCTTTCACTTTAAGAATCTGGTTATAACCTAAAAAAAAAAGGAAGAAACACACGTTTTGTTTGGAACCGAAAATAAGTTGATAAGTTTATCAAAAACTTAATTTTAATAAAAAAGTAGTTTAGTCGCATAAAATACTTCATTTCCCCGCGTGTAAGTCAAAAAGTACATTCATCAAATTAATCGTTTAACAATAAATACAGAATGTAAAAAATCTTTCCACATCCTGTATAAACAATCAATACGAAAACGATGATTATGATAAAAATATATTAAAAGTGTATTTCCTTCACAATAATTCCATAAATAATTTTCACGATTTTTTTTTTAAATCTTACTTTCGTGTTAATACAGGATCGGGATAATAATACTCACCATTATTTTTATTAACTTTTCCAACACAACTATTAACTAATAAAACTAAAAATCTATTATAATATTTTAAGTTATTTCGAATCAAATTTTCACGAATTGACGAAATGCTATTAAAACAACTCGTACATTTCTCTGAATTTATTATTAAAAACATATTTTACCACCTCGTAAGTTCAAACTACATTGCGGCCCGGCACAAAATATATAAAGTTTTTCCTACCCGAGTTCGTGATTTAATAAGTTCGTGCCCAACACAAGTAATCAAGCATTTAAATGAAATAGACAACAAAAAATGTAACAGACTTCAAATAGAAGTAGCGTTTAAGATTCAGCCATAAATCGCATTTGGATACACATAATGGAGCGCCCATAGCGGTAAGTACAGTGAACTGAACAAGAAAATTGAGATATTTTTTTTTTATTGTAGCTCGACATGTGGCAACACTCCGGCTGATGTAAATAAAGCTAGAGTGCAGTCTATAAACGGAAACAACTGTTACCACAGATTAATTCGTATAGACTGTAGTCGCCTCCGCTATGTCGGCTTGACGGAGACGTGTGAGCATCATTCAAATATACAGTGCACACTGTTCTCTTTATACCTGGCTACTTTCAAACTATTCCCGAAACGCGACAAGGTCGCTTCACGGGTGTTACATCCGAAAGTTGTGGTACTACCCCAGGACGGCAGACTACTTACGGCGACCAAAGTACGTATTTAGCAAGGTTCAAACACGGGTTTCGGCGATCGTGAGTTCATGCCACTTGCCGCTAGACCACGGCCGCTTAAAAACATTAAGCTACGAAAATAACGTATTTCCATGAAGCCACGAACTTATTCAATCATACAAGCGATGACAAAAATATTTATCAATAGCGTCTAGCCCGCTCTATGTATTTAGTTTGCGTAAGTGCGCTAGATCCCATAGTAGGGTCCGTCATTCGGTTCCAATCAGTTTGGCCGACAACAAAACCGATGGCACGCATCTTCTCCTGCTCTCTTCTTTCTTCAATATCAGCCCATCGAACCTTTAAAACGAGACACAATGGTGACTCAGCTTGAGAGAACACATTCAACCACCATCTCTTATAATAATGGCGTTTCTTATATTTGTAATAAAATATTGCAAACGCATTTACACATGGTAGCAAAACTTCCCTCGGTTTTTATGAAGAATAAATAGGTACATCACTAATAAATGGTGCAGAACGATAAGTAAAAATAAATAAATACGTTAAAATTAACCGATAAAGTATATCCACACTCGTAGTAAAAAAAAAAACCGGTAATAAAGTATGTAAGTATAAAATACATCCCGGATTTTAAGTTAAAATTTAAAAATGATCGGTTAAACTTACTGTTTTCTTTCCAGGGGCAGCGGATCGTGCTGTCCATTCGTCTAGCTGAAGGTAGTCTTGCATCGAGACGCTGTGTCGGAGTGGTTTGCTGGTCCCGTCCAAACGAGCTACAAACAAAAACATAACAAATTAATAAATTAAATCCGTCAACACCAGAAACGCTGCGGAGTTTGACAAAATCAGCCAAACAGGGTGGAACGAATGAAAAAGATTTATAACCTAAGTAAACCGAACATCAACCGCAACACAGCTAATATTTAAAAAAAAAAACTCCAAACACGTGACGTCATAAAAACGATGACAATAGTTTAAAACAAAAACCGTACGATATGTTGGCGAATCTTATTTTTGTACCAATATTACCAATAAAAACGTGACCCACCTAATTTATCGACATCGTCCATTTGATCCCATTTCGAAGTAAAAGCACTCGAAACCTGCGGTGAATGGTCTTGATACTTAAAAACATGTACTAAAAGGTGGCTGAAATAAAAACTGTTTAATCTACTCTAACCCTGACACATTGTTGTTTCTTTCAAGTTACCTGTCTTTCTTTCTCTCTCAGCTGACAAAAAAAAATATTTATCTGACACACACCTATTTAATTCTATAAAAATACAGTGAATAAAAACATTTGGTATCAGGAACCACCCAGCGTAGCGCCTGCCTACCCTCGAAGTAGAGGCGTAGTAACATCACACATAACAAACGCATCTTAATCAAAATATAAAAAAAAGCTGTAAAAACTAATTTACTGCAACTTTTAAATATAAATCTAACTGCTAAGAAAGTAACTTAGAAACACTCGTCGCGTTGGCAACCTGTGAATATAATACGGCACAAAAAAAAGCTAACAGTACAATGCTCAATACAATTCCTTTATACCTCGGCTTCCGGAAGATCATCCAAATTCATGTCATCATGTTGAACGTCCTCCATATCGACCTCAGTGATGGCAGCGTTCTGCAGTAACGTGGTCGCATCCAGAATAGTTTCCTTTACAGTTTCCATGAACCTCGTCTTCACCATCAATATGTCAGCATAAGTTCGTTTGTGAATATTGCGCTTCAAACACACGTCGGGATCCATAACGTCCATTGTACATACATATACCTAACAATTTATGTGATAATTAATTAATCAAGTCTTTAATATTGCGACTTCAACATTATTATAATTATGTACAGTATGAATTTTATTAAAGAGAAATATAATTAATGATCACACCTCTAAATCAAAACTGTTTTCACTGCAAAAAAAAAAACGTTTTATTCACAAATCAACAAAAACTGATATTCAATCATTACAAAGTTTTTTTTAAATTGTTACTTGCCATATGACCACACTGAGTCTAATGTTAAGCTAGAATCATTGAACTACAGATAAATTTCTACAGGCAGCAGTCAGGATGAGACAAATGTGCACCATCCAGATTAACAGTGCACACTCCTCTCGTTATACCTAGCTACTCCAAACTGTTCCCGAAACATGATAGGGTCACTACACATTCAAAAGTGGAGGTACAGCGCCAGGACGGCAGACTGAGCTAACCATCATCAGTCTGCCTACCACTCTTTAATAGTGCCTACAGGCACTGAGCGACCAAAGTACATAAAACATAGTTACATTGGTACCGGTCAGAATTTAATGAGATTCAAACACCATTCTACTTCTACAAAATGATTTTATAAGATCCAAAAGAGAAAAGTAAGTAAGGAATCTAGAAATGAGGTTATCACAAAAGATGCTGCTTCATTGATCTAGAGGTGCGATATATTAAAAGCAATAATTAGTTTAACATACTTGAAATCCTTTTTGTTTTGCGAAATTAGAAACTTGGTTATAGTGCGAAGGTATATCATTATTAGCATCATATATTATGAAGGGATAGTATCCATCACTGATAGCTTTTCTGACTGAACGTTTTAATGATTCCATGTAACTTTCTTCCGCCTTCTGATCATATTCATAGACTAATTCAGTTTTCTGTACCTAAAATTATTAAAATTGTATTTTTTCAATAGAAAAAGTAGTCTAAATTGATTGTTGTCAACAATACCCACAGTCAAATAATGAGATTGGTGCATGAAATAATTAATAAAATAGACTGTTTTTAAGTGACCAATATTACTAACCATTTTACCACTGTCAGGATCAGTCTCCTCGCGTACTACCTCTTGCATGAAATAATCATCTAATGATAAAATTCTGACTGAACCGCCATTTTCAATTTCCCTATCCCTGATTAACTTAGCTAAGTATGACTTTCCACTTCCAGGAAGACCTAAAAGTTAATTATAATATACTGTAATTATATAAAACATAGCTATAAAGTATACATTATAATAACAGATACCTCTTAAAATGATCAATATTTTGTCAGGACGTAGATGCCTCCCAGGTGGTTCCAGAATATCATCTATCATAACCACTTGCTGTTTACCTTCTTTAGGACGTTTTGCATTCACACATTCTTTCTCATCGTACTCTCTTTTTCTAGACTCAATTTCTGGTGTTGATTTATGTGAATCACGACTACTATTTCTTTCTGTATCATGGATTCTATCACGCCTATCTCTAAACGTGTCATTCTGTCTACTGTGCCTATCACGATCATCACGCCGTCTATCGTCATCTCGCCGCCTATCATCAAACCTTCTTCTGTCATCATCTCTTCTTCTATCATCGTACCTGTCATCATCTCTTCTTCTATCGTCGTACCTATCATCATATCTCCTCCTGTCATCATATCTCCTCCTAGCATCGCGGGAATCTTCCCAAGGCTCATTCCTTGGGTACCAATTATCTCTAGATGAAACATCTCGTGTAGGCCTGTCTTTTCTTTCGTAGCCTCTTCGTGTAAATCCAATGTCTTCATTTTTATCATAATGATCCATGCTATAAGCCTTTCCAGACATATCTTTTGAACTGTATTCACCATCCTTGGACTTATGATCATAATCATATGTATATATTGGTTCAATAAAATTGCGCACTGAAACATGTTAAATTTATTTGTTTAAACTATTAGAGTTAATTAGGCTATTACTAAGAAAACAGTATAATTACCCTTTTGTCTCAGAGACTTATGTTCATAATCTACAATTATTGATACATCGAAAATAAGAGGTTCTGCAATTGGCACTTGTTCTTGTGTAGTTGTTTGTGGGATCGGTGATAAATCATTACCAAATGGCAATCTTATATTAGGCCTGACAGCATTAAGCCCCATATTTGAACCCTGTAGTCTAACATTAGGACCTTGGCCAGGGCCTTGTTGCATAGTACGGAGCCCTTGTTGCATTGTGTGGGGCCCTTGTTGCATATTGCCAGGCCCTTCTTGCATAGCATGAAGACCTTGTTGCATATTGCCAGGACCTTGTTGCATAGTGTGGGGACCTTGTTGCATAGTGTGAGGCCCTTGTTGCATAGGGTGCGGACCTTGTTGCATAGTGCTGGGTCCTTGTTGCATAGTGCCAGGTCCTTGCTGCATAGTGCTGGGTCCTTGCGGCATAGCGCCGGGACCATGCAACCTAGCATTTAGTCCTTGTGCCCTTGCATTGGGTCCTTGTGGCCCCATGCCAAAAGATTGAGGCCTAAGATGGCCACTAGATGGTCCCCCATAATTCTGACCAAATGATTGATTCCGAGCCATGTTCTGATATCCCTGATTATCTGCTTGAATATTATGAGAATCAATATTTGTTTTATTTTGAACTTCATTCCTATTATGTTGAAATCCTTGAAGAAGTGGTTGTGGTTTGCCAGAAACTTGTGGTGGTACATTATCTCTTACCATCGAGAGAATATTCATAATTTTTTCATCACCGAGTATACTATTGATCCCTTTAGAAATTTCAGTGAAATCATTTGCCAGTTTTTGCGGAATAAGTGGCTGTGGTTGTGATTTACCTCGATTCGCTGCTTTATCTTGTTCTGTAACTAAATCGAGACCCGGAATTCCTTTTTTTTCATCACTTTGTGTTAAAAAGTCTGAATCATCACCTGCATTGTTGTAATTATACTGATCAGATTGATTATACCGATCAGACTGATCATACTGGTCAGATTTGTTATATTGGTTATGATTATATTGACTATTGTTGTCATACTGATTATCTATGCTCTTTTGGTCGCCATTATTATCATTATGAATATATTTATTACTGTTATTATATTGGTTTTCATTATGCATTTGGTTGTTATTTCTCGCATACAGGTTGTTTGTATTATTGTGTGACCCATAACCACCTCTAGCCCCCCTTTGATTTCCTCTGCCTCTGCCTCTTGTCCCACCACCGCGGCCTCTATTAATAGATACTGATATATTACCATTGTTGTAATTATTATATTCATTTTGAAGTGAATTATTGCTATTATTATTATTGGCAACGAGCTTGGGGTTTTGAATAGTACTTGACTGAGTAGTAGGTCCATTAAATCCTGTTGAATTATTAGTGCTTGCAATTTTAGCAGACAGCCTATGCCATTCTTTTTGCATAGCTTGTCTTCTCTCTAACGCATCTTTTATCCATGTCTCAAACTTTTGCTCATACTTTCTATATGTTTCCTTATCTGGGTGATTGGCATTTTCTTTCCTCCATTTATCAATATCTAGTTCCCAATCCTTAATTTTTATATCAAACAACCTCTGTTCCTCTTCAAGCTTTTTCAACGCCTCAACATCAGTACATTCTGAATTATTTACCAGTGCAGAATTTTTATTTTCTTGAACCACATTTTGAGTTGTAATAGTTGGTATGGTGTGTAAATTGCTTGACCAATTTTGAACATTTGCAGTCGATACGGGTACATTGGCATTCATAGACATGTTATGATTATATACATTTTCTGCTTCTTGTGGAGGTGGCGGTGGAGGCGGGTTTTCTGGCGGAGGAGGCGCAGGCGGAGCCATAGAAGTGGGCAATGGTGGAGCTAAACCCATCATCATTTGTGGAGGGTACTGAAAAAATAGAAATTATTTATTATCATCTAATTCGAAATTATGTATTTCAATTAACATCACAATAAAATATGAAATACGTAAGATAAAACTAACTTTGCCACCGTATTGTGTCTGCCATTGTGCATATTGTTGTTCCCATTGACTCCATTGCTGCCAATTTTGTTGTTGCATGGCAGCCCATTGATCTGGGGTGTATGAACCCATAGGCATAACATTAGAAGCCATCTGTGTCGGCATTCCAGGTCCCCACTGGCCTGGCATCGGCGGCCAAGACATTTTTACATAAGTAATGTAAACTTCTAAGTTATACTATTCCGTCTAATTAAAAAACTCGACCTGACAAAATATAATCATTAAAATCAGATTAAAATAACTACATAGAACTCCAGAAAAAAAATAAAAGAACTTTTCTAAAACGTACGCAATTCAACATTTAAACCACAGACTATTCAAACATAAATAAGACAGACGCCATTTTGTTTCTACAATGTTAGCTTAGAGTTAGTGACGTACAGTTATGAAACAGTTTTTTATCGATAATGTCGACAAATAAGTTTTAGGGTGGTTTGCACCAGAGATGGCCGGTTAAAGTAACTTTGACTGTTACTTTAACTTTAACTTTGACAGTTACCTTTACTTTTACTCCACGCGCGTTGCACCATCGTGTAAATTAATTCGTTATAGTTAAAAGGGTTGCTGGTGTAAATGAATTCTCTCAATACAAACAAGAGCGACTTTTCAAAGATTTGACGTTAGCGACATTGATTTAACTATTACTTTAACTTTGACCGGCCGAAATTCGCCAGTAACGGTTAAGGTTAAAGTAATCGTCAAATGTGACAGATTTTTTTTGAAGCAAACCAATTTTAACTTTAACCATTACTTTAACGTGACAGTAATAGTTAAGTCATATGGTGCAAATGGACATTAAACCTAAAAAGCAGGGATCCACGAGGCCACTTTTCAAAGCCAGCGCTAGTAAGCTAGCTAATATCATTGACCTCTTATGCCAATTGCGCCTTATTTTTAGGACACTAACCCAGTGAGGAAGCTAGTATAGTAGTAAATTTCTCAAGACAGACAGGTTTAATAGAATAAATATAGGATTTAATAAGAGGTTGCACTTACGCCGTGAAAGCGTAACGCGAAATCTCTCACCAACAAGATCGCTTCATTTAAATGTGGCTGTCAAAATAACATTGTCTGATTCGTGGAGATATATCGCGTTACGTTGTCACGGCGTAAATGCAACCTTGTACTTGGCCTTCAGATGTTTTGAATAAATAGCGCCTCCAACCACTTTTACGATTTTCAGCGCCCACATCAAAAACAGTGACGTCAGCAATTTCGTCCTATACATTTTTAGCTTGGCGCCTTCGCATTCGTTATGCGCGAATATACTTGCCTAGACCCCAAAATCACCTCATTTATTTATTTATTAAATTCATGCGTTACTTACGAGCTATTTAAAGTTTGTCATTACTTAAACGGTCTAATTTTACTAACCTAGCTTGTATACAGTTACTTCGTATGGCCGGCAAAGCCAGTATCCGAGGGCAAATATGAGTTTACATTTATGCTGTCACGGCGTAAAGTAAGAACTCTCCACCAATCAGATAATATTATTCTAACCAACGGGATAAAAAAGAAATCAAATGAAGCGATCTTATTGGTGGTGAGAACTCAATTTACTCGTGACTGCGTAATGTAAACTCATACTCGGGCCCCCGATCGGTAAGTGTATAGAGAAGTGCGCAGTAAAGACGATTTCGAGTGTTACCGACATGCCAAAACCCATTGCCAGGCTATTTATGTTTCTTGCCTGGCTGACTTGAAAATTGAGATATTATGCTCTGCCGTTGGAACTAGTAGGAGACCATATCTCCAAGGGTAGCAGATATCCCACTATCCAAAAAAATTTAAAAAAAGTTAAAATTCTTACTAGGTCTTATTACAACTATTTGTGGGTAACTGTAGGTAAGTGTTGATTTTAGTTTACGCTCTCCATAAAGTGAGATCTTTCCACCAATACGATCACTTTATTTCAAAATTTTACCCCTACTGTCAAAATAATATTGTTTTAAAAAAACGAAAATTATCACTTTACGCGGTGAGTTAGGTGAGTAAAATTCATACTAGGAATACTGGGTGCCGATTATGAACCGAGCTCACCGTGAGTCACGGTCAGTACCTGACTTCCGTCCGGCTCGCTTTGTAATGTAGTTGGACGAGCTACGATAGGCATTCCCTGTTGACCGTGGCTCGTTCAATTACATTACAAAACGAGCTCGAACACCGTGATTCGCGTGAGTTCGGTTCGTAATCGGCACCCTGAGGTAATAGCATAACTTTCTGACTAGTCACACGATAAGTGACTAGTAAGTAGCTAGGTATAACGAGAGAAGTGTTCTGTCAACCTGAATGGTGCACATCCGTCTATTCAAGCAAGCCATAGCGGTAGTGACTTCCGTCTGCAGACATTTCTCTGGTAACTGTGGAGGCACCTGGACCAGGCTTAGGCGTTACATAAAACAGACTGTGCTCCCATCAGGGCTACTACAAAAAATGTACTTTAAGGTCCATTTGCACCAGAAGGCCCGTTAAAGTAACTATTACTTTTACGGCGACGACGACCGGTAGACGTTTACATTTACTCCACACGCGTTGCAGTATCGTGTAAAATCATATTGTTATCATTAAAAGAGTGGCTGATTTCGAAAAAATAATAGAAAAACATATTTGGCCTCTTTTTATACATTTGACGTTAGTCACATTGGTTTGACGATTACTTTAACCAGACAAAATTCTCTGGTTACGGTTAACGTTAAAGTAAGCGTCAAATATTACAGGGGCGACGATGGTGCAACTCGTGTGAAGTAAATGTAAACCATAATGTAAACGTAACGGTTAGAGTAAGCGTCAAATGTAATAGTTACAGTAACTTTAACGGTCTGGGGTCTGGGGTCACCGTGTACCGCGGTACTCCAGTCGTCGGCGCTCATGGACCTCCACTGTGCTTACCACCAGGCCAGTCGACGTCACATGTCGCGTCAATATAAAAAAAAATAAAACGGGCCTTCTGGTGCAAACGGACCTTAACGCGTCAGTTTACTAATACAACGGTCACTATGGCAGTACAAAGCAATAGGCTAAGGACAGAAGGCATGGTTCAAATTACTGACGTCATTGTTTGAAATCTCAAATCCTATACATTTGTTAGTCGGCGCTTCTCGTATGCGCCATGCAAAAATGCTTTAGATTAGACCCCATGAGCACTCTTGTTGTGGTTCGCCTCGTACCTTGTCTCGCCACTCGCGTGAGAGTGTAAATGTGCTATAAAAGTTATTATAATGCCCATGGTTATTTTATAAAACACAAAAATATCAAACATGCGCGGCTCGATAAAGTATTCTCCGGAGGTCTGAGTTTACATTTACACTGTCAAAGTGTAAAGTGAGAACTGGAGTTTTGGCGGTCATCTTGAGACATTAGTTTATCTGTCTCGAATTAATTCCTAAACTTTTATTTCTTCGAGCTTCTACCACAGAGATTCTACCACTTTACTGGAGCAATTTTTGACTTGACTGAGACTTGACCTGACTGATTAGTGTGATGAATGAATGACTCGTGATGCACAATATTATTAACTTGATTTACTTTGACACTGGCAAATTGTTATAATACCATATAAAACAAAAAAAGTGAGAACTCACCACCAATAGGTTCGTTGCATTTTTTTTTACCTCGGCGCGGCGGTCTTGATAATATTGTCTGTTGATTGTGACAGTGTCAATATAAACTCATACTTGGCCGTCGGAACCCAACTCAGCCGCGCCTGCGTCACTTTATTGCGATTACTATCATATAACAATCCCAACAGTATTTGACAGACGGCGGTTCTATAGTGCGGTTTTACTTTAAGATACGGTTCGACCGCGAAATGAGCGGAATTAATGTCCCCATTAATTAATTCTCACCCTTACGAAAAAGTCAATGTCACATTTTGTGCATGTTAAAAGTCAAAATGCAACAAAATTTTTGTTAGATCTTTACTTAAAATATGTCAGATTTAATCGATTGATATTATATACATCACTACGTAGACGCCATATTCGCGTTGTGCCAGTGTTGTTGGGTGTATAGCTAGTTTCAATCAAAATTGTTTTCCAGTTTGTAAGTTACAATTTTATGATAATAATTGCATTTATTTGGATTAAAAATCCCACTTCTTTATCAGTGTAATGTTAAAACTCAGGTTTACAGTGAAACAACCGTAGAAAACAGTGCGCGGGAAATGTGGCGTATCACTCGTCACATTATAAGCAAAGTTAGTAAATGAAAATATAAGTTCTGGGTGCACCAAAATGTCTTCTTATCGGCCCAAGGAGAAAAGGCGTCGGCTGAAGCTACCCAAACACCTAGCTCGGTTGTACCGAGAACACAAATGTCGCGATTGTGTAGTGAAAATTGTGCCCATGGACTTTGCGAAAATATTAGGCAAATTCACAAAAGTTAAGATTCAATACGAGACTTGTGATACCCGTAAACACGAAGCATCTGATAGTGAAAATAATAATGCTACATTAAAAAATTTGGAAAATGGTATGGTTTTTACACATAAGGATGCTCCGAAGAAGTCAAATTCACAGAAATCTGCTGTTGTTACACCAGCAGACAATACAAGCACTCGACGAATTCGTAATAATATTTTAAAGGAAAATAATATACAAAAAAAGACACAATTATTAAATAATAATTTAAATAGTGATCAGCATACAAAACAAGACTCTATAACAACATTAGCAAAACAGTATGGTGTAACATTTATTTACCCTACTGTCATTAAAACTGAATCAAATAATAATACCTCGTTATCAGAATTACTACCATTTATTGATAATAAAGTATTACCCTCAAAGGAATGGAATATAGACTTTTTTCCAAGAAGTGATATGCCTATAGAAGACAAAGTATATGATAGAATAGCAGCAGAACTCGAAGATCTTATGAATAATGGTAGAATAATTGTGAAGACTACAAAAAAAGAACAACCTAGTGAAACAAAAAATGAGGAATTTCCTTCAATTATGGATATACTAAATGATACAAGTAGTACTAAAATAAATGAGTCGACCGATGTTGAGGCAATATTACTTGGCGATTCTGTTGCAAAAGAACCAATCACAGAACCTATGGATGTAGATGCAAATAGTAAAAATCAGACGGCAGATATTGAATTAACAGAAACCATCGGCAATCCCTCCAGTGTCGATGAGGAACTTCAAAAGGGTGTTATGATACATATACCTGAACAAGCTGAGGATAGTGGAAGCGTTCCGTCAACACGGAATGTTGACAACAAGCCCGCAAGCTTCAAGGTAGAAGAGGAAGTAAAACCTAAGGAGAATATGTCAGATAATAAAATGAGAAACACAACTCATGTGGTGTTCAAACAAATGGAAAATGGGAAATGTAACAGATTAGTTATGTGCCCGAAAAGTTTAATATACAATGTAGAACTCGAGGGGAAAAGTGTCGAATTACGAGGTGCACCTAAATATATATCAAGCTTAGAAGATTTGAAAGTGTTACTAGAAATTGTAAATGAAACTAAATTAAACAGTTTTTATGTGGACCCAAAAATATAGTTTTTAATATAAATCAAAACAAAGATGCTATGTAATAAATATTATTCATAATATAGATTGCTAACCTAAATTTTGTCTGGAATCAACTAAGGGGCGATTGCATTACTTTTAAAATACTATGCAAATATTAAAATTTGATTGTGCAATAATCATGTTACTTGTATAGTTTTATTAATTTTTTCATGTATGTAATACTTCATATGTATTGTGTAACTCTACTGTAATATGTATAACATATATACATTTTTGACATGTATTTAGACTATTTATAGTCTCTGTCTATCCCTGTGGGAAAAAGACGTGACAATTGATGAAATATATACTTGCGCATGACTTAAGTATACCTGTAAATCGGGACTGTTATTTTTTTGTTGCTAATATAGTAAAACATTTAATAATTAATCTTAAATTCCATATAGATCTTGTTTAATTCATTTTGTCCCATAAAGCAATGAGCACCTCAAATACTCTAGATTAGGTTTGGTAAGTCACAGCCCAATCGTAGTTATTAAAAATAAGTATTTTATGATTGCCTTATTTATAGGTTTGTTCACTAAAAATAAAACCTTGATGGTTAATATTTTAAACAATTTGTTTTATTTCGATATACTTATATTCTCTATCAAATGCATCACAGTTAGTTGGGTAACTGGTTTGAGTTCCTTCTTTAGTGACAGATAAACTAGCAAAGTGACATGCTGCACCAATTATTTGATGTAATGGTTGGGTTTTATGGGAATCCAAGAATGTTGCTAGAGCCCCGACAAAAGCATCACCTGCTCCCTGGAATAACACATGTACCTTTTAGACTTTTAATAAAAGTTATAATGTATCATGAAATGTTTACTAACTGTAGTGTCCACAGCCTTAACTTTATCAGAAATAACATGTATAGGTTGTTTATCTCTTGTATTGTAAACGGCACCTAATTCTCCTAATGTTATAATGATAGTTTCACACCCTGTATGTAACAATTTGTCTGAAGCTAATGCTGCAGACCTGAAAGTAAGAATAATTTATATCATTTAAATTATCTTAAGGCTGTCTGTATACATAGGTGGTTTTCTGTAGTGATGCCACGAATATTCTGCAACTATGCGGTATTCAGCCACATTTTTTCACTATGTAATAGTTTGCAATATTCGGCCGAATACTGAATATCAAATCATGAAAAAAAGAACTCAAAATATTACTCACAAAGATGTTTATTTAAGTAACAAATTAACATATTCATATTTAAAATCTACCAGTGGTAAGTTATGATGGATGAAAACAATTTTTTCAGCATTTGTCGATAACAGACGATTATGTTTTTTTCTCATATTGGATTGCCCGTGCCTACATACTACTTCAGCGATGCAAGTTTGAACACGTAAGTTACGAGTTCTGACTTGTCACCCGCGGAAAGTACAAAGTGTTGCCGCTTATTCGGTATTCGGCCAAATAACTATTCGTGGCATCTCTAGCTTTCTGTACCTGATATCATTTACAGTAGAATTTGTCATAATACTGGCTTCTATTTCATTGATACATAAAATAGTACAATATGGCAAAATTGCATTTATACCCTCCATAGATGGGGCGGCATTTAATATCTTAATCTAAAACAGAAACTTAAAAATTGTTATACCATAACCACTCATAAAAAGTTATTAAACATTATATTACCAACATTCTTATTTAATTTAAAAGCCTCTAGAGTTGTTTCAAAAGGTGTTTCCAGTTGGCCAATTAATACATCAGCATTTGCAATTATATCTTTGGCTTCTTGAACATCAGCAATAGACAAATGACTATTAGCACCCGGTACTATAACTATTTGGTTCTCACCATCATTCGAAACAGATATTTGGGCTATACCAGTTGTTTCATTTGGGGTTAAATGTACTTGAGTGATATCTACTCCATTAGATTTGAGATGATCTATGTAATTGTGGCCCCATTGATCATCACCAACCTGAAAATTGTTATAAGTAGGTAGGTCAAGTGAGAATAGAAAAACGAAACTTGACAAGGATATATGTCGACACATACTCTACAAATCATATAAGGTTTTGCATCCAATTTAGCTGCCGCTACACACTGATTGGCACCCTTCCCACCAAAGCTTGTGGTAAATTTGTATCCGTGAATAGTTTCCCCAGATTTAGGAAGCCGTGGGGTATATCTATTAAAATAACACGATACTATGATATAAAGTGCATTTCATACTCAACTGAAGACACTAGCGGATAATAAAGCAGGTACTTAGTTTACAGCAATCAAAATGCAAACACATACGTAGTGAAATCAACGCTGCACGATCCGATTACCACGATTTTTCCCATTGTGCATTGTTTGTATTAAAAAGAAAAGGTAATATAATTTTTAATATTTCAGGATCAAATGACATTTGGGAATTTACTATCAGTGACGTGTTGTCTTACATGACGAATTTGATTTGATTAAGATAATTCAATTAATGTTATCATAACAATAATCGATGACGACAATCAATTGAGCCTAATCAATTTATTTTATTCCTTTTCCTAGGCTATAAGGATTATAGTGCGATAGTTAACCAGGCAATTAATAGGTTGTAAGGTATTTAATTAAAACAGCATATATTATTACATCTATTATTTGTTTACATCTAAAATTAAAACTTAACTAGACTTATCAGGACTATTGACATTCTCATTAGCAATTTCAGAATTTTCTTCGGCACTACCAATTTTTTCAGCTATTTCTTTATATTTAGATTGCCTGTAATCATATTTTGCAGCATCCAATAACACATTTTGTATTGATAGTCTATTGTTATCCTGCTTTGTAGTTAACGAAGGGTAGGGATTTCCTCGTAATTCTAGTACAGCTCTCGGATATATACGATCATAATTTTCCGAAAAAGGCGTTGGAGCTTTGTACATTCTTGTGAAGGAAACTGTACTATTTTCAAACCTGGGAACCAAAACTTTAAAGAGCTTATGAACAAGCTCCTTTTCCAACAACCAGAAGTCTGCAATTTCCATCGTTTTCTTGTGACAATCTCCATGTCGAATAGCTTCCGATATGAGCTAAAACAAACATTTCTATTTTAATAACGTTCTTAATGTGAAACCATTATGATATTCAATCAGTTTGAGGTTAAAATAAAAAAACTCACTCTCTCTGCATATGGACGAGCTTCATCTGCTCTTATATAATTTAATTCGATCCTTTCGTGTTTTATAAGGCCAGTAACAGTTTTACGCAGTTTGTTTATCCTGCCTTCAGGACCTTGTGGGCTCTTGAGCCTCCTATGAGTTGGGTTGATTTTGACCCGGAGTTTAGACACTAATTTTGTCACCTCGGCTTGATTCATTTTAAAAATATTATTAGTTATAGTAGGTATCTAAATACAATTTAAAACGATACTGAAAAAATATATAATGAAAAGCGCATGAAAACGCACACCCCTCCGCCACAGATTGTATTCTTTTATTTTACTTTACATGGGATTACAACAATTTGCTAGTGTCAAAGTTTTGCATCAAGTTAATATTTATAGGGAGATTTGGCGGCAATCAGGCGACCAAGTATGAGTTTGCATTTACAACTCGACATTGTAACGCGACCTTTCTCCACTAATAGGATCGCTTTATTTATATGCGGCGGTAACCATAACATCGTCTGGTTGGTGGAAAAATTTCACTCCACGCTGTGATGACGCAATTGTAAACTCGTACTCGGCCCTCAGAGAACTTGATAGGCAATTCAATGACAGCTGACAGCTGAGCTGAGTTGAAAGTTCAAGTTGTGTCATTCTGATTTTATCTGTGTATTTTTGAACTATAATGTTTACCCGTGCCTGTGATTTACATTTTAAAATTCCAATTTGAATTTTATTTGTTTAATACACAAATTACAGGTTTAGCTCTTCTGAAAATACTTTTGTTAGTAAATAAAATGGATTCGACGGGTATTGAAGACGCGGGAGTTTACGAATTGATTACTGAACTTTGTAATAGGACTGCTTTAAAATGTACTTCCAATAAAAGTGTCTCACATAGGTATCTTGTATCGAAAATGAGGTCTCGCTGTTATGAAGTTATTCTAAAAAAATCCTCTACTAACGTGCCGATCTTAACAAAGTCGACAAATACACCTATGGTTGATTTACTGTCTTATTGCTATGTATTGCAAGCTAACATTAACAATGCGGCTGAATATAAACGTTCAAATAAATTAAAGACAGCTATAAATTCCTTACAACACATGGGAGAGGATCTCGCATCTAGTGATCATCCGATAAATATGATGTTGAGATTATTGCTATCTTTAAAGAATTCTGTGAAAGAAGATTATTCAAAGGAGATGTTTGAGGTATGGTTCTTCTAATTAATATTTTTTTAAATGCCTCTATTAAGCTAGTGCCAAAGTACACACAACATAGTTAATAAGTACCAGACATCATTCAGTGTGATTTGAACATGAGTGACATTAATCAGCCCACACCTTATGCCACTTTTACTATGTTTTAGAGTAGATAGAATTTTAATCTACATAATTATACTTATAATGTTATAACTCATATTAGATTATAATTCATATAGAAATTTTGTCAATATGTTACAGTCACCATTTTCATTTGGACTTTTAGAAGGCATGTTACCAAGACCCCCACCTGAAGTATTCGGATCACCAGAGCCATATGCTTATTATCCTGATTATGTATTTCAATTACCATATTCAATGAAACCAGTTGCAGAGGAACAATGTTACACTGAATATTCTGTGGAATGTTTTGAATCTAATTCTTGTGAGTGTATTTTTAATGTTCTTTGCATGAGATGGTGCTCCACCTGATGTTAAGTTAGACAACAGCTACTACAACTTTACAGGTAGCGATCACCTCCACTATGCTGTCTTACAAGCTGATTGTGAAACACAACTTTGTCACGTCATGTCAGGTGCTGCACTTAAAAGTTGTGGTACTGTCAATGGACGGCAGACTGGGTTAACAACCATCAGCTGTCTCTGACAACTCGTTAAATTCTTTAAACAAATAAGCTTCTCTCTCAGTGACCTTAAAATATTCTTCTCAATTCAGTAATATTTGAGAGCAATTTGTTGATTCACTAATCGGACAAGCAATTATATGGTTTAATAAAAATTTAACTTATAAATGTATAGGGTGTTCCCCATTTTATGTTCCAATGAAAAGCGTGCTGTAGTGATTCACTTGTCCAGACCACTGCAGGACATTCTTACTTATTATAAATATTGATAATAATAATATAATTTTTTTCAGTCATACAATGTAATACGGAACCAAAGAACATGCAAATTGGGCCTAGAATTAGTCCCATGTCAATTGCTTCACTGTTGTCAAGTCAAGCTACACAATATGCACCTTGTATTACATTTCCAAGGTTGACTACACCTCGGGAACTTGTTATACCTGGTTATACTGATGTCAATGTTAAAGTAAGTAATATTATTTGTTTCAAAAATTTTGTAGTTAAGCTAGAGTGTGGTGCATAAGTGGAGAAGATTATTACCTCAGAGAAATGTCAGATGTCACAGACAGCATCAATTGCGTTATGCCTGCTTGAGGCAATTAATGTGCACCATCAAAGATGACAGGGCACGCTCCTCATCAGTCTGTCAACTGTTTTTATTTAAATTGTTTGCATTTACAGATATCTATGGCCAGTTCAAGTTTGAATTCTGGTAAAACTGAATTGAAAGAGGTTTTTAGAGGAAGAAGTGGTATTGGTTCTGTTGACATTTGGGAAATTGCCAGTCAAATTGATAAAGATATACCACCTAACATTTGGGAAGTGGTTTGTAAGTATAAATGAAACACATATTTTTGTATATGTACTAGGTTTGTTACAGAGATTTGCTGCTAATAATTGGCCTCATTTAAAAAAAAATTCCACCAAAAGGCCCATTAAAGTTACCTTGACTGTTACATTTTACAATGACTTTAACGGAAACGTTTACATTTACTCCACACGCGTTGCACCAATGTCTAAATTCTTATAACGTGAAAGTAATAGTAAAGTCGTGTGGTGCAATTGGACGCAATAGTTTAAAATTTTCTGTGACAACTTTTTCAGCTAAAATGCCCATGTTGAATGAGAGATGTTTAATTGCGAATTGCAGTAGAGAAGTTGGTCTTTGGAGAAGGAGGTACAATGATGTCATGTCAGATTTAATTATTATTTCTGAGAAACAATTTATAAGGAATATTATGTATTTAACAAGTGAGCTTTTTTAATTAACTTATTACATAGGATTCAGATGAAATTATGTATGGAATGATTTTAAAGTGTGGTAGGCAAACAAGCGGTTATTTACCCCGTATGCTGTGCCTAGTCGCATCAGGATTTACTGGAAAAGAAATTAGTGCAGTTTACATACAATAGTGTAATACAGATAGATAAATGTAATGATACTTACTGTTTAGTGTTTCCATTCACATTCTATTCCTTTTTTTAACAAGGGGAAATCCCTATTATGAATGCCTGATCCTTCTCTCCAGCGCTGACATGCCAACTAAAACCCCCACGGCTCTGCTCTCGTTCCATTCTTAAGACCACTTTTATGGAACAAAAACGGGCTATCTAACTCTGATAGAATCAGGCCAAACAAATAGAAATATTAATTTTTAATATATCATATATTTCAGTTGGTGTAGAAACATCTTCATTCCCGTACAATAAGCAAACTAAATGCTTTTCTATGAGGCAAGGTTTGTCTTTAGAAGGAGTCTCACACGATTGCCTACAGGGATATGTGTCAAGAATATTATTAATAGGTTCCTATTATAAGAGATTATTTGATTTTGCATTTAATGACAGTGTTGATGATATTTTTCAATCTAATGGACTTGTTTATGAGGTTCGTTTGTTTTTATTTTACACACACATTCATAGTCGTCCCGAGGTAGTACCACCACTTTCGAATGTAACATCCGTGAAGTGACCTTGTCGCGTTTCGGTAACAGTTTGAAAGTAGCCAGCTATATCGAGATGAGTGTGCACTGTGAGTCTAGACTCTAGATGGTGCATGCTCATTTTCTCAGGCCGCAATAGCGGAGACGACTGCTGCCTGTAGAGATTTCTCTGTTATATCAGTTGTTTACATTGATAGGACTCTAGCTTTACATCAGGCAGTCAGTCTTTAGATCAGAAGCCATGTGCCAAACTACAATAAAATAGAAAAAAATATATATTTCATGCTAAACAAGAATTTGCCAAACCCTACCTCGTATTGGAGTGGGTAGTGCCTGAAATCACCAGAAGTTCCGAGTTTAACTTGTGTTTGTTACAATTTTTTTATAAATCTCTTATCAGTTCAGTCTTAGTTTTGGATTAAGGCATTGTGGATATATATTAAAAAAGGCATGTACTGATAGAGGTTTTTTTCCAGGCCGCAAGAGAAACATTAAGAAATTATTTATTAAAATTTAGTTTGAAAGCAACAGGCATGTATGATAATTGTTTTACTGGCAACACTGAAGATAATCGTTTGCCTACTTTATTGTCTATTATGCATCAATTAGAACCGATGAAATATGAAATTGAGACTGTTGCAACTATTTTTAAAGTGAATAATTTAGGAGGTATAGATACTTATTATTATGAATATTTTTCACATCTCATTTTTATGTGTTATTTCTTCTGAATATGAGTAATATAATAATTTTATTCCAAATCGACACTTTCCATTAGTTTGCCGTATATTATTAGCTACACTATCGGATGGTGCAATAATACAGTGTATTATATCTTTCAAAATCAACGGGCTCGATTCCTGGCTGGGAAAATGGATTTTGGTTTTCATCAAAATCGGCGTCGAGACTCCTTTCAGCATTTTTCGCTATCTTTTACAGTTTAGGATTTGACCATGAAAGCTCATTTGAAAAATTTACCATGTATATAATTTAAAATAGAAGCAGTTGCTACCACAGACAAGTGTCTGCAAGCAGCAGTTGACCTCCACTATGTACACTTGATGTAATGAGTGTGCAACCATCCAGATTGAAGTTGATTCCAAGTTCCGAGTTAATCCTGAAACGCAACTAAGATCATTTTCATTTAGGACCAGCGTCTTTTGGGATCAGTTTGGAAGTATCCAAGTGTAACTAGAGTAGTATCGCTGTAATAGTAATAGCGCTGTTCTTCTCCTTTACCAAGCATCGTAGAGGCGACTGATGTATGCAGAAATTTCTCTCTGCTAGCAGGTGTTCATGAACCGCACTCTAGCTTTAACACCAGGTGGAGTGTTGCCATATGTCAAGCCAAAAAAATTATAGAAATGAAACATGGTGTTAGTAAAAGGGTGTTAAATGGGTAACAACTTGTCCACATTTTGCGGCATGCAAAACTTTATATAAACATAGTTATTATTAAATTACAATGATTTTTTATTATATTAATATCAAATTTAAATAGGTATGTCAATTAAAAATGGAATTATTATTATTACGAGTATGTCAAATCTATGAAATCTATTTATTTTATTTACTAGATCTAATGTTTTTTTTTTTGTTTTATATGGCGTATAACAATTTGCCAGTGTCAAAGTAAATATTTTTGCACCAAGTTAATAACATTGTGCATCACGAGTCATTCATTCATCACACCAAAAAGTCAGGTCAAAAGTGGTAGAATCTTTACTGAAACTTCCTAGGGAGGGAAAATGGAAACACAAGTTCTCTTCTTTTGAATTGTTATTACCCACCATTATTACACATTAACACTCGAAGAAATACAAGTTAAGGAAAATAATTCAAAACAGACAATCTGACGTCTCAAGGCGACAGCCAAAACTCCGGATCTAATGTTAATACGATTTAACTAAAAACTCTTGCACATTATATTATAGAAATATTCCTGTAACAACTATTTATAAAGTACTTTCTAAAAGAAATTGTATGATTAATTTCAGATGCATCAAATTCAATACCAAAGGGTGCTGAGTTAATGTGTTACTTGTTCAATGAAATATCATTGGTGTCTCATAGGACCACATCATTGACAATGTTTAATGCTTTATTTGCTATATGCAGAGTTTATTTTAAGTAAGTTTTTATTATCACTATATTTCTTCATTCACGACTACATGGCCCGGTCGATGCGATAAAGTAAATGTATGGTAAACATAAAATTTAAATTATTTTTTAAACACTACTTTGCAACTAATTTCCGCTAATCAATGTTAGTGAGGGTCTAGGACGTCGCCAAGGAGGGGCAGGGAGGGGCAGGGAGGGGCAGCTGACCCTAGTGATTCTAAAAAAGTTGTTAAATGTAAATTTATTTATTATTTACAGTCAAGAGCTCGTGTAGCTTTACACGTTAGACTCTGTATCGTTGTTTGTTGTTGTGTGAATTTTTTTATGAATCAAGTGAAGTATTGTCATATGCCGTGCGACAATAAAAAAAAATTCAATATTTAAGTTTTTTTTTTTCATTTAATTACAGATTCATAGAAAGATTTATATTTGAAGGGGAATTAGATGACATATATCATGAATTTTTCATTAGAAAAGATTCACAATATGTGAACAGTTGTTCTAAACGTTATTGGGATAAAGGCTTTTATATAAGACAAAGTTTGGCAGTTCCCGAGTTTCTTAAAGTTTTGGCCAAATGTATTTTACTTTGTGGTAAATCTTTACGCTTGTTGAAACTTTGTAATCCTAATGTAAGTATTTTAGGTCCATAATACCGGTCTGTAATGTCTATAGTCAGGTATAGCGAGAGGTTGTTCTATTAATGAATGGTACATATCTCCTCAAGTCGGCGTAAGGAGACATCTGCTGTCTCCAGATACTTATCTGTTGTAGCAATTGTTTCCGTTCATGGCCCGCACTCTAGCTTTACATCAGGCTGGTTGTTGTCATATGCCGAGCTACAATAAAAAAATTGCTACAATAATTTTTTTCTATCTAAATAGAACTGTCAGTCACCCAATTCTATTTTTATTTATACTCAGATAAAAACTTCATGATGTACTAGTAGAACTTGTTTACGTTACGCCGCCTATACGAGACGCTTCTAGTGCATATGATTAATAATTTTGGAGATATAGTACTTTGTTGAAATTTAAAACCAACCTTTTTTTTTATATAAGAGTTTATATAAGGTATAAGAGAGGAGTGTGCACTGTCAATCTAGATGGTACATGCTCGTCTCCTCAAGCCGGCATAGTGGAGGCGACTGCAGCCCGTAGAGATTTCTCTGTGGTAGCAGTTGTTTCCATTCATGGACCGCACTCTAGCTTTACATCAGGCGGAGTGTTGTCACATGTCGAGCTACAATAAAATAAAAAAATAATAATAATTTAAAACTACCTTGTACATAATTTTCCCTAATTGAGGGTAGGCTCACTAACCTATAAAAATTATATGCAAGCTAGTTTTAAATAAAACAATTTTGTCCATTTAGCACATTTTAAGTACATGTTATCTCTCTCACACACTATATGCATGTCATTACAGGATCCATTAGTAGTACTAATATCATCAGATCACCCATCAATAAAATGCTGTGCATCCTTCGAAGAGTTAGAGCAGCAACAAGAAATGCTCGATGTTTATCGGACGAGATGCCTCTTTGTGAGCGGTGAACCAGCCACATTCCAACAAATTCTATTGAAAAAAGAAGCTGAACGTAAAGCTTTTACTGAAATGGCTTCAATAAAACAAGCTGAAACTATGGAGAAAATTATAGGTAATTGAAAAACTTGCAAGTGTGCAGTAACTTATGCCTGGGACTTACGAGTATGTCAGTTTTGCAAGCAATAATAGTAAGCTGTGCTAGTACTGGCTTCATTCCTGGGCTAGTAAGTCAGTGGTAAATCACTTTAGCTTGTGTCAAAGTAGGATATAATTCGTCCTATCACGGTTTAGTCCTGGCTGGAAAAACTGTCTTCATTTGTCCCGTGCACCAGCCCTATATCTGTTACACAATTTGTTACGCTAGTGGACAGCATGCTACCACCATGACATAAAGCAAAATCACTTTGCATTATTTTTGTTACGATAGTTGCTCTTAATAGTTTAAGTGATAAATAAAATATATTTTTAGCGGAACGTAAAAGGCTTACACAATTAATAATAGCAGAGAAGCAACATTCATTAAGAGTGCTCGAAGCAGCTATGGCCGAAGCTAAACTCGCAAAACAAAAATCTAAACAACGTGAAAAGTTACGAACCAATTTGGAACATGCTATAGAAAAGACCAGAGAGGAAGTTGATTCTAAAATACGAGATGAGGAAAAGTAAGTTGTACTAATTGAATTTGTATTTTCTGTGCTCTGACGTCACAGCCTTTTTTTATTGTAGTTAGGCATATGACAACACTCCGCCTGATGTAAATCTAGAGTGCGGTCCATGAACAGTAACAACTGCTACTACAGATAAATTTCTGCAGACAGTAGTCACGTCCGCTATTGCGAGCTTGGGGAGACGAGACACACTCCTATCATTATACCAGACTAATCTCGTATACACTCGAAACTTGTGGTACTACCCCAGGACGGCAGACTGGGTTAATAACAATCATCAGTCTGCCTACTACTTTTTTGACTTCACTCATGTTGTACATTTGCTTACCATCAAGTCTTAGTTGTCTTGTAGTTTGAAGTAGCTAGAGCCGAAGGAGAGGAGTGTGTCTGTCCTGGATGATTCACATTCGCCTTTTCAGGCTGACTTGCAGAGATTTGCCTGTTCTAGTTTAATATCAAGTGGACTGTGGTCACTATTATAAAAAAATATATAATTTCAGAAACAAAATAATGGAATACTATTCAAAATTAAACATGGAAGTTGAAAAGAGCAAAATGCACGCGGAATGGAAAATTAAACGTCTCCAATTAGACCAATCTCGAATACAATTACTATCGTCGGAGGAAAGAAACTTGAAACGTGAGAAATTTGAGCTGGAACATCAAAGAAGTGAAGAAATCATGGCTATGTCCATAAATAGTTTTGGTGATGACGTAGACGTTGAACCAGAAACAAACGAACCAATACCAAAAGTTGGAGCTTCATTTGTTAAACTGAGCGAAGTTTTTAACACCAATTATAATATACCGAGAAGTTTATCACTCCAAAATACAATTAAATGTGACAATCAACAACAATTAGATAATCAGGGTAATATTATAAAGTCTACATCAGAAATTAACTATAATATTACTAAAGACACCGTTGATACGAAAGAAAGCAATAACGAATATTTTAATACTCGATTTAATGCTTTGAAAAATAGAGAAAAAGTTATGTCACATTCAGAATTTGATGTTAAAAATCCAGTCATAAACATAACTCAAGTAGACGAAGAAAATAATGTAGAAATAGACCCTACGGACCCATACGAAGAAGCTAAACGGAATAAAAAGAAGGTTTTAGGAGCTGAATTTGATATTATTAATATTGTACCGACTCCAGTAGTTACAGAACCGAGAACGGAGGCACAAAAAGAAGCGTTGATTAACAGACAAAAAGTTTTAGGCGTCGAATATAATTTAGAAAGTAAATTTCATATAAGAGAGCCTTTAAATGAAGCGCAAGAAGCCGCTGTAAGGAATAAAAATAAGATTTTGGGCAGTGAATATGATTACAAACCACAACAGACCACGCAGAAGTCATTAAAAAGAAGTGAACTTACATTAAATCTTAAACCTTGCGATGATAGTTCAAAGGAAGCTTTAACACCGATGGCTGGTGGAGTAACTCCTGCTATTTACTTCCAACAGGTAAGTTATGTTGTAACACCTGTGAATTGGAAGAAGTCGAAATATGAATTGTCTTTCCATCCACTGTGTACACAGTTAACAATTTGGCATTGTATTTGGGCTCAAATTCTTATCTTGATGAAAATAATATTTTTCCTTTGGCGTTTAGCACCATTATGCTGATGCCAACCTCATTGGTTGCACAATACACACTATTCTCTCGTTTTTAAATGTATATTTACAAAATTAAATAGCATCCTAGCTGAAGCAGATGTTGGTTCAGGTAGGGTGTTATCAAACGCTTTTAAGTCCAAAGAGTTAATTCCTAAATTATTTATCAACAAATCTCTCTTCATTTTGCAATATGGTATTTAATAAATATTATTTTGCAGCTCGATTTAGAAACTCCGACAGTAGAAGTACCAATTGAGAGCCAATTTACAAGCGAAGCATTAACACCACAAACGTCACATTCGAATCATGACCAAAAACCATTCCTGAATGAAGACGGATTTAATTTTTCAACAATCCTCGTCGATGACGAAGGAAGTGGTGATTTATGCGATATGCAAACAAACAGTAATGAAAGCTCCCCAAGCAAGAGTCTAGTGAATAAATCAGCTTGGAATTCACAAGACGAGTTGAATAAATCAGAGGAGTTTGACCCTTTCGGTGTACAGCATATAAAATCGTTTTCGAATAGTCAATTCGCTGAAGGAGTTTTCCATTACACGAATCCGGTTGATATTATGAGAGAAATCGAAAAGAAACCTTATGCTAATATATTTAGAGTAAAAAATAAAAAATATGAAGAAGATTCTGAATTAATTAATGATAATATACCTACATTAATAGTGTGTTTACAAAGATCGGTTATGTTACCATTAACATATCAATTAGAAGTAGTTAATAATTCAATATTGACATATTTCCTCGTGAATTTGGATATGTATGAACATTTACGAAGTTTGAAAGATTATTTCTTTCTAATGGATGGTGAATTCTCGAAGAATATCTGCCATAATCTATTTGATAAGTTGGTGAAGACGATCAATCCTCATGATTTGTTAAATTTCTCTACTTTGCATAACATTTTGGATAAAGCTCTAGGATCATCTATTTCTCGTTAGTATTTTATTTTATTTATTTTGAAATCTTTTGTAAATTGTTTACAAGGTGGACTTATTGCCCTTCATACCACTCTCTTGGGGACAAGCGGCCAAATATGTACGTTTTTTTGAAAAATTATTTTTATTGTAGTTCGGCTTGTGACGACACTCCGCCTGATGTAAAGCTAGAGTGCGGTCCATGAATGGAAACAACTGCTACTACAGAGAAACCTGTGCTGGCAGCAGTCCCTCCACTAAGGCGGCTTGAGGAGACGAGCATGTACCATCCAGATTGACAGTGCACACTCCTCTCGTTATACCTGGCTACTTTTAAACTAACCTTGTCGCGTTTCGGAAACAGCCTGGAAGTAGCTAGGTATAACGAGAGGAGTGTGTAGTGTCAATTTGGATTCGTCTCTTAAAACCGGCATGGCGGAGGCGGCAGCAGCTGGGGTAGTACGAGTACCACTACTTTCGAATGTAACACCCTTGTCGCGTTTCGGGAGCAGTTTGAATGTAGCCAGGTAGTGAGAGGAGTGTGCGCTGTCAAACTGGATGGTGCATACTTGTCTCCTCAGGCCGGCATAGTGGAGGCGACTGCTGCCTGTAGAGATTTCTCTGTAGTAGTAGTTGTTTCCGTTCATGAACTGCATTCTAGCTCTACATATGCTGAACTACAATAAAATATTTTTTTATTTACAGATATACACAAATTTTCTGAAAATCTTTCATTTACAATATCAGAAGTGCCTTTAAGTTTTCAACATAGCTCTCCAGATGTGTTACAATGCTTGTCATTGACCTACGCCGTCAGTTGGCCTTTAAATATAATTTTATCGCAAGAAGCATTATTGAGATATGCAAAAGTGTTCCAGTTTTTAATGAAAATGAGACGTATTTCTTGGATTCTTGGACAGGATTTTGAGGTAATGTAATAATAATAACTAGCTGTTGTGTAATTGCCGCGAGCGCTAGCGGTTCGTGGAGGCCTTCTTTGTAAAACGTATTCGAACGAAAAGATTTTCGGGTAGTTTTGAAAAAAATTAGCTCGCCATCTAAAATCGTTTACCTTTCTGAACAAAATTGGTCTTTACACGGTTGCGCTAACGCATCTACTTTTTTAGATATGATTTTAGAAAATTTAAAAAAAAAGTTCAAAAATACAAATAAAAAAATCAATAAAACTCATCATACTAAAGAAAATTGGTCTTTACACGATTACGCTAACTTATGTACTTTTTGAGTAATAGCCATATTAAAAATTTAAAAAAAAAATTAAAAATAATAATAGTGCTGGTCATACAGAATAAAATTGGTATTTACACGGTTACGCTAACGTGTCTACTTTTTGAGAAATGGGAATGCGCCACAATGTCCTACAGGCCAGCAAAAATATTTTTTTTTAAATTGTAGCTCTGCATATGACAACACATATGTAAAGCTAAGAGTGCGGTTCATCAACGGAAACAACAGCTACTACAGAGAAATCTCCACAGGTCGCTGTCGCCTCCGCCATGCCGGCTTTAGGAACACTATTTCCAGCGCGGTAGTACTACTCAAAGACTGCAGACTGGGCTAATAACCATCATCAGTCCGTCTACCACTGTAAAGTTCAAATATTTTGCTTAATTTAGATTCAAGACCGACAACATCCAGTCCCATGATTTCTTCTCTTATAATCTCTTTTTTTTTACAGAGTTTGAAACTTACAGTAAAACTGTCAGGAAGTGACGCAAATATTCTCTTAGGGTCACCACAATACAGGACAGTACAAATATACCGACACGTTATGGCGTCTTTAATAAGAGCCCTAGATAACTACATTGTCACCACATGCATCCTCACAACTTGGACCGAATTCGAAAATGAATTGAAGAAAGCGACAACCCTGGATGATTTATACGATTGTCATGTAGCTTATATAAAACAAGTATTGTTTAGATGTCTACTGAATAATCGGTCGACGCCTGTTATGAAATTACTGAACGATATTTTCACTGTCATACTGAAGTTTAGTCGAGTTTTAAAGTCTGGGTAAGTTATCATTCTATTAAGTGTAAGTAAACCTATAAATATTGTCTGTAATCAACTATTAAAGAGTGGTAGGCAGACTGATGATGATTATTTGTCCAGTTTGCTGTCCTGGGGTAGTACCACCTGTGAAGTGACCTTGTCGTGTTTCGAGAGCACTTTGTAATAGCGAGAGGAGTGTGCGTTGTCAATTTAGATGGTGCATACTCGTTTCCCCGGCAGGCATAGCGGATGCAACTGCTGTCCATAGAGATTTCTCTGTAGTAGCAGTTGTTACCGTTCATGGACCGCACTCTAGCTTTACAACAGGCAGAGTGTTGCATATGCCGAGCTACAATAAAAAAATGTGGTGGTACTACCCCAGTTCGGCAGACAGAGTTAACAACCATTATCAGCCTGTTTACCTCTCTTTAATAGTGCCTATAGGCACTGAGCGACCAAATTACATATACCATAGTGACATTGGTACGGGTCAGAATTAGCGAGGTTCGAACAAGGGTCTCATCGATCGTGAGTTCACGCGTCTTACCGCTAGACCACAGTCGCTCATAAAATTGTATGTAATGTACCATTTTTTTCAGGATTTGGGAACAAAAAGAGCAAACGGACCCATTCGTACATCAGAATTTCAACCAACTGGAGGAACTGTTTCATTTATTTGAAAAACTTGCCAAATATTTACATAAAGTAATATCGCGGCTTATGGAGTATGGTTACCAGAGGCACTTGGTCGAGTTACTGGCACTTGTCAATTTAAATGGGTATTACGATCCAGAACGATCTAAGGATACTCACAGTTCGAGTTTACAATCTAATTAAGGGCCATCCATATATTGCGTCACGCTGTGGGGGTCGAGGGGGATTTCATACATTTCGTGACGTCACATTTCACATATCGCACCGTATTACCATGTAGTAAGTCAGAAATTCGCTTAACTCATGGCAATTCGATTCGCTTCAGTTCGGCTTTTCTCTTTCGCCTAGTAATTGAGCCTAGTGGGTGCCACGCGTCATATTGTGTATCTATCTTTATCTAGTATATCTTGTTAAAATAGAATATTAGTGTCGTAGCCCAGGGGCTGACCAAGGGAGCGGTTGCCAGCAAGTATTCTTCAATGTTATACTTTATTGCAACATTCAGTGAATCGGTAGTAAAGTGTATAAGAACTAGTTTAGACTTGAGGCTGCGGCTAGACTAGACCGCGATTTATGATATGATTGGATGGAGTTTTTAATTTAAATATTATAATTAAAATTTATTTTATTTTATTTCATCAAACATCACTGTATCTCATGTCTCGCCTCGTGTAGTCTTATCTTATAGCTGGAGTTACATAAGATCTGATTTTATGCTATTATTATCTTCGATTTGAAGTTTCTAGATTTTTAGATAATATCTAGATGTAGCCTAAAAATATTAATAGAATTTTAAATTCTTTAATTTATAACTTATTTACTAAATTATTATGAAAATTAAACTTTATTTTTCGCAATAATTTAGTAAGCTTTATTTAATTATTATTATTATTAGGAAAGAGAACTTGTTATTAAGTTTTTCAATGACTTGTGTTTTGTTTATTGTTTTCAATTTAAGCTTATCAGGGGGCCTATTGCGCAAAATACGTAGAAGTTGAAATGAAGTAGAAGTGTAGTCGAAGCGCAGCGGAAGTCGAAGTTGAGCGGTTTTATAACTTGGTATTGCGGACAGATAAAGGCGTAAACTTATAATCTGCTATCGACAGAAGTTAAACATGGTTCAATAGAAGATAAACTTCTAAATGGGGAGACCACAGTTAAAAAATATTTTTACAAATTCAAAATTTACACTGTAATAATTTGAGAATTTGAGTTTTAAAAAATATTGTTTTTATTTTATAAGAATAAAATTACATATCTTTATTACTATATGGGCAAAACAATCATTTAAAATGATAAAAAAATAAGAATGAATTTATTAAATTATTTTCTGACAATGGGGTTGAACACGTTTTTTTATCCCGACAGAGGTCGCATGGGCGAGTGTTCCCACAAAATCTGTCACAGGTGTCATACACCATATAAAATTTTGTAAACAAACCGGTTTTCTATTAATAAAAACTAAAAATGACTAAATGTGCTGCCTATAAATGTAAAAATATAGGTGTTCATAAATTTCCTAAAGATCCTATGCGCAGAAAGTTGTGGGAAAGAAGTCTTAAAAGAAAAAACTGGAAAGCTATAGATTCGGCGAGGTTATGCTCTGCTCATTTTAAAACTGATGATTACTATGGCAAGAACGCTTATACAGGTACGTTATTATGTGGAATTAAGTTACACCGACATAATGTCCCATGTATTGATTATAAAGTTGCTAATAAAATATTTCTTTTTTAGGAAAAGCGCCAGTTGCGAAATTCCTGAAGCATTTCGCTGTACCAACTATATTCTCTTACGAAGCAAGAAACTCCGCTAGCGAGAGAGAGCGACAGGCACGTGTTGAGAGAAGATGTCAAAGAAAACTTACTTTTACTTCTACAGAAACAATATACACATCAAATGTAGAACCTTTACCAGATGCAGGAAATGAAATTGAAGTGGATGTGCATAATGTCAATAAGCCTCAAAATGTGCTTCATATGTTACTAGTTACTATTATATCTTGTTTATTTAACTTTGAGCCCGATGGTAGAAAAAATAAAATATGGTAGCTCTGTAATAAATGTTAGTGCTGAAGATCAATTTTTTTTAACTCTAATGAAACTTCGACAAGATAAATGTAACTTGGATAAATTTTATTCATCAGTCATGGACAAAACTTAACATTTGGCATGAAAAGGATTTGATGCAATATTATATGCCTGATAGTTTTAAACAGTTTAATAGGGTTAATGAAAACATATAATACATTGAAAAATGAGCTACACCATACCTATATTCCTTTGGTTTCTAAGATATTTTTTGTTCATTTTATGTGCTGTAACTTAGGAGAAAGTATAATGAAGAAATAAAACAATTTTCAAGTAATTTATGGTTTTAATTGGTCCTAATCTATACTATTATTATAAAGCTGAAGAGTTTGTTTGTTTGTACGCGCTAATCTCAGGAACTACTTTATAGATCATTTATCGAAGAATGTTATAGGCTATATAACATCACGTTGCGACTAATAGGAGCGAAGAAACAGTCGAAAATGTGGAAAAAACGGGGAATATTGTTCATCTTTGAGGGCTTCCGTTGCGTGCGCTGCGTAAACCGTTTGAGATACCCAAAAAATATGTATGAAAGAATTATTCCTCTTTAAATTATCTAAAAAAATGTCCGAGAGAGTATATGTCTATCTTTTAAGATTAACTTACAATAACCGTTTTTATGATAATCAAATTTGGTCGAAACATAATAATATTAATCTTTATCCAAATAAATGTGTTTTTTATTTATTTATTTATCCAAATAAGTTGTGGGTAACAGCTATAGGTAATTTATAATAAAGCATTATTTTTATCTTATGTGTAACAATAACTTAAAAAAACCCGGGCAGCGCCGGGCACCGTCAGCTAGTGTGTATATAATACCCTATCTAAAATAGCTTTTTCCATGTGCTCTTTGTAAAATGTTGTCAAATGTGTGAGCATATCATTTATAAATGTATCGTCCCTATCTATAAATACAACTGCCATGTCTACAAATCTCCAGAATGAGCTGGACCTGCATGCAAGCACACCGCTTCTTCAGCTACTTGTGTTGGTTCATCTTGTGGCCGTTCTACATGAAAGCATCATGGCACGACCCGGGGTGACTAGCATCCACTAATATAATATTTAATGAAGCGTCTCATATCTGCAAAAAACAAATTATTTATTGATTACAATATATGATTTTTTGAGTGTTTGATTTTTTCTAAGATAAACCATGGGAATTAGTGTGATATGTTGAGAGAATAACTGAGATATAATACTTACTATTTGTGTATTAATAGTGTGTCATTTGCCGGCCTCATCGATGCAATGTGTATGCCATCTGCACATCCAATAAGCCCAGGGATACCAAACTCATTGTGGAATCTTAAAAATGAAAAATAGTGTTAACAATATGAAATTATCAGTTTCGTAATGGGTACACGATCCCCCTTTGCCAACGCCCGTAAAATACGAGTTCGTCCAAATAAATGCACCTAAAGTCCCAAGCCTTACAAGTAATTACCTAATTATACTCGTATTACTCATTTTTACTCATAAATAACTTGTAAATAAGAAATATTAATTCGTGAAATTGAAAAGTTATATACAATTAATTTGATGCATATTAATACTGTGAAACATAATAAAACTACTTACCCTGACGAAACAAACACTTAAAGATGTATTAAGACTCTAATTACTATCTAATTTCCTTAAAATAATCAATATTATTCCTGTCGAAGTTCAACAAAAGTTACATTTTGTAACTTCTGCAAAACTACTATTTTGACATTCATTGTGCGTTAAGCTCCGCTTCTCGTGCCGGTCCGCAATACGAAATCTCATACTAAAAGGACCGTGCGCACTAACCTAAACTACGCTGCTAATTTGACATGTTTTGAAGTTGGAAGTTTAGGTGCACAATACGAAATTGTGTTATCAGCGCTGCTATTCGACTTCTATAACCGTGCGCAATAGACCTGCTGTACGTTAAGTTTGATTTAAAAATAATTGTCAGTAATATTAAGTTGCCTAAATAAAAGTATTTTATTGCATTATATTTTGTTTTAATACGTTAAAAAGTGAAAATTCCACCAAGTAAGTGCTAAATGGCGTATAATTTAGTAGTTTTTAGTAATTTGAGTTCCTTACGCCATCTAGTGCTATAATAAGAAGCCAATAAAATTTGCATATTTGTTAACGCCATCTGCTGGTGAGTAGCAGAACTACTGGTGTGATGATGAAAATACGCTTTATTGCGTTAATAGGAAAGTTTTATAGTTACATATTTTTTACATAATTAAATTAAGTAGTAATAAGTGTTAAATACGTTCGACAATATGTATATTGTATACAATTTTCCTAGCGTGTTTCCTAAATTGTTCACCGCAACACTAGCGCCACAATGTTTTCTTTATAATAGGGTGTGTTTTCACGAATTCTTCATTCAACAACAAATCGTCCTAGGGTGAACAACTCAATCCTGACCTATACCGGTGACATTGAAGTGAAAGCTAGTGTAATTAGTCTACTAACAGTGAACTATTACCAAAATAAAAGATTGTTATTTTAGTATAATATAGATATTTCTTATTATATCTGTATTATTATTTTGGAGAATCGGCCGAATTTAATAATCGATTTGAATATTACGCCGTACAAACGATTCCTCACACGTCCGTTTCGAGTACTTCTATCAACACGTTAAATACGAAGAGTCACCGCTACTTTCGCCGAGATGGCGTTCATGATGCCCGTTGTAAAGAACGATTGGGACATTTACAACAGTCAACGATCCCGAAGAACGTCCGAGTCGGCGGAACGAGCGGGGCCGGGTCGGAGTCGCAAGGTGTCAGAGTCTCGCTCGGAGGGACCCACGATGTCGCCGCGTTCTGCGGCCACTCTCAGCCCGCATCGCAGCGCTCCCACCATGCGGTCCCTGAACTACTGCCGGGCGCCGCCTTCCCGCGCCTCTTTACGGGTGCCTCACGACGGTTCCGGCAAAGGTAGTCCGCCGAGTCGCGGGAATGCCGTCGCTTCCTCTGAAAAGTTCCACAACAGGTTGGTGGAGAAGCTGAAGAAGGCGCTCGGACGCTCGGGGTCCCGCGGTGACGAGCGCACTTCATGAGCTAACGTTGTGTGCTTCGACAGGGCGCGCGCCGAATCACCGCCAGCCGAGCGGTCGCGGTGCTACGCCTGCGTGCCCTACCTATGACGGAGCTTCATATACCGCGCCCGCCTTTCGGCGTGCTGCGCATGGTGTCTGTGATATGTTTCTTTTAGTGGACGTGCAGATTAGCTGTAGGTATTATTAAGGAATGTATTTTCTGTGCTAACTATGATCGTTTCCTATTTTAGTTTCGAGACTGAAATCATGAACATTTCGCTTTCTTATCTTGATGTTAACTCGCATGATTGGATTTAGTTTGAAAAATACAAGTTTGTCAGTATTATGTGTCGTATTGAGGGGTGTATCGAAGTCGAGACTGTTGTAGTTTACAATTTGGCATGCGGCTGCGTGCGGTGGCTTTGTTGACATCGCTGGCCCGGTATCGTTTGCCAGTTCGAGTGATATCTGTGATTTGATAATTTGTAGGGCATTTTTATTTATCATTTGAAATTACATACAATATTATTTGTAAGTTATTATATATTCTATCATTACATTATGGTCCGTTAATTTTCAGTTATTTTAAATTATTGGAAATCGTATTTTCCACTTAGAATCAGGCCAGTCATCAATTTATACGAGATGGACCATTTTATTGTTAAATATTTTATAATGATATTCAGTTTGACTGATGTATAATTAGAAAAACTAATTCGGTACGAATAACTTTATTGAAATTCTAAATTTTAAGCATATCGATATGAAGTACCCCGGCTGTTATGTGCAGGGAGTCTTGTCGACTTTATTGTAATTAAAATATATTTAATGTAAACTATTTTATAATTTCTTGTAATTTTTTCCTCACAATGTATGAGAACAACTGCCATACATAGACTACAAACTTGTTTTATCCGTCACTTTTTAACGAAAATTATAAAAATTAAGACACTTATATAGAATTTTAATGAGATTATTTAGATACTGTTTAAGATCTGGATTTTATATAATACAATAATTAAACATGTTTTTGTAGCTTATTACATTTTTTTTTCATTTAATAACCCAAACACAACCCGATTTTTTAACACACATTCTAGCTTTTAATTTAATTTACCTGAAAGTAATGAGTAATGAGTGTTAATGTTACGATTTACTATTTTTTTCATTATTATAATTGGACTCACGCCTTTATTTCCACAAACAGACAGGGTCACCTAAATGACTTATTTAGGAGAACGCCCTGTCAACTTAGACTATGAACATTTGTCTTCTGGAGGCAGCATAGCGGAGGTGACTGTGTTACAGACATTGCTCTATAGTAGCAATTTTGACCGCACCTCTAGCCTAATTTCAGGCCCGGCCTACTGCGGAAAAAGTAGTACCTAGGTTTATTCGCCGCCATGTGAACTCATAGTTCAACAAATATGAAATTTAATAAAATCACTAATAGCACGTAAACTTTGTGTATATATCGACTAATATTAAAAGAAATTAATGAAATTGTTTTATTTTGTTTGATCCTTATTTATAATATATTAAATATTGCACGATCATTTTATTAATGATAAATCGTCTAATACTTAATAATAAATATTTCTTTGTTTGTCCCACTCCGGTGGAACAACTATCCAATACAATTGAAAAACTCCTTTTTGCGTTGTAGGCATAATAATAGGCCCAATTTATTGACGAAAGTTGTTTTACGTGGATGAAACCACAGCCAAAAGCAAAATTAGTAGAATAACTATGTTTACCAAGTTACAGGCAACATCTAAGAGCAGTCTTGGTCTAGCGGCTCTAGCGGTTGGTGTGAACTCACGATCGATTGGCCTGTGTTCAAATCCGCTGGCCGGTACAAATGTTATGACGTATTTTGGTCACTCAGTGCCTATTTTGTGAGGTTTTGCGTGCTGATTTGCCTAAAGAGTGGTAGGCAGACTGATAATGGTTATTAGCCCAGTCTGCCGTCCTGGATAGTACCACCACTTTCGAATGTAACACTCGTGAAGTGAACTTGTCGCGTTTCGGGAATAGTTTGAAAGTAGCCAGGTATAACGAGAGGAGTGTGCACTGTCAATCTAGCTCGTCTCCTCAATCCGTCATAGTGGAGACGACTGCTGCCCGTAGAGATTTCTCTGGGATAGCAGTTGTTTCCATTCATGGACCGCGCTCTAGCTTTACAATAGGCGGAGTGTTGTCACGTGCCTAGCTACAATAAAAAAAAAGACTTATTTTAGCTTAGTACTTAAGACGTTTTTAAAAAACGTTTAAAACACTAGATTATAATAAAACAATATTTCATAACATTTTTACTTAAATATTTATCTTTAATAACGTCAATAAATTACCGTTGAATTGTTTTTAATTTCAAATCAATTGGTTTTATTGATAGCAAATAAGTAAGTGTGTTATAGGTAGTTTGCTCGTTATTCAGATAAGAATCGATAAAATACCACACTGAAATAAATTGTGAAGCCATGAGACATCTATAATCTCTTAAAATATTTAGAGATATTTTCATAATAAAATAAATAAAAATTATAATCTGCAAGAGTATTTTGACAATCAAAATTCTGTATAAATTGTTTATAAGATTATTCTAATTTGCATCCTTATGAAAAATAAAATAAAAAACAAAATTAAAGTTAAAAAAATATATATTCCTACAAATTATATTTATATTTTTATAGGTATATCGACAGGTGCGGTCCGCTTAATGCTAAGCTAGAATGTGGTCCATGAATGAAGAAAGTCGACCGCGCTATACCGGCCTGAGGAGTCAAATATGCACCGATCACGTGGACAAGGTCTTATGTTATAACCGCTGCTAACAGACTGATTCCGAAGCCAGACCGGGTCCCTACACTGATCTCAAATTAAATAACGCAATTTGTGTAGTTTGTTTTGCTCTGAAGATATTTTGATTTGCTTACGTCTACGAAATCGAATGACGACACGTCTGGGTCACGATTTCCAAAGTTGGCCACTAGGTTATAAATTGATTTTAATCTTAAATATTTTAGTCAGAGCATTGGATTTGTATAATATCTTATATAAACGTTTATTACCTATTTTATAGTGTGTTTTTAAATAAATTTTATTAGTTTAGTAAATAATAATGTTATTATATATTAACAAAACTAATTTATCAGAAATACAATAGTAAGACGGACTGCTGATGGTTATTAGCCCAATCTAACGTCGTAGGGTAGTACCACCACCTTCAAATAACACTTATGAAGTGGATAATGCAATTTTTTCTCTGCAAGCCGGTATAGCGAATGTAACAGTTATTGATGCCTGTAGATATTTCTCAATGGTAGCGGTTGTATCCTTATCATCAGGTGGAGTATGACATTTTATAGCAGTGACAACGCCAGCCACGTTATTATTATGACGTCAGAAAATCTTGATTGTTTTCTAATAGGTATGTACGTAAACCCATTCTATGGCAAAAATTATTATAACTGTAACCAATTGAAATCTATTAAAATTTCATTAGGACATAAACAATATAAAAGCATGTTTTTAACTTGTTTACAAAGTTTGTTTTTATGAAGGTCTATTCGCACGTTCGCGCCTTTCCTCGTTCGGTGTCGGTTTTTTCGCGTTTGGTTCTCGGTTCTCGGTTGCAAAGCTTAGCGAGTGTGGAGAAGGGCCATATTTCGCACGCGGTTGAATTCACGGGAAGAATCGCTTGCGTGTGTAGCGCCCTTTATACAACCTATATAAAACTGAAACGCTCTCATTAATCACTTTTTTTTAATATACTAGTTGTCGGAGTCGAAGCGATCACATGTCTCCTGAGGATGCTACGTGGAGTGGGGAAACGCGTCGAGAGGTTTTTGCATGTTGGTAAAGGGTCTAACATTGACAGCTGACGTGACTGTGTACCTACCCTCACTAACATTGATTGCCAGAAATTAGTTGCAAAGTAGTGTTTAATAAATAATTTTGGTTATGGATTTCCGCAAAGTAACGCCTAATACAATTAAACATATACTATTTCCATAAAAGCGTTATTGCCCGTAGTGTCTGGTTTTCAGTAATATTTTCATTTGCCTTGTCTTCAGTTTTCTTCTCTAAAAATAAACAGAATATTATCAGTTGCGTAATGCATGCAATTGAATCACTTTACATATAATAAAGAAGAAGTGCATCCTCTCAATTAATTGATATTGAAGTGGTATATGTAGTTATGACGTAGTTTGCAAATTGCATAATGTGTTTTTGATTTAAATTGTTTGCGAAATCACGTAGAGACTATAGCACGATTTCAAGCAGTTTTCACGCTAAATTTTCACAATGGCAGAGAACAATATGTTTTTTACAAAAATAAATAAATTAACAACAGTGTAATTACTATAGAAATACTGTACCTGTACTGTAAATTTGTACCACAGACAGAATTTTTTGTATGCATTTTAAATATCTATAAGTAAGTAAAAACTAAAAAAAACAAATGTATTTTTTACATTAGCCCGGACTACATTCCACCCGATGCAGATGTTAAGCTTAAGTGCGGTCCACTAGCGGAAACAAATTCTGCAACTGAGGAATGTTTGCAGACAGCAGTCGTTTCCGCTATGCCTGCCTGAGGAAATGAAAGTATTTCATCCTATTTTATCTAAATACTTGAAATATATTTATTTAAGTTGTTTGAAAGACAAAAGACGCGTTATGATCAGTGCCTGTCAATGTTATAAGAATGACATATCATTCGCGATGTTTTTCTAGGTAGAGTTTATTAAATTAGCGTGATCTTGTTAGTGAAGTATTCCTAGACGTGTATCGCTAAAATATAATGTATACAATGTATTATTGTGTTTATAATTTGCATATTAATTTACGATAGGGAATCACGTGAGGGCATTGTCCTGTAGTTTTGTTATTGACATTTTAAATCTCATATTTACATTTTTTTTTGTAATCTTCTCTGTATCTGCAATCAGCTAGTCTGATTATAAGTAGACGGTGTGAGGAGTGCCTCCAGTGAGGCCCTCGCCTCGCATCTACTGGCTAAATCTTGATATCTCCAACTGAATCGTCGGTCTTTTGCTGTTATTGTCTTACTCAGCTGACTGTCCAACACGTTATTTCCAAGCTAATCTCGTAACACGATTAAGTTACTTCACGGGTGTATTAACCACACCCAGGACCGTTGACTGAGGACTAATCATCTTCAGTCCGCTTCAGACTCTTTGAATGCAAATTGTACCTATAGTTAACCTATTAGCTAAAATAATATGTTCTCCAAAGGCAATAATATGCAAATAAAATGCAAATGACAAATCTAAACAACCTACCCGTGACGAATCAATAGAAATATTTTCAGTGTCGTCAATGCATTTGCAATGGTCACTTTGTAAAACATAACATAATCTAGTTATAACCGGTTATAATGGTTCGCGTATGGTGTAGGATATGCGATACATCAAACTGATTATAGTTTATTCAAACAAGACTTTTGGGGAATTTTTTTTTGATCGTTGTGCGCTCGGCTGATAGAACCAGGGAAATACGTGATCGTCACTCTCATCGCATTCATTTTCGAGCCTTCTTTCTCTCTTCATTACACTGACTTCCACTCTCTCTATCGTTTGTTTTGCTTCTAAAAACCAAAGGGATTGCCAATTCAGGGTAGAACTTGATCTGTTTTTTACACCCATAATAAAATAAAAATAAAATAAGCTAAGGAACTATCTTTTTCTTTCAAGATGTACGTAGACCTAAATAATTTTTAGTAAAATGGTGGAGTTACCTTCTGTAATTTGTAAAAGCATCAAAAATAAAGATCACGTGTTTTAAAACTAATATTTTCTTTTGGTTTATTTATCTACCAATTATAATTAAGTGCATAATAAGTAATACACGGTTTAATGGATGTGTATTAAGGAAGAATCATATTAAGTCTGAAAGATAACGAATCTTGTTCAATGTTAGTCCGATCTCATTCTAAATTGATAAGATAAGCTTATATGGAATAAATGTTTTATTAAAGCTATGACATTTGATAGAGTTGTTTTTCTTTTAATAATTGACAAAATTAGGGCAAGATTATTTGTCATTTGTCTAAGGATTTTTTCGATTTCACTGAGATAAATTCAAGGACTACTCAGCAAATATATTTAAATCGTTGCCATTTTTTTTTAAACGCAAGTAGGTTAGATAGACTAGAATCGAGCCGAGATGCTTTCAGTTTACAAAAATAGATAAAATATGTCGTACTTACAAAATTGCATTTTTTATTACAACCAATTTAGCAATTGACAATATGACGAATGCATATGTTATTGTGACGTCACAATGGCGTCATTTAAGAAAATTATCATTTATCTATTACAATTAGTATAAGGTAATATGAATTGAGCGTGCAAGTGCCTTTCATTGTTTAGTAATAGTTTTGCATGCATATGAGCAGGAAAGTTATTGTTTTTATTTTATAAAATATGTAGTGGTAGACAGAGGTTATTAGCTCAGTCAAGGTCCGGATGATAACCACCACTACATTTAAGTTAAGTGATATAGTCACGTCTCGAAATTGGTTTAGAAGTACAGTCCTCTTGAGTCCTATGTGAGCAGTCACGGGATAACGGAAGCGACTGTTGTTGGACATCTGAACACTGTAAAGACATTTCTGAAATAAAAAAAAAATATTATTATTATTTTTTTTATTGTAGCTCGGCATGTGACAACACTCCGCCTGATGTAAAGCTAGAGTGCGATCCATGAATGGAAACAACTGCTACTACAGAGAAACCTGTGCGGGCAGCAGTCGCCTCCACTATGCCGGCTTGAGGAGACGATCATGTACCATCTAGATTGACAGTGCACACTCATCTCGCTATAAATAATAAATATGTTAATTTTATTTTAATGTTTAATAATTTCATTTTACTTGTATAATTTATTAATTTTAATAATTGCGTAAAGAAGATTTTAAAGATAATTTTGCATGTCGATAAATAAATAAATTTCATTTAATTTTATTCAGTATGTCTTGATAATAAAACATTTTGCGTAGAGAAATAGTGTCAGACAGACTTGGGGTAATACCACCATTGAAATGAAAGGGTAATGAAAGGGGGATGAAAGTGAACTTGCCGCGTTTCGGGATCAGTTTGGAAGTAGCTAGGCATAACTAGAGGAGTATGCACTATCAAATTGATAGGTGCACATTTGTCTCCTGTTTGCAACTACTGCCCGTAGAGATTTCTCTCTAATAGTCTCCATTGTTTCCGTTCATGACTTGGCATGATCGAACTGTAGCTTAACAACAGGCGGAGTGTTGAGCAAAGTCATCGTCAAAATCAAACATAATTAAAAACAAAAAGTTTTTTTTTAATTTTAATGCAAGGAAGTTAAATTATGTGTAAATAGTAAATATTGTAAAAGATAACTAGATACTCGTACTGTCGCCAGTGCGACGCGTCCATCCAGCCTTGAAGGACGACTTGATGTAAATTAAGCTTAGGTTATATGATTTAATGATATTATTACATACATTATTTCACTATATTATCTTTATGCATGGTATATTATTGGCAACGTGTGACTTTGAAAATGTTACTACTAATAAAAATTGATAATAAATATATAAAAAAGAGCGGCCGTGGTCTAGCGGTAAGACGCGTGAACTCACGATCGATGAGACCCGTGTTCGAACCTCGCTAAAAGACCAGTACCAATGTAACTTTGTTACATGTACTTTGGTCGCTCAGTGCCTATAGGCACTATTAAAGAGTGGTAGGCGGACTGATGATGGTTATTTGTCCAGTCTGTCGTACTGGGACAGTACCACCACTTTCGAATGGAACATCCGTGAAGCGACTTGTCGCGTTTCGGGAATAGTTTGAAAGTAGCCAGGTATAAGAGAGGAGTGTGCACTGTCAATCTAGATGGTACATGCTCGTCTCCTCAAGCCGGCATAGTGGAGGCGACTGCAGCCCGTAGAGATTTCTCTGTGGTAGCAGTTGTTTCCATTCATGGACCGCACTCTAGCTTTACATCAGGCGGAGTGTTGTCACATGTCGAGCTACAATAAAAAAAAAATATACTTCATGCAAATGACAAATTCATATTAAAAATAAACATCGTCCTATTTATATGCGAAAAAGAATACGAGTTGTGTATTAACAATGAACTCAACTTGCTGGTATTAATTGCGGTGAAAAAACCTAGACTTTATTCCATAAGTAATTGTTCATACTAAGCTACGTATTAAATATAATATTTATTTTTTTATTTTTTTATTGGAGCTCGGCATGTGACAACACTCCGCCTGATGTAAAGCTAGAGTGCGGTCCATGAATTGAAACAACTGCTACTACAGAGAGACCTGTCCGGGCAGCAGTCTCCTCCACTATGCCGGCTCGAGGAGACGAGCATGTACCATCCAGATTGACAGTGCACACTCCTCTCGTTATACCTGGCTACTTTCAAACTATTCCCGAAACGTGACAAGGTCACTTTACGGGTGTTACATTCGAAAGTGGTGGTACTACCCAAGGACGGCAGATTGAGCTAATAACCATAATCAATCTGCCTACCACTCTTTAATAATGCCTATAGGCACTGAGCGATCAAAGTACATATAACAAAGTTACATTGGTACCGGTCTTTAGCGAGGTTCGAACACGGGTCTCATTGATCGTGAGTTCACGCGTCTCACCGCTAGACCACGTTAAATACTCGTATCTCCATGTAATCATAGCTTTATCCAATGTCAATCTCTACGCCATTAAATCATGATACTAAGCACTGCGCACTAGATTTTAATTTTTTTCCACCTCATTAATATTTTTATTTTCGTTTCTATTTATGGTGAAAGTTACTATTTAGATTGGCTGACGTAAATGTGATCAATAACTAATTCCGATTGTGTTTTCAGTTTCTAAGAGCTAATAAATAATGAGTATATATGGGGGAATGCCAGATATGCTTTTTATCGACGTGCGTTTTACCCACGAAAACTTATATAATTTTTTTTATTTACTATAATCAATATATAACAAAGGAAAGTGTCCATTTATGTATGTGCCGCTAGAACTCATTAAACCGGTACTATTAAGCGAGTTATATGATGTGGTAGCCTTTTATCCCCCATCTATGATGAAGGTTCCAATTTTTACCTGTAGGGCGTGATTCTGAAGATATAAGCAGTGCCGGATTAAGCCAGCGCGGGGCCTGTAGCAAATTCTATCAAGAGGCCCCTGGGTTTGCTTTAGGTTCTCAAGTTTAGGGTATTAAATAAGTGGAAGTGAAGCATAGACTAACGAGCTTCGCGTTCAAGGCATGCAAGATATTTTACGGTCCTATCTAAATTAATATTTTTTTTTATTACGGTCAGACAGGCGTTGGAGCGCGGGGCCCCTAAATTCGCGGGGCCTGTAGCATTTGCTACTCTAGCTACGTGGCTAATCCGGCACTGGATATAAGGGGAAATCTCTAGAAATTTATAGTTTTTAATAAGATGCAATATTTAGTTTAGTTAGTATAGTATCAAAAATTAGGTACGTTATCAAATTTACATTTAAAATATTTTAGAAATATATTTATGATATTTATTAGCATGGGCGTTGCTAAGGATTTTTCATTTGGGGCAGCGGGAAATACCTATACCTATTTTAGAATTTTACAATGAATAACTTTCATACAAATCTCATGTATCAATAGGTCGACGGATTATTTATTTTTGTCCGTTTAATGTGTAGTTTATATTAAAGTAAGAAATTACTTATTCTTATAACAAAAAAATGTTTTATTATTTTTGGAAAAAGCTCGTAAACATTAATAAAATAGATTATATTTAGGTAGTATCTATAAGTTAGAACTTTATTAGATTGGGTACTTATCTATATTAGATTTATAATAGCGATACGTGAAGCGATAACAGAATATGTGTCCTTCTGGGGTAGGCAAGGATTAAGTACTACAACACTCCGTCTGATGTTAGGCTAGTGTGTGGCTAAAGCTAAAGTGCGGTCCATGAACGGAAACAATTGCTTCTACACAGAAATGTCTGCCCACAGCAGTCAGTTGAAGAGACGAATGTGAACTATCCAGATTGGCAGTACATCCTCTCGTTATATCTGGCTACTTCAAAGTTGATCTCAAAATGCTATTAGGTCACTTCACGGGCGTTAAATTTGAAAGTCGTGGTACTACCCCAGGACGGCAGACTGGGCTAATAACCATCATCAGTCTGCTTGATTTATTTACATATAAAAAAGTATTATGAATATTTTGAAATATTAAAAGTATGTACCTACTTATCATTATAAAAATTATGAACATCCCTAGCTTTAAGCAAAATATCGATATTTAAGTGGGTGTCTAGTCTATTTATACAATGGAAAGTTACCGAACATAACGTTGCCATAACGTTCGCTCATATTTCAGGATGACACGTGCGTATCGATATCGACTGTCGACATCGATAAAGCTAAACCATTGTTTCGTTATTTGCCTCCAAATCGATACTTAATCATAGTAAATTTCCATATTATTTTTTGTTTCATAATCGCCGAAATACGAGTATCTAAGTGACAAGTGAGGAATATTAAATTAGTGCTCATTTGTTTATGGAAGTGACTCTTAAAGTCAATAAACTAGTAGGAATTTTATTGGACACTGTTTGTCAACAGGTTTTTTGGATGTTTATTCGTTAGGTAGGTGTGGAAAGTTACATTACATTAAACTTTATGGACGGAAAATAATAAACCTTTTATTATATATTTTGTAGTTAGTAAAATAATATTAATAACATATAAAATATTTATTATGGTTATCAAGACATGAACAAAATAAACGGACCTGAAACATTCAAGTAGAAACTGAAAAAAGAAAGTCTAAATATAAATTAAGGTACATGCTCGTCTCCTCAAGCCGGCATAGTGGAGGCGAACAGATTTCTCTGTAGTAGCAGTTGTTTTCATTCATGGACCGCACTATAGCTTTACATCAGGCGGAGTGTTGTCACATGCCGAGCTACAATTAAAAAAGGTAGCGTTTCACTTGCAACTTTGATTTGCTTATACAATGTTTTCTATCCACTAATTACTTCTTAGCTCTTAATTTCAATGCACTATAACTCTACATGTCTCTGTGTGTTCATCATCTTCATCATCCAGATCCAGCGGGTGACTATGTCACCCATATCAGGTTCAGCCTAGGTTGGGATAGATGCCTATTATACGTTTAGGGTCGTTTGCACCAGAAGGCCGGTTAAAGTAACTTTAACTATTACTTTTACGCTTACTTTAACCGTTAAACATTTACATTTACTCCACACGAGTTGCACCATCGAATTTACATGATATTGCAACGCGTGTGGAGTTAATGAAAACGTTAAACGATCGTCGTCGCCGTAAAAGTAATAGTTTTTAGTTTAACCGGCCTTCTGGTGCAAACGACCCTTAGCGTTCCCGTTAAAACTTTCATCCCAACATTTTATGTAGTGAACAAATTGAAAGGCTTTCCTGATTAACAGGTCATATGTAAAAATGACACGTTTAAATTCACCCCCCTGGTAGTTTCGGAACGCCACCTTTTTTGTGCCATGCCCCACCTTAGCCTTTTTAAAATCCTTATGCCCATTTAATATTCAAAATTGAATTGTTCGCTTAAGAAACTTAAATGATAGATTTTAGGAAGAAATCACTAGGAAATTGTTAACGAAATACAGCCGTCTGCTGCAGGGAAGTTTACCCCACTCAGTTAATATTTTGGTGTCGTCTAGCGAAATTATACCTAATAATTATTTACCGCAATTATTTAAGAATTTGCTTTTTTCGTTAAATTTGGCACCGAAATCTAGCATTGCATTTAAATGGCCCGGAGTGAAAGGTTTAAAGTGGTGGTTAAAAGGTGTCGAGTCCATTTTCGAATTGCCCCCCTTAACAATCAAATTGCTCCCCCGTGGGGCGTGGGCCCAATGTTGAGAAACACTGGTCTAGCTAGTATAGATAGGTACATAAAATTATTATGATATTAGTTAGCACGAATGAAAGTTTTTAGATTTCTGTATTTTTCTTAATAACACGACATTCAATTCCTGTTTTTAAACCATGGAATATATTAAGGTCGCGGTAGTAAGAGCGTTCGCATTTTGGCCGTAACTGTTTTGTTGATTACACGCCCATTTATCTATTATTAACTCGAATCTAAGTAGTTTAAACGAAAACATTAAATTTATTACGTTAAAAACATTGAGGTATATATCTCAATGGTTAAAAATATCTGAATCTATTAAAAATATTACGGCTATTTTTTGCTGAAAGTTTATATTTCTTTTTTTAGATATACAATATTAAGAAAATAACGAAAAAAAAAATGCAAACAAAACGAGACGACGATTTATCTCTTCTCAACGAGATGTATTTAATAAAAAGGCTAAGGCGGTAGTGTAGGGCGGGCGGCGTACGTGACGTCAAACACGATAGCAAAACCGGTAGATCGATAAAGTTCATCGTCCTACCACAATGTTGTACTTTACGTAACCATCCTTGAAACGTTGAATCTTGTTGACCCATTTCATTAAACTCGTCTCATTTATTGTTTGTCTACAAATAAAATGATTAATAAGAAAAATTTAAATTATTCTTTATGAAAAACACGCCCGCCCTTGAAGACCACATTTTGAACTCTAAAAATAATCATCACACTGCGCAAACACATTAAAGCAATAAATGATACCGTCTCGAAGCTTTGTAACCGGAATATTGTTTTGGAATTTGTACAATTTTAGCAAAGTAATATTATCATAATGTTATTTTTAAGTAATTCCTTAAGCGTATTTTATGAAAACTCGTTTGGAAATTGTATAATTGTACTTAAAGATTCATTTAGATTTAGTCATTATTTTCAATATATTTACGAAAAGATTTGTTTTTTATTTATTATACACTTGGCATTGAATTTTTAAATAAAACAAAAATACTTTCTTTTTATTTGTAATAAACAGTGTTTACAGAATTAGAAAAGTCGTGACGATAACGTTTGATTGTCACGAATACTTTATCGACTTGTTTATGTACTATTAAAATATTATGTAGAATTCAAATATATGATAATTTAAACATCTTTAACAGGTAGAAGCTTTATAACAATTTTATTTATAATCAAAATGAAAATCAGTTGAAATCGTTATCGTGCTATTTGTAATTCAGTTCAAGGATACGCGAAATTTAACGCGAATTTTATCGTTTTTTTTTTATTACTCACATTAACTTATCTATTGATCTATATTCTTTGACAATTACAAATGGTGCACCAGAAAGATCTACAAATTATTATTAAAATATTTTTAAAAATAATTGAAACAGAGTACGTTTTAACATTTTATTTTAATAAATTTTCCTAATAATGAACATTGTATAACTAAACCTTAAGAGAGAACTTTCCGGTACATGAAAACCTTTCCACATTTTCAATCGATGAAAACATATTTGGGTCAGTAGTTCAAGGATATTGCAAACAACCTTCGCTGCATTCTCTTCCTCGTCCGCCTAGTTTATTAAAATTTCATTTCCAATGTCTTTTTATTTAATATCACGGTCGGATCCATCAAAATATGAATACAATAAACTTCCTGAATTGACATTTTGATTAGATATGCGTATTATAGTTATTAGCTTTATCAAAATCGATATTTATGATAACATTATATGGATGATTCAATATTTTAAAGATTAGAGTTTGCGCAGACAAAAAAGAATTCCAAGTTTTCGGGTATCACTTAAATAGGGTAGGCAGAATTAAGATTTTAAATTAAGTTAAAGGGTTATGTTCTAACTTATATTACATTAAAAAGCGTAGAGCTATGAAGAAAAATCTAAATGTTGAATAATATTTAACAAAATAAATATAAGAGTGTTTGTGTGTGTTTGGCGCCATTTTATTTTTAGGTTTTAAACATAAAAATGTCTTGTAGTCATAATAAAGAAATTTCGTACGCTATCTAATTTAAATTGGCCAAACCTTGTCACGTGAAGATTTAGATTTTGGCAAGAAATAGATGACAAAATTAGAATTATAATCGATAAGACAAATCTAAAACATTGTGTTGAAAAGGAAACTAAATTTGGTTGTAATCAATAAATCGATTTTCACAAAATCTTTTAATACCCAATAAAGTATACCGATTATACCGATACTAGTATGATTAATTTATTATAGAATTTAGTCAATTAGTTTTATAAATGTAATGTTTATGAAAATTTACGATCACAATTACCCAAACAGTTTGGCTCTCTGTCAAGGAAGGCGTGGGCCGCATACCATCTGCTTGTGTACAAGATTTGGCACTGATCTACAAAATACGATGTACATTCGCAAAGTGTGATTTGTAACGATGACAAGGAAAGTTGTTAATTTAAAGCCCCGACATTAGACCTTGAATGGAACTTCAAAAGATGACCATGAATTCATGACAACTAGTCTGTTATTGAAGTGCTTGTAACCTTCATCGTCCTCACTACTTCTGAGGGCAAAGTATGAGTTTGCATTTACGCTGTCACGCCGTAAAGTGAGAGCTCTTCACCAACCCAACAATTATTTTGCGCGGAGGTTAAAAGATTTCAAACGAAGCGATATTATTGGTGGAGAGTATCACTTTACGTCGTGAGAGCGTAATTGTAAACTCATACTCAAGCTGAATGGGCAATCTATGTAATTTCCATCTCCTGTAACCGCCACAATTGTTTTAGATATTGATTTGCTATTTAATATGTTAAATTGTATTATTAATAGCACTAATAATGGTTGATAATAAATAATTAAAGAGAAGTTTCGCTGTCCTTGCCATAATTGCCAGTTGCAGTGGATTGTTTTTCTGTGGTTCTTATAGTATTCCGGCTAGAGTGTGGTCCATGAGGAATTGTCTCCGAATTGGTACCGAAAAACTGCTGTACTCGCTATGCTAGTACGATGAGAGGACTGTGCACCGTCTAGGTTGACAGTGCACTGTCCTTGCTATACCTACTACTTTCAAACTAATCCTGAAATGTGACTAGATCATATCCCATTTGTTTTTACAATATTTATACCGCTTTCTTTCGTAATTGTTTTATTTATTGCAATATCAATTCTCTCAATAAAATCGAAGTAGGTTCCAGAAGTCTAAAGGCCATTCAATTGAGAACTGGTACAAACTGGTTGGTCTCTTCATAATGGGATCAATTTATGTTATAGTTAGGAGTGTCCCCCTTTATCATATAAGGGTCGTTTGCACCAGAAGGCCGGTTAAAGTAACTTTGACTATTACTCTTAAGCTTACTTTAACCGTTACATTTACATTTACTCCACACGAGTTGCACCATCGTCGCGCCTGTCATTTTTGACGCTTCCTTTAACCTTAACCGTAACCATCGAATCTTGGCTGGTTAAAGTTAAAGTAATCATCAAACCAATGTTGCTAACGTCAAATGTACGAAAAGAAACCAAATATGTTTTCTATTATTTTTCGAGATCAGCCACCCTTTTAACGATAACAATAGAAATTTACACGATATTGCAACGCGTGTGAAGTAAATGTAAAAGTTTAACGGTCGCTGTCGCCGTAAAAGTAATAGTTAAAGTTACTTTAACCGGCCTTCTGGTGCAAACGACCCTTATACAAGTTAATGGTGTGCAAACTATAGTATCTCTAGAATTTAAAATGTACCATTGAAAATTTAATTTGAATAGATTTGAATAGATTTTAGTTTACACGTGTTCCTGTTTTATTTATTAAGTTTGTCAATATTTAGTTTTTTTTTATTGTACCAGTCGCCTCCGCTATGTCGACCTGATAGACATCCGGATAGACAGTGCACAGTCCTCTCATTATACCTGGCTACTTCGAAACTGCTATCGAAACGCGACAAGCTCACTTCACATTTCAAATTCGTCTTATAAAAATTGTATTTAATTTTGAAATTTCTGTTTCATTCATTTCATCAATTAATAAAAAAATAGAACAAAGTTATTTACAAGAAAACAAAAACGTTTACAATATAAACTAGTACGTTTACACTTTGACTGCTTTTTAAAACTGCCTTCGCTACCACAAAGAAATGTGTCCAGAGACCCCGAAAAGTGAGTCACTTCACGGGCTTTGGAAGTGGTGGTATTATCCCAGGACTGGTTTGAAAATTTTATAATAGGTACTTCTTGACTGCATCACCCGCTTTTCTCTTTTCCTTGCAATTTATTTAATATCAATTGGTTGTCTGGAAGAAATTGCTTTTAGTGATAAGACCGCCAATTGCAGTAAGTTATTTATGATTTTGTATTTCTATAACTCTGTTAACTGCAATAAATAATTTATTATTATTAATTAGCCTAGTCATCATATATTAAGTGTATAATTTTAAATGAGTGACCCAGTCGCGTTTCAGTTTGAAAGTAGCACTGTTAACCATTCGTGACATTCCACATTCGTCTCCTCAAGCCGGCCATAGCGAAGGCGACTGCTGTCTGTAGAAATTTCAGTATGGCAGCATTTGTTTCTGTTAACGGACCGACCGCACTCTTAGCTTACTTTCTCTAGCATATCATATTAGGCCGAGTGTTGAAGTTAGTACTTACGTACAATTAAAAAAACTATTTAATAGGCTTCTTGTGTCTTTTTAGAATATAATTTGTTCTCCATTTTGATCTTGTTATTAAAATGACCTAATATAAGCTCACCTAAATGTTTAAACTAAATACTAGTTTTATTGTTTAGAGCTTCAATTGTACCATCATTTTTGGAGCATAACTATTCGCTACATTCTCAGAAAACATTCATAACGATAACTCTTATCACGTTACGAATAAAGTACATAATTGTATGATTAGTTTTGTGCAGTAACGACATTGTGAAGTTGGATTGGTATGTAGTGCCGGTTACGTGCGAAATGGGCCTTCGCCTTCGGTCTTTCAACCGACCTTGAAGTCCACGTGCTTAGCGCGTGATAATCAATTCATATGAAACGCATTTTCTTAATAAAATTCCCAGATATGCCATTCTTTCATTAGATAGTTATTGGTGTAACTATCTCCATTTTTCGTTGATGTTTGTTATATTATATTATTTTTATTTTTGAAAGAACTTTTACCGATTTATTAAAATTACGCAGTAAGTAAGGTACCTACTCTCCATTTGACGTCATTGTAATTCATCTCAATCAAGTATACTGTAAACAAATCATTTGTTAATAATATTTACACTATGGGAAGCTGATTACCGTTAGTTTGAAACTGTGAACATTTACACTGTAAGCATGAGGCAGAATCTCGAGCAAGGAGTATAAACACTGATATTAATACATACGGATTCATATTTGATCAAGGTTTTTTTTTAAATTGTAGCTCGGCATATGACAACACTCCGCCTGATGTAAAGCTAGAGTGCGGTCCGTGAAAGGAGACAACTGCTAGATAAAGGAGAATGCCCATGTGCCTAAGAGAAACCTATTGGGCTAATAACCATCATTCTGCCTACCATTCTTCAATAGTGCCAATGCATTGAGCGACCAAAGTACATATAATATTGGTACCTTCTGGTCAGAATTTAGCGAGGTTCGAACATGGATCCCATCGATTATGAGTTCACGCGTTATACTGCTAGAAAATTATTAAATAGAAAAAAAAAGAGTAAATAAAATATAAAGTCATGGAACAATCTAGAAGTAACGTAGATTGTAGATTGCCGATTCTCTGCAAATCTTTAAACGGTCAACGAGGTCGATGACCTGGCGCCCCACACTTTGCTTTCTATTTCCTTTTGGCAAGTTTTTTAGTAGTTTTAGTTGCCTGCACAGGTACTTAAATAATTTGAACAATATTTGTAGTTCGTTTGATACACTCCCACTATGCCTGCCATATAAGTAGTACTTATAGTAATCAGTAGGTGTAAAAACGTCAGCGTCACGCCTATTAAATAAAATAGTTGACAAACGATTTTATTTCTTGATGTACGCATTTCATTTAAAAAATCACGTAGGGATCTAATGTATTAAAAATAAAAAGTATAAATTATTGAAAAATATATATTTTTTAATTTATTTAAAATAAAAGCGTTTCTAGTTCTGTTTATCCATTTAATGATTCTGATCTTAAAGGAGAATGACCCTTTTTGGGTCCACTTGACATTTAATAGTTTGTTAAATTTGATTTTGATTAACTGTTTGTTAATTTATTTAATTATATCAACACATCGTTTACTAATCAATAGAAGATGTTTAATTACAAAAAAAACAGAGTTATTAAAGCATTTAATATAATATTAACGTCAAATATTGCATCGCAAAAAGTCTAATTACTAAATAACTCGGGTAAAAAAAAAACTAAATTGATTAGTGCTAAGGAATGAAGATTTATTTTGCTACAAAACGAACTAAAATCATCGACAAACTCGAGAAAAACTCCTTTGTTATTATAATTTTGCACAGACTAGTGACAACCTCAATTGTTAAAAGTGATTTTAGATTAGATTTATATATGGGACAAGCCTGTCGACTGATTTAAATATTTGTCGCCGAGTGAATTTAAAAAAACATGGTCTGTTTATTTTTATAAGTAACTGCTTAAATTATTATGATTATAAGTATTTATATTAGAATTTTGGAAAACTTAAAAATATAATTAAACATTTTTTTTTTATTTATATACTTTATTGTAATTTTACAAAAGGTGAACTTTTTTGAAAGGACATTTACTACGAAAGAATATCGTGAGGCGATAGCAAAATGAAAGATTAAGAGTGCAGTTGAATAATTTTAATTGAACTAAAAACCTATTTACAGTATATATAAAAAAGTACCTATTTACATAAAGCGTATAAATGGTAATAAGGTGGAGGACAAAGAGTAGATGGAGATACAGCGTTGGTTTAAGGGTGTAGAGCGAAGAACTGCGTAGATTTTTGCCAATTCCCTTAATAACCTAAGCCGGGAATCGCAAAAGGGACATACAAAGTTTGTAAAAAAAAATTCTAAAGATTTGGAGCAGCCGTGGTCTAGTATGGTTCATACTATGGGCGGACTAAGCAGCCTACACACATGCCTACGGCCCGTAATTAATTATGTTTATTTAATTTTTGCACTAATGCATTTTTTTTTCTTCTTCTTGGATTCCGATAATTAAATAGAACTACATACTATACGCTTTAAAACCAAACTACCAAGCGTAAAGTATGTATGATGACTGAAAAATAAGCCCGGAATTACAATGTTGCCCAGGGCCCGCTTTAGCCTTAATCTGCTCCTGGTTCACAGGAACGACGCGACGAGACCCGTGTTCAGATCTCGGTAACCGGTACCAACGTTACTTTGGTCACTAGATTCTTCTCTAGTGGATGCTAGGCTTTATATTATTAGAAACAGAATATGAATAACATTCTTGAAATAAAACTGAAAAATAAATATTTCAAAAATAATATACTTATTTGTTATTATAATGTATTTTATTGACGTAGGTAATTTTATTATAATTTAAATGAAGCATGGAAAAACAGAATTGTTAATGTTGCTTTTTGCAAAATTGCTTTGCTCGTTCGAATTTTTACACAAATTGTGTTACAATCAGTCGCGGTTTACGTCCAGTAAAATAATTCTTATTCTTCTATTGTTAAATCGTAAATGGCAACTATCTCGATTGAAATTATAATTTATTTTTATATTTCATAATATGTAATTATATATTGTTATATTTCTAAAAACCATTTTTCTTCTAAACTATTAATAGCTAGGTTTTTTAATGAAATGAAATGAAATCTTTATTGCGTGTCTGGTATTAGGTAATTTTTGTTAGTAGTAAAATAAACATAGTGTCCAGCTAATATCTGCCTTTGCAGGCGTACACACATTTGCCATTACATAGTTACAGTCATTTATCCATTATTACAAATAGTTAAACATTAAAATAGAATAATAATATAATAATGATAATGTCAAATGTCATTTCTCATCATTTTTATTTTCATCATGATATTAGACAATACCTAGGGAATCTTCGGTTTATTTTTTCAAAAAACCATTCAATTTTTTTTACATAAATCGACACACAATCGCGTGAGCAACCCCTTTGCAAGGTCAACGGCGTCTATCCAGCTCTTAAGTGCCTGGTTTGCCTTTTACTATGAGGCACTCTAAATCATTGGTGAAATGCTTACCTTTAAGATTCGTGAAAACCGAGTCCGTGCGTGGGCGTTGCATCTGATTAGATTACAATAAAACTGTAATCTGCATTTACTCGGAAGTAGTAATATTTAAAAAAAATACTTTGTATAAATAAAACATACTGCGCATATTGCTTTATTGAATAGGTGCATAAAATTGTTACCTATTTATAGATTACGGAACTTCCATCTGAGTATGTTAGCACTAGATTCTAACTCTAACTAAAGATTAATAAATAAAAATACAACGGTCGCATAAAATAGTGATTGGTTAGGTAAACTGAATTCAAGATGAAATCTTTTTTTTTTTAACAGAATGAACAAATGATAACTTTTCACAGACATATTTGTGATTATACGAAGAGTTCAAATTGTAGGTCATAGTAATGCATGTGTTGTATATTAAACCACGACTTGAGTTTATTGTACCTTATAGTTATTTATTAGTTTCCTATTTCCTATAGTAAAATATGTAGGAAAATTATTCACTCAAAGCAACAATTCTAGTTACTTCATACACAACTAGATGGCGTTAGTGTTGTTTAAGAACGTTTCGAGGTTTGGCCGCATACGAAATATACAGGTCGCGTCATACCCAACGTCGTCACTCAGGTTTCCCTTCAAAACGTATAAATCTTTCGCCTTTTACTAAAGATTTCCGTGGAGGGGAACACTCTAATGAGTCTTACGAATTTTTGACGTTCCGCTTCGGTGGAGCTTGTATTATAAACTTCTAATTACATTAACGCGGGTTTGGCGTAGGGTGGTATTCGCTAAATTCGGTTTATTTTAAATAGTTTAGTCTGGGCTGATTGATTTATTAGTGTTTGAAAACATCTCTGCAAAATCCATACGTCACGAAGCAAAACTGCAAAATTAGAGCGCTTGCCATATTTACGTTTTGTGCGAGGTTACGTGTTTTTAAATTTTCAAACGTGGCACATCCTTGACTCAGGCAAATTCTCTCCATTGTCAAACTGCAATAATTGAAATAGTGGTAGGCAGACTGATAATTGAAGTTTGGTTAGTATTCCACTGCCGTAGGCTATCACTGCTTAGCAACTGAAAAAATATATCGATATATTTAAAAAATGTCGATCATTGCAAGTTTTTAGATAATTCATCAATTACGATCCTTTCTTAAATTGCAAGTTAAACCAATCTAATCATATGCAGAAAAAATATCGGTGTATTTTGTCCGTTCCTCCTTCCTTGCATATGTGATATCCGTGAAGTGTGTTGCGTTTCGGGATCAGCTTGGCTCTGTCAATGGACAGTACACATCCTTCTCAAGCCGGCATGGAGGAGGCAACTGATTGCTACGAGCATACGTTGTTCTGTGGTAATTGTCCCTACTTATAGTTTGCGTTCTACTATTTATAGCTATTGTTTATAAAATGCTACTGTTGTTTTAAACATTATTTTCCTTGTGAACGCTGATAGGTAACTCTATAAATAGAATCATAAAACACACTAGGTACCTACCTATTTGCCTACACCTACCTATGCAACTGTAAGATTATTATTCAATTTTTTTTAAATTCTTTGTTAATTTAACTTTAGTTATTATAATTTCCAAAAGAATCAAAATCTATCTCTTCGATTACGAAGATGTTATTTCCGGTTGTAATATAGGTATACACATTTTTACAAACCCTAATTCTGCTTAAATGGAATATGGAGAAATAATTAAATAAGTAATAATAAAAAAATGTTATCTTGCTAAGTAAAAAAATTATCTATATTAAATTTTATATTCATATTGGTGCAATGATGAACGACGTTTCCAATTGCAATTGGTTGGCTGACCGACCGTTAAAAATAATTATGCGTCGCGACTCGGTGATTCAATACAAGCATTCTCGGTCGAAACCTACGACTAACAGCGAGGGCTCATGAGCCAGTGTTGCTACCTAAAGGCCTTGAAAATATCGATATCGATAATTATATTAATTTATTTTATACTTGATTTTTTAAATGCTGTTCGGACAATAAATAAATAAATGTTCGAGCTATAGACTACCATGGTCTATGTTTATGGTGAGCGGTGACCGACTCGATCAGTTGTTCGGTCATAGACACGTTCGGTCACCCCTACCTCTTCGTTCAAATCAAGACGATCGTTAGCCTCTCTGTGTTCGCAATAAAAAAAGTTGATCTGAATCGCCGAATTTCATTGAATACGCACAATTCTGAACCAGCAAGTTTTGAAGTCGCCGCATCAAAACAAAAACAGTTGCGACGCATCGCAACAAATGCCAATGTAGTACAAAATAAAAGTCATACATAAAAGCTAAGGTTATTTCATAATTTTCTTTGACATATTGTTATGTATCAAGTAAAAAACTTTCAGCGTGGAATAATTAAATCACAATTTAATTCCAGTTTATTAATTTTTCTTAAAAATAAAAAATCAATAAGATGAGTTTTTAATCAGACCTACTCACTTTCTTCAGGAAATAATGTTACCTGCTATATTACTTAATTTAAAAAAAATACAATAAAATAATAATCTCGATATGATTTATGAAGTACAACCCTTCACCTCCCATCCGACCAAGTTTCATTGTCCGCAGTGGAAATTTCCACGCTAAAACATGCAACCATAGTCTGGCTCTCTCTTTCAACGCTTCAGAATGCATAAGAGCCTCTTCCTCCCTCCAAATCGAGCAGACGCTGTAACCGGCTGCAACCCTCTCCTCTAACTAGGGACACGTTGCATAAATCTCTCTCTTTCACTCGTAGCAAGTTACGTTCTCTTTTAACTGATAGCTCTGTACTATGTATACTTCTCGGTCGTTCGGCTAAATAATTTTTGTTAGCTGTCTTCTTCTAGAGCTTGAATGGAAGCAAAATTTTGAATTTCTTGATGCACAACTTCAAATTAAACAAAATACTATGGTTACTACGAGCACGTGGTGCCGAGGTTAATGTCTGATACAAGATGATAACTGACGTTTATTTATTAACAGTAATTACTATTCATTCAGCGTCATAAAATAATTAAGTAGGTATTATTTATTCAATCATTAATTAATAATGTTCTATTATCGAAGAAAATTTATTAGACTTCTAATGTTGTCCTAATCTTTGAATATTTTATAATCCTTAGCCTAGGTATTTCTAATTTTCTGCCCGATTTTCTATGACTCATAAGTTTAGACTTGTTTCTTAAAGCTACATTTTAGTGTTCCAATTGACTAGCTAGATTCGAAGTTTAGTGAAAACTAGTGGTACTGAATTATGTACCTACTCAATTCTATTATAATAAATTTTCACTATATTTTTTACTACAATTTTGTAATAAAATATAGTTTTAATGTAAAATATTAGATAATCATTCAGAAGCAGTAGACTCGTCTTACTTTCTAATACATGGAGATAATGTCGTGAATTAGTCTATTCTAGTTTTGCCAAAACATACTTTGACATCAAGTCTGACGTGAGCGGCGTCGTTCTGCCACGGTTATTTAAAAAAGTTTCATTTTAACACACGTAGCGTCGTGAATCTTATAAACACAAGCTATTCGTTTCCATTGTCCACTTCGAAACAATAATATTCATAGCAATACTTGTATATTAATATAGGCAGTCATCGGAGTTCTAGAAGCTTCGGAACAAATCGGAGCGTCTCTACCATACCTATGTTTGTTACGAAAACTGGATTCTAAGCTAAAATAATTACTTAATTTTTGAAAAATATGATAAATGGTCAATGACTGTACAAAACTGTAGACTATAATTTTATCTTTATACCTACTTATTTAGGTATCTTTATCGCTTGCCATTATAGTTGACGGCTTTTGGCAAAGATTTTTGTTTACGAGTTCCGTATTTATAACGATACTCTGAACATTCCAATTGGGCATAAAGGCCAAGGGTTTAAAAATGGATAAGGTATTTAGCACCTATATGACAAAGTTATTGCAATAGGATGACGTGGATTATAAACTAATATTTTGTTGTTACTTAAATATTAGCAGCGCCATCTTGTATTGAGTAGCGGTAACGAATATGTGTTTATGAAACGTGAAAATTGTATACGCCATCTAGTGTCCGACTCTGGCATTACTGTTATTATGTATTTTATTTTGTTTGATTCTCGTTGAATTAGTTTTGGCAGTCAAACATAGATGCTCCCATGTTGCCAAAAATTGTTTCAAACGAAGTGAAATTGCCATTATTATTATAATAGTTATTGAGATTTGGTTGTAATGGAAAATGAAATAGCTTTGACTCGACTATTCTTTTTACTTTTAACGATAAATATTCGATACAATCTAAAAAGTGTTTCTATTCTTTTAAAAAATTGGTATTGAATTCTACTTAACAATTTTTTTCACTCATCCAATAAAAATGCAATTGTTAGATCGCATTCTGTAGATTGCATTTTATGTGGGAAGTAAATTCGTTTATTGTCCCCCTCGTCAACACGTTAACACGTCCCACAATATCAATTACAGGATAATCTACATTTCGGATAAGAGACCATCGTTCGCCTGATTTCCCATGACTACAATCAAATTGCCATTATTACAATCCATCGTTGGGAGACACGCTTTCTGTCAACGCTGTTTTTGGTGATTTTCTTGAATATTATTTTGTATATGGTTTTAATAGATGATTTTTTATTTGATTAAATCTTAAACTAAAGCAACATTCACAAGCGACAGCTTGAGGAGACGACTATGCATCATCTAGGTTGACAGTGCACATTCCTCCCGTTATACTTGGCTACTTTCAAACTGCTCCTGAAACGCGACAAGGTCACTTCGCGTGTGTTATATTCGAAAGTGGTGGTACTACCCCGGGACGGCAGACTGGACTAATAACCATCATCAGTCTGCCTACAACTCTTTTTCGATTAGGTACTTAGGTAGACCTAACATCTCTGCCTATCCGTGGATATTATATGAAGTAATCAATTTTGTAATATTTTTTATCTTAACAACTCGTAATGTTGTAAGCAGGTTAAGTATTTTAATTGATTAAGTTGTTGTAGATAAAAATATCTCTGATCACTTAATTTTTACTTTTATTTTAAACATTACTATTAAAAATTGTTTAATTTTCACATTTGCCTCTTGAGCGACCTTTTATGGGTACTTCCTTGATTAGCAAATATTGAAAATTATAGGCAATAACTACATAAAGTACAGTATACTATATAACTTAGATACCTACGTTGTATCATCAAATATTACCCAATACTTACGAGTGTTTTGGAAATTTTATGACAGTAAAGATTTTCCGGGACAGCTGAGGGACGAACAGGGGGCGATCCCCAAGGGACTGACGAAAGTGTTGGCATTTGGCAATGTGCACCTGCGGACCTTGTAACGTTATAGCTGTAATATCGCTATAGGTAAATAGTTATACATATATTTTAAGAACGTTTTTGTATGTAGAATGAATTTGCGTAATTAAAATAGGTACCTAATGAATGCTGTCAAATATTTATTTATCAACAATCTGCTTTCAATATCTATCACCTGCATTAATAAATGATAAGTATTATCTAAAACGAGTTTACCACAAAAAATCACATTGATATTTAAGCATTATTCACAAGCGTGTTATCGATGTCTGAGCTGGGTTCTTCGTAACACTCGACATGAAGTCGCTATTGTTAAGTTTAGTGATATATTCCCTTTCATCAGTTAATGGCCAGTGGGAAATAAGACCGGAGAGTTTGCCGCGCTCCGATGATCCTGAACATCAATGTGTAATGTGGGGCGAATGTGCCACTGTCGGTATTCATAGAAGAGCATGTAAATATGAAGGAAAACCACCTGCAGTGTTTCACGATGGGCTCACTGTTGAACAGGAATTACAAATACATCAGATCCTGGAGCGACGATGTCCTCATTTGTTACGTGACGAAAATGGAGAAATACTACCCAAAAATAATGTGTTCACGTGCTGTGAATATAAACAACTCCTTGGAATCGCCGATGCCGCTATGTTGGCTGACGGTGCTTTAGGCCGGTGTCCAGCATGTCTTCGGAATTTCATAAGACAAATCTGTGAATTGAATTGTTCCCCAGAACAAGCGAGATTCGTAAGTTTGCCCAAAACTAAACCTTTGGACGAAAATGATGAGTATGTCGAGGAAATAGATTATAGAATGAACGAAGATTTTATGCTTCGGTCACATTACGCTTGTTCTGGTGTTTTGATCCCACAAACCGGTTTACCCGCTATCAACCTGATGTGCGGTAATGCTCCCGTTTGTGACGCTGAGGCCTGGTATGGCTTCAGTGGCAACGTAACAGTTAATCCTTTTGCCCCAGTTCAAGTGAATTTTCGGAAAACACCAACATATGAAGATTCAATGAACGTACGAGCATTGGATTGTAATGAGACTTATGGTACAGATCTTCCCTGCAGTTGTGTAGATTGTGTCGCCAATTGTCCCACAGGAATGGAGCCATTTTTTCCGGATATTTGTACTGTTTTGGGTGTAAATTGTATTGGTTTCTCTGTGGGTATAACATTTTTTGTAATAACAGTGACTATCTTTGTTATTTTAACTATCGTAGATTATTATAAAAAACGTAATGGCCTCTATGAAGACGGACAAAATTACACACCTAAAGACACTAGTAAACTTGTGCGTGCATTTGAATATGTTTTCTCAAAAATAGGAGTATTTTGTGCTGATAACCCTATTGCTGTGATAATGGTTACATCGTGGGTATGTTTTGCGATGGTATACGGTGCTATTAATATTAATCTCACGGCCAATCCGATAGAATTGTGGTCTAATCCAGGATCAAGAGCACGCCAAGAGTTGGATTATTTCAATACTAGATTTGGACCATTCTTTCGTGCTACTCAAGTTTATCTACAAATAACCGGTTTACAAAATTTCACCGGTGATAACGACGTTAATTATGGTCCAGCATTTAACTTAGAAGCAGTAAAAGAACTCATAGCTCTAGAAAAAAGAATATTTGATATAGGTAGAGATGAAGACGGTGTAACTGTAGAACAAGTATGTACTGCGCCATTGGTTCAACGCGGTCTTGAAGTAAGTACAAAGTATTGTGTCGTACAATCAGTCGGCACTTATTTCGGCGAAGATAGACATGACATAAATGCGAGTACATATCTGGAAAGGATACAAAGTTGTATAAATAATCATTTAAGTTTAAATTGCATGGCCACTTGGGGCGGAGGGGCCGAACCTGAAATGGTTTTTGGCGGATTCACAGATAATATTCACGAGGCCGATACTCTGTTGATAACTCTACCTCTAACAAATCATCTTATAAAAGAAAATCTTATACCTGTTTTAGAATGGGAACAAAAGTTCCTAGACTTAATGCATGATTATGAGGCTAACCATAAACCAGATTGGATAACCGTAGCTTTTGGCGCAGAACGATCAGTCGAAGATGAAATTCAAAGAGTATCTGAAGCAGAAATAATTCCAATTAGTATCAGCTACTTACTAATGTTAATATACGTCACATTTGCTTTAGGTCATATTAAAAAGTGGCGAAACTTTTTTATCGATAGCAAAATGGTGGTTGGTTTTGCTTGTATAATTGTTGTTTTATTAGCTATATTTTGTGCAATAGGATTGATGGGCTACTTTGGCATTACTACTACGCTATTGGCTATTAATGTGATACCATTTTTTGTGTTATCTGTGGGTATCGATAACGTATTTTTAATGGTAAATACATTAGAAGATGTAAATAACAATTTACATGACGATATCGAATTTGATCTTAATATGCCTTTTAGAAAGAAAAGACAATTTGTTTTCAATAGAATGATGAAGAGAGCAGGCCCTTCAATTTTTGTAACTTCGATAATTCAAATCACATGTTTCGGCTTAGGATCTATCTCAAACTTCCCAGCTGTGGTCACTTTTGCTATTTTTTCTAGTTTTGCCTTAGGGTTTCTATTTATATTTCAAATGACAACGGTTGTTGCTATTTTGTCCATAGACTATCAAAGAGTCTCAAACAAAAGATTTGATGTATTTTGTTGTATTAGAAAGAAAGTTTTAGATGACGACAACCCTCTTACCTCTGATACCCCTTACAAAGGTATAACTCAAAGATTAATGGTTCCATACTCAAATATTATCTTAGATTGGCGAGTTAAGATCGTCGTTGCTATCATATTCATGGGTTTAGTTACCGCTAGTGTAATTTTGATACCACAATTAGAGATAGGGTTAGACCAGGAATTAGCCCTTCCAAAGGATTCGTACGTCTACAGATTTTTGCAAGCCGTTAACAATATATTGCAAGTAGGACCACCGGTGTTTTTCGTCCTGACACCTGGTTTAAATTTCTCTGATCCCGAGCATCAAAACGCCGTTTGTGGTGGTCAATTATGTAACATTGATTCATTGACTACTCAGGTGTTTTTGGCGTCACGTCATAGTAATATTACATACATTTCGCAACCTTCTAACTCGTGGATAGATGACTTTTTTGATTGGTCCAGTTTACGTGATTCATGTTGTCGTTTTAATATCGAGGATCATTCGTTTTGCGCGAGTACGAATAGCTCACCCGTTTGTCATTTTTGTACAATAGATTTGGACGATAATGATCTTCGTCCTCTCGAAGAAGGCTTCCAAAGATATATACCGTTCTTTCTTCGTGATCCACCGACTGACCAATGTAATCGCGGCGGTTTAGCCAGTTACAGTACAGGTGTTAATTATATACTTGATCATGACGGTCTCGCTACTGTCAAAGCAAGTAATTTTATGACATTCCATACGCCTCTAGCGACTTCATTTGAGTACATAGAAGCTATTAGATATGCACAGGAGATAAGCGTAAACATTACTAAGGCAATACATAACGCTGCAGGAGTGACAGACGTTCACGTGTTTCCATATTCCGTATTTTATGTGTTTTATGAACAGTACTTGACTATGTGGAGTGATACTTTCGCGTCTTTAGGTTTTTCATTAATAGCGGCTTTCTTGTTCACATTAATATTGTCTGGATTTAATTTTGTTACAACTTTTGCAGTGACTTTTACAGTTATTTTAATTGTGCTCAATATGATGGGTATGATGTACATTTGGAATATACCATTGAATGCAGTATCTTGCGTAAACTTGATAGTTTCAATTGGTATCGGGGTAGAGTTCTGCAGCCATACAGCTTATGCTTTTTCCACAAGTAAACAACCACCAAGGAAAAAGGCTAAAGATGCATTAAGACGTGTCGGTGCCACGATAGTCACTGGTATTACATTCACAAATATTCCTATAATTGTATTGGCGTTTTCTTACACAGAATTGATAGAGATTTTCTTCTTCAGAATGTTCTTCGGTTTAGTTATCTTAGGTTTCCTACATGGTATGATATTCTTACCTGTGTTACTAAGTTATATTAGCAATATGACATCTTATAAGAAAAAAAATATATAAATAAACTAATTATAATCAAATTTTTTCTAAAAATCCTTTTCGAGAACATGTTTTTATGACTTTATGCTGCGTTTATAAAGCGCGACGCCACGTTTTGCGTGACCATTGACGCTCAGTGAAAATGCGATATAAAATAATTAAAATAAAAGCGATAATTTTTAATTTAGTTAATTAAAATTAAATAATTTTTTGATACTCAGTTACTAAGTTTAATAAAACATAATAAAATAAAATGTTGTTAATAAGTTTATTGATAATAATAATAGATTGTAATTTGTAAAAGAATCTTATTTATAAGAATAAGTTAGTTTTAATTGTAAATATTGTATACTTTATTAAGCAAATCTATTAAAAATATTAAATATATTTATTAGTCTTAATTAGAACTAAATAAACAAAATATATGGGATTTTACGTTCCACTGTCACCTAGGTGTTAACGAAACGTCAAACCTCATTTGTTGTCGATTTGATAAGTGACAACTGTCGCTTGGCTTTTGTCTTTAGCCCCTGATGTGTGACAGAAGAATAAATAGGCGGAATACAAAAACGTTACTTAAATAATTCATTTTTAATCCTATTTAATTTTGCATGGTATTTTTCATTTAAATGGTAAAAAAATATAAAAAGAGTGATAGACTAGACTGATGGATGGTTTTCAATTTGCCAAATGTAAACATCCGCGTGAAGTGACCTAGTCGCCTTTCAGGATCATCTTGGAAATGGTCGTGTATGAAAAGCCGGGCCACAAGCCGTATAAAACACAAAATTAAACAGACTTCAAAAAGTAACGTTTTATGTATTTGCCCGATATTAAATGAAAAAAGTAATATAATAATAATTATAAATTATCATTAGTTTCCATTTAATAAGTAAATAATAAATGAATTTACATAAGTTATTTTGATAAATAAATGTCTTACCTCTTAAACCTTATAAAATAGTTTGTAAAATTTTAAATAATTAAATTGACTAGAAAGTTTAAAGCATGTTAATAAACGTTTAAATGCTGAAATTAATTAAACAAACAATAAAGCTTTCATAAAAATGTTTTTTGTTTTTATTTCTATCTCACAGGGATGTTCCGATAACCCAAAGATATTTTTGGATTTTTTATGGAACTGGAGCGGAAAAGTCCTCTTTCACCGATACTTCGATTTAAGCCACTTTAAAGTAGTTCCAGTAGCCAAGTATAGTAATATCTGGTAAATAATAAAAATATTAACTTGTATTAACAAAACAGTAATACTTACTTAATTGTAGACAAAAAATCAAGCATCTAACACGTGGTTTAGATAAGCAATGTAACAAATAGCTAATCTTAGAATTTCTATTTTAGATAATTTCTTATCTGGTGGCAAAGTTGGTAAAAGACGTCGGAGTGAAGCAAATGCTGCGTTGAACGCTTCCACTCTAATTCTCTCCCTTGTAGCATGGGCTGTGCGGTATTTTAAAGTGGCACGTCGTCTTCTTCTCCGTTCTTCTCTTGAGAGACCAGCGCAAGGAGAACCAGCACTCGAAAGGTATGCTTCTTCCGAAGATAGAGAACAGGGCTCCAACGTTCTTTCTCTGTTAGATGAAAATAGAATAAAATATTATTTTTTAGTATTTACTATGAATATTGAATATGTTTATTAATTACTTTTTTTTGTGGACAGTAGTCAAATTGATAGTGATTTTATTAGCCGGCAGTACTATCACTTTTAAGCGTGACATGCATGAAGCTAGTTTGGAAGTAGTCCGGAGAGGAATGTGCACTAGCTAGAGGACGGTGAGCATTTTCTCGAGCAGGCATAGCGGAGATATTTTGCTGTAGTAGCAGTTGTTAGCATGAATCGCACTGAAAAGAGCAGTGAAAAGTATAACATGTGCGATGATAATTTTCTATAGATTTAAATTCATCTAATAACTAAGTAAATGATAAGATTATAAAAGCCTAAATTAATAAAGCAAGTAAAAAGATAAACAGGTGTTTTTATTTTAGAGATTAAAACACTCTTTATTATACGTTTTAATCTTTAGTATCCATTTTATTGTTTTGGTATGCGCATTCGCTTTCTAAAAGCCAGCATAGCGGAGGGAACTGCTGCCCCCAGACATGTCTCTATGAAACTAGTTGTTTTCGCTCACAGATCGCACTCACTTTGAGTGGAGTGTGGTTCCATGTCGAGCTACTAAAGAAAACGTGTGTTTTCATTTTCCTTTCAAAGTTTTCAGGAGAGAACTTTCCCGCTTCAACCGAAGCTATTTTTGGCTTAATTTGATGTTTGATTATGATAATGCAAATATAAACTTTGACGCTGTTAAAATGTTACCAAATACCTTAATAAAAGAACAAGAAAGTAATAATCATAAAAATAATTTAACCACAAAAGGTTGCGTGACAATATTGAATAAAAATCATTCTGTTAACCGTTTAAAATTATTTGTCTGTCATGTTTTTGCAGTAAAGCTCCGGAATTATACAGTCCATGATAAAGGCAAGTCATGACGATAAAATTACTTCAATTAACATTCAAACAACCAATGACAAAGGAGTTATGCCTGGAGGCAATTTAGTACGTAATTTAAATCACGATGCGTACTATAAATTATATGTTATTAATAAGAAATAGAAGTTAGTTCACTTCTTTCACACAATAATTGATTTACGCCTCAATTCCTTAACGAGGTAGTTAGACAAACTGCGGTTAAGTACGTAATTATTAGTGAGACTAATTTAATGATGTATTTTTTCATAGTAGCTCGTCATGTGACCACACTCCGTTCTACTACGAAGAAATGTTTGCAGTTGCTATGTCGGCGAATGTGCACAGTCCATTGACAGGGCACACTTTTGTTATACGCAAAAAATACAGTTTTATTTAATATTATTTCTATTAATAGATTTAATGAATATATCTAATATGCCTATAGCTTCCCTCAAGTTAATTAAAATTGCTCTAGAATCTCGATAAGTAGGCTAATTTCTAAATTACGGTTAGAATATAGGCGAAATATACTAATTAGACGTTGTTCTGGGAGGAAATTATGTAGAAAAACTAAAAATACTAATGAAATCAAGTTAATCTAAAAGCGAATGGATTTAGTAAAACCATGTCTTGTACAAGGTAGACCCAGAAGGGTGTTTTTCGATCAAATAAGAGTCATCCTGCCTAGTGCCCATAACCGTCGGGCGTGCATGAAGAGAATTGTGGACGTGAGGGAAGCAAGGGTGTTGGTCAGGATCGTGGTAAGTGGCGTTTCGTTGTCTCTGCCTATCCCTGTGGGAAAAAGGCGTGACAATTAACAAGTATGTCTTGTATAAATAAAAGATCACCTTTTTCTTGGAGCTAAATTTTCTCTTCCAGTAATTGGTAATAATGCTTCTCGTGGTTCAGCTAACATGCAGGACATACTCGCCTCCTCGCCAACACCACCTTCCAACCAGCTTTTCATTCTATTAACGTTATTAAAGAAAATTACTATAACAAGATATCATATTCAAGTCGATGTCTAAAATATATAAAATTAAAGAACAATGCCGATTTTTGGGCCCACTTGATACTAATAGTTTGTTAACAAAACAATATTCTAAAATAATACCTTATTTCTTCATAAATTTATTTTAATTATATTAAAACATCGTATCCCAATAAATATACAATGTTTAATAACATAAAACATAAATATTACCAATTATTAAAGTTTTAAAATTTTAATACAATAATAACCTCAAATATTGTATCAGAAAAAGTCTAATTACTCAATAACTTGGGTGAAAAAATTAAAACTGATTAGTGATATGGAATATAGATTTATTTTCCTACGAAATGAAATAAAACTGATCGTAAAACACGAGTTGCGAGAGCGAGAAAAATGGTGGGCCCATTTCTCTTAGGCGAATGGGCATTCTCCTTCGGGTTCAATAAATAAACTTTTGTAGGAAAATATCACGATTCTTCAAGTTTAAAGTGGTATAGCGGAGACCACTGCAGATATTTCTTTGAATGTAAGAATGATACCAAAGATTTTACGTGAGTTATATTAAGCTGTGAAGTGACAAAACTAACAACCCTTGCCTTTAGGGCGTTTGATGTTTAGATTCCGTACAAATCGAATTGACTGGCCGCAAAGTAAAGATATGCTACTAAAAATAAATAAAACATGTCCTGTTCGCACCTCACCCCTAAGAGGTCTCTTTAGGGGATAATAAATCTGTATTTATTCCTTTTATATCAAACTTTATCAACCCTTCTCATAATCGAATCATGTACCGCGTTTCGAATCGATCTAAGGACACATGTTAGAAACAATTGCAATTTTATGGAACTTGTTAGGTGTAAATATAAAGGGGAGGTCTGTTAACCGGAAAATTTCTTTCGTTCAATTTAATTTCCTACTTTGGGGTTAATCTTTGAAAATAGTATAATGATTTTCGGTTACTTTTATTTTATTAATTTTTGGCTTATTAGATCTGTTTATTATTAAATTCTGGCGAATGTCTAAAAAAACACGCACGCTATGTGTGCGAATGTTTTTACCACTAAACTACACTTTTTTCTATTCAATTTTGATCATAGTTTAATAATAAAGTGTCTTAAATAATAATGAAAATAAATCTTGTAATTTTATTGCTTTTTTTGTAGACAATTTTTATAAGTCTTAACAGGTGTGCATATAATCTATCTACAGCGATTTATCCAATCAATTGTTTATTTAATTTGTCATAATATCTATCGTGATGACGTCATTGATCTTCACCTGTGAATGTAATACTACTAATTATGGATTTATTTAGATATTATAATATTTTTTAAAATTAAACAAAGCGTTAAGGAAAAGCGTTACATGTCATACAAATGTTTATTTATTAGAACTTCTGTTTTTTATTCGATAAACTTTTGCTAGTTTACAGGCAATAATAGTTGCGTTTATGTTTTTAAACAATATAAATTGAAACATGCGGTAAAATTTTTATTTTATTAATTTGTTCATAAGATTTTATCAGAGATGTATTCATAGAGGTAGTGACTTTTTTGTTAAAACGTAGACTTATGAGATCATGGAATAAATACATTATTTTAAATCTAATAGGTAGAATATATTGAAAATAATTATGTTGACGGCTGATACCCGTGTTCAAATATTGTTAAATCCTTATCGGTACCAATGTATTTTTGTCGTTAAGTGCCTATGATACAAGCAATCAGTGCTTACTTGCCTGCTTGCTAGTATAGAGATTTATAAAAATTACATTAATTATTTTTATATGTACGCATACCTTGGTTAGCTACAATGTTATACACTACACAATTAATTAATTAATTTTATAAACTTTTTTTACACTTTTCACTACATCATCTCAATAGGAACTGATTCTCTTCGCAGCATCCCTCTGAATTTATACAAAATTCGTTAGGGGATGGACTCTTCCACCCTCCGATTAAGAAGGCGTTTCCCACTCAATCTGTGACCAAATTTGTTAAAGAACTAATTTTTATTTATAATATTTTTTTATTTTTGTGTTCATTTTTTGTCATCATTTAATAATATTCAGAGTTTTGAAAAAAAGTAAGTTCTATTGTTTAATAAAAATACAAATTACTGTAAAAATGTAGTAGTAAGATTAGCATTCAAAATATCTAAAAAATTAAAAGTCATTCTGAGTGAAATGCTACAAATTAGTCATACAAATGACACAAAGAATATTGTAGTCAACGTAATAAATTTGTACGTACCTACAAGATAAGATTTATTATGTAAGAATTGTGGGTAGATACTAAAATGAATCAACATAATCAGGTCCAATGATATCAAAGCTGAAGAGATTACAATTCTTAATTATATTTAATAGTTACTATGTCTATGTACCAACAAATAATGAACAATTTAGGTAAAAAAATGCATAACTACAAAATGTTTATCTTAAATCTACAACACAAAAGGCAAAGGGGACACTGTCCATGCAGCTTTTGTATTTATTCGGTTTTTTTTAACGGGTAAGCTTAGTTGTAGATTTTTCTCCCACCATTTTAAGTTAAGTGGTGAGAACTTTACTAAAGGAGTTTCGGAGAGAAAATTAGCACATTTTTTTTTAATTTTACCAAACTCATCATGTTCACTAACACTTACGGAAAAATTAAAAGATTTTTGGTCCAATATAAAGATTGTTGTTGTGAGTTGAGATAAAATACTATGTTAAAAGATTTAAGTCAAAATTTAATATATTATTCCTAAATCTGTTAAATATTTGAGCGTCATCGTAGCGCAGCATCCCAAAAGTCCCCGCCCACCATTGTAAAAGACCAATCCAGATACTGCCCCGCCTATTGATCCAGACGGAATCGGGACCCAGGTGTCCTTACTTAATTGAGGACTACTTTGGGATGAAGACATAAATACAAGAAAGCCACTCTTTTTCTATAGAATAAAAAACTAGAATAATATTTTAGAAACTACTAATTCATTTTACATAGAATAAATAAATAAAATTTCATAAATAAATATTGAATAATTAATGTATGTATGTTAAAATCGTACTAGACTTGATTAAGGTGAAAGCCAACACCTGAGCGTCCATACATTATGTTTTACCACATTGTTCGAAGCATAGCAGATTTATGTTAAAATTAAGTAATTTGATAACTTTCTCAGCACTAATTATTATCGCAAATCACTATAATAAACAAATAGCTTCGGCACAGAATATATAAAATGCATTTTAAATGTTTTAAACATTTTATATTAGTTATATTTCACAAGCATTTTATTATTGTGTGCCGTAGCTATTTGTTTATTATAGTGATTTGCGCAAATAATTAAATTACTTAATTTCAACATTGATCTGCTAAGTTTCAAACCATGTGGTAAAACAAAATGTATGGACGCTTAGGTGTTGGCTTTCACCTTAAACAAAATTATTGCATTAATAATGAAAATATTTGTTACAAAGGTTATTGTCGAGTTGTAAACAGATTGTAGGTACCGTCTCGTGACGAGCTCCTAATATTTAACCTTAGTTGCCATTTGCAATATCTATGAGTAAAGAAAACACAATATATCGTATAATAATTTAGCATTAGGCATATTTCAAGGACAATTTCAATTACCTTCATAAATATTTTATTTGATTGTTTTTCTTTTAGTGTGTAGCTCGGCGTATGACGACAAAAGCGGCCGTGGTCTAGCGGTAAGACGCGAGAACTCACGATGAGACCCGTGCCGTGTTCGAACCTCGCTAATTGTGACCGGTACCAATGTAACGTTGTTATACGTACTTTGGTCGCCACAGTGCCTATAGACACTATTAAAGAGTGGTAGGCAGATTGATGATGGTTATTTATCCTCCGTCTTTGGGTAACCCACCAACCCGTAAAGTGATCTTGTCGCGTTTCGGGAATAGTTTAAAAGTAGCCAGGTATAACGAGAGGACTCAAGCCGGCATATTGGAGACGACTGCTGCCCGCATAGGTTTCTCTGTAGTAGCAGTTGTTTCCATTCATGGACCGCACTCTAGTTTTACATCAGATGGAGTGTTGTCACATGCCGAGCTACAATAAAAAAAAACCACTCCGCCTGATGATAAACTAAAGTGCAGTGTATGAACGGAAACAATTGCTACTACAGATAAACTTTTACAGGCAGCAGTCGCCCGATACTGGCTTGAAGAGACGAGTATCCACCATCTAGTTTGACAGTACACACTCCTCTCGTTATATGTGGGTACTTCCATACTGATCTCGAAACACGACAAGGTGTTACATTCGAAAGTGATGATACTACCCCAGCATGGCAGACTCTTAATGTGAACGACCTCCAAAACCTACGACTGAAACGAAATAAACAATAACCTATTTGAAAGATAAGGTTTGTTGTTGGTTCGCCTTTCAATAGATAAAATCTGACTAATAAACGTTTTCAGGCTAACGCATAAAGTAGGCTAACAAATTCAAACGAGTTTTCATTTGATGCCAATGAACCCGAGACTTTGAACTTGTATTACGGTCGTAGGGGAATACCCGCATTATTAGGGAAAACTGTCTAGTTACTATTAGCAACGAAAAGGTTGGGCCAATATTCCTGAAACTTCCCCAATTTTCCATTAATAGACAAACAAGAGCCGGTCGATTATGAACGCGTTGGCTGAAAAATACGTGAATATTTAAGAAAACAATCTGTTTCCTTGACAGATGGCAAATTTTTGTAACTTGTGCGGTTTTATTTATTTTAGAGCGATTTATTGGATTTTTTTGTGATTATAATTATGGCTTTTAACTTCGATAGTGGACAGGTACGCTTCCTTATATTTTCAAGTAGTGCTTGATTTTTTTTAAATTTAAAAACTTACTATTTTTACACATACTGTATACCGCTCTAATTTTTTAAATTTTTTATAATAATACTAGCATCTAGCATGTGATCGTATTCCGACCGACGTAAGATGTAAAGCTAGAGTGCGGTCCATGATCGGAGATAACTGCTACCACAGAGAAATGTCTGTACGCAGCATCATACTTCTTTCGTTATACGAGACATATTTCTAATAGTCTTAAACTTAATGTTAACATTTATTTCAAATATAATAATTTAATAGGTAAACAATACAGCATTTTATTATATTATTTATTTTTATAACAATTTTTCAGCAATTGAACAGAAAAAAAAGGAATGCTATCTGTGATATATTCGTAAATTTTTTAGTTAATCGTAATTTAATAATATTATATTGTGTTTTTGTTATAGGATTAGGTTTATGATAAAATATTATAATTAGGCAGTTTAGGATCGCCCTCAACTAAAATTATCGTAAAAAAAAAAAAAAACAATTTGTAAAAAATCGCGAAGGGCGATTAACTAAAGACTATCCTAGAGAGGTGTCAAACATGGATTACAGACACAAACAATACCATGAAAAATTATCATTCCATAATAAACATAGGGGACTTTTTTACATCACGCTTATTCATACAACAACAAAGAACTTTGTTCTCTATAACCGAATCACTACGGTTTAATCTCCCGTAACAGTACTATAGTAGTTAAACCTGTATGTTTCGAATGAGGATGGGTACTTGGATTTAAGGAATTACAACTTGTCCCGTATAAAAAAGCTGGTCTGTTGTGAAGGGACGTAATAGGTTTGCAGGTGCAGTTGTACTTAATGATAAATTACTAAAAAGATGGAAATAAAATCTCAATGAACATTATGTAGCATTGTCTTCATATTCGTTCGTCCTTCAACTTGGTAATTTGGTACTGAATAATTTGTTATCGCTAAAATTATATATTCAACTAGAATTATATAGCAATGGAGACGGCACGGATGTCGTCATTACGTGACAGTCCTCGCTTCCTTCCGCATGCAAATTCTTAACCATATTTCACAGTTTCAAAGGACACTATCGATTAAATAGAAATACGCAGTTTTACTATGTGCATTTCAAGAAAATGCCGCAGATATTTATTTCTGGGTCTAATACTTTACTGTTCTAGTCTTCGGGTCAAGGGCCAGTGCGACTTTTTATTAATTTACTTTAAAAATTAATATATTTGCTTTTTACTCAATGTTATAATTAATTAGAAAACATGATTTAGTATTCTATTAGGTGCTCGTATGAAATGTTTAAAGCTAAAAATAGTTAGCAAATGGATTAATATTGAAATAATTTGCTAAAAGGGTGTTGAATTTGTAAAACTTTTACGTCACGTTTTTATTGCTATGCGCGGTTGATCTAAATTTAGTTTTTATGGCAACCCCGTCGCATTCATTTCTAATCACAAAAATATGCGAACAGTCTTCTATACTGTAAGGAAATTCATCGTAAGAAGGAATGTCGCCCCTAATCGAGAATATTATCTTTTTCTTTATTTTTTTTTAATTTACATATCTTTCCCAATGTTATTGCCCCATGTTTGAAGCTTTGTGGGCAATGTCCATTGCAGAGTAGACTCAAATGGAGGATTACGTGAAAGCAGGACGAGTGCTATTGCGTGGAGGTAGCTGGTAAAGTCCTGAGTTTTGGAAGGAGGAAGACATTTGCCCAGCAGTGGCACAATTAGTTAGATAAAAATAATACAAATAATCTACTTAAGTTAAAGTAAATTATTATTTTCACTTGACAAGATAATTCTAAATTATTGCATGCATTAATTATGTAGTCAAACGAGCGCATGACGTATGGGGTAAATAACAATTTGCAACCCTTTGTGGCGCTCTACTCTGATTAATAACGCTTCTATAGCAGCAGGGGGGTGATTTGACACCTGCTCAATAGGGGATGAAGTTTGTAACTTTTTACGCCTTTCTAATTATTTTCTTATAAACAAATCAACTATTTTAGAGTGACAGAATTCCCCAAAAGTCTTGACCTCGGCTCCTTTGGCTCTAGCACTATTTTAAGATAAGTTGGTGTGAATTCGCCTCCTTTCTTTTATATTGTGATATTTATTTTATATTTAATATTTTTTTATAACTTAATCTTTTATTTCTTACTTTATACTTTATTTATTAGTTTATTCCATAAATTTTGTCAATATTTATTTAATTTTTTTATTGCACTGTAGATATCTCCGCTCACACCAACAAAGGTTAGCTGGTAGACAATGCCAAAGGCATTAAGCTCAGCTATGTACGATTACATGTGCAATAAAATGTTTATTTATTTATTCTTAGTGGCTTTGTCAGACTATCACAAAGTATAAATATAGGTAATCTTCTATACATATTCTAATGGGTAAATTGTTTTGATAATTTTGTCAACAATATATTGCTTTACATTAATTGAAATTTACTCTTTCATGTTTTTTAACATATTCATCATGAGTTTACAATAATAATTATAATAAAAAGGGCGTAACAGACACGCTTAAGACACGTGTCGTGGTTATTTGGTTATATACGCGCGTCAACAACTATTGTATTTCAATAAAGGAGATTTTATAAGATACTAGCGTTTGTTTGCAACTTCTTTTGCGTAATTATGCGTTTGGCGTTCCCGTTCCATAGCTGCGCCTCGAGGTTTAATCCACGTTAATTACAAAAAAGAATCCAAAAACCTTACAATATACGTCGAAATTATATAACTACCTACATTTTAAAGAGTGGTAGGCAGACTGATGATGGTTATTAGCTTAGTCTGCCCTCCTGGGGTAGTACCACCACTTTCGAATGTAACTCCCGTGAAATGACCTTGTCGCGTTTGGAAGTAACTAAGTATAACGAGAGGGGTGTATCGATCTGGATGTTGCATATTCGTCTCATCACGGCATAGCGGAGGTGACTGCTGCCTGTATAAAATCTGTAGTAGCAGTTCATGGACCGCACTTTAGCTTTACATCATACAATAAAAAAAAGTAGCCAGGGTTACTTAATAATAAATAAATTCTAGTTTAATAAAGAATCAACACCTATACGTATGGGTAACTGGGAAGTACCTCGATGGGCGCCAACACGTGCAAGACCGTTGGAAATGAGACCTGACCCAAAACCAATATGTGATATAAACGGCCACTTTCTTCCGGGTGCTCCGAGAGGGTCGTCTAGATGCTTTGGACACTATGTTGGTACTTGGGATTTGCCGAGGAAAATTACCCGAGAAGTTGGTAAGTTGCTTTATACCTTTGTTAATTAATAACCACCATCAGTCTGCCTGCTACCCACCTAACGTCTCTGTGTAAAGTACAGACGCCTCCACTATGTCGGCTTGATGTACAGTCAAGCTCACAGTAACAAAATTAAGAGTTAATTTTAAATATGAATAGAACATATAAAAAAAACAGCGGGCGGGTTTATCGTGCCCCGCTGATACTTCAAATTGTGTTGCACTGGACAGCGACTTGTGCCTAACTTCGGAGCCGCCATAAAGATTGGTTCGTGCTTTAACTAAGAAAACAAAGTACGGGTCGGATAAGTAGTATTGTTATGTAACATAAGTAATTTAAGTATGTGCCTCCACGCACTCTTCGTGATGGAAACAGTTTAACTTAGGTATACACGCATTATATTATGTACGTACGAAAGTTTTTTTTTTCCTCAAGGTCAAGTCAAATAGGCTAATCATGGTTTTGGGGCAAGTACTAACTCTTTAACCTTATCATAGAATGCGAAGAAAAATAATATACATAAAAACCGATACTAATATCTATAGGCACTATTAAAGAGTGGTAGGCAGACTGATAAATAAATAAATAAATAAAAAAACACTTTATTGCACATGTTAAATCGTACATAGGCGAGCTTAATGCCTTTGGCATTGTCTACCAGCTAACCTTTGTTGGTGTGAGCGGTGATGTCTACAGTGCAATGAATGAAAAAAACTGATGATGGTTATTTGTCCAGTCTGCCGTCCTGGGGCAGTACCATCACTTTCGGATGTAACACCCGTGAAGTGACCTTGTCGCGTTTCGGGAATAGTTTGAAAGTAGCCAGGTATAACGAGAGGAGTGTGCACTGTCAATCTGGATGGTACGTGCTCGTCTCTTTAAGCCGGCATAGTGGAGGCGACTGCTGCCTGTAGAGATTTCCCTGTAGTAGCAGTTGTATCCATTCATTCATCCACCGTACTCTAGCTTTACATCAGGCGGAGTGTTGTCACATGCCGAGATACAATAAAAAAAACAAAAAAACGATGTTATATGTATTTTGGTCACTCTACCCCTAATCAGGCAGGCAGGCCAATCTTAATGGTGTATATTCGTCTCCTCAAGCCGGCATAGAAGAGGCGACTGCTACCTGTAGAAATTTCCTTGTGGTAGCAACTGTTTCCTCTAACGCACTCTAGCTTTACATGGTTGGTGATCTGACAGGAACTAGGAGGTCGCGGGGCCCAGATAGGGGCACTTAGACAGAAACTACTTTTTTCAGCTCAACAATTGGCTAAGGAACCACCAGCGAACCGTTTCTCAGATTGGCTTCATCCACGTGTGCAAAGGCCAAAGATCACATCGGGGCGCATGCGTGACAAAAAACGCGGCAAGACTTCCCCCCAAAAGGCGATCAGTCAACAGACGTTCGTGGTAAGCCTCTTGAAACGTACGTTTTATATTTACCCAGAGAAAAGACCGTAGTTAATTTCGTCTTAGGTAGGTGAACTTAAAACAGGTAAGATGTAGCATGTGCTTTTGCCGGTATAGCGGAGGTGACTATTATTAGATGCCTGCACAGAGGCAATTTGGCGGAATGTTGTTGTACGCCGGGCTACTAATTATAATATAAGTTTTTTTAAATAATAGTCTATAGCCTACCTCTATGGTCAAGATCCGTACAACCGTTTGAGCGCAATTGGCGGGCAAATAAATATAATTTAACTTTTTAAAATAGTATATATTAAACTTTAATACACATCGTGCACATTCGTCTCCTTGAGTCGGCATAGCGGAGGCGACTGCTGCCTGTAGAAATTTCTTAGTCGTAGCAGTTGTTTTCATTCATGGGCCACACTCTAGCTTTAAACCAGGCGGTGTGTTGTCATATGCCAAACTACAATAATAAAAAAAACTATGATTTGGAATATTTCATAAGTTGATTGTATTCATAAATGATTCATATTTTGATAAGGTACATTGATATAAGATAGTCAACACCTGCGCGATAGATGGCTGATTATCTTTTTTTCTAAGTATTTATTACCTAGTTTTATTTTTTTAGTAGCTTGACATATTGCAACATCCGTCTGATGATAAGCTAGAGTGGGATGCACGAGCGGAGACAACTGCTACTGCGGTTTGCGGTCCATTGACAGGGTACACTCCTAAGCTGATTCCGAAACGCGACTATGAAACTGGTGTTACAGTTGAAAGTGGTGAGACTGGTACTACCATGACGACAGACTGCGCTAATATCATCAGTCTGCGAACTACTCGTAAAAAGGAGAATGCCCATTTTTGGGCCCACTTGAGGGCCCACAAAAACCTAAGAGTTTGTTAAAAAACAATATTCTAAAATAATATCCTATTTCTTCAATAATTTATTTTATTTATATCAAAACATCGTTTCCCAATCAATGTACATTGTTTAATAACATAAAAAAATTACCAATTATAATTATTAAAGCTTTTAATACAATAATAACCTCAAATATTGTATCAGAAAAATACTAATTACTCAAAAACTTGGGTGAAACAATTAAAACTGATTGGTGAATTGGTGATAATGAATGTAGATTTATTTTCCTACAAAAGGAACTAAAAATGATCGTGAAACTCGAGAAAAAAATTGTGGGCCCATTCTCTTAGGCAAATAGTCATTCTCCTTTACATGATATTTATTTCTTTATTTCAGCCTAAACGATGCCCTTTCCATACGAGATGATATAGAAAATAATTTAGTTGTATTATACATTATTTGCTAGAAACAAAATTATAAATAAAAAAATCTATATTTTGGACCATTGATCCATTTTGTTAGTATATTCTTATAACCTATACTTGTTCAGAATAGATCTTATTTAGACGTAATATTATCTCATGCAGATGGAATTCTTTCAGCCATCCCTTAATCTCTGAGGCAGGTATCAGATTTGCCATGGTCACCTCGCGAAGTTTCCCTGGCGGTACCGAGGGCAATAATAAATTAAAAGATCTGAGCATCAGGAACTGAGTTCAGCAGCCTGTTGAGCTCGACAAGTGTTAAGGCACTGACTTCTCTTTTATGTAAATCTTTTTTAAATTTATTAAATTATAATTTCATGTCTGTACTAAAAGGATAAAGGTGAGACGAATATTTCTAATTTAGATATAAATAACGACAAAGAGGACGTTAAAGAAGAAACTAGAGTAAATGATATTTTAGATTGGAATAAACAAAAAGATCCAGTAGATGCAGACGGTAACGGTCCATACGTCCCAGGATCACTGACCGATCCCGATAAAAGACATGAAAGTTACGATTTATTAGTCAAAAAAGCTGTAGAAGAAGTACACGGGCCGCAGGAAGACGAAACCGATAAGTTCTGGAGAAAGGTAGCTGAAAACGCAAAAGATAACGAACAACGAGAGGATGATGGAGATATGAAATACGATAAAAAGAAGAAACAACCGCTCAAATTGCCTTCTGTTAATGTTTCGCAGAATTTCCAGTTTGCAAGAAATATGCACGTGGGTAATTTGGAACACCAACCCTTACCAGATACGTTGGGTTATAGAAACTTGACTAAAATAGCTGAACATCGCGACTCTGATATTATTGTGAAGCCATATGCGATAGGTTGGAAGGGATATGGCGCCTCCGGTCCTACTTGTTGTACCAAAATGAGAGTACATCGTCCAAAGACTTGTGACGCTAAAAAATCTGAATGCGAAGGAATCGAAAACAAGCAGAGACCATCTACATCCGCACCAGAATTCGGAAGAACATTCAGCAAACCCATAACATATATGGATTTGGCGATAGGTTGGGATTATAGACCTGATGACCCAAAACAAGAACCAAAACCTCCCAAACATATTGATGGTTCTAATGGATCGAAAGCACCAGCCGTGTTTACAATGGTTCATACACCAAAAGAAGAGCCCGATGATTGCACTAAAGCCGGACACTCCAATCCAATATTTAATCGAAATCGTCCAGGAGATGATTTAGGTTACCATCCTGTGCCGTATTTTGAAAAAGACATGACGAAGGAAAAACGCAAAGATTCTTGTGACGTACAGTACTGTTCGCAACATAATAAGAAAGCCGATAATACGAGAAGCAATTCAAGTAATAATAGTAGAAAAAACTCTAACGGAGTAACTGAATGTGATGGTATACATGGATGTGGAACGCCGAGTGATAGTAGCCGTAAAAGCAGTCATAGCAATTCAAGACCTGCAAAATTAGAAAACATAAAACAAGCTTGGACTAGTGCTGATAAACAACATGGCAATAAAAAATGCAATAGCATCGAATCATACGATAAAACACAATTAGCACAAGGAAAACTTCAGCAAAGTTCACCTAACGCTTCTCAAATAAGTAGAAGCTCAACCAAAGACAGCCTTTTATCTAACAATAATAATAAACATAAATATTGTATATCATGCAATGGAACTTCAAAACCTATTACTGAAGAAAAAGCTAAAGATAATTTTAAATCAGCGTTCAAAGCTGGCAACCCTAACTCAGTACAAAGTACATCACAAGATAGCAAAAATTTGAAGATACCTAAAATGAGACCTCCATATTCAAAGAAATCTTATTCGATTCCTACTTTGGCTCCTCCGTTTAGTATTTGGAGAGACTCTAATGCGAATGGTTACCCGGAACACTGGAGATTAGCGAGTGTCTATCAGCACGCGTACAAACCTCCAGAACAACGCCGTAAAACATTAATTTCTAGCGTTTATCAATGAATCATGACAGTAAATCAATAAAATACAAAATTATCATTTCATAACTTTTTATTTAGTACATATTGCATTTATTAATGGGTCCAATAATAAATATCTACAGTATTTTGTTTAAAAATAATTAAAATTGTTAACCACAAATTGTATTTTTATTACACCCAATCCACGGAGGCGTGTCGTTATTATTTTGTACGCCTGCAAAGAAATATTACAACAGGTACAGTCGAGTGGTCTGCAGGCTGATGGTACAGGGGAGTATTTCTACTTTGGGATCAGTTTGAAAGTAGGCAAGTACTGTGGAGTCTGCCCTGTCAACCGGTGGCATCTTTTGATATAAATATAAAAAACAGTACCACATATTCTGTGGACAAACCAGTACAAAGTATTACGGCTGGTGTAGAAAAGTGACGGTCTAATACCAAAATTTTATTTTAATAAGGACATCAACAAATATTAAAAGGTTTACCTTTACTGTTGATCACTAATTTCTTTAATAATTGCAGTAAATATCCGACCATGGTGAAAAGATTCATGTCATGGAAGGAATCTCTCATATTCCATGTAAAATGTGCATTTACGAATTGTCTCCCATGTCTTATTACAATAGTGATACCAGCTCTTTTCTGACGAATATGAGTTATTCGTAATTTGATGTCTTTGTACTCCGAGTACCATCCAACGTAACCTTTCCGCTAGTTTCTCAAATGGTGGATGTCCCCGATACATGTCTTTGTTTTCTAAAATTCCATTTTTTTTTTTTTTTTTTTTTTTTATTGTAGCTCGACATGTGACAACACTCCGCCTCATGTAAAGCTAGAGTGCGGTCCATGAATGGAAACAACTGCTACCACAGAGATATCTCTACGGGCTGCAGTCGCCTCCACTATGCCGGCTTGAGGAGACGAGCATGTACCATCTAGATTGACAGTGCACACTCCTCTCTTATACCTGGTTTTTACATTATTTAATACCATATAACCTCTAGATTTATTTCAATTATTGTTGTCAATTTTATTACTAAATGTCTTTAATAAGAAAGTTTAATAATTACCAAAATCATCATAAATTTCCGGTAAAAGGAACAAATTAATTGGCAATCCACATTTATCAACACTATATCCCTTGGATACGGGATCAATGTCCATCCCATTTTTATTTGTATCATTATACAAATAGAGTCCAGAATTCAACTGAAGATTTGACTTTTGAAATACTTTCCTGAAAACATTAATGATTTTTATTTTGAGTAGTTCGGCGTGCACTCCACCTGAGGTTAAGCTTGCTAGTTAATGAGCTAGGGGTAAATCTGTCGTGGTCTAGCGGTAAGGCGAGTGAACTTACGATTGATGAGACCTGTGTTCGAACCTCTCTAATTCCCACCGGTACCAATGTAACTTTGTTATATTTACTTTGGTCGCTCAGTGCGACGCGTTGCGGGAGCAGTTTGAAAGTAGCTAGGTATAGCGAGTGAAGTGTGCACTGTCAATCTAGATGGTGGGTATTCGTTTCCTCAGGCCGGCATAGCAGAGGCAACTGCTGCCTGTAGAGATTTCACTGTAGTAGCAGTTGTTTCTGTTCATGAACCGCACTCTAGCTTTACATTGGGTAGAGAGTTGTCATATGCTGAGCTACACTAAAAAAAACTCAAAATGCATCAGATCCATTGCCTTAAGATATTATAAAACTTACTTATAAAGCTCCTGTATATATTTAACATTTTCAGGAATAAAATCTTCTAATTGACAACGATTGTGAAGTAATAAGAAATGTGGATTATTATCACCACTATTGTTTGATTCGCCGCTATCTTGTGAGGTCTGTGTATGTGGCGATGATAGAGAAGGTTTTAGCATTTCCGCTGCTTGAATGTATCTGAAAGATCATCAAAGATTATTCTCAGTATATGCCAGGTGTGAAGTAATCAACGCACTCTATTTATTTATATATCCCCTGGACGACGTGTGTAGGCATGGGAAGAGTCTCCTGGCCTTCCTGAGACACTGCTGAGACAGGCTAAAGATGCACAATCAAAAGGCAGAAAAGAACTATATAACCAAAATATTACCTTAAAAAATTATAATCAGTAAACCAATCTTGTACAGCAATCAGAACATGGCAAATAGCCATTAAGTAAGAAGTTATTTGTAGACATTCTACTGTGAATGTGTTGACACTGCGAGCTATGATTGAGGAAGACAATGAACTTTCTTCCAAGAGGGATGGAGACCACAGCGGCTGGCAATCTAGGAGTATGATGCGGTCGTCCGTTATATACATGTCTATGCCTGGAATGTACAATTAATTGACACCTACTGTGTTGTAGTTAGCATGGTAGTCAGTTATGCTAGAGGTTTTTTGTTTTTTTTTTAAATAATTATATAATAGATTGGTAGGTGATCACACCATCCTTGATACTAAGCTCAAAACAAAGGCAAAACAAAGGAAAAATGCTATGGCGTCTTGCACCATTCATTGACAATGCAAACCTCCTCATTATACCTGGTGATACCTCCATGTGACTAGGTTATTTCACATAAGTGGTGGTACTACCTCTGACAGACTGAGTTAATAACCATCATCAGTCTTCCTACCACTCTTTATTTATGTAGCTTTATTTGTCACAGGATACAATCCACACCCAAGATTACGTCAGAGAGACCCCACAGAGTTGGCTATGTCAGTGAGTTCCAGTGCACTGTATAGATCAAACTGTCATTATATGGCAATCAAAATTTATAATAATTTGCCGATTGATATAAAGCTTTTGCCGAAAGAATGTTTTAAGAAAGTACTTTATAATTGGTTGTCACAGAAATGTTTCTATAATGTACAAGAGTTTTTAGATCATAAGTATTGACTAAATTAAATTATATTGACATTAGATCCAGTAAATAAATAGATTTCATAGATTTGACATACTGGTAATAATAATAATTTCTTAATTGACATAGTAATTTAAATATAATATTGTTAATATACATACTATATTATTTGTATAAATAATATAGTATATTATTTGTATAAATAATATTGTTTGTATAAAATTTTGCATGCCGCAAAATGTGGCGGAACATGTGGACAAATTGTTATTTAAGACCCTTTTACCATGTTTCATGCAATAAAGATTTTCATTTTCAAAAAAAAAAAAAATGCTGAGGTCCATTTGCACCAAAAGCCCCATTAATGTTACTTATACGGCGACGTTTACCCGTTAAACGTTTACATTTCCTCCGCATGCATTGCACCATCATCACGGCTGTCATTTTTGTCACTAACTTTAATGCTAACCGTAACCAGCAAATCTTGGATAGTTAAAGTAATCGTCAAACCAATGTCACTAACGTCAAATGTATGAAAAGAAGCCAAATATGTTTTTCTATTATTATTCCGGGTTCAGCCACCCTTTTAACAATAACAATATGAATTTACACGATATTGCAAGGAGTAAATGTAAACCATTAACAGTTACGTCACCGTAAAAGTAATAGTTCAAGTAACTTTAACGGGTCTTTTGGTGCAAATGGACCTGAATGTCCTTCCTGTGATAGTGTTGGAGAGAGGACTAAAAAAAAAAAATTATGTATCAATGCAATTAAGACAAAACTAGAGTATATACATTGTATTATACCTTTTGTACAATGAAGTCCTTTCTCAATCTGATCAATATCTTGCATTTTGAACTTAAAATCATTACTCTCATCACATTTCTTAGAATCATGTTTCTCTATAAAACTGAGACTATCCATAGGTACAATAATTGCATTTTCTTCAGACAAGACTGATGGTTGGGTGATTTCATGGGATGTTAATATGCTATCACAGATACCATCAAAATCTTTGTCATGTGCTATTAAATTCATTATCATGGATTTTCCAACTCCTTGAGTACCTGGAATGATACAGGAGCACAGTTGAGCAGCCATGGCTAAATGCTACTTTCGAATGTAACGCCCGTGAAGTGACCTTGTCGTGTTTCGAGAACAGTTTGAAAGTAACGAGGTATAACAAGAGGAGTGTGCATTGTCAATTAAGATTGTGCATACTCGTCTCTTCAAGCCGGCATGGCGGTGGCGACTGCTGCCTGTAGAGATTTCTCAGTAGTAGCAGTTGTTTCCGTTCATGGACTGCAACAACACTCCGCCTGATGTAAAGCTAGAGTGCGGTTCATGAATGGAAACAACTGCTACTACAGAGAAACCTGTGCTGGCAGCAGTCACATCTACTATGCTGGCTCGAGGAGATGAGCATGTACCATCTGATTGGCAGTGCACATTCCTCTCATTATAACTGTCTCGGTTTGCCCTAGTAACATATAGTTATTTGTATCTTACCCATTATTCCAACAACTAAGTAATTAGTACATGCATCTTGTAAGAATTCTACAGCACTACTGTTAAACTCCAAATTCTCATCCACCAATTTAACAGGTTCTTTCATTTTAATTATTGTTTGAATTTTTTGCTCTGTAAAGTTTAATATGAAGAATTAATTTATTAAGTATGACAGAGGAAAAGTTACATTCTTTATAGAAATCTTAAGCATGACATCTATTAGAAGATAATCAAAATCTCACTTTGGTTATGGTTATTAGCCCAGTTTGCCATCCTGGGGCAGTACTACCACTTTCCGTGATGTGACTTTGTCACGTTTTGAGAATAGTTGAAAGTAGCCGGGTATAAGCCGGCATAGTGGAGGAGATTGCTGCCTATAGAAATATTTCTGTTGTAGCAGTTGTATTCATTTATGGACCGCACTCCAGCTTTACATCAAGCCCAGTGGTGTCACATACAGAGCTATGATAAAAAAAAGTCATCATGAACAAATTGCACTTAATTGTCATTTGTAGGTCAGAAATTCTGCTCCTAACTAGTGGACCCAGTTTCATGCTTTTTTTTGTTTTTATCCTTCCCTCTCTGGAAGGGTGCTAAGCAGCCTATCTGATCAGCTGGCAAAATCTTGATACCTCTAATGCCTCAGTCTTTTTGTTGTGATTGTGTCATCGGGCTACTTGGCCAACTTGTTTGGGTAAATATAAGTAAGCAATTTTTGTGATTTTTTTACCAACCAATGATTTTCTTTTCCTTGTTTTCATTCTGAGCAATTTTACTTGGCTGTGTATCATCTTTGTCTGTAGTTTTAGGGCTATTAGGACGTTGGTCTTTAGGAGTAGATGGTTCGCGCGCTTTTAGCAATATTGTTGGAGGCTTTTCCCTTTCAGTTTTCTCCTTTGATGGCTCCTTAGATGTTTCTCTGTCTGATTTCAAAATTATTGGACGTTTGACTGGTGCAGTTTCCTAAATAAAAATATTCATGCACTTATCAATTTTTTTTTGTTGTTATCTACATAGGTATGTCGGTTATTAAATTAATAAACTTACGAACCTTTGTGGTAAGAGTAATAATTTTTTTTTTCTTATCCGCCATTATAGTATTGTTTGGTAAGAATTTATATACTAAGGTCATACATAGATCAGCCAATTTATAGCAGTGATGATGGCAAATAATAAACAAAGATATATTCGTAGTATTACTATAAAAGATTCTGCGGTACATAAAACACGGAATAGCAGGAAAATAATAATAATAATAATGACAGTAATGACACTAAAACACAGACTATATAGTACTATGCACTAAAGTCATAGACAGACATTTATCTATATTATTTGTGTCTATATTTTTGTTTGTAGGAAGCGACCCTATTGGTGGAGAGATTATATTTACGTCGTAAGAACGTAAATGTAAACTTATACTCGGACCTCTGAAGACGTGGCTGTATGGCTTTGATCCCTTTGCCTTTCCGCGATTTTATTTTAATTTTGACAGCTTATTTAGCATTTTTTGGGGTGCATTTTTGTTCAGACGTAGTTCGAAAATAATTATGGATCGAATGTTAGAAAAGTGTACTATATTATTTCTCTATTTAAGTTTTATTAATGCAGCTGATGATGTGTGCATAAAAACAGGTTCATGCACATGTGTGTTTAGCAATGGGACTGGGTATGACTTAACTCCATCAGCTGGTAAAACGTTTTTTGAGGCGCAGCAGTACACAGTTAATGATAATTCTACATTGTTTGAATTACATACATACTATTACCATCCTTGCTATGACATCGCTCCGAAATTTCCTATAAATCCAAATGGTAACGGATCATGTGTCCAAGATTTGTCCGTAAGTACATTTATTTTTATTTAAAATAAGATATATAAATTGTGATATTAAATTTAAAGCCCAAGTGCACAATAGAATAATTCACAAATTGCTTTATCATCTTTCTTTGTTTGAATACAAATCGGTTTTATAGAATTATAAAATAATGATTTAAGATTTGTGCTTAATTTTAACAATGTATTTATTACAGCTATGCAGACTCGTTAATAAAATGTTGCCTATTAATAAAACAGCATATGATTATAAAATTGGCTCGTATGAATATTTAGGAGCTGAAAGAAAGACTCATTTCAGTAAGGATGGAAGATCTATAATTTATGATAATGCACCATCGTGAGTGATTTATTTATTTATTTATATTCTTTATATTGATATGAAAGGACAATGTTCATTTTCAGGCCCCCTTCTTTTCGAATAGTTAACAAAACAATATTCCAAAAAAATATCTTATTTTTTCACTAATTGATTTTAGAGTAATAAAAATTATATCTACATATCGTTTACCAATCAATACACAATGTTTAATTATGTAATTATTAAAGCATTTAATATAATAATAGCATCAAATATTGCATCAGAAAAAGGCTGATTACTCAACAACCTGTGTAAAAAATTAAAACTGATTGGTGATACGGAATGTAGATTTATTTCAACCAAAACATGGACGAACTTGAGAAAAAAAAATTGTGGGCCCATTTCTCTTAGGTGAATGGGCATTCTCCTTTGTGTGACGTAATTTTTGGATGGCCCCTAAACACTAAGTTGACACTCTTATAGCAATAGATGTGGGTCATTTCTGTCCCAACCTACCAGCAGTTGGCGAGATGTAGAGGCAGGAAATCGTGTTTTGTTCGGCCATTATTGCTTATTTATATATTTTTTACAGTAGTACAGTTGTTATGCTGGTTTGTGCTGAGACTGAAGATAAATTACAAGTGTATTCATTAGAAGATCCAAATAAACTTGTAAGTATGAGAAACAGAAGGTTTTTTTTTTCAATTTAATTTGACTTGACTGAAATTTTATAAGCAAAGAGTGGTAGGCAGACTGATGTTGAGTATTATTCCAGTCCACCAATTAAATGTAATACCCATAAAGTGACTGAATTCATATTGTTATTGTTAAAAGGGTGGCTGATGCCGAAAAAATAATAGAAAAACATATTTGGCTTTTTTCATACATTTGATGTTAGTGACATTGGTTTGGCGATTACTTCTTTATCCAGCCAAGATTCGCTGGTTACGGTTAACGTTAAAGTAAGCGTCAAAAATGACAGGCACGATGATGGTGCAACTCGTGTGGAGTAAATGGTTTACATTTAATGTAAATGTAATGGTTTAAGTAATAGTTAAAGTAACTTTAACGGGCCTTCTTGTGCAAACGGACCTAAGTTGGTAAATATAACGAGAGGAGTATGTACTGTCAACCTGGATCGTGCACATTAGTCTCAAGACAGCATAGCGGAGGCTACTTTCAAATGTTTATCTATGGTGGTTGTTCATTCACCTTTGAAATTGTTTTCTTTTCAGGTGCTAGCATTTTACTCTAGAAATGCCTGTATGAAAGAACTGGAACATCATGGCCGTTCATTTGGTTCTAATTTATTAATTATTTTCTTTACGATGACAATATTTTATCTAGTACTTGGAATTTGCACTAAGAAATTCCTAATGGGTGCAACCGGTATGGAAGTTATACCTAATATTACTTTCTGGACTGATCTGCCTAATCTAGTCAAGGTAATAATTATTGAGTAAAGCAATAGCTTAATAGGGTTCATTCAAGTATTACGTAAACATAAATTTAGTAATTTATAACATCCTTCCAGGAAAAAAAAAACTATCCCGACCTTCATCAAAAATAAGCAAAGCAAAGGTCCTCCCACTCCCTCTTTGGCATTTACTTAATGTTATTAACCACTTGACAGTTTTCCCCGAACTTTTCTCGAGGATGACATTTTGTCTTTGTTTTAACTTCTGGATCATCGTCACCACTACATTTGATTGGCAGACATTTTATATAAGTAGTAAACAAATATAGACCTACTTGACAATGCATGCTATACTACCTTTTGAGTAAATTTATTGTAATTAACAACATAATTGTATTAATAAATGTAATCAAATAAAAAAATGACAATTTTTTACCTCTTTTCTCAAATAAATCTGACTGTTAAGTGATTAATTATTATTATTATTATTGAATGGCCCCATAAAGTTAAAAGATAAAGATAAAGAAATTATAAGAGTTTTTACAAATTAAAATTATTTCTTTTCAGGATGGCTGGGCGTTTGCACTGAGTGGCTTTAAGCTTCCTCCTCGAAGCAGTACGGCACAAACCAGCCCCAATCCAAATACCTATGATACCATATAACATCCAACTGATGACCTAGTACATATAATTCAAGGCCGACTTGTATTTGAATTCTACTAAAGGAGAATGCCCATTTTTGGGCCCACTTGATAACTAATAGTTTGGTAACAAAACTATATTCTAAAATAATATCTTATTTTTTATTAATTCATTTTAATTATATCAACACATCATTTACCGATTAATAGACTATGTTTAAATATATAAAACAAAGATATCATCATTTAATAAAGCGTTTAATAACCTCAAGTATTGCATCAGAAAACATGTAATTACTCAATAACTCCTGAAAAAATTAAAACTGATGGAAAAAAGGAATGTAGGTTTATTTTTCTACAAAATTAACTCGAAACAAATCATCGACAAACTCGAGAAAAAAAATTGTGGGCCCATTTCTCTTAGGCGAATAGGCATTCTCCTTTATAACATGTCTATTTGACATCTCTTTAGACACAGACCACTGAAGCGTATTATATGGACGCGTAGTTTTCTTATATTTTACGTGTATTTTTTTATGATACAGTTACAGTGGCGCGCAGTTAATATCAATTTTGTTAAAGATGTGTTACTATAACGTCACAATCACAATTAGTCTGATGTGTAAACAATAAAAGGCGTGACAATTGTATTGTATTGTATTGTAAACAATATGACTTATAATGCAACAGTCAAAAGGTTGGCATTCATTAGAGAAGAATCAAGTCAATTCAATAAGTCAAGAAGAGTCGACGATTGTAATGTAGTAAGTTAGCTTCTTCCTAAGGGGGCCCATTGACAATCCTGCAGGGTAGTCCGTTGCGCAGGACTGTGAATCTAGATGGTGCATACTCTTCTCCTCAGGCCGGCATAGCGAAGACGACTGCTGCCCGTAGCTATGTTCTCTGTAGTAGCAGTTGTTTCCGTTCATGGACCGCACTCTAGCTTTACATCAGTGTTGTCATATGTCGAGCTACAATAAAAAAAACTTAATATATACAATTTTGTAGGGAATGTAACTTTTTGCGAGCCTAGTGGATGCCAATCATATTGTTAATTCATCTTTAGTGATGTGTCATGTGATTGTAATTAACCGAATGTGATATTAATTAAACATATAAGTGAGCTGATTTTATTTGCAATTTCACAGTTAATTAATTAATTTAATTTGGACCGATTACTATAAAAAATACAGAACTTCATAAGCGTGCCAAAAATAAATATATATTTGGATGTTGTATTATTGCAATTTTTGCACAGCACATAATTCAAAGCACTTAGCTTATAAGAAATCGAATTTCTAGTACATTAGTATCAGTTTAATTTAGAAATTAATTTTGTATAGCACTTTGAACCAATCATAAGTTTTTAAATTGTGTTTATTTTTTGTTATATTGGTAATAATGTTTTCCCTAATTCGCTATAGTATATTAAATTCCAAGGGCTAGAAGTATTGTGCATCGCCTTTGTGGAGACCATTATTTTGCACGCTTTTAATCATATGCCTCTGTGGAGAACAAGTTTTGTACAGTACGTCAACCGTCGCCTGCACAGGTTTCTTTGCTTCACCACACTCTAGCTCTATATCAGGCGGAGTGCTGCCACATGCCGAGCCACAAGAAAAAAAAAGTTTTGAGGACAGTACAACGGGTCGCTTAACAGTATTTGGTAGTAGTGATTGATGGGCCTATAAGAAAATAATTTGATAATGAAATTTAATATTTTCTATAACAATATTAACTTTACCATTTTATATAAATATATTATCTTTGAGAATATTTTATTAGAGATTCTAATAAAGTATAATTTATTAATAGTATTACAATTATTATTAATCATATAAGCAACTGAAAATATTGTAAAAATAATTAAATACTTACCTATAGTACGAACCAAATTTTATGGCGGCCCCGAAGTTAGGCACAAGTTGTTGCGCATTACACGAATTGAAGTATCAGCGGGGCTTAATGAAGGTTAGAGGGAAAGGTACACTGCACCGTCGCGCTATCCGTCTGCAGGATTTTTATTTATTTTTATTAGGTACGCCAACAATTTTTGTATTTTGACTAACTTCTGTTGCTCCGATTTTTTTCTTCCGATACAATAAAATGATCCATACATGAAACTGAGTCGAACCGCAATTCTTGTATAGTACCATAATTCTCTAAATGACAGTGGCTTGATGTGTTAGAAGTGTTTTATTTTTAATCGTTCGCATGTTTGTTCTATTTGATATAAAGTTAACTCTTTTTATTATTGTAAACTTGATTGTAACCGCGCGAAATGACGCCCGCAGCTAACTTCCGGGACGCCATAAAGTTTGAATCGACGTATACATACTTATTCTTAAAAATAATTAATTGATTTTCGTCCAGTGTTTTGCAATAAAAATCTATATCTTTCTAAATAGTTTTCGTTGTATACGTATTTTGTTATTATTTTTAAGTTCTTGTAAGTTTGTCTGATGTTAAACAAGGTTAGGGGTAGACAGAGCGGAATGTTGAAAAAGTAAACATGTGTGTATTGAACAGTGAAAGTTTTCGTCGTTGAAAGTCGAGATGTTTTCGACGAAATCTTTGTGTTACGATATTGTTTGTGCTTTGATGAAATTCGACATTAAATAACTCCATTACAATTACTTAACTCTGCAGTCTGCACTTTCACATAAATTTTAAAAAAAGTGGCTATAACACTCGTGTTGTCGCGTTTCGGGCTCAGTCTGAAAGTAGCCAGGCATAACGAGAGGAGTGTCAATCTGGGTGCACGTTTGTCTCCTCAAGCCAGCATAGGTATAGCGGAGGCGACTGCTGCCTGTATAAATTTATTCTATCTAGCTTAACATCAGGCGGATTGTTGTCACATGCCGTCGTGGGATTTTGTAATTGCAATGGAGTGTGAAGATTGAATCTTCGAATGTCCGATAACGATAACCGATATGTGATCAATTTGTGGTTATACATATGTCCACGGTGCCCGATAGTTTTAATCGCATCCGATCGCCGTTGTTTTGTTTTTGTGTCGTATGTCTACGAGATCTGCGGGCTCTAACATCGGTCGCCGATATCGGTGTAATGAATCCGACCGCCGACATATCGTTGTCGTTATTTAGAGCGAATGAAATTGTTTGAAATAAATATAAAGTTTGTTAAATTTAAACACAGAGAAATTAAAACAGACCTGTTATCGAGATAAAGTTTAATTTTCTTAGTTGTCTTCTTAAACTTTGTTGTTTCTGATACTTTTGCGTCGGATTGTACCGTATTTATGATTTGAACTCTACAAAGTAAGTGTAAAAATCGTTAATATTATAGGAAAGCACACACATTGCACACATATCTTTCTCCAGTGTTTTGTTACTATCTTTATTGTTTTTTTTTTGTGAATAAAAAGTAATAACTAAATTAAAGTGTTTTATTTTTGTATTACTCGGTAGCGGTTAAATATCTACAGCGCCTAGGTTAGCACCTCAAAATGTTTCGATTGATACAATTTTTTTAGTGCAGTACTTGAGATGTGACGCGTCGGGGTTAAATCGGGGTGAAGGCACCTATGTAATTAGACCTATTTTCGAATCAATCAAAAATCTCAGCTAGTGTTTTTGTTATTTTATGTCCTCTGGTTGCATTTCAAGTCTGCCGATACCTAGTTTCACATTGCACTATGCATTGACAGGGCATGCTCCTCTTACGCAGATTTGAGTTTTTTTTTCTGTTTAATTTTCATCATTATAATAAATCCATCATTCTAATACGCTAAAAATGTATAACAAAAGACAATGCATGTAAAATATTTATTTAAACATGAAATATTAGAGGTCGTCATTTGTTTTTCTTATCACAGTAAGATTTGGTCGTTTCATGATTCCTGTAGATCGCTCTTATTGTATATGAAATCCATACTGTAAAACAATAATAAAAAATATTAATATCTATTTTATGATTTAGCAATATTATCTATAAGTACCTTTTCAGCGTTTTGAGTTACACACTCGAAAAGATGTCCAGCTCTCTCACATCCTTTGTCACCATCCGAAATACTCTCGTCGTTTACTGTAATTTAAAATAAATTGCTAAAACAACGAAAACAATAAGTATAGATACGAAAATTGTGACATCAATTGGTGGTTAGCCAATATTAGTAGAAGTCGTATGAAGTAGCGAGCGAATCCCGAAATAGTGTAATAAGAAATCGCTGCGAGCTCAAAGGCGGTATTGTGACGGAGTATTGTGGTTGGATTATTTGGAAAGGATGGATAAAAGGAGATTAACAAAAAAGATTTATTGTGCGAAAGTGGATGGCAGTGTCGGAAGGAGGCGCTCTAAGAAGACATTTCTCAGTCAGTTTGTTCAGTTGCTTAAAAAGGGTCAGATGAGGAGCACCCTCAATCGACGCGCTTTATGAGGAGAGTAATGGATGTGGTCGAAGCGATATGTAGAGAGAGGAGTCGCTGGTGCTCCATGATTTCTGCCTGCCCCAGTAGGAACATGGCGTGAATGAAGTAGTAGTAATATGATGTTATAAAAAAATCGGGTCTGGATGTTTGTTATATGTATTGCTATGATACCTATAATAAGCACTTAGCACTGTATGTATTAACATTATATTTTAAGTACTAAGTATTTGTAAATTAGCAGTAATAAATGAGAATAAAATGTAAAATAAACCTGCCTTTAGCGCACAAATCAAATAATTTCTTAGAATTTTCAACTTTACTTGGTTCAACATCCTTGTCTGCCATTTCATGAGCCCCTTTCACGTTGTACATTCCTTTCTCATCAAGCTGAAAATTAAATGTGCAACAGAGAAATACACACATTAAAGTTGTAGTGATTTTTTAAAAAGCCCGGCATGTAACTTAAGTGCTCTCGATGTTGTTAGACTGCGGATCATGAGCGAACGACTGCTGTCTACGAATCGAGATACATGTCGCTTGTGAGTGGCCGTGGTGTACCGGTAGAGGACAAACTTTGTTATGGTAACCAGTGCCGTCTTTTGCAGTCGAGGGGCTCTAGGCTCACAATACTTGGGGGCCCATGTAAAAAAAAAAAAATCCATTTTTTTTCACACATACAGTATTATTTAAAATTCGTATAATTTCTGCTTTAAATTTTATAATGAATAAATTTCGTAGTACAATGACAGAAAAAAGATTAAATAGTTTATCATTATTGTTTATTGAATACGATGTTTTAGAATTAATCGATATAGGTGAAATTATTTCTGACTTTTCTCATGAGAAATTAAGAAAAAAAATTATTTACCAATAAAAAATTATAAGTATTATTTTTGTACTTTTTTTCATTTTACCTTGAATTTTTTTTTGTGTGAAATTGAAAAAAAATTTGCTTCTCAGAGTCGGGGGCCCCCAACCGTGCGGGGCCCTAGGCTCAAGCCTATAGAGCCTATGCATAAAGACGGTACTGATGGTAACACTACTTTAGTAAGGTATTAAAACTAGCAACTAGTCAAAGATGCTAATAATAATCAAAATAAAATAATCTGCTATGATTTATAACTGCTTTTAAAGTGTATTGTCTTTAGAACCATGGAAGCTTACCCAATTGGCTTTTTTATAAAGACATGCTAGGAAACATTTCGCGGTCTCAGTTGGAGGTAATATATGTTTGTGTAGACTCTCCATTTCTTCAGGATTAATGACATGGGTTTTAGTACATTCAACACTTAATTCTATAAAATATAACTTTATTTCACCTTCAGTTTTCGCCTGAAATATATATTTAAGTCTTACTATCCACGGAGAGATCTCATTACTTTCTATACCTCTGTCCAGGGGTTTACAATTATTAAATTTCAAGAAAATTAAATTACAAGAATAATCACTCATCAAACTAACCGTACAACCACTTTTTTTTTTTATTGTAGCTCGGCATGTGACAACACTCCACCTGATGTAAAGCTAGAGTGCGGTCCATGAATGGAAACAACTACTACTACAGAGAAACCTGTGCGGGTAGCAGTCGCCACCACTATGCCGGCTTGATGAGACGAGCATGTACCATCCTAGATTGACAGTGCACACTCCTTTCGTTGTACCTGGCTACTTTCAAACTATTCCCGAAACGCGACAAAGTCACTTCACTTTTTACCTGTATAACAAATACAAAACCAGCGATAAAAAATATTTGAAATAATTTATACATTTTTAAATGAATTAAAATGTTTATTGTTAAAATGGTGTAATAAGTACCACGTTGCAACTAATGTTGTATATTTTGTTATGAACTCTTTTTATAGTTATTGAAACAAAATTAGTAAATAATTATCATTTTTATCGTTATAATACAATAATAAACATGATACGGTCTCGGACGTTCCAATTTTTAATAATTTTTATGTGATTAGTTACACTTCGCTGTGTGTGTCATTACTAATCAAAATATAATATTATTTTAGTTTAACCTTGTAGCGTATGAAAACCATTATAATTATTTGATGTACATTGATAGCTCAGGTTAATGTTTTGTTTGTTAAGAACTGAATTTATATATAAAAAAAGAAATTGATTCAATCGTTGATCTAAAATACCTTAATTTTTATTTACTCTTACTCTATTTACTCCATATTACATATAATATTATTCCAATTACTTTAAATTTTGATTAAATATTCTTTATAATAAGAATTATATTTCGTTTAACCAAAAATGCACTCACGATTCAGTAGCTTTTACTTGATTTTGGTTTATGAAGTTACATTTCAGACCGAAACTTCATGAGTTCTCAGATCCCCAACTCAATAAAAGAGTTAATTTGCGTTGTAATGTGATAATTATTATTTACAATTGTTGGAAAAAAATAAAATCACTAATTGTAGTTCTTCTGAGGAAGTAACAAATTACTTTGTAATACTCGTTGTTCTTTTTTTTCTTAGTCTATATTTTAGGTACATTAATGTAATATTATAGAATTCTATAAATAATAGTACATTTGTCATTTGATATGATAATCACTATATCATCAAGTCTTTTGTCTTAAATTTGTTAAACACGAACTAAACTGGATTAAATTAAAATATTTTATATTTTATTACCTAGCCGCGATTACGATGGCTGTAAAGCTTCCGAAACATCAGATTAAAATAATCAAAAATAAATGGGATCGTAAACTGCATTAAATTACTTAATTAGAGAAAATATGCTTTAAACTATTGTAAAGAGATATTTTATACGGAGCGTTCATTTAAATAATCTATATAGAATAAATCTATTAAGATTAGGCAAGAGAACGAAAGATTTCAGCTTGAGTAGAGTTAGGAATAGGAGAGGAGAAAAGGTTTTTACATTATAAAGATCTCTATAATTTTCTGTATTTTATTTTTACGGCAGTATGAACTCTAAACTTCGACAGTGAGTGGATGGAGCCTGCAAGGAGCCGTGGAAGAAAATAATTATAATAAAACGAGTTTTAATTATGGAAAGTAAAATATGTCTTTATTAAAGTTGTATATACATTTTGTAGTATGGAAAGCTGATTCACACAAATCCTTATAACGTTCGGCTGAAATAAGAAACGAATGTTTTTGAATGCATTGAAACGTCCTGGTTACTTAATTAGTGAAATGTATAATTACTATAATAAAAAAAATATTAGTGGTTGATTTATTTATATCTTTACTTTGTAAAACGTATTGCAAAGTTACTTACGAACTTTTTTACAAGATGTTAGTGCTTCTTTAGCAGGCTCCTTTATTTCAACTGGCAATAACATATCAGCTTGTTTAATTGCTGCTTCATAATTTATTTTACCATTTTTTATCTGAAATATATTTACGTTTTGTTACCATTATTTCAATAATTTTTATAACATTTAGTAGATTCCGTACTGCCCCGTGGCTAGCCATTCTTTGACAGTGTCATATGGGGGGCGCTGTAGGAGTTTCTGGTCGCCCATCAGGCGCGTCTTCATGTGGTGGATAGAGCGTGAACAAAAACCAGCAAGGGTCTCTCCTCTGGTTACACTCTGCTTTCAGAGAAGACCTGTCTTGAGTTATCTCTTACGCCCCGAGAGAATAGCGGTAGCCCCGGGGTTGGACTTTAGCTTTAATTATTGTCTCTATGGATTATGGATAGTTTTACCGCATTAGCCATTTTCATAATGCAAGCCATGTAACACATCACCGGTTTTTCTTCAATAAATATACCATCTTTTATTGGATCAATTTTCTCTGTAAAAATAGATTCAAACAGTTTAGCATGTGCTCGTAGCACATGTTTTGTAGAACATATTTTTATTAATTTTGTTGTATTTACCATCTTCAACGTTATTTTTCGGTTGACAAGTTTTTCTCATCATTGCCCCTGTTTGTCTTATTTGTTTCATTGTCATCTGTAATTTTTTTATGTTGTTTATTAAAAAAAAAACAAAATGGTATACTTTGTTTTCGTATTTATTATTAAGACGACGATTTTAAATATACTCGTAAAGAATTAGCTTTTTAAATTATAGACTACTATAATATTTTGACGTCTGAGCTTTTTGAGCGTTTTGAAACGTATGACGAACTATTTAAAAGAAGTGTACACTGATGTATATACTGTAAATGGAAATAAACTTATTATTTATAACTTACGGCATTACTAACAGTTAAATAAGTTAAACATTTTAATATAAATATTAATAGTATCATTGTTAAACTTTTATAACATTATTTTTTACTCGATAACCGCCATTCAATTTTAAAAAATTCAAATGGACCGTGTAACAAGTATTTATAGGTACTTACTTGCTTCATTAGTGTTTCGAACGTTTAACACCTACTTAATTAATCAATTATGTTATGATAACCATGAATTATAACTTTGTTGGACATGTTGCGTTTTTTAAACTAATATGTAATACCTAAGAGATATTCTTTACAAATAGCTGCTAATTTAAGTTCGTTTTCAAAATAATTGTCCATATTCTATTATTAATATAGTATATTGTCAAAGAAAAAAATAAAATAAAAAAGATTTCGATACTGTTCGACCGGACCGGATTATTATTTTAAAAATATAATAATATTATAAAGTATTGTTTAATAATATAAAAAAGTAAAGTAAGTAATATATTGTCACCCTAATAATGAAATTGATCCAAATTACCTAGTTTAGTTCGTAATGCACAAGAATGTAAATTAATTACGATATTACTTGGTTGCATTTTGCACTAGGGTCATGATGGGAATCAAAAAAAGGTATATAAAAATTAGATTAGAAGATTAAAATAATAGTTTTTTGTTCGTTTCTGAAACGTGCCTAGTTGCCTAAAGGATACTCTGTCACTGAAGACGATCTATATGTTCTGTCTATCCTGTCGTCATGATAGTTGAATTAATAGTAATTTTCACGTTAGTGTCAAAACAGTTTTATAAAATTACAGGTTTATTGATGATATAGTACGTAAAAGTTGTCACAATGTATCTATGTATTATAATAGCAAATAATTGGCTTACATTTATTATTATCTCGCTATTAATTAGTAATTTAATTTCTTATAGCATATAAAAGTAGAGGTTTTTGTTTACATAAGTTATTTATGTTAAAATGTTGTTAAATAATCTTATAAAATTTCTTGCTTTAGAGAGTTTATTTTTGTGCGTTGCTGGGGTAATATTTAGCTTATTTTTTGCATATAAAATATAATATATGCGGCTTACAATCGCATTTATTATGACTATTTTATAAGTTTCAAAGTTTTGCATAAAATTTTAAAAATTTATTATAGTTATCATGTGGCCCTTTGAAAGTAAAAAATATAAATAATTTTATTTTATATCTGTTCTTTTTCATAAAGCTAGTTCTTTTTATTATAACACGTACACAATTTTTTCTATAATTTTTTTTACTTGATATTAATTTCAGATGACAAGGCAGCAATTAAAAAACTCAGGAAAGATTATGAAAAAATCTTGTATGCCTAAAAATAATGTCACAGAAGGTAAAAATGTTAAGATATTATTAATAATTTTAATACGAGTATACAAATTCTCATTTTTTTTTATTATTAGAAAAAGTTGGTGAAATTGAAAATGGAAAATTTCTGGAAGAGCGTGATGTAATGTGTTACATAGCCTGTATTTATACAATGATGCAAGTTGTAAGTTTCATTTATCTATTTTTTATAGTAGTCCGACATGACATTGTTACTATTGCTAACATTGCTACTAAGAAAAAATGTCAGTCCCCTCCGCTATGCTGACTTGAAGAAGGCACACTTCTCTCGTTATAGATAGCCAGCTATCTCTAGTTTATCTCGTTTAATACAGCCAACATATATCTATGACTAAAGTAACTTTCAGCCAACCTCAAAGCTGTGATTAAAATTTCCTTTTGTAGGTTAAAAATAATAAAATGAATCAGGAGGCGATGTTAAAACAAGTCGATATGATGTTTCCACAAGAAATGAAGGAACCTGTAAAAGCTGCCATTAATAGCTGTAAAGATGTGTGTAAGTATTTAATTTAGGTATAAAAGGGTATAACGAGAGGAAAGCATAGCGAAGGCGACTACTACTCTCTCAACTGATCAGGAATAGCAAAGTTATATTTAGAAAAATATGTCGAGTACTGATTTTAGACTTATTTATTCTAATTAGATAATATCTCGTGTTGAGATGGTTAGGTGTTATATACAGAGGCCTGAGTATGAGTTTATATTTACGTATTCACTGCGTAAAGTGAGTCCTCTCCACTAGTAGGACCGCTTCATTTGAATTTTTTTTAGCTTGGCTGTAGTATATTTAATTACTCATTGAAAAATATTCAATAGATGTAGTATCAAGTTCTTTCAATCCAATTTCTCTGGTCTTGAACACGACGAATTTTATTACCTATTTGTGCCATGAGATTTTGGTAGACCTATAATATAATTTATTCTTATTTTAGCTAAGAAATACAAGGATGTATGCGAGGCTGCCTATTGGTCTACGAAATGCGTTTATGAAAAGGATCCACAAAATTTTATATTCCCTTAGGAATAAACTCTGAATCTAACTCTTAGAAGTTTTTTTTTACCTAAATATAAAGAAAATAACAAAGTAGAACAATAAGATACATTGGTACTTATTTGAAGACGGAATCGAATCGAATACAACTTTTAGATCTTATTTAAGAGTTGACAATTAAAAATTCTTTCTTAATTCTGATTTTTTTTGCCTTAAATGCTGGGTTTTGGGGGACGAATATGAACTTTCTTAAGTATTTTATTCATGATATTTTTATTTTACCATGATTAAAACGACCTTAGTTTACCATCTGACTTAAGTCAGAACTGAAAACCGGCCGCGGCCCTAAGACTTATTTTTTTTTACGATTTTAACTTTGTTTTATGAGTTTCAATTTTCAAAGCAATAATATCGTTTAAAAATAGTAGTGTCTTTTTTAGGCAAACAATTAGGCTGCGTTAAGTCAGTTATTATGTACATCCTTAACTATAGAGTTGAGAACTGTTTAAGAGACCTACCTATACTTAACTCGATTTTATGTCAAAAACAAATGTATAAATATAAGTTTCCTTTGTTAAATCTCGTAAATGTTCGTTTTATGTGAGGTCATATTTTTGTGAGTTTAGTTACTGGTAGAAATGCGCCACTTTAACTCAGTTTTATTCTTAATATCTCTTGTTATTTTACATTCTACTTATGGGGTAAGTGTTGATACATCGTTTATTCTTTTTAAATAATCAAATGTTTACTATATACCATTATATCGTAGATGACACGAGTACAAATGAAAAAAACTTTAAAAGTTATGAAAAATCAATGTATGGGAAAAAATGGAGTAACTGAAGGTATTACTGATATATTTTTTAAATTTAATACATATACCTACAACATAGATATACCTGCAGGCAACTGTTGAGCGTCAGCGAAGATCAATCATAAATCTATGACCTACAATTAAAAAAAATGTATTCAATAAAAACAATAAATTAATAAATAAATGTTCGGGTATCAATCAGACATTGGGCAGTTGCACCACCATCCTCTGTGCCGTCCTTCGACGTAGAGAGGGACACCGTTGAGGTTTTAAGGAGTTAAGGAGGTGTTAAGGAGTACGGAGGAGTCCGACATCTACAAAATATTTCCCACATAAAAAGAGGTTACAATTTTATTTGTGTTTTCAGATGATATTGGTTCAATAGAGCAAGGGGTCTTTAATGAAAATAGAAAAGTTATGTGCTACATAGCATGTGTTTACAAATCTTTAGGTGTGGTAAGTTTACCGAAAACACTATCTTTAGTTTAATTTTTTAATTTTTAGTTTAATTTAAATAGTTTAAATTTATTTTATCCTCACATTTTTTAGGTTAAAAATGATCGTCTTAATCATGAAGCTGTATTGAAACAAGTTGACACATTATATCCAACTGAAATGAAGGAACCAGTAAAGGCTTCTATAGCCAAATGTACTCATGTCCGTAAGTGTACTTTTGACTTGAAATATGAACAAAACTTCTAATTAACTTTTAAATCCCCCTGGGGTTAACCTTTTTGTATTTATAAAAAAAATATTTTGTTATAAAAATAATGCTTGATAACATTTTGGATTTGTAATGTACACCCGTGATTCTAATAGGGGTAGGCAGTTATTATAGAGTCCCAGCGAGTATCTTCTTTACCTACCACACTCACCTTCATTACTCTTATTACGCACGTTGGTTGAGGATGCACCTCATCTGGCTCTTCCTTAATTGACAAACAAACATAATTTCACATTTATAATATTAGTGTATTATAATTTCAGAGGATGATTACCCAGATGTGTGCGAAGCAGCGTATTGGTCTGCAAAATGTTTGTACGACAATGATCCGCCCAATTTTGTTTTTGCTTAAAAAATAGAGTTTGTTTATAATATATTTGTACGTTTTGTACGTCTTTTCTTTTTAATAAAGTAATATAATGTTTTATTTCTGTTCTTTTAACATTTCTTAATAATATTTCACGACATTTCGTGTGTTGTGTAAGTCTTCAGGCATATTTTAAACTTTATTAGGAATCCGTAACGTTATTTTTAAATAATATTTATGTAAAATTTTCAAATAAAATCTATATTAAAGATCAAATAATAAAATATATACAAAAAAGAAAATATATAAATTGAAAAACGTTTTATATAAAAAAATAATATCGTAATCGAAATATGAATCGTATTCCTTTTTGGCAATTTTTGTTATACATTGTTGTAATTATCAATGGTAATTTTTTTATTAATAAAATAACATTTTAATATCAAAACGCATAAGTTTTATCATCATCATATCTATAGGTCAAACCTAAAGAACCATTAAATACAACCTTAACCAATAAAAACAAAGTAAGTGATTTGTCAATTTTTAGTTATTATGTTGTTGGAAATTAAATAGTACATTTTACTATATAACATATATTTATACATAAACCACATGTAATCGAATATACGTTTATATGACTATAAAAGAGAGTTATTTAATTCTTTTAATAGAAAATGTATTAACAGACGACAGTTTATTAATCGTATACATTTATATAAAAACATTTATACACGAGTATCTCTATGATTGTAGATACCGAACAACTATGAAGAATTTCATCGAAATATTATTTAGTGTTTTGTTATTTGTGATTTACTTTGGTAATTCTTATGGGGTAAGTGCATCCATTTAATATTTACTATGGTAGATACCACACGGATATTTGGGAGCTCCAAATGCAAAAATACTCTTTAGGTCTTGAAAAAGAATGATATTTCATAGAGCTATGTTTAATTTTTTTTACTCAGTCTTTTATTGGCATCTATTCTAAGTAAAAAATGTGTTACGGAGGTCGTTTCATCGCTGTGTTTATCAGCGTTTGAGCACTACAATTAAATATTTCTACTTAAATTAAGCAAAACACTAAATAATAAAAAAATATATAAATAATTCCTAAATAGAATTAATATAATTTTTCAAATATTTCTTAAGTTTTGTCATTGCTATAATGACAGTAAAAGTTTTTTTTTTCAATTAATAGATGACAAGGGCCCAATTGAAAAATTCTGGAAAATTAATTAAAAAAACCTGCATGCCAAAGAATGATGTCACTGAAGGTGAGTTAATTAAGTAAGTTCGAATCATAGAGATACTAGAGGAGCAAACCTCATACATCTGTCATGAAGAAAGCCGCTTCAAACGATTTGACAATGTTGCAGTCAAGTCTGACAGAGAACCTAAATGTGACTGTGGCCATGTTTTCTCTCGCGTCACATTGGGAGCGTTATTGCACATCTAGTACATATTAATGGTTTGAATGAAATAAAGTGTCGTAGGCAAACTGATGATGAACACAAGAAATCACCCAATGAGGAGAGATGGAATAGCTTCAAGTCTGCAAGAAATCGTGTTAATCAGATGTGTAGGAACGCCAAGCGCCAATATATACATAAAACCATCGAAACATGCACCACGCGTAATGTTTGGAAGTTTTTGGGTAGTCTCGGCCTTGGAAAAACCAAGGCTGGCCTTAATTATCCTGATCTGAATCTCAACGACCTTAATCTTCATTTCTCTTCTACTCCTATTTCCATCAATCCTTCTTTGAGAGACTCCACTATCATGCAAATTAACTCCAAAACTCTTCCCTTCAATGTAAGTTTTCAATTCCGCCCTGTGTCCGACTGTGAAATAGAAAAGATATTTAAATCCATAAGTAGCAAGGCTGTGGGTTCTGATGATGTGGGTCGTGTCCTTCTTGTTCCTATTCTTGATACCATTCTTCCTATTATAACACATATAATTAATTCTTCTCTTACTGCCGGATTGTTCCCTGAATTATGGAAAAATGCCCACATTGTCCCTATCCCTAAAAAATCGAACCCTAACTGCTTTACCCATCTACGACCTATATCTATATTGCCTTTTCTTTCCAAAATCCTAGAACGCGTAGTTCACCGACAGTTCAGTCTCTTTCTCAATAACTCTAACCTACTAAATCCTTTTCAATCTGGTTTCCGACCGGCCCACAGCACCACCTCAGCTCTCATCAAAATTACTGATGACATCCGGCTGGCCATGAATGACAAAAAACTTACTCTGCTCACTTTATTGGACTTTAGTAGCGCATTTAATTCTGTAGATCACGACATACTAATGGCGATACTACGATCACTCAATATTTCACAGAATGTGACACAGTGGTTCGACTCCTACCTTCGCGGACGGCGCCAGCGTGTCCGACTCGACAGTGCTTTTTCCAACTGGTGTCCGGTGAGCGCTGGTGTCCCGCAGGGCGGAGTACTATCCCCTCTACTATTTTCCTTATTTATCGATGCTATTGTCCCAGTTATTGCCTATAGTTCTTACCATCTGTACGCTGATGACTTGCAACTATCGCTAAACTTCAATCTCGACGACTTGGGTGATGCTATAACCAAAATGAACCGCGATTTAGAGGCAATACGCATACGGTCAAATGAACTAGGACTCCTGGTTAACCCAGAGAAGACCCAGGTCATGATCATGGGTACCAGGTACATGTTGGACAAGGTTGATCTGGGTTCCCTCTCTCCACTTTCTTTTAACACTGTCCCACTGTCCTTTTGCCAACGTGTTAAGAACCTTGGTCTACATATGACCTGTGATCTGTCCTGGGAATGCCAGGTGTCCGAAATCAGCAGAAAAGTCTTTGCCACCATGCACTCTCTTAAGCAACTTCAATACTTCATACCTTTCAAGGCGAAGCTTATGTTGGTCTCCACATTACTCCTTCCTATTATTGACTATGCTGACATATGCTATGCCGATATCAACGAAGATATGCTGAATAAGCTCGATCGCCTTCTAAACCTATGCATACGCTATGTCTATGGTCTGCGCAAATATGACCATGTCTCTCATTATCGCGAAGAGTTAAAATGGCTTAATATCCGCTCTCGCAGGTCAGTACATATATTGTCATTTCTTTATAATGTTCTTTTCAACCCGATGGCTCCTTCTTATCTTAAATCTCGCTTTGAATTTCTTTGCAACTCCCACGATCGCCCCCTCCGATCAACGCAAAATAACCAGATTAAAATACCAGCACATGCCACAAGCCGTTATGCACATTCATTCACTGTATCAGCAGCTCGTCAGTGGAACAAGCTACCACTGACTATTAGACAAGCCTCATCGATTGGAAGCTTCAAAAGTATGCTCACTAAATACTTTCTCCTAAGACAGAACTCTTCTTAACTCTTCTTCCTTTCCCTAACTTATATTGTGTATATTTATATTTATATTTGTATTTATGTATATTATGTTATATGATATGTATGTATTATATTTTAATAACAATCTTTTATTTTTACTTTATACTTAATTTATTAACTTATTCTATTTATTTTGTCAATATTTATTTATTTATTTCATTGCACTGTAGACATCTCCGCTCACACCAACAAAGGTTAGCTGGTAGACAATGCCAAAGGCATTAAGCTCGCCTATGTACAATTTATCATGTGCAATAAAGTGTTTTTTATTTTTATTTTATTTATTATGGTTTTCCCAGTCTGCCGTCCTGGGGTAGTACTACCACTTTCAAGTGTAACCGTATAACTTCGAGATGGTAGACTGGGTTTGATAGATTGTAAAACATATAATAGTTTTAAATTTAATTTAATTTTAGAACAAGTTGGAGAAATAGAGCAAGGGAAGTTTATAGAAGAGAAGAACGTGATGTGCTACGTTGCGTGTGTTTATACTATGGGACAAGCGGTAAGGTTTTTTTTTTTAATAATTTTTATCTTAAGCTACGAGAGTACAGAGTGGTGACTTTTACGTGTATCACCCCTGAAATGACCTAATCGCGAATTGAAATTAGTTTATGCACTGTCCTCCTCGACACGGCAAGAACACTTCCGGCGATGTGCAAGAATGTAAAGAGTCCTGGGAGATATCGAGTAGCTGCAGTGATACATATAAGTGGTATGGATAACGTGACCGTTATTTCTTTTCCTCAAAACGGGACATCAAGTTATAAATAACGTGTTTTAACCTATGTTTTCGTACTAGGTTTTTTTTATATTGAAAAGCTCGAAATACAATTCGAAAATATATTTTTACTACAACATTACATTCCCCAAATGAATATATCTACATTTTTTAAATGTTCAATATATGTGAAAAATACCAGAGAATCTAAAAGTGTGTTTTAACTTACACCGAACTCCCGTTTCTCTGAAAACGGGACAATTAAAAAAAAAGAAAGACAGGACAACGGGACGGGAAGCTTGCTTTGGGGACAACGGGACGGAGTACCCAAATACGGGACAGTCCCGTTGAAAACGGGACGTGTGGTCACGTTAGGTAAAGACCACCTCACGCACATCGTACGACCTACGAAGCCCGTGAGGAATCTACAATCTACATTTAGAACTTTGTTGACAGTTTTGATTTGTCTCCTCAAGCCGGCATAGCGAAGGTGACTGCTGTCCGTAGACATTTCTCTCTGGTAGTGATTTAAATCTAGTACTTCAATAAAGGTTAACGACAAACCTTGTTATGATATTTCTCGTTGTTGTGTTAATAATTCCATACAAAATATGATTAAATAAATGGCGTGTATCATTGATTTCAGATAAAAAATAATAAGTTTGTTCCTGACGCCATGATTAAGCAGATTGATATGATGTTTCCACAGGAAATGAAGGGACCGGTTAAGGCTGCTCTTGAGAAATGCAAAGATGTCTGTGAGTATTTATTACATTAATTATTCTAGGAAATGTATACGTCTGTTTACTTCAATACAAAAAAAGAATCGAAATCGAAATTAAAGATAAATTAGATCACCATTCCTTTAATTGGAAAAAAGGTTACTAACGCCCAGTCGACCACACTATATTTTAAAATAGATAGGGTACTATGTCGATTATTATTATAGTTTTTATTATATTTACGTATATTTTTTATTATTATGTATATTTTTAAAAGGAGAATGCCCATTTTTGGGTCCACTTGATACCTAATAACAAAACTGGTAACAAAACAATATTCTAAAATAATATATTATTTTTTTATTAATTAATTTTAATTATATCAACACAACATTTACCAATTAATAGACAATGTTTAATTACATAAAAAGATATATTCAATTATTAAAGTATTTAAAATAATAACAACTTCAAATGTTGCATCAGAAAACATGTAATTACTCAATAACCTGGGTGAAAAAATTAAAACTGATTGGTAATAAGAAAGTAGATTTATTTTTCTACAAAATTAACTAGAAATCATCGACATACTCGAGAAAAAAATTGTGGGCCCATTTTTCTTAGGCGAATGGGCATTCTCCTTTCATTTATTGAAAATAATTTCAAAAGAGATGTCGGTTGTCTCGGTTCGCATGACCACTGCACCGTCGCTGCTAAACCAACATTATAATATGATTTATTCTTTAATTTCAGGGAAACAATACAAAGATATTTGTGAAGGCTCGTTTTTCACTGCTAAATGTTTATATGATGCAGACCCCAAGAACTTCTTTTTCCCATAGAAAAATAAAATACTAAATTAAATAAAATCTCTTTATTTTAGACCATTGCATCCATATTTAGTATGTACATTGCATAATATGACAAAGATAGATTAGTATCGGTTACCAATTTTGTGAGATTTGAACACAGGGTTGATTAGAACCCACTCGCACCTTAGGTCCTCGTTTGTTAGGCCATTGTGTAAAGCAATAACACATCATGGTTAAGCATATTTCCTATACACTGGTTAAAATTAACGGTTTATAAACAGTAATTAATAATTAATTAGCAGTTAATCTTCGTATAAAACAAACAAAAGAACGCAAAATCTTCATTTAATATTGAAACTGTTTTTTGTAAGTGTTTTGTGTTTCTTATAAATGTTTTGCTGTTTTTTGTTTAAATATGGATAAATTATCCATTATATTGTCGATATTATTTTTATTTATTATTGAAATTAATGCAGTAAGTGTTCCTGTCAACATTATTTAATTTAAATTTTTTTTCAAAGGAATAGTTAATTAACATCAACTTTAATTGATTTAGATGACAAAACAACAGTTAAAAAATTCATTAAAGTTACCAAAGAAAACCTGTATGGGTAAAAATCAAGTTACAGAAGGTAAGGCAATTATTCTATTAGCGATATAGTCCTACACGAAAAGATCTCATATATAGAATACCTTAGAATTTTTTGTCATATTTAAATAAAGTTGTTTTTAAATACATTTATATCATAATTTAATAATAACTTTTTTAATGATTTTATTTTAACTTTAATTTATATGATATAATTAAATTATGGGGTAATTACATATTTATTATGAGGACCTATTCTGTCTTAGATTTAGACAGACAGCATGCATTGTAATTTTTATATGTACTCCACATAATATTACTTTTTTTAAATTTTGCGAGTAGTTTACTGTACTAAATAATTTTAATACTTTTAGATCAAGTCGGTGATATAGAGCAAGGACATTTTATAGAAGAGAAGAATGTAATGTGTTACATTGCTTGTATTTATCAAATGATGTCTATTGTAAGTTGAATAATAGAGTTAATGTATACGTAACTTCAGTTTAATTACAATTTGATGGAGTTAATAGTTCGCATGTTTATTCTTACTCCAGCTAGTATTAGGTTTTTAAAAAGTTCAAGAAAATAATTCAGTTTATCGTCGTTTATTACGACTTGACTTTAAATCTAGTCAAATCAAAAAACAAGACTCAATAATCTACACTAAGATATTAGTGTGGCACTTTTTATATGTTATGTTATTTTTAGGTAAAAAACAACAAATTAAATTATGAGGCATCATTAAAACAAGTCGATGTGATGTATCCAAATGATCATAAAGAAAATGGGAGAGCATCTATAGATCATTGTGCACCTACGAGTAAGTTCTTTCATTTTTTTAAAGATTTTCACCTCCTTTTAATAGATGGTTTCTTAACCTGGGGTCTATGGGGTCCATGCTATGATGACCGTTCATCGGTTTATGAGTATACTGCACATTCTTAAAGGTCCATCACTGTTTATTATTATAATTTTTTTATAGTAGCTCGGCATGTGACAACACTCCGCCTGGTGTAAAGCTATATATTAGGTGCTTACATATCAAATTGGCGTTTTTCGTACTGGCCACTTCAATCACGATTTTCTCCTCTTTGGTAAGGAATTCCAAATTCAAATTTTCACAGCTATTTACTCATGTATTTATCCTTCGATGACCGTCATTCATTTGTTTTTTTTCTTCTGTTTTTTTCTGTTTGCGTCACTCATTTTACAAAATGGAAAACTTAAAATATCGCATTATTTACGAGTACGAGTTCCGCCGTGGCACTAGTGCTGCGGAAACGACTCGAAGGGTGAATGATGTGTATGACGGACATGTCGCAAAAGAAAACACAGTTCGTTTTTGGTTCCAACGTTTTCGTTCTGGAAATTTCGACCTGCAGAACAAGCCCCGTGGACGGCCTGAGACCCAAGTTGATAATGAAGTATTGAAGGCTATTGTGGAAGCGGATCCATCGCAAACCACGTCCGAGTTAGCTGCAGGCTGCGGTGTTAGTGATAAAACTGTTTTAATTCATTTGAAGCAAATTGGGAAGATTAAAAAGCTTGAAAGACTTCGATGAATTGACTGAAGCAAACCGGCAAACGCGCGTCGACTGCTGCGTTACATTACTGAACCGGCACAATAATGAAGGTATTTTAAACCGAATCATTACCTGTGATGAAAAATGGATTCTTTACGATAATCGAAAGCGCTCAGCGCAATGGTTGGATCCTGGCCAACCAGCCAAATCCTGCCCCAAGCGAAAATTAACCCCAAAAAAGTTACTTGTAAGCGTTTGGTGGACTAGTGCCGGTATTGTTACAGTTTTCTCAAATCTGGCCAGACTATTACGGCTGATGTCTATTGTCAGCAATTGCAAACCATGATGGAAAAGCTAGCGGCTAAACAACCTAGGCTGGTCAATCGCTCCACGCCACTGCTGCTTCACGACAACGCTAGACCACACACTGCACAACAGACGGCTACCAAATTAGAAGAGCTTCAATTGGAATGTCTAAGACATCCTCCGTACTCCCCGGACCTTGCTCCAACAGATTACCATTTTTTTCGAAATTTGGACAACTTCTTGCAAGGGAAAAAATTCAACTCTGATGGGGCAGTCCAAATCGCCTTCACAGATTTTATTGATTCCCGTCCGACTGGTTTTTTTAGTAAAGGGATCAATGAACTACCTATGAGATGGCAAAAGTGCATAGAAAACAATGGTTCATACTTTGATTAATTAAATATATTATATTTAAAAATATTCGACTTTTTGTTCCTCCCATACAAAACGCCAATTTCATATGTAAGTACCTAATATTAATATAATAAGTCATTATTACCGAAAAAGGCGGACTCCTTTTTACAAAAATATTAAGAAAGCAGCGTTAATGGCTGGCGTCCACTAGGCTAAACGATTTACAAATATAAGTTTACCTATACTTAGAAAACTGTATACTGAGAAAACGAGGCTCTAGCAAAGTACCAATTTGATTATTTTGCAAAATTATTCGGCGACATACAACTGAGACTTATTTAAACTTCAATAGACATTTGTCAATATTAAGTAGGTTAACAAATTGAACTTCTTTAATTTTAACAAACTTCGCAGGCTCACTCGGTTGCAAATAACAATACATACCTTGTTTATTTGTAGCCGTTACATTTTCTCGGTGTAGTTTCTACCAAATCTAATGCAATAGTAAATAATAGTTTTTTTAAATATCATTTCAGCTTTACAATACAAAAGTGACCTCTGCAAATCATCATACTACACAGCGAAATGCATGTATGAATTTAATCCAAAATTATTTATTTTCCCATAATAAACGTAATTATTTATTAGTGTTTGTTTTATTTTTTACTAACCGTTGCGCTAAATTTCGAATTCAGATAAATTATGCAAATCATTTAACAGTGGTCTAGCAATAGAAGGCGTGAACTCACGATCGGTGAGACCAGCGTTCAAATCTCACTGAATTTTGACTGCACGGTACCAATGTAACATATATGTACTTTAGTCGCTTAGTGTTTATGATACAAACACTAGCTTCGTATAGGCATTAAAAAAGAAGAAGAAAAGTCTTAAGAAATTATGAGTTCTCCATACAAACTTGATGTCCTATTTCCACTTCAGTTTTTTTGGGGACAAGACAAAAGGTAGTTCAGTTTTTGAGTTGCGATGAGTCTCAATTGTTATGTTGGACATGAAACGGTAACAAACAGACAGAGTCAATTTCACATTTATTAAGTAAGAATATATAGATTATCCAGTTGAAACCTAAAACATATCTATTAGACACGAATTTATGTTAGCACTATGTAAAAAGTACACGGATTTTTAGATAAAAAGAACAGCGGTCAGAATATATATAAAAAAAGAGAATATGCAAAATCATACTTCCTCTACAGGTAGCGGTCAGAAGTGCAGAAAATTGCCATCACATTATAGTACAATTATAATTAAAGACGGTTCAGAAATGACCTGGCGGGCAATTACTGAAGATTGCTAACTTATTGTGGAAACAATACTGCTTATACACAGCGATGTTTTATATGTAATTAAATAATCACGCTTACTACAGATGTATTTATCACGACTACGGTCTTCAGAGGTTGGCAGATCTATATTGGGTAACAGCTTTTTACTCCAAGCGTTGTCAATTAGTTTTAAGAAAAATTTCACAGTTCTGGGGTAGTATCATCACTTGAAGTGAAACTCCCATGAAGAGACCTAGTCGCATTTCGGGATGAGCTTGGAAGTAGGTGGGGAGAACTGTCATTCTGGATGGTGACATTCGTCTCCTGAAATCGATATAGATGAGTCGATTAGTGTTTGCAGGCATTTCTTTGTAATAGCCGGTCGTCTAGCTTAATATTAGACGTTGTAAGCTGAGTTACTTTAAAAAAAGATTCAGGTTAAAAATAGACCATTTCCTTGCCTATATACTCTTCTCCTGGTTAGCTCGTACAAAATGTTTTTAGGCGTTAAGCTCTCCATTGTATATTTATTTTAAAGAATAATGCCCATTTTTGGGCCCACTTGATACCTAATGGTTTGGTAACAAAACAATATTCTAAAATAATATTTTATTTTTTTATTAATTAATTTTAATTACATCAACACATCATTTACCACTCAATAGACACTGTTTAATTACAAAAAAACAGATATGTTCAATTATACAAAAAAATAATAATAACCTCAAATATTGCATCAGAAAACACCTAATTTCTCAATAACATGGGTGAAAAAATTAAAACTGATTGGTAATAAGAAAGTAGATTTATTTTTCTACAAAATTAACTAAAAATCATCGAGACTCGAGAAAAAAATTGTGGGCCTATTTTCCTTAGGCGAATGGGCATTCTCCTTTGTGCAATAAAGAATATTATTATTAATATTCTCCCTGACGGACGGATTATTGAGAAAAATCATATCGATACTTCAGTTCATGATAAGTAAAAAAAAAAACGCTATAATAAACTTTCTGTAACCATTAACTCAAGGATCGTTGACATAATATAACTTAATATACTAACTAGTACATAGTTTAAACAAAAAACAAAATGATCCAATTAGAGTCTAAGAACTAATTTGATTAATTTATAACTCAAAAACATAAAAACGACATCACAATGAAAATTGGTCACGACAATAAAATAACTAAACTTTTTCTTGGAGAAAAAACGGCTGCAGTAGTTACCGAGTTCACATTAGTTCTTCATGGATAATTACAATCGTGTTGTGTTATTTATAATGATAAGATAATAATCACAACACAAATTACTCTATTGTATATATATAAAGTTTCTGAGTGACTTCATCCTGGCAGTCGTCTTTGCAACCTTAAGGATTTCTCATTTAGAATAAAACTATAACAAGATGCTGAGATTAGCTGTTTTTATTTTAATGGTCTACGCTGTTATTCCTTCCAGAGTGAACGTGAGTAATAACCTTATTTAAACTTAAGATAGAAAATAACTAATTGTGAAAGTCCATACTTCTACCATTATTCTTTGTTAAAACAACCACGAGTACGTAGTATCATGCGAAGAACTGCAACCGATGCTGGTGAATGCTCCTCAGCAATGTGAGAACGACGAGAGAGAGGGAGAGTGTGTGTTAATATCCAAACATTGTAAGATTTAACCTAATGCATTAAAACTGCACTATTTCGTAGGCTTGGACAGATGAAGAGAAGAAAGCAGTCCACGAACATATGATCCCAATTGTAATGGAATGTGGTAAAGAGTATGGTGTCACAGAAGACGATATGACGGAATGGGGCAAAGAGAAGAAGGCTCCAGAAGATGTTGATTCTTGTATGCTTGCTTGTATTTTCAGAAAATCTGGAATGGTAAGTGTAATTGAAAGTAATGTATAATGCCTAGTACAAAGGTACTAGGAGAAGGTCGGCAAGACTTATAGGATCATGTTCCCCTTTAAATTTTGCATCTTTTCAAAACAAAAAAATAAAAATAATTAAATATGTTGGTTAAATTTTTAATAATAAATTGCAGGCTGATGATAAAAATATATATTTTTTAAATATAATGTGTATGTAGGCTTGTTTCTTCTCGCAAATTGTTTTGTTTTAGCAATAATAATACTGCTGCTTCCGCCCAATTTTATATTTCTTTCGACAATCTATTCTGAGAAACCGTGCAATAATAGAATAAAATTTTAATAAAAAATATATATTTTTTTAGTTAGATGACGAAGGAATGTTCTCGGAGGAAGGGACTGTGGAAAAGTCTAAACAATACTTAAGTGACGAAGAAGATTTAGAGAAAGTTGCTGAGGCTGCTGCTATTTGTAAAGCTGGTATGTACAATATTTTATTGAATCGACTTAGTTTTAGATTTCGATAATAATGTTGCTTTTTTTTTGTTACAGTAAATGATGAAGAAGTAAGTGATGGAGAAAAGGGTTGTGAGCGTGCCAAATTGATATTTGCTTGCATTGTTCAAGAAGCAGAAAAGGTAAGAGACTTAGTAGATTTAATAAAATTATGATTTGATAAAGAAAAATTTATAGATTCATTGTTGTAAATGTAATTCAATAACAAATCAGTTGGTGACTAAAGAAGTAAGCATTTAGTCGCAAATTGACGTACTATACGCGCAGTCTGAATTCTAGAATCTATTGTCATACTATCACAAATTTACTCTATGTAATATATTATATATGTAACACTCATTAATGTCATGATACATTTGTTTCAGTTTGGAATTGGTGATTAAACGTTAAAAAAGAAAATTAGCACATCCAAAGAAGACAACGAATTTTAATCTAAAATATAATAATTTAATTTTAAAAAGCTGGACCTCTGTTATTTTATGATTATTATAATTACATTTTAATAAACAAACTTTGAACTGTTTTTATTGTTTTGACTCCATCGTTAGTTAGACCTAATGACACTTTTTATATAAGATTATAATTACCTCTACGTATTAAAAAAAAAATAGAGCCGTTACAAACTGGCAAATAAAACCTAAAATGCGCAGTTCCTTCGTCTAATCGAAGGTCATGGGTAATACCAAAATCACCATTGTTCATCACATCTCTGGTCAAACAAAAGAATAGATAGATAAAGCAATTTTGAATTTTATCCCCTAAGCAGTAGAGTTTAACTTATCTTATTAAATTTAGAAGTTCATCATCCAGGATATTAAATGATGCTTTCAATGCACACTGCCTTTCTGTTGGGTATATAATAACAATGAAATAGGCGTCAATCATCAAAGTCGTATTGACACCTCAGTATAAACTTCATCTTCTTTAACAATGTTTAAGTTATTGGTTTCATTTATTGCCTTCGTTTTGATTCCAACCAATATAACTGTTGGTATATCATTATTAATTTCAACTATTGTGAAGTGAACTAGTAAAATATTATTTTTATAGGGGTTTGACATACACCGCCTGACGATAACATAAAGAAATATATTGCAGGCAGTAATCGCGTCAACTGTGCTGGCTACTTCCAAACTATAAAAGAAATGTGATTGCATCTCTTCACTCACGGATGTTATACTTGAATAACTTACTTTCCAAATTACTTATTACTATTTGGTACTTTTTAGGCTGTGACAGATGAACAGGCGACAAAAATCGCCGCTCACATTTTGGAAGATGGTCTTAAATGTATTCAAGATCATCCATTAACCAATGAAGATATTGTGTCATTTAGAAATAAACAAGTGCCTGCTGGTGAAAATGCAGCATGTTTCGCTGCTTGTATGTTTAAAGCTTCAGGGATGGTAAGATCTTTTCACATTTTAGTTATAAGAACAATATTTAAACTGGTAGAGTCTGATTTGTCAACCTGAACGGTGTAAATTCGTCTCATTGAGCCGTCATAGTAGAGGCTTGTATGAAAATGGGATGTGCATATGGTATTTTTGGTTTATAAACTTTAATGGAAAACATGAGACGGCCTGTACCTAAATGAATTTAGGAATAATGTAATAACTTTATTTTAGATGGACAATGATGGAAATATTTCAAGCCAAGGTTTTGAAGAAAAAGCTAAAACTATATTCGACGATGAAAAGGATTTGAAAAATTTGGAGGAATATGTTACTACTTGTATTTCAGGTAACATTGTATTTTAGAGAATTTTGTGCATGAAAGTGTACAGTCAGCATCAAAAATATCGAGACGAACAGACAGTTTGAAATAAACTAAGAAAATTTAACTTTATTTCAATGAGATAAAGTACTTGTTAGAAAGACAGCTGTCGGGTCTCGGTTCATTCTAAAACACGCCATGTCCCATTGAGATACAGTTTAATGTCCTGAGTTGTTTAGAACATTTTGAACTGTTTAGGTCAGTTGGTTCTGATGTTTTTGATGCTTACTGTACCAGTATAATTTATCTTACAAATTATTTTACTTTTAGTCAATGACGAGAAGGTAAATGATGGTGCTGAGGGATGTGAGAGAGCTATCCTGGCTTTTAAATGTTTGGTTGAAAACTCCGCTAAGGTAACGTTTATACCATTGTTAATACTACTTAAAGAATATTCTTCAATAGGTGTTTTAAATTACAACTTTCTTCACCTGTCATGATAAAAGAAAAATGAGAGAATTTATTAATATTGTATACATATTGTATTAAAATTAATTGTTTTTATCTTTACAGTTTGGATTTGATTTCAATTTCTAAGAAAATGCAGTGAAAATTTGGCAACCCTTCAATCTTCTACGACGATTTTGGCTTATCTAATAAATTTAAGATTGCGGACATAGTTATATTAGTAGATAGTTTGTTTAAATAATAAACATATATTCAAACATATTTATGTTTTTATTTGCTTTTTATACTACTTAAACACAATTGTGAGAGACAGTAGTGTCCCACCTTTCCCATATTTCACTGTATGCGGTATGAGCAATTGCGGTAACGTCACGGTGATGACGGCCAGAAATACCAGGAGAATATAACTGCTACAGAGGTATTCGTAAGAAAGACTGTAAAGCGCCTGCGTGACCAAATTCCTCCTTCACTAACTTATTTTCTTCACTTATTTTCTACTAAGGCGTCATACCTACTCATAGGTAACTTCGTTTAAAGCAAGTATGTTTAAGTTAGTTAGTTATCCTTAGTAAATAGGAGCAATGACTTCAAAGGCTTCTGGTGACGTACATATTCTACTAGGTACACATAAGATGCGTAGAGGTAAGTAAAGGGAAATCGAACTTACGCATGCGTCGAAACTACAAGGTTGCGGACTATTAAGATTGAGAAAGAAGTTTTCTTCAGTATTATCAGGATATCATGAATTGAAGGTACTATGTAGTACGTAGTAGTCAGTGACGTAGATTTATACTAGGACTTCATAATTGTATAAGAATTGTAGGCATGTATTGCGCTTGAAGAAAATATGTTATTATTTTTAGCTTTATTTTACTGGCTTCTTTTATTTTAAATTCAAGCAATTTATGTACAAAAATATTATATTCGCATAGTAGAATTCAGTGATGATCGCAATTATAAAGTGATTTACAAAAACATTTTTTTTTGTTATGTCAACTGCACTACTAGGTGTGAATTTAAATTTGAATTTTATGCTTCCTCAATTAGAAGTTAATGCAAACCAATGGGGCCCTCGATTTATTGGAGCGAATCGTCAAGTAGATATTGACATAGAACATACTAAAACTGTGTCAACTAAAATCAATCAGTACAATAGATATGAAACTTGTCAATAAAACTACGCCGATAAGTAAATTTTAGAATAAAAAATATAATGAATTTCTTTTATAAAATACAGCTAGCTCTGTTAGAGTTTATCAAGTTAACAGCTCCCGAAGTATAAACACTTTTCTTCCTATACCTTCAGCTTCCTATACCTTCAGCCCATGAGAAAGAGTAAGATGGAAGCATTATTGACAAATGACCGGTTGGTATGGGGAAATTCGTCCGATTTCAAAGATTTTATTTCGTCACAAGATAACATTCTCTGCAACTTTTGTTCTGGAACAATCGCCTTGACTCGTTCCGAAATATCGCGGTTACTTCCAGATCAAAATCTTCAAAATCCTTTCTTAGTGCGGGTTTACACTATAATACGAAGCTACTCTTAAAATTTCGGTCTCTAGCTATCATCAGTGTGTCAGGACATCTTCTTTTATACGGATTTGAACATCTCAATAATAATCTGTACGCATGTATCTTAGTTGTAGAAAATTATGTTATTTTAATTTTTTTTTTAATTATTGTAGCTCGGCATGTGACAACACTCCGCCTGATGTAAAGCTAGAGTGCGGTCCATGAATGGAAACAACTGCTACTACAGAGAAACCTGTGCGGACGGACAGCAGTCGCCTCTGCCGGCTTGAGGAGACGAGCATGTACTATCTAGATTGACAGTGCACACTCCTCTCGTTATACCTGGCTACTTTCAAACTATTCCCGAAACGCAACGACTGGGCTAATAACCATCATCAGTCTGCCTACCACTCTTTAATAGTGCCTATAGGTACTGAGCGACCAAAGTACATATAACAAAGTTACATTGGTACCGGTCAGAATTAGCGAGGTTCGAACACGGGTCTCATTAATCGTGAGTTCACGCGTCTTACCGCTAGACCACGGCCGCTTTTGAATTAAACAATACTTGATGATTTAGGAACACTAATGTCTAGTCGTGTATTTTATTATTTGGTTTCTGTATGATGCTTACACATACATTGTCTCTATATCATCAAATCGACTGAAGCCGGGTAGCGGAGGTAAATGTTACAAGCAGTAAGTAATCCAGTATGCAGTCCAATCAAATGACAGACTTTAAAATGTAAAAAAAAAATTACAAAAAGCGCTACCTATGTTTTCCCACAAATGTACAGTACTTTAAAGAACAATTGATTCAATTTGATTTGGTTAGATTTGTTGTAGTTATCATGACTATTCAGAATAAGAAATAATTATCCTATTGGGTTTGTGAAATTAGTACTTTTGGCAATGAATTGATATGTAGACGTAATTTACTAACGTTACTGAATATGGATTTAACGAAACATATTTTTACTATTTTTATTGTGTTTTTCCTTATTGTCGCATGTGTTTATAATGTTAGTTTATTTTGATATATTTGCAAAAAAAAAAAAAGAGAAATATTTGCTCTAAATCCGTGTTCTAAGCTCTCAAATCTCCAACTGGTATCGTTTATTATAAGTAATTATGCCGTTTAGTGCCTATAATTTAAGCACTAAGCAAAAATAAATATTAAATAAATTAAAGATAAAACTTAAAGAAAGATTAAAATCTTTTAGGAAACCACAGATACAGGGTTATCAGAAGATCATAAAACAAAAATAACCAATCATTTTGTTCCTTATGGAATTGATTGTTTTACCCGGCATAAGATTAATATTGAAGATTTACAAGCTTTTAAAGAAATGAGGTTGCCTAAAGATGAAAAATCCTATTGCTTTTTTGCTTGTGTTTTGAGAAAATCTGAATTGGTAAGTGAATAAGAACAATATAATTTTTTTATTAGTAGTCCAGGATGTGACCGCACTCCATCTGTTGTTAAGCTAGATCGCGGCGCATGAGTGGAGACATTTGTCCCCAAAATAATAAAAGAAAAGGTTATCTTTACTATCGTTACTATCAAAGTAATCTCGCAACAGGACTTGTTCATTTCATTACGACCTATTTGAAAACCGTGGTGCGACTCCGGGATGGTGGCGGACTGGACTATTAACCAATTATCGTTAGTCTATCTAAAATATGCTTTGATCTTTACCGATTAGGGGTAGGCAGAAATTATATTTTTACTAACTAAGTTATTCTGTGTTTCATTAAGATGAATGCGAATGGTAGAATATCAGCTGATGGGGCATTAAAACTTGTAAAGACGGTATTTCCTGATGAGAAGGAAAGAAGAGAAGTTATTTTGGTGTTTCTTGCATGTGATTCTGGTAAGAGTGCAATAGGTAATGTACCTAGGTATCTAGTAAAAGATAATTATCATTTTTATGCACTTGTTTACAGTAAATGATGTTGACGTAAACAATCCTTGTGAGAGAGCGAAATTAGCGCTAACGTGTATGATAAATAGCACTGATGAATCGGGAGATCCTAATAGTGAAGGAAGAAAGGTAAGTGGCAGAAAGAGCGACAGATTAGCAGAATAGATAGACGTGTATAGGATGAGTGAAACCCAAACACCCGCCATCTGCAGTCCCATTCTTTTTAACAATTAGACAATTAAATTATTAATGTTAATATATTTTTTATTGTATGTTATAGATTATTACGGGGTTCGCACTTTGAATGGGCTAATAACCATCATCAGTCAGTACCACTCTTAATTGTGTTATAATTTTCTTTTTTTTAAAGATATTAAAAGGAGGCCTTGAGCGCAGTTTTGCTCGCATGATTAAATCAATACTTCTTCTTGGATGTGAAAGTGTTATTGGTGATAATCTTCCTGGACGATTTATAAGCAAGTTTTTACCAGGATCAAGAGGGATCAGTTTTCTTTGCAGCTTTCTTAATGAATAATTATTTATCATATTTCTTCCTTGAGTCGGCAGTTTTAACTAAATTAAAAGATTTTTCGCGAATCATTATCTCGGTTATTTTTATTATTATAAACCGACGTTTCGAAAGCTTTGCCGTGTGGTCGTAGCCAATAAAATACCGCATACAATCTTTTAAAATAAGTTATTTATATTTTTATATCTACTACTATTAATGTCGTACTACTTACTACGTACTACTATCATTGTTAATAATTTAAAAGTAACATATATTTTATTAATATTGTTTGTAACATTAACCAAATAAATATTTTTTAAGTTGTGTTGTTTATAGATCCACCTATCCATACTTTTTTTTTATTGTAGCTCGGCATGTGACAACAGTCCGCCTGATGTAAAGCTAGAGTGCGGTCCATGAATGGAAACAACTGCTACTACAGAGAAACCTGCACTAGGAGGCCCGTTAAAGTTACTTTTACGCTTACTTTAACCGTTACGTTTAAATTATGATTTACATTTACTCCACACGAGTTGCACCATCGTCGCGCCAGTCATTTTTGACGCTTACTTTGACGCTAACCGTAACCAGCGAATCTTGGCTGGTTAAAGTTAAATTAATTGTCAAACCAATGTCACTAACGTCAAATGTATGAAAAGAAGCCTAATATGTTACATATGTTTAAACGATAACAATATGAATTTACACTATATTGCAACGCGATGTAAACGTTTAACGTAAAGTAATAGTTAAAGTAACTCTAACAGGCCTTCTGGTGCAAACGGACCTTACTATTGCGTTTATTTTGATTAATTTAATATTATCGAGAGTTTTACAGCCATCGTAGTCGCGGTGAGACTATTGCTACAAAGTTGACGTGAAATTCAAAATAATCGCAATAGTAAACCGCATTTTTTTTTTAAATTATTTATAAATATTATGTTCGTGCAAACCCTAAGAAAGGAATAAGGTACATAGTTTATTTTATTTCATTCATACAAATATATATGAACATAATTTTATTATCTTAAAATTAAATAATAATAATAAAAAATCTAAACAATAATCTCTTCGTCCTTTTTTCGAATTCGCATCTTCTTCTTCGTCTTCAGAATCAATTTGAATTATTTATAGATCGAAACCAAACTGTAAAGAAGAGATTTTTAAATTATTGGAGAATACCTAGTACCTTCATTATACATTATTATTATATATAGCACTGCATATGGCAACACTCCGCCTGATTTAAAGCTAGAGTACGATCGATGAACGGAAACAACTGCTACTACAGAGAAATTTCTACAGGCAGCAGTCGCCTCCGTTATGCTGGCTTGGGGAGACGAATGTAGCCACATCTAAACTGTTCCCAAAACGCGACAAGGTCACTTCACGGGTGTTACATTCGAAAGTGGTGGTACTACCCCAGGACGGCAGACTGGGCTGGTAACCATCATCAGTCTGCCTACAACTCTTAAATTCCGACGTAGATTTGCAATTGAAAACAATGGGATAGAATTGATGCCTTGCATCATAGAGATATATACTCGAGGAGCAAACCTCATACATCTGTCATGAAGAAAGCCGTTTCAAACGATTTGACAATGTTGCCGTTAAGTCAGATATTAACTGACACAAAACCTAATAGTGACTAACTTCGGTCATCTTTTCTCTGGCGTCACATTGGGAGCGTTATTGCATATCTAGTTGTATATTTAATGGCTAGAATAGATAAAATACTTTTTTTTGCGTTACCTTATCTCAACGATAGGGCATTGAGAATGGTTTAAGCTTTTTTAATGCGGAAATATATTGTCTAAACATCATACCTTGGCAGAATTTTCCATCATACATTTGATAGCGAAGAAAGCCCTTTCACATCCTTTCGCTCCGTCAGAAACAGCAGCTTCATTTACTGAAATTAGAAACAAAACATTAGAATCTGTTTAAAACTTGAATGTAGCCTTCACTATGAATTTCTAAACTTAAAATGTAAAATATAATAATATTTAAACCCTAACTAATATTCTAAACTAACCCAGATCAAAAAATCCCCAAACTGATTCCCCTGATATTTTGTAAAATACAGTTAAAACCATGGACGCAGTTTCATAGTAAATACCATAGAGATGCAGGTGCAAACTTCATACATCTGACATAAAAAAAGCGTAGGCCGCTTCAAACGATTTGATAATATTGCGTTCAAGTCAAATACTAACTGACAGAGAACCTAAACGTGGCTGTGGCCATCTTTTCTCTCGCGTTACATTGGGAGCGTTATTGCACATCTAGTTGTATATATCAATGGTAAATACAGGTAAGAAAACTGTGATTCGTTTCGTTTCGGATAATCTAGTGAACATTAACTACTCTTAACTGAATAAATAATTACCATGTGCGCAAGAATGCAGGAAATTTTCAATATTAGTAATTTCTTCTGGATCCTCAAATATTTTCTTAGCTAATTCCAATGCACTGCCTTTATGGAGCTGGCCTTCTTCATCCAACTGAAATATATTATTTAACTTATAATTATTAATGACTAAATAGTATTTAGTCGAGTTTTGATCAGCTTGGAAGTAGCCGGGGTCAAACGAGATGAGTCTGCCTGGAGTCTCTTCAAATAGAGAAGGCAAGTGTAACTGTAGACATTTCTCTGTCTGTAGTAGCAGTTGACGCGGCACTGAGCGGAATACTTTAAAAGAAAACTAAGTAAATATATTAAGAATATAGATTGAAATATAAAAAGTTAATTAATATTTATATATTACTCACTACACCGATTTTCTTAAACATGCATGCTAAGAAACAGGGAACATTGGGCCCTGTTGGTAATTTCTTAGCTTTTAAATCCATAATGTCTTCTTCAGTGATTTGCACAACTTCAAAACATTGCATCCCTATTTGTTCAAAATGGGCGTGTATCGCTTCCTGTTGTTCTGCCGTCATAGCCTAAAAAAATGTAACTTTATTACCATTGGAGTTTTATAATTACTATAGCTGCCTAACAACTCTTTAGAAAGGGTCAAGCGAGGAGAATCCTCAACCGAGACTCGCATAAGAAGACGTGCAAGTTACTGGCGCTTCATTGCCACTGTCTACCCCGGTAGGGACTTAAACGTGAACTTCCAGCTAAGTAAGTAAGAATCCAAGTATTCATAAATATAATTTAATATAGTTTGATTTGTATTTTAGCGTAGGGTAAATTTCTTCGGATCTCCGGGAGCAAAATAATGTAGAATTATTCAACTTCTAATTGGTTATTTTTATATTTAATTTTTCTCATTTTAAATGTCAGATTTATTTTGATTTAAATTATGATGAAAATTGAATAACATCTTTATATAGTTTTTTTTGTATTAAGTTTAATTCTTTTACGTGTCTATTTAATTTCATAGTCAATTGAGAATGTTTTTCGTCACCAATTATCATATATACAAAAGCACATAACATACACGGGTGCCTTCAAAAATATCCGTTTAAATTCAATTCAACGAAACAAATTACCGTGAAGGCAAAATTGAAAGAATAATACTCACGTTCGCAAGCCATGGCGCAATCGTTAGAATAATACAAAATGCGGACACAAAACGGGACATGTTGAATTAAAAAACGAATCTTTACTAATAACTGTGTTAACTTAAAGACGAGTAACTATAAATTACCAAACATTTGGAAAATACATAGATTTTATAGGTAAAAAGATAGACTTATAATTATTGTAATTAAAAGAAGGACGATGTATTTGGTGGTATTATCTTATTGTAATTCATGTAATTAGAAAATTGTCGAATCATTTTCGTTGATGAGGATTCCAAGGAAAATACTATGAAAACAAAATATGACTTTTGATACGCAGGTACGAACAACGTTTTGGACTTTAATTCAAGGGTATTACTAAATTAAATTATAGGTTAAGATTAATAGGGGAATTTCAATTGGTTGAAAACTAGTATATTATTTTCTATACTTATATTATTTTTTAATATATAGAAGTATTATTCTGCCAATACCCCGAGGACAAAGGCGTGAAGTTATTTATATATATGTCATTATTTTGAAAGTGAAATCTTTTTAACACCTGGAAATGCATGCCAGTGAATTTCATTTTTTTTTGTCTTCATTATATTATAACTCGGCATGTAACAACACTCCGTTTGATGTAAAGCTAGAATGCAAACGCCCTATGAACGGGAACAATAATAAATTTCTACAGGCAGCAGTCACTCCCACTATGCCGGCCAGAGGAGACGAATTGACCATCCAGATTGATATTGCACACTCCTCTTGCTATACCTGGCTACTTCTAAACTGGTCCGACAAGATGTTATAATGCAATGTGTTAAATTAAATGGATATGTATTTATTTAATTATTAATAATAAAAAATAAACATTTTAGTATGTCAACGTAAGTGAAATCTTGTTGAAATTCACACAAATATTTACAAATATTCAAAAAATATTAATTTATTTGGACTTTAAAAAATGTGACATAGATTTATTATATTTGTAACATCCTGAATTGCGACAATCGTCGCTCCCATAATTATATAGTTTCCTAAATAAACTGTTGTTAATCATAAACACATTTTGTTACTCGCGACGAAAATTATATATAAAAATGAAATATTTAATAATTTTTCACACATTCAGTTCACACTAGTGACTTTTTAAACACGATGTTGTCGAAAATGTTGCTTTGTCTTGTTTTAGTAATGTTTCAAGTTTTACAAATTCAGGTATTTATTTTTAAATATTGTAATAAATTACCTAACTGCAGGAAAATTTTCCGCAGTAATTTATTGAATCTATTTTTTTATTATTATTTTGTTTATAATATTTTTTTATTATCGTCGTCTTATTGTTACATATGCTTTTGTTGTTTTTTTTACTAATATGCCTATAGCATAGGGTTCTAATTTGGGGATTGATTGGCATTGAACGATTTTTTTTTAAATTAATTAACCACAAGTGCAAAGTAAAAAATAATTTAATAACTTTTTTTTATAATTTTTGGCATTTAAAATACTTAATGATGATTAAATATTGATGAAAATTAAATTTTCCATCATAATTTAATAAGATTAGTAAGTAGAAAAGTTTAATAGTATTATACAGCATGATTTTTTCAAGAGAAAGTCTCAAACTATACATTTGTACTTACATAGCGATATTTCTTAAAAATAATCGTTATCTGAAAGTTAAAATGGCTGTATTCAAATATTTTTAAAAAATCCACACCGAGCAAACACTCTGTATGAAAGAATAAAAATAATTTTTCACACCGCTCGTTGTACATCTTGGGGTAAAAAAAAATAAAATATCTGATGACATAATTTTTTTCAGGGAAGAACGAAGGAGGAATTGAAAGAAGATTATGTTCAGATTATTCAAGACTGCGGCAAAGAAAATAATTTAGAAGATTTCAAGAAGTTACGTGATAGAAAACCTAGTTCAGTTGATGAAAAATGCTTCTTTGCTTGTTGCTATAAAAAAACTGGAATGGTGCGTACAATAATTAAAAATATATATTTTATCGGCATTTTTTTTCTACTCGTATTTCATCATAATTTATTTTTAAAAAGTATTTTATGCAGTCTCATAAACTTGATTTATTAGCAGTTTTAATAACTCGCGAACTCACTATTTGTTGGGTTTACAGCGCTGTGACCAACCAAAGTACATGTAGCATTGGTACGGGTCAGTATTTAGCGAGATTTGAACACAGGTCTCATAGATCGTGAGTTCAAACATTTCACCGCTAGACCACGACCGCTCTAAAAGTTCACGAAAATTCATCATACAGAATTCAGTTACACATTGTAATGTTCAAATTATATGTTGTTAGTCACGCGAATGAAGGTCATGTAATGTCGAGAGTGGTAATTTTACGGTTAATGATCAGCCGACAATGTTCAACATGTCGACAAATGGCAATAGGTATAGCAAATTCTAATTTTATATAGCTGTTAATTGACACAATATATTAAGGCTTAATGCCGATGGCGATTAGGTGGAATATTGGATTTTAATTTTGAGTTTAGGCGTTACTATAAACAAAGATATTTGATGTCATATTTATTAAATAATAAATGATAAAAATAAATAGACAATTTTCTTTTAAGATGGACGATAATGGAATGTTATCTGTTGATGGAATAAAGAAAGTAGGAACAGAATTATTTGGAGGCGATGAAGAGAAAATGAAATTGCTGGATCAATATCTAAATCATTGTTCTCCTGGTAAGAATTCAATGTGAACTATAATATAAAAAAAAACTACAAAAATATAACATTACTAATAAATATATAACGATACGGTAAAATTCGAAGTCCCATAAAAGATTTAGGCAAATACTGTGAACATACATTTTTTTTTATTGTAGCTCGGCATGTGACAACAGTCCGCCTGATGTAAAGCTAGAGTGCGGTCCATGAATGGAAACAACTGCTACTACAGAGAAACCTGTCACCTCCACTATGCCGGCTTGAGGACCATGTACCATCTTAGATTGACAGTGCACACTCCTCTCGTTAAACCTGGTTACTTTCAAACTATTCCTGAAACGCGACAAAGTCACTTCACGGGTGTTACATTCGAAAGTGGTGGTACTACCCCAGGACGGCAGACTGGACAAATAACTATCATCAGTCTGCCTACCACTCTTTAATAGGCACTGAGCGACCAAAGTACATATAACAAAGTTACATTGGTACCGGTCAGAATTAGCGAGGTTCGAACACGGGTCCCATCGATCGTGAGTTCACGCTAGACCACGGCCGCTCTTACATAGTATTATTATGTATTACATACATTACACAATACAATTAAGTTAAGTCTTACACAGCTTCAATGGTGTGGTAGAACGTAAACAAAGAAAAACAAGAAAGAAACACACGGCTTTCATTTATGATTAATTCATTTATTCCTTTCAATAATACAAGCACATGTTGTCTCCAGATGTCAGCCAAAACTCCAATTCAATTTTCTATTTACAGTAAATATGGAAGCAGTAAGTGATGGTGCAAAAGGGTGTGATCGTGCTGCCTTGATGTATGATTGTAATCGTAAGGCGGAAAACAGTGAGGTTGGTATTCCAATGATAAAAGTCAGTTTTAATCTATAATATAACAAATAACCTATAATAATAACTAATAATTCTTGTATTGTTTCAGCTTATTATTTTCTAAAAGTTCACTATAAAAGCGACAAGGATCCAACTGTTATTTGCCGAATAATAATAATATAAATCATCAAAGTTTTTTTTATTATTTACATTTTATTAAATTTTATGTCTATGTTTATGTTTTTTTTTCATAATTATCAGTTATTATAAAAACATGATAATGTAAAGAAGAGATTAATTAAAAGATAACAAAAGTTAATTTTCAGTTCTCTATGAACACACAAATCGAATTTAAATTACATCCCAGTATCCTATTTTATAAATAAATCCACACCAATGAAAAATCATTTGTATTTTGAAACTAATCCGCGGCTTAGTTTGTTTAATATTATGTGGTTTATGTTAATTTTATTTATTGGAAATTTTTGGGTAAGTGACGTGAAGTTTTAAATACTGGTCCGAGACCGTGTCGCAACACCAGCCGTATGTCAATCCTTGCATTCACATTGCTTGTTTTTGATATTTCGATAATGTTTTGTGTTTTCTTAACAAATAATGATACCATAACGTTATATAGTTGATATTAGAATAATAAATGTCAAAATGATGATTTTTTTGAATTATGGTCTCTGAAATAAAAGGAAATACCCGGATCACATCAGTATGACAACTTCGAGTTCGCGGGTTTCCTAGCTGTCTTTTTACATTGTGTGTAACATATGAATTAAGAGTCCCCATGTTATTGTTTTTTTTTTAATTTTATTAATTAAATTAATTTAATTTAAAAAACATATTTAAAACAGGCAACACTGACAGAGGAAGATGCTAAAGTAGAGTTTACAAAGAACATATTGCGATGTACAAAAGACCATCCAGTCGAAATGTCAGAACTTACATTGTTGCAGAATTTAAAAACTCCCACTAAGCGAGAGACTAAATGTTTATTAGCTTGTGCCTATAAGAAAAATAAAACTGTGAGTACCTTTTTTTTCGCATTAGAAAGACAAGCAGTCCCTTTAACACTAATACTAAATACCAATACTAAAACAGTATTTATTAGATTTTTAAAAATTTCATGTAATATTTTTATCAAGTCGTAATGGACGCTTAACATCGCTAACGCAATTGCGTTCGCCCGTTTATCACCTGTGAGTTGAATGTCTGCGCGAGCGACAGAAATTAGTCATATTTCTACATTGCTTGTTTTTATATTTCAATTACATTTGATGTTTTTTAAAGAAATAATGGTACAATGTTATCTAGTTAAAAATGATGTAAAAAATGATATCTGCATATTACGAATTACGTACTTAAATAGAGATAAGTTATTAAAGATATTTAAATATTAAACAAACATACGAAAATGTTTCAGATGAATGAGAAAGGTTTGCATGATTTAGAAGCCAACTACGAGAGAGCTAAAACTACTAAAAGTGGCGATCCAAAAAAATTAGCTAACGCTAGAAAATTGATAGAGACATGCAATAAAGGTACATTTCTCATACTTATTTGTGGATTTTACCAATATAGTTTACGAACCGCCAATAATAATACTTAGATGGCTAGATTCCTTCCGAAATTCCGAACTGTTTTCGGTCAGATTTTAATCGTAAATCTTTTATTACAGTTAATGAAGTCCCAGTTACTGATGGTGAAAATGGTTGTGACCGTGCTGCACTTATATTTTCGTGCATGGTTGAAAATGCACCTAAGGTAAGCCTTTTTCATATTCTGACTTTTACAAGTCTCTTTACACTTGCATATTTGCTTTTTACGCTTCTTTTAAATCTGCAGATAACCAAATAAAATAAAAAGGTTAATAATAATAAAAAAATTCGAAAGTTCTATAGCCATCGTGGTCGCAGGATGAAAATAAATGCGACAATAAACCGTGTAAAATATTTTATTCAGCTAAGTAAACATGTTTGCGCAAAACCTAATAAGATAGGTTTAAATGGTTAAATGGTATTTTACTGAAAATCAACACTTTCTTTTAGTTTACCGTATATCATTACTTCCCGGAAATCGTTCCTTATTAGCGATACTATCGGATTGCGCAATAATACAGAATATGTTTTATTTTTTAAAATTAACGGGTTAGATTCCTGGCTGGGAAAATCTAATAAAACAGTTTTAGTTTTCATCAATATCGGCATCGAGACTCCTTTTTGGCCATGAAAGCCCACTTGAAAAATTCACTCTGTATAAGGCCCAGACCTGAAACAATTACCCTTTGATTTAAAAGTACTACCTGGACGTCGAAACCTCCCCGGAGCCTCCGTGTGCGCCACAACCACTGCGTCAGTTGCAGTAAAATTAATAATTAATAAGTACTATATTAATTTGTTTCAGTTTGGATTCAAAATATAGGAGATTTTAAAATAAATAATGAATTGATCACGTACGAGAGGAAGAAACCTTCTACGATATAATTTTGGAAATTGATTTGACTTTAAATTAAAACTATTTTCTCCTGACTTGTTTTGATAAATAAAAGCTTTATTTTCAAAATTAAGAAATAAAATATGTAGTTTTTTTTACTTATTACGAATTCCGGACAATTTATATTATAGTCAATTATCCGATCCGAAACATTAGATAAAAATGTTTAAAATAATTTGATTATAATTATTTAAACACAAAAGATACATCTATTATTATTTATAATAATAATAATAAAAAAATATATATTAATGAGCTCTTTATTAAATACAACAATGCATTTTAAAGTACAATAATTATGAAAATAACTTTTATCCTACGATTGAATTATAAAAACCGATGTTCAACCTAATATTATTTATTGATATTTATATTTCGTGAGTAGCCGCTACAAAATGTGGAAGTTAAGTTTACTGCTTATTATTGGATATGTTCAGGTAATTTATTAATACGTTTTACAGAAAATTTTATCACTAATAACATTACTTCAATATAACATCTATTAATTGTGGTCTTCCTCTTCATCCAAGACAAACAAATCAGTTCAGCCTAGAGTAGCGGCGTAGCTAGCACGGGTGGCAATCGGGGCGAAGATCGCGGTGGTTACCTCAAGAACAAAAAAAAAAAAGGTCAGACTTGGGCGGGAATCATGGTGGTCACCACAAGGACTAAAAAAAGCTCCTCGTTCCCAAGTCACCTCGAAACTGGTAGCAACCGAGGCTGCAACTGTTGTCCGCCCCCGCCACCCCCTAGTTACGCCACCGTCTAATATATAGAGTAACTATAATACTTGCTACAGCAGTCACATCCTAGTGTACGGTTAATATATTTTAGGCCTTGACGGATGAAGAAGTAAAAACAGAATTCATTAAAATCATAATGAAATGTTCAAAAGATCACCCAGTAGAGATGAGTGAATTAATAGCACTGCAAAAGTTCGTTGTACCGACAGACAAAAAAACTCAATGTTTATTAGCTTGTGCATATAAAAATTCGAATGTAGTAAGTATGTTATTTTTTTAAGTATATATTTTTCGGCATCAAACATCATTTCGATTGATTTACTAGTGTACGGATAAAGGCAACTAACTACACATGGAAACGTGAAACCAAAAGTGTGCAAATGAATAAATAATAAAATTATTATTTCCTTATTCATTATTTTGCTTTTTTATCCAGTATAATGGTGGTCATTAAGCCCAATTTGCTGTCTCGGTGTACCACCACTTTACTTACACCCGTAAAATTATCTAGTCACGTTTCAGAATCAGCTTGGAGTCGAGTATAAAATGAGCAATGTGCATCAGCATCTGATCACATATATGAAACAGTCGCCTCCGCAATTCTGGCTCAAGGAGAGTACACTTTGGGCTGATTCGGGGCCTCAAGCCGGCATTACTGTTGTAGACATTTTTCTGTGGTTTCTACGCTAATATAGCACACAATATGACTTAACATTATTGTTTTATATGCAACTTCTAGATGAATGATAAAGGGGAATTTGATTTGGCGGCAAATTATGAAATAGCTAATGCAGCTAAAGGTCATGATGAGAAACTCTTAGCCAATGCTAAGAAACTTGCTGACATATGTGCTAAAGGTAAATTTTAAGAAGAAGTGGAGTTAAAATCTATGAAACCTGTATTTAAATCTCTCTAAATTATGACCGGTACCAATGTGTGGTCAGTGCCTATGGTATTTATCAGCAGACTGATGAAGGTTATTAGCCCAGTCAGTCGTCCTGGTCCGCATCCATTAGTTTAAGTGTAACACCCCTGTCTACCACTAGTCAGGTTTCCTAATTAGCTTGGAACCTTCAGTTTCTTTTTCAATTAAATTGATTGAATCTCTTTATAAAATTATAGCCAGCAGCCCGTTATTATTTTCGTAATGTTTTTGTGTTATTCCAGTAAACGAAGTCAAAGTGACTGATGGTACAAAAGGATGTCAAAGGGCTGCTCTTATATTCGAATGTATAATCCACAATGCCCCAAAGGTATGGTTTTTATTTTTAAATATTGTAAAAGAGCATTTAGCATAGCTAGATAAGAGTTGAAAATTCTAATTCACACATAACCTCGACTGGTTTGATAAATACCGTTACTATGCCGGCCTGAGAACCTTCTCCTGCGAGAAGCACCTGCTTTTTCTCACTTCGCTTGAATGATCCAAGATCAAAGGAGTGGGAGAACACGTGGGAGAGCGAAGCATTCCATTTGTCAATTGTGGGACACAAAAAGGACGCGCCGAATCGTTTCGTCCCGTTATCAACTCGGTCGACACAATGCGGATGCTTCGCCCTCCTAGTGCGGGTATTACGGGTGTGGAAGGACGAAACAGGAATAAGGTTAAAGAGCGCTTCGAAGTATTTACCATGGTATAGGCGATACAGAACACACAGGGATGTCATATCCTTGCAGAAGCTCCCAAGCTCCTTGTGAAATTGCGGGTATCACTTAGTTGTTTACTTTGTTGTTGTTTTTTTATTTGTTATACAGGGTGTATCAGGCAACGTGTAAAAAAATTAAGGTAAATATTAAGTGACGGATGAACACCCCTCAAAAAATAAATTTACTAAATAAAAGTTCTCGTGTATGGTATTATCACAAAAACAAAATGTCTATAAATGGACCGGCCGACGTGGACATCGAGTGCTACGAAAGTACAGCGGTCATAAAAAATAATTTATCGAGATAGTAGTAGAACAAAAATGTTTTAGTACGAGTACAATTGACTTATTAACACAATGATTAGGTAGTTTACTTACAAAAACAAAAATATCTTCGGAAAGTGTCTATGTTACTCATAACAGGTGGTCAAAATTCGCGCTAAACACAGTGATACTTTCAATCCGCCTACGAAGTTCACCGCCGTCGTTGACCTCACCGTCTCTGTCAGAATACACGCGCCGCTTTATGTCTCCCCATAATTAAATATCACAGGACGTTAAGTCTGGGGAGCGAGATGGCCACTCGCAAAATGTAATGCGAGCTTATACGGGTGTAGGTCTTGCGCGCACGTAATAACCTCCACACAAGATTTTGAACAATTCTTAATACGTGTCGTACGGAATCGTGTAGGATACCGTTCTCTCCACAAACGTAAGGTAGCACTTAAATTTCCACCACTTTCTCCACACAAGAGAACGATCACAAAGTTCAATGTTCGAAAGTGACATTGTCGCGTTTAGTGTTATTTCTTACGAATACGCGCACGTGTACATAGTTACGCGGCCATTCGGCAACTAACAGAATAGCGGTTGCAGGTGGGTCGGCACACGACTTGTCGGCGCGAGCACAAAGGCGAGGCGGCATAGGTTGTCGGCGTTGATCAAAGGCAAGGTCATTCGTTTGATGCACCGCCCGACGACACAACGATTACACGTGTTTGTAGCAAATTACTCGTATGTACGTTTCTACAAGGAAAAGGTGGACATTTGGATAAAAAAAAAGTATTTATTTTGTAAATTAATTTCTGCTCAGAATCAATTACTGAGTCATCTCTTGAAATTTTTTACACGATGCCCGATACACCCTGTATTTAGATGTTTACAACTCATTGTAACTCAAATCTGAGATCCACATAATAACTACGGTCTGGGTCGTGTTTATCATTATTATTTATTTCTTTTTCAGTTGGGATTTAAAATTTAAAAGTTCTGCATTCAAATGAAGCATATCTTTAATATTTTAAAGATATATTATTTAATAAATTATAATCGAAATGTTTAATGTTTTATTCATTTTTAAATAAAATATTAATCCTGTTGAAGGTCTAACTTTTTTCTAAATTTGTGATAGCGCCATCTATCATTTTGTAAGTGTACTTTGTGTATGTTTAGGTTACAACTTTAGCCGTTTACGTTTCAATGTTACTAAATTCCACGAGATGGCGCTCGTTAAATTAAAAGATTTAAAGTTCGGATGATTCATTAGAATTTTTTTTTAAACAAAAATATTGTTATCAATACTATGAAAAAAAAGGTCATAGGTACCTATCCGCTCATTCATTTGTCTTTATTTAAAGAGAAAATAAATTCTATCCAATTAAAAATTATATTAAATTTTTTTTTTAGTTTTTTTTGGGATACCTACGAATAAGTATTTTAATTATGCTAAAAATTGAACAGAAAAAATATGCACCATACCTAAGTCCTTGATACACACAGCTGGAGCTGAGGTGGGAATCGAACCCAATACTCCGCTTTTTTTCATTTAATATTCAATAATAAAATATTTCTTCAATTCAGACGGACATATTGTAATAAAAAAAATTCAAGATATCACTTACTTTATAAGTATCTTGAGATAAGCATAAACAAACGACTTTATTTATAAATAATAAAGCATTCAACAGCTGATGACACACGTACGTCAATGAATAACACAATATGGTAAAGAAAAAGAAGCCATTTCTCCTATACTATCATTCAATTACTCACACACATTTAAACAGAATGCAGTTAACGACAGCCAGTTTCTCGCCTCCCTTCTGCGCGGGCGCAACATGTTCACGCACACAAGAATGAGCAACTTCGCTCCGTGTCGGTTGATTTACATCCATTTTGTGCCTAAGTTCAATTAGTATCGGTATATATCAGTGACGTTTTATGTAAACCGTAATAATATGTGTACAAATTATTGTGTTTATATTTATATTTATTAAACAAAAGTTAATGGATTATTTGATATTGATTAGTTATTAGTTAAGTGCAATGGGAAAGTTTTAGTGTTTTTAAAAAAATAATTCAAATATATTTGTAAGTATTTATATTGTATATAATAATAATATAAATATGAATGCTTGTCCCCGAACTAGGGGTCTGTCTATGGGTATCAGGACAAGGACTACACAAACATGTAACACCCAGAACCGAAACTATACTTCGCTTATTTTAAATATATTTTATAAGTAATTTAGTTATAAATATATGTAGAATAACATATTCTTAATGTAATCACGGAAATCGACAAATAAAAAAATATATAAATCCTATTTTATTTTATAATTTATTAATATACAATATTTAAGTTTTATCTCTCTTAAATTTTAATGGTATTGGAATCAACGGTTTGTCATCCCATTTCAAATTGTTCTTGGGTGGAATATCAAATATGTTGGATTCTAAATTAGATTGCGTCGTCGACATAGAGCTTTCAACACGTTTCTTACCCTTGTTAATAAACCTTCTAAACAAACCTTGTGAATTAAAATTTCTCCGTGTGGCAATTGGATACGTTTCGTATCGATTTTTAGCTATAATTGTAGAGGAATCAGTTAGTTTATTGTAATTGTTTGAAACTTGTACATTAGATGTAGTAGTTGTTTCGAATGTACTTCTTTTTCTTCGACCGGCCACTACGCCGAGTTGCAAAAGTACCGGATTGGTGACGAGAGCAGCGGCGGCGCCTAATAGTGCAATTCCAGCTAATGGCCAAAGGAAAGTCTTTACCGCTAATGCCTGTAATAGAATAAGAAACACCGTTCTTTTAATATGAATCATAACAATAGAATAGAAAGAATTATTAAAATTTCGCTTTAGAATATTGTTTTTTTAACTTTTCTTTTTATTATAATAAATCTATATTCATATTTATTATTAAAACAGTTTGTCTATGCCAAAATAAATGCCTTAATCTTCCGTCACATAAAACCACATCGATTGAAGTGCCCCGTTGCGTTTTGAGATCAACTTGAAAGTAGCCGGGTACAACAAAGACGACAGCTGCCTGCAGAAACTCTGTGTTAGCAGTTGTCTATGTTTATGGACCGCACTCTAGCTTAACACCAGGTGGAGTATAGTCAAAATAAGTCGGTCAAAGTAGCTAAAAACTGATCCTAAATTACCAATATTCGCCTACATTCAAAAACTATGTTAATACCTATGTTTTACGGTGTGGGTTTAAAATGTGAAGGGATAATAGGCGGTTTAGAAACTAGGCTCAAATATTCATAATTTAACATACGTTTATGTCAATTTAACATTTAGATTCGGTTGATAATTTCTTAAGTACAATTAAAAACAAAAATTAAACACCAGTCTACCCCTATCTGCTGTAATAGGCGTGTGTATAAACTTAAATATCAACGTAATATTTGCAGTTAGTGAAGTAATTATAAGTTTCTAGTTATTGTAAACGAAGAACAAAAACGATTTAATAACTAACTCAGTGGTAGAGGCGCAATTTGTAGGGTAGTGTGAAATAGTTTAACCTTTCACAATAGATTAATATTCTAACCGTTTAAGTTTTTTTTAATAACATTTTTATTATGTTTTTTTAAGGTCAAGCCACGTAATTATGGGACTTCGTGACCTATGTCTATAATAAATAATATTTGTAAAGTATTAAACTAACATATACGTATATTATGTGGCCTAACTATTGAGCTTTTTTTTATTATAACTTAGCATATGACAACACTGTCTGAAGCTAGAGTGCGGTCCGAGAACAGAGACAACTAATCGCTACAACAAATAAATTTTGCCTTCGTTATGCCGGCTTAAGAAGGAGAATATCGTGAAATAGTGTTATTAGAAGCAATCTAATGCAAACCTAAAAAAGAAAAGAATGTAAATAAAGTAAATGATAGGTGTAAGGATTGTAGTAAGATGATTAATTGCCCCTATGTACCCTTGATAGATAACAGCCTGATAAGCATTCGTCTAATCTCAATATCCAAAAGTTATTGGTACAGATTCTGTTCACGAAAGATTAAGAATATATCAAAAAAATATGAGATAGAACAAAGGACAAAAGTTTGAATTAACTTACATGATGATCATGGATTTTATGGCGATAACCATGATCTAAAGGGAAATGAGGTTCGTGCTCAACATGATGGTACTCGTAGTTCTCTACACCTCCTTCATAAGGTCCAATTTCGTAACCGTTAAAGTTGTGGCCTGGAATTATAGTGTTCAAGTCAAGAAATTAGTTGTAACTTTTTAGATATATTTGAACATCTCGCGTAATGTAAAGAAGAATTTCATTATGACTTTATGGGCGCAACTGCTATCCGTATATTCTTCTGTGAGCGCAGTCATCTGCCCTTATTATTGCACTATGGCTTAACATCAGGACGAGTGTGGTCATATCACGCTATAATAAAAAAACTTTACGTAGTTGAGTCGTTTCACAATTCCACACTTTTTCATTGAAGTGTTTGTTTAAAACAATCAGGGGCTCCTCTGTTCCTCTGCTCCTATGTTTTCGTTGTTCTTGTCTTGATTCTCTCTTCTACATGTTAGTTTGGGGTCAGGAAGTTTATCTTAGTGTAAAGATGACTCAACATTGTTTATTGTAAATGGATTAGACGGTTTGTAGAGAGATTGTCAATACAATACAATCTGTACCTGAATATTCATGCGGAGCAAATCCTCTGCTGTAGCTTGAACTAGATAAAGTGTTATCAGCTGTTTCCTGTGAACGATCAACAATTGAAAAATATACCATTGTTTTAATAATATCCAATAATTCAATGTAAGATAACATGGATAACATAAAAGGATTATGGAATTATTAACAATAATAATAATAATAAAATTATTTATTGCACAAAAATTTAAAATAAGTGTACCAAAGCTAAGCAATGTTATTACATACAGATTAGGTATTTCCAGTAGAAATATAAGTGATGATTTAAAAGGAAATTGCATGGATTTTAAAAAGAACAATAGAAAATCTAAAACAAAGTAGAAAATACGAAAACATTTCATCGACAATCTATAAAAGGGGACTTTAAATTCAATTATACGGAGATTTTGTTCTCAGAAAAATATAATTAAGTTCAATTAAAGTTGGTTCTTTGGGACACGGTCTGTCGGCTCGATACTATCGTCTGGCCACAGTCACTGCCCTTTTTTCACACGGACATTTAATGTGTCCCTTCCGATTGCTATCGAACTCGAGACTGATACCATAAGTTTTTACTTCAATTGATTTTGGAAAGTTTGATTTTGACAATAAGTAATGAAAATTTATTGTATTGGGGATTTTAACCAAAGCCACTCAAATTGTCACGAAATGTTTACATATGATACTTGCGAAAAAATACTTAATTTATTATTTTTACCCTATTTGGCGGTTAATTCAAGATTGGTAAAATCAGGTATGAGACCAAATTACAGATATACTAAACTGAATTTTGAAAATATAGAAAAGGCTGTAGCAAAATTTGAAGACGTTGTGAAATTAGGGCAACAAGTGTAAAAGAATATAAGCGACAACCATGTAAGAAATGGTGGGTTACACATTGTTATTACAAAGAAACGATCTGTTATCTTAATAACTGTTGTGTGGAGGTCGAAGTCGTCACGGGAAATTACTACGAGTTATGCACTATCTCGGTTCATCTAGCAAATTGACGTTTTGCTCAAAATTATTTTAAACGATACGAAAGTCTTTGTACACTTTTATCAGTATGATTCTTAAAGTCAATATTTACAATGATTTAGTATGTTTTTATTAATTTGTGCTCCTAAAAAATTTTTATTTTAACGAATGTTTAACAAAATTATGAATTATAATATAATTTATATGTTAAAAAAAATACGATAAAATTCATCCGAAGTAGCGACTTTGAGTCACATTTCCGTTGTGGCCAGTTTATCAAGTATTGTAGGTCAGATATATTCTCATCACCTACCTACCTCAGCTATAGTATTTCTGGTTCAGACATTCTTTGAATGTTGCTACATTTTAATTGCTTCTTATGTCAGTTGCTAACATGCTTTATGTTGTTTAACTCGAAATGTATGTTTGATGCATATTATTTACTTAACATTTAATGCGCTAAAACTAAAACAAAACAAAACATGCGCACTACAAGTTAATTTTGTTAATAAGTATCAGACATTGTATTATTCAATTTTTTAATTTTTGTTTTTATTAGTTAACGTGACATTTATGTTTTCTATTTAATATGTTCACCGTGTACCACAGTCTAGTTCAGTTACTGTGATTTTCCTGTTGTGTATTTTATGCTGACTGTGGCCTGTTGTATTCACCAAATAAAATAAATAAATATAACTAATGGTTATACAGTTCTAAAGGTTTTTGGGCTCTACAAATTAGGGAATGCAATCCCGACTCGAGATCGCAAATTCGAGATCCCGCGGGATTAGAAATATCAATCCTGCGGGATCCCGGAATTTTCGGGATCTCGTCTAGTTTTAAGAAAATGTAAAGTTCGGATGACTGAAAACGATGAAAACTCAAACAAATAAACCAATAATATACTTTTTCTGCAACAAGCCTTATTAGACAATGCTTTTATCTCGTTCACGCTAAAACAACTTATACTGTTGGTATCTCTCTCACTCATTCGTAAGCGTTCATTGCATTATTTACATTTCCTTTCGGTTGATCAACGTCTTCGGTGCTCGGCATGTGACAACACTCCGCCTGATGTAAAGCTAGAGTGCGGTCCATGAATGGAAACAACTGCTACTACAGAGAAAGCGGGCAGCAGTCGCATCCACACACCGGCTTGAGGAGACGAGCATGTACCATCTAGATTGACAGTGCACACTCCTCTCGTTATACCTGGCTACTTTGAAACTATTCCCGAAATGCGACAAGGTCACTTCACGGGTGTTACATTTGAAAGTGGTGGTACCGTATCCCAGGACGGCAGACTGGGCTAATAACCATCATCAGTCTCCTACCACTCTTTAATAGTGCCCATAGGCACTGAGCGACCCAAGTACACATAACTCCTTTCAAAACGGAACGTTTTTGTTTACAAACAGTTGATGGATTTAACTGGTTTCGCTCAAAACGAAAAACGGTTAACTCGTTGACAGTAGAAAAACGGTTGATAAAAACAGTTCGTTGAATCAACGCCCATCCCTAGCGCACCGTTTGCGCCCCGAGTAGATGTGTGTAGCGTTGCTGACCACTGCAGCACTACCGCCCACTCCCGTCAATCTCGAACGGGATCTCGTCATATTATGCTTCGGGATTGATCCCGAAAAATTACACGAGATCTCGCGAGATCGGGATCCCGCGAGATCGGGATTGCATTCCCTACTACAAATACCTTAAACCGTATAGGGTTATGAATCCGGCTATACTTCTCATTGTAAAACTGCGGATAGTCTTGTTTTTGTAAAGTTTTCACGTCAGTTACATTCTGAAATGAAAAAATAAATTATTCCGTTACCAATAACCTAATGAATATTTTTTCCGTTTTTGCGTAACTAGAATAAATACCACAATATTTTCATACGGGCTTGAAAAATCGCGTAGGCTGGCATTAAACTGTACACTACTAGTAGATTCGCAAGTGACGTTAAAATTATTTCCATAGATCACTAATGCAAAGAAAATAAAACTATATGGACGACTGTAGAACAAAAACCACATGGTAAGAATGTCCTAAAGAAAACGCACAAAACTGGTTCCCAAAGTAAATAACATTATGATTGTGAAAGGACCACAGATTCGTGGTTCATGATGAACGTCACAGACAATATGGAAGAATGGAAGGTGGTACAGTCCACTTTATAAAAGATAAGACAATAAAGAGGGGCGACTATGGAGATGACAGTATGATATAGAATACAATGCTCCTGTCCAAGCGGTTCCAGCTTGTTGAGTTGGGTTGCGAAGTGGTTTCACTTGCTTTTGTTCACAATATATTATCATGATTGCTATGTTTACTGCAAATAATTTTATGGTGCATGATTTTTACAAGGAATAAGTACTTAGTTTCTTTAATACAACATCTCTTAAGAAATCATGTTAAGGTCATTTGAATGTTCAAATGCAGCAAATTGTTGTGATTTTCATACAGTAGTTTTTTTGTCGTTGTTGTTTTTTTAAAGAGTTACATATTGTATAAATAAGTCTGTTGTAGATAGAAGCCGAGAAGGCTTTTAAAGGAATTTGTAAATAATAACATGATATTTTCTAAACTCCATATAGGAGCAAACCGGTGTTGGTTATTAGCCCAATCGTCCTGTGGTGACGTAGTCGTGTTTCGGGATCTGATTGGAAGAAGTTGGGTATAACGAGAGGAGTGTGCATTGTCAATGGATGCTCAAGCGAGCATAGCGAAGGTGAGTGCTGTTTGGCCGAAGCAGTTGTTTCCACGCCTGGACCATCTACACCAGGCAGAATACGGTTACATGCCAAGCTATTGTAATATCCACTAAAATATCCAGAGAAATATTTGATTATCGTAAGATTAGTTTAATTAAGAGGTTATAAATCATACGTCAAGTTGACATTACTTTAAAAAAAATCTATTTCTTTGCCATTCCCATACATAATAATGCGGATATTTAGAAAGCGTTTTCCTCGCTGCATTATCAGAGCAGAGTCGCGTGCACATGAGTTTTATGAAACAAAACCAATTATTGTCACTATTTTGTGTGACGTTTGAATACATTATAAAACTTCACGCGGTATAATTCTTACGTATCGTGGAGACAATGGCAGAGTTTTTTACATAATCTAAGTCTAACTGTATTTAACTAAGTATTTATAATTATCAAGATAGTATTGTTCTCTATTTAGATTTTTATATAATGTTATTATAGGGCATGTAATATAATAGAATTAAATTAATATTATGAAATCGTATATCACGCACACTATTATAATAAACTGTGAAAGTAACTCTGTTTGTTACCTTTTTTTTTATTTTGGCTCAACATGTGACCTCGACTGGTCTGATGGTAAACTCAGTGGAGGTCCATGAGCATTGACAATTAGAGAACCGCTCGCACAGTGGCTCCAGTCGCCACTACTATGCCGGCCTGAGAAGGTGATTTTGTACGCAAGGACAATGGCCAATTTTGGGTCCACTTGATATCTAATATTGTTAACAAGACAATATTCTAAATTTTTTTTCACTAATTTATTTCAATTATATTAACACATCGTTTACCAATCAATAGACAATGTTTAATTACACAAAAACAGATATAATCAATGAATTAATTATTTAATAAAATAATAACTTGAAACATTGCACCGGTAAGTCTAATTATTCAATAATCCGGGTAAAATAATTAAAACTGATTAGCGATAAGGAATGTAGATTAATTTTTCCATTAAAAAAATGTAAAACCGTCGACGAACTCGAGAACAAAATTCTAACCCTATTTTCCTTTAGCAAAGACATAGACGTACATATGCTAGAAGTAGGAGGTGAAAGTTTGTATTGGTAAAAGGAGCCATCATTGCTCTAAACTAATATTGATTATACGCATACTAAGTTGCGAGCTCTATTAATATATTACATTTTAGCCTGTTCTTTGTATAGTTCTAGATACAATAAAAAAACGTATTTGGTCGTCAAATGACAAGATCGTCGTCTTAAAATTCCTATAAAATCTTAAAGCAAACTGTCACAAATCACGTATAAGTCACATCTGTAGTGAAACACATTTACTCGTACGTCCTTCCATTCTAAGTTCAACAGTGAATCACAAATATTTTACGTTCAATCTAACATATCTATTTTTAATCATAGAGACACCGAAGTCTGATATTTTATTTTATTTTTATAATAGCTTTGCCTGATTTTAAGCTAGATTGCGGCTCATGTGTTGAGCACGATTGCTACCACAGATAAATGATGTAGACTCCTCTTTTACCCGTTATACCCGGCTACTTCCAAGCTGATCCTGAAGATTCGATCGACGCAACAATATCACTTCATTACGTTTGAAATTGAATTTATGATTTATATGTGTCTTTATATTTAAAAATAGCTTTTTTTCTGTAAAAACTTTTCTATAATAGGTCGTGTTTCAGTTTATCTGAATGAAAGTTTGAGAAACGCTGTCTAGGCTAGGCGATCAGTCTCTAGCGACACCTTCTGTGATGGCTCCGATACGGGCTCTTTGATTTCAGTTGACTTTGATAGATGTTTTATGTTACCTTTAAGGGTAAAAAACAGGAACTCCTCACGGGAATATGGATAGTGGCAGTTTTGTGTAATGCTTCGTATAATCAGATCATATTGATAGTGTATATTTTGTTACTTTTTTTGATGTAAAAGTACTTTTATTCGACGGCTTTTACAGTTTTATTGAAAGTACGTCGTAGCTCCAATTATACCGACATTTTTTCACTTTGGTTAAGAACAATTCATCAGTCCAGGTACTATATTAGTTCTACTATCTTTTTATACTAATAGGCCATTTTCCAGACGAATCTAAAATCACTTTTTTTAAAGTGGCAGAAATCTTTTATTGATACTTCGCGTCTCGGGGAAGACGACGAGGTGATGTCGTATTCCCTAATACTGGGTATAGACAACTAAAACCCCTACGGTGTTCCTCTCTACGTCATATAGGTAAGTCTATGTTTAGGATACTAGATATTAAAAATAATAAAACATTAATAATAAAAGTGTGACTCAAAATAGAAGCAATTAACGTCCCATGATCGCCATAACGGGAGAATGCCGTGAACACAAATTATTATGTTAGTAATTTACCAACCCCTCTTTCCAATTTTGGCTCCTCCACATGGAACGGCCATTGATGCACACGTGGGTCTATTTCGTAAAGAATTTAAGATCATAAAATAAAAAAGAGGGTTTAAGTCACCTGGAGAGGGTGTCGTCTAGAAAAAGCGAGGGTTCCGTAGTTTTATTGGTGGGCGCCTGAAATATCGATGCACTAATCGTAAATTTGTTGTGGTGAGATAAATAATTTAAAAGTAATAAAATTGTAGGTGGTTCTGTTTGGATTTTTAGCACGTCTGTGTGTGGTTTTTGTTTACATGTTAAGCTACTATAAAAAAATGTATTGTTATTTTTTTCTGTAAATATTGTATGAAACAATATCAATCCGATATTATAAATAGTTTTTTGTAGCGCAGGGATAGTGTTGTGGATCGATATTAGATGATTTTCTACAACTTTTGTTCCGGAATTTTGGCCCTATTAGTTCCGTTCCGGAACCGGACGGAACAATTTTTCGGAACATGTAGCATTTTTTCGGGAGTCGCATAGGCCTCCTCTATACATATAAAAATCGCTAATTCTTAGTGATGTCAGTGAGTCAGTCGTAATCGAGTCTTATATAATATGATTGGTATTTACGACTAAAAATCCCATGTAATTTAAATACATGTGATAAACATTATAGAGTAAATTCATTGAGCCGCAGATTGCAATTCGCAGCACGTTGGTATTGCATGTAATTAAGCTGGGATTCGTTCGGTAACCAAAATTTGTTGCACGTTTTCTATATGAGCTTTCCGTAATAAATTCGGAGCATTTATTACGGCGAAAATGGATTTGCAATTTTCAATACAGTTTTATTCACATGATCTTTTGAATTCAAGTTAGAATTAGTTTTTTGTAGAGTGCGGTTCATGAATGGAAATAACTGATAAATCTTTACAGATAGCAGTCGCCTCCGTTATGCCGGCTTGAGGAGACGAGAATTCACCATCTAGATTGACATAAGATTAAACTTTTTTATTATAAATAAATGATTTTTAATTTTAATTGTATGTACATTATTTAGTATTAATTATAGAATTTGATTTATTTCTGACTTCGAATTTTTGGGGTTATTTTTTGTATTTAATAAAAAAAATGGAAGTTACATTTAGATTTATACGAGTATTCTAAGTAGTGAGTTTGATCTAGTGTTATACAAATATAGATATCTAGTATGATCAAAGTCACACTTAACACCAAATACCTTTTAAGAACTAAAGTCGAACCCTTTTACTAACACGACCTTATTCTCAATCTACAAATAAAAACACATTTTTTTATTAAAGCTCAGCATATCCGTCTGATAAAGCTAGAGTGCGGTTCATGAATTCAAACAACTGCTGCTACAAATTTCTATAGGTAGCAGTCGCCTCCGCTATGCCGGCTTGAGGATACGAATGTGTCCATCCGGATTGACAGTGCCCACTCCACTTCACGGGTGTTAAATTCGAAGATGGTGGTACTACCCCTGGCCGTCAGACTGTGCTAATAACCATTATCAGTCGGCCTACCGCTCTTAAAATAAATTTATTAAAAATTTCATAACCTTGTTAGATTTCCGTGTACCGCGATATTACAGTCTATAAGGATTGACGCTATACTCCAAAGTATACCTCCTATTTTGTTTTAAGCCCATTACGGGTTACAGTTATCCTTTTTTGTATTTGTGATTTTCTATCTGTGTTTGTGCTAATTAAAGTCCTTCAGTAACAAGTGACTTATCAAATCCTGAGTTGGTTGCGCGTAGAAAGTTACTTAAAACTGCATTCAAATCCCACAGTCCACCAACCTTCTATATAAGTTGCTTATGCAGTTACTAACTGTTGCAACACAACAAATATTATTAATAAAAAGTATAAAATGTAAATGTATAGAATTCAAAGGCAGAAAAATTATATAAAAAATATTATCGAATATATTCGAAATTAAACGTAAAGCTACAATTACATGCCAAATTGGATATTTGATTCAGTGTATATTTATTATAATTTTTGAGAGCGGCCGTGGTCTAGCGGTAGGACGTGAGAACTCACGATCGATGAGGTCCATGTTCAAACCTCGCTAAAATCATGTTATATATACTTTGGTCGGTAAGTGCTTATAGACACTATTAAAGAGTGGTAGGCCGACTGATGTTGGGTACTAGCCGAGTCTGCAGTACCGGCACTTTCTTATGTAACGCCTTGTCGAGTTGCGGGAACAGTCTATCTGGATGGTGCATATTTGTCTCCTCAGGACGACATAGCGGAGGCGACTGGTGCCTGTAGAAGTTTATCTGTAATAGCAGTTGTTTTTGTTCATGGACCGCACTCTAGATTCAGATGCGGGCGGAGTGTTGTCATATGCCAAGCAACAATAAAAAAAATTAAAAGTCAACTCAATTTCGAATCGAAATCAAATTTGTTACAAGAATAAAGCCTCAGATTTATCCCACTGCAATATGACTGAGTAGATGAAAAATGTTCTCGTACTTTCCTAGAGAATATTAACGTAGGGGTTGGGACATGTAGGGATGCAAATGTGCGAGCGGTTACGTGGTAGAGATTCGGAAATAGCATGCAAGGGAGTGAACCGTCGACATCTCTACATGATTGAACACTTTAAATTATGCTGACATACTATTTGAGAAAGTATGGAATATTATTCTTAAGCTAAAGTATAAAATAAAATCACACTGAAGTCTTAAATAATTAAAATTTTAAGTTTCCGTTCATTTTATTCTAGCTTTAGACGGGGTCGCACAAAATTTATTATAAATTGTAAATGTATTTTTTTCTGTTTAATAGACAAAATATGAGGCCTAAAATATATCTATTTAATTTAAGAATAAGAAAATATATTCGTATCGTAAAATCAATTAATTAAATTCCATTAGCGGTTAAAAGTGGAATTTATTTAATTGGATATATGTAAGTATAAACGATCTGAAGCAATCATTAACAGTGATAAAAGTGCAATTTGGCATTCGAAAACACGGCTCCTTTTCTGGGTTGCCAACTAAAAAAACGTGAGGGGAAAGGTAAGGAAAAATCGCTCTCGTTAAGCACCCGAGGAATTGGCGTTAATAAAAAACGTACTGTAATTTTGTTGTAAGGACCTTGACAAATGAGGAGCCTAGAGTTGCCTAATGACGCGGACCTATATCACCTGGTAACGAATAAAATATACGCAGAGACACTCGTGGGGGACGTAATTTATTTACTTTTTTAAAAATAACTTTAACACAAACACAATTCTTAAAAATCAATATTTAATGAAAAAAAAAAAACTTAATTACATGAAAATGCATCACAAACGAAAGTAAATTAAGTTAGTTTTAAATGTGCTAAAGTAATCAGTAATTTCTATCCAGGTTTTATTGTGTAATAATAAATAAATAGACATAATAAAGAAATATTAATTTGATTATTGTCAAATCTAGAGTGTGATTCTAAAAGAAATGAAGAGTTATAGTAATAATTCTATCCGTTAATATCAACAAATACAGACCAAAATTTGAGCAGACCAAATAAATCGCAAACCAAAACGATATACCCGACAATCCCCTTAATCCATACCTCGATTCAGACGTGGATTTCGCCCACCGGTAGCCGTGTTTAAATTACTAACTGGCCAGGATCTATATGACCATTGTACTCGAATCGGCACGTACTGTTCACATTCATTTCATTCTGTTCAAATCTTCTGGCTTATATTTTGATTTTGTCAGGTATCTGTCGACGGATATATTCAGGTAGGTATATATTCTACACTCGGTCTTGCAAGATTTATCAATTAATTTAAATTGTAATAGCAATCAAAAAGACGAAATGTATTTGTTTAGTCCAGTTTAGGTTTCTCTGTTAATAATTAATTATATTTTGTACTGTAACATTAACGTATTTTTTTGGTCGATAGTTAGAAATTAGATTCGTATTATTTTCTATGCCTCAGCAAGACATCGTTTTCTTTACCATACAAGACATTTAAAAAAACCTCGATAAATATTTTATTGATTTATTTATTTTTTATTAAATTTTAATATCATATGCAAATACTGGATTTATTATTATTATTTTCTGTTCAATTCCTATCACAATTTAATACGTAAAAAGTTATATATTTTTCATGTTATCATTTACATTAATTCAAATATTTTCAGAAGCCATACATTTTACGTCGGTATTCAGTTTCATCCCACCTATCATAAACACTCATCTCGCAAAAGCTTTCGTCCCCCTTATGTAAATTGGGTAGCATTTAGAGAACGTAAGCGTAACTCATGCACGAGTTGCTACGAGTGTTATTGCAAACCACAATCTTTGTTATGCCACTATTTTATTTTCAAATGTGATTATTTTTGACCGTTATAGCTTCGAGTTTAGATATTTGAAATTAAACTTTATCCAACTGCTGTCTGTAAATCCTATATATCTTTGTGGTAAGAGAAATCTCATGAACCGCACTCTAAAATCAGGCGGGCTATCGTCACATGCTGGCATAAATTATTATACAAAAAAGAATCGTTATTAATTGTTAATTTGTTAAAAATATTATAAAAACTAAGCTTTATAAGAAGCTTGTAATTTCGTATACAGGGTGAATTTTTCAAGTGGGCTTTCATGGCCAAATCCTAAACTATAAGAGATATCGAAAAATGCTGAAAGGAGTCTCGATGCCGATTTTGATGAAAACTAAAACTGCGTTATTAGATTTTTGATAAATCCATTTTCCCGGCCAGGAATCGAACCTGTTGATTTTGAGAAAAAAAAAACACTCTGTATTATTGCACCATCCGATAGTGTTCCTGATAAGGATCAAATTCTGGGAAGTAATGATATACGGCAAACCAAAGAAAAGTGTTGATTTTTAACAAATTGTCTCTTACTTCCATGTATTTATACATTACCTACTACATTTAATATGTTTTGATTTAAAATCTCGCGCTCTTCGAGGTTAAAAGTCATGATTTAAAAAAACAATTGAAACGTAGGAAAAACTATAATTTTTAAGGTCCTGTGCCATGGCCGGCTAGGTCGCCAGATCTAACACCTTTAGATTATTTTCTCTGGGTGCATGTCAAAAACGAAATTTACAAATGTACTACAATGAAATTGATGACTTAAAACTAGCGTTAGGGAATATTCTGAACGGAATCAATAACCTTGTGATGTGGAATGCAGTACACTCCTTGAGGCGTCGAGTTCAGCTATGTATTGAAAATAATGGCTATCATTTTGAACAATTGATTAATTAAGATTTAATTACTTAATGTTAAAAAAAATAAAACATTATTTTGCTAAAAATCAAGACTTTCCTTTCATTGAACCTTAAAAAGCGCGAGATTTTAAATCAATATGATGATTTTCAATCATCATAAATAATAAATGTTGTCAATGTACCGGTAATGTAATGTATAAATACATGGAAATAAGAGACAATTTGTTAAAAATCAACACTTTTCTTTGGTTTGCCGTATATCATTACTTCCCAGAATTTGATCCTTATCAGGAACACTATCGGATGGTGCAATAATACAGAGTGTTTTTTTTTCTCAAAATCAACAGGTTCGATTCCTGGCCGGGAAAATGGATTTATCAAAAATCTAATAATGCAGTTTTAGTTTTCATCAAAATCGGCATCGAGACTCCTTTCAGCATTTTTCGATATCTCTTATAGTTTAGGATTTCGCCATGAAAGCCCACTTGAAAAATTCACCCTGTATATGTATGTATGTAATATCATATTAAATAATTTATTTTTCTAAAAGGGTCCTCATGTGTTAGCCATAACACGTGTGTAATTCAGAGTTGGACGTTTAGTGCCTATTTTGTAAAATGACACTCATTTTTGGGAGGCTCGGAAATTGCTTACGACCTCTGTCTTGTCGCGTGGTTATTTGCGAAAATGTCACTTAAACGTGCTATGACTTTGATGAAAATTAAGTTATAGTCAAGAAGAGTTTTTAATTTTTTTATACTAAACCGTATGCCGTCTATGAGACAACTGCTACCACATAAAAATGTCGGTAAAAATGGCAACAATCGCCTTCACTATGCCGGCTTGAAGAGACGAATGTACATCGTTCAAATAGACTCCTCTTATTGCTAATCCCGAAATGCGACTAGGCCGGTTCATGTGTATAAATAATAATAATAAAAGTATTATTACGCACAATAAAGCTGGTGTTGCTATATTTTTCTTACAAACCAAAATAAAGAAGCAATCTTATCACCAACTAAATGTCATAATTTTGTACGAGATTCTTGTTGCCTAGTAACGGTTTTGATCTCCACTACACTTGGAGGCAATTTCTAACCAAATTGCTGTGTCCACGCCTTAAGAGGACAATATTCTACAGTCGGCAGTCGGGAGAGGGTGTGAAGGAAGAATAGAAATAAAATAAGGGTGGCTTTGCCTTTGTGTAACCTCCAGGGTTTTCTTAAATTCTTCACTCAAACAATACTTTATAGAACATAATTAAAATTAACAATTGAAGTTGACTTTTGTTTTAAAATTAATTTTAGAGGCGACTCAATTTAAATCTAGATATAGAACGCGTATAGATAATTTTTTACGGGCTGCAGTCGCCTCCGCTATTCCGGCTTGAGGAGATAAATTCGATTCTGTAAGCCATAGTAAAGTAGAATCTTTCATATCTTTCATCTTTTACAGTATCAGCAGCACGGCAATGGAACATGCTTCCACTGACACTTAGACAAGCACCATCATATCAAACTTTTAAAAATAGGCTTACCAAATACTTTCTTTCAAATCAGAACAACCCTTAACTCTTCTTTCTTTTTTCCTACTCTATATTGTTTATATTATTTATTTGTATATCCTATTGTATTTTATGCAATGTATTTGTTATAATACACTTATATGTTTACTTATTTATTTATTTTGATTTTCCTATCCTATCTTGTTCATTGCACTGTAGATCTCCGCTCACACCAACAAAGGTTAGCTGGTAGACAATGCCAAAGGCATTAAGCTCGCCTATGTACGATTTGTGTGTGCAATAAAGTGTTTTTTTATTTTTTATTTTATTTATTTATAGAGTTTAATATATCACAAAGCGCGTTACATTTGAAATGTCTATTAAGGAGAAAAACGTTTGCAATAATAATAATAAAGTTATTAAAATCCACCTTATTGTCGTTTAAAAAGCACATTTTTCCAACATTAATGTTTTTCATAAATCCCTATTTATTTATGATCTTACTATATTGAAATACGGTACGCTCGTCTCTCTTCATAATAAAAGAATAATCGTTTTCAACGTTGTAAGCTCACGTACTCAAGGGAGATTTTCGTAATGGTTATAATGGTTATTATAAAATAGAAATAATAAGAAATTGTACAAAAGAAAAATCCTGAAAACAATTTTAAGAAAATTATGGAGGAACAATGAAAATGTGAGCTTATATGTTTGTTATTCTGTTTCCTTTTAAGTTAAAAATATATGCGTACTACATCTATAGAACCATCGTAACTTTATTACTTGATAGAGTATGAATGTGAATTACATGAAAATATTTTATTAGAATGCTCATCGTCAGACTCTACATGGCTTCGGATTGCGTATAGGAAGAAGACTATAAGAAATTCGTCGTGCTACTCATAGCGCCTATAATAAAAAGCATAAATGACATAATTATTTCTATAAATTGTTTGTTTTCGAATTGAAAGAATTGAAAGAAAAGAAAAAAAAAAAGAAAAAAAAATTTGAAAGTAGCCAGGTATAGCGAGAGGAGTGTGCACTGTGCACTGTCAATCTTGTTGGTATATGCTCGTCTTATCAAGCCGGCATAGTGGAGGCGACTGATGCCCGCACAGGTTTCTCTGTAGTAGCAGTTGTTTCCATTCATGGACCGCACTCTAGCTTTACATTAGGCGGAGTGTTGTCACATGCCGAGCTACAATAAAAAAAAAACAAAATTACACAGATTAATAATTATCTAAAGACTGATGTAGGTAGACTGATGATAGTTATTAGTCCATTCTATGAGCAGTTGTGTTCTGGTATTAGCTTGGTGTAACGAGAGCAATCCGCCCTGTCAACCCAAACGAGTAAACTCATCTGGTAGTAGTTGCGGAAACAATGCAATGCAACGAGTGCAATCAAGCGAATGTAGCCACAGGACAGGGTGATAAAAATGTATATTTAAGGTTCAATATACTTGTCTTTCAGGCCGGCATAGCGGAGGCGACTGCTGACTGTAGAAATTTATCTGTAGTATCAGTTGTATCCGTTCATGGACCGCACTCTAATTTTACACCAGGCGGAATATTGCCATATGCCGAACTACAACAAAAACAAAACAAAATCAACATACGGCTGTACATCGAAACGTATCTACATAAACTTGTATAGAAATCTAATTGCACATTATAGTACGCCATATTTTGCATTAACATAGTCTCCGACGATCTTTTCATTCAAAGATTTACATCCGCATTTAAAAAGCCTTTATTTTATCTTGCATCTAACCTTAAACAAAAAACAGTAAAATGAGACCACCAAAGAGCCGTTTAAAATTAATCAGGAAATACGTGTAGGTTTTACATGTATGTATCTTGAATTTTGTATTCCGGTGATGACAGGGGTAGGTATGTTGTGGAATGGATTTGTTCGCGCTCGACCACAATTTATTTACACAATATTTTAGCTTAACTACCTCTGTAAGGAAGCTAACACATTAATGACAATATTTTAAAATTATTTATTTTATTACAATTATGAATGACAAGTAATTATAAAAAAGTTTTATTATTTTTAATTAAACAATGTTTACCAAAAACTAATCTTCTGTACATCTTTTTTACAGTTTTATTTTCTTCATTTAGTTATTTATGTTTTTTGTTTGTCCCGTATTAATTATAAAACGCTCTCTAGAGAAGGAACGGGAACGCTAAACGTTGTACTCCAATATATTATTTGACTTAGTATATAACGTACTTTATCATTACCGGAAGTATTTCAGTGTGTTTAGTTGTTAACTCGTTGCTTTTACTCGTTGCATTTTCTTTTTATTTTAAAATGATATTTCTTTACATATTTTATATTATCTCATACATATTTTCTTTACAGAAATATATTAGGGGGGGTTACACTACTTTGTTTGGGCTACACTACTAGTTCTACTCCTATTTTTTTTTTTCTATCATTGCAGAGATTAGCTGGCAAGGAATGCTATTTTGCATAATGCACATTTAGTTTTACTAAGTTTTAAATAAATAATTTGAGAGCAGTGTGCTGTGCACTAGATGGTGCATACTCGTCTTCGCAGGCCTGTATAGCGGAGGCGACTGCTGCCTGTAGAGATTATCTCTGTAGTAGCAGTTGTTTCCGTGCATGGACCATACTCTAGTTTCTAGTGCTTGTGTTACAGCAGGCACTGAACGACCAAACTATATATGTATAACATAGTGACATGTAAATTAACGTCGTGTTTTCATTTTGTTTCAGGTTTGGAAAATGTCAAACATTCGTAGTTTATATAAAACGTGTAGACGTGAAGAGGTTGTGGAATATATGCAGGTAATTATAAAATTATAGAATCTATGACAAGAATCGTAAGTAGTCTGCAGTCCCGAGGCGAGCTGTGAAGGGACCTTAGTCACGTTTCGGGATCAGTGTAGAAATAGTATATATAGATTTAACGAGAGGATTGTGTTGGAATAGTGGAGAGGACTGCTATTAGTAGACATTTCTTTGTCGCAGAATAACATCAGGCGGAATGTATAAAAAAACCTAATGAGTTACGCAAACAACCAAATGGATCTCAGACGAAATTCAATTGGAGCGTATCGTCGTAGACGCGTACAATTTACTTCCTAAAATTTATTTTTGTATTAAAATTATATCATAAACTCGTGGTAACACGTGGTATTACGAATTCCAAATCGTGTTTATCCGTTAGATGCAATAGATTGCCTGGAGGAGGAAAATTGTTCTTAAAGTATGAGGTAGCGATCACGATTGCGTGACCTCTACCAATGAGTAGCTCCTCTAGTAATGATTCACGACCTTCTGGGAACCGTATTAGGCTGAACTTATTATTTTTGTATGAGGAAATTTTACTTAAATTATGATTGCGTTTTTCGAATTTATAAGGATATTTTCTTAGTAATATTGATGCTGTAGTACGTAAACTATTTCCTGGTAATCTTTTTTCTTTTTTATTAGAAGTCTACAGTTTTTTATTAATGCCAATAAGTAAGCCGCTGGAATAACGGAGGTGAGTGTTGCCTGCAGATATTTTGTTGTAGTACGACAGTTTAGCTTAATACTTAGGTTAGATTACTATAAAAACTCCATTTCCGATGTTCATTTATATTAGTTCAACACAATGCATCCACTACCTTTTTCAAAGACCTCTGACCACTCATAAACCGGTTATGTTACGTAGAGCCTGACATTTTCCATTTCCTCTTGACTGTCTGTTTTCATACAACTAAAGGTCCCGTCTACATGCAACGACATTACACGCGCAAACTTGTGTTTAAGTTTCCACACAACAGCGATTTGCCAGGCATCTGGAGATAGCAGAATTATAATTATTTCGAGATTAAGTCAAGAGCGATGAAATATATCCTAAACTTGTGTTTTTAATGGTACTAATGGTAGAAAAGTAAGAAAACGATATATAAAAACTCGCTGGTGATCCATAGATCGTGCCTACCCCCGTAGGGATATCAGCGTGAGTTAGTGTTAATAGGAATTTGAAATTGGAGAAATTTCATTTTCCCTCCAAAACACCGATGAAAGTTTTCATACCAACACTTTAGTAAATCTATTGATAGGAACTAGTCTTAACTGTTTTGTATGATGAATTAATTAATACGTGTGATGCACAATATTATCTTGAAATTTACTTTGACATTGGCAAATTGTTTTAATGTCATAAAAAAGTAAAAATAATAATGGCGATTTCTCGGTTTATCCGCCCATGCTTATGACTTGTGTATGTAGCCTAACCTTTATATACGTTGTTAAATTTGAAAGGTCAATTATTGAACTGCCAAAATGTCTTAGTCAGACTTTAAAATTGGGGTTTAAATATCAGTTTTACTGTATAAGTTTTCGTTTGTGTTATTAATTAAAACTATCTGAATATCTAAAATAGTTCTGATCTTCCTTATAAAGGTGTTAGTATAAATGATATTGTATGAAACGCCTGATTTAAACTAATATCAATTAACTTGTATATATTAGTTATTGTTGTATATTTGTTTTTAGGCGTTGGGCATTACAAACTAAGAAGTACATAATTAAGAGTGGTAGGCAAATCGATGATACGAGTAGTTATTATCCAGTTTGCTATCCTGGCAGCATCACTTTCAAGTGTATGCGTGTAATATGCGTGAAAGATCAGCTTTGAGGTAGCCAGTTATAACGAGACTTGTCTCTCAATGGAAAAGCGCATTCATCTCCTCAAGCCGGCATAGCGGAGGCGACTGCTGTCTGCAGACATTTATTATTAGATTATTGTTAAAGAAATATTATAATATTTATAATTCTAACTTTATGTTAAAACTCTTCAAGTGTTGAAGTCATAAATCCAATGAAATTAAAGACTATGAACGAGTTCCTGAGGGAGGGACTTCACAAAAGACTCATTAAAACTTTGAGAAACAATCATGGAAATTGCCCATTAGCGAGTGGAGGGGCGTAAAAACAAATTTCATTCCAAAATTTAGTAAACAAACAATCGGCGATTTTACTTGAATTCCAATTATTTGACTATTGAAACATCTTCAAGAGAATATCTTATGTTGTCTTATATGTTTTTATCAATTATTTTTTAAATGTTATTGGCACAATAAAAATACAAGATTTATTTGCTATTAAATTTCGATGAAAATTGAGTATATTTTTCTATCAAATTTTTATTACAACATCCATTTTGTTGACCTTTATGGCGGAGTGTTTAGAGGGCCAAGGAAGGTCCTGAGTTCGATTCAAAGTCAATACAAACAAATATTAATTTATGCCATTTGCAATTTAATATATCTTTATTTTAATATTTAGAAAAAACAAGTATTTTTTGTGTTTGTATATTTGTTGTCCTTGTCTTGATACAATGGTATCGTTTGTATATTTATTGTTTATTAATATTTATATTTCTATAAAAAAATATAAGAACAATTTTCATTATAAAATGTTTTCCTCCGCCAGTCTAAGCCACAGTGCAGCGTAAATGATTGTTTCCCCACAAGGACAAAGGACAGGATAAAAAAAAAGTCCGCTTTCCATATTGAAATTCTCAGACAGCCATCAATGCAAAAACTTTCTTCATTTGCAAGGTAACTAACCAATAAACAATGCAACAGTACTTCAGGGAAATTTGTTATAAAACTCTGTGCGGCCGCACGCTTTCTCGCTTGGAAAAATTTCAATAAAAAATAAATACACATGCATTTTTCTCTTTAATGAAAAACTCGATTTTGTTGCGAGCTAAATGTGTTTCATGTTTTGTTTTTTACAAAGCGCTTGCTTAAAGTGACGGTGTTTTAATGTTAAAACGCTTTTAGAATTTATATCTATTCATTATTAGTTAGAATTATATCTTTGTGTTGTACTCTTGTCTGTTTTCTAGCATGGAGCGATGTATGAAATTTTTTAGGCGTTTAATGCATTAATATAATTTTCACTATATCGGCATCTTAACCGGCATCGATTCTACATAAATGGCATCATGTTATGAGGGCTTGTACAGGATTTTTACCTAATATAGGAAACCTATTATATTTTATTTAAAAAAAAATTTTTTTAACTTATTGTTCTGCAGCCGGTGTAGATAGTCGGTTAAAAACTTCGTGTACCACCTTAAGGTTGAAAGTCCTTTGCACAAAACGATAAGGTCTATTTTTGCTATCAAGATTAACAATTACTTTGTTTTTCGATACATCTACAGTACAAATTATTATTTTTTGCAGCTGTGGACTGCATTCCAAATTAACACCAGGCGAAGTGTAGTTATGAAATGTCAGTCAAACAAATAAAAATATAACTCCAACTTTTCTAATCATCATCCAATTTTCTGATTTCTGTTTTTCGATCACGTATTTTTTACCCCTATTTTCATTCGTCAAAAACGTCAAAAAGTATGTAAGTAAAAAATGTGGGCTTGTGAGGAATTTGTAATTTTTATTTTTAATTAAATTTTGTGAAGTTTGGAATGCTTTTGTGGTGACACTTTTCAGTGACGACTAATGCATTTTTTTATTTACAATCTTATGTATACTAATTTATTCATGAATATGTCATACCGAGGGAAGTCTTTGATATTCAAATTGAGTGACCGTAGTCGTCGGGGGTTTGAATGCATATATCTATTAGGTTGAATATTTTATAAAAGGTTCTTCAAATTGTGTTAAAACGATTTAAATATTGAAAATATATCTATTTGGAGTAGGGTAGGCAGAGACTATGCAGCACCAATGATTTTATTTTTTATAGTAGCTCGTATAATACAGCACTCCGTCCAATATTAAGTTAGATATGCGGTTTATAAATGGTAACAAGTGCTGCCACAGAGAAATTTGCTGAAAGCAGTAGTTGCCTCTACTACGTCTCGCCAGGTTCGAGGAGACAAACGCGCGCTATCCAGGTACCATCTCCTCTCGTTAGCTGATCTCTGTACATCACTTTTGCTTCCACCACAAAAAAAAAATCATGTATGCCCGTTACGTTGGTTTTTTAAAAATTATTTTACTACCCATACGACCAGCTCCGAGCAGTTTTCCTATTTTTTGTAACACCCGTGAAATAAACTGTTATAGTCGCCTTTTGGGATAAGCTTCGGAGTAGCCTGGGCGGCAGTGCCGGATTTAAGCACAGGCAACATAGGCAGTTGCCTATGGGCCGCCACCACACCACAAAAAAATATTAAATTAAATCGATAAAGGCTCAGAAGAAACAAAAAAATACTGAGTTTTGTTTTAAATTTTGTGTTAGCCAACATATTTAGTTGCTCTCTTCTTTACCTTGACCTTAATAGAAACTTTCAACAGTTAACCACAAACGATTTGAGGGCCTCCACAACATGCTCTGCCTATGGGCCGCCGAAGTCTAAATCCGGCGCTGCTGGGCGGTGCACATTAGACAAGACGGTCTATTTTCTGGTAGCAGATATAGTAAACTAATGCAAGATTAATATAAAGAAAATTTTTTTTTTTTTTAAATAGCTAAAATCCGATGCAATTTGTCTATTAGTTACCGAGTACACTAATTAATATAAACATTTAATAGTCTGTTACATAGGATGTGATATGTTGAATGATTGTGGACATAAATAAATGTCTTTCCAATAAGGAAGCCGGCCACAAAACGCTGGCATCGACAAAACTGCAATGTTCCAATAACATTAAGTAAAGGGTATCATTTGTTATTTCGTTACACAAAGAGAATATTGGAACTGAAGAATGCGACACTATTAGTCTCTTCTCTTGTACACATGTCTTTTTATGTTAGTACAGAAGTTTTTTTTTTGTTGTAGCTCGGCATATGACTATTTTTCCCCTGATGTTAAGCTAGAATACGATCCATGAACGGAAATAACTGATACCTAGTCGCCTCCGCTATGCCGACTTAAGAAGACGAAGGAGCATCATCACGTTGACAGTGTACACTACAATCGTTATGTTTCTCGGCTACTTCCAAATTGATTCCAAAACGTGACTAGGTCACTTCACGAGTGTTACACATGAAAGTGGCGGTACTACCCCAGGACGGTAGACTGGGTTAAAACCCTATATTTATAGATACTTAGATATCAGAGTGCATTCTATCAAAAATTCAAGAGATATGAATACGTTTATTTATGCGTGAATTTTGATGATTGCTAGTGCGAAAAAAAGTTACGAAAAGCATTATTCATAATGTCATAAGCGTGGATCCGGGTGGGGTGTGGAAATAACGCTCTCCGGGGAAACTGTTTTTATGTTGACATTTGCATATTACCAGTGAAATCTTATTTTTTATATATTGTGTGAATTTGCTTATTAGTTTTACTAAATTTTTTATTAATAATTATAATACATTTTCTATTATTTACAGTTTTTGTTTTTGTAGGTTTATTGCATTTAAAAATATATAGAATAGGTAAAAATAAATGTACCTAATAATTAACAAGTTAATATATTGTTAAAAATATTTTTTCTATTCAATTTTCATCATCATTTAATAATACTGAGCGGCCGTGGTCTAGCGGTGAGACGCGTGAACTCACGATCGAAGAGACCCGTGTTCGAACCTCGCTAAAGACCGGTACCAATGTAACTTTGTTATATGTACGAGTACTTTGGTCGCTCACTGTCTATAGGCACTATTAAAAAGTGGTAGGCAGACTGATGATGGTTATTTGTCCAGTCAGCCGTCCTGGGGTAGTACCACCACTTTCGAATGTAACACCGGTGAAGTGACCTTGTCGCGTTTCGGGAATAGTTTGAAAGTAGCCAGGTATAGCAAGAGGAGTGTGCACTTTCAATCTAGATGGTACATGCTCGTCTCCTCAAGCTGACATAGTGGAGGCGACTGCTAGCCGCACAGGTTTCTCTGTAGTAGCAGTTGTTTCCATTCATGGACTGCACTTTAGCTTTACATCAGGGGGAGTGTTGTCACATGCCAAGCTACAATAATAAAAAAATACAATATTACCTAGCTTTTCTCCAAAAAATATTATTTTGGTAGTAAATTAAATAAATTTATTAAGTATTTTCTTGAAAGGCAACCCTTCAAAGCCATCAAAAAGTTAATGTGTTTTTAAGCCTCGGGTACCACGAAAAAAGGAGTAATTAAACTCAGCACAATGAATAATTTTTAAGAAGATATTTCTTTTATGAGTAAAAATACGAATATTAATGTTAGTACTCAGAAAATAATTGTCTATAATAAAACTGTTTTTTTAAGAAATATTTTTGATAAAAAAAAATATTATTTAAGTTGTAATGTAACTTAAATTTTTCAGATAATATTTTTATAAATATCGCGTTTATTTTGATTATTTCCACTAGATTGTCTGCGCAATTTTTTTTATGAATAAACACAGGTATATCCATATGTACATACATATATAGGTATATCTATTTATTGTCTGGCTTCATATGTTATTGTTAAAGGAGAAGTAGTGAAGGAGTAATGCCTTGATTTATTAGTTTATTCTATTAATTTTGTCAATATATATTTTTTCCCTTGCACTGTAGATATATCTAACGGCATTAAGTTCGCCTATGTACGATTTTACATGTGCAATAAAGTGTTTTTTATTTATTATTTATTGATCAGGATATTGTGTAGTATGGGTATCAGAGTATCAGGACTTAAAAAGATTATAGATAATTAAAACACTTATAAATTAATAATACTAAAAAAATATTTTATTAAAATAAAAACTTCTGACATTTAATTTTGTTTTAAATTAATAGTGTTAAGGCTAATTCACGAAAATAATAGGTAGATGTAGTGTGAACAATTAACTTCAAAAAATCAATATAATAATGATGTGGCACCAGTGTCCTAGATATTTGTGTTTGTATGTTCGTTGCTATGATACTAATTCGGGAATAACTAAGGGACGTTGAACCTTTAAGTCCATCAACAACAGTATAAAATGTATGTGATCACCCAAATAATAAAAATTATGCCTGAGCTATGTAAAATTAATCATTCTCGATAAACGTATAATAAAGGAGCGCAGAAATTATAAATATACGTGTAAGTTTCCGTCTGATGTTAAGCTAGAGCGCGGTCCATGAAAAGAAACAACTGCTACTACAAATATATATCGTGTAATACTTGTAAAATATATCTTTAAATTTAACCACTCCAATTAATATTTTAAAAATAAACACTTAAAAAGTTTGAAAGGTGGTAACTCGTAATCTGTGTGTCAATAAAGCGTACAGACAGAAAAACACGTTAGGGGTGTTTCGCTTCGGTAGATAAGTTCTTCGTTTTATTTTACGCCACCCTGTCTGCGGACTAAGCAAATACCAAGCCAATATGAGTGGAGCTTAACTTATGTCCCCAGAGCTCCTACAATTTCAATATTAGTTTACAAGAATTGAATATGATGCTAATTGAATGTTGTATATAGACTCGTAGAGAGTGGTAGGCAGACTGTGATGTTTACTAGCCTAGTCTGCTGTCCTGGGGTAGTACCATCACTTTTAAATTTAACACTTTTGCAGTAGCACAATTGGAGCATATTCGTCTCCTAAAGCCGGTATAACGGAGGCAACTGCTGCCTGTAGAAATTTGTCTGTAGTAGCAGGCGGAGTGTTGTCATATGTCGAGGTGTAATAAAAAAAAACTCGTAGATTTTTTATTAAATCATTTGGCGTATTTGATTTATTGAATTAAGAAATATTTTTGCCTTAGTCTCACCACCCATATCTCTTTAATATTTTATGCTCTTACATAGGAATAGTTCCATACCTATTCAATTTATTTTTTATTTACAGTTGCTGAATTGTCTTTCTTCTGATTTAGATGAGAGACTTTGCGAGCTATGCGATGAAAACGATTATAAAAGGTAAGATTAGTTATTTTTTTATTAATTGAAGATTTAACAAATATAAGTACATATTAATAAATAAACAAATACGATCAATGTATGCCAAACACATATAATATATATCTGGCTCTTTACGGGTGTTGCATTCAAAGGTGGTGGCACTATCTCAGGGCGCCAGACTGGGCTAATAACCATCATGAGTCATGAAGCACTCTTAAAGATTGCTTATAGGCACTGAACGACCAAAGTACATATAACATAGTAATAGTTTCGAACACGGGTCTCATCGATCGTGAGTTCGTGCGTCAAACCGCCGAACCACGGCCGTTCTAAAATCAAATTAAAAAACAATTAAATTAATCATAATAAAAAGCTAGAAAATGTATTTTCTTATAACAAATGAAACAACAAAACTGAATGTATCTCGAACAAGGGTTGCTTCAATTGGTTCTGATTTCGTTACGGCCGAACTCTCAAAGCTACCAAAGAAGAAACGATCTGGTAAGTGAGTCCAAATCAGATTATTAGTACAGTGGCGCACCCTGTCGACGGACGCAACACTAAATTAAATTATTCCCGATCCTGCACGGGTTCTTGTCAAAGACGTGCTTGAATGGTATCCTTTGAAAAGTAAGGCTTTGAGTACAGTAAATATTAAATTTCATTTATGTTTAATGAATCGTGAAGCAGTACATTTTTTTTATAACTTTTATGTGGTAGTCTAGACGTCCATTTTTACATCTTTATTTTTATTTAAATGTAGGTTGCTTATTTTAGAGTGTTTTTTTTACATATAGATAGTATGTTTAAAAATCTGCTTCTCTTCGGTCACATCTGTCCTAAACACGGAGGTTAGCCGGAAGAGAATGCTAATAAGCATTAAGTTTGCCTGTGTGCATGCTATTGCATGATATTGTAATGCCTTAAGTGTCACAAAAATAACATGTAAAGTGACATAGATAGCATGACTGGAGCCCGAAACGGAACTCAACTCGCGGTTGGTACCTTAAAGATTTAAAAGAACTCAAGACTAATTTTTTTAGGGTTTTTTTTTATTGTAGCTCGACATGTGACAACACTCCGCCTGATGTTAAGCTAGAGTGCGGTTCGTGAATGGAAACAACTTCTTCTACAGAGAAATCTCTACGAGTAACAGTCGCCTCCATTATGCCGGCTTGAGGAGACGAGCATGTACCATCTTAGATTGACAGTGCACACTCCTCTCGCTATACCTGGCTACTTTCAAACTATTCCCGAAACGCGACAAGGTCACTTCACAGGTGTTACATTCGAAAGTGGTGGTACTACCCCAGGACGGCAGACCGGACAAATAACCATCATCAGTCTGCCTACCACTGTTTAATAGTGCCTATAGGCACTGAGCGACCAAAGTACGTATAACATAGTTACATAAGTACCGGTCAGAATTAGCGAGGTTCGAACACGGGTCTCATCGATCGTGAGTTCATGCGTCTTACCGCTAGACCACGGCCGCTCTTAAAAAACGTCGTTCTTCAAGCATAAATGGTCAAGTTTTTACGTATTCATCCTTCCATGTCTCTTTCGCACATCTCACATTTATTATTCATTGCGAACTTGATTTTACACCTTTTAATACTTCGCTTATTTGATCGATATCCAGGTGTTAGGGCAGCAATTTATCTTCCTTAGGCGACCTTAGTATGCAATCTTGTAAAATTCAATATTTCAATAATAAATTATTTAGTATTCTTAAGTCTCTAAGGTCGTTTATTTCACACAAGTCAATAAAAGAAACACTTTTATTTATTACGTCAGAATTGAGTTACCGACCGTAAATTAAATATTTAACTTTTTATACAACTTAAATGTATTTAGTAACATAGTCGTTGCTCCCTTTATTCTAACTGGATATTGTGATTTAAAAAGTTAACTTGAACAGATGTGGTATACAATTCGATTACAGCCTATATGCGCCAGTGGCCACAACGTTTCAGCGGCACTCGCTCTGTAGGCGGTTTCGATCAATTTTGTGGTTCAGACAATTTGTGACAATTCCTTTGTGTTTCATATGAAAATAAAATATCACGTTATGTTATTCACTAATAATATTCATTGAAAGACATGATATTATTTTAGAGCGGTCATGGTCTAGCGGTAAGGACATACATCACGATCGATGAGACCCGCGTTCAAATTCGGTCCGGTACAAATGTAATTATGTTATAAGAGTGGTAGGCAGACTGGTGATGGTTATTTGTCCAGTCTGCCGTCCTGGGGTAGTACCACCACTTTCGAATGTAACACCCGTGAAGTGACCTTGTCACATTTCGGGAATAGTTTGAAAGTAGCCAGGTATAACGAAAGGAGGTGCACTGTCAATCTAAGATGGTACATGCTACCCGCACTGGGTTCTCTGTAGTAGCAGTTGTTTCCATTCATGGACCGCACTCTAGCTTTACACCAGGCGGAGTGTTGTCACATGCCGAGCTACAATAAAAAAAAATGTACCTTGGTCACTTAGCACAGGCACTAAGTGATCACTAGCTCAGTATACGCATTAAAGGAAAATCATAGAGAATTGCATTTAATATTGAATGCGTTTATTTTTAGTTTATTATAGGTAATATTTAATACATTTTCATAATAGTATATTACCATTTTACCCCTGAATTTAAGGTTGTAGGCGTGAATGCAAGAGACAAAAATTAATGTAATGCATAGCGGAAGTACGCCGTGTAGTTCTGTTATTTTGATTTGTAAAATAAACCCTTTTGCACAGGAAATAAAGTACCATAAATCAATTGGTATTGAATGAAAGGACAGTGTTGTATTGTTTCAATAAATCATTTTATAACAAAACTTATCAGGATATTTTGTACTGACTGATTTAAATTGTGTAGGCGATGATTTAATACTTAAATTAAATGTATATTGTAACAACATAAGAGTGGTAGGCAGACTGATGATGGTTGTTAATTCAGTCTGCCGTTCTGGGGTAATACCACTGCTTTCAAATGTAACACTCGTGAAGTAGCCTTGTCGCGTTACGAGATGCGTTTGGAATTAGCCAGGTATAACCAGTGTCCAGATGGTGCACATTCGTCTGTGAAAGCCGACATAGCAGAGGCGACTGCTGTCTTTGGAAATTTATTTGCAGTAGCAGTTGTTTCCTTTTATGAACCGCACTCTAGTTCAACATCAGACAACAACTAATAATAAACATAAATAAATTCAAATGTCCTGATGATAAACCAAAAAGTATAGATTACTTGTAACATAGGTATGAAGCAAAGACCAGCATACTAGGAGACCTAAATCTCAGAAAAAAAAGAATCAGTTAAAATATTTCTGGGTAATCATTAAAAAAGCCAGCCCATTAAATTATAGATTCTACACAAAATATTACCACAACTGAAACTCTATCATTCAGAACAAGCAAACACGTCCAAAACAGGATACCCCAAAAGTTTTGAACAAAGCTCTATGAATAATGAACACCCCCTTTCCAGTACGCTATGCTATTGTTAATATATACATGTATTCAAAATATACTTTAGAAGGTGGTGGCTTAATTTTAAATTTCATTTTTTGGTTAAGTAAAAAAAATAATAATTGTGTACTAAATTAAAAAGTTTTTTTTTAAATTTAATAACTAGTTGTTGCCCACAACAACTAATGCTTATAATTCGTATTAAGTGTTAAAATGTCCATTCACAGCATACGAGTATCTCGGCAATTCTTTATTTAGGGAACAAATTTGATGTTTTTGGTGAAGTAATTTTTAAACAGAATCCAAAAATAATGTTTTCACTCTTATTGTGCATCAAGCAAACCAAACAAACAATTTATTATTTTTTACTTATATAAAATTGACAGTTGTAATCTTATTATAAATTGTACATTTTATGAGGCCTTAAACTTACAATTCAGCCAAAGAATATTTAAATTATTTCTGAACAGTTTTTAAATTGAACTGATATACGAGTACTAGTCCAAAAATGAGGACATTTATGTTACCATAGAGGCATAGGTGAAATCTCGTAAATTTTTAAAATACTTTAATCTCCTATAGTAAGTATGTAACTAAAGGTTTCAATAACGCAAGTACAACAGCGCTAAAATGTGGCAACGGTGTTTTTTACGGTTCTAATACGGGTTTATTAAAATATTAAAAAGGATAAGTTTAGAAGAAATTTCCCTAAAGACATCTAAATAAGTCCCCGTGGAATTTGAGGTTGATTTTCAGGTGGTCGTCGGTGTGAATGATAAATGATTATGGTGTTCATTTTGGATGAGATTTTTAAAACAAATGATATAGTATTTAAAATTACTTTTTTAGTAAAAGTTTAATTAATTAATATTAAATTTAGCTATTATGATGTTAAAAATAGTTCAGTGTGATATACGATCTCGACTGGTCTGATAGGTCTAGAATCAGGTCTAGAAGTGTAGGAAGTCCATCGCCGACGACTAGAGAACCGCAGTAAGGTGGCTCCAGTCACTCACTATGCCTGACGGTACAAAAGAGTGCTTTTTCAAGCTTCGCTTGAAAGATTCAGGGTTAAAAGGAGGTTGGTCGAGCGCTTGGATTCAATTTATCAATCGTGCGGCACAAAAAGGATGACAAGGACAACCGACAAATGTTGTCTGCAGGACACAAATATGCATCGTCCAGACCCCGCTAAACATTACCCTGGTACGGCAGTTTGCGCTAATAACCTTAATTAGTCAACAAATTTTGCATGTTACTATTAAGAGAACCTTTTTGTTAACTTTAGTTTTGTCTAATTAACCAATATTACTTTTTCTTGCAAAAATAATAAACTCCTTTTTCTTGCCGACAAAAATATAAATGTAAGTGTAGATAAATAAAACAGGATAACTGTTATTTGGAATCGAGCCAATTCCTCAACCCGAGAGAGGAATAAAACTTGAGTTAGTCTTACTTTGACACTACGCAATTACTATCGTCTGCTACTTCAGTACACTTCACAATAAAAAGGCTTTTAAAATTAAATCTATATGATTAAATTGTATGAGTTTTACATCAAATTATAAAATAATAAAGGTGACATCTATGTAATAACTATTTTTATATAGCTTGACATATTCAGCCTGATGTGTAGTTAGAATGCGGTCTATGTACGGAAAAAACTGCTACCACAGAGAAAGAAATGCCCATTCGCCTAAGTTTAGCCACAATTTTATTCTTTCATTTCAGGATGATTTTTAGTTAATTTTGTAGAAAAATAAATCTATATTCCTTATTATCAAACAATTTTAATTTTTTTCACCCAGGTTATTGAGTAATTAGATGATATCTGTTTTTTATGTAATTAAACATCGTAAATAGTCATTAGGATTATTAAATGTTGTGCTAATATTATTATTATGAATTAATGAAAAAATAAGGTATTTTAAAATATTGTTTTGTTACCAAACTATTAGGTAGCATTCTCCTTTCTAAGGCAGTACTCACGCAAGTACATCTCCGCTATGTCGGCTTGAGGAGACGGATTCACACTGTTCAATATTATATGATGAAAGCAATAGCTTAGTATAGACATTAAGAAAATCTTTGAAATTGTGAAAGAAAAGGTTAGGAGAAAGGGACGTTTTCTCATCAACACAAGTTCGATATTGTGCATGTTTCATAACATCAGCTATGTTTATACTTATGTAAGTTGTGCTTTTACCGTTCTTTAAAGCCACCCCAAGCTACCCTTTTACGTACTCATAAAATAGTGTTGTGTATAGCCAAATTTATTTTTGATATCGATAAAATATTAATCAAGGCTACTGCTGTCTTCTGCCACTTCTATTACCAAAATGACAATGATAGCTAAATTGATCAGAAAAAGTTATAATCTTTTACGTTGATTAAACGAAATAATGTCCTGATGTCAAGCTAAACAATTGCTATAACAAGGAAATATCTGCAGGTGCACTTTTCGTTATTATTGGAACGAAAAAATCGATAACTTTTATCGATATTTGCACAGCTCTATCTTCTACGCAAGGTATTTCCCCATACTGTAGCTTTGAGTGATTGAGAGTAAGCCGCATCCACAATGCACATACCTACAACACAGTCAATCCCGTCTCACAATGAGAATGCATTCTATTGTGGTACCTATTGCTTGCTTACATTTTGTTCAATACAAAATAATACATTACAAGATATATGAGTGAATTATTTATTATCTTTGTTCGTTATTGTAAATGTCTATGTGTCTGTTCATTTAATATTTTCGTTAACTTTCTTGTTAAAATGATATGCAGAGTGATGGTGAAGGTTTACTTCACGTAGTCGCGTATCATAATCAGAGCTTATATTATAATAATAAGAGTAGTATGCCCTGTCAACCTGGATCCCGCAGATATTTCTCCGCTTATGTGCCGTACATCAAGCTGAGTGTGGTCATATTTTTTTATACAATAACGTGAATGTTCTTAAAAGTTTTGGGTCGCAATTTATAATGTTCCCATGTTTTATACAAATTCCTGGCTCTGAATTTCAATTCAATATTTGATTTTTTAGATTTCACTCATCACGAGGGGAAAACTACGCACTTCTGTATCACATAAAAACCATAAAAGCACGGTTTCATTTCAATTTATACAAACTATTTGTTTCAAAATATTGTTATTTTGAAAATCAAAGTTTTAAAACCGAGGTATAACGCAGTTAGAGATTGGTTTGATTACCCGATAGGGGTGGGCAGTAGGTAATAATTATTTCTAAATTACCCGCTGGCAGGGCCAACATCAGCATCGTTACGGCCCCACAGATGGCTACGCTAAATTAAATCGAATGGGAGTCTGCTCAGATGGACGTGATCGGTTGCGTGACCCTACTCTTGTTAATTTATCAAAATAAAAATCTTTATCTCGTATTGAAATGGTTAAATAAATCGAATGATTTAATTGTACCTATCTATGTTACATAAAAAAGATCAAATTAATTTTAACCACAAATATCGTACCTACAAATACCGTTAATTCATGAATAAATAATTTTTTTCAGTAGTGATCACACTAATGTTTGTAGACAGTAGTTGCCTCCGCTATGCTGGCTTGAGAGTAATTTCAGGGCTGTTACTTGAAAGTGTGATATTTATAAATTTATGTATTAGCTGGTGGCGTAATTTTTGTGCAATAATAGGCAAATATATTGACTTATATATTCTTATTAATATCACAGTTATCGTACTAAATTAATAAGTAATTTTTAAATATAAATTTTTCTGAAGCACATCTCAGTTTATTTAAACACCAACAAGCACTAAAACTTCGTATATTATTCAAATCCTATATCTTTAAAAGCTTGAAGCGGGGCGTCTTGAAGATATATGGTTTAAGTCTACATTTTCAGGAGAAAACCCTAGGTTAAACCTGATTTAGAGGCTAAACAGAGAAGTGGTTTAGTTAGAAGAGGTTAGTTTGTGAGTGGTAATGAATTATAACTTTAGGTGGTATCTTGTATTTATTTAAAAAAAATATTGACTACGCGGCCGTGGTCTAGTGGTAAGACGCGTAAACTCACGATCGATGAGACCCGTGTTCGAACCTCACTAAATTCTGACCGGTACCAATGTAACTTTGTTATATGTACTTTGGTCGCTCAGTGCCTATAGGCACTATTAAAGAGTGGTAGGCAGCCTGATGATGGTTATTAGTTCAGTCTGCCGTCCTGGGGTAGTACCACCACTTTCGAATGTAACACCCGTGAAGTGACCGATGTCGCGTTTCGGGAATAGTTTGAAAGTTGCCAGGTATAACGAGAGGAGTGTGCACTGTCAATCTGGATGGTACATGCTCGTCTCTTCAAGCCGCCATAGTGGAGGCGACTGCTGCCTGTAGAGATTTCTCTGTAGTAGCAGTTGTATCCATTCATGGACCGCACTCTAGCTTTACATCAGGCGGAGTGTTGTCACATGCCGAACTACAATAAAAAAAACTGTCAAAAGGCGAGCTTAATGCCGCAAGGCATTTTCTTCCAGGAAATACAAAAGTAATGATGCCAGGTAGAGAGAAAACTATTTATACAGGGTGAATTTTTCAAGTGGGCTTTCATGGCCAAATCCTAAACTATAAGAGATATCGAAAAATGCTGACAGGAGTCTCGATGCCGATTTTGATGAAAACTAAAACTGCATTATTAGATTTTTGATAAATCCATTTTCCCGGCCAGGAATTGAACCTGTTGATTTTGAAAAAAAAAAACACTCTGTATTATTGCACCATCCGATAGTGTTCCTGATAAGGATCAAATTCTGGGAAGTAATGATATACGGCAAACCAAAGAAAAGTGTTGATTTTTAACAAATTGTCTCTTATTTCCATGTATTTATACATTACCGGTACATTGACAACAGTTAGTAATGTAATCATCATATTGATTTAAAATCTCGCGCTCTTCGAGGTTAAATGAAAGGAAAGTCTTGATTTTTAGCAAAATAATGATTATTATATATATATTATACAGGATATAACCTTAGAAATATTATTAACAATTATACCCTAAAACAATTTTAAGAGTGGTATAGGCAGGTTTTAGGATTAGCTTAGAAAATTAGTATAACACGAGAAGTGGTGTACATTCGTCTTATCAAAACGGCATAGCGGAGGCGACTGCTGCCCAGAGACATTTCTCTGCTTGTGGATCGCAACCGTTCAAGTTCATCCTTAAGCGGGTATTACCACTTGAAAACTACTATCCCTACTACTAGGTACTACCCCGAGACGACAGACTGGGCCAATAAATGTCACCACTCCGTCTTAATATATATCTACACATAATATCCATAGATAGTAAGTATACGATACAAAATCCTAAAGTGTCTCGCTCCATTACCACTAAAGCGAGAAGACAACATAATAACAATAACACTAACATTCATTCACACTTCCACTTTCTGAAAATAACAAAGCCAATTCTGTATATTAGCTCATCCCGTTCTTACTCCCTTTTGCTGTTTGTTTAGCTAAAACGTGACAATATAACATTTGAACACATGTATTTGTCGGATTTATTTTTCGTATTTGACATATTTTTGTTAGTGTTGATGTTATTTCAGGAATATTATTAAATTATGATAAATTGTCACGTCTTTTTTCCCACAGGGATAGGCAATAATATAAGAAAATGTTAAATGAGTTTTTATTACCTACGATGATAAATATATACGAATAATTGTTAGTTTCCCAAAAAATAAACAAATAAAAAACATGAATAAAGAAGCACACAACAGTCTGAGCTGAGGCGGATTCGAACTCCCGTCTGCTACGCGCGTGGCATTCTGACCACTAACTCTGAACCGAACTGAACACAAACCATGACGCTTTTTTCAACACATTTATTAATACTATCATAATTTAATAATAAAATAATAATGCTGGATTTAAAATGCCAGAAATAAAAAAATATAGATACTCATACTTGTAGAAGATACAGAAGAACGATCTTCGAGGAAGCTTGATTTTTAGTACAGGCTAAGTTAATGCTTGTGTCACAGGCACTGAGCGATCAAAGTACATATAACAAAGTTACATTGGTACCGGTCAGAATTTAGCGAGGTTTGAACACGTTTCTCATCGATCGTGAGGTTCGTACTCTATCGCTAGATCACGGCAGCTATTCTTTTTTTTATTGTAGCTCGGCATATGACAACACTCCGCCTGATCTAAAGCTAGTGTGTGGTCCATGAACAGAAGCAACTGCTACTACAGAGAAATCTCTACGGGTAGCAGTCGCCTCCGCTATTCCGAGCTGAGGAGACGAACACCCCTCTCGCTACACCTAGCTACTTTAAAACTGCTCTCAAAACGCGTCAAGTTCACATCATGAGTGTTCCGTTCGAAAGTGGTGGTACTACCCCAGGACGGCAGACTGGGTTAATAACCATTGTAGGGACTGTGCCTACACGTTTTAAGAAAAACAAAACGCGTAGTCAAGGAGATCAAATATACGACTTCAAAAAACAACTAAAAAGCTTGTAAATATCTTTATTGCCCTGGCTCCATACCTAAACCATCATCAGTCTGCCTACCACTCTTTAGTGGTTCATATTATGTTCATTCATATCATAATAAGAAAATAATCGTCAAACACGTGTATTAGAAAGCGTAAATGTCTCTAATTTAACGGATTTAAACCATTACAAGGGACCAGTTAATAATTAAATTCAATGAATCCTTAATTACGAAAAGTACCTAGTTCGGGTAACATATGCGGTCAGGATTTAAACCTTATCCGTATAATGCGTTTAAATTTTGAAGTAGGTACTTGTAAATGTAATTTATGTTTAATATTTTTTATAACCCCATATTTTCCACGTATTACCACGTATAGATATATAGACACGGCTCGCAGTTCATAACCACCGTGCTCAATTGTCTTGGACGGTACCAATGTTGATAGTGTAAGGTTACTGTAACCAATTCAAGTGTAACATTCGTGAAGTAACCTAGTCGAAAGTGTGCATTGTTAACTTGGATGATGCATATTTGTTTTCCACAGTACTATAACTACCGATCTCCTTAAGCCAGCAAAGCGGAGGTGACTGGCTGAAGGAGTAGGTAATGTAGAGATGTGTATAAAAATATAGAGTTTTAGAGCAGCTGTGGTCTACCGGTAAAACGCGTGAACAGTTTGAAAGTGCCAGGTATAGCAAGAAATTTACATGGTGCGTACTCGTCTCCTCTGGCCGGCATAGCGGTGGCGACTGTTGCCTGTGGAGATTTCTCTGTAGTAGCAGTTGTTTCCGTTCATGGACCGCACTCTGGCTTTACATCAGGCTGAGTGTTGTCATATGCCGAGCTACAATAAAAAAGTATCATGCATCGTCGCATTACCTTCTTAAGACGATTAACGACATCTAATGTCCATTGTAATGGGAAAACGATGCTATTTGTAACCGACTTGATAGCAATGTCTCTGCTAAGTAGTAAGATGGATTATTACTATTTTTGGAGAAAGAGTGGTAGGTAAAGAGCGGTTATTAGCCCAGTCTGCCGTCCTGGGGTAGAAATCTAACACTCGTGAAGTGACATTGTAACGAGAGTAGTGCGCACTGCCAATCTGGTTGGTGTACGGCATAGCGGAGGCGACTATACCCTGTAGAAATTTAGCTCTATATATTGTCTCCGTTCATGGACCGTACTCTAGCTTTACATCAGACGGAGTGTTGTCATATGTTGAACTTCTAGATTCCTTTTTAAATTTACTTTTTCGTTCGGAAATGTAATCAATGGCATTTTTATAAACACAGACTATTAAATGATGATCGTTCAAAAGCTGAGAGGTAAATTTTAGTCTCATTTTGTAGGAACACGTAAACCGTAAACTGTATGGGTAAGAGGCTCCGCGGCACTCCTCCGAAGTGGATATTATTATTTCATAGCGCCTAGCGGATAGGGTATTAGCATAAAGTATACGCGTACAACGAGCTACACTCACTAAATTGAACATCGAAATTTATTCAGACATCGGTGAATAAACTCTTAAATGGCGGATAAAATATGTAAACACAGTTTAAACATAAAGTATATTAATTTTTCTTGAGATGTAAAGCTTTTGAAGGATCTCTCTATTGTTCAATAGTATCGGATCGGAAATAGTGGAAATATTGTAACATTGGTAATAGACGCAATATTTATTTTTTTGTTGTAATTTTTGGTATAATCAAATGTTTGAGCGGCCGTGGTCTAGCGGTAAGACGCGTGAATTCATGATCGATGAGACCCGTGTTCGAACCTCGCTAATTCGGACCGGTTCCAATGTAACTTTGGTCGCTCAGTGCCTATAGGCACTATTAAAGAGTGGTGGGCAGACTGATGATGGTTATTTGTCCAGTCTGCCGTCCTGGGGTAGTACCACCACTTTCGAATGTAACACCCGTGAAGCGACCTTGTCGCGTTTCGGGAATAGTTTGAAAGTAGCCAGGTATAAGAGAGGAGTGTGCACTGTCAATCTAGATGGTACATGCTCGTCTCCTCAAACCGGCATAGTGGAGGCGACTGTTACCCGTAGAGATTTCTCTGTAGTAGCAGTTGTTTCCATTCATGGACCGCACTCTAGCTTTACATCAGGCGGAGTGTTGTCACATGCTGAGCTACAATAAAAAACAAGTTGATGTAAATGGAACAAAACAAATCACCGCGCACGCACAGCTCGAGGCGGGGATCAAACGCGAATGCTTTGACCGCTGAGCTACATGGAGCCTCGTGAACGGGTCAAAATTTCTATCATTATTCAATATATCTTTTCTCTGCATTTTAACAGCACGTAAGGAAATTCAAAGTTACAGAAGCTTTAGACAGTAAGTTAGTCGGTAGAATTAGATTAGTTGTACGGTTGGTGCCTCGGGCCTACCGTACTAAGGTTCCCGGAGGGTTTGAGTGCATATCCATGTTTGACAGGGAAACTTAACCCTTCAAGTTATAACTTCAGTAGAACTACCTACGTAAGACCTATGTCATGGGTTTACATTTAGATAATAGTTGTTTGATTTTAATATTGTTACCTAAGACGTGCTACGATTTCAAATTTAAATAAAGTTGAAGGATTTAAAATAAAATTAATATAAATCTATGAACGGAGTTGCTACTACAGAGAAATCTCTACAGGCATCAGTCGCCTCCGCTATGCCGGCTTAAGGAGACGAGTATGCACCATTCAGATTGACAGTGCACACTCCTCTTATTATACTTAGCTACTTTCAAACTGTTCCCGAAACGCGACAAGGTCACTTCACGGGTTACGTTCGAAAGTGGTGATACTCGTTAATTATGCCTTCAGGTTTTTTTTCCTGTTATTCATTATATTTACAATTTTTTAAATAGAATAATCTTGTGCCTCTCAAAGTCTACATGAGCTTATTTGAGAGGCACAGCACCTTAACTAGCTAATTATTCTTGTCGCAAAATAATAACTGCAGATAACCATATATCGCAATACCTATATATATATGTGATCCGCGGTATGAACCCTCCACCTTAAGATGCAGACGCCTCAAGCGCCAGTAATTATTCAGGAAGCATTCAGTCGCATCTGGTCGCTCCCAGCGACTGGGGAAAAATCTTTTTTTATTGTCTTAAAATATTCTGCGTGTAAAAATCGTCGACGTAGCCTCCCCGTGACGAGGGGATTAATTAGACCGTGTTTAATGTAGTGAAAAGATAATGATATCAACGCGTGGGGAGACTGAAAACCTTATTCATTTCTTTATATCTATTCATTAAATTTAAATATGACTGTTTTATGTTTTAAATAAAGGAATAAATGAAACACATTTTGCATTGTATTGATGTGACATGTAATCTACTTTTTTTTTAAATTAGGCTTAGGCACTATACAACAATGACTAACAGATATAATTATATTTAGTAAAACTGTTTGTATCATAATTTAAATCCTCAATTTTCTGAAGAGTAATTAATTTCCTCTGTCAAAACTACACTATGTGACCGGATTGGGTTTGGGTTAATGAGGTAAAATATGTTCAATATTTAATGAAATTTTAACTGTAAATCATCCAAATCTCTTTCAAATTAACATCTGTGTTATCGCACTAGATCAAAACTGTATCAACAAAAGAATCGTGCTTTTCGAGATTTATATCGTTTTCTAAGTTTTCCAAGTTCGTCTAACATTTTTCTTTCAAATAGTTACTAAGTAAGGCTGCAATTCATATATCCATATTCAATATAGCAGATAATTATCTACAAATCCTCACAACAATAGTGGCGGTGATTGTCGTGACCGCACGCTTCGTCAGTATCCGCCCTACGTACGAAGTTTTAACCACAACACGCGCCGCCCTAAATCACATTGCATGTATGTAATATTTATTAATTTATATCTATATTTCAGTGAATATACAGGCTGTCCCGTAAGTAGTGGTATCAACGCTATTCTATAGATAGAGGGGTTCAATACATGGGACATATTTATACCTTTTTAGAATCTGTGTAAACTGTAGATATTTTTAAAACAATGCTCTGTATAAACAATAACCACTGATAAGTGACAAAGGAGCTTAAAAACACCAAAACGTCCCAAACTTATTCTATATACTCGTATGTAGTATAACACGTCACTTCAGAAATGTTTATCCCTTTTATGATTATATTATAAATAGAGATAAGTTTTAAATTATGATGAAGGTTCAATTTAAAAAAATTACACACGGATTTTCATTTTATAATAATTCAAAAATAAGAAATTCAGCATATATTTAATAAAAAAATAACCTATGAGGGATAAGTAAGTAGCATAAGCTTGTTTTTTGTTTGAAACGCGTGTACTGTAACTATGATTAAATAAGATTTTATTTAAAAAAAAAGAAATCTTTAAATACATTGTTTCTTTCAATGTGCAATAGAATTTTCCAACTGGATTCAAACTGTCTCAGTTCAATGATTGAGTATTTCTGGAATTCTTCTTTAACCTGAAATAAAAGCGCTTTCACAAAGGAAAATTAAAACTTCGACAATTCTATTTAGTAAGAAATAACGCTATTTTCATTGCCAATAAAAGTTTCTCTTTATTACAACGTTCACAAAAGGATTCCTTTGAAATTGCACCACAATGTGGTTTTAGAAAATGAGAACAATCTGTTATATTTTCAAACCATGTATAGTTTGTTTTAATTGTAGCTCAGCATATGACAACACTCCGCCTGATGTAAAGCTAGAGTGCGGTCTATGAATGGAAACAACTTCTACTACAGAGAAACCTGTGCGGGCAGCAGTCGCCTCCACTATGCCGGCTTGAGGAGATGAGCATGTACTATTTAGATTGACAGTGCACACTCCTCTCGTTATACCTGGCTACTTTCAAACTATACCCGAAACGCGACAAGGTCGCTTCACGGGTGTTACATTTGAAAATGGTGGTATTACCCCAGGATGGCAGACTGGACAAATAACCATCATCAGTCTGCCTACCACTATTGTTTATTTTAAATTGTTTGATTAACTTGCAATTATTAAAGTACTACATATTTTTATTATTAAATTATACTGAAAATTTTAAAAAAAAAAACAACTTATTTTATTAACTTTCAAACAACAGAGTAATTATCTAATAATTACTTAGCGATATTCGTGGAACATTTAAGGAGTTGCAAATCTACTAGCAAATCACACATTGTGATTCTTCCATCAAATGTAAAATAAGTTGGAAAGTTTATTATCAACAACAAAGAAAATTTCACTTTACCCTCTTGACACCTGAAAATGGTGAAGATGAATAGAACGGTTATATTTTCGCTGAAAAGTTGTTTTCACTTTGCCCGCCCTCCTGTGGCTTTCCTTTTGGGGACGATTAAAAAACTTTTTAGTGTTACTTTTTCAATTTTAACGCCTTTTAATTTTGGTAGGAATTGCTTTTTAAGAAAAAATATTCGTCAAAATTTAATTAATTAATAAGTACACGTAAACTAATTCTTATGAGGGCACGAAACCAAAATGCAATAAAATAAACGGAAAAATCAATTATTTCCTTAGGGGCTGAAACATCAAAAAACTATAACCTGTACAAGTTGTTACACATCTGAAGGGGAATCGTGCCTTCTGATAAATTATTTATACAACCAGAATTGGCCATTGCATTTTCAGGGCTGAGTTACATTAATATATCAGGACGGAATCGGGCGGAATCTTATTTCTATTTTATCTCCGCTATGCCAACTCGAGGCGATGAATGTGTATTGTGTAGGTTGTCAGTGCACACAGTTGTACCTGACTACTTCCAAAATGATCTCGAGACGTGGCTAGGTTAACATTGTTTCCGTTCATGGACTATACTCTACAATAAAACATAAAATAAAATATATATTTTTAAAATATGTATTAGCATTTTGCTCGCTCTATACATAAAATATTAAGATTTTGTGACAACCCTGCAATGCAACAACATCAAGGCATGAAGTTGACCAAATTTATTCTGACGTGAAATTAATCACTTGAATGGACCAGGAGAGGCTGACAAGGTAACAATACATATCTACATTTTTATATATACATTTTTTTTGTATTTTCTTATAATCTATCTACTATCAATATACGTGTACTTGAAAATATTGAAAAATCAATAAAATATCTAGAAAAAGTTTCAAAACAGTTTTGTATTGATTTATAATTTTAACTATTCCACTTCAGGTTCTCAGTGAGAATAGCTCATACTTTTCTTACTTTTAGATCTTTAATATTTGTTACATTACATTATAAAATATAATATAATTTTTCATAATAAAATATAAAATAAAATTTAACATCTTTTTGTTTAAAAAATTATTAATTTTTCTGTCAAATTTTCATCATAATTCAATAAATATACAATATAACGGGAGGAGTGTGCACTGTCAATCTACATGGTATATGCTCGATCCGGCATAGTGGAGGCGACTGCTGCAGGTTTTTCTGTGGTAGCAGTTGTTGTCCTAAACTTTTTATGGAATTAGAAAGCCAAACCGACTAAAAGATAGTTAATTATAATAAATAATATTATTAAACCTTGCCTAGTAAATCATGAACGTGTTTGTTCAGAACGCAGTTGTGGGAGTTACTTATTTATTTTGCTGAGGACTACGACAAAACAAATATATATGTTATGTAATAAATTATAGGAATAAAACAATGCGGATATTTTCTTAAGGAGTGTCGCGGCGGTTATACTGTTACAAGTTTCAGCCATTTTGATTTAGTGCTCTTTTTATATTGTGTTAAAATATGTTTCCATTTTTATTTTTAAAACAAAATTTTACATTATTTATGCCATATATCGTAATATTCTATTACTGGAAAAATTAATGAAAATAAAACGAATGAAATACTAGTAAACGTAGTTAACAACAATACAATACAAGTGTCACGCGTTTTTCCCCAGAGATAGACAGAGACAACGGAACGCCACTTACCACGATCCTGACACAACACCCTCGCTTCCTTCACATCCACAATTCTCTTCATGCACGCCCGACAGTTATTGGCACTAGGCAGTCCAGCTTTCATGAGGATGTCTCCTATTTGATCGGAAACCACCCTGCTGGATCTGCCTTGTTTAACGCACATCAGATTTATATATTCCTTTCGTCAATCTCTTTTCATTCATCCTTTCTAAGTTAACAACACAATATGTTCAATAGTATTAGGTGTTACCTTGCTGAAATCCATAACCAAAATATATATTTTTTAAACACTACTTTGCAACTAATTCCTGATAATCAATATTAGTGAGTGTAGGCACACAATCACATCAGCTGTCAGTGTTAGACCCTTCACCAACAACCGGTGTGAAGTTAGCAGCCAATTTTCGGCAGCCAATATAATCCGGTCAAATTAAGAAGTTATTTTTTAAAATCAATTTCTTTTCTAAATAATTTAGTTTACGAATCCCAATCAATAAAAATCATATTAGAGCAGAGTTAGACGTCAGTAGAACGCAAAAAAAAAGAGTCCAGACATTTACCGCAATGAATACTGACCGTAATACGTAGTTCAATTCTACGTCATTTTCAAAGTTCACGCGTTACTGAAGTCAATTACGACTATTGGGTCGACATTCAGAATATACTGCCTATAACATACAAAAAAATAATCAGAGCATCATGACTCGTTTTTGAGAAAATTAACTTTAAAGATTTTGCGAGGAGCGAATTTCTCCACTTTCCTAAATCGATGACAAATTTTCAAAGAATAAAGTTACTGAAGTGCATAAGCTATATACCATTTTAAAGAACATGAAAAATGGAACAAGGTCACAAAGTAGCATCAGAGCATCACGACTAATTTTTGAGAAAATTAAATTTGAAAATTTTAATATGAGCGAGTCTTCTAACGACAGTTAATCGACGACAAATTTTCACAGAAGAAAGTTACTGAAGTACATAAGCTATATTCCATTTTAAAGTACATGAAAACAGCAACAAGGTCGCAAGGTACGAGTATCATCAGAGCATCACGACTAATTTTTGAGAAAATTAAATTTGAATATTTTAATAAGAGATTTTTTTTTTCACTTTAACCAATTGACGCCAGATTTTCACAGAAGGAAGTTACTGAAGTACATAAGCTATATACCATTTTAAAGTAGCTGAAAACAGCAACAAGGTCGCAAAGTATCATCAGAGCATCACGACTAATTTTTGAGAAAATTAAATTTGAAAATTTTAATATCAGCGAGTCTTCTAACGACTGTTAATCGACGACAAATTTTCACAAAAGAAAGTTACTGAAGTACATAAGCTATATACCATTTTAAAGCACATGAAAACAGTAACAAGGTTACGAAGTAGCATCAGAGCATCACGACTAATTTTTTAGAAAATTAAATTTGAAAATTTTAATATGAGCGAGTCATCTAACGACAGTTAATCGACGACAAAATTTCACAGAAGTAAGTTACTGAAGTCCATAAGCTATATACTATTTTAAAGCACATGAAAACAGCAACAAGGTCGCAAGGTATCATCAGAGCATCACGACTAATTTTTGAGAAAATTAAATTTGAATATTTTAATAAGAGATTTTTTTTTTCACTTTAAACAATTGACGCCATATTTTCAAAGAAGAAAGTTACTGAAGTACATAAGCTATAGACCATTTTAAAGTACATGAAAACAGTAACAAGGCCACAAAGTAGCACCAGAGCATCACGACTAATTTTTGAGAAAATTAAATTTGAATATTTTAATAAGAGCGAGTCTTCTAACGACAGTTAATCGACGACAAATTTTCACAGAAGAAAGTTACTGAAGTACATAAGCTATATACCATTTTAAAGCACATGAAAACAGTAACAAGGTTACTAAGTATCATCAGAGCATCACGACTAATTTTTGAGAAAATTAAATTTGAATATTTTAATAAGAGATTTTTTTTTTCACTTTAACCAATTGACGCCAGATTTTCACAGAAGGAAGTTACTGAAGTACATAAGCTATATACCATTTTAAAGTACCTGAAAACGGCAACAAGGTCGCAAAGTATCATCAGAGCATCAAGACTAATTTTTGAGAAAATTAAATTTGAAAATTTTAATAAGAGATTTTTTTTTTCACTTTAACCAATTGACACCAGATTTTCACAGAAGGAAGTTACTGAAGTACATAAGCTATAGACCATTTTAAAGCACATGAAAACAGCAACAAGGTCGCAAGGTATCATCAGAGCATCACGACTAATTTTTGAGAAAATTAAATTTGAATATTTTAATAAGAGATTTTTTTTTCACTTTAACCAATTGACACCAGATTTTCACAGAAGGAAGTTACTGAAGTACATAAGCTATAGACCATTTTAAAGTACATGAAAACAGCAACAAGGTCGCAAAGTATCATCAGAGCATCACGACTAATTTTTGAGAAAATTAAATTTGAATATTTTAATAAGAGATTTTTTTTTCACTTTAACCAATTGACGCCATATTTTCAAAGAAGAAAGTTACTGAAGTACATAAGCTATAGACCATTTTAAAGTACATGAAAACAGCAACAAGGTCGCAAAGTATCATCAGAGCATCACGACAAATTTTTGAGAAAATTAAATTTGAATATTTTAATAAGAGATTTTTTTTCACTTTAACCAATTGACGCCATATTTTCAAAGAAGGAAGTTACTGAAGTACATAAGCTATAGACCATTTTAAAGTACATGAAAACAGTAACAAGGTCACAAAGTAGCACCAGAGCATCACGACTAATTTTTGAGAAAATGAAATTTGAAAATTTTAAAATGAGCGAGTCTTCTAACGACAGTTAATCGACGACAAATTTTCACAGAAGAAAGTTACTGAAGTCCATAAGCTATATACTATTTTAAAGTACCTGAAAACAGTAACAAAGTAGCATCAGAGCATCACGACTAATTTTTGAGAAAATTTAATTTGAATATTTTAATAAGAGATTTTTTTTTCACTTTAACCAATTGACGCCATATTTTCAAAGAAGAAAGTTACTGAAGTACATAAGCTATAGACCATTTTAAAGTACATGTAAACAGTAACAAGGTTACAAAGTATCACCAGAGCATCACGACTAATTTTTGAGAAAATTAAATTTGAAAATTTTAAAATGAGCGAGTCTTCTAACGACAGTTAATCGACGACAAATTTCCACAGAAGAAAGTTACTGAAGTACATAAGCTATAGACCATTTTAAAGTACATGAAAACAGTAACAAGGTCACAAAGTAGCACCAGAGCATCACGACTAATTTTTGAGAAAATTAAATTTGAATATTTTAATAAGAGATTTTTTTTTCACTTTAACCAATTGACGCCATATTTTCAAAGAAGAAAGTTACTGAAGTACATAAGCTATAGACCATTTTAAAGTACATGAAAACAGCAACAAGGTCGCAAAGTATCATCAGAGCATCACGACTAATTTTTGAGAAAATTAAATTTGAATATTTTAATAAGAGATTTTTTTTTCACTTTAACTAATTGACGCCATATTTTCAAAGAAGAAAGTTACTGAAGTACATAAGCTATAGACCATTTTAAAGTACATGAAAACAGCAACAAGGTCGCAAGGTATCATCAGAGCATCACGACTAATTTTTGAGAAAATTAAATTTGAAAATTTTAAAATGAGCGAGTCTTCTAACGACAGTTAATCGACGACAAATTTTCACAGAAGAAAGTTACTGAAGTCCATAAGCTATATACTATTTTAAAGTACCTGAAAACAGTAACAAAGTAGCATCAGAGCATCACGACTAATTTTTGAGAAAATTTAATTTGAATATTTTAATAAGAGATTTTTTTTTCACTTTAACCAATTGACGCCATATTTTCAAAGAAGAAAGTTACTGAAGTACATAAGCTATAGACCATTTTAAAGTACATGTAAACAGTAACAAGGTTACAAAGTAGCACCAGAGCATCACGACTAATTTTTGAGAAAATTAAATTTGAAAATTTTAAAATGAGCGAGTCTTCTAACGACAGTTAATCGACGACAAATTTCCACAGAAGAAAGTTACTGAAGTCCATAAGCTATATACTATTTTAAAGCACATGAAAACAGCAACAAGGTCGCAAGGTATCATCAGAGCATCACGACTAATTTTTGAGAAAATTAAATTTGAATATTTTAATAAGAGATTTTTTTTTTTCACTTTAACCAATTGACGCCAGATATTCACAGAAGGAAGTTACTGAAGTCCATAAGCTATAGACCATTTTAAAGTACATGTAAACAGTAACAAGGTTACAAAGTAGCACCAGAGCATCACGACTAATTTTTGAGAAAATTAAATTTGAAAATTTTAAAATGAGCGAGTCTTCTAACGACAGTTAATCGACGACAAATTTCCACAGAAGAAAGTTACTGAAGTCCATAAGCTATATACTATTTTAAAGCACATGAAAACAGCAACAAGGTCGCAAGGTATCATCAGAGCATCACGACTAATTTTTGAGAAAATTAAATTTGAATATTTTAATAAGAGATTTTTTTTTTCACTTTAACCAATTGACGCCAGATATTCACAGAAGGAAGTTACTGAAGTCCATAAGCTATAGACCATTTTAAAGTACATGTAAACAGTAACAAGGTCACAAAGTAGCACCAGAGCATCACGACTAATTTTTATGAAAATTAAATTTGATAATTTTAAGATGAGCGAGTCTTCTAACGACAGTTAATCGACGACAAATTTCCACAGAAGAAAGTTACTGAAGTCCATAAGCTATATACTATTTTAAAGCACATGAAAACAGCAACAAGGTCGCAAAGTATCATTAGAGCATCACGACTAATTTTTGAGAAAATTAAATTTGAAAATTTTAATAAGAGGCGTCAATTTGTTAAAGTGAAAAAAAAATCTTATTAAAATATTCAAATTTAATTTTCTCAAAAATTAGTCGTGATGCTCTGTTGCTATTTTGTGACCTTGTTACTGTTTTCATGTACTTTAAAATGGTATATAGCTTATGTACTTCAGTAACTTTCTTCTTTGAAAATATGGCGTCAATTGGTTAAAGTGAAAAAAATCTCTTATTAAAATATTCAAATTTAATTTTCTCAAAAATTAGTCGTGATGCTCTGGTGCTACTTTGTGACCTTGTTACTGTTTTCATGTACTTTAAAATGGTCTATAGCTTATGTACTTCAGTAACTTTCTTCTGTGAAAATATGGCGTCAATTGGTTAAAGTGAAAAAAAAATCTTATTAAAATATTCAAATTTAATTTTCTCAAAAATTAGTCGTGATGCTCTGATAATACTTCGTGACCTTGTGGCAGTTTTCAGGTACTTTAAAATGGTATATAGCTTATGTACTTCAGTAACTTTCTTCTTTGAAAATATGGCGTCAATTGGTTAAAGTGAAAAAAATCTCTTATTAAAATATTCAAATTTAATTTTCTCAAAAATTAGTCGTGATGCTCTGGTGCTACTTTGTGACCTTGTTACTGTTTTCATGTACTTTAAAATGGTCTATAGCTTATGTACTTCAGTAACTTCCTTCTGTGAAAATCTGGTGTCAATTGGTTAAAGTGAAAAAAAATCTCTTATTAAAATTTTCAAATTTAATTTTCTTAAAAATTAGTCGTGATGCTCTGATGTTACTTTGCGACCTTGTTGCCGTTTTCATGTACTTTAAAATGGTGTATAGCTTATGTACTTCAGTAACTTACTTCTGTGAAAATCTGGCGTCAATTGGTTAAAGTGAAAAAAAAAATCTCATTTTAAAATTTTCAAATTTAATTTTCTTAAAAATTAGTCGTGATGCTCTGGTGCTACTTTGTGACCTTGTTACTGTTTACATGTACTTTAAAATTGTCTATAGCTTATGTACTTCAGTTACTTTCTTCTTTGAAAATATGGCGTCAATTGTTTAAAGTTAAAAAAAAATCTCTTATTAAAATATTCAAATTTAATTTTCTCAAAAATTAGTCGTGATGCTCTGATGATACTTTGCGGCCTTGTTGCTGTTTTCATGTGCTTTAAAATAGTATATAGCTTATGGACTTCAGTAACTTACTTCTGTGAAATTTTGTCGTCGATTAACTGTCGTTAGATGACTCGCTCATATTAAAATTTTCAAATTTAATTTTCTCAAAAATTAGTCGTGATGCTCTGATGCTACTTTGTAACCTTGTTACTGTTTTCATGTGCTTTAAAATGGTATATAGCTATGTACTTCAGTAACTTTCTTTTGTGAAAATTTGTCGTCGATTAACAGTCGTTAGAAGACTCGCTGATATTAAAATTTTCAAATTTAATTTTCTCAAAAATTAGTCGTGATGCTCTGATAATACTTTGTAACCTTGTGGCTGTTTTCAGGTACTTTAAAATGGTATATAGCTTATGTACTTCAGTAACTTCCTTCTGTGAAAATCTGGCGTCAATTGGTTAAAGTGAAAAAAAAAATCTCTTATTAAAATATTCAAATTTAATTTTCTCAAAAATTAGTCGTGATGCTCTGATGATACCTTGCGACCTTGTTGCTATTTTCATGTACTTTAAAATGGAATATAGCTTATGTACTGCAGTTACTTTCTTCTTTGAAAATTTGTCGTCGATTAACTGTCGTTAGAAGACTCGCTCATTTTAAAATTTTCAAATTTAATTTTCTCAAAAATTAGTCGTGATGCTCTGGTGCTACTTTGTGACCTTGTTACTGTTTTCATGTACTTTAAAATGGTCTATAGCTTATGTACTTCAGTAACTTTCTTCTTTGAAAATATGGCGTCAATTGTTTAAAGTGAAAATAAAAATCTCTTATTAAAATATTCAAATTTAATTTTCTCAAAAATTAGTCGTGATGCTCTGATGATACTTTGAGACCTTGTTGCTGTTTTCATGTGCTTTAAAATAGTATATAGCTTATGGACTTCAGTAACTTACTTCTGTGAAATTTTGTCGTCGATTAACTGTCGTTAGATGACTCGCTCATATTAAAATTTTCAAATTTAATTTTCTCAAAAATTAGTCGTGATGCTCTGATGATACCTTGCTACCTTGTTGCTATTTTCATGTACTTTAAAATGGAATATAGCTTATGTACTTCAGTAACTTTCTTCTGTGAAAATTTGTCGTCGATTAACTGTCGTTAGAAGACTCGCTCATATTAAAATTTTCAAATTTAATTTTCTCAAAAATTATTCGTGATGCTCTGATGCTACTTTGTTACCTTGTTACTGTTTTTATGTACTTTAAAATGGTATATAGCTTATGTACTTCAGTAACTTCCTTCTGTGAAAATCTGGTGTCAATTGGTTAAAGTGAAAAATAAATCTCATTAAAATTTTCAAATTTAATTTTCTCAAAAATTAGTCGTGATGCTCTGATGATACCTTGCGACCTTGTTGCTGTTTTCATGTGCTTTAAAATAGTATATAGCTTATGGACTTCAGTAATTTTCTTCTGTGAAAATTTGTCGTCGATTAACTGTCGTTAGAAGACTCGCTCATTTTAAAATTTTCAAATTTAATTTTCTCAAAAATTAGTCGTGATGCTCTGGTGCTACTTTGTGACCTTGTTACTGTTTTCATGTACTTTAAAATGGTCTATAGCTTATGTACTTCAGTAACTTTCTTCTTTGAAAATATGGCGTCAATTTGTTAAAGTGAAAAAAATCTCTTATTAAAATATTCAAATTTAATTTTCTCAAAAATTAGTCGTGATGCTCTGGTGCTACTTTGTGAACTTGTTACTGTTTTCATGTACTTTAAAATGGTCTATAGCTTATGTACTTCAGTAACTTCCTTCTGTGAAAATCTGGTGTCAATTGGTTAAAGTGAAAAAAAAATCTCTTATTAAAATTTTCAAATTTAATTTTCTCAAAAATTAGTCTTGATGCTCTGATGATACTTTGCGACCTTGTTGCCGTTTTCAGGTACTTTAAAATGGTATATAGCTTATGTACTTCAGTAACTTCCTTCTGTGAAAATCTGGCGTCAATTGGTTAAAGTGAAAAAAAAATCTCTTATTAAATTTTCAAATTTAATTTTCTCAAAAATTAGTCTTGATGCTCTGATGATACTTTGCGACCTTGTTGCCGTTTTCAGGTACTTTAAAATGGTATATAGCTTATGTACTTCAGTAACTTCCTTCTGTGAAAATCTGGCGTCAATTGGTTAAAGTGAAAAAAAAAAATCTCTTATTAAAATATTCAAATTTAATTTTCTCAAAAATTAGTCGTGATGCTCTGATGATACTTTGAGACCTTGTTGCTGTTTTCATGTGCTTTAAAATAGTATATAGCTTATGGACTTCAGTAACTTACTTCTGTGAAATTTTGTCGTCGATTAACTGTCGTTAGATGACTCGCTCATATTAAAATTTTCAAATTTAATTTTCTCAAAAATTAGTCGTGATGCTCTGATAATACTTTGTGACCTTGTGGCTGTTTTCAGGTACTTTAAAATGGTATATAGCTTATGTACTTCAGTAACTTCCTTCTGTGAAAATCTGGCGTCAATTGGTTAAAGTGAAAAAAAAAATCTCTTATTAAAATATTCAAATTTAATTTTCTCAAAAATTAGTCGTGATGCTCTGATGATACCTTGCGACCTTGTTGCTATTTTCATGTACTTTAAAATGGAATATAGCTTATGTACTGCAGTTACTTTCTTCTTTGAAAATTTGTCGTCGATTAACTGTCGTTAGAAGACTCGCTCATTTTAAAATTTTCAAATTTAATTTTCTCAAAAATTAGTCGTGATGCTCTGGTGCTACTTTGTGACCTTGTTACTGTTTTCATGTACTTTAAAATGGTCTATAGCTTATGTACTTCAGTAACTTTCTTCTTTGAAAATATGGCGTCAATTGGTTAAAGTGAAAAAAAAATCTCTTATTAAAATATTTAAATTTAATTTTCTCAAAAATTAGTCGTGATGCTCTGATGATACCTTGCGACCTTGTTGCTGTTTTCATGTGCTTTAAAATAGTATATAGCTTATGGACTTCAGTTACTTTCTTCTGTGAAAATTTGTCGTCGATTAACTGTCGTTAGAAGACTCGCTCATTTTAAAATTTTCAAATTAAATTTTCTCAAAAATTAGTCGTGATGCTCTGATGCTACTTTGTTACCTTGTTACTGTTTTCATGTACTTTAAATTGGTATATAGCTTATGTACTTCAGTAACTTCCTTCTGTGAAAATCTGGTGTCAATTGGTTAAAGTGAAAAAAAAATCTCTTATTAAAATATTTAAATTTAATTTTCTCAAAAATTAGTCGTGATGCTCTGATGATACCTTGCGACCTTGTTGCTATTTTCATGTACTTTAAAATGGAATATAGCTTATGGACTTCAGTTACTTTCTTCTGTGAAAATTTGTCGTCGATTAACTGTCGTTAGAAGACTCGCTCATTTTAAAATTTTCAAATTAAATTTTCTCAAAAATTAGTCGTGATGCTCTGATGCTACTTTGTTACCTTGTTACTGTTTTCATGTACTTTAAATTGGTATATAGCTTATGTACTGCAGTTACTTTCTTCTTTGAAAATTTGTCGTCGATTAACTGTCGTTAGAAGACTCGCTCATATTAAAATTTTCAAATTTAATTTTCTCAAAAATTAGTCGTGATGCTCTGATGCTACTTTGTTACCTTGTTACTGTTTTTATGTACTTTAAAATGGTATATAGCTTATGTACTTCAGTAACTTCCTTCTGTGAAAATCTGGTGTCAATTGGTTAAAGTGAAAAATAAATCTCATTAAAATTTTCAAATTTAATTTTCTCAAAAATTAGTCGTGATGCTCTGATGATACCTTGCGACCTTGTTGCTGTTTTCATGTGCTTTAAAATAGTATATAGCTTATGGACTTCAGTAATTTTCTTCTGTGAAAATTTGTCGTCGATTAACTGTCGTTAGAAGACTCGCTCATTTTAAAATTTTCAAATTTAATTTTCTCAAAAATTAGTCGTGATGCTCTGGTGCTACTTTGTGACCTTGTTACTGTTTTCATGTACTTTAAAATGGTCTATAGCTTATGTACTTCAGTAACTTTCTTCTTTGAAAATATGGCGTCAATTTGTTAAAGTGAAAAAAATCTCTTATTAAAATATTCAAATTTAATTTTCTCAAAAATTAGTCGTGATGCTCTGGTGCTACTTTGTGACCTTGTTACTGTTTTCATGTACTTTAAAATGGTCTATAGCTTATGTACTTCAGTAACTTCCTTCTGTGAAAATCTGGTGTCAATTGGTTAAAGTGAAAAAAAAATCTCTTATTAAAATTTTCAAATTTAATTTTCTCAAAAATTAGTCTTGATGCTCTGATGATACTTTGCGACCTTGTTGCCGTTTTCAGGTACTTTAAAATGGTATATAGCTTATGTACTTCAGTAACTTCCTTCTGTGAAAATCTGGCGTCAATTGGTTAAAGTGAAAAAAAAAAATCTCTTATTAAAATATTCAAATTTAATTTTCTCAAAAATTAGTCGTGATGCTCTGATGATACTTAGTAACCTTGTTACTGTTTTCATGTGCTTTAAAATGGTATATAGCTTATGTACTTCATTAACTTTCTTCTGTGAAAATTTGTCGTCGATTAACTGTCGTTAGAAGACTCGCTCTTATTAAAATATTCAAATTTAATTTTCTCAAAAATTAGTCGTGATGCTCTGGTGCTACTTTGTGGCCTTGTTACTGTTTTCATGTACTTTAAAATGGTCTATAGCTTATGTACTTCAGTAACTTTCTTCTTTGAAAATATGGCGTCAATTGTTTAAAGTGAAAAAAAAAATCTCTTATTAAAATATTCAAATTTAATTTTCTCAAAAATTAGTCGTGATGCTCTGATGATACTTTGAGACCTTGTTGCTGTTTTCATGTGCTTTAAAATAGTATATAGCTTATGGACTTCAGTAACTTACTTCTGTGAAATTTTGTCGTCGATTAACTGTCGTTAGATGACTCGCTCATATTAAAATTTTCAAATTTAATTTTCTCAAAAATTAGTCGTGATGCTCTGATAATACTTTGTGACCTTGTGGCTGTTTTCATGTACTTTAAAATGGTATATAGCTTATGTACTTCAGTAACTTCCTTCTGTGAAAATCTGGCGTCAATTGGTTAAAGTGAAAAAAAAAATCTCTTATTAAAATATTCAAATTTAATTTTCTCAAAAATTAGTCGTGATGCTCTGATGATACCTTGCGACCTTGTTGCTATTTTCATGTACTTTAAAATGGAATATAGCTTATGTACTGCAGTTACTTTCTTCTTTGAAAATTTGTCGTCGATTAACTGTCGTTAGAAGACTCGCTCATTTTAAAATTTTCAAATTTAATTTTCTCAAAAATTAGTCGTGATGCTCTGGTGCTACTTTGTGACCTTGTTACTGTTTTCATGTACTTTAAAATGGTCTATAGCTTATGTACTTCAGTAACTTTCTTCTTTGAAAATATGGCGTCAATTGGTTAAAGTGAAAAAAAAATCTCTTATTAAAATATTTAAATTTAATTTTCTCAAAAATTAGTCGTGATGCTCTGATGATACCTTGCGACCTTGTTGCTGTTTTCATGTGCTTTAAAATAGTATATAGCTTATGGACTTCAGTTACTTTGTTCTGTGAAAATTTGTCGTCGATTAACTGTCGTTAGAAGACTCGCTCATTTTAAAATTTTCAAATTAAATTTTCTCAAAAATTAGTCGTGATGCTCTGATGCTACTTTGTTACCTTGTTACTGTTTTCATGTACTTTAAATTGGTATATAGCTTATGTACTTCAGTAACTTCCTTCTGTGAAAATCTGGTGTCAATTGGTTAAAGTGAAAAAAAAATCTCTTATTAAAATATTTAAATTTAATTTTCTCAAAAATTAGTCGTGATGCTCTGATGATACCTTGCGACCTTGTTGCTATTTTCATGTACTTTAAAATGGAATATAGCTTATGGACTTCAGTTACTTTCTTCTGTGAAAATTTGTCGTCGATTAACTGTCGTTAGAAGACTCGCTCATTTTAAAATTTTCAAATTAAATTTTCTCAAAAATTAGTCGTGATGCTCTGATGCTACTTTGTTACCTTGTTACTGTTTTCATGTACTTTAAATTGGTATATAGCTTATGTACTGCAGTTACTTTCTTCTTTGAAAATTTGTCGTCGATTAACTGTCGTTAGAAGACTCGCTCATTTTAAAATTTTCAAATTTAATTTTCTCAAAAATTAGTCGTGATGCTCTGGTGCTACTTTGTGACCTTGTTACTGTTTTCATGTACTTTAAAATGGTCTATAGCTTATGTACTTCAGTAACTTTCTTCTTTGAAAATATGGCGTCAATTGGTTAAAGTGAAAAAAATCTCTTATTAAAATATTCAAATTTAATTTTCTCAAAAATTAGTCGTGATGCTCTGGTGCTACTTTGTGACCTTGTTACTGTTTTCATGTACTTTAAAATGGTCTATAGCTTATGTACTTCAGTAACTTCCTTCTGTGAAAATCTGGTGTCAATTGGTTAAAGTGAAAAAAAAATCTCTTATTAAAATTTTCAAATTTAATTTTCTCAAAAATTATTCGTGATGCACTGATGTTACTTTGCGACCTTGTTGCCGTTTTCATGTACTTTAAAATGGTGTATAGCTTATGTACTTCAGTAACTTACTTCTGTGAAAATCTGGCGTCAATTGGTTAAAGTGAAAAAAAATCTCTTATTATAATATTCAAATTTAATTTTCTCAAAAATTAGTCGTGATGCTCTGATGATACTTAGTAACCTTGTTTTTGTTTGCATGTGCTTTAAAATGGTATATAACTTATGTACTTCAGTAACTTTCTTCTGTGAAAATTTGGCGTCGATTAACTGTCGTTAGAAGACTCGCTCTTATTAAAATATTCAAATTTAATTTTCTCAAAAATTAGTCGTGATGCTCTGGTGCTACTTTGTGACCTTGTTACTGTTTTCATGTACTTTAAAATGGTCTATAGCTTATGTACTTCAGTAACTTTCTTCTTTGAAAATATGGCGTCAATTTTTTAAAGTTAAAAAAAAAAATCTCTTATTAAAATATTCAAATTTAATTTTCTCAAAAATTAGTCGTGATGCTCTGATGATACTTTGCGACCTTGTTGCTGTTTTCATGTGCTTTTAAATAGTATATAGCTTATGGACTTCAGTAACTTACTTCTGTGAAATTTTGTCGTCGATTAACTGTCGTTAGATGACTCGCTCATATTAAAATTTTCAAATTTAATTTTCTCAAAAATTAGTCGTGATGCTCTGATGCTACTTTGTAACCTTGTTACTGTTTTCATGAGCTTTAAAATGGTATATAGCTTATGTACTTCAGTAACTTTCTTTTGTGAAAATTTGTCGTCGATTAACAGTCGTTAGAAGACTCGCTGATATTAAAATTTTCAAATTTAATTTTCTCAAAAATTAGTCGTGATGCTCTGATAATACTTTGTGACCTTGTGGCTGTTTTCAGGTACTTTAAAATGGTATATAGCTTATGTACTTCAGTAACTTCCTTCTGTGAAAATCTGGCGTCAATTGGTTAAAGTGAAAAAAAAAATCTCTTATTAAAATATTCAAATTTAATTTTCTCAAAAATTAGTCGTTATGCTCTGATGATACCTTGCTACCTTGTTGCTATTTTCATGTACTTTAAAATGGAATATAGCTTATGTACTTCAGTAACTTTCTTCTGTGAAAATTTGTCGTCGATTAACTGTCGTTAGAAGACTCGCTCATATTAAAATTTTCAAATTTAATTTTCTCAAAAATTAGTCGTGATGCTCTAATGCTACTTTGTTACCTTGTTACTGTTTTTATGTACTTTAAAATGGTATATAGCTTATGTACTTCAGTAACTTCCTTCTGTGAAAATCTGGTGTCAATTGGTTAAAGTGAAAAATAAATCTCATTAAAATTTTCAAATTTAATTTTCTCAAAAATTAGTCGTGATGCTCTGATGATACCTTGCGACCTTGTTGCTGTTTTCATGTGCTTTAAAATAGTATATAGCTTATGGACTTCAGTAATTTTCTTCTGTGAAAATTTGTCGTCGATTAACTGTCGTTAGAAGACTCGCTCATTTTAAAATTTTCAAATTTAATTTTCTCAAAAATTAGTCGTGATGCTCTGGTGCTACTTTGTGACCTTGTTACTGTTTTCATGTACTTTAAAATGGTCTATAGCTTATGTACTTCAGTAACTTTCTTCTTTGAAAATATGGCGTCAATTTGTTAAAGTGAAAAAAATCTCTTATTAAAATATTCAAATTTAATTTTCTCAAAAATTAGTCGTGATGCTCTGATGATACCTTGCGACCTTGTTGCTGTTTTCATGTGCTTTAAAATGGTCTATAGCTTATGTACTTCAGTAACTTCCTTCTGTGAAAATCTGGTGTCAATTGGTTAAAGTGAAAAAAAAATCTCTTATTAAAATTTTCAAATTTAATTTTCTCAAAAATTAGTCTTGATGCTCTGATGATACTTTGCGACCTTGTTGCCGTTTTCAGGTACTTTAAAATGGTATATAGCTTATGTACTTCAGTAACTTCCTTCTGTGAAAATCTGGCGTCAATTGGTTAAAGTGAAAAAAAAAATCTCTTATTAAAATATTCAAATTTAATTTTCTCAAAAATTAGTCGTGATGCTCTGATGATACTTAGTAACCTTGTTACTGTTTTCATGTGCTTTAAAATGGTATATAGCTTATGTACTTCAGTAACTTTCTTCTGTGAAAATTTGTCGTCGATTAACTGTCGTTAGAAGACTCGCTCTTATTAAAATATTCAAATTTAATTTTCTCAAAAATTAGTCGTGATGCTCTGGTGCTACTTTGTGGCCTTGTTACTGTTTTCATGTACTTTAAAATGGTCTATAGCTTATGTACTTCAGTAACTTTCTTCTTTGAAAATATGGCGTCAATTGTTTAAAGTGAAAAAAAAAATCTCTTATTAAAATATTCAAATTTAATTTTCTCAAAAATTAGTCGTGATGCTCTGATGATACTTTGAGACCTTGTTGCTGTTTTCATGTGCTTTAAAATAGTATATAGCTTATGGACTTCAGTAACTTACTTCTGTGAAATTTTGTCGTCGATTAACTGTCGTTAGATGACTCGCTCATATTAAAATTTTCAAATTTAATTTTCTCAAAATTAGTCGTGATGCTCTGATGCTACTTCGTAACCTTGTTACTGTTTTCATTTGCTTTAAAATGGTATATAGCTTATGTACTTCAGTAACTTTCTTTTGTGAAAATTTGTCGTCGATTAACAGTCGTTAGAAGACTCGCTGATATTAAAATTTTCAAATTTAATTTTCTCAAAAATTAGTCGTGATGCTCTGATGATACTTTGCGACCTTGTTGCTGTTTTCAGCTACTTTAAAATGGTATATAGCTTATGTACTTCAGTAACTTCCTTCTGTGAAAATCTGGCGTCAATTGGTTAAAGTGAAAAAAAAAAATCTCTTATTAAAATATTCAAATTTAATTTTCTCAAAAATTAGTCGTGATGCTCTGATGATACCTTGCGACCTTGTTGCTGTTTTCATGTACTTTAAAATGGAATATAGCTTATGTACTTCAGTAACTTTCTTCTGTGAAAATTTGTCGTCGATTAACTGTCGTTAGAAGACTCGCTCATATTAAAATTTTCAAATTTAATTTTCTCAAAAATTAGTCGTGATGCTCTGATGCTACTTTGTGACCTTGTTCCATTTTTCATGTTCTTTAAAATGGTATATAGCTTATGCACTTCAGTAACTTTATTCTTTGAAAATTTGTCATCGATTTAGGAAAGTGGAGAAATTCGCTCCTCGCAAAATCTTTAAAGTTAATTTTCTCAAAAACGAGTCATGATGCTCTGATTATTTTTTTGTATGTTATAGGCAGTATATTCTGAATGTCGACCCAATAGTCGTAATTGACTTCAGTAACGCGTGAACTTTGAAAATGACGTAGAATTGAACTACGTATTACGGTCAGTATTCATTGCAGTAAATGTCTGGACTCTTTTTTTTTGCGTTCTACTGACGTCTAACTCTGCTCTAATATGATTTTTATTGATTGGGATTCGTAAACTAAATTATTTAGAAAAGAAATTGATTTTAAAAAATAACTTCTTAATTTGACCGGATTATATTGGCTGCCGAAAATTGGCTGCTAACTTCACACCGGTTCACCAACATATAAATACTTCTCGACGCGTTTCACCACTCCATGTGGCATCCTCAGGAGATGTGTGATTCCTTCGACTTCACTCCGATGACGTAATCCAACAACATAATATCTTTATTTTCATTGCTACGAGTTCTGACTCGATTGTGGCGAGTTGGTTTAGACATGAATTCGCAATCGATAACCCCCTCTTTGAATCTCTCAAAAATATTGCCCGCCGCCAATGTGACTGTATAACTGTAGTCTCTCAGTGCATAAAATTGAATACTACTATAATAAAACTGCAGTTTGTTTGTATGTTTAAATGCCCTAATAAATAATAATCTGATTTGATAAATACTTTTTGAGGTAGATAAACAGTTTGTTGAGAAAGGTTTAGGTTAACTCTATAAATCCATTTAGCGCATAAATAAATTAAACAATAAAATAGTTTTGATCCTATCATTTACATGGATTGTTATGTAAAATCGATATATAAAATCGGGCTGAATATATTTTCTTTATGCTCATAGATGATGATGCAAATATTGATCGGGAGGCAGGTACGTAGACGCAATGTGTGTATGTGAAGTTTCTCGCAGGTTGTGTCGTAGGCTTTGTCTGCGGCGAGGCAGAAACTCAGCGGGGTCCCCAGTAATTGACTGCATAAATCAAAGCCTCAAGAACGATCGGAATAAGATGTGAATATCTCTCATAACTCTTAAATGTATGAATGATTTTATGCAATTTTATATCGAATTTATGTTTAAAATTACTAATGTGTTTACAGATAAATTTTTTTATAGTGACGCAATAATACATTTTTTCCTATTTTAAAATGCCCATAATTTATATTTTTAGACTTAATTAATTTAGTATAGTGATGATTAAATACAGTTTAATTATTATATTTTTTTAAGAAATTAAATTATTAATTCAGGGAATTGCATAATACCATCCTAAGAAAATACGTCGGGAGCCTAAATCGTAAATATTAAAGAACGGCTTAACACAAGCTCTTCCCTTAGAACCACTTGAGTTATGTTTCAATAACGTTAAGGACGATCCTCGCCACCTGCTGAAACTTCTTTTTCAGGAGATAATATTAAAGTGGGAAATTATTCACAGTTGCTTGTCCGAACTTTTGCAATGAAAGTTTGTGTATGGATCTTCATTTTCTTTTTTTTTCCGTGTATTTTTCACTTTTTTTTTTAAATTTTAATAATGTGTTTTTTATATATATTTTTCTTTAGTTAAAGATGTAAAAACTTCACACACCTTAAAAATAATAATATAATATATTTTTGTATTAAATACCGCGCACCACCGTCCTTAATTCGACCAAGCTTAGTTTCAGCTATATTAGAATTTCTCCCCTTTACTATCGAACATCTAAAGACTGAAGCGCAAAATGTATGATACTAATTTGTTCTCATTTCTCATTGACATGCGCAAAGAAAAGTACAAACTTTGAAGTGAACATGTTAATGCCTCTTTACACGCCTTGATTAATTAAAACAACAAAAGTTTTGCTTGTATTATACAAAGTCGGCCGCTCCAAATAACTCCAAACATTTAGTTCAGTAAATTGTTAAACTTTAAACTTTTACAATGTATTGTCGTTCAGTTAATTTGTTTTGTTTTTAGCATTCATCATACGTATTTGCTTGTTTTATAAAAAAATACATACACTATATTTTTGCTTCTGTATATATGTATGTATAATTAGTCTATTTATTAATATTATGCTCGTTGATCCATAGTCTCAGCCTACCCCAGAAGTAAACATAAAGTAACCATAATAATTACATTTAGCACATACGCAAAAGCATAAGAATCCACATTAAAAGGTTCAAACCCATAGAATGCAGTTTGTAGACCAGAAAGGGTCTTCATAGATTTATGTGCGGACAGTAGTGTAGTTTACGAGTCATTGGGTACAACTTTCAACCTCCACCGATTAAGATTTAGTGTGGGGCAGCCCTAAAATATTGGCTAGTTTTGTTATCCTAACAAAGAATTAAACATTTATTTATATTTACCCACTCTTACAGACTACAATATTTAAATAAATTTAATTCTATATATTTAATTTTAAGAAGGCTGTGGCTTGGTGGTTTGCTGCAATTACAACTGTAATGTTGTTATAATTTTGTTCTTGGATAGCTCAGCGGTAGTTGGCAGACTAAAGATGGTTATTAGCCAAGTCTGCCGTCTGGGGTTGTACCACAACTTTCAAGGGACCTAGTCGCGTTTCGGAGTTACCTTAGAAGTAAACAGGTATAACGAGAGAAGTTTGCTCTAATAGATGGTGCACATTCGCGCCACAAACCGGTATAGTGAGAGCAACTGCTACTATGGCAGCATTTGTTTCTGCTCATGGAGCGCACTCTAGCATACATCAGGAAGAGTATGGTCATATGCCGAGCTATTTAAAAAAAAATAAACAGTTTCAATTTTACTTTATACAATAATAAAATTAATATTAAGACAAAATTCATTAAATAGTTTAACCCTAAAATGCCATCTGTGTATACACGAGTATATTACTGCGTGAAATAATAAATGTAATTCCCAACTGAGGGAACATTATTAGCATAATTTTACCTTCTCTTAACACCCTTAACTAAGTGACGGTAATGACGACGAGCTTTGTCGACAATAATCATGCAAACTGAGCTCTGTAATTAATATTCATATCTCGCATGTATTTATTTATATATTCTACTGGGGGAAACTGTTAAGTGACTATCTGTTATTTATGTCGATGTTTATCAGAATTTTTAGTTGTTTGTTACCCAAATAAATATATTTTAATTACACTATTTAGTTAGTATATTTTAATTAGATTTTGATTATGAGTGCATTTTCTGAGTACCAGTCAGAACGACTAGCTTAGTGATTTGAAGAATTTTGGATGATTGCAGGATGACCTTTAAAATAAATAAATTACCCTTAAAACAAGAAAGTCTAGTACAAAGAAATGTCTACAAGTAGCAATCGTCTCCACTATACTGGCTTGAGGAGATAAATGTGCACTACTCATTGACAGTGCACACCCATCTCCTTATATCCGACAACGTTCAAGCTAATTCCGAAATACGAATAGCGAACCTATGACAATAGGTTATTAGTAAGTTATTTACAATACTTTGTAAATCTACTATGTAGATATATCTTATTAGGTAAATCCTTTGCTTAAATAGGTTTCTCCGGTAATCTCGGGAACTAAGAATAGGCGGAACCAATTCTACAGACTGACTCAACAGAATCAGTCCGATAAAACTAATCAATGTTGGATTATACGACATCTAAGTATGTTAGAAAGTGTCTTTTCTATTATATGCTTTAATTGGAACAAGATTTAATTTGGATTTAGAATCTTTAGAATTTTTAAGTTTTAAAAATGGTAGGCAGACTGGTGATGGTTGTTGACCCAGGCTGCGTCCACTACTTTCGAATGTAACATCCGTGAAGCGAAGTCGCATTTCAGGAACAGTTTGGAATTAGCCACGTAACGAGAGGAGTGTCTGTCAATCTGGATGGTGCATACTCGTCTCCTCAAGCCGGTATAGGGGAGGCAACTGCTGCCTGTAGAAATTTATCTATAGTATAGTAGCAGTTGTTTCCGTACACTCTAACCTCTAGCCGAGCTTAAAGAAATACGATAAAGAACTGTCATTGCCATATACTGATTTACATGAAACGATAATCGTGTTTGGATATAGCTTAATTAAAGCGTTATAGCATAACATTGATTTTGGTTGAATCAAACATTGTGTAGGCGGAAAATGTAACGTATGATAGTGCACGGATTGCGACCACGTAGGTGCATGCATTATTTATATTGCGCACCGAGGCAGAGTTTATTTGTTCGGAGGTTGCCAGATGTTACAAAAATTTTTGACCAAACATACAGAAGTTATGGAAGTTATTCTTGCTACATTTTAACTTTAGTGTTGACATTTTTGTAATTTTTAAACCGGTATATTTAAATAAAAAGCTATAATAAAATTTATTGGTAATATGGCTCCTTTGTAATACGAATTGCTACACCAAATTGTGTAATTTAAAAAATTAAGATCGGCCGTGGTCTAGCGTTAAGGCGAGGTATGGCGGGAGTGCACTGTTAATCTAGATGGTACATACTCATCACCTCAGGCCGGCATAGCGAAGGCGACTGCTGCCCGTAGAGATTTATCTGGATGTAGCAGTTGTTTCCGTTCATGGACCGCACTTTAGCTTTACATTAGCCGGAGTGTTGTCATGTGCGAAGCTACAATAAAAAAAAGAAGTGTTACAAATGTTTGTTTATGTTAAATGAAGTATAAATTATAATTAGGTATAATACAAAATTTTGCTCAACCCTAATGACTGTGTTAAAAGTAACGTCCATCAACCGTCAAGGTTGATTTAAGCCGAAATTAATCACTTCTCGGTAAGTTTCTAGCTCGATTACACTTTACCGAGCAACGAATAAAGAAATACTGTTACGAAAATAGAAAAAAAGTGTGAGCATTTACGATATCTATTACGATTTTGTAATATCCCTAATTACGTAGAAACACAAGCTTTTATTTTTTCTTTCACAATAACATGATAGGCAGGCAGTCGAAGGGTTAGAAAAAATAGGGCTGCCTGTGTTATAAAGACATATAGAGTAGTTTGATTGTCTGTAGTCAATATTGCGCGTCATAAGTACCTAAAGAGTAACAGGAAATGAATAAAAAGTGCAAGGCATTTTTTTTTTGTTTTATTTAGTATAAGTTACTGCAAGAATTACTTTTAACAATTTTATTTAGATATTGTAGTATGTTTTAATTCTAAGTAAACTATTTTTATATTTAATAAGTATTTAAACTTTTTTTTAAATGTATATTAAAATGTGTCGTGGGATTATAAATGACTGTTTGTATAAAATTATTTATATAAATATTTATACACAAAAGTCATAATATTATTTTAACCATAGTGAATGTTATTTTAATTTCTAACTCTTTGGTTAGTAAAGGAAAACTTTTGTATCACAATAGAATGAAGATTAGGGGAATAATTTATTGAGAAAACTTGAGTTATTTGTTACGTTGTTACAATAACGTTGTTCAGATGTTATTAGTTTCTGTATAGTTCGGATAAGTAATAATTAATTGCTAATAACTTGTTTTTGATCCCACTTATTATAATTTTTTTATTTGTATTATTTCATCAGCTGAACTAAATGTAAAAAATATATGTCTCAATTTCTAATTTATTATATTAGCAAAGCTTTTAAACCGTTGTTAGTTTAAATTATTTAATTAAGATAAACGCGATAGTTATATTAGCCGCATAAAAAATAAATAAATACGTAAACATTACAATATTTAGTATTGTAAACATAACCTTGCAAGTTTGAATTACGCAGAATAGTAAGCCACTTCCTCAATAGCTTCGTTTATAAATATAGATTCCCATTAGTCTGACCATATTGGAAGAGCTTTTGTAAGTTTAAATCGTTAGTCATGTTACTGGCTGAAGGTCAATGATTAATCGTGTATCTAATTATCATAATCAGTTACTATTTTTAAAGAGGTACATAAACAGATATTTGCGGAGAGTGGTAGGCAGACTGGTGATGGTTTTATTTAGCCCAGTCTGCCGTCACGGGGTAGTAATACTATCTACTAAATAGTTTGTTTTGAAAAAATCTTTTGACATTAGATAAAATATTTTGGGCTTTTTTTGGTTCCATAGTGAGGAATATTTTTGGCGGCTGGAACAATTTGAGTATCTTGTATTTGTTGGAGAATGAACGTCGTTTTTACTAATTTATATTAGACATTTTCTGTTACTGTTTTTAGTTTATAAGTATTATGTTATGTATTATCAATCTAAATACATATATCACCTTTGACAGGAAGATGAAATTTTTTACTTAGTTAAAATATATCTACTCTAAATAGGCAAGTCCCAACAGTATTTACATCTGTTCTGTGTATTTCTTGCTGCCTGTCTCTCTCTCTCTTCTCTTATGAGTAAAATAAATAAAAGCATACAAAGTTGGCGGCAACAGTTAGTTTATTAAATCAATTCGCGAATCAATTAATTTTTTCGGATAAAGGTCAAGAAGCTAACAGACGCGGCGTATTTATTTATGTTAAATAATTGCACACCAGTTCTAGGTAGGGCCGCTTCGCCCACGCCACGTGTTGATGTCATTTAACCGTAGTTGGCATGGTACAATATCTAGACATCCTGCGTGTACACATTTCGCTTTCACACGATACAGAAATACTACAGCTAAAAAAAACTAAGCATAATTACAAAATTTAAAACTAGGCCTACTATTAAAAATCAACGCGTCTATAATAGGCAAGGAATCAAACCAATGTACTTGCTTTGCTTACGGATACGCTGACCACTAAGCTACACATCTAATATCACATTGGCGCTTCATTTAATAATAAGAATTTTGCTACCAGTGTGTTCCGCAGTGTTCCCCAGTGGGTTTCGCAGTGTTCCCCGGTGTACCCCAGCGTTCCTCGGTATTCCTTAGCGTTCCCCAGTGTTTCCTAATGTTTCTTTCTTTCAGTGTTTCAATTCTTTTCTGTGTTTCCATTGTTCACTTCAACCACAGTAATTACTCTCCTCGTGCATGCACGTCGGTTCAGGGTACTCCTTACATGACCTTTCAGAGCAGTTGACCAATCTGGCTGGCTGGCACTGCTAACCACTTTTGCGCAACAAATCTTTTTAGTTAATTCCCTCTCATCTGTCCTTTTCAAATGATCAAACCACCTCAACATAGAATTTAAATTATAATAAAAAAAGAACTGATTAATTAATATACTGGTATATAATTATTGTTTAATAGCTCGCAGACTGTGACTTTCTGTAGCAAGGTATGTACAACGATTTACTCAAAGATGTCCCATGATTTATTATATTTGCATTAAGATGCTTGACGCCTCTCGAGATTGGAACAATTCTGTTTATAGTCTGTGACAATTTTGAGATTATCTCTTTAATTTATAGTTTGTAATTTTAACACTTACGAGTTTAACTGAAATGTAACTGAATACTGTTATTAATTTTCGTGTACGGTAAAATTTTAAAATTAACTCCAAGTACCGGTGAATAAGAAAGTGCTTGGTCACCGGTCGTATTTGGTAAAGTTGATCATAAAGTCTGTCGCCTCTAAATACAACGTTTTAACATTTTCACATCTCGCAGGGAGTTAAATTAATTAAGATTATTTAAGACTTCATAATATCTAGACATGAATTTTTTAATATTAATTTTGTAGTACATACTCCGCTGGAGTGCTGCTCATAAGCGGATACAACTACTATCTGTAGGCAGCAGTCACTTCCACTATGTCGGTTTAAGGAGCCCAAAGCCGTTCTCAGTCACAACTATACACGGTTGTTACATTTTAAAGCCTGGGATGGTAGACTCGTCTCGAATAGTCAACATACTAATGAAACTACTCTTTAAAATTAAAAATTTCTTTCAAATCAAGCCACATGTATGCGTGTTATGCGTGACAGGTTGTAACGTAAGAAGCTCTTTGAAAGAGTTGGCTGCCGGCATGCGCCATTGAACAAATACCTCATGCATGACATTACTCGAGTGCTCTTGTCGCTTTACCTAAAAGTTTATATCTAAGTACTAACTGTTCCCGTTTAATTAACTTTTACATTAAAACTTCCTTCCACAGGAAACGAAGCTAAACCTGGGCAAGTAGTCATGTGTACGGGTTTCTAAACAACTTATTAATAAGATTTCCTGCGTAGAAACATATTTCCTTTAATGTCTATTCTATATTTTCTAAATACTATAATCTTTTGTAGCAAGAGGCTAAGACTTAAGTGGCGGTCTTGTAATTAATTATGTAGTATCACTGGAGGGATGTAGGTACTCTAATGTGCCAATATGTATTCATAAAGTTTCTTTACATTTACAAACTCCTTTAACCGGCTTTGATGCGATATTTTATTAGTGAATTAATTTTAAATTTAAACAGTTGAACAGTAATTGCGGATTTCTCGCTGGCTCCTTTTCCGCAATTGAGCAGTCATCTGGTATCTCCCAAGTAGGACAATAGACTCTTCACGTTCCTCTACACCTTCGAGAGTGTTGTTGCCGTGCCTTTTGACTTGGTTCGTCTACGCTGCTGCATTGAAGAGCACATGCGTGACTGTCTCTTCTGCCCCCGTGCAATCTCTGCGCTCTTTGTAACATAATGGTGAATAAATATTTTGTTAAGCCAACAGTGCTCCATTATAGTGGAGCTAGACTCAATGTAGAAACAGGTCTCTTGTGAGTCCTGAGTGTGTCTCTAAGTCTTTCATTTCTCGTTTTGATTAGTAATATTTAATTATGAGTTAATTATTTTATTGACCGCACTCTAGCATCAAGCGATGTGGTTATAAATGCAAAATTTCAGAAAGGAAACAAATCAAATAAAAAATCAAATTGTCACGTTTCTTTTCCCACAGGGAACTCTCTCGGATCCCTCACATCCACAATTCTCTTCGACTACCTAATCATATAATAATTTGGAGTGGTCATAGCAAGGAGGATAAAAACAGCATATTTTAAAATAAATATAAAAAATATATAAAATACTTTTTATGTAGCCACATTGAAGGAAGAAGTAACAATTGAAACGCAATTTCACTAACATTTATAGGTGATAAAACAAACTAGAAAAGTGTAACTGAAAGTGAAAACCTAGTGTAAATAATCTACTTACAAAGTTAGTCTAGATAACCAATAGCCCTGAAACCAGTTTTTAAATATAGTCAATGAATTCAGTTCGTTTTCGCCCTCTTTCCAAGAGAAGAGAAATAAAAACCTTTACGTTGTTCAACTGGTTTGAAGTTAACTTTTTTACAAAAATCGATCACGATTGTGAACTATAAAAGGAACTGTCCACATAACATAACCTTTGAAGAATAAGTATATTGTTTTTATTTTATTTTTTGTTTTGTTTTTGGGACTTATAAACGATATCTTACATTACAATACTAAACGCTTGTATCAAAGGCACTGAGTTACCAAAGTACATGATAATATAACATTAAGTTACATTGGTACCAGTCACAATTTTAGCAAGGTTTGAACACGGGTTTCATCGATCGTGAATTCCGTCCTCGACCGCTAGACCACGGCCGCCCAATATTAAGTTAGAGTTCGGTTTATGAGCGGTGGATAACTTACACTACCAAGAAATGCTAGAGGCCGATGTAAACCATCCAGGTTGACAGTGCAAGCTGATGCTGAAACGCGACTAGATCACTTCACGGGTGTTCAACTTAAATGTGAGACAGCAGACTGATTTCATTTTAATAAAAAAAAAACGTATTCAATGCTTATAAGATTAACGGCTTATAATTAAATAAACTGAAGTCTGAACAAATTATAAAGAGGTTATGCACCCCGAGAAATTGGCATTCCAAATCAACGCCCGAGAGTTAAGAAGGGTTAAATAAAAGATCTAAATTGCATCCCGTTTGTAGTGGATACCCAAGTTCAAATTAAAAGCGTCATCGTCCTGGATTGCCTATTATGAACGTTTGCTACCATAAATATAAAGATATTTATAAAAATAAAAGATATTCAGCTTGAAATAAAATGATGATTCGTTAAATTAAAATGATTTCACACATAAATAAAGAATGTCTTAACAATAAGATTTATGTTTCGACAAATTTTAAAGTGTGTTAAAAAAATATGGTGAAATACATTGATGTTCATGTAATGTGTCATAGTAGAACCTCGGTCCGAGCGTGCGCATACGCAGTGTCTGTTACAATCCAAGTACCAGTGTAAAAGCGTCGATGTTTCCGATCGGTCGATTGGATAGCGGTCGCAATCATTGTAACGTGATTCATTAATATTTAACAAATAATTCAAAAAAAAAAAATTGTTTATAAAAAAGTTTTGTGTTAGTGTTCAAAGATTAATTAATTATAAAGTGATATTTATTCAAGTGTTTAACTTAAATACAGCTAGCTATAAATGTATTATAAATAATATATTATAACTAAAAATATCCAATACAAAAGACATCTGTATAAAATATATTATTGCGGTCATGGCTATTGTAATAAATTTAATAAAGGCCAATGACCTTTACTATTACGAATAATTCGCGATAATTTACGTAAACTAACTACTAAATATTGTGTAATGTGTTGCATTTGTTTTTAAAAATATTCGCATTTATTTTAAATATCATTAAACTTGACCTTTACAGAACCAATTGTTGAGAGGAAGGCGTGTTTAAAATTTCTACCCTGAAATTACAAAAACATTATCCGAGTGCGTTATACAGTAGTGATTTCAGATTTTTAGTAACCAAATTACATTGGATTTAATTTGAAGGAAAGCCTTTTAAACATAATATATATTCGATGGATGAGTTGAACCTTTTTTTTATATATTTCAAAAGGAAACCGCTGGGTATCGCTATCAAAGAATTCAAATTAATTAATAACTCTTGCCCCTATTTGCCGCCAATTTATATAATTAGTATAACGAGAGGAGTGTGCACTGTCTCTAGATGGTGCATATTCATCTCCTCAAGCCATCATTGTGGAGGCGACTCCTGCCTCCAGAGATTTCTCCGTAGTAGCAGTTTTTCTGTTCATGGAACATTTACTTTTGCTTCTAGCGAAGTATTGTCATAATATTTACATATTATGTACATAGTTACAAATTAAAAAAAATATTCTCCATCAAACGAGCTATAATTATAATTATTTAAGCAGATTAATAATAAAGTACTAAAATAACTTTTAAAATATCGCATTTGGCCCACCCAATCGCACCTAGTTCATGTTACGCTCCGGTGAATAAATTAAACGTTTCCAAGAAAACACTTCATGTTGACTTTATTGTTTTATTATCTTAATTGAGAAACGTGTTATTGGCATTTTACACGACTTTCATTTGTTAATTGGGTAAGTAGAGGTGTTAGAAAATTGCAATCACAATTATTTTAATCATTAATCCGTTCTTTGTTTAATTTATATTTCCTTATTATTTTATTTTTTATTATTTTTTTTGTCTAAACAATGCTGTATACGAGTACATCCATACTCGGCAAATATTGGCATGTTTACATTAGACTTTATTATTATTATTATTTTAATGCCTGTAAAGTTACTGGTTGTATAGCAGGCACTTGATTGATTTTAATATTATTATTTATTTATGTAAAAAAACGTAAAAATGAGTGCAATACAAATCAAACACGTCAGCTGTTAGCTTCACAGGCGTATCAACCTTGCGAATTCCAGAAATCAATTCTGACAAATCACGTTCAAACATATTATGATGTCAGCAAACATAGCAATTTACAAATTGACCCACTTCATTTTATTTAGCGAAAACATTTTTTTTATTTAATAAATTATTTTATTTGTTATGAACATACATATTTATTTAAATAAATCTAATCTTGTTTGTACTTTAGTATAATTATGTCTAATATTTAGTTATTCATACAGTTACACAATTTTGTTCTTAGTTGGCAATATATTTGGTGGCAGGTATTACTGCCAGTCTCTGGTTTATTTTTCTCTCATAAATAAATTCGAATAATATATTTTTTTTCTTAACCAACTAAAAGTACACCCTGTATAAAGATAAATAAGATGGGTATTCTGGTAGAAATTGTACTAAAATATTATGACTGCCTTTTAAATAAATACTGCCAGCAATTTTGATATATAAATGCCAACATATCAATGAGAAAGACCATAAATGGTTACATACAAATAACAACAACTGACCTAACCAATGACCATAAAGGGGCTAACAGACAGTTCCTGAATGGAAATACTAGACTAGGAGCCAGCACTATTTTACCGTTAATTTTTTATTATACAAATTAAAGTAAAGGCGACTAAATAAATATTCTTATAAACTGCCACTAAAATCAGAATTGAACTAGGATAAGAAAATTATATAGGTGGACTATTCTAGTTCTAAATCCTTTCTCGTACAACCTCTACAGTAAATTAGTATTTATTACTGTTATAAAACAACATAAAATTGTATAAAAGTAATCAGATCGGTTGTCTCCTTTTCTATAGCATTCAACCTCGAACTTCGAGACTCAACCACGCACGATAAACCCAAGTATCAGGATGATCGTACAGATATGCCGTTTATAATTTATAATACACTCGCCGACAGACGAGCGACGTCTTGCAATTATCTGAAAAAGATTGTTACGATAAATGTGGTCCGTTCTTTATCAATTTAAATAATTATTAACTAAAAGAATCCATGAAGAATAAATTGAGGCCTCTACCAATGTAACTATGTTATTATGTACTTTGATCGCTCAGTGCTTATGACACAAGCACTATCCTAGGCATTTAAAATAATAATAATAATAATACTGTATCTATATATTACGCCATGTCTGATTGGAGCTTCATCTCCTATCAGTGTTTACAATAACCTTACTCTCTCTTTTTCCTCTGAGATTGGCAGTCACTGTGGAGTGCTGATGACTGATGATCTCTAAATATACGATTCTCTATCATCCATTCCATTGAGGTTCTTATAAACAGCTGTTTTAATTAAAGCGAAATTTAATATTTTGAATCTTTGTTTTTTATTAAACAATGTTCTAAAGTTTGTGTTTGATTGTAAATTCGGGGAAATCGTATACCCTTACCCGTTTAATTAGCAAGTATCCGGTTATCCCTTTGTCTTTCGCTCTCTATTCTATTTTCACTGAGTTTATTTGGAGACACGGTACACAAAGTTTCCTCTGTTTGTATTTAAACAATCGATTATATACTTTTTGAACTTCCTTTCTTCATTGACGTGTTGACCTTTATTTTTAATGATATCTTTATTACCTGCCAGATAATTTTCCACCGGCTTTATAGCTTCCTCGATTATCCAATTACCCGTCGCCTCTCAATCACATTCATGTACTCGTTCATAAAATATGCAAACATAACAATGCATGAGCACTCACTCGTTGCGAGAATAATTCGAATGGTAAAATATTGTAGTTTACAGGCAGACAGCAATTTTGCAAGTTTTAAAGTAATTTTATGCCATAACGTTCCTTCTGAAGGAGCAGTAATTATACACTAGTCTTGTTCAGAAACCATGACGGTTGTTAGTCTCCTGGTGTCAATACACTCTACTTAATTTTTACTAGGTACATGTGTTACATTGAAGGCTTAAACTGTATTTTTAATCCAGAATAATATTGCGTGCTTATTAAATTATTACGTTTCAAATAATAAAAAAGTGAAAGTGATAAATGAACAATGTTAATAACAAAGTATACTGCGATTTTGTTGGAAAGTGCTAGAAATAGTGAGGCGAGGAATATTAGATCAAGTCGGAGCAGTGACACGCCGAACTGGTCCTCTCTAGATAGCAGGAATAGCAGATCAAGTAGTCACCGACACTGGAGACGCAGACAGTTTGTTACCAGGTATTTATAGCTTTAGATTAACTTCTAAGAATGACTTTTAATCGATTGATTTACGATCTATTCTTGGATAAATTATTTATGTTTGATTTAATGGAGTTCTTTGTAATAAATACATGATAATATACATACAATGTCTTGACCTAAATCTGGGTATTATGGGTATCAGAACAAGGACAACACAAACATAATTGTACAAATAATATAGACATTTGGTCCTAGGGCCCTTCTTAGTTTAAGGTGACTTAATAAGAATTTTGGTAAATTTTCAAGCTTTTCCTGTTCAGTACTGTTACTAAGCTAAATCCTTTTAATTTTTTTTTACCAAATGAATATTTATTTCGACCGGAAATTGAACCCTGGACCACAACACTTTGCCATAAAGGGGTTATTAAAATATATTTTATCTTAATTCATATTAGTATTCTATTTGAAACCGATTGTGCGCTTAAAATGCTTAACTTCCAAACCTTTATTACTTGTATTTAAAATAAGTGAAGTCAGTTTTACTCGTCTGTTGACAAAGGCAAGTTCTATGAGAGAAAATGCATCCTATTTATTGAATTGGAAGCGAATACGTAAAACGAATACGACTCTATCAAATGATATTTGTTGAAGCAACATGTCGCGACGGTTACCTTTCTAGTGCTTTATTCGATATTCGAGTACTATTGTAAGATGAGACGAGTTATTCGAAACATGTTTTAAAATGAAATATGTATGATGAATAATTGTGGATAGGTAGACAATTTTTTTTACAGTAGCTCGGCATGGACCGACTAGTATCAGATTGGATTATTGGCGTTCACACTGCTCCACAGTTAACATCTGAAAACAGCAGTCGCCTCTGCTGTGCTGACTTGAGGAGACGAAAGTGCACCACCCAGGTGTAACAGTGTACACTTCTCTGACTACCTATAATTCATTAGATGTTTAAACTTTAAATATACAAATTTTTTAATTGTCTAAAATTAGTTAACTTAAAAAACACGCGGCTTACTATCACGTTTATTTCTGGCGTTTATAAAACGTATAAAATCTTGTAATTTTATTAAAACATGTTCATGTAGGATTAGATTTAGACTATGCAAGATTTTTTTTTAAAGCCAGCTCAGAATAGGATTTGAGTATTTAAAATAAAATATACAAATGAATATATAAGTACGTAAAGGCAGGAAATAACTTGGATAGAATCAAATAAACCAATTTAATCTAATAGAAATTCTGAGACATTCGCAGACATAAAAAGCGGCTAAAACAAACAAACTGGTTTGTTAGGGACAGTCTTAGATAACATTATGTATTCAACGAATGCAATTCAAAGCATTAAAGGGTAGTAAATATAGTCGGGTACTATTACGAGAATTGCATTTTTATTAGCTTCAATTGCATTGTGCTGTATAACTTGCCACAGTTTAATTTACTTTCGCCATTGTTCGTTATGCCACAGCTCGTACTTGGAAAATCATGAATCTTTATAGTGATATAAGATCTATAGTCAAATGAGGCGTTTCGTAATTATTTTGTAAGCTTGTAAAATTTTTGAAGTTTTTGAAAAGTCGGTTTTTATTATTAACAAAGCATAATTAAGACGTGGGTAAGTTGGTCTATAATAAAAAATTATATAGACATGTGAACATAAGGGTTACGTGAAATTTGTGGCAAAACAAGTTGTGACAATGTTGAAATACACTATTGGCACGAGACGATAGTCTTGTCTCCGGTTTGCATATACAAATAAGTTCTTTAAGCTAGACGCGATGTACAATGACTACTTATGCATTCAACGCAAATAAGTTTTGATTGAAAACAATTGATACGCAATCAAATCAAATAAAACAGATTGATTCCTGTCTCAAATAAATTTGGCCTTGACCATAATTATGTTTAGGGAACTACGATAACTAAGTATTGAATTTTGATTAATCCTGGTGTGTTTAATAATATGCTATCGAATAACATACTTAACGACATATTTACTTTGTATTTATAGCAGTCTTTATAGCGTTTTTTTCTTATTTGATTATTTTTATTTATAAATAAAACACTAGCAGTCGACCTGGTGGTCGACTTCTTAGGTAGCTGGATATTTTCCTACTTAATAATATTTATTTACATAAAACCTTTATCTATACTAATATTATAAAGCTGAAGAGTTTGTTTGTTTGTTTGAACGCGCTAATCTCAGGAACTACTGGTTCGAATTGAAAAATTCTTTTTGTGTTGGATAGATCATTTATCGAGGAAGACTTTAGGTTATATAACATTACGTTGCGACTAATAGGAGCGAAGAAACAGTCGAAAATGTGGAAAAAACGGGAAATTTCTTACTTTTCATACTTCGAGAGCTGTTAAATTGATAAGCCCGGGTAGCACCGGGGATCAACAGCTAGTAAATTGTATATAAGCAAGCACGTCTCGTCAATTAATTTATTTATCGGTGTAAACTGAATTAAAATTCTTATAGTAGTTTTAGAGATTATCTGGTAAAGACGCGACAGGGTTTTTTTTACACAATCTAATAAAAATAATCTTAATAATTGTGATGATGAGAATGATGTTCGTAGAATTTTATTTCATCCTATTTATTTTCTGTTTTCTAACTAACAAACTTCTTGAAACTACAAGTCTGATTTGCGAAATTCTTTCTGCGTTTGAAAGCCCATTTATTAGAAAAGATTTTGGGATTTTTTTGTTATTTAGATAAATTTACTTAGAAATGGATCATTAACGAGAACTTTTAACGAAAAATATTATTTAGTTTCAACAGCTAGTTGACTATAAATATTTATTCCTTTAGTAGTACAAAAAAAACTGCATTCAATGATATAGGAAAGTTTAAATCAAAACGAGTATACAATAGAGCATAGTGAGAGATGGTTCAAAGTGGTAACTTCCGGAATTATACCTAGTTAACATTATTATCTAGTTGCCCAAATTTACCGATTGTGTAATAAAATTGGAACATACCCGCCTGCACTATTTGTAGCTTATAATACTGCAACTTACTAAAAACTACACAAATCATAGTAAAAAAAGGATTTTATGCTGCTTTATGTTCTGTAGACAGGTAGGCAGACTGTTGTTTGTATGTTCTTCTCCGTTGTGACAATGTTGTAAAAATAGTCAAAAGGGTGCACACTGCACTGTCAACCTGGACGGGTGTGAAGTACATTCTAGCTTAACATTAGTGTAAAAACAGTATACGAAAAACTCAGGAGTACAAAATACGTAAGAGGATTTCTTTTATTGTTTATTAGCTTGCATTTTGTACATTGTAGAAAAACTAATAAATTAAAATCCTAACATGTTTGAAGAAGAATGTTAATTTCTGTGCGTTATTGTGGACATGAGTATAAGCGTAAGTGGCGATAAGTTTGACCGTAACGGCAAGGAATCGCGTGACTCACGGGGATTGAAGCAACTTTAGCAATTTACACGGATTAATGTCCGACATGAGAAGGAACTTCTGCTGTTTACCACATACGAATACTCTGTTTGTTACATTCTGTGCGTGTTCATAAATAATTTATATTTACACTTATGTATGTACTTAAATAATAGATGCAAAGGTAAGCTTTGTAAATTGCCATAATAAAATTAAAATTAGAATTTAATTTGACTATTTTAATTATGATGAAAATTGAAATAAAACAAACGCACGCAGTTTGAGATAGGAATTGAACCCACGTTCTCTGCTTTGCGTATGGATGCTCTGACTACTAAGTTACGCAGCCATTTTAGCACTTCACGTCACCGCGTTGAAATTCCTCTGTACTATCTTTCCATTTCAGCAATACAGTACTCGGTAAATTTATATTGTTCCGAATTATTCTTAAGCAATAAAGTCTTTTTTAATGATAAGGTTTTATCGCCCTTCCAACAGCTGGACATAATTATAACAATTAATATGTGGAGTGTACACTGTTAATCTATATGGTGCATACTCGTCTCCTCAAGCCGGCATAGCGGAGGCGACTGCTGCATGTAGAGATTTCTCTGTGGTAGCAGTTGTTTCCGTTCATGAACCGCACTCTAGCTTTACATCAGGCGGAGTGTTTTCATATGCCAAGCATGTTTATTATTAGGTGAAATATAGTAAAAAAAACTCTAATTGCGAATAGTAATAGTGGCGTTGAATGTAAAAAAAACAAGTTAAACGAAAATTTAATAAAAAAGATTTAAAATTTTCAATGCTGTGAAATAAAATCGTGTTTTGAATAGCGGTAGTGTAAAAGTTTTAATGGAGTGAAGTGCAATAAACTGGAAACTCTCACCAGTTCTGACCGCAATGTCGACCAGGGTGGAGTTCCTAATGATCCTGCTAGACATTTTCTCACTTCATTCTCCATTTTAATAGTCGATGTTAATTCGTACAAAGGATTCAAAACTTATTCGATATGTAGAGCCATATAAGTTTATCCTCGAAAAGTATAATCTATTCTTTGTAAGGAATGTAATACTTTTTTTATAGTAGCTCGGCATGTGACAACACTCCACCTGATGTAAAGCCAGAGTACGGTCCATGAATGGAAACAACCTGTGCGGGCAGCAATCGCCTCCACTATGCCGGCTTGAGGAGACTAACATATACCATCTAGATTGACAGTGCATACTCCTCTCGTTATTCCTGGCTATTATCAAACTATTCCCGAAACACGATAAGGTCACTTCACGGGTGTTACATTCGAAGTAGTGGTACTACCCTAGGACGACAGACTGGACAAATAACCATCGTCAGTCTGCCTACCACTCTTTAGTAGTGTCTATAGGCACTGAGCGACCAAAGTACATGTACAAAGTTTCATTGGTACCGGTCAGATTAGCGAGATTAGAACACGGGTCTCATCGATCGTGAGTTCACGCGTCTTACCGCTAGACCACGGCCGTTTTTTTTTTGTAACGCTTTTTCATATTTGTAAAAAGAATTAGTTTATATAATATAATATGACGAGCTGATAAGACAGGGTACATATTTCTTATTATACTCTGGCTACTCTAAGTAAAAACGCGACTAGGTCACGTTTGATAAATAGAATGATTTGCCATCCCATGTGTTATCTCACTCCTTTGACTAAGATGCGGAGCTTGAAAAAGCACTTTCTTGAGCCGGCATAGTGACGGCGACTGGGGCCACCGTGTTCTACGGTTCTCTAGTCGTCAGCGTTCATTGTGCTTACTATTCCATACCAGTTAAATTTATTATGAAAAATATTTGAAGTATCTACACATAAGTACTAGTTCTGAATAACAAATTGCTTTTGTATGTTGTTACTAAGTTGTAACAGGACGATAAACTTCCTGACCATAGTTCTATAGTCGGGTGACTACAAAGCATGACATAAACCACATCCCGCCCTTCCACTAGGAACTCTATTGTTACCGTTTATTAATTATCATTTACTAAATTACAATTCAGTAACATTTTTTAATTGTAATACTCCGCCTGATTTAAAATGCGGTCCATAAACGGAAACGACTGTTCCTACAGATATATTTACAGGTTGCAGACGCCTCCGCTATACCGGTTTGAAGAAACGAATGTGCACCATCCAGATTGATAGTACACTTCTCTCATTATATCTGGCTACTTCCAAATTATTCCCGAAACGCAACAACTTCTTTCTTACTCCCTTTTTGGAGGTAAAATAAAAACACACGTTCTCCTATTTTCAAGATCTTTATGTATGTTGACTTAATAGTGGAATAATTCACTATTATTTCACAATTACACTAGAATATTATATGAAAATAATTTAAGATCGAATAGCCGCTAAAACATGAATTACTGACCAATAAATTCTTCCTAATAAATTAATTTACGAGTCTCTATTCTAAAAAAGTTTCTTACTTCTCTACATGCCTATATGCAGTACAAATTGTAAACCTATATCAAAGCGAAATCTTTGTAAATCCGCATTCTTGTTAAATGTTAACCAATGCCAATTGCGTTGGTGTTAATGGAGAAATGTAAATTTATTTTGTGATCCTTTGAGTTCAACTTTAATAAAATAACACATTTTCGAAGCAAAACAAAGTTTTAATACCATAATTTAACATGGTTTTGATTTCGCAAATTATTATCTTGCATATTATTAAGAGTTGTAGGCAGACCGATGACTCAGTCTGCCGTCTTGGGGTAGTACCACCACTTTCGAATGCAACACCCGTGAAGTAACCTTGTCGCGTTTCAGGGGCAGTTTGAAAGTAGTCAGGTATAGTGAGAGGAGTGTGCACTGTCAATCTAGATGGTGCGTACTCGTCTCCTCAGGCCGGCATAGCTGCCCGTAGAGATTTCACTGTAGTAGCAGTTGTTTCCGTTACATCAGGCTGAGTGTTGTAATATGCCGAGATACAATAAAAAAAAAGTGTATGAAACAAAATATTATGGCGTATTTGTGCATTATAAATCGGATGTGCGAAATTTGGTAAGCATGTGCGTTGTTATTGTAACAAAATCGTATTCATAAATTTGTTGGTGGGCGTTTGTCGGCTGGTTCTTGAGAAAATACGTATTATATATTTGGAAGTAGCGTTCACTAAAAAGAGAAATGTGATGAAAGCTCATGTATAATGTATAAAATTAACGGTAAGAATGGTAGGCAGATTGTTGTCGCTTATTAGTATAGTTTGCCGTCCTGAGGTAGTACCACCACTTTCAAGGAGACTGTCCTGCAAGCACACGTTATCAAGTGGGTATAACGGAGGCGACTTCGGTCTTCAGACATTTCTCTGTAGCTATTCATATACCTTGAGTATATGAGTCACCAATCTGAACGAGAAAAGTCGGAGAGAGCTCTCCGATGCGAACTCATGACAAATTCATTCTTTAGCCGTAGGACAAGACATTTTGTAGGCTGTAAAGAAATTAGTTTAAGCCACGGGTTTAAAAAATAAAACATATATTTTAATTTACAAATGTGTATCGATTTAGTTTATTTAAATAAATACCGCATCTTAAACCGCAGCCACCTATTGCGTTATGATTATTGTGGTTCTTTGTTTGCGTGATTTGGCACGGGTCGCAATTTGATTGCGTTCTCTGAACTGCGGATGCTAACCGGTTTCTTCGTGAAACCTTGTACAATACAGCACTTAAACCAAACGCTGCATTGGATATAGGTTTCAAAATAATCGTTCATTACTGTTACTACATAACTGTTTATCCGTAATCGTTGAATAAGGATTTTATTTCTATTTTATAACTTCTAACTTTATTGGAGATTTAATTAGTTTTGATGATAGATTAATGAAGAAGATTTTTGAAACTGAGAATTGAAGACGGTCAAAATCGATTAAATCGTTTACGTACTTAAAACAACGGGTTCGATGTGAAATAGGAAGAGATCTGTGAATGGATCGTGGAAGATTATTTTCGTGCAAAACAATTTATCGTAAGTAAAAAAACCTTTATATTGGCAAATGATTCTCAAACCACAAGAAAATCGACAACATCATTACATATAAAAAGAATAGTTTATAATAACAACAATAAACAGTTCTACTAATGTAAAAATATAGAACGTAAAAAAAACTTACATCCACGTAGGGTTAAAACTAGTCAAAACAGCAACTATAGTGCAGCGGAGATTCGTGTTCAAATCTCACTGACCGGTACCAATGTAACTATATTAAATGTACTTTGGTTGATCAGTGCTAACTTAAAACAGGCATTTAAAAAAACCAAATACATACAAATACATTCCGTATTCCGGAAGCTGTGTCGTATTAATTAGTAGACCGGAATTGAAGGAAGTAACCGTACTATATGCTATCAATGTATTTTTATATTGGAATCTGAAATATATATAGAATATACGATAGACTAGCTAGACAATATGAGGAATTTACTACAAAGCTGGAATTCATATTAACTCAAATGGAATGCCAAACTGTCCCTTATATGAACAACTTCGGTAGGTAGACACCGAACTATGTAATTGTATACTATTCCTCTACCTATTATATTGATCAAATAAGCTTACGGTTGCATTCCTTTTTATTTGGGTGGGCAGAGGTCCTAACTGAATCAGCGGGTACTGTAATTAATCGAAATTTCACCTTTGCGTCTTGAAATAAAGATTATATTTTTCATAGTAGCTCGGCACAACACTCCTCCTGATGTAAAGCTAGAGTTTGCTACTACAAAAAAAAATCTCTAGGCAATAATCGCATTTGCTATGCCGGCTTGAGTAGTAGAACGTATACAATCCAGGTTGACACTGCTCACTCTTCTTGCTATAGCTGATCCCGAAACGCGACTAAGTCACTTTACAGGTGGTGGTACTATCTCAGGACGGCATTATGGGCCTATAACAATCATCAATGTGCCAAATAAAGAGTTATGTCGTATCAATTGGTACTCGCAACTTTATGTGTACCATTATGCGTTTATAGGAAATCCATCTATAAAAAAAAAAAAATCGATCTTTAGGAAACTTTTTAAGCGGGTTAAAAGAACTGTAACTATGTTAATCCAAAATTTGTTTGAGCGTGATTACCGTACAAGCAACCATACTCTCCCATTATTAGATATTCAATTATGATAAAAAATAAACAGAAAAATCAACACGCACACAACAAACTGAGCTGAGTGAGGTGACATCCGAAATCCAGTATTTTATTATGACAAAAGTTAATAAAAAGTTTTTTACATTTATAATATTTGGCATAGGGATAATAGTTTGTTTAATTTAAAATTGAATATTGCTGTAAAATGATCCCTGAACTTTCATATTTTATCATGCAAATACGAGTATGGAGTGGACAGTCTGCCAAACCCAGAAGCCATTGAATTCGAAATATCGATTATAAGAGAGGGTGAAACCTATTAATTTAAAATGTTCACTATATGGTTTTTGCGGACTCCCTAACTAAATGTTATATTTATTAAGGACTTTTTGGGTTTAAAGTTTGATCTTTATTAATCAAATTCTCTCAAATTGTTTTACATTTCAACAAAGTGTTAAAATTACAACATAACGCCGAACCACTTTCGTGGAGTGACTTTATCGAGTTTCGGGATCAGTTTTGAAATAGCCGGGTACGAGAGGAGTGTGCACTGTCAATCAGGATGGTGCACATTCGTCTCATCAAGCCGGCATAGCGGAGGCGATTGCTGTCTGTAGAAATTTTATTGGTTCCGTTCATGGACCGCACTCTAGCTTAATATTGTTGTCATATGCAGAGCTACAATGAAAAAAATGTTGAAAATGGGATAAGCTATAGGCTAGAAAACTAGAACTAAAGGTAAATAATTTTATCTATCTTTCGCAAGTGTGATTATCTTCTTTAAAAAAAATTACAGACTCTTTTTACACACGTTTAATTTACACTTAACAAACTGTAGAAGTATTGAATTTGTAGAGATTACCATAAAAGCCTTAATACAAAGTACAAAGGGCTGTATTAATTAATATCAATTATCATATATGGTATTAGGAGAGAAAAACGGCGATAGCAATTTACGTAACATCGTATAAATGATATGCTTTCATCTCCTATTTTACTTGCAGCAGTTTTTTTTTTGAGATTAAAGCTAGCCTTTGTCCCGGGGATGCAATCTATCTCTTTGCCTAATTTTATCAAAATCTGTTTAGCGGTTTAGGTGTAAAAACATAACAAACTGACATAGTTACTTTCACATTAAAATAATATTAGTATAGAAGTATAGATTTAATTATTCTTAAACAAGTGAAACTGTATTGATGATATCATAAACTTGTTCATTAACATTTTAATCGAGCTATATCGGTTTGCGAAACTAAGGGCTAGTAATTCAATCGTTTCTTAATTATATATCGACTTTAATGTTCATTTATTGACTAAAAAGTAACTTAAGTCACTTTCTTATGATATTGTTAAGGACGCATGTGCTTCCTTAAGTGCCTAAAATCCCATATAGGTACTTACTTTATTTCATAAAGTACTATGGCACTATCAGTATCACGATCTTACTTTGTTATCTAACTTAAATCAGGATTGAATTACCGGTCCTAACTTATCTAAACCAGATGTTGTAAGTTGCCATTTAATTTTATTGCTATAAAATTCGTTATGGACAACATAAAGTTTAATTTATTGCACAAAAACGGTACTTTTATTCTATTATATGTAATTCTAGAATGGTAAATAATCCAAGATTTTAAGACACACTCTCTGCTTAGGCGTCTCGTCATAGACGCGTACATTTCATAGCAAAAAAATATGGTTTGTGTGTGTAGCTTACTGTCGCTTTAATTTTAATAATTTTATTATTAGGCCGATATACCATATATTTTTTATTTAGTTAGAACATTTTTTTATCTTGTAGTTTGTCAAAATTTATATAAAAAAATGTAATAAACTGTATTGAAATACACATACATATGTCACGCCTTTTTCCCACAGGGATAGGCAGAGACAACTGTATTGGAATTAAATATAAAAAGATAGATAGCGTCATAGCCAATAAATTCCTAATAAAAAACAATAATAATAAATAAAAAAATTAACGATGAAAAATTTGAACTAATTCAACTACAAACTAAATTTTCTACGGCACGATATATTTAACAAAACCATTATTTTAACTAAATATAACAATTATTTTTATATAAATTACGTTCCTCATACTTCAGGCTTAAATATCAATTTCCTTTCTTAAAGACATTTTAAAAGCATTTTCTTGAAGCATCGTTCACTTTAACTAACGACTTGTCAACTAACTGAATTAATTTGCTTAAAAGCGTATCACTCAGTTTGAGTATAAAATCTTAGGCTATACATAGCTTTAAAGCTATTTTTATTTCCATTGCTACATTTGTTTTCTAGTATAGAAAATATCCTGCAAGAAAACTGACAATGTATAATGTAATTGTTTTTTTTTTGTTAAGTACATTTGTAATAGACTCAGTTAAATTTTTTGCCAATTATCAAAGCTTTGCTGAAAAATGTAGCTTTATGAATATTTTGTTACCAAAGTATAACCAACCATAAACACTTATGTCCAGTTAGTTTTGATTAAGGTGTTTCAGGATGTCTAGACACCTGAACTTACAAGAGGGACCCTTTTAGTTTGTATAATTGGATTCCCTGCAGACGAGTGTTTACTAATTGTTCTTAATTTTGACTATTCGTCAATCGTCTAAATGGTTTATTGTCTTTAGAACTTAAGGCTCTTTGTTTCTAGCAACTAGCTATTATATAGAAAGTAGCTCTTTAATTATTATTTTTTAATTACGAGTTTGGTATACGTATGAATATTTAATCCAATTTGTTTCTTTGTAGAATAATTTTAATATGAATAACGTACGTTTTAGTAAATTTTAAAAGCTACACTTTTGGAGTGTTTCTAACTGACTGCATTCACAAGTATTATCCAACTTCAGATAGACGAGGTCTACTATTACCCGACAAGTTTTAAAAGACGATAAAAGATCCGCATAATTATGACGTTAATAAACTTTTCTAATCGGCTGAGTTGTAAGGTAATGAGGTGTGCATCCGTGCACTTCATGATGAACTTTGCTCGTTATGAACTTAAATTTTGCTGACTCAAGAGTTTTCACATTTTAAAAGTTAATCGGTGAGAGAGGAACATATTCTCCCTTCTAATAGTCAGGCCACATGTTAACGTGTACAGTGCGTGATGTACTTTGTAATTATGTATAAGGAAAATTTAAATATGAAAGAGTTTACATCTGTTGACCTGGGCCTGTCAATGTCTTGTATGTTACGCGCATGAAGTGGTAGTTTACTCATCGATTTGAAACCACTAGACTACAGCCGCTTAATTCAAGAAATATTATTCTACAATATGGAATCTATCTAGAGTATGCTATGCATGTATATATAACATTATCTTCATCTCGTAAGTTCTCAAGACACGATCGTTCTTCAGTAAATATTTGTTTCAATTAGGAACTCGGAGAGAACCTTCCCTTCTGTGGGGGTGACTCATGTCAAACTAATGATGATCACTGGATCGGGAGTGACATCTTCGAGAATTCCCAACTCTTAGGATGGTCTATAAAAGCCTCTTTTACCCTAATTTATATTACTTAACGTCTATAAAGTTAAACGATTGAAAGTTAATGTAGCTTAATATAAGTTTTATGTGGAAAATCGGTTCGTAAAGTTTTGAAATTACTTTCCCAGTTACCGTTATATAAAATAGATCAATTTCCAATGAGCAAACTAAAAAATTTAAATTTCCCAATCCTTTTAATAGTGAAAGGTATTACAAATTAAAACTATGTAATGTCGAGCCAATTTTTTTCACTATTATAATAATCAGTATTATTGTAAGACTGACATGGTAAGCCTCCTAAGATAGAGTACGGCCAATGAGCAGAGATAACTACTACCACAAATAATTTTTTTATCTCCGCTATGCCGGCTTAATAAGACCGTTCGGCTTGTTTAAGGTGATCGCGAAATGCGGTGGACGTGTTGTTGCCGTTATTTACTGCGTATAAGATGATAAATAAATTTTAAATAATTAAAGAAAAAAGTTAAAGTAGATAATAATTCTGGTAAAATTAAACTTTAGAAGGCATTTAACAAATAAAAAGATTAAGAAAAATAACTGCGCCTCGAAGTTTTCCGCCTACAGGAGTCATTATAATTTTTTTCGTCGTCTACGTAGGTTCTTTTAACTTTCCCCTCCTCGAATGTCGTACCCTTAGTGCTCGTGACTGGCTTACGACAGCTTTAATTAAAACTAGTATTTAAGTTTCACTGACTTTCTTGTAACAAACGCCTATTAACTTTACTATAGAATGGTAAACTATTGCTGTTGTATAATTTTAAGGCGTTTGAGTTTAGACAACACATTTTTTTTAGTTTAACTCTCATTATGTTTAATATTAAACTAAATTTGAGTAGAACCGATGTAATATATTTTTTAAAATTTGTTTCAGGTAAGTTCTGTCCTTAATTTAAAGAAATGTAATAAGGAGAAGATTAATTGGGCAATCATTAGGGTAAGCAAAGATTTTTTTCATTTTTTTTTTATCGACTAAGACCTAAATATTAATTAATAAGTAACATTTTTGAAGAAACCGGGAGTCGTCCGTAGTGCCCATAATCTTAAGGCATGTTTGAAGATAAATATTATTGTAAATGTGTCGAAAAAGGTGTGCGAGGTTAAGTTGCCGGCGAAAGAGGAACTTAAAGTTTACGATGTAGATATAAAATATATGAAAATTCTTTTTTCAGAGGGCCAAATATAATTTACTGTGTCAGGTGAAAAAATAGAATTATTCTTCAGACAACCCAGAATAAGACATCTATCCAATAGTTCAGCAGTTGCCCTAAGTTGGTTCGTTAATTATTACTTCAAAAAAATGAAAGTTAGCAGGATATTGTCTTGACTAAAGTAGAGTCAACAAAATTAATTTGCATAACCAGTATTAATTAAATTAAACTCTCAGGGGTAGAGGAGACGTTATAAGGAATTCTCTAGAAATCCACTAGGGGTTCTTATTATTCCAAAACATTATTAATATTAATTTTCAAGTTTGTACTGTATCTGAAAATATTACGAGTACATAAATATAGATACTTATTTTATAGTTATTTTATTTTATAGCGAGAATGCTGGGTCAACCTGGATGGTGCACTTTTGTGTTCTAAAGCCGGCATAGTGGAGGCGACTGCTTTCTCAGAGATTTATCTATGTTAATCGTGTACTGTTCTTCAACCTATTATAGACAATATATATTTAAAAAAAACAAGTAAAATATTGATGTTTTGTTAATCTACTCTTTATTAATCTATCGCGTCAGAGTGAAAAATAAGCTGAAAAAGTGTTATAATTTTTAAATTAATTCTCTGCCTATCCCTACGTCTGCGATAATAAAGTACCTATTATTATATATATATTTATTATACAATCATGTCCACCAATAAGCCTCTAGGCGAAATGAAATCAATGATTCGATCTGAGGACAAAAGACCTCGCTACTTAAAAATAAATTCTATTTGCTCCCCTTCGTTAGCGAGAAAATTTATTAGAAAGATTCTTTGCGAATTGTTTTAGGAACATTAAAACTTTTATAAGAAATTAATTCTAAAATATATCGATTCTGCTACCACAAAGAAACATTCGCATGCAACAGTCGCCTTCACTATGCCGGCTTGAGGATGTGAGGGTACTCCATCCCTTGGTAATATTCTCACGAGATTAATTCAATTAAGTATTAATTACCATGTTAATAAGTAAGAGGTAGATAACAACTAAGTAGTTGCTATGAAATTGTCAATGAGTAATTAAGGTGGCACGCTTAAGCCGTCTAGCGAAATGGGGTAATTAATCATATTAATTATTGTTCTAGAATTTCAACGACGTTATTAATAATGATATTGTCAAATGTGGGTTATTATTTTAGAGTTAAAACGGCAAGAGGTATTATAACAATTTGTCAAAGTGCAAGTGACCACGTTCCGCCTTTGTCAATGTGCATGCTACCACAGATAAATATCTACAGGCAGCAGTTACCTTCGCTATACCGGCTTGTGGAGACGAATATGCACTGCTCTAAATAGTAGTTTTTAATTGTAATTACGTGCTTACATGTTAGAGGTTTTATATAATAAAAATAAACCTTCTTATTTATCATAACGTAAATTATAAATGTTTATTATTGATTTTAGTTTGATTATTTAGGCCACTAGAGTAGGTAGAGTGTAAGTACACAATTTTATGATGCGGTCGTGATAAAAAACCGCAAGTGTGTGCGAGCTATGGAATATCATTCGTTGGATTCACAACAATGTTAATCAAAACTTTTTTTATAACACACATGCCAAAATAAGATCATGACGCCATGTAAATATTTACTGGAATTGCGAAAAAGTTACATGATGAAGTAAGTGCAATAAATGCCAGTAATATTATATTTTTGTACTTTGTTTTGGAAAGTGAAAAACATTAATTGATTTATTTTTTAATAGTAACTAGGCATCTGATGTTAAGCTAGAGTATGGTCCATAACAGAAATAACTATATCACAGAAAAATATCAGATGACGCCATCGTTATGCCGGCTTGTGGAGACGAATGCACATTAATAGATAATACACACACCTTTTGTTATACGAGGCTTCTTTCATAGGGCCTAGTACTTCCAGCCTGCCTGCTACTCTTGTAACATTTTTTTAAAATAATTTTAATTTTTTTTAAAAGAGATTTATTCAAGTTCAAATATTTAACCACCTATGCCAAAAAAACATGGAACTTTTCTGAAAAAAAAACTAAGTAAATATCAAGTGTATAATTTGTCTATGATACTTTCTAGTTTATAACGATAGTTGTTGCGAAGTGGGCCAATTTTGCAAAATTTACGGCTATGGTTGGCTGCCTCCGTTTATGGTTTTACAGCATATTTATGATTTTATGACATAATGGCGGCGTTTATGACGGGAGCAGTACAGCGGCCTCTGCAGTAAGAACATTAAAATTGCTTTTTCGAATGTTTTTCGGGTACATTAAGATGCCTATAGGGACGCTTTTTATGGATATCTACGTTTTATTTCATTCAGTTTTGTGGTTTGTCAAATCGACGTGATAATGACCATTAGTAAAAAATCTAACATAAAACAAAAATTAAATTATTATTTTTCAGAAAAATAAAGTCCGTTTTTTAATTAAACACATTTGTGATCATCTGGGGTAGATAGATACTTTAGGGTGTCTGATGCATGAACAACTTTTGGTTCATTCACATGCAAACCAAATTTCAGAAAAAAAAAACAATTATTTATACAGACAAAAACATCCTGACCCTAACCTAGGGTAAATGTCATACATCGATACGTGTTCTTGGAGTATCGGATAAGGTGTCTTGTTTCGGGGATAGTTTGAAAGTAGCCAGGTATAAGAGAGGAGTGTGCACTGTCAATCTAAGACGGTACATGCTCGTCTCCTCGAGCCGGCATAGTGGAGGCGACTGCAGCCCGTAGGGATTTCTCTGTGGTAGCAGTTGTTTCCATTCATGGACCGCACTCTAGCCTTACATCAGGCGGAGTGTTGTCACATGTCGAGCTACAATAAAAAAAAAAAAAAAAAAAAAAAAGGATCACACCCAGAACCCAGAATATTTGTTTTTACCGGGAACAGACAGATTGTACTGAAAAACCAAATGAATACCAAAATAAATGTAAAATTATAATGACGTAGTTGTATGTATAATCCGTAAACATTCAACTGCAATCCCAAGGCAAGCAATTTGATATATTTACCAGAATACGTTGTTGTTTGTCGGTGTCGTTAAACAAATCTCCTCCAGCAAATATAAGGAAATAAATGAGTTTACGTAGCGTGGGGGTGTTATGCGAAGTATACTCAGCATCAAAAAATATTGGAATTAAATGACTGTTTAAAATGATCTGTAACTAAGGGCCGGTAATTCAATTTTAGTTTAAAAATCAGAAGGCAAACGGTGCTGTTAATTTTATTTTATAAAAACTGGGCTTGTTACCACATTCCGCTTAACGTTAAGCTAGAGTGCGGTCCATGAGCAAGAAACAACAGCTATTTAAGTGCTGTAGTCGCTCAGTACAATACTATCACATTTAAAAATTAATTAATAATAATAATAAAACTCTTTATTGTGCAAACAAAAACAGAACATACAATTATGGAAAATTAGGTAGCACAATTGCTGAGCAGCAATTTCTTCCATTTTTTTTTTCCAATTATTTCCAATTAATTTAATTTAAAAAAAATATCTTATTTTTATGATTCCGTTGTCTCTGTCTATCCCTGTGGGGAAAAAGGCGTGACAATTGTTGTTGTTGTTATGAGTGTTTTTTTTAAAATTATTATTTTGCAATAACTGTACTATTTAATTTCACAAAGCAGTTAGGTTTATGGAATGATAGTTTGATGATATTTTTATCGATCTGTATGACTTTAGTATCATTTTGAGTACCAATCTATTTTTCTTATCGGTCATTTATAAGTACTGAAGATTGTAACTTGTACATGACGCAAATTACGCCTTTAAGTCTTCATCGCCTATCAGAGCATTTCTGTGCTGTACGTACATCAATCTGAAAAGGTCTTCAGGGCTCACTTTCACTTTCGCAAACGTAAATCTAATATAAAAGTAGTAACTAAGTTACAAAACCAGATTTTTGTTACGTTTTATCCACATAATAAGGTCTCGACTCAAATGAAAGCGTTTGGTGGCACTCTCTCTTTTGGTCATGGGTCACGTTTCATTGTTATGAAATATCACATTCTTATCCCTTTTGTTAACTTTCTTAAATATCATTTATTTATCATTCTGTATCTATGCATGGCCTATAATATACTGGTGTTTCAGATTTTATTCAGCTAAAAAATTGCATGCATTTGTTTAAATCTTTAGACTATTTGCACTCTCCCCTACCTACCCTTTACATCTGTTTCTATACTCTGTTAAAATATTTGTATTAAAATTAAATAATTTATTGCAATCAATCATTATATAGTGCCGTTATCAAATGATAATGCATCTAAAACTACTTATAGTCATAAATCTGTTTTTGTAATGTCTATACTAATGCTTGTATGTATTACTTGTATTATAGGCATTGGTGACCAAATTACATTAATAACATAGTTACATTGATACAGACCAAAGGAGAATCCCCATGTTTGAGCCCGATTGATATCGAATAGTTTGGTAACAAAATAATATTCGAAGATTACATCTTAATTTTTTATTAATTCATTTTAATTACGAGTATATCAACACATCATTTACCAATCAACATACCAAATGATGTTTAATTACATAAAAATATATATCATCAATTATTAAAGCATTTAATATAATAATAACCTCAAATATTGTATCAGAAAACATCTAATTACTCAATAACTCTGGTGAAAACAATTAAAATTGATTGATAATAAGGAATGTAGATTTATTTTTTTTACAAAATTAACTAAAAATCATCAACAAACTCGAGAAAAAGATTGTGGGCCCATTTCTCATAGGCGAATGGGCATTCTCCTTTACAGAGATTTGAATACTCATCGATAGTGAGTTCACCCTTTAAATACCACTAGACAACGACTGTTCTTTAATATTTTGTATCATTTATAATCAGTTAACTTCATTATAAAAAAAGTTAAAGACGTTCATTTATAAACCAGATTGAAAAATTCGTTATTATGGCAAGCAAACCGGGTGATTAACCCGTGCGATCAGATTTTAGTCAGCTTGCCTGTTTGTTGCAATCACGAGCGACCTTGCAATCCGTTACTTCTTTTTTATATAAAACAAAGACATTAAATTATTAAAACTTTTATACTGAACAAAATATGAACTTTATCCATAAAATTATTGTTTGTTGGAAATACTTTAAGAAAATTGTTTCGGACATGCGTATTGGAGGAAGATAGCAATAGGCACTCAAGTTGTGCCGCAAACGTCAGTCGAGTTTGGCGCGCTACGGTCGTGCGTCGCGTCGGTCGAACCAAATTTCTCGTTCCCAGACACGTATTAAATTTCACGTAAAAATTTAATATCGTCGTCGAATTGTGGATTAAAAAGTTTAGTGAATATGACATAATCGGTAAAGCTTTGTTTAATTTCTCTCTGTTATTTTAAATGTGTGTTTTTTATCTACGAGTGTTTAGTTTTATAGTGTTTTCAGTTGTGTTTATTTGCAATTTTGTTTATGTTTATATTATTGCATCTTTTTTTATTATTTACAAGTGCTTATTTTAAAAAAATCTATGAATAATACAATTTTATCACAGAATAATCGTCAACATAGTTTTTATCTATAATTGTAATCAGCTGATCACTGTTGCAATTATTTTATTTATTGATATTGTAAATTATAATATATCACGTTTTACACCTAACATGTGATTTATAAACTTAATTTATATGCATGCGCTTTCTGTAAATATAGTTTAGCCTTATTGCAATTTTGCTTTAAAACTATTTTGAATTGCACCGAAATAAAAAAGAAAAGATCCTAACAATTGTAGACGGGTATCACTTTATTGTGAATCACCAAGTATATGAAATGTGAAAGACAAAGAAGGGATTTGAATATAAGGCAAGGGCCCCTTGAAATTGATCGTTTGTAGGCTCCCCAGCCGCTGCCGGTTAACCGCGAGCCCTTCTTACAAGCTGAGACACTTGCGTGGGTGTTGCAACTTAATGCGGTACAAATTTGATTTTATGGCCTATAGGATATATTGGAGAAAGTAGGGTGAAACTGACAAATGACATGTAACTCAGATGAATTCTTTTTAAAACAAATACCTAGCTATAATTTTTTCTTGATTACTTTTGGTATATACCTATATAATACTATTAAATCAACAGGTCGAATAAGCACCTATGTGTATTAGAGTTATTGTAATGTTTTTATCCAAATTTCCAATATGACATCAGCAATTTTGATGACTGTTGGTGCGGTAACATTGGCCCATAATGGTGCAAAGACCCTTTTTTATTTCCGATCTAGTATCTCATTGTTGTACCCATAGGGAGTGGGTCATTGACATTGGCAATCCCCTTTATATTATGGATTTGCAGTTATATTTTTCGACGCTTGTCGGATTAACAATATATCATTTCTAATCGCATTTTCGAATATGGCCTCTAATGAATGGCGTTTCTAATCCTCGTCATCATTTAATACGTTCGTTCCATTTCGAACTCTCAATGCCACAATTTTATTGGTTTAAATTACTGTGTTTATGCCGTTGGACATTACAAGCTATTTAAATTGTTATGTAATTTATCCTTATTTAGCGTCTGTAGCACTTTCCAAATCATAAATACTACGGAAACTGGTTTTAAAATTAAATCAATAAATTATCTAAACAAAATTAATAGTATTCGAGTAAAAATCTATTTATGTCTACCAGCGCAACATAATTATATAACTAGAACATAATATATTGGCTTCTTGCAATCCTATATAACCGTAAATGGCGAGGAAGACGACTTTTCAAGGCAAGAACTTAGTGTGTCTGGCGCTCTGTAGACTAGACCACTTTTTTGCAGTCATTCCTTTTTAATTCAGTTTATTTTCACAATTTAAAAACAAAAATACATTACACCCCATTATCAAAACTGTTTTCAACTCAAAAAAATCAAATATTTATATTTTTTGAAATACCTTGACCTATAACATAGGTTTTAGGTTTTTTTATTCATTCGACAGCTAACGTAATAAATAAACCAGTTTACCGTTAGAGAACGGAATTAATACAAACTTTTTCTGCAACAGTAAGCCATCTTGGGATTACACAACTCCTGTTTATCTTGAGCGATGGTGAATTTTGTGACATGGATTTGTGTAAATGACTCTATGATCAGTATCCAATGCAGGTCTATCCTATGGGGCGTTGCACTCGAATGGCGCCGCGATGGAATGTTGCCGAGCGTGGTTACGAAATAGCGTGACTGACTCTGCGATCATGGTTCCCGCTCAAAATGCGCAATTATTTAACGAATTTTTAGATTTTTACATAGCATTAACTATTACATAATCTAGTTTAGTTTTTGCTTGTAATAGATTAAAATAAAACGAGATGAAATAAGGATTTTAAAGCTATATACCTAATCTATTTAATTAATAAAGCGGCTAATTGCAATTCTTGTAGTGTACCTACCTAATAACGATGGCTACTGGTCTTCATGGCGTTTTAATTACCTCTCTGTATGTGGCGGAACATTTGCTAATGTGAACAGTTACGAGTGGTCCGGAAAGCACAACGGCGTCCATTGTTCTCTTCAACTCCTTATATCGCAAGTAGCGGTGCTTCATAAGATGCCTGACTGTAAAACGAACTACTAAACGACATCAAATTCTGAGAATGTCTGCAATCTAAATTATTTAACTGTATAATAGCCTCTCTGATTCCATTTGCATTTCGTTCTGCTTCTATAAGAAAATCGTTCGATTCTAACACATCTTTCCTTCCATTAATCAAAGAATTCTTTTGGTAAAATCACCCTAAGTCTAAATTTTCTTATCTGGCGTCTTCAACTTATAGCGTTTGCGAGTGATGGTAGCGATTCGTCATGTTCTACGCAAGAATCTCCCAGCCTGACCCACTTATCTGAGGGTCGCGTCTTCTTATTTTATCCCACCCAAGTTGCAATACACAGTTTTTGGAGTTTGTTAGACGACTTGTAAATCTTTTATGTGGTAAACGTCCATTATGTGTTATGACCCCCGTAGAGAAATCAATCGATCTCATGCTGCGTAGCTAAGTATTATTGTTTTACCAATTTCTTACTCAGTTACTATGTGAGTTGTTTAGATTTGATTTCTTACTAAATAAAGCAGTTTTGAATCATATTTTAAGAAATAACTATCGTTTCATATCGGATTTTACGAAGCGTGAAACAAAAAATTAATGCAGAATTTAGAACTTTTTCATTGCTCAATTTTAGGGGCGGATATGATTGATTGCTTTTTAAAGATACCCTTTATTTCAAGATACTGTGATTTCAATATTATACTTGAGCATTGATCTTGTGTGGCTTATACTTTACTAGCCACGAATTACTATTTATTAATATTTAATAGAAATGTAAACTAGGTATGGTAGGTACTCCATTAGAAGTGTTTTAACAAAAGCCTGTGACTGCCTACAAAAAATAATGGGCGGGCATGACGAATAAGCAATACATCGGCTACCAATTGATGATTGGCCTCGATTACTGTGAAGAAAAAATGACCTTAATTTATTACCAACTCTTTTGTTCTGGTAACTTAACAACACTATAGTCATGTTAACTATCTGCTATATGTTATCTATTGTTTACTAAATACAAATTTATTCATTCAGTCATTATACCAGGGTAGGCAGACTATTGAACGCTAGCAACTTCTCTCTAATATCACTTTCACCTTGACTACATCTATTATTCTTCGCTTTCTGACTGCAAAGAAACTGTAAAATGGTGTTTATTTGCAGTTTACATGCCCTCGTAACAACTTTACACTAACTGCATACTCTTTAAGCAGTTTCCATTGCAGTTCTGCTGCATGCAAATAAACAGCATTTTACACATCCTTTGCAATCGGAAAGCAGTCTGTGTGTCAGAGCCCTGAGGGTTGCTGTAAGAGTTAAAGATAAGAAGTAGAAGTTATTAGAAACCTGCAATATTTATAGTACTTTAAAAATAAAAAAAGAAGAAACGATAAGTAGAAGAGAGCAAAAAAATTCAACATTTTTAACCTTGAGATTCTTTTGCGGGAATTTTTTGTCAGTTAGTATTAGATCAAATTTGTATTCAAGGCGTGTTCTTTGAATTTGTTTATCCACTTTGTTAAAATAACTTTATCTATAAAACGTATCTTTTTAAGCGTTGAAATATAGATAAAGATTTTATGAGTCTTACTATCACGTTTGTTTTAATTATATTAATTCGACGCACACATTTCCAAAGCTTCGCAGTCATCGTGGTTGCGTCTAATATATTAGTTTATGTATTGTATATAATATACATAAGTCTACAATTTTAACAATTGACTTTAACTCTACCAGCCAGATTTGTCATCTGTTTAGAAATGGTCTAACATAGTCTGTATAAGTATATAGTGCCCTGACTCTAAACTAGGATACCCAATGCTTTGGGGTATCAAGACAAGGACAACACAATCGTATTATTATTATAACACCTGACCAGATTTTTTAAAAAAATTTGCTCTTTGCTCGTAACAGACTAGATAGCGGCCTTATTCTTCTGTTAATTGTAAAAGCATTGTACAGGTTTACTTGCACAATGCTTAAAAGCCTTAAGGATTCAAAAGCTTTGTTATTTCAAACTAACAATATAAACATCAAATTTTCACTTAAGTTGTTACAGTACTAACTCTTGGTATCACATAATAGAAATATTGAACATAAGTCGGAAGTAGGTAGACATGTTGTGGCTTTTGCCTTCCTGGGACGGCCGTGACTTGAATACGGAATGACCTTCTACAGAGTGCTTGAGATTAGACCCCTATTGTTTATGCATAGTTTGACATGGAACACTGTGTTGTTTTTTTTTTCTTAAAGTGGTATGCAGATGATAATTGATAGCTTAGTGTTAGTTCCACAATTTTTAGGCATAAGTGTCGCGTTTCGAAATCAGTTTGGAAGAAACCAGGTATTACAAGAGGAGCATGTCTGTCGATGGGTGGTGCACAATCGTCTCCTCTAGCCGGCATAGCGGAGGCGACTACAGTCTGCAAACGTTTATCTGTGGTAGCAGTTGGTTGCGTTCTGGATCGTATTCTAGCTTAACAGCAGGCGGAGTGTGATTAAATTATGTACGGCATTTATTCTTCGTAATCTCTCCAAAACACAAACTCTATTAAAAAATAGTTACGAAGTACCTTCGAGTATTTTGACCCACAGTTTATCCATCACGGTGGAATGTCTTAACCGTTATAACATAGTTTTCACGATCAACTAAAAATAATGACTCTTAAACTAGATAATGTTAAATTATTGCAGTATCGTTACGTAGTTCATGTTTAATTAGGTTCGCCTGCATCGTCTTTATTTAAACAATCTACACCTGCGTGTACGCACGTGTTGGTATGACAGATGATTGAAAACAAGTTTTTTTTAAACTGGTCACAACCCAATGTTACACCTTTAGATTTTTTTGTGAGCTTAGCCTGAGTTTTTGCTCTGAATGGTTCCTATTTTTTTGAGGTTAACGTCTTATCAAGGACAGTGAAAATATTTGGAGTATTGACAAATCTATTATCTTCATTTTATGGAAAAGGGCATTATTTTTCGGATGTGAAGCCAGAAGATACATTTCTACAGACAGCAGTCGCCTTCGCTATACCGGCGATATATATATTGTCTGTGTACCTCTGTTATACCTGAATATTTCCAAACATTCCGAGTGTTACATACGAAAGTGGTCCACCACCACAGGACAGCAGACTGGGCATTACCGTCTTTAAAACATTAAATTAGGTTTCCCACAATGTATTGTATTATAAAGTTTCTTATTCGTACCATGTCATGTACCCTGCTCGACCTGGATATCAAGTAACCAACAAACTAGCTTTGAATAGATGTAAATCAGTACTGAGCGTAGTTCTATTATTAAGGCTACGCTGACTGGATCTACACGCCTTTGTCTTAACAACACAGTAGAGTCTAGGGTACAATAATCATAGGGCACACCCACTAAATGTTTTATAATAATTTATTTGTCTCTACGATACAATCATGTAGTATATTGATTATAAAATTATTTTATCCTAATTGTTTGTAGGACTAAATACGCACATACAGTAAAATTCAGAGATATTCATTCACAACTTTACCAGTTCTGTGGCGACTCAGAAGTCTGGTCTGCGGTATACTTTTAAATGCATGTAATATCTGAACGATGTTACTACAAATTGAATTATTAGGCCAACAATATCAGTTTGTTTTCTACATTATATGACAGTTTCAATTAAAAATCGAAGTTTGGCGCCTCATTTATTAGTATTACTAGCAAAACGCATGCAACACAGGAACTGTTAATGTGAGACCTTACACCAACATGCAAATACTTCTCAACGAGTTTCGCCATTTCACGTGGCATCCTCAGATGTGTAGTCGCTTACCACGACTTTATTATCATCGTTATATATTTATAACGTTACTTTTAACGGTATTTTCTGTATATATTTCTGTATCTTTATACTGGTATTTTAATCGCTGATTCATTTATAAAATAGACAGATAAAACACTCTTAATATTTTTTAGCATTGTCATAAAAAGTCATCGCCTAACGAGGTAATTCGAAACGAGAAGTAGCGTTACAGATTACATTTAAATGGTTTTATACAAGTAGGTGCATCATGACTGTAAAGATTAATTATATAAGAGCATAGCATCTTGCGCAAGATTCGAATTATTCAACTCTCTAACTTGAATCGCGTGAATAGAGACCTACTCTAGAGGATGTATTACTTGCGTCCGTCACAATAGAAGATTAGGTCAACTGGAAATGATTCAACGGTAAAATGCATTGAGCGGATGACAACTTTTTTTAGATCTGCCGTAATCCCGTGAGCAATTTCTAGTATGCCATTAGCGATGGTGTCTTCTGAACCTTTGTAATATATCTACATAGCATCTATGGGTATAGGTTTTTCTAATTATAAAAATATATAAATAGTATCAGAGGTCATACATATTATGATAAATAACTCATTACCCGTTGAATAATTTCCGGTTATTCAAGCGTGGCGTTGTGCCCTTCATATTAATTCCTAGCCCCACTCCACATATCTTGAACAAAAATTTTAATTCCATTTAAAATTATCTCTTTAACTTAAAAACGAATTATTTTGTCATACAAAAGTAATTAAGTAGTCAATGCAAAATCATAGTGTCAATCAGGACCCAGTTATGTTATTACCTACTCATGCTACTCAGTCCGAGGTTTCATTAACCTAAATTGAACTCTATTGTCGATGACCTTCGTTCATTGTATTGCATTCCTCCGGTTGAATTGTGATACCCGTCTGCAATTGTCACGCTAAATAATGTTGACATTCTCATTTTTGATTATTATATAATGGATTATTTTCATTCACGTGGTAAATGGCATCTGCAATAAAAAAAAATGCTATGTTGATGATTATGCTATGATTATAACAGATATGAAATTCTAGTGGAAAGGCACATATAATCGTAAATACGATGTCAATTGATCAGGCATCGCCTCTAGTGCCGATAACGCCACAAGTGACTCTACAGAACAGTGCATTTATAAAGAACAGTCATAATCGCAGTAGTTTTTGTGGCGTAACACCATCCCCGACTAACGGTAATGGAACATTTAAAACTTTTGCTGTAAACCGTAAGAGTTGGAGCGGCAACGGGACTCTTCCACTCCAACAGTTCAGTACACCGGACTCGGAACAAACGCCCCAACTGGCAACTTTTAAATCCGGAACTGGTACGTTCCCTAGAAACAGAGAACGTAATAATAATGCTAACAACGTCTCAAACGGAATATTAACTCCAAACGGGAACACAGTACAGACATTCAGAGGAAATGAAGTGAGAAGGAGCGGATGCACAAACGGTCGTCGTTACGCGGAGATTGGAAACTGGAATAAAAGGTAAGTTATCATATACCTTATAATTTATACTTTACCGCAATATATAAAGCTTTTAAATATATATATAGTAAAAATCTGTATTAAGATATTAAATCTTTTAGGTATATTCGTTGGTAAACAACTGTAGATCTAACCATTTGATCCCCCAGGTAAATAAAGCGTGGCGTGTACCACAAACTTTTACTAAGCCTTATTTATTTTCTCTTTTTTTCATCTTGAGTAATTCTGTAACAAGTTTTCCAATTTCATTCTCTCGTCGCTTTCATTTCCTCCCGTTCTGTTTCGCTTGCTCCCTTTTAATATTAGGTACTTTTATTAGTTGAAATCGTTTAACAAACATTGCACTGTGAATTTAATATAGATTTTCAATTATACTTTTGGTGTATGCTTATACTTATGTATGCTAGTTTTTATTGCAGATATAAGAAATACGCTATCTTTGTAAAAGTCATAAATGTATTATTATTTATTTATTACAAAAGTTCAATATAATAAAATTGCGCCGCTTGTTGAGGTAAGATACCAAAAATACTGATGTTTACCACAAGATGTCCAATCTGGATCCTCATTATCTTTTATTTGCTCTATGGGTAAGAAGTTTGACCATAATTCTCTCTCACTGAATTTGGGGCATCTACATCGTTTGATAAGACGAGACGTCCAATAATCTGGATCTCGTGCTTGGTCTTTATTAGCGAATGCTCATTTATCGCGTCATGATTCCCTCTCTGTCACTAACAGCGATGCTATCGCCCCCCTTATTTAGCAGTTCTTCCTTCTTTCCGTTTATTAGAATTGTTTACTTACATGACTTACCAATTATCTTAGCCAGTATATTGCTTTCCTGGGAGTTATATCATTGCGATTGTCTAAAGAGTGAAAGATTCACAGCTGAGATAAGTTGTTTCCTCTATTATTTAAATGGAATTGTGTTTCTCACTATATTTTCCAGTCAAGGTTATTCAACGTACTTTAGCTGATTCACAAGCATTGTCTTAACATCATAGTTAGGATTTCTTGAGTACGTATATCTCAATAAGCTCACAGTTTCACTTAATATAATTAATAACATAAATTCAGCCGTGTACATGTCTGTTTGCGAAATAACAATAGTACGACGTGATTATCTCGAGGCGATATACTCGTAGGCGCGTAGAGATATCCTCTGATGAATGCTTCGCTGATTGTTGTAATTACATTTTATAATGGATGCGAGTTATCATTATTTACAATTATGTAGAAATTATGAATGTTTTTAAGTTATTTATAATATAGGCATTAATTAAAAGAGAGGTTGGCAGACTTATGAGTTTATTAACCAACTGCTGCCTGCAGACATTTATCTATCATTGCATTGTCTCCTTCCATGGACCACACTCTAGCGACAATATTAACCGAAGTGTGGTCACATACTACTATAATTAAATCTTATAATACATTAATAAGTTTGTCTAATTCTGGAATTTTTAAGATAGACAAATTACCTGGCTCAAGATTGTTGTCTATTAAATTAGTTGCAAGTCCACTTAACAGAAAAAGTATTTATTGAAGCGGTAATCATCTGACAAGCCCTCGAGAACAGTAATTTAGTTCAATTACACTAGCCTCGACTTTCTCCACTTGCACTGGACCAATGTCGTCACGCCTATCTATACTTCCTTGGAACCGTAACAAATGTATTATATTTATTTGAAAAGACGCTAAAGAAGGTTTTTTTAAGATTAACAGTTATCATTTTTATTTTTGGTTGCTTGTTATACAATTAGATTTTAAGATAGAACTTGATAATTATATCGTAGTGTTTATTTAGGCGCTGTTAGCCAACTGTTCAACTGTTATTGTTAATGGTATGGTCAACTGATGTGGCTTACTAATTTGACGCGCGATGTTTCCAAAGCTCTGCAGTCATCCTGGTTGCAGAGAGACTACAAATAGGTTTGTAAGTAAAAGTAAAAAATAAAGTGTACCTAACATGAGAAATGAAAATTGTGTAGAATCATCAAATGCCCAAGTACTTAATAAAGTCAAGAAAGAGTGAAAGCGTTGAGTAAATGGGCGTCATGGTAGCGTATATAAAATTGATATTGCTTCCATAAAATACGATTTTATTACCAAACCAATGATTGGTATTACTGAGAAGTCTGCAGTAGTTCTAATTAAATTTTACAAACCAAATACCTACTTACATTGAGATATATACTAGAGGTGCAAACTTCATACGTCTGACATGAAAAAACCGTAGGCCGCTTCAAACGATTTCACAATGTTGCCCTCAAGTCAAATACGAACTGACAGAGAACCTAAACGTGGCTTTGGCCATGTTTTCTCTGGCGTCACATTGGGAGCGTTATTGCACATCAAGTTCTATATATCGATGCCTACTTAGTAATAAATATTTTATATTATTTATTTATTTATATATTGCACTTAAGCTACCATCATAAATGCATCAAAAGGGTGATTGCAGTTTTCTATCTAGAAACGACTTTACAAAAAAGAGGTCTCTAAGAGTTTTGTAAAATAATTTACGGGTGTGACTAACATATTCAGAGCGACCGTGGTAGAGTTAAAGACATGGGGACATTCGATGGTATTCGAATCTCACAAAAAATCGCTTCCAATGAAACAATATTGTAGCTTAGTATAGATATTATAAAAATAAATATTGGTAACTCAAGTACATCAGCAGCCAGTTGCATAAATTGCCAATCTAGAGAAAGTAAAATTATAGAGCAACCTCATAACTTTAATCTAAATAATAAATACTCTCGATCTGCAGTAATGAATCACATTTGTAAACGTCAAAATATTGTTGCTGATACGACACAAACCTTCAACAGACTTAACTGCGATTTTTGCAATCAACCCACAAGCAATCATGACTCACGTGCCCAAAAAGGGTCATCACGAATATTCTCAGAATGTCTCACAATAGGGAACAATAATATTTTTCCTGGACGCCATTTTTAAACGGGAGGAGGACAAAAGGTTCCCGGGAAAATAATTTTCCTCGGCGTAGAGACAGGACATCTTAGACTATTGTGAACGGATTTGAAAGACCCTTTTCACGGCTTCGGGGGTTATTACTTTTCTAACTATAAATACAGTGGACGAAGGCTTTTTTAAAGGCTCAGTCTACGCAGTTTGTGTTGGCGAAAACGAAGATTTTTAAAATAAGAGGGTATAATAAGCATTGATGTCTGTTTTCTTTTGTGAAAGAAAGGTTTATTGAATCCGAGTAAATAGAAGTTTGTATTTTTACTTCTACAAAAAAAAAAACCTAACAAAAAATTTCCTTCAGAAATATTCTGTCGCTAATTTTCCGGCCTAGGAAAATATCTGAAACGAACGAAACTTTTTATTCTTTTAATGGAGCGCAGTAGGAAACGGATCAAATAAAATAAAACTTTGTTTATTCAGAGAAAAGTACATTTTAATGTTTCATGTTTATATAATCGTTCAGAATGTTGCAAGTAAACAATAACCAAATAAAATACTCTGTCAACACCTGCCACTAATATTCGTAAAGTAAATATTGTTGAAGGGATCAAAATTTCGCTGGACATTCAATAACTTCCATGTTTGGAGTACTACAGGGCTGTATACTTGGGTCCGGGTTCATTCTGTATTCGGGACGCATGGTCGGGCATAAATATCCACCCTGTCTCTCTCATTACAATAAGTTGGTCCTGTTATGGTGGTCTCTGTAGGCCTGTATCGGATGTTTACTCCTATGGGAGATCACTCACTCAACTAATGGACGCCTTACCCGAACGGACGGATTATGGTTATTGAAATTGCAATTACGATTTGTTATGGAAGACCTATATTGGGTTAATAGATAAAACTCGATTCCTTTAATTCTTCATTAGTATTTATTACACAATATGGTAACATAATTTTTGTATTAATGTCTCCATTTCCGAACAATGTAGCTAATTAAGTATTTGAATGAAACTTTTAGTCATTAGCAATTCTATACGAGTTTAAAGGTAACTAACAAAGCATAAACCTTGTCTATGACAGTGCACGAGAAATCTTTTCGGTCTGGTGAGCACGAGCGTAGGCAGATACGAATACCATTGGTGGTGCACGGGACAACTAGTGAAACGTGTGACAGTTACCAAGTGACTGTGTTGCGCAGGATAGGGCATGGTTGCGCTCGTGCATGGTCGCCGCCCGTTTGTTATGCTAATTGGGCCTTAGCTGATTTGCACAATAAAACAACATTTACACGTTCAACTCTCAACTTTAGGTACAACTTTTAACGAGCCGTTTGTTGACTGTACCACAGTCAACGGCCGAACAATCGTCGGTACGATCAGTGCTGGTTATGAAATGTGATAAACGGGTACTAATTGCTAAAAATATAATGTTGCTGTATTTTTGCGCTAATTTGGTTGTTCTGTACCATTTTTTAAGAAACTTTCATTTCTATAGTTCTTTTATTCACGTTGGATCGATAGAAGTTGATTCAATGTTTGTTCTTGTTGTGTGAAGCCATTGACTGATGTTTGTAAATAATGTAATCTTTTCACGTAGATGAAATATGATTTATGTGGCAAGATATTGCGTAAAACCTATGGCCCCGTGTGATGCAGAATTATATTTATTTTCATGTGTAAACCAAAACCCTTTTAAATAAATGTTGATGCTCATGAAAGGTTTCATACGGTTCTTTATAGGGAGAGAATCCCCAGTCATTGGCATGACAAAGTGTTGAATCACACGTGTAACTTTCTCTATCAGCTGCAAGGTTTCAGTGTGTCTGGAAATGATTTAGTAATTGAGTCATAGGTTGAACATAAACACCTACACCGCCTACACATCCTACGCCTAGTTATTATTGGAAGACTTAGAAGTACTTAAAATAATCTTTTGTATAAGGTTTCACATAAATTAATAATAAATAAGTCAGTGCCTATATTTTTATAGGAATATGGTTCATAGCAGGTAGGTAGGTAGGTCCCCTCCTCTAAGTTGACATTGCACACTCTAGTACTGGGTTTTCATATATCTACGTATATATCTACGTGATTCTCTGTTACTGAAAGGTCAATCAAAAGATAAACGCAACGAGGTTGATGCGCCCGTAGGCTTTAATTACGGTAGACATAAGCGGATTGACAGCGCCAGATTACGCTTTGCCGATATTGGTCTCGTCGTGGCCAGTAAATTGAGTTTGTATTAAATTCATATACCTCGTTCATTATTCTGTAGGTTCATATCAATCTCTTTGTTTAGGTGAAATGAAAATGCCTTCGTTTAGTGTAGTATACACTACACTACAGTAATTTGTTTACCATACCTACCTACTCAATTAAAACAAAAATTATATTGTGTTATGTTTTTTATGTATTACTGTTGTTTCTTAAGATTGTATTTATAATTAATATTCTCACATTTCTCTACTTTATAATTAAGATTTTGCGTAATAACTTCCACTCGCATCTACTTTTATGGCTTAAATTACGATAAAAGCTTCTATGAACTTTAAAGTATAAACGCAATTATTAATTCCACTTCAAAGTTTCAAAATTTCATCTCCTCTGACGGAGCGCAGTCTCCTGTTAGATATTTATTGCAATTATCTTCGCTTTCCAGTCTACTGCATAATCACTATTGTCCAATCACAGCCCTAGGTGCTTATGCGCCGAATTAGACTTTCACAATGTAGGGACGTAAATATTCAATATTAATTAGCTGATGGAGTTTCCGTTTCACTTTCTATGTCAATGGATTATCCCGATGTAGATATTTATGTAATTTAAATTTTTATATTAAAAGTAGCACTTATAAAATGTGTTGGTCGCATATCTTTATCAGTTTATACGTCCATTTTATTCAGAAGTCGGACGCTTTGAAAGTAACTCTGAAAGGGTTGCAACTCTCAGATTGGGTCGCTGCTACTTTTAATATGCATGCAGACGTAAACCTTATGCGTTTGTTTTAGAGCTGAATTCGGTTTGTTGTTTGTTGGTCAATAGCCTCGGGCTCGTCTACCGTGACATGCAAAGCTTTTTATCTCCATCCTACAACGTTTCACATCCTAAGTTGGTCTATTGATTTGTGTGCAAACATACATCTGAACGTTGTTTGCTTCTAACAGAGAAATGTTACAAATTTTAGTTACTGCAATTTGTTTCTACGATTTTTTGTTTCCAAAGTGCGGTTTAACTTGATATTCTTTAGTATTTGATTTGACCTTAAACCTTATAAATTAAGGGCAAAGTCGAACTTTTAAAGTAAACACTACCACTATTTTTCTAAAATTTAATTTAAAACTAATAAATTAATTCGTGGAGCCGGTTGATGTGTCATTCTCTTCCTTGACAAGTTCCGACCGCCTCGCCTGTCACCCGTATAGATTGGCAGATAAAACTTAATAAACGACACTGTTTTACTATAGTTTATTTATTGGTTTGTAGTTCTGTACAAGATTATACTTTTCTACATTTATAAAAGTACTCGTACGTAAGTTTTTGTTTGAAAATGAGCTCCATTGCGCGTATAGATTGAAAACCTGATCTTTTTTATAGTGTACCACACTACACTTGATGTTAGATTGGGGTGAGTTCTATGAGACCATAGAGAAATGACTGCGGACAGTCACCTCCACTATGCCTGCTTTTATTGGATAAATGTGCATATAAAATGCGAATGGTGCATGCACCATGGCAGACTTATCTTGTTATTCTCCTACTTTCAAGATGATCCCAAAACGCGACTAAAATACGTCAATGTAAATTTAAATAAAGTATTCCATTAAATCTCATTGATTATAGAGTATACCGGGAATTCCTCTCATCGAATTGATAGGCATGATAACCCTTATAAACATCCCTAATAGACCGCCTAGCCGCCCCTCGTTATGGAATTTAATAATCGCAAACCAAACATTGTACCTTCCAATATTACCATACCATGATTTCATAGCCTGCAACAACGACCACATACTAAAATCAATCAATACAACGTAGCTTTATATATGGCAGTATCGGAAAGTTATTGTTTTTTAAATATTTAGTCTGTGTCAAAATTTATCAATATGTACAGCCAGGAAATGAAACCTCGAGGGTATAACCGCTTCGCAATGAATTTAAGCGAAACGTTCATTCGATTTGCGTAACATTACTGTCCCTAGAGGTATAATGCGCTTTACCGCAGAGATATTGAATATCTGTCTGTCCACTGTTAATGAAATTGATGGGTTTTAATAAACCTTATTGAATTTACGAAGTTTATGTTTACTTTTATGCACTACAAGCCCTATCAACCTCACACACCATATTTTACAGGTACACGGAATTGTAAACGTAATAAGTAACATATAGTCCTTCTGAAATAAGCGTTCGGCACTTCGGAGATATTCGAAGGTTAATTAATTAATTTATTCATTGTAGCTCGCCCTATAAGTTATTCCGCCTGATGTAAAGCTAGAGTGCAGTAGAACGGTAACAAATGCTTTCACAGAGAAATTTCTGCGGACAACAGTCGCCTCCGCTATGCCGGCTTAAGCAGACGAAGCAGACATCAGGTTGACAGTGCACACTCCTCTTGTTATACCTGGCTACTTCCAAACTCATCCCGAAACGCGACAAGGTAAACATCTCCAGTCTACCTACCACTCTTTAATAGTGCCTATAGGCATTGAGCGACTAAAGTACATATTTTATAACATAGTTACATTAGTACCGGTCAGAATTTAGCGAGGTTTGAACACGGGTCTCATCGATAGTGTAAGAAACGGTCATTCAAAAAAAATTTGTATAAGGGTCGGTATACGTTAGAAATATTAGGTAAATAGTATGAAAGGTAGGTTATAAGTTATAACCCGGAACGAAATATGTGCCCCAAGTAGGTGTAGAGAGTACGGTCTTCGGTCTTTAATTTCATTTGACGCCCACACATAACTCTAATTAAAGGTCATTGCTTATACTTTATAAGGTCGTGCTCTTAACAAATACAAACTTATTACAATTTTATTCTTATATGAATTTTATTATCGTTTAATTTAATAAGAAACTAGTTAAATATTTCGTATCGTATTAACATATTTTTTTATTATAGCTCAGTATATGACAATACTCCGCCTGATGTAAAACTAGAGTGCGGTCTATTTGAGATAATTTTCTATATGCAGCAGTCGCCTCCGCTATGCCGGCTCGCACGCTCCTCTCGTTACAGTCAAAATAATCTAAAAAAAACGATTTTTACATTCGTAGTTTTAAAAAATTAAGGGTAGAGCTTAATTACGGAATAAATACAAAATTTCTATGAATTTAACACAAAAATTGAATTTGTGAATTATTACATTGTATACACGCTAGCGCTCATGGTCTAGCGATAGAAGGCGGAGCTGACGATCAATGAGGCCCGTGTTCAAATCGGCTAAATTCTGACCGGTACCAATGTAACTATGTTATATGTACTTTGGTCACTCAGTTCCTGTATACAAGCACTATCTTAGTTCAGGCCATTTAAAAACAAAATGAAAATTGAATTGAATGAAATATAAACACTTATAGGTACCATAAATAGGTACCATAAATAGATCTAATAAAAACATCCTGTTGGCAAATGCTTTCACCATGCCAAAAGTAGCTAATCAAAAACAGCTTAATGACTTTGGAAATCCCTGTTACTTACGTCCTTATTGCATAGCAGTTGAATTATTTATATGAAAACAATCATTGTATGCATATGAAGGTAGACGGTTTACTATAGGAATATCAATTGCTTTGGCAATTGCTGTTGGTCAAGTTACATAGTGGTGGCGCAGACTGCAATATAGTCCGTTTAGTTCACTTAAGTATTTTATTATCAATTTGTTATATCTAAATATATTTTTTAATTATTATCAAATACTGTTATTATTAAATTAACTATGTGATGATATGATGAAAATTGAGCAAAAAAAAAACACACACACACACACACAGCCTAATGTGAGGTAAGAATCGAATCGCTTTAAAAACGGATGTTCTGATCACTAAGGAGAGTATGACGAGAGAAATCAATGGATGGTGCACATTCGTCTTTTAAAGCCGGAATAGCAAAAGTAACTTCTACCGTGGGGACCGTTCATTTCGCACATGGATCGTTGCGTCAAACTTTATGGCGTCTAGGAAATTAGTTGCGGGGGAGCTTTTTCGCGCAGGTACAGTCAAGTTTACAATAATAAAATTAAAATTTAATTTTAAATATGAATAGAAAATATAAAAATAACATGCGGGAAGGTAGATTGGGAGTGCCCTTCCCTCTCACGTTTATCTGCTTAACTTTGGAGCCGCCTTAAAGTTTGGTTCGTACTATAACAAACATGAAGATATTTTCGGCGTGTTTGTGTGAACTAATCATATTATATTTAAAAAGTTTGCATACTCATATCACGTTGTGCTGCTTCTCCTGTAATTGATGTTTGACCAATTGTAATAGATCAAATATCATTAGATTTGCATCAGTATTGAGTGTTGCAGGGGAGCATTTAATCTTGCTTTGTTTATACATACCTACATATTTTATCTAGGTTTATCTTGGCTATATGTGCTACCACAGAGAAATTTCTGCAGTCAGTAGTCTACTCCGCTGTGCCGACTTGTGGACACGAATGTGCACCATCTAGATTGACAGTGCATACTCCTCTCGTTGTCAAAGCTACTTCTAAATTTCGACTAAACTAAACGCGTCTAGATCACTTCACTGGTGTTAAATACAACACCCACAGTGGTGGTACTACTTTAGGACGACAGACAACAACAATCATCAGTCTGCCTACCAATCTAAAAATTATGTACATTGAAAATATATTCGCATTTTCCATACATAAAAAAATCCTTTTATAACCAATTTTACTGTGAATAGCATTTTAAAAATGTATCAGATTAGTACAGCTTTGTGAAAAATCTCGACAAACAAAAAATGTTAACCAGTTTCATTTCCAAACGCGCTGCAATATCGCTAAAATAAGTGAACATCAGGTGTATGCAAATTCTTTAGTACATGTAAATATTTAAAACGGTAGGGTTTTACATCTATACACCCCTGTCGCGATAGTCTATCGGTCCATTTCCATAAAAGCCTCTTCAATCTCACAAAGCGTTTTGGGAATTTCAATTCGCGTTTAACGTTTTTTTTTTGTTTTTGACTCACTTTATTTACAACAGATCTATTTTGTATTATGGCTTGGATTCTTATAGAAAAATATAGTCTATGATCTTAATAGCAAGATTTTATTTTCTTTTAGTCAGGCAGGTCGCGTCCGCTATGTCGACTTCATGTAATAAGTTTAACAGGGCAAACTCTTTTTGCACCCAGATACTTCCAGGCTTCTTACAACTTACAAGACGCGACTATGTTCCGAATGTTATATTTCTATCTAAATTAATATATAACTTTTTTTTTTTAATTATTATGATAAACATTGCCCAGAAGAAGAATCAACGCACACGCAACCGCGCCGCCTGGATGTTCTATTTTGTACAAAGTTTTGATTTCGTTTGATCATGACCAGTTTTATAATGGAAAACTAATGTTTTCTCTGTAATGAATGTCACGACTACAAAATTAATGAGATCGTAAATAATTCCCAAAACAAATTATTAACTAAAAATATTTTTGTTATCGAAACAACTAAGCCGTATAAGGTAATCAATCTTTTGTAAATATACTCATGAAGTTAGTTACAGATACAGTTAATCGATCAAATGATGTAGTTACCCTTATCGTTACATCTAATGGCATTAATAATAATAAAATACAAACGATAAAAATGCACGTTATTTTATAGATTACCTAAACATTTCTACATGAGATATGATATATTATTTTTAAAATTCTGCTGTTTATTCTGATGGTGAGTTGTTTTGAGTATGTTTACAACTCGGGAATAGGTTGAAAGTAGCCAGGTATAGCGAGAGGAGTGTGCACTGTCAATAGATGGTACATGCTCGTCTCCTCAAGCCGGCATAGTGGAGGCGACTGCTGCCCGCACAGGTTTCTCTGTAGTAGCAGTTGTTTCCATTCATGGACCGCACTCTAGCTTTACATCAGGCGGAGTGTTGTCACATGCCGAGCTACAATAAAAAAAAAAAAAAAACCTGTTAGTTGTAAGTAATTTAGTAGTTTTAAGCATGTTGGTACACATTCTTTTGGAAGGATACTGCGATGTATTGTAAATAATTGTACTGCTTTTCTGTTTCGTGTACAAATCAAAAAATATATATATCGTTTTGCCCATGATGCCGTGAGAGCGGCCGTGGTCTAGCGATATAGATGAGACCCGTGTTAAAATTTTGCTAAAATTCTGACCGATACCAATTTTATCTTTATTTATACATAAACTTATTAATATATACGAGTATATTTTGTATGATAAATTAAATTAAATAAACACATAAATGTTATTAGAAGATTAAGGACTGGAATCCTGCATGACTTCAGCACGGGTTAATGAAAGATGCAGGAACAGCATGCTGCGTCTCAATAAATACTTTACGAGCAAGTACTTTGATCGATCAGTGCCTAGGGTATAAATATAATATGCATTAATTAAAAGAGTGGTAGGCAGACTATTGTTGGTTCTTAGCCCAGTCTACCGTGCTGGGATAGTGCACCACTTTCCAATGTAACACTCGACTGACAAACGACGTAGTCACGTTTCAGGATATACTCTGAAAGTCAGGTATAATGAAAGGAGTTTGTGCAGTCAAACGTGGACGATGCATTCATCTCCTCGAGCCGATATTTCTCTGTGGTAGCGCTTGTTCTTTCATGCAATATCCGAAGACATATGCCGAACTACCATATAAAAATGAGTGTAGGTATTTAACTGTCCATAATGCGTGATTAATCTTATTAATGAGAGTTTGTTCCATTTGTCTACAATTGCTTGAAGCCTGTCGTCCCAATTATTGCATTTAACATACATCAGAAAGTAACGAAGCACGCGATATTGACTGTCTTTATTATTGGAAACGTAATCAGACGCATCGACTTGATATTGTTATTGATTTGATTCTGATTTTATACTAGCAAAATCCAGAATACATTGTCCTACCTCTGTCTATTGATGTGTTGTAGCGTAATCTAGTGGCGAGTTACAACAAAGTGTGGTGAAAAAATCCTAAAAAAATTGGTTATGAACTTTCTTGTGAACGGTCGAAGGAAAGGTTCGGAAAATCAACATCAATTTCTTTTTTTTTTTAATTGTATCTCGAAACATGATAACGCTCCGCCTGTTGTTATGCGGTCTGTGATTTTTGAGTGGGCTTCTCGTATATTTGCTATACGCTTGTGTAGAAATATTATATATTATTAATATTACATAAAAAAGGAGATAGCGACACTTATATCATTAATCTATGAGATAATATAATTTCCTAGTATATTAGACGTAATAAAAATCATCATCACGTAATGATGGCGATTTCAAACATAACAAGAATAAGATGTCAGGTCATCGACCGCGATCATGCGGGCTCCGAAATCGGTATTCGGGAGTGTTGTTGGACATTAATCGGATGTCTCCTGATGTTAAAATCTTGACATGCGACGTGAAAGTTTGAATCTTCTGAAGTCACACCCAATTTTACGGGCTGTTGTTTTAGCCGTGATAGATATTAGCTGTTAACATACATAGAATAAGTGGCCTATTTTCTTCAAAATGATCGTTACGTAAAATCGTTGTTGTCACATTATAAAATGTTTAGGTTCTATTTTTAACAATCTTTTTTTTTTCTCTGAGGCGTAATATTTATAAGATAAAGAGGCAGAGGAATACAACGAAAGTCTGCCCTGTCAAACCGACATGGCGGAGACGACTCCAGCCTGCAAAGACATCTGTGATAGAAGTTGTGCACCGGACTACTAAAAAAACGTTAATTTATACTTTATACATTCGTAATTAAAGATCATAGCAAGTAGGTAGTCTCAAAAACATTTTTCCCTAATTGAGATGTCAATTTGTAGCAGAATTAAGGCAAATAACTTTCGCATAACAAATTGGATTAGGTTCCTTGATGAGAGGGTGATATTACTTTAGCAACATTTCTGACGAAACGACTTTGACCGCTTTAATATAGCTCTATAAAGTTACCTGTTGAGGGACCGCCTTTCAAAGGACTTTACGGGTAAACATAAATTGTCTTAGCAAAGTTACTATTAGTGGTAATCATGTAAAACATCAAACGCTATGTTAGCGATGTGTAATAATGAATAAATTAATCTTAGATACATAACGAAGCTTTTTGAGAAGAATTATTTGACATATTTTATTTATGAGTCGGTAGATCAGATTACATAATATGAGCTTTGTTTTTATGTCTTTCTAGATTGGAAGTTGACCACACTCCGTTACTTATTAAGGCCAAAGTTTTCTGATAAAAAAATTCTCGATAAAAATTATTGAATTAACATTTTTACATCACAATATTTGCAAAATCATGATCATTTTAAAATTTCCAGGTAATTTTCTTTTTTATACTTCAATATATTACTTCCTTAGTTTCTACATACATAGTTCTTTAAATACTCAATATTTTGACTTGATTTTAATTTTAAGCTTCTATTTGTAACTCAGTCGCACCATGTTATAAGATTTATTTAAGTAGATATTTTTAACATCTTACGCCATCTTAATATACCTACTGTTTAAATATATTATAGCATCTAAATTTCTTATCAAAACAGCTGATAGACAACTGATAAAACTGTCTTTCATAATTTTAATGACATACTTTTATTTTTTCAGGTAATCATCTTTTTGGTAACACGTGACGTTGTTTATAAGTACGTAATTTATTATTTAGTTTTATCTCACTTGATATTGCTTCACATGGTTACTTAATATAAATAAACCTCAATAAATATCTGTAAAATTTTATCGCGTTATTCCTGGTGTTTATAAGTACTAAGTTACTAGCCCTAAATTTTTACATTTCAATATTTAAAATTTTAGGTACACAAACAGAAAAATAGCCTACTAAAAACTATTTTTTTTTATACGAGTATATTTATTATAATATGCAATATACATATATTTCGCCATCCTATATGGGTAAAAGTGCTATTTGATCCTTCAGTAAATAAAAAATAAAACATTTTTGTTACAAAACTTTCGCAATAACTTAGGTACCTACGAGATGAAATTTTGCTCAAATGTTATCCTTCAATAGTTTATTCGCTACTGATATGGTACATCCACCATATGTCGAAAACTCATCTTCTATATTCTTTTTTTTATTTCTGAGTACAATAGACAAGATGTAATTCAAGCTGCATTGTAGTTCAAAAAATATTCAAAACAGTATTTAATAATGAATCCGCTAGCAACACATTTCCATTTATATTAGCAAATAATCTCGAGAATAAGCAAATCTTAGTATTTCTGTAGCCGTTGCAACATACGCTATCGAATGTCACCGAGATACTCCGCGCTCATAAAGTGGCTAAAATAGTTTCATTTGAGAACACGCGTGATAGTCGTACCCAGAGAATGGAATGTCCTTTCCTAACGAGAATTTACTGTAATAAAATTCATTACATTTTTATTTAGATTGTTTTGGTTATTATCAATACATTCACAATCATTTAGTATATACATTTTTGGAAGTAGCACTGTCTATCTGGGATGGTACACATTCGTCTCCTCAGGCCAGCATAGCGGAACTACTGCTGCCTGTAGCCTTTTTTCTGTAGTAGCAGTTGTTTCTGTTCATGGACTGCATTCTGGCTTAACATCAGACGGAGTGTTGTCATATGCCGAGTTACAATTTTAAAAAATTATATATTGTATATCAAATAGTATCATATGGCAACCCTTCATCAAAACTGTTATTTACATATAACTGAAATATTCAAGTTTCAGGCCTTTGCGTTCGTGTTTTTTTGCTTATCCCTGATCGGTGTCAGTTTATCGTCCCACTTCGGTTCGGGCTTGGTTCCTGGTTGCAAAACTTTTCGAGTATAGGGACACATTTTACGCGCGGAGTTCACAGCATTTTAATTTACGAAATGCGAAGTTCATACGAATATATTTATAAATAAAATACTTAATTGTTAAAGAAGACACTATCATATTGATTTTTATTTTTTTACGAAGTTACTTGGATAGAAATTACGGATTTATATAAGCTTAAATTTAATGCCATTTTTTATTATCATAGATATATTTTACACAATCTAAACACATCTTCCTTCACCTTTAAATTTTAATTACAAAGTTTCATCATTTCGTCTAATTTAATAACCATATACGGTAATAAAGGTACACAAAATGTACATTTCATTATTATGTTAATATCCGAGTCCAACTTTAGGGACGTTACGGAGTCCCGCTTTGAAAATTCAGCAGAATTTCTCGACATTTAACATATTGAGAGAGAAATTTCTACTTTGTCTTCATACAATATTTACACTTGTTTGTTTAGGCGAAAATTGTTTATACTGTGGATATACCTTTATTAAAGAGCAGTTTTTTAATTTATGTTATGATAGAGCGAGCAGAGCGACCGTGGCCGAGTCGTGGGCAATCAATAGCCCGTGTTCCAATCTCATAATTATCACGGCCAATGTAACGTATTGGTATATACTTGGTCTCTCTTCGTAATACTAGTCGTATTACTAGCTAAATTAATATAGACAAATAGTAAATTAAGGTAAGTTGAAATGGCCTAGTGGTAAAAGGCGTGAACTCACGATCGATGAGACCCATGTTCAAATCTCGTTGACTTCTACCAATGTAACTAAGAATATGTTGTATAAACTTTGGTCAGTGCCGGCTACTGGATATCTACTAGAATATCTACTATCTATAACCTGCAATACAAGCGTTTACAGTATAACGAGAGGGGTGTACATTGTCAATCTAGAGGGTACATACTCGTCTCCTGAAGCCGGCATAGCGGAGGCGACTTTTGCCTGTACAGATTCAGGCGGAGTGTTGTCATATGCCGAGCTACAATAATAAAAAAAGTATATTTTATTTTCTATCAGAAGAAATTAATTCCGGAAACATAGACCCTTCATTTTGGATACCCTCATCGATTTTGTGAAGACTTTTTTTAACCCTCCGGGTCTTAGGCACCCCTTTGCTATTTCCTTTCTTTATTTGACTAGGCGCTCGTGCCGATGTTCGGTGCCCTTTATGTTCATACTAATTCTCTTTTAATAGGGTAAAAATATTTTACTTCTCAATTTCAATTTCCTTTTAAAGGTTTCTATGTTTTCTGTTTGTAGTATATTAATCCATTAATTGGTTTTTTTATCACTGTATTTTGTTATTGTTGTTTTATTTAAAGCAAAGGGGTCATTGCCCATGCACCTTAATCTTCATGGCATCTTTTAACAATGGGTTATCCAAGATCGACACCAATCTCCAAAGTCTTGCCTGACTGAATTTTGTAAAACGCGTACAAAAATTGACGTACGCGTTATATTCCACAAAAGTTTTCAAAAGATTTCACATAATATAATGAGTGTCGATGGATGGTGCACATTCGTCTCCTTAAGCCGGTATAGCGGAGGGGATCGCACCTGAGTTTGACATCAGGCGGAGTGTTCTCACATGTCGAGCTACAGTTAAGAAATCAATGTCACTGTATGTACCTAGGATTAACTATTATTTGTTTTTTTTTAAGATTTTTAGTTCGGGTACAATACGACGTAAGAACCTCTCTCTCGATAGGTAATTATTGTTCTCTAAGAAGTGATGCAATTGTAATGTAGTTAAGAAATCTAAATTAACAACCTCCATTGTCATTATGAGTTGATACTTTCATTAAATTTCATAATTATTAATGCGAATTGTGAAAGTTTTCTAATACACAATCAAATGTTTAGGTAATGCCTATTAACACCCACGATTATTGCCAGACTATCAACAATTAACGCATCGAAAAACGTCCTTATACTTGAAGTTAAAAGGTAGAATTTCCTTTAAAACGGCCGAGTCTTTATAGCCTTTTCAACTTTTAATAAACATGTTGCTAAGTCCAAGCTATTCAAAGAATAAAATTGCACCCGTATGGGTAATTCTTTGTAGTTAAATTTTATAGTTAAACATGTGTTTGAAATTGTGAACGAGGATATACGAACTGTTTGTAAACATTGTAGAATCTATTTCCATTATCCACCGAGATTCACGGTTATTTGGTTTTGGTTATCTTTGCCTACTCATTTTGAATAGTTTTTATTTTCGTATTATTATTATTACCTTTTTTTAAAATAATATTTTACTATTAAAATTTTCTGCAATATTTTAATTTGCCTCTAAGATCGACTTATATACCTACATGTTCATATACTGATAATTGTGCCAAAATAAATAAATGTAGAATAAAATAATTCACTTAGATTAGGTATTAGTATTATTAGTTGGATTTTTGGCAGATTAAATTACTACGAAAATTTAAGATAGAATAGGTGGATTTCAACACGATCACGTAAAGAAGTAGTTTGTTGGTTAGAATTACCTCGCGCATAGAGGAAGACATGAGTTTTGATCTTAGCTCAATTTCAGGCTAAGGCTGTGTCAGTTGACTTTTTTATATAGTTTTCTTTATAATTTATTGATGGTGATAATGTTAACAATTTTTTAATATATCGTGAATTGTGACGTATGAAACAATGGAAATGTGATATGTATTGTTGTTTCTGAACAGAAGCAGCTGTAAAAGAGACAAGTGGAAGTTTCAAATAGTGTTTACGAATACGGTCGTTAAACTATTGACTTAAGTGGGTCAACTATGATATTATTGATTGTTATCGCTGGTTATTGTTAAAAGTTTATACGTTTCCTTTACTATTAATAATGCTTTAGATACCTACACCTGTTTCGTTGAGGTTTTAAATTATTCTTTCTTTTTATAACATTATAACAATTTGCCACTGTCAAGATAATATTGTGCATCACGTATCATCACATTTATCATACAAAACAGTCTGGTCAAGCCTAGTCTCATCAAAAATAGTTCAAATAATGTGATGGTTACTAAAACCTCCAAAATAATTCCGTGTTGGGTAGGTAATTGTTTGAACATTTTTTTAAAATTATAAACCCTTTTTTTTGTTTATTCCATTTTATTTATTATTTATTTATCTTATTAAAAAGACAATACCGTGCAATTTTATTCATTCAAAGAGTTGAACGTTTCAAATAACCTTCTCTGTCTTCAAATAATTTGTTTTTAAACGAAAACGGTGTAACGACCTCGTAAAATAGTGAATTTGAAGTAAACGGCCACCGTGGATAATTACGCTCGTTTAGAAAATGTCTCAAAAGTCGTTATAGTTTTGGGTCACTGTAACATGTGTGATGTATTCATATACATAATTATACTAATATATAGCTGCAATACCACTGACTCACTGACTCACTCACTCACTGACATCAATTATTTAGTACTTGCCGAGGGGGTACGGGGGTAAAATTTTCGGGGTGTATAGGGGGTGTCTAAAAAACCTCGAGAAAAATACGACTTTGACCGGAAGTCGATTCTGGACCGGAAGTGACAGCGATATCTCGGAAACGGGGCGAGTCAGGGCAGTCACCTCGAAGAGAAAGTTGTAGAGAATATCATTTTATGGCGAAATAAAAAAAAAAAATCAAAATCGGGCAAAAAAAAAAATTTCAAATCGGCCAAAAAAAAAACCCATACAATTTTTAGGGTGTTTAGGGACGATCTATGTGACCTCAGGAAAAATACGACTTTGACCGGAAGTGGATTCTGGACCGGAAGTGACAGCGATATCTCGGAAACGGGGCGAGTCAGGGCAGTCACCCCGAAGAGAAAGTTGTAGAGAATGTCGTCTTATGGCGAAATCAAAAAAAAAATTTCAAAATCGGGCAAAAAACTAAATTCCCATACAAATCGGTCGGCCCTCGATGATACTTCCATCTCGCTCTTTTCCATCAGTGCATGAAGCGAGAGCGAGAGGTGCGGAGAAAAAAGTTTTCATACGGCCGCATTTTCGGGACGAACGATCGAAACGGCTTTACCTCGGTCAGTCGGACGGTGAGCGCGGCCGCGTGAACATCGAATTTGCTCTTGCTTTTTTTCGAATATTTTAAATATCTCAAGAAGTAGATACGTCAGAGTAACCATGTAAAGACCAATTTTGTTCAGTGTGACCAGCACTATTTTTTAAAATTTTTGTTTTTGTTTTTTTTTTAATTTTTTAAAATCTTTATATCTCGAAAAGTAGATACGTTAGCGTCACCGTGTAAAGACCAATTTTGTTCAGTATGACCAGCACTACTTTTTTTTTTTTTAATTTTCTAAAATCGCTATTATTAAAAAAGTACATACATTAGCGTAACCGTTTAAAGACCAATTTTGTTCAGTATGACCAGCACTATTTGTTTTTTTTAATTTTGCTTTTTTTTTAATTTTTTAAAATCGCCCTATCTCGAAAAGTAGATACGTTAGCGTAACTGTGTAAAGACCAATTTTGTTCAGTATGACCAGCACTATTTGTTTTTTATTTTTTATTTTTCAAAATCGCCATATCTCAAAAAGGACATACATTAGCGTAACCGTGTAAAGACCAATTTTGTTCAGAAACGTAAACGCTTTTAGATGGCGAGCTAAATATTTTCAAAACTGCCTAAAATCTATTCGATCTAATACGTTTTACGACAAAAAGGGCCTCCGCGGGCCGCTTGCGCCCGCGGCTCTTACCCAACAGCTAGTTATTATACTAATATATAGCTGCAATACCACTGACTCACTCACTCACTCACTGACATATATTATTTCGTACTTGCCGGTATAGTGGAGGGTAGCGGTTTTTTGAGTCGTATAGAGGACGTCCCAAAACCGTCGAGAAAAATACGACTTTGACCGGAAGTCGATTCTGGACCGGAAGTGGTAGCGATATCTCGGAAACGGAAAGAGATGGGGCAAAAGTGCCGGAACAAACGTTGTAGGGAATGCCCTCTAATTTCGAAAACGATACTTTTTTTTTCAAAATTGCTCAAAAAAAAATTTTCCTCGATCGTATTTCTATCCTTTTCCCGCCGGTACGCCAATATGAAACGGAGCATGGCGCTTGGGCGTGGCCTAACAGCATCCGCGTCGATCGCTCGTCGGGGCTCGCGCTCTCTATGTTCCGCCCGTTCAGAGCGCGCAATGAAAATATAACGACGCATTTTCGGGACGAACGATCGAAACGGCTTTACCTCGGTCAGTCGGACGGTGAGCGCGGCCGCGTGAACATCAAATTTGCTCCGCGCGGCGGGCTTTTTTTAAATATCTCAAGAAGTAGATACGTCAGAGTAACCATGTAAAGAACAATTTTGTTCAGTATGACCAGCACTATTTGTTTTTTTTTTTTTTTCAATTTTTTAAAATCGCCGTATCTCAAAAAGTACATACGTTAGCGTCACCGTGTAAAGACCAATATTGTTCAGTATGACCAGCACTACTTTTTTTTTAATTTTCTAAAATCGCTATTACTCAAAAAGTACATACGTTAACGTAACCGTGTAAAGACCAATATTGTTCAGTATGACCAGCACTACTTTTTTTTAATTTTGTTTTTTTTTTTGAATTTTCTAAAATCGCTATTACTCAAAAAGTAAATACGTTAGCGTCACCGTGTAAAGACCAATTTTGTTCAGTATGACCAGCACTAATTTTTTTTTAAATTTTGTTTTTTTTTTAATTTTTTAAAATCGCCATATCTCGAAAAGTTGATACGTTAGCGTCACCGTGTAAAGACCAATTTTGTTCAGAAACGTAAACGCTTTTAGATGGCGAGCTAAATATTTTCAAAACTGCCTAAAATCTATTCGATCTAATACGTTTTACGACAAAAAGGGCCTCCGCGGGCCGCTTGCGCCCGCGGCTTTTACCCAACAGCTAGTACTAATATATAGCTGCAATACCACTGACTGACTCACTCACTGACTGACATCAATTATTTCGTACTTGCCGGTATGGTGGAGGATAACGGTTTTTTGAGTCGTATAGAGGGCATTCTAAAACCGTCGAGAAAAATACGACTTTGACCGGAAGTCGATTCTGGACCGGAAGTGGTAGCGATATCTCGGAAACGGAAAGAGATGAGGCAAAACTGCCGGAACAAACGTTGTAGGGAATGCCCTATAATTTCGAAAACGATACTTTTTTTTTCAAAATTGCTCGAAAAAATTTTTTCCTCGATCGTATTTTTATCCTTTTCCCGCCGGTACGCCAATATGAAACGGAGCTTGGCGCTTGGGCGTGGCCTAACAGCATCCGCGACGAGGCATTTTCGGGACGAACGATCGAAACGGCTTTACCTCGGTCAGTCGGACGGTGAGCGCGGCCGCGTGAACATCGAATTTGCTCCGCGCGGCGGGCTTTCTTTTAAATATCTCAAGAAGTAGATACGTCAGAGTAACCATGTAAAGAACAATTTTGTTCAGTGTGACCAGCACTATTTTTTTAAATTTTTGTTTTAGTTTTTTTTTTAATTTTTTAAAATCTTCATATCTCGAAAAGTAGATACGTTAGCGTCACCGTGTAAAGACCAATATTGTTCAGTATGACCAGCACTATTTTTTTTTTTAATTTTTGTTTTTTTTTTTAATTTTTTAAAATCGCCATATCTCGAAAAGTAGATACGTTAGCGTCACCGTGTAAAGACCAATATTGTTCAGTATGACCAGCACTAATTTTTTTTTAAACTTTTGTTTTTTTTTTAATTTTTTAAAATCGCCATATCTCGAAAAGTTGATACGTTAGCGTCACCGTGTAAAGACCAATTTTGTTCAGTATGACCAGCACTTTTTTTTTTAAATTTTTGTTTTTTTTTTTTTTAATTTTTTAAAATCTTCATATCTCGAAAAGTAGATACGTTAGCGTCACCGTGTAAAGATCAATATTGTTCAGTATGACCAGCACTATTTGCTTTTTTTTTTTAATTTTCTAAAATAGCTATTACTCAAAAAGTACATACGTTAGCGTCACCGTGTAAAGACCAATATTGTTCAGTATGACCAGCACTACTTTTTTTTAATTTTATTTTTTTTAATTTTTTAAAATCGCCATATCTCGAAAAGTAGATACGTTAGCGTCACCGTGTAAAGACCAATTTTGTTCAGTATGACCAGCACTAATTTTTTTTTTAATTTTGTTTTTTTTAAAATTTTTTAAAATCGCTATATCTCGAAAAGTAGATACGTTAGCGTCACCGTGTAAAGACCAATTTTGTTCAGAAACGTAAACGCTTTTAGATGGCGAGCTAAATATTTTCAAAACTGCCTAAAATCTATTCGATCTAATACGTTTTACGACGAAAAGGGCCTCCGCGGGCCGCTTGCGCCCGCGGCTTTTACCCAACAGCTAGTACTAATATATAGCTGCAATACCACTGACTGACTCACTCACTGACTGACATCAATTATTTCGCACTTGCCGGTATGGTGGAGGGTAGCGGTTTTTTGAGTCGTATAGAGGGAGTTCCAAAACCGTCGAGAAAAATACGACTTTGACCGGAAGTCAATTCTGGACCGGAAGTAGTAGCGATATCTCGGAAACGGAAAGAGATGAGGCAAAAGTGCCGGAACAAACGTTGTAGGGAATGCCCTCTAATTTCGAAAACGATACTTTTTTTTTCAAAATTGCTCAAAAAAAATTTTTCCTCGATCGTATTTCTATCCTTTTCCCGCCGGTACGCCAATATGAAACGGAGCATGGCGGTGGGCGTGGCCTAACAGCATCCGCGTCGATCGCTCGTCGGGGCTCGCGCTCTCTATGTTCCGCCCGTTCAGAGCGCGCAATGAAAATATAACGACGCATTTTCGGGACGAACGATCGAAACGGCTTTACCTCGGTCAGTCGGACGGTGAGCGCGGCCGCGTGAACATCAAATTTGCTCCGCGCGGCAGGCTTTTTTAAAATATCTCAAGAAGTAGATACGTCAGAGTAACCATGTAAAGAACAATTTTGTTCAGTATGACCAGCACTATTTGTTTTTTTATTTTTTTTTCAATTTTTTTTAAATCGCCGTATCTCAAAAAGTACATACGTTAGCGTCACCGTGTAAAGACCAATATTGTTCAGTATGACCAGCACTACTTTTTTTTAATTTTGTTTTTTTTTTTTGAATTTTCTAAAATCGCTATTACTCAAAAAGTACATACGTCAACGTAACCGTGTAAAGACCAATATTGTTCAGTATGACCAGCACTATTCTTTTTTTAATTTTTTTTTTCAATCTTTTAAAATCATCAAATCTCGAAAAGTAGATACGTTAGCGTCACCGTGTGAAGACCAATATAGTTCAGTATGACCAGCACTATTTTTTTTTTAAATTTTTTTTTTTTAATTTTCTAAAATCGCTATTACTCAAAAAGTACATACGTTAGCGTCACCGTGTAAAGACCAATATTGTTCAGTATGACCAGCACTACTTTTTTATTTTATTTTTTTTTTATTTTCTAAAATCGCTATTTCTCAAAAAGTACATACGTTAGCGTAACCGTGTAAAGGTCAATTTTGTTCAGAAACTTAAACGCCTTTAGATGGCGAGCTAAATATTTTCAAAACTGCCTAAAATCTATTCGATCTAATACGTTTTACGACAAAAAGGGCCTCCGCGGGCCGCTTGCGCCCGCGGTCTTTACCCAACAGCTAGTACTAATATATAGCTGCAATACCACTGACTGACTCACTCATTGACATCAATTATTTCGCACTTGCCGGTATAGTGGAGGGTAGCGGTTTTTTGAGTCGTATAGAGGGCGTTCCAAAACCGTCGAGAAAAATACGACTTTGACCGGAAGTCGATTCTGGACCGGAAGTGATAGCGATATCTCGGAAACGGGGCGAGTCGGGGCAGTCACCCCGTAGAGAAAGTTGTAGGGAATGCCCTATAATTTCGAAAACGATACTTTTTTTTTCAAAATTGCTCGAAAAAATTTTTTCCTCGATCGTATTTTTATCCTTTTCCCGCCGGTACGCCAATATGAAACGGAGCATGGCGCTTGGGCGTGGCCTAACAGCATCCGCGACGAGGCATTTTCGGGACGAACGATCGAAACGGCTTTACCTCGGTCAGTCGGACGGTGAGCGCGGCCGCGTGAACATCGAATTTGCTCCGCGCGGCGGGCTTTCTTTTAAATATCTCAAGAAGTAGATACGTCAGAGTAACCATGTAAAGAACAATTTTGTTCAGTGTGACCAGCACTATTTTTTTAAATTTTTGTTTTAGTTTTTTTTTTAATTTTTTAAAATCTTCATATCTCGAAAAGTAGATACGTTAGCGTTACCGTGTAAAGACCAATATTGTTCAGTATGACCAGCACTATTTTTTTTTTAAATTTTTGTTTTTTTTTTTAATTTTTTAAAATCGCCATATCTCGAAAAGTAGATACGTTAGCGTCACCGTGTAAAGACCAATATTGTTCAGTATGACCAGCACTAATTTTTTTTTAAACTTTTGTTTTTTTTTTAATTTTTTAAAATCGCCATATCTCGAAAAGTTGATACGTTAGCGTCACCGTGTAAAGACCAATTTTGTTCAGTATGACCAGCACTTTTTTTAAATTTTTGTTTTTTTTTTTTTAATTTTCTAAAATAGCTATTACTCAAAAAGTACATACGTTAGCGTCACCGTGTAAAGACCAATATTGTTCAGTATGACCAGCACTACTTTTTTTTAATTTTTTTTTTTTTAATTTTTTAAAATCGCCATATCTCGAAAAGTAGATACGTTAGCGTCACCGTGTAAAGACCAATTTTGTTCAGTATGACCAGCACTAATTTTTTTTTAAATTTTGTTTTTTTTTAAATTTTTTAAAATCGCCATATCTCGAAAAGTAAATACGTTAGCGTCACCGTGTAAAGACCAATTTTGTTCAGTATGACCAGCACTAATTTTTTTTAAAATTTTGTTTTTTTTTAAATTTTTTAAAATCGCCATATCTCGAAAAGTAAATACGTTAGCGTCACCGTGTAAAGACCAATTTTGTTCAGAAACGTAAACGCTTTTAGATGGCGAGCTAAATATTTTCAAAACTGCCTAAAATCTATTCGATCTAATACGTTTTACGACAAAAAGGGCCTCCGCGGGCCGCTTGCGCCCGCGGCTTTTACCCAACAGCTAGTACAGTACCCGGCGATAAATATTGCACATCGACCTTTGGAAAGAGACAATCGGTTAATTTCGGCTTCGTAGAGCGTTTTCTCTGTCGCACGAAATCAAACAGTCCGGTATCTATTAGGAGCTGTTAAAACAATTATGATTTGCTTCTTTTGATTTTTTTTTTATTCTTTGTATAAAATACACCAATAATTTAATTTTCTGTAAGTGTTGGTTTTAGGTTAAGGTAAAATAAAATAAAAATATGTTCACATTATGTTTACGTATTTAATTATTTTGAAAAATTACAGCTGTAGTGTACATAAGAAACACCGTTATACCTGTTGTTGAAATGAGACATTGTAATAAAAATAATAATTGTTCTAATTCTCAATTACTTCCATTTCACTATCTGTGCTCTCAAACAAGTCAATATCACTGTCACTGTCAGTCGTATTTATCACTAGTCTATCAGTGTAATTGTCTAAACCGTGTTGAATGCTTCTATATTCATTCTCACATTTGATTGCATGATCGCAAACCTTTTTCCATTCTTCAGCCCCGATCATGTTTACTTTTTCAGTCAATAGTGTTTTTACTGTAGTTAAATTCATACCCACATTTCTAGAGGCTACATAGCCTTTCAGTTGAGACCATATATTTTCAATTGGATTAAAATCCGGATGATATGGTGGCAATCGCAACACAGTGTGCCTATGTTCGGCAAGTACTTTGTCCACGGAAAATTCTGTATACTTCTCCTTGTGCTGACATATAATAGCGTAAATCTGGGTTTTTGTTAATTTTGGATCAACTGGAATTTCGTGTCTGTTTAACCAGTTGATCATTTCCTGTTTAATGGTGTTTGAGTTGGGGGGTCTTTCAACATATTTGTTGTGATAGGGTGCGTTGTCGATAACTAGAACAGAATCACTAGGTATATTTGGGATTAATTGATTAACCAACCATTTTTCGTAGTTATCGTTATTCATTTCATTGTGATAGTCGCCTGTGGTGTCCGTGGATTTATACGTTAAAAAGGCACCGGGTACAAAGCCTTTTTCATTTCCCGCATGAACTATTATCAAACGTTGACCTTTTGAAATTGGCTTTTTTACTCCTTTTTTCTTATCATCACTCCAAGATTTCCCTTTAGTGTGGGATGTATGTATGTAGGACTCATCCATGTAGACGATATTTTTTCCTGATTCGCGAAATTTGCGTATTTTATCGAGGTATTCCATTCGTTTGAGACTTACATCGTGCTTTTCCATTAGAACTTTTCGATTATCTTCCATTTTAGTGAACCGAAATCCCATCTCATGAAGTATTTTTCTCAACGTCTTTTCAGATCCATTGTAATTAATAGCTTCAGATAATTTAGCTTTTAATGATTTTATTGTTGGCAATTCATTAAATCGTAAATGAAAATCATACACCATTCTTCGAACAACATCATAATCAAAATCGTCCATATCCAAACGAAATTGCTTTTTTGGTCTCCCTTTTTTTGGAGAGTTGAACTTAATTTCAGCAGAATGTGTTTCGGTACTAACTTCGTTTAATATATTGTTCAAAGTTCTTCTTGAAATTCCAGTGGCATTTGCAACTCGCTCTTGAACCTTCTTAAAATAACAACTTAAATTTTCATCTTCATTTTTTTTAAATCTGTCAGCTTCGGTTACAAAATATTTGTAAACATTGTAGATAATTTCGCGGGACTGACCTCGTAAAGGTTTCCCTCTTTTTCCTAAAGATGCCATAGTACAACTTTAAATTATTTAAATTAGGGGGTGTTAACAACTCTCAGTATATATTTTGAATTGTACGCGACCGCACCCCACCGCACTTGAACAACGACTGCCGGTGACGTTTTGTCAGTCGTATAGATAGTGTGCGACAGAGATAACGCTCTACGAAGCCGAAATTAACCGATTGTCTCTTTCCAAAGGTCGATGTGCAATATTTATCGCCGGGTACTGTACTAATATATAGCTGCAATACCACTCACTGACTGACTGACTGACTGACATCAATTATTTCGCACTTGCCGGTATGGTGGAGGGTAGCGGTTTTTTGAGTCGTATAGAGGGCGTTCCAAAACCGTCGAGAAAAATACGACTTTGACCGGAAGTCGATTCTGGACCGGAAGTGGTAGCGATATCTCGGAAACGGAAAGAGATGAGGCAAAAGTGCCGGAACAAACGTTGTAGGGAATGCCCTCTAATTTCGAAAACGATACTTTTTTTTTCAAAATTGCTCAAAAAAAATTTTTCCTCGATCGTATTTATATCCTTTTCCCGCCGGTACGCCAATATGAAACGGAGCATGGCGGTGGGCGTGGCCTAACAGCATCCGCGACGAGGCATTTTCGGGACGAACGATCGAAACGGCTTTACCTCGGTCAGTCGGACGGTGAGCGCGGCCGCGTGAACATCGAATTTGCTCCGCGCGGCGGGCTTTCTTTTAAATATCTCAAGAAGTAGATACGTCAGAGTAACCATGTAAAGAACAATTTTGTTCAGTGTGACCAGCACTATTTTTTTAAATTTTTGTTTTAGTTTTTTTTTTAATTTTTTAAAATCTTCATATCTCGAAAAGTAGATACGTTAGCGTCACCGTGTAAAGACCAATATTGTTCAGTATGACCAGCACTATTTTTTTTTTAAATTTTTGTTTTTTTTTTAAATTTTTTAAAATCGCCATATCTCGAAAAGTAGATACGTTAGCGTCACCGTGTAAAGACCAATATTGTTCAGTATGACCAGCACTAATTTTTTTTTAAACTTTTGTTTTTTTTTTAATTTTTTAAAATCTTCATATCTCGAAAAGTAGATACGTTAGCGTCACCGTGTAAAGATCAATATTGTTCAGTATGACCAGCACTATTTGCTTTTTTTTTTTTTAATTTTCTAAAATAGCTATTACTCAAAAAGTACATACGTTAGCGTCACCGTGTAAAGACCAATATTGTTCAGTATGACCAGCACTACTTTTTTTTAATTTTTTTTTTTTAATTTTTTAAAATCGCCATATCTCGAAAAGTAGATACGTTAGCGTCACCGTGTAAAGACCAATTTTGTTCAGTATGACCAGCACTAATTTTTTTTTTAATTTTGTTTTTTTTTTAATTTTTTAAAATCGCCCTATCTCGAAAAGTAGATACGTTAGCGTCACCGTGTAAAGACCAATTTTGTTCAGAAACGTAAACGCTTTTAGATGGCGAGCTAAATATTTTCAAAACTGCCTAAAATCTATTCGATCTAATACGTTTTACGACAAAAAGGGCCTCCGCGGGCCGCTTGCGCCCGCGGCTTTTACCCAACAGCTAGTACTAATATATAGCTGCAATACCACTCACTCACTGACTGACATCAATTATTTCGCACTTGCCGGTATGGTGGAGGGTAGCGGTTTTTTGAGTCGTATAGAGGGCGTTCCAAAACCGTCGAGAAAAATACGACTTTGACCGGAAGTCGATTCTGGACCGGAAGTGGTAGCGATATCTCGGAAACGGAAAGAGATGAGGCAAAAGTGCCGGAACAAACGTTGTAGGGAATGCCCTCTAATTTCGAAAACGATACTTTTTTTTTCAAAATTGCTCAAAAAAAATTTTTCCTCGATCGTATTTATATCCTTTTCCCGCCGGTACGCCAATATGAAACGGAGCATGGCGGTGGGCGTGGCCTAACAGCATCCGCGTCGATCGCTCGTCGGGGCTCGCGCTCTCTATGTTCCGCCCGTTCAGAGCGCGCAATGAAAATATAACGACGCATTTTCGGGACGAACGATCGAAACGGCTTTACCTCGGTCAGTCGGACGGTGAGCGCGGCCGCGTGAACATCAAATTAGCTCCGCGCGGCGGGCTTTTTCAAAATATCTCAAGAAGTAGATACGTCAGAGTAACCATGTAAAGAACAATTTTGTTCAGTATGACCAGCACTATTTGTTTTTTTATTTTTATTTTTTTTCAATTTTTTAAAATCGCCGTATCTCAAAAAGTACATACGTTAGCGTCACCGTGTAAAGAACAATATTGTTCAGTATGACCAGCACTACTTTTTTTAAAATTTTTTTTTTTTTTTTAATTTTCTAAAATCGCTATTACTCAAAAAGTACATACGTTAACGTAACCGTGTAAAGACCAATATTGTTCAGTATGACCAGCACTATTTGTTTTTATTTTTTTTATATTTTTTTTTAATTTTCTAAAATCGCTATTACTCAAAAAGTACACACGTTAGCGTCACCGTGTAAAGACCAATTTTGTTCAGTATGACCAGCACTATTTGTTTGTTTTTTTTAAATCGCCATATCTCAAAAAGGACATACATTAGCGTAACCGTGAAACGACCAATTTTGTTCAGAAACGTAAACGCTTTTAGATGGCGAGCTAAATATTTTCAAAACTGCCTAAAATCTATTCGATCTAATACGTTTTACGACAAAAAGGGCCTCCGCGGGCCGCTTGCGCCCGCGGCTTTTACCCAACAGCTAGTTTATAACTATAGATATGAATTGGTTATTTTAATCTGCAATTATATTCATCGTTTTGATAAAATAGGACAAACCAAACATATGTCAGTAAAATAGTTTTCTATTAAACGGCTATTACGGAGAAACGTAGCAGTTGTCTCCCCTGTGCCGGCTTGAGAAGACGCACGTGCACCGTTCACCGTCCGTGACAGTGCGTATTCTTCTCGTTACACCGGGTTTTTTTTTCAAGATTGAAAGTATTCCTACAATTCATTTCTGGACATTCCAAAAGGAACTGTTGTGTAGCGGTTGATGCCGTGTATTCATGATCAAGAAATCCGCGTTCTAGTAATAATTCGATGAATACCTATTAGCCCAGTCTGTCGTTTTGCTAAGGTTCGAGTGTAAATAACGCCTGTGAAATGACTTTGCGTTTTGGGATCAGCAGTATGATAAGAGAGAAAAAGTACACATTACACGTGTTTTGTTTCACTTTCGAATGTAACACCCGTGAAGTGACCTTGTCGCGTTTCGGGGATAGTTTGAAAGTAGCCAGGTATAAGAGAGGAGTGTGCACTGTTAATCTAGATGGTACCTGCTCGTCTCCTCAAGCCGGCATAGTGGAGGCGACTGCAGCCCGTAGAGATTTCACTGTGGTAGCAGTTGTTTCCATTCATCGACCGCACTCTAGCACTCTAAAACTTCCTCGTTAAGCTGTGTTTGAGCGGCATCGATTTGCACTCACCCATTAGTGCGAACTCTTGTAAACAGTGAAATAACTTCTCAAGTAAGGTCAAAATAAACAACTTTTCTAGGTTACTAATTATTAAAAAACCTATTATTTACGTTTTTGTATTAGTCATTTAAAAAAAAATTGTGGTTATTGATCGAAAATTACGCCCTAATGATTTTTGAGCTGCCGGTGCCAATGTAACTATGTTATATGTACTTTGATCGCTCAATGCCTGTGAAACAAGCACTAGCTTAGTACAGACATTAACAATAATAATATTAAAGAATACCTCATACACGTTAACAGTTCATTAATGTAATAAATCAGTTTTTTTGACAGTAACTCGACATGTTACACTCCGCCTGATGTTAAACCATAAGACTATTGCTAGTTCAGGGTAATGTCTGCGGGCAGCGGTCGTCTTCGATTGAGGCGAGTGCACCATCCAGATTCCATCCTAACAGTCCACATCCTCTCGTTAAATCTAGCTAGTTCCAAACAGCTAACTGATCTTGAAACGCTACTAGGTTCACAATTCATCACAAGTGTTATACTTGAAAGTTGTGCAGTAGTAGACTGTGCTAATAAACATCATAAATCTTAAAAGTATAATATTATGTCTGTCAATCTAGATAATACATGCTCGTCTCCTCAAGCCGACATAGTGGAGATTACTCTGTAGTAGCAGTTGTTTCCATTCATGGACCGCACTCTAGCTTTACATCAGGCGGAGTGTTGTCACATGCAGAGCTACAATTAAAACAAAAACGATAAACTTAAAAAGGACCATTTTAAAAAGTTAAGGAAGGATAATTTTTCTTTCAAAAATAATATTTTCAAAGGCGGCGACAGACACGTTAAGTAAATATCCGAGTTTTAAATAAGTGGTGCCACGCGTGTGGACGAACGTGACCTACTTGAGTGTAACAGGGACGTGTCTGTTTATTTTTTTAACGCATATTTCATACATTTACGTGTTTGCACTTTATTTTGAGACTGATAAAGATAAATTTGCATTCGTAATATCCATTTTATCGCACCGTCACAATTGATAACAAATATCAAAATTGTGTCAAAGCAGAATGCATGTTATATGCAGTATTTTTTCTTTCTTTTTGCTAAATAAGCGGTTAGTTCCTTTAAAAATTTTTACTGACAGCAGTTGCCTCTGTTGTGCCGGCTCGAGGAGACAAATATATACCATCCAGTTTGACAGTGCACACTCCTCTCGTTATACCTGGCTACTTCCAAACTGATCCCGAAACGCGACATAGTCACTTCACGGGTGTTACATCCGAAAGTGGTGGTACTACCCCAGAACGGCAGACTGGTTAATAACCATAATTAGTCTGTCTACCACTTCTTTTTAAAATAACTTATGACTCTAATAAAATTTAAAGAGTGGTAGGCAGACTGATGATGGTTATTAGTCCAGTATGCGCGATTTAATGCAATTTGTTCCTTAAGCACTTTCAAGTTTGTTTCAACCGCGACGAGATCTAGTCGCGCTTCTTAAGCCAGTATAATGGAAGCTACTCCTGCTTGAAGATATTTCTTTGTAATTACATCAGACAAAGTGTGGTCAAATAAAAGAGTCCTTAAAAAATATATGAATTATAAAAACACTAACTTGTAATTTAAAACATTTTACACATTATATTATAACTCACCAACTTTATAGCTATGTCATACCGGAATGTTTCGCAGTTTACTGAAAAGGCAGACGGACGTCCTTTGAAAGCAGATGTCGCCGCATTCCATTTGTAGGCTGTATTATGTTGAAAGCTTCTGTTGCTCGCAGCTTCATTTGAATACTATTAAGTGAAAGTTAAATGACTCTCGCATGTTCCCTGACTATTGTTCTGTATATGTTTTTATTTGTCGTTTTAGAAATTATTTTACATTGTTTTAAAAATCCAAATGAATTTTAAAAAAATGTTCACACATCTTAGTAATTGAGCTAGGGTCAGATATCTGTGTACAGTTCATTTGTAATGATTGAAATGCTTTTTTAAAAGTGTTTTTTAAAAATATCTCGGCATTGAACAGCTAGATAACTGTTACCATGAGATATGTACTATGTGCAAGCAGTTGTCGCCACCCACTATGCCGGTTTGAGGAGACGATTCCAAAACACGTTTAGATGTTACACGTAAAAGTGGTACTACCCCAGGAAGGCTTTTTTAAATTAATATTAACATTTTACCATAGGCAATAAGGAATAATAGTACATAGTAAATGTAAACGTTTTCATAAAGTTTCAAACGTGTACGTCACGCAGTGTACGCACTATATGTGAGCGGACTTAAAAAGGTCAATAACCTATTAAATTAAAGCTGTTGTTTATAATACTTTTGAATTTATACAATAACTTTATAAGTTTATTTTCACTTAAATTTTATTGTGTGTAAATATTATATTAAAACTAGAAATGGTACTAAAATGATAATAGTCCCAAATACCATTTTATGGCGTTGATCTCGTCCCTTTTGATGTATGTTTAAGGAGATATAAACTAGAGTATCATATAAAAATCTCGCTTGATGACAATCCACGATTTTATGACAAGATGAAAGAAAGGAACGGATTCAATCGCTGTATATAAACGTTTTTGATTTATTTAGTTCCTGTTATGACAATCTTTTAATATTTTAACAATATTATGCTATAAGTAAAACTTAATCAAATATTTTTTTACAACTTCCTCTTCTATGATATTTCAGTCTTGTTTAGAACGATGTTAAACAGGACTTTCTTTTATTATTCAATTGTTTTTTATACAATATCGCCTAATTTTTAAGATCAGTCTGTCATTGTTTACATAAATAATAGTATTATGCTAATTTATGAAAAACATAAGTCTTTCGCCATGTTTCTCCAGGCAGCAGTCGTCTTTGCTATGCCTACTTGAGACCGCCCAAATTGACAGCAGTTTCTTTTCGTTTTTTCACAAAAATAACGGCTGTGATCTTTCGGGAGACAATGGACCTCACGATCGATGAGACCTGTATTCAAACCCATCTCAGTGCCTGTGATACAAGCTTTTAGGTAAACAGATAGGCAGTTAGAAAAAAAATACAATAATTGTAGTAGGTACTATTAAACATAATAATGTTGTTTAGGAATAAATATGTTGTATGGTAGGTATTATGAAATCTATGTGTTCCACACGATTGCGATATAATGATACCGATATTAAAAAATAACGGCAATATTTTCGCTTTATTTGTTAATGGCATAAATGTTGTTAATTTTTTGTGCATAATACATGCATGAATTTTTAGAGGGTGACCTCGGATGGGATTGCCAAAGCAGTGACCGCGGTCAGCCGGTCACTAGACGCTCTACTAAATTCCAAGGCTATTGGCAAGGCAGGTACATTACACGCTTCTATGTTTATCATAACTATAATTTTTTATCACAACTGAAAGTTTTTTTTTTATTGTAGCTCGGCATGTGACAACACTCCGCCTGATGTAAAGCTAGAGTGCAGTCCATGAATGGAAACAACTGCTACTACAGAGAAACCTGTGCGGGCAGCAGTCGCCTCCACTATGCCGGCTTCAGCAGACGAGCATGTATCATCTTAGATTGACAGTGCACACTCCTCTCGCTATACCTGGCTACTTTCAAACTATTACCGAAACGCGACAAGTTCAGCACAGATCGAGAGGAGTGTGCCCTGTCAAATTTTAGTAGTTGGTGCACATAATTCTACTCAAGCCGGCATAGCGGTAGGGACTGCTGCTTGTTTTTTTTTCGCTACTATCTTCATTCCTATTATTTAAAGTACCATTGTTTTCCCAGTTGTAATTCAAACAAATACGGCCTGTTATATCACTCAAGTCATTATTCATTGACGCCTAATTCTTTTTACCGTTATCTTTACACTAACCACAAAATGTTCTACTTTTATCGTTTCATTAACACCGACTGACACATCTTCCCCGTTATTTCAAAGAACATTCATTTTACCCGATATTGTTGTATTAAATAATAATAGGTTTGTCAATGTAACTTAACTATACACATGAAATAACCGGCTATAATAATAGGAGTGTACACTGTCATTGGATGGTGCACAATGGTGCTTCTCAAGCCGGCATAGCGGAGGCACAGCTACCTACCTAAAGACCCAGTTTTTTATTTTTTTTTTATTTTAGCACGTCATATGACCGCACTCCGCCTGATGTTAAGCTAGAGTGCGATCCATGAACGGAGGTGACTGCTGTCAGAGAAGGGGATCTGCAGACAGCAGTCGCGTCCGCTATGCCGGCTTAATGAGATGCCTCTTCCCACTGCGCTTGAAGGATCCCATGTTAAAGGAAGAGGGAAAGACGTGGCTGGGAAGGTCGTTCCACAGTTTGTCCACATGTTCTGAAACAAATGCTTTTTAGAGTAATAAGTTATCATATATCACATAATACGAATAAATATTTCTTTCGATCCGTAATCGAATCCGAGATCTACATTTTACATTACATTTTAATTTTTTATTTTTTTAAAATTATATTTATTACAAAAAGTTTAAAAATAGTTACCTACAATATTTTTAAAAAAATATACGTAAACATCTAGTAGTAGACTCACCCAAAACAAGAGTATCTTACAACCGCATTTCTTGTAAAGAAAACTGGTTTATAGTTATTTTGTTTGTAAATATCGTTAGAACATACATAAATAATATTTACCGTCTTGTCCATTTCATCATACTTCATTTGTTTTCCTCTTATTGTTCGAGTCACGGTGCAAATACCTTTGTTTAAAATGTGCAATCGCGTTTTTCACATGGTAGATGTTATTTTGTAATATTCAATTAGTATCCTAATTATTGTGTGTTATTATATTGTTAGTAAATAAAAATTTACTTGCTAATCTCATGCCAATGTCCTGACTCAGGTAGGCTGAAACTATGGTATACTAGCAACTTTTCGCGTTTCGGGATTCGTCTCTTCAAACCGATATAGCAAAGTCGAGTGTAGAAAATCTGTAGTAGCAATTATCCAGTCTGCCGTCCTGGGGTAGTACCACCACTTTCGAATGTAACACCCGTGAAGTGACCTTGTCGCGTTTCGGGAATAGTTTGAAAGTAGCCAGGTATAACGAGATGAGTGTGCACTGTCAATCTAAGATGGTACATGCTCGTCTCCTCAAGCCGGCATAGTGGAGGCAACTGCTGCCCGCACAGGTTTCTCTGTAGTAACAGTTGTTTCCATTCATGGACCGCACTCTAGCTTTACATCAGGCGGAGTGTTGTCACATGCCGAGCTATATGATAAAAAACCTGACCCTTTCTGCGTAGTTAACCAATCTGGATCAGTGGACGCATTTTATTAATGAATTAATATATTATTTTAATTACTTATAGGAACCGTAATGGAAACGACGATCTGCCTATGCTTAGATTAAAATATAAACAATAATTAAAGGAGTAAATTAACGAAACCTGAGCTCGACTTAAGTTTTAATATAGCATAGGATGGAAAGCCGTCATTTTGCGGTCGACACGGTCGGTTACACAGCGTACAATACTGAGGGGCGCCACCTGGCTTCGCGCACCCGCCGTGAACTATCGCACATGACTGCACTCGCCGTAACTTCTACGTACTGCTTACTGTATAGTTCATAGTGCCTATAGTTTGTGATCTTCGAAAACTATATAGATTTTTTTATTTTATTTGTGTAACTGAAATTTAAAACGCCTAACCTAAGTACTCGAAATAACAAGCTAAACTAATTATAGGTTATTTTTTATAAGGGATTATGCACTTTTTTGAGTCCACTTGACATCTAATAATATTTTTTTATATTTTTTTATTGAATATTTTAACAAAGCAATATTCTAAAAGTAGCCAGGCAAACAAGAGGAGTGTGCACTGTCAATCTGAATGGTACCTGCTCGTCTCTTCAAGCCGGCATAGTGGAGGCGACTGCTACCTGTAGAAATTTCTCTGTGGTAGCAGTTGTACCCATTCATGGACCGCCCTCTAGCTTTACATGCCGAGCTACAATAAAAAAAAAAGAAAAACATAATACCTTATTTTTTATTAATTTATTTCAATTATATGAAAGCATCGTATACCAATCAATAGACAATGTTTAAATACATAAAAAGCAGATATAACCAATATCAAGCATTTAATATTAGGGTGCTTACATATCAAATTGGCGTTTTTCGTACTGGCCACTTTAATCACGATTTTCTCCTCTTTGGTAAGGAATTCCAAATTCAAATTTTCACAGCTATTTACTCATGTATTTATCCTTCGATGACCGTCATTCATTTGTTTTTTTTCTTCTGTTTTTTTCTGTTTGCGTCACTCATTTTACAAAATGGAAAACTTAAAATATCGCATTATTTACGAGTACGAGTTCCGCCGTGGCACTAGTGCTGCGGAAACGACTCGAAGGGTGAATGATGTGTATGACGGACATGTCGCAAAAGAAAACACAGTTCGTTTTTGGTTCCAACGTTTTCGTTCTGGAAATTTCGACCTGCAGAACAAGCCCCGTGGACGGCCTGAGACCCAAGTTGATAATGAAGTATTGAAGGCTATTGTGGAAGCGGATCCATCACAAACCACGTCCGAGTTAGCTGCAGGCTGCGGTGTTAGTGATAAAACTGTTTTAATTCACTTGAAGCAAATTGGGAAGATTAAAAAGCTTGAAAGGTGGGTACCTCACGAATTGACTGAAGCAAACCGGCAAACGCGCGTCGACTGCTGCGTTACATTACTGAACCGGCACAATAATGAAGGTATTTTAAACCGAATCATTACCTGTGATGAAAAATGGATTCTTTACGATAATCGAAAGCGCTCAGCGCAATGGTTGGATCCTGGCCAACCAGCCAAATCCTGCCCCAAGCGAAAATTAACCCAAAAAAAGTTACTTGTAAGCGTTTGGTGGACTAGTGCCGGTATTGTTCATTACAGTTTTCTCAAATCTGGCCAGACTATTACGGCTGATGTCTATTGTCAGCAATTGCAAACCATGATGGAAAAGCTAGCGGCTAAACAACCTAGGCTGGTCAATCGCTCCACGCCACTGCTGCTTCACGACAACGCTAGACCACACACCGCACAACAGACGGCTACCAAATTAGAAGAGCTTCAATTGGAATGTCTAAGACATCCTCCGTACTCCCCGGACCTTGCTCCAACAGATTACCATTTTTTTCGAAATTTGGACAACTTCTTGCAAGGGAAAAAATTCAACTCTGATGGGGCAGTCCAAATCGCCTTCACAGATTTTATTGATTCCCGTCCGACTGGTTTTTTTAGTAAAGGGATCAATGAACTACCTATGAGATGGCAAAAGTGCATAGAAAACAATGGTTCATACTTTGATTAATTAAATATATTATATTTAAAAATATTCGACTTTTTGTTCCTCCCATACAAAACGCCAATTTCATATGTAAGCACCTAATATAATAATAACCACAAATATTGCATCATAATAAGTCTAATTACTCAATAACCTGGGTAAAAAAATTTGAACTGATAGATGATAAGGAATGTAGATTTATTTTCTTATAAAACGAACTAAAAATTAAAATCAAAAATCATCGACGAACGAGAGAAAAAAATTGTGAGCCCATTTCTCTTTAGGTGAATGGGCATTCTCCTTTTTAGATCTTTTTCCTTCTATTTAATCTTAAAGATAAACTAATATTAATTCAACAAATAAAAAAAGTTCTAAATCCGAGTTTATGAAAATATCGAATTAAATCTATTAATAGGTTATTTTATAGTTTGCTCAATCAATTAGCATATTAAAATTAACGTAAATATGTTGCAACACATAATCTACAAGAACGGTTCTATGGAGAAAACTTTACTGTTTTCACGCATGTAGTTTTTTTTTTTAAATAATCGCAAAGACATTCAATTGTTACTCGGTACCTACGCACGAAGAAAATAATCACTCGCGAATAAGTCGCCGACTGTAACGTCGCGCACATTGTATTTTCACCTAATTACCCGGGCGTCAGTGATGTATATACCGTGTTTTATAACGTACATAGATACTAACCGCGTTTGGAAATTTTAGAGTGCCTGCGAGTGAATTTTGTGCGCGAAAGTGTAATGTTTATGAGTTTTCGTGTGTGGTTACAGTTTTATTATACTTTTGTGCGTAATTTGTGGTGATTTTAAAACATTTTTGTGCATTGCGGTATGTATTGTCTTTCAAGTATAATAAATTAATATTTTCTCTTTTTTTTTTACAAAATTTTAATTTCCTAAATTAGAATAAATATGGGGTAGTTAATGATAATTTAGACTTCTGAAATACAGGAGTCAGATTGATAATTTATAAAAACCAAAAAACAAAATTAATAATAATATGTTTTTAAATATCTTAATTTTTACCTTAATTTAGCATTTGAAAACTACCTTATTAATAATCAATAATTAAACAATTAAAAATACTGAAACAACATACAGCTACTTATTAATAATAAGAATAATGCTCATTAAGAATAAACGTTTGCTAAATTCATTTAAATAATTAAAAATACGTAGGTCTTGGTTAGATTTCATTATTTGTTTAATTTTTCTGATTGTAATTAATGTTTAAGTTATTATGATTGAATTGGCATAACCAAATTAGGTTAAAATATGAAAAACAAAATAATAATATTAAATTATAATTAGTGATTATGTTATGTTTACTAAACATTACCTACTGCACTAATTATTATTCATAATTAGATAAATATTCAATTTAATGTAGATATATTACACGATTCGTTGATCTGAATTCCGTGCCATACATATTAGATATTGTTTTAAGAAAGTAACTTGTATATGTGTATACTTTTTTATAGTAGCTCAGCATACGACAATAAGTGTTACCACGGGTAAAGGAGAAGACGCCATCAGGGCTGAGGTGACCGGTGCCTGCAGCTATTTCTTTGTCGCAGTAGTTGTTGTACATGTCAATATAAAAAATTGTTCTTTTCCGATTAAAGGCGGATGTTTAATATGGTGTGGATGGAATAGTGTATGTAGATAGATAAATGGTAAATTTAGCATCAATCAACTGTCTAATTCAGACTGTTCAATTACTAGGAATTGAATTAATTTGGCATAATTTGTATAGCCTGAACTGCTAGTCGAATTTGACGTTGATGTAAATTAATTTCGATTCTAAATACCTAATATAAGATAAAATTTTAATTAATTGTTAAAATAAGTTGTAAGTGTAATTGCATCTTTGTTTTCTCTAATGATTACAGCTCCACCTGCGTTAGCGTTAATGTTAATGACTACGTCTCACGTCACGATAATTAGCGCATTAAAACCACCACATTGACGTAATGCTATAATTATTGCACTCAGTACTCAAAAAAGTACACTAGTAACGATAACATAAGCGTAACCTCTTTTCCAATTAGATTTTGTTTTTGTTGTTTGTGTGTTGTGTTTGTGTGTGTGTTTGTTTTTTTTTTACCTTGACTATCAAAATAATATTGTCTAATTGGCGGAAGGACTCACGTTACACGGTGAGTGCGTAAATTAAAATAAACACTAGGACTACTGAATATAAACAATATTGCTGTCATAAATCTGACATCCGTTCATTAGTTTATAATTGGTCATATCTCACGGTTTCAATATCAAGTTGCGATATTACCTTCGATGTACACGTCTGATACAAATGACATGTCATTATCCCGTCATTCGGGTTATTATAGACTTGTTATAGTTACCGCTTTGTCACAATTTCCAAGTTTTCTTTTTTAACACAGATCTTTAGAATCATGAATGCTGGCTTTCAACCATTCGGCTGCTGAAGGCTTTAAGAAGTATTTGAAATAATGTGGCGAACTAAATATATTGTGGCAAACAGGAAAATTGGCAAACCGTTTCGTCGACGTCGTTCTCGTTAGTCATAGGTCTGACGTTAACGTCCATCGTCTAGAAGCCATTTACATCAATATGTGGCATTCCTTAATATATTGCCTGGACGTGCGTTTTGTACAAATTCAATATTTTGCCTATTACATGGTTATTATCTGATAATAGCGCGATTGTGACATTTAATTAAATTTGATTTATTTAAATAATAATAAATGTAATTGTTTTGTTTCAGGTATATAATTAATACTTTAAACGTCTGAGAAACATTTCGTGAGTAAAACAAAAGATTTCAAAGATGAAAGAGATTTATTAGCAATTTCAGCAACGATTCAGTTTAAGGGAACAATTTGAAAACTGTACATTTCTATATAATATATCATCCTTTTCTATATTCTTGTTGGGCGTTTGACTGCGCCAGAGGCTCGTTTAACATAAATATTTGCAATTAAAATTAAGGTTCCGCCGACCCTATCCTTGCTATTATTCAAATAGCACGCCACAGGACTCCTCAGAAAGTTTCAAATTAATTAAGAGGGCCATAAGACGGCCCGTTAAGGAAATAACAATGAATGGTACCCCTTAACTGGCATCCTTATTTATTATGGGCGGAAGAACGATTAGGAAGCGCCCCCTGTCATCATATTGTGGCTTTTGAGCCTTCGAAAACTTTCACATGCATGTAACTTCAAAATTCTTGGAATAATTAATTTAGGTGACCCTCGTGTTATTGCAAAATTGCATAAATCCGAATCCGAGGTCTGACCCTAAATAGGAATAAAGGCGTAAAGAAAACTATGTATATTTACGTAGTATACGTACATTGTTGACTTCAATTGACGACATCCTGAGCTGTATAACAACTTGACCACGACCGCTCTTGACATACTTGTTTCGTGTCAAATAAAATGCAAATCTCACTTCGAGGTTATTGCAATTACTGGAAATTAATCCCTTTAATCGTATATTCCTACTTAGTCACGCTTTGGGACCAGCTTAGATATAGCCGGGTATAACAAGAGGGTTTTGTACATTTGTCCCCTCGGGCCGACATAGCGGAGGTGACTGCAGATCTTTGCTCATAGACCACACCCATAACATCAGGTGGAGTGTAGTCATATGGCGGATTATAAAAAAATTGAGCAATTGAAATACTAAATCTTCATCAAAACTTTAAATTGGTAAATATCGATTGCATTCAGATGGCCGACTTTTTTTAACTATACAAGTAGGTATAGTGAATAGCGCAGTAGTTAAATAGGTATCTGGAAGTAAAATTTAATTTCCTAACAGCAAAGTTTCCACAAGTAGTCTGCAAATTCAGACATGCATTCAGATGCTTTTCAATGAAAATTCTGAATAGGGGTTAGCATTCAACAAATCAGTTGGTGGCTCCAACGATGTGAACGACATTGTGCACACGTCTGCGTCTTGCGCATTATTTACAACTGACGCGGTAATTCTGGAGCAATCTTTTGTCGTGGGCAAATGAGGGTACTATGATGGCACTGCATTTTTCCCCACTCTCCTTTATGTTTAGAAGGTTTATGGCTTATAATTTTGGAAAGAATAGCCTCTTTAACTTTATTACTTCAAAAGATTTCGCAAAAATGTTTAATAACGTTTATAATATTATATTATATTTTATTTTATGGACAGGATATTCCATATTTGGTATATTATTTATATTATTATAATAATCAATCTAAATGGTGTATAATCGTCTCCTCAGGCCGGCATAGCAGAGACGACTGCTGCTCGTAGACAGATCTCTGTAGTAGCAGTTGTTTCCGTTCATGGACCGCACTTTAGCTTTACATTAGGCGGAGTGTTGTCATATATCGAGCTACAATATAAAAAAAAAAACAAAAACAAACAAAATATAGGTACTTCTTAGAAAATAAAATTAAGTTTTTTATTTCCTAGCAAAGGCCCTATACAGGAAAATAATCTTAATAACAGGAATAGGCCGTAATATAAAATATAACAAGAAATTTTATACAAATTGTCAATAACGGAGTTCTACTTATCAACCGTTATTTAAATAACAAAAATATATTACACGAACACTTTTGTTATATCATTTTGGTTTTGTTTTGCGGCATTGACAAATTGCCTATTATTAGTTTTGCTACATGTAACGTTGCCAAATTGTATATCAAATATTATTTTAGTACCTAACTGGATTAACTAACGCACTCTAATCACAATTGAGGTATGAATGGAAATAACTGTCATTGAGGCATATACAAATTAGCTAAAGTACCTTTCTACGTTGATTGATATGCAGGCGTACAAAATTTAAAACTAACTTTAAGATTTTCGCGTAGGCGTATAATTTGATAGCACTATTATAAATATATTGTGCGATTACGTAGTCTATGACGTGGCGCCTCGGTAGATGTAAGACAAAATAAAGAATTAACACTACTAATAATAGAAATGTAGGTAGTAAAAATAAAAAAAAAAATTGTGACTTTGTAGCATTTGACTGGGTTTGTTATTATTAAATTAAACAAAAAAAGTACTTTAAAACGTATGTTGGGAATCGTAACAGCGGATTGCGAAATATAGGGTGACAGTGCGAAGAAAAGACGGGTTGATGTTGGATCGCCGTTTATTGTGTTCTTGATAATAATCTCCTCGTACGTTGATTTCTTCGTCGTAGATCTTGAATAGTCTTGAATTGACGCGTAGATAGGTCTTCTCTTGTTGCACTCCCGAACGATACTACAATTGGTTGGTGCAACTGTACTGTTTTTAACGCGTCGCAAGCGCCGCTGGCTCCTATGGTCGTATTCCGTTTTACTGCGGTGGGCGTGGCTTATCCCATTGTTCTCCCCGCAGTCGTAGAGCGCTCCATGGTGCGGCAGCGTGGTCGTAACGCGCTCGTTTAGCGCGTTAGCGCGCTTCTTCACTCGACGAGTAGTGGGGATAGAGAGGTGCGGGTGTAGCGAGCTAGCCGTGGGGGAGGAGCGGGGCGCATTTCCACTTATCTTTATGTATTTATTTATTTGGTTGCGCCCCGATCCTTAACAACGTATAAGATAAAATAACGTACTCTGAATTCAGCAGCACAACACCTCCATTGTAAATATTATGAGGTGATAAAAGCAAGGTTAGCCGCTTATCTCCACCAATAGGGACTCTGGACTGTTAATAAATAATAAACAATAATTTGTGAGACATATTGTATTATTATCATTTTGTGTCGGACTATTGACAAGTGGAATGCTTTGCCCTCCCATGTGTTCTCCCAGTCCTTTCACCTCGGATCCTTCAAGCGGAGTGTGAAAAAGCACCTTCTCAGGCCGGCATAGTAGTGGCGACTGGAGCCACCGTGCTAGCGGTCCTCCAGTCGTCAGTGCTCATGGACCTCCGCTGCGCTTACCATCAGGCCAGTCGAGGTCACATGTCGTGTCAAAACAAAATAAAAAAAAAAAAAAAAAAAAAAATCCTTTTAACAGATATAAATAGCGTAAGTTTAAATCATAAAATTGTGTAAATTTATTTTTATACTAATAATAAATGTACCGCGTATTATTAAAATATTAATCATTTAATAATGAAAAAGGCTTAACAGAAAAATCGCCGCAATGGGAATTGAACCTAAATTTTCCGCTGTGCACACGGATGCTCTAACTACTAAGCTTCGCAGTGCTTACGTGAACGCGTTTTTCTGTTCATTTTTCATCATTTTTTTTATTACAGGCTCTGCTAATTACGAGTAATGTTCTGGACAAATAGAATTTAGATTTCAACTGATAAATATTATAAAATAATTCTAATTATTCAATACATAATGTAAGTGCTGTGACCAAAGTTTATTCACTCATGAGATCGCGTGTGGCACGCGTTCCGTATAATCCCGGATCTTCAGATTGCATACTATGAAAAGCACACTTGTAATTTCACAACAAAAACACTCTTATTACAACCACTATTAGGCTCATTATCATTGTGATTGTGTAACTAGAAGTGTAGATTATTTCTTGTTGAATTACTGCAAATAGGTTCAGCATGGAGATAGTAGAGTAAACTCTTGGCTCCAATTCTTTTTGCGAGTAAAAGAAAATATTAATTTTAAATTCTGTATTGAATATTATGCGTATTAGCGTAGTAATAGTGTTCAAAATCGTAGAGCAAATATGAAGTAAATTCTAAATGTGAAAGAAGCGTTTAAATATCGTAACAATGTTTCAGCCTAGCCCTGTAAAACTAAACCGTGCCACTAGGATTTACACATTTAGTCCTACATGTTGGACATGTTTAGTGTGGTCCATGAGCTATTTTCCGCTTAATAGTAACTAACTTCACAAATTCCACCCGCATAGTTCGTCAACCTAACTATCGCCAAGCTATTATATTACAGTGTTATCTAGTTTGGCGAAAGTGATCCCACTGGCACGCAGCCAGCACGATACAGACAAATATTTTGGGGGCTATCCATTCTGTCCTACTGTGCACTGCCCGCCGAGGACATAAGTTCGACCACTATTTATACGTACCTACAGTCTAAATATAAACATTTTACTTTATTGCCTTTTTTGTAGTAGCTCGACATATGACAACACTCCGCGTGATCTTATACTAGAATGCGGTCCATAAACGAAAACAATTGCACCATCTAGGTTGATAGTATATACTCCTCTCAGGTACAGCTTGGCTACTTCCAAAGTGACCCTCAAATATAATAAAATAACCATCAATCAGACTGCCTACTACACTTAAATTTTCCGTTTGAATTAAGAATATAAAAATTGCGTTTTAGTAATGTCTAATATTGTGTCTCAAAAATAGATTATTTGTGACTCTGCTTAGGGTGGACTTTTTTAAATCGTAAAAATTATCTTTACGATAACATGTTTTAGTTATTAAGTGTTTATTTAGAAAGGTGATAAAATTTTAATTACTTGCTTCTGGAATTCATCACCAATTATATTTTTGTAAGTGTATAAAGAATGTTTTCATAAATTAGATTTATTTTAACGTTAATACTTCGCTTTTGAAAAATAAATTATAATATTATATATTCCTTTTTTTTTCAATAATATATTTGTAATATATTAATAATTTTTAATATTTGTTTTGATCGGCAATAGAACTCAGGACCATCGCCTAATGACCGCGCAAGTGCACATTAATGGCCTTCAAAATGTGATATTGTATATTGTTAAAATTAATTTAATTCATCCCCAAAAATTCCTTTTACATTACTAGAATTAAGGATAACCTAAGCCCTAAATAAATAAAACAAAAGAGTATCACTACACATCAACAAATCAACAAAAAGAAAGCAACAAATCAAAGCGAACAGGCGTTTTATGTTGCATATTCATGTCGGTGTTCACGTACGGGCTCCTGAAAAATGCAACTAACAAAAGATAAATGTATTATACCGCGCGCACATTACACCTTACACCTCTTTGCTTTGAATACATGTGAATAAAATTCGTTTATTTTTTAAAAGAATACGTAACTGGTAAACTGGATACATTTTTCAGTGGTAGAAGTTGCTTCTACACGTGTGAGGTTAACCCGTCTCCATCCTAAATTTTTATAACAAAAACTATGACTATTTACTAAATTTTATAATATATACATTATACATAGATCATTACAATATTATTATGTTTTATATTGTTTAAATATTTTAGTACTTTTATCTTTCTTTTTTTTGTTTTCTCACTACATGGCTTATAGTCAGATTGTAATCATTACAAAGGCCAGCTGGAAGGGGCCTCATATCGCATCATTAAGTTTACATTATTGTCATTATTTTCCAATAAAGTTCTTTCAATAAATAAATAAAATATACCAAATAAATATCAGACATAAAATAAAAAAGACTAACTGAGGCGTGATTTGCAATTTTTATCATACATTTCTTTATTTACACTTTCTTCATTTGATATTATTAATGTTTGCAGTTTTACAATTAATAATCTAGTGCTTCGAGTTTGTACACCACCGATTTTACCGTATATATGTTGCCATATACATCCAAATTCCAGTCTTCACGTAATACATAGTATCTGTAGTCTGCTGTCACCAAACACATTGTCCGTGCTTACTGTGCGTGCTCGAGATAACCATGTAAATTATCCCTAACATTTACCGTGAGTTAGGAGTCAGTTTCATTCGTCGCTATGCTAAGCTATGTTCACATTATTCTTGTTAATTTTTTTTTATTATAGTCCGGCATTTGACTACATACCAGCTGATAGCGCGATCCATGAGGATTAATTGCTATCACAGATAAATATCTGCTGGGAGCAGACTTTTTCGCGATGTCAGCTTCCGTCCATGGGCAGGGTTTATAGTAATAATAATAAATGTTTATTCGTAGTATTTAGTTTTTTTTTACAATTTCATGCCAGTAAACCACATTGTCTTGGCGTTGCATATTCGTTCCTAAATGTGACTAAATTACACACAAAAGTTATATAATAAGTATATACAATTTAAACCAAATGGTAAATAAAACACTAAATAAAATTAAAAATAAATAAATAAAAGGTATTCTGAAAAATTATAATACATTTTTCATCATCAATACATAATACATCAGTCACCCTACCCTCAAAAACTTTAGCTTTATTAACCCACTTGTTCCTGAAACAACTTTTGTCTTCAGAATTCAATGATTTTTGGATATTGGTGTCCACTATGGGTCTAGTTAACGGGAAAAATAAAAAGAAAATTCCCCGCTTTTCAGGAAATTGGGAAAATGGTGTTCTTTTAAAAGGACGCTAGTATTATGTACTACTACGACGATTAGAGTTGAAATACAATTAGATTATAGATTTAACTGAATTTATTTCGAATTGTGGAACTTTTTAAAGCAAAACTTGGGATGCAAAGCAACATTTATATTTTAGACAGTAAAAAATGGCTTTTTTTGACATTCAGAGCACCGAATTTGATTATTTGTATGCCTCATATGCGCCAAATCGCAGATCATCTGGAGCCATGGGTTACTTTACTCTGAATTATTCTTATATGTTGCTAGAAGAGTTATTGCCACACTTATGCGGAAATAAAAAACATTATATTGACTACCAATATTCTTGACTGATTAAGATGTGTGCTTCGACGCAGCAGTAACAATGCTCTTATCATGCCACTTGCTTGTTAGCATGCACTTTTCTGCTTCCAAAATTTGTTGCTTCTACCTAAAACTTACACCCCTATCCTTATGGATTATCATGTGACAAAATGTTAACACGGATGACCACCATATCATCACCATGGTTTCGTACCATTGCTTCATCAATGCTATAATGCTCTTGAAGCGTGATTGAATAAGTCGAATGAAACGTGTCTGTGTTTTGATCATCATATGTCGTATGATGATCGTATGATCATTGTCTTCATCACTACAATGTTCTCATCGGAAAACGACCTCTAAAAAGGCTCGTAAATTTCCAAAATCTATGTAAATTTTGTAAATTTACTTGGTTTTCATCACCTCAATTCTCATCGGTGACATCAACATTGTAGTTTTCAGGAGGTAAAATAATGATTGGATAGGATATTTCCTCATCCTCGTCATCTTCTAACTCTTCAAAGGTTTCATTTATTGATAAAAGCTAAGAATTATTCTAGTTCTGCACCCCAAGAATGTGCAACATGATGGTGGCACATTTTACTATTGGTCGTTTAAAAGGACGGCAATTAAAATCGTGTAAATTATATAAATATAATGACATTCAAACAATGCAATCTCTTGTATTTGATAATAGACGAATCATATTACTTAGTTATGCAGTTATTTAAAAAATAAAACGTAATTGTAACATTAAATCCATGCCTTAGATTTTGCAAAATAAAAAGGGTGTTTTTAAAAATTAATAAAAAATATAACGCAACTTAAATCACGCACAATGAGTTACGTATCTTTTCCGTGGACTTGTAAAGTATCTAAAGAATATAAATAATTTTTTCATAGGCACACACATTGATTACAATAATTTTATTTGTCCGGTGTCCTTTTAAAAGGACGATAGCAACAAGTGGGTTAAGAAACATAGAAGATATGAATGAATTAATGTGACATTTTTAGACGGATTTATACCATGTTTTGTTTTTAATTAGTTTTTGTTAGTTATAGTCTATTTTGTCATGCCGTAACATATTTTAAATCTCTCCTATATAATATATTTCAATAGATAAACACGCGAAATTTATTATACAAAACCCGAGTAAATTCAACAACGTATTTCCTACATGTCTAAAGTAAATTATACTCGAAGCGCATTTGTGTCTAACTAATGTAAGATTCCCGCGAGTTCATTGACCTCTTTCGTATTTCTGATGTAATTTGAAAATTATAATGATATGCACTTTTTTTGTATTACCGTTACCGTACAAATTGTATTGTTATAAAAAAAAATTGGATCATAAAATTTAATCTGCATTTTAATGTAAATTTTTCGAAGCGAGTTTTTTTTTGTTTGCGTTTATTATTACTTCATAGTAATTATGGAGTCGTCGTTATAGTCGGTTTATGCTTACTTTTATTTCCTTAACTATCTTATTGAATTGTGTTTATTACAACCCTGTTTATCCTAGTTAATCCAAAAAAATTAACAGATAATGCAAAAAAACATTTATCAAAAATGCAGTATTTATCCTATCAAATCAAATCAAATTTATTATCACGCCTTTTCCCCAAAGGGATAGGCAAAGACGTTAAAACGCCACTTGTCACTAAATTGACACAATTTCTTGCAATTATCTTTATACAAGCTCTATAGTTATGAACACCATCATCTACTTCGATGCTGGACAAGATCCGTTTAGCAGTTTACGCGTGATTGGAGGATTTTACATTAAAGTAGTATAGGTTTAACTGACAAATGTTATCACTGAAATTATGATCAAAATTTAATAAAAAAAACAACAACATTTTTCATGATATTTTACTAATAACAAATTCAGCACTGAAATATGCCTAATACTTAAAACCGTGCAAACATTCTGATATAGACAAGGAAGGAAGAGTACAAGAATATCTGTACCACATTGACAGGTCATCGACATTGCAACTCTAATTTTACTAGAACAATAAACCCCTTTCATACTATATTATTATATCGTAATACACCAGTTTGTGCCATAAAATATCTATGAAGTAAATGAGGAAGAGAATTGAAATGCAGCCAAATAATTAAATTGATAATTAACACGTTTTAATAGATATTTAAATTAGTAGTTTGAACTTATTACGAAAGTAAAAATGATAAAATAACTCTGACCTAATAATACACAAAAACGTTATTATAAATCTTTAATTTTTATGTAAAAATATAGATAACGCACTAATCCTTAAAAGCGTTTCGTCATAGACGCTACAAATACTACGCAAGGCAGAACGTGCGGTATGTACAATAATTACGCATCAATAGCAAATTAGCAAAGAGCCTCTGTGGATAGTGAGCTTTAGTTACACGCACGTAATTGTTGATTTATGTTCCTTTTAAAAGTAATTCCACGTGTGATCCCACCCTGTCAGTTAAGTTGCTGTGCCGTCCAAGCGGAGACAACTATCGCAAATGTCTGCAGGCAGGAATCACTCTTCCTCTAATTCTAAACTAAAGGAAACTAAAGCTCAGCGTGTTAAACTTAAACCGACTTTAAAGTACACCTTTCACACATACACGTGTTATCGCCCTACAAAAATATCCTCAATAGGTTTTAAGAAATCCCGGGATTTGTTGGGGTTGCCGGATGATAATGAATCCTCCCTTTCTGTAACATCTAACGCAGGAAATGACTGCAAAGTGCTTTTCTATTCTCTGCCTTCGATTCTGTCAGGGGTTGTTCAGGTACGTTGAGAAGTTAAGAAGAGTAATATAGGCTCTTTTTTTCTTTTTTATGTGACAATTATCTTAATGGCTTTATTGTGGTAATTTTAAAAAGAGGTAGGCAGACTGTTGATGGATATTACCCCACTCTACAGTCCTGGGACTTATCAAGGGTTAACTTCACGGAACTGACTTAATCGCGTTTCCAGATTAGTTGCTTCGTCTACGGCAGACTGCACTAATAAAAACTACAATTTGCTTGACCAAATTACGATATTTAGGTTTAAAACTTATTTTGAACCGCGTATTTTTCTTGTATACAGAGAGACATCGTGAAATCAATGATGCACAACAGTTTATGTTGTGTGAAGTCTTACATTGTTACCATAGGGTTCAACCCCTACACAATCATTTACCATGGAATCACGGAAGTTTTCCTTGCGTCTAAATGAAAAGCGGTAATAATACTGCCTCCGAAAATACCTTTTTTTCAACAACATATTTACGAGAATTTAATACTGTTTTCCTTTTTTTTTTGTTCTGTATAACGTGTTGTCCGCGACTTCGTATATACGGATTAATATTATGCTTGTGAAGTGGTGGGTTTTCCATACAAACTTCATCCCCTATTTAACGTTTTTTTTAATACAAAAGTTTGCCTATGTCCTCTCTCAGGATACAATCTATTGCCACATTTTATCGAAATCTGTTCAGCAGTTTAAGTCTGAAAAGGTAACAAGCCGACAAGACTTACTTTCATATTTATATATTAGAATATTTTAGCTTGTTACTTATCACGACATTTTTTACTAATCCCTTGATTTATCTTTGCCCTAATTTACAGTCGAAAGATATGTGATGATAAATTTATGATTATAAAAGAAAAACTACTTACAGTTAATGTGACGGCATAGTGGAGGCTACCTATGTTAAGCTAGATAAAAACAAAATACGAAGCCGAAATTAAAGTTCAAAAAAACAAAAGTCAATTAATAAATCAACGTTCAAACGGTTAAAAGTGCCAATTCTCTAGAGGTCTATTACAAAATGATTTACACACCGTTCCATATTTTGTAGAGCTATTAATGTGATTTATATTTTGATATCTGAGATTTCTTCGGAAACCTTTCATGTTAAATGTACGGTGATTCCTCAATTTAGTATTATATTCGATTGCCATCTCCTATTTCATCTTATTTACGAATTTGAGTGCCTAATCACTTTTTGACTAGCGTAGTGTGCACTGTCAAAACATAGATGGTGCAAGCCGGCATAACAGAGGCGATTTTTGTCTGAAGAAACTCTGTGAGAAATTTTATTGTTTCCATTGATGGACCGCAGGCGAAGAATTTTATATGGGGCGCTACAATAAAAGAATGCAAACAGTATCGAAGCAGTTAACATAGTGGAGACGGCTGTTACCTGCAGACATTTCTTTAAATCAAGCAAAGTGTGGTAACATGTCGGGCTACTAAGGATACTTTTTTAAGTATGTAACCACACTTCCTGATGCGCGGATCCGCTAGGACGAGTTCTACCACGGAAAAACATCTGCAGGCGGTAGTCCGTCCGATATGCCAGTTTGAGGGGACGAATGTGCACGATCTAATGACAGGACATACTTAGAATGAACTAAAATGAATTATCATTTTTGTGTAAGAGAAATGTTTTGACTTGCAAAATGCAACAGTTTTGGCATGAACCAAGTGATTTTGTGTAATTTTGTTCCGAAATAAACTTGGGCTTATATTTGAACACACCTCTTTAGTTGACAACGAGCCAAAAATTCGTGAACGCGACAGGTGTGACCCTGGTAACCAAACTAATATTATATATTTTTTAAATATCCTCATTAAAATTTTCCTTCGTCGATTTCCTAACCTAACTCGTTTAAATATGTATATTTTAAATAACTAGATTAAAAAATATATGTATAAATTATAATAATTGTGTGTTTTTCAAAAATAATAAAAGCAACGTTTGATTCTTTGTAAATAAAACACGCACTCCACGGGTGTTACACTTGAAAGTGGTGGTACCCCAGGACGATAGACTGGAGTAAAAATTATAATTAGTCTGCCTACTAATTGATATTTCCTGAATGAAGACTATGTACTCACTTAAATTAAAAAACAAGGTAGATATTTATAACATTATGATAAAAATTTAATAGAAAAAAGTAGTTACTAGAGCCTTGCCCAAATAACTAACCCTATGACGTCATTAAATAGGTCTAATTAACTTTAGACGCATACACTAGCTTTAAAAGTTACCTTGAACAGTTTTTTTATTTGTAAATGGTCGACATATGTCACGCAAATGGGCAGGCAACATGTCGAACAAAACCAACTAGCACCATTGTCGTTTAAACCAGGATTTCCTATAAGACAATTTAGTAGGTAACTAATAACTTAATGTTTTTTGTTTTACCTGTTTAATGTTGTAAACCAGGCTTGTAGGCAATGTCTACAGGCGGCAATCACCAAGAGGAATTTTGAAAAACAAAAAAATAAATTAAAAGGGGATACGGGATCTAAAACGAAAAAAAAACGATAACACAAACTTGCCCAATTTAATTAATTAATTGTTTAAATATTCTGTTCTCGTTTAAAAAAAATATTGTTTTGCACGTGGTCCCAACATTAGAGGAAGCTTTGCGATAGAAGGAAAACGATAAAGCGCAGATTGTGCCGCGAATTTCAATGAAGGAGGAATTTTTCAAAAATTTAAATAAATTCTCGCAGCAGTTTTAATAAAGGACAATGTACGAAGCCCTCCTCTTTGCACTTTAAATGCAATGGAGTAGAAACCGCCTCGTAAGTTTTCACTAAAATTTCCCAGAATATTTTTCCTTAATGCATTTTCACCGAGACATCTTCGTGCAAGAAGAGTTCGAAAACTTTATAAATGTAGTTTTATTTAATTATTCTATTTAAGAAGTGGCAGTGTATCTTTTTTTTTTTTTATTATTTATATGACTGCACTTCGCCTGATGTTAAGCTAGAGTGCGATCCATGAACGAAGGCGACTGCTGTTAGAGAAGGGAATCTGCAAACAGCAGTCGGGTCCGCTATGCCGGCTTGATGAGATGCCTCTCAACACTGCGTTTTTTTATAAAATTAATATTTCTATTTTAAATACGAAGTCCTACATTATTTAATAAAGTCAGTTTATAAAAACTAACAACTAGTACGTGATATCACGTATAATAACTTTAGAGGATATCTAGCAAAAGCACTTTACAAATCTGCACGGTCTGGAACAGCTTACAGCATCAATAAAACGTCCAACGAATGCACTACTAAATGCGCTTTGCACTAGTGAAATCGAAGCGGAATATTTTTAGGAAGAGATTTACATATCTGTCGTCCTCGCCATATGAAAGTAGACATTTTCATCTTGAAAGTTTAAATTTTATTACCTATTTCATCTTTATTGCTTTGAATATTGAAACTGGAGATTGTACTAACTTCACTACATACTATCTTCCGACTAAAGTGACAGCACTGCAATGAAAGATCGGGTAGAAAAATACCCATATTCAATACCTAATTATTTTTAGAACAAAATTCCCAAATTGAACGATATTTTAACAAATAATTAAATTTAATGGGTGATTGAGGAACTGCAATTTGGCAACGTTTAAAGCTACAGTGCCTACAGTCAACAACGGCAGCTGCTGCATATTTGCTGGCATATAACGTGGTTAGCAAGCAATTCTACTTTGTTTATAGTGTAAAGCTTGGTTGTCTACCGGCTTTCAGCGAATGACTTTAGGTTAGGGTTGGTACTGTCTTAATTTTTTAAAAGTATTTTTGTGTTAATATTACATTATTAGATATTACAAGTTACTGGCTTGGATAGTTCATACCGAATTTAGGGTATTTTTTTTATAGTATCCCATTTAACAAAGTTAACAATGGTGGTGTTTTCAAAACTAAAATACAGATTTCCTTGAATATGAGATTTAATTTGTTTAGATAGAAGTCAAATAAGTAAAGGAGAATACCCATTTTTGGACCCACTTGATATCTAATAGTTTGTCAACAAAACAATATTCTAAAATAATATATTAGTTTTTCATTAAATTATTTCGATTATATCAACACATCGTTTACCAATCAATAGACAATTTCAATTATTTACATAAAAAACAGATATCATTAATTATTATATGTTTATTTGTGTATATACTCTTTTTTTTTTGTATTTTTCTTAATTGTGTGTTATATTTAAAAAACCTCTGTATATTACACATACATATATACAACATTATTAACAATGGTGGTCACACGCACACAGGCACTTATTACACACACGTATTAAAGCATTTAATATAATAATAACCTCAAATATTGTATCAGTAAAAATCTAAATACTCAATATTCCGGATAAAGAAATTAAACCGATTGGTAATAAGGAATCTAGATTTATTTTCCTACACAATGCACTAAAAATCATCGACAAACTATAGAAAAAAATTGTGGGCCCATTTCTCTTAGGTGATTGGGCATTCTCCTTTTAAATATAATTTAAATCTATTATATATTTATGAAGGTAATTTGTTTACGACTTCCTTAAGCTCGCAAATAATATATTATTATTGCATATAACAGTAGCTTTTACTATAAAGATGATCTAGTGTTTAGTTCTAACCCTAACAGCTCAAGATTATAGCAATTTGCGAACCATTTGACTACCGCGTCGCCATCGCACGTCTACCCGTAGTACTTTCTTATTTTCATATTATTATAGTCGTTTTACAAGTATCGTAATTATATACAATTTTGTGAACGTATATGTTTTTGAAACCAATTAATATTATATTAAAGAACAATGAGTTTTGGCGGGATTCGGGAGGTAGGTGTAGTCGGTATGAAATTATTTTTCGAAACTTTTTTATTTGGGATCGTATGTGAGATGTACTAAAAATAATATTACTGAAGCTTAGATGGTAACAAACTCTTTGCATTTAATAATAACAACAAATAAAATGGCATTTTTTTAAATAAAAACATTAAACAGATGCCATGACCTCAAATTAGAATACCCTGTGTTATGAGTAGCTATTAGGACAAGGACCGCGTAAAAATATTGCACCAAAACCACTCTTTAACATTTAGTACTTTTTTATAATTTAATAATATCTATTTCGGCTAGGAATTGAATCTATATAAAAATTAGATAGATAGAACGTTTTATTTTTAGAGAAACAAAAATCGAAACTAAAACAAAAAATATATAATATTAACATTAGGTAAGAGTCGGACGAGAATTAGTGAGAATGCGTTTACTACAAGTTTTCCTCATGAAAAACGCTCGTTATATCAACAAAATAAACCTAGTGTAAAAGATAATGACGATAATTGGATTTCCGTTGGATGAAATGTCGACACGTCTATACTATTTAGCTTTTTGTCGCGCCACTTGTAATTTCGGAAAATTATATAATATTTCATTGTTATTAGTATATAAGAATTATGTTGTAATATAACAAAATAGTGGTAGGCAGACTCGTGATGGCTATTAGTCCAATCCTTGTAGTGCCACCACTTTCGAATGTAACACCCGTGAAGTTACCCTGTCGCGTTTCGAGAACAGTTTGGAAGTAGCTAGGTAACGAGAGGAGTTAGCACTGTCAATCATGCGCATATTCGTCTCCTCAAGCTGGCATAGCGGAGGCGACTGCTGCCTGTAGATATTTATCTGTAGTAGCAGTTGTTTTCGTTCATAGGAGGCCTTATATCAACCGGAGTGTTGTCATATGTCGAGTTACAATTTAAAATAATAATAACCTCAAATATAGCAAATAAGACAAAGTCTAACTACTCAATAACCCGGGTAAATAAATTGTTTGGTGATAAGGAATGTAGATTTATTTTTCTACAAATGAACTAAACAATCATCGGGAACTCGAAAAAAAACATTTTGGGCCCTTTTCTCTTAGTCTGGGCTTTCTCCTTTGATATCTATTCGTATTGTGATAATACAGATATTGTCTTATACATATTAACCTACTTTTCAGCTTATCTAATGAAAGTCGGATGTGCAACGCCTTGGTATAAAAAGACGTTAATTTTAATACTATTATACAACGACGCGCGCAAGGAACATCCTGTCACTTCTTAAGATTAACCACAGCCTAAAGTTATGCACAAAGGATGTACAAAGAAATTTAATCTCTATTCACGTTATTTTAAGGAGAAATTTTGAAGTTCAGATTTAAATCAAGATCAATTTTAATATTGTGCTGTTTTTGGTAACAAGTCTGTATTTGGTATTATTATAGTATTATCCTTTTCCGTATTTGGAAGTTATCTTCAAAAGAAAATAAAGTATTGTGCATTTATTTTGAGTATTTATACTTATTTTTCATGTCGTATTACTTTCAATACGTACTGAATTTTATTTTAAAATTAAAGCTTTAATAACCACCTAAATATTGTCAAGGAAATTCTCCTTTGTTCCTTTACGTTTTTCTTTGTAGGTACAAATTTAGTATGCTCTCTCGACATAGCCATTACTATCAAGTAACACACGCCGGTATAGCGGAATCAATTTTTTTTCTCTCCGGCCGAGGACCGTGCTCTAGTTTTTTTACATCGAACTGAGGTCACAAATATTGAACGACTTTAAAATTCCTATCAGAACAAAATAATAAAAAGCTGAAATATTCACATAACTTAATTAAAACGCTATCTAATCTAAAAGCGTAATAAGTCAATGTAAATATGTATAGATAATGTAAATATAAGTTTATGCAAAGTTACAAAGTCTATGGTTTTAGATTGGAGAGGCGATTTTAATCCTATTAGAGACTAACGCGATGGCACGGAAGGGCTTCCCTCCGTTAGATTTCATGCAAAGGCTTCCGCATTAATATCAGTATGGTAAAATTTTATACAATATACATTATAATATTTTTAAAGATAATAATAAAATAATCATTTATTTTTATTGCAATTTTGGGCATATTTATTATGAATGCAGGTTTAATTGATGAAAATATATACGAGTAATTGGACCAAAAATATCAACGCGCATATCCAGCTATAACTTTATTCTGTTCAGTTTTTTATAAATTCAATTTAAAAAATAGTTGTGTATATCAAATGGTTTCAAGTATGTTTGTTATAGGGTATATTCACCCTTAATATAATTAATATAATGTGTATTTTTGCTTTTAACTTTCTTCTAGAATGGCTTAAATTAGGAATTATTATCTATTTGCCTTTCAGAATTTGGTCTAACTTTGGTACAATTTTACATCGAATTAAAATGGTTTTAATTTGTTAAAATAATCTATATTAAAAATGATGACATTTTTATTCGGAATAAGAACATTTTAAAAGTAGATAAGAATAGTAAAACAATGTTTGTTCAAATAATCAGTTTCTACTTAAAGTCTTCGACAAGTCATCGTTCTTCGGGAACCTAAGCTTTAAGCGCAATCCTATTAGTGCAGCAAATCCTCAAGAGGAATTACGAATTTTCTTTCAACTTCCTCTTATATTAAAATTAGACTTTACAAGGCTTCTTTATAACAAGATATAAGATTAAAATTGAAAGATAAATTTAAAAAAAAAAGTAGATTTTTTTTTCTATTTTACGCTTACTTGAATCTGACAGGGTGTGAACTATTTCATAGAGTTACACATTATAACGCGAGATCTAGCCTTAGTTTTACAATTTTCTGGATAGATAATTTATTTAGGAAAATAAGAAAATAAATATATTAATTTTTATCTCTTATTTTTAATAACTGAAACCCTAGTAAATTCAATTAGAAAATCATTCTCATATCTGTTGAAGTACGTGTGGAACGTTCAGTTAACGTGGAAAGTGAAAATCGTAGTAGTTGAAAGTTTTGTAAGCTCCGATAAAGTGGCCGTTATCTATCGGGCTCCGAGGAACGAGTGCACTTTTGCTTCTACACGCTCGAGAGTCAATCAATGCTTTCCTCCTCGACATCGAACGGGGGAGATGTAATTGATAATAGCTTTTAAACTTATACCCTTTCACATAAATTTTATAATAAATTGATTTAAACTAACATATGTACAATATTTATGAGGTTAAAAAATTACGTTCGACTTGTAGTCAGACTGATAATGGTTATTAGCCCAGTTTGCCGCGTGAAGTGACCTTGGCGAGTTTCGGGAACAGTTTAGAAGTAGCTAGAATCTAGATATAACTAGAGGAGTGTGCACTGTAAATTTGTATGGTGCACATTCATCTCCTCAAGCCGGTATAACGGAGGCGACTATTGCCTGTAGTAACCTAAATATTTATTTGCCTTGCCACACGCGCTTATATTAAACTTCAATTAAATAGAAATAAATAAATTCGCTACTTTAAAGTCTGATATTAAATTTTATATTTAAAAAATGAATATAAACAACACCGTCAAAGAAATCTCATAATTAAAAGCTAAATAATGACGGAGAGATTGTAGTATTAGCTGACCCGACCGGTAACATTGTGCAGATTCCTTTGTGTAACAAATAACACAGGCTACCCCGCGGCTAGGGTCATAATGAAGAAAAACAAAGCCACCCATTAGGGCTGCAGTCGGTTGCGATGACAAACAATAGTACACAACAGAAAGGAAATGCCCTTTTTCCTGGAACGCTGTGTACCCCCGGAGCGTAGCTCTTATAGCAATTAATCTCTAAACACACCCACATCTAGCTATAAACCTATCTGCAGTTGTACTGTTTTCTTCTTGTAGCTCGGCATACGACAACACTCCGCCTTATGGTAAACTAGAGGACGCAAATGCTACAAATGCATCCAGAAAAATCTCCGCAAGATGACTTGAATAAATTAATTTTACACCATATAGGTTGACAGTGCAAACTCCTCCCGTTATACCTGCTTACTTCCGTTGTAATAAAAGCGATTGAGATCACTTCAGGGCAGCATACTGAGCCGTCCATTCTTGGCAAACTTATAGGTTTAAAATAGATGTGCCCACGGTTTTATCCACCAATTAGTTTAAAAACAAATCCTACATCTTGCTGCTTGCAAAATCCTATCTTACTCAAAAATAAATTTAATGTTCCAGGATTTCATTTTTGCATATTTTGCATACTTATAGCTTAATTAATCAGAATGTAATTAAAAAATATTCCATATAAAAATCTACCTTTTTCAATAAACTACGTCTGTAATATAAATTCTAACAAAGCATTTTCTCATATAATTACTTAATATATATTGTATAATCCTACCTACAATATCTCTGATTTCGTTTAATGTATCGTGTGACGTGCGGAACCGTGAAAAATCGCTGCAATAACGTTGCTGTGAGTTGACACGGTGTTGACATCTAATTTGTTAGTGAGGGTGTCGCCTGCCCGCTGCCCATCATTATTGTTATATGAATATCTACTGAAAAATGTAATAAAGGTATATTATTTATGATATTAATCCCTACTTATTATGACATTATTTAACTTCGAATTGTTTATTACACATATTTCCACAGCCTCTATGACGCAATGGTTAGTTTAGCGGAAGTCTTGGGTTCGGTTTGTTTTGGACCTGAGTGTTATGTCTGTGTTGTTCTTGTCTTGAAACACATAGCATAAAATATATATGTATGTATTTATAAATTACGAAATATTTTTCAGTTAATAAGTTTCCATAGTATTTAGTATTTAAACGGAAACAAATTTAAATAAAAAAGTGAACTGAAATCTACGTGAAAATATTTTTAAAATGTACACGTTTCAGCAACTCATAGCTCGTGTGACATGTAGAGCTTTTTAATTAATACTGGACGTAGGGTCCGCTGTGAGGAAATAAATCTTGGTTAATGTCCCTCTCGTGGTCAGCGGAACCCCATGTGCCAGTACAACCAACATGTACACCGACGTTCTACTTATGAGAACCACTCAATTTAAGCACCTGCCCTTATTTATTACGGTCTTGGATTTAATAAGCTCTGATAAACACGAAAATTACGCATTCTCCATTACTTTCTAATAATCCATTTACCTTTTGTCTTCTATATTTAGATTATTATAAATTTATGTAAAATATCTCTTGTTTCAGAAACACAACATTCCTCGAGCCACATTTGCAAGGAATTAGACGTCGAGACAGTTCTGACTCCGATCATGACGAGCGATCCACAGAAGACGACGAGCGATCACTCATTCGTAGATCGCCTCGAGTCCGGTTGCCTCCACCGCCGCCGCCTCCCCCAGACGACGAGCCACCGCCATTGAAACCGAGAGAATTCTTCGAAAGACTACAAAATCAAGCAATGAAAGATACACAACTTTCGACAAGAAAAAACAATAGATCTAGAGATCTTCCTCTCAACACGGAACCCCATCTTTTCCGGCCTGTAGACGCGGATGGTAGTCTCGGAGATAGTCTGAGTCAGGTGAGCGAAACGAATTTACTTATACTGCAGCTCGTACAACTAATTCTAAACTTGTAGTTTTAAAACTTTTTTAAATCACCCTAACTCTGCACATCCGGGGACGATCGTGAAACTTTATTCCAATCTCTATGGTGCACCTAATGAACCGCACCGGGAACGAACCACTTCTCTATTTACTTTTACAGACAAGTTTAACTTAACAAGGAATCAGTTTTTATGAGGAGCGCTCTTTTATAAATTTACATAGAGAATTGCTTTAGCGGCACTCAGAGCTAGCATTTATAAATGAAATATTGTACCGAGTTTGAGATAAAATTACTTATTTGCCGTTTGTCGCATTCAAAAGCCGCCTGTATTCCTCGTATCGCTGTATGCCTGTCATCTCCTTCTATTTTGCTTCCATTACCATTTGAATGGGCTCGAGTTTGCTTTTACATATAACGCAATATTTTTCAATTCTCATCTCAGTAATACTGTTGTGAGTAATTCAATGGTTTTTGCGAGTTATCTTATGTTATAAATCAAACTGTAGGCAAACTGATGATGGTTATTAGCTCAGCCTGCCATCCTGAGATAGTATCACCACTTTAACATTGTCAACTTGTATTCAACCCTTCAAAACTGACATAGCGGGGGCAACAGGCGCAATATAATATGTCGGGTTACTGAAAATATACTTCCTACCATAATAATAATAGTTAAAACTAGACGATATTTTAGTATAGAAAGTAAAAAATAATAACTTTGCCTTGAGTGCTTTGCTTACGGTACGGTTCAGCAGCGTGATGACAAAATGTCGAAATATATTCATAATTATTAAAATGTTTGCTATAGCAATAATGCAGTAAGTTTTTTATTAAATTATGATGAATATTGAATAGAAAAAAATAATAGAATAGATTGAGTGATGAAAACTCCTATTTATTAATATATTATGACATCGACCCAGCAGCTAAAAGAACTGACGATGAAAACATTTGAACGAAATAGTTTCGACGCGGCTACGTAAAACGCAATTGGCGCCAAATTACAATTTAATTGTAAATATTTAGTATTTCAATAAATAATAAAAATAAGCAATGCAATAAGCAAGGAACAAAAGTATTTTTAATTATTTAAGCATATAGTTTGTAGTCAGTTTTGTCATATCGGAACCATCTGTCTGAAAAGGTTATGAAAATACTATTTGCTCTGAGAGAGAGAGACTTATTGCAGTTGCCTTTGATAGAAGTTGTTCTATAGTCAAAACCAGTTAAACTTAACTATAATTCAAAATGTCAGTTGTGTAGAAACTATTATGAAATTTAAATTGTTCGTAATATATTTTGACATATCAATCAATTTTTGTGCAAAACTTACGGATTTTTAATAGTAGTCCGGCTTGTGACCACACCACTTGACCAAGCTAGCCCTACAGAAAACAAAAGAAGGTTTAAAGTATTTTTTTATACAGACTATAATAAAACTGCAGGGTTTGTATGTTTATTTGTTTGTATAATCTCTGAAAATATAATACTGACCCGAATTATCTTTGCTCTAGATAGCTCGTTTATTGTTGAAGACTCTAGGGTTTTTTTTATTAATGAAAAAAAACCGCGCGGCCATTTTAAACGCGTACGAAGTTGCAAGCAACAGCTGGTCATTAATAGTGAAGAAGACAAATTATATTCAAAGCAAAATATTATTTAATTTTATTAACTGGGCAAAATTTCATTAATCGATAAAGTATGGGCGAAAAAACGCGAAAAAAAAACTGAAAAAATAAATTTCCCTTACATTTACTTCCACCTTACATAAGTATCATAAAACAGTGGATGTAAGTAAAAGAAACATATTCAGTGAAGCAGTCTGTGAGCGCAGAGAGCGCTGAGTGTTACACTTCATGCTTAATTGCATGTAAGTATCGTGAGTCGCACCTTCAAACCCGCTCTTCTAGTGCATTTACATGCTTTGTACACAATGTTTTTGTATTTTAACTTTGTGTTTTATGTATTGAACACTTTCAGAAGAAACCTATGTACAGTACTATTATTTATTATAAATCAACGACAGTTAAGTTTAAAAGAATGTTTTACTATGTACACTTGTGCGCAAAAGTTTTTTTTATATTTATATTGTTTTTGTTGGCTATTTTTTAATTAATATTTATTACAATTAAAAAAGTATTGTCATAGGACATGGCTTTACTACTCAGCAGCTGATCTATAATATCTCACTGTATCACTATGTTATACCACAAATTTTGCTTGTGGTATAACATAGTGAAACCACATAAATCTATTGAGTTATTTTTGAAAAAAGTTTTCACTTACAATAATCTCAATACTTTTTTAACTTAGGGTTTGAAATTAAAAATATTGTAATTTTCCCCGTTATTGTCATTAATTTAGTTTTTCAAATCCAAAAACATAAAATGATAGTCAAGATTAAAACATTAATTATAAGTTACAATATGAACATTAAAACGTATTGAACTATAAACGAACGAGTTTAATCAAAACTTCCGCCTAATTCATGGCAACATAATTAAACGTTACAGTTCGCTTTCCCCAGACTCGATAGAAATTTTAACTAATACGAGTAAATATAAAAACTTTATAGTTTATTTTAGAAGGTTTCTCATAAAAGATTATTTATTTTGCTAAAACTATTAAATATATTTTACGCTATCCTACGCAGTGGACAGTCGGTTTTAAGGGGAAGGTATTAGTCTATTAATTAATTAGAAACTAACTGTGTAATCAGATTCCTGCCACGTAATGTGGTACCGGAGATTCAGGTAGCAATGAGCTAATTTAGCCCTATTGACTCGCTTGTATTTTTTTAAAACGGATTTTCAGATATTCGGCGGCTAATTTCGACGCCAAGATTAAATCTACGCCAAGACACGACCACTTTCGTCATCCTACTCCGTATACAGATTATCACAGAAATAAAGGCGATTATACATAAAAACTTTTATAACTTAAATATCACTTTATACCCCAAGTTTATGAAGTCTAATTCAGTATTCACACAAAAAGGAAAATTTTAGCGCTGACGCAGTAAAGTAGGGGTGTGCGAAATAGCCGTATTCATTACGATGTGCCGCACTTACTCGACCGTAACAGTTGACAATTAACCAAAATTAGACAGCCCTAGTTAACAGACTTTTGTAGACCTATCAACAGAATGGCACTTCACGTTTTAATACAAGTTTTCTGATATACGGTTAATTGCTAAAATTCCTTTCTCTTTTTGTTTTAGTTTCTAGAATAGAACCATCAGTATATGCATATCTTCTTAGTTTAGTGCCCCAAACTTCTACCGCTATGTAACCAAACGCTTCAAGCTGTAATAAATTCAAAAAACTATTAATTAAAAGATAAAGGACTTAACTCTAAAATGTAATGCAGAACACTTATGAAAGGTCACGTACTAAAAGCAAAATTTAAATAATAAATCAATTTTATGCAATTTATCATTAGCTTTGTTTAAAATTTAATATCGAATAATTTGTACGGCCCCTAGAACTATTATAAAATAACATATTATAATGGATTCTGATAAAATTCAATGCAATATTAATATTTACAAAGGAGAGAAATATTAACTGCGGCACGCGCGGAAGCTTAACTTATGAATAGGTTTTGTTTTATTAAAATAGTGTATGAATTTTCTACAAACAAGTTTGCTACAAACAAAATTTGTTCGGCCTAGTTTTTGTATTAAATTGGTACTTGTAGATAATATTATACATTGGTATCGGGCGGGACTTAAATTGAACTAATGTATAATTTAAAATAAAAATATATTTCTACTCGATTCTAAGTTTCAACTGCAGCTTTCATTCCTAAAATCACCCCCATCGGTCTGCAAAATCTTCATAACGGTGCGAAGTAGATAATCGCTTCATACAGAAAAAATGTGTAAAACTCAATTCAAAAGAGTAATTTGCGAGCCCCGTGCAACGCTGCAAACGATTTCCTTCACAATGGGTTTTAAACAACAAGTGCAGCAATTTTGACAAGCTTCCTGAATTAAATACATTTAGTGCATTCATTTTTAAATTCAAATTCAATTTATTCTATATCCTTTAAAGGGTATCGCGCCACGATAATATAAAAAATTAGATTTTTATTGAATTTTATTTTTTAGTTTGTGTGTCAAATAAATTGAAGATGACAACGCGGGGTAGGTCACTGTCCACGAAATAAATAGTTGTTTTTTTATATTATTTATATACATTTTTATCCGTAATTTATTGGACATAAATAAGCAAGGTAAATTAAACTTTAGAATAATTGAAAGAAAGCCTTTATTTAATAATAAAAAATTAACATTATTATTTTGAAAATGCATCATTATTTTGTCGTCCACTAAAATGTTTCTTTCATTGAAATTTCGAACAAATGTGTCAATTGCAAGAATTTATGTTGTCATTAGAAAACGATAAAATGGGCATAGGGCTAGCTAGGGTGGCATAAGGATGTCAATTACAGAGGGATCTTCTCTAGACCCAAAAAACGTCACTCGGTATCGTATGGTATTTTCTCTTTTGAAATATTTAGTTATCATAATACAAGTAAGTTGATGACAATGTTTATTTTTATGAAAATATTATTGTAAATAAACTTTAAGTAAAAAAAAGTAAATTATATAATTATGTAGAGCGTAAAAGTAGCTAAAAGCTGGCTCAATTTGTAGTAGGAAACCTTTGGCAATTAAAAATGGATAATAAAGGTGAATTAATTTATCTTAGTGAATCGGAACACACACACACACGGGTGCCGCCGACTTATTGATTTTTAACCTCCAGGGTGAGTCATCTGCCGCCGCTGCATCCCTACCCCCTCCCCTATAGCATCCCCTTGTGGCGTCCATCAAGATGGTTAAGACATACTTCGTTTGTTATAAAATATTATTTATCGTACACATTTTTGGCAGAAATATTATTTACTCAATTGAAATTACGTTTTCTAATGCCTATACTAATCTATTGGTATCGCGTTATACCGGTCACATTCACGACTTCTACCGTTATACCAATCGTAATTTTTTGCATATATTTTTTCTACTATAAAATAGCATATTGTTAGATATCCTCTAAACAACAGCGCTAAAATATTTAAGATAATTTTTGAAGAAATCAATTTTGTATATTAGTCTGTTCATATTGACGTACAGCTCACGTCTCCTGACACAAACGCGTGTTTGTTTTGTTTGATTGAAGTTTGTAAGAAAACTATAGGGTCACCCTGTTTACTATGTCAACTAAAAAGTTTGTACTAACATACTTTACTTGGATAAATAAATGTTTCATAGCAACTTAATAAATGTTTCTTGTCTTAAAATTGTTTGCATTTGGAAAAAGAATACATAATAAAACATTTTATTTTATTGATACGCTGTAATAAGAGGATAAAGTTAATTACTAAATCTAGATTATTAAATTGCAAACACTTACATTAAATTCGGTATCTAATAAAACCATCGCCGAAAACCTTTTAATATTATTCTCTCTATATATCAGCTGGCAAAATATCTGCAGGCAGCAGTAACCTCCGCTATACCGGCTTCATGGGACGGATGTGGACCGTCCAGGTTGACAGGGCAGAATTTTACCCATTATACCGACTGAGTACTTTCAAGCTGTTTATTAGTTTATTTTAGTAAAAGCTATATTGTCACCCCGTTTACTCTCCCTATAGTTTGTGAAGAAATAAGCCACTTCTATCGAATAGCAGTTTTTCCTTTGTAAAGTGTATGCTGCGGTGACGTCTCCAATCTGTCTCGAAAGTTCTTTTATTTATGTTTGCTTTCAGAAAAAAATATTTACTAAATACTTTCGACATTTCTAAATATGCTTCTATACTTACTATTATTTAATATAAAAGTACTAGAGTAAAAGGTTTTACAGTAAAATCTAGTTCCAATTCTAGTCTTAAAGTAAAATCTTACAGAAAGGAATATATTTAAATTGTACTACATTTGAGTGTTGAGCACAGGTGCATTACGCGACGGCTGAAATTCCACTCACCATTTACGTAGGGCTAACACGTGGGACTTCTCTTTGAAGCTGCTTCGCACTTAACAACGACTTCCGAACTCGTAAAACCAAAGTGTTATGCGACAAGAAAATATAACAGTGTGTACGCCGGTTTACATAGGGTTGTCGCTATCAAGAAAACTCTTAGAACGTACATGAAGAGTAAGTAGACTTTGCGAGTTTACATAGTAATTACAAGCAAGAAATTATTTAATATATTAAAAGAAGTATTTGGCAACCCTAATCAATTTCACTATTATGCGTTTATAGCTTAACAATTATACCGTACAATGCTGCTTTTATTTCAGTCTAATAGAATGATTATAGCAGAAAAGAAGCAGTGTATGTTCACGCTTAATAGTTAAAGCTTACGTTTCATTTCATTATGGGGCGTCGAAAGACAATTTTGTGAACTGCGTTTATATAAATACCTACGTTGTAAGTAGTAATAGAGATAATGGAACATTAGTTTTAATGTTTTGTGATTATCTATTTATGAGTTCTTTTTTTTTGCTGTAATTTGGCATACGCAAACCTTAAAGTGCGGTCCATGAACACTGTTGAACAAATACAACTGTTTTCTGCAGGTAGCAGTTGTCTCCGCTATTCGGCTTGAGGAGACGAATGTGTACCATCAAGATTGACAGTGCACACTCCTCTCGTTATACCAAACTGATCCCGAAACGTGACAAGATCACTTCATGTGTGTTGCCTTTGAATGTGGTGGTACTACCATAATTTAATAGTATAAAATAAATTATTGTCTACAATTTGCAAAGGAATTTCATAAACCAGCATAGGATACAGTGTAAGAAGTAAAATAAATATCATGAAGCCATATTTCAAAAACGCTGCTATTCGGGAACTCCAGTCGGTTCTATTGTATCCGTAAAATTTAACACCTTCGCTGTCGTCCCGGCTGTCGGCCATTGTGGTGTGTTGATTCATAGCGTGTACGCCCAATGTAATTATTGTCGTTTGTAGATATTAATTTCCGCAGATTGTCGCGTTTGTGGTAATTGTTTTGTGAACTGTCGCAAATTTGCGGTTTATTACATTTCTAATTAAATACTATTATGTTCGTTTGCTTTAAGGGTGTTTTGGTTTTTTTTAATTATGATGAATATTGAACAAAAAACAAATTAATCTCAGGTAGTAATCTAGCCTGTGCCTACTGGAAAATGTCTACATTTGAACATTAACCCTTAAATAGATATTATTGTCTACATATTATCTTTTTCAAAATATATATTCTTTATTATTACCTAATTTTTTAAATATTTTTTTGCGTAATCTTATCTTATCTTTCTTATAATATACGATTTTAATAATTCAAAACAAAAATCATGCATTGAAGACTACTTCCAAGCTGAACCCGAACGCGACTAGGTCCCCTCTTGGGTCTTGAAATTAGTGATGGGCTAATAACCATCATCAATCTGCCCACCTCTTTCTGCTTAATTAGTCACTAAAAAGAAAAACAATAAAATAAAAAGTAGTTCATGATTAATATGATAGTCCTTTAGTGTTATTTCTGCATAATATCTACAAATATTGTTGTTACACGGGCCTGAGCAATTCGGTCGTTTGTTCTCACCGGAGTATGACTAACTACGACATAATTCTAAATTGAATTTATAACTACAGATATTAATTTCGTTGTTTTTGTTGTTTAAATCAAATTGTGGTCTAAATCTTACTCTATTGCTACTACCATTTCCCATCCATATTTCTACTGGGGTAGACAGGAAATCTTATCTCACTGTCTTTTCTCCAAACGATAAATTTAGCATTCAATTAATGGGTCTTATTATTCAACGCGTAAAAATCGCTCATGAAAATACGACCATAGTGTTTTTACAATAAATACATTTTGTAAAAACGTATACGAGTATGAGGACAAAGTTCCTCATCCTGTCGATGCAGTCGGTAGGCAGAATGCTATAAACAAAATGTCGCCCATTTTACACGTTTATTTAACGACTACCTATTAATTTATTGTCCAATAACAGCAGCCTTTTTGTCCTTACGATATAAATTGCGACAACGCAGATCTATAGATAGTTAAAGCATTTATAGTAAATATGTTTGAAATATTTTACGAAAGAGCGGCCGTGGTCTAGCGATAGAGGGCGTGAACTCACGATCGATGAGACCCGTGTTCAAATCTTGTTGGTAAACTATGTTATATGTACTTTGGTCGGTAATGATACAAGCACTAGTACATTTGAAAATTAAGTATTATTAATAATATCACGGCTGTTGATCAATGAGGTATGCAGAAACTATAGCACGCTGGATATTAGTTCTTTATGAACTCAATGTTTTGACGAAAACTAATCTGAAAATAAAATGAAAAAAGACGGGTTCATCATAATTTAATAATAAACAAATTCATCATTATAATATGCCACAAAATAATTTGAAAAATAACCGAGTTTTTATTTTATTTAGAACCTTAATACCTCCGACCACAAACTAATCTCTTGTGAAATTTAATTTACCGAGGACTCAATTGCCGCTGCTTTCTAGCAATTACTGTTCGCGTTAAGTTTTTCCCTACATACTGCCAAGCTGTATGTGAATGATGCCAACTAACTATTAGAATTATTATTACATTAATTATTGCCATAATAGGCTTATAGAAGAAATAGTCGTGGTTTAGCTGTGTTCAAACCTCGCTAAATTATGACCAGTACCAATGTAACTATGTTATATGTATTTTGGTCGCGTAGTACCTGTGGTACAAAGCACAAACATTAAAAAAAACTCAAATAACCTATTAGTAATAACATTTATTAATTCATAAAATATATGTAAATATCTTGATTAACGCAGTTGTTGACAAATGATGAAATTTTAATTTAAAATTATGCGTCTGGTTAATTGCTCCAAGCAAATGGAGTCTCGTTTCGCATGGATTTCATAGCAATTAACAAAACGTAGGGAACGCTACGAATTGCAATGAATATTGATGATAATATTCGAGGTTTTATGTTGAATTTTTCAACCGTTATTTTATTTCAAGATAATTACTGATATCAGTAATTATTATAATTATATCAGCGAAATTATTTTTTATTATAATATTATTTTATATCTTTAAAAAATGTATATACATTTATTTTGGGTGTTTTTTTATTGTATAACAACACTCCGTCTGATGTAAAGCTAGAGTTCGGTTCATGAACGAAGCAGTTGTTTTCGTTCATGAACCGAACTCTAGCTAGAATTTCTACAGACAGCAGTCGCCTCCGCTATGTCGGCTTGACAAGAAAAATGTGTACCACCTAGATCTTATTTATATATATATATATAACATTTATGTTGTCTTTGTCCTAATATTGTATATATTTGTTCTTACAAAGATGTATTTACAAAAAAAGACCCTAGGCTAAAAAGTTTGTTATACTTATTATATAAAAATAAACAAAAACATTTTAAAGTAAAGAAAATATATCGTCCTATTATATTTTATGAAGTAACCGCCTTCCGAATATTGGGAAGAATTCAACAAAACATTTTTCATGAAAAGATTTGAAAATTTCGTATGTATTCGAAATTGCCTCTTGCCTTTTATACGTAGAGCCTTTCGGGGGGAAATCGCGTAATAATATTTCCAAGTCCCTGAACAAAGAACCCCATTTCCGTTTGAAGTGAGTGTTCTAGAAATTTCCACTAACATCTGCGACGTTTTTATTCTAAGTTACTACTATTAATTTATTATTTTACTAACTGTTGCCTGCAATTTCGTATGCGTATAATTGATATTATACTTAAAATATAATGAGTTTGTATAAAAACTTTTACTTCAGTTTTTTTTTTAATTTAATAGATAAATGTCCCTTCCTACCTTCCTCCTTGTCCTTTCCTTCTACCTCTTTGCTAAAGTTTATTGAAATATGATCAGCGGTTTAGGCGTAAAACGGTAACAAACAGACAGTTTTACCTTCACATATATTAGCCCCTATACATCATGGTATATTATCTGCAGTTTTAATTTGACACCCATCTAGACATACATGGATGTAGGTAACGTAATATAGATATACATATGTATAAAAGAGGGTGAAACATATAAATAATACCCATCATTTGTAATATAATATGCCTGTGTTATTATTATGTTCATGTAGATATTTGTAGATAAAACCGCAGACAGAGGTACCCTTCGCACTTCAAACCACCTCTTTAAGCTCGGATTATACGTTTTGCTTTGAAGCTAAAACAGTATTTGTTTATACAAAACGAATGTTCATTAAGTACAAATTTGGTATGAATAAGTAAATTACTAAGAGAATATAATTATTTATCTTCTTCTATTATATATTAAAGCTAGAAGCTACCACTTACTCATTAACAGCAGTTATCTCCAACTTGGGAACGTGGAGCTAAAATTTTCGGGACGTATAGACGCTATAGTACCGAAACAAAAGTTGTAGGTAATATGCACTAATTAGAAATAACAGAAAAATAAAAATGTGCAAAAAAAAAAAACAAATTCCACAAGAATTCATTTGTTTTCCTTCATTACAAAGAAAATAATGTAGAGATAATCACTACAAAGTTTGAAAAATAAATAAAAATTCTTAATATTAAAATTATTAATTCCAGAGTCGAGAAACGCTATCATCGGACGGAGAAGGTGCTCGTGGGGATTGCTCCTCCGTGGACTCTTCAGCGTCAGTCTCTGAAGAGCAACCACCATGCGACATTGGAGTCTTGGAGAGGTTAATCAGAACACATCCAGTATGGTTCCTACCTGGTATTCAGAGAGCTGGAGCTTTTCATCTTCTTCAAGGAAAAGAGGAAGGGGTATGTTACTAGTTTACAAATTAAATCCAATTATAGGATAGGAGTCCAATTGCAAATACCTATTTAATACGTTGACAGCTTTTATTGTGCAGTGGTTAACATGCTAGTCTGTTAGGCGGAGAACTTGGATTCAATTTCCGCTCGAAATAAATTTTAATATTTATTAATATATATTTTCAGAACTTCGTGGTCCGCCAGTCAAGTCAACCAGATACAATGGCGATCAGCGTTCGGCTTCCAGCTGATAAAGGGCCCTACATAGAACACTACCTCATTCAGTCTACTGAAGGACGAATTGGTCTCGAAACATCTCACAATCGTTTCGACAATATACCAGAGCTTATTGCTCATTATTCACAATGTTGGTAAGTATCGGCTGTTCATATTGACCTAAACTTAATAGGAATAGGTAACTAAAATGTATAGTGGTGATGATTAATAGCCCAGTCTGTCGTACCGAGGTAGTATCACCACTTTCGAATGTAAAACTTGTGCAATGACCTATACGCATTTCGGGATCAGCTTGGCGGTAGCCGGGTGTAACCGAGTGAACCTGAACGGGTATACATTCGTCTCCTCAAGCCAGTGTAGCGGAAACGGCTACTTATTGCCTGCAGACATTTCTCTGTAGTAAAAGTTGTCTCCGTTCATACATCGCACTCTAGCGTAGCATCTAGTGGATTATACCGGGGTACCATAAAAATATGTTTATTGTATATACTCACCTATATTTTTTCAGTGACGAGTTACCAGTACAACTTCAATTACCAAGACCTCTTAGAGATGCTAAAAGCAGACAGCAGTTGAGCTCTTTAGCACTTCTTGGTCAAGAATTTTGGGGATACCCAATGGCAAATCCTAAGATAAATCCACAAAGTGTGCTCTCTCCAAGTCAGTCTTGTAATGGTGTTGTTCCTATGGCTATAACTCCTTCAGATACTGGCTCTAGTCTTAGCAGTTTTAATGCGAGTAAGTATATGTATCGATATCATTGCTGATCTTTCATTTTATAGCCTATAATATTTATCATTGTTTTGTTTCAGGTACAGGAACAATTTCTCAAACAGTCAATTCAGACAGGGATCAAAATGTAGTATTAAAGATGTCTCCAATAGAGACGTCAGGATCACCACCGAATCAAAATCTTAGTACATTTAAGGGCAGAACTGCGCCATCCCCACCGGCGAAACCCGGAGCTTCTTTTGTACGAGCCCCTAGGCCTACCCCACCAAATACATTAAACTTATTATCTAGTACGGTAAGTAGTCAATTAAAATGTTAATAATCATAATAACATTGGTGTCATTAAAGTGTTAATTGTTAATGCGTGTTTTCAGGCACATATAACACATCCTCACTCATTCCCAACACAAAATTCTCCAACGCAACCGCACAAGTCAACCCCACCACCGCCTCCACCTCGATGGAATAAACCTTTCCATAAGACCTCAATATCTCCAAAGACCGAACTCCAGGCTTTTAGCCCCATTAACAACGCTTCGCAATCGAATGGCAATATAACAGTTACAACAACCGTAACATTCAGCGTTAATAATACTGAAATAAGCAACCATCAGATGAACGATCTTCATAATGACAGACTACGATTAACACTCGCATCTAACACGATAAATAACAACGCGGATTCTGTGTTTAATATATTGGAAACTGCCACACATTTTGCTGAATCTAATGGAGACTCGTCACAGGTGAGCATTTTAAATGTGTCACTCAAGCATGGAATATTATCATTTCAGATTGCATTAGCGTGCATTAACCCTGCATATCCTATACTGATATTTTCCGAGCTAACATCCATTTAATAGCATGGAAGTGCTGATAACTTTTGATACAATGTTTAATTATTTATTATTGTTAATTTATTTTACTAATAAAATTATTGTTACTTCTCGTATAGAATATCTTGCATCGTATGTCACCTGAAGGAGAAAGCATCAATGCTGCCACTTTGCACGGCAGTTTCAAAAGGCATCTGTCAGAAAATAACATCACTGAGGACCAAAACTCGCCAATGGATCCCCAATCGCAAACTAACACATCAGAATCCACCGATCCGACAGGGAATAGTTTTAACAAATCCAACAATAATTTTACTCCAAGTCAATTAGTGTCACCGAATGGCACAAATTCTGTTACCAGTGGAATATTCTCCCCAACCAGTCAAATTAATTCACCAGTTTCAAATGACACTATCTCGTCTAAAAGCATATTTTCACCCATAAGTCAAACTAATAAGAGTGATGTATTTTCACCAATATCAAGGAGTTCTCCTAAAAGTGTATTGTCTCCCTCGTCGAACCAATCTTTTAATAATCGTTCTATAATGTCCCCAACTTTGTTGAAAGATAGAGATAAACTTTTGTCTCCTAGTTCCCATACTGCCAGTATCACACCATCTGGAAGATCTCGCAGAAGCAAACATTCACTACGAAAAGAGTCCAGACATTATCAGGTAAAGTATGGCTTGGTGTGTGTATACTTTGTGCTAGTTATTAATATATTATCCTTGACTAACAAGCATGTTACATATGCTAATATCATTTAAGTTATAAATTGCCATACATTGTGTGTAGAATTACCAATTGGGAATTATTATTTCAGGAGTCAGACATATTAGAATCTCCAGGTGTGTACTATCGTAGCTCGCTTATTGATAAAGTATCTGATTATGAAGATATTTGGGGTCCAGAAGGTAACAATTGTTCAACATTCAAACCTCAAAAGCTCGAAGAAAATAATGTTAACAATGGTTTTATAAAAAGCAAAAGACCTGACCTTTTACCTGATACATTACGTAAGTTTTTAATTTTTATTGCTATCAATTAATAATTTTTTTTTTTTCATTGTAGCACAGCATATTATGACAACACTTTGCCTGATGTAAAGCTAGAGTGCGGTCCATGAACGGAAACAACAACTTCTACAGAGAAATCTCTACGGGCAGCAGTCGCCTCCGCTATACCGGCTTGAGTAGATTGACAGTGCATACGTTTCTCATTATAACCTAGCTACTTTTAAACTGTTCCCGAAACGCGACAAAGTCACTTCACTGGTGTTACATTCTAAATGTGTATAATTATTTAAAAAAACAATATTTTATAATTTCAGCTAAGCTTAGTGGCGCCAAAAGTACACAATCAATGTTGGATAAAGAAAATATTCACATAATGAACTCAACAGAAAGTCTCATCGATAAGAAAAATTTATCCGACGGTTCTTTAAAAAAGAGTTTTAATAGTTCCACTGACATTATCGCCACGACTAATAGTAGGGGCGAAATCGTGCCAAAGAGACCAGATAAACTAAATATAGGGAGAAACATGAATAAGCAGCTAACTGAAGAAATAGAAGCATCATTTCTGAAAAAAGAAAGCAGTAATATTGAAAGTATGGAAACTGTAAAATTGGAAGATGAAAGCGGTAAAGAAGATAATGCTTTTGAGAAAGACAACTCTGGAAGTCCCTATTATGCTGACCCTGTAGATACTCTTAAAGAGGTAAAACTACATTAATTTGCATTCTTCTACGGTATTTATTATTTCAAATATAGGGAAGACGTATCAATAGATAAACGATTAAATGGATATGCTCATTTTGAGTCACTTTTTCTCAGTAATTCTTCCACAGTTTCTATGTACAAAAACTGGTTGGATACTATAAAATCTGTATTTGTTAAATATTAACGACCTCCCCAGCCACGTCTTTCCTCCTTTCTATAACATAGGATTCTTGAAGGGTTGTATAATCAGGGCATCTTATCAAGCCGGCATGGTGGACGCGACTGCTGTCTACAGATCCCCTTCTCTGACAACAGTCGCCTCCGTTCATGGATCGCAATCTGACTTCACGTCAGGCGAAGTGCGATTATATGACGTGCTAAAATGAAATAAAAACCAATAGCTAAACACTATTCCCAAATCATGAAGGTTCTGTACTCATTAATTGAAGTAATAAAATATAACATTTATAAATATGAACAGAACGGGAGAGCGGTCCATGCCTCCTATCCCTCATTTGTGGGCGATAACTAAGCAAATATGTTAAAACACGACAGTTTCTCCGCAGAAGCAAGTCACAACGTGTCCGCCGCGTGGTGTGTTTTCAGAGCCTCTGTGAAAGCGTAACCACGCTTTTGTTTCATATTCAGTTAGTGCTTGTACTCATGACCACGTATTTTTTTTTAAATATTTTTAAGGGCGACCAGTGGTGGGAATCATTATATCATGCTTCTGTTAAGTAGACCAATCCTATGGCGAATGATCCACCTTTAGGTGCCACATCTTACACAATAAACTGTAGTATAAAAAAAAACAAAAAAAAAAAACAAAAAATATTCATTATGTTCCAAGTTAGTTTTCGTAATCGTTCAAATTAGAGTCCGTATTCATGACCGTTCCGACAAATAAATAAATGCTATGCGAATGTAATGCCAAAGTAAATAAGGTTATGTTTAAAGTTACAATAAACATGAATTTTAGGCTGGCATGCAGCCGGTTCAAAGAAGAAAATTACTCCGTGTTGGAGTCAATGTATCGCAAAGATATTCTGAACCGCCGAATCAAAATCATCCTTATTTTCCACTCAGGGATATGCACAGTATTGAGGAGCTCTCCCGTAAGTATTTAACTTTTTTTACGATTTGCATTTTTCACTTCACTACTGTATACAATTTGGCAGATATCATTATAACTAACAAAATCATTGGCAAATTTGCAGCATCTTCACCTAACACATCGACTTCTGTTGATAACCTCGTATCTTTAAGAAGCAAGCCTAAAATGAAACCAGTACAGCCTCCAAGGGTTTATAATAAACCACCGACTGGCAAAACTGATCAAACCTGGACAGTTGATTCTAGTTGGGAGTTTATAAGTGAGTTTTTTTCTATCACGCATGCTTTGTATGGCAAAATTAGCTTTGTATGTGCTTCTGTTACCACATAAAGTACTTGACTGTACTTAGTCAACCGTTTGTAATTATAACACAAATAAATATTTTAGATAACGACACCTTTGAGACATTGTTATTTTTTTATTGACATCAAAATAAGTGCCAGGCAAACTGATGATTTTTGTCCAGTATACCGTCCTAGGGCATTACCAACATTTTCAAGTATAAAGCTGTGAAGTCTGAATCAATGGTGCACATTCGTTTCAAACATAGCGGAGGCGACTGTTACCTGCAGACATTACTCTGTGGTAATAGTTTTTTCTGCCCTTGGACCGCATCTTAGTTTAGCATCAGGTGCGGTAAACTGATGTCACTATAAAGAAAATTAAATGTGCAAAGTTCAAGCATAAACTCAGATTAATCGTACTGCTATAAATATTATTTATTTAAAACAAAATTGATATGAACTAATGGTCATAGTAATTCAAGAAAAGATAACCTAAAAATTTTAATTGTATTATTTACCAATTAGTAATTAATAAATTATACGTAAAATAAATGATAAAGTACTCGTGGGACAATATATTATAAAATTGTAGATAAAAACGACGAAGCGGCTAACAGTGATGGCACATTTCCTTCATTGGCTGAACAAGAATGCAGACTAAACGCTGTGGAGGATGGGGGACAACATTTAACTGTTCATCAAATTGTTGCTCAAAGGTAAAGCAAAAATAACGTTGATATTAAAATAAAGAAATTCAAATACTCGTATTAATTGAAATACAATGTAACTAATAAAATTTTGCTTTCGCAGACTTCCGGAACTGCATTTAAATCCAGATCCAGTTGCTTTGGCTGAAGAAGTAAAGTCACCACCACGAGCGTCTTGTTATGACAATGTTCACGATCTAAGACCTTTATCTGAGCAGGTAAGTAACTAATTACTGTTGTTAATCACTTTGTTAATTCACATTACTTAAACGGCCCATTCATAATCCTGCATGGCAGTCTGGCGCGTAGGACGGCGAAAGATATTGGATAATGAATGGGCTGGCAGAATGTCCTGCCCGAGACCTCCGAATTCCGACTACTGTTATTCTGGACAGTGTGTGAGCTCGTCCTGCTTGATGTACTGCGATGATTTGTTTTGCCTTTCTAGAATTGTTGTAAAAAAAATATCGTACTTTTAAAAATTATTCATATTTGTTGCACAGGCAAGTGACGACGGAACCGTATTCTCAGAACCTTGGGATAGTCAACAGTGGGATGGACTTCTTCCACCTTCGAATAATCAACAAAATTATGAAGGGGTCAGTAGATACATCCATACTTTCTAAAAGTTACTTACAGAGGTGAATTTTGTATGAACTCTGCAAAATATGTTCACGGAGAGTCTGCAGTAGATTTGTAATCATATTTATCTATATAAGCGTAAAAAATAATGACATGAAAACAATTTCAGTTAAAGCTATTAATTAAATAATTAATCAATAAAATAACTAAAATGCAATAAATAAAATGAATTTATTGCGTGTGTCATAAATAGATAAAAAGTGAGTCATTTGTGATTATGTATTTTGTGTTATGTCAATTTGAGGTCTACATCTATAATAATCAACATACTATAATATATAAGAAATAATTAATAAGTCTATATTTACAGGAAGAATTTTGTGAGTGGGATTCCCCGATACCCCGACGAGGACCGATGGCGGCGACACGAGCAAAAAGCTTCAGGGATAGACTCGACCCTTTACTAGGTAAGTTGATTTTTTTTTCTTGTACTCTGGTACCAGTTGTTTCCACCCATGGACTGCACTCTGACGTGAGACGGAAATTACTGCTAAGCTACTGTTTTAAATTCGCCCTCTGCGTGCCGCAGCGGTTCCGCGACAGTCTATTACGAATAGGTCCCGGTTTAGATTAGATTAGATTAGAAATTGTAATTTAATAACAAGTAAGCATTAATTTGGGTCTGGGTTTATATTGTTCATATCAAACTACCCATGTACAAGATATCTTGAGGTCGGGACATCGTATGTATATGTTATTTATTGCCCCTGTTAGGATTAAAGATTCAGAGCGTAATAATACTATATTCCATTAAGTCATAATTGCAAGCTAGTGTAAAATAATAAACATAAAATATAATTGACGTCAATAATATGATAGTAATAATACTCGTTAAACTCTCTGCAAATAAGATACTTTTGGATGTGATCACGTGAATAGAAGATGATCGATATGCCACAACATCGTCTCATTATTTTATCATAACTAAATAATTGTTTAATTTAATATCGTACGAGGCTTGTATTAGAATCTTAAGATATCTAAAATAATATAAATATTATTGTTTGAAAAAGGTAAGAAGGTAATTATTTGAATATTCAACATTGATTTATAGTAATTGTTTTACTTAATTAGGATCATAAAATAATATGGAACAAAGCAATGTGAGTTACTACACTCATTAGTTATCAGTTTTCCGTAAATAAATTAATTATTGTCAAAGGGCAAAGATCTGCGCGTGCCGACACAATTCTCACGATAACTGCCTTCAAAACGTCGCAGTCGTCTCGTGGGATCCCTCTCGATAGCACGCATTTATTAACTAGCTCTGTGTGAATGAGAAACGACCGGTTCAAATCTTTCGTTCAGGCGGGAAAAAACCGCAAAGACATAAACCATGAAGTGGTTCACAAAGTTGTTCCAAGAAAAGTGCGTGAGTCCCATTGAAGTTTTTCCCGGCGTTGATGGGAATGCAAAGCAAAAATTTAAAGTGACGGATAATGTGAAAAATCCTGAAGCTAAGGCGAAGGATGACTTGGTAGCTTTGACGACGATTGACAATTTTCGTTATGAAATGTTAGTTGACCACGGTGTCGATAGCGAATGGCTTTTAACGACGAAGGAGGAAGTGTCTTCTCCGAGATTTCAGCAAAAATTATCAAAGGATAAGCTAACGCTGTTATGTAAAAGGTTAGCACAAGGGCGTCCTTTAAATGTGACAAGAATTTCGACTCCGCCACCGCTTTGTCATTGCAATGAGTTATCTTTAACGATATTACATTGTGTAGGAAAACAAAAAGAATCATCGTTCGTTCGGTTTTTAATAATAATTAAAGAGTTTTGGTGTACAATTTGTAATACATTTAAAAGTTGCATTTATATAGATGAATGTGATCTTGATGGCTCTTTTGAAGATACACGTAAGTTCCATAAATAAACAAAATACCAATTATCAACGTTAACAGAAGTGCACATTTATGCTAATTGTATTTCATGATTATTATTATCTAGCCGCAATTTGTTTTGTTTTTGTTGGAATTAAATATTGTTTATTTTAGCAACAATATCGGTCTGGAAAATCCACAATTATTATTGCATACATATTTAATTGTGATATATGTATATTGGATGTTATATAATTATTAATATTTTTAGCCATATTTTTTTCTATACCTAAATATATTTAATAAAAAATAAATTATTTCAGCTGCTGGAAGGGTCCGTGCATTAAGAGGTAGTCGAACAACTCGCGGCGCTGGAGCAGCTTTAAGAGCATACGCTTTGCATCTTGCCCAAGATAAAAGCACAACTTTCGCGCAAAATGTTGACAACTTCATCTCCTGCACTCTTGATTCCAAAGAAGCCTGCCCACAGGTGATAATTCGCATTAGAATACTATGTCGTACGCGATAAAAGAATATTCAGTGTAATATTTTTTGTTTTAGGTGGTTATGCGAAACATTCGTCAATTTATGTCTGGCATGAAGAACTACTTGGTGAAGCATGGTGAAAGAGAATTTGAAAAAGAAGTAGAAAAGGAGAGGCTTAAGGTACGTTTATTGAACTAAACTATTCTTAATAATGTTCTAAAAAAAAGTTACACGTTAATGTCATCAGACCGACGATGGTTATTAACCCAGTCTGCAATCCTGGGGTAGTACCGCTGCAGCCATTTCTGCAGTACCTGCAGACATTTCTCTATCATAGCAGTTGTTTCCGTTCTAAAAAAAATGTAACTTTTTAATTCCAATTCCAGCTGAAATCGACGGAATTCCTCAACTTGGATGCAATTCTTGAATGTGTTATGCATAGATTGGTTGTAAGACCTCTCAGATCGCGACTCTATGCGTTGTTAGCTGCATGGCATGCACCCGATGTTCGTACTCTTCATGCTGCTATTGAAAAGGCTCACCATGCTACACCACTGCAGTTGGGCATACGGGTAAGTTTAAACTGAGATTAAAAAGTATAGATCTGTAAAAAACCTTAAGTACCTCCTAATTTGAAAATTAGAATTTGCCATAGATATATTTTTTTCAAAAATTGTAACTAACTACATAAAATATGATCATATGGTTAAAGATAAGTTTTAATATGTCAATTGTTATTCTGAAGGAGTCAACCAAGGTGCCATCAGCTGCTGTCCTAACAGTGATCTCAAAACACTTCCTCAAGATGCAAGAAGCTGACTCCCCATTAGACAAACTTGAAAATCTTCTTGCAGCTATATCTGTCATGTTTAATTCTGTAAGTTTTTACCTATTTATGTATTTTTGATGTAGGTACCATATAACCATAAATTTTGGCGTCACGTTTAGAAATCAACTTGAAAATGGCCGAGTGCAGGTTGATAGCGGTTTAGACACGTTTCGAATTACTATAAAAATATATTTTAAGCCTCAAAAAGTTATATCTTTACTACATCATTCCTTAACCCTTAACCCAGTATGTCATTTGATTATAATATCTCGCAGAATTGCGCAGTTCAATACAATAATAGTCGTTCAAAGTCGACCGTTGAGATAGTGAAGTAGTGTTTTGTTTTCCGTATTTTGATATTTGTCTTCCGGCGCTTCCTCGAGATCAATCTAACCTTGAATTCGTAACAAATTCGGGAGCTTAATACCTAAATTATTATAAAACACTACTTTGCAACTAATTTCCGCCGTGAGGGTAGGTGCCTCTCGACGCGTTTTTTTTTTGTTTTTGCATGTTCGTGACGGGTCTAACAGTAACAGCTAATGTGACTGTGCACCTACCCTCACTAACATTGATAAGCGGAAATTAGTTGCAAAGTAGTGTTTCATAATAATTTAGTTATGGATTTAGGAAAAGTAGTACGATTTAGGATGGAAAGTAGCGCCTACTACTATTAAATAGCTTAATACCTAATTACGCGAACTATTTAAATTAGAATAATAAATATTTATGTATTCTCTTCTAGATTCGTGGTGAAAGGTCTTTCGGCGCCGACGATTTATTGCCAGTCCTTGCATGGACAATAGCTCGCTGTCGTCTCGTTTGTGCTGAATTAGAAGCAGAATTGATGGCAGGGTTGCTTCCTCCAGCCTTGCTTGCTGGAGAAGGTGGTTACTACCTGACTGCTTTGTTCTCTGCTGTCGCTGTATTGAAGAGATTGGCTCCAGAACCAGCATCTGAATGCGGATCGCTAGTAAGACTTCTTTCTATTCATTATATTGGGATTGGAACGAGCCGGATCTATCGAGTCTTCGGACTTATACCGCACTCTAGCTTAACATCAGACGGAGTATGATCACATACTGGGCTACCAATCTAAAGCCACCAAGAGAAAGCAGGAGCAGCGTCCGTGGTCTAGCGGTAAGACGCGTGAACTCACGATCGATGAGTCCCGTGTTTGAACCTCGCTAAATTCTGACCGGTACCAATGTAACTTTGTTATATGTACTTTGGTCGCTCAGTGCCTATAGGCACTATTAAAGAGTGGTAGGCAAACTGATGGTCCAGCCTGCCGTCCTGGGGCAGCACCACCACTTTCGAATGAACACCCGTGAAGTGACCTTGTCGCGTTTCGGGAATAGTTTGAAAGTAGCCAGATAGAACGAGAGAAGTGTGCACTGTCAATCTGGATGGTGCATGCTCGTCTCTTCAAGCCGGCATAGTGGAGGTGACTGCTGCCTGTAGAGATTTCTCTGTAGTAGCAGTTGTTTCCATTCATGGACCACACTCTAGCTTTACATCAGGCAGCATGTGACAGCCGAGCTACAATAAAAAAAAATTTAAAAAAAAGATCTAGATATTAATTTATTTTTCGTGGTTAACAGTGGCGCCGTGGGTCCCTCGAAAGTAACTCCAGCAGTGGTTGCGCTGTTGTTCGTGTAGCGCTGCCGGATGAGTGTCGCGGGTCTATCAGACGCGTGGCGCTTCCTTGCAGACCTGGCGCTCGAGCTAGAGACCTGTGTCGAGCGCTAGCACATGCCGCTGCTATAACTAACCCACAGGACTACGCGTTATTCGCGCTTCATGATGGACAAGGTTCGTTCCTATCATTTATTTTATATATATTTTTAAATACAATGTAAACTCTATATAACGACATTGAAGGGACTGCGCATTTTATAGCGTTATAGAGAGTTGTTGTTAAATGGAGAGAAGAAAAAGACATAATTTTTTCCTAAGATAATATTATTTACCAATAAAGTATATATAACATTATGCATAACAACCTAACGACAGAATCTTCGATCCGTATGATGCCGAAAGTCAAGGTTACGGGCTAGACAATAAAGCAACAAAAGAACGTACACAGCTGCAGTTGTTATTAATTTTGGCAACTGGAAAGTACTGTTTATTGTTTAATGAGGACATATTGTGGTCGTTATTTAGAGTTGGTGTGATGCTACATGGAGTGTATCATTGTATGGACAACAATCTAAACCAACCATAGTCAGGTAATTTCGACGTTTTAAGGAGTTTGTCGTTAAATCGAGTTTACACTGTAATTTATTAAAATAAATGTATTTATTCCTTTAATTACAGTTGAACCTTCACTAATTTTTAACTAATATAACTTATTGATTATTATTAATTAAGTATTTATTATTACAGAAACAATGCTCAACGAAAACGACTGCCCACAAGAAGTGATGTCAGAGAAAAGTGGTCATAACTTTATTCTGGCTTACAAGAGAATAGATGCGAAAATCGCTTGGCCGCAGCAGGCATTGCTTTCTTTGTAAATACTGATCTCTTATTTGAGAATTTGATGTGTCATTCAAGTACTCTCTCGTAAAATATTTTATTTTAGTTGTATATTATATTCAAATACTCGTACACTGTTGTACAGAATTACGGCAACAGCAAATCTTCTATAAACCTATATTTAATATTTTTATAAACATTGTGTCTACAAAACTCTAACATTTAAAATTTTAAATTAATTAAAAGAACTTCCTTTGTACAAAAAAAAAAAAAGACAAAACAAAATTAAATGGATGTTGAATTTATTTGACTTAAAAATATAAATTATTCTTTTGTACATTAAATTGGAAGTATCTTATTTGATGCTTTCTTAGCTGGAGCATTAAGCTCAATAACATCAAATTATATGCATAATTTAAGAGTGAAATCAAAAATGTAAAACCTCTACTCGACGAGTGGTAGACAGACTTTGGTAGGCTTTTCCGAAGCGAACTAAAAAATAATAATAATAATAAATAGCTTCTTTTCGCATTCTTTTTTTTTTTTTTTTTTTTCCCCATTAATTGGTAAATAATTCTGAATATTAACATGAAAGAGTTTTGTCTATACAGTGAGGATATTTTAGATGTAGCTCCATTTTATTATATGTATCGCTAAACGTGTGCGTGTTTATTGTTACTTAATAAACTATTTCGAACCGCTATTTACAATCATATTAACTTTTTAATACAAGATGTGCTACGAATATACTTGACTAGTTTTTTTTTAATATGTATGTAGCTTTTGTATCCAAATAAACGTAGTTATCTATCTATTATATTTTTATAATAACCATGCGACTGATTTTATATGACGTTTTGTAAATTTTGTATGAGTTTTTGTTTGTTTGTTTGTTTTTTTGTGTGATGTATGCGTTCCTAAAATTTATATTATATTAACTCACCAAATTTGTTTTTCTTTTTAGTTTAGTTTAGTTTAAAATCTCAAAAACCCTGAGATTGATGTATTGTTTTCTTTATAGATTTCTAAAGTCTCGATAATCTAAAACTAACTAAAATCTTGTTTATGAACTGTGATGTAATTTGTATTAATAAATTAAGGAGTTTTAGTAATTTTGTATATTCGTAGATGCGTTTCGTAATTTTATTTATAAGAACTATACTGTAGGAGATGTGTTTAACGCAGTCTTATTGAAAAGTGAACGATCAAAGCACGTCGATGGCCTGCCAAAACCGAGACAGCTTACACTCATTTTAAGAACAATAATGAAGACTGAAAGTTTATTGTAAATGTATGTGTCGATATTTTTGTCTCGCGGTGTAAAAGATGGCTTTCGCTGTGATTTGAATTGGCTTTTAAATGTTCAGATTGAGCGACATCTTATCTAAATATTTATTATGTTTAAACTTTTGTACTAGGTAGGTTGAGAAGTAGCCGATTCTGAACATTTATTTTTGGTGTGATATATGATAACACCATTTTCGTATTTATTGCAGTCTTGTATTGTAACGTTATGAACACGTATATTGTGTTTGATAACATTTTCAGTCACTTGTGAAAAATAAAACGATTTTTACCAAATATTCTTTTGACTTTTCATTTTGGAATACTTTAGAAACCCTTATAGATAGTGCTAACAAAACAAGTTAAAGTATCAAGAACTATCGAGTTACAGAGAACGCTCTGACCCGAAACTAAGATAGATAGATACCCTATGATCCAGACCTTTCGTGTCCAAGGCAAGGACAACGCAAACACTTAACACTCAGACCCGAAACAAACACTTCCTTGTTTTTATTTATTTATTAATTTACATGTCACAATAAATTTTAATGTGACAAGGACACGGTAAAATTAACTTTAGAATTTTTAAAAAAATTAAGAAGTAAAATAACAGTAGTAATTTATTATTCATTATTTTAATTATTTTTTATTAATTATTAACGTCAAAAGTTAGAAATAAAATTAAAATATTTTTTAATTATAATATCTAACGTATTAGAAATAAAACTAAAAACATACTAATCTAGCATTTAAAATGCCATTAATAAATTAAATTTCTCGGTTATCCGATGATAATTAATTACATTTCTAAATGAATAATATTTTGGCCGTGAATTATTCCCGAAACGTAGCAGATTAGCTCCCCTACCGCTGCGCCACAGTAACGGTTATGTTAGATATCTTAGCAACTATTATATCGATATCGACAATAAAATAAAAAAAGTTTTTTATAATATCAGTAAGTAAAAATGGCAAAACATTGGAATACAATTAACTTGGAATATCCTGTAAGACAATTTCCAGAAACTGGTGTAACAAGTCAACAATTAGGACATCATTGGAGAAATCAGACTGAAGTATTAAAATATATTGTAAGTAAATTACTTTTCTTTAGTTGAATTTATACTGATTACTATCGTGTTTATTTTAATTTAACAACACGGTATCAAAGTTTTGCAGCCAATAGCGGATTAACTAGAAAATGATAACTCTGCGCCCTGAGCACGTGCCTAGTTTGCCTGAAGGATTTTCAGGCACTATTTGTTGATAGGCGAGCCTAAAAATATTCAAAATTCACGCGATAGTAAGCTGCCTTTAGTTTAGTTTAGTCTAGTCTAGTCTAGTCTAGTCTAGTCTAGTCTAGTCTAGTCTAGTCTAGTCTAGTCGTCTGGTCTGGTCTAGTCTAGTCTAGTTTAGTGACTACTTATTCCAAAACACTGCCTACCTTTTATGTTTTAGAAATCGAAGTCAGGTCCTGAAGAAAATGAATATAGTCATAATTACAATATAAATAAAGATTCAAATCGTTCGCAAACTAATCTCGATTATAATTATAAAACGCCTAATACAAAAAGGATTAATAAGCACACTTCTAGTGTCAATAATGGATACTTGTATCCATCTACTAGAAAGGTAAGCATAGCATAGACACAAAAATCAAATAGACTAGTGTATATATAGTGTATATCCTCTATGGATTTAAAGGAACTGACAACTGCTACCACAAAGACATATCTGCAACAACAAAAGTCGTCTCCGCTATGCTGATTCCTCACATCTACTTCCAAACTGATCCCGAAATGCAACTATTGACTAGGTCAATTCACGGGTGGTATTCACTATCCCAGGAAGGCAGACTAGACTAATAACCATCATCAGTCTTCCACCACTCTTTAATAAATAATTTTCAAAGAGGCACTGAGAGACCAAAGTTAGTTTTTTTTTTTGTAGCTCGGCATGTGACAACACTCCGCCTGATGTAAAGCTAGAGTGCGGCCCATGAATGGAAACAATTGCTACTACAGAGAAATCTCTACAGGCAGCAGTCGCTTCCACTATGCCGGCTTGAAGAGACGAGCATGTACCATCCAGATTGACAGTGCACACTCCTCTCGTTATATCTGGCTACTTTGAAACTATTCCCGAAACACGACATGCACTTCACGGGTGTTACATTCAAAAGTAATGGTACTGCCCCAGGACGGCAGACTGGCCGAATAATCATCATCAGCCTGCCTACCACTCTTTAATAGTGCCTATAGGCACTGAGCGACCAAAGTACATATAACAAAGTTACATTGGTACCGGTCATAATTTAGCGAGGTTCGAACACGGGTCTCATCGATCGTGAGTTCATACATCTCACCGCTAGATCACGGTCGCTCTTTTTAAGTAAGTCAGACAGAATTTGAACACAGGAGTACCGCTGCCGCAAAAGAAAGAGAAGCTATTTTAAATTATTATAATTATTATGATTATTTAACAGCTTGAACGCCATCCATTAAAACTTTCAAGTTTCTCTACAACAGAGAATCAAGACAATTTCACGTGTCCCAAGATGCCATCGAGATTAATAACAGAAAAAAATCAAAACAAACATCCAATCACATTTCAAAATGATGTAAGTAATTAAGTACAAACGAACAGAGTTAGGCACTATCAGCAAAGTTTGCGTTATAGGACGTTTAGTCTCTTATAGCGGAGGCGACTCCTGCTTATAGAAGTTTGTAGCAGTTGACTGTAGGTCAACACTCCGCCTGATGTAAATAGAGTGCGGTCCATGAACGGAAACAACTGCTGCCACAGATAAATTCTACAAACAGTAGTCGCCTCCGCACCATCCAGATTGACAGTGCACACTCCTCTCGTTATAGCTGGCTACTTCCAAACTGATCCCGAAACGCGAAGAAGTCACTTTACGGATGTTACATTCGACAGTGGTGGTCCTAGTAACTCACTAATAACTCACTCTTTCTTTAAAATTAGTATAAAATTTAACAGAAAGATCTAGAACCAAATTGGGAAAAAGACTATCCAGAATTAGACACGACTTATGAAGGCTTTGAAAAGTACCTCGATCCATACTTAACAACAAATCGTCTTCACCACAGACCATACACGGAAGAACAATTGAATAAACCTACAGCATCCAAAGATATTGTTACATATTATACATTTGCTGATATACCTTGGGTAAGTATCTATAAGCCCCTTAGACAAAAAGGAATCAACCTTTTTTATGTGGAGATATCCATCACGTCATTATGTTAACGCAAAACCTAAGCAGGTTTGCAACAGTTTTCATGTAAAATGTGACAATGTGATAATAACATCGCGTGCTACGAAGTCGTCACGGCACAGGCCGTGATCAAACATTGCATTTACATTGCTTCTTTTTGATATTTTGATGATGTTTTGTGTTCTTTTAATGTTATCATAACGTAGAGACCAATAAATGTCAAAAAATTATGCATATATATTTTTTAAAATGGCGTCAAATATAAAAAAAACACTTGGGCAGCATCAGTATGATTTATGCAACTTCTTTTTACACCCTACATAGATAACTATAATGCACTTATTTCAGATTCACACACCAAAACCAAGTTGTGGCGATTGGTGGTTAAAACAAGGGAGATATGTAAAATCAACGTACGATAGGGAAAAATTCAAACAACATTTTAGGGAAATTCTTGTTCATAATCAACCTAATTGGGTGCCCGGGTAATATACTATTTATATTTAATTAATTTGCTTAATTAGATGAACAAATAATTCGAATTAAAGGAAAAATTAGTAGGCCGACTGATGATTATCCTAGTTTAGCCTAACCTAGATTAGCCTAGTTTGCCGACAAGGTGCCTTCCACTTTCAAGCCGGCACAGACGTTTCTCTGTAGTAGCAGTTCTTGCTTCTTACAAAGCAGATACTACAGATATTCTTACCTTTCTAGATCATTCAGAACGGAAAGTGGAGACAATTACAAACAATTAACCAGTTCAATTGGTAAACGATCTTTAGACATAGAAGACAACATAAAAGGATATTACCAGAAATCCATCTCCAATTTGCCTGCTAAAATGAAAGAAGAAGATCGTGAATTATACAAGAATTATAACACTGAAACTAGTCATTTAGGATCAGGAAAGGCACTTTGTACCGCTTTCAACCAATTCGTACAGAAAAATCAACGATTAATAAATAAACAAAATAAATAACCTGTAATATAGATACGTATATAAAGATTTTATACAGCTTACTATCGCGTTTATTTTAGTTATTTAATTTAATTCTATGGGGCGAACGTTTCACAAGATTTGTAGTGTGGAAGGTAGTCGCAGCGTAGCGCGGGAGTGCGTGTTGTTACGTTGTTTGCAACACACACAAAACGCATTCTCGCGCGGTGGTTGCAGATCATGCGCCTACATGCCTGCATACACTGAGTTTTGCAGTATCGTGCGTGATTTTGACAGAACTAGACGTACTATTGCGAAATGGATCTCGATATCGAGCGATTTAGATATCACCACCGCAAGCTGATGTGAAATGAGGCCTCTAGGCTACCGCATGACATACTACAGCCCAAATTTGATTATCATAAAAACGGTTATTGTGAGTTAATCTTAAAAGATAGACATATACTGTCGCGGACATTTTTTTAGATTAAATTATATTAATTAATTAGTGGAATAATTCTTTCATACATATTTTTTGGGTATCTCGAACGGTTTTCGCAGCGCACGCAACGGAAGCCCTCAAAGATGAACAATATTCCCCGTTTTTTCCACATTTTCGACTGTTTCTTCACTCCTATTAGTCATAGATGTTATATAGCCTAAAGCCTTCCTCGATAAATGATCTATCCAACACAAAAAGAATTTTTCAATTCGAACCAGTAGTTCCTGAGATTAGCGCGTACAAACAAACAAACAAATTCTTCAGCTTTATAATATTAGAATAGATAATAAATACAACAGCTCATTTGTTTACAACGTTTTCAAATGAAGTTTATTACAAATTATAGGTATTAAAATGATCTCTTAAAATTTGTTATTAAACTATGATACCATTGCGTGTATGAAATATATTGTAAATTGAAATATACTAGGTACAATGATCAACTTCTACAATTGTATTATTTACACACGTGAAACTCATTGCAAACGATTCAGTCAGTAAACTACGAACAATAGTATATGTCGTAATAAAATGAAATAAAAACCAATTAAGAAAATGATTCTATCGATATTGCGTTATATTTTGAGTGTTTTATTTTTTAAACTTATGTTTTGTTATTGTTCCGATTTTGAGAACGATGATATGCAGGTTAGTTTATAATTTTTTTTATTATTGTAGCTCGGCATATGACAACGCTTCGCCTGATGTAAAGATAGAGTGCGGTCCATGAACGGAAACAACTGCTACTGCAGAGCAATCTCTACGGGCAGCAGTCGCCTCCGCTACTCCGCCGGCCCGAGGAGACGCGTATGCTCTATCTAGTATGCTCCTCTCGCTATACCTGGCTCTTTTCAAACTACTCCCGAAACGCGTCAAGGTCACTTCACGGGTGTTACATTCAAAAGTGGTGGTACTACCCCAGGACGGTAAGCTGGGCAAATAACTAAAAATATGTTATGATAGAGTTTATACGAGTAATATAAATATAGTCAGCATGAAAAGACTCGCTGAATATTCATTTTTATATTTTTATTAGTTCAGTAGTGATTTTTTTTATTTCTTTATTATATTTGACTGCTCATGTTAAAATATGATAAAAAAATTATCACTAAATCCTTTTTTCACGATGGATATACCTCTATAATCACACCTGTCTGCTTCGTTTTTTTTAAGATACTTTTATCAATATTTTATGAAAGTAAAAATAATGAAAGTAAAAAATTTATTGTTGAAAAATTAGAACCTGTTATGGAAATGTTACATAAACATATAACTATACAATTTATTCCTTTTGGAAGAGCGAAGGTATGTAACTAAAATATTAAAGCAACAATAATGACGGACATAATGCTTGTGGCCAACTTTTACGCGGAGGCCCAGGGTGCAATCCTCGATCGATCAATTTTTTAAATTATGGCTCGGTATATAACAACACTTCGGCCAATGTTAAGCTAGAAAGCGGTCCATAAACAGAAACAACTGCTACTACAGAGAAATTTCTACAGGCAGCAGTCGCCTCCGCTTGCCGGCTTGAGGAAACGAACGTGCACCATCCAGATTGACAGTGCACACATCATTTATTATGATATTGTTGAAGGAAAAAGGGAAAGTGATGTATTCCAGCAAGACCTTACTAGTACACGTGTATTTAATTATAAAATAGGTTACAATTACTACTAAGGGTCGTTTGCACCAGAAGGCCGGTTAAAATAACTTTAAGTATTACTTTTACGGCGACGACGACCGTTAAACGTTTACATTTACTTCACACGCGTTGCAATATCATGTAAATTCATATTGTTATCGTAAAAAAGGTGGCTGATCTCGAAAAAATAATAGAAAAACATATTTGGCTTCTTTTCATACATTTGACGTTAGTAACATTGGTTTGACGATTACTTTAACTTTAACCAGCCAAGATTCGCTGGTAACCGTCAAAAATGACAGGCGCGTCGATGGTGCAACTCGTGTGGAGTAAATGTAAACCATAATGTAAACGTAACGGTTAAAGTTACTTTTACCGGCCTTCTGGTGCAAACGACCCTAACTAAAAATAGAACTACATTACTAAAATTAAATTTTCAGAGTATAGAAAAAGGATTAAAGGGCTTTAAATGCTATAATGGAGATTCAGAATGCCTGGGAAATATGATACAGGCCTGCGCTATTTATAATATGTACAAAAATTCCGATTTAGAAAAAGTAAAATATATTGCTTGCGAAATGAAATATGGATCGAGTCTTCGTGGTGATCCCTATGTTAGTGTACCTATTTTAATTTTATTATTTCAGCTTTATTACGTAAATATATATATATATATATTAATTACTTATTTGCTTATTCTATATATAATGTCAATATTTTTATCATTGCACTGAAGATATCTCCGCTCTCACCAATAAAGGTTAGCTGGTAGACTTTAAGCTCGCCTATATAGAATTGTGCAATAAAGTGTTTTTTATTTTATTTATTTATGACTGTTACTTTATAATTTTTAATCCCTACTTTGTGTGATTTTGTATTACATCATTGTCACTTCCTTTAATTAATTGCCAACTTGTAGCTATCAGGTAAGATAAGCTCGTCATGTACCCAAAGAAGCCCAACGTATCTACTAGTCTCGTAGTCCGGTTCGTAGTGTTAAGTGCTCTCATATCCTCAAGAGAAAGAAACGAAAAAGAAATACAGATAGGTCCAAGATCTTCAATCTCATGTTTTTTGAAAAAAAAGAATACGTTTTAATTCACGATATAATTCACAGTGCGTAATAAAGTCTGGGATAAACAGGGGAGAAGTATTAAAATGTGCGACGTCATCAGAAGGGATACAATTACAACTTAGTTCAGAATATATGACTAATATTGTGAAACCAAACTCAATTCCTGCTGTTGCGATAAATCAGGTGAGTACTCGTATATTTAAATTACACTCAGCGTTACATTATTATGGTATAATAATATATTATATATTGGTATATACATGCATATATAATCAGTCCTGGATCTACGATTTTACCCAACCTAGAGAAAACTATGTCGTTTTCAGTCAGGTCAAAACGGCACGACATCTCGACTGGTTTGACAGTAAGCATAGTGGAATTCCATAAGTGCTGACGCCTAGCACTTGAACCGCTGTAGGTGGTAGCTCCCGTCACCATCGCTATCTCGGCCCAAAACGTTGATTTTTGCTTTAAAGTTAAAAGGCTGAAGGAACGATTTCTTTTCAGCATTTCTAAATTTCTATATCAGTAATTTTTTTTTTTAAACTAGAATATTTGTGTTTAATTTATGTTTCTTGTTTCATACATTTATACCTTTTCTTCTACAGATATACGACACAACGACAGATAGCGAAGCACGCTCGGACTTAATGGGTACACTGTGTTCGTACATACAAAACACATATCCTTGCGCAAGATACTACAACGAAATTGCTTTAGATGAAATACTGCAAAGACGTCACAGCTACAAGTTAACTGATAAAGTAAAGAACAAAGTGTAAAATAATTTTTAAACTTGCAAATTCAAATATTCCAAAATATTGACGGTACGAGATCGTCGATTACGACTTTATCCTCGATATTTGTAAAAGAAAAAAATCATTAAATAGTATTTTTTAAAATAAAGTTTAAAAAAATATATTTTTAGAATTTCTTCGATAAAACGGAGGATTTTTTTATTTCAACTCGTTCACCAATGGCTGTGGAGGTCAAAAACATGGCGAAGTGGGTTCAAACCCCACTTCACTTTTGAAAATTTGTTAAAGAAAAATAAACAAGCCTAGTATTTACAATAAACGAGTTCTAACCGATCAAACAAAAAAAAACTATTTATTTACAATTAGTTATAATTTTAATTAATCCTTAAAAATAATATATTCAAACTAACAGTAAAAGAGTGAATAAAACTAATATAGCAGAAATTTTATTTTAAAAATGTTAGGATGGTGAATTTTCAACAATCCATCTATGATAATGTGCCACATTTGTATAAACGCTTGGAACACCTTCACTGCCACAATTCTCTGAACCAAATGATACAATACCAATCTGAAAACAATACAGAATTTTGGTTATTTTTTAAATCAATTTATGTCATATTAAAATGCTGTTATTGAAAGATGTTATCCATGAAAACATAGAATAGAGGAATTTCGACACGGTCATGTAATGTTTATAGTTTAGTCGTCGGACCAACCGCGCGATATTGGACGTCTGGGTTCGATCTCCAATCCAGCTCAGACTGTTGGGTATGTGTTGAATTTTTTTCTATTCAATTTTCATCATAAATTAATACATATACAAAACATTAACGTCTTTTACTGAAAAAAACACTACGTAACGTATCACCACCTAATTACTATGTCCCTTGTCAGCTGACCACTGCATACTCAACTCGTTTCATCAAGCAAGCATAACGGCGGCGAGGCAGGCTGTCTGCATCGGAACAACTATAGAAGCATAAAGTCATAATTACCAAATAACTTCTTTCATCTCGTCGAACCAAAAGAGGTGAACCACCAAATCCGGAGCACGCGTCCCGCCCTTCTTCACCGCCAGCACACAGCTGACCTTCATGTATTGGTACAGTATCTCCGAAGATACGAGTACATGTTTCTAACGTTACTAGAGGTACCTCCAGAAGTTGTTGACGACTCACCTAGCAGAATATATAAGAATTTAATAAGCCCTATTTCCCCTAATTGTAAGAAAACTCTCAATAATAAGACTCATTAAAAAAAAGTACAGTATATTAAAATAACAATAATTATTTAATTAAAATTTAAATTAATGAAGAGAAAAACGAAATCCCGTGAAATATACCAATATTTATTTTGCAAAGACAGATTGGAAGATAATCCAGTGTCTATAGGAAAGGATGCCTTAGCTCCAATTGCACTACATGACTTACCTATTACTTTCACGTTAAAGTAATAAAAATTAACGTCAAGTGTATGAAAAGAGGTCAAATATGTTTTTCCATTAATTTTTCGGGAATGTACTTCTAATTACATCAGCCACACTTTTTTAGATAACGATATGAATTTAGACGATGCAGCGATGGTGCAAAGCGTGTGGAATAAATGTAAACGTCCCCGTCAAAGTTACCGTAAAATGTAACAGTCAAAGTAACTTTAACGGGCCTTTTGGACCCTAATAATTAGTATACTAACCAAATTATTTTGCCCAGATAGTTTTCCCCAACCGACTAAAGACGCTCTTTCATTGATTAATATTTCTGGTATATCATTCAAACATATCGGTGCTGCCGTCACTGGAAAGATATAAAATCGAATTAGGAATTCGATGCAACCGTCTCGTAATCGTATTCGTGTCCAGCTACAACCAGTGACAAATGTTACGCCGATATTGAAAACTTTACGTTTGTTTGAATCGACAATCGTTTTTTTCTAAGGGAACTTTGGACTGCACCTGGTTCATATTGTTCTCAGTTCCTAATAGCTTATAAAATGCATTATCTCTAGAAAAAGAAAAAGGAAATAAAACTATAAAGAATACCAGTAAATTGTATTTCTTCCTTCAAAACAATTAGAGCTATATCGTGTCGAAATATCTTCTGTTCATACCCAGGGTGTACTATTATTTTGTCTACTTTGATTGCTTGTGATTGTGGTGCACAGAAGAATTCGTTACAATCTTGATTTCTACTAATGTCATATTCCCCTACGACTATTGTTGACCTAAAATCAAAGTAACTAGATTAACTCAGGACTGGATGTTATAAATTTATGGTATATGAAAACCCGAGCAGGGTCCGCGATATCTTTGGAATTTTTGATGTAGTCCAAACCCCACCACCACCAACGGCAGCAGGCATTTTATATAAGATAAGATAAGCTTAAAGATGACTAAAGTACACCCCGGTGCATGTGGTGGACTGGTAAACATCAAAAAACTTATGATATAAGACTGTTAATGATATGAATTAATAAACTGCACACGATTGTTACATTTTATATATCTCAATTACAAAGAGCGTATTGATTATTTAGCGGCAATAATGTATTAAAATGGATGGACTTTCAATTAAAAGAAATACATATAAAACTATTTAAGTACTTACAGCTTGTAACCTTCTGGTTTTGCTAGAGCACAATGAGCTGCTGTTACAATAACTCGTTTAGAAAATATAGTTCCACTGCATGCAAAACGCAAATTACCGGTCTCCTTGTCTACAACAGAAGAATTATGAGATATAGCACAAATCCATAGGAGTGGAGAATTGTTAGGTAGGTTCATGACCAGTTGTGTGTTTCAAAAAGTTACAAAGCATTCACAGATCAGTCGTCGTAGCGAAGTTGAAGCGACCACACATCTTTTGAGGTTGCCACGTAGAGTGGCGAAACGCGTCGAGAGGTTTTTGCATGTTGGTGAAGGGTCTAACATTGACAGCTGATGTGAATGTGTACCTACCCTCACTAACATTGATGAGTGGAAATTAGTTGCAAAGTAGTGTTTAAAAAATAATTTGGTTTTGGACAATTACGACTATCCCTCTCGAATTTGGATTTTAAAAAAACCACCTCAAATAAGGGGTGTACAAATGACTTACGTATAAATCCAACGCGTGCTACCCAGGGATGTGCACCGAGTCCGTTATAGTCCACACCCCTAACCATGCTCTGACCACATCTCTCCTCGCCAGTCTTGAACAACCGATCGCAGTTACAGGAAGGACAGCAAACATAATCCTCGTTGTTGGCATGACCACAGGATAATGTATTTAAGCGATGAAAATATCTGAGAATTTTATAATTTCTGTTGAAAACAAATATGTATTAACATTTGTTTTTATTAGGACTAATGAAAAGGCAAAAACCAGTGCTTAAAACGTGCTCTAGTGTCACCTAAAACTACAATTCATAAAACTGTATTCTTTGTAGCCGGACTTCCTTAAAAACGTTTACGCGGTTCACTGCTGAAGACTAAAACGTGATCGTTGTTTTGTCCATTAATTAGCGCCTCTATTTTCTGCCTCTCTTCGCCATTCTCTCTCACTTTCTCCGTTTCCATCATTTGTTTCGCTTCGCTTCTGTACGGCGTACCCTGACACTACATTTTTCATCGTAATCCGGCAGGTAACCATCATCCGCCTGAAGTTAAACTACAATACGTGCAGGTGGCGAAATCCACAGAGAAATGTTGATTGAAGAGCGCCCGCGAGAGCATATTCCTTCCTCTCCTGGCATGCATCATTCACTCCCTACCTGATTCCGAAATGCGACTATGTGGTGATCAATTTGCCTTTATTCATCTATATTTTAAATATTAATAAATTAATAATCAATAAATGTATTTAAATACTCGTATATTTTGAATCTGAAAACAAGTAATCAATAAGCATTTAGCTAAAATAATCCTTTAGTGCATGCATTGTGTCTGGCAACTATAAAAAAGAAAACAAAAAAATGCAAATAATTAGGTATTATTAATTTACCTGTCAGATGAAAAACACGACAGATCTAATAAATCATCTAACAACGGACACGAACTGATAGGAACACAAGTAGCGTTAGCACCACAACTATCCTAAAAAAAAAATCGTATTAAGTTTGTTACACTATTCGGTTTATTTTTTTGTTCATACGCAATTTGTTTACCTTGAATTCTGGCATGTCGGCGTCATTTCGATTTCCCCTTCCTTCTATAGTTATTGAAATTGCTAAAATCAAATTAAGTAGAAATTAAGGCAAAAATTTTGACGGTGCACACACCTTACCCATCATAGCGAGAGCGACTCTAAACCTGTATTAATCGGTATCAAAATAACACAAATCTCACGGAAGCTTCATAAAATATTAAATCTTAATATTTATTTCTAAATAAATAAATAAATATTATAAATCATTGCACGAGGGAAATTGTTATGAGTTTTTCAATAACCTTGAAATATGATACCATCAGAACAGCCTAATCGAGGTTACAAACACAATATGTCAACCGGTCAATTATTGGGTATGGTACACAATATGGTGCAGTTTCATGGTCACGTTTATTAATGTTAAATAATGCATTTTACATATAATTTCTTATGTGCTTTTTTGTAATCTAACTTTGCTTATTATTGCTTGTTAATTAAAAATTAAGTAAAAATAAATAAGAGTTGTCATGGCTTAGCGATAGATGTGGACTCGCGATCAACGAAACCCGTGTTCAAATCTCACTAATTTCGTCCGGTACCAATGTAACTTTTCGAGTTTAGGGATGAGCTTGTGTCGTGGCAATGGATGTAGCATATTCGTCACCTCAAACTAACATAGAGGAGGCGACTACTGCCTGCAGACATTTGAAGTAGTTGTTGTACATGTACTGCACCAAAGCTTAGCTGGAGGCAGAGTGTTTTCATATGCCGAGCTATTATAAAAGGGTAACTGAACAAAAAAAACTTACATCCAAACTGTGCATTAATAAAACATCCAAAACAAAGAAAATAGAAAAACAAACACTGTTTCTTAATCATATTTAGAATTTTAAAATTTACACTAAAATCACAACTTCATAATATTTTTAAACTAACACATGAAACTCAAATAATTTAATTAATCTGATATTAGACACGATATTGTTAATATTTAATTAATGCAAACATCAGATAACCGGCGCGTCTGCGCATGGGATCACAACAAAAATGATCCAATAAAAAGCCTGAGATTCGACCGCCATAATTCAGATACCAGCAACCTTTTGTATACTTTTCAAGTTACTATTTCATATCAGCTGTTTGTTCTGTAATATTAATTTATATAAATATATAAAAAGTGCAGTACCTAAGCTATTAGTTTTGTATTTTGTTGTATTGTAGTATTTTTAAAGCAATCGTAACCAATGCAATGTAACACCCGTGAAGTGACCTTGTCGCGTTTCGGGAATAGTTTGAAAGTAGCCAGGTCTAACGAGAGGAGTGTGCACTGTCAATCTAAGATGGTACATGCTCGTCTCCTCAAGCCGGCATAGTGGAGGCGACTGCTGCCGCACCGGTTTCTCTGTAGTAGCAGTTGTTTCCATTCATGTTACCTTTTAATTTTTTAAGCTTAAACGAAGTATCACGTTGACAGCTTAGCTGTGGTATTGCCAATAAATATGTGGAATATCGAAGGTTAGTTCGTGCTCACTTCTCTGATTCAAACGAATCTCGAAAGCCTGAAAAAAAGTAATAGAAACCTATTTTTGAGTATAATTCAAACAGCAAAAATCGCAGCTATAAAATGGTTGAAAACCTCTGAGATTTATATGAATCATCGTAACAAAGTGAGGCAGGTACAATCTACAGCTATCAATAAAACTAATTGAAAGAGCTTTTACACTTGAGTCTGCTAATACTCTTACAATACTATTAACTAGGTACTACCAATAAGTAGTTAAATTAAGGTTTTATGTTAATATAATAGACAACATGTGATAAAAAATAACACGGTCAACGGCATAGCAGAAGCGAATCGTTCCGATTTTATCTAATTCATTTTTTAGCACATTTTTTTAAATAATTAAACTCACGAGGTGTCATTCACATCACGAAATTGAAAATTGGAACAAAATGCCTATGGGCGATTTCAATAAAAAAGAAAAATAGGAACTAGTAGAACTTTATGTTGGTTATAACTAAGAAGATAAACCTAGTTTGAACAAATTTAGGGTTAAATTTTAGTGAATAAGAAATGAAACCGAACAATTTTTGTTTTTTAAAGCTAGAGTGCGGTCCATGAATGGAAAAAACTGCTACTACAGAGAAACCTGTGCGGGTAGCAGTCGCCTCCACTATGCCGGCTTGAGGAGACGAGCATGTACCATCTTAGATTGACAGTGCACATTCCTCTCGTTATACCTGGCTACTTTCAAACTATTCCCGAAACGCGACAAGGTCACTTCACGGGTGTTTTATTCAAAAGTGGTGGTACGACCCCAGAACCGTAGACTGGACAAATAACCATCATCAGTCTGCCTACCACTCTTTAATAGTGCCTATAAGCACTGAGCGACCAAAGTACATATAACAAAGTTACATTGGTACCGGTCAGAATTAGCGAGGTTCGAACACGGATCTCATCGATCGTGAGTTCATGCGTTTTTCAATGTGTCGATTTTTTTAAATATAGCACAGACCAATGCACTATCTCCGACTTGACTACTCTTTTCTGAACACTATCTATTAGAGCTGGTAGGCAGACTGATGATGGTCTTCTATCGAATCTAACATCCGTGAAGTGACCTTGTATACTTACGGGATCAGTTTGAAAGTGGCCAGGTATGACGAGTGGAGTGTACAATGTCAACCTAAATAGTGCACTTCGTCTCCTCAAGAAAGTATAAATTTCTTTGTGGTAGCTGTTGTTTCCGTTCACTCTAGCTTTACATCGCTCACTCTGGATGTTATCATATGCCGAACTATAATAAAAAAAAACCTGTATTTACTACAGCTCTGCACTAAGTGACTTTAGTAATATTGGATCCTGGCTGTTTTACAATTTAAGCTTGGTATAACGGAGGAATAGTTCAAGATGGAGTTTTTTGTTGCTTACCGTCAGAAATAAAATATAAGGTAGGTACCTACTAATTGATGTCAAATGATGGGACAACATCCGGCTCAAAGTCGGTCGCAGTCACACATACATATAATTTTGGGTGACAGCCTTTGTTTTGAGATGTAAAAAATTACTTCCTAATCAGATAATGTAGTTTCATTTTTATACAATTACACGTGAATTAACTATTGTTTGCTGTCTGTACTTATGTGAAAAGTTGACACATTAATTGCACAAACGATATATAAATACTAATGTTATGCAGAATTAACTGAATTATTGTAAATAGGACTGACGAGCGGAGACAACTGCTACGAGAAAGACTCAGCAAGGCAGCAGTCGTCTCCGCTATGTCAAATTACGAAACGGGTCTAATTATACAAATACTTAGATCTTTTTTTTAAATTGTAGCTCGGCATATGACAACACTCCGCCTGATGTAAAGCTAGAGTGCGGTCCATGAACGGAAACAACTGCTACTACAGAGAAATCTCTATGGACAGCAGTAGCCTTCGCTACTCCCAAACTGCTCCCAAAACGCGACAAGGTCACTTCACGGGCGTTACATTCGAAAGTAGTGGTAGTACCCCGGACCATCATCAGTCTGCCTACCAATCTTTAATAGTGCCTATAGGCACTGAGCGACCAAAGTACATATAACAAATTTACATTGGTACCGGTCAAAATTTAGCGAGGTTCGAACACGGGTCTCATCGATGGTGAGTTCACACGCCTTACCGCTAGACCACGGCCGCACCAAAATCACGGATAGGAATAGTTAAGTAGGTATAAAACTGAAACAAAAGTTATTAAAAAAAAATGTTGTCACATCAGTCAAAGTACGTGTGCTCATATTGACACTTTGGCAAACATGTCGCAAAATTCAAGTCAACGTAAAGCCGAAAGAAATAAGTAAAAAATTGCATATTTTTACTAGTAATCAAAATGCCGTAAGAACAAATCATGACCATTAATGTTGTATGTAAAAAATGTTTTTCATAAGTCTCTCAAGCGCCTCCGTCACTCGTATGAAACTATTAGAATTAACAAATAAGGAAAATGAAGGTTTCTCAGTTAAGAAAGATGTAAAGCGTAAATTATGAAAAGAACCAAATTCACTACAATAATAAAATTACCGGAAGCCGATACTAAAGAAAACAAAATGAAGAAGTTTGAGTATAAATCTACACCACAATCTTCTAAACATCTAGAAAGATATTTAACTGAATTGGATGCTGAAGAGGTAACTTATTAGAAAATATGAAACTGTAGAGACGACCCATTATCGTTTGCCACCTTCCACGACCTTTATACATCACTGTCATCTCTTTATGGTATTAATCAACATTGTGCAGATATACAGGTTGTAAAAAATACTTTAACCACGTGTTATGCTACTATTACTAATTAGTTATTGCAAGGTATTTGTAAAAGCTATGTCATAATCGCATCGCTAAGGCAAGCGTGCTCGGCCGTCTATCAGCGTATATCCATGCTTGCACTCACATTGCTTGTTTTTGATATTTAGATGTCATGTAATTGATGATCAATAATATCATATACTTGATAATATAGCAATATCTAACAAAAAGTTAGGCAAAAATATTTAAAAAATTTTGCTCGAAATAAAATCGACCACATCAGTATGATCTATACAACTTTTATTATAGTTCGCAGAATCGCTGTAAGTTTACATTACGTTACAAAACCTTTACATACATGTTTATTTCTGAAGGCAGGCATAGTGGAGGCGACTGATGCCTGTAGAGATTTCTCTGTAGTAGCAGTTGGACCGTACTCTAGCTTTACATCAGGCGGAGTGTTGTCACATGCCGAGCTACAATAAAAAAAGAAAAGACTTCCCCTTATTGTAATATTTCTTTTTTAAATTCAGGTGGACATTTGTTTAGAAGAAGAACCAGTTCCGGAACAAATTGAACGTTCAAAAGCTTCTTATAAAATCGATGTGATAAGTACACGCAAACGTCATGAGGCAAACATAAATGATAATGAAGTAAGTCTTTCTAATCAAATACAAAAAATAAATGACAAATTATCATAATAAAGTACGCGCAGTTACTTCCAAGCTGAGCTACACAAAACCTGAGTTTAATTTGAAATACTTAAATATTTATTTAAAATATAAGTTTAGTAATATTTTTCAGAAATCTAATCCTAAAATGAAGGTAGAAGAAATGGACCTCAGTCGATGTTTGGATGGAAATCTTAATATTTTAAAACTAAACCGAATGACTTGGCTCTCTGAAGGCGAAGGAGAATCCGACAGCAGCAGGTGAAATCATCTCTGTATTTTATCACGACTTCAGTTTCACAAGGATAGATTGGAAGACAATAGATGGAATACCTTCACATTCATCAGCATCTCACTTTATTACTTAAACCGTAAATTAAACTTTGATTTATATCAAATAATAAAGTCTAAAAGTAGAGAAAAAATAAGATCAACTCGTACTTTCAGAAATGCTCTAACTGGGGCTAAAATTAGAAAGAAAAAATAAATAATTTCAAAGGTAATTTTAATTTATAAAAAAAAACTATACGATTTTATAAACGCGTTTTCGCTTCAAGTTATTTAACCAGTCGCCTTTTCTAATTATATAAATGTATATTTTTTAACTAAAAATAAATTTCAGTTGCACACAATTATCACCGGCAATATCAGAAGTAAAGATGGAGGATAAAAACAAAACTAATATTTACGACAAACATTTATCAACAATAATGGAGATAGACAAAGAGCATAATTTATTTGGAATGTCACATGTATCTTTAGCTTTGAACGATTCTAATTGGAAAAGGAAACATCGTCGTAAAAGTCAAGAACGTAAAGGACCTGCATTTCCACAAAATATGATCATATTTGTATGTTGCACTAGTAAATGCTGTAGACATAAGGTGAGATATTTCAAGACCTCTATTTCAATAACGTCCTAACCTTTAATATAAAACAATCTCGGTGTCTCAGTACTCTACGAAACTAGACTAGTAGGAATTTTCATTCCGTTTAAGGGCGGTTCAAACTCAGAAAAAAATCCAGTCCGCAGGTCTATCTACCGTATGGCATGGGATCAAACTTCGCCTGTCATTAATCTAGCTCGAGGTTGGACCCCGGCGACAACTGGCAGCTACTTACAATTAAATTACATATTTATAAATACTATAAATTATAATATATTTATAAATTTAATTATCATTTTCAGAGCAGAACAGATTTTCCGTCGTCATTAAAAGTAAGTTATTTTTTACAATAAATAAATTGTTCAAAAATAGTTATTAAGAAATACGTATCCCTCCATTATTTTGGACGCCTATCGTATTTGTAAAAAATTTCATTTTTTATTTTTTTTTGTAGTGCGGTGGATGTGGTTTCTGTGGGTATTGTGTGCCATGCGTTTCGCCTAGTTGCAACACATGTGTACCTAAAGAAGCGTGTGTAAGTATTTTTTGCCTTACACCTAGCTTAATGTCAGGTTAGTCCGTAAGAAAATCATTTAGGCTTGAGGAACTCTTTTTAGTCCTCTTGAGGTGACAACAACGAGTTTCAACCAACCAGGATTCCATAGTTTGTAGAATACGCCGCCACTGCATGAGTAGAGATAACTGCTACACTTGTGCACTGTCCAGGTACCTCTCGTTGTATTCGACTACATCCAAGCTGATCCCGAAACGCAACTAAGCCAATTCATGGCGTGTAATTGAGTCAATAACCATCACCACTCTGCCTATCACTATTTAAAGATTTTTACACGAAAATCTTATTTACTTATTTTTACACATTTTTACATATTTAGATTAAATTTGAACAGATAATTTAATATTAAAACTATTATTTTACAGAGTGTAAATTGCTTATATCCTGTAAGTTATTATAACAATATAATTCATTAAGATTGTATATTTATTATGTGATTTATAAATAATTTATTTAATTGCAGTTCTCGAGGTGTCCTATTCCTGTAAGTTACTTCATCGAAGTTTTGATTTTAAAATATAGAAATATTAATTCAAATTAATTTGTTACAGATTTCAAAATGTTCGATACCCGTAAGTGTCGATTTGGTCTCTACATTATTTTTTATTGAAAAGGAGACTAACCATAATTTGGTCTCAATTATTTTTATTAAGGTTATTATTCAATTATTAATACAATACCATTTCAGATGCCGTGTGCTTCACGATGTTGCTACGCTAACTGTGCTACATGTCGCGGTATGAAGGTAAACATTTTTTAAATCTAACTAATACTGCGTAGATTAGTATTGCAGAATTCTTACAAATTACTCTATATTTTGTTACAGATCGTTTTAAAGAGAAAACCGAAATACGAAACTTCACCAGTAAGTTCCTTTAATTACTTAAGTATGTACAATTAAGTACTTAAATATTGTAATAAATAAAAATAATATATAATATACTAGCTGTTGGGTAAAGGCCGCGGGCGCAAGCGGCCCGCGGAGGCCCTTTTTGTCGTAAAACGTATTAGATCGAATAGATTTTAGGCAGTTTTGAAAATATTTAGCTCGCCATCTAAAAGCGTTTACGTTTCTGAACAAAATTGGTCTTTACACGGTGACGCTAACGTATCTACTTTTCGAGATATGGCGATTTTAAAAAATTTAAAAAAAAACAAAATTTAAAAAAAAATTAGTGCTGGTCATACTGAACAAAATTGGTCTTTACACGGTGACGCTAACGTATCTACTTTTCGAGATATGGCGATTTTAAAAAATTAAATAAAAAAAATTTAAAAAAAAGTAGTGCTGGTCATACTGAACAATATTGGTCTTTACACGGTGACGCTAACGTATGTACTTTTTGAGTAATAGCTATTTTAGAAAATTAAAAAAAAAAAAAAGCAAATAGTGCTGGTCATACTGAACAATATTGATCTTTACACGGTGACGCTAACGTATCTACTTTTCGAGATATGAAGATTTTAAAAAATTAAAAAAAAAAAAAACAAAAATTAAAAAAAAAAGTGCTGGTCATACTGAACAAAATTGGTCTTTACACGGTGACGCTAACGTATCAACTTTTCGAGATATGGCGATTTTAAAAAATTAAAAAAAAAAACAAAAATTTAAAAAAAAAATAGTGCTGGTCATACTGAACAATATTGGTCTTTACACGGTGACGCTAACGTATCTACTTTTCGAGATATGAAGATTTAAAAAAAAAAACTAAAACAAAAATTTAAAAAAATAGTGCTGGTCACACTGAACAAAATTGTTCTTTACATGGTTACTCTGACGTATCTACTTCTTGAGATATTTAAAAGAAAGCCCGCCGCGCGGAGCAAATTCGATGTTCACGCGGCCGCGCTCACCGTCCGACTGACCGAGGTAAAGCCGTTTCGATCGTTCGTCCCGAAAATGCCTCGTCGCGGATGCTGTTAGGCCACGCCCACCGCCATGCTCCGTTTCATATTGGCGTACCGGCGGGAAAAGGATATAAATACGATCGAGGAAAAATTTTTTTTGCCCGATTTTGAAATTTTTTTTTTTTATTTCGGCATAAGACGACATTCTCTACAACTTTCTCTACGGGGTGACTGCCCCGACTCGCCCCGTTTCCGAGATATCGCTACCACTTCCGGTCCAGAATCGACTTCCGGTCAAAGTCGTATTTTTCTCGACGGTTTTGGGACGCCCTCTATACGACTCAAAAAACCGCTACCCTCCACCATACCGGCAAGTGCGAAATAATTGATGTCAGTCAGTGAGTGAGTCAGTGAGTGGTATTGCAGCTATATATTAGTACTAGCTGTTGGGTAAAAGCCGCGGGCGCAAGCGGCCCGCGGAGGCCCTTTTTGTCGTAAAACGTATTAGATCGAATAGATTTTAGGCAGTTTTGAAAATATTTAGCTCGCCATCTAAAAGCGTTTACGTTTCTGAACAAAATTGGTCTTTACACGGTGACGCTAACGTATCTACTTTTCGAGATATGGCGATTTAAAAAAATTTAAAAAAAAAAAATTAAAAAAAAGTAGTGCTGGTCATACTGAACAATATTGGTCTTTACACGGTGACGCTAACGTATGTACTTTTTGAGTAATAGCTATTTTAGAAAATTAAAAAAAAAAAAAGCAAATAGTGCTGGTCATACTGAACAATATTGGTCTTTACACGGTGACGCTAACGTATGTACTTTTTGAGTAATAGCTATTTTAGAAAATTAAAAAAAAAAAAGCAAATAGTGCTGGTCATACTGAACAATATTGATCTTTACACGGTGACGCTAACGTATCTACTTTTCGAGATATGAAGATTTTAAAAAATTAAAAAAAAAAAAAAAAAAATTTAAAAAAAAATTAGTGCTGGTCATACTGAACAATATTGGTCTTTACACGGTGACGCTAACGTATCTACTTTTCGAGATATGGCGATTTTAAAAAATTAAAAAAAAAACAAAAATTTAAAAAAAAAATAGTGCTGGTCATACTGAACAATATTGGTCTTTACACGGTGACGCTAACGTATCTACTTTTCGAGATATGAAGATTTTAAAAAATTAAAAAAAAAACTAAAACAAAAATTTAAAAAAATAGTGCTGGTCACACTGAACAAAATTGTTCTTTACATGGTTACTCTGACGTATCTACTTCTTGAGATATTTAAAAGAAAGCCCGCCACGCGGAGCAAATTCGATGTTCACGCGGCCGCGCTCACCGTCCGACTGACCGAGGTAAAGCCGTTTCGATCGTTCGTCCCGAAAATGCCTCGTCGCGGATGCTGTTAGGCCACGCCCAAGCGCCATGCTCCGTTTCATATTGGCGTACCGGCGGGAAAAGGATAAAAATACGATCGAGGAAAAATTTTTTTCGAGCAATTTTGAAAAAAAAAGTATCGTTTTCGAAATTATAGGGCATTCCCTACAACTTTCTCTTCGGGGTGACTGCCCCGACTCGCCCCGTTTCCGAGATATCGCTACCACTTCCGGTCCAGAATCGACTTCCGGTCAAAGTCGTATTTTTCTCGACGGTTTTGGGACGCCCTCTATACGACTCAAAAAACCGCTACCCTCCACCATACCGGCAAGTGCGAAATAATTGATGTCAATAGATCAGTGAGTGAGTGAGTGGTATTGCAGCTATATATTAGTACTAGCTGTTGGGTAAAAGCCGCGGGCGCAAGCGGCCCGCGGAGGCCCTTTTTGTCGTAAAACGTATTAGATCGAATAGATTTTAGGCAGTTTTGAAAATATTTAGCTCGCCATCTAAAAGCGTTTACGTTTCTGAACAAAATTGGTCTTTACACGGTGACGCTAACGTATCTACTTTTCGAGATATGGCGATTTTAAAAAATTTAAAAAAAAACAAAATTTAAAAAAAAATTAGTGCTGGTCATACTGAACAAAATTGGTCTTTACACGGTGACGCTAACGTATCTACTTTTCGAGATATGGCGATTTTAAAAAATTAAAAAAAAAAAAATTAAAAAAAAGTAGTGCTGGTCATACTGAACAATATTGGTCTTTACACGGTGACGCTAACGTATGTACTTTTTGAGTAATAGCTATTTTAGAGAATTAAAAAAAAAAAGCAAATAGTGCTGGTCATACTGAACAATATTGATCTTTACACGGTGACGCTAACGTATGTACTTTTTGAGTAATAGCTATTTTAGAAAATTAAAAAAAAAAAGCAAATAGTGCTGGTCATACTGAACAATATTGATCTTTACACGGTGACGCTAACGTATCTACTTTTCGAGATATGAAGATTTTAAAAAATTAAAAAAAAAAACAAAAATTTAAAAAAAAAAGTGCTGGTCACACTGAACAAAATTGGTCTTTACACGGTGACGCTAACGTATCAACTTTTCGAGATATGGCGATTTTAAAAAATTAAAAAAAAAACAAAAGTTTAAAAAAAAATTAGTGCTGGTCATACTGAACAATATTGGTCTTTACACGGTGACGCTAACGTATCTACTTTTCGAGATATGGCGATTTTAAAAAATTTAAAAAAAAAATAGTGCTGGTCACACTGAACAAAATTGTTCTTTACATGGTTACTCTGACGTATCTACTTCTTGAGATATTTAAAAGAAAGCCCGCCGCGCGGAGCAAATTCGATGTTCACGCGGCCGCGCTCACCGTCCGACTGACCGAGGTAAAGCCGTTTCGATCGTTCGTCCCGAAAATGCCTCGTCACGGATGCTGTTAGGCCACGCCCAAGCGCCATGCTCCGTTTCATATTGGCGTACCGGCGGGAAAAGGATAAAAATACGATCGAGGAAAAATTTTTTTCGAGCAATTTTGAAAAAAAAAGTATCGTTTTCGAAATTATAGGGCATTCCCTACAACTTTCTCTTCGGGTTGACTGCCCCGACTCGCCCCGTTTCCGAGATATCGCTATCACTTCCGGTCCAGAATCGACTTCCGGTCAAAGTCGTATTTTTCTCGACGGTTTTGGGACGTCCCCTATACGACACAAAAAACCGCTACCCTCCACTATACCGGCAAGTACGAAATAATTGATGTCAATAGATCAGTGAGTGAGTGAGTGGTATTGCAGCTATATATTAGTATAATAATAATAATAATAATAATAATAATAGTGAAATATGGGTTTCATTTTTAGGTTGAAATAGCTTCAAGAGCTCCATCGATTCTCCAAAAGGTAAGCACGTTAATATTTGTAAAACTTTTTTTATTTTTAGCGAGGAAGGTATTGCTTAGCCAAAAAGAAAAATCATACATTATGATAAGAAGTAGTGGTCCGTGTCTGCGCGGACACGCTATGCTAGATATGAATACGCTTTTAATGTATTAATTCTTTATTCTGTCTGTGTCTGTAAATCTAAATCGAAAACAAAAACGAAATAGTTTAAGGTTATAAATTTATAATGCAATCTCACCTATATTTCTAAAATTATAGCCAGCAGCAGCCCGCGTTTGCAGCCACTCACCCCGTTGTATTCCTCCATCATCTTGCTTCCCGTACCTCATGCCGTGTTACTGGCCAGCTACACCCAGCGCACCATGCAGTAATCCAGGACGATGTTTTCATAACCCACCATGTAAACCACCAAGAATTGCGAAGAGATATCCAGTGGTGAGTGCGGACACTCCCAATTTTTTTTTTAAATACAATTATTTAATCAAATATTACTATTTGGATAGAAAGAATATGATTGAAAACATGCGGCATGTGTGGGCTCTACTGTTAGTGGATAAAATAAAACTAAATAATTGTCCGAATGAAGTAACAGTGCATTTTGCATTCCCTCCCCGGGTAGGTCGCGCCAGTGTGTTAATCTCTCCCGACACAATACTTACCATTTTCACATTTACAAAAAAAATCTTTACACCATTCAGTTTTAACATTGTCAAAAATAAATTGTAATTAATGAATTGTTACAGATTCAAGAAAAACAGGTCAACGAAAGGACAATAAAATTAGAATAAAACTAAATCAAAATGAAACAAAAAAAAACTAACGTAATAAATGTTTAATAACAAAAAAAATGTTTAATTTTCAAAGAGTAAAATCTTTCGATACAATCATTCTCTCTTTACACGGTACATGAGGTTTTTTGTATACTATTTGATCTATCACAGTGTTCGGTGGTGTCCCTTGAGATATATGACAATAGTCGCTGCAATACATGAACGGTGCACTGTTCGTTTGGTAAGGGTTGGGTTGGAATGGAGCCAAGTCGAAGGTCTCTCCGTGACTCCATGATGCTAGGCTATAGTGAGCGAATGGATCTTTATATTTCATCTTTGTTTCCGATTTAAATGCACTACAAGGGAAACCATTTCTTAGACCATAAACATAATAATGATAGAAACAAGAACTTACCCTTTAAGCCAATCTACAGGGTTGCGACATGCTGCGACTTCTCTAAATTCCTTCTTAAACTTTACCCTGTCATACACGCTCCTTTTAACTGTACCTTGAAGTGGCATCCATATTTCTTTGTACTTAGGACCGAAGCCTCGAACCTATAAATATGAATAGCCAAGAAGCTTTTAACAACAAACCGGTACTATCACGTGGGTGCAACCAGCTGAAAAATCTTGATAAATAAAAACTGCTTAAGGCTAGGCTGCATGGGTAATTATCCCTTTGCCTTTAATAAAAGTATAAAAAATACTATCCCTTTGCCTTTAATAAAAGAATAAAACGTGGAAAAAATACAAACCTTAGGAAAATTGGATTCAGTATAATATGTTATATGATCCTTTGCCGCAATACCAAATTGATCAGATCTAGTAAAGGGCCTGTGAAATTTTCTATATGTCGTATAATATGGGTCTAATAATCTTTGGAAACCTGCTGCACTCTCTGATATTACGGGAGCTTCATTTCTCCCACTGGCTACGACCTGAAAATTAATATTTTATAATACAAGACATTCTGTAGAGTTTGTAAGAGCGAAACTTAACAAAGTAGACTAAAAAATGATTGTGAACGGTTGTGGCACAGGAGAGGTGTGCCCTGTCATCCTAGATGATGCACATTCGTTTCCTCATGCTTTTTATATTTTATTATAACTATATTGTGTTGTTAATTATACAAAAAACATACATCAAAAATATAAGTCGGGTCTGGTGGTTCAACAATGACATCTTCTGGCGCTAAAGGCGGTTTACGCAAACCTCGGAAGCTATCCTTCATTTCCGATAACATAATCGGCTGGGTTATATTTTTTTGAGATAGCTGTAAAAGAGAATATAAATATACAAATAATTAATTTTTTTATGTAGGTAATTGTTTTGAAAATTCCGTTAATTTCTTCATTTTATTATATTTAAAACTTGTAACACATATTACACACTAGGCACACTCTGCCAGTTAAACTTTGGTACAGCAACGAAAGAAGTGTAAGTGTATATAAAATAGATACATACCTAAACCTAAATAAAATCACAAAAATGTGCCATATAAAAAGTGGTAGACAGGCTAAAGATTGTTATTAGCCCAGTGTGCCGTCCTGGGGTAGTACCACCACTTTCGAATAATCAGTTACATAATAACATTCAATCTTGTACCACATTCTCCTCCTCAGGCCGGCATAGCGGAGACGGCTGCATTTCTGTGTTGTTTCTGTTCATGGACCGCACTCTAGCTTTACATCAGACGGAGTGTTGTCATATGCAGGATTACAATAAAACTACTAACTCTTTTCTCAACTCCAGTCATATAAATAACACGTCGACAGTTAATACCGCAATCTGCACGTTCCATAGCCTTATTAGGATTCGGTTTAACGCAATATTCACCGCTTGTGGTCTTAAACGTTTCATTTGCAACGACCATATCGCGGCCCAATAACCTATCTGGTAGTGGGTCATCGATTTTCTGAATAAAACAAAGATACCTACATTTCACTAACATCTAATCGGGATTAAAATATTAAATTGTCATTTACTATAAATTTTCTTAAATTCTGTAGATACCTAAGCGAATGGTCAAAAAGTTGGTAACAGGAAGATGTGGTCACTGGCATGGCGACTAAACCGCCACAAAATTTAAGCTTTAAGTAGCTGGGAATCCACCGCCAATTCCTCACCCCAAGCCGGCATAGAGGCGGCGACGACTGCATGTAGTTATTTCTCTATGACACTGCACTCTAGCTTAACATCAGGCGCAGTGTGTTCAGATGCAGAGCTACTATAAAAACCGGGTTATTTTACAGTTGAATAAAATTCCCAAATAGTTAACAACAATATATTAATAAAATTGTAAATAATAATATCCTATTAAATAATCTCTTTCTGCCTTTTCATTCTATTATGTTTTAGCATTTCTTCTGCGTCTATTCTCTCAATAAGTTTCTTTTTATATTTTTCTTCAGCAGCCTTTAACAATAATTTACTCTCAGCTATTTTTAATTTGTGCAATTCCTCCTCCTTATCATTTGCCTTGCTATAATTTTTTATTCTTCTTTTAAAATCCTTTAGAATTGCATTAGGTCTCATATTTCTAGCACCTTTAAAAATACATAAATTTAAAATAATTCTAGTATTTAATAATAACAAAAAATAAACATAGACCGCCTTATGTGTATATTTGAATATACATATAGTACCAACCAAACTTTATGGCGGCTTCAAAGTTAGCCACAAGTCTCTGCGCAATACACAAATTGAGGTATCAGCGGAGCACAACAAATGTGAGAGGGAAGGGCACACTTTTGAGCTAGTTTCCAGATTTATTTTTATATGTTCTATTCATATTTAAAATTAACTCCTAAAATTATTGTGAACTTGACTGTAGCTGTGCAAAATAGCACCCACAGCTAACTCCCGAGACGCCATAAAATAAAAAAACGACCTTTCCAGTCACGTCTTTTCACCTTGCTATAACATGGGATCCTTCAAGCGCAGTGTGAAAAGGCATCTCATCAAGCCGGCATAGTGGGCGCGACTGCTGTCTGCAGATCCCCTGCTCTGACAGCAGTCGCCTCCGTTCATGGATGTCACTCTAGCCTAACATTAATATATGACTCCCTTAGCAGATATCAATTAGTAAAGCTAGTCTTATAGGAAGAGAAGTTTCAATATTTACCCAATCTTTGATGCCTTGTTAATCTTTGAAACTCTAGAGGATCAGGAGATTCCTGTTCGGTTTCTAACTCTGTTAACTCTACTGATGGTTCAATTAACATGGATGTATCTGCTAAAATTAAAATAAACATATATTACAATACCCAATAATAAATAAAACAGATTTAGCTTTGGAGATTATTGGCTAATTTTGTCTTTGACAATCACTCCACTATGCTTGCTTGAGGGAGATAAGAGTCCAGGTTAACAGGGTATACTTCTTTCATCATACACAGTTACTTCAAGTTGATCTCAAAACTCACAAATTGTTATATTTGAAAGTGGTCAAACCATCATCTTTCTGCATACCACTCTTTATAAAATTAAATTAATTTTTCCACATAAATTGCCCTTAAGTACTCCTTATTTAATTAATTAAGTACTTCTTAACTAATTAATAATTATTTTTTTCTGAATTTAAAATTTTTTTTTTGTTAATATACACAGGCTATAATTGACGAGTTACTTGTGGCAGTCTTCTCATCATATGTACTTACAAAGCCATGGTAGAGTCAGACGATGAGCATGCTAAGACCATGCCGATGGTCTTCAGCTAATAATGGTTTATTAACAACTGATGAGGGCATTTCAATTGGACAAAACAACTAATAGCAGCTTACCTGAAGTAAAAAACGAGGAAGCAGGTTGGTCTTCACTGTCCTCACCAAAGTTTAACTCAACATCTGTCTGATTCGATAATACTGAATTATCAAAGTCGCAAGACTCCTGGTTATGTTCATCAGTCTTTGTACCATCTTTTTTTAACATTCCAATTTTACGTCTAGTTTTTAAATTATCCCAGCATTTCCTGAGTTGAGCCTCGGTTCTCTGCAATCGAAAGAAAACGCGAGACACTTAAAAAATTAAGTAAATTATTCCTGACAAAATACACCTTTTACTTACTTTGGTATTCGACTCGATAGCATTAAATTCTATCACCAATTTTTTCCAGGCATCTCTTTTAGCTCCTATATTTGTTTTAAGTGAATTTATTTTATGTTTTAGTATTAATTCTTGCAGACAAACTTTCTCAAACTCGCTGAATATTTTTCTTGACATCATTGTAGATAAAAGTTCGGATAAACACACAGTAATTACTAGTTTATATAATATTAATTACAGACTACATCGGGCTCAACGCTATCGTAAAGAGCACAGGCTAAACGTAACACTAAAATATGTAAACAGCAAAGCCATCATATTTTTTGACGCAACAGTTTGACGTTTGTACTTTCGTCAAAAATAGTGTTGCTAGGAAATAATCATCGTTTTCACGAGCATAAAATCAACGCGTTACGAAACAGGCATTTCTCAACTACAGTAAAAATATATATTTTATAATCTTATGCAGCCTTTACATTCAGCTGTAACATATTTTTAGCAATTATTATTTGATTGGTACTTACACAATCCAAGCTATGTGGAATAGGCGGTATGTGACGATGAGCGATGCTTGTACCGGTCCTCGTTTCATTATCAGAAAGCCTTAGAGGTATATTATATTCGACATTACCCCACGTATTAACATTTTGCAGTAAAAGATTGTTTAATTTTACTGTTGTCATTTTTTAAACTTTTAATAAAAATAAAATAGCTAACAAGACTGACAAGCCTATTCACGATGACTTTATTATTCTAATAGCAGCGGCTGTCTATGGACCGGGTCCCAATACTTGAATGTAGCCTTTTTAGCCAATAGGAAATCATTTCCCCAATAGTAGCAGTGTAAATTTTTGAAGGCTGGTTTTCAGTTTTCTTCAATGTTTAGTAAAATACACCAGCAAAGCCATTATAAAGCAATATACAGCTTTTGTAAGGCTTTATTAGCTAGGCTATGTATTCTCTGCTGATTGGAGGTGACTCATCTCATTAGATATCTAGCATCATTCTAACAAAAGGTATAAATAAAACACAACAAATAATTATAACTAATATATTACAACCTATGTCAATTACCGGCATTCATTAGGACCCAATATGTTTAACTTGAATCGCGAACAATACACACAAACACAATACTAAAATATTATTAACATATTAAGATAAAAGCACAAGTGCAATTATTATGATAAAAAATATAATATTATTCGAAAAATTAAATACTGATAATATTTAAGTACAAAAACCAATTTTAATTAAATTAAGGTGTCTTATTGCGAAAAAGAATTAAATTTAATGCAAAATATTTAAAAAAAAATGAAAATCTGAATTTAAAACAAGAAATACCCGACCGACACAATATGATTCTAAAAAAAATATATAATAGAATGTGCTAAACAAAATTTTCGTTATATACAGATTATAAACAAATAAAACACATGACCTCAACCCGTGATTGGGGTATGTGAATGTGGCGTACATAAAATTTGAGATGGAAGCTCTCCGTTAATGGAGATAATTATTTATTAAAATATATTCTCATACATTTAAATACTTAACTAAAAGTAAAGAAAAACACTGACTCATACAGATCATTAATTTAAAAAGTAGCAGAAATTATCAAAAGAAAATTTCCCCAAATGATGAAAGTTCATCATAATCAATGCGTTCGGAATAGCCTTTATTCCACCAATCAAGACTCGCATATGCCATACTTAATTATTATTAACAAACAAACCAAAAATAGGCAATTTGTGTAAAAGAAGACGTTTGAAATCTGTTACATTGAATCACACGCAAACCATGAACCAGCTTTCTCATTTTGACATTTTGTTGGCAACATCGCAATACAACTGTCATAAGAGATATTTTGTCAGGTGTAATTTAAAAAAATACAAAGAATAATTGTCTAAAGATAAATTAAGAAAACTTTTTTATATTAGACAATTATTGTTAACATTATTTTGAATACTTAATTTGACAAAAAAAAAGTTGGGTCATTTTTAAAATATTAAAATTTATACTTCTGTAACAGACTTGAATTGTGTTACACGAATTACTGGAGCGTTATCCACTTTGTTTGCGAGCGAGCTTCGCGTAGTTTTATCTTTATTGATGAATTCCTAAAAAAAAAAAGAAATTCGTCAAAAACATAAATCAAACTACATATTAATAGTTTTCATAATATATAATTTACCATCAAACATCTGCATCCTTACATCTTTTACTAGTAATGGTTCATTGTCTAGAAAAATATTTAATTTATTTTAATTTTAAGTCTCTATGTTACCCTATAGAATATTTTCAAGTGACGCCATAACAGATGTCACGAAAGCTCTGTAGAGCACTGGTTTGGGTTTAAAAATCAAAACGTGGTAGACAGACTGACGATGGTTTTTAGCCCCTGTCGTGCTATAGCAGTTCTTACCGCCCATGGATCACATTACAGTAGAGTACGACATGTCGAGTTACCATAAAAATAATGATTAAAGAACACACCTTAAAGTCAGTGTAAGTGCTCTGCGTTGTCTCCATTAACGGATCGCGATTCTCCTCATCTTGTGATGATGCAGTAGACTGTGATCTACTTATTGACTTGCGACCGACACTACGACGTTTCCCATGAGACTGTCAAAACAAAATGTAACTTTAATATTACTTATGGTTCATGGTTCAAGTTCCTAAAGTGCGTACGAGGCGTTTTGACAACACGTTCCTCGTGCGTACTGCGAAACTGTGGAACTCCCTCCCGGTGTCTGTGTTTCCCGACACAGGCACCTCTTAGGCAAGCGTGCTCCACCTTAGACCACATCACTGCTTAACACCAGGCAGGGTGTGGTCAAACGCTCGCCAAAAGAATGTCGATATAAATTTATTACGAGATAAATACTGGCGCTCTCTCTGGTAAACAGACGTCAAATCCTTCAGTTTTACAGCTTGACATCTCTTTCCACTGTTTCAACCAGACTCCAGTCTCTAAACTCAAGTGACTAGAGAGCTGTGTACACAAATCCAGTTTTTTCTGTCATATGACTGCACTCCATGTAAAGCCGGTGTGTGGTCCATGAACGGAAACAGTAGTCGCCTCTGCTATGCCGGCCTGAGGAGACGAGGATGCACCATCTAGATTGACAGTGCACATTCCTCTCGCTATATCATCAGCCTACCACACTTTAATAGTACTTATAGGAACTGAGCGACCAAAGTACATATAACAAAGGTACATTGGTACTGGTCTGAATTAGCAAGCTTCGAACACGGGTCTCACCAATTGTGAGTTCACGGGTCTTACAGCTAAACCACGGCCGCTCTTTAAGGACCCTGTCATATTCTCAATAACAAAATAACTTGACATCTATTCAAACACCCTATTGAAAAGTATGAAATTACTAACACTTGACAATTATATATTTTCTCTAATTCTTAAACATAATTTAAACTACTAAGACTGATAATTTGGAACTATACAGAGCCAAGTAGTGTTTTTAATTTACGTACTCACGTCGTGAAGTTCTTAATTTACGCAGCAACTACGTAAATTAAAACCAATGCTCGACCCAGAGGGTCTTCTTGTGAGTTAGTTTCAAAAAACAAATAAAGTACTTTTTTTAAAACAATGAATTATTATTTTGCATAGGTCAAATACTTACATTACGTTTATACTTCAATATGCTGCCATTTGCTTTTGGAGTTGCTCTGGCAGCTGGTTTTGGGGCAGATTTTGGAGTCGATTTGATATTGCCATAGTCAAGTTTACGTTTAACATGTGCACTATCAATTATAGCACGAGCCGCTAAACGACCGCTTACACGCCTGAAACCATCAAATAAGTAATTAAGAATGATACTTTTATATTGTTTTTCTATTTAATTTTTCTCTTTAATAATAAACATATCCGACATTTTAATATGTCAATAAAACCAATAACCTCTACTTATATCTCATTTTTCTTTTACTTTTCATACAGCCATACTTTGTACGTGTGAATAAAATATACAATGATACACAGTACCACATTGTACTGTAAGATGCCGTTTGGACAGTTATATAAATTTTTACTAACCGTTTAACAGTGGTAATAGCAGAACGTTTGAAGGCGGACAGATTAGCTTGAATGGTGGAAACGGCCTTTGTTGCACTACCTGTGATAAGTTGACGTTTTGGACTGAAAATTGAAATGTTTAGATATGACAATATTATTAATGAACTTTGCAGCAAGGGTTGTATGCGGTATACAGTCACATGGTTTATGGCTGAATCATAAGAACTCAGCCTTCTTGTGAGTGACGAAGAGGGCCTCAATTGGAAAAACTCTCCTTCTAGTGTTAAGGTAAAAGTGTGTTCCATTAGCAAAAACAAGTGTTACAGGAAAGAATTATCTGCAAGTCACATCCGTTATGCCAGCTGAGAAGGCTAATTGCACCGTCTATTGACAGGGCACACTCCTCTATTATACCTAGCCAATATTATAGGTATTAGGACGAGAACAACGCCCAGTCCTAAAACATTTATTTCAACCAAGTGTCGAACCCGGGACCTTCGCGTAACAGACGGGAGATTTATTCCTTTACTCAATCCACTTAATTCTAATAAACTTATATATTAACAAGCTATAGGTTTATCGAAAAAAATATAATCAATTGTATAAATTCAAATACTAATTTAAATAAATTACCAATATTTACCCAGTTTTTTCAGCAGTAGCAGGGAAACCGGCAGCAGTACGATTGCGTTTCCCGACAGGCGACGTCGCTAATCTGCGCAGTTGTGCCGCTGCGTTTGGAGTTAATGCTTGCTTACGAGCTGATTGCACTTTATTCTGACGTACCTGTATGATATGACAATTTTTTCAATAAAATTGCATAACACATTAAATAGAGTGTGAGTGGTTAAATCAATTATACAAAAAAAAAAAACAAAATAAATGTTCAAAATAGCGATCATTTTAACAGAGACTACTATTCTGGTACTAATGTAACTTTGTTATATGAACTTTGGTCGCTCCGTGATCTATCATAAAACTACCAGCACAAAATAGTCGTTAATTTTTTTTTTTATATAGTAAATTGAATAAGCTTCTGTGTTAATGCCAGCACCACCTTGATTCTTGATTTTCCAGGGCTGGTTTCCGCATGCAGACCCACCATGAGGGTCCCTGGTGCGTCCTGCCGTACTTATACAAGCCATCCTATCTCCTGCATGATGGCAGCACCGTTGGACATGGCAACGATGCTTATAAACCATACCCTAAAGAAGAATGCCTATTTGTTGATAATTTTTAGTTAATTTTGTAGAAAAATAAATCGACTTTCTTATTACCAATCAGTTTTAATTTTTTCACCCAACCCTGAGTAATTAGAGCTGTACCCTGAGATATATTTGAGGTTATTATTATTTTAAATGCTTTAATAATTGAAGATATCTATTTTTATGTCAATAAACATTGTCTATTGATTGGTAAACGATGTGTTATTATAATCAAAAAGAATTAATAAAAAAAAATATTATTTTAGAATATTGTTTTGTTACCATACTATTAGGTATCAAGTTGGCCTAAAAATGGGCATTCTCCTTTAAATATTAATTTTATGTAAATCATATTAACAGCTACTAAAGCGAATTCTCAAATACAACCTAATTAATAATTACCGTTTTGTGCCTCTCCCATTCCTCTTCCATTAATTGCACAAGAGGTTTACCATCGACAGTGAACGCCTTTCCGACTTTCACCATATACTCATCAGCCAAGTCGCGTAATTGAGTCTCAATCTTCGGGAGCTAAAAACATCAATTAGTTAATTAGAAAATAGAGAAACTCATGGACTAACTTTTTCAACTCTATCACATATCTAAACTTAATCAAGCTTCCGATCACGCTGTATGTAGAAGTGGTAGGGAGACGGATATTTATTATTAGCCCAGTCTGTCGTTAAATCTGTTAAAACACCTATGAAATAGTTTAGTATGGAATCAACTTGGAAGTATCCAATCAACCTGGATGGCGCACATCCTTTTCCTCAAGCTGGCTACTGCTGCCTGCAGTCATTTCAGGGTGTGTTCACATGGTCAACACATACATTAAGAAAGTTATACACATACATTACTGTCAATAGCTTTCCTCTCTTTCTCTTCCTTGAGTAATTGACCTCCACGATTGTGGAATCGTCCTGGATCCGAAGCCCGGGCCTCCAGTTCAATCTTCTTACTCCACAAGTTATTACGAGTTACTATTAAGTCATAGATATGCCTGAAAATTATTATACTAACTTTAAAAAACTCAGGATAGGTCCATGCTAAAAATCCAGTGCATTCTATCGTTCTGGAGTACAATAACACCTGTGAAGTGGCCTAGCTGTGTTACAGGACCAGTTTGGAAGTAACCAGATGCACACCTCCGGGAGCACCTCACATACGCGGGCCATGGCTGCTCAATTGCAGAAAATGAGCCTGCGAGGTATCTACATCTCTGGGAGCAGTCTTGCCTTACATTATCTAACCAGTATTGTATTCATCCAAAGTGTTCAGCAATCTAGATGGTACATGCTCTACTGTCTCCTCAAGCCGGCATAGTGGGGGCGAGGCTGGAAGCACAGGTTTCTCTGTAGTAGCCGTTGTTTCGATTCATTGACCGCACTCTAGCTTTACATCAGGCAGATCATTACTCTGCCTATTATAGTTTATCAAGTTATAACTAAAACTGAATGTGTAAAAACTTACTTATACTCATTATATTGTTTAGTCAACTGCTCAAGGTAAAGTTCATGCAAGGTAAGAGTATCCTCATTGAAGAAATCACGGTAGTAATGAATGAAGTCTCGTTCATCTTTCGAGTACATAAGATTGTCCCACATCAACTTAATTTTAGTACGGACATTTGCAACAAAAACCTGGCAAAAATAAAAAAACAATATAAAAAACTTAACAAAGAACATTCTTTAAGCTTCAATTCTTATCCAGTTATCATCCAGTAACGTGTAAATTAAGAATGGACATATAATAAGAATGGACATATAATAAGAATGGAATGATCAGAACATATTTTTATGAACAAACCTGTATCTTCTGTCGTTTAACTTGTTCGCATCGTTTAATCTCATCCCTGATCGCGCTCTCACTTTGGGGATTACATCCACGATGAGCTTGTAGGAAGTTCTCCTGGTATATGTTATCTTCGTCCAAACAATCCCATAGCTTTGTTAGACGTTCACGAAGTTCTAGAACCTGCCATAAACATTGAAACTGATGAATTTCCACTTCAAATTAATATTATATTTATTTAGAAATGGAACACTGGGCCTCCACGTAATAATATGGCGTCACAGAAACTGTAATTGAAAAAAAGGGCTATGATTTCATAGAGTCGTTGTAGTCTAGCGATAACAGCTGTAAACTTACAATTGGTGATACCCGTGCCCAAATCTCGCAAAATTTTGACTGGTACCAATGTATCTATAATATGTTATATGTATTTTGGTCGCTCAGTGCCTACGATAGAAGTACAATACAATACAATTGTCACGCCTTTTTCCCACAGAGATAGGCAGAGACAACGGAACGCCACTTACCACGATCCTGACACAACACCCTCGCTTCCTTCACATCCACAATTCTCTTCATGCACGCCCTACAGTTATGGGCACTAGGCAGCCCAGCTTTCATGAGGATGTCTCCTATTTGATCGGAAAACACCCTTCTGGGTCTGTCTTGTTTATTGCATCCATTCACATCAGATTTATATATTCCTTTCGTAAATCTCCTTTCATTCATCCTTTCCAAGTGCCCAAACCATCGAAGCATTCCTTTCTCAATCCTCATCACTACATCATCTTTCAAACCACATCTATCGCGCACAACACAATTCCTCATTCTATCCGCTTTCGTGACTCCACATGCACTCCTTAGTGACTGCATTTCTACAGCATTAATCCTAATCTCTTGCTTCTTCTGCCATACCCAACACTCACTTCCACAATACAAGTACTAGCTTAGTATAGGCGTTTAAAAAATGTTGAATTTAAACTTCCATTTAGGAGATCCTTCTGGAAAGTTATTAGAACCTGAAGGTAAGTTGTCTGAGGGAGTTTATGTGTACATACCCTATTATTAGTCTGATCATATTTCTCTTGCAGATCCTGATGCAGCTTATTGAGACGATCCATATTAAAGTCTGTGACTTTGAAGTCTACACAATGTGACGATACAACGGCTTGCTCAAACTTGTTAGTCGGTTTCAAATGTAGTTGTTCTAAAATTAAAACATACATAAAAACGTCTACATTCTGAGAAAGGAATAGGTTAACTTGTCCCAAAAAAGAACTAAAGGCAAAATATAGAATGAAAGTTTATATGGGGAATCCACATGCAGTTGCCGGCATCAACTAGCTAATCAAAGTACACATGGTAGCCTTATCACTACAAAGCTCTCTTATTTTATTTATTTACAACCAATCCTAGAACATAATAGAACATTCCTAAATGTATTCAGACCCAAACTCGAATTAGTATGAATTTCAGTCTCAATAAATACTACTATAGTGTTCAAATTTGCATATCTGAACAAAACTAACCCATAATATCCTTAATAGCAATTTGTGTCGTCAAAAACGTTTGAACCCTCTTATCCCGTTCTGCTTGCAATATCTCCATCTGCTCCGTCAACCTATTCAGGTCTTCTTCTGAAGGTAACGGAGGCTCCTTCAGTTCAAGCATGCTAACACCAAGTTTGTCTACTAAATCCTTCTGCCACTCCATTAATCTATCAATTTTCATGCGCCGTTGTTTCATCTGTTCTCTATATCTAAAAACATGAATTAGTATGAATTATATTATTATATTATTTTTATAGTAGCTTGGCTTATGACAATGCTCCGCCTTATGTTAAACTAGATTGTGCCCATGAACGGAAACAATTGCTACTTCAGAGATATTTCTTCAATCTCCTAAGAATACTCATCTTCTCAAGCAGGCATAGCAGAGGTGACTGTTGCATATAGACTTTTCTGTAGTAGCAGTTATTTTTTTTTTATTGTATCTCGGCATGTGACAACACTCCGCCTGATGTAAAGCTTGAGTGCGGTCCATGAATGGAAACAACTGCTACTACAGAAAAACCCGTGCGGGCAGCAGTCGCCTCCACTATGCCGGATTGAGAAGACGAGCATGTACCATCTATTGACAGTGCACACTCCTTCCGCTATACCTGGCCACTTTCAACACGACAAAGTCACTTCACGGGTGTTACATTCGAAAGTGGTGGTACTTTCCCAGGACGGCAGACTGGGCTAATAACCATCATCAGTCTGCCTACCACTCTTAGGACTCTTAGGTTTCCGTGTATGGACCACACTCTAACTTCGTATCCGGCGGAATGTTGTCATATGGCAAGCTACAATAAAAAAAAGGACAAAAGGCCCGTCATATTCTTGCACACCTCCGGGAGTAGGAATAGGAATATAATAACTTTTAGGAAAAGAGTAACTTACTCAGCAATATGGTTCTCGAGTTCCTTCTTATAATTTATCAATGTCATTCCATCCTTGAATTCAACAATGGAAATATTAATTGACAGAAACTCGCTCAATTCACGTGTCTCCTCTTTTAATTCTGTAAGAAACATACATGTACAAATCATATCAAGCATAGAGAAGCTGGAGACGTTTGCAGGTCTTGTGTAATAGTATTATTTCACATCCAAAGAGTTTTTACTAAAGTACAAAATCTTACTTACTGTTCACTTCAGCTTCCATGTTACTCAGTTTCTGTCTGGTTTCATAAATAACATCATGATGCAAATCTTTCTCAATCTGTACAAGTTTTCTGATATTTGCCGCCTTCATTTCATCTTCTACACCAAGATGACACCAGTTCTGCCACAACTCCGACATCATACTGCGTATATTCTTAGATATTTCATCCTCTACTTCCTCGCTAAAAATATTACATATAATAACACATTTACATTTCTCAACTTTTAACGGTCCTTGATTGACGATGATAAACTTTGTCTCATTCAATACATTTCTACTGTGATTTCTACTTACAATAACTTTATCGTATCTTCCGTAAACTTCATTCTTACAATATCAACACGCATATTAACTACCACATAAGTAAACAATAAACTTATTCTGTTTTTACCAAATCCGGCCTCTCAATTACACCAAAACCTAACACCAAACACCCACCATTCAACCGAAAATAAGACGTTTGAACATCAAATTTTAAATTCCATACGTTACTAACGAAAGTGCTTTGTCTATGAACAAAGCGTTAAACGGGATTGGCTGGCGTAGGATTCGTTCTAAAATAAACATATTTTTTGGTTTTACGTTGAGAGATAACATTTACTTTCATAAATAAATGGAAATAATAAAATTAAATAATTTAAAATACTCGTAAAATTTCTCAAACTATTTCAATCAAACACAACAAATTGTCTATGCCTTTGTAACGAAATCGAATTTGAACTTATTACTTGAGATTCGGGTTTTGACTTATGTGTACATTAATTTAGGCAAATATTCTGCTGAATATGTTTAAACAGTCTTGAATTATTTCCACAAAGTTATGTATCTTCGATTATTAATAATAATAATAATGGTTTTTTTATTGTGGTCGTTATTTATTTATTTAAGTAAATCTTAAATAGGTTTTTTTACTTTGAATGTATTTTTTAAAAAGGGATTAAGTAGGTACCTATTTAATTTTATTAAATACGTTTTGAATTTTTATTTAAAAAAATGACACATGGTGAAACAGCTATATGCAGCGAACTTAAGATACATTCCTTTTGCTTTTTAAGTTCACTGGCTAAATAAAACGGTTTGCTTGGTACGGGTGCTTATTATTATTAAATCCATAGTTTGATTAGACTCATATGAAGTTGTGGACATCAGTCAGTAAACCTATAAAATAAATGAACACACAGTTAAATGCATAATAAAGTTACCTATAATCTTTCCCCACAGTGAGATCAAATACGGATTTGACGGTTCGATACTTATCGAAATTGCTTTATATTTCGCGTGAGGTAATACAGTAATTGTTATAGTAGGTAGGTACACAAGCGGATTACGTTACAGCACTTACAACCAACGATAAATATATCTGCTGAACAATATTTTATTAAAATTGAAATGTTCTTGGAAAGTAAATAAATATATGAAAAATAACTCCGGTACACGATCCGTCAAAATTATTAAATATCAATCATTTAGAAGTGCTCATTTTCGGCAACAAAATTTTCTTAAACCCATAAGTTTATGGTAAGGTTTTTGTGACAGGCATACAAACATACGCTCAGCAAAAAGAATTCAGAAAAAAAATCATTGTAACACCCGTGAAGTGACTTAGTCGCGTTTCGGGAATAGTTTGAAAGTAGCCAGATATAGCGAGAGGAGTGTGCACTGTCAATCTAGATGGTACATGCTCGTTTCCTCAAGCCGGCATAGTGGAGGCGACTGCTGATCGCACAGGTTTCTCTGTAGTAGCAGTTGTTTCCATTCATGGACCGCACTCTAGCTTTACATCAGGAAGAGTGTTGTCACATGCCGAGCTACAATAAAAAAAAAAAATATCGTAGGTATGCTTTTGTAGGGTTTCGTGACTAGACTGATAATGATACGTTTAAGACTGTTATAGATTCTGATATCTAACCTGTGATAACCGCGAGAGTACCTACGACCTCTATATCACGTAAGCCACAAATAGGTAGTGGTGAAATTCTAAACTATTGTGAGATATTGTAATTGTGGTGAAAACTCCTTATGCAGAGTGCAAATGGAATCCTGCTCAATTATAAAAATACCTTCATCACATTATATAATATGCAATGTTTTATTGATTTAAAATTCACATTTAATATTATAATAATGGTTAATACTAATAACTGTAAGATGCAACGAGTCAATGAAGAATAAGAGGCATAGACAATCGAGTACTCATTTGAATTTAAACCAAACGGTCATCAGGGTTGCCAGATGTACGGTTTTTTACATTTCTGTCCGGTCTGAAACATCGCAATAAACCAGAATGCTATCTAATTTTACTAATTTTTAAAGTTTTATTATTAACTTTGTCCGGTTTTTTCTCAACACATCTGACAACCCTACGTGTCGGATAGACGCGCTTACTATTTAAATTCGTCTACAAAGGATGAGAATGTATGGAGTCCATATTTCATACGTTCTATTGATTACTATATCATATCATATAGTTTAGATTTTAGAGTAAATAAATGAAAATTGTAACAAAAATAAATAGGTATGCATGCCTCTGTAGATAAGTGGACCTTAAACTCCACATTTTTACGTAACAATTGCTTTTATTATTAAAAACTTCCTTCACTTTCAATAAGTATATTAACGACTTTATTAAATTTTATCAATTAATTACGTAAAGTTATTTCACTGACGCCACCGAGACCGAGTTTTACACCCCGTTATAATTGTTACGAATAAAAAACTTTTTTTCATTATTGCCTCATAGTTATGGTCCTGTCTTGAAGAAAAAATAAATGGTCACATTAGGCATGTGCTAGAGTATGTACGGTCCATGTGCTAAGACGAAAGGCAGATTGCTCTTCACTATGCCGGCTAGAGGTGAATTCTCTAAAGTCCTCTTTTTATAGATGACTCGTGCTGCTTCTAAACTAATCCTTTACCTTGAAAGCAGTGGTACATCGTACTACAATATAATATTTCAGTAAAAATTCAATCGACAATCGGTGTGAGAGACACGACAATGACTGCAGGAGCTTTCGTAAGGAATAAACTAGATAAATAATAAGCAACATAAAATCTTTTAATTCATGTTCGCGTAAAAGCTAAGAAAGCACTATGTTATAAATTAAAATGGGCCCTGACATCAATAGCTCGAGCGGCCGTGGTCTAGCGCTAAGACGCGTGAACTCACCATCGATGCTAACAACCTCGCTACTCTGCTGTCGTTGAGTGCCTGTAGGCACTATTAAAGAGTGGTAGGCAGACTGATGATGGTTATGTAACACCCATGAAGTGACCCCCCTCGTCCCGTTTTGGGAGTAGTTTGAAAGTAGCCAGGTACACTCGTCTCCTCAGGCCGGCATAGCGGAGGGGGTCTGCCGGCTGTAGAGATTTCCCTGTAGTAGCAGTTGTTTCCGTGCATGGACGGCACTCTAGCTTTACATCGGGCGGAATGTTGTCATATGCCGAGCTACAATAAAAAAAAATAGTGGACGCGAGTGCAACAATAGTGAAATACTAAGAAAAATAGTGAAAGTTTATGTTGGAAATTAAATAAGTACTCGTACATAACACATTATAATGTCGCGTGTTATCACAGGACGATCGTCGCAACGCAACGTGCTCTCACGGTTCTGGTAATTATTGTAATATTTAGAACAGAGATAGTAAGTGGATTGTCCGAGCAAATCAACTTCAGAACCCGGGACCTCCGTTGCAGACTAGCGCGCGCGCTAATCATTGCGCCTGGTTGTCAATAGTCGCTGCTGAAGTATTGATCTGCTATTAAATAATAGCAATAAATTTATTAGAGCTCATATTAAAATAGTATTAGATAATTTATGTAAATTACTCAATTAATTACGACATAAATCACGTAAGATTCTACAATAGTGTTAACATGATAACTTTAATTTGTTATTTTATCATTTATATTCATCATTCTCATCAAATTTTTTGTTTATCGACATAAATGATTCAAATATTGTTTTAGCTCTATATTTAACGAAGATAGAAATAACGCTATTAATATTACCAAATTAAATCAAAGTTTACCTACGGATTAATAATATGTAGAAAAAAACAGCATAAATAAAAAAAGCGGTACCTAGGAATCAATTTATTTCTATTCATACTTCAAAACAATAAACTATTAATATGTAAATTCATATAAAATCATAATAATTATTATTTTAAAAAACCTCATTAGTTCAATAAACAGCGCTCCGTACGTAGAGGCATTGATTCTTGCAACTTTTTGCTGGGACACTCAAAGTCTCAACGTTTCTATCTATTGTTTTATTACGGACTTCTGGCTAACAATATATTCGATATATTTTATACGTAATAGCAGAGCACTCACACACGCGGAGTAAAGAGTGAAACCAGGTATAAAAGCAATGCAAATTTCAATTGCTTGCATTACCCACTACCCTTTCGCGGAGTTAGGTACAGTGATCTCAAGAAGCCAGTATGAAATATTACGTGCGTATATTTATTTGTTAATGTGGTTGTGTTTTAGTGACAAAGAATTATCAAAAAACATAAAAAAGTGTTAATCATAGTACATCGTATATAAAGAGAAGTGTAAATGTAACAATAAGTATAGGAAGTTGAAAAAATAATTAATAATGCATTAGAAGTTTGATTTTTCAACGCGTCTTCCTGATGTATATTTTACGTCAGTTACTCAATTATGTCTGTTGTAGGAAGGCGATCTGTTACCTAAGATCTGAACACAACCACGACGCTTCGTGCTTTATTATTTACATCTAAACAGGTTTATCTGTAAGCGGCAACTGTTGGACCACGACCACTAATGATTATCTGATAACCCCTGCTACTAATCATTATTAATTTCATAATCAACTTTGTGAAACAAAACCCGTTAATTTTCAAGCTAATCCCGAAACGTGACTAGTTCATTTTTACTCCAGGATGACAAACTAGGCTATCAATTTTCGCCAGTCTGCCTACAACTTTTTTTAATGTTTTAATTTTATTATTTCAGGTTTTACTAGGATTCCTGGCGGTAGTGACTGCCTACCCCGGTGTCATTCATGAAGAAACTCCCCAAATAGAGGAAAAATACGACCATGCCGCCCTAATCGGAGAATCAGAACATCATCATCAGGTTCAACACGAGCACGCTAAATCTCATCAATCAATAAAATTTGAACATTTCCACCCCGTTCCCGTATACGTCAAAAAAGAACACAGTCATCTTCTAAAACATCCATTGGAGAAGGGCAAATCTGAACATGATTTGAAACTTATTCATCCAGAAACCGAATTCAAGCATGGCGGTGGTCTCGTCTTGGAAGACCATAGATTTGACACGGAGCAATTGGCCCATGGTCTCGAAGCTGGTCATGGTTTCGAGCAACTCAGCCATGGATTCCAAGGTTCTGAGGGCCTCGGTATCCAGGAATTCCATCATCCAGTTCAAGAAATCGAGGGAGGACACTATCAATACCAAGCTGAGCAGGCACAAGGATTAACCGGATCGGAGGGTTTAGAAGGATATAAATTTGAAGGATACTGATGTATAGAAGTAGTAGCTTTATTAGTAGTTTTTATGTTCAGAAATAATCTTATTATCTGCTTATTAGCTAAGTATGTCTCACTTACCTATCTTATTTTAACAAAATGTACCTGATTAATTAGGTTTATTAATCCGTGAATTCTTAACGTGATAATAATAATAGGTTTATTCCGTTACAAAATTTACTGTTACGTTAATCAGATATTAGGCGAGAAAATAAAATTATGAAATATTTTAATTATGCCATTATTAAAATGTGTCGTAAATGGTCAAATCGTGCGAGTAGTCGGTCGACTGATCTAGTTTGTTGTGTGGTATTCGAATTAGTTGCTTTGTGCTCGTTTGTCTTACTTAGTAGGGGCTGTGTCTTATGTCCCAGTTAAATTGTGATATTAATAAAGAATGTTGATTTAGATTTATTTTTTTATTTCGTTTCTTTTGAAACATTTATTTTTATTATTCATTTGTTTTACTATCGTAAATCGAGGTTTACTATCGTGATTAAATAGTGAAATAAAACTTTTGAGTTTTGCTAACCTAGCGTGTACACTGAACACAAAAGTTACATTGGGACCGGTGATTAACTAAAAATTACTATTTTATCTTTTAAACGTTAATGTTTAAATTTTAAAGAGTACTTTATAATACTGGAAAGGTTAAGTATGACTTTGCAATTATATAAAGCATACGTTTATTTTAAGAACAAATATATATATCTATGTCAATAACAGACTTGCATACAACTGATACAACGTAATATGCTCGTAGTAGCGTAATGTTTACGCCTCAATTCTTATTTGATTGATAGAAAATTATGTGAAATTGTTTCCAAGTCTATAAAATAACACATAATATGCATCATTATTATGACATTAATTCACTTTCAAATCGAGAATTTTAATGTCGAATTTCTTTAGATGTATTGTGGGAAAAATTATCGTTTAAATTCCCAAATAAAGGTATAAACTTTATATTGTTTACTTAAGAATACTTCAGCGTTAAGATAGGCTGCAATAATGAGCGAAGGCCTCGCTGGAGGCTCCTCAACTCTATTGCCGCACCACAGCACAGATCTGCTTATAGTCAAGCTTCCTGCAGATAGGAAGGAAAACAAATGTAATTTATAATTATTTTAAAACTTATTTTGGTTTATCATAATGTGTAATCGCATTTAAAACGTTTCAGTGTGACCATCTAAGTAAACCTACCTCTATAGGTTTTTTATTTATTTTACAAACGCATCACAAAGGAATTTACGCTCTCGTAAGCAAATGTCGAAACAACACATCGTTAAGAAGACAATAAAAGTAAGATTGCCCATCTTCGCACAACCTTCATGCTTCCTTTACTTCGTTAGGAATTAAATTAACCCATTTCAACAAATGCATCTCATCGTTAAATGCGTTCATCATTAAATGCTTTAGATTATGAAATATGTAACGTTTTGCAAAAACTATTCTTAATCAATTTGACTGTCAGTCAAAACTGATGGACTCCGAGAAGCACTGCTATCACAATGCATTGTGTCTATCACAGATCAGAGAAGAAGGGAGAGGCTTCGTCTAAGTAGAGGTTGGCTAAGTGAACGATTGCAAAAGTCGAGCTTTGCAGACCTATATTTTGTAGACCTAGGACGCTAATGACCTTAGGTAAGACGATGATTAATTTAGTTGTGAAACAAACAAATTTGCAAATTACAAACAAAAATAAGGTCTCTATTACATTAAGAACTCTACGGACCCATTCGCATCCTTGTGCTTCACAATTTATGAATAGGATGCTTTGCTTTACTTTCTTGGAACCTTCAAGCAGTGCGTGAAAAGCTCGTTTTTGGGCCGGCATAGTGATGGTATTGCGGTTCTCCAGCCGCTCATGGTCCTCAACTATATGTAAAGCCAGAGTGTGGTCCATGAACAGAAACAACTGCTATCGTAGTAAAATTACTGCAGACAGTAGTCGCCTCCGTTATTCTGAGGAGCTGAATGTGCACCATACAGGTTGACAGTGCACATTCCTCTCGTTTCTATTCTTCAATGAATTTAACCAAGATTTATTCCTAAATACTAAGGTTTTCTTCGCGAACACGTATAGACAATATTATGTTGTAACAACTAGAATTTGCACACATCTATTTAATAGTCTATAAAGAATAGTAATTTAAATTCTGTTACATAATATACTGTATAAAGAACTTCCTTATAGTATTTAACAATTATGTTCATAGAATACCTAAGTATTACCTAAAATCTAAGACTAGACTATCAACATAACTGCAACCAAAAACGAAATGAATAAAATATCACGGAGAACGGAACAAGAAGCGTCGCAAGTTTTCAATACAGTGGCGCCTTTATAGATTGTTTAGATTATTTAAAAATATGCCTTAGATATTAGCAGCAGGGATTGATAGATCTTTATATTGAATGCATTGATGAAATTAACTCATTTTATTTACTGACATTTTATTCCATATTTTTTATTGAAAGTGATGATGGAGTCTGACGTCCGAAGATAGTACTACCAGTTTTAATTCCAACTCCCTTGAAGTGACCTAAGCGCGTTTCAGAATCAGCTTCCAAGTAGCCAGTCAACCTTCTAAGGCCAGAATATCGGAGGCGACTGCTGCTTACAAACATTTTTCTATGGTCAGCTCATTATAACTACATACTAGAAAAAACCATCAATAAAGCGTATTCCTCTTGTTAAATCCGACTTGTAAAGTTTTACAATTAATAATATTTTTCCGATTCTTCTGAATTTATATTTTTATTTTATTGTAGCTCGACATGTGACAACACTCCGCCTGATGTAAAGCTAGAGTGCGGTCCATGAATGGAAACAACTGCTACTATAGAGCAATCTCTACGGGCTGCAGTCGCCTCCACTATGCCGGCTCGAGGAGACGAGCATGTACCATCTAGATTGACAGTGCACACTCCTCTCTTATACCTGGCTACTTTCAAATTATTCCCGAAATGCGACAAGGTCACTTCACGGGTGTTACATTCGAAAGTGGTGGTACTGCCCCAGGACGACAGACTGGACAAATAACCATCATCTGTCTGCCTACCACTCTTTAATAGTGCCTATAGGCACTGAGCGACCAAAGTACATATAACAAAGTTACATTGGTACCGGTCTTTAGCGAGGTTCGAACACGGGTCTCATTGATTGTGAGTTCACGCGTCTTACCGCTAGACCACGGCCGCTTTTTTAATTTTACATTTTATTCCACATTTTTATTGAAAGTGATGATGGAGTCTGCCGTTCCAAGATAGTACTACCAGTTTTAATTCCAACTCCCTTGAAGTGACCTAAGCGCGTTTCAGAATCAGCTTCCAAGTAGCCAGTCAACCTTCTAAGGCCAGAATATCGGAGGCGACTGCTGCTTACAAACATTTTTCTATGGTCAGCTCATTATAACTACATACTAGAAAAAACCATCAATAAAGCGTATTCCTCTCGTTAAATCCGACTTGTAAAGTTTTACAAATAATAATATTTTTCCGATTCTTCTGAATTTATATTTTTATTTTTATTTTATTGTAGCTCGACATGTGACAACACTCCGCCTGATGTAAAGCTAGAGTGCGGTCCATGAATGGAAACAACTGCTACTATAGAGCAATCTCTACGGGCTGCAGTCGCCTCCACTATGCCGGCTCGAGGAGACGAGCATGTACCATCTAGATTGACAGTGCACACTCCTCTCTTATACCTGGCTACTTTCAAATTATTCCCGAAATGCGACAAGGTCACTTCACGGGTGTTACATTCGAAAGTGGTGGTACTGCCCCAGGACGACAGACTGGACAAATAACTATCATCAGTCTGCCTACCACTCTTAAAATTATTTATTTATTATAACGTTTAGATTCAATACTAGGAATGCCACGGTTTGTCGACAATTATTATTAAATATAAATGTTGTAGTTGCCGTGGTTAATTGGCCAATGTAACGGATGCTTTCCCTCACGATATTATATGGATGACTTTTAAAATATTGCGTGTAAGTGAAATTAATAAATCAAAACGCCTGCGTTGGTTATAAACGTGAAACTTTAAAAACTTTAACTCTTTTCTTAATATTTTTATAAAATTGTAGGCGTTTTAATAATATGCTTAATAACAATTAAGTTATAGTAGTTGTGAAGTAAAAAGTGTACAAATAATTAAATACCTAATTTTAAGAATTTTATATGCACTAAAATAAATAAGATAATTCTTTGTTATAAATATTAACAACGTAGATTATTTTTATACTATTTACCTGATGCGTTAGAGCGCGATACATGAGCGGAGAAATGTACCTGGTAGACGCAGCCTCCGCTATGCCTTTTTGAAGGGCCATTGCAAACATACCCGGCCACTTTTAAGCCAAACCTGAAACGCAACACTAGGTGCCTTGTAAGGGGTGGTATCACCCCAGGACGGGGGACCGTGCTAATGACTATCCATCATCTCTTTTAAATCTCAATATTATACTTAAGTGACTAAAGTGCATAATATAACAAAGTTACATTGGTACCGGGCAGAATTTTGCTGGAATTGAACACTGGTCTTTCGATCGCGAGTTCACAAACGCTAGACGAGGGCAGCTCTCAATCTTATTTTAAAATAACATAATATTCAACGTTAATTTATATTTGTTAAGAATGACATTTAGAAAATGTTCTAAGTTAAATAAGCTGTTGTGTAATAGCTTTAAATAAAATTGTAAATTACAGAAACAAATGAAATACGCTTTTAGCTAATAATAGATCGTAGGTAGTAAAGTTTACCCGGAAATTGATTAACTTATGATATCATAGGATTTATTACATAATTTATTAATAGTTTAATATCTTTCGTTTTCATCAAAATCAATTTGAATATAATTAACCTTATTTTCACATATTTTATGCGTAGGCCGAAAGAGTTTTCTTTTTTAAATTTTATATAAGTACTACATTCGAATTATTGTACTTTAGCGTTAAACAGCGCTCAATAATTAACGTTGAATTATTCCAGTCTACCGTCCGGCCCTAGAACCACCACTTTTGTAAAGTAACCCTGTCTAGTTTCAGGATCAATTTAGTTAGCTGGAAATAACGAGAGCAATATGCATTCTCAACCTGCACGGGGGACGTTTGTCTCCTCATACCGACATAGTGAAGGTTACTGCTGCTAAACAACAGAATCTCCGCTCATGGACCGCATCAGATCTTTGATTATTTAAATTATGATGTGAAATAAAAATAAAATATAATTCTTATTTAAATTTTTTATTAACAAAAGTATGATAATTTAACATTTTAGAATAGTTTTTGGCTTATTAGAATGAGTTCTCGCCTGATATAATTCTTTTAAACTAAATAAGTCAGTGCTCCCAAATATGCCTAAGTATCGTTAATCTTTGAGGTTTATAAATAGGAACCTCTACAGGAATTTCTTTTGTTACTTTTACATGAACTGTTTTTTCAACATGAACTGGTTTCTCAACTTTGTAATAGATCTTTTTCTCTACGGGTACTTCTACAATTTTTTTTACTTCCACTGGAACGGGTTTTTCGATTTCGATTTTTTCAGTTTTCTCTATAGGAATAATAACTGGCCTTATTATTTCTATTGGTACAGGATATGGTTGTGGTATTAATTGTTCGTATGGTTGTGGGACCGGTACTAATACCGGAGACGGCACTGGTACGTGAACAGCTTTAATTATGTTTATCGGTCTACGTTTCAAGATGCTAATCTCTTTGTGGACGACCACTGCTGGAGATTTAGCAATTGCTTCGGCCTGAGCATGTGCTTGCAATTTCTCTAAATGAATGTTATTTATTAATTCGCTTGGCTCTTTACTCTGTTCTTGATAGTGAGAAGCGTCATTTTGAGATTTTGCATAAGCTTCGGCTTGTGATTTAGCTTCATAATTGGCTCGATTTATTTTTTCCATTAGCTCCTCTTTGTTTGAATAAATTTCATCATTTTGCTGTTCATGTTCTTGTATTTGTATCTGTTGTTGATTGCTATATTGTGGTGCATATTGTTCTAAAACACGACTATTTTCAGCAGGATTATATTGTTGTATAGATTCATAAGACAATAAATTTGTATGTGATAATGGTTTTTGTTGTTGCACGTATTGAAGCTGTTCTAGATCCTGCTCCTGGTGATGGTTGTGTTCATATCCGTATGGTATAAATTGATATTTTTGGTTCCCATCCCATACTGTCTGTGCGAAACCTTGATTTTGGTCATTTTGATGTGGGTAAAGTAACTCTTGATTGTATTGTGATTGTTCTTGAGGTCTTTGTTGTGGTATTAAATTAAAGTATGCATTATTTTGTTGCTGATGTTGGTTTAATTCCTCGTTATATTCTTTCACTGGTGCAATTTGAACTTGAGGAGCCATGGTAACATAACGTGTTTTACTTTGATTTGGAATAATATATACTTTCTTAAGATTTTTAGTGTGCGACACACCTCCATCTTCATTATTTTCTTCATTAGTTTGTCGTATATATTCAGGCTGGAATGTATATTGATAATGTTGTTGGTTTTGGGCATTTTGCTCCTGTGCTACTTGATCGTGAGGCTGTGAATGTTGTGATGCATAATTATTAGAAATATCATTTAACTCTCTTTTTTGTTTTGTATCTTCCGCACTCTTTTCTTTTTCAACTGCTGCGCATTCTGCTAATATTAGCATACAACTTAAAATTAACACTCCAATCTGAAACAAATATATATTTTATTGAAATATATGTATTAAATAAATTGTGTTTTTATGTATTCTACTGCTATTATACTTACTATTCTGTCCATGGTCACGTGGAAGAATACAGCTGCACTGCCGCTGTTACTGGGTGCTGGTAGACGTCTGCTAGATATAACGTAAACATGACAATTTTATACACTTGCTATGTCGAATAGAGATGCGGTCGTATCATCCGGAACTATAACCTGCTTAGTGATGTGAATTTCAATGAGTATACAATTTATCGACAAACTTTGTACGCAATTTTGTGAGAGCAACTTCCGTAGTGTTGTAATTAATTGTTTAATTCATCTATGTATTATTTATTATCCTATAAATGTTTACATCATATTAATTTTTGAATTTTAATTAGGGAAATTCATATTCATTTGTTCTAATTTGTATATAGTTCTTATAACTTCAATATGGAAACTATCGATATAAAATTATAGTCTCCAAATTAGGTGCCACTAACTAAACTAAACTAACTAAACCCATGTTCATAAATTTTTAATCTTAAATTCTAACATGTGTCATGTTTATTTTATGTAATAAGTTCGTATATAATTATGTATTGTATATAATAAATGTAAATAATTAATTATCAATTTTTCTTTTAATTGTGTGAATATTTTTAGTCTTAGCAATAGATTATTTATAGTTATTTGTTTTTATTACAACATAAATATATAGTGGTAAAAATAATGTAGGATTGTAGGTTGACATTTCATTATTAACAGATATTTCTGCTTAATTTCGCCAAATAAAATCTTAATTTTGTCATCAACCTCATTACATAATTTAAGCAATTCTAGTCCTCCATTAAAAATTTTGAAGCAAGTTTGCTCCTGATTTTAAAACTCTAAAACTTGCAAAAACTTCGTAGCATCGGTAACCGTCCTAATAGCTTGGCTGACGTCACGTTTTACTTTTTTTTCACTACAATTAATACTATCTCTGAGCTTTATTTTGCAGTGAAGTTCATTGCTAATTGATGCAACTCGTTTATCAATTCTTTGGTAACTCATTGGGTTTTTTGTTAAATTTTTACCATAATTTAATGATAACAAATCCAGTAAAATATTTTATGTAGAAATGTTTATTTCATCTAAAGCAAGGGTACGTATACATTATAAAAAAACACAAACAAATGACTGTACATTTTGTGTTGAGTTCAACATTTGCTATGAAAGTACGCAAAAGTATTAGTTTTGTCTGAAAACATATTTTAATGTTGTTTTAAGAGTCCGCCTAATGTTAATTAATCTGCAGGCAGTGATTGCCTCCGATATGCCGCTTTGAAGAGACGAATGTGCACCGTCCAAGTGACAGTACTTTTCTCATTATACTTGAGTAAGCCGAAACGCGACTAGGTCACTTTCACGAGTGTGTGTTAGAATTATTACGGTCACCGACATTTTTTTCCACGAATTATAGTATTTTATGGAAAGAGTAAAAAAGAATATCTGACCTGACCAAAGCCTAACCTGAAACAAAATTCTATTGAATAAAATGGGCCCACTGTGTGCAGCTTATTATTAATATATTTTTTTTAATAATTGGCATTGAAGCCTTCGATAAGATTTTTGTTGTTATTATTAATATTATTACATGTCGTTTACACGTATGTAGGAAGATCTTCAGTGATGAATATATTTTTTTATTGTAGCTCGGCGTATGACAACACTCCGCCTGATGTAAAGCTAGAGTGCGATCCATGAAGGAAAACAACTGCAATCACATAAATTTCTGCAGGCAGTATTCGCCTCCGCTATGCCGGCTTAAGAATAACTTCATAGGTGTTACTTTCGAATGTGGTGGTACTACCCGAGGACGGCAGACCGAGTTAATAACTATCATTAATCTGCCTACCACTGTTTATTTTTTCAGCATTAAAGCGTGCTGATGATGAAGTCTGGAATGTCAAATTGGTGAGTTTTCGGACTCCTTTAAATTTAATTAAAATAAAGAAATTTATATATTGCAAACCCGATTTTTTAAATTATTGTCAGATGAGGCAACAACAAAATTGTTCTTGTTTCTTGATGTACGAGCCATTTGTGTGATTTTGTCATTTTTTAGATGTTAAATTCAAATAAGATTGCCAAATATGCACATATCGCAAAGTTATTAATGTTAGTTATTTAGGTTTAGGTTCTGTAATATTATTTTTCAGACTCTATTTTCAGGAATAAAAAAGGTGAATTATGTGAATCATTTAATGTATTTAGCACCCGTATTTGGTTATGTTTAAACTTATAATTTAATATTTACAATAAAATTTTGACTATTTGGCATATTTTCTAAATATCTTCATTTTCACCAGCAGCACTTCTTCTTTTGGTAATGAGTTACGTGTTTAATAATGTGGATAGGATGAGGTTTCCATACTGGAACAGGTACTTCTACGTGTTTCTCAATCGGTACGTGGACCTTCTTGATAACCTCGTATGGCCTTTCAACAGGCACTGGAACTTTGCGAATAACTTCAAAAGGCACATGTCGCACTACCTCATATGGCACCGGCCTCTCTACCGCGACGTGGTGGGTCTTGTACACTGGGTATGGTACCTTTTTGTGAACCTCGACCGGGACCGGGTAGGGTTGAGGTACGGGTACTTTGATTTCTTGACGGACCGGTACAGGCACGGGATGAGGAACAGCCACTTTCACGTGACGGGTTACTTCAATAGGCACTCTCCTTACAACATTCTGTACAACTGATTGCAATTCGTATCTGGTAGACGATACTTGCGGTCTGCCGACTGTGACCGATGAACCGATAACTCTACCTCCAGCGTTGTTGCCGGGGCCGGTCAAGCCTCCCGCCGAGGGAGCTAATCCGGCGTCACCAGATCCAGAAGCTGCGAAACCTCCATTAAAACCACCATCGAGTCCACTAGGTCCAGTTCCGATTGACCCTCCATCGATAGAACCGGCACCATCTAGTAGAGCTCCACCGCCGACATGTGCACCACTAATAGATCCGCTTTCGATGATAGCTCCGCCATGACCGTGATGTCCGCTTTCAATCGCAGCTCCAGATGAAAAATGTGATCCAGAGGAGATGGCAGGTGGACCGTACGAAGTGGCTGGTGCACCATATGAAGCCGATGGAGCGTGTAAAGCTGAGCTTATATAGGAGTCATGATGATGATGACTATGAAGTTGACCAGCTCTACTGCTGCATACAAACGCCGCGGCGAGGATTAACTTAACCTGCAAAAATGGTCAAGTTCAGTATGTAATTTCTTGTTTGTAATTATTAAATTAATTAATATATGATAATAGTGTTTGATAATTATTTGAACTTACAACAAACGCCATGACTTATAGCTAATCGCTAGAAGCCAGCTCAGTCTATGTTGTTGTTCTCTGTATCGAGTTTGGATGAATTGTGAATTGATAACGTTACGTTACCACATATTTATACAAGTCAAAGATGTCGCCGTTTCGCGGTTCGCCCATGAATAAATTAAAAGCTCTTGAACAGAACGAATATTTCACATCGGTTTATTTTTAATAAAACCTTATCGTTTCTATGCAAATGTGTGGTCCGTGAAGTTAGGCAATAAAATGATGTATCTAGACAAAGCGTAGACATGACGTCTCCTGTCTCCAATTTTGGGAATATCTACGTAAGAACTAAATGCTTGCACACGGATACGATATTCCCTTATGTGATTTTTAGGTTTTTGTGTTCATTTAAATATTATGCATTAAATGCATTACGATTTCGCTAAAAATAATAACAATAACATGAAAAGAAACCTTTTAATTTACATTTAACGTAAGCTGAACTAAGTTTATATTATTTAAAAATTTAAATTATTAATATTCAATTGAATAATAACAAGACGAATTTTCCTCATTTTCATATAACTATGATATTTAATTTATTTATAAATTCAGTATAATCCCTTATTGAGATGGGCAGATACCTACTTAGCTCGCTGGTTTGCACAATAAGCCAATGGGTTTGCGTAGGAACCTATTAAATGTTTAGAAATGTATCATTTTAGATGTAGATTAATATTAAATCACAATTCAGGGTCGTCACCTGTCCTGCCACTGCAATCTTTTCAACTTACACAATACAAACGAATTAAGGTAAAATATTTAAAATCCACAAATCACTTGACAAATTGTAGTATAGATTTTTTGTCTAATTTATTTGTAGTATCGAAACGTCTGTCGTCGTTTTATTACAAGAATTAATAGAAGATCAAATAAAATAAAATAAAGTCCTTCCTTATTTATACAACTGTTTAATTTCTTTCACATCTGAATTTAATGCCAACACTAATGTTTCTTTCTTTCTTTCTTTTTTTTTTGACCTGTAATATGAATACACTCCATGTCAAGGTACTATAGAGATATGTCTGCAGACAGAAGTCTTAGCGTCATCGGCTCGAGAAGACGAATATGTACCATCAAGCAAGATGTGCAAGCATAAACATCGCTAAACGTAACTGGGTCATCATCTGTCTCTATCATTGTTGGTCCTCATAGTAGAGGCTCGTCAGTATTGGTGGCTCGCTCAACTAAATGCTTATCGGTATCTTTAGATTAATGGGCACTTTTTCGGTACAGCGGCTTAGGTCATCATATTATTTATATAATAAGTAAGAGATTCTATAAAAAATGTAAAAATACAATACAATACAATAGTCACGCCTTTTTCCCAAAGGGGTAAGCAAAATGGAAGAAAACATCTGAAAATAATATGTTTTAAATTAAATTGTCCTAAAAAGAATGAACTAGGTAATTTTATTTTACTCTTGCATAACTCTGTCACAGTAATCCCTTTAAAGTTAAATATTACACAACATCATTCATATTATTATTAATCGATGCAAATTTCGTTACCATAGTGAAACCGGATCCATTTCGAAGACGATCCGACATTTCACAACTAAATAAATCGAGTTTTTCTTATGTTTTGATCAGAAATATACCTACTGTGACCGACTTTTTTGTTCTAGCATCTTCCGCTTATGTCATAGTTTATCATTTAAATAATTTACATATGTTTATTATTTATTTGTGAGTTAAATAAGTAGGTTTTAATCTAGTTTGTCAAATTCCTGCGCTAGATCTTTGTGTAAAACTTCAGCATCCTCAATTGAACTGACGTAGTTCGCAATTGGAATTTAAGCAACATGTATTGGACTATTGCGGGCATTACAAATTCCTAGACATTCTTAGATAATCAGGCTTGAAGGTACAGCAAAAATTATTGGTATTAAATGTTCTTTTGTTTCCTAAAAACAAGCTTTTAGCATACATTGTTCAGACAATCAATAAAGCATCGAGTTATTTAAATTGCTTAAATATTGGATGTATTCCACACACTCGCATACATATACATACACACACTACAGCTAATTTTTAATCTTATTTAAGTTTAAGTTTTAAGTTAAGTTTAGGTCGAGCACTGCCATGGGAGTTACAGTCGCCAGACTAGTTTTAATGGCAGTGCATCTTGTACTCAGGACCAAATAAATAAATAAATAAATTTATCTATCTCAATAATGGGGTAAATATCAGTTTATATAGTCACGCCTTTAGTCGCACAGGGACAGGCAGAGACAATAATGCATGTGAATTTGTGAATTTTCTTTACTCTTTCTTCACCATATTTTAACTACAAATTTTCTAGAAATATTAATTTTAATATTTCTTCATTCATTGTAATCTCCTGATTCTTCTCCAAGCATCAGCTACGCGTATTGACTTTTTTTTTTCATGGGTTAACTCGAAAAATAAATCAGTCATCGAGGAAAATTGCATTATTTTATTTTAATTATCATCTAGTAGCGTGTTTTATTTTAGCAAATTATTATATTAAAACTCATATAATAGTATATAATCTTATTTTTAGATTTTGTTATTTCTCTGATTGAAATTGGTTAGATTTTTTTCTAATATAAAATAGAAAAATATAACCCTATAACAAATAACAAACAAAAGCTTCAATATAAAACAAAATTTTTATTGTTCTTTACCGAATGTTGTTTAGTTTATACCTACATAGAATCAGTTACACTTGATATCATGCAAATGCAGATACCTATAGTTTTATTTTGGGGTTGCAAAGAGAAAAAAAAGGTAATAATAATCTTTGGATTTTTTTTATTTAAAATGTTTACCTACTATTTACACAACAAAATAGACCTCTGAATACAAACGGCAATCGACTAATTAATGACTTAGCTATCACCCTTATTCTGCAGCCTATCGATGAGCTCGTGAAACATGCAGTGAAACTTATTTACAATAGATGAGACTAGTAAAGATAAAAAATATTATGCGTCCCTATATTACTGTCCTACCATCCGTGGCCGTGCCCGTGATGATGACCGTGCCAACCGTGACTTTCGATAACTTTGTGATGGACGGTCTTGACAACAGGCACCGGATAGCTCTTCACGACATGTACAGGAACTTTCACGAGCTTCACGACCGGGACCTTCACGATCTTCTCGACGGGTACGGGGTGCTCTACTGGCACGTGCACGACCCTCTCCACTGGCACTTTCACGACCTTCTCCACTGGGTATGGGACGGGTTTGTCTACTTTAACTGTGTTGATATGTACTACTGGAACTGGGATATTCTTCACGACTGGAACTTGGACCGGGTAGGGCTGGGGTACTGGTATATGCACAGGATGTGGAACTGGAACTGGGACGGGTTGGGGAACGTGAACGGTCACTTGTCTGTATACGTGGTAAGGCTCGTCGCGTACACGGTATTGTGTGGGAGCTCCATTATTATTAGCCAATCCGTGAATTTCATTAATAACTGGAGCTTTAGGGCCAGGTGGGGGAGCTTCGCCTCCTGGACCGGATCCGATTGCACCACCCCCGCTGGGACCGCTGATGATTCCACCACTAGCTAATCCACCGCCGAATCCGCCAAATCCTCCGTGAGATCCTGAATATGTTGCTGAGGGCAATGATCCAGCGGCGTAACTAGATGGTGCATAACTCGAATGGGATGATTCAATGAGGCCACCACCTGTTGATCCATGACCGCCGTCATAATGTCCATGATCATGATGGCCGTGCAAGAATCCCGCACGAGCGCTACAGATAAGGGTGGCAACGAATGCCAATTTGATCTGTAAATAGATTTTAAATATTTGTATTTTTTTTTATTATCATTATTTTTGTTATTATTTATTACTTACAAAAGCGGCCATGTTAGTAGCTAACCGCTAGCCACAGTATGCTGTTGTGTATTCTACAACGACGGCAGTTTGTTTGTGTTCATCCAATACTTTTCATCTTATTTATATTAATGATCTCCACCGCTGCGATAAAGTTAAAAGAATGAGTGAGAAACTGGTTTCGGTTACATCTTTCCTTTTCTATCGGAACTACCTAATAGTGACGAAAAGTGTCTAAATTAATTCAATGGATTACTTAAGAGCCAACAAAATGTCGAGGAGACAGTTCGGCTAATATTATAAATATTAATTTCTTAAATGTGCTAGAAAAAAAAGCCATGATAAATGTTGAAGTTACACGGAAATTTAGTTGCAACATGGATATTAATAGAAAATTATTGAAAATCTAGTACATTTGTCAGCTTTTATGAATGTTAATTCGATCATGCAAATTAGGCGCGTGGTTTCGTGTAGTAGAATGTACCTACAGAATGTACCTTTTCGTTTACAGAAGTGGTAAGCAGACTGATGCTGACTGATACAGTATGTCAACTTGGAGCTTTACAGCCATGCAGTGTCAGAAGATCAGCATGGTGCACGTTCGCCTCCTCAAAGCCTGTTGGTAGCAGTTGTTTTCGCTCATGGAGTGTTCTTTAGCCCTTATGTCGAGTGGAGTATCGTATATGTCTACAGTATTTAGCACATAAATTAAAATTTGAGGGCTGTTGCTAATTAAATGTCGACAACATTTAATCTGTCACTGAATGTGACAGTGAAGTGACCTTGTCGCGTTTCGGGAATAGTTTGAAAGTAGCCAGGTATAAGAGAGGAGTATGCACTGTCAATCTAGATGGTACATGCTCGTCTCCTCAAGCCGGCATAGTGGAGGCGACTGCAGCCCGTAGAGATATCTCTGTGGTAGCAGTTGTTTCCATTCATGGACCGCACTCTAGCTTTACATCAGGCGGAGTGTTGTCACATGTCGAGCTACAATAAAAAAAAAAAAAAAAAAAAAAAAAAGAATATAATCGATATCTACAAAGGTATACGAGTAGGTGTACTAAATCTATTTAATCCCTTTGAACCTCAGGCGAGGTAAATTTATGGTAGATTCAGTTTACCTTTTCTAGAAAATGACCTGCGATTATATCTACATTTCTACTATAGACATTATTATAATTTATGCAAATACACAATATTATGTTGAAACTTTAAACATCTGGTTAAAATTGCGACGTTTATCGCATATCTTAAACTTGATTTGTTGATTAATCGTCATCAAAATACATTTTGTCATCGAATAGAGCTTTTGCTTCTAACTGAAACATTACCTTTCTTTAGGTAGGTAGACTGATGATGGTTATTAGCCCAGTCTGCCGTCTTGGTGTAGTATTTGGGACTAGGTTGGTGGTATAATGAGAGAAGTGAACACTATCAACCTGACTCTCTATTCGTCGTGTCTTCAAGCCGATATAGCGGTAGCAATTGTTTTCGCTCTTGAATTGCGCTCTAAAATGCTCTAATTAGATGACCTACAAAGAGTGGTAGGCAGACTGATGATGGTTATTTGCACTGTCTACCGTCCTGGGGTAGTACCACCACTTTCGAATGTAACGCCCGTGAAGTGACTTTGTCGCGTTTCGGGAATAGTTTGAAAGTAGCCAGGTATAACGAGAGGAATGTGCACTGTCAATCAAGGATGGTACATGCTCGTCTCCTCAAGCCGGCATAGTGGAGGCGACTGCTACCCACAGGTTTCTCTGTAGTAGCAGTTGTTTCCATTCATGGACCGCACTCTAGCTTTACATCAGGCGGAGTGTTGTCACATGCCGAGCTAGAATAAAAAAAAACAACTTTTTAACCTACATACGTACATGTATTAAATACTAACTTGGTACTTCTAACATAGGCATGGAGATAACAAAGTTACATTCGTACCGGCCGAAATTGTAGGACTTAAACATTACACGGGGGTGGTCGAAACAATGTTTAGAACAATATCACTTTTAAATTATGAATGAAAAGAAAAGAATACGTCAAGAAATAAAACGAAGAACTTAAATAAATAATTATATCAAATTTCTATATAAAATACAATAAAGCATGATAAAGTTTTTATAAATACAACTCTATCACAAGCTAAAATTTAATTTATTCCTAAATGAAGATGTTGCGTTTGAGTTCGATAAATAATTCCACTGCTCTAAATATAAACTCTTAAGAAATTCTAATAAAATGATCTGATTTACTATCTGAATTAAGTATTAATAAATTACAGCATCCAAGGATTATTGTTTTGAAGAAACGAAATCCTTAACAGATGAATATTTGAGTTGTCAATCAATTAATTGATAAATACTGTAATAAATAAATGCTATACTATGATTCGTATTTTACTCCATTCCAATTACGACATACAGGTGAATTTTTCAAGTGGGCTTTCATGGCTAAATCTGAAACTAGCAAATAAATTTTCAAGAATTTTTAAATTTTAAAGCCAAGAATCGAACTCATTTATTTTGAAAAATAAAACTCATACTGTGTTATTGCACCATCTGATAGTGTCTCAAATAAGGATCAAATTCTGGGAAGTAATGATATACGACAAACCAAAGGAAAGTGTTGATTTTTAACAAAATAATGTATAGGCAAAAACAATAGACTTTTAAAAGATTAGATTACTCATTGTTTAAATCTAGCTTTCGAATGTAACACCCGTGAAGCGATAGGTATAGTGCACTGTTAACCTGGATGGTGCACATTCGTCTCCTCAAGCCGGCATAGACGAGGCAATTTCTCTTTAGTAGCAATGTTTCCGTTCATAGGCCGCACTCTAGGTTAACATCAGGCCGAGCTACAATAAAAAAATCTATTGTGCAGACTGGGTATAATAAAGTATTGTATTAGGAAGGCGTGACAATTGTATTGTATTGTATTAGGTAATTATCGAAGCGAAGAAAGCGTTGCGTGCGTTCTGATCGAACGTCTGATCATTATAACATTGATTTACTATAATTATGATAACATTTAGTAAAACTTTAATGCTTGAAGCACGCCATAAATTATTGTGATTTCACACATTTTGCATTATTTAAAGTGATAAATATGATATCATGCTACACAATCACATTACATTTATTACATCTATTATAAATATAATTAGGGAAAATTATTCATTTAAGTACAATTTCTCTTGAAATAACAAAAAAAAATTGATTGGTCTTTTTTATATTTAAAAAAAGGAATTAAAAAAATTAATTTGTTTTTATATATTATATTTTATTACAAGCTACAATCTTTAATATTAACAACAACACAGGAGCCCTAAAAATGAAAATATATATTTTTAATAAAATACAAATAATTTGAAACCCTATAACATACCAAAGGTAACAAGTAAAAACATAAATTATTGTTAAAGTTAAAAGTACACACAATACAAAATAAATATTTACAAAAAAAAAAACTTAATCAAACGAATTTGTAGCTGTAACGTTAATACTTAGGGCCGGTAACTCAATTCAGACTTAAACTAGTAAACTAAGGGAATTTAATAGACCACACAGGGCATGAGAAAAATCAATCTATAAACCAAGAATCAAACCAATCCATAAAACTAGTCGAATACGCAAGTTAATCCAATGAGTGAGTGGTGAGAGAAGGCATTGGCGCCGAATCTTAAAACTCATTCTAATTTAATGGATTGGCTTGACTAATGGCTTGAAGACATTTCATTAGATTGGATTGTCTGTATTTACTTTACGTCAATGTTGAGTTTACTTATTGGATCGATCTTAGGCACTATCCTAAGAAAACGACATAGATCTTATTTTAGATCAAGAATTGCAGGATAATCTTATAATAATGAAAGGATTGAATTACCGGAAACTTATATTTATATCATTTAACAAAATATTTACATAATCTTATATCATCTTATAATTTTCAATGAAAATTCAAGACGCAATACACAACAGTAAAAACCAAGCGTTTCCTAATCGCCTTGAATTTTCCTTGAATATAATTTGTTCCTTAAATGTTAATAATAAATGCCAAATTTTGCTCAAACCTCAAAATTTTGTGAAATCTATTACTTAAAACTACTTAAGTATTTGTGGTACTGGTAATGTATTATAAATTATAATAAATTATTATAGGTACATTGTACAAATAGTAAAAGGTTAAGAAATCTTATTCAGGAAAGACTTCATTATGTAGAACTTAAGTTTTAATTTATGAGCTTTTTTTCTCTTCAACAACATCAGACTTTTCTTGAGCAACTGGTGCAGGCGGTTTCAATAGAAGAGGTACAGGAGTCTCTACTTCAGATGGAACTGGATTACTTTCAGCTTCAAACAAAGGCTCAGTATTTAGTATTCTTGAGTTCTTAGGCTTTAAAAGTCTTCTTCTGCGACCACGTCTCTCACCTTTATTGTACGACATTCTACTTCTAGAAGAATGGGGAGGAGGAGGTTTTAGAAGAGGATATGGTTCATCTACAACATGCTTATGATATTTCCTAGGATGCGAATGACGACTGGGTAAAGAATTGGGATGCCTCGGCCCGTTCGGTAGTCTATGCTCTCTAATATTAAATAACGTTTTTGGACGATCTTCATAATTGTTATGTGCTATCACATCTTCTCCGTGTGCTGTCAGTTCAGTGTCACCATCAACTTCGCGAACATTAGGGGAGTCATCTTGTTCCATAACTGCTCCTATAGGGTGAGTGTTCGAAGACTCCGCGATTGGCAAAATGCTTTCTTCTTCTTCTTGACTTCTAGAATATTTTACTTGACCTTGATACGGATATCGCGCAGCACCATAAGGATCAGTATATATATTTCCAATTGCACTTAGCCCATCAGATAACGGAGCGAAATTGCCATAATTATCATTCTTGATAAGTAAATGTTGTAGAGTCGACATGTCTAATTTTAACGGCATCGGCTTATTAAATTGTTCCCTTAGAGTACCTAAATGGGTTTCGTCAACTGTAGGTTTACCTTTCAACATTTCTGCCACTAACTTTAGATCCACATTGAAAGGATTAGCTACTCTAAAACCATGTATCGTCGAGAGAGGTCCCGCTGACTGAGGATCTATTTCGCCTGGTCTATTATAATTCAAGGCCGCTTGTTTACTTAATAGAAGCTTATTTAAAAGGCTTACATCTATTTGATGACTGCCTACATTTTGATTAATCCGTGTTGGTATTGGCTGAGGGATTGAAGCATGGTCGAAGTTATTATTATGCAATTTGAGGGCATCGCTAGTTAGACCTTGTGTAAAACGATGAGGAATATCATTTAATTTAAGAATACTTGCAATATCAGATGGCTGCTGTTGCACTGGACGTTGGATTGCTTGTTGAATGTTGTTTGGTGGCTGAAGATCGCTGTATCCGCTAGTAGAAACATAACTCACCTGCTGTGGTGAACCTTCAGCGTAACGTTTTGTATCAGAATATTGTTGATTATATGCTGAATCTTGTAGGTTCTGTTTATTATAGAAGGCTATATTTTGCTCAAGTTGCTTTACACCTTCATGTATATTATCTTCTGGTTTACTTTTAATATTAAAGCTATATCCTGTATTTTTATCTTTATAAAATGAATCAGCCAATGGACGATAAGCCTGTTTCAGGGTTTGTTCAATTTGATCTTTTTGATAACTTGAAATATATCTATTGTTATTATCCAAGCTAGAGATTGTGGCTTCATTGTTAGGCACAACATTCGATACATCTATTGGCACAATATTTTTTAATGCTTTTGCATGATCAAATGGTAGTTTTGTCTTTGAATCACTTTCTCTAGAATTTGCGTAGAAATACGGAGATGCAGTTATTAAATCTGAGGGATTATTTCCATATATGTAAGAATTTACATTTGAATTATCTGCGATATACTTTGTCTTGTGCTTATCAGTATTTCCATAAAAGGTAGATACAATATTGGACTGCCCGTTACCACTGGCACCATTAGCAGTAAAGCTAGGCGCATAATTGTTCAAATAATAATGTTCATTCAACCTTCCTGGATGTTGTTGTTTCATATTTTCTTGTGCCTTAGCAGCGGCTTTTGCGAATTCCTGAGCCTCTTGTTCAGATTTTGCATTTTGGGAAATTACATCAGGTGATATACGGCTATAAGCAAAAGACGGTTGCTGTTTATGCTGTTCCATCTGATAACTGCCTTGTGCCATTGGATTGTCAGATTGTAGCGCCACTATGTGCTGTCTATTATAAGGAGAATAACTTGTAGGGCCATAACTGTCAATGAGGGACTTTTTTCCTGCTAACTTCCATCCGTAGTCACCGTGTGAATAAATTTCTGGCTGCCCTGTTTCATGCTCCAAATCACGTGTTCTAGATTTAATGTTATTATAAAATTGGTAATCAGGTTGTACAAAATTCATGTACATATTATTAGCTGCAGCCATGTTTCCTATGCGATGTGTTTCTGAATTAGCGTTGTCTGCATTCGATTCTTGTCTCAATTGCTGCTGCTGATTTTCGTTGTTTTGATATTGAGAATAAACTTCTTGCAGGGATTTTGACAATGAGTTCACTCCCGCATTCATATTGTTTTGCCATACATCTCTTATTGAGTCTGGGTATGGTGTTGAACTTGGAGGAGCTAGTGTTGTTGATGACACTTCATTCTGATATGATTGTCCGTTAGGATAACGGATACCATTAGCGCCATTATCATAGTGATCAATTTGAAGTTTTTTATTTGATTCATTCATATCATAGCTCATACTGTTACTCATCGTGCTACCGCGATTATTATAATCAGGAGAACCAGTTTGGAATACGTTAACGGGTGATGAAACGTATTGTGATATACTCGATTGACTAGAAATATATGGAGATGAACTCGAAACATAGGATTGGGTGTTAGAAGGTGTGGCAACATACTGGCTATTTGGCATAGCTGTTGACACATATGGTGGAACAGGGGATTGACTCATGGGAGTACTTTGAGCGCTATCAGACATGTATGAATTTTGCTGTGAAAGATATTGATAGTTATTGGGACTGCCTTGATACGCTTGCGCTTGAGGTACTTTTGACTCTATCTGATTCGATGCTTGTGTTCCTTCATAGGCCTGATTATTTGTATTATATTGATATTGTGGCTGGGGCTGTGGTGTAACAGTATAACTGGGTTGAGGTGATGGCGTCGAGAATTGTTGCAAATATTGACTCTCAGCTCTCATTTGCTGCAGGAATTCTTCTGGAGGCAGAGAGTACTGCATAGAAGCATACTGGTTACTAGCCCCCGAAGCGCTATCCTGCGAACTGAAGGCCTCAGGTTCGCGGTCATTGTTCTGTTCTAAATTTCTTTGAAATGGATTTTTTATGTGAAAAATTTTTCTTCTGGTCTCACTCCGACCGTGATTGATGCGATGATAATCTTCTAGTTTTTCTGGCTCTTCGGTTAAATGATATTGAACACTAACGGAACTAACAGAATGTTCATTTTTAGTCGGATCTCTTTGTACCACATTTGTGCTGTAACTAGTAATAGTTTCGTACTGGCCATCGTTAGCAGACAGTTGTTGCAGCCGCAAGATATCTTGTTCGCTGAACCCTTCCTGGCAACTAGTATATCCAATAAGGAGTACTATTCCTAGTAACCGTATCTGAAATTAAAAAGAAAATATATTGAAAAACAAAAGCATTAAATAACTATAAATATTATAACTATCATTAAGCTACACATAACAAGGAAGATATTACGAAGCGTTAAGTTTACGACAACATAGGTCTAGACCAGTCAACATTCTACGAGTTAAACTAATGACTACAAGTTAACCTCCTGTTATTTCTTTAACAAGCTCTCTCTTGCCCTAAGGTCTAGGCTCATCACATAACAGGATAGGTTTTGCCTTTAGCTCAGCAATTGTAATTACACTTTCACGGATAAAATCATCATTCCTAATATAGAATTTTGCAGCTAAAAGTGAAAACTGATTAATATTCTTGATTTCATAATTACTATAGCGATTACCTACTTGTATTCGATGTTATGTTATCAGTTTTAAATGTTAGCTCAGATTTGATTATGCTATTAAGTTTAATAATGTAACTGGTTTTATAAATATTTATACTTTTTTTTAATAAACCTAAAAGAAGAAATAATTCATGTTCAATGTAAAGTAGAACTGAAAAAACCTTAGTATGCATACAATATCATTTGCAATGTATGAAAGTAACAGTGCATTTTAATATATTTGAAAAGCGACTGTGACCAAATTGGCAAGATGCGGGCGCGCCACCCAATCCTATTGACAATCTTTATTGATAAAATTCCTGTTCTAGTTCTATCACTAGCGAACAAACAAACAAACCCCGAAGCCTTCCCTAATAAACAGAGCAAGATTTTTTGAATTAGAACTGGTAGTTCCGAAATGCTACGAAACAATATTCTCAGTGTAATTTACAACGATAAGATGTTGTTTGCGTACTCAATTAAGTATCTAATTTGTTGACACGAAGGTATTAAAGCGCATAATGGAATATGAACAATATTCATGCTTTGAAAGAAAAATTTTGATATGAGTTTAATTCGACGATATCACGGTAGTCGGTTACGAGGTATGCGTCGGCAGATAGTGACAAGACGAGTGCCCAAGCCCGTGACGGACGCTTTCCTTGCATTTTCCAGTTTTTTACATTCATGTTGAATCGATGATGATGATGTTTTCAGGAATTTCTGATTATCCGTAAATATTTTTATACTTATACAAATAATCATTTAGTTGTTTAATACTGTATAACTAATGTTATTATATTGAGTAGTCGTGATCTACCAGTAAAGGCATGAGCTCACGATTTGTGTGACACGTATGCAAATCTCACTTTGGTCGCTCAGTATCTGTGATACAAGTACTAGCTAGCTCACATCCGTCTCTCTACCGATATAAGTAACTATGGAGCGCCAACGATTTTTCTCTCTATCAAGTAAGATGAGTCAGACATTTCAATACGGTTGGGGGATAAAAATATACTTACACATCTATAATACAATATAGTATACATTTTTTATTCTCCTGTAACAGTCTCCAGGCTTGTACGAGAGGAATTCATTTTATGTTAATCGTGGTAATATCATAATAATTTTCCTTGCATTAAAGATCAAATTGATTATCAAATAGGTTAATTTTCAATAACATTGTATTAAAGACATAACTACCTCACGTAAGCACCGATTACACAATCAAAAGTAAAGTTCGAACAACGTAGCACCTGTCTTAGGTTTTCACATTAAATATCCTGTACCAGTATTGAAAGTGAACTTCTCACCCGGAGGCTTGTGGGAAAAGGCTTTCACTGCGCATTGGGGTTAGAGGGCGAGCGTGTGGGCGGAATATAAGAACCTATCCGTTTGTTGCCGCCTATTGTTTTATTATTATCTATTATTCGAAGTTTAGATAAGTTTAGTTTAGTTTTTAGTATTTTTTTAGATAGTTTTGTACATGTTTTGCTCACTATTTTGGGCTACAGTACAGTACTAACCTATGTAATGTTTAACTGCAAATGTAAGCACTGTAGCCTGTAACAGTGCCTAATAAGTAAATTTTGAGTTAAAAAATCCTTTTAATATTTTTTAGGAAAACTTCTTATTCTTAATAAAGCTCTCGACGGAATTTAGAGTGGAAAATGTAAACAAACGTTCTTTTATTTGCCCAGACCTAACTGGATAATATTCCACGGGTCTACGACAAAATCAAAAATAATTTAAAACTGATAACCATTCATCCACAAAATCCAACCAATCTACAAAACCATCATCTACAAAATCCCACCAAAACTCCTTTGTATGTCTTTATAAGTTAGATGATGAAAAATTGTTTAGAAGTGTCCAATATAGGTGTGTTCGTGTAGACTAAACTATAATAATTGAATTAATTGTGTTTCTAATTATAATAACACCGTTATATCTTATAAAAAATGTCATTATAGAAGTCAATAGGTAATGACCTCTCGTTATGCAGATTAAAGAAATTCAATTTCGAAATGTTACACAATATTATGTTTATGAGTTTTCAAAACATGACAATTTTTAAAAAGGAAGTTGAATTATTTAACATTATTACATTATAATGAAAATTGAATAGAACAATCAACAAGCGCTTCTTAGCGCCGCTGGATGCCGCTGACCATATCAAAATTCTATCATCTATCTTTCCATTGGCAACCCTTCTAACTATGGAGTTGATGTTATTTATAATTACTAATGTTTTTAATCACAATTAATGCTAAAAAGGTTCTACTTTTCAGTTGAATCTATTGCTAACAGACAAAGTTTATATTAATTATCAAAATTTATTATTTATAAAAATTAATTAATTATAATGCTATTAATAGATTTGATGAAAATTAAATTTAAAAAAAAAGTTAAATTTCTATCACTTCATGACTGCTTATCATGATATAATTTGACAGAATATGACAGAAAATAAGATTAGATAGCATATTTACTATTCTATCAATTGTATCGAATCTATGACGAGACTCTTTAGTGGACAGTCGCCCTTACTCAGATCGCATCAGACATTGTTGAAGGTATTTGTCAAACATAATATTTCTAAGATTAAAATGGTATAATGTTTAAACATTAACTCGTCAGTAATTGCATCAACTCGTGACTGTTCCCATGCCTGCGCTACGTTCAACTTAAGGCCAAGGGTCATAGCGACAAGCCACAAGCTCCGTATAAATCAATGAAGCGAAGATGCACCGTTTCTCTGCCCTTTAGTGGTCACGATGCAGTTTCTCCGTGAGCGCACCCGACCGACCACATAAGCGAAAGTTGTCGACCGCTTCTGAACACGATGTGCACTGTCGCTTTTAATGATCTGGTTGGGGGATTACCTTCTTCCTAGTGCAGCCTTCAGGTCTATGACATTGATGTAGTGTGGGATGGGAGTGTGGGGTAATTTGTACATATGTATTTATAGTTATGTATTATCACTTTATATTATTAGAAATGTGTTAGGTTGAGTTTCTTGTGGCTTCTTTCTCGAGAGGGCCGTTCCGAAGTCACGTGTTTATTCTATCGCGACCATTCATGAGTGCCATATTTGTCGCCTATTAAGAATAATCAGGGGCGGACTAAGGCCTAGGCACGTGCCTAGGGCCCGTAATTTTTGAGGCCCGAAAATTACGTTTTTACGAAACGCAAAGTATGTATCAGGCCCGGAATTACAATGTTGGCTAGGGCCCGCTTTAATCTAAGTGTGCCACTGTAAATAATGATTTTAAATTTCATACAGGTGTTTATATGTTCTTGAAACATTTATTTGACTGCGAATTTTAGTAGTTTTATTTAATTTTTATTTCAGGTTTTCTTTAATAGCAGCTGGACATATTAGTCCATGAGTGGAAACAACTGCTACAGAGAAATGTCTGCTGGCAGTAGTCGCCTTCGCTATGCCGGCCGGTGTCCCATCTATTAACAGGACATCTATCACGTTCCTCTCATTTTACACCAGTATGAGTAGTTTTTGTTAAAGAATATTTTAATAAAATGTAAAACTTTCGATTTCATTGGCTTTTCGAGATTTCGAGAAATTTTATTGAAATAATCTATCGTAACTTCGATAACTTGAAAGGGAAAGTCCATTATTATTGTTGTTACTTGCATTACCTAGATTTATTGCATAAAAGATTGACGTGACCGATGGCGCGTTTCGGTACATTCATTCGACCTGGAATTTGTAGGGACATATTATATAATTTTATACATTATCTTTGACATTTATGGGCTATAAAATTTATTATTCTAGTCTACATCTTTCGGTTGCCTAATTCTTATATAAAAATTTTGGTTTATATTATTTTTAATTGGTTATTTTAGTGCATATGCTAAAGAGATAAGGACTATTTTCAATTTTCATATATTTTCAAAAGCTTTCATTTTTTTATTATTTTATATGGTTTCGTAGATCCTATAATAAATAATATCAAATACATATAGATAAATATACAATGCCCTGACCTTAAACTAAGACACCCTGTACTATGGGTATCAGGACAAGGACAACGTAAGCCATAAGCCCAGACCTAAAACAAATACCTAACTAATTTTAAAAAAAAATATATCCTATTTATAAAATTAATAAATATTTGTTTGGTTCGGGAATTGAACCGACAACAGACTGGCGCCCTAACCACTGCCACTAAGGTTTTTTAATCCCTGTACTAAGCTAGTGCTTGTATCACAGGCACTGAGCGATCAAAGTATTTTGGTACATTGGTAACAGTCAAAATTTAGCGAGGTTTGAACACGGGGTCTCATCGACCGTGAGGTCCGTTCTCTACCACTAGACCACGGCCGCTCTAAATATAATACACAAAAAATATATTATATTTCTCATTAAATCTAAATGTGAATCAATTAACGCTTTAAAGTTGTCAATCAAAAAGCTTTATATTACAGCTAATGTCGCCGTTTACGACTTAATGATCTCTTACAAACCAATTGATTGTGTATCGGTGCGTAATGCTTCTTGAGAAGTAATCAATTATACCGCTCGATTAAGTCGTGACTATGTGATTTATAATGTTACCAGCTATCTGGTCAACGAACTTTTCATATATGAAGATCATGACGAGTTTTGGCGGCCAATTGGAGACATTTGATTATCTGTTTTGAATTATTGTCCTAAACTTGCGTTTCTTTGAGTGTTAATGTGTAATAATGGTGGATTATTAACTATTAAGTGTTTGTGAACGTGCGTGAGTGCAGGCAAACAATTCAAAAGAAGAGGACCAATGTTTTCATTTGATGCAAATTCGTGATATTGACACTGGCAAATTTTTATAATTCCATAAAAAGAAAAAAGAAAGATCATGATTAGGTATTAAATTGTATAATATTGTAAATATTCCTCTTTTTTTTAATAACTCATAAAAAAAAATACTGCGGCCCTAATCTTTACAATCTCGATCAAGTGATGTGTTGCGCCGATCTTCTTACTAAATATATATTTTGACGTTTCTTGTCTTTGATGCGTTTCGATTTGAAACTTTAAATACTCTACATTAAAGCCCGACACGGCGCGCAGCGTCAGGCCACTCGAGATTGGTAAGGTGCAAAAATATTACCCAAAAAAAAAACAACTAAGCAATAAATAAGCAATAATTAAAGAAAGCAAATAAATTCGGTTTATTAGATTTTATTAAACCCATAATGTATACAATTTTTACTAATCGCAATTAACTAATTAACACATGACTTATTTTTAATTTATTGACCGTTGATAGTTCTTTTATCGCAATAAAATATTTTTGTGTGTAATCCGCTTTATTTGTATTGTAAATATAAGTATATTTTTAGATTTTTATTGAATAGGATAACTTCTTAATTCTAGTTTATTATTGAATTTTAAAATAAATACTTACCACCCGTACTACAGTCTTCATGTTAAAGTCGTCAACAGCACAAACACAAAAGTTCAGTCCTTATTAAAAAAACGTTTTCAATAATAATTAGGACGCACCATTCTTTTTAAATTTAGAACTTCACTTTCGCGCTTTTACACCATTTTTAACAGTTACTTTTTTATGATTCGAAGAAGACGGCGATATTCTGAAACTAGGGGGTTGTATTCTAGTATGTGTTCTGGCAGCAAATGAAGTTCAAGGCTAGTTAGCATTAGGTTTATATACGGGGGTAGCGGAGCGTGGAATTTGTATATGTGTGCGTGGTTGCAGTGGGCGCAGTTGCATCTAGTTGCAGCTATACACACACTATGATCCGTGTATGTGCAAGCACAGATGGATCTCAAAATTCTTTAAAACTTTTTCTTCATACAAATAATGGTTTTAGAAAATACATATATTTTCCTTATATTAGGTTTGAATCGTACATTTCTTATCTAAGTACATTAAAAAGGTCTTAATGTGAGACGAAAATAAACGCGATAATAAGCCACATTTTAAAGTAATTACATACAATTATTTTATTATTAAGTTGTAATTAAATCTTTTTAATAATCGCGAATTTCAATAATTTTAATTACAACTTTATATCGTTTGAAATTGATTTAAAAAAAAAAATATTTTTAAAGATTGAGATCCACTGTGTGTTTACTTCGTCAAGAAATTATCTCAGTACATTTTACACGCCGAGCTTTATTATTATTTAAGCAATTCAATATACTCTTAATTGTTTGAAAAACATACAATTTATTTATTGTAGCTCGGCGTATTGACAACACTCCGCCTAATTTAAAGCTCGAGTGCGATCCTTGAACGGAAACAACTGCCACTACAGATAAATTTGTACAGATAGCAGTCGCCTCCGCTGTGCCTGCTTGATCCAGCTGCAACCATCCAGATTGACAGTGCACACTCCTCTCGTTATGCCTGGCTACTTTCAAACTATTTCCGAAACGCGACAAGGTCACTTCACGGGTGTTACATTCTAAAGTGGTGGTACTACCCCAGGACGGCAGACTGGACAAATAACCATCATCAGTCTATCTACCACTCTTTAACAGTGTCTATAGGCACTGAGAGACCAAAGTACATATAACAAAGTTACATTAAGTTAATGTCGACACTGATTTAGCAGACAATTTAATAGGTCAAATAGAAAAGTTTTTTTGACTAGAAAAATTTAGAAGTAGTAAGTAGGCTCACGAAGTATTATTTTTAGTTTTGTTCGATCCAAGAATAATTTTCGTCTATCAATAAATACATCACTTCGTTTCACATTACCTAAGAGTATGCCCCCTGATTTTTGACCTGCAATTTTTGTGCTAGTTTTTGCATCTGAGGATGGTCTATAAATACGGACTTAGGGTTGCTACAATAACAATTGATTCTGATTAATTAAGAAATGTAAATTATTTTTTATCGTTAAGTATTTAATTTAGCTTTAATTAGACATGCAGTTGCTCTTTATTAATTATTTCAGGCGGCTTTATCTTAGTATAAGTAAATATACCAAAAAGAAAAAGAAATATTAGAAAAGCGCAATGATATTTTAGTACTTACATCAGGTTACCTAAAAGATGAGTATAACATTATTATAATATTATGATTATGCGTAGCCTGCAGGGTACGTAGATTCATCTTACTTTCATTATAAACTTCCGAGAGCATAAAGTGCCTCTCGTGCAAACGCCCTATACATAAATAAGGCTACTATTCATTTTATAAACAATAAATACTTGGTTTCTATTAAAAATTTATTCGTAGTACCAGTTACTTCCGTTCATGGACCGCACTCTAGAATCAGATGATGTTTTATCATATGTCGAGCTACAATAAAAAAATTGTTTTAGTATATTTTAAAGTGTAAATGTGCAATTATGTCTTCCTTTTAGCATGTCTAAATAAATAAATTATGATTGTTACAACTGAGGTTTTTTTTTGTTAAATTTTCATCATAATTTAATAATAATAATTTTATTCAGTTACACAATATTTAACAGTAACACAGTTACGCAAACGGTGAGTCCTATTTCCATTATTTTAGATGTCTTTGCATGTGTGCCAAGTGCCAACCAATATTCACCCCTATTTTCTAAATACAGTCCACTTAGCTCACACAGTTACAAATCGGTGTTTAAAGTTTTATTAATGGCAGCCTTGCAGTACAGGAAGTTTAGGTCCTAGGCACCAAGACCACTGGTTTACGATTCCTGATACCTTAGAGAGAATCTTGCATTTGTACCGCACCCACATTGAAGTCAATTAATGATTGAAATAAAGTGAAAGTATTTAAAAGAATTACCAATTTAATTTTTCACAAAATGGTTTTATTTGCATTTCTACTATTGTGTTAAATGAAAAATATATCGTAATAAATATATCGATAAAAACTATATCGTAATTACGAAAATAACCGAGACTGATATACTTCACTTGTTCAATTGTATCCAAAGAGAGATTATTTTCTTCATCATAGAAATTATCCATAGTATACTAAATAAAAAGTATTTAGAACTAATTAAATGTCTAGAATTGAAGGATTTTTAATTTTATCATTATATATATATATTTGTAAGAAATGTGTTTATTTATCAAGAACAAGTTACGTTTTACTATATATTCATACCAATCAGTACCAATTAAATTAATAGTACTTGTATTGCAAACGAACTTGGAATATTTTAATGAACCTGCACCTGAGACGAGATAAACTAAGACTTTGATTAAATTTCTTTTTAGAAATATTAAGCGCTATCTCTGTGCAAAAAAAAATATTTTAAAAAATATGTATTTAAAAAATTATATTTTAAATAATAGTTTATTTTTACCTTGTATTAAAATACCAACCGAAAATTTAACGACATCATTATCAATTGTCAGGCCCTTTTTCCATAGAGAAAATTTGTCGTTTATTTTTATTTTTAATTATCTATTTTAACTTGTCATAATTTTTAAATTTATCTCATTTTAATTATAATTTCGGGCTATGTAATTATTAGAATAATGTTTGCTTATAAATATATAAATATCTTTAAGTAAAAATAACAAACTATTTTTTAATTTAATTTTATTTATTAATATTTATTAATTTAATTTTAATAAGATATTTTAATTAAAAAGGGTCTTTAATAAACCTATAAACAAGCTTATAGATAACATTTATAGATGTAAGCAAGCAATCATAACGCATTATGCGAACATTGGACACACCCCATAGAAGTTTTCCTGTATCATTTAATAGCATACTCTGAGTCGTTTTTCCTGTCTCTGAAAACGCGGAAGGAAATGGGAAATGAGAGTGAAATCGGTTCACCTGCCATTTTGCCTGTTGATCACGAGCATCTGGTTTTTATCTTTATTAACAACTTTTTATAAATAACGCCTAGTTTACTTTTTATAGACATTCCATTAAGAGCCCTTTATAGTTTTTAGTAGTTTAGCATATGACAATACTATCGCTAGATGTTAAGGTAGAGTGAACGGAAACAATTACTATCACGGAGAAATTCTACAGATCGCAGTCGCCTCCGCCGTGCCGATGACAGAGCACACTCTTCCTGTTATTCCTTAACTACTTCCAAACTGATTCCTAAATGCGATAAAGTTGTTTCACGGGTGTTACATTCGATAGCGGTGGTTCTATCCCACAAGCCTAAAGTACTCGTTGAATACTTCTAAATGTGAAAACGTTTTTTTAAAAACGATAGAGTAGTTTGCTAATAAAAAAATTGTATTTTATTTTTGACTCTATAGATTTTTCAAACCTTAAAAGATTTTTTAACGCCTACAACGAATATAATAACACAAAATCAATATCTATTCCAAATTACTATTTATTTATTTAAGTATAAACTTTCTCGAATATTTTGTGTTACTGTTATTATAGTGTTGTTATAATGTTATAGTTATAGAATATCCTTACCAACTATTTTATTACCGTCGCTAAATAATTCAAAACACAATTTCAAAAGAACTTTATTAAACGTTATAAATAAAAAAATATAAACAGCAGTTAAAAAAGCAGATAAAAATATAATAATAACAATAAAAAAACAAATCTTATTTTAAGTATTGCACGATAAAACAGCCCCCTGTAATATAATTGGAACAAAATAATAGGATACAGATAAATATTTTTTTATTATAGTAACCCAGCATATAACCACACTCCACCTTATATGCGGTCTATGAGCAGAGACAACTAACATCTGAGAAAGAAGTTGCCTCCACTATGCCGGCTTTAAGAGACGAAGGCGTACGTGGACAGTTGATAGTGCACAGACCTCTCGTTGTACCTGGCTACTTCCAATCTAATCCCAAAACACGACTAGTGAAAGTGGTGGTACTACGCTAACACGGCAGACTGGCTTGACATCAGTCTACCGACTACTAAACTTCTTGTTTTATAATAAATATGAATTTTACAGTACTAATGAGTATGGTAACTTCCCACAATTTTGTAATTCCTTATAGTAACTATACTAATATTTACAATTTTTACATTAAGCTTTATTAATAATTTAGTCTGACTTCTTATCCTCCTTCTGTTCTGGTTGTTTCTCTTTCTTCTCTTCTATTTTTGTTTCTTTTTTATCATCTTTCTTCGCCATTCTCTTAGGTACGTTATGATAATTTTGTGGGTAAGACGGAGCTTTTTGATTACCAATTGGAGGAATATAACTTGCTGGAACCTTGTATTCTTCTTCAGAAGTAACATATTCAGCATTAGCTGGTAATTGAACGTATTGCGGAGGAAGAGAATGAGCATTCACATATGATACTTTATCATCACCCTTTAAAACTGTTTGAGGTACCATCACGTTGTACGGATGATGTTTAGAGAAAGGCTGCGGAGTTACGTAGTTCACTCCTTGCACAGTCCCAGGGACTTTCGTTGACTTGTAATTGTGTGGTAGAATAGTTACTTGCGTATGGTCTTTGCTTGGATAATTTTCGGATATAAAAAGACTTTTAGCCAGTGAATCTTCGCCAATGTACTTTTGGTATAAAACGCTTTGTCCTGCATTAGTTTCAGGATGAACGTGGTCGTATTTATATGAGGCTTGATCTCCGCTGGATGTATATACAGGGTCTGCTTCTTTTTGTCCAGCATGTTTTGGGAATACATAAGTTAAAGCCGTTGGTCTTTTTGGGGCTCCATATTCAGCTGCTCCAGCGTTAGATACTCGGTACTCAGTGTACAAAGAACCCGGCTTTATGTAAGAATATTCCTGGCTTGGTGATATTGATTTAGCTGCTCCTATTGTTGCATCGGAGTCTGGTACTTCATATTGTGATGAAACCACATTCGTAGAGCTATGCCTAGATTTTGGTGCCACATAAACAGAAGTGACAGTTTTTGGGCTCACATACGAAGTTTTGGCTTTTTTTGGAACGCTATAGGAAGCAGAGACAATTTTTGTGCTAAACGGTGTCGCGACACTTTTTGATGGCCCATATGATGTTTTTGGTGATTCTCGCTCTTTCGGTGTACTTTTGTGTGATTCATAAACAGGGAACGCTACTTTAGTAGGGCCCGGATCGATTGCTGGAGTATTTTTGTAAATTGAATAATCGATCTTTGAAGGTTTAAATTGACTTGAAGGTTGTGCTTCCTGTTTATGTGGTGTATATTGGACATTGTTATTTTCTTGAGCATATTGAGCGTGACTCACGGGTACATATTGTACAGCTTGAGGCGCGTTGTATTCAGATGAATATTGCTCACTATTTTGTTTCTGATGAACTGCTTGCTGCTGATCTTCATATTGAGGGTAGTAATAACCCGCCTGTGTGGGTTGAACGTACCGGTACTCGTATTGCTGTTCCGGTTGATGGTATGGGACCTGTGATTGGGTCACATAATATTCTTGTTGCGGATAAGCTGCTTGACTTGGCGTAGGATACTTAGCCATAACCGGTTGTACAGCAGAGTATTGTACTCCTGAATAATCTTGATGAGTATAGGTGGGAGTCGCTTCGGGAGCGGCGTAATATTGTTGACTGTCATAGTTAACCGGAGGTACTGGTATTGGACTTTGATAAGTCATGACCTGAGGTGCATAAGAGAAACCAATATTCTTGAAATACTGATTAACCAATTCTTGAATATTCACATTGTTTAAATATTTAGATATGGGATAGTCCTTAGGTAGATTTGCATATAATTCCGCTGAAGGGTTACGTAAATATGAACTAGGAACCCTTAGTACTAATACAGGTACAACGCGCTGGTCTTGCTGTGGGGCATGATTGCGCAGATGATCTGGTGTCAATCCAGCATTTCGATATTGTTGATTATGTAGTAATTGAGATGAATCTACTAAGTAATTGGGCATGACCATGGGGAACTGACTACTTAAGCCAGATATTTGACCACCATTGTAAGTAGTGTATAAAGTTTGTGAACGTCCCCTTTCTTCGTTATTTTCGTCCGCGGCATATTGAGGCGTAGGAGTTACTTTAACATTAGAGTATTTAGTTTTACTTTCACTTTGAGGTTTATCTTGGTAATCCTTTTGTTCTTCTTGCACAGGAACCAATTCGTACGCATGAGAGGGTTGAATTTCAATATTTGATAAAATATTAGAGTATTTTGAATGTTTTGTATTTTGTACGCCATTGCGTGAATTTTTGTTCTGTATGTTTCTACTAAATGAGGGTCTTGTTGGCGGAATGTCCTCTTGTGAATATGGGTAGAACATAAATTTGCCTTTCTCTTGGGGTTTTCCGAAATAAGTATACGTGTAGCCACTGTTTGTTTTATATCCATAACCTAAGTTGGCATCTATTGTTCTTTTTCCTTTCGTATTTGTTTCAGTATCATTTACAATTTCAAAAGCAATGACTACGGGAAACGGTGGCTTAACATCCTTTGCTTCCATGCTTTTATTTTTATTCTCTTCATTATCGTTTTTCTCTTTTTCAACAGTAATGTCAGATTTAATACCAAACTTTGCTTCAACTTCCCTTAAAAATTTTCTTTCTTCCTCGGTTAGAGTACTCTTGGAATCCTTAGCTTCAGATTTATATTTCTTCGGCTCTGGCTCAGCGTCGTTTACGGCCAATATACCGCATAATAGGACCTGGAATGTGTTAAATTAATCATTAATATTTGTCCTAATGAAGGTAGTCTTGAAGAAGTTCTTTTAGCTTTATAAAGTCCACTACACCAAAAGGCCCGTTAAAATTACTTTGACTATTACATTTTACGATAACTTTAACGGTTACGTTTTAATTTACTCCACACGCGTTGCACCATGGTTATTGATAAAAGGGTGGTTGATGCAATTGGGAGTACATTCCCGAAAAATAATAGAAAAACATATTTGTCTTCATTTTATACACTTGACTTAAGTGACATTGGTTTAAATATTACTTTACCTTTGTCTAACCAAAATTCGCTAGTTACAGTTAGGTTCGTAAAGTAAGCGTCAAAACTTTAACGTGACAGTAACAGTAAAGTCATGTGATGCAATTGGACCGCCTATTGCACTGAGTTTGTATTTTGTGTATTGATTGCTGGTACAATTTATATATTATTTATTTTCTGTGAGAGCGTGAAAATAATAATTATAAAAATAATAATATTTATAAATATAGACATAGATAAGCTTATACTGGAAAAGATTTTGAATTTTTTTAAGTGAAAACGCAGGATTTTTTAAAATAAATATTTCCTTGGTCCATTTCAACGGGAAACATTAAGTTCTAAAATAATATATGAATAGATTTAACTACGTTATTATTTACTCGTCGTAATTATACAATACATATTGTAATGTGAGAGTGACAACGACCTACAATCGCGTGACAGTAGGTCGGTGTCACGCAGCTTTAGGTCGACGTATACGATTGAATTACATCTCATTAGATATTGCGTGCTATGATCACATGTTCACGTGCAAGAACGGGCTCTCTAACTTACATTGTTTTTTATTGTAGCTCGGGATATTATGAAAACACTACGCCTGATGTTGAGCTAGGGTACGGTCTATTTTTTATTTTATTTTAGCACATCATATGACCGCACTCCGCCTGATGAACGGAGGCGATTGCTGTCATAGAAGGGGATTTGCAGACAGCAGTCGCGTCCGCTATGCCGGCTTGATGAGATGTCTCTTCACACTGCGCTTGAAGGATAGGAAGGAGGAAAGACGTGGCTGGGTATGTCGTTCCACAATTTGATGGAACGACAGAAGAAGGATTGCCCGAACCTTTTGGTCCGCGAAGGGATTGTTTCGACTGTGAGGCGATGCATTCGATCGCCTGCACGCGTCTACCTCAAGCGACGTTGGGTAGGAGGGATTAAACCATGAACGTAAATAACTGCTACCAGAGTCAAACTCCAGATAGTGGTAGACTCCACTATGCCAGCTTGAAGAGACGAATGTGCACCATCTAGAATGACAATGCATAGACCTCTCGTTATACCCGGCTACTACCAAATAGTACCTGGACCGCGACTAGGTCACTTCATTGAAAGTTGTTAGTACATGATGCAAATTTGTCTCATATTAATTTGGCATAGCGGAGGCGACTCTAGCTCAACATTCGGTCGAGTTGAAGCATACGTCGGGGTAAAATAAAATAAAAGTGAAGCGCAATTTGCAATTGGATAACATATAGGTATTATCTGTCATCTCAACATTCTCTAATGATGATTCAGTCCGTCGACTGTGAAACTCTCCGCAATAGTAGTCCGCAACATCAGGTAAACTATAGGTGTAATCTAATTTATCTGTTAATAAAATCTCAATATTTTCTTATTACTATGTTGTTAGCTTTATGATGTAGAAAAGTTCTATAGATAAAGGAGAAATGGGTCCTTTTTTTTATTGTAGCTCGGCATGTGACAACACTCCGCCTGATATAAAGCTAGAGAGCGGTCCATGAATGGAAACAACTGCTACTACAGAGAAATCTCTACGGGCAGCAGTCGCCTCCACTATGCCGGCTTGAGGAGACGAGCATGTACCATCTTGATTGACAGTGCACACTCCTCTCTTATACCTGGCTACTTTCAAACTATTCCCGAAACGCGGCAAGGTCGCTTCACGGGTGTTACATTCGAAAGTGGTGGTACTACCCCAGGACGGTAGACTGGGCTAATAACCATCATCAGTCTGCCTACCACTCTTTAATACTGCCTATAGACACTGAGCGACCAAAGTACATATAACAAAGTTACATTGGTACCAGTCAGAATTAGCGAGGTTCGAACACGGGTCTCATCGATAGTGAGTTCACGCGTCTTACCGCTAGACCACGGCCGCTTTTTTCTGAGATTTTTAGTTTATTTTGTAGAAAAATAAATCCTTATCACCAATCAAACTTTTATTTTTACGCGGGTTATTGAGTAATTAAACTTTTTCTGATGTCCCATGCCATGCTAATTAAAAAAAAACAAAACTATTTGAAATTGTTATATACTTTTATATTGTCTTGGCGGCCATCTTGAGACGTTAGGTTATCTGTTTTGAATTATTTTCGTGTTTCTTCGAGTGTTAATGTGTAATAATGGTGAATTATTAACCATTAAGTGTTCGTGAACGTGAGTGAGTGGGGGCAAACAATTCAAAAGAAGAGAACCTATTTTTCCATTTTCCCTCCAAATCGTAAAGATTCTACCACTTTATTGGAGCAATTTTTGACTTGACTGTGACTTGACCTGACTCTTTAGTATGATGAATGAATGACTCGTGATGACACATGAACTTGATGCAAATTTACTTTGACACTGGCAAATTGTTATAATGCTATATAAAACAAAATAAAAAAAATACTTTTATATTTACAGTTTTCACTCATACCTAAATAATTGTAACTATAACTTATTAAAGTTGTCAATACGAACAAACGAAGTACAATAAATCTATCAATATAAACAATTCAGTGCCAATGTCAATAAGATATATTTATTGGCACTAATATGATAATTAATAAGCAATATACTATTCTATAGGAAATCCTCAACATTACGTAAAATCAATGAATTAAATGTTGATAAAGAGAAAGTATAAATAATAAATACCTACACAATATGCTGAATTTATACATTGAATAAAATATATTATTTTATTGGTCTGGTTTCACTAGCTGTACCTACTCCTATTTATACACGGCGCGTTGAACCATAGCGGAAACAACTGCTGCTGGTAAAGAAGTCTTTGTGTCTATTAAGACTGTAACATCAGGCGGACTATAGGTTTTTTTATTGTAGCTCGGCATGTGACAACACTCCGCATGTAAAGCTAAAGTGCGGTCCATGAATGGAAACAATGGCGGGCAGCAGTCGCCTCCACTATGCCGGCTCGAGGAGACCAGCATGTATCATCTAGATTGACAGTGCATACTCCTCTCGTTATACCTGGCTACTTTTAAAATATTCCCAAAACGCGACAAGGTCACTTCACGGGTGTTACATTCGAAAGTGGTGGTACTACCTCGGGACGGCAGACTGGACAAATATCCATTATCAGTCTACCTACCACTCTTTAATAGCACTGAGCGACCAAAGTTACATTGGTACCGGTCAGAATTTAGCGAGGTTCGAACACGGGTCTCATCGATCGTGAGTTCACGCGTCTTACCGCTAGACCACGGCCGCTCAGTTACATAAAACTTCGACAAAAAATGCGTTTCCGGTAAAACATCACTTATTCAAAATGTCTAATATGTGGCATGTACCCTTGTACCCATGTACATTAAGTTTATGTCATCTAAAACCTAATAGTGCCCCTGAGTCATATAATTGACAAGTTTCTTGTGCTCTTCTTATCGTCATATTGAGCCTAACAATGAGCAAGTGTAGCCCATACCTAATAAAAATATTTTCATTTTTTAAAATAATTTTTGTAGTCGTCCTGCATGTAACTCGAATCTTAATCCGGCTTAGCGAAGATGACTACTACTGCTTTTAGACCACACTCTAGCATCAAGTGAGGTTGACAGGGCATACTCTGCTCAATATAACCGGTTACCTTCAAGCTGATCCCGAAATACAATCTTTCACAGTTATTTCCAATATATGATAGTTGGTTTCTTTTGTATGCACAATAAAGAGTTGTTTTTCTTTATGTAGTAAGTATTACAAATTGTAACATTTAAGTACTCGTATACCTAGAATATATTATTATAGAAATGCGTTTTATTAGATATTATGTAAGAATTTAATCATGATGTTAGTGAATATAAATTTGCCACAAATTCCTTACGTTAACGTTAATAATTTTATTACGAGTTGAAATATAATGTATTATGTAATCCACATAATATAAAGTCACTTTGTTACGAAAAATCCAATTTCCGGATGTGACGCAAAGAGATGAGACATATTTTAGTCAAAAATTGTTAGTGATGCTTGAGTTAAACAAAATTGTACAAAACAATAGAAATAATGACAATAAATTTTATCAATCTCAAAAATTGATATAACAGTTTTTTTTCTGAGATGAGAAATACAAAGCTTTCTTAAAATAAACGCTGTACTAAGCCGCAAGAGCAGAGCGACAGCGGTCAGTCGTCGGAGCGAAGTCGAAGGGATCACGCATATCCTGATGCCACGTGGAATGGTGAAACGGGTCGAGAAGTATTTGCATGTTGGTGAAGGGTCTAACATTGACAGTGTCCAACATTAATGTGTTTTTATTATTTAGTAAAAAAAAGAGGTTTAATTTACATTTTATTTAGGATACACTAGAAATATATGTAGAAAAAACAATTGTGTAGGTAAATGTACGCAATATATTAGTAGTATTGATTATGAATAGTTTAAAAAAGGTTCAAATGGTCTTCTAAATTACACTAGGAAGTGGCTAATAAATGAATATTAAAACACTAGTTTGGGTCATTCCCACAGACTGTATTATTACATGTCGTAACAGTGTTACAGTTTCTAATGTTACGTCTAATTGGAGTTATCTCAGCGCCTCTATTATCTGCACTCGAACTCTTCAGTAACACTCCTATTAAATATTATTATTTTTGCCTCAGTGTATTATTATTCTGTCTTTTATGCCGGCCTTCCACTGCGCGCGGAATGGGCTCCGTAATGACTCCGTTAAGCTCGCACTAGTTAACTTCATAGAAGTGCTTCCACTGTAAAAGAATGAGCAGAGCATACTGAGCGTGTACAAAGAGTTAGAAGAGTGATCGCAAAGTTAGCAGATTTCCAGTGGACACCGTTCAACTCGGAACTATAGTTTTCATAGAAGTGCTTCCACCGTAAACGAGTGAGCGGTGTACTTCGAGGCCATGATCTCTGAGAAGCTTTTGCGGCGTGTCGCGCATCGATTTATACTCGTAATAATCAAAATAAATGCCGCTTAAACTTTTTTTTTGTATTTCAGCTCGGCATGTGACAACACTCCGCCTGATGTAAAGCTAGAGTGCGGTCCATGAATGGAAACAACTGCTACTACAGAGAAACCTGTGCGAGCAGCAGTCGCCTCCACTATGCCGGCTTGAGGAGACGAGCATGTGCCATCTGGATTGACAGTGCACACTCCTCTCGCTATACCTGGCTACTTTCAAACTATAGGCCTATAGGCACTGAGCGACCAAAGTACATATAACAAAGTTACATTGGTACCGGTCAGAATTAGCGAGGTTCGAACACGGGTCTCATCGATCGTGAGTTCACGCGTCTTACCGTTAGACCATGGTCGCTCTAAACTCTTAAATTAGGATGAAAATTAAATAGAAAAGAAACTCGGCTGAGGCGACTCAGTTATGTGCGTGTTGATTTTTTCTACTTAATTTTAGAATAGACTAGACTCAATTTTAGACCACAGTCGCTTTAAAATTATGCAAGTTTTAAGATAACGCTTTCCTAATTCTAATTAATGAATAATAATTATTTATGTAGATTATTGTAAATGTTGTGACACAATGACAACTTTCTAACAAACAGGAAGATGTTACGGAAGGAAGGTGAATGCAACTTTTATATTTATCTCTTTATAATTATGATTTATGGAATTTTTTCACTTTCATAATAAAAAGCTACCTTTTCGTTGCATTATGCATTATTAGTATCAGAGCTTTTTTCCTTATTATATGAAGTTTATTTAGTTTTGGCATCGCACAGCCATAAATACTATGGTCCATTTATATATAATGCCGAGAAGGTAAACAATAAATACAAATCTTTGATTGTTTGGTCGTTTGTCCCATATGCGTTGTGAAACTATCCGATGTGAAAATATAGGTATATTTTTTGAGTTAAGATTTATAGAGGAAGGTTTTGATTTTAAGTTTTTTTTATATTAATGTAGATGACACTAGCTAACGAGCTGGTGATGAAATATGAACGGAAACGCTGAAGACATAATTTACTTATTAATTATATGCATATAAATGAATGCATAACAAAAACAGTCGCCTGCCCCTATTTGTTAAAACAGTTAAGTTTGATTGTAATTATATAATGGGCGTATCGTCATCGACGCGTATAATTTGCACACAAATTAATGTACGCATATTTTAGATAAGTCGTGATGGATGTATCGTGCCTCGGTGAATAGTGGGTCTAACAATAAATGTAGGTCAAAAATTGCAAGGTTAATCCTTTACCTAAAAATTGTCTGTAACAGACAGGCTGTTAGGTTTATTATAATCTTACAACATGCAATTTGCAATAACATTCGGTTTCATTATTATACAAACATGTACAAACAGCGTCAATAAACTATTCATATGGCGGCTTGGTACTTATAGTACGGTCAGCAAAGAAGGTAACAATTTGTTTTTGACAACAATTTTATGATTATATATGTATATAAGAAAGATTGCGGTCCATGAACGGAAACAACTGCTACTACAGAAACCTGTGCAAGCAGCAGTCGCCTCCACTATGCCGGCTTGAGGAGACCGATGTACCATCTCACATGCCGAGCTACAATAATTTTTAAAAAACCTATTTTTTATAACTTCTTAAATCTTTTTGGCCTTTGTTTTATAAGACTTTTTTTGTCTACTTTTCTTATAATATAAAGGCTGTGATTCCCTTTAAGAAAATTTAAAATTTTAACTCATCAAGTAATTTTTTAAAAAATATTATAATATTTCTATCTCTGCACTAAGTTAGTGCCGGCATCATAGACACTGAACGATTAAAGTAGATACATATAATAAAATTACATTGGTACCCGTCGAGCATTTTGGAAGAAATGAAAAGTGTTTTCGATATTGATTGCAAGTTTTGCGATTAAATCAATTTATAGCAACATGCCACTCGGCCATAGTTGTTCTTATTTATGTTATTGTTAGTTATTGTTTAAATGCCACATCTGTTTCACGTCAACCGCTTTAGGGGTACCGTAATAGTATGGGTTAATAGATTATTGAATATACTTTGAAACTTTTAATTTTATCTCATATTAAAAATTAAGTCAAGTAAGTAAAAATAACTGAAAAAGATTTTAAGCAGCTCTGACTGCTTCGAAAGCTTTACAGTCGCGTTGATACTGTTTGACTGAAAAGCTTTCGAAACGTCAAATCAAAAAAAAACTTGTAAAAGTTAACCTACCAGAGCAAACCACCTCATCTTACAGCCGGACATCACCTCTAACTGTTACTCGCACTTTCTGTCAACAAAACAAAAACCGTTTTTAAAACCAAAATTCACAACACTTCATTAATCACAGCACTACACTTAACACTAAATAAAAAGCATGCAAATAGCAAACTATTATTATCTTTATTACGTCACAAATTCGTACCTCTTTTCGGTAAGGCAGAGTGTCCGGTCGAATAATAATATAGCAATGGTTCCGCGGAGAAGCATGTAACCATCTTTTATACCTCGGAAATGTGTTCACGAGATGCGCTGGGAGACTTCGAACGACTCGACCCACCGAAAGCACTCACACAGCGAAAGAATAGTCTATGATATGTACGACTGATAATGATGCACAACTTACTGTATTATATTTTCAAATATAAAAATAACTATATTCTTAAAAAAAAATCTCCTAAAAATTTAATTTTAATAAACAATTTCCGTAAGGTAGAGTTAGTTACTCGATCAGACTACGACTTCTCATGCATAAGACATTTAATGTTCTCTATGATAGCATTGGTCTCCGCTCATGTCCATTCTCATTTATTAAATACGGATAAATTATAAAGTTAATCTTTAAAAAAAAATTTATAGCTTTCGCACATAAATTTAGCGAATAGACAATAACAGCGGCGCTTTCGTTTATTTGCATACAAACTTGGACGCCGACTCTTAACACTTTTTTGTTTACCGTTTTGGCAATTGAACCTATAGGTAGATTACTGCAATGACTTTTCTAGGTCACTTTAACTAAATAGATGGTATTAGCAAATTAGTTGGCAATGATTAGTGAAGTTTGAGTGGATATCGATTAAGTTCGCGAACGCATTGAAAGTTATAGCACTTAAAACATAGATTTAAATAGCATCATATAGTTTTAAAATATGACATTATGACACGGGAGTCACGGGTTCAAATCCTCACCGAATCAAATATTTATTTATAATGATATTATTAAGAAAAAGTGTTTGTTTCGCGTCTTGGTGTTAATAAACTGCGTCCTAATCGAAACATTATGCCGTGTTATTTTACCGTTGCATACATATGTGACCCGTACTGTCGCTGTGGCATAGGCAATATGACGTCGGGGGTATAGCGATTTTCCTATGGTAAATCCAGTCCACTAGAGATGAATTGAGGCGTGCGTCGATCATAAGCAAAAGCGCTTGACAAGCGATACTTCGATTCTTAATAATGGAAGCAATGTTATGGTAAATATAGGTGGACAATATTTGCGTTTCTGTTGCAAGAATGTTCTGGGGGGGCTACTTTCAAATGACCGAAAACGAAGTTTCGGCTAATAATTACGGACTTTAAACTTACATTTATGAAGATTTACGTTTACCGAGAGATTTTCAACGACTTTAAACGTGAAAGAAGGTATATAGCGATTTTCCATTGAAAATCCCTTCTCAGATAGAATTTTGAACTACCGGATATTTCTACTTTATAGTAGTCTCTTCGTTCATTCTGAGTAACTCAATGTTTCGTTCGATCGTGCAAGATCGCAGTAGGCCCCCTGTTTTCTAAGCAATTTTAGATTATTTTATTTTTACACAGTACTTATTTATATATGAGATGGTATTTAAGATTTAAGCCAAATACTTTTAGCATTCGATCGTAAATATATCGTGCCCAAACGTAGGACGTTAGGTAGTTGTGTGAAAACTCTATGAAAAGCGTTCACATGCATTAAATGTAATCAAATGTTATTGTACACGTACGCATTATGTGTCCTAAGTCCTAACCTTTGACGTAACGGAAGCAAGAAACAATGACGTGAAATTTTTTTTGCAATAAACACTTCAGAATAAGTAATTAGCGACAATGAAAGTGACATTCTCTTAATTTTGTAACAGTAGGTGTTATGTAAATAATTATACCTAAATACATATAGATGCACATAAATACTAATTCATAATCTTTAAGTGTGTGTGTAGATAATATTTAGTTAAAACGACTTAATTTTTTTATTACCGTTTTGTAAATAAAACAGACAGCGCTTTTGGCGCCAGACTGTTGCGTGACAGATAGACGTAGAACCTAGGTTCAATTCTCGGTTAGAACAAATATTTATTTATATATATTTTTTTACAGTAGCTAGACATATGCCTGCACTCCGTCTGAAGTTAAACTAGAGTACGCAGAGTGCAGTCGCCTCCTCTATGTTTAGCTTGGGAAGACGCATATACACCGTCCAGGGGCAGGTTGACAATGCACACATCTCTCATTAAGCCGGCTGACTGGTCTAATAACCATCATTAATCAGAAAGATTTCTAGTGACTCTGATTAAGTTTCATTTGCTTTACATAAGTGTAAAAGAACCCTATCTATTAAACACTTACATGAAACATTTTGACAGGTTTAATCTATCAATTTATCATTCTGTATTAAAAATGAAACAAAACAAAAAATGAGTAGGTGCCTATAGATACATTTCATTCTGTAATGGTAATCAATAAAGAAGAAAAGGTTAATGATGTAACGTACATTAAATTTAACCTAATTAAATTCAATATTGTGGTTATTGCAACCATTATTCTTCTACTTCCTTTCTTCGTAATGATGACTCGTTTCATTTATATCTAATGCTGAGATGCAGTCTTTTTTTTTTTAATTATAGCTCGGCATGTGACAACACTCTGCCTGATGTAAAGTTAGAGTGCGGTCCATGAATGGAAACAACTGCTACTACAGATAAACTTGTGCGGGCAGTAGTCGCCTCCACTACGCCGGCTTGAGGAGACGAGCATGTACCATCTAGATTAACAGTGCACGCTCCTCTTATTTATTTCTTAAAGAAAATGTAAATTCTCTAAATTCAGCTCAAAAAACCATTGTTTCCAATTTTTTTTAAAGTTAGGTTTAGAAATGGTTTTGGTAATTTAAAAATCTTTAAATACTATGAAGTAGCCAGGTATAGCGGGATAGAGGAGTGTGCACTGTTACTCTAGACGGTGCATACTCGTCTCCTCAGTCCGGCATAGCGGAGGCGATTGCTGCTAGTAGAGATTTGTCTATAGTATCAGTTGTTTCCACTCATGGACCGCACTCTAGCTTTACATCAGGGGGAGTGTTATCATATGCCGAGCTACAATATATATTTTTTTTAAACTATAGGGGTTAGCGAAGTAATTTCTCTGTTTGCACACTCTATTCGTTTTCATATCAATCTGTCTCTTTTGACTCCTCAGAAAGAATCTGGTGAGGAGCTCGCGCAAGCCGGAGGAGAGTAATGGATGTAGTCATAGTATGAGAGAATTTGCAGGTGTTTCATAGTTTTTGCCTACCTCGCTCATATCCATCAGCATTAAGTTTAGCTTGTGTAATAATATTTTTAAATAAATAAATGAACAATATTCCATCAAGACATAAAGTAATCAAAATGTCAAATTGAAATAATAAAAATTATCTCCGCTACCATAAAAATTGCAATATTTAATTGTTTTTTAAAAGACCTCAGTCTTATTATTATTGCTTTTTATATAAAATTATATTAAAATCGATGCATTAAAGTCAATTTTAATTACAGATATTTTTTGTAATAATAACCTCCATTTGTAATTGGCTCAGCTCATAATATGTTTGCATAACTTACAAATCTTTGTTCAATTTTTTTTTAATAACAAAATTAGGGCCGGTAATTCAATCCTTTAACTATAACGTCGTCTACGTTAGTTTGCAATTTATAACGAGCCGAGACGAATTGGGAATCGCTCGTCAAGTGTATTTCAAGTGGTAATTTGTTTCCAGGCTTTAAAGCGTTTTAAATCCTTCCTTAAGAATATTCGGGACGCTCCGGGCCGTATAATAGAAGAGATCCTGACGCTCGTGTTGTAAACAAGTACGCGGAAAGAGCTCGCACACAAGCGTTCGTTTTATAGTAGCGCGTAATGTAGTAAGTCATAGTTGAACTACCGGCCCTTATCTCATGTATTTGAAAGTTATAAATTGTAACACAATTTGTATTACCAATACCTAATTTATATTCTGTTTTGAATGTATCCAAAATTACACTATTGTTTGGATACTTCTTGATATTTATCTACTATTTAGATTTTGTATTTATGTAATACTTAGCTATTGCTCGCAACTTCGTATGCGTTTAATTACTATTTGTGCGTTTGAACTTTCCGTCTATCTCTCGTGGAGCTTTTAGATAGGTTAATTAATGCAGATTGCATTGTTCAGCTGATTGGAGGTCAAGGTAATATTAGAATAAATATGTCCAATTACGACTGACGATGAATAGGCAACAAGGCGGCAATTTGTTACTGGTACTCTTAAAAATGGAAAAAAATTACGTAATTACCGCTGGTTTAAAGAAACTGCGACTTTTTCTGATAAAATTTCAATTTCAAGGGGACGACGACTTGGGGACGAAGTGAAACAATCCTTTGAAAATTTAATTTAAAAATATTATAATAATATCATTAATTAGTTTTTAATTTTATTTATTTATGTAAAATAGAGTAAAATGGTCGATAAACATAATGTTTATGTCACTTTAAAGTAAGTAAATAAACTTTCTAAATATAATGGTACCTATTATACAAAAAATAAAATTAAAGCAAACAACATAAACAACATACATCAAATCTACGAAACTAATTTAAATTGTAATAAAGTTTTTATCGTCACATTCTTAAACTAATGTAAAGAATCATCACAATCACTTATTATGTAATATTGTGAGTACCTTTAGGATTTATTTACATATACAAAAATGTGAACTCTACATTCCTCACATTTATAACACCTACAATAATAGAATAGAATAGACTTATATAGCCCCTTCTGTAGTCCTGGGGTAGTACCACCGCTTACAAGTGAAGTGACCTCGTCGCATTTCAGGATCAGTCTGAAAACAGCCTCTGTGATAGCAGTTGTTTCCGTTCATGGACTGCACTTTATTTACACTTCAAGCTGAGATACGCCGAGCTACTATAAAAAATTATAATACCATGAGCTCATGACCCAGGAATACCTAACGGCGCGAAACATATACCTACTTTTTTTTCAATAATATTAGTGTGTTTTCTTTTACACCACATTTAATATTAGCAAACTCTTTTCTGTTCAATTTTCATCATAATTTAATAGCTACACAATATGTTTAACATTACAAATTATTAACTTACTCGTATGACATGTCGTAAAGTGTGAGGTAGGTGTAAATCTTCAATATTTACTAGTCATCATTACAACTTGCAATCCGGTCAAACGGTCACTCATTATATCACAACATACGCAGAATTGCAAAAGTCATTTGCTACAGATTTGTAGGCACACATTATAGATTAAATATTGCGTAATTATTAAGATGAGAGTCTCGATTCAAATTTGTTTTTTCACAAAAAAAAAGTCACAACGTTTGGGGACTCTTTAATTTAAGACCTTCATGGATTTTAATGATATTTGCGATGGTTTAACACATATCACAGATATATAGGATTGTATTTTTTGGTATATTTTTAGAATAATTTTTAAAAAATAATACTACCTTAAGTTTACTTTTCATGAATAATTTGTTTTGTCTTTAAATAATTCCTAATAAATAACATCAAATGAAAAAAAGACCTTCGTTCGGGGATACATTAATGTATTCTTAACTAAATAGGTTACCAATTATTAAAACTGATTAAAGTTTAAGGATGAGAAAACGTTATGCCCCGAAAGTCGATGTCGCGGCTGGATTATCGGTTAAAATTAATCGGTTAATCGGTTAAAAGTAATTGACTGCACTATTCTCTTTTGTTTTTTGGCTTGCGTCGGGTGGCATTTCTCTTATACTAAGTATACATTGTACGAGTATTTCTAAACTCAACGGGAGTTTGAAAGCAAATTTTCAAACAAATTCTCAAAAACCGAATGACGAAATGTTCCTCTTAAGAAGAAAAAATATAATGGGCGGTAGTAAGACTGATGATGGTTATTAATTAATAGTCTGTCGGAGTTTCGGACAGGAGAAATTTCTTTAAAAATAACATGACTTCGATTTTGGATTTAAGAGAACCTGTATCGATTTACAATCGGGAATCAAACTGGCTCAAGTGTGAAAAAATATCACCCATATCTTAATGATGCTAATCGATCAGGGGCTCAATTCATTTATTAATTTTAAAAAAATATTAATAAATCATGATGAAAGATTTTGTGAATATCAAATATTCAAAAAATAGCCTACCAAAATTTAAAAAATAACCTAGTATCGAAAATATGTGATACTTAAATTTTTTTAATGAAATATCTAAAATTTTAATATCTTTCGGAAAATCGTGACTTTTTCTCTTGTTACATAGTTCAGAGTCACTACATTATAATTAGTATTACATAATTACGTCGCCTGACCTCATCATTTTAAGTTCCGTTTGAAGATTAATACAAGATTTTTCTCGTATACCCAGCGTCTACTAGGCAACTATTTCTTTTTCTAAATAATACTTTTTCGTAATAATAAAATTACCGAAGATGTGTTATACAAGTTAATGGATATTTTGTACAAAACATAATAATAATGAAACGCCTTCGTGGACGGTGCGTTTTATATTATAGTAAACACGTTCTGTGTGATTTATTAAAGACTTTCCATTTAAAATGACAACCTTATTAATTTTATATGATTTTATTTTAACATTAAAATCATGATAATAATGTGAGAACATTAATCAAGTGTAATTAATTTTATTTTCGACAAAAACAGTGAATAATTTTGTTTTTTTTGTAATGTCTAGTACGAAGAAATTGGAATACAGCGTAGAATGTAGCGAATATAGGTATTAGATCGCTTAGGTCCAATTGCACCAAAAGGCGTGTTAAAGTTACTTTGACTGTTACATTTTACGATGATTTTAACGGTTACGTTTACATTTACTCCACACGCGTTGCACCATCATGTAAATTCATATCGTTATCGATAACAGGGTGGCTGATGTAATTAGGAGTAGATAGAAAATAATAGAAAAACATATTGGGCCTCTTTTCATACACTTGACTTTTGTGACATTGGTTTAACTATTACTTTAACTTTGACCAGCCAAAATTCGCTGGTTACGGTTAGCGTTAAAGTAAGCGTCAAAACTGACAGGTTTTTTTAAACCAATTTAAATTTTAACCATTACTTTAACGTGACAGCACCTTAGTCGTGTAAGAAAATTTTAAGGGCTTGCAGATAAAGAGAGACCTTTATACACGGCTACTTCCAATGTAATCCCAAAACAAGATTAGATCTTTAAACGGGTCTTACTTTATTACTCTTTCAAGGAATAGCAGACTAATAACCACCATCAGTCTGCCTACAATTCTTATTATATTAGTGTGAAATAAATTAAAATACATAAATTAGTCGCTAATAAAATTAATATTTTATTATAATATTTTAGAAAATATTATCTTACATAATAATTAATAAACTTAATTTGAATTGTAATCTATTTAAATTATCAATTAATAAATAAAATTAAAACTCTCGATTTTAATATAAAACACTTCTTAAAACATAATCAATAATTAAAATAACTTTAAAAATCTAATTAACACGATAATAAACACGGCGTATGATCTAAAAGCAAATATTTTTATAATTATCTTGAGGAATTTTAAATCGTTTTAATGACTTTTACTTTTATTTTAATGAACAGTTAGTTTCGCGTAACTGAGACACTGAATTATCTAAGCGCGATACATATATTAATTTTTTCTTCGCCTGTATCATCATAAAGGCGAACATACACTTGTGCCAATAATAAAAATTTTACAATAAATACATTGACTTATATTTTTGTTTCTGTACCGAATACACTTTTCCACCACACCAAAGGTTAACTGGTAGAAAATGCCTCAAGGCATTAAGTTCGCCTTTTGCAGTTTTTATATTGTGCAATAAAGTATTTTTATTATTATTGTTATTATTGACGTCGTATTTTATTTTGAGATATAAAGTCAATTATAGACCTATTCTATTTCACATGTTCCTTTTACATTTAGGTCCATTTGCACCAAAAGGCCCCTTAAAGTTACTTTAACGATTACTCCACACGCGTTGCACCATCGTCGTTCATCTGTCATTTTTGACGCTTACTTTAACGCTAACCGTAACCAGCGAATCTTGGCTGTTTAAAATTAAAGTAATCGTCAAACTGATGTCACTAACGTCAAATGTATGAAAAAAAGCCAAATATATTTTTCTATTATTTTTTCGTGACCCTTTTAACGATAACAATATGAATTCACACGAACGATATTGCAACGAGTGTGGAGTAAATGTAAACGCTTATCGGTTACGTCACGGTAAAAAGTAATAGTTCAAGTAACTTTAACGGGCCCTTTGGTGCAAATGGACCTTAGGCTCAGATCTGGAGGCACAACCACAACCAAAATAGCGCGTATTTTATTTAAGACTTTGTTTGTCACCTGCAGTGGCTACAATTTAGTAAACAAGATGATCGAGAAGAATCAAATTAATCGCTAAATAGACAGGCAATATTTATTATTATTTTAAAATTAGATAATGAATTATTTAAGTGTGGTAAATCAGGCTCAATCAGGCCTAAACCTAAACGCAATCAGCCTAAACCTGATATACGTAATAATACGGACGTGTACTTTTCCCACTACTTTTGCTCATGCTCCAAGAACGGTGCTGGTGCCTGTTTAAATCTACTATTCTTTGAAATGTATCTGTGTGTAGACTGTTTAATTTTCAGGACTTGGTCGTGTAGTCTTAATGATAGTTAATTTGAAACTTATGTTATGGTTACAATACAAAGGCGTAACTTGAACATGTAAAATGCAACCAAAGTACATGTAACAACGTTACAGGTTACAGGTTTCCCTACAAAATTTAGGGAGATTTGAACACGTTCTAGATTAGACGTGGCTAGACCACGGCCACTATAATTACCTATTACTTTTAATTTTTTTTTATTGTAGCTCGGCATGTGACAACACTCCGCCTGATGTAAAACTAGAGTTCGGTCCATGAATGGAAACAAGTGCTACTACAGAGAAATCTCTACGGACAGCAGTCATCTTCACCATGCCGGCTTGAGGAGACGAGCCTGTACCATCTAGCTACTTGCAAACTATTCCCGAAATCTGACAAGGTCACTTCACGGGTGTTACATTCGGAAGTGGTGGTAACTGGTACTACCCCAGGACGACAGACTAGACGAATAACGATCATCAGTCTGCCTACCACTCTTTAAAATGTTTTAAAAGTATTTAATTAAAAACGGTTTATAGAGGCTGACAATCAATATATTTTTTAGTACTTATGTTATTACTATTGCCCGCAACTTCGTATACGTTTCGTATTCGAAAGAGAAATGTATAGAGTTACATTGCAACAAATATGTTAGAGCATTTTTACAACATTCATAATATTTTGATAAGTTAAATACTTTAATAGCTTCTTTTATAATATTTACACGTTTAAAATCTGTCATATTTGAACTTGACGTGATCACGCTTTCATACCATTTTTATCACGCTAATACCAAAGGAGGAATGACCCGTTGCTCCGATGACCAACAAAAAGTGCATAAACAATTAAACTTAGTGGGCCATATAATTTCAAATGCTTAAACTTTTATCAAAATTAAGGATTCGTTCGAAACACTTATTTACTTTTATTTCGATCGTTATCAAATTACTGTTCATAGATAAGTATTTAAAACCACGGCTTAACTTTTATATTGACGGTTGAATCGTATGCAACCAATTTCTATTCGTGCTTAGTGATCGTCATTGCCAGTGTCAAGTGAAAGGAGATTCTTTGCATCTTAGCGATTTTACAAAGTTGTTTCGCGGAATTTTGTCTAGTATTTTATTAGTTGATTTTTGCAAGAGCTTTGAGCCTTTAAAGAGGACGATGCATTTTGCGGTTAGCTTTGTTGCTAAGTTGTTTTGTTTACCACTAGATAATTTAAAGTTCTGATACAATTACGTGTATTATTCTTTCGTTTGTTTATTAATTCTGTTTAATATTAGATAGTTAAACGTATTAAATTAGGATTATATGAAATAATCTTTAAAAAATTAATTTAATGTGAGTTGTTTTTGTTCGATATTTTCACTTTTCTCAGCCAAAGCATGTTTAATATGTATGAATTTGGGTGTAATAACCGAACAGAAACGTTCATTATGCATGTGTTACAGCGATTCATTTTAAACCTACTTTTTGTTAAGTTTCTATATAAAATTTAAAAAAAAACCAAAATATTTTATTACAGAATGTAACAAAACGGGTGGGTCACAGGTTACAGGGCGATCGGAGATATAAAATATCAATTTAAACGCCATGAAGCAATTACAATTTCATTAATTGAACTTAAAACAAAAACCACAAACAATTACTACCATAGTTATTAGAGGTCGCCTTCGCTATCCTACATTTTCCAAATTAACACTAACACTATAAGACGAGTAGGTCATTTCAGGGACGTTACACGTGATCCGGGACGGCAGACTGGGCTAATAACCATCATCGGTCTGCCTGCCGCTCTAAATTGATCTAAGTTCTGTATTAACCCTAGACAACTAAACTATATTCACAGTTCCATAATAACTAAACGTGCGTAGTAACTAAACTTTCGTTGAGCGGACGACGGGATGGTCTTAGCTCATGTCCTAATTAGCGTGTGATCGTAAATACGTCACGTATTGCACTTTTTACTCAAATTAAGAAGGTAGAAAAAGTCACGGGGTCTGGGGTTGAGAGGAAGTAGGCAAACTCTAGTTTCGCGGGAAGGTGCGTAGTCGAACGGATAAATGTTTTGTTATAAAGGGTTAATAAAAAAAATTAGACTATTAACAAAAGATACTATTTTAAATATACAAACAACATAGTATAATTTTATTCAGGTAGGTAATTTAATCAATTATGCTGTGTTTGTTTGGTCTTCTATATGAGATCTCGTGAAATTGTCGCGATGATGATAAACGAGTTTCATTACATAATATTAGAGCTTAAGCCTCATAACTGAAGGTCGTATTTTAAACTATAATCGTTTACATCATGATGTAACATTTTGTTTTATTTTGAATATTATTTAAGAAGTTTCTCTTCTATATTTAATGAGTTTTGTATCCATACATGTTTTAAATAACTAGCTTCCACTATACCGGCGCAATTTTCTCACGTAAGAAAAATTACTTTCAGGTGAGTGTAATTTTTTAATATTTTCTTTTCTGCACTCTTCGCCTACTCAGTAATTTACTAATTGCTCGAAACTACCTACATATTACTCGTACGTGTTTATGAAATGCGGCCCATGAACCGCAGGCAGCAGTCACCTCCGCTATGCCACTCACGGAGACGAATGGTGAACGAGAACGAGGTGATTTCAGGATTCATGCTCTTGTCCTCTGTTACAACCGTCTAGTTCCGAAATGTACCCTCCTACCCCAGGATGGTAGACTGGGTTAAAACGATCATTCTTATTAGTTATATCCACATACATTTATCTATTTATTTTATTAAAAATACATTTTTCTGTCGTTCCATCAAATTGTGGAACGACGTTCCCAGACACGACTTTCCTCCGTCCATCTCAGGCATCTCATCAAGCCAGCATAGCGTACGCGACCGCTGTCTGCAGATCGCATTCTCTGGCAGCGGTCGCCCATTTAAGCGCCAAACTAAACTAACTCTTTCATTCAAGCTTGGGATAAAAAGTATACGACATCTATAGTGATCTACAGAAAACTTGATAAGTTTCTAATAAGTTTTAGTTCGTGTGCATGATGATAGATGGCGCTTTATTCAGAAACTAATTATTAAACATGGTTGGTAGACTGGTTATGTTCTTAGCCTAGTCTGCCACATCACCAATCTCAGATGCCAATTACAACCGCGAGTCTAAATAAAGATATCATCTTGTATCATTAGCGCCAACTAGCAAAAGTAAACTAAACTAATTTCTTCAGCTCTCAAAATATACTGACATCTGTAGTGATTTATAGGAAATTTATATCCAAGTTACTTTATATTTAGTTTGCCTACATGATAATAGATGTCGCTTTATATGTTAAATTAAAGTTTAAAAAGTAGCCAGATATAGCGAGACGAGTGTGCAATGGTGCATTCTCGTCTCCTCAAGCCAGCATAGCGGAGGCGACTGCTGTCCGTAGAGATTTCTCTGTAGTAGCAGTTGTTTCCGTTCATGGACCTCATTCTAGCTTTACATCAGGCGGAGTGTTGTCATATGCCGAGCTACAATAAAACAAAAAAAACGAACTTTATGGTTTAGCAGCAAAGCAAAATTCAAGATATTTAGAGTAAGTAGCCAGGTATAACGAGAGGAGTGGGCATTGTCAACCTAAATGGTGAACATTTGTCTTTTCAAGCCATCATAGACTAACAGCTGCAGACATTTATCTGTCTTAGTAGTTGCTTCCGTACATAGAACGCACACTCCCGATTGAACACTCTTTTAGGATCCTGTTTGTTGACTGTGTGTATTTTTTCATCGAAATATGCTTATTAAAAATGTCCAACAATATAAAATGTTCCTTCGTAGCCTTTAAATAGATGTTAGTTGATCACTTTAGCACAGTCGTGACCAACATGCCGGAATCCCAATTACTCGGAGTGACAGCTTATATCCAGCGTAATTGTGGGCTTGTTTAACATATTTTTAGTAGTAATCTAGACACCTTCTAAACTTATTTTACAACATCTATACAACCTGTAATACCCGAACTGAGAGAGGGAAGCATCCACATTGTGTCGACCGAATCGGTAACTGAACGAAACGGTTCGGCGCGTCCTTTTTGTGTCGCTCAATTGACAAATGGAATGCTTTGCCCTCCCTTGTGTTCTCTCAATCCTTTAATATTGGATCCTTCTAGCGGAGAGTGAAAAAGCTCCTTCTCAGGCCGGCATAGTAATGGCGACTGGAGCCACCGAGTATGCGGTTCACGAGTCGTCAGAGTCGTCCTCCACTGTGCTTACCACCAGTCGCCAGTCGAGGTCACATGTCGTGTCATAATAAAAAAAATCTACAAATTATTTCATTTACCTATCAATTTTTCAAATTTTATTTTTACAAATAAAAATATTTTTATAATTAAGATTAAAATTGATGAGAAAAAAATCGCATGAGTTGAATGAACGTATGCGTTGATTTTTCTGTTTAATTTAAAAAATATATATTTTAGCATGGTTCTATTAACTAGGATGGTTTTGTGTATTTTTAATGCCTTTATTAAGTTAGTGCCTATCACAGGCAGTGAGCAACCAAAGTACACATAACACAGTTACATTGGTACCGGTCAAAATTTTGCAAGGTTTGAACACATCATGATCGTGTAGTGTGTATTCTACCCTTAACTCACGGTCACTCAAAGGAATAATAGGAAAATAAAGTTTAGTTACAACAAAAATTTAATAAAAAATAAAAAATATTATACAAATATATCTTTTAACAATAACATTCACACTATAAACGCTTTAATACTGACCAACACACGCATTATTTATTAATATTTCCAATTTAATGACTATTTTTAAATACACTTATAAATTAATAAAAGTTAAAAAACTAATTAAAAATTCTTTGTACATTTTTTTTTTAATAATTAATAAATTATTTAATATTTCCATTAATACTTGTACTACTAAATATCACTGAATATATAGTGAAAATACTAGTAAATACGTATAATGTATATTTAATTAAGTTTTAAGCGTCGGTTTATCGGATTTCGGCGTTCGTTTATAATGACCATAAGTTATACCACCAGCAGCCGTGTGGTACATTTGATTCGGTAGAAATCCTCTTTCATAATGATTAGGAGATACATGCGGAAAACTCCTCCCCGAAGACAAAACATCATAAACGGACAACGCATCCTTAGCATAACCTCTTTTCAAATATTCTAACTGCACACTAGATGGAATGTATGAATCCAATAACGAAGTCGGTCGTCTTTTAGGGAAACCATAAGCTTCACTCGGACGTGGTAATATCCCTGGTATTACATTTCCCGGAGCAGAATACACTGGTTTATTTAACGGCCTAAACATAGGTAAAGCCTTAGGTAATCCAGCTAAATGTGACGGTTGACTTCTAAATAACAAAGGCGACGGTGGCGGCAGTTCTTGTATAGGATGTTGTCTCTGCTCCTCTCTTATTGGCGCTCGTGATGTGTAATATCTTGGGAATTCAGGAGCGGTAGGTTTACTATATGGAATTTCAGATTGGGTCGCGTAATGCTTAGGACTTTCTATTTCAGTCTCTTGCACTTCCTCAATTGTGTTCGATTCTGAAGTCTGACCGTAATTTGGATAATAAGGCTTAGTGTATATTGATGATGGATATTGCATTATGGGCATTGCGTACGTTACCACTGGGGCTACAGTTGCTTGTGGTCCAGACGGTCCTGGTGTGACGACAGCGACGTGAGCATTAGGAGTTATTGCAGGCTGTGGTGCATATGTGACATATGTTATTTGTGGCGTATACTGAGGAGAAACATAACCTTTTCCAGTTGGAGTGACATAGCTCGGTACTTCGATATAATTGGTCTGTGGTTGTCCAACTTCTGGTGCACTAGAATAACCTCTAGCGACCGCTGGTGCTGCATACTGTACTCCATGTTGTACGTTAGTCGGTTGCTGAGACTGCTCTCCGTAATATTGCGGTACAAGATATATTTGCATGGGGACATTTGATAGATATCCAACCATAGCTTGTTGTGTAGCAGGAGAAGCATATTGACCCTTAGGTGTGACAGTTTGTTGTGCAACAGGCTGTTTGTCAGGCGCTTCGTTCACTGCGTACTGATGCACATAACGTGGTTGTTGAGGTACTTGTGGACTTTCAAAATATCTCAAAAGTCCATTTTTTAAGAAATCTAACGGTAACAGATCGCGTCCGGGTCCATCGACATTTTGACTTCTCGCTTCTGGATCTTTCTCTTTTTCACTTTTTAAGTTGTCTTCTTCGATGTCTTGCAGTTCAATCTTCTTGTCGGCACGCGTTGTGCACGCGATTGCCAAAAGAAAAACCGTCACAGGCACGCTCTGAAAGTAAAAGCGGAGATGTGAGATGAGGTTGTTGTCCGAGGCGCGTGGCGTTATACCAGATGGTCAAGGAAGGCTCGAGGAGGCCGCACCCGCATTACTACAAACAGGTGAACGGCAAAAAATAGAGTATTCTAGTATATTATGAAACCGGTTAACTGACTGCGCGGCACTAGAAATGGGAGTGTGCACTTTTACTCGTTAGTAATGTGGTTACAAGAGGATTAAAGCTGTGAGAATTAGCGGTTTCATTTAATCATAATATGCTTTATTTTCTTATTTTTAATATGTTATTGGAGAAACACAAAATAAAACTAGCAAATGGTCATTTCTTCCTACGCGTTAATTTTAGAAATCACAGAATAGTGTAATGCAATACTTAATTGGTTAGGTTAAACTTCGGATCTTACTAATATAGTCAAAACACAATAAGGCAACATGTCACAAGCGCATCAAATTGACGATCGTAGATTATAATTATTTCCATTAACATAGATTTTAATTAAATTTAATTAAAGGCAAAAGTGAGAGACATTTTCATAGGCGATGTGAGGTAAAAGTAAAATTATTATGTCCAAGTTCTATTATTAAGTTTAGTGAATGTAAGTACTTTGATGGAAGAGAGATAGATAGGTGTTGCGTCATTGAAAAGGATTTTATATTTCATGTCTTTACGTTACTTGTTTTTTTTTCTATTGTAGCTCGGCATATGACAACACTAGTGTAAAGCTAGAGTGTGGTCCATCAACGGAAACAACTGCTACTACAAGGAAATCTCTACAGGCAGCAGTCGTCTCCGCTAGGCCGGCCTGAGGAGACGAGTATGCAACATCTCGATTGACAGTGCACATTCTCCTCGCTATACCTGGCTACTACAAAACTGCTCCTGAAACGCGACAAGGTCACTTCACGGGTGTTACATTTGAAAGTGGTGGTGCTACCCCAGGACGGCAGACTGGGCTAATAACCATCATCAGCCTACCACTCTTTAGCTTATAGGCACTGAACGACTAAATTACACATAACAAAGTTACATTGGTACCAGTCAGAATTAGCGAGGTTCGAACTCGTTTATGTTACTAAAATTTTTACTCATCAATTTCATTTAGACACAACATGAAAACAAAAAAAAATGATGAAGCTTCTGACCACAGCTATTAGATAAAAGTCTTGAAGGACGAGCCACATATTATTCGCGTGTCAAGCGTGACGTACGCATACAATGTTAATTATGATGGATGTACGCGTGTCATTATGAGTGAACACTTTCATAAAGTTCCATAGCACAGCGGAGGGGACTGCTACCTACATATGTTTACAAGCACTATTGTACTGGTCTCCATAAAAGAGACGTCATGTCAAAGATGAGAAGTAGACCAAGCGACCAGAGTCATTCACAAAATCTTTCAATTTCCGATGTTAAGTTTTGTCCCGGTTCTGAAAAGTCGTAGATCCGGGTCTGCGCATCACATTCTGCTTGATTTTGACATAGTTCATTGATCAACTTTCAGTTCAGAATAAAATCAATGTATCTACCTATATGTACTCGTAGATCTAGACATCTAGTTATAACACATCATTAAGAGTTTAAGAAACAGTCGTAAATTTTATGTTAAAACCTATAAATTTATTATATGATCTTGATAGCGTACTTAGTGTTTATAGAGATATAATTATTATTATTCCCTGGGAACTTTTTCTCGATCGCCAATCGTTTTTTTTTCAGAGAAATTTCAGTGTTGTTTATCTAAGTCAGTGATTCTCAACCTTTTAATAATTTCAAAATTTGACGACACACAAAGAAAAAGATAAGTTTAAAAATTATACGTAAAATAGTTTCATGATAATATTATTATTATTTTTTTATTATTGTAGCTCAGCATGTGACAACACTCCGCCTGATGTAAAGCTAGAGTGCGGTCCATGAATGGAAACAACTGCTACTACAGAGAAACCTGTAGGAGACGAGCATGTACCATCTTAGATTGACAGTGCACACTCCTCTCGTTATACCTGGCTACTTTCAAACTATTCCCGAAACGCGACAAAGTCACTTCACGGGTGTTACATTCGAAAGTGGTGGTACTACCCCAGGACGGCAGACTGGACAAATAACCATCACCAATCTGCCTACCACTCTTTAATAGTACCTGTAGGCACTGAGCAACCAAAGTACATATAACAAAATTACATTGGTACCGGTCGAAATTAGCGAGGTTCGAACATGGGTCTCATCGATCGTGAGTTCACGCGTCTTACCGCTAGACCACGGCCGCTCTATTTTTAAATGTGGGAAATAAAATAATTTGTACTACAAAAACAACAGTACGTTTATTAAGGGATTAATTACTAGTTAATAATAAGAATACTTGTAATGCGATTTTTCTCTTTAAATATTTATTTTATTCTTTATTTTGGTGCTCCACAATTAGTTACTATTTATTTTTTCTGAATTTATTTTTTTTTGTTAATTATTATATCTGTCTTCTCGTCATACGTGTTTCCGAAGTCATGGTCTTATGATGAGCAAGTGAATGCATTTTCATTACATACTAAGTAATATAATATGTATTTGATTGTTAATATTATTTAAGTGTTGATACGGTGGCATTTTTTAACAGAAACACGCGTTGATATTAAATTGCAAAGAATGTTTTATTTTCAACACAGATTTAAAATTTTGATAACATGACCTCATACAATACCTTTTATAGTATACGTGATTGACTTTAAACAAACATTTGCTATTATTTACAAATTAATATTTTGATAGTTATATTTATACATATAAGTAAACAATTTAAGAGTTTCTTTGTCGAAATATGATTGACGTTTGTCCATGAAATGAACCCACGCTTTTTCTTTATTATTTTACGGCATAATGGTAAGTAAGTAGAAAAGTGGACCGCAAATCCACCTTTTCATAGTGGCGGATCATCATTAAAAATTCCAAAAATCGCGCGATTATCATTTGAGTTTTTTTAATTGTTTTGTTTTCTATCAAATTTGAAATCAATTTGGCCTTTCTTTTTGTTATTTTTTAAAATTCATGCTGTGATTTCTATGAATAAATAAATAAATAAAAGTAAATACGGATTAAGGCCGAACCATTTAGTTAGTGATCTTCTAAGGTACATTTGTGGTGGAGGCGATGGATCAGCATAGAGAATCCATGGCTGTCGGTCAGGATATCTCCATAGCTTTTGACGGGGTCTTGCGCAAAGGCTTGCCGGCCAAGGTGCCTCCCACTGTTTTCCTTCTGTATATCAACGAGAGTAACGCGCGATACTACCCTGAGCTAATAACCATTATCAGTCAGCCTGCCTACCACTCTTTAAAAAGATGACATAATGGCGTGGTAAAGAAGCGGCCGAGGTCTAGCGGTAAGACGCGTGAACTCGCGATCAATGAGACACGTGTTCGAACCTCGCTAAATTTTGACCGGTACCAATGTAACTTTGTATATACTTTGGTCGCTCAGTGCCTAAAGGCACTATTAAAGAGTGGTAGGCAGACTGATGATGGTTATTACTCCAGTCTGCCGTCCTGGGGTAGTACCACCACTTTCGAATGTAACGTCCGTGAAGTGACCTTGTCGCGTTTCGGGAATAGTTAAAAAGTAGCCAGGTATAGCGAGAGGAGTGTGTGAATGGTACATGCTCGTCTCTTCAAGCCGGCATAGTGGAGGCGACTGCTGTCTGTAGAGATTTCTCTGTAGTAGCAGTTGTATCCATTCATGGACCGCACTCTAGCTTTACATCAGGCGGAGTGTTGTCACATGCCGAGCTACAATAAAAAAAAAGAAGCGACGATAATGATTCTCCATTGAAGATGCAAGAAATGTGGTTATATTCTTGTAATACCAGTTCATTTACGACCCCAAAAAGAGCAATCATAAAAATTTAAAAGCGTCTAAAAACTAGTTTTTTACTACATTAGCCCTTCTCTCATTGCATAAGTAACAGTTTTGACTTTTGATACTTTCGCGAAATTGTAATGTCATATTTTAAAATTTTTAATATTTACCTAATAAATATAGCGCTTACCGAAATGTTTTTATAGTAGCTTGGCATGTAATATTGTAATCACACTCCGCTAGAGTGCGACTCATGAGCGCAGATGAGTGGTATCGCAGAGAAATATCTGCAGGCTGCAATCACCTTCCTTGTGCCGACTATAGAATACACGTGTACACTGTACACCTTACGTTACACTTTCCTTTCCTAATACCCTAATAACGAGAAGTGTGATTTCTTATGTCTTGCGCGAAGATGTTTTAATTTTAGACATCTACAAATAACCACAACTTTCGAATGTAACACACGTGAAGTGACCTTGTCGCGTTTCGGGAGCAGTTTGTACTCAGGTATAGCGAGTGTGCACTGTCACTCTAGATGGTACATACTCGTCTCCTTGGGCCGGCACAGCGGAGGCGACTGATGCCCGTAGAGATTTCTTATAGTAGCATTTGTTTCTATTCACGGACTGCTCTCTAGCTTTACGTCGGGTGGAGTATTTGTGATACGCCGAGCTACAATAATAAATAAACTCACGATCGATGAGACCCGTCTTCAAATCGCTACAATCAATATTACATACTTTTACTTTATTCACAGGATCGATGCAACTCATCAATTTGTATTACATAATTTTTTTGTTTAAATATCATCCTTCATGTCACGTTTAATTTTCTAAATTCGCTTCAAGTGCTAAGACGTGACTCGAAAATAGACTTTTAAACCGGAATATTTATTAATATGTTGAGTTTTTTATTGTTACACTATTTTGTAATAGAGAAAGGTAGAGATAACCGGCATAGCGGAAGGGACTGTTGCCTGCAGTTGTAACAGTTGACTACACATTAGTTTAACAACGAGCGAAGTGTAGAACTGTAGACATAGCTACTATAAAAGAAATTAATAAATATTATATTAATATACTTAGCATACGATACTCTGCCTGATGTTAAACCAGAGTGTGGTCCATGAATAGAGCCAACTGCATACGTTACAGTCTCCTTTCGAGCTGATCCCGAAATGTAATTTTACGAATGTTACACTTGGTACTAACCCTAGAAAAGCATGGGCTAATAACCATCATCAGTTTGCTCACCACTCATTACAATTTCTTTCTTTTAGTTAGGATTCATAGAAAATTGTAAAATCCGCTACTGCAGGGTTTCTTAACCTGAGGTCCTTGGACCCCTAAGGGAGCCGCGCCATGAGTACCGGGACCGGGTGGCCATGGCTACATGGTACAGAAGCTCAGAGCTGAGTTAAGACACTCTCACAGCGTAAACTACTAACTCTCCTCAAATAGGATCGTTTCCATGATTTTTTTTTACATCGGTGGTCAGTGTTGGGGAGGAGGTTGAGGAGATGAGCATGTACCATCTTGGATTGACAGTGCACACTCCTCTCGTTATACCTGGCTACTTTCAAACTATTCCCGAAACGCGACAAGGTCACTTCACGGGTGTTACATTCGAAAGTGGTGGTACCACCCCAGGACAAATAACCATCATAAGTCTGCCTACCACTCTTTAATAGTGCCTATAGGCACTGAGCGACCAAAGTACATATAACAAAGTTACATTGGTGTCTAACTGTTTTTTTCTTTCAATGTTTATAATTATAATAAGTTATTATTACCGCAAAAAGGTAACCGCGATTTTTGGAATTTTTGAAAGAATCCATTACTACAAAAAAATTAAGAAACCCTACTCTATTAGACCGCTCCGATGGATAGTAGGCTGTAAGTAAAAGTTTAACTAAAACTAGTTCAACTGTGTTAATCCAGCTTTTTGAAATATCCATTATGCATACAAAACTCGTCTTTAAATCAACTTAAATTGGAATAATAATGCCGGACACAAACCTAGGCATCCATTACATAATAATAGTAGGTAATATTTAAACCTATTATTTGAGAGAGCAGCCTTCTTTGGAATGTGTTAAGTGTAACATCGCAACAAGACGTTTTCTTTTGAGTCCATTTTTGTTTTTATATTTTGTATGTGGGTTTCAAAAGGCACTATAATTGCGTTCGTTTTATAAAGTTACTTCACTTTATGACACTTGTACTAATTTATTTTTATAATAACGACAAGTTATTTTTGTTAGTTTTCGCGATTTGAGGTGGGCAGAGAACATAGATCTTTACACCTGTCATTTAGTTACATTGTATAACAATATTGTATTCTTGTGCAATATAAAAACTGTTAGAAGAAAACAACTTAAGATAATTTTTTTTTTGAGCTTTTGCATTGTTTTAATTGAACAATACTTAGAGTGGTCTAGTGGTAGATGAGACCGATGTTCAATTTTTTTATTTTAAAAACTTTGAATCAATTCAAAAGGCGAGCCAATTTTCAATAAATTCTGACCGGTACCAATGTAACTATGTTATATGTACTTTAGTCGCTCAGTGTACTAGATATTTAAAAAGAATTAAATACAAAAATGTTACTAATTATACTTAATTACTATCTCTCCTTCAAATAGAATCTTCATAATACGTGAAAAATAACATCCTTAGCGAATGATTGCATAATTTTCACAATTACACTTCTACGAAAATTAACCTCATTGCTCTACTTTTGTATAGACCACTGTTAGTTATGTTGCAATTCCTAATTAAGTTCCCATATAATGAGTATGTACTAATAAATAAATATTTCTAAAATTCAATTTAAAATATGTTAGTTTATTATTATTATTTAACTGTTAACTGGGAGGAACTATTAGTTAGTAAAATAAAGAGTGGGAATGAAGATAGCGGGAAGGTACCGCCAGCAAATAAAATTAGCATTTTTTAAAACTGTACTTTTGTGCAATAAACAAAATTTTAAAAGAAAATAAAATAAATTTTTGGTGTCCATACAGGCAGAAGCGAGATACAAGCAGCTGCTATCTTCAAACCCATTCTTTGAATTACAAATTAAATAATTTAGTTAATTATTGACAGAACAACACCTCTAATTCTTAATAGAACAAAAGTAGTAAATTCAGAAAACAGAAGAAAATTAGCAAAAGAAAAAAATTAGCATAGTTAAATGTAAACAAAACTCACCTTTAATAGTAGCATTTTTCACATACAATTTCGCTGCGATTTCTTTAACAATTCACATGGACACTGTTATGGAAACACACTGGATAAATAGCAGATCACAATTTTCATCCAAGCAGGCAACATTACATGGACAGCCGGACCCTCAACGAGTCAAAGGATAAGTGCACCGCCGAGCAAGTACCACCCAAAAGAAATCCTACAATTTAAACAAATTGTATGTTACATAGAAAAGTTTTTTTCACACACGACTAAGTTCAATAATTGGTTGATAACCAATCTAGTAATTGTTTATGGTCGCGCGCGGGAAAATTTACTTATGACAGACAATATGCAAATTAAACTGATATGCTAATTTGAAGCTTATTTACATAAAAATAAGAATGTATTTTTAGTTTTATTAATAATTATTATAATCGAAATACGGACCCTATAGTCATTGAATTTTAGTAAGTACACAACGCAAATGCTTTCGGTCAGCCGCTCGCTAAGTAAGTGGTCGATAGTGTTGGTTGTAGTGAAGTTAAATATCAGTCTACTCTACATATTGGAGCGTAAAAGTCTAACAGCTATTCATTGCACTATTAAATTGCATTTAAAGATGGTTTATTTATAATATTTAATAGTAAACAAAGTAATTTTGGAAAAATAAATTCTAAAACTTTTATAATTTTAGTTTAAATTAGGCATTGAATAGCAAATAGAAAATTAATAAATAACAGGAATAGCTTTTATGTGAAAAATATATAATATATACACCGAGGCTACTCGTAATAGACGACTATAATTATTTTAAAAAGTACCAAGCAATAATTACCATCTTTTTTCCTTACTTAAATAGGTGTTTTAAATATTTAAAAAACGCATCATGTGAAACACTTTAAGGTTTATGTGGGGATGCGATTTTTGCTACTAATCGTACGCATCTATACCGATACGCCTCGGTGAATATATAATAGGTCCTAGATGTATGTACATATATAATGGAAGACGATCTCAATTACGACAAGTTATTACAAAATTTGGTTTGTCTCTTTTCAGATAAACTTACCGAATTGAACTTTCATAAGACGTAGTCCTTGACCTCATTTCATTGCTTGTTTAATAAAAAAAGTTTATATAAGTAAAAATTACATTTTATTATTGAACCTTGAATAAAATTGAGGTTTTACAGAGCTGATGATTCAAACATAACCAAAAAGTAAAGGAGACCCGTCGGCTTCCCTTTCTCTGAGCAGCAAATGCCTAGCAAATTTTTAATACTAAGTTTTTTACTACTAAAATAGTTTAGTAAGTATTATCACAATTTTTTTTACTGTAACAATATTATTTCTTAATTGATTTACGATGATAATTGAATAGAATAAATATATGTATTAATATTCAATAGTAACAAGGCTTACATTTATTTAAATAATAATTTAAAAAAAAATACAATAATTAGGATTATTTCCATCATAATAAAAATTATTGATCAAAGTTGTTCTGATTTATATCGATATTCAAATTAGGTTTACATCCGTAAATTCTTTTCCTATGATGGATTACGATACACATAATTATAGTTCAGAACATATTATTATAGACACATTAAAGCTTAAATTGTTTCAAATTGTAGCAAATATTTGTTGGGCACATCATAAAAAGTGACTAAGTTTATGTAATCTTTATTTCTGTCCACAGAGAGATTTTGCCATTATAAAATATGTATGTATCGCGTAACTAAAAAAAGCACTCCAAAACTCCGCTGAAATACTTTGTCAGGCTAAGCTCACGCACTAAGAAGAACCATTTGTTTTTAATGACACAATAGTTTTGGACTTTATGAAGACATAAAAATTCACGCTATTATGATGGATTAAGCGGTAAAATTGTAAGGCATCCGTGTAAACGTTCATATGTCTTAGCAAAATGCTGCTTTAACAGCACACACTAAAAAGCATTAAATTGTAAAAAACCTCGATATACAAAAGAATAAAATATAATCGTGAAAACATGACTGTATGGGATTTGTTCCCTTTGCCTTCCCAGAATGAGAGAACTAAAGATATGTAGAAATGTTGTCGGTCTTATATTATTATATTTTCCTAAACTTGTGTTTATGTAATGATCTCTGAGTGTTGATATAATGTTGGTGAATTATTTTATCCATTAAGTGTTCATGAACGTGCGTGAGTGCGAGCAAATGATTTAAAACAGAAAAAGAGTTTGTTTTCGTTTTCTCTCCAAAACTTTTTAAAATATTAGCTTTAATATTCTACCGCTAATATATTTCTGACTTGACTGAGTTTTATGTGTGCAGCATATATATAACAAGTTGACTGTGCCAACCTTGGTGTTCTTTATCAAATATTTTATTTTTTAGTTAATTGTATGGGTATTAAAACGATATATTTATCTGTGAAACGTAATCTCGATTATTGTTTTGTGTATTTAGGGTTGATTGCCCATTCTGTCATCAATTTATTTATTTGGAAAATTGTCTGAAAACTAAAAACTTTATCAGGTGGAATAAGTTTCTAATTGCTAATCTACATACGGCGAAAATCGTCTAAAAGTGGACGTTTTAATTTGTAAAATTAAGTCAATAGATTTAAATTAAATAAATTAATACATTATCGAAACAAATCATGTCATTATTAATCGATGTGTCAAACAATTAACTAATAGACTAGTGGTATAAAATGGTTAAAGCGCTGACAGCTTAAGCAGATTACAATCAAAATGTCCATTGAAGCGACTAATTTGTTTTGTTACGCCTAAGTAAAAGTATTTGGTTAATATTTTTGTTTCTGTTTATTTTGTTAGTGGTTATGACTTCATTGCGTCGTTAGCTTTCATTTTCCCTATTGTATAGTGATCACAGGTTATGCAAATATTGTTTTATTCTATTGTGGTTATGATTTATTTTGTTGTTTTTTTTTTTATAATATAACCTCATATTGATGCATTGTTTATGGTAATATATGATTTTATTGCATTTTTAAAATGAATAATACGATTTAAAAGTTAATTTATTATATTTCTCAATGTCCAGGATTTAGTTAAATGTTTAACTTAATCTACGTTATTCAAAATAAGACTTGCTTAATAGAAAATCTAATAAAAAGCTTAACCTCCTTCTAATAAATAAACTTTTCTTATAGCTCTACCTCCATTGAAGATCTTTGAAGAAGATTTTGTTTATAATCGCCTCAATCTATATTGAAATATAATATCACGTTTGTATGTATTAAATCTATTAAACAATGTATCGATCTTAATGCGTACGTGTATTATCATGTTTTCTCTACGGGGTAGGGTTTCTACATACTTTCTATGCAAGTGGGGCAACTCCGTCTACGAGTATGTTATACTCGTCGTATGAGTGCAATTTTTGATACTTTGACGTATTTCATATTTCCTTTGCATCAAGTTAATTTTCTCATATCAAAAAAAAAATTCTTTGGATAAGCACGCTGATAATTATTAACTCTAAGACAAGGATATATAAATCGTCTCCTGCAATGAACCCGGCATAACGGAGGTTTCGCTGTAGCTTCAGACAAAGTATGGTCATATTAATATATCGAGCTATTATTTTAAAAAAATCATCCCCAAACTAAGATGCTCTTTACTATGAATATCAAGAAGAGAATAAAAACACCCAGATCCAGACCGACACCTGCTTTAAAATAATAATTAATATTATCTCGCGACCCAATCCAAGACCTCGAACCACCAAACCACAGAGACCATTAAAGTAAAGGTATAATATCGAATTTAATCAAGCATGTCACTCCTTGTGGGTGATAAAATTATCCGTGTATGACACTGACAGCTTAAGATTTAATTAAAAATGTCCGCTGAAGTGAAATAATACACAAATGTGACTGTGTTTCTTCTATCTCACGATCAATGAGACCCGTATTCAAACCTAGCTAAATTCTGACCGGTGCCAATGTAACTATGTTATATTATGTACTTTGGTTGCACAGTACAGAAAAAATAAATAAATAGTTAAATGAATTCAACAGTCCAGGGCGACAGTGCACACTCTTGTTAAATCCTACTACATAATTCAGTTACATAAATAAAAAATAGAATTTAATAGACTTAGACAAAAAGAAAGTACCTTGATTAGTTTAAACCAGCAACGGGTATAGTGTAGGTAGCGTTTAATATAATTACAATATTTAAAACAGTCTTACCATATACTGATGTAATATGAAGAACCGAACTCATAATTTACTAACTGATTAAGTAGTCAGTTTAATAACCATATATTTACTTTTGTTTCTGATTGTTCATTTCACTAAAACATGTTTTCTTTTTTCATACAGGGTGTAAAAGACAGCTAGCATTTTCGTGAATCAGATAACATCATACTTTTTTTATATATTTTTTTTTTATTGTAGCTCGACATGTGACAACACTCCGCCTGATGTAAAGCTAGAGTGCGGTCCATGAATGGAATCAACTGCTACCACAGAGAAATCTCTACGGGCTGCAGTCGCCTCCACTGTGCCGGTTTGAGGAGACGAGCATGTACCATCTAGATTGACGGTGCACACTCCTCTCTTATGCCTGGCTACTTTCAAACTATTCCCGAAACGCGACAAGGTCACTTCACGGGTGTTACATTCGAAAGTGGTGGTACTGCCCCAGGACGGCAGACTGGACAAATAACCATCATCAGTCTGCCTACCACTCTTTAATAGTGCCTATAGGCACTGAGCGACCAAAGTACATATAACAAAGTTACATTGGTACCGGTCTTTAGCGAGGTTCGAACACGGGTCTCATCGATCGTGAGTTCACGCGTCTTACCGCTAGACCACGGCCGCTCTTAAATTGTGGTACAACTATTTTTTTTAAAGTTTTTTTTTGACATTAATTTGGACAAATATTTACGCGTCCATTACGGCTTGATAAAGATATAAACATCATTGAAATATCAAAAACAAGCAATAAAAAATTAGCACGACTTGTGATCACGCTCTGGCACTCTTCCCCAACAACCACGTTATCCATAATAGATTTTCTCAGAAAAAAAAGGGTTAAACACTTAACCCGAGACTGCGTAACAGTAATATTGTTTGTTTATTAAAAAACAAATTGAACTATTAATCCTAAGCAACATACATAATCTTATGTAACACTAGTAGTCAATCAGCAAGAGCCATTGGTCATGGTGGTAGAACTAAAACAATGAGCCAATCAGTGCACGCGTAAATATTATTGTCTGTAATGATTTTATAGCCGTATATGAAATAGAAAGTACCTAGGTATTATATGTTTCTTCCAGTATGCTACAGACATACGTTCAGTGCCGGATTTAAGCATAGGCAACATAGGTAGTCGGGCCGCCACAACACAAAAAAAAATTAAATTAATCGATAAAGGCTTAGTAGAAACAAAAAAATACTTTGTTTTGTTTTAAATTTTGTGTTAGCCAACTTATTTAGTTGCTCTCTTCTTTACCTTGACCTTAATAGAAACTTTCAACAGTTAACCACAAACGATTTGAGGACCGCCACAATATGCTCTGCCTATGTATAGGCCGCCGAAGTCTAAATCCGGCGCTGCATACGTTGCTTTTCATATCACCTGTTGTTAAGCCTAAAGTGCAGTCTATGAACGGAAACAACTGCTAGGTACCACAGAGAAATCCCTGCACGCAGCAGCCGCCTCCCCTATGGCGGCTTGAGGAGACGACTGTGCACAATCCAGGTAGACAACGTATACTTTCTTATATCTAGTTACTTCCCAATTGATCCCGAAATGCGACTATTTATCCGAAGTTTGGTAATATGTTTATTACAGAGATTTACTGCTAATACTAGATGAATTGTTAAGTTGGTTCGATTCCTAGCTTAGATAAGGGATTTGTTGATAATTTATTAATGTTTAGCTCTTTTTTAAAGAATTTTAAGAAATGTTTCCTTTCAGAATTTAATTAAAGAACAAAATAATAAATTAAGTATTTTTCTTGTACTGACTAAAATATCCTAAATGCACTCAAAAATTATGGCAAACCTAAAAATTCTATATAATATAAAATTACATAATAATATGTAACAGTTATATAACACATTGTTACGGTCAACGAGCCGCTGTATTTTTTTAATAATCAAAACGAAATTTCGTGGTAATTCACCATAAAACTTGATTGGCAGATGAATAGAGGTGTCTGAACTACTGTATGTTAAAAAATAATGTTTATTTAATATGTAAAATAATAAATAACAAGAGAAGTGTGCCCTGTCAATGGATGGCCGGTATAGTGGAGGCGACTGCTACCTGCAGACGTTTCTTTGTAGTAACGGTTGTTTAAGCCAATAAACCGCACTCTACCTTAACATCAAGTGGGGTGTCGTCATAATATGTCGAGTTTACATTATATGGGTATCAGGACAAGGACACACAATCCCAGACCCAAAACAAAATGCCTACCTATTTTTTTTCAAAAATATATCTAATAAACTCTTAAATATGTAAGAAGGGCCAGGCAATGTTCTAAGTTGCACAACAAACAAGTATTATCGAGGAAATCCTTTGAAAGTAGCTCTCTTGTCATACGATCCAGAGATATTTCAGTATAATAAATTTCCCTTTGCTTTTATATGCATTTTATATAATATTCCATATCGCATTACCCGTCCATTTTTTCTTATTGTTATTATTCTGGCAATGCTGTAAATAATAATTTTAATGCCTCAGTCATTTGTTTTTAATTTCGAGAATTAAACGTTCTGTCATATTTCAAAACGATATCTCGGGCGGCCATCTTGAGACATCAGGTTATCTGTCTTGAATTAATTTCCTAAACTTGTGTTTCTTCGAGTGTTAATGTGTAATATTGGTGGATTCTTAACCATTAAGTGTTCGTGAACGTGCGTCAGTGTGGGCAAACAATTCAAAAGAGGAGAACATGTGTTTTCATTTTCCCTCCAAAACTCCGTAGGAAGTTTCAGTAAAGTTTCTACCACTTTACTGGAGCAATTTTTGACTTGACTGAGACTTGACCTGACTGTTTAGTGTGATGAATGAATGAATCGAGCATTATTAACTTGATGCAAAAAATATTTACTTTGACACTGGAAAATTGTTATAATGCCATATAAAACAAAAAAAAAACTTTTCATATTTTTTAAATTAAAAATTCCGGAATATTTTCTCTTATGTTTTTCATTTGTTTTCTTTTTTATTGATTGTGAATATTTTAGTTTTTTTCCGATAATTCTAATATTACGTGTATTCTTTCTTCAATTCAAGTTATCTTTTTACTAACCTAGTTATGTTCAAACTGCCTATCGGAAACTGCTCCCTATTAATAATTAATATAAATTATTAGGTAGTTAAAGTGTGATTATATCTCCTCATCGCAACACATTGCATAATTATTAAGAGAGAGAATGGTTTTAACATTGATCATTATCAGCTCGCTTCTTTAATAGCTCTTTAGTCTTATTTTTAACGTAATACTAATAATTATAAAACAAAATACTTAGTATTGTTTGGATGTTTGTTACTTAAGCATATCTAAAGGAGAATGCCCATTTTTGGGCCCACTTGATACCCAATAGTTTGTTAACAAAACAATATCGTAAAATAATACGTTATTTCTTTATTAATTCATTTTAATTATATTAAAACATCGTTTCCCAATCAATATACAATGTTTAATAACATAAAAAATAAATATTACCAATTATTAAAGCATTTAATACAATAATAACCTCAAATTTTGCATCAATAAAAGTCTAATTACGCAATAACTCGGGTGAAAAATTAAAACTGATTGGTAATAAGGAATTTAGATTTATTTTCCTACAAAATGAGAAAAACATTGTGGGCTCATTTCTCTTAGGTGATTTCATTCTCTTTTCTATTTACCTACGTTGAGAGGGGTGAGCAAACTGATATTGTATATGCCCACATAGTTAACAGCCCAGTCTGCTGTCCTCTTTCTCACAGGTTTAATTTAGTACCAACACCCGTGAATTAACCTAGTGGCATCCTAATCGGACCTAACCAGTTAAGTAATCTGGTATGCAATGTCAACCTGGACGCTGCAAATTCATCGCCTCAGACCGATATGGCGGAGAACTGCCTGTAGGCATTTCTCCTCTGTGGTAGCAGTTGTTTCCGCTCATGGGCTGCGTTCTAACTTAAATACATACTGGGTTACTATAAAAAATTGATACTCACACAGGCTGAGTACTATTCTGTTTTTTTTTTCACTACACTGCATTATTAAACGATATTAAATTGATTTTTTAAATTAAAAATCTTAATGATACTCCAATAAGACACGAACATTAATCAAAAATAATTTATTATATCTAATATACTAAGGTCAACTATCCATTGAGGCGTCTACGTGATAGACCCGTGCAATTGATATTAAAAAAAACTACTCGATTACTCCTTCCGTACATTCTGCGTAGTTTTCCCAATTCTACGTATACTTTTGGTAATTTCTATGCAAATATTGCTATATCTCTTTACACCCTATTTAATATTGAAAAAAAACAGTATTTATGTCTCTGTGTTATACGTTGTCATGTGTTGTGCTTGTCCTAATATTATGGCCTTTAAAGAAACGAAAAGAAAATATTTTATTATTGTAACATAGGGTCTTAGCATGCACTTGCTCATTGTCAGACTCTACAATGACTTCGGGAAGGCGAATGACGCGAAAACTGCCACAAAAAACTTAAGTTTAGGCTAAGGGCGTTTTCCTATTTATTATATTTTGTTTGTTCTTATTGTAGCTCGCGGTCCAACTGCTACTTCAGATAAATTTCTACAGGCAGCAGTCAACTCCGCTATGCCGGCTTGAAGAGACGAATGTGCACCATTCAGATTGGCAGTGCACACTCCTCTCGTTATTATTAATGATGATATGCCTCCGTGAATAGTGGGCATTAATGAAGGTACTTTGTACTTTACAAAAGTGCATGGTAATCGTAACATCAATTCATAATTTCGATGTAATCAGTAATTAGTTTATTATTACCTATCTGTGACAGATCAACGCTTGAGGCAGAAAAGCTGAAGAAGACTGATTTCATTATAATATGCAAACTAATATACAATACATTTTGATTTTTTTTATTATTGTAGCTCGGCATGTGACAACACTCCGCCTGATGTAATGCTAGAGTGCGGTCCAGGAATGGAAACAACTGCTACTACAGAGAAACCTGTGCGGGCAGCAGTCGCCTCCACTATGCCGGCTTGAGGAGACGAGCATGTACCATCTTAGATTGACAGTGCAAACTCCTCTCGTTATACCTGGCTACTTTCAAACTATTTTTTATTTTTATATTTTATAATATTTTGTTGTTTTCAAAAAATAAAACTTTTTTAATCCAAGTACATGGATATGTTTGTAAAAAAAACTCAATTAAATAAAAATGAGCGGCCGTGGTCTAGCGGTATAGGACTAATCTCACGATGAGATCCGTGTTCGATCCTCACTGAATTCTGACAGAGTTACCAATATAACTATGTAATATGTACTTTGGTCGCTCAGTACCTGTACCACTAACTCAGTACAAGCATTTAAAAAATTAAATCTAGGAGTAGAAATACAAAACTAAATGACATATTTTGAAATTGTAATGAGATTTTTGTTAATAACCTAAATTGTTGTTAGTAGTATGCTGTTTTTTTTTTTTTTATTGTAACTCGTCATATGACAACACTCGCCTGATGTAAATCTAGAGTGCGGTCCATGTTTTTTAAATTTTGCATATTAAATTATAAAAAATAAGCTATAATAGAATCTTTTTTTTATTATTGTAAATATCATCTACATGTTACGTATACTGTCGGTTTAGTCTTGTTGATGGGATGTACAGACCGGTTACATGTGTCCGAATATTACATACTTGTTTTAGTTATTTGGTTGATGTTTATTTATAATCGATTGCATGATGTTTATTGCTGATTATTAAGATTAAAAATTGCGTAGAACTCTCTACCCTGTTGTCATGTTTTAAACATATGAATTTTACGCCCTATCGCGTCGGGAACAAACCCCTTGGGCTTGCCCCAAGATCCAGGTTTTTCCGGGAATTTAAAAAAATAAGCACACATACAACAGCGCACGCAACAAGTGGGATTCAAACTCAACGCTTTCCGTTATACGCATAAATGTCGTAAAACTAAACCACTCCGATGCTGAAAAAAAACAAAATTATTTTAAAAAAACTGATAAATGTTCCTTTTGGCTTTAAAACACACTGTATGTAAATTAGTTAATATTATAAATAAAAATATACATGAAATGATAAAAATAATGTGAGTTAACCAATTAGTCTTCCCTTTCACCGACCCAAACACAAACTAACATAAATTACATATGATAATTGATAATATAAATTATGCAAGAACAGGATTATTTTCTCACGTAAAAATGTTTATTAATTGTTCATGTCGACGACGGATAATAAGATCTCCATGATGTTAACATCACGCGGGCAAAATTTTGAGGTACGTAATTACATGATTAGATTTTAATTACCTCTCAAATGTTTTTAGGGTGAACCCGAAACGCGACAGGTAACTTTTCTTATAACAGCTTGGCAATATCAGCACTCCACATGATTTTAAGCTAAAATGCGGTCCATGAGTGAAACCACCTGCTACTACAGAGAAATGTCAGGCAGCAGTCTTCTTAACTATACCAGCTCGAGGAGACGAATGTACTAAATCCATTAACAGTGCACACTGCACACTCCTCTCGTTATACTCGGCTGCGTCCAATGTAATTGAAATTAAATGGGCCTAGCATGCACTATCGTCCCCAACTGCTTTACTTTAATGTTACATATACCTACAAACTTTAATTAAAGTTATATTTCGTAATATTATGTTATAAAACACAGAATGCAATTTCACAGCGGAACTCTATCACCTATCGCTAACATTTACAACTTATTCAATAAGTTATTTTTATCACAACACATCGGATGAAAGCTCTAATAAAAACGATCTAACATTTCGAACAATAGTTGCAATAAAAGGTGAGTCTATTATTATATTAATCGATTTTATTATATAGTAGTATTATATATACGGAGTTATGATAGATATTCAATATATTAAAAATACAATGTATCTATTAGTTTTGTTCGCTTCTATTGTATTAATACGCGTTTTTACAATTATAATAATAGAGAAAGTCTGGTACTAATTCTTTACTGTAATTTATATTAAAACAAGCTGTTTTTTCTTACTTCGTATGCGTGTAAATTATAACCTGTGCTTACCATCAGGCCAGTCGCGATCTATGTCGCATAAATACAAACAATTCATGTTACACGTTTAACGTTCCTGTTTTATCCTTAGAGAACCTTTAATAAAGATTAAGTAGCTGTTTGGCGCAGTTTGACCCTTTGGCCCTTGTTAATCCAAAAAAAGGTTGTTCATTTTTTCGTCAATTCATTTTTGTTCTTTTTTCTCGTTATTTTACAGTAATTAAACACTAATATAATAAAAATGTTTATTTAAGAAATTAACAAAATATAACAATAATTTAGACGAGAAATTTATACAAAATGGCAACATTATTCCTATTAAACAATAATAACAAAAATAAACTAATTAACTTTTATAAGAAGCGCCACTCCCAGTACTATAACTAGACTTATAATTAGAATTATCAGAAGTTATGTATTCGTTGCTGTGAATGTTTATTTCATTGTCGTCCTTAGAAACGGGTTGATTCGAACTTGCTCCCTGATATTTTTCATATTCAACGATATTAGGTGTCGGGTTATTCTGCGCTGTTCCGCCATATAAAAGATTATATTTAGCTTGCGGATTCGATTGAAAATAATTATATAGTTGTTGAGTAGGATTTGGCACTACATAGTTATTATACGGATTCGGTTGAGCGAAAAGAAACATCGAAGAAGGTTGGCCTCCGAAAGGCTGGCTCAGTGAAAACGGTTGGAAGTGATGACCAAAATTATATTGGCCTTGCTGTGGTATTTGATTAATTATAGAGCTTTGTTGTGGTTGGATTTGTTGGGCATGTGGAGAGAAAAGTGACTGAGACTGAAAGGGGACTAGACTGGAAGGTATTAGAGAAGTCTGCTGCGGTACAATAGCTATCTGAAGATTGCCATTCTGTGATTTAGAAGGAATTATTTGAAATTTAGACTGGTATCCCGGGTTGGGAAGAAAATTTAATGGCACAAATTGAGATGAACTCGGAGGAGGAATTAAGTTTAACTGAGGTTGAGGTGGATATACTGGAGATTGATCTTGGGTAGATGACTGGTAGTACTGACTGGCAGATTGACTCGGATAAAAAGAATTAGGTACTTGACTTTGGCTATATGTTGGACTAGGTGAATTATTTTGTGGACTTTGAGAATAAATTGTGTAAGTATATTCTGGTTTCTGTGCACCAGTTGGTATCGCATTTATATTGCTCGTCTTCGCTGCACCACGCTTTTTTTGCTCGGCGTCCTCGATTTCCGACGAAGACGCCAAAACGACGAAAGCGAATAAGATCTGAAATGGAGAAACGAATTAGTCATTTTAAATTCGAACGAGGCGTGGCGGGCCATCCATCAGTGGCTTCGTAATCATTGCGCGAACTAATAACTCATCGGCACGTAATAAAACTAAAACGAGGCAAACAGCAGTCGTAGAAATCTTTAATTAATTTTAATTGGTATTATTTAACAAGTGAACTGAATTTTATAGCTATCTTACCAACAGTTTAGTTCTGACCATCTTGAAGCACAAATAGCGCGCGACGCTCACTAGAATTTAATTACATTATTTTCCAAAGGGAAAATTCGATAGAAAGGAAAAGCGTTCGGCTCGATGTCGCACGGAAAAGTGTCGGTAGGTATCAAGTTATTGCATTTATATGAGTTGCCTAAGACCACTTTCCTTTAGATCTGGATCTAACAGCAGCCGTGAGGGAACTGACCGCATGTTAGGTCTTTGTCCTGAGTAATTTATCTGGTTTACTTACCTCTGAGAATTGACGCACTTGATCGCACTTCCTAGTCGCAGGATTTCCTTTCTATTTCTCGGAACATTTGAAGTAGATTTGACGTAACTTCAACCAGCTGCTGTTATAGCTTCAAACATCTTTTGTATGATAATATGGAACATATCATAATAGCATAGCATGTAACTTACTTGGAACTGCAGAATCGATTACACGCAATGCAACGTATGTTTTGGTGAATATAAATTTGTATGGTAATTTATTCTGAATTGATGAGTTCTCTGTAATGTTACAAAAAGGGTTATTAAAATTAAGTTGCACCATGCAACAAACACAAGACAAATACTGTACAGAATAAATTATTTACTTTCATGAAATCTTGTCTGGTTACGTTTAATTTTTTTTTTTCAAGTTTTTTATTCAAGTCAACGGGATCATTGCCTATGCAGTACAATATAATTTTTTTATAAATGCATTGCCTACCAATGCATCGAAGACTTGATTTTCTCTTTTATTTAGTTTTAATTAAAAAATCAGTAGATATATATTCTTATTTAAACATTTAATATTTTACTGCTATTTTTCTCAAATAAACAATTTAATTTAGATGATATAATCTTTTCCTTTTATTAAGCTGTTAGTTGTCATTCATTCAAAAAGAATGAAGGACGTTCGAGTTCAAAGATAAATCGTGATCTCGACTACTGACTTACAATTTACAATAACTACAATACGCGTTTTACAACTGTGATGGAAACTTAGAAAGGCGCAAGATTTTCAATGATAGTTCAATATAGCCCTTTTACTTATTTTCACCTCATAAATCTATCTATAGTTACTTAGTTATTGTTATGTACTCAGTTTTAAATATATAATTGGTTACCAATAAATAATAATATAAATTTCATTCTTTTATTTCTTTAATGATTATTTTTTAATGTATCTCAACATATTATGTTCGCCTGGTGTTAAGACGCCTTCTTATCCAGCATAGCGGTGACGACTATGCTTACAGACTTTTCTCTGTAGTAACAGTTGTTTCCACTCATGGATCGCAATCTAGCTTAACATCAAACGGAGTATAGTCACAAGACAAGCTTTTAAAAAAATCTCAAAGTAGTTCGTGATATCATTAATAAAAAATAACTCAAATTAATTTAAATTCAATAAATTGCAAGAAAAATATTTTTAATAAAAAAAAAAGTCAAAATCAACGCCCTCTATTTCAGACCAATGCAAACATTATAAGTCATTGTAATGCACTAGTGAAAGGTGCACATTGCAGGTATAGTTATAGTTCATCGATACGATAAGAGATGGTGCTAGCTGCCCCTGCAACGGTCAATGAACTTTCTTTATACGGAAATGTGCAATGACTACCATCTTGCCAGGGAATGTAGCACTTTATGCGGAAATGTTAAAGATTAAAATCGCAGGTACTGTTAATGGAGTTTAGCGCTTTGGGATGTTGTGTCATTCTTCCAGACTAAGGTTGATGGCCTAGGAATAGCCTATAGACCTATATTCACAGTCTTATCGAAGTTCTATGTTTTAGAGTTTCAGGTGTTTCTTTTATCAGTGTTTTTATAAGTAGGTATTCAAATAAATGTCAGGACGTAACATTTAGAAGTAATAAGAGGATTATTTTGAATGTTAAGTGCATTAAAGTTTTTAAATACTTTCTTTTTTAGAATGATCCACTTTTATATTTCGTTCGTCCGTAGGTTCAATTTCTTTAATATAAATAGATATAATTGCGTCATATAAGCGATTATTTTAATTTTTATAGTTTTGTTTGTGTCTAGAAAGGTTTCTATGATACAAGTTCTGGTGTAACTCCATCTATGTTTAAAGCAGGGAGGTTTTTGCAACGCCTGAAAGACTTTCATGCAGTGTTGCATTTAACAAATAGTTTCAGTTTTAATTAATTTCAATTATTACACTTCTATATTCATGTAGTGTTACATAAATCTCTAAATATGTTCAAAGATATATATTACAAAATATAAAATTATGTTATAGAGAGATAGGCAAAAAGTGCAGCGCCCCCATGCACCGCCACTTGCAATAGCTTCAAAGCTTTCGTACAATTCATTAATAGCTTCAGCGTATAGATGGTGCTACATGTGGACCCATCACACATCCTACATTTCAGAAATTTTCAGCGTATAAGGAAATTTCAGTTCTCGTACAACGCTATAACTACACAAGCGTCTAAGCATCCCGTTTGTTGCGTGAGGTAGTGCTTTTCTTGCGCCGCCGACTGTATTGGCGATAAAAAAAAAATACGGCCTGTAAAAGAGCTACCTTACGCGTCGAGGGGGGTATCCCGATGCAAGTGTGGTTCTAGCATTAACTCGTCAAGTGCATTTAATAGTGCATGAAGCCCATCGACCGCATGATTGTGAGGGCCGTGCGGATCGACACAACGTGCCATAAGGCTCGATATGATGACATGATACTTATAAAAATCCAAAATTTACGTTTTTGCTCGTTTAACCGAAATGTTTTAAATATCAAAATAAATATTGTTCATCTGCGACTAACTCCTATTTAATTTTATCATATTATTTGCGGTGAAAGCTAAAAAATTTAGTAGTTAATTTGTTTTAAAATAAGTTAATATACGATGAAGCCGGTGGGTCTTATACAGACAAAACTCCTAAAATAAAATACTTTATTCCAAAAGAAATAAATTAAGGTTTAAGATCTTTATTTCTCATTTCACAACAACAAAAAAAAATCTAAAAATTACTCAATGTTGTGGTTACAAGTACTTTGTAGTAAAAAAAATTTCTTGATATTATTATTGAATTATGATGAAAATTGAACAGAAAAACATTATTAAACAATTTGAAGAAAAAAAAATGTAAAGAAAATATTTTTAAAAAACACGATTTTGATTTGATAGTTTATTCGGTGACTTGACAAAGTTGTGCACACTGCTATAATACTCGTACTTCCACCGTATTTCATTCTCGCGCTCTACAAGAGTTATAAATTGGTTTTTATTAGTGTTAAAACTACTTTTTTGGAAATTTTGATTTGTTTGCTTTAAATGTAGTTTTTTTATATTTAAAAAAAGTTAAATGTGTTAGGCAGACTGATGATTGTTATCCGTACAGTCTGCCGTCCTGGGGTAGTACCACCACTTTCGAATGTTTGAAAGGGTAAAACGACTCCTCTTGTTTTACTATCAATCTAGATGGTACATGATCGTCCCCTCAAGCCGGCATAGTGGAGGCGACTGCTGCCCGCACAGATTTATATGTAGTACCAGTTGTTTCCATTCATGGATCGCACTCTAGATTTCCATCAGGCGGAATAAAAAAATAAAAGTTTAGGTTAAAGATCATAGTCAATTTTTATTCGTTTTTATTGCTTTTTATTACTATTACTATTTTGTATTTTGTTAACATTTAAACAAAGAGCAGGGTATTCTGAGATACGTGTTACACCTAGTTCAGAGGTCTTGTTATTAATTTAATGTAAAAATTTATGCAATAAAGGTTTATTTAACTTATTTTTATTTGTTGAATAATTAAACTTTCAAAATCGATGCGTCACCTGCGGTCGACAGGAGATTGATATGTGACATTTACTTTATTACTACGTCATTGAAGTTATTTTATCATGATATAACCGCAGTAGCTATTCACTGAGGCGTACAGACAACAATTTGTTATACTCTAGATTTTATACAATAATAGACTAATCTAGGTTACCTATTACCTTCATTCCAAAGTTTTTTCATATTTATTTGATTTTTTTTATTGCAGCTCGGCATATGACACAACACCGCTTGATGTAAAACTAAAGTGCGGTCCATGAACGGAAACAACTGCTATTACAGATAAATTTCTACAGGCAGCAGTCGCGTCTGCTATAGCGGCCTAAGAGATGAATATGCACCATTCATCTTTCATTGATGATGGTTATTAGTCCTGCCGAAGTAGCCAGGTATAGCGAGAGGAGTGTGCACTGTCAATGGATAGTGCATAGCGGAGGTAACTGCTTCCTGCAGACATTTCTCTGTGAAAACAGTTATTTTCGTTCATAGACCGCATTCTAGCTTAAAATCAGGCGCAGTATTTGCCATATGCCGGGTTACTATAAAAAAACAGACTATAATAACAATCAAGGGTCTGCCTGCTATTTCTAAAATTATTATTTAATATGTTTTAAACAAAGAGAAAATAAGTTGTACAATCTATATATAATTAGGTACTATATATACCTACATACATTAGAGTAAAAACAAAAAACATAAAGACAAAAATAGACTTACAAAAGCTACAAAATTATCTAATATTGTTACGTTAAAGAAAAATAATATAGTTAATGTCTTTTTTCTAACAAAACTTTTAATGTAAAAGGAATATAATAATATAATGAATAATTATATAATTTGAAGACTAGGAAATGTAACTCGACTTCCGCTTTGACTCGTGCCTTTTAGACCGTAATAGTTATTATCTAATTTTAATACATTAACATAGATTTTTTCAAATTAAAATCTATTTTATATTCGCTACAGTGATATAATACTAAACAGTGTATTTATGAGTAAATTATAAATAATAATAATAATACCCAGACCACTAACTGTGGGTATCTGAATAAAAACATAACAAGCAGACCAGTCTTGCCTTTTTTGCCGAAGAAGCACGGTTAAAATCCTCACGGTGTCACTCTCTAGGTCATATTCATCCGCGATTCCACCAACGGCGACGTCTGGTCACAACCACCATTTATTCCAGCTGAACAGCAGTCCGACCCCGGGACTACCATTCTTGACTTGGGCCGTAGTCAACGGAACTAAACAAATACCTACTCGTCCACTTTTTTAATAGATAATATAAATTAATAAATATTTCTTCTAATCGGAAGTCGAAGATTAAACCAGAGACTTAATGGACTGGCGCTTAACCACTGCACCACAGGGGCCGCGTATTTTATTATTTACATTTTAATTAGTTTTTAATATTACTCATAGCTTTTTATTATTCTCTTAGGTTGGGGTCAGGGCATTGTACGTCCGATGAGTTATTATTTATAATTAACAGACAGACTGATGATAGTTATTAGCCCAGTCTGCCGTCTGGGGTAGCGCCACCACTTTCAAGTGCAACACCCGTGAAATAACTTAGTTGCGTTTCGGCCTCAGTTTGAAAGTACCGAGTTATAACGAGAGTTGTGAACTGTCAATTTAGATGGTGCACATTCGTCTCCTTAAGCTGGCATAGCGAAGGCAGAAATTTCTCTGTAGTAGCAGTTGTTACAGTTCATAGACCGCACTCTAGCTTAACATCAGGCGGAGTGTTGTCATGCGTCGATCTACAATACAAAAAAACTTGTAACCTTAATTACTAAGCGCTATTTATATTAAATTAGAAAAAGAGTGAAAAATAAAACAAAAAAATACCAAGTTGATTTTTTAATAACAACAACAAGTTTAATATTAATTGCTAAAGAAATAAATAAGCTATATTAACAATAATATTTACAATTCACGACTTATTCGTAATCAAAGGCAGTCAAAGCTAACGACGGTAAACAACATTATATAAGTTCACCAACATCAACATTCAATATTCAAGAAAAAGCCTATGTAAAATAGATGAAATAAAGAAAGCAATCTGCGTATCCGAAGCATGTACAATGTAGTAGTTACAGTGCAACATCTCGTAACCGCAACCTGCATTCGTGACGCATTTGCAGTCTCGCCTGCGGTTAATTAGCGGAACATACACAAATAAATAACATCAAAGCCTAACGCTTTCCTTTATACGCACTCACTAATTCTAATAGCCTTCAACTAACAATGTTTTATTGTTACCTAAAAACTCCCCATTCGAACACATAACAAATACTTTTTCTTTCATATTAGTGTACTCTGGGTTTCAATTCTTCGCTATATTTAATGGTGTTATAGGTGGATTCGGAGTAAGCACCGTGGCTATCTTTGGGCTGAGCGTGTCTAGAGGAACCGAATGAAGAGCTTTGTCCGCCGAAGTTGTATTTAGGTCCTGATGAGAAAGCACTCGATGAGCCGTGACTAGAAAGTGGGGCTTTAAAAGAGCTTCCTTCGCCAAAGGATGGAGCTCCGTGCTTGGAGGATGAAAGGTAAAATTGAGGACTGGACGAAGCACCATGAGATGCATGAGATGATCCAGAAGCGAAGCGAGCTGATGGGAATCCATATGTAGTACCAGGAGGAGCGGCAGAGTGGGTGTGACTTGAGAAGGAAGCGAGGGCGTCTAAACCTGAACCAAAAGTTTTGGATGGAAGGTAAGGGGAGGATACGAATTTTGATGAGCCGCCGCCGAAGCCACCTAAGTTTCCGCCGAAGCTACCGTGACCACCTGATGCTAGAGAAATAGGTGCGTGGCCACCGGCATATGAATGACCGAACGAAGGGACAGCGTGTGTAGAAATTCCGGATATGCCATGAGCGCCTTCATTTTGGACCGAAGAACCGAGGAAAGCCGATGGCTTGAAACTTGTTTTGCCGTGAGCACCATAGTTTCCAGCAAAAGACTTAAGAGAACCACCGCCGAAGGAATGTCCGGTATTAGCCAAGGAGAGAGTAGCATCTCCAAATGAATGACCCGCACCTGCATTAGCACCGCCGAAAGAATGAGCAAACTGAGTGGGATGTATATATTGTGCAGATTGAGCATATTGAGCGGGTTGAGCAAATTGAGACGATTGTGAATATAGAGCCGATTGAGCATATTGAGACTGGGTATCGGCAGGATTAAAGAGGACTGGTCCAGTAGAAGCACCTCCGTAAGATCCTAATCCCTTAGTACCAGCAGCATACGACGGAACGCTCGATTGTTGGTGATCCGAAACACTGTATTGTTGATGTTTTGGGGCTCCAAATGAATATTGAGAAGCTTCCTGTCCGAAAGATGGAGCAGGATAATGAGAAGCGCCAACCGGTTGTAACTGCAGAGCTCCTGTAGAAAGACCGTGCGATAGCTGGCTCATCAATTCAGAAATATCTCCAGCATAGTTTCCTTGGTTTGGTTGCAAAGTGATAGGAGGTAGCTGGATGGTGGCATGCCCACCGCTAGATTGTAATCCTTCATAGTGAAGTCCAGATTGTTGTGGATGCCCACTAAATCCGAGAGCGCCTTTAGCTCCACCGACGCTGTATCCAGCACCGATGCTGATGGTGTTGGAGTTATCATGCGACGGTTGAATCTGTAGAGTTTGTGTTGAGTGTCCTGTAGACGGGTAGCCAAGAGGGGCTTCACGCTTATCCTTTTGTTCATCAGCTTGTTTTTCAGCCGCCCATGATGGTGAGATACAAAACAGTCCAATGAGTGCGACCTGAAACAAGGGATACAAATATTACATGTTTGGTTACACGCACTGTATGTATTTATTAGCTTTTCACACAAGCTACACCACTTTCATCTTTAATGCAAATGACAACAGCTACAAGTAAAACAAGTTTTAGGAAAAATCGAAATGATTGCTTGCATGACGGCCGATGGAGATTGAAACTAATTTACAAAAAAATAATATCACTTTTACTACTTTTACTTTTCGCAAATGAGGAGTCTCGTATGTTTTATGTAAACAATATTTTAAAGCAATTTATCTTTGAATGTAATGTAAATTATAGTAATAACACTGATTAATTAACACTGCTTTATGATACTGAAAAAAGTTATTCATTCGTTGACTTTTGCGATCGAATCCTGTACGCACGGCATGGTATACACAACACAATGTTCACACAACACACTCACCGTGATTTTCATATTGAATATGTATTTAAATGCTCCACACGTTGATGAAACTAAATCACTTCCCGTACACAACACAAATACTATTATAATAAAATCATACACGTTCACAGAACGGTCGACCGAGACACGCGGCCGCCGAATTTGAAATGTGATGTCGCAGTAATTTCACCGAATTTATAAGAATAGTGGCGTTGCGCCGGCGCACCCGTCGCGGAGCCCGTATCTGACAGGGTAAAAAGATTGTAAAAGTATATCGGAGGACCCTTTCACTGACTGAAAGAATGGGAGCAAAGAACATCGGCCTTCCGAGCCCAACAATGAGGCAATACTCTACGGAAGTATTGCATCATTACAAATTGATCACGCTTGGCTGATCTTATTGGTTTTCAAATATATTTGATGCGCTCCCGGAATTATGACAGCCAAAATTAATAAAGAATGCTAATTAAATTGTAATTATTATAAATCTGAGGAGCATATTTGCATATATATGATGTAGTTATTATTATTAAAATCATATATTATTTAAAATATTAAAAGAATCTACTTATTACGAATTATAACCTCATTTCGGGTAAAGTATCTAATTGGTATTTTATTTAACAATAATATATTGTCATATGTAAAATCATTAAAAGTGAAAGCATTTTATCTCCTTCACAATCGTATTTATAATCCACTTACGATTTACAACGTAACTCCTCGTGGCTTGAATAAAAATACAAAATTTGTTCTTTTTTACATTACGTCTTCATTACCTATTGTTCTAAAAAGAGGATGTTACTAAATCTTTAAAAAAAAACCTTGTAATAATTTTTAAAACAGAATCATAATTCTCGCATTGAGAGTAAATGTTGTCGTGTATAAAGTCAATTAATTCTAAACACAACTTATAATTATTATTTTGTCATAATTACAATGGTAATGGAAACTTCTCCCTATTTAGGGTGACAACACATCGCTACAGTTCCATAGTAACTATTTCTTTTTCAGTTTCATCTATTTTGTGGCGATTATATTTGACTCATGTGTTACGCCCAGTGTATAAACAGACTGAAGAAAGTAGGAAAAAGAAGCAATGTAAAACTATAAAATTTAGACCTAAGGTTTTTTATTAGTTCCAAATTTAGATAGACAACCACTTTCGAATGTAACACCCGTGAAGTGACCTTGTCGCGTTTCAGGAATAGTTTGAAAGTAACCAGCTATAACGACAGGAGTGTGCACTGTCAATCTAGATGATACATGCTCGCCTCAAGCCGGCATAGTAGAAGCGACTGCTGCCCGCACAGGTTTCTCTGTAGTAGCAGTTGTTTCCGTTCATGGACCGCACTCTAGCTTTACATCAGGCGGAGTGTTGTCACATGCCGAGCTACAATAAAAATAACAATAAAATAGACTAAAAAAAGGAATTTTGTTGTATAGTTTTCCCTTTTCAATTTTCATCAATATTTTAATGGAACTATATGTTCAGGCGTATCGTCATAAACACCTTACAGAACTGTAATATAAGTTTGTAAGATTTTTAATTAAGGGATTATTTAGGCATCCCGTTGATGAAAAGCAATTGTGTTTATAAAAATATATTTAAGTAGATCAAATTAAACGCTTTCACAGTTTTCATCGAAATCATGTTGACAAGTTTTATATACAATACGCATTGTTATTATCTGACATGATTTTCTTTATGTAACAAATTTTATTTCATTATTTTGAAGAAAAAAAATTTTAGGTAAACTTGAATGCTCAATAAAATTACATTAATTTTTATGAAATTATTAATGAATTAATGATTAATAAAATATATCATAACATTAATTAAATTAATTATTTTAGCAAAGTTTTCCCCTAACAGGAATAACGATGAGACGATATAAAATAAATTAAAATATTATTGAAACGGTTGATTATAAAATAGTAACAGTAAAAAGACGCACGCGCAGATCATCATCATCCATCATACTCGTAAAGAAAGAGTTATTATTATAATTTTATAGTACGACCTATCAACAATTTATAATGTGGGCTATAATAATTATTTTTTTGTTTTGTTTTTAGGGATCGACGAAACCAAGCAAGCCCAAGATTTCTCTTATTTTTCAATAGATTTCAAAGTTCTTTAAAGAGATCTTAGTGCCAGACAAAGTAAGTCTTCATAAAAAGCGTTTGAAAAATTGGGAATGACTTTTGTAAAATTGGTTTAAAAATAAAAAATAAGGATTATTCAATATTTTTTTTTTTTTATTGTAGCACGGCATGTGACAACACTCCGCCTGATGTAAAGCTAGAGTGCGGTCCATGAATGGAAATAACTGCTACTACAGAGAAACCTGTGCGGGCAGCAGTCGCCTAGGCTATGCCGGCTTGAGGAGAAGAGCATGTACCATCTAGATTGACAGTGCATACTCCTCTCGCTATACCTGGCTACTTTCAAACTATTCCCGAAACGCGACAAAGTCACTTCACGGGTGTTACATTCGAAAGTGGTGGTACTACCCCAGGACGGCAAACTGGACTAATAACATCATCAGTCTGCCTACCACTCTTTTAATATAATTATAAACTATAATGTTATTATCAATACTGATACGAAATAAATAAGTTATGATTACAGCTGAGGAGACCTGTGTTCGAATCTCGCTGAATTTTGACCGGTACCGACGTACTCTAGTTGCTTGCTACCTATGTATATAAAGGCATTATTAAAAAAATAGTAAGCAGTCTGATCATGGTTATCAGCTCGGTTTACCGTCCTGGAGTAGTACCACCACTTTTAAGTGTAACACCCATGAACTGACCTAGTCACGTTTCGGGATCAATTTGGAAGTATTTTGCACTTTCATCTTCTTTAGCTGGCACAATTAGCTGAGGCGAGGCAGTAATTACTCTGTGATTGCATTTCTTCGTTCCGTTCACGGACCGTGATCTACCTTAACAACAGACGCAGTGTTGTCATATTATGCCGAGCTACTATAAATAATAATTAATACTGATCTCCTCAAGCCGGCATAATGGAGGCGACTGCTGCCCGCATAGATTTCTCTATAGTAGCAGTTGTTTCCATTCATGGACCGCACTCTAGCTTTATATCAGGCGGAGTGTTGTCACATGCCGAGCTACAATTTAAAAAAAATTAAAAAATGTAAGGAAAAGCAATTATGTATCAGATTCATAGTAATGATAAAATCTGAAACGGTTAGATAACCAAAAAATTTCTTTTTTTTTTCCTTCAATTTGCTTACTCATATCATTTGTATTACTAATTACAGAAAATCTAGAACATCCTGTATGCGTCAACTTTTTCCATTCGTTATGTAAGGCTTTGTAATCAGTTGGTGGTCAAAACATCAAAGTTTTCGTGTAATTAAATGCACATTCATATTATACATGATGTTTAAATTAATCAATAAAATGTACTTTTATTACTTATCGATTAATATCTCTTGATAAGTGAGTTATTTGATTCATTTTTGTTTACATAATACGAAATTTTAATTTATAATATTTACCCGTTTTGTAATTGAGACGCCTAGGATGTGTGCGGTTCATGAGCGGAGACAACTACCACAGACAACAATCGCCTCAGCTAAGCCGGCTTGAGTAGACGAATGTGCATAGTCCAGGTTGAAAGTGCACACTTCTCTCATTATACCCACTACGGGTGTTACACTTGAAAGTGGTGGTAATACTGGGCTAATAACCACCATCAGTCTGGCTACCACTCATAATATTTCAACTTAACATTTTTATATATCACTTTGTTTATAATTATTTGTATTATTATATAACAAAATAGAGTTAAATAAAGCATCAGTAGCTATCATTGAGTATGGTAGTCGTAAAAACAAATCGATTGTAATTAATTACTGCGTAAAAGTGTTATGAATTAAAGATGTCGGTCAAAGCGTTTATTTGTAAACATGTAAGTGTGATGTATGTATGTCTATGATGAATGAATGATGTGGAGAAAATGACATACAAAATGATCTGGTTATCTTTCAGCCGGTTTTGGCGTGTTCACTTGTCAGTTAGATGGTTAAAGATATATGGATAAAAAAAATATTTTCTACATGTGGAAATCCTTTCCGGATGTCTTCGAATTCCTTGGGGAAGATACCAGAGTTATATCCAGCCTACCGTTGGCATACCGACTAAATGACAGTCGATACAATCATGAGAAATATTACCTAAGAAATAATCTTGTTAGTTGGTTAGTTCCTACAATATTAAGTTACACTATATCAGTTGTAGTGTGGTTAGGTAGCAGGATACAAGAGTGGCTGTGGTCTAACGGTAGTGGATTTGAACTCACGGTCGATCTGACCCGTGTTCAAATCTCACCAAGTTCTGACCAGTACCAACGTACTATGTAACTATGTTATAATATGACTTCTAGTTGAACTCTTTTAGATTTTAGGGTTAGGTAAAACTGCATTTCAAAATTGTCGATAAGTTCTTTAACTGAGCCGAGAAACTGAATTTAAAAAATTACCTGTTCTTTTATGAAGACGTTTGCTTTATTATTAGGTACGTATAATGAACTTAATATTTAAATATCAAAAAGTTACCTTAAATAATAAATGAAGAAAGAAAACAAACTATGCATAGATACATAGGAAACTATGTTAAAAATATTTGTTCACAGACCCCTAAGGAAAACTCTTATACAATACGTTTAAAAGATAAAAAAAATAATGCTAAATGAACCCACTTATATAACTACACTTTTTCTTTTGTTTTTTTTTTAACAATTGTTAAAAATAAAGAATAACTCGTTTAATGTAGGTTTATTATTTATTAATAATTCCGTGTCTGACATCACGAAAATGCTTTAAATTCTTATTAGATAACTATATACATACATATAACAAAATTTATAGATATTCTTTGCATATAAGAAAAACAAATAGTGCTGGTCATACTGAACAAAATTGGTCTTTACACGGTGACGCTAACGTATCTACTTTTCGAGATATGGTGATTTTAAAAAATTTAAAAAAAACTAAAATTTAAAAAAAGTTAATGCTGGTCATACTGAACAATATTGGTATTTACACGGTTACGCTAACGTGTGTACTTTTTGAGTAATAGCGATTTTAGAAAATTTAAAAAAAAAACAAAAATTTAAAAAAAATATAGTGCTGGTCACACTGATCAAAATTAGTCTTTACACGGTTACGCTAACGAATGTAGTTTTTGAGATATGGCGATTTTTAAAAATTAAAAAAAAAAGTGCTGGTCATACTGAATAATATTGGTCTTTACACGGTTACGTTAACGTATGTACTTTTTGAGTAATAGCGATTTTAGAAAATTAAAAAAAAATCAAAATTTTAAAAAAAAGTAGTGCTGGTCATACTGAACAATATTGGTCTTTACACGGTGACGCTAACGTATGTACTTTTTGAGATACGGCGATTTAAAAAAAATTGAAGAAAAAAATAAAAAAACAAATAGTGCTGGTCATACTGAACAAAATTGTTCTTTACATGGTTACTCTGACGTATCTACTTCTTGAGATATTTTAAAAAAGCCTGCCGCGCGGAGCAAATTTGATGTTCACGCGGCCGCGCTCACCGTCCGACTGACCGAGGTAAAGCCGTTTCGATCGTTCGTCCCGAAAATGCGTCGTTATATTTTCATTGCGCGCTCTGAACGGGCGGAACATAGAGAGCGCGAGCCCCGACGAGCGATCGACGCGGATGCTGTTAGGCCACGCCCACCGCCATGCTCCGTTTCATATTGGCGTACCGGCGGGAAAAGGATATAAATACGATCGAGGAAAAATTTTTTTTGAGCAATTTTGAAAAAAAAAGTATCGTTTTCGAAATTAGAGGGCATTCCCTACAACGTTTGTTCCGGCACTTTTGCCTCATCTCTTTCCGTTTCTGAGATATCGCTACCACTTCCGGTCCAGAATCGACTTCCGGTCAAAGTCGTATTTTTCTCGACGGTTTTGGAACGCCCTCTATACGACTCAAAAAACCGCTACCCTCCACTATACCGGCAAGTACGAAATAATTGATGTCAGTCAGTGAGTGAGTCAGTGAGTGGTATTGCAGCTATATATTAGTACTAGCTGTTGGGTAAAGACCGCGGGCGCAAGCGGCCCGCGGAGGCCCTTTTTGTCGTAAAACGTATTAGATCGAATAGATTTTAGGGCAGTTTTGAAAATATTTAGCTCGCCATCTAAAGGCGTTTAAGTTTCTGAACAAAATTGACCTTTACACGGTTACGCTAACGTATGTACTTTTTGAGAAATAGCGATTTTAGAAAATAAAAAAAATAAAAAATAAAAAAGTAGTGCTGGTCATACTGAACAAAATTGGTCTTTACACGGTGACGCTAACGTATCTACTTTTCGAGACATGGCGATTTTAAAAAATTTAAAAAAAAAACAAAATTTAAAAAAAAATTAGTGCTGGTCATACTGAACAAAATTGGTCTTTACACGGTGACGCTAACGTATCTACTTTTCAAGATTTGATGATTTTAAAAGATTGAAAAAAAAATTAAAAAAAGAATAGTGCTGGTCATACTGAACAATATTGGTCTTTACACGGTTACGTTGACGTATGTACTTTTTGAGTAATAGCGATTTTAGAAAATTCAAAAAAAAAAACAAAATTTAAAAAAAAGTAGTGCTGGTCATACTGAACAATATTGGTCTTTACACGGTTACGTTAACGTATGTACTTTTTGAGTAATAGCGATTTTAGAAAATTAAAAAAAAAAACAAAATTAAAAATAAAGTAGTGCTGGTCATACTGAACAATATTGGTCTTTACACGGTGACGCTAACGTATGTACTTTTAGAGATACGGCGATTTAAAAAAAATTGAAAAAAAAATAAAAAAACAAATAGTGCTGGTCATACTGAACAAAATTGTTCTTTACATGGTTACTCTGACGTATCTACTTCTTGAGATATTTTAAAAAAGCCTGCCGCGCGGAGCAAATTTGATGATCACGCGGCCGCGCTCATTGTCCGACTGACCGAGGTAAAGCCGTTTCGATCGTTCGTCCCGAAAATGCGTCGTTATATTTTCATTGCGCGCTCTGAACGGGCGGAACATAGAGAGCGCGAGCCCCGACGAGCGATCGACGCGGATGCTGTTAGGCCACGCCCACCGCCATGCTCCGTTTCATATTGGCGTACTGGCGGGAAAAGGATATAAATACGATCGAGGAAAAATTTTTTTTTAGCAATTTTGAAAAAAAAAGTATCGTTTTCGAAATTAGAGGGCATTCCCTACAACGTTTGTTCCGGCACTTTTGCCTCATCTCTTTCCGTTTCCGAGATATCGCTACCACTTCCGGTCCAGAATCGACTTCCGGTCAAAGTCGTATTTTTCTCGAGGTTTTTTCGACACCCCCTATACACCCCGAAAATTTCACCCCTGCACCCCCCCGGCAAGTACTAAATAATTGATGTCAATAGATCAGTGAGTGAGTGAGTGAGTGAGTGGTATTGCAGCTATATATTAGTACTAGCTGTTGGGTAAAAGCCGCGGGCGCAAGCGGCCCGCGGAGGCCCTTTTTGTCGTTAAACGTATTAGATCGAATACATTTTAAGGCAGTTTTGAAAATATTTAGCTCGCCATCTAAAAGCGTTTACTGAACAAAATTGGTCTTTACACGGTGACGCTAACGTATCTACTTTTCGAGATATGGCGATTTTAAAAAATTAAAAAAAAAACAAAATTAAAAAAAAAATTAGAGCTGGTCATACTGAACAAAATTAGTCTTTACACGGTGACGCTAACGTATCTACTTTTTGAGATATGGCGATTTTTAAAAATTAAAAAAAAAAAACAAAAATTCAAAAAAAAATTAGTGCTGGTCATACTGAACAAAATTGGTCTTTACACGGTGACGCTAACGTATCAACTTTTCGAGATATGGCGATTTTAAAAAATTAAAAAAAAAAACAAAAATTAAAAAAAAAATAGTGCTGGTCATACTGAACAATATTGGTCTTTACACGGTGACGCTAACGTATCTACTTTTCGAGATATGAAGATTTTAAAAAATTAAAAAAAAAACTAAAACAAAAATTTAAAAAAATAGTGCTGGTCACACTGAACAAAATTGTTCTTTACATGGTTACTCTGACGTATCTACTTCTTGAGATATTTAAAAGAAAGCCCGCCGCGCGGAGCAAATTCGATGTTCACGCGGCCGCGCTCACCGTCCGACTGACCGAGGTAAAGCCGTTTCGATCGTTCGTCCCGAAAATGCCTCGTCGCGGATGCTGTTAGGCCACGCCCACCGCCATGCTCCGTTTCATATTGGCGTACCGGCGGGAAAAGGATATAAATACGATCGAGGAAAAATTTTTTTTGCCCGATTTTGAAAATTTTTTTTTTGATTTCGGCATAAGACGACATTCTCTACAACTTTCTCTACGGGGTGACTGCCCCGACTCGCCCCGTTTCCGAGATATCGCTACCACTTCCGGTCCAGAATCCACTTCCGGTCAAAGTCGTATTTTTCTCGACGGTTTTGGAACATCCTATATACGACTCAAAAAACCGCTACCCTCCACCATACCGGCAAGTACGAAATAATTGATGTCAGTCAGTGAGTCAGTGAGTGGTATTGCAGCTATATATTAGTACTAGCTGTTGGGTAAAAGCCGCGGGCGCAAGCGGCCCGCGGAGGCCCTTTTTGTCGTAAAACGTATTAGATCGAATAGATTTTAGGCAGTTTTGAAAATATTTAGCTCGCCATCTAAAAGCGTTTACGTTTCTGAACAAAATTGGTCTTTACACGGTGACGCTAACGTATCTACTTTTCGAGATATGGCGATTTTAAAAAATTTAAAAAAAAACAAAATTTAAAAAAAAAATAGTGCTGGTCATACTGAACAAAATTGGTCTTTACACGGTGACGCTAACGTATCTACTTTTCGAGATATGGCGATTTTAAAAAATTAAAAAAAAAAATTAAAAAAAAAGTAGTGCTGGTCATACTGAACAATATTGGTCTTTACACGGTGACGCTAACGTATGTACTTTTTGAGTAATAGCTATTTTAGAAAATTAAAAAAAAAAAGCAAATAGTGCTGGTCATACTGAACAATATTGGTCTTTACACGGTGACGCTAACGTATGTACTTTTTGAGTAATAGCTATTTTAGAAAATTAAAAAAAAAAAAAAGCAAATAGTGCTGGTCATACTGAACAATATTGATCTTTACACGGTGACGCTAACGTATCTACTTTTCGAGATATGAAGATTTTAAAAAATTAAAAAAAAAAAAACAAAAATTTAAAAAAAAAAGTGCTGGTCATACTGAACAAAATTGGTCTTTACACGGTGACGCTAACGTATCAACTTTTCGAGATATGGCGATTTTAAAAAATTAAAAAAAAAAACAAAAATTAAAAAAAAAAATAGTGCTGGTCATACTGAACAATATTGGTCTTTACACGGTGACGCTAACGTATCTACTTGTCGAGATATGAAGATTTTAAAAAATTAAAAAAAAAACTAAAACAAAAATTTAAAAAAATAGTGCTGGTCACACTGAACAAAATTGTTCTTTACATGGTTACTCTGACGTATCTACTTCTTGAGATATTTAAAAGAAAGCCCGCCGCGCGGAGCAAATTCGATGTTCACGCGGCCGCGCTCACCGTCCGACTGACCGAGGTAAAGCCGTTTCGATCGTTCGTCCCGAAAATGCCTCGTCGCGGATGCTGTTAGGCCACGCCCACCGCCATGCTCCGTTTCATATTGGCGTACCGGCGGGAAAAGGATATAAATACGATCGAGGAAAAATTTTTTTTGCCCGATTTTGAAAATTTTTTTTTTGATTTCGGCATAAGACGACATTCTCTACAACTTTCTCTACGGGGTGACTGCCCCGACTCGCCCCGTTTCCGAGATATCGCTACCACTTCCGGTCCAGAATCGACTTCCGGTCAAAATCGTATTTTTCTCGACGGTTTTGGAACATCCTCTATACGACTCAAAAAACCGCTACCCTCCACTATACCGGCAACTACGAAATAATTGATGTCAGTCAGTGAGTGAGTCAGTGGTATTGCAGCTATATATTAGTACTAGCTGTTGGGTAAAAGCCGCGGGCGCAAGCGGCCCGCGGAGGCCCTTTTTGTCGTAAAACGTATTAGATCGAATAGATTTTAGGGCAGTTTTGAAAATATTTAGCTCGCCATCTAAAGGCGTTTAAGTTTCTGAACAAAATTGACCTTTACACGGTTACGCTAACGTATCTACTTTTCGAGATATGGCGATTTTAAAAAATTTAAAAAAAAACATAATTTAAAAAAAAATTAGTGCTGGTCATACTGAACAAAATTGGTCTTTACACGGTGACGCTAACGTATCTACTTTTCGAGATATGGCGATTTTAAAAAATTAAAAAAAAAGTAGTGCTGGTCATACTGAACAATATTGGTCTTTACACGGTGACGCTAACGTATGTACTTTTTGAGTAATAGCTATTTTAGAAAATTAAAAAAAAAAAAAGCAAATAGTGCTGGTCATACTGAACAATATTGATCTTTACACGGTGACGCTAACGTATCTACTTTTCGAGATATGAAGATTTTAAAAAATTAAAAAAAAAAAACAAAAATTTTAAAAAAAAAGTGCTGGTCATACTGAACAATATTGGTCTTTACACGGTGACGCTAACGTATCTACTTTTCGAGATATGAAGATTTTAAAAAATTAAAAAAAAAACAAAAACAAAAATTTTAAAAAATAGTGCTGGTCATACTGAACAATATTGGTCTTTACACGGTGACGCTAACGTATCTACTTTTCGAGATATGAAGATTTTAAAAAATTAAAAAAAAAACTAAAACAAAAATTTAAAAAAATAGTGCTGGTCACACTGAACAAAATTGTTCTTTACATGGTTACTCTGACGTATCTACTTCTTGAGATATTTAAAAAAAGCCCGCCGCGCGGAGCAAATTCGATGTTCACGCGGCCGCGCTCACCGTCCGACTGACCGAGGTAAAGCCGTTTCGATCGTTCGTCCCGAAAATGCCTCGTCGCGGATGCTGTTAGGCCACGCCCACCGCCATGCTCCGTTTCATATTGGCGTACCGGCGGGAAAAGGATATAAATACGATCGAGGAAAAATTTTTTTTGAGCAATTTTGAAAAAAAAAGTTTCGTTTTCGAAATTAGAGGGCATTCCCTACAACGTTTGTTCCGGCACTTTTGCCCCATCTCTTTCCGTTTCCGAGATATCGCTACCACTTCCGGTCCAGAATCGACTTCCGGTTAAAGTCGTATTTTTCTCGACGGTTTTGGGACGCTCTCTATACGACTCAAAAAACCGCTACCCTCCACTATACCGGCAAGTGCGAAATAATATATGTCAGTCAGTCAGTCAGTCAGTCAGTGGTATTGCAGCTATATATTAGTACTAGCTGTTGGGTAAAAGCCGCGGGCGCAAGCGGCCCGCGGAGGCCCTTTTTGTCGTAAAACGTATTAGATCGAATAGATTTTAGGCAGTTTTGAAAATATTTAGCTCGCCATCTAAAAGCGTTTACGTTTCTGAACAAAATTGGTCTTTACACGGTGACGCAAACGTATCTACTTTTCGAGATATGGCGATTTTAAAAAATTTAAAAAAAAACAAAATTTAAAAAAAAATTAGTGCTGGTCATACTGAACAAAATTGGTCTTTACACGGTGACGCTAACGTATCTACTTTTCGAGATATGGCGATTTTAAAAAATTAAAAAAAAAAAATTAAAAAAAAAGTAGTGCTGGTCATACTGAACAATATTGGTCTTTACACGGTGACGCTAACGTATGTACTTTTTGAGTAATAGCTATTTTAGAAAATTAAAAAAAAAAAAAGCAAATAGTGCTGGTCATACTGAACAATATTGATCTTTACACGGTGACGCTAACGTATCTACTTTTCGAGATATGAAGATTTTAAAAAATTAAAAAAAAAAAACAAAAATTTAAAAAAAAAGTGCTGGTCATACTGAACAAAATTGGTCTTTACACGGTGACGCTAACGTATCAACTTTTCGAGATATGGCGATTTTAAAAAATTAAAAAAAAAAACAAAAATTTAAAAAAAAAATAGTGCTGGTCATACTGAACAATATTGGTCTTTACACGGTGACGCTAACGTATCTACTTTTCGAGATATGAAGATTTTAAAAAATTAAAAAAAAACTAAAACAAAAATTTAAAAAAATAGTGCTGGTCACACTGAACAAAATTGTTCTTTACATGGTTACTCTGACGTATCTACTTCTTGAGATATTTAAAAGAAAGCCCGCCGCGCGGAGCAAATTCGATGTTCACGCGGCCGCGCTCACCGTCCGACTGACCGAGGCCGTTTCGATCGTTCGTCCCGAAAATGCCTCGTCGCGGATGCTGTTAGGCCACGCCCACCGCCATGCTCCGTTTCATATTGGCGTACCGGCGGGAAAAGGATAGAAATACGATCGAGGAAAAATTTTTTTTGAGCAATTTTGAAAAAAAAAGTATCGTTTTCGAAATTAGAGGGCATTCCCTACAACGTTTGTTCCGGCACTTTTGCCTCATCTCTTTCCGTTTCCGAGATATCGCTACCACTTCCGGTCCAGAATCGACTTCCGGTCAAAGTCGTATTTTTCTCGACGGTTTTGGAACGCCCTCTATACGACTCAAAAAACCGCTACCCTCCACCATACCGGCAAGTGCGAAATAATTGATGTCAGTCAGTCAGTCAGTCAGTCAGTGGTATTGCAGCTATATATTAGTATAATAATAATAATAATAATAATAATAACGCTTAGATCTTATGACCATCGACTTTTTATCATGATAGAGTAGTTATTATGAAAAAAATCACTGCCCCAGGACGGCAGACGACTAATAATAAAACCATCATCAGTCTGCTGTAACTCTTTATGTATGTAAAGTTGCGTAAACCTGTCTAGTTCATTAGAGACTTAAAAGTAAATCTTTAAACGTATTTAATTACGATATTGAAGGTAATATTAAAGATTTATAAACTCGAGTTATAAAATGGAAAGTGTAAGTCCCCATGCCATGGGAGCGATGTTTTCTGTATCTACACTTAAATGCCGGAAGAGATTGTGCTGTAAAAGTAACTACATCTACTTCATCCAGACGTAATACGATCTCGTAGAAGTACGATATTGACATCTATATTTTATAATTTAGAAAAATTGTTTGGGTATGATATTTTCCCCTATTTTATTTTCACTTTCGGAAAATATCCTTAAGAGGAATTCGACTGTTGAAAATATACTTTCAGACTATCGAAAGAGAGGAAGGCCCTCTGGTCGAAATACGTTATGAATTTTTTATAAGAATTTGAAACGAAACTAGGAGAATACAGGGTATTCTTATATGAATCATCGGATTCTAGATACAGGATCCTTATAACCCTATCACCTATCCTTATGACATCCAAAAAAAGCCCGCATAGCGGACGCGACTGCTGTCTGCAGATCTCCTGTAACCGCAGTCGCCTCCGTTCATGGATCGCACTCTAGCTTAACATCAGATGGAGTGCCGTCATATGACGTGCTAAATTAAAATAATAATAATAGGATAAGCCATTTAAGAGCTGGTTAGCCCGTACTGATTTATTGGGTGACAGAGGGGTTGCTTACGCGATTGTGTGTCGATTTATGCAAAAAAAATTAATAAAAAAAATTTGAAGTTATTTGAAAAAAAATAAACCGAAGATTCCCTAGGTATTGTATTGTCTAATATCATGATGAAAATAAAAAAAACCTAGCTATTAATAGTTTACAAGAAAAATGGTTTTATATTTCTAAAATAGGGGTTACTTTGCATGAATATTAATGATATTTAAATTTTTTTTTTAATGAAGATAAAACATGTTTTGTATGTTGTAGATTAACATATTTTTAAAGATAATTTCGATACGGGTTATCGAGAAAAAAGGTTTTCATCCCCCTCAGTTTCAGGGCAGTTCACAGCCTTAAAAAATGTATATCCATACATTTCGAAATTATAATATTAGTATTTACAATTTTAAAACTGTCCGTAGTATTCAGGTTATCAGTTGGACAAGCTATAATCACTACTCCACGTAATACCTCAAATTATAAGAGCCTCTTTAACAAGTAGTAATTCAGACTCATAAAAAATGCTTTTATTCAAGTGGTGCTATGTCGTAAGCGATAATATTGGATTAGGCACGTGCTATTTTTAGTATTACATTCACTCCATCGATAGGAAAACACGTTATGTATACCTATTTCAAATATTGTGTTTCGAGTACTAAATTAGAGGGATAGACAATGGTTCAATTAGCGTAAAGTGTGTTACGTACTTTTTGTATTTACCGCGTACTCAATGTGAACGCAGTTATGTTGAACATTTATTTTTGTGACAGTTTTTTTTCTGTAACATCTTTTAAGATAACAGTGACAGTGAATAATTATTCAGTGACAGTATTGTATGAATAACATTGTGACATTATTGTCTAAAACATTATGTGAATAATTAATTAGTGATAATATTAAAAACGTTAAGTATTTCGCACGATTTAAGTTCGATAAAAAGCTTGTTTAGTAGCTGTGGGCATAGTAACGCGCGCTAGTCTATCGAACTTTTGCGTTTGCTTTGTGAACTTTCCGGGTTTGATTCCCGATATTTAATAGAATATTTAAAAAATTAGTATTTGTTTTGAATCTGAGCAAGTATTATAAGTTTGCATTGCCGCTGACCAGATGATACTCATGGTACAGGGTAAACTAGTTGAGGGTCATGAAGGAACTGCTCCCCCAAAAAAAATAGACAGCTGTCTATCGCCTCCGCTATGCCGGTCGCTGATAGAGCACACTATTTAATAAGACCTTTATTCAAAATTAAAACAACATGTGAAGACTGACCCTAACTCTTTTTGTTATTAGGTCATGATAAAGTGAAATTAAGTTGACATAAATGCATTCAACCATAATAGTATGTGTCAATTGCATTTGTAACAATGCTTTAATACGCAATTGTGTTTATTAGACACGAGTAGTTCATACGGATGGGTTTAGTTTCGGTCGTTACTCCATACTGCAGTTATTATGTTCCGCTCGGAAACGGTGTGCTCATGTTCGCTACTTTTACTGTCACTTGGTATAGTGTTATTTATTTATAGAATGGACATTGCGGCCTGTTGTAACATCAGCTATGTTAACTGCATCATTTTAAGGATCATTTTGTGCATGTACTGTTTAATAAGCTCAGACATAAACCAATAAAAATCGGCACACAATCAAATCTACATATATTGTCATTTGTTAAAAATAAAGGAGGCGTTTTTATACTCCTGCGAACTTAGACGATTATTTTCTAAAGCGCTGCAGCGTCACTTTTACAGTTGATCACGCAAAGCTGATGGTACAAGCTTAGTATAGACATGTAAAAATATCAACAACCATGAAGAATATTATTATCAATACGGACTTAATGCTTATTCATTAGTATGCCAATACAACTACATCAACATTATATCTGCAAAGCTTTGGAAACGTTCATATCAAACAAAACAAAATAAACACCGATTAATATTCTAAATATCCTATTCTTTTTTAACGACCTGTGACCTGGACTGGAGAACCACGTCATACGATGGCCCCAGTCGCCATCACTATGCCGGCCCGTGTTGGCGGTCCGCTTAAAGAATCCAATTTTAAAGGAATAGGAGAACACGTAAGAAGGCAAAGAATTCCATTTATCGATTGTGTGATTCTTTTATACAACTAGTTGAGTTAGAACTACTGAAATTAAAAATATTTATTATTTATTGTTCAGTCTACAACTACTTAACTCTATGTACCAGATGACCAGTGAACGACAATCACCTAGTTGCTATAAAACCTTACATAATAATATGATTGCTCCACATGATGTCTCAAATAATTAAAATAACATTTTTAATAAACCACTTGTACCATATATTTTTATTACAATGAAGTCTGTAATTTTGATTTTTACGACCTACATTTCAATAATACTAAAATTATGAAAAATTTAGTTCCGTTTTTTTTTGCATTGAATAATCATTTACAAGTTTTTTAAAATTATTTATTTAAGCTAGAAAAGATAATTACGTTTTATTACATCACAGTTGTAAGAATTTAGAAGTGTTTTTCCTGGCACAGAACGCAGTCTTCTTGATCAATGTTTTTATTTAAGATTGACACAGTTGCATTTCGTGTTCAGTTTGGAAGTGGTCGGATGCGCGCGCACGTTAATCACATGTTCACATTCGTCTCCTCAAGCTGGGATACCTGCTGATATTTCATTAAGGTCAAGGACTCGCTCTGATTTCAGATTTTGCAGAGCTAATATGAAAAAACAGTCTTAATTTTGGTTATTTCAGTAAAAAGTAATTTATTAATTGTACCTATTATAAGTAATTTTATATCTTAAGCTAATTTAAATTGTATTTAAACTAATCATAGGTATGTTTGTATTATATTCGTATATGTAATATTATTATATTATATTGTAAATGACGTGCCAATATGTAACGAGCATGTTACATCGGCCAATCAAAAATAAATAAAATAAAAATATATGTTTAATAAATTATGGCGTCAAACCTATATCATAATTATTCTAAGCAAAGTAACACATAATTGTAATACATAGGTATACGTAACTAACATATATATGCTAATCTCGCACTTTGAATGCAATAGTGTGATAACTTTGAGATACATTAGGAAAATAAACTTTCTCACATTCAAGTCTCCGATGCAGTAAAACCACTATAACCATGTCAATATAATAAAAGAGACGATTTTATGTCCGCAACTTCATCACACGCGTTTAGAATTACAAGGGAATCTTTTATAAGGATAAAATTGGAGAACCCAAGGTAGGCATTAAAGAGCTGCTATAGGTCCAACTTTCCTTTGTCCAAAGAGTTAAAATCGGATTGGTAATTCCATATGGGAAAATAAAAATAAATAAATAAATGCGAGTACCCTAATTTAAAAAAAAGGTTTTATATTTTGTTTTAAGCACGTCTTATTTTTCTTCTGTCTTTTGTTTGTAAGGAAATACGCACAAATTGTTAAACGCGCAAGAGATTTAACAATTTCTTTGAAGGTAGCGTTTATTTACTCAACCACCCATGAACAAGAGACGAGTGTGTACCCTGATGGTTGCCATTTGTTTCCTCCACAGAGTACATTATGCAACCTAAAGCTGTCTTCTATGAGCAATATTTCTCTGTGTTAGCAGGTAGATCGTACTTTAGCTGTACATCAGGTGAAATGTGAGGTGACCAGGGAAAAAGAATAGAAGTGTCGTTATAAAATGTCATTAAAAAAACTATATTTGTGCATACGAGTATCAACATATGACCTCAGCCCAGCAGTTGGAAGGGATGCCGATGAAAAATTAGAAACTTCGATTATGTAAAGGCAATGACGGTGTAGTTAGTGGTCAGAACATCCGCGCGTATAGCTGATAACATGAGTTCGATCACCACCCCAGCTACATGTTATGTGTGGTTTGATTTTTCTATTAAATTTTCATCATAATAAATAAATCCTATTAAGACAAATGTTACGTTCTCATAAAAAAAACAATAGAGAAAAAAGAGAGCACCTTTTATTAAAAAAGAAGACTAAAAATATTTACAAAATGTACTACATATTTACACACAATTTGGAATAGATCTGGTTGGCAGTTAATGACGGTTGCTGGTGTCTGCGGTTTTTAGAGGATTGCTGGTCCGACGAATCCAGGTGCGATGTAGCGATTACCATAGATGCCTGGGTAGTAGCCATTGTAGAAGCCAGGACCCGCGAATACAGTCTAAAAAAATAATAAATTCAACTATCAATGTTCGTCTTCTCAAACCGGCTTAGCGGAGACGATTGCTGATAGCAGAAATTTATCTGTGGTAGCAGTTGTTTCTGCCGATTAACAGCTACTATGAAAAAAAACTTTACGAGTTAAGTGATATTAACTCGCTATAAAATACTATTTGCATAATGTAGAAATTACTTTCTTAACATCAAAAGACCAAGACAGAAGAAAACAAGTCAAACACTATGCAACCGTCGCACACTGGGTCGATTTTGAAATTTGAGGACTTAGGAACAGACTTGCATTTTTCACTTTTTTCTTTATGGCAATGGCTAAACCTAATTAACCTAAACAATAGTTGTTCTCTTCAATTTTTTTCTAAACCTTATAGTTTGGACAGAAAAAGCAAATTTTAAAATTTGTTGTATGGGACGAATAAAAAAAAAGTGAATTCCTGCTTTATCCCGATCGATCCCCCTACGAAACCTATTTTTTCTTAATCATTGCCTAGTCTGCTATATTTCTACACATTGAGCGTGTGTATAAACTTGCATGTTTGCCAGATAAATGGAGCCGAAAAATGACAAAAGTTTAAATATTTCAAAGAAAAGTGAATTCCTGGTTTATCCTGATCGATCCCCCTACAAAACCTATTTTTTCTTAATCCTTGCCTAGTCTGCTATATTTCTACACATTGAGCGTGTGTATAAACTTGCATGTTTGCCAGATAAATGGATCCGAAAAATGACAAAAGTTTAAATATTTCAAAGAAAAGTGAATTCCTGCTTTATCCTGATCGATCCCCCTACGAAACCAATTTTCTCTTAATCCTTGCCTAGTTTCGCTATATTTCTACACATTGAGCGTGTGTATAAACTTGCATGTTTGCCAGATAAATGGATCCGAAAAATGACAAAAATTTAATATTTCAAAGAAACGTGAATTCCTGGTTTATCCTGATCGATCCCCCAGCGAAACCTTTTTTTGTCTTAATCCTTGCCTAGTCTGCTATATTTCTACACATTGAACGTGTGCATAAAGTTGCATGCTGCCAGATAAATGGATCCGAAAAATAACAAAAATATTTCAAAGAAAAGTGAATTCCTGGTTTATCCTGATCGATCCCCCTGAGAAACGTTTTTTGTCTTAATCCTTGCCTAGTCTGCTATATTTCTGCACATTGAACGTTTGCATAAAGTTGCATGTTTGCCAGATAAATGGTTCCGAAAAATAACAAAAATATTTCAAAGAAAAGTGAATTCCTGGTTTATCCTGATCGATCCCCCTGCGAAACCTTTTTTGTCTTAATCCTTGCCTAGTCTACTATATTTCTGCACATTGAACGTTTGCATAAAGTTGCATGTTTGCCAGATAAATGGTTCCGAAAAATAACAAAAATATTTCAAAGAAAAGTGAATTCCTGGTTTATCCTGATCGATCCCCCTGCGAAACGTTTTTTGTCTTAATCCTTGCCTAGTCTGCTATATTTCTGCACATTGAACGTTTGCATAAAGTTGCATGTTTGCCAGATAAATGGTTCCGAAAAATAACAAAAATATTTCAAAGAAAAGTGAATTCCTGGTTTATCCTGATCGATCCCCCTGCGAAACCTTTTTCGTCTTAATCCTTGCCTAGTCTACTATATTTCTGCACATTGAACGTTTGCATAAAGTTGCATGTTTGACAGATAAATCGTTCCGAAAAATAACAAAAATATTTCAAAGAAAAGTGAATTCCTGGTTTATCCTGATCGATCCCCCTGCGAAACCTTTTTTGTCTTAATCCTTGCCTAGTCTACTATATTTCTGCACATTGAACGTTTGCATAAAGTTGCATGTTTGCCAGATAAATAGTTCCGAAAAATAACAAAAATATTTCAAAGAAAAGTGAATTCCTGGTTTATCCTGATCGATCCTCATGCGAAACCTTTTTGTCTTAATCCTTGCCTAGTCTACTATATTTCTGCACATTAAACGTTTGCATAAAGTTGCATGTTTGCCAGATAAATGGTTCCGAAAAATAACAAAAATATTTCAAAGAAAAGTGAATTCCTGGTTCTGTCCAAACTATAAGGTTTAAGAAAAATATCTGCTGCTGCTGAAGGTTTTAAAACTACCTACTCACTATTTCGTGTTCAATGTGGCTTCCAATAACCCAAGATAAATAAAAATGTACTTTGAAATATTTATTTTTTGTTATTTTTCGGAACCATTTATCTGGCAAACATGCAACTTTATGCAAACGTTCAATGTGCAGAAATATAGTAGACTAGGCATGGATTAAGACAAAAAAGGTTTCGCAGGGGGATCGATCAGGATAAACCAGGAATTCACTTTTCTTTGAAATATTTATATTTTGTTATTTTTCGGAACCATTTATCTGCCAAACATGCAACTTTATGCAAACGTTCAATGTGCAGAAATATAGTAGACTAGGCAAGGATTAAGACGAAAAAGGTTTCGCAGGGGGATCGATCAGGATAAACCAGGAATTCACTTTTGTTTGAAATATTTTTGTTATTTTTCGGAACGATTTATCTGGCAAACATGCATTTTTATGCAAACGTTCAATGTGCAGAAATATAACAGACTAGGCAAGGATTAAGACAAAAAAGGTTTCGCAGGGGGATCGATCAGGATAAACCAGGAATTCACTTTTCTTTGAAATATTTTTGTCATTTTTCGGATCCATTTATCTGGCAAACATGCAAGTTTATACACACGCTCAATGTGTAGAAATGTAGCAGACTAGGCAAGGATTAAGACAAAAAATGTTTCGCAGGGGGATCGATCAGGATAAACCAGGAATTCACTTTTCTTTGAAATATTTTTGTTATTTTTCGGAACGATTTATCTGGCAAACATGCAACTTTATGCAAACATTCAATGTGCAGAAATATAGTAGACTAGGCAAGGATTAAGATAAAAAAGGTTTCGCAGGGGGATCGATCAGGATAAACCAGGAATTCACTTTTCTTTGAAATATTTATTTTTTGTTATTTTTCGAATCCATTTATCTGGCAAACATGCAAGTTTATACACACGCTCAATATGTAAAAATATAGCAGACTAGGCAAGGATTAAGAAAAAATAGGTTTCGTAGGGGGATCGATCGGGATAAAGCAGGAATACACGTTTCTTTGAAATATTAAATTTTTGTTATTTTTCGGATCCATTTATCTGGCAAACATGCAAGTTTATACACACGCTCAATGTGTAGAAATATAGCAGACTAGGCAAGGATTAAGAAAAAATAGGTTTCGTAGGGGGATCGATCGGGATAAAGCAGGAATACACGTTTCTTTGAAATATTAAATTTTTGTTATTTTTCGGATCCATTTATCTGGCAAACATGCAAGTTTATACACACGCTCAATGTGTAGAAATATAGCAGACTAGGCAAGGATTAAGAGAAAATAGGTTTCGTAGGGGGATCGATCAGGATAAACCAGGAATTCACTTTTCTTTGAAATATTTAAACTTTTGTCATTTTTCGGATCCATTTATCTGGCAAACATGCAAGTTTATACACACGCTCAATGTGTAGAAATATAACAGACTAGGCAAGGATTAAGAAAAAATAGGTTTTGTAGGGGGATCGATCGGGATAAACCAGGAATTCACTTTTCTTTGAAATATTTAAACTTTTGTCATTTTTCGGATCCATTTATCTGGCAAACATGCAACTTTATACACACGCTCAATGTGTAGAAATATAGCAGACTAGGCAAGGATTAAGAAAAAATAGGTTTCGTAGGGGGATCGATCGGGATAAAGCAGGAATACACGTTTCTTTGAAATATTAAATTTTTGTTATTTTTCGGATCCATTTATCTGGCAAACATGCAAGTTTATACACACGCTCAATGTGTAGAAATATAGCAGACTAGGCAAGGATTAAGAGAAAATAGGTTTCGTAGGGGGATCGATCGGGATAAAACAGGAATTCACTTTTTTTTTATTCGTCCCATACAACAAATTTTAAAATTTGCTTTTTCTGTCCAAACTATAAGGTTTAGAAAAAAATTGAAGAGAACAACTATTGTTTAGGTTAATTAGGTTTAGCCATTGCCATAAAGAAAAAAGTGAAAAATGCAAGTCTGTTCCTAAGTCCTCAAATTTCAAAATCGACCCAGTGTGCGTCGATCTTAGTCGGTAACCCATTTATAGAAATTTATTTAAAAAATAATTCATAACTTGACTAATAAATATAATAATAATAAAAAGAAACTAACCCTAGCGAAAGGAGCAACATATCCAGCGGGATAAGTAAGGAGTTGAGGGGCAGCAGCCGCCAACGCCACCAAGCAGAGGACGAAAATTACCTGAAAACAAATATTTTTATTACGCAATTAAGGCAGACTGATGATGGTTATTTGTCCAGTCTGCCGTCCTGGGGTAGTACCACCACTTTCGAATGTAACACCCGTGAAGTGACTTTGTCGCGTTTCGGGAATAATTTGAAAGTAGCCAGGTATAACGAGAGGAGTGTGCACTGTCAATTTAGATGGTACATGCTCGTCTCCTCAAGCCGGCATAGTGGAGGCGACTACTACCCGCACAGGTTTCTCTGTAGTAGCAGTTGTTTCCATTCATGGATCGCACTCTAGCTTTACATCAGGCGGAGTGTTGTCACATGCCGAGCTACAATAAAAAAAAAATCGGAACAATCAAATCGAATTTTATATTTAATTCGAAACCAATATTTTATATACCGGAATAAAAGATACGACACGAAGCTTTGAAGCCATTGTGGTCGCATGGACATTTAAATGCTTTTCAAATCTAGAGTTAATCCTTACAATTCTAATAGTTACTAATTAGTTAACTAATTGTCTTAGAACGAAATGGACCTCGTTTTTATAATAATTTCATAGTAGATGTTAAAAAGAGTAACGTCTATAGATGAAGACGAATGTACCCACTACTACTTTAAAGCTGATCCTAAAACGCACCTAAGTCATTTCACAGGTATACTATAGTGGTTGAAAGTAGTGGTACTATCCCAGGATCAATCTGCCTAACATTCTTTAATCCTCATGTATTACTCTTAAACCAACCAAGTAGATATATACAAACACTGTTTAAATATAGTTTGATATAGATTGAAATTAAAAGCCCAAGCAACTTACCAAGTATTTCATATTTACAGTAAGTTTTTTTTGGTCTATCACAAGAACTGCTCAACGAGCCTTCTGAATGCAAACTATGAGGATCTACGGAAGACAGAGCCATTTATATCTCTCGAGAAGGTCAAAGGAACCAGTCCTATAGGCCCTAACGTAGCCTAGACCCGGTAAGGTCTCGTTAGGAATATCTAATGTGAATAAATTGACATTATCAATAAAAACAAGAGCAATAATTTTATATGTATTCATTATTCTGAGGTTAATTATTTTATAGAATTGCATACGATATAGATGGTTCTATCAACGATCATTATTAACAACTTTGGTGATTTTATATCAAAAAATAACTAGACATTGTCATGAGAGAAAACTGTTTATGGAAAAGCTGGTGATGTAGGTACATTGTACAGTCGCATTTTTACAATATATAAATAAAATAGATAAGACAAACCAATATAATATAAAGGCATTTAAAGAAACTGGACAAAATCCTGATGTCGGCATAGCCTGAACTGACTGTCTTTTCGTGGAGACAGTTCTTTCCGTTCATGAACCGCACTCTATCTTAATACCTAGGTACATTAAAAACGAGGTGGTTTTAAAAGTTTTAGTCTTCATTTAACCTATAGTTAATTGGTAGAATAGTGCTTCGAATTGATTCAAAGATGTAGACTGCAAGTTTGAATCAATTAAATTAATTTCCTTTCCCAATATTAAATAGAACTGCGGAAATAAACCTAGCATTTTACGCACTATTAGAGAAATATTGAATTAATTGAGATTGGTAGCTTGTTGATTACTAAATTTACCTAATCATTGAATTTAATAGGTATGACAAATTTTAAATTAAATCCTAGAAACGAGGAATTGCAATGTAAATAATTATTTTAGCGGAAATGCGTTAACGAAGAGTCTTTACACTATTGTCTTTTATGGCTATTGTATTTGCAACTGATTATTTTCTTTAATAAGTAGTGGTAGGCAGACTGATGATGGTTATTAGCCCTGTTTGCCGTCCTGTTCCGTAAAGTTTGTCTCGTTATGAGAGGAGTGTCCACTGTTAAACTGGATAGTACAGGTTCGTCTCCTGTAGCCAGCATAGTAGAGGCGACTGCCGGCTGCTGCTATTCTTGGGGTAGCAGTTGTTTAACCTAACTTAGCAATTAGGCAAATCTACTATGAAAAATAATAGGTTGATTGTTTTATGAGTAACTTTACTGCCGAAACGGAACGGTAACGCAAAATTTTGCGTTTAACGAGATTTATAGGCCCTCTACGGTATCGGTGATCATGACCGTTCGTAGGAATGAAGGATCACTATTTACGTATTGCTTTGAAAAGTATTTATTTTATTTATTTATTTATTTACAATATTTACAACTATCCCGTTTTGCACTATCGGATCACAAAACCTATTTGGTTTGTCTGTTATCTTTAAGTTGTATGTAGCACTTACATAATACATAATACTTATATCGTATCGTATCGTATCGTATCGAAAAGCCGATGACAAACGCTTATTAAAATTTGGGTAGCTTTAACAAATTATCATTATTTTTTTCTTAATTTTCAGCATTTTAAAATGCTGGTATAGTTTATTATTAAATTATAATGGAAATTAATTTACGAGTTGTATCAGTTAGCAATGATGAGTTGGAAAGTAGAGCTTATGGTGAAAACAAACTAGTGATATTATGACGTCAAGTCAGCAGTTGGAAGGACTGCCGATGAAGAGATAGAGGAATTACGACGCGGTTACGTAAAGCGTCTAACGCGGTGTAGCTTAGTAGAACAGCGCATCAGTGCTATTGCGAAGGGCGTGAGTTCGAACCCCACCTCAATTCCTAGGTTAAAATATGTAATAAGTAGTTTTAATATATTTAAATATTGATTCAAAACAATTATAATAGAAATTGTAATAACTAGAAACCGGTTTCGTTTCATGTATGAGTTTAAATATTTAAATGTAGCAATACCCACTACTAACTGAATTTTGCATTTTGTAGTTGCTCTATATTATTTAAACTATTTTATTATTTTATCTACTTATTTTAGCTAAAGTTGTGAAATGCAGGTTCCACTAACAGAAATCTAAATACTTCTTTAAGATATTTCTGAAACATTTTGCGCGATAACTGCTAGTATAACGAGCGGAGTGTGTCGTCTCCTCAAGCCGGCATAGTGGACGCGACTGCTACCCGCACAGGTTTCTCTGTAGTAGCAGTTGTTTCCATTCATGGATCGCACTCTAGCTTTACATCAGGGGAGTGTTATCACATGCCGAGCTACAATAAAAAAAAATACGGATAAATCTTCAGGCAGCACCTATGCTAAATAGAAGAACGTGCATGCTGTTGACAGGGTACACAACTCTCGTTGTTATATCCGGCTATTTCCAAGCTGATCCCGAAACGCGACTAGGACACTTCCGGGTGTTACATTCGAAATATTTGCATGTGGTTGTGATAATTTCAACTCAGTAAATAGAAGTATTAAAATGTTTTATGTAAACAGTGTAAACACAGCCTTAACAATTGTATAGTAGCATTGTAAACACGTCAATTGTGTATGTAAACAAGACACAGTTAAATGTCATTAATTATAATATCGGTGCAACATGAACCCACATACATGCCAGTTATATTTACATTGATTTTATTAATATATGTTGGCAAGACAACAGTGAATTCCACTCGGTTAATATTATTATTTAACCTTATATTTTCCGCCATAGTTATGCATAGGTGCACGATTGTGGGCAAATTATTCAAAACAGAAGAACGTGCGTTTTTATTTTCCTATCAAAGCTCCGTTTGAAGTTTTAATAGATTCTATCATATCTACCGCTTTGCTGAAGATATTTTTGATTTCACTGAATCCTGTTCATGTTTTTCGTGATGCACTTTAATTAATAACCAAATATTTACTTTGACACTGGAAAATTCTTACAATGACAAAAAAAAATTTCATTTGTTTTGTGTTCAGATTTTTTTTATATCGATGACACTTATTACAATGACAATAAAGCTGAAACTTACTTAAAACTGTTATGCTATTAAAGGTTTTTCATTATCAAGTCTCATGTGTTGATCTAGGGAATGACAGGATATCTCCTCTTCTAATGCATCAGCGCGATAGACAGCATTTTCAATCCATACGGCGATACGATCTGATATTGCGACCATAAAGCGAGCAAGGCGGCTTGAATTTGTTCTGGAAGGCTTACGTTCACCTGAAAAAAAATCCTTTAATCTTTGATGTCTTTGCCTTAAAATATAATGATAAAACACACAATCCACTAAGGACCGGTATTTCAATTCTTCAATAATTATAAGACGTTAAGAGATGTCTGCAACGATTCACTCAAACAAAACTTAATATAAGTAGGAGAATCTTAACAGTGGTGGAGTATCTTTTAGAATTTAAGCAAACCAGACACGTGCCCAAAGGTCGTTCCCAAATTAAGAAAATTTTCAAACGTAAAGAAAAGTATTTTACATAGACTTTGCACAAAAGAAATAGGTGCAGATTGTCCGTCGCATTCTTACCAGCCACCAAAGAGGCAGTAATTTTGATGTACCTACCTAATATATCCGCTACACGTTCTAACACCACATCAGCTATACTTCGCAGCCTGTTCGATACCAATGTATCTTTTGGACATTTCGACATATATTCAGATAATTGACATGCTACCTGCAAAATACATTAAAACCCACTCCACACGATGTTAACAGAAAAAACTGTTGCCACAGAGAAATGTCTGCAGGCAGCAGATGCCTCCGTTAAGCTTGGCATGCTTTATGAAACGAATATGCACCGTTCAGGTTGACAGTACACACTTCTCTCGTTGATCCCGGAACACAATCATCATTAATACTTCAGAAGACAATAAATCGAAAGTTTTGGAATTATTTTTACGATTAGCAATATAGCGTACGCAAGATATCCAACTTGCAAACATAATAATTATTAATTATAATAAATAACCTGAGCACTAAAATTAATAAGCCATTTTTGTCTCTGTTTTAATTCTTTTTCTCTATCAGCGCGTTCTTTCCTCGCAGCCATGCCGCCAACAGTGCTACCTGTCCAATGACCAGCGCCCGATGACCTTAATGCTTGGAAATATATCTCCGTTTGTCTGTGGTTAAAATAAGTTTCAGATACTATTATTAGGGTAGATTCTAATTAAATTCTAATACTGATATATTAAATTTTAAAGAGTGGTAGGCTGACTGATGATGGTTATTAGCCCAGTCTGCCGTATTGGGGTAGTATCACCACTTTCGAATGTAACACCCGTGAAGCGACCTTGTCGCGTTTCGGGAACAGTTTGAAAGTAACCAGGTATAACGCCTCTCGTGCGCACTGACAATCTAGTGCATATTTGTCTCCTCAAGCTGCATAGCGGAGGCGACTGCTGCCTGCAGAAGTTTTTCTGTAGTAGCAGTTGTTTCCGTTCATGGGCTGTGTACTTTAGCTTTACATCAGGCGGAGTGTTGTCATATGCCAAGCTACAATAAAAGAAATGTAGAGATGTACCAATTACGGTGCAACAGAGAAAGTATTATATTAAGTATTATTTTATTTTTATATAAAAATATGGTCTCAATTTATGAAAAACAACCGAAGTAAAATTAAGTTTAAAAATAATACAAATGTTCACAATTAACACAACATAATTGTTGTTTTTTCTTATCCTTTGGTAATTTAGCTACACCGGAATAGATTCTACGGTCCATCCATCCAGAATCGAGTCTGACAAATGCTTTATTATTTGCTTAATAAATCCCTCATACATACTCTGGACTAAGAAAATAATCTTCTTCCAAAGCGCTTTTAATCTTATCTCGTCTATCAGGAGGAAGTATGGCAGACTTTTCGTCCCATAAAGAACGTAGTCTTCTTGCATTGGGTCTCGCTAACAACTCAACACGCTCTAAATTACGACCGCGACGTCTGCTTGGACGTTTCTCTAACTGTTCTTCCTCGGTTTCTATGTAAAATTATTACGAGTAATTAGTAAATAAAGTAAATTAAAACATTTTACGCGACTTATAACCGGTACTCAAACATTACAGTATAGGATATGCGAGTGGTAGGCAGACAGATGATGGACACCACTTTAGAATGTAACACCCGTGAAGTAACTTTGTCGCGGTTGGAAGTAGCCAGGTACAGCGAGAGGAGTGTGGACTGTCAATCCAATTAGTGCACATTAGTCTCATCAGTAGCAGTTGATTTCGTTCATGGACCGCACTCTAGGTTAAACTCAGGAGATTATGAATGGAACTTAAATAAAACAGGTAGGAGACATTTCAGCTGTTACTATTGGTTACTATCAAGTTTATTTTGATTGTTTTAATCTGGATAGCCACGACCACGATCTCGCACAACATTGACTGCAAAGCTTCAAAAAAGTCGCGTCGCATCGCGTCTTATTTAAAATAATCTAGCCACATAAATTCAAGCTACTTAGTTGGGAGAATTATTGGTTTGTTACTTTTTTAGTCTTACTGAAGCAATTTTTGACTTGACTCGACCTGACTGTTTAACGTGATGAATGATTGACTCGTGATGCACAATATTATTAACTTGATGCAAAAATGTTAACTTTGACACTGGCAAATTGTTATAATGCCATATAAAACTAAAAAAAAAAACTTTTTTTGGGTTCTTTGGTTTACACCTGCAGACATTACGCCAGACTCAATTAACATCCATATGCGCAAAATTTTAGCCTAAAATGAAAAACCCATATAAATAATGAGAACAGAATAATTAAGAAAAATACATTCTACGAGTATCTAAAGGTCGAGTATCGCCTCATGTAGACGAGCTAAAAGTCGCAAGGCAGAATATTCGACAATTTGAAGCTTGCAAATGATTCTAAGTGATGTTTTCAATTTTAATCTTACTTGGTCGATTTTTCAATACTTTAACAGGCCTTTCTTCTGAAGCTAGAGCTTCATCTTTTTGTTTATTCGGATCGGATAAAGAACTTTTTCTCGGTCGCTCCTGAGAAGGTTTCCTGTCTAGACTTTTCTTAGACATTTTATTGCACAAATAATTTATCAAATAAAACCAAAATGTCAAAGTGACAGTACCGTCGTTTCGACGTTTTATATTGTTTTTTAGTAATCATTTTTGGCCAGATTCTACGAGGTATTGAACAGGGGTAAACAGTCTCCTAAGCCTTTCATTGGCAATTTCAGCGATGAGCTGCAAATAAGACTCATTGCCCACAACGGCCGAGTCTTACGCAAACCACTCCCATACAGTACCTACAGAACTACAGTTAATTTTATTGTTATGAAACTTTAGTTGTCCAATCACGTGCGCATAGAGGTTAACATTATGCCGAATGGTTTACCGCCAAAGCTATATAGTATAGTTATATTTTTATAGTAGCTCAAGTGCTGTCAATGAACTAAATCAACGACTACCATAGAGAATTTCTGCAAGTAGTCGCCCCCGCTATGCCGGCTTATGAAGACAAATATGCACCATCCAGGCAGCCCCGGATCTAGGGGGGGCAAACCGGGGCCTACGCCCCGGGCGGCAAATTCGAACTAATACTCAACTCATCATTAAAGCAACTTTGACCACAGAAACGTCTAGTACTTGAAGCACATAAATTATTTTTTGCGGGGCGCATAAGCATAGGGCGGGGGCGGCATTTTTCAATTTTTGCCCCGCCTCGAATAAAATCAAGATCCGGGGCTGCATCCAGGGCCATAACAAATAAAATATATATTTTTAAATTTTAACAACTTTAATTAACGGCGGTTGTATACACAACCAATTATTTAAATCAGGTAGCCCGTCGTTATGTTTGATGATTATGTTTGGGTTTTCTTTCTTAAATGGTATATGCCACACATCGCCTATTTTCTGAGCACACGGCGTGAAATGTATTGGTTTCTGAAAAAAAAAAAATGAAACAGCATTAGACCCACAGCCCACAACGGCTTTATTTGTACACTTAATTTTCTTAATAGTCTGCCCTCATACCACAACTGTAACGCCCGTGACACGACCTAATCGCGTTTCAGTACTTATTTGAAGTTATTTGACATCTAGATTGTAGATTCCTCGCGGGCGCCATTTTCCACAATTGAGCAGCTCTAACAGCAAACTTCACTTGATAGCTAACTTTATTTGACATCTATCAAGTGAATTTAGCTGCAAGTCCAGTCCTATTTGTTGGCTCGCAGTACATTCTTACTTTAATAGCAATTCCACCTTGTCGCCCACAAAAGACCATCCATTGATTCTCCCATTGCCAGCGTTGAAATATTTGTTGTAATTGAATGTCTGCCAATTTAAATTTGTGACCTCGGAGTATATCTTTCGACACAATTCCCGTGTTTGGACCACTCAATATAGCCGCAGTTATTAAGTAAGGATCGTCTTGTGAACTGTAAATAATTAACATTTTTTCATATTTAATTATAGTGACAGAATTTTTTTTTTTTTGTTAATTATTCATCTCTCACTCACACATACATCCGTGTACAGTCAAAGAAGTTAAGTTGCAACCCTGTATACATAGACATACAGCAATACCCCATACTATGGGTAACCTAGACCCAAAACAAATATAGGTCCTTTTTAGTATTATCATTAGTTATTGCACAATCGATAAATGGAATGCTTTGCCCTCCCATGTGTTCCCCCAATCGTTTCACCTTGGATCCTTCAAGCAGAGCGTGAAAAAGCACCTTACGCTGGCATAGTAATAGAGACTGGAGTCACCGTGCAAGCGTGTCATCAATGCTCATGGACCTCCACTGAGCTTACCATCAGGCCAGTCGAGGTCACATGTCAGGTCATCATAACAAAAATTATGATTATTTTATCTGAATTTAAGTCTGTTTTTTTTTTTGTTAAGTATTCACTTCTCATCATACACCTTTCTGAAGCTATGCTAGTCAAAATATTTTCATTTCATTTCATGTTTGTTTCAACTGGGAATCAAACCTGGGACTACTGTGTAACAGATTAGCGTGTTAATCACTGTGCCAACTTCATATAACAATGTCAGATTTATTAGTTCCTGCTAGCATTACTGCCCGACTACTAGCTGATCTAGTCACATTTCAAGATCTACGTAAGTATTATATTAATGAGACAAGTATGGTGTCATATTGGATGATGCGCCGTCTGCAGGCATTTTTGATGCCACATGGTCGAGCTACATACGAACAAAAGCTGACCTTAGTACAACATAACTTAGTAAAAATATAAAAGAAACATTGTAAAACTCACAGATCATCTATAAAAAAATAATTAGTCTTTTTGAGTAACTCCTTCATCTTATATCTGGACCAATCAAGCATATGTTTTCTGCCCAATATTAATACATTATTATTTCTTTCCAAAAAAAAATCTGCTACATAGTTTAGAAACTGTACTCTTTTATGGACTGATACACTTCTTGCGGCATAAACGATGTTTAAAGCATCCAATACAATGTCAAATGGTGCAAATTGCTTGATAAAAGTTTGAAAATTATTTAGTTCTCTTGGTGATGTTTTGAGAAATAAATCTGAACCAACTATGAGTTTGTCTTTAACATTATTCTGCAATAAATTAAACTCTTCTTTACTAAGGCTTAGACTATCCAATTGCTTATTACAGTTTGAACATTGCCCACTAAAACATAAGAAAATATTATAATTAGGTTTTTTATTTTTATTGCAGCATATGGCAATACTCCGCCTGATGTATAGCTAGAGTGTGGTATATGAACGGAAACAACTGCTACTACATAGAAAACTCTACAAGCAGCAGTCGCCTCCTTTATGCTGGTTTGAGGAGACGAATGTGCACCATTCAGATTGGCAGCTACTTCCAAGCTAATCCAAGAGACAACTAGGTCACTTCACATGTCATTGCGTCACACTTGAAAATGGTAGCTATATGTATGTATATCTTAACAATTCAAGACCAATAGCATATCTAATAATCGTAATGTGACAAAATTATGAGTCAATCACTAAACCTAAGCCTTTAGTATTACGAGTGGGGGTGGCTGCTGTCTGTAGCTTATCTCTGTGGTAACAATTGTCTCTGCTCATGGATCACACTCTAGCTTAACATACTATAAAATATATTTACATATATACAAAAGTTGAAGAAATAAATTGTGTAATTTAAATGTGAAGTATGTTTAATATATGTATAAGTAATTTTTGTTACTGGATATTTTTTTTTTTTTTTTTTTTTTTTTATTGTAGCTCGACATGTGACAACACTCCGCCTGATGTAAAGCTAGAGTGCGGTCCATGAATGGAAACTGGAACTTGAGGAGACGAGCATGTACCATCTAGATTGACAGTGCACACTCCTCTCTTATAACTGGCTACTTTCAAACTATCCCCGAAACGCGACAAGGTCACTTCACGGGTGTTACATTCGAAAGTGGTGGTACTGCCCCAGGACGACAGACTGGACTTTTTAAATAACACAAAAGTAATACATACTTATTTTTACTAATTCTTGCAACATTAACTTTCCATTTCAAAGACTCATAACAATGTTCCATTATCTTAGAAATTTCTTCACTAATAGTTATAAAATTATCTTTTAAGTGTTCATTAATATGATCTAAATCTTTAATTATTGTTTTTTTACCCTTACATTTTCGAAATACATATTTAATCCATTCTTCATAAGCCTGGTCTTGTAATGGCCGTTCATTTTCTATACTTCTGTTTACAATTTTTAAGGCTTCCACTTTCTCATTTTCTTTAAATAATGTAGCTATTAATGTACTAAATGCTGAATGGGTTGGTACGCTAGTTTCAAATGTATCCTCTAGTACTTTTAAAGCTAGTTTCCATTCACCAATGGCACAGAGCGCATGCAGCATACAATCACAAGTTATAGACTCCAAAAGTTTGTATTTTTCAGTCAAATATTTGTATGTATTTAATATAAAAACCTTATCTTCCTTTGTTAATCTATTTTGCGTGCCCAGAACATAGTAGAGGCGTAAAATACCATTTATTGATCCCAAATTCAAATCTTTCATGTTTTGTTTCAAATAATCAGCAAATAACTTTGCAGAGTCTAATTTTTGAGATGTTATAAGTGTTTTTAATACAACTGCATTGATGTTGTTTTCATTTATAACTCCTGATTTACACAAAACATTATCTTTAAATTCTGACCAGTCAATAGAAGTCATTTTATCACACCTTAGTGTTTCATGTATATACTCCATTTGGCAGTTAGATTTACTTAAGTTTGTTTTTAATTTAACAAACTGTTTGCAAATAGCTAAAATATTAAAATTATTAGAAGTTGAATAAGAGTTCGGTGATTGTTGGTTTCATGTTACTTACACATACTATTATTCGCCAAGATTATTTTGGGTAACCTAAACATGTTTACAAATAAATCTTTAATAGTTACTGTACAATTTGTATTTTAACCAGAGCCCCCACAGATTCCACACCATCGGCGACTTCATAACCTCAAACCCAACCACAGACTATATAGATAGCAATACGTCCACTGCTAAGCTCTGTCTTGACTGCACAGGCAAGACGACGCGCAACGAAGGGGTGGCCACACGTACACGTACGTGTAGGAAAGACTGCCATGGGCCATCAGCTAAATTCAATTTCAACATTATTATATTTTCTTATTTTGTACATGGAATTACAGGTATTTTACAATTCATGGCGTTTTCACGTGTTGAGATCCAAGCCAAGCCTTCTTTAGTTCGGACGCTCGCGCGACTAACCTTCTGAGCTAAAACTGACCATCCATCCACATGTGACGCGTTGGCTTTCGACAAGACTAGCCGATGTTGGGCCAGCGTGTAGATCTAGCTCTTGAGTACTCAATAATTATGGCCAATGCCTTTATTTTAAAAAAAAAGTTAATTGTCTGTGGTTGTGCTGTGTGCGTTTGGTGCGCTTGTTTATTTAACAACTTATTTGGTGTGGGTGTTAGTAATATACTGATATAAAATTAATTATAATATTAGTTTTCAAAAATGGAGACTAAACCACCGAAAATGCCTAAAGTAGCCAAGGTTTGTGTGTGTTTTTTGTGTTTGTTATTCTTAATAATTACCTCACTAATAAAGTGTAATATTATCTTTTAGGTAAAGAATAAAGCTCCTGCTGAAATTCAAATAACAGCTGAACAGTTATTGAGAGAAGCGAAGGAGAGAGATCTCGAAATTTTACCCCCTCCACCTAAGCAAAAGATCTCTGACCCAGAGGAATTGAGAGACTATCAACATAGAAAGCGAAAAGGATTTGAAGATAATATAAGGAAAAATAGATTAGTACGTGTTTAAATTAATACTAGAAGTGTTAAGAAAGTAATTTGTTTGTTGCATTATCATTTGACAGTAAAATTATTTTGTGTAGGTTATCGGAAACTGGATAAAATATGCTCAGTGGGAAGAATCACAGAAGCAAGTGCAGAGGGCACGGAGCATCTATGAACGAGCTCTGGATGTGGATCATAGAAATGTTACTTTATGGTGAATTACTTCATTTTATTAATTTATATTATATGTAAAAGACCCTAAACATTGATATTTGTCGTAGTTTGTGAAACAATAGTTAATAATTAATAAATAACATTCATATTTATATTATTAAGTAATATGTGTCTAACAATGAAACATTTTCAGGCTTAAATATACAGAATTGGAGATGCGGAATAGGCAAGTGAACCATGCACGTAATTTGTGGGACAGAGCGGTTACCATACTGCCAAGAGTGTCACAATTCTGGTACAAATACACCTATATGGAAGAAATGTTGGAAAATGTAGCTGGAGCTAGACAAGTAAGTCACTAAATTATAAAGGAGACTAACATAAACTTACAAGTTATAATTTAACAGAATGCCTACTATTATTTAATAAGATAATAATAATTTTTTAAATATTATAGGTCTTCGAAAGATGGATGGAGTGGCAACCAGATGAACAAGCATGGCAAACATATATCAACTTTGAGTTGAGATACAAAGAAATAGATAGAGCCAGATACATTTATGAAAGATTTGTAATGGTACATCCTGATGTAAAGCATTGGATTAAATATGCTAGGTTTGAAGAAAACCATGGATTCATTAATGGCGCACGTAAAGTATTTGAAAGAGCAGTCGAATTTTATGGAGATGAGGATTTAGATGAGAGACTCTTTATTGCATTTGCCAAATTTGAAGAAAATCAAAAAGAACATGACCGTGCAAGAGTTATTTACAAATATGCTCTGGATCATATACCAAAAGATAGAAACAAAGAACTGTATAAAGCCTACACAATACATGAGAAAAAATATGGGGACAGATCTGGTATTGAAGATGTAATTGTAAGCAAAAGGAAATATATGTATGAACAAGAGGTTATAGAAAATCCAACCAATTATGATGCATGGTTTGATTACATCAGACTTGTCGAGAATGAAGGTAATCCAGACAACATCAGAGATACCTATGAACGAGCGATAGCAAATGTTCCTCCATCAAAAGACAAACACTTTTGGCGGCGATACATCTACCTTTGGATCAACTATGCTTTGTATGAGGAATTAGAAGCTGAGGATATTGAAAGAACGAGACAAGTGTACAGAACATGTCTAGAATTAATACCTCATAAACTATTTACGTTCTCTAAAATATGGTTGATGTATGCACAATTTGAGGTGAGATGCAAAGATTTGAAACAAGCAAGAAAGTCCTTGGGCTTAGCCTTAGGTATTTGTCCTAGAGATAAGCTGTTTAGGGGCTATATTGATTTAGAAATTCAACTTAGAGAATTTGATAGATGTAGAATATTATACCAAAAGTTCCTTGAATATGGTCCCGAAAATTGTATAACTTGGATGAAGTTTGCTGAATTGGAAACATTGTTAGGTGACATAGAAAGAGCTAGAGCAATTTACGAAATAGCAATAGGTCAACCCAGGCTAGATATGCCTGAATTATTATGGAAAAGTTTCATTGATTTTGAGGTGACACAAGGCGAAACAGAAAGAGCCAGACTTCTCTATGAACAATTGCTAGAAAGAACAGTGCATGTTAAAGTTTGGTTGTCATATGCTAAATTTGAGCTAAATGCAGAGAATGCAGACAATATAAATGTTGAAATGGCGAGAAGAGTATATGAGAGGGCAAATGATAGTCTCAGAAATGCTGGTGAAAAAGAAGCTAGAGTACTTTTATTAGAAGCATGGAAAGAATTTGAAACGGAAATTTCAGACGAGATCAAATTAGAGAAGGTTCTTGCAAAGATGCCTAGAAGAGTGAAGAAAAGGCAAAAAATTATTAGTGAAGCCGGAGTCGAAGAGGGCTGGGAAGAAGTATTTGATTACATATTCCCTGAAGATGAAATGGTAAAACCAAATCTTAAATTACTTGCTGCCGCTAAACAATGGAGAAAGCAGAAAGAGACAGAAACTGATGAACCAGCTAATGATGTAGAGAAATCAAACAATGAGCAAAATACAGAGCAAACATATGATGGAGTGGAAGAAAAAAATGATCAAGATGTGAGTAATGATGATTCAAGTAGTAGCAGTAGTAGAGAGAGTGAATAAAACAAATTTTACAGTTAACTAGTGTTATTTTTTACATACAGTGTAACAATATGAATTGCCCAAATATAATAATGTACGAGTACATAATAGTAAACTGATTACATTCTACCTAATATCATAACTCTTGCATTTGACAGAATAAGGAAGCTACTTGAAATCCATCAATTGAAAGTTGTTATGCTAAATTCAGCTAGATCAAGGTACATTTCGTTAGTTAATGTCAATCCTACATCATACTATTCTAATTGAGTTAACAATAATAGAAAGCCCCAAGTGACTTACTAATCTAGGTCCACTGCTTGGGTACAAAGAGACTGACTACCTTAAACCAAGATAAAAAAACCAACAGAATAGCAACACATGTTAAAATAAAAATATTATATACAATTATTTTTAAGCACTAATTATAAACATAATGGGTAGATTGTAGATTGTAGATTCCCGCAGGCTCGTTCTCCGCAATTGAGCGGCCATGGCCGCTCGTTTTGCGTGTGGTGGTCCGCTTCACCGCAGCCACCCGATATCCTCCAGGAAGGACAGGAGACTCTTCACGTTCCTGCACACCTCCGGAAGTGTCCTTGCCGTGCCGAGGAACTTTTGTCGTGGTTCGTCTACGCTACTGCACTCTAGGAGCACGTGCGTGACTGTTTCTTCGGCCCCCATGCATCCTCTGCACAGGGGGCTGTCTGTAACATTAATGTTATGTAAGTGTTTGTTGAGCCCACAGTGTCCCGTTATGATGCCAATGGCAATACGGAGCTGGGCTCGGTTAAGGCCAAGCAGGTCTCTGGTGAGCCGCCTGTTAGTTTTTGGCACTGCCTCCCGTGTTTGTCGGCAGTCCGTTGTCTGGTGGGTCCAAATAAGTTCATGTAACTCACCTGTCTTTTGACGCAACCGACCTCTCACATATTGGAATGGTAGTGGGGCTATAGGGTGCGGACCAATTGTGGTCAGCGACGAGCCCCTCCTGGCGAGTTCATCTGCCGCGTCATTCCCCAGAGATTTGCTGTGCCCCTTAATCCACTGCAGCACAACGCTGTTCGTGCTGCAGACCTGCTCCAGGGTCAGGTGACATTCGTAGATCAGAGCTGAGTTGATGCAGTAGTTGTCGAGTGCCGACAGAACAGCTCTGCTGTCGGACAGTATCCGGATTTTCTGATTCTCGACTTTTCTCTGCAGTAAAGCGTTGGCAGCCTGGATTATCCCTACACATTCTGCTTGAAAGATTGAACTGTCAATGTCTAGGGCTACTGCTATGTGTATGTTGAGGTCCCAGGAGAAGGTGCCCGCTCCTGTTCCCTTGTCCGTCTTAGAGCCATCCGTGTATATTCTGAGCTCTGTCGCACCGAAGTGGTCGGTGGGTTCTTCTTGCAGGCTCACCCTGTATCTCTTGTCAAAGACATGGATTTTGTGTATTCTGTCTATGACGGAGGCAATCAGCGGCTGTTCTATTATCGCCTCTTTGAGTACAGTGGTGTGCATTGCTCTGTCGTCGCGGTGATACATTCTAAGTGTCCTTAGTCTTGCCGCTGTTACCGCCGCTTCTTGCTTAATGTAGAGGTGTAGCGGCACCAGCCCCAGCAGCACTTCCAGTGCCTTAGTAGGCGTAGTGGACATGCAGCCGGTGATACTTAAGCAGGCGCTCCGCTGACACTTCCGCAGGTGGTCCTGGGCTGTCTTCAGTGTGGTGCGGGGCCACCACACCAGAGAGCCGTATGTAATGTATGGTCTGACCACTGATCTGTACAGCCACAACATGATCCTCGGGCTAATGCCCCATTTCCTCCCCAGCAGTCTACGGCACTGCCATAGGATTACGGCGGCGTTTCCCAGCTTCGCGGTCAGGTGGTTGCTCCAGTTCAGTTTGGAGTCTAATGTCACTCCCAGATACTTAACTTCCCTGGATAATTTCAGCTCGGTGTTGAACAGCACCGGTAGTTTGTAGGTGCCTATGTTCCTTTTGTGGGTGAAGAGCACCATTACCGTTTTAGCAGGATTCACTGTAAGTCCTTGGTCAAGGCACCACCGCTGTACGATCCTCAACGCTTGCTGCATTACATCGAAGACTACGGAGGTGACCTTTCCAGTAATCAGTATCGCTAGGTCGTCGGCGTATCCCACTGTATAGTAGTGTTTGTCGTTGAACACATAATGGGTACATAAGTTATAAGATTATAGTAGAATAACATCCTTACACAAAAGGGTTTCCGAAGATGAAATTATTGTAATTTCTCTATATAAAAAATTATTTAAAAAAAATCACTATTAGAATCAATCACTATTATCTTAATTTAAAAAAGATTGTTATAATAGTTGCTAGTATACACAAAATGTATTATTAAACAATTTGTAGCATCAGTAGATTACGTGAATAGTAATTCTACCAATGACAACTGTCGTCAGTCTATATCTTCAGATCGTACTGGATGGGCTAGTGGAACCACAGATTTCTTTGTCACATCACGGGAACAAGCTTTTCGCATATCTGTAAATAAATGTGCATAAAATTATGGTTATAAAGGCCCCTTGTCCTACAATTTTTTTGTCATGCATTTATAGTTCGTTTTGTAGAAAAATAAACCACATTCATTACTGCCAGTGAGTTTTTTTTTTTTTTTTGAGAATTTTTTTACTAGGTTTATTGCCCCAATTTAACTTTTTCTGATCATGTTTCGAGATCAGCTAAGAAGTAGCCAGCTATAATAAGAGTGTGCACTATCAATCTAGATGACTAAAGCAATTGCTACCTGTAGAAATTTATCTGTGGTAGCAGATACATGTAAATCTGGTGGAGTGTGGTCGTATCTGAGCTATGAAATGAGAGAATAAATTATGTAATTAACATTTTCCTTCCACACAATGTTATTTTTCTACAAACTATGATTGCTGACCACAGTCAGACTAAAACACTGAAGCGAGCCCAAGTGATCCTCAATGAATAGAGGTTAGTAGTAATAGTAAACCCACTGACACTGGAAATGCTACTATACCAAATCTAATTATAGTTAATAGACTGATTGTAGATGATAAGCAGAAGAAGAAAAATGTCTATGCTAGCATCTCACCATAAGCGTCCTCATCAGGATCTCCAGAGTAATATTCAAGTACAGTTCTATAAACAATGTAGCCTAAATTTTTGTACATACTAATTGCTACTTTATTACTGACTCTTACAAAAAGATCAACAAAGAATGCATTTTTTCTGAAAGTAATTTAAACTTATTAGTCACACAAAAAACTCAGCGTTTTACTGTTATTGCCACGGTGAATGTTCAGCAGAGATCCATGATTTAATCCCTCCTACCCCACATCGCTCGAGGCCGACGCGTGCAGGCGATCGAATGTATCGCCTCACAGTCGAAACAATCCCCTCGCGGACCAAAAGGTTCTGGCAATCCTTCTGTTGTTCCATCAAATTGTGGAACGACCTCCCCAGCCACGTTTTTGCCCCTTCCTATAATCTGGGATCCTTCAAGCGCAGTGTGAAGAGGCATCTCATCAAGCCGGCATACCGGACCTGACTGCTGTCTGCAGATTTCTTTCTCTGTGTCATATGACATGCTAAAATAAAAAAAATACTTTTGTCATAGTTAAAGAACAGTTTCAACTTGTAAAGAGTGGTAGGCAGATACTTGTATAGATATCAGCCCAGGCTGTCATCTCCAGATAATAACGCCTGTGAAGTGATCTATAAAAATTGATGTTTTAGGATCAGCTTGGAAGTATCCAGGTATAATAAAAGGAGCGTGCACTGATAGCCTAGATAGTACTCTAGATAGTAGTTGGGGGAAAACTGCTCATGTATGACATTCTAACTTTATACCATTGGTGTGGTCACATGCAGGGCTACTGTAAAAAAACAACAATTAAATACTGAATTTATCACTAAACCGTTCACATCTAACCAAAGCAAACCAAGCATAATGAAATAGTAATAAACTAACTTTTCAGAAACATCTTCTAATATATTCATTAAAGTAGCAGCCAAGCCAAGTCTTCTATAATCCGGACTCACAGTCAAAGCTGTGACATGGCCATGCCAATTTTCACCATGACCCTCTGCTTTTCCCATAACTAAAAGAATAGAAAGTGTTTTACTATACAGCACAAGGTGATTTTCATAAATAATACAATAGAAAACTTACTGTAACCCATAATTTCACCACTAGGCGATTCAGCCACTTGAAAATATTCAGGCCAATGTGCCAAGTATTGGGTGTAGAAAGATAACAGATATGTTTCAGTTAGGGGGTCCAAATTTCTAAAACAAAAAATTATTAAAAACCTCAATCCAGTGTTAAAAAAAAAATACATAATCACCAATAACCTACACATTATTAAATTTTAACATGTCTTCGCATGTGAAAGGTCTTATTGTAGTCATTGTTTTAAGTTCTGAGAGATAAACAAGATATAAATTAAATTCTGAACAGACTTATTAAATTATTTGTCGGTATTATTAAAATCGGCAAAAGGTCATGTAAAGAAAATAAACACAAAAAATTGTCTCTGAAAATAAGGAACTTAAGGGGGATCAAAATACCATAGATACAAATAATAAAATCACAGACAAGTAACTAAACTCTTAAAAAAAACAAAAAAAAAGGAATACTAACCGCGATGTAGTAAGAGTAAATAATTAAAATAAATTGTACACTTATGTGTGAAAATTATAAGAATAGAAACACTAAAATAGCCTATATTTGAAATTATCAAAGTTAATCATAGGTATTTTTGAAAAATCGAAACATCTAATGGTAATTTATTTTTGTTAAAAATTGCTGAATCTATTGCCTATATTATCGTAAAAGGAGCTAGAGAGCTTTTCGTATGAAATGAGCTTATAAAAATAATCACAAGAATCAGTTTCATGACTAATGAATAAAGTTGGTCAGTAACGGGCCAATTTAAGAAATGGTTATTCGAGTAGTAGTACAAGTATATGATTATTATGCTAATTTTGATAATTTAAAGTTTTTTTATACATATGATTCAAAAGCCAAGTTAATTTCTATAGGAAGTTGTATGTAGTATATTATATTTGTTTAGGCAACACTGACAATAATTCATTGCCACATTAAATAATGTTTTGGAGTTCATTGAGTTGTTGAGTTATTACCTCACTCGTTTTCACACATGTGAATTGGCATATTTATTACTCTTTTTAGAAGCTTGAACCTCAAGTGGAACGATCTATGGTCGTCTTGCAGTTTACCAACACGACAATGGCCGAATATCTCGTTTGAGAAATTTTTTATAGGCCAATACAGCGAGATCTGCCATGTCTTTGGTTTTAAAAATGGCGTATACAAGCTTTTTGTTTGCCGGTTTACATTAATGAGCTGTTTAGAAGATCCCGTGTGAACTCAGTGGAGTTGTAAACGTCGTGAATATGAAATTAAAATACATGTGTAGGTATATTTATGGCGATGTTTCCGTGAACAATTTGAGTAGCGTTATGGTGAATTAGAATGGTGTCCGTATCTTGTCATTCTTTACATGTCGTCAGGTTACAATTTCGAAAAGTAAATATTACCCATCAAGTGATTGGTATTTCAGATATGACAGCGCGGAAAAACAGTAGATAATGGAGAGTTCGGAGGATGATGCGGGCGCTGCGACGATCGCTTCCCGCCGAACTTCGGCGCGGGAAAAGGACCTGGGTCAGAGTAAGGACAATATCGACGGAGAATGCTCTCATGAAGAGTCCTCCAGACCCCAAACATCGTGTGTCACCCCCGCAATCTCCGATGAAAACTTTGACGATCGTGTCCGCTCGTCTCCATCAAATGATGTTGAGAGCACTGAAGCTATACTTAATATGATTGACCAGTTCGTGGACGGTCACAGTCCTGCAAAACAATGCACATCGGGTACAAGATCAAGTAAACCATTGGCAGATATTACTGAAAAGTCAAGTGAACAAGGAACCATTTCAGAAAAGCTGGATAATGATGATGCCCCATCAATCATAAGCATGAAATCGGAAGACTTATCACAAACGAGTATGTCAACCATCTCAGACTCTATATTAGACAGTCCATTCCCAATAGGAAGTCAATATGTAGGTAGTCCAGTGTCTGAAAGTGCATTGTTGGAAAGTGATGTGTTGACAGAGGAGCCAAATGTGACAGAAAACGTAAAAGAACCATCATCTGTATTAGAAAGTGATATTGTAAGGTCCGACTCTACTGTGATAGAAAATACTGTCTCTGCAGGAAGTTCTAGTGATTCACAGAGTAGAGTTCTGCCAGAAAGTCCTAGTACAATTCGAACTTCCAGTGAGAAAGAAAGTTCAGTTTCACAAAAACAACCACCCGAAGAGCGCTCTAGTTTGACCGAGAGTGCAAGTGAAATAGTGATAGAAGCACCCACTTTGTCAAAGTGCATAAATGTGGCAGAAAGTTCCACAGTATTAGACAATATAGTCGTGTCTGAAAGTTCAAATGTATATGAAAGTCCTGCAGTATCTGATAGTGTGTCTGTGTCTCAGAGTTCTCCAACACCACAAAGTGAACCAGAGGAGTCTCGCCCTGGACCGTCGGAAAGTAATAACTGTGAAAATATATGTGATGCTTCTAGTTCGTTAATGACCGAGGACAACAGTGAATGTACTCAAGTGAATGAAGCGTCTAGTAGTGAAGTAGAGACTGTGCAAAACATATCTATATTACGTGAATGTGAATCAAGTGAACGGACAGTTAAGTGTGTCTCATCTAGCGATAGTAGAGACAATGTGAGAGTGGAGGAGCCATCATGCAGTGAGAGACCCCCGCGCAGAAGGTTAGTTCGTCCTGCGCCATCAGACCGACGGCCTACGCCTAGTGACCAACGGTCTGCATCTTGCGACCGTCGTCCGGACACTACTGTGTCTTCGACTGTAGACTCTCTAACAAGTAACACCGAGACGGCAGCAGATAGTGTCACTAAACATGTATCCAGTTCGTCAGACGCCGTGAGCAGTAGGAATAATAGCAGTATCTATGATAGGGTTAATTTGAAAAATAGTTCTGAAGTGAGTGTCTGCAAAGCAGAAACCTCGGTAAGTCCAAATAAAAGAATAAAATTAATTAGGAATAAAATTTTACCTTCGGTTAGTCAGAAGAACAATAGTTCGGACACTAAACAATCTGAAATAGTGGAAACTACATCCATAGCAGATGCTGTTTCTTCTCAGGATGTTACCGCAGTACCTAGTACATCTATGAACTGCACTCACAGTAGTATATCACAATCTGTCACTGAAGATAATAGTGAAGTTCAAAGCGGACAGGATAATAATGTAAATAATATATGTGATAATAAAAATACCGAATCTGATAATTGTAAAGATAATATTACTTTAAGTAGAGAAGAAAATTCAAAAAGTATAGAAGAGTCTGCTTTGAATACTATTGAAATTCCTGTATTGATTAGTGAAGAGGTTAAAAATGATATTGATTACAAAAAAGTTGAACCACTGAGACTAAACCTATCTGTTTCTAGCCCATCTAAATCTAGTAGCCTTTCGCCTAAGATTGCTGAAGTTCAAAATGAAAGTATGACCACAAAAAGTGGCCGAGAAGGCTCACCAGTTATTCCCAAACTGACTATTAAATTCAGCAATAGATCAGAGTCACCTATTCCAAAGTTGACAATAAAACCATTGAAACCGCCTAGTGACATTGAAAATGATTCAGAATCAATGCCGATACCTAATGTAACAAAACTTAATATAAAACCTATACCAAAACCTATCGAAAAAAGCAATGAAATCATTCGAAAATCGAGCAGTAGTGAAATATCTGAATCTGAAAGTTCAGAAAATGACGAGAGTGCTAGTACATCAGATCAAGCATCTACCTCTGATCAGGGCAATATGGATACTGTTCCAAAGGTCACAATTAAACTTGGAAAACCAGGCACTGACAGTGAAGGACAATTCTACACGGAAAAGACAATTCCTAAACTTACAATAAAGGCTTTACAGAATGAAGAGGATGAAAATGACGAATCGTTTCTCAAAAGAAGATTAAAAATTTGCCAGTCTGAAGATAAACAATATGATAAAGTACCTAAACTGACAATTAAGCCATTAACTAAACCAGAAAGCCCAAAACCATTAAGTCCAAAATTAATAATAAAACCCATAAAACCACCTGAAACTGTAACAATAGAAGAAACTTTAGAAATAAAAATAGACAATCCCCCAATACCTAAGCTTAAAATATCGCATGGATCACTATCACCAAGCATTGAGTCCAAGGACAGTACACATATTCCAAAGTTAACAATTAAACCTGTTGTTAAAGTAGATGAGGCAAATAAAGTTCCAGTTGTAACTAAATTAAATATTAAACCAATTCTAAAACCCGAAACAATGGAAGAGTGTGAAACTCATGAAGACAAATTTGCAGCGATTACAAAGCTAAACATAAAGCCAGTTAAACAAAATGATTATGATAAAGAAGAAATTCCAGTAGTTTCAAAACTTAATATAAAGCCTATTAAAAGTCCTGAACAAGGAGGCTCACTAAATGAATTAAATGATAGCAATGAGTGGAATACCGATGAAGATGCCGCAAACATACCTGTTGTCACCAAGTTGAATATCAAACCTATAGTAAAACCCTATGAGAATGACAGTAAATCTGAAACTGAAAATTCAAGTGATGAGAATCTTGACATACCAATTGTAACAAAAATTAACATTAAACCCATTGTAAAACCAATAGAACGTGAGGATTCTGTTCAAGACAGAATAGGTTTGCTAAATACATCTACAAAACCTATGTCACCTAAAATAAGTGATCAAAGTGATGTCACTAAAGTTTCAAAGATAAATATCAAACCTGTGTTAATACCATCTGAGACACCTTCATCACCTAAAGTAAATGATAATGCTCACGCTGACTACAATCCTGATATTCCAGTAATTGCTAAATTAAATATTAAGCCCATTATTAAGCCTGATACAGAAACGATAGAGAACTCTGATAGTGCTGAAGATGATACTAAAAAACCTCCCATTGTAATGAAGATTAATTTAAAGAGTATGGCAGATGCAGTAATTAATGATAGCATGCTTAATACAGTAAATACAACAGTAAACAGTATGAAATTTAATGATTGTAACAATTTAATGGATAATATTATAGAGGTTACCAAAGCTAGTACAGGCGTAGAACACACAGAACCTCGAAACCCAGAGTCGATTCGAGAGAATTGTAACAGTGATTTATTACCTGCAAAGAAGACAGAAACGAAAAATATTTGCAATAAAACAGAACAAAGCACAGTACTGCCTAACCATGAACAATCAAATGCGCAAGAAACCTTAATTGGTTCATCTCATCTTAATAAATTTACTGATTTAAGGCAAAATTGTACATTATTAAAACAATTATTAGAAGTGAAAAGGTCAGATAGTGATTTGATTAAAACTGATAATAATAGTGTGAAAATAAATGAAACATCAAATGTTGTGAAAACAGATACAATTAGCCCTAATGAGAATCTTAGTGTCAGCCGTGTAGAAAATGATATTAAATTAGTAAATAGTGTCCAAGAACCTCCAACAGCATCAATTAAATCATTATCATGTTCAGACGATTCTAGCACTGAAACAAACAAAAGTTTAGATGAAATAAATGATCCACCTATTCAGGAGCATTACAATAAGACTGATGTAGAAATTGTGAATAAGAATATTGATAATGCTGTCATTGATGAGAACTTAAGGAAACCATTAGAAGTAATAACTGAGAAGCTGACAGAGACCTCAGGGCAGGATTCCCCTCGAATAATATTGAAAATAAACAAGACTGATCATGGAACTTCGGCGAAATTTGTAACTGAAGAATCCATTGAAACAAAAGAACCCACAGAAAAGAGTGTAGTGCTTGAAAATTCTGTTCATGACGTAATTGAAAGTGGAAAACGAAGGGAAAACCATGTAAACAGAAGAAAACAAACTTTTGATAATATTGCACTTGGAAAAAGGTTACGAAGTTCGAAAATAGTTGAAGAGCTGATACCTGTGCCTAAGAAAATTCTCGTTAAGAAGTCATCACCTGTACTAAATGAGAAAACAACCGAGACGAGTCCTGATATGTCTGTATTAGATGCTAAAAGACTTAAACTCGGAAATATTCTATCAAATGCAGCAATAACTATCACAAAAATAAATAAAACGTCACCAGAAATCAATCATGTATCATTACATAGTGATAATAATTCAAAAAATGGTAGTTCGAAATTACGAACTATTTTTGGCATAGCTGCTAATTCTGATAATGCCACTTCGGGTTTTAGTGATGTTAAATCTGAAGAGAAGACTGTTTTCCCCGAAACTGAGTCCAATGCCTCTACTAACTCCGACGTTGTGGACGTGACGCCGTCATCTGAGACATTAATAATTAATGATAATTCGAACTGTCAAGTAAATTATTTGGATGAGTTATCTCAAGATCCTCTGGATGTTAAGAATTCAAAACAAGAGGAGGAGAATATAAGGGTGTCTCCAGAGAAGGTTCCAGTGATGACTCCTCAACCTAGAAAACGCGGGCGCCCGCGGAAAATGCCCGTGTCTGAAGGCACGAGACCTGTGATTGTACCAGCATTAGAAGAGCGACCTCAGAGGTCCCTCCGTTTAACAAGGTGAGTTTTTTTTGGCAATATTACATGAATTCAATATATTACAAGCAAGTCACAATTATTTATTATGTAAATTACAGAGAGCGTCCGTCAATATTACTGACACCTCGAATTAGGAGAGGCAGGGGTACAAGAAGTCAAATGTCAAGTGAATCTGATCCTTTAGATGATAGCAACAATGTCTACAACAACAAAGATGATTTTGATCCGACTAGTTCTCGAATAAAACTGCCTCGATTAACAGAGGCATTTAATAAATGTACTACACCTTTGTCATCGAGGCGCGGCACTATGGAAGATGAGAAAGACTTTGCTCTTGACGATATGTTGTCCCCTGATGGTTATGAAACGCCTCGAGGGAGAGGTTATAGAGGTCGCGGTCGTGGCTCGAGAGGAGGGAGAACACCTAAAACTCCCGGCAGAATGAGAGGACGAGGCAGAGGTGGTGGCAGAGGTGCTATGTATATGAAGGTAAGAAAACATAAATTTACAATTATGAAAAAAGTGATATTGATTAAATAACATAAATTGTTAACATTTTCAGGAAACAATGGGCATTTACGGGCGTGTATGCGGTCCATCAACAACTACAGTTCAATTATTTGAAGAAGAAACCTGTATGATGGATGACAATGCTACACCTGCAAAGTAAATATAATTCTTTGTTATTTTGTGTCCCATTTTACCTTAATTTATGATTACTTCATATATAAATTTCAGAATGGCACATTTACTCGATGAGGACTCGCAAAGCTCTGTCAAAAGTTCAACAAATGAAAGTAGTAAATATAAAAAATCTAAGTTTGCTGGATTATTTGACAGGTAAACCATGTTAATTTATTATTATTATTCATATTCTTGTATAAATTCTAACACTTTGTTTTAATATTTACAGTAACAAAGTGTGGACTGCGGCTGATGTCAAAGAATATACTTGGACAGATAAGGGCAGTACACAGGTTGGTAATTAATTTTTATAAAATATAATTTAGTATTGGACTTGCCCTTTTGTCGTTTTTTTTCTTTCTTTTTTGTATAGAGCGTAATTTAGCGGAACTATAGGCGAGGCGCTGAACTCGAATTTGTTACTGAAAAGACTGGCATCGTCGTAATAATACTGTTGTTGTTTTAGGTAATGATGATTCAAGAACAAGTGGCAATGTTCTTAGAGGTGAAGAGTTTTAAGCGAAAATACCCAGAATTAAAAAGGCGAACGATAACAGCCGATGAGAGAGAATATATACTTTCTAAAGGAATTGTTAGTGAAGCTCTTTGTGATTTGGGTAAGTTTGTTCAATTCAAGGTTGTTCAATTATGATAAAAGGGTATTTTCACTACGCGTACAGATGCTCTGTATGTGTTAAATGTATCTGTTCGTGTTAAATATCTCCATTTTATTTTATTTATTGTTATACAAAACAGATTTGAGTGGCCGTAGTCTAGCGGTAAGACGCGTGAAGTCACGATAGGTGAGACCCATGTTCGAACCTCGCTAATTCTGACCGGTACCAATGTAACTTTGTTATATGTACTTTGGTTGCTCAGTGCCTATAGGCACTATTAAAGAGTGGTAGGCAGACTGATGATGGTTATCTGTTCATCTTTCGATTGTAACACCCTTGAAGTGACCTTATCGCGAAAGAGAGAGGACATCTAGCTTTACATCAGGCGGAATGTTGCCTTATGCCGAATAAAAAAAAATATTTTAAAAAATTGTACACGGTATTCTGGTTAGGGCAGGGTATTGTATGTATTTAATATTATAGGTATAACAGCAGTGGATGCTGGTGAAGTGTTAGATATAATGCTGTCAGATTTCCCTCATAAATATGAAGAGTATCGCACGTATCAGAGAGAGAGGCAACTAACTGATGATATGGTGGTAGACGAATCCAAAGTCGATGAAACTCAGAAGCTCGAGAAATTAGAAGTAAAAGTTGAGGTTAAGGTTGAGAAACCAGAACCTCCACCTGAAAAGACTAGACAGGTTCGTTTTTACTTTTTAGTTAGATATCTAAATCTAAAAAATAAGTAAGCTTTCTATAATTTCTATACAGGTGTCTCTTTTACTCTTAATATCAATTTTGTATAGAGCGAGTGAGATGGCATATTTTATTTAAAGGACAATGTCTATTTTGGGCAAAGTTGTTATAGTTTTTAAATAAAATAATGTCCTATTTTTTTCATTAATATTTAAATGTTTTACACACATAGTTTACCAATTAATATTCAATGCTAATTGGAATGAAATACATTGTTAATTTTGAAAGTATATAGTTGAATATTGTATCAGAAAAAGTCAAATTACTCAATAATCCTGGTATTTTTTTTTTAACTGATTAGTAATAATAAATGCATTTGTTTTTCCACAAAATGAACTAAAAATCATAGACAAAGTTACGAAAAAATTATGGGTCATTTCTCTTAGATGAATAGGCATTCTCCTTTCTTGCTATACTTAATAATATGTTTTAATGATTATTTGGCACAGGACATGGCAGCTGCAGCTATAGCATCCGCAAGTGAATGGAACACACGTCTCAATGCAATCCGCAGACCGGCGTGTGTCGACTTACAAAGTATGATCATTCATGAACGAAGAACAGCTCTGCCTACACCTACAGTACACGTAGCACCACCCTCTGGGTACTACCCGCACGCGTTACTACCGGGACAGTTCCAACATTGGTACCGTCCTTATACCTCGGAACAGCTGAAGTGAGTTTTTAGTCACATTATTATGTGTTGCTTAATTTTTTTAAATTGTAGCTCGGCATGTGACAACACTCCACCTGATGTAAAGCTAGAGTGCAGTCCATGAATGCAACAACTGCTACTACAGAGAAACCTGCGCTGTGACAGCTGCCCAGTCACCTCCACTATGCCGGCTTGAGGAGACGAGCATGTACCATCTAGATTGACAGTGCACACTCCTCTCGTTTTACCTGGCTACTTTCAAACTACATATTCCCAAAACGCGACAAGGTCACTTCACAGGTGTTGCATTCGAAAGTGGTGGTACTACCCTAGGACGGCAGACTGGGCCAATAATCATCATTAGTCTGTGTACCACTCTTTAATATTGCTGCTGAGTCACAGCACATATAACAAAGTTACATTTGTACCGGTCAAAATTAGCGAAGTTCGAACACGGATCTCATCGATCGTGAGTTCACGCGTCGTACCGCTAGACGGCCGCGCTATGGTTGGTATGGTACCAGTTGAGATGAAGAGTAAAGTGGATAAAACCCAATAAGTATGTGTTTTTCGTTTCAGCTGTTACCCCCTAAATACCGTACTAAGTGCTCCGCCGCCACCTGTTGAACCGAGCGAGTGTTCATCGGAATCTGAACCTGATTGGGGCTTTGCAGCTTCTTCCAGTGACGAGTCTGATAATGAACGAAGTTGTGGCGCTAAGGTAACATTTATATTCACTATTAAGTTTATCAGTTGACTTTTTTATTTTATTTTTTACTCATTTTAGATATCCTTCTATTTGTGTTTAATTTTACTCATTATTATTAGTACTTTCTCGTTATTATTGGTGTACTTTGTATATATGTATTTTTCAATCTATTTTTCTTTTTTGTTTTCACAATAAAACGTGAATTTGGTTCCAAAATTGTGTGAAGACTCCTTTGACCTTGATTTGTCATTTAAATTGATCATGGAATGAAGTTATAATATATATGTTCTTATTCCAACGAAATTAAAGGGTAATGCCCATTTTTGGGCCCACTTGATGCCTAATAGTTACGTAACTAAACAATATTCTAAAATAATATAATATTTTTTTATTAAATAATTTTAATTATATCAATACATTATTTACCATTCAATAGATAATGTTTAATTACATAAAATCAATCAATTTTTAAATCATTTAAAATAATAATAACCTCAAATATTGCATCAGAAAATATCTAATTACTCAATAACCCGGGTGAAAAAAATTAAAACTGTGATTGGTAATAAGGAAGTAGATTTATTTTTCTACAAAAATAACTAAAAATCATCGACAAACTTGAGAAAAAAATTGTGGGCCCATTTTTCTTATGCGAATGGGCATTCTCCTTTGATTATAAAATTTGTTTAAAAAAAGTTATTTAATTTGTTGAATATGATTTTAGCGGCGAAAATTAATGAAGAAAACACCACGTCCGGCGGAACGTGAAGTGCCCGTGAAGATAGAAGTGGTCGATCCGCCTGAAACGACCGCCGACACTTGCCGAACTTGCGGGTTACGTGAAGAGGCGAATAGAAAAGTGGCGAATGAAAGGTTCCTCGTTTGCGGGAACTGTCAAGCTAAGCGTGAGTCTTTGTCACTTTTATTTGCCAAAAGCCAAAATATTAAACCACAATCTTTTTAAAAAAAATTTTGATCAACATTATTTTTTAATTATGAAACAATATCTATCATATAAACGATCTGTCAAAATCCAGTCAGACCTACTCAGGTGTTGCTAACGTATAATTTCTGGTCATGGATCACACTAGCTTAACATCACAAATGATGAATACACGCGGTATAAATACAATTTATATAAAAAATAATTTTGGCAATACACTTGTAGATTCCTCGCGGGCTCCTTTTCCGCAATTGAGCAGATATGGCCGCTCATTGTGCGTGAGGTAGTCCGATCTCCGCAGCCACCCAATATCTCCCAGGAAGGACAGGAGACTTCACGTTCCTGTTCACCTTCAAGAGCGTCCTTGATGTACAATATACTATTTTTTATATAAATTATTGTTACAAATCCCAGTCCATCCCTCGTGTTTGGAGTTGAGTGCGGATACCATACGCAAGTGTCGCGAGTACTCGTGGCAATGTGCAGAGTGCAAGGCGTGTGGTGCATGCACGCAGCCGAAGGACGACGAGAAGATGCTCTTCTGCGATCTCTGCGACCGCGGCTTTCATTATTATTGTGTGGGACTCGACAAGGTGCCTTCAGGTAATGTATCTTTTTTTTTTACGTTCTCAGACACATATAAACTAGTTACATTAGTACCGGTCAGAATTTAGCGAGGTTTGAACACGGGTCTCATCGATCTTGAGGTCCGTCCGGCTGCTGTTAATCATCTTATCTCCTTCCACAACCAGGAATCCATCAAGTGCAGTGTCAACAGTCATCTAACTCAGCCGGCATAGAGGACGCGACTGCTATCTGCAGATCTCCTCTAACAGCAGTCGTCTCCATTGTTAAAAAATGCACTAATTTTGTAATTAACATATTTCAGGCCGATGGCATTGCGTAGAGTGTGCGATATGCAAGTCATGCGGCGCACGAACGCCGAGCGGATTATCCGGGACGAACGACGAGTCTGCTGAATGGCATCATCATAGCAAGCGTGGTCCAGGCGGTCACAAAGTCTATTCACACTCGCTATGTACGCCCTGTGCACGGTATGTATTACACACACACAATGTAGGGCCCACTATGTTTAACCTTTTCTTAGTAGCTCGTAATTTTTCCTAAGCTTTTTCAAATTCAAAATTCAGTTTGATTTTGCTTACTGAAAAATTTATGTAGACATTGGGGCAGGTGTTTTTGGATTTTGCACTTGTCTATTCTATTCGCTGTGTTTACATAAGGAAAAAGAGTGAATTCTGGTCTACCGAGCTGGATATTGAAGTTATTGATAAGTTAGTATTGCCTGTGATGACGGCGTAGTATATTTAAGTACTTTAATCATATACTGTTAAGTGGTGGGCCCTATTTCGTTTTGGAAAATTTATTTAAATGAAGTTATCCTATTGGATCCTTGTGAAAGTTGTTTAAATTAAATAAATTATTGAATTTATTACAAGATTTCAATAGGAATAAGGATTAATTTTAATTAGACAATAAGTTTATTTTATTTTATTGTGATTATTAAAAAAAATTTGAGAAAATTGCAATAAAATTAATTATTTTAGGATAATTTAGGATTTGTCGCTGTTTTTTAGATACTAAGATTATAGTAGAAGATAGTGTTTATAAGATATATTTATACATATAGATAAAGGTTAAATAATTAGATAAAAAAAAATAGATTTAGGAAAATAATTTTCTGAATATTCTTTTAATGTACATAATATCTATTATATTTAATTACTATAAAATATTTAATTTGGTTATGGTTAGTTTCGCATTAGAAATTTTAATATTTAGTTATTAATATTTTCAAAATATGGTGCGAGGCTCTCTATACTAATTATTGCACTTTTTTTTCACTATTATTAACCAAACAATGTTTTACTTTAAAAAAAGGAACTGCACCTTTAAGCTGCGGGTTCGGTCTCGGGCCAGAGGGGCCAGGGCAATTCTGGAATGTAATAGAGTTAAAACTTATAGATTAATTTATATTAAGCTAATAGGAAACCGTTTGCTCAAATGCTTTAATTTTTTTAAATTGTATCTCGACATGCGACAACACTCCGCCTGATGTAAAGCTAGAGTGCGGTCCAACTGCTGCCACAGAAAAATTTCTACAGAGAGTAGTCTCTGCTATGCCGGCCTGAGGAGACGAATGTGCACCATCCAGATTGATAGTGCACAGCCCTTTCACTATACCTCGCTACTTTCAAACTGATCCCGAAACGCGACCTAATCACTTCACGGGTACTGCCCCAGGATGGAAGACTGGACTAATAACTACCATCGGTCTGTCTATATTCGAGAATTGCTTCACGTATCGCATAAACCCGCTTGCTATACATTTTGTTTGAGACCACCTCAGATGAACAGTGTTACACAAAATTATAAGCGAATTTTAACGATGCGTTCCGGCCCGACCTTACCCGTCAGTGTAAAATTAACAATAAACGTAAAGTAGGTACGTAATTAAAAACAAACATAGTTGTTAAAATACTTTTTATCTTTATTTATAGGCATAAGTCAGTTAACTAAAAAAAGTAGATGCCAGTTTTAATTCCGCACAAATGTCAACTCGGCAAGTACGAAAATATATAATACAGGATTAGTCATTGTCATTGCTGTTTCTACATGGGAATTTAAAAAAAAAAAAACATACTTATCACTCATTATGGTCAATACATTGTAAAAAGTTGTAACTTAAAAATTGTTTAAACTAGCTATTAAATATACGTTTCTGACTATATTAAAAAGATTTTATGCGGTTTACTATCGCGTTCGTTTTAATTATTCAAATTCGACGCGGTTTTGAAAGCTTTGCAGACACCATCACGGTTGGGGTGAAATTTAGTTTTTTTTTTTGCTTCACATTGTCAAATATGAACTAATTGCGAACCTATCGGGAAGCAACGGAAACAAACGTAGACGTTCGCGTGAAGATCGCATCGAATCGCAGTTGTGACGACACTAGATGCGATAACAGCGACGCCTTTCGGCGGATCAGATAAGTTTGTTACACTATAGTATGAATGATTTTTAAGTTACATTCGACCGTTGCAGTGTTACGTAATCTTGACTAACATACTTCTTATCATTTCACATATATTTTTCGTCACATTTTCTTACCATTGCTTGTGATCCTTTAATAACTTGTAGCATTTTGGTTTGTCCCCCTCGCAGAATGATGTCAAGCGCTACATTTGTTTATTTATTTTATAGCACAACTACCCTACCCCATTAAGTATTTTTACGGATTGCATGTTCTATTCTTAGTAATTGTTTTAATTTTAATTTAAAAAAAAAATTATTCGTCGCATTTTACTATTTTTGTGTGTACACTTTTTTTTTAAATAAGAAAAATGTTAATTATTATTTAAATATTTTTGTAATTAAAAAGTGAACGCATGATATATATTTTAAAAGTATTTCTTACTACCTAACTATCAACTCAAGCTTTTGTCTATAAGTGGGTCCCTCTAACTTCACGTAACTCTGTTTGCTCGTTGCCACATTGTGTATTCGTTCTTTATTATTATTTTTTTATTATTATTTGTACGAGAATTGCAATCGGTGTCGCGTCGCCAACGAGGTAAGTATAAAAAAGTTGAGGAAATAAAACAAATGTACTTTGAAAGTTATAGAACCATTATTCTATGTTAATTATTACTAATTTTAGCGTTGATGATGTTTTATCTTTGACTGTATACGTTATAGTAGTTCTCTTCGAAATAGGAGTATAAATACGGTTACTTTTCTTTCAAAATACACCGAATGTGTTAACTTTAATAAATTTATTTAATAACGATTGGCTATAATTTGTGGAGTTAGATTGGAACCAAAATTAATTCATAAAGGTTGAGTTTTTAGAATTTAAAAAAGATAATTCGATTCGTTTCGAGAACACGGAGTCGTTACTTTTTATTTTTTTAAATTGTTCATTGTTAATAACAACACTACGTAAATAATTTTATGGGTGATCCTTCCTCATCTTTTTTTTTTTGTTTACTAACCATCTTTGTTTGTTATTTTTCTTCGGTTTGTTGTTATTTTAGCAGATAATAATTTATATGTCGCACAGTCAGAATAAAATTTACTAATATTTAATAATACAAAGAGCGTTTATTAAATTATAATGAAAATTGAATAAAAAAATTCGGTAAAAATGACGTCAACCCGGAGGATTTTCGACACAATCATGTAAAGCAACAAAAGCTGTGTAGTTTAGTGGTCAGCAGAGAACGTGGGATAAGATCGCCATCTCGACTCAATCCGTTGTGCGCGAGTTGATTTTTTTCTTTCTATATAATTTTCATTGTAATTTAATAATAAATCTAATCTTGCATTTAATAAGCTAAAAAAATCGTAAAAATAACCGATAATTCGAAGAGTTATGTGTTCGCTAAATGTATATAATTTCCAATAATGAATAAACTGACAGTGCGATATTACCTAGCTACAATAATAATGAAGGTGGATAAATAGCAAAAAGAAAAACCGGAGAGAAATAATAATGTGTAATCGCGTAACGTTTGGTGTTTGTCGCCGCGTGTACTAATGGCGTATGGTTTGTCTGTTCCGGTGGTTATGTGCGGTATAGGGCGTATCGCATCGGTCGCTACTGTCCGCTGTGCGAGCGCTCGTTCATCGGGCCCAAGGGAACCATGCAGCTCGTCATATGTAAACTCTGCGATAGACAACTTCACCAAGGTACGTCACGCACGCCCACACGCCCTCCCGCCCGCTTCAGCTTGCACGCCTCGCCTTCCATCTTACCATTATGTGTGGCGCTTCTTTCTTTTCATTGGTTTTAGAAGATTTATTTATTTTCATACAATAAAATTTGTTGTTTTTTTTTGAATAGGTTAGGTTATTAAACTGTTTAAAAAAAATTAACAGCTGTTTTAGCTACATTTGATTGAATTGTAATTGAAGACTTCTAAAACCATGGAATACTTCATCTGCATATTGCATGTTGTGTTTTAACCATTTCATGGACATTTTCTTTTAACATAAATAATTCACAATGAGAGAAAACTTTACATCAATAGAGAATAAAGCATGATTAAAAACACTGCCTATTAAAACACTTCTCGCAATATCATCTTTTTTTACGTATTTAAATGAATTTAAAAAAAAACTTTTTTGAAGGATTAAACTGCACATAAATATAGTTGCCGATCTTATAAGAACATAGTCGAAGGTTAGGTGGCTTTTTTGTTACTTTATTGAATGTTAGACCATAGAATATAGCATGAACAGATAGTGCGGTCCATACAGCTGAAATCGCGAAACAAATGAAATGCTTCAAATATTATATTATAACCTTTTGTAAAATGCCTGCGAGTTAGGTACGCGTGAGAGGTGCGACTTATGTTACCCGTAGATATAGAAGTCGTGTGATAATAGAGAATGCGTTTATATTTGATTAACTATGTCATTGTTGTGAAGCAAGTAGAAAACTTGGCTAAGACATATTTAGTCAAGTTAAGACGATCTAAAATTCAGACTAAAGACGCGAATGCAAGTTTGTCATGGTTGTGGGATAAGTAACATTGTCCAATAGGGATACTATTATTACGAAGGAGAATGCCCATTCGATTAGGAGAAATGGGCCCACAATTTTTTCTTCGAGTTTCACGATGATTTTTAGTTAATTTTGTAGAAAAATAAATCTACTTTCTTATCACCGATCAGTTTTAATTTTTTCACCCGGGTTATTGAGTGATTAGATTTTTTTTTGATGCAATATTTGAGGTTATTATTATATTAAATGCTCTAAATAAGATTATGTAATTAAACATTTACTATCGGTTGGTAAACGATGTGTTGATATTAATATGAATTAATATATTATTTTAGAATATTGTTTTGTTAACTATTAGTTTCGAGTGGGTCCAAAAATAGGCATTGTCCTTTATTTACTAGTGTATTTATCGGGACAATGTTACTCGTTTGTTAGCGTGTTTAGTCTGGGTGCGGCGCAGTGAGCGTCACGGTAGGTGTGTGATAATATGTGTGTTGTTGCGCAGAATGCGTTAGGCCGACGGTGTCGCAGCTGAACATAATGGACTACACGTGCGGCGAGTGCCGGCGAACTGGCATCACGTCGCGGTCGGCGGCCGTGCGTCTGGCGCCGCGGACGATAGCGACGTTATTCATGGCCAAGCGACGGTTCAACAAGTACGCGCATCGTCAGTACATGCAGAGTCGCCTCAAGGCCAAGGAGGCCGAGGAGAACTCTACGGACCAGGACGCGGGCCCGCAGGACTACGACGACTGAGTGCGATGGACGATATGTGCCCACACAATATGTAATATAATAATGGTAGTGTTAGCGTGTAATGCTTTCGGTTATACGGTTGTTAGGTTAAGTGTTGCATAAATCTGATTATAATAAAGATCTAGAGTAGCTACGTGTAAGTAATCTTATGTAAGCTATCGGATAGTGAAGAGATACTAGCTGTAATTACTTTTTTTATTATGTTTTCGCTGGATTTTTTGTCTTTCTCGTATCGAAAACTAATCGTGAACGAATCTATAGGAGCGATGTATGTATAGTGTATCCCAGTGTTAGGTCGATTAACACGCGAAGTGGTTAGATAGGTATTTCTATAGTTCGCAGTACAACACTACTAACTGTGCGACGCGTAAGAACACATTTTGTTTTTTTTTTTTTGTATTATTTTAAATGTCTATATTGTTATTATTTTTATTGTGAAGAGAGGAGCGACAATTTTTCAAAACTTGTGTAATGACATGGTAATTACGAATGCATATTCTCTGAGACACTCTTTGTGACGCGTTACGGTGGCGCAGTGAGCGTCGAATATTTGTTCTCAATAATAGTTTAATTTTAGAGTATTGTGTTTTTATTATTTCTAAATAAGGTATTTATTTTAGCTGTATTACTTACTCGCTGAACGGATACAACTGTATACAAACTGGCAACAATTGGGTTATTTTTTTTGTAATATTAACTCATTAAAAAAATATATTATGAATTTATATAAATTTACGCCTACGTTAACGGTATAAGTTTATTTAACAAATTTATTAATACGATTTTTATTTTATATTGTTGTTTATTGACGGGCAATTGCTTCTATTTGTTGGGCAGTGTACGCGAATTTATTGTATAGTTTTGTTTGCATTTACATTTGTTAAGTTGATCGAATCGTTTTGAATAATATTATTATTTTTTTCTGCTAAGAGTTTATAAGTGTGTGAGTTAAATCTAAGCCTGAATGTTTTTTAAAAAATATTTTATATAAATCGAATCTTATTTTTATTATAATCATGTTTATTATATTAGAAGCATTTTGTATTAAATGTGACAATGGTACGTTAACTTTCAATAAATAGTAGCAATTGTACGATAATTTAATAGCTGGCGTCCACGAGACATCGTTCGTTGTTAAGCGAATTTTTAACTCATTGTAATACGGTTCGATGCACGCACGCGGATGTGATTAGATTCGATTCGGGCGTGCGTGCGTCGATTCGTTTCTAGTGTACGCCGGCCTTAATAAGTACCTAACATTAGTAATACTAGATGATTTTAGAAGCCACAGCAGCTGATTTTTTAAAACGATTTTATATCTTATTTTAGGAATATTTTCTCTCTTTAATAAAATACAATACTGATACGGCCCATACCGCTCTTAAATCATTTTATATAATTGAGAGCATCATTTTATTTCGTATTTATTTATTAAATACTAACTTTAGTATAATCTTTTAAATAGAGGTCCGATCGTCAAATATGAGTTTATATTTACGCTCTCACGGCGTAAAGTCAGACGTCTCTACCAATAGGATCGCTTAATGTCTGCGGTAAAAATAATATTGTGTGGTTGGTGGGGAGTTCTCACATTACGCCGTGAGAGCGTAAATGTAAACTCGTACTCGGCACTCTGGTATGGGGAGTGTCTTTGATTGACAACTGTTGTGCATTTGTTTTTCTTTTTGGAATGAGATTTTCTACACTTTTCTTTTTGTAAATGTGTTTTCCTGTAGCGTAGATTTTTGCTCCACGCAGGTAGTCTGCATTTTCTGTACTTATGGTGAAACTCTTTGCGTACTATCCTACTTTTTAACCACTGCTGAGTGCAATTTTTTCACCTATTATATATATATATATTTGTATTTATGAGTTGTATTTTAGAAATACATATTATATAAGACGGACGACTATTTAATTGGTTTATGATGGCTTATTATAATTGTTATTATCATTGGAAATTATGTTTTCTAAATTCGATGTAAATAATTATTTTTGTCTAAACGAGATCATAATAAGAAATTTATTGTTTATATAGCTCTAGTTATTCAGAATAAACTCTTGTTTTTTTTTTTTAAATTACCTCGATAAAATTGATAGAGATCGATTATTGGTGACGGGGTTCTCGGAAGCAATCGTAATAAGTCATTTGATCGTGTATAATTATTTTCTTAGTTTATGTATTTTTATTAACGACGATTCTTTTTTAAGATTAAAAAAGTTACTTGATTCGATGATTGATAGGCCGGGTATGTTCCGATAGCGTCATGCTTTATGGACAAATTTATTTACAGATAAACTCTACTACTTATTGCAAGTGTAAACAAACGTTCTAGAAATCTCGCACTGTTCGGCCAATTTTGTATAAAAATAAAAAAAATCAATAAACTAAATATTAATTTATTTTGTCTTTTTATTTGCCTGTTTTTAATTCAGTTCACTCTAATCATAAAAATGGTCACGTAGGTAACATAGGTTCATTACAAAAATAAACCGGCAAGGCACCACTGGATCAGTAAGCCTAGCTCTAATAATAGAACCCGTTCTTATAAAATTTTGTACAAGCGTACTAGCTTACCGGCCTGGCTTGTAAAACTGGCTTCCTGTATTCCGGGCGTAGGGAGAACGTGGTCAAGCAAAATAAAACAATATATATGCAATAAAAAATAATTTATATATAATTTGATTTATATAGTAAACTTGTAGCATAGTAACAAAATTCATAAACACTGAAAATATTCAGCAAATATAATTATATACAAGTTGGCAATAAAAGCTTCCAATCTCTCACGTAGGGGACTCTGAAACAGAGAACAAGACTCACATGAGCGGCCGTGGTCTAGCGATCCACGATCGATGAGACCCGTGTTAAAACCTCGCTAAATTCCAACTGGTACCAATGTAACTTTTGTTGCAGTTACAGGCATTTAAAAAAAAAACAATTGCGCTACAACGACACGTCTTGTGCCCTTGAGTTTGAATTAACAAAGTAAATATTTACATGTCACTCGTCGAGTCGTAAGCCGCTAATCGATAGGAAAGTGAAGGCGTTATGCAAAGCGACCACAGGAACAACGGTGCATACAACTCGGACACGCTTCCGGATGCATTCCAACGCTGATAATATACTAGATACCGGCGGTGCACTCCATACCTAAAAATTAAACAATCAACTATTGTAAACTGCCAGCATATTCAGTTTTGTCTTTTATAGTAGCTTGGCTCGGTGTCTTCAGACTCTGTCTGGTGTTGAGTTGTCACAGAGATGTCTGCAGATATAAGTCGCCTCCGCTATGCCGGCTTAAGGAGATAAATATGCCCCAAGCAGCTTGACATTATTAAATCTAACTGTTTTCAAGCTGAATCCGAAACCAGGCGAGGTCAATAATGCAAATTGTGGATTTGTCTTATAAAAGTACCTGATAAAATATCCTCATGTTAATAACAGGATTAGGTTCCTTCTCTTGACAATCGTTGAGCAACTTCTTTATAGAATATTCCAAGACCTCCTCGAGTTCTTCACTTGTCATTTGTGATGCCAAAGATTTGTGTTCATGGCAGGATTCCTCACTAGGGAATAATAGTTGACACGTCGATGGAGAAGAACCTGGAAGAAGAGAGTAAATATACACACACATTTTTTATAGTAGCTCTACTGGAGGAAGGAGTGGAAACAACTGACCCACAGAAATATCTGCTGGTCTCCACTGCTGGTGAAACGAGTTTTTTTTATGCTTGGTATATGACAACACTCCGCCTGACGTTAAGTTAAGCTAGAGTGTGGTCCAACGGAAACAACTACAGGCAGCAGGCCGGCTTGAGACGAATTACTTCGTAACTGATCCTCCGACGCGACAAGATGGTACTACTACCCCAGGACGACAGACTGTTAATAACCATCAGAAGTCTGCCTACCTACTACTCTTAAATGACTGAATGTACACCATTTGACAGGGCATACTTCGAAATGAAATGAAAATCCTTTATTATCGTAGGCATGGACTTGGCATGCACTTGTTCATCGTCAAAATCTACTTTTGGCTTCGGAAAGGTATACGACGAGAAGACAGCTATAAGAAACTCGTCAATTATAGCCTGTGTTTATAATAACAAAAAAAAAAACTGAATTATAAATTTAGAAAAAAAAAAGTCTTAACTAATTTAACAAACAACTAAACCGCAAAGAAAATTATATATTAAAATCATTGCAACCCACGTTTCAACCACAAAGGTACCAACACACATACGTTTAATAGAAAAAATTGAAAATGAAAAACTATGCAGACGAGCAGGAAGGAGAGAACCATGCCACACGGGAGTAGACCGCCCCCACCGCAGCACCCGGTCACGAGTATCACGCCCTGTACATCCGTCACTCCCGTCACCCATAATTTAGGGAGGGGGGCTTCTCTTGTCATACCCGGCTACTTTCGGGGTCTAGGTCTATTCAGTCCATTTAAATATAATTTCTCAGACTAGCGATCGAAACATACCTGTTGCAACATAACACACAAAAGCTGCAATCGTGTTCTCATAGTTCCATCTCCTTGTGATAGCAACTTTATATTCGCCAACATTGCATCCAGTTTCCTCGTCTGTAAAAGAGAAAGAACTACCTGAGGGTCATGTATCCTAAATGTAAAGCAAGAGTGCGGTCCATGACAGGAATAAACTGCTACCACAGAGAAATTTCTGCAGGCAACAGTCGCCTCCGCTATACCGGCTCGAGAAGAGGAATGTGTCGAGTGTACTAACTTGATAGCTTACTAGCTTCGTGTATCCTGGAGTTGCTCACTCGAGTGTGCCTACCTTAATACTTTTCCTAATTTTATTGATAGTTAACGACCGATAAAATATGCAAGGTTAAAATCGAACAAACCACGTGCGTACCACACGCATAAAACGGACTCGCTGAACGAACAACACGTCCGCTTGCGTGATGCCCGTGGAATGTAGCAGATAAATTTGACGAACGATAATTATAATCTGTCTAAAATAGATTAAATAAGCAAATCCATAGTTTTTAAATTTTTTTTATGATGTAACCATGTAACTGATGGTAAGCATAGTGGGGGTCGATGAGCGCCGACGCAGAAATTTGAACTCGAAAATATACGAGTATTGTCATTTTTTTTAAATTGTAGCTCAGCAAGTGACAACACTCCGCCTGATGTAAAGCTAGAGTGCGGTCCATGAATGGAAGCAACTGCTACTACAGAGAAATCACTACAGGCAGCAGTCGCCTCCACTATGCCGACTCCTCTCGTTATACCTGGCTACTTTCAAACTATTCCCGAAACGCGATAAGGTCACTTTACGGGTGTTACATTCGAAAGTGGTGGTACTGCCCCAGGATGGCAGGCTGGACAAATAATCATCATCAGTCCGCCTACCACTCTTTTTTTTTCTTTTTTGGGCTTTTAGCATCATTGTGTACCACTCTTAAATAGTGCTTATAGGCACTGAGCGACCAAAGTACATATAACAAAGTTACATTAGTACCGGTCAGAATTAGCGAGGTTCGCACACGGTCTCATCGATCGTGAGTTCACGCGTCTTACCGCTAGACCACGGCCGCTCAAATAATCAATGATATACTAACAGTCAAAGCGGTCATTATCCGTATGTGCCCAAGCAACGCATTCGATCTTTGCTCCCCTCGGCATGCCTCCCACCACTGCACCTTGCACCATTGCACCTGCAGTGCGCCTCTCCCATTCGCGACGAGCCTCGCACACGCCACGAACAGACACGGAGAAACACACGCTCTGTAACATCACAATTCTACTTGTAATTAAGTGTGGTAGGCAGACTGATGATGATCACTAGGCCAGTCTCCCGCAATAGGGCAGTACCATCACTTTCGAATGTAGCACGCGTGAAGTGACCTTGTCGCGTTTCAGGAACAGTTTGGAGACTGCACCTGCTGGCAGATTCGACTCCTTAAGCCGGCATAACGGAGGCGACTTTCGTATGCAGTTGTTTCCGTTCACGGGTCGCACTCTAGCTTAACATCAGGCGATGCGTTGTCATATGCCGATTACACTAATTTTGTAGTGTGGTCCGACTACTACCACTGAATACATGCAGCAGTCGCCCTCACTATACCGGCTTGAAGAGACGTGTATTTTCTATACAATAAGTATTATTAACAATTACCTGTACAACACTTCGTATGTTCGCCCTCGGATGTACCGCTCGTATGACTCTAGTAAGATGCCTTAATGCCAATCCACATTCTTTCCGTGTTCCACCTTCAACCAACTGCATACTACTAGGAACTAATGCTATTTGGCCGCTCGTCAATATGACTTCTCCCACCTGCATTCATAAACAGGGTGTCAAAGGGCTTGCGTCATTGTTAATTTTTTAAAAATCGTGCCCCGCTGATACCTCAATTTGTGTACTGCGCTGCGACTTATGCCTAACTTCGGAGCCGCCATAAAGTTTGGTTTGTACTATATTCCTTTCCTATTTTTGAGATATTTTTTTGTTGTACTGGTTTATATATTTTTTTGGTACTTTAAGTACCATTATTTAGAAATAAAAAACAAAATATCATCGAAATATCAAAGCAAGAATTGACATAGATACGGCTGGGAACGCGACGGCCTCGTAGCACGCGCGAGGTCATTCAACTCGCAGCTGATCGACGACCGCGCGAGTCGATTTACGACGTTGTGGTTAAAAATAACCTAGCAATAACGTTTTAGTAACGGTAGTATAACACGCGGATGAAGGAATTGCCTGCAGTCCTTTTAAAGGCTACTTGAAGCGTAAAAATAAGGATTCGAGGAATAAATAGTAAACGCGGAAATACTCCGTATGAGAGAGTTGGTGGCAAACTTTATTGACCACCGGCCCTGTTGAAAGCTAATAAATAATCTTGTACCTTAATGGCTTGACTATAAGGTCCTATATTGGCTGGTGCCCAATGTGATATACCCTGTACATGCATAGTGGTTCTTTCCTTAGGATTGCATCCGTCTATCTCATCTATAATAAATGGTTTGTGAGCAATCTGTAATGATAAAAAATAACCCTTATTTCCAATCCATTAAAGTTTATTTTCTAAACACATACGATACCCGGCAGTAAATATTACACATCAAACTTTCGAAAGACGTAATTGGCTAGCTTTGATGCCGTAGTGTGTCTCTGTCGCACGAAATACGAGCGATAGAGATGACGCTATACGAAGCCCCAAACTAGCTGTTCTCCAAAAACTCGTTGTGTAACATTTACTACTGGGTACTGTAACTGCACGTTTAAGCTGAATAAATACAAATGTAATTAGATTATAAAAACAAATGCAACTTACAGCATCCAAAATAAGTCCAACATTCGACGGCAAAGGGCATTGGACACAAACCCTGGTTGGCGGATTTGTAAAGTTTAAGTAACTAACATAAATTTGATTAATTTGTTCATAATCTTCCATATTTCTGATGTAAATATTTATTGAGCAAATATCAGATGGCTCCAAGTATTCTGATGATATTAAACCTAAAAATTTAATTATTAAAACAACTGTTGTTGTGTAGAGCTCAGATATTATTATTTAGACCATATGATAAATGAAAATATATATGAAATAAATTAAAAATAAATAAATTTTAAAGATAAAAAAACCTAGTCTGCCGACTCGGCGTACTAACTTTCAACTAGCAAAAGTGATAAAATCGCATTTGAGAATAAGCCTGGCCTCGAAGCCTAGAGTCAAACAACATGAAACTGACCAATTTTAGAAATTTTTTTTTTTGGTTTAGCAAATAAAGTCCTTTTTAATATGAAATATCTAGAGTATAAATCGGAGTCTAATGATGTTGAAAAATATATATAAAAACAAGCAGCCGTGGTCTAGCAGGAGAGGATGGACCTCAAAATCGATGAGACCCGTGTTCAAACCTAGCAAAATTCTGACCGGTACTAATGTAACTATGTTATATGTACTTTGGTACATAGTCTCAGTCAGTGCCTGTGAAACAAGGTAGTTAAAAATGCATTTTAAAAAAAGCACTAATGAAATAGTTAGAATTTAAAAAAAATACTATGGAACGAATGGTATAGGATACATGTTAATTGTTTAAAAAATCAAAATCGTTTGAAAAGTTTACCTACTAAAGAGTTTTTTCATTGCATTTTCAGTAGCGGCTGCCGCATCGACACCTTCACCAATAATTCCACCAATAAAATACCATCCATGTTTATTACCAAATATCATACTATGATCTTCGATGGGTTGTCTAATTGTTTCTCTATGTACTTCTTCATAACTATAACCTTCTTGTTCTTCTGTATGATGATTCTCCACATCGACATTCGAATTATCTTTATCATTAGATAAAGTCAATAAGGGCTTAAGTTTCTCAGCTTCTTTAATCTTTTCTTCTTTTTCGAGTTTTTCAATAGATTCAAATTCATTTTCACTCAAATCTATATCGCTTATGTCACTAAATACAGAATCGCTTAAATCGTTGACAAAATCTGAAGTATTCTTCATTGTGATCGGTAAAGAAAATTCTTCGTTTGGTTTTTCTTCCAGATGTAGTTTTAAATTTAAATATCCTACAGAGGCTACTGAATCGTCTGTATGAATGACTAGTTCTTTTTCATCTCTGTTAAATTAAGTTATTATTTATTTATTATTACAACTTTTTTCTTATTATTAAATTTGATGAACACACTTCACTAATGAGATGGAAATGGAACCCACAACCTAAGCTTTACGCACGGATGCTCTAAGAACCACTTTTTTTTTGCTTAATTTTAATCATTAATTAATAAAGAAGTTTCTTCCAGTAGACCAGACACAATTGCTATACTTTTTTTGTGGGCTTTATTTTTTTTAGCGTTCGAACTGAAGTCACGATCCTACACTAGGTACACAAATATGGAAGAATTTCCCAAAGATACAATACAGTACAATATGTTAAAACAAAACTTACACAATAAGTTTTTTCTTAAACAATGGACAGTCCAATGTGAACGTTTCATATTCGCCCCCCTCACCACAAACGTTGAGGCCGTATTTCTCCTTCATGACTAGCAAATGTGGTTGAATATCACGAATTGTCATTCCTAAATGTATCCTTGGATCCAAACCTAAGGCCGCCACCTGTTAAATAAATTATTTTAAAAGAAAAAAATATATAACGTAATTCCAATCTAAAGGAGAACTTATAGCTTAATATTATAATGATAATGATCATAGTTTTTTCTTATTACCTTAATAATGATAGCCTCAACACCACTAACAATCATTTCTTGTAACAACTCCTTTTGATTCCTCCTCCAGAGATACGCAAGAGACACTAGACCCAATCGTTTACATCTAAAATCATAAGGTAATATGTAAAAAGCGAATGAGTTATTCCTACCACCACTTTCAAGTGACGTTTCAGGATGATTATTCTGTATGCGACTAATAATAAAATATTCATTTAAACTGGGAATCAAACCCGGGACCTCTGCGCAAAAGATCGGTGTGCTCGTCTGATGAGGAAAATATAGCAGAATTAAACGAGAAAGCAAAATATTTTGAAGAATTCTAATTAGATACAAAATACTTACACATTTTCAACTCTAATTCTTTGGTAATCCGAAAGTATAGCACCAACGGCCACGGCTTCAACATCCAGTTCCTCCTAAAAACAGCTTTGGAATAGAAATAAAGAAATAAAAGACACATTTTATTAAAAATTGATAAAACAAAATTGGTGATATTGTATTGAATTTAATTTGTTTTCTGTCTATTATAAGAGAATACTACAGAAATGAGAAATCATTTTGTATAATTCAATAACGATGCAAAAGTAATAACTAGGTACTTTTATTTTAAAATGGAGTCAGTCAATTCAGCTCACTATGCGCGCGCGAGATGATTTATTTATTTATTGATTTCCGTCGGGATGCGAGGTTAGGCCATTCCTCCTCCTCACCACCTTGACCTTGAGTGATCTTGAGTTTTGATAGCTTTAGCACGAATATGCAAGCGCACTAAAGGCTAATTGACTGACTAAATGCAGTCTTTATTGATTTTGCTACGCGATCGAAAAGTACAGAATAAACAATATTTTTCGTAGTTTTTATATGACCGTACTCCGCCTGATGTTAAGCTAGAGTGGGATCCATAAACGGAGGCGACTGCTATCAGAGAAGAGAATCCGCAGACAACAGATGCTTGTGAGATGCCTCTTCACACTGCGCTTGAAGGAAGGTTGTAGGAAGGAGGAAAGACGTGGCTGAGGAGGTTGTTCCACAATTTAATGGAATGACAGAAAAAGGACTGCCTGAACCTTTTAGTCCATGCGGGGATCGTTTGAACAGTTTTCTCTTATAATAATTAAGCTAATAGATAAAAAACTCTGAAACTACGTAGCGTACCTACGAAATATGCGCCTTGTCTGCTAACAGGAATTAAAAAAAAACTAAAAAAACATTTTTGCTAATATGTTCAACAAGACAACAAAATAAACTATATAAAAGATTAGCAACACAATTTTATTACATTTTATTGTTTAAATTGTATATATGTAACAAATGCGTCAATATATAATTTACATTGAACACGTGATACAGGCTTGCCTCACTGGTGACGACGATAAGACCAGATTTCGCAATAAATAAATAAATTTATATCTATTGGCATATATTTTTATGATACCTACCTACTGTCTTCAACTTTTATTATTAAATATTTATTTATTAAAAAAAGGCAATAAAAATGCAGAAAAATTTAATTATTAGTTTGTCATTAATTAAAAAAAAAAGGTGAAAGTTTATCAGAAAAATATCGATACATTTACAACTGGTATGTGTTGCTATCTCTGCCTGCCCCTTAAACTGAGTGTAGATAAACTACATTGTAAATATATGCAATATAATTTCGATATATAGCAGACATACATGAATTACCTATTAAGATGAATTTTGACAATACATGAACCATACTCTATCTTAACGTAGTACTATAAAACACAGTGCAGATAAAATGAATACGTTTTATATAAATAAGGCATGCGTGAGCTTGTTTCTTCTTACAAATAGCCTAAAATTTAGAAGTTATTTTCTTTTTAAATATTTTATTTAGTTTTTATTATAGTTTAAATTGTAATTCTAATTCAACATCAAGTCTATTTCGTGCCAACGACATAACATAAATTTTATCATGCACCAAACTGAGAAAGTGATTTCGATGGTTTTTTAAAATTATTATTTTATTGTAGCCAATTTATAATATTAATATCTAATACAAAACTAATTTACTTAGACTAAACATTCTAATAATAACAAGTATAGGTCGTGTCAAACTTTATAACGTCTCGGAAGTTAGTTGCGGGCGCTATTTCGCGCAGGTACAGAAATGGGTACAGATGAATAGAACATACTCGTATTAAAATAACCTGAGGACAGATAGCTCGAGTGTGCTCTTCCCTCTCACATTCGTAGTGCTGAAACCTTAATTTGCGTACTGCGCAGCGACTTGTGCCTAACTTCGGAGCCGTCATAAAGTTTGGTTTGTACTATACAAATGAGATGATTTTGTCAATAAGGAAAACTAATGTCAATGTGGTTTAAAATCATTATTAAAGCATTACCCATACAATTAACAATGCATATTATATTATCTTAGTAGAACATTTGGTGTCAACAAAATATTTATGGAAATCTACCAACTCATTAAAAATACCTAGTCAATATTTACAAAATTATGAGTTGATTTTTTTAAAAGAAAATTATGTATGCCTTATTCTATGTGTTATAAAGTACAAAATTGCACTAATAAAATGTTTATTTATTAGGATGCATTCTAATTTAAGTAACATGGCTGTAATTGTGCATCTACACTAAAGTTACGTTTTATAGAGTGTAAGTGTCGCCCAAACAGATAACAAAAAAATCTGTTTATGATGGCCCGAATAAAAAAACTGAAGAAAAAAGATTAAAAGTCAGTTAATGTAATAATAGTCAAATTGCTCCACAAAAAATAAAATAATAATAAATGCATTTTAAGAGACACTTAATGCATCTTCTTAGTGAATATTAGTGGTGCATTAATGCTATTACCAACGGAGAATGCCCATTTTTGGGTCCTCTGTCCTAATAGTTTGGCAACAAAACAATATTCTAAAATTATATCTTGTTTTTTTATTAATTTAGTTTAATTATATCAACACATCATTTACCAATCAATAGACAATGTTTTATTACATAAAAAATAGATATTTTAAATGATTAAAACATTAAAAAACATCAATTATTGCATCAGAAAACATCTAATAACTCAATTACCCGGGTGAAAAAATTAAAACTAATTGGTAATAAGGAAGTAGATTTATTTTTCTACAAAATTAACTAATGACAGACTTGAGAAAAAAATTGTGGGCCCATTTTTCTAAGACGAATGGACATTCTCCTTTGACAAGAGGTTGAGAGGGGAGAATGGACAAAATTAGCCCATGGGGTTTTTGGCGGCCATCTTGAGACGTCAGGTTATCTGTTTTGTATTATTTTCCTAAACTTGTGTTTCTTCGAGTGTTAAGGTGTAATAATGGTGGATTATTAACCATTAAGTGTTTGTGAACGTGCGTGAGTGTGGGCAAACAATTCAAAAGAAGAGAACGTATGTTTCAATTTTCCCTCCAAAACTCCGTAGGAAGTTTCAGTAAAGATTCTACCACTTTACTGGAGCAATTTTTGTCTTGACTGAGACTTGACCTGACTGTTTAGTGTGATGAATGAATGACTCGTGATGCATAATATTTTTAACTTGATGCAAAAATTGTTACTTTGACACTGGCAAATTGTTATAATGCCATATAAAACAAAAAGAAAGAATAAAAAAATTAGCCCATGGCCCTAGTTAATTTAAAACAAATATATAATACAAAATATATATTCATTAATTTATTTGTTAGGTTGACATGGACAGTTATAAAATTGTTTATTTAGGAAGATAAGAATATTGCCATAGATGTTAATTACTTCTTAATGGACTCTATTATACAAATATTTACTGCACATTATTTTATACTACTTGTTTTATTTACTTAAAGTACTTAAACAGTTTTATTATTTTTTTACTGATCTATAATATATAATTTGTTTAAATATTAAGAAATATATTTTTTAAAACTTACCTTAATTTTAGCAAGTAATCTATACAGGTCTTCAACTTCATCATTTTCCGTTGGTTTGTAGTACTTGCTTTGATTGATAGCCTCACCAGTAATCATCTCTCTATATAAGGGCAAATCCATTGCCTCAGCATAGAGATCAATGCCCTGGTGACCTACAGTTTGATACATATAACTGTCCATCTCATCTAAAAAGACATATAAACTAAATAGAAACAGTGAATTAAAAGTTTTGTGATCCGATAGTGCAAAACTGGATAGTTTAAGTATGGTGAATAAATAAATAATAAAAAAAAAATTACAAATGAAAATAAATAAGGTTAGATATAATATTTGGTATAGTTAAACATTGTGGATCGTGAACATATTAATAGTTCTCAAAGTAAATAATCTGTTTGTCAGTCATAGCAATAAACTATAAATACAGACCTCTATGTTGTGGCTGGAGATTGGCCAGCGCTACGATCGAATGGCCGGCTGCAACACATTGCAGCATGTTGTAGCAGCTGTCCTTACCACCGCTGATCAATGCCACCGTCCTCATTTTACACAAATTTAAAGGAATAACACAACAAATATTACATAACAAAAACGATATTTTTATGCAATTTCAAAATCATGGTTAAGTATATCACACTATTTACACTTTTTCCCTAAAATAAAGACGTGATGCGCATTGAGCTGAGGACGCAGAAAATTTTAAAAAACTTCATATGATATAACATTCCCTAATAATAATGAAAATAAGATAACACTTTTATCTATTTTGATAACATTCTACAGTCCGGGGATGAAGAAAGAAAAGTAACTTCGCTCACCTCCCACTAGCTTTTAATTTATTTTTATCTGTCATGTGTCAAATTGGTTACAGGTTTTTAAGGTAAGATTCCCTTGGCGGACTTTTGGAGATATCATAATAAGTTGCCAGTTTTTACTATTTTCCATGTATTTCTCCAAATGATATGTAATAATATTAACATTGTTACGTTGTAAAGGCAAATGATTCTAAATAAAGTAATATAAATAGTGTTTTTGCATCCCCTTTTAAACTTTGTTGGATCAAAAGTATTACTTTTAATGTTCTACTTGACCACGAATCAATTTGATTATTTTGTGTTAAGAATTAATGATTGGTATTATAAAGCTGTAACAGCAATTATAAAATGTACGAGTCCAAATATCAAAGGAGCAAAATAAGAATTAGTAGTCGTTTTTTGCAGACATAGTAGGAAAAGATTTTCTCCTAACTTATTGACCTATTTATATCTCGAGAATAGCATCGAATCTTAGTAATTAACTTTTGTTATTAATGTCCACAGGGGGCAATATAACAACGGAGGATCTTTTTACGAAATAAGGTGTTATCATATTAGCGCCATCTGTGAGCAAAATATAAAACGAACTACTTTATATCTAACGTATTCGTATTCTACAGTAAATATTAATTATTTTCCAATAAAAATTATTAAATATGTTTTTTTATAACTTATGACGTTATTTAATACAATATTAATTTGTAAACAATGTAATTTACAAAAATTATACTAGAAAAAGAGTTTTTATATTATTGCAATGCTTCACTTTATTCCACCAATTTTAATCTGTAGATCAATGTTGCCAAAGAGAAAAAATAAAAAAAGCTTCGCGCGCAGTGCTTTTTCAAGTTTTTGTACAAAATATAAGCTACTTTAAAGGTAGAAAATGTTATTACAATAATTAAAAATGGTTAGAAAGCCTGTTTACTTTATTATAAATCATTGAAAATTATTGAAGATATTTTTGCGCTATATTTTACTACTACAGACGTTTTTAAGTTACCCATTGCGTCTCCATCGTGGTTTGTCACTTTATTGATGCGGTGGTTTGAAAATTGGAATGCGATTCTCCGCATTTCGATAATATATAAAGTAATCGTGATTTACAACCTTATTCAAATGAATTAGGCAGTTGTAAATTATCTAAGTGCAATAGTGAGTGATAGTGCGTGAAGAATCATGGTTTTGGCGGAAAGGAATACTGATGTTCGAAACGGCAAGCGGTCGCGAGGACCAAGCCCCAATGGACATGGAAGTCCAGATTCCAGTTCAGACGATGATAACGGTATGTCAGAATAGTCTTAAGACCCTAGTATGTGTGTATTTTGTAAAGTATATAACGACCAACTAATCAAAATCCATGTGTTACTTTGACCAAGTCATGTACCATCTCCGACTCCTGGGTACCCTGTCCTCGTGCGCTAGCTTTATAAATATAAGTGTTAACAAATTTATGGTGGTGGAGATAATAGTGCTTTAATTTTTCTGCTTTTCATCATCAACCCCATGTTGGCTGCTCATCTCATCAAACTACCACATTACTTCAAACAAGCAGTAGTGCCATTTGCAGCAGAGAAAATTAGAGTTGGCAGAGATTATCAAGCCGTATGCCCTGAATTAGAGCCAATTGATCAAAGACGACCAGAATTGATACCTGACCGAGCCTTGCTTGTCTGGTCTCCTACTGCAGACATATCTGATCTTAAGTGTAAGTATAGAATTTATAATTCTCAAGATTTTAGATGTTCATAAGAATAATTTATTTATTTTTAATTTTAAAATTTTTGTACTATGTACTGTATATAATGTCTAAACCATCTTGTTTATCAAGGATTTTTCCAATCTATGAACACGATGCTGTTTTACTTTTTCTTAATAATAATAGAATGTGCTTAATGGTCGGCGTTCGCTAGGTTCTGCAAGTCTGACCAAAAAAGTCCACCTGATGGACGCACACGAAAGAAATGAGATTCTGTTTAACATATTCCTTGATTGTACATGCCAGCTTGAATTAATAAATGTGCATAGATTATAATTAGGTACAATAATTTATTGTAAAAAATATGTATTTTTAGTGGATGAATACATAACTATAGCAAAAGAAAAATATGGATACAATGGTGAACAGGCGCTTGGAATGTTATTTTGGCATAAACATGATTTAAATCGCGCATCTTTGGATTTGGCAAATTTCACACCATTTCCCGATGAGTGGACTATAGAAGACAAAGTGCTATTTGAACAAGCATTTCAGTTTCATGGCAAAAGTTTTCATAGAATACGATTGATGGTAACTAAATAAAATTTATGTTTAATAATTCATTTCCAAGAAAAAAAAAGATTAAGTTGTAGTAAAAATATATAAAAAAAGCACACCTATTATTTATTTGAATAGAAAAAAAATATATAAAGAGTGGCCGTGGTCTAGCGGTAAGACGCGTGAACTCACGATCGATGAGACCCGTGTTCGAACCTCGCTAATTCTGACCGGTACCAATATAATATAAAAAAATAAAAAACTTTGTTATATGTACTTTGGTCGCTCAGTGCCTATAGGCACTATTAAAGAGTGGTTGGCAGACTGATGATGGTTATTTGTCCAGTCTGCCGACCTGGGGTAGTACCACCATTTTCGAATGTGACACCCGTGAAGTGACCTTGTCGCGTTTCGGGAATAGTTTGAAAGTAGCCAGGTATAGCGAGAGGAGTGTGCACTGTCAATCTAAAATGGTACATGCTCGTCTCCTCAAGCCGGCATAGTGGAGGCGACTGCTACCCGCACAGGTTTCTCTGTAGTAGCAGTTTTTTCCATTCATGGACCGCGCTCTAGCTTTACATCAGGCGGAGTGTTGTCACATGCCGAGCTACAATAAAAAAAAATAAAAAAAATTTAGTCCTTAAAATTCTTGCATTTTTCTGACTCGCATATTAAATTCAAATTCAAAATCTTTATTTAAATATGCAGTTGGCATTTATGAATGGTTAAAATTATTACTCTAATTAAAACCGGGCCGCTTCACGCAGCTAATGCGGTTTAATTTAAAAAATACAATGAAGGCATACACTTAAAACTCATCAAAAATTTAATTTCCACTAACAGTTACCAGACAAGTCAATAGCATCACTTGTCAAATATTATTACTCATGGAAGAAGACGAGAGCCAGGGCTTCACTGATGGATGCCGTCGGAGAAGCTAAGAGTCTACCAAAACGTGAGTCTGGTCCCTCGGAACAAGGAGGCTCTGATAAGGAATCAGATAATGATGACAAGGTATATTTGAATTTTTTTATTCAAATTTTATTTATCAAACTATTAGTTTGTTTAAGTTTAATTTATATATCAATTGCATATTATTATTATTATAAATTTATATAAATAAGAACTGAAATTATTTTAAATTTAATTAAATATGGAGTTGGTATTTGTAAATAATTGTTAAAGAAATCGTGTATAAGTCTGTGTTGTCAATTTATGTTTTTAGTTTTAGTGTTTTAGCCATTGTCTGAAATTCGATCACTAATGCATGGAATTTATCAAATCTGAACAACTGTCCACCGAGGTGCTTCAATATATGTAGAAGTTTTAAAAAATATATGGCTAGCTACATAGTATGCAAAGTAACGACTTTCGAATGTAACACCCGTGAAGTGACTTTGTCGCGTTTCGGGAATAGTTTGAAAGTAGCCAGGTATAACGAGAGGAGTGTGCACTGTCAATCTAAGATGGTACATGCTCGTCTTCTCAAGCCGGCATAGCGGAGGCGACTGCTACCCGCACAGGTTTCTCTGTAGTAGCAGTTGTTCCCATTCATGGACCGCACTCTAGCTTTACATCAGGCGGAGTGTTGTCACATGCCGAGCTACAATAAAAAAAAAAGTTCAGTACTTAATGACGAGACGCCTCCATGGGCAAAAGTACAGCTTTTAATTTCAGACAGTATTATCTGGATTATCCAAAACATTGTGATTAATTGCATTAAAATGCAGAGCAATAAAATAATTCCTCTTTAAACGCACTTTTGAAATATCCTTTGCATGCTTAAGTCAAACCGCACTATAGCGCATGCCCACTGTTGCCATGTTGCGACACAGCTAACGGGCGGTGCTGCAGAATCTGTCAGATGTGTAATGATACTGGAAACACCACGCATACTACTGTAGTATTGCCCCGCGAAGCTATAGTGCGGTTTGAACTTTATTGTTTTGTTAAAATTCCTACATACAAAGCACTTCCGCACTCTGCAGCTTTTTTTATATTTACTTCGTGCAGAACTCTCCTTTATTAACATAATTAAACTCAGAACAACTGTATTTGGATCCAGATGTTGATAGGAGGTTTTCAGTATGTTTTTTTTTGTGTGAACAATGTAAAAAAAAACAGGAGTTTGTGCATTTTTATGTTTATTTAAAATTGTTTATAAAGTTTGTCTAAATATTGTACTAGTATTAGTTTTATTTACTAGAAAATCTTTTTCTCCAGTTTAATAATATTTGGGTTTTGTAAAAATAATGTTCTTCATTCTAATATGCTCCTGTGATTTGTGATTTGCACTGAAAATGTCTTTATGTTTAATATTATATTTTGCAAAATCCTTAACTCCTATAATCCTTTCTGTAATATCCCGCATGCTTTCTTTAACAGCCCGTATAAAGACTTAATATGTGTGCAGAATACCTCATTTTATTATTATTTGTCATTATAATTGTTTAATCGAATGGGTTATTAAATAAAGTGTGTGAGGATTATAATTGAATGGGTAAATATGTATCCGTGGTTATTGCTAGGACGGCAGCGGAGGGGACGCCGGGAAGTGGTGTACGGTGTGTGGCGTGCTTTGCACTGTTACTACCGCCCATCTCAATCACAGACTGTGTCAGGCTTGCCTCGTGCATGCCAGGTCGGTACCTACACACATTTACTCCCCAATTACTATGCTCAATTTAAATGCATGATTAAGTTTTTTCTTTGTTTATAACACCCCAATGAAGTCTGGGTCCCTAAGAGGGAATCTGTACATTTACAACCTGGACATTCAGAGTTCGAAAACCATTAAACAAGTAGTATTAGTAATTTTGAACTGTAATGAAGTTGATTTAATTGATGATTTAAAGTCGTATTTAAACTTAAACGTTCCCCGTGTTGTGACAGACGCACGGGAACGATGCGGCCTCTAAGCGGACCGTCAGGCCGTCGCGGCATCAAACAACAGCGATACAAGCACCGGCTGCCGCGCGGCATTTACATCAACCATGACGATCTGGTCGCCATGGCGACGGGCCCGCAGCCCGGTGATTCCCCTCAGGCGGGCGTACTCAATCAGGGTGACGCGATGCTCGCGGCGATCGAAAGGGAAATCGTTTCATATAAGAGAAAAGTAAGGGCTGACACATTAACCCATTCGTTGCTTCCGCGTACCTCACCCGTAATCACTGCAACATCTGTAATTGGTATAAGACTAAACAATCTATACTAAATGTATCTACGATTCCACATAATCTTTTGGAGGTATGGTTTATACATTATTCTGCACACAATTGCATTGTGTTTGGTTGTCTTTATATACATATATTTAGTGTCCCATGCTTGTAATGCTTTTTAGTTAGTAGAACAAATGGAAAATCCAGATATATATGGTGAGCCATTCCTATAGCTTTGCGGCTGTATACCTACTGTTTAATTAGAATAAGAACTAATAGAAAATGTAGTTAGTATTAGTAGAATAATTAGAATTGTAGTATTTATAGTTTACATTAGTAGCCAGTTGCAGTAGCCTCGCTGTATTTTTAATCACTTATGTTGCTGATACAGGTCCAACAGAACAAACAACAGTTGAGTGCTATAAAACGCAAAATTGGTGAGCCTACTGTCGAAGATATGAGACCTGGGGAGCCACATGCGAAAATTAATGCACGTTGGACTAACGATGAATTACTGCTTGCCGTTACAGCTGTTAGGAAATATGGTAAGTCATTATAATTTATCACTGGCTACAGAAAGAGGAAAATATAAGTATCTATCTCCACGAATCAAAGACAGTCTTAAATGCCCAAAAATGTGAAAAAGATCACGACGGGCGCGGCGATCTTGATTGGTTCCCGAGTACAGTCGCGCACACACTAATATTGACAATAATAACACTATTATTCATATATAAAATTTTATTTAAAATACATTACCTCTTATTAGAATAGTTAATTATTTTTTATTAATAGTAGCTCGGCATATGACAAAACTGCCTGTTGCCAAGCTAGAGCGCGATCAATAATTGGAAACAACTCAAAATTTTTATAGGCAACTGTCGCCTTCGCTATTCCGGTTTGAGGAGATGAATGTGCGGCTAGATTAACAGTGCACATCTTGTCATATTTTATAATATTACCTAATATTTACACTTGCACGCGTGTGTACAGGTGCGCGACTATCCCCACTACTTTCGCTCATGCGTCGAGGACGTGGCGTCATCTATATCGTTATTGAAGCATTATTTTTTCAACAGGCAAAGATTTCCAAGCGATCGCAGAGACATTGGGAACAAAAAGCGAAGCGCATGTTCGCTCGTTCTTTATCTCATATAGACGACGATACAATTTGGATGCTGTGTTACGTGAACATGAAGCGGAACGGGGAAATACGGCGCACATAGAATCGGGTAAAGGAATTTATTTTTCCTACTATATAAACCTCTATTACCACTGACTCACTCACTCACTCACTGACATATATTATCGGACACTTGCCGTGGGGTTGGAGGGGTGAAACTTTCGGGGTGTATAGGGGGCGCCCCCGTGACCTCGGGAAAACATCGATATGCTCCGAAAGTCCGTTCCGTCCGGTTCCGGAACACGATATCTCCGGAACGGAACGAGATAACGCCGAAGTGCGGGAACAAGGGTTGTAGGAAATGCCTTCTAATTTCGATATCGACACTGTTTTTTAAAATTTCGTTTTTTTAAAACCACAAAATCATCCCAGCGCTCGCGAAGCGCGCCACAAAAACTGATTTATAATTATAAAGACGCGCGGTATTTTCTCTTTATTGCGCGACTAATACAGAATCTTATCTGGTACTCATGTTCTAAGCATGTTATAAAATATGCAAGGGCGTCGCCAGGGAGGGGCAGCTGCAGAGATTCTAAAAAAGTTGTTAAATGTAAATTTATTTATTATTTACAGTTAAGAGCTCGTGTAGCTTTACACGTTAGACTCTGCACCGTTGTTATTACAATCGCCGTAGATGTAAGGCTCGTTCTACAAGTGAAAAGCTTCATGTACTTTACCTACAATTCATACTTTTCTCATCCTCCATATCAACTTGCCCCCCCTCCTAGGCCATCTGCTGGCGACGCTCTTGAAAATATGTATGGGAAAGTATGTTTGTCCACCAATCTTGGACTCCAAAAAAAAATTATAAAATAGTGTTTTTTTTTTAAATTGTATCATTCGTAAATAGTTTGTTTTATATTGTTCTACATTTTTGTTTTAGGCACAACGAGCACAGAGACACCTGATACAAGTGTTGATAATGCAACGACAAATGGAACGTCAAGTTCTCCTTCCGTCACAAATAAGGACGAAAAGGTATGAAAATTAATAATTCAATTATGTGAGAAAAACGTCTTAATTCTCTTACAATGTTGTTTTTATTTTGAAAAATTAATAAAAAAAAGAACAAAGCAATTATAAAAGTTTTCAAGAAACACGTGTCGATTAAATTAATCTATGTTATGCAAAAAATATATAAAAAAGACAGCTGTCACCAGATTTACCTTCCCAATTAGAATTGCCAATGTAAATTTTTAAAATTCCCTAGATTCAGGGAAAATAGTCTCGATTTCTCTATAAATTCCTCACAAAAGTAAAAAAAAATTCACTGTTCACGACTAAATGCTTAATTGAGATATTGAACATTTCATTGTTTGCATGTTTGTCGAAAATGAGAATTTTTGGAATTGATGTAGATTTGAGCTAAACAGAAAGTGAAAAACTAATAATCAGTTATTTTCGATGAAGTTATCAAAAGTCTTGTTTAAAGTTACAGAATATGGAAGTGGACAGTGAAGGAGTAGCGCTGGGTGCCCCGGCAGAGCAGGGAGGTGCCCCGACCACCCCTCCCAAACATGCCAAGTGATGTCGGCCAAGCGACGCATGGGCCTCATGCGGGATCATATGACCCCACACGCTGCACTCACTGCTGCACTTAGAATGCGCTCGTATATATACTACTGACGACGAAATTATTTACATTGGATTATGTTATAATGATTAATATTTAATTGTATAGATTCATGAGAATTATATAATGTTTCACGATGCACACGTAGTTAGGTAAAAGGCCCCGCGTTGTCGTTCGGAATACGTCAAAAATTGTAGATAACGATTACGGTTATTCGTAGACATCATATTGCGCATTGTAAAAATTCATGAATCACCACTAAAACATTCAGTTTTAATGTATTAATATCAATATCTAGTTATAAGTTTGGATTCCACGTACGTAGCAGTAACAGCTAGACTGACTATAGAAAAGCTGAATTTATTGAGAGTACGTCTTGATTTTGTAGGATAATATTCATTAATCTACAAAATTAAAAAGGTGCTTCCCGCATTTACTATTTAAGCAATAAATATGAACAGAAACCATATTTTTTCACAATATTATTAACAGAATATAAATAAACTGAAACTATGACACCAATTTATCGATAACAATTACAGTTGCCTTAAGAATAATTATATATTAGATAAGTATTTATTGATGATTTGTCACGACTTGCCTTTGGCTTCCAATTAAATACTACATTTGTGTGTTTTAACCCAAAAATATATATTTTGACTATACGTGACCACGCTCCGCCATATATTAAGCTACAGTGCAGTCAATGAGCAGAGAAAACGGCTACAACGGCAAGTGCCTGCAGTCGCCTCCGCTATACCGCCTTAAGACGAATGACACATTATTACATCCAGCTATTTTCAAGTTAATCCTGAAACGCTTTCCGTAATCTATAGTGTTTTTTTTTAAATTATTTTAAAATGAGTTCTAAATATTAGTTTTATTTAATCGTTCGGTCAAGTCGATTCTCATTGGTTTCTTTTTTGAAATGTGTCAAAGTAACAATGTTAATTTATTTGGTAATATTTTTTTAAAATCAGTTAATTTTAAAATGGGGCAGAATAGAAATATAGTTTGTATGTGGTCCATCTTCAAATAATTAAATATTAATTACCTCTGGGTAACAAACTTCTGTCGGAATGTAAGTAAATGCGTACAAATGATAGAAGAGTATAAACTGTGTAAAAAAAAGTATAAACTGCGCTGCAAAAGTATAATAAATTTCGTAAAAAGTATAAATTGTAATGGCAATGGTGTTTTGTGACCTATCATAATATTTCATGTGATTATGCATATTAAAAAATAAGTAATATTAATTTTGAATTTGTAGTGTATAGGTCTTGATATATTATTACTAATAATTTAATATTTTCTTTTCAACTTTTCTTTGACATTTCCTTTGCCCTCGATTTAAATGTATTTCTTGAGAGTTTTGGTATTATTTTGTAGTTTATAAGTTAAAAAAATGTTTGGCCCTTGGTACATGATTTACAAGTTACGCGAGAGTTGATCGCTGACTTCAAGGATTGCCTACGTGCAGGGGCGAGGTGATCAATGGCAATAATGACAATGAGATCTAGACTAGAACAGTATTCGAATCACAAAATAACATTAAAGTAGCAATATTTTGTCGATAAAACAAATTCGATTATTGTATCGTATTCGAATATGAATAAGTATTAATAATATGTACAATTTTCAGAATATTTGAATATATTATAACATGTATAATATATTTCATATACAATTGAGTTTGATTTTTTTTTTTCGGTGCTAAGGGTATTTCGGCATTTGTCATAAATTTCTGTTGCGAAATTGGAAAATACCTATTTTACTTTTCATTTGCAATTAGTTTTTAGCTAAAATTGAGTTACTGCAGAAGCAGTAGGTTTTACATTTTTTTTTTACAAAATTTTAAGTTGTGAATTTATTAAAATTAGTTAAATTAATTTAATACTATACAATAATGTAATTTTATATCATTAAGTATACTATGTAGAATTATGTAATAGTTTTTACTATTTAGGTAAAGTCTTGATTGACCTCTCTTTCTGAGATTAAAGGCCGGCTCACATTTTGCGAAGCGCAGTGGAGTAATTTTTCACTACCAAACCGTTGTGGTTTTCGATGCCCTCGATGACTAGTTGTGTTAATTGTTTTTCGACATTAATTCAACGGTTACAAAGTCGATAATAGTTCGGCAGTGAGAAATTATTTGCGGCAGCACCTCCTCAGATTTGCGTCGGCCCTAAGAAAGCACAAATATTAGGAAATAATGTGATATATGTAAATTATATTTATTCTTATTCAAAGGTTTTTTATTATAATAACTTAGAATGGCGGAACAGGATATTAAAAAAAAACAAAAGAAGGGGGCTATTTGCTCTCTCTTTCTAACACATATTGTTAGAAGAACACAGTCGATAGAAGACAGTCGTACGCCCGTTCTTAGCTATAATATTATATTATGTCGGTTTTTATTCTGAAATTTTCTGAGTATTAATATTTAATTTAAACTACATTTTGGTAACATTTTTTTGTGGGTTTTGGTAGTCACCAAAAAAATTGGTTACCAATCCCTTTTAATATATCGCTTTTTATCGTCTATCTTAGTATTTAGTTTTTTTCTCCATATTGCTAGAGTTTACAAAGACGTCTAAGTAAATCTTTCAATATATGTACCATTGAATTATATAACTGTGCACAAGTATGAATTTTAACATTCAAAATATGTAGCTGTCGCATTGGTGATTTTTTTTTAAACACAGCATAAAGATCAGAAACGCTTAACCAAAATCACGCTAGAGTACTCATTCACAGACAATTATTATGAAATAAAAAAATCACTTGGTCAAATAAAGATATTGAAAATGACGTGCCCGTTATACCGCGTAAGGTTTAACTCACCTGTATTCCATCTTTTTATTGTAGCTCGGATTATGACAACACTCCGCCTAATGTAAAGCAGGCGTGCGGTTCATGAACGGAAACAACTGCTACTGCAGAGAAATCTCTACGGCCTCCGCTATGCCGGCCTGAGGAGACGAGTATGCACCATTTACCATTGACAATGCACACTCCTCTCGTTATACCTGGCTACTTTCAAACTGTTCCCGAGACGCGACAAGGTCACTTCACGAGTGTTGCATTCGAAAGCGGTGGTACTACCCCAAGACAGCAGACTGGGCTAATAACCATCATCAGTCTGCCTACTACTCTTTTCGACTCGTTTCGAAATATCAAGTCGAATCAAAATAATCTTGTCAGATTACTGTAGAGTTGTCACGTTACGCGGTGACAGCGTAAATGTAAGCACATACTTAGCCCTTTGACCAATTATGCGTTTCTTAACAGCGAAAATCTGATTATTAATGCACACAAAGCTTTCCAGTAAAGAAACACTGATAATAAGAAATTTGCGGTGCGTTTTGCGTTTTGCGGCGCGGTAAAACGCGAGTGCGGTCCGCATCATGTGGTAAAATCACTTTTTCCCCACACTCTTCTTGCGATAAGCGTAGTAGAAATGATCTACCTACGTTATTGCAATGTCGAAATTATGTTTATTAATTTGTAGATCCGCCTAGTTTTTCAAAAAGGAGGATGCCCATTCGCCTAAGAAAAATGGGCCCACAATTTTTTTCTCGAGTTTGTCGATGATTTTTAGTTAATTTTGTAGAAAACTAAATCTACTTCCTTATTATCAATCAGTTTTAATTTTTTTCCCACGGGTTATTGAGTAATTAGATATTTTCTGATGCAATATTTGAGGTTATTATTATTTTAAATGCTTTAATAATTGATGATATCAATTTTTTATGTAATTAAACATTGCCTATTGATTGGTAAATGTTGTGTTAGTATAATTAAAATGAATTAATAAAAAAATAAGATATTATTTTAGAATATTGTTTTGTTACCAAGTGTTGGTATCAAGTGGGCCCAAAAATGGGCATTCTCCTTTAAAAATAAATGAGCAATAATTAAAAAAAAAACTAATTGCATAATTAGTTCTTAATATTTTCAGTAGCATGCTTTGTAAATAGCTTTTTATAAAAAAAGTATGTTTGAATAATGAAGTTTCGGAACGTTTGTAAAATATTTGTGATAAAGAGGTCGTGATTTTTGTTTGTCTATGGCCAGATCGCCATCAATGATATCTCTAATTGTAACATTCTATATTTACTGTAAGATGTAAAATGTTGAAATTGTGACATGTACCTATATCTAGAGGCCTGAGAGCCGAGTACGTGGTTGCATTTACGCCGTGACTAACGTGAAATTTCCGCCAATCAGACGTCGTTATTCTGACCGCCGTATTTTAGTGAAGCGATTCTATTCGCGTCGTAAATGCAACGTCGTACTAAGCCCTCTGAGTGTTAGTTTGCATTTACTCTGTCACGGCGTTAAGTGAGTAGTCTCCACCAATAGGGTCGTTTGATTTGTTTTCTTCTTACCTCGCGCTCAAAACAATATTGTCTGATGGAGAGACTTCACTTTACGCCGTGATAGCGTAAATGCATTCTCATACTTTGACATCTGAATATTGTCCACTTTGCGAACCAAATAAGAATAGGCCTGTCCAGACGCCATTATGTTCTGCAATTCGCGCGAACTTCATTAATGAGGTGTACAAAAAAAGCTTTTATAAACATATTGCATTAGAAAATATATTTGACATGTGCGAAGTGAAGTTGTCTGCAAGTTTAATGCTATTCTGATTTAGCATAAGTGAAATTCTATCGTAGTAAAGTATTATTTATAATAATATACGAACCGAACTTTATGGCTACTCCGAAGTTAGGCACAAGTCGCTGCGTAGTACACAAATTAGCGGGGTTTTTTGAAGGTGAGAGTGAAAGGCACCCCGCGCAACCCCAAAGCCCCGCCAACGCAAAGCCCGTAGGTTATTTTTATATGTTCTATTCATATTTAAAATTAATTCTTAATTTTATTATTATGAACTTGACTGTACCTGCGCGAGATAGCGCTCGCAGCTAACTTCCGAGACGAGATAAAGTTTGGCGCGACTTATACAAAGATATTAGTTTAATATTTCGACAATTTATTAATAATAACCAAATTACAACGTTTTTATCTGTGGTACATTTTGAGGAACCCACAGCACGCTGTTAATACATAACATTTTACCTACTATCTGTTGCAGCGTATCGTCATAGACGTGTACTATTCAATACAAATTTACAAAATCTAGACGAGAATCTCCGTAGACTATGATTTACCGTTGGTAAATAATCGAGCTCTAGAAAGAGATGGTGGATGGATTTCGTAGAGCGTTATCTCTGTCACACACGTGTCTTCGGCATCGTGTTTCTTTTTGTTTTATATGGCGTATAACAATTTGCCAGTGTCAAAATAAATATTTTTGCATCAAGCCAATAACATTGTGCATCACGAGTCATTCATTCATCACACCAAACAGTCAAGGTATTCAGGTCAAATATCAGTCAAGTCCAAAATTGGTCCAGTAAAGTGGTAGAATCTTTACTGAAACTTCCTAGGGAGTTTTGGAGGGAAAATGGAAACACAGGTTCTCTTCTTTTGAATTGTTTGCCCACACTCACGCACGTTCTCGAACACTTAATGGTTAATAATCCACCATTATTACACATTAACACTCGAAGAAACACAAGTTAAGGAAAATAATTCAAAACAGACAACCTGACGTCTCAAGATGGCCGCCAAAACTCCCATCATCGTGTTATAGAGACGACGTAGCACGAAGCTGAAATTAGCCGGTTATCTCTTTGTGTATTATTTGCTGGTGGGTGCTGGATCGGTTTTTACCATGTCAATTGAAATTATTCGTTTGAAGGATTTTTTAGGTCCCTCTCTTTAGAGTTTAAGAATAAATGGAATTTGTGTGTTATGATTTGCTTCTTAGTTTTAATTTTTTTTTCTAATGACGTTTGCGGCATAGAGATTTAAATAATGTTTGTACGAATAACATTAGAAGAAAGCTCAATGCTTAATTTAAGTCTAATGTATCGTTTTTTTAACAAATTAGTAGGTACAATAATCTAAATTTGTAAGTGTAATATGAAATCAAATATAATTAGTTATATATCTATTTTTTGTGTTTATTTAAATACCATTTAACCCTGATTTTCGTCGAATGGAATACAAGGCGGTCGCCTATGTTCTTATTGCCTGTTATCGGTTCGACAAAATAGGACAAAAACAAAAGTAGGAAGATTGCATCTTAGGGATGTTGTATCTAGGCAGCCAATTATACGCATGCGAAGTTGCTAGCAAAAGCTAGTATTTAATGAGCAATTATTGGGGGAGATTATAGTTTTTATTAACTAGCTTTTTTACATTGTAGCTTGGCATATGACTGATGCCTGACGTAAAGCTAGAGTGCGGTCTATGAACGAAAGCAACTGCTACTACAGATATTTTGCCTATAATTGCCTACACTATGCCGGCTTGAGGAGACGAATTTGTAGTCCAGATAGCGCGCACTCCTCTCGCTATACCTACATGTTCCTGAAAAGCGACAAGGTACCAACTTTATGGGTGTTACATTCGAAAGTGGTGGTACTACCCCAGGATGGCAGACTGGGCTGATATCTATCATCAGCCTGCCTACCACTCTTTAGTAGGGACCTAGCGACCAAAGTACATATAACATTGGTACCGGTCGGAATTTAGCGAAATTCGGACACGGGTCTCATCGATTGGGAGTTTACGCGTCTTACTGCTACACCACGGCCGCAATAACTAATTGCAGCAGACATCCTTGTACCCATTACAAATAGGTTAGTTACATTTAGGTTTGTATTAAAATTGAGTGTTGCTTAAGATGAAAGTGGCACCAAATTGAAACTTTAACTGTGTCTGATTTAACGCATTAATTATTTACTCGAATTTCTAAGGTCTCTAGATAAAATCGTAACCATAGTTGCGTCGCGCCATTTTTAATTTAATACCATTTGTTTGTTTAATTATAAGTTTCATTGCGACGTGTTTCGTAACTTTTTTTTTAAAACAAGAAAAGTCATACAAATAATTTGTTTATGTCATACAATTATCATCTTCGCTTTGTTGCATTTTGTGTAAATAATGGGACTCTACACACCTCTAGGCCGGATTCGAAGGGCAGACATTAGAGATGTTGAAGACATTATACAACTTATAAACGAACAAAAGAAAGGAACTTTTCGATTTGAGTCGCCACGTGATCTTATATCTCTGATGTGAGTAACCTTTTTAATAGCCGACAACATACAGATATACAGGGTAATTTTTTTAACTGTGACAGTGTCCTAAACCACAGGAGATACAGGAAAACTGTCTTAGGAACCATTTGCTCTTTTTTATGAAAACGATTTTGGCATGGTAATTTTTCTGGTCAAGCTTGAGTTAACCATGGAAATGAGTCATTTTGATGAAAATTTTTTTGATGCGGTTCGACTCAGTTTCATGTAAGGATCATTTCATTGTATCGGAAGAAAAAAATCGGAGCAGCAGAAGTTAGTCAAATTTAATGCAAATGCAAATGTTATCCTGTGTACTTCATACGTACGAGGTGCAAACTTTGTACATCTGACATGAAAAAAAACCGCTTCAAACGATTTTACAATGTTGCGTTCAAGTCAAATACTAACTGACAGAGAACCTAAAGGTGACTGCGGTCATCTTTTCTCTCGCGTCACGTTGGGAGCGTTATTGCACACCTAGTTGTATATATCAATGGCCGACAAGGGTAGACCGGGTAGGGCGCGGATCCCTCGATGACAAAAAAATCAATTTTGACTAATTTTTGTTACCAATCTAAATTTTTTTTTTTTATTATTTTTTTTATTTTGGCACGACATGTGACCTCGACTGGTCTGATGGTAAACGCAGTGGAGGTCCATGAGCATTGACGACTAGAGAACCGCTCGCACAGTGGCTCCAGTCGCCATCACTATGCCGGCCTGAGAAGGTGCTTTTTCACGCTCCGCTTGAAGGATCCAAGGTGAAAGGATTGGGAGAATACATGGGAGGGCAAAGCATTCCACTTGTCAATTGTGCGACATATATTTATATATGTATGTATGTATATACAAGGTGTCCCAAAACTCAACGATAAGCGGGCACCAGAGGGTGGTCCTGCTCATGACTACTCGAGAAAAAAATATAAGAAAAAATAATCTCCTATTTAAAAAAAAATACAACAAAAAATTTAAATCTTTTGAAAATTGACAACCCTTATGATATTTTTAACTACCATGACCACAATTTTCCAAATATTTATAATTTTTTTTTTGTATCGGCAACTTAAGTAGCACTGCTATCCACCACAACCCTTAAAAACCCCAGATTACTTGTAGTTTTTACACAAAAATTAATCAAAACTACTTTTTACTTTAAAATTTCAAAAGATTTTTACTTACAGTCCATTTTAACACATCGTTGTGTAAAAAAAAAGTATGGACACTACTATGGCAAGTTTTTTTAAAAATTGACGCAAGTATCCAGGATTCTAAAATGGTATAATACTCTAGGAAAACTGGCCACAAAAAAAAACCATGCGTATAGTACTAAACAAGAACCAACTTTCACAAATCTTTGTTTGTTGATAGTAAACACTTTTACCTACCAAAAATTGTTTTTTTTTTCTTGTTAAAAAATATTGAATGCAACAAAACAAATGGTACAACAAATGACATTTATTTTTTACCGGATACATTTCGGGGAGTGTGCGCAAGAGCTACAAAACCTGGTTCTACCGTCCCCTTTCTTCTATCGGACGTCCGGGCACCCGGAGAGGTACCATCCATTTATGGTTCAAGTCCCTAAAGTGCGTACGAGGCGTTTCGACTGCGAAACTGTGGAACTCCCTCCAGGTGTCTGTGTTTCCCGACACGTACAACATAGGTCTCTTCAAATCGAAGGTGAACAGGTACCTCATAGGCAGGCGTGCTCCACCTTACACCGCATCACTGCTTAACACCAGGCAGGGTGTGGTCAAACGCTTGCTTATTAAGCATTAAAAAAATCAATTTATAATTTTATTAATATTACAGCAAATATTCGAATTATTCGCTACCGGCAATAATACAGGCACAACATCGTCTTAAAAAAGATCGTTTTATTTGTCGTGTATATCTTCTACCATTGATATGTTCCGCAGCCTGAGTAGTTTTTTGGCGAAGTCCAATGTTGCAATTGATTTTGAGTAGACCCTGTCTTTGAGACAACCCCAATAGAAGAAGTCCAGAGATAGGATATGACCAAGTCGCCCAATCCAACGCCCTGGATACTCTTGATTTAAGTATTCTCGCACAGGACGGGCATAGTGAGCAGGGCAACCATCATTTTGAAACCACATGTTTTGTAAATCTATTATGGGCAGTGGGCACGTCTTCCAATAATTCTGGCAAGTCATTTTGTAAAAAGATTAAATAACTATTGCCATCTAAGTTTCCTTCTAACTCAAAGGGCCCTATTGTTATTCAACAACGAATATCTACTATTTAACTTCTAAATTTTATTGCCTACGCACGTTTTCATGAAAATTCCAAGAAGTTGCAACAAAAAACCAATTTTTGGTAGGTAAAAGCGTTTACTATCAACAAACAACGATTTATGAAAGTTGGTTCTTGTTTAGAAATAGTACGCATGTTTTTTTTTTGTGGCCAGTTTTCCTAGAGTATTGTACCATTTTAGAATCTTGGTTAGTTGCGTCAATTTTTAAAACAACTTGCCATAGTAGTGACCATACTTTTTTTTTACACGACGATGTGTTAAAATGGACTGTAAGTAAAAATCTTTTGAAATTTTAATGTAAAAAGTAGTTTTGATTGATTTTTGTGTAAAAACTACAGGTAATCTGGGATTTTTAAGGGTTGTGATGGATAGCAGTGCTACTTAGGTTGCCGATACAAAAAAGAAATTATAAATATTTGGAAAATTGCGGTCATGGTAGTTAAAAATATCATAAGGGTTGTCAATTTTCGAAAGATTTTAATTTTTTGTTGTATTTTTTTAAAAATAGGAGATTATTTTTTCTTATATTTTTTTCTCGAGTAGTCATGAGCAGGACCACCCTCTGGTGCCCGCTTATCGTTGAGTTTTGGGACACCTTGTATACATATACCAAATATTATTGGGTATATATTAGGTAGTATAGTTTTAGATTAGAGGATTTAATTATGAGAGTCCACTAAATTTTAGGGGTTTTCTGGACCCCGTACTGTTTCGCTCCTGTAGATTATAGATTCCTCGTGGGATCCGCATCACTGCAGCTACCCGATATCTCACAGAAAGACCAAGAGACTTCACGTTCCTGCACACCTCCGGGATCATCCTTGCCGTGTTAAGGAACTTTTTCGCCCTTTTTTTTAAATTTGCTGATAAATTTGATATTTTTCAGTCATTACGCGGTACTTTCTATTTGTCAGTTAGACATTGAAGATAAAATTGTTGGTTTTATGTCAGTGAAAGATTATCCGCTTACATGTTCCATACATCCAATAGCATGGGAAGATTATATTTGGACCAAATTCAAGTAATATAATTATTATATTAGGTTGCTCCCTGATTTACTAGATCGGTATTGTCGCGTCGCGCGTCGACAGGGCGCACGCCGCACATCTATCGGCAACTAGGTCACATCACGGATGTTACACTTGAAGTGGTGGTTTATTATCCTGAGATAGCTGACTGGGTTCATCACCATCATCAAAATACCACATTTTAAGATTGTTTTAGATTAATTTAGTCTCATGAACGGAAACAACTGCTACTACAGATATTTTTTTACAGACAGCAGTCGCCTCCGTTGTGCCGACTTGAGGAGACGATTGTACCCTTTATTAAGTATTTATGAATTCTAGGGCAATAGATCTTCGTGCACGAAATACGTTGTTTATTCACATGCTATGCTGGGATCCTGTACATAGTCGAGATGTTGTAGACAATATGATGAGATCAATATTTATGCATGACCCTTATCTTAATTATATTGGCATGATTAAACCTTTACCCAAGTATCCATGTTTGTATTAAAATTTGAATTATTTTTAATGTTTCAATGTTGGAGGTCTTTATTATTATAACGTTGTACGTAACGCAAACCATACAGTCCTTAGTGCTTTACGTGAACGTGCAAAAGTTATGATGCTGAATTTGTGTAAAATATTTCTTTTTATATACAATGCAATTACTAAACTATCCTCTTTATAAATGTTTCGTCGTATCTCATAACACCATATACTGGTACAGTATTCACATTTTCTGCTTATTTTATGTGTAAATTAAAAGAACTCCTGTTTATTTTGATAATTTTAATTTGTCGATGCCATGAGTAATTTAGTTAAAATATTTGAGAATAATCCTAGAAATTTCGCCAATTTAAAACTACAGTTGTGCTTTTTAGTACTAGTTCCTGGTCAACCAAGAGCCGAAGCATCATTTAAGAGAATGCAATCGACAGTTCGCGGTATTTCTGGTGAAGCTCTTCCAGCGCTCTACGTCGCTGAAAGGAAAGACGTCTGTCCACGTCTACGAATAAGACGGGCTGTGTTAGTAGTTTAAAACTTATTAAAATTTTGATAAAAATTGATTGTGGAAAATGAGAACTCTCACATAATTCGAGGCGGGAATCGATCGATTCGAATATACGAACTCCACTAAGCTCTAAAATTCCTCAATTTTATTTTCCCATCGGTAGTCCTCGGGGCCTGACTGCTAGGTTGACGTTACAATATATTAAGTAATATTGTTGTATACCTTTACAATCAAGAGAACTATAAAAACGTTGCTATGGATTCGCGGTTGTTGATTGTAAAACGCAGATACGAAATACAATCTTAATCTATTATACAATATGTTTAGCGTTTTATTATGCAGCAAATATGTGTAAATATGTAAGGGAGTAGATTTGAAATAACGAGTTAATCAAATTTTAGCTTTCAAATGGAGTAAATAATAAATAAATGTGTAAAAATGCATACTTATGTTTTTGATAACAATTCCAAACGAGCTTCTGCAAAATTTATCGCGCAGCTAGTCTGCTTTGCCACTTGCAGTTTGCGATAGTCCTCGGCTTTAGGTCAATGCATATATTGTATGATTAAATTTTTATATAGGGAAGAAGACAACGACGATATTGTAGAAATAATTGAAAGACATTCACCTAGACTGAAGGAGCTATATGGTGATTTTTATGTTAGCGAAATTATTTCACGACATCCTGAATCGGAGAGAGTTTTACTTGTTTGTGAGGTATAAATAAATATATTATTGAATTGGTATTTTTCGTTCTTTGTGAAGTCCTTAAAATACAACGCAGGTAATTGCTACTTTTATCGCATCGAAGCCGTTTTTCTAGCATCCACTGGCGCATCAAATGTTGCCCGCCATCTGATATTTAATATAAAATACGATGAATCGATACAGATAATTCCATGAGTGGAATTGGTAACTCGATTTTTTTTGCACAAAATCTGTGTGAAATGTAAAGTATTAAATTTTTATTTTCGTTGGAACGCCCTAGTGAACGTACCTAGGTGTAAAGTTCGCCTAAAGAATATTCCGTAACTGCTACGAGTATAATTTTTGTCTACGCTATTAAACTGTGAATTAAATAAATGTTGTTTTTCTTCTAAAGGATGATGAATTAGCTGTTGGTGTAATGTGTTTGAATACACAAATAAATTTTGAGATTTTAGAAGAAAATTATGAGTTATCTGCTTTCAATGGTTTTAGGAAGGAACAAAAAACTAATTGGCATGTCGAAAGTTCTAAGGAATTGTCGGAGTAAGTATTTCTACATTACTTAATAGAAAAAATTAAACAATACTTTTTTATTTAGAGAGCATTGTGTTTTAGGGATACCAAATTAGAATCAGTGGAATTTCAATCTGAACCCATGCAAAATGAGGAAAGACGACAAAATAGGGTAATAAAATTTCACCTTTTTTTTAAGTCAATGAATGCCCTGGCCCCAAAGAGGTCTAATTCAACGTTTATTCTCCTTGCATGTAGGTAGATATGGTTAGTGATGATAGGAACATTACACATTTACATTTCTTTTTATACTAAACAGATTAGTTGGATTTCCGATGAGGATGAGAAATTAATAACAAATTTACCTGATCTATCGTACACAAAACGTCAAAGCATAGCGAATTCAATATTGGAATATTTCCAATTTTTTGATGACGAAGAAGATGATGACTTTGACATTGTTAATATTGATAGTGAATTGCTTCGACCACCATTATTGTTGTCATATGATCAATTATCGTAAGTGGTATTTCTATTTATTTTTTGTAGCTCTGTGGTCGAAATTAGGCACTTGTCTATGCGTGTGAGCGGAAGATTTTAACTTTTAATTTGATTTAATAATTATATACTACCACAGATAAAGTAGATAGTAGCCTCCGATATGCGACACTCTCGACGTCACTTCGACGAGCGTGTCCAGGTTGACAAGAGGAATCTCCTCTTGTATAACCTGGCTACCCATACGCAAACCCCGAAAAGTGATTCGTCTTTCAGATTCACTACGTCAATTAGAAATCTAATGATGTGCAAAAGTCACGATGGAAAATCTTTAGAACAAAAAATATCGTTCAGGGAGAGAAGTAAGAGGCAAGGTGAGTTTATACAAAATTTGAGAAAATAATAGCTTTGAAACATCTCGTTTTAAAATCATAGAAGTATTTTTGCTGAATTTGTCTTAGAGAGACATGCCTGTCTGTCTGTGGAATCGAGGATCAGGGTGTCCGTATACGATGGTTCCAAGTATCTCACTGATTGCGATTCCAAGAGAGCTGCGCGTTTTATAGTCTTTCTTTTGGTTAAGGGTAGTTTCGACTTCTTGATAAGGAGAATACTGGACGATGCCGATTCTTGGTGTTACAGCTAATAACATTAAATATTAATTTATCTTAATAGCGTCTTTTTATTATAGGGTCTTATGCATACATACCTATATCTGAACCAGTACGTTACTCGGGACCTTCCAACGCTTTCTTATTAGAACTTTTTGCTATGGCTGAAGGTTACGATGAAAGGTTACCAGTTATTCATTTATTAGTAAATTATGATAATAATTGAATAGAAAATCAACGTAAGTCAATTCCAGCTCAACGTGTGACCGCGGCGACTTCTTTTAGTTTAATTTTCACCATAATAGTAACAACCCCAATATTTAAATAACGTGAAAACTTGTGACTGGTATATTTATTAAAACACGGTTATGGTGATTGCAAGCTTTTGGCGAATCAAATTAATTAATATAAACGCGATAGTAAGCTACGTCTTCTTTTCAGTTTTGTATATTGTATTTTACAGATACGGTTTTGATATGCTTCAAGGTGCGTTTGAATTGTTTCCACACAGGGATTATTGTTTAATATCATTGCCGACAAATCATTGTGCATTCCCTTTGCTCGATTTACATTTTATAGTAAGTGACAACACTTAATTAAATATTTTAGCACAAAAAAAATCTATATTGATTTTTTATAATTTCAGTGCGTAAGTCCCACTATAAATAAAACTAAATTTGTCAAAGAAACTCTGTATGTAACGCATGTTAATTCTGTAAGAGGGTATGTATTTTTTTTATCAATATAATGAGAAAGTTGAAATCTTCCGCTTTGCGCACTACCTACACATAGCGTTCACGTGACCTCGTCGAAATCTCTATCCCTATGTTCATATCAGTCGACTACTGAATTAACGCCACATTTTACTAAATTTTATACAACTCAATATTTTAATATGCCAATTTGTAATTTAAAAAAAATATAAATAAGTACTAAGATACAATAAATAACTAAGAAATATAGGATACGATATATTGATAAGATATTAAAGTTAACTTACTTAAGTAGTGTTAAGGCTATGTTAGTATGTGGACTTCCAATTTAACTCTTTTAAATCTCCCACAAATCTCGATGCAATCTTGTTATATGCACTTTTGTCTCTTAGCGCCTATGATATGAAGACAAATAAAAAAAAACGAATAAAATTGCACTAATTTACTTTTTAATTACTACTTATCTACAAATTAAGTATTTATATTTTAGAAGAGTATCAGTTAGACCTAGTGATCCTACAGATATACCAAAAGTGAGAACAATAGTTCAGCGTTCACCTAAAAACGAAGTTATTATGGATTATTTTGAATCAAGTTTCAATTCCGAGACTATTGCCTCCTATGTGTTTTTAAGTGAAAACTTACCCGTTGGCGTTATTTTAATTGGGTAAGTACCTAAGCAATATAATATGACAGTTCCTGGGTTCGATTCCGTCTCCATACCATACTTCATATCAGACCTTTATAAAAACTTATAATGGCAGTGTCAACAGTGCACGTGACAACACTCCGCCTGATATAAAGCTAGAGTGCGGTCCATGAATGGAAACAACTGCTACTACAGATAAACCTGTGCGGGCAGCAGTCGCGTCCACTATGCCGGCTTGAGGAGATGAGCATGTACCATCTAAATTGACAGTGCAGACTCTTCTCGTTATACCTGGCTACTTTCAAACTATTATTGAAACGCGACAAGGTCACTTCACTCGATTTGAAAGTGGTGGTACTGCTCCAGGACTCAGCTCGAGTTCCCCTAAATCATGACTTATTCCAATATTTTCTATAATATACAGACCTCTTAAAGATGGTGCAATGGTCAGAACATTATTTGATTTAGAGCCGGATCCACCGAGACAACAAACCGATGGAGCTGTTAGTTTTATTTTATTTTTGTCAGTTTAAATAACTTTCTTTTCTATTTAAAAAGTCAAAACGCATCCTCTGAAACTCAGCATACTGATGCGGCACATTTTTTAATATCATATCTTTTCTTGATATTTATTGGATATACATAACGTATATCTACATACATTTAACATAGTACAATTATTTGTTAAAAAACACAAAATATGGTTGAAATATTAAAAACAATGTATATGAAGGTTGTGGTGACGGGCCTCGTATAGCGCTTGCGGACATTTTTTTTTATTGCAGCTCGGCATGTGACAACACTCCGCCTGATGTAAAGCTAGAGTGCTGTCCATGAATGGAAACAATTGCTACTATAGAGAAATCTTTAAGGGCAGCAGTCGCCTTCATTTAACTCACGGCTTAAAAAGCTTTAAAAAAATTAGTTTAAAAGGTGTTTAAAGAGATGTCTTTTTACATCATGTATTTCTACGTTGAATATACCAATATACGTGAAGACCTGCCTGGCAGCTAGTATCTCTTATTACCCTAGTATCTTTTGTTTAGATTATAGCCGGTGTAATAAGTCCAGTGTTCGAACCACATTGTCGTTGGTTTATGAGAGAAGTTATTAGACAATCAGACTTTACTACAATTTATTGGATTTGTAGACTAATTGCGAGAGACGAGGCGGTAAGACGTTTTTGATATTCATTTTAAAAGAAAATATTATGTTTGTTATTTAAAATTTACATTAAATTTTGAAACTCTACCAACGTGTATGAGATGAGTACTTTTTTTTAAATTTTAGTTCGTCATATGACTGCACTCCACTTGATGTTAAGCTAGAGTGCGATCCATGAACGGAGGCGACGCCTATCAAAAAAGGGGATCTGCAGACAGCAGTCGATATGTGAGATGCTTCTTCACACTACGTTTCGCCTACCTAATAGATGTAATCTAGGTGATGGTATTTAAAGAGAGAGAAGTTGTTGCTCCATAGTTTCTGCCTACTCCGGCAGGGACATGCGCGAGATCTAAAATCAGTTAAATTATATATCTATACGTTTATAATCTAGACATTTTAATTTTATATTCTTGTTACGAATCACGGAATATTTATGCAAATTGTAAAATATTTTAAAGAGTAAAGGTTATTATGCAGCTCTGGCGTAGTATCACCACTTTTACATATAAGTTCAACTGTAATTTAATACATGTGAAGTGACCTAGTTGTGTTTTGAAGTAACCGGTTCTCCTCAAGTCTACAATATGGAAGCTATTTTCCGTAATAATATTTCTGTTAATTATAGGACCCAAAAGAAAATATGATGTCATTAGCTGGTCACATGGTTCCAGTACGCGCAAGGAGATATATCCCTAATTTGAGCGATAAAGATATCGAATCACATAAACAATTGTATGTATAACTTATTAGTCATAAATATAGATATTATAGATGGACATTTTTATTTAATTATTTTTATTTATGGTTCTACGACTAAAAGTTATTGGACAAAAGTTGTAGATAATTTTATTTGCAACAAAAAATGTTAAATATTTTTTTGTGAGACCTATAGTTTGGCAGATAAACCGTAAAAACCATTTAACCCCTTTTTCCAAGATGGCGGCCGTGGGACATGGGTTGCAACCCCACAAACTTGGATTTAACTTTACACTAACCCTCCCTTCATATCAAAAAAATAAAATTGCGTCCTCTAACAAACGCACGCTAAGCACAAATAAATGTAACATTTCAATGGGTAGTCCATGAATAGAACTAGATTCGTTATTTTTAAATTTTTTTAACTAGTGGCAGAATATATTTTATTAGTATTAGTAGGTTAGTATTGGTAGAAAGGAGAATCTAAAGAGAGGAGGAAAATTAAGGCGGTCTTATTTTACGATTATTTTATCCTTTCATTATACGTTCTTACCATGATCACGCAAAGCTTGCGAAATTGCGTCGCTCGGATTCAATGAATAAATATAAAGTAATATAAACGCGATAGGAAGCTGCATAAAATTAGTTAGTATATTAATAAGTTAAAAAAAAACTCAAAATTTTATTTCGTCATGGAGTAGATTGTAATAATAATGCCCTAAATCTTTTTCCAGCATGTCACCATATTCCCTTTGGGTAATAGAAAGGCCGTTGTCGAGTCTACCAAGAGTCGATGTAAATAACAGTATAGTTGTGGTGGGAGCTGGTACAACTGGCTTATCGTTTATTGAAGCTCTTATACTCGGGTAATGTATTTATTACTCTTGGTCAAATAAGATGGCGGCGCATAAGTATTTTTTAAAGTTAAAATTATTTTTTTCGGTGCTATGCGTGATATTTTTTTTTTCTATCCATATTCTATTAGACGCAAATAGGCGAGAAATTAAACAAAATTTAAAAGATATTGTATATTTTTCTCGAAGTCGCCCATTTTTTTTTTCGTTATTTTTTTAGATCATGGTGGCGCGGGTTAGAATAATGTTTAATAATTTGCATTACTAATAAATATTGAAATATTTTAGAAATTCATCGAGTTATTTTACAATGACAAACATAACTTTAGTAACTGAGCATGGATTACCGACAGTGAAAGAATGTTTGAAAGCTGCAGACATTTGCGTGCCGCGAAGAGGGAAATATTCTGATCGTTATTTGAAATCTGTGCCTTTTAATTTTTATATTGATGTTGTTGCCGGGGTTCTTGATAAAATTGATAGGTTAGAATATGTTATATACAATATTTATTTATTTTCTATTGTATTTTGTATTGTAGAGATTTGTATTTGACAACATTGTAGATGAAAAACAAAATATATTTTTATTTTATGAGTATACAGGGTAATTCTTTTAACTGGGACATTATGGTAAAATCCGAAACCATAGTAGATACAGGTCTACTGTGGTTTCGGATTCCCCATACCGTCCCAGTTAAAAAAATTACCCTGTATAACACCGGAAGAAGGTGTAAGGAGATGATGCGTCCAGTCAATCTGGACGATGTGTATAAGGAGACGCCTCATAGCGGAGGCGACTGCTTCATTTAGCAGATGTATTTGAGACCACAAAAGTAATAAAAATAGCTTAACTATCTGTTATAATACGGAATGTATATCTGTCCTCGGCATTGCAACGGCTAAGAATACAACGGCAGCCATAGTATAGATCATAGATAGTATAATAAAAATTATTACTTATCTTTCAGATCAAAAAAATGCATCCACATAAAGGGTGGTGGTACTAAGTATTATGATGAATTGATCATATCATGCGGAAGACAATTTCAACATCCCCAATATATGAGAAATACTCTTAAACCGTTAGTTATTTTCTAAAAAGAATCAGATGCGATTGTAGATGTTTCATTTTTTTTTTCAATCAATCAATCAATAGTTATTGAACTCTTTAACATCACACTTCTAAAAAATTGAAGTCACAAATCAAGAAAAACAGCAATTCGTGCAGATATGGGATCGGGAATAGTTTTAAAGTAGTTAGGTATAGCGAGAGGGAGTGTGCAAAAATGTAATGTGTATTGTCTTTATAATGAGCTGGTTTTAAAATCAGGGATCATAAGTAGGGGTTTTTCATATGGTAGCCTCAGTCGCCGTCATTATCCCGGCCGAATTATGCAACAAACTAAATTAAGTGGTATTTTTATATGACAGTACTGAAAAAATGAAGATTTAGCAAAGTACCAATTTAGATTGGTAATTTAAAAGACTTATTCATAATGTGCTTATAGATAGAGTTTAGTCAATATCAAGCAAGGAATGTACGTTAACAAAGTTCACTAGTTTAATTTTAACAACAAACTTTGCAGGCTCCCTCTTTTTCGCTTACGTTCTCTTAGTAATAAGCGAACATTTTTTTTCCTTTTGCTGTTTTGCCTTTATTCAATAATTTTAGATTTATTTATTTTTCATTTATTTATTCTTATATTTTTGTTTCTGCACCGAAAACACTTTTCTAAACCAAAGGTTAACTGGTAGAAAATGCCTCAAGGCATTAAGTTCGCCTTTTGCAATTTTTGTATTGTGCAATAAAGTATTTTATTATTATTATTAACATTTCTGTGAATTTTACTTAATGATTTCTACTAATTTTAGAAACAAAAGTCATCGAGTCTTGATGGATGATCCGAAGTACCTTCCCGATCAACCGCCGATTGTTTCTGAAATGCCAGATAATGTTATTGTTATAAATTCATTGTTTGATTCCAACAGAGCTCTTAGGCGATTGATGCGAATGATGACAGACGCTAGTTAGTATTTGTTTATGGCTTGAAAGTATACACACTGTAAAAAGATAGCTAGCAATCCCACGAATTAGATATTGTTCTACTTGTAGGCAGGGGATTGTGCCAACAAATTTTAAGAAAACAAAACGGTAGTCAAGGAGACTTTATTTATGATTTTGGTTGTCGAATATACGACTTAAAAGAATAACTCAAAAGCTTGTAAATATCTTTATTACCATGGCTGCATACCTAAATACTATTTATTATGTATTATTTTATTTTTGAAAACATTTTTTTGGAATTATCGGTCAAATATCAACTTACATTATGGTACCAATCTTTTTCTTGTTTTTTTTTTCCAAAATTATTTAGTTACTTTTAATCTAGTTTGGTTACGTCAGTCCCATCATAACTTAATCATTAGTAAACAGAAAATTAAACAAATTATTTGATTTAATTTATAACTAGTACTTAAATCTACAAAATCTTTTGTTAAAATATCTTCGAAATATCAAAAATAAGCAATGTACACAACTCGTATTGTGTAAATAGTTTATTGCATATCTCTGGTATCAATTATTGTCTCGTAAAGGAGCCCATACGCCTAAGAAAAATGGGCCCACAATTTTTTTCTCGAGTTTGTCGATGATTTTTATTTAATTTTGTAGAAAAATAAATCTACTTTCTTATTACCAATCAGTTTTAATTTTTTCACCCGTAATTAGATGTTTTCTGATGCAAATTTGAGGTTATTATTATTTTGAACGCTTTAATAATTGATGTTTTTATGTAATTAAACATTGTCTATTGATATAATTAAAATGAATTAATAAAAAAATATTATAAGATATTATTTTAGAATATTGTTCTGTTACCAAACTATTAAGTATCAAGTGGACCAAAAAATGTAAATTCTCCTTTATATATTAGAAAAAAGTATAATATAAAGCTGTTCGATACCCTAATAAATAAAATAATAATAGTAATCATTATTATTTATTTTAAAACAACGCAGTTGATGTTTACTATTTTTTCAGAGGAAAAAGATCCGCTAAGTAAAGATTTGCCCGTAATAGTGTACGGTGATTGTTTAGACGCATATTCCTGTATAGCTGGACTTATAGATCTTGGTATAACTGGTGATAAGATTGTTTTCGTTGAACCATTCCCGCCTGAAGATGAAACTGCATTACGAGTTAATTGTTTTAATAATCAAATTGTAAGTATTTCATATAAATATTGATTCCTTATTATTACTTTTTTATTGGGTAGAACATTATAAATAACCTAGAGTGACCTAGACTATGCGTAAATTCCTTTCCATTCGATACAAGAGTTTAAGTACTCGAATAGGAGTTCAAGTATAACCTTGAGGTTTTGGGTTTTGGGCCAGACCCAAATATTAGTTTATTTTACAATATATTTATAATATGTTCGGGAATCAAACCCTACGTTACTACCCTGCGTTACGCTAATGTCTGCGTCAATCAATCGACTAATATAAAGCTAAATTTTTCTCGATTATAGATTGACGAACGTGTGCAGGCTCAATTAGAAGAACTTGATATAACAATATACAGAGCTTGTTATTTCCACAATTGGGCCAAAGATGCGAGACATGTGTCCAGTATTCAAATTATATCTGATCATAAAATAACAATAATACCATGTTTTGCTCTATTCTTTTACGGTCCACGTGCGATTGATATTAATTTGTTTAAAGGTTGAAAACATTGGAATAATTAAATTTTCTATAGTAGATCGGCACTTTGTTTGATGTTAAGCCAGAGTGCGGTCCAAGAGCGGAAAAACTGCTACCAGTCGCTTCCGCTATACCGGCTTGAGGAGACGATTGTTCACCATCCATTGATAGGGCATACCCCAATTGTTGGTAGATCGGGAAGGAAGTTATTGGAGTATAATTTCATAAAATAACTGTTGATTAGAAGTGATATAAAAATTACTAGAAAACATATTTATAACCTAACTAAGAAGTAAATCCTGAATAAAAATAAAACATTAGTATTTAGATTCTATGTTTTAATGATTAATTAAACCGAAAAATTACCTTATTTTTTTATTTAGAAATTTTATAGTCAGACATAACACTCGGCCAGGTACCACCGTTCTTAGAGAAAAAAATATCACTTTTCAGCGATCAATGAATGTGGCATAGTGTATGACGGTGGGATTATAATAGGACCGGAGTTCGAAACAAATGATCCAAACATTTATGCAGTCGGCTCTTGTACTAAATATTCTAGAAGTTTGTATGCTAATCGATATCAACATGAATATTATTGTTCTGAAGAAATCGGGGAAACTGTAAGTGACGTTAGACACAGAGGTGTTCGGAGAAGAGTGATCGACCCTTAACTGTGCTGTAAAAAATATGTTTACAGTCTTTTGTGCCTAAAATTTATTCTTGAATTAATGTTTAAACCACCACCTCTGTAAAATAGGAGGCTAAAATGTAGCAGGTATTTATAAAATGCACGTATGGCTATTTACTTTCGGAGAAACAAATGAAATGTAATAAAAGAAACACATTCTACACTCTAAATCTAGACGTAAGACATGACAAGCAATCTGACATATAGGGTTAGTTTGTAAAATAAAATATATTACAAGTAGGTATACTCGTATACGAATTTTTCAAGAGGGCTTTCATGGCCAAATCCTAAACTATAAGAGATATCGAAAAATGCTGAAAGGAGTCTCGATGCCGATTTTGATGAAAATTAAAACTGCATTATTAGATTTTTGATAAATCCATTTTCCCGGCCAGGAATCGAACCTGTTGATTTTGAAAAAAAAAAACCACTCTGTATTATTGCACCATCCGATAGGTTTTCCGATAAGGATCAAATTCTGGGAAGTAATGATATACGGCAAACCAAAGAAAAGTGTTGATTTTTAACAAATTGTCTCTAATTTCTATGTATTTATACATTACCGGTACATTGACAACATTTATTATTTATGATGATTGAAAATCTAATGCTGCATAGATAAAACTACAACAGAAAATAAAAAAAAAGATTAAAAAAGGCTTTGGAAGAATTTTATTACAGATTTTATTTTAAATGAAATTACAATAGAAATTTTAAATTTTATGATTTCACTTTAATTTCAGTTGGCGAAATTTTTCATGAGGAAACTCGACCCATTTTTAATTGCAAAAGATAAGAGTACATTGCCAGATATATTGCCACGTTATAGTTCACACAATTTGATGTTAGTTTATTATTAATTTAGTCTATTGTATTTATTATAATTTAATATTATTTATTTTACGTATTTATCATAACAGTTTTGGCGATGTGAAAGAAAATAGTGATTTGAAGGGAATGCCATCAAATACTAAACAGACAAGGTATTATAATATTCTAAGTATTATAAATAATGGTTAAAAGAGCGGTCGCTTTTTTAACCGTACTATATTAAAATTTTGCTTGTAAAATTATTGCTCGGCATACGACAACACTCCGCCTGATGTAAAGCTAGAGTGTGGTCCATGAACGAAAACAACTGCTACTATAGAGAAATTTCTACGGGCAGCTGTCGCCTCTACTATACCGGATTGAGGAGACGAGAAACACCATCTAGGTGGATAGTACCCGCTTCTCTTGTTGGTATAAAACTGGCTACTTTCAAACTGTTCCCGAAACGCGACAAGGTCACTTCACGGGTGTTTTATTCGAAAGTGGTGGTACTGCCCCAGGACGGCAGACTGGGCTATTAACCATCATCAGTCCGTCTACCAATCTTAATTTTTACACAGTTGGAGACCTGTAATGAGATTCCAATCACCAATAATAACATGGACCATACTACCTGGACCAATGTATTATTATAGAATAAGACCACCCGGTCCAGATATACCTATGGAAGTAGCTGCCGAATTACCTAAACAGGTATAATTTATTTTCACACACATCAATTGAAAACAAAATCTTAAAAGCAGCGGTCGGCTAGTAATTTTGTTTGAGGTCCGGATACTAAGTATTTTAATGAAGTCTAGAAAAAGGGTCGCATACCTAACCTAACAGTAAAGCCCAAAACACACAGGGCGGGTTTAATTCCTTGTATGCACAACGGCACGGAGAATGCGCGCGCTTGTCGGCTTATTCCAACTAGTTCTACACGTAGTTTTCTACATGTAGAACTAGTTGGAATAATAATTCCATCTAGTTCTACACTATTTTTACGTGTATTAAAAAAAACTTTATTTCTATACAACTCTTTAACTTAAAGTGAATATGTAACAAAATTAATTGAAATATTTAAATAAAAATCACTTGTCAGTCATACGTAAAAATCGTGTAGAATTAGATAGAATTATTTTTCCAACTATTTCTATAATACATGTAGAACTACGTGTAAAACTAGTTGGAATAAACCCGCTTGTCGGGTGTTCTATTGTCCATGTGTCTCCACGTGTGTTTTGAGTTTAATTCTTCTGACTTCAGGGCCATTCAATAACAACGGATTATAACGGCAACTATTTTCATTTGCAACTGAACGCTTTACATTGCGTACAATCTATAACTTGTCTCAGTAGAGAAGCGTTTCAACCTGGTATGTTCTCAGACATGTATATGAAACATGAAAGTTATTACGGGAAACTTCTAGAACGTTACAGAGTGAGTGTAATTTTATTTCCAAATAAATTGAAAAAATATTTGTTTTTATATTTTTTTTATAGTAGCAACTTTGTTAGTTTGAAGAGAAAGTATTTAATCTATAAAGTTTTTCATTATTATTAGCCAATGCTACTACCGGGGTAGGTTGTAGTCTCTACCTACTCTCTATTCTACTCTCTCTATATAGGTCACATTCATTACTTTACCCATGTATGTCCGCCGAATGGGGGAGTATCGGGGAGCGTTTATTTGCATGATTTTGTTCACTTACATGTTTTTTTGTTTCACTCCAGAAAAATCTAATCTTAGATTTATTTGATTATTTCAAACAATCATGGCTCACTGCAATGCATCAAGAGATGTTTGAAGATATGCTTGATGAGATAAGAGAGAAAGAATTGGGAACTGTTAGTATAAATTTTGTTTTAAATCGCTAGCGTAATATTTACTCTCAGACTGTGTCTACTCTTTTTTATTGTATTTTATTATTAACCGACTTCAAAAGGAGAAGGTTATCAATTCGTCGTGTATTTTTTTTTTGTGGCGATGTTCCCTCATATCTCCGCCGTTTGTAGACCGATTTTGATGATTCTTTTTTTGTTGGATGGAGTATATGTCGATATTGCTCCCGTTTTAATTTGAAGAAAATATTCCATCTCTAAGGGTGGAAAATTATGGCATATTCATTGTTATTATTAAATTATAATAAAAATTAAACATCGAGGTGGGAATCGAACCCGTGCCCTTTGCCCTGGCCTGATTGTAATATGTATATAATTTTTTTCAGGGATATGAAAATGTTAAAGCTAAGATTGGAGATGAAATTGAGCATTATCATGAAGACCAGGAAACGTTTGATGGTTTGGGACCACAAGTGAGTGTGGATTTTTTTATATTGTAGCTTGGCATATGACAACACTGATGTTAAGCTAGAGTACGGTCCATAAACGGAAACAACTGCTACCACAGACAATTTTCTATAGTTAACATTCGTCTACGTTATACCGGCTTGAGACAAATGTGCACCATCCAGACTGACCAGAGTGTTATACCTGGCTACTTACAAACTGTTCCCGAAGCCACTTCCCGGGTGTTGCGCATGAAAGTTCTTGTACCACTCCAGAACGGCAGACTAGGCTAATAACCATCATCGGTCTGTCTACCACTCTTTGATTTTTTATGGGGAAGATGTTTTTTTTTAGGACACGGAACATTTGGGAACATTTTTGGATATGTTAAAGAAATATATTATTGATTCTGATGAAAAAGAACCGGTAATTGTTATTATTATTTTTCATAGTACATCTACCACATACCGCGTGTCGTGTGCGGTCCGTGAGCTGTCATTCGGGTATTACACTCGAAAATGGTAGCATACAGACTGAGCTTATAACTGTTATCAGTCTGCCTAGAACACTATAATAATAATAATTAATAATAAAGAAATTTTCCACTCCAAAACAGACTTTTGAATGTAACACCCATGAAGTGATCCTGTCGCGTTTCGGGAATAGTTTGAAAGTAGCCAGGTATAACGAGAGGAGTGTGCACTGTCAATCTAAGATGGTACAGGCTCGTCTCCTCAAGGCATAGTGGAGGCGACTGCTGCCCGCACAAGTTTCTCTGTAGTAGCAGTTGTTTCCATTCATGGACTGCACTCTAGCTTTACATCAGGCGGAGTGTTATCACATGCCGAGCTACAATAAAAAAAAGACCCCTGATTTATTTTTTATTAATCCGACAATTTCAGCTGCCTATCCTTTTTTTTAATTTAGGAATTTACGTATCAACCTACGTTAGAATTAGTATTAAAGGCGTTAAATTGCGAGATAATTAGCGCGTTAAAAATTAGGGCATTCAGACTATGACTACATTGAAGGTTTTGTTCGAGTTAACGTTTAACGTGTTATTCTAAACCTGTTGCATCAAAAGGCCCGCTAAAGTTATTTTGACTGTTACATTTTACTGTGACTTTAACGATTACGCTTACATATACTCCACATGGGTGTAAATTCATATCGTTATCAATAAAAGGGTGCCTGATGTAATGAGGATACAAAAAATAATAGAAAAACCTATTTGACTTCTTTCCATACATTTGACGTCAGTGACATTGGTTTAACGATTACTTAAATTTAGACCAGCTAAAATTCGCTTATTACGATTAGCGTTAAAGTAAGCGTTAAAAGTTACAGGTTTTTTTCAGCTACCAAATTTTAATTTCAACCATTAGGTACATTAACCTAAAGGTGGACCTAATAGTATTGACATTTATATAATAACCCGTTAAAGTCTTGGTCATATTGACATAAATTATTGCACTAATTAACGCGTTAAGATGTAGCCGTAACATTACAAGATAGTTTCTCGTTAAAGTATAATTAAAATTAGAATGATATTTTCTACTTACCTCTAAAATTTACATTAATTGTTTATAATAATTTTTGTTCGTAGATTTGTGGGCAATCAAAACATCGTCGCAACGAAGCGTTAGCCTTCTGGAACGCTGTCAATGGTGAGAAGATCGTAGTGGCGCAGTTAGCTAAATATCTCACCAAATATAATTTAACAAATACTAATTATGTGACTAAATATCCAGAACCACCTATTTATAAACTATAAATAATAATAAAATTATTCCAGTCGTGTCAGAAAGTTTTATTTTGTTGTGCAAGAAATTACCTAGTCACGTTTTGGGATCAACTTGAAGTAATAAAGAAAGGAATATGTGCCGTCAACCTGGAAGACGCGTATTCGTTTCCTCGAGCCGGCATAGCAGAGGTTCCTGCTGCCTGTAGACATTTCTCTGTTCTAGCAGTTGTTTTCGTTAACAAACAGCACTATCATATCAGTTTGAGTTATATACCGAGCTACAATTAAAAATAAAAAAAAAGGTAATTTTGGTAAACGGTATTTTCTGAGTATCAATACCAAAATTATTACCGGTATTTCTGTATTTATGAATGCGAATCACTGAATATGTTTTTAGTGTCTGGATTTTTAATTTTAATTATTTAACAAAATTATAAGCTTAATAAAAACATTTTTTGTACGTTTTAAATGATTTTTAATTTTACACATATTTTCTTTATTATTTAGACAAATTCTTAACTTAATATTTACAATGAATGCACAATACGGCCAAATGCTAAACGTTTTTATACAACAGTTTTAATTATCTTTTCTTCTAGTTACAAAAAAAAAATAATTGAAAATCGAAATCGGAATTTTTTTTATTTTTCTGGATTATATTTTTTTATTCTAATTTTTTTTGGAAATATTTATATGAGTTTAATTATAATACATGAATTTAAAAAATATCCAGGATTATAATAGATATATTAAAATAAAATAATTTAAGAATCACATTTTAGCAATGGCCAAATTATTATATAAATCAATATTGACTAGACAATACATTATCGTTGAGCTGTTGACACCTTAAACGTTCGATATAAATAAATAATAGACATGCAAATTGATCTATATTTACAAAAAACTTATGTTAGGACTCCAAAACATTTTATTTAAAAAAAGTTTTAGCTTTGTTGTGCTGAAGTGTTCATTCACTCGCTAACAGTGGCGAAAGCTGGATTTACTCCGAAGGGAAGGCGACACATAATATTTATTTAATTGGAAAATTGACTATATTAGGCAAAAAAGTATAAAATGTAGATAATAGAAATACTAGAAAGCCAATAAATACAAACAAAATAAATAATAATAAAATGATATAAAAAATGATTATGTAACGGGTACCGAAAATAGAACAAAATTAGTATGTAGGTAAAACTAGAGGATTTTAAAATAATAAGTTTTTGTTTGGACAAACTATATCTCTTTTAAAGTGATAACGTTGGGAATCGGAGTTAATGGATGCTTCGCCACTGTTAGAGTCTATACTGATTTGTAAAGGTTTTAAACGATTTAAATTTCAACCGTGTAATCAACTGTATTCCAGCGATATTGTCGTTAATTTGTAATTGAATAAAATGAAAGGAACAAAACTTATTTTTAACAATTTAGAGTCCTAACTTGTGGCGTACAACAAACATAGAAACTCTGTAATTAAATCGCTGTACATTCTAATTTAAAAGAATTAATTTCATATAAATAAATTATACATAGTCATTAAAATTAACCTATATTAATTACCTAAACTAATACGCGTTTGCGTAAACATTCAGTTTATCAAAAAACTTGATTCTCCTAAGATATGAAATTTTAAGACACAACTTTTGAATTAAAACATTGTACCTTTTTCACCGCATTCACTAAAAATATGTGCAAAACATTATCAACATAATATAATCTTACAACTCTTAACAAATCATTTTTTAATATAAATTAGAAATTAATAAGAAACGAAAAGGTTTACAAAGAAAAATAACATTGTTAACAAACGCGAATGATACACGTAGCTTTTATTACTGGTACTGATAACGGGCGTAATTACAACACGCGTTTGAAAAACCTAACAATGAGTTTTGTTTTACTTGAAAATTTGCGTTTGTACACATTATAACAGCCCTCATCAAACCGAGGTCTAACTCAAATATGTGTGAAGTCAATCATTGTTAAATAAAATGTTTAAATAATCAACAAGCTGATATTACCTATAATAATTATATTTCTTAGAAAAATGTCCAAATGATTGCATTGAACAATTCAATTGTATCGCATATAAACACAGTATTAGATTGGGAGGGAGTTACCATATATTTTTGACTATGGGGGTGGAAATTCAAGCGCAGACACCGTGGAGTAGTCAGCAGCCGCGGCGCTGTGCAGTAATGATTAAGTTTGGTATTGCAGCATTGGCGCTGCAGCTAGGTTCGCGTGATGACCACTGTTCATCCGTAGAGCTGACAGCGATTTATTGTACCATTCGTCTTCTGCTGACATACCTGTCAAATAGTTTTAATTAATAAACAAATTTTCATAATTTACTTCAAATAAATTTAACTGTATTTTAAAGTAGACGTCTCAATTTCTTAAAGACCTGTGGCAATATAGCTTATTATATAGATATAAGTGCTAGTTACGTAGAAGGGGCTGGGTGACGAATAGTGAGACGCCAAATCGACCCTCGCGTTTTCTCAAGATGCAATCTCGCCTCAGGAAATAAGATATTTGCGAAGACGCCCGCGAGGACGTCGTCGCTAGCGTAAATGTAGTGGAAATTTTCTTATTAGAATAACTACGCTACGATGCCTCGCTTCAATTACTCGGTTGCGCGGATTTTTTGCTACGCAAGGCGGAATTTTTCGTAGACACCGTAGCAATGGGATTTGTAGCAAATAAATCATTACTTATTTGTTTATATGTATGTAGGAGAATGAAAATCAAATAGTACTAAGTAAGACAACTTCAACGTAATTCATTATAGAATGCAATCTACATATTAACATGTTTAAAATTATTCATGAATTCAAATTTACTTGCATCTTCGTATATCTTAAGACGGTATATAGATATGCACCAATATATTGATAATATTTATATTGATGTAAAATGTTACTACTCGACATGTGACCGCACTCAGCTTGATGTTAAACTAGAATGTAGTCAACGAGTAGAAATAACTGGTACTACAGATGTAGTAGTCTTTCCCGCTGTGTCGGCTTGATGAGATACATGCTCACCGTCCAGACTGACAGGACTCATCTTGTTATAAGAAATTCGGTGTTCCAAAAGTAGTTACTCTGATAACGTAACCGACATCGTTTACTGCGTAGAACGTATTATAGTTTATAAAACGATAAGTTTCCATTCAGTAAAGTTTAAAGCATTATGGTGAGTTCTTTTAAGGGACAAGTTTTTTTCATTACGAGATATCTAAGTACGGAGATGATCCCGCGGGAGGGAGAAAGGAAAACTTTTTAATTGTCTTGACGGATCTAATATAAAGTTGATGAAAAGCAGCCGTCCAGTATCCGTAAGGCTCTTTGTTTTTTTGAGGCTTAACACTCTCGACGCAGATTTATTTGGAACAATTTATTTTTCCCAATAAAACATTTTTTTTTCAAGGTCTATACCTTATAAAAATAAAGGCGAAAAGGCGAATGCCTATTCGTTTTAGAGAAGTGGGCCCACATTTTTTTTTCTAGAATTCACCGACGATTTTACGATATATATTTTACGATAGTCCATTTAGCAGGAAAAGAAATTTCAATCAGTTTTATTATTTTTACACGGGTTATTGAGTAATTAGACTTTTTCTGATTCGAGGTTATTATTATAATAATAAATATTAAATGCTTTAATAATTGATGACATCTGTTTTTTTATGTATTTAAACATTGTCTATTGATTGGTAATCAATATAATTGAAATAAATTAATGAAAAATAAAATATTATTTTGGAATATTGTTTTGTTAACAAACTATTAGATATAAAGTGGGCTCAAAAATTGGCAGGTTATACGACGCGCAAGCACTAAATTATGCCAATTATGAATAATAATCAATTTTAATAATTTGGATGTAGTTTTTCTAATACATTATAGCATTAATAGACGCGTACAATTCGCCACATTCTTAAAACGGGCCTTAAACATGTACTTTATTTATTTAATTTATTTAAGTGAATGCTCACTACAAGTTGCAGCCGAAAAAGTCACAAACATATATTTTAAAATCTGATCAGTACTTAATAAAGAAGTTAATTTAAGCTATATTCGAACAACGTAATTATTTACATACCCATAGCATCTTGTCTCATTCCAACAGCACTCATATTGGCCCCATGACCCATAGAAAAACCTTGAGGCATAGGGTATGAACCTCCACCCATTTGGGATAACGAGAATATATCCTTTTGTAGTTCTTCATAGCTGCCGTGATGCTGTGAATAAACGAAACTTTTTTCAATAATATTTTAAATTTTAAAGAGTGGTAGGCAGACGGTTATTTGTCCAGTCTGCCGTCCTGGGGTAGTACCACCACTTTCGAATGTAACACCCGTGAAGTGACCTTCGGGAATAGTTTGAAAGTAGCCAGGTATAACGAGAGGAGTGTGCACTGTCAATCTAAGATGGTACATGCTCGTCTCCTCAAGCCGGCATAGTGGAGGCGACTGCTACCCGCACAGGTTTCTCTGTAGTAGCACTTGTTTCCATTCACGGACCGCACTCTAGCTTTACATCACATGCCGAGCTACAATAAAAAAAAATCGAACACATTACACGCTTTGATTAGAAATGCAATGCATTCATATATGTATTTTGTTGTAATTTGTTTTTAAATAATAACCTTTGTTTAAGTTTATTTCATAAGATATAAGTAGTATCAAGACTGATGGCTATTGGTCCAGTCTGGCCAAATAATTAGGATCACATCTTTAACATCTGTGTGTATTATCTAACTTTGATATGCTCAAGCCAGCATAGCGGAGGTGACTGTTGTGGTCCAAGGGTCTCCCTATTTAGATAAAGCCATGAGTGACGACAGTAAATTAATAATATTAATAAATAATTTTAGCATAATTTCAAAAAGATCCGATTCATGCATATTTTGAACGCGAACCAATTTTATGTTAATTACTTTGCGTAGTGCGTAGTTGTGAACGGTGTTAAGCGTATTTATCGTGTGGTAAACGGTAATCAACACTTTAGCTAATGGGATCGCGGCGCGGCGGAGTAAATTATTGGACAATATTAGCCTTTTTGACCTATTACGTTCGGCCCAAGCGACAGTTTTAAATAACAACAATAAACTAGTATAATACACGAGGTAAGTGAATTACGATTCGGCCTTTGTATTTCGGGCCGAATATCCACGAGGTCGAGTTGGTATATATTTAATTATCGGAATGTAGTTAGGTATCCGTGGCAAGCCGCTTGGAATCTGGCTCCAGAATCTTTCCATCTGGAATCGTTACTAAGTTTATTTATGACAAACTGTTACGGCGTTTACGAACAACTTCATATGCATATTAACTTTATTAGTCTATGTCTATTAAATTATGGAAAATAACTGTAATCCTGACGTTAATCCAGAAAAAAGGCCAAAACCAAATCAACTTGGAAGTAAACAGGTAGAGGAATGTGCACTGTCAATCTGGATTGTGCACATTCGTTTTCTCAAGCCGGCATAGCGGAGGTGACTGCGGCTTGCAGAAATTTCTCTCTGGTAGCAGTTGTTTCCGTTTATGAACACTCTAGCCTAACATCAGGGAAGTGTTGTCATATACCGGACTGCAATAAAAAACAAATATGAAAAAAACCGTGGCTCGCGGTCCTTTGACAGTGTGTGACAGTGTCGTAAGGTCTCCCATCGGTTTTTAGTCGTGTATACCCGATATTGGGGAGTGCCAGGGAGTCCGACATAACCTCGTCGTCTTCCCCGAGACGGCGAGACATCTATAAAAGATTTCCCTCATGTAAAAAAAAGGTCACGGGTGTTAACATTTGATAGTGGTACTACTTCAGGACAGCAGGCTGGGCTAATACCATTAGTCTGCCTACCACTCTTAATTATGTAATTTTTAATAGAAATAGCAAGAATGTCAATATAATATTTAAATTAAACTCTAATAAATCTAACTTCGGCTGCCATATTCGAAAATACGTTGATATTAATGATAACTAGGACATCATTCGTGGAAATACAAAGAGGTTCATCACGGGCATTCACGAGCGTATGTGCGATAATCAGAGAGACTGATTAATGGCGTCACATATGAATAAGCGGGGAAATGTGACATTTTAGAAATACCTCTAAATGCTACGTACTACAACCAAATATGAAACTCCGTATAGTAGATTCACCTATTGCAATCTATCTATTGCAATTTCGAACTATTGGATATCTAAAATTGATAGAAACGAAGAGCATTTTTCAATCGAACATGTGTTGTTTAGAAGTTACATGATCACAAGCAGTATGATTTTAAGTAATTATACAGGTATAAAATAATATAATATAATATACAAATTTTAAAAATATTGTATAACTAACCTATATCGATTAATAGATTGCAGACACATTATCTTTGATTAAAGAATGGATATAATTAAATAAATAAATAAAAAGAAATAATTTACCTGTGGATATCGATTGATAGTATTCGGATGCGGATAAGGCTGGTAACCCCGGTAACCCTGAATATTCCTCATCATGCCATTACAGCCAGGCAGAACGGACGGCGCCAAAGCTTTCTGAAGTTGTTTCTCTTGTTTACGATATTTTGCACGACGATTTTGAAACCAGACCTATTTAAAGAAATATATTTGATTAAATTAATTTAACAATCATGAAAAAAGGAAAGATTCCTTATATTATCAAATTATAATAAAATGTTAATAGAAAAAACTAATAATGCCTAAACATCAGCCTGAGCTGCAACGACTAAGTTAAGGTTATTGGCGCTTCACGTGATCGAGTTAAAATCCCTCTTCTATCTTTTCAACAACAGCCCTTCCAACTGCTAGATCGACGTCAGACATTATTGTTTGTTTTGCATCTAACTTGCAATATCTACATTTCAATTGAGCAACACAGCCAATTGCATCAAATGCAACTACAAAATCAACTATTAAAATGCCTAAATATTTTTTTTATGAAATTATGACGTGAATAAAATGAAGAATATAAAATTTACTAACATCTCGTCCACAACAGAATACTTGACAACAAAGTATGTAAAGAGGAAGTCGTTAATCTAGGTGTTGTCAACACGAATGAGACTGTGCGTCGTTTGATATGGTGATTAGAGCTGATTAGGCCAAGAGGGAGCCCTCCCTCAGGGGGCGGGACCCCTCTCGAACACCCTCTGTACGCACCCTACATATAAATAAACCGATACTCCCTATCTATACCTACGAACGGTTAACAACCCCGCCTCTAACTATACCTACATAATCTACGAAAAACCCTCCAAGCAAAAGGAGGAAACATAAATGGGATATTAGTTTTTTACCAAAGCACCAGCCTGCCGCTTGTCCGAAGCGAGGGAGCGTTGTAATGAAAAACGACGCAATTTCCTATAGATCTAATGAAAACATTTTACGGTTTTTCAGATTTTTTTCAAACAATTCGATCAGGAAATTTTATTTTCCGATTCGAGTATGTTAAAGTTGTTAATGTGGACGCTTATTTTATTGACTTCAATTTATCGAGTCTTCGTTTTGTTCTGCAGATATTTCGTATTGTAAGCAATCGGGGATATCATATTATTTATCAGGGATATCATAGAATGCAGATATTGTATATTAATTTAATATATTATAACTCAATGTATAATGCACAATAATATATTATTATTCTCATAATATACTGTATATATAACATTATTTCTATAGAATTTGATAATAAAACGCTTTGATAGAAACTTCCAAGCGCAAAGATTTTCCTTTGAAAAAAGAGTAGGTACGATCCCGAGTTATCTCTATAAAACGGTTCGCATTTAAACTGAAAAAGCACAAGATCCAACAAAACATTTTCTTATTTCCAATTGTAGAATTCATTTGAGGGCAGAGACAATGTCGGGAGGCGCGCGGGGAGGATGAGCGGCTAACTTCGTTACGGATCCATTTGATGGGATTGCAATGCCTCAGGGGTTGCCTTCCTCCCTCGCCCGCGTCGCACACCCGCCTCGCCCACGGCACCGAGCTGTATTTTTATATCGAAATTTCCTCGGGAAGGGAGCTCGACATCGCATCGTCTTTGGCGTTTACATTCTTATGTAGCGTCGCCTAAACGTTAATAGGTTCCTTCAAGCGCGTGCACAACATATCTATAATAGCTATACGTACAAATTATACGTGTATATATCACTCTCCTACATACGCTTCTCTTGCTTTTAGCGGTGTATTCAAAGTAATTTTGTTTCATTGAACCTTTCATTTTCATACGTGAACTTTGAATGTAAAAGAAAGAGTGGGTGAAATTACCATTATGTAAGATAAAGTGACAGTAAATAAAGTACTCGCACGATATAATATGCTAGAAAAATGAACAATGTATATAATGTAAATGGTTCAATGTAAAAAAATAAAATTCTTGAGCGCTTTATACATCCTTATAAGATTATCTAACGTTTTATTTGAAGAGTTTTTAATATTAAACATATTACCTATATACATAATTTTATTCGATAATATTTAGTACGTTTTTAGATAACTGTTATAGTTGTTCGTGTTTTAAAAACATCTGAAAAAGCCAAAAAAGGGTTCGAGTCACACAAGTATGTCGGCATGCAAAATAGACATTAAAATAGCAAATTAGAGGCTCCAAGGACAAACCGATGATAAGGGCTCGAGGGGATTGAACAATTTTAAAACTGAGATAAAGATCGGCTGCTAGTGTGTTACATTTCGTATTCATACGGCCGAGGACGACAGATGGCACTTTAATTCAATCCGCCTCCGGCCTACGTTCCAAATTCTATTATCCGAGTATTCGCGCATCATTGATATTTCGACAATTCTATCCAAGAACGAATCGTTCCTCGTTTGTATTGTATCGGCGTGACTCTCGTCTCTTTCGCACGAGTTGACTTGCACGCTTTCTCTGTGGGCGGTCCTTTTCTTCGCTCCATAGATTTTCTGTGATAAGTTTTATTACTTTGTTTCAGTTTATATCATACTTTTAATAAGGACTAACTTTTGCATTTACTTCCGTGCTAAATATAATAATAATTAATACAAATAATACCCTGACCCCAAACTAGGATTTCCTGTGCTATGGGTATGGGAACAGGATAATCATATTTCATTATTAAATTATGGTGAAAACTGAACTGAATTTTCTTTTTTCACCTTCACGTCTGCAGCGCATACTACCAATTTTGCAATACGGTTGATGATTTTTTTTCTATTAAATTTTTATAATAATTTAAACCAATCCAACAGTAATATGCTAAAACTTAATAAAAAAATTATCAATAATCTTCAAAGATTTATATGAGGTTTCAACCGCAAATCAAACCCACAACCTCCGCGTAACAGATTGTCGCGTTAATCACTGCGTCACAGAGGCCGATATTTTTCATTGATTTTATTGATACTCGTATTGTCAAAGATTAAGTAAATTAAAGCTACCTAACGCTAGCTAGCTAGCGGGACTACCATGCAGACGGTCTGCCTTACCAAAATATGGTCGGATTTTGCGACCCGACCTAGTGGACGTGCAGCTTTAGAAGTACTGACCTGTATCCTCGCCTCATTTAATTTTGTAGTTCGTGCTAATTCTTCTCTACAATATATATCAGGGTAGTGGGATTTTGCAAAAGCTGCTTCTAATTCTGCTAGTTGTTCCTAAAACAAATGAAAACGTTATTCTACTACTAAAGAAATATTTTCTCTGATTTATTCATAATTTTTATAACACTTGATTAATAAAAATAAAATATTTATCCTATCTTATAACCTCTTCTTTTGAGCTGATAATTTGATCTTAACTCAGTAAAAATATTAAACAAATGTCGACCTAAGTTTCAGCGGCGAAGACTGAATTTGGTTTGAAGAGAAACTGAACCATAATTATTGCTCATAAAAATACTATTTAACAATAATATCTACTGTTAGTGCTATTGATGTCTTTTTTATAGTAGCTCGGCAATCGGCATACATGGCGTTGATGAATCGCACTCTAGGTTAACATCAGGCGGAGTGTTGTAAATGCCGAGCTACATTTAAAAAAACATTTAGTCTCTAATAAATAAGTTAAGTACCTGTGTAAATGTCGTCCGATGTCTCCGTCGTGCTGGTGTGGGACATGAGGCGGTTGTTGGTGTATGTCCAGCATGTTGAGGTCCTAATGCCGGTGACAGAGCGGACGCACCAGACGTACCAGAGCTGCTCGTTCCACCTGGCTCTGGTTTTAATTTCTTGAACGCACCTTCTGCTGTTTGGTAAAACGCTATATAATTTGGTGTAGCAGTTAGTATTATTTGTGTACCTTAATGTAATAAAATACTCATATAAGACAGTAAATATATGTAAAGAAAAAGAATATATACATAACAATAGGAGTGTGCACTGTCAATCTGGATAGTGCACATTCGTCTCCTCAAGCCGGCATAGTGGAGGCCACTTTAGATTCATGGAAATAACTGCCGCTCTCTAGCTTAACATCAGGCGGATTTTTGTCACATGTCGAGTAGTAATTATAGTAATAAAGAAATAATAAATATACAATGCCGTGACTCTAAGCTAGGTGCTCAGAATAAGTATAAGACAAACTTATAATACAATACAATACAATTGTCACGCCTAGTCGTGCGCTTATAACACCTAGACCCGAAACAAACACTCACTTCCTTCAATAATATCAAATGATTAAATTATGATGAAAATTGAATAGAAAAAAAATTAAGTAGAAATTCATTAATACATCCACAAAAGTCGAGTCGAAGTAGGGTTCGAACCCACAAACTTATATATGCGCGTATTTAGATGTTCTATTAACCACTAAACTACACAGCCATTGACGCTTTACGTGACCGCGCCGTTATTCCTCTATTCTATCTTTCCATCGGCAGCTCTTGCAAGAGTTACTGTATTTGTTATCTATTAATTTTCATCATAAATTTATTAATAAATGTGTTTCAACCAATAATTAATCGAATCTGGGGCCTCGCGCAGACTGACGCGGGTGCCATAATCACTGGTACCACAAAGGCCGTCAAACTTAAAGTGGAAGTATGGTAAAAAAAAAAAAAAAAAAAAGGAACAAAATTGATCCGATATATTATATAGCTCGAGAAATCCGTAAAATTATGATAAGTGCTTGTGAGTGTGAAAACGAGATCTACAAATTTTCCGTCAGTTCGCAATGAGGTTTAGTACGAGAGGCGGTGTCAAAGAAACGCGTGGCCTCGGATCTTCTTATTTGCATAGGCGGGCACAGAGCGGGCGAGGCGCATCGATTCCTTACCGTAGGTCAAGTTCGCGGCCAGACCGGCAGCCGAGCCGTAATTGTAATTGCGTTGCCTTAACTAACACTGTTAGGGATCTAATGAGTCAGGAGTTGGCCTAACAAACAGATCTGACCCGACTGTATTATTAAGTTCTTTTTTTCGTAATACTCGTTTCTAAAACTTTTTTTATAGTAACTTGATAGAATGCGATCCATGAGCGGAAACAGTTGCTACCACATATTAGCTATCTACCACGCCGGCTTGATGAGCCGAATGGGCACCAGCCATGGACAATCCTTATTATACTTGTCTACTTCCAAGCTGATTGTCTAACGCAACTATAAATTTTTTTGGGGATGCCGACTTAAAATATCGCATTGGCCAGAATATAGGTGTTACACTTGAAAATAGTGGTACTACCCCAAGACGCCCGACTGGGTTAATAAACCATCATCAGTGTGCCTACCGCTTTCTTCTTTTACAGTAAAATAAAATTGGTTACGTCTACGTTAAAGCAAATACGTGAGTGAATAATAAATGTTTAAAAACCACGTTAGTGGAGTATATTGATGATGTAACGACATTAGCTGCCTTCATTTTCTGTCTGAGTTTCCGAATTAAGAGGGGAAAATTTTAAAAGCACGGTCGGAGGTCGTTTTGAGCAAGTATTCATGCATTCCCTTTGACGAGGTCTCAGCTACTTAGTAATTAACAACCTGCTAAGTGTTTGCGTCCGCGGTAAACGAAGCCTTTTAACGTTAAAAGCTGGCTTTTTGTGACATTTTTTTAGAAATTAGGACCTTTGATGGCGGTATTTTTTCGGTCGCTGATATTTGTGCGATTTTAGAGAGTCGGGCCATTATAGTGAATAAAAAATTCATGTAGCTTGTTTGTTATTCTGTTTTGATGAAACTTAAAAACTTTTATACCTAAATTAAAAGATTTTATGCCGTTATATTTTAACTATTTTAACTATGGATTCAAAAAAAGAAATATATATATTCTTTTTAAATACAATTTTTTCAATATTTTTTAGATTTACCTGAAAATTATGCAACAAGCGCCTTTATTATCGACATTTCGAAATATATCATTCTCCTAATACGAGTAAGTACTAACAGCAAAACTTGCGCTAAAGCATTTTATCTGAGCTTACGGGAACGTGAGATATACATGGACAATTATGTATGTAAAGCACAATGCCCATTTTTGGGCCCACTTAATATATAATAGTTTGTTAACAAAATAATATTTGTACAAGGATCGCACAATAGGCAAAAATAACTATCAATTTGTAGAGCGCGAGTCGGCGGTATTTAAGATCAGTTCGTGTTTGACAAGCAAGCCGTCAACGCGTGCTCACTAGCAATTTAATCAATATCAATACAACATTTTAAAAACGTGTCGTGTTCCATCATTTATCATCTTTTATATGTACCCGTACAATATTCTTAAATAATATCTTATTTTTTTATTAGTTTGTGACAATTATATCAACAAATCGTTTACCAATCAATAGGCAAGGTTTAATTACATAAAAAACAGATATAATCAATTATTAAACCATTTAATATAATAATAACCTCATCTGAATAAGTCTAATTACCCGGGTGAAAAATTAAAGCTGAATGATGATAAGAAATATAGATTTATTTTTCTACAAAATCAACTAAAAATCATCGACAAACTCGAGAAAAAAAAATGTGGGCCCATTTCTTTTAGGCGAATGGGCATTCTCCTTTAAATATGAACTGATTTCTGTTGGTTGATGTCCAAGCGAAAGTAGTCCTTAAGGTGATGCAGCTATCATTTTGCTAATAAATAACATTTTAAAATATAATAATAATGATTCATATTTTCAGTTTATAAACAGTAAATATAAATCAGACAGAGTAATTACAATAGCGGTAGTGCCCTCGCCACAACATAGCTAAGTCACTGCACAATATTTATAAAGATAAATAGAAGTGTGTCAAAGTACGAACATTTGTTCGGGGCGAGTCCGTATTGAATGTAACATGTCATTAAGGGGTCGTAATCCCCTAATTATGACGATTGACATAAAAGGCGCCATCTGTGGCTGCTGAGGTGTCGGGTGACGTGTTGACAGCTTCACTGAACAATACTTGAAAGTAGTCACTCTTTTAGTAACAGATTATTTATCATTATTGTTGATGATTGATATAAAAATTGACTTTTATAAGTTTTTTTATAATGTTCAACGTTAGAGCTAAGTGTGCACTGTCAATCTGGATGATGCACATTCGTTTCCGCTTCAAGCCGGCATAGTTTTTATTCATGGACCGCACTCTAACTTTACATCAGGCGGAGTCGTGCCATATGCCGAGCTACAATAAAAAAATATTTCTACTACAGTCGCCTCCGCTATATCGGCTTGAGGTATCGGCGATATGTGCAAGGCACATTCTTCTTGTAGAAGTCCCCCGTTACTCTAAAGCTGATATTGTTGTTCATTGATATAAAAATTTACTTTACTGTTTTAAATAAACTTTAAAGTTTTGACTTTTATTTTATTATGATCGATATTTCTACGTAGATTGTTAGCGCAATCGTTTTAAGATAAGATAAGATTTTGTCCGGTAAGACGAGCGTTTTTAAAAAATTCTTAAAATTATATCAAAATTATAAACATGAAAATCAAAAAATTAAAATCTTTATTATCTTCTTTCTAGATGTACTGCAAGAACCCCGTTGGGGCATTGTAACTAACTTATACACTATATTATACAGTATTATACACTTATTTACTTATACATTATTATTATTTATAGTTAGAAAAAAATTCACTTAAGTTATAAAAACTAGACAGAAGTTTAAAATAAAAATCTTTTTAACATATTAATCAATTTAACAACTAATATAAAATAATACAAAAAGAAATCATGGCATAAAATATATAAACTTTATAAAATGAAATGATAAAGAATTCAACATTTGACCCCTCGATTACAAATCTATAGCAAAGACCACCTCTAGTGATAAATCCGCGGGGATTCCACATCCACTTTGCAAAAGTACATATGCTGCATAAAACTCTTAATAGATTTTTAAAAAGATTTAGTTTTACCCTATTTTTTTATTTATCCTACGTGGGCACATAAAAAAAAAAATAGAAATCTCTAAATGCGGACTGATGTAGGACATGAATTATTAGCTCAGTCTGCCTTCTTGGGGGTCATACCACCACTTTCGAGTGTAACACCCAGCCAGCTATAAAGAGAGGAGTGTACCCTGTTAATGCATAGTGCATATTCATCTCTTCAAGCCGGTATAGCGGAGGGTGCTGCTGCCTCATTTCTCTGTGGTACCAGTTATTTCCGCGCATGGATCGCACTATAGATTAACATCAAAGTGTAGTCACATGTCAAAATTCTATGCCAAAGAAATAATTGATAGCATTAAAAAATCTTACATTAATAAAAGTATTCCCGTAAAATTTATATTTTAAGTTTAATTTTGTTATTTTTTGTATATCTCTTTTATATTTTTTAATTAAAAAAAGTAAACAATTTAAAATTTATTAATATTTAAGAAGAGATGGATAATTAGTAATTGAATGTATTTGTTTTTAAATACGATGTTTTTATTAATTAAATAATTATAATCGATTTATCAGATTTGCGCGGTTTAAAGGGTGCTTCACGGGCGTCCGACGAGTAGGTACTACCGTCATGAATAAAGGATGTCTCTGCCGCACCACTGAATTTCTATTGCACTCCATTATGTCGAGTGGGCTCTTTACATCGGATTATAATACGATTATGTTTAGAAGGATTTCGTTTTTTTATTCAACAATTTCCACTTAATTCTTTAGGTTACAACTACTACGGTTTTTTAGGTTTATGAGCTAATTATTTTTATATTAATTTGTTTATTACGGTAACTATAAGTTAACTTTGTATGGTGATTCATATAATTCATAGAATTAATATTCATAGAATTATTTATTATACTTTTTTTTATTGTACTAATGTAAAGCTAGAGTGCGGTCCGTGATCGGAAACAATTGCTACTACAGAGAAATCTCTACGGGCAGCAGTCGCCTCCGCTATACCGGCTTGAGGACACAAATATTAAGTACTTAGAAAACTTTGTAGCCATCGTGTCTCGGTTAAACAATTCATCAAATTAATTAAAATAAATTAGATAGAATTTAACATTGTGGTTAAAATTGATAATTTTATGCCGTAGCTACACGCTGGCCTAGCTGATTGGCCAAAGCTTGGCTCAGCTGCATCCAGACGCCGGCTAAGCCTTCTTAGTTCAGACGTCCAGCTCTGACTGACAGCACGAGCCAAGGTCGCTTACCCATTCAGACGTTGGCATTGGTTAAATGCCCAGGGTGTAGAGCCCTGGTATCAAGGTTATTAACCCAGTTTACCGCCTCGGGGTAGCACCATCACTTTCAAGAACAGACGTGAAGTCGCTTGTCGCTGTTTATATTTAATTCCTCAATTTTTTCTATCCCATCTTCATAATGAATATTAATTAATAACCCTAGCATTTGAATATGTAAAATGAAAAAAAAAGATATAATTTTATTTATTTGTATACTTTGTTAGCCAATTGGCAAAAAGGTGGGGAGGAGAAGGTTATATAAATATAATAAATACATAATTTTATATTAAATTAGTATGCATTTTTACCTCATTTTTAAATAATGTTTCTACTTAAAAAATTTTTTTAATACTAATGCAATGAACTGCATTTTAAAACTCAAACTAGCGAAAACATACGCACCCGTGAAAAGTATAAGAGGCAGGTGCGTACATAACACGTGACCGGCACGCGTCTACAGTTAAGTATTTGTTAGTGCAACAATAATGTAAACAGCTGTTCGCAGAGTTACAATGTATCAATATGCTCACCCTTTAGATTCTAGCATACGGGATTTTTTTTTTATTGTACCTCGGCATGTGACAACACTCCGCCTGATGTAAAGCTAGAGTGCGGTCCATGAATGGAAACAACTGCTACTACAGAGAAACCTGTGCGAGTAGCAGTCGCCTCCACTATGCCGGCTTGAGGAGACGAGCATCTACCAGGTTAGATTGATAGTGCACACTCCTTTCGTTATACCTGGCTACTTTTAAACTATTTAATAGTAGTAGGCGTTACTTTGCGGAAATCCATAACTAAATTATTATAAAACACTACTTTGCAACTAATTTCCGCTAATCAATGTTAGTTTGTTGATTAGCGGAAATTAGTTGCAAAGCAGTGTTTTATAATAATTTACTTTCAAACTATTCCCGAAACGCGACAAAGTCACTTCACGGGTGTTACATTCGAAAGTGGTGGTACTACTATGTACCTACTACTGTGGTACTACGAATGCTAGTAATACTTAGTCTGTTATTGAATTTTCAAAAGCTAGTAAATAAAGTAAAATAAATTTTATCTTCTTCGACTCATGCTAATTAGTGTTCTTTATTCGAACACCAATAAAGCGAAGTAATTGATTTAAGATCTAACTCTTAAGTGATATTAATTAACGTAAAAGCCAACACCTGAGCGTCCATACATTTTGGTTTACAACATTTAACATTTGGTTAACATACAAACATAGCAAGTTTATGTTGAAATTAAGTAATTTATTAACTTTATCAGCACTAATTAATTATCACAAGTCACTATAATAAACAAATAGCTGCAGAATATATAAAATGCTTGTGAAATATAGTCAATATAAAGTGTTTAAAATATTTAATTAGTGCTGAGAAAGCCAGCCACCGCTGATAAATGTCTATAGGCAGCAGTTCCCTCGCGCTGTGTCGGTTTGACATCCATGTTGACAGTGCACACTCCATTATATAAGGATCCGGGAGTCTTCAGAATACTAATAAAAATACCAAAGCTGGAAACACAACTGTATATTCACTTTTCCACAAGCTCACACCTTGACGCACCAAAACAGACTGGCGCAACTCCCAACCAACTGCCAACATTCCGGTAAAAAATAGCGGGGGAATCAAAGATATTTGATTGGTCCATTTTAAGCCAATCAAACCTAAACCCCAATAGATGATCGGCATCAGTGTTGCTATAATATATATTTTTTTAATGTCATCGATTCGTATCGATTAGAATAGAATTATTTATTTCGCATCTATCAATTAAATTACATAATTATTAATTACACTAAATTATTAAATTTACTATATATTTAAATTAAATTATTACCAATGAATGAAATTATCGATGAATTTCATAAAACCTTACAATCGTCCGTCCTGACAACGTGCGCGCCTCGCACACGATGCCTGGCGGCAGCCCAATAAATAAATCTTACAATCGGCTTGTTGGTCAGTTGCGCAATCTTTACAAATTTTAATATTGTTATTAACAAATATACAAAATAACAACAAAAAACTTCCCGAATGGAGAGCTTTCATATAAAATACAAACAGTAATATTTATACATAGAAAAAGTGTGCAAAAAAAAAGACATATTACAAATCAATTATAATACCGAACGATCGACTAATCGGTATGCAAGTAAATATGTTATCGAGATCAAACAAATCAATTATAACACCGAACGATCGATTAATCGGTGTGCAAGTAAATATGCTATCGAGATAAAACAAAGCAATTATAACACCGAACGATCGATTAATCGGTGTGCAAGTAAATATGTTATCGAGATCAAACAAATCAATTATAACACCGAACGATCGATTAATCGGTGTGCAAGTAAATATGTTATCGAGATCAAACAAATCAATTATAACACCGAACGATCGATTAATCGGTGTGCAAGTAAATATATTATCGCGATCAAACAAATCAATCATAATACCGAACGATCGATTAATCGGTATGCGAGTAAATATGTTATCGAGATCAAACAAATCAATTATAACACCGAACGATCGATTAATCGGTGTGCAAGTAAATATGTTATCGAGATCAAACAAATCAATTATAACACCGAACGATCGATTAATCGGTGTGCAAGTAAATATATTATCGAGATCAAACAAATCAATCATAATACCGAACGATCGATTAATCGGTATGCAAGTAAATATGTTATCGAGATCAAACAAATCAATTATAACACCGAACGATCGATTAATCGGTGTGCAAGTAAATATATTATTGAGATCAAACAAATCAATCATAATACCGAACGATCGATTAATCGGTATGCGAGTAAATATGTTATCGAGATCAAACAAATCAATTATAACACCGAACGATCGATTAATCAGTGTGCAAGTAAATATATTATCGAGATCAAACAAATCAATCATAATACCGAACGATCGATTAATCGGTATGCAAGTAAGTATGTTATCGAGAACAAACAAACTTATCACAAACTTTAACTGAAATCTTCAAGACGATCGATTAACTTGAGATAACAGTAATCACTATGCGAATTAGGGTATCGAACGATCGATTAATCGAATACCCTTTATATCGAGGCCCAAACGATCGATTATTGGGAATATCAACATTGAAGCGCTCAAGACGATCGATTACTTGAGACACCAAACATTCTTTATCAAGACACGAACCGATCGATTCTCGTGCTCGATCTGAAACAAAAGAAATAAAAATAACTGTAGTGATATGCTTCTAAGAAACATAGAGCATACAAACAACATATAGCATAAAATACATAACTAGTCTTCACTATCACTACTATCCGTATCATGATTGTTAACGTCCAATGCAGCAGCACCAACATCACACGCTCTGCCGCTACAGCTGTCGGACGCTTATTTTTCGAGCTTACCATAACCGGCCCAGGTGCCACTTTATATCAATCTCTCCCTAAAACCGTGGCAACACGGTAAGGTCCTATATATGACGGCATTAGCTTTTTACTTAGACCGACATAATTAAAACAAGTTGTATAAAACAAAAATTTGTGAAATCGTCTACAATGATCAGCAGGTGAGTATAACCTCTTTTAGACTTAATGAAGGGGCCCAGATGGTCAACATGGACGGTATGAAAAGGCACTTCCACTCTGACTATGGAATGGAGAAAACTCTCACGCATGTTCGAGTTATTTTCCGCATAAGCACGTTCTAAACAAGAATTTACATATTTCTTTACAAATTTTGACATTCATGCGACATAATTGCCACCTTGCTTTTGATTTTTTTTTTTTTTTAAATAATTTTAGCACTTCATATGACCGTACTCCGCCTGATGTTAAGCCAGAGAGCGATCCATATCTGATTTAACGAAGCAATTATCTGCAATATGACCAACACGGTTACACTTTGTGCATTTTAAAAGAGGTTTTGGACAATGCAAAAAACTATGACCTTTTTCTTTGCAATTGTAGCAACCACTGGGTTGTCTCGATCCAACATTGGACCTTTGGGTAAGTTGGGTATTAACATTAAAGTTGTCATTACGATTTCCAATTTGAACCCGATCTACAGAGTGATTCGAATCCTTGCTGCTCATCAAGAACTGTAAAAGTTGATCAGGATGAGCGCACCGTAGAGCCAAAGCACTGGACTTAAGATTCCTATCCGTAATGCCGTGGATAATGCAATCTGCAGCTCGTTTTCCATCAATATCGCACTGATTAAGTAATGCCAATTTCTCATAATAGTAAACTTCGATTGGTTCACCTAATTTGCTTTTCCGTTTAAGCATATCTTCCAGGGTTTGGCCATAATTTTGTTCGAAAGGAAATGCACTCAATAATTTTTCTTGCCATTCTTGCCATGTAAAAAGTACTGAATTCAACCCTTCGTACCATGTCTTGGCCAAACCTTGGAGCTTCTGCATAGCAAAATGAGTAATAGTTCTATCATCCCAACCGTACACCGAGGCGCACTCATTAACTTTTCGTAACCAAATGTCAATTCGTTGGTTTTTTGTGGAGGGATCAAAATTAGGTAAAATGTTTTTATATTTAAACTGTTGTAACGGTCGTGGGGCTTCCTGGGTGGACGGATGGGTTGCAAGACTATTTCTTATACCTTTCATCATATCAATAAAATCCTTTTTAGAAATAGAAGGACTACGTGACCTTTTGTAATGTCCAGCGTCGTTCCAGTACCCGGTAGCAGATTGGTCTCGGCTCCGCTTCTGATGTTGGCTGGCCTGCCGTACGCCGCTCCGCCGCATATCCTGGCTGCATTGCTCCTCGCGGCCACGTCGTTTGCTCCGGCTGCGTCGCACGTCCCGGCTGCGTCGATTGCTCCGGCTGCGTCGCTCATCCTGGCTGCGTCGATTGCTCCGGCTGCGTCGCTTGTCCAGGCTGCGTCGATTGCTCCGGCTGCGTCGATTACTCCGGCTGCGTCGCTTGTCCAGGCTGCGTCGATTGCTCCGGCTGCGTCGCTTGTCCCGGCTGCGTCGATTGCTCCAGCTGCGTCGCTTGTCCCGGCTGAGTCGCTCATCCCGGTTATGGCGGTCATCTTTGGTAGCGCGCGACAGAGCACGTTGCTGTCGCATCTCAACTTCAAGAAGCCTTTGACGTTCTTGAAGGAGTTGTCTCTCCAAACTCTTGATTCTCCCACGACTGAGCACACTATCTCGAGTCTTAGGGCTGCAAGTTCGCCTTGGACTTCGACTGAGACTGCCCAATCGGCTCCGACTTCCATGTGGCATGGGCGTCTCAGGCCTCCGACGGTCACAACTACGCCGTCCATTTTCCTCATCCATGTTATGAACCTCAGAATGAAATCAATAAGACTTTAGATAAAAATCGAATGCACATACACACGCATATTTCATCAGAAAAGAAAAAGAACAGAAGAAAGTTCTATTTAGACATCGATACGGGTTAAATAATAATTAAGTTACATATCATTCTAAAATACCAGCTAATTGTATTTTATTTGCTATTGCTGTCATAAAAATGTATGTGTTCTTTATTTTATTCTGTATTGTGATATTTGTGATATTTTAGCCAATAAATAATTTCTGATTTTATTTTATTTTATGATTGTAAACCTCTACTTTTACATAAATACGCTTGATAATTATAATTGCATTATTGATAACAGCTATAGCTGTTGCCATAAATTTCCATAATTATGAAGTATTTGACGGCTTATTATTTCAAAGTCTATTGTATAATTCTATAAATTAAATATTTAAAATTGTATTATCTTATAACATGTTTATTGAAATTAGGTGATGTCAAAGACAATTGTGTTCACAGTTAAATACTCTTAATTAATAACACATTTATTTGGATAAAGATTAATATTATTATGTTGATACAACTCTCACAAATAATTTGAAATAATGCATTAATTTCGACCAAATTTGATTATCATAAAAACGGTTATTGTGAGTTAATCTTAAAAGATAACTTTCTATAGATAAAATTCTATAACTATTAAGTATTAAATGGCTTATTATTTAAAGATCCATTATTTGGAACATAAACTTCTATTATAAAGTATTTAACGGCTTATTATCTCAAAATCCATTATTTAGAACGCTTGAACCAAACACACAAGCCAGCGGTACGCACTGGAAAACTCAGAGCATTCCAGAAAAGAAGCGACTCGCGATCCCTGTCGATTGGCGATTACAGCTGCCAAAACACAACACATGTGCTTTCAGCAGTGAACGTGTTAACATGCTTAGAAAAAATAATATATATAGGCGTGTACTTACGCGTTGTTAACGCTGTCAATCCCACTTCTGAATTATAAGGATCCGGGAGTCTTCAGAATACTAATAAAAATACCAAAGCTGGAAACACAACTGTATATTCACTTTTCCACAAGCTCACACCTTGACGCACCAAAACAGACTGGCGCAACTCCCAACCAACTGCCAACATTCCGGTAAAAAATAGCGGGGGAATCAAAGATATTTGATTGGTCCATTTTAAGCCAATCAAACCTAAACCCCAATAGATGATCGGCATCAGTGTTGCTATAATATATATTTTTTTAATGTCATCGATTCGTATCGATTAGAATAGAATTATTTATTTCGCATCTATCAATTAAATTACATAATTATTAATTACACTAAATTATTAAATTTACTATATATTTAAATTAAATTATTACCAATGAATGAAATTATCGATGAATTTCATAAAACCTTACAATTACGAATCGCGATAAGGCCACTTCATAGCACTCGAAAGGATAATACCACCCACCTCACGGCAGCAAATAGGGGTCAAAAGTCAAAGAAGTTTGTTACTTTGGCATTTTTTTTTGTTTTTTTATTTATTGTAGCTCAGCATGTGACAACACTCCGCAATGTAAATCTACATTGCGGTCCATTAATGGAAACAACTGCTACTACAGAGAGAAACCTGTGCCGGCAGCAGTCGCCTCCACTATGCCGGCTCGAGGAGACGAGCATATACCATCTAGATTGACAGTGCACACACACCACTACCTGGCTACTTTTAAACTATTTCCGAAACGCGATAAGGTCACTTTACGGGTGTTACATTCGAAAATGGTGGTACTACCCCAGGACGGCAAACTGGACTAATAATCATCATAAGTCTGCCTACCACTCGCACTATGCCTATTGGCACTGAGCGACAAAAGTACATATAACAAAGTTACATTGGTACCGGTCAGAATTAGTGAGGTTCGAACACGGGTCTCATCGATTGTGAGTTCATGCGTCTTACCACTAGACCACGGCCGCTCTTAATTTTTACGGCATTTGACGTTTTTACCTCAGATGTATGAAGTTTGCACCTCTAGTATATATCACTATGTGTTACAGTGATAAAAAATAACCGATATTAATTAATTCAGTAACTCTAAATTCAAAAAGGTCGTTACAATCTGCATAGAGGAGGCATAGAAATTCATGAACGAGCATGGAAGCTGTACGTGTCTTTGGAAATTCGGCAACGTACATGTTGGCGAACGCGGGGGCTTACAGGGGAGGAGGGAAGCGGAGTACGGTCGTTAGTGACGGTATTTCGTATGCATGACGTCAGCCTTCGGGCCGATTGTTTGCAGTATTATTCTAATTGGAACTGTAATTACGTACAATGTATCTCTACATATCAGTCACACACAGCGATGATTTATATGTCCCTTGGATTTTTTTACCTACATAGGCTAGCTTTGCCTTTGGTATTTTGTTTAATAGTATTCGGCGTTACTTTGAGGGAATCCATAACCAAAATTGCAACTAATTTCCGCTAATCAATGTTAGTGAGGGTAGGTACACAGTCACATCAGCTGTCAATGTTAGACCCTTCACCAACATGCAAATACCTCTCGACGCGTTTCAGGAGACATGTGGTCGCTTCGACTTCGTTCCGACGACCTTTGGCATTGTCTACCAGCTAACCTTTGTCTGCGTGAGCAGATCCACAGGGCAATGAAAAATCGATCCAAAAAAATAAATAAGCAAACAATAAAATATATTATAATAAAACATTACATAAAATACCTACATAAGAGTAAATAAATAAAAGAAATAAATAATATAAATTAGGGAAAAAGAAAGAGGTAGTTCTGATTTAAAAGACAGAATTTGGTGAGCATATTTTCAAAAGTTTGATTTGATGGAGTCTACCTAATTGTGGTAACATGTTCCACCATGTACCAGACGAACGATAAATATATGGTCATAATAACACTTTGAACCCACTATCTAAATGTTAAAATTTGCTTTTTGCGTATGTAAGAGTGCCTTTTGCCGTGGCGAGGCACAGTGGTCCGAAATTCGACTTTATAGTTGAAATTATATTCGAAAACTACATGACGGGAAATAACTGCTACCACAATGCGACGCTTCGAGGCAGGAGGCAACAGTCGTCTCTGCTATGCTGACTTGAGGAGCCGAAAGAGCACACATGACACTCGTAGCTGATCCCGAAATAGATATTTTACTTTTAAATGGTAAATGAATAAACAAATTTGAAAACTACTTTTTAGCTCCAATCCAATTCAACAAGTCGCATCGCGACCCAAAGCTGCAAAATCGAAATAAACGTCAATCGCATAAAATCTTTTAAATCTCGGGTATAGCAGTGGCAACTGCTGCCTGTAGATATTTATTGTTTCCGATCATGGACGCACTCTAGCTTAACATCAGGGTGTTCTTATTTTCTAGTATTTTATAAATGCGTTTCTTTTTTAATTTTCTTTATTATATCTTGTGCATTTGCATTCAATAAAGTACGGTAAAAAAAGTTATTCGATACGCATACAGTTGCCGCGCGCCGAAGTTTAGTAATTTTTAATTCATCTAATAAAATATATTTTTAAAATAATGTGTATTTTATATTATTAACTGTTTCTTTTCCCTCTGCTGGTTTACCGTAAGATTTTTTTGATTATCTGATATGGAAAATCTCGACAAAATTCTGTTTATAAAAACTGAAAATGACACATTTACTATATTGTTCGAATTTAAAAGTTTTTTCAGAAGAAAGCGTCAACGTTTGTTATTATTATTATTATAATAACAACCCTAAATTATGTTTTGGTTTGGCCTTGGTGTTGAAAGGTATCTAGTGTGCCATTCCTGAATACAGTAGTTGTGTAAATATATAATTTATATACTTTATTAAATAGACAGATGATTTGGTAATAATAGAAACAAGCCGTCGGTACTTGCTGTTTTCATATAAAAAGTGGATCTTATTAAATAACCCAAACGTTAATGTTAGTGTTGTACGAGTATGGTTACTTTTGAATACACAATGCAAATTATAAATACTAGTTGTAGTACCATGTAGTAAATAGTAATATTTTATACACAGCGACACTCACCTGAGTGATCTTGTAATGATCTGCTGAGTGGTGCTGCTGGTGGTGTCGCCGCGTGATCACCACCATACATTCCCCCAAACTCCTCGGCTGACGAAGATGACGCATTACTGCACTTTCTACCTTTGTCAGGCGTATATTTACTCTCCGTAGTGACAGATGGTAAAAACTTTGTTTCGGGCTGATGTTCATCAAGTAAACCCGGCACACCGAGCAGTCCACCGACGAGATTAGGTCGTAACTCTTCCATGATTTTGGAACTCTGTCCACAGGCGCCACTGCTCGAGAAGTTCAGCTGGCGGCTGAAGAACGCCGGAAAAATGTTGAATTGTCCGGGATCGGGTAACGAGGCCAGTGGCGGCGCGGGCGGATCGCCGCCGCCCGCGCACGCCGCACTCTTGAACTCCACCGTGCTGCCGCCGCGCTCGAGAGTCCAGCGCGCTTCTTGTCGCTGCTCGTGCTCGTCGCCGTCGGCTCGGCCCCGACGCTCACTGACTAACCACATTATAGTGACGTCGCGCCGCGCGCACCCTACCGCCCGCCTACGTTTTAATTGTCGGCGACTGCGCGAGAGGGGGCGGCGAGAGAGAGAGAAACGAAGAGACACGATGACCCCATAATCGATGTAAAATGTTTATACGGAGTTCGCGGATGCTGCGTCCCTGTCGTCCCCGAGCGACGTCTCGAGAGGCAGAGCGGCGACGACCAATGGGGGCGGTGCGAGTCGGCGATTGGCGAGGACGCGTCGCGGCGGGCGGGGAGCGAGTTGCACTCGACACATACAGCTTTTGTTTGTTTTATTGTTTCGTCGGTATGAAGCTGATCTTGGATTTTAACTTCATGCATTGTACAGTACAAGACATAAAAGAGAAATTTCGAACTTAAATGGCATATCTACAACGAACACCAGAAATTGTTTAGTTTTTTTTTTCTAAAGTGACTATTAACATCAATAATGACAAAATAAAGATTTTTCATAAAAATAATCTACATTCCACATAACACACAATTTTTGGCACTAAAAGTACTTATGTATATTTTATAAAAAAATATATATAAAATGTATCCGTAAAACAATAGGGAGTACTGTTTGGGCGCGCTACGCTCTACGACTGGCTCTCTCCGTAGCACTGGCAGTTTGTGAAGTAGCGTAGCGTCGTAGTCTTATATCTATGGATGTTAACGTAACATACACGATTGATCCTACACGAAGATGGATCGAGCCGCTTTAAAACAAAAATTGTCGATGTCGTGTTATTAATTCTCTAACAAATAACAGTAAAATTTTTGTGTAAATAAACACGAACTAAAAATCTATGGTTATTAAAAATCCAAGTAATAAATATAACATGAGGCGAAAAGCAGCAATTCTTTTGTAGATAACATCTTTATAAACCCTATTCACTTTGCATATCAAACCCCTTCCATCATTGAGGTGATGAATATCATTACACGGATAGGATTCCCTCACCGCATGTTTAGTTACATTATAATACCAATTGTACATTTTGATATTATTATTGTTTTTAGATTTTATCTTTTTAATATAATATTCATATTATACATTTTTATTATATAGTTTTTTGTATTATAATGACCTTGCACACATATGCCCAGGGGCTGCCGATGGAAAATTGGAATAGAGGATTTGGATGCGGTCACGTGAGCGCTGTAAAGCTTAGGTCAGAGCATCCTTCTGCAAAACAGAGGATGTGGGTTCGATTCCCACTACAGCAACATGTACGTGTGCGCGGTGATTTCTTTTGTCAAATTTTATACGCATATATCAAACATAACCCAATAGTCTCGTCACAGAGGCGTCACAAATACCGAAACTGTGTGTGTGTGTGTCAATGTAAAACATGCCAGACTATCATGATACGTTTATAGTGCCCACTGGTTTCAGGTAACCTTTCCATCCTTAGCGTCCATAGACGGAAGCGCCCACTGTTGACAAATAACTTGGACATGCCCCAGTGGTGTAACTAGGTAGTTGAGGGCCCAATTAAAAAAAATTGGAGCACTTTATAAAGTAAGGTGTAAATACCTATATCTTCCTATATATACGTTAACCGATACTGCAGCCTCCATATAATCTGAATCACCGTCAACAGAAATATCTGGGCTGGTACATAATAACTCAATATCAATAAACTATAATGCATTTCTTTGATTCCTTGCGTTTCAATATAAGATTCTTACGCTGGAATCTAGATTTAAATTTTGGCTCCGAAGAGGCCCCCTGAGCTTCGGGGCCCTGGTGCACCGCACCGCCCATCCTCGCATACTTACACCACTGGCTAAGCCGTCGTGTACTAAGGCGAAGTAATTTCCCACGATTTTTAAATTAATAAAAATGCAAAATTGTATTATTGTTTTGAATGTCTTTCGAGCTATAAAAAAAATCAGTTTATTAAGAATGGTAGTTACACATTTAATGGAATAATACGATTAGAAAAGTATAGTCGCTGTAAAGTTTCTGGCAGGAACAAAGTCGATGGAGCGCGAACTTTTAGGGAAGAAATAAAGGCTAGTATACACTACAATTTTTTTAAATATAATTTTAATAATAATGTTACCATCATAACACTATAGTTAATTAAATATATATATATGGCCGAATCCGGTGCAAGCACGCATTAGAGCGGCCGTGGTCTAGGTAAGACGCGTAAACTCAAGATCGATTAGACTGGTGTTCGAACCTCTCTAAATCTGACCGGTATCAATGCAATTATATACTCGTACTTTGGTCGCTCAGTGCCTATGGGCACTATTAATGAGTAGTAGGCAGGCTGATAATGGTTATTAGCCCAGTCTGCCGTCCTGGGGTAGTACCACCACTTTCGAATGTAACATCCGTGAAGGTTCTTTTTCGCGTCGCGCGAGTTTGGAAGTAGCCAGCTATAACACACAGAGTGTGCACTGTTAATCTGGATACTGCAGACTACTGCCTGCAAAATTCTCTGTGGTAGCAGTTGTTTCCGTTCGTATACCGCACTCTAGCTACAGTAAAAAATCATCAGTCTGCCCACCACTTTTTGTATTGTGTCACTGAACATTGAATAAAATAATGAAACAATATTCAATGTATAAACGCCCTAAGTACGAGAAGTGAACTGTAACGTACAGTATAGAACTTTATTACTAGTTTTAATTGATTCTCTCTTCCTTAAAGTAACATTTCTATTTAGTTTCATCATTTATGTATATACATATAAGTAGTTGTTGTGTATTTGTTACGGGCGCAAGTCTTATTTTGGAAAAACCTATTTAAAAGAAAATTAACTCGCCATCTAAAAGCGTTTACTTTTTTGAACAAAATTGATCTTTACACGTCATATATTTTGCGAGATATAGCTATTTAAAAAACAAAAATATATATATATTAATAGTGCTCATCATACTGAATACGCTGACGTATTATACTTTTTGAGATTAAATATTATATATAATAAATAAAAATAAAAAAAAAAAAAAAATATAAAAATATAAATAGAGATTACATATGTCTCGTCGAGTGTTAAGAAATTTATATTATATGCATAAACTGTTTTATACTAACACTTAATTTATTTATTTATTTACAATTAAACAATAATGTAACGTTTTTCGATTTTTTTTGTATTGTAAAATTTCGAATGTAACACCCGTGAAGTGACTTTGTCGCGTTTCGGGAATAGTTTGAAAGTAGCCAGGTATCGCGAGAGGAGTGTGCATTGTCAATCTAAGATGCTCGTCTCCTCAAGCCGGCATAGTGGAGGCGACTGCTACCCACAGGTTTCTCTGTAGTAGCAGTTGTTTCCATTCATGGATCGCACTCTAGCTTTACATCAGGCGGAGTGTTGTCACATGCCGAGCTACAATTAAAAAAAAAGTGATCACACTCCTTAGCGAGGTTTGAACACAGGTCTCATCGTTCTTTACCGCTGGACCACGGTCGCTCATATTCTTTTTATATTCAAGCTATAAAATAATATCTTAGGAACATTAAAACGTTAAAACTATCCTCTTAGTACAAAATGCTAACTTTAACGAAGAACTTTATTAACCAAAATTCCAAGTTTTAATGTCCCCAAACTTGATACTACAACTTAGTTGCATCTTCAAATTTACATATACTAAAATTCTTCAATAATAAATGTAAATTGAAAATTTAATTACAAACAATGTTACTGATTTGTTAAAAGTAGCTCCCACTATATCGGCAATTTATTTTTTACTAGCTGACAGTGCCCGGCGCTGCCCGGGTTTTTTCAAGTTATTGTTACACATAAGATAAAGATAATGCTTTATTATAAATTACCTATAGCTGTTACCCACAACTTATTTTAGACGATTTAGTTACATAATTAATAGAATATATTTTAAAGTAGTTTTAAAAAGAATATATTTTTTAAAGCGGCATGGTACCTCGTAGAGCTACACCCCCCTCCGCCCGCCTCTCCCCGCCTCGTCATCATACGCCGCGTGTGAATTTTGTTTTAGAGTTATTTTAAAATTGTATTATCTTATAAGATGTTTATTGAAATTAGGTGATGTCAAAGACAATTGTGTTCACAGTTAAATACTCTTAATTCATAACACATTTATTTGGATAAAGATTAATATTATTATGTTTCGACCAAATTTGATTATCATAAAAACGGTTATTGTGAGTTAATCTTAAAAGATAGACATATACTGTCGCGGACATTTTTTTAGATAATTTAAAGAGGAATAATTCTTTCATACATATTTTTTGGGTATATCGAACGGTTTTCGCAGCGCACGCAACGGAAGCCCTCAAAGATGAACAAATTTGATTTAATTATAATAAAAACGGTTATTGTGAGTTAATCTTAAAAGATAAACATATACTGTCGCAGACATTTTTTTAGATAATTTAAAGAGAAATAATTCTTTCATACATATTTTTTGGGTATCTCGAACGGTTTTCGCAGCGCACGCAACGGAAGTCCTCAAAGATGAACAATATTCCCCGTTTTTCCCACGTTTTCGACTGTTTCTTCGCTCCTATTAGTCGCAACGTGATGTTATATAGCCTATAACCTTCCTCGATAAATGATCTATCTAACACAAAAAGAATTTTTCAAATCGACCCAGTAGTTCCTGAGATTAGCGCGTACAAACAAACAAACAAACAAACTCTTCAGCTTTATAATATTAGTATAGATTGAAAAACTATGGTTTCATTTTCTGAATTAACATATTTTGGCACATTAAAATGATTCACCCTGACCAACATTGTTCGTGGTCAGTGGCGATACATTATTATGTTTATTACTAATTTAGATAATTATAAATATAAAGAGTGGTAGGTAGACTGATGATGGCTAATTAACCCAGTCTGCCGTCCTGAGGTAGTACCACCACTTTCGAAAACCACCCGTGAAGTGACCTTGTCGCGTTTCGACAGCAGTTTGAAAGTAGCCAGGCATAGCAAGAGGAGTGTGCAGTATCAATCTAGATGGTGCATGCTCGTCTCCTCGGGCCGTAGAGATTTCTCTGTAGTAGCAATTGTTTCTGTTCGTTGACCGCACTCTAGCTTTACATCAGGCGGAGTCATATGCCGAGCAACAATAAAAAAGTGCCTAAATGATATATAGAAGGAATATAAATTTACTTAATATATAGTTCTTAATTATGATACGGTCCTGTAAAAAAAACAGTAATAAATATTTGGCAAGTGATTTTGCAACATTTGTTTCGTGGCATGTGCGCGTTCCGCCCTCTCATTCTATATCCGCCCGCCCTTATTACTGAACAATAGCTGAACATAATTAGGCCCTTCGTTCACTACAAATTACACCCTTTGCTTGGACACGTGGCGTCTTCAATTTTAGGGTGTGACGTAATTTATATCTATTGACAAAGTTTATTGTTTGTGAATTGTTTCTTTGAGTAAATATTGTCCTTTTAAAAAGCCGATTATTATTAACTTTTACATAATTATTTTAACATAAACAATAATTTTTTCTATAAATTCCTCAAGCCGGCAGATAAATGAATTGTTGCCTGTAGACATTTCTCTGCGGTAGTGCTTGTTTTTACTCACGGACCGCACTCTAACATAACCTCAGGTGGATTGTGGTCACATTCGATAAAAGCCTGAAATTGTAACATTAAAAAAATCATTATTTATACCTTAATAATATTTTACGTAGGAAGTGGTGTTCTCGTTGGTCTTATCGGACGGAACTGTCGGAAGCGGCCACCACCCCACCGGATACAGTCACGTCTCGTCTGCGCGACGACTCGAAGAATTTCATAAAATATCGTTCAAAGTTAGAAACAAAAGTTTATTAATAAAAAAAAAAGTAAAAATAAACCATCACAGTAAATATATGTTTGTATTATTACGACAAAATTGGTACATTGAGTGATTTTTTTGAAATTCAAAAGTCGTTATTTTATTAATAAATGTTAAAAATTTGAGCTAAAAAAAGAATAAATAAATGTGTAAAGACCCATTCAAAACATTCTTTTAATAGTTATGAGAAAATTATATTATATAACCAAATATAAAATTAGATAAAGCATATACGAGTATTTTGCCTTCAAAGTTTTACCTGTTCTTCCTTACTCTTGGGATTGAATGAAATTTCACAAGTTAAATAACGATATAGACACACTTTAACATACATTACCGGTTTAATTCCCAAATGGGCTAGATAGAAGAGAATGACAAAATTATTTTTTATTTAAATATTTTTTTTCCAGTTTCATATACCGTTCCCAATATTATTGTCTTTTTCTCGTTTATGATTAAGAACAAGCTTCTGTAAGAAACAACAATATATACATATATATATATATATATATATATATGCATAATTATAACCATAGACTACAAGTCTATATGAAACAAAAATTAACTTAGAATAATTAATTTTTCAAATCTGGTTAGATAAATACATAGATTTCATTAGATATTATCTTACTCCATCATGGTTTTTTAGTTGATGTTGGGCTCGAATTTGGTCATGAGTCAACTGCTAACACAGAATGTCTGTAGGCAGCAGTCCCCTCCGCTATGCCGCATTGAGAAGGCGAATGTGCATTGTTAATTGACGGGGCTTTCGTGCTCAAACGCGACTAGGTCAGACGCTTTGAAATAAATAATGAATATTGAAAATGTACGTAGTAATTTGAAATTATGTGGATATAATATTTGAGAAGCCTAAAGGTTTAATTTCTTATAATATCGCACATAGCCGGCGGGTAGAGGCATGATGGAAAGGGGGTTGAGGGTGTAAGCGGCTCGAGATGATGTTTAATAAGTTTTTAATAGCCGCGACGATGAAGTGAACGTTTATCCGCTACCGAATATTTGTCGCAACATTTAACTATAAAATGTACGCCTTTTTTAGTAAAATACTTCTCTTTTTTTTTTTGTTCATATTGTAGCTCGATATATGACAACACTCCGCCTGATGTATGCGGTCCATGAACGGAAACAACGGCTGATACAGATAAATTCCTACAGGCAGCAGTCGCCTCCTATATGCCGGCTTAAGAACACGAATGCTAGGGAACACAGTTCTCGTTACACCCGGGTAATATTCGAGAGCATGGCAACATTTTAATTGATTTTCTGTTAGTTGTTGAAATATTTTTCGTGGTGTAAAAGAACATTTTCTAGGGTAAGTAGGCCCCAGTGACCCCTAAAAGGGTTCTTAACCTAAACCTCGAAGGGACGAGAAACGCGAATCGTATGTAAAGCTTAAAAGCTCACCCTTTTTGGGTGTAAAATGTATCATAGCAATAAATTCACTTTTAACCGTTTTCTTTGATTAATAATTAATGACAATCTCGAATTAAATGATAAATGTTAAGCTAGAAAATTTTATTACAATTATTTATTCTCTTTTATCTTCCTAAACTGTCAACTTAAATATGTACTTACAACATTTTATTACTATTATATTATTTATACTCAAAGGCTAAGACTAAGAGGCGGTTATTTATTCCTTCTTTGATTTCATCGATCATCGTCTGTAGTTGATTCTTCCCATAATGTTGTTGTAACTACTCCCGAAATGCTGCGGCATAAAAACGCATCCTTAATAACCCTTTAAAATATTATGTTAAAGGAGAATGCCCACTCGTCACAGGAACGGGCCCATAATTCTTTACTCGAGTTTGTTGATGAATTTTAAGTTCATTTTGTAGGAATATAAATCTATTTACGTTTCTTGTCACCAATAAGTTTTAATTTTTTTTACCCGAGTTATTGAATGCTTATTATATAGGTAGTTATTATATTAAATGCTTTAATATATAATTGATGATATCAGTTGTTTAGTATAGTTTAGTATATTGTTTTGTTAACAAATTATTACATATCAAGTGAGCCTAAAATGGGCATTCTCCTTTATTTAACCAAGGGCTAAGGATACAGTTAATTTTCAGACGTCCAACATGCAAATTGCAACTATAATTAAGACCACCTACAGAGAACATTTGACGCCCAAAAGTATTATTCTAAAAACGTTTGTGAGAATACAATAAAACGCATAACTAACCATTATGCTAATTGTGGTTTTTATTCACTAAAAAGTAGGCGTAAAAATCAATTGTGTGTACACGCGTTTATAATAAATATTTTGACATTATTTTTTCCGTTTCATTGTATAAAAAACTCTTCCTAAATGCTTACACGCGTTACATTTTGTGGGCATTAATTATATTTTGAATTGTAACAATTTTTTTAGAAGTATTCTCGTCCCGTATCGCTTTATTCCCGTCCCTAGAACGAAATATGCAATCTCAAACAGCTCTACTAAAAAACAGCTTCTTCGCCATGGCTCCAAAATATAAGAAGATTCTACCAAATAAGTGCTATTTATTCTATCTTATCACAAGTGTGCGGTATATAAAAAAAGGAATATCAGATTTATGCATTTTTGTAATTTTTTTATACTCCAATGATTGATGATGAATGATGAACATCAATTACCTCCCCTCACGGTTTGTGCGGTGTGATTTTTTTTCTGTTAATATTTCACCATAATAATATCAGATTTATTTTATGGTAGAGATAACATTATTATTGACTTATATTAATTTTTGTAATTCGTAAGTTCATATAGTATTTATATTTAGGTATATTCTTAATAAATAATAAATTATTTGGAAGTGTACTTGAAAGCTGTGCCTGTACTGTGTGTTAGGTTTCTCATAAACTTAGTTTCGTATCATACCACTTAAATCTTGATCCCAATGTTTGCTTCAATGTTTTCCGGACGTATTTTGTTGGACAATGGGATAGAAAAGTGTTTTAGCACATTATTTTATTTATTTGTTTAGATGCTCATTATAAGTTGCAGCCGATAGAAAGTCATATTTCTAAACTTGTACAATAAAACTGGACTCTCAAAGTGTGAACATATTATTTTATTTTAATTTAGCAATCTTTGCAAAAAAGCATGAACCTTTATGACGAAAACTAGAGAACCGTTTATGAACTGCAGAAGAATGAATCGCAGAGAAATTTTTCAGGCAGAGCCACCTCCGCTGCTCCGCATTCTTTAAATTATAATTATTAAACCGGTTAATTAGGTTATAAAGCAAATATATTTTCTTTGTATTGATTTTTTTTTTGGCATATCAAAATGCTAGGATTGTTATTATGAAACTAAGATGAAAATTGATCACACACATAAAAAAAAAACCAGAAAAATAATAGACGTAGTTTTTATTTAATAAACGTAACAAAACATAAAATAGCATATTGTAGATGCCAGTACAACGCAGCCACGTCAAACGAACGCGCGGCAAACTTAAAAGCTAGCCAATTAGGGGCTAAAAGCACCTTCGAGCGACTCCGGTTGTCTACCAACGCGGTTTCACTCCCTCATCAATTTTGTACGTTGCTTTCCACTCCTTAAAAAACCAAAATTGTGTACAGACAGCAGATAGGTACTTTATGAGTGTTTGACTTTGGCCTTTTTTTTTTTGTTTTAATATGTTTCTAAAAACTCTGACTTGGTTCGTTTGATTACATTTTTATGTAAGTAAGTAGATATCCTAAGATGATAAAGTCTGGTGATCTTTTGTAGGTATTTGTTTAATTTTAATTTAAACTGTGACAACTTCTTTTAATATAAATTTAACTTAAAACTAATAATTGGTAGTGTTTTTTTTTTTTGAGAATACATATTAGTTGGAAGACCGCGCCGCGACAACAGTTTCATTTATCAAATTTAATTAATTAACAATGGAGTGTTGTGAGTCGCTTCAACGAAAAAACCATAAACTAATTAGAATAAACTACTGATTATAAGATGAGTTCTGTCTTAATTTTTACATTGATGAGTGCAAAGCGCGGAAGGCTACTGCTGCAGAGAGAATTTGAGTAGGAATGCAGCCGCCCCAACTGATCTCGTACCGTGATTTCAGGGGTTTTTAATGGTAGGCATATTTATGATAGTTATTAGTTCAGATTGCTGTGCCTGGCATTATCAATCTAACTTCGACATTATAAATTCATAATAATTAGATACAAGACAAAATTTGAATATTGGATAAACAAAAATAACAGTAGTACCTGTATGTACAATTTCTAATAATTCCTTTATTGAAAAAATTATATTTGTAAATGTATAGATTCCATCATGCACATTTTAGTATAATATTTAGGAAACGAGTGAAGCAACGTAATTTTTTTGATATTTTTCTGGATTAAATGAGCGGGGAAATTTTTTTTTTTACTTTTTTCGCTTCTACCCTACAAGCAAGCACTTTGACGTGAACGTTCCGCAATTTATAGCTGCTTTACTCCCGTAACCTAAAACTCGCTGTAAACGTTTATGGATATTTAATGTTAAAGTTTATAAAACTGTTTAAGAAAAATCTACGTAAAAATATCAAAACATATGATTATAACTTAAGTCAGTAAGAATCACAATCAGCTTGGAAGTAGCTAGGAGTGTGCACTATTGGCTTGGATAGGTCATAATCGTCTCTTCAAGCCGGTGTAGCGGATGCAACTGATGCTTGCAGACATTGAAGGCCAAAAGGGTTTTAAGAGATTTTTTTTATAAAAGGTTACAATTACTAATTTTTCAGTTACATTTTATAAGACTGCATAAGAATAAAAACATATAATATAATACATAAAACGATATAGGTAAGTACTACAACATCACAAAATTAGATAACTTTTAAAAGTATCTTAGACAAATAAACAGGCTTCTACATAAAAAATACACATCTAAGGACCACGGCAAAATCCTTAAAACTTTGCGACATGAAAGTTTAAAAGTGCTGGGGTGGTGGTGGCAGAGATGTGTAGGAAAATTGTGGGTAGGGGTGACGCTCCCGTTGCTTGGCAACCGCCCGCCCACACGCCGCCCTATATGCCGCAAATCTCCGCTTTGTTTCGAAAATTTATTGTTACGAACCTAGAAAATTCTGTATCCGTGTAATATAGATATATTTTATTCAGTGGAAACTGGAAATACTTTTATTTTTACATATATTTAATTTTTTAATATTTTATTGTATTTGTCCTGTAATCTACGAGCGTATTGTTTTTAATACTATTTTTATTTTATTACATATATTCTTGTACTAATTTTGTTAAATAAAATTATAAAAACCATAAATAGTATAATATAATTTGTACGCAAGATGTGATACATCTACGATAAATACTAATTCTAAAAATAATGGTAAACGGTATTAAGGCTATTTAGACAATAATAGATTGTCGTAAAGGAGTGAATACATTGTTAAACACGCAAATGGTGGAATCATTAAAATGCAAATGTAAGAAAACGACCATTAGAAGCTGCTTGAAAACACCCTTTAAGAAACCCATACTCTAGGAATATACGCAGCCTCCCCAACGTAACGTATTGATCATACGCTTCTTACATACGACTATCTCTTTTTAACAACACAATGAACTTATAAATATAAACTAGACTTAAGATAAGAGAGACAAAAAGCTGTAAACAAATTTACGATTAATTTTTTTTCCTTAATTCGTATTTTCATCTCATTATTAAATGTCAACGATCATATAGATTTTAAGTAAAGAAAACATTTCAATATCCACATGTTTATATTTTTTCACCTAAAATAAGGTATTATTAATTTATTTTTATTACTTTTATTGTGCCATATGCTGCGGAAGGTTATAGAATCAAGTCCAAGGGCCGGTGATTCAATACTTCTTTAATTGTAAGGTGATCTTAGTCAGCAATTCATAGCTTAAAAATTCAATATTATGTTTTAGATATACAATCGTAAAATCTTAGTAGCGTCATCTCTTGGTGTTAAAAAGAACCACAATTGCATCTCTAAATAAGCACGCGTTAAGTAAATTATACCTTCTACCAAAGTTATAGGGTTCAATTTTATTCGTTACACTTCATACGCATGCGTCAAAAAATCGATTTGTTTTCTTAACGCGTTGTGACAGATAGAAAACCGACTTTGTTTTTGTGAAAATTTAAAACAATTGATATCTTATTGTTTTAAGGAACTAGTGTAAAATGAAAATCGAACGTAAGTACTATTTTTATAGTGGTTTTATTTTTTTAAATGGAAAAATCAAGGGAATGTTAAACCACCAAAATACTAAGTGATTTCTTTATAATCACATGGGATTAGGGTGTTATAGGGCTATAATACGAGATACTTCAATGAGTTCCCCCTAAAGCTCGCTTGTGCCGGACACCCTGGCATATGGAGAGCGTACACTTGTCTGCGTATAATTTGTACCCCATTAGAGCATTATTTAAGAGCCACTATAAAAGGTTTCGTCTTTCTATCAAAGCGCCAACTGTTGATAGATTTAGGAGGGTGACATGTTGCGTTTTGATTATGCATTCTATTCATTGAAATTTTAGTAATATAAGAGTACGTCTAGTGTTCTTTTTTATATTGTATTTATTTTATCTTATTTCATTTGTTTTTTCAAACATATTGACTGAGAAATAGCATCCCAAGTTTGCCTTGGTCAAAGTATCGTATAGATCAAAGTATATCGATTTGAAATTTGTTTTCTGGAATATTTGTTAACCAAAAAGGTAGTGTAATAATTCGTGAAGCGACCTAGTCGAATGGTGCACATTCATTTGTTCAAGCAAGTATAGTGGATACGAATGCAGACATTAAATTTTATCTGTGGTAGCAGTTGTTTCCGCTCATTGGCCGCACTTTAACCGCGAAGTATGGTCATATACTGAGGTCCAAGTATGAGTTTACATTTACAACCTCACTTTACGCCGTGAAAGCGAAAATGTAAACTCATACTTGGCCATCTGAGTTACTAAACAAAATAAACTATAATTTAAAATATAATAATTTTGTGATTAGCTTCTTATAGGTAACCATTCACTTAGAAACACATTCATCTAGATACTTGTTTGTATTAATAATAAAAAAATCTACAAAAAATTAGGTATGTGTTTATGCTTTATTCAATTTGATAGATCAACATCTAATAATAGAAATAACAGTTAAAGTTAATATTCATTCATAAAACCACTAAACAACCATTAAATTTGACATACTGTTGACTTACATTTGACAAATCACAACCATAGCAATACTTGTGAAATGAGGTGTGAATATTGATACACGGCGGGGGTCTGTTCACCCCCAGGGCACCCACAGGGGGGCCCACAGCTGTCCTGTCCACCCTTTATGTAACAATATACAATGGTACTCAAATTACTGGTAGGTAGTCAAATATGCATCGCTAAAACTATTTTGTTCAGAATTGTTTTGTGACAATTGAAATAAGCGATGATTTGTTTTTAACAACAAATTGAGAGGATTTCTTATTGTTGTTTTTTAACTAGATTTTTATAGGTCCTACACTTAAACATTACTTAATAAAATTATTAAATTATAATGCAAGCTGCACAATCCAAGCTGAGGTGGGAATCGAATCCTCGTCCTCGCTTTGCGCTTGGATGCTCTGAATCCTAAACTACATAGCGCTCTTTCTATCTTTCTAATCTATCTTTCCAATTCCTGCTTAACTTTGTTTTGTCCCTTGCAGGCGACCAAACAGCAATTCTTGACTCAAAAAGTGATGTAATCAGCTTTCTTAGCATATAATAATTCCCTAAGATCGTCTTATATTAATACTCTATTTCACAATTCACTATTACAGTGCTTTCAGTAAAACCAGCCTAGTTGGTAAACCGGTTTTAAATTAAGATTGAACTACCGGCCATAGTGTTTATTAAAAAAAACTTCTATCATTCCAGTATATGTACTCGTCGCTTCATTTGCCGCCATAAATGGTCTTCGGAGAGGTCCTCATCATCCACATGGTCAAAAACCAGTTGATCAGAAACACCATCATTATAGACCTGATAAAAGATCTCTAACCAGACAAGATGAGTTATTGCATGATGCACAGTAAGTACATACAATATCAAATTTGAAAGCATTATTTATTGTACATTGTACTTTCAAATCGAATAAGAACGAGTATCGACGAGTCTTGCGTTATACAAAGTGAAACACCAACGAATTGATTTCGGAGTTTCTGGATTAGCTTGGAAGTAGATGGTATAACGAGACGTGTTTGTCTTGGTATAAATTTCATCTCTACAAAGCGTAGGAAACTGCTGCAGACATCTCCATATAGAAGCATTTGTCGTCGCTCACGGACTGTTCTCAAATTCGATAACATGCTGCGTTTAAAATAACATTATTGTTTAGTTGAAGAGCGGACGTAGTCTAGCGGTAAGACGCGTGAACTCACGATCGATGAGACCTGTGTTCGAATCTCGTTAATTCTAACCGGTACCAATGTTATATGTAGTTTGATCGCTTAGTGCCTATAGACACATTAAAGAGTGTTGAGAGACTGATGATGGTTATCAGCCCAGTCTACCGTCCCGGGGTAGTACCGCCACTTTCGAGTCTAACACCCGTGACCTTGTCGTGTTTCGGGAACAGTCTGAAACTAGCCAGGTATAGCGAGAGGAATGTGCGCTGTCAATTTAGATAGTGCATATTCGTCTCCTCAGACCGGCAGGAGGTCACTGTTGCCCGTAGAGATTTCTCTGTAGTAGCAGTTGTTTCCGTTCATGGACCGTACTCTAGCTTTACATCAGGCGGTGTGTTGTCATATGCCGAGCTATAAATTTAATAAAAAAGTATATTTTTCCAGACATTTAGAGGAACATTCCGAAATGTTGACAGCACAAAATTTAGCAGATATGACGTCAGAGGAAAAGGAATTTCATTACTTTTTATCACATGATTTCGATAAGAATACAATGCTTGATGGATTGGAATTATTAAAGGTAACTTTAAACAATGCGACTTGACTTTATCGTCAGTACCATACGAGTATCCAGAAATCCGATTTCTGACCGGACATTTCGTTTTTTTTTTTGCATGTCTGAAAAATTGCAAACAACTGGTAATTTTACAAATTAAGATTACAACACATCTGGCAACCCTATTACCCGCAATAAAGCACAAATTATGGTGAAATTTTATGTTTAATTTCTTCAGTGAATGTATTTTTTCAACAGGCAGTATATCATATAATAGAGGAGGACACAGAAAGTCCAGAAAATAATACAGAAGCTAAATTTGGTGTATTTGTTGGTAAGTAAACAAAAAAGAATCACCAAGAACTTCCTTATTAACAATAGATAAAGACCATATTGCAATGTAAATACCATTACGATTTGTTTATCATGTTACGGTGATCTGTTTTAAATAATCGTTTAGAGCGGCCGTGGTCTAGCGGTAAGACTCACGATCGATGAGACCCGTGTTCGAACCTCGCTAAATTCTGAACTAAATATTCTGCTAAATTATGCTATACGTACTTTAGTTGCTCAGTGCCTATAGTCACTATTAAAGAACGGTAGACAGACTGATGATGGCCGGCATAGCGGAGACAACTGCTGCCCGTAGAAATTTCTTTGTAGTAGCAGTTGTTTCACTTCATGGACTGCACTCTAGCTTTACATTTTTTTTATTTTTTTTATTGTAGCATGTGACAATGCTCCGCCTGGTGTAAAGCTAGAGTGCGGTCCATGAATGGAAACAACTGCTACTACAGAGAAACCTGTGCGGGCAGCAGTCGCCTCCACTATGACGGCTTGAGGAGACGAGCATGTACCATCTTAGATTGACAGTGCACACTCCTCTCGTTATACCTGGCTACTTTCAAACTATTCCCGAAACGCGACTGTCACTTCACGGGTGTTACATTCGAAAGTGGTGGTACTACCCCAGGACGCCAGACTGGACAAATAACCATCATCAGTCTGCCTACCACTCTACATCAGGCGAGGCAGAGTGTTGTCATATACCAAGCTACAATAAAAAAGATCGTGAAAGAGAAACAATATCGTAGAGGTTCATTGTCTCTGCTTAACTTTATTGGGATGTCTGCGTGTATTATTATTATTATTTAATAACTAACAGTTAATACAGGGTGTATCGGGCAAAGTGTAAAAAATTTTAAGCGATGACTCAGTAAGTGATTCTGAGCAGAAATTCATTTAAAAAAATAAATACTTTTTTTATCCAAATGTCCACCTTTTCCTTGTAGAAACATACAACGCGTAATCGTTGTGTCGTCTGGCGGTGCATCAAACAAATGACCTTGCCTTTGATCGACGCCGACAACCTTTGCCGCCTCGCCTTTGATCTCGCGCCGACAAACCGTGTGCCGGCCCACCTGCAACGGCGGTTCACGTCGGCCGGTCCATTTATAGACCTTTTGTTTTTGTGATAATAACTTACACAAGAACTTTTATTTAGTAAATTTATTTTTTAAGGGGTGTTCATCCCTCATTTAATATTTACCTTAATTTTTTTACACGTTGCCTGATACACCCTGTATATTATCTAATGTCTGAAATCTAAATTTCAGTCAATAACTAATTCTAGTGATTTGATGTTGAAATCTTTGAAAACTTTATTCGGACTACATTTTCGAACTACCGATGAATTTCTTCGTTCGTTCTGAGTAATCCAATGTTTCGAATCGTCATCAGACGTTACCCAGGTAGACTTCTGACACATAATGCGTGGCGTGACATGTATACGTCACGCTGCGTCACGCATTGTACGTTTTCTATTTGACCTGATCATTAACCTTGAAAGGGACAACAATATGTTATTTCATCAACTTTTACAATTGAATTGGATCAAAATAAACACAATAAAAACAAGGTGTTTTTGTTGCGAAATTGTGTTACAAAATTTTTAAAGTGACATTCCGGAGATGAGAACCTTGGTCTTCTACTTTTTTTATTGTATAATAGCTCAGTATAATATGACAACACTCCTCTTGTTGTAAAGCTAGAGTGCGGTCCATTAACCGAAACAATTGCCACTACATATAAATTTCTACAGGCACGTGACGAATGTGCACTATCCAGGTTGACAGAGCACACCCCTCTTGTTATATTTGGTTACTTACGGGTGTTACATTCGAAAGTGGTAATCATACCCCAGGACGGTAGACTGGGCTAATAGCCATCATCAGTCTGCCTACCGCTCTTATTGATTTTTCTACTTTTTTTAATAAGAAGAGGTTTCTACATTTTTAAAAATAATTTAATTTATCAAGAAATAGTCTAGAAAGGATTTTTTATTGTAACTCGGCATGTGACAACACTCCGCCTGATGTAAAACTAGAGTGCGGTCCGTGAATGGAAACAACTGCTACTACAGAGAAACCAGTGCGGGCAGCAGTCGCCTCCACTATGCCGGCTTGAGGAGACGAGCATGTACCATTTTAGATTGACAGTGCACACTCCTCTCGTTATACCTGGCTACTTTCAAACTATTTCCGAAACGCGACAAGGTCACTTCACGGGTGTTACATTCGAAAGTGGTGGTACTACCCCAGGACGGCAGACTGGACAAATAACCATCATCAGTCTGCCTACCACTCTTTAATAGTGCCTATAGGCACTGAGCGACCAAAGTACATATAACAAAGTTACATTGGTACCGGTCAGAATTAGCGAGGTTCGAACACGGGTCTCATCGATCGTGAGTTCACGCGTCTTACCGCTAGACCACGGCCGCTCTAAATTTGTGTTTGTGTGTTGTTTTTTGAACATTATTCCATTCGAATAAGGGTGCAATTTCCGTGTCAATAACAATTATCTTTTAATTTCAGAAATGGTTGATAAAACATTGCTATCTGATGATACAAATAATGATGGTTTTATATCATACGCGGAATATAAAGCAGCGAGATTAAATAGAGATGTGTCAAGTCAAGCGCCGCTTGTATTTGATACAAACAATGTACCAATTTATTCAAATATTTCTTAATACATGGTTCTTTCAATTAGTTAAGCCATATCTGCGTTGTTATGTATATTATTAAGTACTTTCAGCAAAAGTAGCGCTGCAGCACTATACAATATTCGTCCAAGCTAACAAAAGCATGATACTCATCCCCTTTATTGTTAGCCAATTATGGATGTAAAGTTAATTGTGAACCAATTTCAATTGCCTAATGTTCAAGCTGCTGAAAATGAGCTAGTTGCACAAGTCCTTATTAAAATGCACAGGTATAAATAGTATTTAAGGTGATGCAGCTAACCTATTGCTTATTGTACTTACGTTTTCTTTAATGATTAGAGAAAGATATAATGAGAGCAAAAATGGGTGTAAAATTGTTTTAATAATCACATGTACGCGCGATACAAGCCATATTTATATATGAAAAAATAATAATACTTTTATATTAATCATTCGAACGCACAATTTAGTATTATTTAATTACTATTATTGAGGTTTTTATTATTGTGTTAATTATTGTTAATTTTAATATTTACTATTGTAAGTCATTCATTAAGTTATTGCACTTTTCTTTTTTACAATCACAACATTTTAAACTTTATTCAACTGTCTTTATTTTTTATATTTATTCAACCAACTTTATTTACGAATTTAAATTTTTTATTGATTTTAAAAAGTATCTTAAGGTTTAAGAAAGATGTTTTAAAAGTGAATTTCATACAAAGTTAAACCTGCCGCAAATGGTGTTTTACAATATGACGCTTTCTTGGAGTATTTGGCGGCACTTCACCCGGTCAAGTCACAATATAAGCGTTTTCACGGCGCGCGTGGGATAACCACAAAAAAACCCTTCTGTTGCCTCACATAGAGTGAATTTTAATGTTTTCACACTTACTCACATGCGTAGCATAAATTTACGCAAAATTACACCAATATTACACTATAATAACCACTAAACTAATTAAGGAAAGGGATAAAAAAAAACCCTCAACCTTCCCGGGCAAAAGCGCGCTAAACACTCCTAAAGAAGTATGTATTGTAAATTTAGTGAAAAATATCACTTTCAAACAAGCTATCACTTAGTGAACTCACTAAGGGACGACAATACTCCTAATATTGGCTGACTTTTTTATATGTAATTTTATGATAAAAGGTTTATGATGATTAAATGAGTGACGTATGTGCTGGTGATTTTGTATGTATGTAGATAGTTATTTATTATAAGAAAAAACCCTTTGAATATTTTTTTGGGTTTTACTTGATATTTTCAGGACACCCGTGATTAAGATATATCTTAAAATCTGCCTGATCTTTGACTATCGTTATTGTCTTTTAATATGCAGTGTTTTAATGACTATTGGTCTATCAATTGTGGACATTTTTGAACAATTTTATTAATCGTCACTGGGTCTGTAACAAAAATAATACTTTTTGATTTGTCGATCTACAGTGACGGTCGGTGGGCTGTATGTTGCTTACACATTTACTCGTAGACACACAAATAAATATAACTCTTACAATTTTCAATTTAATTTATTTAAAATATTTAAAAAATCCAATTCGTTTTAAAATAAAAAAGGCAATAAAATTTTATATGTATACATATTAGTTTTATTTACAAGTTTTCTTTCAATTTACTTACTTAAACTTAAATGTAAAATATGAGGAAGGTATGAGGTGGTTCAGTCATTTAGAAAGAATGGATGAAAGAAACTAAACAGATTTATCGCGCGAAAGTGGATGCAGAGCGAAAGGGGCGCCCTAGGAAGATCTTTATCGGGGAAATTGGTCAACTGCTCAGAAAGAGTCAGGTGAGGAGCACCCTCAACCGACATGCATGATACCACTTATGTAGAGAGAGAAGTCGCTCAATTTCTGCCTTCCCGGCCTGCTTGACCCTGACATGAGCGTGAGCTAAGTAAGTATGGATGTCAAATAAAAATATTTTTAAAATAAGTCTAAAATTAATTTTCTATTATAGCACGAGGAACAAGAAGTAGGTAGCCTTATAAACTTTATATTTACATCGTTCAAATAATATAAATTCTATTAAAGTTTTCATTCCCCACATAAATATCGTTTATCACAAGGCATGCCTCTTTCTCCCCAATTCGCTGCTTCACGAATATTATTGGCTATTTCTTCATATTGAGTTAGTCCTGTACTGTTTCTGAAATAATAATAAACACTGTCTTAAACTCAATGGAATCAAGAAAATATATTAGCGCCTCTTGGCCTTTGGCAACTTTTTTATATATTTAATAGAAGTAGGCGTTACTTTGCGGAAATCCATAACCAAATTATTTGAAAACACTATTTTGCATCTAATTTCCGCTTTTCCGAATTCACTAACATTGATTAGCGGAAATTAGTTGCAAAGTAGTGTTTTCAAATAATTTAACTTTTTTATAGTAACTCGGCACGTGATTACACTTCGCACATGCTTTAAGGATACAAATGTGTATTCCGTTGTTACATTCAAGTCGATCCTGGTACGCTACGTCACTTCATGAGTCACCAGGAAGGTCAACTACGGCAGGCCAGGCTGAGCCAATTTATTACCAAGATAACCTAATAAACAAGATAAGGGTGAATGTTGAATTGAAAATGCTGAAAAAAAAATTATCCTCACCCTTGGAAAAGTTTAGCTCCTTGTAATAGTAAATCAGCACCTGAAGAATACATTCCAGCTTGTTCTGGTCTCTTGCAGGAAAGCCTATATAAGCAGCCATAATCTTGATTCTGTTGTCCAGATAAATAGCTTAGATACATCAATATTTCATCCTCGGTTATGTATTGCGCGTTTTTATTTTCTGCAAAAATAATTTTATTTGATACACTAGATACCAGTAGATGAATTTTGAATATCTTTTAAGAGTTGGAAATTCAAAAAACAATTAAAATTAATTACGCTTCAATTATTTAAAGAGTGGTAGTCAGGCTATAGCTGTGGTGTCGTGCTGGGATAGTACCACCACTGCTTGTAGAAATTTCTCTGTGGTTCCTAGCTTCAGGCGGAGTAGTATAGTTGTAGTATACAGTGCTACATTAAAACCGATTCTCACTCGCGACAAGGTCACTTCACGGGCGTCAAAAGTGATGGTACTACCACAGGAAGCCAGACAGAGCAAATAACCGTCATCAGTCTCCCTATCACTCGTTTACGTCATTTTTTTAAATTGTAGCTGTAAAGCTAGAGTGCGGTCCATGAATGGAAACAACTGCTGCTACAGATAAATCTCTACAGGCAGTCGCCTCCACTATGGCGGCTTGAAGAGATGAGCATGTAGAATTCAGGTTGACAGTGCACACTCCTCTCGTTATACCTGGCTACTTTCAAACTATTTCCGAAACGCGACAAGGTCACTTCACGGGTGTTACGGGACGGTAGACTGGGCGAATAACCATTATCAGTCTGCCTACCACTCCTAAATAGTTTTATATAGTTTTAAAATATCTCTATCTGTAGAAAAAACACGGACGCATGGATTCATACAACAAAGTCTCAATAATCCTTTTCGAAAGGGATTACCTCTAAATTTTACTGGACACGGGAAATACATTAGCAAAATCTATTGGATTAAAAATGATGGTCAGCTTCCTGGCACGTGGCATTTATAAAGGAGACATCTGGTCAGCTAATGACCGTTATTTACTTGTAATAAGATTTAAAATGTATTTATTATTTATGTAGTTCCATGATAATAGACTATTTTCTTATTTAGACTTTATCTATATTTATTAATTTTTTTTATTTAATAACTGATGTAGTAATGACCTCATTTCACGCGGAGGCAACTGCTACCACAGAGAAATGTCTGCAGGCGGTCACCCCCCCTATACCGGCCGAGAAGTCGAATGTCCATTGATATGGCACACTTCTCTCTATATATAACGTTATGACGATACTCTTCAATGATCAGTGGACCACTAACTATATCAAGTTAAGCAATACAAAAGTGCTGTTCATACCGTCGATACTTCTCCCGTATCCATGACCTCCCTTCCAAGCTCCAGCTCCGAAGAAGCCAGCAGCTAGTATTAAAGCCTTTAATACGACGAGGATGACCAAGTTCGTTAGGTTCAAACTTAATACCTAAGATATATAAATAACAATATTATTTTAAAACTATTTAGAAACAGCAGGAAAAATATTGTTAATTTTTTTAAAGGAGAATGCCCATTCGCCTAAGAAAAATGGGCCTACAATTTTTTTCTCGAGTTTGTCGATAATTCTTAGTCAATTTTGTAAAAAAATAAATCTACTTCCTTATTACCAATCAGTTTTAGTTTTTTCACCTGGGTTACTGAGTAATTAGATGATTTCTGATGCAATACTTGAGATTATTATTATTTTTAATGCTTTAATAATTTATAATTGATGATATCTGTTTTTTATGTAATTAAACATTGTCTATTGATTGGTAAATGATGTATTGATATAATTAAAATTAATTATTAAAAAAATAAGATATAATTTTACAATATTGTTTTGTTACCAAACTATTAGGTATAAAATGGGCATTCGCCTTTACCTGTAAAAATAATTAAAGACAAAAAAAAAGTTAAATTTGTACGTATGTGCACGTTTAAGGATAATGTGCAATAAATGAAATTAAATATTACCAGAAAAACATTCCTTCATACACTGATCATCTAAATCGCAAGCTAAATATTAAATAGAACAATAAATATATAAATAATTAAATGCATCACATAAAAATTATTTTAGCACATAACTTCACAGATGTTAGAACGCGTCTTCACAAGCCGGCATAGCTGAGGCTATAATTTCCGCTAAATTAACGCTCTGTGCTAAAATAGATTATTAAAAATTTATTAATTTGTAAGCGTGCAAATATGGAAAGAGGTGCGATACGAACCTGCGTAATGCAGTCAAAACCAACCTGGCTGCTCCCTGTAGACCTCGCAATGAAATCCTTCGCCAAATTAGTCACCATCTGACCGCCAGTTCCACTGAAAAAGTTTCCAGCTGAACTTAAAAACGACGATCTTCCAAATTCACTTGTGTCGTTATCTGAACGATCAACTTCTGCACTTCCATAGTGTAGGTTAAATAACGATGCAGGTTTGGTTGGCAGTAATGCTTTATGATCGTAAACAACTTTCATTGGATACATTTTCTTCGCGTATTGCGGCGATGAATACGCTCCAGAATGATCGGCGTACACTAAACTACAAAATGAGGCAATTATAAACACGCGCGAAATTTTTGCCATGTTGTCTTTCGAAGACTGTTTTCTTTAACGTTAGGAATGAGACTGATTGTTATTTGCAGGAACAGGTAGTCAAATTTACAATGGACAATAAGGTAAGAACACGATAAGGTTTATGCGGCGCCATACTTCTTGTATGCCATTTTTATCTCCTCTGAGTGCTTTTGTTTGTTGCACGCACGATGACTTCTCTAATGGTTCAATTATTATTGCTTTGTAGTGGCAGTGTTACATATTTTGTGTATGCGTAAGCAATTTTTTACATCCGAATTCTATGTAACGTAAAACTAAATAACGGGTATTTTTAAAACAAAACATTTTTTTAAATAAGTGGTTCTAGGAAGACAGTCATTATCGTGTTAATTTCTACCGAGTAATAGGTACCTACCCCAGTAATACTGTTTTACTGATTGTTTTCTTATTTATTTTATATAGTAGTCGGACAATTGTGATCACATTCCGTAGCTAAAGTGCGGGACACGAACGGTTATAACTACTAGTTGTCACAGAGAAATATTCGCAGGCAGCACAGATTTCTCTTTCATTTTAATTAAATTCACGTTTCAGGGTCAGTTTGAAAGTAGGTATAACGAGAGGAATGTACACTGTTCACCGGGATAGTGCACATTCGTCTATTCAAGCCGGCATAGCGGAGGGGACTGCTGTCTACAGAAACCCGACCGTTTTTACGACCCGAGCTTTAATATCAGGCCGATATTAAAAGTCGGTATGTGCCGAGTAAAAATTAATTAATAATCAGTTAAAAAATACTACAGTAAAACTTTTTTAAGTAATTTTTATTTATTTATTTATTTATATACAGTAATATAATATTATTACGAAATAATGTACGGCAACGTTAACAATGTAGGAAGGAGGTGACAATGATAAACTTAGCGGAACATCTTTGTTTGTACTTAGAATATATCAATTGTGTTCCGTAACATCATAACTGGGGCGATGACATGTTTTTATTTTTGAATATGACATAACTATTACACGATATAACTTACTTTTGACCTAAATTATTATTTCTTTCTTTTTTTACAACGAAGTTACGAGTTACATTCAGCATGTTATAAGTAAGAGCTAATAGATAGGGTTCATAACTCCCCTGCCACGAAGAAGCTTCTGTAGGCAACAGTCGCTTCCACTGTGCTAGTTTAAGTAGACGAATGTGCACCATCCAGATTGGCACTTGTATCCAGTGCCGGATTAAGCTAGCGCGGGGCCTGTAGCAAATTCTGTCAAGGGGCCCCTGGGTTTGCTTTAGGTTCTCAAGTTTAGGGTATTAAATAAGTGGAAGTGAAGCATAGCCTAAGGAGCTTCGTGTTTAAGGCATGCATGATATTTTACGGCCCTATCTAAATTAATTTTTTTTTATTACGGTCAGACAGGCGTTGGAGCGCGGGGCCCCCAAATTCGCGGGGCCTGTAGCATTTGCTACTCTTGCTACGTGGCTAATACGGCACTGCTTGTATCTCCTGGTTTTATTAACAACAGATTTTGTTTATTTTGTCCTCTCACTCTCAAATTGCCTTGCACTTTCCATGTTCTTCTTGCCGTAGAAAACAACAAAGCTTATGATTTTCCAGTTAAACTATGAATAAAATTATCATAATTTTCTTATTTTCAATTGCATCGACAATAGCGTATTACGTTAACTTGATTTATTTACATACGTTTTTCTTTATACATTTGCAAAAGATTTTTACAATACAATTGTCACGCCTTTTTCCCACAGGGATAGGCAGCACCCTCGCTTCCTTCACATCCACAATTCTCTTCATGCACGCCCGACGGTTATGGGCACTAGGCAGCCCAGCTTTCATGAGGATGTCTCCGATTTGATCGGAAAACACCCTTCTGGGTCTGCTTTGTTTAAAGCATCCATTCAAATCAGATTTATATTTCTTTCGTCAATCTCCTTTCATTCATCCTTTCCAAGTGCCCAAACCAAAGCATTCCTTTCTCAATCCACATCACTACATCATCTTTCAAACCACATCTATCGCGCACAACACTATTCCTCATTCTAGATAGATTTTTACAATAAACAATAATAATAATAAAGTTAACATTTTGGAGCGGGCGTCGTCTAGCGGTAGAAGGCATGAACTCGCGTCCTTAGGACCCGTGTTCCAATCTCTCTAAATTTTGACCGGTACCAATAATATTAGGTATTAATTAATTAGTGGTGGACAGAATGATTATGGTTATTTTCCCAGTCTGATGTTTCAAGTGAAACCTGTAGAGCGACCTTTCGTATGAGCTTCAAAGAAGCTGGGTATAATGAATATCAATTGGACAGTGCATATACGTGTTCTAAAAACAGCATAGCGGAGGCGACTACTGCCAGCAGACATTACTCGTAGTAGCAGTTGTCTCTGTAGTGACACATTGTAAAATTTTAAAACTTAATCTTAATAAATCGTCCTCATGTTAGATGTTGATTTAAAATAATTTAAATGTCGACAATTTAATTATAAGTATATATTTATTACTTTAAAAAAATTATTGTAGGTTTCAAGAAAAAAAGAATATACGCCATCTACTGTTGAAGATTGAAATTTTGATCTGTACACACGAGCATATCAATACTACAAAGACCCGGTAGATGTCTCTCTTAATTTAGTAGGACATTAGTTTAAGTTCCATGCTACGTTAATAGATGGCGCTGCAACAGTTTAGTATTAACCCGAATCACTTATCACTTTCAGATGTTTTATAATAATAGAAAATCAAGTTTTATGACTTTTTGGAGAACGAGATGATGCGAGTTACCGATAGATAGATATCTATGTAAAATTGTAGCCTAAAAAGAATTTTCCTTGCCAATTTCACAAAATTGTGTCATGCGTGCGAAATATTGCGAATCCTGTACGTAGCAGTATGATGTGTGTTTATTTATTTAGATTCCACGTGCACAATAATACAAAAAAATAAATAAAAATATAAACTTAATGATTAACAGTAGTGTAAAATTGCATTTCACCATCATCCTCGTTGGTTCGCGAGCGCGTGAGAGCGGTGAAAATGTTTTGGTACAAGAAAGTGAAACCGGGTAGCCAGCCTTGACCGTCACGCCGATGTAACATAAGAAGGCATGCAGTAGATTTGGAATTATAAATTTTACAAATATTAAATTGTGTACATTTCTTATTTATCTATATTGAGTAATATGAGTCGTTTTGGCTTTTTTAATTACCATTTATATCGTGCGATCTACAAGCGGAGACGACTGCTACTACAGAGAAACAGCAGTTATCTCTGGTATGCAGGCTTGATGGTTAATGGTACCTGCATTATCTAGAATCTAGATTGACAGTGCACAATCCGCAGTCTACTTTGTTTATAATTTTTTTTATTGTAGCTCGGCATGTGGCAACACTCAGCCTAATATAAAGCTAGAGCGCGGTCCATGAATGGAAACAACTGCTACCCCAGAGAAATCTCTACGAGCAGCAGTCGTCTCCACTATGCCGGCTTGAGGAGACGCGCCTGTACCATCTAGATTGACAGTGCACACTCCTCTCGTTATACCTGGCTACTTTCAAATTATTCCCGAAACGCGACAAGGTCACTTCACGGGTATTACATTCGAAAGTGGTGGTACTACCCCAGGACGGCAGACTGGGCTAATAACCATTATCAGTCTGCCTACCATTCTTTAATAGTGCCTATAGGCACTGAGCGACCAAAGTACATATAACAAAGTTACATTGGAACCGGTCAGAATTAGCGAGCTTCGAATATAGTATGTTTATTATTAAATAGTGTATATGTGTAATATAGCGTTTAGAATAAAAGTAGCAGGTTTACTATTTGTAAAAATAAATAAATTGAAACCTCTCTAATTCCTTCGTTGTTCAATTGTAAAGAACGTTTTGGGCAAACCGCAATGAAAGTACAACTCTATTGCTCTTATAAAACTGATGGTCGACCATTATGCTTTCAAACTGCGAAACGTGACGCAATTCTATTCGACAAATGCAACTGTATGGAACGTAAACAACAAGCTTACTTACGACTTCCGACTACTTTTAGTAATGCATGCAACATTAAAGAGTGGTAGGCAGACTGGTGATGGTTATTAGCCCAGTCTGCCGACCTGGGGCAGTACCACCACTTTCGAATGTAACACCCATGTCGCTTTTCGGGAATAGTTTGAAAGTAGCCAGGTATAACGAGAGGAGTGTGCACTGTCAATCTAGATGGTACATGCTCGTCTCCTCAAGCCGGCATAGTGGAGGCGACTGCTGCCCGCACAGGATTCTCTGTAGTAGCAGTTGTTTCCATTCATGGACCGCACTCTAGCCGCATGTTGTAGGCGGATTGTTGTCATATGCTGAGCTGCAATTAAAAAACCTATTATGTAACCGTTTATTATTTTTCTGCATTGTATAATATTATATAATAGTCCGTAATTTTGTATACGCATAGTCAATATTATGGGTTTAACTTGAGAAATGATGGATTCTCCATACACGATCTCATCTCCTATTTTACCCCCACGAGGGATGATTTTGCAAAAATATTGAAACACATAATTCTTCATATCTTACATTAAACTATATGAGCTTATATCTATATGAATTTTCATCCCCCTAACTAAATATAAACCTTACCCCACACAAACGTTCACCCCCTTTTTCAAGGCCTCATTTTTTCTTTTTAGCCGTGAAAAGGAATAAACAGACCTAGTTACTTTCATATTTACACATTAGTTGATATTACTGGGCCTAACTTTTTTTTTTATTTTTTTATTGTAGCTCGACATGTGACAACACTCCGCCTGATGTAAAGCTAGAGTGCGGTCCATGAATGGAAACAACTGCTACCACAGAGAAATCTCTACGGGCTGCAGTCGCCTCCACTATGCCGGCTTGAGGAGACGAGCATGTACCATCTAGATTGACAGTGCACACTCCTCTTTTATACCTGGCTACTTTCAAACTATCCCCGAAACGCGACAAGGTCACTTCACGGGTGTTACATTCGAAAGTGGTGGTGGTGGGCCCCAGGACGACAGACTGGACAAATAACCATCATCAGTCTGCCTACCACTCTTTAATAGTGCCTATAGGCACTGAGCGACCAAAGTACATATAACACAGTTACATTGGTACCGGTCTTTAGCGAGGTTCGAACACGGGTCTCATTGATCGTGAGTTCACGCGTCTTACCGCTAGACCACGGCCGCTCTGATTAAAAATCTACTTTTTTATAGTAACTCTACACGTTAAACTAAACCGTTTAACCTAACCAAAGCTATCCAAACAAGATGATAATGAATACTAGGATCTGCATGCAGTAGTCAGTACATTCCTCTCATAACCTGGCTACTGTCAAGATGACTCTAAAAGGGACTGCGAGTAAGTCACTTACGGGTGTTACACCTGAAAGTGGTGGTAATATCTCAGGAAGGCAAACGTGGTTAATGAGCATCATTAATCTGCCTGAACATTGGGTTAAAGTTTGGAGTCCCAAAGTTATTTCTCACTTTACGGCTTCACAAATCTGTTTGTGCTTTCTCGGTTATGAAATTAGATTTGTTGACAGATTTCTAAGTGATTTTTTACGCTTTCTTTTATTTGATATTAAGTGAAATATTTGTTAGGTAAGTAGCGTTTGACGTATTTTTATTGGTGTTACAAGAGGTTTTGTCGTTTTCTTCTTTTATTTTAAAATTTTTCGTTAAATTTCTTTTGTGAATTGTGTAACGTAGTTAGTTATTATATTATTATAAACATTTTAGTATGCTTACTTTAATTCTTATTATTTCTGTGGCGAAATGTTGAAACAATACTTAAGTCACTTTTGGAGTCATGAAAGCTAGCCACCTGATAACTCCCAGGAAGGCCAGGAGACTTTTCATGTCCCTGAGTATCTTCAGAAGTGCCCTCTTCTCGAATTGAAGCCTTATAATTAGGAAAGGATCGAATAAGGTGCTTAGTTACTGAAATTTTTATATACCCAATAGGTTAACTTAAAACCAAAAACCCTAAAAACAGAAGCTAATGGGACTCGCCTGTGTAACAACACCTACGAGTGTATTACCATATTGTGCTGTCTTTCCAGGTATAGCGTGAGGTGTGTGCACTATCAATCTAGATGGTGCATACGCGTCTCCTCAGGCCGGCATAGCGGAGGCGACTGTTGCCCGTAGAAATTTATCTGTAATAGCAGTTGTTTCCGTTCATGGACCGCACTCTGGCTTCTTCTAAAGGAGAAAAGAGATACAGAATAAGGGATAGAGGTCACGAATAATGATTACGTACATAAATATAACGTATCCTATTTTTAGATCTAAGTTTGTTAGGAAAAGATATTATGAGCACGTCTGATGATTGATTACCTCCACCACTATTACCAAACATTAGTCCACATTAGTTTCTTTAAGTACTGATAATCAAATCTACCTATTTTTTATATTAGGGCAGCAAGTGACCACACTGTCTGTTATTAACCGAGCCAGAGTGCGGTCAATGAGTGGAGACACCTCCACTATGCCGGTTTTAGGTGATGTGTGTCCAGGTTCAAGTCAGCAAAACAACTACAATGTTTTCAGTAAGTTTACATAATAATAATACATTAAATTTATCCGTTCTAGAAAGATAACATAATAAAAGATAATATAATCGTATAAAATGTGGTGAAAACCATTGGCTAGAACTAATATGAGTTAGACACCAGAGTTGTTGTAAAAGTTGTGCCAATTAGTCCAATTGTGATGGAGGTTAAGATAGAGATAATAAGTAGGTGCCCGCTATTATAGAGAGAGTGGGATGTGAACCGATTTCTGGGGCAAATAGTACAAACTTGAACTTTCCAAATGAAGGGAAACTAAATTTATAGTACCTTATAGACAATACCCGCGAATACAATGTATCGCTTTAATTTCGAATAGAAGGCAAAGTTTGCTTAAACGATAATTGTGTATTAAGAAACTAAAGTTTACGAATGATTTATGTTTTATTTAAAATATCTATTCTAAGATTTTAACACAATAAAAACAGTAGTCGTAAGCATATAAAATCAAAGCGAAAGTAGAGAAAAATTCGTCTTAATGACAAGAGCAAATGTTGTGGTAGGATATGAAACTCTTTTACTTGTTGCCCAAAGAGAAAACGCTCCATAAAAGAAAAACAATTTCTCCTGAGCATAGGTCACGGGCTTGAGACGCGATAGTCTATTAAGATAGTCTCTTACGAACGACAATCGCCAACGTAATTATCTCGCTCGTTCGTCGTGACCAAACTGAAATTACTGCTGCATTAGAACGCAGAGAGGGCGGCGAGCCTCTTATGCATCCACTATCAAAACTAAACTATATCAGTGGGTTGCTGTCGGCGCCGCAGTTCAGTCCTCGCGTGCTCGCGCGCAAACTCGCGCTACTCCAACAAAAGTGAAAATGCTCTTAACGAAAATGATAGTGTTTGTGCTTTGTGTGATTACCGGCGCGACTTTAGCTCGTAATAACCACGACCAAACACAAATTGAGAAATATTCTAATAGCGGTAAAACAAAAAAGTATCAATTGGAAGTACCGGGAAAGGATCCGATTACAATTATCGAAACTGAACCACCAACAAATGGCCCATCAGAATGGGTTGATATTTCACTCGGAGTTGACAGAGATAAAGATAGTATGGAGGTTAAAAACTTAATGACCGACATAATCCACGATGAGAATAGCCATAAATCCAGGTGCTACGGGCCTTCCTGTCAAGAAGGATTCGATGATTCGGTCGGTCCACAAGGAAATTTAGAAGAATTTATAGCTGATCATGCCGATATGGGGAAGGATTATAGGGTTTACTCAAAAGATCGATTAGAAGCGATAAATGATTTGGCTGCTAAACTGAAAAAAGATAAATTAAAGGCAGACCGCTACTCATCATATGAGAATGCAGATTATGATGATGAGAATAATGGGAACAGTGAAAATGTTTATACCGCATGGAACAGATTAAAAGTGAAACAACATAAACATCCCTATGACGATAAAGATGGATGGGTAACTTTGGAACCTGTCGCATGGTCCACCAGCAAGATATCCAAGTGGAAACCAAATATCAAGAAGTATAAACCGTCGCAATTCAACGATGATAATTATTCAAATGAAGATAAATATGTTTCATATCAGGGATCCAATAATCCATTTAAGAGACCGACAGTTACAAGACCAACATACATAAATAATAAGCTTCATATGCCACCGACATCTTCAGACTGGGAATCCGAAATGCCATCGAGACCATCTTTTAATAAGCCATCCTACAACTATCCGTCTTCTTGGAAACCTGACGAGGGTAGACGACCACCGAAACCTAATTGCGATCATGATGAAAATTACCACTCCGATGACGCAGCTTATTATGGAATGTCGGATTCAGTGGTAACAGATGGACGTCCAACTCACTTTCCATACGAGTACGAAGCACTGAAGCGTCCATTACGTCGCCCGACTCAAGTGGTATATGCTGGATCTCCAGAATTCGAAAATCATCGCGGACATAGACCACCTAATGGTGATGGACAATGGGTGTTATTATCTACGACAAAAGGTTACAAAAATAAGAAGCGTCAACGATCCATGTCTTTGGACGACCCGTTAACTATTACATCACATCAAGCAGTAGCGTTAACTGTACTTCCCATAGATGACGACCATACAAATATGACAACGTCCCATGGCGGTTTATTAGAAGTTGAAAGAAGTTTTAAAACTGTAGAAGAATCTAAACGTGATTTGGATAAGCAGAATAATCATGAAGACGCTCCTTCTGCGAATATTATGAGACCAGCCGTGAGTCAAGCTAATAAAGTTGTAAGGAAGAGGATATTCTCTAATGCTGGTCCTGATGGAGCTACAGTTTTAGCAGCTGTCGGCGCTGGTATGGTGCCAGCTACAATGGCTATGGTTGTTCCTATGATGTTAGGCAGAAGAAGAAGAGATCTCAGAGACAAAATAAAAGAAATTCAATTAAATAACTATAAGTTCGATTAATTTTATTTAACTTTAGTTTAAGGTTTAATTTATTATTATTTTTAAGAAATATTTATTAAGTTTTGTATAAATGAACTGTGATTGTTTTTTTTTATAATTTTGATATTTAAATAATACAACATTTTAATTATTCTTTTTTATTTTATTATTTTTTTAATATGAATTATAAACTTCTCCGGGATGACTGTAAATGTTACCAGTTCTAATTGCTTCCATTAAATATTTCACACCAAATAAACATATTATTAGAATAACTGTAACAAAGAAAAAGAAATGCATTAATAAATATCGAAGTTTTCAAAATATAGTGATATTGTTTTTCAGCGATCTTTTTTTTAAAGTTTTATATGGTGTATTTGCCAGTGTCAAAGTAAATATTTTTGCATCAAGTTAATAATAACATTGTGCATCACGAGTCATTCATTCATCACACCAAGTCAGGTCAAGTCTCAGTCAAGTCAAAAATTGTTCCAGTAAAGTGGTAGAATCTTTACTGAAACTTTCTAGGGAGTTTTGGAGGGAAAATGGAAACACAGGTTCTCTTCTTTTGAATTGTTTGCCCACACTCACGCACGTTCACGAACACTTAATGGTTACTAATCCACCATTATTACACATTAACACTCGAGGAAACACAAGTTTAGGAAAATAATTCAAAACAGACAACCTGCCGTCTCAAGATGGCCGTCAAAACTCCAGCGCTCTTTAATCCTTGGCGTTTCTCTCTTATCCGAGAGCGGGCGCCGCGCTGCCTTCCTTTTACGAGTATCACTAACTCAGCACTGGATATTTAAAAATTGTTCGTAATCAATACTAAATGAATGTAATTCTTTTTTAATACAAGCGTATATCTTGTGACGCCTTCAGAATATACCATTACTCTCAGATATATTATATGTAGAATCCTGAATACCAAGAAACCGTATGGTTCTCAAACTTTGGGAAAAAAATAATATTTAAAAAAACTTACCATCAAAAAGCACAATAAGACCTAATTGTATAAAACCATTCGAAGTCGCTTCCCATACAATTAAACCAACAGTCAGAAATAAATGGAAGAAACTGTATACGAAAAATGTTGATACTAAACAACGGTTTACCTAAAAAAATAATAATTGGTAACTAACTAATTACGGATAAAATGAAATACTGCACAAAGATTTGGAGCGATTGTATGACAGTACTCTACAGTAGCATCATTAATAATATAGAGGTACTTAAGTAGAGGTACCATTATCAGGGCTAGTTCTTGAAGCTAGCGCTATTAAGCTTTTCAAATTCAAATTTAAATTCAAATTCAAATCTCGTGTTCAAAATTTAAAAAAATATTTATTGTATATCACAATTTCGTGTGATCTAGCTAAATATAAAGTTTTATAATATAATTTTAAAGCCTAAAATGCAATGTAATAACGCTCCCAACGTGACGCAAGAGAATAGATGACCGCAGTCACTTTTAGGTTCTCTTTAGACTTGACGGCAACATTGTCAAATCGTTTAAAGCGGCCTACGCTTTTTCATGTCAACTGTATGAAGTTTGCACCTTTAGCATACATATATCTCTATGCTAAAATGTAGTTTTCAGCCTTAAATAATTGGGACATAAAAACATATGACGTCATAAAGTCGCCTTTAGTTTACCTTTATTCCTATTTAACGGCGAAAATAGGCCAAAATAAATAGATAATCTGCCGTCCTGGGGTAGTATCACCACTTTCGAATTTACATTACCACCCGTAAAGTGACTATATCGCGTTTCAGGATCAGTTTGAAAAAGCCAGGTATATCTTAAAGGAGTGTATGTACCATCAATCTGGATGGTATAGCAGCATAACGGCGGCGACTGCTGCCTGTAGAAATTTTTCTGTGGTAGCAGTTGTTTCCGTTCATGGACTACACTTTACATCCATCTGAGAGTTGTCATATGTCGAACTATAATTTAAAAAAGACAGATAAATTGTAACTTACCTGATGAACACCAAGAATATAAATAGCACTAAAAATAAGCATTATTAAACCTATTACAATATAAGTTAAATAATAAATCATGGAAATGTTAGCAACAAGTGCGTTTTTGTTTTTGCCGAATAAACTTTCCAAATGTTCCCAATTTCCAAACTTTTCATCTTGAGCAAATTCTTCGACTGGCTTTATACTTAATCCCAATTCGTATAAGTGAAATGCTGCTACTGCGACTGATATGAGCTGGAATATAAATAAAATTTGATTACATAAGACTCATAGCTCAAGAGCAGATTATTAAGTAGAATTCTATGAATATTTTATAATTTATTTTGGTTCAAAAGCACTCGAGATTCATTCATTCAACCCAAGCGTACAAAAATTCTATAGGTACCGCTTTACACTCAGTAACACCTATGATAAGATATAATGATTGGATATAATAGTCAACCGGGACGGTGCCGGAATAATGGTTGCGGATGCTGATAGTTGTGGTAACATGCATCTCTGCTCCTGGATCGCACCGTAGCTTTCTCCATGCAGGTTGGCAGTGCCTCTTCTCGTTATGCTCGGGTACTTCTTTGATGATCCCGAGTTCATGAGTGTTACGCGAATCGCCTAACAACCTTGGTAGGTACCAATATAACTTGTTATATTATGTACTTTGGTCTCTAAGTACTAAGTATTAGCCAGCTAAAGTATAGTAGTAGGTATATTTAAAAAAGTGTAAACTCCTGACATTTTACTATAGCAAATATCTATTTCCAACTACGAGTAAAGTAGATTTCAGGCGGTATTATCACTAAAAATGTAAATTCCAACATGTTCAATATTCAGGAAACGGAAATTCATTTTCGGGAAACGTTTGAGAACATGTTTTTCCGGTTTATTTTTATACCATTGAAATTATTTACTATTATTATTATTGTAAGGTGTTCTTTGTAATAGCATAATCTCTGCTTATCCTAATAGGTTACTTACAATGAATGTGTTAATATGTTTTTATAGAGCTAGTTCTATTTTCATACATATATTTAGAATTTTATTTATTTCTTATTAAGCTACTCCTTGTATCACAGGCACTTAACGACCAAAGTACATGCAAAATAGTTACATTGGTACCGGTCAGAATTTAGCGAATTTTGAACACGGGTCTCATCTATAGTGAGTTCATTCGCTTTACTGCTAGACCACGTGGGTTCTATATTATTTATATAATAATTAATTGGATACTTACAATAAGAATATATCCAAATATCAAATTCCCTATCCTCAAAGGGAAACAAAATAGGAATTTTCTGCTCATCTTATTAACATTCGGGCATCTGGAAAATACATTAATTAATAAGTTACTACGGTACAAACAAAATAATATAAAAATATTACAAATTAGTCGTTATTACTATAAGGATAATGAGATATTTGCAATTATGACGAAAATTGATCGGAAAAAAATCAACAGAAAGAAGATGGAATAGAGGAATTTCGATGCGGTCACGTGATGCGTAATGATGAGTTTTGTCATAATTTAGCAATAAAAATTAATATGCAATTTCAATAAGCTAATGTTTCATACAATGAATAAAATACATTTAATTGTTAAGTGAAAGGAATACAGATAAAAATAAAAGAGACGGGACTTTCTGCAATTGTATCAATAGCAGTTGCAGTGTCGTTAAAATAACTGTAAGTTCAATATTTAATAATGAATTTATTATTACTGCAGACACATTCCTCTGTCATGGTTTTTCCCACAAAAATATTTATAAACAATGTGGTTTTGGTATAGCGGTGGGTTTTCTAGCACTAGGTATAAGCTGTTAGGATGAACGACGCGGACGTAAGGGTGTCCCGTATAAATCAATCGATATAATATATGTAATAGGTAATAATAAAAAAATTACACGACGAATTGATAACCTCCTCCTTTTGAAGTCGGTTAATAAAGTAGTTTATTTAATTAATTCATGCAACGCTGTTGATTTAGCCACGTGTTCTTTTATTAGAATCGAGCCGACCTTTTTCCTTTCAATGTAAAGTTTGTTAATAAAAAGGACCGTGTCGGGTCATGAATCGCAGTTTTAATGCTCTGTGCACTCAGCCATGATATTGTCGATGTGTCTACCTATATTGTGATATAGGAATTAGATTTTTAAAGCCCGAGTGTTAAAAGCCATTCTTCTATGAAATAAGTTTGATATATCAAATAAAAAGAATAGTAGAATTTATATAGTAGTAGTAAAGTTCATATAATAATAATAACATAATAGCTAAAATATAATAACAGAAAGTAAACTGCTGCTTTTGTGAATACAGTTTCTTATTGGTTATCAAAACTAGAATAAATGAAATGGAATAGAAATGGAGAATGCCCATTTTTGGGCCCACTTGATACCTAATAGTTTGATAACAAAACAATATTCTAAAATAATATCTTATTTTTTTATTAATTAGTTTTAATTATATTAACACATCATTTACCAAACCATTGACAATGTTTAATTGCATAAAAACAGATATCATCAATTATAATTAAAACATTTAAAATAATAATAACCTCAAATATTGCATCAGAAAACATCTAATTACTCAATAACTCGGGTGAAAAGAATATTCGAGAATTATCCCTCTACAGCGCTACAGCGCTTTATATAATAATCGAGTTGAGCTTATGAGCAGCATAAGACTTCATTACAATTTCATTACCTATGCTTAATTTATCTGTAACAATATACCTATGCGTTTTGAAGATGATACTGATTTATAGTTTGGTTACTCATAAATATTGAACCATATATTTATTCGCGCTATAGGCGCTAGCAGAGGCCAATTAGTAATCTATGAATTGAACTTTGACTTTTATTGATGAGACGAAAAAGATCAACTTATGTTCAACCTTGTTCTAATACTTTTAACAAAATAATGTGGGAGTATTGGAGGGGTTTCGTAATGAGAACTATTAAATTTCCCCTACTAGGTATATAGGATGTTTCTTCTATATAACACTGATATACAGAGTGTCTCGTACCTTAAGTTGTGTACCGATGTATTTCTTTTAACTCCATAACTATACAGGGTGTATCGGGCAACGTGTAAAAAATTTCAAGCGATGACTCAGTAAGTGATTCTGAGTAGAGATTAATTTACAAAATAAATACTTTTTTTTTATCCAAATGTCCACCTTTTCCTTGTAGAAATATACATACGAGTAATTTGCTACAAACACGTGTAATCATTGTGTCGGCCGGCGGTGCATAAAACGAATGACCTTGCCTTTGATCGACGCCGACAACCTTTGCCGCCTCGCCTTTGATCTCGCGCCGACAAACCAGGTGCCGGCCCACCTGCAACGACTATGCTGTCAGTCGCCGAATGGCCGCGTAACTGTGTACACGTGCGCGTATTCGTAAGATTTGCGGTGAATGCGAAATAACACTGACGCGACAATGTCACTTTCGAACATTGAACTTTGTGATCGTTCTTTTGTGTGGAGAAAGTGGTGGAAATTTAAGTGCTGCCTTATGTTTGTGAAAAGAACGGTATCCTACACGATTCCGTACGACGCGTATTAAGAATTGTTCAAAATCTTGCGTGGAGGTTATTACGTGGGCAAGACCTACACCCGTATAAGCTCGCATTACATTTTGCGAGTGGCCATCTCGCTCCCTAGACTTAACGCCCTGTGATATTTAATTATGGGGAGACATAAAGCGGCGCGTGTATTCTGACAGAGACGGTGAGGTCAACGACCGCGGTGAACTTCGTAGGCGGATTGAAGGTAAAGTACCTAATCATTGTGTTAATAAGTCAATTATACTAAAACACTTTTGTTCTACTACTTTCTCAATAAATTATTTTTTATGACCGCTGTACTTTCGTAGTTTCGTAACGCTCGATGTCCACGTCGGCCGGTCCATTTATAGACATTTTGTTTCTGTGATAATACCATACACGAGAACTTTTATTTAGTAAATTTATTTTTTGAGGGGTGTTCACCACTCACTTAATATCTACCTTAATTTTTTTACACGATGCCTGATACACCCTGTATATCTAGTTGTAAATGGTTAAGAGCTCAAATGCTATTTAATAATTAAGTAAAAATTCATAGAATTATCGATAATTACAAAATAGGTACTCATATAGATTTCAGTATTTTCTCAGATTTTTCGCGAACATGTTTTTTTTTCATTATAATACAATTGAATCAACTTTTCGTCGAGACCACGATTGCTGCAAAGTCACGATGACAAAGAACACGTCGTCGTATCAAATTAATCTAAACAAAAACTATAGTAGGCTACACAAAATATTTTATTCAGTTAACATATAGATTTTATTATAAAATGCTATCAAATGGAAGTATTACAGCCTGTATAATATGTAAGTACTATAGCAATACATATCTAAACTAGTCTAACCAGACATTTAAATGCAGTGATGTCACCGCGTACGAGTCAAGCGTATCAATTGTCTCATTATATGAAGGTTCACTGAATAAGTACTAGTTACTATTCAATTAAAACAAACATCGATTGGGTATGCTTTCCTCGTCCTAACTCTTGTTTTGTATATAGTAAATACATACTGTTATTATAAGTAGTAAAGTTCGCGAATGTGTATTAAATTACGCGAATTAAATTAAGAGAGATCAAGATTTTATTTTATTTGTATTTTTTTAAGCTCAACATATGACAACACTCTGATGTGAAGCTAGAGTGCGGTTCATGAACAGAAACAACTGCTACTACAGAGAAATCTTGTCGCCTCCTCTATGCCGGCTTTTGGAGACGATTATGCACCATCTAGAATCTAGATTGACAGTGCACACTCCTCTCGCAATACCTGGCTACTTTCCCGAACGACAACTTCACGAGTGTCACATTCGAAAGTGGCGGTACTGCCCCAGGACGGGAGGCTAGACTAATAACCATCATCAGTCTGCCTACCACTCTTTTATGCAGTTTACTATCGTATTTATTTTGATTATGATTATACATTTTAATCAGACGTTTCGATGCGAGCTCGTTACGTATAAAGCTTTCGAAGTGTCGAAAAAATTTAATAAAATAAACACGTTAGTAAGTCGCATAAAGTATTTTTTTACTGCGTTATATCTGAGTATGTTTTGTTTCGTATATGCAAATAAGTAGAAATGTAGAGGGAATTAGGGCAATTTGATCCTTTATTTTATTAGTATTGATTTTATAAGTTTGAATAATAATGCGTCAATGTGCCCCACTTTCCCCTAAGATTCCATGAATAGAATGAATAACGTGTGAATATCATCTTTAATTAATTATAATGTTTGTAATTAACGTTAAATACAGTTGTTTCCCACGCTTATCTTTCTATTGTGTACCCACACGTAGCTACTTTGGATAAAGAGCAAATTTTGACATCCACGTTTGTTTCACAAAGGCTGACAAAGGATGATAACAGAGGTCTTTGAACTTTAAAATGTTAAGATTAGGTTCGGAAAAATAATTTAAACTTTTGTTTCAGTACTAAGAGTCCCTCTCTCTAATGTTTTATTATTAGAAGCAACTTATAATGACGAAGGTAAAGATGATAACGGAGTTGATAAGCAAATGATTTAAAAACAATATTTTTTTTACAGTAGCTCAGCATGTGACTACACTATTAAAGTATGGTCTAACTACACTCTGATGTTAAGTTCAAATACGGTCTATAACCGGAAACAACTGCTACCCTATCGCACAAAAATGTCGGCAGACAAGAATTGCCTACGCTATGCCGCTTTGGGGATACGAAAGTGCACCATCTATTGACAGGATATACTTTATTATATTAATATTAGTCATATAATATTAGTTAAACTTTCTAAATACGTGCGATAATGCGACTCGATTAATTTATTCAATAAATTAAGAACTTAAAAAAAGTAATTTAAAAATAAAATAGTTATAAAAAAAAAAAAAGTTAAAACTTACCCAAATTAATTTTCAATCACTGCTCTTTACTTCTAAATGATATTTTTAATTAAAAAATCCAGTAATATCACATCACAATTCCAAAAGATTGATTTTCTTCAATTTTTAAAGTGTTAATAAATTTTCCATTGCAATCACGAGACTAATCCCCATAAAAGTATTTATTAATATTGTGTGATTAGAACAATTATTGTTGATTTTTTGTATAAGTGTAGGAATGCGCCCGCGTCGTCGTTCGCAATGCCACTGGTGTAGTGAAGATTTGCCGTACGTGATTACGTCACAAGGCCAACGGGGACTCACTGACTTTGAATTTGAATACTTAGATGAATTAATGATTACCGTGCAAGGCCGGTTTCTGACATAATCTTCTAGTTTTTTGGAACAATCTTAATCCAATAGAGTAACGTTTTTGTTTGCATTAGATTTGGACTGAATCCAATAAGCTTAATATAAAATATTTCTCTTCACTTGTTAATCTTTTGTTTATTATTGTTGTTGTAATGTCTGTACTAAGCCAGTGCTTGTATCCCAGCCACTGTTTATTAAAAAAGTAGTTTTCGCCCTCAAATTCATATGCGTATAACTAATATTTTACGTTTAACATTCCCCATACAAACTTTCAGCCCCTATTTATCCCCTTCAGGGATGATTTTGCAAAAATGCTGAAACACGTAATTCTATCAAAAGTCTAAATAGGAATTTTCTTAATCGTAAAATTGCAGGTTTCGTATTAAGTGAATGGCAGTCTGGTCAGAAAGGGCTATGTGAGGAGTACCCTCAACCAACGTGCATGCATGAGTGATATGTAGAGAGAGAGGAGTCGCTGGCGCTCTATAGTTTCTGCCTACCCCAGTGGAAACAGGGCATGAGCTAAGTAGTAGTAGTAAAATCGCAGATAAAAATAACGTTATTTATCACGATTATAAATTAAAACTCTTTTTTATTACACTGTAACATGCTAGAGAAATTCCGACCTTTTACGGCTCTATTGAACTGTTAACTTCCGGGTTCATGTCTACATTGTCAAGGTAATGCAGTATTTTATAAAGCTCGTTGCAGTTGTTGAATTCATGTGCTTACAAAAACATGCATGCAAGGCTGAAGGGCGAGGTTATTGTTAAATAAATAAACCGCTAAACATACTTTATTAAAATTTGGCAAGAATATAAATTGCATCCTCGGGAAGGACTGCGAGATTAAACTTTGTATGAGAAAACCTAGGGATATGAAAATTAATATGTTTATTAATAAAGAATTACATGTTCCAGCGTTTTTGCGAAATTATCCATCCATCTCCATCCATCATATTTATACATCCATACAAATTATACATCCATTCTAAAGTGTTAAAGACAAAAACAAAAAAAGCTACCGATAATTATTGTGATTGTACGATTTTTTTTTTCAAGGCGATCAGGACCTGCTAATTTAGTATAACTTTATTTTAAACTCTTTAAAAGGATTATAAAAAAATGAAACTTAAAATTCCTTTAAACTCGGTTTCAAAATATAAGCACTTTTACGGCTTTAAGTCCACCTTTTGCCAATTGGCTAATAAAGTATATAAATAAATAAACATTTCTCTTAAACGGACCTGCAACAGAACATCTAAAAATGGAGTTTTCTTTTTGAAACTCTTGAATATCTTTATTTTAAAAGGATGGGCTTAAGAACAGCTTTTCTGTTTGAAGAGACTGCAACGCGATCTTACGAAACAACATGGACAGTTACTTACTGAAATAAATAAAAGAATATTATTTTATTTTATTCAGCAAACATTTTATTGTACTTAATTTTTATAAATAAAATCAAAAGTAAGTTAAGAATAACAAAGAGACACATAAATAACTAAAAAGAAATATAACTTACCATCTACTAATAAGTAAATACAAACAAATGATGCTTTATTTGTTACGTAAGCGTTGCGGAATTTTCTTAGGGGTGGAACGGGAACGTTAAACTCATAATACGCATACGAAATTGCGAGTAACAGCTAGTAACAAAAAGTAAGTAAGCAGATAAGAAAATATATAGAAAAAGGTAAAAGAGAATAAGTAAAATACAAAGAACATTATAACTTTATTATTATTATCATCTAAATAAAGCAAACAGAACATAGAGGTTGATTTTGAACAAACCACAATATAAATTATCATTGAATCGCCTCACATTACATTAAATGGAACGAAAACGAGCAAAGTTGAACGATAAATAAAGAAAAGATTTACTTCTACAAAGGATTCGTTTTTACCCCTATTCTAACCCAAGTCCGAAATAAACTAACGTTACATTACATTAAAAGTTATGTACCTATTTCTCAGTAGAAGAAACATACTTAATACTTGTGCAAGTCTTAAGACGTTTTATATATCGATATTAGAAAAGAAAATACTATACTTAGCAACATTATACACATTTTAAGCAGTTTTTTACAGTAGCTCAACGCGTGAACACACTCCATCTTATGTCATCATATTATATACAGCTCGATTACCACTGACTGACTCACTGACTGACATATATTATGAAGCACTTGCCGGGGGGTTAGAGAGATGATTCTTTTTGGGGCGTGTAGAGGGCGTTCCCGCGACCCCAGGAAAACCTCGACTTTGACCGGAAGTGGACTCTGGACCGGAAGCGATGCCGATATCCCGGAAACGGAACGAGATAGGGCACAAGTGCCGGAAGAAAAGTCGTAGGGAATGCCCTCTAATATCGAAATCCATAATTTGTTTATTCAAAAAAAAATTTTTTTTCAAAACTACCCGAAAAAAACTTTTTCAGCGCCGCGAAGCGCGCCCAAAAAACTAGTTTTAAGCTATAGCTTATGGGCGAGAAGATTTTGCCAGGAACAGTCGCCTCCGATATACCGGATTGAGGAGACGAGTGAACACCGTCTATGTTGATTGATACCTACTTAGCTACTTCCATAGGTGTTACATGTGAAAGTGGTGGTACTACCCAAGAACGACAGACTGGGCTAATAACCATCATCATTCTCTTTTTAATTACATTATTTCTTAAAAGTACGTAACAAAGTTAAATTGATACCAGATTTTACGGATCTCTCAATCGTGAATCTACTCCTTCAATTTCTAATCCCGGCGCTAAATAGATTCATGGTTACAAACAAACAAACAAGAATCAAGAACCAATCATAGTTCGATAAATTTAAACCTTCATTAATTATACTCCTGAACCTTCGTCATGAATCAATCTATCTATTGATTGAACAATTGAAAATAGATGAGATTTAATTAGCGCGACCAGACAGACAAACGGAACGTACGACTTTGTATTTTAATATGTGTAATTTATGAAAGAGTTTCATACACTATAAAGAGTTAGCGTTTATTAAATGTCTTCGTAATTCATTAAAATATAGTGGGCGTAAAAAGTGATAAAATAAATATAAAAATATGTAATATTTAGCTTATGTTGTGTCATATATTTTATAGGAAAGTTTATCACATTCTTTATTCTTTCATTAAAACAAAATTAAATAACGAATTTTATACATTTAATCATGTTGGTACGTGTTTTTACCCTTTGGTTTAAGATTGGTATGAATTTTGTCTAAAAAAAATTATTGTACCTAAGTTTTATCGTTTATATAACGAAATACCTTCTTGTTTTTATGTTATTTATATATGCTGTATGTTTTATTACTTCCTTTCAATCACCCACAAGTTTTTTCCTTCAAAATTTACAGTTTTACACCACTAAAACAGGCCCTATTTAGCGAGTAAGTGACAGATAACTGTTTGAGAATATATTATGGGTTGCCCCTTCAGTTTTACCATAAATAAATAAAACCAAATAAAAAGACTATATTTTCCAACAAAGAAACAAACATAGCTTTAAACGTAATACTATTTCAGATAAAGCTAGCTAGCTAGATAGCTTTTAAAGCTATTTTTCTTTACTGGTCTAAGATTGGGCGAATGGGCAATGTTGGAGGATTTGACGGTATGTGAAATTGTATGACTAAGTTTACATTATATAAAAAAATCAAGGCGTAACATTTATTCTGAAGTTTATATAACTTCATATAAACGTCTCGAACTTTTTGTTACTAACTTTTGTACGTTGAAGTTAGCTTAAACTAAGTTGTACGTCAACTCTAGAAGGTGAGTCTGTTCGCCTCTGGAAATGACTTAGGGTTGGTAATTCAATTCTTAATTATAAGGCAACCTTAGTGTGTATTTGTTACTGTACGATATTAAAACGTCAAGTATGAGCTAAACCTATGCTTGTTTTGGATTACTTATAAAGTTTATCAGCACTGACTTAAATCATAATTGAATTTTTATATTATTGATTAAAAACTTTCCACTTAAAAATGAAAATTAAATACCTACCTAGTCAAGGAGAAAAGAAGTAAACATAAACTTTGGGTACCACTTAAAAAGCCTCGGGAATTCTACGAAGTTAATTAATTATTTACTTTTTGAACCAAAACATGTGCTTAACCCGACCAAAGCCTGCTTAACCAAAAGTGGCTGGTAGATGGCAAAGGGGTGAAAATACAACGAGTTCTTCAAACGAGAGCAACATGCCGACCGAGCCTTTTTTAAGGTTACGTACATATACACGTATATCAGATTTTATGTTTTTAATTTATTTTTATGGTATCCGGAATGTAATCAAATTTCGTATATTAAGCATGGTGCATGAGTTAAGGCAACAGTTACTACAAAGAAATGTCTGCAGGCAGCATACGCCTTCGCTATGCTGGCTTTCAGAAATGAAAGTACAAAACACCTAAAAACGAAAAGTTAGTAAGCTGATCAAGAAATGTGACCTGTTCATGGGTATTACGAAAGTGGTGGTGGTACAACCCCAGAACGGCAATCTGGTCTAACAACAATCTTCAGTCCACTAGGTACATTAAAATAACATTAGGATTTTACAGTACGGTGAAACAAAGATTTATTCAAAATACAGTTGCAGTTCTTCGTTTTATATAGGTTATTTATAAGTTGATCCCGTGTCCCAAAACGCGACTGCTTCACTTCCCGGGATTGTGTCTACCTATCTTTCATTCTTTAAAAACGTTGTCAATCTGAGCGTATCTACTCGGCTATCAAAAAGCTCATACTTTACGTAATTTTTAATATTAAGAAATTAATATTGTTTCTTTATGAAAATGTCAGTTAAATTGAGATCAAAACCACACGAAATGTATCAGAGAGAAAAAAAACAGTTTATTCAAACGATAAATCAACAACACACGATCAAAAGAGCGCACGTCACACGACAGAAGGAAAACCACGGAAATGGAATGTTTACATCGCAACAAGATATTGAGTTTCCCCGCAGTTAAGAAATATTTCGACGCGAACGATTTCATTTTGCAGTCCATTAGTTGATGTTCATTTCGGGCCGTTAGGTTTCTTTCAGCGTGATATAAAACCATTATTGTTCTTGTCACGGTGTTTATCCTTAATTTCATGTCTGATTGGGTTCGTTAACTGTAAGTAGTTCATCTATTAATAGACGGTTAAACTTTGTTCTCAGATTTGTCTATAGTCCTAGGCTGGTACACTTTTTATTTTCAGTGAGACGCGGTTCGGGATCGGCTAAGAAGTAAGATGAGATCAGAAAAGTATGCCCTATCGATAGATGATTAAAGTTCATCTCCTCAAGCCGGCTTAGCAGAGGCAACTACTATCTAATATTTATTATTATTTAATATTCACGGACCCAATTCTCGTTTAATATGTGGGATGTGCAAATGTCATCGTCCGTTTCTACTATTAAAATATATTAATAATATAAATATAGAAATTTAAAAAAACTTATCAATTCAATCAGCACGAGCAATTTTATCGTCAAACAATTTGCGAGTGAAATTCTCTATTTCCAACGCCAAAGGGAAATTACTGTTCAGTCGAAGTAGTTCAATAAGAGATTACGAATTCTAGGCCGAAGTTCGATTAAATTGGTTTATTCGATACATTTTATTCTTACTCTTTGTAACTTCTAATTGACTTTGACTTTTACGAAGTTTGATTATTTTCTACAAAATTAGAACCTCGATCATTTACCATTTACCCTCGAACGAAATATTATATTTTTCAATTACTAAGCTAGTTAGAATTTAGTGACAAGTAACTACCCTATTTTAATATACATGTATAAAAATATCATAATTATGTGTTTAAATTGAAAAATAAATCACTGTATGATAAGAATTAATTCAAATTCAATATAAACAATGTATAAATATGTATAAACAATGGCGTCATTGCAGGTATGGTAGCTGTAGCACAATCTAGGATACCTATGCTGTAACCTAGGTATGGATTTTCATACCTGAGAAATTATATAGTCTTATAACGTTAAGCTATCAATACTCTAGAATTAGGTTTACAAAGAAATATTCTAGTATTGTAGTCGGAAAAAAACGTAATGACTCCCCTGTGTTATTGCTTTTGAAGCTTCTATGCCGAATCTAGTCTGACATTTATTAATCTAGTATTTTATCTGGAAATACTGAATTGTTCCGAGTTACGCGTCGAGCTTAAGCTAAACGACAAAATGCAGTTTCACCATCTAAAATAATTTTGTACTATCTATATCTTTTGTCAAGGCGGCATAGCGGAGGCGACTACTGCCTGTAGAAATTTATTTGTAGTAGCCTGTAGCAGTTGTGTCCGTTCATGGACCACACTCTAGCTTTATTTCAGGTGGAGTGTTGTCATATGCCGAGTTACATCAAAATGCATTACACAGGCTACATTTTGTCTCAAAAGTACACACATGAACAGCTAGTTTCTTATAAATGGAAATAATACATTAAATTGACTGAATAAAGACCGATGTCCACTAGACACGAATCATAGACAAATAGAAGTGCTATTCGTAGTATGTCGGAAATTCGTTTCTCGAGCGATGCTCTAGCTTTGGACACAATTTCATAGTAAATATAAGTAACCGAATTCGGCGAACGTAGTGGACGCCAGCCATAACACTGCAGTATTTTATTGGCACAGACTATCCGACTCAAATGCGGCAAACAATCCTGACCTTGGTAAAATTTGGCAACAGTTGCTAACTCACTCCTCAACCAAGCCTACTTACTGCACTTACAGTGGAAAGTTCAAAATTATAACGAGAGGAGTGTGCACTGTCAATCTAGATGTTGATTCTCTTCTATGGTGACAACATTCTGCTTGATGCTAGAAGGTGGTCCGTGAACAGAGGTTACTACTATCACAAAGAAATGCATGCAGATGATAGTCATCGCTGCTATGCCGGATACATTTTTGGAAACAACTGCTACTACAGAGAAATCTCTACAGGCAGCAGTCGCCTCCACAATGCTGGCTTGAAGAAACGAGTAATACAAGATGGTAATCCAGCTACTTTCAAACTTCCCGAAACGCGACGAGGTCACTTCACGGGTGTTACATTCGAAAGTGGTGGTACTGCTCCATGCCGGCAGACTGGGCTAATAACCATCATTAGTCTGCCTACCACTCTTTTTAATAGTGCCTATAGGCACTGAGCGACCGAAGTACATATAACAAAGTTACATTCGTACCGGTCAGAATTAGCGAGGTTTGAACACGGGTCTCATCGATCATGAGTTCACGCGTTTTATCGCTAGACCACGGCCGCTCTATAAAGTTATATGTATTATTAAAATGATATTATTTAAGAGACGTCTCTGCCTATGACCTAAGACATGTTCAGGATCCCGATAGACGCCAATCTGCCGCGTCATTTCGGCGCCGCAACTCTCCTTTGTAAACACTAACTAGTAGGTAGGTAAACAATTTGTCTATCCACTTTATGAATGTTATTATTATTATCGGGTATCATTTACATGGTATAAGTACACAAAATGACTTTTTGCATTTGGATACATTTCCATAATAGCCTTTATTTATAAGGGGCAGAAAATGTATTTACATTTATGTTACATACTTTGTTCGGGATGATATATCTCAAAAAGTAGATGCATTAGTGCAACTACATAAATACGTACCAATTTTTTTTAGAGTGACGAACGCTTTGCTATGGCGAGCTGAATTTTTCTTCAGAACTACCCTAAAAAAACTTTTAGTCACAAAAATACTACTTGCCACAAAAGGGCCCCTTGCACCCGTCCTAAGTACTAACTTAAATAATAAAAATTTTAACTTAATGTACCGTAATTAATGCAATGTAACGTTTTATTAAAAACATGTTTGCGAATGATTTTAGAAAATATTTTATAGGTCTTATTTATAAATTTAAAGTATTTTTATTAGGTTTATTTATTAGTTGTTTTCACAGTAAAATGCCGATGCTATAAACTAGGATTGTAACTGTAACTTTTAGAACAGTATTTCTTTAAATTAAAATTTAAGTTCTAATTAATTATAATATTAATTGCTATTACGTGCTCGTGGAATGTGTTTATTCAAATAATGATTTATTACCTTGTTCATGAACATGTTATGGTAAAATTTGGCCAAAATCGTAGTCAGGAATAAAAAATATGTATTATATATATTTCAGATGAGATTGCCAAGACTTTTGCGGTCTTTACTTTGCTCCTTACTTTACCTTACTCTTAAACAAACACACGAGGTACAGTCACTTACAGAAATTCATTTAAAAAAAAAATTAAAAAAAGGTAAAATATCATACTTATAATGGAATAATCACTACAATTGTGTACAAAATATATAATTGTTACACACTTTTGTAGCTGACTGTACTCGTTTTATAGCACAATATATACATACCCTTTACAAGTATTGGTTTAGATGCGCACAAGTCAGTGGTTTGTGAGAACAAAGAGGTCTAAACTGAATCACTTAATTAAGAAATGTACCTAAAACCAAAATCTTAATAACTCTATAAATAGATTTATGGTACATTTTTTTGCGGTAAATTACTTCATTTTGAATATGTTAATCTGTCGATTCAAAAGTTTTGCGGTGATCATGGTCGTGGTGAGACTTACGAGTAGGCGTTTGTCCCAAGACTGTTAAGGCTAGAGTCGACTTTCAAATTCTCATACAAAAGGCCTTAACGCTTTTCTACCCTTTAACCATAATGGATCTTGATCATATTTTCAGTTGTTTAACGTATTATCGATATCTAGGCCTGTACGTTTTGATTTTTCTGAAATTGATCATAGAATAGAAAATATCGCTACCTAATGTCCACAAATTCTCATGAATAATTTGTTGTTTAAATAAACAATTCAAAATAAATATGTACACATCGAATTACAAAAAGGGCTTCGGACATAGAATATTTTCTTTTTAATGATGTTGAATGAAAGAATCTTCTGAATGAATGTAACGAAAAAAAAAATCATTAAAGTTGATTAAAAAAAGAAAGGCGTTTTATTTTTATTTTTTTTAATTTAATTTATATTTAAATATTAGGTTATTTTTTTATATTTTGGTATCCTCGCGTACCATCCTTAGGTTCGCTTTTCATGTACTTTTCAAAGTAATAAATTTTAAATCACCTATAGGTTAAATTTAAAACATAAGAGTAAACAGTATCTTTGTTTTTCATGAATTTCACATTATTTCACAATTATTATTTCAAGTTTAGGAAGAAAACAAGACACGTGATCTCGATAGATAGAGCTCGATTGATAAAAATAAATATTATATTATTTTTCAGGCGTTTTTTTTAATAAAAGTGAGGTGATGGATTGTCAACAAAAAGAAAGTCTTTACATTCATGCTTACCAAACTGTAAACAACGTTAACAAAATTATCATTCAAGTTAATTATTAAAAACGAGCTGTAATAAGCGCTTTTTCTCGCTTGATGATTAATACTATAATACTTTCTACTTAGGACCTTGATGTCTAAATGAAACAAACTTATAGGGTGTTTGACTTACAATTTATAACAAAAAGCAGCCGTGGTCTAGCGGAAGAGAAGGGAAATCACGATCACGATGATTCAATTCTGGCGGTACCAATGTATCTATGTTGTACGTACTTTGATCTCTCATGCTTATTCCATGATACTTAACTTAGTATCCATGTACAAAAACCAATAACAGATGGCATCAGTGTATAATCGACAATAGGAAAGCTTCAAGGCACTTTTCGGTGGGAGAGGTTGGGGTGTGTGTATTCGAGACAGATAGTAGTGTAGATTGTAGCCACGCTAAAGGAGGAAGAAGTAAGGGTGACGATGACGATAACTTTTTTCCGATTTAATCCCCAGTTACCGAGCGCATGACGAAAGTTGTAATAATATTTGTATACATTTTTTTTTGTTTTAAACGTATGCAAGCGTATAATCATCAAAATATCATTACAATTAAAATTTGGGCTGGCTTGTATGCCTCAACATTGTCATACATTAAACAAATCATCAAAAAAAACAACATTATCATAAATTAAACAATTCCTATATTCGTGCACAACGTCGCGAGCTAAATGCTACTTATTTTTTAATAAAACGACAGAGGAAATTAAATTAAATTTTCTCTTTACTTTGACAAAGTTGTACACTTTCTTAATAATAGATAAAGAGAGGAACACAAACAGCTTCAGGAATGTTTTGTATGAACAGTACTTTATGTTTACCATACTTTTGTAACGGATGGAAGAGGGCGCCCTCTATCAGATAAGATTGGTAAGACGTGGAGCGCCCTCGTACGGAGCTCCTGGGCTTAGACTTCTCCCATTAGACTACAGTGCGACTTATAGGTTGGTTTTAATTTATTTACTGCGTTAAAACGTAGATATTCGAATGTAACACCCGTGAAGTGACCTTGTCGCGTTTCGGGAATAGTTCGAAAGTAGCCAGGTATAACGAGAGGAGTGTGCACTGTCAATCTAGATGGTACATGCTTGTCTACTCAGGCCGGCATAGTGGAGGCGACTGCTGCCCGCACAGGCACTCTAGCTTTAGATCAGGCGGAGTGTTGTCACATGCTGAGCTACAATAGAAAAAAAGACTCAGATATTACACGAAAAGACCTTACAGAAAATCCAATTAAAACATTTCATATTTATAATGTAATTTAATTATGATTTTTTTTTAATTGTAGCTCGGCATCTGATAACACTCTGCCTGTTGTTAAGCTAGAATGCTAAAACGAAATTTCTATAGGCAGCAATCGCCTCCGTCATGCCGTCTTGAGGAGACGAATGTGCCCCATCCACGTGCCTAGGGCCGGTAATTTTTGGGGCCCGAAAATTAGGTTTTTACGAAACGCAAAGTATGTATCATGACTGAAAAATAGGCCCAGAAATACAATGTTGCCTAGGGCCCGCTTTAGCCTTAGTCCGCCACTCCCATCCAGATTGACAGTGCACACTACTCTTCTTCCGTGCATTTTAATTAACATATGTACTATATTATGAACGAATTTAATAAATAATAAATAAAACAGGACCTCTTATTTATTTTTGTTTTATTTAGGAAAAGATTTATCCACATAGTAACATAAGTCAGAGTTTATGACATATTGTGTTCAAAATATTCATTGGAATTTCACTAAGTTAAGCTTCAAAAGTAAATTTTCATTGTTCGTTTCAAAACGTATTCCAACTCAATCTAGTGATATACAATTTAATATTTAACCTTTATTCATGCGCCAAATGTTTCCTCAATTCCATTTTTATGCTCAATGAATACAATGAAGTGAACGTAAAATTACACTAAGTTTTTTTAACACCAGTCTTAGCTATTTTTTTATAATATATCCCTATTTATGTGATATGTTATCGTTAATCATTTGGATATTTTCTTTATAGATGTAGTTTTTACAACTTGTAGACGGAAACTGAATACAAGTGCCCTATTTAGGGAATGGACTCCCTAAAATATTATTTTTTTCGAGTAAATGAACTTTTTAAAAAAAATTAATTTCTTTATATTTCTAAAGGTACTTGACTTTTAATAAAGACCATAAATAATTTTCAAAGATTGCAGTCTCCTGAATACAGAAATTACAATAGAAATTAACTTTCAAAACAAAGAATTCAAATTTAAAATTAGCGACGCAAAGAATTTCAAAACAGATTTAAAAAAATGCTTTTACCGACCCTTCACACAAACAAAGGGCTTTATTAAAATTATTTTCATTTTTTAACCCCATTGTGTTGATACAGTGAGGGTACCGGGAATTATTTATCATGATTGTGTTACCCAATTTCACGTGTTTTAATTTATTTAAATTAATTAGATTTTTAGAAGGCTAGCTAGCATGTGAACAATTATAAATTATCAGCGGAGACGGTGGGCTCTGATGATGGTTATAAACACTGTAATAGTACCACTACTTTCGAATGTAACACCCGTGAATAGACCTTGTCGCATTTCGGGAAAAAAGTTTTTAAGTACTCAGGTATAACGTGCACTGTCTGGATGGTGCACATTCATTCAAGCCGGTATAGCGGAGGCAGTCGCCCGTAGAAATTTATCTGTAGTAGAAGTTGTTTCCGTTCATGGACCGCACTCGTAACTTTACATCAGTATAGTCTTGTCATATACCGAGCTACAATAATCCAATCCAATATTATGTAAGAGGTTCTTGTATACGATTACAATTTTATCGATTTTCCTAATAAAACCCCGGATTAGATTGATCAATTTATAATATAACCTTTGTATTCTACTAAAAATATTCTGCTTTGAAATTTTAATAAACCTAATAGGAAAACAATGTTAGTAACAAGTATCGACATTTCAAATATTTTGGTAATTAATTATTAAATATTTTCGTGTGTGACGTTTAATGATAGAAAATTTATAGTAGCTGATCATGAGACCACGCCCAGTTGAGTGATACCACGGAGATTTGTCTGCAGACAGCAGTCGCCTCCGCTATCGACGGTAGAAAGTTATGTCCGCCGTCCAATTTTTGATGTTTTATATATTTTTGCATATTAAGTACAATTGATCCTATCGATTGGTAACATAAAAATATACGGCAATATTTTCTCGGATTAGATAAGAGTCTGACGGCGCAAATTCTTTTGATATATTTAATTTATAATTTCAAATATAAATAAATGTTTCTCTTTTTTTTAGTAATTCCACTCTATTGGTATTTACTTCTCTTTGACTAGTATATTTTTAACAAACTATAAATTAATTTCCGACAAATAAAATAATCTCTCTCGGATTTTTTTTTTTCAATTATTTTTTTTAATCATAAATTATCATTTATTTATTTGTGTAGAGTTCACATAGTATTGAATTATCTACTTTATGATCGTGACCAGTCATTAGGTCCTATGCAAGTGTTGATTTTCACAGGAGATTTCTACCCGGTCGTAGCGTCGTGGAAAGCTCGTAACCATGACAACCAGACGCTGCAGTGCTGAACACCCTCCGCCCGCAGTATTGCTCGGAACTCACCCTAGGAGGGTCGTCTCTTTCGTTCGAAAAACATATTATCGACTACATTTTACGAACATTTTTAGCGCGAAGGTTAAAATAATAACTGACTTTTTGCCATGCGAAAATTAATAGTATTAGAAGGGGATATGGAATTAATTTGGATGCAGTTGTGGTGTGTGGTGATGAGTTTTAATGTGTTGTTTATGTGAAACATGCAGGGGTGCTTATTTGGACTTTTTGGTAGAACACCTTTGACATGACGTCACAGGAACGAGAAAACCTTTTTACGGAGGATGAGGAAGATTTGGTGAGTTAAAAAGTTTATAAAAATAATTTTTATTTCAAAGTTTTCCTGGTTGCCAATTTTCCTTCATTTGTCTTTATTCGAAGAAGGAAGATATCTCAAAGTTTTGGGTTTCACAAAATTTTCAGGAAACATTTAATATTCATTCATTCATTCTTAATCGTAAGTAATCACTATGTAATATCATGTGTTGCGATTAGTTATTCGTATTTATTAATTATTAGCAAACTAATTAACATCAAAGTAATTAATATTATTATTCACGAAGCAGTATACATCATACGTGTGTAACAAAATTAACTATAATCCCAATACATAATTTCTCATATATCTTTCAAGATTAGAAACGTTCTAGTTAGGTAAGTTCTGCTATTAAAAAAATAGGACAAGTCCTTTGCTTATTTTAGTTTAAAAAAAAAAAAAGGAATTTGTATAATAGTGGTGAGTGTAGATATATAAACAGTTTACTAAACTATTTAATAAAAACAAATAATTGATTAAGATTTGGACTTGTAGTTGCTACTTCAGGGAACAGAAATATGATGTCAACTTTAAAAAAAATTTATTAAAATTAATGTTTTTTTTATTTACCTATACATACATATATTCTGTGGGAAAAAGACGTGACAATTGTATTGTATTGTATATATTCTATAAATGTTACCGTAATACCCAATAGTCAAAGGTCATAGAACAAAAGACTAAAGTTTACTACGAATAATCTACGAAGTTTTGACGACTCTCTATTATTAACAAAAGTTATTTAGAGCTTTTAACAAACTCAATTACTCGTGGCAAGGTAACATCGTTTAACGAAGTGGTACACTTAAAAAGTTAATAATTGACTACCATGATTTCGTGACAAATTTTCCGTGGGTAAATAATTTAATATGGTTTAAAAATTTTCTCTTACGAAGAAAAATCAATACATTTTATATTTTGAACTAAATTTAAAATAATAAAATAAATCTAGTCAGTAAACGGGTATGATAAGAGGAGGGTGCCCTGTGCCATGGCGCACTTTCATCTCCTCTAACTGGCATAGCAGAGGGGACTGCTGCCAAAAGACATTTCTTTCCGTGGCAGTTGTTTCTGGTCACGGATCGTCATTGACAGAGCACACTCTCGTTATAGAGTGGTAGGCATACTGATGATGGTTAACGAGAAATGTGTGTCCATTATAAAGTTATAACTTTTTTATTCTATTAACATTTTTATTTTGTAAGAAAGTCAAGTATAGTTTATGAATATAAAAAAAAGTTTCATATATTTTAGCCTACGTATAATAAAATACTTACTCGTAAACGTGAAATATGTTCGTGATAGTGAAATATTAGCGCCTTACAGAGCGCAAAAGAAATACGAACAAAAGATTAGGGTAAGGTTTTTTAAAAAGATACACATGTATAGGAAAGCACCTTCAAGGTGAGATAAATTGAGATTTTTCTATGGCATTGACAGTTTAGCTTCTTTTTGTTACTACAATTTATAATATGAAAAAGTAGTTTCGTACGAATATTATTTTGTATATGTTGTGGGAAAAAGGCGTGACTATTGATGATAATGAAAAAAATAAATAGATTTTATTAAAAACAAAAATACAATATGTTCTTCAATACACGAGTATCTATTATTATAAACGAGGAATGAGGTATAAATATCATGAATAGAAATCCATAGTCTCTGCCTATCTATGTTGAACTAACGAGGTAAATCGATCCTTTTTTATTAGCCCGTCATGTGACCGCACAGCTAAAAACAAATGCAGCACAGAGAAATAAATGAATGCGAATATTCACTATCTAAGTGTACATTTCTTTCGCTGTACATGTACTTGGGTCGCTCAGTGCCTATATGCACTATTAGAGAGTGGTAGGCAGATTGATTATGGTTATTTGTCCAGTCTGCCGTCCTGGGGTAGTACCACCACTTTCGAATGTAACACCCGTGAAGTGACTTTTTCGCATTTCGGGAATAGTTTGAAAGTAGCCAGGTATAGCGAGAGGAGTGTGCATTGTCAATAGATAGTACATGCTCGTCTCCTCAGCCGGCATAGTAGAGGCGACTGCTGCCCGCACAGGTTTCTCTGTAGTAGCAGTTGTTTCCATTCATGGACCGCACTCAAGCTTTACATCATGCGGAGTGTTGTCACATGCCGAGCTACAATAAAAAAAAACATCCAAGCTGATCTAGCTAATTCTCGTTAATTCAAGTGGTACTAATCAGAACGGCAGACTGGGCTAATGACCATCGCTCGAATCTAATCCAATACACTATATTAGATAAAAAAAACTTTTTCTATTATTATTCTGAAAGAGTTTTTCACAAACCAATATTTCACTACAATGTAAGAGCCAATTACATTACAGAAAATACACAATAAGCTAATAATATATGTAATATCGCGCTTCTAGTTCGGCACTATTATGGGGATAAGAAGTCTTGTGTGGAAAACAAAAGAACATCACTCCCTATCTTACGTAACCCACAACAGAACCCCTCTATGAACAATGCTGCTAATATAGTAAGCAACACATATAGTTATACACTCGGTACTACACATAGGATAATCAACTTAAAAAGCTTGTTCTTATGTTTTAAAATCGTTTGAAGTGCACATCATTTAGGAGGAATCAAATGCTGTGAATGCATCTAGTTAACAAGCTTTGTGGTAGTTTACGATGATAGAGTAAAGTAGCCCCTAATTTATATTCTGAGAATAAAACTAACATTAACGAGCGCCGCCGTAGTCAAATACGTAATGAGCCGAAAAGCCTCGGTATACTATTAAACTTCCGCTTCGTCTTCTATAAAAAGTTAATAATTACTTTTGAATTTTAAAACGAATTGCCCACGTAGTTCACCTATTTATTATTACTTTTTTTTTCATTATTTCCGTCTGAAACATTTTTTTTTTTATTTTCGAAATAAATCCACAGGGCCGTTGAAAGCTGGACGGTTGAATGGATTTGAAAAGAAAGAAACATAGTTGATAGGCAGTGTATGTATCCGTAGCTATCAGGCGGGTTAGTTTTTTTTTTTTGGTCAAGGGAAAAGAGTTTCTACATGGACTTTTTTTGTTTATCTTTTTGTTCGATTTTAGTCGAGTATGTTGGTACCATGTTTCCTATCCGACTACGATTGCAGTTAGATATTGGAAACGGGAAATGGGAAGAGCACTATAAAATTCTACTAGGATGCACATTGCACACATATAATATAAAGATACAGGATGAGAGAAAACTTAATTAAAATATGAGCTTAGTGAAACGATGAATAACATAATATTATAACGATAATATTAAATATCGTGATCAATCATAATTAAATAACTATTATATTATTGTTTAGTTCAGAAGTCAAAATAACCGCACGTATAGTGAAGGATTTTTACCATAATTTAATAATTAGAAGATTTGTTATGATGCGACAAAACCAGTCCAAAAAAAATGAAGATCTTAATCATACGAGTTCCCTATGTAACAAACACAAAGAGAGCGAGGTAATAACACCTAAATATAGACGCAGCATAACTCTGACATCTCACCGGGCCGCATTTACTATGCATTGTTTCTACGTTGCTTCAGATACCCGTCATTTTCAGTCCTTGCAATATTCAGATGGCCTTACTTTCTAACAACCATAGCTTATATATCTTTTGTACACATATATTCCTTATTATGTGCACACGTTTATAATTCTGATGTCATACAACTTCTTGATGAAATTTTGGATCTCTTCTAGGAATCTGCTTAATAATCGTAATGTAAATTATGGATGATATGATATTGGTCGAGGATATTAGTACACATTAAAGAGTAAATAAAGATGAAAAAATTGGTAAAACACAAAAATGAGTTCAATTATTATATAAATTATATATAAAATAATTACAACAAATTCATGAAAGTTGTCGGTCTTTGAAGGAAAGTTTGTTCCTAATTGGTGGCCGCAAGACCGCGTACTAAATTTGTTAAGTCACTTGCTTCATTTTGGACATCAATTTTAAGAATTTTAAGATTTATAAACATAACTTAATCATTTATTTTAAACTATTAGGTAATTTAGGATATTCAAATTAGATATTCAATATTTCTTTAGCCATTGTTACTTTTAGAATTATATTATTATATATTATTTTGAAGGATATGGAACGCTAAGCGCATATATCTAACTTATAAAAACAGCTAGTAAAAGTAAAAACATTTTAGAAATTATTTTAAAAATTAATTTTAAAAATTTTGGGTATTGTTTCAGGAAATTAGTCTTCACCATTTGTTATGTAGTAGGTTCTAGTTAATAGTTGAGTTTTCTATTTCTTAGTACATGAGGAAATTATATGCCATACTTTTGGCATAAATATCCCACCGCAAAGTACAAATATTAACATTTCAACTGAAAATTTATGTTTGGAAGTTAAGTTTTTAATGGTAAGTTGGAACACGATCCATGAGCGAAGATGCTACCACAAAAAAGTCTCTATAATCTCCATTATGCTGGCTTGTACGTAGCCCGTGCTAATTCTGAAGTGACCACTCTGAAATAAATAAATAAATTTAGAAAAAAATATATATTTTAACCATAATCTTAAGGTCGCAATATCGTAAAATGATAATCAAATAAAATTACAATTCGTTTGACAACTCAATTAGGATGTGCTTCGACAGAAGTTTAATTCACACAGACAACACAATGAAACTCGATTTCCTTTAACAAAATGTTTTTCCAGGAATCTTCTGTTTTATTCTAAACACGATCCATTTGCAGAGATATCAATTAAATTTAATCTAATAAGCAAGTAATGAATAGAATACTTTTTATTAAATTGAGATGAATATTGGCAACACCAGTTTTGTGAGGCCGTTGATGTCAACCCAAAAGTAGAAAGGGCTTTGTTATAGAAAGATAGAATAGAGGAAAGCGCTAACTGCTGTGTTGTTTACCAGTTAGAGCATCCATACGCAAGGCGTAGGACGGCGGACGGAGACAACTGCTGTCTGCATTATCTGTGGTAGCACTTGCTTCCGTTCATAGACCGCACTCTAGCTTAACATTAGGCAGTGTTTTCATATGCCGAACTACGATAAAAATATATAAAACGTCGGAATATATTATAGGTAATAAATATGTTACAAAGGTAGAGTATACTCCGTGGTAAATAAGGTAGTGTTTTCTATAAAAAAAGGAAAACTACATCGAAACTTAATAAACAAAATAAAATACGAGACACAAGCGACGTTTGGAAAGACTTTATTAAAACTAACATACCGAAGCGAATGGAAAAATAGAGTAGTAGGTTTTTTTGTTGTTGCTTGTCTTCGTAATTGGATTTGTCGTATGTAGAGTGTAAATGTTTGTACATTAACAATATAAATAACAAATTGCCAATATAAAATTAATTATTGTCTGTTTTTTTTAAACTCAAGCCGGCATAGTGGAGGCGAGTGCTGCCTGCAGATATTTCTCTGTGCTAGGTGTTAATTCCGATTACGAACCTCACTCTGGCTTAACATCGGGCGGAGTGTTCTCATGTGTACAATAAAAAACTACTACAAAAAAATAATTATACAAAAAAAAAATTTAGATTTTTATTAAGGAAGACCTATATAGACTGTGTTATTATGAACGAAGATTACAGAAGAGTACACGAACTGTAGCTTGGGTAAATACAATTCCTCCTTTGGGAATAACATAGGAAATAACCGGGACACAATTTGCTTCCTACCAAATAAGTAAATACGAGTACATACACTGCTCTGAATCTACACTAGGATGAATCTGTGGGTAGAGTATCATGACATCAAGAACACTTTTTATACCATATTAACTATAATAAGTAATTACATTAATAAACAAATATTACAATAAATTACTAGAAAAAAATTAAAACGCACACATAAATTTTTCTATTTTATTTTCATTATAATTTAATAATAACAATAACAAACAAAATTTTGACCGGAAATCGCACCCCTGGACGTAACAGACTGAGGCTGCCAAAATAATCTAAATTCGTCTTTAAATTTTTTAAAGAAGAAAATGGTAACAAATCATTAATATTCGGGTTTTCCTTGAGAGACGGTCACCCACAATTGGTTTAAATTGTTTTAATCAAAGAGTTTAGCTCTTGATTTTTTTTGTTCAGTTTTACCCCTTTTCTTTCAAAGGACGTAATTACGTAAATTATGATTTTAAACCCCCATCTATAATTTTGAAGGGGGTCAGACAATATAAAGAGTATAAGAATAAAAAAAAGTAGTCTTTTTTACATATTTTTTGGATAATATAGATTAATTTAGGCGACACGTGTTTCTGGAAAACTTTTATAATTTTATAAATGCGATTGTAATATAGTAATCGTAATGATCGGGATGGAGATAAACCATTATTGCCAGGAAACATAAAAACTAAATCCTTGTCAAATTATTTGACCAAAAATTTAATTTTAAAAGATTTATTTTAATTGAAACATGGTGTATATAGTGTACTATTTTGTTCATTACACTGCAGCGGTTATTTGTATGAAATACTGTTATCGTAAGGAAACACAAATAAAAGACAGTGGTAAACTTGTTAGGTTAGAGTTGTTATGGTCGTTATAGACAATAAAAACATCTTTAAAATTGTTAGGCTATACACCACCTCTTTTTCTACACCAATGTCTATGGTCCGTTCAAAAAAGGTCGATCGCGTCTCATTACAGTTTTTCTGACATCTCCGCGATTTTAAAGTTTTTTCAGACGGGAATCAAAAAAATACATCTAATTGAAGTGATATCTAGAAATGATTTTCGATTTAACATGGGTTATTTTTTAAGACCTTGCCCATTATACGTGTATAACATCTCTTTAGTACTTAACTCATTACATAAAGTGGACAATATTCTTTATATAAATTGTAACATATGTTTGGCGCGCTTTTTCCCGGTAAGGTTGAGGTGTTTTTTATCCCTTTCCTTAATTAGTTTAGTGGTTATTATTATGTAAAATTGGCGTTATTTTGCGTAATCTTATGCTACGCATGTGAGTAATTGTGGAAACATTAAAATTCACTCTATATGAGGCAACGGATGTGGTTTTTTTATGGTTATCCCACGCCGTCAAATCGCTCATATTGTGACTTGACCGGGTGAATTGCTGCCAAATACCCCAAGAAAGCGTCAAATTGTAAAACACTATTGCAATTTGATGCAAAAACATTAAGAATTTACTACTTGACATTGGGAGAATTGTCGTTGTTATGAAGAGACCATTTAACAAATGAAGAAGAAGAAAATAAATTGTAACATAATAATTGTCAATTTGGTCCTCATAATCTCTACATTATTAGTCTCTATATTAGGCATGTCTAACCGGAATAAAGAGAAATATATCAATAATCATAATTACCTAAATTAATTCAGTATTATGAATTAATTTTTATACATATAATCTATCGTCCATTTACTATAATAAATTGGTTATTATTTTTATGTGTAATAGACATTAGGGACCCATAAACGATAATATTCTTTAATAAAGAATAATAGCGATGAGTTTATTAGATCTTTGAAAATAATAATAAACGATCAAGCTTATAGCTAATAAATAAAAACACATAAATTCTATACTGCAATTGTACCATCAGGATACTAGAAATACAAGTAAGTAGATAAATAATTAAATTACCTCCAAGTTCCAACATCAGAAAATAGAACGGAAACAACAACATTATCACAAATCGGATTTCAAACCAATATTTTCTGCGGTAACTTAAAAAGCTTTCGCCCTTCGAGTTTATTTTATTTATAGGAAGGAATAAAATAAATAAAGATTGACGGTTTATTTTTTATCTTTGGACGTAATTACAATTATTTTAGACACTGAATATATTTTATCTGTGGTATGTTATAAAATGGACGTTTGAGAAAAATAGTCATCTTTTTATGTATGGTACACAGTACAAATAAAAGTTCAGACCATAAACGTCAATTAACGCGTACGATACGCATGGCACGGGCATGTGTGGCACATCTTATACATGTGGATTTATATATTTACCTATCTACAATATTTTTTCTAAAACAGTTAAATCCAATTCATAATATGGCAACTGATTTTTTACTTAATAGGTATCAATTTTTCATTTTTTGCTGCTTTATTTCTTTAGCTGCGGAAACTGTCACGTGCAGACCAGGCTTGATATTTTGCGGGTGGCAGTGTTTTCCACTGTTGTTGCATTTGACTATTACTTCAAAGAAAATTATTAACAAACCACACTTCATTTTTTCCAAATACGAGTAACCAAGTTCATACTCTTAATGAAATTGATATTTAATTGATTACATATTTATCTTTAGTAAATGAGTTTATAATGTAATGTAAATGGACCCGAACGATTTATTCTAACCTTCAAAAAACAACGACGTAGGGAGTGACCTAATCGTGGTGATTATGAACTATTTTTAGATGGGAAAACAACAAGGGTAAACGATGGTTATTTAATTATGGCTTGCACATAGAGGGAATATGGGTTGGAAATTGAGTTGGAAATATAAGACGATAAGTTGTTGTTAAAGGTTGGGTTAGACGGCGAGCAAGAGGAGAGCGAATTCTAAAAAAATTAATACGCTAAAATATAGCAACTTAACAAGAATACAAATCGATTCGACAAAAAAAAATTTTCGCATTTTTTCGCAAAAAAATGTGGTACGCACCCAGGCCGAACCCTAGCTACGTCGCTGACCCGGTATACACGCTAATTAGTTTATAATATTTCCATGTAATCGAAAAATGAATGACAAAATGACTTTGTAGACAATAGTTGTATGTAAACGAAAGACAATTTAATTTGTAACAATTGCCGATGATAAAGTAAACATGTTGTTTGTCATACGTCATTACAGGCATTCGTGGCAAACATTTTAAGTGTTTACACTAACTTGTAACACGACTACGTGAGCGGTTTACTAATTCTTTACTGACATTAATATTCATTGTATGATGGTATTACTGAGCTTTGCCAACCAAACAATGAAAACTGAATATATGAGGATAATTAATAATGTACGCTCTTGTTTATGGAGAAATGGGTAATTAATCCTTTTATTTACAGTAGGATATTACGTTTTAGATGACAGACATTAGTTATTTTAATGAGATAGGTACATCAATTGCTCTACGTACAGGGGCGGCGTAGCAATTGGAAATAGTGCTTAGGGCAAACGAGAAATTGCGCCCCTTCGTAAATTATCTAAGTATGAAATAAAACTGATACACGGGATTATTTTTTATTATTGGTTTATTTCGAATTTTTAGTTTTAGCGAATTTTCCGCACCCATTTATTGGGGCCCAAAACACGTGCCCTACCTGCCTCACTCACCATAGGTACGCAACTCTCTATACGAGTATATAATTAAGACGTTTTCAGTCATTCTTGGAAGTACATATTATTATCAAGGAATCCGTTAACGCGTTCCTTTGAAGTAATTAGGAATATTTATGGAGCATCTATTTAAAAATAAGATATTTGATAAGTTATGTTTTTTAAGTTCTAGCAAATTTTATGTATACTCGTATTATACAGGGTGTCCCGTAAGTAGTGGTGTCAACGGTATTTTACAGATAGAGGGGTTCAATATCTACAATATAATTTGGTGATTTTTTTTATACCTTCTGGTTTAAAAGTTATGACATTTTTAAAGAATTATCATTTATTCCCCCGTTTTATCACAAAATAATGTTATAAAAATTTGTTTACAATTATTTTCACTGATATTTTTATTTTTATTATTTATATGCCGGTTTTATCTATATAAGTGACAATGAACGATAGACTGAGCTAATACTATTATCAATTTGCCTACAACTCTTTACTTCTTGGCTATCTTTGCTTCTTGAAATTAACTGTATTTTAGAAATAAATATGTTTTAAAAGTTATAAAAGTTGAAATAAAATAAAATATTAGGGTACTTCGAAAACGGGAGAGTACGAAGGGATGAAATGGATGAATTCCTCCATGAATTTTTGTTAATGAGTCTCAGAGGCAGCCAGAGACTCCTTGAACAAATTAGACAAAGTTATGTGAACTGCACACTAATTTCCTCTCGGGGATTAACGTTGGAGTTTAAGGAAGAATCATATTTTTTATATTATGAGCTATTTTCACTTTTAAGTAGATTTTTTTATTATTGTAGCTCGGCATGTGACAACACTCCGCCTGATGTAAAGGTAGAGTGCGGTACATGAATGGAAACAACTGTTACTACAGAGAGAAACCTGTGCGGGCATGTACCATCTAAATTGACAGTGCACACTCCTCTCGTTATACCTAGCTACTTTCAAACTATTCCCGACGGTCACTTTACAGGTGTTACATTCGAAAGTGGTGGTACTACTCCAGGACGGCAGACTGGACAAATAACCATCATCTGTCTGCCTCAGTGCCTACCACTCTTTAATAGTGCCTACAGGCACTGAGCGACCAAAGTACATATAACAAAGTTACATTGGTACCGGTCAGAATTAGCGAGGTTCGAACACGGGTCTTGTCGATCGTGAGTTCACGCGTCTTACCGCTAGACCACGGCCGCTCAAGTTGTTGTTGAGTTACAGTGCGGTATATGAAGAAATCTCTGCTGGCAGCAGTTGCCTCCGCTATGTCGCCACGAGGAGACGGATTGACAGTGTACACTCCTCTCATATACGTAGCTACTTCCAAACTGAGCTGGAAACACGACTGAGACGCTTCACGTTACTCTTAAAGCATGGTAGAACGGTAGACCGGATTATTAACTGATGACAGTCTGCCTACCGTTCATTGAAAATCTTTGTAATCCTTTTGGACTTGTTTCTTTGCATCACATATATTATTAGGTTATGATGAAATTAAACAGAAAAAATGAGGAGGGTGTGGTTTCCCTCAGCTCAGGTTGTTATGTGTACGGCATACAGCATTTTAACATTCCAAAAATTAATAAAAAAATATTGGAAAAAAAATATATACGTATACAAAACCTACAAAAGTTCAATTTTGGATTTAAACTTTCTTGAAGATAGAAAATATGTAGATATTACTTGAAAGCACCTTAATATTTTGTGTTGTGAACGTTTAGAAACGAAAGCCTCGGGCTATACAGACTTCAACCGCTCTAAACCCCTAGCGGTGTTCTAAAACTTATCCTTCGAATACGTTTCCACTGAACCGCGAACGAACGCCGAAAACACGTGTTGGAACGCATCAAGCATAATCTCATTTAACGATCACATAATTCATTTATCTTTTCCGACACGTCTAATCTTTACTTGGCAGTGGAAACGTGCCGCCATCTTTAGACATTATCTCTATTATTCAACAAGACAACTTTTGACTTCTAGGTAATATCAGAAACAAAAGCGCGTTTGCATTAATTCTATTGTGTGAAATTTAAATCCTGTATTTTAATATTTCTTGTGTTTTTTTAATACAAAACTTTTAATATTAAAGTTAATTTAAAAAAAATTATAACCTCATTCCTTTATAACATTATAAAACTTATAACCTTATGACCTGATAGATAATTAGATACTACAAAAAAGTCTAAAATTGATTGTACAAATTAATCCGTCATGTTGGTTATAAATATTGGTATTTTTATTACAACATTATTAATGGCGCATGGAAAAAGTAATCAATTATTCGATTACTACGCGATGATTTCAATGACCTTCAGCTCACTAATCAAATGAAACTCCGGAACCTGGAGGCCGGTCTAGATATTTCTTTTTTAAATATTCTTTTCTAACCATGCAGATAGATTGCACCATCTATCTGATTACTTTATGGATTGCTGGAACGTTATTTCATTATATCAACCATCAAATTAAATAATGCCCTTATATTAATTATATTATTTTTAAAAAGTAATTACCGATACCCTAAGGTTGCATTTATTTATTTTCCATTAGTATTAAGAGGGGATTGCATACACAGCTCGTAGATTACAACGTTCAATAGATAACATAGTAGTAATGTTATTAACCTGAATACGGACTGCACATGGGAGGAGAAAAGCTCAATCTGTTTTCCGCTAAATATGGTAAACTACCGATAGATGCTCGTATGCTATCTTTATCATTTGTTGCTTCTGGTAATGGTAACCGATAACACGTGGGGAAGTTTTAAAGACTCGAGAGAGATATGTCGGTTTATATTGTAAATGAATCAGTGGATGATTTATTATGTGTAGCATATACAATCGAAAATTTTAAATAAATTGATATAATAAACGCGATATTTTCGCGAAAGATTTTTCAAAAAATCGGTATACAACGACATAACACGTTTATTTTGATTAATTTTCATCCGAACGTTATAAGAACATTTTTAGTTGTATAAAATCTTTTAATTCAGTTATAATAAACTTTTCCTCAACACGACAAGAACAATTCGAAGGAGAGCAGGAACGTGAAGAGTCATAGCCTTCCTGGGAGATATCGGGTGGCTACAGTGATGCGGGCCACCTCAGACACAACTGCTCTGCAACTGCTCAATTGCGGACAGGAATCTAAATCTACGTAATAAAAACAAAAACTAAATCGTTGAAATATACGAGTAAAATCCTACTAGACAGCTTGGTTATAAAATAAAATATTTTATTTATGTCTCCTGTTGAAGACAATATATATGTGAATTGAATAGAAAACGTCTTGCATTTTTCTGTAAAAGTTTTGTTTTGGATATGCGACATGTACGTATTCGTACGTAAAAACAGTTTTGTAAGAGAATACCCGCAGCGGGCGTGACACTCTATGGCAATATGATATTATTTTTTCCTTCTAAGTATCTCTTCGTTATTTAGAAGTCCGTAGGTAAATATTTTATTTTATATTTCAGATCCATCTTAAAAGTTATCCTATTTATACTATAAAGAATAATTTTCTACTAAATTTCGTTTGCCATAATATTTAGGTTTTTAACTAAATTAAAACAATGCGGCTTCCTATTTTAATCTAACTTTCGAAAGCTTTGCACTCTAGGTGCCTACACAGCTTTCAAAACCTCCACGTCTGATTATAATTATCTTAATTAATAAATACGATAGTAAACCGCATAAAATCTTTTAATCTAGCTCAAAGCAAAATGCGGCTAAGTTTAGACTTATTTGGCGTTACGACATTTTTTTATTGTGATCCGCGCCATTTTGTAAAAAAAATATAAAACAAAAAAAAAACAATTTATACATATATAATATTCGTCTGATATTTAAAATATATTTTAAAATAATATTGTATATCTTGCAATTTAATAACTAATGTATTATAATTAGTTTTAATATAATTTCATGTTTCAGCGGTTTTCTTTGATTACTCCTACACTTTCTGAGAGAAACTAAGCTTAGAAATTCATCTAAATTGTAATAGGGAATTCCTTTGGAACCAAAAATTCATATTCATGTTCTTTTATAGCAAATGTTTTGCATTTGAAAGAAACTGTCTCTGCTTCTACTGTATAATTTATACGATCGTTTGTGTACATTAAGTGAAGAAGTACAAAAGTAGTAATAAACCCTAAACTTTTTAATTAACACAGACATATATTTATTAATTCGTTTATTGATCTATTGTTAAATGCCTGTATGAGATTCTTGTATCACAGGTACTGAGGGACCAAAGTACATATAACAAGAATACCGGTCTGCGTTCAGACTCAGGTCGGGACACATTTTCTTTAATAGGTTCGCATATATGATAAAAAAAAGTTTACGTCACATTGAGGATATAATGCACCTGTCGAGGGAGTGTGACCTAGGGATTCATTTATTGGTGATAGGTTTCTTAAATAGTATCTTGGACCTTTCTCTGGTTCAGACATTATACTATTGTATTTTACTGTATTGTATGTATACTGGTAGTATTGTGTAGGTAACAATTAGGCTGAAATATTCTTGGCAGAATAAAGCTTAAAAAAAAATAAAAAAAAAAGAATACCGGTCAGAATTTGGCGAGGTTTGAACAAAGGTCTTATCGATCGTGAGGTCCGTTCCATACCGCTAGACCACGGTCGTTTATACATAAGTGCACGCCTTGTTTAACTTTTATTAAATCACATCTTATCTCAATGCGCAGGCGGTCATAATGATGTGACACCCTCGTGGTGACAGCTATAGTGATGTCCAGGTGCAGTAGGGCTGTATTCGCTTTTGAATCAATACTCTAACAGTACCTAGCAGGCTAGACTTCTGGCTACATTTGTGCAGAACTGGCTTTAGTCTTGAGCCAGTAAGCCAGCGAGTAAGCTAGTGTCTCAAACCAGGAAAGATTAATAGGATTGGGTCTTTTATTTTGGGTCATACTTTTGTGGTTACATGGTTATCATGAAACTGAATTTAATTTATTGCTTACGATAAAGATTAGAGTTAAAATTAGTTTGTTAAGCTGAAAAAATTACAGATAAACTAGGATCACTTATTTTCAGGGTTAAAGCGGTTATTATGTAATAAACTACTGTACTTTATTCATTTTCTTATGACAATCGATGAATATAATAATTTTCTTGCATCGTATTTGTTACACCGAGGTAACTCTCGCAGTAAACGATGTAAACATTTAGGTTACATAAAACTACTTTTAAAGACGTATTCAGAGAGATAAGAAGACGTTCTATGAATGCCCTAATAGCTCTTATATAAGCTACGAGAATCAAGCAACTCGGGTAAATCTTATCCCTACTTTTACTTTTATTCACTTTTAATAACTTAGATAGACTGATGATGGTAATTAGTCCAGGGGTAGTGTAGGAAGACTCATGAAGTATTCACGTAAGTAATCATTTGAAAGTAGCCGTGTATAACATTGTCAACCTGTATATTTTTCTCTTCGAGCCGGCATAATGAAGGCGACTTCATTCTAGTTTAACACCAGGCCAAGTGTAGTTAGTTTATTTCCTATAAAGGAGAATGCCCATTTTTGGGCCCACTTGATACCTAATAGTTTGGTAAAAATATGATATTCTAAAATAATATCATATTTTTTTATTAATTAATTTTAATTATATCAACACATCATTTAGCAATCAATAGACAATGTTTATTTACATAAAAAACGTATATCTACAATTATTAAGGTATTTAAAATAAAAAATAACCTCAAATATTGCATCAGAAAACATCTAATTACTCAATAACCCGTGTGAAAAAATTAAAACTGATTGGTAATAAGGAAGTAGATTAATTTTTCTACAAAATTAACTAAAAATCATCGACAAACTCGAGAAAAAAATTGTGGACCTATTTTTCTTAGGCGAATGTACATTCTTCTTTAATATTATTAATTTAATAATGTCATTTAGGTATTTCTGGAAAATTGGAGCAAAATTAATATTGCAATTTAGAAGTCATTCACAGTCATTAAATCTATACATAGTGCCATCATCGGTTGAGATTAAAATTTTAATCCAAAGTGAACTTTATTACCATACTAGGAAGGTGATATTTCCTTGTTCCTTTGCTGTTGCAAATTAATTGGTACAAAATCCTGGATAAATAAATGGATTAGCTCGGTTTCTTGATTATTCTCACTTCGAATCCCCACAGAGTTAGCGTTCGATCTACAGTTAATAACATCAGCCTTTGGGACCTATAGTAGACGAGCTCCAGAAATTAGCAATTCATCTTTTTTTCTTATTTATTAGCGATTTTGAAGCGACCGTGGTCGAGCTGGAATATTACCCCAGTCTGCCGTCCTGGGGTAGTATCACCACTTTCTAATTTCTGTACTATCCCACTTTACCACCGCCTGCCACCACTCTTTAATAGTGCCTATAGGCGACTGAGCGACCAAAGTACATATAACAAAGTTACATTGGTACCGGTTAGAATTAGCGAGGTTCGAACTCGGGTCTCATCGATCGTGAGTTCATGCGTCTTACTGCTAGATCACGGCCGCTAGAGCCGTACGAAAAAGAGGACGTTATTTAAAGAATATAATTAGAAATTATGTTTAGATAAAAAAAAATCTATAAAGATTTGTGTGTAAAACCCTATTTCTCTTTTAAAGATCTTTTCTGGGAAATTTAATTATTTTTTATTTAAAATTTCTTTACGTAGTGGGCAAGAAAAAAATACATCGGCTAAAAGTTGATTGAAGGGTTAAAGGTTTTTGGTTTACTTCAAAGGGAATAAAAAAGTAGTCTTATACTGTTTTACTAAAAAATATTTAATACTTAATGTAAGGACTGCTGTCGCTGCGTTAGAGCTCGGTTCTTACCTATAGACACCGTACGTGGCAGACACGTACTACTAGCACAGACACAAAAAAAAAGAACTATAAGGATACTAAAATAAAATTATAGATATATTTTTTCCCTGGACATTTTCTTTTTTTTTATTATGACCTATAGATATGAGAAAAAATCGTGAATTGACCATTGATATATACAACTAGATGTGCAATAACACTCCCAATGTGACGCGAGAGAAAACATGGCCATAGCAACGTTTAGGTTCTCTGTTAGTTAGTATTTGACTTGACGGCAACATTGTCAAATCATTTGAAGCGGCCTACAGTTTTTTTATGTCAGATGTATGAAGTTTACACCTCTAGTAGAATCTTCTATAGTAGAATTGACTTCCAAATCGATTTTTGATTCAGTTTTCCTGATAAAAATTCATCGAAATATTAATTTAATTTGAAATAAGTATTTTGAATTTTAGTTTTTTATTTTTACTTTCTCCTTATAAAATTCTGAAAAAAAAAAACTGTTGGCACAACCCTATTACGCGCTGTACAGAATAATGTCTGCGTGCACGAAGATGTACGAGTACTTTGTATGTAGAATGTCTCCCTGAACAGTGTGTTGTCAATATATCGATAATTCAATTGAGTTACGTACTAAAACTTTTACTAATTAAAATTCCTTTTCAGCCACTCGGCTTTTGTTTATACTTAATTAAAACCACTTACTTATCTGTATGGTCTTTTAATTAATTTAATAAATTACAAAATGAAAATTACTCACAAAGTGAAATTAATGTATAATAAAAAATATACTAAGAATTTGTTATTAAATTATGATGAAACGTAAAACACCAATGGCTGTTGTACTAAGGACGTTCGTTTGTTCCTCACCTAATCAGTTTTAGGAGTGCGCACGATCAAGAGCGTCGCCAGTCGATGGCCTAGGGGAGGGCAAGTTGATATGGAGGATGAGAAAAGTATGAATTGTTGGTAAAGTACATGAAACTTTTCACTTGTAGTACGAGCCTTACATCTGCGGCGATTGTAATAACAACGGTACAGAGTCTAACGTGTAAAGCTACACGAGCTCTTGACTGTAAATAATAGATAAATTTACATTTAACAACTTTTTTAGAATCTCTAGGGGGGGGGGGGCAGCTGACCCTCCCTGCCCCCCCTTGGCGACGCCCTTGCGCACGATATTTTATTTTTGTTAAACTGTCGTTAAGGTAATAATGACAAATTCAGCATCTCAACATGCTAATAATTAATAATAATAAAAAACAAAGACTGCATAGGCCAGAGCCTTTGCTTTCTTAGAAAGTCGAATATAATTAAAAAACAATAACATACCTATAATTATGTACAAAAAAAGAAAATTATAATACTGAAGACGCGGCTGTATGGAGTTTGATCGTTTTGTCTTCTTAGAATGAAAGAACTATTCTTAATAAAAAAAAAATTAATAATAATCAATAATCTACTAAGCGTCGGTTTAAATGCTATTTGTAACTTTATTAACTGGAATGATAAATTAACCCGTCTCTCCGTCTAATCCCGAATTCAAATGCAACTTCACCGCAGTTCCGAGACCTAGATACAGCTGTGGTTAACTGTAGATCTAGACTTCTAACTTTGTTACTTGTGTTTCTAGTAATATGGATAATTTTGATTTGATTTTATTTATATAATCGGTTAAATAATACATATTATTATTTAAAATGATTCAAATTTAAAAAAAATCAGCTTAATGTTAAGCAGTGGAAACAACCTACGTCAGAAAAATAAATGCAGGCACCAGTCGTCGTCGTTATGCCTGCTTGAGGGGGCGATTGTGTACATTCCGGGTTGACAGTGCACATTCCTCTCGTTATACCTGGAAACATCACTAGGTTACTTCACTTGAAATTAGAAGAATCAGCATGGGTTAATAACCTTCATTACACTGTCAATCCCTCTAATTAATTTATATCGTAGGCACAGAGCAACTTTGAGTACATAGTGGAAAGTTGAAAACCATCATTATATTAAAAAGAATTAAGAAAGAAAATTGAAGGCTACATTGGCTGATCCCTTTGTCTTTAAGAAAACAACATAAAAAGACACATAAAAAATTTCAAAAACATTATTTCGGAGTAATTTATCGTTTTGACTGAATAATTGATCACATTTCCCATTTTATTCACATTGCAACGTTCGAACCAGAAAAAAATATTTGCGGAAGCCAAATTCAATTTATTTTTATCGAATAAGCGACGGGACAGCTAGAATTATCTGCGAACTTCCTCGATCTTTGATTAAGTTATGTTCATTGCACGTTTGGGACGACCAAATAATAAAAAAAGTTTTTTATGTGATCCTAGTTTTTGCGGTTTTCTTCTACATGCTGTTGTACCTTTAGTACTACAAGGATAGGCAGAAACAGTGAATCACATTATTCGATTTTTTCATTGTCAACACTCGTCTTGATGTAAAGTTAGAGTTCGGTCAATAAACGGAAACAACTGGTACTACAGCTAAACTTCTACAGATAGCAATCGCCTTCGCTATACCGGCCTAAGGAGATGAATATGCACCATCCATATTGACAGTGCACACTCCTCGTGCAAGTGCTTTTTTAATTGTGGCTCGGCATGTGAGAAAGCCTGATTTAAAGCTAGAGTGTGGTCCATGAATGGAAACAACTGCTACTAAAGAGCAACCTGTGCGGGCAGCCGTCGCCTCCACTATGCCGGCTTGAGGAGACGAGCATGTACCATCTAGATTGACAGTGCACACTCCTCTCGTTATACCTGACTACTTTCAAACTATTCCCAAAACGCGACAAGGTCACTTCACGGGTGTTACATTCGAAAGTGATGGTACTACCCCAGGACGGCAGACTGGACAAATAACCATCATCAGTCTGCCTACCACTCTTTAATAGTGCCTATATATTACAAATTACTGATCCATTTGTAATTAAACTTTTATTATTATGAAGTTTATTATTATATTTAGATTTCCATAACCTTTCATGTGCTAAAAATAAATATTATCTTAAAATTACGACGATAAAATTATTAAATTTCAATATCCCTTGTTTTTAATACATTAAAATATAATTACTTATGTTATGTAATCCATTCTGTGTTATTGTTTCGTATAAAACCCTTTTGAAATGTGAGTATCAAGTGGGGATAAAGATACGAGATTCTGACGAGTTAATTCACAAACAGATTACTGAAACACGAGGAGGAAATACATTTCCGTTTAGTGTTATCTTAAAAATATATATTAGTCGGGTATAACGAGATAAGTGTGACCCGTCACCCTGGACGGTTCGCGTTCGTCTCTACAAGCGGATCATTGCAGACATTTATCTGTGGTAGTAGTTCCTATGTTAACATCAGACGGATTGTGATCGCTGATGTTATCATGAAGATATAGATATAATTTACATCTGTGTATAAATTTATCTAAGCTTCCCTCTTCACTTCCGCCCACACATAAAATATTTCAAAGAGCACTTATTCTAAAATGTTTTCCTCCAGGCCCAAAGAAATGAGAAGGAAGGGTCCAAGTTATTAGACGAATGCAAATAAAGGATCCAAATAGCGACTCTTACACAATTGCTTTGACCTTCTTGCCTGGAAATCTATTCTTGAAAAATGAAACGTTTTTATTTTTTTTGTAACCACACTACTAAAGGTCGCTGCACACTAATCGGCGCTGTACTTACGGTATCGCCACAACTCGAGCCGTGAACGGCTGTATTCTGAAGTAATACTGAAGTATTTTTTGTATGAAATTTCGACGCCTCGTTTCCCTCTCAGCAGTTTATCGTTTTTCTCCATTTCCTTTTTTTTTCCCCTCTTTTTTATCGAATGCTATGGATATGATATCCATCTCACGTAATGAAAATTGAGACATATTATGTGGGAACCACTTCACGTTCAATCTTCAAACTTCGGATGCTAGCCGCCCAGCCGTAAGCACGTCGTAGTCATGTTAACACCTCTGTGATGATGAAACTCTCCGGTTTAGTGCGTGCTTTGCTTAGTGTGTGGCAATCATAATGCGATCCAAGTGCGGAGGCAACTGTTACCACATACAAATGTCTACATACCGTATTTTGATAGAGAGGCGGCCGTGGTCTAGCGGTAGATGAGACCCGTGATCGAACCTCGCTAAATTGACTGGTACCGATGTAACAATTATAACAAGAAAGAACCTGTGATACAAACACTAGCTTAGTACAGGCAACAAAAACAAAACTTTTTATTTCTTATTATCTCCACTGAATATCAATTTAAAATTGAAATCAGTGTAAAGTAATATGTAAAGTATATTTGAACTTTTAACTTTATGTTGAATAAAATAGGGTATAAAATTGCTTATTATCTATTGTTTTATTGTTTTACCGTTGTTGTACTAAATAAATATATTATTGTTATTGTATTATAATATTTTTCTCTACATTGTTACAGCGACCAAAGCAACAGAGTTTGGCCGGTGTCCTACGTAGGGAGGGTAACTGGAAATGTTTCATGCTGACCCTTATGATCGCCGGCTGCCTCGGCTCGGTAGCATGGTGTAATACTGCCGAAATCGACCGAGAGGTCATTAACCTTAACATGTAAGTTACGTCATAATAATATTTTAATAAAAATAAATAATAAGTAATCGTTTATATTATGTATAGATATTTAGCTTTTAAATATTTTTAAGAAATATGTATATTTTTTTTATGCAATTTTTTTTGGCAAATTGAAGAAAAACCATTCCCCGAGATGGGATATATTTGAATATATGTATTTTTATTGTATTACAATAGGTAATAATAAAATATATTCCTAGACTTTAATTTTCTAAAATTTATGTTGGTATAAATAAATTTTAATTACTTACAACATAATAATTTGTGTGAAATGTAATCAAAATTTTCAGGTCGACCTATTATTATGGAATTTATTCAACAAGAAGCCAAGAGTAAGCTAAATTGTACCTACTCGTAAATTGTTCTTGTGAAAACGTGATGTTTTTGTTTGTTTAAGTTCACTTGTTGCTTGCAATAAGACCTATATTTAACTTAAATTAAATAAATTTGAATTTATTAAATAAAAATTCTTACTATCGCATTTGTTTTGATAATTTTTTGGGGAATACACACCAGAAAAATATTCGTACATCAATAATTGCACATTCAAATTGAGTTTTAAAGGTGATCATTTACTATTTTTGGCAGTATTAGTGTTTATTGACTGTATATTTGGTTAAAAGTTAAACATTTTTTTACCTAATTCGATGTTACATGGTTTGATGCATACATACATACTCTGAAAGTTAAACTAGAAACTTACTTAGCTTTATAGATGGTTATAACTAATAAAATAGTGTTTTATTTGAAAATTATTTATTTCTTGAGGGCAACCAGCGGTAGGATACATTAAATCCTGCTACAATACTTAGCGATTTGCTGATTTAGGATAAATGATCCACCTTTAGGTGCCACAACGTACATATTAATTAGTACAACGTAAATTGTCCATCAAAATTGTAACAAAAAAAAAACCGTGTTATAAATAAGTTAAAAATAATAACAAAGAATTAAAATCTAAATCCTAAATTAAAATTAAAATTTAATAAATTTTTGATGTGCGATTAAATATTACTCTTATTTTTTATTCGACTCATTTCGCCAAAGCTTTCTAAACGGCCCTCAACGATCTTCAAAATGAATACGATAGTACGCAATGAAATCTTGTAATTCACTTAAACCATCTTCGCGCCTAATTACTCGTGTGGCAAATCTTTTATAGATACCTCGTATCTCGAGAAGGACGACTGACATTACCTCATGTCAGACTCCCCAATACCGGGTATTCACAACTAAAACCCTCACGGTATCCCCTTTCTACGTCATATGGTGAGGTCACAGGCACGGTTTCGCATACATCCGCAAGCCCACCCACCGACGCGACCATTAGCCGTGGAAGAACCACCATTCCAACCAAGTAAATCTAGCCCAATCTCGGGATCACCGCTCTTGGTTCGAGTCGAAGGAGACAACGGAATTCCGATTCCGTTCACTCAACAAAGGGTGGTCTCTCACTCAGATCTGCTCTGAAAGCAGTATGACTAGCCCGACCTCGCAGATTTTGGTTCACGTCAGGGTACCTCAGGGAGATAAACCAGGACCCTGCATCCACCACACGCTCGATGAGAGACCAGCAACTCGTCACTCGCGGTCTAAGTTCTGCGAGCCTCGGGGCTTCTAACTTATCTAGGGACGAATTTAACAATTATCTATATTTTTTAAATATATTATCGGTACAAAAGGTTAAATAAATAATTAATCAAATAGTTTAATAATTAAATTAAAATCCTCATTTGATAGGATGACATTTTTCTTAATTATAGTTAATGTATAGTATCGCGTGCACACTATCTTGAAGCCATCAACGTTACTCGTACTAAGATAAATTAAATGTTATATATCCTTAATTTTATTAAAAACAGTGTTAACATCCAATTTGTTCATACGTTTAAAGTGTTATTTTTTTAAATTAAATTAACTTGTAAAATAAATGGCTATGTTTTGATTTGTCAAGTAACGCTTGCTTTTATAAACAAGTATAGATAGCATTATAATCATTATATGAGAACTACAAGACAGGTCTGTCCTGTCAACCTGGAAAGTGCACATTCGTCTTGTCAAGACGAACACAGCGGAGGTAACTGCTACTGTACTGCACTCAAGTTAAATATCAGCGAATTGATGAAGTGATGTTACTTTTTGTAGTTTATCTCCGCTATGCCGGTTTGAAGAGACGAATGTGGATCATTTGAATCAAACTTAACATCAGAGGGAGTAATGTCATATTTTTTATAGTATCCCGACATGTAACCATACTCCAGCTGTTGTTAGGGTCCGTTCCACCCAATAAACCTCTTATATTATATTAATAAAAATATCCTTAATCCACAGGTACCCAATTAAACGTACAATAAGAGAATCACCGTGCGACGTTGGTTACGCTTACATTCCGATAGCGTTTGTTTTACTTCTCTATTTAGTTTACTTAGTGGAATGTTACCACAGTACAGCGAGAATTCAATTAGCAAGGAGAGTCGATGTTGCGGCTGTTTGTGCAAGAGTCCAAGCTATGAGGAACGCTTCACCTAGAGTGTGGTAAGTTATTGTTTTTATAAATTTTTTTTATTGTAGCTCAGCATGTGACAACACTCCGCCTGATGTAAAGCTAGAGTGCGGTCCATGAATGGAAACAACTGCTACTATAGAGAAACCTGTGCGGGTACCAGTCGCCTCCAATATGCCGACTTGAGGAGTCGAGCATGTACCATCTTAGATTGACAGTGCACACTTACATCGACATGTTGCTTCGTGTTAAGTGAATGCGACCCATTAGCAGAAACAACTGCTGCTACTGAAATATTTTTTCGGGCACCATCCAAATTGACTCTATCTCTCATTATACTCGTTTACACCAAGCTGATCACGAAACGCGACTAGGTCACTTGACGGGTGTTACAGTTGATACTACCCTAGGACAAAAAAAACATAGTATTCTAAACATGTCTAAAATAAAAATACTTTTTTTAATCTCAAAAAGGTACGGAATGATAATAACAATAAAAGCTTAATTCGATCCAATTCCAAATTTAAATTATTACATTCAAATAATTTCCGAAAAGATTAAGGGAGACAGATTTTCGGAAACACAAAATTTCGATCTCGATCTCTAACACGGATTAAAAGTCGAATTTAAAGGCCTTCTGTAATGACAACCATTATTTAACTGTTTTTATGTGTAAGCGTTTTGACAAGAAACATTTTCTTTTTCTTCTTTTTTATGCCTTTATAACAATTTTCCAATATATATGACAGTAAATATTTATGTTATTTATGTAAAGAAAAATCAGAAACTAGTAGTGATAGATACATAGAGAAGAAGTAGAATGTAAGATATAAAAATTAATACCGCCACCAAAGATATTTTCCACCATAAACAATTAAGTATTTATTATTGTGCCGATAATTTGGTTTATTGATCGGAGACAGGAATCGAACCCATGTTCATTGCTTTGCACACGAATGCATTGATCTACACAGAGCCGTTGGCGAGTGTTGGAACAAAAATAAACACTTCTTCTATTTGGAATCATTTTAATCAACGTTTGAGTAATAATCCACTATTAGTACCTCCATATTTACACCCGGGAAAACAAAAGTTTAGAAAAATCATTTTAGATCGAAAACCTGCCAAAAGCAAGAAACAGTATTAATTTTAGATACAGAGAAAATCCTGATTAATGAAGTTGGAATCATAAAATAAATTGCAGCTTACCTGTAAATAAACGATTAAAAAGATTATTCGATCCAATCGAGGAGGAATTCTAGTGTTCCGTGAGATAAAATTAAAGACCGTCCTGATCGAGACGAATGGCACACATTTATCTTAGTCCATACCTCCCTTTAGAAGACGAAAAACAAGGTTGAAGTGAAACCAATAGTGTAGAGGAAACGAATTTTGCCCCAGCAAAAAAAACTGCACAAAAACTTGATTACTACCTTGTTTGATCAAAATACGAAGCTGAACTCTTTACAGGTATTACGAGTACATATATGTGACGAATTAACGCGTCACTCCGTCAAGTCCAGGGTTTGTTTCGTGATATATCATTAAAATAATTAACAAAAAAGACTAATAATTATTAATCCTATCCAACGCCACTTGATCGGACGGTCATATCTGTCAGAAATCGCTCCCGAGTCGCTTCAGTATTGAAACCGCTTATTGCATAGAAATCGTCTGCATACTTCTCAGCGAACATACCTGATGCTCTGCAGCATCTTGAGAATTCCGACAGCATCCTGAAAGCATTATAATGTTTGGGTTGTCATATTATGATACACAATGAGCCTTTTATTACATACCAATTTATTACAATTTGAATGGTTAAATTATTAGATAACTAATATTGTTGTAATAACATGCAACGCTTCTTAAACGTTTTATTCTCGTTTCGTTTCAGCACACAAAGGGCAGTTTATCGTATAAACCCCAAAGAAAAAACCATTCATCCCAACCGTGTCGTATAAAATTCCACCTTTTGTTGACAATGATTTTGTTTGGCAGGTGGAAAGCCATCTGCTACCATTACGTGCGGCGAAAGAGGCAGGTCACGCGATATCGAAACGGTGACGCGTACACAACTACGCAGGTAACTCTTATCAAATATCTGTAACTCAAGCTCACCTACATTTTGCGTATTGACCCCTTTCGCGACCCTTTCTTTACATGTTTGACTTTTATTATTCACATCAATCTTGTCCATGATAAACGATGACAATACTGTTAAGATGTTCCGTTGAATATTAAAATGAAATATTTGAAGATTATGTTAATGTGGGAGCTTTTATTCCGATATAAAACATTTCAAATTGTTCTTTTAATTCTTTCTACTTGCTTTTGTTTTCAAGTCAGCCTTATTTCTAACATTTCAAATCATTTGTTCACGTCAATATTGTTATTAATAAATTTTGAATAAAATAAGTATTCAAATTATTTACTGTATTTTACTGTGCCTTTTAACTGTTTTTGTACATACCTACAATATATTACACTAATATAAATTTAATTGACTGCAAAGTATTCCACACAGGTGTATTACGAACGTGTGAACACCCATAGTGCCAGTACGGTGTTCGCTCACGCTTGTTGTGGACAACGTGATGCTTCCAAAAACCTTGTACTTGACACCCACACACCAATTACCAAAGTACGGTTTAGTAAAGGGTTTGCCTTCGCGAACATTGAAGCAGCGAGTGGTAAGTTAATGGACTAAACTTTGTTTAATGGCGGTTGGTCTACCAAAACTGAGGTTAGATTCTGGAGTGCCTTTACAATTATTTTACTATTACAGAGTTTGAAGACCAAAGGTCCAGATTCTTCGCAGAACATGAACGCTTTGACGATTTTATGGAAATGCGCGAAGGTTTGGATCTCATTGGTGTTAGTTCTTTTAAAGAATACATGGTAGCCTACAGGTACGGTGTTATTACTTTTTTTTTTATTTATTTAAATGTTGAATGATGTGTTGAAATATGAGGACTATTTTACATCTACAGGGACTCTGATAAGTGTGCATGGTATTCGTCGCAAGTCTTGTTCTGGGCTCTCTCCTGTCTCTTATTATCCTGGCCACTACGAATAGTTATCGAATGCAACACTGCATATGTACATTATACCGTAAGTTTATTATTGCTTACTAACTGCTTATTACATCGTTAACTAATTGATCAACCTTAATTAATTATTGTGTGGGTTAAATATAAATAGTTTATTCGTTTTTTTAAATCTTTATTTAATGTTTATTTGTTGACAGATTACAAAAATATTTGGGACGAACTATGAGCTAGATCCAAGTAGACAGTTAGATTTAGACACACACCTATCAGACACACTTCCTCCAGTCCCAACAACCAACTACGCATGGGCTCTTGCGGATGAACAAAGCGCCATCCTGTGTTCAGCTCCCAGACCAGCGAGAACTTTACCACTGTCACACGCTTCAACTGTCGATAGTTTAGAACTTTTTGCCGCTATACGCGAAAATTGTGCCTTAGTTCCTTCTTACTCGGAAGCTATGAGAATTGACGCAGCTTTACGTGAAGAGCCATCGGATAATGCTCCCGAAAACGAAGTATTAATTGATATAGAACAAATTCCAAGAAGAAATAAGAAGAATATTAAAGCATCTTCGTTTGATGAACCGGCCAATAGAAATAGAAATGCTTTAATGCAAACACATTCTAGTTACAATATAGCAGGAAGTGCAACAACGAACGCAGCAAAACAACAGAATAGACGATCTTGGGCCGGAGTTTTGAACAATACAATGAGTGCACGGCACGTTGTTGAAGAAATTAGAACACGTGCTGATGGCTCCGTATTATACCACCCATTACAGGAAACCCAACCAAGAAATAATAGAGATAATACATTATACTTTTCAAGGGAATTATCACCGACTTGTTCGAGAGATCCTTTCGGTGGACGCGCACAAACAACACCGACTGATGAGCCACCTTCTTATGAAGAAGCGTTGAAGTTGCCAGCTCTGAGGAAGTTAACTAGATCGTTGACCGGTGCAGATTTAGCTGGTTCGAGGAGAGCATTTCTTAGAGATGTTTTATCGAATAGAAGATCGTGTCTCGAAGGTGTTGGTGTACTTTCTGAGGCTAAAGTAGTAAGGTTACCATATTCCGATGCAAGAGCTGAAACACCACTATAGCATGTAATGAGCTTCCTATATTTTTTATTGTATGTAAAGCTAGAGTGCGGTCCATGAACGGAAACAACTGCTACTACAGAGAAATCTCTACGGGCAGTAGTCCCCTCTGCTATCCCGGCCTGCGAAGACGAGTATGCACCATCTAAATTGACAGTGCACACTCCTCTCGCTATACTTTCAAACTGATCCCGAAACGCGACAAGATCACTTCACGGGTGTTACATTTGAAAGTGGTAGTACTACTCCAGGACGGCAGACTGGGCTAATAACCACCATTAGTCTGCCTACCTCTCTTTAATATTGCTTATAGGCTACCAAAGTATATATAACAAAGTTACATTGGTACAGATCAGAATTAGCGAGGTTCGAACACGGGTCTCTACGATTGTGAATTCACGTGTCCTTTTGGTTGTTTTCGTGATGAATTGACATTATGGTGCAAGTTGTGTATTGTACACTAAAGTCATTTTTATATAGATATGTACAATTATGAGCTAAATTGCTTGCAATTATAATTTTATTAATATTAGTGTACTATAATATAAAAAAGAGCTAACACAAATTTTAAATACTTTATATTAAAAAAATTAATTACTGCTATATTTTTCTATTTTTTTCTTTTGAATAAAATTAATACTTATAAAACATTTGTAATACAAATAAAAAATAGCTTCAATATAAAAATTTGTAAAAAATGTTATTAATATCCGTCCGCCTAAGTAACACAATTATTTAATAAAATTATGGCTAACAGGCATTTTTCATCTCTTCCTTTATTTTTGTATTGTAGTTAAATAACATTATAAAAATTGCTGTTACCCATTGCCTTTAAACCCTCTTCCCCATTTTATTCTTAAGTTCATACAATAATATTATATATTCTGAGGCTAAAGTCAATAGGGGCTAAGACAATTATTACTTGATCGAATCGACAACAAAATTTTTTTTTTTTAAATTTTTTTATTTTAGCACGTCATTATCATTCACATCAACACATCATACATTACCACGTTCAAATTGTGGAACGACCTTCCCAGCCACGTCTTTCCCCCTTCCTATAACATGGGATCCTTGAAGCGCAGTGTGAAGAGGCATCTTATTAAGCCGGCATAGCGGACGCGACTGCTGTCTGCAGATCCCCTTCTCTGACAGCAGTCACCTCCGTTCATGGATCGCACTCTAGCTTAACATCAGGCGGAGTGCGGTGCGGCGAGAAAATATATATATATGGGATTTGACGTTTCGTTATCACCTGGGTGACAGAGACATCAAATCCCATATATTTTCTTTTCGATTCGATCAAGTGACAACTTACGATTCACTTTTCACTTTAGACCCAGTACAATTTTATTTAAGTATAAGGCAGTGCCTTGTTCCTTATTTTAGTAAATACTAGATAGTTTTAGGAATTAATTTGATGCACTATAAGACTAGATATAGCATTGTAAATTATTAATAAAGAACAATTATTGTCTTATTCGATAAATACACCGAACTTAATTCATAAAAGATTTAAAATATATTTTATAGCTTAATTAATACTTGTCGCATTAAAATGGGCTACAAAAATAAATATTGCAAATTCGCACAGATGAGTTTCGTCTCAATTACTTTTAATAGAAACGTAACATACATTTGCATTTACGCGTGTACAGTCAGCAGTATCGGGATGATATTTTAACAAGAATTGTACTTTCGGGGTGTATGCTACCTCGGGAAAACCTCGACAAGTTGGTCCCGCCCGGTTCTGAAACGCGATATCTTCGGAACGGAACAAGATAGGGCCAAGTTGCCGGAACAAAGGTTGTAAGAAATGCCCTCTTATTTCGGAATTGACACTTCTTCGAGAAGCGCGCCATAAAAAACTGATACAGATATTTTTATAGTAGCTCGGCATGTGACCTCTCCTGATGTTAACTTATAGTGCGATCGCTTTTGCTATGCTGGTTTGAGGAGATGAATGTGTATCATCCATTGACAGGGTACACTCCTTCCAAGCTGTCGTTGAAACACGACTAGTATATTTTCCAAATTTTGCAGCCATCGTAGTCGCGTGATCGAATTTTCTTAACTTTCTTATATTCGTCACGATAATTTTGGTCCTGACTGTACACTCTTTGGATAATTTCTAAGCAGGTGTATAAAATGACAGAGAAGACGCTACCGTTCACACAGGATCTTAACTCATAGAATAAATAAAGAATAAGATAATAAATGTTTATTTAAAATATCTTAATCTTATGCCTCGGTGCATGCACATTATGCTACGTGTTTATTGTTCAGTATAAAGTAGGTAAAACTGCCAAAGTGATATTAAGAATAACACAGTAGATGATATTTTAATATAATAAAGATATGTACAAAACAAATGCTTCATTATTAAATTAATTACTATTTATATAATAAATGTAATTGCAGAACCAATTTATTAATGTTTAATCGTGTAATAAATAAGTTATTACGAAAAAAGTTCAACTGTTGTTCGCTAACTGCTCTTTACTTTTCTATGTTCTCATTTGAACTAGTATTATAGAACTCGTCTCAGTTATTAACTTTGATTTAAAATTGTTGTTAGACTTGCGAGCTCCCGAGAGTGGCCAAAGTCTATGTAGCGACACACTCCCACATCCATTACATGATTGCATTAAAGCTCTTCAGTGCCGCTATCTTATCGCACGATAATTTCTCTTACTACCTGGACATGATCACACTTCGCTTGATTTTAAGCTGAAGTGCTGGCAAAGAGAAATATCTGCAGATAGCAGCCGCGTCCGCTATGACGAATTTGCTCCATCTAGGGTGACAGAAGACATTCCTTTCGTTATACCTGGCTAAGTCCAAACTGATCTCGAAAAGCGACTAGGTCACTTCACGTGAGTTGCACTCGAAATTGGAGAACACTGAGATCTAAAATATGTTTCAGTTTCAGCCATAAAAATCAGATAATAAATTCCTTTGCTTGCTATATCAGATATATTAGTTTTGAAACTAGAGTTATAACTGAGGCACGTTCTGTACATACTAATACATTGATATTTTTACTCAAAAATACGTCAAGTAATTATTTTGTGATGAGGACGGCTTGCTTGTAATTAGTTTAATGGAAGGTATGTTAATTATTGTCGAAGTAATCATTTATTTTTTTAACATATTCACAATATTTATTTTGTATTTTAAAAGCAACCTTAATATCCTCGTAATAGGACACAATTTATTACGAATTAATGTGAATATAAGTAAGTTTAAACTATGTATAAATAGCTATGTTAAATAAAAAAAATTGTACACTACAAAGAGCAAAGTTTATTATTTTGTATAAATTATGTTTTAAAATTTTTATTTGTTTTATTTCACAATATATTTTATGTCATTAGGAATTTTATACCAGGCTGCCATTAGAAGATGGAAGTGAAGATAATAAGTAGATATTTAAAAAAAAACGAGATAAAAACGAAGTATTATACAAATAATTCGGCATGAGACTGATCTCACTCCATGATAAGGATAGAAAAGCTAAGATGGAGAGCAATCTACGAGACATCTGCTACCACAGAAATACGGATAGCTGTCAGCGGAGGTGATGGAGATGATGGTTTAATGGGACTAGTACGCACTACGCGAGGGCACAAAATCATCAAAGCGTATTGAACGTAAATACGGGATAATCTGACGACTTTCCCCCTACATAATGTAATGTGGTGGTATCTGAATAAGCAGCCAAGCCCTAGTTAGTAACTGTACAGTAACTATAACTGACGCAACTCTTATATCAAGTTTTTTTTTTAATTTTGAGGACATTGAAATACCAGGGCTGTTATTTTTAAATTATGCTTTATTGGTTCAATTTTCATCATCATAATTTAAGAATAACAACTCCAGCATATAAAAGTACAAAATGAAATATAAAAAGTACATATCTCCTAAAATGTTATTTTCTATCGATACAATATAAAAATGTTCCCTAAAAATACGATACAAAAAAAAGGATTCAATTTCGTTCAATGTGAAATGTATAAAAATATTTTTTTCTTGTGTTATTCTTGCGCTTTACCTGGAGTGGGCATAATAAAAGAACTGGAATTTTCCTTTTATTACGACATTCTGTCACGGACTTCTGTCGAGGGCCCGAAGGTAGTGTAAACACTTATTTTTTCTAATTTCCTTTGCGACATTTCTTTATAAAACATTCTATGAGCATAGGTAATAATTATTTTTCAAAATTTAGACATCGCTATTTTTTTTTTATTCATAGACAATATTGAATACTACTGAAAACATTATATTACTTTATTTATACGAAGTATATCCGTCTAAATTAAATTATTTACTAAAGCGGGATGATAATTAATTCTCAATCAATACTACAGAATTAATGAAACCACAATCACGCATTCAGCATACAATATGGAGCTGAGGTTGGAAGTTACAAATTTGTGGTTAATTATAGTTTCACGATTTATCGCTAGTTCTGACATATTTGGTTTATTACCATCTTTATGTGCTGATTAATAATACATAGCTTAGATATAGTATATGGTGTAGATAGTCGTTATATTTCTAGGTAAGGTAAAATCAAGACGAGATTTCGCGACATTGTGAAGACGACTGTTGCCCAAAGACATTTTTCAGAAATGGCAGTTGTCACCTCACATGGGCCGGACTCTAGAGTGCTATCTATTAACGGAAAAGGCAGCAGTCGCCTCCACTATGTCGGCTTCATGAGACGAATGTGCACCATAAGCACAGTTCCGTAAACTAGCTTACTTAACCTCAAAGGCGATAGACTAGGATAATAACCATCATAAGTCTGCCTATCACTCTTAAAAATTTCCTTTTATATATTATAAAAAAACAAATTCAGAGAAATGTTAATAATTTTTATATCATGATAAAAGATCAAAGTACATACTTATAAAAAAAGCTACATTGATATTTTTAGGAAGGACGAGGCCAGGTTAATTAATTGCAAGCCCACGTCTATATCAATTCGGGAACGGTCGCTCATTTGAATGAAAATTTTAAATAAAATAATGATATAATTGTAGGCAAACATATATTTAACATAAAGCTAAAACTCATAATATTAAGATTTGTATTAAAATATTTCATTAATTATGTATTCTTCAGAAAAAGAAATACACTTCAAAATCTCATTATTCAATCTCAGATTTGGTCGTCAGCTGTCGTACCAAATAATTTAATTATTACTTGAGAAAATTCGATATAATTGAAAAAGAAACATAAAAATATGTCTTTATTAACTTATTATATTAACATTATAACGGTTTTTGAGTTTTTTTACACATAAATTTCGTTTATTAGGAGAAAAAAAAACTTAATAAAAGTTACTAATTTTTTTAATCAAATAAAATATTACATTTCCTTGTATACAAGAGAATAGATAAAATAAATTGTTCATGAAGAATTTAACAATAAATAAATGAAAATCCTTAAGACAACTGATTGAAAAAAATCGTAACATTGCCTGAAAATCATTTATTTTAATTAATTCCGTCAACTGTCTAGAAAAATGTTGACTTCCCCTGAAACATCACTTTGACTGTGACATTTTTGTTTGTATTTTTGATCTCTAATTCCATTTCAGTTTATAGAGCATAAAAGCATTGATATACAACAATAACGCTCCCAATGTGATGCGAAAGAAAACATGGCCACAGCCACGTTTAGGTTCTCTGTTAGTTAGTATTTGACTTGACGGCAACATTGTCAAATCGTTTGAAGCGGCCTACACTTTTTTTATGTCAGATGTATGAAGTTTGCATCTCTAGTATATATCTCTCTCTAGTATATATCTCTCTCTATGCATAAAAGTATAAATATTCAATCAAATTGCAAAATACACAAAAGTTTAATTATCCATCTTATATAAGCTACAAAAAAATACCATGCCGATTTGAAATAAATGTTTTAGGTTGTAAATGGGACAATAAACAATTATAATTATTTATACGAACTTAATTTCCTTCTTAAAAAATATTTGATCTACAGATAAAAGTAAAAACATCGATTTTAATCCCAAAAACAATGAATATTAAACCATAATTACATTTCATATAAAATTATCTTTTTTTTTTTTATTGTAGCTCGACATGTGACAACACTCCGCCTGATGTAAAGCTGGAGTGCGGTCCATGAATGGAAACAACGGGCTGCAGTCGCCTCCACTATGCCGGCTTGAGGAGACGAGCATGTACCATCTAGATTGACAGTGCACACTCCTCTCTTATACCTGGCTTTCAAACTATTCCCGAAACGCGACAAGGTCACTTCACGGGTGTTACATTCGAAAGTGGTGGTACTGCCCCAGGACGACAGACTGGACAAATAACCATTATCAGTCTGCCTACCACTCTTAGTATATCTATCTATCTATCAATCTATCATATAAATCTAAATTCTAAATACTTATATAAAATGCTAATGTTAGTACGTAAAGACAGGGTTTTCTCCATGATCACCAACTCCAATCTGCTTCCCGTTAGGGTGGTACATACCCCTTGGTCTCCTGGTGAAAGTAAGGGAGTTTGGTCGCGGTGGGTGGAAGAGGGTGGTTGTGGGAGGCGAAAATCTCAAAAAATGTATATCTGTCTCTTTCTAACTTATGACATTTTGAGTACTAAGTCTGTCTTTTTCTAACTTATGGCATGTTGAGTACTAAGTATAGAGTTTTAATTTTTTTTTTTAATAATCTAGAAAACTCCAAAATGTGTGCAACTGTTACAATTAATCTAGAAGGTTCTAAAAATTTCGGGAATGATCTAGAAAGTTCCAAAATGAGCGCAACTGTTAAAATCGACATGAAATGTTCTAGAAAGTTCTACAAATTTCTGGAATGATCTAGAATGTTCTAGAAGGTTCTAAAAATTTCAGGAATGATCTAGAAAGTTCCAAAACGTTATCAACTGCTAAAATCGATGTAGAATGTTCTAGAAGGTTCTAAAAATTTCAAGAAAGATCTAAAAAGTTCCAAAACTTTATCAACTGCTAAAATCGATATAGAATGTTCGAGAAAGCTCTACAAATTTCTGGAATGATCTAGAAAGATCTAAAAACTTCTAGAATGATCTACAAACATTAAAAATGTGTATAGCTGCTAAAATCGATATAGACTGTTCTAGAAAGTTCTACAAATTTCTTGAATGATCAAGAAAGTTCCAAAATGAGCGCAACTGTTAAAATCGACATGAAATGTTCTGGAAAGTTCTAAAAACTTCTAGAATTATCTACAATCATTAAAAATGTGTATAGCTGCTAAAATCGATATAGAATGTTTTTTTTAAATTTTTTTTTTTGGCACGACATGTGACCTCGACTGGTCTGATGGTGAACGTAGTGGAGGTCCATGAGCATTGACGACTAGAGAACCGCACGCACGGTGGCTCTAATTCTACAAATTTCTGTTTCCACATTTACTAGAGTATTTCTTATTTTCAATTCGTTAATTAGTTAATTAATTTGATTTGATTAACTCTATAAACACCGTATGTTTAATGGTCAAATAAGTCTATCAATATCTAAGATAGAAATCTACAATATCTACTTTAAAAACGGATCCTTAAATATTTTTTATACCATTAAACATGCGATGTATTTTGACCCGAGCAACGCCGGGGGTTTCGTCGCTAGTATACATATAATAAATTAGTTACACATCAATAAGGAATGAATAAATAATTACAACGCTGTAGGTCATTTCATAGGTGGTTACACTTTAAAACATTGCTACCACCATCTACCACTTTTAAATCTACTATGTATTTTTGTCTATGTTTATGAAGTTTTTATCTCGATGAATATATTTGTTATTAAAATCTATTGTAATAAGTTTAATATTTAAATGATTGATGATGATTATAAATAATTTATCAAGTTCATCTCTTTGTTTTTGTCTGTCGTTAGCCATTAAATTTAAATTTTCTTTGTTTTGTTGTAATTTAATTGCTCAATAAATCGGAGTAATTTATATAATTTCCCGTAAATTTCCTTTGAATTTTAAAGCATTGTGATATCATTTTAAAAACTTTATTTTATCTTTTCTTGTGACCTTCCTGCAGCTATTATTAAATAATAATATTTAATTTGAAATTGAACAGAAAAAACTCACTCACTTTAGGAGGGATCAAGATGAGAATCAAATCCAGGTCTTCCGCTTTGTATAGGAACAAGAGCGTCGCCAGCAGATGTCCTAGGGGGGCATGTTAATATGGAGGATGAGAAAAGTATGAATTGTAGATGAAGTACATGAAGCTTTTCACTTATAGTACGAGCCTTACATCTACGGCGATTGTAATAACAACGGTGCAGAGTCTAATGTGTAAATCTACACGAGCTCTTGACTGTAAATAATAAATAAATTTATATTTAACAACTTTTTTAGAATCTCTAGTGGGGGGGGGGGGCAGCTGCCCCTCCCTGCCCCCCCTTGGCGACGCCCTTGTATAGGAATGCCCTACTCTGGATCACTATGCAGCACTCACGTGTCTTCTATTCTAGTTTTCATTGTTGCATAGACGACCCTTTCTATTCCCGGATGCCGAGAAGTCTGCCCGTTAATACGGCGATTTTCTCTGTTAAATTTTCATCGCATTTCACAATATAATAATAACAATCCCAGGAGAATAATTTAAAGCGATTGAATGGCCAAGTTTCTAGTTATCATAAAATGTCTGTATTTATATGCACTGATGTCATTGCAGTTAATTGGCAATTTGTCCTGTATGCTTTCACTATAATAAATCTCGAAGTCTCGATACTTATAGAACTAGTAATCGAATATACGAGTAGGTAAGAGCACTATATAACATGAACGAGTATATGTGTAGACAACCTGCACTATCCCAAAGGATTATATTACCCGCAAACCGCAGTTTCTAGTATGGCACGTTCATTGGATTAATTTAATTACTATAAAAGGACGTCCATTTTGTATTAATTTATTACAAGTACACTACACTCTGTGGGGAAGTTATTAGCGTGGATTAGTATAGAATGCTTTCAATACAAAAACAATCTCTTTATGAAAAAAATGAATGTTCGTTTGTTTGTTCTTTGTGCATTCCGGAACTACTCGGATAATTTGAGATTTCTGTACGTTAGATAGTCTGTTTATAAGGTCTTATTTATTTGTTTATTAAGTAGGCCACACTCAGCCTGAAAAATAGAGAATAGAACATAATAATAGTTACATAACTAGATTGTGTCTCAAAGCAACCAAACAACGTATAAATACATAAATCATTATAAAATTATGCTTAGAAGATAACATCCGAAAACAAACAAAATAATGCGAACATCGTTTATTTCCCGCAGTACCGCGTTGATCATATGAGTGGACTACGGGAAATAAAATTACTTTTTATAAAATAATAATTTAAAAAATAATTTTCTGGGTGTTGTGTCTTCTGTGTAATAAGGGTTGAATTGTATAACACCCATAACACAGTCTACTAGAGTGTACGAAAACAATTAACTTAAATAAATCAATATTGATGCTGTTAGTAGGGAGGGCGGACAATATCGAAGGCGGTGAGCTGTAAACGCAGAGCGGCGAGATCAAAGCCAGTTTACCTCTTTGATGTGCCGTTGAGCGTACAGCTTGTCATATCTAGACAAAACCTTCCATGAAATATTAAGGACCTAAGCAATGGTGATTAAATTGTATATATAATAAATGAATATATAAATTAAAAAGTGGTAGGCGGACTGATGATGGTTATTAACTTATTACCCTTGTCTGCCTTCCATAAATCAATCATCCGTGAAGTGACCGAGTCGCGATTTGTGATCAAGTTTGAAGTAGTTGCCAATCTGGATAGTCCACATTAGTCTACTCTAATCGACATAGTGGAATCGACTGCTGCCTGCTCTGTGGTAATCATGGACATTAATGCCGTTCATGAACCACACTTTAGCTTGATATCAAGTCGTTGTCGTATACCGATCTATTAAAAGAAACTTCAATCGTTATACCCAGGTTGTACCTGACTACTTTCAATCTAATCATGAAAATCAATACAGGTTATTAAATACGAGATTATAGATCGACATCTAGTCGCTTATTCACAAGAACCTTCAATGAAAAGACGATTTTCGTGAATGGGCTTTATTTGTGTTAAAAGAGAATTTGGCCTCGTATAAAGATCAAGCTCCCTAGGGATGGGAAGGCGTCGGGAAGTCGCGACTTCATGGCGTCACCTTGTCCTTTTAGTTTTTCGTCCAAGAACTAAATCACTTTATCATCGTAGTTCTTCATATTTAAGGAAAAACATTAAAATATCGTAGAACAATGACTCATATTCAAATTAAAATGGGATTTATTATTAAATTAGGCTGAAAATTGAACAGAAAAAATCAATACAGACACAACTATGTGAGCTGTCAATCGAACCCACTTTCATTTTATTGTAGTTCAGCATATGGAAACACTTCGCCTGATGTAAAGCTAGAGTGCGGTCCATGAACGGAGACATACTACAGATAAATTTCTACGGGCAGCAGTCACCTCTGCGAGACGAATATGTACCATCTAGATTGACAGTGCACACTCCTCTCGCTATACCTGGCTACTTTTAAACTGATCCCGAAACTTCTTCTGTTATGTGCTTCGACCACTAAGCTACAAAATCATTAGCGCATCACATGGCCGCGTCTCTCACTATTTTTATAACGAAAACTTAAAATAAAAGTATGCGGGTAATAATAAAACATATATATTTAATTTAAAACATAATTATATACATATTAACAAAACTTTAGTATAAAAAAATACAAAATATAAAATGTCATCGGTATTTAAAGAAACGCTGTCCTTTTCCTCTTACATAATTCAGAAATTATTTTCGAAGAGAATCTTCTTTGGCCGTGTTTACAGTACGTTAGGATTGATGTTAAAGCGATGAAAAACTGATGTTAGCTTTTATCCACGGTGTATAGTCGGATTTTGTCTAAAATTTCATTAAAACCTGAATACATTTTGAACTACTGAACATCGCTGAACATACATGGTGGCTAAATCGATAGATATTGAATTCCCGAATCGCCCTACTACCAATAACTCATCCAATACTCTAGTTACACCTCTATATACAAATCGGAAGACAAAAAATTCACTTTTTTTTCTTTATTGTAGCTCGGCATGTGACAATACTTCGCCTGATGTAAAGCTAGAGTGCAGTCCATGAATGGATACAACTGCTACTACAGAGAAATCTCTACAGGCAGCAGTCGCCTCCACTATGTCGGCTTAAAGAGACGGGCATGTACCATCCAGATTGACAGTGCACACTCCGAGAGTTCCACTATCCTTTTTCCGAGATAGGATATAATATATAAGTTTCACGTCTACCAAGCGTCCCAAAACACATTCATTTTAATTTTATATCAATAAAGATAACTATTATAAATATCTATTACGCTAGAATAAATATTTTTATAGTTTACGTCCTTCTTGTATAAGCTTCAGTAGGGCAGAACGGCGTCGTCTGATTAGAATTCAAGGTTCGTTGGGCTCTCTAGAGCCCTCGTATATTCATCTATATATCTATATCTGTTTATATACGGCTGAGACGTGATATTTTGTAGTAAATTACAAAAGAAAATTAGCTATTTGTTTTATACTTGTAATAAATAAATTTTCTATAGGTATTTCTTTGTGAATTTCATAGCTAACTATAACTAAATTCAAATCTAATATTAAATTATGATGAAAATTTAACAAAAAAATCTTTTAATTGATAGAAACAGATATTTTTAACGTCACGAGAAGTTTAGTGAACTCTGAAATTAGAAAAATATTTAGAATTTTTAAATAAATTAAATTATCATTAATAAAAGCAAAAACTTATTAAGCGATGCATATTAGCCTATTAAATTATCCAAAAAATTTAATTTCCATTTTTATTATATCGAAGAAATTTTTGACTTGTCGTATTTTTTGTTTCACCATTTCCATAAAAAAACTTCACTTTTAAACCATTTTAAAAGAGGATCTGTTTTAGTCTATACTACCTGATGAAGAAATGTATTTCTTGACAATCTACATGTAAAGCTACGATGGCCAGCTATTGTGAAGAGATTAATTTCTGTATAAATGATAACATTATTTATTTCTTCCTTTTGTCATCTGCAGGAAGGTAACTATGAATAAGAATAATGAAAAATAAATCCTACCCTATAAACACAGATTTTTTCGGATAAAGAATTGCTAGATCAAATATGAACTCTATTAGAATAGTCCAGGATTGGTTTTTGAATGAAAATAATATCGCGTAAATTACTTGAAATTGTGAAGATGTCGCCGATATTCTTTTTCAGAGGTGGGATTTAATGTTTTTGACATTCGTATCTACTTTTTTATGAAATCAATGTACTAATAAAAATCTTAATTCCCTTGATATTTTTCCTTCCAAATTATTGAATATTCTACCTCGTCGTCGTTATTATAATCCAGCTTATATTAAAAACGATTTTAGAAATTTGTTTTTAAAAATTTATCTCGTTGCCTTGGGGCGTGACAGGCTTTAAAAAATTATATATAAAATATAAAATCTATTATAACTTAATTTGGTAAATATCAAAGCCATCGAAGCTTTATACCATTATTGTTTGTTATTAATTATAGACTATCAACAAACGAAACAAATCTAATTAGGAAAACAGTCACTAAACACAAAATAGGCTTTAACAAATGAACAAATATACGCAAATTATTTTAAGAGCACCCAAAACATGAAACACAAGCCATAAAGTCCCCAAACGACTTCACGGAGACATGTGACGTCACTCTTCATGAATTAGCCCTTAACGAGGAAAACGACGTCAATAAAACACCAATTTGTTGAGAAGGGAGATAATACTAAGAAGTGAGATAATGTAGTGGAATAAAATATGTTTATTTCGCTTCATTCTTGTTGGTGAGACTTAGCGACTGAGAGCCTACATTGTATTACCACTTTGTCCTTTAAGAATCCAACATAGTTATAAAAATAAACACAGATAACAGGTTATGTTTTCACACGGCATAAAAAGCTTTCTTCCCAAAGTGCCTGCCTATTATTACGTTCGGTATTAGGATTAAAATATTAAAAATAAACGCGATACTAAGCCGCATAAAATGTTTAAGTAAAGTATATAAAATGCTTTTTTTTGTAAATTCAATAGCTATATTATAATTCAATGGTTATTATAAACAATTGATTTTTTTATTGTAGCTCGGCATGTGACAACACTCCGCCTGATGTAAAGCTAGAGTGCGGTCCATGAATGGAAACAACTGCTACTACAGAGAAACCTGTGGGGGCAGCAGTCGCCTCCACTATGCCGGCTTGAGAAGACGAGCATGTACCATCTAGATTGACAGTGCACACTCCTCTCGTTATACCTGGCTACTTTCAAACTATACCCGAAACGCGACTAGATCGCTTCACGGGTGTTACATTCGAAAGTGGTGGTACTACCCCAGGACGACAGACTGGACAAATAACCATCATCAGTCTGCCTACCACTCTTTACAAGTTTCGTCAATTATACGTGATGTGAACCAGCACCAGCTGGAACAACTGGCTAATAATAATTTATAAAAATCGTAAAATCAATAAAACTTCAAACTATTTGCGAATTTCGTGTTTTCTGAATATATCTACATTTCGAAGTGGAGAAGGAACTCGATTCAATTTCAACTTAAATTGAATGCAAACATACACGCAATTGAAAACGTTCCAAAACGATATTATTCCGGCTTTGAATTCGGACGCTTTCTAACAATTAAAACTGGTACAATTTAATAACAACAAAATAATAAGCAATTTCCGTAGCGTCGTGGACGTGGATTTGCTGTTTCTTATTATTTGAAACAATAGTTTGACACATGATCTTACTCCGCATGATGTTAAACTGGAGTCCATAAGAGATAACTGGTGCCACAACGAAATATCTACAAAAAGCAGTTGTCTCCGAGTTGTGATGTTAGGAGGGTTTCAAGTATAGCACCTCTCTAGCTTAATTAACATCAGGCGGAGAGTGTTCATGCTCACGTGTCGATCCTCAATCAAAATTTAAAAAAAAATAGGACTAGGTACCTACTAATCCGAAAGCATTATGACTAAAACCTAAATATATACAAACGAGCACCTTGCTATTGATACTCTAATCTAATATTTTATACTGTACTAAATAAAAACCCAATAATTAAATTATTATTGATACCAGAAAGTCGGAATAAGTTCTAGAAAGTTTCTTTGGCTCAATATGTCAGAAGTCAACATAAAGAAAAACAGGGCGTCAACGTGTCGCCAATTTCTTGAGCCCAGACAGGCTCCTGAATGTCTATACCCAAAGGAGATTGCGTCAGATTAAACCTTGCCAATAGGTGTCTCTTGCCAAAATCAATACAACTTACTTTTATAATCATTTAGAAAAATAATGTATTTTATTTGTATACGAAATTAATAAATGAATTATAATTCAAACCAAACTAAATAATAAAATAAAATAAAAAATGACAATAAATATAAAAATATTAAGCCTAGATTCTGGTATTGACTAGATTATTCTAAGTGTTTTTGAAAATATCCTATAATATTTAAATTTTAAGTATTTTTCTCAAAACTATTTTTTATATTACATTCCCATATTTTAAATAAATTAACATAGTTTATGCGACCTACTATCGTGTTTATTTTGTTTATGTTTGTATATAGTTTTAACTTTGCTCTCATGTTTTACCGAATTTCTTCGTCTCGACGGAGTTTTTTCTAAGGTAGTTGTAGCATCATTAATGTACCTAAAACCTTTATTTACAATAAATGTCAGCCGTAGATATTGTGAAAGGTCGTCTCTCATCACTATGATCATGACTGCAAACCTTTTCAAATGTCATTCGGACTAAATTAAGCAAAATAAACGCTCAAATAACTAAAAATAAGTTTTGACTACTATTGAATAAAAGGCACTCTAATTTCTAAATAGCGTGCAAATAAAAAATAAATAAATAAATTTTAACTATATAGAAAATAATATAAACATAATAAAATTGCGTTGTCACGTTCTGTAATTCTGTATAATCTATCTTCACTGTCGTCGCTTTGTTGACATAATTATGAATGGTTTTCTTTGTAAATTCGATTTTTCACTGTCCCTGAATATCGAGGAGAAAATTATGGGAAGTGAAACATGTATTTTATTTCGGACAACTTTGAATTACGAGCAACTCTTCTTTTTTTTGTAGATTAGCACTCCGGCTATGTTAAGCTAGAGTACAGGCAGCATTCGTCTTCGCTATGCAGGCTTGAGGACGGTTAGAACATATTGAAAAGAACAATGTATACCTATCGACCTACCTAGGTATAACTATACTACCTCTTCTTACGCAAACAATTTAGCTCATAAACCCTAGTAATTTGATTACCACCCTCTCGAATGTCAACGTGAAGACAGATATTGGATGCACTTAATCATGTCAAATTGTGTGCGGAATGTCATTCGAGCTATCCAATAATTTCGTAACTATGTGTGTTATTAAACCACACCTATCTGGACCCCGTCCATCACCGGAATTCCGTTGATACCACTATTTTCTTTGCTGATGTTAAGCCAGAATGCGATCCATGAACAGAAACAGCTGCTACCACAGAGAAATTACTGCAGACAGCAGTCGACTCCGTTATACCGACTTAAGATTGACAGTACACTTCTTTCGTTATACAATTGTAAAATTCGAATACGGGGGTTATTGATTGCATGTCCACTTCTATACAAACTCGACTACGATCACCCTAAATTATGTTTTTCAAAAATTAAGTATATTCTAACGTAAGACTGTAAACAGTAGACCCAACAGACCCGCTATATCAAAAGCAAAACTGAGTAACAAAAACACTCAGTCAATATGTACCAGCCCTTAGAGTTTGTTGATCAATTACGTTACTTTGTTGATAAACATCAAGCTTATTATGTAAAGGGAAACAGCCTGTAATATATACGAGTATGTAAGGCCGTGACCTAGTGGTTGAAAGCTTGAACTTACAATTTAGAGCCCTTTGCTCGCGGAGTGCGGGCACTATTAAAGAGTGGTAGGCAGATTGATGATGGTTATTAACCCAGTCTGCCCAGTTCTGGGGTGGTACCTTCAAATGTAACACCCGTGAAGTGACCTTGTCGCGTTTCGGAACCAGTTTGGTAGTAACCAGCTATAACGAAAGCAGTGCGTACTGTGAATCTGGAAAGTGCACGCTCATCTCCTCAAGCGAGTTTTATTGTATCTCGGCACATGACAACACTCTTCCTGAGAATGTGGTCCATGAACAGAAACAACTGCTCCTACAGATAAAGTACAGGTAACAGTCGCCTTCACTATGTCGACTTGAGAAAACGAATCTGCACCGTCCGATGTACATTCGTCTCATTATATTACTCCAGTACGGCAGCATCGTTAATCTGCCAACCTTTCATAATTATTTTTTTCATGTTTTTTACTTCACAATATATAACAATGCAAAGCACAGTTTCAATGTGTTTATATAAATGAATAATTTCCGGGTCTGAATGACTTTCCGTCCATCGTAGATTTATAGTCGGTATACCAGCGCTAGGCTGGACACTGGGACAGTCCTTGACATAACCCTAGCACTTTCCGCCGTGGGCCGTAACAGGGATTTCCCCACAAAAAAAAAAAGAAAGGAATATGTTGGTATAGTATCGTCTTTATCCGGTAGGTACCACTACTACAGGTTATCCTAAAATGGGGTCAGGGTATTGTATATTGCAAGTTGCAACATAGTGAGGTTGCAGATCTAATTTTAAGGATAATAATACTTTTATCCTTATGATATTAATAATTAATTATTTATTTATTATTATTATTAATTAATTATGATAATAAGAAATTTAAAGAGCGGAGAGTGGGAATGAGTCAGGCTGATAATGGTTATTAGCAAAATTATTTTTTAAACACTACTTGCGACTAATTTCCGCTAATCAATGTTAGTGAGAATCAAAGCTAGAATTAACATGCAAAAACCTCTCGTGAAGGGTCTAACATTGACAGCTAATGTGACTGTGTACCTACCCTCACTAACATATATTAGCAGAAATTAATTGCAAAGTAGTGTATAAAAAATAATTTTGGTTATGGATTTCCGTAAAGTAACGCCTGATACTATTAAACAATGGTTATTAGCCCACACTACCGTTTTGGGAGTAACCTAATTCACTGTGAAGCCGTGTATAATGAGAGAAGTTTACCATATCCGTGGATGATGCATATTCAACTCCTCAAATCAATATAGCGGAGGTGACTGTCGCCTGACATTTCTCAACGGTAGCATTGTCTAATTATTGTAGCTAGTGTACACATATACACAAGTTGTGTATGAGCTTTTGATAATAAATAATTCAGAAAATAGCTATTTCGTACTACTTCGTTGGGAACTGTTTAACATTTCATGAATGTGGGTCAACCTAAGACTACCTAACACTAACTAAGGTAGAAAAATAATATTATTACAACACATATATTATAAAAAAAAGCAGCGGGCCCTTTAACCATATACTGAAACGTTATTCCAAGTTATTTTGTTTTATTATTAGATTTTTAAAGACTTTCGAATAAATCACGTCGCAGTTATAATAACATTGCTAAGTATGTGACGATGCCTTTTTTACATCTGTATTTTTAATGTACAAAAAGAAACTCAAGATATAAATTGTTGTGATTAAACTGCCTGGAATCAGTGGTCAGGTCAAGCTAACAACTCCATCTGACCACGGAAACTAGGCGAAATAAACATCTCCCAGAAGCCGCTAATAGAAAGATAAAATAGAGAAATTTCGATACGGGTGACCGTATATGCGCCAATAGTGAACTAATTTAGTGGTCAGAATGACAGCATGCATAGCGGGAGGGTGGGTTCTTCTTCCGCCTCAGCTGAGGCTGTAATATTGCGTTTTATTTTTTCGGTTCAGATTTCTTCATCATAAAATATACATTAATAAAATTTTAATTTCTAATACATTTGTAATTGTGTAAGTGGCATTTTATGGGCTGTAGTAAGCAGACCGATGAAGATTAATATCCCAGTCTGACGTCCTGGCGCAGTAGCTACCAGTCCCATCAGTTTCAAGTGTAAAACTCGTAAAGTTGTCTGGACACGGTTTGGGTAGCTTGGAAGTAGCCGGATATAACAAAAGAAATCTGCCATGTCAAGGCGGCATAGCAGAGGCGATTTGCTAAAATATTCATCACGATGTAGTGTAGTCATATATTTATTGTTTATATTGAAAATGAAACGACCTCATATGATTTAAAAGTTGCCTAATATACTTTTATACGCATCCTGAAATGTTATGGAACGTATGAAACTTTATGTAAGAGCATTTTACTGCACGTGCGGTATTCCATTTCGCTTCCAACATGGCCCATTTGCTCGTAAAATTGCTGAACTTAAAATGAAACTTGCAGGTTTTAGTTTTAAAGAAAATGGAGGCAGTATCTAGGTTTATTCATTTTATTAATTTATTTATTATTACAGAGTATATATGTACAGGTGAGTTTGTTTAACCACCAATTATTTTTCAAAGTATTACAGTATGTAATATGAAATGCTCAATTTATTGGTTTTATAATTTTCATAATTGTACAGCAAGTTTGTTACTCTACTAGTCAAAATAAAAATTAATCTTCTTCAAAAAAAAAAAGCAAATGAAATTTCCTTATTCACTGCTAATTTAGAACTAACAGTCATGCGCACAATAGATTCCTAGCGAGCAATGGGACGTGAAGTATAACAAAGAGATGATGTCAATTTGCAAATATCCTCGGGTTATTTGCAATGGGCAGTATTTTATTCAATATGCTAATGGAATGAGTGTTCGCGCCGTTTCATTGCAAATTTGATATCCAACAATTGCATTAAGTCAATCTAAATTTTATCTACTACGAAATTGACGATGCTAATTTAGCTTTTTTTATTAAACATTTATTGTAGCTTTAATGGTATAAAATTCGATTTTGGTTACGAAACATTATAGTAGCTTGACATATGCCTAAAGCCGCTAAGCTAGACCATCAGCGGATACAGCAACTACATTGTCTCCGCTGTGCCGGCTTCAGGAAATATGTGCCGTCCAGGTTAACAGTGCAGACTCCACTCGGTAAACCTGGTCACTTCCAAGTTCATACAAGATCGTTTGCTGAATGTTTAAAGTACTCTTTAAAGTCATGGGAGGTACTACCTCGGGTCGCAGATCATCTACCTACTACATTGAGAAAACGAAGCTCTAGCAAAGTACTAATTTGAGTCGGTCATTTTTTGACAAAATTATTCGGCAACACAAACACGACCTATTCAAAATGTGCAATCCAGCTTTGTCAAATAATGCACGTTAACAAAGTTGAGTTGTTTAATTTTAACAACAAACTTTGCAAGCTCTCTTCGAACCAAATTACTCGGTTGTAAACAGCAATAACTTGTTTATTAGTAGCCGATACATTTTCTCCGTGTAAATAAATAAATAAGTAAATACATAACATCAAACCTAATTTAAACACCAAGCATGTATCTATCCAACCGTGTATATTGACACAAGTAACTTATATTAACCCCTGAAAACCAAGTAAAATGTTAAGTCGCCAGGACAAATTTCAATCTTCTCTGACATCTCACTAATCACCCTAAGACCCTGTGTAAACTACATAATTGTGTGTAAAGGATGAGAGTACGTACCGGGAATATAAAGGGACACGTACACTAGTAGAATAAAGAAAATAATAATAATATATTCTTTATTGCAGTTAACAAAGATATAGAAAATACAAAACATAAGTAGCTTACTGCAATTGGCAGTCTTATTACTAAAAGCAATTTCTTCCAGACAACCAATTGTTGTTAGATAAATTGTAAGGAAAAGAGAAAATATTTTGTGAATAATTTTTTTTTACAATAGGATATATTTTTATTTGTCACAGTTAGAGGTTCTTAAATTTGTATAGTGTGAGGTGGCAAAGGGAGATCAGCTCAGCCTATGCTTTGACGGATATCAGAGCGCTGGTTTTCAGCCGACACCGCAAGGAAGTGACAAAGGGACAGTGATAGAAAGGAGGTGTTATTTCATATGTGGTTATGACAAATGAAAATTAAATTAGGTATCTCTTATGAGAACTGTCTTATTAAAATTATATATTAAATTGTTATTATTATTTTAAAAATTGTTAATAAAGTAAACTTTGTAACTATAGGTGTGCCAGAAACTCATGGCATTGAAAACATAACAATTTTCACATGTTAAGTTGTCATAGTTTGCTGAGATTTTATAATTTCTTCTTTCAGATCACATTTTTATACTCCTATTTGCCATGAGATTTTGGGAGACCTATAACTTTACTACTTCATTTGTTACTAATAAATAGTTTTAAGCTTTGTTGTAGAGTTTCGTTTGAAGCAGCCTAGTTTGAAGAGCCTCTCCAAGTCTGCCATCAGCAGATCTCTCCTACTAAGCTGTTGTGCTGGTTTATAAGAAACGCTAAAGTTTCATGTTTACATTAAGAATCTTAATTTGATCTAAACATAAGGCATGGTAAGTACACTGGGTTTAATACACCTTATCATGTCAGTCTTCTGGACTTCTAGATGTCTAAAGGGAGCAAAAATTTATATATCGTGTGATAATCTGAAGAAAATAATTGTATCGAAACGCTCTCCTTGGTTTAACTTTTGTAGACCACGATACACTTCAAAGTTTCATGTTTACTGCAAAGATTAACCTATGTAGAGGAGGCTTTAGTTTGTCAAGTATTAGCAAACTCGTGGGTCAAGTTTGCTTACTGGACAGACGTAATGGAATTAAGTTATCCAATTTGATTTGTTGCAAAATAAAATCCACGATTTATTTACAGAAAAAAACTTTATTTTAATTCACGTTTGGTTATATTATACATTTATAAAAGACTATCTAAGAATCGGTTGAATATTATCGAAAACCGATAGTAAAACTTCAAAAATTTACATATTAGAATAGAAAAAGAACGGTGCACATTCTATCTAGCATAGCTAGCATAGAGGAGGGAACCGCTGCCTGTAAACATTTATTTGTAGTAGCAACATTTGTTTTCGCTCTTGGACCGCCATTAAAAAAGTTTAAATATATAAAACTTTTAAACTAGATATGTTGTAAATAAATGCATACCTTAATAATTTACAGAAGTAGACATAGATATAGTAAATACACTGAGGAAACGAAGTTCATCTCAATTTAGTTTGGTAATTTATTCGACAACATACAACCAAGACTTATTCGATACGTGCAAACAGCTTTGTCAATATTAAACAAGCAATGTACGTTAACAAAGTTCACTTGTTTAATTTTAACAACAAACTTTGCAAACACCTTCCGAACCAAGTCACTAAGTTGCAAATATCAATTACTTGTTTCTTTGCAGTCGTTACGTTTTCTCAGCATATAGAAGGGGTTACAGTTAAAATAAATTTAAATACCAAATAAACCATTATGGTACAATAAATTTTATAAATTGTTTATTAGATTAAAACTATGTACCTACTAAGTTGTCTGAATAACTAGATAATAATAAAATATAAATAGGTAGGTAGTTATAAAATCAACTAAGTTTCCAGCGATAACGAGATGCTTGATTTCCTCCAGGGACTACTACTCAAGAGGTGTTGATAAGATCTCTGTAAACATCTCTGTCAGTTTCTCGAAGAGCACTTGAAGTCTTCCTCCCTTAGTAAACAATGACCAAAGTTGATAGAATTAAAAGTTAATTTGTTTTAAAGTTGTCTATTATATACAAAGATACATATACAAAGAAACTAGAGCTTTGTAAGGTACACACAAGTAACTAAGTAATTTAAAAAAAGTATGCGGATCACGTTTGGAAATCTTTATAATGTTTATAGCATCGATTAATAAAGGTGTTAACAGATGATCCCATTTTGTCCGGGCCGGATTATATTCGAAAGTGTGGACAGCGATATAGGCGGATAAACGCCGTAATACCGCGCCCACACGATAACCCACGCGGGTGGACCAACTTCGACGTCTGTTAACATCTTAAGATGTAGAGTAAGCCGCATTAACTTTATTAAAGTAATTAATACTATTTATGAATACATTTTTTGAGTACACTGTAACAAAATATTAAGATTTTTTTTGTTGTAGCTCGGCACGTGACAATGTAAAGCTAGAGTGCGGTCCATGAATGGATACAACTGCTACTACAGAAAAATCTACTACTGCAGCAGTCGCCTCCACTATGCCGGCTTGAAGAGACGAGCATGTACCATCCAGATCGACAGTGCACACTCCTCTCGTTATACCTATAATGTCAGATTTACCGCAGTGCAAAATAAACTAGATACCTACTTAGAAACCTATAGTCGTCCGTAAACATGTATCATGTGTAACTCATTGTTGAACGTGTTGGTACATAAATTCGGTTTCATGTAATATTTTGTTTTTCTTTTTTATTTATTCTTTGCTCACTGCCTAATAAGTGCCAAAAAGAATGCCCTAAAAGTTAAAACCGGAGTTAGCTTAGGTGAATATCACAGTTACATTCCTGATACGGGTGATGTGTACGGGTACTGTTAGGTTATTAATTATATTATATTTTATAATTAAAATTATATTAATTAGTGCTCGACCTAGTACTAAACGATTGAAATATACGCTCGGTTGAGTTGTCTGACTAGCTACTGCAGTCTTACTGGCCGAATACGATACCCAGTGTCTCGGTCGAGCACTCATTAAATGTGAATTAGATAGATCGATCTCACCCAGTGCTGCTAAGTTTAATTTATAAACAAAACTTGAGCGTTACCTGTCTCAAGTGATACGCTGTTTGACAGCAATCTATCGGACACTTGACCGGGGTTTATAAATACTAGCCTAATACCAAGAAGTAGGTATATGAGGCTATTTTCTCAATATAGTCTCAAATACACGCTAGTTTTACAAGTTAAGATCTGAAGTTAGTGCCAGTAAGCTAGCAACTGGCTTCGTTTTTAGCAAATTACATAGTTCTGTACACATGAAGTAAGAGTTACTAGCCTGTTATCCTAGGATTTTTTTTTTATTGTAACTCGACATGTGACAACACTCCGCCTGGTGTAAAGCTAGAGTGCGGTCCATGAATGGAAACAACTGCTACCACAGAGAAATCTCTACGGGCTGCAGTCACCTCCACTATGCCGGCTTGAGGAGACGAGCATGTACCATCTAGATTGACAGTACACACTCCTCTCTTATACCTGGCTACTTTCAAACTATCCCCGAAACGCGACAAGGTCACTTCACGGGTGTTACATTCGAAAGCGGTGGTACTGCCCCAGGACGACAGATTGGACAAATAACCATCATCAGTCTGCCTACCACTCTTTAATAGTGCCTATAGGCACTGAGCGACCAAAGTACATATAACAAAGTTACTTTGGTACCGGTCTTTAGCGAGGTTCGAACACGGGTCTCATTGTTCGTGAGTTCACGCGTTTTACCGCTAGACCACGGCCGCTCAGATATAAGATATAAGATTGGAATCTAGTACTCGTAACAAGTCAGAGAGTTAGTTCGAATTACATTTTTAGGCCAATACAGTGCAATGTGTTTTTGCTCTTTATCGCAATTCATATCTTTATAGATTCTATCTTAAATGATAAGGTTACTAGCTCACCATCCTAACTTGGAAAACTAGCCACTAGTATTTTCAACATGATTATAAAAACGACATAAGTATAAATAACTACTTTTCGAAAAGTTTTTTCTTTTTATCGACGGCGTTGCCTGTTTCTAGCTGGGTTGTATGTTTTCTCCGTGGCATTACGCTTTCGAAGCTTCGACCTTTTTGAGTGTGTGTTTTTCCTACCTCTATTGCAGGTTTTGTTTTGCGAGCTGCCAACATTTCATGTTTAAAAAAGAGACCTGAAATCTCCATTTTGAGTGTTGCTTGTGTAACAGCATCGTATTTTTTAAACGTTTCAGCAAAGCTTTTAAATAAGTAATCGATGTCCGATTCCACAATAACAGGCGGTTGTGTCACTTCGGGAGTAGGCGTACTTTGGAAAGGTATTGAGTCTGGTCGGGAAAAGTCATTGTCATCATCCGGTTCCAGTTTAATATCTCCTGTTTCTCCGTCGTCGCTGACATATATAGGTTCACCATCTGCATTATCAAGGAATTGGAGGTAGTGGCCCCATAACCAATTTCTGTATTTCATGTGTGATTTTGGTATGAGGTTACCGTTCAAAATAGTTTTATATATTTCAAAACCATCCCTCAAATGTCGCCATCTTTTTTTAACCGCTGTTACTGAAATTAATTAATTAGACTAATTTAATGTATTATTCCTGGGATAAATCAACCCGCTTAAGAAAAAAACATATTTTTGAAACCGGCGAAATTATAGTAAGTATTGATCGCGAGAGCGAGAGGCTGATAGTATATGTCAGCTACTCACCGGTTATATTCAGTTCCGCAGCTATTTTCTTCCATAAGAACTTTTTAATATTATCATGTTTGCCGTTTTTTACGTCATTGTGTAGTATTTGATGCTGCTCAACAAATCTGATTAGTTTATACGTTGTACTCGATTCAATTTCATTGTCAGTCATCTTGTCTGACGGGACACACTTCGACGTAAACCGGTGATACCGAACTGAGTCGGGCGGACGCGGAGGCGGACGGGCGGGCGGCGCGCGGCTCTTGCTTGCGGAAAGCGATATTCAACGTTGCTCCAGAGGCAGTGAGAGTAAAACAGATAAACATGGTTACATGGTTACAGTACGATATTATGCAACCCTTATTCTCATTGTTATTAAATAAATGAATATATATTTGTATACACTATAGCTTACTCCAAGAAGCGAAAAAAAATGTATGTAAAGATTTATTATTTATTTATTTATTATATATTTAGATTTATTGCCTGCCTTACTACAATTTTATAACTTAAGAAGAAAAAGTAAAAATTATTATACATTACAGCATTTTCTTAACACTGTTTACGGAACCTTTACCACGTCAAACTATGAACCCTCACTACGAATAGATATTTCAAAAAATTATAAGTAAAATGTTTTATGTCATTGAGAAATGTTCCCTTGGGCACGCCGCGCTGCCGCTCGCTGTTTCAATATGTCAGCCTGAAGGCTTAGAGCCTGTTGAAATATTTCCCGCATGTGTCAACTTGGGGAAACGGTGAAAATATGAAATACCAGCTCTTTATATTTATCTATAAGGCGTATGATCCATGTTAATAAATATCTCTCAAAGATGTTAGGTTCATTTAAATGTAATAATCCCTAACAACATACATTGTACAATATACATTGTCCGCACTTGACTTGATCTAAAGCTAGAGTGCGGTCCATGAACAGAGATAATGCTACAGAGAAAGTCTCAGTATTTTTTTTCTTTATTGTAGCTCTCCATATGACAACAAGCTATGCCAGCCTGAGGAGACGAGTATGCACCATCTAGATTGACAGTGCACACTCCTCTCGCTATACCTGGCTACTTTCAAACTATTCCCGAAACGCGACAAGGTCACTTCACAGGTGTTACATTCGAAAGTGGTGGTACTACCCCAGGACGGCAGACTGGACTAATAACCATCATCAGTCTACCTACCACTCTTTAATAGTGCCTGTAAGAAAGTTACATTGGTACTGGCAGTGCCGTCTTTTGCAGTTGAGGGACTCTAGGTAATTCCTACATATGAATATACGCAAATAATGATCTACTATGGTATAAGAATAATTTTTTTAGTATGATAAATGTTAATATTAAATTATTCACCAATAAAAAAATTATAAGTATTATTTTTGTACTTTTTTCATTTTACCTTGCATTTTTTTTTTGTGTGCAATTGAAAAAAAATTTGCTTCTCAGAGTCGGGGGCCCCCAACCGTGCGGGGCCCTAGGCTCAAGCCTATAGAGCCTATGAATAAAGACGGCACTGGGTACTGGTCAGATTTTGCGAGTTCACGCGTCTTACCGCTAGATCACGACCGCTCGAAATAACAATAAACTTTCTGTAATAAAATTTTAATTAAAAATATACATCAGTATATAATTATATTTCTATAAAATATAACATAAACAATAAAAGCTATGAATAGCAATGTTTTATCAGTAAGACAAAGACCGCTTCTGTCTAGATTTATCAGCAACAAACCCTATTGTACTTGTTAAACTGACTAACAATGATAACGAACACAGAACATAGGATTTACTTATTTATTTTAACCAAAAAAGTTGGAAAACCTGAAAACATGGTTAAATAACAAAAAACAATCGAATAATAGTAAAGAACAAATAAATAAAGTATAAAAATAAATTATTCGACAAATAACTTACTATCTACTAACTACCATTTGATAGATTTTATGCAAAATAGTTTTTTTTTATTATAATGAAAATTGTAGAACACCCCTTTGCGCCTTTTAAAATATCCTAAAAAAAATTACTTACATAGGTCAGTTTTTGACCTGTCTGTTACCGAAAATATTGAGATATTTTTTTAAATTTGGATAACTTGGATCAAACCGTCACTGTCGTCGTGAAGCACCACTCACTACAAAGATCATCCGGGTTATTTATTGCGTACTATAAACGGCTACGGAATAGAATATCGATATTGAATAATACTTCCAAAGGATAAACTACTCAAGTTACTACAATCCATCATAGTTGTTGGCATTTGAGCTTCGACCATTAGCTACATTACTACGTTATCGGAAAGTCTGCTACGCCCTTTGTCAATATTACACTGTTCTATAAGGAAAATATGTGGAAAAACACAGGCATAACATAGACCCAAAACAAAGAACTTTTTTTTTTTTTAAATATCCTATATCCCATTTATAGTGGTCGAATCAAACTACGAAAAAAAAACAGAATAATTGACAACGACTACAACAATAATGGTCACGCTTTTTTCCCACAGGGATAGACGGAACGAAACGCCACTTACCACGATCCTGGCACAAATCCCTCGCTTCCCTCACATCCACAATTCTCTTCATACACGCCCGACGGTTATGAGCACTAGGCAGCCCAGCTTTCATGAGGATGTCTCCGATTTGAACGGAAAACACCCTTCTGGGTCTACCTTGTTTAACGCATCCATTCTAATCAGATTTATATATTGATAACAGGACAAAAACAATGATCATGCAAAGTAATTGATTCTAAGAACGATAGCGGGAGACTTATCCTAAAATTCGGAAAAATCGAAAAACATAGATAAAACATGATAATTTTTTTGTCGTGTTATCAATTAAGTAAAAGTTAATATCGCGTTTTCGTAGGTTTTTCGACTGGGAATCGAACATAGGGCTTCAGCGTAACAGATGGAGTGGTTTACCACTGCGGTCCACAGAGCAGAGTCTTAAAGCGTAAAGTTAGAACTTTCTATTTATTATTCTATTCTTTGGTTAGCTGGGAGGAAATGCTTAATGGCATTAAACTCGCCATAGTGCAACATTTATTTGTATTTGTACAATAAAGAATTATTATAATTCTTTGCACTGTTCTTTCTCTATCCTAAGATTGGTTGTCTGGAACAGAGAAGGTCGCTATATAAACTTAAGATTTACTTTTGAAAAAGAAAGAAAAGTATGAAAGAATAGAGTATCTAGTATCTACTAAGCAATTATATATTTTTATGATATTAGAAATCAATTTATAAGTTAACATGACGGTGACGTTATGAGCGCTATAAACCATCTAAGGTCCGTAGTACCCGTCATCATTTTCGCATTAGTTCGTCCCGAACGATTTTAACATTTACGACTTTTACGACAACATATTGCAACGTTTTAATATGACTTTAGGGGTTGTAATATAAAAACTAACAAGTTACTCTACTGATAAAACGTGTTATACCCGTGAAGTGTCTAGTGCGTTTTAGGATTAGTTTCAAAGCAGCCGGGGATAACGAGAGGAGTGTACATTGTCAAACCTAGATGGCGCACATTGGAGACTGCATGCATTTGTCCTTGGTAGGAATCCGCTCATGAAATGCGCTCTAGCTTAAGAGTGTATATTACGTCGAGGTGATATTATTTAAAGGATAATGACAATTTTTGGGCCCACATGATATCTAATATTTTGTTAACAAAACAATATTCTAAAATAATATCTTATTTTTTTATTAATTCATTTTAATTATATCAACACATCGTTTACATTGGTAACTTCTTCCTATTCTTTGGTTTGCATTAAGCTCGCCATTGTGCTTGATTGCAATAGACAATGTTTTATTACATAAAAAACAGATATCATCGATTATTCAAGCATTTAAAATAATAATAACCTCAAATATTGCATCAGAAAACATCTAATTACTCAAAAACCCGGGTGAAAAAAATAAAACTGGTTTGTTAAAAAAGGAAGTAGATTTATTTTTCTACAAAATTATACTAAAAATCATCGACAAAGTCGAAAAAAAATTACGGGCCCATTTTTCTTAGACGAATGGGCATTCTCCTTTAAAAAAAAATTATAAACTTTAGTGTAGGTATAGAAATATACAAGCAATGGTTCGTTGTGCCCACAATCGTGTGGAAGAGGCTGAAGCGGTGTATACTATACCTACTTATAGTTAATCATATTAGCTGTTTTTATGGCAAAGTCACAAAATATTTTCAAGGCCATTAGTTCAGATTTATAGCTACCCTAATCTGTAATGCGGACATGAAATTTCGACTCAACGATGACGAAGTCGTTTCGTCTCATAGACATTACCCTAATTACTATCCCAAAGGGCCTGGACCCTAGGCCTTTGTTTTAAAGTTGAAAATAACAATTTGTGTCGATTAACTAATTTTACCTGTAAACTTTGTTAATCTAGTATTACTTAATAATAAAAGAACCACTTTTTCATATAAAAAAACGTATGATGAGGATAAACTTTAAATTTTCGCGGGCTTGGAGGATTATCCATGAGATCGTCTGGCTTTTTTATGAAATATCGATAGTATGATACATAGTTAAATAATATTAGTAAGCAAACTTATTTACTGCCTTGTAATAATAAGCCTTATGAGAATTTAGTTTGTCTGTCCAACACTGTTGACATTTTATCTGGCGCCATCTACTGAATTCTATAAAAACTAAAGTGAATGTTGAGCTTTATGAGGCGTGTACAGCCACAAATAAGATGGCAATGCTCGACTCTAATAGACGGCTTCACCATGGATTGTCACCACAATCAAGTTTTCAAGAAATCTTTTATGGATACCATGCGTCTTGGGGTAAAATGGTTTCCTCGGCACTGCCCAAGACCGGATACACCAACTAAAACCTCCATGGTGTTCTTCTTACTTTGTCATATGGTGAGGTCACGGGCAGGAGTTTTGGCGACCATCTTGAGACGTCAGGTTGTCTGTTTTGAATTTTTTTTTTATTTTTTTATTTTTTTTTTTCCTAAACTTGTGTTTCTTCGAGTGTTAATGTGTAATAATGGTGGATTATTAACCATTAGGTAAGTGTTCGTGAACGTGCGTGAGTGTGGGCAAACAATAAAAAAAAGAGAACCTGTGTTTCCATTTTCCCTCCAAAACTCTCTAGGAAGTTTCAGTAAAGATTCTACCACTTTACTGGAACAATTTTTGACTTGACTGAGACTTGACCTGACTGTTTGGTGTGATGAATGAATGACTCGTGATGCACAATGTTATTAACTTCATGCAAAAAATATTTACTTTGACACTAGCAAATTGTTATACGCCATATAACGCGAATATATATATTCAACGCGGCCGTGGTCTAGCGGTAAGACGCGTGAACTCACGATCGATGAGACCCGTGTTCGAACCTCGCTAAAAGACCGGTACCAATGTAACTTTGTTACATGTACTTTGGTCGCTCAGTGCCTATAGGCACTATTAAAGAGTGGTAGGCAGACTGATGATGGTTATTTGTCCAGTCTGTCGTCCTGGGGCAGTACCACCACTTTCGAATGTAACACCCGTGAAGCGACCTTGTCGCGTTTCGGGAATAGTTTGATAGTAGCCAGGTATAAGAGAGGAGTGTGCACTGTCAATCTAGATGGTGCATGCTCGTCGCCTCAAGCCGGCATAGTGGAGGCGACTGCAGCCCGTAGAGATTTCTCTGTGGTAGCAGTTGTTTCCATTCATGGACCGCACTCTAGCTTTACATCAGGCGGAGTGTTGTCACATGTCAAACTACAATAAAAAAAAAAAAAAAAAAAAAAACAAAACAAAAAAAAAAAAGGTCTCGGGCACGCTTTTGCTTTTATTCGCAACGCTTCGACCCGTACGCCACCTCTCATCGCCAGCTAATAAATAAACGGCAGTTATGAATACCAATCATGTTGAAAATATTCATAATAAAAAAAATAAAATAATAATAATACATATGTCGTACCAATAAAACATTTGATCAAAACATTGTATAACTCATCTATTTTGTCTATGATGGCTGATGGCCGACGCGTAAAATAAAATTTAAAAAAATAGTAATATAAAATATTGTCTATGCTCTCGTCACATGACCTCTTTATTTTGTCCCCGTGATCAAATTGTGAAAATTCAAAATAATTGTTCGGTATGTCTGCTAAATGTGGGTCGATAGAAGTAGAAATTGATGAGCACCAGCTTGATAACAGGTAAATAAGGAAGTGTAATTCTTTTCTAATATTATATCAATAATTACATTGCATAATTAGCGATTTATAAGCATATCGAAGGTCATTGATTCAATATTTTTGCAACTTGGCAAAAGACGCGGGCTATTTACATTTAACTTGTCAAAAAAAAAAAAACAAATCAATTTTAAGCTTTATATTTATTGCAGCGGCGATGGTGAACTTTTAGGAATGGTCGATGAAGGATCATTCGGTGAGTTGTGCGAAAATTACCTATCTGAAATCATCAATATTTACACAGTTGATATTGTTAGAAACTATAATCGGATTCATTTAGTGTTGTTCATGTTTATACTTACACTAAGGTTTATTAGATTAAAATAGATAATTAGATTTAATTATATTTTAGAGGGTGGGGAAGACAAAATACAATCGTTTTTGGAGACCACTCAGGAAGGTGGGTCATATTATAAAGATATAGGTAGGATTATTACGTTGGTTTTATGTAAATAGTCTTTATTTACCTATTTTAAATACTGTTTACATTACTTTTTTTTAGCAGGAAGAGTGACTTATAGATTTGTTCCAATGAACCATAATGATGATGCTTCCTCTGTGTCCACGGATTCCCCTACTTCAGGTAAAACATACAATAAACTATTTATTGAAAATGTTTTCAACACTAAAACATTTTATGGTTCGTTTTTGTGCCTTCTTTCTGTTTGTTTTCTATTCTTTCTTAACCTTCTTTTTTTGCATCTTTGCTGTCCTCATGTTTAATTGGCAAAGTGTGCCTAAGTTTATCTTGTAAATGCCCTCTGGTCTAAAAAGTTTAAAAATAAATATTTTTTTTTAGGAAATTCATATTTTGTTATCGGAAATCCAGTTGAAGTATTTGGAGCACAGTCAACAAATAAGAAAATTGTCCGGCGAGATCCTTTACCATCTAAAGCTGTTATAGCTAAAAAAGTATGTAGTGGATGACTCAATCAAATAGCTTAGTGGTCACAATATCTGTATGATGCGGTGTTCGATGCCCGCTTCGGATTGTATTCTAGTTTCATTATAATTTAATAGAGATGGTAAAATTCAAAGTAATATTAATTATGTTTTACAAATCTTATGATCTAAGATGTAGGTTTACTCAAGTGACCGAAAATGATCAAAAACAAAATGCGATCTATTAATCAAGTTGATGCTTTATTTTATTTCACATTTATTGATGTATATTTGTTATTTTGCAGAGAGACGACAAAAGGAGAGCTACACACAATGAAGTGGAGAGACGTAGACGTGACAAAATAAATAGTTGGATAACCAAATTAGCAGCATTGGTCCCACATGCAGGATTACCCGACTCTGCTAGTAAAGGTGGAATCTTAGCGAAGGCCTGCGATTATATTACAGAACTAACTGAAAAACAAAGGAGGTATATATTTTGTAGTACTTCTTTAGGTTTAGTGTGAATATTTTAAAGTAAATTAAAAGAATATATATATACCATTTTCTATGAAATGTTTTGAAAGCCATCTTACAAAACCCTTGATATGTCAAAATAACACTTGTAAGTTAAGTTGCATAAAATCTATTATCAATTAAATCAAAATATAAGCTCATTTATATTGTTAATAGCTTCTTATGGGAATTACATTGCTTGAGCCATCAAACTTATCAGTATAAGACTTATTGCATGACTGTTTTGTCTAATAATGAGACAAGTTAGGCTTGCAATCATCGGTATATACAGTATTTTGCAAATAATTTCAAATAAAGACAATCTGCTATTGTTTTTCCCTAATATTGTTATTTTATTTTCCAGGTTTGATCAAATTGAAAGAGAAAATGAGAAATTAGTATTAGAAGTTTTAAAATTAAATGACGAAGTTACAGAATTAATGCGAGACAATACAGAACTTCGGGCGGCTGTTTTGCAAAATGAAAGTAGTGCTAAAAATTCCTAGTTCTCCATTTTATTGGATTAGTGGTTGACTATTGTAAGAATAATTGTTTATTTTATAAAGGAAGAGGTTTAATTTTTCTTTGTATGAACAAACCAAAGTGATATTCTGATTTTATTAACGTTAACCTTTGCTTATTGTATTTTTATACATCAAAGGATGAAAACTAATTTATGCAATTTATTTTCACATTATTAACGTTTAGTAGTAAATATTGGTTTGTTGTACATATATATATTTATTGTTTTTTCATTATTAGGGTTTTACCTCTACACCAGAAATATATGTAGAAACTTCCAAGTTCTAATTTATTGAAAATTGGGACTAAGATATTAAAATAGGGTTATTAAAAGTTATATTAGGAGCCGGTAATTCAATCTTATATTAATTATAAAATTATTCAAAAGTTTGCATCTCAATAATTTAAGTTGTTTTCTTAAGATGTTTCACGACTCATATGAGTTTCCTTAAGGTCATCTTAGATTATTCTATACAGTGCCACTTAAGTCAGAATTGAGTTACCGGCCCATATTAATTAAATATTAACAATTTAAACTTAATTGTAAAAAAGCTGGAATTAAGACCAAAAATTTTAGAAGGAATTGAGTGCCTTTCTCTCGAGATTGTATTTATTAAGGCATATTAAATTTGGTCTCCAGCTTTTCATATATTTTTTAGTATGACCACTACAATGTTCAAATGTTTTTAATACTATCCATGGCGCATGGCCACACTCCGCCCTGGCGTTAAGCTTGAGTGTGGTCCATGAGCGGGATCAACTGCTAAGAGCAGCAGTTGTCTCTGCTATGCCGGCTGGAAGAGAAATGTGCACTATCCATAGACAGAGCACATTTCTCTTGTTATACCCTTTTTAGGTGTGCTAAGTTTTGATGTTTATGTGAATGTATAATTAATCAAATACTAGTGTTGTTATCTATGTACAGTCGACAACAATTACGAGCGAATTATAGTTCTTTTTTTCTGTTGAATATACTTTACTAGCTTTACTAATTTATAAAAAATAATTGTTATATTTAAAGTGGTAGTTTAATCTATGTGTGAAATATTAAGTATAATATTGACGACTCTATCAACAACGTTGAATCTGCAAAACAGGACCTTTGCTGAGTGCGATTTGAAGTTGTTTAGTAAAATCTATTGATAATAATATTGAACGACTATATTTGCGAAGGTACGGATGTAGTACATAAGACATAATGTACATGGTTATCTCAATAATTATAATATATTGAAACTAATTTTAAAAAGTTGAATCATACATTTTATGCAATGCAATTATCCCAAAATTTCCCCAATGTTATTAATAGGGTGTGTCGATATTTAAATATGCTTTAAATTAAGTTTTTTTTATTTTTGTTAAATTATGGTTAAATTAGTTTTAAGATAAAAAAGAGATGTCAGTGTTGCCAATTATCTTTTTTTAATTGAGTTATTTATATATAAAGACTATAGTAATGTATTTACAAGGTTATGTCTATATTTACTTTTGTCTGTAAATGATAAATCAATTGGTTATAGAAATCAAAATGTTTTAAGAACGAATAAGTTCAGAATGAATTATTTTACGCAAATATTTTTTACTGAGAGCGGTTGTTTTATTATTTTTTAAATGTAGGCCTAGATTTTTTTGTTTTTAAATTGTTTATAGTAGTATGTGGACGTAACAGAATATTGTACAAGAAATGCATATATTAAACAAATGACAAAGAGTTTAATGGGTCAAGCCAGCAAAGTGATATTTCGAGTGCTGGCACTAACATATTTAAATAAACTGTTTTGTTTGGGAATATCTCAAAATAAAAGAATTGTTTATTTCATAATATTTCTTTTTCTTCAACTACATATTTCCCTAATACTATGACATTCACAATAAGTAGAATCAAAATGAGTGTCAGAGACAAAACTGCTGGATGTAGCGGTGCGATTGAGTAATAGTGGTGGAAAGCTACGTACAATTGATGTTGCACTTTATTGTGAAGTAATAACGTCTTTATTCGACTGAACATCTTGCTCTACATATTACAAGCCAAGACTGAACAACGACAAGTACATTGAATAAGTCCGAAATGGTATTCTATTAATTGGGCCCATGTTTCTTAGGCCAATGGGCATTCTCCTTTTAATATTTAATTATCTTGAGATCCAGGTATTGTTTTCAAAGCAGTATTTTCATCTATAACCTCAGGGTCTGGACGTCCAAAACACAAATGCAATTTATGATACTTTAGATGACTTAGCGACGGATATGTCGAATAACATATATTGCATATAAAAGGCCGTTCTCCTGAAATTAATTAATTTATTAGAATGACAGAAAATACCCATGTTTAATGGTAATGTCCTTGCTATATCTACGTTGATCGCCCAGTGCCTATAGCCACTATTAAAGAGTGAAAGGAATCGCGCCCTTATACTTAACGTGAAAGCCAACACTTGAGCGTCCATACATTTTGTTTTACAACATTGTTTGAAACATGGCACATTTATGTTGAAATTAAGTAATTTTATAACTTTTTCAGCACTAATTATTATCGCAAATCACTATAATAAAGAAATAGCTACGGCACAGAATATATAAAATGCTTGTGAAATATAACAAATATAAAATGTTTATAATATTTAAAGTGCTATTTGCTTTTTAATTAAGCTATTTGTTTGCGATAATAATTAGTGCTGAGAAAGTTATAAAAATAATTAATTTCAACATAAATTTACTATGTTTCAAACAATGTTGTAAAACAAAATGTATGGACGCTCAGGTGTTGGCTTTCACGGTAAAGTGACCTTATCGCGTTTCGGGAATAGTTTGAAAGTAGCCAGGTATAACGAAAGGAGTGTGCACTGTCAATCTGGATGGTACATGCTCGTCTCTCCAAGCCGTCATAGTGGAGGTGACTGCTCCCTGTAGATATTTCTCTGTGGTAGCAGTTGTATCCATTAATGGGCCACACTCTAGCTTTACATCAGGCGGAGTGTTGTCACATGCCGAGCTACAATAATAAAAAAAGTGTATTACATACCAGTATGTTTTCTGCAGTGTCGCACAAGACTATCACATCTGTTGAATTTAGCCGGGCATTGTTTACATTGGTACGGCATATCTCCAGTGTGAAGTCTACAAATGCACAATTAGACATTTCAAAAACAAAAATTGTCTAGGTGTTATTTGTTGTATACTTGAAATTCATGTTGATATTTATTTTTTACAGTAGCTAGTATGTACCTGATGTTAAGCTAAAGTATGTTGTATGCAGACAGCAGTTACCTCCGCTATACCTGCTTAATTTGTTATTGTACATTTAATGTGTACAAACACATCGCAAGATATGCAGCGTCCATTGACAGAGCACACCCCTCTCATTATACCTGACTATTTTCAAATGTGACAAGGTTACCACACTCGAAAGAGGCAATCAATCCACCAATGGAACGGTCTTAAACTATGTAAAACTAACTACCTCATATGCCGAGTTAAATTGGCTTTTTTATAAAATTCCTTCCCACATTCATTGCAGAAATATTCGTAATTATTTTCGTGTCTTTTTGCATGAATATTCAAATTAGATTTGGTTGATGATCTGTAACCACACTTTGTACATGCAAATCTGTATATCTGTGAACAAGTAAAGTAAGTTGTTAATTTAGTTGTCACTTGATCGATTTGAAAACAAAAGTTTGTTGATTAACTGACATCTGTCGATGTCTCGCAGACCACTTTGCATAAGCCTAATGTTACAGCCGGCCGTACTTCAGATAAACACATGCTCTTAAAATCATGTAATATTGATGTTTTGCATTACAACAAAACATTTATTATGTGTTGGATAAAACACACAGCATCTATGAAGAAGCTATCCTTGATTTTTCTGTTTATCTAGCCTAATTTGTACATAAATCAACATATTTACCTTAATTGATGAATACTTATCCTTTTAATTGATCTATCACCACGCCAGGCGATACCTCTTGTCGCTTCACTAGAAACGTCATAGTGTCTTCAACCGGTAGGAAGTCTTCTTGTATATCCACCAGCAAGAAACTTGCTATGATGCTGTGTGTTTTATCCAACACATAATAAATGTTTTGTTGTAATGCAAAACATCAATATTATGTGTTTTTGTAAAACACACAGCATCTATGAAGACTTGTTTGATATCTGCTGGTGATAGATTCATTAGAAAAATTGAAATAATAACGCTATGTGATACCTGTTTAAATTAAATATGACCCGTCACAGGGTGAAGCCCTGACTAGTGACAACGGATGAGTAGATGACACATTTGCAAACCTTACATGCCATATTATTATGCCCTGTACCATCTTCTCTAATACTATCTGCCACAAGGACATTTAGTGCTGGTTGTGAATTATCTTGTTATTTTGCATGTGAGGTACATGTCCAGTGACATGACCTTAATATAATACTTCATTATATTACACCAACATAAACAAATATTAGGAAATTAAAAACTTTTCAATAGATAACCTAATTCATATAGATTACATTCAAAATCAAAACATAAAAGTAATTTAATCTTCAGTAAGAAAAGGAAAGCTATTATTATACCCACCTTAAGGTAATTCAGAATTTATCTAAAGTAGTTACATATACTAGTAAGATTTGAAAATAATAATAATTTTCTTTCCCCTTTTCTTTTTATGTAGGTCAACAGTAAAAAAATATTGACAATTCTATAAAATCTTCCAAATTTCCTCTGATCCGTAAATAATTGATTGGTATATTCTCTGCCCAGCCACATGAAGCCAATGCTATTCTTACACTAACTGATGAGCATCTGTCTTTGCTTCTTTAGTGTTATCTATCAGTACGAAGTGAGTTCTCGAACAATAAATATGTACATTCAATAAAAAGCAGTAGACCGTACATAGCAACACTGCTAGTGTACATTGTGTAAAATAAATTACTTAAATCTTCCTTTTCTTGTCTTAGATGCTTCTATTAATTTATTTATGTTAAACACTTAATACTGTATGTTTCAGAAAGTAACTAACCATCTCATCTATGGTCTGCAGAGCAGAGCCAAGATCTGGCCATATAATCAGACCATTGTATCATGGTCTGAATGAATTAATTTGTCTTTAGAGATATGCAATTATGATAAATCATGAACTCTGCGTCCAAAAGATAGAAAGAGAACAATGGCGGTTCTTCTGAATATGTCAAAAAGAGGATCTTTCTGTGGTGTTTAAATTAGTCAAATATAAATTTTGTCTCCCATAATGGAATCATATAAATCCCGCAATTGAGATTGCTTTAAGTATTTGTATGATTTAAAAATTCTGAACAACTTATACAGATTACAACAATAAGTTGATATGCCTCTTTGTTTAATAAATTAGTTTATATGATAATCATACTATATAAAGCTCGATTATCTTCTAAACCTAGCTGTTAGCCTTGATAAAATCTGCAACTCCTCCTAGAGGAACTCTTATAATATTATTTTTAGGATACTAACCAAGTCACCATTTAATAGGCATTCTGTAAGTACATGAATTAGATAGTCTCCAACTCTATTGTAAAAACGTCTATCACAATTTAGTTTAATATTTAATCTGTCCAGTCCCCAACCTTTCTATACTCTCCGTGATAATCTGTCTACCTGAGCAAGATGTGAACATGTTGTATTGTCTATTAAAACCCTCTGTAGATTATTAGTAGGTAATTAATATTGGTGGTTCCAAAGCTGTCATCGGTAGATCCAGCAGTCAAAAAAAACATTGATGCCACTCTGCTAATATTATGTAAATTTGCTTGCAGTGACTAAATGGCTTCATATTCATGAGTTTAGGTTGGGAGATGGCTAGTAATTCCACTGACGAATAAAAAATATCACAAAACCCCAAGTCTAGTGTCACATGTCTTGGCATAATTTTGGTTTGTGTTGATGCGAACAATTTTATTATGGGTCTGCCCCATTTTCGCAATATGATCTGTGTAGTCTCTATCATTGCTCTTCCATCAATTGGAAGTCTCTTGAGAGGCAATAAGCCAATTCAATTCAATTCATTTATTTCAGTAAATAGACAGATAAACTGCACTCTTACACGTCGATAATGCTCATGTACCTTCCTGGAAGGTAAAAAGGCTGACAATGTCTGTACTGCTAATGTCAATAATTTGCGAGTTAATTTTCGTAACGCCAGAGAGTGTGCGCGCCTTTGTTTCGGATGTTACCACTAAGTATGTAAGGAGTTCTGAACTAGTATGTGAGAATCTCTTAGACGTTGTCTATAGTGGTATCATATGCAAAACATCCCATCGTGTTTGAATGCCATCCTCTCTGGTAAACCTTTCATCTCTTTGAAAGATGGATGTTTCTTAGGTGAGTAACCCAGTTAGCATCTGCTGCATCATATTAAAAAGTGCGTATTTAGGTAAGCAACCTTGTCTGCCTCTAGTGTATATGGTGTTAAAGTATGCCACGTATGTTGTCTAGATGAGCAACCCAACCTGCATCTGCTGCTGCTGCATTTGGTAAGAAAAGGCTCTGGGGCATATGGTGCTAAAGTGTGTCACGTATGTTGTCCAGATGAGCAACCCAACCTGCATCTGCTGCATTTGATATTAAAAAGTGCGTCGCCCTTTTTCTTGTGCAGAAAAAGATGAACTGATGGACTTTTAGCACACTGGATACTCCAAACGACTTATGGTTTCTGCAACCTGAGTCACTAACTTGGAATGGTCTTGGTTGACGAATTTCATTTTCATCCAAATATAGTAAGAGCTGATATGCTCTTGCTCATAGGATTTCTGCAATCCAATCTTTTAGGCTGTAAAATTCTGGGAATAGAAGAGAGGCCGAAGGGTCGGCATATCAATTGTAGTATGTCTCTCTTGTAAACAATCTTTAGAAAATAAACATCTATATATCTCCAAATATTGGTATATAAAAATATGCTTGTGTCCTGCAATTATAAAAATCAACAACGGTAATCCAAATAAATTCCAAAATGTTTGTTTTTTATGTATTGATCGAGACCTCTGAGATCAAATACGGGTCTGATGTCGCCATATTATTATCATTATTATTTTATTTATGAGGAACATCTTGGATCAAAAACATAGCTCTAGTATAAGGAGCACTTCTCAAATTTTAAATGTTGCACTTCTATTTTCATTGAGATATCTATTGAGGTAGGGTCTGTCCCTATTGAACTGATCAAGATTATTATCAAGATCAATATCTTTGTTACCAAAGACTTATGAAGCTAGCATAGCCACTTTGCTTCTTACTTTTAGTTTTACTGTTACTTGTTACTTTATTGCTTATTCCTATAAAAGCTTATTCTTATTAAATTTATTCTAAATAAGAAGTCACTCTTATTTTTTATTAGTCTATAACTTGGTAACCTTGTAATATCACTCTTCAGTGGTTTTGTTTTATTTACAAAATATCTATTCTTATTATCTCTCAACCAGTATTGTATTCCACTTGAAAAGCTAACAAATTTAGCTTAGCGCTTTAAATAAATGCAACTCATTGAAAAGGATATCTCTTAACAAATGTCATAACTTCCTATTTATTAGTAAAGCTTTTATAACAACTTATGAAATAAATTGTTATTGTTTAAGTTTTCTTGTTCTGAATGTGCCCAGTCGACCACCTGTTATAAGCCCCTTCGCAGCAAAATTGAGTATTGGATTGATAAGCTAACTGCAAGGGAATCTGTATAATTAACTAATTTATTTTTACTATTTCATTTATTTATTATCATTATACTTTTAATGTTTTTTTTTTTTTTTTTAAAGTCTATAACTCAGGCACTGAGCGACCAAAGTACATACACAATACTACCAGCCAGCATCCAGTGAGACTTCAATATGGGTTGTATCGATCGTGAGATATCACCCTCTACCGCTAGACCATGGCCGCTCTTATATAAATTGTTTAATTGTGTTCACCTTTAGTTCAGTGAAACCCAAGGCAGCCAAATATGGCTTTAATATCTTACTGTATTACACAGCCTTCCAGTTTGGAGAATTAAATTGTAGGTAGTCAGATTATATTTTACCCTCTTTTCATTTACTTTTGATATAACCTTTTTATTTTTATTTTATTTATTTATCTTATTCTTTTACTTACTGAATTCTTCATATATCTCTGTTGCGCAAGTTGTGTTCTAGACTGAACCAGGGTATACTTAGTTCTGTGGACTGAACGTCCTAGGCTGGAATGTTCTCCTCAGATGACGAACATTTATGAGTATTCTTTTTGTATCAACCAGCCTCCTTACCATGTTCATCGGCCATTTCCTACCGATTATGGTTTACCCCAGCGACCAAAGTAAGAAATAATACTTACTAACAAAACTATATGAAGAATATTTCAGTAATTTCACGTCTTTACATTTATATTGTAAAAAATTTTATTTGTACAAACGGCCTCAAGAAAAATCAAAAACGCTATGACGTTTCTAGTGAAGCGACAAGAGGTATCGCCTGGCGTGGTGATAGATCAATTAAAAGGATAAGTATTCATCAATTAAGGTAAATATGTTGATTTATGTACAAATTAGGCTAGATAAACAGAAAAATCAAGGATAGCTTCTTCATAGATGCTGTGTGTTTTACAAAAACACATAATATAAATACATGACGGAACTAAATCATTGCCAGGAAACATAAAAAGTAAATCCTTGTGAGGTAATAACCATAGACAATAAAATTTTCTATAAAATTGTTAGGCTATACACCATCTCTTTTTCTACACCAATATCTATGGTCCGTCCGAAAAAGGTAGATCGCGTGTCATTGCAGTTTTTCAAATATCTCCGCGATTTTAAAGTATTTTCAGACAGGAATCAAAAAATACTTCTAATTGAAGTGTTATCTCGAAATGGTTTTTATTTTAACATACATTATTATTTTGGAACCTTCCCCATTTCTGGAGACGGGCCGCACGTTGGTCGAGCTTGATTTAGAATCTAATCTATACTTACATTACTATCTTTCTCTTTAACTTGATTGCTAACTTTATCTTCATGTGACGTCATATGTAATTTCAGGGTCCTTTTTAATTTAAATTCTATACCACAGGTTGCGCATTTCCATGAACTTTCTTTCTCTTTCTGTAACATTTTTATTGAATCTATAATGAAACTCTAAAGAGTGGTAGGCAGCCTGATGATGGTTATAAGCCCAGTCTGCCGTCCTGGGCAGCATCACCATTTTCAAGTGTAACATCTGTGACATCCGAGTGACCTAGTCACGTTTCGAAACCAGTTTGAAAGTAGCCAGTTATAATGAGCCAATCTAAATGGTGCGCATGGCATATTCCGCAATTGGACAGCTACCCCAAAAATACCGGATAAAATATTTCAATAATTTTTTTTTTTGAAAAAATATAAATAAAATAGTTTTGCATGAACTGAAACAACTGATACCACTGAGAAAAATATCTACACACAGCAGTCGCCTCCGCTATGCTGGTGTGAAACGCGACTAGGCCACTTCACGGATGTTACACTTAAAAGTAGTGGTTACCCCAGTAGTGAAGATTGGGTTAATAACCATCATAAGTCTGTCTACCCCATTCTTTATAGTTTCACCTTGGAGTTTTTCGCATGTTTGGTTTAACTTACATTATGAGTTAACTCGTGCCGTTTAGCATTACTGGGATGCGAAGACACTTTACCACAAATCTTACAAACGCACGCCTTCTTTGGATAATTTCTCTTAACAATCAAATCTAATTTGTGATCCTTCGCATAGTGATGTTCCAAGTTCTTCTGATTTAACTCAATTTTTTTACATATACCGCAGAGCCATGGGTCACCATGAATGTGGGTGTATCTAGTTGTTTCATAACCGTTTATATCTGGAACTGAATATTAATGATTTTAATGGATGTTTAGATCTAGATAGTCTTCTAATCACACCTAAACGGATGAACCAATTTGAAGGTCTTTTGGAGTATGGATGGAGTATAACTGTTAAAAAGTATTCCCGTTCTAATTTGCTCAAAATATAATTGTCAAAAATGATGTACGTCACTCGTAAATAAATTACTAAGGAAAAAGATATGTTTTACTATTTTGTCTCGACTATATTGCAGTAGATGCAATTTCTATCAATAACTGACATAGGTTATCTGGAGCACTAGATGATCCATCCTTAATGCCATTCAACACGCTACCATAAGAGGTAGAAGTACTAAAATTGTTCATGACCAAAAATAGTTGAGTACATCCACCATCAAGATCATTCCTAAACTTGTGTTTCTTTGAGTATTAAAATTTAATAATGGTGTCCATTAACCATTAAGTGTTTGTGAACGTGGATGAGTGAAGAGAACATGTGTTTTCACTTTCTACTCCAAAACTCCATAGGAAGTTTCAGTAAAGATTCTACCACTTTGACACAAGCAAATTGGTATAATGCCAGATAAAATTTAAAAAAAGTTTTTTTTTTGCATAGTTATAATAATAAATACAATGCTTGTATCGTAAGCTGTGGATGACGAAAGAATCTATATAAACATTAAACTATGAATTTTGCTATACCTTCTTCTATGTGACTTTCATCAATTTCCATATTATTCTCATATTTAATTTGATCAATTGCATTCTCTATATGATTATCATTGTCTATGTTAGTTTGTATAGAGGGCGAAAACTCGATTTCATTTACACATGTAACTTCCTCGTTCAACAGAATTTGTTTACCAGACATCTTGGGTTTTTCTTTGTTTTCCGTTTCAAATTCTTTTAATTCTTTTACTATCTTTTCTATTTCACCGTTTACGCTTAGTGGTGCTCGAGTCGATATGCTTTTTGTATCTGCAACATGATCGTATTATTTAGAGTTTTATTATTTTAATGAATCTATTAACTACCCTGTAGTTTGAAGAAATAAGTCTCGATTTCATATTAAGACTACATCGCGATATCGCGGTCACTTACAGTAACATTATACTAATGCCAGCCTTCCACCAAGAAAGGGAAATGAGGGGGATAGTTTCCCAGAGGGCAATGCCGAGTGAGTTCGACGGAATCATTACGTAGCACGCTCCGCACGTCTGGAAAGACGTTTTTCAGACTTTTTTATTTCGTTCGTGGGAACTTCTTGTTGTATGAAGTTAACAGTGTGACCTCAACAGGGTCATTGCGGAGTCCGCTCTGCTCGCAGTGGACGGCCTCCATTATACTCATAAAATTATTCAAACAAATATATTTTTGAAGCATTACTTTTGACAGTATTTTCTGTGTACCAATAATACCTTTATGTCAGTCACTCAAAACCTCTAAGAATAGCATTGTCAATATAAAAAAGTACTCACCATCCAAATTACTAAGACTTTTATCATCATCACTCTTAATACTACTTGACAATTCAAGATTTACTTTCTTAATCATCTTCATAACATTGATATTCTTACCACCTTTCTGCTTAACTAATTGTTTAATTTCACTATCTGTTTCATTCTCCTGCATTCCAATACCTTGGATTATTCTTTCTAATTCACTACCAATGCTTTTCGCTTTCGGTGTTGATGTAACTTTAACAAAATAATATTTTTTACTTTATTTTTCATGTAAAATGCAAGATACTAATTTTAATTAATTTTGAGCCCATTGCCTCAACATTTAAAACATTGGAATAAATGCAATAATTTTTTTTTAAATATCTTTATTTAATTAGGGGCTTACGCTCACGTGTCGTGGCGATGTCAGCCCCATTGAAGCCTAAACAACAATAATATCAAAAACTGAAACATAAATATAACTAAAACTAATCCATAAATAAATAATAAAAAAAAACAAAAACAATCTATCTATCTTTACAAAAAAATTAAACAAATTTATATAATTCTATAGCAGCTACTGAATCGGGTTGGGACAACATACTATTGTATGTGCTGCAATAATGATAAGAGGAATAAATACTGGTAGGCAAAAGATCACACAAGGCAAAAGATGACACCATGAGGCTGGTTAGGTCTATAAATTACTATAGAAGCTTTTTGTTACAATCAAGAATAGTTGGCAGGCTGATTATCGTCATAAGTCTAGTCTGCCATCCTGGAATAGTACCACCACTTGCAAGTGTAACACCCTTGAAGAGTGGTAGGCAGAATGATGATGGTTATTAGCCCAGTCTGCCGTCCTTTCACCACCACTTTCGAATGTATTATAACATCCGTGAAGTGACCTTGTCGCGTTTCGGGAGCAGTTTGAAAGTAGTCAGTAGCGAGAGGAGTGTACGCTGTAAGTGCATACTCGCTCCTCAGGCCGGCATAGCGGAGGTGACTGATGCCCATAGAGATTTCCCTGTAGCAGCAGTTGTTTCCGTTCATGGACCGCACTCTAGCTTTACATCAGGCGGAGTGTTGTCATATGCTGAGCTACAATAAAAAAAAAGTGACCTCAGGTATAACATGAACCGCACTATAGCTTAACATTGAGCAGTGTGCGTCTACTATAAAAAAAATCTCAAGTGGCAAATTGTTAGGGAAAGTTTTGAGAAGTAATAACTTACCAGATGGGGTAAGCAGTAACTTTTCCAATAAAAACTGTTCTTTATTACTATTTATAGCCTTAGTTAAGTTAGAGTCGATGCGACATTTTTTATTACCATCTTTTATTGTTGCGATTGCATCTGTTAATATATCATTTTTGGTTACAATAGAAACTTCATTAATAGGCTTTGGTGATGCAAATGGTATGTATCTGAAATAAAAAATGAGATATTTAGTCTAATTTAATCTAATTAGCAATGTACAAGTAAGCCAGACAATTAGTTGCTCTCTCTATGTGGTACCATATTGAAGGCACACGGAATTGATATTTTTTAAATACAAAACATTTGTTTCTATTTGCTATACGAACCAACTACAAATAGGACTGAACTTGCAGCTAACTTCACTTGACACATGTCATGAAACTCCTAAATAAGTACCACCAGCACAAAAGAATCTTGTTGCTTTCTTTTTATTATAGCAACTAAGGACTTGAGTTCATCATAAAGACTATTAAACACATTTTAATAGTTACACATGGGAGGTTTTAGTATATTTAATGTGTTTTGTAATCTATGTGCACTGTAGTGCGTGCGAATTGTGAAACAAAATCGCGTTTTACAGTTCTATTCTTTGTTGGCTAGAACAGTACTCAAGTGTTCTCAAATGTTTGACTTGGAAATGGTACAGACTATACCTAGTTATGCAACCTACCGATCTAACTTTAAATCAGTAGCCTCATCATCCTGAAGCCAGCGTGAGTCTAAAGAATCTTCTAGAATATCCATGTCCTCCTGTTCCACTTCATTTATGATCTTCGCCTCTGTTGTTACCAATTCATCCTCATCCAGTATATCCCTCAGGAAATTCACTATACTCGCACTTGGTGATGTTGATGCTGGAGGAAACGCAAAGAAATAAAACCCTTTTTAAATGTAAACATCACAACATGTATCATATGTTAATATCTTACTCAGAAGCCTCAATGAACAGCGTGTTGTAAGCTTTTTATTTAGTTTTTGTTTCAGAATGGCATATGAAAATTTTCTGGGAATTGCAGCTCATTCTTTAGGCAAAATAGATACGCGAAGGGCGTGGACTTTCAAGAGGTATACACAGATACTTTTAAGCAAAATTACACATTACATTTTATGATATAGCAAAAAAAGTATTAATCATCCATAACATTTTTCCTGTATTTGCAAATAAATCTGTATTAGATGGCCACCAAAAGTCACACAATTGTTAGCAGACTGATGTTGAAGAATGGAATTACCAGTCTTTATTTGTTATTTCCATTGTAGTCCGGCATATGACAACATTGCGCCTGATGTAAAGCTAGAGTGCGGTCCATGAATGGGAACAACTGCTACTACAGATAAATTTCTCTAGGCAGCAGTCGCCTCCACTATGCCAGCTTGAGGAAACGAATGTGCACCATTCAAATTGGCAGTGCACACTCCTCTCGTTATATCTGGCTACTTCCAAACTGTTCTTTTATTTAATAATGTTTATTAATATACTTTATAAAATAATACCGTTATCATCTTCTTTGTTATTCTTGTATGCATTATTTGTATTATTACTAATGTTTTTCAACCTGAAAAAAACCACGGAATGCATAATTGATTAAAGTATAATTCAAATAGGTGCTTAGACAAGATTTGGGATTTTCAGGAAATCTTACCTATTCTTCAATAAAGGTGAAAGGTCACCGTCATCTTTTATCATGTAATTTTTAAATATTTTGTCAGAGTTATGACATTTTTTCTTAAATTTACATGAGAATTGCATTGCAAGAATACAATCTTTACATAGTTGCAATTTAAAAATGTCATTTTGTTTCACCTGTAATTACAATAAAATACTTTAATTTTTTTATAGAAGAGTTTGGCATACACTACACTCTTCCATCTGATGTTAAATTAGTGCTACCAAAATACTATATAGGTAACATCACTAGAAAGTGGTGGTATTACCCAGGACAGCAGACTATCTACCGTCGGCTAATAACTATCATCACTCTGACTACCACCCTTTTGATTAATCCTTATATTATATTAGAGGCACAGAAGAACCAAAATTACATTAACACCAGCTAATATTTTAAAATTTGAACAACGGTTAATATTTAGGTTATACTTATGTACCTGAATTCCAGTAGAATAAATAAATTGTCGCCTAATTTTTTCCGTATATTGGGAGAGATAACTAGAATCAACTGATAATAAACATCCTCTACATACATCCATGATTATTGTAAATAATATAAAACTATCATTATGAAGAAGAAACAACTTTCAAGATGCTTTCAAGTAAGAAAACAAACTGCGAATCAAAGAAACAAAACAAATAAATAAAATACTACAACAAATATGATAACAACTCATCAACACAACCATAAAAACAGTGAATTTAATGGTTATTTTATTCATAAGTGCTAGTTTATTATGATTTTGGTCCGTCAGCGAAAACATATCCGCGATTGTGGGACTCAGATAGCACAATAAATTTATTATTTTCGCAAGAACCATAATTCAATTATATTTCATCGTTATATAAATCTTAAGATAACAACAAACTAACACAATAACATCCACAGAAATAATAGGGAAGATCGCATATCAAAATATTGATCCGAACTTTATATTTTAAACGAAAAAAAATAAACTGCTGTCATCTGTCAAATTGTAAATTAATGTTGCCACATTAATAATTTATAGTACGTCAATACGTCGCACTCGACCTATTGGCGGCAGCTAGTGTGAAAGTAAAACGAAACACGTATAGGTCGCTTTTTTTTTTCTCGGCGGTCAATATAATGTTGTCTGCACGATAAGTAGCTGACTTCTTTTGAGCACGCTTTGTAACGTAATTAGACGAGCCACGGTGGGCATTCCCTTTCATTTCCTGTTGACCGTGGCTCGTCCAATGGGCAAGGTCCAAAAAAACTAACCCATGGTGAATCGAAAACCATTTCGAGATATCACTTCAATTAGAAGAATTTTTTGATTCTCGTCTGAAAATACTTAAAAATCGAGGAGATATTTGAAAAACTGTAATGACCGTCTTCGACCTTTCACTTCGACTTTCGTACCGTTTGACAAGATAGAATACAAAGTACCAACCTAACAGTTTTGTAGATTATTATGTTGTCTATGGTTGTCGCCTCACAAGTTTGTCAAATATCTTTTGTTTGTGTTTCCTAACAATAACAGTGTTTTATACGAATAACTATTGTAATTTTTAAAACAAAACTACACTATAAACACGATGTTTTAATTAACAGGAACTTTTAAAAATCAAAAGTTTTGTTTGAACTTTTGACAAACGAATTTTTTTTTTGTTCATTGGCAATGGTTTAGTTCCGAACGAATCCTCAGGTTTGCCAATATTACGATCGCAATTTTTAAAAATTAATAAAAAAAGAACAAAGCAATTTCAAAAGTTTTCCAGAAACACGTGTCGACTAAATTAATCTATATTATCTAAAAAATATGTAAAAAAGATAGCTGTCACCAGAGACACCTCCCCAATTACATTACAAAGCACTCTCGAAGGAAGTTAACTACTCACCGTGACTCACGGTGATTAGGTTTCAATCGGCACCCTGATTGGTGAAGAATTTTTACTTTACGCCGTGACAGCGATAATGTTTATTTAATATTAATTAATTAAAGTTTATTGCTTGAGTGTGAGACTTAATTTACACTCTCACGGCGAAAGGTGACCATTATATCAATTTACAAGGTGTAGGTTTAAAATAAAATCCACACTTGGTTTACAAAATACAAAACATCTGCGCATCTGTCAAAATGAGACAGCAAAAACAATAAAAAAACCTTGAGAGAAAATAAGCGATGACGAATTTATTAATATAAAGTGATTACAAATTCATTTTTGAAGATGGCGAACAGTCAAGAGCAAGTAGAAGTTGCTATTAATACAGGAAAGATACTTTATTTTAGTGATGGTGTAGATGAAGAAATTGAGGAAACTGTGATGGACGGAGTAAATGCTATACCCGAAGAAGATACGACCGATCCAGTAAGCAATTTGTTAACTACGCATTTCTTTTAATATTATATTTAGGTTTATAATATAGAATAAACAATAAACAAAAGAAGAAAAATGAGCTGTGTTAAAATATTTTTTTTATCCTTTTAATTCCGCTTAATTTCAGAAAACATTAAACTGGGGTCCCTGGTTCTCCTACTACGCATGGAAGTCAGGAACCAAGGTACTGAATGCTGTTGATTACGCTGGAGAAGGACTTGCAAGCTTCTTTGGGATTACGACACCAAAATACCAGATTGAAATTAGTGAATATGAAAGAATACAGGAGGAAAAGAAGAAGATTGAAGAGGAGTCTGTCGGGTGGGTGCCTAAAAGTGAGGGAGGGAATATTCCGCTAGTATTAAATGAGCCAAAGAAAGTGGAACCTGTTGATGTCTAAGCAATTAAGATAAACTAACGGTTGTTATGCACATTTTAATACATAATTAACAATTCCTACACATGGACGCATAAGTCATACACAAACATAACAAATAGACAAATGCTAACATATATTTTGATTCTTTTGCACCTATCGTTAATTTATGCAAAGTTGTCACTTGATCGAATTGAAAAATTGAACTGAAAACAAAATATATGGAATTTGGTCCTCCAAATAGTAATCTAGTTTAAAAAAAGTATCAATCTAACCTTTTTTTTTTCGGGATATTAAACCAAGGCCAAGCTACAATGCCGAGCTACAATTTAAAAAAAAATTGGTAAATGTATGCGAACATATTTTTAGTTTATTATGCCTTTTAGCTGTTTATTGAAATGCATAATAACAGTTATTGAAATGGACAAAATCTCAATTTACACTATACTCAATTGTGTTTTTAGATATATGTAACCTTATTATTAAGTTATATATATATATATTATATGCAATTTATATATTTATGCATAGGTTAATGCCATAAATATAAAAGTAGCGGCCGTGGTCTAGCGGTAAGACGCGTGAACTCACGATCGATGAGACCCGTGTTCGAACCTCGCTAAAGACTGGTACCACTGTAACTTTGTTATATGTACTTTGGTCGCTCAGTGCCTATGAGCACTATTAAAAAGTGGTGGGCAGACTGATGATGGTTATTTGTCCAGTCTGCCGTCCTGGGGTAGGACCACCACTTTCGAATGTAACACCCATGAAGCGATCTAGTCGCGTTTCGGGTATAGTTTGGAAGTAGCCAGGTATAAAGAGATGAGTGTGCACTGTCAATCTAGATGGTACATGCTCGTCTTCTCAAGCCGGCATAGTGGAGGCGACTGCTGTTCACACAGGTTTCTCTGTAGTAGCAGTTGTTTCCATTCATGGGCCGCATTCTAGCTTTACATCAGGCGGAGTGTTGTCACATGCCGAGCTACAATAAAAAAAAAAGTGAAGTTTAGGCGAGTCAAAAGTAGTTGCTAAGAATTTTTGATACATAATTAATTATAATGTTTGTATTCTCTTGCTCGTACTTAAAGTAACAATATACTTTTGATTAAAATTATTGTTTGAGAAAATTATAATAATAAACTTTATTTAAAGAGTTATGTATCTCCTATATTTTTTATTAATTAAGTTAGATTTATTATTTATTGCATTTCTCTAATGTATTCCTTTTTTATGTTATTTTCTAAATTATAACACTATTTAATATTCCTGTTGTTTTATTATTAACCCTTAAATGTTTTTTTTTTGAATTAATAAAATCGTATATTATATAGATACGTATAGATTACGTAAAAAAAAAAAATAATTAGGTAATAAGGAATACATATTTTGACAAAGATAGTATGTATACTTTATAGACGTAAGTTTATATAATTCATATTATATTTTAAATCTTTAGTATAGAAATTTCCTTATTATTTATGAATGAAATTGAGCAAAGCAATTCTGATTTTTATGAAACAAAGCAACCTTGCATTTAATGCATTCAGTATGTGAAAGTCCTGCGCAAACGCAGCCACACAGGTTTTTAAATTGTATATAATAATTTTTGAATAATAATGAATGTGAAAATGAATGTAGACAAAAGAAACAATCTGAATATTGGTCTTATATTAAACGGCGTCCTCTGTTATGTAATAGTGGAACTAAACGTTGTCAGATACGCATTAGTTTTTTTGGTTACCACTAGATGGCGTAATAAAAACTGATTAGTATAATATTTTAATAACAGAATAAATAAACCTACTTGGTTTTTTAGTAAATTTTTTTTAAATTTTAAGAGTAAGTTATATCTTAGTAATAACAACAGTTATTTAATAAAAAGAAAATCAAACATATTATGAAGACACTAAGGCTCAAAATGCAGCTATGTTTAACGATAAAATACGCCCTACTTAAGGTTAAAACATTGCCAATCTCGCCTTTAATTCGTGTAAAAAAGATCTTCAACTCTATGTCTTAAAGTTGAAATTTCTTTCCTATTTTTTGCATGTCATTGTTTGTCGGCGTTAGCATGTGATATGTCGAAATGTAAACAGTTTTAGAGTTTCGCTTTTGCCCTGTGTCCGCAGATCAATATGATGCGTGTAGTGTGAGCGTATGTGATTGGCCGAAGGGCGAGAGGCGGGGCTCCACATATGAGGCGGCGCGCGGTCTCGGACCACGGACGCTGTGAATTTGGCGGTAAACTTTACAAGATCTATTAACCTAAACCCTTTGATCATTTCTTAACTTTTTATAATAATGAATTAGATAATATTTTATCATTTGAAATGTTTACTAAAATTAATAAATATAAGTCAATTATAATTAATTAATATAAAAATATTTTTGATTCTTTTTTTTTTAATAATGGCGAGATATGTGCCTATGCATAACTGGAGAACTGCGGTACTGCAGAATTAAGGATTCAGTTGCCGTCACTATGCCGGTACAAGGGATGTGCTTTTTCATACTAAGATTTAAGGTCGTATGCACCAAAGGGCCGGTTAAAGTTACCTTAACTATTACTTTTTTTTAATTGTAGCTCGGCATGTGACAACACTCCGCCTGATGTAAAGCTAGAGTGCGGTCCATGAATGGAAACAACTGCTACTACAGAGAAACCTGTGCGGGTAGCAGTCGCCTCCACTATGCTGGCTTGGGGAGACGTGCATGTACCATCTTAGATTGACAGTGCACACTCCTCTCGTTATACCTGGCTACTTTCAAACTATTCCCGAAACGCGACAGTCACTTCACTGGTACATTCGAAAGTGGTGGTCCTACTCCAGGACGGCAGACTGGACAAATAACCATCATCAGTCTGCCTACCACTCTTTAATAGTGCCTATAGGCACTGAGCGACCAAAGTACATATAACAAAGTTACATTGGTATCGGTCAGAATTAGCGAGGTTCGAACACGGGTCTCATCGATCGTGAGTTCACGCGTCTTACCGCTTCATATTATTATCGTTAAAAGGGTGGCTGATCTCGAAAAAATAATAGAAAAACATATGGCTTCTTTTCATACGGAATTTATGAGATGCCTCCTCACACAGCGCTTGAAGGATTCCAAGTTGTAGGAAGGAGGAATGACATGGCTTGGAAGGTCACGAAAAAAATGCATTGTAAGTTTAAATTTTCTACGCCATAAATTCCAATGTATAATAAATATAATTTAATAATTAATAACTAATACAATAATTCGTTAATAGAAAAGGTCATTCCAAACAATAATTTACGTCTACCTACCCCACTCGATGGACATTGGACACGCTTCAGTGTTACAAATTTATTGAATTTTACCTACCCCTAAACATTGCAATTTTCAAAGGCGCGTGGTCAAACTGGTTTTGCTAAAAACTCGAAAATCACGTTTTTATATTTCGATTCTTGTTTTCAGTTTAGAATCAGATTGCAATATTAGGTTAGTTTTTTGCACGGATTTAGCAAACATTTTGTTTATGAATAGACGCTTTTATGTTCCAGTCACGGTTTAATAATAAGAAAAGTTGTTTGATATATACATATTACCTATATGTATACATGCGTTTCATAAGATATATACATATGTCGGAACGGTCATGAATACGGACTCTAATTTGATCGATTATGGAAACTAACTTGGAACAAAATGAATGCGTGGTCATGAGTACAAGCACTAATTGGATATGAAACAAAAGCGTCGTTACGCTTTGACAGAGTCTCTGAAAACACGTCACGCGGAACTGTCGTGTTTCAGCATATTTGCTTGGTTATCGCCCACAAATGGAGGATAGAAGCCTTGGACCGCTCGTCCCGTTCTGTCATATAGATATACTTAAACCATCCCAATCTGCCTAACCCAATCACCACTTTCAATTAGTGTACCCGTCGCGTTTTTGCATTACCTTGGGAGTAGCCAGGTATACCTAATGAGAGGAATAAGTACTATTAAGAGGTTGACGCCGTTGACCTTGCAGAGGGTAGCAATATAAAAATGGTTTGTTAAAATGTATTATTAGCAATATAAAATCATTTTCCTTCTAAACTATTACCTAATAGCTAGGTTTTTTTTATTTTCATCATTATACAATATTAGACAATACAATACCTAGGAAATCTTTTATTTTTCTCTCTCTCGTTTATTTTTTCCAAATAACTTTTCAAATTATTTTTGCATAAATTGACACACAATCGCGTGAGAAAGGTCAACGGCGTATTATTTATTAACGTAGGCATGGACTTAGCATGCACTTGTTCATCGTCAGAATCTACTTTTGGCTTCGGAAAGGCATATGACGAGAAGACAGCCATAAGAAACTCGTCAATTATAGCCTGTGTTTATAATAACAAAAAAAACTGAATTATAAATTCAGAAAAATTGACGGTGCGTATTCGTCTCCTTAAGCCGGCATAGCGGTAGGGACTACTGCAGACATTTCTTTGTGGTGGCAGTTGTTTCCGTTCATAGATCAAGCGGAATGTGGTTACAATTCACTGCAAAAAAGTGCTTGCTTACGGGCAAGAGTGTGTCCTGCATCTATGCTCCTGCAGGTGCCACCTTCTATATGGCAGCAGTCATCTCCGCTTAGGGACCACAGTTCAGGTAATACATTTTCCATCTTCAGTGTGATTTGAGTTCACAGAAGGTAAACAATACCCAATATAATCATAATAAATAAATACCATCATACCTAGGTATAAATACAATGCGATACATTCAATTTTAAAACTTCAACCTACCTAATAAAGCTTAAATTTGCGAAATATTTGCATAATAATTAAAATAAAATCTAAAGAAAATTAACCTTTATTGCAAACATGTTAAAGGACAGTATTTCATATGAAGTACAAGCGCATAGGACCCTTGCAAACGAATATGCAATCTAATTTACATATCGACATTGTCATGGAGAAATTTTCGTTTTTAAATCGCCACAATAGGTTTTTTTTTCATAATAAAAAAACTTTTGCAAATGCAAAGTTTAAAAGTGGAACATCTGCTTGCAACAACCCTGAGCTTGTGCACCTATGTAGGTATTTATGTTGCCCACAACTTCCTAATCCGTTCCCTTTTATCTAAGGAATTGAAAATACACTTATTTAATCTCTTCTAATAATTATCTAATGCGAAAAAAAAATTTAAGTCGGAATAGTTATTAACCTGGACCGGTGGTGGAGCTAGACTAAACCTGGACAACAGTTTTACGAGGTCCTCCCAGGTCTTAGTTCGAATCGGAACGTAGGCGACCTCAGCTTTGCAAGTCTTTTTCAGTCAAGTCATAAGCTTTTTTCAGCTTCCGTCCTCGGGCACGAGGCCGTCACTGAAGCCTAGTGCTACTGACCTGGACGTGGTTGCACATTTAACTCTTGAAGCAGGTATAGCTTAGGCCAAGGATTCCGCGTAACCAAATCACCAGGTTCCTACCTCTGTATGCTACCCCAGACATGCGCATACAACTGTCGGGCATAATACCGAACTTTAAAGCAACAATTAATAAAACAGTGAAATAATTTCATTCTTAACATTAAAAGTTAAAGTAATATTTCAAATAGAAGTGTTCTTTTTATTTAAACCAAAGTGTCTTTTAATTGATGTGGGGTTCCATAAAATAAAAAGGACTCTGTGAGTGTACCGTAACTGCATCAGAGAACATTTAATTACTCAATAACCCGGGTGAAAAAATTAAAACTGATTGGTAATAAGGAAGTGGATTAATTTTTCTACAAAATTAACTAAAAATCATCGACAAACTGAAGATAAAAATAGTGGGCCAATTTTCGTTTGGCGAATGGGCATTCTCCTTTACGACGAAAAATAGAAAATTTAGTTTTTTTTTAGATCAAGAAAATAAACAGGTAAATAGATATATATCATCGGTTTAGTAGGCAAATATTTTCTGCAGATGTGCAATAAAAGGGTTACAAAACACTTCCGGTACAATCCGTAGCCATTTATAAAATAATAATAATTTTAGCAAGGATTATATTGCCCCTTCATTAAAAAGGGCCCGTATGCAAAATAGTTGCAGCTAACTGCAAACGTGAAAATAGTTCAATTCTTTGGATTAAAAATAGGGTTACGTTTTTTTTAGTTATTGTAACTGTATTATTTATAAATAATATTGGTTTTATTGTGTCTACATTTAACTGTTATTATTACGGTTTTTAGAGTTATTTTTCTGCAGTTTTATTTACTTAAAGTTTTGATATAACCTATGTAGAAATAGGCAATAATAAGTATATGTATATTTATATTTTAAAAAGTAAAAACTAATTAGCTAATTGTTTCGTCGAAATAAAACCTTCGAATTTTATTTCATTTAATTTTTCATTACCATCTTTTTAGTTCTTTCGTCGTCATGGTAACTGTCATGTCATTTTATGTTTTTTAAAGTCTTAAGTCATAGACGTAGGTTAGGCGCCTCGACACTAATGATATTAGACAATTTAAAAAAATGTATTTTTATTCCAGCCTAATTTTTTAATTGCAAGCCCATGCTTGTCCTGTCCTATTGCGGGTATTGGTGAGAAAAAAAATTACTTAAAACATTTTCGTAGAAAGCAAAAAAGCCTACTATTATGTATATGTAGGTACTTATATTTAGGTATATTTTTGGATCTAAAAAATAAAACAATAAATAGATATAAGTACACCGAACCAAAAACCAAACTTATTCTGAACACTGTACACATATGCAAAAAACCGGTTTGCCAAAAAGTTTAGAATTTTGAAACACTAAAAAAATTTAATATAAACACAATGACCGCTGTCCACATTAAATACAGAGTGGGCAGGGTCCAGTCTTAACAATAGGGCCTACTACTCGATTAATTCCCTACACAATGGACCCAGTTAGGGCCCAAAAGGTCATATTTGGGATTTGAAGGGTCAGTCGGGGTCAGTCGGCGCCCCGTATGTTATTGGTGCATGAAAATATGCAATGTAAAGTAAAATGCAAGGGGAGTGACCGTTGGTTTTAGGAATATTGCAACATGTCGTCAATATGATTAAAATAAAATTTATGTTACTGCATTTCATTTTATAAAATATGTTTTCGGTTATGTTTTTTCATTATTCGTAATATCTTATACATACCTGTATTATAATAGATATAAATATTTAAATAAACAAAGATTTACTGCGTACCTGTCCATATATACAAGTTTTTTAGAGTATGTATATTTTTTTGGCATAATATGAGAACACTCCGCCTGATGTTAAGCTAGAGTGCGGTCCATGAATGGAAACAACTGCCTTCATTATGCCACCGTGAGGAGACGAATGTGCACCATCCAGGTTGACAGTGCACACTTCTCTCGTTGTATATTTTTTTTATATCTGGCTTCTAAACTGATCCTGAAAAATCAAAATCTTTATTTATCTTCTTGCTACAAGTCCTAACACTGTCATGCCGATATGTGGGTCTAAATCTCCCGCTTGATAATAAAACCCGATGTCACTATAAAAAAAATATGTGACACTTCTATCGGTGTGAAGTGTGAAATTGGTTACGTTATCTGATCTAGTCTTGTATGATGCATTGTGTATTGGTACAATAGACCTCTCGACGTTTTAAGGGTTAAGATTTGTTTAGATATCAATTTGAGTACTTAATTTTAAAAATATATTTCACAATCGTAATATACATGACACGGTTTACCGTCCGTGGCTGAATTAAAATATTAAATATTTATACATAATAATGTAGATTTATTTATTTATTCTTGAATTTAAAAAATATTATTTCTTTATCAGTTTATAATTTTGTATAGGTGCCACCATTTCCAGTTGTAACATCCGTATTCCTAGTTGCGTTTCGTTTATTGAGCTTGGAAGTAGAAGGATATAACTATAGCGGAGGGGACTGCTGCCCGCAGATATTTAGGTAACTATTATACAAAATCGAGCTACAATATATTTAAAAAGAAAGTCTTTAGTGACATTTTATATAAACAAACAAATACATCTGTAAAATAAATTTTAACTTTAACACCCAATGTAACGAACCACATCCCAGTAGCCAAGGGGTTATCATTCTTTATAGCGTTGCATAATAAATTAAAAAAAAAAACACAATACTCATGCATCGAACGCATCTAACCCTTTCAATAACAAAAAGACCAATTTTATATTCAACTTTGGGTGTCTCATTTCAATAAAGTGTATACAAAAAAAAGATGATTTTTTTACCCACGGATCTTTGGGGTCAGGATTTTTTATACTCTTAATTTGCAACAAGGTGCATCGTAGGGTTACATCTATACATTTAAATGAGTTCTATAGAAAAAAAAATTAAAGGGTTATGCTAGTTAGGCGGTTATTTTTTCCCATCGCCCATCAATAGTTTGACATGAAAGAATCTATACTTTTCATTTAATTGTAGACATATTATGACAATCCACCTGATGTTAAGCTAGAGAATGCAGCCCATGAACGGAAACAACTGCTACCATAGAGAAATTTCTACAGGCACCAATCGCCTCCGCTATACGGCTTGGTTTTGGTTGACAATGAACACTGCTCCCGTTATACCTGGCTACTTAATGGGCGTGTCACCTATCTCTAGCGTAGTTTAGCTTTTTTTTGTATAACATTATTATTTTAGTCCATCGACCCTGTTCATTTACGAGTAGAATAAATTTGATATTAAATAGCTATTAGTGCTTCACGTGACCGCGTTAAAATTCCTGTATTCTATCTTCCCATCATCATATCTTGTGTAGAACGTGGGATATACCATCACTCCAGCACAGAGTGTTTTTACAATACTTACAATATAATTGTCACGCCTTTTTCCCACATACGCCTATTCGTAGAGTTTTTTTCTATTCAATGTTCATCATAATTTAATAAAAAACAAATTAACTAAACGTTTAATTAAACCCAAATAATTTAACAGTGACTAATAGTAAAATTAAAGATTTTGTTTACACTAGAATAGACGTTAAAGATCAAAGATTCGTTGCCATAGCCACATACTTGCTTATAAATTAACGTCTTCTCGTGCCTGGATGTTGGAAATTAATTTGAGGTCTTTATCCTAGATAGCTCGAATAGCTAGACTACCTTTTAAAGCATTATAACCAGCTCAAGTATTTTGGACTAAATGCAAAATATTTATTATTACCTACGTTAAGATTTTATCTGAAATTATTAATTTTTTTTTTAATTGTAGCTCGGCATGTGACAACACTCCGCCTGATGTAAAGCTAGAGTGCGGTCCATGAATGGAAACAACTGTTACTACAGAGAAACCTGTGCGAACAGCAGTCGCCTCCACTATGCCGGCTTGAGGAGACGAGCATGTACCATCTAGATTGACAGTGCATACTCCTCTCCTTATACCTGGCTACTTTCAAACTATTCCTGAAACGCGACACTCACTTCACGGGTGTTACATTAGAAAGTGGTGTTTTTTTTCGAAAGAAATATTTTTATAATGATTTTTTTCTCGAGTTTGTCGATGATTTTTTAGTTAATTTGTAGAAAAATAAATGTATGTTCCTTATTACCAATTAGTTTTAATCTTTTCACCCAGATTATTGAGTTATTACATGTTTTCTGATGCAATATTTGACGTTATTATTATATTAAATGCTTTAATAATTGATGATATCTGTTTTTTTAAGTAATTAAATATCGTCAATAGATTGGTAAATGATGTGTAATTGATGATATAATTAAAATGAATTAATGAAAAAAATAAGATATTATTTTAGAATATTGTTTTGTTACTACATATCAAGTGGGCTCAAAAATGGGCAATCTCCTTTAATGACTACTAATTACAGACGTGAATGTACGTTTGTTTGTCCCCCGAACGTGTTTATAATATGTTTCTGTAGTCCTTGTCCTGGTAGGTTGTACAAATCAGTCAGTCAATGAGGACTTTCTCATATATGTATATATGTATCTATAGGGATATTGAAGTGAATACAAAACCTCGATTTCACACAAAACAATATACGAGTACATAATCAAAACGTCGCGTATGTTGGTACCGTTCAATTCTAATGGTGGAAAATAATTATCCAACCGTCGCGTCAACTTCATTCACCGTTAACTTATATGAAAATGTCTAAATCTAACACACTCACACAAACACATTTCCTTAGTAACATATACGTTTCTCAGCATGTATTAAACCCTACCCTCATCCATTTGGTCGGCAAGGAGCGGAAACTAAGCACAAGTCCGTAGGGTTGGGTGCGGGTGGATTTTCGGGGAGAAGGGGGCGATAACATTTTCCTGTTTGGCAGGCACACGTCGCAAAGGGAAATCCTGTACAGGACAGAGCTCTAAAATTGCCCGTTTGTGCTCGTGTAGATTTAGGTACAGATAGCATAAATGTGTTACATTTTTACACTTCATACTTACTCGTATATTTATCCAATGTTAAACAGATTTTTATGTAATTTTATTTAAACTAAAATTTTATAATTTACTGGAAAGATAATAAAATAAATAGAGACTGATTATTATGTTTCCCGGGCGACTACGTAACTAGTCGTGTTTAGGGATCAGCTTGAAAGTAGCCAGGTGTAACAGAAGTAGTGTGTCCTGTCAACGTATGGCGCAGATTCGTCGAAAGCCCTAGTTGCCATGGGTGTGATCCAAGAACGGAAACGATTGATATCATAAATAAATGTTTGCAGCAGTAGCCTCGGTTATACCGGTTTGTTGAGAGTTTGAAATATGTACGTTTGATAATTTTATTATGTTAGGTCTAATATAATTTTAATAGTTTTGTAATCTGTACCAATATATACAGGAGGAGGAGAAGTCCATGCACGACATCCTATTTCATCCATATGTAGCCATAGGAACGGTAACCCAGTTGATTGTGGTATACATGTGTGGTGTTACACTCACATTGCAGACTCTGTTTATCTTTACTTTGCAGGATAAACACACGGGAACTGTTACCCCTTGGCTTGCCAGCTCGTTGTAGGGTTGATGAATTTATAATTTTATGTATGTAAGGAAAAGTTTTGTGGTTTCTTATTAAAACGTCTTATTAAAACATTTATATATTATTTTATTTGCTGAATATGATTTATTTGTCGGCAACAATGGCCTTAGCAGAACTTATATGCTAACATACATATTTATTCATACATTCTCCCGTACATAAGCTACTGGAAAGAACTGAGTAATGATCATTAATACTGAATAGAGACCACGATTGTTACAAAGTTTTTTTAAAACTATTTTATTTATTTTAAAGTGAAATCAGGTCACGAAAAAAAACCTTACAGTTTTGTGTTGTGGCGTGATAAGTTGTTTTGTATATATTACACATTATACTTTATAACCCTAATCTGTGTGACTCACAGCGACCCAGGCAGTTCTTCTTGAAGCATGTCCTCCGCCGTCAGATCTCCCGTAATTAGTGGTATCAACGGTATTTTTATAGATTTTTACCAACTGGAAGAAATAGAAGAATAAAATCTAAAGTACCTCATAGACAATGAATCCCTCTATCTGTATTATGTTCAGTATATATGTTTTGAAACATCCGGATTTAAATAATAATAAAAAATAAAATCTTTTAATTTAGTTCAAATTTGTGTCAACCCTAGATAGATTCTCTTGGGCCATCACAGCTTTATGTTCAAAGGCCCCGCCCGTTCCTAGTAGAAGGCCGTCTTTGATACGTGAGCTATATTCTAATATGTCACTACATATTAGAATATATTATATGTTTATTAAAAACGCTAGTCTGTTTTGAAATTGATTTTCAAATACGAAATCAATACAGTGTATAAAGCTGTAAGCTTAAAGCCAATCCTAGGTAATATAAATTAATTATAATTTATTGGTGCACATTCTTCAAGTCGGCATAGCGAAGGCGACTATTTCTCTGTTTCAACAGTTATTTTCAGTCAGGCACTCTAGCCTCTAGATTATTAGCCCAGTCTGTCGTCCTGGGGTAGTACCACCACTTTCAAGTGTAACACTGTGAAGTGACTACGTCGCGTTTCTTATCAGTTTGGAAGTAGCCAGGTATAACGAGATGAGTGTGAACTGTCAACCTGATGGCGCAGAGTTATCTTTAAGACAGCACAATGGAGTCGACTGCTGTTTGCAGAAATTTCTCTGTTGTAGCAGTTGTTTCCTTTCATAGACCGCACTCTATCAGACAGAGTGTTATCATATGCCGAGCTACAATATAGAAATCTCTTTTTATTATTTTATTATTAAAGATGTTTTACATTTTGTTTTACAACATTGCTTCTGAAATATAACCAATATAAAATGTTTAAAATATTTAAAATGCATTTGCAGAAAATGCAGCCGTAGCTATTTGTTTATTATAGTGATTTGCGATAATAAGTAGTGCTGAGAAAGTTATAAAATTATTTAATTTCAACATAAATCTGCTATGTTTCAAAGTATTTCAAACAATGTTGTAAAACAAAACGTATGGACGCTCAGGTGTTGGCTTTCACGTTAAACATAACTTAGAAACAATGTCTATAATTTTCATTCCATTCGCACAGGCCTATTAGGTAGGCACTCGAGCAATTATTGTGCCTACGTAGCGAGACACCCTTTCCAAAGGTACCTACTACCTATTCCCTTGAAAACTAACCCGCGTACATGTACCTACCCATGTCCTCGTACATCCTTCGCTTTCTCCAACAAGAAGGGCGAAGGGATCTTATGATCATGAATTTATTTGGATGCGCTATTTGTATTTTTTTACAGTAATCCGACATGTGACTGCACTCTACCTCCTGATGTTAAGTGAGCGAAACAATTGCTATCATCAAGAAATGTCTATGGGCACCAGTCGTCTTCACTATGCCGTGTTTGGCTGTGGACTAATAACCATTAGTCTGTCAACTACTCTTAAATTATGTTGTTTAATAATATTGTAAATATTAAAAGTTAGAAATAGTGGCTAGGTACTATTAAGAGCAGGGGAGCAGTCCCACCTTAAGAACTAATGTTACTTGCATATTTTTATGTTTCTCTCAGCTCCTACTTTAAATATAACTTATGTTTACGTTGCTATGACAACTGACGTGTGTAGATTCGTTTTTCCCTCATAACATTGACAACTAAATGAGGTGCAATATCTAAAAAACATATAGAAACATTGACAACAATATTGATCTCCTTTACTTATAATGCAATCAGAAAGAGAAGGCAACTGTAATATTCCGATAAACAATTTTGAAAAAAAACTGTGACTACTCTTGATAGTACTGAGCGACCAAAGCACTTATAACATAGTTACACTGGTGCCAGTCAGAATTTAGCGAGGTTTGAACCATCCACTTGGTCCTTGGTCCATCCTCTACTGCAAGACCACGACCGCTCGAATAAATTGTTTACGTTTTGACGTTAAAACAAAATTAAAAAAGAAAATGTTATTACGTATAATATAACAATTATTAAAAAATTAAGCAAAATATCATACAATTATTTAAAAAAAACAAACAATTTATTGGAAATATTCTTTCTCTATTTATTTTACCCCGTCCAACGTGAGGGCGTGTTCCCATACGGGTTCCATGTTCAGTCGAGTACGTGGGCGGGTGGTTGGGGCGGCTGCCTCGGTGCGTGGACAGGCATTCGAAATGAAGAGTGCTTCTCAACTGTCTGAGTTTGTCCGACGCGCTAGGTTAACGTGGACTGCACTGTAATAAAATAAATAAATATATAGTTATGTACGTCTGAAGTCTCCACAGAGATAGGCAAAGATAATTATTTTTAGGACGTCATATGCCTGATGTTAAGCCATAGGATCAGACTGCAGTCGCCTCCGCTATACCGGCTTTGTGAGATGCCTCTTCACACTGCGTTTGAAGGATGGTTTGGCTTAGTTTTTAACTAGAGTACGAGTATCAGACTGATGATGGTTATTAGCCCAGTCTGCCGTCCACAACATTGTCATGTTCGGGAATCAATTTTGAAGTAGCCTAGGTAGTAGGCTTTACGAGAGGAGTTAAACTGTCAACCGGCATAGCGGAGGCGACTGCTGCTGTTGAAAGTTTCTGTTCATGGAACGCAGTCTAGCTAACCTAGTTTACCAGGTGGAGAGTTGTCATATGTCGAAGTACAATAAAAAAAAACACAAAACAATCATACAATTTTTATATTGCTATTTAAAACAAACGTCTTCCATAAAACGTAATCCTAAAACACAAGGGTAGTGGAGTGTAGTCCTCATATCGGCGTGAAGCGCATGCCGGTCCGTCTGTCGCGACTCTAATGGTTGCCTAACGTTTATATTGAAATACCCTTACCCTTACGACTCATAACACATCTTCATCATAACTCACCGGTTAGAAAACATTCTCGAGCACATTTTATTTTGTAACAAATATGAGATTTGAGTCTTAAGTTTTTAAACCGCGGTCTAACACTGCCAATAGTTTTATATTTTTTGTGTGGTAAAATAAGGGAATGCACAGATGATTATGGCAGAAAGTACTATTGTAGTATTGTGGTTCGTCTCGTTGCTTTTACGAATTGAGATATCTTTCGGCAATTTTCCAGTTTTCAATATTTTTTACTACGTTTTTAATACGAGTATTGTACGATTCGTTTTCGAAGTGAAACTTTTTTATGAGCAGAATTTTTTTAACCAAAAAAAGTTTTTCATTATATTTTATGGTTGTTTATATTTATAGAAGCTAAAGTGTCCAAGAGTGGCAAAAACAGATTCCATAGAGAAATGTCTGTAGCAATCGCCTCTGCTATGCCGGCTTGAGGAAACGTGCACCATCCATTGACTGGACCTACTCACGTCATACCAGTATTTCAATCTCATCCTGAAACGCGACTAGGTTAATTACAGTTACACTTAAAACTGATGATACCGGATAGCAGACTGGCCTACCACTCTAACATTAAACAATACAGTGTAATAAATTAAACATAACTTATTTATCTTAAATTATCTCGCACATGTAGGTAACTAACATAAATTGTCAACTTCAACGTTAGGGAATTAATAGAAACCAAAACAAATGAACTAAGTTTCTCTAACTTCGAAGAAACAATAGTTATTTACACAGGTACAGACAATCGTGGTCCGTTGCCATGGCAACGCTAAGATGGCCGCCGTCTGATGCGGTTTCCAACTTCTCCTTTAGTTCCAAATTGTTCCGTCCCGGGCGTATTTAGAACGTCGTATGTACGGCGTATACATAATTATATTATGTACGGACTTACTATGTACGCGGTATCACTAATTACTGAAACCGTTTGCAAAGACAAGCAAATATTACCCGCATATTAGTATAGCTATAGCTTATAGCTAATACTTAAAATATATATTGAATTTGGAACTTTTTCAGCGCGTAAATTTCAAAGCGTCATCATATGTCACGCCTTTTTCCCGTACAACTCCCTCGCTTCCCTCACATCCACAATTCAACCCAAGCTCAACGATTATGGGCACTAGGCAGCCTAGCTTTCATAAGTCTCCGATTTGAGAGATAGGCTCTTCATCCTAAATATAGAACAATTTGCCACTGTCAAAGAAAATATTTGCATTTTTTTTTCATCATACAAGGAAAGTTAAGTGGGACACGATCCCAGTAACGAGTACTAAAACAACCTATATAATTTTAAAAGAGAAAATTAAAATAACAACAACATGTTCTCTTATTTCTAATCATTTGCCAAGATTCACGAGTACTTAACATATAATAATCCACTATTATTACATTCGATTTTATTTAAAAAAACACAAGGTTGGGAAAAAATAAAAGTGACAAAGTGGCTATTAGGAGAATGCTTTTATACATTGAACGAGTTATATATATATATTTTATGCTTAATACGCAAGCGTTTGACCACACCCTGCCTGGTGTTAAGCAGTGATGTGGTCTAAGGTGGAGCACGCCTGCCTATGAGGTACCTGTTCACCTTCGATTTGAAGAGACCTATGTTGTACGTGTCGGGAAACACAGACACCGGGAGGGAGTTCCACAGTTTCGCAGTACGCACGAGGAACGTGTTGTCAAAACGCCTCGTACGCACTTTAGGAACTTGAACCATAAACGGATGGTACCTCTCCGGGTGCCTGGACGTCCGATAGAAGAAAGGGGACGGTACAACCAGGTTGTGTAGCTCCTAACACTCCCCGAAATATATATACATATACTGTGATTTCTTAATTATAAAATGACATATTATTTAATTATAAAATAGATAGATGGTGATTTCATAGATATGTACTGAAATTTGACATATTAAATTTAATTTGTGATTTTTAATTGACATACCTAATTAAATGTGATGGTTGATTATATGCATTAGGTTTATCGAAAGTTTTGCATGCTGCTAAATGTGGCGAAACATGTGAACAAATTGTAACCCATTTAATAACACCATGTTTACTAACACCATGTTTCACGCAATAAAGTTTATTTCATTTCATTTCATTACCGAGAATAATGATAAAATAACAGAAACCTTTTTCCTGTGGTGGCTGTTAGAGACATACTCATGGAAACTCAGGAACCCGACTCTAGCATAACATCAGGTGGAGTATGAAATATGAAAAAAAATCAACACCGTAGATACTCGGCGAATTTTTTTTTTATTCTCCTATTTTCTCTTCCAGAAAGGCAAAGGCAAAGGCCTATGCAGCCTAATTACAATTTTCTATATTTATTACTAATAAGTACTATTTTAATTTACTGTACAGTGATTAATAAAATTAATATGTAAATATTAGTTTAACTATATTTTTACTAACAGTAAAATTTAAAATGTTTTGTTGAAAATAAAATACAATTTATCTTGCTGACGGTACAGAAAGGATTAGTTAAGGAGGATTTAATAAGAGTTCCTTAGATAAGTGTGGTGAGAGCCGCGGAGAGAAGAGCGAATGTTCGTATCTTCAGATTACTTAATACCACGAAATACTATTTTACATAATATTGGTACCTATTTTTCAACAATACATTAAATTGTACGCGTCTTCGCTTTGAACCTTCTAATTTTTTTATTTTATTCAATTGGTATGTGCAAAGTTTTGTTGAATTTTCAGACTAACCTTTATTTTGTACTATTGTTGTATCTTGTTATATTTTGTCGCATATAATTTTATATACTTTTAATATACCTAAAAGGCTGACACATGGCCACAATTTTGAGCTACAATACGGTCCATGAGCTACCAAAGAAAAATGAGAGTAGTCGCTCCCACTATGCTTAGGGCAAACGCGAAGATCGCTTCACTCACTAGAGTATCACCTGTTTACCTTAGACCCAAGACGGCAGACTGAAGCAATAACCATCGTCAGCCTGCCTACCACTATTTAACGTGAACGGGTGAAAAGCACCTTCTTGGGTTGGCATAGTGAAGGCGAGTGGCGCCATCGTGTGCTGCGGTTCTCCAGTCGTCTGAGCTCATGGATCTCCACCGTGCTTACCATCAGGTCAGTCGACGTCAATATAAAAAAGTATATAGGTACTTAAGAAAACTGTATATGAAAAGTTATTACTTTTATTATTGTTATATCCATTTGGTGCAGAGGTGTGCATTCGTGGTCTAAGTCATAATACTGCAACGACATCTTTATGATCCGGCTATTTCTATACCGAAAAAACCTTAACCCCGTATTACACTAAAATTTAACTTTTTTTTCTAAATTAATATTGAACGACTGTGGCCTAAGGATTGTATCCGTGGACTCAAGATTGAAAAGACCCGTGTTCGAATCTTGTAAAATTATAGATGAATTGTAACTATGTACAGTTTCTATAGCTATAATCATCATTTTAAAAAGAGCGGTAGGCAGACTGATGTTGTTTATTAGCCCAATCTGCCGTCTTACCACTACTTTCAAGTGTAACCTAGTCTTGGAATAAGCTTGGAAACTGTTAGGCTGCACTATCGCATTGGTTTACCAAGCCGGCATAGTAGAGGCGACTATTGCCTACATAATTTAATTTTTTATTGTAGTTCGGCATGTGACAACACTCCGCCTGATGTAAAGCTAGAGTGCGGTCCATGAATGGAAACAACTGCTACTACAGATAAATCTCTACGGGCAGCAGTCGCCTGTGATAGCACTTTACGCGTGTTTTTGTTTTATAAAAGTAAATTAAAATGTTTATTTAGAGTGTGTCAAAGCCTTTATAAAATATGTCTAAAAGAGATCGCTATTAAACTTCTTTACGAGAGAGTTGTTAGTGCTGAAGACTCTCTGTCCCTTAACACAATGTATGATTTACACACACAAAGATAGTAAAACACCTTCTATAGAAATAAGAAGAATTTACGTAATATACCATCTTGGAATTTTATGTCTTATTTTGATGAAGTTTAAAACTAAATTTGTATAATGTTTGAAACTTAAAATAATTACTATCTTTTCTAAATACACATGTGAGCATTTCATTGCGATTTCAAGAGGTTTTTTTTAAGACTCGCGTCTACTAGAAGCGAATGGAGGTATGTCGAAATATCGTATTTCTTCCACTTGCATCCATTATAGGCGAATTGCACGGTCTGTGTAGTAAAGTTAGAACTTCGCTCAGATCGGCTTATTCCTTATTCCTAATAAACGCAGGTCTATAGTACTCGTATCTATCGATAAGCGTTTTTTGCGATTCGGTGAGCCTAGTGGATCTTTAAAGATTTATATTTCTATACTTAATACACAGCCATGGTCGCCTTATATGTTTGTCTATTTAAACTTTATGTCAATGGTAAATAAACAAATTATACTTAACATAAGTATTAAAATAAACTAAAATAATTAATAAGACACGTAATACAATAATTAGCCCCAAAGTACCCCTTTCTCTAGAAGAGAACGACAAGCGATTTAATAAAGAGAAACTTACATTTACCTCTGTTAGAAGGTTACCGCAAAGGCCTCCTAAACGCCGAATTCTCTCGACATACTCCCCCTTAAACTCCCTCTTTTAGGTGGGGAGTATGAGAGCCTATACCCAGAAGCACCCCAACCACCCGGCTCACGTCTATCCATTTGCCAGCTAGTTCCCGGCTAAATTAATTTCAAAGCTCCTTATGTTACGTGCTCTGTGGCTTTATTAGACATGTGTGTGTGAATTTGTGTTTCAGTGTGTGTATTGTATGAGCCTTGAGGCGTTACTACGTTTTCGGCGGAAAGGTTCAAATACCAAAGAGTAAGAAAACAGAAGGGTTAAGAGTCAATTAATATTTAGCTGAAATGTTTTGAGTATAAAAATATGTAGAGAAACATATTCTTAAAAAAAATGAAAAAAACTTTATTGTTATACCTACTTTGATTTAATATAATGAATTGTCGATTTTAACCTACGTTAAAATACAAACGATGTTTATTCCGTTTGATTATGGCGCAATAATTTACAAAAATATCAAGCGGAATGGGAGCAAAACTCCATGTTTTCTGCTCAAAGACTCTCTCCGAGCAGCACAATTTTAAGTAGCGAGTTGAGTGTAGGCCAGACCTGTTTAATTAATTTATTTAATACCAATATTTCTCTTCTTTCACATTTCCGTGACCAGCTCTGACTAAGTTGAGTAGCAGGAAAAACTACTTATATTAATATGTGTTTTGAGTTATTTATAAGTAAAATAAAACACATAAATTCGTTTCTTGTACGAAATACAAACATTTCTTAATTTTTAGTGACTTTTTTTTTATTATAGCTCGGCACGTGACAACACTCCGCCTGATGTAAAGCTAGCTTTATTGTCATTTAGATTTCTTTAATAACTGCAAAGAAATATTTTTTAATTATTCATGTCTTATCTATTTCTTAAATATATTTTATTCTATGTCAACGTCCAAAACATGTACTTATGTAGATATAGGTACACATTATTTCTATATGTTACCTACTATACCAACAGCGGTTTAAGGACAGACCTCGTTAGGGTTGTATTGGATGCAATAAATTTCTCTCAAACATTTCGTTTAAACAAAGGGGTTGTTTGATCTTAGGTATGTAATTGAAAATTTAATTTTGTTACATTGTTCTAAGGTTAGTTCATTGAAAATATGTATACATGTATAATGTTCGTTGTATATAGTTGAAATTAAAGAAATAAGATTGGTCATTAGAACATAAAAAGAGTTATTATTATTATTATTATTATATATATAAGTATGTCGGAATGGTCATGAATACGGACTCTATTTTGAACGGTTACGGAAACCAACTTGGAACAAAATGAATACGTGGTCATGAGTACAAGCACTAACTGAATGTGAAACAAAAGCGTCGTTACGCTTTGACAGAGTCTCTGAAAACACACGACGCGGCGGACACGTTGTGACTTGTTTGTGCGGAGGAACTGTCGTGTTTCAGCATATTTGTTTAGTTATCGCCCACAAATGGAGGATAGAAGCCTTGGACCGCTCTCCCGTTCTGTCATATATAAAAACTATTAACCTAAGGAGGTCTGAGTTGAGATAAATTAATAAATATTGTAGCTTATACGTAGGATTATATACATGAACATGTGTGTATGTATACATGTATGTATGATACATCCTTATTTTCCTATAAACCATCTCTATATCTATGTAAAGGGATATAGCTCTAAGCAATATCCGGCATTATCCGGATCGCTATCAGCCTGTCAGTTTACACGCCGACGGACATGTTATGTTGAAGTTTATATACGTGTAAGATCGAATTTCCTCATGAAAATCTGAATAGAGACTATGAATATGTATACAGTAATGTTTGTTGCATAAACAGCTTTATATCTAGTGTACAAATATATTATATTTAGATATATTTAAAAATATATAGCGTTTAGAGTTAGTAAAGGAGAATGCCCATTCACCTAAGAGAAATGGGCCCACAATTTTTTTCTCGAGTTTGTCGATGTTTTTTAGTTAATTTTGTAGAAAAATAAATCTACTTTCTTATCACCAATCAGTTTTAATTTTTTCACCCGGGTTATTGAGTAATTAGACTTTTAGTGATGCAATATTTGAGGTTATTATTATTTTAAATGCTTTAATAATTAATGATATCTGTTTTTATGCAATCAAACATTCTCTGTTGATTGGTAAATGATGTGTTGATATAATTAAAATGAATTAATAAAAAACAAGATATTATTTTAAAATATTGTTTTGTTACCAAACTATAAGGTATCAAGTGGGCCCAAAAATGGGTATTCTCCTTTAACAAGGAATTTAGTAATTTAAATATAAGTATAGACAATGTATTAGTTAGATGTTTACTAGTAGTTTTTACTATTAAAATATATTTTTCTTATTATTTATTTTTATTAATTTTTAGTTGTATATGTGTAAACTGAAAATAAAAAATCAACATACATACAACAGCCTGAACTAAGGTGGGATTCGAACTCACATCTTCCGCTATGCGCGGAAGATTCTCCATTATATCTTCAGACTGTGTTGACGCCATAATATTATTGGTTTTTTTTTACTATGGTTAATACTAACTTTTTTGAGATTAAGAAGAGTATGTAAGAGTTGAGTTCATTATCAACTTAGACCTCTCGTATTTCAATTATTTAAATATTTTTTCGCATGTATATAAAAGCGTTTCTCTATTAAAAAAAATCTATTCAATTTTTATCATAATTTAATAATAACAAATTCAGAATTCTAATAGGTCATAAGGTCATAAATAAATATAATCTGTAACTATTATACGCATAAGAGAAAGCTGATTTAAATGTGTATGTAAATATCAAGTGGCATAAAAGCATTAATTAATAAATCCTTGTTTTTTTAGCTTATTGTTTTCATGGAGCCCCAATTAGTGACAGGGTTCCCACTCATTTACATAAATGATATGTATAGTCGATGCTGTCAGAACAATCCTTTATAAAGCCATCACGATCTGAATACCAAAGACGTACAAAGATTAATTTTACGCAACCCTAAAACAATGAATTTCGTATTAATATAAAGGGTGACAAAAGCAAAGGCCGGTTGACTCTGCGTGTGAGTATTGTTTTAAATATCTTTTGTTTTATAAAACAATACAATTTAATTTATTGTTTTTAGGAACTATAGAATTTTTTATTATCATAAACACTGGATAAAAAACTGGACGAAAGATTTGATTTTTAATTTTGGGTCTATTTGTTGTATTGTAAAAAGTATAACAGACATTTTAAATATCACATTATTTCGACTCTGTATGTTTTTTGTTATGTGAATTCCAGTTGGCCACCACCATACTTACTTAAAAGAAATTCGCCTAAGAGAAATGGGCTCACAATTTTTTTCTCGAGTTTGTCAAAGATTTTTAGTTAATTTTGTAGAAACATAAATCTACATTCCTTATCACCGATCAGTTTTAATTTTTTCACCTGTATAACACAGTACATAAGTAATTAAATGTCTTCTGATGCAATATTTGAGGTTATTATTACTAGTATATTAAATGCTTTAATAATTGATGATTTTTTATTTATTTAATTAAACATTGTCTATTGATTGGTAAATAATGTGTTGATATAATTAAAATGAATTAATACAAAAATAAGTTATTATTTCAGAATATTGTTCTGTTACCAAACTATTAGGTGTTAAGTGGTCCCGAAAATGGGCATTCTCCTTTTCGATGAGTATTTAGTATGAAATATAAAAATCTGGTAATAACATGATAATATTTATATCACAAAACCCCTAGTTTACGTTCCTTTATTATTAATTTCTAGTTTTCTTTCGAATTGGGTCATCAAAACATTTTCATATAGAAAGAATTACGTAAAGTATTAACAATTGTATTTGTAATATACATTAATTTGTCTCATCACATATCATCAATTATAATTATTAAAGCATTTAATATAATAATAATCCTAAGTATTGCAACACAAAAAGTCTAATTACTTAATAACCCGGGTAAAAAAATTAAAACTGATTCAGGATAAGAAATGTAGATTTATATTTCTACAAAATGGCCTAAAAATCATTGACAAACTTGAGATAAATTGTGGGCTCATTTCTCTTAGGCGAATAGGAATTCTCCTTTGATTATAACCCGATTTCTACTGGTCGATATCGAAGCGGCCGAGAGTGAGCTATGAAATGAAAAATTTTATTGCGTGAAACATAGTATTAGTAGCTAGCGGCTTGAGCGGCCGTGATCTAGTGGTAAGACGAAGACACGATCGATGAGACCCGTGTTCAAACCTCACTAAAAACCGGTACCAAAGTAACTTTGTTCGCTCAGTGCCTATGGGCACTATTAAAGAGTGGTGGGCAGACCGATTATGGTTATTTGTCCAGTCTGCCGTCCTGGGGTAGTACCACCACTTTCGAATGTAACATCCGTGTAGTGACCTTGTCGCGTTTCGGGAATAGTTTGAAAGTACTCAGGTATAAGAGAGGAGTGTGCACTGTCAATCTAGATGGTACATGCTCGTCTCCTCAAGCCGTAATAGTGGAGGCAACTGCTGCCCGTAGAGATTTCTCTGTAGTAGCAGTTGTATCCATTCATGGACCGCACTCTAGCTTTACATCAGGCGGAGTGTTGTCACATGCCGAGCTACAATAAAAAAAAGAAAAAAAAAGAAAATAAGTTGAACTGTACAAGCTGAAATAGTCCTCAAGATGATGTAACTAACTGTTGGTAGGTGTACCTACTTAGTTTTGCAGGTAGAATTATATAACATGTAATCCTTAAGAATATATCGATTTTAACGTAGGTGTGTGTATATATAAATATATATATATATCTCCTAATTATGTTGAGGTTGTTGATAAGGGTAGAAAGGGGACAGTTTGATAGACAGCCTGCTAATTGGTACCTCCCTTATTGAAATACGATGTATGCGGGTACGAGTTAATATATATGTAATATAGATTATTATGTATAAACAAGTTCTAAAGTGCAGAGTGTACGATATGCCGGCCTCGTGAATGAAGCTACGCTTGGAAGATACCGAAACTAATTATGGAAGAATGTATCGTATAGTACTTTGGTCTCTTGGTGCCTATAGGTACTATTAAAGAGTGGTAGGCGAACTGATGATGGTTATTTATCCAGTCCGTCGTCCTGGGGCGTGGTGGTACTACTTTCGAATGTGACACCGGTGAAGTGACCTTGTCGCGTTTCAAAGTAGCCAGGTATAGCGAGAGGAGTGTGTACTGTCAATCTAAATGGTGCATACTCATCGTTTAACTGGAGAATTATGGGTTTCCCATACATAACTTCTCGTCTATTTTACCCACTCGAAGGTGTTTTTTCAGAAAACTCTAACACTTAATTTTTTATCAAAATATTTTAAAGCGCTTTATTTTTTAACTCCTTTGAACGACGAAATTGAAATCTAATCCAAGTTTAGACGTGAAAAAGTAACAAAAAGACAAGAGTTATTTCACATATATTAGTATAGAAGTATATATACATATATGTGTAGGTATATGTCGCAGTAACAAATCACAGCGAAGTGCAAAACGCAGTAGATACCAGATACATGTTCTGTGTTTTCTATTCAGCTCAGGTTTAATCCAACGTCGGGAGATCGAAACTGCGCCTCGGGAATCATTCTACTTTCTTCCGTTGCATTGTGATAGTATGTGGTTTCCGCAATTTCGATGTTCTACGAGTACTTACGTAGACGAATGTTTTGAATAAATGAAGTGGCGTCTATATCGAGGCTTAGTTATAACTAATGTCCATTTGCACCATATGACTTAACTATTACTGTCACGTTAAAGTAATGGTTAAAGTTAAAATTGGTTTGCTTCAAAAAAAAACTGTCACATTTGACGATTACTTTAACCTTAACCGTTACTGGCGAATTTCGGCCGGTCAAAGTTAAAGTAATAGTTAAATCAATGTCGCTAACGTCAAATCTTTGAAAAGCCGCTCTTGTTTGTATTGAGAGAATTCATTTACACCAGCAACCCTTCTAACTATAACGAATTAATTTACACGATGGTGCAACGCGCGTGGAGTAAAAGTAAAGGTAACTGTCAAAGTTAAAGTTAAAGTAACAGTCAAAGTTACTTTAACCGGCCATCTCTGGTGCAAACCACCCTTAGTTTCCTGCCTACCAAAATCTTGCATAGTTTTGTTTTACGTGTGATCGGATCCAATGACGATTAATAAAACATTTGGTTACTCAGAACGAACGAAGAGATTCTTGTCAAATCGAAATATCCGATAGTTCGAAAATGTAATTCTATTTAGAAGATGTCTGTGTCAAAAAGTACTTAAGTTTAAAGAGCCATATGCCCGAATTATTAGTAAAAACTTCTTTTTCGATTGTTTGAAGTTACTCCATGTATCGATAGATTTACATTTTGAATTTTGACTCTAGATTTATTTTGATTTTTTGAGGTGGTAAATCAATAATGTTTGTCATACACACTTATCTAATTATTCTATTATAATTATCTAGAAATATTTACCTATATTAAATATAAGTAAACATAGGGATATAGTACGGTAAATGGAGATAAAGCATTGCACCGGAATAGTGAGATCTACCTACTAAAATTTCTAGTTTACAAAAAAGTTAATTATTTACTAGCTTAATCTTCATTCTTAATTAGATACATTGCATTTTATTTAATTTTAACAATTAGGAAAATCATATTGAATTTTGTAACAATTTTCACATATTATTACATAACATAAAGGTAAAAGATTTCGATTTAATCCCTAACAACCGTCGCTCCCCTCTATACGACTGTTACTTGTTATCCCGAGATGAAACCGTCATAGTGGTAGGACCAAAGTTTTTATTTATTTTTTAAATTAGTTTATCTAATATCTTTTCTTTTATTTAAACTAAGATTGTGCTCAATGACCAAAGAACCAATAGATAAATGATATTATAAAAATTAAAAAAAAAACAGAAAGAAATATTATATGTAGTAACTTTATGTAAGTACGAGTATAGTAACTAACGTAGGTATGAAGACTTAAGAACTTAGGATTTCTTCTTTAGACTAAAAACATTACTTTTAGTAAATTATGACGAAAATTGGGCAGAAAAAATCGCGAGTGCACAAAGCCCGAGGTGTGTGTAATCGAACCTATATCTTCTGTTTTGCTTTATTTTCTGATTTTTATAATAATTTAAATAACAATCCCATTATTTGAATATGCCAAAAATATCTTTTTTTTTTTGTGTGGTGAAATATTACATATTTCACCTAATATTAAAATTGTTGATTTTAGACTTTGGTTTTATATTTTCTGTTTTTTACTAATTATATAATTAATGGTATATAGCACATATAATTATTTATTTTAAAGTAAATTTATGTAGCAGTTATCGTATTATATATTTTTTAATTTATATATTTTATATTGAGTAATTTATGAATAGTACCTTATATTTATTGTTCCCGATATCTTAGCAGTCGTTGAACGTTTCAGTAGAGAATCACGTTCCTTTGAAAAATGTCCTTTGATGTCGTCTGTAGGTAGCTACTTCCACTTACCTACCCCCTTAAGTAGTGAACTTGGATACCTAGCGAACAAAATTGTTTAAAAGTCAATAACTGAACATAACTTAACCTTTCTTAAAAAAAACGAATTGAGATGAAATTACGATGAAAATTGAAAAGAGCAGTGCATCAAAGCTAATGTCGGATTCGAAAACAAGTCCTTCACTCTGTAGCTATTGATGCTTCACTTGACTGTGTCGAGATTCCTCTGTTCTCTTTCCATAGGCCTTCGAACTAATGGATTAATACCATTACTGTTATTTGCATATTGCAATTATCAGTTATTTGTTAAATTTAATATTTTAAAATTATTTTAGCACTATACCTAATATTATGTTTAAAATTTATACGAAATAATTAACGTGACATAAAAATAGCCTTTTAATGTTTTTATAACTAGCGGATTTGATATACACGGTCAAGGGTGACGGTAGTATGACCACGTCACTACTCGGTTGTTAATGTAAATGCGCCGGGATAGTGAAAGCTACTTGTTCAATAAAGCTTATAATTTAATTTAATTATTAAATAGAGGTAAATTTGTAACTATATGTATCAACAATAGTGACATAGGTAGGTATAGAAGAGAATACGAGCCAAGGAATTTGTCTCCATCGTACTGCGGTGGCAAAGATATATTGCTTAAAGCGTGCCTGCTGTTACTGACTTACCTATTCCTATGTGACCAAGCTCTAAATATGTCATTTGCCAAAATGATCTTTATTTTTATGAAATTAAGTACGTTTTGCTTCGCTACGAAAATGCTTTGAAACATGTGATTTATAGAATTAGATTTCTAGTTTATTTATTATATTATTACTATTTAAAAAAGTCTGCGTGTTCATTTTTTTCTATTCAATTTTATCATAATTTAATTAATTAATTAATCTAGTGTTATAATATTCTAAAAAAAATAATAAAAATAACCTATTATTATTAGTTTATTTTTTTTCTTTTAAATAATATATTGAATAAGAAAATTGACATATCGATTGATTTTTTTGGAAAAAATAACTTGAATGTAGTTCTTTAGTTAGTAGAAGATTTAGTATGACAATGGTATAGGGGGAATACGTAAGTTTCTATTTGACAGTTCATTTGCGCTAGTGTTATGGCTTGAAGGGAAAATGGCGGAAAATGTATACAGAGGGTTCAACATTATTTAAGAGTTATTTTGAGATAGAATAAGTGAGTTTGTTTGTTTTTGTTCGTTTTATTATCTTTCTTTGGACTGAAATACCGGTATAAATTTGGTATCGATACCATTCAAATAACGTTACAAAATACCGATAAATATACGGTAAAATTCTAATAACGATTGATACCAAGAACGAAACTATTAACTATTGTCTATCTTTTTCTTACGACTATTATTTATAATTTTCCACGTCAATAATGGACACGTTATCTATTTTTTTTTGTTTCTTTGGATATCGATATATTTTTGGAATACCGGCGAAAATATTTCATGTTGCATTTAGTTTACGTTTTGCTTGATCGGAGGTTAATGATATCAAATATTAATATCCATTGGTCTACCTACGTACATAGAAATACAAATTCAATGTTTGTCGAATTCAGATTTGTTTGGACGTCTGCCAAAACTATCGAGCTGCAAGTTTAGCAACATAAGTTCACGTAATGTAGAATTAACATACCTACATGAATATCTATATATTTCTCGAGTATTATTATTTATTATATTATTTAAATCAAAATTATGTTATTGTTTCCGTAGACGAAATTTTGAAATGTCTTGCTAGTTTATTAAGGCAATAACAAAACAAAGAGTATGGTTTAATATAAGCTCAAGTTGCAAAGCCTTTGTCATGAAAACAAGCCTGTCTGAACATCACAAAGGGTGAAACGCCTACGAACGTCTTCCCATATTATGTACTTATATTGTGGAACACATAGCCCGGGGCCCGTCAAACCGGCACAAAGTCACGCATGCCTGGCCGCTTCTCTATGTTATTATCTACACTTACGTACGCACGTAAACATACATATACATAGGTTATATAGGCACGTAGTTACTGCTCGCCCGGGCATCTCGCGGCCCACACGACCCCCGCCGAAGGGACAAAGCGAAAACGGGTTTGTCCCTAGGGAAATTCAATATTCGGGACTAAACCTTAACTCCCCTCAAGGCCCCCGTCTACCTCCTCCCGAATGCTTATATGGCCAGGACGTGTATCGATTTTCTTCGCAAATGGAAGATTGGTGTTCGAACCTATCCCGAGCGGACGAATGAATGATGTATTGGCGAGTGGTAAATTTTTCACGTGTGCTCTCGAGGGAGGGTGGGGGAGGTAAAAAGCGGCTTTGTGTTTAGTCACCGTATCGGGCCTGATGGAAATCTCTTTCGAAAATTGATGTGAATTTTTTATTTCGGTAATGCCTTGCGGCGCGTAAAGGCTTTTGCGCGTGTGCTTAAACGGGTGGGTTTTCTTTGAGCTTGTTGCCAATTAGGTCTGAAATGTTCTTTGAGGTGACTGATTGGATTCTATTCGAGGTTGCTTTTAACGTCAATGTCACATAATATTTATTACACGAACAACGCATTCCTACATGAACAATTTGTGTATTTGAATATACTTCTTATCAATAAATAAAACACATAGCATTTTCTTGTAAGCTTATTTGACAGAGTAGTTAGCATGGCATTTTATTACGTGGCAGGTCTTGGGTTCGGTTACTTGCCTTGGTACCCATTCCACAGGTGTTCTAATTTGGATTTATGGCATGTACTGGTAAATGAAGCCCGCAGTGACGCCGAAATTACACTGTAGTACAACAATAATTATCAGTATTTTTTTTAATTGTAGCTCGGCATGTGACAACACTCCGCCTGATGTAAAGCTAGAGTGCGGTCCATGAATAGAAACAACTGCCACTACAGAGAAACCTGTGCGGGCAGCAGTTGCCTCCACTATGCCGGCTTGAGGAGACGAGGATGTACCACGTTAGATTGACAGTGCACACTTCTCTCGTTATTTATCTCGTAATCATCAAAAAGAAAGTCGCCGCCCACGCGCTCGCCCGAGATATATAATGTACTCGTACACACATTGTAAAAGACAAGTCCTTTTTTTATTACATCTATGCGTTAAAATAAAAAGGTGTTTTTTCCTCTCAACAAATTACGTACAGAAATAAAGAAGTATTTTAATGTCAAGGATAGGTTTTCGCATACTTATCTCATTTTTGAGTGTACTAAGTTATTCATGGTCGTAGCCTTTAACGGAAAATCTCGACTTTTATGTCGTAACATGTCATAAACAGACGCGCGAAAGTGTCTCATAAAATCTGTTGTTTTGATTATATTTTCTTACTATAACCATCGTGTCACGGCTTTTGTTGCGTATCTACTTAATACATGCCTTTTTTATAGTAGCTCGACATGTTATTTTAACACTCCGCCCGATGGTAAGCTAAAGTACAATCCGAGAACGAAAACAACAGATGCTACCACAGATAAATTTCTTCAGGAAGCAGTCGCCTCCCCTATGCCGGCTTGAGGAGACGAATGTGCACAAACGTGACTAGGTCACTTCACGGGTGTTATACTTCAAAGTGGTGGTTCAACTGGGCTAATAAACGTCAGCTTGCCACTGGGCCCACAGAGCCACTAGGCGCTGTCAGTTCACGGATGTTACAGACAGTGCTAAAACCATCATAAATTTTCAATAAGAAGTGTAAAAATTAAGTTGAAAATTCTGTAATTAACATTTTAGTAAAAACAAAACAAAATTTAATTGAATACACCAGAGCCCTGGCTGAATCCATACATATAATATACACTCCTACACAACACACACATGTGAAAGTACATTAGTATTAGTGAGTTTCGGCCTTAAGACCCCTAACCTGTCATCCTACGTGATCGATTTTATGCGACAACGAAAGTAATGTACTCAATACAAAAAGTTAACATTAAAACAAATTATTAACACGTTTTTTTCCTTGAAATTGAAGAGTAGTAGATGGTTAGTAGCCCAGTGTAACATGAGTGAAGTGACAAACACCTGTTTCGAGACCAATTTGGAAGTAGGCGGGTAAAACGACAGGAATGTGCACACCTGGATAGAGCACACTCGTCTTCTCAAGCCGGCATAGCGGGTGCGACTGCTGCTTCCAGAAATTCATTGATCACAAAGCACTCTAGTTTAGCACCATTATTTTTTTTATTATTATTTTTATTGTAGCTTGGCATGTGATAACACTCCGCACGAATGGAAACAACTGCTATTACAGAAAAATCTCTACAGGCAGCAGTCGCCTCCACTATCCCGGCTTAAAGAGACGAGCATGTACAATCCAGATTGACATTGCACACTCCTCTTGTTATATCTGGCTATTTTCAAACTATTCCTGAAACGCGACAAGGTCACTTCACAGATGTTACATTCGAAAGTGGTGGTACTACCCCAGGACGGCAGACCAGACAAATAACTATCATCAGTTCTGCCTGTCACTATTTAAAAGTGCCTATAGGCATTGAACGACCAAAGTACATATAACAAAGTTACATTAGCACCGGGCAGAATTAGCGAGGTTCGAGCACGGGTCTCATCGATCGTGAGTTCACGCGTCTTACCGCTAGACCACGGCCGCTTTGATTTTTTGTTGTATTTTATAGTCTAGATATAGTTTGTTTTATATTTCTTTTTATAAAATATAACCTAATATTGTCGCATCTTACAGTTGAGTTAGGACAAGACATAAAAGACCCCTCAGATCAGAGAGGGGTATGTTTGGTAAGATTGAGCGGGGGCGAGTGCGGGGGTGTGAGTTAGATTTCAAAATGGCCGAACAAGCGGGCCTCGCGCCGGGCACACTCGCCTCGCCATAAGGGTAAAATAGATATAGGTACACTTATGTAGGTATATTTGTGTATTTGGTCCGTCGCTGAGTTTCTAGGAGTGTTATTGATTTTGCCTCTATTATATGAGAGGTTTAAGATGAAAAGGCTTTCTTGAATCACGGTTGAATCGTTCGCTCGGTTCTTACTATGTATAATGGGGCTTCTTCAATGGTAATTTGAACGTGAGGTAATTTTACAGGGGTTTCTTGACAAAATTATAAAACAATTATTTTAATTTTATCACTCTACAATTTAACCCTTTATGTTATTATTAGATAAGGGTGAATTTGTGTCTTTCTTTAGTTTACTGTATGTCATTACTTTCGTGAATTTAATCCTTACTATCGGATAGGGCAATAGTACTGGGTATATTTTGTTTTTTTATAAATCGATGTGTACGATTCCTGGCTGGGAAAATAGATTTTAGTTTTCATGAAAATTGATAGCAGTTGCCTCCGCTATGCCGGCATGAGAAGACGAGTATGCACCATCTAGATTGACAGTGCACTATATAATATAGAACAGTGCAATTATGTATAATAAAGAAATGTATATATTTTTAAATAGGGTCTATTTTGAAATGCAACTCTCCGAATTATAATTTAAGTCATATTTATTTTTAAAGCTGTAGTACGCTTTATAATTGCCAATTTTAATGTTTATATTAAAAAAAAAGTTTATAAAATATAATTTTAGTACAAATATTTCCATCGAGAAAATGGCAAATATTTCTCTTTGGCCCAACGCGGCTTATTTTATCCTCAAAGGTCCGAGCACTTTAAGAAGGGTTCCTCTAGGTGTCATAAATTACTTTGGCTGTTTATCAGGGCAGGCCGAGGGGCGCAAGAGGAAAGGGCCACCCTAAAGGCTCGTGGTTTTGGAGTTTATCGGCCTCTCTCTATGAGGGCTAAAGGCTGATAGTGGGGGAATATTTTAAGGTTATCATGACGAAGAGATTTTAGCTACAAAATTAGATATTTCAAGTTAAAATATTTAAACTGTCTGTCCTAGGTTATAATAATAATATAAGAACTTTTATCTAAAATTATATGATTAATTTTAAAACATAATAAACCTATTTAAGGTGTTTATTTATTTCGAAAACGAAGTATAAAGGTGATTTTCCTTTGAAGTAATTTATAAATAATATTCATGAAAATGTTGAGAGTTTCAGTAAGGTAGAACGTAGCGCGGTCAAGCGGATGTACGGACTACGGCTACGAGGGAGGGTGCCGTAGCAGAGTAATGTATAAATCAGAGTTTTTTTTAAATTTTATAGTTGATTTTTAATTTAGGCAAAATATTTTTTTTTTAACTAAAAATTTTCTACTACACACTTAATCTTAGCTAATGTTTAAATCATGGCACTGAGCACGTTGGCACTTTACTTTATTATTCATAATATTAAATAGATTAAATTGATTTTTTTATTATTAATTATTCTTATATATTATTTGGTAATATATAGACTATTTTATTTTTATTAAAGCTCATGTAATCACAGATAAATGTCTGCAAATATTAGTCGCCTCCATACGAGGCGTTAGTTAACAAATGACAATATTAAGGTTATTGAATATGGAGGTATTAAAAATACATTTTAACACCTATTCTACCACTTAGTATAGTATTTACAAACAGAAAAGCTATTATAGCCGTAGAAATCGAAGGATTTTGAATAAATCCCACACCTACATTAGAAAACAGATCCAATACCGTTCATCTGACGACGCGACTCAAACCCTCCAACTGGTTTTCAAAGAGACAATACACACACAGTATTCCATCTATCTGAGTGGGTCCCTTTGTTCAAAAGTTTTCTCCAAATGAAGATTACACTGTGCAAGTTGACAATGTAGGTGGGGACGTGCGGTCTGAGGAGGCGAGATGGAGGAGGGTAGTGACACAGGCTACCGGTCACCACACCGCTCGTATTGATTTGTTGTATCGCTCGTCCTGCAACGTCTATCCTTTTCACTCGTAAACTTTCATCTATTCAACCCTCTCGTTCTTACGTCCTCCTTCGCTCTCGTGTGTGCCCATACGAGGTTTACAAGGTGTGTGCGTGTGTGTTGTTTTCCGTGTGTGCGTGAGGTCCTGATACGGACGCTACATTTTCGTCACACGTGCTCTCATTTTATTTGTTATACCTATATACCTTCATATACCCGTGTTTTAGCTTGATTTAAGATTTTGTGGGGTCACAATAACTTTGTTTTATTTATTACCTACTTTGGTGGAGGTTATTTTTCATATTCTAAGCTAGGCACTGAGCGATTAGAGTACCTACATAGTTACATCGGCACGCTCAGAATTTAGTGACGTTAAAACACAGCTAGACCAAACGCTCAATGTTTTTTTTATTATTATACTTCAAAAACCGAGTGCTCGTAGTCCACATACGTTATGAATGAAAGGATTTAAGAAAAAAATAGTTATAAGGACCTAGTCGAGTTTTAGGATCTACAAAGTAGCCGGGTATAACGAGATGGGTGTGTAGTTAACAATGAACACAACTGTGAAACAGAACTTATTTAGAAATATTTTTAAGGGCGACCAGTGGTGGGAATCATTAAATCATGCTTAATAGAAGTTGACCAATCTTATGGCGAATGATCCACCTTTAGGTGCCACATCTTACACAATAAACTGTAGTAAAAAAATCATAATTAAAATTAAAATTAAAACTTGTTAGTATTGTGATGAAAAAACCCAGTATAAAAAAGAACCATAATAGTATCACGATAACGTAAAATCCTGGTACAGCTTGTTATCTTTCAAGCGCAGTTTAAAGCCGACATAGCGGACGCGCCTGCTGTTGCAGATCTCTTTCAGTAACAGTGGTCGCCTTCGCTCAATATTCGTGCAAAAAAAAGCGCCAATAGCAGCAGACGGGTTCGATCGGCTCAGACTGTTGTGTGTGTATTTTTTTTTTCTATTAATATTTCATCATAATTTAATAATGTACTCATATACAACCACGTGTTACACTACTTTTAATAAATTATTGGTTTTTAAAAGATTTTAATTTCATATTTATTTTTAACAAGCCGCGATGGACGCGTAAACTGCTAACAGAAACGCACTCGCCCCTCTCCCCAAGCCGTTGCGACACCAGTCGTTTATTAATCGTTGCATTTACGTTGCTTATTTTTAATATTTGAACGATGTTTTGTGTATAGCGAGAGGAGTGTGTACTGTCAATTTAGATGGTGCATGTGCATGTCCAGTGCACTGTACAGATCAAACTGTCATTATATGGCAATCAAAATTTATAATCATTTGCCGATTGATATAAAGCTTGTGCCGAAAGAATGTTTTAAGAAAGTACTTTATAATTGGTTGTCGCAGAAATGTTTCTATAATGTGCAAGAGTTTTTAGATCATAAGTATTGACTAAATTAAATTGTATTGACATTAGATCCAGTAAATAAATAGATTTCATAGATTTGACATACTCGTAATAATAATAATTTAATTATTTTATTATGTCTGTTATGCCGCAAAATGTGGCGGAACATGTGGACAAATTGTTACTTAACACCCTTTTACTAACACCATGTTTCATGCAATAAAGAAATTTCATTTCATTTCATTTCATACTCGTCTCCTCAGGCCGGCATAGCGGAGGCGACTGCTGCCTGTAGATATTTCTCTGTAGTAGTAGTAGCAGTTGTTTCCGTTCATGTACCGCACTCTAGTTTTATATCAGACGGAGTGTTGTCATATGCCGAGCTACAATAAAAAAATAATAAAAAGTCTCAAAATAATAATAAAAAAAATAGGTATAACGCATTAGCATGATGTATAAAACTTCTGGTTTACGGGATTGCTAACTGTATATACATTTTTTACACCTTGTATATATACTATATTGTATATATATTATATACAAAATGGAATTTAAATATTTGCCCCTTAGAAATCAAGTAGCAAAATCGTGTGTGTCAATTAAGATGTGTTCGTGGAATACAAACACGATTCAGCCGAATACATCTGAATACTAACTACTAAATAAACGTTCATAGAATACTAAACTTGATTTTGTTAGAACTTAACGTTTTATTATTTCAACTAACTAGGAGTTAAGATAAATATATAGCATTTAAAATCCCGTGAAGTGATCTTATTGCGTTTGAAAGTAGTCGGGTATAAGAAAAGGAGTATGTACTGTCAATCTGAATGGTGCACATTCGTCTCCTCAAGCCGGCATAGCGGAGTCGACTTCGTTGTCTTTTTTCTTATTAAACCAAAATATGTAGTGGAAATAAAAATTGAAACGCGTGGAGGAAACGAGAGGAAACAAAATTCACGTTTCTTCTTCAACTTTTTTTATTTTTAACCATGAAATGTATCCCTCGTGTAATAATGTAACTAGTGTGCTCAAGAAATAGGGAAAGTTTTTCCCGTTTTTCATCACCCTCAGAGATCCCTCCTGACCCCTCTCCTAAATCCAACTCAAATTTCCGTCAAAATAATAGCCATTGAAATTTTATTACTAACTTCGAAACTCAATTTTTGGTTACGTCGCAATCGTGACTGCAACTCCTACATTCTGTTCTGTGTGCGGTTCATGTATGGAAATAACTGCTACTACAGAGAAACTTCACGGGTGTTACATTCGAAAGTGTTGGTACTACCCCAGGACGGCAGACTTGACAAATACTCAACATTAGTCTGCCTACCAAACTTTAATAATGCCTAATGGCACTGAGCGACCAAAGTACATATAACAAAGTGCCAATGTAGGTACCGGTCAGAATTAGCGAGGTTCGAACACGGGTCTCATCGATCGTGAGTTCACGCGTCTTAACGCTAGACCACGGCCGCTCTAGATAATATCATATTGTAACATACGTGTAACTTTGTCTTGTAGCAAGCTTTACCTTAGACGGATTATAGTCACATACCGAGCTACTATTAAAAAGATAATTTTATATGTTATATATAAATATTGTCTCCTATCCGGTTCCACCTGGATTCCACATTGTAAAGATTCACGTCTTGAACTTGTAACCCCGCGGTAACCTTTTAACAGAAAGCGCGTGCGGCGACAAAATCACAAATTATTCGTAAAATTTCCAATAACCAACCCTAAATATATGGAACCGGTTTTAATCAGAAAGCTGCGAAAATATTAAACTTCTATACATAATGTACATTTACAAGGCAGGGGTCATTTTTACCCCTCCGTATTTGTAAAGAATGACCACGAGCGACCTGTACGCGCGTCGGTCAGCTACGAATAATGAAATTTTAAAAGGAAACGAACAGGCCCGCCAATAAACAAATCGTATATCATTTCGTGTTCAAATATATTTAGTGAATAGTTGACCCGTTAGCCCACGCGACCATTTGATGGTTAAATATTTTCAGTGGGCCTTATGGACCAAGGGTTGTTATTTATGACTTTGTATAACTTATTAAAAATATATTTTATAATTCTGTTGGTTAAATAATTGTAGATAGGATTCAATGAATTTTATATAAAATAAAATGAAAATTATTTAAAGTATTACATATAAATTACTTACAATTTAAAATGCCAAATTTAATAAAAAACTGATAATACATTAATGTAGTAATTATTTCAAGAAAGTGTTTAAATTATTATAAATTTTCTTGTAAATTTAAATCTGCGAAGTTTTATATTAAATGCTTTATTAATAAATTTATAATTGCGAAGGGGAGAAAAATGAGGAAAAATTACGTTACTTAAAAGCTTGTCAAATGTATCTTTAACGCGGTTCTTCCCCTAATTGTAATTGAGTTAATTGTTAAATCTCTTAATTATGTTTTTTTGAGATTTAAGATGACATTTGATTTTTGTATTTTCCTTTGGAATAATGATTTATTTCATTTTTTATATTTCTTTTTTAGTTGCTAGATTATGTAATTGTAATGAGATTGTATAATTATCAGTTATTTTTTTAAAATTAATTTTTAGCGTATTATACCGCTAGATTTAGTTATTATTAAATTACGATAAGAATTATATTATTATTTTTTTCTATTCCATTTTCTTCACAATTAAAATATTATAATATACCATAATTAATAAAGAGATTTTTTAAACAAAAAAAAAAAAACTAATAATGGATTATAACTTCCAAGTTGTCCGTTTATTTTATTATTATTACTATTTTTCTCATCTGAAAAGAACTTCTGCTCTTATGTATAGAGAAATACATTTGATGATTTCATCATTTGTTTTTCAATTAAACGAGTGGTGTCACAACACTTTACTCTTAACAAGGCAACATTAAAAATATACACATTTGGAGTCGTTAATTTAGTCTATTTCACAACTTAAAAATCGGAAAATAACAGTCGCCTTTAAAGTAATAAAGTTTTAATAATTTACTTTATTAATGTTGTGATTAAATGAAGAAGTCGGCGATCGTTGCCACGAATTTATTACTTATAATCATTAAGCAGATTCTAGATATGACTGTGCCCCCAACAAACAATTTAATAAAAATATACAATTTATTTGAATCAAAATAATACAATACTAATGAATAGAGACAGTTATCTACTAAGAAATTTATGACATCATGGGGTCCGTATTAGAATTCAAACATGGAACATAAATTTAGAATATTACCTATATTGAAAGCGGCGTGGAATCTAAAATTAAATTTTGCATGCAAAATGCGACGTTTCTACGTCGAAGGGGACGCCGCCGTTTTATTTGGTAGGCGTATATAATTTTATTGCAGGGACCAATGGTTTGCAAAATCATGGAGATCATATTATTTTAGGTATTATTATGACGTAAAGCCAGAGTGCGGTCCATGACCCGAAACGGCTATGCCGGCCTGAGCAGATCAATATGCAGATTAACATTGCACACTCCTCTCGTTATACCTGGCTACTTTCGAACTGTTCCCGTTTATATTATAATGAATTAAGTAATGTATAAGTGATCTATGTAAAAATATCGATTAAAAAGTTTCAAAAAGAAAAATAACGAACAGAAATTGAAAAGGCTATTTCAGCATCACCGCGTCGTGTCGCATCGACAACAATTCATAATTATTTGCACCTACACATAAGTAAAAAATGTTCACAAAACCTCTAGGGAAAATTCTTTGAAGAATTTCACCTCCATTACTCGTGTCACCCGCCCCCTCCTTGTCCCCTATGTCACCCCCTAAGGAGACGGTAACTCGTACAATAACCCCCCACCCTCACATGGTCATAACGATGCCGATAAGGGTCCTCTCTGACGCCCTCTTAAATCAACCTCTATCTACCCTCTGGAATGGCACCCTTTGTGAGAGAGTATGTATTTTATCTACTGTCGTTTGGACATTTATGTCTTATACGGATGTGATATGGTCATTTACGCTTTTCCACAATTTCTTTGCACTTAATTTAATACGAGTAAAATATTCACGAAAGCTGTTTAAATTTATGCAGCTTACTATCGCGTTTATATTGCCGCAATGGCTGCAAAGCTTTCCAAACACGATAATACCTAAGCCGCATAAAGTATTTTAATTTAGTTAAATCAATAAACGTGACAGATAAAATATCGCAATTTATAGCTGTTTAACATTTAATTTTGAAGCGCTGTTATTAGGTAGTTTATTTTATTTAATATATCACTATTTAATATTTTTCTTTTAAATAGATTTAATATTGACTTAGAATTATAAAGTATGCGCTTAGAATTAAAAATAACAATGCATGAGCGCTTTAATGAATAAGTAATAATAAATTAATGCCATTTCGCTTTGTTTATTTAAGTTTATAATAAGTTAACGACCTTAGCTATAAATAAGACAAAGACGAGAAATGTAGACACAACAAAATAACAAAGACTTCAGAATAAAGTAAATAAGTATTAACAAAATTAAGTAAATAAAGTTATAGGCAATCTATCTTATTCACTAGATTTATAAGATGTATCCCAAAGAGATTTATTTATCAAACGTGGAATATAATATAAACCCAATTTCGTAGCAAATTGAATGCCTACCGCAAAAACATAAGAAATCAATTTATATACGAGTAAAAAACACTACCTTTGGTAAATTTCGTACGAGAGGTCCCCAAGAGAAAACACTCTGAGCCTAATGTTTTTTATCCTTGTTACGAAATGGCTTCAGTAATCCATCAGAGGTTTGGGAGAGTGAAGGGAGGCCGAGGGTTGAGGGAGCAGGTTAGTGATCGATTTCTTATACGACCCCGACCCCCGTAAAACTATGGTTATTGGATATTTCGACCCAAACATCATCAAGGGACGCACTTGTTTGCGATACGCGAATGGCGATTTAGCTCACGAAAAGATATTGAGAAGAACATCATTTGAATTAGAAAATTATTTTAATGATTTATAACAAAATATGATCTAATAGCACTTTGTTCTCACACAAAATTTTAATATTTTCAGTGGAATACTGGCAATGCGTATTATGTTATTAGGCCAATATAATATCACTTATAATAATAATAACAATAATAATGCCTTTATTTGCATAAAATATGGTAAAATAAGATGTCAAAAGAATGTCAGAACGGTCATATTTTGCTACATATCGGTAACATGCAAATATATGTAGTACTTATAAAACATGGTCATAATCAATAAAATAAATATAAGTGAAGGTTTCACTAAGGGTAATAATAAATTTAATAGTCGGGAAAGAATATTTGTTAAATTCAAAATAGACGGTCTATGTTTTAAATTCCCCATTTTCTCATTCAAACTCTGTATATAAATTAATGTTTGATTGGTTGTTTGTATGCGTTCTGGAACTAATCGGTCCGATATAAAAAAACAATTTTTGCGCTATTTAGATCTCTAGATAGTAAAAGGTTTCTTAGGTAAGGAACGGAAATTCCAGACGCTAATATTAATTAAAAGCATATTAAGTTGTGAGCAACAAGTAGCCTTAAAATTACAAAATATGTGGAAATAAAAATATTACTGAACACTAGTGTTTCGAATTATCGATTAAACTGTAAATAATATCCCAAACTTTGAACTGAAAACTCTCTACAGCATACTGTGTTCTTCCGTCACACCCGAGAAAATAGGGGTGGATTTACGTTAACAGGAAGTGCCCCGGCGAAATGGCGTCCTAAGCCTCCCAGATATAGCCTTATGTACGTGCCTCGCAATACATTATATATGGGAATACATACCCTCAGGCTGACGCCCGTTACCAATATTCTCTATATTGGATCTGACAGCGATGATGCATGGCGGTAGTCTTCTTATTATAAAGGTTATCTTAGAATGTTTAGCGTGTGTAAACCTCTTAAGGTTTATTTTAAAAAAAAAACTTTCTTTCACGAAGTTGTGCCACATCACTAATTAACTATTTCGCTTTTTTTTCGTTTTTCCACAATTTTGATGTTTTAATTCGTTAATAAACAACTATCTTTATCAAATATCACAAACATACTGTACTCGAGTCTGTAACTTAATAAATGCAACAACACAATTCATTGAGTTTGGCACCGCGAATAAAAAATAACCCTTCCACCTATGCCGCATGGAAATTAGATCAGTAGGTAGCGATTTACAGTGGTTCTCAAATTTATATCAAATAATACAATATTTATATTTTAAAATAATATTTTTTATATGTTCTCATCTCAATAATGTTAAGCGCTGGTATCCGTGACTAAAGACAATTGCTACCACGTAAAAATGTCTGCAGCAGTCGCCTCCGCTATGGCGGCTTAAGGAAACGATTATTGGGTAGACAATTGATTCTGAAACGTGATTAGGTTACTTTACTTGAATGTAGGGGTAACTACTAGGTCCTATAATTTGATAATGATATTAATTATTGGTATTTTGTTGTCCTGTCACAATAATTCATATTTTTTTATTTTAAAGATTATTTTCTCTTAAAATATAGATTTATGTTTATAATTTAACTAGCTGTTGGGTAAAAGCCGCGGGCGCAAGCGGCCCGCGGAGGCCCTTTTTGTCGTAAAACGTATTAGATCGAATAGATTTTAGGCAGTTTTGAAAATATTTAGCTCGCCATCTAAAAGCGTTTACGTTTCTGAACAAAATTGGTCTTTACACGGTGACGCTAACGTATCTACTTTTCGAGATATGGCGATTTTAAAAAATTTAAAAAAAAACAAAATTAAAAAAAAAATTAGTGCTGGTCATACTGAACAAAATTGGTCTTTACACGGTGACGCTAACGTATCTACTTTTCGAGATATGGCGATTTTAAAAAATTAAAAAAAAAAAAATTAAAAAAAAAGTAGTGCTGGTCATACTGAACAATATTGGTCTTTACACGGTGACGCTAACGTATGTACTTTTTGAGTAATAGCTATTTTAGAAAATTAAAAAAAAAAAAAGCAAATAGTGCTGGTCATACTGAACAATATTGATCTTTACACGGTGACGCTAACGTATCTACTTTTCGAGATATGAAGATTTTAAAAAATTAAAAAAAAAAAACAAAAATTTAAAAAAAAAAAGTGCTGGTCATACTGAACAAAATTGGTCTTTACACGGTGACGCTAACGTATCAACTTTTCGAGATATGGCGATTTTAAAAAATTAAAAAAAAAAACAAAAATTTAAAAAAAAAATAGTGCTGGTCATACTGAACAATATTGGTCTTTACACGGTGACGCTAACGTATCTACTTTTCGAGATATGAAGATTTTAAAAAATTAAAAAAAAAACTAAAACAAAAATTTAAAAAAATAGTGCTGGTCACACTGAACAAAATTGTTCTTTACATGGTTACTCTGACGTATCTACTTCTTGAGATATTTAAAAGAAAGCCCGCCGCGCGGAGCAAATTCGATGTTCACGCGGCCGCGCTCACCGTCCGACTGACCGAGGTAAAGCCGTTTCGATCGTTCGTCCCGAAAATGCCTCGTCGCGGATGCTGTTAGGCCACGCCCACCGCCATGCTCCGTTTCATATTGGCGTACCGGCGGGAAAAGGATATAAATACGATCGAGGAAAAATTTTTTTTGCCCGATTTTGAAATTTTTTTTTTTGATTTCGGCATAAGACGACATTCTCTACAACTTTCTCTACGGGGTGACTGCCCCGACTCGCCCCGTTTCCGAGATATCGCTACCACTTCCGGTCCAGAATCGACTTCCGGTCAAAGTCGTATTTTTCTCGACGGTTTTGGGACGTCCTCTATACGACCCAAAAAACCGCTACCCTCCACTATACCGGCAAGTACGAAATAATTGATGTCAGTCAGTGAGTGAGTCAGTCAGTGGTATTGCAGCTATATATTAGTACTAGCTGTTGGGTAAAAGCCGCGGGCGCAAGCGGCCCGCGGAGGCCCTTTTTGTCGTAAAACGTATTAGATCGAATAGATTTTAGGCAGTTTTGAATATATTTAGCTCGCCATCTAAAAGCGTTTACGTTTCTGAACAAAATTGGTCTTTACACGGTGACGCTAACGTATCTACTTTTCGAGATATGGCGATTTTAAAAAATTAAAAAAAAAAACAAAATTTAAAAAAAAATTAGTGCTGGTCATACTGAACAAAATTGGTCTTTACACGGTGACGCTAACGTATCTACTTTTCGAGATATGGCGATTTTAAAAAATTAAAAAAAAAAAATTAAAAAAAAGTAGTGCTGGTCATACTGAACAATATTGGTCTTTACACGGTGACGCTAACGTATGTACTTTTTGAGTAATAGCTATTTTAGAAAATTAAAAAAAAAAAAGCAAATAGTGCTGGTCATACTGAACAATATTGATCTTTACACGGTGACGCTAACGTATCTACTTTTCGAGATATGAAGATTTTAAAAAATTTAAAAAAAAAAAAAAAATTAAAAAAAAAAAGTGCTGGTCATACTGAACAAAATTGGTCTTTACACGGTGACGCTAACGTATCAACTTTTCGAGATATGGCGATTTTAAAAAATTAAAAAAAAAAACAAAAATTTAAAAAAAAAATAGTGCTGGTCATACTGAACAATATTGGTCTTTACACGGTGACGCTAACGTATCTACTTTTCGAGATATGAAGATTTTAAAAAATTAAAAAAAAAACTAAAACAAAAATTTAAAAAAATAGTGCTGGTCACACCGAACAAAATTGTTCTTTACATGGTTACTCTGACGTATCTACTTCTTGAGATATTTAAAAGAAAGCCCGCCGCGCGGAGCAAATTCGATGTTCACGCGGCCGCGCTCACCGTCCGACTGACCGAGGTAAAGCCGTTTCGATCGTTCGTCCCGAAAATGCCTCGTCGCGGATGCTGTTAGGCCACGCCCACCGCCATGCTCCGTTTCATATTGGCGTACCGGCGGGAAAAGGATATAAATACGATCGAGGAAAAATTTTTTTTGAGCAATTTTGAAAAAAAAAGTATCGTTTTCGAAATTAGAGGGCATTCCCTACAACGTTTGTTCCGGCACTTTTGCCTCATCTCTTTCCGTTTTCGAGATATCGCTACCACTTCCGGTCCAGAATCGACTTCCGGTCAAAGTCGTATTTTTCTCGACGGTTTTGGAACGCCCTCTATACGACTCAAAAAACCGCTACCCTCCACTATACCGGCAAGTGCGAAATAATTGATGTCAGTCAGTCAGTCAGTGGTATTGCAGCTATATATTAGTACTAGCTGTTGGGTAAAAGCCGCGGGCGCAAGCGGCCCGCGGAGGCCCTTTTTGTCGTAAAACGTATTAGATCGAATAGATTTTAGGCAGTTTTGAAAATATTTAGCTCGCCATCTAAAAGCGTTTACGTTTCTGAACAAAATTGGTCTTTACACGGTGACGCTAACGTATCTACTTTTCGAGATATGGCGATTTTAAAAAAATTAAAAAAAAACAAAATTTAAAAAAAAAATAGTGCTGGTCACACTGAACAAAATTGGTCTTTACACGGTGACGCTAACGTATCAACTTTTCGAGATATGGCGATTTTAAAAAATTAAAAAAAAAACAAGTTTAAAAAAAATTAGTGCTGGTCATACTGAACAATATTGGTCTTTACACGGTGACGCTAACGTATCTACTTTTCGAGATATGAAGATTTTAAAAAATTAAAAAAAAAACTAAAACAAAAATTTAAAAAAATAGTGCTGGTCACACTGAACAAAATTGTTCTTTACATGGTTACTCTGACGTATCTACTTCTTGAGATATTTAAAAGAAAGCCCGCCGCGCGGAGCAAATTCGATGTTCACGCGGCCGCGCTCACCGTCCGACTGACCGAGGTAAAGCCGTTTCGATCGTTCGTCCCGAAAATGCCTCATCGCGGATGCTGTTAGGCCACGCCCAAGCGCCATGCTCCGTTTCATATTGGCGTACCGGCGGGAAAAGGATAAAAATACGATCGAGGAAAAATTTTTTTCGAGCAATTTTGAAAAAAAAAGTATCGTTTTCGAAATTATAGGGCATTCCCTACAACTTTCTCTTCGGGGTGACTGCCCCGACTCGCCCCGTTTCCGAGATATCGCTACCACTTCCGGTCCAGAATCGACTTCCGGTCAAAGTCGTATTTTTCTCGACGGTTTTGGAACGTTCTCTATACGACTCAAAAAACCGCTACCCTCCACTATACCGGCAAGTACGAAATAATTGATGTCAGTGAGTGAGTGAGTGAGTCAGTGGTATTGCAGCTATATATTAGTACTAGCTGTTGGGTAAAAGCCGCGGGCGCAAGCGGCCCGCGGAGGCCCTTTTTGTCGTAAAACGTATTAGATCGAATAGATTTTAGGGCAGTTTTGAAAATATTTAGCTCGCCATCTAAAGGCGTTTAAGTTTCTGAACAAAATTGACCTTTACACGGTTACGCTAACGTATGTACTTTTTGAGAAATAGCGATTTTAGAAAATAAAAAAAAATAAAATAAAAAAGTAGTGCTGGTCATACTGAACAATATTGGTGTTTACACGGTGACGCTAACGTATGTACTTTTTGAGTAATAGCGATTTTAGAAAATTAAAAAAAAAAACAAAAATTAAAAAAAAAAGTAGTGCTGGTCATACTGAACAATATTGGTCTTTACACGGTTACGCTAACGTGTGTACTTTTTGAGTAATAGCGATTTTAGAAAATTTAAAAAAAAAACAAAAATTTTAAAAAAATATAGTGCTGGTCACACTGATCAAAATTAGTCTTTACACGGTGACGCTAACGTATGTACTTTTTGAGATACGGCGATTTAAAAAAAATTGAAGAAAAAAATAAAAAAAACAAATAGTGCTGGTCATACTGAACAAAATTGTTCTTTACATGGTTACTCTGACGTATCTACTTCTTGAGATATTTTAAAAAAGCCTGCCGCGCGGAGCAAATTTGATGTTCACGCGGCCGCGCTCACCGTCCGACTGGCCGAGGTAAAGCCGTTTCGATCGTTCGTCCCGAAAATGCGTCGTTATATTTTCATTGCGCGCTCTGAACGGGCGGAACATAGAGAGCGCGAGCCCCGACGAGCGATCGACGCGGATGCTGTTAGGCCACGCCCACCGCCATGCTCCGTTTCATATTGGCGTACCGGCGGGAAAAGGATATAAATACGATCGAGGAAAAATTTTTTTTGAGCAATTTTGAAAAAAAAAGTATCGTTTTCGAAATTAGAGGGCATTCCCTACAACGTTTGTTCCGGCACTTTTGCCTCATCTCTTTCCGTTTCCGAGATATCGCTGTCACTTCCGGTCCAGAATCGACTTCCGGTCAAAGTCGTATTTTTCTCGAGGTTTTTTAGACACCCCCTATACACCCCGAAAATTTTACCCCCGTACCCCCTCGGCAAGTACTAAATAATTGATGTCAGTGAGTGAGTGAGTCAGTGAGTCAGTGGTATTGCAGCTATATATTAGTACTAGCTGTTGGGTAAGAGCCGCGGGCGCAAGCGGCCCGCGGAGGCCCTTTTTGTCGTAAAACGTATTAGATCGAATAGATTTTAGGCAGTTTTGAAAATATTTAGCTCGCCATCTAAAAGCGTTCACGTTTCTGAACAAAATTGGTCTTTACACGGTTACGCTAATGTATGTCCTTTTTGAGATATGGCGATTTTGAAAAATTAAAAAAAAAAAACAAATAGTGCTGGTCATACTGAACAAAATTGGTCTTTACACGGTTACGCTAACGTATCTACTTTTCGAGATTGGGCGATTTTAAAAAGTAAAAAAAAAAGAAAAATTAAAAAAAAACAAATAGTGCTGGTCATACTGAACAAAATTGGTCTTTACACGGTGACGCTAACGTATCTACTTTTCGAGATATAAAGATTTTAAAAAATTAAAAAAAAAACAAAAACAAAAATTTAAAAAAATAGTGCTGGTCACACTGAACAATATTGGTCTTTACATGGTTACTCTGACGTATCTACTTCTTGAGATATTTAAAATATTCGAAAAAAAGCAAGAGCAAATTCGATGTTCACGCGGCCGCGCTCACCGTCCGACTGACCGAGGTAAAGCCGTTTCGATCGTTCGTCCCGAAAATGCGGCCGTATGAAAACTTTTTTCTCCGCACCTCTCGCTCTCGCCTCATGCACCGACTGATGGAAAAGAGCGAGATGGAAGTATCATCGAGGGCCAACCGATTTGTATGTGAATTTAGTTTTTTGCCCGATTTTGAAATTTTTTTTTTGATTTCGCTATAAGACGACATTCTCTACAACTTTCTCTTCGGGGTGACTGCCCTGGCTCGCCCCGTTTCCGAGATATCGCTGTCACTTCCGGTCCAGAATCCACTTCCGGTCAAAGTCGTATTTTTCCTGAGGTCACATAGATCGTCCCTAAACACCCTGAAAATTGTATGGGTTTTTTTTTTGCCCGATTTGAAATTTTTTTTTTTGCCCGATTTTGAAATTTTTTTTTTATTTCGCCTTAAAATGATATTCTCTACAACTTTCTCTTCGGGGTGACTGCCCCGACTCGCCCCGTTTCCGAGATATCGCTGTCACTTCCGGTCCAGAATCGACTTCCGGTCAAAGTCGTATTTTTCTCGAGGTTTTTTAGACACCCCCTATACACCCCGAAATTTTTACCCCCGTACCCCCTCGGCAAGTACTAAATAATTGATGTCAGTGAGTGAGTGAGTCAGTGAGTCAGTGGTATTGCAGCTATATATTAGTATAATAATAATAATAATAATTTGCAGTAGTTTGAGTACCATATAATAAGATCGGGTGTCGCGATTGTGCAATATTTTTTGTAGATACTCATTAATTTGGAGTTGTAACTTCAGACAATGGCGTTAACCCTTCCGGGCCCAGCCGTAGTCCCAGAGACCCATTGTTACTATTATCGGAGCATTTGTGTTTCCGGGTGCTTCTTTTTATTATGTAGATTAAGGGATCTTATTGGGTTTTAGATAATTCAACAGTTGCGTATCGGCGCATTACCGACCTTTTTTAAATATATGCAAAGATATTCGCATATTTGATTTTCGATGATATTAAAATTTCGAAATCAATATTGTGTACAAAAGGGGAATATTAATACAAAACTCTTATTCAAATAAAAGCGATATTTTATATTTTTCGAAACTTTATTGTTTTATTTAATAATAAAAGTTTGAACCAATCAAATTCACTTAACAGGCAAATGACAAGATCGATCAACCATGAAGTGAAATCAATGCAAAAACAGCAGTCAAATAAATGTATAACGAGAAATTTTACATCTGCATGTCACTGGCATAAATCAAATCACCATTGAATGCATCCGTAAAATATTTTTGAACTATTTTGAATGTGTTTTGTCTACGTGAAAGTTGTATAAAAAGTCCCTTATAAAAAATATAACCCGTTCACTGACACGTATTGAGCCGATATAAAAAGTTACACCCATATTTTGCACTTTTCGATATAGCATAATAGGGTATATTTATGCATTCTCAATAAAGGAAGAGTATTTTTTTACTTCTATTATAAATCAAAATGTATTATTTATCTTTAGAGAGTTTGAATCTGCATCCTATTGTTATTCGTGATATGCGGTGTGTCAGGGTGTTATATTTTTGTCTGATATTCATTGTTGTAACTACATACGCTAATAAATATAATGTTGGATATTAAATTAGAAGTTTTATGCGTAATAATAATTATATTTTTTATTTAGAAAATTTGTATAATAGGTATATAAAAATGACCTTTCATGAAATGCACACATATTGGCAATTAAGCTTAAAATAAATATCTGAACAAATACATAAAATGTATCATAACGATGTACTCGTAGAACGAACGAACGAAGCAGTATTTATCTACTTTAACCTACTGCATCTACAAATGTATTGAAAAGGGTTTGCAGATTTTATCGCATGCATAAATTAAACGAAGAGGAAGGCGGCCATTTTGAATATTTGGAATGCTCGTCAAACCGGCCGTGGGGCAGTAATTATTTGATTGAAGTCAAGAGACCTCATACCGAGATACCAACTGAATTGTATTGTAATTCACGAGTCTTGGGTTTTTATACGTGCGTTCATCTCGAGTACTTTATTGTTAGTAAGTTTTGAACGTGCCAGATTTACACCTACAGTGTTCAAGGGGTTAACCGTCGATGATTTCTATGCATATGCTGAATTTATATTTGATGATATTTTTAAAATGGTGTAGAGCGGCCGTGTTCGAACCTCGCTAATTCTGACCAGTACCAATGTAACTTTGTTATATGTACTTTGGCCGCTCAGTGCCTATAGGCACTATTAAAGAGTGGTAGGCAGACTGATGACGGTTATTTGTCCAGTCTGCCGTCCTGGGGTAGTACCACCACTTTCGAATGTAACACCCGTGAAGTGACTTTGTCGTGTTTCGGGAATAGTTTGAAAGAAGCCAGGTATAACGAGAGGAGTGTGTACTGTCAATCTAAGATGGTACATGCTCGTCTCTTTAAGCCGGTATAGTGGAGGCAACTACTACCCGCACAGGTTTCTCTGTAGTAGCAGTTGTTTCCATTCATGGACCGTACTCTAGCTTTACATCAGGCGGAGTGTTGTCACATGCCGAGCTACAATTAAAAAAAAAGATACTATAAAAGAATTAACCGTTCTTGTGAAACTATAAATGAGCCAGCTGGTTCAATAAGCATATTTTAAACATACACAGTTATCAATTAGTATAATATTGGTAACGTTCAGCTTGCTATTCAAATTCATATTATTAAATCTCATTCACAAAGTAAAAAAAAAAGTATAAAAATACATCTGACACGCAAAAGGTGACAGGAATCGAATAAAAAACTGTCACACACAGCAACGTATAACCCTTAATCCGTTCTATTATGCATATAATTATTATTTCCGATACGTTATCAAAGAAAGCAACCCTTTTGCATACGTGTACATGTTTTTGACGGAAGTGTGAATAAAAAAATGTCACCCTCAGGTATCGAAAGACCCTAAGGTTTTGAAATCCAAGGGTAATACGAGCTTCTAAAGAACTTATAAAGGTCATTATTATGCATGCATTCTTGTGAAGATTTAGTTTTTAATGTGTATAGCCTAAGGCGTTAGGTGCAGTGTTTCCGCTGGGTCAAAGTTGTACTGTGAGAGAAGTTTAGGGGTAACGTGGGAAATAGAACACGGTCCATAACGTATTTTAGCGTTGGAATAAACTCTAAACTATCAATCGCTTTTAAATATTATGATTTCTATCGTACTAGTGATATATGCAATTACTTATACTTTTTTTAAATAAATGACGACAGCAGTGTGCTTGTTCATGCGTATTCATGCCGACATAGGGGAGGCGACTGTTGCCTGCAGACATTTCGATGAGGTAACAGTTGTCTCCGCTCATAGATCGCACTTGACATTAGGCGGAGTATGGTCACATGCCGAGCTACTATAAAGAAAATGTAAAAAAGTAACATAAAATAAAAACAAAATTACAAAGAAAAGGTCAAAATATCAAACTAACTTGTCACAATCATTAGAGAAATAACATTAAAAAAAGTATGGGTACAATTTTTTGTTGCGAAAAAAAATGACCCACCTTGGCGCTTGAGGGTTAGATTGGATCTATTGTAGTGTTTGTTTGATATGTGTATTTTTTATAGTATTAGACCAGGTAATCTCTTGTCCTCTCACCGTTAACTGAATAGGTTTTGACATATAAAAGGATTATATTTTAATAGATAATTAATGATGTAGGTAACCCGTTAGCAACGGGATTTTGGTTAGAATTATTTATTGATATTTTTGCAATTACTTTTTCACACGATGATCTTCTTTTTTTGTAACTATCTACTGAGGAGCCTCGCCAGAGATTCGTCACGATTTATAGCACCTAATGATATGCATTTTTATTAGCAATAACGTACCAATCGCGGTAATAGAACAATAATTAATGGGGCAATCTGGACCAATGGCTGCAATTGTCTTGATAATTACCAGTATTGTCTACTTTATTAAATATGTTCCATACCTCTCAATAATCGAAGTAAATTTCTTAGTGTTGTGACGTCATACTTTACAATAATTTTCGAGAATTGAACAACTCGTGTGTATTAAAACTTAGCTTATATACACGGTAGTTGATAGACAGTGCTTCAGTTTACTTCTTAGAAAAGAGGAGTCGTAAATTATAAATAAAAAAGAAATAAAGATTCCAATTTGTTAATTACAAATAAAAATCGTATAACTTTAAAAGGCGCCTACGTTGAAATGTAAACAAAAACAAAAGACAGCTGTTGAGTTCGTTCGTCGACCTACAGCAACGTTCGTCGTAACTTTCATTCTTAAAGCCGAGGAAGTTACTAACCTACTTTTCATTAATAAGGAAAGCTAAAAAAATGCAAGAAGAAAGTATCAAAGATTGAGAGGAGCGAACTTTGCTGAGAGATGCGAAAGATTACTATGGATGCGACTTCACTATAATTTACTATCATCTAAAAAAAATTTAATACACTATATTTTTCAAAATATTAACTTATTATATTAATTAATCTAGTTAGAATATTTTCTTATATGATTTATATTGATACTTATTTCCTACATTAACTAATAAATATAAAATTACGAAGTGATTTATTCTGCAAACTTATTAGTAGTATTAGTTGTAGATACTATTTATTGAAGGAAGGCGTCTCCACGTAATTCTTATACCTATTTTTCCCGCGCGAGTTCCCGCCAGACGCCGAGACGCTGAAAAAAATAATTAAAACGAGCGCCGAGGAAAGTGAAAGCGCGCCGTCTGCCGCGTAATTAGTACAATGGAATTCCCGACACCCGCGGCCTTCCTGACTTTGAACTTTTGAATATTGAAGTTTTATTAACTCATTTCTTCATGACACACATTAACATATTTATAAAAACTTTTAAATATCTAAACAAAATACAAATAAACATAAGTAGATAGAAAACTATTACTTATTTAGATACTTATACGAGTACATAACCCATTATGCAAAACAATGCACTCGACACCTAAATCAAAGTATTTCTCATAAAATATTATTGTAAAAATTATAGATGTATATTTATATGATATGATAAAATAGCAGTTTTTCTGTCTTTTTTGTTTAGGTACTATCAATTTTGATTTAACAACATGTAAAGATATACAATAATTTGAATAAAAAAAAGGGTATTAAAAAATAAACTTCGCATAAAACAATTTTATCATAACGTGTGCCATGTTTGCTACTTTATTAAAATTACACAGCAGAATGAATTCAAACGTGCGTGACGCATGATTGTCGTCTCTCTAGATAATTGTTTGACATTAAACTAATGTTGAGTTTGAAACATTTATATGCAAAATGGGATTAAATATCACCCCTCCTTAACCTATATTAAGATGTGCTATAGGTATATGTGTAGGTAAGACTAATTTACAAGCACAGAGGTAATTAATGTAGAATATAAAGCATTTAATTTTTTTCTATCTGGATAGCTAATAATTATATTATTAAAAAAATATATAAAAAGCATGTGTCAAGCGTACGTATATTAGGATCAAAGAGAAATCCGAAAGCCAATCACTCGAAACCATGCATGAGAAGTAATTTGCCTATACGAGTATAACGAACAGAAGCCATACATTTTTCCTCTCTTTATTGAAAACTTGAAAATTAATTTCTCCGTCTAATTTCCTCTACGTGAAATATGAGGCTATGTCACACGCACACACTCGCCTCACGCAAATTTCGTTACGTAGGGTTGCCGAAACTACCCCCTGCCCGCTTCAGCATCAATCTCTCGCCCCCGGTCCCACCTACGACGTATAATACAATAATATATGTCTGTATTCGGACCTGCCTCGTGTCGGGCGTCCCACTCGCTCCCGGCCGGCCGCGGGGGCAGCGCGCTAGTCAGACAGGGATGGGTGCCCGCCCCCGACAAAGGGTATACCGGGGTGTGTGTGGGGGGTATTGAAATTGAACGCGGGGTTTAGGCGCGGATGACGCCTGGCTGGAGAATGGATGGAAATTTCCTCAATTTAGCGTTTTCACCAACAAAGGACGATGTTTAATTTTTGGTTTTTGTTAAGCTATTGAGATCGTATGGTACCTCTAGCCTGTGTTCAACTATAACGTTCAATTATTTTTTATGTTACTTCCCGCTTTGATTACAAGTCTTTTAAGTAGGTACCGATTGAAATATGTTAAATAAACAAATACGTTAATTAATGAAATTAAAATATTTTGTGATTAATTAATTACATATAAACGCAATACTCATAAGGTACCTAATCTATGATACCTAAACTTTATTTCTATGTTATTTGATTTCCATACTGGTATACATAATAAACAAAAATTTATTAGACTCATAAAAATAATATATAATTAAAATCAACAATATTTTATTGTCGAATAATTTCTGAATAAACCTTAAATATGAAACAGTCCGCATACAATATAATTCCATTCCAATACTATTAACATTTAATGTTTACATTTTATAAAGTACCTACAGGTTTCTCAGAAAAGCCAATCCAATTTATAGTCAGAGCCGGCCATGCGCGCTTTTAACGTGGCGCTTCCAGGGTTTCTACCCGGATTTATTACCTATTCATACAACAATATTCATCCGATTTATTTATTTAAATTCAACCGTCACGAAATGCTTTATAAATATAATTGTATAGAGTTTATTATCGTTTAATATGTACATTGGTCATTGATATATTTACTGATATTTGACGATACGTCGGATTCTCCAAACGCAAAAAACGCGGGCGTCAGTCGTGATAAAATCAACTTTCTTTTGTTTCAAATAAAGAAATACACTACCATAATTTATTTTTATATTTCAAAGAATATAAAATAGGGACTAAATTTGTACCCGCGCGTCTCGTCACCCCCTCTCGAGATCCCTACGGTCTAGTGGCTTTCCATCAGTGGTGATTGATAAGCTGCGCCCCGTGAGATTGTCACCGTGTAGCTGTCGGAGCGATGTTTTACGTTGAATAGAGAGGATAAGCCTCACAAGGATTTTCTTTAACGAAATTTTAATATGGATATAGGTTTAATTTGCATATGTGAGTGAAATGTCTGAAGGATGTTCTAAATTATGAAATATTACATTAAATTTAGTTGCTTTATAGTTAATGTGTTGATTATTTGCTATTAATGATCTAGCTGTACTAACTTGTAGTTTATTTTTAGTCGAAACGGATGTAAAGGAGAATGTCCATTGGCCCAAGAGAAGTGGGCCCACAATTTTTTCTCGAGTTTGTCGACGTTTTTAATTCATTTAGTAGCAAAATAAAATTACATTCCTTATCAGTTTTTTTTTATCCAGGCTATTGAGTAATTAGACTTTTTCGGACGCAATATTTGAGGTTATTATTATATTAAATGCTTTAATTATTGATGATATATGTTTTTATTTTAAATGTAATTAAACACATTAAACAATCAATAGGTGATTGATAGTAACGAGGTATTGATATAATTGAAATAAATTAGTCAATAATAAGATATTATTTTAGAATATTGTTTTGTTAACAAACTATTCGATATCAAATGGGTATTGTCCGTGGATTGTAAATTGATTTCAATTGGTAGATGCCTAAACGGACGAGAATCAGCTTGGTGAATAGATTGTACATGTTGGTTTAACAATCAAAATTCAGTTTTTGACTTCGATATGTTTTCTCCGAATTTTGGTCCTTACTTAATATGTAGCTATACATATTACCTGAGTCTAGTTAGAACTAGGCAAACTTTGTATTAAACAGATTTCTTTTTGCAGATACCTTATTTGGATATAATTGTATGAGTTTTTATAGTATTCTTTTTAAATAAATTAGGTATTATACCGCACAGAGAGTGTATCCAAACGACCGCATCCATTCTAAAACATACCATATAACATTATTGATGACTAAAACACTCCCCCACCGCCCGTTCCTTGCGGCATGGACCAAAATACGAAGAGGGGTCAAACGTAACCATTTAACATGAAATATCCAACAAATTCTAAATAAATTTACGCTAAAATTATTCTTAAAAACATAGATTTAAAAGTCTGAATCGCTTGTTGCCGTTTGTCACTTAAGTCGTATTGAAAAGGGCTGGTGATATAGGGGTCACCCCCCTTTAGGTGGTTAAGCCGTTTTACCACGTTAGGCTGTGACGGTCTCCTGTAATTTTGGGGCCTAATGCGGACTATTCCTATTTGAAGTTACCCCTCGGAGTCTTAAGTACGACCTGCTTTGAGAGATAAGGTTTAGGGGGTGATTTAGTTACAAGTTTAGTTACGTAGTCATGAGTATAAATTAGATGCTTGTATTTGCTTCGAATTGCTCAGATGTATTGTATGATATAGCCCCTTTTTATTTTTAACCACTTATGGATGCGATTGTAAACCGATTTCTAATGATCGATGTCCAAGCGGTCGAAAATAAATTTGTTAACAGCAAAAGTACGAATAAATAAGCGGTACAGCTAACCTTTTGCTGATTATACCTAAATGTATAAAAGTGAAAAAGGATTTATTGTAGCGAATTCAGAGCTTGGCGCTGCTGGTTAGTTGAATACGCCCGCTCAAGTATAAATACTAGACACTTGACAGAAGTTTAATATATATAATTTCAGTTGTTATTTCATGTTTAGTGAGTAATAAGTACTTAAATTGTGTTTTAACTTAAATATATTTAAAATAAAATTATTACTAATAAATATTGTTACTTATTATTTTTACACTTAATAAATGGAAATGAAACAAAAAATCTAGCGTAACAGAATAGTCGTTGGAAAGTTAAGCGGGTTTTATCAAGATTTCTATTATTTCTTCAATACAAAAATGCAAAGCTTTACCTACTATAAATATACAATATAAAAATTATATTCTATTGTAGCTCGGCATGTGACAACACTCCGCCTGTTGTAAAGCTAGAGTGCGGTCCATGAATGGATACAGCTGCTACTGCAGAGAAACCTGTGCGGGCAGCAGTCGCCTCCACTATGCCGGCTTGAGGAGCTCCTCTCGTTATAATAATATTAAATAACATATATACCTATTTATAATTATCTATAGGTAGGTAGATATAGTATGAAAGGATCGGGAACATGTCGGTGGCAGTTGGGCACATTAATTACATGATTCATAGTGAGGGGTTAATTAATTAAAGTTGTTAGCCTACAGCACAATAGAGATTTTGATCGTAAACTCTTAGGGGTTAGGAAGCTGGTTATTTGTGCTATTTATACCTATCTCGATATAGATGCAAGCATCAGTGGCGGACTAAGGTTAAAGCGGGCCCTAGGCAACATTGTAATTCCGGGCCTACTTTTTAGTCACCATACAACTTTGCGTTTTATTAAGACCTAATTTTCAGGCCCCAAAAATTACGGGCCCTAGGTTGTCTAGGCCTTAGTCCGCCCATGGCAAGCATAATAACTAGATGTGGACTCGCAAAAATTGCGATAAAGTGGCTCCCACCAAGGGCGTCGCCAAGGGGGAGCAGGGAGGGGCAGCTGCCCCCCTAGAGATTCTAAAAAAGTTGTTAAATGTAAATTTATCTATTATTTACAATCAAGAGCTCGTGTAGCTTTACATGTTAGACTCTGCACCGTTGTTATTACAATCGCCGTAGATGTAAGGCTCGTACTACAAGTGAAAAGCTTCATGTACTTTACCATTCATACTTTTCTCATCCTCCATACCAACTTGCCCCCCCCTAGGCCATCTGCTGGCGACGCTCTTGGCTCCCACTATATCCCGCCCAGGATCTACGATTTTTCCAAACATGATATTGCCCCAATAAACTATTTTGATTAATCTAGTTTTGTATAGATGTCTATACATATAGTAGTGAAACAACATTTTTTTAACATATTAAATTGACGTCCGGAATTCGGTCCATGATTTATGGATTCTTCTTGTTATACGCCGTTTCGAAGCCCATGGTCTGACTATAAGCAAGTGCATCCAAAGCCCATTTGCGCTAATTAAAAAGGGTGCTAATAAAAAATATTTTTATTTGATTTTATTTCATGACCGGGACCAACTATAGACCAACACTCCCAATGTGACGCGAGAGAAAAGATGACCACAGCCATATTTAGTTCTCTGTCAGTTAGCATTTGACTTGACGGCAACATTGTCAAATCGTTTGAAGCGACCTACGCTTTTTTATGTCAGATGTATGAAGTTTGCACCTCTTGTATATATCTCTATAGTATAAGTACGTACATTAGTTCAAATGTTATAATTGTCAAGTATTGCAGCGCTAACGTTGCTTAAGATAAGCTATAGTGATGTATGTGAGAAATGATTCTGTCTGCGATAACACAGGTGTATCTTTCCACGTAGAAATTGGTTACATTTTTTATAATTATAAGTTGAAATTGACTTATTTACAAATTCTATCTAAACTAACGTCGTGTGGTTTATTTTTTCCAAATCAAGTCGTTACGTTACATTTTTAAATAGTTTTTTTAAAATAATGTTAGTGCTGCCATCTAGCGAGATCTATAGTACAGAATCGACGTATCGATTTCTGTTTCGCTATTCAATAATAGATGTCGCTGTAAAAGATAACAAGAATTAACTTATTAGAATTAAGTTATCTATTTAGTTTGGTTAATTGTTTAATAATATATACATGATATGTTTTTTGTTTTTAATATAATTTAAATAGATGTAATATTTAGTTACTGTACAAGTTTTTTTTTGAGATAAAGGCCTATATTTTGCTACGTAAGAAGTTCCGTCGACAATAATACTACAATTAACTCGATTCCACTTAGGTATACTAATATTGTAAATATAAAAGTTTGTTAGTTTGTCTCAGAATCACGTTCTATCGAACGAATGGATCTTATTTTTATTATTTATATACAATAGATAATAATAATGTCTTCGCAGCTTTTTATGCTCGAAATGCATTTTTTGTAATGCCTATACTAAGCACATATAACATAGTTACATTGGTACCGGTCAGAATTTAATGAGGTTTGAACACTGGTCTCATCGATCATGAGATCCGTCCCTTACCGCTAGACCACGGCCGCTCATAATTAATTATTATCTGCCTATTATTCTAAAATAAATGGAGTTATTATTTCTGTTCAGGTAAATAGCAGCTGTCAGCGTTCTTAAGATAAGGGGGTGGAAGAGGAGAAATGGAGAATTGTCATCACGCGGGTGATGTTTATTTGTCTGTTGTTATTGTTACCTACACACGGTTTTGTAAATGGGTTTAGTATGAGCTTTTATTTCTTTTAGTAGGTAATTTTGTTTGAATATAGTTAATTATATAGTTATTAGATAATGATTTCATGCCGTGCACACTTAGTATTTTGAGCTACAGTACAGGGGCTGTAATTAAAATATATGGATTTAACGTTTCACCTAAGTGACATCAAATCACATACATTTTGTTGTCGATTCAACTGACTTTAGCCCGAGCAGAGGCGGCTCTAGCCCTTGTGGCGCCCGTGTGCAACCAATACCATGGCGCCCTCTGGCGCAAAATGGAATACTTACAGTTATATTTTCAAACGGAAATTCGGGTGCAAATAGTGCAATTTTAAATGATGTCGGGAAATGAGTAGTGTCTTTGGAGGTGTCGCATTAGATTAGAGGGTGCTCGGCGCCCCATTGGACCCGGCGCCCGTGTGCGCCGCACACCCTGCACTATAGGTAAAACCGCCTCTGAGCCCGAGCACTAACTTTTGTAATTTATACTAATTACAAACATGTCTGTACTGCATCCTGTAAGAGTATAAAAATAAATAAATAATACTTTATTTTAAATTAACAAATTTATCTTTATTTCTGAAAAGTAACCTACCTTGGCATATTTTTTTATTATATTGTAGTCGGCATGACAACACACTCCGCTTGATGTTAAGCTAAAGTGCGGTCCATGAACGGAAACAACAGCGACCACAAAGAAATCTCTGCAGGCGGCATTCGCCAAGCCGCTACGGAGGCTAGAGAAGACGAATGTGATCCATCCATTGACATGGCACACTCTTTTCATTATACTAGATTAATTTCAAACTCATCCCGAAAAGCGGCTAGGTCACTTCATGTTACACATACGTGTTACATTGAAAAGTGGTGGTACTACCCCAGGACTGCAGACTTGGCTAAAAACCAATATCAGTCTGCCTACTACTTTTGAAAGTTTGAGTACTTATTTTATTATTATTTTTTTATTTTATTGTAGCTCGGCATGTGACAACACTCCGCCTGATGTAAAGCTAGAGTGCGGTCCATGAATGGAAACAACTGTGACTACAGAGAAACCTGTGCGGGTAGCAGTCGCCTCCACTATGCCGGCTTGAGGAGACGAGCATGTGCCATCTTAGATTGACAGTGCACACTCCTCTCGTTATACCTGGCTACTTTCAAACTATTCCCGAAACGCGACAAGGTCACTTCACGGGTGTTACATTCGAAAGTGGTGGTACTACCCCAGAACGACAGACTGGTCTAATAACCAGCATCAGTCTGCCTACCACTCTTTATTATAAAGCTTATTATTATCTTATCACTCCTTCCTAATCGACGTTATTTAATAGTAAACATAGGTAAAGTTTTCCGATATTCAATTCGACCTAGTGAACGTCAGCCATAATTCATAAAATCCGTTCAATACATTCGTATGCCTAGTTTATAATAACATTACGTAAATTATGTATGAGGTACTTACTAAGCTATCAATTTCTGGAATTAGGTTGTCTATCATTTCACATAATCTACTTGATATTTGATTCATACGATACACAACGCTTCAATGATTTGATACTAAGTTATTTACCAATACGCTTGAGCCAATATATTTATTTAAATCGAGTATTTTATGTACCAAATGCTCTGATATTTACCTAATATATTTTATAGAAAGAGATTTATTTATATTTACGCCAACCAATCTTGTGGGGCTGGTTTTGATACAGATTATATCTAGTATACCATTTTTTTCCTTTGTATTTTATTCTACTGTTAATTTGTTTGTTTGTTATCTTGGATAGCAGTATCACTGCCAAGACAGCAGACTGTTCTAATAGTCATCATCAGTCTACCTACCACTGTTTAAATTCTAGAAAAAAGATAATTGGCAAGAAAATTTTAAAAATTAAACTACAGTAACCCACCCCGCTTTATGCGACCCCGTTATGTGTGGTTTCAGTTTTACGCGAATTTCAAATTTAATAAAATGGCTCTTTCAAAGATTTATTCAGGTTTGGACATATTGCAGAGCATAAACAGTGATGTGTCAATCAATTAAAAAACAGTGTTGCGTGTTATGAAAATATTTTACAAGACCGTAAACGAAACGCAACACAGAAGACAATAGATGGGTACATTTTATTCTAAAAAATGGTTTTAGAATTAAAGTATGTATTGATTTGCACTTTTGTACTGACTTTTGGTTATGCTTAAACGTGACCCCCTTATACGCGAATTAAACTTAACGCGAGTTTTTGCGGAACGTATCCCTCGCGTAAAGCAGGGTATTACTGTACTTAGTTTGTTTTAAACCTACAACGAAGATGTTTTAGGAGAGGGAGACCAGCTGATGCAGAAAAGCAGATGTTGTAGAAAAATATAAGATGTTTCTTTTTTTACAAACATTTGAAAATGATTCATTTCATCTGCAAATATAAACATACTCGTATATTGACTGATGAAAAATTTACAGGAAACGCTGAGAATTTTCTAAAATATCTATTTGTTGAACGGTTAAAGCTTACTTTAAGAGCCTGTGTAAGAGGCGTATCTTCTTCAAACGTAGCAAAGTTTACCTTTAGTAGGGTGACCATGAGTTTCTTAATGGACAGCATATGTATTATTTAATTACGAAGATTTTTTAATAAATAAATTATTTATAAAAATTAATAAATTAATAAAATATTTTTTTAAACTACTTCCAAACTCTTATTCCGATCCTTGGTTTATTTATCTAGATTTCGATGACATTAATATCTACTAATAATAATATTTAAAAATACCACTTTTATAGCACATAAGTACCTAGTAAGTGAAATGATGAAAATAACGGGAAGAGTGTGACCTGCCAGGATTCATCTCCTTAAACCCGCATAGCGGAGGCCTGGAGACATTTATCCCATGGGGCAGTTCAGCTTTTAACTAACATCAAGCAGTACTACTATGAAAAAAGTATTTTTATTAGTAGAACATGTAATTAAAAGTAGGTATCGCGTATATAAAAGCGGCTTATTTTGAAGCCTCTAATTGGCCAACTTATTGTCATGTTGAAATCGTTAACTTGTCTCAAAAACTCCTGATTTACTAAATATTTATGGTTAAAATATTATAGCAAGCTAATCCAGCTTAGTGCATTATAAGCCGATATGTTGGCGTCCGGGACATCTCGAAGATCGCAACGATATCTTAGAATTGGTTAAAGTTCTCAGCAAATTGAATCAGAATATTTTTTAATATGTTCCAAAAAGTTAATTATTACGATTCATACTTAGATTTAAGTTTATTTTTAGATGAAATTACTTAGAGATGAAGCGAGGCACCCAGTAATAGAGGTTAGATAAAAAAACCGAATAAAGTTTGCAACCCAATAACATAACCTTGGAAATTAATATTAGTTTATTGCTATTTTTCAGATCGGATAGACGTGTAAAACCGGACCGTCCGGTTCGTCAATTCATTTATTTCAGTAAATAGACAGATATACTGCACTCTTACACGTCGATAAATACAATAACAACAATTACAATAATTAATACAATAATAACTACAATAACATTCATGTCAATAGCAGCTGCACATGAGCGTTGTCAAATTCACTAATTAAAGAAATACATTAATTTTAAGCAATTTATGATAGCTGCATTATACTATGAGCACTCTCCGCTTACTAACTAGAACTAGGACTATATGTATATTGTTAAATTGTATAGCAGTAGGCTATAGGGGACAGGGAATCCTAATAATTGCCATTTTTTATACATATTATGTAGCTTTTAGTTGATATAATGAAATAACGTACAGCAAGCCGTGGTCGCGATCACGACGACCTCTAGTGGTATCTACAATACATAACTCGACCGACCAATCATTGTGTCGATAACTAGTTTCCCGAGTTACATTGAATTAGTGAGGTGAATGTCATTGAAATAATCGTGTAGTAATGAAATTGATTATTGTCTTCATAGAACGTTTTCTTTTTGAGTAAGTAAAATATATAGTAGTACATCATAGTACATACGTTCTAATTTTATTTTAATCTATATATCGTAACAATACGAAAATGTATTACCTACTTCAATAGAAAACTACTTAGAAATTCCAATTACCATCTTCCTACCTATCTACCTATTTAACTTAGTCAACTGTTACTCATAGCTAGTCTTTTATTACCTTCTTTGACGTACATATAATCTACGAACATACGCCAAAGTTTAAAACTAGCGGAATAAATAGTCAGGCAGCTGGTGGTTTATTTACAAAATCATTGATTTATTTTCATTTAAAAAAATATATTTTAACTAGTATCTTATTGCAGACAGAAATCGTCTCTGCTATGCCGACTTGATATACTCAAGGTACCTACTAGTAACAGGTTCGTTCTCTTGATATACTTCGGCTACTCCCAAGCTTTCCTCGAAGTAAGATTTGAACACTACGATGGATGATAGCACTTTCTATTCTAGCTCGACATATGACAACATTCCGCCTGATGTAAAACTAGAGTGCAGTTCATGAACGGAAAAAACTGCTACTACAGATAAATCTCTACGGGTAGCAGTCACCTCCGCTAGGCCGACCTGAGGAGACGAGTATGCACCATCTAGATTGACAGTGCACACTCCTCTCGTTACACCTGGATACTTTTAAACTTGACAAGATCACTTCACGGGTGTTACATTCGTGTTGGTACTGCCCCAGGACGGCAGACTGAGCAAATAATCATCATCAGTCTGCCTAGCACTCTTTTAAAAGTGCCTATAGGCACCGAGCGACCAAAGTTACACTATACTATAACAAAGTTACACTGATACCGGTCCGAATTAGCGAAGTTCGAACAGGGGTCTCATCGATCGTGAGTTCACGCGTCTTACCGCTAGAGCACGGCCGCTGTGCTAATAACCACCGTCAGTCAGTATAAACTAAACGCTAAAAAATAGTAATATTTTATTCCTATGAACAATTAAATAAAAATTTGATTGAAGTTTTTTGGTTGGTGTATCTCAGAGTAATATACTAAGTAAATAGAAGTAATTTTAACTGAACCAGCCAAAGCTCACTAAACCTTCATGATGGTTGGTTACTTCAACCGTAATACTTTCGAAAGTTATTGAAAACTTACGTACCTACCTAATATTAGTTTGAATTACTTGCCAAATACTGCAAATCTAATAGGATACTTCTCATGAACCGTATAGTACGAACCAAAGTTTATGGCGGCTCTGAAGTTAGTAGTACATAAGCGTAGTACACAAATTGAGGTATCAGCGGGGCACGTTGAACGTGAGAAGGAAAGGCACAGTCCCAAAATACCCTTCCACAGTTTTTATATGTTCTATTCTTATTTAAAATTACGAAATAGCGCCCGTAGCTAACTTCCGAGACGCCATCAAATTTGACGAGATCTATACTCTAGCTTAACATCAGAGTAAGTACATATCTTGCGTCTTTCATCGCAGATTTTTTTGATTTTTGTAAAGCCTGTTCCTAAGGTATATCCGTATCAACTAATTTTTATGTGGATGGCAATTTCGAAATAAGTCCTAGGAATATAGCACGATTAGATTAGGTTAGGTGAAGAGAATCATCAAGCGCGCGGATCAGGCACTGCTACCACATATAAACTACAGTAACAGTCGCCTCCGTTATCCCGGCTTTGATGAGATGCTTGTGCACCATCCAGATTTGTCTGTGCACACTGCGGTTTTTTTTTTGGCGTGCGCGTTATGATGGAGAAATAGGCATTTGTCTAAATTGTGGGTAAGTTTAAGCATATGTTTAAAACAGGTAGGTATACTTATATATGCGAAGTTAAATTATTCTAAACAGTAGAGAGAAATTACGTAGTAATAACTAGGGCGGAATGGGATAGGCAATGAAGCTCACACGATCCTGTCAGACGACGGAGTAACTCACAACTTATTAGACATTTCGGAAATTCGGTTTTACCCTTCCACAGCCCCAGAGGCTACATACATAATAGTGTTGTGACAAGATAATAATTAACAAGTTGATATCGATAATCTTATTATGCGTTTATTAATTGATATTTTACATAAAGTTACAGGGATTTTTATAGTGGCTCGGCATTTGGTTACACTCAACAAAAAATACTGCAGGTACACTACTGATTTTATCCTAATTTAATAATAAGCAAAATTTTTTTTTAATTAAACATAATTAAATCACGACAATTTTAAAGCTGAAATTTTTTTGCATATTTACAACTTTTCCACACATACTTTTAAAATAATTCTCTATAAAATCTAGTCTTGTTTTGATTCTGCATTTACAAATTAATTAATGGTTTTATTTTAAAAAAATATTTTAGGCTTTGCACACAGTTTAGAAGACAGATCATTTGTTACATATTATGTCGATTATTCCAAAAATAGACAACACTATTACTAACGTAAACGCTTCAAGTGCTAGCGGTCTGAGAGACATGCTTGCGGGTAAATACGCTGAGTAAATAACTATCTATGTATTTAAATTATAACGTATAAACATGTAGGTAGGTATGCTACGTAAATTTTAAAGCTTTTGATGATGTCTTTGCATGTCATTCAGTTATAAATTACTAGCAAACGATCCACAATTCCCGGTGCAAGCGAATCTTTTTTTATGCTTGTGCGATACATGAACGGAGATAACTGTTACAATATAAAAATGGCTGTTTATTGCATTTGGCTCTGTTATGCCGTCTTAGGAGAGGGATGTGCACCATGAAAGGTTGATATGAAAGTTCCTCGCGATTAATCTAAACTTATCACAAAACACGGCTTATTAATCGTGTAAAATGACCGGCAGCTACTTGATCGGCCGCGGCCGTTGTCTAGCGGTAAGACGCGTGAACTCACAATGAGACCCGTGTTCGAACCTCGTTAAATTCTGACCGGTACCAATATGACTATGTTATATGAACTTTGGTCGCTCGGTGCCTCGGGCACTATTAAAGAGTGGTAGGCAGACTGATGACGGTTATTTACCCAGTCTGTCGTCCTGGGGCAGTACCACCACTTTCGAATGTAACACCCGTGAAGTGACCTTGTCGCGTTTCGGGGATAGTTTGAAAGTAGCCAGGTATAGCGAGAGGAGTGTGCACTGTCAATCTAGATGGTACATGCTCGTCTCCTCAAGCCGGTATAGTGGAGGCGACTGCAGCCCGTAGAGATTTCTCTGTGGTAGCAGTTGTTTCCATTCATGGACCGCACTCTAGCTTTACATCAGGCGGAGTGTTGTCACATGTCGAGCTACAATAAAAAAAAAAAGATACTGAAACAATGTTAAAAATTTAAAATATGATATAACAAAATATCAATTTTCTAAGACATCTTCCATTACTTAAACAAGTTCTCCTAAATCCGCAGAACAGAATTACATAGGAGGGCAGACGCAGAAGTTCTTGCCTTCATCAAGACAGGTTCCGCGTTAGTTCAGCCCCAGTTTAATGTATGCACATTATCTAAGCAAGTTCGGGACGTGGTTGTATCCCCCCTTTATCTCCCATCCCCCTTTGTCCTATTTACCCGCCCAACCTATAGAGTTCACACTTAGGTATCTACTATTTTGAAGGGGTAACTCTTGCAACTAAATTTTCGAAAGTTTTTTTTTACTTGTAGCTCGGTATATGGTAACACTCCGCCTCATGTAAAGCTAGTATCTCTACAGGGAGTAGTCGTCTCCGCTATGCCGGCCTGAGGAGACCAGTATGCACCATTAAAAAATGGTTAAAAACAAATATAGGCTAGGCTACTTCAAAAAGTATTGCCCTGAAATCATATGGCAATCGATTAGGATTTAATTTTAATTATTTGGTAATATATTTTATATAAAAATAAATAATTTATAGTAAATAAAAAAAAAATTGTTCGCTGTCATATTTCAATAAATATTGTAATTAGATGCGACAACAACGTCAATTGCAGCAATCGCGGCAAAATAAACGCGATAATATGTCGCATAATCTACATAGTTTAAACATTAAATTATGAAAAAAAATAGAACATACTAATATTTAAGTATATATAATAAGAAATATTTTCAATTAAATGAATAAATAATTCTAGTAACAAGAATATCGTCATTTCTAAGTCACGTGCTCCATCGAATTTGGGAACTAATGAGAGCACCTAACTGCTACGAGTTCGTACATGTAGGTAAAATAATTCATTTCCCGAGCTTTCAGATGTTCAAAGATCTTGCATCCTGAAGCCTGAAGCATACATCGAGATTAGTTTCACAATTACGAAAATGTTCGCAGAAACACTTCCAACTGAATGGTGAAATAATAATATTACTTGTGCATAATTTATTAAATGATGACTTCATTCTTAATATTTATTTGTTTATAATAATTATTTTAATAAAATAACGTAACTTTATTTCCAGCGGTCTACAGTCTAGCGGCAGGACGCGTGAACTCATTATCAACATGACCCGTGTTCAAACATCGCTAAATTCTCACCCGTACCAATTCATCTATGTTCTAAATAGGATATATCTTGGATGATGAGGAGATGGTGAGATATAGAGGTATAATTAATAGTCCTTGAAATAAAGTTGTTTGTGACTGAATAGAAGTGTAAATAAATACGGCGATATAATGGCAATAAATAATAAACATAAATATTTTGGCGTTAAATTAACATAGGCTTCCGCAAAAAATAAATAAATTGAAGAGTGTAATAAAAAAATTCAAGATTGCTTTCTCAACGCCCTCAATAGATTAATGAACTAATTAAGGAAGCGGAAAAATTCGACATTTACAGTCTGTCTCGACGACTAAGATGGGGGAAGGAGAGGCAAAAAGATTCACTTTTCGTTCTTGAGGTAGGTCCGGATCAATTTTTACGTCAGTTTTCTTTTTTAAACAACGACACGGCTGGAATTGGTTGCGCAATCGGCTTACTAAAAAGTCTCGAGTAAAGTTTGATAATTTTAACATCTCCATTTCATTTTATCAATAATGTATAAGATATTCAAGATAAAAATATGCAAGAAATAAATTTTGTTTCGGATTATTTTTATATAGTAAAGTACACATAATAAAATTACATTAGTAGATTATGGAGGTCTACGATGGTGGACGTCACAGTCGCTCTGCAATATTAATTCACTAATTTGTAAAATGTATTTAAGTAAGTTTCAATTTTCATAATGTATACCATACTGTTATTATAATTATGTGTTTACCTGACGCTCAGCTAAAGTGCGGTTCATGATAGATAACTTCAACGAAATGAGGCTAGGAGAAACGTGGCTATTTCCAATCCGATAGATTAGACTAGACTAATAACCATTTTCAATCTGCGTACCACTATTTAAATTTATCTCAAAATGGATTCCAGTAAAAAATATTGAAGAGCGTAATAAATTCTCGTAATCATTTGTTAAAATAAAAACAAAAGAATGAATGGAAATCACGTAACAATGATACTTTGAGAGCGGGGCGCCACCGACGAGCAAATCATAATGAATATTTTATTTTATCATCTGAGCGCGCCAACTTCCCCCCACCACCCTTAGACGACGCAACCATGAACTTGACACCGCGAAAAATTAGTTCACTGGAAGAAAGTGAACTTTACTTCCTACAGACTTTGCACTTTTTAAGCGTTTCAGACTTGCTAGCCACGAACAAAAGAAGTCTGAGGAGTTTCCCAACCGAGAAAATTCTGAAAAAACTTTTCCTTATTTATTATGGTTAAATTAACATATAAAGTAATAAATTAATGCTTTTGGTCTCTTTTGTACTTTTAGTTTGACTTATTAAAGATGGTATTTTACAAATTGCGCGTACTCGAATAGTTATCAAGATTTATAATTTATTTATATTTTATATAGTTTTACATTTTACATAAGTACGTCTAAATTTTCTATTATGCTAAAGTTGACTCAAAGCGGTAATTTTTTTACAAATAAAAGCACTCTTACAGTTCAAAATAAATTATAGGTACACTCGAAAAGCACCGCAATAGCCGTCATAGTCGGCAACTTGTAAATTAACATACTTTGCTCAAAGCCGCGAACTAACAGAAGCACTTGTATGAAAAAAAATCGCACATTTTACGCATTCATAATGTTGTATGAGGCCAATTAAAAAGGTACAGCGCGTGGGTTCGCGAGTGGCTGTGTAATTCCGCTACTCTCCACTAGGTACCGCTTTGAGTTTTATCAGAGTAGCTTTTTTGTATGGTATTTTCATTTTTTAATGAGGACGGGATTGGAGGCCTGAATGAGGCGGATTGCAAACCGTTCAAGTCTTTTCGAGACGCGCCTTTGTGAGTACGATAAGCTTACCGCATACGAGCCCTAGTTAGCAGAGGCGTGCACTACGCACAAAGGGCCCACCACTACGCTAGGTATGAAAACAACATGAAATTTTAACGTAGAATTTTTATTAATAGTTATTTAAAAGAAATAACTTTTTTAACTCCATGATATTATATTAAACATTTTAATAATAAACACCCAAGTATATTTCATCAGATATGTACCTTGTCTGAAAGGATTCTTGTTGGAATTTTGTACTATTAAGGAATGCCTACCCACATAGATTTTCTTCATATCATAGCCAGAAATAAAAACGCGATGTTTAAACTGTAATCAGCGTCATCTATGTTTGAGTAGCTAGTTCTAAAAATTGCTAACAGATGGCGCATGCAAAAAATTTCTTAGCAATAATTTTAGAAGAAGAGCGCCGTAAAATCTTAATAGACCTATTAGAAGTTTTAAAATACTTTTATTAAAGTCTTTAATTTAAATAGCGTGTACCACGATTTTAATGAATAAATATAATCTATAACTATAACGAAAGATAACGAATTATTGAGGATTTTTCTTTAGCCAGACTATTGTGCTAAAACCACTTCAAGCACTTTCGCTTCAATCACGTCTATTACTCGTCTCATGTACAACGTGCATGACGTTGAGGGTGTTTTTTTATTTATTTTAGCACGTCATATGACCTCACACCGCCTGATGTTAAGCTAGAGTACGATCTATGAACGGAGGCGACTGATGTCAGAGAAGGGGATCCGCAGAAGTCACATCCGTTATACCGGCTTTGTAAGATGCCTCTTCACACTGCGCTTAAACATCTCACCTTTTTTGTGCGAGTTTCGAGTTCAACTCTAACCAAGTTCTTTCAGAATTATTATAATTTTTGCCGGCGCCGATTAGCAAACCGCCTGGCAATCAGTCTGCATTTTTTACAACACCAGAGAACAGATCACCCAGTTACAGGTTGGTGTCGGTAAAGGCTGGCCGAGGATGAGCCGGTCTCTATCATAAAAATTACGCAAAAACGACATAAAAATGAATTGTCAAAACTTCAAAACAGTCAGAAGTCAAGCAAGTCAGAAACGGACCGTGTAATTATAAATTAGAAAATCAACTAAAATGTAAAATTTGTAGTATCTATTAACATTTTGGTTTCAAAAATACTATTTATTTTTCAAAAATGATTAGATGGAGGAGTTGGAAGCTTTTAACTTTACTCTTTATTATATTATTAAGTGATAGTCTTGCAGCTGAAGATGACATGTATGTGTATTTTTTACTTTAATCTCTTTCACATAAAGGGTAAGCAGAACTTCTGCTTTAGTTTATATCTCCGTGACCAAGATGGCTGCGAAGTTTTCTAAGCGTGTCGGGTCAAATTAATCAAAATAAGTATTAGCCGTAAAAGTAAGCTTTACCAGCGGCCGTGGTCTACTGGTAGAACAAGTGAACTCACGATCGACGAGACCCCGAGTTCAAAACCCACTGAATTCTGACCGGTACCAATGTAACTATGTTATATGTTCTTTAGTCGCTTAGTGACTATGGTATGGTATGCCCTGGGGCAGTAGCAACTCTACCTGTTGTTTAGCTATAGTGCGGTAAATGAATGAAAACAACTGCTACTACAGTTGCCCCCGCTATACCGGCTTGAGAAAACAAATGTGCATTGACTCGTCAACTTCTTGATCTTAAACGCGACTAGGTGACTCCACTTGAAAGCTATACTTTTGATTTGACTTAGACTTGACAGTTTTGAGTGACGAATGAATGAATGGTGTCTGATTAGTTTTTGGGTTAATTATTTTCAGAGATGACGATATAGATGACACTGAAAATACAGGAAACGCCGATGAGAACGATCGGGATGACAACGATGGTTCATCAGGTGACGGTGGTGAAGAGGTTGTAACTCCAACCAGAATTACAAGCAGTACTATCAGGATGTATCCATTGGAATGTTACGTTTGTGTTTACAAATCTGATATTCCATTGTACGCATGTTTAGATCCTTCGCAACAAAAGTGAGTAGTACTTCCTTACAATATTACTTAACATATTACTGTGAAAGTGACTTTGTTTGTTACTTTTTCCAAGCCCAAACCGCCCAAACCGAACAGGTTTCAATGAAAGTCAAGGGAATAAATTTTATTGGGGAACGACATAGGTGGGCTACCTTCGGTTAAAAAATTGAATGGAATATTATTATTAAATAATTGTTGCGTAATTATAGTCTGTTTATTGAGGAAGGTTTCCATAACACTTTAATTGTATTGTATTGTATTGTATTAAATATTTGCATAAGTGAAGTGGAGAGTTACAGGCAAACTGATGATGGTTATATTAGCCCAGTCTGCCGTCCTGGGGTAGTAACACCATTTTCAAGTGTAACACCCTTGCAGTGACCTAGTCGGGATCCAGCTTGGAAGTAGCTGGGTGTAACGAGAGGTGTGTGCTCTGTTAATATATGGTGCACATTCCTCTCCAAAAGCCGGTATAGTGGAGTTGACTGTGTCTTGCAAACATTTCTCTGAAGTAGCAGTTATTGCCGCTCATGAATTCTAGCTTAATTTTAGACGGAGTGTGGTCGGTCACTTCTCGAGCTACATAAAAAATAAGTTTAAAATTTAATAATTTTTTTTAGTGTTATTGTAACAACATGTCCGAATATAGAAGATAAATGTTTTACGACATTTATGAGTTATAATCGCAGTGGTAATAATGTTGAAATGATTGTTAGAAATTGTCATTCTGCATGCGTGAATTCAGCGAATACTACTTGTTGTAGCGTTAGTATTTCTTTATTTAAATCAAATTTGTTACTAAAATAAACAATTTATTTATCTGTGGCAGCTTTTGTCCACATACAAGCTTAACATCAGGCGTATTGTGTTCACATAGCTGACTACCATAAAAATAATTTCCTGAAAATTTCCTTTATATAAATGTAAGAGTACGTTTCCTCGTTTTTTTGTAAATGTTGAAATTACTAAAAAAAGCTATTTACGATTTTACCCAAATCTGCCCAAGTGCTGTTACTGAACATTAGAAATTAACGCTTTTTTGGATTATATATATTATAATGCCTATGGCATGCCTAAAAATAATAATAAATAGTTATTAAATAGTAATTATAGTTATTTTTTTCTCCATTTTATTTAGGGACTTTTAACCCAGAACAGTTACGCCAGTCCTGTCATTTTATTATTTATAATATATTATATTTTCAATTTATTAATTTAAAAAAAATAATTTAACATACAACTATCACTTAAATCTAACTTTATATTTATATCGTGTAGTTATAGTTATATAATTTCAAATTTCAGGAATCAAAATGCAACGATGAAGCATTTCCTCGACCCCAAAGGAAATTTTTAAGAAACGACGCGTTGATAAACCATACAAATAAAGGAACGAACAAAGTATTAACACCAACAATGTTATATTTTGTAACAATTTTACTAATATTACAAACTATAGCAAGAGTTGCATTTTTCTAACATAACAAAATAACTTTATTAATTTTTAAATAAGTGACGTAAAAATATATTTTTGTGATGTCTTTTTAAATACTTGTTTGTTTTTATTTAACTTTTTATCGATATTTTTCTAATTAATTTCTAATGGAATATTAAAGAGCTAGACTTGTTTATTATTAAATTATGATGAAATATGAATAAAAAAATTAATTAACACACACCCAACACTCCGAGAAGAGGTGGGGGTCGAACCCCACGGCCTTCTCTATGAGCTCGAATGCTCTGGCCACTGAGCAACAACCATCGTGGCAAGCAACAAGCGCCTATGTCGAAATTCTCCATTCTATTTTTCCATCGAAAGATCTTAATTTTTACAAAATTAAGCTTCGAAGCTTGTCGACACTTTACGGTTGATTGAAACTAGTGAAACTAGGACGGTGGACTGAGTTAATAACCATCGTTACCATCTACATCGAGTGCACATTCCTCTCGCTATACCAGGCTACTTTCAAACTGCTCCCGAAACGCGACAACGTCACTTCACGGGTGTTACATTCGAAAGTGGTGGTACTGCCCCAGGCTAGCAGACTGGGTAAATAACTATCATCAGTCTGCTTATCACTCTTTCTCTAATTATTAAAAGCGCATGCTAATGAATTAAAAGTAATTGAAATAAAAAAAATATTTGAATAAAAAAAAAGGAACAAATCCCAATCGGCTGTAGTGTTGGAAATATTTTGAATACCAATAGAAATATATAGCTATTTTGAAGTTTGGACCCTTCTAAACAACCCTCATTGTGAGGGTGATGAAGAGTTAAGAAGTCGGTCAGTTCACTTGTTTTCCCTCTTAACCTCTCACACATTTGAGGGAAATTGTCTGGAAGGGTCGAGAATTTATATCGAAATACACTCGCAACTAAGATTAGGGGAACGCTTATGAATTTATGTTCAATTGCAATGGTCGGAATTTGAAACTCACTATTATCTTATTATTATTGTTTGCTATGTCGGTGAAGGATATAGGAAAGGTCTGACCGAGAATTCTACAATTTAGTAGAACGTCAATTAACCAGAATTTAAACAACACAGTTTTAAAGTTCATAATGAAATTTATAAGTTACTATCGAACGGAATATCTTTTAAATTAGCGAATCTCTATTTTAGCAGATTTTCCTAATAGAATAGCGTGTTGCAATAGTTTTGTGTGTTAGTGTAATTGGATGGGTGAATATCCGGACCGGACTTGTGGTGATTTTTATAGGGGTCGTGTTAAACTGGTGAGGATTGAATTGATTGGACATATGGACTTAGTTTACTGATTTTTATGAGTTAGGGCGTTTCTGTTTTTCGACAAATTTATAATGTACAAAAAATGTAAGGAGTAGGTACTATTACACTGAAGAAGCAATGGCACGAGATAAAATTTAACACCTGGGTGTTATTTTGGGAAAAGAAATGACAATAAGCTTAGTGAAGGCACGTGATCGATCATGTAATTTCGCACGCACCATCGGTCACTAGATTTGCACAAAATCTTTTATTTGTAGTGATGTGAAATATCGACTGATTGTATCGATTATTTATCTGCATAAAACTTCTACTTCTATAGTTATTTTGAATAACGTGTTATAAAAGTGATGTTACAAATAAAATCGAAAATGTCGATAAGAAATTTCATCAACAACACTACGCATTATAATATCGATGATCAATGATCCACGGGTATTTAGATCAATAAAAATATGCAAAGTCATTCCACCTCTATTGTAAACAGTGACGTGGTCTTTAATGACCGTTTAGAGAAGACCCCAAAATGTTGTATTTCTTATTTAAATTGTACAAAAATCCGTATGACGGCTGTTTGCTCGTGATTGAAAAATGCGAACTCATAACGAACTTTGTTACTCTCTATGAAACAAAAAAAATTGCGGACCTCTGATCGAGAGTATGGTCCAAGAGCAAAGACTAACAACGAGGGTACGAGACCCATTCATATAAATATGTTTCAGTACATTGATATGACTAATCGGAATTCCTCGCGGATGTTGCCCGGCGCGTTGACCGTGGACGAACAAACAGACAAACATATCATTCGGGTTTGGGTATTTGTGTCCGCGAATTTTTTTTTGCATTTGGCAATTATCCAGCTTGGGATGTCCAGTTAAAGAATAAATTGCAGGACTTAGTTATTGCATGTGTATTGTGTATTTATGTTACAAAGTTTGTTAGCGTTACTCGTTTTAAAATAATGAGAGAATAATAATTGGTCTTTTTTTTATTGAAACTGGACATAATATGAGTAGATATGTATGTATGAGTATGTCTCTGCCTATCCCTGTGGGAAAAAGGCGTGACAATTGTATTGTATTGTATTGAGTATCGTATGACCACGCTCTAGGAATAAGCGGTCCATAAACTGAGACAACTGCTATCACAGAAATATATCTGCAGACAGAAGTCGCCCCACTATGTCAACTTAAAGAGAGGAATGTATATCGTCCACGTTGATAGCGTACACTCTTCTCGTTATATTTATTACTAATGCTGGCTTTGGTCTCTAATACCAGGAAATACGTATTAAAGAAACAATTAATCTGAATACCCGGAACAAAAAAAGTCAATATTTAGTTTGTGTTATAATAGGAACTTTTATGCCTACCTTCTACTAGAAAATAATGAGCGGAAAAAGGGGTTTTGCCTTCCACTAAGAAAGAGAGAGCGGTTTCTATGAAGTTTACCATTGCGAGCTCAACGTAGTCATTAAGGAGCCCGCTCCGCTCGCGAGAGATGATGAGAGGAGGGCATGTTTGAATAATTCTCGATTGAATCTCAATTGAATCTCCTACATTATGATGTTAATCAGCATACATTGAACTCGATTCAAATTTTCAAAACGACGAATACTCACGCATTTGATTTCGTGAGATTAACGTATGCGTAAATAGCATAGAGTACGTAGGCACTATTAAATAATAATAAGTTTTGAAGACTTTTCCGAAGTCTATGTAAAAAACTATTCACTTTAAAATTATGAAATTTAATACGAGTTTATTGTAATATGACCATTTGTAAAGCTAAACAAACTAGTAGGAAAGGGCAGCGTTGTGCTTTGATAAATTCACTTATCTCGCTCTTCGTTTCAAACTAAGACCAAGTTTTTCAACTTACAATCCTACTACCACCCGCTTTGTAATTTAAAGCGGATATAATTATGTGGAGAGAAACTATTTTTAATGTTATTTTTAATAATATTAATAATACTTTGTATTAAAAAAGCTAAATTAAATTGTATAGAGATCAACCGCGATTTTGTATAATCTCGAATCGATTACAATAAACGAAATATTGGGCTACTCAGAACGAACGAATTCTTATCAAATTGAAATATCCGGTAGTGCGAAAATGCAATCCGATTAGGATTTTAAACGATTTCACCGTCAAATCACCATGTAAATTTTTTTGTCGGTATCAGTAGTCCCTAGGATCACTCAAAAGCTTTCGAAACGTCGTCTGATTAAATTAAACAAGAATCTTGTATTCAGTTAAACATGAGTGTATACCATGTAGCAGGTTCAGAGATGGTAGTCTGGATGAATCGCAAACGCGTTCCAAGACACTCTCCACTATGCGTCGAGTGAAACACCGTGGGACTAAAGTCGGTATGCCAGCACTAGAATGGAGTACGACATAATTTGTATTTATTAATTTTAAAGACTAAATAATAATTTAAAAAATAAAATGAACCTTATCCGTATAATCCAAGCGTTGTTAAAGCGGACACTCTACACAGGGAATGGTTAAATCAGTCTGAAAGTTGAACTTTAATTCGCATCTCCACACGACAGGAGACATAGGGGTCTGATTGAAAAGTTTGAACAGTGCAAACTTTACTTTAAAACACTTAGTGAAGTCCGCAAAACCTTTAGATATTGACTGGACTTTTTATTGTTGAACAAAAGTTTGTACCTCGTAGTCAGAGTTTATTTTATTATAATATTGGTATATAATATTTATTTTAAAATTTTATGCGACTTACTATCGTGTTTATTTTTTTACAATAATTGAGAGAAACAAGACCTCAGTTACGCCCCGATCGTGATGGTTGAAAACGTCGGATTATATTAAACGAAATAAATGCGTTATGTGATAGTAAGACGCATAAAATAATATACTTAGGTATATTTAGGTTTAAATATATTATTATAATTATAAAATGTACGAGCTATAGAAAATCGTATGGTTCACAAAATATGTGTTGAATTTATAGCTAACTCAGTAGTTTAGTTTCCACCAGTAGCCAAGAGGACTCTTGATATCATATTTTTAGGTTGCAATGGGATAAGTCCCACATTAAACATCAAAAGTATTTGCACCAGAAGGCCCATTAAAGTTACTTTAACTATTACTTTTACGGCGACGACGTAACTGTTAAACGTCTGCATTTACTCCACATGTGTTGCAATATCATGTAAATTCATATTGTTATCGTTAAGGGTGGCTGATCCCGAAAAAATAATAGAAAAACATATTTGGCTTTTCATACATTTGACGTTATGTCATGGTTTGACGATTACTTTAACTTTAAACAGCCAAGATTCGCTGGTTACGGTTAGCGTTGAAGTTAACGTCAAAAATGACAGGCGCTACGATGGTGCAACTCGTGTGGAGTAAATGTAAGCCATAATGTAAACGTAACGGTTAAAGTAACTTTAACGGGCTTTCTGGTGCAAACGGACCTTCGAGTTTTTATTTATCAATCTTAATATTATGAAAACCTTCAAATAGTAGGAAGGTGTGTTTATTTTAGAGTTATTTGTCATAATACTATGTCATAGTAATTACAGAGTTTGTGTAACATGAGACAAAGCACTTATTGATTAGCATACAAAATAGATTTGCATGCTTGCATTAATTAGTTTATTTCAAATCTTGTATTAGATATTTGTTTATAAGAGCTCATGCTTGGATAATTACTATACTACTCCTAAAGTTAATATACAGTTAGGTCTTTAAGCCCACCATTCACAGAGGCAACTCATATAATTACGCTTGCGTATGTGTTTATGAAGAAAGAGTACGCGGCACATAATAATTATAATTTGTATCATCACTACATAGTATAAAACAATGTTAATATTAGAAATGGCTGCATTGATATTAATTTGGTTTTTTTATAATAATGCGAGGAATAATGAGGAAGAAGTAGGTATACAGTTTTGAGGGATAGTAGGAGCGACTTCTTTAAAATTGTTTTTAAATTAAACAAGGGTTATGTTAAAAGACTTCAAACAATTACACCGTTTAAAAAGCTATCAAGTGCAGTTAACCCTTCGGCCACCACTACAACCTTAACACAAGCCGAGGCCGATATTAAAACATTATTCAACGCGTCCATTACCATAATAAATGTTAATAAAGTCAACGCACATGCCCATTACAGTGTCGTAAATCTTCGACGGGCATTGCTATTGGTTTTTAGCTTGGGCCTCTATCAATTACGAACTGGCTCTATGGACCACGAATGGTGCAGTTTACGTAAATAAAAGTATGCTCTATTTTCAGAATGATTTACGTTTTTGTTTTGTTTTGTTTTATATGAAATAGCTGCCATAAGACTCAAACACTAATAAATTAGTTAAATAAACGAATTTGCTCATTTGACTTTAAATACAATGCTTATTTATATCTATCATAGGCGTCGTGAGACCTAAGGTACACTGGTTCCAGCTGAGATTTTTCTACAGATTTCATATTTGTAACAGGATTTAAATATTCCAGCTGTATAGATAGCTTAATGACCAGAAGCCGTACTCATAGCGGAGGATATAAGTTTGATTCCGACCTTAATTGGGACCGTTGTGTGTGTGTGTTAATTTTTTAATTAAATTTAATAATATTTTCTTATAGATATTTAATAAAATCAGACGACCTGCGACGTAGAAAAAGATAAAACGAATTTTAAAATCACGCAATCATTTTACCTGAAAATACTCATAGTGACAAACGACTTTATCGTGGATTAAGTAGAGCATACAGTATAACCAGAATGTCTGTATCGGGCGTACATAATCGTTCGGGCCAAAGGAGTGCGCCCACGTGCTTTTGTCCTCCAGGATTGTCTTAAGGACCTCACGCCTAATATTATGCTCAACTTAAATATTCATCAATGCTCGTGACAACAGTTCCTTAAAAATTACCTAAGATTACACAATTTATTATTAATTTTAATAAATTTAAAATTAAAAGCTATAGACATAGCTTGTAGTAACTCAGATTTTTCTTTAGATCTTTTCATTGTTCTTAAAAATATTACATAATAAGGATGATTGGAAGGATGATTACAAGATTTAATTCATGTCATTTTTGTGATTTACTGTTTTTTTTCTATAGTAGTCCAGAAAGTGAACACATTATTACGTCAAGTTATGCATGTTAGACAATTGCTTCCACAGAGAAATGGTTAGACAACAGTCGCTCCCACCATACCGGCTTGAGGAGACAAATATGTACCGTAACAGTACATGCTCTCGTTATACCTGGTTCTTTATAAGCTGATTAAGAAATGAGAACGGGGGTTAGGTTAAAATTGATGGTGCTACCTAAGGACAGCAGACTGGGCTCTATCTATCTAACTATCATATCTTTTAACGCGTACCAACTTAACGAGTCAAAATTATGAGTAAAATGCAAATCACGTCACGTCACATTACGTGTTTAGTTCTCGATTTTCTCCAATTTTTTTTTGGTTGAAATAAATAAGATTGCGTATTCCCATCTCCCCTTATAAAAGGTTCTCACGTTATATTCTATATTCGTGTTGATGAAGACCTTTACTAAAAGTATACAGTTTGTACTTGATGGCCTCAGGGAAGTAATTTCTTATTAAGGCATCAAACATGATTCTTGCTCATGTATTACTGAGAATGTTATGCCAAATACGTAAACTATAGTTTAATTAAACAATTTTTGTGTATTGATTAATAAAATTCACTATTAAAATTATAGCAATTATTAAAAAAAAAAGAAGTATGTTAATGGATAATGCTCGTTTGTCTCCTCGAGCCGGCATAGCATAGTAAACTACCATAAAAATCAATAAATTATAGCAACATGGTTATAATTAATATTGTTTTGTTTTTGCATCTATTACTTATTTAACCCTTACGATGTGTATGGGCACAAAAAATAATTACCTATTTTTTTTCTTTCAAATATTAAGTTTATAAAAAGAGAAATTTATTACATATTTATCAAGTAATAAAGATTTTGCACCATTATCTCGGGAACGTTCAATATCTTGTATAGGTCAAGCGGCCAGCATACAGTCTAGCTAAATGTCACCGTCCCACCTTAGAAATGCCATAGGAATACCAGAAGGTCCCCCATAAACTCAGCTCTGACTGGGAGAGGTTATCGGAAAAATTATGACATGCAACTTGACATTTGATGTTTTGCGAATTCTTAGATAGAATACGTGCATTTTGTAATGGCTTCTCTAGACCATCGTGGGCCAATGTTCGATGCCCTTTGATGACTTATCGATGGGTGTACATTACTCACATATTTAACTCACGACTCTATCACAAGGGTAAACATAATTCTACTCAAATAAATTATATATCTTTCTTTACACTTTTTTATAAATTCACAAACAAAACTCTTAATAATATAGCATAATATAATCGCAAACAATGTGTGAAACAACACGATCCAAAACAGAAAGGCGTATCAAATCGGTTACCATTACATATTTACAACGCACGCTAAATTATAACACTAATGCAACATATAATTTACGTTTACAGCAACCATCTCGCTGGGTCTGCACGTTGCGGTCGCGACTACTTCGAGCCATCTTCTGCAGTAAAGGTCACTACTCTGACCGATAACGACTATAGCCTTCCAAAGCTTGAATCTAGGCCCGGGTCGAAGGGGCCCCGATCATTGCATTAAAGGGTTATAGGGAGTTCTCGGTACATTTAATACGTTCTAATGGCTTGCTTATTTTGACAGATTTACATTTATTATGTAAAATAAATTCTTATCAATATGAGTTGAAAAATATCAGGCATTGAATTTACCATTTTGCCTACTCCATTTGGGAATAGAGTAATGCAAAGTACCTTGTATTCAAATAGTATTATTCAATAAACTAAATACCGGCAATAAATCCTCATAGAAGGCTATCTGTGATGGTTTAATCTGATCCAGAATAGCTTGACCTAACCGGAAAACACAGTTGGGTCCCATACATCCCATTGTATTGGTGGTATTCAAATCGATGCCCGTAGATGGACTACGGATGCACCACGCAATTTGTGTTAAATTATGTTTTGACGCTTTTATACATAAACATGGAAAGTATTGCAAAGTTGGTCCTATATATTTTTAAGACTGTTACTTGCACGCTAAATGGCTTAACCGATTTGGATAGCGTGTTATATACAAATTAGTGAAAAAGGATTACTATGTATATCTTAGATCGGAAATAGCTACCTACCTACCTGATGATACATTGTGCATCTTTAAGTAATAGAAGTATAGTGTTGTTCGTTACCATGAATTTCTGGTGAGTGAAATAGCAGGAATAGTGCGAGCTAATTAATAAGGTTGTATTAATGTCGCGGGTCAATTACTCGTAAAACGTGTATACATTCATTTTAATATAATTATAACAGAAATAAAGTAAAATCAAGTGATTTAAATATATAAATATTAACGAAATGTTATTTAACAATGATAATCTTCCTAACCATTGTGTTCAAATTATTCAAATAAAGCTGCGGTCAGCTCTCTCTTATTATTTCACTATAGGAATAAATAATATATAGGCGATTGTTTGTGAGGGGACGAAATAAGGAAATGACGCGCAGATTGAGGAATAGCGTAAAAGATTTATTGCATGGTTAAGATTTCAAAAACGTTTCTGGTTCGTGTAATCTTCGATTTGCGGAATAAAGGTGTTGGGAACATTCGTGCATGTAAAACTCAGCTATACAAATATAATACACATTTGAAAATTACCTTTATTCTTATCGGATTACGGTTCTAAATATTTTTTAAAAGTGTATAATCAGTAATGCTCCTGTCCGCACGTATTTACTTGTTGCTCCTAAGAGCTTGTAGATTTTATTGGCTTTTTAGGATTTGAATTGGCGTCGTATTGTCGTAAATCGTAAATATGTTGTTCTCACTTTTCCTACGTAGTTGGTAAACATGATTTCTCTATTTGTTATTGAACTAACATAATCATAATATGAAAATGTACTTACAATAAAATACATATGTGTTTAATATAAATCCAAGCAAACTAATCGTCTTATAACAAAACAATAATAAACACATCAATAATTTCTAACTGTAGTTTGAATTTCCTAGTGATCTCTTTGCTATACTGATGGTAATGAATCTAAGAAGAAATAGCGACGGTAACATACGGCATAATTGTTCCCGGACTGACGCAAATCTAAGGCTATAGGTCAACCGAGATCCATAACTCTTAGGTATAAGATAACTTTATATTTTGCGACACAAATTCTAAAACTAACCACAGACTAATATCATTCCATATAGTTGCGACTTTAAACTTGCAGTATCGAAAATATTGTTTAAAGAAATTATTTTAGTTTGTATAATGTATGGATACAAAAACGCCGCGGCGCCACCACACGTTTGAAATAAACTGGAAGGGTCATTTGAGGGTTAAGGTCAGTAAAGGGTCAAACTGAGTCTAGGGTCAATGCTGTAACATTGTCATGTAGATTCGCACTGACTCGTCTTTTGTCGCTGCCTTTTGTTATGAAAACTATTATAATAATAACTTAAAGTTTATTTATTACTAAGTAATTCTTCTATTTTTCTTTGTTAAAATTATTCATATTAGTTTACAATAATGACATAGGTTTTTTATGCAAATAACAAGGTTTGTTATTTTGAATTTGAATTTTGATTTTTTTCAAAAAAGTTGACTTTTGGAACGAAATAAAAATTGTAGTATCGCTCGGTCTAAGAATTTCACACTTTAACGTCATTATAAAATTAATATGCAAAAAGGGGTACAGAACTTTAGATATATTTAATACTATTTAAAGTAAAATTACTATATTGTTTCGGGTTGAGAAAATTTTCTGCAGACAGCAATCGCCTCTGCTATGCTAGCTTAAGATCAATGAGCACCATCGGGTTGACATTATACACTCCGCTCGTTATACCTGACTACTTCCACGTGACGGATATTAAACTTTAAAGTTCCTAAAAAAAACCGTTCCTGGGGATGGCAGACTGGGCTAATAACCATCATCAGTCTGTCTACCACTGCGTTCTACGAAACTGAACCTTCCCAGCTATATTTTTCCTCCCTTACAACTTTTAAGCGCAGTGTGAAGAGGCATTTCATTAGGTCGGCATAGCGGACACGACAGATCTCTCTCTGCTTCTTCTTATGGATAGAACTCGTCATATGCCGCGCAATAATAAATAAAAAAGTTAAGATTTCATGTTATGAGTGTTTACTTATTTAGACATACAAATATATACCTACCCACATATACCTACACACAGTATGAGGTCGGAAGTAACTGTCTTTCATCAAGTACATCTCCAGTGATGTCGTGTCAGGGCATGTGAACATTGATTATGATCAAGTCTGCGCAAACGCACGTCGCCAACTCGCGATCTGACCGTTCTGATTGCCGCCACAATGACTTACTTAGGTTGTTTTTCTTTTACGTTTTCGCTTTAATAATTGTGTTTATTATTTTTTATATATTATATTTGTCTTTAGTAAATTATTTTTTAAAATAAATGTGATCTAGAAGCAAAGATTTCTTGCAATTACAACTTTCTTTTACTCGTCTTATGTTGGTCTATAAAAGGACGATTGATTGATTTAGACCTATTAATTTTAACCTATTAACCTATTTATTATAACCGTTTTAATAAAAAAAAAATAATCGCCTACGTAAATGCTGATTTTTATTTTAGAAGACCACCAAACCAATTGTATTGATTGTACTGTGTTAAGCGTGGCACCTACTCCAAAAATGTGGTAGGTATGTAAACAATTTTGTTCATAATAACTTTGTGTGCAGATACCTATTCTTGTTAAAAATTATTTTTCACGTTTAGTGCCTTGTGCCTATTGAATTAATTTTTTTAAGGGTTTTTATATTATATATATAATCCCCTAGTTTAAGTAGCAGACCGAGCTTAGTTTGTTGCTAGGTAAAATTATTTAAATCGTATTTTTTTATATGAGAATAAAATTACATCGAATACTAGGAGTAAATACAAATTAGTGTTTGCTTTTAAAGTCATATAAGAGCTAATCAGGTGTACGTGCTGTTCTGAAGATGGCCTATCTCCAGGATTCCCATGGTCGAGTTATAAATGACCGCGACGACGAGGTCACTGATGTTCATTTAGATGGTCAACGAAGACGCTGCTACATGAATGCAATAATAGAAAAATAATTATTTATTTATATAAACAATTTTAGTCCATTATTATATTTATAAGGAAAGTTATATAGAGCGGCCGTGGTATAGCGGTAAGACGCGTGAACTCACGATCGATGAGACCCGTGTTCGAACCTCGCTAATTCTGACCTGCACCAATGTAACTTTGTTATATGTACTTTGGTCGCTCAGTGCCTATAGGCACGGTCAAAGAGTGGTAGGCAGACTGATGATGGTTATTTGTCCAGTCTGCCGTCCTGGGGTAGTACCACCACTTTCGGATGAAACACCCGTGAAGTGACCTTGTCGCGTCGGGATTCGGGAATAGTTTGAAAGTAGCCAGGTATAAAAGAGGAGTGTGCACTGTCAATCTAGATGGTACATACTCGTCTCCTCAAGCCGGCATAGTGGAGGCGACTGCTGCCCGCACAGGTTTCTCTGTAGTAGCAGTTGTTTCCATTCATGGATCGCACTCTAGCTTTACATCAGGCGGAGTGTTGTCACATGCCGAGCTACAATAATAAAAAAAAATTCATTTTCACGCCCAAAAAGTGTCTGTCCCTAATTAAGTAGTTATAAAATTATAAGTATTAAATATATATTGCATACGCTGTTTAAGTAAATTGTAAATATACGTATATTTAAGCTTTTATGGATAACTAAGTGTAGATATTTTCTTAGATCGATGTTCTGTGTCTGAGGACAGTTCGTGCGTGCCCGGAAGTCACCGCCCACGGGAGAGGATAATCCGTTTAAACACTTATCTTTCAGGTTATTTGTTAACATAAAAGGTGATAATTTTATGTTTAAATAAACTTCTAAATACTATTAGAACCTTTTTCACTGTAATTTCAACTTTTAATTAGGTTTTTTAAATATACATACATACATAAATATACAGTCACCTCCGTTCATGGACCGCACTCTAGCTTAACATCAGGCGGAGTGCGGTCATATGACGTGCTAAAATAAAAAAAAAAATAAAAAATAAAAAAAGGTTTGAAGGAATGTCTTTTTTTATTGTAGCTCGGCATGTGACAACACTCCACCCGGTGTAAAGCTAGAGTACGGTCCATGAATGTAAACAACTGCTAGTAGAAACCTGTGCGGGCAGCAGTCGTCTCCACTATGTCGGCTTGAGGAGACGAGTATGTACATCATCAGTACACACACTCTTCGTTATACCTGGCTACTTTCAAACTATTCCCGAAACGCGACAAGGTCATTACGCGGTTACCTTCGAAAGTGGTGGTACTACGCCAGGACGGTAGATTGGACAAATAACCATCATCAGTCTGCCTACCACTCTTTAATGTATGTTTGATTATTTATTTAATGAATGTAAATTTGATTTACGGTTTTAAATAAATCTTGACTTTGGGAGACATTAGAGTCATAGGAAATAATTATTTTGTAACTTTATAACTTATTTTATTGCAATTTCATTTCAAAGAAAAATGTTCTATTACGAAGTCACTTTTTATAATTTAAATATAATGAAAATACACGATTGAGATGAATGTAATACGAAAAATAAATTAGAATAAACTAATGGGCAAGTTAAGTAAATTAATAGAAGATTAAATAATTCTAATACAAATAATGACTCACAGCCTATAGCTATTAGTTTATGAGCACTAAAACACTAAATGTCCTATTACAACTCATTGGAAGTGCGCAGAATGATAAATTTGAAGATTACTTCAATATCTCACCAACCTACCTTATTGTGACTCACAAAATATTACAAAATATGATGATGTTCTAATACAGTGGCTCCCAAATAAATAAATTACACACATTTTTTTTAATTTGCTGAACGTATGTGAAGGGCTCGTCCAGCCATCTAAGTGCGTTAGATGACTGCAGACTTTTTTTTATTGTAGCTCGGCATGTGACAACGCTCCGCCTGATGTAAAGCTAGAGTGCGGTCCATGAATGGAAACAACTGCTACTACAAAGAAACCTGTGCGGGTAGCAGTCGCCTCCACTATGCCGGCTTCAGGAGACGAGCATGTACCATCTTAGATTGACAGTGCACACTCCTCTCGTTATACCTGACTACTTTCAAACTATTCCCGAAACGCGACAGTCACTTCACGGGTGTTACATTCGAAAGTGGTGGTACTACCCCAGGACGGCAGACTGGACAAATAACTATCATCAGTCTGCCTACCACTCTTTAATAGTGCCTATGGGCACTGAGCGACCAAAGTACATATAACAAAGTTACATTGGTACCGGTCAGAATTAGCGAGATTTGAACACGGATCTCATCGATCGTGAGTTCACGCGTCTTACCGCTAGACCACGGCCGCTCTAAACTGCACACTTTTTTGGTAGCAGTTGTCTCCGCTCACGGACTGCGCGTTAGTTCAAGCGCTACGATAAATTAATATGCAAATATTTTCAAATTAAAAATACCTGTAAGTATATTAGAGCTTGTAGTTTGAGAACTTCTGCATTGAACTTAGAATAAAATTGTGTGTGAAATATTAATAGAAAGCGAAATAAGTACTAGAATGGTAGTAGGCGTATTGTATAACTTTAAAATAATTGTACGAGTAGATTGTTCTAATATCTATGTTTAGTAGGTCATTAGGATTTTATTAGCAATTTTGATATTTTTAAATTGTATATTTTATGCATGAGGTTCATTATTAAAACTAAAGAGTGGTAGGCAGACTGATGATGGTTATTAGTCCAGTCTGTTCTGGGGTAGTGCCACCACTTTCGAATGTAACACCCGTGAAGCGACCTTGTCGCATTTCGGGAATAGTTTGAAAGTAGCCAGGTATAAGAGAGGAGTGTGCACTGACAATCTGGATGGTACATGCGTCGTCTCTTCAAGTCGGCATAGTGGACGCGACTGCTGCCTGTAAAGATTTCTCTGTAGTAGCAGTTGTATCCATTTATTTTTCCATTCATTCATTCGACCGCACTCTAGCTTTACATCAGGCGGAGTGTTGTCACATGCCGAGCTACAATAAAAAAAAAAATTAAAATTGACTTTAATAGTCTGACAATCCACGAGCAATACTTTTTTTTGTTTAATAATAATTAATTAATAATAATAAATAATTTAATATTATTGTATGGTACATATATCATTCCGATAGATGCTTTTTGTATGGTTGGTTTTGTATGGCGAACTTAACCCAATAATACGTTGTGTTTATCGTTGCATAATTTATAAAATATACGAATAAATAATTGTTTTATTCAAATTAGCGATGTAGTACCATTTATGATTAATTAGCGTGAAATGGGACCTACTTAAGTCTAGCAGGGACACACTGTCTGGTCGTACCGAGTCGTACGTGTGACCTATACTTAACTGACGAAAGTAAACAATTTATTTATTTTTCCATTCATAGACCGCACTCTACCATTACATCGGGTGAGGTGTTGTCACATGCCGAGCTACAATAAAAAAAAATATATTGGCCGAAATTTGAAAGTAGCATTCCTGAAATGTGACTTTAAGGTGTTTCACTACTTACACTGAAAAGAGTAATAAAAAATAACTGTTATGTTAAAGTATAACCTACGTATATTCAATGTTTTTTTTGTTCTACGTTGGTTATAGACTGGTCATAATGTAAGGACGCGTAAACGCAGGGTGGGCGCGGTATATTGAAATACAATGGTTCGACCACCACGCATAATAAACGTATTCGCCTCTGCCCACGCGCATGAATTCATTAGCTTGTGATTAACTCGTTGCTTGTAGGCGATGCGAGCTCTGACCTAAAGCAATTTGTTTCGATATTATAATTCCAAGATCTAAATAGTTACACAAAAAGAAAATCGGAGACGATATCCTTGAGAAAGCTGGGCTGCCTAGTGCCGATATCAGTCAGGTTTGTATGAAGAGAATTGTAGATGTGAGAGAAGCTGACATCCCCTGCGAAGACGCCGTGGTCGGAACCTCGGCTCGAGCTCCGGAGGCGGGAAGCAGAATTAAGTCCCTGACTGCTAACTGTTCCTCCCTGTCTCCATAGTCTAGTGGCGGCGAATATGGGGATTTATCCGACGTCCTAAAGACTGAGGCGTTCGGCGAGTTGAGTGTTTCGAATCGCCGTTCCTGGGGCTCGGTCCGCCACCTTGGACCTCCGCAGGGCGGATTTAGTCAGTATGCCAGGTTGGAGAGTCCGACATAACCCTGGTAACCTTCCCCAAGGGCCAGGATAAAGGATTTCCCCACGTAAAAAAAGGGAGTTGTGTCAGGATCGTGGCAAGTGGCGTTCCGTTGTCTCTGCCTATCCTAGTGGAGAAAAGGCATTACAATTGTTCTTGTTGCTGCAGTAGATAAATGAATCGTATGAGAGGTAATTGTTAATTATTTCACTTAAATTAATTTAGAAAAAAATAAAGATAACATAGGTAACTTCGACAGGATCACGAAAAGGGCAAATGGTGGAATAATAGTCAGAACATGCACGCGCATCTGATTTTGTTGTTGTGTGCATGTCGATTTTTTCTATTCAATTTTCATCATAATTTAATAAATAAATAACAACATTTTTTTACGCTAAAAATAAAAATATCTACCTGGTAATTATTATTATTATTTTCATATTGCAGCGACATGTGACCAGATGGTAAGCACAGTGGAGGTCCATGACTGGAGACCGCGCCACACGCGACGGTGGCCTCAGTCGCCGTCACTATGCTGGCCCAAGTATTTAAAACTAGATATTTATTTATTAATATTTCCATTAATAGTGTAATAAAAAATTAGCGTTGTAGTTGTGCTAGTTATGTTTGCGGTACATATTCTCAGGACGTTAAGAGTCTTAGGTTGCCAGGTCGCGCGTGAGTGGACGCACGCCTGATCTCTGCCTGTGAGCACATTTGTCTTCTCTCATCCCCGTCTACACGAACATGTTAAATGGAATAGCATTACGTGTTTTTGTAACTAATTAATTTTTATAACGCATTAGCTGTTGCTCGCAACTTTGTTCGCGTATTATTGGTATTATCCCTAAGGAACTGTGCCAGTGGTTTCAACCACATTAAGGCATTGTTTCGACCTTACAGTGCGTAAAATAAAAAAATAAAAACTTATTCTTTTAACTCCCACCATTCTTTAAATCATTACTAAAACATTTATTATGATTAGGAATTAATAAATATTTATTAAAAGTAATATTCTACAAGTTCACTTTCACTAGATCGTAGCTAAGAAGTACATATAAACATTGTCAGGTATGCCAAAGATGAGTAATTTAATGAACACGTGTTTATTGAAAATTACTGTTTATTTAACGCCCGACGCGGCTACGAGTACGAACGCTTACATTAAATCAATCAATGCCAATAGAAAATACCCAAGTTTTTTTATTGTAGCTCGACATATAATGTTAAGCTGGAGTGCGGTTCATGAATAGAAACAACCTCCACTCGCCTCCACTATGCCGGCTTGAGGAGACCTGGCTACTTTGAAACTGACCCGTAAAAGGCTACAGGGTAACTTCACGGGTGTTACATTCAAAAGTGGTGGTACTACTCCAGGACAACAGACTGGGCTAATAACCATCATCAATATGCCTACCACTATAGTGCATGTTTTTTTTATGCTTATTTTCGAATGTGTGAACCAGCTGGTGACGTCACCATCACTTCTCTTGGTATACTTAAAGTATGGACTGAATTAATATTTTGCATTAGCTATAATCGGTGGTCTGGTTTACCTCATAAATAAAACGTCGTGATGTTACGTTGAGCGGTAAAGTGCGAATACTTATTACAGTCCTACTGATTGATAACTGCGCAGGAGTTTCTCGTCGTTTGCTACTATACTCGTAACTCTGATACAGGTTTAATTAAACTACTTTAGTTTGCTTTACATTCGTTTTATTACACCTTGAAGTTAGAATGAGGTCCATATTTGCAGGCAGTAGTTGTCTCCGTTATACCGGAGGAGATATGAAATGAAATGAAATGAAATGAAAATCCTTTATTAACGTAGGCATGGACTTGGCATGCACTTGTTCATCGTCAGAATCTACTTTGGCTTCGGAAAGGCATATGACGAGAAGACAGCCATAAGAAACTCGTCAATTATAGCCTGTGTTTATAATAACATAAAAAAAAAACTGAATTATAAATCCAGAAAAAAAAAAAAAATATATATATTATAGCGTGCTATATCCCCTAACCTTGTTTCTTTTCATCTTATTTGGTTTTTCATGTTCATATCCTAATGTCATCATCATGTTTTATATGTTTTCTCGAGTTTTACACATCACATCATTTGGGACTTATCACCAGGTTGTGGGGCATAATTTTACTATACTTTTCCTGGCATTATTTACAATTTTTACACAAAATTACTATGTTATTTTTCACTTTTTCTATATTTTTTTTGTATCTGACAATGTTGACGATTAGTTTTTTTAATTTCATTTTCACCTAGATTTTAAACATTTTCTTCCAAAATTACCTTACAAACCTCATTAATTCAAGAAGATATTGTTCCATTTCGAAATACTGACATTCCATGACACATTCATTCAAATCAAATTTTCAAATCTAAAAAGGGCTATAAAAAACGACCCATTCTCTTCATCGTGATCAATCCTCCGTCATCAGTTCTCTGGATCAGTTCTCCGTGATCATTTCTCCGGCTAAAAATCACTAACAATGAAGCTCTGCACCTAAAGGTCTTTTCCCGGGGCCACTACACCCCGGGAACTGCAAAAGAAGACCTCTAAACTCTGTAACAAGTCTGATTCATCAACGTGAGACCTCCGACGCCGCTGTTCGCTATACCCAAGAGTGCTGCAAGACGAGACAAGAAGATGGGGTCATCTCTGAAGTCTGTACGCGCCTGCCCATGTGCTGCTCCCAACCGTCCTTCGGGTTCCTGCACGTCCTGCACCCTGCGAGGAGTTCCGCTGACGAGGATAGCGGTCTCCGACGCGGGAACGCCGCCGACCCACGCCCTCATGCTCTCCACATCTTACGCACCGGCCCTACATACCTACACCCTCACTAGCCTGTAAGTCTGCTGATTGTAACATTTAAATTAAAATACAGTAAGCTAACCCATTCTTTTACTTAACTATCGCTTCACGATAATATATATATATATATATAATAATAATAGTTGTAACTAATTTAACAAACATAACTAAACCACAATATGGGGCTCCAAAATGAAGAAAATTATACATTAATATCATTGCAACCCACAATTCAACCACAAAGGTACCAACACATATACATTTAATAGAAAAAAAAAAAAAAAAAAAATTGAAAAAGAAAAACCCTGCAGACGAGCAGTAAGGAGAGAAGCATGCCACACGGGAGTAGACCGCCCCCACCGCAGCACCCGGTCACGAGTATCACGCCCTGTACAGCCATCACTCCCGTCAACCATAATTTAGGGAGGGGGGCGACCCGAACCAACACGCCACCACGGCATTGACGTATAAGTCAACACTACTTCCGGTGTCACACACCCCATTCCCATGCCCACCAACAGACAATCTAACTATATTAATAATAACACTTAATGATTAAATTTTAAAATCACAATGTGATTGCACAATGGTTACAAAAAATAAAATATAAGATTTTTATAATAATAATAACAATCAGACAAGATATAAAATAAATTACACAATCTTAGTTTAAACCTTTAGCAAATTAACATCTGCATTACAAGATCTCAACGAACAATTGCATTTCTTTTTACCAAACATTTCTATCGTTTATGTAATCATTAACTTTATAATAAGCCTTTTTAATCAGGGTCTGCTTTACAATTCTTTTAAAACGAGGAGTGGGGAGACCTGTCAATTCATTCGGTAATTTGTTATAGAATCTAACCCCTACGCCTATAAACGACTTGCAGGTTTTTGACAGACGAAGATAGGGTACAGCCAATTTGTCACTGTTTCTCGTTTGTCGTGTATGAATATCAGAGGTTTTTTTAAAATCATGCTTGTTCTTATGCACATAAATAATATTTTCGTAAATAAATTGTGATGCGACCGTAAGGATGTTGAACTCCTTAAACCTTTCTCTTAGTGAAGTCCGGGAGCTCAGATTGTAAATTGAACGGACTGCCCGCTTCTGCAAAATGAAAATTGATTCGATCTCAGCCGAACTGCCCCACAAAAGTATTCCATAAGACATTATACTATGAAAGTAACTAAAGTACACTAATCTGGCAGTATCTATATCAGTTAGACGCCGTATTGTTTTAACTGCATAAGCCGCTGAACTAAGTCTACTAGATAATGATGAAATATGAGGCCCCCACTGAAGTTTGGAGTCCAAGGTTATTCCCAAAAATACGGTCTCATTTACAACCACGAGATCCTCTCCGTTTAATTTGATCTTGGGACTTATTCCATTTACGTTCGGAAGAGAAAATTTAAGACATTTGGTTTTTTTTGCATTAAGTACCAAATTGTTAACCGTGAACCAACTGTGTACTCTCGAAAGAACCGAGTTTACATCGTCAAAACTAGTTTTTTTCCTATCAATTTTAAAAATTAAAGAAGTATCATCTGCAAACAAAACAACATCTAAAAGGCCACGAACTAGGTGCGGCAAGTCGTTAATATATACCAGGAACAAGAAAGGACCAAGAATTGAACCTTGTGGGACACCCATCATAACCCGAGAGCCTGAAGATGCGGCACTATTAATAGATACTCTTTGAGTCCTATCACTTAAATAAGAAGAAAGAAACCCCAAAGCCCTATCTTTAATGCCATAATGATTTAATTTTAAAAGAAGAGTTTCATGTTCTACACAATCAAATGCCTTAGATAGGTCACAGAAGATGCCAATAGCGTCGTGAGAGTCCTCCCAGGCATCAAATATATGTTTGATTAAAGCTACTCCCGCATCAGTCGTCGATCTCCCCTTGGTAAACCCGAATTGGCGATCATGTAGCAAACGATTAGAACCAAAGTGAGACAACAACTGATTTAGAATTATCTTTTCAAATATCTTACTAATTGCTGGCAGTACCGAAATTGGTCTATAATTAGTAGGATCGGACTTACAACCAGCTTTGAATAATGGAATAACCTTACTATATTTCATCAGATTGGGAAAAGTACCCGCTTCTATACATTTGTTGAAAATAACAGCTAAATAGTGTGCTATAGATTCAATAATGGAACCCAGAACTCGGACTGAGATACCCCAAAGATCTTCGGTCTTCTTCATGTTTAACGATTTAAAAGCCTTCACAATACAATTCGGAGAAACATGAGAAAATTTGAGAAGAGCATTTGAGCAAACATTCACATTAGATTTGAGAAGTAACTCAGAAGCACGAGGCGAAGATTCAAGGGATCGAGTAGTTTCAATCGGTATATTTGAGAAAAAATTTTCAAACTCGACCGCTACGTCATGATCCGATTCAATAATTCTATCCCCTTTTTGTAGACTAAAATGAGTCTCACGATGCTGCACTTTACCAGTCTCAGTATTAATTACGTTCCATATTGATTTAATTTTATTAGTAGACTGTTTTATTTTGTTGGTGATAAACATAGATTTCGCCGCAGCACAGACACGTTTAAAGATCTTTGAGTAATTCCTAACATAATTAATAAATTCAGGACTGTGATTAAATGTTTTCTCATAATAAAGATCGTACAATTTTAATCTACTTTTATGAATTCCTATTGTAGCCCAATCACTAAATTTTTTTTGACCAACCTTTTTCTTCTTGCAAGGAAATATCTTGTCAAATTCTATCTTTATTGCTCCGAATAATAATGAGTAAAGTCTATCAGGATCAATCGAATAAGGTAACGATTCTAATTTCACATCTACACAGCTCTTAAAATTTCCTAGTCGTAAATCAGTGATGGGTCTAAAGACGACGTCCTTGGTATTTCTAAAAATAAAATCGAACTATCCAGGTTGACAGTGCACACTCCTCTACCTGGCTACTTCCAAGCTGATCCCGAAACGCAACTAGGTTACACTTGAAAGTGGTGGTTTTTGATAAGAAATTAATATGAAATAAAATCTATTTATTTTATGTTAAACAAAATTTTAAAGTAAAACACGTAGGTTAAAGCTAATCCTTTCACAGTTTCCCGTCAAAAAGTTACAAAATCACAATAAATCATCCGAAGTGAGGATGATGAGCGTCACGTTTAACATATGAACATTTGACTACGATAGGCCTATTTCTATTTTCTACCTTAAGTAGTGGTAACAAGGGGTTAGTTTATTTATAACTCGAAAATTGCACAGTTTGCAGCTATTTCATCGCCAATCGCTAGTGGTGCGACCACGTAATGGATGGTCTAGGATAGTGGTGGAAATGTTTAGAGCTAATTGTTTTGGAAATAATAAAATATTTACAAGACTATTCAGCTTCGCCATATGTCAAAATTTCTATAAAAAGAAAGTCTGCATAGAATTTGGATAAACTATTAAAAATTTATAACTGGCAACCTGCAAGGAAGAGGCTAGAGCCCCCTACATTACATATTGTTAATGTCCTTAAAATTTTAAAGAGGTAATGCACCATCATCATCAAGACTGAGATCACGGAGGTATTCGGTGTTCATGGAAAAACTTTAATTATAAATTTCCGGGACCAATTAAAAATTAAAATCATTCATAGTCAAAGAGAGAATGGTAGGCAGGCCTGAGTGTAGAGAGCTTGTCACGTTTTGGGTTTATGTTTGAAGAAATATGGGTATTATGCGATAAATTTGTCCTGTTAAGCCGGAATAGTGGAGGTGATCGTTACCCACAGAAAACACTTGTCTTCGCTCGTAAACCGTACTCCAGCTTTTACATTATGCACGACGGACTGAAACTGGCTGGAAATTTTAGAATTGTAATCACTCTATATAAATTTTATTATCCAAGATTCGTGACTGAATCCGACTAATATGTGTAGGACTCCATACCGCTATCGTTCCGCAATGAAGATAGCAATGGCAGTACTATTAATTCATTGCGAGGATCCCAGTGTGAGACCGCTTACACCGCCGCCGGCCATTATCTGGCCATGCTTCGTGCTCAACGTATGCATCTCACCAACAGCGTTACTCTTCAACATTTCGAGATATGATTTATTTTATTCATTTATTAATACCTAAATAGATCTAAGCTAATTACTTGGACTACGAAAACCGTGAAAAGTACAAAACATTCAAAACATTAATGCTTGATGACGAAGTGTTCAGACGAACTACACAGTGACCTTGTTGGGTTTCGGGAATAGTTTGAAAGTAGCCAGGTATAACGAGAGAAGTGTGCACTGTCAATCTGGATGGTACGCTCGTCTCTTTAAGCCTTAAGGCATAATAGAGGCGACCGCTGCTTGTAGAGATTTCTCTGTAGTAGCAGTTGTATTCATTCATGAACCGCACTCTAGCTTTACATCAGGCGGAGTGTTGTCACATGCCGAGCTACAATAAAAAATGTTGCTTTGACTATATAATTGACTAGCACTAGCTGTTGCGCGCGACTTCGTATGCGTTTTACTTGATAAATTACGGGTTTCCCATACAAACTTTCTTTCTCTATTTCAACCCTTTCAGTTTTTTAAGCTAAATGTATTCTTCGTCATGGTGCAATCTATATCATCTTGTTTTTTTTTAAATATCGCTTTAGTTATAAAAAGGTAATAAACATACAGATTACTTTCATATTAGTATCCTACGGTAATGATATATTTCTATAATATATTTGGTCTCAATTAAAAGTATATGTCAATGAAATACGTTACCAATTCTAAATCAATATGAAATTGTAAACAAAACAGTTACAAAAGTTCTGGATTGCGTCGCGGAAGTGTTGGATGCTCTCCTACTGTAAGCACGGTGCAGCTAACTGATAAAGAGGTTCACACGTTGAGTAGGTGCGTTTAGAATGCACTAGTTTTCTGTTGGAACTTAAGTATATTGTTTGCAGAATCTTCGTAATTACCTTGCGTGTGTGTGCATTGCTTTGTAACTGCGATTATTACGTTTGCCTACTTCTAATTTAATATTTATTACATTTAAAAAGTTTTTTTTTAATTCAGATAAATTGTAGGGGACGTATTTCTTATCAGTTTTTCAAATTAGTTAATTAAAAAGTTAAAATTATAAACTTATACGTTTATACATTTAAAACGGACGGCTTATTAATTTCTTATTATTATTAACATTCTTTAGCGAAATAAAAATAAAGAAACTTATATTTTTAACATCAAAGAGTGGTAGGCAGACTAACGATGGTAATTAGCCCAATATTGTAATACCACCAGTTTTAGGTATAGATGTAGTCGCGTTTTGAGATCAGACTGGAAGCAGCTGACGTATAGGTTGCCTGGAAGAAATTGCTGCTCAGTAATAAGCTCGCCTATCGTGTTTGTTTTTTTTTTTGTTAAATATATCATTTGTTTAATTCTATAGTTTATTATTATTAAGCAAGCATAACGGAGACGACTGCTACCTGCTTTCTCCGGGGTAACATTTGAGTCACAATGTGATCACATGTAGAGCTACTATAGAAATATATTTAATAACAACTCACTCACCGTATACAAATTAACTTTCGAATAGGATGGGATATACTATGTAGTTATATATACAAAACCCGAATAGCTTTCAAAACAGTAAAAGCTTTGACCATATCTGCAAAGCGAAGCAAAAAGAGGTGCAGATACACGTAATTGGGTGCCTTTGCGCACGATTCTCGCAGGTTCTCGCAGTAAATTGACAGTAATAAACACATTTTGCAGTGTCAATTGATTTGTTAGTTTGTTACTGGTTAAGCCGATTTGTTTTAAGACAAGTATGTTGTTAAATATATTATAGTAGTGTATAATTTTATTTAAGTTTTCGGATGACGTAGAAAATTATTACTTTTTTTTTATTGTAGCTCGGCTGCGGTTCATGAATGGAAACAACTGCTACTACAAATGGTCGCTCAGTGCCTATAGGCACTATTAAAGAGTGGTAGGCAGACTGATGATGGTTATTTGTCCAGTCTGCCGTCCTGGGGTAGTACCACCTCTTTCGAATGTAACACCCGTGAAGTGACTTTGTCGCGTTTCGGGAATAGTTTGAAAGTAGCTAGGTATAACGAGAGGAGGTGCACTGTCAATCTAAGATGGTACATGCTCGTCTGCCCAAGCCGGCATAGTGGAGGCGACAGGTTTCTCTGTAGTAGCAGTTGTTTCCATTCATGAACCGTACTCTAGCTTTACATCAGGCGGAGTGTTGTCACATGCCGAGCTACAATAAAAAAAAAATTAAAAAATTTCTACAGATAGCAGTGACTGCTGCTGTGCCTTCTTGAGGAGATGAGTGTGCACCATCCAAATTGAGAGTGCATACTCCTCTCGTTATACCTGGCTACAAGGTTACCTCATGGGTATTACATTCAAAAGTAGTGGTACTAGGATGGTACACTAGGCTTATCATTCTGCCTAGTCCTTATTTTTGTAAGTAAATTATATGTAATAATATACATATATGAGTTTAGTTGAGTAAATGAGATTAAAGCCTATGACGTCACCTGATACGTATTCAAGAAAGGTAAAGGTACCAAAAATCGAGGCAATCTAGTCAATTGACAGTTTGGCACGAAATCATGGGAACACAGGTCCGTAGTGTCACGATCTAACATATTTGTTGGCAAATATATCACACGATTTGGACTTTTAATACAAATGTCTTAAATAATAACAATTATATCTATTTAATACACGTTTTGCATAAACGTGGAGATCGGAATTTGGTCTCGTTTCGCATTTAAACCCAATATTAAAAGTTGCTTTCTAACTGTCGTATTTCTTAACATTATAGAGTTAGACGCTTCCTCTATAGTTCTGTAAGATTTTTTAATAGTATAAACGTAGTCTGACTCGACACAAGCAGAAACAAGTGAAATCTCTCCACACAGCAGTCACATCCACTATGCCGGCTTGAGAAACTAATGTGCACCATCCAGTTTAACAGGCCCTCTTGTTACACCAGACTATTTCCAAACTGATTCAGAAATACTAATACCACTTCACAAGTTTGTTGTAATTGAAAGATGGCAGATTGGGCTAATAACCATCAAGGATTTAGCCCAAATTGAATTTACTACACGTAAAACGAAATACTTATATTCGTCTAATCTCACAATTACCTACACACTTGACCTCACATTTTACCTCTAATAAAATTCACACACGTAATTGAGTGAGCTTCTAACGGAATAATTGATATATGAAAGGAATGAGGAATTGTGTATTAATATGCACTAAGTACACGGGAATCAACAATAATAGTGTGATCAAAGAACAATAACTGGACAGGTCGTGATAATGTATGGTAGCTTTCTCAGCGGGCGCCGATCGTTCCTAGTTCTTGCTCTCCATCGGGTATTGTCTAAGCTTTTCCTCGTGAAAAACTTTGATATGAACTGGTGGCTGGTTTTACCATTTTTCTTTAAACTTTAGTAACATTAGATTACATATATTAAGGTCACCGTTTCAAAATTGTTTCAGACGTGGGCTCGCAACTAAGCATACTCGTGTTCAAATCTCCGGAAAGACTTTGGTCGCTCACACTAAGGACGCAGTATTTTTAACTGTAAATTCCCTAAGATAAATTATTTAAAATAAAGCACATTAATTTGAAATCAATTTTTTTTATGTCGAAAATTAGTTAATTTCGAGTATTACAAATAAAATAAACTAAGTTTAATGTGTATCATAATAACGGGCACAAATACGTAGGTTCATAATATAATTGTGGTTCGACGCACACTCTTTCAACCGAAAAAAAGCATCATCGGGGCCATTGTTTACTTGAATTTCCCACATTTCGCCATTTTCCGTTATGCTTGCTTCCTCATCGGTCGATAAAAAATATATTAATTGCCACATCTTCTGTGATCATATGAGTATTTCGCAAAGTAACGTTGGCTTTCGTTGTGTTTTTGTTGCATTCAGGAAAAGATTGAGATTGCCTCGAGTTAAGTAATGGCGCGCCAATGTGACTAATGATGTTTATGTATTACTCTTTTTTAACTGCAGTTTGATAATATTATCCGAGCAAACTTTCTTAACGTTTCTGTTTAATTTAACTGATGTATTTATTATGAAGTGAAACTATCAAATTTCTAATATTAGTTGGAGGCGATCCTGCAGTCGTGTCTAAAGCAAAACGTCGAATGGTTTCACATGAGAACCCCCACATACCTATCCGTCAAGTAACTACTTAAACATTTGCATAAGTCACGTCTCACGATTTACCCGACTAACAGTTTAATAATGTCCGCATAGTGACCCGACTCACCCTGGGTTAAAATACGGGCACGCGGACGATCGGCTATATTTTCCTTTCCGCCATGCATCGCCAGAAAATCGTGGCTTCTTCGTTGGAAATAAAACGCGAGTCCATCTTCGAGGGGCATCTCAACCGTGGATGCGCTATTTTAGCCTTCACTTTCATAAAGACTTAATGAGAAAATTACATTACATAAATATAGACTCTATAACACGCTTATTAAAGTCTATATTGACTTGCGATTTATCTGCGGTTATGTTTAATGTAATAAAGTTTCGGTTGGTAATGTCATGGGAAGAGCTCAATGAACGACCGGGTTTGTGGACAGCTCATGGACTGCTGTTTAGGATATTATTTATTTGTTTCACTTAATATGGTAGTTATTTTTTATTATAGTTTTAATGAAAAATAATAGGTTATTTCATTTTGTTGTTTGATTTTTAAAATTTATTTATTTTATAACAATAGTTATTAATCTACATTATTTCGATTAATCTACGTTTTGTGCGTTTATTAAATAAATAAATATGGTATTTTAATTTGCTAACAAAAGTGTAAGCAGCTATTAAAATTTTCCTACGATTTTCTCCTTTCCCGTAGGAAGTATGGTTGATCTACTGGCCCACTGACATCTATACTAATAAAATAAATGTAAAAGGAACTATGTCCGTTTCTTACCTTTTCACGCCTAAACCGCTGAACAGATTTCGATAAAATTTGATAACAGAATAGATTACATCATAAGGCTACATTTTGTTAAAAAAAAATGAAGTGTGTGTAATCGCGTCTGAAAGCTTTGATGTCACACAGCTTTAAATTGTTATTCTTTACTAAAAAAACAACTCTACTAATAATTCCAATCATATAATTTGTTTTTTGTTGTTAGTATATTTGGCTTCACCCGGTATGTCAGGGCGTATCCCATTTTCGAAATAGCACGCGCATCACAAAATTCCTCCATAAATCAATCTACAATGCAATGCCATAAAGTGTTGAATTGTATGGAACAATTATTACCTTTAACCTTATTTTGGCATTTGGATGTGTCGTAAACCGTCCTCGCCGCATACTTCTGTTTCATCTGTCAAGGAATTTGTTAGTACAAATGTATCTTTAAGTTAGTATAGTTTAATATTAGCGATATTAGCGAGATTTATCTGGAAAAAGTTTGTATAAAAGTGCTGTGTCATTCAATACTCCGCCTACTGCTAAGCCTTCGACTTCTCTCGTTACACCTGGGTACTTTTTTAAATAGTAGCTCGGCATATAGAGTGCGGTCCATGAACGAAAATGATTATTCCTCAGAGAAATTTATAGAGATAACAGTCATCCCACCGGCTTGAGGAGACAAATGTGCATCATCCAGACTGAATCTGCACACACCTCTTGCTAATTTCGACAGTCTCCACCAAGACGGCAGACTGGGCTAATAAACTTCCAAGCTAATCTCAAAATGCGACCAAGTCACTTGAAATTGTAGTACTCCGAGACGAGAGGCTGGGCTACTAGCTTGTTAAAAAGTGGAGATAGCCTCGAAAGGGGGCGCACTAGAAGATTTTTGATCAGACTGGTGAACTACTCGCAAGCTGCTGCCTACAGCGCCTCCATGTGTGGATGAGGCGAAAGTCGTTGGCGTTTCGCAATCTAGACAGATATCCTGTAAAAAGACAGCAATCTCTTTGACTATATGTTACTCTACGTTAAATACTTATTTAATTTTTTAATTTTACTCGTTAATACGTTACTCTACTTCTATGTTGAATTTTGTACTGGAATTTCCTATTACGTTAACAATTTAAGAAAAAAATCGCCTTGACGATGTTTTATCTGATACATCCTGATTTAGTTAAATCTTATGCAAGTCAGAGCAACACCTATCTCTTAGCGGCATCAAAACAAAGTCTCAGCTTCTCGACCTTTTATAGTTTTAAATATTCAATATTGCGAGAGTTCAATATACACGTAGTAATAAATATAATTGTTTATTGCTTATTGTGATTTCTCTGCCTGTCAATCATTTCACTTTCAAACATTCTGTGATCTATATTGTGGACATTCTATTGCTAAATAATAATAATGTTTATTATACTATGAAAATGTATAATCTTTTAACACTTTCCAAAATTTCTATACCTATATATGTGGGTATATGTAAATAGGATATCGTATACATGCACCATAAAGAGTTCACTCGTATAAGCGACCCTGCTAGCGAAGACCCGTGTTTAAGCTTGATACTTTGGTCGCTGAATGATTACGACGGGTATTTAAAAACAATATAACAAGTATACAAACTATAAAACAGTGTTCGTTCAATAAATGTCTTTTTAAATTAAAACACAAAACAAATTAAATAAATGGTTCATTACTGCATAATATTATCCTGACACTCAGCGGTATTTGTCAATGGTCCTCGCTTTAGTCCGGGGCGGTCCGCATAATGCCAAACGTGATCGATGGGATGGCCAATCCTTGCGCAATAGTTGTCGTCTCGTTAGCGCGTTCTGCACCAGTGCATGATCGTGTCCTACGACTAACCCGTCAAACGGTATCAACCTGTGAACTATATTTTCAACTATTTCATGATGAAATAAGTTATGATGGTAGAAGCTATTAGTAAAGATGATTTTGTTATTAAAAAAATTGGACACTTCTTTTTTAAATAACTATGTGTAACAAAAAAAAAGCTAATAAATAATTTTATAACGTAAGATTTAGCTTAGTCTGTCGGTCTGGAGTAGTACCATGATTTACAAGTTAACTTATGTAAAGGAATCGACTTGCAGTAGCCGCATATAACTCCCTGTCAATGGATAGTGATCGTCTCTTCAAGCCGTAATATGCCGAGCTACTATAAAAATACATTACAATAAAGAAGTCATATTAATTTTATACATACCTACTTGGCGATCAGAACTGCGCGGTAGATTCGTGTGTGAAGGGTCGTGATGGTCCGTCAGTGGGCCGCTCCCACGGCACGGAGCTCCTGCTGACACTCCGAGCTTGAAACAGCTATATTACACCTCAACATAATTTACTGTTTATATGTAAAGTGAGCTTTTTGCGGTGAAAACATTGTAAACGATATGTAAAGAAATATTCACGATTCTTTTCTGGAACAATCCCTGTGGTCCAATAGTAAATGCTTACATGTATTAATATTTATTCATATGTAAAATAGAGTTTTAGCTGTAATATAATTCATTTTATAGTGACTTCTTAGGTTTTGCGCTTTTAATCTGATTAATTTTAATCCGACGCGGTTGGAAGCTCTGCAGTAATTTTGAAGTCTTTCCATGACCATGATGGTGGCAAACGTTAGACCAAATTATTTAAATCAAACGCGAATATTATATTGAGTAAATTCTATAGCTTAAAATCTTATTAGAATTGAATTTTAATTCGAAAAAATCGATTTTTTCATGTATTGCTTAGAAATTATTAAATTAATGTCATAAATAGGTGTTACATATCAGTATAACTGGAACGTGGTATGGTGGAAGCTACGGATAGGTAGAACTGGAACAGTGTTTTTGGATTGACTCGGATCGAAACAGAGTTAAATTTTGAGCCGCCATAGTGGAGGCGACTGCACAGGTTTCTCTGTAGTAGTAGTTGTTTCCATTCATGGACCGCAGCTTTACATCAGGCGGAGTGTTGTCACATGCCGAGCTACAATAAAAAAAAAATTAGAAATGTATTATATAGAAATGGAAGTGGAATAGAAACGCTTCCTAATTTTTTTAGAATTATTTTAGATTAATAGATTTACATAACAAATAACAAAACCGTGCGAAAGTAACCAATCTTTTCTAATGATTCTATAGTTACCAATATCATAAGTTAGTTGCATTTTGTATCTATTTAGGTAGAAGCTTCGTTCAGCGTGAGAGAAGTCCGTCTGTCCATCACGACTTCCCCACACGATCTTTCGCTTCACCGCTTTGTTATGTCATTGTATATGCCTTCGCGAAATTTATCACGGTCATAATTGTGTGTTCCTCTATAGGGAAATGCAGCTAGTTTCTATGTGTGGTAGTGAACTTTTGTTTACTAATTTTTTTTAGTACGATATTTATTGAATTATATTTCTTATTCCCATTCCATCGTAGGACTCTTTTATGTAGACAACGGTTCTCTGAGAACCAAAAGAAAAATACTATCCGACATCTAATCATCTATCCGAAACGAAATGAAACGAAGTTTGCCACAAGAAACTCGTCAATTATACATAAAATAATTAACAAAAAAAAAACAAAGAAAAAATAAATCCATTATAATAAGGATGTTTATATTATTTTGGTGTAACATGTAATCGACAGTGTTTGCTAATAACAAAATCTTCGTACACCTGTGTGGTCTGATAGAAGTGAATTTATTAAAATGATAATAATAACATTTACTTGTAGTATGTTACTCCAGTACTTATCTATTTGTCAAAGTGTTAATAAGTATGAATAAATAAAATTGATCCTTAAGTTCAAAGTAGTAAGGTACGTTTTATTATTGTAAAACTTTCATGAATTCTATAAGAGGTTATACACAATTCGTGACCAACTCTTTTGCAATTATGATCTTTTATTCCTTGATAAGGAACAATAAATCTTTTGTCTTTAAGTTAAGGTTTAGATTAGGAAAAGTTATTTTTGAAAGTTACGACGTTTTGATTGTAAGGTCTAGTGTAAGTTTAAAGATGTTCTTACTGACCTATAAAGAAGTTTTCGTTTGCATTTCTAATTTGCGGAAATATTTTTTGATGGTATTTTGTAACTTTTTGGAAAAATCTTTCTAATATTGTTTTTTTTTATATCTTAAAATGAAATAGATGGTAATGGAATTATTTATTTTATTATTAATTTTAAATGCTGGATTTGTTATTATTAAATTAAGATTATTTATGGGTAAAAAACAACGCACACAAATTGAACTCGCGTCCTCCACAATGCAATGTTAAATATAGAAGATTCCAATAATCTTTAAAAATAATAATTAGCCGGTACCAATGTATCTCACATGTGCTTCAGTTACTCAGTGCCAATAATGCACTCACTTAGAAGGTATCTTGTGTAGGCATTACAAACAAATTTATACATTTATAATAATATACTTATATGTACAGGAGTACATTTGATAAAAAACCATCTCTCCTGTGAAACAGAGCCTTAAAAGGCAGATGTAAAATCTGTAAATTTACTTAAACTGAAAGTTTCCGCCTTTTAAAATATGATTTTAAATTATATCAACAAGAAGTAAAATAATAATTCACATCTAGCAGTTAAGAAATGGTATAATAAAACGGACAATAGATGTAAATTTAGAGTTCCGTCGGCCAATTTGGTTAAAGTTGTGGGGTTCCGCGGAACACCATAACAGGTTATCAAGAAGTCGTACATTTTCATTAGCCCGTTCCGGAGTTTAGCTGTGAAAGGTGAGGTCGAGAGATGCTACGGTACCTACATGCTGTTTCTCTTTAATTCTATTACTTGTAATATAAACATTACTGCAACTTTGATCTCTCTGGTCTCAGTGTCTACGATACAAACCTAACAAAACAAACAACTATAAAAATTAATTCAATTATTAATAATTTAATTTAACGCTTTTATAGACCTCTATAAAATTATGTAAACCTAATTAAATTATGATATAATATGATAAGAAATCGCTGCGAGCTCAAGGACAGTATTGTGACCAGAGTGGAAAGGGGTATGCTAAGGTGGTTCGGTCATTTGGAAAGGATGGATGAAAGGAGATTAACTAAAAAGATATATTGTGAAGTGGATGACAGTGTCGGAAGGGGCGCCCTAGGAAGACCTTTCTCAGTCAGATCGGTCAACTGCTGAGAAAGGGTCAGATGAAGAGCACCCTCAACCGACGTGCATGCATGAGGGGAGTAATGGATGTGGTCGAAGCGAAAGTGGTATGTAGAGAGAGGAGTCGCTGGCGCTCCATAGTTTCTACCTTATACACTCACCTTATTCCATCAAGCTAGCATAGCGGAGATGACTGCTACTGCAAACATTTTTATACTATAAAAAGTACCTGGGTATATTTAAAAAAATGTGCTCGGGTTATTACGTAAAAAAAGTTAAATTTATTTATATAAAAATGGTCCTTATTACCATTGACGCAATAGCCAGTGATAAAGTTTTGTGTAAATCGGTAAATAATAGTGATAGATTAATCGGACGCATTGATATAAGGATTAACATTGTTTCGGCTGAATTATTCCGCTTATTTGATATTAAAAGTGACCCTCGGAGTTAAATTAGGCTTTTTATCGATGGTTCAATATTAATCTTGGATAACTAGTATTAAATAAATAAATGTAGATTGTTCAATTAAGTAGGTATTCATAATTAAAGGAGAATGCCTATTTTTGGGCCCACTTGATACCCAATAGTTTGGTAACAAAACAATATTCTAAAATAATATTTTATTTTTTTATTAATTTATTTTAATTGTATCAACACATTATTTACCAATCAATAGTATTGTATATTTAATAATAGTAAGGCATTTGAAATAATAATAACCTCAAATATTGCAACAGAAAACATCTAATTACTCAATAACCCGGGTGAAAAAATTTCAACTGATTGTTAATAAGGAAGTAAATTTATTTTTCTACAAAATTAACTAAATATAATCGACAAATTCGAGAAAAAAATAGTGGGCCCATTTTTCTTAGGCGAATGGGCATTCTCCTTTTCATTATTATTAATTAATAAACAAGTCAGCATTTCATATACGAAAATTGATAAGAAGTAATCTATAAATAAAACTCTGTTTCCTATACTCTTGTATAATGTGTTCTCCTAATCCTTTAACATTGGATTAGCACCTTCTTAGGCCGGCATAGTAATGGCGACTGGAGCCACGAGCGGTTCTCGAGTCGTCAATGCTCATGAACCTCCACTGTGCTTACCACCAGGCCAGTCGAGGTCACATGTCGTGTCAAAAAAAATGTTATTAAGGAATTTTCTAAGTTGAAAACTCTAAACGTTTCAAAATAATTCACTCGTCAGTTTCTATTTACTATTGGATAAGATTTAATTATAACTTAATCTATGATTATATTATAAGATAACTGATTTTTTATTACAATTATAATTTTTCAGTATGAAAAAATTACAAATAAATAAATCATTCAATACATTTTGTTATTGTTATGATGCTTATTTATATAAAGAAAAATTAGTTTAGAAAATTAAGTAAATACGTGCGATTGGTCCAAAGTCACAGCTTAACTTCGACCCCTACACGTTTCCGCCCCACTTTGACCCCATATGACTTGGATGTCGCGATGGTTGGACTACAGATTATTTTGCCAAAATTAATTTAAGAAATATTAAACGTCTTAAACTAAAAATAGTAAAAGATCACTATTTAAAATAAATACTTTAACTACTAATAGAATTAATGGTTCATTCAGAGGTCTCGGATTCAACTTCCAGTCAATACAACTTTATATATTTGCGTAGTATTGCTATCCATACCCATAGTACTAGATATGTTTAGCTAGAGTGCGATCCATGAATGGAGGCGACTGCTGTCAGAGAATGGGATCTGCAGGCAGCAGTCGGGTCCGGCTTGACGAGATGCGGGGAAAGACGTGGCTGGGAAGGTCGTTCCACAATTTAACGGAACGACAGACAGAAATAATACAAAATCAAATCACTATTTTTCATTAAAAAATGCCAAAAAAAAAACTACATAAAAATGCGTTTATGTTGGATACTAACCATCTTGACGGATCTAATATAAACGGCCGAACAATAGGTAAGAAATATTGAGTCAATGATAAATGCACGTTTTATTTATGTTGTTTTGGTAGTTGAACAAGAATAATCAAATAAGTTATGGGCCCAGAATAACACCCAATAGGAATGCTTGAATTTTCTTATAAAATATAATTATTGCAAAAATAATATCTAATAGTAAAAAATAATAACACGATGTATAAGGATGTTCCCAGTCCCACGTGCTATAATGTAGTGCTGCGTACGCGCAGACGGACAATGTCGCACAACAATTGATCCAATAGGGTAATTGGCGGCCCTGTCCGCGAGCTGGTCGCACCATTATCGCTTTACACATTAAAACAAAATTATACTTCTCACCGATTATTTTTTATTTTACTGAATATTTAATAGTCAAGCTGTAATAAGTGTTTGAAGTTAGTTTCTTTATAGAAGTCCGATCAAGTTTTTGAATACTAAATGCGTTCGCAATTGTTATCATGCCAGCCATACCAGCTGTACGCTTGAAGACAAAAAAGTGGTGCTAATGACAGGGCACACTTCTCCCTTTACTTCCGAGTTGATATGGAACAGAATTATCACACTTTATGAGCAAACTAGGCTAATAAATTTATAATAAATAAACTCCTTAAAAAACTGTATCATAGGTACCAAAATTCATATGAGTACAATCGTTATATTAAGGCCGGGAGTTACAATAGTTACATTAAGGTTATCTCGAATACGAGACTTAGTGCCGGATTGAGGCATAGGCAACACAGGTAGTTGCCTATGGGCCGCCACCACACCACAAAAAAAAGAATAAATTAAATTAAATCGATAAAGGCTCAGTAGAAACAAAAATTTTTTTTTAAATTTTGTGTTAGCCAACTTATTTAGTTGCTCTCTTCTTTACCTTGACCTTAATAGAAACTTTCAACAGTTAACCACAAACGAAGTCTAAATCCGGCGCTGACGAGACTACTTCTGTAACTAAATATTATACCTGTAAAAATATTAAACGTACCGATAATTTTGTCTTACAGTGTAATAATGGTAGTGGGCAAACAGTGTGATCAGGACGTCCCGTTCGCGACCTAACTACCGGATCAGCTGTAGATACGCATACCGGTCTGAAATGTAACTCATCTGATTGTTTGTGGCATTACATCACTATTATGTAAGACTAATAAAATATACGGTCTATGATTTTGTATTTAATTGATAACAATTTGCATATTAAATTATAATTAAAAAGCAATAATCAAAATAAACCATATATTACCGCGAAGAATCTCTTTTTCAATTTCCATTTTTTTATTGTAATCAGTATAATTATGGCAACACTCAGCCCGATATTAAGAAACAACTGCCACCATAGAGAAATTTCTGTAGGTGGCAATTGTCTTCGCTATGCCGGCTTGAGGAGCACCATCCAGGATGTGCACTTACAAAGAAACGCGATAAGATCCCTTCACAGTCTGCCTAAAACTCTTTATTAAATATTATTTATTAAAAATATCTAGTGTGTTTATAATATCAGATAAAAAATGATCTCATGGCGGTCAAGGCGCGCTGCTCTACGCCGATGTTATATTATAATGATTTAACTGCCCACGCCTCTCATTGTCTTTGCTGGTTCATATCTTTTGGTAGTCCATTCAAATAAAACGTTTTTATTTGTAAATATTACATTTAATAATACACTCACAGACATAGAAAATAGGATGTAGGTACATGAAATTTTAATACAGGAATTTTTCGAATTAAAAATAAAATAATAGTGATAATTGAATAGAAAAAAATTAAGTTCCCACCATTATTTTATGATGATTTAATAATAAAACAAATCTAGCATTTAAAATATATAAAAATTATAATCAAAATAACCGATAGTTAAAAAGAAATATACAAACAAATATGACTATATAAAAAAAAACTCTGTTTCTGACACCAATTAGGTATTCTACATATTTATACTTTGTATTACAGGTTACAGTACTATTTATATAAAAAAGTCGTTTTAATTACGATTAATTTCAATTTTAGCTTTAATTTAACTTTAAAATATAAGTTTAATTTACATTTACAGTTAAATCTGTTAAAACAAACTATAGGTAAGATACAACAAATCTTACGACATGCATTTGACGCCTCGCTATAATAAGCTTCATTGTCGATCAACAATAAAATTTACATTTTACAAGAAGGTTAGCGGAAAAGAAAAGTTATTACATTTTAGTAATTTATTTCTCACAAAAGACGAATTACTTTCCCTATTATTATTAGCATTTTCATATATTCCTAATACAATATTAAAATTAATAGGACTGTATCAATTTCTGAACAAAACAGGTTTACAGACTGATGATGGTTATTTGTCCAGTCTGTCGTCCTGGGGCAGTACCACCACTTTCGAATGTAACACCCGTGAAGTGACCTTGTCGCGTTTCGGGAATAGTTTGAAAGTAGCCAGGTATAAGAGAGGAGTGTGCACTGTCAATCTAGATGGTACATGCTCGTCTCCTCAAGCCGGCATAGTGGAGGCGACTGCAGCCCGTAGAGATTTCTCTGTGGTAGCAGTTGTTTCCATTCATGGACCGCACTCTAGCTTTACATCAGGCGGAGTGTTGTCACATGTCGAGCTACAATTAAAAAAAAAAAACATCTCCATCTAGTAGCGGTAGCGGATGAAAGCAGAAGAAAGGAGAATGCCCATTTTTCGGCCCACTTGATACCTAATAGTTTGGTACCAAAACAATAATCTAAAATATTACCTTATTTTTTATTAATTCATTTTTATTATATCAACACATCATTTACCAATCAATAGACAATGTTTAATTGCATAAAAAACAGATATCATCAATTATTAAAGCATTTAAAATAATAATAACCTCAAATATTGCATCAGAAAACATCTAACTACTCAATAACCCGGGTGAAAAAAAATTAAAACTGATTGGTAATAAGGAAGTAGATTGATTTTTCTACAAAATTAACTTAAAATCATCGACAAACTCGAAAAAAAAAATAATGAGCCCATTTTTCTTAGGCGAATGGGCTTTCTCCATTATTGAGAGCTTAGGCTTATAAGACTGTATGATTTCCCATGTATAAAAATCCATAGGCCACTACGAAGAACGTTACGTACCCAATTAATTTATTGAATATTTAAGTTTAAAAAATTGCATAAAAAGTAATGCTCGAAAAATCTCATTTCCTAATAAACTTCCTAAATGTTTACACATCAATATATATTTAAATGAATGTTTCTTCGTTTGTTTGATTATTCAAGCGATAACAATAATATTTTACATTACAAATGTTATTGCAAATGTACATGTGGGCTGATAGATGTCTAACAACATAAAAAAAGTCTTCAACAAAATTGTAAATGAGTCACAAGACCAATCAAAATGTAATAAGATACATTTCATAACAAAAGCTCGTAGGCGTCTTCTGTAAGATAACACAAATTATTGTATGGGAACTAACATTAAAATTCAATATTGGCAATTTATAATTTATTTATCTATTTCGCATAAACACTTACTTTGGTTCATAAACGGTCATTAGATAATGTTTAGGAGTTAAAAGCGTTGGTAGTAAATAATGACAATTAGTAATAAATCAACGTTAAAATTCTATTGTAGAGAAGTTTATTATCTGAGGTTTAAAAAAATTAGTTTCAAAAAATATAATTTTTGTAATCAGAATATTAGTTGATTTTATTATTAAAATGTTGTTTAATTTACTATAATTTTAATTTATTACAAGGCGTAGTACGTAAGTATCGTAAACGCCAATTGTGGAGCAGTTTAATATAATAATAATAATATAAGGCAATTTATATCTAAAAAATAACGTGTTTTTAAACCAATTTAAATACAATTAAATCTTGAAATAACTATAGGATTGTAATAATTTTTTGGCAATAACCTAATTTTACAAATAATAATTAAAAATGCAAACGCTACTATTATTGGAATATACCCAAATAAAGCAAGTAATTTGATAAGACGTATTCGAATTACCTGTCATTATTGTTTGAATAAAAAAGGTTTTTGAATATCGAACAGCTATTGCGCGGACGCAGCTGTTTTGACCACTTTTTATATGTTTTTATTGAAAATTATAGAATTGTACCGTTAGCTTTTTTCGTTTTTTTTTTTAAATATAATTACATGATGGATGAGTAATTTTTGTTGACGTCCCATGATTAGTCATCGAATTATTAGACAAAAATTGATTGTGATTATACAGATGTCCCAAAAAAGTATCACTGACAAAACGAAGCTCTGGCAAAGTACCAATTTGGCTTGGTAACTTTTTCGTAAAAGTGTTCGGTAACATACAACAAAGACTTGTTCAAAACGTGCAATACTCCTTTAAAATGTATTATAAAAGTAGTTAATAGTGCCACGCATATTTAATATTGGTGATTTCTGTGATTAATGGCAAGAAAGAGCAAAGAGCGAGCTACAATAAAAAAAAAAAAATTCGTAATTTATTTTCAAAGTAATACTTAATACTATTTAATTTAACTCCAAAAATGTGTTTAACAGTAAGCTGACTGGAGCTGAATTTCGAAACATCCTATATCACTATTTTTTCATTCACCCATTCTAATCAGTCATATGTGATATAAAAAAACCATGCAATTGTAACCATGAATATAAAATTCAATGCAACGAGTTTTTTATCAATAAATCTTTGCGACTTATTTGTATATTGATTATAATACATTTATAAATAAACGTCTTTATATTTCAATAAACATTAGCAGATGTGTGCCGTGAGAAAGATTTTGACCATCGGCTTAAACTTTGCATACATTTTTTACTAGCCCTAACTTTAAAAAATCTCACCTATACATTTTTTCTAAAGGACACCCCTCACAAAAATTGCATATACAATTTTTTATGCTAAGAAAACGACACCCCTAAGTCTTCAAACAAAGAAGCTATTGTTGTCGGCAAGAGTAATTTATTTTTTACTTTGTATAGTCCAATTGATTGTGGGTAAATAGCCTTGGGTCATAGGTGACTGGATTATCGAACAGTTCTCAGGCAGTTTTTTGAAGATGCGTTTCTTTATCAATTTATTGCACATCTGTCTGTAACATTGTCCCTATTTAAAGATATATGCATTGTTTACATGGGAAAGTTTGTAGCTGACTATACTGAATTTCTCAATGAATATTTTAGTAACAATAGTTCACTAAGATTGGTTGGTGTAGAGAAACATATTTTATAGGTCCACCACCACCTTGTGATCTAATCGCGTTTCGGAAGTAGCTTGGAGGTAATTTAATATGGCGTATCTTCAAATCGAGGGTAATTTTGGGTTGAATGTAATCATACGCAAACAAATTGTTGTAGATGCGTATATTTAATTATAATATTCAGAACAAAAACAATGAATATTTCGCGGGCACTAGACTAAAACAAAAACGCTCATTGTCCGTACATTGTGACGTCACAGAGAGATAAGTCGCATTTACAACTACCCGCATGTGGACTCGGTGAAAGAGGACAATCGATAATGCTAAACACGTGTGTGATATCAACCGTGAACCAGTGGGTTCATTATTGTTTTTCCGCTCGCCTTTTCGTTCTGACAAGAAATTCTAATTTGATGAGCGTTACCTGTTTGGGAGCTTTTAATGTTTTGAATTTATATTTAACTTGAAACCAGTATCAATATATTTTTGTAAGCAATTTGAGAACTTACTACATATGTAGTCGTGTACTTGTATTAAATAAAGTTTTTCTCACTGTGAATTATAATTAATAAAGTAGGTAATAGTTATAGCAGTAAAATTAGCGCTGTAGCTCATTAATAAATAATCATCTGAGCACAAAAATAGTTAAGGTGATGCAGTTAACCTATTCCTGATTGTATGTGCTAACATAACCTCTAATACGTAATTATTAGCCTAATTTAATTTTTTTGTACTATACATTTATGTGTTATTTATTATTATTATTTCAAATTATTTTCAAAAGAATCACGTATGAAGTAAACCTGATTTTTTTTTGTTATTAAATAAAAAACGTATCCCCTTTGACGGATATAAAAGAAATCCTCCAATATACACATGTCTGCCCATCTTCGAAGATAACTTGAAAGGATTATCATCACGATATTGTCCTGCTACCATTCTTTACCTACGGGACTATTGTGTGGACTACGCAATTTTTTTATAACCCTTTTTTTGTGAGTGCACCTGGACGTACGTTTTTTTAAAGCGGGTATCTAAGAGACCAGATAAAGTCGGTATAAAAAATAACGTCCGTTTTATTTGATTCGCTCCAAGTGAAGTTTTATAAATGAACTAGTTTTTTGGGCGCGCTTCGCGGCGCTGAAAAAGTTATTTTTCGGGTAATTTGAACAAAAAATTTTTTTTGAAAAAACAAATTATGGATTTCGATATTAGAGGGCATTCCCTACGACTTTTGTTCCGGCACTTGTGCCCTATCTCGTTCCGTTTGCGAGATATCGGCATCGCTTCCGGTCCAGAGTCCACTTCCGGTCAAAGTCGAGGTTTTCCTAGGGTCGCGGGAACGCCCTCTACACGCCCCAAAAAGAATCACCCCTCTAACCCCCCGGCAAGTGCTTCATAATATATGTCAGTGAGTGAGTCAGTCAGTGGTAATCGAGCTGTATATAATATAATGAAATTGGGTATTTAAAAAAAAGATAGTAGGTAATATAGATGCTTAATTAGAAAATCGTCAAAAAAGTGTCTCCATTTATATTCTTTTATTTCTTGATCAGAAAGGAGCACCTTAAACGAGCGATATGCATGTATTAGGAAAGTTATGTATGTGGAGATAGTAAGAAATAAGTCTCTGACGCTTCATAGTCACTGTCTTTCCCATTAGTGATAGTGTCTTGAACTTATCGATACATAGAAAATAGTAATGGAAATATTTATTTGGACACAACTTTTTTTTCTCTTTATATAGCTTACGAATATAGTAATGTAAATTACAGTTAAAAATCAATTCATTGTACTTTAAAAAGTGCATAAATTATTAAATTAAATCACAGTTTATATTTATAACTACTTTCAGTAGGCTAACGTTATGGCCGTTAGCGTGTGTCCCCCACAGTTTATAAAAACGTCACCCTGAGATTTTTTAACCCTTCTATGCATATCCTGTGTCACTCAGGCCCAGACAATATTACAAGTCAAATTTAAATAATTTATGTGCCTTTCAAAATGTTGCCCGCAGTTCGTTAGCAAGCTTGTTTTTGCATCTGTTCCGTCAGTTTAGGGCGGTTTCAGGGTATGATGTTACTGTTAAATATAGTTACTCAAGCAATGTAAAGATACATTAGGTACAGTTTCGAATAGTATTTTTGATTATCAAGTTAATCTATTATAAATTTTTATTCTAATAAACTTTTGTTTAAGAATTTTAAAACTGTTTTTGTGAAATATTATATTTCTATCAATTATAGTCTTCAACTGCTTTAAAATAAACATGTCTGAAATCAGCAATTGCCTTCGCTTAATGATCTTCTAATTTGATAAATTATATTGCATATAATATTATCAAAAACATAAATCTAATTAAATCAAATTTACCGCTTTTCACAAAGCCCAGTTAGGTGACTCCGTTTTTTTTTTTCAATTGTTTTCAAAACCGACACTCCCTTTTATGTGTATTTTTTACTTCATATTTCACCCCCTTAGATTTTTTATAATACTTTTTTCTAATTACATTGGCTTGATTTTTGTCGTCTACTTTATATTAAATTACTGTTTTTATGAGTCATTGTTACTATTGGCCCTTATTTGAATATGGTACCTATACAAGAAAATGTGCGACTATTATCAGGGTATTTTGTTTGTTTTTTTTTTTAATGCGTAACGGATATTTTTCATTGAATTAATTTTAAATTTTGTACTTTAAAATCTAAGTAAATAATTCGAGTTACGAGTATTCAGAATCTTATTTATTGCACTGATTTAGAAAGGTTTTTTTATTATAGTGAAATTAAAAAACCTAGTTGTCCATGTTACTGTTAGTTTCACCAAATACAATAAACGATAATTTGATTCTCAATATTTCATATTATTAAAAATACTTCTTTAACAAAATTGCAAACGAGCTCATTCAATTGTAAAATCAATAAAAGATATCTCATATGTATCTACCCACAGATCTCTACCCCAAAAGGAGACTGCGTGAGAATTCTTAAAAAACACACTCGCACAAACGTGCGTTGTCATTATAAAAAACGGATGCACTTACAAAAATGATTAAACAGGCCGAATTTCATTCAACAAGTATCTGCACAATGCCATAGCGTGCACCTTGGATCTTATAGAAGATGCGGCCTTTAAAAAATGTGCATATGTTTTTTATAAACATATCCTATGCCACAGGACTCTTGGGATGTGTAAAAAAATACGAGGGGTAAATCTTGCCCCGAGCACGCCTATACCAACTGGTTCACAAACTTTTTACTTATAAAAATCTCATCTCATATTTTTTTTACTGTTCAAACTTGAATGAAATAAAATTATAGTAGTCAGGCATGTGATCACACTGCACCTGATCTTAAGCCGGAGTGCGATTCATGAGTAAAAACAACTGCCACCACAGAGTCACAAATGTCTCAAACAACAGTTGCCTTCGCTATGTCAGTCAGATGAATGTGAGCCATCCATTAATAGAGTACACTTAGGTATATTGTTATACCAGACAGGATCCAAGCTAATCCCGATACGCAACTAGGTCACGCGAGAGTTGGAAATGGCGGTGCTACTGAAAAAACCTAAAGCCTTCCTTAATAAACGAGTCATCTAATGTAAATTTTTCAAATTGGTCTCGAACGTTAAATCGCGTGTATCCAAAACAGTGTTTCATCAACTAAAATATATAGGTAAATAAAATCGCATTACCACTCAATTAGTAGGTGCTGTAGGATAGCCACACTTTGAATTAATACAGACTTCCTTAGAGACTTCTAATTATCGGATGACAGTTTTCAATGTAACCATGAAAGGATCTAGGAAGGTTTTTTTTCTCAGGTTATATTGAAAAATAGGAAGTTTAAATAAAATATATTTGTAATAAATAAGCATGGCGCACGTGACAAAAAGAAATACATAATATAAATTTTTTAAAAGTTTGAGAACATTTGATTTATTAAATAGATTCAGCATCAATAATGATAAAAACTTGTTCGAGATACGAGTTTTTAAATTTTTTTATAGCAACAAAAACGGAAGTAAACAATACACTACTTCCTGCCTTCTTATAAAAATTAATTTATGCGTGTTAATTAAATTATCTGTAAAAATTATACTGGAGTTTTTATAGATAATTATTTGTTGTCTTAGTTTTATCTATATCATAAAAATATACCTATATAAAAGGTTAGCATTTTAGTGTGTATTCTTAAAGATTAATATGACGCTAGAAAAATCTAAAATTAACTGTGAAACCAGTAAGTAGGTATAATACGTTAAAAAAATTCAGCAAAATATCTATCTATCAGACAAAAATATTTTTCCAAATTAGACTTTGTCTGATGTTAAGATGCAGACATTTATCTGTGGTAGCAATTGTTTCCGCTACTAAGAAAAAAATCTCAATGATAAATTTTGTAATGTCTTTGTACCTAAGCTTCAATTTAAAAATATGACACCACCTCATATGCGATTCGACAATCACTCAAAAATCCTGGTATCCTGTCCCCATAGTTTTTTACTAAAAGAAAACAACGTGCATTCCCACAGACATCCGTGAGTTTTTAACGGTACATTTTTTTACACTATGTTAAAAATTAACGGTGCATCTCCCCTAAAGATATATTAATTTATATTTTCAATGCACGAGGAGATGCGTTTCGCTTTTGTTTGCCAATGTCATGGTCTCCAAAAGGAAGTAAAATACCGTTTGTATTTAAAGTCAATATTTTAAATTATTTTTGTAACAATACATAATATATAGATAGAGTTGCTTCGTTTCAGCATATGAGAGTAATCATAGCCTTATTTATTAAAAAAAAATGCAGTTCCTAATGAGCAAAGAAATGGATCATTCAGTTTCTCAAATCATTCCTCAATAAACAATCTTAAATAAAAATTATCCAATATAACCTATTCTAGCTTCATAATCTACTGAATTTCCTAAAAATTAGTTTAATTGTTTGAGGGTGATCAGATATTGTACTAACTTAACATAAGACGCTATGAGTGTAAAAAAGCTTCTATAATTCATTCCTAACTAAAAAACTTTAAAAAATATAGGTGTATAAATCATGAATACAATTATTTTTTACTGACAGCCGTGTTACGAGACCTTGTTTTCATAAACAATGAAACAATAGAAAAAACTCTTCCGCAAAAATCAAACCCCAAAGGGTTCTTCAAATTAAATCGTCATTAGAAAATTCCCAAAAAAATTCGATCAAAAAAATTGTTACGCTAACGTGAGAAAATTAAACCTGATTTTTTTAAAAGCGACCGTTGCATCTCCTTACTTGATTTTTTCAAAAACGTATTTGCATATTTTTTCGCATATCCCCGTTCGGAAGATTCTAGTATATAATTAGAGGAAAAAAAATGGTAGTAAGTTTTTGGGACTCTTTTATTAAATCGGTCAGGTAAAACACGTAAGTGTTGGCATACAACAATGAACTCCGGATTTCCTCTTTCTAAGTAAAGAGCCTACGTTCGCATCACGTGCAGTTCCTGAATAGAAATCTCACGATTTTTCATGGGCGTGATTGATTTTTGAGATTGATTTGATATGCTTCTTCTTTTTAAAGGTAATAAATTACACACAAATGGATATTTAGTACCTCAATATGAATATAATAAATAAATTCAACCTAGGTCTAAATCTCATCAATCATGGGCTATACACTATTTTTAATAAATCAATTTTAAATTAGGTAAATAGTATGATTATTTTATAAAGAAAACGTCAACAATTTACCTAATTAATACCTAAATACAAACAATGCATTTATTTAAGAGTGGCAGGCAGACTAATGATTAATTATTAGCTCTGTCTGCCGTCCTGGGGTAGTACCACCACTTTTGAATGTAACGCGAAGTGATCTTGTCGCGTTTCGGAAACAGTTTGGAAGTAGCCAGGTATAACGAGAGGAATGTGCACTATCAATCTGGATGGTGCATATTCGTTTCATCAAGCTGGCATAGTAGAGGCGACTGCTGCGTGTAGAAATTTATCTGTAGTAGCAGTTGTTGTCATATGTCAAGCTACAATAAAAAAGATCCCAATGGGTGTCAGGATGAGCAATAGATAAACAAATGAGGACTTGATCCCGCACTAAAAGATTGCCATGACGACACTTGTATCAATAAGTAAATAATTAAACTAATAAAGTAAAATAAAACCGCAAATCCACTTTAAATGCAACAAAGAAGGACCATAAATTGAAAAGATTATGCAACGCCACGGCTTACGTCCTCTTCCGGGCTTAAAGCTCATAAATTTCCACGTGCAGCAAGGTGGTCTGACAAATTTGCGGTAGCCCCTTTAAAGATCCTAATTTCTGTCGCAGCTTAGAAAAGTTCCTAACAAAATATATATAGCTTCTCTTTAAGTTTATGGATTAAACTTTTATCTGTGTCAAAAAATGTAGTAGCCTTCGTTTAGAAAAAAAGATAAATGACAATCGATATTTGACTTTTGCTGTATTTAGTTTTGGACACGGATACCTTTTTTTTTATAAAAGGACCGTATACCTGTGGTCGGTAGTTATTGACCCATAATTGTTTTACAACACCACTTATCGTCGTTGTTGAAAGTTGTCACTAAATTCTACTTTTGTTATTTTATGTTTGTTTACATTTCAAGCTGTTTTTGTTTTGTTGTTAAAAGTTTTTGTCAGTTGTTACTCGCCCAGTAGGTTATTTATTGTACTTATTATGTTCGCCACTGAAGGTACTGTTTTTATTTTGATGTGTTAATATAATATTATTATAGTACCGTTATTTAATGTTTAAAGCCAAACTAAAATTACTTTTCAACCGACAGCTAGTAGAGTCCGCTTCATAATTCACAAACATGACTGCTGTGACCACAAAGTCATGCGAGCTGAGACACGCTCGGGTGACCACTCGTTGTTTGCGGTCTTCACAATTAGACAAAGCAATTTCTTGTACGCAATCTTTTGCTACTATTATAGTTGTACAGATAGCAAATAAATCTTTTTAAAATTTTATATACGATATTAAAATAATATTTATTTTTAATTTATGATAAAAATTGAATTGTGGTGGAATAATATCTATTTAATGTCAATCCAGCGGTTGGAAAGGCTGCCGATGGAAAGACAAAATAGATGAATTGTGACAAGGTCACGTGAAGCGCGAATGGCAGTGTAGTTTGGTGGAGAGAACATCCGCGCGAATAGCGGAGACGTGTGGGTTCGATCTGAAGATCGCGAACCTCAGCTCGGGCTGTTGTGTGTTCCTTAATTTTTCTATCCTATTTCAATCATATACAGAAAACTTAATGGAAAAATTATGTCTTGCTCAAACAAATAACAATCAATTAGTACATAATATTAGGTATAAATTGTTTGTAATTTTGATACACTTACATTTAATTAGGTAATAGGTAATTTAAATGTTACAATATTACCCAGTTAAAATCAGCTAACGTTGATGTATACGGGTAATTTTTTTTTTTATTTTCATTAATTTCACTGAAATATGTATTAGGTATTTAGGTATATCTTTATGTGTGTATTTAAATATTTATAATCCATATTCCTTTCTATTTAAAATATTTCTTTCCCTAATACGCCTTTTTTAGTGAAGTTGTATTGCAAATCGTACTCAAAACATTCGGTCACCGCAAAAGAACGGGAGTATCAAAATCTTAGCCGCATCATGATTTAGTGTATTCGACTAATATGAGGTTGTAACGCTGTGATTTGTTTGTCTGTGGCATCATTCAACGGTATAACACCCTGTATTGGTACTTGAAAAATATATTGCCGTGTGGTCGGTTTCTCTCGGCTTGTCGTGAGAAAACTTTGGTGTTACTATCAGGTGACTATGAGTTCTAGTTTTGTTTTAATACCCTAAACACGTATCTATGTTTATTGTAATAATGTTTATAATCCTTTGATTTAGAAAATAAATCGATTATAAATATGTACTAGCTTAACTTGTCTGGTAAAATTACAAGGTATGAGGAGACGTCCATAGAAACCAAAAAAGTTTAAAGTATTATAGTTTCTACATACCTATATAATTTTTAATAATAATATTTTTTATAGTCCTCTAGTATCAAGTGCATGACCGCCTGCTATCATAAAGAAATGTCTGCAGTGGCCTTCACTATGCCGGCTTAAAGGCTAAGGCTAGACGAGTGTGCACCGTTCAATACGGCAGTGTCTTGTTATAAACTGCTGAATTTTTTTTTGAAATTGAATGTTTTGTTTTTGTCTTATATATTTTTTAAAGTAAAAAGTATAATAGATATTTTTGTGACATAACGTTTGGTTACTGCATCTTAGATACTCGTAGCTTCCCGTAATTGTCGTCAAACGGCGCGGTGTCGAGATTATGTGGCAGAAGTATGATGAAGTCCGTAGAGTTATAACTGTGGGTACAAAAGTATGAATGTGTTTAGCAATACTTAAGTAAGGTGTAATTTTATCAAATTAAGATATTTTAGTGTAGTAGGTACTTCTAGTTTAAATCGAGGTAGTTGTGCTCTACCTGGGAGCCTACTTTAAGGTGATCTAAAACGAAGTTACAGTAAATTTTGAAAATTTTTCCTGCTCAGCACTGTGTTGTAATTCGATTGAATCTTGTACAACATGCTATGACGTATGTAGCACTCAATTTAAATTCCTGAAATAACGAATGTTCACGCATCCAATCGAACGAAAAACATGTTCTATAGTAGGTCCCCGGGCCAGTTTACTGTACCAACGTGACTGACTTCCGTTGACACCAAATGTCATTTTTTAAACTCCATTCTTTTGTGTCATAGTAGTAGCTATAAATTAATAGATGGTTTAGGACTTGTTGATGAAAATATGTGAAACTCAAACTTATTCTTATACGGGTATTAGATACTTAAACAAATTTAAAAAATAAAATTACCTAAATGATTTAAATGTTGTCACCATATTGGTTTTTTTTTTAAATAGTAATTTAGCATGTGACCACACTCTGCTTCATGTTAAGTATATTGAAGTCCGTGACCGAAAACAGTCACTTTCGATATGCCGGCTTAAGGAGACGACCTTTATTATTTATTTTTAAAAATAAAAAAGCAAAAAAAAAAGAATTGTTCTAATTAAACATTGCTTTTATTCGCTAGTTAAAAAGATATCACGCGTGTGGTCCAAACAAGGCGCATAGTCGGACTTAAGGCTAATATTTGTTTTTATATTACTTCTTGACAAGTGGAGACTGTCTATAAAGGCATGGCTCTCAATTAGAAGAGCGATAAGCGTATTTTAAACGCTCTTAACCTTTAGTAGAATTTGTAGCTTAAAAAAAAATAATTTGTGTATTATTACTTATATTGATACAGGCTTTAGGAGGATTCGATGTGCACCATCTAGGTTGAAAGTGCACCTCCTCCATACCTGGCTACTTCCAAGTTAATTTCGAAACGTGACTAAATTAACACACTTCATAGGTGTTACTCTTGAAAGTTCTATTACTACACCGGAAAGAAAGACTGTACTAACCAACATCAGTAGGCATACTCGTTTTTCAAAAGAAAAAACGCTAAGCTACCAAATGGAGGTATAATTAAAGACTTCATGGACTAAGGAGTTATTTATGAACTGGATTTTTCTGTTCAAATTTACCTACAGATCTCATATTCACGGGAAATCTTGTACAAATAATATCTCGCTATCAGATAAGAACGAAGGTAATATTGTGTGTTATTATTTTATTGTATCATCGTATGATAACGATATGTCTTTTTATTACTTTGACACTAAATATTTGTTTTAATAATACCTAATACATAATGACCGCGTGAGTTTGAGATGTTTTTAATTACAACTTTTCCGTCAATATGTTTTCTTTCATATCTACGTATTTGCAAAAACATTATAAATTATTCGTTAAAAGTGGTAGGCAGACTGATAATGTTCTACCAGTATACCATACCTTACAGTTCAGCGATACACCGTGACCTTGTCGCGAGTTTGGAAGCTTGCAGATGCTGTTGCTGGTATTGTCACCAATAGATACCAGGATAAGGACAACACAAAATAACACCTAGAGATAAATATTTACTTTTTTTGCTTCAATAATAATAATAATCTGTATATACCAATATAAATTGCTGTTCGTTAGTCTCGCTAAAACTCGAGAACGGCTGGACTGATTTGACTAATTTTGGTTTTGAATTATTTGTGGAAGTCCAGGGAAGATTTATATGAAAAAATGCTTGGAATATAGTAAAAACCAACAATTTCGCTTTCCCTTAAAAACTATTCCTTTGGTTTTGAATCAAACATTTGATGTTCGTCTCGCCGTTTAGAAATCAATAAAATTTAAAAGTTCACAGGAATGCTTTTTTATTTATTGATTCTGAGGCGGCACGAAGTTTACCGGGTCAGCTAGTATTTTATAATATTCAAAAATCCCTGGGAATCGAATCTCGGTAATCAAACAGCCACAACACTTGAGCCACTGCGGCGGTTACTAGATAAAATAATTTTATGAAGCTTATTCCATTTTAATAAAGTTGTTAGACGTTAGCCAACAGTTACCGTTGCTCAGTGCGATTGCTAATTGCGTCCATCCCAAGATATTAAGAATAGCGGTTTAGGGCGGTTATAAACTAAGCAATTTCAAACAGTATTCTTTTTTCTTTCTTTGTTATTATTGATTTTTGCAAATAAACCGGTATTAATTCTTTATAAACTTTACCAAAAGTTATATTGTAATAACCAAAAAAAAAAAACACATTAAGCTGAAATACTTATCCGCCAATAATTGACATGGCAATTGATAATTTAGCTTTGAATTTAAATAACAAAATGTCTTTTTTAAAATAGTTTTTGGCATAATACGTGTACAATTCCGAGTTTGTTTATTATAAAATTATATTGAAAATTAAGAAGAAATCTCGGCAATGGCGTTGTTGTGTGCATTTGTATTCTGTTTTGAAATACATACCTACTCATAATTTAACACTAAACAAAATATATTATTTAATGTAAACAAAGCAGAAATCGCGGTCGTGTCTGGACACTGCAAAACATAATTTGATATTAAAACTAAACTCCGGAGACAGCGGGTAACACTGCGGGGAGATTATGGCGAAATTACTATTGTGCAAAAAGATGATAATATCAACCGTTACCTACTACAAAATAACACTGTAGAAAATAGTAGAATATGTAGAAGGTTTAAAAAATTTTTTTTTCTATTTTTACTAAATCTAAAAGTTTTTCTATTAACATTCGTATTAAAAACCTGAACTATAGAGTTCCTAAACCTAAACCTTTTCAGTGATAATTTCTAGAATAATAAACTTTTTTTATTAATGACTGTACCAATCCTGTATCACAGACAGGCACTAAACGACCAAAGTAGATAAATACATTGGTACCGGTCAGATCCTTTTTTCTATTATTTGATTATCTATTTAGCGCCAGACAATCAAGCGGAGGGTTCGATGATTTATTATTAAAATATTATGATGATAATTGTATCTAAATAAAAAACCTTTTCAAAAAAAAGTTGAACCGACTTCAATAAACACTAAAAGCACTCAAAAGTGAAAAATAATTTTTCACAAGAGTATCTACACACAAAGTAATAAACATAAACACTAATAGGTGTTTATTATGTACAAATTAATTGTCCACATACCTACCACATTTTTGGAGTAGGTGTCAAGCAAACGTTTATAGATATACTTGATATCTAGAAAGATATCCAAGTGTAATTCCTATTCCGAAATTTTGAATTGGTATATCTTGGCACCTACTCCAAAAATATGGCAGATATGTAGACAATTAATCTGTACATAATAAACACCTATTAGTGTTTATGTTTATTACTTTGTGTGTAGATACTCTTGTGAAAAATTATTTTTCACTTTTGAGTGCTTTTAGTGTTTATTGAAGTCGGTTCAACTTTTTTTTGAAAAGGTTTTTTATTTTTCCATTTTTAGGGTAGCGGACCAAAAAAAGCAAAAACTCACTATTAAACGTACATTTACTAATCGTAGTTCAAATTAAATAAATCTAACAAAAAAGAAACTCGTGCAACTCCTTTCACCCCCTTTCAAGCTGAATTTCGGGAAATGCTGAAATACATGTTTCGTTTTTTTTTTGCTGTGTGTAGATCAAATATACTAAGAATTAATTAAATCTGGCAAAAATTCAACCCATTTTATCCCGTTTCACCCCCTTCGGGGTGAAACGCAAGTTAATATATAATTGTTTCTATTGTAGAGCATAATTTATTATATATTTTGTCACTAAAAATATTGATTTTTTTACCTCGTTTCACCCCCTTCGGGGTTGAAACGCAAGTTTCATTGTTAATGTGATAAAGCGTTTCTGCTGTTTCAAGTAAATCCGATTTAAAAATATTCATACTATTTTGCCCCGTTTCACCCCCTTAGGGGTTGAATTTTAAGAAATGCTGATACACGTGTTTCATTATTTATGTTGTCAAGTATGTATGCCAAATATCAAGTAATTTTGACTAAGAAAAAATTCAACCCATTTTGCCCCATTTCACCCCCTTAGGGGTTGAATTTCAAGAAATGCTGTAACACGTGTCTCATTATTCATTTTGTAAAGTATGTATGTCAAATTTCAAGTAATTTTGACTAAGAAAAAATTCAACCCATTTTGCCCCGTTTCACCCCCTTAGGGGTTGAATTTCAAGAAATGCTGTAACACGTGTCTCATTATTTATTTTGTAAAGTATGTATGTCAAATTTCAAGTAATTTTGACTAAGAAAAAATTCAACCCATTTTGCCCCGTTTCACCCCCTTAGGGGTTGAATTTCAAGAAATGCTGTAACACGTGTCTCATTATTTATTTTGTAAAGTAGGTATGTATGTCAAATTTCAAGTAATTTTGACTAAGAAAAAATTCAACCCATTTTGCCCCGTTTCACCCCCTTAGGGGTTGAATTTCAAGAAATGCTGTAACACGTGTCTCATTATTTATTTTGTAAAGTATGTATGTCAAATTTCAAGTAATTTTGACTAAGAAAAAATTCAACCCATTTTGCCCCGTTTCACCCCCTTAGGGGTTGAATTTCTAGAAATGCTGTAACACGTGTTTCATTATTTATTTTGTAAAGTATGTATGCCAAAATTCAAGTAAATCGGAGCAAAAAATTTTTACAAACTGACTTTTTTTCCCGTTTTAATAAAAAACTACACACTGTGCATCTTAGAAAAATATATGGGACCACTATGGGATGCAGCTTAACACAGTACAATTTAAATCATTGAAATCGGTTCAGCCGTTTAGAAAAATCGATGAACATACATAAAAAAAAACATACGCGACGAACATATAACCTCCTCCTTTTTGGAAGTCGGTTAAAAATTAACACGTACAGTGCCTGAGTAGTCATGCCTCTGACCATTAAGCTTCTGTGACCATGTATGTACTATGTTCTATATTTCCATCAACAGTTCTGTTTTGATTATTTATGTAGGTAATTTATGTATTTCATGGATTATATATGTACCTATATATTTAGGTATTGTTGAAGTTATCTATATTTATACTAAAATAAAGGCGCTTTTGTTATTCATATTTATTATTTAGATTTTGGGAATTTGTGAGTCAGGTTTCGTAATTATTTTAGGTTTAGTGTGAAACCTATCACGTAGGTCATCGCTTACCAACGCGACTATATAAATACCTATTTATCACATGTGTTTACCTTGTCACGGTTAACTAACCATGTTCTAAATACATCTAATTATCAACAGATAGGTGTTTATGTCGACTTTATAAAGGTGCTCGTAGATTGATGATTTGCACGTTAAATATACGTAGTATTTAGAAATCAGGAACATCATGCGTGGTATTTTTTCGAATTTCTGAATTTCATGTTTTAATTAAATTAAAATATTTTATGCTTTTACTCGTATTTTGATTATTTATCTATCTATCGTCGCGACCATGATGCATAACTGCAAAGGTTTCGAAACGTCGTGTTCGGATTAAAATAATCAAAACAAACGCGAAATTAAGCCTCATAAAAATTAATTTATAAACCTTTCTGTGTTTAAAATTAGCAAACACCACGAAAAAAGTTGTCGCAAAGTAACGTTTTTATCAGCGCAACAATGTCGGTGACCGTCCATCTTTACATTTGCATACCTATCACAAAACAAGTGGCCCATTTCATTGTTGTTTTACATTATACTAATTTGCTGTTCACAATCATATAGTTGACAAATACATTCACACTAACATAACTTTAATTGCCTTACAAATACGTACTAAAGTCCTTTGCTATTTAATTTGCGACAATTTAAACTTTCATCAAATATGCTATAGAAATTTGAACTTAAAAATTAATAGGAATAAAGATGAAAATAGTATATTATTTATTGTTGGACAGGCTGTTTGAAGCCCGTACCTACATCCTTCTTAGATAAGATAAAGACTCGGTCTAAATGGAAAGGACTATGTTTTTATTTTTCCAATGAAAGCATGTATCAGTGGAAATATAAATTAACGCATGTGTTTGGTGAACATGCCCTGTAACTTTTGAAAATTAAACACAAAATGAGAATTTTTTAAATAAATTTTTATTAAAATTTCATGTTTTTTTTGTTTATAGTAACTCGGCATGGGATCACACTCGATCTGATGCTAAGCTAAAACACGAAGGTTAGCTGGTAGAGAATGCTATTTAGCATTAAGTTCGCCTGTGTGCACGATACACTAAGATTTAAATAAATAAATAAATAAGCTATATTCCAAACCATGAGCAGAATACTACCAGAGACAAATACCAGACAGCAATCGTCTCTGCTATGCCGACCATCCATTGACAGGGCACACTCATTTACTTCTTATGATAAGCTTTTAAGTAAACAAACAAATAACAACCAACATAAAGCATTTAAGCTAAACAGCGCTTACAACTGCCTTTCAATTGGTATAGACTATAGAGCATTTAAGTAAATTTTCTCATGCTATGCCCCACTACTTCTAGGAAAATCCCTTGACCTGAAGAGTGGAGTCACCCCATGGCCTTGACTCTAAGATTACATAATGATCACTTGGTTCGTGGAGCGGCACGCGGGACCACATATGGCTCGATTTCAAAGATATAAATAGTGTTGCACGTTTACATTATCGATACAATTAAAATGAAACTTCTTTGTCCAAAAATACGGTTTAAATCTCACAAACTGAAATATTTAAGAAGAAGAAGGAAAAAGAGAAGAGCTTAGTTTATTATTAAATAAATATGAATAATAAAACAATAAAAATAATTGCAAACAAATTTTTATTGTAGTAAATTTATCGATAAATATTGCAAAGGTTTGTATTTACATCACTAAACTGCATGAGGGCTACAGAGGAACGGACTCGCTTTATTTCCATGGCTAATTGTAAATTGTGCGACGCTGTCAACGCTCATGCGCTAATGTGTCATAACATAATGCCATTGAACACTGGCCACGATCATAGTGCTGTGTAACCATCATTTTATAACCACTACAATTACTATAATTTTTAAAATGTAAGAGCAAACAACGATTTTCTTACTTTGTAAGTGATTTTTCATTTACCAGCAAATACTGAAAGTTTTTTTGACACACTCTTTTATATTGTGCATCTTAACGCGATTAATCTTAATAATTAGTGCACTAATTAATGCATTACGTTATGTGGCCAAGTCTGGTCACGTCAATACTATTGGCTAAACACGAAATGCAAACTCGAGTAAAACCTTTAATGCCACCATAGTTTTAATGCAGTAAATTTTAGCGCGCTAATTACGGCGCCATCATTAACATTAATGATAACGCAGGCGAGCCGTAGATTTACAGTAACTTTGTTCTATGTACAAGGAACAATAGGTTAGCTCGATCATTGATTGGTCGTCGGTCAATATAATTGTCTAAGAATAAAGAGGAGCATGTCTCATGCTTCTGTGAGCTTAGACGATTTATTTTCTAAAGTGCTCCAGCGTCAGTTTTGGTGATAGTACTTTGGTTTCACAGAACTTATGATACAAGTACAATTAATAGGTAATCTTTAGTTATTGTTCTTACTGCAATAATGCTGCATAATAATTATTGTTTTAAATCATAATAAAGTCTATTTTAAACACAGATAACATACTTAATGTAAGCTTGCCTGCACTGAAGTAAATAAGATGATATAATTTGTAATATCAGTACAGGCACACCATAGATCGCAGTCGTTTCAACTATACTGGCTTTATGAGATACACATTCCTTTCGTTATACTAGATTAACAGCCTGTCTTTTTTTATGCTTAATAGGCAAACGTTTGACCGCACCCTGCCTGATGTTAAGCAGTGATGCGGTCTAAGGCTTGCCTATGAGGTAAATTTGAAGAGACCTATGTTGTACGTGTCGGGAAACACAGACACCGGGAGGGAGTTCCACAGTTTCGCAGTACGCACGAGGAATGTGTTGTCGAAACGCCTCGTACGCACTTTAGGAATTTGGACCATAAAAGGATGGTACCTCTCCGGGTGTATGGACGTCCGACGATTTTCGTCTACCACAATTTTCGTGCTATTATAATGTAAAAATTATTTTTAAAAAATCTAAAAACCAATTCCATACCACAGGCATTAAGTAAATAGATATGCATAAAGTTTGATGGAAAACCCGGGCGGTATCCTAAAACGTTTTGACAAAGGTGCCGACTGGCAGATTCATCATACTTCGCCTTCAAGAAATTTAACACTATTATTCTGGCCAAAAATTTAATACCATTATTCGGTCAGGAGTTACTCTGACATTCCACTTATTCAGTAGCAGTGGCCGCTGAACAAACAACGATATTGACTATACATGTTATACATCTAACTAACAATTTTAAACAATTCTAATTCTTAACGCAAGGGACTAAAGGTTAAAACCGATACAATTGGAACAAATAGACAAGTGTAGCCAATTGTGTGGTTGATACAATTCTCTGCGGTTGATTTGAACTTATGAATAGATTCCTTAAAAATAATCACGTTACCGGTTTACGCAAGAAATTGCCCGCATTTAAAAAAATATGCTTTAAAAAAATGTTTGAGGAAGACGGAATAAAATATAGTAAAAAATGTTACTATGCAAGTATTTGATATGATTCTTTCTATTCCTTCGGTTTATTTATACGAGAATTTTGTATTTTTATTTAGATAGACTCGCTTCTGCAGGCCTATTATGTGTATTGGTACATACAAGTTTCAATTTCCTTTATAAATACTGTACACTCCGCAGTATCATAACGTCCAATTATGCGTTTTGTGTTAGCCCGCCCATCCATCGCTAGAAATCTCTTGTATCTAGGGAACAAAAAAAGACTTTGTTTTCAATAAACAGGTTATTTAACAAAAAAAATCAAAACCCATTCCAACTTATAATCTACGTCTTCACTAAATTTATGTCTGAATGTATGTCTGTTTGTATTACAATAATGCTCTGAACGTATCTTCGTGAAAGGAGAATGCCCATTTTTGGGCCCACTTGATACCTAATAGTTTGATAACAAAACAATATTCTAAAATAATATATTATTTTTTATTAATGCATTTTAATTATATCAACACATCATTTACCAATTAGTAAACAATGTTTAATTAATAAAAAAAAAAAAAATATCTTCAATTATTAAAGCATTTAAAATAATAATAACCTCAAATATTGCATTAATAACCCGGGTGAAAAAATTGAAACTGATTGGTAATAAGGAAGTAGATTTATTTTTCTACAAAATTATCTAAAAATCATCGACAATCTCGAGAAAAAAATTGTGGGCCCATTTTTCTTAGGCGAATAAGTTAGATAGGTAAGTAGGGTTTTTATACAGAAAGATCTAGACTAATCTAGAGCTTTCAATTATACCTATTTTAATCCATTAAAAAAAAATGCACGGGAACGTTGAACTCACAATATTATATGTATGTATACGGAATTGTGAGAACAGCTAATAAATACATAAATATGTGGCGAGTATTTCCAACGAGTATGTCAACCATTTATGTTACATATATCTAAACTAAGATTACCAGCAGTATTGCTTGCAGCTACATTTAAAAGGCTAGTAAGCACACGTGTCGATGTAGTGTAATCCACAGCTTTGCTATATAATCCGACCACCAGCGAACATTGTGCGCAAAACGGCTATAATAATGTCCATAGTATAATGCCCCATTATTATATAGAACACATAGGATCCCTTATTATTTTATATTCGAATCTTGAGACCACCAACGATATGTATTTTTTTGTCAAAAACACTTTTGGTTGCGAGTGTAATGATGCGTTCGTGATTTTTACGTGGTTTTCGTCTATTTAACTTCAAGTGCTCTTTTTTATATTCTATTATTACATAGTGACATAAACCATCTTTAGTACGTGAATTTTTGTTGCAATATTAATCTTAGTTTAATCCCTGTTTTATTATCCTTTAAGAATTGTCTAATAATCCGAAAGTTTCTTGCATTTGCCTTACGAAAACGATCATATTTTTTATTATCTTTTCGAGACAAACATTCATAATATTCCATTGTATTTAATAGCACAACGTTAATGACTATCGTTCATTCGCGTCCGTTCGACCGAACACAGATGTGTATTAATGATCTGATCCTGGACAGCTTGGTGATTATGCATCCATATGTCACCAGAATCCACCTTCCGCTCCCGAAGGAAATGGCCTAATCAAATCAAAATATGATTCATGTGTCGTTAAAATTATAACTTGACGTTTGCTTAGATTCCTTTTGTTGTGAATTTGTATTGACTGATTATATTCAATATTTATTCTTTTTTAATATACCTAATAATAAAGTAAGCCTAGTATGTGTAAATACGAGTAGAATAGAGAAATTTCGATGCATTCGCGTATAATGCGCTATGTAGTTTGTAGTCAGAGCCAGAGAGATTTTTATGTAAAATTTTCATATTATTTTTGTAAGTTATTTTCAATAATAAATCTTTACAGGTTACAGAAGTTAATAAATTTAATTAAAATTAATATAATATCAATAAATAACAATTTACAATGAATTGCTGAGCTGCATATGGTCTTACTGAAATTGCATCAGAAGTATTAATAACTAAAATGAAATAATGAAGACTGATAAATGAAAAAGTTAGGTAAAATATAAGAGACAGATCGATGAATGAACAAATTAATTCCAGAATAAAGTGAAATTTGAAATTTTGATTGTAGTCGGCATTCATCAAAAATCAGATTAGGAGTTTGATTGGATTTGGTCAAAATTAACTTATGAACTTTGCATAAGTTAGAAGCTTTGTCATTTCAGAGATTTTACTCTTACAAATTGTTTACAACGAAATGCTATTTGTTTTCTATTTTAATTATGATTGATTCTTCTTAGTTTTTAGTTTTAATTTAATTATTTTAATGATTATTAATTTACCTGAATATACAATCTAACAACGATAATAAATTGACGAGTAAAAATTTTGGAACAACTAATGAATACTAGGGTTGAACCTATAACACTATAACTGTTTACTATAGTTTTTTTTATTTGGTGTTTGTAAATGTTTACTAATCCGCATTAACTCCTTATTATAAACAATGATGTCGATTTTCTGTGGTTTTCTTCTTAACGAATCCATCCTCTCGAAATTAAAATTTAGTTGTAAATCATAAGACAATGTAAAAGACCTAAGTATGTACTTGTAAATGAACTTTCAAATAACAAAAACAAAAACTTATACAAAAGCTAACGATAATACGGAATTGCGTGCACAATTACTGATTCAGTATAGCTAATTATACGGTCGCGTCGGGCGCGTGTATTTCGATATTACTGTCACCCCCCACCCAGTGCCCTCCGTCCACATCGGTACCATTCACTGGTTGACCGGCACCCTCGTGACCTTTCACCTACGAATACGAACAAAGGATGGAATAAAGTAATCCAAGGAGTTTATTCTCATACAAAATGCTATGGATACTATTGATAGAGTTCTTTTTATAATGAACAATAATTTTTTAAACTTTGAAATAGCATATAAATAAATGACATAAAATACTCGGATAAAATATTCTATAAGTATAGTAAATATAAAATATTATTTTTAAATAAAAATAAATATAAATCTACTTCATTCATGCTGAAAGTATAAAAACACGAACCGATATGAATAGTCATCTGAGATTAGAACCATTGATTAATGGATTGGCGGCATGAGCCAATTGCATATTTTCCCAGAAAAAAAAAACACATGAATAATAATAATTGTTTAGCTTTATTGCCAAAATCACGGTTCGTCACTAATGATATGTTCCCCGTTGACCGTTATAGTACGAATAGTTATATTTTATTGATATTTTTTCCTGATTCTCGTAAACGATTAATGGGATTGCACGTTATGCCCACGACTTTGTCGGATAATGAATATAATAAATTAGATTAGAAAAGTGACATAAATAAATATTTCATTTGTAAATTCTTGATATCTTTTAGCATTTAAATATAAACGACGCAATAAGAGAACAATCGTAAATCCATGTCATTAATAATAAGACGAAGGTACACAAATGTTTCACGATGATAGCGCAACTCGCAGACCACATCACGTAAGTATCTAGGACAATTCCACTCAACAATCCAGAAATAAATACAAATAAAACAGACGACACTAGCCTTATTATAAATTACTTACCTTATCAAGCGATGACAAACACGAGAAAATGTCTAAATTAAATAAAACAATCTGTTATCTAAGAGACGTAATCAAAACGGACAGAGGTCCACAGTTTACAACATTTGAATTAAAATAAAGCAATGAGAAACCCACTAATTCATAAGTAAACTTAGATATAGTGTTTGCTAAGTTACCTGACATTGATAAGAAGGATGTTGATGCGACAATGGTTACGGTTGTCTTAAACTCTCCTCTCGTTTAAGATAGATAACATAAAGATAACGATATGTGCTGTTTTAATACGGTCAAAGGAAATGCCGGGCTTCATAAGTTTGCTCGACAAACTACTATTAATAAACCATCTTTGATATTGTTTTGTATTTGTTTAGGCATTTTATTACGTGTCATGGTAATATAACACGTTCAAGTGGCGCCACAGAGGATAATGAATGACGTATCGTCTCATTATGGTCAAATATTTTCATATTTACACCTGGATAATTATGTACTAATTGTTTTGATTCTCGTTTGTTATCGTACAAGATTAGGGGTAAAGTGTATTAGGAGATGAGCATGCGGAAGTCTTGGACATGCACCGTAATATTTGTCATGTGCCAGGGAGCACAGGGGCATTGGTCTTGGAGATAATTTGAAGGGCAGCAAAGCGTTAAGATCGTTAACTTTTCACAACTCGTGACGCGTTTTGTCATTTGGACCCATCCAAGAGTCGGACGTGACAGTTAGCGGTTACAGGGCAGCAGTTGCTATGATTACAGCGCGAATAATCTTTATGTATTTTATTACTCATTAAAATATACGTTTATTTTATTATATGTCTTATTCATTGAATTATTTAATTACATTTTAATTCATACCTGCATTTTTCAAAATTGAGATACCTAACCGTTTCCTACTCGGAAATTTCATTATAATAAGGTTCCAACAAATTAGTGGTGGGCCTGAGTTAAAAGAAGTCACCGTAACGTCTTAAACATCCAAGAGTAATTTTGGTCAATAAACCTATGACCAAGATCTGGAACGCGGGACATGCACAGTAATTGGAAGATGATAAAATTGTTGCAGAACGGTAAAGCAGATTAGTTTGTTTAGTGAAAGGTGAGCTTTGTGCGAGACTGATTCCAGTTTGTTTTTTCATTCATATGTCACCAGAACTCACCAGATATGAGATCAATTACCAAAATTGTAATAATGGAAGGCAGTAAACAAACGAATACATTTTGGTGAAAGTAGACACTTAAAGAGTAAGTACACTGATGCTGGTTATTAGGCCTTTCCGTCGCGCGTCCCTGCATAACATCTGTGATTGTCCATGAAGTGGCCTATTCAGGATCAGTTTGGTAGAAATGCATTCAACTTTCAAGTATTGCAGGCATTTCAGACAGTTGTCACTGCCTAAAGTTTAACATACTCTTATACTGTTTTCTACTTCTTCAGTTTTCTGAAGATATTTGCACCAAAATATTTATAATATTAAATGATTTATAAAGTACTTGCCAAACAGCTGATATAATTTTGTACTTGATTATTAATGCATCAACTCATTTATGAATTCATCGTTATAAATTTACTAGGGGTCTGGTTTTTTGGGACATACAAAAATAAACGATATGTTTTAGTGAATAAAGGTTAGAATTATTTGCGGCTAAAATATTAAGATGATGATCGATTATTTGTGGCATAAAGTTTTTATGTTCGAATCGATTCTATTGTTGTATGACCATTGAATCGTAACAATACAGATCAATATAAGCATTGGACCCTTTTTAATCGTTGCTTCGTATAAATTATAGTGCTACGGTTAAAGAAAAAAATATATCAAGCCGTAGAAGTTTATTAATTTTACGTTTTGTCACTCTTAAAATTATTCAGAGTTAATTGAAGTAAGTAATATATTAAGTTGTATTTAATTTGATCTTGGCCGTTTTAAGAATAATAGAGGCGAATCGCTTTAAGAGTAGTTCCGGAAGTAGCCGGGAGGAGTTGCTGATTCGAGATAACGATTTCGGATTCGATAAGATTACTACGACCGCGCTTTAGCTTAAAATCATTCCAAGGTATCTACGAACTATAAAAAAATAGTGCCGTGAAACTGGCCAACTTGATAAGCTTGGGCAGCGTCGGGCACCGTCAGCTAGTATAATTATAAGTTGATTCCTGTAGTTTTTTCCCGTATAGCGGAGTGTTTTACAAAACATTCAATCAATAAATAGCTTAGGTAGTCAATATAATTACAGGTGACAGCTGGCAATAAAACGTTTTGTATACAAGTTTTTTTAATACTTAAAGCGGGGCACGTGGGTTTTTTTTAAATGTTTTATGGTAAAGGATTAAATTTAAAGGTAGGGTTGGTAACGGGGTATTCGATTAAACATGTTTTTTATTTCGTGCTGGTAATACACCTGATCTAGATGACTTGTGTTAAAATCGACTTGTCGATCTATACTAAATGTAATTTATAAATAAAATTAAGGAGTGGTAGGCAGACTGATGATGGTTATTAGTCCAGTCTGACATCCTGGGGTAGTACCAGCACTTACGAATGTAACACCCGTGAAGTGACTTATTCGCGTTTCGGGAATAGTTTGAAAATAGCCAGGTATAACTGTCAATCTAAGATGGTACATGCTCGTCTCCTCAAGCCGGCATAGTGGGGGCGACTGCTACCCGCACAGGTTTCTCTGTAGTAGCAGTTGTTTCAATTCATGGACCGCACTCTAGCTTTACATCAGGCGGAGTGTTGTCACATGCTGAGTTACAATAAAAAAAAACTAGTATTTTGATTGGTTAAAATTAGTAAAAAGTAGTGCGATTATTTTTTTCTTTCTTTTCAAAATCATAATCATCATTTTATCGCGTTATAACTTCTAATAAACTTTGTCTAATTATTTATAATACTTGATAATATAATAAATATAAGTACATAAAATTTGACTTCCAATTCGGTTGACACATGTTATAAATAAAAAATTCCGTAAACCCAACGGTTCTATTTAATAACCATTATGGTAATAAAGCATTTTTGAAGAAGAGCGATGAAGGGTTTCTTTAGGCGGCTAGTGGCTTTAGGCGGGCGGAATTTGTAGCAAGGGAGTTTTGACGAACGTGAATCGCCATGGGTCACGAGTGGCCGTACCGGTCTCCGCCCCGCCTTCTTGGTGTGTCCACCTATATCTCATTCTTATATACCTAGATATTAAGATAGTTGTAGCCTAGCGGTAAAGGACGGACCTCACGGTCGCTAAGATCAGTCTTTAAACCTCGCTAAATTCTAACCAGTACCAGTGTAACTACTTTGGCCGCTCAGTGCCTGTGATACGAGTACAAGCAGTGCTTAGAACTGGTATTTAAAAAATCTATATGATTTTTTCCTAAAGTCAGCTTTTAATCATTAGTGTAGGAAATACCGGTGTTTAATCTTAGATACTAAGTTCAGGGCATTCTAGTGCTTAACATAAACAATAATAGAGCTCTATAAGTAATATAGAGTTTCAATTAAGTCTAGATATGTGTCGTAACGTCTCTATAGTCCTAATACTCGTATAATATAGTGCCTGTATTGCCATTTTTCATCATACACCTCTGATCTTCATCCATAATTTCAATCATACCTGCTCTGATTATGTCCAGTTCAAATTCAACACTTTCCTTTAAGTCGCCGTATGGCATTGAGAATTTGATCCTATTAGAATGGTGCAATAATACGGCTCTCCAGTCATCAGCGCTCATACCCCCCACTATGTTTACCATCAGGTCAGACGGGGATGACATGTCGCGTTAATGTATGAAAAAATAATTTGTCATGTGTTGTATTATGGTTTGGAATGAGTTTAGCGCTATTGTGGGATATCATGTTCCATTTTATTTATGAAAGGACGACAGACCAACTATGAGTGGTCGCGGGTGGGGCGGCGATGTCCGTGCCTGCGTGTGACCCACGGCCTCTCTGGCCACCTTAATTATAATTTATACACTAAAAGAATATGTATTATAAAATGTATCAATGCTTGGAAAAAAAATTACTTGTACTAAATGTAGTCGTACAATAAATTTTAATATTGTATGGTATGTATTATATACTCGTATATGTAACTTGTGAATTTTTATTTGCGCTATTCTCTATCCTAAGTTTGGTAGTCTGAAAGACACCGCCTTTATAATTCCTTCATTATATAACATAAAGTACATTCAGGCACATATTTATTGGAACATTTAGAATTTAATACATATTGAATAAAATTTCAGTCAGAGATACAGTGATCAGAAATATAAAAAAAATTGTTTGAAATTTGGTCACCAAGTTAAATGGCATTTACGTTTACCGTATAGTTAGTAATGGCAAATCGCCTCGTGTCTCACGGCAGTCGATGACTGGAGTCGACAAATGTTCGTTGCTGGTAGTCACGAAGGCCATCGCAAGGGAAACTTTGCCGTGCATGACACTGAAATACGATTTTCGAAAATATATATACTAACGAGCCGGCAGCTACGGTAAATCATTCTTCTGACTGTTATTTATTCTCGAAATAAAGGACACGATAGAAAATATAAATTATGAAGAAAGTGAATTGAGATATGACGAAAAACTTAAACGTATTTCAGTGAAAAACAACTGAAATTCAGATATAATACTAAAATAAAATACGTAAACTATCCTATACTAAATCTATAAACCTATACTAAACTATACTGTTCAAGTAGACAGTGCAACTCCTCTTGTTATTCGCGGCTGAACTTAAAACTGATTCCGGAATGTGACTAAGCCACAGGTTACACTTGAATACGGTAGGCTGGGCTGATATAATCATTATCAGCCTATCTACCAACTCTTTCTCTTCACTCTACATAAAACATTTCCGTTTTATTAAATTCTAAATCATTGCTTTGATATGTACCTAATATGTTTCGCATAAAATTTTCGCATCGAATTTGTTATAAAAACATTAAACATTCTACGTTTGTGTAGGTAGATCCCACTCAACATCGCTCCGATTTCACTGCACACTGAATTCTTATGCCCCTTTGAACTACCCCCGCATTTAGTACAATATGCAATAAAGTCTATTGTGTAAATTATTTAATACAATAAACAGAGATCCGCAGAGCGATATCATTTTGAATTCACTCATTCGAGTCGGATTTCCTTTTTTTTAAGATTTCAAGAGCTTCGATTGGCTCTTCAGCGTCGCGTAGGCTTTAAGAACGCTTTGTTAGGAATGTCGCATCGAATGTTATGTAATAGAAATACGAATCGGTAAGAATAATAAGGTGTAAAAGAATTCCAGATGAATATATTTAAAATTAATTATATAAAAAAATAACTACATAGAACACAAAACCGTTAATACATAATCCGTTAGTTCAATCAAAAATTTCATCAACCTTTAGAAATTTACTAATACGCTAATTCAACATATTGTGAGGGGTCCGTAATTCTTTTTATAAGATGTTAAAAAAATCGAGGGCCCCAAGGACTAGTACAAAAGGTAAGAAAGGGTCAGAAGTCTGGTTTCTTTAAAAAAACCTTTGCCAGATGGCCCTACTAGCGTTTAGTGGCAAAAAACGGGTGCGTGCCCAAATTTTTATGCAAGTAACGTTAGTAAGAAAATTCGTTGCTTTATTCACTTAATTATTTTTTTTTGTGTTGGTATTTTTAATTAAATAAAATATTATTTTAAATATGATTGCATCGAAGTATGATTGATGAAATTTTAATTTTGATATTCTTGCATTGTATTTAATCAATTTAAAATAAATACTCAACCTTCTAAAAAATAATAAAATAAAGTTTACTAGAAACAAATTCACAATTCATATTACGTCTTTAGTTTTGCTAACGGTACATAATATCCAAAACACCATGCTGATTTGTCCCTACATATAAATTTCTCTATAATTAATGAACCAAAAACTACGATATTTTGATGTAGCAGGATTTATAACCACGTAACAGGTGGTCACTTTTATTCTGTGATACCTGCCTCATAAAATATAAACTTATATATTTTTTTACTTATCTGTATATCCTAAATTTAAATATACATTGCTCCCTTTCAACTAGGAATAAATATAACAATAAATTAAAACCTTCAATGTATAATTATAAGTATGTGCTAAAGATAATAACTTCGCCCAATAACTTAAGAATAATAATAGACTTCGTAATAAAACCGCTTAAAGACACGAAATTCAAATTTAACACCATATAAATCATAGGAAAATAGCCTTGTATGTAGCCTTGTTTGTACCGTTGAAACCTTTTGTTAAAGGCTTATGTCTAATCAAATAGAACATTAAAAAGAATTATTACTATAAATATAGTTGTCACTTGGATGAATGCGAATATACTTTTCGTGTGATATGAGATTGTTCGTGTATTCTGTATCGAAAGATGATAAGTTAAATAAGTATTAATAAATAATAAGTTGACTCGAAATTTTTTAATGTACTAAGGTACTAAGCGACTAACGTATATTTTATAACACAGATACATTGGTACTGGTCAGAGTTTAGCGAAATTTGAACACGGGTCTAATCGAGCATGAGTTCTCGCCTCCTACTGCCAGGCCACGGCCGCTCTGTTAGGTTGCAATGTTTAAGATAGTATTTAAATAGTAAATAATAATGACAATATTGACAGTCTTGTAATAGTCCATTTGTACCAAGCAATAAATAGAGTTGTAACTCATAAAGGATTGGCGAGATAATAATGGTCTTACGGATATGTTTTGTGGATCAGAAGTAACTTTCCCTTTTTTTTTTTAGATATCATTTATTATTATTCTAATTATAAAGGCTATTAATTATAAATATTAAGGAAATATTAGAGTAAATAATAAGGTTAAACACAAAAATTTGATTTTTTTATGAAATGCCCAATTTTAGGACATATACGATTTTGTCCTTTGTATACGGAAATGAGTAATGGTGTGAACGGGTCATACACTACGTCGCTATTCTTATACCGTTTTGTATGATACCTATTTACTATGTCAACATCGCTTAAGTATCTCCACGCCTCTTCTACACTAATGTAAGTACCTAATAATTTAAAGTAAATATTTTAAAACATATTCCCTTTGACGTAGGCAGTGACTATAGATTTGAGAGATAGGCTAGACTTTAATCAGACAATGTTAAAGTCAATATTTTCATTTTTTATTTATATTATGACGAAAATTTTACAGAAACCAATACCACCTAAGCTCAGGCTTTGATTGTTTTCTGTTACAAGTTTCATCGTCATTTATTAATAAAGAATTCAGTAGTTTAATATACCTAAGTATCAAAAAATAATAAAACTAATCGATATGGAACGTATCAATCAAAAATGTACAATCTATAATTTTAAAGTTACAAAAAATCGTTCCAATTTACATAATGCTACACGTCACCTCTCAGATAGCTATAGGAACATAATACGTAACTACATCAAAGATTGCTCAACAGCAGCTCTCACTTCTGGAAGAAAGAAAACAATAAGTTTCGGAAGCCGTTCATATTTCCCGGACTTTCATCTCATCACGATAAGATTACACAGGTATACCTACGATAAACACGTGATGAACGATCGAGTATGGTTCACACGGTTTATTGCACTTTATAAAAATTTAGAACTGGCATTTATAATTTAGTTTACAAAAAATATAATAGAAAATATTTCTTGTATTGTATTGTATTGCAGTGGTAAACAGTTTCTCGTCGTGCGGTACTACCACTTTCAACACCTGTGAAGTGACCTAGTCGCGTTCAAATGCCCAATGTCTCTAAAGACGGTATAGCGGAGGTGACTGCTGTCTGCAGAGTTCTTTATGCTAGCAGTCGTCTCTTTTCAAGTTCAGTTCACATGCCATTTTTCCATGAAAAAATAACTAGTCTATATCTTCATATAATAAATGAAATTGCACCTTCAATTCCGAGCGGCTAACCATGTTGCGGTAGAAGGCGTGAACGTGCGATCGATGAGAACCGTGTTCAAACCTCGCTAAATTCTGACCGGTACCAATGTAACTATCTAATATGTACTTTGGTCGTTCAGTACCTATGATACAATACTAGCTTAGTACATGCATAATTAAAAAAAATCATAAACATAGATAACTCTTGCAATAAAAGTTATTTCAGATATAATATTTACAAAATATAATATTTATTTAATTTTAATAATAACAAACAAAAAACGTGCGAATAGCAAGCAAAAACCAAAGAAGGTGTATTCATCAACTTCCAATCAGTTCTAGCCATCGTTAAGTCTACAAAAGTGGAGGCGTATCCTGACTGATAATGCGACACGTACTGATGGAGATTGATGGTAGTTGAGGCGGCGTCTCGTTGTGTATACGAAGAAGCACCGACTGACCCTGATTACGCATTGCTGACAGATCAATGACGGATTAGTTAGCCTTGTATGCCTGGAACTGAAACGGCCAGTAGACTGAATAAAACTGAAAATTTGCCTTTAAAAAAAGTGAATAAAATAAATAAATAAAATAGATTCCATGCAATTAGGAAGACCCTGTGCTATGAGTCAATTTTTATACTTATAAAATCTATAAGTAAATTAATGAATTTTGTTTAGAATAGGAAATACTCGCGCGCTCTACAACCATTGCGCCAAAGAGGCGAATAGTTTTTTTAAAGAATACCTTATGTACAATATCCACAATGTTATTGCTCTATGTGGATATTGGACTTAAGGTATATACTTTATACTAGCTGTTGGGTAAAAGCCGCGGGCGCAAGCGGCCCGCGGAGGCCCTTTTTGTCGTAAAACGTATTAGATCGAATAGATTTTAGGCAGTTTTGAAAATATTTAGCTCGCCATCTAAAAGCGTTTACGTTTCTGAACAAAATTGGTCTTTACACGGTGACGCTAACGTATCTACTTTTCGAGATATGGCGATTTTAAAAAAATTAAAAAAAAACAAAATTAAAAAAAAAATTAGTGCTGGTCATACTGAACAAAATTGGTCTTTACACGGTGACGCTAACGTATATACTTTTTGAGTAATAGCTATTTTAGAAAATTAAAAAAAAAAAAAGCAAATAGTGCTGGTCATACTGAACAATATTGATCTTTACACGGTGACGCTAACGTATCTACTTTTCGAGATATGAAGATTTTAAAAAATTAAAAAAAAAAAAAAAAAATTAAAAAAAAAAAGTGCTGGTCATACTGAACAAAATTGGTCTTTACACGGTGACGCTAACGTATCAACTTTTCGAGATATGGCGATTTTAAATAATAAAAAAAAAAACAAAAGTTTAAAAAAAAATTAGTGCTGGTCATACTGAACAATATTGGTCTTTACACGGTGACGCTAACGTATCTACTTTTCGAGATATGGCGATTTTAAAAAATTAAAAAAAAAACAAAAATTTAAAAAAAAAATAGTGCTGGTCATACTGAACAATATTGGTCTTTACACGGTGACGCTAACGTATCTACTTTTCGAGATATGAAGATTTTAAAAAAAAAAACTAAAACAAAAATTTAAAAAAATAGTGCTGGTCACACTGAACAAGATTGTCTTTACATGGTTACTCTGACGTATCTACTTCTTGAGATATTTAAAAGAAAGCCCGCCGCGCGGAGCAAATTCGATGTTCACGCGGCCGCGCTCACCGTCCGACTGACCGAGGTAAAGCCGTTTCGATCGTTCGTCCCGAAAATGCCTCGTCGCGGATGCTGTTAGGCCACGCCCAAGCGCCATGCTCCGTTTCATATTGGCGTACCGGCGGAAAAAGGATAAAAATACGATCGAGGAAAAATTTTTTTCGAGCAATTTTGAAAAAAAAAGTATCGTTTTTGAAATTATAGGGCATTCCCTACAACTTTCTCTACGGAGTGATTGCCCCAAGTCGCCCCGTTTCCGAGATATCGCTGTCACTTCCGGTCCAGAATCGACTTCCGGTCAAAGTCGTATTTTTCTCGACGGTTTTGGAACGCCCTCTATACGACCCAAAAAACCGCTACCCTCCACTATACCGGCAAGTACGAAATAATTGATGTCAGTGAGTGAGTGAGTCAGTGGTATTGCAGCTATATATTAGTACTAGCTGTTGGGTAAGAGCCGCGGGCGCAAGCGGCCCGCGGAGGCCCTTTTTGTCGTAAAATGTATTAGATCGAATAGATTTTAGGCAATTTTGAAAATATTTAGCTCGCCATCTAAAAGCGTTTACGTTTCTGAACAAAATTGGTCTTTACACGGTTACGCTAATGTATGTCCTTTTTGAGATATGGCGATTTTGAAAAATTAAAAAAAAAACAAATAGTGCTGGTCATACTGAACAAAATTGGTCTTTACACGGTTACGCTAACGTATCTACTTTTCGAGATAGGGCGATTTTAAAAAATTAAAAAAAAAAGAAAAATTAAAAAAAACAAATAGTGCTGGTCATACTGAACAAAATTGGTCTTTAAACGGTTACGCTAATATATGTACTTTTTTAATAATAGCGATTTTAGAAAATTAAAAAAAAAAAAAAAAGTAGTGCTGGTCATACTGAACAAAATTGGTCTTTACACGGTGACGCTAACGTATCTACTTTTCGAGATATAAAGATTTTAAAAAATTAAAAAAAAACAAAAACAAAAATTTTAAAAAATAGTGCTGGTCACACTGAACAAAATTGGTCTTTACATGGTTACTCTGACGTATCTACTTCTTGAGATATTTAAAATATTCGAAAAAAAGCAAGAGCAAATTCGATGTTCACGCGGCCACGCTCACCGTCCGACTGACCGAGGTAAAGCCGTTTCGATCGTTTGTCCCGAAAATGCGGCCGTAAGAAAACTTTTTTCTCCGCACCTCTCGCTCTCGCTTCATGCACCGACTGATGGAAAAGAGCGAGATGGAAGTATCATCGAGGGCCGACCGATTTGTATGGGAATTTAGTTTTTTGCCCGATTTTGAAAATTTTTTTTTTGATTTCGCCATAAGACGAAATTCTCTACAACTTTCTCTTCGGGGTGACTGCCCTGACTCGCCCCGTTTCCGAGATATCGCTGTCACTTCCGGTCCAGAATCCACTTCCGGTCAAAGTCGTATTTTTCCTGAGGTCACATAGATCGTCCCTAAACACCCTGAAAATTGTATGGGTTTTTTTTTTGCCCGATTTGAAATTTTTTTTTTGCCCGATTTTGAAAATTTTTTTTTATTTCGCCCTAAAATGATATCCTCTTCAACTTTCTCTTCGGGGTGACTGCCCTGACTCGCCCCGTTTTCGAGATATCGCTGTCACTTCCGGTCCAGAATCGACTTCCGGTCAAAGTCGTATTTTTCTCGAGGTTTTTTAGACACCCCCTATACACCCCGAAAATTTTACCCCCGTACCCCCTCGGCAAGTACTAAATAATTGATGTCAGTGAGTGAGTGAGTCAGTGAGTCAGTGGTATTGCAGCTATATATTAGTATAACTAGCTGTTGGGTAAAAGCCGCGGGCGCAAGCGGCCCGCGGAGGCCTTTTTTGTCGTAAAACGTATTAGATCGAATAGATTTTAGGCAGTTTTGAAAATATTTAGCTCGCCATCTAAAAGCGTTTACGTTTCTGAACAAAATTGGTCTTTACACGGTGACGCTAACGTATCTACTTTTCGAGATATGGCGATTTTAAAAAATTTAAAAAAAAACAAAATTTAAAAAAAAATTAGTGCTGGCCATACTGAACAAAATTGGTCTTTACACGGTGACGCTAACGTATCTACTTTTCGAGATATGGCGATTTTAAAAAATAAAAAAAAAAAAAAATTAAAAAAAAGTAGTGCTGGTCATACTGAACAATATTGGTCTTTACACGGTGACGCTAACGTATGTACTTTTTGAGTAATAGCTATTTTAGAAAATTAAAAAAAAAAAACAAAAATAAAAAAAAAAAGTGCTGGTCATACTGAACAAAATTGGTCTTTACACGGTGACGCTAACGTATCAACTTTTCGAGATATGGCGATTTTAAAAAATTAAAAAAAAAACAAATGTTTAAAAAAAAATTAGTGCTGGTCATACTGAACAATATTGGTCTTTACACGGTGACGCTAACGTATCTACTTTTCGAGATATGGCGATTTTAAAAAATAAAAAAAAAACTAAAACAAAAATTTAAAAAAATAGTGCTGGTCACACTGAACAAAATTGTTCTTTACATGGTTACTCTGACGTATCTATTTCTTGAGATATTTAAAAGAAAGCCCGCCGCGCGGAGCAAATTCGATGTTCACGCGGCCGCGCTCACCGTCCGACTGACCGAGGTAAAGCCGTTTCGATCGTTCGTCCCGAAAATGCCTCGTCGCGGATGCTGTTAGGCCACGCCCAAGCGCCATGCTCCGTTTCATATTGGCGTACCGGCGGGAAAAGGATAAAAATACGATCGAGGAAAAATTTTTTTCGAGCAATTTTGAAAAAAAAAGTATCGTTTTCGAAATTATAGGGCATTCCCTACAACTTTTTCTACGGGGTGACTGCCCTGACTCGCCCCGTTTCCGAGATATCGCTACTACTTCCGGTCCAGAATCGACTTCCGGTCAAAGTCGTATTTTTCTCGACGGTTTTGGAACGCCCTCTATACGACTCAAAAAACCGCTACCCTCCACTATACCGGCAAGTACGAAATAATTGATGTCAGTCAGTGAGTGAGTGAGTCAGTGGTATTGCAGCTATATATTAGTACTAGCGATTTGGGTGTTCCCGCGGGCGCAAGCGGCCCGCGGAGGGCTATTTCGTGACCGTTTCGGGCTTCTGGAGAAACTTTTTTTTGGGTACTTTTCGGAAAAAGAATAGCCTCGACCATATAGTAGAACTTACACGAGATATAACAATTATACTAAAAATTTATAGTACTCATCATAATGACCAAAATCACTCTTTACACGATCGCGCTAACTCAACTACTTTTCGAGATATATCCGTTTCTTAAAAAATTTTTTATAAATAACAAAAAATAATAGTGCACGTCATAGTGAACAAAATCGCCTTTTACACGAACGCGCTAACTCTTCTACGTTCCGAGATATATCCGTTTCTTTAAAAAATATATATAAATAAATAAATAAATAACAAAAAATTATAGTGCACGTCATACTGAACAAAATGGCCTATTACACGAACGCGCTAACTCTTCTACTTCCTGAGATATAGCCGTTTCTTAAAAAAATAAAAATAAATAAATAAATAATAAAAAATTATAGTGCACGTCATACTGAACAAAATCACCTTTTACACGAACGTGCTAACTCTTCTACTTTTCAAGATATAGTAATTTAAAAAAAAAGACTCTGCTTACCCCTCGACAGAGACAAGGGTGTGAAATTATATAGTACTTTCTACTTAGTACTTTCGGGTCGCCCCTACGCCGATGTCCGAACTACTCCGAACGTACGCGCCGCGGGGCTCGCCCGGCCCCGCCCAAGCGCCATGCTCCGTTTCATATTGGCGTACCGGCGGGAAAAGGATGTAAATACGATCGAGGAAAAAAATTTTTTGAGCAATTTTGAAAAAAAGGTGTCGATTTCGAAATTAGATGACATTCCCTACAACGTTTGTTCCGGCACTATGGCCCCGTCTCGTTCCGTTTCCGAGATATCGGCATCACTTCCGGTCCAGAGAGCACTTCCGGTCAAAGTCGATTTTTCCCGGGGTCGCGGGAGCGCCCTCTACACGCCCCAAAAAGAATCACCCCTCTAACCCCCCGGCAAGTGCTTCATAATATATGTCAGTGAGTCAGTGAGTGAGTCAGTGGTAATCGAGCTTTATATAATATGATAATTATTAGATGAACATTTTAATAGATAATCTGTAATGAAACGCAACATATAAATAAACAATTAGATGAGTGAAAAACAAAACTAACAGACTAATAATTAATGGTTATCAGCCTAGTCTGCCGTCCTGGGGTAGTACTACCACTTTCAAGTCAAGTGACTTAGTTGCGATGTGACCAGTTTGGCAGTAGTCAGGTATACTGAGAGGAGTCAAACAGCCATAGTGGAGGTGACTGCTGACAACCGGTTCCGCTCAATGCTCATCGTAGTCATTAATGCAGAGTGTGGTCACAGGCCGGGTTAAAGAAAAAAAAAAAGAATAAGCATAACAAAGATAATTTTCGTCAAGATTTCTCGTAATATAATAATCATATAGAATTGGTAAGACAACAATATTCTTAAAAATTTCATAACATAATATTTAACCACAGACGTGTTAGCATACAACGATAAATCGTAAACATACATCTCCATGCAGGTGACGTGTGTGACAAAATTTCGGTTTCCCGTGTATGGAGAGTGCGTCGCATGCTGGCTAAGGCGGTGACGATAAATCGCGAATATTTACGGAGATGCCCGAATGCCACCGGTCTGTACGTGACCGACACATTGTACGTGATCAAACGGATCAACCATGTGGTCGAGGCTTAGCTTATTTATATTAAAACCTATTACGATGTCATATAAAATAGGATCTAGCTTTGTTATGTTTAGAATTATTTCTTCTGAATTGTGAAAGCGGCTTAAGATCCTATTTGGTTACAGTTTGCGGTAGTTCCACTGTCCTGGTGTAGTACCACCATTTTCAAGTGTTACACAGTGAAATGAACTAGCACGTTTTGCATCTTGTCTAGTGCACATTGGTATCTTCAAAATATCAGGTTTTTTTGTTATTTCCATTCATCGCACTCTCAATGAAGATTAGATGATGAAAAATTCCTCGACACGATGAGGATACTCCCGGTAATGTACGGGAACGTGAAGTGCCTCCTAGCCTTTCTGAGAGATATGTACTGATAGACAGATGTGGATTGCTTCACGCAAGCAGCCATAGTTTCTCAATTGCGTATACGGAGCTCTGAAAGACTACATTAGGGTAAGTGTAGTCATATGCGATATAATGAACAATAATGTTTGTCTCATCTTTCTGTCCATTCTTAAAAATAAAGTCCTTGTAATCAAACTTTATAAATTCCTTATTAATTTCATCTAGAAAGTTCTCACTGCACCCTCCGGGGACAATTTCCTTAATTTACAACGTTACACTACAAACTTCCGTCAAACTAACAACAATCTTATACAAATACCTACAGAAACTGTAGATTGACGCTTATTCTCAGAATTTATTCGTTCACGATACAATCTCAATTTATAGGATTAAAGTTTATATAACAACTAGATAAATTTCTGGAGTAATACCCTTCAGCCCTCCACTATGCCGGCTTGATTGGGCACAGTTCCAATGACGCTAAAACGCGATGTAATGAATATTTTATAACTGAAAAAATTTTAGATTTTTTTGTATATTTTTCAATTTTAAAAAAACCTTGAAGATCAGTAAAACTCAAACGAATCAAGAATACCGCTAAATTTTGAATAGAAGAACTGTTTACTCGCGCAGACCACAAAAACTAACCAAAAATCGTTCCCACATGTGGGACACTGTTTTTTCATACGACAGGATAAATAAGGTCGCAGGTTATTTGCGCATACGCAAGGTGCTCTGCGTTAACGGAACTCAATATTTCAGATGGTGTTAGGTAAACTTTGTATAGGAAATATTTATTTTACTGTACATTGTTAGGTGATAATTATATTGTATTAATTTTCGTACCTTTAATTTACTAATTGTGTGTGAAAATAAGGTTAGATGATAATATTGATAAAACATTTTTTTTTCACTGTATACACTTCAATTTGAAGTACGCGGGTTCAACGTATGATATTATAGAGGTAGGTATTTCAAGTTTTTTTTTACTAAGTCAGTGCTTGTATCACTTGTAAGACCAAAGTACGTACACGGCGTTGTTGATTCCAAGCCCCCGTCAATACCAAATCAATCACGGTCGCTTGTAGTTCGCAATGAACGCCTCCAAATATTTTTTATCCTTAAGACATTGTGGCAGATTCAGACAGAGATGAAGCGCTGAATAAGTTGATATAACGAGAGGAGTACTGCACTGTCAATCAGGATGGTGCACTTTCGTCTTATCAAGCCGGCTGCAGCGACTGCTGCCTGTAGAATTTTATCTGTAGTTGTTTCCGTTCATGGATCGCGATCTAGCTTAACATTAGGCGGTGTGTTGTCGTATGCCGAGCTACAATAAAAAAATCAGTAAATAATATATTAATATAATATAATAAAAAGTTATTATCAATAAATAAATATTATACTAAAGTATTAATTCTGTATAAATTTATCTATGTGGATTATGTGTATATTAGCTTGGAATGATTTTTGTTATATTTACGTTTTCTTTTTCTTTTTTGTTATTATTATTTTTTGTGAAGGTATTTTTTGTTTGATGTTGTTATTTTTCTGTTTTGTGTTTATTTTTTTTAGTTGATTTCTAATTTTTATGTTATTGGATAATTTTATTTTTTTGTTACACATTTATCACCCTGTTGGCTTTAAAGTAAATAAATTAATTAATTAAAGGAGACGATTTACTAACTTAGGATTTTCTTATTATAAAATTACTCCCATTTGAAACTTTGAGTGAAAGATTAACACAAACCGTAGAACCCAGCATGGCTAAAAATAGTCTTAGGAGGTGGACAAAAAACAACATAAACTTTGTAGAGGATCTCATGTGGCTCGAGTTTGCACAATATGGTTTTTGACCCTCATAACCAGCGGATATTTGTTTTATAGCCGACTTTATCCTGTGGGATCATCTATAGAGTGTTTAATTTTATGTTATTTTAGTATTACGGTCGCAAGTTCAATTCTAGATATAAAATTTTTTATTTTACATTTTATTTACCTACTATTAACGCAATTATTTATATAATTAGAATAATTAATCTAAGTTATATAAGTAATATAAGTTGTAAATGAAAAAAAAATTTTTTTTTTGCAAATATCGGTACCAGCAAGAATTTGCGAGGTTTGAAGATGAGTCTCATCGATCGTGTTTACGCGTCCTATCTAGGGAATGCAATCCCGACTCGAGATCGCAAGTTCGAGATCCCGCGGGATTAGAAATATCAATCCTGCGGGATCCCGGAATTTTCGGGATCTCGTCTAGTTTTAAGAAAATGTAAAGTTCGGATGACTGAAAACGATGAAAACTCAAACAAATAAACCAATAATTTTTTTTCTGCAATAAGCCTTATTAGACAATGCTTTTATCTCGTTCACGCTAAAACAACTTATACTGTTGGTATCTCTCTCACTCATTCGTAAGCGTTCATTGCATTATTTACATTTCCTTTCGGTTGATCAACGTCTTCGGTGCTCGGTATGTGACAACACTCCGCCTGATGTAAAGCTAGAGTGCGGTCCATGAATGGAAACAACTGCTACTACAGAGAAACCTGTGCGGGCAACAGTCGCCTCCACTAAGCCGGCTTGAGGAGACGAGCATGTACCATCTAGATTGACAGTGCACACTCCTCTCGTTATACCTGGCTACTTTGAAACTATTCCCGAAACGCGACAAGGTCACTTCACGGGTGTTACATTTGAAAGTGGTGGTACCGTACCTCAGGACGGCAGACTGGGCTAATAACCATCATCAGTCTCCCTACCACTTTTTAATAGTGCCTATAGGCACTGAGCGACCAAAGTACACATAAATCCTTTAAAAACGGAACGTTTTTGTTTACAAACAGTTGATGGATTTAACTGGTTTCGCTCAAAACGAAAAACGGTTAACTCGTTGACAGTAGAAAACGGTTGATAAAAACAGTTTGTTGAATCAACGCCCATCCCTAGCGCACCGTTTGCGCCCCGAGTAGATGTGTGTAGCGTTGCTGACCACTGCAGCACTACCGCCCAATCCCGTCAATCTCGAACGGGATCTCGTCATATTATGCTTCGGGATTGATCCCGAAAAATTACACGAGATCTCGCGAGATCGGGATCCCGCGAGATCGGGATTGCATTCCCTAGTCCTATCGCTAGACCACAGTCGTCTCTCAATCACGCTGAAAAGTTCGAGTTTACCATTTAAAGCTTCGCTAAAGCTTCGCTAAAGATGAAAGAGGAACGTTAAATGAATAATACTGCTAAAATTGCGGTTAACAGCTAATACCTAATTAGTGTCCAATATAAATTAGTAATTAATTCTCAAAGTTCAACGACAAATTTCCAAGCAAAAAAAAAGATATAATACAATGCAACAATTATTAAAGAGAGCTTATTTAAATCAGTGTAATGAATGGAACACCTCCTACATAAGTTTTGACTACACGTTTTTTGTATCGAGACGCTATTGGACTCGCACAGTGCGTAACGGTGAGAGCGCGATGCCTTCCAGATGTGAACGGCTAGCGGTATTTCACCATGAGTTTTTGTCCGCTTTCTTAACGTCAAATGGTACACTGTGCTATTGATTTCAATTAAAATAATTTTTAGAAGTATTTTCGTATTATATCATTGAGATTAAGAATGAATTAATATACATATTGATGTGAAAAATACTTCTAAATCTGTAAGAAAACTCGTAATATTATCGCCTATTCCCCCCAAGCTATAATACAATCAACACATTAAAATCTTGCATCTATTCATATACATACCTATATAGGATGCCGTCACATGTGCTGCGCTCGCGTCGTTTGGTCACCACATGTGTGTGGTCAGAGATCAACTTCTCCTAGACTTCATAATCCTTGAAATCTTTTTATATTCAGAGCTTTAGTTAAATCTTTAAAAGTCTTCAGGCTTTAACTAAAATCCTTGTGAAAAGTTATCAGATCATGCGACTTTGCCGCTTGTTTTTGATGTGATTTTGAGACATTTTACAAACTTAGAGCGGCCGTGGTCTAGCGGTAAGAGGCGTGAACTCACGATCGATGAGATCCGTGTTCGAACCTCGCTAATTCTGACCGGTACCAATATAACTTTGTTATATGTACTTTGGTCGCTCAGTGCCTATAGGCACTATTAAAGAGTGGTAGGCAGACTGATGATGGTTATTTGTCCTGTCTGCCGTCCTGGGGTAGTACCACCACTTTCGAATGTAACACCCGTGAAGTGACTTTGTCGCGTTTCGGGAATAGTTTGAAAGTAGCCAGGTATAACGAGAGGAGTGTGCACTGTCAATCTAGGATGGTACATGCTCGTACAGGTTTCTCTGTAGTAGCAGTTGTTTCCATTCATTGACCGCACTCTAGCTTTACATCAGGCGGAGTGTTGTCACATGCCGAGCTACAATAAAGAAAAATTAATAATAAATAACAATTGAAAGTCAGATTTCTTGAATAGCGAAAGGACACGGATGACGTAGAAACTGATATAAGTTCTTATTAAAAAAGAAATCGACAGCTACTTTTATAAAATATAAAGGACAAAAGCAGGGCCACGAACATTTATCTTAGAACTTCATCTTCTCGCTATTTAACGGTTTTATAAAAAGGACTAAATAAAAAATTAAATGTCCATCTATATGACAAAGGAGTGGGCGCGATATCACGTCCTATACCTACAATATTATTTTTGAGAATTCGCTGGAACTTTTTTTGTAATCTCCGATAGATCGCCGCGGGAATGGTTAAATTCGTATTTTGGATGTTGCGACCAAAATTTGACCCACACATTTAGAATTTATAAACAAGAAAAAAATTAAAATAAGATTGTTATCTTGTTAAAAGTGTCAGAAAATATTTATAATTATCTATTGGTTTTATTTTTAAAGTTGCACGTTGGAGAATTATTCATAGACTTCTTCTTATAAATGTTTTTTAGTTAGATATTTTAGTCTGTTTAATTTGTACTTTGATGTACACAGTAGGGCATTAACAGTATGATACTGGGGTCCTACTTTAAGGTGACATAAAACGAAGTTTCGGTAAAATTGAGGACTTTTCTTACTCAGAACTGTTTCAAAAAGTTTCGTTTACATTCGAATCTCATATATTGTTGTCACATATGAATCAGTAAACATTTTACTCGATTCAAATTCTCGAAACAATTAATATTTATGCATCCAATCGAACGTAAAACGAAATTCAATATATTACGAGTTCGGATATTGGAGAGTGAACTAAGAAAAAACGTGTCGTCATCACCACCGACACATTAACCTTTTCCCTTTACATCTGACTCTCTCCATCGAGCGACGCCACCTCTTTTTTTATATTAATCTAGTGCTTGGATATTTTATTTATAGAAGACCAAAGTACATAGTCGTGTAATAAAGTTATATTTGTAGGTGCAGGCAGAGATTTTTAGAAAAGTGCTTAATAATGTTCAGTGTGAAATTGCGTACATGTCTTAAGTACTTCAACCCTAACTTTACAAATAAATAAAAAAAAAACAAATAATAAAGTCATATTTTCAAGTATCATTCAGAGCCAGTCACATGAAATAGGACCTGTAAAAAATATAACAAAAACTATTTTACCGTTAATATTGCCGCACGTTTTGCATAAATCATCTCAAGTATCTATCGTCCCGGGACCACGTGGTCGAGTTTTTGGTTTCAATTTGCCCTTTTTCTGTGACATTAGAAAAAAATGTCTGTTAGTTTTCAAGAATTTTAAATGTAGGGCAATAGAGTGTTGTTATTTCCTCTGAAGTTTATTAAAAGCCGCGGGAAAGTTTAAAGAGTAGTAGGCAGACTAATGTTTGTTATTAGCCCAGTCTGCCGTCCTGGAGTAGTACCACCACTTTCGAATGTAACATTTATAAAGTGACCTTATAAGCGTTTCGGAATCATTTTGAAAACAGACAGGTATACTGAAAGGAGTGTGCACTATCAAATCTGGATTTATTTTCATTATGATTCTTTTAGGCATCATCTGAAGCCGGCACAGCGGAGGTGGTCTGCAGAAATTTCTTTGAGAATGCGGTCCATGAAACACCGTCCATGAACCGCATTCTAGCTGAACATCAGGCGCGCTGCTATAAAAAAAACTTCACGGGTGTTACATTTGAAAGTAGTGGTATTACCCTCGGACAGCAGACTGGACTCATAACCATCACTCGTGTGCAGTATTCTAGGTAGAAATCACCAGTGTAGATATTTAAAAAGTCAAATTTAAAGAGACCAGAACCTTGTCCGAGAGGCAGGTAGAAAGAAGAGCAGTAAAAACCGCATATTGACCAAATATTCATTAATTTCTTCAAACACATGCCAAAGATAATATCGTATCGGGAACGTGTCCTATTAAAAATATACATTATTGCAAATTACCTTTAGATATACGAGAGATAACACTTAGGTGAATAGTAAAAAAAAAAAGAATTTTAATTCAAGTGATCAAAACATTTGTCTCTTTTTTAAGGTAGCTGAAATATCCTATATGAAGATCTTAGAATAGAAAAATGTACCTGATAATGCACCTTGAATTATTGAAATAATTATCGAAAAAAGCGCGCTTAATACCATGCAGCGTCTACCAGCTAACCTTTGTTGATGTGAGTGCAGATTTATAAAGTGCAATGAAAAATATTACACAATCGCAAAACATAAATGGACAAATAAAATATAATACACACATAAAATAAATCTATATATATGTATTCAGTAGTGAAACTATATATGTATACTTTAAGTGAATGTAAAGGCAATAGGACGATAGAAAATATTTTTTAAATTCACAAATCGACGAGGGCTAGTTTAATTTTTTTTTTTCAATAAAACTAAATGTTTTATCTTCTATTTATATACCAAAAAAATAATAATAAATATAAAACATCCACGTCCATCAAGATCAAATCAAAGGAGATAGTTTACATCCTAACACAAAAACTGAATAAAAATAAGTCTGCTTTAAATTACCTTATTCTATTCAACAACTCTTTCTCAATTCCGATAGACTAAGAAGCCTTAACAAAAATATTTTATCAAAAAACAGTGGACAATAGGGGCTCAGGGTCCATCATCGGAGGTCTATCAGAACGAGATTAAATCGATACAGACCAACAATACCTGTGGCATCAAGGAAAAGGTCTCCCAACAATATAAAAAAATAACAGAAACATGAAACGAGGAATTATTCGCATCGTCTCCTTTGAAACTTAATAAAACGACTTTTTTCATCGCAAAAAACTTAAAAATAAGGGTAGATTGAAAACTCATGGACAAAGGCCGACGAACAATAAGTTTTTTAAGGCTCGCTTTTTGTTGACCGTACTCTCATATGTGTTTTTCTAAATCATGGAATTACAAAGAAAAATGCTGCGTTTCTAGTGATTATTAGAATATAAACAGTATTAACATTTCAATTTAATGCGTAAATATGATCGAATGTAGGCGGATATTTTACACATCTCTATGTATAACAATTACACGACAAAATACTAACATAGAGTAATAAAATAGTTAAGAAATCTGAAACAAAGAAGTTATAAACATTAGTCAATAATGCAAATAAGCGACCGACATTCGGTACAGTCAGAGAGTGAATTCAAAAGTGAATGTGCACTAAAAATTCATGTTCCATCACGAGTCACGAGTATTGTCGCAATGGTCGAAGACTTGAAACACAATAATTTGACTTTGGAACAGGGAGGAGCGGCGACAGATTGCGCGCGTCCGTTAATGACAGGCTCTCGATGCGCGCATGTCCAGCCCGCGCTCATTCAATGCAAATTCAGATGCGTAGAGTTAATAACATTTAGACTGTACATGTTTGTTTTGAAGTTATTTGTATGTATGAACAATCATCTCGCTAGTCAACCACTAGGCTTTTCACTTAAGGCGGCTACACACGTTCCGTTATAACTGAACAGTTCGGCTGCACAGTTAAAACTGAATCACCAATAATTTTACTACTAAACATTACACGTAGGTACTGGCATATTAAACTATCTTTGTTTACCAGAAGTTTATAATTGAGATGAGACTTTTTTCTAATCTTGCCATCCAGAACGCGCAATTAAACACTACTTTTACCTATATTTAAAAAAAAATTAAAGAACAAAAGAAATATGATTTTAAAAACACTCAACAAAACGTCCTCTCTGATATTTTATGAAACCTGATCATTGCGTACACAATGACCCCTCTCTCGATGACAGACCGCGGTCTGCCCACGCGCCGTGCTTGTTCTAATCACACGTATCTTACAACGAGTAAGCGCTATACCACGTCTGGTGCCGTCCATTCATGCATATACAAACGGTTTTTTATTATTATCTACATTAAAAGCTTTAATCCGTGTTGAAAGAATTAAATGTTACTGTAATTCTTTTGTTTAATTTTTTTAAACTATTCGTCTAGTTTCTAGTTAAGTTTGTAGCGTATTTGCTGTACATTAAGGATCACTTTAATTAATTAATTTTTAAAAAAAATAGTAATTAGTAAAACTTAAAATATTTGTAAAGTACAATAAATTTAATATACCTAGTTATAATTACGATTTGAGAGCTGTTTTTAAATTCAAATGAGTACATGTTTCTCTGTCATCATGGGCTTGCTGACCAGTATGCTAATAAATACCAACTGTCAAACACGTCAACTTTGTTTTGACGATGACTGTACTTTTTGACAACACATTTGACGCTGTCCCAACTTTTTTTATTTAACCAAAACTTGATTTTTACATACGTTACAGCTTATATCCTACTGGGAGAAGCATTTTGTTCATTTATATTTTAAAACCTTTAGATATTGAATATGATAATTTAGTTTAGAAGTCCTTAGTAGTGAAAGTGTTTATTTTAAATAAATAAGCATTGATAAACTTTTAATGCTTTGCCGTTCTACTAAATTGTGATGTTACGTTAAATATGATCCATGAACAGAAACAATTTCTACTACAAAGTTCATCTGCAGGCAGCTGTCACCCTCTACATACAGGCTTAACGAACAAATGTACACTCTCGCTATATCGGACTACATGTGAGCAGATTCCGAAACGGTTAAGGTCACTTCACTTGAAAGATAGTGGTAGGCAGACTGATAGCATCAAGTTATTTTTCTCCATTTTTAAGTGTAACGCCCATGACACTTCTAGTCATGTCTCGCGGTTCGTTTAGAAGTAGCCAGGTATAACGAGAGAAGTGTGCACTGTCAACCTGGTACACTTTGTCTCATTGAGGCGACTGCTGTATGCAGAAAATTTTGTGCTAGCGGATATTTCCATTTATGAACCGCACTCTACCTTAAGACGGAGAGAGATATGATATAAAAAAAATCCTGCTCGAGTACGGTAGATTGGACAGTCATCCTACCTCATCATCAGTCTGCAAACTACACTTTACACTTCTGTTCAAATATTGTAGCTTGACATATGACAACACTCCACGTGATGTAAAGCTAGAGCGCGGTCTATGAAGGGAAACAACTGCTACTACTGAGAAATCCCTACGGGCAGCAGTCACCTCCGCTATGCCGGCCTGAGGAGACGAGTATGCACCATCTAGATTAACAATGCTATGATATGCTATTATTGCCAAATTTTTATTAATAAATAAGCAGGGTGACCTTGACCATTTCCAAATAAGGCAATCCAATAAATCACATCAAATTAAATGTATCTTAAAGAAGAATAATACGTATTACTTAATATTATGATTGACGGCTGCCCACCTCATACAGTGTTCACTTTTCTATGGTAGATTCATTTGTTTTCTATTACAAGTTAGTCACGATGCGCCGGAACATCCCGCACGAGAAACATTTAATATTCGTGGGTGTTGTACAGTCAACCTCAAAAGTTTCAGATACGAATAAAATTATAACATGGAGATCAAGAGCGGCCGTGGTCTAGCGGTAAGACGCGTGAACTCACGATCGATGAGACCCGTGTTCAAACCTCGCTAATTCTGACCTGTACCAATGTAACTTTGTTATATGTACTTTGGTCGCTCAGTGCCTATAGGCACTATTAAAGAGCGGTAGGCAGATTGATTATGGTTATTAGCCCAATTTGCCGTCCTGGGGTAGTACCACCACTTTCGAATGTAATACCCGTGAAGTTTCGGAAATAGTTTGAAAGTAGCCAGGTATAGCGAGAGGAGTGTGCACTGTCAATCTAGGATGGTACATGCTCGCCTCCTCAAGCCGGCATAGTGGAGGCGACTGCTGCCCGCACAGGTTTCTCTGTAGTAGCAGTTGTATCCATTCATGGACCGCACTCTAGCTTTACATCAGGCGGAGTGTCGTCACATGCCGAGCTACAATAATAAAAAAACCTGAATTAAAAAAAAAAGATTGTTAACTGTACTTTAGATACAATCCTACGCAGGTAGTGGGCAGTCAGTCCATTTAGCAACGGCCTAACAGTCTCATAAGTTATTACAATCACCTATTAATTATATGCCACTTACACTCATTACAAAACCAATTAGCTCTTTTAGCCCAATAAGAAACGAATAATTAATAGTCTTACTCTTAAAATTATGATGTATAATTACATCGCTTAGCTTGGCACTTTCTCTGCCTACCCCAGTTGAAACATATGCGTATATGTAATAAAAACTTCTTCATTAACCACATCAACACAAATATGAATTCGTTTTACATTAGTAACTCGGCATGTGAACGTACTCCGCCCGATGTTAAGTTAGATTGCAGTCCATGGACGGAAACAATTGCTGCCACTGAGAAATGTCTCCAGGCAGTAGTCGCCTACGCTATGCTTTGAGGACGCTAGTCCACCAACTATTGTCAAGGCACACTTCTCTCGTTATACCCGATTACTTCCAAGCTGATCCCAAACCGCGACTACGTCAGGAATGAACAGAATGATGTATGTAAAAATAAAAGCAAACCGTAATGGGAGTTTCTCAGTTGTAAAGTGTGTAGTAGTGAATTATAATACCTAGTGTGTTTTCATACTTAGCATATGGCCAAACCACAATAAAAAAAAATGTTTACAAGGCTTTTGGATAGCCAAATAACTTAATAACGTATTGAAAGCCGCATAAAGCATATGGCAAATGTCTTTATAAATGGTCAATAAATTATGGACTGTGCGAATCATGCCTTAATAATATTATTAACTTTTAAGGTAAGCGTCCACCTATCTGCATCGCACGCGACGTCTCAAACGGATTATTTTTCTTGTGGTCTGTCCATTTGTCCCCAGCAATCGCATTGACGTCGCGATGGCCATGCAAACGAAAGGAGAATGCCCATTTTTGGGCCCACTTCATACCTAGTTAAATAGTTTGGTAACAAAACAATATTCTAAAATAATCAACACATCATTTACCAATCAATAGATAATGTTTAATTACATAAAAAAACAGATATCTTCAATTATTAAAGCATCAGAAATCATCTAATTACTCAATAACCCGGGCGAAAAAAATTAAAACTGATTGGTGATAAGGAATGTAGATTTATTTCTTTACAAAATGAACCAAAAATTATCGACAAACTCGAGAAAAAAATTGTGGGCCGTCGTGTTGAAATCCGAACATCTATGGCTTTACCGACCAGGCAATGCGTACCACGTGGACTGGTGAACGCACTTACATGGTTTTCCATATAAAGAATTCCTAAATCCGTTTGAATCGTTGCGTGCTATTCATAAGATGCGGTTAGGTGGACGCTTGCCTTTAAAAGAAATTTACAATTCGGCCAATATATTGCGTGCAATTGTTAATAATACATTATACAGTACTGAAATTATAAATCTTACCACCTTTGTGATTAGAGCGAGAAAATAATCAGAGTTATTTTCATTACAATAAGTTCTTACATTGTATTGGTATTGTACATTAAACGAGGGCATGTCAAAAATCTGGAGAAACGTGACCGGGTCGATGTTGAAGAATTTTTTAACAAAGCAGTTTTTTAAAAACATATGACGTATTCCGGGTGGTTGAGTGGAAGCCTTTAAGTTGTGGTCGCACGCAGGACACTCCCAAATTATTCGCCAATTTTGTTTCGAGTATAATTTATGTATCAACATGCAAATAAGGTACGTCAGAATAGCTTATTAGGGTAAGCCGTAATTGATAAAATTCACAGACCATGTCTGTTATCAACTATTTCCTTTATTTATATAACGCGGTTTATTTTAATAGATTAAGTCATTAGCTAACTTGAAATTATTACGGAATCCACTCGCCTGATGTTTAAGCCGCAGTTCAGAAGTGAAGACAACTGCTACAGCAGAGAACTGTCTGCAAGCTGCAGTCACATCCGCTATTAAGAATACGAATGTTTCCTTACCTCTCGTTACTATTTTATAGGTTCTAGATGGTATCGTGTAAAAAGGGTTTCAGGATTAAATGATTATTTATTAATTAAACAAAAAATTAAAGACATTGTGGTCTCTACCCCACCTCATGTTATCATATTATATAAAGCTCGATTACCACTGACTGACTGACTCACTGACATATATAATGAAGCACTTGCCGGGGGGTTAGAGGGGTGATTCTTTTTGGGGCGTGTAGAGGGCGGCCCCGGGACCTCGGGAAAACCTCGACTTTGACCGGAAGTGGACTCTGGACCGGAAGCGATGCCGATATCTCGGAAACGGAACGAGATAGGGCACATGTGCCGGAACAAAAGTCGTAGGGAATGCCCTCTAATATCGAAATCCATAATTTGTTTTTTCAAAAAAAAATTTTTTTTCAAAACTACCCGAAAAAAAACCTTTTTCAGCGCCGCGAAGCGCGCCCAAAAAACTAGTTGTTAAATACAGCTGGTGCCACAAGTGGCTCACAACATACCGTGAAAGTGGCTGCAATTTTATTGTATTACATTGTCTGACACATGTTTAACAAGAAAATAATTTTGCTTATTAAACCTTTGCATTTATAATCGACATGATTTTATTTCTTAATTAATTAGAGATATCTGCAATAGAGATATTGGCATTACCTTTTACAAAGTTTTAAACAGATTTCGATAACTATAATTTTATTATTTTTTAAATATATATTATTGTACAAGTTTTGTGATAATTTAACATAATTTTAAACTAAAGTATTGCTTTAAAGCGTCAATACATATTTCATTTCATTTCGTTCCATTTCGTTTTGTTTCATTAAATGTTATATTATTTGAGTTTTTAAAATTTAAATACTTTAGTCAGCAAAGACCCTTTGAATTTTAGTTATATAAATTTTACTAGTAGATAATTATATTATTTTCTAAATCATCATTTTAGTTTATTAAACAGAAAATAATTAATAAAAATTAAATCAATCGTTTCATCAAATTTGTCAAAATGATTAATTTGGAGATACGAATTGAGTGTTGACCTCCAACCCACATAATACCATCACTCATCACTTATAATGCTAGCCGCGTATCCATTGTCTTTTACAATTACAACGAAATCAATATCTTTTAGTTTGCCGTTACTTAGTTTTAAAGATCATTTATAAAATATTATTTTTTATACTCCGCCTGATGTAAGCATAATAAATGTTACTATAGAGAAATATCTGCAGCCAGACGTCGCCTCCGATATGTCGGTTCGAGGAGACGAATGTGCCCACTTCACTGGTTATATTAGGGTTATTTCTATACTGATCCTGAAATGCGACTAGGATCACTACTCGTAGAAAGGACGGAAAAAAGCTAATAATCAGTATCACACTTTATAAAATTTAATCTCTCCACTATTCTTCTTTTATATTTCTTTTAACTCTCTTTCTCTCTCTGTCTCTCTCTCATTTGTATGTATCATGTATGTATAATATACTATATATGATATAAAATTATTATGAGTAACAACTGCGAATTTCCTCATTGTGGCTCAGAATTTTTATTTGCATACATCCCGAGTCTTCGACAGTTAAAGTCTGTTGTTTGAATTGTCATGGCCTGTGGTGACGCCTTGTGGTCATTCAATGACAATTCAGTTAACTTTCACCGATGTTTGTATAGTCTTTGCCTTAATGATAGTGTAGTCCCACTTGGCACGAGATCGGTGGTTTTTCATTTATAATTCTTATTGTTTAATCCTCGTATCCGGGACGCTTTCGATTGTTATTGTTGTGTGTTGGAATGTTTCCTTTTACATCAATATTTTTGAAATCTCAATATGTTACCATTCGTGAAGTGACCTTGTCGCGTTTTGGGATCAGTTTGGGAGAGAGTCTTCGCAAGGCGCCATAGTGGAGGTGGCTGCTGCCTGTTGATATTTATTTGTAGTATCCTGTATATAGATATAGATATTTGATCATTGAGGCGTCCCGTCATAGACGCGTCGCAATTGATAACCTACACTGAAACTTTGTGAATGAGTGATCCTTGTGTCTAGAGGATACTTTTTTTTGTCAAATAATCGTAATCTTATATCAGTTAACTATTTAAATCCAGCAAAAGTGACACTATTATTGTCATATAAGTAACTCAATATAGTGCAATAGACCATTGTCAAAATATTTACTTGTATCCTGTAAAAACACAATGAATAGGTACCTCTTAACGCTAATAATACTGTTCGGTACAATGAAATAGAATTGTTACTTTAATTTATCTACTGTTCCTCTTGTGCGTTTTTTCTTTATTGCAACTATACTCGGAACCAAGAAAATTTTCAAAAAATATAAATAACCGGTTTCTCTGTGGTAGCAGTTGTTTCCATTCATGGATCGCACTCTAGCTTTACATCAGGCGGAGTGTTGTCACATGCCGAGCTACAATTAAAACAAATTAAAGAAAAATAGCTAGAGAAAGTAAGGTGTCGCTTTTTTTTTGTGTGATCCTAAGCGGAAACAAATGCTTGCTTCTACACAGACTACGCCCGCTCGAAGAGACAATTGTTCATTGACAGGACACACTCCTTTCGATATACTTGACTACAGCCAAGCTGATCCCGTAAAGCGACTAGGTCCCACTTGGATATTACATTTCATTAAATGTTCATATAAACAAGGCAGACCCAGAAGGGTGTTTTCCGATCAAATAGGAGACATCCTCATGAAAGCTGGGTTGCCTAGTGCCCATAACCGTCGGGCGTGCATGAAAAGAATTGTGGATGTGAAGGAAGCGAGGATGTTGTGTCAGGATCGTGATAAGTAGCGTTCCGTTGTTTCTGCCTATCCCTGGAAAAATCCTGGAAAAAAGGCGTGACAATTGTATTGTATTCATATAGGCAAAATATTAATAATTTGAAAAAGTGTATTTTTAATTTCTCACCAAAACAGAGTTGAAAATTTTGGTTTAATTTCCATCAATTTTCTGAAACTAATTTTATTTGGCTAATATGTAATTAACAATATTAAAAAGATGCAATTTTAAAATTGTTATTGTTTATTTATTTTGCAAATTATAATGAAATATACGAGTACTATAGGTTCTCGGTATAAGGGAGTTCTAATAGTTGTTGAGATGTATCTTAAGATAACAAATCTATATCGAGTTGCGACATTTTTGCGAACGTCCCTTTTTAATTTCATTTCATTTTCGCAGCTGTGCCATTGATTTTAAAGGACAATATAAAGAATCGAATTGCTAATTTTTATTTATGTATCTTTAACAGTGTATTAAGAAACGTATGGTTGTTAATGAAAATTCTAATACTTAATTATTTATTTAAGTAAAAGGCTTTTTATTTGTTTAAGGAGAATTTAAGTAAAAGGAGTAAGTGAGCAGTGAAAAAAGCATTAGTCACTTCCACTATGTACGCCGCGTACTATATTCTTTTTTTTTATTTTTTATTGTAGCTCGACATGTGACAACACTCCGCCTGATGTAAAGCTAGAGTACGGTCCATGAATGGAAACAACTGCTACCACAGAGAAATCTCTACGGGCTGCAGTCGCCTCCACTATGCCGGCTTGAGGAGACGAGCATGTACCATCTAGATTGACAGTGCACACTCCTCTCTTATACCTGGCTACTTTCAAACTATTCCCGAAACGCGACAAGGTCACTCCACGGGTGTTACATTCGAAAGTGGTGGTACTGCCCCAGGACGACAGACTGGACAAATAACTATCATCAGTCTGCCTACCACTCTTTTATTGCTATTTCTGAAAAAAAAAAACTATAATCCGCGGAAAAACAGTTGGCAACCCTAACTCAATGTAACCTGTTCTTACTAATTATAATACAGACTGAGGAAAAAGTCACAATCTGACGTCACAATATGGTCATAATAGAATAATGTTTTTGTATGTAAATTCTAGATTTAACCTTGATCTCAAGTCAAAGCCATTAGGAATAAATTAGGCTTCGAACTTGACCAATAGGTCAGCGTCAGAACAGAGGCTAAGTTTGATTGACGTTAAACACACGGGCTGTTATTTTGTTTTATCTTATTTTTAAATGTACTGTATTAGCCAAGTCTGCTGTCCTGGGGTAGTACCATCAATTTTAAGTGTAGCACCTGTTAAGTTTCGGGATCAGTTTGAAAGTAGCCATCTGGATGGTGCACGTTCGTATCCTCAAGCCAGTATAACGGAGGCAACTGCTCCCTGCAGAAATTTATATGGTAGCAATTATTTCTATTCGTGAACCGCACTGCCTTTAGTGTTAATTAAAAATATAAACAATGCGCAAAAATACTATATTTCAGTTTATATTATGTAGTTTCAGATATATTTTGACAATTTAAATTTTATAGATAATTATGAAAAAAAAAATACATTATCCGTGGAAAATATGTTGGCAACCCTAACTCAGTGTAACCTGTTTTTACGAATTATAATGCAAACTATACTATCTATATTAAAATTCGAGGACAGAAAACAGAAAACATCTGAAAGTACTAAGCGATAACTACTGTACTAAAGAAGTTAAAATATAACTTCCCATCTGTATCAATTAATTAATAAACTACTTTGCTTGTTATAACAAAAAAGACATGATCTAACTTCAATTAACTACGATATTACTTCCTAATTGAATAAATTATATAATATAAAAATACAAAAAGTAACTGTGTCTGTTTGTTGCTTCAACCGCAAATTTTCGATAAAATTTGACAACGAGATAGATTACAGCCAGGGCATACTACTTTTTGTATCAAAACAAACTAAAGGTGATGAAATATTTAGAAATAACAATCGAGCGAAGTGTTGTCATATGCCAAGCTATGATAAAAAAATAAAAATAAAGAAGCTAGGTTCAGTACTAAAGTAAACCCTACTAAAGTACTATTTTAAAAGAAAGCTAATAGCTCTATTGTGCTAGCATATCAAACTCGAAGACATACGAACATATCCGAGGACAACATAATTTATGCTAACAATAACTTTTATACTTGACATTTTACTTACAAGGACTTGTATTGTGTTGAGGGAAATTGGATACAAATAACTATGCTTAATTAACTTTCAAAAGACGCTTTTTTCTATATAGCGGGCTTGGTCGAACAGTAGAACGCTTTGAACTCACGATGGATGAGACCCGTGTTCACACCTCGTTAGATGACCGGTATCTATGTTACATGTACATTGTTCGCTTAGAGCAGGGATGCACAGACCGCGGCCCGCGGGCCGCATGCGGCCCGCCGGTCGAATACTGGTGGCCCGCCGACAGCAAAAATAATACTCTCGTACATTCGAAAAATATTGAATTCTATTCCAGAATAAAACAAAAAAAAATGTTCGAAATTTGAATCTCGCGCGCCCGCTCTTAAGTGCGCTTATCTGTGCGCCGTGCGTGCGTCCGTAATGTCGGAATTCCCGATTGCTCGCGTAGATACACGAAGCTTCCAGAGTCGGTTTCGAGATTTCTCCAGACAGTTTTCGACTCTATACGCGCGGTATAAAAGCCACGCTAACCGCAGCGACCGACACTTCGGTTTTAATTTGAGCGACAAGCCGGTGTCATATATTTTGTTCCACATTCAACGTAGGTTTCCTGTTGCAGTGTCAAGTGCCGTGTATAATTGTGTTGTGAAATCGTAAGTAAAACTCTATTATTAATAAATGTTTCCCTACCTATTTAATTAATGGGTAGTAATAAAACGAGTGACTGTAAATTACAAATTCATACCGCTTAAGTTATTAAAACAGTATGTCATCATCAGTCGCAAAGTTTTTTTTTATTCGCTCGTTTTATAATTCCCCTTAATCAATTATTTTTTGTAATTTAAAAAAGGATGGGTAATTTAAGTAGGTACTGTAATTGTTTTTAGGTGCTGTGTTAATCCTAGCCAGGATTAGAACGCAACATGGACAAGCCAGGACCTAGTAAAAAACGTAAGGTTAAAGATGAAAATCGGCAGTTTCAAGAAATTTGGACTGAGAAATACTTTTTTGTATGGTCGCATAACAAAGTCGTTTGTTTAATTTGCAAGAATTCTGTTGCGATTGCAAAGGAATATAATGTAAAAAGGCACTATGAAACGCAGCATCCTACTTTTAACAAGTTTACAGGTGAATTAAAAAAGCATAAAACGTCTTTAAAACGGGAGCTTATTGGTCAGCAAGCTATGTTTACAAAACCCATTCAAGATTCAGAAACAGCTACAGAAGTTAGTTATGAAATTTCTCGAATGATAGCAAAGCGAAGTCGCCCCTTCAATGATGGGGATTTTGTAAAAGAATGCATAGAAATTGCCGCTAAGAAAATGTGTCCAGAAGCAGCAAAAAAGTTTGAGAAAATTCAACTGAATCGTATGACTATCCAAAGACGAATTATGTCTTTGTCAGGTAATATTGCGGAACAATTAACTGAAAAAACTAAGATCATTGAATTTTTTTCATTAGCACTCGACGAATCCACTGATATTAGTTCCACAGCTCAACTTCTCATATTCATACGAGGTGTTACTCAAGATTTTGAAGTCTTCGAAGAGTTATTAGGAATGTGTTCATTGAAAGGTCAAACCAAAGGAGTTGATATACTCAATGTACTTTTGGATGAGTGTTCAAAAACTGATTTGGACTTATCAAAATTATCGGGAGTTGCGACTGACGGTGCTCCTTCGATGATTGGTGTCAATTCCGGGCTAGTTACTTTGCTGAAAAAGCATCTGCAAGAAAAAAACATAAACGCTAAAGATTTCATGCAGTTTCACTGCATTATACACCAAGAAGCCCTCTGTTCTAAAAAAATTGAATTTCAAAATGTCATGAAAGTGGTAGTTTTGACTGTAAATTTCATAAAATCACGAGGACTCAATCACAGGCAATTTAAACAATTCCTTGATGACATCGAAAGCGAATATGGAGATTTACTGTATTACACAGAAGTAAGGTGGCTAAGTCGTGGATTGACACTGGAACGATTTCTAAATTTAATAGAAGAAATTGGAATATTTCTGGCGGAAAAGCAAAGGGATGTCCCGGAACTTAAAAATCCTGATTGGTTGTGTGATTTGGCTTTTTTAGTTGACATTACAAATCAGTTGAATGTCTTGAACACACGGCTTCAAGGCAAAAATCAACTGATATCCCAGCTCTACGCTCATGTATCATCCTTTCAATGCAAGCTGACACTTTTCAGATCGCAATTGAATTCTGGAAATTATAATCATTTTCCGAATTATAAGAAAATGGCTGAAAAATTCAACAAAACTGCGATTAATTTCAGTTATGTAGAAAAGCTAGATATTTTGATTCAAGCTTTTCAAGACAGATTTTCGGAGTTTAAAAAAGTGAAACCTCTGTTGGACATATTCAGCAATCCTTTCACGATTTCAGTTGAAAATGCGCCAGAGTCAATGCAGTTAGAAATTATCGACATTCAAAACGACCAAGATTTACGCAACAAATTCAACGAAGGAGACTTGCTGAACTTTTACCGCTGCATTGATAAAAATACGTACAAAGAGTTGCGCATAAACGCTCTGAAATGTGCCAGCTTATTTGGTTCTACCTATATGTGTGAGCAAACCTTTTCAATATTAAATAATAATAAAACAAAAAATCGGAACCGCCTTGCAAATGAAAGTTTGGAAGCAGTTTTACGTGTTGCTACAAGTAAATTTGAGCCAAATATAAAAAAGATTGTAAGCACTATGCAGTGCCACGCTTAAAATTAATAGATTCTTTTTCAATTTTAATACATTATTATCAATACTTTATTGTCTTTAATTACCTATACTTCTGGCGGCCCGCCATCAGTTCATGATTTGCCCGAGTGGCCCCTAGTCCTAATAAGTCTGTGCATCCCTGGCTTAGAGCCTAGGGTATAATTTAGGCATCCATTAAAATGATATGAAAAGAAATTTATTTATGCAAAATTATTTTAAAAATATACACACAATTAATAAAATTAATAAATTATACAAATTGGTGGAAGTGCCACCACTTTCAAGTAAACACCTAGTCGTGTTTCGGGATTTGCTTGGAAGTATCTAAAATGCAAATTCATATCTGCATATCTGCAAATTCTTCTCCTAACAACGGTACAGCGGAAGCGACTGCTGCCTGCAAAAATCTCTCTGTAGTAGCAGTTGTTTCCGTTCATGGACCGCACTCTAGCTTAACATCAGGCCTAGTGTTATATGACAACACCGAGCTACAATAAAAATAAAATATTTATAAATTTAATAAATATATACAACTTGTCTCTACCAAGTCTAAGTTCTGTATATTCTATAATATTACCCCGTTCAAATGTTTACGTGACTTACTGCCAGTAAAAACGTTAAAGATATTTATCATTTAGCGCATTTTGTTCGACTTTCCAGTAACTTCAAGGTACCTCATGGCTAACTCACAGGTCAATACCGTGCCTGTCGGTACCATTCGGCTATACTATTTTTATATTATGAAATTAGGGTAACCAGTAACCACCCTTAACTTTATGGGTAGTTTTAGTTTTGTTGTAAAAATAAAGTGATTTGATTTTTATCGTTTTTTTTTTGTCATAACAAAACATGGTCTATTTTAAGCTTACGACTAATGTTTATTTATGAATTATTAACCAGGATTAAACCAGGGGTAAAGATGTAATTGAGACGAAAGATGTATGTATGGATCGTGGGTTTTCTGTGCACCTTTTGGAGGCAATTCTCGAAAGTACTTAAAACGTATCGATTGAATTACATTATAGTTTTAATTTTAATTAAGTATTTTATACTAAAGTAAACCTACATCTATATTTAATATAAATATAAATTTAAAAAGTTTTATAAAATTCGTTCAAAAATTACGATAATATTACGATAAAATTACATAACGCTGACGAGAATGCCAATTTCCAATGGCAATACTAGTTACAAGAAAAATTAAATTAATCTACACGTTTTATATTTACATTCGAGATTGCTCTCCTGGAATAATATATGCATTTCATAGATAGACTATTACACTGACCTTCAAGTACTTACATAATTATGCATTTTTTAAATTAATTATATTTCTGCAATATATTAATATTTTAGAAAATTCAAGTGTACTCGTATTTACAAAATTCTAAGTGACCTCAATTATAAAGGATTTATTATAATTTTGAAGGAAGCGAGCGAGGGCGGACTGCGGTCAATGGAGCGTACCTGCTCGTGCCATTTGCCCTTATTCGATTTTATTAATATACAGGTTGATTATTTTATGTTATAACAAAGTATCTACCAAGAATATTAAGTTGATATTTTTCTCCGTACGAGTACCATCCATCTTGTTTCGGAATCAGCTTGGAAGTTGCCAGGTATAAGGAGGAGAGTGCACTGTCAACTTCGACGGTGCACAGTCGTCTCCTGAAATCAGAAAGTGGAGGTGACTGCAGATATATCTATGCGGGAGCAGTTATCTCCGTTTATGTGTCAAACATAGTGTACATACTGTAAAGAAAACGGGATTGATTAATACATTTTATTTTTTTGTGTTTGTGGCCTCACCAAGGCCTCTAGCCTCACCACCCACCAAAATATTCACCATGTATTTAATTTGCTTTAAATAAGCATTTAAAAAATATAGAAGGGTTCTACGTAAAGATGTTATCAAAATCGACCGCAGAGTTTCTGATAAGAGGTACAAAGGCCACGCGCCTCCACCCTCGAATGAATTAAACAATTCAACATAGCTACCTACATTTTTTTTATTGAAGTACCTATTTATAATTTTTTTCTTATATTTTTATAATTTAAAAATATTGGTTGTGAAAAAAGTTGTCGTTTTGAGAGCGGCTGTGGTCTAGCGGAGGAGGCGTGATAACTAACGATCGATGAAACCACTGTTCAAATCTCGCTAAGTTCTTCCTGGTATTAATGTAATTTCATATAATTTTTATTTTTTTTCTTTTTATTGTACATCGGTATGACAACACTCCGCCTGATGTAAAGCTAGAGTGCGGTCCATGAATAGAAACAACTGTTACTCAGTCGCCTCCACTATGCCGGCTTGAGGAGACGAGAGCATGTACCATCTAGATTGGCAGTGCACACTCCTCTCGCTATACCTGGCTACTGTCAAACTATTCCCGAAACGCAACAAGGTCACTTCACGGGTGTTACATTCGAAAGTGGTGGTCGGACGACAAACTGGACGAATAACCATCATCAGTCAGCCTTGTAAGTACTTTGGTCGATCAGCGTAGAAGGAAATTTAAGCAAAGAACAACTGTATGGACAGTGGATTTTTTTTTTTATAATTACTTATTCTCTGTAGCTCCCCTCGTCGTTCCCTCATCTTTAGCTTGCTAGCCATCTGGCCGGTCCAGTGACTTCGGCTTCACCCACGTCAACATTTTCCATCTACATTATCCTTATTTCTTAACAGGGTAGGCAGAAAGTACAAACACACAATAACATAATGACTATAAACAGTAGTGATAATTAAATAAATCTTAATTACTTACTCACCAATAACTCAACTGTCCGTAAAATAATCGAAACCCATCACTGACTTATTAGACAATGTTAATAGTGCGATACCCACATAAATTTCAATAGTAAAGCTTATTAGCAACGGTTTTAGCTTTTGCAATAGTGATGAGTCAGCTTTGTGAGAACTTTAAAGCGTGTAGGTGGAACGGTTAGCGGATTGCGATTTAACTCACAACTGTACGAGCAAGATCACTTCGAGTCGATTGCTTAGAATATTTTATTGCTTTTAATTAATAATAATAACCGGAAGTAGTACCCTCATCATCGGCACAGCGGAGGCGACTGCTGCTTGTAGATATTACTCTGTTGATAGCAATTGTCGCAGCTATTGACAATTTATTATATCAACATCCTAACCTATTTAGATTAATATTTTAAATCTCATAAAGTAATTAAATATTAAAATCAAATATTTTAGTGTAAAAAAATAATTTGTTTACAAAGAAAGACGAACGCTCTCTTCAAAGTCATTCTGTTATATTATTTGAAAGCGGTCTCCCGACCCACCCTAACTTCGTTCTATTTTTATTCTCTTAACTATTAACGTTAAATTTAGAATTAAGGAGATGGAGACACAAACGACTGAGGTTGGACGGTCAATTTCATGTTTAGAATGTTTAAATTCTTATTTTAAAGAACGGCCGTGATCTAGCGGGTCTAGGTGAACTCACGATCGATGAGACCCGTGTTCGAACCTCGCTAAAGACCGGTACTAATGTAACTTTGTTATATGTACTTTGGTCGCTCAGTGCCTATAGGCACTATTAAAGAGTGGTAGGCAGACTGATGATGGTTATTAGCCCAGTCTGTCGTCCTGGGGCAGTACCACCACTTTCGAATGTAACACCCGTGAAGTAACCTTGTCGCGTTTCGGGAATAGTTTGAAAGTAGCCAGGTATAAGAGAGGAGTGTGCACTGTCAATCTAGATGGTACATGCTCGTCTCCTCAAGCCGGCATAATGGAGGCGACTGCAGCCCGAACAGGTTTCACTGTAGTAGCAGTTGTTTCCATTCATGGACCGCACTCTAGCTTTACATCGGGCGGAGTGTTGTCACATGCCGAGCTTCAATAAAAAAAAAGTGCCTTATCTTAGCCCGTACCATTGCTCAAAATCAGGCGGGGTGCACTCAAAGGCTCATCAGTATCAGATCTGCCTGATACTGATCATGAACAAAAAATAATTACAAAACTTCAAAAATCCTTTGTTTTGTATAATAAATTAGTTACCGTATGTTTATCCAATTGTTTCTAAGTGAAGTGTTAATTATTATTCAAATGTGGCAGTTTAATGTGCAGGGTAGAACTGAAAGATTTATACTAGAACGTCTATTTTTGAAGTGATGTCCTTTCTCGTAAAGTCAGGATGTTTCGGGTAACGCATCCTGATTTGTACCATTTATAAATATATCTTTATCCCTACAATTTATTTTTATTAATTGGCAATTGACAGTGCACACTCTTTTATTCCTTTACTAAAGTAGTTTTAAGTTGATCCCAAAACGCGACTGATTTACAGCTGTTATACTTCACCTAACCTAAGCTAACACACATATACAGTGTTTTTTTTAAAGTGCATTAGAAAAGAGCGAGGACACCCGTAATACAGACTATAGTATAGTACGGGATCCTCAACCCATGTAACTGTAAAAATGATGTTTAGTAAATAAAGATTTATTTTATTTATTTACATAATAAATAAACAATTTTATTTAGCTTTCACGGTTTCTGAGGTTCATAATATTATTTATTTTAGTCCGGCTTGTGACCACATTCCGCCTGAAATTAAGTTAGAGTGCGGTCTGCTGCTATCACAGAAAAATATCTGCATAATCGCCTCTGCCATGCATTCCGGCATGGAGAAACTACAACTACACACCTCTCGTTGTATTCAGACTAGCTTCGCGAGTAAGTCACTTCTCTGGTGGTAAAATTTAAATATAATAAAATTCAATCACAAAATCTGTGTCCTAAATGTGCGTTTTACCCTAAAAATCTGTATTGTAACACGTGTGTTAAAGATATTTGTCCTTGAAAAGGGACTTGCGTAAGATCTATTTAAGGTAAACTGACAAATGTCGCTTTTACGTCGAAATAGATTGTGTACAAGTCATTTATAATTAAGAAAATTATTTCTAAATACCTTATTTGGCTGGAGTGAGTGAAATAAACTTTTGATGTTAAAATCTTATAATTATTATTATACTATAATATATACACGGCATAATTTATCTATTTTAAATTAAGAAAGAAGAAATAATTAGTATTTTTTTTATATTATTTTTTATTTTATTAATTGAACAGTTAGTATAATATAATTAAGGGAAGTTAGACGATCTTTTTATACAGATAAAATAGCTATGTTAAATATACTGCAAAACAAAAAAGCAATCAAATTAGCCTATCGTGGCCTAGCCTGGTAAGCCGCATAAATCTATCAATCAGTTATCTTAGGATTATTAACGATATAATGTGTAAATATTAAAAAGAATTACAATAATACGAATCAAAAATATAACAAAATGCAATCGTTACATTTTTTGTCAACTTCCCGTGGGTACAAACAGATGCGTTACAGGATATTGTAAATTGGACAATTTGACATGTGTAGGTAATATTAGAGTTTAGAAAGTATCAGATTTTGACAAAATTTGTCAACGACATTCATGCATGTATATTTGTTCAAGATATTGCTTAATAGTTAATTTAGTTTCCAGGAAGTCGAGTGGTACAATGTCTTTATAGATTTCAGAGTCCAGATCTCTAGAGGTATATCTCAAAGGCTTAAATGATCTACACAAGGAAGGAATAAAATAATAAGGATAAATCAATACTAATAAATGAGCTACCGTGGTCTAGTAAGCTCAGTGCCTATAATACAAGCACTAGCTTAATATATAGGTACATTAAAATATAAAAGAGCGGCCGTGGTCTAGCGGTAACACGCGTGAACTCACCTGACCGGTACCAATGTAACTTTGTTATATGTACTTTGGTCGCTCAGTGCCTATAGGTACTATTTAAGAGTGGTAGGCAGACAGATGATGGTTATTTGTCCAGTCTGCCGTCTGTCTGGGGTAGTACCACCACTTTCGAATGTAACACCCCTGAAGTGACCTTGTCGCGTTTCGGGAATAGTTTGAAAGTAGCCAGGTATAAGGAGAAGAGTGTACACTGTCAATCTGGATGGTACATGCTCGTCTCTTCAAGCCGGCGTAGTGGAGGCGACTGCTGCCCGCACGTGTTTCTCTGTAGTAGCAGTTGTTTCCATTCATGGACCGCACTCTTTACATCAGGCGGAGTGTTGTCACAAAATAATAATAAATATTTTCTTATAAAAAAAAAATGCGTTTGAAATGTCAATAATATGACAACACTACGCCAGATGTAAAACTAGAGTGCAGTCCATGAACGAAAACAACTGCTACTACAGATAAATTTCTACAGGGAGCAGTCGCCTCCGCTATGGCGCCGAGACGACAGTGCACCATCCAGATTGACAGTACACTGAAACTAAAACGGCAATCCCATATTTAAACCACCCATATTTGCAATAATGTATCTTATAATTAATACTATTAGCATTAGTGTAATTTTCTATTTTCCGATGAAATGAAAAGCGCCGCCTAGCGGTGAGTAGCGGCGGAAAAGCTCATGTTAACACACACGAATATATACACCATCCCTTTCGAACTACTAACATCCCTTACATATAAACGAGACAGTCATACATCGACTATTACACCCCACATGCTTTTCACATGGAAAACTCACAACCCTTTTCCCGTCTCACTCATCACCTTACACATTGAACAATTAGAAAGGGATGCATACATTTCAGTGTTTTCTTCATAGATGGACATAAGAGTGACCAGTATTTTTATTGACCAGCCTATCCCACTGTTATTTGGTCAAGCTATGGCTGACTCTTTAAAGTACGTCGTAATTTTTTATTTATTTAAATGTAATAACGAGAGGGTGTATTCTGTCAATAGATTCGTCTCCTTAAGCCGGTATAGCGGAGGCGACCGTTGCCTAGATATTTATTTGTAGTGTCGGTTGTCTCCAACCATAGACCGCACTCTATTTTAAAGCTGTAACAAGGTTATACAGACATACTTAATATACATACAAATAGAAACTAATAAAAAAGCTTAGGTATGTCTATTAAATAGTTATAAAAAATCGAATGTCAGTCTAAAGTCATAGCTTATAAAATGTCGTTCAAAGCGTTTACGAAAACAATTATGAAAAAGTTTCTTTGGAGGTTTCTCGCGCCGGTTAACTCTCGGTCGAGAGTCATAAAACTTATTAAAAGTCAAGGACCTGAGATAAGTTGTTCTTCGTCGCTTCTTAAGTAAAAATAACGGTGAGGGAGTGAAAAAAAAAGTTGAAAGTTACTCTGAAAAAGTGAAAGTGAAAAATCTAGTGCAGGAGCGTCACGTAGAGCTACGTGTTGCGTTTAGTGATGGGTAGAAAAATGTATCGAGCTTTTTTTCAGTTACTGTCGTTATTTTCAGTAATTAGGAGCTATTTTTAGACGTGTTTTGAAACATAATAACTTTCCTTTTATGCTCAATTTTCTTCATAATTTGATAATAAATTTGAAAATAAAATTTTTGTTTAATTTAAATTTTTTATTATTTTAAGTTTAATAAAGATTTTATTTATTAATTAACATAATAACACTTCATTTTAATAATAATAAATTAAATGTTATATTACTAGAAAACTAAACTATTATTTGAGACGAAATTATCGATATTAAACTATACGATAAGTCTACGACACAACTACGAGGCAGCGTAGCATCGTAGCGTGTCCGTGATAACTTTTATAAAGTGAATGTGTGTGAATAATGCATTTCGTACTTATAAAATCCCAAGTTTCATGTCATTTTGTATGAATTTCTTATTTTACCAATTATTATTATTTTTTAAACATAAATAGTATTAAAATATATATAATATAATATTAAACATTATGTTAAATAAATTAATTACTTTATTAATAATAAAAGATATATCAAATTAAGTAGAACTCAATATTTATTCGCAGGTTTTATAAATTATTAATTTCATTATTACAAAAAAATATAACAATAACGAGACTGACCAGTAGAGAAGAGCGCAAGAATTAAAAATTCCATCCCTTAATCGAGTCATGAAATATGCACGCAAATATTATCCTTTTTCTTTGTACGCAACGCTGCATCTCGCCCCACCCGCGCACGCACACCGACGCACCGTGATTCTAGAGCTATCTCATTTTGTTGCACCGCCTTTGAACAGCTGAAGAGCTTCGCTATCCCTGTCTTTCAGCCGAGCCGTCAGCGACCGCGAGTAACCCCTGGCTACTCGGAGTGTTCGACGGGCACGCGCCTCCGTCTCGGCCAGACGAGCGAGACAGCGCAGTTCGTGGACACGCGGAGCCCTCGGCGCGAAGGGACACGGGACAGACGCTCTCGGACACCGGGCGAGAGCGGGCGGCCGGCCGCTTGCACCTGTGCCGACACAGCTATATTCGCGAACTCTGACGCGATATCTCGAGTGAATATTTTAAAGTAAAGTAAATATAATTTTATTATCAAATAGAACATTCTATTTATTTTCTACACGAACTGTTATTATTATTTTGTTGATTATAAATTTATTTTATTTTGAACTGTGATTTTATGAAAAATATATTCTTCAGTGACTGCTGAAAATTATTCGATTGCTGAAGTGAATGGACAATAAATTAATATTGCAAATTTAGCAACGTGTGACCATAATTAATCGCAAGATCGCCAGTACGAGGTGTGAACAGATTAGATAGGGCACTGAGACACTTTTTCAAGTATAGATAAGACGGTCCGTATGTCCAGTCGATTCGGACACGTAAACACGATTAGACATCGGTGAGTCACACGATGAAGAGAAAAAAGTAAAATTTTGAAATGTCATGATAAACTTACAATATGAGTAATATTTCAAAGTTGAAGATGTTGAGATCGACGAGAGGGACGTTGTGACAGGTGACCTCTCTTATCGGAAATATTTCATGAACGATAAGCCGCTGGACCGCCGTCGGCCCGTGTGAAGTGATACTTACTAAAGAACTGTCTGATAAAGAGATATTAAGATAAATATTTCAGAGGATAAACTGTTATTGAATAACTAAAAATAGGTGACCAAATCAAGATGAGAATCAAGATGCCAGCTGTACGCATCGCGCAAGGTAAGCGCATAATTACCTATTATTTATTTTATTATTTTGCTTTTTATTAAAAATAAAATATAATACTATATTTGCAAAATAAAATACTGGCGGTTAAAGCTTTATTATTTAAAAAACAAAAGAAAATCAATTTAAATAAAAATATTTTTAAAAAATCTGTAAGTGTGCAATTAATTTTAAAATAAACGCGATGTAAAACAAAACTTACAATTAGCACGAATTAAAATATTCATTTTAAATACGTTAGGTAATAAGTAAACATATTTTTAACATATTAATTTTTTAGCAATTTTTAGCGTAGTGTTAAATTTGTTATTTATTATAAGTTATGGTTTAAATGGAACAAAAAAACAGCACGCGTTGGTGTTTCTTTTTTCATCAATTTGCATCACAAATTAATGTTTTAAAAAATTAAAAGGCAGGAATTTAACACTGCCTGCATATTAGGCAGTAATTTAGCAAAAAAAAAAAAAAAACTAATGTTACAATGTATTCAAATCTATTCCACTCTTATTTCCATAACGTCTCAGAAACTATTTCCACATTTTTCCGACAGCAAACAGAGCTGTCATAGACTTTTATCCAACGAGCTACTTAATTCCACGTAGGGTTACCAAAATCCCTTTAAACTTACTCTGTCCGAGAAAATTATTACAAAATCCTAAAACAATTCACAATATATTTCAAATATAAATATTAAAAGTTGGTTTCTATAATATTTACAAAAAAAAAAGATAAAATTTATTAACACATTTTTTAAATTAATTTATAAGTATAAAAAAATGTTTATACCTAAGTACTTAATTGTTTAGGGTCTAAGCATGATCTTAATATTTAAGATCAAAGTAATATATTTAATGTATTTATAAAATTATTTTTAAACACTACTTTGCAACTAATTTCCGCTAATCAAAAGTAGTGTTTAAAAAAATTATTTTGTTTATGGATTACCAAAAAATAACGCCTAAGACTATTAAACAAATGTTTTATATACAATATGTATTTATTTAGTAGGCAGACTGATGATGGTTTACAGCCTAGTCTGCTGTCCTGGGGTACTGCTAACTAACACTTTGAAGTGATTTATTCGCAATTTAGGATCAGCTTAGAAGGAGACGGGTATAACGAGAGCAGTGTGCACTGACGACTGAAACTGTAATATACCAAAATTAATAAAAATATGCGATAAATTAGAAGTTTTTATGCGGTCTAGTCTAGATTAAAATAAACGTAATAGTCAGCCGTATAAAATATTTTAAGCAAAATTGTTTGGTAACAAAAAATCACGAAATGCAAACCCTTAAAAGTCTCGGTCAGATGGCAACCTTAATCCCACAGGGTTCTCAGTAAATATTGACACGGTGTTATTGTGGTCAACGTCGTATGTCCGTCACGTTTTGTATGAACTTGTATGAAAGAAAAACTGTGAAAAGAAAGCTACTTTAGTTAAGGGGGGGCTCCCTTTAAACATTTACTATTGAGGGTTGAGATTTTTTTAACGGCTAATAAAGTAAGGAAACGTTTTTTTTTACAAAAAAAAATATCTTAAAATTACAATACAACTTGTAGTCAACTATCCAAAAATACAGTCAGCAACAATTAAGAAGAAAATGTAGAAAAGTCACAAGCTTATATAAGTACAGTTAATTTTTGATCAGTGGGATATTTGCGATATTGAGTAATTTCACTAGAAATAACAAAAATAACAAATTGGAATACATAAAATAAATAAATAAACATATCCTATCAAAGATATGAAAATAATAATCAAAATTAAAACACATCTAAGTAGGTAAGTACAATCACCGACAGATTAGCTACACCACCTTAAGGACCATTTGTGCTTATGTATACAATGCAATACAATTGTCACGCCGTTTTCCCACAGGGAGAGACAGAGCCAACGAAACGCCACTTACCACGATCCCGACACAACTCCCTCGCTTTCCTCACATCCACAATTCTCTTCATGCACGCCCGACGGTTATGAGCACATCATCTTTCAAAGCACATTTATCAAGCTGATTTTTAGCTGCATGGACATCGACCAATAAAATCGCTTTACAATCTTTACATCCAGAATTTAATAAAATAATAAAGAAGTCTGTGAATTTAGGAAATCGTTTCAATAAGTGCTCCAGCGGAAGCTCTGTTGATAGTACTACCGAGTAGGAATTGTAAACTTTATCACACATCTTATTTGGTGCTTGTGATACTAACTATTACAAACACTACATTAACGGTAATAAAAATGAAGTGAAACAAATCTTTCGCTAATTAAATTGGCTTTGTTTAACGTCTTTGAGAAAGTTCTCATTGACCGTACGAATTTGTCGGCAAAACTTTTAATTAAGTTATTCTCAGACTAAAAAAACAATGACAATGGTCAGTTTCAGATTAACTTAATTACAACCAAATATTTTAATAACTACACATTACCTATAGAGCGGCTATGATCTGGCGGTTGACGGCGTGGATTAATAATCAAAACACCCACGTTACGAGATGGTGCACTCTTCTCAAGCCGGCATAGCGGTGGCGACTGCTGCCTATAGCTTTATATCAGCCGCAGTGTTTTCTAGTTGATAGCGGTGTCAATGTAACTTTGTTATACTTGTACCTATAACTTGTAACTTAGGCATTGATTATCATTTAATAACTATAGATTATTTTAAACTATACGGTTAATTATAGTATTAAGGCAAGGGTAGGCAGACACTTTTTACAAAAAAATAAAATAATAGAAATAGTTAAAATCCGTTACTTACAAATGCTGAGTGGTAAACAAAGCATAACTAAGTTTTATCGTTATAACATTATCATACAAGGAGGAATATAATTATTTTCAACTCTTACGCATAAAATCTCGTCTTATCGCACACATGGGCAATTAGTCTGTTTTGACCAGAGGCGACATTCGGCCTGATTGGTCCGAAAACACATGACGTCATCGAGACCGCTGTGGCAGTCGCGCCCGATTGGTCGCCACACGTCATTTCGTCGATGACACCTTTGTTCTTATTTTGAACTTCTTATACTCGGCTTTGTTCGGCGACCGTTTTTGTGTGACACATACATTCGTCAAGAACTGGTGTACTGTAGAAATAAACATAATATGTACCTAAGTAGTTTTATTAGGAGACCATGATCGTTAATATTATGTACACATTGTATAAACCGAGCTAGAATAAAAAAAAGTACCTAATTATATCTATAAAACTATTTTTACGAAGTACAAGAGTGGTAGGCAGACCGTTGACGATTATAATTAGCCTAAATTGCATTTTGGGGTTAACCTAGAGTAGCATTAACGCTTCAAGCCGGTATAGTGGAGGAGACTACCACCTGCAAATTTTTCAGTATGATAGCAGTTTTCTATCCTCATTAAAAGCAATTTCTAATTCTCTTACATAATAATCATGCAATTTATCACACAGTAAACCCAAATCAAACAGATCCTTTTCAATAATTAAGATTTAATTCGTCGAAAACAAAAAGTTTTAATGTTAATTAAACATGCTTGACTGTACCTCTCATCCTTTTTTAAACCCTCTTCAAAAGTGAGAATTAGGTAATCCTTAAACTTATATATCAGGTGCGCGCGACCCCCAGAAAAACCCGCAAAAAGTTACAAAACTTTTATCTCTGGATCATACCTTTAAATGTTTTAATTCCACCCCAATTAATTATGTAATAAATTAACATACCTATATATTTAGAGATGTACAAAATTATGAATATCAATGATGAATAATATAAAGCAAGAGAACCCCAAAAACTGCATAAATAGCATATAAAGGAACCGCATGTCAATTTAACTTCGGCCGTACCTTCACTGCTACTGCTTAGCGATTCAATATGTCTTCATTAAGAACATATCCAAGACCTACGTATGTTGTGCAACTTTTTAATCTTGATCCTTGTATCACAACAATCTTGATCTTTTATAATTAATAAAGGAAAAAATAAATAAATAAAAGAGATTTAGTACGCAAATTGCAAAAATGTGCGTGACTCATAAAACATACATTAATTTTTCTTCTTTTTTTTTTATACTGTTAATGTAATGCAAATTTTAGAACTATAGAATATTGTTTTTATAATTCCTAATTATGTCTGAGAAATGAAATAAAGCATGCTAATAAAGTTGATCAGGTATTTGATGAACACGCACTACGCTCTACGCATCAGCGATCGTGGGAACGCATCTCCTACCAACAGGCTCGCGGACCTATAAAGAAAGAACCTAATAAATTGAATTCGTCAACAGAACATATAAATTTAGCAATCGACGTCTGTTCGTACATTAGACAGAGTACGGACGACAAAACCAAACGAGACAAAACAATGAAATGGCAATTTATTTCGCGGTGCAATCCAGTTGGATATTTAAATTATGGGAATGAAGTTAATTTTCTTATTTAGAATAATGATTCGGCGGACATCGGCGGCCACCCGTTTTGAATCGGCAGCGACTGGACGAGATATTGTTTCGTTTTTATTTCGATCGACATTTTGCATTGGTGATTTGGTCGATAAAGATGTATGGATTTACATAAGTTACGTCAAATGGAGGTCTGCGGTTACTTTTAAATTGGATTTATTAGTACAACCCTTATTAAGATTTATCATTCGAAGAAAGCAAGTTTTCTGTAATTGGACTGTGGAAGGTTCAATAAATCAAGTCTTTACTACTTATACATACCTTTACTGAATTCGGTGGACACACCTTAACAACAAAAAACTCAAACACATAATATTATTTGCTTCAACTTGAAAAACACAAAAGGTACAAAAACAAAAATATCCTTTTGAGAAGAGGGCTTAACACCTACAACAATACAAATCGTGTTACAGACAATATTCACAGTAGCCATTTTTCTTTCACTTCACATTATAAAATATAATCTTTAAACGTTGCGATGAGGCGTTGTGATAATGATTCCCGAACCATATTTATCATAAAAGGTTAATCTCTATTGAACATGAACTATTTCTGAACACTGTTATAGCCTTTAAAGCTGAAACTGTATCAAGATTAAAATTTCTATAGCTAAATATTTAACTCCTTCGTATTTGACAACGGTAAAAATAAATCAACATTAACTAAAATACTTAAGAGAAACCATTTAAATAATTTAACAAACCGGACCATATTATCATTTGTCTAATAAAAGCGCACTAAAATAAATACGTGATCGCAACACAATGGAATAAAAAATGTTCATAACTAGATTTAATTTATTCTTCGTGGACCGCGATCAATAGACCAGCGAGTGGGTGGACACTCTTCATGAGTCCATCTTTGTCAGAACCTAATACCGATTTGTAAACGTCAGCCTTTGACGACTAGAACCGAATTAAATTCGAAAGTACTTCAGTAAAAGATCAGTGCACTAAATTTATATACACAACTTATTCGATGGATCTTCGCACCAAACCTAACCTTCAATTGAATTTCAAAATATTTAACAAAAGAGGGCTTTATAATAACAGGTTGAATAGGAAATATGGATCAAATTTTGTCAAACAAAAGGTGTACGAGATTTTATCGAAAATCAACAGAAACCTGCGTAGAACAGGTCAACAATAGATCCCGAAATCGACAGAGGCACCTGAATCTCTAATATTTTCCCATGGTCAAACTTCGATAAACACCTTAACAAAAAATATTCACCCTACCAGCTTTTGACAAACAATTGGTCAAAGAGATTTTTTTATAACCAAACAGAATCCACACCCACATAGACCAAATTGTCGATAATATTCCTAACAATATGAATAGGGTTGCTTCCGAATGGAGAATGTCGCCCGTAGGCAAAATATATCCATTGTGCATCATTATGGGACATCCTTTCATCAATTTTACAAGAAAAGGGTTTAATAGTGTCACTTTCTTTACTTTTGTGCGGTTGTTTCTTTTGTATTTTAAATTAAGAGTTACATTATTCATTTGATTTCTATCGATTTATTAAAATTATTCGAGTGTACTACATAATTAGAATTTTAATTATGAAACAGGCACTTGGTTGTGGTATTTGTAGATATATATTTGAAGGTCATAAAAATCACGTTTATAATTTTAACACTCGATAAATTGGAGCATAGACCACTATCAATCAACAAGACTTTTAATATTCTGACGTTTTGGTACCTGAACTTTTATATCAACTATTATTCATCCCAAAATATCTATAGAAACCGAATCAATTTCGTGACCATTGTCCGATCTCTTTAGATTCGCCGTCCGTCCATCAGATCTTTTGAATTTTTTTATTATTCCTTTAATCGCTATTCAGGATGATGTCAAATTGGACAAGTATTGAAGATTTTTTAATACTGAATTACGCTACGCTCCAATTCCCTTATTGTTTTCCTTTATAATTATAACAAATAAAACACAATTTGCGTTAACGTATAGTCTATTCTTCTTTAAAAATAAGCAATAGAAAAGCGCAACGTCATTGTAACCTTTAAGAATCATATCGGGTTAGTTGAAAGATATTAGGTGGGTGTTAAAAATCATAAGACGAACTGCTAAAGGAGTGAAAGATGATAGTTTGATGTTAGATATAATTTATTTAATGCTGTTTCTTAATGTTATAGTATTGTTTTGGATCGGCCGGTTCCGTGTGGGTGTACATTTAGATTTATAATGGTTTAAACGTCGCCCTCAACATTTAAAACGAATTAAATATTGAATCTGTATTAGTTTACCATGAATATGTTTTAACTAAATTAAAAAGTATTATAAAAACCGCATAATTTTTTTAAATTGAATTATTACGTTAATAACTAATTAGCGGTTATTTTAAAAAAATATTAGGAAAATGAAATAAAAAAGCGATTGTGATTTAAATCTTCTTTAGATTTTAATTTTTTATTTATTCATGGTTATTAATTGGTTACAAATAACATTTTAATTAGAAAGCCCTGTGTTTTCACAACCCACTTAAATAAAAACATCAGTGAAAATTATTGTAAACACATTATTAAAACATTGTTTTGTGTAAAAACGGGGAAACATTGATTATAATTTTTTTTTAAAAGTCATAACTTTTAAACTAGCAGGTATAAAAAAATAACACCAAATTATATTGTAAATATTGAACCCCTCTATCTGTAAAATACCGTTGATACAACTACTTACAGGTCACCCTGTATAGTAGTTATTATATTATACTGAAATTAAAATTATAAATATGGGCTTTGTAAAGAAAGAAATCGTCACACACATCATCTCATCCTTGTAACGCAAAAGGTCGTAACATACATTTGTATGCTGAGAGCTTTCCCATACCGGCCAGCACTCGTGACCGCGCGGCTTGTTAACGCGATGACCTGACGTGATTTAGATTATACACTTACATCCGTATGAATAATAACTGCTTAATTGAGGGAGCACAGTAAAAGGTAAATACAACCTGGAATGAAAATTATAATAATTAATTTTTGTCTAAATACATTTCGATATTATTACCATACCAGTATCTCTCATAATTTATAGCAAAATTAACATAATACATACTTAAATGAAATAAATAATTAAATAAACAACTTTTAATTATACATTGGCTGTAAGGGTAAGTTTAATTTTTTTTATTCATGTTGTCTATCTAAAGATTAATACGTCTATGGCACACATAATAAGTAAAGATCTTAAGGTACTGCACTCTGAGAAAGATCGCTCACGGGAGACGTGCATCACGCGTTCATACTCTCTTTATCATTCAAATAACTCTTCTGCCTGTATTAATATAGCTTTAAATTTCTAAGAACCTAGAAAATAAATCGATTTCAAAATATTTTGTTTAATTGTATCACATTCCGTCTGATGTTAAGCTAGAGTGCGATCCATGAGCGGAAATTACTACTACCACAGAGAAATATTTGTAGGCAGCAGTTCCCTCCACTATGCCGGCTTCAGGAAATGAATGTGCAGAGCGGACACTCCTCTCGTTATCTTCCTTTATACTTTGTATGTTGTAATATGATAGATTTATCTCTAAAAAATTATCTATTAAAAATATAACACTTCACAGTAACGAGTAAAACAATAGAATAAAGTTTGTAGACATCACACGATACGGGGCAAGTCGCAACCGCTTCTTGACCCCCGCTTTCTTCCGATGGCTAGATAGCCGCCAAGTGACCCGCGTGCGAGCGCCCGACCACTGCCCTATTGTATTTACTCCAACACTCAATTGACTATAAATGTTCTAGAATTGCTAATATTTTTCTGTGACATTTTATTTTTATTCATATAACAGCTTATGCATTTAAATATTTTATAAAAGAATTATTTTTAGAGCGGTAGTGGTCTAGCGGTAGAACGCGTGAACTCACGATTGACGAGACCCGTGTTCAAATCTCTGTTATATGTACTTTGGTCACTCAGTGATCTATGGGCACTATTAAAGAGTGGGATGATAAGGCAGATGGTGTAGGATATAGTGTTTCGAATGTAACAACTTGTCGCGTTTCAAAATCAGTTTGGAAGTAGCTAGGTACAACGAGAGAAGTGTGCACTGTCAACCTGGATGGTACACATTCGTATTTCAATAGGAGTGTGGTGTGCCAAAGTACTATCTATTAAAAAATGGTACGATGTAAATTGCTTCGCGTAAAAGACAGAAAGATAATTAATATCCTATCTAAATATTATTAGCTCTACATTACGAGCAAAATCTTAGATTGCGCATTAACAGAGAGCGACTTAATTCTCGCCACAGATAATTGGTTTCATCTGTACTGTACCGAGCACCATAACACAATGGGAAGCGGTTTGGTTCCCGAGCTAGCCTGTTTTTGCGTGTGTAGAAATGCGATCTGTGCTCACGCGACCTGAGAGAAAAGTTTTATTTACTGTATTTTTAATTACTAACTTAATATTAAATATAACTATTACTCGAGTAATACTTTATTATCTACCATTCTGCGTACTGTTAGTACAGCGTACAGTATCTTTAGATGTGTGTTACACCTATGTAAATACACACACACAGATATACTTTGCTGTAAACCAATTTAAGTCAAAGATTTCTACTGTGAAATGTAATACCACAGTCCCACGACTTGTCATCACATTTTTTCTTCGACTTCGAAAATAAAGGTTCATTCAGCAACCCTTTGAAGTATCCATCCATCATTATGGACACAATAGGATTCTTGACCAGAATGCACACATCGTATGGGATATCATTTCGCGTGTGAAACACTTTCTTTTTTTTTGCAAAACATTGTATTTGCGATTTTATTAATTTTTTTTATATAGAATATTTTCTGCTGTAATAGCGTTTACATTTACGCCCGCATTCTCCTAAAGTAAGCAGATACTTATAACATTTTAATAATAATAAAAAAGTGGACTAAGTTGTTTTGTTAAAATTACTTTATATAATTTAGTAATTCTGCATATTTCTGGTTTTTGCATTTGAAATAGTGTCATCAGCTGGTAATAGCGTAATCAGCTCTTTTTAATGTACCTACATTTTATTTCGTATGACGTATAAGAGCCTACAGTTTATTATTGTTTATAGATAAGTAAATAACATGTAAAATTAGCGAAATTTCCACTCTCGCGCCACATTATCAACAATCTTTTGTCCGTTCTATAATTACCGTACACAACGGAAGACCAAGACCGCAACACCTGTTCTCTTTTCACACGGTCTCATAACAGACAGGTACCTATTCCAGTTTCCGAATCCCGAAAATCACCAATTCGGACAATACGGTCCTAACTGTACCCTTTTTTGTTCTTCCTCGATCCTGTATCGGGTGTTTGCATTTTTTATACGGTCAATTTGTTTCGTATTCGTTTCTAAATAGGTTCCTATTAATGATAAATTTATGGTTTCTTGTTGCTCGATGTCGAGTGGTTAAGTTAACTAGTAGCTAACGTAAATAGTATACGCAATTTGTCGAAGGCGACAGAAGGAAAATCGAATTATATTGTTTATACGAGCCCCCATTATTTGCGTCAGTCTACCAGATGTACACTCGATGTCAATCTTCTATGTTTGTTTACGCAGAAATAACAAACATTTCGCCGTTCGAGGGTCACTCCGCATAGATTTTGGTCCCTAAATTTGATTGTCATAATTTTATTATTTTGTGGAAAACGTTTCGGACGAATTACATCAATAGCATAATGAGAGAGTAAACATTACAACACAATTTCATTCCGCGATTTTGCCAATACTCTAATACCCCACTATTACCCTAACTTTATCTATACGAGCGTCCAGATCATAAAAACCACGTCAAACCAATAATTCATGCTAAATATAACATAGTACAATTATAAGTCATCCATTCTGATCCGCGAAATCATATTCATTCCATAATACCATTTTCGCAGTGACATGCACTTTTTGCTATTCAAATGGGGGACAGTTGTATTTTTTCTATACGCAGTTTATAATCGAGACCCAGGACTTTGGCATCGTTCGTCGATTACGCATATTTTTACTCGCACACTATTAGGGGTGGCGTGTGTGAAAAAAATGTACTATTATAAATAAAAGCAACGTAACAAAGGGATGCTAGAGCGATCGGGGTCACTAGGAAACGGCGGTTTTCATTATATGATTTTTTTACCTGGGGCTCTTGGGGTTCTTTTTTCATTAAAATTTCGGGGACGCAAGTTATATGCTAGCCAGTCAGTCTGTGTTCATCTGTGAAGATGATCACATCCTTCTTGACTTTCTAAGTGGAGAATTTGCAATAAGTGGTCATCCTTGGACTTGGAACATTTTGTGAGCTTTTTAGTTTTAAGTTGTAATTTAAGTGATGAACTATATTTAAAGACTTTCTTATATTGAGTGACTTTTAAGTTGCTTCCTGTAATTTTTGAAGAAATTATGGATTTATCATCGCGAAGTAAATCAAGATTTTTTGATTCCGGTATCGACTTGAGACGAAAAGGTACTAAGTATTTATTATGATTTTGAAACTTAGGGAAAACGTTTCCTTTTTTTATTTCTAGTTTTTATCTGACTTTCTTAAAAGTAATTAATATATACTCACATATAGAATATATCATATACTAATATAAACGAGAGGGCGGCTATAAAGAAGGCAATAACCAATGTTAGAGACAAATTGGAAAGTAATAAGGCAGTGAAAATGATATCTGCTTCGGATTGCTATCGTTCTATGAATCTCTGGGATCGGAAGTCGGTCCTATTAACATATAAATGAGTGCGTAAGTGGACGGTATAGGTTGGTAGCTTTTTGTGTATCTTTAGCTTTATGGTTTAGTTTATATACTGTCTATATATTTATATAATAGTGTGGATTTAATTTTATATGTATTTTCTTATTAATCTTCTCTTTATATATGTATATAGTTTATTTTTATTTAAATAAGTGCAACCCTAACGAGTATATTGAAGGTTTTTTGTTGTGGAAATATCGTTATCTAGAAGGTTTCTATAAAGTTTGCGCATAGAGTGAGGTCATGTTGCACCGATGCCAACATCGCGTGTTCGCACATCAGCATTTCGCATCCAGCAATAAAACTGCTTTCCCTGGCTCCAAGTGACCGCAGACTGCACTATGTCAAAATAATGACTTAGAACTATTGCATTTGGCGTACGCTGAACTAAAAGTTCTTACGTATTTATTTCCTCTTGTTTTATTTCTTTTGAAAAAAAAATTCTTTAAATTTGGTAAGTATAACTTTATGCAGTTAGATAAATAGATATTAGTTTGCGCAATGGTTTAGTGAATTCAACTTTTTCTTAAAATTAATTTTACTTTATAAATTAAAAAAGTTATTTCATAACAATACTTAACACTTTAATGTAATTTTTCCATGCATTCTGGTGGTTTGAACAATTTCCTGGCTCGACGCCCGAAAAGCGACTGGACGCTCATTTTATGACCCCATTTTTATGACTAACGGAAAAACTGTATTTTTCTTGTTCTGCACACTTGTTTTTATTTATTGCGAAAATTTTTACATGTTCGGTCATCTCGTATAATATAATATTATATTACATTTTGTTTTTATTGCCTTTTTAATTTGTTTTTATTTTTGTTTACTTTGAAAACTATTTACTGATAAAGTTAATCTGATTAGTTCTTTTCCATACACACGAATTGGAATAAAAAAGTATTTGCAAAGAAATATCTAGGTCACTTCAACATTTTTTTAACCTTTGTTAAAATTGTGTTTTTAATGTCTATTATACTAAGCACTAGCTTATATCATAGCATTTATTGGCGAGATTTCAGTGAGATTCGAACACGTTAACCATTGCGAGATACATCTGATATAGACGCGGCCACTGTCTCAAACGTGAAATGAAATGAAATTTCTTTATTGCGTGAAACATGGTGTTAGTAAAAGGGTGTTAAATAGTAACAATTTGTCTACATGTTTCGCCACATTTTGAGGCATGCAAAATTTTATATAAACATAAGTAGTATGTAGGTATATTAACGATATTATTTAGGTATATTAACGTGTTTAAATTTTCCTAATATGGTTTTAATAATTACACTTTTTTTACGTAAAAAATATGTATTTAATTATAGGGTGTACGAAAAAATATATAGTGTGTTAAAATAGTATAATTTATAACTTTTATAAGGACACTCCTCTTGTAATAGATACAGGGTGTGCCAATAATTACTGGTCGGCAGTTAATGGCAGAGTACAAATTAAGATTTTTGCTATAAACGCCCGGGCAGAGTCGTTTTGATACATAAAACTGCCTCCACCTCGGATTATCGGTTAAGTGTCTTCTTTAACGGGTATTGTCATAGTGATGCTAATAGTTATGATGTAGTTTGTCGATATATCGATAATATATATTGTTAACTAAGAAAAATTGTATGTCATTGTGATATACAAATAAGTAGATATAAATTTAGATATTTTAATGAATTTTATATTTTATTACTGATTATTTAAATTTTGCAATTACAACTAGATACAAATATAAATAATATAGAGAATAACAGACAATTAAACTATGTTTTTTTATTGTAACTGTTAAAGATATCGATAACTAGTAAATTGGTACAACACTATGATCATGTAGTGTAGTACTCAGACAGTCCGGCGTGGCGTTTTTATTGACACTCTAACTGTGACAAATATCTAGAGACGGAAGGCTACCGTGCGTTCTACTATTTCCTCCGTGTTACCTTCTAGTACTTTTCACAATCCATTCCCTTTGCCCTTATTGTTTTATAACTAAATATAAAATTCTCAAGCAAATATTTGTGAAATTCATTTTGCATAATGTAAATGATCATCAGACAAGGTAGATAGGATTTTTATTTATTGTAACGCGGCATAATGTTAAGCTCGAACGCGACCCATGAAGGGAAACAACTGCTGTTACAAATAAATTTCTACAGGCAGCAGTCGCCTCCGCTATGCCAACCAGTAGAATCAGTCAGCCAGCCAGTAGTCCAACCATGTTCATTAAAATTAAAATTAATCCTCTACTCAATACAACGCGTCTCTGATCCCACTAACTCAGGTTCATTCCTCGGTCGAAAAAAAATTATAAAAATAATTATTTTATATTTAAAAAAATATAGGTATTTAAATAATACCGGGGATATATCCATAGTATTATTATTGTTATAATACTATTTTTATAAATAAGTAAATATATTAAAAATAATGTTTTCTATTGCACGTAAAAATTAACCTACCCGGAACTCCATCCTACCGATATCTAATCGAATTACCTTCTCGTAATTCCTCGAGACAAAAACGGTTGATTATCTCTTTTTTCCTTTTTTTTTCTCTCCCACCTCGGGGGACCTAAAACGGATCAGTGTCAGAATAGCCAAATTGCGTAATTTTCCCTGGGACAAGAATTATTATATAGGTTTTTTTAGACGGCATCGATCGCACCGTAAAAATAGACGGATTATAACAATGTATCATTTGTTTAATTGGTTATTTTAGTGTTTAGTATTTGAAAGTAATAATAAATAACCTAATTACAATACATAAATGAATAAGTTATTTTTATGCAATAAGTTAATTTACACAAAAACAATAAAGTAAAATAACAATTTGTTGCCGAAGGGAAAGGAAAAAATAGGACCGTAAAAGTAGCAAATCAAATTAAGCCCAGGTCAGTAATCAAATTACCGATATCCGAGACAAAAATATTCGCCAAACCCGAATAACCGCGGCCAGAAAAACAGTACAGCCTCCAGTGTATTGCCCTCTTCGTTAGAGAAGGGATTTGAGTTTTTTTATTTATATTTTTTAGCTTTAGGTGTGTAATATGAGAAGTTGTCTGGGGACATAACTGACGAATTTAATAGAAAAATATTGCCCGAACTGAAATTGATATTTTATTAATAAACTGATTTTATTTTATTATGAATTTTATAATTTAAGTATTGGTTTCGTCTATATTGTTTATACAGAGATCATTTAACTTTTTTTAATTTTTTTTTATTGTAGCTCGGCATGTGACAACACTCCGCCTGATCTAAAGCTAGAGTGTGGTTCATGAATGGAAACAACTGCTACTACAGAAGAATCTCTACAGGCAACAGTCACCTCCATTATACCGGCCTGAAGAGACGAGCATGCACCATCCAGATTGACAGTGCACACTCCTCTCGTTCTATCTGGCTACTTTCAAACTATTCCCGAAACGCGACAAGGTTACTTCACGGGTGTTCTATTCGAAAGTGATGGTACTGTCTCAGAACGACAGACTGGATCATCAGTTTGCCTACCACTCTTTTTTTTTTTGTATTGACGATGTGTCTAAGCTGTCCTTGTCCTGATACTCAGAGCCTGGTCGATCTCCCATCTCTTTAACCACTCTTTTCTTGACAGCCTGTATATGTGGTTTGTATTAACCCAGTCGTCACCACTTTCGATGGACCGCCCGTGAAGTGACCTTGTCGCGTTTCAGGATCAATTTGGAAGTAGCCGGGTAGTAGGTGTGTGCAGTGTCAATCTGAATGGCTTACATTCGTCTCCTCAAGCCGACATAGCGGAGGCGACTGTTGCCTGTAGAAATTTATAATTATTAACATTAGGTGGATAGCGGTCATGCTCACGCGTTAATCCACAATAAATTTTTTTTTTTTTTAAATCGGACTTCTAAACGGAATCCTAAAGTGCTATGTCTAAAACCTAAATATATATAAACGAGCACCTTGCCATTGATACCCCTAATCTAATATTTTATCTGTAGTAGTTATTTTCGTTTATGGACGGTACCATCTTAACATCAGGCGGAGTGTTGTCACATGCCAATAAGCACATTCAACAAAAAGACTTTTGTTGATTGAAAAAATTAATTGAAATTCTTGCCTTATTTCAGCCTTGAATATTTATTTAAAAGTTGGGCAATTAGTGAAAAAAAAACTTTCTTTACATTAGTAGCCATGTTGCGACGTCATTACACTTTGTTTACAGATCCCGCCCAGCACTCTACGGCAGGGAACTTTCAACTATAAAGTGGAATGGGCGTGTCAGTACACAACTGCACTAAAAGTGTTTAGGCATACCTAGGGTCCAAACTAGAGCACCCATTAAGAATCGACAATTCCTTACAAACGTCTACGTTTTTTTTACCTATTTTTATTAACAATTCTCTAAAGTCTTAATTTACTATTAAGTATTAAACTATAGACTAAAATTTTGACAATTATTAGTCTAGTCTGGAATATTCTCATATTGAGCCGTCATAGTGGAGGTGACCGCTGCCCTCAATCATCTGTTGTAGCAGCTATCACAGATCATTAACCGAATTCTAGCTGACCACGTGAGTGTGATGCCACATGCACTATTTAATAAACTTTTGAATTACATAGAATTATAAACCAACCCTTAAATATAAATTATTTTAAAACTACAGAACGAGAATGACACTAGCTTTACATCAGGCGGAGTGTTGTCATATGCCGAGCCACAATTTAAAAAAAAATATGTTTTTTTTGTATAGCCTAATATACTTTATTTGAATGTCCACTTCCGACACAGGAGCATATGAATAAAGATTAAAAAGAGCCGCCGTCAAAATTCGCATTCCGCAGTCTTTTCACTGAGATGTCGTCCAAAAACCTCCGACGAAATTAAAGGAGTAACCTGAGTATTCAGATAAGAATCGATAAGAATCTGTTTTTAAGCCTTGAAATCCCGATTCACAAAGAAATGGTTAAAACATAACAAAAACTACGATAATTAAGCGGCTGCTTTTTGAGACTTTTTCGAACAATTTGTCCGGATTCAAAGATTTTATTCCAATTCAATGGAATGATTCTATAAAAACGTATTTTTATTTAACCTCTATAAATTCAAATATAACATATAAAATTTACTAAATTATCTTTTATATTTAGCCATTATAAATAATGTCAGTGGCGAAGACGCGATTTAGTTCAAAACATAAAAATAACATGAATAAAATAACACAAAATATATATTTTTATTATTAATTTTTGGCATTCTAATGCTGGATTTGTTATTATTAAATTATGAACAGAAAAAAGGATCTCGGACTATTGAGCGATTGATTTTGTTCAGTTTACATATTTTTCTATTACTATAAAAAAAAACAATTGTAAAATACTTATAATTTAATGTACAAAAAGAAGAAATCAATAATCATTTTAAAATAAGTTATTTTTCAATATTGTATTTATTTGGAACACCCTTTTTCTATTTCAAGAGGGAAATCAATAGGAATTGGCTAGTATTCACGCTTCTGATATCTAACTAGAATAGGTATTAGCTATTGCTTAAATATAAAACAGAACAATAAATATATTGCTACAAAGCTACACCCATTCCGCAGTTGTAAAGGCATTAATTATTATTTTTATGATGGAATCTATTGTATTGTAAACGTCAATTTCTATAGAATATTTCGATTGTAATTTGAGGGTGTTTAGATCACGAAGCCCCTGCCAATTTATGTTATGCACGGTGGTCAGAATCATGTCAAACGGAAAATACCTTTTCTATACAAAAATATTATGGATGAAACACAAATTCGACTAAAATTATACTGGAATATTTTTACCTACATAAATTAATATTAAAAATTTTTGTTTCAACAAAAAAACACCTTGTTTTGCTAACTATACTAACGCGTACATTTACAAATTCCGAGTGACACGAGCAGTTTTGCATTCGTTACTAAATTAATAATTAACTACAAACTTTCAAACTAAACTTGTTCGTAACGCTGTTGACCTATTTGGAAAAAACAAAAACACATTCGAGTAACTGTACATTTCCCCGCGTGTGTGGTAACGAGCTAATTTAAACTTTTCGGCTGTCCTGGTCCTTTTAGGCCGCGACAGAGGGTGGCGTCCCCTGTCACCTGAGGCGTCGAACGATATCTCGAATATGTCTAGGTTACATTTCCATAACATATGTTTACACAACTTGTTATTACAAGGTGGTACTGTTGATACACATTTTTTGAAACATCTCCTTTTTGATATTTATACGAGTATTTTTTGTGTTGATATAATAAATAAGAAGAAAAAAAACTCTAATATCAAAAAGATTAAATAAAAAAGGCTTTTTTCCTTCTCATGGCATCATAACAATAAAAAACTCTTATAACTTTTAACATTTGTAAAAGGATAAATAAACCAATCACTATACATTGTTAGAAAAATCAAACATTCTAACTTCATATAAAATTTTATAATATTTAGACAGCGCATGTGTGGGTTGACCTCTGTCCACTCGCGTGGTCGGTGGGTGTGTACGTAGACGCCTATTTGTCGAATTTTTGGGATCATTGGACTATATTGATTACGTATTTGTTCGATTTAATCTCTAAGTGGACAGATAGGGTTCACGTGAGAGGTGAGAGGGTGGATTGAAGCTGTATCATTTACGATCGAGTGAGAAACGAGATTACTCTGAGATTTTATGTTTTATTCTATTTAGTAACTATTTCAAAATTATACAATTAATTTTAAAAAAATATTTTGAAAAATACTTGCTTATCTCTCTGTTCTCACGGGGGTAGGCAGAAACTATAGAGCGTTAGTGACTTCTCTCTTTTAAAAGAGACTTCTCTCTTTTCGCTTCGACTTCGACTATTTCGAAATAACCGAACCACCTTATCATATCCCTTTCCACTCTGTTCATTACATTATTCTTAAGTTCGCAAAGATTGTTTATCTGTCTTACTTTAAAATAAACAATATTACACTCTTAAAAACGTTGGTTGTGTTTGTGAATTAATTGTCTAATATTTTGATTGATTTCAAATAGTGACAAAAACTGTTTATTTTTTAAAGGAGAATGCCTAAGAGAAATGGGCCCACAATTTTTTCTTGTGTTTGAGGATGATTTTCAGTTAATTGTATAGAAAAATAAATCTACATTCCTTATTATCAATTAGTTTTATTTTTTTTTCACCCAGGTTATTGAGTAATTAGATGTTTTCTGATGCAATATTTGAGGTTATTATTATATTAAATGCTATAATAATAATGTTTTTATGTAATTAAACATCGTCTATTGATTATTAAATGATGTGCAGTTATAATTAAAATGAATTAATGAAAAAATAAGCTATTATTTTAGAATAATGTTTTGTTACCAAACTATGAGGTATCAAGTGGGCCCTAAAATGGGTTTTCTCCTTTATATGAACAGTTACGTTCCCAAATGTGTCAAATTGGACTTCGTAATTAGTAGGGAGTATAGGTAAAAAAGCCCAAAAAAAAACAACCAAAGTCTAAACCTTATTTGTTAACAGATCGAATCACAAATTTACATCAATAATTTGAGTGATTTACATAACAAACCCCTAAATAAACGTTAGGTAAGGCAAGGTAAACAGCGACATCGAATCACACGCAGTTTTTTACAAATATTAATTTAGTACTCATATTACAGTGGTCCCCTATTTGACAGGGAACGTGTAGCACGTCCTACTTTTAAAGCAAAATAATAACTTGAAGGAATTTTATAATAATAGCCAAATGTATTGTGAAGTGTTACTTATTATATGAAATTACCTACACCTTTTACGTGCCGATGCTTTGTACATACCTACCGTTTATTTGAATTTATGTACAACAAAATGGCGATAAAATTAAAACTGTCTCATTCTTTTTCAATATGTTAGATAAAGAAATATAATAACATATTATTGACCGACTGATGATGATTGTAACTAGCCCAGTCATCCAACCTGGAGTGGTACCACTCCAGTAACACTCGTGAAGTAACCTAGTGTTAATGGATTGTACGCAATCGTCTCCTTAAGCCGGCATAGTTTTTTTTTATTGTAGCTCGGCATATGACAACACTCCGCCTGATGTAAAGCTAGAGTGCGGTCCATGAACGGAAATAACTGCTACTACAGAGAAATCTCTACGGGCAGCATAGTGTATGCACCTTCTGGATTGACAGTGCAAACTCATGGAGGCGATTGATGCCTGCAGACTTTTCTCTGTGTTTCATCTCTCAAACGTGTCTCTTAACATTAGGCGGAGTGTAGTCACATGTCGGTCTGCTTGAAAAATATATGCAGTGTAAGATTAAGTAACGACTGTAGACAAGGGTGTAGGTACAATTGAGAAAGAACTTAAAAAATTTACTTGTATTATGAACATTAACTAGCCGAACTACAATGGTAACCCTTTTTTAAGCTGACCGCAAATAGGTACTATTATCTTCATTCATACAATTCAAAAAGATAAGTGGTCAACCCTCAATGAAGCAACTGACACCTCATGTGTAAAAGAGCCGTGACTTGTATTGAAATAAACAATAATTAGGGGCAATTTAACACTTTCAAAAGGTAAGGACGTATCATTGTCCATATGTCTTGGTCCGTCACTTCTTACACGCGATGGCTATTTCGATTCATCGGCAATATTCGATTACATTGCTGGTACAATAAGAAAACTTCATAACTTTTGCGGTACAAAAAACGTCATGTTATATATTTTATTTACTATAATTTTATCAATGCCAGAATTATAGGTGATATTGAAAAGGAATGATCTAACTTAATGTTTTATTTTCAGCGGATGCGGACAGCGCGGCCGAGGGTGGTGGGTCCCCAACTCCCGGGGCCTCCGACACCCTCACATGCGGGGCTTGCAGGCGAGCTTTCGTATTGTCTGACATCGTACGCTTCATCCAGCACAAAGTTTCTTCCTGTGATAAGGACGTTACGTCCTATCATTGTTATAGTACTGGTAAGTGATTAATGTATTAACTGCTTTTCTAGGAATTGCCGGCATAGCGGAGGCGACTACTGCCTCTAAAAAATTATCTCTAATAGCAGTTTTTCAGTTTTTACATCAGGCGGAGTGTTGTCATGTCATAAAAACATTACAATTTACAAATTGAAAATTTTTGACAATAATATGTCACTGTCACCCGCAGGTCCAAATTCCGACGGTGAAGATGGTTCTCGACCAGGTCAGATGTCAACTGGAAGTTCAACTGGCAGAAGGCCTTCCTTATTGACAGCTAGAAGACCACCAAACAGCAGGGTTCACACACCACCCCTTGCCAGCCCGTCCATTGCACCACCAGATCTTCTGGAAGATGGTGGAGCTTCAAGTACACCTAAACGACTGTTGGACGGTAATTTTATTTATATTTATTTAGTTAACAACACAATTTTATTTACATTGATAAATGCTTCTATTTATTCCTATAGATGCCGAAGGAGGACCATCAACTCCTAAAAGGAGAGCTTCTACGTCGCCATTGCCCTCAAGTTCACCCGAGGAAGACATTAAACCTAAAATTAAACAAGAACAAATGGATACATCCAGCTCACCTGACGATCACAAAAAATCCAGGACAGAAGTCGCTGACGCCGAATCCAACACCATGCATAGTGGTGAGTAACATTTGCTATAACGTTTGAATGAATTATTTTATGTCATTCTCATACAGTAATTTTATTGATGATTGTCCAGACATTTTCAAAGGATTTATACATCCAATTTCTTTAGTGGCAATATTATCGCTTAGTTTAGTTACGGATCGGTCTATTGTCGATTGCCTTTACGCAAGATGTTGCACAACAACAATGCTGGACTTCATGCGAAGAATGCTGACGTCATTGGGCGTCCATACATTTAGGATTTGACTCTAATCTCATCAGTCACTCTTAAATCATACAGGACGTTCCATTCTTATTTTAATTTTCTTTTCATTGTCATGTTATATGTACAACGCATATCCTAAATACTATAAATAAATTCAAACACGATTAATGCTTAAATTTTAAAACGTTTATTGAGCTGTCACTTTCTTAAAATCAATTGAATCTCTGGAAGGGTAGTTAATTCTGATAGAAAGCACTTCAGTGACATCGAACTTAATATTGTCTAAAAGAAAATATCAAACATCTGTATAAGCTTTGCGCAATCTTGCTTGGTCTCGAGCGAGGGTGGTTCGGAAAATAATCCACCCGACACTCCTGCCATAACCCTTTGTGCGCTGGCAGATGTGCCGTCATTTGACACTTTTGTATTAAACCGTTGCACAACAAAAGCCTTCTTAAACCAAAAACTGTGCACCGTTTAAATGTTCACCCGCATAATATTTTGTCAACTCAAATGACTTTGTAGGAAATCTTCTAAAACTTTCTTCAGCTGACGCTTATTCAACTATTTACTGATTTGTTATAGTCTAACGAAGTATAAAGCTACTCGTATCTCTTAGAAGGACGAGCGTGATGTTTTAACTTATTAGTACAAGTGACTATTAAGACAAATGATATAAGGATGAAAATGTCAATAACAGATTCTCAACACCAGTTGTTACGGCTTATTGAATTTAACGTTAACGTGTATAACCCTTTCATGCTAGCTGTCATGCGTGCAATATTAAATAAAAGATTGACATTGCCATAAGGGTACGTAAATAATATAGACATTAAATATAACTATAAAATAAATAGATAATAAGAAACAATAGAACTAAGATCATAAATCTATGAAACTATAAACCACATTCATTCAAATACATAATGTCAAAACAGGGTTATAATTCCGTAAACGGTGACAGTAAGTCATGACCTCGTGCCATCGAAAAAAAAAATTTAATTTATTTTTAATTGTATTATTTTGTACATATTAATTAACCCTTTCCTCGTGAACAGATAAAAGGGATGTTTTAGTCGAAAAAAATTATTTGCATGAGCACACGATTGACGTGCGCGTATTGTTGTCTTGTGCCTTTTGTGATGACCCTTATGTTAGCGCTGGCGACAATTATCACAAAAAAAACTTATATCTCTGATCTGTTTTTACATATTCATCTTTATTTCATTTATGTAAGGTTCATTATTGATGGACATTACTGTGGCATTAATAGCTTTACATAAATGGTTAGCTATGATATTATAATTGTCAAAGATGCTACCGAGGTCCCCATTGTTAGAACGGTCTTTTATAATTTTTTCAAAGATAAAAAATGTTTGGCGTGTTCCTGACACGTGGTACAAGCTCATGCATTTGCCGTGACCTATGGAACTTCTTTGAATGTGACACAATGGTCGAAGATATTTTTAGTTTTTGTATAGACGGGAAGGTAGCTAAGTGGCGGGTTTGAAATAAGTGGATTTTAATTTTAGACGTGATGTCGTGTCATCGGAGGTGAGGGGTAAATCTACTTTTGTTTTTGTTAAATATATTGGTTTCGCTATCCACGTCATTTAAAATTACATTTTAAAATGATTTCAATTGCTTTCTATTATTATAACAAAAGTATTGTATTATTCAGACAGAGAACATGTCCATAAAGAGCAGAATGTCTGCTACAGTCATTAACATTACAAAACATGCGTCGGATGGCCGACAATTATTTGTATCAAAACAAATATTATATCAAGTGTTCGGCACGTCCAGTATTTGGTCGTCTTTGTTTGACTCACAAATTAATAAAAGATTGTCAGACTACGTGTTTCATATTTAAATTATTTCTTCATTTTAGTGTTTTAGTCTTGCTGTATTTTAAATTTTAAGACCCGGTTTTATGTTCAATGTTCATATATTATTAAATAGTTGTGGTCAAAGCAGTTGTAGCCATATCGATTTCTACGAGAGCCCCTCAAACACTGGCCGCAGATAAAATTATCCATTTAAAGTTGAGAGTACATGGTCTACCGCATTGCAATGTTCGGTCGGGTTGATACTAAACAATGACTACTAGCTTTTTACTCTTTTTGATAAACCGTCACCCTCGTTTGGTATTTTGCAAGAGGGTCGAGAGAGTCTGATCGATAGCGCAAATGATAACATTTCAATTATATTTTAAAAAATAGTTTTGCTAATTTTAGAATATGCCTCATATTTTTAAAACGTGTACATAAATTGAATATTCTGTTATACGAAGTTCATTCATAGATCTCAATCCGTATTCACAACGGAGTTCGAGATATGGCATGAAAATGATTTCGCGATTAAGTCGAGTCTAAGATATTTCCATATCAGGTCATGTTTTCTCGAGGGTTGGCCACAAAAGGGCCATCTCGAGCCCAATCTTTAATCCTATCTCGGGACCTTTGCGGGTGAAATTTAAATTTCTTTAGAAATATCGTCCTTATTATATACGTGCGGGTTTCCATTCCTTGTGGTATTCGTGGGTGAGATAACGTAACTTAAGTCCGAGAGGAGATTGTTGTGAAAAAACTAGCACTAACTTCGACGAGATCCCATCTGCCTAATAATGGACAGACGACTTTCATCCTTCATGTTCATTGTACAAGAGCCCTTATCGTATGAAATATTTTGGATTAGTGGAACCTTACTTTGTATATGAGGTGATAAGTCTTTATGAGGGGTCAAACCTTTTCTATGGTGAGGTTTACCCTTTTAGTGAAAAGAGTCCGTTGATAGCTGATTCAGGAATGGTGATAATGCATTCAGTGTGTGTAAATATATCAAAGGTTTAGTTTATGATATATCGCTTTAAGACAACTTACTCGTTTCTTTTATGAAAATTTTCCAACTAATAATACATTTATTTTCTTTTTGCATCAACTGCACTAACTAGTAAATATGTGAAATAGTAATCAAAATAACTTTGATGTTAAATATTGATTGATATTGTAAGGGGGTACACAGCAAACGCACTGAATACCTATCATATTTGATTCATCAAAGGGCTAAGGGTCCTATTTCGTTGACAGGAATTCATTAATTAATTTTCCTATATTTGTGCATTTATCATTTGTAGTATATATATATAAAAAACTTAAATAAAGCGGTTACGTAGTTTTCAAGTAATATAAATGTTATTTATTCTCAGCGTAAGTTTAATTTTAAAGGAGAAGCGGGCAGAGAGATGTCCTCAGTCCCCTCTGGTTTATTTATTGTTTTTCCTCCATTTTTTGTAATATGTGGTAATGGGCTTCGCACCACGTGTCGACAACGGTTATTACGAGTTTAAAATAGCCGTACACATGTGGGTAGGACCGCGGCCAAATTTTTCGGAGATCACCACACGTTTGTATGTTATATCCTAAAAGTTTAGGGGACATGCCCATTTGTCTTCAACATATTGAAATATAAAATGTTTACAATCGCTTCTGTCTTGCTTTATTTCAATTTTGTATTTTATAATTTTTATATTTGTATATTCTGAAATATTTTATTACTATTTTATATAAATAAATCCTTAACACACAGACATCTGCTATCTACAAGTATTTCTATATATACCCTAAAAACTACTGAAATGGCCGGCACAGTGACGGCGACTACAGTGACGGCGACTAGGGCTACCGTGTGCTGCGGTTCTCCAGTCGTCGGCTCTCATGGACCTCCACTGTGCTTACCATCACATGTCGCGTCAATATAAAAAAAAACCTATTCTATCAGGACAACACAAGCCCCGACACCCATATTTAAAACAAATATATAGTTATAATACTTTTTTTTTAATTTTTTTTTATTGCTGCTTTTTGCTAAGTTGTCAAGAACTGTTTGTTATAAAAATTTGTAAAACGAAGTAAAAAATTAAAATGTAAACTTAACCATTTTAATAAATAATAATTTGAAACTCCGTTTTAAACAGGAAAATTCTTCATAATATTTCCTTAATGACTATTTAAGGTCGTGGGGTCATTTTTTATTAACAAGAAACGTTATTGTCTTTGAAAAGAGTTGTTCTCCAGTCGCAAATAAATGACACGGTCAAATCGGTCGTTTATTTATTGAATTTATTTTATGAATTAAATCTTCAGAAGCGTCCCTTCGACCTATAGACATTGGATAAACATTTGCTTACTTCGAAAATGTACATATTTTTTATGACGAAAAGACAGAAAAAATGTCGCAGCCTCACGACCTGAGGTTGGAATTACTTGGAATAGAATCCGCATCCTTCGCTTTAAGATGCTCACCACTAAGTTACACGGCACTCCGTAACACAATAACAACAATACTAATTTAATAATAACAAAGTCAGAATTTGAACAGAGTGAAAAAAAATGCTATATAAAAAAATATATATAAATTGAAAGTTATACATTAATGTCTTTATGAATTCAGCTGCAGCGAACATAATAATTGTTCTATATGTTTAACATAGATTCCAATATTATTATTGTTATTACGAATTAATAAATGAGATTAAAAATAATCTATATAATAAAAATCAATTGCTGTTCGTTAGTCTCGCTAAAACTCGAGAACAGCTGGACTGATTTGGCTAATTTTGGTTTTTAATTATTTGTGGAAGTCCAGGGAAGGTTTAAAAGGTGAGTAAATATGAAAAAAATGCTTGGAATATAGTAAAAACAACAATTTCGCTTTCCCTTAGAAAGTATTCCTTTGGTTTTGAATGTCAAACATTTGATGTTCGTCCCGTCGTTTGGAAATCAATAAAATTTAAAAATCGTTCAGAAATGCTTTTTTATTTATTGATTCTGAGGCGGTACGAAGTTTGCCGGGTCAGCTAGTTTAAAATAAAAGTCAAATTACAAAAAAAAAATGTTGGTTAATTGTAGAACTGTATATTTGAAATTATGAAACCGAATTCCTATTTTGTGATAGCACAATTCTAACTTGTGGGGGCTGCAAGTAGGATGCAGCGGGTTGAAGAGGGGACGTTTTGGGGAGTGGGGAGGTATGGAGCGGAAAGGGAAGACGGTCATTCAGAGTAGAGCGGCGGCGCGACGGACATCCGCCGCATAACAAGTCAGTGGCGACTCACACCTTACCGTTTAGCACTTTGCAATCAACATTTGCGGAGATCCAATTTCTTTGTTTTACTATCAAACCTTATGACTTAGGAATAAGGTTATATATTGTGAATAAATATATCATTATTTTTTACTTTTTTACATACTTGTAAGATATATATTTTATTTTGTAGCTCGGCATGTCAACAACAACCTGATGCCTGATGCAAATCTAGAATGCGGTAATGAATGGAAACAACTGCTACTATAGATAAATCTCTACAGGCAGCAGTCGCCTCCGCTATGCCGGCTTAAAGAGACGAGCATGTACCATCCAGATTGACAGTGCATACTCCTCTCGTTATACCTATACTCTGCCGTCCTGGGGTAGTACCACCACTTTCAATGTAACGCCCGTGAAGTGACCTTGTCGCATTTCGGGAATAGTTTGAAAGTAGCCAGGTATAACGGGAGGAGTGTGCACTGTCAATCTGGATGGTAAATACTCGTCTCCTCAAGCCGGCATAGTGGAGGCGACTGCACCCCGTAGAGATTTCTCTGTGGTAGCAGTTGTTTCCATTCATGGACCGCACTCTAGCTTTACATCAGGCGGAGTGTTGTCACATGCCGAGCTACAATAAAAAAAGTTAGAATAGTAAAAGTAAAAATATTTGGATCGTTGCCTATTGAGACAAAGCATTTGTAGCGAGTTCTATGCTTCTAACCAAAGGGGAAGATTACACTGTGAAAAGGAGAATGACTTGACTTTTAGTTCATTATCACCAATCAGTTTTAATTTTTGAACCAGATTTATTGAGTTTTTTGATGGAATATTTGGAATGCTTTAGAAATTAATAATATCTGTTTTTTATATAATATAACATATAGTATAATACATATAATATAATATCTAGTGGGCCCTTTATTATAATTTTATAAAAATAATCTCATTTTTTTACTGTATAGAAAACACTAAAATAATATTTTAAACTCAGAATAACCAAAGCTTTATTTATCGTGATTATTAGTAATTATTACACCATTGATCGACGGCCGCTGTGTCGTAGTAGTTTCAGGTTCGATTCCCAGTAAAAACAAATATTTATATGTAATTAGTTTCGGATCCACCATGACCTATGTTTTCGTTGTTTTTGTCCTGATACCCAAAGTACAGGGCATCCTAGTTTGGCTTTAGGGTATTGTATATACGACTTGATTAGAATTCCCATATAATTTGCCTATAAAATATTTGTCAATCCTAGATAGTGCATACTCGCCTCCTCAAGCCGGCATAGCGGAGGCAACTGCTGCTTGCAGAAATTTCGCTGTGGTAGCAGTTATTACCGTTCATGAATCGCACTCTAGCTTAACATCAGGCGGAGTGTTGTCATATGCCAAGCTACAATAAAAATATATATATTTAACGTGAACTAGTGTGAAGGAACCTTAAGTATAGTCTGCTAAGTTTCTGCCAGTGTCCGCTAAAGGCAAGCAACTGTCGCTGGAACCGGATGTGAACCGCGTACTTCCGTTCACAGCTTCTCTTCCATGGTTGTTGACCAAATTATATATAACTTTAGTTAATTATATTTATTATTATAGAACTTAGAATTATATTTTAACCCTCTAAATAGAAGAGATTTTACATTATAGTAATATGAGTAAGACAAGCTGAATTTTTCATATGTGCGTGACAGGCCTAATCCGCAGCTTTAAAAGATAGCGAAAAATACTCAGAGATATAGGAGTTATGAATAAAAAAAATACATACTGTATTTATTATTGCACTATCTGATAGTATATAAATAAATATAAATGGTTGCCTGTACCAAGCTACAGTACTTGTGTCGCAGGCACTGAAGGACCAAAGTACATGTAACGTACATGTAACGCGAAGTTTGAACACGGGTCTCATTGATCGTGAGGTCCGGCCTCTACTAGACCACGGCCGCTATAATATCGATAATAAGGATCAAATTCTGGGAAATAATGGCATACGGCAATGTAAAGAAGTACAGAAAAAATAATGTTTATTTATATTGGTAATATTTTCCTTTTTTATGGTAGTCCGGCAGTGGAGTCAAATGACAACAAATAAATGTTAGTCGCCTCCGCTATGCCGGGTTAATAACACATACTCTATTTATACTTGGAGATGATTCTGAAAAAAAAAATTACTTTCGTTGTTTATTATTTCCAATGGACGACGATGCGTCGTTTCGGTGATTTTGAACACATATTTCTTTAAAAGGAGTACATAAGGAATATCACTGGTGCTGTCCACGTAGCAATTCAAAGACCGGAACTTCTTTCAGACCGTCGGTGGCCTCTTAATCGTTCCCCCTTTCCGTCCAAACCAAAGGAGGGGGACGAATGGGCTAGACGGGTGGTGTTTAAAAATTTCACCCCCCACTGGCTCCTGGTCTTCACAATACGAGTAATCAGTGATCGCCTTTTGAAATCGAAACGGATCGTTAAACTTTTTGTTTTTATTGTTAAATTAAGAAATACTATTACAGTTTTGTCTACGATTTAGTTTGATATCTTTTGTTTGCAGTATTGGAAATAAACCATACTACTTACATTTTTCATTTCTTTTGTATTTCAAATTTTATAGTACAGTATAAAGGATAATGCCCATTTTGCCTAAGAGAAATGGGCCCACAAAATCTTTCCATAGTTGTCGATAATTTTTAGTGCATTTGGTAGAAAAACAAATGTAAATTCTTTATTACCAATCAGTATTAATTTTTTCACCCAGGTTATTGAGTAATTAGATGTTTTCTGATGCAATATTTGAGGTTATTATTATATTAAATGCTTTAATAATTGATGATATCTGCTTTTATGTAATTAAACATTGTTTATTGATTGGTAAATGATGTGTTGATATAATTAAAATGAATTAATAAAAATTAAGATATTATTTTAGAATATTGTTACTGAACTATTAGGTACCAAGTGGGCCTAAAACTGGGCATTATATATCTGTATATTAAATCTGTATATACTCTGTAATATCTGTATATCTGTAATATTAAAATGTTGTATGTTTATTATTGTTAATTTGATTGACGTGGACAAAGGTCCCTTTTCAGAACTCACTGCTGCTAAGTTCTCTCCAATTACTCGTAAGGGCTAATCAATGGCTATCTCCACCATCAGATATAGGTGAACAGCTCAGTCTCACTTCAGTTGGTGGCATTTTAAACTACTTTTTTTTTTTATTTTAACACGTCATATGACCGCACTCCGCCTGATGTTAAGCTAGAGTGCGATCCATGAACGGAGGTAACTGCTGTCAGTGAAGGGGACCTGCAGACAGCAGTCGCGTCCGCTATACCTTAATGAGATGCCTCTTCACACTGCGCTTGAAGGATCCCATATTATAGGAAGGGGGAAAGACGTGGCTGGATTTAAACGATTTAAAAAATTCAACGATTTAAAAAAAAATCACGAAATAATTTCAAAATTCGACCACCTTAGTAGTAATACATAAAAAGGTTTTGTTCATTCAATACTATTTCCAGATTAATATCTGACAGATTGGTTATTACACATAGTTATCAGTGTAAGCCGCTATCAATCAGTGAATTGTAACTCATTGCTACTGACTACGTTGACCCTACTTATTTAATCGTTTTACTACAATGTACCGTTGGCAAAAATATGCCTGTATCATTTTAGAGAAAATTATTTACTTAGGTACCATTTTTTTTTACATTATTTATTTTATTTATTTATTTATAGTCTTTATTGTAAATTTACAAAAGGTGGACTTAAAGCAGTGAGGATTTATCAATGTGGTTTGCTTATTATTGTTTGATTAATTGCAAAGTGGATTATATATTTTCTCTGTTAAATACATATAAAGTAATTACTTTGGTACCGATCAGAATTCAGAGAGATTTGAACAAGTGTGTCATCAATGATTAGTTCACTTCTTCTACCGCGGCCGCTCGAAAACGTCTATATTTACCTACATTTAAAGTTGCATTTTATTAAATTAGGAATTACTTATTCATACTTATTCTTATTAAAAACATCAAGTTTGTTTTAAAACTTTTTTTGCAGTCAGTACAAATTGATGACCAAGACGTATACAATGAACAATAGTTCGGACAAAAAGGTCACAATATTGATATCAGAATGTATTACTAACTGTATACAGCGTGTTACATTTGTGAACTGATTTTTTAGCTTCGTATATCATTAATCACCCGTGAACGAATTCAGATTAGACATGGCTGATTATAAAAGTGTTTTGTAGACTGATCTTATTAGTTGATATGGAGTGGGATATTATTTATCTTGTGACATTCATTCATTGAAAAGTTTATATTGTATTTATGCAAATACATAAGTAGATATGCCTAGTGAACGGTAGGCAGACTTCTTACAGTCCAGTCTGACGTCAGTAGTATCTACCACCTATTTTTAATGTAACCTGTCACGTAATAGTAGAATAGTAAAAAAAAAAAAGAGTAAATAGTAAACAAACTTTCGAATGTAACACCCGTGAAGTGACTTTGTCGCGTTTCGGGAATAGTTTGAAAGTAGCCAGGTATAACGTGAGGAGTGTGCACTGTCAATCTAAGATGGTACATGCTCGTCTCCTCAAGCCGCCATAGTGGAGGCGACTGCTACCCGCACAGGTTTCTCTGTAGTAGCAGTTGTTTCCATTCATGGACCGCACTCTAGCTTTACATCAGGCGGAGTGTTGTCACATGCCGAGCTACAATAAAAAAAAAATATTGCCGGCATAACGGAGGCTATGACTGTGGTAGCAGTTGTATCCTCTTATTAACCATACTCTAACTTAACATCAGGTGGAATGAGATCACTAAATGCACTAGTAATTAAAAAATTAATAATAATCTCGATAAAATCTTATTATATTAATGACTTAATTAAACATACGTATTTGTTTATATATTAATTCTCTTATAGCTACAATGTATAAAACAACCTGTATATTCTTTCCGGTCGGTCACAGTCTGACCGTTACATTTCAATAATCGCCTTAACTGAAGACAGAGATCGCTTATCAAGTAACCGCGCCCACGCTAGTGCCGCGCCTCCGATCTGTCGATAAAATACGTTAATTGAAAAACAACTGTAAAAACTAAAGACTTAATATTCTTTCACGCTTTAAAGCAGGCTACTTAGGAAATTATAAGTTCCTCATACATACTTTAATTTTCATACCCTCATACAATTTTCATCCCCTATTCTTCGACGCCTTCAGTCTTGAGTCAAAATGTAACTTTTTGCAATTTATTTCCCTGCCAAATTTTATCGAATTGACTATCATATTTATATATTAGTATGGATTTTATAGTAAACATTTGACAACGGGGATATATAGAAGTTATAAATGTAGTTCAGTCATATTAAGTTTTTTTGCTACCATTATTGGAATGGTTCGCAAACAATGATTCATTCAGTTTAATATTAGAATAAGTCTACATAAGATCCGTTGCGAGACGATTGTCCTAAAAAATTAAATGTATCTGGTTCACAATGAGTAATCAAATTCTTAAAATTTGGGTGCGGACTAAGGACAGACATGGACCGCGCCTTGACCATCCAAGCCTATATGAAATTTATGTGCCCGGGAGCAAACTCTGACTGGATAATAAGAACATTATAGTGAAGGATTATGATAATAGAAACAAATGAGATTCAATCAACCTATTCATTCATTTTTTATTTTTAAATTAATTTCGAAAAATACTTTATGATTGTTGAACCGTGCAGTTGAGATAGTGTTACGTAGATTTCAATATCAACAGCCTTAACCGACGCCGGTGTACGTGATCTGGACCCGCGTATATTTCATAAGATTTTAGAGCAGTATGAATCACGCTAGACACGGAGGGACGATCATTCACGGCAACCTCCGACGTCCCGAGCAAGCCCTCGGCCGGTAGACCTTTCACTGTTTAATATGCGCAACACGCCTGGACCCTAGGCCCAAACTACGATATGTGAGAGGTATTACTAGATACTTTGCCTGTGTTAATATTGCTGTAAATCTTCCTTCGAACGTTCGTTCCATGTCCTTAAAAATTCACTAAGCTAAAACCAAACGTTCTATCAGTATCTAAGTAATGTATCGTTTTTCGTTGTCCACAGAACCCAGTAACTACGTGTGCTCCACGTGTAAGGCTCGCGTACACTCTGCGTGGAGGCTTCTGCAGCATGTGCAACATGTTCATGGCGTCAAAATTTACATGGAAAGTGTGCCACAACAATTGACGAACAAACAAAACCATTCTTCGTCGAGTTCATCTTCGAGCAGTTCGGGATGTTCATCAGCGAGTGCTCCATTACCACCGCCATCTTTACGCCATCACCCACTATTACCACCACCGGACTTGCACTCTCCATTCGGCGTTGGCGGATTATTGAGGATGCCGTTGCCTGGAGGTTTACCTCCACTGACTCATCCATCAGTACCACCGACGCCACTTTTTGCTAGGCCGAACCATCATGACCACCGATTTAGAATGGAACAACTAGTATCTGAACAATTTCGGCACCATGGATTGAATTTGGCAGCGGCCGCAGCGGCTGTGGCTGCCAATTCGCTTCCACCGCATCAACCGTTCCCGTCACCGGCGGATCGCCCTCCGACGGTACCGACATCTTTGCCGGGACGAGATCGTGCACCCCCAGTATCTCAACCCCTTTCTCTTGAACCACAGCTGGATTTTTACTCGCAGCGCTTGCGGCAACTGGCCGGTACGACCAGTCCAGGGGCGGCCACAGGCAATTCCAGCTCTCCTAGCCCCAGGAAGCACTCGCCTCCGTTCGCTTCCCCGTCGCCTTCCAGAGTCGGTCAGACTCCACCGGTAGGCGCCGGACCAGGAACGGTGGATATCCCTCGGGAAAGACCTCATAGTTCCTCACCTCAGGAACGTCGGTCCGAATCAACCGTGGGAGACGGTCTACCATCAGATCGTCCGTCGTCTACACCTCCTACTAAGAAATCTGCGGAAGACATGGTACATACTTGTGAATTTTGTGGCAAGAAGTTTAGATTCGAGAGTAACTTAATGGTTCATAGACGCTCTCATACTGGAGAAAAGCCTTTTAAATGCTCTGAATGTGATGAAACATTTGAGAAAGCCTCAAAGCTTAAACGCCATATGAAAGTGCACCGTAATGGTGAAGCTAATGGTGACGATGGCGAATCAGTAGGTGATAGCATCGATGATGAAACCGAAGATGAATTAGAAGACGAAGAGATGGATGGTGAAGAAGACGAGGACAATGAAGATGGTGATGACATTGAAGAAGCTGAAGATTTGACAGTATCCAATAGCAGTGCTCCGATATCTTTACCTCGAAAACAAGTTTCTGCTATTCCAGCTCACCCACCATCAGCGTCTTTGGTGGGTGAATTGATGGATAAATTTGGTTTGTCTAATATCGCTCAATACAGCGAAGCTTATAAACAAGCTTTACAAGAGTCTGGTAATCCTCTAAAATGGCAATTGGCTAAAGATCGAGACAATAATAATGGTCCTTCATCTGATAAGCCGAATGGTTTACCGCCATCGACCGCTCTCCGACTCAAGGAAGAATTTGCAAAGTTACCTCCGCAACCTCATCCATTATTTAACCCGTTTGAAAACCCTTTTGAAGCATCTAAGCGAATCAAGTTAGATATGGATAGAGGAGACGGTTGGTGGTTGCCCACATTACATGCTCAAAGACCACCTGATAACATTTTTGATGGCCTCAAAAACACAAATGGATTACTTCAAAATCCGTTGTTAAAATCCAAAGAAGGTCGACGAAACGACACTTGCGAATTTTGTGGGAAAGTATTTAAAAACTGCTCTAATCTTACAGTCCACAGGAGATCCCATACTGGCGAGAAGCCCTACAAATGTGAACTTTGCTCATACGCATGTGCTCAGAGTTCCAAATTGACAAGACATATGAAGACTCATGGTAGGCTCGGCAAAGACGTTTATCGTTGCCGTTTTTGCGAAATGCCATTCTCAGTACCATCGACGCTAGAGAAACACATGCGAAAATGTGTAGTTAACCAGAGCAATGGTGCTGCACTGGCGCTCTCTGATGACTCCAACGCTTGCAGGGACGAGGCCTCGTGACTCTATCCATGGGGCGGCCTGCGCTTGCCGCCGCCGGGCCCGCCCAGCCAAATATTTTAATGTAAAAAATTTAAAGCAAGAGCCTTCGCTCACAATCGGTTGTTCCTATAGAAATCTGTTAATGTGCTAATAGCAGGTCAACCTGAATATTAAGTTCAATTTCTAGTCTTAAGAATTGTATTAGACGAATAACAAAATTATATTGAATTGCAATATAAGCCCAAATAGCTATTTGCAACGAAGGGCATTATTTAATTATAAATAACATATCCTACGTGTATCCTAGCAGTAATTTCTTGTTGTATTGTTGAAGTTAGGATCACGAAGGTCTTGTTGCGTTAATTTTAATTTTCGGAGCTATCTTTAATTTATTGGTTGGTTGTACTTTATGTTACCTTTTGCTCAGTCTTTGTTCTGAAGTTATTATTTTTAGAAAAATTGAGGAAACCTATGCCAAAGTTAGTTTGTTGTTTTATTATTTTCTTTAGTTCATTTTAGGTCTGTATAGTGTCAATTATAATAGAATTGTTTCGATATTTTCTTAGATCTTCATAGACTAATGTAGTATGTGTTTAGTAAGTTGTTTCATAATTGTAGGCTAAATGTAATTAAAAGAACGTTTCCTATATTAGTTAATAATTGTAAATAATTTAAATGTATGTATGTATCTATGTGTATTGTGTAAATTTAAATACCTATCGATGTTCAATGGTAACGGTAACAAAAAAAAATTGATGTAAACGGTGAGTTTCCTGTTCGGTAAATTATTGATTAAACATTAATAATGGTAGTAAATTGAAATTTAAAAAATATCTTACACGTAGGTTAGTTGTTATTCGTATGGTATTTCGAAGTCAACTTAAAAAGAGTGTTATTAAATTCCAAAAAAAGTTTTGATGTTTAATTTCTTTTGATTAGTGGAAAACTTTAAGCTGTTTCGTTTAAGACTGAAAAGAATTCCAGGATTTATGACTCTAGATATATTATTTCTTTAAAACTTGGTTAAATGTTACTTATTCGTGCATTACTTTTAGTACAAGGGTGAACTCTTTCGGTATACGTACTTAATGTAAAATTAGAGAATTTATATTAGATAATTATAAGTAAATTATACATTTTTAATGTTTTGTCTCTCATCTCGATCTCCTTTCTCTCGACATTTAGAACTTCTCCAAATAGTGACGTCATTTTTGATTCGAGCATTATTCGGACAAGATCTAATTGTTCATTTTAGCATAATTTATAACCTAAAAAGTAATTTTAAACTTTTTTCTTTATGATTACTTTTTAGTTTAGTAACATTTTTTTTTAAATAGAAATTAAAACTTTAAACATTTTTTGTCATAGTGGTTGTTAGTATTAATAAAAATAGTAGATAACTATGTGTAGAATAACGCATAAGCAATGACGAATGGAGACAAAATAGCGTAATAAAAATCTAAAACAAAATTTATCGTGTAACTATTGTGAGAGAACTGTTTTTATTATTTTCATTTTTATTATTTTTATTTCCAATAAATATCCACAATTTGTTAAACAAAAATTCATTTTGTTTTATTTTATTCCTATATTGTTATTTGTAGGCTATTTTTTTTAAAGTGCAGTATAATCAAAAGTGAGTTTAATGAGTGGAGACAACTGCTACCACAGAGAAATGTCTGCAGATAGATAGCAGTCGCCTCCTCGGAGTGTAGGCACTAATAATGAATACCCGACGACTTCTAAGAACACAACGGCTACAATTAAACGAGTTATTGTTATTTTCAACCGAGCTCGTAGGCAGTCTGCAAAGTTTGTTGTTAAAATTAAACAAGTCAACTTTGTTAATACTGATAATACGATTTGAATAGTTATGAAGCCAAATTTGTTACTTAGCTAGAGCTTCGTCAAGCGTGTACTACATCCTAGACTGAGATTACAACCATCATTTATTCTGCCTGTGGTAGTCTTTAAAATATGATTGTAAATAACGCGTATGTGCGTATGTATTAGGCTATGTATCATAGACGAAGTTTGGTACCGTCTGAGACTGCAATTCTGCGAGTTCTGAGACTTCGAAATGGAGACAATACAATAGGAATGTTTGCATGAAATTGCTTCGCCTCCACTATGCCGGCTTGAGGAGATGGTTGTTCACTGTCCAGGTTGACAGTTTTTTAAAAATAATATATTAAGGACAATAATTTTTGATACTAACCTACCTTATAATATCTAAAATAAATAAAAAGTAACGCCTACGATACAATTAGCTATTCTAAAAAGCAAAATAAGAATCTATGCTTGTTTTTGTATTGCTATTAACCTATCAACCCCTACCAAGGAAAAGTGTATAACGAAGAGTGACCGACCGTCTCATTTCACAAATGCAATACGCGTTTAACTTTGTTCACGCTTTTTACTAGCGCCATCTGTTGTCGAGTAGCAGAATTAACTAAGAAACAAATGTTTATAGAAATTTCTAATGTTTTCCAATTAGTTGAAATATCTTATATTATTGTATTTTTTAATATTCTATTTAGAAACCTTTCATGAAGAAGGGGTTTAAAAATATTAATAAGTACTTTATTGATTAATTATTAATAATATTTATAATAATTTCAAAGAGTTTGTGGCTTAGTAGAATATCTGCCTACCTCTTACTGTTTCTCGTCTTTCTTTTTCTCGTCACATTGAGAGCGTTATTGCACATCTAGTTGTATATATACTTTGGCTTAAAATAAAGCATTAATTTGATTTGACATTTCTTATTGGTACGTTACTTAAAAATGTCGTTAAATCAATACAGCTTCCAACGAATTTCGCTAGATGGCGTTGGTGATATTGGAATTAATTGACAATTAACTACGTAACTGAATATAAGTTATTTTTTAAATATTAATATGCTCATAGCGGAGGTGACTGCTGCCACAAAAGGACATCTGAGTGTAACAGCCGCCTCTTCTTGCAGGAGGATGTTGGAATTGGATATTGGAATCAGTTCAAATCAGGGTTTATTAATTTAATTATTTATCATTAGAGTAGACTTTTACAGCGCAGTGGCTATGGCACCAGCTTGTTTCCAAGTACCAAACATTTATTTATTTATTCTTATATAATTATGTTCTTTTTTTTATAACCAGTATTAATAAAAAAACTTAAGTCTTTTCATAGGAAAGATTTTTCTTATTAATTATTAAGTTAAAATTCAATAAATAAACTCAATAAGTATGCTTTTATTAAATAAAATAACAAATAAAATTATCAAAAACTAAAAGAATATTCTTATAATCCAATAAACACACCAATTACCTATGTACACAGAATCAATTTACACAAACAAGAATATTTCAAATATGACTAAAAAACACTTACGAAAAAAAAGTTACCCAATAAAGGGACACATACTGGCACGGACCCTTAAAGCCAGGGCCCTAACTGACCAATGGGCAGTGCGTTATTAAAGCCTGGGTTGGATCAGCCACGCCTATAACTGGACATCGGATTGTAAAAGCATGTTTATAGTTTATATTTTTTATTAATATTTTGCATTATTAGTAAATTGTAATGATGGAATGGAGATTGCCCATTCTCTCTACCTACGTCGATGATTTTTAGTTAATTTTGTAAAAAAATTAATCTACTTCCTTATTGCCAATCAGTTTTATTTTTTTCACCCGGGTTATTGAGTAATTAGATGTTTTCTGATGCAATATTTGAGGTTTTTATTATGTTAAATGCCTTAATAATTTATGATATCTGTTTTTTATGTAATTAAACATTGTCTTTTGATTGGTAAATGATGTGTTGATATAATTAAAATGAATTAATAAAAATTTAATATTATTTTAGAATATTGTTTTGTTTGTAATTACCTATTAGGTATCAAGTGGGCCCAGAAATGGGCATTCTCCTTTGACACGGTCACGTTCACGTTCTATCTTAATTTACATCTAGATATATCCCTACCGGGTATCTACGGCAGAAACTATGGAGCGCCGTCAACTTCTCCGACTTCTCTCTCGGCAGAGAAAGACTTTCGCCTCGACCACACTCTCCTACCCATCCTAACTCTCCTCGTAAATGAAATTAAAAAAAAACCTCGTAGAAATAAATTAAACAAATAATCAACTTCAAAATACTTTATTGAGTTTCAAAATAAAAATAACAGTTAAAACCTTTCTTATTTAATAAAATAACTTTAATAAATAATTCTATATTATTATATTAACTTATATATACAATATACATATAATAAAGCATTATAATTTTTAACATCTGTCAGTAAAATACAATGCGAATTTTTTTGCACAAAGATAGCTAAGTGCATCGTCAAAGGGGTGGTCAAGCCTGTTAAACTGGTTTCAAAAGTCGCACACTCACTTGCAAAAATAAGGGGTTGTACGAGTATATACATCTGTCATTTGCTAAGACTTTATTCGTTTAATAAATAAATTGATAATTAAAGTGTAAATTATCTACTATTCCGTCAAAGAAACAATGAGATTAATTAAGGATGTTAGCGCTACTACAAAGAAACTTCAGCAGTCGCCTCCGCTATGCCGGCTTTAGAAGACCGTTCTGCACCATTCAGATGACAGTGCACACTCCTCTCGCTAAAACCTGACTACTTCCAAACTGTGACATGGTCACTTCACTTGATATATACAACTAGATAAGCTATACCGCTCCCAATGTGAGGCGAGTGAACATATGCCCACAGCCACATTTAGGTTTTTTGTCAGTTGGTATTTGACTTGACCTAAGCCGAGTGGCGTATAGAATTAATAAACTCATAAAGGGCAAATATGTGGTGAAAACGTGCAATTCTCGATTCTAAATACACAACAAAAAAAGCGGGATTACTTTTCACACGTAAATATATCATGGACCGCACTCTAGCTTTACATCAGGCGGAGTGTTGTCACATGCCGAGCTACAATAATACAAAAAAAAATCTTAAACCACAAAATAAAACGAATTAGTATTAGATTGGTATCTGGATAGTCCCCAGGATGGCATACATACTGAGGTCCACTGCCTACCACTATTTAAACTACAGGGATATTTATGATTATTTTAATTTGATTTAAACTTACACAAATCGTTTTAAAATAAATAAAATACACGAACATGTGTATAATACAATACATTTATAATAAAAAAAGCTGTTTAATAGGTAAGCACGCGTTCCATACACGTGAAAATAACAATGAAAGTTGTAATTTTAGTAGAATATTGTAAAAGGGGACAGTCCCGAGGTCAGTATGTATTTTAAGGGTGGCATTGAAGGGTTAAAGTATGGGTCTAATAACCGACCGCTATTGGATGAAAAAACTAGTTTTACGAACTTTTTTAAAGGTTTGCAAACGCATTCAAACTGTTCATAGTTAATAAAATACTTTTTAAAGTCTTCTACGAGTTGTAGGACGTCGCCAGCCGATGGCATGGGGGGGGGGGGAGGGGCAAGTTGATATGGAGGATGAGAAAAGTGTGAATTGTAGGTAAAGTACATGAAGCTTTTCACTTGTAGTACGAGCCTTACATCTACGGCGATTGTAATAACAACGGTGCAGAGTCTAATGTGTAAAGCTACACGAGCTTTTGACTGTACAATAAATAAAACTTGTAAATAAGTTATTTATTAGAAAAATAGAATAAAAATAATTTGGGAGTTTGAATTTGAATAGGTGTATTTTGTTTTTGAAATTAATATTTTAATATTATAGTGGTTGACAACTTGGCTTAGGACTTTGGTTGCTTTACATTTAACAACTTTTTTAGATTCTCTAGGGAAGGCAACTGCCCATAGTAGTATTGGTGTTTGCAATTTTTTTTTTATTAAGACATAATATGACTGACGACTACTATGCCGGCCCAATAGTACGATTAGTGCATTAATGAAATTTGTCATTTTCTACATTATTTTATTTTATTTACTACGGCATCGAACACCTTTATATTAAACACTAGCTGTTGGGTAAAGGCCGCGGGCGCAAGCGGCCCGCGGAGGCCCTTTTTGTCGTAAAACGTATTAGATCGAATAGATTTTAGTGCAGTTTTCAAAATATTTAGCTCGCCATCTAAAAGCGTTTACGATTCTGAACGAAATTGGTATTTACACGGTTACGCTAACGTATGTACTTTTTGAGTAATAGCGATTTTAGAAAATTAAAAAAAAGTAGTGCTGATCATACTAAACAATATTGGTCATTACACGGTTACGCTAACGTTTTTGAGTAATAGCGATTTTAGAAAATAAAAAAAAAAAACAAAATTTAAAAAAAAGTAGTGCTGGTCATACTGAACAATATTGGTGTTTACACGGTGACGCTAACGTATCTACTTTTCGAGATATGGCGATTTTAAAAAATAAAAAAAAAAAAAGAAAATTAAAAAAAAAAACAAATAGTGCTGGTCATACTGAACAAAATTGGTCTTTACACGGTGACGCTAACGTATCTACTTTTCGAGATATGGCGATTTTAAAAAAATAAAAAAAAAAATTAAATTAAAGTAGTGCTGGTCATACTGAACAATATTGGTCTTTACACGGTGATGCTAACGTATGTACTTTTTGAGATACGGCGATTTTAAAAAATTAATTTAAAAATGATTTAAAATTTTTTTTTTGCCCGATTTTGAAAATTTTTTTTTATTTCGCCACAAAATGACATTCTCTACAACTTTCTCTTCGGGGTGACTGCCCCGATTCGCCCCGTTTCCGAGATATCGCTGTCACTTCCGGTCCAGAATTGACTTCCGGTCAAAGTCGTATTTTTCTCGAGGTTTTTTCGACACCCCCTATACACCCCGAAAATTTCACCCCCGTACCCCCCCGGCAAGTACTAAATAATTGATGTCAATAGATCAGTGAGTGAGTGAGTGAGTGAGTGGTATTGCAGCTATATATTAGTACTAGCTGTTGGGTAAAGGCCGCGGGCGCAAGCGGCCCGCGGAGGCCCTTTTTGTCGTAAAACGTATTAGATCGAATAGATTTTAGGGTAGTTTTGAAAATAATTAGCTCGCCATCTAAAAGCGTTTACTTTTCTGAGCAAAATTGGTCTTTACACGGTTACGCTATCGTATGTACTTTTTGAGATATGACGATTTAAAAAAATTGAAACAAAAAAGAAAGTGCTGGTCACACTGAACAAAATTAGTCTTTACACGGTTACGCTAATGTATGTACTTTTTACGATGTGGCGATTTTAAAAAATTAAAAAAAAAAAACAAAAATTAAAAATAAAACAAATAGTGCTGGTCATACTGAACAAAATTGGTCTTTACACGGTTACGCTATTGTATTTACTTTTCGAGAAATCGCGATTTTAAAAAATTAAAAAAAAAAGAAAAATTTAAAAAAAATAGGTCATACCGAACAAAATTGGTCTTTACACGGTTACGCTAATGTATGTACTTTTTGAGATAAGGCGATTTAAAAAAATTAAAAAACAAATAGTGCTGGTCATACTGAAAAAAATTGGTCTTTACACGTTGACACTAACGTCTACTATTCGAGTCTACTTTAATAAATCTACTTTTCGAGATATGGCGATTTTAAAAAATTAAGAAAAAAAAAAAAATTAAAAAAAAAAGTAGTGCTGGTCATACTGAACAATATTGGTCTTTACACGGTTACGCTAACGTATGTACTTTTTGAGTAATAGCGATTTTAGAAAATTAAAAAAAACAAAATTTAACCGCCCCTAAATACCCCGAAAATTGTATGGTTTTTTTTTTGCCCGATTTGAATTTTTTTTTGCCCGATTATGATTTTTTTTTTGATTTCGCCATAAAATGATATTCTCTACAACTTTCTCTTCGGAGTGACTGCCCCGATTCGCCCCGTTTCCGAGATATCGCTGTCACTTCCGGTCCAGAATCGACTTCCGGTCAAAGTCGTATTTTTTTCGAGGTTTTTTCGACACCCCCTATACACCCCGAAAATTTCATCCCCGTACCCCCCCGGCAAGTACTAAATAATTGATGTCAGTCAGTGAGTGAGTGAGTGAGTGAGTGAGTGAGTGGTATTGCAGCTATATATTAGTACTAGCTGTTGGGTAAAAGCCGCGGGCGCAAGCGGCCCGCGGAGGCCCTTTTTGTCGTAAAACGTATTAGATCGAATAGATTTTAGGCAGTTTTGAAAATATTTAGCTCGCCATCTAAAAGCGTTTACGTTTCTGAACAAAATTGGTCTTTACACGGTGACGCTAACGTATCTACTTTTCGAGATATGGCGATTTTAAAAAATTAAAAAAAATAAAATTTAAAAAAAGTAGTGCTGGTCATACTGAACAATATTGGTCTTTACACGGTGACGTTAACGTATGTACTTTTTGAGTAATAGCTATTTTAGAAAATTAAAAAAAAAAGCAAATAGTGCTGGTCATACTGAACAATATTGATCTTTACACGGTGACGCTAACGTATCTACTTTTCGAGATATGAAGATTTAAAAAAAAAAAAAAAAAAAACAAAAATTTAAAAAAAAAGTGCTGGTCATACTGAACAAAATTGGTCTTTACACGGTGACGCTAACGTATCAACTTTTCGAGATATGGCGATTTTAAAAAATTAAAAAAAAACCAAAAGTTTTAAAAAAAATTAGTGCTGGTCATACTGAACAATATTGGTCTTTACACGGTGACGCTAACGTATCTACTTTTCGAGATATGGCGATTTTAAAAAATTAAAAAAAAAAACAAAAATTAAAAAAAAAATAGTGCTGGTCATACTGAACAATATTGGTCTTTACACGGTGACGCTAACGTATCTACTTTTCGAGATATGAAGATTTTAAAAAATTAAAAAAAAAACTAAAACAAAAACTTAAAAAAATAGTGCTGGTCACACTGAACAAAATTGTTCTTTACATGGTTACTCTGACGTATCTACTTCTTGAAATATTTAAAAGAAAGCCCGCCGCGCGGAGCAAATTCGATGTTCACGCGGCCGCGCTCACCGTCCGACTGACCGAGGTAAAGCCGTTTCGATCGTTCGTCCCGAAAATGCCTCGTCGCGGATGCTGTTAGGCCACGCCCAAGCGCCATGCTCCGTTTCATATTGGCGTACCGGCGGGAAAAGGATAAAAATACGATCGAGGAAAAATTTTTTTCGAGCAATTTTGAAAAAAAAAGTATCGTTTTCGAAATTATAGGGCATTCCCTACAACTTTTTCTACGGGGTGACTGCCCCGACTCGCCCCGTTTCCGAGATATCGCTACCACTTCCGGTCCAGAATCGACTTCCGGTCAAAGTCGTATTTTTCTCGACGGTTTTGGAACGCCCTCTATACGACTCAAAAAACCGCTACCCTCCACTATACCGGCAAGTGCGAAATAATTGATGTCAATAGATCAGTGAGTGAGTGAGTGAGTGAGTGAGTGGTATTGCAGCTATATATTAGTATAATAATAAAGGAGAATGCCCATTCGCCTAAGAAAAATTGGCCCACAATTTTTTTCTCGTGTTTGTCGATGATTTCTAGTTAATTTTGTAGAAAAATTAATCTACTTCCTTATTGCCATCAGTTTTAATTTTTTCACCCTGGTTATTGAGTAATTAGATGTTTTCTGATGCAATATTTGAGGTTATTATTATTTTAAATGCTTTAATAATTTATGATATCTGTTTTTTATGTAATTAATCATTGTCTATTGATTGGTAAATGATGTGTTGATATAATTAAAATGAATTAATAAAAAATATGATATTTAGAATATTGTTTTGTTACCATACTATTAGGTATCAAGTGGGTCCAAAAATAGACATTCTCCTTTATATAAATATTTTTTTACCTTGTTTTTACCTTTTTAACCGTTACAAATAGGAATAAGTGTAGATAAATAGTACCACAGTATATTATATAGTAAAACAACCAATTCAAATCAGAATTCTAAACCACACTTACTCTTAATCCGTGTTGAAGATCACAATAAAAGGCAATACATTTTAACTTACTGCCCAAACTACAAAAGAAATTATGTCTTAAGATTAAAGGGTTTAAGTTTAAAACTGATTGGCGAAAACAAAAATAAGATTATCCAAGCGAAAGTAGAAGGTGAAAGGGAGACATTTGGTATAAAGAAAGTCACACACTATTGTCGTTTAAATAAATCTTTAATTTTTGTTAGTAAATAACATTGATATATACAACTAGATGTGCAATAATGCTCCCAATGTGACGCGAGAGAAATCACGGCCACAGCCACGTCTCTATCAGTTAGTACCTACAAAACACCTATGCGTAAAGCGGTATACGGTTTTTTTTATGACAGATGAATTTGCACCTCTAGTATATATCTCTATAGCAAATATACGAAATTATTTTAAAAAATATATTTAACTTTTCCTAACGAATAAACGAATAAGGAGTGTGCACTGTCAATCTGGATGGTACATGATCGTCTCCTCAAGCCGGCATAGTGGAGGCGACTGCTGCCCACACAGGTTTCTCTGTAGTAACAGTTGTTTCCATTCATGGACCACACTTTAGCTTTACATCAGCTTGTTACATGCCGAGCTACAATAAAAGAAAAAAGAGAATAATATTAAAAAGTGGTAGGCAGACTGATGATGTTTATTAGTTCAGTCTGACGAGTCTGAAGTGACCTACCGAGAGACGTCTATCTCCAGCTGGATGATGCCCTCTCGTCTTATCAAACCAGTAAAATGCAGGCACGCCCTGCTTGCATACATTTCTCTGTGGGATACTAAAAACTATACAATTTTTTATATCTATTATATTCTTTAACTTTTTTTATTTAATACAATAACTAGTATCATATTGCAATTTCGCGTTCACCTGCCCCGGGTTCCAGCTGAAAACCAGCGCTACGACCTGCCTCGTGTAGGTCCTAGCATATGCTGAGCTGGGCGCCCTTTCGTCCCTACACATTCGCGTCCAGACTTGCTATTGCGTATCTTAAAAATATTTTTTTGGGATGAATAAAGTTTTTTCTTTCTTTCTTTCTTTCAATTTAAACTAATCATGAAATGAATACAAAAAAAACCAACGCGCATACAAGTAGCCTGAACTGTGGGAGTCGAATCCAGGTCCACTTCACAAATTCAGCATTTTACTGTGGCGTAAAGATAGTAAAAAAAAAAGGAGATAATTATCCGCTATTTCTTAAAATAATATAGATGAAGCTTTATCAAAGGTAGCCCATCACAGTCCGCGGTGTTTAATCCCTTCGTTACGGCTGGAATCGCACCTCGACACTGTTCACTTTAGCCATTTGTGCCTCGCAATTAACTCATCCAAATTCGAATGTTTGTTTATCTGAGACAAAGATTTTTCGACTAAATTAGACCTTTATTTATCTTGCAAAAAGGACTTCCTTTGAATCTAATTTGTAACTTTTTTGCCGCAAAATTATTATTATTATGACCTTAAAAGGTATGTAGTACGTACCTATTATAAGTTACGCAAAGAACTGAAGATATTAGCAGATTGCAAAATAGCTGATACCTACTGAAAAAAGAATAACTAAAGACTAAGCTGCATGGGCTACGACACCTTTGCCTATAATGTAAAAAAAACAACAACAAAGAAACTAAAGTACGAGTATACTATTGAAAAAAAAATTTAAAAAAAACTTTCCAATAATAATCTTTATTGCACAGTAATAATGGTTTTAACAATAGTAACAAATTAAGTTCACAAAGGCCACCTTATTATTTATCATTGGAAAGAAATTTCCTCCATATAACCTATAAAGAATAGAGAATAATGCAGTAGTAAGAAAGTACAAATTAATTAATTATAATGAGATACTTATATATTTTATAATAATAAACAAATAAATTTATTTTTGGAAAGAGGGCGTTAAGGAGAAAATAAAATTAGAAAATAATTGTGCTTTTATTTTTCTTTTAAATATAGGTAGACAGTCGTCTCTATTTTTCTAATAGTAACGATTCAAAAATGAACTGAATACACAGTAAAGGGTCAAATATGTGTATTGAAATGAAGTAAGCTCAGTAAACGAACCAGAAATCAGTAACTGAAGACACGGCGTTCGATTCCCCCCATGAGCTGTGCCTGTGCTGTGATTTTTTCTCTTCAATTTCTGTGTATTAAACAAAAAAAAAAACAATAATAAGAACGCATTCATTATCTCTCATAAAAATGACTATAACATAATGAAACAGTCGTTGTGACAATAAACACCTACACACTTGCTTACATACGTCTATCTACATAATTACATACGCTTGCATGCACACAAACAAAGAAATAGGTGTAGAATACAAAAGACACGGGGAGGGAATGTGGACAATTTTACACGAGTATTTACAACCCCACTGTCCGACGGACTCGGAAAATTACCAGGATAAGGATGTCCATAAGAATGTATCGATAATGTAATTTTTAATTAAATTAAGATTTTCGAATCAAATGCATTCGTTTAATTATTGGTCTCTTACTTAGACCTGATAAGACAGACCCAGTCTTCACGCAGCTAATTAAGTAGGTACCACTCTTTGTAATTCATATTCTGACGTAAAAAAAAATTATGAAGTATAACACCCATGAACTAACCACCAGTCGCATTCGGTAGCAGCCGAGTCAATCAATGGGCGGTGCATTCGTCTCCTCAAGCATAGCATCGGCATAACGGAAGCGACTTCTACTTGTAGACATTTATCTGTGGTAGCAGTTGTTTCCGCACTCTATCAAGCAAAGAGTATATAATAATTTGTAATTATTCGATATTTTAGGCTTTTATCGACAATCGATATAAAACAAACCCCTTGCTTCGGCCATCAACACCGCATTCGGAAAATCTACACTTAACCAGTAGAACCAACCCTCCCATTTATCCTTACACTCGCAGTGTCCTGTGGTGGAGGAGGCAATCCCCAAGGTGGAGGGAATGGGGGGCGAAATCACGAGGAGTGCCTAATTCGGGGGGGCAAAGGGCAACGGGCGCTCGCTGCAAAGCGCTTAATGCTGAGTTCGTCTCAGTTAAAAGTTCTTACAAATTACATACACGCTTAGTAAAAGGTTCATATTCATTTTAAGTTTTGTTAAATTTTCAAAATGTAGATAATAATATAGAATTTTGATAACTTATTCGACACATAATCCTATCGTTAACACGTTAACTAAAATAGGTAAGTATTACCTACTGACAGAATTCAATACAATGTAAAATTACAACTTAATTATTTAAAAGTTTTTGTAAATATTTAATCTCGAAGAAGTAAAATAAAATAATTTAAATCACGAAAAAGTAGCTGTAAGCGATGCCACAATCCCCCATAACCTCAAGGTTTAGGGGGAAGATGGAGGCAAACGGGAGCTTCGGGCGTTCCGGACCATCAGTCTGGCCACGGCAATTCAGATGATGAATTAATCCAACAAATGTGACGCTATCACTTAGCCCTAATGTACGGGTATAATGTTACGCCAGAATTTTGGAGGAAAATCTTACTCTCATTTAAAATTTCTTCGCTCTTTCAATTTTATATTACGCAGATGAGGCCTTTGTTTTAATAATAATATGTGACACTGATATGTATATCTATGGAATTCTAGTGACATTTTTCAACTAAAAAAAAACAAATGAATAAAAAGTCTTAATCAACCATTTTCTAAGTGTACAAGAACAGTCAGATAAACGTGATAGATTCCCGCGCGAGAGCCGGATAAAGTATTTTAAGTCCTAAAAAAATATATTCGAAGGCAAAGACGGTTACCTAATGCAAATAGTTAAAGAACATTTCATACGTCAACCTTTCTACTTACAGACATTGAAACTCGTCGGAGCGTATAGAAATTTCGTAGGCACTCCCGCACTAATGTTCCAAAATGTGACTACTCCGAATAAAGGTGTTGTTTTAATTACATTATCAAGGCAGCACACGCGTTGGACCCTCTTCTCGGGTAAGAGGGGGGCAAAAAGGGAGATGTTTAGACCCTTCTCACGCGGAGTTGAAAGACATTCAAATAATAGTCTTTGAGAAAAGTGGGACGTGTAGTCGCTTGCTCCAATGTGCCCCACAGTACCTTCAACGAAGTTTTGATTACCTACGCATTTGGGACCTGTCACTGTGGTGTCCTCAATGACTCATTTTGTTTGAGCGTTTTCATTACAATTCTATTTTATTAACACTTACAATTATATTTATTCTTACGGGAACACACAAAATGTTCATCCATTCTATCAAATATGAACCGCTGTATTTATATTTATACGTAACGTAGACCTAATAATGTAGGATTCAGATAAATCGCCGAATTTATAAAATGTTAAATTTAAAGAAATTGAAAATTGAAATAATGTAAGAGCACTAGAGGCCTAATGAAATGAGACGGAACAAATTCTCTCGCAAAAACTATTTAACATTTCTCACAAAAACTCATTTCAAAGACACACATTAACACTTAATGCACACAACGGCCTAAATTACACTATTCTTACATTACGCACACTAGCGCACTTGGACAAAGGTCGTCCGGGGGGTTGGAGTTGACCAATAGCACGCATTTAACCCTTTATGAGGATTAGGCGAGCATTGTTTCAAATCTCGGAGCTCGGTTTTAATGTTTGAATTTGGAACGAGGTGGGCGCCATTTTGTTCATTTAAAATAGACGATGGAACAAAGAGAACATTGTTCTTAAAAGGAGGAGACGGCAGTTGTTTTTATTTGATGTGTGAACTGTGAATGTCGAATAATATAGTAAACGAGTTTTTCATATAGTACTGACCCGGCAAACTTCGTACCGCCTCAGAATTTCTTTTCTGAACGACTTTTAAATTTAATTGATTTCTAAACGACGGGACAAACATCAAATGTTTGACATTCAAAACAAAAGAAATAGTTTTTAAGGGGAAGCGAAATTGTTTTTACTATATTCCAAGCATTTTTTTTTTCATATTTACTCACCTTTTAAACCTTCCCTGGCTTCCACAAATAATTCAAAACCAAAATTAGCCAAATAAGTCCGAGCCGTTCTCGAGTTTTAGCGAGACTAACGAGCAGCAATTGATTTCATATTATATAAAGCTCGATTACCACTGACTCACTGACTGACTCACTGACATATATTATGAAGCACTTGCCGGGTAGTTAGGAGGATAATTCTTTTTGGGTTGTATAGAGGAGGCCCATGCGACCCCAGGAAAACCTCGACTTTGACCGGAAGTGGACTCTGGACCGGAAGTGATGCCGATATCTCGAAAACGGAACGAGACGGGGCCAAAGTGCCGGAACAAACGTTGTAGGGAATGCCCTCTAATATCGAAATCCATAATTTGTTTTTTCAAAAAAAATTTTTTTTTTCAAATTACCCGAAAAATAACTTTTTCAGCGCCGCGAAGCGCGCCCAAAAAACTAGTTTTTTATATATAGATAGATTATATAAGTATAGCTTAATAGAATGTGGTATATGAACGGAAACAATTGCCACTACAGAGAAATGTATGAAGACAACAGCCTCATATGCTGTGCTCTCTAGACGAATCTGCACCGTCCTTTGATAGGGCACACTCCTCTCATTATTCCCGACTACTTCCAAGCTAATCTCGAAATGCGACTAGGTCACTTCACGGATGAAAGTAGTGGTACCTACTACCCCGAGAGAGCAGACTGGGTTAATAACAATTATCAGTTTGCCTACCACTCTAATCAATGATGAATGTGTGATTATACTATTAAATAATAATGTAAATAAATAGTAGATAAGTATAACAACTACAAAGTATATATTTTAAACCTTAAACAGGATAATAAAATAAAATATTAGAAAACTAGACGAACTGGTCTGTTACTATTGTCAAAATTTCATTTAATTTGGGGTCAAAAAAACCAGATCGCAGCTTGAAAAGCGGTCGGGCAACTGCTCGCTCGTTTTTTATAAAAAAATATTACCCGATTCGGGGCAATATTGTCTAATTTTCGGTAATAAAGTTTTGTCAACAGAAGGCGCGATGTGGCGGGGTTCGACCATTTTAGGGTTAATATTTGACAAATTATTACAAACAGTAAAGAAAGGCTTGTTGATGTGTTGTTATCATCGATCATAATTTTTTTAGGGGTTTATTGAATGAATTATTTTTGTTCATACTGACATTCTCAATTATGGACTATGTGGTTAAATATAAATAGTTAGGTACATGTTATAAATTGTGGCTGTGGTGTACGGAGGTCCCGCGATCGATTCCTGGTCAAAACAAATATTTATTTATAAATATTATATTACGGAAAAGCAATTAATCGTTTCGAGTGTAGGTGTTAATATTTTACAACAAAAAAAAAAACACAATATTAACAATTATTTTTATTTATTTATTTATATAGATTACCACGGAAAAGTAGATGCAGCAGTGTCAGCAGAAGGATGGCGGCAAATATTCTAAATGTCTTTTTAATTTAAAAGGTACTAAAATTAATTAGACTTCAAATCTAAATTACCTTTCAATAAATTAGAGAACTACACCATTAGAGAGTAAAAAAAATGTATCTACATCAAAATTAAGAACGAATCTCATATGGAAATCGAACAAATTGAAACAGATTTAGTGACAGCCGAGCAGCTAATCTAATTCAGTCGTCTTCAGCCAGACGAGCAGCAACGAGGTTACCTTTGCCTTTGACGATTTTCAGCTCCGCTTCACACCAGACACCACTGTCCGACCCACCTGCGTCCTTTGTTTTAATCAGGAACTGAAATCTATACATATAATAAAAATCAATTGCTGTTCGTTAGTCTCGCTAAAACTCGAGAACGGCTGGGACTTATTTGGCTAATTTTGGTTTTGAATTATTTGTGGACGTCCAGGGAAGGTTTAAAAGGTGAGTAAATATGAAAAAATGCTTGGAATATAGTAAAAACTTGCTCTTCCCCTTAGAAACTATTCCTTTGGTTTTGAATGTCAAACATTTGATGTTCGTCCCGTCGTTTAAAAATCAATTAAATTTAAAAGTCGTTCAGAAATGCTTTTTTATTTATTGATTCTGAGGCGGTACGAAGTTTGCCGGGTCAGCTAGTACCAGTATATGTTATCGATACCTAGTAAATACCTTTAAAAGTAACGTTACAAAAATATACCAATTATAATAACCCTTATTGATTGTCTATCTCTTTCTAATGAATATTGTTCGTCACCTCGACGACAGACATTTAATTCGCATTTTTTGTTTTATAATTTTTATTAATTAATTGTTATATACATATAGCGGTATCGTAATTGGTCGGTCTTAATATCTGTCAATAACTCCGTCCGTGATAGTCTTGTAAATACGTAAGTTACATTGTAACTAATTATTTTCTCTCTGAAAATAAAAAAGTATATGAGTGTATTGCGTAACAGCTATCACTGCAGCTACACCCTGTATGTACTTGTAGAAAAAAAAAAAGGTTTTGTTTCAGAAAAAAAAAACAATAATTAATTTTAATTACAGTCATAAAACCATCGACTTTTTTATTGCAATACCGATACTTATGATGTACACGTTAATTAAAACCTGGCACTATTGCATATGTAGAAATTGCCACTTTTCCACAAGTGACAGTATGGCACTAGATTCGTCACGCGTTTGAGGAAAATCCGTCGCATTTTCAATTAATAAAGCCTAACAATAGACGCGATCGGATATGACGCGACGCTGTGACTGAGATGGGTTATTTTTTTTTATTGTAGCTCGACATGTGACAACACTCCGCCTGATGTAAAGCTAGAGTGCGGTCCATGAATGGAAACAACTGCTGCTACAGAGAAACCTGTGCGGGTAGCAATCGCCTCCACTATGCCGGCTTGAGGATGTGCACACTCCTCTCTTATACCTGGCTACTTTCAAACTATTACCGAAACGCGACTAGGTCACTTCATGGGTGTTACATTCGAAAGTGGTGGTACTGCCCCAGGACGACAGACTGTACAAATAACCATCATCAGTCTGCCTACCACTCTTATTGTTATTGATAAATTAAACACGTGGGTACATATTTTTTTAGAAAAAGAGTACTTTTTTGTTCTAACTTGTAGATGTACGCATTATAATTATTCCATTCCAAATTCCTCTATTCGGCCTGTCCTTCCAACTTCTGGATTAAATCTTGTTCACGAATAATATGACTATATAATCAATAAAATGAATACTTAGAATCTGTACAATAATATCTAACCTTTGAAGACATAAATAACTTCAAAGAAACATGTCTGGAAAGTGGTTCTATTCACTCAAGTTGGAACAATAGGAACATATAAATATTTGAGTGGGACAATCGGTCTCTACTGTTACAGTACATTTATTGCTATATTTTGCCTCCTCGATAAAACCATGTATGGGTTTTAAGAGACGCAGCACTTAGAGACGGGACGATATTAAACTATAATGAACCAATATGTACTATTTAATTACAAAAAAAAAAGGTTTAAAAAAAATATTAATCACTTCACTTATTGTTAAGCTAGAGCCGTATAGAAATGTCTGCAGGTATAAGTCGCCTCCGTTATGCCGTCTTGAGGAAATGAATCTCTGACTCATCTAGGCTGATACGGTACACTCTTTTTATACTGAAATATGTCGGGTTACTTCTATACTGGTCCCGAAAAGCAACACCGATGTGGTGGTGCTATCCCAGAACGGTAGACTATATCTTTCTGAAAAAAAAGGTTACAGTAAGGTTTGTTTTCCTATCCTATATTTATTATGATTATTATTAACTATTTCAATAGTACTGTTTAAGTTTAATAGAAAAAAGCCTTTTTTGTTCATTTTGAACCTCGTTTTTACTAAAGAAACTATTTTGGTTCTTTATTTCAATGTTCATCTGTGCATAAAACCGTCTCAAATCCGAAGGCAGAGCGCAAGATTGTCATTAAAAGGCTTTTAATTTTTAATGTTTTTCCTATTTTCTCCGCGAGTGTATCACACATTCAATTCATGCAATTTTTTTTAAATGAATTTTTGTTTCTTGAAGTATTTTATCTTTATTTCTTTTTTTTCTACTTCTGTTCTGCGGTCCCCTAATCTGAAACAAAAAAAAATAAAGTTTACTAAATAAAAACAACAAATTTATCGATTATTTTTTTAAGTTAATTTAAAATTATGATGAAAATTGAGAATTTCGACGCGATCACGTGAATCGCCAATGACTGTGTGTAGTTAGAGCATCTAGAGGACACGGGTTCGATTTTCACCTCTGTTCAGACGGTTATTAATTTATTTTTCTGTTGAATTTTCATCGTAATTTAATAATAATAATCATAATAAGAAATCAATAAATGTCATTTTTTACGAGGAAATAAAAGCTGCTTGCTACTCATACAGAATAAGTTCAATTAGATATTAGACTGATAAACACAGTTTGTCTGAAAACGGCAACTGTATTACAATTGCTAAGATCTATGTAATTGTCCTTTATACATCCTCCTATCAAAAACTTTATGGTTTTAGACTTTATTTATCATAAGAATTTTAACAAATTCACTTATAACGAGAATATTATTTATTAACTAGATACGAGTATAAACATAAATTTCGAAACGTAAACTCTATATTTACCATTATACAATATTATAACGTGACACTATATACTTTTCTAATTCGACTTTAATTTATTTTATATTATTATTATTTATTACATTTGGTGGTACATCTACAATAACACTTCTTCTTCCATAGCCTTTAAGCAAACAAAATAGTAAAGGAGAATGCCCACTTGATACCTAATAGTATGGTAACAAGACAATATTCTAAAATAATCTCTTATTTTTTTTATTAATTCATTTTAATTATATCAACACATCATTTATTAATCAATAGACAATGTTCAATTACATAAAAAACAGATATCATCAATTATTATAAAGCATTAAAAATAATAATAACTTCAAATATTGCATCAGAAAAATATCTAATAATTCAATAACCCGGGTGAAAAAAAATTAAAACTGATTGGTAATAAGGAAGTAGATTTATTTTTCTACAAAATTAACTAAAAATCATTGACAAACTTGAGAAAAAAATTATGGGCCCATTTTTCTTAGGCGAATGGGCATTCTCCTTTACACATATTATAGATAAATTCTGTTCCTCGTTTTTATCCTTAGCACATCAAAATTAGTATCCTTAATCTACTTAATTGTTTAATTTAATTGTAAATAGATTGTTAATATCTGCGTTATATTTATCTATCAGGTACTGTAGGCAACAAACAACATATGAATATCTTTAATATACCACACTGACAACTGAGCTAGCGTTTTACTTAGAGCTACCCAGTTTCAGTAACTCTTTGTGACTTGGCTTTTTAATTAGCGTGTTTTTCTTTGTGTCGGCCTCACGTAAATTAGCCGCTGACGACAACCGGGCTTCGCAAAGGCCTTTCACTGTTTTTTTTTCTCTCGACTTCAGGCTTTACACTACTACGCGTGCATTGATGCGCTATGCGACTAACCATTGTGACGGTATGTGGCTTGCTATGAAAGACTATTATGTAACGTTTTCCTTTGATTTTTATACGTTGAATAAACCTTTGGAATTAATTAGATGGTTTTGTATCTCGCTATGTTATTTAATTAGTACTAACTCTCATTAGTACTAAATTATTTCCGCTATGCCGGCTTGAGGAGACGAAGTGGCTAGGTCACTTCACGGATAATGATGTCATCTTTTTATATAACATAAATAATGTATTATTATTATAAATATTTAATATTATTACGGCCACGGACGATAAGTGAGTCGTGTAATATGTAGGTATAGGATTACAGAGGAAAATATAGGAAATTTACGTAGGTAGATATAATGAAGTTGCTAGAGTCTTTGAAATTGATATTGTTGATAAATTAAACATTTATAAACATTCTTTAGCACACTTACGAGATATTATCTTTTAAAATAAATATAGATTAAGAGAATATAATTCATAAAATCTACTAATTTACAATTATTTCGCTATTAGCTCTAATTATTTCTGTCTATTAGTAAATTGGATTACATTGGACTACAATATTATATATTTATATACATGAAAATTAAACATAAATTTTTGTTTGTCTATCCTGTAATTGTTATAAATTAATAAAAATCCTAAAACTATATCGCGGTCATATGACGTGCTAAAATAAAAAAAAATGTTTAATCGGGATCAGTTTAGACGTAGGCGAGTATAACGAGAGAGGTGTACACTGTCGACATACCGGAGTCGACTGATATTTGCTCTCTCTTTCTCTCTGTGGTAATAGTTTTGTCTACGTACTCTACTTAAAAAAAACTTAAGTAAATTAGTATGTACATGTAGCTATACAATATATAAACATATGTGCATATGAAGCATGAATAAAGAGCCCAGAGCCCGTAGCTTCTGATTATAAGAGCGTCAAATTTCGGAGCAATTAAAAGTAATAAGTTTGTTAGTAAAACTTCGTCCATTATTGGTTGGAGGGCCATTCTCTGAAGCAACATAATTAGTGTGTCTAATCTAACCCTGGTCCATATGGCGTGATGGTAATCTTTGCAAGTCATTCTAATGTAGAGGGAAGGGCCGAAACTTTATCATGTATTTTAATAACTTTATCCCTTCGAAGGGTTAAGAAACGTGTTTGTGGAAAATTCGGAAGTAAGACGTGTGACAAGGATAAATTATGCTATTAGACGTGTTCGTTATTTTGGAAAGTTTAATTAATATGACATGTTATATGTACTTGATAGTCGGTGCGTTAAATATTGTGGAAATATGCAAAATCATTCATACCAAATGATATCGGATGCCTGGATTTAAGTGGCCTGCAAAAGTACTCAAATTTTTCATTAATATTGTATTATCGAACGCATGAAACTCTACATAACAGACGGGCTTCGTTGAGACTGCCAATTAATATTAATTTTAATTATCATACATTAAAAGAATGGTAGGTGATGATTTATTAATTGTTCTCTCTTGTTGTAACCACCATTTTTACCGCACTCTATCTTGGCATTGTGTGGAAAGCGGTTACATGCCATATCACGTTATAAAAACAGATACAAATTGACTACATAAACAAGAGGAGTGTGCACTGTCAATCTGGATTGTGTACACTCCTAGGATACTCAACCTAGCATAGTAGAGGCGACTGCTGCCTGTAGAAATTTATCCGTAGTAGCAGTTGTTTAGGTTGGACCACAGGTTTACATCAGGTAGTGTTGTCATATGCCTAGCGATAATTAAAAGAAACTACGTACCTATCTACCTGTAGGTATAATTACGTATTCAGTTCAACAATATCTGATGATCATTTTTCACGATCCCTAAATTCCTCTTTCTCTTCTTTCACATTCATCGTTTCTTTGTATTCTGTGATAATTAATACTACGAATCCCCGATTTGTTTAAGCGCAAATATCTAATAAAATGTTAATCTTCAACGTAGGTATCTATTGTACAGTTGAAATTGATTCTCAAGTCACTCATTCGTTAAAATTAAACAAACGAAGTAGGTAATGTCAAATAGTAAAATGAACTTTACATATTAATTACCATAAACAAACATAAATGGCAATAGTCGCGATATAGTGGCACGATATTTCACTAGATATCCGACGTTTCTTATCCAGGACCACTTAAAACATCCGAAGGGCAATGGGTCCGTAGAGTGTCGTTCATCAACAATTTCACCCCAACTTTCTACGTACCCGAATCTCTTATTATTTGCCACCCTATAGCATGAAATAGGTCCAAATTTTTCGCATGAAACATTGCAATTTGAACCTTATAATATTCGTGATAAAAGTTAAATTTGGAATGTTTAAATGATGGGATAGGGTATTAATTGTATGTTTTTAATAGCGTCCCCCACATTTTCGGGCAACCCTTTAAAGGAAAATTTTGACCCTTTCGTCTGTCCACCCTGTTCGGGTGAAAGTCCATGCGACGCATGCCTTTCTCTCATTAGAATGCTAGGTAGAGATTATTGTTTGTATGTTTAAAGGGTTCTTCTGAGTTGGGCGAGACTGCGAAGGGTCGAATGTCATTAAAAAGTTCTTTTCAGCAATTTTGAAGAATGTCTTTGTTTTACCACTAGTAACGTTCCGTTGCCTCTGCCTATCCCTATGGGGAAAAAGGCGTGACAATTGTATTGTTTTGTCTTTGTTTTATTATTATTATTAATAATAATAATCTTTAGTGAAACAAAGGAAAATATTATTTAAAAATCGACTCTTTGGCATCCATGGATTGATTTTTATTATTCTTCGCTTATTTTTAAGTATTTAAGAGAATAGCTAAAAACAATAGGTTCATTTTAATTCATTTATCTTCGTAATAATAGAAAATGAGGCTCGTTATTCTAAGTAATAGATCTTCGTCGGATAAAGCATTTTAGATAATACCTACTTCGAATAATTTCCTATATTATTTAATATATGTGTACCTAATACCAATAGACTCAAGTACCATTATCAATACTTGAGTAATAAATCCTTATACTTGACTTGTGAAGTGTAATCTAAGTTATATAGCAATAATACAAACATATTGTTACTTAAGTTCACCCTTCGATGTTATCTTTTGTACCCACTGAACATAATTCGCGGAGTTCTCTAGCTGGAATCGTGATACGTCGCCTGGACTACATCGGTCTTTGACTAGGGTGCATATGTGTGTGTAATTGTGTATCTATGTGCAACAGCAGATACACTGCTTCGCTGCATTCAGATCAGACCTCCTTTTGCGGGATATCAAATCCAATGAAAACCGAGGACTATTTTACCTTTTTACATTTATTGATTATATTTTATAAATGATTGGCTTTTTAATGCTAGAGAGCTGTTTTATTATTAAATTAGAAGGAAATTGAATAGTAAAAATTCAACACACGCAGTAGCCTGAGCTAAGGTAGGATTCGAACCTACGCCTTCCGCATGCACGCTGATGTTCCGATCGCTAAGCTATTCCGCCATCGGCTTAAGTGTTCAGCGCGTGATCTTCTCGATATTTCTCTATTCTACCTTTCCACCGACAGTTCTACTTAAATTTAAATCAGAGTAAACTGCAACCTAATTCATGTCTATCAATTATTACGAGTATTATATTAAATGCTAGACATAAATTATTAAATTAAATAATAATAAAATATAATAACTTTTTAAGAATGGCAGGCAGACTCTCCGTGGACAATGGACAATAAGTTCTTATAAAAAAACTTTATCCCTAAAATCGTTTCAAACATAGTTACCCTAAACACACGAAAATTCGTAGAGCCGACGAAGCAGCGAGATTTTGACCAATTTACGGCGTGCCAAGTGGAAAGATAAGCTAATGTGGCTGACTTACGAGGGTGGATTTGTATTCGAAAACTAATTTTGCATAAATAAGCACCTAACCTAACAAACAGCAGTGCATGTGCAGGGTGTAACTTCCGTTTTAACAATGAAAGATACACCATGTAGGCTACACAACTATGATATTGTTACCTAGATTATATTTTGTTTTATTAGAAGTGGGTAAATAAAACTACACTTAAGTACTAATTGTTATTGGATTGGATTTACATGTGCGATTCACGAGCGAAGACAACTGCTAACATAAAGAAATGTCTACTGGCAGCAGTCGCCTCTACTATGAGAAGATAAATCTGCACCTCCTAGGTTGACAGTGTACACACTTCTCGTAATACTTCACGGGTATTACCAGCAAAAATTCGTATTTTCGAGAAGTCACGGATCAAGTTGATACAATAAACAATGTCTATACTATTAAAAAAATATATTAAAAAAGACGTCGTCTAGAATACGAGTTTACTTAATTAAGTACTTAGGTACTATACAACGTATACTATATAAATATATACGTATATTTTATTAATTATATCTTTTTGTTTATTTTTTTACTTTTTCTAAATGCATCTACTAAGCAGCGCAGCACTGAGAGACCATGGTACATATAACATTTATAGTTAGTTACATTGGCACTGGGAATGTACTGAGATTGGGCACACAGGTTTGTACACGGGTCTCATCGATCGTGAGGTCCGTCCTTTACCACTAGACCACGGCCTTATATCGATTGTAACAGGTAAATATGTAATCAAAAATAACAATCACAATTAGTAAAGTTTAAAGCTTTGAAACAGTAACATAACAAAATACCTATTCCATATTCACAAATACATAGTTGTAATGAAACATTTCTTTAGGTACAATCGGCAACCTAATATTATATTAAATAGAAACAAAATAAAAACATTTCTGAAAAAAATTAAACCGACCACTTCTAAATAAAACACTAAAATCACTAAAATAACAATTTTAATTGTGAGTATCTACACACAATTTAATAAGCATAAACAAGATTAGATGGTTATTATCTATTTACAAATTACTTTTGGAACATTTGGAACGTGTTTTATAATTGGTACTGTACCTAGATTCAAGCAATGCGAAGTTTAATATTTGGTCGGTAGTACCGGTAGTACAGTCGGTTAAAAATAATCTAAATGAACTATTTGATTTGGTTTGGTGAATCAGTAATAATAATAACAAAATATGAGTAAATCTTATTAATTTTTGTTAGAGGTAAGCGAGCAATTAGACGTATTATTTTTTACCACTAAAACATTCTCAATCTCGAATTCTAAAATCCATTCCACTAGCGTTAAAAAATTAAATTAAAAGTATCAAATTTATTAAATAGTGAACTAAGTGTACATATTCAGTAATCTTCTATCTTTAAACACGCGCGCGCCCTCGGAGCAAAAGCTTCCCAAACTTTAAGTTGGAATAACTTCGGAAGACCAAGGGCTGTTTAGAAAGGACCCCAAGTTGGACCCATAGGTTGAAATATTAATGTAGTTTGAGACCGCTTTCTGAGAATCCTATATGAGGGCCAGCTTATGTATTTTATTACAAACTACACCTACACGTACAAAACTTACTGGAAACGTGATTTTAAACTTATGTTCGGAATATTTGGGTTACCTAATACCTATGAATACATTAAATAATTTTGTATTTATGAACAAAACTAAAATTAAGATTCAAACTTAGTTTTTCTAATCGAAGCAAGATTATTACAAGTGAAAGTCTTTATAGAGGTGGCCATCATTTGGAAACGGTGGATGAAAGGACATTTAAGGTGTGAAAGTGGATGGTAGTGGCAGTTGGTTGGTCAACTGCTCAGAAACGAGAGGGGTGTGCACTGTCAATCTAAGATGGTACATGCTCATCTCCTCAAGCCGGCATAGTGGGGGCGACTGCTGCCCGCACAGGTTTCTCTGTAGTAGCAGTTGTTTTCATTCCTGGACCGCACTCTAGCTTTACATCAGGCGGAGTGTTGTCACATGCCGAGCTACAATAAAAAAAAAACCTCAACCAAAGTGCGTGCAGCAGGACGAGAGTAATGGATGTGGTCGAGTGTGGTATAAAAGTAGTATGTAGGGAATGGAATTGTTGGCTGCCTACCCCGGTAGTAACGTGTGACAAAGTTTACAAAAATAACACTTAAGTAATGTAAATTAATAAAAATTAAACATATACCTAACATAAGACAAGTAATAAAATTATACAAATTAGCAATCAATATCTTTATTTTTTTATATTTTTTGGCATTTGATTTTTTGGCAAATATATAAAAAAAAATTTCGTTTGTCGAATTTGAACTCACGCGCGATATTCTGACAACTAAACTATTCGGCCGTTGGCGAACTACGTAATCGTTTTTTTTCTTTATATTGATTATCAATTTTAATTATAATTTATTAATAATAAATAAATAGTCAACGCATTGTATAGGTATACCTAATGTCCACGTACTAACTAAACTTATAACATTCGGCCATTACGCTCGTACATCACTCACACAAACACAAAACTTATTTATTACATGCACACAGAGACAAAATTGTCGCGCGAAAATTTCCAACATGGCTCGCAGGGGTGGACTTAGACTCTTGTCCTTCCTTTGATTGCAATTAATTCGGAAACTACGAGAACGAGGGGTATGGGTAGGGGGAGAAAAGGACCAACCAATGCTAACTTGCCTATGAATTGTTGGAGTTAAGAAAGTTCACGTTCGGTAAGTAGTTGATTTAGAGTTGTTATTGTGTTTTGTGGTTTTGTTATCAACATTTAAGTTTTGTTGAATAAGTTACAGAATCGTTTGTTTTAAGAAATTTAGTTTATTATGTATGTATACAAGGGCGTCGCCAAGTTGCAGCTGTCCATAGAGATTCTAAAAAAGTTGTCAAATGTAAATTTATTTATTGTACAGTCAAGAGCTCGTGTAGCTTTACACGTTGGACTCTGTACCGTTGTTATTACAATCGCCGTAGATGTAAGGCTCGTACTACAAGTGAAAAGCTTCATATACTTTACCAACAATTTTTTCATCATCCATATCAACTTGCCCCCCACCTAGGCCAGCGGCTGGCGACGCTCTTGTATGTACTCGTATATGCACTTAGATTAAAGGCCACTCGCTGTGATACGCGCCAACAATGCAAGGTCTTAGATCCGTAACTAAGATAAATTAATCCCAGTTATTCTATAACTGTCGTTATAACAATTGATGGTGGAACTGAGCCTAACTTAGTACAAACCCCATTGACAATAATTTAGAAATGGTTAACAAACTGACGTCTTAAACCAACCACCATCTTAAATTTAAAAGCCGTGAAATGACCTAGTCGCATTTCGAGGTCAGTTTAGAAGTAGAGTATGCCTTGTTAATGGGTGGTACACATTTGTTTCCTCAAGTCGGAATAGCGGAGACGACTGCTTGTCTTTGACCGTGGTAGTATTCGTTTCCGCTCATAGACCGCACTGTAGCTTAACACTAGGCGTGGTGCTATCACTGCCGAGCTAAAAAAAATTTTGTATGCAATATTTTACAATAAATCTACGAATACAGTCGCGTAATATATAAATATAAATACAGCATTTAGCTATTAACCTTTAATACGTTTGCATTTTTAAAATTGAATTTTACTTAAGTAAATAAATAGCTAACTAATATACTGTTTAATATCTTGTGTAAAAGAAAATAAACCATAATTTTGTTCTTAAGATATACAATATAATGTACAACTCTTCAATATGTACTACGAATTGTTACAATTAATTTCTAAGACGAGTGACGTCGTTGTCCAACGATAAAGTTCCTTATACGTCCACTACTAACTTAAACTACGAGGATTTTACACACACATTCACATTATATTCTACACATGTTCATTGTTATTTAAATTTCAACTCAATTTCATTTTATTAAGGGCTATATTAACATGGATAAGAGTGATGAGTGCAAATTAAAATGTGGTAAGGGTGGTACAACTTCAATCAAGTTTCAGTCGTCACATTGATGTTTGTACGAAGTTGTCTTTTAAGTGAATCTTGAAGTTTCTGATCTTAATATGTTCTAGCAAATAAGAGGAGGAAATAACAAATTCAATTATCGATATTTTATTAAATATTTATTTCCCTATTTATGGCACACGTTAAATTGATATTCCGGTCCAGAGATCAAAGTCAAAGGTCGGATGCTGCGGTCATCTAAAGAGGTGAAAGATGGGTCGTACCCAATTTCAATTCAATAGTTGAATATAGGGTTAATAGGGGTCAGTGGGATGCTGAGTTCGACCGACCGAACGAGTCGTTTTTTATATTTGTGACTATGTTATTTTGTGTGAATAAAACTTGTTTTTCATTATGTTAATTATTATGTAGGTAATTTAACACTTAATAATACCTAATAGTTTAATATCAAAACAATATTCTAAAATAATATCTTATTTTTTCATCAACTTATTTCAATTATATCAACACATTTACTAATTAACAGACAATGTTTAATTACATAAAAAACAGATATCAACAATTATTAATCATCTTATATAATAATAACCTCAAATATTGCATTAAAATTTTTTTACCCCGTAACTCGGGCAAAAAAATTAAAACTGATTATTGATAAGGAATGGAGATTTATTTTTCCACAAAATGAACTAAAAATTATCGTGAAACTTGAGAAAAAATGTGGGTCTATTTCTCTTAGGTGAATAGACATTCTCGTTTGACGTATTAAAATGCTGAATTTGTTTCAATGTTGGTAAAAAAAAACAACAAACAGTAATTTTTGTCGTTAACCCAGAAGATAAAAGGGCTGCTGATAGAAAAATATAACAAAATCACGTGAAGCGCCAATAGATGTGAACTTGTAGCTTGGTAGTCAAGGATGTTGTGGATTCAATCCGCATCCCAGGTTCAGACTCTACAAATTGTTTATTTTGTAGTTAATACATTAAAAATGTATTTTAATTCAAAAAGTTGGTCAAGCGATTTTTAAATTAGACATAACAACTTACTTGAAACAAATTGTTACAGTCCCCGGGCTTCGTAAATAAATCCCGGAGACGATGGAGACCTAAAGGCCGGACCGGAGGCCCCCCGGGCTTTTCAACTCAAATATATCATGGAAACAAACTTCAGTACATTTGTGAAAATTACTATTGTTAGGAATTTATCGTAAACTGTTTTTTCTGTTTACGCCACGAGAAAAATTATATTGTTTTAAAAATTATATGAAACTTATATATCCTATCTGTCTTCTCGAGGAGAACTCACTCCTAATAGAGAACCTAATCAATTGTCTGCATATACTATTTGTTTTTTATTGTATCTCGGTATATGACAATACACCGCCTAATGTAAAGCTAGAGTGCGGTCCATGAACGGAAACAACTGCTACTGCGGATAAACTTCTACAGGCAGCAGTAAATTTATTTGACAAAAGTTAACCCGACCTTTTTATTTCCTCTATGACAGTTGTGGTATGTAATTTGTAGTCCTTATCTACGTGTAAATATAATAGTAAATCACATAAAAATTATAGATATATGGGCGAGTAGCGACGGCCGCTAACCACAGGCGAGTGGGGAAAGGACACGCGAGCATGAATATGCGCTTTAACCCTTCAAGACCATGCGGCAATTATTCAAACAGAATAGTTTAACAGAAAGGATTGTGCTGGGTCTATTTTACGAACACACGGTTATTAGTAACTATTAAGGCATTTAAATTTCAACTGTATTATCTTGGACAAAGGGCTGTAATTTAATTGTAATACAGATTGGTTGTTAGGGTAAATTTAATTTAATGTTTAGTAGTAGGAAATTTCCGTATATTTGGAATATTTATACATTTGTCTGTGGGGTCTTTATACGGATACCTTCGGATGAAGCTTTAAGTACATAATAGGTATTTGCAGTGATTTAATGATGACATTAGCATTTATGCAATAATTTAAGATAATATTCTTGGGTCAGACGTGTTTCGTTAATTTACTCAATTTAATATATTTTGGTTTCATTCATGATAAAGACCTATTAAAAGAATAATAATAAAAAAAATTCTTACAAATATTCAAAAAATTAAATTAACTAAATTAAAAGTTATAATTATTGGAAAAATTAAAGCAATTTCTACATCAAAAATTTAAAAAAATTATAACTGTGTGGTCTAGCGGTAGAGGACGGAATTCACGATTGATGAGACCCAGGTTCAATTCCTCGCTGAATTCTAACAGGTAGGTATCTATAAAGCAATAACTTAGTACGACAATTTCATTAGCTAATTAAAATAAGCCCAGTCTACATTTGGGTACCACTCGTGAAGTGACCGTCGCGTTTCAGGTTGCCGCTTGCAGCTCTTTTTTTTTATTGTAGCTCGGCATATGACAACACTCCGCCTGATTAAAAACTAGAGTGCGGTCCATGAATGGAAACAATAGCTACTACAGAACTATCTACCGACAGCAGTCGCCATCGCTATACCGGCTTGCGGAGACCAGTATGCACTACTAGTTTGGCTCTAGTATCTAGATTGACAGTGCACACTCTTCTCGCTACCTGGCTATTTACAAACTGTTCCTGAAACGCGACAAGGTTACTTAACCGGTGTTACATTGGGCTAATAACCATAATCAGTCTGGGTACTGCGTAGAAAAAATAATATAATTAGATGTTCGGGGTAAAATATACTTATATACAATTAGGTACCAATATTTTTAATCAAAGTAAATTTTAAACTTTTTTAATCGCAATAATCGGTCTGATTATAAGTTAAAGTGCGGTCCAAGAGCAGTTACGTCTGCTAAAATAGAGGAATTTCGGCAGGTGGCATTCACCTCCGCTATGCCGGCTTGAGGAGACTGGTCTAATAACCATAATCAGTCTGCTTATCGCTTTTTAAATATTTAATTAATATCGAATAAGTTGAGATTATTTTAGCAGCCATTAAGCCGAATACTCCAAGAAACTTAGTAATTACACTAGAAAATTATTCGTTAAACGTGTTATTAGTTTTCAGTACGAGTTTTCAGTGGGTACTTATATAATAGAAATTTTCTAAAGCGTTTGACTAACAAAAAAATTAAAACTTAGATGAAACATCTTCTTTTATTTGTAACATGAACAAATACAATTTACATAATTTTATATTTTTTCACAGGCCGGCATAGCGGTGGCGACTGCTGCCTGTAGAAATTTATCTGTAGTAAAAATAATAATAATAAGATCAGGCGGAGTAACAGTAACATGCCGGATTACTATTAAAAAATATATATTTTTGAATTACACTAGAGCTGGACTCTACACAGTTCAGATTATGAATTAAAGTAATTTTTAATAATGAAATTCCAGTTAATTATTTTTACAAATAGATAAAAATTCTTGAAGTTTTAATGAAAACCATGAAGTGTTATTTTACCACCCTGACCTACCCTACTCACCCTCCCAAAACTGTTTTGAAAGGAATGCAAGTGCGTTAATGCAAATTGTTCATTGGTTTATACTATTCATTTTCAAATTACAAGGACAATGCCCATTTTTGGGCCCATTTGATATCTAATAGTTTGTTTTTTTTTTTTTTACATTGACGCGACATATGACGTCGACTGGCCTGGTGGTAAACACAGTGGAGGTCCATGAGCGCCGACGACTGGAGGACCGCGGTACACGGTGACCCCAGTCGCCGTCACTATGCCGGCCCAAGAAGGTGAAGGAAGAAGGATCCAAGGTTAAAGGATTGGGAGAACACGTGGGAGGGCAAAGCATTCCATTTATCGATTGTGCGACATAAAAAGGATGCGCCGAACCAATAATCTAAAATCAAATTAAATTAACAAAATAATAATCTAAAATAAAATCCTATTTTTTCATTAATTTATTTATAATAAATTATAACAAACACATCGTTTACCAATCAATATACCAATTATTGTATTACATCAAAAATTATCAAATAATAAAGCATTTAATATAATAATAACCTCAAATATTGCAACATAAAAGGTTTAATTACTCAATAACACGGTTAAAAAAATGAAAACTGATTGGTGATAAGGAATGTAGTTTTATTTTTCAACAAAGTGAACTAAAAATTATCCACAAACTCGAGAAAAAAATTGCGGGCCCATTTCTCCTAGGTTCCCACTAGACTAGTTACAATGTAACGAGACGAATCTCAATCTGGATGCACGGTCTCCTGAAACCGGGAAGGCGAGGGCGACTGCAGCCTGCACGCATTTCACTTTGGCAGCAGTTGTTTTTGTTCATGAACCGTACTCAAGCAAAGCATGGTCACATTTCGGACTGCTATAGAAAAAAAAAGATCAACCAGTAACTTTGAAACATTAGATATTAAAGGCGTTTTTCTTAGTGTATGTGTAATTTTTCAATATTTTCTAATATTAATTGTTGTATTACGTCGACCAATACAATAGTCCAGTTTAAATCATAAATTATTATTATAAAAAAGCGACCTAAAAGCGTGAACCAACATGATGAACAAACTTAGCTAAAATGTAAATTTAAAAATAAGGTTAAAATGTACACATATTATATAAATTACCAATACATACCAAAATAATGTTAATGTTAATTAATAATAAATTATATTTAACTACTAAAAAAATCGATTATCTTAATTATATTAAACTGGTCGAAATTAAAATAATACTTCGGGAAGGAAAATAATAAAATAAGAAAAAAAGTAAAACTTGAAAATAAAGGTACTAAAAAACAACTTTCATTATGCAGACAAAAATATTTCGCATACCATCCAGTCATTCTACCGTCACACGACATGTTCTGAAAATTATGAGTGCGGGAATGACCAAGCGGTATGCTAACCGCCGAAATTCCGTTGCAGACGGGGGTTCTACACTACTGCCTCCCACCCGTATCTCCTCCCGCTTTGGAGGTAGGAGAAATATTTGACTAAATTTTAAACACTCGTTAGTAAAAATATTTCACGAATTAGATTACTTAAATTTTTTTAAATTTTTTTTTATTGTAGCTCGGCATGTGACAACATTCCGCCTGATGTAAAGCTAGAGTGCGGTCCATGAATGGAAACAACAGCAGAGAAACCTGTGCGGGTATCAGTCGCCTCCACTATGCCGGCTTGAGGAGACGAGCATGTACTATCTTAGATTGACAATGCACACTCTTCTCGTTATACCTGGCTACTTTCAAACTATTACCGAAACGCGACAAAGTCATTTCACGGGTGTTACATTCGAAAGTGGTGGTACTACCCCAGGACGGCAGGCTGGACAGATAACTATCATCAGTCTGCCTACCACTCTTTAATAGTTCCTATAGGCACTGAGCGACCAAAGTACATATAACAAAGTTACATTGGTACTTTTTATATTTTATATTTAAATTATATTATTGCATTACTTAATTTCATTATGATAAAAATTTAACAGAAAAAAAAACTTAGAGATCAAAGCATCAATATGCAAAGTGGAGGACAGGATTTAGATTTCCACCTTAGTTCAGGTTGTTTTATTACACGCGTTTTTTTTTTTAATTTCATTACAACTTAATTAAATTAATATAATAAATAACCGATAAATATTTGCATTATTAATATAAAATTAAATGCGTTGATATTTCATGTCATATCAAATGAGGAAAAAGCAATAGAAAAAGCAAAGTTTAATCCATTTACTAATTAATGTAAAAACTTTAACAAGTTCATATAGGTAAGAGTAACAAAATTTCCGTAGTGAAATTAAAATCAAAACATGCAAATTTTCATAAAATCATCTCTTTACAACAAAGACAAGTTCACAGGCTCACAGCTATCGTTTTCAAAGGCATTAACTAAATAGGCGGTGTTAGAGTGGTAGGTACTGCTGTATTAAGCTTCGAATACACGGTTTTTTATACTTGAATGTTTATTTATTTATTTTTTTCACATTGCAGATAACGCTTCCTTAATAATATTATAATTAATAGTATTAAAATAGTTTATCTTTATTTGTATGTAATAACTAAATATTACATTCCATTTAATTTGATTATTTTAGAAAACGGAAAAATACGGACGCTGTGCCACCATAGAATGTGCAGTAAATAATACGCTTCTACGAAGATGCAGTCCAATGAGCTGTGAGTGTATTTTGACAATTGCATACTGTTCAAGTAGACTTGAAAGTGTAAATACAACATTAGAATTGGTAGGTACATATTAGTAATGTGTTACAGGGAGCGTCCGGGTTTTCCTTGCGATCGTTAATCATTTTGTGGCGGACGTCCCTCCCGCAATCAGGGCAGCCTGTATACGAGACTATGGTAGGTAGGCGGGCGCTTTTTGTTAATTAATCTATCTGCGTTTATATATTCTAATGTTAGGATATATATAGGTATAGGTATAGTACTTACATTGTTAACTATTTAAATGTATTCCTAGAGGACTTTTTTATTATACAATATAACCGCATATAACAATAAACATAGAGACGAGAGTAATTGAAATCGTAGTGCACGATTTACACCCAAATCATTAACTTATAGCGTGATTTTTATGTATGCGCATCACAATTCTAACGTGATAAATATAAATAAACATGACCACAAAACCTAGTAAAGATATAAAACAAAATCATGCTAAAAGTAACCATTAAAATAAACAAATTTCGGCAACATATCTTCATAAGCAGTCCGCCGTAGTCTCCACGCATCCATCAAGTTTCTCAGCCCCGAAATAAAATTAGGGCCCACATAACACCTACATCATGAGCAGACCCAACATTAATCACCACACACACAAACGCATATACAATATGTAAAAACATCTCACACAGACGTAAGTTTTATAGGGTTACCAGATCTTACGACGGATAAGTAATACATACGAATAAATGCACTATTTTAAACATTATTTTTTGGCTGAACATGATAGTTTTTTTTTTCAATATTTTTTGGTTTCTACATTCATATTATTTTTTGTATCAAAAAAGTGAACCCTGGTTAAGGTGTTACATACAATATTAAGGTACTAACGAACTTAAAATAACAAAATTACTTAAATTATTTCAATACAGAATCTATAAAAAAAATTTGAATAATGCAGTAACATAATTGAAAATTATTTTTTTCATATATTTTAATATTGACTTAATTTTTTATTTCAGTTGGTAATCTATAGTCTGTACTTACTTACTTAGCTCACGCCTTGTTCCCACTGGGGTAGGCAGAAACTATGGAGCACCAGCGACTCCTCTCTCTACATACCACTTTCGCTTCGACCACATCCATTACTCCCCTCATGCACGCACGTCGGTTGAGGGTGCTCCTCATCTGACCCTTTCTCAGCAGTTGACCGATCTGACTGAGAAAGGTCTTCCTAGGGCGCCCCCTTCCGACACTGCCATCTGTCGCCATAATGCCTACTGCCATAGTCTGTACTGTGGGTTATATAGCAGAAATAACGTCTAGGTAGCAAAGCGTAGGGTTTTTGGTGAGCTTTAGGCTCACATACGCGGCGACGACAATTTAATTAAATTAATAAAATAATAATATTGTTTTAATGAATTTATAGTCCCCATAATAACAGTGACAATGGTTACCCCAATCGTGAGGTACACATTCAGAAGGACGGTTTTCAGCAGAACGTCGCAAGCAGTCGTATCATCACTCATGCGTATGAAATGTACATTCGCCGAGATGTCTTCATACTGCCGTTTTTAGCTATACGTCTTAATGAAGTTTTACTTATTATTCTATTAGATATCACAAATTATTGTTTATTATTTTTGTGTTAAATTTAATTTAAACCCTAACAAATTTATTATTTTTTATTTGTTGTTATTTCTTTATATTTATATATGTATTTTTATATGTTTAAGGTGAAAGGCAACACCTGAGCGGCCATACATTTTGTATTACAACATTGTTAGAAACATAGCAGATTTATGTTGAAATTAAATAATTTTATAACTTTCTCAGCACTAATTATTATCGCAAATCACTATAGTAAACAAATAGCTACAGTACAGAATATATAAAATGCTTGTAAAAAAACACCAACATTTTATATTGGTTATATTTCACAAGCATTTTCATTTTCACAAGTTGTCTTGTGAAAGTTGTCTTCAGTGTTGTCTTTCACGTTAATAGGCAAGCGTGTGACCACACCCTGCCTGGTGTTAAGCAGTGGTGCGGTCTGAGGTGGAGCACGCCTGCCTATGAGGTACCTCTTCACCTTCAATTTGAAGAGACCCATGTTGAACTTCTCGGGAAACACAGACACCGGGAGGGAGTTCCACAGTTTCGCAGTACACACGAGGAACGTGTGTTATTGTTGAATATTGTTAATTATTTAGAATAGAATCAAGATCTGGATCTCTCTAATACTGCGTTTTCCAGTATTAAAATTTAGACCACCAGTGGCAAGTGGGTATCTAAGCGAAGGCTTATTACAATCAACAACCCTTACGCCATATAAGAATTTCCAAAATCCTCGACCGGTACCAATGTTAGTTTGCATTATGTCAACTTAGACGGAACACACTCGTCTCATAAGCCGGCATATCGGAGGCGACCGTTGCCTCCAAACATTTCGCTGTGGTAGCAGTTGTCTCCGCTCAAGTACCGCACTTTAAACAAGCGGAGTGTGTTCACACGTCTAACAACTTAATATAAAAAAAAGTTTCCTATTAGAATATTATATTTATAAGTCTTATTTCTGATTAGTGTTTATAATAGTGAATATTACGAAAGACTGAAGTACTTATTAAATTATGAAGAAAACTGTATTAAAAAAAATAATTCAGCATGATTTAACAGTAACAAGTTCATCAACAATAGGTAACAAATAATTTTAATATCAGTAAAAAAAAACATAATTGGATAAAATTTAAAAAAACCTGGGCAGCTATTACCTACGAAATCATTCATTATTGCAGAATTCTAATCTTCCATACTTATCTTTTGTCTCTTTCATTTACTACTTCACTCACACCACCCCCAAGTTTGCAACCCTTGTTTAGAGACCCCCGAAATGGCTATTGTATCTCGGACAACGCACAGACCCTATACTTAATCCGAGTTTCTTTTTGTTCATTGTTATTTACTGTAATAAATGGCTGCCACTACTGCAAGAAACCATTAAAATTTTTATTAACTTGTAAAATTTATAAGAAAATAATTCCGTTCTATTTAGAAATTGGCTACGAACTTCTTAAAGGGTAGGTAAAGGTAACGCATCAAAGAAAAATGTCTACAGGCAGCAGTCACCTTCGCTATGCCGGCTTAATGAGACAAATTTACACCATTAATTGGCAGGCCATACTCCTCTCGTTATATTCGGCTACTTGCAAGCTAATCCTGAAATACGACTAGGTCACTTCACGAGTGTTAAAAGACGAGACTGCAAGACTAAATTAATAACCATCACCACATCTTACTTTTTTTAGTGTTCCTAATTATTCATTAGCATATTAAAGGATTTAATTTATAAAGATTTTAAACAGATTTTTTATAATATTAAAACATAACATAAACGTAAATTATTGCATTCTTTTTTTTTAAATTGTAGCTCGGCATGTGACAACACTCCGCCTGATGTAAAGCTAGAGTGCGGTCCATCGGCATGCGGTCATACAACTGCTACTACAGATATCCCTGTGGGCAGCAGTCGCCTCCACTATGCCGGCCTGAGGAGACGAGTATGTATTATCTATTGACAGTGCACACTCTCCTCGCTATACCTGGCTACTTTCAAACTATTCCCGAAACGCGACAAAGTCACTTCACGGATGTTACATTCGAAAGTGGTGGTACTACCCCCAACACAACAGACTGGGCTAATGATCATCATCAGTCTGCCTACCACTCTTTAAATTCATAACTATAAAAAATCAATATAATACGATTTAAAACTATGTTAAACCAATGCAATTTATCCAGAGAATGCACAACTTAAAAGTCTGAGCAATATTTACAGAACATCGAACAGAAATAACGACTGCCAACTAAATATTTCGTATAAAGTAAAATTGTCAAACAAAACCCGACCCATGGACTATAAACTTTTTTCGCGTGGAGTAATTCGTTATGGATACCCTGGCCTTTGGGGAAGGTAGAACACTCCAGTCACCTCACGGTGTTTCACTCACCGCATAGTGGATGGGACTCTGGGCACTAGTTATCAATCTTCACGCCGAACTATGGACTAGCTAGAACTAGACTAGCTTTTTGAACAGCATTGTGCTACATTTTGTAACTTTCTATAACTTATGATTTGATATTTTGATCGTTTTTTTATGTTATTCTGTCAGGTTGACAGTGCATACTAGGTAGGTCACGAGTTAGATTTAATTGAAATTTTCCTATTGAAAATATAAATTTTTAAATAAATTTATATTATTTCAATAAAAATATATAAAATTTTATATCGGGCTTCCGTTAAAAACCGCACCCGCATATAGTGTGGCCCAATTAACCGGATATAGGATGAAAACCGGTCTATAATCGAGTTGTGTTTCGTCCGGGAATCGAACCACCTAGTTGATTGCACACGCCCTCACTAACGAAGCTGCGGCTCCGGAAGAGACTGGTCTGACGGGCGTATAAAGACGTTATAGACTTGTTCTGTTGTCTCTAAGTATATTGGGATCGAAGGATAGTATTTACATTTACGCCGTGACATCGTAAATTGAGACCTTTTTCAGACGATATTATTTTGGCCGTTGAGGTAAAAAAAAAATAAAATTGAAAAAGTTGAAAGTTGAAATAAAAAACCCTACCACATGCTGAGATGACGCCTAAAACACTTAGGGCCTGTATACAATATAGCTTTTAAATTAAACTACAGGCGACAGTCACCTCCACCATGCCGACTTGAAGAGGCGAATGTGCATCATACATTGATAGGACACACTCCTCTCGTTTGAGTCAACTACCTTCAAGTTAATCCCGGGAGTTTTGGCCGCCATCTTGAGACATTAGGTTATCTATCTTGAATTATTTGCCTAAACTTGTGTTTCTTCGAGTGTTAATGTGCAATAATGGTGGATTATTAACCATTAAGTGTTCGTGAACGTGCGTGAGTGTGGGCAAACAATTCAAAAGATGAGAACCTGTGTTTCCATTTCCAAAACCCCTTAGGAAGTTTCAGTAAAGATTCTACCACTTTACTGAAGCAATTTTTGACTTGACTGATACTTATTTAGTGTGATAAATGAATGACTCGTGATGTACAATATTATTAACTTGATGCAAAACATTTACTTTGACATTGGCAAATTTTTATAATGCCATATAAAAATAATTCAAAAAAAACAAATCCCGAAATACGACTGGGTAAGTGACCACGAATGTTACACTTAAAATATTTTTGCTATTTCTTACACAATATACTTTTTGTAAGAGGTCTTTTGAGTGAGCACAATTTTCCAGACTAAAAATAAATCATAAACGTTTTCTCGTACGATCGCCAATCGAATGAATCAGTGATTCACCGCCTGATCAATCATGCGGCCCTCGATCGTCTGCCCATAACGGATATGGACTGAACCGTGTCTTAATCGAAACCGCCCACTTTAACCGAGTGACAGACGAGACAAATGTAGACATTGATTGGATACTCAACTCGTTTGATATGTGACGATTAGGAAAATACTTTAGGAGAATTGGAATTTTAAAGACTATCTTTGTTTTCTTTTTTTTTTTGTAACTCGGCATATAACAACACTGCCCCTGATGTTAAGCTAGAGTGCTGTCTATGAACAAAACAACTGCTATATAAAGTCAGTTATCGCATCCGCTATGCCGGCTTGAAGCGAATGCACACACTGTTCTCTTTATAATATGTTAATCTAGAGCGGCCGTGGTCTAGCAGGAGAGGACAGACCTCGCAATCGATGAGACCCGTGTTCGAACCTTGCTAAATTGTAACCGGTACCAATGTAACTATGTTATATGTACTTTTAGTCGCTCAGTGTCGCCTGTGATACAAACATTAGCTTAGTACAAGCATTTCAAAAAAGATCTAAAGAAAAAAACCTTCCCAGTCACGTCTTTCCCCCTTCCTATAACATGGGATCCTTCAAGCGCAGTGTGAAGAGGCATCTCATTAAGCCGGCATAGCGGGCACGACTGCTGTCTGCAGATCTCCCTCTCTGACAGCAGTCGCCTCCGTTCATTGATCGCATACTGGCTTAACACCAGGCGGAGTGCGGTCAAATGACGTGCTAAAATAAAAAAAAAAATCTTAATAACATTGTAAAGTGGTGTTTAATTGAAACAAAATCATGTTTGAATAACTAAAGTCATGAAAGTTAAACTTTTAACTTTCACCTTCTGTTGAAAAGTTTGTCTGCATTTTTCACTTGGCTCGGGTTCTCTTTGCGACTTGAAAATTTGAATAAGACTTTTTATTCAATTTTATATTGTCCCGCCTCCTTTTTTGGGTAATAATAATGTTATCTGAGTATTTTGTTAGAGTGGTAGGCAGACTGATGATGTTATTAGTCCAGTCTGCTTATTAGTCCTGAGGTAGTACCACCACTTTCGAATGTAACACCCGTGAAGTGACTTCGTCACGTTTCGGGAATAGTTTGAAAGTAGCCAGGTATAACGAGAGGAGTGCACTGTCAATCTAGATGGTACATGCTCGTCTCCTCAAGCTGGCATAGTGGAGGCGACTGCTGCTTGTAGAGATTTCTCTGTAGTAGCAGTCGTTTCCGTTCATGGACCGCACTCTAGCTTTACATCAGGCGGAGTGTTGTCACATGCCGAGTTACAATAAAAAAAAAGTTTTAGCAAAATGACCTTATTTTATACTTTAAAATAAACAATAGCTCTATTGAAGTACTGCCTATTCTAATTTTATTCTTATTTAATATTTCAAATTACGTACATTATCGCTATCTATTTGTTTCCAATAAGACTGCCATACTAACAAGAATTCACTTAGATATGTTTTAGATATTTTAAACTAAACAATTTGTTTTCATCGATTCTAATTATTATTATTTTATCAACAACTAGGTATGTTATTAAATAAAATTATTTTATACTTTGATTTTGACACTCTTTTTAAACTCCTAATAACTTTTTATAGTACTTTTGTTTAATGTTTTGAGCTAACGTGCGGTCCTTGAACGAAAATCTACAACAGAGATGTCTTGAACGAACAGTCGCCTCCGCTATGCTGGCTTGAGGAGACGAATGTTTACCGTCCATATTACTGTCAACTTATGAGGTAGGTATATACTCACACAGTTCTTAATTTTTTTAAAATAATATTTATTATAAGAAATTTTCCTTTTAGAATTTCACTTTTTGACCATACATCTTCAAGTATTCTTTTCATAGACGACCGCATATTTTTCTCTCCCGATGTTTAATTCTACAACAATAAAATAATGCACTTTAACGAGTTCATACAAAACTGTGTAACGCCATCTATCGTAGAATTGTCCAACTAATGTTGTATGCTACTCAACAGTAGATGGCAGTATCAAACAATCCTATTGGAATAAGTTAATCTACGAGTATGATGTTTTATAAAAATAAATGTTGCTATACTTTAGTTTTTTATTTTAATTATAATGCAATTTTTTTTTTGTTTATTTAATTTTAATGATAATTTTAATACGAAATTATTCTAAAATTAAACAATCAGGGTTAGTTAGTTTTCTTTTTTAGATTAAAAAAAATCCATCTTAACAAAAAGACTCCTGAAATGAAAAGTCATTTACATAGAAAGTTAACAAAAACACAAACAAAAAAAAATGTCGCTGTAAACGAAGACAGAGTGAAATATTTTGCGTCCCATTGCTGGACCCACGTCACCGCTATGTCACATTGTGGCCTCACAGGAAATGTAGCTACGTCCATGAGCTTTCCCTTCACAATCCTAAGAAAATTGTCTTTTTTTTAACTAACGTGTCATTTTGAATAGATTTAGGTTGACATACCTACCTGGCAATTCATGTTTGCCAATCTCACTCACTCAAGTCCCGGCGACTTTCATATATTAGGGGTGGACAGGCATTTAGGATTAGCTAAAAGTCTGTTACTAAAAAAATTCGATAACTTTTTTGTATGAAATTACGCTTCGGATTAAAGTTTTATTTTTTAGAAAAACTACAAGAACGCTTTGGGGCCTTTATCGATTGTAATAATAATATGCAAACGCGTACGATTCATGTAAAAATTAGCTACAAATTACTAGCTAGGATGTAGTGCGTGCGGTCCGCTTTTTGGGGTACCAAAATCACATGAAAAAGACCTGAAAAAAATTTTACGGCAACAAAACGAAAACGTTTTTTCGGGAGACCTCAAATCAATTTGGTTTCGCACCGGGTCAAACAAATGATCTGTTTTATTTGCACTCTGAATATATGCATATTTTATAGTCGAAGAAAAATGATTGCGCTTCAGTCGAGTTTCCTAAAAGAAACAGGTAGGTGTAACTTATTATTGTTTGACTAAGTAGTTTTATATAAGATATAAAAAAAAACATAAGAAAAACTTGTAAATATACAGAATAACAACAGTATATGACCCGTTTCGAGTTAATATAACTGGGTAAATTGTTTTGGTCCGACTTGTCGACCAATTTTCAATAGTATAACGTATAAAACTTGATATTTTATTTATCTTTTTAGTTTGTATGGTTTCTAAAAAGTTCTCTGAGTTTGGAAGTTCTTTGAATTCTTAATGAGATATTAATTCAAATTGATAATTAATATTTTCCTATATTTTACCACTTTGAGATGGGAGCTGATAGTGGAGATCTGGATAAAACTTAGGAATGATTTTTTAATAATATTTTTTTTATTATATAAAACTGCAGGGCGAGTAAAATTTACATCCTGAAATTAATTAAAATGCAAATATAAGTTTTACAATTAGGTAGGTACGAGTTATTCCGTGCCTATGTTACTTTCTCGTCAAATTTTATTGTAAAATATATTTTTATCAATACTAAAAATCCTACTACATGTTAACAGTGGTCGCTACATCGCAGTTTCCAGCAAAATTGCCGCGTGTCGTGACCGTCCCCTGTCCTTTGAAAAATTGCCCAACGACTTATACACACGTAATTCTCATTCTTAATACACTCAAAATAGAGATCCAAATCAAATACAAAAATTAGTACATAAGTCGTTTTTAAATAAATCACCACCGGCCAGTAAGTAGTTTAGTTTATACAAATTTAAACCTTACCGTTTGGTGTTAAGATAAAAAATTATTTAGTTGTTTACGAGGGTGGTTAACGCTGCCCATCGTTGTACTCGTATAGGGGGGTGAGACTGCCCGCAAAGGGTTTGCAAAACCCTTAAAAGGGGGACATCCGGCGTGCATACATTAAACACAGAACTCGTACGGTTTTTAGTCGAAATTAACTAATTAATTTTGGTTCTTGAATCTTACTTGTGCTACAGGGAATAGAGATTGTTAGAAGATTACAAATTATTCAAGATACAATAGAAAATTCGCTTCTGAAAAGGATTATAATTTGCTTTAGGTTAAATTTCTAATAAACCCAGTTTATCTCTATTTATAAAATCAATGTATATATGGCATCAATGAAAAATTATGATTCACGAATGTTAATATAGAGAATTAATATTAAATTATAGCAACACTCAAGCAAGCTTTGCTTGAGTGAAACAAATATTTAGACTGACAACATCGAACAAGACTAATATATATAATCTAAACAAGGTTAATATAATTAATAAATTATAAACAAAAAATCAATTGGCACATGACAGGCCTGAGCCTGAGCCAAGCGTATATGCTTAGCTAATAGCGCTTTATGTGTCCGTAAATTCCTTCATTCTATTTTGTCAACCTCCAATTTTCACCATTTTTATTTTATTTTATTGTAACTCGGCATGTGACAACACTCCGCCTGATGTAAAGCTAGAGTGCGGTCAATGAATGAAAACAACTGCTACTACAGGGAAACCTGTGCGGGCAGCAGTCGCAACCACTGTGCCGGTTTGAGGAGACGAGCAAGTACTATCTAGATTGACAGTGCACACTGTCTCGTTATACCCGGCTACTTCCCGAAACACGACAAGGTCACTTCGCGGGTGTTACATATTAATAAATAAACCTAGATATGTCAAAAATTATTTAATAAAAAGATATTAATTAAATCATGTTTGCGTATCACTTTAGATTTAAAAAAAACCTATGTAAGTGAAAGATATACAATAAGCAATATAAAAAATTATACAGTGTATGGGATTTAATTTGTCTTAGATCTGATTTAAATAATCAGTAAAAATAATTCAATTATATTTGATTTTGAAACCCACGAGCGAAAAACCAACGTTAAAAATCATAGTCTAATAACGAAATTTAATAAAACCAAAACAGGGTTGACCTTAAAACCAATAACTTATCTAAACAATATAAAAGTTACATAGAATAACTGTAGGTGGCCGGAACAAGACGTTCTGAGTTTTTATTACAGTTTGAAGGGGTCCCGTAATGTACCAATATTTGTTTCAACCCTGTTACGGTCTCGACCAAATATAACCAAAATGCTATACTCGACATCTTTGCTTGTTTAACAAATAACAGTTGACAAATGTATGAAGTCTTCTTATTAAATAAAATGTTCTATTTCTCCAATATACATATCTTGCGTTTCTTAATAATTTAATTATGTCTAATTGGTACAGTTATGAATCTATATTTTTTTAGAAAAGCAAAACGTTTGACGCATATCAACTTCCACTATAGAGAAATATCGGCAGTCACCTCCGTGCACACTTCTTTCGTTTATACCTGGCTACTTTTAAGCACGGCTAGGTCACAAGGGTTTTACACTTGGAAGTGGTGACAGGACGGCAGACTGTCTGCCTACTACTCTTTTAGTTAAATTATATCATAAGCGACTACAGCGCATAACATACCCAACAAAGTTACTTTGTTACCGACCAGATTTTTTAAGAGATTTTAACAACCTGTATTTGATGATATTTGAGTTCTTTGAAAGCATATAATATATACAACTAGCAATAACACTCTCAATGCATGCAATGTGACGTGAGAGACAAGATGACCGTAGTCACTTTTAGGTTCTCCGTCAGTTAGTATTTGACTTGACATCAACATTGTAAAATCGTTTCAAGCCGCTTACACTTTTTTCATGTCCGATGTAGCTTCTCTAGTATTTTCTCTATGTTTGAAGGTAAATTTTCTACCACACAAACTAAAACTTAGTTTAATAAATAGTGGTTTTTATTATTCTAAAGTTGATAGATAAATATATATATTGAATAGAAGCTACTTAATATTTTATTTAACAAAAAAATATAACTTTTACAAATGTTTTATGTAAATAACATTGGTGTTTCAATTCTAATATCGATATAGCTAACAATAACCCGTGCGTGACTGTACCCAATGGACACCGCAATTTATAAGCGGGCAGGGTCTCGCGGACCCAAAGAAGAAAGGGTACATACCCAAATAACGTCTGTTATTGTATCGGAAGGTGTCTCGGCCTTAACGGGCTTCATTGTAGACTCAATATAACGATGAGAATTGGCATTTAGGTTCATAACATATATTTTATTATCTAATATCATATTACATATACACGATTATGTTTATTAAATGAAATATGCTTCCAAAGATAAATTCCGCGAATTTAAAGTATTAATTTACTTCAGTTAATTTTCTCAATAAATACAAATAATTTTTGAGTACCACTCTTTTATCAATAATTTTACTCACTAATTATTCAAAATAATTTAAACGCCAACTCTATGTATAAAGACATCTACGGGTCACATTTGCAAATACAATGTTGTTCTAGTGTTAGTGAATATGTATGCTCTGTCCCTTACCCACACATACACGAAAGGGACAAAGGCCGCTCGGCCACGGTAGCCTTCTTATATTTGTTTAAGACATGTATTGTGTTACCCAGAACCCATATACAGCGTCCTTTGGACATAAAGGGACCTGACCTGACAAAGGGTTAGCAAAATTCCATTTTCCGAAATAGGTATATAAAAAAAACAATTTTGGTTTTAAGTTTATTGGTATTTTTTTATTACTTGAGATAAATTATTTGATTTTAAAAATATTTTTTCCCGTATTCAGATTAAAAAATTGCTAGAAAAAGACTAAAAAAGAAATCAAAACTAACGAAATGATGTTTCGGAACTTTTTCATTTTTATTTTTTAAAGTAAAACTAGCATATTTAAACTTTCCAATTAAAATAATTTATCTATTTACAAGTTTAGTATCAAACGTTTTGTAAATTGAAATTTGTAATTCAGAGAAAGTTACCCTTAAGTTAGTTAACAAATAGAATCTACCAGACGTAGGAAGTATCTCTCAGACGCTCAATCAAAATGATAGATACGTGTAATTCGGTTAGCATAGCACTGGACCATTGAATTTGTATTCTGTAAGATAATCGCGCACATAATGCTTTTACAGTTTTTTATATTTTATATACCTACACGCAATGGTTAATCTTTATATCAAATTGTGTTTTATATTTATATTTAGGACTTTTATGAAGTCCGAAGTTAAAATTTAAATTTCATCGAGTAGAGTTTTAAATGAAATTAATAATTTTACATGTTGCAATAAACAATCAATATTATGGACGCAATTGTACCAAAATATAGGAGGCCAGTAGATAACTACACAATCTATTCCCTAATTAATCCTGTATCGTATAGCAACTCTCGGGAGTTTTCGAGACTACCTCCACAGGGGATGACCCGCCTTTAACGAACTTAACCAAAGCCAGACTCAAAATGGAAAATGTTATTTACTTTAACATGGATCGTAGGGATTTACAATAATGCTTTCTCAGTTTCGAATATTTAAACTGACGACTAGTCAAAGCTACTGTTATATATAACCTTCCTACTGATGGACGTGCGCAGGAATTTATATTCATAAAAATATTACGACTGAAGTAAGTGTGTATTTAATTATTGGGAATAATGTTTTAGATTCGTGTCCTCGGGCTGACAGCGGAGGCTGCAGGTTGCATAAACGTATTTCACTATAAAATTGTCTCCGCTCATGTAAACTAGCTGAACATGCATCGGGCAGAGTGTATTCACATATCAAGCTACTATTAAAGGGAATATGCTAAGGTAACAGAGAATTTCCACTCATAAAAATAATCTTTATTATATACAAATGCAAAATAGGTGAAAAGTGGACAAAATCGTTCTAAAACTAGTTCAATGTAGTTCAAACATCAATCAATATAAAACATTAATTCCCAAAGGGGTAAGTGCGCAAATTTTACAAAAAGCACACGACATGCTCCCGAGATAGAAACTTTGGGTCTTTCGGTGTAATCGATACGGCCTTAGGGTTTTGATAAATTAGAACTTCCATCGATCAACGACGCCCTTTGCCCACTGGCTCGTATTTTATTGATAGTGAATGTTTACTGATAGTTATTGTTATAAATTATTAATAAGTTCGTTTTTAGTTTTAACGCCCTTCATAAATAATATAAAATCGAAAAATCTCCTATAAATAAGTGTTTAAGTTTGGTTAAGAATGTATCTAAACTAAACACATCTAATCATAAAATACCGAGTTGTTTTTATAACCCACATGCTTGATATTGAATGAATTTATTAAGAGATACCTTTAAGTCGGACAATAATTTTAACAATAATTTTAATTAACAATTTTATAGCTAGGTATATTATTCTGCAGCAGTGTATATTTTAGTTAAAATTATACTTAATATTGATAATAAACAAACTACATTTGTTTGTATTATTTACGTCAAACTTTATTTACATAAGATAAACTCATAGGTAAAGGTAAAAAGCTCTTAACTTTTCCTTCTGATACATTATTGAGCATTGGGAACCCTAAAAACAACATTTTTACATCCAGAAAGTCCTGCTGTGCATATTTTATTGCGGGTTGCTAAGATGACCCTCGGACGGGGTTCAGTAGACTTAGAAAACTTTTAAATGAGACATTACTACGAAGAAAAATACATCAAATTATTAAAGATTTGTAAATCTGCCATTTAATACAGTTGTTAGGTAGTTATAGGTCGATTATAGAAACGAATAACTCAGTCTTATATATAACATTGATACCAATAACATTGATTTCTGTTATTAATCTATCAAATTTTAATTTTGCTAAAATATTTATATTAAGTGCTTACATATCAAATTGGCGTTTTTCGTACTGGCCACTTTAATCACGATTTTCTCCTCTTTGGTAAGGAATTCCAAATTCAAATTTTCACAGCTATTTACTCATGTATTTATCCTTCGATGACCGTCATTCATTTGTTTTTTTTCTTCTGTTTTTTTCTGTTTGCGTCACTCATTTTACAAAATGGAAAACTTAAAATATCGCATTATTTACGAGTACGAGTTCCGCCGTGGCACTAGTGCTGCGGAAACGACTCGAAGGGTGAATGATGTGTATGACGGACATGTCGCAAAAGAAAACACAGTTCGTTTTTGGTTCCAACGTTTTCGTTCTGGAAATTTCGACCTGCAGAACAAGCCCCGTGGACGGCCTGAGACCCAAGTTGATAATGAAGTATTGAAGGCTATTGTGGAAGCGGATCCATCGCAAACCACGTCCGAGTTAGCTGCAGGCTTCGGTGTTAGTGATAAAACTGTTTTAATTCACTTGAAGCAAATTGGGAAGATTAAAAAGCTTGAAAGGTGGGTACCTCACGAATTGACTGAAGCAAACCGGCAAACGCGCGTCGACTGCTGCGTGACACTTTTGACTGAACCGGCACAATAATGAAGGTATTTTAAACCGAATCATTACCTGTGATGAAAAATGGATTCTTTACGATAATCGAAAGCGCTCAGCGCAATGGTTGGATCCTGGCCAACCAGCCAAATCCTGCCCCAAGCGAAAATTAACCACAAAAAAGTTACTTGTAAGCGTTTGGTGGACTAGTGCCGGTATTGTTCATTACAGTTTTCTCAAATCTGGCCAGACTATTACGGCTGATGTCTATTGTCAGCAATTGCAAACCATGATGGAAAAGCTAGCGGCTAAACAACCTAGGCTGGTCAATCGCTCCACGCCAACGCTAGACCACACACTGCACAACAGACGGCTACCAAATTAGAAGAGCTTCAATTGGAATGTCTAAGACATCCTCCGTACTCCCCGGACCTTGCTCCAACAGATTACCATTTTTTTCGAAATTTGGACAACTTCTTGCAAGGGAAAAAATTCAACTCTGATGGGGCAGTCCAAATCGCCTTCACAGATTTTATTGATTCCCGTCCGACTGGTTTTTTTAGTAAAGGGATCAATGAACTACATATGAGATGGCAAAAGTGCATAGAAAACAATGGTTCATACTTTGATTAATTAAATATATTATATTTAAAAATATTCGACTTTTTGTTCCTCCCATACAAAACGCCAATTTCATATGTAAGCACCTAATATTTAATACTTATAATTTTATTAATTTACTAAACATAAATTAGTATCAGCTAATATCACCTAATCTATTATTCAGAATATTTAATGCTTATTTCAATAGAAATAAAAGAAAAAACGATCGTGTCTTGTCGACTGTTAAGCGTATATGCGTATCTCCATATAGGAGTCTCACGGGACAAATACTTGGGGTCTGATGGACGGACTATGTAGCGTACGGGTTAACCTAAAGCAATATAAATATTTGACGTCGCCGTCCGTTAGGAAGCTAACCTTACCCTTAAGATATTCTAAGATCGGAAGGTTGTTTTTGTTTTTATAGTATTATTTATATCATAGGTAGATAGATTATTCACCTATTTATAACATACTCGTATATCTAGTTATGTATAGCAATTATACTTATTATAATGTTTTAGAATACAACAAGAAATAACGAAATATCAAACAACAATGTTTAAAACTTTTCGAAAAGGATTTAATTATTGCACACTGTACTAAAGTTTTGTCCAACCACATAGCATGTGTGGCAACATCTTGAATGTGGTTAAACTGGCAAATGTGAGAGTAGTATGTGAGAATTACTAGGAGTTTTATCCGGGGTCTTCCCGAACTAGAATCTAGGTCCCTCGGGAAACCGCCCGTCCGAAAACTTTACTCCTGACCTGAAGCCTCCAATCTTTTAAGAGCTGTTCATTTCATAAATATAATAAATTAAAATATATTTACCTACTACTACACCTGATGTTTTTTTTATATCTTGACTGTCCATACAATAAAATCTTTACTAATATATTGTACTTAAAGTCATTAGTAATGCATGAAAAACCGATAGATGCACACTTGGCAATTGGTATGAATTCTTTATAGGGAAATACAGTCGCGTACGTAGCCACTATGCCGACTTACCGAAAATTGCCAAGTTTTAAATGGACTCAATCAACAATTGCATATTGTGAAAGTTGTAACCGCTCTATAGAGATCGTTTGACAAGGAATCCTGTCTTCAGGCAGGGCAGTATCTCGTTCAGTTTTACTTTTCTTATCTACTTACTTTACCCGAACATCTATCGCGGAACGAGGCACCAGGGAATCTCCCAGTTCGCCCCTTTGCCTCTTTACGGCCTGTCAATGAGTCGAAAATTTAGAACCCGCTCACCATTGATATAAATGTTTTGTTTTCCCAAAACGACCCTTCAAATTGTAATTTAGTAGATGCCGTTAAGACTTGTACCTGAATGGATGAAGTTTTTTTGTGACAATATTGGTATTGGATAAATACACTATGGGCTACCGAGACTCGTTTCGTTTGGTTTCATGTCGTCTTCCAAATGTCCATTGTTGCTCACCCTGTGTGACAAGCTATATAACCGTTAAATTATAACAAGTTCAGCAAAGAAGTAAAATTTGCTTTATTCGCGAATTAAGAGTCATTCTTTACTACGATTTCTTTTAATATGTGCACCTGGTGAAAGTTCCTAAATACAACCCTCGTACCAATAGTTGTCAGTGCCGGCTGAACGCGTCAATATGAAACTCGCCCCTAGCTGACCATTGGTCATCTGCCGGACGTGTAAGGGAACCGTTGGCGCGTGCGCTATATCCTCTACCCCATTCTTTAACAACCCTACGTTTAGATGGACACGAGTCACACACCGGTCGATATTAAAATACTACATTGTACGTTTTTATAGCAGATAAATAGATGGACCTCGGATGTTGGTTTTTTGACTTTAAGTTGTGGGTAAACGCATGCCCTTTATTCAATTGAAACAGGTACTCGTTTTACAAAAGGAAACTTTGACACGGGCAATATATTTGACCACCAAGTGGCCATAACTTGACAGGAGATTTATTGATATTCATAGAGATTTCTCTCCCTAAATCTATTTACATTTTGATAGTGTTAATATTAAACGTGTGCCATGAAACCTGTTTTAATATAAATTGTACGATTACGGTTTAACTGTATAAGTAAATAAATACAAAGTAAAATAATTCAATTAAGAAATTGAAATCAACTATTATATTAATATTTTTAAATACGACCATTTTCTCTTTAATTGTGAATTGAAAAAACACTTTCCGACTGTCACTTTTGAAAGTAATAAGAACTACGGTCCAGGGAATTGAATGCAGAGGCCTTCAGTCCTCATAATCCCGCCCCTAATGCCCTGTCCTCTGCACAGGACATTTCCATTTATTATTGAGCACTTAATTTATGTGTTTTGTTATGGACCGACAACCGGCGTATTTTCTTAGTATTAAAATATCACTACAAATTCCATTTAAATTTGTTAAAATGGTTCGTTTAAGTGACGCAATAAAGATTGTTTTTGTTTGTGTTCAAAACTGAACTTAGGACGTTTGATAACTTGGTAAAAAATTTGCTTCATCGGACGCTTTAAAATGAAATTTGCGAAAGAGAATTTACTCTTTGTGGTACGTATTATAAAGTAAAATTTCCATTGTTCACATAATAAGGTTTATGTCATTTTGCAATACATTTGACGAAGTTTTAAAATCTGTTATTTCAGTTTGCTTTTGTAAATTGATTTACTTTTCCATGTTCTTTGAGTTCATATTTGCTAAGTAGATATTGTGTTTTACGACCTTTTACGCAGTATTTTGATCACTTTAGAAATGTTTAGACAATCTTCTCGGCAATCCGTTCAACTCAAAACCAGGTTTTGTTTAAGAAGGGGTTGAAATGTCATTTGGGATAATAGTAAATCTTCGAAGTTTGAGGTCATTTTTCAACGTAATTGGGCAGTTGCAGTAGTTGACAGCTTGTGATTTAAAATAAGTATTATACTAAACGCTATATTTCGTATATAATTTAACTACGCCAAGAATAATAAAGAACGAAAGATTTTGTAAAAAAAAACTAACTATATTTTTGCCATTTCATATGTAATTTAATAATATAAGTAAATGATTCAGCGAAAAGCGTGCTTAATATAATATTCCATACGTTATAAGAGATCTCTTCAAACACGAGTGGGCCTATGAAAGCATAAAAAATCAAGAAATTTCATGTGAACCAGAACACTTGCAGGATACACAGACGAGGTAGATACAAAAATATGAAATTCACCACAACATTTTGGTAGGGACAGAACCGAGCACTGCTGTACCGTTTGCGAAACAATTTATATTATTATCGGTTTAATTTTTTTTTTTTTTTTTAGAATATTTATTAAAGTTATAGATTTCTTTATTAATAAATTTTGATTTAGAGTGAATAGACAAAAATGAACACGCACAAAACAGCTAAAGAAGATCAAACCTACGTCCACTGTTATGCGCACAGATGTTCTGTCTTTTGACCATTAAACCACTCTTTCCGTCGCCAGCCCTTCCAACTGCTAGGTGGACGTCATAATAATATTACTGGGTATTTTCACCACAATTTTTTTTCTTAATAATCTTCTCAGTTCCTCAAGAAATTTATTTGTTTGTGTAAACATATTTTTTGAATTATTTTACGTTCCTAATACTTACATAAAATAATACTAACATTAGGTATATCAAGTGTATTATAATAGGTATAAAGAGAGGTTTGGCTCCACTAAAATAAGCCATATAAGTTTTACAATATTTAACTAGGTAAAACAACTTACTTATAAGAAAATTCAGTATTTTATAGCAAAATATTATTTCTTTATGTATCTAAACTATCACTACAAGTTATAATAAAACTTTAATGTAATTTTATACAACTTTACCAATAAAAACTGCACTGCAATTGTGAACATACAACTTGTAGTCAATGTTTAATGTTCGTCAAATAAATAAAACTCAATGTTTAATAGTTTTTCAGAAGTAAATATTTTTCGTGTTTATGAAAACCAATGGAAAATGTCCTCCCAAGCAAAAGTTACAAGTTTGATTATAATAGTAAAGATGTCAGTAAGTACCGATCAATTTTGAATTTTATTTTTTTAAATACAATTAAAAGCTATGATAAATGAGGTTTTGCTTGAAATAAAATGAGCTCCTTTAAGCTTATTGTTTTTTTTTAACAAACAAGTATGTAAATGTTAACTTTTAAATTTAACGAAAAAAAACCGATTTATTTTGCTGACCGTATCCTCTTTACGGGTCTATAATGCGAGTTGATAGGTAGATGTATTAAAAATACTATGTTCAAAGAATATAATAATATACATAACAGGGGGCTCTTCAAAATAATTTATGTTATTATGCTTAGTCACAAACGTAATGTTATTTTCTTTGTGTCAATCGTAATATTAGATTATTGTTTTTCATATTGATAGAGGAGCAAACTTCATACATCTGGCATGAAAAAAGCGTAGACGGCTTCAAACGGTTTGGCGGTCAAGTCAAATAATATAACTGACAGAGAACCTAAAGGTGACTGCGGTCATCTTTTTTCTCACTTTGAAAGCGTTATTGCACATCTAGTTCTTTTTTATTACAAAATAAAGGATAAATAAAAACAGTAACTAATGTTGCTAAAATTTATATGAACACGTTTTAATTAAATAATTTTCTTTTTTTTTTTTTGTTAAATTAGGCAGACCAATGATGGTTGTTCGTTCTGGGGAAGTCCACCAGTGCCTGGCTACCACCGTCTCTGTTCCGCAATAATTAAAAGCTTAGTAGGACCAATATTAAAAATAATTCCAACGACATTATGTTTTAAGGTGTTTGTCTCCCAATTAACAGATTTAAGTATTGTTTAGTATACAACTCCTGTGTCTTCTGAACCCTTAAAGATCTAAAGATTATAAGAGATAAAAGTACAAAAACGCACCGGAATAGTGGAAGCTACTGTTTAGTATTCGTATTTTTACACATCGCGAGTCAACTCTATGTATACCCGAGAATATTGTTTAAGGTGAAAGCCACACCTGAGCGTCCATATATTTTGTTTTACCACATTGTTCGAAGCATAGCAGATTTATGTTGAAATTAAGTAATTTTATAACTTTCTCAGCACTAATTATTATAATAAACAAATTGCTACGGAACAGAATATATAAAATGCATTTTAAATATTTTAAACATTTTATATTAGTTATACTTCACAACAAATGTATGGACGCTCAGGTGTTGGCTTTCACCTTAAGGTGGCAAATATAAATTGTATATTGAAAAAAAAAAAGGGATTTCTATTTGGAAACAGAAATGCCCTCTTCAATTTAGTTTGAATCAAAATACAAAAGCGATACATTTGCACTTGAACAAATCGAGAGTAGGAGTTATTTTGCCGCGTTACAAATGATCTGTCGAACGCGGCTATTCTGCAGGTTACTCGTCCTGAAAAAAAGGACTTTAGAAGTATTTGTAAACGTATTTGTTTAGTATTATATTTATTTACTGTTTTTTTATATATATAAAGGAAGATCAAAATTATATTCTTTATTCCCAAGATTTTTTTAAAGGTGGATTGTATACAGATTGCGATCGCCTCCTTTAGCCCAGCGGTTGTTGTATTATTACGTCTCTACTCTTATCTAATTAAAATTAAAATATGCATACATTTTTTTTTATTGTAGCTCGGCATATGCTAGAGTGCGGTCCATGAGTGGAAACAACTGCTACTACAGATAAATCTCTACGGGCAGCAGTTGCCGCCTCTATGCCGACCTGAGGAGACAATGGATGTTACATTCAAAAGTGGTGGTACTACCCCAGGAAAGCAGACTAGGCAATAATCATCATCAGTCTGCCTACCACTCTTCAATAGTGCCTATAGGCACTGGGCGACCAAAGTGCATATAACAAAGTTACATTGGTACTGGTCAGAATTTAGCGAGGTTCGAACACACTCACACTCATCGATCGTGAGCTAGACCACGGCCGCTCTTTATATCTTATGTAATATACAACAAACATTTTTTGTTATTACAGCCAAGGGTTAAAAAATATTTAAAGCCAAACTAGGTAGTCATTCAATTTTTTTAATATCAAACCGTTTGACAGATGCGAAGGGGTAACCAATCGTAGCAAATAGACTCATTTTGTTCTAATGGCCTCTTTCCCCTAATCTCAAATAACATAATCCTATAGATTTAAACTACACTAAACATTCAAAAGACAAATGATCTTATTCGACAGTCGAAGAAAAAAGTGACTGTAGATTTTAGAAAAGGAATTTTAGCTAAAACTATCTCCCTTCAAATACATTTATCTTGTTCACTGAGTTTCACTTGGCTACACTGTATCGAAGTTTAGTGTAGCCAAACCCTTTATTTTTAAATTTTAACATTTCACGCAATTTAATATACTTAGCAGATTCCTTGTGTGCGCCGTGAGGCGAGACTGTTCTCTCTACTCGTGAATGTAAAGTGAATTTATTTAAGCAAAAAGTTTGTACAAATAACACGGCTATGGTATCGTAAAAAAAAAACCTGTAAGTATATCTAATAGGGGATGACACTTTAGTCGAGTCTCGGTTACATAGCCTTGAGCACCGACGGAATGTCGCCTGTTTGTAGGTTTTTTACCGGATACATTTCGGGGAGTGTGCGCGAGAGCTACACGACCTGGTTCTACCGTCCCCTTTCTTCTATCGGACGTCTAGGCACCTGGAGAGGTACCATCCATTTATGGTTCAAGTTCCTAAAGTGCATACGAGACGTTTTGACAACACGTTCCTCGTGCGTACTGCGAAACTGTGGAACTCCCTCCCGGTGTCTGTGTTTCCCGACACGTACAACATGGGTCTCTTCAAATCGAAGGTGAACAGGTACCTCATAGGCAGGCGTGCTCCACCTTAGACCACATCACTGCTTAACACCAGGCAGGGTGTGGTCAAACGCTTGCCTATTAAGCATAAAAAAAGAGTGTCGTGAGCTGATTAAGTTTAGAATCATAGGTACACTGTAGTTTCTGAGACTGATTAAAGATTTCGCGTGCGGTGTCACGAATCGACTGTTAGTTATTATTTTAATAATACTGCACGTCATAAGAACATTTTTTAAACATATTTGCGAAATACATCTTGACCTTCTCCCCTCAAAAGAAAACTACAAGAACAAAAGCATAAGTAAGTACAGTCGGCAAACTTATTTCCTTTGACAAAATACCATCATGACATGCAAACTGGGTCTCGTGGTAAAAAACCTGAACCCTCAGAATGGTCTACAATTTATCAGAACCCGTTGAAACGTCTTCAGTTTAACCCAATACACTCAGTCCTAAGTAAACTAAGGTAAACTTAAACGGCTGACAGTCCCTTTCTCGGCCACATTCTAAATAAATAACATCTAATGGGGAACATTCATCAGGAGCTTCCACGTTTTTAGGTAGCCTCACTCCCCTATCTGTCTACTGTTTTTCGAGTCTAGTTTTCGTCTACATCCACATAAAATTATTCCCTATGAAAGCGGGATAAGGCTCAAATTCGTGTACGTATGTGTAGGTGATTAAATCATTTTGGATATGAGAGGATTAATGTTGGCGAGTGCAGAGATATGAGTAGGGAGTAAAGAATAGTGGGCGGTTGTGCCCCCACAAACGGTCCACCCAACACCCCATTTTATTTTTTTGTCACATTTTTATTTTCACGTGTGTGTGCGTTTAGGATTTTTGATTTTAACTGTACCTACTTTTCGTGCTAAGAACGTAATCTTAATTAAATATTACTAATAGTAAAGTAATAAATTGAGTAAGTTTAACTTTTTTATATCCACACTCTTTTATTTTATGTTGACGCGACATGTGACCTCGACTGGCCTGATGGGAAGCACAGTAGAGCTCCATAAGCGCCGACTCTTTAAGAACTGCAGCACACTAAGGCGGCCCTGGTCACCGTCACTATGCCGTCCCATGAACATTCGCGGCTACTTTTTTACGCTCCGCTTGAAGGATCCAAGGTTAAAGGAATGTTAAGGATAGACTGCGGTCGATGACTAGAGACAACTGCTACCACGTGGTAGAAGATCGCGCGGTCCATCAATCTAGTGGGAGTGTTTGGCGCGCTTTTGCCCGGGAAGGTTGAGGTGTTTTTTTATACCTTTTCTTAATTAGTTTAGTAGTTATTATTGTGTAAAATTGGTGTTATTTTGCGTAATTTTATGCTGCGCATGTGAGTAATTGTGGAAATATTAAAATTCACTCTATATGAGGCAATGGATGCAGGTTTTTTTTTACGCCGCGAAAACGCTCATATTTTGACGTGACCGGGCGAATTGCCGCCAAATACTCCAAGAAAGCGTCAAATTGTAAAACACCATTGCAATTTGATGCAAAAACATCAAGAATTTACTACTAGATATTGGCAGAGTTGGTCGTTGTTATGACATCTGAGGCCATTTAACAAAAGAAGAAGATCAATCTGGTGATGCCAGTGTATAAATAAAGCCCTCCACCAGACATAGAGGCATCTAGTCAAGCGAGCCACTAAGAGTCACGATTCTCATCAAAGATATAGAAAGAGAGAATGTGTAAAGAATACATTTTACTATTAAAAAAAATATACCAATTGAAAAAAATACGATTACGATTTTTTTTTTCAGTAAACCTTTGCTACCAAACAAACCGCGAAATGACACAAGTGGCGTACCTATGTCAAATGTTTGACGGAGTCGCAGATACGGCGACTGTCACTGCTAACTGAAGAGGGTCAACTTAACGGATACTGTGATATTTAATATGGTATTCTGTATAATACAGTTAGTTAACGACATTATTACCTAACGAAGTACTTAAAGATATAATTAGGGGATAAAAAGGAAACACCTAATTATTAGGGGTTCTAATGTTCAGGAAATAATATCAGTATTAAACACCTGTACGTATTACGAAAATAAAAAGTACTGCAATAAACATAATTTTTATATTTTAAAAATAAGGAATAGCATAAAAGGGGCGGTAGGCAGCGTGATGATGGTTCTTAGACCAGTCTACTGTACTGGGGCAGTGAGGATCAGTTTGGAATTAGCCAGGTATAACGAGAGAAATGTGCATTGTTAACCTAGATTGTTGTGGAGATTGCATTCTAGCTTCACGTCAATCGAAATTGTCATATGTCGTTCATGGACCGCACTCTAGCTTAACATTAGGCGGAGTGCGGTCATATGACGTACTAAAAAATATAAAAAAGAATTAAAAAAATGTCGAGATACAATAAAAACACATTTTCTGCGTTTCCGCTAAACAATAGCGGTAACTTACAGAATACATGTCCTGTCCATTTGTCCAAAGAGGAATTTGTAAAATAAAAATAATAATATACATTCTAATAAATAAATATTCAATGTAGCTATTTCTTTTTCAAATAATAAAGAAGATATTTGGTTTTTTAAATTCTACGCGTATCGTCATGGGCGCGTACAATTTGATTTCAAAAAATGTTTTTCTCCATTGATGTATACAACTACTCGTAGATAAGCAATAACGCTTCCAATGTAACTCGAGAGAAAATATGACCGCAGTCACTATTAGGTTTTCTGTCAGTTAGTATTTGACTTCACGGCAACATTGTCAAATCGTTTGAAGCGGCCTACGCTTTTTTTATGTCCGATGTATGAGGTTTGCTCCTCTAGTATATATCTCTATGTTTTTATCGTTAATTTTTGGCATAGGTAGTACGTACTGGATTTGTTGTTATAATGAAAATTGAACACAAAAAAAATGTATAGCCTAGTGGTCATAGCGGTGCGCGTGAAGATCGCGGTTTCGACTCTCAGCCTAAGTGTGAGCGGCGCTTTTCTTTCTTATTTATTTTATTATTTTTATTTTAAATTTAATAATGATTAGAAGAAATTAACTTATTATCGCGTACACTAACTTTTAACGTTATTTTCTCGATATCTACATCTCTATTTTGGTCCCTGCTACTAATATAAATAACAATAACCCCTATAACTTGGTCATACCCAAAATTTCAATTACAAAAGTTAGTACGAGAGCAAAATTCTCAAAGCGAAGTGCGCAAAACTAACGTTCGAAACAAGAACGACTAGTAACTAGTTTTAAAGCATTGTACAGCTGCCTAGTTGAGAAAAGGGTAATGATGTAACCAGCAATTTTATATTATTCTATTGTTAACATTATTTTACTTTTTATTTTATTTTAAGTAAATAAAATGCATAATTATTTTTACATAAGCAGCCTAGTACAGGCATTAAACAAAAACAAATATTATGGTTGTTTTTTTATAGGTATATTAAGTAGTTTTTTATTTTTTATTGTTGTCAGATTTCAAATTTTTTGAACTCATTTCTGTTGTTTTTTTCAGATATTGTTGGTCTTATTATAATATTTATATTTAGTTACGCTGTGGGCTTAATAAATAAATAAACTTAACAGAATAAAAAATTGACATGTACACTTCTACCTTAGGTGGGAATCGAACCCACTACACAGTGCTTCATAATAAGAACCTATGGCAAAAAATTGCAATAAAAAAACTTTTGATATTAACTTGAAAATTTTGTTTTCGTGTGTCGATACTTTAAAAGTTAAGACCTCACTACGGAACCCTCTTTAAAGCTCAAACGACTCGCATATTATTTTACATTGCTAAAGACTAAAGTTATGTGAATAGAAGTGGTATTCCACCCAACTGGACAAGACCGACCTAACTTTACAACTTCGATACAATTCTTGGAAATTTAGATTCTAAACATTTCAATCGCTTTGATATGCGAATTTGATTCATATTATCTATGTATGTAGAGATAAATTCGTTTATATTATTATAGAACAAGACATCATCACAAATAAGGTCCACTTTGGACTTGTTTATTGATTGGAGTTTTCAGTAGATAATGTAATTAAATTAATATAATTTAAAAAAATTAAAAAGTAAAAATTATACGCGTCTACTATGACGATACGCTTCAATGAAAGAGTCCAATATATATTTTAAATTAATTATTACTAAAAGCCTATTTTTAATTTAAAAAAAAATATATTGCGATAACATAACAACTTTGTCGGTCTATGTGGTGTGGTTAGGGTGCCAGTCTGGTATATCGTGGAGGTTCCAGGTTCATATATATTTCAGATCTTAGTGACTCTAGATGGATGGTTTTGTTGTGTTGTACACATAGTACAGGATGTCCTGATTTGGAGTCAAAGTGTATTTATCTATTTATTCTATTTCGTTTATAAATAAATATAATTCTCCATTTTCTTACTTCATTATTTTTTTAAACGAAACAAATATCGAAAAACAATTCTAAGAATAAAATGTAATAATAACTAAGTATCTACCTACTCCAATTAGGTAAATCAATAAAAACAATAATGAGCATCTTTAAGCCTTATTACGGAGTCCTATCTAACAATGACCTCTTATATGAAAAAAAAAACAGAAGTAAAAAAATTGTTGAGTAAAAAATAAAACACAACCTTTTGTTTTCATTGCGCGACTACCTATAACAGGGCGTCTATGTAACAAAAACAAAAGAAAATGCCTGAAATGGCTGTATTATGTGAAAACAGCCTCCGGTATACCACACGTTTATGTTCAGCCCTCGGCGAGTATGTACCCATAGGTTTCTACTTTCGACCTTATTAATTTTCGTCCCAAAATGTCGGAATTATACATTTACATTGGACATCTATTATAATTCTTATTTTGAATTTCAATTATAATTTTTGCACAATATTTTATTAAAATTATGTAAATAGATTTATCGTTCGACACAATAATATTGTCTCCGTGAACAATGTGCCTAAAATAGAAAAGGAATAAAATATTAAACATACAAAGTAATAATTTGTAATATAAAAAAATCTTATATTTTCATTACATATTCTCGCGTTCGGTCCTATGGGCCGAAAAAACTCACATTATCAGAACAAAAAAGAAGTTAATATGGACGAATATTTCGAAATATAAATTTCAGCTATAAGCTATCGACTTACTTTTTTATATTCAGAGACTTTCGCATAAGGGAATAGGCCACTGTTTTGTGGGCAAACAAACCTTACCACTGATGTTTTTGGAACTCCCTTTCTACTAAAAATAACATAAAACGTACTACTGAATTTACAGCAAATTCGGCAAAGCGAATAACGTAATAATATTTGTTAATAATAATATTTAATATTTATTTACTCGTATAATTATAATTTACATATATAATTTACAATACATTTCTTTAAATTTGACTAACTTCTGCTGCTCCGATTTTTTTCTTCCGATACAATGAAATGATCCTTACATGAAACTGAGTCGAATCGCATCAAAAAATTTTTTCACCAAAATGACTCATTTTTATGGACAACTCAAGCTTCACCAGAAAAATTACTATCCCAAGTTCGTTTTCATAAAAAAAGAGCAAATGGTTGCTAAGACAGTTTCTCTGTATTTCCCCATACTGTCCCAGTTAAAAAAATTACCCTGTATATTTTTCATACAAATACACATGTTATAATTTCATACAAAGAAAATGAATAAGAAAAAACTCGATAACTGTCATAATATGGCTCAAAGCAAATATTTTCATTAATATCGGAGCCTTTTACAAAATGTAATATTTTATAAAAAAAAAGGAACATATTATATTTAGATGTATTTTCAAGATATGTATGAATTTAATAACTGAAAGAAATACATTTTATTTACCAATGAAGGCATTTTATTTACATTTCCCTTTTTTAAAAGAGATCTTTTTGATATTAACAAAACAATCTACAGAAACAGCGACATATCTTTTATATTTGTTTAAAAGAACTATTTAATCATATCTAAAGGCAAAAAAAGCTAGTATTGTAAACGCAAAAGAAAACAGTGAACTTCTGAAAACTTCAAATTGAAACCTGTTGCTAACATTTTACAATTAAATACTGAAAATATACATGTATAATAAGAAAGTGTATATATCCATTAGTGAGACAAAATATTTTAATTAGAAACAAAAGCACAATATTTTCCAAATCCCTACCTACCCATGACTACCAAGCCGATCTTTTATACAATATAACGAGGCCATTAAAGCGAGCCCTACCCTACAAAGGACCAGTAATGCTCACGTTCTCTCAAAACCTTAATCTTTTTGTGTCTCTAATTAAATTAACAAAACCCAGGCTCACGGAAACTGGACACGCACACAGGCACAACTAATACCCCTATACATACACGTCGAGTGACCAACACAAATAAACCCCTTTGTATGTGCATAAGGAAAGCAGCCTGTGTTTATATGTGTGACGTAGATGCTGTGTTTGTGTGCTTTAGTTAAGGGTCGTCATTTCTCTTGGACCCTCTCCCTCATCGCATCCCGTAGTGTCCGCAGAAAGGTGAGATGCTACGGATTTATATAGAGCTAATGCGATTGCTGTTTATTTTAAAATTAATATTAAAGTTACATAAAAAATAATATTATGAAATTTATAACGTAAAGGTTTTCTATTTATTAATCCATTCCAATATCATCCGATTCGTATCCAACTTTTGATCTTTGCCTTGCCAACAAACCAAACAACATTAGAATAAAAAACCTAGACTAGTTTATCAAATGTAATTTAAAAATTAATAAATATTGATATTTTTCAGTTCATACTCGTAGATTTATTTTTTCATTCCTTTTTTATCTCGACATGTGACCACAGTCCGCTCTATGTTATATAGAGAGCGAATCTTGAGCGCGATCATCTGCTACTGCTACTCAGAAAAATGTGAGCATCCAGCAGTTTCCTTCGCTATGCTGGATTGAGAAGGCGAAGTGCACCTACATTTACAATGTACGCTCCTCTCCTTATCCCTGACTATTTCCAAGCTGATCCCAAGACGAGACTAAGAAAGTAAATGCAATACAATACAATTGTCACGCCTTTTTCCCACAGGGGAAAGTAAATATTAGCTCCATATAGATATAACAGACAAACAGACGCCCCCAATCCTCCCAGTCCGTCGGACTTTAATATTGATCAGTGTCCGGTCGCGGTCAGGTAGTCTTGGCCAAGAGATGGCGCATGCGTCGTACATACCTGTCTACCCACAAATCGAGGTCAGTTTCAATTCTACCTAACTTTTCTTCTTTTATGACGAAATATTTAGATAAAGAGTTACTTCCTTCTACTCTTCTTTGACGCGCACTGTGTATGCAAGTTGATTTAGTTAGTATCAGACATTGTATTATTCCATTTTTTATTAGTTGTTAACGTGACATTTATGTTTTCTATTTAATATGTTCACCGTGTACAATACGCTTTGGGCCACAGTCTAGCTCAGTTACTGTTATTTTCTTGTTGTGTATTTTATGCTGACTGTGGCCTGTTGTATTTACCAAATAAAATGAATAATTTTTTGTCCTATTGTTTTGTTTTTTAGCCTATGTGTAAAGAGATAGTATACTTTTTAAATTGACACATGCAATGCAACTAGGCGAGTGGCCATGCTCTAGTGAGAGAAGTCTAGAAGAGGTCCATCCTCTTCTAATCACCGGTATCAATGTAACTATGTTCCTGTACCTGTGATACAAGCGCTAACATTTACTAAGTATTAAAAACACTATGAATACAGTCACTTAAGAATATATATTTTGTAAAGAGATATATCTATGAATTTACAAAATATCTCAACGTTAGAAGCATTGTAACTAGAGAAATCGACCCTGTCAACTTGAACGATACACGCTTGCCCCTCAAGCCGTTATAGTGGAGGCGATAGCTGCTTTTATTCAGTTCTCTGTATTCATAATGCAAAAGTACTATAAATTATATTCAGGTTGATTAGAAATAAAAAAGTCTTAGTATTTTTTTTAAATTTCGTGAGATAAGGTAACCGGTGTATAGGTAGTGAAGAATAAAGATAAATCGATAGTACTTGCAACATAGTCAGACAGTCTTAATATGAGACGAGTTCGTAGAGAAATGGGCACTTAAAACTATGGACTTTACCTACCCGCTGGAGTATCTAAGTAATAAGTTGATTTTCTTCATTACTGACCTAAATTAATCGAAATTAAACCGTGGATTTTTATTAACAGGTATTGAATAATTAAACAGTTTTAACTGGGCGACACATATTTATTTTCTCAAGCCGGCATACCGAAGGCCACTCGTGTCTCAGTTGTCTTCGTTCCTGAACAGGTCTCTAACGTAGTCTACTCGCCTAACCAATGCCCGACTACCATAAAAACATGATGAACAATTATTATTTATGTTTATCAGTTTTTGTGTGTAGCAAGTTTAGTTTTCTAATAAAAAATAAAATTAAATATTTTAACAATAACCACATTACTTCATAAAATAAATTCAAAAATAGTTGATTATGTTACAATTATTTTTAAACCTAATACCTACCTACCTATTACATAGATATAAGATTTATAAAAAAACATCCCCTTATGAATGTCTAATACGATTATCGATATTTACGATTTTCCTAATATAAGAAATAATCCCTAAACAAATAGGTAAGTATCTTTATTAAATGATCCACATTTTAATAAGCTTCAGTTTATGTACTATCAAGAGCAGTGGAGCAGTCCCACCTTAAGGACTAATGTTACTTGCATATTTTTATGTTTCTCTCAGCTCCTACTTATATAACTTATGTTTACGTGGCTATGACAACTGACGTGTGTAGATTCATTTGATTGATATGTCACATGTCATTTTTTTTCGTTTTTCCCTCATAACATTAACAACTAAATGACGTGCAATATGTAAAAAAACATATAGAAACATTGACAATAATATTGATCTCCTTTACTTATAATGCAATCAGAAAGAGAAGGCAACTGTAATATTCCGATAAACAATTTTGAAAAAAAAAACTGGGACTGCTCCCCTGTTCTTGATAGTACATCTTTCTTCAATAATAATAATAAAATTATTATTATTTTTAATGCTTATACTAAGTTAGTGATTGTATCACAGACAGTTACATTAGTACCCGTCCGAATTTAGCAAGGTTTGAACCGCTACCGCTAGACCACGGCCTCTCTACAAAATATTAAACTTTTATTTTAGTCTTAGCATTATTCCGGCGAAACATTTTTTTCTGATATATAAAATAATTTAATAAATATCACCTCTAATAAAGTTCAAAATAATTTATAATAAGAAATAATACATAGATCGGATGTACTCGTATATTATCTTACAAATTCACAACTGATTAGCGTGACCATACCTCCCGTTTTAAATGGAACTGTCCCTTTTTGAATACTTCATCCCAGTGTCCCCGAAATCAGAATTTTAAAGTAACAAATATTTTATATTGAACATTTTGAAAATTTAGAGAATATGATATTCTTGGGCACCTAATAAAATTCTTTTTAAACCACAAAAATATATTTGCGAATTATATTTAGAGATTTTCAATATAGTACCAAAATATAGGTCAAAAATTATTATTAATTATAATAATAATAATAAATTCTTTATTGCAATTAACAAAGATATAGAAAAAAAATCATAAATACCTCAGTGCAATTGGCGGTATTATCACTAAAAAGCAATTATTACTGAAAAACAAATATCATATTTGTGTTTATTGATTTAGGGCCTCTTACTGCTGTAACTTGATCCTATTTTGAGAAAAAAAAAATACATGGCCAAGTCACGCATGACATGTTCCTAACCTTAAAATATATTGACCTAATTCTTTGCAACGTTTTACTTTCCCATTTTGAGGTATCTATCGCAACGATTGCTAAGCAACTCCGTGGGTCGCGAGTTGGTATATATTTATACCTAATAACAGATAATATTATGTACTGTGTTAGAAGACATCATTTTCCTTAAGAAAAGCGCAAGGGTTACAAGTACTTGTAGCTGGAAGTACATAGAATAGATGTTTTTGCAGGAATAAGGTTATATTGAAAAAATATTTATTTATTGTTAAAACTGCATCGTTTTAAATAAAAACCGCGCGTTTCAAAAGCTTTCCAATCAAAATGAGATAGATTTAAAGCTTTTAAAATGTACTGAATTTAATAATCAAAATATCGCGCAAGTCAAATCAAATTCTATAATTTAGTTAAAAATTAATTTGTACTGATATTTTTTTAGTTATATTTAAAATAAATAGATAATGAAACATTCCAAACATACACAAGTCCATCTCAGGTGGCGGGACAGTTAATATATTTGAAGTAAGGTAGAAAAAGGGTTCCTTGAAACGGTCTCTACCTTTGTAGGGATGCCCTTTAGTGGGATCTAATAAAACCTTGTTACGGCCAAAGGGATACCAATCTCAATATTGAAAGTGTTCTTTTACATGATACGGGAATTTAGGGACTACTGCTTGATATTAAATCCGGACAAATCTCATACCTGTATAATGTTTAACCTCAATTGGGCTATTTTTGAATATCATTTCTACTGATTTTTACATATAATATTCGATTTATACTTAATGTATTTATATGTCGAACGGTCATGAATACGGACTCTCATTTGAACGATTACGGAAACTAACTTGGAACATAATGAATACGCAGTCATGAGTACAAGCGCTAACTGAATATGAAACAAAAGCGTCGTTACGCTTTGACAGAGTCTCTGAAAACACACGACGCGGCGGACATGTTGTGACTTGTTTGTGTGGAGGAACTGTCATGTTTCAGCATATTTGCTTAGTTATCGCCCACAAATGGAGGATAGAAGCCGCGGACCGCTCTCCCGTTCTGTCATATATTTATTGTAATAATTCTGATGTAAGTACAATTTCATCTTTCATCTATGACTGTGAATGCAAAATACCCCTTATTACTGAAAAATACCTAATAGCAACGGTCACCTCTCCTATGCCGACTGCCGATACAAGTTATACTTAAGCTAATTCAGAAACACGACTTCACTGCTGAGTATTACACGTAAACGTGATGGTACTACCCCGGGACGGCAAACTGGGTTAATAACCATCATTGGTCTGTCTATAAGGAATACTGTTATGCGCGATAGATGTGGCTTGAAAGATGATGTAGTGACGAGAATTGAGAAAGGAATGCTTCGATGGTTTGGGCTCATGGGATGAATGAGTGAAAGGAGATGACGAAAGGAATATATAAATCTGATGTGAATCAGTGATCGGGTGTTTTCCGATCACCCGACCTCCTTATGAAAGCTGGGATGCCTAATGCTAGATAGCCGTCGGGCGTGTATGAAGAGAATTGTGGATGTGTGGGAAGCGGGGGAGTTGTGTTGGGGTCGTGGTAAGTGGCGTTTCGTTGTCTCTGCCTATCCCTGTTATTTTTGGTATATATAGAGTATTACAAACAAGAATCAATAAAGAGAGAGTCAACTCTTTCATAACAAACTTAAATAATAAAACACGAGTTGGATGTTGGCAAAAATAAATGCCCATAAGGAATACAGCAAGTAAATGTCCCATAAACTTTGCATATTATATCGGGCCATTTCCCTTTATTGGCTATTCGGACATTTCGGAAATTTCGTATCTCTGCGTCCGTTCTAATTGAGTATTCGAATGAATTATGTCTTCGTATTTATTTAGGGGTAATAATATTATTTATAAGGTAAGCGTTGTAAAGTTATCTCTATTGTTGTTAATTATTGCAACTTAAGTTTGCTGTATATAATTTTCAATATAAAATAAAAAATATTATCATTAGATAGATACCTAATGTTATTAATTTTATATATTTATCCATTTAGTTTTTAACTACTGGGGTAGTATCATCATTTTCAAATGTAACACCCGTGAAGTGACTGACGGGATCAGTGTAAAAGTAGCCAGATATAACGAGAGGAACGTGCACTGTCAATTTGTATGGTACATATTCGTCTCATCAAGCCAGCATAGCGGAGGCGACTGCTGTCTGTAGAAATTTATATGCAGGAGTTGTTTCCGTTCATGGCTCTCAATCTAGCTTATCGCCCGGCGGAGTAATGGTTATATTCCAAGCTACAGTAAAAAAAACATATATGTACAAATAGAATGAACTTCATCAGTCGTCATAAGTAACTCGTTTAAATACGAGTATCTACAGAGACTAATTCAATTTACCAAATGCACAAAATACAAAATGTGTTTTTGCACAAAAATGCAAAGTTTTATCGTAATTTATTTGCGAGTGTACGGCTACTGTAACATTGCGAGGTTAGGGGTGGTATTGTGGGGTGAGTCACCCCTAGGGGGAGGGACTGACCGCGACATTTGTTGCCCGTCAGTAACCCCCCTCTCCCTGTGCCCGAGGTGCCCTGCTGCTACCCCGATTTTGCGAGAATTAAATTTAAATTTAGTCTGTTCTATGGGATTTGATTTGAATCCTCAGTGTGTGTTATATTAAAAATTATATAAAATATATTAAGTTCTTTATTGATATTTATAAAAAATTGTATATAACTAAACATTTGGTGGGAAAATTAGGAGTGCGTCTAGCGTAGTAGAACTGAGAGGTAATCTTAAACAAAGTGTAACAGGTTTTAAAAAAAACATTATACATATACTCCATTTACCTAAACAAGAAACTAAGCAGTAATTGTAAATTTTCTATTTTTTTTTTATAATATAGGTCGACCTGAGACGCTAAAGACCAGTTTCAGGAGATGAATGTGCACCATCCAATGACAGAGCACACTCTTTTCGTATTATTAAATACTGGTCTATAATTAAAGATTACCAAAAGTGGTGCCTTTACCCTACTTTCGTATTGTAGGAGGAGACTCGGGTCATTGTTGACCGTGGGCTATTCCACCCTCTATCCCCCTGTAACGTTGTCAGCTATTTACTAGCAAATTATTTGCACATGCCGCCGCCATTGTTGGTTGCCAAGATGTTTGGGATTTTAATGAAATTTTTAAATCCTTTTTTTACTGTAAGTTAAGTATATGGATTATATTATAGTAGATCGTCACAGTGTGACCACAATGGTTAAAAATTTTTTAAAAGTCGCTGACGACCGCGGCGTCAGATTGAAATTAATCAAAATAAACGCGACGGTAAGCCGTATATAATACTTTTTATTCGGTTTTAATTAATGATACACGCATGCATATATTATTTTATGTGAGAAAAGGGGATTCTGGAAAAAAAAACGTGAGCAAAGTTAGCTGCTAAGTATCTCTGTTGCCGATATTAAATAAAGATAAACCAATTGTTCAATTTTTACTTACGCTGATGACACCGCCTTAATTTTTCATGCACCTACCTGGGAGGATCTGAATTCTATCGCTGAACACGGTGTCCTAACCACCTCAAAATGGCTCAGAGAGAACCTACTTACCCTTAACATTAGTAAAACTAAATTTATTCCTTTTTCCATACGCGACAAGTCTCTTCCAAATCCCTCATTTAACCTAAAAGTGCATAACTGTTCAAATCCTTCACTTTTAAACTGCAATTGTGAGAAGATTGACAGAGTTACGGCAATTAAATATCTCGGCATCATTATCGACCACCACCTAAACTGGGACCACCATCTTAACAAAATTGCGGATAGGATGAGGAAACTCACCTGGACATTTAAGAAACTCAGATCCGTTGCTAGCGATAGAATTCTAATTCTCACCTACAAAGCTCTAGCTCAGTCTGTCCTTACCTATAACATCACAGTATGGGGTGGCTCATCTAAAACACGATTCCTTAACCTTGAAAGGGCCCAGAGAATGTTAATTAAGTCCATCTTTCGCAAACCAATTCGCTTCCCAACCCATCTCTTGCATACTTCCTACAATCTCCTAACAACACGTCAGTTGTACATATTAAAGACCATACTAAACACACATAAAAACACACCCTATGAGTCAATTCACATGGAAAAACGCCGTAATGATATTGTACATAACATCCCAAAGTTTAAAACTAAATTTACTAATCATCAATTTAACTACCAATCCTTGTCACTATATAATAAACTGAATAAAACCCTTTTCATCTATAATAAAACATACATTGAAGTTAAACGCATCCTGACTAATTATTTAATTAACTGCACTTACCAAGAGACAGAGACATTTATTCACACACACGCATAGACACACACACACACACACACACACACACACACACACACACACACACACACACACACACACACACACACACTGTTAACTGTTTTTGTTACTTTGTAAAAAGATTGAGAAACTTGAGATGAGCGGGGCCCCAGTAATACAGGTTACCCACCTAGCACAGGGGCCCCGGAAACCATATATATATATTTTTATATAATAAAGAAATTTTTAATTTTAATTTTAATTTAAAAAAAAAAAAAAATTTATAATTGTCTTCTTTTTTTTCAATGCTTTATAATATTACGATTATTTATTAATGTCCACTTATTTTTTAATTTTATTTAATTATGGTAACAGACTTGAAAAAGAAATTCCAATAGAAAACACTTTTGAAATCGTTATATGAAATAAAATAAAGATTTGGAAAATATCACAATTTTACCTTGCAGAAGAACGTCGCTTGGACAATGTCCCCTTATTCAACCCTCCAAGGCAGTTATTTACTTCGGATTTATTTACACGCGGGGTCTCCATTACCCACTAATGCAAAAGTTAGTAAGTTTTTTAGCTTGTTGATGCTAAGAAATTATTTAGTTATATTATATATTTAATATAATAATATTGGCTAGATTGATAGTAATATTATCCAATTATTGACTTTATTTATTTGACAATCAAGGAGTAAATAGAGAATGCATCTGAGAATAATGATGAAAAGGGAATGAGACAAATAATTAATTTCAATTCCTAGACAATACTTATGATTTTATTATTATGTATTATTATAATAGCAAAATTCCAAGAAAATGTTAGAATATAATTGAACCGCAAAGCAAAAGTACGAGAAAACATCGCAACAATATTATTCTCCGTCATATGTTATTATGTACAGTCTGAGTCGAACCATTGTCCTCTAAAAAGGAATATCGCATAACGAACTCAAGTTCCGACTTTATATCAAATATCACGCATGACGCGACATCGCCCCTACCACCCCACCACCTCTTTAAGGAGGGAGAGGGCAATAAAAAATAATATATTGGAATATGTTGGAAATAACAGCGTATCATCCTTTGCGAGGATACCGCGTTTTTCGCGAGGACATTTGTATTTTGACGAGTCCAGCCTCTTTTTATTGTCTCGAGGAAATGTGCTGACGGAACAACCATGTTTGTTATTTCCTTTTGTATGAATAAACTTATAGGTTATATATTTTTACTGCCTCGAGGAAATGGCGAAAAATTGAGAAATTAGAGTAATATTTTTCCCCAATTTTCCGTATAAAATTTTCTAGACCATTTTACCATATACCCAATTTACATACCTCATAATTATAAATAACCACTAATTACAACACTAAAGCACTTCACAATTACGATAAAAACGCGACACGAAAAATTTAAACCAAAATTCAACTCTTGCGCAACCGTATCCGAGACAATTTGAGAAAGGAATGGATCAGGAAGCAAAGGTAAGCCCTTCGGGGTCAGGTAGCGGGGTTAAGAATTATCGGCGCGTTGAAGGGTTAACCAACCAAAAAGGGATAATTATTATTATAAAGAATTGAAAAAGGATTCAACAAAGAGTTCTTTAGAATCGAAGATCAAGAGAGTGAGTGTTGTATTACAATAAGTGTTTGGAGTGTGTGTAAAATGTAAGAAACCTGTTTATTGAACGAGCAGGACTTCGTTAAGGTTAGCTTGAGGTCTATTTAATTATTAACAACCAAAAATAATAATAGAAAATCTAAAATAAATACTTTATACTAAAAAAAATATTTCTCTGTACAAGCTTACTTACAATTTAAGTGCTCTGTCTCGATACTCTCTCTCCTACACATTAACTTTAATAATAACACTTTTTCTTTATAGTAGCTCGACATAGACAACACTCCGTCTGATGTAAAGGTTCATGGACGGTAATAACTGCTACTACAGCTAAATATCTGCAGGCAGCAGTCGCTTCCGATAAGCTGACTTGAGGAGACGAACATAACAGCGCCCACTCCTTTCCCCAGGGCGGCAGACTGGGCATCATCAGTCTGCCTACCAATCTTTAAGTATATACAATTTTATATCTTACCTGTAGATATTCTTCCTCACAACGAGTTAACCGTTAAAGTTTAAAGCCGAATTCCGCAACAAGCCCGTGTGAAAGTAGCACCCATCTTCTTTCACAAACTGCACAAAACTAACCCTTCACATGTTACTTAATGTACCTGAAATGTTGCGACCCAATAATTCATTACCAAACAATGAAAAGAGTAACATATTTTCTAGTAATAAAAAACCCTTTTTGCGAACCGGTGTAGGTACTACGCGAGTCTACGCGACCCCATTGCAAAATTTTGACACAAACAAAAACACCCGTTTCTAACACAAATAATATTTAAAGAATAAAAAAAGTATTTTAAACTATGTGTCCTTCTATAAATCAATCGGTGCTCGAACTGTTATTTGTTGTATTTATGATGCGTCATGTGAACCGTAAACGAGTGGCAGTTAGGACGAACTTTGTGAACCAGAAGCAAATATCATAATTTCATTTAATTTTGCTATCATTTATTTTATATTATTCTTTTTCTATACATATATAGACAATCTATCGATATTTACCTATCCCTAAATTTCAGTATATATAACTGATTACAGGGCTAAGTACTATATGGTGGTTTATTAGCATATTCATGATATCTAATTTTCTCCGCTATCTGTTTTCTATCAAAACACAACTACTAAGCTTCTCAGTTTATCTTTGATCTACCTACATTAGCAGACACAAAAGACTACTTCAATTTGCATACACACAGTGAAAAAGATCTTGCATGTGATATGACGTAATAATGCTTATGTACTTGACATTTAGCACTAGAGACGTACTCCAAATTTTACGGCTAATTTAACATACTAAAAGATAAACATCAGTTTGAACTATTTTATCAAGTCTTTTTACATTTTTGATTGTTATTTAATTATGACATTTTTTAAATTACAGATGTCAATGTAAAATCTTCTTAACAGACTTTCGCAATGAAGTATGATATATTTAACTTAACAACTAAAAGCAAGTAGTTTGAAATTTTATTATTGCCATAACTAGTATTGGTATTTAAAATAAAAACTTTAAATCCCTTATACACGAATGGAGCGTATTAAGTTCCCTATTTAAAAAACTGCTTTTCTATCACATCTGCCGCACACCACTTGCAAATATCTATTTTTTATACTAAGCTGAACCCCTCGTACTATGCAAAAATTTTAATAAAAGATTTCGCATAAGAATCGATATCTATTGTCATGATTCAGGTAGGTAAAAAATCGCAACATTCAAATTAATAAAACTGGTTGAATAGACCCGCACTTCGTTAGGGAAGGGTTAACCCATTTGTTCAATAAATATGACGATAAAGGGTATAATTATCTGTTTTGCAGGGTTTAGATTAAACTTCGTGCGAAGATGTATTCTATTTTAAATAAACATAAAATATATAGCACTGTCCTACCTTCAAAAATTATATTTATATGTTGCTAATTTAAATACAATGTATATTTTGTTCTGAAAACAAATATATAGCTAATTAAAAACAAATGTATTTTTTGCAAATTATTATGTCTCTAAAAGATAAACGATTTCATGGATCTACACACAAAATAAACTTTTATTATACTGTCAATTGGTATAAAAAAAAAACGAGATTGGGGTGAAATTTCGGGTTAAATTCTCCTGTTTTGGGGTAAAAATGACAACGTGATATATATTTCTATACAAATAAACTAATTATATTTGTATTGCTCTTTAGAAATAAAAGGGTCATTTGTTGCACTTTTTTTGAGCTTCCCGTAATTGATAGGGTTTTCGAAGTTTATATTTTATATGGAAACAATAATGACAACATTTCTTTAAATAATAGCAGTAAATTCCACCCAATTATAATCTAAAAAAAAATATTGTGAAAGAAGAATTATTTATTTATTACGAAAATTTAGTAGAAAAGATATCGTTAATTTTTCTGAAATAATTTCAAATACTGTTACAAAAGTAAATGTCGCAAAATTAAGTCAAGGATGAGACATTTTTTTTTTGCCAGTATGAAATAAACAAATAGTTTTAAGTTGTACAACTCCTCTAATCCAGTACGATGTGCAAAAAAAAAATACAATGGAAAGCTACTATTTAGTATTTTTGGGTGGCTTATTGCTACCAACACTTTGATTCTATTCAATACATTTTTTTTACAACTGTTGCAATTTTTTTTGGACAGAAGTCAACGAGTGCGGTATGGTTTTTTTTAGAAATCCTATTTCTCGGATTTAAAGGGATTTAGACACTTTGTTGTGGCAACAATGATGTTTTTCACAGATTCACGTTTGTTATTATTTTCTCACGAATTTTTGTAAGTACAATCATTTTTTTATGACTTATAGTATAACAATAATAAATGTTCTAAGATAAATGTTTACTGTAACTTTTTTCTTAAAATATATTGATTTACTATGAAACTTTATACAAGTTCCCCAAAAATGCTCTGAAATAAAACAGCAAGTCTAAATAAAAAATTGAGTCCAAAATAAAGTTAAAGGCACTCAATTGCACTGCACACTGAACGGTACGTAAATTATTCAGTGGCAGTCGCATAGTATCTCCGACAATTTCGATTATTCGAATATTCGGCAGCCAATCTCGATGTCCCCCAATATTTGGCTTATCAGCATTCGGACACCATAACAGGCCTTTTTCTAGCCTCATACATATTTTAAGGGGACTCGAGCCCCTTTTGGTCAACTGTCAGTAATGATTTGCTGTTTTGTCCCCCTATAACGCCCCCGCATGGAGGCCGACCTAAGGGAAAAAGTTAGATTATCTAGTATTTTTTGACTATAAGGAAACCGGGGTGGAGATCTTTGAAAAATATGGCTTCCTATTCGTATATTTTTTGTAGTTTTTCGATTTGTGACCGTCGGAGTGTGGGTTTATAGGCCCACGTTTCGGTAAGTTTCGCGGTTTATTACGCTCGCATAATGTGAAGACAATATGCTTGTTGACTTGTAAAGATATTATGTAGATACCTACATACTATTATTATGTAACACAGCTTATTTATTTAGATCCTATATTTAAAATTACATTGCTTACACATTTTATAACGTTTGTAATAATTTTGATAATATAATTAAAAGGAATCAATGCGATGGATGCATAGCTTTTGAAACGTCGTCGTCGGCAAATTAAAATAATTTAAAAAAATGCGACAGTAAACCGCATAAAATACACGAGTTCCAAATAATATCTATAGTATATTTACGTAGTACCTATAGATACTAACTGATTTAATATACATATATTGTATTGATAACAAAACATAATGTAAACATTTTCGTTCAACAAACATTAGTCCATTTAGTCGTATTTCGTATATTTTTCTCTCGGCAACGTGACACTGCCAGTAGCCGGTGGATTCGGCAAATAACATTTTCAAGTTGTGTAAATATCTTCACGTGGCTATCGACTTACATTTCTAAGTTGGAAATGTTCCTTCAAATAAACATTATATTATTAAATAATAAGCTAATACTTTTGTATATTAATAAAAATAAAGTCTGAATTTGACATTCAAAATGTTTGTACCACATTTTGCACAAAGGATTTTTTCTTTTTGTCTAACTGACGTTAAGCATAAATGCGGTCTATGGACATAAAATATATATATCTTCGTGCAATAGATATAATGTCAACTTGACAGGGCACACTTCTCTCGTTATACTTCAGCTACTGCCTGAGGAATTTCTACAAAGATAATAATCTACTTTCATTAAATTTAGAATTAATTTTCTATCAACATTTAATTCAATTGTTGATTAACTTTCAAGGAAACTGTAGATTTATTTATTTATTTATATACAGCATAGTCTACAGCTGTTGGCCAGCCAAGCCAAGATACGAAAAATAACTTGTTATTATGATCAAACTTTATACGGTTATCTAATTGTATACCTACAAACGGTCCAAGCAGTCAATCACGTTTCTCTGACACGAGTTCCACACGCTTCGTCTACTGGAATAAAAGCCCCGCATGACCTGCGCAACTTGAAATATTCTTGTAGCTTTTACGATTAAAACGAAAACATAATTCAAACGAATTCCTTTAGAAATTTGTATTTATTTACATACCTAATATATTGCTTTATAGTTAATTACAGTTAAAGCAAATAGTCATATTGGTGATCGTAATTATTTTGACGCCCACAAAGTGGAATGAATGGAATTGTTTATAGGTTAATATTATTGAATTTTACAAGATGCGTCTAAAATCTAAAAATCCTAAATAAATAATTATATAATTCATTGTCAAGAATAGCGCTGTATAAGATGGGGCTCAAGCGACACTTTTATATCTATCGTTTTCGATTCTGAACGCACTTCTGCGTATGAATTCTCATCGACATTTATACGTATTTTCGAAAATATATCGCTTGAGAAATATGTTTCGATATAAATAATGAAGGTGTGTTACGTGATTTGTAAAAGTTACTTTTTTATTGTAACTCGACATGTGCACCGCCTGATGTTAATCATGTGCTACCATAGACAAATCTGCAGAAAGCAGTCGCCTCCTCCATGCCGGCTTGTGAATACGAACATTTAATTATATCCGGAAAGTAATATATAATATTGTAATAGGTAGGTAACGGCTTAAAATGTCGACGATTCCGTAAGATAAAAACTCACACCTACACAAATCTATTTCAAATAAAAATATTTTTCACCGTATTTCTATTTCTTCTTCAAAAAAATCTCTCATTGGCATTATTAGCAATATCCTACGCAATTTCACTCTTCAAGTAATCTGATCAAGCGAACGCTTACAATTAACCCTTCAACAAACACAGTTGGGTCTACTTAACCCACTCGACTTTTAAAAAAATTGCAACACCACATCGTGAGAACACGGAAGATGCACCCGCGACGGTCCCGCCACCTGGTATCAAACGCTAACATAACTGTTCACCGTTAATATCAAACAAAAGAACCCTTTCGAGCTAACCCCTTATTCGGATGTCTAAGAAAGGATCAAAGGTTACGGCAGGTGGCAGCAGATGCTTCCTAATCCGCGTGAAATTATTTTTTTCCTTCCAGACGCAATATTTATGATTAAATCTCACGAGGGCCGATGAAGTGTGAAAATTAATTGTCTGTTGTCTTGATCCTTTTTTTCTAACACATTTTTCTTTTTTTACTTTTCACACTAATCTATTTGAAACGTCACTTTATACAATATATTATAAAATACAAAGTAATAACATCTACATTGAAGTATTTTAACAGGAGTATCAACCTGTGTATATTCGTCTTTTCAAGCCAGCATAGTGGAAGCGACTGCTACTTACAGACATTTCTCTGTGACAGCTCATGCTAGCTGAATTATAACTAAATCGGAGTGTGATCACATGTCGGACTACTACAAAAAAAAAACAATTAATTACTTACACTTGAAGAAAAAATTATAATTATACAAATTACTATTATTACTTCGTATAACAAAAGCCCTTTTAAACAGACCGCCTACACAATCGCACGGCATATCACTCGAAACTAAATACCACTTCAAATAATTAAAAACTTATTGAAATCACATCCTCGACAGACCCTCAGATGTCAAAAGGAGCCGGATATAAACTAACCGCCTTTTCTTTGCGCGCTGATAAAAAACTTACACGGGTACAAAAGAGTCCCGTTCGGTAAAAAGGGTTAAAAGTACCTTAGCAATGTTACGCCAATTTTGTTTTCAAGGAAATTAGATATCCTCTTACAATAGACACGGCTCTTTTAACCCTTTGTCGGATGTGTGGGAAAAATTGGCGAAAGGTAATACCTATCTGATGTAAAGTTGAACGGGACTTTACTGTTCAACAAACAGTTCTTACAGATGTTTGACATTTTACTGTTTTCTTGTTTAACTTATGTCTAAGTTTACAATATTTTCCTTGCCCTAGATAAGCAACTAAACTTAAAAGTTAAACTATTTTTATAATCATGTTAATTTATTTGTCTGGAATTACTGTATCATTACTTCTCTGTTGTTTTATTTAAGTAAAAGATTTTAAGAGCGGTCGTGGTCAAGCAGTATAAAGTGTGAACACACCATCGATGTGACCAGTGTTCAAATTCACTTTGGTCACAAGGAGTAATTCTGTCAAGCTAGGTAGTGCAACTACTGCTTGCAGATATTTATTTGTGGTAACAGCTTCATCAAGTGATGACTTCTGTTATACATAGATATTTCACTTAAAGCTAATTCAAAGGTAAAAGCTAAGAAGCAATAGAATATTAACGATCCGAGTACTCAGTTAGGTTGAAAAAAAAGTATGGAAAAATAAAAATAAGCCACACGCACAACTTGGTAGTAATATAGCATGGTAAACATATTAACACCAGCACTGTACCAGCAGGCTACCACGTAATTTCCCCACGGAGATCTTTCAACAGGGATGACTAATGCCCCGTTGAATACAACCACACTCGTGCTCTCTCGGCTCGTCCGCAATTTATATTGTTTTAGCACTTTCCGGAACAAAAATTTTTGGTTGTTCAAAATGAAAGTTGAAAGTTTTACATTTTTAGAGATTGAAACACATTTCAAGATGTAACGAAAATAAAAACTCAAAACATTCTTCAATATAAATGCGTATATACCTCTTTATCAAATGTCACAAAGATTCGTTCAGAATTTTGAGGGACAAACAAACATACTTTATATTTATAATACATATTAATATAAATATAAAGCAAACTAGATTAGTTATTTGTAGACCCGACATTTATTTCATAAAAAAAAACACGAATGTGGATCCATTACTGAAATTCACTAACACATTCTTACTTGCCAATTTCAGTGCCAGCCGCATGTTTATTTTTTCCCACAACATCATACAATACAAAATTTCAAGTCACCGTAGTCGGGACAACCCCAAGCAAACCCTTCTCCTGTCTAATAAACATCACCCGTTTCAAAATGTTCTCGGTCCATTGACGTTTTTTTAAGAGTTACCAACTACGCTTTAAGTTAAAGCGTTCATTGTATAGGTACAAGAATAAGAGTTGTTAAAAAGTTTTGAGACGTAGTAAAAGGGTTTAGTAGGTCTTATTGTGACCAACAACATAACATCCATTAATCAGTCTATGCCAAAGTCATCAATATAGCATTATACTGTAGACGTCCAAAGTATTCGATTCAAATATAATCGATGTTATCGAGATATTTTGTATCGCTGATTCGATTATGGTCGCGAACGTTCATTGTATGTTAGACGAGCTTGCCAAAAAAAAATTGGTTCATTACTTTGAAAAATATATTACGTAAATATATCTCTAGCTTAACGATTTTGTTCGATACTAGAATTTATATGCTAATAAATTTTGTTACATTATTATATTATTTAATAGTAGATTGACATTTGACTACACTCCATCTGATGCTAAATTTGAGTGCGGTCCATGAACGAAGCCAACTTCTACTACAGAGATGTGTCTGCAGGTAGGAGTCGCGTCTGCTATTTTGACAATCCAGGTTGACATACTCACTGTAACGCGAGGTGGTGCTACCAAATTTTATATATTCTGCGTTGACATTTTATTTGCTATTAATGGTTGCCGCATGTAAAGGTCACAGCGATCTTTTTTTTTTTTATTTAGCACGTCATATGACCGTACTCCGCTTGATGTTAAGCCAGAGTGCGAACCATAAACGGAGGCGACTGCTGTCAGAGCAGGGGATCTGCAGACAGCAGTCGCGCCCGCTATGCCGGCTTGATGAGACGCCTCTTCACACTACGTTTGAAGGATCCCATGTTATAGGAAGGTGGAAAGACGTGACTGGGAAGGTCGTTTAGTAATAAATCGAGCATTGTAATAAATTAAAATTTTGTTTACGATGAAGGTAACAAAGCTCGAAATAGGCGGAACTATTTTCACCATAGGTGTTCATTAAATTTGTTCACCCATTGTGATCCATAATTACTACGCTAGGGTGGGTAGCACGTGGTTAGATTAATGTGAAATTATCATTGAACTATATTGATGCAATTTCTCAATTATTATTGGTAATTAAACATTTTGGTTTGGACAACGCAAATGGTCTTACGGATCACTATACTCGTATATAAACATAGTGTAATAGCGGGCCGCACTTTAAGTAAACATGCCAAAAAAAATTTAATACAAACAATAAATGAATAAAACATTATTGTATTTTTTATTTTAAAATACATGTTTATCATATTCCTGTGAGTCCAAACGGTTTTTTTAAAAGTGCGTCCGAAAGCTTTGCTTCTTGTACCTCGGCGCAGGTAACTTACACAGTGAACATTCGTCTCCCCAAGCCGGCATAGTGGAGGTTCGTTGCAAACATTACTACAATTGCTCATACGCCCGACTAAAAGATATATTTTTTATTTTCTTTATTGTTAATGCTTTCTCTCTTCACTAAATTAAAGAAATACCATATTGAACATACCTTGTTGAACAATGAAGACCACACATTGATAGGCTCTTTAATAGCAGCCTCCGTGATGCAGATCAATAGATATCTTTTTCAAATTCAAAATAAAGCTTAAAAAACTTTACCCCACAAGCCAAATGGCCCAGAATTTGTTTAAATTGTCACGTACAGACACCAAGAACGCGGTTACATACGGTGTTGCCAGTGGTTCTCAATTCAATTAGCTCATTCATTAGTTTCGTGAGTGTATTGTATTATTATTATTTTTTTCATAATTTAGATATCAAATATAATTTCTATTATTATAATTTCTGTAATGAAATTTGATTCTACTTTCGGTCAGAAATAATATTTACTAAAACATTGAAAAAATAAAAGTCATTTGTGCCGAAAGTTATGCTTGCGTTGTTTTTGTTCTGATACCTATCTATCTACCTACCTATCACTACTATTACTAATCTACTTTTAATTAAGGACATTATACGTATTTAATAGTAGATATTTATATTATTATCTATTGTATTTATAGTTATTTAGACGTGAGTTAAAACAATATTACAGACAGAGTGATAAAAACTTTAAAACATTGAGAATCGTTGAATTTTGAGAGACATGATAGAAGGGTTAAAAATGCATCGTATAGTACAAAAAAAACTTCAACAGATATCGGATTTTAAATTTTAAAATGTGCATTGTATTGAACTACGCGGGGTTCGAAAATCGATTGAACCGTGGCGACAAAGGGTTAACCATTAATAATAATTTTTTTAAAGTATTGATTATACAACAGCTTGCACCATGTGTGTTTTTAAAACAATTTTAACAAGTAGAGTAACAAATATCTTAGTGAATTAATTACTTTTTAAAACTGTTAGTAATGATATAGCCATTTAAAGAAGACACATTGATACAGTTTTGCGCTCGAGTTTATATATTGCCTAACTAATCTTGATACCTAATATCTTTTAATTAATTTTACAACTATTACAATACGGTCTGTGAACGGATACAACTGCTACCACATATATATATGACTGCATTCAGTTTGACAGAATAGATTCTTCTAGTTACCCTCGCCTTCTTCCATGATTCCGAAACGCGCCTAGGACACTTAGGCAACGCGTTCTCAACTCCCTCATTCTCTATTGAATATTTAATATTTTCCCTCGACATGGCGAGCCCATTTTTTGAAATCTCGTAGCTTTTGTCCCAATAATCCTCTACCAAACCTCCCTCTGTGAGAGATCACGCTAATCGACTATCCCTTCTTTGGTGGATATGTGCTTACGTTCGAAAGAAAAAGATTTTTAGGGGATAATGTAATGCTTTTCTATATTTTTATGTAGGTATAAAGTTATAAGTTATAAGAATAAAGATATATGTATATACAGTGTAAACTCTTTATAACGTTATCCTTTATAACGATAAACTCCCTATAACGTTGAAGTGAGCCCAACTTGGTTGGTTTGCGTTAAAACCCATATATTGAAACACTCTTTATAGCGATACGCCATTCTCTATTACGAAGAAATGTGTTCATATTTTTAGGCAGTAAATATTTATTATCGGTATTATTGTTTATGTTATGTTATCAGGTAACAAAAAACTTTGAAGCTCCGAAACATCCGATGTCGGTCTAGCTTTTGTTATCCTTAATTGCCTTGAACACGTGCAGTAAGACGCATTGTTTTCTCGGAAGTGATGGTCTTCGACCAAGCATACTGGGTACCTATCGTATTATCAGTCGTAAACCTACTTTGAAACTGTTAACATGGCCAGTAAACGGAAAGCGATTAGTGTTGACGAAAAAGTTTGTGTGATACGTGCGATTGAAAAGGGTGAAAAGAAAAGTGACGTTGGAAGGCGTTTTGAACTAAGTCAATCCACTGTTGCTACCATTTGGAAAAACCAAAAAACAATTCTACAGGCGGCGCTGGAAGGAAACTCTTCTAAAAAATTAAGAAAGCCAAAATTCGAAGACTTAGATCAGGCAATGTTGTCGTGGTTTAACAATCAGCGCCAGAATAATGTACCCATCTCGGGGCCAATTGTAAAAGCTAAGGCTGAAAAGTTTGCCAACCAACTTGGCATAATTGACTTTAAAGCATCTGAAGGTTGGCTCGGAAAATTTAAGCACCGTCACCAAATTACGTACGGTAAAATGAACGGAGAGGCGCGGGATGTCGATATTAATGTGACTAACAATTGGATTAGTACAGTATGGCCTAAATTAAAGATGAAGTACTCACCAGAAGACATTTTTAATGCAGATGAAACTGGCCTTTTTTTCAAGTTGACTCCCGACAAAACTTTAAAATTCAGAGGGGAAAAATGTGTTGGAGGAAAACTGTCTAAAGAGCGTATTACAGTTCTAGTGGCTGCCAATATGAGTGGCACAGAAAAAAGAAAGCTCTTAGTTATAGGCAAATCGAAAAACCCTCGGTGTTTCAAGAACATAAAACAGTTGCCAGTTACGTACAAAGCAAACAAGTCAGCTTGGATGACATCGCAGATTTTTGAAGAGGAAGTGAGAAAATGGGATGCTGAATTAAAATCACGGAAAATCTTGCTTCTAGTAGACAATTGTCCTGCTCACCCAATCATATCTAATCTTCGAAACATAGAGTTAGCATTTTTCCCAGCTAATACAACCAGTATTCTACAACCAATGGATCAGAGTGTCATTAAAAGCATAAAGGGCCACTATAGACGGAAAATGTTGATGGATATGATCGAAACTGACGGCAAGGTCTCGATCAACATGCTACAGGCAGTGAACTTCTTATCAAAAGCCTGGGAAGAGGTAACAGCAGCCACTATCCAACATTCTTTTCGACATGCTGGATTATGTAGTAGCCAAGAAACGAACCAATTTGACAGTGAAGACAATCTACCACTGAGTGAATGGATAAGCCAGTTCGACATACCAAACAATTTCAACGAAGATCTACAATCGTACGAAAATATAGATGAGGATGTAGCCACAACTGGTACACTTACAGATGAACAAATTGTTGATTTAGTGTCAAAAAGTCAGGAAACACCCGATAATCAAGATGAAGAAGATGATCAAGTGGACAAAGCCGAATCACCACCAACAATTCAACAAGCCCTAGATGCCGCTAAGTTGGTAGAAAAATTTTTGCTGTTTAATCAAGACGATTCCACCACACATCTAGATATGAATAGAATACATAAAATAATACAAAACAAGTACTGGCATAGCAAAAAACGTCAAACAAAGTTATCAGACTATATGTATAAACAATAATTTATAATACATACATATTAAAAAATCTTGTTAATATGGTTGTTTTTTTGTTCACTCCATATAACGAAAACTCTCTATAACGACAAAAAATGCTCAGTCCCTTGAGTTTCGTTATAAAGAGTTTACACTGTAATTAATAAAAAGTCATTACAATTTCTTTTTCAAGTGAAAATTGAGGCGAGGAATTTGCAAAAATATCTATATTTATTACTCTTTAATATTATATTAAAATTTAATATGAACTAGCAGACAGTATTCAAATGATTTAATAAATAACGTTAAATTAAACTAAATCGTAAGTAATATTACGAACAGCTTTTTTCTAGGTATTATTTATAAAAAATAAATCGAAATAGACGCGAAATTTTACAAAGAAATAAGTACAAGTAAGTAGGGGAGAGTCGGTGAAATCGTACCGCCGGTTTAATCGTACCACCTCTAGATTTCCCACAAGCCAACATATATTTTTAACTCTAATAACACTAAACTATGCTTTAGTGGCGATGTCAACTCTAGGTCATTTTTTAATGGCATCAGTTAAGAACTTTGTGTTCTAGTGAAAAAATAAGTTTTTGTGAAGTTTGATGTAATTTTTCGTGCTTATTCGTAAGACTGTAGCTCATGGAAAAGGTGAGTTTTTCTAACAATGTCGACAGTATTTGAGTGTCAAACTAAACTGTTTTTCACATTATTCTTAGCGGAGTCTTTAAGTTTGAAGGTTATGTAGTTATCAGTTATTTTATTTTTAAATACATGGTTGGCTAAATCGTACCACGCGTGGTTGGACATATTGTACCGGTACAATTTACCCGACAGTTATAAAACAATATATTTTCATTTGTTTCTTTTTAATTTAGATGACGGACACAGATGATAAAAGAAAATATAATCGAACAAGGAAGACTTGCAGAGAGCACTTTCGGCTTACGGAAACAAAAAAATGAGAAAATGAATCCACTTATGCTGTATTGATGACACCGACATCGTATTTTCTTCCCTTTACGAATGCCCTGAACCTTGGGGAAGGTACCGGAATTATATCGGACTCTCCAGTCTCACACTGGCATGCCGACTAAATCCCCACGGTGTACCACTCAACACATAGTGGACCAGGTTCGGGCACACGTTAGCCACACACTCCGCCCTGTGGTGGTCGAAGGTAGTGGATCGAGCCCCGGGAATGACAAATCAAAATTCTCTCAGAACGGCTCAGTCTTTAGGACGACGGAGAATGGTGGATGTGAGGAAAGCGAGGGTGTTGTGTCAGGATCATGGCAAGTGGCGTTCCGTTGTCTCTGCCTATCCCTGTGGGAAAAAGGCGTGACAATTGTTGTTTCTACGTTGTCATGACACGAACAATATAAAAAAAGCCTCATTTAACAGAAGGAAAGTAGATGTATCAATATAATTTTTTAATCTTTATTTTTATACTTGTTTTTTGATCCCTGTTTGTTTAAGATATAAATGACATGTCTGTAATAATAAGTAATTATTGTAAATGACACCAGAAATAAATATTTTCATTTAAATAGATTTTTATTTTATTAGTGGTACGATTTAAACGCCCATGGTACGATTTAAAATACCGGTGGTACGATTTAAACGACTAGTCGGCTAAATTGTACCGTTAGCAGACCTCCGGGAAAACACATTTTTGACTACCTTAGTTGTCACCTATGACAGCAATTTTTTAATATGTGATAGCCAAAATATTGATCTATAATTGTAATAGTCATTCATAAGTGTAAGTCTTTTGGTAAATGAAATATTGACGTAAAAGTAAAAAGTGGTACGATATAACCGACTTTCCCCTATATAGGTACAGGGTTGCTAACATTTTTTCCGCAGATTACGGTGTTTTTCAAAATTGCTACTATTATAAAATATAGTGCGCTACAAAATACTATTTAATGGAGAGAGTAAAAAAATAAAAAAGGTAAATTCAAATTATTAATTTGAAACAGGCCTACTGCATTGTTATTATCTTTTAAAAGATTCTATCAGTGACACACTGAAATATACCATTTTTGCGTACTATATATTTCTTCAATAATATAGTATACAGACTCGAAATATATTAAAATTCTATATATGTATTATAGTAGGCAACCATATATACAGGTAAGTATGACACGTTATTGAAAAAATAATTTGCAATTGTTATTAACATTTTTGAAATAACTTATTCACATTTCGCATCGAAATAAAACTATGTATTTTCATTTTATACATATTAGTGTATTATTTTCCATCTATGTTATAATATAATATGAATGAACTGGGGACATAAGCCTCTTGCACAGACGTCACTCCGGACAGTTGCCTTGGTAAAGCGCCGCGCGCTGTAACCTTTGCTCTACGAATTGGATTGAATGGTATTATGCATAACATAGCATGTTTATTTATGATTTTTTTTAAATTATTTTTTAATACTCATACTCTGCTTGTACAGAGCACGTACTTATAACATTGGTACCGGTCAGAATTTTGCGAGATTTGAACTCGGGTCACATCGATCGAGCGCTATCTACCGTTAGACCATAGTCACAATTTTACAAACTCGGTAACATTTAAGTATTATCCGTATGATAGTACCACCACTTTCAAATGTAACATCCATTAAATTATCCAGGGAATTAGCTTAAAAGTAGCTCTTCAAATTTGGACGGTGAAAATTCATCTTGTCAAGCCAACATAGTGAAGGTGATGGCTGCCTGCGCAGGAAATGTGTTGTCTTGTTGAGGCGAGAAAACTCTCAAACTTCATATCAAAGATAAACACTATAACTTATTTTCATTATAAATTATATTATGTTTGAAGTAAGTTTTTTTATTTAAATAACTATGCATAACATCGTTCAAATATTCAACCCCGTTGGACAGGACTTTGATAGGGAAAATGTAGAAAAAGAAACCTCTATGACACCCTTGAAGAAATCATACAGGCACCACACAGGGTCGGTACAAGTCCTGAGGAAGTGATTCTTGTTAATTTTAATATCTTTGTTTACACAATATTAACGATAAAAGTTTGTTTCGATAATTGGATTTATATTACATGATTTTAATTAATGTTGCAATTGTTTTAAATTTTTTTTCAACTTTAAAGTTGTTTTAAGAGTCCATCATAAGATATTCCAGTCATATTTTCCGATTTAAAATGATAACAAGATTAACACACATAATTTTAAGGCATTATAACTTCGAATGTTCGAGAATCGCGCCCCTATATACATTTTCTGATACATTTCTTTTCCAATGCATCTTTAGAAGGGTGATCTTTTTTGTATGATAGTGTATTTGACGCGTTATGAATATATATTGTATACTTTAATATAGGAGTGAGCTGTCTTTGATTCTCTGTTTTTTTATTGTTGTTCAATGTTATTGGAAAACTGCTTTTTGTTTAGGGGGGGTGGACATAATACGAAAACGTATTTTAATTTTATACATATTTTTTTATATTACACTCAGACCGACGCTGTCGCCTCTGCTATGCCGGCTTGAGGAGACTAATGTACCAGACTATTTCCAAGCTAATCGCAAAAAATTTGAAAGTAATGGACACGTGGAAGTAAGACCCTCATCTTCCTGATGTTTGTCTTCACTTCAACTTCGTTTTGGAATCAGTTGGAAGTAGCCAGGAACACATTCATCTCCCAAACCGGCATAACCGAGGCGACTGCTACCTCTAGAAATTTATGTGTAGTAGCAGTTATTTCCGTTCACGGACCGCACTCTAGGTTTACACCAGAAGGAGTGTTGCCATATGCCGAGTTACAATAAAAAGAAACTTCGAGATTGTGTTTTTTTTTTCAAATGAAAAGTGCGGTTTGCGTACAGTATTATTTTATCTATATTTAATAGATCGATTTTCTATCTCACTGAACCCAAGAGACTATTTCGAAAAGCATTTATAAGCTATTTTTTAATAATAAATACCTAGGAAGATAAACAGTTTCTGTTTACATTTCTATTTAATAAACATAAACATCGTAGACACCATTAAAAAACAATTCGTATATAAAATATTTTTTCTTCTTACAACAATACAATTGTAACGCCTTTTTCCCACAAGGATAGGCAGAGACAACGGAACACTATTTACCACTTTTTCTTTTTAAATTATAATAAAGAGAAATGAGAGTGTAAGGAAACGATGTTGGACCACAAGATCGAATATAGGTCGAATTAGATCAATGCACTTTCGACATGGTTTCCATTTACAAAAATATTGTCATTTGTCCAACGAATTTGCTGGCTATTTTCACTCTTATCATCTATCATCACTCTAGGAAGATTTGTATTAAAAATTGCCCTAGTCGATACAGGAGCTAATCATTAACTAGGCGGCCGTAGTCTATAGGCACTATTAAAGAGTGGTAGACAGACTGATGATGGTTATAAGTTCAGTCTGGCGTCCTGGGGTATTACCACCACTTTCGAATGTAACATCTGTGAAGTGACCTTGTCGTGTTTTGAGAGCAGTTTGAAAGTAGCCAGGTATAGCGAGAGGAGTGTGGACTGTTGGTGCATCAAGCTATTTTAACTAATAAATTATAAATATAATTATATATATAAACTAGCTGTTGGGTAAAAGCCGCGGGCGCAAGCGGCCCGCGGAGGCCCTTTTTGTCGTAAAACGTATTAGATCGAATAGATTTTAGGCAGTTTTGAAAATATTTAGCTCGCCATCTAAAAGCGTTTACGTTTCTGAACAAAATTGGTCTTTACACGGTGACGCTAACGTATCTACTTTTCGAGATATGGCGATTTTAAAAAATTAAAAAAAAAAAAATTAAAAAAAAGTAGTGCTGGTCATACTGAACAATATTGGTCTTTACACGGTGACGCTAACGTATGTACTTTTTGAGTAATAGCTATTTTAGAAAATTAAAAAAAAAAAAGCAAATAGTGCTGGTCATACTGAACAATATTGATCTTTACACGGTGACGCTAACGTATCTACTTTTCGAGATATGAAGATTTTAAAAAATTAAAAAAAAACAACAAAAATTTAAAAAAAAAAGTGCTGGTCACACCGAACAAAATTGGTCTTTACACGGTGACGCTAACGTATCTACTTTTCGAGATATGGCGATTTTAAAAAATTAAAAAAAAAACAAAAATTAAAAAAAAAACAAAAATTTAAAAAAAAAATAGTGCTGGTCATACTGAACAATATTGGTCTTTACACGGTGACGCTAACGTATCTACTTTTCGAGATATGAAGATTTTAAAAAATTAAAAAAAAAACAAAATTTAAAAAAAAATTAGTGCTGGTCATACTGAACAAAATTGGTCTTTACATGGTTACTCTGACGTATCTACTTCTTGAGATATTTAAAAGAAAGCCCGCCGCGCGGAGCAAATTCGATGTTCACGCGGCCGCGCTCACCGTCCGACTGACCGAGGTAAAGCCCTTTCGATCGTTCGTCCCGAAAATGCCTCGTCGCGGATGCTGTTAGGCCACGCCCACCGCCATGCTCCGTTTCATATTGGCGTACCGGCGGGAAAAGGATAGAAATACGATCGAGGAAAAAATTTTTTTGAGCAATTTTGAAAAAAAAAGTATCGTTTTCGAAATTAGAGGGCATTCCCTACAACTTTCTCTTCGGGGTGACTGCCCCGACTCGCCCCGTTTCCGAGATATCGCTACCACTTCCGGTCCAGAATCGACTTCCGGTCAAAGTCGTATTTTTCTCGACGGTTTTGGGGCACCCTCTATACGACCCAAAAAACCGCTACCCTCTACTATACCGGCAAGTACGAAATAATTGATGTCAGTCAGTCAGTCAGTGAGTGGTATTGCAGCTATATATTAGTACTAGCTGTTGGGTAAAAGCCGCGGGCGCAAGCGGCCCGCGGAGGCCCTTTTTGTCGTAAAACGTATCAGATCGAATAGATTTTAGGCAGTTTTGAAAATATTTAGCTCGCCATCTAAAAGCGTTTACGTTTCTGAACAAAATTGGTCTTTACACGGTGACGCTAACGTATCTACTTTTCGAGATATGGCGATTTTAAAAAATTTAAAAAAAAAACAAAATTTAAAAAAAAATTAGTGTAGGTCATACTGAACAAAATTGGTCTTTACACGGTGACGCTAACGTATCTACTTTTTGAGTAATAGCTATTTTAGAAAATTAAAAAAAAAAAGCAAATAGTGCTGGTCATACTGAACAATATTGATCTTTACACGGTGACGCTAACGTATCTACTTTTCGAGATATGAAGATTTTAAAAAATTAAAAAAAAAAAAAAAAAAATTTAAAAAAAAAAAGTGCTGGTCATACTGAACAAAATTGGTCTTTACACGGTGACGCTAACGTATCAACTTTTCGAGATATGGCGATTTTAAAAAATTAAAAAAAAAACAAAAGTTTAAAAAAAAATTAGTGCTGGTCATACTGAACAATATTGGTCTTTACACGGTGACGCTAACGTATCTACTTTTCGAGATATGGCGATTTTAAAAAATTAAAAAAAAAAACAAAAGTTTAAAAAAAATTAGTGCTGGTCATACTGAACAATATTGGTCTTTACACGGTGACGCTAACGTATCTACTTTTCGAGATATGGCGATTTTAAAAAATTAAAAAAAAAACAAAAATTAAAAAAAAAAATAGTGCTGGTCATACTGAACAATATTGGTCTTTACACGGTGACGCTAACGTATCTACTTTTCGAGATATGAAGATTTTAAAAAATTAAAAAAAAAACTAAAACAAAAATTTAAAAAAATAGTGCTGGTCACACTGAACAAAATTGTTCTTTACATGGTTACTCTGACGTATCTACTTCTTGAGATATTTAAAAGAAAGCCCGCCGCGCGGAGCAAATTCGATGTTCACGCGGCCGCGCTCACCGTCCGACTGACCGAGGTAAAGCCGTTTCGATCGTTCGTCCCGAAAATGCCTCGTCGCGGATGCTGTTAGGCCACGCCCAAGCGCCATGCTCCGTTTCATATTGGCGTACCGGCGGGAAAAGGATAAAAATACGATCGAGGAAAAATTTTTTTCGAGCAATTTTGAAAAAAAAAGTATCGTTTTCGAAATTAGAGGGCATTCCCTACAACGTTTGTTCCGGCACTTTTGCCTCATCTCTTTCCGTTTCCGAGATATCGCTACCACTTCCGGTCCAGAATCGACTTCCGGTCAAAGTCGTATTTTTCTCGACGGTTTTGGGACGTCCTCTATACGACCCAAAAAACCGCTACCCTCCACCATACCGGCAAGTACGAAATAATTGATGTCAATGAGTGAGTCAGTCAGTGGTATTGCAGCTATATATTAGTACTAGCTGTTGGGTAAAGGCCGCGGGCGCAAGCGGCCCGCGGAGGCCCTTTTTGTCGTAAAACGTATTAGATCGAATAGATTTTAGGCAGTTTTGAAAATATTTAGCTCGCCATCTAAAAGCGTTTACGTTTCTGAACAAAATTGGTCTTTACACGGTGACGCTAACGTATCTACTTTTCGAGATATGGCGATTTTAAAAAATTTAAAAAAAAACAAAATTTAAAAAAAAATTAGTGCTGGTCATACTGAACAAAATTGGTCTTTACACGGTGACGCTAACGTATCTACTTTTCGAGATATGGCGATTTTAAAAAATTAAAAAAAAAAAAATTAAAAAAAAGTAGTGCTGGTCATACTGAACAATATTGGTCTTTACACGGTGACGCTAACGTATGTACTTTTTGAGTAATAGCTATTTTAGAAAATTAAAAAAAAAAAGCAAATAGTGCTGGTCATACTGAACAATATTGATCTTTACACGGTGACGCTAACGTATCTACTTTTCGAGATATGAAGATTTTAAAAAATTAAAAAAAAAAAACAAAAATTTAAAAAAAAAGTGCTGGTCACACTGAACAAAATTGGTCTTTACACGGTGACGCTAACGTATCAACTTTTCGAGATATGGCGATTTTAAAAAATTAAAAAAAAAACAAAAGTTTAAAAAAAAATTAGTGCTGGTCATACTGAACAATATTGGTCTTTACACGGTGACGCTAACGTATCTACTTTTCGAGATATGGCGATTTTAAAAAATTAAAAAAAAAACAAAAATTTAAAAAAAAATAGTGCTGGTCATACTGAATAATATTGGTCTTTACACGGTGACGCTAACGTATCTACTTTTCGAGATATGAAGATTTTAAAAAATTAAAAAAAAAACTAAAACAAAAATTTAAAAAAATAGTGCTGGTCACACTGAACAAAATTGTTCTTTACATGGTTACTCTGACGTATCTACTTCTTGAGATATTTAAAAGAAAGCCCGCCGCGCGGAGCAAATTCGATGTTCACGCGGCCGCGCTCACCGTCCGACTGACCGAGGTAAAGCCGTTTCGATCGTTCGTCCCGAAAATGCCTCGTCGCGGATGCTGTTAGGCCACGCCCACCGCCATGCTCCGTTTCATATTGGCGTACCGGCGGGAAAAGGATATAAATACGATCGAGGAAAAATTTTTTTTGCCCGATTTTGAAAATTTTTTTTTTGATTTCGGCATAAGACGACATTCTCTACAACTTTCTCTACGGGGTGACTGCCCCGACTCGCCCCGTTTCCGAGATATCGCTACCACTTCCGGTCCAGAATCGACTTCCGGTCAAAGTCGTATTTTTCTCGACGGTTTTGGAACGCCCTCTATACGACTCAAAAAACCGCTACCCTCCACCATACCGGCAAGTACGAAATAATTGATGTCAGTCAGTCAGTGGTATTGCAGCTATATATTAGTACTAGCTGTTGGGTAAAAGCCGCGGGCGCAAGCGGCCCGCGGAGGCCCTGTTTTGTCGTAAAACGTATTAGATCGAATAGATTTTAGGGTAGTTTTGAAAATATTTAGCTCGCCATCTAAAAGCGTTTACGTTTCTGAACAAAATTGGTCTTTACACGGTGACGCTAACGTATCTACTTTTCGAGATATGGCGATTTTAAAAAATTTAAAAAAAAACAAAATTTAAAAAAAAATTAGTGCTGGTCATACTGAACAAAATTGGTCTTTACACGGTGACGCTAACGTATCTACTTTTCGAGATATGGCGATTTTAAAAAATTAAAAAAAAAAAATTAAAAAAAAAGTAGTGCTGGTCATACTGAACAATATTGGTCTTTACACGGTGACGCTAACGTATGTACTTTTTGAGTAATAGCTATTTTAGAAAATTAAAAAAAAAAAAAAGCAAATAGTGCTGGTCATACTGAACAATATTGATCTTTACACGGTGACGCTAACGTATCTACTTTTCGAGATATGAAGATTTTAAAAAATTAAAAAAAAAAAAAAAAATTAAAAAAAAAAAGTGCTGGTCATACTGAACAAAATTGGTCTTTACACGGTGACGCTAACGTATCTACTTTTCGAGATATGAAGATTTTAAAAAATTAAAAAAAAAAACAAAAATTTAAAAAAAAAAGTGCTGGTCATACTGAACAAAATTGGTCTTTACACGGTGACGCTAACGTATCTACTTTTCGAGATATGAAGATTTTAAAAAATTAAAAAAAAAACTAAAACAAAAATTTAAAAAAATAGTGCTGGTCACACTGAACAAAATTGTTCTTTACATGGTTACTCTGACGTATCTACTTCTTGAGATATTTAAAAGAAAGCCCGCCGCGCGGAGCAAATTCGATGTTCACGCGGCCGCGCTCACCGTCCGACTGACTGAGGTAAAGCCGTTTCGATCGTTCGTCCCGAAAATGCCTCGTCGCGGATGCTGTTAGGCCACGCCCACCGCCATGCTCCGTTTCATATTGGCGTACCGGCGGGAAAAGGATATAAATACGATCGAGGAAAAATTTTTTTTGCCCGATTTTGAAAATTTTTTTTTTGATTTCGGCATAAGACGACATTCTCTACAACTTTCTCTACGGGGTGACTGCCCCGACTCGCCCCGTTTCCGAGATATCGCTACCACTTCCGGTCCAGAATCGACTTCCGGTCAAAATCGTATTTTTCTCGACGGTTTTGGGACGCCCTCTATACGACCCTAAAAACCGCTACCCTCTACTATACCGGCAAGTACGAAATAATTGATGTCAGTCAGTGAGTGAGTGAGTGAGTGAGTGAGTGAGTGGTATTGCAGCTATATATTAGTATAATAATAATAATAAATTAATATCTGTTTGTACGAGTATGTCGTATATGCTTATTGCGATACATTTTAATTCATTTTCCTATGATTCCCTAGATAAATGGTAATGCTATAATACTGATTGAACGTATACGAGGTTGCGTGCGACAGTTAGTAATAAAAATAAAATACAAAAATTTATCCCATAAAATATACATATTAAAACTAACCATACGAAACGTGACAATATAACGTAACAGTTTATCTCAGAACCATCGATTTGGAAACATATAAAGAAACAAAATCAGACCTATAACACATTTAACACCTCGATCACGTTCGACGTATACTGCTGTGTAAGCATGTACGATGTTTTTACGAGCTTTCGGTAGCCATTTGAGGCAATGTTTTCGATACTACACCGAGATGGCATCTACGAGGTGTCGTCTTGCGGATGGAGTCTCCTTTTCAAATGCGAATGAGGCTTACTGGTGTTATCCTAACAATGTATGTGTGCTTATTTATTGAGTTTTTGTCGTTATGCCATTTAGAGACTGAGTTTATCTTTTCTTTCCTTTCGTCGCCGTCCTTCAGAAAACTAGCATTATTAGTCGAGATATTTTATTGTTAAATCTTTTAATTTATTTTAAATATAGTGCAGTTTAAAATAAAACAAATAATTTAATAAATAATAGATTTTCAAACTCGTCAATTTGGAATGTACAAATGAACATCTATTAGGTACCAAGATCTGGCACAGCGAAAGGGTTGGGAGCAGGTTGATCTTAGGTCATAAAACAAAAGACACCGCCGCAGCCGAGTCCTCGTAAAGTTGCAGCCAATAATCCGGTGTCAGCTCAAAAAATGGCCATAGTAAAAACTCCTATCCGTACCTAATAACCCGAGAATATTATCAGAGAGTCGTCGGGTCATAACCTGAAATTGGTTTCGGGGGTCCGTAAGTCCCCCGTTTTATATGTGGCATTATGAAGGCCGTCAAACGAATTCACGTAGAAAATCGAATCTATATACGGTGATATTGCCGACTCCAGCCCTGGCTGGCTTCAGATAATAAAATAATATACCTCTTTCTTTTGCCTTCTCTGTCGTTCGGTTGAGGTCACCCTCCTGTTAACGCTATAGTCGTAGAATTTTTTTAAAATCCAATATTAACTATTTATTCTTTTCTTTGATCTTATCGTTTAGATTATTCTAGAATATTGCATCAAAAATCTCATATTAAACATTCTTGGCGAAGATATTCAATGTCGTCCAGACGTTATTACAGTTTTGAAGTTACTCCTTCTATACTCATTCCAAATGCCTTAACATAGTTAATTATATACTTATTGATTTTCTCGCAATAAATTAATTTTTAGTGCAATTTAAAAAAATATATATAACACTTAATGGCATTTATCTCTTTGTCCGAAAGAAAGATATCTAAATGTAAGAACTAATAGTGGAATGGAAATGGAATTGTTAGCAGTCACCTCCACTATGCCGGCTTGAGTTCAGATTCCCTTTTCCAAGCTGATCTCGAATCCGACTCAGTCACTTCACGGATGTTAACACTTGAAAGTAATGGTACCACCCCAGGACAGCAGACTGCGCCAATAATCAGCATCAGTTTGTCTACTACACTTAAAGTATCGAAGAAGAAGAGACTAATATACCCATATCGTTGAATATGTACCAATTCATATTTATTTACTCGTTTGAAAAGCCAACAGTTAACTTACGGAGTCATGAAACATAAAATAAAGATGCGAATAAAAACTCGCTTCTGACCTCACGAACTGAATTATGAATATATCGATAAATATTTGACGAATTCTTATAAACTCAGGCCTTCTGCCCATTGCGTGAAACAGGTGTCATGTAGGGGCTGTTTCTTCAAGCAATGTAACTAAGAATTAAAAAATTAATTGCTACACAGTGCATATTTTATTTAAAAGGTAATTGGGTTAATTTTTTTTTTTTTTAATTAAAATTTTTTTAATTAAAAAATTTATTTTTTTTTTTTTTTTTTTATTTATATTTATATTTTTATATTAATTAAAAAATAAAAAAAACAGGGGTTACGGAACTTTTAAGGTTACGGAACACTCATAGAGTCCCTTTTATTTTATGGATCCCCACATCAATTGAAAGACTCTTCGGTTTAAATAAGAAAAAATACTTCTATTTGAAATATTACTTTAACCTTTAAAGTGAAGAATGAAATTGTTTCACTGTTTTATTAAATATTGCTTTAAAGTTCGGTATTATGTTCGATAGTTGTATGCGCATGTCTGGGGTAGCATTCAATCTCGATCTGAATTTATTTATTTATTTATTTTTGGGTAGGCAGTCGAGTCTCTCACTCAACAATAAACTCCTGGTATACGGTCACATCTTGAAACCAATCTGGACCATAGTATTCAACTGTGGTCCACTGCCAGTAAATCCAACATCGAATGTCTGCAAAGAACACAAAATAATATCCTGCGTACAATAGCCGGGGCACCATGGTACGCACGCAACACGGAGATCCACGATTATCTCGGCACACGAACTGTCGCCCACGAAGTAGAGAGACACAAGGCTAAATACATCAAGCGCCTAAAAGTGCATCCGAATCCACTCGCCAACCAACTAACCACGGTCAGACCAACGAAGAGACTGAAGCGAGCCCATATGCTCCCTAATATATAGAGGTCCAGTGGCAATAACAAACCCACTGACACTCGAAACGCCACTACATCACACAAAAGATCCGATTATAGTTAATAGACTTATCGCAGATAATAAGTAGAAAAAAAAATATATTTGTTTACTTGGTCCTGAGTACAAGATGCACTGCCATTGAAACTAGTCTGGCGACTGTATCTCCAATGGCAGTGCTCGACCTAAACTTAATTTAAAACTTAAACTTAATTAAAATTAAAAATTAGCTGTAGTGTGTGTATGTATGTGTATGCGAGTGTGCGTATATGTGCGGTCCAATTTGTCTGTTTCACAGTGATACGTAGCGCTATTCCAATATAAGATTTGTGCTGTTTAACGACCAAAATATTAAATTTCGCGGAACTCTCGTGATTTTTCTACGGTTCCCACTTTAAGGAATCCTTGGTTTATACTAATCACATCTGAAATGAAAATATTTTGAATTAATTGCTAGTACTTGTATTATAGGCCTGGGCGGCAAAAGTACACATATCGTAGTTAAATTGGTACCGACAATGATATTCGGGTGGCTGCTGTGATGTGGACTTTTCAAGCACAATCGTTCAATTACGAAAAAAGAACCTGCAGGGAATCTATTTTCTACCGGTAAGAGTATAGCGTGATTCGATTGATCGTCAAGTCGTCCGCTGCTCTGCTCCACGGCCGCTCTTTCAAGGTAAGCTCTTAGTTAATAAAGACGAATTTAAAAACAACATCGTGCATGATATGACAAATAATGTAATTCCTTATTTTTATTATTCCATATTTTTAAATATTACCCTCATTACTCACTCGAGCATTATGTCCAAAGCTTTATATGGACTTAACGTTCGAGGGGAGATGGGGTAAAAGGTAACAGTAACGAGTGGAACTAGAAAATATGAAGGGAGAGTGGGGGGATGGAATCCAAGAAATATCATAATAAGAAGTAAGGTTGAGTCGCTAGGATTTCTGCTGGGCTGAGATTTCACATTTTTATTTGTACCGAGGACGACTATCTGCGAACAGTAAGGTGACTTGTAAAGTAGAACGCATGTAAAAGTAGGTAAGTCTGATTTATTTTAATATCAATTTTTGTTTCAAATTTAAAATACCTTTCTAAATTTTAAAGAAATACTTACTAATATAAATAATATTGGATATAATTCAAACTTTATTAATTAGTAGGCAGACTAATGATGGTTGTTACCCCATCTATCTTGGGTGGGTAACTGGGTACCATCACTTTCAAGAGCGCATCTATAATAAATTATACTATAATAAAGCACTAACAAAAACCATGTATAATTAGCAAAAGGTTAGCTTATGCTGTTTAGTAGGATCATTCTCTGCAGCTTTGATATCGACCAATATAATCAGTTATAACATAAATATAAAACATAATAAATAAAAATAATAACGTAGATTCTTTTACGTGTGGGGTCCTCAATAGTAAGGTATTATTGTCGATAAGTATATGAAACGTACGGGTGTGGATTTTGAATAATATATTATTTTCTTATGTAAAATGGCCGATTACGCCTATCTGGGGATTTCTGCGGTCGCGCAAAAGTTCTTTGTTTCATATATTTTATCTTTAAGTACCTTTTAGATATTCTTCTAAATAATATTTTACATTTGTATTCCACAACGTCATTCTTTAATGTGTAAAATAACCATGAACTTTTTTTATTCGAATCTAAGAAATTTTAGGTAACTAACTGAATTTGGCTTTCAGTAAATCGAATTTATAACAGTTTTAATAAAAGGCTTCGAAAACGGAAACTCCTTGAGGTGTACCAGGATGTCAACCGCGCGGTAGCGATGTACTGGCGTTCATAGAAGAATGCTCTACGAGTAAAGATGGACGCACTAGAGAGTGACCCTAATGTAGGAGGTCTGCGAGCGGAAACCAGCTCTGTTGCTCCGAGCAAGGTTATATTAGTTGGTAATATCTATCTAAGCTCACGCCCATGTCCCTACTGGCAAACATACACATCTGGCTCCTCAAGCCGGCATATCGAAGGCGACTGCTGTCTGGAGACACTTTTCTGCGATAGTTATCGTCTCCGCACATAGTCCGTATTCAAGCGGAGTGCGCTTGAAAGAAAAGAGAAAATTACGAATACCACATAGGTTCAGTTAAATAAAGAAAGCCTTCACTAAAATCATATCGATATTCATTTTAACTGAGTTTAAATAACATAGAAATATGAACCATTTTACGTTAGTTAGAAATTATCAGCACCGGATAGAAATTGCCCAAATCGTACTTAGCCGACCCTACTATATTTCATTGAGGGTTTTACTAAAACCCAAAACCCTACCTTTCACTAAATACTCATGTTATTGTTTACTATATTATGTGTAAATAATGTATAGTTTTATTTTGTAATAATTTCTTTACTAATCTAGTTAAACTAAAGCAAAGTATCTAATTACATGTAACAAAATTACATTAGTAAACACCGATAGTGTTATCTATAAATACAGATCTCTAATATATCTTTTTCTTAATCCCTGTACTAAGCTAGTACTTGTATCACATGCACTGATCGTCCAAAGAAAAACAGAGCTAACCGGTCAAAATTTTAACGAGGTTTGAACACGGTCTCATCGGTCATGAGATCCGTCCTCTACCGCTAGACTACGATAATAAATAGACCACATAATTATAAATATAAAACAATAAAGTTACGAGTAAAAACAATTGTATACAAAATTCAACAAAACAAATATCCAATTTTGGGTTAAGACAAAATACTTAGGCCAGGGAAATGAGCTTCGTACAACACGGACAAAGGTACAATTTGGGCCATCTTTCTAAGGAAATTACTATACAGGGTGTTGAATGGGCAACTTCTGCGTATCTGTGTTTACATCTCTGCGTTACAAATGTGTTACATCAAGACACTAGCGCGGTAGCCCTGTTACTTATCTTGCTCTGTCTGTATGCGGCTTTATTCTAGGGCTGAACAACATTTGTTTTTTTAATAAAACAATATTTAGTTAATTATAAATATTCCGCTTAATAATGATAGTCCGTTCCACCAGCGGAGGTAACTGCTATTACGTCTATCAGCAGTACAAGTTGCACGCACACTCCTCTCTTTTTGCTCTAGCGACTTCCGAGCTAATCCCGAATGAATCACTTCATAGGTGATATGATCGAAACTGACATTCCCTCTTCAAAATTTCTTATTTTAATATGACCCCAGGTCAATAACATAATTATGTCAATAATTATACGATCTTCAATGAAAACCAGTTCATCCCCTTCCTGGACCAAGAGATCAAAACACATGAACCGGTCTATAATAAGATCAAATCTGTATCAAATAAACCAGTTGCTGTATCTACCTGTACGGGTCATTTTAATAATGAAATAGGGATGCTGTAATAAAGAAATCAACTTGTTATAAAAACACGTGCCAAATGATTTACATTTTATATTTTAAGGGTGTGTAATGGGGTGTTTATCGCTTATCTTTTTCATTTTTTAATTTAGTATGTAACGTCGGATTAAAACAATCAAAAGAAACGCGATAGAAAAACTGTAATCAGGTATTTTTTAAATAAGGGTCTGCAATCGATTAAATCGAATAATAAAAATAAGTGACAACCCTGTTCAGAGTATAGCGTGTTACAGCTAAATGCGCCATTTATATATTTCAGGCAGTGACCAAACACCCGTCCCGCGCTACCGTTCCCACCACCCGCGACCGCCCATGCCTGTCCGCCCGCCCACTAGCAACCGAAAACATTAACATGAATTCAATGGACCTGATAATGTTCACAAAGTTTTGGTTCTACTCTCGCTCCTAGTCTGTCACCAATACAGTGTTTTTCACCGTAAATACAGTCCAATATTCGTTTTAATATTTTCCATTGACAATAGACTAAAATCTATTATGTTTTTAAATAAGTACAATACAGGACTTCAGACTTTTGCTGGCAAATAGATTTTTTTTCATCAACTTTTTAGTCAACCTTACTTAACTATATATTTTCTTTATTCTTAAGAAAGACTATCAAGAAACTTATGTGAAGTCTTTAGATAGGACTGAAGGTAGGCTTTTCTACTCGTCTTTTTAATATAAAATAGGGCATCTTTGGGTTTCAATGTTTTAAAGGTTTTAAGGTTTTAACCTTTAAAACCTTTTTTCACGGGAATACCCGCCGCTCTGGAGCAATGAGAAAAAAGAGAGAGTAATTTTCGAAGCTGAAGTTTGGTCACTTTAATTCATCAGAGTATAGAATACAAAGCATGAGTGACCTGAAAATTGTACTAAAATAAAAAGTACATTATAAAAATATTAATTAAATAAGTAAAGTAAAATTACAATGACATGGAAACAACTTTTGTGTAAAAAAAACAGTGTTACTAATTCTAATATATTTTATATAAGTTGAGACTCTATAGTTTTTTATATTCCTATATACGATGTCCGCACATTTAACAAACTGATCCCGAACTCTCTCTAAAACATATCTCACTACGTTCCTTTAAAAACAAATCTACTGAAGTTTCTCACGTAATTTTATAATTTTTGATTCAGGTAGGTTACCTACATACTGTTGTACTCATACAGGACTAACCTAACCGAAACGACATAATAAATATTTATGTCATAATAACATTATAGATCTACCTTTTTTATTATTGTAATATAAAAAACTTAATGTTTCTTTCCTTGTTCGTTTGCCTCGTATACGTAGCGAAATTAAAAGTCCGATTTGAAAAAAGAAATGAAGTAGCCGTTTATTGAAAAATATTTAATGTTTTTTTATTAACGTGGATGTAAATTCGCGGCAAAACTATTTTATCTCTAAGTATAAAAGGTTCCTTACATGCGTATGAAGTTGCGTGCAACAGCTGATTACTGAATAAGCAGTGCCGTGTAGCTGTGTACTAACCTTGGAAGGACCTGCAATACTACAGTGACTGTCTGTAAACATTTTTCAGTTTCCTCTATCTATAGGCGGAGTACGGTCACACGCTGGACTACTATAAAAAAATCTATAAAGATACGCTCCAATTTTTTATGCACCCATGTTTATTTAAAATTGAATTTTAATTCCTGAAATATAAGGTCTAATTTTGCTACATCGCGTCGTTGTCGATTCTAAAGTACTTATCCTCTGTAAAGATAAAGCCTTACAATCTCTTAAGGGCTAGAAAGTTTGCAATTTTGGATGGACCCTAAACTTTTGGGTCGGTCCAACACTCATCCACTTAGGTTGCCCCTGAATCGTGTACCCACTAAGTTAAAGTGACACAGTTAAATTAATAGTTAGATACTTATAAACCGTATTAGGAACCTATTAATATAACGTATATTAATCCTGACTATTTTTTAATGATGTAAAACGCTTGATGTAAAGCTACCTCCGCTATGCTGGCCTGAGAAGACGAATCTGCACATTCCTCTCGCTATAGTAGCCAGACTTCCATTCTGATCTTGAAACGCGACAAGATCATTTCAAGGATGTTACGCATGAAAGTAGCGGTACTACCGCAGGACGGCAGACTGGGCTAATATCCATCATCAGTCTCTGTAAATTAATTTTTAAAAAAAGCTATCGGTAATATATTTGAATAGTTACCTATATCTACAATTATCTCCGCCCACATCCAACACAAATATAATAAAAAACGATGAATTGGAGAAGTAGATATAAACATTTTAATGCATATGTGTGCGTGCGAGACCCTCACGTTAGCCAATGGTCAAGGGGATCGTTTCTCTAAGGGGTAGTTGTTTTCCTATTGGTTTGGAATTTTCAAGCGCAGGTAAAGAATATTAGCATCTATTGGTAGGTTTATTGATGAAATTGTATTTTTAAAAACAGTTTCAATAATTCATCGCGTGAAATAAAAAAAGAGATCTGTGTAATGAAGCAAATTTTTGAAACTTGTATTTTTCGAGCGAGATCCTGGGTTTAATGCTAATTTAAGATAAAGAAATATTTTAACTACTAGACGTGAGACCGACCATTTGTCACCATGGTAGGTGTCACCTCCGCTATACCAACCTCATAAGACCAGTGTGCTCTATTCAGGTTGATAGAGTAGACTCCTTTCGTTATACGTTTTATAAAAAATATAATTTACATGTAAATATTTAGTCCGCAAAAAGTATTAGGAGATTACCCACAGAATTACTATTGATTTAGAACTAGGGGCGGGCGCGCGGGTCCACTAGACCGCTTCCAAAATGAGCAGCTTATATAATTATTGAGAGAGGTTAACAACATAAAAGCAGGTATAATGGTTGCCATTGGAGATACAGTTTCTATGACTAGTTTCTATGGCAGAACACAGTTTGTATACAGGACCTTTTATTTAATAAATATTATTATTATTTAAAAAATATATCCTAAAAACATAGTAATATTATTTGGGTAATACACTTAATATATTAATTAATACATATTTTCTTATAAATAAATCACTTGTTTATAATATAAAGTACAGCTCTAAGTATTTCCAAATAAAGTTCGCAAGACCCAACCTGAATTTATTAAGCCGGACCCTAGAAAGGTTTGCCGTATGCAGATAAGGGATTTATTTAGCAGAAAGGTCCGTCCCGGCCGGGTTAGCTCTAAAATGGTTACGAGGGTCGAGATGACCATGGATTGGGTACCAAATTTATTGTCGGCTTTTGCATTGATTTATTCGCTAGCTTAAATGGAAAGTTCAATGGGTCGGAGGGACCCTGATAAGATTGCTGCGTAATTCTGGTGGCATACACACTTTTAGAGTTTGCTTTGCAAATTTTGGTTTAACCTGCCTATAATTGTACACAAAAAAGTTTATCCAATAAAAAAATAATAAGAAGAGCTTTCCTGTTGAACACGGTTGATATACCCGGTATTTTTATTTTAAGTTTTAATTATTTTTTTACATTATAATCGCAGTTTTTTTTAGCTCGGCATATGACAACACTCCGCCTGATGTAAAGCTAGAGTGCGCTCCATGAGTGGAAACAACTGCTACTACAGAGAAATATTTACGGGCAGCAGTCGCCTCCACTATGCCGGCATCTAAATTGACAATGCACACTCCTCTCGTTATACCTGGCTAGTTTCAAACTATTACCGAAACGCGACATGGTCACTTCCATTGGAAAGTGGTGGTACTACCCCAGGACGGCAGACTAGGCTAATAACCATCATCAGTCTGCCTACCACTCTTAAACCTAGTAGGAGAAAATAAATTGTTTAATAATAAAAATATTAAACTAACTCGACCTAGATAAATAGTTAAAAAAAACAAGTCCCAAAAGGCTAACATTATATTTGCGAAAAATATCATTTTCTAAGTCAATACCAATATTCAGATACATATGTTTGTTTACCCTTCCCTTTTTACTACATGGGTTGGTATTTTACCATTTCTATGCCATATTTTTCTCCTTAAACTTTGAAAAGCGGGAGAAACATTTTATCCTTATGCTTTTTGAACTGTAGGGTCGGTTTTACGATCAATTGGTAAATAGATTCTCGTCTTGTTAAAATGCAAACGTACTAATTTCACCCATTGTCACTGTGAAGTCAAATGTTAAATTAAAAAAAAAACTAATTTCTAAATAAAGGTTGTTTATTAAAATATATTTGTTTTTTCACCTTATTAAGTATTGACAATGACGGCGTGACAATTGTCTTGTATTGTATTGTAAGTATGGACGTTTATTCCAGAAATGCTTTTGATGTCTTTGGTGAGCTATATACCTAAGCGTTGAGAGAAAATCTACAATAGGTACATACTTACTACTTTTCGGGAGAAAATTCAAATGTAAAATCTGAACACCTCATATTATTAGGGTATAGAAAGGACGGTCGGGGACCAAAAACGTGTAACGAGTGTGGATCGGTCGGACGAGGGACGGCGGTAAATGGGACCAATTACGCCAGTGCCGACCGATACGTGAGTAGGTTCGGAATGGCTGAACGCGTCCTATTTGGAGTTGAATAGTGTGGAATCGTAGTTTTAAAATAATATAAAATTTAATATTAATTTATTATGAAAAATTAATGGAAAAATCATTCCAAACACATAGCTTGATGAGGTGGGATTTGAACCCCCTTTACGCCCACCGCTCACGTGACCGCTTTGAAATTCCTATCTTTTTACTGGCAGCCCTTCCAACTGCAGGTTGATATCACAAATTATTGGGGTTTTAGAAGCCATTGCCACAATACACAGACGCAACTGACACCAATTATTTTTTTAATACAATTTTTTGACATATGCAAATGCTGGGGTTACGTTATTTCTTTTTCAATATCGTTTTTGTTAAGTAATAATAACCTCAGTATTAAATGAATAAATGTAAAAAATAAATAATACTTAGTAGATTTTTTATTAAACTGGACAAAAAATAATCTTATTAGAAATTGATTGAATGAATAATAGTATCACTACTGCTTACTAGATGGCGCTAATTATCAAAAACCTATGATATAATTTGTTGTAATTTATTTATTTACTCGTACAGGCGTGTACCTATGTCGGACCGATTTAGCGTTCTATACATTTTAACGCGCCATTTATTGTCCGATATTTGACGGACAACATACATTTTATAATAATTATTTTAATAACAAAAATGTAATTTGAAATTGACACCAAGAGCTTTATGTTTGACCTATTGTGAAGACTAATTTCTGTCGAGGTAAGCACAGAGGTGCACAGAAATAAAATTGTTATAAAAGTTAATAAAACAAATTCCATTTCCACACTAAACGTACAAGCAATATTATTCGGACGTTCGCCCTTTATAGTACACATGTATCCAGACCAAAACACGTGCGTTTTACGACTATATGGTCTGCAAATACTTCCAATAGTGGAATTGCCTCGAAAATCGTTGGCATTTCAATTTTTTTACGTCCCATAAATTATGATCGCGAGGGATGTGCCGATCGTTAGTGAGGGGCGTACGTGTAGGGGTTGTTATTTATAATTTTATATATTTATAATTTTCGCGTCCACGTTTTTGACACAATCCGTCACATTTTTAACACCTGCCATAATGAAAATAGGTACAAAAATACGAATGTTAGAGATGTAAAATCAATGATTTTTTTATCAGATTAGTGTTACGATGCTGGAAGATTGCATATTTGTTGAATTTTTTTTTAGGTACATTAAGGTTAGACATTGGGTGATAATTAATAATTATACAATAAAACAAGTGATAATTGAAAAATATAATTTTAATAATAACAAAAAAATATATTTAAACATTCTATACATATGATATAGACAATTAGATTAACAACAATATAAATATTTATAGATAATTTTCTAAAAAAAAAAAAAACATTTTCACAATCACTCATTTACACTCAAAAGATTTTTCAAAACGTTATTATTATTTTTTTCTTAATTTTTATTAGAACCATGGTCATTCGTTATAATTTTTAAAACAGAAAAAAAGAACATTTTTTTTAATTATTCGCTAATGTTTTTAGATAAATTAAAATATTTTATATGGCTTACAAAGCAGCAAACATGAATACCAAGACCATCAAATGACAAGACTCATTGCGTAATTTTATTAACTTTATAAAACAACCTCCCCTATGGCTACAATTAAGATTTAGAAACATTCGAGAAAAAAAAAACTATTATATTAAAAATAAACACCTTAATAAGCCACATAAACTATTTTATTTAAACCTTAATCATTTGATATGACATGAACAATAGTGTTAATAATTTTATTTCCTTTCTCATGATGGAGCAAATCCAACGACGGATCATTAATCTTTTCTTCTAGAAGATTCACGAGTTCTTCTCGGATTGTCTTTAACATTTCTGCCACCTAAAATAAAGGAAGTTTTTAATCACCTTGTACCAACCTCATTTATAAAAAGAAATGCAAATTTTATTTTTAATTTGAAAAATGACTTTTTTTTTGTAGACGGCCAGTTGATGTACAAAAAAATTTTCTTGTGTGTAAAAATAAAACAAATGCAATCTATTTTTGTTTTCAAATTTGACAGCCAACGTCTTTTTTTACACGACGTTGACACAAATTATTTTACAAAGACTGGTCGACCAATCAGCATCAGTATTATTTTATTTAATAATCTCCCTGCAGAGATGCAAGCCCACTCGAAAATCACACCTAAACAACAGGAACGACATCTACCGGATTTTGCTGGTAACATATGAAACCAAGAAATTAAAAACTAAATTTTGCAATATTACCTCATGTTTTTCCGCTTGAAAAATGATCCAGCCATCTTCCAAAGAAACGTAAAACGTCCCACTGATTCTTTCAACCGCCAAATTACATCCTATAATATAATTATAGATTTTAAAGAGTGGTAGGCAGACTGGTGATGATGGTACGAACCCAGTCCGTCCTGGGTTAGTACTACCACTTCACGTTTCGAGAACTTGAAAGTAACTGTACAAGTAACGACAGAAGTGCGCCCTGTCTACAGATGGTGCACATCCGTCTCCGTGAGCCGGCATTGCGAAGGTAACCGCTACCTGCAGACATTTCACTTTGGTAGCAGCTCTATCTTTGAAGCAGCCAGGCATCTGAATGGTGTACATTTTTCCCTTCAAGCCGGCATAGTAGAGGCAACTGCTGCTTTCAGAAGTTTAACAGTAGTTACTGTGCATGGACCGCACTCTAGCTTAACGTCAGGCGGAGTTTACGAGCGGTCTAACGCGGTAAAGAACGGACTCACGATCGATAAGACCAGTGTACAAATCTGACCGGTACCAATGTAACAATATTATATGTACAGGCATTTAAAAAAAACCTACTCTTTTTTTTTATTGTAGCTCGGCATGTGACAACACTCCGCCTGATGTAAAGCTAGAGTGCGGTCCATGAATGGAAACAACTGCTACTACAGAGAAACCTGTGCGACTAGCAGTCGCCTCCACTATGCCGACTTGAGGAGACGAGCATTTACAATCTTAGATTGACAGTGCACACTCCTCTCGTTATACCTGGCTACTTTCAAACTATTCCCGAAACGCGACAAAGTCACTTCACGGGTGTTACATTCGAAAGTGGTGGTACTACCCCAGGACGGCAGACTAGACAAATAACCATCATCAGTCTGCCTACCACTCTTTAATAGTGCCTATAGGCACTGAGCGACCAAAGTACTTTTTTTTTCATATTACATTTATTTGTTAGTCACCTGAAAAGAGCACCATAGGCAACTGTGGTATCACAGAACACTCTCTAATAAAAACTCTGGATGTCTCAATTTTTTCCTGATAAACCAAGTACGGGTTGCTAAAATAACCCAAAAATGCATTCACAGATGACGGATGAATTGCGACATAACCATCAGATTTCGTTTTAAATCTTAGCTCGTTTGCATTCGGTTGTCTTGGCACCGCTCCTCCTGCTTGCATATGAAATGATTTTTCAGGTGTAAATACCTAAAAATATAACTTTATTAAATATATGGTAGTAAAGATGACACGGTCCCACTTTATGAACAAGACAAAAATTAAATTATAATGAAAAAACAGAAAAAAAATACGAGTTGATTCAGTTAGTAATAAAATCAACTGCAAAGTAGAACTTGATAATATTAATTACGGGAGAAAAAAAACCAGGTGACGTGTTTTTTTATCCCTTTCCTTGATTAGTTTAGTGGTAAAATTGGTGTTATTTTACGTAATTTTATGCTGCGCATGTGAGTAATTGTGAAAACATTAAAATTCGTTCTATATGGGGCAATGGATGCAGATTTTTTTGTGGTTATCCCACGCCGTGAAAACGCTCATATTGTGACGTGACCGGGTGAATTGCCGCCAAATACTCCAAGAAAGCGTCAAATTGTAAAACACCATTGCAATTTGATGCAAAAACATCAAGAATTTACTACTCGACATTTGCAGAATTGTCGTTGTTATATCATCTGAGGTGATTTAACAAAAGAAGAAGATAATATAAAACATACCTTAACAACATTAGGGTAGAGAGCAGCGCACAATATAGCAGCTAACAATGTATTATTATTACCATTTGAATTTAACTGAAAGATAAATATTTAAATATTATTTTTTAGTGTTCACGTGGTCTAGCGATAAAGGACGGGCCTAACGATCGCAGAGACCCCGTATTCAAACCTCGCTAAATTCTGAACGGTACCAATGTAACTATGATATATGTACTTTGGTCGTCCATTGCCTGTAATACAAGCACTAGCTTTTTTTATTGTAGCTCGGCATACGACAACACTCCGCCTGATGTTAGCTAGAGTGCGGTCCGTGAATGGAAACGACTGCAGAGAAATTGTGCGGGCAGCAATCGCCTCCACTATGTCGGCTTGAGGAGACTAGCATTTTTTATCTAGATTGAGTGCACACTCCTCTCGTTATACCTGGCAACTTTCAACTATTCTCGAAACGCGACAAGGTCACTTCACGGGTGTTACATTCGAAAGTGGTGGTACTACCCCAGGACGGCAGACTGGGCTAATAACCATCATCAGTCTGCCTACCACTCTTTAATAGTGCCTATAGGTTTTGAGCGACCGAAGTACCTATAATATAGTTGGTTAGCGTTTACAATTTTCAATTACATTGGTATCGGTTAGCAAGATACGAACACGGGTCTCATCGATCGTGAGTTCACACGTCTTACCGCTAGACTACGACCGCTTTGAAATGGTATACCTGGCCACCTCCAAACTTCTCCCTAAATGCGATAAGATCACTTCGAGGGCGTTAAGAAAATGGCGGTACTACCCCAGGACCCAGACCATAATTAAATTTATTATTAATGAAATAATTTAAAAAATAAGTACCTCATTTCCAGTCAAAACGGCGACAGAATCTTTCCTCATCCGTTTCCTCAAGTCCGGCATATCGGGTATGAATCCAATATCAGCTAATAACCCTAACAATTGATGTTTAATATCACCTAACATAAGCAACGTTTTATGCGATAGATAATTCTCATTCGTAAAGTTAAATGCGGCTTGATTACCGTGTTTCATTACCTCTTGCCATTTCTGTAAAAAAAAATTATAATAACGGACGTGGTCTAGTGGTAGGACTCGTGTACTCAAGATCGATGAGACCCGTCTTCAAACCTCACTAAATTCTGACTGGTACCAATGTAACTATGTACTTATGGTAGGCAGACTAATGATGATTTTAGCCCTGTCTACCATCTTGAAGCACCATCGCTTTCGAGTGTAACATCCGTTAAGATATCACAAGAGGAGACGGCCCTGCGGAGGAAACTGGAAGCCATTTTTTTCCAGCAGCAATTGTTTTGGCTCTTGCACTGCGCACTGGCTTAAGACTTAAAGCGAAGAGCAGTCAATTATTTGACTGTTATAGAAAAAAATTATATCACTTTTTTTTTATTGTAGCTCGACATGTGACAATACTCCGCCTGATGTAAAGCTAGAGTGCGGTCCATGAATGGAAACAACTGCTACCACAGAGAAATCTCTACGGGCTGCAGTCGCCTCCACTATGCCGGCTTGAGGAGACGAGCATGTACCATCTAGATTGACAGTGCACACTCCTCTCTTATACCTGGCTACTTTCAAACTATTCCCGAAACGCGACAGGGTCACTTCACGGGTGTTATATTCGAAAGTGGTGGTACTGCCCCAGGACGACAGACTGGACAAATAACCATCATCAGTCTGCCTACCACTCTTTAATAGTTCCTATAGGCACTGAGCGACCAAAGTACATATAACAAAGTTACTGTAAATTTTAAATTGTAAATAAATAAAAAAAATTGCAAATTTTCAAATATACAATGTTACAAAAAAAAACAATACCCGATAAGCTCTTAAAACAGTTAATTGATCACTATTGGCACAAGCGAATTCTTTCCGTTTTGCATCAGCTTCGGCCTGAAAAGTAAATATTTTTTTTAGATAAATAAATTTACTAAACTTGTGGGTCCTACACTGAGGCGGTTCGGCATGGTATTTCCAGTGGCAGAGGAGACGGATGTGCACCGCCCAGATTGACAGTGTATACCCGCCTACTTCCAAGCTCCTATAACTCGACCAGAACAACCAAATAAACAACAGACAACACTCTGCTTGACGAATGGAAACAACTGCTACTAGATAAATTTCTACATTGAACAGTCGCTTCCGCTATGCTGACTTGAAGGAATGAATGTGCACCATCCAGATTGACAGTGCACACTTCTCGTTAAACTTGGCTACTTACAAACTGTTCCCGAAACGCGACAAGGTCACTTCACGGGTGCTATATTTGCAAATGGTGGTAGCTGACTGGACTAATAACCATCATCAGTCTGCCTACTCCTAAATTAAAATAAATATAAAATTACCTTTTTCCCAAAAGGCGCAACAAAAGGATTTTTATAACTCAAACAAGCTGCAATAGTCAACGAAGCGTCAACGCATCTAAATATTGCACCGAAGAGCATAATTTTCCCAATTCTGACGTCAACCGGTAGCGCGGCAAGATGGCGTCCAAGTGCGGTCAGCTCAAACGATTTATCCAACGCGCCGACATCTTTCAAACGAATAAGAGCACCGTCTATATTCGTTTTTGCTGGAGGTTCTATAGTTTTTGCTGTAAGTGAAATTATTTCCTAATAGAATTCACATTTATTAAAAAAAAACTTTGTTATATTTAAATATTAGTATTCACTAATTAAATGAAAATGAAAGGAAGAATGAAGGAAAAAAGTCCGTTCATGGACCGCACTCTAGCTTTACATCAGGCGGATTGTTGTCATATGCCGAGCTACAATAACAAAAAAAACACTTTCCACGCAAGAACGAACTGGATTAAAAGTGACTATTCCAGATGACTTTCAAATAAATTTCTATTTCAAAAATGTGTTCCAACTCGCTCATACGTAATAAGAAGCGATTACGTGCAAGCGAGAGGTGAATAGTTTTTTTTTATTGTAGCTCGGAATGTGACAACGATGTAAAACTAGAGTGCAGTCCATGAACGGAAACAACTGCTACTACAGAGAAATCTCTACGGGCAGCAGTCGCCTCCGCTGTGCCGGCTTGAGCGACGAGCATGTACCATCTAGATTGACAGTGCATACTCCTATCGTTATGGCTACTTTAAAATTACTCCCGAAACGTGACAAGGTCACTTTACGGGTGTTACATTCGAAAGTGGTGGTACTACCCCAGGACGGCAGACTGAGCTAATAACCATCATCAGTCATATTCCTTACAAATCTAACGCTTACCTAAAACACTATGAACATCCATCTTTTCAAACAGAGGCAATATTTTAATCTTCAAAAGTAACTGCTCCAACGGTATCCTATGTATTTCAGGCACGGGTTGCTCTAACAAATGATAGTTATATCTATGCGACGTGTACAGGTGTAAACAAACACCCGCCATTACACGACCAGCTCTACCTTTCCTTTGTTTAGCGTTTGCACGTGATACCCAAACTAAGTCGAGAGATTCCATGTTACGATTCGAATCAAATCTGTAAATAACTCTTCATTTTTATTATTTATAATTAGACTGTATTTGTATGACAATGTTGAGATAACTGCATAAAATTTGTATTAATTGTATTGTATTGTACTGTATCCATGATGTGCGCACATGCTTTGGTATGCAAGCCAGCCTAAAACTTTGACTGTATTCCTACCTTGGCATGTATATGCTTGCATGCCGTTTTGTTCGTTTAATTTAATAAATAAATGAAAAACGACTTAAAAAATAATTTAATATTTACATTCATTAGAAGCGTATTTCGTCATCATACAGTACGCTTATATAAAAATATTGATAAAAAAAAATTACTTGAAAAATTATGCTCAATGCTACATTTCTTACATTCATTAAAAAGGCATAAAAGAGATCGACAACTTTAATATAACAAGAGAAGTGTGTCCTGTCAACGACTAGAACACATTCGAGTTTTTAGCGGCCATCTTGAGAAGTCAGGTTATCTGTTTTGAATTATTTTCCTAAACTTGTGTTTCTTCGAGTGTTAATGTGTAATAATGGTGGATTATTAACTATTAAGTGTTCGTGAACGTGCGTGAGTGTGGGCAAACAATTCAAAAGAAGAGAACCTGTGTTTCCATTTTCCATCCAAAACTCCCTAGGAAGTTTCAGTAAAGATTCTACCACTTTACTGTAACAATTTTTGACTTGACTGAGATTTGACCTGACTGTTTGGTGTGATGAATGAATGACTCGTGATGCACAATGTTATTAACTTGATGCAAAAAATATTTACTTTGACTGGCAAATTGTTATACGCCATATAAAACAAAAAAAAAAGAACACATTCGCCTCCTCAAGCCGGCATAGTGGACGCGACTGCTGCCTGCAGAAATTTATCTGTAGTAGCAGTTGTTTCCCTCCATGGATCTAACTCTAGCTTAACATCAGACGGAGTTTTGTCATATGCAAAGCAGAAATGAGCTAGAAAACTAAAAAATATTGTTTTTCAAACTAACCGTTTCTCCTTCATTCTTCCACAATCAATAACAAACACACAATCGTCGATAGTGACTGAAGTTTCTGCAATATTAGTTGAGAGGACAATCTTCCGAGCTCCAGGCTTAGGTTTCTTGAATACCAACGATTGTTCTTCGCTGGATAAGGTTGAATGTAACGGTACCAGTACATAGTTGCCAGTCCTAAAAAAAATACATTCCAAATCGAAACACCAAAGTTTTACTATAACAATCGCTGCCTACCATAAATCTCGAATGTGGTCCATGAACGGAAACAACTGCTACTACAAATAAATTTCTACATGCAGAATTCGCCTTCGCTATGCCGGCTTGAGGAGACGAGTGTGCCTGCTACAGTATGACAGTGCACACTCCTCTCGTTATACGCGACAAGGTCACTTCACGGGTGTTACATTCGAAAGTGGTGGTACTATTGGGCTAATAACCATCATCAGTCTGCCTACCACTCTTTAATAGTGCTTATAGGCACTGAGCGACCGAAGTACATGTAACATAGTTCCATTGGTACCGGTCAGAACTCAGCGATCTTACCTTTAAACCACAGCGGCTCTTTTAAATTTTAAATTAACTAAACAATGTTTGTATGTATGTATGTGTGTGTAAATGGGAAGAAAGAACTCACTTTGGACTAAAAGTGTGACTATCACAAAGCATGTCGTAAAGTGACATAATCTCAGCAATTCCTGGCAAAAATACTAATATAGCACCGGTTTTCGGCCATCCGTGGTCACCATCGACAATATATTTTAAAGAATGTTCTATTAGTTCTAAATTGATCTGTAAATAAGTTAACATAATATTAAGAATCAAATTTTTTAAATATTTTTGTTTTGAATTATATATAACCTGCAAAATATGATAATATATGAACTTAATTACACAATTCCTAGGGGACGGTGCTCGTCAAGTCAGGTTTCTCCCACCCAAATACCTGTTTCTCTCACTATAAAGCAAGTTGTGAGAGAACAATGACCAAAACAATGGTCCATCAATCTGACATACAATGTTTTTACACCAGCGTCATTTAAATATTTTGCTAAAAATTTGAGAAATTAAATCTTGTTTACATTTAATTTTTTATTTAATCATGGTTATTAATTGGTTACAAATGATATTTTAATTAGAAAGCCCTGTGTTTTCTCAACCCACTTACGTAAAAACACCTGTGAAAATAATTGTAACCACATTTTTTAGTGTAAAAACAGAGAAAATATGATAATTTTTAAAAATTGCTATTTTACAATAAAAAATAACACATTAAATTATATTGTAAATGTAGATATTCTGTAAAATACTGAAATCTGTAAAATACAGTTGATACCACTACTTCCGAGACAACCTGTATAAATATAGTAATAAAAATTTACCTTTTCAGTGTCCATCATATATAAATTTTTGCATGTCAATTTACTACAATTTGAATATCTCGCTAACGTTTGACCTATTGTTAAATTCTCATCGCGTATTGAATTTTTGGGTGCCAAAGCTGAATCTGCTTTCAAATCGCACGTTTCTAATTCCACTTCTATATCGATTTTCTTTTCTCCTTTAAATTTAATATTGATATAAAATTATTATGAATTATGTGAGCTAGACCTCCACCAAGTAGGCAAAAGCTGCGTGTTATGGTTGGGGTCATTACAGGACACCTGGCTCTAAACAGGCACTACTACAATATAAATGTTACAGACAGCCCTCCGTGCAGAGGATGTCTGGAACAGGAGGAAACGGTGCAACACGTGCTTCTGGAATGCAGCAGCGTTGAGGCACCGAGAAGGCAATTCCTGAGGACAGCGTCAACACTCCCTGAGGCGTGCCGGAACGTCGATGGCGTACTGGCCCTCATGCAGGAGATAGGATGGCTTGTGACCATAGTGGGTCTGCGTGCGGAAACCAGCCCGGAAAATCAAGAATCAAGAAAAGGGCAATGAGCAGGCTAAGTGGAACTGAGTAATATAGTTTGAACTCGTTCAGTCCGCTCAGCTCTCTTACAATGGAGTCATTACGGAGACCGCTCCGCTCGCAGCGGAAGGCGGGCATAAGAATGCGGAGCGAAGTGGGTTGTGGATAGAAAAGGAGGGAGGCCTTTATCCAGCAACGGAACATTCAATTTGCTTTAATAATAATTCTATATTTTCGGTCTTTGTGAAGCAGTTGTTAATGCAGAGTTCCAGAGTTCAATTCCCAGTCGAAAAAAATGTTTAATCATAATATTGATTAACAATATTATTTTTTATACTAAAATATTTGTTTTAGGTTAGTATTATTTTTCTGATACCCACAGGGTATACTAGTTTGGGGTCAGTTGTATTTATTTATGATTTTATACTATTTAATACTAGTTAAGTTACCCCCCAGCCTACATATTATTATAATTTTTTTTATTGTAGTTCGGCATGTAACAACACTCCGCCTGATATAAAGCTAGAGTGTGGTCCATGAACAGAAACAACTGCTACTACAGAGAGAAACCAGTGCAGGTAGCAGTCGCTTCCACTATGCCAGCTTTATGAAACGAGCATGTACCATCTAGATTCACCGTGCACACGCCTCTCGTTATACCTGGCTACTATCAAACTATTCCCGAAACGCGACAAGGTCACTTTACGGGTGTTACATTCGAAAGTTGTAGTACTACCCCAGGAAGGCAGACTGGACAAATAACCATCACCAGTCTGCCTACCACTCTTTAATAGTACCTATAGATCGTGATATATCGATCGTGAGTTCACGTGTCTTACCGCTAGACCACGGCCGCTCATTATTTTAATTTTTTTTAAATAATTTTAATGCAATTAAATACCTTTTTTAACTTTCTTTGCGTACGGTCCATTCTCTTCTAACACATAGTGAGTTTTATCCATAATATTTTCCAAAAATAATTGCTCTACAGGGAAAGTTCTGCCTGAAATTCAAAAATACAGTATTCAGTTAGTGTTAACATCAGGAGATGCCCGGCAACTATTGAAAAAAAAAAAACTTACCAGGTATTTCCAAAACAGGTATATCACCAAAATAATCAGAAAATAAATTAGCATTCAAAGTCGCACTCATCAATATCACAGTCAAGTCTTTTCTTACTTTAATTAAATCTCTTAATATTAATAATAGGAAATCACTCTCTTCCGATCTCTCATGGACTTCATCTACTATAACATGAGTGACAGACTTCAATTCTGGATCATATTCTAAGCGCCGCAACAATATACCAGTGGTACAAAATGTCAATCTGGTTTTTGACGATATTTTACTTTCTAAACGTATCTGTAATAATAATTCAGAGTGGTAGGCTGTTGATGGTTATTTGTCCAGTCTGCCGTCCTGGGGTAGTACCGCCGCTTTCGAATGTAACACCCGTGAAGTGACTTTGTCGCGTTTCGGGAATAGTTTGAAAGTAGCCAGGTATAACGAGAGGAGTGTGCACTGTCAATGTAAGATGGCACATGCTCGTCTCCTCAAGCCGGCATAGTAGAGGCGACTGCTACCCGCACAGGTTTCTCTGTAGTAGCAGTTGTTTCCATTCATTTGCTTTACATCAGGCGGAGTGTTGTCACATGCCGAGCTACAATAAAAAAAAAAGGGCGCCTCTGCTACGCTGATGAATGTACAGCATCCAGGTTGACAGTGTATATTTATGGATGACAATTAGTTATTTTTTTCAGAATTTTTTTTTATTAATTATTATATGCACCGGCTTTCTATCTTAGTTGGGTAGTGCTTGACAATGAGTGATTTTTTTATTTCATTATACTCCTCTCGTTAGACCAGACCACTTCAGAGCTGACCCCTAAACGCGACCAAGTCAGTTGAAAAGGCACCACAGTCTACTACTACTACTCTTAAATCTAATGACATGATGGTCTTAAGGCAGGACCAGTTGAGCATCTCTCACCTGATAACCGACAATCTGTCCTGTCCTCTCAACTCTTTCATCAGCAACTCTATCTGCTACTCCAATGGCAGATATCCTCCGAGGTTGTGTACAAATAATATCTACATGTTTCTTTGAATTATTTTTACTGAATTTATCGAACCAATCATCTAAAATATATTGAGGCACTTGGGTACTTTTCCCACAACCCGTTTCACCGCTAATTACTATGACCTGAAATTGCACAAGTACATTTTTTGTTAATGCACTAGTCTGACAGTAGGTCCCAGATTCGACAACAGGGGGCCTACTATGATATTGATCATACATAACAAAATTGAGTTACTTAGAATGAATTCCTGTAAAGATTTAAATGTCAAAACACTATGTAGAAGATTTGGTTGATGTCAAAACTTCATTTCCAGTCCCCCAAGGCTTAGACAAACATATTTTGAAGCCTAGGTGTAGTTTTTACTTTGTATTTTCGATTAAGTAAAATAAAATGCAATGCAGTAGCAATGATTTACAAATGCAAAATGCAAATTTTAAAATGTTATCTAGCTATGATAATTACAAGTATTCTGTAAAACTTAAATGAATAATTTCAGTAATAAATATATAAAAAATCTCACCTGGGATTTTTCAATACTATTTAGTATTTCATTCTTCTTCTGCCAAGCTGGTAATTTTCTTCTACCAGCCATCATTTTACTATAAATTTCATTGCCAGTTTTATCTTGAAATCGTTTAGCAATTTCTTTATTTTCCCTAATCATTCTATCTAAATCTACATTTTCTCTAACACTTCTACTAGCACCTTTTTTATAATGACTAGACAAATGTTCTTTAACCACATTATTCTCCGTTAACTCAGGAAATAAATTTTCCCAAGGCTCCGGAAACTTCCCTTTAAAATTATTAACATAATTCACAATTTCATCTTCATTACTTAACAATTCAACTAAAGAATATATGCACGGTGTTCCTATTTCAGCTAAATTTTTCGCCTCCACTACTAATCTCGCTGTTACTTTAAAATAAATATCATCTGGTATTGTACTAGCATCTCCGAGCGGTTTAAAAAATAATATTGGTATTTGAAAAGGATAACTTGTATCTTCCGGAAATCTAATCTCTAATTCAAATTGAGTAACAGCTCCATATGAATTCGACAAATGATCCAATGCTTTAGCTTCTTTTACGTCATCTGGACGCTCATGTAAATATCTACATTTATCACCAAAACGACAAGGACCTTTAATAAACAGATTACAAACATCCTTTTTCTTAGTTTTATAATTATTAAACCTATTATTATAGTTTACGTTCTCTTTTTGTTTGACTTCAACTTTTTTTCCATAATGCTCGTTCAAATAATCTAATTTAATAGTTATAGTCCATAAATGTTTGTCCTTAACTTTAAAATCATTATCATAGATTGATTCTAAAACAGTTTGTTCATCATTTCTCATTTCTATTAATTCATTTGAAGGCGGTACTTCTGGAGGGATAGCCGAAGGATCAATTTTATAATATTTATAGAAGAGACACTCTAATGATTTCTCTATATTTTCAGCTGATTTATCAAAGACATCTACACAATGTGGTTTATGAAATTTATATCTGAAAAAGAGATATTATGATGATGAACACAAACATTTGATGTTACAGTACCCAGAGCTGGTCCCAAGACTGGGTTTTGAGTATTTTGTTCATAAATGAGATGATTTTTGAATTATTTTTAAGGGCAGGCATGTGACAACACTCTGCCTGATGTAAAGCTAGAGTGTGGTCCTTAAATGGAAACAACTGCTAATACGGAAAAATCTGTACAGGCAGCAGTCGCCTCCACTATACCGGCTTGAAGAGACGAGCATGTACCATTCAGATTGACAACGCACACTCCTCTCGTTATACCCGGCTACTTTCAAACTATTCCCAAAACGTGACAATACCACTTCACGGGCGTTACATTCGAAAGTGGTGATACTACCCCAGGATGGCAGACTGGACTAATAACCATCATCAGTCTGTCTACCACTCTTTAATTAATTTAGGGTGTTTCTAGGTTGTATTTATTAAAATTAACCTTTCTAATTTCGCCACAGCAAATGCCCGAAGTCTTGTCCCAGAAGATTGTCCACCTGGCTTCTCTATGACTGAGTAGTCGCAGCCTCCTTGAACAACAAGATTACCTCGTTCCATCCAATGTCTATCACCCAAATTAGAACCTTTATCCTGTCAAATATAAGTTTGAATTCAAGTTAAGGCTTTTTATTTTTAATTTTCCACTTACAAAATTAATATAGCTTTTATTTTACAATACAATTGTCACACCTTTTTCTATTTTATTCTTGATAAATATACGATAAATATATAAAAAATATTTTGATAATTATTATAGATATCCGATGTTTATAAACCCTGGTTACTATAATTATAACCCAAATTATAAACCTAAGATAAATTAATTTATTGAATAAAATTTAAAAAGGACTTATCTATATACCCACAACATATCTATTCTAACCTTATCAGTATACAATTTTAGACATTATTTCACAATATTATTTAATCACAATTGTTTAGAATAATATTTAATAAATTACCCATTCTCTTAAAATATTTTGGTTTGTTTACAAATTAATACCTACTTTATTTCATAGAGTTCAAATATGTTAATGTTTATAGAAGATATTGTGTATTCAAAGTTCATGTATTAGATTGCCAGGGGAATACCCTATTGCCACTTATCATATTACATCTAGTGTTCCATTATTTTATTAGGCCACTCTGGCTACTCTCACATGTTACCTTATATGTATCAGCACTTTTCATTCTATAATTAGGCCCATGGATAAACTTCAAAGTGTCCAAAATTAATTTTTGGGACTGGGCATTGAGTCGAATGGTCTGCATCTCAACCTTAAGTTTAGGATTCGGCTTCTCCTCTTTCGCCTCATTTTTAGGTAATCTGTAATTATAATAGTATTAAACAACTATTATTCTCCAAAATATATATCACAAATTAATCAGTAATCATATGTAAATTAAATAATATTATGAAATATTCACCGAATACGAGGGTCCGCTGGTTCTCTAAAAAAGATGTCCTCGGCTAGTTTTTTACTCGCGGAATCCATGTGGAAAGAAACTAGATCACAATTTGATTTAAAAATTTCGTAATTTATGTGATCGCCACGGGAGGAGACTAAAATATATTAATATTTCCGAAAGGCAAAACATACGGTCCCGCAAGGCGATGACAGACCGTGACAGATGTCACTGTGACAGTGACACTATTGACAGTACTTTTTAAAAATCTTGTTTCATTATAATCAAAGGAATTAATATTATGGAGCCTAACGTCTTCAGAGGGGCTATTCCGGACGCAGCCTTCGAGTTGCCGTGACAGCTCGATAGTCGATAGTCGTTAGTCGTTAGCTCGGTATTCCGGACAGCGGAGTCACCGTGACGACTAGCTAACGGCGACTCGTGAGGAACGAAATGACCGAAAGACCGATGCAACCACAGAATAATGTCCGCAGACAAGACAATCGATTAATTTCCATCAAGTTCGTTCAAAAACTAATAAGAATTAGCTTAAAATGGCGACTTAAAGTGTGAAAAATGTAAATACATGCTTGGACCTTATAAGCACTGTAAAATAAATGCTTTATGATATAAAGTATAATTTATATATTCAGACAATTTTTACGCATAATACTTTTAATCTATGTTTTGAACGTTCATAATGGATTCTTGTCAAATCCATATGTTTATCGTTTATTAGTTTCTCGTGAGAGTATTGTGTTCATGCGTATAGTATCTCAATAATATAGTGTTCTCTCGTTTTAAAACAAAGAGGCGAACCTCAGTAATTTTGAAGTCTTGGTGAGCTTTCCGGAAAGTAAGTAGATAGACGTATAAAGTATCGTATTGACTATTAGTTATTAAGAAGCATGAAATGTATGTTCGTTTTGTTTTTAGGAAGGGGGACATATCCAAAGAAGGGTGACACAGTCCAGGGTCGCTGGGCTATGGTGTTAAAAGTATTGGAAGAATTTGAAACCTTGATGGCGCGTGCGTTTGACAATGTGTTAAGGTGGCGCAAAGTTGAAGAAACGATTCAATTCTTTCTTTTATATGCATGCTGGTACGTGTCTAGATAAGAATTGTGAACTTGTTTTATTAAAATAGCTTTTATCTATAAGTTAAAGTTTTTTTTACGTTTATTAATGTTTAGGGTATGATGGGGCTGGTGTAACCGAACTGAGTTAAAAGTCCCTAAATAACTTCTTATTATACGTAATTATTATTTTTATTATTATATAATTACTTTTTAATATTACTTCTTGCTCTGACAATACGAGCAAGTTGGGTTACTGAACAAACTTATACACTTAATAATTATTAAATGTTATTTATTATAACAACCTTATAATACTCATTATAAAAAAAAAAGTTGGTCAAATTATAAAAACATAATTGTAACAGAATGTCGAAAAAAATATTAATAAAATATTTTTTAATTTTTTAACATGTAATTTTCCATTGCACAGGACATGATTACTTCAATTCTGCTATGCCGGAGTATGTTAAGGACTAATCTCACAAACACCATCATCATCACTACCAGCGCAATCGCCGCCACAAACACCACCTTTACCACCACCGACTCATTAAGTTGGTGACTATTTGAAAATGTGCTTTTAGACTCTCAACTGTGGAGCGACATATGTGCATGTATGCATACTCACCGACCTCACAAACAAAGAACGAAATAATGGAAAATAAGAATATTCCTAACTTTGTGATTGTAATATGTAAAAAAAATAATAAAACAATTGAAATTATAAAAATAGCTTTTATTTGATTCTTATTAATTACCAAAATTTTTTTTTTATTGTAGCTCGGCATGTGACAACATTCCGCCTGATGTAAAGCTAGAGTGCGGTCCATGAATGGAAACAACCGCGATTACAGATAAATCTCTACAGGCAGCAGTCACCTCCACTATGCCGGCTTGAAGAGACGAGCATGCACCATCCAGATTGACAGTGCACACTCCTCTCATTCTACCTGGCTACTTTCAAACTATTCCCGAAACGCGACATTTGGATATTTAAGAAGTAGAAATGCTTTCTGGAATAAACCAGGCTCTAGATTTTTCTTCAGTGAGAAAATATTAAAGTGTGACCTTTCAACGCATCACACAACTCCAGGGATCCCGTACTCTATCTAAAAGAAATTATATAATTTTATTCGAAATTGTTATAATAAAATGTATTTTCTTTTTCCCATTGGTGAAAATATCAATTTACGCTATGACAGCATAATTTCTTTTAAAATTTAATAATTCAAATTCTGACTGGTACCAATGTAACTTTATTATATGTACTTTGGTCACTAAGCCTATAGGCACTATTAAGTAGTGGTAGGCAGACTGATGATTGTTAGCTTAGTCTGCCACCCTGGGATAGTATCACCACTTTGTAACACCCGTGAAGTGACCTTGTCACATTTCAGGAGCAGTTTGAAAGTAGCCAGGTATAGCGAGAGGAGTGCGCACTGTCACTCTAGATGGTACATACTCTTCTCCTCAGGCCGGCATAGCAGAGGCAACCGCTACCCATAGAGATTTCTCTATAGTAGCAGTTGTTTCTACTCATGGACCGCACTCTAGCTTTACATCAAGCAATGTTGTCATATGCCAAACTACAATAAAATAAAAAATGTACTCATACTCAGGCCTCTGTATCTGTATACATACTTATGTTTAATAACATGTCTCTCAGCTGGTTTGATGAAAGTATCGTGCAATGTTATTTTTGCATCAGTCAGTTCCTGTATGTATTTGCTCACTGTAAGCTGTGCTAAATGTTGGTATGAGCCTGTGACATACAATGATAATGTACACAAAACCTGTAACAATTGTACATGATTATTAATTAAAGTATGTTACAGTGCTAGCAACAAATTATTCTTATCCTCACTTTAGGTTCAAAGCTCATCCGCTTGCTTGATATCAAAGCAGTTTTGTCCTTTAGTTGGCTGCACAGATAGTTAAAAAGCCTCTCTGTTGAGAAGGTAACGTTTCTGAAATTCCATTTCGGTTACCTCCATTGACTTCCACTTTCACTTCATGGACGCTTTTATGTATAATTTCACTAAAAATATAAAATGATCACAAATTGCTTCCTCGTTTAATAAAAGAATAAGCATTTCAAGAAATAACCACCTACTTTAGCCTCATTTCGTCCTGGGAAACACACTTGACGCTAGATAATAATCGCTTCTCTTCTTCGCATTATTTAATCAATCAAATTACAAACTATAACTCAAAGAAGGTGAAGTTTAATATACATATCTAAGATATTACACAAAATTAATTACTAAAGGCACAATTTCGATTTTTTTCTACACTTCCGCTCGAACTCACTGGCCGTCTCACCTACTTTTTCTCCGTGACACGCAACTCGAAGGCTGGCTTTCGAGTTACTCACTTGAACTGTCAAAACTCGTGTCCGGAATACCGGGAGTAAACATTTTCTTAGAAAGATTCATTCGTTTGTCGGTCAAAAACGGATACTCGAATGCTAGCCTTCGAACCGGAAACGAAAGGTAACGCCCATCGTGTCTCGTCCAATCACATTGCAAATAGCGCCGGAAGGAAACCAGAGAGGCGCCGTGATTCACGGTGAGCTCGCGTCCGGAATAGCCCCACAGCAGTGGCGTTTTTATTTTGACAATCAAGGTAATAAGTACTCCATTATTGTAAAGCAATCCTATTGGTAAAGACTTTCATCTTTTTTATTTGCATTAAACATTGCCTAGTCTTCACTTTTTTCTTTATTTATTTTCAATAAAATGGTAGCCATAATGACTTTCAACTGAGTTTAGGAGGGAAAATGAAAACGAACCTAATCTAATAACTTATTTGACTAATTATCCACGAATTTAAATAGGTGAGAGGTATGATTATGTACTGACAAACTTTAAACAAAGTTAAATGCATGGCTATTTATGAATTGTTCAATTATTACAGTTATTAATATTTACTACCCGCGTTAACATTATTTTATAATGTTCAATGTTTTTTGTTTCTTTTGAGTATAAGTTAAGTCTCATAAGTTAAAAAATTAAATTTTCTTTCTATTCGCCCTTTTGTCACACATTCCATTCGTTTACAATAAAGAAAGTTGCGATTTTGTTTGATTTTTTTTAATATGTGCATATTAAAATATTGCTACCTAGTCAGGTCGGTACTAATCCTTTTAAGATTAAGGATTTTAGTTAATACTATAATCCGACAGCTTCAGATTTATCTGTATTAACATGTGACGTCGGTGCAAATATTTGTTACATGGTTTACGACAATTTTCATGTTTTAAAGCTACTATCTATATCTTAAAAAAAGGTTCATAGTATAAAGATTTATCCTCGAAATCCTAAAGTCGTTGGATCGATGTTGTATTTTAGTAATATCTATTTTAAACCTACAAAGAGTGGTCTAGCGGTAAGACGCGTGAACTCTCGATTGATGAGACCCGTGTTCGAACCTCGATAATTCTCACCGGTACCAATGTAACTTTGTTATATGTACTTTGGTCGCTCACTATTAAGAGTGGTAGGCAGACTGATGATGGTTATTAACCCAGTCTGCCGTCCTGGGGTAGTACCACCACTTTCGAATGTAACACCCGTGTTACAAGTACCCGTGCTACGAAAGTAGCCAGGTATAGCACTGAGAGGAGTGTGCACTGTTGGTGCATACTCGTCTCCTCGGGTCGGAATAGCGGAGGTGACTGCTGCCCGTAGATATTTCTCTGTAGTAGCAATAGTTTCCGTTCATGGACCGTACTCTAGCTTTGCATCAGGCGGAGTGTTGTCATATGCCGAGCTACAATAAAAAAAAACCTAATTTTAGTATTTAGTATAATTAATGAAAAAATTGCGCAGAATATTACGGCACAGTGCGGTCACACATCATTTGAATAAATAACCCCCCTATTGCGCTAATTATTGCATTTGATAATAAAGTAAAACATCATTATGAATCTACTGTCTTGACATTCGGTTAGTTTTAATTCGCACATTGAAATACATAAAAGAAATATATATATTTACACAAACTAGGACAACCTGTGTCTTGGGGAACAGTTTACTTTGCAAAATTGTCACTAATAACTTATTTTTATAGTACAAAACGGTTTAAATTCTAATCATGTATTGTGTGTATTATTATTATATATTTTTATAATTAGCGTGTCATATGACTGCTCTCCCCTGATGTTAAAATCGAGTGAAGTTCAGTGCCATTCATAAGCGAATGTGACAGTTAGGAGACCTAATTTCAATAGTCAGAAGACGTAATTTTTTTTTTAATTCTTCTTATATGGGTTATCGTAACTAATTACAGAAGCATCTCGACATAGACGCGTAAAATTAATATATAAATTACATAAAAGAAAATACTGCAACACACGACGTCTTGGTGGGTAATAGACATTAACTTCTTTGATTATGTTTATTATTCAATTAGGCGAGTTAGTACTGAGGGAAAGCGTGAAATTGTTAATGAATTAAAGCTATAGGAAAGATATACTATCATTAACTTATTTGACAAAAAGTAGCCCATAGAAGGTCGTCTTAAGTTTCCGCGATCGATTTAATTTGTTAGCAATTCCGTGTCAATGCATGTATATACGCTTATTTACATATAAATAAGAATTTATTATATTGTTTGAGTACTTTAGTAAGATGATAAATTTTAATCCGGTCATTCATGATCTAAACTTAGATATTTTATAGTACTTTGTACTGTCACGTGGATAAGTTAGAAAATTTTAGGTATAGTTTCAAACTCTGTAGAATAAAGAAATGGACGAAAAAAGGCGTACAACTTAGGAAAATTCTAAAATAAAATCTCGAAAAATATACCCTTTGCTTAAAGCGTGAATTAAAAACCGCTTCTATTAGACTAATATGTAGTAAATTATAATTAATTCAATAATGCAATATCACCACAATATAGATGAGAAACTTCGTGCTGTCATTTTAATACATTTCAGTCTCTAACTCTACGCTTGTTCTACCTACACTATTTGTGTCAAATTATAAAGACATCTCAGAGCTATAATTAATGTGTATCTTTTCTTAAATAATAAAGTCACATATTAATATCCTTATCCACTGATATAATCTAGTACATGCTAAAATCACATTTTAAATTATTCAAGGCTATAACAGAAGACTTCACTATCAGCGAGAATGATGTAATAGCATCATAGAACCATTATCAAACGCAGAATCCATTATAATCCCAGGTCATAAACGAAAATCTTTCCCCTTTTCGCCTAGCTTTATCTTCAGTGCGTCAGTCACCATGCTAGCCATGACGGTTATAACCTTAACTTATTATCCTTTACGATGAGTTAATACTAGTTGTCGCCGTTCAAACATATAGTACTAGCTGGCATATAAAAAAAGGATGAAATCGCAGGCGGCGCACGATTCGCGTATTCTCTTGCGCGGCGTCCGCTAGCCGGGAGACGTCCGTCGCTCGATCTCTCATCGATCGGTCGCGCCGATCGCCCAATAGGGAAGTGTCATTCGTCAACTGTGCTTCTTCATAACGATACGATCCAGTAATAAAGTGTAACAGTGAACTCATTTTACTTAGGAAGTGGCGGTTATATTATTTTTCAATGTATACTTGGAAACAATGTTTGGTGGAATCGCAATACTTAATAATCATTTAAGACTGAAGGCGTTATCTTTGAACAGATTCACGGACACTCTGGAAAAGTTGCGTTTCCTAATGTTACAATTGGTAATTCCCTTACAGGAAACGTGATGTATGCGAATTATTAGAATTTTACTTTTTATGAAGGACTATTGGACAAAATTGTTCGAAGTGATTGAAAACTTTGTGGTTTTCCCGCTAAGGGCTGTGATAAAAGTTAATAAACTTTCAATAGGACGAGTTAAATTTAAAGCTAGTCAAGATGATGTCCAAAAAGCAATTGGCTTGCATGCTCACGCTCCATCTCATTTATCTACTTCTCGGGGCTAGTATATTTTATCATATCGAAGGCCCTAAAGAAATGAATGAACGCGCTGAAAAGAAATTGGAACGGCTTGAAATTCAAAGTAAGTTAAGTGTTAGAAAAACAATTGCTACTGTCCTTTATCATCTGATAAGCTGATCCTACTTAGTTCACGGTTTACAACCACTTATTAACACTCGTGTTATACACACTTGTAATGCATTTATTACTAGATATTGATTTACGTTCGGAAAATAAAGAAAAATTTTTTTTTTTCTCGTCATGCTGTGACCACAGTCATTCAATTGCTAACTCAAAGAAATGTCAGCAAGCAACAGTCGCCTCTGCTATGCTGGTTTGAGGATACGAATGTAATGTTCTCTCGTTATATCTACTTCCAAACTGATCCAGAAACGCGACTGTAATTCTGGAAAATTTATTACAGTTTGTATAGCTTGTAGAGACATGTACCTAGTACCTATTAGGTTAGTATAGATACACGTTTATTATAATTTACATATAAATATGGTTGGAGTATAAACCTTCCAATAAAACATGCAATAATCATCCTAATATTGACATCTAATCATTATTTTAGCGTCTCTACTTCTTTTTAAAAAAAGTCGTCTCTATTCCTTTTTTCAATCAAGTCAATTTAATACCTACCTATTATTTCATTACTCAAACAATATAAATCTTAATTAAAGAGAGAGACAATGTAACAGGCAAAGTCAAAATGACTTTTTCAAATTATTAAATACATTAAAATATTTTTGTTAAAATATAGATCATTTAAATGGAACATCGTAATAAGAAAAAAGCTGAAAAAAAAAGAAAATCCCTACTTTATTCTTATATTATATGTAATTAGTCTATAAAAGTATTTATTTAAATCAATTAAAATAACTTTGATTAGTTCGTAGTAAATTCCGAACGCGACCTTCGATGAGAGCTCTTGACTAATAGTCGATGGAGTAGGCCCATTGTATGTCTAGTCTATTTTTCCATGAGAACTGATAAAAAAACACAACGTATAAACAATTAAAATACTAATAAATGCAGTAGCATTGCACTTACGTCGAACGTTCAATAACTATTGTTTCTTTATTTCATTTTATATCAATTTCATTCTACGTACTTAAAGATAAGTTTTCGCAGTAATTGATAATATTAGAAATATTCTTGTTTTATTATTTAAAAAAACCTTTAATTTTATTCCTTATGTAATAAATTATTGTGCTAAAAGCTTAAACCGATAGTTTAACGCACCACAGTAGATTAAAAATTTTGTTTGTGCCTAAGATATTTGAAAATATAAAAAGTTATAGAAAATTATCTATTGAAAAAAAGTATCAACATAGAACACAAACAAAAAGATTCGGACATTCCTTCTTTGTTGTTTCACTAAACTGTGGGATAACTTTTTCAATGACGTCTTTCCTCTTTCCAACCTGGGGTCAACCACGGTGTGAAGAGGTATCTAATTATATGGCAGTAGTCGCCTTCGCTTAAGTACTGAGATACTTCCTTCTTTCTTCCTTAAAACATCAGGCGGATTGCGGTTATATGACTCTACCGTATATCCGAAATAATACAAATTGAGCATTTAATTAGCTTTACGATTCAAGTACATTTCTTTGTATAACTAAAAATCGCCAACCAAACTCTATTCACAAGAACTACTGTTAATATAAAATCATACCGTTTTATGACATAAACTATAAAGTTTAAAAAATACGGCATAAATGTGTCTAATAATTAGTATTTTATGAACATTCATAATGTGTTTGTTTACATATAATTTGAACTAAACATTTCAACGATGTTTAATTTTCTAACATTTTCATTGCCTGAAATTTTATGTCTCTGACGGTTTATTTTTCTTACGAAGTGAACATTTTCTTAAGAAAATAATTTTGCTTTTTAATTGAGCGGTTTATAGATATTTCTTGTCTACTTAAAAATGTTTAAAAATATTATTTTACATATTTGAATTGCAATTTGCACCGACGAAATAAAAATAGAAATTATATTTTAAAGTGTAGATATTTTTTATGTGCGCTTTTTATTTATAGGTATTTTTATTAGGTATACAGGAAATATTATATATTATAATGTTTATGAACAATAAATAAAAATAATGGAAAATTGTGAAATCAATATTATTAATATAAACAAAACTAAAAAACAAAATTAAAAACAAAAGTAATTTTTAACTATTCAATTACACTTTAATAAACAATAGTATTCTACAAATGTGTCAAAATTGACTCATTATAATAAATAACCATTTATGATCATAGTTATTCTGAGAATATCTTTGTTGAAATATTTTTTAAAGGATTTTATTAAATTTAATGATCACACCGCGTAAAGAGAATTGTGATTTTTTGCTGTAGAAACAATATTTTGCACAAAGAAGTTGCATAATTTTCAGATTTCATTGAATCAATTCTGTATTAGCATTCGAATCACAACAATTATAGAAGCGTTCAGTATGACAGCTTTAAGAACCGGCAATTCAATTCTTCCTGAATTATACGACGACTTTAATCTGCAATCCTTCTAAATGACTTAAGTCGCTTTTTCAGTGCGAGGCGACCGCTGCCTGTAGATATTTATTTATCAGTTGTTTCCATTGACATATGCCGAGCTACAATAGTAAAAAAAATCTTTTAACGTTAACGTCATCAAATAAAAAATATTTCAACAGCACTACAGTGCTATCAGTAAGACGCCCTTAGTTTGCCACTGATTCAAGTCAGAATTGAGTTGCCGCTTTAAGCATTCCATTGTGCAGATAACTGCAGCTAATCGTTTGTGTATGTAAGGATGCATTACCACGATACAAGATTAATACACAAATTAATATAGTATTTACTATAATTTATGTTTATTATTTTTAGAAAAAAAAACTCCATCCGCTGCAATTCTATCGGACGATTCTTTAGTAGTATGACAAAAACGTGACTGTCGTGTTAACACATAAATTAACGACTACTACGTGGCAAAAGATATAATACACACACTGAATATATTTTAAGAATAAGAATGCTTTCATAATATCAATTTTTTTGGAATTACAACTGAATTTATTCACTTTTTCTGAAAAGAAATGTAGCGTTAAAATGAAGGTCATGAGAAAAGTTTAAATAATATATACTGAAAGGCGCTGGAATTATAACCAGATGTAGTTATAAACTCAATGGGATGTCCATCGGCTCATTTTTTTATAGTGTCTCGGTAACACACTGCGCCTAATGTTAATGGTGTTTCAGTAAAGATTCTATCACTTTACTGAAGCTATTTTTGACATGACTGGGACGGGACCCGTGATGCACAATAATATTTCACACTGGCAAATTGTTATTATGCCATAAAAAGAAGAAAAATATGAAGTATACTACTAGCTAGTACCACTATGCTAAATTACAATAGTTAGTACTTTTATAAAAAGTAGAAGAAGGAATGTAGAAAATCCTTCTTTCCTTAAACTTATTGAAAAAAACATTCTCGAATTATCTAGAAAATACATGGTAAAATGTATTATTAACATGCATATCCCGTGTAAGGAAGCGAAGAGGAAAATGTTGACATATTATGAGGACATGACACTTTGCCTATTGTTTTATGTAGGTACTCCTTGTAAATCGACCAGTTCAATTGAATTATTAATGTAGAATACAGCTGATTAATCTTTCTTTTATATTTTATTAAGAAATATTATTTTATACGTACCTAGATACATTTTTTTAAATATCAATTCAGATTCAACATTTTGGCATACAAGGCAAAAAAGCTCATTTAAATAGACTGGGAAATGAAGGAGCCGACGTCCAGGTTGGTCTACACACTGGATGGTGTAGTGAGCTAATCGTATTTCAGGATCGGCAATAAATAGTTTGAATTACAACTAACTAAATTATATTTCTCTGACAATCCTGTTGTGTGCAACAAGATGTACTCGAAACAAATCCAAAACCTTTAGAGTTATATATAAAAAGTTTGAGAGCTGATTAGGCCGAGTATAGAGAATTGAGGGCCTGATAAGCCTGCCTGATTTAGAAGCCGAATATAACGAGAGGAGTGTCTACAGTGAATAGTCGTCTAATTGAACCGTTTATGTCCACGACAGTAGGACGATAGTAGCTGTTGTTTCCATCCATGGACTGCATAGCTTAACATCAGGCGGTTGTTATGTGCTAAACTACTATTAAAAAAAGATTTAAATATGCCGGCATAGTGGAGGCTACTGCTGCCTGTAGAGATTTCTCTGTAAGTAACATTTGTATCCATTCATGGACCGCACTCTAGCTTTACATCAGGCGGAGTGTTGTCACATGCCGAGCTACAATAAAAAAAACTTTACCAAGTGTTAATGTAGGAATTTTACAAAGGAAAATGCATGAAATAAAATAATATATTAGAAATATTTGTTACTTACAATCGAAAAAAGAGATCGTCAACATGTGATCGTAAGACCTCTAATTAAGAACTAATTTGCGTATCACGACATAGTATTTGTGACGAGGACGTTAATATTGACATACGACTATAACCGGGAGTGTTACCGACCATAATATTTCTTTGAATCACGATTAAGAGAAGAAAATTTAATTATTATTATTTTTATATGTTTTCAAATAAAATCACTCAAGCATAAAGCAAGTTTAAATAATTTAAAAAAAAAAGTCGATATGCAAACTACAAAAACTGATTTTCTCAACTTTTAAACAATGTAATTATTTAAACAATGTAGCAAATTAGTCAATAAAAAATGTGGCTTTTTCCAACTAGTTCTACACGTAGTTCTACATGTAGAATTAGTTGGAAAAATAATTCCATCGAATTCTACACGATTTTCACTTATGGCTGACAAAGGATTTTTATTTAAATTGCGCTTTATAAATTTATTAACTTTATTTAATTATTTTAAATTATAAATATTTACTTTTTATTTCTGAATTAAAATTCAGTTTATTTTTTCTGTTATTAATTATAAACAGTATCCAGGCTATTATAATTGACTTGTATGTAATTTAATTGTTTCTTGTGGCAATCTTCTCGTTATATGCTTTTCCAAAAATATGATAGAATCTGTCGATGGCCAAGTGCGTGCTAAGCCCATGCTAACTGATGAACAAGAAGACTATACAAACGTACAATATATAACGCCTAGATACGAAATGAATACATACTTTTTTTATAAATTCATAGAAAAGTTAACAAATATTTATTTCGATCAGGAATTGAACTTAGGACCTCCTCAAGTGACCACCACAGATGCTAACAATATGTGTTGCTAAAATTAACAATTCCTAAAATTACTGCTAATGCAAAGAAATGTTTTATTGTAAACACTGAAAACAATAACTGAAGTCAAAACATGTCTATTAAAATGCAATTATTCCCTGAAATTTTGTTTCATGATATTTTTAATGCACGACATATAATTTTAAATTGCTCTACTTTTGAGAAAATTGTCTTTATCTGCCACTGGAATCAAACCAAGGACGTCTGGTTAAAAATTATGTCCAAATGTTAATGCATTTTTTTTTTAAATCTCATTTTGTAATCTAGTCGCGTAATGTTTTTCTTTACAGGTAAAAATATATTATATACTTTATTATAAATTAATTTTAAAGCTCTGAGACTATGGAACACCAGCGACTCTGCAATACTCGTACCATTTGCGCCTCAACCCCATCGGTTGAAAGTGCTCCCGACTTGACCCTTTCTGACTAGTTAACAGGGAGATACACCGGTATTCAGTAGACCCCTTCGTCGGATAATACATTTCGTTAATCTACACTCATCCATCATTCCCATACAATCGAACCACCTCAACATAATCATCTCTTTCCTTTACGTTATTAAGAAATTCAATTGTTATTTTATTAGTTGACTCAATAAAATAAAGGAAGGTGGGCAGATTGATGATGATTATTATGTAGCGCCCGGGAAGTAACTTAGACACATTTCGCGATCAGTACGGAAGTAGCCGTGTAAGACGAGAGGAGTGTGAACTGTCAATGGGGCACATTCGTCTCCTCAAGACGGTATAGCGGTGGCGACCATTGCCTATATATAATACTTTGCTATAGCAGTTACACCAGGCCGAGTGGTGCCGTTTTTTTTGTTGAATCATTAAATTATATATATTCCATGTATGGCAATAAATGATTGCACAATTAGTACGATTAGATGTTTTTGTTTTGTTTTGTAAAACTATGACAATTGAGCGTTAATAAGACAATAACCAAGTAAATTTTTGACAAAAATAAATAACAAACAAATCGACTCATGAAAACGTGATGGACTTTTTTTATTATATTAAATAAAATTAGATTTATTAGTATTGGTTGGTTACTCGTAATTTCATCCAATTGAAAATTTGTCAATACGCACACTCGAAAATTTAACATTGAAGATTTAGGAAATAGACCAGTCGTTAATACAAATAAAACACGACATATTGTTTTTCATATAGATATGAAAATTAATTCTAATAAAATATAAAACATTTTCCTATTGTTTTTTATAATAAAAAGTATACTATAATTGAATTATTTAATAATTTGATACCTCGTGTCGGCTGGTTTTTGCACTCGATATTATTTTTAAATCGATAAATAATATGATAATTTTTTTAGTAAACTTGTTTTATTTTTATTTTTTGTACATTTGTATTATTTTTGTAAATAACCATCTCAATTAACTATTTAATATTTTAGGCTTTTTTTTTTGCATTTTCATTGCACTTGCATTTGCAAGGAATGTACACTGCCAAACTACCTGAAAGGTGCATAGCAGAGGTAACTGCTGACTAGACATTTCTCGCGACAGCATTTATCTCCGATCATGGACTGTACTCTAGCTTAACATCAGACGAAGGTCATTAAAAAGTCACTACTAAGTAATCTACATTAAAATATAAAGAATTTAAATTGAAGATATTACTTTTAAAAAAACATTGTTAAAACAAACACGTACAAGTATAATGGTCAAACATAATCGTTACACATTTGAATTAGAATAAATATGCATCTCTTATTACTTACCTTGAAAAGCAGTTTTAAACAACAAAACGCTACCTAAATAATAATTAGAAAAAAGTTATGTTTATTATACACAAACCCTACAACATAACAAACAACATTAGGTGAAGAATACCCAAGATAATTAAGGTCTCTAAGCAATATTGTTAGAGGGATAAAAGAAAAAAAAACCTGTTTTAGCTTACTAAATAAAAGATTATAAAAGTTCTAGTTATCCAGAGACAAGTAATGATACAATAATTAATCGCCACCTTACAAGAACTCTTTAAAAATGTATAGTAGTTAAATTATTATCAAGTTTTAAAAAAAAAGCTTTAACGTTTTTCAACCCTTAAATCTTAATGAATTTCGATTATATTTGGTGTGGTGTGGATTTTTAAAAAATTGATGTCGCTACATTTTCATGAATAATTTGTTTTATCTTTAAATAATTTAGAATAAATATCCAGACATCAACAGGGCTTCGGTCACAGATAGATTATTCAAATTCAAATCATCAAAAAGTTTGCGAGGACTATCGATGAGGTTTTCCTTTTAACCACACTCCTCATGATATAAACTTAACGCAATACATATATTAAAAAGGAGAATGCCCATTCGCCTAAGAAAAATGGGCCCATAAATTTTCTCGAGTGTATCGATGATTTTTAGTTAATTTTGTAGAAAAATAAATTTTCTTCCTTATTACTAAAAAGTTTTAATTTTTTCACCCGGGTAATTGAGTAATTAGATGTTTTCTGATGCAATATTTGAGGTTATTATTATTTTTAATGCTTCAATAATTAAAGATATCTGTTTTATGTAATTCAACATTGTCTATTGATTGGCAAATGATGTGTTGATATAATTAAAATTAATTAATAAAAAAATAAGATATTATTTTAGAACATTGTTTTGTTACAAAGTATTAGGTATCAAGTGGGCCCAGGAATGGGCATTCTCCTTTTGTAGTATATTATTAAAAACCTTGAATAAGTGTCCAATTTATTCAAAAATGTATAGACAAGCCTTAGAAAATCTAACCTTAATCCGTTTTTACATATTTCAAAGAATATTGAACCTTATTTATGATTTAAAATACAGTTTAAATGTCACTAATTGCTTGTTAAAGTTGTACTATTATAGTCACGATCTCGCTAATTTAAGTTATTCACATACATGGGTAATCAGGTTTCACATAACCAATCTAATCATTAGTAAAGTTATATCGTTGTTGTTTTTAACAAAAAATATATTTAAATTATGATGAAAATTAAACAGAAAAAGAATATCAACACGCACATAACGGTATGAGCTGATGAACTCACGTCCTACGCTGTAAGCGGATAGTTTGATCATTATCTTTCTGATATCTTTTGTGACTTTTTCTTAGGTACTTGAGAAATTTCAATGTCAGAATCTCTATAAATATATCGTAGCTTTTGTTTAAGAGTATTTCCTTCCACGACTATCCATGGAGTTACTTGTAATATTTTTGCCTTATGGAAATTATTGCATTTCGGTAGCGTCCATATGAGCCGCTGAAGTCGACTTCCCTTTGAACAAAATTAAAATATAGAGAAATCCAAAAAATCCTTTGCACATATTGAAGTGGGCGAGTCGCTACCATGATGGCTGACTACAAAGCTTTCGAAAACTCGGAGTGAATAAAATTAATCAAAGTATTTTATTCCTATTGTATACCTATTACTCGAATGAAAACTGGTCCTCCATTTACCAGTCCGAGCGCGGTGTCCACTGCGCCATAGAGCCATCAAATATTACCCAACTACTGGTATTGAATTTTTCATTGAACTGAGATATTTGTTTTAATAGCAGATATTTTCCGTTCAACCGTCATATGTGATTTTGAAGATTTATATTAGATTTGTCGGTATGAGTTTATTTTTAGAACGGCATACTGACGCTTTCTATCTTCTCCGATGATGCATATTATTATAATTATTGCAACGCAATACTCTAAAATTAAGTTTTATTTTCTATATTATTACCATTTCTTCATTATCTTTATTTTTGCTTTAAAAAAACAGTTTACGTAAAAAATTTAAGCGTAAGACAAAAAATTTGCAAAATTCTTGACTAATGGAAATTTGGTCGCACAATTACTATGGCATTAATTAAGAGTGTTAATCAGACCGATGAGGGTTATTAGTCCATTTTAACGTCCCGGGGTAGTACCACCATTTTTAACTGGCGAAGTAATGTAGCTGCACTTCGAGATCAGCTGATCTGAAAAAAAAAACTTTAAAAAATCTTCTGCTGTGAACATCGACCGCACACTGAAATAACACTTAAAAGTCGAACTCTGGAACAGCAGACTAGACTAATAACCTCATCGCTTTGTATACCACTCGCAATAATTAAATAAAATGCTTTATTTTTAAATGGTTTAAAATTGTACACCTTACCTTAATTGATTATACTCTTAATTATTATTATTAATGTGTGATCAATGCAATTGAATGCAATGCAAGGTAATTGAATCAATGTAAAGTTAGACATTACAATATATTAATGTGAATACAATAGTATTGCGGGCGTCTCCCGCAACGCATTGTTATATTGATTATCATTAAATACACATAAAACCTTTTTTACGATTCAAAAACGATTCAATCGCCTCATTGTGGTCGATAGAAAATCAATCAAGGCTAAAGAGTCACTGTCAAGAACTGACCTAGAGCGGGTCATTCTATAGCAAATTATTGATTACATGTTTCCTGTAAGTTCAATTCCTGATTTAAACCGTTATGTAGATGTAAGGCGACACAATTAAACTCTAAATAATTCAAATATAACAACAAGGATTATTGTAGTGCGCTCCACTTGTCAACTTTTTTTCTCTTTTTGGTTTTGAAAATAAAGTTTCAATTTCGTAAGAAGATCACATCTTGCTACAACTTTTGTCCTCTACATAACCGACTGCAGTCACTTCAGGTTCAAAGTTGGTAAAAGTTGGATTTTTCTCGTTTTTGAGGGGGTCTATATGTCCCGAAAATTTCATTGTGTTATTTTTATTTTATTTTATTTAACAACTTTATTGTTATTCAACAAAAGGCGAGCTTAATGCCGCAAGGCATTTTCTTCCAGCTGGCCTTCGGGAAGCAGATACGTAATGGTTACCGGTAGTAAAAACGATTAATCTATAATATAGATAGAAATACCAATTATATGTGCACCATCTAGGTTGGCAGCTGACTCCTTCACTTAACACTTCGCTGAACACTTCACGGGTATTATTTTGAAAGTGGTGGCGGCAGACTAAAATGTTGCAATTCCATAAAAATATATGCTGTAAACGTTTTAGTCATTCGTTTGAATGCAAGGCTTAATTTTTGCTTCAATACCAAGTGCAAGTGTGATTTATTTAGTGATTTACCTTTACAGTTCAGAAAGGGGATAAAATCGAGTAAACGTACATGAATAAATTTAACACGCGTCATTCGCAAATGCTTACATTAAGGATATTGGTGGTGTATAATGAATACTAATGGACACATTTCGCAATACAACTTGCGGTGTTGATTATTTGATCCCTTAATTGTATGTGGAGTCACGATAGCGGATAGAATGAGGAATACCGTTGTGCGCGATAGATGTGGTTTAAAAGACGATCTAGTGACGAGGATTGAAAAAGAAATGCTGGAAAATTGAGCACAAGCAAAAGGATGAGTGAAAGGAATTTATAAATCTGATGTGAATGGATGTGTTAAACAAAACGTTCCACTTATAGAAAAATTGCAATGAAAAAAAAAAACAATTAAAAATCAGTATCATATAGTTAGTTTGGGTATCAAAGTCAAAAGATAAATTGTAGGTTTCCAGTGCTTTTTTTTTCATCTCAGATCCATTAGATGAAAGATGTAGTATTAAATACAATATTAAACTGCAAAACCAGTCTTATTAATCCTAGAAACAGCAATTAATCCGGTATTTAAAACAATCTAAAGGCATGTGTGTCATTAGACTCATTAGCGAGATGTTGCAATATAAAGTAATAGAAACAGCACATTGTAAGTTAATACAAGTAATTAATATTGCGGCGCCTATAAACAATCTTTGGCTTTTTCCGACTAGGCACATTTTATGCTATAATATATTTTTTTTATTAAAGGAGAATGCCTATTCGCCTAAGAAAAATTGGTCCACAATTTTTTTCTCGAGTTTCCCGATGATCTACATTCCTTATTACCAATCAGTTTTAATTTTTTCATCCGGATTATTAAATAATTAGATGTTTTCTGATGCAATATTTGAGGTTATTGTTATTTTAAATGCTTTAATAATTGATACCTGTTTTTTATGTAATTAAATATTGTCTATTGATTGGTAAATGATGTGTTGATATAATTAAAATCAATTAACAAAAAATATATATATTAATTATTCTAGATATTGTTTTGTTACCAAAGTATTAGGTATCATGTGGGCCCAAAAACGGGCATTCTCCTTTTCAATATAATTTAATTATAACATACTTCTTCTTGACCTTAAATATTTTATTTCTTTATATGATCAGCGTGAAAGTAGCTGGATAAAACAAAAGGGAGTTGTTAACTTAGGTTTAAGACATTCGTCATTAAAGCATAGCGAAGGTGACTACCGGGGCTAGCTAAAGTCAAAAGCCAATCGACAGCGTCACTTGATCGAATCGAAAACAAAATTCATGAGATTTGACGTTTCGTTATCACCTAGGTGACAAAGATAGCCCTGATTGTGAAAGGTAGCAGTTGCCTCCGCTCCTGGACTCGCACTAAACAGCTTCGGTTGCTAAGAGAAATGTTTAAAAAATAAAGGTAAACTTGTTAACCATAAATTACTTGGTTTATCATTTGACGTAGGTTTGTTGCGACTACCAGACATAAATATTATCTTATTTGTATATTTCTAAAAACACAATTAATATATTAGTGAAATGTCAACACAAGTAAAATGAGTGTTTACATTTTATAACCGCTATTAACTTGCTAAAGTTTTTATAAAAGTGTTTAAGTAATTAAACAATTTTCTTTCTTTATCTCATTACATCATTTAAATGTTTAAATAACTTATTTATGAAAACAAAATACGCAACCTTAATAATTCTGTTAAGCCAAGCGCACACATCTTCTGCATGATGATGCAGACGATACGATAGACGATAGATGGTGATGACCACCATGACCATCTAAGTATCGTGTGGAATCGTCTTCTAGCAAACAGTATTCCTGAAATACGTGGTCTTTATATTAAATAATAATATTAAGAATCTCACTAGAAAATTTGTAATAATAAAACTACTTTACATAAATCAATTGCAATCGTTCCGTTTGTAAGTTCTGTTTTTCATTGTTTTTAGTTATCATAGAGAAACTTAAATATCATCAAAACATTAAACAAAAAAAGAGTTTTTGTTACATAAGAAGTTGCGTTTTATTATTTTTGTGGTTTAAGTTCTTTGTTTATTGGTAACACCATTGCAGAGCGACCGTGATCTAGCGGTAGAGGACAGACCTCACGATCGATGAGACCGATTGTTCAAACCTCGCTAAATTCTGACCGGGACCAATGTAACTATGTTATATGTACTTTGGTCGCTTAGTGCCTGGAATACAAGCGTATTAAAAAGTACGTTTTTTTATAAATATATATTTAAGTATATATTATCTTTTCAGATATGTTATATGACAATTACATTCCTGGAGATCCTGAAAAACAGGATGCAATACTTACGAAATTATCAGACTATTGTGGCAAGACTTTATTCAATTACACAAGCGGAGATGAAGAAGGACCTATTAAATGGAATTTTTATCATTCTTTCTTCTTTTCTTATACTGTTGTCAGTACTATCGGTAAGGCCTTCAAGAACTTGGCTTTTATAAAGCTCTATTGTCAACAAAGATTAATACAATTTTAAATGATTTTAGGTTACGGGAACGTAGCGCCTACAACTCACGCAGGAAGAATTCTTATGATACCTTACGCACTTTTTGGTATGCCAATAAACGCAATATTACTAGCAAATATGGGCGAATACTTCGGCTTAAAGGTTAGACGTTATAGATACTGATAGAAGCTAAAGAAATTGTACAATTGCTAAAAACAGCAAAGTTGTTAGTCGCCTGATGTTAGCTAGATTGCTGCCACAGAGAAATGACTGCAGGCAGCCTGTGCCGACTTGATGGAAGGAGATGAAAGTGCGGTGACTGAGTACTTTCCTCCCCAAAGCTTAAAAGCTACGGTTACCACGCGACTAGACCACTTCACGGATTTAATGCATTGTTTCAGTTGATAAAAATCTATAGAAAATACAAAAGGAGATCTGAAAGACGTGCAGATGTACTCGACTATTTCTTCCAACATCTTGGCATGCTGGGTCAAATATTCTTGTATTTAATACCTGGTTTTTTATTCTTCATCTTTTTACCTGCCTGTCTGTTCATGGTATTCGAAGGATGGGATTATGTCGGCTCCATCTATTATGCCTTCGTCACTTTGACTACAATTGGATTTGGTGATATCGTGGCTGGTAAATATTTTTCATATAATAAATAAATTGTAAATTAAAATATTTTATGTTTAAGATGGTTCTAATACTTCAAATCTTTTTAGGTACTGTAAACAACGGATTTGCTCATGGATATTTCGTGGCGTACGAAATATTTCTTATCGCGTGGATAACGTTTGGTCTTGGCTACGTTGTAATGTTACTCGGCTTCATAACCAGTGGCTTGAGATCAGAAAGTGTACATAAATTAGAACAAAAACTGGCAAATCAGTTTAAATCAACACAAAACAGAATCCTTCAAGGTTTTACAAGAGATGTTGCTGTTATAAGGAAAATTATAAATGAAGCCAACCTTATAAAATTAAAGGTGAGAAATTTACTTAATTTTTAATTTTGTTACAATGAAACCATAATAACTCCTTTCCTCCTAATTTTATATTTCAGCCTATTTACGTTGAAGAAGCCCCACGATTATGTCAAAGCGCTAGTTGTCCCGAATTAACATTTTACACAGAACCACGAGATCCCGTTTACAAAAGAAAACGAGCTAATTCAGAAAACATACACTTGTCCAGAGATATGCTTAGAATACAATCTGATACAGATTTATTGGGAATTGACAAAGAAAAAACTTTCACAGCATCAGAAGTTGTTAAGCCAGCTGAATTTTTGGCTAGAGTAGTTAATGTACTAGGTAACTATGAAGATCAACAACAGCGAGAAAGGGAGGAAAAAGGCGTTCACATGTTTGACGACAGAGATATACTTGCCAGCGAGAAACCTCCACTTTGGTGTATTGGAAATGATTCTATTGTGTCTAATTCTCCATATAGCACAAGAAATAGAGCACTGAGCGTAGCCGTGCCGAATTATCGCAAAGAATCCATACCAAAAATAAATAATGATCACACGTGGACGAATGGTGTGAGACCTGACATTGGATCAATTAATGGAAGATCTCCTAAATTATCACTGCCAACGAGCGAATTGCCTATGTATCCAGTACGCGACAATAATTCTAGAGGTCTTCTTAGTAGATTGTTCAGAAAATCAAGCTCCACTGAAAATCCATTGCCTCCATCTCCTGATAGCCCGATCGATAGATCTTCCAATAGAACGAGACGTGGAAGTTTCTTCCCGACATTTGATACCTTTCAAGAAAAAAATGATGCAGATAAATATAAAGAAAAAACAAAACGCGGAAGACATAGTATCTTCCCGACGTTTGATTTCAATGAATCCGACGAAGATAGTGTTACTAAAAGCTATAAAGAAAAAACCAAACGAGGGAGACATAGTGTATTCCCTACCTTCGACTTTAACATCGATGAGGATGAAGATGAAAACATGGCTAAAGCATATAAGGAAAAAACGAAGCGTGGAAGAACCAGTTTATTCCCATCGTTCGACTTCAGTGAGCACGGCGAGAATGATATGGCGAAAGCTTATAAAGAGAAAACTAAGAAAGGCCGACATAGCATCTTCCCTACCTTTGACTTTAACGTCGATGATGACGAGGAAGATGAAAAAGCTAAAGCTTACAAAGAAAAAACAAAACGCGGAAGACACAGCATATTTCCAACGTTTGACTTTAGTGAAGACGACGATGACAGAGCCAATAAATACAAAGCATCAACTAGGAAAGGTAGACGTAGCATATTCCCAACATTTAATTTTGGAGACGATAAAAAGGATGACGATAGCATTAACGAAGATGAAGTTAAAAATTATCAAAGTCGCACTAAGAAAGGTCGCGTTAGTTTATTCCCAACATTTGGAAAATCTAAAAAGAATGATAACGAGGATGACATAATACCAGAAGATAGTGAAGAGGTGAAGCATTATCAAAATAAAACAAAACGAGGGCGCACCAGCTTATTTCCAACATTTGGAAAAGATCGCAAGCCAAGTAATACAGAAGACGATCCATCAAGTCTCGCTGCTAGTATTAAAAAATATCAGAATATGACGAAATCTGGTCGTGCCAGCTTATTTTCAGGCGATAATGATGATAATGAATTAGAAAGATATAGAAATAGAACTAGACGAGGACGACCTAGTTTATTCGATCCTGACGTCGATATAACAGAATTACCACAAGCTGAACAAGTTGAAGCGTTAGAACAGACCAGCGTGGCTGATCTTCTTAGGGTATTAGCCGTACTAGACACCGTTTCACCTTCAACATCAGGACAACAGCGTGCCGAATCTACCCCGTTAGCAGATATTATTAGTGGAGCGGTCAACGCTAGTCATGCAGGAAATAGGAGACGGTCTTCTATTAGGCCAGATTTTGCTTTGCCTGCAATACCCTCAAGAATGGATACTGAAGAAGCGTCGGCCGGGCCCAGACGAAGACGCGTTTCTGCGCGTGCCGCTGCACCACAGTTTACTCCAACGTTGCAAACTGTAGTTGCCGGGTCGGAGCTGCAAACGACTGCTTTGTCGGCTAGAGAAAATCGTATGTCAATGTTATCTAGCCCTCCGCCACCTTATTCTGAATCTGAGGCTGAATCCGAGCAGGAGGAATCGTCTCAGACCAGAACGAGAAGATATTCTCCCGCATCTGGAGGTCCAGGGTCAAAATCGGGGCCAGTGCCCCGTCTTTTCTCACGAATGAGAAAAGAGAGTGTCGCGAGCGTAGACGAAGAAGAAGATTCCCGCCGAGGAAGTCTAACAGATGTGGTAGTTGATAATAATAAGAATGATAATAAGGACGAAACATAAATAAATAAATAATTATTTGTGAAGCTAGGTAGATAATTATTATTTATTTGTACAATAAATAAATATTTTGTAAATAAAACGTAAGTGGTTATAATTTTAATTAGGTATATTATTTTACATACCCTATAAATATATGTGTAACGCGTGAACAATCTCGTAGATAATTTCCGTTCTTCTACAACTGGTGAGAACAATATAATAAATGATAATAATGTGAAGTGAACGAGAGATAAAGTTCATTAGTATAATAATTAAAACAAGTATTAGCTTAAATTTTGTTTATTGAATTATTGTTTCTCTTTTATAAAGCCATTGATTACACTAATATAGTGTTTTAATTGAGAAAAAAAACCATTGCATTGTATTTCACTTAATTACTTACACCTTCGAAATTGCATTATGGATAGCAGTGAAAACAATTTGTAAAAGAAAAAAAAATATCAGAAATCATATAATCAAAAATAAAATTATATTACAAAGTAAATTATTTGCGTTTTTTAAATAAATATAATAAATATAAGATATTTTTTAAAACTATATGTACCTACATACGAGTATATACAGTAAACGTTCATCAAAAATAATATAGGAAAATGTTTGTCAAAGTTTAAAAGATACTGATCTACATACACCAATCAATATTACGTATAATAAATAACAATAAAATTTTAAACCTCTTTAAAAACTTAGGCAATTAATACAAAACAACAAGCAACTAACTACTCGTAGAACACGAATCAATAAGGTGCCCAATTAACCAATCAATGCGCACGGATTTTTTTATAGTCGCCCGAAATTTAACAAAATCTTAGAGATGTTAGCTGGAGTGCTGTCCATGAGCAGAGATAATTGCTACATATAGCAGTCGCTTCTGCTATACGGGCTGAAGGAGTTGGCTACTTCCAAACTGATCCCGCAACGCAACTAGCTTTACACTTGAAAATGTTGGTTTTACAGTCCTTCTGCCGACTGGGTTAATAATCATCAGTCTGTTTCCAATCTTAATAGAAAAGGAATAAAATGTAAGCTTTGTTCATTTATTGTATTACAAGATTAACTAACTTTACGTATAACAATAGATAATTATAGGTTTTTTGAAATGTCAATCCAATCTGTATTAGACGGATTTATGTCATATAAAGTTATAACTAATCCTAGAGATCTAGGCTTCCCTTATATATAAAAAACACTGAATCATTACTAGTTCCATAATTAACAATAAACGTAGGTAGGTACTTATACATAACTTAAAACTAATTACTGTACAATGTAAAACTAAACCTATTATCGAAATTACAATTAAATTAATTTAAAAATGACACGACAAAAACACATAATTGACAACACTAATTACACATCTAATGTGCAAGTTACTATCTAAATTGGTGGTGTTATAGACTATAATATTCGAAATGAGTATTTCAAACTTATAAGCTCAGCATTAAATAAAATTATAATCATAATATATACAAAAATGTATCCGACCAGGGGCGCGTTATGTAACTCAATGGTTAAATATTTCATCAGTTAAATAAAGTTTAAATTGTCAAATTGGTATTACAACATTATAATTTTTATGGCAGTCGGATCTGATGTTAAAGTACGGTGTAGTCCTGCAAGCAGCAGCTGGTTCCTTTGTGCCAAATTAAGAAGACCAACGTGCACCGTCCAGTTTGACAGTGCAATCTCATCTCGTTACTACACTACACACTTCATTATTGTTACAATTGACTTAATAACTGTCATAAGTTTTATATAAACCATAGGCACTAAGCGACCAAAGTACATAATATAACAAAGTTACATTTATCTGTGTTAAATCTATGATGGCCGCTCAAAATCAGTATTTGCATTAACCCACTGACAAACTTGGTCAAAGAGAAAATTTACAATTAGTTTAAGCCGAACACGATATCGAGACTATTGAGTTACTTTTTCGCCCCACGGAACCTTTTGTTTTGTTATTAATAGATCTTCGGTCTAATCGGTTCTACTGTCCATACATTGTAATCAACTTGTACAAGAACCCTTATATGTCATGTAATTTACATTCAAGTAAGCAATATAAACAGAGCTTTCAAAAGTACAGTCAAATCTCTTTTGAAGAACTCCGTCACTACATTTTCAAGTAGCTAAATCCTGTCTTGTATTACTAGAATCTAACCCTACATTTGCATAGCATTGTGCAATGTTACCATTATCATCTTTATTTAATAAAGATTCAAATATTGATATTAAATTATTTAATCCTATAAGGTAACCGTCTTCATGATTGCCGACTGTCCAGGCCGAGTTGTGATCTATTGATAAACCATCAGGTACTGGCACAGTCTTAGCGAAATCAATCATCCAGATAGATGCTTTCCTTTTATCGTGGACGAATAGTAGTGAGCTGCCAATAAGCTCGTGCGTCCTAAAGAATTGAGATTCCAGCAACGTCGCTCTAACATTTCTCAGTCTTTCGAGATATCTGGGCTGTAAAGAAAATGCAATAAACATAATTAATTACTAGAGATAAGTTAACTGTTTATAAAATACTGTTTTTGTGATCACGAATAAAACAGTATTAAAGGTCAAATTATTTCTTTAGATTAAAATATTTTTTTTATAAGATCGCCAAATGCATTTTCCTGCCGCGATTTCGTTAATTGTCATAATTCTATTGTCCTTGCCAATAGGCACACGGCACCGGATTATACCTAGTTTAGTCTTAGAGACAGTCAGGGTTGAGCTATATACTTATTTAAACCCAGGTCTTTATTTCTCTTAATCATAAACGTATAATATAACTTACCACAGAACTAGGAAATCCAGTAGTAAATTCCCCAAAGGATTCTAAAATTTGTTCTCTTGATTTCGTAGTTTTAAAATCTTTTGAACTAGTGCCATCAGCTTTTTTTACACCATCTATTCTAAAACCAAGCGTCGCTGTTGAACTAATAGTTTCCCTCCAAATCATGTATCTCGGTTTCGTGACACCTTTTGAACGGTGTTCCTCTTCTGTTGGTGCTTTTGGATCTATCTGGATCATTTTGTCATACATATCCTGGAAACAATAATTATTTATTGTTAGACAATTTAACAGATAGTAGATGCGCAGTGTCACAACCCGTGGCGTGTATAATAAAATCATAAATAAACCTTTTTTTCACAAATCAATAAAAACTAATATTGACCGAACATTGAACAATAATTACACAAAAACACAGAGTTTTTCAACATGTTTTCAACTACATATGTACTATCACAGAGCAGGTGTGTTGTTATGAATAATAATAAGCTTTCTTACATTAAAAATTAGATTATATCGGAAGATCTATCTAAAAGTGCGATTTGTAAAATCTGTAACTGTATTTAGATACATGCATGTTAGTACAATTATGTACGCGTTATGTTTATATATATCACAACCAACACCAGCTGTTAACCATCAACAGGAATCACTAAAGGCTAACCTTTAGAAAAGAGTTGAAAGGTAAAATAGAAAAAAATAAGTGAAATAAAATAATAATCGCATGAAACACATTAATCAAACATAAAATTAATCAGTCATTACATAAAATTGTTATTAAAAATAAAAACCGACGCAAAATATGATAAAATTGGAAGATAATGTCAAAAAGGTGAAAAATTATTGAGATTTATTAATTAAAGTCGTCAATCAAGTGTCCAAGGTTTATAAAATGATTATACATGTAAATATATATAACCAGTTTGTTATTCCAAATTATTATTATTTTTTTATATAATATTGATGTAATATCCCCGTCACATTAAATGTGGTAAAAACCATAGAGCCAACTTATCATTTTTTGTACCTATCATAAAAATAATCGAAAATGTGTCCACGGATATTACAAACTCTATGATATTATTCCTATTCTATTTCTGTACTATTAATTATATTGTACACAACTCGTTGCTTATTATTTATGAATAATAAAATACATACTTTTCTTAATTTGGTTTTTTCTTTTGCTTTTGCTAATTCTTCTTCCAAATACGTCCGAACTCCAATCTTACAGTCCATCACACACGGACTATCGAAGTCACTTAGTAAATCTTGTAATTGTAGATACACTACGATGATAATACTTAGTTAAGGAAATATAACATAAACTGTCAAGCTTATTAAATTATAACGAACTAGCTGACGATGGGCGGCGCTGCCCAGACTTTCAAGTTCTCGAAGTATGGAACATTTCACCTATACCTCACGCTATCGTCCTATACAGTAATCGTGAAAATGTACCGTTTAGTGCATGATATATTTTTCGGCAATTTTAGTTTTTTGTTTATTACGTCATAAGATGACATTCTCTAAAACTTTTGTTCCAGAACGAGTACCCCGACTTGTTCTGTTTCAGAGATATCGCGGTCACTTCCGTCCCGATAAAAACTTTTGCAAAATCGTTTCTTAGTGCACCAAAGATAATATAGAATATAGTCCTCCATGTTAGTGCACGCTATCCTTAAATTTTCACGTCGTTAGCTACCATAGCTTTGCTGCACATAGATTATGAATTAGTCAGTCAGGTATGATTTTATACTGGATAGAAAGAAAAATTACAACGCGCAAATATTTTTTTTTCTATTCAATTTTCATTATAATCAATAATAAAGTTAAAATCAGGACACATGTGTGCACAGCGTGACGTATACATTCGTAAGATACAAAACTGCATGTATGTCATGCGTTGGACGTCATGCGATGTGCGTGTTATGTGGGGTCTGAACATTAATCTTTTAATTCAATCAGTTTGTAAAAAAATAAACAGGTTTTAAGTTGTTTAAATGTTCATATTTTTTGAAGAATAAATTGCCTATAATCACAGTTATAATAAAATTAAATGGCGCCTCAGCGTTATGTCCACTACAATGACGTTATTCACCAAATTTACATAAAACAATAAAATAAAAATTCTAGAATTCCCAATACTATGTCAAAAATCCTACATTGGAACCGGTCTAGAAGTTTTTAAGTTATAAAACATTTTTTAACTAGAAAAAAATACATCGAATGACGTCAATCGAACCAGAAAATCGATAGTTGCGTTGCAATTTGTCCATAAAAAATATTGTCAAATGTAATTTATTCTATAATTTTTTATTGCGCAATTTTTTTACTAGAAAAAAGTTATTGGTCGTTATTTATACATTTATCATGAATAAATCAAACTCAAGTAGTAAATAGTCGACCTCGTACTCATAAATACAAACGTACTATTTTAATTCGAATACCCTTCTTCGTATAATAAATATATTTGGTCATCCTAGCTAGATTATCATATAATAGACCTAGCGTATTACCTATATGCCGTAAAAACCTACAGATCCGCAAGCGTAAGATCCAGCTAATATAATCCGATCAATCAATAAGTCCATTAGATAAATGTATTATACTATTTTAATTGTAGCAAAGTACTGCTATACTACTTTTTGTATCTTTTCAAGGACCTTCATTCCTGTTGAAGATAATATAAATAATATGTATAAAAGGATACGTTCTCCATCATCACATGTGACTTGTCCTTTATATTCAGGTACGAATGGCCGAAGAAGGTCTTTCATTAAAATCTGAAAAGAATAAAAAAAATGCATTAATATATATATCAATCCAATGATTTCTTTAGCTTAAGAGTATAGCCTATGAGAATCATAAACTAAGAAGTAAAGGCGTGGACTACGCTCGAGAGACTCCTATTCAAATCTCGCCAGTGAATCATTATACTCGTATTTATGTACTTTGGCCGCTCAGTGTCTTTAGTATTGATGAATAAAAGAGTGGTAGGCAGACCGACAATGGGGCACCACCAAATGAGTCTCTCCCATGCAGTCATGTCTCTGTGGCAGCAGCTGTTACCTCTTAGTCTGAATCGAATCGGATTGCGGTAGTAGTAATAGTAATTAGTCGTAATTATATGAGTTGGGTTAATAGATATTTTATCAAACTGTCAATCAGCCTTAACCTATCTTAACATTGATAAAACACTTTTAAAAACAAGTCATTTGTAATTGTCTAATTACTTTTACGTCAATTGCTGCATTTAACTATAACATTTTACTACTTTTACTGCGTTAAAGCTAAAAGTAAACTATTTTATAGTGATAATATATTAGCATTTAAATTAATTTAATTAAGTTATGTATATATTTATAACGTTCAACGTTCAATGCAAAATAACCAGATTAAAATTCCAGCACATGCCACCAGCCGTTACTCAAATTCTTTTACAGTATCAGCAGCACGGCAATGGAACATGCTTCCACTGACACTTAGACAAGCTCCATCATATTAAACTTTTAAAAATAGGCTTACCAAATACTTTCTTTCAAATCAAAACAACCCTTAACCCTTCTCTATTTTTTCCTACTCTATATTGTTTATTTTATTTATTTATTTGTATATCCTTATGTATTTCATGCACTGTATTTGTTATAATATACTTATATGTTTACTTATTTATTTATTTTGATTTTCCTATCCTATCTTGTTCATTGCACTGTAGATCTCCGCTCACACCAACAAAGGTTAGCTGGTAGACAATGCCAAATGCATTAAGCTCGCCTATGTACGACTTATATGTGCAATAAAGTGTTTTTTATTTTTATTTATATATTTATAACAATTTACATTGGTTACCACATTAGTTACATTGATACCGGGCAGAATTTAGCGGGAATTGAACATGGGTCTCATCGATCGTGAATTCACGCCTAGACTATGGCCGCTCAATGTGGTTTGTATGCTACTTTATAATTAATTTATTTCTAATTAATCGGTCTATTTCTAATATTAATAAAAATTAGTAAATTAATGTTTTATTTCCTTGTTTTTTTTTAATGTGAAGATTTATCACCACGACCACGATAGCTGCAAAACTTTCGAAACGTCCAAATTAATTAAAATTAACCACATAAAACTTAGTTAAAATAAATTAAATTAAATTTAAAAAAAAATGTTTAAAAAAAATTTAGTAAATTTTTGTACAATAAAGAAACCTAATTAAAATAAAATTGAGTATTTATAAAAAAGTTTTATTTGATAAAACATGAGTCAAAAAACTTGTTACGATTTTATTGACGTAGGAACGATTATCGCCTTAATAGGCAAAGTTTGCGTGACGTCAATATCTGATGACTTTCCAAAAACTTAAAAAAAAATAGAATTAGGTAGGTAATTGATTTTTATGTAAAATAAATGATTACGTTTACGTCAGAATATTACACGGGACTGATTCTGGGAATAGTCGATGACTGTAATTGTATTTGTCATATTTTATATAAATTTTAATATATAAAATATATATAATTTATATAAATATAGTATAGCGAGAGGAGTGTGCACTGTCAAGCCGGCACAGATAAAGCGGCTACTGCCCGCACAGGTTTCTCTGCGTAGTAGCAGTTGTTTCCATTAATGGACCACACTCTAGCTTTACATCAGGCTGAGTGTTGTCACATGCCGAGCTACAATTTAAAAAAAACTAATTTTTGTTTTTGAACAATAGGGTTATGCAACTGGGCCCACATCCAACTGGGCCCATGAATTCAATTGATGAAAATTTGATTTTAATATCCCTCAATCAATAGTAGTAAAATATATTAACACCACGACATTACAGTTTCCTAGCCCAATCACTTCATCTGACCGACCTACGAGAAAGTGTACTGTCGTATTTAAAGTGTGTAGTGAATTAATAAGTAAACGTCACAAGTGCACTAGGAACTTATTACAAAATAAAATATTTAAATTAATAATTTTATGCAATCGTTAGAGGAAATATTTTACTCTGGCTGACATGTAACATCGCATCCACAGAAGAAACCGTAAGTATGTGCATTTTTTTACCCACACGTCAGTCTTTAACCTAAACGATTACTCAACATTGGAATTTACAGAATATCGAATTAGTATTTTGGGATTTCCTAATCATAATTATCTACAAAAAAAGTGAAGAATTCTTTCTTTATTTTAATTTTTTTATTGTATATTCAGTTACTTTAATAGGAAAATTGCCATCGGAATTATACTGTAGATTACCTATTATAAATTTGTTAACTTCATTATATATTTTTTATTTCCAAAACTAGGCTAGGGCATGTACCTTGTATCTTCAAGAGGGGTACACAGACTGACGATGGTTATAAGCTCCTATAAAGGTTAACCTTTCCCGACGATGACCACGTGTATTTCAGTACATTGAACTTCTGTCTATCTACCTCTAAATCTAGTTTACTATTATTTAATACCTGAAAGCACAATTCCTCTTGCTGACTTAGTTTCTTAAGTATTGTCCCCTGGTCCAGGCCGGCCTTGAAGTTGCCTTGATGCCCGGCTAGCTGGACCCAGGGATACCTCTGTTTCTTATATGTTTGGAAGAAGGGAGTCCACTGTACAATGTTGCGAAGTTTCCTCCACTTTTCCGATTGCTGAAATTAGAAGAAAATTTATACTTTATTAAGTTTCTGTTGTGTTTTTTTTTAAATTTGCGATACATCATTATAGATATAAATATATTCAATACTTTTTAAATACAATAAATAATAATATTATTATAAGACAATATCAGGATAAAACTATGAAAATTGTTTAAATATCTTGTAATTTAAATTAACCCAACGACGCAATAGTTTGTGTGTAAATTCCCAAACTTAACTAAAGACTTATTTGCGGATAATATCTAGTAATAAAATAAGTACCTATGTATTGAAATTAAACTTCCTGGATGATTCATTGCATTGGAAAAATAATAATAAATAACTAAAAAATTCAAAAAAACTAGATTAACTAGTTATTTAGATCATTATAATTATTTTATTGTAGCTTGGCATATGACAACACTCCACGTGTCGTCAGGTAAAACTCAACTACTTCCAAATTAAACAAACAAGTCACTTGACGGTTCGAAAGTGGTGATACTACCCCAGGACTATTGAGCCTATTGAGCGATCAAAGCACATATAACTTAGTTAAATCGGTACTGGTCAAAATTTTGTGAGATTCGAACACGTGTCTCATCGATCGTGGGTTCACGCGCCTTACCACCAGACCAAGGCCACTCACGATTATAATTTTTTAAATTAAATTATTGAGACGAACATTAAGTTAACAGCGACCATGCTGGTTGCTAAGCTTTAGAAACGTCTCTGGGTTGCAACCATAAGATGCAAAATTAATTAACAATTTAGTAAAAATAATAATAACTACCTTTTTATTGTTAAAAATATAAACACCAAATACTACATCCATAAAATCTTCTATAACTAACACTATATCCATTGTATACATTATTTACGGTTCACTGAACAGCTACTGCGTACGACACAATTACAAGGACACTACAAAAACACAACACTGTTATCGATAGAGTCGATAAAATCAAATCAAAATTCACAACACTATAGAAGTGAACATATGTCCACTAGGAAACAATGTCGACTGAACTGAAAACGAATTGTACATCAATATAAACCATTTATCAATACATTCTGAGTCAGTCGTTTACAAGAGACCGCAAAACGTACGTGACGTCAATCCATTTGTGACCTATGCAAAAACAGTGTAAATCGAAGAAACTGACTTATATTTCCTTTTATTGGCTCAATTGTTTAAAACATTTTTGATTCACCAATAAATTTATAAATAATTATTTTATCATAAATCTTATTTTTTATGTGCATCCATCATTGTTAGAGAATTTGCTTTACTAGAAACTCACGAATTTCACGAAACTCTAAAGCTTCTAGCGGTAAAACGCGTGAACTCACGATCGATGAGACCCGTGTTCGAACCTCGCTAATTCTGTCCGGTACCAATGTACCTTTGTTATATGTACTTTGATCGCTCAGTGCATATAGGCACTATTAAAGAGTGGTAGACTGTGGGTAGTACCACCACCTTCGAATGTAACACCCGTGAAGTGACCTTGTCACATTTTGGGAATAGTTTGAAAATAGCCAGGTATAACGAGAGGAGTGTGCACTATCAATCTAGATGGTGCACATTCGTCTCCTTAAGCCTGCACAGTGTGGAGACGACTGCTGCCTGTGGAGATTTATCTGTAGTAGCAGTTGTTTCCATTCATGGACCGCACTCTAGGTTTACATCTACAATAAAAAAAAAAAAGGAAAAAAAGCTCTTATATCCCTTAATTTTTTCAAAATAGTAGCTCCACACATTGATGTTAAGCTAGAGTAATGCAATTGCGGAAACAACTGTTAACATAAAAAAAAGTCTGCAGGCAGCACTCCCCTCCGCTATGCCAGCTTGAGAAGACGAATGTACACCATCCATTTTAACAGGGCACATTCTTTTCGTTATACATGTTTTAAGTGAAAATTATGAACTAAAGCCTCCTTAGTATTAAGGATGGATTTATTTACCGGCTCTTTCTCGTGACGTGTGCATAAGTTACGTACGCGTTGTAGTATGAAACTTTATTCACAGTTCACACCTACTGACATGTGTGCATCTGTCAGTCTAATACACATAAAGACATGATACCCCTACGTGGCAAGGCATAACCCTAAAACTAATATATGACAATTGTTATAAAATAAAAAATAAATATTATTTTATTTTATAAATTTTATGTTAATTGTTGTTTGCTTAATTAATGTTTAATAATTTGATTTTATTTGTATAATTTATTAATTAATTTTGCATGTCGAGAGACGATAGAGTACTTACTATTTAAGTGCTTCCGCAAATAAATAAATTTCATTTCATTTCATTTCATTTATTCTGAAACTAGCACTGCGAAAGATTATTGTTGCTCTAGAGTCTAGATGACTCGTTTATTGAGAAAGTCTATGGGATTTTGTTTGGATTAACATATTACTTATGTGTGAAACCGAAAATATATATTTTATATTGTTTCCATTAAAACATTCTTTTAGCATACTCCAATTACAAACACACGAAGATGTGAGCAGCAGCTAGTGTATAATAAAATAACTAAATATGTTCACGTATGGCGAAGTTTTATTGCTTGATGGGGTTTGATCCTATTGCCTTCCCACAATGGGAGAACAGAACTGAAAAAAAAATAAACGCATAAAATGTTTAACTCAACGCGAGTGTAGATACGCAAAGATAAATTACTATACCTAATAAATTAATATGTAGGTAGTTACAAAAACTAGCTTTTCTATTGTCATAATGTTTCTCATCATAAAGCATAATTACAAGTGATTATTACAATTGGCATAGTAATCAATGTCGTTATAATTATCGTGAGAGATCACTTGCTGTGTCATTTCATTAATTAACTGATGACGCACGTGGTTCACAGTTAACCGGTAGTTTATTTACATCTTAATGGCAGGTTTACACGAAGTGTCAAGCGAACGCCTGCATAGTGACTGGTCGGTAGATGGGGTCACTGCTTTAGAAAAATGGCTGAGGCTCTATTTTTGTCACGATTTATACGATGACACTCCTGTCTGTTGAGCACGAGTTTTAGAATCATCGAAAATTATCGATATATCTTGTCGACTTCTATTTTATTATTTTTTATTTTATATCATATATTTATTTAACGTCAAAACCATATTTTTAGTAAGGTTACGTGGCATTTGTATGAATCTGTATTAAAGGTCTATTTTTTAGTTAAATTATACTTTTACGCTTTTGCTATTTTGTCATTTTTTTTGTTTTTTAATTCGAAACAATCGAATCGATGTCAGGTTTCCGTCAAAATCTTTTTTATTTTATTTTATTTGTTTTCAATTAACGTTTATTGATACTTAATTATTAGGTTATTGATAATATAATGATGAACAAAAAACAAATATGTAAAATGAAAAATAAACTGTAACTTTAACCACTGAACCATTTCCTTTTATCAAATGAAGGATGATTTCAGTAAAATAAATCCATATCTACTTTAGCATTCATTTATTCAGTGTTTTTAAATATTTCTAACAGGTACAGATAGGTAAAACTTGAAAAATAAGTCACATATCACATTTAAAATTCAAACCGACATTTAAACATAGTACCTACATCAATTCCTATGCAAAATGTATAATAATTTAACAATTGTAATAACATTATTATTACCGAATTAATAGTATTTCAATTGCTCAACAATATATCAGATGTCAGGTGAATATTTTATATCAAGAGCGCTTGTGACGCACATGAAGGCATCGCGTGTCGTCTCCGTTCAACACCGACAACGCTTTTTACTTCGCTTCAATAACTCGAGGCTACTATTACAAGGTACAATTATTTTTCTTTTTTATCACTATCAACAGGCTAGGATCTTATTTATTTTCTTCCATTTTCATTTTAAAAAGTCGTACAGCCTCTATAGTGAATATTGATTCGCAATCGAAAATTGAATCAAAAATGAAAAGTACAATCAGAAAGAAAAGTTCAAAATTATATTAACATAATAGGTACATAACGAGAGAAGTGTGCACTGTCAATCTAGATGGTGCATACTCGTCTCCTCAAGCCGGCATAGCGGAGGCGACTGCTGCCTGTGGAGATTTGTCTGTAATAGCAGTTGTTTCCGTTCATGGACTGCACTCTAGCTATACATCAGGCGGAGTGTTGTCATATGCCGAGCGACAATGATAATTTAAAAAAAATAATTAACATTTATTCGTATATCAATGATAACTTTGGTGTCGTTATATTATTATTATAATTTCAAGTTCATGATACAAAACAAGTCGCCATTATTAAAATTAATAACCGGAAAATGTTTCAATGTAGGTAATAAATATAATTTTTGTATAAAAGAAACAAAAGTTATTTTTAATGTTACAAAAGTCACTTACTTGGTCGTTAGATATTTTTATACAATTAAGTCAAAGGACGTGATATTTATAGCTTCCTTTAAGAAGTTATCTTATTCGCCATAGATCTTTATGTCTTATTTCTTATGTGCAGACGTGCCACATATTTTTATTTTCATTTACAAAAAAAAAAATTTTACTCGTCACACATTTCGCGTGATGTTAAGCTAGAGCCGTCCATGTCTGAAGACAACCACCTGCCACAGATAAGTGTCTGCAAAGTTCGGGCTGGCAGGGCAAAATCCTTTCGTTACAGTCGGGTACTTCCAAGATAGGGATTAAGTCATTGTATGGGTGTTACACTTGAAAGTCGTGGGTAGTACCACTACAGTTGCCCATTTTGCCACTGACCCTAACTGTCTGCCTGCCACTCTTGCTTTAAATCGTCATACTTAACTTTAAAATAAATAAATGTGTCAATAATCTCTGGATATAAAGGAGGAACACTCGTTAACTCATAAAAACGGTACGTCATTCGAGTTCAAAGAACTTAATTAATTGCACATTTTAACGATAAAAATAGCATTTTGATGGCACCAATTACGTACCTTCCTTCAGTTAATGTTGAAACAAATAAAACATGCATTCTTAAGTATGATTATTTTATATTTTTCATTATAACTTCCATATTCATAAAAATTTGATTTGTCATTTGGTTTTGTTGATTTATTTATTCTAGATACTTTAAAATAAAATAAATATAATAACAAAACAATGAATTATTCAATCAAAATAGTCCCACATGGATGGGCAAAGAAAACGGATCGCTACTATTTTACATCGATAATTTCCTTCAACTACGTTTTGATTGTTTTGAAATCAAAATTAATGCTTATTTCTTACATTTCAAATGCAACTTTTCAACTACATTTTATTTCATTTTAAGAGCTGGATATACGCCGTTGACCTTGCTCGTCTCGTACTGGTTTATTGGGAGACAGAGGGGTTGCTCACGCATTTGTGTCCATTTATGTAAAAAAAATTGAAAAAAAAATAAACCGAAGATTCCCTAGGTATTGTATTGTCTAATATCATAAAACCTAGCTATTAATAGTTTAGAAGAAAAATGGTTTTATATTTCTAAAAGGGGTTACTTTGCATGAATATTAATGATATTTAAAACCATTTTTTTTCATGAAGAGGACATGTTTGTATAGTGTTTAAACGTATTAAGTTTTTTGCGATAATTTCGTTACGGGTTATGGAGAAAAAATGTTTTAATCCCCTTCAGTTCCAGCGCAGTTCACATGTTGGTCACATGCCTTAATTCTTTCAACCCCTTGCAACTCTTGATATTCAAGATTTATACTATGTCGCGTGTAGAGTTAGACAAAGCGGAAATTTCGGCTTACCTATTATAGTTTGACCCCAATATAAATGTGTCAAGTACATCTGTGACGCACAATACGGCATTCCGCGGATTTGTTCATTCTATGCAACGCTGATGGTCGCAGAATAATTTGCTCATTATTACTAATTGCCTTTAACAAATTGTTATTATTATGCATAGTTTTTATTCGTAAATTCTCACGGAATGTCTATTTAGATCTTGATGAAAGATTTTGTGAATTTAGATGTGAATATAGGAGATAGGAAGGACTGAAGTTTTAATTAGTTTATTTAGAGTGTACAGACGTGGCCAGTCGATGCGAATAGGTTCACAATTTTTTATTGATAATGCTATTGATTTTTAATTCATTTCGTAGAAAAATAAATCTACATTCATTATCAGTTTTAATTTTTTACCTGGGTTATTGGCTAATTCGACTTTATCTGGTGCCATTTTCGAGGTATTCAATGTTTTGAAAATTACTGATATTTGCTTTTTAAAACATAAGATACTATTTTAAAATATTGTTTTGTTAACATATTACTTACCAGAAAATGGACATAAACAGATACTTTTGTCTCTACTCTCTTTTCAAACAGAATTACTAAAAACGCACGTAAAGACAAAATGTCATGTTGTGTGCGTAGATATAAACGCGATACGATGCGATCAAATCATTTACATAGGTATCTTACTTTAAGGCCAGAACAATTTGTTTAATATTATTTGTGACGTCATAAAACGTAGTTAATATGTACATGCCAGTATACAATCGCCTTCAATTTACATAGTAATAATAACACCTATTTTTTTAAGTAACTCGGCATGTGACCATGCTCCACCTGATGTTGAACGCTTCATGAGCGGAAACAACTGCCACCACATAGTAACGTTTGGAGACAGTGGTCGCCTATACAAAGCGCGGCACACACCTCTTGATAATCAGCCATTTCTACACTGATCTCGAAACGCCCGAAAACTTCATGGTGTTACACTTAAAAGTTGTAGTACTACCACACTACGGCAAAGTCCGCCTACTATTTTAAGTTAATATCATAGTTTACGTTTTAAAGTGCACAACTCGTGCTCCAAGTTTAGCTAATTAATGACAGATCCTGCCGTCATTCAGTGCTAGTAACTTGCCGGCCCCGTATATGGAAAGACGAACTGTTGGACAAATAGATTTTTTGTGCAGATCAAAAGATAGATGATGCTGCGATAGCCTTACACACTCTAAACTATTCTAAAGTGTCGTAATTCGACATATCGATCTCGTAATGTTAGCTATTATAAATTGTTAAAATACCATTAAGTTTTTATTTATAGTAATTTATTCAGACAGTAATTTTTGTAGGTACTGTCAGCAAAACTTGCGCTGGAACATGAGAGACGTCCTCCTTTGTTTTTAACAAATTATAGATGTAAAGGAGAATGCCTATTCCCATGAGAGAAATAGGTTCACAATTTTTTTTCCCGAGTATGTCGATGATTTTTTATTTATTTTCAAGATAAATTTACATTTCTTCTAACCAATCAGTTTTAATTTTTTACCAGAGTAATTATAGTTTTTTTGATGCATAATTTGAGGTTATTTTTATATTAAATGCTTTAATAATAGTTGATATCTTTTTTTTACGTAATTGATTTGTAAACGATGATTATAATTGAAATAAATTAATGACGAAATAACATAATATTATTTTAAAATATTGTTTTGTAAACTAATAGATATCAAGTAGGCTGAAGTGGGCCCAAAATTGAGCATTGTCCGATTTTTATTGGTCGATGTCCCAACGGTTAATAATGAGTTTGTTGAAAAGCACAAGCACAAATTAATAGTTCTTAAAAAACAATTAAATTTGTTTTTATTTACAATTTATTTGTAGTAGAATAGATGACTATGCGAACTCATTTGAACACTCGGCGCCTCTGCCTACCGCAATAAGACGTTAAAATAAGACATGAATGACGTTATCGTAAAAAAAAACTATTTAGCATAATTCTATATAGAAACACGTTTGTTCTAGATATTTTTCTTTAAAGCAAACGTTTTTAGTAATAGTCAAGTTGAATAAAGTTGCCTTTATGCTAATTTTATTGCTTATTTTGCAAATTGAACGTTCAAGTGTAAAAAAATAATTAATTTAATTTACTTAATAAGTAATTACATTACGTGATAATAATTAATAGGTACATACATATATTTATTAGGTTCTCGATTTAAATCTAAATTCGACGTCTCTTTTTTAGAAAGTTTAACTGCTCTACAATAAATAATAAAAATATTTTATGGAGGAAAGTCTCGTCCCTGTATATTAACAAAAAAGCGACGTTATTTTTTAAAGCCGGCTTTTGTTTTCTCTCTTCAACTGAATTGTAAATACAATACAATTGTCGCGCCTATTTCCCACAAGCATAGGCAGAGACAACGGAACGCCATAATAAATGAATAAATGGTTAATAAGAAAGACAAAACAAAACTTCAAGTGTCAAATGTAACCTTTAAGTATGTATTCGGCTGTAAACGATATACTTTAATCACCTATTCATTTACATTATATTTTTTTATAATATTAGGCATTTTAAAAGCTAGAATTGAATGCTATTTATGATTGTTTAGTGTAGCGCTCTAGCTAATTATGTGCGTGTTGAATTTTCTTATAACAATTTAATAAAATCTTTTAATTTAATAAAATTCATTTTTGCGTCAAATCTTAAAACTGATACACAATAATTTCAATAAATCAGCCTTTAAGATGTAAAATATATGACTAGAATACAAAATTACTCATATATTGTAGTTGACGCAAATACTTATTTGTACATAATTCTACAAAAATGACTTATTTAATAATATTTGTATTAAATAAAAACAGATATTAATCAACTCATATTGTTATATAAATCAAACTATAGATATATTATAGATCAATATTTTTGTTAATTCGTGATCAAGGCATACAAGCGTTCACTTATTCTCCTAAGCTTACGATGAACATTTTTATTGACTGACCACACCGCCTAATATTAAGCTTCTGATTAAACTTTCCCAGCTTTAGGAGACGAATGTATACCGAACTTACCTACGTCACGCGTTATAGTATTATAGTAGCTTCACCAAAAGATGTAAAAATTACGTAACCAGATTTCCTTCAACAATGTTCTATATAAACATACGTCACATATACGATAATACAATTCCATATAAAACGATACCTACATAAAATACAAACGACAAAACGCGTCATTAAAATTATATATCTCTACTTTAGGAAATCGCATATTGCCAACGTCATTTTAAAAGTCCGGAAATTTTGTACTCCTTTGAAGTAACGGCTTCATCTTTCGTAGCAAATTCAAACTGTTCATTTATTATAATAGGTTTAGTTAATTATCGAATCTCACTAAACTATTACAAAGGTAAAAAAGAAATTGCCTAATCCTGCCCAATCTAGGCTAAAATTCTAGACACTTTTTTCATACCACTGATAGACATACAATGATAGTAAGATATTTAGGTATCTCGACATGTAACCAGACTCCGCTTGATGTTAAGCGAGAGTACAGTTCATGAGCGCAAACAAAAACTGCTTATAAAAACTGTAAATAATATTTCTGTAATATGATTAATAAAACGTAAAATGGCATTAAGGCATAAATATATGATGTATAAATTATGTTACCTTTTTTCAACGGAAATCGTTAACAAAAAACATAAAAATGTATCTACAATTTCACTGGAAACGAAAATAAAACGTTTATGCTGGTCCTATAACGGTAATTTGTACTTGTATTATGGCGAAAATGGAAGCTTCTTTTAGCCAAAAGTCTTGTTGACGGTTAAATTAACCATAATTATCATATATCTTCGGAAATAACTTAATTTTTCACTTTACGACCTCCTCACGTTTCCTTGTAATAAGGATTCCTTTGACCTTATTATTGACAACTTTGAACTTAAGAAAATATAAATTTTATTATTTTATTGCACAGGATAATAATAAATAAAATATTGTTATTTATTGTTTGTTTATCAAGTTACGTGTAAAACGAAATAATAATAATGCTAATCGATAAGGAACATATTTTTCTCTATTTTTCTACACATTACGTCGATAATCGAGTAAAGTTAAATTTAGAAGACATCCAAATAAAAAGCCTTTACAAACACAACATACTTTAAAAAGAAATTGTGAAACCTTATAGAACCTGATAAACCGGAACAGAATGTGACGTCAATAAATAAAAAGATGACCAATACAAGATCAATTATTATGCTTATTCTTGTTGTTTTATAACGGACACAATCTAATCATAAAACGAAATAAAATTTAGAACGAACTCTAAATCAAACGCTGTTTTATTTAACAAAAAGTCCCTGGCGGGAAAAATACAGTCGAATGAATCGCAGTGTAGTAGGTACTACATTCGATTCTTCAATTTATTCGTATTCAAAAAACAGAGTGAATATTTTCTACTACTAATCTGACCCATATTTAATGGTCTGTGGAGGGAGCTGTATTTAAACACGCTTAAATACAATCGAATAATTCGGTACGAATTTTCAGAATGAGGAGGCAAATCACAAGTTTCAATTGATAGTAATATTATATCAATAATATAAATCGTTATCAAACGTCAATTATGATAAGCAGTTAGCTATCTTAGGTCACATTTAGACGCCACAATAATCTTTCCTACTTGCATAGGAAGTCCAATAGTCCAGCAGACAGCTATTAACATAATCGTTTGAATAATAATAATAATGTCATTTGAATGGTACAACCATATCGTGTAGCTAACCAAGAATAGGGCACAGTTCAACACGTACTTAAACCAACGGTCAATTATAATAACTATAACGTTTTGCGTGACCCAAAGACGATCTTCTACAGTTACTAGTGGATATTTTATTTTTAAACTAAGAAACGTGATTTTTAATATGTACATACAAGGTAGTTCACGATAGTGTGTTACTCTATGTTTTTTATGTTCATTTTAACAGCAATACTATTAAAATATTATTTTTGTGACCTAACTCTTTAAGCTAAGGATGCGTATTTTACACCGCATATAAATTCACAAAGATTTGTAAATAATAAGGTCGCCTTCACTATGCCGGCATTTTAAATTATGCGATTATTTAAATTTATATTTTATCAAATATAAGAATAAATTCACTCAGAGGCATAAAAAAAACATTTTCAACGAAAACATGTTATTTGTTGATGTTTTTATAAGTTGTCAATATTGTCGCAATTATTATATAAATATAAAAATATAGGACTGTTATAAAGAATTTAAAATTACCTTTCTTCAAACAATAATAGGTACTTTTATCAAAATTAAAAATGAGAAATATTTTGAACTTAAACTTTACAAATCTCTTGGATTATATAATTCTCGAGCATATAGTGAAAGAAAAAAATGTTTAAATTACACGATAAATTGTTACATTGCGAAGTGACTGCGCTTCGAAGTTTACATCGAGTTATTAGTCATCTTTGTTACAGATTTGGTATTTATTACAGAAATTATTAATGATTGATCGACGCTTTATTTTACTAGGTACGTATTTATAAAAATATAACACTATTTAAATTAACGCTCTTCATACTACAACGGTTAGGCCACATACAACGCGTGACGTACAACGTTAGGGTGGTTTGTACCAGAAGGCCGGGTAAAGTAACTTTAACTATTACTTTTACGGCGACGACGACTGTTAAACGTTTACATTTACTCTACACGCGTTGCAATATCGTGTAAATTGATATTGTTATCGTTAACAGGGTCTCGAGAGATCTCGAAAAATAAAAGAAAAACATATTTGGCTTCTTTTCATACATTTGACGTTAGCAGCATTGGTTTGACGATTACTTTAAGTTTAACCAAACCAAGATTCGCTGGTTAAAGTTAAAGTAACCGTCAAAAAATACAGGCGCGACGATGGTGCAACTCGTGTGGAGTAAAAGATACACCATAATGTAAACGTAACGGTTAAAGTAAGCGTAAAAGTAATAGTTAAAGTTACTTTAACCGGCCTTCTGGTGCAAACCACCCTTAGTGTACGAAACAGTTCACATTAGTTCACAATACTGACTTATGCCAATTTACACGTGCTGTCTTAACTGTAGCCTGACAGATTATATTCAATAGAATAATCTATATAAATATATTCTATAACATATGAGATCTGTCATGAATCGTGTATCGATAAAAAGTGTTTAAATCGATGTTATACTTTACTAGTCATGATTAATACCGATTTACTGATAATTTTATAGGACAACTATCGCCTTTACACACGGCTTTTAAAGTTGCGTTTAGCAATTGCTTTTACATTTTAGGTTAATTACTGAGTTCATATCTTGATTTTTATATTTACTATATATTAAGATGTTTGAGCAAACAAAATACTTTAATAACAATTAATTTGTTTTTTACTTTAGCGTATCACATTATGACAGAGTGTAATCTTTGAACGGAGGCAACTGATGTCAAGGAAGAAGACCTGCGAGATAGTCTATTCTTGAAGAATATCATGTTGTAGATGACTGGGAAGCACGTTTCAGTTTAATGAAAGTAGGAAAAAAGAATATGCAGTGCGGGCGATTTCCTGTACACCGATCGCTCATCAATCGGTCGTTCGCGTCGATCCACTATAGATTGATTGTTTTTCCGACTGGTAGTCATCGATCATTCAAGCTACCACTCAAATTTATGCTATTAATCTTCGAACGATGTTTCTGGTGTGATAACACGCTTATGTTAGAAAATGATGTCCCAGGACGGCAGACTGGGAGTATAAGCGTAATTGTTGCCATTTATTCGCTCTCCCTATAGTCCCATTGTCTTGTTATGAAACTGCGCAATTAGATAAAAATTTAATAACTAATTGTCTTGTATTTTATAAATAGCATTTTGTTTTAGAGTTTGTGCATGTAAATGTTGGCCCTTGACCTCGTTCCGAGTGACAGACTAATGATTACGTTGATGAGTTTTGTCGCTATAAACTAATTGTAATCAACAAAATTATCTGTTGTCTCGTTTTAATATACACTATTCTATATCGGTATGAGCAAGACAACACTATGATGCATCGTTTTTATATTTTGTTTAAAATTAATAAATAACTTTTTTCGGATCGATTATAAGTGCATTGATCTTAAAGTATTTTAAATACATTGTATGTATGTATCATTCCAAATTACTAAAGAACAAAATAATCAAAATATTTTAATCACCGCTAATAGTAACGAAATAAATAAAAGATTTGCTTGTTATTTATGATATGCAATATGTATTCGGTATCTGAATAAAAATAAACATTCACTACATTTTCATCTCTATTCTTGTTGTAATAAATAATACTTTTATATGAATACCGAATATGGCACGAGGGACCACCGTGATTGAAGTCGTCAATCGGCGTGTATGGTCGGGCCAAGTCATTAGGTCTCCGAGCACTCGTGATTTGATCATAAATTGTCTCATTCAGATTTAAAACTTTGAACCTTATTTATTTTTATAATATTCTACAGCGACAAGCGCTTGAAAATACAAAGGCAAGCTTCAGTCAGCGCCAGGAAAGCTTTAAACATAGCTGATTTTGTATAACTGATGACATTAAGATTCCGCCTGCGTTAAGCTAGAATACGATCCATGAATAGAAACAACTGTTACCACAGAGAAATTTCTACAGGCAGCAGTCGCTTCCGCTATAATTCACCGACTCCCTTTTCAGACTGGGCTAACAGCTTTCAGACTACCTTTAGTCTGCCTATGGTTCTCTTTTTACAATTTCAGCGTCTATTAATTATTTAATTTGTCGTTTTATGAATAAAAAAAGTAAATATATTATCCCGCCTATGATAAATTAAAAAACATGTAGTTAAATAAACAATAATCACGAGTGCATCTATTAAATAAATAATGTATTACGTGTTATTATGAACGAATAGGTTAAACTGTTATATAATAAGGTTAATTAAATAGAAAAGTACGTATGTATAATAAATAAACAAAATATTAAAATATACTCGTATACTCCATTTCCAACCAACAGGCAGTTTTCGGGTTATGTATAGATCGTGTTATATAGATGTCAATTTTATCATACTGGTGCACTTTTTTTTTATTATTGTAGCTCGGCATGTGACAACACTCCGCCTGATGTAAAGCTAGAGTGCGGTCCATGAATGGAAACAACTGCTACTACAGAGAAGTCTCTACAGGCAGCAGTCGCCTCCACTATGCCGGCTTTTTGTTTTATTAATTATGGTAAGGAGATAGCCATGAAAGGAACTTCCGCGTGAGTAACTTTTCTTAGTGTAAATTTTGTTGAATCACTTCATACATACAACTAGATACCTACTAATTGTAGTGATAAATCTGCTTATCTGGAAATGGTGAAATTACTATTATTTATTAATTATATATTTTCAACTTTAATTCATTAAACTAAGGCGGGTAAAGGCGAGATTTTTGTAAGATTCAAATATAGAAGTTTTCGATTGGTTATTGTTTGCAAGCCCACGTTAGATATCAACTGACGTTCGCCCTGAGAAGATATAAATATTTTTGAAGAATTTTTTTGTTTTTTTTTTATTGTAGCTCGGCATGTGACAACACTCCGCCTGATGTAAAGCTAGAGTGCGGTCCATGAATGTAAACAACAGCTACTACAGAGAAACCTGTGGCTTAAGAAGACGAGCATGTACCATCTTAGATTGACAGTGCACATTCCTCTCGTTATACCTATATACTCGTATATTTAAAAACATTTTAGTAAGCAAATTCATGGTAGTTAGTAACATACACCGAGCACTTAAGCAATGTTAACAAAAACTAATGTTTTTGCAAGGTAACCTAGCATGCCATCTGAAGTACTGTCTGAGTACCACCACTTTCAGTTTCTATGCCTCGTTAGTTTAGGTTTATATTCGTCTCCTCAAGCAGGCATAGCGGAAGCTACTAAAGACAACCGATATTCGCGTATCTCTATTAGAGTCATATTCACGCATATCATAATCACTATTAAAAATCAGCGTCCTTCCCTGCATCTATGTTTTCGAACTTAGAGTTATTCTTTTGTGTAAAAGATAAACCTTGGTCAATTTTATTTTAAAAAAATACGACTCCGTGCAATATTACGAAAGTAATTTGTTATTTAGTATTCATTGTCTGTCTATACAAGTGTCAAGGACAACCTTTTGTAATAAAATAATGAAAATACGTACCTAAGTATAGATACAGTTATGTAATAAATTAAATTGATTGTGAAAAAGAAAACAAATTGTTTGTGGGTAGGATAAATGCGATTTAAAAGTGGTAAGCAAACTGATGATGGTTATTAGTCCAGTCTGCCGTCCTGGGGTAGTACCACCACGTTCAAATGTAACACCCGTGAAGTGACCTTGTCGCGTTTCGGGATCAGTTTATAAGTAGTCAGGTACGAGTGCATCTGGATCGTGCATATTCGTCTCATCAAGCCGGCATAGCGGAGGCGACTGCCGCCTTCAGAAATTTATTTGTAGTTGCAGTTGTTTCCGTTCATGGACCGCACTCTAGCTTAACATCAGCTGAAATGTTGTAATATGTCGAGCTGCAATAAAAAAAAGCATGATATGAAATGAAAATCCGTGGAAATCGTATCCGTACGCAAAGCTGAGCTTGTGATTGTAGGTGCCGTTTTCATCTCAGCTTAGGATCTTGATATTTAATAATATATTGTTTAATGAAATAAGTTTTAAAAATACTATGTTTTAAAGCAATTATATTATATTATATAGCTTTATACGATTGTAATATAGGCAGTTCTTAAATATGTAAAGCTGACCTTTGTAGCCATTTATTTATATTTTATTTACTTAAAGTAATTGTTTAATTCCTCCAATGCCTACCTACAATTGCTTAATTCGTGACAGAACAAAAAGGGTTGATAAATCACTGTAATTTATTGTACAAAAACGGACATACCGACAACCGGACACGAAATGTTAAAATTTAAAAACATGACGTTTACCGAAAAGAAATTGCTGCACTGTGGGTCGCATTAAAGATTTTACGCACGCAATTTTGTATGCAAATTATGTACATTAACGAAATATGTATTTAGTATAAGGAAGTTTAATCTTTGCTAATTTACTTTAATCTTATTAAATATATATTTTTTAATAAATAATAAATTACATAATTCGTAATAATTAATTTTTGTACAATAGCCAAGTATAACAAAAGGTGTGCACTGGCAACCCGGACGAAAGCCGACAAATGCGAAGGCGACTGCTGTCTGCAAATATATCTCTGTAGTAGTTGTCTTGGCGCATGTCATAGTCACGTGCTCAGTTAGGAAATTTCTCTGTGGTTGCAATGGACCGCACTCTGATGAAGGCGAATTGTTGTCATATGCAAAGCTACTACAAAAAAGCGGAAGAGGCGTGTGTGGAACTGAAAATGTATTAATACAGAAATAAAAGAATAGTTAATTTATTGTTTTCCTCGTGTAACTAGAACTAATTACTAGACAAGTACAACTTGTGTTTTCATTGACGTCATAATCTATTTAGAATACGGTCAGTATAACAGTTATCTATGTTAAATAGGACCTCGTTTTGCTGCAAATGCTATAATATCAAATACAATCTGTTTAAATAGAGCTACGAATACCTCTTATTTTTTGTGATTTTTTTATGTAGTAGCTCGACATGCGACTTGACGTTATACTAGAATGCGATTTATCTATTAAACCAACTAACCACGGTCAGACCAACGAAGAGATTGAAGCGAGCCCACGTGCTCCCTAATATATAGAGGTCCAGTGGCAATAACAAACCCACTGACACTCGAAACGCACACAAATTGTGTGAAACATCACACAAAAGATCTGATTATAGTTAATAGACTGATCGCAGATAATAAGTAGAAAAAAAAATTATCTATTGACAGGGTACACTCTTACTTCCAAGCTGATCCCAAAACACGACTAGGCTGCACGGGTGTTACAATTGAAAGTCATGATACTTCTTACTACCCCTGGGTGATAGATCACAAGCGCTCTTAGATGAAATAATGCAGTTTTATTATATTGTAAAACGTTTTTTTTTGTGACATGCATGTGAAAACTACGAATTAGTTTTAAGAGATTTATCTTTATTTATTTTTTAAATCTTTGTACTAGGCAAGTGCTACAGGCCTGTAATTATTTGAGGCTCATACTTAATTTCATTCGAGCAAGTAGTGAGTAGTACTTACTAATTAGAAAATTATTAAGTAACATATAATCTACTTTTGAACATACTCGTATATTACTGTTCTCTTTTGACAGATTGACAGTATTGGTTACGTAAACTGTCTGTTAGCAATCAATGACCTACCGATAACCTACGTCCAGTTGTCGACAATATAGTTATCCATGTCACAATTATTATATCAATATGCTTTTCTTTGCGAATATAATATTATCTTTAATACTTGGGGAATTTCCTTAAACAATATATCAACAGGCTTAACGCCTCGGCTGAGAAATATTGATAAAATATCGTTTTGTTTTTTTAATTATTAAACATCGGTATATTAGATTTAAATTAAATTATAATGAAAATTGAATACAAAAATCAACAGATAACAGCATAGAGCTGATCAAATCTTATTAAGATTGAAGCTCCCAGATTTATTTCTTTTTATCAGACTCTTTCTAATTTTTACATTGATCGTGGTCGCGGTGAAAAATGGTAAAACAAACGCTATAGTAAGCCGCATATCTTTTAATTTAGATGTTTGCTCAAAATTTCAGTACATAATTAATCACTGGGTTAATATTGCATTAATATAAATACAATAAAAAAGTTAATTTCAGAGAATAATTAACAATGTTTCAGTTACAAAAATAACTTATTAGATAAGTTAATATAAAAAAGTGTAAATAATATTTTGTAATTAGATTAGTAACTATAACTGGAGAAATAAAGTAACCTATTGGTCTTTAATTGTTTACTCAGCTCTTGGGCTACTTAAAAAAAAATTAAGCACAATACACAGTCATTGTTATCTAATATTAGTTTATTTTTGTTATCTTGTCGGCGTTCATTAGCGCCCTTTTATCAAACAATTTTCGCAAATTATAGCAAAATTATAATTAGTTTATTTTTCTCATTTAAATATTTTTTTGACGTAGATATTTGTTTTCGTAGAAAAAAGAAACTTCTGTTCTCAAAATAACTTTTGAAGTTTTTTTATGTATTTTAAAACTTAGTAAAACTATTGGCGAGTTTTAAGCGAACAAGAAACCTGTCTATTCCGTCGTCTACGTGTATTAATTATTTTCCATCGGTTCAAAAATAGAATTAACATTTTTCCATTACCAGTGTACTCGCAAGTTACGTGTTTTGTTTTAAAATCAATACTTTTACGTCACACATTACATTTATTTATATGTTTATTATTATTTACTCACTATTAAATTACGAGTATGATGAAAACTAAATAAAAAAAACAATTTTCATCATCATTTAACGATGGGATACGAAAATCAATATTTTTGATTTTTTGTAAGAAAGCTTTTTGTAAATAAAGTAAATGTAAGTTTTTGCTAACTGAATTTTCAAGGGAGTAAAATAATTAATTAAATGTATATGAAGTTGCGGTCAACATGTAGTATTATTTATATAATAAAGGCTTGCAACGTTCCGTTGTAGGACGTAGACTTTTAGAGTCTATGACGATTTCTAAATAGTCCAACTTAAATCAAGTTTTGGTTTATAAAGGAGAAAGTTTGACGTAAATACAGTTAATGTTACCTTTTACTTTCTGTAAGGGCCCAATGAAAGTGACAAATCGTAGTCTTTCGTTTAGGCATAAGTATGCGCAATACATATGGTAATTTCGAAGTTATAGAGAGACATTTTAGTAAATGCTTAAAAAAAAACTAAACAGACTTAGGATTAGGGTTGCCAGATATCCAGTTTTATGCATGTCTGTCCGGTCTGAAAATAGCAAACGACCGAACTATTTTTGAGGCTTTTTATACTTGGTAAATTTTTTAGTTTTTTTTTCTTAACATCTATGGCAACCCTACTTACGAGTATAGTGGTTATTTACCCAGTCTGTTGTGCCGCCACTTTCAAGTGTTACATCTATAAAATGGCCTTGATTTCATGTATAGCGTAGAGCCCTTAAGATAATGCAGCTAATTATTTGCCAGTAGTATTTATACTACTTAAGATATATATACGTATATATACGAGTATTGTTTGATCGCTAATGAAAGTCGTGTTTTTCTTATAAATGTTTCTTTACAATGTTGTATTGAATTCTAAAATTTCATTCAAGAACCTGTACATAAATATTTGTATTCAAACGTCAGTATTGAAAGTTATTTTCTCATTGAAAAAGTATGAATAAGTAATTTAAAACTTTATTATTATGTTCAGTTGGATATGTATTGTATAAGAAATTAATATTGCCGAGTTAGGAACCCTTTATTGCCCTAAGAAAAAGATAAATATATCGTATTTATATAAATTTATATATAAAAACGTAGGGATGGAACAATACAACGATGAAAAAGTAATAAAAAAGGGGAATAATATCGTGCCATGTGTAGTGAGGCAGTAGTCGCCTCCGCTATACACTGTTCTTTCCTACTCCTCTTGCTACTTTCAAACTGATTCCGAAATATGAGAAAGTCACGAGTGTTTGAAAGTAGTGGTAAGTCCAGGACAGCGGACTGGGCTAATAATCATCGTCATCAGTCTGCCTACCACTCTTTAAATGTTAGATAACAATAGGATTTAATTTATGATAAAAAATATAGGTATAGTATACAAATAAGCAAACGTTTTTTTTTTATTTCAAAACATCTTTTGTGCCCTCGCCTACACACACGAAACTTATTGTATGACAAATTAATGTTAAACGTGTATTTAGTGTTCAATGTGTCATTGACCTAGGGTCCTAGGCATTTAAATTAATCAATATAATATAATAATAATAATGGAGTTTTGGCGGCCATCATGAGACGTCAGGTTATCTGTCTTGAATTATTTTCCTAAACTTGTGTTTCTTCGAGTGTTGATATGTAATAATGGTGGATTATTAACCATTAAGTGTTCGTGAACGTGCGTGAGTGTGGGCAACCAATTCTCTCTTCTTTTAAAGAGAACCTGTGTTTCCATTTTCCCTCCAAAACTCCGTAGAAAGTTTTAGTAAAGATTCTACCACTTTACTGGAGCAATTTTTGACTTGACTGTGACTTGATCTGACTCTTTAGTGTGATAAATGAATGACTTGTGATGCACAATATTAACTTGATGCAAAAATATTTACTTTGACACTGGCAAATTGTTATAATGCCATATAAAACAAAATAATAATAATAGTATATAATTATTAATTGTTTTGTTTATGATATCGCCACGATCGTGAGCGTAAGCCAAAAAATAATAATTTAAAAAAATTGTTTATCAAATATTTATTGCGCTTTGGGGGCGCTTGTTTTTATAGTATAGCTAGATCAACTGCTACTACAAACAAAAAAATAAATAAAAGCAAGCCGATACCTCCACTATACCGGCTTCGTTTTTTTCCTCTTAAAGTTGAATTAATAAATCATATCGATTCATATTCAGATTTTTACTTCTGAGTTACGATTCTCAACAATGAGGGATTTCTCTATTTAGGTATGATGAAATTGAATAGAAAAAAAATCACTACGCACACAACGGTCTGAGCCTCTTTTTTCTTATCAATTTTCGTCATAATTTAGTACTAAACTCAATTCTTTGACATTTTAATTATGTTTTTTGTTGTACAAACGACTTTCAGCCTGAATAAAGTCTTTGATCTTGTTGGATTGTTAAAGTGAACTGACGTCAATAGTATTTTTTGCTAATCGTTACAATCACTGCTTCTATTAGTATTACCTATTAAGTATTTGTAAAGAAAACCTTTTTTATATTAGCACGTCATCTGACCGCACTAGTTAACAGCTAAGCTAGTTAAGCTAGAGTGCGATCTATGAACGGTGGTGACCTTTGTTGAGGGGACCTGCAGACAGCAGTAGCGCCTGTTACGCCGTTTTTTTTTTCTTCAAATTATGCAATTGAGAAATAAACCGGTAAAAACAAATTATTTTGAACTACTCAACCTTTAATATCTTTATTTTCTTGGGGACGACTACTGTCACTGAAAGTGATCTGAACAGCAACGGTATCCGCTATGCCGACTTAGTAAAATTCATCTTAACACTGCCCTTGAAGAGACCAGAAAAAGCAAAGACTTGGCTGGGAAAACAGACAGCGTAGAGTAACGTCAGAAAAAAGAATGCCGAACCTTCGTGTTCATAAAGGGTGTTCAACTTAAGAAAATAAAAAATAGTCTTATGCATCGGAAAGATACTTTAGCTGTTTATTTATATAGATACAAAAATATTAAAAGTATTCCATTCAAAAAAAAAATCAAAGATTAGTAAAAAAAGTTTCATACGTATATCACAGAAAAACCTTTGAAATATGAATACAACTTTCAACCTACGCCAATAAAAATATAACATATCATAAACTACCATTAAATAAGCACAAGTGTTCTCTATAATGTTGTCGTAAAATAAAATACTCATTGTATTCCATACTAGAGAAACAAAATGACATTACCACGCAAAAAATTCAAGGCTGTTTAATAATGTAAAGCCTTCAAGTTTTGTAGAACAAAAATCGCTAATTTTTACACTAATTTACATAGTTCGTTTTCTAAATATCTGTAGCTAACATTTTAAGTACTATATGCATTATTTATATATGTTCATTTATATTCGATTGGGATAAACAAATGAATAGATAAAAATTTAAAAAAAAAACCAATAGGAAAGGGTTACCAATAAAAAAAGAACTTTCGATGCAAATTTTAAATAAAACCCTCGTTGAAACAATGAAAAAAAAAATAGAGCTAATGCCCCAAGAACGGCATTAATTAAATTATAATTTTAATTATTTACTAATATTAATTCTAAGTTTTTTTATTGGGCATATTAGATACTACTAACACATGATCAATGTAATTTAAATAAATTAATTTTAATTTAAAAAAGACAAATATCGCCACGAAGAACGCAAGACTAGTTTTGATAAGTTCTTGCGCAGAGAACATTAAAGCTTTAATACATTATCTATACATCTAATTATTTATAGATCTTAAGTCCATAGTCTAATTTCTAACGAAAATCATTAAAACACAATGAAATTGCGTGTAACTGCCCATAATGGCAAAAGAGGTTTTTAGCACACCGAACGATTTAGCTTTAAGTAACGGAATAAGTACTGTTGCAGTGAAAGCCGGTACATAATATGTTTGAATAAATTCGTGTAATCAATAAAATAAAAGTAAAATTTGTTTCTGGTTGAGATATATTGATTTGAAACTTTTTCACCTAACATAGACCGTTTACAGCAGGCGAAAAGACTGCATTTTGTCCTAAGGGAAGATGAAGAAAAACTAAATAATAATAACAACTAGTGTTTAGTCAGTTTGGCGTCAGTCAGAGCGCTGACGACTGGGAAAAGTACACGAAGGCTCTAGTTTCCGTCACTATAGCGGCCCAAGAAAGTGCTTTTTCACGCCCTGCTTGAAGAATCCAAGATTAAAGGAGTGTGCGACATTAAATTTTAAATTGATAATTAATAAATTATATTCAATAATTATATAGAGTTATTTAATTTTATTAGATCTGATATTTTATCTAATAAGTACAACTTTGAAAATATTATGTGTCCCTTCCTACCTCACTAGTTGAAGTTTTAAAGAATTTACATGAAAGGAAATTAAATAAAACTTTATGCATATTCCATTCTTTAGTATTTATTGAGTAGGCATAAAACCTATCACGTGTCTTCTTTGTAAAGTCAATGGTGCGGATTTACACGCACGTGTGCTACATTATAAGGAAGTCTTTAAAAACGGTTTAATTCGCATTTATTTTGTAAGTCTCGTTAATTTTAAATACAGTTTCAGTAAATTCTTTTAATTTATCATAAAATAACTTTTACGCCTTTTATATACTTGTAACGAGGACATTCGTCTCCTCAAGCCGGCATAGTGGAAACTCTGTGGTAGCAGTTATTTCAGTTCATGGACTGCACTCTAACTTAACATCAGGCGGAGTGTCATAATTCCGAGCCACAATAAAAAAAAAATATAATCATAGGCTTATTTATGTTCTAAATGAATTTTAATTATCTTTCGTACTTACTCTTAATCCACATTAACAATATTTTTTGTAATTACATTAATAAAATAACTCTACCTACATAACATTGATATTAATTTATACATTTATAAATAACTTGTTGTAATTATAGACTGACTGTAAACATAAACTAATTTGACAGCTCCGAATGTATGTAGGTATTTTGTTTTAATCTTGCCAAGTGAAGAGTGAAGTGTTGTGACACGACTCATCTAAATTAAACTCTCAGTAAATTACTTAAATCAATCTATGCACAAATAAGTATTTCTTTTTGTTACGCCTCACAATTGTGGCAATTTCAGCCCTATCATAACAAGTAAATAATAATAATTAAACAAAACTTAGACTTTCATTAAATGTGCCAATACAGCGGCATCAATTAAAAATCAATTAGTAGTTAAGTCACATAATTAATTACAACACTAATATTTTTACTACATAAATTGACAGCCCACTAAATGTCATTTTAGTCTATGACAGTGATTCTCAATCTTTTTTTGTTGCGGCACCCTTTTAACGATTTCAAAATTTGGCGGCACACAAAGAAAACGATAAGTTTTAAAATTATACTATAACAAAATATACTGCGTAAAATAGTTTATGATAATAATTTTAAATGTGCGAAATAAAATAATATGTACTACAAAAAAGAATTATCAAATTCGGTTCACAAACGGAGAAACATCCCCTAATTTTCCACCCTTAGAGATGGAATATTTTCTTCAAATTGAAATGGGACCAATGCCGACATATACTCTATCCAACAAAAAAAGAATTATCAAAATCGGTCCACAAACGGCGGAGATATGAGATAACATCGCCACAAAAAAAAGTACACGACAAATTGATAACCTCCTCCTTTTAAAGTCGGTTAAATTTAACAGTACGTTTATTAAGGGATTAATTACAAGTTAATAATAAGAATACTTACAATGCGATTTTTCTCTTTAAATCGTATTATTTAATAATATTAACATAATTATATATCTAAAATTTGGCGGCACACTTTCAGAATTTCGCGGACACAAAAGTGCCGCGGCATAGTGGTTGAGAATCACTGGTCTATGTAATGATGTAAGTCGCTCCTCGAAACTATATAATTTCAGATAGTTTTGTAATCGGGTTATCCGAAACTAGCATTTAGGTCAAAGTCGCATTAAAATATGACATCTTAACGAATCATGAACTGGTTTTTATCAATCTGTTAACGCATAGACTCGGTGAGCAAGAGCAATTCATTATATTTACTGACAGATTAACGTTCGTACTGTATCGCAATTCGCTGTTTCAATCAATATACTGATATAAATCAATGTTTTTCTAATAGTTTACACAAACCTATTTCAACTGTTTTTGTTGGTATTTTCAAAGCGATCGGCGTACGTATAAAATTATATGTATATTGTATATCGATCGGGTTTTGTTTTGATATTAAACAACAGTATTTAAACAGTGAATCGCGAGAAATAAATACTGATAACGTACAATTTTTAATGTAAAAAAGACGGGTTTTGAAAGGTTATCCGTAACAAAGGTTATGAAATTAAATTTATTCAAGAGTCCACTGTTGCGTCAATAATTTAAGCAAAGGAGTCTATCTATTTTTATATTAGAGAAAAATTTGCAATTCAATGAAGCATGATAATTAAAAACTCTGTTGTTTCTATAAATGTGTTAATTTTTATTGTGACGCAAGTGTCTCTTATTTAAACGCACTTGTACTGTAAATTTACATTTCGACATTACACATATTCATACATTACATTGTTTTCTACTTAGCAATTCTCACCTTTGGTGGACGCGTCGGCTCCGGCACATCGGAGTCCCATTCTGAACTGAGATCGTCGCTCGACGCTTCAGCGTAGTCTCCTGACCATGGAATATCAAGTAATGATTTCTGGTACTGGTCGTATCCAGGGGACAATGTCTGCGGTCCATACCCAGGCGGTAAAGGACTCGCAGCTCTACAGTCCTCGCAATTGCAGGGTTTAGGACCCGATGTCGGTTCTTTGGCTGTCGTGTTAACGTCTGACCTAGAATTTCTTCTAGAGTCACGTTTCCTAGCGCTTCTCGGAGAAAGTCTGTTGGTACATTGAGGTGGTATGTAATATTTGGTCGGTTCAGACTGTCTTCTTCCCATGTCTGGGGTCTCTATTTTGACAGGTGTGAGTAGGGACATCTTCTTAGTGAGCGGCTGTTGCCTCTCGGCCTCGTCGGGCCTGTCCTCGGGGTCCATGGTGTATCGGATGATTGGTATCGTGAAAGGAAACTGATCTGTACACTCAGGCATTATTTTGTTTAACTGTCACAACACTGCGAACTGCCGGCCTCCTGTTTTAGGAAGTAGAGTTAACGACATTGTATTGTTATTATTTATTAAACACGAACGATTCCACTTTATGTGTTACGACGATGTATTCACGAGACTGGCATTAGCGAGCGCGACGCGAGATGGTTCCGAGCCGCGCGTTCGAACCAGACTGATGTTTCTACATCGCGTCGTCGTTAGCACTATCGGCGGGCTGCGCACACGCACCTACTGTATCGACCCCTGTCATACGAACCCGTTAATTAACTTATTAACATACATCATTTAACATAATAACAATTAAATACTCAAAAACAATAGGTTGAGTATCCACCGAAAATAATGGCGTTATTGTCAGTAACATACGTATACACGATCATGTTAATTATTTAATTTGTCCTCTGCGTGAACAATAAGCTTGATGTAAATATTTATGTAGTAATCGATACCACGATGTGTTTAGACTAATGGAAAATACACTAAGCTCCCATTTATGGTTATTCTGCTTGAATGACTATCAACACTTCAATATTGAATGACCAATGTGATCCAACTGTTGACGTAATTATGCTCATTAGGTTTTGATTCTGACTAATAGATCAGTTTGAATCCGTAAAGTTTTTTTTACTAATTACTGAATTATTGCATAATTTGTCTCAAAAAATATGGAAAATCCGTTATCTACAAGAAGAGATCCGTTGATTAGTACTTTTTTAGATTACTTTAAAAAACATCAATGATAAATAATAAAAAAAAAGAATATTAATAAAAATCACGTCTAGTAGTGTCTAGTAGATGTAGAAGCAAGGAAGTAACAATTCTACTACTTATTATTTGATTATAAGCAATTGTATGCTGTGGGAACAGAAATTACGTAGATATATTTAGAATAAATAGACTTAGATATTTGTCGAGAATCGTAATTATTGTTGTTATTATTATTGTAGGATATACACACCTATTTATAGTATATAAGTATACCTATAACGGCTATCGATTATTTCTTTTATTACTTTATAAATTATAATTAATTCATCATTTCAATATATGATGAATTTTCGTCGTCTATCTATAGTCTATTCTCTATACCAGGGTTTCTTAACCTGGGGTCCTACACGATTCATTCTTAATATGCTATCACAAAGATTAAGAGACCTAATCGTTGCTAATATTATAATTGTGAAAGTAACTAAGTCTGTTTGTTTCTTTTCACGTAGATTTGGCATAGGCTACATTTTGTCTCAAAAAAACTGAACGGGATGAAAGTTTATACGGGGAACTCATTATTTCTCAAGTTAAACGCAATTCGAAGCTGTGGGCAACAGCTAATATAGTATGTTTAGTAATTGACGCATTATTTATATGTGGTCACAATACATCGTAATACTCGAGTATTCTACTCTATACTTGGTCAAGAAACCACAAAACCACATTTCTCATATTTTATTATGTGTCATATTTCTTTGTATTTATTCGTATAATATCACGTCTTGGTCTTAATCTATAGAGATAAAAAGAACGGCATAACTATTCGAATACTATCTAAACAAAATACTAAATCTCAAGATAATCTGTTTTCTCACGTATGTTATCACGATACATCACTAGGATACCGATATCGACTACGACATCGCTAAGGCCTACTGTAGACCCAGTAAATAAATAGGTACATCCGTATTAATTTACTTATCAAAAAAATCAAAACGTAGTCGTACAAATATGCCGGGAACGTATCCTTATAAAGTAATTGATCCAGAATCCTGTCAAGCGGAAGTGGTTGTTGCCAGGCAATACTACTCAGTCAAACTATCATTTGAAGTTTTTTTTAAAATAATTTTTATTTAAATATTATTTTACTAAAAGACGGTACTTTAAAAACAAAAGTAATCTTTATTGTGCAATAATAACGGTTTTAAAAAGATTAAACTTTAATTAGAAAAGCAAAATTTTTCGGTTATGAATTTGCGCAAGAATTAAATAAACATTTGAAATAAAAAAGTGTTAATTAATGTTTTTATAATAAGTTATTTTTATTTATACATTTTTATTATATAAATAGGATATGAATAAAACCTTTTACTTTTATTGTTTTTGTTTATTTTATGCGATATAAATAATTTGTCATAGATACAATATAATGACATAGGTCATGTCCAAGGTTATTCAACTTTATAATTAATATAATTTAAAAATAATAGTGTTGTTTAAAAAATGCAATTCGTTAAATGTACGAGTATTATATTTCCTCTTTTTTTTAACGACAGTTGACGAAAGCTTCAAAGGTTACGATAATCGATCTGAAATGAGCGCGCATTATTAAACTGTCGAATGTGATGAAATGCCAATAAAATTATAGTCCATACTTAGTAGTGAAATTAAAAGACAATAATTTAACATTGTTGACATTCGAAGAAACAAATGAAAAAAAATCGAGGTCTGTTTTCCTTACGAATTGTTACGAGCACTTAAACTATTTCCTCAACAAAATATCAATCAACAATTCTCAACTCTAGAAAAATCAACAAAATAGGCAGATACCACCACTTTCGAATGCAACACCCGTGAAGTGACTTTGTCGCGTTTCGGGAATAGTTTGAAAGTAGTATAACGAGAGGAGTGTGCACTGTCAATCTAAAATGGTACATGCTCGTCTCCTCAAGCCGGCATAGTGGAGGCGACTGCTACCCGCGCAGGTTTCTCTGTAGTAGCAGTTGTTTCTATTCATGGACCGCACTCTAGCTTTACATCAGGCGGAGTGTTGTCACATGCCAAACTACAATTAAAAAAAAAAGATATCTATTATGATTTATTACTAATCTACTCTCTACAATTGTGCAAAACAAAGTTTCGATAAATAAGGATTTGATCGGCGAAGTTTTGCCTTGCTTTACATTTCTGAAATACCTATCGATTTTAATATTCTAGTTTAGATTTACTGAAACTTAAACTTGTAAGCAGGCCCTCAGTACTCGTATAAGCACCTGTCAACAAAATATTCTACCTTTATTTTTATGTAACAGCACTTTGCCCAGCGATTAGCACCATAGCGTAGTACGTGGGAACAACTGATACCGCAGTGAAATGTTGCAAGCAGCAGTCACTTCCGCTAAGACCAGATCAACGAAAGATTTTAAGCTGATCTCAAAAGGGCTTCAGGCTTAACGACAAACAAAGCTAATCAAAATCAGTCTGCCTGCCACAAATTAATCAATTAACATACCTACAACATTAGTACTAACTTTAGCAGTCGAGAAGAGCTTCTAAACGCCAATCAAAACAAATTAATCGCATTATGTATTCAAGAAAACTGTCACCTAAAATAGTAGAAAGAAAGGAAGCCGAAATAGAAAGGAGTTCCTTTGTGACGCACACACGTAATGACGTATGTGCAACGCTTCACGAATTTCAATCTCTAATGAACATCTTGATGGAAGGGTCTCAATTAAATCACGATTTATGTTTAATATTGTTTTAAATTACACGATAGACTTATGCTCGTTTAAGATACATTAACATTGCAAAGAAAATAAACATATCGTACCACCACTTTCGAATGTAACATCCGTGAAGTGACCTCGTCGCGTTTCGGGAACAGTTTGAAAGTAGCCAGGTATAAGGAGAGGAGTGGGCATTGTCAATCTGGAGGCAACTGCTGCCCGCACAGGTTTCTCTGTAGCAGCAGTTGTATCCATTCATGGACCGCACTCTATCTTTACATGCCAAGCTACAATTTAAAAAAATTAAATTATTTTTTCATAACCTGCAATTATGAATAAATAAAATAATAAAAAGTTTATATTTTTTATTAGATATTTACATTTTAATACATATTATTTTACTAGATGGTGTTAGATGCTTAGGGAGAATTATGTGTGGAGGGCCCTTAACCGATGTTCATACATAAGAAAACTTGTGTTATATGTGGCCAACGCGAAATTGGTATTTATTTATTTAAATCTGAATTATTATTAAGTACCTATGCAGAGAGAAAGTGGCTGGCACTCTATAGTCGCTGCCGATAGTAGCAGTAATTTCAATTAATTCATTGTTAATAAACGTCAAGAGTTCTTTAAAAAAATTATTGTTAAGCTGGTGAACCATGAACGGAAACTGCTATTACAGATAAAGGAGAATGCCCATTTTTGGGCCCAATCGATACCTAATTGCTAACAAAACAATATTCTAAAATAATATCTTATTTTTTATTAATTCATTTTAATTATGTCAACACTTAATTTCCCAATCAATAGACGATGTTTAATTACATAAAAACATATATTATCAATTATTAAATCATTTAATATAATAATAACCTCAAATGTTGCATCAGAAAACATCTAATTACTCAATAACCCGGGTAAAAAATTAAAACTGAATAGTAATAAGGAAGTAGATTTATTTTTCTACAAAATTAACTAAAAATGATCGTGAAACTCGAAAAAAATTGTGGGCCCATATCTCTTAAGCGAATGGGCATTCTCCTTTCTACAGGTAGCAGTCGCCTCCGCTATGCCGGCTTGAGGAGATGAATGTGCCAACCATCCAAATTGATAATGTATACTACTCTCGTTAGAATTAGCCTTCTAAACTGTTCCCGAAACGCGATATAGTTACTTCACGGGTGTTACACGGTTACATTGTCACGAGTCCAACTACTTTGACGATTACATTTAAAGCCTCGTATATTATACTGACGCAACCATTCATTGTAGAGATGCATTACAATACGAAGAAACATTCTTCTCGCGTTTTCAAACTTGGATACGGGTTACGATTTGACGTGCGACCGATGACGTCAAACAGTCCTGAATAGCAGGACTAATGTTACTGAAGGGAAGGACGCGTGATCTTCCATAATATGAATTAATTTGATATATATTTTATTGTCATCATATCAGTTATGGCATATTATCCTTTAGACAAGCTAGACAGGGTGTACTTTCATTTTTTTTTACATTACTTACAGACATTTAATTCGCCACAGATTTGCGAAGACCTGCCATTTTTGGGCCCACTTGATACCTAATTGCTAACAAAACAATATTCTAAAATAATATCTTATTTTTTATTAATTCATTTTAATTATGTCAACACATCATTTACCAATCAATAGACGATTTTTAATTACATAAAAACATATATTATCAATTATTAAATCATTTAATATAATAATAACTTCAAATATTGCATCAGAAAACATCTAATTACTCAATAACCTGGGTGAAAAAATTTAAACTGATTGGTAATAAGAAGTGTAGATTTATTTTCTACAATATTAACTAAAAATCATCGTCAAACTAAAAAAAAATGTTGGCCCATTTCTCTTAGGCGAATGGGCATTCTCCTTTTTGCTCGCTTTTCTGGGTGATTATTTATTGATTTTAAAATCTGGATATTCTTATTGAAACTTAATCATTTATTTAATAACATTTAAATCATATGAATAGTTTACGCTAAGAAAATTAATTTTACAAACAAAAAAAAAATACCTACGAGTACAGGCCGCCATCTAGAGATATTTATCAGAACTACAACTTTACTAAATAACTTACGATACAACATGCAACTTAAAAACAAATACAATTATAAAAGTGCTTATAGATCACGCTAGATGGCGCTGCAAAACCACAATACTCAATAAAATATTGAATGTTCAATAAAAACAAAAGCCCACGATTGTTGATGGATTCTCATAAAAAAATAACTACTGACCTTTTTATATCCTTTGTTAAGTTCAGCTGGACTGGTCATATAGAAATCCACAATTCCAAGTAAGCAATCATCACACCTACACACGTCACTTGGTAATGACGACATAGATCCAAAACTGCTGCAACTATCCATCGAGTCTGTTCTCACCAATCTCCCCGTCGTCAACGCCTCCATTTTAGCCACTAACAACGACTCCATCAGTGATCTAGGTTTACCAGGAGATCTAGATCGTCTTGGAAAATCAGGCGATAGCGGCCTATATCTTGTTGGATCCACAGAAATGTCGGACGATTTCGGTCGTCGTGGATAGTTTAACGTTATATCCGGAGATAAAGATCGGTTGTGTGACAAGTTGGGCGACATTTGGCTTTCTTGTTGAACTGGATCGGAAGAGGATGATCGTGATAGCGGTGGTGTTGAGTTACGACAATGCGATGACGTCATCTTGGATTAGCACAATTGCACATCACACTATAAACGACACAATATAACGAATCCTATGATAAAGTTTCGCTTGTTTTTTGTTTTCGATTGGAAATATATTGTCCCTTAAATCAATCAAACAAATGAAATAATGTGACTTTGTACTTGTAAGGGATATGTTTGCATGCACTTTCTCTAAGTTCTAGATAGGTTTGTGAAAGTCCATGCAAAGCTGCGCTCTCTCTAAGCGAAGTTATTGCTTCAATAACATATTTTCTGAGTTTATTTTCCTCGCTTCAAATTAGTAAAAATTCACGTGTTTTTTTTTTGCGATTATTATATGAGAGAATGAAAGAAAATGCTTAACAATATAACATTATAGGAAATACTCAATAACAAGAATTCAATGACAAAGACAGAAAGTTACTTTAATAATTGCGAAGACGATTACAATCACAGAAAAATTAATGTTTGCAGGCAGCAATCGCCTTCGCTATACCGGTTTGTAGAGGCGAATGGGCACCGTTCAGTTTGACAATTCAGTCCTCCTATTATAACCAGAAACTAATCGCAAAACACGACTAGGTCTACGACGGATGACTGAACTAATATTTACGAGTATCATCATAATCTGCCTACCATTCGTTAAATAAACTACTAAATGTTTAGTTAGTTTATTTATGTATATTAGGTTTTTATAATGTTTTATGTTATATTATTATATATATTCATTTATTTTACCTAACCCAAGATATCGGTAACAAATCGTCATTATCTTTTATTTAATTTTAATTAATATAGACAAAAAGTAAATTAAATTATATTTTTCACAACATTCCATAGATAGATTCTCTCATAAATATAAGTATGTAGTAGTTAACGCCCATACCATGCATATATGCACCACGCACCACGGGTGGTTCATGTTGGATGCAAATAATAACTATGAAGTATGAACTGTCAGATCAACTGATATATTTATCAGTCTACGAATAGATTATCTTAACGGGGTTTTGACGACTCCGCAAATAATTTTTTGCTTACTGTATGTAGAACAAAATAATATTGAAATACATAGCATTAATACAATAATATAGCATTTTTTCAGTTTGAAAAAAAAAAATTAAATTATAGAATGATTTTTAAAAAATCGGAGAATTATAGTGCCCATAGTGACCATACATATGAATAAAAGTGTGGAAACGAAAGAGTTGTGTAATAAGGGCGTTCATTCTGTTCTTTTTTTCTACAACAGAACTCTAAAACCGCAATAATATATACATACTTATATGTTATTAAATTATGATGATTTTACATACCTAAGCTATATCTTTAACAGGGATAATGAGGTAACTAAAGCCCACTTTTAAAAATGTATTTCAAAGCAGTATGACATCTTAATTATCGCAATTAATACACATGTCATAAAACCGGCATTCGTTTAAAATTGAAGCGTAACATTCAATTAAATAACATAATAGTTAATATTCAAATTACTTAATTACAAGTTTTAAAACATAGCAATATATCAACTTTCATAAAAATAAATTCATGGTCTCGCAAAAAAATAAAAACAAAACGCCTTGTCAACTTTTCATCGTCCGGTTTATGTTCATAAAAATAATTGGTTATTGAAATGTATGTTTCATTAACTTTAAAATTAATTAATCTGTATTAAAAACAGTTGTTTACATTCCAATTAAGTTTCTTAACTTATCGATATTCTTTCTCTCCACCCATATTATTCGAATTTGTTTCCTTAACTTTCTTTAAATAAGCCTAAGTAATTATATGATAATGCCTGTATCATAGGCACTAAGAGACTGAAATACAGCGAGCCACAGTCGCGTAGTCGCTCTAATTAAAAATCATCTTAACATTTTATTCTCTTAAAAATAAAAATAAAATTCCAGTCGATACCGGGATGTGACCACAAACCGCTTGATGTTCAGCTAGAGTAGGATCTACAGGTAGAAACAATTGCTATCACAGAGAAATATCTGTAGTTAGCAGTCGTCTCAGTCGTGCCTTCTCGAGAAGAATAATGTTCACTGTTTAGTAGCACGCTGATTCCGAAATATAGCTAGGTCAGTTTACAAATGTTATATTTGAAAGTAGTAGGTTCTACCCCAAGACAGAACGTATGGGATCATAACAATAATCACTCTGCCTACCACACTTTTATGGTATTTAAAACATAGATTTCAATAGTAAATTAATTCAAAAAAATCCTAATCGCAGGAAACGCCAATCGTTGCTAGGGCATAGCAATTAAAATTCCTGCACATTTAATTTATTATCCGTTTAATAAATACATATAGGCATTCGTGTTATTCCTACCAAATAATAGACATGTCAATAAAACCACTAAGAAGTTATAAGAGAAACAATTGAACTTCAAATAATATTTCATATACAATTTAAATTACAAAAATTAGTTAAAACTACAAGGATCCAACTCTCCCGGACTCCCCCTATACATATCAAAACTACTGATACTAAATCCCGGAAAATTGTCTATAAACAGAACGTGTACTTGATTTACAGTTTACATTATGATACATGTAATAATTTTATTTCCTTAGTTAATATGAAATTATGCATAATTACTGTAGAATTAAGATATAGATCTGGTCCTTCGAGCCGGATACGACTGTTAAATAACCCTATTAGAATGCCTAGATAAATATTGTTTTAATAATATTTTCTTATAGTGTTTTTATTAAATTTTATTAAGGCAGTAAATAAAATTACAAAAAAAACTACGATTAAAATTCATTTGAAAATATAATTCTTATGACATGACTTTGCGTAGTACTTCTTTATGATTTAACTATGACAACCGTACATTTAATACTGAGATTTAGTACTTTAATAGTAATGCTAATTGCGCCTTTAGAATGATATAAATAAGAATTATATTCCTATAAATTTATGATTAATGAATAGTGCATGTGGTTATAAAATACGATGTCTGTTCATTGAATAACATGTTCAAATAACGATTATGGCTTTTGAATAAGGGCACGAATCTTCTAAGGGATTTATTTAATTCTATTTGTTTTTAAAAAAAACTAATACTAAGAAAAACTTTTAGAGTAGGTATGTCTACAATTTACTAGGTATTTAAAAAAAATGACACACAAACTTCTTTACTTTTTTTTAAAATTGATAGAATTAATGAAATTGTGCAAAATGTTAAAATGGATAGCATTGCCGGAAAGTCAAAAGAGTTTTGTCATAGTAAAACCTTTCTCAAACAGAATTGGTTGGGTCAGTTGGGCCGTGACGAAAGGCAAGGAAAGTTACGCTTTTCGCTGAGGTGATGGTTAGGCAGGCTAATGATGGATAGACCCAGTCTGTCGTAATATCATCACTTTAGTGCGTAGTGGCAGTGGTTTTCGCCAATGGACCGCACTCAAACTTAACAACAGGCGGACTGTTGTCATTCTATTGTTATTCTATTCTATTATATCTATTCTAATGGCCTTCATTATATTGTTAAAAATAATAACAGTATTTCTTTCTTTTGATCACTATTTAACCTAAACTTATGACAAGATGCCCTTCTGCACATCTTTATTCAACAATTCCTTTTGAATCGATCATTTTGTGAACTTCTGGCCTTTATCGTTTTCAGTATAACATTACAAATAATAACACAGATTAATTTCAGTGTTGAAAATAAAAATTACATCTTGAATCTTAAAACAGTGTGTAATTCTATAGCAGTAAAAAAACCAAAAATTCTTAACAATCTGTTAATATGAGATATAATTAACCATGAAAATAATTTAACACATAAATACATGCAATATAAACGCCTACCATTTAAAATAAAGTTCAAAAAGGGTTTTTAACTTTAACCGCCTGCAGGTTCAGTTAAATTTCATCTCAAAATTAAACTCTGTGCTATTCAGAATAAAGTCGTCTTTGGTGAAGTTTATGTGTTCGCGATTCATAACTCTTTCGCGGTAATGTCAGTTTAAAGTCATTGTATGTAACTTAATGTTCTCTCAAATGAGACTACGGTTTTTTTTTAATTTCTCCTTGCGAATGACCTTTTATAAAATTTCTCTTTGCCAAAGATTTACTGCTTATAGTTTGTTTGTTAATTTGCTAATAAATTGTATTCTCATTAAAGTTTTAAATCGGTGTTTTTTGAAGAGTAAAGAGACAGCAAGCCATAGCGCGAAAAACAAAAGCACAAAACGGCGAAATCGAAATATCAAAGTTACCTACGTAAGGGCTAATGGGCTAACGAAAATAATATTCATGTAATTTTGTTGGAAAAATAAACTTTCCTAAAACAATTCTTAACAATACTAATGCTAACAAATGAACAATAAATCTAAACTCATGCCTCTGAACTAATTTAGTGAAAACAAACGGACATAAAGACATAGAAATAGTAAAGTCTTATCTAAAATCTTAATAGTGCTTAAAGCAATTAGAATTAATGAATTAGTATTAGTTAATAGGGTTACCACATTTCAATAACTACACGAGACCGTCAAAAATGTTTGGTTTTCTTACCAAGACAAACAATTAAATTTTTAAAAATAAAAATATTTTATAAATGAATAAAATCTATGAGTCTATCGTTATGGGACAATAACAACTGATACCATAAAGCAGCAGGGACCTCCACTATGCCGGTTTCAGAAAGTGTACATGCGCCGTCGTCCTCTCTTTATATTAATAATAATATTTTCGTTACAAACTTTATAATGAATACTGAAACTTCAGTAATTGCGCCTTCGGTGTCTGTTTCATTGATATAAAACTGTGCAAATTACAAAGATATTTAATATGTGAAAACCAATTTAAGGGATCTCCTTTATAAATGAAAAGTATGGTAACCCTACGTCTAAGCCAAATATTTATACAACTGTCAATTCCAAGATTAATCTCTACTAAAGTGGAATGTAGTCCAAATCTGAGTCTTGAGAAAAACGATTTTTTAAAACTGATTAATGTTGGCCACACGCAAAATTAATTAGTACGCATTTGTAATTTTTAACTAATGCGTTCAAAGATAAAGAAATGAGGTCATTTATTGTCACTTTTACCTTTTTATTTGTTAATATTTTAATAACATATTAACTGTTATTAGTACCTATTAAAAAATTACACATGTATGTTAAGGATTAGAAGACTTAGTAATTACAAGTCTATTTACAAACTATAGTCTATAAGAACAAATTAATCTTTGTCTGATTCAGCTAAATGTTTATATAAATTTATTGTAAAAATTATTAAAAATAAGTTGTTTTAAGTAATAGTTACAAGTTAGATTTTTTTGCTGTTTAAGGTATGATAGGATTGGCGTAACCTGCCGGGTTAAATAAAATTGATAAAAAAAGAATAAATTAATAATTTTTAAATTTATAAGAAATAAATAAAACGACAAAAATATGTACCTATTACTATACATATATATGACTACATTCCGCCTGATGTTAAGTTAGGGTGTGATCCGTGAACAGAGACGGCTAAATTTAAAAAAAAACTAACAGGCTTGACAAATACTATGTTTTCTAATTGTATTAAAGAAAAGTCCAAACCGGCTAGATTATGTCACGTATAAAATATCTATTTGTCAAGCAAAAAGCATATTAAAAATCTAAATTCAGCGAAACGATATAAATTTCATGTAACATGTCTTCATCAAGTATTTTTGCAATTTTACGAGGTTTTTTTCTATCTAAGGTAATATCCCACAGAGTTTAAAGAAAAAATGCACTCAATTTATGAGCTATTTGAAGCCTTTTGAGCATCGTACATTGAAACATTTTCCTTTTAAAGAAAAATGTACTCGTACTATTTATTTTCGTTGGATTTCTTACTTAGAAGTTTTTTTTATGGTCGCTACTCCGCCTTATCTTGATCAAAAGCAGCGTGGCTATTCCGGCACATAATCCGAGACAAGGGCATATCAGGCATATTTCTCTCGAATCTCAAAGCGCGAAGGTATAGCGAGAGTGTGCACTGTCAATCTAGATGGTGCATACAGGTCACTTCACAGATAGAAGTAGTAGGTAGGTTAGAATAGTAAATAGTAATATACTCAACCTGTAATATAGATATATATTTCTTTTTATGTATGCACCAGGTACCTATAGTATTTCTATTATTCTTATTTTATTGCCCCTATCTCCGCTTTCAGCTAATGGTTAGCTGGGAGAAAATGCCTAGTGGCATTAAACTCGCCATTGTGCAACATTTATTTGTATTTGTACAATAAAGAATTATTATTATCTAACATGTCTGTATTTTAATAAAGACATTGAGCAAAAAAAGTTACATCTTCTACCAGTTTTTGACATATTATTTATTTCGAATTGGTGTCCATCTTTTCGAAACTCAGGAAAAACAATTATTAAAATTTAGGTATATAAAACATACAAATGACTCAATTACCTTTATCTTTTGTAAATAATTCTATGCAATTTAAATAGCATAATTACTTCATTTACGTTCGTTATCCATAAAATAGCTTATATTTAATTAATATGGGTGTATTTAAATTCAAACAAAAGTGGTACTAATCAATAAATTAGACAAACATTTGAATAGAAGCCGGCGGCTTTATGTTTACTTAATTTAGAATTAATTATTATTATTCATTATTCATTATACACGCATATAAATTGTATTAACATTGATTTTTGTTCGTTTTATTTGCATTCACCAGATTTTATTGGACATCACGGCAGGACTGTTATAGAGAAGTAGTAACGTCGTTGGTGTTATTTAGGAATAATTTGCGATAATAAATACCTAATAAGTTTGAAAAGAGAATGCCCATTCGCCTAAGAAAATGGGCCCACAATTTTTTTCTCGAGATTTTCAGTTAATTTTGTAGAAAAATAAATCTACGTTCCTTCAGTTCCTCCCAATCAGTTTTAATTTTTTCACCCAAATTATTTAGTATAGAGGTTTTCTAATGCAATATTTGAAGTTATTATTATTTTTTAATGCTTTAATAATTGTGAATATCTGTTTTTTAAAATAATTAAACATTGTCTATTGATTGGTAAATCACAGTCTTGATATAATTAAAAGGAATTAATAAAAAAATTAGATATTATTTTAGAATATTGTTTTGTTACCAAACTATTAGGTATCAAGTGGGCCCAAATATGGGCATTCTCCTTTATACCTCACTTACAATCCCGCTAACAATATATGCACGAAGGGAATTTACAATTTAATTCATTGAGTTAATAGCAACATAATAGATACTGTTAATTATTATTTATTATGTTTACTTAATAATTTGAATACAAAAGCATGAGCGATAAGCACTTGCAAACACAAATGAAATGGACTGCCTGGATTCAGATTCGCATTCAAAAAAATCTTTTTTTTTTATGCTTAATAGGCAAGCGTTTGACCACACCTTGCCTGGTGTTAAGCAGTGATGTGGTCTAAGGTGGAGCACGCCTGCCTATGAGGTACCTGTTCACCTTCCATTTGAAGAGACCTATGTTGTACGTGTCGGGAAACACAGACACCGGGAGGGAGTTCCACAGTTTCGCAGTACTTGTATCTGTATTTGTATCTTGTACTTGTAGCTGACTTATACTCAAAACTATTTCTAAATCTCTGCCCAATAAATATAAACGCATTTAAAACTAAAATTTATCTATGAGTTGAATTATTAAACTATACAGTCGTAAATAGCGATTAGAGCTTTTTTAATAAACATTAATGTACATGTAGAAGGCTAGGCTTCCATGTAATCGCGGACGAAACTTCATAAGTTCGTCACCGATAAGATCTGAATTTAACACACTCAACCTTATATCGATGTTAAGTTAAAATCAAGTGACATTTATTACATAAAAGACACGTCTTTCCAAACCAAAATGATGCTATTTAAATTTAAAATAATTCTTTTGCCTTTTATGGAAGACCTCCTATGTTGTCTTGAAATATATTGGTGTACAGTAAGAGATAAGAGATAGAGCGGCCGTGGTCTAGCGGTAAGACGCGTGAACTCACGATCGATGAGACCCGTGTTCGAACCTCGCTAAAGACCGGTACCAATGTAACGTTGTTATATGTACTTTGGTCGCTCAGTGCCTATAGGCGCTATTAAAGAGTGGTAGGCAGACTGATGATGGTTATTTGTCCAGTCTGTCGTCCTGGGGCAGTACCACCACTTTCGAATGTAACACCCGTGAAGTGACCTTGTCGCGTTTCGGGGATAGTTTGAAAGTAGCCAGGTATAAGAGAGGAGTGTGCACTGTCAATCTAGATGGTACATGCTCGTCTCCTCGAGCCGGCATAGTGGAGGCGACTGCAGCCTATAGAGATTTCTCTGTGGTAGCAGTTGTTTCCATTCATGGACCGCACTCTAGCTTTACATCAGGCGGAGTGTTGTCACATGCCGGGCTACAATAAAAAAAAAAAAAAAAAAGATTTTTGTATAAAAAATGTCTACGTTCAGTGCTTATTTATCTTGATTAGTAAGCATATTGTTACGTGAAGGATAATGGACCATCATTATCAGTTAAGTTGACTCGCGAAATCGATAACTGCCTACAACTTTGTAACGTAAATTATATTTATTCTTTCATTTATGTAATGATTTTATTACTGAAATAAAATTTATATCAGTTGTTTTTTGCGTCGCGATTTTCAGAATTTCATCTATTGCTTCTAAATATGTTTATTTATTAGCGAGAGGAGTGTGCACTGTCAATCTAGATGGTACACGCTCGTCTCTTCAAGCCGGCATAGTGGAGGCGACTGCTGTAGTAGCAGTTGTTTTCATTCATGGACCGCACTCTAGCTTTACATCAAGCGGAGTGTTGTAATATTATATCGAGCTACAATTTAAAAAAAAAGTTGAGGCGCTAGACGTCAGCCCTCGCAAAGAAGTTTAAAAAGCTGAATTAATAGCGGTATGCCTAGCTAAGAAAATATGATTTAATTGACTGGGGAATTAAAGAAGCCTCCGATGGTCGCCAGGTTTGCTCTCGGGGCCTCTAAAACTTTTTTGTTTGGTCTGGCGCCGCCACTGCAAGGAGTTATTTCATCGTCATCACCATAAATTGTCATGCCAGGAGTTATTTACACAGATTTACCTAAATATAATGGTAGGAATACTGACAATAATGGTTTTAACCCAGTCTGCATATTACATACATAGGTCTAACATAATATCTTTATACAATATGTTATTTTTTATATCTTAAGGAGTTTTTAATTCATTTATGGAACAAATATAAATACCTATTAACTCAAAATAAAGACATAAATCATAATTCAGATCATTTTTTCACCAGACATGCAGTATTAGCCGAATAACTAAAATGGGAAAAACGAGAATAAAACTTAGTAATAATTGGTAGTGAATTGATTCCTTATACTTTAACGTTGACATTTATAATGTGTAATATGTTATCATACATTTATGGAGCAATATTTTTTAAATCGTTTCGTATCGACATTTTATAGAAACGCCATTTGAATCGATTCTTCGTAATTGATTCAAATATATTAACATAAAAACTTGGCAAAGAGAATAGTATAAACTCGAAATATTGCGTGAACGAAGTACATGAAAAACAAATTAACATATTTTCGTTAATAAAATCAAAATAACTATAAGTAAAAATATTTTTATTACAATGACTATTTTATCATAAAGTAGCCAGGTATAACGAGAGGAGTGTGCACTGTCGGCATAGTGGAGACGACTGCTGCCCGTGTTTCTCTGGGGTAGCAGTTGTTTCCATTGATGGACCGCGCTCTAGCTTTACATCAGGCGGAGTGTTGTCACATGCCGAGCTACAATAAAAAAAAATCCGATCGTTACGTGCCATTTCAAAAGCTTTGCAGCGATGTACCATTAGTACCTATAGATGTATTTTATTTATTTATTCTAATTATTTATGTCTTTTGAACGAATATTTACAAAATAACGAGAGATATGTACCTCTGTATACCTACACATACATTATAATATAGGTTAAAGTTAAGTTACAAATAAACAAGTGACCTATCACGGAAAGGTAATAAACTGTTCAATTGATATTTAATTTTGTCAGCTTACTTTACGAGATATCTCCTTTTTGATACGAGCAACTCTATAATTCAATCTGCGCCACTTTCGATACTGAGATAATTTCTTTTATTATGATTTTTTTATTATTTACGTACATTTTATTATTGTTAATGCTATAATTGTAAGGTATCTTATGTTTAAATTAATATAAACATAATAAATAATGCCAAATAGCAATATAAGTTAAAAATAAGAGCGGCCGTGGTCTAGCGGTAAGACGCGTGGACTCACGATCGATGAGACCCGTGTTCGAACCTCGCTAAAGACCGGTACCAATGTAACTTTGTTATATGTACTTTGGTCGCTCAGTGCCTATAGGCACTATTAAAGAGTGGTAGGCAGACTGATGATGGTTATTTGTCCAGTCTGCCGTCCTGGGGTAGTAACCTTTCGAATGTAACACCCGTGAAGTGACTTTGTCGCGTTTCGGGAATAGTTTGAAAGTAGCCAGGTATAACGAGAGGAGTGTGCACTGTCAATCTAAGATGGTACATGCTCGTCTCCTTAAGCCGGCATAGTGGAGGCGACTGCTACCCGCACAGGTTTCTCTGTAGTAGCAGTTGTTTCCTTTCATGGACCGCACTCTAGCTTTACATCAGGCGGAGTGTTGTCACATGCCGAGCTACAATAAAAAAATATATATATTTAGCTCTTACAAAAGGGATAATAATTATAACAATAATTAAGAACAATAAATATAAACGGGCAATTAAAAAGATTAAAAAGTAAAACTTCATTTGAGGCCACTTTTCGACACTTCAACTCCGAAATTGTTAACATGACAGGACAAGGTGTTAGTCGAGTTTCTGCCGCTTATTATCGTACATTTTTTACAACTGTCACATTGTTTAACAGGGCATAAACAAATGTGAATTCGTTCATAAAATTGCTCTTCTGTTCGATCTTTACATCGGCATAAAGATACATTCTGTTTGATATAAAGCTTAAAGTGTTGTGTATGAACGCAGGTAGCAGTCAGGCGAAGTGTGTATTCCTCTGTGGTAATGGAACGCGCTCTAGCTTTTAAGGGCAGCTACACACGTTCAATTTTAGCTGACAGTTAAAACTGAACGTGTGTAGCTGCCTTAACATTAGGCGAAGTGTGGTCACATGCCGTATAAAAATACGTATAAAAAATTTAGATAAAAACTTGATACAAATATGGAGATTATTGACATGTTATTAATGATTCATTGTTAAGAATTAAATTGTGGGAACGATCGCGATGTTACAAGTACGCACTATATAATGTTTGTTATACCTACCTATACATACTGCTTGAATTTCCTGCCTACAGTACACGTTGGCCCGTTAGCTCGTTAGCCCATCTTAGCCCAACGTGTAGTGGGCACTTTAAAAGTTTAAAGAAACATTATAGTCATAAAACTAATTAGAACATTTGGCAAACTAACTACTAACATATAGCTGTATTTTATAAAAACACATCTAATATACTGTAACAGACTGTATGTCGTGTGAATTTACGATGTTTTAATCAAAGACTTTAAACCGAAAATGCCTTTAATGAGTGTCGTAAAATTAACTTTAGTCATTATTTGATCTTTGCTCTTCCAAAACAAGTTTATGATAAACCAGTCAATTTATTGCTGCAAAATTGCAATACTTGACAAAATAATTTATTTAATATAGTCAATTCTTTCAATTAAAATTGTATTTGTAAACTCTATTTTTTCTTAGATGTATTCTATTGCAACCCATTACAAAACTAACAGAAAAACAGATTTTACTATTGTAAGTTATTCTGAGTGTTTGTTTCGTACCGATGTACAATCAGCTGTAGGTTAGCTGCATCACCTTAAAGACCAATTAACGACTAGGAATTCAATTAAAAATATTAGATAACCTAATACTTCATCATCTCCAGATGCCAGTCAAAACTCTGTTGACGGTTTTTTTAAATGTTGGTTAAAATAGTTTTTTGTTATCCATTGTAGCCCACTAACAAACGTTGTTCCACGAGAAGTAACTCCGGTATGAAATCAAAAAAGCATAGTAAAGGCGTGTCTTACGTTGTACACATCTGTCATCGTTACATCGCGATCTTCTTATCTTGATATTACATACAATAGTCTATATTTGACACTTAAAGCCATGACCTTATAATCGAGGGTACCCGTGTTCAAATCTCATTTAATTCTGACTGGTATCAGCATAGCGATATGTACTAGAGAAACAAACTTCATTGAACATGAAAAAAGCGTAAACCGCTTTAAACGATTTGACATTGTTACCGTCAGTTAACCTGAACTGACAGAAAACCTAAAAGTGACTGTGGTCATCTTTTCTCTAACGTTACATTGGGAGCGTTATTGCTTATCTAGTTGTATATAGGTATCAGTATATAGGTATCAGTGTAAAAAAAAACTCTAAAAACTCAAAAGCTTGAAAGTTCCATTTTGATGTTATTTTATATCAGGAGAAAGCGCCAAATTACCTGTAACTCTAGAAATACGAAAATGACGACCGCTTTAAAGGATATTAGTCGGTTGAAGCCAGACTCTACATGTCGTCACTCCCGAGCCGTTCGCATCTAATAAAAAATTTGAAACCACACCTTCGGGTAACAAATATTTTTTTATTTAGATAATAAAAAGATAATATTATTTAAGTTTTAATAGCTAAAACTAACAATCAAAATTACTTATTTCTTCCACGTGTATTCGTTTATTATCTCGGAGACTTTATTACTGAGAGAACTTTGTATTGGGTACAAAAAATATACAAAAAAAAAAAGAATAATTGAATGAGATTATTGCTTTATCTACCAAGACATTTTTTTTTAAGTAGATTAGTATAATCGTTGTTTGAGGTCATATTTTCAAATATTCATTGTGTGCTATAATAATTTATTTTAGTACAACTACAGCGCCTCGCAAAGTGTAGGTGCCTATTCATCTAACGACTCATCCACACATTGACGAATCGTTTTTATTTTCCAAATGCCTCATAAACTTTTACAGCAGTACCTCCACACGTTCACGAATCATGAAAAATTGCAAGTATGTCCAAAAACATGAATTCGTCACGTGCGTCATAACAAATCGTCAATAACGGAGATATGTTTTTAATAAATTCAGGCCAGCCGTAACAATCCGAATATGTGTGGTAGCAGATAAATACGTCTTAGATTACTGATTGGTCTATATTTAATATTAATATTAATCAATATGTATCTAATTGGTCTCATTGGTCAATACTATGTTATATTTTTGAGTAATTTCTTTGATTTATTTTACTCTTCTTTTTTTTTAACACTTGGCAGTTAGTTCTTGTATCATGCACAGGCACATTTTTATTTTATTTTTACATTGGTACCGGTTAGGTTAGAATACGGGTCCCGTCAGTCATTACATCCGTCCTCTACCGCTAAACGACGGCCACTCAATAATAAATAGGTATGTATATCATCAATAGTGGTGGATGTTCTTTAGCATTTGGCCGCACTATTATTGTCATTTTTAAATGTGTAAATGTTGAGTCAAAATATGATAAATAATAAGAATAATTAATATTTTTAGTTAATTATTGCAATGTTATACTACCTACTCGTACATACCTAAGATTGTTCCACTCTATCAATCAACGTAGCATATGTTTCACATATTGTTTCCTATATTTTAACAATTAGGGTAGAGTTAATATATAAACAAATCTTCAAAACATACCATTATTCAACCTACGGGACTGTGACCTAGCTGTAGTATGCGTCCACTCACCTCAAAAGACCCGTGTTTAAATCTCGCAAAAAAAATTTTGACTGGGCGCCAATGTAACGCCAATGACTTTGGTCGCTTAGTGTCTATGTTATAAGCATTATTTAAAGTGATAGGCAAACTAATGATGGTTTTAGCCCAGTTAGCCATCATGAGGTAGTACCATCACTTTCAAGTCACTGTGAAGTGACCTAGTAGATCGGGATCCCCTTGGAAGAATCCGGGTTTAACAAGAGAAAAGGTGCACGTGTTAATGGATAGTGCACATATAGGAGAGACTGTAGCCTGCAGATATTTCTCTGCGGTACACACCCCATCAGGCGGAATTACCCTTCAACCAATTTTCAGAATACGTGAAAAATCAAACTTTTTTTTTGTATAAAATTTCAAGTATTTCGAAAGTAAATAATATTCTTGAAATATTATTATCGAATTATCAAGATTTTTTGTTTGATAATAATTAATTTGATGGACAGCGAAAAGATCGATTTAGAGTTAACGTCAATCAAAAATACTTCGGTCACATTATTCAGTGAGGTGGTCGCCATTCGATAAATGTCATCAAGACGTTTTCACTTTTGGGGTGGTCAGAGAGATACGTTAGTTTGCATTAAGGATGCACATTTCTTCTTAACCACAAAATACCGTTAAATTTTATCTATAATATTATCTTTTTCATATAACTATTGTTTGTCAGAGTAACGTTACTTATATCGGTATTTTTCTCTAGTTTTGGTATCGATATAAAAATAACAACACTTCATTGCAATACCGCTAAAAATTAGGAAATTAACAGAAGTAAATTTTTTCATGGTACAGCAATAACTAGCAGGTAAAAGGTAGTTCCTGACAGCTTTAGAATAATTTATTGATTCTCCCTTCCACAGTGGTTTTTAGGAAAAGAAAATCAATGAACATCCTTTCCATAAAATGTAGAATATACTTTTTTTCGTTTTATTTTTTCAATATATTAAACACTAATCTCTTGTTAGATTAATAGCGAGAGGAGTGTGCACTGTCAATCTAAGATGGTACATGCTCGTCTCCTCAAGCCGGCATAGGGGAGGCGACTGCTACCCGCACAGGTTTCTCTATAGTAGTAGTTGTTTCCATTCATGGACCGCACTCTAGCTTTACATCAGGCGGAGTGTTGTCACATGCCGAGCTACAATTTTTAAAAAAATTAACTATGTAGTAGGTACTTTTTTGCTTTTAATAATGAACAGTTTTTATACCAAATAAATATTTTAAGAACTACAGCGCAATTTTTTTGTTTAAAATATATATTTATAAAATGGTTAAAGCGTGTTTTGTGTGCGAGCTTCATCACGGATGGTATTCAAAACTTAAAATTAGTTACCGAGTAAATAATAAGCAATTACCTTTTACACTGTTATTTACAAGAAAAACTTTGTTTTTTAACAGTTTTACATATTACGGAGCTTTCATAAGTAATGGTAATTATTTTAAGTAAGTGTTCTGATGCTTACGCCAATTTTATTAATGAAACACTGGCCGTTTACTTAAAACAATATAAGCCTTTAAATATTTTCTTTAATTTCTATCTATGTAGGCAGACAGACAGATGATGGTATAGTTCAAAAACCCTGAAATAACCGGGCAGTATGAACTGTCAACTTAAAAGATGCACATTCTTCACTTCAAGCCGGTAAAGCGTAAACTGACTACTGCTGTATATAGACATTTTCTGTAATATGACATAGTAGCCTACCACACTCACGAATTCGCCTCCGATATGCCGGCTTGACGAAAGAACCGGCTCTCGTTATTACTATAATAATTATTTTTATTTGGATAATTTAATAGCGAGTACACTAAAATCGTGATGTAAATAAATAACAAACATAATAATAACAGTAACAGCTAACGAAAGAAATATGATCGCAGCAAGTAATGTTAGTCAATAAGTTTAAACCATAAATATTTAATATTCTCATTTCATTCGTACGATGTGGACTAGTTAGTGTACAAACTGTAAGCAAAGCTTTAACTAACAAACTTGCCAGTCAACTTATCGTGTATATGTACATATGTACCTAATTGTAAACATGCGATACATATAAAACAAAAAATAATACATTTCCAATCGATAACCAAAAGATTTTCTCATAACATTCGATTATGTAAACACTATCACTCACTGTCACCGAAACACAATTAAAAATGCCCTTCGATTAAAAACTAACAATCGAATTCCAATCATTCGATTACATTTCGATCTCGAATAATTCACTCACTTCACATCCCTATTTGCAATGTACGATTTTTAAATTTTAATTCGATTAAAAAGTCATAAATTGACGATTGATAATGTTTTTAATGACACGCTTTTATAATGTAAAGAACCTTCCGATGTGGGGCGTGCGAACCGTTCACGCGTTGTTGAGCCACTGTCAGAGCGAGCACCGCTCCAGGCGTTTGCGAAGAACCTCACAGCCTCTAGCTAAAAATCTGATTAATTTCACATAGCGAAATACATAATACTGATCGCAATTTCCTGTGCATGAAACACACTTAACAGATCACCGGTTTTGCCTAAAGTTGTTACTTCATTTTAAATTTTATTATGATTTGTATTTTTTAAGATTTAATTTAATCTATTTATTGCTACATAATTACCTATAAACATATTTTTTTCTCTTAATCTATAATATAAATATAATAATAAATTATTTATTAGGTATATTAATTTAATTTGATGATTCGATATACAAAAAAGCTCCATTACCACTCTATAAATCAAATGTAGACAATACAAGTTTTATTTAATTAATATTCAGAGATTATATTTTATTAATCATTATAAACTTCGGTTATATTTTTTATATATTACCTACTCATTGAAACTTGCCAATAATCATTAATTATTTTAGTGGCGGATTATTCTTTAAGGCTTAAAGAATCCGCAAGTTTGAGCGAGCTTAACACGTGCTTTCGGCGTTGGGTTTCATACATTTTTTAATCGAAGACAACTTTACATAGATATTTAATTCATAGTTATTTAATCTTCCACTGATTCGCTCTATTATCAAGATATCAACTGTTACATTATTCTATAGAAAATTATGAATAACTTTTCAGACATTATTTTAATTAAAAGTATGTAAAATTTTCATAGCACTGTAGATCTCCGCTTACACTGACAAAGGTTAGCTAGTAGACAATAAGCCCGCCTATGTACGATTTATATTTGCAATAAAGTATTTTTTTAAATTTTATTTATTTAAATTAAATAAATAAAAAAAAAATTAATTATCCAATAGAAAATAACAAGAAAAAACTATAGTTAATATTAATTTTTATGAAATAATGAAAATACTCTTAAAATACATGTTATTTTACGTTTAAATATCGATGTCTAGTAGGATGAAAGACTGTGCTGTATGTACATGCCCTAATCCTAGCAAATTAAATACGTTAACAAACTTATTATTGGCAATGCTTAATTTGTTATTAATAAATTATGATGAAAATTGAACAGAAAAAAAATTAATTCGAACACATAGCCTGAGCTGTTTTGCGTACGGATAAATTTCAGCAATAATATAAATTATTATAATAATAATATATAAAAATATTTAAACTACGTAAATGATTTCTTCTAAAAACAAATACACGTTTAATAATAATATGTTTTTGTTATTTTTCATATAAAAGTCCCCATTTATGAATAAAACATAGAAAATCCTGTTACGAACGCAATTTGCAACCAAAATAAGAGGTTCTCTATATTGCATCTGTATTTCGTACACAGTAAGGTTTAATTTTCATTAAATAACACATTATATTGACAGCTAACTATACATGGAACTTATTACAATCAAGATATGCATTTAATAGCGAGCTCTACTACAAAGAAATAAAGCTCAAAATGTATAAACAAATGTTAGAGTTAAAGTTGGGTTATACAGAGAATGCTTTTATTACCACGATATAAAAGAATAATATTTAATATAAAAATTGGATTCGTCTCTGTTCTAATAATAAAAATACAGGATGCAAAAGGTCAGTGGGGATTAGCTTTAACCATGTATTACCCTACCAATATTGAAACTATAATCCAATGTTTTTCTTTTTTATTAGCTTTTTAAAGATTTTCATATAAATCAAATCGCAATTTTTTAATATAATTTAATTTTATGTATACAAAAGCCGTTTCCATATTATCGTATCTATATGCAACTCCAATACACCAGTTTGACGTATTCAATAAATAACATAGTGACATGTCATATATTTCATCGTAACATATTATATTGTTATATTAAATGCAGTGTGAGTACTGAATTCATCACAAAATACCAAATACGGTATCTACTTCTGTACTAATATAAAAAATGTGAAAGTAACTCTGTCTATTTGTTACCTTTTCACGTTCAAACCGCTGAACAGATTTCGATAAAATTTATCAAGGAGATAGATAGCATCCTAGGGAAGGTCTAGCCTTTTGTCTCAAAAAAACTGAAGGGAATCAAACAGGGGATGCAAGTTTGTAAAGGAAATCCGTCTTCAAGTTAAGGGCATGAAAAATAAATACCAGGAGCTACTTCTTTGCATACGACGCTGCGGATCAAATGCTACGAGTAGTTCATAATTAATTGCCTTTAGTTTACATTTACTTATTTCAATTTTTCATTTGTTTTCTTTTTGAATGTATTTGCTTAGTAAACATTTGGTTTAGGGGGCGATTCGCACGAATTTGATTTACCAAATGTGAAAATTTTAATGTTACTTTATAGTTAGCCAATTTTTATTTATTATTGACTATAATATGTTAAAAACGACGTATGTATAATATAAATATATCTGATTATAATTTGTGCGTTAGTGGCGTTTATGACAAATTGTATTGATCGTAAAATCTGTAAACTTGTAAGATTTGACGTCGTAGGTACTTAACGTTGTTATAAAACCATAATAAATTGCAATTGTATAATATATTGCATATTTAGATTTTCATTCAATATTATATTATTATTATACTAATATATAGCTGCAATACCACTGACTGACTCACTGACTGACATCAATTATTTCGTACTTGCCGGTATAGTGGAGGGTAGCGGTTTTTTGAGTCGTATAGAGGGCGTCCCAAAACCGTCGAGAAAAATACGACTTTGACCGGAAGTCGATTCTGGACCGGAAGTAGTAGCGATATCTCGGAAACGGGGCGAGTCAGGGCAGTCACCCCGTAGAAAAAGTTGTAGGGAATGCCCTATAATTTCGAAAACGATACTTTTTTTTTCAAAATTGCTCAAAAAAAATTTTTCCTCGATCGTATTTATATCCTTTTCCCGCCGGTACGCCAATATGAAACGGAGCATGGCGGTGGGCGTGGCCTAACAGCATGCGCGACGAGGCATTTTCGGGACGAACGACCGAAACGGCTTTACCTCGGTCAGTCGGACGGTGAGCGCGGCCGCGTGAACATCGAATTTGCTCCGCGCGGCGGGCTTTCTTTTAAATATCTCAAGAAGTAGATACGTCAGAGTAACCATGTAAAGAACAATTTTGTTCAGTGTGACCAGCACTATTTTTTTAAATTTTTGTTTTAGTTTTTTTTTTAATTTTTTAAAATCTTCATATCTCGAAAAGTAGATACGTTAGCGTCACCGTGTAAAGACCAATATTGTTCAGTATGACCAGCACTATTTTTTTTTTTAAATTTTTGTTTTTTTTTTTAATTTTTTAAAATCGCCATATCTCGAAAAGTAGATACGTTAGCGTCACCGTGTAAAGACCAATATTGTTCAGTATGACCAGCACTAATTTTTTTTTAAACTTTTGTTTTTTATTTTAATTTTTTAAAATCGCCATATCTCGAAAAGTTGATACGTTAGCGTCACCGTGTAAAGACCAATTTTGTTCAGTATGACCAGCACTTTTTTTTTTAAATTTTTTTTTTTTTTTTTTTTAATTTTTTAAAATCTTCATATCTCGAAAAGTAGATACGTTAGCGTCGCCGTGTAAAGATCAATATTGTTCAGTATGACCAGCACTATTTGCTTTTTTTTTTTTAATTTTATAAAATAGCTATTACTCAAAAAGTACATACGTTAGCGTTACCGTGTAAAGACCAATATTGTTCAGTATGACCAGCACTACTTTTTTTTATTTATTTTTTTTTTATTTTTTAAAATCGCCATATCTCGAAAAGTAGATACGTTAGCGTCACCGTGTAAAGATCAATATTGTTCAGTATGACCAGCACTATTTGCTTTTTTTTTTTAATTTTCTAAAATAGCTATTACTCAAAAAGTACATACGTTAGCGTCACCGTGTAAAGACCAATATTGTTCAGTATGACCAGCACTACTTTTTTAAAATTTTTTAAAATCGCCATATCTCGAAAAGTAGATACGTTAGCGTCACCGTGTAAATACCAATTTTGTTCAGAAACGTAAACGCTTTTAGATGGCGAGCTAAATATTTTCAAAACTGCCTAAAATCTATTCGATCTAATACGTTTTACGACAAAAAGGGCCTCCGCGGGCCGCTTGCGCCCGCGGCTTTTACCCAACAGCTAGTACTAATATATAGCTGCAATACCACTGACTCACTCACTGACTGACATCAATTATTTCGCACTTGCCGGTATGGTGGAGGGTAGCGGTTTTTTGAGTCGTATAGAGGGTGTTCCAAAACCGTCGAGAAAAATACGACTTTGACCGGAAGTCGATTCTGGACCGGAAGTGGTAGCGATATCTCGGAAACGGGGCGAGTCGGGGCAGTCACCCCGAAGAGAAAGTTGTAGGGAATGCCCTATAATTTCGAAAACGATACTTTTTTTTTCAAAATTGCTCGAAAAAAATTTTTCCTCGATCGTATTTTTATCCTTTTCCCGCCGGTACGCCAATATGAAACGGAGCATGGCGGTGGGCGTGGCCTAACAGCATCCGCGACGAGGCATTTTCGGGACGAACGATCGAAACGGCTTTACCTCGGTCAGTCGGACGGTGAGCGCGGCCGCGTGAACATCGAATTTGCTCCGCGCGGCGGGCTTTCTTTTAAATATCTCAAGAAGTAGATACGTCAGAGTAACCATGTAAAGAACAATTTTGTTCAGTGTGACCAGCACTATTTTTTTAAATTTTTGTTTTAGTTTTTTTTTTAATTTTTTAAAATCTTCATATCTCGAAAAGTAGATACGTTAGCGTCACCGTGTAAAGACCAATATTGTTCAGTATGACCAGCACTATTTTTTTTTTTAATTTTTGTTTTTTTTTTAATTTTTTAAAATCGCCATATCTCGAAAAGTTGATACGTTAGCGTCACCGTGTAAAGACTAATTTTGTTCAGTATGACCAGCACTATTTGTTTTTTAATTTTTTTTTTTTTAATTTTTTAAAATCGCCATATCTCGAAAAGTAGATACGTTAGCGTCACCGTGTAAATACCAATTTTGTTCAGTATGACCAGCACTACTTTTTTTTAATTTTGTTTTTTTTTTAATTTTCTAAAATCGCTATTACTCAAAAAGTACATACATTAGCGTAACCGTTTAAAGACCAATTTTGTTCAGTATGACCAGCACTATTTGTTTTTTTTTTAATTTTTTTAAATCGCCCTATCTCGAAAAGTAGATACGTTAGCGTAACCGTGTAAAGACCAATTTTGTTCAGAAACGTAAACGCTTTTAGATGGCGAGCTAAATATTTTCAAAACTGCCTAAAATCTATTCGATCTAATACGTTTTACGACAAAAAGGGCCTCCGCGGGCCGCTTGCGCCCGCGGCTTTTACCCAACAGCTAGTACTAATATATAGCTGCAATACCACTCACTGACTGACATCAATTATTTCGTACTTGCCGGTATAGTGGAGGGTAGCGGTTTTTTGAGTCGTATAGAGGACGTCCCAAAACCGTCGAGAAAAATACGACTTTGACCGGAAGTCGATTCTGGACCGGAAGTGGTAACGATATCTCGGAAACGGAAAGAGATGGGGCAAAAGTGCCGGAACAAACGTTGTAGGGAATGCCCTCTAATTTCGAAAACGATACTTTTTTTTTCAAAATTGCTCAAAAAAAATTTTTCCTCGATCGTATTTATATCCTTTTCCCGCCGGTACGCCAATATGAAACGGAGCATGGCGGTGGGCGTGGCCTAACAGCATCCGCGTCGATCGCTCGTCGGGGCTCGCGCTCTCTATGTTCCGCCCGTTCAGAGCGCGCAATGAAAATATAACGACGCATTTTCGGGACGAACGATCGAAACGGCTTTACCTCGGTCAGTCGGACGGTGAGCGCGGCCGCGTGAACATCAAATTTGCTCCGCGCGGCAGGCTTTTTTAAAATATCTCAAGAAGTAGATACGTCAGAGTAACCATGTAAAGAACAATTTTGTTCAGTATGACCAGCACTATTTGTTTTTTTATTTTTTTTTCAATTTTTTTTAAATCGCCGTATCTCAAAAAGTACATACGTTAGCGTCACCGTGTAAAGACCAATATTGTTCAGTATGACCAGCACTACTTTTTTTTTAATTTTGTTTTTTTTTTAATTTTCTAAAATCGCTATTACTCAAAAAGTACATACGTTAACGTAACCGTGTAAAGACCAATATTGTTCAGTATGACCAGCACTACTTTTTTTAATTTTGTTTTTTTTTTGAATTTTCTAAAATCGCTATTACTCAAAAAGTACATACGTCAACGTAACCGTGTAAAGACCAATATTGTTCAGTATGACCAGCACTATTCTTTTTTTAATTTTTTTTTTCAATCTTTTAAAATCATCAAATCTCGAAAAGTAGATACGTTAGCGTCACCGTGTGAAGACCAATATAGTTCAGTATGACCAGCACTACTTTTTTTTTTAATTTTTGTTTTTTTTTTAATTTTCTAAAATCGCTATTACTCAAAAAGTACATACGTTAGCGTCACCGTGTAAAGACCAATATTGTTCAGTATGACCAGCACTACTTTTTTATTTTATTTTTTTTTATTTTCTAAAATCGCTATTTCTCAAAAAGTACATACGTTAGCGTAACCGTGTAAAGGTCAATTTTGTTTAGAAAGGTAAACTCTTTTAGATGGCGAGTAAAATTTTTTTCAAAACTACCCTAAAATCTATTCGATCTAATGCGTTTTACGACAAAACAGGGCCTCCGCGGGCCGCTTGCGCCCGCGGCTTTTACCCAACAGCTAGTTTAGATATATAGGTAATATTTAGAATAATACCATTTTGCAAATAATCGCAGTAACGAGAGAGGCACTCTCAATCAACCTCAAGCCGGCATAGTTGAGGCGAGTACTGCCTGAAGACAAAACGGTTTGGTACATCTATTATTACATGGAGCACCAGCGACTTATCTCTCTACATACCACTTTCAACTCCACCTATACTGCATGCTGTACGATCAGTTGAGACCTCTCAAAATAAAATTATTCAAAAGTAATTCGCTGTATTCGAAATTATTAAATAGTGTATAAATATTTGAAACACAATATTATATTATAGAAGTTACTTACGCCATCTAGTTTTAGACAGGCGAACTAAAACGCCTGAATTTATTTTAAAACTAAATAAAAGTTCAATAATACTAAGTTATTAAAACCCCAATATATTTGCTTTATTTAAAGCAAATTTTCAGTCTCTACCGCTAACCTTAGCTTAGTTTTGCCTTCCGTATTAGAAATTACTAGTTACAAAGGTATTTTTTATTGTAGCTTGGCATTATAACAAAGCTTCGCCTGATGTTAGGCTAGCGTGCGGTCCATGAACGGAAACAACTACTACAACAGATATTTTTGTAGGGATGCCGGCTTGGGACACGTGTGTACATTACCAAGTTGAGACTACATTTTTCTTTAATTATATGCCGAACACAAGAGTGGTTAGCAGATTGATGATGGTTTTTTTGTCTAGTCAGCCGTCCTGGGGTAGTACCACCACTTTCGAATGTAACACCCGTGAAGTGACCTTGTCGCGTTTCGGGAATAGTTTGAAAGTAGCCAGGTATAACGAGAGAAGTTTCCACTGTCAATATGGATGGTGCATGCTCGTCTCTTCAAGCCGGCATAGTGGAGGCGACTGTAGTAGCAGTTGTATCCATTCATGGACCGCACTCTTGCTTTACATCAGGCGGAGTGTTGTCACATGCCGAGCTACAATAAAAACAAAAGAACAGCAAATAAAAAAAATAGAATTGAATAGAAAAATATCTTATGATAATTTCAAAAAATATATATATAATAAAAACATACATATATAATCTACATTATACTTTAATCATATCAACTTAATCGAAATTTATGCAAATTTCTTTCGAGTACCAAAAACACTTTCATACGATTAAAATGTTGATAATAATTATCGTTGTTAAACAAGTATTTAGTGATTATGATCGTAAAATACGATAATTGCCTTAAGTATTTATTAAGCCTTTTACAGTTATTTTTACTTTTCATTAATTAACGCAAAACAAATTAATCTATATTTTTGAAACCAGAAATTGTTATTTTTTTATTTTATTTAATTATGCAAATTTAATTTAACTGTATTTAATTTTATGACCATAGACAATATTAAATGTTGCAATAACCAAAAATAACAACAATTAATTATTTATTTATATATTATCAACTGTTTGTTTTGCAAAGATTATACACGTGGAATATAAAACAAAATAGGTTACAATATAAACACGTCGCAGACATCATCATTGTATTGCAAATGAGTATAAACAAGAAGAAACTAACTAAATACATAATGTAAACTGAATTGAACAATGTTATCTAATTTGCTATCGTTTGTTCATGCAGTTTATTATTTATTTATTTTTTTGGAACGAAGTTCCTTATCGCAAGTTGTTGATTCTTCCGAGTCGATAGGCCAAAAGAAGTGTAAGTTTTCGACTCGCAAAATAGAAGCTAAAGCGCGGTCCATAAGTAGAAACAACTGCTACTACAGAAAAATATGTAGGCAGCAGTCGCCTCCACCATGTCGGTTTGAGAAAACGAATGTGTGCACGATATATCGACAGTGCACACTAGAGTAGCTACTCGGCTGCTTCTTAACTGATCAAGAAATACGTCACTACGCGCTTGAAAGTGGTGGTACCCCAGGACGACAGACTGGGCTAATAACTATCATCAGTCTGCCTACCACTCTTTAAATGCGTATACATCTTTTTTATTATTTTTATTAATTGAGCCCCTCTTTGAGATAAAGTTTCTACAATACTCAGTATTTTAGGTCAGGCAACATACGCGCGTGTTATGCGTGACGTAAACGTGCAAACTGTGTATAAATGTTTTCATAGAATTATTACAACGCGCTCGTATTACCAAACATGCGTCAACGAACTACGAAACTCATAAAGAGATTACAGGACCTCACTTTTATCCTGCACTTTCAATCAAAAGACCATTTGGAAGATAATGGGTCACAGAATGAGACAAGCAAATAAAATTAGTTTTATTGCAAGAGGGCGTACATCTCCCAATATCCTTGAGCATACGATCTTTTCAGTGTGTAATCACGCAAAAAAAGCCATTATTTTCAAATAGCGTTTAATATATAGGAATTGAATTTATAAAAAAGAAAATAACGAAGATCTTTGCGAATATAATGATATTTTAAAAAAATCGATAAGTTTTCACTGTGAAAACAACATCAAAATTTATTTCGTGAAGTTAATTGCGTTTTTTGTTTTAATGTGTAAGGGACAGAATTAAGAAAAAGAAAACAACCGAGCCTAACTTTATATCCTGTACTTTAATATATTTTTTGTAGACACGTAAGTATCATAGTTACTAAGTTAAACTGTTTCAAAAAGTACAGTGTTAACTCGAGGATTGATGTAAGTTAGAGTGAGATAACAGGTTGTTTCCGAGGGCATTTTGTGGAGATTACATCGAGGTCGGTTCGCGCGTCATCAACGCATACGCTGCTATATTGCGACACCTTGCTTAACGATGACATTGCGTGAAGGGAGCTTTTGTTTTTATAATTTACAATATTTGTTTATTCAACCACGAGCCGCAGATCGACGTTAGTTATCAGTTTATATTATGGTCAAATGTAACACTCGTTAAGTGATTCAGTCGCGTTTCGGGATTAACTTTTTAAAATAAAATAAAAACTATATAAAATTAACATGTCGTGTCAAAATAAAAAAAAAAAAAACTTCAAATGAAAACGAGCCAAAATCTAAGAAAAAATATAAACACGACGATTCAACTGAAATTTAGAGAAAAAAGAAATAAAAACCATATATCAAATACAAATACACTGGTTCAAGAGAGAAGATGGCTCTCATAGGTAACTGCTGCTTGAAGACGTTTTCTCTGTGGTAGCAGTTGTTTCCTCTTTTCTCTCATGAATCGCACTCTAGCTTAACATGCAAGAGTAGGTCCTTACGGTCACGAACTTTAATTTGGGACCGACCTTAATACCAAATTCGTTTGAGTTTTTAATAAGTAGGTACATGCTTTTATTTCCGTGATAAAAAGACACTAAAACTATTGCCAATTATGATAGCCATTCATACATTTCTGTCCGTGAGCCGCTGATCAAGAAACACATATCGTTGTCGTATGTGCTGTAATTAGATTTGGGCCATAAATTAATTAATGTACTAGACTGTATTGTAAAATTAAATTTAAAAAGCCTACACACTTAAGTTTTCGTAAATCAAATTAAAAGGAAATATTTAAAAATAAGGAAATACTTAAATAAATTTAAAAAAATATGTAAGAGGCGTTGTTTAATAAAGAATTACAATTAACAGTTGATAAAGTTTATTATAATAAACATAATTAATCATATAATTGGAATAAATAGATACATATGAAAAATTATTACCATAAATTAAATAATATTTGGAATGTAGGAAGTTGACGCATTAATACTGAAAGATAGAAGCCTCAATTGCTTAATTTGGCAAGATATCGTAAACTTTAGGTACAATTTTAAATAATCATTTAAATAAAATTAAAAAAAACTTCATAATAGAAATATTCAAGGAAAATTAGAACGACTACTCATTTGGTGATAATTTCTATAATTTACAAAGTTTATAAAACAAAATTAAATAAAAAACATCAAAATGTCTATGTTATTAAAAAATTATGTCGTAATTGTTCTCAAATTTTTTAGTTATTAAATAATTGAATTAGGAAAAAAGTTACCACATCTGATCAGAGCATTATTATTACACAAATATTTTTTTAAAAGATCCGCACTGGAATGTATAATGCATCTCGGTAACTTAAGAGTTAGCGGTGCCCATTCCAAGACCCTGGATCTCACCAATAGAAAAACAAATTATTTTCTTACCAAAGGATTATAAACTAGCTAGAAACAAGAAAACATGCTCAGAACTATATAATATCAAATCTATTTATATACAAAATACCATTTTGATATGTTAATTCTTTAGTCACAAATGTGTTTTAACTTATGCAAAAAATAATACAATAATAATGGAATGTTTTAATAATAATATAAATAATAATACAAATTAAATGTTACCTACACACTTAAAAATATATATATTTAAAAAAAATTGAGAATCATAAAAATACTAGATGATCACAAGCGAAATAATAAATTTAGTGTTTTTATTATTTAATTTAATAAAAAATTAAACAATATTAATTATCTAGCAGTAAAAGAGTAATAATAATATCGATATCTTATTTAGATTAGTAATTTTAAATATCAATTAAGTTAAAAATACTAATTCAATTTAATTGTAAGTAATTTCTTTGAATTTTAATTAAAATAATATTAATAAAAAAATGACATAGAGTTCTCGGTAACAAAATTAGATTAGTAGTTACCTAAATTAAATTAAAATATACGAGAATTAATATTGAGTAAACTTGCAAAAAAATTTGGCGTTACCAAACAAATATTAAATATTTAAAAAAATATTACATAAATCACATACATAGAGCAAATATTTATACAAATTTGCTAAACCTAAATAATAATTTGAAGTACAAATACGAAAGGTGCCAACTTGTATACATTTTTACCTCGAAACTGACTTAAAAAATATTTAATTGTATAAAAATCCTCGGCGTGACGCGTAGTGGAGTCGCTCAGGATCACTCACACATTGCCCTCAATCAGCGTTAATCATCTGTAACAATGTTTTTCCTTCAGTTTAATATAATTGAACAAAAAAAAGGGAACTTAGGATATGAGTCCTGAGCGACCTTCGAGACCTGACAAAGAAACAACGGCTTTTATTCAAACGTCAATGACTTTAATGTGACAATGAATTTTATAATATACGGGACATTTTTATGTTCGCTAGAAGTTATAGCTTCTTGTCAGTGCTCGAACTCCACTCACGACTAAAATAAGAACAAAAATTATTAGCATTTATCAGTTAATTAGTAGATCCTAGTGAAGCGTGCATTGACGCAATTCATGTTTGTCTGACTAATGTTTATAACAACGCAATTGATAAAGTTTTAAGACCTAAGTTTTTCCTAAGATGTATTATTATTAGGTGTTTTTTTATTCTTCGAACAACACTAATTATCTATCTAAAAATAAAAACAATTTATGTAAATTGTTTATATTTAAATATTTCCAATTTAAAAATAGTTTTAAACGAGTATATTTACACTAGAAAATTACAAACAATATCTTTAGCAACCCTAATCCCCAAATTAGGACATCTAATATCTTGGAAATAGCTTTTTACAAGTGGTTGTACAATTTTATTTTATTGCAATTTTTAAAGGAATATTTAATTGGCCTATCCCTGTGTGAAAAAGGCGTGACAATTGTATTGTATTGTATTTAATTAATTTTGTTTTAGAAAATTTATATCGTTTTCTAATATCTCCATTGTGTATCATCTACCTATATCATAATAACTAGTCTGAATGCAAAATGATACGCGTTGATACCTCTGTGAATCCAGCATCAGGGAACCTAGATAAGATGGTGAAAAACTACATCTTCCGTTCAATAAACAATAAATAAAAAATAACAATAAACTGATTAAACAGTGAATAGAGAAATCAATGGAGCGTATTGTTTTAAGAAAAAGCTATTATAATAGATATCCCATATTTCCGCATACAAAAACGTGGTGACAACGGGATCATGAAACCGATGCGTGGCGACATCCAGCCTATTGACGTCAATCGTGGGCGGGGCAGAGATCGAAATAAAAAAAATTAAACTATCGGTTTACTATACGGGAAGTCGAGTGCAAACCGTAACAAACTATTGTTCCTTTGTGATTTTTACCACGCCTTTATTCCTAAATGAGATACTAAAGAAACAAACTACTTTTTGTTACTGTTTTGTTTATAAAATACCTAGAGATGATTTTGTTTTAACTTATCGATGTTTCTTGTGTAAACGAAAAATCCAAAATGAATAATAATAATAATAATAAATAAATAATTTATTTTAATTTTTTTTTAAATTTCTTTATCCTCTATTAAATTATTAAAATTCCGACTGTATTAAATGAATTTATGCTCCTTACTATTGCCTTTATATTGATTATTTAAACCGACAACGATGTTTCGAAACCTTTACAGCCGTCGTATTCGCGTAATTAATATTTTAATTTAAAAAATGTTCGCAAATCTAATATTAGGTTGGTTGCCAATGTAAGTCCCCTTTATAATATATGTATGGTAACCCTAATTTGATGCGAGTTTAGTTTTAATAGAATACCCGCATTAAAGCGATGAGTATAAAGTACGACATACGGAAATCGTGGGTGAACTTGACCGTGGACTTGAAACCATTATGAGCGTTCACGTTATGATATAATATACAGCTAATGTTATTCTCGATTTAGAACAATTTAGTTAATAAGTAAATAGGTGTGTGGAAGTATTTACGTGCTTTTTTTATTAGTAGCATCGTGCTGACTCCACTTGGAGTGCGGTCCACGAGCGGAAACAATTGCTATGAAAAAAAAAAATCTGCCACTTTCAGGCAATATTTTGGTTTTATAGAACTAGCAAATTAAACAGAAATAAAAATTATTAGTCAGAGAACTTAGAAATAAGCAATGAATGTGTCTTTATTGTTAGAAAGTTTAACTTTATTAATTTGGAAATGAAGTATGGTAATCTATAAATAATTTATAAGCTATATTAGTAGCTAAATTATCATATCTAAGAGGAATAGGAAAGCTAAATTATCATTCTATAGGAATAAAAATATTTTAGTTCAATCGAGGATAACGGACATGTTTTTGAAACGTATTTTTTAATTTAAAACAGTTTTATTTATTATCAATTTCTATTGTGAATTTTAAAATATCTCACAAAATCATGCCGTAATACAGACGTGTACTGGATTCTGTCAATCCCCTTGATTAATTTATATAGTCATTTGTAATGTAATTATTTCACTTATAATGGTACACCCGCCGTTAATTGTACAATTTTTTTTTAATTGTAGCTCGGCATGTGACAACACTCCGCCTGATGTAAAGCTAGAGTGCGGTCCATGAATGGAAACAACTGCTACTACAGAGAAACCTGTGCTGGTAGCAGTCGCCTCCACTATGCCGGCCTGAGGAGACGAGCATGTACCATCTTAGATTGACAGTGCACACTCCTCTCGTTATACCTGGCTACTTTCAAACTATTCCCGAAACGCGACAAAGTCACTTCACGGGTGTTACATTCGAAAGTGGTGGTACTACCCCAGGACAGCAAACTGGACAAATAACCATCATTAGTCTGCCTACCACTCTTTAATAGTGCCTATAGGCACAGAGCGACCAAAGTACATATAACAAAGTTACATTGGTACCGGTCAGAATTAGCGAGGTTCGAACACGGGTCCCATTGATCGTGAGTTCACGCGTCTTACCGCTAAACCACGGCCGCCGAAATATATTAATTTTTATAAATCTATTTGCACATTCAAATACTGACTTTAGTTTTGATATATTATATGTATTGACTTTAGATAGGTACTACAAAATTGACGTCAATTGCAACTATTGTTTAAAATTAACAATAAGAAATTTGTTCTATTACTAATTGGGGATACATATGATTTGTTACAGTAGCCCGACTACATGCCACTTTGTTCGATGTTAAGCTAGATGCCAACGAGAAGACAAATGTGCACTGTCAATTGACAGGCTATCTATGATTCGGCTATTTTTCAAGCTGATCCTAAGGTCCTATTGCACCAAAAATCCGGTAAAAGTTACTTTGACTGTTACGTTTTACGGTAACATTAACCGTCACGTACATTTATACACACGCGTTGCACTATCGTGGCGCCTGTCACTTTTGACGCTTACTTTAACGATAACCGTAACCAGCGAATTTTGGCTGGTCAAAGTTAAAGTAATAGTTAAACCTATGTCACTACGTTGACGTTCAAATGTATAATAAGAAGCAACATGATGTATTTCTATTATTTTTTTCGATAATGTACTCCTCATTACTTCAGCCATCCTTTTAACGATAACGATATGAATTTACACGACAATGCAACGCGTGGGGAGTAAAAGAGTAAAAAAAGTAATCGTAAAATGTAACAGTCAAAGTAACTTTAACGAGCCTTTTGGTGCAATTAGACCTAAAATGCGACTCGAGGTCACTCGAAAGTGTTGGTAGGTTGGTAGGACGGCAGACTAGGCTAATAACCATAAACTCTTAAACTAATTTGAATGAAATGTATTCCGTACATTTTTACATCTTAAAAAGCCTGAAATTTCAAATTAGTTAAAAAGTATGTAGGGTTAATTTTTTAAGTGGGCTTTTTTGGACTATTCTGAAACTATAAGAAATAGCGAAAGCTAGTCAAAGTAGTCAACTAGAGGCCAATTTCGATGAAAACTAACTAGAGCATTATGTATCGACGTACTAAGAAATAAATTATGTATGTACATTTTTAGAAACTTTTGATAACACTATTTTTTTATAATATGAAATTATTTATTATTGATGAAATAACAAAGAAAATGCATAGATTTATTTATTTATTTATATACAGCATAGTCTACAGCTGTTGGCCAGCCAAGTCACTACGTGTCATATCAAATATTATTCATATATTCATTAAAAGTAAAATATAGAAATTAAAGATTAAAATTACATAAAAATCATTACAATATTATGTCAGTATGTTTTTAGATTAAGTAATTTTAATGTAACGATGAACCTAAAAATTAAATTATAAAAACAATATTCCAAAGAGGTAAATCTAATAAGTGATCACATATTGGTGATTGTTTGAAAGCCCTAGGTAACCTATTAGACCTTCTAGGAATATAAAATACGTTTATTAGTCTCCGAAGTTGAGTCACAAGTAATAGGTGCGAAGAAACGCAGTCTTTTTGCCCGTTTGTGACGTCAATGCTGTCCATGAATATGTACTACTAAGTTGGTATTTATAGTTTGTACTTAAAGTTTGTTTAAAATATTACCATAAGTATAAAAAAATGTTTTGGTTCTATAAACATATGTTATTTAGTGTTTGTGTAAAGGACGAATAATGCAACTGGAAAGTATTAAACACTTGTAAAGCTTTGATTTACCTATACATATGAATTTTCGTATGGTCGAAAACCATACGTCCCGTTTTTGGGTACTCCGTCCCGTTGTCCTCGAAGCAAGATTCGGGACGCAGTATTGTCCCATTTTCAGAGAAACGGGCGTTCGGTGAAGAATTTTAAAAGCAACCGACCGCCGATGTTTGTTTACACTATGTTGTAAATTGAACATTTTCAAAATTTAGCTTCATTTAGAGAATATAATGTTTTTAAAGATTTTTGGGAATATAGGTTAAAAAAGTAAGTTTTTTTTAAATCATAGAGGGTTTAATGGATGGCATAGAGGAATTAAATACTCCCAGTATTATCGCCTTAAATTTTGCCCTTAAATATGGCCGTTTAAAATAAACAAATAATCACGTTATACGAGTACATACATACATTTTAGAGATCAAATTCCTTTATTTATATATTATTTTTAAGTATTTACTTTTAGTCCTTCGGAATTTAAATGGAATCATAGTACATATTATACATTTGAAAACAAGTTAATTTACTTTACGGATTGTTGAAACTAATCTTATTTTTTATATTAACATTTTATTATTAGCCTATAATATTTATTTCTTATTTATTTATTTATTTTTATTTTTTTGTTAGTAATACTATAGGTAGAACCTTTGTAATGGGTAACTTAAGTGCATTTAATACGGAAGTACTATAAAATCGATGTAAATATTGTTTGAAATTGTCTTACAGCAATCGCTAACAAATATTGTTTCTAACAAATAATTTCATCCAGTCGCACACTGGGATGCGTGATAAATTCAATTTATGAAGACATCTTGTTGAAATAATAATTACGATGTTTGTATGTCAGTCCAAATTAATATAGATCTAATAATAAGATTCTAGAAGCAAAACCGTTGAATAAATAATCTTTTAAAAATCCCTAATAATAACGGGTAAGTAGTTAATAAAAACATAGGTAGCTACCGTGTAATCAATTAGATACAGTTTTAATTCTGATAGATAATAAAAATGTTGTCCGGATGTGGCATATCCGCCGTTTTGTGTTTAAATGCGTACATGCGGGTATTATATTTATCAAATACCATTAAATCCTGTCTGGATAAAGGATTTTATTAAATTACGATTCTGAGTAAGTTTCCACGAATTTATCATAATGTTTACGACGTTATTCCGCTTCTAATTTTTGTAATAACAATCTCAAATCCTAAATTATTATGAATTGAACATTAATTGAATAGTGATGTAATTTGCTGTACGTTTTAATCGTATTCAATTACAATTATGTGGAAATATCATGTATCAAATTTAAACGTTATCTTTGTTAATATTATCAAATGCATATGTGAAGTCACTCACCTTCTTTGGCATTGTTGGAGAGTCGAACTCCTCATCGTCGCGACTGGACAGGGTAGAACAAGAGGAACATGCAGAGTCAGCAGACAGAGACCGCGCCCGCAACCAGTCCAGCTCCTCGGCAGTAGCGCCCACAGCTACCCCGTCGCTGTAGTCGCTCACCACCACACTCGGAGTTCTCACGCAGCGACCTCGGGTCTCACATCCTTCGCTGTCCCTTCTTCCGCCCAATTCGACTATGTGAGCTTCCACCAACATTCTTTCTCGTCTCGGTGACATTGTCTCTGGAGGCGGAGTGACTTCCCGCGGATGGGAATGTCGTCTAGGGCGGGGCTCCAGTTCGACTGCAGAATCGTCGCTTAAATCACGAGATCGGCGGCGAACCGCAACGCGGTCATCGTCGTCACTCGACGTGATATCCTCACAGGGAGACGAAGGGCTCGGAGGACGAAGGTACTGCATAATGGGTGCAGGTTCAAAACGACGTACGAGTTCAGAGACGCGCGGTTGTTGATTGCGCTGTGGCGCACGCGCATTCGGCAGCGCGGGCTCGGCCGCACTGCGCTCGCGCCGGTCGCTCGCTACGTTATGATGCACGTCCCTGACCGGTGTGACGCCCGCACCGAGCTTCATATAGAACAGGCTGTGGTTGAGTGCTTTCTTGCGAAGCACGCTCCGGAAGTCCTCCAGGGGTGCTTGCTCGAGTCGTGGCATTGTCTCTGTAAAACAAACGAGAAATTATATTTTAATTTGCTCAATAAGTATATTGCTAGCTTGCTTGCTTATAGGTGTGATGCGCTTATAATTATAACGTGGGATGAAATTCTATATGAGACGAATGTGCACCTTTGTCGACAGGGCATTGTCCGTTCCGAGCGGGTAAACTTCATAAATATGTGAACCGAACGTGCGTCAACATAATATAAATACAACAGACCTAAATTCAACAATGGAAATACATTTTATTTGCAAAATGAGAAGTGTTACATTGTAATGTGAAATCTGACCTGATTTATTCTTGTAGTGTTAATGTCGATGACCTTTTCATCTCCAGGGAAGGTCTGAAAAGAATATAAAATAGGTTAGGAATACCTAATATAGCAGTTAACTGGAAGAGAACGCTTTTTAGTATTAAGTTTTCTTGTGTGTAGGTAAGTACGTTACACGAAGTTTTACACTAAAAAAATAAATAATTATGCATAATTCAATCAAAAGTTCCATTTACTGGAAGCTCTTGGGTATTGCAAACCAATTCATGTGTTGGTAAAATACGAGTTTGCTGTCAAATTCCAGAGGTGCGAATGACGAAAGAAAAACGTCAATCGGACCTGGCAAATGTAATACGAAGTCGCTAAAATTGAAAATTAACTAAGTACTTTAATCCACTAATTTAAAAGTTCAATTTCTATTAGGTATATTAAAGTGCTAAGGGCCGCATATACTTCCTCAATTATAGGCGATCTTAGTCTACATTTTTTTTATTGTAGCTCGACAATACTCCGCCTGATGTAAAGCTAGAGTGCGGTCCATGAATGGAAACAACTGCTACTAATTTTGACTCAAAATGAACTTTTAAAGAAATTTAAAGTTGTGTATAAAATTATTTAAATGTTCTAGGTCCTAAGTATGTTATCCACTTTGATTTGATTTGGCCATACTTAGTAGGAATTGAGTTACCAACTCCCAATCCTATTCAATTCCTGGCTAGGAAAATGGACTTTTATTTTCATAAAATTAACTTAAATTTAATTTAACTTTCATTTTAAATATACAAAAGAGAAGCCAATGTGAATATATACTCCTATAAATATAAAAGTACACGTAGATAAACTAACCTCTTCTTTAAATTTTCTCAAAACATAATTATTATTTATAATTTAATCTACTCTCAATTGAAAAACATAACAAATGAAACTATTCGAAAACAATACTGATTCAATGAGATCACCAATTGGGATGTTTTTTTACAGCATTATTTAATAATTTTTATGTAGATATCTAAAATAAAATTGCCGATAAAATAAATTGTAATTTGTGAATAATAACTGATATTTGTAGATTGTAGAGATTATGTGTTTCTTTTAATGATTGCAATGCAATATTTGAGGTTATTATTATATAAGATGCTTTAATAATTGATGATATCCCTTTTTTATGTAATTAAACATTGTCTATTAATGAATAAAGGATGTGTTATCAACACGTTAAATAATTCACGTTAATGAAGTAATAAGATATTATTTTGATATCAAACTATTAGGTATTGAGGGGGCACAAAAAATGGGCATTATCCTTTAGATATGGGGCCAGGGTAATAAAGATATTTACAAGCCTTTGAGTTATTCTTTTAAGTCGTATATTCTACAACCAAAAAATCATAAACAAAGTCTCCTTGACTACCATTTTGTTTTCTTAAAAATGTGTAGGCACAGTCCCTACACTGCCACTTCGGCCCCTAACCCTGTTTTATTAATATAAAATATTTGTAATAAACAAATCTTATCAAAAATCAAACAAAGTTTTATAATAAACGTATTTCTAACAAAGAATTCCCCTGAATTACTAAAATAATGTCGTACGTATCTTACGTTAAATTGGCGTAGTTATTTATGAGTAGGTACTCGTATGTAGGTAAGTATAGTGGAAAATACCACTATGAAACAAAACGTTTACAAAGCGATTTTATGTTTGAATTTTTAAGAAAATATTATTACGCCTTTGTAACGCTCTTATTATGCTTTTGTGGATTTTTAGATTAAGCCTTATTCTAATAAAGATAATGGTTAATTTAATCTTAAGATTATTAAGTCGGTAAATGTCTAGACCCTATCTACCCATATTATAAATTATCTTCTTGTCTTATGTTTGTGGTGGGCAGATTGATGATGGTTATTAGCCCAGTCTGCCGTCCTGGGGTAGTACCACCACTTTCGAATGTAACACCCGCGAAGTGTCTAGCACTCTTAAAACACCACTATCTTCAATCAATATTATATTTGTGCAAGTTTATCGTGACTATATGTATATGTACAGTACATCTTCTACTATGAACGAGACGCCTCCGTGAATAGTTTAGTACCTTAGAATAAATCATCGTATTATTCACTAGATTTTCATTACTATATAAAGACAGGAGTGTGCACTGTCAATCCGGTTGGTGCACATTCGTCTCCCCAAGCCGGCATAGCGGTGGCGATTACTATCTGTAGAAATTTATCTATAGTAGCAGTTGTTTCCATTCATGTACAGCACTCTAGCTTTACATCAGGCGGACTGTTGTCCAATTAAAAAAAAAGCAATAGAAAACTTATTCTAAGAAAAACTAGAAATAGAATAATTCCAATCTTTATTAAAATCTTGGTTGGTAATTCTATTTCATACGTGAACAACACATACGGCACGTCCACTAATTCGTGACGTCAACGACAGCCTTGTTATTCGTAAGGGCAACGTTGTCGTCGTCGTCGGTCAGAACTCTAAATTATCTCTAAAAATTGTTTGCTTGTTATATTTCTTCTCTGCAAAAGTATTCTACATAAAAAGAGTAACAAAACCGAAAATAAAACTTAGTTTAAAAAACCGTATAATATTTTATATTATAACAACACTTTGCCTAATATAAAGCTAGAGTGCGATCCATGTACGGAAATAACTGCTACTACAGGTAAATTTCTAGCGGCAGTAAGCCGCTATGTCAACTTCATGAGACGAATGTGTACCATCCAGATTGACAATGCACACCCCTCTCGTTATATCTGACTACTACTAAGCTGATCTCAAACGCGACATGGTGGTGGTACTACCCCAGGACGGCAGACTGGGTTTAATAACCATCATCAGTCTGCCTACCACTTTTTATCACTTTTCATTGACGATAAGGGTAGAAATTAGTTTTGGAAATTAATGTCATTTAGGGATTAACTTATAAAAACTAAATAATCCTTAGTTAAATGTTTTCTATTATTTTTCTTCATTTTAATTTAATAGTAACAAATCTAGCATTCGAATATGTCGAATATTATATTTATTTAGAAAAACTCTGCTTCATTAAGGACCACTATCCAATGAAGCATATCGTGATGGATTTAATATAAATTTTTTATACGTTACTGTATGTAATGTTCATTTTTGATTAAAATTGTTTCAGTATTTGCTATCAATCTTGATGAGTTGAAGAAGTACGTTCCAATTGATAGTAGTCCTTACTGAAGGTGTATCATAATTTTTTTATATATTTTTCTTTGTAACTAATAAAAATGGAAACACACCGCGCTTCATGCTCTTTTTTCATAAATGTATTATTTACCGGGTGTTTATTTCAGGGAAATTAAAATTTTATTCTTTTTTTCTCGTTTGACTAGACACAAAAATAAAGTTCAATTTCTCTACACACTATATCATTATACTTATACTATTATACTATATCATTGACTTAAAATAAATAAATTTAAAAAAACGTCCTTAATTAATTAATTAATTTAGATAAATCACAGCTTATATATATTATAGAAAGAATAAAAAAATTACCAAAGAAGAAAAGTCTAATCGATTTCAAATATACACTTACATACAATACAATACAATTGTCACGCCTTTTTCCCACACTTACATCGCAATTAAAAAAGAAAATATAAAAATATATAAAATAATTAATGTTACAAAAATATTTTTAATATCTATTACTAATTTAATGGTTGTTATCACTAAACTAAATAGCTGAAAGATATCTTATCACGTACTATTTATTATATTTAAACCCACTTGGATTGCATTGAAATTTTTCATTATTGAATTCGCACAAAAACAATCTGCATGCAAACTGGTCGAGTATCGATCATACTTCTCTTCTCCTCTCACTCCTCTCGCTCTTTTTCAAGGGTTGTTGCATAAGGCGATAACGAAAGATACAAGGAGAAAAGTTTTCATACTCGATACATACATAAGATGACCGCAGTCACCTTTAGGTTCTCTGTTAGTATTTGACTTGATGGAAACATTGTCAAATCGTTTGAAGCGGCATACGAATTTTTCATGTCAAATGTATGAAGATTGCACCTCTAGTATATATCTCTATGCTTCGGAAGCGGCTAACTTAGTAGCACTGGCCACCATGTGCTAGTATAATATATATTTATAACCAGAGCCAAGCGCGCCGGCAGAAATAATTTCCAGGTGGTGCAGATTTTAGTTTTCTTACAATCTTCGGCGTATGTGATGGTTAATAAAAAAAATCGCCGGCTGCAGTTGCTTTTTAAATGAGAATTGTGTAATTACTGCCTACTAATTATTGTGAATAAAAAAATGATTTCCAACAGACGGCTTTTTATTTCAATAATTCCTGTTGATCCCGAGATTTCCAAGGGGTGCAAGTGCACCCCCTGGCACCCCCCTGCCGGCGCCCATGCCTCTGAGAGCCCTAATTTGTCCCCCTTCGAATACCGGTAGTAGTAACGAAGAAGTCTAACCCAGTTGGTACAAATTTAGCCTTATTATCTCATGGATCAACTTTGACAGATTTGGGACAAGTCTCTATTAGCTTATATTATGTTTTTAATTCAAATATATGCATGTAGATAAGATTACATACTATAATATATAGTTAGGCAGTCATTAATAAAAAATACTAAAATATCTCCTTCGTTTAGGTAAGCTCTTATATGTGCACGCGCAGAAAGTGACTGCTTTACCTTGTATATAATAAAGTATAATTTATATATTATGGAATGGTAATACCTACTATAATGAACTGTTAGTACCAAAAATCTATGTCTATAATTTTTTTAATTTAATTTAGTATTTTATTCCCATTTTGTTCGATATTAATCAGTACTCAAAGAACCATAATTACATAGCTAACATCCAAATTTTTTGTCCCCCCCTCATTAATGAGATTTTAATCTTTCTGATTAAATTAATCTTTCTGAAAATAAACGAAAGTTGGATTGTACATGTTTGATTTAATTTCATTTCTCGAAACGTAATTTAGAATTGTTCTAGGTACGTGTTTGTACATTTATTGTTGAGTTTATATTAACTAGCTTATGTTAACTAGGCTATGTTAACTATCATGTTAACCTGAGTTAAGTACACAATATTTTGGTTTCAAAATATTACTTATGATATTTTAAAGGTCAATAACCTTAGAAGCACAAGCCTTATATATTGAACCACAAAACACCATTTGAATAAGAAATAAGAGAGCTGCATGTATTTACCATAAAACAAGTTGCGTAGACAATGGCCTATAAAATGCCATTTAGCGCAACAAGTTGAATGGGCCAAAGTTATTTGCGTGAAATACAACCTGCCTCGCGATTTACATTTCCTACTCTTGTATGACATAACAGCGAGATTACCTGAGCAAAATATAGTCGCATAAATTAAAAATATGGCACAATATGTAACCTCGATTGGCTTGTTGGTAAGCACAGTGGAGGTTCATGAGGACTTACGATTGGAGAACACGGTGGTTCCAGTCGCCGTCATGTCACTATGTTGGCCTGCTAAGGTGCTTTTCACGTTCCGCTTGACAGCGGCCGTGGTCTAGCGGTAAGACGCGTGAACTCACGATCGATGAGACCCGTGTTCGAAACTCGCTAATTCTGACCGGTACCAATGTAACTTTGTTATATATACTTTGGTCGCTCAGTGCTTATAGGATGTAACACACGTGAAGTGACTTTGTCGCGTTTCGGGAATAGTTTGAAAGTAGCCAGGTATAGCGAGAGGAGTGTGCACTGTCAATAGATGGTACATACTCGTCTCCTCAAGCCGACATAGTGGAGGCGACTCCTGCCCGCACAGGTTTCTCTGTAGTTTCCATTCATGGACCGCACACAGCTTTACATCAGGCGGAGTGTGGTCACATGCCGAGCTACAATAAAAAAAAAATAGAATCTTAGCAGCCGAAGCCATTAAAATTTATCGAAACCCTTAAAATAGACCCCGCCTTAATGTATTATCATTTTACATATTTATAAAACATTATCAAAAATAAATACGCGCGATACAAGGACTAATATATTAAGCTAAAAAATCTATTTAAAATAACGCCTTGGAAATTAGAATTTTCCATTTTGTTTACGTTATCAAGTTGTTCAAGTGTAGTGTAAAATTTTTCATTCATTAATTCAATATATTTATAGACAAAGGTCAAACAACTTCTGTAAACAATAGTTCAGTATCAATCACCATATCATACATTTTATTTAGTTATGATAGGTAATATCATAAATAAATAAATTTTATCTTTATTTGTTTTAATTTTCATTCTAAGGTTTTCACTTTGTTTATCTATTTTCTTTAGGAAAACTTATTTTTGCTTCCGGGTTTAGTGGTCTATATATATTTTGTCCTTGTCCTGATTGCATAGGTTTAGTTCAATTATTAATTAGAAGAAGTTAAAATCAGAATCGCATTTAGTATTTTTTTGTTCCTGCCACGACGTTTCGCGAGTAGTCGTTTGCTCAATTTGAAAGAAATCTAAAAATATAATACTAATAATGTTTGTAGAGGTTTTAAATAAAATAATATTGCATGTTTATTATAGTCTAGATTAAAATTACACATTTTTCATAACACATTCGTTCGGTTACGGTTTCTTCACTCGCTAATTCACGAAGCTAACTTTACGGTGTATTAAAAGATTTTAATCTTAAAAATTGGTATTTACCAACTTTGAAACATGAAAGTTTTATTAATAAAATGCATATAATACATATTATATAAAATTATAATTGTAAATTAAAAAATCATAGTGGAGCCGGCATAGTGGAGGCGACTGCAGCCTGTAGAGATTTCTCTGTGGTAGCAGTTGTTTCCATTCATGGACCGCACTCTAGCTTTACATCAGGCGGAGTGTTGTCACATGTCGAGCTACAATAAAAAAAAAATAAAAAAAAAAAAAATCAATACCAAATTAAAAAAAATGATCTGTAAACCCTTTATCTAGTTCCTGCATCATTTTCTATTATACAATCCCTCTGTTAGTTATTAATAAAAATCAAAAGAGCAGCATAAAATTCTTATAAGATTAATATTTTTCTTAGGTTTTGCGTGAACATGTTTTAACTGAATAAAATAAGTACCAGATAACAAAAGTAGACAGTAATAACAAAAACATTTTCCGAATTAATTGTTTTATGTAGGTTTAACAAATGAAAGAATCGCGGTGTGCCCTGTCAAGCTATCAAGACTCGTTCTTCTCGAGCCGTCATAGCGGAGGCGCCGCGCCTGCTGCTTGTTCTTGGACTCTAACTTCACATTAGACAAAGTGTGGTCTCATGGCGAAACACGGTAAAAAACTACTTAAAGATTCCAAAAATGTAAAGTCATCGCAAGAAATTTCCTGAAATTCCTCAAAGCACTAAAAAATATGATTCATACACTTACTGCAACTAACCTAATTTGATTAAAGGTGAAATGTTAATTGCGTATCATTAAATCTTTAACCAAATATGGGAAAATCGATAACATCGACAACAAAACAATTTAATTCTAAACAATGTTTGCCCGAGGCAGTAGAAAAGTAACTAAGTCACTTCGCGAGTGTTACATTTGAAAACAGTGGCACTACCTCAGGACGTCAGATCATCATCAGTCTGTCTACTACTCTGAATGTATAAAAATAATAATTATAAATTACTTTTTTACCTTGACGTTCGCACAAACCTAGACGTATGAAAAATGAAGAATTCAGGTCATGCAAAATCACACGAAACTTATAAGCAGAAAATGGTATAAAGATCGCTTATCATGCAAGTTTTACTATAACAATTGCATTGACGTCATATTACATTAATAATTCAACGAGGTCGAATAAGCCAATGCATTTTTCGTCGAATCAACATAAATTTTATCTGTATACATTTATTACATTTATTAAAAAAGCTGTCATCTTTTTTAGGTCGGTATATCTTTAAACTATTTTATCTTAAAATTTATTTCGAAATTTTAAAATGCTCTTACAAATATTGCAAAATAAATTGTCGTTATTATTATATGAGCTAGTCTAGCGGAGGACGGGCCTCACGAATCGCGTCGATGTGACCCGCGTTTAAACCTCGCGAAATTCTGACTGGTACCAATGTTAGGTGTACTTTGGTCGGTCAGTGGCTGAATTTTGAATTAAATATGTTTACAATATATATTTCTACCAAAATTAAAATGGAGGTAGGTCTAGATACTAACATAAATATGAATTCAAATAAAATAAAATTATAATTAATTCACTCACCCAATTTCATAAAATACACTTATTTAGCTAAGCACAATATTAAGTAAAATATAACACGTTCACAGCAAACTTTCCAACGAGGAAATGCGTTATTAGAAAAATTTTATTATAAAAAAAACTAAACAATCTCGTGCAGAAAACACGGAGCTTCTGAGAAAAAACTCAAGCTAACAAAATTATCTTGGGAACTGAGTTATATTAAACCTAATCTTATCATAAATCGGCTGGTTAATTTGAGATCTCATTTCTCATCCGTGACGCAAAAAGTCGTGACAATACCTTTAAGAATTTTAGTGGAATTTCTTTTGTGTTTTTCTTTATTATCGTTTAAAATTGTCACGAACTTTGACCGATAAGGGTTAAGGTTGACCAACTAAATTGTAAGACATTCACCCATAATTGTTTAATAATGCTAAGATCTGCAAAAAAATCATCTAACAACGATACTGGCAATTTATTATCGCCTTAGATATTTCAATAAAGCAATTTAGATAGTTGCATAAAACAGAAACAACAAAAACCTTGCATTTCCAGGCAACAGTCGCCTCCACTATGCCGCCTTGAAGAGACTTGGTGTCCTCTACTTATGCCTGGCTACTTTTAAACTGGTCCCGAAACGCGATCAGGTCCCTTCACGAGTGTTGAATGTGGTGGTACTACCCCAGGAGATCAGATTAACCCACTCCATAGCAACCACCGTCAGTCTGCCTACCTCTCTTTGTGTAACTATTAATAAAATAAAATTTATAGACATCCAGTTTTGGGATTTTCTATTAGATAAAATATTAATAATTTATGGTGTTAGTTCTACAAAGTTTATAGTATGTTTACATTATTCAAAATATCTATTGCAGACCTTCGAACATCTACATCAGCTATTACTTTTCTTATATCACGCTTCCACGTTAATAGATGCATCCAACTGCGCAATAATTAGCGCGTCAAATACCACATACAACATTAAAACTATGACTACATTAAATGTTAGCGTTTAACGTGTAATGCCAATCGTATTGACGTTAATAGAATAACGCGTTAAAGTCTTGGTCATATTAACGTAACGCGTTAATTATTGCATTAATTAACTTACGACACAGCCGTAGCATTAGATTAAAATTTAGGTTCTAAACAAATTTTTCGATTTACTAGTTTCTGCTTATTATTCTGCTGTATTTACTGACTTTTGTCGGTTGTAGAATTGTAATTTATTCCAATATAAACCTTATTACCTACGATACGGTTCTTTTTCTATCTATTGATCTATTTACTCCAGGATTTAGTAATAAAGAAATATCAATAAATCACTAATCGTGATCTAAATAACGAAACGTAAGAGCGTGTTATATAACATGACCTTTGGCATGCGCACGCGCACCGGTTATGGCTGAGTTTAAACCAATTTGCACGACCTCCTTCGTAATGGTAACCAATCAGAGCGCGTAAAGGGTAATGTTTGTACCTTTGGCTTAATTAGTTATTTATGTAAGTGACATTAAAACAGAATTATAACTTTTCTTAGTTTATTGTATATTAAGCTAAAGCTTGCTTCGGAAAGAACTGCAACGGCAGAAAATGTCTACAGTGGTATATAGATACTTCTCTTGTTACAACCTAATTGATCCCATATTAATTCAGTTCACGGGTGTTACACTTGCGGTTGGACTAGGCGGCAAGGTGAAGTCTGGATGAATGCTAACGCGTGTCCAGACTCCGTCCACTATGCGTCGAGGTTTCACTCGTAGTGGTACACTAGTCGGTATACCAGCGCTAGACTAAAGAGTCCGATATAACACTGGCATCAACATAACAGGGATTTGCCCACATAAAAAAATGAACTGGGCCAACAATCTTTCATTCCATAATCATGAAACGAGAAAATTTCAGCGGTACCGGCCACAATTCTTCGAAATTTTAATACCGGTCTCTTGATGGTCCAAGCCTTCATCCGGCTCGCACGCAACCGCTTTTGTTATCGCAAACAAAGTTTTTCATGGCCTAAATGTAACACAAAGAAGTACGTAGGTAACACTACTATTACAACAGTGTTTTGTTGAGAAAAACGTAATAAACAGTTTCAAGCAAAAACTAATTTTAACAATAACCGTGAATTTAAAACTATTATTGTGTTAATTTTAAACTTACACGCTTATTTTATTGAATAAAAGAGAAGAAAAATAATGAGCGCAAACGGAAAAATTAGATTTTCAATTAGTAAGGTAAAATCATGTACAAAAATATACTTTCAAATAGAATAGCCTCGTAGATTTTGTTATTCATTTTCATAACTTAAACCGTATAATAAATGCCAAGTCCTGACTTCAAGACTAGGGTAACCAGTTCTATGGGATAAGGACAAAACATAAATAAGTATGTCATACATAGAGTAAAATAGTAGACCCCAGAAAAAATATCATTTAGCATTTTTTATTTTTAAGCAGCTTTGCTTCACCCTTTTAACTTAATATCTGGGACAGAGTGTTATCATATTCCAAGCTACAATTATAAAAAAAGTATTATAAATAGGTAAAACGTATATAGATTTAAAGAAACTCATCAGAGAACGACACAGAAGATGCAATTAGATCAAATCTCGTATCTTCGATTCATTTTACACGCATTTTTTGTAAAGTGCTAACCTGTCAATTAAGTTCCTAAATCCGATGTTATATGTGTGATAAGATAAGCTTGCCTATCAGTCAGTGTCCAAAAAGACAGTTGCTTACGTGGGTACATTACACGCCTAAATAATTACTGACGAAGATAGTGTACGTTGAAAATTATACTAAGTATTTTTGTTTTTGTATTATTTAAAAATATATAAATGTAAAAAATATATATATATTTATACGTAACTTTTAATGGTTTAAATTTTTGTAGCTAGAAATAAAATAGTATGTTCTTTTCTGTATTTATAACACTGGAGGAAATCTGTATAACCATGGACCCACAAGACAGGCTTTGCCTAGTGTGGGTCCACTAAACTCCTTGTTTTTTGTAAACTACAAATTGTACAATAAAATAAATAAATAAATAAGGATATTACAACACAATCGTGTCCACATAAAAAGGTATGAATTACAAGGAAGCGTATACTTAGAGTTGCCATGTTTCTAAAATAACACGGGATTGTTAATTACCTAGCTCTCATGCTTAATTATTATATAAATAATGATTTTAAAGGAGATGCCCATTTTTGGGCCCACTTGATACAGAAAACAATTTTCTAAAATAATATCTTATTTTTTTATTAATTCATTTTAATTATATCAATACATCATTTACCAATCAATAGACGATGTTTAATTACATATAAAATTGATATCTTCAATTATTAAAGCAAATAATAATAACCTCAAATATTGCATCACTAAAAGTCTAATTACTCAATAACCCGGGTGAAAAAATTAAAACTGATTGTTAATAAGGAACGTAGATTTATTTTTCTACAAAATTAACTAAAAAATCATCGACAACTCGAGAAAAAAATTGTGGGCCCATTTTTCTTAGGCGAATGGGCATTCTCCTTTAATAGATTTTTTTTTTTGGCACGACACGTGACCTCGACTGGTCTGATGGTAAACGCAGTGGAGGATTAACGACTAGAGAACCGCTCGCACGGTGGTTCCAGTCGCCACCACTATGCCGGCCTGAGAAGATGCTTTTTCACGCTCCGCTTGAAGGATCCAAGGTGAAAGGATTGGGAGAATACAAGTTTTATCACAAATTTAGAAGAGATTTTTAAAGGGATGAATTTTGAAAGAACGTAGTAATATCTCATATACTTACATAGAATAGAAGAAGATATGGACACCCTACATACAATGAAAATGAACTTATGGGAACTTCAATAAAGAAATTATATGATATCGCTTAATATGTCATTAAAATAATATGTGAAAGTAATTTGTTAGTGTTTTTATTATCAATCGATGAAACTTTCCGTCAGTCGTTCGTATTTATCGTCACGCTCTCGGAAGCATGAGCCATTATTTTGATGCAGTTCCGTGGACCTAAGCACGCAACTTTAAAAATTAGAAAAAAATAGTTTCCGTACGGTTAGAGATATAGTTATCATCTCTGATTTAAACTTTTTTTCTAATGCGAATAGCTGTGGTTTTTCTAAAGATTTTTCAGCGGATCAGTTAGTTACGGGGACAAATCCCTGGTTGACTTTTTAAAAAATAGTGTTTTGAATTTTTTTTTAAATTATAGGAAAACTATCCAGCTGACAGCAGTCGCCTCCCCTATGCCGGCTTGAAACGAAGCTGCAGCATATTAATGCTAATGCACACCTCTCGTTCCACCTGGTTATTTCAATTACTACCACAAGACCAGAAAAATTTATTAAACAAAATCTATGTTTTTGGTCACGCGCACTATATCGTTATTTTTAGCTAAAGAATTAGACACGCTAAACTTTAATCGATTTAATACAGCTTACTGAAAATAATCCAAAAAAAAGTTAAATATTATTTTCCAATCGTCGCGTCGGAGCGAAGTCGAAGCGACCACACGACTTCTGAGGATGCCACGTGGAATGGCGAAACGCGTCGTCGTGGATGTGACTGTGTACCTACCCTCACTAACATTGATTTGAGGAAATTGGTTGCAAAGTAGTGTTTTGTTATGGATTTCTGCAACGTAACGCCTAATACTACTAAAAATTAAACATCCTAAATGTAGTTATGCTCTATTTTCTAAAGACATGCAGTGCTACCTTTGTTGTAGCTCGGTATATGACAACACTCCGGCCGATGTAAAACTAGAGTGCGGTCGATGAGTGGAAACAATGGCTACTACAGATCTACAGTAGTCGCCTCCGCTATGCTGGCTTGAGGTGACAAATGTGTACCATCCAGATTGACAGTGCACACGTTGTTCCTGCCAACTTGCAAACTGTTTCTGAAACGCGTCAAGACCACTTCACGGGTATTATACATATTCGAATGTGGTGATACTATGTAGTACATAGTATGTACAACCCCAGAACGCAGACCGGGCTAATTATCTGCCTACCATCTGCATCAGTCTGCCTACCACTCTTTTAATAGTGCTTATGGGCACTAAGCGCCCAAAGCACATAATAACAGAACAGGTCAGAATTTATTGAGGTTCGAATACAAGTTTCGTCAAATCGTGAGTTCACGCGTCTTACAGCTAGACCACAGCCGCTCTAAAGCCATTAAAGTACCGAGTTATTAATAAAAATAACTGTTAAGATACCCGTCTCAATATCTACGTAATTGTAAATATGTAACAATCATTTCCATTGTGCTACATTACAATAAGAGACTAGCATGTTCGAAACGTCGAGAGTGAGGTTAAATAGAGGTCAAATTATCATCAATTCACGCCTTTTAATCCCTTTTAAAATTGACGCTAATGTGAAAGTGTGGAAATGTACGTGTAACAAGAATATTTAAACTTTTAGGAGAAATATGCAGGTATTTATTAAGTACAATGAGATGTCAACTTTTTTTTATTGTAGCTCGGCATATGTCAATAGTCTGCCTGATGTAAAACTAAAGTGGGGTCCATGAACGGAAACAACGGATAAATTTCTACAGGCAGCAGTCGCCTCCAGTATGCCGGCTTGAGGAGACGATTGTGCACCATCCAATGCTGACTTGAAAGGACCGGCGCCGTGCACGCTGATCCCAAAACATTTACACTTAAAAGTGGTGTCATTATTCCGGGACGGCTGGCAGACCGCTAATAACCATCAATAAATATAATAAACATTTGTAACAAAACTTCAATGGTGCGCGAATGAAACAAAATGAGCGGTAAGTAGAAACTAACAGTGTTCTAACTTATAACTAATCGTGTAATCGTTGGTTGCATTTTAAAGATGTTTTTTCTCTTAACTGTTAGACCGTGACATTCATCTATTGAAACCAGTATAATTTAAAGTACCGTACTCCTATGAGAAAATTATGAGCTTATGACTTAGTTATTCTTTCTATGTAAGCGCCTTTTTTTACTTTTTTTAGTTTTATATGGCATAGTTGTTATAACTTGCCAGTGTCAAAATAAATATTTTGCATCAAGTTATTAATATTGTGCATCACGAGTCATTCGTTCATCACACTAAACAGTCACTACAAGTATCAGTCAAGTCAAAAATTGCTTCAGTAAAGTGGTAGAATCTTTACTGAAACTTCCTACTGAGTTTTGGAGGGAAAATGGGAACACATGTTCTATTCTTTTAATTGTTTGCCTACACTCACGGCCGTTTACGAACACTTAATGGTTAATATGCCACCATTATTGCACATTTACACTCGAAGAAACAAAAGTTTAGGAAAATAATTCAAGATAGATAACTTAATGTCTCAAGATGGCCGCCAAAACTTCTAAAATTATTTAAGCTTCCGGCTGACTGAACTCTCAATGGTTGCCAGTATTAATTGTGCTGAAAAAACCTAAGTAATGCATAACGATGTCAACCCAGCAGTTGGAAGGGCTGCCAATGGAAAGATAAAATAGAGAAATTTCGACATGATCACGTCAGAGCAACCGTGCGCAGGCGTGAATTCTAATCCTAATTCAGCAGTTGATTTTTCTATCCAATGTTCATCATTACTTAATAATAAACAATACCTTTATTAATTTTTTTCCATATGAATTAATTGAATTATGAAGTTATTTTACTATGCATTATTCTAATAAATGTCTACAACAGTACAAAATTTCACATTTCTAATTACCAATTCAAAAACCTATTTATATTACTTATAAATATTACTTAATATCTAATTATTTTTACAATTAATTTTCAACCGTTGTAACATTTTGTCTAGATTTTATCAAAATAAGGTCGTTGCCTAACTTCCCATTTTTTCATATTAAACTAATTAAAATAATAATTAAGATTACTTGGTTAAATAACATTCTTTCAAGATGGCGGCACATAATAATTATTGCCGTCTGTATTTATATATACCCGCAAAATAAATTTTCACAATAATGTTTACTAAATAATATATATTTTTTTATTTATTAATTGCCTTTTATATAGTAAGTAGATACAATCTTCTTGTACCCGTCTACTGATCTGATCTCGAAATTCGAGTAGATCACTTCACGAGTGTTACACTTGTAAGCGGTGTTACCTAAGGACGGCAGACTTGGTTAATCAACTAGCCTGCCTAACAGTCTTACAGAATAATACTATACCTATTTCCTTATCGGGTTAGGCAGACTCTTCTACCAGTGACTTCTCTCTATTCAATCAAGATCCTTTACTTTTCTTATGCGGGCGGGGTTTTTGGTGTGTCTAAATTTTAAAGATAATTCGAGTGTTTCATGCTTTTGCCCGGGAAGGTTGGGTGTTTATTATCCCTTTCCTTAATTAGTTTATTAGTTATTATTGTGTAAAATTGCGGTTTTTTGTGGTTATCCCACGCCGAGAAAACGCTGATATGACGTGACCGGGTGAATTGCCGCCAAATACTCCAAGAAAGCGTCAAATTGTAAAACACATTGCAATTTGATGCAAAAACATTAAGAATTTACTACTTGACATTGGCAGAATTGCCATTTAACAAAAGAGGAAGAAGAAGAGTCGAGGAAAGTTCTGGTTGTTATTTATGTAAATATATATATACAAAACCTAATAGATAATATAATGTATACATATACTTATCATTTTTTTTAGGTAAACCGTGCAAATTAGTATGTAGAAGTAGACGTAATGTTTGCACTAAACATTAAGAAAGATTTCTTTTTAACCCAAAACTAATTAGTTCAATATTTTTTCAGAGAAAACTATTACTAATTAAATTAAATAAATATCTCGCTTTTATAAATATTACTTTCTAATATTTATTATTATGTAATTTTCTAAAAAAAACTTACCTATATTTTTAGACCAAATTCCTTCGAACAAAATAATAATAACACTTTTGAAACACGAGAATAAAACACGTGATTTTTTGCTTAATATTATCTACACAACATTAATTTGCGCCACAACCGTCTTCGCGTAGTCTTATTCATGAACTACTAACAATGCAATCGTTGAAAGATAAGTAAATCTAGATAGCGCAGTAAAAGTACCACACTGTTTACTATGGACTGGTAACCACAGAATGTTGCTTATATGACGCTATTAGGGTTGCCACATTACTGTAACATCGTATTAAATAAACAATTTCACTATATTTTTGCTTTTTTTATAACTTTACTATTTTTTTAAATTGTAGCTCGGCATGTGACAACACTCCGCCTGATGGAAAGCTAGAGTGCGGTCCATGAAACAACTGCTACTACAGATAAACCTGGGCACCTCTGAGGGGACGAGAATGTACCATCTAGATTAACAGTGTACACTCCTCTCGTTTATCCGGCTACTTTCAAACTATTCCCAAAACGCGACAAGGTTTAATATTATAAGCTTGTCTTGACTATCAGCTACTAAACTTCACCAAAGTACACGTGGGGTATAAGGTAAGGAAGTTTCAGGGCGGCGATTTCAGAAAATTAAAAAAAAAATCAAATGTTTTTGTTCAGTTTTTTTTGTTTCTAACCTCTGTTAGTTTTTTTTATTTAAATTAAATTATGAAATAATTAGAAGAAAAAAAGTTGTTAAATATTATTCTTTTACCCCGAATTAAAAATTAAAATACTCGTTAAAATTAAAGCTTATTGTTAATTTTAATGAAAACTGGAAGAATAAAATGTGTTTTACGTTCATCTGTAAATTAAAAATAGAAATTATAAAATAACATAACCATATTCTAACATTAAATTTTTCTCATAAAAATCAATTTAGTATACATGCGGGCCCTATTTACAATACGGTCACAGCTAGTCGAGACTCGAGATATACTGTAGCTCGGTCGTCGACTCTTCAAACCCGCAACCGTGAAATGCCTCTTAAGTGAAGTTGTTTTTGCTCAGATGCAACTGTACGACGGAATCTGAATTATTTATGTTTTCAAGGAAATTTTTACGCGAATTTTTTTATTGTACCTTGACGGAGACGAATGTGCACCATTCACATTGACAGTGCACACTTCTCTCCCTATAAAATATTATTACATATTATACCTTTTTAGAATCCGTGTAAATTGCAGATTGGTCCACTAATCTGACATACAATTTTTTTACACCAGATTCGTTTAAATATTTTGCAAAAAATTAAATCTTGTTTATATTTATTTTTTTCATTTAATCATGGTTATTAATTGGTTCCAAATAATATTTTAATTAGAAAGCCCTGTAGTTTCTAAACGCACTTGAATAAAAACAAATAAAAAATAATTATAAACATATTTTTAAAGTATTGTTTTTGTGTAAAAACGGGGAAAATATGATACTTTCTTAAAAATGTCATAACTTGTAAACCAGAAGGTATAAAAAAAATCACCAAATTATATAGTAGATATTGAACCCCTCTATTTGTAGAATACTGTTGACACCACTACTTGCGGAACACCCTGTATTACGTAGCTCTTCATATAATAATACTTACTTAGCCTGATGTTAAACTAAAGAGCGGTCAATGCGCAAAGACTCGCCTCGCCTCCGCTATGCCGGCTGGAGATGACACTTAGGTGTTGCTTTAACTAAAAAGTTTAATATAACTCCGTCATTAAAAAAAAAGAAATTGTCCATTACATTGTAATCTTATTGACAATTTTAATTGTAACGTCTTATGCTGATACCTGTAATTGAACTTGAAACACGTAAGACACGGAATATTCATTGACTGGAACGAATTATTAATAATATAGTAATTAGAACTATCAGCAATTATGTAGAGTTAGCAAAGATGTAAGCAGACTGATGTTGGTTATGCTTATTAAGCCCAGTCTGCCATCCAGGGCTAGTAACACCCACGAAGTGACCTAGATGTATTCGGGATCAGTTTGGATGAAGAGAGAAATCTGTCACGTCAACCTAAACGATGCACACACGTCATAGCGGAGACAACTTCTGCGGCTGTGCTGTGTTTTGGGGGTGACATTAGAGCGTAAAAATCACTTACTTAAGTGGCCCTTTCCGAATCCTGCATTTGTCCATCAAGCAGAAGAGTTCAGCGCATACACTGTCCTGCAAACAATGGGCATAGTTTGCAGATCTCTAACAGGACACAACGACCCTGCCACCCTGCATTGCTACGTCGGACGCTTGAAGAGCTTTTTTAGTCCTTAGGGTGACCAGCTACGTTCCGCCCCAGGTCCCTATTTTTCGCTGGTCGTAATTTAATACCACGCATATCTATTTTTATATGAAAAAAGGTTGTAATCTAGTTAAGAGCAATTAAAATACATATACGTGTGCTACTACGATTTAAAAAAACATTTTTATGATCCATAACTAATCATATAAACGTTTAGAACACATATCTTATCATTAAACTATGCAATAAAGTCGTATGCTGCTATTATTTTGTTAACAATGGAACTGAATGGAAAAATGTTATACGTAAGATTATATTTACGCTAATTAACGTCGACTGGGATAAAGAATAATTTTGAGAAATCTTAAAGTAAAAAGCAAATGTCAAGGCAAATTAAACGTAAATTTTATAGTGGTGCGACATGTCGACGGGCCCGAAGAACAAAGTTACATGTGACCAAAGAACGAAAATGCTTTTATTAGTTAATATTAATACACAATGGCAGATCTATCTATGTGTGTTTTTAGTTTTTTTGTATCTATAATAGTTTCCGAGATATTGAGTCGAAGAAAGTCCTATGTGTACCTCCACTCCGAAGTAAAACGGTTTATATGCGGTTGTAACTCTTGCGCGGGTCGGTGGGGGACGTTCTATCTTCACTCGCGCCATTTTTCTTCGGAAATTTGGAAAACAAAACGCGAGCTTGTCAACAACATGATAATCATTAATACTTAATTAATTTTTACTCAAAACTAATATTAACGTAATCACTATAATATGTCGATATACAAAAGATCTTACAAAATTCTTAATTTATTAAAAAACAATAAAAATCTGACTTGTCAAAAATATGTGATTATCCAAAACCTTTCAATATTAGAATAAATCCCGGTAAGAAGTAATTTTTTTATGTGCTATTATTCTGAATAATGTATTTATTTTAAATTTAAAAGAAGTGGGGGTTTCCTTTTTTGGAGTTACATCGATAAACCTTAAATTGCTGTCGTATATTTACATAGAATGTTATTCGGGGGAGTTCCTAATAACGATTTGTAACGAGTAATTCTAATTTTATTAATTGATTTTTAATTGTTACATTGTTTGTGTAAAGAACAATTATTATTTACATGTAATTATAATAACAGACTCGATGCAATTATACGACGTTTTACTGCGGATTTTGCGCCGACTTTTGGCGTACCACGTACGCATAAAACGTTTTTATCTGGAGATGTAATTGCCAATGTAGTGTTATATATGAACATCGAACGTTTTATCTTGACACATTTGTCAAATGTGACGTTTTTCTATTATTAATATCCCTCAATAAGTATATAAATAATTAACAATTGTCATAATTTTGTATTTTTTGTATAGAGGGAATTTTATTGTTGCATATTACTAAGTTTTTTCGGCCTTAAGTTGTGGTGACTAAGTATGTGTTTCGAACACTAAATAATTCATAATAAGATTCTATTTTCTTTTCGGTGTCTGGTACAGAAGAATATGGTACCGTTTTACCATTATCTCTTGATGATGATAATATTTATTCTGAATTAAAAAGGTATATGGACTGAAATCTCTGATGAAAAAATTATTTACAGTAGATAGTTGGATAGCAGGACAGCATTTTTCATGGTTTAAATTCATCATTATTATCAACCTGAAGATAAATATTAAAGTTACCGATCAACTCACCCCATTTAATTCTGAGCTGAGTACAAGTCTTGAAAACATACCTTCAATAAATATTGAGAAATTAAACGTTTCGCCGAATTTTTTGCTCGATAACTCCTCACTTCTTCACAATTTTAACACAAATGCCATCGCCGCTTGATTTTCATCCTGGCTGTCACTTTTTTAAATTTTTTTTTTATTGTAGCTCGGCATGTGACAACACTCCGTCTGATGTAAAGCTAGAGTGTGGTCCATGAATGGAAACAACTGCTACTACAGAGAAACCTGTGCGGGTAGCAATCTCACTACGCAAGTCACTATTAATTTTGTGGTTAACATGAGAGCTAAGTAACCCAGCTGTTTCCTTTCCATTAGTTACAAGTGTTAGTTCACAAGCCTCATCGCAGGCTACTGAAGAAGAAATAGCTCCGCGAAAATTAGAACTAACTCTAACTTTAAAAAACGCTTGTGGCGCATGACTGAATGGTCAGATGTAAAAAGAACTTGAATTTAAAATATGTCACCTCGCAAGTGATTTGTAATGTTCTGAAAAAATATCAACAAAGATTGATTGTCTTTCTAGATTTTCGCGACTTGGAGATAGAGAGAAGCAATGGAATTTTTTTATCAAATACACGATATTTAAATCAAGACCAAGTTTGTTCACTTCTTTGCTATGCTCACTTCATTCGCTCCCCTTTTTTACATGTTTCGTCCACATTCTGCTTTCTTCTTTCGTATATCAAATATGGTAAAAGCATGAAAGTTTCCTCTTGTAGTCGAAGATGAGAATGTTAGTCCACGACATTTTCTCGCAATTAAATTTGCCTATAGCTGCCTATTAAATTTTACTGAGAGAGAGAATGCGAAATGATGAGTGTAGATTTTGGTCGGATAATTGTGCCGAAAACGTATATGCTGCCTATAAATATTACGTTCATGTGAACGTATTTTGTAAACGCTTTATGTAAAGCACCGTTTTTTAGAGAAGGAACACACTCAAATTGAGGGTGACAGTGTCCACTCTTTATCGCTCTTCAAAAAAAGAAAAATAATTTATAGTCTCGATGAAGGGCGTTTGTTGGTGATTTTTTAGGCTGAAAACATTGAAGGTATTAAAATTTTCTCGAATATAAAAGAAAGTACATGCTGACTGTAACGGTCTAAACTAACACTTGTTCTCCGGGGTAACCCCAGAAGATCTCACATACTCGTATCACAAAAAAGAGCTTAAAGTAGCATATACAGAGTCTCTCAAAATTTCCATAGTGAATTTAGTATGAGTGTGCAAAACTGGCGCGATATCTTCAGATTATTCTCCTTTGGGTCTTTATCACACCATGTTGATGATGATATGAATTAGTAGTCATAATTAAAATTATATTTAGTATTGATTGTAATTTTGATTTGTGTGATGTAATTCACAATAAATCCTTACGCTCCTCTCACAACCTATCCCTTGCAACTCCTTTCCACTCTACTAACTATGTCTCTAAATCTTTCGTCGTCATCACATCTTCTCTGTGGAACAGTTTGCCATTAACCATACGGCAAGCGCCAAGTCGGGCTGTATTTAAGAGAAAGCTTTATGAGCATCTCATCGAGTCATAATTATTTTGTATATATTAAGTCAGTATGTGTTTATTATTGTCGTATTATGTATGTATGTGTAACATCTATTAACTAGTATCCGAATTAGTTTACGTATATTATTAGTATTTGTATTATTTGTATTATTACTAGTGTGTGTAATGTGTATGTGTGTGTAACTATCTGAGAATATAATTGGTATTTCTATCTATATTATAGATTAATCGTTTTTACTACCCGTAACCATTACGTATCTGCTTCCCGAAGGCCAGCTGGAAGAAAATGCCTTGCGGCATTAAGCTCGCCTTTTGTTGAATAACAATAAAGTTTTTAAATAAAATAAAAAAATAAATAATTTTTATAGACTGAATTATAAAAGTAAAGTTGTTTATGGTTTATAACTATAAATACTGTTTTACTACCATTATTTATGTAAAATGTAAATTTTAATGTTAATAAAAATTATAGGAATCTTGTATATTTATTTATTGATAACAATAATAAAATAAAAGCATGTATTTAGATATTTTCATTTGTAAAAAAGGATCTTAAAGAATCTGATCTCAGTTAGACCGCTTGCTAACATAATATTTCGTGTTAATTTGATTAATGATTGTCAATTTTGTTCGATTATTTCAGTTTGTAAAATTGTTTTTTTTTTACAAAAATATATGATTAGTGTATCTTATTTTTCAATAAATGATTATTTAAAATAAATATTACAAAGTTTTGTTGACTTAAGTCAGAAAAAACTTATTCTGAAGCAGTCTGTTCGTTTGAAAAGGTTCACATAGTACAAAAAAAATTAAAATATCCCGCAGATAAACGTACTATATTCACATACGACATAATTTTTTAAATGTATTTCCGAAGATAAACGTTTCATGTACACATACCACAGAGGGGACTCCATACTAAAACGTCATATAGTCATATATGACCCACTATCTTTAAAAATAATAACAATACAGTAAAATGATAAACAAATATATAACACTATAGTGTTCAATAATAATATTTAAAAATATCATAGAATTCCGTCGACTAGTTTAGAAAATATACGCAATTCAAACTTTGGAACGCTCTCCTGTAAAGTTGACATTTTGCAGATATGACTTTGTTCTTCGGGCCCGTCGATGTGATGGGAAGCTTCATGAATGCCGAGCTACGACTAAAGATTTACAGTGAGTTACAAAGTTAAAAGGAGCGGTTAAAGTAAAAAAAAAAATATCCATACTGATTAAAATAAGAAAATGTATACCTACTTAGCAAAGCATACGTAAGTATGGTTACTATTTGGGCCGGGTCATATGGGCCCCTAGGGCCTAGGTTATAAGAGACACAAAAGTACTTACCGAAAATACTACAAAGCAAAAAAATAAAAAGTTACCATAACAAGCAGTAAAAATAGCAATATTTAAAAAATATATATTTTTTATTTCTATCTTTCTCTGGCCCTAGGGCCCCTTGATCTTAAAAGACGATCCTGGTTTAAGATCTATGATTTGTATAAGTATTATTGCAAACTCCTAACAGCCATTACCATAACAATTGTCACGCCTTTTTCCCACAGGGATAGGCAGACAACGCGTGATTTATGAAACTTATTATTTTAAGTTGTTACTTTATACAATTTATTACCTATAAAATAAAAAATTCCATTCAAATCCTGCTACTTAAGTACGAAATTATATTTTATATGACTATATAATTATTATCAATATTATCTTGGCTTGTCAACATTATTAATTTTTGTGACGCAGGTCTACTGAATGTCTTTCATATACAGTAGGCAACCGCGGCAAGGCGTAGACTAACTTTTCTAGCTATAATTGACTTTTTTTTTATATGGCGTATAACAATTTGCCAGTGTCAAAGTACTTTTTTTTTGCATCAAGTTAATAATATTGTGTATCACGAGTCATTCATTCATCACACTAAACAGTCAGGCTAAGTCTCAGTCAAGTCAAAAATTGCTCCAATAAAATGGTAGAATCTTTACTGAAACTTCCTACGGAGTTTTGGAGGGAAAATGGAAACGCAGCTTCCCTTTTTTTGATTTGTTTGCCCACATATTAATAATCTACCATTATTACACATTAACACTCGAAGAAACACAAGTTTATTAAAATAATTCAAGACAGATAACCTGACGTCCCAAGATGGCCGCCAAAACTCCAAAATAATTGACTTCTAATTAAATCTCTTCCGAGGGCAAAGTACGAGATTGCGCCGTGACAGCGTAACGCGTAATCTCTCCACAAATACGTCTCCACGTTACGCTCTCACGGCGTAAAAGTAACGCAGTACTTGGGCCTCGGGTATTTATTAAATTCACCTTTTTCTATACAGCAGCTGGATGTATTGTTTAGTGCAGTGTATGAGCGAAGATAACTATAGAAAAAAAGTCGCCTCCGCTACGCCGGCTTGAAGATGTACTAACATTGGTATGTAACATGTAACATTGGCATGTAAGGTAACAGTGTTTGTTTTAACCCGTATCATAATGTAGGATCAGTTGTTTCCATTCATGGACCGCACTCTAGCTTTACATCAGGCGGAGTGGTGTCACATGCCGAGCTACAATAATAAGAAATAAAACAAGCAATTCGAAATAATTAACACATTTAATTAAAGGTACAACATTAAACCAAAAGAGAGATCTAAGCACACCCCACCCGTTTACAATAACCACTTGAAGGGTACGATAACAACTGCAGCTGAGTCCGCCAATTAACGCTATGATATTTAAAGCATTCGGTTATTGACAAAACAGGACAGCTAGCCCACGTGAGGGGTTCCACCATCCATTAAGTCCCGAAGCGAACAGAACAACCGTCCGTCATATCAAGACTGCGTTACTATTGTGAACTCAAGACTGCTGAAGACGACGTTTGCTTTGTCACCCTCTTTGTAGCGGTACAATATTGTAAATTCCCACTTTTATTTACTTTTTTTAATACAGTATTTGATATAACTAAATTATACTACTTAATTGTAGATAAGACTGAATTAGATAAGTAAAACGTAAAAATTACATATTTTTTGCAATACAAACATATGAAAAAAGTAATAGTTACACAACAATTATACAAGTGAAGAAAACTTAACTAAATACAGTACATTTTTTTTTAAATTAATTGTTCATAATTTAAATAATTTTTTTAAGTCCGAAAAACTATAAAATTATTTTATTATTAATTGCTTTTTGAATTTTGCTTCAAATATCATGGATTAACAAAAATTTAAACATTTTTTTTTAAATTATGAAACAATCATTTTAGCAAATTAATTCCAACACTTTTTCATTTTTGTTGACTGCAGACACGTTTTTTTTTTAAATTTTCAATATATCGAGAACTAGCTCCGCATCCATGTGACTCAAACATATATTAGTCTTTAAAGGGTAGATAGAGACTAGTATTTTCGGCGCCAACTTTTTTCTCAATTGTAGATTGCATTTATATCAATTTCATTTTTTTTTTCATTTAAAATTAATAGTACTTAACTATATTTTCTCTCATATGACTCTAGTTTTCTAAACTATCGTAAGGTAGATTAAAATTAAAACAGTCGTCTTTGTTTACTTAACAAATGCCTCTGGAGGTATCTTTCCTTCAGATTGTAATTGGTTAAAAATAAATAAACCACGTTGTAAATCCCAACCGGTTTCTTGGAGACAACTGAAACAATTAAAAATAATAATAATTTTTTTTTTAAATTAATTTTTGCATATTCTTCAAATGCGTTTCGGAATTAGTTTGTAGTAGACAATCGTCTCCTCAAGTCGGCATAGCGAAGGCGACTGCTGTCTGCAGGAAATGCTCTGCAGTAGCAGTTGTTTCCGTTCATGGCCCGCACTCTAGCTTAACATTATGAGGAGTTTAGTCATATTCCGAGCTACAATTAAAAAATCAAATAATTCATGAAGGCTTAGTTATTATTAAATTATTATATAATGAACATTTTATAGAAAAGTGCTCAATAAATACAATAAAATTGAAAGTTCCAGAACGCACGCGAGACAAACAACGAAACATTCACTTGTATACCCATTTATGTGTAATTGGCGTTAGCTCTCAATACTCACTTCATGCTCCAATGCTGATTCATTCCAGTATGTTGTCCCAATGTGTTGATTAGCTGCATTTTCTGTGCCTCATCAGGTTGGTTGACAGCTGGAACTGGTGCTACAGCAGCCACGGGTGTAGGTACTTGTGATTTGAAACAATTCTCTTCCTGAAATTATTAAAATTATTTATTAATTACACAAATAAAACATATACAATGGGACAACACAAGACCCAAGACTCTGAATACACCCAGTTACTTTCAAGCTGATCTCAAAACCAATAGTGCCGAGAAAGTACTAATAATTAATAAAAATTAAATCCGACAAGTCCGACAACGGTAAATCAAAAAAAAAAAATATAAAAAAAACAATTGAACTCAAAAGTATAGACAAAAAAACTACAAGCATTAAAGCTAACAATGTGTACTTAGTTCTGTAATGACGTCTTGATATTATATTTACTACTTAAAATATTTATTAGTGATTTAACTTTTCATTTATTAAGTTAGCTATATAAAACATACATTTATAAAGATGTCCAAAAATTATAGTATAGGGCAAATAACCATCATCAGTCTGGTTTTCGGCTGGTTAGGCACTGAGCGACTAAAGTACATATATAACAAAGTTACATGGGTACCGGTCAAAATTTAGCGAGCTATAAACGCGGGTCACATCGATCGTGAGTTCACGCGGCTTACCGCTAGACCATGGCCGCTCTAATGCTGGTTATTCTGCTACAAAAATTATTGTAGCTCGGCATGTGGCAACACTCCGCCTGATGTAATGCTAGAGTGCGGTCCATGAATGGATACAATTGCTACGACAGATAAATCTCTACAGGCAGCAGTCGTGTTGTCCTTTTTTGGAAATAAAAAATAATAACAAAACTCACTTGTTCTTTAGTAGTATTAGTGATGTAGAGGCAATCATTCGCAATACAAAAACCACCCCCACCATTCGGGACAACCACAAACGTTCTATGAAACGATCGTGTAACTTGTACTTTTGATATTTCTTTAAATACACCGTTCACCGTCAATAACATCATTGTTGGCTGCAATATAGGGAAAAGTTAGTTTTACACATGTCCGTGATACCACCGTTAGGGGTAGGCAGGCCTATCGGAACTAAATAGCCACTTGGCTTTTATGATGTTAAGCTGGAGCGCGGAAACAACTGCTACTACAGAGAAATCTCTATTCTATATCTCTAATCTATATTCACTATGCCTGCTTAAATGGACCAATGTGCACTACCTAAGTTGACTATGCACGCTCCTCTCGTTATACCTGGCTACTTCCAAAATGATCCTGAAATGCGACAAGGTCAGTTCACGCTTATTACATTCGAAAGTGGTGGTACTACTCCAGGACGGCGGACTGGCCTAATAACCATCAATCAGTCTGCCTAGCAATCTTTAATTATATTTTATATTTCATATCTAGCACTTGAAGAAGCCAAAAAAATTTATTAAAATTAATTGATAATTTAGTTGGTATTTTAGCAACAAATTTAGCGCAAGTTACGAACTTCTGTCCTTCGTTCCATTAAACTGTGGAACGACCTCCCAGCCACGTATTTCCTCCTTCCTATAACATGGGATCCTTCAAGCGCAATGTAACTCATCAAACCGGCATAGTGGACCCGACTGCTGTCTGCAGATTGCCTTCTCTGACAGCAGTCGCCTCCGTTCATGTATCGCACTCTAGCTTAACATATGTGCTAAAATAAAAAAAAATAAAAACAACTTAGTTTCTCCGCTTAACGCTCAAAATAATAAACAACAACTTACCGTACAAACGGTTAAATCAACAGAGAATCCCATTAGATCATGTTTTGTTTTTGGTAATTCGGATAAAAATGACACGACCTGAAGTTTACAATGTCTCAGATATTTTCTACGCAGTTCACGATCATTTACTCTTAGAATGTTGCGACTGGACGGTATATAAGAATTTAATCTAAAAAAAATTTAAATTGGTATCATTTTTTAACTGGGACAGTATGGGGAAACAGCGAAACTGTCTTTTTTTAAGTTGTTCATTAGAACAACCCTAAGAGCCAGGGACCCATGCCGAAAGACAGGCTAGTGTAAAAAAATACTCACTTTAAACTTTGTGAATTTCTATTATCATTAGTTTGATAATTAGCTGCCATTGATAACGATGCGTTTTCATGATACGCCTCTAACAAAGGTTGTCTTGAGTCCGAGTCGTATATGGCATAGTATTGTGTTAAGAATTGGCGAACCAGGTCTTGTGCTCCAGGATCCACGAGGAATGATTGTTGAGGCGGTGGTAGCTTCACATCGTCTGACACGTCGAATCCAATTGCCGGGGGAAGGTCCACTCCATCCTAATTTGTTAGTGTGTCATGTAATTTTTTGTTAGTATCAAAGTCCACGTCCGTTATAAGGCCAAGACTGTTTTCTAACGGCTTAATGAGGAATGCACAAACTAGCAATTATTTTTCAAATAGTTTAGCCTAATTTAGTATAGGTTAATCTTCTTGGGCATTCCTCATTGCTGAACATGGGTCTTCCTTCACTTTTTCTGTTACTTACTGTTAAGAAATGCTGTATTGTTGTATGCTGTAAGATTTTGTTTCATTATTTGTTTTTTTTTCCACAACATTTATGCATTTCTTCCTAGTAGGTTGCTACTTTTTAATAATTATGCTAAATGCATGAACAATAGTAATCCAAATAGCATAGTAACGTTATAATAATAATTTTATTTTCGGAGTTTTGGTGACTATCTTAAAATATCACTTTGACACTGGCAACTTGTTATAATGCCATAACAAACTAAAAAAAAAACTATGATACCTACCAATCTGGTGAGCTTCGGGAACTTCCTCCGGACATCACTGAAGAAAAAGTAGGCAAAAGTGCTCTGCAACTCTTAAAACTTTTATATGCATTCTTAACATAAACACAGATTGCATCAAACATTATTGATTTGGCAGTTCATAGTGGGAGCAACCTCTTGGCACAGACCAGAGTTGCCATCACTATGCCATCTATCTATGAAAATTATTAGCACAGGGCGCTACGTCAATTAGTACAACAATGTTTCAATGCAATTACTATGTCTTTAGTTTTATTTTAACATAGTATATTTAAACAAACGAAGTCTATTAGAATAAAATAGTTAAATATCATTGAATTTAAATAAATTAACTTAGGTTTACATTTTTTATATAAAATGTAAATGTCACCTGATGTAAAGCTAGAGTGCAGTCCATGAACGGAAACAACTGCTACTAAAGAGATATTTCTACAGGCAGCATTATCCCATAACAGGTACATTCCATAAAATATTAAACCAATCTAAACATAAACTGATTAGTTTTTGTACTTTTCCATATGGAATGACAAACAAAAAAAGAGAAATTCTGTAAAAACATCATGAAATGGCTTTAAACAACTGACTATTGCATTAATTTGCAATAATTTAAACTGATGTTTCGAAAGCTTTGCTGTCACGGAGTCTCTTGGCATTGCGGAAAGAGCCCGCAACGAATCTACAAGCTTCGCAGCCATTAAAGCACTGAGGTGTTGTTTGTAACGCGACCATGAAGCCAAGCTTTGGAAACCTAGTAGGTCAGCTTAAATTAAACAAAAAAGCGCGATAGTAAGGGAATTCATTTAATATTGATTTAAATTTAATCATGAACATAAAAAAAACCTGTAGTGCACACTGTAGGTATACGACTGATTTTTTTTTAAATTAAATTTATATCAATCAAATGCCAGTCAAGTCTGTTTTTACAAAATCTCACATTTAAACTTTCATAAAATTAAATCTAACACTCATTACGAAGGCGACCGCTGATCGTAGAGATCTCTCTGTAGTAGCAGTTGTTTCCGTTAACAGAGTGAAGCTTTACATCAAGTGGAGTGTTGTCATATGCAGAGCTACAATAAAAAAAGAAAATGCAGTAGCAATTATATTCTATGCATCACAATCAAGCCTAACATCAGACGGAAACACAATTCCTTCACTTTTCATGATACATTACCAAGGAAGACTCATCAGGTCGTCTTCTTACCCTCTTACCTCACATAACTATCGTGGTCGGAACATCTGTCTATAAGGGGATTTCCTTTTAGATACAACTCGATGAGTGGCAGCGACTTCAATGATTCCAAATGTGATATGTTGTGTATCTGCAAAGGGCACCAGTAAGAATAAATGCTAATAATAAGAGTGGCCGTGGTCTAATGGACTTTATGATTGATGTTACCCAAGTTCAAACCTCGCTAGATTCTGGCCGATACCAATGTAAGTATTGTAAGCATTTAAAAAAATAACAGATACAGTGGTAGGAAGAATGATGACATTCAAGTATCTTGAACATTTCTAAATATTAAAATATCGTACATATAATAAAAAAAGGAACACTTGACATTTTGCGACTAAAATGCATGATTTTTTGTTTAAAAAAAAAATCATATATTATAGGAAATTCAGGTACTAATAAAGAATATATATTTTGAAAATGGTAGTATGTATACTTTTAGCAACAATATGCATTTAATCAGCTTATTTTGCTACATAAATAGATACATTCGATAGAAAGCTGTGTCAAATAGATTCCGCACCCAGAGTAGTTCCATCTGTTTATGGTCTAAGTTTCCAAAGTATGAAGACAACACATTCTTCATATGTATTATGAAGCTGTGGAACTCCCTCCCGGTGTGTTTCCCGACAAGTACAATATAGATCTTTTTAAATTGAACGCGAATAGATAACTCATAGGTCAGCGTGCTCCACCTTGCGCTGCATCACTGCTTAACATCAGGCGGGGTTACCCTCGCAAAAAAAAAGAAAAAGAAGACAAAAAATTACCCGATTATCTCCTAAATAAAGTATCTTCAGATGCTTCAGTTTAGTTGACAAAATCTTCAAATGATCTATACCATGGAGCTTGTTATCGTTTAAATTAAGTGCCTCTATATCAGGAATATTTTCCGATATGATTTCAATAGCTGCCAACATCATCGACGGTCTGAATAAAGCGCAGAATACCTCACTTAAATCTGAAAACATAGACGTAATTAGGTTACTTTACTAAATATGATTATATTTATTTTTTATTTATAATTGAACACTTCAAGAGAAAACATATTATTTGAGCTAATACATTGGTACATTTCGAAGTTTTTTTTAGCTCTTTTCTGCAACACTATCTGTCACAATAAGGACATTCAGTGTTGGTTGTGGGTTATTTAGCATGTGCGGTACACGTCCAGTGACATATATTTCTCGATTTCGAAGTTAAATTAAAACAATTTTTAAACTATTACCTGGATCCGAATGAAATTTAGTGAGATCCAACGCCTTAGTTGCTAAATTATATCTTTTTGCCATAACTTCCTTCATCTTCTGTCTCACATTACTATCAAGCCTCTCATTTGGTATACCATTTTTTACTATCAGTATCATTTTGAATCCATCAGACATTGTTATTTGTCGACTCGCATTGAACAGTTTCTCGGCGACCTTTACATCATCAACATAAAATATTGCAGCATTACCCATGATTTGATAGTATTGAGGTATAAAAGGCTCCGGAGACGTATAACTGAGTAACGCTCTTAGTATTACTTCTTTCTCATGTTTTGCTCCATATGGTATAGTAATTTGGTACCAAGGTGAATGGCCAGGAATAAATGTTCTTTTAACCCTAGGTCCCACTAATCGCTTGCCACCTCTGTAAGCTCCTTTGAATCCACGTTGTTGGCTTGCAGAACCAGCCATATCCACATCGTCATCGTCTAATAAATGACTTATTTTTTCAAGGTGTGCTACCTTGTTGTATTTCCCCTTATTGATACCAGGTTTGAAACTAACTCGCCTTTTGTTAGGTTGTACGCGATCATCATGCTCTGAAAATGTATCGAGGTATGACGTCACTGGGGATTATTATTTATAACTTAATTTATTTGTATTTGAGAAAAATATAGTTATTTGTTAACTCTTCCTCATATATTGCGCAAAACAAACGTAGTAACTCACCAAAGTGATCTTGATCTGATTTGAAATTATTCCTATAGCGTCCATTATTATTGCCACGTTTTGGCATTTTAATATATTTTACACAATATTTTCTTTAAACTATTCTACAGTCGTCCAGTGATAAAATAAAGGAATTTTGCTGTATTTATTACAGAACTACGTTGCAAACGTTGCAAAATTCTCCTCTTCGCGTGTTATTATTTCTTCTCGAGAAAGAGAAACAAATTTTAAAGAACAGAGAAAAAACATAAGTATACTCTATTATCTATGATTTTTATATAGCATTGCTAGCATAAAATTGAATTTGTTTGTTTTCTATATTTTTACAAAAAATAAAAAGGATAAATATAAATTGATGAGATTTTAATATAAGGAAACATAATCCGTATAATTTTAATAGTAATTTTTACACATACAAAACGAAAATACAGCTTTTAAACCTGTCATATGAATTGTTGCGGCCTGTCATCATTTTAGTGATGTAATGATTTTAGTCGATGAAATCGTTATAATATACATATACATAGCACATAAATGTAAATTAATTATAAAGTAAAACAATGCATTATTACAATAGTAAATTACTGGGTCAATATCAATAAAGAGGTTTGTAACTTACAATTATCTCAACAAATGCTCACTTGAGTACCAGAAATAAATAGTAATAATATTATTTTTTATCAGAAGTGATGTATTATATAAGTTTCTTGGAAGAGTCTGACGATGAGCAAGTGCATGCTAATAAAAAAAATGGAAATATACAATGAAATATTGGTGTCAAATCTGTTGTAGATACGACTACACTAAATTTAGATACTTTGTAGGACCGAAATTCTATTAAAACACGTTGTTATATTTATTTAACTAAGTAATAATGTTTTATATTTAATACTTTTAGAAATCAATAACATATTTTAGTCTAATAAATAGAATAAAAGCATTTTATACATATTTTTGAGATAATGATTTTAGTCCTGTCATGTTACGACATGTCTAAATTATAGTTTAGTCGTGTTGTCTTTAAAATTTTAAGTAAAATTAGAAACGTCAAACATTTTAGCTGGAATTTAGTCGACATCAAAATACATAACAACTAATTAGTTTATCAGTTTTGTTTCTTTATTAAATTATAATGAAAATTGAACCTTTGTGTTCGTTTTACTTTTTTTTCCATTTAATTCGTAATTTATTAAAATAGAACGGACATCACTAATTGTGACTAAGCTCGCCTTCGAGTCATCAAATATAGTTATTTCCAAGATTTTTCTTTATGGCAACACTTGATGTTGTTTTTTAATTAGATGCTGGCGAATCATTATTTTATAATTATGAAATATAAGAATGAATTAACATATATTTATAATAAATTAACAATGTGTATAATATTTTAAATAATCAGAATTCTTCAGAAACCAAGCAGCATTTAAGAAAAAAAAAACGACCATAGATAACGAGTTTGTGTGCACTTCGTTCAATTTTCGTCTGCCATGTTTTGTCCTATTTGTCGCGGTTGAACAACGCGTATGGAGTACAAAAATAGTGTTTTCCGAATGTTTTATTATTCGTGGTGTATTTGCAAATATACGTGTTTATACGGTTGTATTGAATATTGTGTTGACTATGAATTTCTAACTTACTGTTGATGCATTTATACATTTGTATTTGCTAAATTTATAAAATTTCGAGGTGCTTGTGAGTTTGTGTTGTGTGGCATCTTCATAATATTGTAGTGACCAAAGATTTTCACCACAAATGATAAATATATCATTTTGCAATCAGTGACCCAACCCACGTGCACGTAACACAACGAGGATCGCATGCACATTTGTTATTATTTTGTTCGTGCATTTGAAGCCTGTCGCCGAGCAGTGTCGGTGATTGGACCGTGTAGCGAAATCGTCTCGTCTCGCTCTCGCGTTTTAGTACATTTTTTGTTTATGTGCATTGATACGTTTAGTTATAGTGTGTGCATTCTATGAAAGTGTAATATTTATTAGGTGCACGTAAAGATAGAAATGTCGTGTGGTGCACCGCAGTGGCACACGTGATATCTATGTAGTGTTCGGTCGGGTTTTAGCGTTCGCTCAGTCGGTTGCGGTTCGCGGACGCACGCGAACTGGTTGGCTGCAGTGCGGAGAGCGGGAACTGCGGAGGTTAATCACCCGGTATCTGTTTACTCGCGAGTGCGTGGGGCGGAAGTGCACGCGGTATGTGATGACGCCGCGGCTGCAGTGCTCGTAAGTGACCCGAGTTCCCGGTATGAGTGTGTGAGCGAGTAGTGCAGTTCTGAGGACACTGGAGCCCCTAGACGGAGTTGGGCCCGCCGGGGCGGCCCTAGTGCTTCTCGGGGCTCCTCACGAAGGAAAAATGGCTGCATGGAACCGCCACCACAACTTCAATATGCTGGTGGATGAGAATGCGAAAAACAAATGTAAGTAAATGCAGAAGCCATGTTGTATTGTTTATTTACTTTAGAATGTTATTTGCTATTTGTAGTTTGTTTTCATTGACTACGTACAATGTTTTTGTAAAAAGGGGTAAGGTATACTATAAGCCATCTTAAAATATTATGTTGTGATATTTTTATTTATTTTTTGGTCTTTTATAATTTATATTGCAATATGTAACTTACTTATAATCGAGTTGCATACATTTTAGTTTTCATAATCTTATTTTCACACATTAGTAAATAATAATGCTTACCATAATATAGGTAAGTAACTGAATTTATGTTACATAATATTGTATTGCATTAAGTTACATTCTATACACTAAAATCGAGTGCTGTACAAGTGTATTAATGTAACGGATAAGAAGTATATGGAAGTTCTGTTTTTTAACTATAGTTTCAGAAGTAGTATTAAAAATAATAATTGTCATAATTTACTATTCAAGAAAATAGATGCATGTCCTGTATCGAATACGGAATGGTCGGAAAATAACAGCGGACTGCCACAGATTTTTGGCTCGGAAATATAAAACAAAAAAATAATTACTTAGATCTAATAGTTTGTTGTTTTCTTCATCTTTATCATTATGAATAAAAATAATAAAACGTTTGAAAAAAAATATTTAAATATTATTTATATGTACTTTAATAATTAAAGAAAAATAAAAGTAAAAATCTCAAAAATAAGGATAGTTGTGAATAAAAATAATAAGTTATAATAAAAAGTTAGAAAAAAGTAATTTATGTGTAAATTATTTTTAAAAATTAATTAGGTAATACTAGAAAAATATTTTAAAAAAAATATATCTTCATATACCTACTTAAATTTTGTTTAATATACCCTATTACCTTATATTATAAATGTGAAAGTGACTATGTATGTTTGCACCTGCTTCACTCATGTTGAAACTGAACTATTTTCGATAGAGGTAGCTCTGCATATGACAACACTCCGCCTGCTGTAAAGCTAGAGTGCGGTCCATGAACAGAAACAACTGCTCCTATAGAGAAATTTCTACAGAATTCGCTATGCCAGCTTGAGCAGACGTATGTCCAGATTGACAGTGCACTTTCGTCTCGTTAAGCCGGCATAGCGGAGGCGACTCTAGCTTAACATCAGGTAAAAAATGTTAGGTATATGTATAGGTATATAAAAGAACAAAATATTAGGTAATGATACAAAAGATTAAAATGAAACGTAAATTTTTTAATATAGTGACGGAGCATGCATCGTATTTATTTGCTATGCTCTATATAGATTGTTAGCTGCACACGACCCTCCGTCCGCTCCGTCGGTCGTAGGATGTCCTACATACCTTTGACCTCATTCTGTATTTAGGGTGGCTTTCATAACAATATCAGCGAGCATCGACTTAACAATCGCGAGCGATTTATCCTCGTGAAATTGATTTAGCTAGACCAATATGTGTGTTTTATTGCTCCTTGGTCTATTGTGAACTGTTTTGTCTTTATTGTTAGCAACTTTTGGTTGAGCCCGTCCGATATCTAATAATTTGTTAACAAAACAATATTCTAAATTAATGTCTTTTGTGCACCTTCAACTTCGATCCGGCCGGCATAGCGGGGGTCTTGTCATATGCCGAGCTACAATAAAAATAAAGCTTACATGGCACACGATTACAAAACTATTAATTAACGGGTAAATATAATAATTGTAACACATATAGACGTACTAAATTAAATATAGACGAAATTATCATGTATTATTAATTATTATAATGTGTTTCTCAATGGAAACATATTATTTTTAACACGAGTGTAGACCCTTCATTAAGTAATTTAACATCGAATGAGATTTATGAGTCTTGAATGAATTAATAACACTTGTAATGTCTAAATTAATCATTTTAAATACATACGAAATGTAGGTAGAGGTAACCTACCTGCCTATTTGAGTTTTTTTTTTTTTTTGTAGCTCGACATGTGACAACACTCCGCCTGATGTAAAGCTAGAGTGCGGTCCATGAATGGAAACAACTGCTACCACAGAGAAATCTCTACGGGCTGCAGTCGCCTCCACTATGCCGGCTTGAGGAGACGAGCATGTACCATCTAGATTGACAGTGCACACTCCTCTCTTATACCTGGCTACTTTCAAACTGTCCCCGAAACGCGACAAGGTCACTTCACGGGTGTTACATTCGAAAGTGGTCAACCATCATCAGTCTGCCTACCACTCTTTAATAGTGCCTATAGGCACTGAGCGACCAAAGTACATATAACTAAGTTACATTGGTACCGGTCTTTAGCGAGGTTCGAACGCGGGTCACATCCTATCGATTAGGAAAATAAATTAATTATGGCATTAAATAACAGTAATGTTGATGTATTTATTAACATGCATGTTTATTTTATTTTTTAATTTCTCGGCATATGTATGACAACACTCCGTCTTATGTTAATCGAGAGTGCGGTCCATGAACGGTAACAACTGCTACCATCACCGAGAAACTGCAGATAGCAGTCGCCTCCGCTAGGCCGGCTTGTGGACAGCAGCTTCATCTCGTTATATCCGGCTTCTTTCAAACTGATTTGATTTTTTAAAATTAATTATAATTTTTTAAACATAAAAACAAACAGTATATTAAAAGATTTGTTGATCGCCTATTTTATGACTTAATTTGAAGTTTATTCTTGTATAAAATTATGATCGACCCACATCGTCGACCCCAAATCTATTATGTGGCTCAGGGGTCTCCCCAACCTCTGACCTAAATTCCCTTCGGCCCTTTTAGATGGATACATGCATTCACATACGGTTTTATTAGATAATGCCACTTTTATGTTACTTTAGGCCGCGGTCACAGCTATTCAGACAGGACTAACTACTTAGTTGGTTCATTGGATTGCTTACGTTTCCTCTGTTGGGGACGCCACGACCGATTGTTGACAGAACATTTTATCTCCGGTATTATGTCGGACTTTGGAGAAATATTATGATACTATAAAAACTTGTGAGAATATTGTTGAAATTGTGTTTAAATGACTGTATTAAGCTATAATATAACATAAATATAACATTGGGCAGAATTTAGCGTGGTTTTGAACACGGGTCTTATAGATCGTGAGGCGCGTTCTCTACTGCTAGGCCACGGCTGCTCATTTCAACGATTTAAACTATTATTTAATATTTATCTAATCTTTTCATAGTTTTAGCCTTGAATCATGTTGATTCATTTCACATTTTGGATTTCAGTGAACCGCTAAATTTTGTTTGTTTTCATTGTCGAGCTTTTGGCGCGCGTTTAAAGGATTATTCTTTCGGGAGATTTTTTGCTATTGTTGCATACTTTTTTTTTTGTGGAACCGAGTTTACTATTTTCCATAGGACCTAATAGCATAGAGACTTATTGTAATGACATTGTTTTTCATACATATTTTTTATTCAGTTTTGAGGATTAATTAATAAGCTATTTATTATTATTATTTATTATTATTGGCATCGGTCAGCGAGATTTGAACACGGGTCTGATCGATCGTGAGGTCCGTCCTGTATCGCTGGACCATGGCCGCTCTCACATGTGGTGGTAAGGAAATAACTAGTAAACATTTCTTTTAATTTTCTAATTAACAAAACATGTCGATTAATAAATTGTTTAAATACGTTAAACCATTAGTTTAATGTACCTAAAACTTGCAACACTTCCAAATTGTTCACAAAGTTACAGAAGATTACAAAAAGAAAAGATTTAGTAATAAAAGCATTGTGTTTTGGTTGTATATTAATAATGTTATTACTACACGAGTTGACTTCAAAGGTGGAGATATAATTAAATAAGCTTCACTAGAGCTGCTAGTTTAGCAAAGTTCTATAATTGCCTTAGACTCGGAACTGCTTTACGTGTACCTACGCGCAGTATTATTTCTTAGTTAACTGTTAGCAAGGATCCGAGTTTATCTCTTCACAGTATAACTTAATAAATGAACCTATAGGTGTTTTTCTTTTTGTAATTTGCATCGTAACTATACAAAATGTATTTTTCCTTATAATAAATAAATAATTTTAAAATAAGCAAATTGCGGTAATTCCTCGAATTGTTTGTTCCGTATTTCCCTAATTAGATGTTTATTTTTGAAACGAATCCGTGGCCGAAGTTTTTAAAATAACTTTGGGTCGTCCGGAATATAATACGACCGCACGGGGCGTGATCTGCGAAAATATTTCACGAAAGTCACCCATCGAGCCGACCGGAACCGCATTCGCTTCTCGAAAAAATTGCAATTATAAAATGTGAGCTCGTTCGAAAGCGTCGCGGCTTCGAATAAAGCGGCACAATATAATACATATTGGCGCGACGAGAGACGAATATTTTTAAATAGCGGCTCGCCCGTTCCGGTATCTCTCGTGAACGTACATTTTTGTCCACACGATCAACTTTCGTCTGTCCAGTGTGGCCGCTGAAAGCTGTTGCTATGCGGATACACGGCCTCCCTGCACTGTCGTTAAAACCGAACTGGGCCGCACTGTGAGCACTTGTTTTATGTTAATGAGAATTCGTAAGCACTTTTAGAAAGTATTTAGTTCACTTTTCTTCGGTGCTCGTTCGCTACGTGGGATGCCGCCCGCTCATTTAATAAATTGGACTTGTTGATTGACATCTCTGACTGAATTTTGTCTGCAGTTTTTTTATTAATTAACTCTAATTTTTTTTTATTGTAACTCGGCATGTGACAACACTCCGCCTGATGTAAAGCTAGAGTGCGGTCCATGAATGGAAACAACTGCTACTACAGAGAAGCAGCTAAAGAGAGCACCATCCAAAGTGACACGCAACGAAGGTTTGATATGCAGACGTTATAGCAATATTGTTATGTTTTTTTTTTAACAAAACTCGCAAATTCGCGTTTTCGTTTGAGAGAATGGTAGGTAGAGTAATTAATCTTCTTTCCATATTTATTATTGGAGGCGAGTCTGGCCTCTGGCATTCGTGACGTAGCAGATTTAACGGTACGAACGTGTTTCGATGGGAGAGGGTTCTCTCCTCCGCACCGGCCGGTGAATGGCACCTTTCTCCGACATACAGTCTAGACGATGTTGGTTGCTGAGCCACCGATCCCCAGCCTACCTGTGAATGAATTCGTCGTGGAATGCGGAAGTCTGCGATACGAGAACGATTTATTGTCGAATTGATGTCGCGTATTATACCAGAGATGTGTTTGCAGTCGATTTTATAACGTTACTCACTGTTAATAATAATAATGATGCTTTGTATAAAATATTATGCTCTAATATAGACGATGATGATAAAAAAGATTGAACTTTGTCATCGGGGTTTTCGGCAAGGTCAATACTATAGGTTGGAGTGAAAAATACGATATGAAGCGGTCATCAAACTTCCGAGGACAATGCGTGGGTCACGTGCACGCCGCGTGGGTAGCGACAATCGACACCGCTTATTACCCTTTTCGCAAATATTGTCTCAGTTCAACGTTCAATTCCTATCGCCCGAATGGAAGTATATCAGTTACATTTGTCGACGAACACGCAATTCGCGTAATTTTTCGTTTCCGCCTCTGAGAAGCGACTACCTAAATAAGATTTTGCTTTAATGAAAACTAGCATGTTAGTGGATTTGCGGAGTGTGACCAAATAATAATATACGTAGCCCTAAAGTGCCCCCAGAAGTCATCGACCGACCGCAAAGGTTTTTGCGCATCGAACGGTGCCGTTGTTATTTTAATAATAATTGAATGGGTATGGAAAGCAAGTATACGCGATAACGGTTCCTTTCTTTGATGAAATGTGATGGATGTAGGTAGGCGTCGTAACGTTTGATAACACCTACGATAACAGGAAAATGTTCGCTTTAATTTTATTTCGATTTTGATTGATTTGTTACTAAGTTTGATATCTTTACCTGAATAATAAAATATTTGTACTTATTATTAAACTTGCAAAATGTCACGTAACTAACCACACTACCAGTAGGACCATCACTTTCGAGTGTAACCCGTGAAGTGACAAAAGGTGCATAGTGGACGCGACTGCTATCTGCGGATATTTCTCTGTGATAGCAGTTGTTTCCGCTCCCGGATCGCACTCTAGCTTAACATCAGGTGGAGTGTTGTCATATAACGGGTGTTACATTTGAAAGTGGTGGTACTGACCCAAAACGGCTTGCAGACTGGAATAAATCAGTAATTAATAAAAACAATATTATTGTTATCATTTAAATGGAAAATATTGTATTTAATAGCACCCATATGATAAATAATTTTTCTTAAATTTTAAACTAGAATCCGAATAGTGTTGGCAAAAGTGAATAAATCGCTGCCTCGTTGAGCCCCCGTATATTGACCGACTACCTACTTTGGCGCGCCACTTTTTACAACTAAGAAGTATCACATGATTTTCTACCATTTGGGAGCAATGACTAATAGAAACAGAGATTTTATCATTATTTTTTGCATGGCGTGTGTGATTAAAAAAAGTGGTATAAATAAATTGTAAACAACATGATGTTTTTGCGTTTCAGTGTACACGTGCCTTTAAACATTGTAGTTAGGTCAGTACGCACACATAGTTTCAACGTGAAATTATAGCCTTAGTTAACAACGTTTTTATATACATGATAGTAGCTCGGCATGCGACAACACTCCGCCTGATGGCTAGGATTGCGATTGACGAGAGTTGCAGAGATTTTTTTTTTCAAACAGGAGTCACCTGGACGCTAAGCTTAAGATGTCGAACACGAACCATTCAGATTAATAGTACATGCTCTTCTTGTGATACCTGGCTACTTCCAAAATGATCACTAAACGCTTTAAAGTGGTGGCACTATCCCAAGACGTCAGCCTGGGCTAATTGAGGGCTGATTATCGTTATCTTACACTAGGCATGTCTTTTATCTTATATAAATAAAATTATTAGGCTGGCCCATATCAGAATATAGAAAATTTTAGTTATATTCAGAAAACATGTTTTAAAAAATTTTAATAGAGTCGTTTTACCTTGATAAGGCCAAAGTGTCCTTGTAGAGAACTGTGATGTTTTCGCGCACATTTTGGCAGTGCGGCCCCCATTCGGGCCCCGGTCGGGTTAATGGCCAGACAGACAGGCGGGCGGCCGTTAAACCTGCAAACTCGCAGCACTCGTCCTGTGACTGTGCCACCATCTGCTGAGTAGAGGATGCTGAAGATGTCGACACAGACCGTTCCTATTTTGTGTAAAAACTAATGTAGATCGCAACCCAAAATAAAAAAGTTTTCCTCACTATCTTGAAAGCTTTTATTAAGTTTTTTTTTTAAATTGTAGGTCGGCATATGACAACACTCCGCCTGATGTAATGCTAGATCGGTCCATGAATGGTAGTTAGTAAATAGATATAATATGTTTGATATTGTATTATTTTAATAAGAAATGACATGTTATCGTATGTATTAAAGTTATGTAGTCAGGATATCGAGCACGTGTCCATAACAAACGATGTAAATGAGTGGACCGATTTCCTTATGTTTACGTTATTGCCAGGCGCCGTGCTCGCGCCGCCGACCGCGTCCTTGTCGTTATGAAAATCTACTAAATGCATTATTCTTACGCTTAAGTGCTTTATAGAGTTGCCACTGAATAATTCACTGCCGGAGACAGCCAATAAAAGCGTGCTCGACAAGACGCTGCCTGGTCGCCGATATGTAAAGAGATGAGAATCTATTCTGGTATAATATGCTGGTGAATTGTTTACGTTAGAGCTCTCGGATGGATTGCGTCGTGCAACGTTTGCCGTCAGCTCAGACGGTCCGGGAGTCTTGCGGGACAGGTGGGACGCGGGGTACGTCTACGTCGATGCTTTCCATTCTTTGTTTGCGCTCAGGATTTGCATACAATCGGGAAAATTGCGTAGCTGGCGGCCGGGGAAAAATAATGTCCTTGGAATTTGTGGCATTTCCGTATACGATCCGAATGTCGAGTGTTTCGCTTTCTCGTTGCAGTAAAATATTTTCTGTTTTACTAGATAATGACGTTGTAACTACGTCGAATGTACTATCGGCACATTCCGCATGGCTTAGTTTGTGAGATAAAAAGAAAAGCCCTGTCTCCATGCGATATAATTCTAAATATAATGGTAATATATATGCAGTAGCCGCTTAGAGTTCGATATTTTGCGCATTTGCGATATAAGTGTGCGGCGATCGCACAAAATACAGTGTATAATATCGGTAGACTCGGTCAATGCAGAAATACCTCGACATATTTGTCATGTGAATCACGTGGGGAATGCGTGTTTGCTTATTATTACACTTGTGCGAGCTGCGAAATGAGTTAGACGCTATTCGAAGCGCCATCGTGTCGGACAACGCACCAATCGCTTATCATACGGTCGAAGGTCCGTGATGAGTGCACGACGGACGGTCCACGTGTACAAACATTGTTGTACAACAATCACAGTCGGGCAAGGACACGCTCGTTCGTCCCCATTCCGCTCGTCCTACGTCGTCGGTGTGGGAACACTTTGTTATTGCAGTTGTTAGCCACGTTTCCGCCGCGCCGCTTCCCAAGGAGAAATGTATTAAATCTGTGCGCGCTGGACTTCACCGTGTGTGTTTACATGCCATTGTGTATATAATAATATGTGACGTAGTGTATATATTTTGTGATGCGTATGTGAATTATGATCATAACAACAATAATATAATAACACAATGTAAGTAAATAAATAATATCGCTGTAGATAATATAATGATAATTGATAACAATAATATTCTGGAATATTCATGCATTTATGAATTATTGTTGTTTATTAAATCCAACATTTCGGTTCAAAGTGAGATTAATTGAATTTGGGTATAACGGTTTCTCGGTACAGGGTACAGTTCGCGTTATTCGCCTTCCACCCACTCCGATCTCAATTGTCGAATAGGTAGGTAGGCGACGTGCTTGGCATTCCTCTGGTTGCCAAGAGCCGGTTTCTAACATTCGTCTCCAGCATCATGTGACGTAGCGAGCGAGCGTTCGTCGGCCCTCGACGTATTGCGCAGTTATAATGCTAACTAGATGGTTATGCGAATGATTGAACGCCTTTCTACGTCTCGGGTTGAATCATATCTATGAATCTCTTATGAACATGTGTTTGGTATCTAAATATACTCTTAATCTGCATTCGGATTCTCTTCTGCGTCGCCGTTTTGTCGATTCTGCGTATTGCTGCTGTTTACGACTAAAATTTAATGTGACTTTTTCTTTAGTCATTCTTTCCTTATAGATTTCTTAAGAAACATTTTCAAGAAAAAATATTATTAATGGCGAAAATGTTATCTAATAACATAAAATATTTTCTAATGTGTATTTTTTTCTTAAAATTCAAATAGGAAAGTTATTGAGCTATACTCGAGTTACAAGATACAATTTAACAAATATTAATCATTATTAAATCTATTTTAATATAAATAAATAAAAGTCAATAGAAGATTAAGTAAAAATATGAATTTATAGATCTGACTACCTAACTGCATTAAGAAGTAAATTGCTGATACACAAGTTATTAGTGAATTTTTAAAATTTCTTAACGCAATCGTGGCGGCTTCTTATGTCTATAAGTAGTTAATCTTGCAGTCATGTTGATGAGCGGATGCGGTCTGATTTTTAATCGGCTCGTCTGGCGCACGCCAACTTTATAATCGAAAGCGGAAGTACAAGTTCATAATATAACAATAGACCACGAGTTTAAAGATTGTTTGTATGCCGACCACACACCGATTAACTAATAAAAACTTTGTCTAATGTGCCTTAGTGTGTTTTAGTTACTATAAATAATAACTTCAATGAAAACACAATGTTACTACTCATCGTAATATTATTTGCAATCGACTATACTCTGGAGTGGAGTGGCAACGATTTCTCTTTCTCACTTTTTCTCTATACTAGTTACTTTCGTCTCGACCTCGAAAATGAGTTTCTTTAAAAGATCTCCCATGTCAAATGTTGTAGGCAGACTGATGATGGTTATTAGCCCAGTCTGCCGTCCTGAGGTAGTACCACCACTTTCGATTGTAACACCCGTGAAGTGACTTTGTCGCTTTTCGGGATTAGTTTGAAAGTAGCCAGGTATAACAAGAGTGTAACGATGCCGAGCCGGAATAGCTGAGGCGACTGCTGCCTGTAAAATTTATTTGTTGTACCAGTTGTTTCTGTTCATGGAGTGCATTCTAGCTTTACATCCGAATACATAGAGATACATACTACAGGAGCAAACCTCATACATCGGACATGAAAGAAGCGTAAGCGCCTTCAAGTCAAATAACTGTCAGAAAACCTAAAAGTGACTGCGATCATCTTTTAGCTCGTGTCACATTGCATATCTAGTTGTGTATATATCAGTGTTAGAATAGAAATAATTAAGTACTTAGTCGCTTTTATGTAAGTAAAGTAGGTACGTGTAACGCGAACTTGGTAGACGTTCAACAAACTTTTGCTTTAATATAAAATCGTTGAAACAAACGAAACGTAAACTGTGAGCGGTGAACATTCGTGCTTTATTATGAGATGTCACCTCGGGCCAGACGGTACATAAATAAGACTGAATTAACTCGTCTGCGACCCCTGAATTTAACACGACCGAGTTCAAACCCGCGGTGTATTACAAACTTTGACGAAGGGATTGATTTAATTTTGATTGGATTTTGGATTAAAATAAATTCTGTTTTATAAGTGAATGTAGGTGGGTGTGTATTTGTTTAGGTTTTAGGTAGTTAAACCTACCCGCCTGATGTTAAGCTAGAGTGCGGTCCATGAGCGGAAATAACTGCTACCTTAGAGAAATATCTGCTGACAGCAGTCGCTTCCGCTATGCCGGCCTTAAGAGATAGTGACCACTTTTCTCATTACACACAGAACGCGAAAATTATGGTTACCTACCCCTGAACGGCCAGACGTTCGAATGTCTCAAATAATTTAGGGCATTTGGAAGCCATTAACCTAATTATAAAACTAACTTATAATTACATATTTCCCCCTTTCGTGTAAGTACCTAATGGATTTTATAGTTACTTGACACTCTTTAGGGTGAATTTTAACTGAAAACTGAAACTGATATCTAGGTAATTAAATTAGGATACGATGTTAGTATTATTTAATATTCTAAATACCTATTTTATATCTGATTTTAAAAAAAATATATAAATTTATTATAATAAAAATTGGAAAACTTCGTAAAAAGCAAAACTTATTTTACGAAAGAGCTCTTTTCATTACGTACAAAATGTAATGCCGTTTTGAATGCACAATTACTATTTTGTTTGTAGCATCGGTTCTCAACAGTGTATTGTACCCCGTCTACGTCGTTACGTCGAAGTACGCAAGGTCAAGAGCCAACGCTCTCATTGTCGTACATACCAGACATCCATAGACTAAGATCCCACGGGATACGGGGAGACTACGAAAAAACTACGTGAACGGTTTAAGGAGACTGCATTTGACGGACTTGTTAACGAAGGTGTCTGAATCGATTCGCGATCTATTTATACTTAGTTATTTGTAAAAATGATATTCCGAGAGTCAAGCTAAGTTAGTTTAAAGCTTAGCTCGTGTAGCCGGCGCACAGTGTTATTTTACAAATCTAGGGAAACTTAATTCATAAATCTAATAAACGGAATTAAGTTCTGCTAGATTTGTAAAATTTTACACTGTGCGGCGTTATTTTCCATACTTTTATACAGGATCCCTTAAGCTCTGTATGTATGGGAAGCTAAGCCCTTCGCTCTTGGTTTGCCACCGGCTTTAACGTCTGGGTGTAATATGTTTATTGGGTGTTTATTTATTTATTAACATGGTAAAATTAACATTAGAATTTTATTAAAGAAACGAAACAAAATTATAAGAAAAACTGAAGTAAAAAATTAAAGACGAAGTTATAATAAAATAATTATATGTCACGATAAAGATTGGAATTAGGTGTTGTATCCTTGTCGATCTATTAATTGTGGGTTTTTAAACTCACGTGTGGTCGATAATAATATGGATATAATGTGAGCGGACAATGCCCATTTTTGGACCCACTTGATGTCTAATAGTTAACAAAATAATATCTTTAATTTCATTAATTTATTTCAATTATGTCAACACATCGTTTATATACAATGTTTAACTATATAGAAAACATATATCATCAAATATCAAATACCTCAAATATCGCATCAGATAAAGTCTAATTACTCAATAAAAAAAAATTAAGACTGATTGGTAATTAGGAATGTAGATTTATTTTTCTACAATATGTACTGAAAATCATCGACAAATACGAAAAAAAAAATTGTGTGCCCATTTCTCTTAGGCGGATGGGCATTCTCCTTTTATTATTATTTCCTATCGGTTGGTTGTAGGCACGCGACATGTGTGTTGTACCCACCTACGTACCACGACGTTTCAGATGATGACATATTACGTTGGAGTTGCGTATTTCCAATAACTAGGTTTAATCTTTTCACGTCGATAAGTAAACGACATAAGATTGATGAATTACCTACCTACCTACATTAGATTACTACGCGTGTGCATTGAATTACATTTCGGATGTGTTTTATTATGTGAAATTGTATTAGTTGTAAAGTACTACACGGGAATAACAATGTTCATTCGAATACGTTACCTGAATACACACAATTACGTCGGTATCGGGAATACTTTCTACGACTCTTCTGACATTTTTATACGTTTAATTAATGTTAAGATAATTATAATGACATTTTAATAAGTGCGAGTGACTTTTTTGTCCTCTCGTTTTGCATATAACAATGTTTGAGTTATCTTTGTTGACTTCAAAGGAGAAGCGCATGCTTCGTGAACAAGATACGAGACGAATTAATTACTTTAATTGTAATTAAGTTTTTCATTGACTAAGGATAAGGTTGTTTGAAGTTGTTCGAAAGGTCATCGCCGCGTGTCGCTTCGTTGTCGCAAGGACGTACCTAATTATCTATCGCTACTAACAATGCCTAAGTAAAATAATATACTAATAAAGGAACTAATTTTTGCGTAGGTCATAATAAACGAGTCATCGTGATTCACCGAACAGTTTTCCCACGTATTTGGTAACCGGTAACGCGTAGGTGGAAACAGGTGATTCAAGTCCGTTCACATGGCAATTGGTCTATTATGATATGATGACTCAATTGGTAGGAGGGCGAGCATCGATCTCGATTGATTTCCGGTGCAGATTTGACCTTATGAATGAGACTCGCTGTCACTCGCATACCACGTGATATGACGTCTCATCTTCAGCCGCAAACCTGCTAATATATGCAGGACGAGCAGAACGTATAATTAATTTATTGTGTTGTTTCAGTGGGCGTGGTAGGCGGCGGCATGCCCGAGAGCGGCGGCGAGCGTCGGCATGTTCCGCTGTACGGGCGGCTGGTGGCCGAGGACCAGCTCGCCTCCATGAGTGCACCCTCCGACATACAGGTGAGCGCCGTCGCGCGCGCCAAGGCTTTCCACCGCTACCGACTACCTGCACATCAGGTAAATGAGACACGAGGCAGTTTGGTCACATAACAAAATTAACGAGAGAAATAAACAGCTTATTTAATGGCCGATGAGAGTTCCAGTAATCCTCTCACAGCTATTCTACAATATAGGTTCGTGTCAGCGACCTATGTTATAGCAGCATACCCCTGTCTTTTAGAGGGGGTGTCTTGTCTGTCGCGCACCACACCTACTGCTTTATTAAAAGCGCCATTAACAACACACGTCTAGGCATTACTCTCGACTAAATAAATTAGCGAACAAACTAGCTCGAACAGACGTAAAATCCAAAGACAAATGATGTATTAAGTGTTGAAGCGCCCCGAGCGGAGCCCCAATCGATATCTGTCTAGACCAGGTTAATTAATATATGTGTTGAAGGACGATACTTTCTACTGGGAAAAGATTAAACCTCGCATCTAAGTATCGTAATGGAGGTAATACCTTTGAAAGATGAAGTTTGCATATAAAAGTTTGTATTTTCAATATCCAAGCCGCCTCGTGTTTTCGTAGTCACACACACATTCCTTTCTTTGTTTATATATAGGTTTGGTTAATTTAGTTACTAAATAGAGTAGTTAGTAGTGAAGTAGTTTTGTCTAGTGATTATTAATTATATTTTGGTACACCTCCGCATACAATGTATAATTATAAGCTGTTTTTAAATAAAAATCTTTTACCGATGGTGGGTTGAAATGATAATATTATGAAATTAAGAGTAAATTCGAATTAAACCTGACGCCCACTGATCTACTCGTCACATCAGAGACTAACTAATTATGAATGATGATTTAATTATTCATTCAAACGTTTTTTACACTGAAAAAGACATGGATTTAATTTTCATCAAAGCTCCTATTTTTTTTTCTCACACTGTTTTGGTCCAAACACAATTTTAGCATGTTTTTTTAACGTTTTCGTTTTTTTTTGCATCTTTGTTTTTGTTGCCTATCAAAATATGCGAAATATTTGCATGCTCCATAGTTATTTTTATTTATTTATTTATTTACGAGATCAAATTTATTTTACGCTCTTTTAGCGTTTTGTTACATGTTATTATCTGTAATTTAGTATTTGGTATCGCTTCAATTAATTTTCGTTTGCGTTATTACACTGCTTTTTCGTTTGGCAATCTAAAAAAATTCATTTTAACATTTACTTGCTATTTTTTTATATGAAAAACAACGGCCAGTCTCTTAAAATGTACGATATCTTAGTTAAAGTACTTTCGAGATGATGTCCGTTACACATGGCTTTATTTTAATATATTTTTTCCTATATCCAGGCGATGCAGGCTCGAATACCGCAACATTTTCGGGACCCTTCGACGGCGCCTCTACTAAAACTTAGTGTGGATTTAATAAGGACATACAAACATATTAACGAGGTGAGTTATTTATTTGTCTTATTTACATTCAAGTACGTGGAAAGATGACAATCAAGTGTCTATAACCGTCGGGTTTGTATGAAGATAATTGTTACTACTATTACTTAGCTCACGCCTTGTTCCCACTGGAATAGTCAGAAACTATGGAGTGCCAGCGACTCCGCTATCTACATACCACTTTCGGGCATGCACGTCGGTTGAGGGTGCTCCTTTTTCTGACCCTTTCTCAGCAGTTGACCGATCTGACTGAGAAAGGTCTTCCTAGGGCGCCCCCTTCCACACCGCCATCCACTTTAGCACAATACATCTTTTTTGTTAATCTTTCATTTATCCTTTCCAAATGACCGAACCACCTTAGCATACCCCTTTCCACTCTGGTCACAATACTGTCCTTGAGCTCGCAGCGATTTCTTATCACACTGTTTGGGATTCGCTCACTCAAGCATAGTCCACGTCGCATTGATCGCAAGATAATTGTTGATGTGAGGGAAGCGAGGGAATTGTGGCAGGATCGTGGTTCCGTTGGCTCTGCCTATCCCTGTGGGAAAAAGGCGTGAAAATTTATGATGACTATACTTTTAATTGATTATTAGGTATTATTAAAACGCTGTCATAACATTAAATGCTGCGTGGGTTTATATTAAATTTCGATTGAAGATTTCAATATCCAAGTAGGTACTTTAATAATATGAAATTAGTTTGTTGTGAAACTTTACACGTATATTAATTGCTTTATAATTAATAAGTGCAAATTATTACGTGAAATTCTAACTTGGCATTACGCAAACTTAGTTATGATGTTTTATCGATATAATGCTATAGTTTTTCCACGAAATGGTTTATTATTTCGTATCCGTACTCGATTGTGTAATATTTAATAACGAGAGGACTGTGTACTGTATGGTGCATGTTCGTCCTCAAGTCACCATAGCGGAGGCGACTGCTGCCTGCAGAAATTTGTCTGTAGTAGCAGTTGTATCCGTTCATGGACCGCACTCTAGCTTTAGATCAGGCGGGTAGTTGTCATATGCCGCGCCACAATAATGATAAAAAATCTATTATGTGTAATACTGTGGAAATTAATGTTTAGAAAGTTTTAGTGTATATTTAAAATGGGTTTTTTCTCTTGCAATTTCCAATCGATGACAATTTTATTATTCCACGTTATAATTGTATGCCGCTTTACCGTATTGGAGCGTGGAGGAGCGTGACTATTATGTTTTGTACTTGTGACCTTTTTCGTGGGAACCGTGGGCGCTAGCTTTCGTCCGTTGCTAGGAGGCGGGCGTGTTGACGCGTGGGAGCCTTTTATTGCGTCGTAAATAATATAAAAACTCGTTCTCGATGGTCGGACGCCATCTGACCGGGTAATGCAGCCTCCCAGCATCACTCATGTCGATATGTCGGCGAATAAAAATGCGATTATTATCAATATACGCATTTTATATGTTTGCTTAATGTATTCGGACGAAAACACTTTCTGTTATTGATTGAATTAATCTGAATTTGGCTTTAATTTTGCCTTTTTTGGAAGAAGGAGCGCGTGTCTTTATGTAGGTACGTAGTTTGTATATAAACACGTGTGATGGGTGAATGCGCCACAGAAATGCATTTCTGACTTTTTTCCTGCGTTGTTACGGGGTGTTCGGTTTTCACAGTGAGCGAACTGCGCAATAGGATCTGCGTCATAAGTTTCCATCGATGTGGTGACGACATTAAACGTGGAAAACGTTGTACATTGTTGTGAAACCGACCTGCATCATCTACCATGACATGCAAATATCAGTGACTAACTCGCATTTTCTTTCGATTTTTAGCGCGTATTTTTTATTTTGTAATACTCCTCTTATTGATAAAATATATATTGTAAACAATTCTTTGTCGGCTTATTGAAACGCAAATGTTTTCAGTTAATTAAGTCGAATTATATGAGAAAGTCTGCTCACTGCGTGATTTACACGTACGTATATCTTTTCTCAAAAGATGATGATTCACGATTGCTGGGGCCCGTGCTTAAATCACGCTAAATTGTGAACGATATCAATGTAACTATGTTTTTACTAATTACTTCTCTGTTGATGTCATCCAATATGTTATCCAGTCTGCTGTCCTGGGATAGTACTGCCACTTGAAGTGGGGTAACCGGCTATAACGAGAGAAGTGACCCCTGTCAACCTGTGTGGTACACATTCGTCTCCTCGTGTTGGCATAGTGGATATTTCTCCGTGGTAGCAGTTGTTTTCGTTCATGGACCGCACTCTAGCTTAACATCAGGCGGAGTGTTGTTGTTATTATTATCTTAATGGCTATACTAAGCTAGTGATTGTATCACAGGCACTGGGCGATCAAATTGCACATAACATAGCGAGATTAGAACACCGGTCTCATTGATCGTGAGTTCGCGTCTCCTGCCGCTATACCACGGCCTCTCTTGTGTTTTATGTCGAGCCACTGTAAAAAAAAGTATAAAGGCTTTCTATGAAGATTATTTTTTCTCAAATCGCCTGCATGATGTATTTATTCTATTCGCACTTGTTTATTATACATACGCATGTATACTTGTCTTCGCTTACTGCTCAGTTATAAGGCTTGGGATGATGATATTATCTTTTAGTTGTATTTTGAGGTTGTGATATTAATAGTTGTCTATTTATATAGTCTGTGGTCGTTGCTCTATTTGGTGTTTCTGTTTACATGGCGGTTTGCCAGGTGTGTTACATTGTGACGTCGTCGGGCGCGTTTACTTCGCGCGCACGTGATATCGTCCGTCGACGGCCTTATTGTTTATAGGAATATTTACTATTAAATTTAGATGATGATTGCACAGAAAATAATATAACATAATGTATATAAATCCAGCATAAGGAATACGTAAAAGAGTGTCGGGTAGACTGATGAAGCTTATTACTGTTAGCCCAGTCTGAGGTCTTGGTTCCTTGTCGCGTTTCGGGACCAGTTCGGAAGGAGTCAGGTATAACGAAACGAGTGTGCACTGTCAGCCTGTGTACATTCGTTTCCTCAAGCTGACATAGCGGAGGCGGCCGCTGCCTGAGAAATTCTATGGCAGTAGTTGTTTCTGGTTGTATATCCAGGTCTTCGAACATCAATAAGGTTCTTCACGTCTATTGCTGCCACTGTAGGATATAAATGTCCTCTATATTTGTTAAGTGAGCGAAATTTGTATTAATGTAAGTCACATTGTATGAGGCAATCGATGTCTGCGCGAAGTACACCATGCAAGTTGCAACAATGATGACAATTTAACCGTGTGTAAAGATTTCGAAATAATCTCGCCCCGCCCGCCAACTGGCCCCTAACGCAGCTTCTAAACGAGTCAAGGAGATAGTCTAGCGGCTAGTGCTAATCGATTCACTTTTTCTATTTTTATATCTACAGCTGATTCATATTAATATAACATTTGTTTTCTCTTATTCGAAGCCAGTGGTAGTGTGGGCCAGCGGAAATGGAGTGCTGAGCCCACGTTTGTACTCACTCGGCCATGGTCGCTGCATTTATAAAGAAATTCATTTATTGTTGTTTATTATATTATTTAGTGTCAGCTGTTACGTATAATGCTAAAATTTCATCAAATACACGTTCTGTCGTTTGAGCGTGATTGATAAACAAACTTTAACATTTGTATTATTATTGTTATTATAATCAGTTGATTTTGTAATACTGCAAAAATCATATTGCTCGCTTTCTATCTTTACGATACGTCTCAGAGATCACCAGCTGGCGAGTTTCAGTCACGCTAACATCGTTTACTCGCAAGCTCTTTTGTGTTTTTTTTTTCATTGTTGGAATGATTAACTTCCCGGAGAGAATATTCCTAAGAATTGTTTATGAGTTTGTTTTATCGTAAATAATATTGTCTGAACGATGCGAAGGTTGCTCGAAGTATAAATACTCAATGATTATGGTAGTTACTTATTTGACGTTTCAACAATAATAAAATAATAGCCATGTATATAGTTACTTAATATTTTTCCGGTTGTCTCGTTCTATGATAGATAGAACGACAATCGTACACGTATATAAATGCATAACGTTATGATGAAGTACGCAAAAGTAAGTCAAGGTGAACGTAAAGACTGACGAGAGGGCGTCGCGAGGCGGCGGCGACGCCGTGTCGGTTGCTACCCGGATCGTACGCGACCAACGATGTAGCTGTCAAATTTATCACACCACTATCAACTCTATGACTCTATTAAGTACGCAATTTATGCACTCACTTTGCCATATCAATTGAACATTCGTACCAGGCTGGCGTGCAAGTAACTATTGGAAAGTTAGCTCCGCATGCTTGCACCGCGGGGTACGTTGATAACAGACTCCACTGTCACTATGACCGTTTATCACGTTCGAGATTTATGCTATTTTTAGTTCAGGTTTATATTAGAAAAAGAGTTGTGCAATCTTATCGATGTAATGTTTCTAATTGAACTTATCAGGAAATATATTGTCAAACAAGTTATTTAATGTCGTGTCCCTGAGCACGTAAAGCAATTGGTGCCAAGGTGTTTCGAGACTTACAAATAGCGTGTTAAAATTTACTTGACACTTACGCGGCCCTGGCCGACCGACAATGTACGCCCGAGCCGACAACCTAGCTTTGTCTCCGGCCGTACCTGCTCACTTACCCATTTACACTTACAACCTTGTCACACTTACTCGCCGCGGACTTCGGACTTCCCACTGTGGAAATGGGGTCGTGCTAATATTAAAAAATTGTTATAATAAACGCTAATAACATGACATGTACTGATTATGGCAAAGTGTACTTATATATATGGGAGGTAAAAACTTAATACGATTTGTCGTAATCTCTCACCTTCTATAATATATCATCTCTTACGAAATCATTTCATGCCATTGAATGTTGTGATAAGAATATTCCATTATCATTATTATTGTAACATTTCATTACATAGTTACACGGCGTCACTTGTGAAATGTTTATAATTATGTCCGTTCTGTAAAATGACAATAAATTATGGCTGAAACTTGTTATTGAAATCTAGAAAGTATGTCAGGTCCATATTGGGCCTGATAAAAAATATGTATCAAGGCAACGTCTGTGTACTTTACTCATACAACAATGTTGTAACTGCAGCTTGTTAGCTCACATCAATCGCTATCGTATATGTTCATCTCCTTTGCACTCACACCGAATAACAGGATTCACAGACCCACCCGTCGCAATGTGAAAGCAAACGCGATACGTAATACGACGCGTCTAGTATCTAATTGCATTAATGAGAGGAGTGTGCACTGTCAATATGGGTGGTGCATATTCGTCTCGTCAGGCCGGCATAGGGGAGCCGACTGCCGCCTGTAGAGATTTATCTGTATTAGCAGTTGTTTCCGTTCATGGACCGCACTCTAGCTTTACATCAGGCGGATGGTTCTCATATGCCGAGCTACAATTTAAAAAAAATTACAAGTCAAAAATTAGGTCCGATCATTATCAAATCATGTTGTTAGTAAACATGGTCTGAGCCGCCAAACAAACTTAACTACTCACTAGTTTATTTACTTTATCTGCATACTTTACATATTAAAAAAAATATTCAAAGATCAGTTACCAAAGACTAAGGAGTATATGGTTAGGTTACCCTATCGTTAATTATTCACAATATCGTATGATTAATTTATTGGTGTTACTAAACGACATCGGTACGTCCGTTTTGCAAGAATGTGTAAGATTTTTTATTATTTTAAATCGCAACCGGTCTCTATCGTATTAACGATGGCAATTATTTAATTAATTATAATAGAAATACCTAAATAGAAATTGTAGAGAAATAATTAGGTGGCTTGTACCAGAATTAAATACATACTAAAGGAAAGCTAATAATTACCTATTAAATAATTTTTCATAATTATTATTCTACTTGTTTTCTCTTCTTTGCGTTTTAAGGACATTAAAAAAAGTATTACTTGTTGAGATCATTGTTCAGGGTTGTTTTTGTCGTTGAGCTAGACTTGTAAACAGGAATAGTATTTTATCAGTATTTATTAATGTATTTAACCACATCGCAACCTTGTATGTGATACGAGTAGATATGTTCCATTGTAGTTTTTATTTGAAAATAATCCTTTGAGTTATCTTTTGTTTATTTTTAACGATTATGCGTAGTTTTTTTTTTAATAGATATTTTGTGAGACTGCATCAATGATTCTAAGATCCATTTGCTCACGCCCGTTAAAGTTACTTTAACTTTACTTTTACGGCGACGTAACCGTGAAACGTTTACATTTACTCCACACGCGTTGCGCCATCGTCGCGCCTGCCATTTTTGACGCTTACTTTAACGCTAACCGTAACCAGCAAATCTTGGCTGGTGAAACTTAATCATCAAACGTCAAATGTATGAAAAGAAGCCAAATATGTTTTTCTATTATTTTTTCAGGATCAACCACCCTTTTAACGATAACAATATGAATTTACACGATATTGCAATGCGTGTGGAGTAAACGTAAACGTTTAACAGTTACGTCACGGTAAAAAGTAACTATTGCTTGTTAAGTAACTTTAACGGGCCTTTTGGTGCAAATGGATCAAATACAAAATCCATTTCTACATTTCACATTGGCTATTTCAGTTGTCTCTATTTATATAGAGTTTTCAAAAAGGAGCAATAATTGTACTTTACTAATTGGATAGCGTCAGGAGCGATCGGTTGGCACACTAGCGGTCGCGCCAAGTAAAAAGGCAAGCAAAGCCATCTCGTTTATTTAGCGGCTACACCATACTGTACCGGGTAGGTAATTTACTTTGTACAATGAAACACGTTGTTTCCTATACATTAGAAGTTTAGGAGTAACGTAATCCATTTTGAACTCTATGTTTTGTTGTTTTAAAGTCGTTAGACAGTAGGTTTGTTTAATTGCCTGTATCGGTGCGGCAATTAGCTCCAGTGTCCCCTTCCCGCGTCGTAGCATGGACACGCGAAAACTTTGTAATGCGAGGTGACGGTTTTTTTTTAAATTGCAACGTGGTATGTTCTTCCTGTTTGTTGTTTTAATTTGTTAATGAGCTTTGTTGTTTGGTTTTTAATTGTTTTTATTTGTACATCTCTGAAACGGAGCTGGTTTTGATTAGCTTTGATTGTATTTTGTTTTTACGGTTCTCGTATTCCGAATAAAATAATTTACAAACCTGATATTTGTTTTGATGTATTTATTTATTATGATAATTCATACGTAAACAAAAACGTTAAATTATATTATAGAAATAAATTAAATTAAGTATGTTATAAACGTTTAAGTTTGTCTTATTGAGTAGTTAGACTAGGCGAGCAGAAAATGGAGCGCGTTTTAGTTTATTTTGTCGAGGCATCAGCAGCGGTAACGACCCGGGATAATCTTGTTTGTATAGAATACCGGCTTATTGACCCTTTCAAGTGTATGCTGATACGATCAATCAATGCTAGAGTAAGCCCGCATTGATAATAATCTATAGATGTAATTATTGCAATTTATCGTCAGGGGCCGTACATAAATTTAAATTTAACCCGAATTTCATGACATTTGTAAGAAAAACAGTTATCATCAATTATTAAAGCATCTTATATAATAATAACTTCAAATATTTATTGCATTAAAGAAAGTCTAATTAATTATTCAATAAATCGGGGTAAAAAAATTAAAACTGATTGGTGATAAGGAACGTAAAATTATTTTTCTACAAAATTAATTCGAGAAAAAATTGTGGGCCCATTGCTCTTAGGTGAATGGGCATTCTCCTCTCGTGTTTTAATACTTAGATATATTAGTTTTTGAAATGTGACGTCACGAAATTTCGAACCCCTCTCACCCCTTGTCACATAATGTTACACTTCGTCGACCCCCTCCCTTAACGTGTGACGTAATTTATAGATGACACCTCATCTAAACAATATTTTTTATTTAACTATGTGATCATAAATTGATTTAGTAAGGTCTATAATAAATATAACACGTTTTTAATAAGTCGTAAAGATGCTAAAAATGCGTCGCGAAACGTTCGAATAATTGAAATGTTTTTAATGTAGTCTGAAAATAAGATAGGGTTCAATGAACTCGTTTTGTTTTGTATTATTGGTGTCACATTGGAGCAGTTTCAATCACCTTGTTTTGATGACGTTGTTGACTCATCTTATATGTACATACTTCTTAAATTTTTTTTTTTTAACAAAATCATTAGAATGTTTTGAAACAAATTTTACATAAAGGGCTTTGTTCATAATAGGCACTTAAATATTTATATAATATATTTTTTGTTATATTGGCACTTGACTTACTTATATATGTCTATGAGCGCTGACAATTAGGGAACCGCGGTGCTTGGTGAATCCAGTCATCGTCACTATCCCGGCCCAAAAAGGTGCTTTTCACGGTCCTGTTGAAATATCCAAGGTGGAAAAGAGTGATCAAAGAATTCTATTTACTAAAAAATGGACGCACGGAAACAAAAATAATATAATTTTTTTATGAATTAAAGTTTAAATTGAAAACTATCACATTATTGTTAAAATGATACATGGGTGCCATAGTAACGAAATTAATTAGCATGATGTATCTTCAAGGCTATCTATCGTAAAATATTATGAAAGATCTAAAAATCCAGTTTAAATCAGTTCTGAATTGATATGATGTATTTTATCAGCCGTATTTGTATAAATGCAGACAAAGCCGTATCTGTTACCCCGGCCGCAATCGACACATTATATCTTATCAAAAAACTGTGGCTACATTGACATCTTATTAAAAAATTAATGGCGTACTCTTTGAGAGACTACTTGAAAAACTTTTTTTTTATTGTAGCTCGGCATGTGACAACAACTGCTACTACAGAGAAATCTGTGCGGGCAGCAGTCCCCTCCACTATGCCGGCTGGAGGACACGAGCATGTACCATCTAGATTGACGGTGCACACTCTTCTCATTATACCTGGCTACTTTCAAACTATTCCCGAAACGCGACAAGATCACTTCACGGACCTAACCTAACCTACCCCAGGATGCAGACTCGACAAATAATCATCATCAGTCTGCCTATCACTCTTCAATAGGCACTGAGCGACCAAAGTACATATAACAAAGTTACATTGGTACCAGTCAGAATTAGCGAGGTTCGAACGCGGGCCTCATCGATCGTGAGTTCACGCGTCATACCACTAGACCACAGCAGCTCTAAAAGAACGGTGAGAAAAGAACTTAAAGAGCGGTGGGCAGATAGTGGTTATTAGCCTTATTAACATTCTGCCAGCCTGTGGTACTTTCGAATATAGTACTCGAATGTACCTTGGAAGACGACGAGAGGAGTGTGTGCTGTGAATCTGGATGGTTGGCATGTATGCATTTTTAAAGCAAATTTTTCTGTGGTAGCAGTTGTTTCCATTCATGGACCGCACTCTAGCTTGTACATCAGGCGGAGTGTTGTCACACGCCGAGCTACAATAAAATAAACAAACAAAACGAAACATTCCCGTTTATCGTCAAACGTCTTGTAAAGGAAAGTTCTTTTTTTGTTTTCAATTTAACGTTATTCTTTTCAGCCAATAAGGCGAACCGTTTTCCGTAAACGTATAAAAAAGATTTCACTTATTTACTTTGAGATTTAAATTTACGCCCGTAATACAATATTATTCGAGGAGGCGATTACTCTCACTCTTAAGGAGTATTTCAGCTATTAACTTTAATATGATATCGATTTAAATCGACGATTGTCTCGCATTACGTTAATGACTCTAATGAATTAATTAATGAGTGTTAACGTATATCAGGATGATATTATTTGGTATAATTACGGCGGCATGTTAATTAACTTAATACCAGTTTTTTTTTGTCTTCGTACACTATGTTTTAGTTCGTTTTTTTTGACGCGACATGTGACGTCGACTGGCCTGGTGGTAAGCACAGTGGAGGTCCATGAGCCGTAGTACACGGTGGCCCCAGTCGCCGCTCCGCTTGAAGGATCGAAGGTTAAAGGAGTGGGAGAACACGTGAGTGGGCAAGAGGTTTCTTGGATACTACCACTTTCAAGTAACCGGGTATAGCGAGGGGAGTGTGCCCTATCAATCGGACGGGGTATTACTCAAACCGCCATAGTGAAGAGATATTTCTGGAAATATCCGGAGTATACGGAGTCTGCCCTTTCAATGGATATTGGTAGTGTACATGCGGCCTGCTGGTTGCAGACATTTATCTGTGATAGTCGTTTTCGCACATTAACTTAAACAAAAAATGTCGGATCATATAATACATAATTATTGCAGTTTAAAATTACGCAAACTATTTAAGCTCCGTATTATTTAAACGGCCAATTGCCCCAGCTCTGCCAGCAATATGAATTAAAAACAAAAGAGAATGGAAAGATCGTGTACCGAAATAACATAATGAGTGGTCTCGAGGTCTGAATGAATCAGCTGATGTTGTCGGTCTGAGTCACAGCAACAGTTGACTGCCTCCGCCTGGGTTTCGCATTTACAGCTGTTCCGTCGGCCACCACTGCAGCGTGGCGCGCGTCGCGAATTACAAATGAACGGATAAATTACACCTCGGGGCACTTACGAGTACATCGTTCACTAACGAACCATTGTGATAGGACGACCGCGTTGTGACTGTTAAATAGAGATGGAATTGTTTTTGTTTTTTTCTCATTTTTCTTCCTCCGTCTTTTGGTTTTTTTTGTTATGACTCCTCCACACTTTAGCTATGGTTTCATCGATAGTGACGGTCCTTCCTCTACCACTCATTCAATTCCTTTCCATAAATAAAGTTAACGGTGTTATGTTTGTTGTCTATTTTATCTGAATGGATATAGCATACGTCACAATGTCGAAAGTGTTTTCGTATGGCAAGCGTAGATTGATATCAATTGTTTTAAGGATAACGAGAGACAATGGGTGTTGCATTCGACCGTGGGTATATGAATGAGTCAGCTGTTGCGGCAATGGCCACCGTGACTCATACGTATTTGCCACATCGTCGCCGGTGAACATGTATGTGTAACCTTCTCGGTACGGGTCGCGAATTTAAATGCTATTTTTGGCTAGGATTTTAAAATAAATAACAAAATGAGGTAGTTGACCGATGACTGTTGCAGATTACTGAATAAACCTAGAGTTGATTTATAGTAACTCGACATGTTAGACTGTAGACTGCAATAGATGTGTGAAAACAACTACTATCACAGAAAAAGACGCATTGACAGGGTACACACCTCAAGTTGATTCTAAAACGTGACTAGGTCACCTGTGTTGAAAGTGGTGGTAAGTATCCCAGCAACCATCATCACTCTGCCTACCACACACATGGCGTGTTGTTGACTTGTCGCATAACTTGTGTAGTAGCCCTTGCGTCGCTACAATGTTGATCACGTCAACAATGACTGAAACGCTGTTGTTGTTATCTCCTGATAAGTACAGCAAAATAAATGCTGTTCGCATGACGTAAATGTCGAGTGCCATGGTGACGCAGCTGTCTCCATATCACTGGCGCCTAAAACACACTGCCCACACGCACGTAACACCCTCCTACCTATCTAGGTATATAATTAATTATAAATCGATCTAAATACCCACACAAATTATTAAAATCTAAATTATAGTACCGCGCTATTCGGTTGGCGGTTTTTAGCGCAAACAAGATATCGAAAGCAAATATTGGCGGTTTATTTATTCGTCCGATAGCGAAATTGTGGATGACCGATGTCACAAGTTTTGTAATGCAACACCTCGCAATGTTTACATACAATTGATAAGGCGATGGAATTTGTACTTTAACGACTTTTGACTTGTCGCGTAGAATGTTCGAATGGGAAAATAGAAATGACCTGATTTATATAATTTAAAGTGGACGTATGTATGCAGGATTCTGTTGCCAAGTGGGCGCTTGCTTTCGGCCGCATGAATGGTTGTCTGAACGCGCGTGAGCCGATTGCGCAACACTCATGGATGACGCAACGTCTCGCGACTGAGGCCTGCCGCCTGCGCAGCCGCGGTTCGGACCGTTGTTCACCGCCGCTTGTTAGTATGCAAAATATCCGTGTCTGCTGGTCAAGAATGCGCGCGCTTACGGTTTTATGCCCTAGATAGGTATAGAGAATCTCGATGACTTGTTATGCACTTTGTACTTGCTGTGTCATCGCCGTATCGCACGCTGGCACGCACTTGATTTGTTTGTTTCATAATTAATGCAATCGGCAGCTGGAATTTGCTCTGGTTTTAGAGAATGGTAGACAGATTAATGATTGTTATTAGCCCAGTCTGCCATCCTTAACAACCGTTAAGTAATCTTGTCGCGTTTCGGGAACAGTGTGGAAGTAGCCAGGTATAACGAGTAGAGTATGCACTGTCATACTGAATGTTGCACATTCGGCTCCTCAAGCCGGCATAGCGGAAGCGATTGCTGCCTTTCGTCATTTATGGACTGCACTCTAGCTTAACATGAGACGGAGCGTTCTCATATGCCGAGCTACAATAAAAAACAAGGATGTTTTTGTTTTATCTTAATCATGTAAGATGTTACGACACGAGTCGCTTTCCCCGACGCGTGTCAGTGATGGTACATTTCCGGTCCGAGCGGTTACTGAATAGTGAACAAGTTGCACAATAGAATAAGCGCGACCGCAACTTAATACTCAGGATATGGAAGCTGTATGGTCCCCCGTACCCTTTATAAACAATACCAGAAACTTTGCTCATTAGGCTCTCGTTTGTGACGTTACGTTAGAGGCTTACAGAGGTCGTCCTACACGACGTACGTACACATGGTCGTGACCTCCTTGTCGCGCGAGTCGCTTTTAATTATTATATTTTCAAAAACATAACACATTCGGCTTAAACTTAAAGTACATGTCAAAAGTCATCTTTTGGAAGCGACTAAGAGGTGAACTGTCAAGTATGAAGTGGCATGGTTGTTACGTGGCACGTGTTACGGCTGTCAGACTACCTGCCAATGTTAAAACTTTTCAATAAGTAAAGCTATTTTTAATATAGACTTGAGGCAGGCTTATTTTCTCAGTCTGCCGTCCCAGGGTAGTGTCACAGTAACACTTGTGAAATGACGTATTAGTCGGATGTAAACAGAACACTCCTCCTTCTAGTGGATTTTGCATATTCGTTTTCTTAAGCTGGCCATAGCCGCTGACCCACTGCCGCCTACAGACATTTCTCTGTAGTAACAATTGTTTCCGCCCTCGTATCACATTCTAGCTTGAAACTAGGTGGAGTGTGATCATATGTCGAGCTACTGTAAAAAAAGTCATGTATTGTTGTCTCGGATATAAATGATAAATAATTTAATTAGTACGGTGTACCTAACTACTAATCCAAGTCAGGTAGAAAGCGAACAATAAAGTCACCCCAAACTAGGGAGACAAATCATTCCGTTACCGCGCAACAATGTGTGGATTACGCCTCGACGAACCTTGCCAAAAACCTAAAGAATACTATCACTATTCAAGTCTCGGCCCGACTATTGTGTGGCTGGAGGGCGACTCGTTATTGGCGCGCGGTAACGTTTGATTTATTCCTACACATTGGATGGACGAGCGAAACTTCTCCCGCCAAATTGCCGAGGAATAACAATAAAAATACTGTAAAGGAGAACGATGCATTCTGGGAACTGCATTGACGCGCTCCGTGTAGGATGTACGCTATCAATGTGTATGCGAAAACAGGACGTATTGCAAGGTCACTTCAACTCATATTACAATGCATATTTTTGTCTCTGTGTTGGGGCGTTGGCCTGTTGAGAATGTTTGCTGCTGACCTAAGTGGTCAATAATGATCTGTTAGCCGTTTTCCTTACCGCATACGTTTCATTATGATAATATAATTAATTAGATTATGTTTGTTTAATGTTTCTACGAACATATGCAATATTTAGTCGAGACGTAATTAAAATAGCATCAGAAGTGAACTTCATAATGAGACATAGTCAGTGCACAGCGAAACAGTTACCTTCGCGAGAAGCAATCGTACTAGCTTAAAAATAAATAGTTTCGCCTTTATGAGCTTAAATGCAGACGTTAGCCAATTAATGTTGTTATTCTCTTTAATTAATGCAAGTAAGGAAAAGCGAGCGATGCGTTCAATGTAATCGACAATGTATTTACATAAAAGTAATGATTGTGTTTTGTTATTTTATAAGCAACATTCGTCTTGCAATTGCGTCATTATTAGACTACTTAATAGCGTAACAAAAGAGACAACATTTAGATCGTGTTGAGCAACCATTCGCAGTTTCGAATTGTAACCAGTCGATCGCTTGGGTGGTCCCGCTATGTTGGTGGCGAGACTTCGTCGTCCGATTGTTAAACCCACCGTTTACCTTTGAATTACGCTGCAATTTCAATTATCAACTGAAATAATGAGACGCGCGACATCAACGAAAAACAAAAGAATTGTACTTTTCTAATGATTGATCGCCTTCCATTGTTTGTTTTTGAGAAGCGTGCATTTACGTATGCATGCTTTAGCTACTTTGACCCGATGTTAAACTGAATAATGTGTCTTGAAACGACTTCCACTTTGACATAGTTTTGTAATTACCGGCGGCGCTACAGTCGGTAACATGTTAGTATCACGTGCTATTCGTCCTAAACACACACACGCACCTGGGTGGTCCACAAATTAACACCTACAGTACTTACCATTGTAATCTTTACAGTCCGACTTTGTCCATCTTTGCTTAGTAACAAATTGTTTAACCCATAAGAAAAAAAAGATTCGAACACAAAATTACGTTCGGTTTGGACAGCTGCTGATGCCGTTTTAGAGAATTATTAAAATATATTTTTTGGTTTTATTTCTTTATTTTATCTACTGTATAAATGTACCGTAATGGATACAAATGTTAACCTTTTGTTGTTTTCTCTTTTTTTTTTTGTTTATTTTGTACGCCCTCGATTCTGGCGATTGGGTAGGCACCAGTTTTAGACTGATCTATTAATAGACTAAGAGACACTGGTACTGTGGTATGCGTGGGTGCCGGTTGAGGATCGCTGTCGATCGTACTATTTATAGCGCGACGTTGTTAAACGAAATGCATCATTATAATTTATTATTTATCTATACGAATGGGCGACGACGATTTGTTTATTCGCGGGGACCTTGTCTGCATTCTCTTCGAATAAAATTTGCATAAATATGGTTGACGGGATAGAATAACAAACAGGCTACTTTGTCATCGAATAGGGTATAAAAAAAAACTAGACTTGACGCTGGACAAAGAGTGGAGCACGGGATGGAATAAACAGTAAAAAATTTCGCAATATTTGTTGGTATGCACTATAGAGTTCATTGAGACAAATTATTTGAGAACATAATAATCTTACAATATTGCAAGATGCGACAGACCAATCGCGTTTTCCATATTCGCATTTACAGTCCTAATTGCCTGGAATAAACAGGAATATTATAATATTCTATAAAGATATTTATAATATAGAGATATTAATTAAAATATAGTGGTAGGCAGATTGATGATGGTTATTAGTGTAACACCCATGAAGTGTCCTAGTCGCGTTTTGGCATCAGCTTGGAAATAGCCACTGGAGTGTGTTTGTCAACCTCGATAGTGCACATTCGTCTCCTCAAGTTGGTATAGCAGAGGCAACTGATGCCTGCAGATATTTCTCTGTCGTGGCGTGTTCGCAGAGATAACGTAACGGAGATACAAATAAACAAGTTATCTGATATTTGCAACTTAGTGATTTTGTTCGGGGGGAACCTGCAAAGTTTGTTGTTCAAATTAAACAAGTAACTTAACAATAACGTACATTACTTGCTTGATATTGACAAAGCTTTGTTGCACGTTTTGAATAATTTTGCTAAAAAATAAACACTGAATGCCACGTTTTGACGCTGTTTTTGTTTATTTTTTTGTTTATTTAATGACGATAATTCTACGAGTACAATGACGTATGTACCAAGAAAACCTACAGACTTTTTAAAACTAAAATAAAAATTATTACCTACCTACTCTTAATACTGGCAAATTTTGTCTAATTTAATCTTTGTACAATTTATTTTAAACATTTTAACGTGGGCAGAGAAACGATTCTAGCTACACAATCTCTGTAAGGGTGGGTGGCTAGATTTTGCAATTAATTCCTTTGATTTGCCCGCTGTGCGTCATCGAGTCGTATGCGTGACGACAACAATTGTTTATTCATTACGCCTTCGCCTATTATCTTTTAAGCTGCAAGTATGTGCGGATTTGCCGATTAATCCGATTAATATACAATGTCGTGCTGTAACCGCCCGGTAACCAAATTTACTTGATATTTTATTATTTAGAGAAGTGACCTAGCTAGTCGCGTTTCGGGATTACCTCGGAAGTTGCCGGGTACTGCTGATTATAATGGGAATCGCACCCTGTAATACTCTGTATAATAAAGCGAAGCATGTTCACTTGTCGCGTTACTACAGTAAAGCAATGTAACACTCGTCACGATTTAGGATCAATTTGGGTGGTGTATATTCGTATCCTCAAGTCTGCATAGCTGGATTTTTATGGTAGCAGTTGTTTCCGTTCATGGACCGCACTCTAGCCTTACATCAGGCGGAGTGTCGCACATGCTGAGCTACAATAAAAAAAAATACAAGGATAATTTTTAATATAAATTAATGAATGGAAAACGACTCGTTAATAATTAATTTATTAATATTGATTAGTGTTTTACAGAAATTGTAGTAGGTGAGCATGTCTGTTCCACTTAATAACACAAAAAGCGTGACCCATTTACTTTATAAATCATTAATTTGCCTACCCATCGACTAACAAAAATATTATTCGTTATGTTGGCGGCTAATAAAAACATCCTTTTTATGTTCAAAATCCTCTCTTTCTCTCTGTGTTACGTGTTATTTTATAAGCAACGTGATATTTCCATCGTATAATCATCACATATTGTACAGTACACATGTTCTGTTGTGAATATTGTTAATGTCTATTTTGTTTCACTGGTTTCACATATGTAGAGTGTGCCATGTCAATAGAAGGTGTGCATTAGTCTTCTAGGGCCGGCAGAACGAAGGCGACTGTTGTCTGCAGGCATTATTCTGCGGTCGCCGTTGTTTCCGCTCATGGACCGCACTCTCTAGCTTCTAATAAAGTTTCGGGTAATAACATAAAGGTCAAGGTACTTATTAAATATTAGAAGTATTTATTTATTTTTTAAAGTCACTATAGCTTATCCGACTCTGTACACTTTGTGATTACAACCTCTACGTGGCTTATCTATTATAATTATGAAGCGTATGCAATATCCAAGGGCCGGGCGTAACAAAATTGATAATATTTACAATTATTTCGAAGAACAGCTCCCCTACGCTTAGTTTTGTGGTTGCATTTCCACGAAACTGACCGTTCAAGTGTTCACTGAGGCCTATTTTTTCCGGAAATCAATTATTGTTATCATTTCCCGCCCCCCTCGCATGAGAATTGATAGCCGCGCTTTGATAAACTAGCTGAAATATATCATCGCGATTTTACATTAAGATTGTCCGATACAAAATGTAGACGCTGTACTGATGCTATATTAAAACTAATTTACCTAATTCTTTTTTAACGTTACGGTCCTGGTGAAAGAACTAGAAACCCAGAGTGATGGCGATGTCGACTTATCTCTCAAGATTTAACCTCTAAACTTGTCAATAACTGAGCGGCCGTGGTCTAGCGGTGAGACGCATGAACTTACGACCAATGAGACCCGTGTTCAAACCTCGCTAAAGACCGGTACCAATGTAACTTTGTTATATGTACTTTGGTCGCTCAGTGCCTATAGGCACTATTAAAGAGTGATAGGCAGACTGATGATGGTAATTTGTCCAGTCTGCCGTCCTGGGGTAGTACCACCACTTTCGAGTGTAACACCCGTGAATTGACCTTGTCACGTTTCGGGAATAGTTTGAAAGTAGCCAGGTATAACGAGAGGAGTGTGCACTGTCAATCTGGATAGTACATACTCGTCTCCTCAAGCCGGCATAATGGAGGCGACTGCTGCCCTGACCGCACTCTAGTTTTACATCAGGCGGAGTGTTGTCACATGCCGAGCTACAATAAAAAAAAACAATAATAGGTAGAAAATCTATTTATTGTCATTATACTTATTTGATTGTAATTTGTTTGTTCATAAATTTTACAGTAATAAAGTTCCAATGAACTATACTAGCGGTGGGTTAGTAACGAAACACTTCACAAAAGTATAGTAAAAAAAATATGTCGAATTGACATTTATACATATGGCAAGCTTAAAATAGATGCTAAGTACGTATTTAATATCTTTTGGTACTTTTAACGTGATTGCGTGTGACATGTGTAGTTTTAGTTGTGTACAGAACAATAGTGTTGCGTAAATGATGACGTCGCTGCTGTTAGTTTCGCAAACTTATTATAATACTTTGACGCATATGCAACAGAAAATAAACCCGATTCGCGGTATTCCCTCTTTGACCTCAATACAGTTCTTAGAATTGATGTCGAATAACATATACTATTCTAAAGATTTCTTTCTGGGCCAGGTATAAAATTGAATGCCGCTTGACCTTATACAATATAAACCTCTAACGATTTTCTTGTCGGCGCGATTTGTACTTCAAGAGAAGACCTTGGTAGGAGACCGATGATGATTATCAGCCTAGTTTGACGTTCCGCGGTGGTTAGTACCTGGATGACGCACATTAGTTAGTCTCTATCATCGCATAGCGGAAGCGACTGTGGTAGTAGATGTTTCCGTTCATGGACCGCACTCTAGCTTAACATCAAGCGAAATGCTGTCACATTCCGAGCTACAATAAAAAATATATTTTTCAATAATATAATCTAGAGCGGCCGTATACCACTTTAAATTTTAATTTATGGGACAGTTCTCACTCGTTTCAACAAGCCATAGAGCATACTATCTATTTTTATTATTAAAACGCTCTCTTACTTAACATTAGACTGGATTTGTTATGTACGAAATCATTGAGAACAGAACAGCCTGTTCTTCGGTGAGTAGTGAACCGACGACCTCCGTTTTGCGCACGGATGCTCTGACCGCAAAGCTACGCAGCCTTGATTATTGTGGTGCAAAAAAAAAGTAATGTGACGTTAACAAAATTAAGTAGTTGGAGAACTAGGTATGGCAAAATGGAATATCGACGTGGACACGTGAAGCGCCTATGGCTGTCCTGTCTATTTTTTTTTTTTTTTTTTTTTTTTATTGTAGCTCGACATGTGACAACACTCCGCCTGATGTAAAGCTAGAGTGCGGTCCATGAATGGAAACAACTGCTACCACAGAGAAATCTCTACGGGCTGCAGTCGCCTCCACTATGCCGGCTGGAGGAGACGAGCATGTACCATCTAGATTGTCTAGCTTAGTGGTCAGAACATCCTCACACACCTCATTACACCTCGGTTTAGACTTTAGTGTGTGCCTTTTCATTTTCCTTCAAAGTTTTGTTTTCATACAGTAAAATACGAATCGTAGTCGGCATATGTATAAGTACTGATGTCTCGTACCTGTTTAAAGGACGGAGAGGACGTGGTAAATTGTTCAGGCGGGCACGTGACCAGCTTAACTTGTACGGCTTAATAAATATTTGATTGGACGAGCGAGAACCAATTTTCTAACGACTTATGTTGATAGTGCTAATTTAATAGGTTATTTACTTCTAGTTGTAGCGCACTTTATGTTATACTCGAGTTAATCAAGAACGGCCGTAGTCTAGCGGTAAGACGCGTGAACTCACGATCGACGAGACCCGTGTTCGAACCTCGCTAAAAGACCGGTACCAATGTAACTTTGTTATATGTACTTTGGTCGCTCAGTGCCTATAGGCACTATTAAAGAGTGGAAGGCAGACTGATGATGGTTATTAGCCCAGTCTGTCGTCCTGGGGCAGTACCACCACTTTCGAATGGTACCACCACTAACACCCGTGAAGCGACCTTGTCGCGTTTCGGGAATAGTTTGAAAGTAGCCAGGTATAAGAGAGGAGTGTGCACTGTCAATCTAGATGGTACATGCTCGTCTCCTCAAGCCGGCATAGTGGAGGCGAGTGCAGCCCGTAGAGATTTCTCTGTAGTAGCAGTTGTTTCCATTCATGGACCGCACTCTAGCTTTACATCAGGCGGATTGTTGTCACATGTCGAGCTACAATAAAAAAAAATAATGTAGGTGTATGTAATAAAGTTAATACAGTTTGCATAATAATCAAGTAGCACTTTTTCGTGTGAAAGGTTGAAAAGTGTAACCTTTGTAGGAGGAGGTCGTATAATGGGAGCCCCGTCTGGTCTCGGCCAGGCTTGACCTTTACACGGCTAACCTCCAATGATGCATAATTAACCACACGATATAAAAGCCCAGGCGCATCGTTATTATGATAATACGTTAAGGAAGGAGATTTTAATGAATTAGTTGCCGACTGAAATTGATGTCGTTTTGGACACGTCTCGTTTGTGAGACAACCTTTAATAATAATAATGAAATAGCACGAATGTGGTATATATGCCAAGTCACAATAGTCCCCATCGTTTTATCCGCAACTGGTGTAATCCCGAAAAGTTTGCAGCCATCCCTCGAAGCAATAGAATTATCTCCACAAACATATATAGCATTACAGAAGGCCACCATACTTAACACCTGCAGAATTGTCCGCGAATTCTTACAAACAGACGCACTTCACCATCCGAACAATACTGTTCCCTTGGCCTAGGCCCGCGAACATGATAGTAACCGTCTAATAATTTATTCGCTTTGAAAAGGGTTATTGTTTACAGTTGTTGATAGTCATATAAGTCCTCCTTATTCATGGATGGACGAAAGATAGAAAAGAGATTTTTCGACACGTTCACGCTTAGTGGTATAAATGAGCATCGCCCTAGGGGCTACCTAGGACGTGGGTTCGATTCCTCAACTCAGCAACCGTGTGCGCGGTGTCTTTTTTCTGTTAATTTTTTATTTTAATAAACTCTGACTGGAACTAATGTAACTATGTTGTATGTATAACACTATAACACTGGTCGCTCAGTGCCTGTGAAACAAGCATTAGTAAAGGTGTTTAATAATAAAATTACACGTAATTTACCCAATAAAAATAATTTATAATTATCCATATCATTGGTATAACATAATTTTTATTTTGTTTTGTTTGATTTCAGGTAATCATGAATTTTCAGTTTTCGGATGTTAACAGTGAGTTATTAATAACATAACAACAGCTAGGCCAATGCCAACGGGTTCGGAATTATTTCTAAATAAACGGGCGGTTACCGCAAAAGTTTCGTAATGTTTGAAACAAAATTGTATTATGGGGTTAAATAGTTTTCCTGAGCAACAAACAACACGGTTTTTTATTAGATTGCAAATATCGCCGTTTCAAACGTTACATTGTTTATTAAGAATATTCGATAATAATAATTCTGACTTGTGCGTTGATTTCTTTTCGCGAAGTTTTTTTTATTTTTTCTTTTGTTACATCGAAACGCATTCGGTGTTATTGAAACTTATTTTTTTTATTGTAGCTCGGCATGTGACAACACTCCGCCTTGCCTGATGTAAAGCTAGAGTGCGGTCCATGAATGGAAACAACTGCTACTACAGAGAAACCCGTAGTAGGTAGCAGTCGCCCCCACTATGCCGGCTTGAGGAGACGAGCAATGTACCAGCTTAGATTGACAGTGCACACTCCTCTCGTTATACCTGGCTACTTTCAAACTATTACCGAAACGCGACAAAGTCACTTCACGGGTGTTATATTCGAAAGTGGTGGTACTACCGCAGGACGGCAGACTGGACAAATAACCATCATCAGTCTGCCTACCACTCTTTATATATATATAAGGTGTGTTTTATTTATAATGTTTATATTAGTTAATATTAACTAATAAATTAAGTTAAATAGCTCTCTCTCTCCTCAACCCGGCATTTCCTGTAGAAAATCTGGTGTAGCAGTTGTTTTCGTTCATGGACCGCACTCTAGATTAATATCAGGCGGAGTGTTGTCATATGCAGAGTTGCAATAAAAAAAAATGATAGGTGGTGAGTTGGGGAAGACGAGCAACTGCAGCAGTTATCATGTTGTTATTAAGTTGACATTATTACAAAGGAATGTGTGTGATAAGCGCCATTTCTCGACGATTGTTTTTGACGGATATATCGTTATTTGTAACAAATCTGACTGACTCATTTTAATCGAGTCATATCTTTTTGTATATACATTATCAGTTTGCCAGCCCATTATAGTCTTTATTTGTTTTTGCTCTAGTAGCTATAATATTGCTAAAGTGTTACTGACCTAATTTTTCACTTTTATAGGTGTGTACAAATTTTGCAATAATGTTGTTTTTTTTTTCTTTATCGATAAAATCTTTTGCTGGAATTTCAGTTTGAAAGAGTTAACTCTTGTGTTGCTAATCAAATCACTGCTGTTATTTTTACAATCGTTTAAGCCCTGGCACTGATATCGTTTCGAATTCAAGGTATTAGGCGTCGCCCCCGTGATACTAGTGTTGCATACGTGTTTTTCTATTGGATAGTCGCATTCAAAAGTGATCATTTTTTTGTTATGTTTCCTTATGTTATGTTCTAAGTTATTTTGACATAGAATCTTCTCTCCATTTTAAACCGAATCGCTATGGTTATGAAAATTTAAACTATTTTTGAAATTTATTTTATCTTTTTTCGGCACCCCGTCTCATCTATAATTGAATGCGTAAACTGCTACAATAGAGAATTTTCCGCAGGCAGCAGTTGCCTCTACTATGCCGGCTTGGATGTACACCGTCCATTAACAGTGCACACTGCTACTTTGAAGCTAATCTCGAAATGCGACTGGTACTTCCCCGTCATCTGTGCAAATCATCGGTCTGTCTAAAACACTTTATTAAAAATGTGTGTTTTTTTTAAATATTATGAAAAACATTGTGTTGTCGAGTGTACAAACATGAAATTATTGTATAATCTTATCGTTATTTTAACTAGGACAACACACATACGTGGACCCGATTCTAAGAAAACACTTGTAGCAAAACACCATTGCACCATACTACAATATTTACACTTTGTTTATATTATGCTGCGTTTGAATTAATTATGTTATTTGTTTGCTTTCTAATATTTAATACTGATAATATTAAAGATTGAGAAGCGCGCCAGGAAGCTAATAGGGGATGACACTTTAGTCGAGTCTCGGCTACAAAGCCTTGAACACCGACGGAATGTCGCCTGTTTGTCGGTTTTTTACCGGATACATTTCGGGGAGTGTGCGCAAGAGCTACACAACCTGGTTCTACCGTCCCCTTTCTTCTATCGGACGTCCAGGCACCCGGAGAGGAACCATGCTTAACACCAGGCAGGGTGTGGTCAAACGCTTGCCTATTAAGCATAAAAAAAAAAAAAAAAAAAAGATTCATTATTGCACACTAGTTACAAAACAATTGTAGAATGGCGAGCTTTATTTCATGCCAGCTAACCATTGGGAGATGGCACGGCAGAGAAGATATAATAGAAGTACAAATATATAGTTTACAAATGTAGGCATTATTAAATTATGCTAAAATTTAAGAGATGATATTTTGAGATTTTGAGATTTTTTAGTTCAATTTCTTCATCATATTTAATGATAACAAATTCATCATTTGTTGTTAATACTTGTTAACTACAAATTTCGATCTTCCTTCGCACATCAGGATATCACAAGTTTTATTATTTTTTTATTGTAACTTTGGCATGTGACAACACTCCACCTGATGTAAAGCTAGAGTGCGGTCCTTGAATGGAAACAACTGCTACTATAGAGAAACCTGTGCAGGCAGCAGTCGCCTCCACTATGCCGACCTCAGGAAACGAGAATGCACCATCTAGAGTGATAGTGCACACTCCTCTCGCTATACCTGGCTACTTTCAAACTATTCCAGATTTTCGTCGACCGACAATTGAACCAGCGTACTCTTGTCCGCGAGCTAACTACGCTTTCACAATTAAATTACTCTGATATTTGAAAAGTACAATATACAATAGTTAGACTAAAATAGCAGCTAATATTTAAAAATACAAAAAATAAATTATTTGATCTGATTTGATTTGAAAGGTTAAATGGCGCAGACAGTACCAAGAAATTCATGCAAGCTTGTTGTCTCCCGACTCTATCTCGCCAAGCTCAGACTCTGATGCCCTTGCCCGTGGGAAATTACACACTAACTCACATCTCGTCGCTCTACTTGTAAATGTAATTAATTTTGCGTTCACAGTACACCACATACCTGCGCCGTTTTGCCAGACGTTCGTCTTTTTTTTTAAAGTTAATTTAAACTTTATTTAAAACTGTGTTCATAAAATTAGGTACTTTGGTTCCGGCCACTGCTTTGACATTGTAAAGTGTACATATACTATTCACAAATACTTACATACCTACATACATATACCATACATATGTTGCTTAGTTAACTTTTAGTCTGTCTTTACTAGGACCCAGAAGGTCTGGAAGGTTTTTAAGTAAGACTTGCCCCTGATCTATACTATAATCTAACGCTAATCAGATTTTGATAAGATTTGGCAAGGATATGATAGACTGTATCCTGGAGGAGATAGGCTGATGTCTCAAAAAAAAAATCCAAAATTAAATCAAAAATTCAAAAATTAAGCATAGGATCTTTTAGAAAAATAGCTACCACGTGATTTGTCTAATTCTATATATACTTATTGTGTACATTGTAACGATCAACTGTAATTAAATAAAACAAAAAATAGGTATCAATCGACTTCGTTTTCTATTCCGATAAATAAAACTAGGTAGATTTATATAAACGATCTGTTTTTATTGTATTTCTTAGAATATGGTGAATCGGAGAAACCTTGTCCTAAATGGGGTTTTTGTTTCAACTAAAATGTTATGCGTCGTGGTTTTATTTATTTAAGTAGTTCTATTATAATATTTGCGTTTGATTGTTAAAAAAACGGTTTTTTTTTATTTTTCTGTGATTAGAGACAACTGCTATTACTAAGACATGTCTGTAAGTACTGGTGCTGGTTGACAGGGTACACTATTCTCCTTATACCCCTTCTCCTTTCACTTCCTTCCAAATTGATTCTGAAACGCTACTAGGCAGGTCTCTACGCGGATTTTGATGTACTAATTGGGACTCTATAATCTTCTATGTTGACGTCGCTGGAAAACATTCAAAATAAGCTATTGCCTTTGACTCGGTATGCCTGTGATTAATATTACACGTTACTTGAGAAATAGAGTTCCCCATACAAACCAAATCGTTTTCTTCTCTGCAATGCAAATCTGTTAAGCGGTTTAAACGTGAAAAGGTCCGTGTTGCACAATGGAGAGACTTATGCTCGAAATAACTAAGACAATCGGTACAGGAATCAGTGGATTAGGCAAAAGACGAGAGACAGGACAAATGGAGAGATATGGTTTGGAGACGGACACAATAAAAGTCTGACGAAGTATTGATAGTTTATACTCCTTTTTTCTAACGTGGAGAAAATCTTTTATAAATGCCTCACAAGACGACGAGGTTATGTCGGACTCCCCGGTACTCCCCAATACCTGGTATACACGATTAAAAACCTCACGGTGTCCAGCAACTCCAACAGTGCCTCCAATAAGACCGCGAGCCACGGGGATAGTTTATACTCCTGCTATATGCTTGTTTTAATTACCTAATTAACAATTGTAATTAATATCAAAACCATGTATGTATTTACATCATTGTATAATATTCCCGCAAAGTACCCATCTTGCGTTCTATTTTGTCGTAGAAAATTAATCCAATACAACCTAATATAGTTGCTTAAGTCCGACCTAATCTTGTAGCTCGGCAAAGGCACCGGCCACAAACCACCCTTTACGTAGAAAAGAGAAAATCTGTCTGTCAGGACGTATTTCGGCTTCTTGTTAATTAGCGTGGGTGGATCACGCCGGTGACCGTTGCCGAGGCTTTTCCCCTTATTCGATCATTATCAATCAGGACTACACGGAGTTAGTGGGACTGGGCCGTGACGTATTTGACATTTTTTGGTTATTAACCGAATCTGTACGTACAGGTGAAGTTTGATTTATTATATTTATTTGTATGTACTCAAGTTAATAGCTGTTACGGACTGTCCAAAATAACTTTTATGTCCTATTTTATTTACCACTTAGAGAGATTTTACTCGTTCTTTCTTTATTTTATATTCTTACCAAAAGTCTTAGATATATTTTTTTAATCCGTAACTTGATGATGGGTTCCCGATACAAATTTTCATCCCCTTCAACGTGCAATATATCTCCTTGTCAAATTTTTATCGAATTTTGTTTGCTCAGCGGTTTAGGAGTAACGAACAGACAGATTTACTTTGATCATTATGTATTAGTATGAAATAGATATTTGTATTTATTTTAGGATACAGTTAAACAATGCAACCGAAATGTGTTTGTATGTATGTATGTTGATTCCGTTCGTGTTATTGTATGAATCATAAATAACAATCATCATCACGTGCATATATGATAGAAGGTATATTATAGAGCGCAGTAGCTGCATATCGGGATTCCCCGGCCTGGCGCCAATGTTCACCGTCCATTACACGTTTATTACTATAATCTAGCTGTTAGGTGGCCTAGCTCGAATGAGCACTACGTACCGAGGGTATAATAGTTTCCCTCATTTTCCTTGATTAATAAAAACTGGAAGCTATTTGCGGAAGTTAGTTTTTTTTTTAACTATATTGCCGTTGTATTTTTTTTTATTGTAGCTCGGTATATGACAACACTCTGTATGATGTAAAGATAGAGTGTGGGTCATGAACTGTAACAACTGCTACTTACAGATAAATTTCTAGAGGCAGCAGTCGTCTCCGCTTTGCGACTTGATGAGACGGATATGCACCATCCAGATTGACAGTGCACACTCCTCTCGTTATACCTTGCTACGTCCAAACTGTTTCTGAAACACGACAAAGTCATTTCACGGGTACGGCCAGTACACCAGTACGGTAGACTTGGGCTAATAACCATCATTAGTCTGTCTACCACACTTTAAATTCGGTTTGACAAATAAATGAATGGGATAAATATAAGGGAAGTGTGGTCAAGTGCACAGGCTTCAATAATAATAATAATAATGTTCGTTGGTTCGTCGTTAATAAATCGTCTGCTTTTATGCCACAGTTCATTTGAACCAATAATGTTTGCTCTAGAAAATAATATTTACCCACATTCAAAGCGGCCTATTAACTACTTGTTGGACGCATAAAGTGATGCTTATGTCACTGAAATACGACAACAATGTAATAACTTCATTAGAAAACGCGGCCGTTTGAAGGAATTGTTTTTTTTTTGTAACAATTATGTGGGAAGCATATCGTCGCTATAATGTTGTATTTATTGTATTGTAAACTTTAAAATTGTCTTTCAATTTAATTATACAAGTTGTTTTATTTGTAGGTGCGGTTACCTCACCCCTCCAGTAGCCATTCCCTTGGTGCATATTTATAACATAATGGTATCACGTTTCCAGAAGTAGCTAACCCACAAGGGTTTCTATCTAGCAGCATTATTGAGTTACAACAGTTTTTTTTTATTGTGTATGTATATTTTTATACCCTTTTCATATCATATCCGTTTTCTTTATAATATAATTTTTTAACGAATATTCTTTGACCGTTACGTTTCTTAGAATTGACAGTGGGCAGTGGTGTTTGCGAGGAATGTTTGTCTGTGGGGACAGGTTTGTGCAACTCGTAGCAACCATAACCGGCTTCTTAAAGCATTCGGTCATCAAATGGTCGTGTATTTATAGAGAACATTTGCTTACTTTGGCATAGGCATTTTTCATTCAAATACTCTGTTACATTTTTCATAATTGAACTTACTAGTTTCAACCATATCGGCTGCGTAGTACGTAGCTCACCGTTGGCATTTCCTCATTAAGGAGACGTTTAATTGGTTTGTAGTATAATTTGATACCGGAAGTGTGGCGAGTTTTTGAGTGAATGACGTCAGTCGGTCTGTCGCTAGGCTCTAGAGCTCTGTGACGGCGTCGCGCGGCGGCGTCCTTGACTCGGCGCGGTCGTTGACGCCGGCGCCGCGGGGAGACCGCCAGCGTTTCATTATGCACACGCGAATGACGCCGTGAGCCCTTCTGATCTCCCACTACATACATGTCTTAGCGCCTCCATATGACTCGCCGCCCTCCACTGTGGCACGCGAACGCTATAAAAAAACCGACGCGCTCTCCCGACGCGAGGGGAACTCGCCGACTATCCGCGCTATAAAACATATAATACTAATTAGATAATAGCGGATGAATTGTACGTTCTCAGTAAACAATATTAAATTTCCTCGCAATCCCATAGGAAATTAAGTTACATAGATTTATGCGTCTTCCACCAGACAATTGTATCTGGACGAGGTAAATGATTATTTTTTTGCAACGCTCGGGTCGCCAGATGCAATTTCCGTTGTTAACCACTTTATCTACGTTATTAAGTAGGTACTCGCACGGCCAGTCTTGCTCACTCATTGTAGTCTGTGTGCTTCTCTTTTTTTTTTAGCAAACTTTTGACCTAGATCGTTCTAGACGTCGGCGGCATAAGCTGTAACGGTCCGCGATCAGTTAGCTTTGTCTGCTTCTTTATTGGAACCGCTCTTAAACTTTGCAATCATCTCGCTGTGCAAATATTTATTTATTTATTTATTTATTTATCTATTTACATGTTATGGGTTAGTAAGGTCTTATATCTATGTTAGTTTCACCATAACTGCCCATTTGGGCGTGTAAATATTTATCATGTCATATGTATCATTAATTAATTAGCAAAAATACATTTTTAAATTACATTACAATGTCATAGGTTTCTAATTATATGTCAAAATTCATTTAACCGTTAGAACAATTTTATGTATAAACTTCATTATTTTTTACTATTTCAATTGTATTGTAACATTCAGTATTAATGCAATAATAATGTTAGGTAGGTTTTAAAAAATGCTCGATAGATGTGATTTGAAAGATGTAGTGACGAGGATTGAAAAAGAAATGCTTCAATGTTTTGGGCACGTCATGCCGCAAGAAAGTTCAAAACGATAGTATTGTATAGTCTCTTAAATATTTCTCACGCCTTAAATCTTATCGTACACTCTGATGTCTCATCAATTAACCCCATGGCTGAACCGAATCATACACAAATCGATTTTCGGGCCCATTACATGTTTCATAGAACTTCGCGTCATAAACCAATGTTTCCGCAGTGCGCTTATTTTAACTTTTATGACCATTTACTACCTACTTGTCCATGCCATGTGTACTTTTTATATAGCCTTCGAGTAGTTTTGAAACTATGTCTTAACCCTTTTATATCGCGTAATTACCAATGCACAGATCCAATTTAGGGTTAACTTTTGTTTTATACATAAATATGCTGTACGCATGCATTCAATTGACTTTTATTCGTTATGCAATCGTATATTACACGCTTTGAGTTCGCGGTAACCGTGTACATACTTAATAGATATTTATTTATTAGGTTTTTTTTTAAATTATACCTCGGCACTTTGTCTGATCTGCTCGAGTGCGGCCCATGAACTAAGTAGCCTAGTAAGTAGTAGTAAGTAGGTTGACAGTGCACCCTTCTCCCAAAGGTTCATATCGATAATATAATTACTTCAATGCTAAATATAGTCTTCACGCTTTGCTAATGAAGGATATTTCTAGTAGTTTTGAATTCACAGCAACCTTAATTTATTCGAACGCTTAACCTGCCTCATAAATTGTATCGCAGCAACTTAGTAACTTTAGCAAAAGGCGTGTGTATGGTGTTATCGGGCACACATCGCACGTAATGATGCTAGGGCTGTTACCGTCGCGGACGGCCAAAAGGTACTTTTGTTTGAACTGCCGACACTAAATCAAAGTGATCGCCGAAACATCGGGCCCTCCGCGGTCATGTCGCCCTACCGACCTGTCTCCGTCTAGACACGTAGGCGGCCGTTACCTAACCGCATATTTTTAATAAACGATCAAATTGATTTTTACAATATTACGTCAACGTTTATTTATAATATAATAATATTTGTTTGCATTCGAATTCGTGAATATGTTTGTAATTTGTATAATGAAGAAGGTAGCTTATAGTAGGTAATCTGTGTATTAAGTGGTGAGATTCGTATGTCTAGAGGGAGGAATTACGCACATTACATTTGCATATAATAGTGTTATTTGCATTCGGCGGCGGCGGCGGCTAAACTTGACGCCCGCGTATTTTTGCAGATTTTCGACCGATGTAGGCGCTTATATTTCAGCTGTAATTCATGCAAAACGTCCCATGATTAGTTTGAACACTAACCTTATCTTTAATCGACTTATTTTATTTATGGATTCGGTCCGAATTTGTGAACAATTTTTCGTAAAACTGCTTTTTCTGTGTACGAAGAGGGTGGGTGCGGATAAGGTAGCATAGAGTGCGGCCGCCGCGAAAGAATTTCAATAAGTTTGCATTGGCAGTCATTTGCAAATTGCGCTGCGATCCGGCGACACCTAATGGAATAGGAATCTGAAGACGGGGTCGCATACCGGCCGTCGCGGTCTTATTGGATATCGCGGGTGCTCGTGCCGCGCTCGCCAGGCGCCAACCGACAAGCGCTGTCATCCGATTGTAATAATGAAAATACAATAGTGGGCCCCCATGCTTCCACATTAACTTATGTTAATCCAATTCCAACAATTTTATTCATTTAGCAATGATACATAAATAAGGGAATTTAATTAATATAAATTCTTAGAAATGAAATTGCTTTCTCAGCGTTTATTAAATACATGCATACTGTGCACCCACCCATACTGTGCTCTCAGTAATTTTAATTAGTGTACAATCGTATTGTAGATGTCACTTTGCCTAATTATTTTACACACTCACACACATACACACCCGCATTTAGAATACGATATGTTATTAACATAAAACTGTAATTTTAACGCATTATTTTCATATAATATAATATGAATAAAAATAACGTATAAATATAAAAACGAGCGGTGCCTCTGACCACCCACATTACTAACGTAACTGCGGCAGAAAACGATCTTTGTCACGGAAAATACTCTTGAAAAATTGCGGTGGTGAACCGAGGCATTATTAGCATCTTGAGGATAAATTGGTATGCCGCGGGGCATGACCGCGTAGTGTTGGGGCGAGAAGTCTTCCCGACATACGCGACTCTGCACTGCGACTATACGGTACCGCATTAAAGCTACATTACTCACTCTAATATGTGTTCACTGCTCTATTTTTTGACTATATCGCATGTGCTTTATAGTCAAAAATTATACATACCAAAATTTACTCGTCGACCGCTTTCGTTTCATAATAGAATAAAATTAATAATTATATTATGTGGCATGTAATAAATAAATAAATTCTCTTTATAATTCATGTATTCCTAGTAGTTGATACAAGACGGACCGCGATCTAAATTTTCAATAACAAATTTTGATCGAGCCCGTGATCATTATCGTTGTGATGGCCAACGGGGGATGTGTCCGCATCTGCTACAGATCATTACGCTACTTCGGTATTCGTAGTGCATGCGACGACGCACGGCCACGGTCCCCCTGTCTCTCTTTTTGTTGTATAACGCCTTACTAACGCTTCTGTGTCTTTTCGCCGCTTTCTTTACGTTGTGTGTGTATCTATTTATAAGAAAATTTATAAATATATAAATAATTAGGTACCTTCATAGGTAAAATATAATTTTTATAAAACATTTATGTAAACTAACTAAGGTATATTTATTGTTGTAAATTCTTGCAAATATATGGTTAATACGTAGATCGTGTTAATATGTACGCGAAAGAACGCGGAAGTTGTTTCGTTTGTCCGTCCATGACCAGCCGGTGACTGGCGAGTCCGATATGCGCAGCCTCGCTTTACTAGAAAGTAATAAAACTTTAAATGTTCACAATAAAATACAATGTTGCCGAAAATATGACATTTTCCTTATATTGCTTTAAAAATCATCATATGTGAATATAATATGGATATATTTCCTAATTTTTTTTTTTTTTTTATTGTAGCTCGACATGTGACAACACTCCGCCTGATGTAAAGCTAGAGTGCGGTCCATGAATGGAAACAACTGCTACCACAGAGAAATCTCTACGGGCTGCAGTCGCCTCTTTTTTTTTTTTTTTTAAGGTTTTTTTTTTTTTTTTTTTTAATAAAACTTAAAAACTGTTTTTTAAGGTTTATTAAAAAAATTTTGGCATATTTTTCGATATATTTAGCAAAATAAACAGGGAAAATTTGCACAATCATTGGAATCATGGGTCCTTTTATTGCCGCGCGCAGTTTCCTTACAAATTTTATATTTTGAATCAACCATTGGAAACTTTCGTATTGAAAATTTATGCAAGCTATCGCTCTATTTTCTAAGAGATATTTTCATCGCTGCATTGTGCGCCATGTTTTTAGTTTGAAACGTAACAAAAACCAAAATTAGGGGAAGTTTCGTCTATAACTCCCTGAATAATGACACTAAATATTTGAATGCGTTATTTTTAGATAATTGATTGCTTTTCCCGCATAAAGCCCATTCTTTTTTTTATTCTGGTTTATAATTCAGTTTTTTGTTTTGTTATTATAAACACAGGCTATAATTGACGAGTTTCTTATGGCTGTCTTCACGTCATATGCCTTTCCGAAGCCCAAAGTAGATTCTGACGATGAACAAGTGCATGCCAAGTCCGTGCCTACGTTAATAAAGGATTTTCATTTCATTTCTGTCCATAGATACGAACATCGGCAGTGCATACGCGACAATTTTTTTTATATATTTAGGATTCGTTGGCATATATTAATATTGAAATAGTTTTGTATGCAATTGTTCGAGTATATAATTAGCATCAGTATTTAGAAGATTATTGTTGTCTCTCTACCTGGCCACTATTATCGGCATTAAGCGCGTGTACGGTACTCGAACGGAGCCTAGGGCTCGCCGTGAGTAGTTGGCACAAACCCTGATTTTTGAAATTAGAATGCGTCAATATTTTCGCAGTTGGGTCGGTCTTGGGTACACCGGGTACGGTGTAGGGCTGGTCGCAGCTAGATTAGTGGCCGGTATTGACCCACGCAGAGAATACCTATACCTGCTGAATTCACACGGAGACAAATACCAGGCATGCAACGGAAAGGTGTGTAAAGTGGACTTACTGCTTGAGGAGTAGACAGGACACACTGATTACACGCTGATTATGCAGATTGAACTCTCTCGACGTTGATTTTAATTGTTTTTAGCCTTTACTTGAATCTCGCGCGCGCGCCGTCGACCGAGACCGTTGTACTACTCTTTTTTGCGCGCCGCGAGAGGGCAGCACCGTCGTTAGGTGCGTTCATATTCGCGAGTTTAAGACGCGTTCGTAGTGAGGATGGAAGTTTGGAACACCAAGGCAGGGAAAAATTATCATGGAGTGTTACAAGCCACGACAGCGCGTCTTTCGTCGTCATCCGACCACGCCGACCATGCTCATTGGTCGCAAGCGATTGCGGGTTACGCCACCTACTATGTATTGCGCTACAGCGTTAATAAAGTTTTTAAATATTATAAATAATAAAAATATTAAATTAAATTTCACGACTTCCAATGATGGCGTTGTATCTAAATAGGATATACAGAAAATAATTTATGTCGAAACCGCAGCGTAATATTAAAATAGATTCGGAGTCGTTTTTAGCCGTTTTCTCGTACTATTTTCGTATGTATAGTATCGATCGTTTTAATTTGATAACTACGCCCCATGTGCCCCATGGACGTTTCGACAATTTTATTAGATTTATTAATTTAACAGTTTGTTGTATTTTTAGGGTTGGTGTACACAAAACTGTAATTTCTTTTGTAAATGTTTGTGTATTTTAAGAAACGTGTGGGGTATTATATTATTTTTAATGAGGTAATTTTTATGTTCATTATCCTAATATTAATTATGTTTTATTGTGTGATTAAAAAATAGGTACAATGTACGAAGGAGCACAAATTACCTTCTTTAATAGTTAATAACATTTAGCGTGCCCATTAATTAAAAAAATTTAAATTCGAATTCGAATTAAAACGTTATCTCGTTTATTATATTATTCTAAAGAACGATCACCTTTTGTTTACTTTAGACTGTACATGCTGAATCTCATTTAGAGGACATTGCGATGTACTTCATCATATTATATAAAGCTCGATTACCACTGACTCACTGACTGACTGACATATATTATGAAGTACTTGCCGGGGGGTTAGAGAGATGATTCTTTTTGTTCTCGCGACCCCAGAAAAACCTCGACTTTGACCGGAAGTGGACTCTGGACCGGAAGCGATACCGATATCTCGGCAACGAAACGAGGTAGGGCACAAGTGCCGAAACAAAAGTCGTAGGGAATGCCCTCTAATATCGAAATCCATAATTTGTTTTTTCAAAAAAATTTTTTTTTTAAAACTACCCGAAAAAAAACTTTCCCGCGCCGCGAAGCGCGCCCAAAAAACTAGTCATATATAAAACTCGATTACCACTCACTCATTGATCTCATTCCTGGTGCCCTTGTCGGAAGGTTAACTTTTTGATACATATAGAGGGGGCCCATGCGACCTCCGAAATAATGTGGCGGTATCTCCGGTACGGAACGAGATAGGGCCGAAGATCCGAAACAAACAATTGTAGGAAATGCCCTCTGTTTTCGAAATCGACACTTTTTTGTAAACTACCCACAAAACTATCCCAGCTCTCGGGAAGCGTGCCCCAAAAAAAACTAATAAGAGTTATAAAGTTTTTAAACCACAATAATTATCCAACTGTAATTAATTATTATTATTTAACACTGACCTTTAAGAGTGGTAGGCAGACTGATGATGGTTATTAGCCCAGCTGCCGTCCTGGGGAAGTACCACCACTTACGAATGTAACACCCGTGAAGTGACTTTGTCGCGTTTCGGGAATAGTTTGAAAGTAGCCAGGTATAGCGAGAGGAGTGTGCACTGTCAATAGATGGTACATGTTCGTCTCCTCAAGCCGGCATAGTGGAGGCGACTGCTGCCCGCACAGGTTTCTCTGTAGTAGCAGTTGTTTCCATTCATGGACCGCACTCTAGCTTTACATCAGGCGGAGTGTTGTCACATGCTGAGCTACAATAAAAAAAAAAAAAAAACCTGTTAAAAACGTGGCATTTTATACTTTTTTTTTAATATTCCATTATAGATGTTTTTCTTATATTGTAGCTCGGCTCTCATCCTAATGTAAAGACAGAAACAACTGCTACTACAGAGAAATCTGCAGCAGTCGCCTGTGCTATGTCGGCTTGAGGAGACGAGTATGCACTATCTAGATTGACAGTGCACACTTTTCCCGTTATACCTACTACTAAGGCTACTTTCTACGTGCTCCCGAAACGCGACAATGTGTTATGTATGTGAAGTTGGCCCCCCATTATGAAAATTTTGAAAATTTAAGCGGAGTTCTGGTAGCCCCTCCAATAGTTCTAGAGTTCCCTATTAATAAAAAAAATAGTTCCGCTGATTAAAGTGCTGAAAACACGAAATGAAGTTTACACAATTTCGAAATTTTAAACACCTGTAACTCTTTCATTTTAGCTCCGATCGATTCCATTTCTTCAACAAATCGATAGAACTCCGAGGGGGGCCAATAGAACTCCAAAGAAAATTAACGATTTCTGAGAAATAAAATTTTTTTCATACAAAATATGCTAATTTTAAAAAACGAAATTTCCGAGCCCCGTAGCTCTTTCATTTCAGTTCCGATCGGTTTCATTTCTTCGACAAATCGATAGAACTCCGAGGGGGGCCAATAGAACTCCAAAGAAAATTAACGATTTCTGAGGAATAAATTTTTTTTTCATACAAAATATGCTAATTTTAAAAATCGGAATTTCCGAGCCCCGTAGCTCTTTCATTTCAGTTCCGATCGGTTTCATTTCTTCGACAAATCGATAGAACTCCGAGGGGGGCCAATAGAACTCCAAAGAAAATTAACGATTTCTGAGAAATAAATTTTTTTTCATACAAAATATGCTAATTTTAAAAATCGGAATTTCCGAGCCCCGTAGCTCTTTCATTTCAGTTCCGATCGGTTTCATTTTTTCGACAAATCGATAGAACTCCGAGGGGGGCCAATAGAACTCCAAAGAAAATTAACGATTTCTGAGAAATAAAATTTTTTTCATACAAAATATGCTAATTTTAAATAACGAAATTTCCGAGCCCCGTAGCTCTTTCATTTCAGTTCCGATCGGTTTCATTTCTTCGACAAATCGATAGAACTCCGAGGGGGGCCAATAGAACTCCAAAGAAAATTAACGATTTCTGAGAAATAAATTTTTTTTCATACAAAATATGCTAATTTTAAAAATCGGAATTTCCGAGCCCCGTAGCTCTTTCATTTCAGTTCCGATCGGTTTCATTTCTTCGACAAATCGATAGAACTCCGAGGGGGGCCAATAGAACTCCAAAGAAAATTAACGATTTCTGAGGAATAAAATTTTTTTTCATACAAAATATGCTAATTTTAAAAATCGGAATTTCCGAGCCCCGTAGCTCTTTCATTTCAGTTCCGATCGGTTTCATTTCTTCGACAAATCGATAGAACTCCGAGGGGGGCCAATAGAACTCCAAAGAAAATTAACGATTTCTGAGAAATAAAATTTTTTTCATACAAAATATGCTAATTTAAAAAAACGAAATTTCTGAGCCCCGTAGCTCTTTCATTTCAGTTCCAATCGGTTTCATTTCTTCGACAAATCGATAGAACTCCGAGGGGGGCCAATAGAACTCCAAAGAAAATTAACAATTTCTGAGAAATAAAATTTTTTTTCATACAAAATATGCTAATTTTAAAAATCGGAAATTCCGAGCCCCGTAGCTCTTTCATTTCAGTTCTGATCGGTTTCATTTCTTCGACAAATCGATAGAACTCCGAGGGGGGCCAATAGACCTCCAAAGAAAATTAAGAATTTCTGAGAAATAAAATTTTTTTCATACAAAATATGCTAATTTTAAAAAACGAAATTTCCGAGCCCCGTAGCTCTTTCATTTCAGTTCCGATCGGTTTCATTTCTTCGACAAATCGATAGAACTCCGAGGGGGGCCAATAGAACTCCAAAGAAAATTAACGATTTCTGAGAAATAAATTTTTTTTTCATACAAAATAGTAATAAATATAGTATAGTAATAAATATTTTGTATGAAAAAAAATTTTATTTCTCAGAAATTCTTAATTTTCTTTGGAGGTCTATTGGCCCCCCTCGGAGTTCTATCGATTTGTCGAAGAAATGAAACCGATCAGAACTGAAATGAAAGAGCTACGGGGCTCGGAAATTCCGATTTTTAAAATTAGCATATTTTGTATGAAAAAAAATTTTATTTCTCAGAAATTGTTAATTTTCTTTGGAGTTCTATTGGCCCCCCTCGGAGTTCTATCGATTTGTCGAAGAAATGAAACCGATCGGAACTGAAATGAAAGAGCTACGGGGCTCGGAAATTCCGATTTTTAAAATTAGCATATTTTGTATGAAAAAAAATTTTATTCCTCAGAAATCGTTAATTTTCTTTGGAGTTCTATTGGCCCCCCTCGGAGTTCTATCGATTTGTCGAAGAAATGAAACCGATCGGAACTGAAATGAAAGAGCTACGGGGCTCGGAAATTCCGATTTTTAAAATTAGCATATTTTGTATGAAAAAAAATTTATTTCTCAGAAATCGTTAATTTTCTTTGGAGTTCTATTGGCCCCCCTCGGAGTTCTATCGATTTGTCGAAGAAATGAAACCGATCGGAACTGAAATGAAAGAGCTACGGGGCTCGGAAATTTCGTTATTTAAAATTAGCATATTTTGTATGAAAAAAAAATTATTTCTCAGAAATCGTTAATTTTCTTTGGAGTTCTATTGGCCCCCCTCGGAGTTCTATCGATTTGTCGAAGAAATGAAACCGATCGGAATTGAAATGAAAGAGCTACGGGGCTCGGAAATTCCGATTTTTAAAATTAGCATATTTTGTATGAAAAAAAATTTTATTCCTCAGAAATCGTTAATTTTCTTTGGAGTTCTATTGGCCCCCCTTGGAGTTCTATTGATTTGTCGAAGAAATGAAACCGATCGGAACTGAAATGAAAGAGCTACGGGGCTCGGAAATTCCGATTTTTAAAATTAGCATATTTTGTATGAAAAAAAAATGTATTTCTCAGAAATCGTTAATTTTCTTTGGAGTTCTATTGGCCCCCCTCGGAGTTCTATCGATTTGTCGAAGAAATGAAACCGATCGAAACTGAAATGAAATAGCTACGGGGCTCGGAAATTCCGATTTTTAAAATTAGCATATTTTGTATGAAAAAAACATTTATTCCTCAGAAATCGTTAATTTTCTTTGGAGTTCTATTGGCCCCCCTCGGAGTTCTATCGATTTGTCGAAGAAATGAAACCGATCGGAACTGAAATGAAAGAGCTACGGGGCTCGGAAATTCCGATTTTTAAAATTAGCATATTTTGTATGAAAAAAAAATTTATTTCTCAGAAATCGTTAATTTTCTTTGGAGTTCTATTGGCCCCCCTCGGAGTTCTATCGATTTGTCGAAGAAATGAAACCGATCGGAACTGAAATGAAAGAGCTACGGGGCTCGGAAATTCCGATTTTTAAAATTAGCATATTTTGTATGAAAAAAAAATTTATTCCTCAGAAATCGTTAATTTTCTTTGGAGTTCTATTGGCCCCCCTCGGAGTTCTATCGATTTGTCGAAGAAATGAAACCGATCGGAACTGAAATGAAAGAGCTACGGGGCTCGGAAATTTCGTTTTTTAAAATTAGCATATTTTGTATGAAAAAAATTTTATTTCTCAGAAATCGTTAATTTTCTTTGGAGTTCTATTGGCCCCCCTCGGAGTTCTATCGATTTGTTGAAGAAATGGAATCGATCGGAGCTAAAATGAAAGAGTTACAGGTGTTTAAAATTTCGAAATTGTGTAAACTTCATTTCGTGTTTTCAGCACTTTAATCAGCGGAACTATTTTTTTTATTAATAGGGAACTCTAGAACTATTGGAGGGGCTACCAGAACTCCGCTTAAATTTTCAAAATTTTCATAATGGGGGGCCAACTTCACATACATCAATGTGTTACTAGTCACGGTACTACTCCAGGACGGCAGAGTAAACTAATAACCATCATCAGTCTGCCTATCACTCTTTAAATTTCAAATATCCTGCATGTTTAGTATTAAAGTAGTCGATTCCTATTATTATATAGTTCCTATAGATTATAGATTCGTGCCGATTGTCTGGTGTTCTCGGGGAGTGCTCGTACGTTTGTTATTCTGTACTCTTTAAAAAAAAAAACGAAATATAAAAGATATGAAAGAACGTGTATAGTGCTCCGTAGAACCGACAACTGGGGCGCGCTGTCTTCGTGACATTCTGTCAGGAGTGCTAATCTGTTACCTTCCTTCTGTCTTGAGGTCTCGCAAATAATATTTCATTCTAGTTATTGTTATTTAACAGAAGCACGTAGATAGTGTTGATAGCGCAAATGTTGGCCGCTTCAAACTCACTCACCGGTTACACCGGCTTACCGAAGGTGACATGTCAAACTGTAGTGCTGATCCACGTAAAAAAAGTTACTATATGATAGGTTTGTGTGTTTGTTTATCTAGGATCTTTCACTTTTGGTTGACTCACATTTTTTTACGTTACTCTCGAGAAATACGTCGCGTCGTACATGCAGTCTGCGGTGTATTTTGCCGATTTGTGTAATATTTATATCAATGTCGCTTCCATAATATGTGAAGGAATGGGAGGGAATACAATTGTTGTACGAGTATATGACGAAAATTAATTAAAAAGTAGTCTAGCGGTAAGACGCGTGAACTCACGATCGATGAGACCCGTGTTCGAACCTCGCTGATTCTGACTGGTCGCTCAGTGCCTATAGGCACTATTAAAGAGTAGTAGGCAGACTGATGATGGTTATTTGTCCAGTCTACGTCCTGGGTAGTGCCACCACTTTCGAATGTAACACCCGTGAAATGACCTCGTCGCGTTTCGGGAATACTTTGAAAGTAGCCAGGTATAACGAGAGGAGTGTGCACCGTCAATCTAGATAGTGCACGCTCGTCTCCTCAAACCGGCATAGTGGTGGCGACTGCTGCCCACACAGATTTTGTATCCATTCGTGGACCGCATTCTAGCTTCACATCAGGCGGAGTGTTTTCACATGCCGAGCTACAATAAAAAAAAATCAATCATTATTATTCGTATAAAAAGCTATTTTATAATTCATGACGAAATAGGGAGTTTAAACAATAATAACAATAATTTAGATAAAAGTTTGCCCGTCGGTGTATGTAAAATTCGCGTGTTAGATTCTAAACGCTTTTGAGTGTGTATAATAACATCATAAAGTGTCAGTGTAACAGCGTTTCACATCCTCCGGCGTATCTCTGACGATAATATTTTTCTTTCCCACAATCATGTGAAGTTAGGGCTTATTCACACCGTGATATGACTTGCGGCTTCATTTTAAGGCGAAATATAGGTTTTTTGTTTCTTCTTAGACATATAGTAATCTAGAAGTGCACTCGTAGTGTAAGGTTTTTTAATGTTTACGTTAACTACAGTAATGTTTGAATATTATGACATACTGTTAGGCCAGTTATCTACTGTGGTATTTCTTCAAAGAAGTGCAAAATTTATGCATTCAAATTAATGTATAATATGCCTATTGCACCTACGTTCTGCATTGGCTCAACATTGTATTTATGTATTGTTTGAGCTGCGTTTTAATTTATATAAAAATGCAGAGTTTATTCTATGAAAACGCGGATTTAATTCATCGTTACCACTTAAGCGTAATTAATAATGTCTTGTAAGTTAAAAATAGATTAAAATAATTATATCGTAGGTAATGTGTGCGAGGTTCGTAAGGGTTCGTTTCCGGAAGTTGCGGCTCCCAGTTAACTGCCCCCGGCGCGGCGCGGGCGTCTCAGAGAAAAGATGCCATGGGAGGGTGTAATGGTTGGCTATAAATAATATTAATTTCATGAAACGGTCAACATCAATAGCGTGTTTATTGAATAGAATACTTTAATGTAGGTAGCGCCCTTCTTTAATAACGATTTATGTTCCACCGCCGATAAAAAAATAATATTATTAAGTTAAAAAAAAAGATGTTTTTTGAATATCTATTTACAGACAGATTGTTGGGTAAATATGGAAGTCAGAACATCTTTATTCGTAGTCCTATTAATAGAGACATTCTTTTTTTATTCAGATCTAATAATAAAATGTCTGGAATTGACTGGGTATATTTTTTATGAGAGCAACATTCTTGGAACTTCAATTTATGCTATATTTACAAAATAATACGTATCGATGGCAAGGCAATAAAGGTCTTAAATGAGTAGTACGTGTATATGATAAGTTTTCTCATTCATATTATAATTATTGCATTAACCAATCACATGTAATCGAGCTCGGTTTCGTAACATCGGCTGCCAAAACTACACAGAAACGTGAGGGTAACCGCGTCAGCATCAAATACGGGTGCGTCGCGACCATAAATCTTCTCTTGATAAATTAGGCAATTCATAAGATAGGGCGCGCATCGCACCCCATCGTCCCGGCCCAGCCACATCCAGAGGGAGTACGCGCGACGTGTTGTAGGCTTGCTGCTTTACATGTTTACACGGGCCTTGTCATTACTTCGAGAGCACTTTGAAATATTATCTTTATGTCATAAAAAGTGGTCCTGTGGTAATACCACATTCAAGATCAACTTAGAAGTAGCCGTGTATAACGAGAGGAGTGTCAGTGCATGTTGCACATTCGTCTCCTAAAGCCGGCACAGCGGAGTTGACTGCTGCATGCAAACATTTCTTTGTGGTAGATTTGTTCGATATAATATTCTAAATAATGTTTTGAGTCAGCTCCTGTTGTGTAACAATGTCTTGCGCCCGTTGTTTTAATAGGCGATGAATTAAATATTGAACATGTGTAGGTTGTGTGGGTATAACAAACACTAAATAAACAAGTATTATGACATGATATCGTGTTTTATATAAATTGGTACACACGATTATAACGCCGCACCAGCCGGTTTGTCTAGGCCTCTGCGGAAGAAGCCATTTAAATTTAACTAGGTTGGGGGATATAACACCCTCCGCCATAATAATATTTGTTTACACATAATATGGTGTCGCGGAAGTAATTTATAGGCTTATTTTGTTATTTATGCTTTGTACGCGTAACCTTTTTTTTTACGAGAAAAACCACCTGATTGAAAATTGTTATTTGTATTAGAGCGACGTCCGCCCCTCGTTTTTGGATCCTTTGCTAAACTGTCAAACCTACCCACGTTCAAATTTTATTAATAAAAATATTGTTTTTATATTTATTTAAAAATATAATGCTATTTTTATAAAATGTGTGTCAGTGACATCTTACATTGATGACGTCAGATTTGTTTTTACAGGGTTAAATTACTGAAGTTTAGTATAGTTGTCATCGAGAATATGTCACGCTTAATGTTAAGAGGACTGTGCAAAAAAACCAAAACAATGACCACTGTCTCACGTAGAAGCCCTCCTCCCTCGTGTGTGAACTTATTGATGATTACAACCGGCACGTTAATGTTCTCTTTGCTCGTCCGTAGTACTAATATTGAAGACTATTAATTTAAACAATAGGCAGACATTAATTTCATATACGATTCATTTATTACGTGACTACTACTGTCTACATTACAAATCACATTGCATTAACTACACTCCCCTCATGCCGTTGTCGATTCTTTTCTTTCAATCATACTAATCTATTGTTTTAAGTTTTTTAATTCAATTAATCATTTCTTTAAATAGGTATTTAATGGTTTTGTTACTCTTGAATGCGTTCCGCGGTCCGGTTGCGCCCGCACGGTTTGATCGCCGCATTGTATGACAAATCCCTTACTACTTACTACTATAATCTGAAATTAAATTGGTGATCAAAATTTGTAAACAAAGAAATGTCATAGACAAAGTGACATTTCAGGAATTACTTGAATCTGACTAAGAAAAATTCAGCAATTCAAATGTTTATACGTTCTGCATTATTTATTGTCAGTACCAAAAAAGAAATTGCACGATTTTATTTCAAACAGTAATATTTTATTTTTGTAAGGCATTTTACGCCGTTTTAAAACTACAAGTAGTATTTTATTTTACGTATTTAAGATGTGCGTAAAATTTTAACACGATGTTATTACAAGTGGGGTTATTGTTTTGAATTACCAACATCTTTGTTTACATTTTTGATCTCGAATTCCATTTCAGTGTATAAGCTGCTTCTTAACTAATATCTATAAATTTATTGGTTTCAGGTAAGAACGAATTTAGCACACAACATAGTTCAAGACATATAGGTAATGTAAGCAGATGCTAAATTAAAATTCAGTGCGGGGTGCTAGGTATGTTATTTTGGTCAACTCAAATGCTCGATGGCTTTTGATCTATGATGACGAGTCTACTCTTTATACTCGATTGTCGAACTCGACACGAAAATAAATCCATAAAAATTATTAACCCACTTGTTCCTGAAACAACTTTTGTCTTCAGAATTCAATGATTTTTGGATATTGGTGTCCACTATGGGTCTAGTTAACGGGAAAAATAAAAAGAAAATTCCCCGCTTTTCAGGAAATTGGGAAAATGGTGTTCTTTTAAAAGGACGCTAGTATTATGTACTACTACGACGATTAGAGTTGAAATACAATTAGATTATAGATTTAACTGAATTTATTTCGAATTGTGGAACTTTTTAAAGCAAAACTTGGGATGCAAAGCAACATTTATATTTTAGACAGTAAAAAATGGCTTTTTTTGACATTCAGAGCACCGAATTTGATTATTTGTATGCCTCATATGCGCCAAATCGCAGATCATCTGGAGCCATGGGTTACTTTACTCTGAATTATTCTTATATGTTGCTAGAAGAGTTATTGCCACACTTATGCGGAAATAAAAAACATTATATTGACTACCAATATTCTTGACTGATTAAGATGTGTGCTTCGACGCAGCAGTAACAATGCTCTTATCATGCCACTTGCTTGTTAGCATGCACTTTTCTGCTTCCAAAATTTGTTGCTTCTACCTAAAACTTACACCCCTATCCTTATGGATTATCATGTGACAAAATGTTAACACGGATGACCACCATATCATCACCATGGTTTCGTACCATTGCTTCATCAATGCTATAATGCTCTTGAAGCGTGATTGAATAAGTCGAATGAAACGTGTCTGTGTTTTGATCATCATATGTCGTATGATGATCGTATGATCATTGTCTTCATCACTACAATGTTCTCATCGGAAAACGACCTCTAAAAAGGCTCGTAAATTTCCAAAATCTATGTAAATTTTGTAAATTTACTTGGTTTTCATCACCTCAATTCTCATCGGTGACATCAACATTGTAGTTTTCAGGAGGTAAAATAATGATTGGATAGGATATTTCCTCATCCTCGTCATCTTCTAACTCTTCAAAGGTTTCATTTATTGATAAAAGCTAAGAATTATTCTAGTTCTGCACCCCAAGAATGTGCAACATGATGGTGGCACATTTTACTATTGGTCGTTTAAAAGGACGGCAATTAAAATCGTGTAAATTATATAAATATAATGACATTCAAACAATGCAATCTCTTGTATTTGATAATAGACGAATCATATTACTTAGTTATGCAGTTATTTAAAAAATAAAACGTAATTGTAACATTAAATCCATGCCTTAGATTTTGCAAAATAAAAAGGGTGTTTTTAAAAATTAATAAAAAATATAACGCAACTTAAATCACGCACAATGAGTTACGTATCTTTTCCGTGGACTTGTAAAGTATCTAAAGAATATAAATAATTTTTTCATAGGCACACACATTGATTACAATAATTTTATTTGTCCGGTGTCCTTTTAAAAGGACGATAGCAACAAGTGGGTTAAGTATACGATTCATTTATTATCGAATTAAATTATCAATACAACACTACGAATTTATATATCTGTCGAATTTACGTGATTTAGATTATTCATGTTATTTTTAATATCGAGTTTGAACATTGTATATTTCGCTAGATATTTTCAATTCGACGACGCGACGGGGCGGTCAAGGAACTATTACATCGGCCACCATTATCTTGGCCTGGAGATTGATGCGCCAATATCGTGATTTACACACATAAGATGGAGGAACCGACCCAGTGTTTTAACGAAATTATATACCCTTTAATATATCGTAACAGCTCCATATCTCGTATATATAGAGTAACTAATTCTTACCGGATTGATCTTATCTACAATTTAATTAATCGAGAACGGTAGGGTAGGCTGATGATGATTAGTCCAGTCCACGGTGGACTGGGTAGTACCAACGCTTTCAAGTCGCTCGTGAAGTGACCTAGTCGCGTTTTAGTGTCAGTTTGGAAGTAACCTCATATTATGAGAGAAATGTGCCCTGTCGGTGATTTAAAGTGCCATATCAGAGGCGACTGCCGTCTGCAGCTTCACATCAAGCGGAGTACGGTCACATGGCTTTAAAGAAAATTTTATATGCCGCAGTTAATCTGCTGCTGCTAACATCGAGAATAAAAACACTTATTTTGTGGAACACGAGCATTAATTACCGCGTACTTTCGGGAGACAGTTATTTGGTTGGTTGCATAAAAATTAAGCTGCGTCCTGTTTTTATTTTTGTTCCGTATTTTTTTTTATATATTATTGTTTTGTTTGCTCACAATAATGGCGGATGTCAGTCCCACTGAAGCTTAAACACAGTAATTGCAACAATACAAAGATACAATTTTTTTTTCTGCATTTTTACCTAATTATTTTATTAATTATTATTTAAAATTAATTTAAAGTAAACCAAAAGCTTTAGTTGTACAAAAATTATGTGAGTGTTTAGTCCCTAATTTAAGATTAGATTAAGATTTTTTAAAAAAAGGTGTAGGGTTCTAGATTTTACGTAAAAATATACAACCAATAGTAAAGCAGTCATAGAAAATTATAAAGCTCGATTTAAAATGCGGTTAGTTTTTTTTTTATATAGACACATAACTCTGGAAATACGTTGAAAGCAATTTCTTATATGCGTAGAGATTATCATCGAACACGTACGTGCATTCCCCGTACGAAAGAAATTGATGAGCCAATATCGTAATGCGAGCGATGCATGGTGTGTCATGTTGTTTATATATTATGTAGTCGCTCGGGGTTCTTTACTATCGCACACCCTGATCTATGTGATGGATACGTTCGTTTCCAATTGTATCGCGCGTATCGTATTACCATTTACATGACGAAAAAGTCCACATTATAACGTAAACTTAGCAATTTAGGATGTTTTTATTTATTATATTTTTACAATTTATACTATAGGAAATCTTGTGCCTCTTAAAGCCCAGGTTGCTAGGTAGGTTATATTTGAAACATATTTTTTTGGCTATGGCTCCTACCGGATGATTTTACTAAGACAAACTCGAGCGGTCGTGGTAAGATCGACTCCCGATCAAGAGAGAGAACCTGCGCTCGAGTCTCACTAGGTTTTCTCTGGAACTAATGTGATATACCAATACTTTGGTCACTCAGGGTCTGAAATAAAGGCATTTAAAAAGTCGTAGGATGGTTATTAGCACAGTCTACTGCCCTGGGTTAGTACTGCCACTTTCAAATGTACACTCATGAAGTGACCTAGCCTCGTTTCTTGATGAACTTGACTAGTCAATGGATTCGTCTTCTCATGCAGTCATTTCTTTGTGGTAACTCTTTACGCATATCAACGTGCTGAGATACTATAAAATATAATTGCAGTTAAATTTAAATTTCATAATTTAAATATAAATTGAATGTGAGACTTAACGAGATCGCCGGTGTATAATAAATTAGTACGAACGATGCAGCGAAGAAGCATTATTGTAATAGAGGTGCGCGCGAACGGCAGGCGCCGAAACGCTCCAGTTGCGTCCGCGCTACAGGCACATCCTCGCCCACTTGTCTCTAGATAGTGTGCGAATCTCTATTCTACTACTTGCCATTACATCAATGTATTTTTCTTCGTGATGTACTGTAGTTTTGTTCAATTTTATTATTATTATTAAATATTTCTTAATTCTATATTATTTTATATCTTTATTTTCGTATTGAAAGTTGATAATTTCCTACGAAATTTACTACGTTAAGTAAATCTATACAGCTTTGCCGTCACTATCTTTGTTATTACATGATTTAACAAAATGTACATATGAACCGTCGTCGCTTTATGCAAAATGAATGCCCGATTGACATCTAGTTCCCTCTTAGTGCCGATGATACTTATGTGAAGAACGTAAATGTCTGTCGGAGAGTGTGACAATTAGGTAACTGCTCGCCCCGCCGCGGTCCGAGCTTCGTTATAGAGTTCGCATACAATTGACACAGTTGCCGGCTTCAGACAATCTAAGCGTTCCGACTTCATCCCTCAGATTCCTTCACAACTCGTAGGATGTACTGCGCATAATAATCGATGAAGAACCGTGTATCCCATTTATTACGAACTGAAGTTTGAATTGAAATCTCTTCGCGATTGAATTTCACTTCGTAAAATATTTCATAGCTTAACGAAGGTTTTGTAAAATGGAAATTAAGATAGGGAAAAGGAATTCGTTCCTGAAAGAGTTAATATTTATTTTGGCGAAAACAATCAGGTAAAAGTACGAGACGGTCTCAAAGTCATTCAGACGGGCTTCGTGAGGCGGTCGCGGGGGGTCGAGCATAGGTCGGCTACCGACCTTGCCGTGCCATATTTTGAGAGCGTTATTTCTGCCGGGCCGCATCGATCCAAAGCGAAACTGGAACGGCGAGCTTGGCACATGCGAGAGATGCACACACCGAGACAGTGCCAGCCGCTTCGAGCCAGGAGTTGCGATATCGACACCAATATCATTACAGTGTCTAACCATAATCATATTGCGAAAGTATTACTTCCTATTCTAGATAATAATAATAATAATATAGAATCTATCTATTTTAGATTAATCATTAAGTTTATTACGATTGTCGCTAGCAACAAATGAATATCTAATTCCTTAGCACATCACCTTACTTCCGTTTTAAATTCGATACCAGCAAAGCATATTCAGTATACGCAACTGCGTAATCGTAGTCCAAAGCCCAAGGTGACCGCGGCGGGCGTCGACATTCAGACGCCTTTATCGAGAGAGGAGGCGACCGCGAACGTCGCGACGCGTGTCTATCTACGTAGTAATATAGACGTATTATCAGCCGGTTGCTAGGCCAACTTTACTGTGTAATAACGGCGCTTCTCCAATTCGTCGGATGCGGGATGACTGATTTTTCGGGCTAATGTCGGCCGATGTTCGTCACAACCCTATATGATTTAGAGAGATTCATGTAATTCAACATTGTTTGTTTGAACTGTGGTGTATACCTCATCGATATTCCTATGATCATGCTGCGACTTAACAATAACAAAATTGTATATTTTAATCGGAGAGATGTGTGGGTAATGTTTCGCATGATTTTCTAATAGTCTTTAGTATAACAATCGGGCTTATGTAGCTTTTGAGTTGCCGGGCGGGAACATGAATAATCTCGTCATTGCTAATTATGAGAATTGTTATCTTAATTAAGAATTATCTTCCCTTATCGTGTAAGTTTGCTTTATTTCAGACTTGTCCCTCTGTTCTTAACAAAAACGATAATTAAAATATTCGAATTCTATTTATACGGCATGTAATGAAATGTTCTTTTACTAAAAAGTCTGAAGTCAGTTTATTGTGGTTTTAATATGCTGATATCATTTGATCTATTTTATCCAGCGGCAGTCTAGAATGATCCGGCCACTCTCATCGGGGCCCCGTTGTCAACGTTGCCGCCGGCTACTGCTGAGGATAATAGAAATTATCCGCATTCTTGCATCTAACTTGCGCTAAATCGAATCTGCCAATGTTTATCTACAGGCTAGACGGACTTGAATAATGTAAATAAAATTACGGTTCATTGAGAAGTGTGAACTCGGAGCGGTCTTATAGTGACACAGAGGACGTCCATGTGCGTCGGCTACTGGAGAACTGCTCAATGGTCCCAGTCGCCGTCACTATGCCAACCTAACAAAGAAGGTACTCTTTCAAGTTCTACCTTTAAGGTTAAAGGAGTGGGAGGAACACGTGGGAGGGCAAAGCACTCCATTTATCAATATGAAAATATTTACCTAACTAGGTAAATATTTTTTATATACATCGCAATGATCTTACATTATTCAATATTATTATGTGCTCGCATGTACAATTCTTTCATCTTATCCGTGTCTATGCCTATTTTTATCTCTTACATTTGTAATGGCAGTTTATTTTCGCAACGATAAGATTAACACGAATTTAGTGTTAGATTAGTTGATGCGATAGCGTTACATAAACTAGGTACAACATTAGTTCTAATAAAAGTTTTGTTGTTGGCGTCCGAGGCAAACATTCTATTACAATGTGCTCAGACACGAAGTGGGCTATTTTGTCGACAGCGAAAGCCCTAAAGAAGTAATTATGGTATAAACAAATATTGATTTAGGGGGCCACTCACGATACCCCCACTACTGGAGTGAATTGGACATTATGTAAAAGTTTGTAGTTTTAATTAAATAGTGATGTTATCATCTTTAATTATCTGTTAAACATTTTCTTTAAAACTCAGAACTACGCTTTGGAAGCTCTCGACGCGATTATAATTATCAAATCTTTTGAAGTGTTTCTATAGAATTAAAGCGTGTATGTTTATGAACAGCTCGGGGAATGTCACATAGCGACAAAGAAGCGTCACTCATAAGCACAAACGCTTGTTTATATACATTTATTTACTCGTGCACGCTTTGATGGAGGTGAAAATGGCTCCTTCGTGGAGGCGTGCGAGTAGCGACGGCAACTCTCGCGAGGAATTCCTGCCGAGAACATTCTTTATCTGCCTAACACACGACGAACCGAGTTTAATATGTATACAATCTTTTTTATATGTACGAAATCGGTTTATCTATAAAACCTTATGTTTAATTGTGAATTTGTGAATTCCTATAACATGGGATCTTTCAAGCGCAGTGTGAAGAGGCATCTCATCAAGCCGGCATAGCGGACGCGACTGCTGTCTGCAGATCTCCTCTGACAGCAGTCGCCTCCGTTCATGGATCGCACTCTAGCTTAACATCAGGCGGAGTGCGGTCATATGACGTGCTAAAATAAAAAAAAAATAAAAAAAGTTAAACAAAGGACTATGGCCACTTTTGGGCCCACTTGATATCCAATAATTTGTTAACAAATAAATATTTTGAAATAATATCTTATTTTTTCATTAATTTATATCAATAGTTATTAGACAATGTTTACAAGAGATATCATGAATTATTAAAGCAGCAAGCATAAGGAATGTAGATTTATTTCCCAACATGAACTAAAAATCATCGGCGTACTCGTGGGCCCATTTCTCTTAGAGGAATGAGCGGCCGTGGTCTAGCGGTAAGACGCGTGAACTCACGATCGATGAGACCCGCGTTAGGTTAAGGTAAGGCACTATTAAAGATAGGTAGGCACTGTCAGTCTAGATGGTGCATACTCGTCTCTGCTTTAAGATGAATATTAATAATATCATTTTAGCATAGTTTATTGCATATATTAGTTCAACGTTGAAATGTGAAACGCGTGAATGATTTATGTACGGACCATTGAGGCATTACTTCCGCTTTTATAAACACCACAATAACCCTCTTATTGATACACGGCGAGGTGACAGCCTAATAATATACCTGCCATACGAACCCCTATTAACCCTTATAATCTGCCTGTTGATCGATGCATATAAATAGGTTATTTGAATGTTACCTACATTCGCAGACAGAACGCTGTTTATTGGTGAAATTAGTCGTTGTCATCGTAACTCGTAACTGACATTAATGCCCTCGTTGTCATTACACAATGAACACTCTCAAAATAACGATTTGAGCCATTTGCAACTTCCTTCGAGCTATCAAAACTTCCTCGGCGGGACATTAAGAAGACTACCCCAAACGACAACGGGAGACGGCAAAAATTAACACACAATTTTGTAAACAGTAAACACTTTCCACGTCGCCAATTTTAGTGACTACTTCTGCCGTACTCGCTTTAAGTGCTACTCACTTGTTTTGAGCCTTCGGAGTCCATTATACTCTCCACCTCAGGAATGCGAATCGCCTCAGCAACTCTGGGAAAAATCCTGTCAACGACCGAACGCTCGATATAGTTCAAACCCGTTATCCGAGTGATCGAGCTGGACCCGTGCCATATACACCGCGTCATCTAATTATCGTACCTATACAATAAACGTTCCAAACATTATTATTATTGTATTTAAAATAACAAACGATTGTCGAGTGAGGGATAATATTTATTTTTGCGAAGAAATATTTACAAATAGTTTACTTGCTCAATGAAAAAAAAAATCTTTTGTAGGTACGAGATGATATTTGAATTCATTTCTATCTGTTTGCATGAATGAATCCCACACATAGATGTCGTTTTTATTCTGTTATATTTTTAGTTGATAACATTGCTTCTTTTTTTGTTATTCAAGTTTAGTTTAATCTGCGTTTATATGAATGGATAATGTAGATATGAGTGGAATTTATTGGTGCAAACATTGTCATTTAGGAGTTATTAGAGATTGATATTGTATTTGCATTTGACACTGACGTTGTGTTGTTGGCTCTGGTGCAAATCGACACAGAAGCTGTTCAGTTGCGGTGTAGCCTCGTCACTCGTATTCCAAATAAGGGTAACTAACTATTTTCGTAGTATTAGATCTCAACGCGAATTTGCAAACAGGTAATCGTGTGTTGTCCAGCGTCAGCGGTGCACCGACCTGGTGTCTAAGCAACCGTGAAGACTAGATACTGTGGTGCCCGAGGGGAAGGGACGACTGTTGCCCTATTCGGTGCCCTGGCCGATACGCCTCGGCGACGATATCTGGTCGTCGCCGAGCTACGTCTGTAATTTAAATATCATAAAATACAATTGAAATTGTCACGCACGTTACTATTAGAATTGGATTTACGTGGTGTGTAATAGGTAGTTACGAATTTTATTGTTATATATACATATAATAAACGACTTAATAATTTACATTATTTCAAAGCAATTTAGTATTCCTATGTTATTTATTAAGCATCAATTTCCACTCATTTTCGTTTCGTGGAAAAGATTTTATCAGACAGTACCTAAGAGCTTGAATTTGGAACAGAAAATATGGGAACCAGGTGACACGTTTAGCGATATCTCTGTGAAAATTGCTCAGCAGCTGTTGTGACGCCAACGAGTCGGAGCGGCGGCAGCGTTGTGCTATTAATAAATAGTCGTGGTATTGTTACATATATTCTCTAAACTACATTTTTTTAAATAAATCCGTTTTGATTGTAATCTCAAGTTGTATAATCCTAAGCATGATTCGTCTCGAAACTGTGTCCTGGTATATTCATCATACATTGGTTCGTTATCGTTTGACGCAGTAGGCAATAGATCGGGAGTGTAGGCGATGCCGATGGTGGCGTGCCGTATCGCCGGAGCCGCCATCCGCAGAGATGACTATGTTCGCTCTCATTCATTAGAGGGGCGGCCGCGGGCTAGAGGAGGGAGCGAAGACGTCGCGCGCCGCCCGACGCCCGACCGTATCGATTTTGCTGTAGCGCTCCCTCACCCCGCTGCAGCATCCGACCTCGAGTGCTCTCCTCTCGCGCCTACTGCCCCTTCGGCCGAACGTCCGCCTTAATACCATACCGCCACGACTCAAATTCCAAACTCTAACTTGACATGTGTTACGCCAAAATCACTCTCTAATAGACTCTCCGGTGAAAATCACTCGGTCGAGATTCCATCGTCGACCGACACTAGTCCGAGGCTCGAAAAAATAGGCTTTTTGTTACAATTAAAATGGTAAATCAAACCAATTTCAGTAATTGCGAGGCCAAAGTTTAAAGTGGAACTGTGCTTTTATCGTATGCTCTTGCGATATCTATTATTTTTAATAGAATATATGAAATTAGTTGCCGAGTAGACCATCTTTTTTATATAATAAAATAATTAATGTTGTAAGAATTTTTAAAAAGAATTATACATTTTTCAATGTCGCCATCCCAATCTTCATTACAGTTTAATATTGTGATATTATTGTCAGATAATACTCTGTTGGCAAGTCGCGGATGTAAGTAGGTATTTCGCTGTTGCCATGCTCCGCCATTACGTATTAACATCGATACAGTACGCTATTTATTGTACTTTATTTATGAATAATAAATTCGGCTCGAAGGATAAAGCAAGCTCGTGAAAATATTTGATCCTTCCATTTGGAATATTCTCATCATTATTGTATGGTGTCATACGATACCATGAAAAATAACGTTATATCTTTGATGATATTTCGAAATTTTAATTTATTTTTATATTGTTATAACCTGAAATAACGAAAAAAGCTACCGATATTAAATAACGTTACCCCGTCATCAAAAAGTAAAGAAAAAGATGGAAAATAGATAACGTTATTTAAATTTAACGGTATATATTTTCTTCTCAGTTAAGCATCCATAAAAATTAGTAGAAACCTAATTGTTAAAAACACTGATTCTTCATAATTACTTCGGTCATCTCAAGTTGTTGGATTTTTTTTTTCATCCGATTTTTATTTAGGGATTTTTAACCTAAAGGTTAACAATAATAAACTGATGGGTGTTGGTTAAAACGAGCATTATTTTCAATGTTTTTATTTCTACTATCTATTTGAATGAAGATTATTATGTTCAGTAGTTAAGACCACATAGTCAGTAATCTCACATTTAATATGTTTTATAACATGTGAAAAAATGGACAGGCTTGTCGATTTTTAATCTGTGCGGTTGAATGACCCGCGACCTATGAGATAACTTGCACTTTATTGGGGTAGGTCGGTGAATATTGTGCATTACCTTTTATTGCTTTATCGTCGGTGCCACTTCACTGGTCCGTGTTAAAGTAATTAAAAAATGGGTGGAAGTTTTCGCGAATATATTATATATTTTTTATGATTAAAGGAGAATGCCCATTTTTGAGCCCACTCGATACCTAATAGTTTGCCAACAAAACAATATTCTAAAATAATATCTTATTTTTTATTAATTCATTTTAATTATATCAACACATCATTTACCAATCAATACACAATATTTAATTGCATAAAAACAGATATGATCAATTATTTATTAAAGCATTTAAAATAATAATAATAACCTCAAATATTTCATCAGAAAACATGTAATTACTCAATAACCCGGGTGAAAAAATTAAAACTAATTGGTGATAAGGAAGTAAATTTATATTTATACAATATTAACTAAAAATTATCGAAAATCTCTTGAAAAAAATTGTGGGCCCATTTTTTTAGGCGAATGGGCATTCTCCTTTGCTTTGTCAAGTTAATTGTGTCTGTTTGTTAAAAGACAATGGCCATTTTTGGGCTCACTTTATATCTAATAGTTTGTTAGCTAAACAACATTCTAAAGTAATATATTTTTATATTTTAATTATATCAACACCATTTAACAGTCAATAGGCAATGTTTAATTACATAAAAAACAGATATCATTAATTTATTAAAACACTTAATGTAATAATAACCTTAAATATTGCACTAGAAAAAGTCTAATTACTAAACAACTTAGGTAAAAAAAACTGCTTGGTGATAAGGAATGTAGATTTATTTTTTCTACAGAATGAATTAAGAATAATTGACAAACTTGAAAAAAAATTGTGTTCCCATTTCTCTTAGGCTAATAGGCATTCTCCTTTTCACGTGTAAACAGTTGAACTGTTCATAAAATGTGGCAAGGAAATATATTGCATCCTGGAGAAAGAGCGTAGGCTCTCTTTTGTCAAAAAAATAAAGAAAAATAAAATAAAACTGAAGTGCGTGAAATAGGGGATAAGAGTTTGTGTGGGAAATCAAGTTGAGGATATGAAAATTTATATTTAGGCTTTTCGTAAGAAATAAAGAGCTATCTACACGTTTAATTGCATTTTTGTAAACGAAAATAAAGAACCTATGAACTAAACCAATTTTTACTGTGAGTTCGCTTGCAAATGATTCTGCCGATGCGATGTAGTCGCGGCTAAAAAGCAGCTTTAAAACCGCTTCATATTAGTGAACAGCTAATGAATTTAGCAGTGACGTCTTCGTGACCTGTGAACGCAGTGACCCGATGGCAGTAGGTCGCTGGACCGCGCTGCTTTGATGATGTTTGCTCATTTTTGTATGCTAATCCTCCACATAGCTCTAATGAACTTTAATTTTCGCAGTTTTTATGTACTCTTTATCTTTTTGACCGTAGTCATCATCATATTATATAAAGCTCGATTACCACTGACTCACTCACTGACTGACATATATTATGAAGCACTTGCCGGGGGGTTAGAGAGATGATTCTTTTTGGGGCGTGTAGAGGGCGTTCCCGCTACCCCAGGAAAACCTCGACTATGACCGGAAGTGGACTTTGGACCGGAAGCGATGCCGATATCTCGGAAACGGAACGAGATAAGGCACAAGTGCCGGAACAAAAGTCGTAGGGAATGCCCTCTAATATCGAAATCCATAATTTGTTTTTTAAAAAAAAATTTTTGGTTCAAATTACCCGTAAAATAACTTTTTCAGCGCCGCGAAGCGCGCCCAAAAAACTAGTTTAATAGTCTATAACTCGACAAGACCGGTGTTCAAATCTCGCTTAATTCTGACCGGTATCAATATGTCTATGATACGAGCACTAGCTTTGTAAAGTTCCCTCTGCCTATCCTTTGGGTTATTACTACAATACTAACATTATTATATGTTTTTCCGTAAACTCTTTCTCATTGTCTGAGTATTTTTAGGCATAAGTGTTCCTTTCTCTTCTATTTTGGAAAAAGTATTTTTGTCTACAAAATTGTTAAAACAACACTTTTCACATCAAATAAAAAATTGGATATGACCCGAGGTAAAAATAGTTTGTTTTGATGTGTTGTTATTTTTGTTGTCGTGTTTGTTTACGTAGATGTTAGTTTTTGTTTTGATATAGTACACTTTGGAAGGTTATTTTCTGATATACATTGATTAAAGACTATGTTTAGCTCGTTCTACATTCGGTGTGTTCAATCTGATTGATTGATGTGGACATAGGTAATTTTGGTTCTGATGTAGATGTGTTGATATTTCGTCTGTAAACCTACCTGACCTACGATAACGTCCGGGCGCCCGCCTAACTTACTGCCTCTGCGGCCGTTCTATCTGTGTCACCGCGCCATCGACCTGAACGCGTCCTTATGCAGTTATGTTCTACTATGGCTTGTTTGTTTAGGTAAAGAGGTACTATTAAATCGTCATCGGGGCGGACTGAAATACTTAAAATGTGTATAGCGTTTGCATTTCGCATCAGCGGCTGCATTGTATACAGTCGTGCGCTGCAGCCGCACTAATGACACGCGGAGTGCGGGGTCGCGCGTGTTGCAACGGCCTACGTACGCGGCTCGCATTGGGTAGGGTCAGTGACCTCGCCCGCCCACTATCCGGGTAAATATGCCGAATGCACACAGATGCGCGCGCCGCCCGCCCGCCACCCCCGTTGCACTCTGCACGCACCACCCCACTGACACCCTGCGACGTCTCTCTTAAAACTCCTAATTGATTGCTGAAATTTTCTCGCAATAACTGTCCTTTTACAGGAAACTTTCGCGGTGGAAGTTGGTCGTTAATTGATGCCACGCTCACGGCGAAGTGATAATTTGTAAACTCGTGTGAATAATGCCCTGTGACGATGTTCGTTTGCATATCGGCCCGAAAGTGTCGGCGCCGCTCCGACCGAGACAATCAAATTTAATTACCAACTTTTTTTCATAACCGCTTTGTATTTTCAGTTTGAATATCGGTTTTTTGCATTCTTTCTAGTTGGTATATCGTTTTAATAATGCAAATAGGTTTATTTAATCTACAATTAAATTTGCAAAATCAATTAACGGTGACAAAGCGTGTCGCGGATGATGCAAGCATTACAACATCAAATGCACTTGCCATGATATCATCATGACGTCACCACGCAATTAAGACAACATTACGCAACGCATACAGCTGTCAAAACCACACTGTTCATAATTATGCAACACACACATAAACATCAATATTATAATTTTTTGTTTATTTATTTTTAGAGGTCGCTCGTGTGTTTGTTTACAATGTGTAAGGCGAGATAAACATTCCGGTAAGAGTCTTAACAACAATGGCTCTAAACTACTCCAAAGCATTGCTTTTTATTGCTAGTGGTGTTTGTTGTGCGGAAAAACAATTTAAATACAGCTACAAACATATTATAAAAGGAGTGTTTATGGATTTTGCAGACTTGCAGACATTTTTCTGTGGTAGAAGTTATTTCTTCTCATGCTTAATTGCACTCTGGCTTAATATCATACGGAGTGTACAATACGGCGACTCATTAAGTAAAAAATCTAATTCGTTCGATCTCCGGTACACGAGAAACACCGCGACATAAGAAACTCTTCAGGGCTATTTGCGTCATGCAAAATTTACTTTGAATCGTATTCATTTGTTATGCCCTTCTCTGTTTAACTTACGTACGTATATGCTGACGTGCGTTATTATTATTATTTTTTATTGCAGCTCGGCATGTGACAACACTCCGCCTGATGTAAAGCTAGAGTGCGCTCCGTGAATGGAAACACAACTACTACTATAGAGAACCGCGATGCCGGCTTGAGGCGACGAGCATGTACCATCTAGATTGATGGTACTACTCTCAAATTTCAAACTTAAAGATCTACTTTCAAATTTATTGAATTTTTTTCCAATCTAATGTATTATCATAATATATATACGCGTGTTACAAAAACATTGTAATAAATAGTCTTGTGATATCTGTCACATTGTAACTAACTAAAAAGTGGTAGGCAGACTGATGATGGTTATTTGTCCAGTCTGTCGTCCTGGGGTAGTACCACCACTTTCGAATGTAACACCCGTGAAGTTACCTTGTCGCGTTTCGGGAATAGTTTGAAAGTAGCCAGGTATAGAGGAGTGTGCACTGTCAATCTAGATTCTAGATGGTACATGCTCGTCTCCTCAAGCCGGCATAGTGGAGGCGACTGCTGCCCGTGGAGACTTCTCTGTAGTAGCAGTTGTTTCCATTCATGGACCGCACTCTAGCTTTACATCAGGCGGAGTATTGTCATATGCCGAGCTACAATAATAATAAAAAAAGGTATTGCAATAGTCAAAGATTAATTTTTAACTTTCTTTCGTTCTTGTTTGTCCACATTGCCTGGCTTTAAGCTCGAATGAGGTCTATAATTGGAGACAAGTTGCGTAGCCAGCCATTTTGCTACATGGACGCCACTAAACTACTCCGGGACAGTAGACAGGGCTAATATGGATCACCAGTCCTAATCTTATTCTGTTCAATTCTGTTTAATACATGATTACATTATTAATTACAGTTTAATAGTCAGGGTTGTCGTGAAAGAAATTGTAAATAGTTTTTCAGTTATATTCGATTAAGATAACCAAATCGGTTTAATACGAATCTTCTATGTTTATATTATTATTTAACCGGTACCACGTGACAAGTCCCTATTGATTTAAAACAATACGATGCCCCCCACACGGTTTGTGTTTTCCCACCCGATGTAAAGCTTAACTTTTTTACAGTGTCCGCTGTAAACGCGATTCAATTTAAAAAAATAAAAACGTATCCGATTTAACACACTATGGAAATGCGCTCAATGTTTCTCCCGTTCGGAATTGATACGCGCTCTGCTTGTACCTATGCGAATAAATATAAATAGTACTGATTAACTGTATACCTTGACCACTGCATCTCTCAAGTTACATAGCTTTGCTTCCATAAAAGCATTCATTTGAAATAATTGGAATTGATATTGTTTCACTTTGTATTATTATATTATGATGTTAAAGTAAAGGACATCTGATAGTTTGTTAACAAAACAATATTCTGAAATAGTTTTCATCACAATTATTTTTAAAATAGCGGCCGTGGTCTAGCGGTAAGACGCGTAAACTCACGATCAATGAGACCCGTGTTCGAACCTCGCTTAAGACCGGTACCAATGTAACTTTGTTATATGCACTTTGGTCGCTCAGTGCATATAAGCACTATTAAAGAGTGGTAGGCAGACTGATGATGGTTATTTGTCCAGTCTGTCGTCCTGGGGCAGTACCACCACCTTCGAATGTAACACCCGTGAAGTGACCTTGTCGCGTTTAGGGGATAGTTTGAAAGTAGCCAGGTATAAGAGAGGAGTGTGCACTGTCAATCTAGATGGTACATGCTCGTCTCCTCAAGCCGGCATAGTGGAGGCGACTGCAGCCCGTAGAGATTTCTCTGTGGTAGCAGTTGCATCCATTCATGGACCGCACTCTAGCTTTACATCAGGCGGAGTGTTGTCACATGTCGAGCTACAATTAAAAAAAAAAGATTTAATAATTGAACTGTTCCTTCATTTATATCTTGGTAACGCTCCTATACTATTGATGTCTTTTGAGATGGTGTACGTAACCTATCCGGATCGGATTCACGAGCAATCACTTACGTTCACGCACTGATTTATGAGATTACACTTGTTGCACATAAAGAATAGACACGTTGCTGTACAACGATTTGTTTCGATTACGTAAAAGTAAACGACACTCTTTTGTTTTTAGATTCATTTAATAAATATATTTTACTCAAAGTTGACTTCGGTACTTGCAGAATTATTGCCGTTATTAGCCTATTAGTTAATCCTACTCCTGTTCCAGTATTACCTTTTTGAAGTGGTTCAAGAAGACCAGCTCGGTCGGGTACATCAAATCCTACATTACGAATTATTTCATTAGCAATGAGATGGATAATTCACGTTTAGGCGCCACGACGGAACGTCTAATAAAAATAAACTTGAATATTTAAAAAAGTTAAAAACAGTGAAGGCAACTGCTGCCCGCAGGTTTCTCTGTAGTAGCAGTTGTTTCCATTCATGGACCGCACTCTAGCTTTACATCAGGCGAAGTGTTGTCACATGCCGAGCTACATAAAAAAAATTAAAACAAACAAAAAGTAAAAAGTTATAATAATAAGAGGAATAAATATAAACTCTTAACAGGTCAACAATTTGATTTAAAATTCATTTACTCACGGTTTTTGTTAATAAAAAAAAAAAACTATACTTAATAAATCAGTCCACGTTTCCTGAGTGATTGCTCAGATGAAAATTAATTTTCATCTAGTAATCAAAGGTACATTGGATAGTCATATATGTTGTACAGTATTATTGCTTGATTAGTCGCAACAATGGCAGTCGAACATAATATATTAACATAGTAATAGTTTCCTTGTGTTGAGTGTACATTATATATTATAATTTGTATTCATCTCGGACGCCATAACTGTCGCGTAAATAGGGCATTAAATAATACGAAATGTCCAGTGTGCTGAGGAAGCGTAGGTCGTTGTTAAACATTTATTATTATTACCAGTCGCGGTTCCATTCAATGTACTCGCAATTATCTACGGAATTGTAGGAACAAGGCCCAACTAACACCCACACACGAGATCTCTCTCGGACTAGTTTACTTTCAGCCGGATAGAATATTTTATACACGGTTATTTTTGTAGCGGGATATTTTTACAACTCGCGCCCGTTTTCCTTCTTTTGATATTGATATCGGAATAATTTATGATCGTGATTTGGAAGATGTTCCTATGATTTATTGGCGAGTTGTATTTACCCGTCCGAGATTATGTAATTGCTCCTTCCGACAAATAGTGTAAACATTTATGTATAGGTCAAACACCTTCCTCTTTCCCGTGTCGTAATCAGTTAAGAAATTAGTGAGTGTAGATTCGGTCCCTAATTACATCATATACTTTAACCCGAAAATGACATGATGTAATTATCTCGAGATCGTGTCGACCGAGCGGCAGAGATCTTAGGCGAAGTCGAACGAGATTCCGTGACGATTTAACGGATCACATCTCGCTATCAGGTGAGCAACAAACAAAACGCTGAATAGAGTCGGGTTAAACATGCACGTTCGGGTGTACCGGTATAATTAAAGTTTAGGAGACGCTCACGTCGCCCGTTAACCTCGTTATCGGGTTGGAAGTGGGTGAGACGCGGACCGACGTCGGATGGGGGACGCGCTCGGAGGGAGGGAAAATCAATGACAGCCGCCGCGCGCCGTCTCTCCGCCCGCGCGACCACGTGCCCGCGGTCACTGCCCGCCGACATCAGCATCATCAGCCGGTCCAGCCACGAGGGTTGAGGGAGCAATAGGCGCATTATTAAACGTGAAATCATTATTACAAACTATTATCACAGTAAATTGCAATAAAAAAATATGTGCGTATTTTCACAATATTAATAGCAACCTAACGAAAATTCCCCTTTTGTACAATACAATACAATTGTCACTCCTTTCTGTGATAGATATAATTAACATAAAATAACAGATTTAATAGCAAGAATGAATCTCATTAAATAATGTTTTGAATAATTATTTCAATGTAAACATGTAACATAACATAGTTATTAAAACGGTACAGTATGAGCAGTGTCGGTCTCGCCAGTACAATATTGTACGTAATATGTAGGTCGGGCATCCAGCGTCATCGTTGCTCGGGAATTTGGGTTATCGTCGACGGAGACCGGAGAGTCCCGTCGATATGCGATACTTCCGTGGACACCTCGATACACATTACCTATGTCAATATTCGTGAGACATGTTCGAGTCAAATATGATAATCGATCTATTCTATATTTGTTCTGTTAGATAATTAATTATATAATATCTTAAATAAATTATTAAATAAATATGTTGTTTAAATTGTGTAGGTGTGTGTGATACAAAATGTCGATATTTGTTGAAATTAGAGTGGTAGCCAGTCTGCCGTCCTGGGGTAGTACTAACACTTTCGAATGTAACACCGGTGAAGTGACCGTGTCGCGTTTTGGGAGCAGTTTGAAAGTAACCAGGTATAGCGAGAGGAGAGTGTGCATTGTCAATCTAGATGGTGCACACTCGTCTCCTCTGGCTGGCCTAGCGGATGCGACTGTTGCCCGTAGAGATTTCTCTGTAGTAGCAGTTGCTTCCGTTAATAAACCGCACTCTAGCTTTACAACAGGCGGAGTGTTGTTATATGCCGAGTTACAATAATAAAAAAAAAATACGTGTTATTTTTCAATATAATATCACAAACATGACACAGGTTGGGAATCGGTACCATGGAAACAATTACTCCTGTTTTTACACATAACAACAGAGTTTATTTTCGGTTTATTGTGTAGCGACCTTTTTAGGCACGAAGGAGCACAGGGGACGCACGCCACGAAATTTGTAGGCGACAAACCACGGCTCCATGGTTCATGAGTTTATTTATTATACATATTAGGACACGGTCTTTAATTATTATTTTGATAATTACCAGAATAATCTTATTCTTACTGTTTATGTTGTTTTGTAAATAACATCTTTCAATTGTACGAAAACATTATTGCTGTGTTTTTATTGGTTTTCTAATAAAGAAAAGAGAATTTGTGAATTATCTAATGGTTACGTTTTTATTTTCAAATTGTGACATTGTATTGAGCAAAACTGTCCTTGTTTTCAGGTATACTATGCAAAGAAGAAGCGAAGAGCGCAACAATTAGTCGGCGAAGACGGCTCACATAAGAAAGAACGTAAGCTGTATAATGACGGCTACGATGATGATAATCATGATTATATTATCAAACGGGGGGAGAAATTCCTCGACCGATACGAGATCTCATCCCCTATAGGAAGAGGCTCCTTTGGACAGGTAATATTTTTGTATGCTCATAACAATTTGCTTTATCAAAAGGTTTGTGTGTGTGCTGTTGTCTCTGCCTATCTCTGTGGGAATAGACAATGATGATGATGAAAAAATATATTTAACATTTGCCGCGTAATCCAACTTGAGTGGCATTAAAATTGAGAAATAATAATGCATACGGTTTTTTTTCTGTTTATTTTAAAAAATATAATATTGATATTTAATCCAAGCAATTGAAGGGTCTTGTTTATTTTATGAATTGTTTCGTAATGTTCGTAATTATCATTATATTTTTTTTTATATGGCCAAAACACCTTCGTAATTATTTAAATAATTCTGTTTTGAATTATTTTCCTAAACTTGTGTTTCTTTGAGTGTTAATGTGTAATAATGGTGGATTATTAACCATTAAGTGTTCGTGAATAAATCCTAATTTTGACAACGATGATGTATTATCAGCCCTGGGCGGCAATTTTAGAGGGCGGCAAATTCAAACTAATACTCAACTCATCATTAAAGCAACTTTGACCACAGAAACGTCTAGTACTTGAAGCACATAAATTATTTTTTGCGGGGCGCATAAGCATAGGGCGGGGGCGGCATTTTTCAATTTTTGCCCCGTCTCGAATAAAATCAAGATCCGGGGCTGTGTATTATGTTACCGAGTGCTCTACGTAACAATGTATGAGAATAATTGAATGTCATAGAAAGCGAAAGGTGTGTTTGTTAATATCGAAAATAAATTTGAGTTCGAGTGAGTAGTCGGCGTGTCTGCGTTCACATAGACACGTGTTGTTTACGCAAAGCTCAACTATTTCAAGGTTGCATTCAAAGCGCTACACAAAGGGATGATTACGCTCATTAACCGAGTGATTGGAACTACGAGTAGGATTGAGTAGTGTCGTTCAACTTTCAACTATGATTATCTTCTTTCATCGAAACTTGAGGGTTTTTGTTATTTCGCTGTTTGAAAGAGTTAACTGTAGCTGTTTTATACACAAACTGTGTGCTTTTCTAGTAGGCTGGTAATTTATTTTGTGTCATTTGAAGGTAACTAGTTTTCATGAGAGTAATAATATCGACTTTTGGCATCATCAAAGACCGTTTGAAGCAGAGCGATGCGGTACGGATATGAAACGCTTATTACAAAAGGCCACCCAATCCGCTCCTCTTCAGTGGACACATAAAACACGACATATTTAACGAAATTGATGTTTTTTTTTAAATATTGAACTTTTTTTCTCTTGTCGCGCCGCGCGTTTACGGTACATTATACTCGTAGACATGCTGGTTAATGTTTAATACATTTGTGTTGATGTAATAATAATATCGGAATACGTAAATCATTTTATACGCGTACATAAATAAACACGTGACGAGTCGTGTTTTGTTTACAATTTGCAAATGCAATGAATGAATGACCTTCTGTAAGTTTGATGTTGAAACGATATTATTGTTACGATTTTGGTGCGTGTTTATTTTTGTTTCTTATTGTTTGTTGTTTGGCCCTTTTGGCACTGATATTGAACTTTTCTAGTGCATTGTTATTTTAAATTTATCTTTGTCATATCTTTAGGTATACTTTCATGAAATTATTCTATTCTAAAATTTAATGTTTTTCAATGGTGGAACATTTTGTTTCTTTCAGAGTTTATAGGTGATTTATTTATTTAATTATTTACATGTCACAGCAAATGTGACGGCCCGTTTAGGGCATGGTAAAATTAACATTAGAATCTTATTAATAAAATTCCATAAACGAAATTATAATTATAACAATAATAAAGTCATAAATAAAAAGTTAAATTATAATAAGAAAAAATGGGGTTAATTTTAGTAAATTGGTAAAATATTTTCGCATGATGATGCAATTTACCAATTTTTTTTTTCTTGTATTATTTCAGGTTGTGAAAGCATTCGACCACGAGGAGCAATGTCAAGTAGCTATTAAGATAATTAAGAATAAGAAACCTTTCCTAAGCCAGGCACAAATAGAAGTGAAGTTACTAGAAATGATGAACAAAGCGGACGCAGAAAATAAGTATTATATAGGTTGGTATTTAGATCTTTTACTCTGGTAAGATGTCTGCCGTCCTGGAGTAGGAACCAACACTCGTGAAGTGACCGTGTCGCGTTTCGGGAACAGTATGAAAGTAGCCAGATATAACAAGTGGAGTGTTAATCAAGACGGTGCATATTCGCCTCCGCAAGCCGGCATAGCGGAGTGTTGTCATATGCCGAGCTAAAATAAGATTTAAAAAAAAACTTCTACTTATATAAAAATAATCCTTCATATAAAGGAGAATGCCCATTTTGGGCCCACTTGATAACTAATAATTTGGTAACAAAACAATATTCTAAAATAATATTTTATTTTTTTGTAAATTCATTTTAATTATATCAACACATCATTCACCAGTCAATGGACAAAGTTTAATTACATAGAAAACAGGCAGAAAATGATAATAACCTCAAATATTGCATCAGAAATCATATAATTACTCAATAACCCGGGTGAAAAAATTAAAACTGATAGATAATAAGGAAGTAGATTTCTATAAAATGTTAATAAATAATAAAATAATAAAAAAAACATCGACAAACTCGAGAAAAAAATTGTGGGCCCATTTTTCTTAAGCGAATGGGCATTCTCCTTTTTTGTGTTTTCTTATTCTAATATTATGTTAATTGTTTTAATTTAAAGTTGTTGTTTTAATAGAATTTATTTTGTAATTTGCAGTAAAATTGAAGCGCCATTTTATGTGGCGGAACCACCTGTGCCTAGTGTTCGAATTGCTATCGTACAATCTGTACGATTTGCTACGAAACACGAATTTCAGGGGGGTGTCGCTCAATCTCACGAGGAAATTCGCGCAACAATTGTGTACGGCGCTACTCTTCCTCGGACAACCTGGTATGTATTATATTAATAGAAAATAAATCTATCGTCTCAGCTGTATCGGTAGGTACCTACAATGCGTTCGCATAAGTAAAGGTTATTATTGTATTCGGATATCGCTGATTTCTCTGTTTCAATTTTGGTCAATTGCTTATTTTGTTAGTAGTAAAAATAACTTTTATAATTGTTTTTTTATTTGTCGCGTTTTGGGAATAGTTTGAAAGTAGCCAGGTATAACGAGAGGAGTGTGCACTGTCAATCTAAGATGGTACATGCTCCTCTCCTCAAGCCGGCATAGTGGAGGCGGCTGCTACCCGCACAGGTTTCTCTGTAGTAGCAGTTGTTTCCATTCATGGACCGCACTCTAGCTTTACATCAGGCGGAGTGTTGTCACATGCCGCGCTACAATAAAAAAAAAATATATAGGTTAATAGGTTCACAGTGTACATACTATACGCTATGGGCCACAGTCTAGTTCAGTTACAGTTATTTTCCTGTTGTGTAGTTTATGCTGACTGTGGCCTGTTGTATTTACCGAATAAAATAAAATAAATTTAAATAAATTAGTACAGCGAAATAAAAAAAAAAAGTAATTTATTTATCAAAAAGATTTAATACTAAGTGAAAGGCTAGCCGATGCTTAAACTAGGAAGTAGCCTGTTACTCAAGTATAAATCTATGATCTGAGCTATATCGATACTTATGTCAACGTATAGAGGTTATTGTATTCGGGTTCGATTCCCGCATCGGGCTGTGTGCGTGCTGTGAGTTTTTTGTGCAGTTTCGATCAACTGTTTATTTGTTACTAGTAAAAAATTAATAACTTTTCTAACCAGTATGACGAAATATATTTAAAACTTCAATCCGTCCAATATTAAGTAGAGGCGTCTGTTGTCGGAGAAGAGGAATTGCAGACAGCAGTCGCGTCCGCTATGATGCCGGCTCGATGAGATGCCTCTTCTCGAATAATAATTATAATGTTAAAACGAAATTTCCCTTACAGAATTAAATATAATACACTGTGATTTAAAGCCGGAGAATATTCTTCTGTGCAACCCGAAACGGTCGGCCATTAAGATAGTGGACTTCGGCAGCTCGTGTCAGTTAGGTCAAAGGGTGAGTTCTGTATTGTATTACGCCGTTAAATACACTGCGCAATTAAGACAACCCTATCGTTATTACTAAATTATGTTTAATGCGCCGTTGTTATTGTAGCTCGGCATATGACAACACTCCGCCTGATTTAAAGCTAGAGTGCGTTCCATGAACGGGGGCGACTGATGTCAGAGAAACTATGCCGAGGAAAGACGTGGCTGGGAAGCTTTACATCAGACGGAGAGTTGTCACATGCCGAGCTAGCTATAAAGAAAAAGAATTTCATCCCATGATAAACATGGTTGGTTTTCTGAATGGTCTTATCTGTAATTGCGCGTAATAATAATTTATCAGTAACATTCGAGTTTCATTCATTAATATTGGATGGCTAATTGTTGTGATAGCGGTGTGGGGGTCGCCTGTCTATCCGAAGGGTTATCGTGGGCCCATCCGTTTGTGTTTTCTAGGAACGTGTTCTGTTACGCAGTTATTTTTCTATGATTTTTTTTTATGAAATTCCGTACACATCTGGGCCCTCCGATTTTTTTTTTAATGTCAAAAGTTAAGTTTTTTTTTAAAACTGGTGTAGTGACTTAGTCGCGTTTAGAAATCAGTTTTAAAGTAGCCGGCAATAACGAGTGGAGTTTGCACTATCAATTTAGGCGGTTGCGAATTCGTCTCCCCAAGCCGGCATAGAGGACCTGACTGCTGTCTCACTGCGCGTGAAGGATCCCATGCTATAGAAAGGTGGAAAGACGTGGCTGTGATGCATTCGATCGCCCGCACGCTTCAAAGCGATGTGGGATAGGAGGGATTAGATCGTGGATTTCTACTGAACCTTCACTGTGGCAATATTTATGAAATAAAAGTAGTAATGTATTTTTTAATTTAAATTTCAGATATATCAATACATTCAGTCGCGGTTTTACCGGTCGCCCGAAGTGTTGCTCGGTATACCGTACGACTTGGCGATAGACATGTGGTCGTTGGGTTGTATACTAGTAGAGATGCATGCCGGTGAGCCATTGTTCAGTGGGGCCAATGAAGTCGATCAAATGAACAAAATTGTCGAAGTATTAGGAATGCCACCGGATCATTTATTAGATCAGGTAAATTAATTTGGTATATTTACTACCAGTTGCTAGCGTACGGAGCTTGCGTAGTGTGGAAGAGTGGGGGGACACTTTTAAAGACATGTGTTGCCTTTTGTATTGACAAAGGGGATTAAATTCATGAAGATAAATAGCGTCATTGCCCATCATTGCATTAAAACAGTATTTTGCTAATAGGACAATGCCCATTTTTAGGGCCACTTGATTTTATTTTTTTTATGCTTAATAGGCAAGCGTTTGACCACACCTTGCCTGGTGTTAAGCAGTGATGTGGTCTAAGGTGGAGCACGCCTGCCTATGAGGTACCTGTTCACCTTCAATTTGAAGAGACCTATGTTGTACGTGTCGGGAAACACAGACACCTATCTGATATCTAATAATTTGTTAACAAAACATTATTTAATACCTTAGTGCAGTGATTCTCAACCACTGTGCCGCGGCACTTTTGTGTGCCGCAAAATTCTAAAAGTGTGCCGCCAAATTTTAGATAATATCATTATGTTACTATTATTAAATAATATGATTTAAAGAAAAAAAAATGCATTACAAGTATTCTTATTGTTAACTTGTAATTAATCCCTTAATAAACGTACTGTTATTTTTGTAGTACATATTATTTTATTTCGCACATTTAAAATTATTACCATAAACTATTTTACGCAGTGTGTTATAGGTTTGTAAATAATTTTTAAACTTATCTTTTTCTTTGTGTGCCGCCAAATTTTTAAATCGTGAAAAGTGCGCCGCATTAAAAAAAAGGTTGAGAACCACTGCCTTAGTGTTTCATTAATTTATTTTAATTATGTCAACACATCGTTTACCAATCAATAGACAATGTTTAATTACATAAAAAACATATATCATCAATTACACAGGCCAACGATGAAAAAACTTTTTCAATAATTTTAGCTAATTTCTATGTAATTTGGTGTACTGATCTCGAATAAAAAATTAAAATGGTCGTATCACCCACCAATTTCTCACATTTCAATATTTAGTGAAAATAAATTTTACTAAACAAAATGTATGAAAAATATTTTTAACTATTTAAATATTATTAAGTTGGCAATATATGTTAATGTTGTAAGGTTGGCAATAAAATCAGATGTTTTTAGGTGGGTAGTTCAGTTTTTTTTTGCAGCTGTTTTTGTTCTTTCAGTAAATATAACCTCACATTGCAGTATTAAACCTATGTACGTTTTATTCACAAATAAAAATGGTTAGACGTGTTTGTATAAATTCTCCTAACGTTTTTTGTTATATATGTGATAATTTTGTAATTAAAAACATCAAAGAAACATTACTGACCTTATAAAAAAAGTTTACTTAGCATATTTTGGTGTACAAATCGGTAATTAAGACAAGTGTTGGGTTCCTCATAAAGTATGTTATGTTTGTGTCGAGGAACTTAGGAAACGGTATAAAAAAGAGAAAATAGCTTTTTAATTTGCTGTACCCATGATATGGAGAGAGCAAAAAATCATTTAAACGCTTGTTATTTTAGTAGAATTTCCACATTTATCAGAACCTAAACTGAAAGAAGTGATATTCGTTGGGCCTTTTATTCGAGGAATAAAAATGAAAAGGAGACTAGGATATCATTTAAAGAAGTTGTAACTCAGTTTTTGGATAATATGAAAGCTCCAAACTATAAACTTATCGTAGCTAACATGATAAAAAAAAGTTTAAAACTCTTGGTTGTCTGATGAGCCTTAAAGTCCACTTCTTGCACAACCATCTTGATTTTTTTCCTGAGAACTTAGGCGATGTTTGTGGAGAGTTTCATCAGGACATAAAAGAGATGGAGAAACGATACCAGGGACGATGGAATATCAAAATGATAGGTGATTACTGTTGGTCACTTCACAGAGAACAGCAAAACGCATCGCATCGGCGAAAAAGCTATTCAAGAAACTTTACAGAGAAAAGGGAGAGGAAATACAGAAAAATATAACATCTTATATTCATATTTTAGTAATTAAATATTATTGTAAAAGAAAATTGTAACGAAATAAAAAGAACTATAAATTTTTAATTGTTATAGATAAAATTTTCCCTCTTTTTTTAATATGTAATCGATGTCGTATTGTAAGCGAATGGTGGGTGATAAAAAAAAACTGCTATCAGATCCGGTTTCAGCATTCAAAAATACATAAGATTTAGGTAAATTTGTTTAAAAAGTTTTTACAAACATTATTTTCGTTGGCCTGTGTTATTAAAGGATTTATTATAATAATAATCTCAAATATTGCATCAGAAAAATTCTAATTACTCAATAACTCAGGTGAAAAAATTAAGACTGATTGGTAATTAGGAATATAGATTTATTTTTCTACAAAATGAACTAAAAATCATTGACAAATTCGAAAAAAAAATTATGGGCCATTTCTCTTAGGCGAATGGGCATTCTCCTTTAACACTTTCCTTTGGTTTGCAGTATGTTTTTTTTTTTTATTGTAGCTCGACATGTGACAACACTCCGCCTGATGTAAAGCCAGAGTGCGGTCCATGAATGGAAACAACTGCTACCACAGAGAAATCTCTACGGGCTGCAGTCGCCTCCACTATGCCGGCTCGAGGAGACGAGCATGTACCATCTAGATTGACAGTGCACACTCCTCTCTTATATCTGGCTACTTTCAAACTATCCCCGAAACGCGACAAGGTCACTTCACGGGTGTTACATTCGAAAGTGGTGGTACTGCCCCAGGACGACAGACTGGACAAATAACCATCATCAGTCTGCCTACCACTCTTTAATAGTGCCTATAGGCACTGAGCGACCAAAGTACATATAACAAAGTTACATTGGTACCGGTCTTTAGCGAGGTTCGAACACGGTTCTCATTGATCGTGAGTTCACGCGTCTTACCGCTAGACCACGGCCGAGATTCCTTGAATTATCTAATAATTTATTGTGTTTTCAGGCGCATAAAACGAGAAAATTCTTTGACAAGTTACCTGAATCAGAAGGTGGTGGTTATGCGTTAAAGAAAGTCAATGGAAAAGAAATAAGGTGTGTTTTACATTAAATAATCTACCTAAAGGACAAAGCCTATTTTTGGGCCCACTTGATGTTTAATGGTTCTTTAACAAAAAAAAAAGTAAAATAATATGTAATTTTTTCATTTATTTATTTCAATTTGATCAACACATCGTTTACTTACATCGATTGCACCAGAAAAGTCTAAGTAATTAGACCCGAGTAAAATAAAACTGATTGGTGATAGGGAATGTAAGTTTATTTTTCTACAAAATTAACTAATAAAAATCATCGACAAACTCAAGAAAAAAATTGTGGGCCCATTTTTCTTAGGCGAATAGCCATTCTCCTTTAAACTGAGAAATCAGTGCTTCTCAAACTGCATTAGAAAATATATTTTTCTTACACAAAATGAAATTATAATAAAGTTTTTGCTGCATTGTCTTTTTTTAACGATATAATATGTTTTGTGTTATTTGTTATGCAGACAGTACAGGCCGCCTGGTACACGCAGTTTAGACGATATTCTGGGGGTGGATAAAGGTGGACCCGCGTCGAGGAGACGAGGTGAATCGGGACATTCAATCGCAGATTATCTCAAATTTAAGGTAAATTATAGCTTATTTATAAAAACGTTTCAGACTTCTAAATAAAACACTAAAAGTAGAAAAAATTGTTACTTAAAATAAATTAAATAATTTTTACAAATTAATTAATTGTTTATATATTATCTAGCATAATTCTGAATTCGGCGCATGTATTTATAACATGTTTAATGATTAGAAATGTACCTAGGATACAAACAATGCGGAGTTTCATATTTGATTGGCACCGATTGCAGAAATATGCTAAATAATATATAAACAATTTATCGTCTTCCTCCTCTTGAAGCCGGTTAAAAAGGAGAACAGTGATTCTCAAACTTTATTTGCCCAGAGACCGAGTACCTACTGAGATACCTATTTTTCATCGTAATTTTGCATTTATTTGAATAATATAGACCTAGGGTCGGATAATATGGTCACTTTATACTAAAAAGGTGCCTGCTTGTACCATGGGCACTAAATTGTAATTAAGATACATTGGCACCGGTAGGAGATATGAGAGACTAGAACCGAAAGTAATGAAAAAAAAATAATTAAAAGTTACCGATATTAAACGAAGTTACTCAAAAAAAAAATTAATAAGATTTTTTGGTTATGGATTTCTGCTCAGTGACGCGCGATACCATTAAATAATTAAAAAAATAATAATATTAATCAAGACCGAATTTTTTTGAGTATCAATACCAGTTTTGGCGACCATCTTGAGACATCAGGTTATCTGTCTTGAATTATTTTCCTAAACTTGTGTTTCTTCGAGTGTTAATGTGTAATAATGGTGGATTATTGACCATTAAGTGTTAATGAACGTGCGTGAGTGTAGGCAAACAATTCAAAAGAAGAGAACCTGTGTTTTCATTTTCCCTCCAAAACTCCGTTGAAAGTTTCAGTAAAGATTCTACCACTGACTGTTTAGTGTGATGTATGAATGACTCGTGATGCACAATATTAACTTGATGCAAAAATATTTACCCTGTCACTGGCAAATTGTTATAATGCTACATAAAACAAAAATTTAATACCAAAATACCGTTTCGCGAGTCCGAATGTAAATATGGTAACATTATATTGTTATATTTCCAGGACTTAATTCTCCGTATGTTGGAATATGATCCGAAGCAACGAGTCACGCCTTATTACGCGTTGCAGCATAATTTCTTCAAGCGTACCGCGGACGAATCTACAAACACAGCTCAACCTACGCCGCATCATCAACATGGTATGTTACACGATTTCGCATCTAATTCACACTCGCATACGATTTATAATAGTTCGACTTAATTACTAGGTAATCTAATAACTAAGGGAAACTTTCTTTGTGGCGTATCGTCATAGAAGCGTATAATTTGATAGAAATATTACATACAAAATACAATGTTGGTACTGTTTTGTTATTTAATATCTCTACTGCACAGATAGTGCTTCACAGACAGTGATTGCAATTTTGGTGTAGGTATTCAGAAAATACCGTCAAAAGTAACGTTTTGTCACCTCTACGACGACAGGGTAATCTTTATTCAAGAGCGGTATCAGGGGAAAATAATTTAAAATATCGTTAATTAAAAAAATTTCTAGGCAGACTGATGTTGGTTATACTTGTTAGCCAAGTCTGCCTGGCGAACCTAGGCGAAGCATGGCAGCAGTTGTCTCCGTTCATGGACCGCACTCTATCTAGCTTAACATCAAGCGGAGTGTGATCATATAAAAAAATAAAACTCTGTATTTTGTATGTAATATCTCTGATGAAGTAACGTCCTCTTGAACATTTACGGCTTTATAATATCTTGTGTATTAAAATTGGTTAAATCAATTTGTTGTCGCGTTTCGGGAATAGTTTGAAAGTAGCCACAGGTATAACGAGAGGAGTGCGCGCTGTCAATCTAGATGGTACATGCTCGTCTCCTCAAGCCGGCATAGCCACAGGTTTCTCTGTAGTAGCAGTTGTTTCCATTCGTGGACCGCACTCTAGCTTTCCATCAGGCGGAGTGTTGTCACATGCCGAGTTACAATAATAATAAATAAATCGAATATATTCTTGTGATCGTTGTTGGGCTTATGTCGTGTTTTGCTAACATCAATTGGCTTGCATCATTCATTCATTGAGGTTTTTCTGTACATATGATTGGAGAAGTTTGTGCTGGTTTCATTTAAGTTTGTAGGTTAGCTCCATTGAGATATATACTAGAGGCGCAAACCTCATACAATTGACATGAAAAAGGCGTAGGCCGTTTCAAATGATTTGACAATGTCAATCTTGGTGTTGCCGTTGTAGTTGAAAATTTTCCCCACATTAAAATAAAACTTTTTAATTCTAGAGGCATTCATTTTTAGCTAAATAAAATAAAGTTTAATGTTTTCATTGTTAATTTTCATAAAATATTTCTTTTTTTTATATTATAATACGGGTTATGGGAAACGATGTTTTACTAGCATGTAAAAAATGTAAATAATACTAAATGTAAAATTCATTCCTAATTTTATTTGTTTTTTGGTTGTTTAAGGACAATATAGATGTTAAAAGGACATATTTACGTGTGAAACGTAATCCCGGTTTTTTTTGTTGTCCATTTGGGATCGAGAATTGCACGTTTTCACCACACATTTGCCCATTATGAGTTTAATATTTCTACGCGCCACTCGGTTTACGTCAAGTTATATACCAACTGACAGAAAACTTAATTATGACTGTGGGCAGATCTTCTCTCGCCTCACGTTGGGAGCGTTATTGCTTATCTAGTATATATCAATGGTTAGCTCGAGTCAATATCAAAGGATGCATTGTTATAAAAATAAAAGCTCGCACAAACTTGTACAATCAAAATAAAATTTAAATTCTATGGTACCTATGTTTCAATTTCTATATTATATGCAGTTTGTCTTCTTTGCGGAGTACCTATTCTCGAGTAGTTTGAAGATTTAATATTATAATCATTTGAAAACAGTCCTTTTTTGCTTTATTCATTTTTTTTAACTTTGTTTTTTTTCAAAAATACGTTCATGTTTTCATTCTCATGTAGGTAAATATAATAAATTAAATAAATTGTTTTAAGAGAAAAATAATAAATCTTTAAACTACGGCACGAAATTGTCCTATTTTAATTAACATTTATAAATATTTTAAATAAAAATCAAGCTAACAAATACATAACAAGGACCGGCATAGTGACGGTGGGATCGCTGCTCGAGGTCGACTATCCATGACGACATCTCAATTTATACGCTTGGATAGTAATCAATACGCCAGTACATACGATAAATTGTCTGTAATATTTCGTATACAGAATTGGTGTTTTTAATATTTTAGAAGTTTGTTATTATGTATATTGACCGTTCGATGACTGTGGTTTAAAAATCCTAGCTTTATATAGCTAAGAAAGACGAGTTTTTTTATTTTTAATACTTTAGATATAAAGATAAAAATGTGTTAAAGTTGGTTTTGTTTTGTCGGATAGACGCACCTGTCGACGTCCGATGACCTAGTGCGTCCGCTCGACCCCACTAGCCAGCCGCAACAAAATAGTGCCTAACTAACTAACGCGACTCAGGTCTGATCTTTCTTCCTAACCGAATGTCCTGAAATCCATTTGCACGGCTCATTATGCATCTAAGTTTTCTCTAACATTATACGACAAAGGACTATGCCCACTTGATATCTACTTTTTAATTTATTTCAATTATAACAACCGAGCGGCCGTGGTCTAGCGGTAAGACGAGTGAACTCACGATCGATGAGACCCATGTTCGAACCTCGCTAATTCTGACCGGTATCGATGTAACTTTGTTATATGTACTTTGTTCGCTCAGTGCCTATAGGCACTATTAAAGAGTGGTAGGCAGACTGATGATGGTTATTTGTCTAGTCTGCCGTCCTGGGGCAGTACCACCACTTTCGAATGTAACACCCGTGAAGTGACTTTGTCGCGTTTCGGGAATAGTTTGAAAGTAGCCGGGTATAGCGAGAGGAGTGTGCACTGTTAATTTAAGATGGTACATGCTCGTCTCCTCAAGCCGGCATAGTGGAGGCGACTGCTACCCATCTGCAATAAAAAAAACACATCGTTTACCAATCAATAGTCAATGTTTAATTACATAATAAAAACAGATACAATTAATTATTGCCTCAGAAAAATCAAATTATTCAATAACTCAGATGAAAAAATTAACTGATTGGCTGATTGATGATAATTTTTTACGAAATAATACAAAATAAAATATTTATTTATTTATTTTAAAACTTTATTGTTAAACATGAACAAAAGGCGAGCTTAATGCCGCAAGGCATTTTCTTCCAGCTAGCCTTCAGGAAGCAGAAAGGTTCTACCTTGGGTAGTAAATAATTAAAAAAAAAGTCTTATATATAACTTAGGAATACTATATACTATTCAGATACCTACACATACACATACACACAAATATCGTGTTAATAAAAGTCGAGTGTAATGTATTCTTAACTTAGGTGCATAATACTTTCCTTTGTAATGAACATGTTTTTCTGTCTAATCGTGCATGTACATCAAGTTAAACGTTACATTAATTGCATGGCTTTAATCGTCATTTACGTTTTATTTTATCATTTTATTTTTAAGACAATGGTTTTTTGTTTTTATATTTTATAGGTTTATAGAGTTAGTTATTGACGGTAATAGTTATTTTATTTGTTAATGTACGTTCAAATGCGTACAATTTTTCGGTTTTTGTAGGCGTGTGGTCAAGCTCAGACCAATTTCTTATATGTACTTTGGTACGAGCACTAACTTGGTACAGTAAAAATGATTACTGTCACATAAAATTATAATTCATTTTTAAGTTGGAATGTGTATTATTATTGTATGCAATTTTTTTTGATGACAACAATTAATGCTTATTGTATAGTCCCCTCGAATACTCCTTGTAGTTACTATGCGAGTCAACTAAGAATACGACCGGGCTTGCGGCTAACTTCACTTGACAGATGTCAAATAACTACAAATAAGTACTAGCAGCAAGGAAAAATTGGAATAAAACCCGTTTATTTTTTTATTTAGCAAATATAAATGTAATAGGCGCCCTCAATTCGTCATAATTCTATACGAGTGAGGGATTTTTAGTTTTTACTATACTTAATGTGTTTTTCAAAGCATTATGTTTATTTGTTTGTTTTTTTTTTTGTATACCTTACATATCACTAACGAAGTATGTACGAATTGCTGAACAAAATGACTCCTATTCTTTGTTGGCTCGTATTACTTATTTAAGTCGGTTTAATATAATGTATTCGTTGTTGTTGTGTTGCAGTGAGCGGCGCACGCGTGTGGGGCGTGGGCGGACTGGGCGGTGTGAGCGGGGTCAGCGGTATGAGCAGCATGGGCTCCATGGGCAGTATGGGCACTGGGCCCGAGCGCATGGAGGTGGAAGGCGCGCGGCGGTCGGACTCGCCCATGCTGGCGGGCGTGTGTCAATTGCAACACAGTCCCGTCGCCATACACTGATAATAAGACTGTGTGAACGCGGCCCTTTATTTACGCAATGCATATCAGAACGCAATATGGTAGAAGATAAATGTTGTACATAATTAGGGGATCGTGACGACCGTGGACGCTAGATAGGCTTTCAGTTATGCCCCGAGCTTCGTTATGTGTCGGCGAACGGTGTTTGAATACGACAGGTGGGCCGATATCGTTTCAACCGGCGAGTGATAACGTTTTCTTGTGAACGGACTTACTTATAATGTAACGGAACCCTCGCATTTTAGTGTTCTTTAGGTTTTCGTTTCCTCCACGAACGCACTGATGGTTTTTTTTTTATTAATTTGTAATATTTATGTGATTAGTACAATTTATACGATGACGCCACGACATAAGGCTACGTTTCGCTTGGGATGGCTGGCATCTTACTACGACTTAGTGAACTGACTTGAAATTGTAGTGAAACGATAATTATAGACGAAATTCTATGTAAATTATTACTTTTTTTTTTGTTACTATATTAGTGTAAATAATAATAATGATATCTTAATAAAATAGACTGGTTGAATTTGTATGAAAATATTTTTGTTCTTTGCTATTTCGCCTGTCTCTACTCATTTTGTGTACCGTTTATCTTTCGTATTGTAATAAAAGACTGTAAAACTATTATATATATTTACTATGCTTTTTATATGTGTACTAAACAAATATACATATGCCATTGTTATCATCGGGATAAAGTCACAAGCCAATTGATATTTGTCACTTGATCGAATCTACAATTTGACGTTTCGTCATCACATAGGTGACAATGAAACGTCAAATGTCATATATTTTGTTTTCGATTCGATCAAGTGACAGCTGACGTTTGGCTTTCGACTCCAGCCCATGGTTACGATATTTTAAATAGATTAGAAAATATGTTTTGGCTTAAATGATACTTTTTATAATTGTTTTACAAAAATCGGTCCACTTGGTTGGTTTATGACCGACATATATGAAGCTGTGTGCGTATCGACTGTTTTTTTTTTATTCCTTCCAAAGTCGGAAGTTTGTTTTGGTATAAATAGTGTTCCAGCAGAGACGGGTGAATGGTAAAGAAATGTATAAAAGACATATTTTGTATTACTGAATCACTGCCTTATCGTGCCGGAAATTAAGAAAAAAAAAATAGTTTAAAATCCAACGGGCTTATTCTATCTGTTTTATATTTATAATTTTTATTTATTTTTACTTTTTTTTTAAAACTATAATAGTAAGTAGCAAATTATTGATGTTACTAATAGAATAGGTCCGTGGATGCGACGCGTGCAATTATGTCCGTGATTTTTTTTTTTTTTTTTTACGAAGCTAAACGATCCTATTTAGGCTTCATAATGTTGTAAAAATAATAAGATATCTAATGTTTAATGGCATTTCTTTTCATTTTTGAAGCACCGTAATTTGTAGCCTATTGGACATTTTTACAATAATACATTGTTTTTCGCGCTGCGTGCTTATTTTTTAAACGATTGATTTACATTAACGTCAGAGAGGTGGATATTGATCAAGAACTATAAATATTTGCTATAGTCTATTCTGACTATGGTAAACTTCTCTCAAGCCGGCATAGTAGTGGCGACTGGAGCCACCGTGCGAGCGGTTCTCTAGTCGTCAATGTTCATGGACCTCCACTGTGTACCACCAGACCAGTCGAGGTCACATGTTGTGCCAACATAAAAAAAACTGAAAATCATTAGAGATGGGATAAAACTAGTCTTGAATGATATCGACTTATGTGTCGTATATTTTGAATTGTTGTAAATAATCGATTAAAACACAGCACTCGGCTATACAGAGCGTATTGAGTACAAATAAATAAATTTTAAAAATTCGGTTTTCTTTTCTTATGGAAAGATTTGTTTTTTTTTCTCTTACTTTTATATACATGTTTAAATGCAATTTAATGTAACTAGAAACATAATGAACCGCTTTTATTAGAAAGGGAATAACTCGCTGTTGCGGGATATGTGATGTGTTGTAGGAGAAAAAAATTACGAATAAAAAAAAATTGGTATAAATTTAAATATTCACGTTATTGAGGAATATGACTTGGTCAAATAAGAAGGATAAAAACTGACGGCGCGCCTGTTACTGTCTCCCTCGCGCAATATTGCCGTCTCTATTCACACATGCCTATATGGAGAGCAATAACAAAGTTTTACATAAATTTTGTTTAATTTACATTGCCCATTTGCGTCAACTATGTACGAATAAATAATGTTAATAAAAAGCAGTTTTTTTTTTAGTTTTATATTGCATAACAATTGGCCAGTGTCAAAATAAATAGTGGACGCGACTACTGTCTGCAGATTCCCTTGTCTGACAGCAGTCGCCTCCGTTCACGGATCGCACTCTAGCTTAACATCAGGCGGAGTGCGGTCGTATGACGTGATAAAATAACAAAAAAGATACTTTTGTATCGTTTTTTTTTTAAATCTCAAAAAGCACTATCAGAGCTTTTAGAGTGGTTGCAGACTCATGATGGTTATGGACTCGAAGGTACACCTTGTCGCGTGTCGGGAACAGTTTGAAAGTAGCCTGGTATAGCGAGAGGAGTGTGCATTGTTAATCTAGATGTCGCTCGTGTCCTCTAGCCGTTGTAGCAGTTGTTTCCGTACCGATATATGCCGAGCTACAATAAAAAAAAGAAATCCTAGCCGTGTGAAATGTTTGATAAATTATTGTAGCAATTTTTTTTATTCTACAAGTATGTCACATATTTCGTAATAAATAAGGGTCGGTTAATTATTTTCTAATGGAAGCAAGTTGTAATCACACCGAACCGCAAACCATAAGTGAAAACCTTACTCGAGTGAACGCCCTAGTTGGTGAATGTGCCGTCGGATGCAGAAATGTAATTATGTATTTAGCAAAAAAGAACAGCATTTTTTTTTAATTAACAAAAAGTAGTTTAATTTCGAAGTTTTTTTTTTGTAAACTGATGTTGGTTCGTTCTTAATGATCGATCAAAATTTTAATTGAATGCATCGATTGGAAATTACTGACTTTTGTATCTTATTTTTCTTATTGTTATCAAGGATTGGAATACCGGTGTAAATTTAGTATCGATACTCAGAAAATACCGTTAACAGTAACGTTATAATATACCGGTAAATATGCTAATAACGTTAAGTTATTGTCTTGTCTTTTTTGTGACTATTGTTTGTCGCCTCGATGGCGGGGTAACGTTATTTAATATCGGTATTTTTTTCGTTATTTTGTGTGGCAGTATTTACTTTTTTTGTAATGCTGGTAAAATTGGAGTTTTCTCTGGAAAAATGTCCCTGATTGTGATTCCAAACTAGATGGATAGACGCTGATATGTCCGTCCAATTTCTAAATGGACAAACCGGTTTTTGCGATATGTTATTTTATTAATTTTTGAGGTTATGTTATTAGGTTTTTCAACACATCTGGCAGCCTACCGATCTTGTTTAATATTGCGAATTCGGATATATAATTAGAAATCGATCATTAAGAAGGAACTATCGCTTTCATTCGACAAACATTTTTATTGAAAATGTAGTTGTTTAAGGACATGAGTTCGCATTATGTGATATTTGTTAAATAAAAACTCGAGTGTGAACTCACCTTTACCCTGTCGAGTGGAAGCGATGTGAACACGGTTTAAATAGATTTTTTTTTTGTGAAAAATATATTTTGTAGCCGCGTTCATGATAAAAATGTTTCCGCCTAAAGTCAGTCGAATGTGGTAATAATTTGTATTTGAATTTAGTTTTTTTTTTTTTTTCAATTTTAGACTAAAGACATTTAGGTATTTAATTGAATGTAAAATTTTGAGTGTAGAGTAATTAAATAATGATGTATGGATATAGCGTGAGATGTTACATTTGCATAAGTGATATTTAATTTGGTCGGTTAATCGTTTAGTTAAATATCTAAATGTTTTTTTAGTAAACAAATTATCCAATATAAAATTTAAGGAACGAATGGAATCATAAAAAATATGTAAAAAAAAGTTTTAATTTTTATTCTGATAGATCTATTCGCCATCAAGTGAAGCCGGTGTGAAGTTAGCGGATTATTGTTTTAGGCGAATATTAGAATGCGCAGTTTTCTTCTGTGACTCGCTTCATACCGGTCTGTATTGTATTGTATTGAAATTTTATAACTTTAACGCGTCGTACTACGTGAATGAATTTAAAGCCGTTTTGAGTGCGGTCCTGATTCCGAAATGGGACTAGGTGAAGTCGGGTGGTGGTGAAAGTGGTGGTACTACCACGGGACGGCAGACTGGGATAATAACCACCGTCAAGTCATATGTTTTGTGTGATTCTTGCACCGCATTCGCTTTGAAATTCGCTCACGTAAGAGACGCTAAATAAACAATATTTTGTGAACACACGTGAGATGGCGTAAATCCAGACACAGGGCCAGTGTGCATTTGGCTAGTCGCTGCGTAGATAATTTTTCACTGTTAAGTCCTGCTAGTCCTCTACTCTGAGACTAGTTGTTGTATTAATTGATTTTCAACTTTATTTCGTTAGTAACAAAGTTGATAATGATTTGACTGTGTGGAAGGCTCTGCGCTGCGTGTCAAGAAATGTGCGCCCTCTATCTCAAGTTTCAAAAGCGTTTATTGGTTGTTATTAGGAATATTTAAGTTAGGTTAGGTTATGCAACTGTCGAAATTTTGTAAATAATAAGTTAATTAAATGACAGCATGAGCGTTCGTAATGAATATTTCTAATAACACTCAAGTGTTGACCAAATGTTATATTGTACATTTTAATAATTATATTAAAACTTATTTGATTCGCGTTTGAAAGACGATTCTTCATCTATATCTGCCGTGTCAAATTCTTTATATTACATCCGGCTTGGTCCTACACTGGATTGGTCCTATACACAAAGAGATAAAACTTATACATACATCGGGAATGAAAGAAGCGTAAACAGCTTCATACGATTTAACAGTATTGCCAACATTGTAGAAAATTATCTTCATATTAAAAAAGTTATTAAAAGTAAATTTAGTTTTTTATTCGACATATTTATTTCTCTCTGGAGGCATGCATTTTTATTTAAATAATTCAAGAGAGATTAAACACTACATTTCTTTTTTTTAATAAGCGTGGCTAGGATTTACTTAGTCATTCGGTTGTAACGTAAACGTAAACTATACAATAAAAAAGAAGTATAGAGTGCAAGTACAAGTTTCAGCTAGTTTGACTATAATCTTAAAACTTGCTACTAAAAAAAATGATTTTGTGCTATTTCATTCATGTAGATTAACTATACGGTAGGCAGAGTGACGATGGTTATTGGCCCAGTCTGCCGTCCTGGGGTGGTCCCACCATTTTTAAGTTTAACACCTACTCGCGTTTCGGGATCAGTTTGAAAGTAGCCGGTGTGAAATGTACTCTTGTCAACCTTTTTTTTATTGTAGCTCGACATATGACAACACTGATGTAAAGCTAGAGTGCGGTCCATGAACGGAAACACCTGCTACTACAAATAAATCTTTACGGGCAGCAGTCGCCTCCGCTAGAGTGCACACTCCTCTCGTTATATCTGGCTACTTTTAAACAGTTCCCGAAACGCGACAAGGTCGCTTAACGGTTGTTACATTCGAAAATCTTTATTTAATAAAATAATTTATTTATTATTTTGTAGCAGCAAATAAATATTATTGAGATTTAGGATCGGTTAGCTTCGGCTTCGTGTAATGTCGTCTCTGTTACTCGTACCTTCGTGTGACAGAGACGACACTAAAATCGACGTGAATTGTTTATCACCGGATACTGTACTCAGAAATGCGATTGAAGTTTTCTTCTTTCTTTCTTCGATCTTCTGTCCCTTCTTTTATAAACTAAAAAAGCTGAACTGTCGTTTAAGTGACACGATATTCTAGCTTCTATTGTTTCTTTTTTTTTTTTATAATGAAGGGTATTTTATTATTAATCTTTGTATAACAAAGGCTTAGCTTTATTGTAGGGCAATTTGTTTAGTGATTCTGGTTACATTTCTGTTTGCGGCGGGGTGTACTTTGTGTGTATGTTTATTAGACAATGTCAAGAACTGACTTCTATATTAAAAATTACTCCAGCATAGCGGAGGCGACTGCTGCCTGAAGATGTTTGTAGGTAGCATTTGTGTCCGCTCATGGACCGTACTCCAGCTTAATGTTAGGTGGAGTGCGGCCACATGCCGGTTTACTATAAAAGTTAGTCCGTACCTACTTAAGTAATGATTTTTTTAAGTTAGTCGCCCACGGACGCGTCTTGTCGTTGTCTTTATTCCGTAACACCGACTGGCTATCAAGAAATCTCAATTTGAAGCGGGTGGTTAGGCTGTAGACATCCGATAAGAAAGGGTTTTACGAAAATTCGCTCCTACTATGGATGGTTTGCACCAGAAGGCCGGTTAAAGTCACTTTAACTATTGCTTTTTACCGTGACGTAACCGTTAAACTTTTACATTTACTCCACACGCATTGCAATATCGTGTAAATTCATATTGTTATCGTTAAAAGGGTGGCTGATCTCGAAAAATAATAGAAAAACAAATACGTACTTCTTTTCATACATTTGACGTTAGTAACATTGGTTTGACGATTACTTTAACTTTAATCAAGCCAAGATTCGCTGGGTAACCGTCAAAAATAACAGGCGCGGCGATGGTGCAACTCGTGTAGAGTAAATGTAAACCATAATGTAAACGTAACGGTTAAAGTAATAGTTAAAGTTACTTTAACCGGCCTTCTGGTGCAAACGACCCGAAGGGCATTAAAGCGGTGTTGGGAGAGTCTCTATATGTATACAAAAGTACTATGTTTTAAAGTTAGACATTAAAATCGATATTTAGGTTAATAGATTTAAAAATAGTATACAAATAATTTACTCTTATCAAAATCCTGAGCAAAGCTGGGACAGGCAGCTAGTTCTGTATATTCTATTCAGAAGCCTGAGTATGAGTTTAGATTTACGCTCTCACGGCGTAAAGTGAGTTATTTCCATTTGCGGTCAAAATAATATTGTCTGATTGGCTAAACTCATACTTTGCCCTCTGAACATTTTTAGACGTGCATCCACGGTTCAGTGGCAATAATGGCAAGATGTCTTCGTAGGCAATGGACCTAACTATATATTATATAATCATGTGAAAAATATTAAATTATATTAATTATAGTAGTCAGTTTGTGATATGAGTCGGTGGCAATGTATTTATAAATTGTAAGTGTTGGTGTTTGGCGCGATATGTCGACCTGTGACATGGAATGTTTATTTCCTGAATTGTCAGTTCGCGGGCACTACTGTAACAATAAAACGATAGAGCTTGTCACTAAGTTTTGTATTTTAAACCAATAAATGATAGCAGACAATTTTGTGGTTTTTTTTTCCTTTCTATAATTTATCTGACCTGCAATTAAAAAAATCTATTATCCAATTACTTAACAAATTACACTAGGTAGGTACTTTTATTATTTTTCTTAGCTTTTGAATTATTATAATAAATGATAAATTTTGTTATTAAGAAAATTGATGAATTTGTTTTTTTTTTATTCTTTAATTTGATTATTAATTTTGGGTATATTAAAATGCCGAATTTTATTGTAAAAATATGATAAAGCTGAAAAATCAACGCGAATTTTTTCATTCTAGTTTTTTTATTATTTAATATTACCTATGTAGGTTGCTCACCATTTTTAGTCTTAAAACTCTAACCAGTCTTGCATGTGCTTTTTCAGTGCTATTTATAGGTATTGAAAAAAATAAACAATTCGTTAAGAACCGAGTTAAAAGCTAATTTAATAAATGCTTGCGACGGTGGTTTGTCGCAATCATTTTCTTTTCAAAACATGAAAGTGAACATAAATTTCGGAGTGATCGGTACCTGCCCCATAGCCGTGATCGTCTAGTGGTTAGGACCCTACGTTGTGGCCGTAGTAACCCAGGTTCGAATCCTGGTCACGGCAGTGTAATTCACTGTCATGGCGGGGCGCCTTTTTTGAATATTTTTTTTTAAATTGAACTAAAATTATTAAATATCTTTACAACTAAGTATTTAATTAAATAAGAAATTGAATCGAAGATATTTTTACAGCGCCATCTGCGTTTATATTATTGAACTTCTTGAGTACACTTAAACTATCATGTATAAAGTAATACCGGCATTTGTAGCGTTCGCCGACTACAGATAGGTGGCAGCACAAGTCTTGTTTTGATACAAACACGACGCAGCTGTTCGCTATCATAGAAATTTGTGAGAGAAAAGGAGTGGTGATTAGACCGTGTTTCGTGAAAAAATACGATTTTTAAATGGTCTGAGGCCTCATTCGGACCTCAGCTCGGGCAGTATATAAGATAAAGGCGTTCTGAAGGGTTCGTATCGTTTGCAAAGCCAATAAACAGTGTTAAATAGCGTAATTAGTTGAGTAAACGTTGGTTATGACGTTTCTAAAGTTGTGTTAGTGTGCGTGTGTTTCGACAGTTCGTGTCAGCAATGCCGTTGGAGCGAATCTCGTAACGGGATATGCCGTGAACCCGCTGTTTTACAGTAAGTAGGAATTATGTTTTGGTATTGTGAGACATAACCTAAACGTTTGGATCGCGGCTGCATGTCGCTGTATAAATATATAGGAAATGGTTGACCTCGATACGGCACGGTGCGCGCAACTTATTCCCTTTCGAAGGCAAATTTGAACGTTCGCATTTTTGTATGAAAATGTATCCACTCGGAACGTTGACGTAGTTTATTAACTGCCTCTTTGTAAGTTTTATGAACTTTTCGGCACTTTCTTTGCTGCTACGTATGAAGACTGTATTTACGGGCTGAGTTTTCCTAATGATTCAGTAGACCGACTCGTTTGATTTTTTAATACTATTTTCATTAGTAATACTTCACACTAGGTAATTGAGAATCAAATAAAATTATAAATTGTACAGTTACTGCTTACTCCAGTGGGAACAGAGCATTTAGTATAAATTATTAAAAACTTAATGGGTATTATTTATTATAAATTAATAATAATTAAAACTTAAAGAAAAAAGATAAATGCAATTTGCATTATTATAAAAAATATATTAAAAAATAATATAGGTAATAAAATATAGATTTATCATATAATTAAGGTTTATTAGCATTTAATATTATTTTTGAGTATATTAATTTACAATTTAAAAAATAGTATATCTACAATAAAAATATATATTTGTTGTCATATATAAACAAGAACAAATGTCGTGCGTGTCAAAGATGGAGTAATAGTGCTGAAATTAAGTTTAGACTCAAAATTATGGCTACTAAACGATCATTCCGTAAATCTAGTGTTATTAACCCAACAAATTCAACAGAATCGCTATTAGAGGTAGCAGTAGCCGCGATCACTTCATCGAAGAACCAGGAGAAAGTAAATGAATTCATAAACTTTATTATAACAGCATTGAAACGAAACGCTGATTGGCTCAACAGCTTCGTCCATAAACATAGCACGTTTAAATGCAGAATGTTGGTCGGAGCCGGCGCTGACTGTTTCCAATTCCAAAATGAAATATATCCCGTATCGGAAGGCAATCCGCCTAAATTCGAAATAGAACTTAAAGATTCCGAAGAGTATGACCAGATCGGCGTAGCTGGTATTGCTGAAATAACGAAGCTCGAATTCAATTCTCTATTGGATTACATCAGATCAGGTCTCGGCGAGAGTTCTGTATTGAAAGAAGATATACTCAGAGGCCAAGCGATGGGTATATCGTTTGTCGTATTAAAACCGTTTCAGGATCAACAACTCAGAGTGATAGAAAAAATTGTTGACGATTATTCAACAACCGTTGTAACAAAAAGGAAACGAAAGAGAATAGAACCATTTATACAGACTTTAATGAAAGTTAGACGAATTATTTAAATTTACTACGTGAATCTGAATAAAATTGCAAACCCAATATAAAAAACGCAGGAGGTACCATGATCCATCATTACGGTGAACCGCGGTGGCTGGCTCACGTAATAGCCGTAATTTGGGGTCATTTCGAAGTACGTTGCGTACGAAAATTATTATCCTCATTTTTGCAACGATCATTTATCGGAAATGGTGAATGTCCGATTAAGCACGTGATCCAACTAATTTTGTCTGGACTACAATAAACTATCTTTTAACTAGGTATTTGTTTTGTTGGTCGCTGTACTTTTATAAAACCCTTTAACAATTATATTTCAATAATAGATAGTTATGTATCAATAAATAAATATATAATTTATCACAGTATCTAAACTACAGAAGCACATTTGTCACACTTTGCCAAGCTGAATAAGTTCTGGCCTCTAAGCACCGATTTCTCATCTCAACTACCGACCAACTCGGAGGATCAATATCTTTGAAATCAGGGCAGTCGCGCGCTACCTACTTTCAGCCACAAATCCGTCTCCCAAAAACTTTATTACAATGACTTTTTGGTACAACGTTGCCAAAGGTAGTCGGCATAGTTTTCTTTCGTTTTTTCTCAACAAACAACTTTTCGAACCGGTAGTGCAGTAGTAGCCGAGAGAAACTTCTCGATCTGGTCGGTTATCGGTATACATAAATCAATTTGAATTGTGGCAGCGGGTGTAAGTTGGGTCGAATGGGTGAGCCCTTTTTCCAAGTCGCGGAGGACCTCAACCGGATTGCCGCACTGCTGGGGGCCGGTAATTGGCCTAATATGTGATTTATGCCATTTATGAAATTAAGTTTATATTAATAGTTTATTTTCAAAATATTAAATTAGGAAGATATTTTTATAAAATAAAGAAATAAGTTTTGTTCAACAAATGTATCCGAGTGCAGCGACAGGCGCGAGCAGCAGATGAATGGTCCCCACGAGGCGCGAGGTCGGACGAGTCTTTGGGACGTTACATAATGTTAACACAGCACTTTGTCGACGTTCAAAGATGATAAATTTTAGCACGAGTCAGCACGGTAGCAAGAAAGGCTTCAGTAATAATATGTTTTAATTTTTAAATGAAGATAGTTTTGGTTATTTTATGTGTTGATTTATGTTTTTATTCAAACATTTGGTTACATTAAAGAGTCTCATAACTTTAATGCAATGAAAACTCTCACAAAAACTTTTATTCTTTTTTGTATTAAAAACAATTTTTGAAATTAAAATTTTTCCAGTATTTTCTTTCATGAAAGCAATTCCCGACCGTCTCGAGTTCAAACTACATTTTAAAGTCTTAGAAATGAAAATTTCATTGCAATGAAAAATGTATATTGAGTTATTAAACGGAGCCCGCAAACTTTTTTCATAACTGGATAAAAAGAAAACTTAATAAACAAAAACTAATCTCAAGCAAGGGTTGTTTAAAATAGCAATATGTTGTAATAACAATTTTATAAGAACAAATAAATGCATTCATGATAGAACAGCTCATAAAGTACGTACATAAAATGGAACTGCTTTTAGGGTTAAATTTTTATTTTAAACATAGAAAAGGGATTTTGATGGCTCCTAACGTCGTGAGTGGTCGTTATCTTTAGATTTAGTGGTTGTGAGCAATAATAAATTTAAATACCTATACATACCCAGAAGTGACCCCAAAATGGGACCCATGCTATGGGTATCGGGACCGAGATAACACGAATATAACAAATTCACTATTTTTTAAAAATATTTATTAATAGGTGATTGTTCCGATTGGGAATCGGTGCAATACGAGTAATCAATTCGTGCGTGGTCCGTCATCCCGTCGTTTCGCTTCCAGCGATTGTAGAATTGAAGTAACAACATTTTCTTATAGGTTAGAATCTAACCTAACCCAATTTAATCGTTAGATTTAAAAAAGTATCTTATGAATTTAAATGTGATGAACTTTGATGTCCTTTATAGCAATTTCATCAAGTGCCCTAATTCGTTGAGAGGAAGCGAGGTAGGGTAGAAGTTCCCTTGTCTAATACTGCTTAGATTATTCTCAAATTTGCCTAAATTAAGTCGTGCATCAAGACGCCTCCTATACCTCAGGGGGTGTTTAGAATTTTCTTTTAAATAGAGTCCTCAAATTAGCTTATTATGATAATTTTAATTTGAAAATTAGCATTTTTGTTATATTTTATTAAAATTCTTCTAGTGCGTTTATATTTACTAAATAAGTACAAGTAGTGAAAATCAATGATTAACAAACGACTTGCAACATGCAAAATAAACTAACAAATTAAGTCAATATATACTGATTACTAACAGGTAAAATTTACCCCTTTTAACCAACAACGTAAAACGTAGCAAACTTTTCCGAGGCTTTTACACTAAACCCTCGGCCCTTCTATTAAAGAACCTCATTCAGTGTGATGTATGTCTGGATATTCACCTTTTTTGCTCCTCCTTCGGATTTTAGACGCGAATGTAAAGACAAAAAAGTCTACGTAGATAGCCTGATAATGAGCCTACCCTATCGCCTCAAAGGCTATTTAAGTCCTTAAATGAAATTCGCGAGTAAATATTAATTCAATAATAACTTTTCAGAAGCTTTTTTACTTAAAGTTAAAATTACTGTGGACGGACGAGACGGTGAGCTTTACTCGAACCCTCTTCGATTTTTTTTGATAGATGAATGTCCTGATCGAACCTCCGTCGGCAGGAGGGATAGCTACATTTTTTTCGATAATATCTTATGCGACAAATTTCCTGCGTGATGTGATGCTGGCTTAAGTAGGGGATGTACACGACAAAATAGTTGTTAGATAGCATGGACATCAATGATGCTTGGGTCGTAAATATAAATAGTCCTTTTAGAATGAGGAAAAGGTTGGTTTTCTAATACATTATTTCGCAAAAAGAGTTTCCTCGTGGAAGATATATTTACCTATTTCTCAAATATATAAATATACCTTTATGTTATTGAAGTATAAGTAATGTAACCTGAATGTGAATTATCCCCAATATATAACATAATAATACGAGTATATACAACTTGCCCCAAGAAAAAAAGGTTAAAATATGAAAGACAAGAAATCGTGGGACTTAGTGTGACTGCCATAAATATTGTTAGATAAATATGTATCATGGCCCCCGTGTCACGCTCACCAACTTTCGATAAAAGAGTTGTTGTGGGGTGAAAATTCGAATAGTTTCAAAGTAATAAAAGAAATGCACAAAGACCACCGACCTCCTTCATCCCTATAGAAAATTGCTTCGTCATATTTTTGCCTTTGATTTATAAAACTTTCTCTATACACGTGATATCCAGTTTCAGGAAAAATATTCTCCTGAAAGAAAATGGAGTTTATGTCGATTTTATATGAAATTGAAAGTTACGGTTAAATAAATCAGCATGTAAAAGCAAATTGTTTTGTTAATGAAAGTTTATGTTCATGTGTTTCAGCTCGTTATGATTTCGAGAGAGAACCGTTTCTATTATAATATTGTTGGTTATGTATAGATGGTTAGACGCGAAATTATATTATCAGCGTGCGTACTCGCATTCTGAGAACGTATAATTTATGACCTAACAATAAATCTGTAAGCGGATACGAGTTTATCCGTCCTTTCAAAATAAGTAACGAAACCAGAAACACACGTCCGCTGCCCGAGGAGTTTAGATGACGAATGCGTGTCTTTTCGCCTCGGGACGGGATACATAATGCGTAAAATTAAGGTCTTTAACTACCCTCATATATTTCTAATGTATATTTTTATTTTATTTATGTACTACATTATCAGTTTGTACGTCTATGGTTTAAAGTGACAAATATTTAAATGAAATGAACTGACTCTCTGATCTAAGAAGCTTTAATAGAAAAATATAAGACAAAATGGCCTTAACCACTTAAGTTTATCTGCAATTTACAGGAAACTTTTTCACGATGAGTGCCCAGCCTGACGAAAGTTGTTGCTAATATTTTAAATTAACAGCTCAAAGTGGTAAACAAAGAACACCGTTAATGTAATCAACGATGTTTCAAGACCTCTTTTTATTTAGAATCTTTCGCCAGCTGCAGTTTCGCTGTCAGTGATGCTTTATTAAAAATTCAATTCGGGGATAAAGTTGCTTCTATGGGTGAAAAATGAGGGTGTAAGATATCTCAGAGATCATGATCGAACATTTTATATTCACTTCTAAGGCATTGATGCTTGTCTTTGTGAATCTCTATCCAAATTATGTAAAGCTGTTTAAACTTATATAAGGTAAATGTGTTCAGACTCCTAATGTAACGTTTTATGCCTATTTTTACGATAAAATATTCACTTTGTATAATTTTCTAAAGAATAGTGTTACTGAACTAAATAAATATTTGTTTCGACCGGGAATTGAACTAGGGACCTCCATATAACAGACTGACGCTACAACTACTCCGCCACAGCGGCCGTCGAGAATAGAATTACACAGATGAAAGAATAGCAAAATTAAAGAAACGAATTAATAATGGGAGTAGTCGCTGGAGTCTTTGACGGAAACATTTTATTTAATGAGGCTTCGTGGACCCTCCGTAGATAATTGTGAATTAATTGCGATCTCAGGAAAAAGGGACTTCCTAATGGCTAATTACAAAAGCGATAAATAAATTTTGACCTCTTACGAAATACGCGTGTTCTCGTAACTGTTCATATTATTTATGATAATTTTATTTTGAACGAGACTTTTCGCTTTAAAGCAAATGCTGTTGCTTACAAATTTGTTAATATGTTATTAGTATAAGCGTCATTTATTATTCAGCGCACAAGCGAGCAGTCCTAGTAAATGGCAAACAAGAAAAAAGAAAGGATGAAATATTAGATTCCCTGGACGAAGAGTTTCAATCGCGGTTTTATTTAATTAAAGGCATCCTCTTGGGGGTGCCCTCGTCTTCAACGAGGCTACTGTCTGCAACTTTTTTTCTCGTTTTTGTCATAGTAGTACCTAAATTACTTAAATATGCAAGAACTTCTGTAACAATAACATCTTCATGGTTTATAGTTTATACTAACTAACAATATATACGCAACTGAATAAATGCCACTTACAAATCGCCACACATGTCTGACGTTACTTGCATTGCTATAATAAAATTCAGAACGTGTGAAAGACTTTTATTTTCCAGGGAAGCTTTTTAAAACGCTCCCCGAAGGTGTAGCACGACGGGGGCCACCGCATGGCTCCACACAATATTGCACCATCTCGAGGTTTTGTTTATGTTTGCCGAACCTGCAAGCCGCCACTTCGCACCTTGTAAGACGCTTTTTAAATTGCAATATAGCACGAAATCTCAGTACTTTAGCACTTTTCTAGAGAGTTAACCCTTTTACGAGAATCGGAAGCTAAACATTGGAGTTTGTTTATTTTTTAATGTTTTACAATATTTAACTCGCTAGGGTTAGGGTTTTATACTAAATATCGAGTGGATATTATTAATTAATTAGACGTTATATCAGTTATCGCGTACACATTAATTAATTAACTAATGAATATTCAATTTATACTTTAACATGGCTAAAGTTTTTGAATACAACGCACTGATGAATTATTCATAAGCATGTTTCAGTTTTCTGCTTAACTACCCACCACTATTTCATACAACGTTGACAACGTCCAACCGCTGGCTAATGTATTTTTCATTCGAATTAAATCTGCACGTTTCGCGTGAGTTCACAAGGGATTTGGAAGCAAAATTAATTTCTCTCTACCTTTTGCTCTGTAACGAAGAAAATACAAATCTTATTCTGTTTACTTTGTTTAACTCGTATGCTTTCATGTAGGTAGTGTAGGTAGGTCTGACTTTTTGTCATAAACGGAAACAATAGTCCCTTGGTCAATGAATGTTACAAAACAGAATAGCCTTTTTTTTTCGGGACACAGGTGTCTTTGGGATTGTTTCAGTTCCAAAACCATTAAGTTCAGTGGTCCCTTAAATAAAAGAGTCCCGTAAGTACACATTAGTTTGTCTTCTTTAGTTTTGGATGAAATACTTTTTCCCGAATAATTCGTTCCCTGTAACTTCTTTTTCTTTGTATAAAACGTTTTGTTAAACAATAAGTATAACATGTGTATTGAAAACGTTTTGTTTAAAATATTAATTAAATATCAAATTCATATTTAAATCAATCAATGAATACTTTAATAGTAAAGTGTCGCCTATCTGCATATAAATATTATCTTAGATAACCTTTGAAATCCTCAAAGTACTTACCTGGCTCGTTTTAAGCAGAGCCCATATACGCCGAAAGCTGAGTGCTCAGTGTAGAAGCACGATTCAATACTTTTGTGATGGGAGGATATCGTGCCGTTCGGATATTTTGCTCATAGCTTCATGCGTAAATATCTACATATTTTTTTCGAGTGTCGTCTCCTTTTATATTGAATGCCATCTGAAAGGTTCGCTCGCGGCTCTCGAGTGTGAAAATATGGATATTGGGCCCATTTATTCCAAGTCTGGGGTAGAGGCGGGCTTTTGTTATGGTTTTCTGATGTATGAGGGCGTTCTGTATGATCGCTCGATGTAAATGTTGCTTATTGACGAATCTTACGAAACGATCATGTCTCTTTTAGTCCGCTCGTAAAATTTCACCTTAATATCATAAGTTTTGTGTAATAGTGATAACACGGTGTGTCAGGATTTCTGAATTCGATTTCGATTAATTGATATTTCTGTTAGTGCGAACCAATTATAAGTTTGAGGGTTTGTTAAAGCAATTGCGTAACAATGATGTCTCGATTAACAGTTCATTTTACCCTCGCAATTTGTATAGGTCGTTGGAAATTGGATTTATTTTCAAGTCGTTTAATATTTTTTTAAATTTTAGTTTTCGAATTGTGCGACAGCTTTTAAAATGATCTTAATTTGAGTCGCATCGCCTCATCGCATCGGATATCAGATTTCTTTCAAATACTTTTTCATTTGACGCCTCGGACGCTCCAAACTCTTCATTGTCTTACAAAAAACTTCTCCTGTTTTAACCGCTGACAATCTAAAAGAAACTCTAAGTTTATGGTTATATGGTTTAAATTTGCATCGTGTCTTCTGCTAAGATTGGTCAGAAGTGATAAGAATGACTCTACAAAGTTTTGTGGAACTATCCCGCCGGCGAATATTGACTGCCCTTTATTTGTCCCAGTTTTAACCTAGAGAAGTGTTTGTCCGGAGTTAAATTAGTTCTCTGTGCGGTTATTAGAGATCGGGGGAAAGGAAATGAACAAGTTTCTTTGGCTCTATAGCGCTTATATTTGTACTGAAAATAGATTGTGAAGAGAGGGATTTCTGAAATAATGCTAAACGAATTTTATACAAATATCGGAGGGTGCGTGATTCGAAATGAAATGATGAAATTTTGAAGACATGATGATTACTTTAATACGGGAAATCGAGGTAAAATATATATATTATTATAATATTAAAATTTAATATATTTTAAAAGGTACTTAGAATCAATATCACGATAGTCAAGTAGGAAATAATTTCCTGGGATTCGAAAATAAATGCAACACCTGTTACCCCTAGCACGTAGAGACACTTCATGCCTTCTCTGGATAGTAAAGGCTTTGATACCAAACCCAGACTATAATATCTGGATTGTCTGTTATAGCAGGTGTTTCAGAAAATTGTTTGAATTTATTTCTTTAAACTTTGTACATTGTTATTCTTCTATAATTTTATAAAAACGAGCAGAAAGACGGAGTAATAATATCGCAGAAAACTTTATTTTCCAAAACATTGATCATTCTCATGGCGAAACAAAAAAAAAAAACGCAAAAAACACATTTCATATAAAAATGACATATTTCAGATTATTTTTCAAATATAGTAGTGGGTCTTGCCAACATCTACTCCAGTGCGAATCTTCTAAACAATACATACAACGCGTGTTGCTGAGCGCATGAATGTGCCCGAGTTCATCCTACCCTCGACTACCGGAACGCGTCCAGGAATGAAATTAAATTTTTATTAACATATTAAACTATTAGGTGTCACTAAATTCTTAAGAGTATGTTCTGTTTACATAGAGTGAATGCGACAATAGTGCAGTACGAAGGCATTGAGCGAGACACATAAATCGAAGTGAGTTATTAGTACAATTAGTCGGGACGAAGGTTTGAAGTAAATTCTTCTATTTGATTAAATAAAATCTATACGGTGTAAACAATAAGTGCAGCGATTATTGATTAATAGGCACTCTTAAGAAACATATGTTTAAATTTTGAAATTAAGAGGACGCAACTCAAGCTATAGTTATTGAATTGTTCGAGGACCGTAATATATAGGTTTATGTATAAAAATTTGTAAGAAAATTTAAAGTTTTGTAAAAAAAATTCGGCAACTTTTGCATAATTTCAAGCATATATTAATCAAATATTCTATTTAACGACTACGTGGATAACAGTGGAAATGGTCTCACGAGTACGCCGCCGCACAGCCGATGAAGCGCTGCACCTGCAACGGTAATGAATTTAATTAAGAAACATTACTAGCAGGTGCACTCGACTTTACAGCGGCTTGGTTGTGTTGTACAGATTAATATTAGAACCCCTGTCGTGACGTGAAATTCATATGCAGGTGTTGGTTAGATTATGTGTACTTTAGGTTTTAGTGGTTCTGTTCAATAGGTATTTTTAACTTTTATATTTGTCTTAGGCATTTGAAAGTTTGGTTTAACTATTCTATAGTAATAAGACATTGACTATGTATATTCTCTGCTAACTTAAATAATATTACAATAGAAACTTTACAAAACAAGGAAACTCCAAGTTCTTACTAAAGGCGTTTAAATTATAAAGCTAATTATTAAACATCGGTCCCAAAGGCGTCGTCGCTGCCAAAATGAAATGTTCAACGTTGCCGTAACTCATTGAAGAAAGTTACTCTTCTAGAGACACATCAAAAATTTACAAAGTATTTTAAGTTTTAATACTGCAGTTATAAAGGTTAGACTTATTTTTCGGTCTGTTACGTGTATGTCCGGGAGTGTTGTCGGAATAAACCTTCTGTTCCTCTTTCAGTCATTTACTTAGGTAATTATTATTATACTTTGTTGACGGAAAACCTCACGCTAGAAATGGGATGGTATGATGTAAGATGACGGATCGAGATGTCTCGACTTAATTAAGTTCAGCATTCTAAAATATATTAATAAATTGGGCTGAAGCATTTTGTAGGAAACATCGGAGATTAATTTCTAATTTCTTAATTATCTTCAACAACAGAATCGATATTTCGATCCTGTGCTTCGTATTTTTTATAATTATATCAAAACTGACAGCGAAACTATGGCAAAACTGCTAAATTTATTTTTGTGAAATAACTTTTATATCAAAACATGAATTTCTTTCCTTCAAATTCTGATGAACGCGAAACAAACCGTTTAAGCAATAACATGATTGATGATCCTACTAAGAATATTGAATTAATTGATTATAATTCTGCCGACCAAGTCAGGTTAGTGCTGTTTGTTTTTAGGTGCCTTTCATGTTCATAAAACATACTTAAACCATTTATTAATGTATTAGTCGCGGCTATCTTTTAGAGGCGAGACCTTAAAACTTTGAGATACTTCCAGTGGATCATTATTGGGTTAAATCGGTCCCGGTTAAAGTTCGTATGGGGTACCAAAGGTTCTCAGACACTTAGTCGCTTTCTAGAATGGTGATGTGGTTAAGCACCAGTCTGGTTCTAATTTACCTTGTCTTAATGCCCATACTTCAAATTAAAGCTTGCGCTGCAGCAGCTCAGAAAATAATCATCTAAGCTCACAGCCCTTCTTTTTATCCGATTACGAATGTAATTTTATCGTAAAGGGATTTCTATTGGTCAATATGCAGCCCGTCTTCATTGACCTTGTTGAACAGCTTAAGCCCAAACAGACCTTAAGATTCTAATTCTAACCTATTGCTGATTGTACCTATATGTATGTATAAATTTTAGAGAAAAGATTAAAAACACATTAATAACACAAGCAAATTATATATTTGGTGAAAGAAGACGGGATTCTAGAAGAGATAATTTGAGAAATAAACTAAATGGCAGAACACACTCCCGTCGCGTCGTTAAATCCCAATCTAAATATAACAGAAGTATCAACACCCGTAAACATTCTAGGAGTAATCGGAGACTAAAAAAGAGTGTTAGTAGAAGAAAGAGAACGATTCCATCTAAAAGAAAAAGAGATTCTGATATTGAAAGAATATTGCATGGAAAATTAAAGAATGTTGTTTTTCGTTCCTGCAGATCAGCTGGAAGTATTTTTTAAAAATTATTGGGTTGTTTTCGAAAATAAGTGTAATAATTAAAGATTTTATTTTCTAAAATGTAAATAATATTAGTTTAAAATTTAAAGAATTTAAACCAAATTACATACTCCTCTAAAACTAAAAAGTTTTTATTTTTCCATCGGCATTAGTATCGTATTTTTACAATCTCTTAGTAGATCGGATAGGGAATTCAATTTCCTACTGGCTATCTGGTGCAATAGCGGTTAAAGTAATAGATGGTCCCGTGGTCGCTGTTTTACCAATCGCATCATACTGGCTATACTAAAGTACAGCCACTCTTTTATTTCGAAAAATCTCACTTCAATAAAAGCTTTTCCTGGTATTTTCCGCTGTCAAATCAAAATACATATTTAGCTATTAAAATGTTATGACGAAAATTCAACAGAATAATTAGCAAAGAAGCTGCGTAGCTTAGCTTAGCAGTCAAAGCATATATGTACTAAGCGGAGGACGTGGATTCAATTCCCATCTTAGCCTTTGTATGCACGCTGCGATTTGTTTCTGTCCAATTTTTTATCATATATATTTTTTATTGTAATACAATTTTAATAATATAGTTCAGTATTGCTAGTAAGGTTGTTTGTCGTATAAACTACGAGCACACGTTTTGACAGCTAATATAATATGGAGTGAGAAAAATTGGGTTTGTCTCAAAACTGGCGGATATTGACAACGTGAAATAAAGTAGGGAACATTTTTATCTTATATATTTTATCGTATTTTTTTATAGTAGCCCGACAAGTGACCTGACGTTATGCTAGAGTTCGGCCTAGTCGCCTCCTCCATGCCGGCTTGAGGAGACGAAAGTGCACTGTCCAGTTTGACTCTCACAAATGTCACATTTGAATGTAGTGGTACTACCCTGGAACGGTAGACCAATAACTGTCATCAGTCTGCCTACCATCATGAATAATGAAGTATTTATTATCTTTTTTCTTTGAGATTAAATTATGACCAAAGTACCAATTCTTAATTGGGAAGGTCCATATGGTGACAGCTATGTTTTCTATATATTTTTTTTAGACAATATGGATTTCGGTCTCGAAATAGTTTTCGATTTAGTACAGCTTAATTTTTTATATCTTGCCCTTTAGGATATACGAGTATATCAATTATTCAAATACTTAACTCTCGATTTCACTTTATATGATATCGTGTGACTGTAATTTGAGTTTTAATTGAATTATTGTTGCTTCTTTGTATTCACGTTTATCGAGTCTCATTGTTTGATATACCTACCTACAAGTTACTTGTTTTTAACAATAACAACAATTGTCACGCTTTTTCCCCACAGGGATAGGCAGCGACTATTTGTTACTTGTTTTTCTAATAACTAAAGAGTGGTAGGCTAACTGATAATGGTTATTTGGTTATTTGCCGTCCTGGGGCAGTACCACAATTTTCGAATGTAACACCCGTGAAGTGACCTTGTCGCGTTTCGGGAGTAGTTTGAAAGTAGCCAGTTATAACGAGAGGAGTGTGCACTGTCAATCTAGATGGTACATGCTCGTCTCCTCCAGCCGGCATAGTGGAGGGGACTGCTGCCCGCACAGATTTTTCTGTAGCAGCAGTTGTTTCCGTTCATGGATCGCACTCTAGCTTCACATCAGGCGGAGTGTTGTCATATGTCGAGCTATAATAAAAAAAATGTAATATATGGAGTAAGGGGTCTTAACAGATGTAAGAAGAAAACGTGAAAGAAAATCCTGTAATACGTTACGCCAGTCCAGTATTGGAAGGTTTTTTTTTATAAATTTTTTATAAGCAAGTATTTGACCACATAATGCCTGAAGGTCTAAGGCTGCCCTTGGGAAGTTAAAAAATAATACAGGAATTATGACCCTTAGGTCTGAGAGGTCGGACGCAAAAGGGGGGATTTGGGTTCGATTTCTATCTCAGCTCAGGCTGATGTGCGTTTTTTATTTGTTTGTTGAATTTTCAACATAATTATTACCCGTAGTTTGTGAACAGACTTTGTCTGCAGATAGCAGATTTTGTCTGACAGACAGACGCGAAACTTTACTACGACTTGTAGTAATTAATACATTATTAATAGCACAAGATCCGCAACTCCGTCGTTTCTCGCTGTAAATGTACATTATTTACATTCGAGTTTGAATGTCGAGTTTAGTAAGTTGCCGCGGTAGGTTACACTCCAGACTCGATGTATTTAATTAGATTTGCATTATTTATTTAGATTTGATGTTGTCAAGTGTTTTAAATTATAATTGGATCTGTTATGAATATTTGAATGATTTTAATTAGTTTTAAAATGAGTTTAGTAATGAAATTGTGTTATAAAAAAAAATTTCAATATACAATATATTTTTATAGTCGCTCGGCATAGAGGTAGCAGTCGCCTCCGCTATGCCGGTTTGATTTTAAATTAATTACAAAAACATCAGCAGTAAGTTACAATTCTAACCCTATTAACGTAACGTTACACGTATTGTCCATTTAAGACATCGTTAGCGCTGCCCATTTTTCATAATTAGTAAAGTTGCCTGCACACTATTCACGGGTAGGTTTAATGTAATGCATCTATCTATATCTATAACAGCCTTTATTGTGTCCGTCTTTGAACATAGCGTCTCCTCCCCATCGATGGCACAAATTCCTTAGACTACATCGAAGCTGATCCCGTTCATCATCAGCCTTTTAATTATTGCTTATATTATAAATTCCAGCGTTTCTTATCAGAATCGTCTCCACATTAGACATCTAAATGTTTTATATGAAATGAAATGTCACGCCTTTTTCCACAGGGATAGGCAGTGACAACGGAAATAAAATGAAATGAAATTTATTTAATTGCGGGACATGCAAAATAAATAAATAAATAAAATAAACCTTTATTGCCAAAATTTTTACAATCGAAAAAAAAAAATTAAACAAGGCCCCTGAACCCGTATCTCAGGGTGCCCCGCTTTTTGCTTACTTGACTAAAGTAAATTATCTTTAAAATATACACACAATTATTAAAATTAATGAATTATACAACATTTCATTCCTATAAATTCAGGGGTCAAGTCTTTCTGATGTTCATGCTCTTAGGTTGTTACAAAAGGATTTATTGAATGTACGAGTAGATGGATATGCTGGTGGATCTGACAGATTTCAACCTCTGGCGTCAATGATAATGGAAATATCTTTTTTCTTATTATAATTTATGACTATTTACGATTCCTTGAGATTAGAGGATTTTTTTGCTTATTTATTATTTTAGGGCTGCCATTTATTCTCTGTTTTTTTTTTTAAATTGGTTTTTGGAATTTTAAATGCTAACATTGTTTTATTATTCAATTATAATAAGAATTGAATAGAAAAAGAGCTATACGGACACAACAGCTTAGGGTGAAGCGGACGAGCCACTGCTGAACCTGTACCATTTATTTTTTTAATGTAGCGGTATATTAATTAGATTATAAAATAGTACTAGGAATACACAAATTAGAAAGAACAGAAGGCAGTATTCAGTTTATTTATGCAATTGACTATTAGTACAGAGTTTTTACTATAATTAGCTTATGATAAATCGTGCACATCTGTCCAATATGACATGTCACTTTCACACTAGAGATTGTTTACAACCCATCAACTGAGTCCTGCCTCCCTTCGTAGACCGTAAAAAACCGTAATTCCTTCAACCCTTTTCATTTATAACCGTACAATCTGTAAGTTGCACGGCTTATTTATGGGGGTCTGATGGGCACCAGACAGAATGTGGAATGATAAAGGCTGTAAAACGAGTAAAGGAGGGTTAACCCGTTGAATGTATGATGATATATGAAAGTATAGCGAATGATGCAAATTGTCTCATGTTTTTTGTATTAGTGGTGATCGGTAGCAATGAAATCTAAGAGATGATATTAAAGAGTATAATGTTAGCAATGTTAATTCCTAGTTTATTCAGTGTTACCAACAAGAATGCCCTAGATTTAGCTAAGTTAAAATTTAGGGACCATTAAAATGCTTTTGCCGGTCTAACTTTACTATAAATTTTATGGACAATTTCAGCTATCTAACGTAATCTCCGTTGTATGCTAGTGGAATAAATAATAACAGACTATGCTGCTAGAACTAAACGCTTGGCTTGTTTATAATATTTAAAATTTTTGTAAATCAAAATACGAAAGATTTGCATCATGATAAAAATGTGCAACGGCCGTGGTGTAACGGTAGACACTAAACTTACGATTGATGAGAACCCGTGAAGTGACGTTGTCGCGTTTCGGGAGCAATTTGAAAGTAGCCGGCATAACGGATGCGGCTGCTGCCCGTAGAGCTTTCTCTATAGTAGCAGTTGTTTCCATTATTGTACCTTACCTACTCTAGCTTTACATCAGGCGGAGTGTTTTCATATGCCGAGCTACAGTTAAAAAAAAGATCCGTGTTCAAATCTTGTTAAATTCTAGTGGTACCAATATACTACGTCATTGGTATATGTACTTTGGTCGCTCGCAGTATAGGCATTGTTTTTAAATTGGTGTTTAGGTGGAACGGTGATTTGAAAGAAGAAAGGATGGATGATAGAAGGTCAGCGAAATTTATCATGTGCAAGTTGATGCCAGTGTTGGAAGGAGAGCCTTTCTCAGCCAGATTGTTCAACAGCATAGAAAGCGTCATGTGTGTGTGAGTGAGTGAGAGAGAGAGAGAGAGAGAGAGAGAAAGAGAGAAGTCTAACTTCAATGTTTTTTTGAATTCAGTTAAATCTTACTCGGTTATAATATTTCATCTTTCTACTATTCATGAGGAAATCATCCTAATCACCGTTTCTAATTAATGATGTATTTTACAGAGATTTATTAAGTGAAGGGTGAACGCAGTTGCTATCCATAATTCATAATTACAAAAAAATCTAAAAAAAGGGGCGATGCAAACTTATTCTACTGAAGCAGCAGATATCGTTTAATTGAATTTGCCTATATACATAAGAGATAAACATAAGTATACAGGCGATTGACGCCTTCACTATGGTTTGAGGAGACGAACTGCTTCGTTCAGTTTGAAAAGGCATTTTCTCCTTTTAAACACGACTATGTCACGGGTATTACATTTGAAAGTGGTGGTACACTGCCCGCTTTTACAATTTACATAATAAATTACCTAAAAAGGGTGTTAATGTGTATTACACATGAACAACATTGTCGTATATACTTAAATACAATATATAGAAATTGTCCTGACTTGTAACTGACGGGTTTTAAGATAAGATTTGACAGACATGAGAGAGGGTTGCTAGAAGGGTGATGTTAGATAACACTTCTACGCTTTTGCTATGCCTCGTTGCCTTCCCGATTGTATCGATGTTCTAATGTTTGACAGGTTTAGCTAAATAGTTTGAGGATAAGAAGGTTTTAGTTATGTTGTATCAGGGAGATTAGTAGCTTGATTAATCCTTTGTAATTAGAGAATGCTGAACAATTTATTACTGTCTGTCATACGTACTATATTAAACTTGGACTGTGATTGGATTGAAAAAAAAAAAACTATTTACGTATTAGTCTACAGTAATGAATTTTATCAATTTACATAAAACATAAAATAATTATTTTAAAAATTGTACCATTTTTTCCAATACTTCATTGGAAAAATACAATACGGAGTGGCTAGAAACTTTGTGTAACCACGGTCACGTGCAGCCGACCGTTCAGCTGCGTCATTCTATGATTCTGAAGGGACAGACTTATTACCTCCTACAATATATCCAAGATTCCTAAACAAGCGTTAAATGTATAAATACTTTTTTTTTATTTTTAGTTTTTTTTTTATTTTGATACGACATACGTTCGACCACCAATTCGGTCGACAAAATGTGGATGCTTCCCCCTCCCAGTATGGGTGTTACTTCGTTTTTATTGAAAATTGTGTGTTATTTTGGAATGTTGTTTATAGTTTCCTTCATAATTTACTCGAGTTTCTATAAAACTAGCAGAAAAAAGTTGTTTGTAAAATATAGTGGTTGATCGCATTTATGTCATGTCCCATCGTCGCAGCGGATATGACGACAGTGTCGCGGAAAAATCGACCGGAAGCACTTGACGAACCCAGGGGACCCGGCCGAAACGTCGAGGACCCTTAACCGCCCCGCGGGTCCTTCGCTAATGCCTTCTGAAGACATTAAAGACGTTTGGCTGAAAGTTAATGGTTCTACGGAGTCTTTCGGAAAACTGAATTCCTCGTTTTGTCCATGATTTGACGGTAAAAGTGTAGTTAGCGGTTTTGGTTGACGATTTAATGCAGCAATTTTGTTTATTTAGTACACTTGTTGGTTAAAATTGAATGAGCTTTTTGTATGGGATATTGCTTTATTGAGCCCGTTGATTATGTAATAAATTTTTAGGTGATGTTCATTTGAATATTTCTTCATCAGACGCAGTATTTAACTATAATGTGGGGTTCTAAAGAAAAATGAATCCGGAGACGCTACTGTTGATTAAATTTAATGGTCGTCCTGAAAAATAGTTATCATCTTATAAGTTTGTAAAAGAAAACTGAAATAAAATTATTCCGTCGACAGAGAAAGAGATAGAGAGAGTGTGGAAAAGTTTTTCTTAATAAAGTTGCGCGTTCTTCTGAATAGAATAATCAAGTAGACGTAAATTGGATCTTTTTGGATATCACTTGAATGTTGAGGGCTGTAATTTGCTTTCTGACCTTAACTCATTAGCATATCTTTCATGTGTTAAATACACCTATACATATTCATATCAGTGTGTCTTCAAGAAATCACGTTCTTAAGTCATATTTTTACATACATTTTAACAAATTATTCTTTTCAAAAAAAAAAAATAATAGTTTTTGTTTATGTATGAATTTATTATTTTGTTTATGTATAAAGTGTGATAGGCAAGACTGATGCTGATTATTATCACAGTCTTCCTTTTCACTGTTCTTTTGTAGTACCACGACTTTCAAGTATAAAACTCGTGAAGTGATCTAGTATAGCGCTGTAATTGGGGAGGTGTATCTGGTGACAGCTATCTTTTTTACATATTTTTTAGATAATATAGATTAATAACACGTGTCGACGTGTTTCTGGAAAACTTTTATAATTGCTGTTCTTTTTTTAAAAAAATTGGGATTGTAATATAATAATCGTGATGTTTCGGCCGGAACTAAACCATTGCCAATGAACAAGAAAAAATAATCATTTGTCAAAAGTTCAAACAAACTTTTGGTTTTTAAAAGTTCCTGTTAATTAAAACATCCTGTTTATAGTGTAGTTTTGTTTTAAAAATTACAATAGTTATTCGTATTAAACACTGTTATTGTTAGGAAATACAAACAAAAGATATTTGACAAGTTGTGAGGTGACAACCATAGACAACAAAATAATCTACAAAACTGTTAGGTTGGTACTTTGTATTCTATCTTGTCAAACTCTCCGAAGAAGGTCGAAGAAGTTCATTACAATTTTTCAAATATCGCTGTGATTTTAAACTTTTTTCAGACGGGAATCAAAAAATACATCTACTTGAAGTGATATATCGAAATGGTTTTCGATTTTCGACCTTGCCCATTGTGTGGTGCACATTGGCATTCGTCTATTGAAGCCGACATAGGAGAGGCGATAGACATATCTCCGTGTGGATTGCACTCTAGCTTAATTAACATCAAGTGGAGTTCACATGCCGAGCTAATATAAGAAATATATTTTCGACAATGTCACAGGTTAATAGATAATTAATAAGTTAGTTATGTGTAATACTTCACTAAATTCATAATACAGTACCGCGCGAAACAATGTTCATTACGTATCAAGCAAGTTATAGCAGCCAAAAGTGTTCCTTGACTGTAATAAGTTACCGTCAAATATAGTACAATTTAAATTGTGCCCCAAAACTCGTAAAAGACAGATCCCTGTTTTAGTCGGAAGATATTTCTCACGCAGATACGTGGTCCCTCTTAGTTTTACTGCCTTTATCTTTGAAAACCTCTAACTAGTAAACGTAGACTATAATTAAAACTAGTTTCAAACTTTGATTACTTTATTTATCAATACACATGAGTATAGCTCATCTACTTAGCTCTGTTTTACTAGTATATAACAGATTTATTTATCCAGTCTGTCGTCCTGGAGCAGTACCACCACTTTCAAATGTAACACCCTTGAAAGGATCTTGTCGCGTTTCGGGAGCAGTTTGATAGTAGCCAGGTATAGCGAGAAGTGTGTACGGTCAATCTAGATGGTGCATACTCGTCTCCTCGGAATAGCGGAGGCGACTGCAGCCCGTAGAGATTTCTGTGTAGTAACAGTGGTTTTCGTTCATGAACCGCACTGTATCTTTACATCAGGCGGAGTGTAGTCATATGTCGTGCTACAATAAAAAAAAGAACGATAGTAACCCGTGTTCAATTTTGCAAAACGCTTTGGTCGTTCAGTACCCATGATATATAGGTATTAGCTAAAATTCCCGCTACTTTCAAGTGTAACAAGATCCGTGAAGTGACCTAGTTGCGTTTCGGAATTACCTTAAAAGTAGTCGGGTGCACATTTGTCGACATTCACATTTCTCGATGGTAGCAAATGTTACCGTCAACGGTCTACATGTCTCTACCGTGCTCCATGTTCTAAACACGAGTAAGACTTTGATGCCAAAACAAAATTGTTTTCTTTTCTTTGAACAAGGTATAAGAGACTAGAAGCATCAATTAAAAATTTCAAAAAGCAAAAGATATTAATTACTTCTATTTCCCATAAGTTCCTTAACAAATGTAATTAAATAATTTAACCTGTAATTCAAGGGCCGTCTCTTACACCTAACCCTTTCTACAAAGTTCGTGAACAGCTACCTTGAGACCGATATCATGACTTATATAATTTCAACGAATGACACTGCAAAGGCCTATTATAGAGATATATGAGTTTTAAACAGCTATTAATGTTTTGCATGGGGTCGCAGCGACCCTTCTTACATTACGAGTGATTACTAGGTTTTCAAGTAGGTAACTTCTTTTTGTAGTATTATAATATCAACATCTATACTTCTGCCTATCCCTGTGGGAAAAAGGCGTGACAATTGTATGTATGTATCTATACTTACACTTACTAGGTATATATTTACCTACCATTTTTGAGTTTAGCACCCATGAAGTGACCAAATTACTTTTCGGGTTTAGTCTTAAAGTAGTAGTGTATATCGAGTGGACCCGGCATGGCGGAGATGATTCAGTTATCTTTGCCCGTTGCTCCATGCCGCACTACAATAATAATAATAACAAGTTTATAAACATAATATTAATATTGTAAAGTACTTAGGAATGGAAATAATCATGAATGTAAGGGAAGCCAGATGATAGAAAAATAAAGACATAAGTGTACTATTTTGTGTTTAAATTAATAATAAAATAAACATAATATATTACTTGCTTATTGCTTTATTAATAAATAACTTGCTTTTAATAGCATTACTACTTACTTAGAATTATTAGATATATGTGGTTATGAGAATATTGAATATATCATCAAGAATATTCGTTCACATTTCATTTATATAGACATTCAATAGTGAATATCAAATTTGCATACAAATAAGTGACATTAGTTGAATGGTAGTGAATGCCCGACGGATTTTCATTCGTTCCGTCTGTCATCTACATCTAAATTATAAAATATGGAAATTATTTTTCTATTGTATGAAATTGGTTTATTGGACTTTTTGCGGGCCAAAAAGTTTTTCTGGTTTGTTTATCATGTCTATTTACAAGCTACTGCTAACTATATAACAGATTTTTTTTAAATTTATCTCTTTGTAAAAAATAGTATTGTACAATCTGTCGATGTCGGCGTCGATCCGTGTTATGAGCTAAAGGTTTGTAAAGAAAGCTGTCTATATTCTATGGTTATTTCATGAATTCAGTTAAAATTAGCACCACAAAAATTACGAGAAAATGTTACACGCATTATGCGACTAAAATAAGATGTACATTTAATCGGTTGCATAATGCGTATTGGCGTCAACAAAAGCGGGGGACCGTAATATAAAAAATTATGAATCTAAAAGAGATTAAATAGGTGTATCTGTTAAGCAGACGTTAGATAAATAAAAAACATAAAAAAATAATAGATACATTTTATAGATAGATACAAACTTTTATAGATGTTAAAAGAAATAGTACTAATTAATGAAATGAAGACTAAAGTTAAACAAAAGAGAAAGTACATTAATAAAATTGTTTACAAACAAACCTCTGTGTAGTTTAATGAAAAATATCTGCGGGTTTTGTCTCCCAGTGGTACTTTACGGGCCAAGTTCCTGGACTTAAATTATTTTAACTGCAGCTATTTCAAAGCACAGCCCGTGGTTATCGTCTGCCAGGCTTGATTAATGCACTGTGGGCTGAGAGTGCAAGTTTCTGGGCAATGTACAATGGACTTTGTTTGAATAAGAAATAGATTTAAAGTTTTTCTTGGTGCAGTATTAAGTGTTATTTAGTTCGGTGAATATTTTAATAGTGTTATGATTTGTAGTACATTGGGGCCTACTATCTATCCATATCATTATCGACGCGTACAATTTAATAGGCAAATTCCGCATAAATTATTACATATACAGCACATTCTGTGTTGACATAATTTCAGTATTTACTATAAAGAACGTGAGGTATCTGCTACGTGTCGCCTTGGTAATAAATTCTAATAAATTGTATGTATGTTAGTTTATAATTTATAGATTTATATTATATTCCCAATTTTAAAGAAATGCAGATAATATTGTATGCTTCATGAGTCCCCACTTTTTGTAAGTCTCTCGGAAAGCGTTTTTTTTACATTGAAGCGCGACATTGACAACATTCCGCTTGATGTAAAGCTAGAGTGCGGTCCATGGACGGAAACAACTGTTACTGCAGATAAATTTCTATTGGCAGTTGCCTCCACCTATGCCGGTTTGAGGAGTGACACACTCCTCTCGTCATAATTTGGCTACTTTCAAACTGATTCCGAAACGCGACAAGGTCACTTCACGGGTTGTTATATTTGAAAGTGGTGGTACTACCCCAGGACGGGAGACTGGGGTAATAACCATCATCAGTCTGACCTACCATTCTTTAAGTGTTGATGTTAATTGTTTATTGTTATCATTGTAGTTCTCAAATCTGTTTTTAATTCGAGCGTAGTTACCAGAATTTGTTTAGAAAATAATATTTAATCTTGCGTTGGTTTATGAGATTGTATACTTTTTTAATTTAAAAACAAATGAAAGTCGTGTAACGTTTTCCCTTCATTCCACAAGCGGTGTTATCTAAAACGGCATTTTAATTAAATTCTTTGTTATCTTTATTATTTAATGCACTTTAGGGAATATTTGTATTCCAATTTTCCTACATTTTAATTCATATAAAAACTCTTTATTTATCCGTAATAAAATAAAATTATTAGCGGTAATAAAATTTCCAGCCTTTTTATGAAGTTTATTTAAAAGAAAAATTAGACTATTAACTTGCGCTTATAAAAAGTAAACTCATAAAAAAATTTCAGTACAAAAATGTACTGAGTTTGATTATTTTTTTATTTGAAGCTTTTCTACGACGATGTCATATAATTCCTACGTATTTAATAAAAATAAATGAAATTGCTAAGGGTAGCTGTAAAATTTAAGGAGCTCAGAATTAATGTCGGATTGTGATGCCAGCCATCGGATTTACGTACGGTCACAATTTTCATAGATTCTTCCTTTACACAGACTAAAGAATTAACCTCGTCTCTCGTTCGCACACTGCATGTGTTTACTCAATTTTGTTTATTATATTTCTAATCTGTCGTTTGTAATGCTATGTTTTATTGTCGCATTTTTTTGAGTATATTTTACTTATTTATTGTTTTAATTTAATTTGACAAACAGAACAACCCTTATTGCGTTTCAGGAATTTTATTAAAAACCTGCCCTTTATTACTTTTGTAATCGTTTTATTTTACTGTTTTACTTTACGAGATAATATTTTTATTATTCACTTTTGTTTTCATTTTAAAACGGGAATTATAGTACAATAAATACTATCATTTTAGAAGGAAAAAACATATTTAAAGAAATGTTTATTGTTATCGACGACAAAAAGGTAAAAAGTTATTTTGTTAAAATAACGCCATCCAGATGTGTACGCTATCCTCCCTAACACTCTTCTAAACGATTTCTTAAAATTAGCTGAAGAAACCTTTTTTTTCGAATGGGCAAAACGACAATTTTATTCTGTTTCGTGGCTGGTTATGAAAGTTCAGTGACGAATGTGTACGCAAGGCGTTACTAATAGAACAGACAGAATTTTCAATTGAAGCATCCTGCCTACCTTACCAACCATCAAAGTACGAACAAACTTGACTATCGAACGGATTTGCTTCGAGTATATTTCGTTGCCAACACACAGGATTGTCAGATATTTTGATATTACAGAGTGCAATTAATTAATTATATTAAAAAATAATTTATTAATATTATAATTTTTATTTTACTTTCTATTTATTCAATTATTTCTAATAACTATTTAACTATAATACACTAGCAAAGTATCTTCCAATAATTTTGCTGTAAAATATGGTCGAAGCAAATCCGTCGATAGTTTGTTCAAACTCAGAGGGTTATTTTAACTTTTCTTTGAGTCAATATTTTTTCTTACACTTATTTAGCAGCTAGATGTTCTAATTGGGTAATATTTTTTATATTGTATGTTAGTGTAGGAGACTACATTGAAGAGGTTACTAAGAAGTTGTGTCCGTGTTATAGAGTTTTTATTGCTGCTTCAGCTAGTCAAGTAGAAACAATTATTAGTTTTCTTGTTTCTCGCGGCAGAAGTTCATACGTTGGAAGTGCGGTGTGGGCGAACTTTCTGATTTATAACCTTATACATATAAATCTATATGTTGTGCTAAGTTAGGGTGTAACCCACTTTGGCTTAGCATTTATGACCACTTTGTCATTTACTTAAAATCGTCCACATTTTCAATTGCATTTACTATAATTTAAATATATTTATTATCTACATTGTAGTGTAACAGTTGTTGTAGATTTTAAAGGGATTTCTTCATGTCATGCCTTTGAGAAAGTATTGAAAAATTAAAATTTTCCATTTAACAAGGCGTATATAATTTATTAAAGTATTTTTTTAAAAATCTATTGAAGTCTTTTAAAATTGTTGCCTATATACCTAATAATTCTACGACGCAGACTTCCTTAGAAAATATAAATGTTCTTAAATACTTTTAACTTTAAACAAAAAAAGTATATTGAGCAATTTGTAAAATTTTAAAAGATGTACATTTGTATGTTAAAATAAGCTTAATTTCTACATTCCTAAGGTCTAATATTGTGTGTGTAAATGTAACCGTTCTTCATTGTTGGACATACTAACGCTTTTGTAGAGTGTAGATACTTGAATGTTAATCATTCTCATCACAACTTTAGCAATATGTTTACTCCAACAGACATTGTTATTGTTTACATTTTGTTTTTATGTTCTTGAGTTTTTTTATAGTAAACTAACTGATGCTCGCAACTTCGTATGCGTTTAATTAATATTATGTGTTTGTGGCGTTTCTGTCCTAAAACCTTCCTTAATATAATTTCGATATAATGCAAAAATAGTTTTTCAAATAATACTAGTAGTAGACAAACAAATATTATTTTTTATAAATATTACAAAAAAAATCTAGATGTTAATTTATAATAAAAATATTTTGTTTGTATTTAAATATTAGGTGAGGTCAAGAGAAAACTTAATCAAAACATGAAATATATAATATACAAAATATATTACGGTGTAATCGTGTACGTAAACTTTATATAAACAAAGGAATATATTTCACCATGTTTTACATTCACTTAAGACTAAGAGCTTTGTGCTTAAATTATGCAAATAGTTTGTGCTTGTGTGAAATGTCTTGTAGTTTGTGAAAGATGAATCTAGAGACCATTCGTGCTTGAGAAATTGTATGAATAAATCTCTCTAGTCTCTTCAAATGACTTACTTTTATACTTTTTAAACTTCATAATCCGTATTAAAAGCGACCGTGGTCTAGCGGTGGAAGGCGTGAACTAACGATCGATGAGACCCGTGATCAAATCACGCCGACCAGTACCAATGTAACTTTGCTTTTGCTCAATGGCTATAATTGAAGCACTATCATAGTATAGTTACGTATTTTCCGAGGTTTTCCTCGAACATATTTTAACCAAATAAAATATTTTATGCAGCTATTTTTCACATTTATTTTGATCAATGCATAAAAACACATAGATTTTATATAAATTTTATTTTATAACTCCTACAGTCTGAAATGTGTGGTTTTGAAAGTTTAATGTTCACTCATTATAGTTATATAACAAGCTTTCATGAAGTTAGGTACCTGAAACTGAACTTTGAAACTGTTAGAGCTTATACTTTTTATTATATTTGCCTTTATGAACTTGTAAGTCTCGAGTTTCAATCTATTTCTACAGGCTTATGAAGTTTGGTCCCTTGGTGCCTGTTAAACATATTTTTAAAATAAACAAAAATACCTTAAGTACAAGACAACAATTATTGCGACCTTCTGATAAATTTATCTTAAAAATATATTATCCAGAATTTAAACAATAGTTTATTTTTCATTGCTAATTTATTACTATTTAATAATTGTTGAAATATTATAATAATAAATAAATATCTAGTGTTTATTTAATAGTTTATTCCTATTTTAATTTTACAATGCTTATCTACGCCATTTTTATCTGCACATCAAAAACAAAAACACAGAATTACCAATAATTTTAAGAAATAATTATTTCAACAGTAAGAAAATAGATACGACAAATGTATTCTATTTATAAAGTTTTTTAATTTAATTTCAAACAATACTTCTTTCTTTAATTTAATTTAGACAATATTAAAAGCATTCTAAGTTTTTACAAAGAAAAACCAACGCTTTTGTTGAAAACAAAAACTAATATAAAATTCAGTTCTTTCGTACTTTAAATTGCTTGAAATAATTCGTAGATATCTAGGACAATGGGTTAAATGCAAAAACTCGCGCAGTTACGTCAAAAAGTTTCAAATAAAACTTTTTAGAGATGGTAAAAGCTTGAAAAATACGGGAAAAACAGCAAAACGACTTTTTTCAGTTTTAATTTCGAACTTATCTTTGTGAGGTGACATTTAACAGAACATATTAAATGTGTATTTTTCTTTGTTAATTTCAGTATAAATAAGTACTCTTGTAATGAATTTACATGCAGTCTACAGACAGTATACGTAAAGTACTCGTAAAGCTACTAAAACTAAAAAAAAAATATTTTCTATAATAAAATCAATCAATCGAGGTAGTCAGAGTTAATAATTAAAATACAACTAAATTTACAAAATGGAATCAGAATAATATTTAATTAAAATGGCTATCGAATTTCTAAAATAGAATCGCTATAAAACCGAAAACTTCGTCATAATTGAAATGTACGATAATGGATCAATTATATCGAATACGTTTTCTGAAAATAATTAAGTCTTTGAAAACATTAATTAAATTTCTCCGTTTGAAATTAATTAAGACCTTGTTGTGTTTATTATATTTTATATTTGTTTGGGTTTGACTTGTTAATGGCGCTAAATATAATTTTAATTAATCGTTATATTATTACGATTCGTATAGTTATCACCAGTGTTCTTGAGGCATGAACAAAAGTAGAAGGGATGTGCAACTATCCCTGCGTACACTCGCCCGCGAAAGTGTAAATTTAGTAAACCCAAGTATAAATATATGTATATAACTATTATAATAAGAGTAATAAATAAATAAATGTTTTGATAATTTTATTCAAGTTCAAACACAAGACTAAGATATAAAAAATAAACTCTTTAGGTCTATGAAGATATTTTGTTTACAAACGATCTTGTAAAATTACTCGTAAAATTAGTTAATTAAGCTAATTAGTGAAATGGAAAACAAGTAGACCTTATTCTCATCATATTTTTATATGTTTAAAAAGAAAAAGTTCCATCAATTTATTTCTTAGCCATAAACAAAATGTGTAACGTCAATTACTAATCAAGATAAAGCGAACCGTATATACTCGCTGTTGTACTCGTAAAATCAAAAAAATATTATGTTTTCAATTAAACCGAGTGCATGAGAATTTCAGGGATCACGCGAACGGTATCAAAAATTATTTAATTATTCCTTGTGCCCGACGACACAAATAACCGATAAATGACGTCCATATCTTGATATTGCCCCACAAATTACGGTAATTGTTTTTCTGTTAACGATTCTACCTCACGCTATAAGCTTCGCCCTAAACTCAAATTCCGTGTTATATTGACATATCTTCATTATAAATTACTAAATTCTTTTAGCATGTTTTCCCAACATATTTGATAAAATATATCGCAGTTCGAGATAACGTTGCTTTGAACGTTGATTTGTGAAAAGTGAACCTTGATTCGAATACTTAACAATATAGAATATTAATAGTGCTTTGAATAGCGTTGTCTCTGCCTATCCTTGTGGGGGAAAGGCGTGACAATTGTTGTTGTATTAATAGTATTTCAAAACAGATCGAATTTCAGTGTTTTTTTTTAATTTGTTAAAAGTGTTTTTGAGATAAAACAGTTTTGATCTAGGATGCTATAAATAACCTTTTTTCTTTGCTACGAATTTTTAAGAAGATTTTATTAAATCGATATGGCTCAATCAATAGTTAGTAAATATAAGCATTTTATTTTTACTTTTTGTTCAATTTATTTCAATTGAGATGGAAAATAAAAAATTTATTTTCAAAAATGATGAAAACATTACATTGATTTTAGTTTAACTTATTATAAATTTCACATATCATCCAAGCTGAAAATATACACGTCTATATATTATAAATTTTTACTCGTAAAGTTATAGTCTGTAACAATGCGGCCCTTCTGAAAATGTAAGATTGTTTTGTATTTGTTGATATTTCAATTCATTCGAGTATCTCCCGCGGGGTACCTAACCTACCGCTGAATGCTCTTTTGTTCCACAAATCAAAGTATGAGGAAAGTTTGGATAAGGTTTGTTACGTGTTTGTTTACTACAATGTTTTCAAAATATATTTAATACTATTTTATCTATAATACCACAACTTTCAGTCGCGTTTTAGCTTAATCTTGGTCATAACGAGTGGATTATGTCCTGTGAACCTGGGCGGTTATAGTTCTGTTCACTTCTTTCTTTATTTTTTTTTTATTGTAGCTCGGCATGTGACAACACTCCGCCTGACGTAAAGCTAGAGTGCGGTCCATGAATGGAAACAACTGCTACTACAGAGAAACCCGTGCGGGCAGCAGTCGCCTCCACTATGCCGGCTTGAGGAGACGATCATGTACTATCTACATTGACAGTGCACACTCCTCTCGCTATACCTGGCCACTTTCAAACTATTCCCGAAACGCGACAACGCCACTGGACAAATACCCATCATTAGTCTGCCTACCACTCTTTAATAGTGCTTATAGGCACTGAGCGACCAAAGTACATATAACAAAGTTACATTGGTACCGGTCAGAATTAGCGAGGTTCGAACACGGGTCTCATAGATCGTGAGTTCACGCGTCTTACCGCTAGACCACGGCTGCTCTTATTCTTTATGAACTAAATTCTTGCTTGTTAAGGTGCAGAAAGTGTACCTACAGTAATTAACATCATATTACCATTTCACACGGTAATTTAAATGTAATAATACAATATAATATTCTTCACATAATATCTACGTCCAATTTTAATAAAAAAAATGAAGCGTAAAAATTTAAATGCCGCATCCTTTTTATAATGTAGCTTATAAAATGTTATGTTGACTGCGGAGCATCTGTTACTGACTGCTGCGATTAGATTTGTAACATGAATACGTGTTCTTAAACATAAATTATACTTATAATGTATCTGTATTGTATTTATTTTGAGATAAATTGTTTTTTAGTAAACCAAGAAGCAGACTGTCGAAGGTTATTTTGCTGCTTGAAATTAAGTTAGATTGCTGTTCATTAGCAGAAATTTGCTTCCTCTGCAGGTCTGCAGGTCGCTTCTGCTCTACTATATAAAAATAATTTATCAACCACGGCTTTCAAAACAACGTAACTTTAAAATGTTAATTTTAAAAGAACGAAATAAAACCATAAGAATTTAATAAAATACAAAATTGTGAAGAGCGGCATAGTAAAGTTAATAAGAAAACAGAGTTAACCCTATAACGCCGACGGCGTTCCTTGCGGTACGATAACGGAGTAAAATGGGGCATTTAATAAACTCAATTGCGCAAGAGTGAAGTGTCTGTGGGGGTTGAGAGGGTAACAAACGAGCTCAAAACAAATGTCGCGCATTCGTCAACCGCCCGCTCATTTGCACAGGTCCCTTGGACAGCTCGCGTGTATCATAGGGTTAAGCATAGATTATGTAAAGATGTAGAGAAATTGCTATGAATTTCCTATATTTTTATTAATTTGTTTTCTAAAAGAAGTGTGCATCCTTTATCTGAATAAATTAAACAGCGACTGACCAGCATACCTGTTGTTTTTCTTATATTTATAATAAACCACATGCGAGATTTTGTATAAATAAAATAAAGTTGTAATAAAAAATATTTATTATTGTGTTTTAAAAACTAGAGTACTAAAATAGAAATAGTAGAAGCTAGTAAAAATGGCAAAATTATGAAGTGATGAGTGCTTACTATCGTGTTTATTTAGACTATTAATCTAAGGAAGAATTTTCAGCAGTATTTGTTACTTATTTCCATCTTGAGTAATACTTCCGTAATAAAATTAACGTGTCCTATCTGTTATTTTCATACTCTATGGAAATATAGAATACTATACGAGCATTTATGTTGGGTAGGTTATTATTTTGTTTATTATTCCGCATTTTACCTTCACGCCTTCAATTTATTGAGGGTTGCCACGGGGATTTTATTTTGAGTACGCTCTGATATGAAAATAGATTCTGTTTTTTATTATTTCAAATTTGAATACATTTTATTAATTCTGTACCTCTATTTGAAGAGGGGGGAGAAGATTTTTTGCAATTGGGGAAGCGAATTTGTAGCAATTGTTTTGTTCATGATCGTATTTTAACTAAATATTCCGGAGTATGTATAAAAATTAAGGAACTTGTAATCCACGACAATAAAGAAACGATTTATAAATCGGCATCCGCTCACATTGGCGCGACTTATATATAAGCTTTTCTAAGTGTCTAGGTCGTCGTCGTATATTACTTTATTTCACACAAAGCCACTACGATGCTATCAGTAAGTTTACCTCCTGATTTTCTACTAACTCAGAGTTGAGTTACTAGGCCTTACTGTAATACTGTGATTATTAGCAATTATAACTGTAATATTTCAGTGAAAAAAGTTTCGTTAAAAAGACATCCAACATAAAAACTTACGTTAACATTTTTCCATTCTAAAATTATTCAATAGAAAAAGCCTGCCTAATTAAAATTCCCTCACACTGTTAGGGGGAACTATTGTACAGGTCGGCATCGTATTTTCGCACGATAACATCTAGACAAGATTATTTATTGTAACATTAGGGGAACTAGCCCCATCGATATGGTACTTTATACTTCTTTCTTTATATTACGTATTTTAAAGCCGCTTTTTTATACATTAGTGACTTTGTTTTAGGTTAAGAAATAATTTGTCTAATAAAAACAGTAATGAATATTGTTTTTAGCTATAGAACTTTTTTAGGGTGAAAGGATTATCGCATACAAACGTCAATTTTATCTATTGTTGGTGTAAATATTAACTAAACAATCCACTCGCGGACCAAAAGGTTCGGGCAATCCTTCTTCTTTCGTTCCATCAAATTGTGGAACGACTTTCCCAGCCTCGTCTTTTCTCCTTTTCCTATAACATTGGATCCTCATCAAGCCGGCATATCGGACGCGACTGCTCTCTGCAGATCTCTGACAGCAGTCGCCTCCGTTCATGGATCACACTCTAGCTTAACATTAGGAACTATTTTTGATCTGAAAAACGAATTAGAGATAAAAATAGAGGCATGAGTTTAGATTGTTTTGAATCTAGATTGAATTGTAATCTTTTATGAAGGGTAGATGTGAAAGAAGCGAAATATTACGATCGATTTATATGATAAGGCGTGATAGATATAATATAATATAATATAGATACATCTAAATAATTATATTTTTCTATATAGACTTCTGTGTGTGAGTGTACTTTTGGATAGTAGATAAGTTTTTCAGTTGATTCGCTAACGGCCGAAATTAATAATCAATCTTGATCCCTTTTTCACTGACTTAGATAGGAAACTGACTTAGATTGTGAAAAAAGCGTGCCAATAACCTATCTGCTAACCGAAATTGCAATCTTTCAAAGCAAACCTCTGTCAGAGGACGAAGCACATATTACAGATTGGCCTCTGTATGAAAATTGTAGTTTATGCGTGCCAATAAGCTATCTGACGATTTTGACGTTTCTTTTGATTGATGTTTCGATCTAGAATTGCGATCCCGGGAAGTGATCAGATTACGCATACTTGTAGAGATTTTATTGAAACATTATTGGTAAAAATGGCTTTGTCGATATCTTCTGTTGGATAGTGACAGTAATTCGGAGGAGGCGCTGATGCGGATTCGATACGACACGCATCTTTACGTAAAATCAAGAGTAAATTATACGCAGTCTCGATGATGCGGATTTTGCCTTTAGGTTTAGATTACCTAAACAGACAGACCTAAATTCACTGCTGACTGAAATTATGCCGTATATACGTATAACTTCGTCAAGGTAAGTTTAATATTAGTTTTATCACTCTTACACCACCAACATCATGCATAATACCCACGATTTGTGGCGACATCTGCCTAATATCTAAATACTACATAATTCTTGTTTAATGTAATAAGATGAAGAAAAATACCGACTACCAAAATATCTAGTTTTGCAGAAATCATCTATAGGAATTACAACATCGAGGAAGTTCCTCCAGAAGTTGAGCTGCCGACTGCAGAGAGTTATGACGAGGGCAACTCAAAATATGAATATACAGGACATCAGTGGACCTTATAATTATTTTATGTATCATATTATGTATGTATATTACAATTATTCTAAGCTGTGTGTTGTGATTTTGAAAACTAAAATGATAGATAATAAAATAATATTGTTATGTACACAAGGATTTTATTTTATAAAATATATAAAATGTAGATATACAAGACATTAAGAGGGAGTTTATATTTGGTGGTTTTGCACTTAATTATTCTGCTGCCCTCTATCAGCTCCATCAATGCCTTCGTTCCGTCTTTGGAGAGCTTTTCCTTTCATCTAAAATAAAAATATTTTTGTTTGTTAAAATATGTAGTAAATTATCTTTGTTCGTCACATACAAACAAGCAGAAAATGAATACATTCATTTCGTAGAAAACGCACAGTTTTCCAAGGACTCGAAGAAAGAACACAATGATAAGAAATTTAATGATATCATTAAAGAAAACTTACCATTTCTGAATCCATTTTAATTAATATACATATTATTTATTTTCGAATATAACAGTCATAATATCACTGACGCGCACCGACCTGACGTTTGGCGACGTTTCAAAACATACGTTCCATTACAACCTAATATTTTTGTCATCGCTATCGCTATCACGATTGTTGCAAGTTTTAGAAATCAGTTGTAGTTTTGTTTGTCTAGTTAAAGGTAAACTCTACGCTACATAAATAATTTGTACGTTAAACAGTTTATTTCAACTTAAATGATATAATTAAACCATGCAAAAATGTATGACTTTTGTGTAAAACGAAACGTTAAAGAGGGTGCGGATGGGCCGTCAATCTGAGCTTGTCAAAAAAAAGTATTACAGAATTTTATTATTGGGACGTAGGTTGGAGATCATTCCGTCGATATGTATTAATGTAAGATTGGTCTTAATCTCCGATTTTGGATACAATATTAATTTCGGCCGTAAGTGGACCATGAAACAGCGATTTATGGTATCTTTGTAGTTTGCTTCTTATTTAACCCTTTATAAAAGGCTATTTACATAACTACCACGAACTTGTTTCGCTATAAAATAACCGAAATTGTCGGTAAAATGCAAAATTAACATTTTTATACTTTTCTCGCTTGAATTTTATTTTAAAATTTTAATATTGCGTTCTTTGTTTCATTACAAAATTCTCGAAAAAAGAAATAGGAATACATTTGCATGAGCGTCTTTATTGAAATTAAATTTTATTTTGAACAAGGGTTGTCATACATAAAAACAAACAAATTATAATTACTTAACAGTCGTGACGTCAGTTTATTATGCGAAAGTCCCGGGTTCGATTTTCAATTTGATTTCTTTTTAATTTTAAGCATTGTTATTAAAAACGTACCTAAGTATTTATTATAATAAGTTAGTTATAATTTAGTAATTCATATCTTTTGTATATCTATTGTATGCTTGTTTATGTATTATATTTATTAATTGATATATTCTCTTTTACGACGTCTGTATTATTTGAAAACTAAATTTTTTATCGTAGCTCGTCATATACACTCCGCCTGATGTAAAGCTAGAGTATGATCCATGAACCAAGGCGACTGCTGTCAAGGGAAGGGGATCTGCGTCCGATTGCGTCCGCTATGCCGGCTTGATGAGGCCTCGTCACACTGCGCTGGAAGGATCTTTGAAGGATGTTAGTACAAATAAATTTGTGCAGGCAGCAGTCGCCTCCATTATGCCAGCTTAATAAGACGAATTATTTATTTATATTATTTAATTAATCAATTATGAAATTCTTGTATATTAAATGTCACAATGCATTCCTCTTGAGAGTTGAGACTTTCACCTTGTTAGCTACGAAATGACACCAATTAATAGGACAGCATCATGCTAGATATAACCATAATATTTTTTAAATTAATTTAATTGCTCTTAAAAATAGTTTTGCAACATAATTTTAATGTAGAAAATAAACTAGAAATATTGATTATTTTTTTCCGAGTTAAATCGAAAAATTTTAAATTGTCCGCAATTATTTAAATTACCGAGACGAAATGTTTAAAAGAAATAAGATCGCGAGTAAATAAGTATACATAAAATGGACATAAAAGTAATATTTTAAAAACATCTTAAAATTTATTATCGATGCTTTTGTAGCCCATTAAAGTTTTCAAGCGCTTGAATTGTCATGATAGTGCATTAAAATAGGTTAAAAAAACCGATTTTATAGTTGCTCCGTTCTGCATAGTGTCATCGCAATATCGCCTAAGAGCCGTTTTACGAGGAACGTTTACGGGTTTCACTCCCCCCTCCTTTCCTCTTCCAAGTTGTCACCCCCTATGGCCCCTGTTTAACCCCGCGATAAATTAAACGAAATAGCCCCAAATAGACATGCTAATTTCGTTCCTTAATTATTGCTTTTCTTTGCTTTTGTCCAGTACATTTTTATGAGTATCCGTGTAGCTATCTATTTTTTTTATTTTATTCCCTTCAACATGAGCTTAATTTAATATAATTTGTGAATGTTTAGGGTATCTATTTCACGTTTAACAGCATGTTACCTCTGCCTGACGTTGATGTAAAGTACGGTACCACAAGAAAGTCTGTAGGTAGCAATCGTATCCGTTATGCTCAATTGCTTTTCAATTAAATGCGAATATGCTACGTCAATGTTGACAGTGCATTCCTCTCACCCTGTTACTTCTAAGCTGATTTCGAAGTTACATTTGGAAGCGCCGGTGATTTTAATTTATAAAAATACTTACTGCAAATAAATGCAAGTATTTCTTTTAATATATTGCTGGTATTAAAGAAAGAGTGGGTTGTAATACCTCGTTTTAAGAGAGAGTACCTTAAGCCCCTCTCAGACGGATTTATATACTACATCTCCTCTGCAATTCACTTCTTCAAGGATTTCCTATTATTTAATTAATTAAGTACGAGTAGTTTCTTGACAAACAAAGCCTTATTTTGCGCATTTTTTTACGTCCTGAACTTTCAACTTCATTGTTTAAAGGAGAATACCCATTCGCCTAAGACAAATGGGCCCACAATTTTTTTCTCTAATTTCACGATAATTTTTAGTTCATTTTGTAGGAAAATAAATCTACATTTCTTATCACCAATCAGTTTTAATTTTTTTCACCCAACTTATTCAGTAATTAGACTCATTCTGATACAATATTTGAGGTTATTATTGTATTAAAAGCTTTAATAATTGGTAATATTTTTTATGTTATTAAACATTGTATATTGATTGGGAAACGATGTTTTGATTTAATTAAAATAAATTAATGAAGAAATAAGGTATTATTTTTGAATATTGTTTTGTTAACAAACTATTAGGTATCAAGTGGGCTCAAAAATTCTAGATATAAGCCCAGTCCTGTGGTACTTTCAATACTCGTGAAGTGACCTTGTCGTGTTTCACGATTAGTTTGAAAGTAACCAGGTATGCATTGTGGAAGTGGACGAAAGTGATTGCTGCCTTCAGAAATTGATCTGGTCTCCGAAATTACTTTAACATCAGGCAAAGGAATGTCATGGTAGAGTACTACTCGTATCCATGAGCGAAGTCAATTGCTGCCGCAGAGAGAGATTCGCTGAGGACTTCACACTTAGCTTGATGTATGACAGTTTGTAGGATGTGGAAAAGACGTGGCTGGATAAGTCAATCTGCAATTAACTATAAAAAAGAAAGGGTTCCAAATTCGAATCGCTTCAGCTGCTTTAAAAATTCAGCTTTACTCTATAAAAACTATAACAAATTTTTGTGGTTTATGATTTGTATAAATAATAAAATAAATGTTTCCGGTTATAAAAAAATACAATTAAAATAGGTAAGCTGTACCTATTCGTATTTTAGTATCATCACCACTTAACCTAGATACGTTTCCGTTACAAAAACTTCATTCTAATTTCGTATATTATGTTTTGATTTATTCGCTGTTTGCTATTTTTATGTGTGACCAATTTACTCGAGAATACTCGTTAAAATTCTATTTTAATGTGGTAAGCTATAAAACTTATTATTACACGTTACGTTACGTAAATTATGTCATGTCTTATAAAATTATAACATACTAGCTGTGACTCGCAACTTTGCGTATAATTAATGTTATAGTTACATCGGTATCGGTTAAAATTTTAAGTGAGATTTAAAAACTCATCGATCATGAGTTCGCGCGTTTTGCCGCTGGGCCACGGCCGTTCTCAGATGCACAGTATGATTGAGCAATATAGAGAATACAAAATAAATAATAGCGGAACACAACTATCTCGGCTGGAGGTATCCAACAGTAGAAGGTCTGAAAAGGGCGCGGGGAACCCAAGCTGTCAACTGTGGCGACACGTTCGGAAATTATTAGAACAGCAATTATAATAATAAAATGATGAAGCGAAAGTGGTATGTAGAAAGAGGAGTCCGCTGGCGCTCCATAATCTCTGCCTACCCCAGTGGGAACAAGGCGTGAGCTAAGTAGCCGTAGTAGCAGTAAAATGATGAAGTAAGTTAATTGTAGCTCGGCATAATATGACAACACTCCGCCTGATGTAAAGCTAGAGTGCGGTCCATGAACGGAAAGAACTGCTACTACGGTTTGAGGAGACGAACTTGCACCATCTAGATTGACAGTGCACACTCTTCTCGTTATACCTGGCTACATCCAAACTGCGCCTGTAAAAATAGCTGTATATTTATTTTATCTTGTAAGATTAGTTAGGTATTTGTATTTATAATAAGAATATCATTTGTCGTTAAGTTTAATGTGTTCTTTTATCGTTACAGTTTAGGCGGTGGTCGTCGTCGTAGAGCCATCAATCATGGTCGAATGTAAACCGACCCTTTAATTTCAGTCCGAACTGAATTAACTTTTATTATCTAAGATTTTATTGTGGCAGTAAAAACGTGTCCCTCGATTATGTAACTTTATATTTGCGTTCCGTTTCGTTCCGTAAATCTAATTGTCTAATAGTTTTTTATTTTTAGTTTGAAAATTAGGTTTCTAGACCCTAGATCATGATTTTGCGAATATAAGGATGTAAAAATTAATTCAGTGAGTTTTCACCGAGAAAAATTGCAATAAAAATCGATTTAGAATTCAGTTAACGATTTTATTTTTCTCGCATCTCTATAGAACATAGTTAGAAAATAACCAGGTAAAACTAAAGTTTTTTTTTATATATACTTTATATATTTTATAAATACTCTGTAGCTTAAATTTTTTTCTACTGACTAAAACTGCGTTAAAATAGTACCCTGGCAACAATAACAGTTTTAATATAACCACATGTCGCGTCGTACACATTTCCACATTCACCGAATTCAAAATAGCGCATAGGAATTGAACGCTGTGCCTTTTACCTCTTGTACTCCTTGAAATGGAAATTTAAGTTAAATACTGTAGCCAGTATAGTGAGAGTCACTCAAGTAATTAAAACGTGTTCGCGCAGCAACGTTTGTGGTTAAAGGGTATTAGGGATGGGTTTGTATTGGTGTTATCGATAGAATTTCAAATTAGATAACGATATATTTTAGATACGAGTATTTTTAAGTAGGAAATTTTTATTGTAATAAAAACAAAATGTTTATGCATGGTCTGTGATTTTTGATAATATCTCTGTTGATATAATTATTTATTATTATAATATACATTTCTCATATCGATAAATGATAAGGTACAACACTATTGCCTGAAATTCAATGTTTATTTAGTTTCGTAACCAGAGTTTAGTTTTGCCTTTGACCAAATCAAAACAACGGGGAACCTACCATTGAACAGTTTATATTCCGCTTTGATATTGTTCCATTATGTCAATATACCAAAAGTTAAATAAACTATTTTAACTAAACCTTTTAATCTGACCTCTCAAAGGCTTAGTTTGCGGTCGTGGCGAGACTGATTTCTCACTTTACCATTTCTTATTTTTTAAATCATACTAGTGGCGCAAACTTCTTACATCTGACAAAAAAGCGTAGGCCGCTTCAAACAATTTGACAATGTTGTCGTCAAGTCATACTAACTGACAGATAACCTAAACGTGGCTGTAGTCATCTTTTCTCTCGGGAGCGTTATTGCACATTTAGTTGTATATATCAATGGTAGAAATAGAAAAAAAAAACAACATTATTAAAAGTCTTTTATGATTGTTAGATTATAACGAAAATTGAATAGAAAACAAATCAATTTCGATAGATATAACGAGAGGATGCTGGATGGGTGCTGGATATTCGTCTCCTCAAGCCGACTGTCTTTAATTGCTAAAAATTTCTTTGTGATAGTAGCTGTTTCTGTTAATGGACTGCATCAGGCGATGTTGTCAAATGCCGAGCTGCTAAGAAAGAAGAAATAACTGTAATTTGATGATGTGGGTCATTCAGCTACATCCAAGATGGCTGCAAAGCCTTTGAAATATAGAATTAAAACATTGCATAACGTTTTTTGATTTTTTATTTTAATTTATGATAAAACTGCCAGAGCCAGGGTGGGAATCGAGTCCACGTCCAACGTTTTACTTTTTTCCACTAAAGGAAACATTCATACTTATTCATTAATATAAATAGAAAATTAAAATCAATATTTGGTACATGTAATAAAGTTACTCGTGGAAATATTTCAAGCACAAAGGTAGGTTGTGGTTAGAGAGTTCCCTACGGCTGTTTACGTAATTAAAATGAGTCTGTGGGATCTCGCGTATTTGTCGAATACGAATCACGAGTCACGGTAATAAGAAATTTTGGTTTATGTACTATATACTTGTACAAATATACTATAAGAGTGTATACATGTATACACACTTTAATTTTACACTATATATAAAAAAAATATTAAAAAATGTTCATTCACTTAAAAGAAATGTGCCCACAATTATTTTCACGAGTTTGTCATTGATTTTTAGCTCATTTTGTAGCAAAATATATCCACATTCATTATACTGATCGGTTTTTTTTTACCTGGGTTATCGAGTAGTTTGAATTCTTCTGATTTGCTATAAGAATTAATTATATCTGTTTTTTATTCCTTAACATTAAGTTTTGATTAGTAAAGATTTGATATATAAATAAATATTAATAAAAATACCAGTATATGATTTTATTTTATGATAAATTGTTTTTTTTTAACTATTACATAGCAAGTTGGCATTGTCGTTTATCAACACGCTGCGCAATGCAACAATTTGTATTTACACTCGAGTAACCTCTAATATGCATTACATTGTAGCGCGATAACTTGATTAATTGAATTTGATTGTATGTTAACCAAACTTGAACTTCATATACTTGAACCCAAATACCCAATTTTAGTTAATTATTTGAGTTTTCTCTGATCTTTATTTAATTAAAAAGATTTGAACGACGTTTGTAAGAGTAAGAGTTTAAAATGAAACACAAAATATAAAGAAACGGCATCGGAAATCAAAAACTTCGCAGTCGCATCCTTAACAGTGGGACGCCCAGCGGTCAGCAAAACAGTGATGCTGAAAGATTTCAACGAATATGTTTTTGACGTGACCCATTTTGCGGTGACCCTTAAAACCTTCATCTACGATGTAATACACCCGTAGGTATGTTAAATTCATTTAACATTCTAACCCTTTGAAATATTTAATTAAAGGGCCACACTGGTTACATTGTTTAGAAAGATTTTGTTGCGCTCCGGTGATCATTTTCTAAAACCCACGGTTCTTTATTCTAACATAATTAGTACCTACTTCTTTTGTTTTAATGAGAACTTGTTTCGCTGTGTCACAAAATTCATTGAAAGTTTTTCTGTAAACTCATTGGTTAAAAGTTTATAAAATAGTTTAGGTCACTTATAAACTTCTTTCTCACACTTTGGATCTAGTTTATTCTTCTGGCGGTTGTTTGCTTATTTCATTTTGTTTAGAGTTTGTTTTAACATTTCATCAAACTTGCTCTATTGGGTCGCGATAATATATTCAATTATTTTACATTATATTGTGAGACCTAAGGATATATAATCTGCTTACTTTAAAGAAGAACAACATGACATAAATATTTAAGAAACCAAGAATAATACACATAATTCTGGAAAGAGTAAATCCAACCAACCTTAAAGTAATTAGGGTAAAAGAAAAAGGGAGGTTAGGTAGAAAATTTGTGATCAAGATTGACGATTGCTACGTCGAACGAAGACGCGAAGTATCTGTGACTGACGGGTGGTAATTTCGATTCGACGAGACGTCTGATAGAAAGAAATTCTTACACTTAGAAAAATAAAATTAAAAGACTCAAGCAAAAGTTCACTAAGAAAAATATCTATTTTTGTTTTGTTTTAAAAGTAATTTAGAGCGACCGTGTAGCCGAGCTGGTAAAGAGGTGGAGTCGCAATTGATAACCCCGCGTATCTCCTAATAACTTGACTTGCCTCTGTGACGTTGTAGAAGACGTGCAACATTTGTTGTAGAATGTTTTAATGGTCGGAAATAGAGGGAGACGCTGATGAAGAACTGTATAAACTTAGCAGTCTTAAACAATCTACAAAGCTAAAAGTGTTTTTTCTCTAATTTTAATAATATTTTGAACTAGTAAGAAATGTTCACAAACTTGCATCGTGCATACTAAGATATAAAAAGCTTTCCACTTTTTAAAATTCCCGATAAATTCACAAGCAAGAAATCAGGGAAATAATAGCGTCAGACGTTTATTTATAGGTCAATCAGGTTATCGGTAAAGTGCAGGGAAGTAAATGAGCTCCAACCAAGTTCTTGATACAGTAAGGGTGAAAATAGACCAACGTTATCGATTTATATGGGGTGCTCCACAATTATCTAATCGATCTTTGACTTGGGCGTATCTTTTTGAGCCAGATTTCACCGGTTATTTAATGCTCGGTTACGTTAATAAATGTTTAAAGATTTTGTAAATTGCGTGTTTAAGGCGTAGTCTAGGAGTAATTCGTTTTGGATGTATTTTTTGGAATAAAAAAAATGCGTCGCTTAATTGCTGAGAGCGGCCGTAGTCCAGCGGAAGAGCGTGTTCGATGAGACTCGTGTTCAAATCTCGTTAAATTCTGACCGGTACCAATGTAACTAAGCTATATGTATTTTTTAGATTTGTACAAAAAAAAAAGTTATTAGCCTCATCTGCCGTCGCGGTGTAATACCACTACTTTTAAATGTAACACCCGTGTAGCAACTTTGTGTTGAGTTTGTTTTGTGAACCTGGATGATGCAAAGCCTCTAGCTTGACAGTTGGCGAAATGCAATTACATTTTAGATTGTTTAAAAAAAATCATCATGTAACTATCAAGCTACTGTAATAGAGTAATGACCACAATGAAGGAAGTAGGCTTTGAAGGTGTAAAACCACCACATGAACGAGTACATTTCAGGCCGAATGACTAAGCTGCTAATCCTACCTACGCTGTAATAGCAGCGATCAAGATTCTACTTAAATTAATGACCCTCACTCATGGTTTCATTTATACAGGTTTAAAAATAGTGAACATTTTTGGAATGGATTTTATTTCTATAAAAGTTTTTTTCTAAATCTAAGCAGAGTAAAGGTTATAATATGACTGGAAATGATTTGTAAGTACTCATTAGGGTCAAATGCCCACGCGAAGAATTTTGGCTCGTATTAGTAAACTTTATCTAATTATGTAAGTTATTATCTAAACAAAATGTAACTTGCACGATTGTCGTAATTCATATTATGTAGCATTGTGTGTACATAGTGCTCATTAGTCGTAACTCATTAGTGCCTTTGTTAGAACGAGTTGGGACACTAATGGCTGCAGGGTTTGTCGGCTTTTGTCATTTTCTGCATGTTTCACACATAAAGCTTTTCAGCGACCCTTTCAGTGACATTCTGAAGAATGTTGTCGCAGTTTATGAGTTATTTGTCACTTTATGGTATTTCGTCAACTTTCAAAGGCCAAGTTTTTATGATGATATCCTTAAGAGTTTTAAGTTTAGGTCGTTTTTATGATCGTGACCTAGAATCGCTATAAGTGTTAATGCCTATAAATGTTAGGTTTTTTTTTTGTACGATATAAATAAACGAACGACTTACACATTAGTCATTTATTAGATTTGTAGGTTACAGAAGCAAGACTACTTTTTTAATAGATATGTATATTTGTTGATGTATGTATGTATAGTTAAGCTGCGTAAACGTTTAATTATAATTTTAATAAAAGCTGTTTTCATTATAATCTAGTTAAGAAAGAGCGCCAAGCAACACGCCGCACGGCCGTTAAGACCGCGACAAAATTTGAAAGCGTCTTTATTTAGAGATTATGAAAATAAATTAAAAACAAACTTACTGTTAATCTTTAATTTATTTTTCAATGTACTTATATTTTTGGCATAGGATCTTAATCCGGGAAAGTAATTCGTAATATTGGAGTATAAAAGCATGAAAATCGGATTACGGTACGAGGTCCCTATTACGAGATATCTCCAAAAAAATAAATGAATACGTTCAAGGAAAGATGAAATAATGGACTGTTCTGAAAAGATAATAGACTCGCCCAAAATTACATTAGGAGGTTTTACTACAAGTAATTTATGTGGATTTAATGCTTCATTAGGCTTTGCCAGAGTATTTTTTTGGGGTGAAATTTATTGGAACAGATGAAACGTACATTCGTTATCTTACATTGTAAGAAAGACTGCAAAATAAGGTATCTATATATTTTTTATCTAGCTCGAGTATTTCTTACTTGAAAATTTCATACCTTAAATCCTATGCTATAGCTAGCTCAATACTTAATACAATACAATTGTCACGCCTTTTCCACACAGGGATAGGTAGAGACAACGGAACACCACTTACCGCGATCCTGACACAACACCCTCACTTCCCTCACATCCACAATTCTCTTCATGCACGCCCGACGGTTATAAGCGCTAGGCATACTTCATACGTCTATATTATTTTTCAAAATATCGTTTATCCAAACAAAATTAAAAAAGAGACAATCGTGAGAATTATATTTTTGTTTATTTGTGTATGTAATAAATAATATGATGACTTTAGCATTCCCGTTCCATCACTAGGAAACCTTTTAAATGCGTTAAAATAGTTGAACCACGCGTTTGATCCACGTTTTAAAAAAATAACATCAAAACCTTCCACAATAAAATAATTAACTAGTATTTATATATTTGAGGGTATTAATGATTAAGATAGTGGTACAACGTTCTCCCAGATACCCTGATCACAATCACATGGATGCTGTCCTCTAAACCTGTGATGATAGTTACTATCACACCGCCCTCTAGTGGTATCTAGACATTATTCAGCCAACCAATCACAGTATCGATAACCAGCTTCCGGAGTTGTATTAGTGAGGTGAATGCCATTGAAATAATCGCGCTTTAAAAAGTCCTTTAACCTATTTCAGTCCGTAAGCGGCCGTGGTCTAGCGGTAAGACGCGTAAACTCACGATCGATGAGACCCGTGTTCGAACCTCGCTAAATTCTGACCGGTGTAACTTATAACTAATGTAACTTTGTTATGCGTACTTTGGTCACTCAGTGCCTATAGGCACTATTAAAGAGTGGTAGGCAGACTGTTGATGGTTATTTGTCCTGTCTGTCGTCCTGGGGTAGTACCACCACTTTCGAATATAACACCCGTGAAGTGACCTTGTCGCGTTTCGGGAATAGTTTGAAAGTAGCCAGATAGAACGAGAGGAGTGTGCACCGTCAATCTGGATGGTGCATGCTCGTCTCTTCAAACCGGCATAGTGGTGGTGACTGCTGCCTGTAGAAATTTCTCTGTAGTAGCAGTTGTTTCCATACATGGACCACACTCTAGCTTTACATCAGGCGGAGTGTTGTCACATGCCGAGCTACAATTTAAAAAAAGTCCGTAATATACTCCTGTGCTAAATTTTAAAGGGACAAACAAACCTACTTTGCCATGTACAATATAAGTATAGGTATCTATAGTAACTCTTAATTTAGCTAGTAGATAACAAGACGAATAAGGTGATGGCCTCACTCCCACTTTTACCTGCAAAGGGTGTCAGGTAAGGGCTCCTCGTAATGACGCCCTGTGACATCTCATTAGTGTTTCATTTTACAACACCCTGTAAAAACATACGTATATGTATGTGCCTGTCAAATACGTAATAGCTGCATTGTTTAGTTTAGAATACACTAAGAATTTAGAAGACGTTTCAGGATCAGTTTGAAAGTAGCCAAATACAATGAGAGGAGAATGCACTGTCAATCTGGATGGTGCACATTTCACATCTCCTCAGGCCGGCATAGCGAAGGCGACTGCTGCGTACAGTAATTACTCCGCCTGATGTTAAATTAGAATGCTGGAACTTGAGGAGATGGACGTGCACCATCCAAATTAACGATGCACACTCCTGTCGCTATACCTGGTCACTTCACGGGTGACGACAATTTTGCCGCCAAATACTAACTGACAGAGAACCCAAAAGTGACTGCGGTCATCTTCTCTCTCAATATATATACAATATTGTATATATCAAGGGATGTAAGTATTATTTTTATACGTACCTAGCATCTATTTTGTATTTTATAGTAGATCAATATGTGATCACACTTCACGTAATGTTGTCTGCAGGCAACAGTCCCCTCCGCCATGCCGGCTACTTTCAAAGTGATCCCGAATCGCTACTAGGGCTCTTCACGGGCGGTATACATTTAAACGTGGTAGGACTACCTCCAGAGTGAGCTGATAACCAGTCAGCCTACCACTCTTGAAATGTAGTGTTTAACGTTTAAATTGACATATTATTTTGAAAACAACCAATAATAATAAATTCTTGTTAAAGCAATATTTTTAGAGTCAGATCGCTGATAGGGTCCCAAAAATAAGATACGCAAAAAGTACGAGAAAAAGGGTGACCCGAATTTTAAAGGGTATGGACCTTAGATAACAATGTTTGATAACATTAATCAAAGTATAAGTCGAGTCGAACCCAACACTCCAATTTTCTGGTCAGCGCCCTTTTAATTTCCGTAACCATCCAATAATTTTTCACCCGGCTTGATACAGTAAACATTTCCGATAACCTTTGCCGGCTGATAAGCTACCCAATATTATTTATCTTGAGGGAGGGCTGTTTTATTTTAGTACAGCGGCCTGAGTATGAGTTCGCATTTACGCCCTCACTGCGTAAAGTGAAATCCCTCCACCAATAGGATCACTTCATTTTTAAGCTTCAATAATATTGTCTGATTGGTAGAGAGATCACCTTACGCCGTGACATTGTAAATGTAAACTTCAGTACTAAGTAAAGTACTTGACCTTCAGTACTAAGAAAGGAGAATACCCATTCGCCTAAGAAAAATGGGCCCACAATTTTTTTTCTCGAGTTTGTCGATGATTTTTAGTTAATTTTGTAGAAAAATAAATCTACTTCCTTATTACCAATCAGTTTTAATTTTTTCATCCGAGTTTTTGAGTAATTAGATGTTTTCTGATGCAATATTTGAGGTTATTATTATTTTAAATGTTTTAATAATTAATTGATGATATCTATTTATTATGTAATTAAACATTGTCTATTGATTGGCAAACAATATGTTAATATATTTGAAATAAATTAATGAAAAAATAAGATATTATTTTAGAATATCGTTCCGTTACCAAACTATTAGGTATAAAGTGGGCTCAAAAATGGGCATTCTCCCTTATTTTTTAACTAGTTTTTTATGGCGAGGATAGTACCATCCGTACAGTGCCCTAGTAGCGTTTCGGGATCAGTTTGAAAGTAGCCGGCATAGCGAAGGGGACTGTTGCCTGCAGAAACTTTACGTGAAGTGTGTTTACATATTGATCTACTATAAAATACAAAATAGAGGCTAGGTACGTATAAAAATAATACTTACAGCCATTGATATATACAATAACGCTCCCAAAGAGACGCGAGAAAAAAGATGGCCGCAGTCACTTTTATGTTCTCTGTCAGTTAGTTTGACTTGACGGCAACAATGTCAAATCGTTTGAAGCCGTCTACGCTTTTTTCATGTCAGATGTATGAGGTTTGCTCCTCTAGTATAAATCTCTATGCTTAGAGCAGTATAAATAGATTAAAATAGGTATATAACATTTTATAATATATTTTGTAGGTACTGAAACGTGAGGTGAGACGCGGAACTAATTTTAAATATCAAAGAGTAGCTTTAGTTTTATTACTCCTCCGTCGAGTGACTGCGACGAGGTGAGACTCTGATATATTGATAGAGAAATTTTAATATCACGATGTATATTCATAACGTCTAAAATTCGATTCTGATCTTGTCTTTAACCTTTATTTAAAGTATGAAACTGAAGCTTTTTAGAAATTACAAAACATAAATAGTTAACCGATTAGATATCTTACTAACTGGGCTCAGGATTATGTTCTGACTGGTGTAGGTAGAGACTATGAAGCACCAGCGACTTCTCTCTCTACATTCCAGCTATCGCCTCAACCACACCATTATATTTAAAAACAAAAATAGTTCCCTAATTAGTGAAACCTGACTCCTGAAATACAGTGTATAACTAGTTCAGGAGTTAGAGTATCCGAATTCTTTATTATTTGTACTAACATTAATATAAGTTCATCTCTACTAACCTGTGTTTGTAACTTTAAATTGAATAAATAAAGATTATTATTATTATTTTATCTGTAGTCAGTTACTAACATGTTCGCGGGCCTAGGCCAAGGGAAACAGTATTGGGCGGATGGTGAAGTGCGTCTGTTTGCAAGAATTTGCGGACAATTCTGCAGGTGTATTATTATTATTATTACTTTCTTTATGCATGACCAACGGTTGCGGGCGCTCACCTGACCCTTTCTGAGCAGGTGACAAATCTCTGAGAAAGGTATTCCTAGGGCGTCCCCTTTCGACACTGCCATCCACTTTTGCACGACAAATGTCCTCCCCAAATGACTGACCATACCTCTTTCGACTCTGATCACTACATCGTCTATGAGCTCGCAACCCTTACTTATCGCAATGTTTAAGATTTTCTCGCTAATTGACTCGTAAGAGCTTACGCGGCTTGCCACGTGAAATTGTGCGGACTGGAATTATCATAATTTGATTCCCTTTTTATTTTCGCGATATTTTCGCATATATATTTGTTTTTTGATCAAAAGTAAATCTCGTAAACAAGTATTTTGAAACCTAAAATTTCATTCGTTTTACTGAATAAAAGTACAATAGTACTTTTTTTTATTGTAGCTCGGAATGTGGCAACACTCCGCCTGATGTAAAGCTAGAGTGCGGTCCATGAATGGAAACAACTGCAACTACAGAAAAACCCGTGCGGGCAGCAGTGGCCTCCACTATGCCGGCTTGAGGAGTCGAGCATGTACCATGTAGATTTACAGTGCACACTCCTCTCGTTTTACCTGGCTACTTTCAAACTATTCCCGAAACGCGACAAGGTCACTTCACGGGTGGTACTTTTATATTAGTAGTATAGTAGTATATTAATATGTTTACCCAAGAAAGTGAGAACTATCTAGGTCTGTAACGTTATGCTTATACAAAGTGGCCCGCGAGACTACTTCAGCCAGCACTGTTCTAAATGATCGCTTTCTACCTTAATTTGTTACGTTTAGCTTTTGCTTTACTTTAATTATTTAATTATTACCTATTAGACCTTAATTACCTGTATAATTTATTATTAGAAACATAATTTAATTAAAGAAGAATTTAACGTTAAACACTATACTTTAAAAAAGTAATAACGACTTGTTTATGAGCTGATTTTATATTTAAATTCGGTTACTGTTATTTTTTCTTTGGCAAACGTTATTATTGCGAAACGCAGGGAAGTTTTAAATTAGTAAAACGTTCATACGACACAATTTTAATTAGTTTTTTACGCAAGATTTAGTGTATAATGTTGTATCCTGTAATGTTAGACGCGAAAAAAGAACGATAACTAAATGTGAATCATCGATGTCTTTGCCAAAGAGTTTTGTATTAATGTAACATCCTTAAAAATAAATATTTTCATTTCAGGACTGTTTTACGTAAAAGAGTGGTAGGCATAGACTGGTGATGGTTATTTGTCCAGTCTACCGTCTTGGCGTAGTACCACCACTTTCGAATGTAACACCCGTGAAGTGACCTTGTCGTGTTTCGGGAATAGTTTAAAAGTAGCCAGGTATAACGAGAGGAGTGTGCACTGTCAATCTAGATGGTACATGCTCGCGTCTTCAGGCCGCACAGGCTTCTCTGTAGTAGCAGTTGTTTCTATTCATGGACCGCAGTCTAGATTTACATCAGGCGGGAGTGTTGTCACATGCCGAGCTATAATTAAAAAAAAACTATATTAATTTATGTTATTAAAATTATATTTAAGCATACATTGCAATTGAAATGTAGAATCTATAATTAAATTAGGTAAGACAACTAATGTATACGTTTTTAAGTTGTTATCTAATTTGTCTAGGTTTTGATGTCACGCGAAGTATTTGTCTCAGAGGTGAATGATCTGTACTTAAGATTGATTGTACGTAGTTTGGTGGTCTATGATTATAAACAACACTATTTAATGATACGTCACGAACGCTATTATAATTTTATTTTATTAACAAACTGATTTATTAGGGTAATAATTCAACATTTTAATTTGCGCATTATCTGGATTGTTCAAGCTGAGTGTGGAAAAGCAGGGCTCAGTCCGGCATAGTAGTGGCGACTGGAGCCACCGTGTTAGCGGTTCTCCGGATCATGGACCTCTACTGTCCTTACCATCAGGCCAGTCGAAGTCATATGTCGTGTCAACATAAAAAAAATTTGTGGTCAAAATATGATTGAATAATCGATTTTAAAGCTGAAACTGTCGTTTATGATATTATTATATATCTAACAGGATATATTTAATCGATTGTTTGTTTTCTTCTTTTCAGAATTCTAAAAACGGCATCATTTGCACGAAGACTGATTAAAGTGTGAAAAAGATCAGACGGTAGCATGATGGCGGTTGAGATTGCGCGCCAAATCGCACGTCATCGCAAACAGCGCCATCTGTCAGCGACCCCCGACAACCGCTTCCGCAATCTTAATCATCCCGACCGGTCGAAATTCGAAATAGTCATTTGTGTTTTGACTGTTGAGTAGTGATGTAAAGTGTTATTTGTTTTTATTATTTTTATTTTATTTTTTTGTTTTTATTTTGTTGTAAAGTGTATTATAGTGTTGACTTGTGTTAGTGACTATGTCTGAGGAGAGGTCGCGGCGTTTGTCGCAGATCTTTGATCCCTTGGCGAGGTTCACGGATCATAGTGGCGTGGGACGATCGGCTAGTACACCGAATAGTCCTCGGTTGATGCCGAGGAGGTCCCGGGATCCACCGCCGCCACCACCACCTAGGTAAATATATTCTTAGCTACTCATTCTACCTAAAGTTAGGCTTAACTGCGGTCCATGAACGAAAACAACTGCTCCTATAGAGATATTTCTACAGGCAGCAGTCGTATTCGCTATGCCAGCTTAAGGAGACGAATGTGGTGAACATTCCAGTTCCAGATTGACAGTGCACATTCCTTTCGTTATACCTGGCTGCTTCCAAACTGATCTCGAAACGCGACATTGCCGCTTCAACCCCAGGACGGCAGACTGGGCATTAACCTAATAATAACCATCATCAGTCTGCCTACTACTCTGTCTGCCTACAAATCTTTTTTAGTTAGGACATATTCGCAATTAATATTAGCAAATACATCTGCTCTATATACAAAAAAATATATTGAGGCATTGTTATTAAAAATTTATTTCATGAACAAATCTTCAATTTATTTCATGGAGAACGCGTCAATTCCCGACATATATTGACTAAAACCCTCTACACTCAATTAACAAACATAACACAATCTAATTTAAACCCTATTGCTTGTCGATAAAGGGAAAATTTGTACAAATACATAAAGAGTCAATTCATAAATAACTATCCGCTTTGTTGATGTGCTGATGAGTGAAATAACAGATTTAATAACTGAGTATTAATAAAGAGCGAATGTATGTGTTTATGTTTCGGATACAAACAAAAATGTAATATATATATTTTTTTTTATTGTAGCTCGACATGTGACAATATTCCGCCTGATGTAAAGCTAGAGTGCGGTCCATGAATGGAAACAACTGCTACCTCAGAGAAATCTCTGTGGGCTGCAGTCGCCTCCACTATGCCGGCTTGAGGAGACGAGCATGTACCATCTAGATTGACAGTGCACACTCCTCTCGTTCTATCTGGCTACTTTCAAACTATTCCCGAAACGCGACAAGGTCACTTCACGGGTGTTACATTCGAAAGTGGTGGTACTGCCCCAGGACGACAGACTGGACAAATAACCAGATATAATATAATTAAAAGATAAAACAACGAAAATTTACTGTTCATTAATATAGTTTTTTTTTTGGTGAAAAAATTAAAACAAATATTTTTTTAATGCTTTTAAATAATATATAGAGTAAAAGTCCACAGTATGCATCATAGTAGTACGTCGTGCTGTGTTTTTCGGTTATTATCACACGTCTGAAACGTCTTCTTTTTAGCAAGTCTACCACATTTTATAATTCAATTCAACTGAAAAAGACGCGCGTGCTGCTTAAATAAGTGGCTCTGATCTAATGGTATATAGTCCGTCCTATAAACCTCACATCAAACTTCGCTAATTTGTAGCCAGTACCAATGTAATCATCTGTGACACAAGCGCTAGCTTAGTCAGGCATAAAAGAAATTGACATGTTGGGAAGTTTATAGTTAAAAAGTGCAGCATTTTCGACATTTGTCACAATGATAAGGTTTGGTAACTTGCTAACGAAGTTTCAGACGTGTGGATAATAATTGAACAACACTACGACGGTGTATTGTGGACTATGAATTGAATATGGTTTCGTCACCTGTCAGTACTTACTACGCAGCTGGAAACTGTGAGATTCTGTTATTGACTGTTTGTTTCATAATGATGAATTATTCTGTAGTGTTTTATTTAATAATTTTTACATTGCTCTATGAAATATTGTATCGGGAAACGTTATACTTTTTACACTTTTAGATTAAATTACTGAACTTTAACGGCTAATCTGGTAGACTGCAGATCAGGTTCGCAATGGGAATATTTTTTTAATTGATTGTTTTATGCGCGAACACGTCTACATCAACTTGATCGTAACTCTGATTTATTAAATGACAAAAAAAAAAGAAGTAAAAAAAACATTTTGAACCTAGGAGTTATAGGTATGTATATTATATAGTTACCAACAATGACTTCTTTTAAGTATATTATTATTTAATTATACTTTTAGGTTATCGCGTAAATGAGTCAGTAATGTCTTATATAGGGCAAGTAGGTAAATGGTTACAGTCATTATTCTTTTGTCGCTTTATCTTTGCGGATAAGTTTGTTTTTGTTGTCCAAAATGCGTCAGAAAGAAGTTATGTTGAAATATTAAATATTTTTTGTTATGGTAGGTTATGGTTTTTGAATGTGGAAGTCAATTACCTATACCTAAATAGTATCCAACATACAATACAATTGTCACACCGCCCGTTGCCGCCACCGATCTAAGATTCCGTTGCAAAATACCTATTTTTTTATTGTCGAATTGACCGTTACCACCGATATTTTTTCATACTAAGCTAATGTCTGCAGACAGCAGTCACCTCCGTCATACCGACTTAAGGAGACGAAAAAAATTGACAGTGTATTTAAATACACAAAAGTAATATTAATATGTATCTCTTCCAGACCAATGCTCCATTCGGCTGCCGCTCATGTTGATCCTCTTGACTATGAGTTGGCAGCTGCAGCGGAGGTCGGTGTGGGCCTCGTCAACTGGCAGGAGAGATGTCTTGAACTACAGCTTGAATTACATAGAAGCAGACACCAGTCCACCAGGGTTCGAGATATGCTCAGAGATAAGGTAGGAAAACATTATAATATATTTTTAACAGCGTTCCCATACAATCTTTCATCTTCTATTTCACCCCCTTGAGGGATGATTTTGCGAAAACATTAAAACACGAAATCTTTTGTTTTTTTTTTTTGTTGCCGAAAGCCGAATCCGAAATCGGCCGAAACCGAAAAAAAATCCGAAATATGAATTTTCGCATCAACTAACTTAGGTTCCGCATACAAACTTTCAAATTCAAATTCATTTAATTCAAAACGATTTGAATTGATTTGCCCAAAGAAATTGATTTTTAGCACATTTCGGTGTCTACAATTTGTAAAATAAAAGCTCAAATAATAACTAATATTAAAAAGTAATAACAAAAAAATAATAACTTTCTTCCTCGATTTCATTGATTTTCTTCTTCAGGATGCAAGCTATCATCTTGCCAAATGTTATCGAAATCTGCTCAGCGTTACAACGTTAAACGTAAAGAAGTTTTTATTTATTGTAATTCGGCATGTGACAACACTCCGCCTGATGTAAAGCTAGCGGTCCATGAATGGAAACAACTACTACTACAGGAAAACCTATTCGGGCAGCAGTCGCCTCCACTATGCCCGTTTAAGGAGACGTACATGTACCATCTAGATTGACAATGCACACTCCTCTCGTTATACCTTGCTACTTTCAAACTATTCCCGAAACACACTTCACGGGTGTTACATTCGAAAGTGGTGGTACTATCCCAGGACAGCAGACTGGACAAATTACAATCATCAGTCTGCCTACTACTCTTTAATAAGTAACAAACAGAGATCTATAATATTATAGTTTACGATTTATATTATAGTTTACGAGTCATAAGTTTTAAATTTCCAAAGTTGAAATAAATAAAACTATAAATTAATTTTAATTATATTCGCTGTAAGGAAATGATACGGAGTCGGTTTAACATCAAAGTGAGTGAGTCAACGACCTAGCAATCAGAGAAGAGGTTTCTTTGGCGCAACACTATTGTTAATTTAGTAGACACTGCTTTCGTCATGCACTAATGAGTTATAATCTGTTTAGTTCATCCAAATCTCTCTGAATAGTGTCGTTCTGTACCAATAAATACACATAAACGTATAACGAGAGGAGTGTGTACTGTCAATCTGGTGGTACATGCTCGTCTCCTCAAGCCGGCATGGTGGAGGCGACTGCTGCCCGTACAGGTCTCTCTGTAGTAGCAGTTGTTTCCATTCATGGACTGCACTCTAGCTTTACATCAGGCGAAGTGTTGTCACATGCCGAGCTACAATAAAAAAAGAGCTGAAACATATCTTTTTTACGCTTTTGTACCTTTATGTTAACAACATAAACGTCTATCTTTCGTATACAAATACCAATCTTCTAATTCTTATTCTAATTCCTATATCTTCAATATTTGCCAATTTAATGCCGTCGTAGATTAAACTTCAAGCTAAACCTGTCGAGAGCTTACGACCGCAACCCAATCGGACCCTTTTCTAAAAAAATGTATACCAATCAATAACTAAGATAATTGAAATGGGGTTCTGTAGGTTTCTGAAGGTTAGTTTTTATGTGTAATTAGACATGTTTCATAATTGAAATTGGGTGAGGGTAGGATGATGGCTAGTTTAGAATATAATTTTTTTCTTTTGGTTTTGCGCAATCATTTTTAAATAAATTAGAAGATTTACTATCACGTTTATTTTGATTATTTTTATACGACGCATTAGAATTCTCTAATACTTTAAAGCTATCTTTTACATTTTATTTTATTGTACCTCGGCATATGACATCACTGATGTAACCTAGAGTGCGGACCATGAACGGACACAACTACTACTACATATAAATCTACATGCTGCGGTCGCCTCCGCTATGCCGGCTTGAAGAGACTTAATAATAATTCGTAGTTAATATCAATTTTACCTGTGAAACGTATTGGGAGTGGATGCCCTTGTCTTGTGTGATCTTATGAGTTTTCCAATTTATCCAATTAATTGAAAATAATTAACTAAAAAATTATTCCAATTTTCCAATTATTATTGAAAGAACCCTAAAAGTATATAAAACTTAGCGTTTGTTGCGAAACATTTTCGGCTGTAGTAATCTGGCACAGTCTGCGAGAGATGCCCAGTGAAGCGGCACTAATGATCCCTTCACAGTTCCACAACCTAAAACAACTTTGACGATTTATAAAAAAAAAACGAAAGAAAAATCAAGTTCTCAATTTTGTTGGTAAGGGAAAGTGGAGAAAATACGCAAAGATCAGGGAAGAGCTAGCTTATTTCGAATAAACAATCTAAAATGTAAAAGGTTTTTATAAAGAAAACCATTAGATGTTTTGAACAGAAATAGTAGACCAAATCTAATTATAAACTATATTTCATGTTTTACGTTAATATTGAAATGATGCTAGGTTTCAGTTTCAGTTTCCACAGAAGCTAGAAATTTAGCTGGACGTCGATAGTCTTACCGCAGTTCATAATAACCAACCTACATACCAAACCTTAGAGGCAGAAACCACTGACCATCATACATAAATTTAAATAGAGGTGCAAATATTAAATTAGTATTTATTTTTTAAATAGTGGAACGGATTCCATAAGTGAAACCAACTGCTACCACAGAAGAATGTCAGCAGGCAGCAGTTGTGAAGCTTTTATTTCGACTTGAGGAGAAGAATGTGCACCACAGGGTACACTCCTCTCGTTTTATCATGCTGCTTCCAAGATCATCGTGAAACGCGACTATTACGCTTGAAACTTGTGTTACTATAACGGCAGACTGGGCTAATAACCATCATAAGTCTTCTTACCACTTTTTAGTGGAGACGATTCTACAATAACTAAGTCTGAAGTTTGTCAAATATTGACGTTACATAAAGCAAATTTACCTCGAATTCGTAGTGTTCGAACAAACAGTAGATCGCTACGTTCACGATTTGAATTGTACAAGCGTATCACGCGCGAACTTTTTCAGCGCAAAAGTAACCAATGAAAAATGAATCAACCATCTATCAAAAACTCTTTCTGCTCTCGGCGTTATTCTGTGGAATTCGCACAAAAACTTAGGGGTTTACGTGAGTAATGTCATACGAAATTAAATCCAAGAGCTATAAAGCACAGATGACGACGCACACCGCAGATGCAAAATCTTCGTTTCTTCTTCCTTCCTTGGGCCGTTTTCTAAACTTCCTAATGACGCTTTTGTCTTTTAAGCCTTTTGAAATCAACTTTATTTTCAGTCGATGGTTTGTCTATAGATTTATATTTATTCCTGTTCACACTATTTACTTTTCTTCTAATTATTTAGTGACCTATAATACTAATAATCACGAATAAATTTCAGAAGAAAATACGAGTATTTTAAATTATTTAAATATTTTTTTCTGACAATTTTTATCATTTCAACCAAATCATAATTAAATAATAAGATTTATATTAAAAAATTAAATAGTCTTTCTTAAATTAGTAAAAAAATCACATTCATATTCATCGTAATGAATATCAAAATTTCACTTCAATAAAATGTGGGCGAATAAGTTAAATTTTCCTATCAAAAGACCTCGCACTTAAATTAGTTATTCAATTGACGTATTGATCTTGAAATTATTGAAACTTTTAATTAAGTAAAGCGAATTCGTACTAAACGTCTTTTGAAGCAATTTATAAAGTTTTAACGACTGTCAACAGAACGGGAAAATCTCTTCCGTCAATTTACATGGGGTGCCCGATAGGCTAAGAGGAAAAGAAATTAAAATTGTTAAGTTCCAATCGAGCGGATTGTCATTCAAATACCTACTGTTGTACAAACTGGATTTCATTTCAATTAGAAGATTTAAAAGGCAATCCTGTCTAGAATGGAATAATAAATTCTTATGGCTAGCGTCCACTAGGCTTTTCGAATCGAAATGAAAAAATTCGTTTACGTATAAACTAAAACGAGATATCGATCAAAAAACTTGTGACAACACAAACATTATTATCGCATAAATCAGAAACAATAAATGTTTGTTTTAACCGAGAATCTACTTACTGACGTGCCAATCCGCGACAAATGCCGACTAACTAAACAAATAAATTCAAACAATATTTATTCAAGATCAATAAAACACATACGAGGATATTACTAAAATGTATCATTCAATCTAAGGGTTAACATATTTCCCGAGAGGATATTAGTCTTGTCTGCTGCAGTAGAAGGTGCAGGAATGGAGTTTCTCGCAACAAATTGAGCGCCCACTACAGTTACCTGCAATGCCACGCGGAGATCAGAGACTTTATAATTTATAGATTAAGAACAATGCCCATTTTTAGGCCCACTTGTTATCTAATAACTTATTAACAAAACAATATTCTAAAATAACACTATATTTTTTAATTAGTTTGTTTCAATTATATCAACACATCGTTTACCAATCAGTACACAATGTTTAATTACATAAAAACTAGACATTTTTATCGCATTTAATACAATAAAAAACCATCGATAAACTTGAGAAAAAAATTATGGGCCCATTTCTCTCAGGCGAATAGGCATTTCTTACTGCAATTCTGTTACAACACAAATCTTGGGCTAAAATAGTTTAATAAATATAACTATATTCATTACTCTGTGGCAATCTCAATATGGTCATACATCACTGGATGTAACGCGAGTCCCGCGAGCTACTATAAATCAATCTATCCCCAAATAGTTGCCAACTTCGCACAAATATTTTATCTGTCGTAATGTATCGATGAGTTGACCTGCTTCTCATATTGCTAGCGTCAGGAGTTAAGAATTGTGATCAGAATTGAACTTCAACCTTGCTTTTATATGTGTACTATTGTATTTTTTTTTCGTTTGTTGTTTTACATGTTACTATCACGTTTATTTCGATTTTTTGAATATACACATTAACTATATCAATTGTTATTTATCAATTAATTACAATATTTAATATACGAAAAATTAATTTTAAAAAAATTGAGAAGTTAAGGTCTGAACCTATTTTTTTAGGTTTTTGAAAATACACATAAGAATTGAAGACAACAATCTGTTCGGTAGTAAATCCATTTAAATACTGTAGAAATGCTATTATTTCTTTATCAGATTTCGCCTTTTTCCATAATAACAGTGAGGGGTAGATACATCAATCACAAATAGCACCTGTTATCTAGAGTCTACTATTATCTACCCCAGGGCACTTAATTGCTCTTACTGCTCTACTTAACCCATAAGGTAGTGCAAATTGCATAGGTATGGTTCTATTTTTACCTCTGTATTTTGACCATTTCATATTTAGTTGCTAAACACTCTCCTGCTAAGTTAGATGCAGTTTTCATAGCATAGCATATGTACATATAATATGGTTTTGTAGCCTTTTTATAGCGATGTTATTTTTTGGATTATTTGCCTGTTTTTTTAAGAGCTTTGCTAAAAATTAAATAATTATTTTAAAACAAATGTAGCTATGTAAATTACTTCTTTTTTTTAAGTTGAAAATAAAAATTAAAAAACAAAATGGCCGGAGAACAAGCAGACAAATATGTAAATACCTGTATATACGTATTATAGAGCATTGTTTATGTGGGTATGTGTTTGTTTTACAAAGATTTTATTGTAAATAATTTGTCATAAGCTGGACGGGGCAAAGGTACAAAAAAAAAATCTTTACTACGTTTTAGCACTAAACAAACGACGATAAAAATTGAACAGAAAAAATCGTCGCATGCACATGAATTTCAACACAGTACGTCGTTTAGGGGTCAGAGCATCGTGCATGAACTGATTACCACCTCAGCAAGTTATTTAATTTCCTTCATAATTTAATAAAAAGGTCAAAAGTTAAATGTCCAAATCGTTGATATTTTATACATAACGCCTCGCATTCAGCGCCGCATGCCAGTGACCACAGGCTATGCAAATTTATACGTCGGCGCAGGCTGGTGGCCTATCCTTAATTACGAACGAACTAATGCTTTTTCGATAGCCTCAGACCACTTTTAATTGGAATCATAGAATTTATACACAATATGTATTTATACAATATTTATTTTTAATAGTCGACCAGAGATATCGTACAAATACTAACTTGGTAACTTTGACGAATATCAGGGCATACTCTGCTCGTTGTACCCGGCTACTTCCAAATTGATCCCGAAACGCGACTAGGTCACTTCACGGGTGAACAACTATAAATAAATATGCCCACAACTTTTAAAAATTTTACAATATAAGAGTCTAAATTATTAGAAAAAAAAAAACAATATTAACAGTTAATATTCTCAAAACATAATTAGTAGAGGCTTCTAAAAAAAAGACAAAATAAAAAAAATACATTTCAAACGAGCCGCTATATTTTGATTTTTAGTTATATTAATTGGATTATTTTTGAAGAAGAACATTGGTAATTGTCATTGGTTCACAGAACAGACTTTTCCTGTTATATTAGGTCACTTAGAGTGGTGGTACTACCACGAGACGGCAAACTGGGTTAATAAGCATAATCAGTCTGACTACCACACTTCTCTAACGTTATGTTATTTAGTTAACTTCCTTGATTAATTACATTCATGCCCAATATTTGTTCTTAGTTAACTTAGTGCTTTAGTAGTTAATTTGCAACAAAACCGCATCAGTTTACGTAACGTGTTTAACATATATTATGGTGATGCTTGTAGGTGTAAAGGGTAATTAAAGGGTTAAAGTACAATAAAAGTATAAGTCCAGTGTATTCGCTGTTGGTATATCTAATTTATATAAATAAATAAATAAACATATGTTTGATATCGAAGCCCTATCAGATTACTTACAAATTGTATGGGAATAAATTTCATTAAATTTGACTAACTTCTGCTGCTCCGTTTTTTTTCTTCCGATACAATGAAATTATCCTTACATAAAACTGAGTCGAATCGCTGTTACATTTTTTGACCACGATGACTCATTTTTATGGACAACTCAAGCTTGACCGGAAAAATTACTATGCCAAATTCGTTTTCATAAAAAAGAACAAATGGTTCCTAAGACAGTTGTCCTGTATCTCCTGTGGCTTTAGATTTCCCCATACTGTCCCTTTTTAATTACCCTGTGTATATAACTGTTTTATTAAAAATGGACAAACAAAAAGCTTATTTTTACAGATCAAGAAAGCTGATAACTGTAAATATAGAATTTCTTTAAATAGAATTGTAAGATAATTTGGTTTGAAATATTGTGACCTAATTAGCTGATTTGAAATGAGAATAGGTTATGTGGTTATATCGATTTTTGAGTCAAACAGTTTTGATCTAGATTCTAGGCCTATGATATGTAGGTTAATTTTTTTATCAAATAAATTATTTAACATATAAAATATATATAAAGACAGGCAGCCTAGATCGGATATAAAAGTAAATTATACAAAAATTCTGACATCTAGAAGTTTAGTCGAAAATTATGAATTCTTGTTTTTTGCCGTTTGTTGTACCTACAAAGTAAATCCTCTACCTACTTTTATTTTCATCAAATTTAAATTTAAATTTTGATAAATCACACTTCGCGTCATTTGTAATGTAAATAAAACATTACAAAAGTTAATTAAAAGTAAAGCTATTAAATCAAAGTTATCGGTGTCCACGTGACAGATATTAATAACTGTTTCTTTCACAAACAAATTAAGCTATACAGTATCACACTAATCTAAACCTTATGCTGTAAGGAATAAGGAGATTACTGTATAGCCAGACATGTTGCTGTTCATCCATACAATTAACGAAATAAACTAGTCACGCGTTCTGCTTTTGCCACTCAATTATGTTTCATGCGTTTTTACAAGTTCATTTGCATTTTAATTTTGCTTAATTGATATGAATTATTCGCTGAAAAAACTAACTAATTCCGTTGCCTACCACGATACAGAGCAGACGCAGATAACGCTTCTATGCTATTTTTGTTGAAATTATAATGAACATTGAATAGTCTTTGCGAATAGCGGGAGTCTGTGATAACAGAGAATGTGATAACACTCCGCCTGATGTAAAGCTAGAGTGCAGTCCATGAATGGAAACAACTGCTACTACAGAGAACCCGTGCGGGCAGCAGTCGACTCCACTATGCCGGCTGGAGGGGACGAGCATGTACCATCTAGATTGACACTGCACACTCCTCTCGCTATACCTGGCTAATTTCAATCTATTCCCGAGAAAAGAAATATAATCCACAGGTACTGAGCGACCTAAGTACGTTTAACACAGTTACATTAGAACCGGTTAGAATTTAGTGAGGTTTGAAGTTTTGAACCATCACCGTAAGGCCACGACACACCGCAATTTTATTATTTATTTATTATAGCAACAAGACTGAGCAATAAAGGTTAACTTTAACAATAAAGATGCATTATTTAAGCTCGACTTGAAAAGGTGGAAGAACATCCCGTTCATTCTTTTCTGACAAATACCTTTCTATATAGGAACGGACAGGCAATCCTCACTGTATTAGAGGCACCCCCTCGCTCAGATCTAACAAATTGCTGATATTACTACCCTGTAAGTACATCCTGTGCTTGCATATATTTATGTACAATGTACATACTCGTACATTAAATATGAAGTCGTTCTATCAGTAAAATTATTAACTTTTGTTTAAATTACGACTAAATTGCACTGCACACACAGCTTGCTGAAGTGGGAATTATATTCTAATAATAAATGCATATACATACCTGATCTGAAACTAAGGTACCTAGCGCTGTGGGTATTAGGATAACACAAAAATATTACCTAGACCCAAAAACAAATAGATAATTACTTTATTATTATTGTTTGATTTTTTAATTATTAAATGACGTTTATGAAACAATATTTTAAAAATAATTTACCTACGGTAGAATGTACAAAACAACGTTCCCATCGGATTAAATTAATGTAAATATTATTTTTATTTAAATAATTTATTTGGTATATTGATATAATATTCGAATTTTCTACGTTTTTTTTTTTAATTTTAACAGTCACAAAGTCGATAATGATTAGGCAGTAAAAATCTCTTCGCCATATGTACACCGATTGCACTTAATCGTCAACCCGTATTCGTGTGTTCAACTGACTACTTGAATGACCATCGCCTATGGAATACGAGATTGTCCGAAGACGGCCGTACTCAATATCCGTTCATTTACACTTTGGTCGTTTGCCCGAATTCCCATCAATCGAATTCAAACTAACAACATTACACTCGTGCACTTAATATTCCGTTCAACAAAAGACTGAGCGGCCGTGGTCCAGCGGTAAGATGCGTGAACTCACGATCAATGAGACCCGTGTTCGAACCTCGCTAAAGACCGGTACCAATGTAACTTTGTTATATGTACTTTGGTCGCTCAGTCTATTAAAGAGTGGTAGGCAGACTGATGATGGTAATTTGTCCAGTCTGCCGTCCTGGAGTAGTACCACCACTTTCCAATGTAACACCCGTTAAGTGACCTTGTCGCGTTTCGGGAATAGTTTGAAAGTAGCCAGGTCTCTGTAGTAGCAGTTGTTTCTAGTTGGACCGCACTCTAGCTTTACATCAGGCGGAGTGTTGTCACATGTCGAGCTACAATAAATAAAAAATAGACTTTTAACCCTATATTGATATTCAGACACTAAAATGAATAAAACCCTTATCAGCAATTAATATTCAACCGAGTGTAGCATCAAGAATATTAAGGGGATGCCACAAGTTCCCTTCGCGCGTGCATGTACCCTCTCCCTACATGGAAACATGTTTTTACGGTTACATGACGTATAACATGACGTTTCAGCGCTTTACACTGGATTGTTTTTGCAAGCATTAGACACAAATTAGGATATTATTAAAAACGATACTTCTTGTTAGGAGCATAAATATTTAAATTAAAAATATCGAATTTAGAGTTAGGTCAAATCTGGGTCAATACCAATACTATCAATGTATCTTGGTTATATGTACTTTGGTACCTCATCGTGGCCCTACTGGTTAATAAACTACAAACGACATTTTTCTTAAATCACATTTAATGCAGAAGTTTAAACGATTATGACTGATGATGGTTATTTGTCCTATCTGCCGTCCTGGGTTGATACCACCACTTTCGAATGTAACACCCGTGAAGTGACCTTGTCGCGTTTCGGGATTAGTTTGAAAGTAGCCAGGTATAACGAGTGGAGTGTACACTGCCAATCTAGATGGTGCATACTCGTCTCCTCAGGCCGGTACAGCGGAGGCGACTGCTGCCCGTAGAGATTAAAATAAACATAGTTTAAGATTTTTAAATTTTAAACTGTGAATATTGTCTGAAATATTTTTTGGGCGTTAAACAATATATTGCGTGTTTGTAAACTTAATTTATCATAGTAAATAATTTAGAAGGCGACAGGTAATTTTTAGCTGCCTGATTAGATTGTTTAGAACAACTTGTTTGTAAGTAAACAGTCCGTGTAAATGAGTCAGAAAGTTTTGATTACGAGATCTCTATCTTTTTAATCAACTTCATTATTATAATCGAGGAAAAACTTTAGCCCTATACTTACTTAAGGATATACATTTGTACATTTTCAATTTAATAAAATAATTCTAATGCATTATACATGCGCCGCTGTTATCGCTTTTGATTAGAAGCAACTGTATTCCAATAAAAGGCCGTTGTTAACTACCACATATTTTATTATAATATACACATTTAAAGTACAAATAAATATGTTTATACTAAGAAATAATTGCTTTTTTAGTCAATTATTCAATTTTAAGGAGTTCAACACGATGGTCCTAAATGCGTGTCCATGTGTACACCCACTCAGTGATGACGTCGATCGTACTTATATACTACAGTCTAAAGTCTAAATAAATATTAATAAGTTAGTTTAAACGACTTCGTTTTTACAGCAATTTTATAGCCATTTTAATATCAAATTATACAGCTAAACATTAAATCAAGTTTCACAAAAAAAAACAACATCGGCCCCATTTGTTATCGCATTTATTTTCGGAAGAAGTTTTAAATAAAAAAAAAAAATAATTAGTACAAAAAAGTTTTTATGGGGCCGATGGGCGTTAAAATTTCACCGTAATAAATTTATCAGTTTCAGAGGCTGAAAGTTTTCTCACTAATTCAATCAACGCTCGTAACGGTACCCTGGATTATGTCCGATGTTCGTTTCAAGATATTTTACATTTTTTCGCTGATATTTAATCAAATATTGGATGGAGGCTTTGGGCGGTTTTACTTTTATGTCATGAGGGATTTTTATTTGATTTATGTGCAACTTTTAATCTACAAATCAATTGAAAATCTTCCAGCATATATTGATTGTAAAAAACAGAAGGAAGTTAATAATTATATTCATTCGATTTGTGATTTTTAAAAGTATTATATTTTCTTATTAAATAGCGCTCACTTACTAATTCCATATGAGAGCGCACGCTTATCCGAAATACTAAGCAAATGGGCACATTTTTTATACGTTTATTTATATAGATTTTGTTGTTACTTATTTTCGCAGAATCACAAATGATGTAAAAGATAAACACCAAATACATTGTTGTTAAGCTTTATAATTTGTGTTTACGCAAGGCTTCAAAGTCTACCCGTAAATTATATTTTTAATAACGTAACACACACCTTCTGCCTAATTGAAGGCTTTTTTAAGCTCCCAGTAACAATAGCGGTCCCTTCTACCCGTTTTAGCGGTTAACTTTTACATTATACGTCATCACGGAGTTTTAACATAAATAAATAATTTTGAGTTGGGTCGCTTTTGTATTACTGAGTTATTAAATTAATAATAATTTAGTTTTCAAGAGTGGTAGGCAGACTGATGGTGGTTATTAGACCAGTCTACTTTTTTTTATTGTAGCTCGGCATATGACAACACTCCGCCTCATGTAAAGCTAGGGTGCCGTCCATTTCGCTGGGTGGCAGACTTTGGGAAGTCTGTCGACCATTACAGCGATAGAGAGGCGGCGAGCGTGTTCCTGCGCGCGCCTCTCACTACATTTGATGTAGCGAGTTTGTTAAGCACTCGGTGCGGGGTCTATAGGGCCGACGCTGGCAGAGACGCAGAAGACTGCTTAAACGCACTCGCATCTCTGCCAACATTCGATCGAGAGGAACACCGTGAGGTTTTAGTCGGTACATCTCACGTGCATGCGCTATCGAGCATGCCGCGCTGGCGCCCATACTGTAATATGTATGCGCGCTTGACCCCAGGGAGTCCGACATACCCCCGGCATTATCCCAAATAATGTCGGGAAGTCCGTAATGGATTTCCTCACGTATAAAAAAAAAAGGGTGCCGTCCATGAACGGAATGCTACTACAGACTTTCGAATGTAACACCAGTGAAGTGACATTGGATCAGCTTGGAAGTAGCCGGGTATAACGAGCGGTGGATGCACTGTCTCGCACGACACACAACAATTGCACTGTCGAAGCAAATAGAATTATAACAATGAAACAGATCTTCAGTTTCGGGTCAGGGCAGTATATCTCGTATATGTATTTATCGAAAAAAATAAAATAGTCTTTAATAGGATTAGTGGGATTAATTTCAGTGTTCTAGTCGTTTTTCAGGATTAGGCTTAAGCGGTGTACATTTGCAGAAATAAAACTCTGTCGTAGGATTTCTTCTTCTTCATCTTTTGTTAAATGGCCTCGGATGTCATAACAACGACAATTCTGCCAATGTCGAGTAGTAGATTTCTTTCTTGATATTTTTGCAACAAATTGCAATGGTGTTTTACAATTAGACGCTTTCTTAGAGTATTTGGCGGCAATTCACCCGGTCACGTCACAATATGAGCGTTTTCACGGCTTGGGGTAACCACAAAAAAAAAAACCGCTTCCGTTGCCTCATATAGAGTGAATTTTAATGTTTTCACAATTACTCACATGCGCAGCATAAAATTACGCAAAATAACACCAATTTTACACAATAATAACCACTAAACTAATTAAGGAAAGGGATAAAAAACATCTCTACCTTCCCGGGCAAAAGCGCGCCAAACACTCGTCGTAGGAGTTGCATCCACTCTTGAACAAGAGTCTAACTTAACACCAGGGTACAGTCACATGTCATATTACAAATATATATATATATATAGACAAAAAAAACTAAGTCTTTACAGATCTCTCTCTCGATGTATAAATGTCTTTAAGAGTAGGGGAAAGGAGGGACAGTCGGCCATTAAACAAGATCGGTATCATAATTGAATTAAAAATTCCGACACGAGCCCTCTTTAAGGTGGTCGTCGTGTCCCCATTATTGCTGTTTGGACTTCTCCGCGTTTTTTTTTTTAATTTAAAGGAAAATTGTGAACGAACTCATGCGTAAATCTGAAAAAGGGTAGAAATAATCGTTTTGAGTTGTTTACTGTTTTGTTGTGTTTTTTTTTTGTTAATGTACAATGAATCTACATTTTGACTCACGATCAAGAGATCCAAATTCAAAAACCGTCTAATCCTCTACGTGAGGACGCGCCAACAGCCTTATATGATACTGTCTTAGTACGGTCAGAGGACATAATGTATGTATGTATATATACTATATGGTGGTTATAAAGTGGTTATAAGTTTTTCTTTTGTAGAATTATCAATAGACCATAGAATATATATAGAAGATCCTCGTTTGTGGGTCCCTAACGTCTATTGATTTTTTTTACAAACAAAAAAGTTATAATCACTATAAAAATGAAACCTCAACTATGAATTCATTCATTCATTAGGTTATTATAAATTATTGATTTATTTCTTATTATTTAAACGGCCTATCTCCCATAGAAAGAAAATTGGATCCTTTACCGCTAATTTAAAATGTGTATATACTCGTAAATGCTGCTAAGTAAAATTTCTAACTCAATAAAGTTTAAGAAAGTATTGGTCTATATCTTCAATACAGCGAAGTCATTATAGGGGCGCTCGATGAAAATTTTATTCTTCTTCAAAAAAAAAGTCCAATATTGGCAGTCTCAAATTACCAGACGGCACACAATTCCTAGAAAGATGATAACACTTGAAAAAAGGGGGAAGAGAATATTTTTCCTTTTATTTTCACTTTTCCGCTTTGAAATAGGGGAGGAAACGACATCTTTTTAATTCAAGAAAATATCTGAAGAAATGCTAATTCAATTACTGAATCTACTTATGAAAAAATAAAACGCTTGTATCCAATTAAATTAGTCGTACATTACAACTCCAAAGCTGTTATTAAAAAAAAATTACAAACTTAGATATTAATTATGATTTTTAAAAATCAAAAGTTATTTAAAACGTGTATTAGTAATAAAATAAAAAATATTTTTTTAAACACATGTCACATTTAGCTTCCCAGCGTTTTTATAGTACGTGACTCATGTTAAGCTAGAGTAGAGAGGATTGATACCACAGAGAAATATTTGCAGGCAGCACTCGCCTCCGCTATATCGAGATGAATGATCCAGGCTAACAGTAACCACTCTTATAATACGGCAGACTGAGCTAATAACCATCATCATCACCTATGACTCTTTTAAATTTCCCTCCATGCTTTTGTGTGTAGTTTTTGCGTATTACGCGTCTATAACGTTACGCTGCTGCATATGTGTTAAATATTAAACCAATAGAAAATATAAACCTTTTACATATTCAAAATTTACGACACAAAGGACCCTAAAACCATATTTCGATAGACAGCATGGAATTCAATTTTGTATGCAAAGCGATGGTTGTCCCGGGGAGGATTCACTCGGTTTGTACTATTGAAAGCCTTTAATGTTTTGTCGCAAACATTGACTTACATATTCTATAGATATATATGTATATTAACGTACATTTATATTAATCTCAACTGAAAAAAATCTGATTGTTTATTATTGTTAATATTGTGACGAAAATTAAATTTAAAAAATCACAGCATGAATAGCCGGGAATGAAACCCACGTTTTCTGTTATTAAATTGTTTTTGTAAGATCCGAACTCGATTACGATAACTATCGAGATATCGTAAACCTATCTACACTTTCACGTCTTGAGTTTTACGCTACGCTTACGCTTCTTACGCGACCTTTATTATCTCTCATACATGTTCTGTAATTGTACGTTCTTGTTCATTCCCTTTTAACACTAACGCTATAAATAAATAAATAGATAAATAAATTTAAAGACTGGTAGGCAGACTGGTGATAGTTACTAGCCCAGTCTGCCGTCCTGGGATAGTACCACCACTTTCGAATGTAACACCTGTGAAGTGACCTCGTCGCGTTTCGGTAGCAGTTTGAAAGTAGCCCATAGCGGGGCCGACTGCTGCCCGTAGATATTTATCTGTAGTAGCAGTTGTTTCCGTTCATGGACTGCACTCTAGCTTTACATCAGGAGGAGTGTTGTCATATGTCGAGCTAGAATTAAAAATATATTTTTCAAGAGTAGCAGGAAACGTGATGTCAGCCCAGTCTCCCGTTCTGGAGTAGTACGACCGGTTTCATGTGTAACGCCCATGAAGTGACTTATATGCGTTCCGTAATCAGTTAGGAAAGTATCCGGGTATAACGAGAGGAGTGTGCTTATGAATGAATGGCGCACATTCGTATCGTCAAGCCGGCATAGCGGAGGCGACTGCTACCTGATATTCTCTCTCTATTGGCAATTTTTTTCCAGCCTTCAGTTTCTGAATATGAACATGCCCGTATTCGAGCTAGTATAAAAATATATATAAAACAGAGCTATCCTTTATAACCGCATTCAGTTCCCATTTCATTAACGACAGATCCTAGGAGATAAAACGATTGAGGCGAATTTCATCCCAAACATTTAACCCTAATCAGAAATTTAAACGTGAACTCCATCGTAAAATTCCTTAATTACTAGACATATCATTTAGTGAGTTGTCAATAAATTCTAAGACTGCTTCCCTCCGTTTTCGGGCATTATTTGCAATATGGTGGGCGCTGATAGTTCGTGTGTGCTTCTGCATAATGAGCACGTGACTCGTTTAGGGTTTGTTTCTGTTCGACCTTTAAATTTAGACGTGTGACGAAAGAAATACATTGTTTGCATATACCTATGAAGCTTTCCTTAATAAACACTACTTTTGCTTAAATAACTCTTATATTTTTATTTTAGTTTATTTATTTGTTTATTGTAGTTCAGCATGACAACACTCTGCCTAATGTAAATCTCTACAGGCAGCAGTCGCCTCCGCTATGCCGGCTTGGGGAGACGAATATACATCTAGATTGACAGTCCTTTTGTTATAACATTTAAACCTGTGTTAGAATGGTCTTCTACTATAGTTTATACACTGAGACACAAACAATCCGGGCCACTTATAAATACCGCGATTCTCGAAAAGTTCTTTTTTTTATTGTAGCTCGGCATGGGACAACCCTTCGCCCGATGTAAAGCCAGAGTGCTGTCCATGAATGGATACAACTCCTATTACAGAGAAATTTCTACAGGCAGAAGTCGCCTCCACTATGCCGGCTTGAAGAGACGAGCATGTACCATCCAGATTGACAGTGCACACTCCTCTCGTTATACCTGGCTACTTTCAAACTATTCCTGAAACGCGACAAGGTCACTTCACGAGTGTTACATTCAAAAGTGGTGGGGTAGTCCCAGGACGGCAGACTGGACAAATAACCATCGTTAGTCTGCCTACCACTCTTTAATAGTGCGTATAGGCACTGAGCGACCAAAGTCCATATAACAAAGTTACATTGGTACATGATGAGTAGTTATATGATGAGTATAATTAACCTCGTAATTTACCTTTTAATAAATCAGTTTCAAGTATTTATAAAACTATCATAGATTTTTGAGTGACCCGGAATTATTGCGTCTCGTTGGATTTTTGTTTTTAGTATTTCTTAATCTTAAATTTGAGGGTTTAATTTGACTATAAAATAGGCGTAAACCTTCCATTTCAGCTCGTTTTCCTGCAACAAACATTTGGTACGTGTGTGCGAGTCTTTATGATAAGGATTAGGAGCGTCTGATAAATGATGGGGAAGTTTTTTATTAAATTCTTCAAATATATTTCCCTTTTACTAAAATATTCCTTTTATAGATATAATACATATATGTTTTATATCTAATGGATTATTTATCAGCGTACTTATTATTTATTACCTTTCTTTTATTGATTTTTTACTTCTTTATTATTTACTTAATAAAAAACTCAAAATATTAATAATTAAATTCTTTTGTTTTCTAAAATAAGAGTATAAATAAAAATCTATTTTATTTACGCTGTTATTGACGTATAAATCAAAGTAAAATTTAATTAATTGATTAAAATAAATCTTATGGATACTAAGAAATACTAAAATTAACCACTGACAGTGTATCCTACTCGTATGTCCTATAGGTATGTATTACAAATGCAAAACAATATTTTCTTTGTAACAAAGATTGAAAGCTATGGAGCTACGAAAATATTGAATTATTTATGCCAATATTATTATACGTTCGATATTGTGTAGAATGCAGAAATTCATAATATTCAAAGCGTAGGGTGCAAGCTCAAGGGAATTTTCATGCGAGGAAAAATGTGCATTCCCAGACGACAAACTGACAGCCAGGAAACTCTTTAGAATGTAATATAAGGTACAATATTTTTTTAAATATCTAGCCAATATTTTTTCCGTATTTATCGATAAAACACGTCACTACTCCATTTATAAGACACTTTAATACGTGTATAATCAATTTATGAGTTAAATAAACAGTCGATATTGTCGCAACACTATTACGCACTTCAGCGCGCGCGTAAAATAACACTTCAATAGACGTTTCCACTATTATCCATTTACAACGCCACAAAAATATATTTGACCAGAAAAATAAACTGAAAACATAACCGTAAAGTGCATTAGAATCACTTGCACGTTTACAAAGTGTTTAGCACCCTCTCTAAACGTAGCGTCGCTTGCTAGAGTAGCAATACCATAACGGTCTCTTATTGCCCTCAGTCCCCTTCAAAGTTTCACTCATTTTAACCGCACTCAATCTAAAAACAATATCGCTAAAGTATTCATGACAAATTGCCGCGTAACGAAGAAAAATAAGTGCGTAAACAGGGTGTGTCTTTATAGGGGAGAACCGGGTAACACTAGGCAATGGGAGGGAAATACACCATTTAAATAGATAGTCGATGCAATTTGCGGCTGACTTGGATTTATGGCGCGTGATAAAAGAACAATCAAGCCGCCATTTGGAGTGGTTTATGTGTGTAATTGATTGACACCGTTGGATTCGTTATGAGAAATGATCAAATGATACTATAAATTACATGGAAATTGAGGTCTTCGTCGTTACTGCTAAACATAAAACCAAGTACGTATAGTACTTAATATTAGATCGTAAAGTATTCATAAAATCCTGTTTTGTGTTCAATATTTTTAAAAATAAAATAATATCTTAAAAATACTTTAAAAGCAAAGTAGACCGGCATATGACCCGCCTATTGTTAAATGTGCGGTCCGAAAGTGGATACAACTGCTACTATAGAGAAGCAGCACTCACCTCCGTTATACCGGCTCGATGAAGTCAAGTTGCTAACACTGACGGGTTTTACACTTGAGACTTATTATAAGTATTGTATGTAGTTAATAAACCATCACCATTAGTGTAGTGAATAAAATACGAATAACGATAGTGAAGTGTAAGTACAAATAACAAATACATATGTACTATTTTCGCGTGGACATACTTACGAGTAAATGTCACAGTAAAACATGCCCCTTGTCTCGACGTGCGCTATTGCGTAAATCCGCAAAATATATCAACTGAAGCAGCAATACTGTTCGCTAATGGACGATAAAACAAATTGCATCGGTGATAAATCAATGTTCAGCCTAATGAGCCTCTCCATCCCTTGATTCAGGGGAATACCTGCATTCCCCGGCGAATTGAGTCATCATTCTTCTTGTTACGAAAAAGTGCAACGGTAGTAACTGAATTTTATATTTTTTTGAGTATATTGAAATATAAGACTTAATCAATGTTTTATTATTATTGAACACAAAATTAATAACATTAATTAATTGTAAGGTTTTACTGGATAAATGAATAAAAGGCGTGTCACTGCCATAGATTAAAAATCAAAGAATAACAATTAGTAGATAGACAACTACTTATGAAACTAGCATATGTCACTAACAATAATGTAATTTATTTTCCTTTATTTTGTTATAAATAAAAAAAACTAATGTAAACAGCTTTTATATTTTTTATTATTTTATATTCATAAGATTTAAATATTTAATTTCTTAAGTGTCAATTAACTATAAAATCGTGCAAGACATTAATGTTTAGGCGACACGTGGCATATTTTATTGGATGTGCAAGTATCAAGTGATCTGTCAAAGTCTTGAGCAGGCAGGGGCGGAGTTGTACCACTGCGCTCGTTACGTGCCATCTTACCCCACTCTCCCCTGGGAATAGTTCGCTTACAACATTGCAACCGCAATTTTCTACCAAATGCACTTCGGAGATTTGTATTTCCTTCCCTTTTTAAGATAAATTACTGACTAATTTGTTAAAGATTTTATTGTATTAAGTTTGTTTATTTATTTATTTTTAATCTCAGGTTTAAATCAGGTTAAAATTTAAAAAGACATCTCAATCTGTAGTAGTATGTTTGTGTTGATGATTTGTTAAATGTATGACAATGTTGGCATAACTGCTTAATTAGACTGTATTTGTATGACAATGTTGAGAAACTGCATAAAATTGTTGAATGTGAGCACTGCTGCTATGGTGCAAGCCAGACCAAATTTTTTAATTGTAATTATATTTTGATATGTACACGCTTGCATTCCGTTTTATGCATTTAATTAATTGAATAAATAAATAAATTGTATTAGATACTTCGATCCTTCAGTGTTTATGACATTATCTACTTGATATTCATTAAATATTTGTCTTTTTTTCTAAAGTTAAGTTAGATATTTATGAATATTAAAGTTTGAACTGGTACTTATCGTTTATAGCACCAACTTTCCCTCCCTCGCCTTCGATATAAACAAATTTCATACAGCCATAACATTTCATAATATAAAACCTTTCATAATATAAAATTGGAATCTTTATATGCGCTAGTACTTGTGAACACTTGAAAAGTTTTTCAATCACTGTCAGCTGAAAGCCTGATTGAAATCTCCAAAGTCTCGTGTACACTGAAAAGTGCTCCTTTTGAAACTGCAATAAAGGTGCAATCACACGTCCTTCGAAGGTTCGAAAGCGTCTTGTAGCACCTTCTGAAAGTATGCAACCAGAATGTGAATAGCATTTTCTTTGTATTTTTGTGTTTGATTTTAAGATGTACATTTTAATCTTTTATCTATATTTATGTATATTGTACGTCTTATTAAGCTAGAGTGCGGTCCATGAGCGGCAGCAACTGTTACCACCAGAGAAAAAAATATAACGAGAGGAGTATGCACTGTCAATCTAGATGGTACATGGTCGTCTCCTCAATCCGGCATAGTGGAGACGTCTACTGCCCGTGGAGATTTCTCTGTAGTAACCGTTTTTTCCACTCATGGACCGAACTCTAGCTTTACATCAGGCAGAATGTTGTCACATGCCGAGTTACAATAAAAAAAAGAAAAAGGTAAAAGTTGCTTTCACTATGCCGGCTTGTGGAAACGACCTCTCCAATCCATTGACCACACTCTTCTTGCTATATCCGGCTACTTTCAAGCTGGTCCTGGACACTTGCCGAACTACTGTAAAAACAATACTCGTAAGTGATAAAAGGTTAACCGGTGCAAGTTCCCACGAATTGTTAGAACTGCGCGTGTATAAGCAAACATGCTTTTGACGTGGGCCCCCTTATTGAAAGAAAACACCATTACATTGTCTTGTTGCTCCTTCTATAGCTTTACTACGTATTTTATTACTAAAAGATCGATTTTTTTTTTTATAAAAAAATTGGAATTCGTCTGTATTAATTTAGCATGTTAAAATGTTTATAAGGAGAGGAGTGTGCTCTGTCAGCTTGGACGGTACATCGAACACACGTCTGATGTTAAGCTACTATCAAATTACAAACTTACTACTCCAGGACGACAGACTAGGTTAATAACCATCATCAGTCTCCCTACCACCCTTAAGTGTTGTACAAATAAATAATTTTTTTTGCATAATTACATATTATTCTTCTAAAATAGTCTTCTAAAACAGTTTAATTTATTATTTTTGTTGTATATGTATCACAATATTTTAAACTTTAAACTAGAATAATATTTTCGCTAAATCTTTATTGAAATTATGTATTATACAATTTTTAACAAAAACGCCGTTTGTTTTTGTTGACATAAGATATTATCTGAGATTGTTATTGTATATCTATAATAGGTGTATATTTTTCTCCCTACAGTATAGATGGGAAAAGATTTGCTCCTTCGAAGGGCGACGAGTCGACGTACTATGTTTACTCGCACAACGCAAAAATATATTCACATTTTTGTTATTGCTAAAAAAATATCTTTACTAATGATTTTAATAGAAAGTAATCAATTCCCAACCTCATTAGTTGAATGTAACGTAATCGATACATTTCTCTCATACATTATAAATAAAATATTTAAATTTTATTATTTTTTTACAATACAAGGGTAAAGGTGTACCTGTAGATTGGAAGAAAAGATGCTCAATTTCACTTAATTAAGAAATTTAGCAAAGGTTTTTCACTAATTATAACCACAAAAAATACACCTTTAAAAAAACAATATCAATTATTCAGTGACTATTTACAGTTACAAATTATGGTCGTGGGTGTAATAAATGTAAAAATATGTTTTTCATGAAACGTGTTTTATTATTTCAACCATTATAATGAAAACCCAAGTGTATAGTTAGGAAAAGGTAAAAATAAACAATGTAATAAGTTGTATATTATGACATTTAAAAATAACATTACAAGCGGTTCAAACACGCACTTTTTTATTTTTAATAACTATAGTATTGTGTTACTTATATTATGATAAAAATTGAACCAAGAAAAATCTACCTTCTTAAAATATTCTAACGTCTTGGAACGAAGCCCTTCTAGTAATTATGATTGAACTTCACATACAGGTCGCGGTACCTTCGTTTATTCATCAAATATTATTGAATCAATAATAATTTGTTTTTAATTATTTTTGATCCGTAAATACGAGTACTACGCTACGGTGTTTGAAAAGATATATCCGCAGCACTTTATTGGATTCGAAATGAACCTGAGGTAATCGAATAAATAAAATAATAAAACGCAATTATTAATTAAAGAGAGCATATTCACTAAACATATAAAGGACGTGAAAAAACTTTTTTAATAAATGTCCAGACTGAAAATACAATCGGTCACAAAAGTATGTAAACATGCGCATACAAAATGCAAAGTTTTGTATTATTTTTTCTGACAACTTCGATCAAACGTGTAAATTGCCATGTCCGCCATTGTCCGCATGCACTGATAGAAATAGAAAAACTTTTGATTCACAAAAATCTGTGATGAATCTGTGATTGAGGCTTTGTCATGTAAAATGTTATTTTTATTGTTATGGCGTGGCGTGGACTAACGTAATAAACTATTGCTAATTTTGTTAACGTATTTTATTCTATTGTGCATTACAATCAGGATTTTACTAGCAGAACATAATTCGAATTTAGCTAGAGTGCGGTCCATCTGTCCATGTCGCATCTGCTATGCCGGCAGCCGGTTGACAGGGCAGTCCTTTCGTTATACCCAAGTCTTCTCTTCTTATTATTATTTCTATTTTAAGTTCATACTTTTCCGCCTGCAGTGAACAGGTATTCGCATTAACATACATATACAATTATTTCTTCAAGTATGACGATAATGATGACATTTTGTAACGTTACGTAGGTTTGTTAAGATAGTTCTACAAGTTCGATGGATAACTGCAGATTTATCGTAATTACTCTAGCTGCGGATTTTCTTACTTTTTCTGCATCTATTATACTCTGCACAAGCGTGTTAGGAATTGCAAATATTATTACTATTAAACTCCTTGAAGAATAGTGTTAAGATCTTGTCAACATAGGCTTTCACAATTCAGGTCTTTATGCAAAGGTTGAATAATGAATGCCACCGCAATGTTCATATTTCAAGAGAACCCCGGTATTGCCGCCCGGTTGTGTCGTAAAACTGAATTGACAATTTGAATTTAATCTACTTTATGGGCTGAGAGGAATGACGTGAGTTACATACAGCGTTTTGCCATTACATTTCAACATATGCGCAATATTTTTGCCCGTGTTTACCAATATTTAATGATTATTAGACGATTTGTTTATATATACATATTTAGTTGATTTAAGGTTAGTATCCATCACGTAAAGGACCTAACAGGTTTTAGCGTAATTTGTATGGGAAGCCATACAACTGCGTCTACTTATCAATATGAAAGAGCAACTTTCCGATGGTCACCGATTATAGATTGCTGATAGGTGGTGGACCATCATATTTTAATACGAAATCTCGAATGTTTTTGTTTTTAAAATCCATTTGCAAATGGCCGTCACGTCGACAATTCGTCTGCTGTGAACTCATGGACGCTCTTCCACAAAAATCTGTGTACTATGCGGTTAGGTGGAGGCTTATCTTTAAGGAAGGTACTCAGTTCTCACTTTAGGTCGTGTACTTAATCTTACTAAGAAGGACAATCGTACTGACATCACCTTAGCAATTTTCACCTTCAGGATTTAAATTTATTTATTTGCAGATCCCCTTCTCTGACAGCAGTCGCCTCCGCTCATGGATCGCACTCTGGCTTAACATCAGGCGGAGTGCGGTCATATGACGTGCTAAAAAAAAAAAAATTTTTTTTATTTATTTATTAAATTAAACACGCAAAACGGCATGCAAGCACATTCATGTTAAAATAGCAATACAGTTTAGGCTGGCTTGCATGCCAAGGCAAGTGCGCACACCATGGCAGCAGTGCTTACAATACAATACAATTGTCACGCCTTTTTACATTGCAAAGTTTCGTGCATTACAAATGTTATGCTTTTATTTTGGATGATGGATCAAAATACTTAACTCACTTGTTTCCTTGTTACAGGTAATTTTCTATTCATATTATGCCGAAAAGTGTCAAAGAGGTAAGATATGCATTCTTTCATGACGCCCGCGTATAAATTCAAAGAGATTTAAATTTACCCACACACCTGTCTGTGTCAAAGCCTCTCTGGTACTCGGTTTTCAATGGAAGAGTCTACAAAGACTTTCATACGCAACAGATCTTATTCAAATATATTTATAAAACTTTTGGTTACTGAGTATTTTTATGAAAATTAGGCCTCCTATCCATATAAACGCTAGAGAATATATATATTGTGTTCTGTAGTGGCATGCTTCAATGTATACAGGGTTTTAGTTATAATTAAAGTTTAGTATTTAGCTGATAACAATTTTTAAATTCAAATGTAAGCGGAAACAGCTACTACCACTGAGAAAGCGGTAACGGTCGCCTCCACTATCCGTCTCAGCCGAACTCCAAACTGAATTCGAAATGCGATGAAGTCACTTTACGAGTGTTACTTTTAAAAGTGGGACAATAAACTGAGCTATTACCCACCATCAGTCTGCCTATCACACTATCACAAGTAAGTTTTGAATATTTATCATATTTCTATAATGAACTTAGTCAATAATAATAAAACTGTTATATATATATTATGTATGCGTGAGCAACCTATTAATTATTATTAATATTAATATTATTTTATATTTTGTTTCTTCCATATTCTTTTATATTTATGCATTTTATCGTTCCAATACAAACTACTTTCCATAACTATTTTATTACACCTCTTCCCTATCACTGCCCCTTTGCCACTTCCTACGGTGTCAGCTGAAAATCAGCGCTCTGACATCTGCCAGAGCACATGCTGAGCTGATTTCCCTTTTGTCACCTCACCCTGTACATATCTAAAAACATCTGTACTTTATGACAAATAAAAGATATTCTATTCTATTCTAAAAATATTCCTACCGTACCCTAGCCTAGCCCGATGCGTATTACATACTACTCGTATAATATCTCTATCATTAATATAAAACAAAGCTAAACGTCAGTATAATATTTACAATCTGGCTACAAAAGTGCAGTTGGGTACTCTATAAAAATCCCCGACCAAACAACGCACTTCACTTTTATATTGTATTCCGTCATAAAAAGTGCATTTCCTCCCCGTCCACGGATTATCTATGCCCATACAATGTTGGCTCACTTCTATAATACGTTTTGTCTTTTTTAATGCGTTTGGCTAGAACTTAGGTTGATTCTCTAAAATGGTGTTGATATAGATTGGTTTTTGAAAAATTTTGGATCAAAATAGGTTTGTGTCCATCAGTTTGAGGGCTTTCGAAAAAAAAAAATAGAATAGCGATAGAATTGGAGTGACACATAAAGCGTGGAGTAGTTTAGTGCTCAGAACATCCGCGTATATAGCGAAATTGTGGATTCGATCCCTAACTATAATTTAATTAATTTTTTTTTTAAACTTTCTACATAATGTAATTATAAAATGAGGTAATTGGAAATATGATTTCGACTAGATAATGTAAAACGAAATACGAAATAAAAATATTTTTCGTATTTCACTAAATTACTGTGTATGGTTGTTTAATAACTTTTTAAATTTTATGTTTTTGGCTTAACCAGAGATAAAATTTCTTCTTCATCGTTTACATTATTGATGTGGATCTTTATTGGTTGCAAGCCATGTTCTTAACCCTTGCTCGTTAATTTAAACCATTTCTCTACTACAAAAACAAAAAAGAAGAAAATTATTTTAATTATTTAAAAAATATATTCGTTAAAACTGGTTCAAACTAATTAGAGAAAAGAGAAATAAGATAATCTTTACGTACATATCTAGAAACAAACCAAGCCCCCAAAAAATTACTTCAAAGTTATGATATTACCACGGTTAGCCCTCTACTTTTTGTTTTTTAAAAAATTTATCGTAAGTTCACACGCATTGGTGTGACTGCTGTCGATTTGTCATTCTATATGTTATAACTGATAGCATTCTTAAAGATTATTTGTTAAGAAATTATCTTAGAACACGTACGGGGCGTATGGTTATTCCTAATTGACTCTTATTACTACTTTATTTTACTAATTTAATTTTTAATAGTATATGCATAAATGTTAGTGTGCATCGGCCAATTAATTGCACACACTATCCCGGCGTTGATTTTCATATTTTAAAATAAATCGCATTTCAAATTGGTACTCGGCATTTCCACCTACGTGGAACAAAAAAATCTCAAATCCAAGGATCCTATTACTTATTTTAGCATGATACGAAGACACATAAACATACTTTCACATATTTTATAATATTACTATAAATTAATCTTGGTGACCCCATTAGCATAATGATAGGGGCAGAGGAGTGTCGTTGAAGTTTGATTGGAAAGTAACGCCCTGTGGAATCCCTGGGCAACTTCTGATTGGGAATTTTGAAGCGCTCTTTTGATGCGAGTCGTGTATTCAAAATTCAGTTTATTTAACGGAAAGTTTTATTGGCCAATATATTTATTTAGTTTTAAATGAGTTTCGACTCTTGCCCACAATGTTTTTCTTACAAAAAATAAATAATATATATTCATATAAAATAAGGTAAATAAGTTAATAAACTATATTGAACATGCAAGCGTGCAAAGGCGTTTTAAAAATAGCATTTGAAAACGTGGACCGAATCTGGTTGGTGCTTGTAATTTTATTATATGTAAAAAAGACACTATTCTGGTAAATATCTCCAACAATTCTTATAGTCAACATATTTCCAGCTATTTCTCGTACGTAGCATTTTCTCAGTAGACTATAAAATCCAGTAGTTCATTATGAAAAGAGGCAGTTATTCACATGGAGTACAACGACGAGGGCCTCCGCTAGAATCACTTTCGGCCTCATTTACTCCGCTCCATAGTTTATTCTTTCTAAGTACTCTGACAGTTTAATGTTTAATGTATAAGAAAGCTTTTGTTCTAAGGACTTTATCACATTGGCGATTTCCAGCGAGACAATCTGTGGACGGTAGTGTTGGAATCGAATCTGGAACCTACTACGTGTAAGTAAAAGAGAAGCTCTACATACTAGGTATAATTGTTTGGGATACTGCAGCTAACTGCTGAGAGGGGGATCAGGAGTGAAGTGTCTAATCTGTACCTTTTTTTTTAAATAACAGATCTGTATGTGACCGCACTTCACTATCTTACCACAGACAAAAGTCTGAAAGCAAGGAGTGTTGATTTATTTTCTCTCATAAAGATTGTGATAAAATATTTTTCCTAAAATAAAATTTATGGTAAAATCAACTCTTTATATTTCTTCTTTGTGACTTCACGGAACTAAAAGTAGTTTTAAGGGGGAGAGTATGCCGCAAAATCCACAGTTAGGGGTCAGTTACACATGACATTGGATCAAAAAAAATATGCCACTGTTTTTCAGGCTTTAGATACTTTCATGAAATATGACCGTAGGCTTTTCTTACTGAGATTTTCTGACAGGTACAACGTTATTACAGTAAATAAAGTTTCGTTTATTTTTCGTCGTAAATCTATTTTGTGCCTTTAGTTTTATTTCGTTATACTCGTATAAATATTTATACATATATTTATTTATATGATATAAACATTTATTGTTTTTTGTTGTTGTAGAGTTTGCTCATAATTGTGTCAGTCAATAGTTTAGCGACTGAGACATCTGTATACACATCTACTCCCATACTAGGTGCATCCAATACCAGCAATCAGCAATATCTATGTGTAATATCTAATTCTATGAATAAGTAAATATTTTGTTATTCCTCAGTGTTCTAGGTTTGTGTTGTCATTGTTCTGATACTCATAGTACAGGGTGTTTATTCTAGTTTAAAATCAATGCATTGTATGTATTTTTTAAAATTTTATTTTAGTATAGATTTAGAATTTATTTTATTTATATATTTAGACATTTATTTTACAATCATCCAAACTAACTAAATACGATATATTATTGCATTTCTACGATCATAACGCATTAGTGTCGATAAACGCAGACTCACCACTAAGAACCATTCTGAGACATCGTCGTACTATTAATAAAGATTTTCAAGGAAGTAAGTAGCATCTACCCTCACGACGGCATAATTCTAACGAATCCGGTCCAGGGGAGTATTTGAAGATTTTCTCAAATGGCAGCCAGAGGCACTTATCTGATTGTGTGTGCCTTCGTTTATTATACTTAATAGCTTTGTTGCAAATGCTGAAGTTATGTCCTTTTTGCGATGGATTTTTTTCATGTCTGCAGTCTTCTTTTGTATGTTAACTTTATTTTAGTATTATTAGATTGCATTGTTATGATTTAACGTCTATACCAGGCGATTATGCCAAGTTTTCTTTTGTTTTTTATTACACGTTTTGTATCTACGATTTTTTTAAATCAAAAAAGTCCTCATTATCTTCTAAACCTTTAAATGAATGGTATCGTTACAATCCTGAGAGTTAATATATGATAAGTGAGCTATTTTATTTCCATGAGAAGTCTAGTTTCGTTAAATTAGTTGAACAAAATAAATAAATGACGTAAAGGTACGTAAATAAATAATGTAAAGGTCAAAATCATTATAATGATAAACTATGATTGAACCATGAAAAAATATTACATAGGAGAAGATTTATTTTAATATAGTCGAGGGAGGGTAAAATATAACATAAATGTTAGGTGCCCTAGATCGCTGACGTAGAGGTATGAATTGTTGATATACAATTGTATATATAATAACACCAAGTATATGAAATGTAGCGTTTTTTCGTTGACGTTCGCGTTATGAAATTTTACTATCGTATAAGACAGATTATGGAGTAGAGACAGGTCGTAAAACGGTTGGAGTTTTACTTGAATGTTATCAATTTTAAGAATGTCTTGATTTTTTTAAATAGTTTTTTATACTTATATATCTTTCTCGCTTAGAGACTATGAAGTGTCAGCCAGTTCTCTGGTAAAAAATAAAATAATAAAGTATTTGTTGTAATGCAGTCATTTTAAATTTAGCTGCACATTTTCACTTTTATATTCTTTTTTCACAATGTATTTCTTCTTTTTTTTTTTCAAAAGTTTTTAGTTAGGTTAGAGGTGGTAAATCTTGCCTTATCTATTGTGTTTTGTATTTCGAAATATAAATTCATCCCAAAAATATTGCCCAACCACATATTGCTAGTTAAAAGCTCTGAGTGGATTTCATCTTATTGCTGACGGCATGAGATTCGACGATTACGGTCTCGGACTCCGGGACATTTTCCTGAAATCCCGGGAATTATTATTATGATTTCCCGGACATTCCTATTATCCTTATTACGTTCAATCTTCTTTAATAATATTGGTGGATCTATTTATTGAGTTAATTTACGTGTGCGTTTTCGCTTTAATACAATAATCATTATATTACATTAATAATTATTATTTTACCAATATTTATTCAATATTGTATTGTATTGTATGGTCAGAAAACCTCTATTCCTCAGAAAACGCTCAAATCAGTGAGTCTATATTTAATAATAAAATATATATATTTACTGTTTCTGTTAATATTAATATTCTGTTATTCCTTGAGAAATAGTGGTGTATTTTTTTCCATAATCCATACACATTTTGCGATTTGCACAAAAGGTAATTTGTATAATTTTAGTGTATTAGAATCTTTATAAGAATTCGAATCTTAGATTTTGTTAATAAATCTGTTGTTAATAATTCTGTAAAATAGATGTGTTTATGTATTTATGTATGTAAACATTCAACAGGATTTTTTAAAATTATTTAAAATTTGATCTAATTAAATAAATATATAAATAAAATCTTTATTTTTAAAACATAATTAACACTGCATAGCGGGGACCCTGGCCTACAGATTGTTGTTTCCTAAAGACCAGTGCATTCCCACCGTTTACCCACATATATATAAAAGAGAAAAATCAATGCCACTCTACAGATAGATAGGTTCAATAACAACAACACATTTGGTTTTATTGTTTACATCTGCCTGGCTGATTATTTATAGATATTTAAAAATATTTTTTTAAAGTATATAATCTATAAAAATTAATGAAAACTCGGCGAAAAATGCCTTCAGTTTGCTTTCACGTATTTACTAAAAGAAATAGGTAACATAGTTTTAGGTAATAACCGGTGCCTTCTTGAAAGCGTTTAAAGAAATCGCCTCGGGATTTAAGTCTGCAGTCGGACATCATTAGGCCAGTATTTTACACTGGCTCCTGTACGGCAAAGATCAGTTACATTATAAAATATAGATGTGATAAAATGTAAATAATATAATAAAAATAGCGAATAGCATAAAGCACTATTTTCTTTAAGTACTTTCTCGTAAAAAAATGTATTGTGATTTCATAAATTAATTTTAATGTAATTATTATTTATAACCAAATACAATACATATAATTATTTTATTTTATTTATATATGATTTATTGAAATTTTAACTTGTAATTTTAAATTTTGATTAGGATTTAAATCCTCCGACTTTAAAGTCGTGAGGCTTTATCTACCAGTCGACCTTTGGGTAAGTAAGAAGCGGTAAGGGGGAGGGATTATTTCAATATAATAAATACATTATTAACAAACAAACAAAAAAAAAACAACAAATTTATCCCCATACTAATTATCGTAAGTTTTTTTTAAGTATAAATTGTCATAAATGTACGTACTGCTTGTCTTGTACTCTATGACGGAACCTGTCTTCCAGACTTTAGTGTCCATAGAGTTCCCAGTGTGATTTTCTCCCTTTATCCTCTAGTTCCGACGTATAAAACAGTTGGGAAACTTTACAACTTCTTTCTCAAGTGACGGTCATTCTTCACAACGTCTTGGGTTCGAACTCCTTCAATAAAAACGTCTTGGTCACTAACTTTATAGAATTGAAAACTATTATTTTTTTTACGTATACACTCTAAATAATTTAGATGTATAAAGTTTCATGTCTTATTTATTATTGAACTTGTCTATACGTATTTTTTTTTTATTGTAGCTCGGCATGTGACAACACTCCGCCTGATGTAAAGCTAGAGTGTGGCCCATGAATGTGAACAACTGCTACTACAGAGAAAACTGCGGGTAGCAGTCGCCTCCACTATGCCGGCTTGAGAAGACGAGCATGTACTATCTAGATTTTTATTATTAGCTTTTGAAATTAACGTTATGGCCATAGATTTATGATATGACGAAGAACAATCATTAGTCTATGGTTATAGGCTTTTGTATGAGAATTAAAACAAAATTGAAACTAGACTCTAGTTTTAAGGGTCGTCTATACTTATAGTGTATGTATACATTATACACGACCCCAAATAATTACTGTTACTAAACACAAGGTACGGTATTTCGTGTTAAACGTCTCCTGGGGATTGTGTACAGTGACCCGGGCATTACGACAAGCGCTTACTGATGTCTTAGTAAATAAACTTCAAGTGAATGGGTGGTTACACTAAGATAACATTCCACTGTCAAGGGTTTAATGTTAAGATTTGTGGGGTTTACTTCAACGTTTAATATAATAGTGATGAGCTAAAGTGTTTTTTTTTTATTGTAGCTCGGCATGTGACAACACTCCGACTGGTGTAAAGCTAGAGTGTAGTCCATGAATGGAAACAACTGCTACTACAGAGAAATCTCTACAGGCAGCAGTCACCTCCACTATACCGGCTTGAAGAGACGAGCATGCACCATCCAGATTGACAGTGCACACTCCTCTCGTTCCCGAAACGCGACAAGGTCACTTCACGGGTGTTACATTCAAAAGTGGTGGTACTGCCCCAGGACGGCAGACTGGACAAATAACCATCATCAGTCTGCCTACAACTCTTCAATAGTACCTATAGGCACTGAGCGACCAAAGTACATATAACAAAGTTACATTGGTACCGGTCAGAATTTGTATGGCAATATTCGAAAAATACGATTGTCATTTCAATATTACAGGAGGCGGGGCACTGTCAATATAGATGGTGAATATTCGTCTTCTCAGACCAGCATAGCGGAAGCGACTGCTGGCTGTAGAGATTTCTGTATTGTAGCATTTGTTTCCGTTCATTGATCGCACTCTAGCTTTACATCAGGCGGAGTGTTGTCGTATGCCGAGCTAATATAAAAAAAAAAATATATTTTTCCTTTTCAAATGAGTTTGTGTATTTTAAATAATATATATACAGGGTGTCCCGTAAGTAGTGGTGTCAACGGTATATTACAGATAGAGGGGTTCAATATCTACAATATAATTTGGTGATTTTCTTTTATACCTTCTGGTTTAAAAGTTATGACATTTTTAAAGAATTATCATTTTTTCCCCCGTTTTATCACAAAATAATGTTATAAAAATTTGTTTGCAATTATTTTCATTGCTATTTTTATTTAAGTGGGTTCAGAAAACACAGGGCTTTCTAATTAAAATATTATTTGTAATCAATTAATAACCATGATTAAATAAAAAATTAAAATCTAAACAAGATTTAATTTATCAAATTTTAAGCAAAATATTTAAACGAAGCTGGTGTAAAAAAATTGTATGTAAGGTTACGGGACCATTATTTTAAAAATATCTACAATTCACACGGATTCTAAAAACGTGTAATAATGTTCACTATCATTTTAATTACAATCTTTTTTCGACATAAATACAACAAATAAGCGTCGATTTTTAATAATGCATTCCGATAATAGGACGGATTTTAAGAATTCTTACAGTCGGAAATTTGCACTTTTTCACATCTTAACCTACTGTAAGATATTAACTGCTTGTAGTTCCAATCTTATTTTCATTTCGGTTCCTTAATTTGACTTTAGGGATGTTCAAAGAGGGGTAGGCAGACTGACGCCTGTTTCTACTAATACTTCATTCAGAGATTACGTACCTTAAGTACATTAGGCAAAGCGTAATCACATGCCGGACTACTATTAAAACAAAGATTATTAAGTAAATTATGGTGTTTTTTTTGTATTGTAGCTCGGCGTGTGACAACACTCCGCCTGATGTAAAGCTAGAGTGCGGTCCATGAATGGAAACAACTGCTACTACAGAGAAACCTGTGCGGGTAGCAGTCGCCTCCACTATGCCGGCTTGAGGAGACGAGCATGTACCATCTTAGATTGACAGCGCACACTCCTCTCGTTATACCTGGCTACTTTTAAACTATTCCCGAAACGCGACAAAGTCACTTCACGGGTAATATATTCGAAAGTGGTGGTACTACCCCAGGACGGCAGACTGGACAAATAACTTGTTGTTAACTTTAAAGAAGCTGTTTATGAGACATGTAATAATAATGAATATGTACTACGCCAAAAATTGAATATCGTGTCCGAAAGAATTAAAAATAATCAAAGAGCCCTAGGAAATATCTGGAGAATTTTTATTAGAAGATGTCGGTTATGCATTAGAGTTAGAGGGAGACATTTTGAGCATTTATATGTTTTCTTATTCGTATCTATTTACATTGGTTTTATTGGAATTTGCATAAGGTAATAATGAAATATCTTCGACAAATAGTACTTTGTTGCTAGTTTAACTTTGTAAAATTACTTTAATTAAAATAACAGTGAACATTATTATACGTTTTTAGAATCAGTGTGAATTGTAGATATTTTTAAAATAATGGTCCCGTAACCTTACATACAATTTTTTTACACCAGCTTCGTTTAAAAATTTTGCTTAAAATTTGATAAATTAAATCTTGTTTAGATTTTAATTTTTTATTTAATCATGGTTATTAATTGGTTACAAATAATATTTTAATTAGAAAGCCCTGTGTTTTCTCAACCCACTTAAATAAAAATATCAATAAAAATAATTGTAAACAAATTTTTATAACATTATTTTGTGATAAAACGGGGAAAAAAATGATAATTCTTTAAAAATATCATAACTTTTAAACCAGAAGGTATAAAAAAAAATCACCAAATTATATTGTAGATATTGAACCCCTCTATCTGTAAAATACCGTTGACACCACTACTTACGGGACACCCTGTATATATATATTAGTTTGCTGTATCATAATATGTTAGTACCTGCTAAGCCTTAGAAATTAGGTGTGAGTATTAATCGTTTTACGCAATGATGAGCCTAATTATGTAGGTGTTTAGATTTAAAATCCTATTATGGTTTTGAATGTAACACCCGTGGAGTGACCTTGTCGCGTTTCGGGAGCAGTTTGAAAGTAGGCAAGTTTAGCGAGAGGAGTGGGCACTGTCTATCTAGATGGTGCAAATTCGTCTCCTCAAGCCGGCATAGCGGAAGCGACTGCTGCCCTCACAGTTTTCTCTATAGTAGCAGTTGTTTCCATTCATGGACCGCACTCTAGCTTTATATCAGACGGAGTGTTGTCACATGCCGAGATACAATTTTTTAAAAAAATTTAAAAAATATATAATAGCTTTATTCGTTAGGTTTACAAGAAATTTACTACTTGATTAAAAATCTTATATTCTTCACTGTTTGTAAGATGTTATTCTTTGACAAAAAGAAATAAAGGAAATAATCTGAAATTCAATTAGTTCATTGTTTTGTTAAAGAACGAAACAGTATCAAAGACATTTTCTATTTTGTGGTCGTAAGAAATATGTTATCTCCTTCATGTCCCATTTAACAAAAGACAACAAATAAAGAGAGATTTACGTCGTAGCTATGACAAAAGATTCTCTAATTATCAGAAAGTGTTTTTAGAAAATGCATTGTCGAACACAAAGTTTTAGACTTAACCACGGTTTCTAAACACTTATACGCGCATCCGCTTAATATCTAAGATGGCAAATGTACGGTAAGGTTTTCTAACCGTGTTTTAAATAGCTGTTGAAAAAGAAACGAGTTGGTTAATTGTTCGTTAGAGAGTCACAATAGCAAAACATGTTCAAACAGTGGAATTAAGTAATAATCGGCTTTCAAGGGCTAGGCAGAATGTTCATTGTTGTATCAACAATACTGTAAGAGATTTACTTCAGGATGTATCAAGCGACCCTTTCAGATGGAAACGTATTAGCGTTTCATCAAAACATTTTATTTTAACTGTTTTCTAATTTTGTGATATTCAGAATAGTGGTATGCTTGAAATTATATTGAAATGGAAAGAAAAACCAAATATACCGAAAACATTTCAATATCTGTTCGAGGCATGTTACACGTGACAGGGGTCTCAGCTGCATATACAAAATCAAATACATCGTTAAACTACATACAGATAAGTAAATTTGAACGTAATTACCTATATGATAAAGTTTAATATCAGTTAACATCTCTTGTAAATAAATTGTAGTAGATGTGTTCCAAATTTAAATGTTAAATCCATGCTAACAACGCGCCATAGGGACTGGAAGTAATTATCGCGATTTTCAAATTTCGAACGAACGCGTTCCATTTCACATATCTGTTTTCTACGAACACCTTTTTAATTTCAAAAACCATTTCCGGTATTTTGTTTAATTAAACTTTGGTTTAAAGTTAAAATAGTAGTTTAATTTTTATGGCGTTACAACAATTTGCCAGTGTCAAAGTAAATATTTTTGCATCAAGTTAATAACATTGTGCATCACGAGTCATTCATTCATCACACCAAATAGTCAGGTCAAGTCTCAGTCAAGTCAAAAATTGTTTCAGTAAAGTGGTAGAACCTTTACCGAAACTTCCTAGGGAGTTTTGGAGGGAAAATGAAAGCACAGGTTCTTTTCTTTTGAATTGTTTGCCCACACTCACGCACGTTCACGAACACTAAATGGTTAATAATCCACCATTATTACACATTAACACTCGAAGAAACACAAGTTTAGGAAAATAATTCAAAACAGACAACATGACGTCTCAAGATAGCTCTTGTTTTTGAAATTTAAAGAAGTAACTACCCTATATAGCTTTTTATTTTCTTTCTTTTCTACAAGCATGAAAGAAATAGACGTATCTAAGATTATACTCAACAGCACAGACTTGAAATAGGAATCAGGCTACGTTCTAGATATTTCTGAGACACTTCCATTTGGGTTATTATCATTTATGGAGCATTTATTTTAACAACAACAAGACGGCTAAATATTCCCGTTTTTATTATTTATTAGTCGAGCTAAAATTAAGAAATAAATGTAAGTTTTAAATAAATTTATTTTCATTACAATCGTCTTTATAGTAACTTCACAATTTCTTAAATAATTAACAAAACATTACAATAACAAAACTTTATAATTAATTTCAAATAACACAGATAACAATGCGAATAAAACTTAAGCCAAAGCCAATAAAACAATGAACAAACAATATTCCATTTTCAAAATTTATTCTACAAGTTCTAAATTCAAAGTTACCTGGTAATAAATAAGTTAACGCGACCGATTCAAATTTAAACCTTAACACTTTCGGCAACTCGTTTTGAACTAAAATACGATTAAGTGAGACCGATTTTCAGTAAAAACGATTCGAAATACCAGACCATTTTCAAAAGTTTGCGGCTCCTTTCAACCGTGGTCTGTCAGATGCTCGTTTTAAACTTGGAATAAACTTGAGGATAAATTTTGAAAGCTACGTGTCAGTTCGTGGTTTAAGCTCAAAGTTTTGTGCTTTGACGCACTTTTGAGTTGTCTTTTTATCTTACAAAGTCATCTTCGGATCATAAGACACTAAGTCTAACGAGTCTAAATCACTTAAGTATTTTTTATATTGAAGCTCGACATATGACTACACTCCGCTTGTTATAAAGCTAGAGTGCGGTCCATGAACGGAAACAACTACTCAGATAAATTTCAACAGGCAACATTCACCTTCGCTATGTCAGCCAGAGGAGATGAAGATGCACCGTCCAGATTGGCAGTGCACACTCCTCTCGTTATACCTGGTTACTTCCAAACTGATCCTGAAACGCGACAAGGGCCTAAAGTCAAAAGCCACGAATCGAATCGAAAACAAAATATATGAGATTTGACGTTCCACTGTCACCCAGATGATAACGAAACGTCAATTCACGGGTGTTACATTCGAAAGTAGTGGTACTACCCCAGGACGATACACTGGGCTAATAACCATCATCAGTCTGCCTACCACTTTATTTATTTTGTGTTTCATTAATTTTTAGTTATTAAATCAAACACTAATAATTTTAAATCTCTATAAAAGTTAGCTTCAGAATATCTTAATAAATTATCTTCGAAGGAATAATAAATTCAAAGCGTACAGGGAAAGAATTGTTATACCCAGTACAGTACTCCCGAATAAGTTCGGGCTAATCCAAAAGTATTACCAAAGCAACACTCATGACTGGCAATCGCGGAGCTCATGAAAATGTATTGAAAAAATCAAGTAACCTTCCCTCCCTTGCCATACGTATATGACCTGTTAGATATTGTCCCGTTTCGTCACAGATTTTTTCTTCCATAATAAGTTTAAAAAATGTTAATAAATATAAATATTATTATAATTATCACGTAAATATTTATTATTTGTGCATTAATGGCAATACGATAAAAAATAAATAAATCATGATTAATTATTAAAACGACATATTTTTAACATAAATGTTTTTAATTTTGGTATTATTTCTACCCTAAACTAAACTTCTTACTAAAACAAAATATCCTAAACCCTTATAAGTATAAATGTAAACCTTGTATCATAAGCACTGACTGATAGATTATACGTTAACGTACTGTATCATTAAGGCCGAGATATTTGGAAGATACACACGGTTATCGATTGAGTGTCCAAGTTTGCCACAGTCGCACTAAATTTATATACCTACGGTCCTATAGTACCTACAGCATAGAGATATATACTAGAGGTGCAAGCTTTATACATCTGACATAAAAAAAACCGCTTCAAACGATTTGACAATGTTGCCGTCAAGTCAAATACTAACTGAAAGAGAACTTTAACGTGGCTGTGGTTATTGCACATCTAGTTGTATATATTAATAGTGGTAGGCAGACTGATGATGGTTATTTATCCCGTCTGCCGTCCTGGGGTAGTACCACCACTTTCGAATGTAACACCCGTGAAGTGAATTTGTCGCGTTTCGGGAATAGTTTGAAAGTAGCCAGGTATAACGAGAGGAGTGTGCACTGTCAATCTAAGATGGTACATGCTCGTCTCCTCAAGCCGGCATAGTGGAGGCGACTGCAACCCGCACAGGTTTCTCTGTAGTAGCAGTTGTTTCCATTTATGGACCGCACTTTAGCTTTACATCAGGCGGAGTGTTGTCACATGCCGAGCTACAATAATAATAAAAAAAAAAAAAAAAGAATGACCTACAATATTTTATTTTCCACTTTCGCCTTTTCACTATGAGCTTTTAGCTATTGCCAAATATAGTTAATTCGTACATGTGTCCAAATTGTATCGTGATATAATTTGAACTAACTCTGCCATACATATTCAGAAGGGCGGAGATCTCCTCCTAATGAAAAAGGGTCATGGGCTAAGGTATTTTAATTCAACTACGTGTAAAGGATTTTGGCGAGCAATGAGGGTAAAGAGAGTCTAATATTGTGTTATATTGAAACTGAAAGCTGATTCTTAGCTTATATAAAATGCTACGATTTTCTTTTATTTTATACATTCGTCTCCTTAAGCCGGCATAGTGGAAGCTATTGCTGCTTTTATTTTAGTGGTAGCAGTTGTCTTTGCTTATAAACCGCACTCTAACTTAACCACACTTGAAATGTGGTCACATAAATAAGCATAAAATAAAATTTAGTATTAGGTAGGGTCGATTTCACCAAGTTTCAATTAAACGAATCATACAATTTTATTTACGCCTGATTGAACTTTGATACAATAAAATTAATTCACAAATATTTTTTTAAACATTAAAAAACGTTTTAACATTAAAAAATAAAGCGGTATACCAACTGAACCTTTTGAGAATCACCTGAAAAGTGAAGTACATTCGTTAACTTAAATATAAGATTTTGTAGGCATGTAGAAGCTTTTCTGATTTTTAATTTACAGGACTTTTTCTTCAAACGTTAATTACAACTACTTTTACTTCAAATTTTGTTTATAAATTATTTCAGTTATATTTTTATTAATAGATTTATTTGTTGAAAGAAACTTATTTGGTGCTAACAAAATCGCATTAATTCTGACTAAATGGAAAATCTTTCTCAAGAATAAATGTAAAATGCGTACTATCTTTCGTAGTAGGTAACATAAAGTAAATTTTCAATTATTCGCGTCGCTAACGGCCTCCACTAGATGGCGCTGCGATCATAAATACATAATATGGCTGACTGCTTCCGTCGGATCTTGGCGCGCGACGCTTCCTGTGAAATGCAGTTACACGAACGAGCCTATCTCTGAAACTGTACAATACTCGTATATTTAGGTATTATTTTGAAGATAACTATAAGTAAATATAACGTGAGGCTTTGTCAGCCAGAATGGTCCAAATACGCCTTAACAAGTCGGCATAGTGGAGGCGACCCCTATCTTATTTTTCTGTGACTACCATTGTTTTTTTCTCACAGGCTGCTTAATATTTATTTATTTATTCATGTATTTACATTTTTAATTTTGACAGCATCAAGTTTAGAGAACTGACACTAGGCGAAGCCTGTCTCGTGGGTCGAATGTCGTACGGTTTTCCTCCAATTTTGGGTGTTATAAAATACTAAAAAATATATTATTCTTAAAAAATAACCATCACCATTAAATATCAAGTTGGACTAATACTAAAAGCAATATGCCGGACTACTACTTTGACGGAGAATTCTGCCCCACCTCCTTCACAGCACCAGATAACTAATAAGGTGACTGGAATCGAACAACCTACACGATATCTATATCTTATAAGTAGACATACTTATACATATATACGTACATATTATATGACGTATGATTTCCAATAAATATATTATTATCTAGAGCAAAGTTTTGCCTGAATATTATCATGTGTAGGTACATTGTTAAAACTTGTTTGCGGGTTATCTACGTCCGCCGCTATATATTATAAAAAGTTTATTTTCCTCCTACGATGGCGACTAAATTTTTTATAACTTTGTTGTAATGTATTTAATAGTTTATCAGCCTTAGTTAACTTTGTCTTGGTGCATAGTCGCCTGGTACGATATGAATGGCAACTGTCTGAAACTATCTGCTGCGGTCTGAAACTGAGTCATGAAACGGACAAATTTGATTTTTCAATAACATGTTTATTACAAATTTTGTATTCGCTTCTTTCATATACGTTACTTGACGTTAATTTTTCTCTGGATTTTATATTTTCAATAAAAAACATTATCAAATTTTAATGTCTGCTTCATTGCGTATATTATATAAAAGGTATCTTATACAAACGAATATAACCAAAATATCCCCTAAAGAAATGAAACGAAAAAATCTTTTGAATCATAAACAATACCTGTTACCCAATCTAGGGGAGAGTGGGGTAACTTGGATCAGAAGGTACACGAGAAGTTAAATTAAGTTTAACCAAAACAACAGATGTTTTGCGAAGTGCACAAGTTTCCCACCGGTGTTGATAATGCATCCGCCGTGGTAACCAACACCGGTTACTGTACAAAGATTACGTAATAGCTAGATGTGTTGGGCGCTAGAAATATTTTAAAAAATAATTTAAATACCAAATTAAATGGGACCAAAATATATGAAGTTATTTTTTTTTAATTTAATCACATCTTTAAAATTAACAAGAAATAATTATTGGTTTTGGGACATATTTTTGAGTTTTAACGTCATATGACCGCCAAAACTAATGATTTTAAAGTTAGTTTTACCACGACATGGATTAGGAAAAATGTAACATTAATACGACTACAAAATTTATTCACAAAATACGAGGAGGAACTAGCTTTTTACATGTAAAAATTGTTTATTTATTTATTTTACTAGGCGGTAGCCGATAGCAGTACAAAAAACGAAAGGATGCTTAAAAAAAAAGAAAAATATTAATAAGGTAACAGAAAAATATAGTGAATTAAGGATTAGTTTATAGGCAAACATTCGACCAAGCCTCGCAGAGTCTACTAGAATGTAGGTAATAAACCTATACAAAAATTTCTTATCCACTCGTAATCCTAAGAAAACAAACAATGATCTCTGTCAGCGCATTCAATTAACACCCTTGTATGAAAGGAAAATGGGGAAAACCAATTATCGGCTGGGGAGAGTTGCCATTCTTAGTTCGTTGTATTCTGTTCCCCGGCTTCCCCTTCGTCTCATTAGAAGGTACAATATTATGGGAGCCTTAAGAAATTCTTTGATTCATGACTTTCCTTTCATAAAGCGAACAGCTTGATGTCGAGTTACTGCAGTTTTCTTTCCATTATTATTGTTCCTTGTAAGTGGTTTGCACAGTCCAAATTTTTGTTTGGTAATAATCAATATTAAGAATGTGTTTACCATGCCCGTTCCATCCCTAGGGAATATTTTAAATGGGCATAAATAGCCTTGTACTTTTACTTTTCTTAATAAACGAACTTATACAACTCAAATATAATTTTATACTCTACGGGTATAGATTATTAGAATTTATGTTTATGCTAAATTTAATCAGGATTGGTTCGGCCGTTAGAGTGTGATTAGGGGACAAACAATCATACTTTCACATCTATAGTATTAATATAGATTAAGTTTTATAATTATTGTATAAGGAAAGCATAATCAAAACCAAATCCTCAAATCATCAAATCATCTAATCCTTCGACAAAAGCATAGATATTCAGTGAGTTACATGTTAAATACTTCTGTATTAGAACTAATCCTTACATATCTTTACAAAACATTTTCATCAAAGGGAATCTCTCTTTAATTTTCTCCACCAAAGACCGTCTCGCGCCACCGTCTCAAGGCCTATTATTATAATACATCGTGCGCCAATTATAGTCAAGGATAAAAACCTACGAACATCCTTGGATCATATTCTTGTGGTAGCTACATAATTTGAATGAATTATTGGATGATACTTTGTTTTTATTTTTGTTAATTTTATTTATTCACGATGCTATGAGATTTTCGTTTCTATCTTATTTTAGACTCTATTTATTTTTGTTGTGGTGATGTGGAAGAATCTGAAGAGCTGTGTACGTAAATAATATATGCGTAGTATTTATAATTTATATATAATATGCTGTCGTGAAGCCTTTAAAACAAATTACACTTAATTATATGTAACGCATTTCTAAATCTGTTTAGAATTAGAGCCAGATGGTTACAAGAATTGACCACCTCGTTGTATAATAGTGAAGCGACGAAATGTCTGTCCTTTGTTCTTTTTTTTATGCTTTAATCACATTCTTTTTTGGGATTTTTTACAGTCTAGAATGTTTTTTCATTTCAAATTTTATCCGAATGTTACTCAGTCTCGTTTTAATTAAGACTGTGCCTGTGGGTGCAGTACTCTATTGGGATTTTCTAAATTAGATTGTCAATGAAATGAGATAAATGCAGTTGCCATAATAGTTGATCACAAATGTATATAAGATATGGTTTTTTTTTATTGTAGCTCGGCATGTGATAACATTCCGGCTGATGTAAAGCTAGAGTGCGGTCCGTGAATGGAATTGTTTATGAAATAAATAAATAATTGAACCAAATTAATCAAACGCGTAAATTAAAGTAAACTGTAGTCTTCTTTAAGTCCTCATATTCCCTATTAACTGTTACTATTATTCTACAAGACCCTATTTCCTTTACTATTAATATTTTTTTTAATATTCACTTAATGTCTCACTGACAGAAATATTCACCCGATAAGGAAGTGGGATGTTTTCGACATATGGAAGACGGAAAAAATCCGAATTTGAGGACCGGAAGTGACCGCAATATTTCGGAAATCAAGCGAGTCGGGTATATCGTGATTCGTGCCGCAACAATAGTTGTAGCAAATGTGATCTACTGTTAAATTGTAATGAAAATCTAATAGAAAGAAAATCTTAGGCCATCGTGTGCGTGTTGATTTTTTTTATTTAATTTTCTTCTTAATTTAATAACAAATGTAGCATTTTAATATACCATAAAGTAATAAAAAATAAATATTGCGATCTAATTGGAAACTTTCACTTAGGCACACAAACATATAGCGAGGGGAGTGTGAACTGTCAATCTAGATGGAGCATACTCATCTCCTCAGGCCTTTCTCTGTAGTTGCAGTTGTTTCTGTTCATGGACCGCACGCTAGCAGCTTTACATCAGGCGGAGTGTTGTCCTATCCCGAGCTACAATAAAAAAACAAACATCAGTTCAGTATATATTAAGCACATTATTATTGAAAAATTTTCTTTTAACAATTAAATACAATGTTTACTTATTAACGTCATAAAATAGCAGAAATGTTCATGTTAACATAAATTCGTTTAAACGTTTCGTGCATCATGCAATTACTTTTTGCGACCACTTTACTGTCGGATTTTATACCAATGTTCAGCTGAACAAAGCTTAGATTATTATTTGAAGTTTTATAAAAAGGAAATATTCTATTGTTGCAAAAATACATTATTATTTTGTAAACGCATTGAGAGTGCACTGCAAACTGAAAAAAAGAACTTTGGTTTTTTTTTTATTGTAGCTCGGCATGTGACAACACTCCGCCTGATGTAAAGCTAGAGTGCGGTCCATGAATGGAAACAACTGCTACTACAGAGAAACCTGTGCGGTAGCAGTCGCCTCCACTATGCCGGCTTGAGGAGACGAGCATGTACCATCTTAGATTGACAGTGCGCACTCCTCTCGTTATACCTTTTTTAATTCTATATGTTTATATTTTTGAATTATTAGATAGATAATTAAATAACTAGTTTTTTTTTGCATAAGAAAGCTTTATTTTATCTTTAAATTAGAAAAAAATCAACACGCTCACAACATCCAGATATTTTTCTGTTAAATTTTCATCTTAATTTAGCGAAGCATCATAATTCGCAGATATGAAGGCAATGACTTTTCCCTTTAAAAAATATCACGACAAAAAAATAAAACTAAACCCATTTTAATAACAGAAACAATATGTAGTATCATCTAGTTAGGATTTAACTCACAGTAAACAGAAATCTTGTAACGACGGATAATAATATAAAAGTGGAAGCGAGACCGGCAAAGTTCGCAAATAAGCTAGCTCCGCACGTTGCCTAGGTCACGCGAACTAATAAATACATGGAAACCAACTTCGCACGTTATTTAATTAATTTATTTTATTCATTAATAATTTAGAGCGGCTGTGGTAGAAGACCTGAACTTTCTAAACCTTCGAACTAAATCTGGTACTAATGTAACAATTTTATATGTACTTTCGTACACATCAGTGCCTAATGATACAAAAGCTATAGGTATATAAAATTACTTCAATCATACATAACTTTTTTTTAATTGCTCTGTCACAAACAAAAAAATATCGACTTAGTATTTCTTCATTCCGCCCGATGTCAAGCCAGAGTGCGATCCCTAAAAAAACGCGACTGACGTCACAGAAGGAATTCTGCAGACAGCAGTCGGTTGTAATAAAAAGGAAGAGCACGTGGGTGGGAAGACTCCACAGTTTAGTGGAACGACAGAAAGTTCCTGAGATTCTCGCGTTCAAATATACAAATAAACTTTCTAGCTTTTTATTGTAGCATAGATTCGTTTCGTAAAAGTCCTCTTCCATATATTGTTATCCATGGTAACAATGTAGCCAGGTACAACCAATAACAAGTGAACTTTAATACAACCATATTGGTGTATCTGGCGAGTTGGAAACGACTAGTGAACAGCTCAGAACGATAATGTTACCATTTTATATTTTTATTATAGTTACCGGAACAACTATTGGGTACTTTATTTGATACGATTTTAAATTGTTTATTTAAAATAAGATTTGTACGATTTTTTTTTTAATATAATAAAACACTGAACTTCCTAAACTAAAAACCAAACAAATTAAAAAAAAACACCAGGTAGTTTAAACAGTAATAATTGTAGTGATGAAAATCTTAATGCATGTGAAAAACAAAAAAAAAAAAATCGGTAAATGAAAGTAGATAAATAACTAAAAGAATAAAAATGTACTATTATATTTTTAACATAAAATACATTTAAAAAATCTAATAAATGTCAACATTATACACTATATTAAACCTTTTACAGCCTCCCGGAACAGAATTCGACACCCCATTAGTATAAGCGCTCCATAATTGACACCACTTCACTCAGCCAAAGGGTAATGCACACAATATCAAATTACAGGCCTGAAAACCCTCTGACATCACTTTCAAGTTTCTGAAATAACTACTAACATGTAGACACTTTACAACTAAGTGATGAAATGGACTTGGTGAGTCAGAGATTTAAGATATTGAAGTCATTGTAATTATTATCGCGGGCATAAGGAGAGGAGTGTGCTCTGTCTATGTTGGTTTAAGTTAAGCCGGCATTTTGGAGGGAAATACCGCTTGAAGACATTTTCTGTTGTAGCAGTTGTTTCAGCTCACGCGCGGAGCTACTATAAAAAGTACTATGGTTCGTAGTTATGGACAGAACGGATGAGATGCGATTAATTGTCATGGGAAAGTAATTACGGTAGCTGTGTCAGAAGGGTCAGGTGAGGAGCACCCTTAATTGTCGTGCATAAATGAAAAGAAGGGGCAGTAGTGAGAAAGAAATCGCTGGCTCTCCACGATCTCTGCCTATCCTAAGATTATCTATTGTTGAATAATTAAGCACAAACACAATACGCCTTCGGTGCATAAAGCCTGCTGGGACAGATTCTATAGATTTATAGGTGGCAGAATACTATGTGTTTTCATGCAGCGCCGCCGACTCGTGTGTCGCTGTCGATGAAAATCAGAAAATCTTTAAAAAAAATACAAACTGAATTTCTATATATTAATAGATTATATACTGCCTAAAGCATCTACTTAAAAATATAACCAAAAAGTTATTGAAACTTTATATAATTTATAGCTACATTTTAAACTAGTCAAAACAACCCCTACTTGTTCTCTAGATTGTAGAAGCGAGTTTGTAGAACCATTTATCATCAGACACAAATATCAATATATCGGTCGCGGCCTGCCCGGGGTCGACAGTAACTAATGGTGTTATCCATACTTATGACAAAGACTATAGAGTTGAATTACTCGTAGATGTGTAACATAGGTATTAAAGTAAATTTATATATTTTTGTTGTCACATGTCTTTGGACCCATTATATCTAAGCATGTGACAACACTCCGCCTGATGTTAAGCTAGAGTGCGGGCCATGAACGGGAACAACTGCTACCACATATAAATTTCTGCAGGCAGCAGTCGTTTCCACTATCCCGGCTTGAGGAGACGAATGTGCACCATTTAAGTTGGCAATGCACATCATAATTGGCTAAAAATAAAGAAGGACTTCTTGCGATTGAAATGAAATGAAAATCCTTTATTAACGTAGGCATGGACTTGGTGTGCACTTGTTCATCGTCAGAATCTACTTTTGGCTTCGAAAAGGCATTTGACGAGATTTATTTTTTATTGTTCTATCTAGAAGTATAATTTAAAATAATTATAGTAATAATAATAAACTCAGTATTGTGCATATAAAACAAAACATACATTTAACAAAATTAGATAACACAATTACACGCAGCCTTATTACTGAGCAGCAATTTCTTCCAGGCAACCTATAGTCTCTATAGAGGATGTATAGAGGATGGAGAATAGTATAAGAGATAGAAACAAAGTGTGGTGCACAATACAAAATTAATAAATAAAGTATATAATAGTATACAGGGTGTCCCGTAAGTAGTGGTGTCAACGGTATTTTACAGATAGAGAGGTTCAATATCTAGAATATAATTTGGTAATTTTTTTTTATACCTTCTGGTTTAAAAGTTATGACATTTTTAAAGAATTATCATTTTTTCCCCCGTTTTATCACAAAATAATGTTATAAAAATTTGTTTACAATTATTTTCATTGATATTTTTATTCAAGTGGGTTGAGAAAACACAGGGCTTTCTAATTAAAATATTATTTGTAACCAATTAATAACCATGATTAAATAAAAAATTAAAATCTAAACAAGATTTAATTTATCAAATTTTAAGCAAAATATTTAAACGAAGCTGGTGTAAAAAAATTGTATGTAAGGTTACGGGACCATTATTTTAAAAATATCTACAATTCACACGGATTCTAAAAACGTATAATAATGTTCACTGTCATTTTAATTACAATGTTTTTTCGACATAAATACAACAAATGGGCGTCGATTTTTAATAATGCATTCTGATAATAGGACGGATTTTAAGAATTACAGTCGGAAATTTGCACTTTTTCACGTCTTAACTGTAAGATACTAACTGCTTGTAGTTCCAATCTTATTTTCATTTCGGTTCCTTAATTTGACTTTGGGGATGTTCAAAGAGGGGTAGGCAGACTGACGCCTGTTTCCACTCATACTTCATTCAGAGATTACGTACCTTAAGTACATTAGGCAGAGTGTAATCACATGCCGGACTACTATTAAAACAAAGGATGGTGTTTTTTTTTTATTGTAGCTCGGCATGTGACTACACTCCGCCTGATGTAAAGCTAGAGTGCGGTCCATGAATAGAAACAACTGCTACTACAGAGAAACCTGTGCGGTAGCAGTCGCCTCCACTATGCCGGCTTGAGGAGACGAGCATGTACCATCTTAGATTAACAGCGCACACTACTCTCGTTATACCTGGCTACTTTTAAACTATTCCCGAAACGCGACAATGTCACTTCACGGGTGTTACATTCGAAAGTGGTGGTACTACCCCAGGACAGCAGACTGGACAAATAACTATATCAGTCTGCTGTTAACTTTAAAGGAGCTGTTTATGAGACATGTAATAATAATGAATATGAACTACACCAAAAATTGAATATCGTGTCCGAAAGAATTAAAAATAATCAAAGAGCCCTAGGAAATATATGGAGAATCTTTATTAGAAGATGTCGGTTATGCATTAGAGTTGGAGGGAGGCATTTTGAGCATTTACTTTAATAAATTATTTTCTTATCCGTATCTATTTACATTGGTTTTATTGGAATTCGAATAAGGTAATAATGAAATTTCTTTGACAAATAGTACTTTGTTGCTTGTTTAACTTTAAAAAATTACGTTAATTAAAATGACAGTGAACATTATTATACGTTTTTAGAGTCCGTGTGAATTGTAGATATTTTTAAAATAATGGTCCCGTAACCTTACATACAATTTTTTTACACCAGCTTCGTTTAAATATTTTGCTTAAAATTTGATAAATTAAATCTTGTTTAGATTTTAATTTTTTATTTAATCATGGTTATTAATTGGTTACAAATAATATTTTAATTAGAAAGCTCTATGTTTTCTCAACCCACTTAAATAAAAATATCAGTGAAAATAATTGTAAACAAATTTTTATAACATTATTTTGTGATAAAACGGGGGAAAAAATGATAATTCTTTAAAAATTACATAACTTTTAAACCAGAAGGTATAAAAAAAAATTACCAAATTATATTCTAGATATTGAACCCCTCTATTTGTAAAATACCGTTGACACCACTACTTACGGGACACCCTGTATATAAAAACATTTCTGAAAAAAATTGAACCAACTTCTAAATAAAACACTAAAATCACTAAAAAGTAAAGAAGAATCATCAAAATCGCTTCACAAACGGCGAAACATCCCCTAATTTTCCACCCTTAGATGGAATTTCTTCAAATTCAAACGGGACCAATGGCGATATATACTCTATCCAACAAAAAAACGAGATAACATCGCCACAAAAAAAAAAATACACGACGAATTGATAACCTCCTCCTTTTGAAGTCAGTTAATATAAAACAACAAAATACTTATAAGATATTTGTATTTAGAAAGAAGACGTAATTGAGGATTGGATTAAGTACTGATTTGATCAATTGTTTTTAATACGTGTTTAGTTATAATATACGAATTTATATTTTGCATGTATAGGAAGGTTAGATGTTAATTTCAATCTCATTATCTTACCCTCAAAGGTAAACAAACCCCATCAGAAAATCTATTGTATTATGACAATAGTCATGATCAAAGGATGGGTTAATCTGCTGAACGTGGAAGGCTTTCCCGTTCAAATTAATCCCAAATTAATTGACATCGCTTTCTATTAATAATAAATTACTTCATTACTCAACTTAATGGGTGTCTCTATATTATTGGGAATCATTTTTGACAATTCATCTGAGGTCTGAGTATGAGTTTAAATACGCTGTCACGGCGTAAAGTGAGCTCCTTCCACTAAGGGTCGTTTGCACCAGAAAGCCGGTTAAAGTAACTTTAACTATTACTTTTACGTTTACTTTAACCGTTACGTTTACATTATGGTGTATATTTACTCCACACGAGTTGCACCATCGCGTGCATCGTCGCGCCTGTCATTTTTGACGATTACTTTAACCTTAACCGTAACCAGCGAATCTTGGCTTGGTTAAAGTTAAAGTAATCGTCAAACCAATGTTGCTAACGTCAAATGTATGAAAAGAAGAAAATATGTTTTTCTATTATTTTTCGAGATCAGCCACCCTTTTAACGATAACAATATGAATTTACACGATATTGCAACGCGCGTGGAGTAAAAGTAATAGTTAAAGTTACTTTAACCGGCCTTCTGGTGCAAACTACCCTAATAAGATAACTTCATTTGAATTTCTGCGGAGGTTAACCGCGGCCAAAATAATATTGTCTGATTGATAGAGAGCTCTCGCCTTACGCCGTGACAGTGTAAGGAAACTCATACTAGGCCTTCTGATATATTAATGATAGCATTAATTGCTCATTAATAAAATACAGTTTTAATAGCGGCCGAACCACAACCACATCATCGATGAGTGTTCAAATTTCACTCAATTCTGACTAGTACCAATGTAACTATGTACCAATGTACTTTGGTCGCTCAGTGTCTGTGATACAAGCACTAACTTATTTTTTTTATTTTTTTTTATTGTAGCTCGGCATGTGACTAACTTAGTGTTAAAATTTCAATAAAAAAATATCATTACTAAAGTATTTTTACAATTAATCGTGGCGCGACTTGCATTCGCTTTAGTACGAGCACATACTATTTTATTTTTGGAATTTACTTTTTTTATTTTTTATTATTGTAGCTCGGCATGTGTCAACACTCCACCCGATGTAAAGCGGAGAGTGTTGTCCATAAATGGAAATAATTGCTACTACAGATAAATCTTTATGTACAGCAATCGTCAGCTTGAGGAGACGAGCATGTACCATCTAGATTGACAGTGCACACTCCTCTCGTTATACCTGGCTACTTTTAAACTATTCCCGAAACGCGACAAGGTCACTTCACGGGTGTTACATTCGAAAGTGTACTTTCTTATCACATATTTCAATTTTAATTTAGGTAATTATTAGATTCCATAACATGCTACGTGCCAAATATTTTTCTATATATCAGTGACGAATCAAGTCGATTCCCACCGACTTCTCTTTTTATTTTTTTATTTATTCATTTTATTTTAAAACTTGTAGCTCGTAGTGCTATTATTTTCTTCGTTAAATATTTTTGTTCCTGTTTTCCTTCATACTAATTAGAATGAGATGATATTTTTATATTTCAAATGAATATTTATTTAATATTTATATTTTAACCGAGTTACTTATCTACAAAAGTAATATTCCTACTCCAAAAGGAGTTTGGCAAATCACAGCTCTTCGATATGGAATAAACCGCTATTGTGGAGGTTTTGTTTTGACAGTTCTTGGGATGAAACTTAACTTGAGTTATGTGTGATAACTAATAAATTCACGACGCGACAGTATTTTGTATTACTACTCGAAAGACCAGCAAGAAAATTTTCTTGAATAATTATAATCGTTTGACATTGATTTTTTTTTGTGTTAATCTAAAATACAATCCATGAACGGAGAATCCATAAATAAATGTCGGTTGGCATCAGTCACCTTCGCTATGCCGGCTCGAAGGCGACAACACTTTTAGGTTTGACAATGCACACTCTTCATTATACCCGGCTACTTCACTTTAAGCGTCACTTCGCGGGTGTTATACTTAAAAATGATAGTAATTGCTTTACTGCCTACACTAAGCTATTCAGGCGCCTTATCTAAGTCCATACCAGCCGTCCACATTTTAATTTTCATTCTGTATCAAAATAAAACTCTGAGGAAAATATTCTGTTCGTTTGAAGAAATCACATTTTTCGATACAATAAAAATAAACAAATCTGTTCTAAATATACAATCGCGTGGTATATTAAGCGTTAAACCCTCCCCTGCAGTCATAGGTAGCGATTAAGGGTAGCAAGTTAGACGCGCAACTTATTACAACTACACAGCAAGTAACTTTATCGAACTTAACCCCTTAACGAGATATACGTTAAGCTCAGGATTTAGTTTCTTTTATATATTTGTTATTTAATTGTTTATATTAAAACTTAATAAATAAGAGTTCCAGCAGCGCCTGAAAAGCGACAATTATCGTCATACTGGTACTATGAAAGTATAGTAATTCGGGAATAGTTTGAACGTAGCCAGGTATAACGAGAGGAGTGTGCACTGTCAATCTAGATGGTACATGCTCGTCTCCTCGAGCCGGCATAGTGGAGGCGACTGCTGTCCGCACAGGTTTCTCTGTAGTAGTAGTTGTTATACTCGTAACTATTTAAATTATACTTACTTTGTACGCTCAGTGTTTATAGTATGATAATATAGGCATGTAAAGAGTGGTAGACAGACTGATGTTAGTCCAGTTTGCCGTCTTGGGGTAGTACCACCACGCTCAAGTGACCGTGACGTAACAAGTGACGTTTCAGGATCAGTTTGAAAGTAGACAGGTATAATGAGAGTAGTTTGCTTTGTCAACCTGGGTGGTGCACATTCTTCTTCTCAAACAGACATAGTGGAGGCACCTGCTATCTGCAAAAGTTTCTCTGTTGTCTCCGTTTATGAACCGCACGCAGGCAGCGTGTCGTCAAATGCCGAGTTGCAATAAAAAAGTACCTAAATCTTTCTCGTGAATCTATCTATATATTGCTGAAATCTGAACATTGCAGCGTATTTGCTATGGGTATTTGGGCAAGGACGACTAAAATAGAACACAAAATTCAAAACTACACTATCTACTCGTTTATAACGTTTTTACAAAAGTTTTTACTGAAAATGTTCGTAATTTCTAATTGAATAAAAATGTAAAAGTACTTAAAACATAAAGTATAAAATATTCATTAAAAGCAAACAGTGTTCGAGTACAGGTAGCGGAACAATAAAAATGGAATTGTAAGTTGGAAAACGTAGCCATTTTTATTTGAACAATTAATAAAGGACTTTGTTTGAATTTTGTGTAAAATACCGTACGATTTTAATGTTTATTTTTTTACTCGAGTAAACATTGGTACGGTTTTTGAACGTTTTTGAATAATTTATTGTTTAATTGTTTTGTGTAGGTAACAGTGCGTGGTGTTGTTTGCAAGGTAATATTTGCTTTCCATACAAATATAAAATAAATCATTTCATTCCTTGTTTAAGAGTGATTTCAGCAAATGTAGCCATAATAAAATATATAGATTATGGATATGATTTTCAACATATTTTAAATATAATATTTATTAAAGAATTATTGTTGTTTTTATGTTCCTATTTGTACGATTGGTATTATAGAACATGACAATTTTTGGCATATAAGTCGGTTCGATTCTAGACTCAGATAAAGGATTTAGAAAAAAAATATTTAAAAAAATTCCTTTCCGTAGCATTTAATACGTCCACTTTCTTTGGACTTCCCATAACCCTGGGACATTTTATATATATATTGAAAACATACATGGTCGAGTCACTTAAGTGTGTTTGTTTCGTGCGTAATGTTAAAGTCTAACTGTGTATGTATATAACATCTGAACAGATTTCGATAAAATTAGGCAATTAGGTAGGTTGTATTCTTTTGTAAACTGCACTTCAATGAATGAAGTTGGGGGCGATTATAATTTATAATAAAAATCATGAAGTACTGAAATATTTACAAGAGATACAAAACAATATTATGAAAACGATATTCATTGAATTCGACTTCAAATATTTTCATTTAATTGTAAAAGCGTCAAGGATTCTTCAAATTTCAAAGCGCTAAAGTTTTCTAATTTAATTCTAATATTTTGTCATTGACATCTCCTTTGAATTCAAAGTACAAAGAGATTAATTCTCCGAATAATTTAATTGAAAATTTCTGTGAAAATATTTTTCTTATTAACGAGAAAATCAAAGTTTAAACGGATGAAGAATTTAATATTGGCTACAGTTTCGTATTACCTAAAAATTTTGTGAGCGAAGTATATTGCTCAGAATTTCATAAAGTTTTTTAAATTATTATTCTAAAACAGAAAATTAGTTTATTTTCTGATAGGATTAGGATGAAAAGTGAAGAGAAAAAGGTACTGCGGTAAGAAATGAATCGAACGCACGTCCTCCGTGCATGTTAATGTTCAGGCTACTAAGATACACAGCTCTTAGCGCTTCACATGACCGAGACGAAATTTCTTCTTTAATCTAAACTTAATCTTTTCAATTATTTTTTCTGTTCAGTTTCAATTGTAGCAAAAATATAATAAATTACATAATATAATTTAATAAACTAAAATTTAATTTAATTTCAAACATAAAACCTTACTTTTTAAAAATAGTAGAACAAAAGTTCATAATTCACAATTTAAACAATGTCGCCTTACTTCGTATGTAATTTAAAAAGCTATGTGCAAAAAAATTCCTGGTAAAAAGCACCTAAGTCGTAGTAATGCGAAAAATATGTCCACTCAACACATATCCCGGTTCAGAGGAATTTTTCCATAAATCACTGTGGAGTGGTGCCATGGGCTACCTTCAGAAATTCCAGTGGACTGAATGTAATCCCCCTCTGACTAGAACCCTCCATGAATTCGTTGCGAGATTTTAATAGATGGTTTACAATTTTTTTTCACCAAATAAATTATGCTAATTTTTTACTTCTGTTTGGTATTTATTTTTATCAAGTTTTCTGTTTATACTAATATTAGAAGTCGTTTATTGTTCATAAATTATTTACTGATTAAAGATGGTTTAGTCTAAGAGGTTTTTTCTGCCGTTTCTTTTTTCCGACTATCTTTTTTATTCTAAAGTGAAAAAAGTAATGTTTCCTCTGTGAATAAATTCCAATCGTTTATTCGAATACACTCATAATTTGTTTCATCTTTCGACGCTTTTAACCCTTGAGAGTTACGCACGTTTTCCACTAAATACATTTTTATGAACTCACTTCTCCATAAAGTGTTCCCTTCATCCCTTCACTAACTTAACGTTTGCGTTCCTCTTTTTTAGAGATCCTCAATACAACCTACGTATGAAACCTTATAAAAAACATTACGATCTAATATATTAAAATAGAGAACTACTTATCTTCTACTCGTATTGTAGCTTAAAATCAATAGAAAATTATGTCTCACCACGATAGTTACGACCTTAATAAAATTAATCAAAATAAACGTGGTTTGAAGCCATATACAATATTTAATTCAACAATGTATCTATTACCTATTAAATAAACTACAGTAATATATCATTCACAAGTTTTAATCATTTATTTAAAAGTTTTTGTATTAATTACAAAACGCAAACTTAATCCCTTTAGGCATTCTTTACCCGTTAATCTTGGGAATAACAGAGAAATGCAAGGAGTATGCGCGAAAATTATTTATAATTTAAAAAAAAAAACATAAATAACAAATTATAATTGATGGTGCATAGAGAAAGTAATCAATTGATTGCTTACTACACGATGATTTTAAAGACATTCACCACACTAATTCAATGTAAAGCCGGAAGCTGATTTTCGACACGATGATTGATCGTCCGAACTATACTGAATTACTCTAGATGTCACTAGAGGGCGCTGTGACGGTATCTTGATCATGTGATCACGATCAAATAATATCCTCATATTAAATTATAGAAAATTATTATTGTGTTTAAACCGCGCGTCGCGTCGTTTAAATTATTCGACTCGCACTTGACCGGTTTTTATTTGGAATAAATTTCTAATACTTCTATGCATGGATCGTTAGTTCTTTTCAGTGGGTTTCAGTGTTTACTCTACGGGGCTTATCTACAGTTTAGATGACGTGTAAATACAGGCTGTTCAATATAACAGAGACTTCATTCGAATGCAGTTTTAGTACAATGGAAAATTTTTGTTGAATCATTGTTTTGAATTTGAAATATTTCTTATGATTGATTTCTATTATGAATTACAATGAAAAATTGTATTTTTGTTCCATATACGTTTTCAATAAGATTAATACAATCTGTTGCCCGCAGCTTCGTATGCGTATTATTAATATTACGCATTCTAACATCATCCCTAAGCAAACCTATATTATAAATTATAGAGATAAAACTAGTTTTTTGGGCGCGCTTCGCGGCGCTGAAAAAGTTTTTTTTCGGGTAGTTTTGAAAAAAATTTTTTTTTGAAAAAACAAATTATGGATTTCGATATTAGAAGGTATTCCCTACGACTTTTGTTCCGGCACTTGTGCCCTATCTCGTTCCGTTTCCGAGATATCGGCATCACTTCCGGTCCAGAGTCCGCTTCCGGTCAAAGTCGAGGTTTTCCTGGGGTCTCGGGACCACCCTCTATACAACCCAAAAGGAATAATCTCTCTAACCCCCCGGCAAGTGCTCCATAATATATGTCAGTCAGTGAGTCCATCCTTTTTTTATTTTTAACAACATCAATAAGTTAAAAATATAAATAAACTCGGCTAACGACATCGAAAATGTCATGTCACTGTTGTCAAACAAAGTATGACGTTGCAAAATGTAACACATCTAATTTAACAAAGTGCTTACTCAAAACCTCATTAACAGCTATACATTAGCATTCGAAAAACAATCTTAATGACACGAGTTCCTATAGCGTTTTAATAATAGTTCTTTGTTGTACATTTGTAAGTATAACGAAGTGTGTTGTTGTGATAGACCGTGTGCTAAACAAAATTGTCGGCTTCTTCCGTACGGTGATAACAATATTTTTGGTCGAGGCAGGTGTGAATACCTCCACTTGGGTGCTAACACACGTTTTAAGAACACTTCAAGTGTACCTTTGAAAAATGTGCTTTCACGAACTGAGTAATGGATACGAGGAAAATAGCCTGTGATGTTTGAGAGAAGTTTAAATGTTTTAAACATATATATTAACTTATAAATTTTAGTAAAAATCTCTACTATGCTTCCGTTCATAAAGCGCACTCTAGCTTTACATCAGGCGGAGTGTTGTCACATGCCGAGCTACAATAAAACTAAATACTACTATCTCTATCGTCACGCGTATAGAGATAGGCAGACACAATAGATTTTAGGCAAAATATGTACAAGCTTTTGAGTTATTTTCCGAAGTCGTATATTTGACAACCAAAATCATAAACAGTCTCCTTGCCTACGCGTTTTCTTTTCTTAAAATGTGTAGGCACAGTCCCTACATTACTCTCCTACCTACAAGATCACTAACTTCTTTCATATCCAATAGTGGCAGGCAGACTATGGTTATTAGCCCAGTCTGCCGTCCTGGTGTAGTAACTACCCCACCACATTCACACTCTTGAAGTGACCTAGTCGCGTTTCAGAATTAGCTTGGAAGTAGCCAGCGTAGAACGAGAGAAGTGTGCCCTGTCTCATTAAGCCAGGTGGCGCGTAACGGATGTAACTCTTACCTGTAGATTTTTGTTGTGAGCAGTTACGTCTCTATCTATCGTCTAGCAACACTCTATCTTTAGATATAAAAAAAGTATTAAAAACAAATTATTTAAATTTAAAAACCCATTTTTCTATTAAACTATTCACATTACTCTTTCTTTCTCTTTCTCTATCGAACTCTATCTCTCTCTAGAATCAAAATTAGTACCCGAATTTTAACGCAACAACTTAGAATCTTCCCATCATAAAACTAACTTAACGAACATTCCAGATTTTAGAATATTTTAGAAATTTCTACTACGAAAATTGAGTTCAAAATTTAATATACAGCTTCTCTTCTAAAAACCGCAAACTCACCGCAGCATCTACAATAAATTGGAAACTATACAAAGTTGTTGCTATTATATTCTATTTTGTAAAAGTATACCTAAACTATACTTAAATAATTATCAGCTGTTTTTTATTAATCTTTATCATAATACTTTTCTTTCTTATTAAAACCGATGGCTAAGCTGTACACAGTGGTCAGAGCATCCGCGTGCAAAGCGGAGACGTGGGTTCGCTTTGCCGGTTTGAGCATAGTCCTCTAGTTATATCTGGCTACTTTTCAACTTGTAAGTGATGGTACTATCTCAGCATGGTAGACTGTCCTAATAACTAGCATCAGTCTGCCTACAACCTTTTTCAATAAATGCCTTTTTTGAATATATATATATATATATACCTATAATAATATTTATCTAAAATATATCTATATACATGAATAATATATACCGTATTATTATTAATATCTCGGTATTGTTACTTTGTAATATTCGTAGTTGCAGTATAGAATCATTTTCACATCAGATGCACATTGTTACTTTCTAGTGTTGTACCATTTCTTTTTTAATTTAATTTATATAAAATATTATTAAATTTTGATGAAAATTGAACAACAACAAAAACTCAAAACAAAATACAACAGCCTGAGCTGAAGCGGGAATCAAACACTGCTCTGCTTCAGAGCATCACTACGCAATGGATCCGAATCACTCTAGCTTACTTAACACGGAGTGCGGTCATATGACGCGCAAAAATAAATATATCTATAATGAAATATATACATGTGAATTCACAGGTACAACACTATTTGGAGCTTAGTTTCAAGTTACACAGTTATATATAGAAGCTCGGCTTTGTGCTATTCACACACAATGAAGCACAAGGTTGCATGTTATGAACACTGTACGAGAACCATCAATTGTATAGCTTCTGATACCATACTGTACTTGTTCCTATAATGCCTATTGAAATATGCATTATAATAACAAATGTGTTCGTACACTGTAATAATATTAGCTAGTATGTTTATTTATTTCTAAATATAATTATTTTATTTATTATTTTGTTAAGTTTTGGGCGAACATATTTTGCCTGAATTAATATATTTTATGCAGCTTACTATCGCATTTATTTTGATGATTTTACTCGTTTTAAAAGCTTTGCAGCCGTCAAAGCGGTGAGACAAAAATTTTCATTCGGCCGCGAATTAAATAAAACAGTGATGACTTGAAATGGTTTTTGATTTAGTGTCTGTAATTTTTTAAAAATATTTGTATTAATTGTGTTCGACTTAAGTATGAAGTAAAACTGTTATATTTTAAAAGAATAAAATTAGATCTTTGAGAAACTACAAACATCATGTATAATATTAGTAAAATAAAATACAAATTTATTCTAGTAATAAGAAAACAAAGGCAAATGAAATATATGAAATTTACAAAGTGTAAATCATTTAAATATATTACTGAAATGCTCATACTAAATCTTCTTCTCTGAATTTCATTTGCGATTGCGACAAACGATAAAATAGCAATTCTGAATATAAAAATGACAACCCTTTAAACTCGAAATTTTATAACTCGAAAGATCAGTTTAAAATTACTAAAATATTAGCCTGTTACTTAGCAGACAAAAAACTGTGGTAAGAATTTTCATCAAGTTCATATTTTTGTTTTAAACATAGATTCAATTGAAAACAAATAAATAAAACAAAATGAGCTACGCGATCCCTTATATTAGCTTTTTGTGCATGATAAAGATTGTTTAATTTGGTATAGTTGAGCATTCTTTAAAGAAAAAAGCGGTGCGTCAGGGTGCGCCCGACAGAAGCGAAGAGATCGAGAATTAGATCGAGTTACAGGAGTGCGTCATGAAAATTCATATGCATATGAGGTAAGGTCATGCCCTATGCAATTCTGTGGAGAACATAATTCAGGAAGTGAAATGCAATTAGCGGGTTAGGTGATAACGGGGACCCCTCATATATCAGGCTTTATGTTTTAAAGTACACTATTATTAGTGTCGATTTCTCTTTGTCTATGTAACTTCACACAACCTTTTTACACTGAGGTTATATTTAAATTTATTCATTTATTCGTATTAATATAGGAAATTTTAATTAAATTTAGGATTAGTTTTACATTGTGTATTTTATTTGCGTATTTTTAATTAGTTTTCTTTTAATATTTAATTATTTTGTGCTTGACTAATTCTAAATTAATGACAAATTAAAGCAGTCCTACAAAATAAGCACCGTAGTGGTGATGTGTGAAGTTATTTAAGAAGACCTTATGTACTTAAGGAAGCTCCTAAGATAATATGTACCTTAAAATAGCATAAGAATGCGACTTAAGACACTGTTGACTGCTGATTCAAGAATTGTAAAGTGCAGATCTTTTTTTTAATAAGTATAAATTAAATTATAAGGAGCAAAATAACTAACAGAAGAAAGGAGGTCCAGTAAAGTTTTGATTTCATGCAGATTTTATGTTAATCTAATGAAATCAGGTTTTCAAATTCACAAATCAATACAGCAAATATTTCCCCAATGCAATTAATTAAGCATCCAACCAAGTAGTTGAAACTGCACGGCTTGCAATATGTAATGGGGTGTCCAGACTTTCCTATTTACACAGGATAATATAAATATATTATAAATTGATAATAATAACTCACAGTCGAGAAACACGTGTTCAAATCCAACTTGTAAATAGAATATTGCAGACTAGGCTTCAATCCAAAGAACAGGCTTCACGCTAACTGGGGCGTGGGTTATTCGATGTTGGCACATAGTTCTTCCGTTAAAGCTGCACGTAACTTAAGCGATACCAGTTAATAAAGATTGTAAAATCTTTAGAATTTTTACCAGTATGGTCACCCTAACTCCCTCATTTCAGTGTAGTTCGGTAAACACTCAATATGCTAATTCAGTTAACTCAGCCGCATAGTCAGCTGATACATTTCTCAACATTATTATGTACACAAAATACAAACAAGTATTCATGTATCAGAAATCATGTTTATCGATGTTGTATGAATTGTTTGATAGTGACTAAAGAATACACAAAGCAATGACGAATTTATTACAATAACGTCTTATTTATTGAAGATTTATAGTAGGGTTGTTCTTTCAAGTTTATAACAGATAGTTATCCCATATACAGAACAGTTTATCAAACTGAATAATTCAAAGAGTGCTCTTTTGTTTTTTTATTGGCATTTAATAATGTGCTAATGTAAGTTAATATTTTGCATCACGTATCATTTATTCGTCACACAAAATATTCAAGTCTGGTTCCAGGTATATCGAACTCAAAAGTAGACCAACATTCAAAATTACGTTTAAATAATTTATTATTTAGCTTGTTCATAATGTATATGAAACTATATTTCCCTTTATTTATTCTATTTTTCATTTATTTCATCTCTTTTTCTTGGGAAATAAATTAACTGCATTATTTACTCGTATACTATATTAGCTATTTTATAAATAAATACTTGAGGTGGTAGCTACAAGCTAGTGTCGTTAACCCTTCAGGAAGTCGTCGAATCTTTCATAGATATCATCGGATTTAATCCCAACGAACTTGTTTTTGTCAACTAGTCTTTGCCTTTGTCTACAACCATTCAAAATTACTCAAATAATACAAAGAAACAGGTTTATGTTTGTATATAAAAAGCTATACTTAGTAGGTTAGTGGTTAAATCTAATAAAAACATCGCCATCAGGTAATCCCAGCTCACAGCACTTGTACATTTAACTGCCTACAAAAGTGTTCGAAATCATAAAACTTTATTTCCGTCCGCCTCTACGCATACAGGTACATATTGCTTTGCTGAAACTTTTTTTATTGACTTCCGCCGGTTTCATACGATTGTGTTTTGTTTTTCATTAAACAAGAATTAAGTTATATTTTTTCTGAAAGCTGGCATATGAACAGTCATATGATTAAGATCAACAAACAGAGGCAACGGTACTGGCTCCGCTATGCCGTCTTAAGGAAACGAGTCTGCATCGTCTAGTTATAACATATAGATAGATATCTATATGTTATTTATAAACATGTCTATAGGCACTATTAAAGAGTGGTAGGCAGTCTGATGATGGTTATTTATCCAGTCTGCCGTCCTGGGGCAGTACCACCACTTTGGAATGTAACACCCGTGAAGTGACCTTGTCGCGTTTCGGGAATAGTTTGGAAGTAGCCAGATAGAACGAGAGGAGTGTGCACTGACAATCTGGATGGTGCATGCTCGTCTCTTCAAGCCGGCATAGTGGAGGTGACTGCTGCCTGTAGAGATTTCTCTGTAGTAGCAGTTGTTTGTAGTAACAGTTGCCCGCAAATATTTTTAAAAAATTGTTATTATTCAAGACTTTTGTTGTGAATTCAAATAAAAGTGGGAGAAACGTTTTGAAGTGAAAAAGGGAACGTCAATTTTTATTTTTATTATTTCTATTTCGCCCACGTGCGCGGACGGCCATTTTAAATCCAAATATAATTGAGAGTTATGTAAATTTGCTCTCTCGGTTAAACAGTCAGCAATTTGAAACCATAGACAGGAGGGGAAATGCAAAATGTACGCTTTTTTATTTCATACGAGACATATTTTTTATGTTTTTTTCTTTTACTAATCGTGGTTTATTGTTTTTTTTTATTCATAAGTAAAACAGAAAACAGTATGTGTATAGCTGTATAACCTCCCGTAAGTAGTGGTATCAACGGTATTCTACAAATGGAGGAGTTCAATATCTACAATATAATCTACAAATGAAGTAGTGGTCTAATTACGGGACACCCTGTATATAATTTTTTTTTATGCAATTCATATTTATACGATGAATCTTCACTACATAGTATAAAGCCGATCGCCACGCATGTATGACTTGCAAGGTTTAAGTATAAAGTCAAATTAAATCAAAAAAAGTCATGATTAAATCTTAAATCTAGAATTTTAGTGAGCAATAGAGAAAAACTATAAAAATCCCTCGTAACGTATTTCAGAAATATAAATTATATTCGCACATTTGGTTTAGTGAAAATGAGGTTTATCAGCGGTTTCCACACCGTCGCACTTCTATCCTATAATGGACCATCAGCTTTTGAAAGGATGATGTGTTTAATGAAATGAAAGTAAATCTGTGGTTATTAATTTTTAGATAAAATGTTAGTAGAATATGTAATACTGATTATTCGTAAAATACTTACTGTTTTCACAAAATATAATAATATATTTTAAACTAGTATTCCACCCGCGGTATTTATTGTTTGCAAAAATGCAAATTTAAAATAAAAAAGCAGATCCCACCATCCCGACTCAGTTGATTACGAATTTTTTTTAGTTTGGGTACAAAAATGAAAACTTTTTTATGTTTTTATTAACATATTATTTTTACCTAGCACTTGTATGATATGTATAAACGGTGACATTAAAAAACGCCTTAATTTTAAGTTAATTAAATTATAAAAAGATATTGAATTAATATTTTTTTTATTGTAGCTCGCCATGTGACAACACTCCGCCTGATGTAAAGCTAGAGTGCGGTCCATGAATGGAAACAACTGCTACTATAGAGAAACCTGTGCGGGTCGCAGTCGCCTCCACTATGCCGACTTGAGGAGACGAGCCTGTACCATCTAGATTGACAGTGCACAATCCTTTCGCTATACCTGGCTACTTTCAAACTATTCCCGAAACGCGACTAGGTTACTTCACGGGTGTTACCTTCGAAAGTGGTGGACGGCAGTCTGGACAAATAACCATCATCAGTCTGCCTACCACTCTTTAATAGTGCTTATATAAATTCTAAATTAAATCTATCGCATTAATGTTACTCGACCACGATGGCTGCAAAGGTTTTGAAATGTCGTATTGAATTATTAGTAGAATTAAAAGCAATAGTGTGCTGCATAAAGTATTAATATAGTTAAATAATATTTCCAAATAACCTTAAACATTACTAAATACGTATTTATTGCCTAACCACGAAATGCAAGTAAAAAGAATTCAGCTTTGAAATAGAACTCGCTGAAATCTGAAATCTTTGCTGAAAACGTTTTTCTAGTCTTATTCAGCGACCACAATAATTCATCAAACCGATTCAGCGTTCATGCAAGCCGTGGAAAACGAAAGCACACGTTTCCCATGTAAAAACCTGAGTTCCATTAAAATTCTGTAAGTAACAGAAGATAAATCTTCACGCCATTACCCGCCGCGGGGTAGACAGGTGGCGTTGTATTTTTATCCGGAAATTTTGGCGGATACGTTAATTTTGAAAGCATTACCTTGATATATGTAGTTGGTCGCATGGATGTGTGTATGCTGAACAGAGCCAAGAACCAAACAATATTTTATTATGTCAAGTATCTGTACGTAAATACCATACTATACTTGAAAACCCGCTAACTTAAAGTGGGAAGTGGGCTGGTTAACTAGCCTGGTCACATGTGCCTCATGTTTGTTGGAAAGTCCACTACGTAGGACTTTACGGCAGTGGTGGTGAAAATTCTGAGGTGGAGAGTTAACTTTTTAAAATTATTTATGAAAGATGAAACATAATTTAATGAAACGTATTTTGAATCTAGAGAGATTTGCTAGCTTAGTTATATTTGTACTTTGTTCAGGTTACGTATTAAAAGCTAAACTGCATAATACCGTCCAGCGTATGACAATGGCGTCCGGCAAACACACATACACATTCGGTATAATAGGGTGACGTTAAATAAACTCATTCCTCTGTATGGATCATGAATTTTCGGTTTTATTTCCGTTCATTTATTTTTTTACATCGGACTTGAAAAAAGCGTAAGCGACTACAAACGATTTGACAATGTTGCCGTCAAGTCAAATACTAACTGACAGAGAGCTTAAAAGTGACTGCAATCATCTTTTCTCTCGCGTCATATTTTTTTTTTTTATTGTAACTCGGCATGTGACAACACTCCGCCTGATGTAAAGCTAGAGTGCGGTCCATGAATAGAAACAACTGCTACTACAGAGAAATATCTACAGGCTGCAGTCGCCTCCACTATGCCGTCTTGAGGAGACGAGCATGTACCATCTAGATTGACAGTGCACACTCCTCTCTTATACCTGGCTACTTTCAAACTATCCCCGAAACGCGACAAGGTCACTTCACGGGTGTTACATTCGAAAGTGGTGGTACTACCCCAGGACGGCAGACTGGACAAATAACCATCATCAGTCTGCCTACCACTCTTTAATAGTGCCTATAGGCACTGAGCGACCAAAGTACATATAACAAAGTTACATTGGTACCGGTCTTTAGCGAGGTTCGAACACGGGTCTCATTGATCGTGAGTTCACGCGTCTTACTGCTAGACCACAGCCGCTCTGGTTGGGAGCGTTATTGCATATCTAGTTGTATATATCAACGTAATCAAGTATTAAATATACTCGTATATAAATATTTCAATACCTATACTAAACTAGCGCTTGTATAATTTTTTATATTTTTGACTTGACTGAAACTCAATTTGAGTATTTTGTGTGATTAATAAAATAAGTGATATTTGTTTAAAATATTCTTTTTCCTTATTTTGTAGCTCGGCGACCACACTCCGCCTGATATAAATCTAGAGTGCGATCCATGAACGGTAACAACCGCTACCACAGAGTAATTTCTACAGCCTCCGCTATGCCGGCTCGAGGAGACGAATGTGCACCATCCATATTGACAGAGTGTGCACTGTCTAACTTTCGTTATACCTTTATAATTCGACCTTATTACTTTGACACTGGTTATTTGTTAATTCTGTTTTTTATGTTGTTTCAGGTATATGCAATAATTCATTTTTCTAATTTCTTGCGGTTTGTATTCATAAATATTGATTTTATTTAACCGATTTTACATTAACACTGTATTTTAATTTTAAGATAAACAAATTAAACTGGCCTTATGTAATTTTAAAATGTTTCTTATTTTTTTATTTCACGTATCTATCAGTATTTAATTGGAATTAAATAAAAAAAGTTATTTAGTGGGTAAAAAAAAAAAGATGGTAAAAAGCTGGATTCAATATTTTAAAACATTTTTTTATAATTTTTATTATTTTATTAAACACGTGGTGTTTTTTTTTCTATAAACATTACCTATTATTAAGAGAATACTTCAAAATAATCTTAATTGTCTAAATTATCTATCTAACAAACTTGACGCAATCGTAAAAATTAGAATCCGACCGTGACATCGCTCATTGAAACACGTAGGGCATTGACCGACCAAGTGACGTCACGCGCATGCGTCTAGTTGTTCAAGCTTGTAGCTAGCGATCGTTTATTTCAACAGTCCGCAGCAAGAGCAGAGTGGCGCAGTGGAAGCGTGCTGGGCCCATAACCCAGAGGTCCGTGGATCGAAACCACGTTCTGCTAGATCCTTTTTTTTCTTTTTTTTTAATATTTTCTTTTGTTACGAATTAATGACTATGAATTTTATAGTTTTTATTATTAATAATTTTATATTTAAAGATTTATGCTGTATTCTTCGTTAAGTACGACATGATATAAATTATTCAAGCACAAACTATAAGGAATTGTGTCTATTTAAAAAAGTCAGGCGTTAACAGATTTCTTCTTTAAAAATAGCTGCGTCCATATTTTAATAAAATCTCAAAGTAAAGGACAGCAAGTAAACAAGATATTTACGTTCAAGTTTTACATGTATATTGAGTTAGGTCTTTAGATTAAAAAATAAAAAAATATTATAGGCGGATTGATTTTATTTATTATTAATATTAGCCCCGTCTAGTCTGCCGTCCTAGTGTAGTACCAATTTCAGGTGTAACACCCGTGAAGTGACCTACTTGCATTTTGGATAGAAGAAAGGCTTTTTCCAACTAGTTCTACACGATTTTTACGTATGACTGATAGGTGGTTTTTATTTAAATAAAGTCTGGCAAACGAAAGCGTGACCTGGAGTTTTCTTAAAATTTTAATATGACAATAAAATTCCAATTCAATTATTTTTTTATGCATTCACTTTAACTTATAGAGTTCTATAGAAATAAAGTATTATTTTTATTATTTATTGTTTTTTTTTTTCAAATCTGGATTTTTGTGTAGTTTCGTGTATTTATGCCAGTAGAATTTAAAAAAACGTGGACATAATTACCGGTTTTAACATGGTTTGATTTATACATTTTTGGTTGAGAAATATCATACTGAAATTGATTGGACTTGAGAAACTATGTAAAAATGACGTCGCAATGTGCAAAAAAAAAAACAAGTAATAGGAGTATGTCCTGTCAATGCCATCCATTGACGTCTCTTCAAGTCAGCATAGCCAGTCTGCTATCTGCTGATTTATGTTGTTTCCGCTATAGATTGCACTCTAGTTTAACATCAGACAATATCACTATAATCACTATTATAATTTTATTTATTACGCCTTATGGATCTAAAGGTGGAGCATTTATCTCTTTGCCAGAAAAAAATGTTAACGTAGTAAATGATGCGTCCAACCACGACGCGCTGTCGTCAAAAAAAAAAAGAATTTAAATCGTCTCATTAAAGAAATAAAAAATAAAACATGGTACACAAAATGATGTCTCAGTTAGAAATAGCATTTCATAAACAATTGTAGAATCGAGAAAAATGTGTCTAATTAGTAACAATGGTTTAACTTCAGAATGTAGTTACAAAAGTTAATTTCTTGTAAGAACCGGGTGACACAGTGTGTGAACACGATTACCGTTAGAAAACAACCCCTTCTACCGCCTTTTAATGCAGGTAAGGGGGTAAAATTAGAAATTTTACCGAGCGTGCCGTCGCCTAGCAACGAATGCTTTTGATTATTTTCTTACTTTATCACTTAATGTAATTCTTGGCCAAGTTTTTATTACTAATACCCCTTTTTTACAAAACATTTACTCTCTAGTATCGGTTTGGAGACGCGTGTATTTGTGTCAAATGGACCCGTGAGGTCAGTTTGCAGTGGGTACAAACCACTAACCCCTTACTTCTTGTGGGTTTCGAGAATCCATGTTTTCAGTTCGCTTTGTATGGATGTTTACCATGAATTTCCTTTTCTGTAATAATAAATGTGTTAATTAAAACATCAAGATTTCCCATTAATCTAAATTCTACCTTAAATCCTTCACTGACCGCATATTACTAGTTACTAATTGCTTCTTAAGTTTTCACTCGACCATCATGTTCAATCAGACGGTTCACCGATCAACCGTCCAATTCTTGATCTTTCCGGTATCAATCTAACGAGCCAATTTAATTTTCAATCGATTTTATTTCTAGAAGGTACATAACTACAATGTAAATTGAATGTTGTGATGAAAATTTAACTTCTAGTTTATTTTGATTAATCTTTATCTTGCTAGCAAGAACAAAAGCCTAAATATTACCTTAATAAATGTCAAAATTAATTAATTTTTGTAAAAATTAAAAGGTTTCCCAAGAGTTTGGCAACAGTACTGATACCAATTTTAGTTTCATATTGGAATCGAACAGGTCAAGAATAAGAACTGTTACTTGATTAGTTAATTCAAATTCATACAAGAATAAGGGCGTAAACCAACAAGATTTAGTGACAAATTGCTACTGAATTAATCATGAACTATTCTCCTTAACGAGTCGCCTCCACTATCGATAATTTTCGATGAAACCCTTAACTATGTATTAGGATACCTACCCTTTGATTTTATGTATAGTGTTTCTCAATTTATTTTTTCTACAGGAATATTTTTTTTGTCAAAAAGTATTCAAAACTAAGGCGCAATATTCCACCATGTATGTGTCTCGCAATTTATTTGATTGGCCGATGTAACATGCTCGTTACATATTGGCATGTCATTTACAAATGTTGATTAGTTTAAAAACAATTTAGAATCTATTAACTTACGATATTAATTTACACATAAGTGTCATTTGTCTTTATGTTAAGCTAGAGTATGGTTCATAAGCAAAAATAACTGCCACCAGTGCCGGATTTAAGCATAGGTAACATAGGCAGTTGCCAATGGGCCGCCACAACGCTACAAAAAAAATTAAATCGATAAAGGCTCAGTAGAAACAAAAAAATACTGAGTTGTGTTTTAAATTTTGTGTTAGCCAACTTATTTAGTTGCTTTAGTACAGTTGTGGTTCATAGCCATACTTCTAAGCTCCAAATGCGACTTCATCACCATCATTAAATCATCATTAGTCTGCCTACCACTCTTTTTATTTATACTCATTGTATTAATTAAAATAATAAAAGATATCCAATTTTCATCAGAATTCACGGTCACACTTAATAATGACACTAGATTTTGGTGATCGAAATTCATTAGGTTGGATGATCCAAAATGATAGGCTATTACAAGATAGATAGCCATCGTTAACGTTTCCTGTTAAATCTTATATAATATATTAATTTACATAATTAATTACTTTAAATTCAAGAGTTTTAGGCGGACTGATGATGGTTATTAGCTCAGTCTGTCGCCACTTTCCAGTGTAACATCCTTTAAGTGACTTATTCGCTTTTCAGGATAAAGTGTAACGACCACTGTTAACGGGTGCATGTTTGTTTTATGTGTGTGTACATGTAATTGTTTGAATATTTTATAATATACTCATTTTGTATAATTAGTTTTAGTACCACTATGGTTATCTCGGTTTTCCGTTTCCTAAACCTTTCTATTTCCAAAAGGGCAGCACATTGTTTTTTTAAATAAATGAATAAAATAAATATGGAACAATTGTTGGATGGATTATTTTATTTACGAGTATGTAAATCCTCCGTATAAGTATAATTATTATTATGCACTTAGCTAAGTTACATCTTTAGATATCTTTAATGGGGATGGAATAACTGTTCTCGGCGTTAATCCAAAAAAAGCTCTTTGTAACCCTTCCTTAATAAACGGTCTATCTAGCGCAAGTCACACTGGTAGTTTAGATATGCAAATAAATAAAACTACAAAAAGAAATATTACAGATTTTTATATTCTAAACTTTCATTTTCAAATGTCCAATTCTAATGTAGAGACTTAATTTATCATTGTAATTCTCTAAATGGCGCCTGCGTCGGTTCACACGCAAGGCTGTACGTGGGTGTCGAACCACGCATTTACTAAATCATTCACTAGATTCACTTTTGTTTGTATGACTCAACAATTGGTGTTAGTGGCCCACCGCACTAAACAATTGGTCAAGTATATAACTAAAGAAAGAGCCAGGTTTGCCTTCAATCATTTAACTAAGAGTGGTAAGCAGACTGATGATGGTTATTAGCTCAGTCTGCATCAGTAGTACCACTACTTTCGAATGTAATACCTGTGAAGTGACTACGTCGCGTTTTGGAATCGGTTATAGCGTGTTCAGGCATAGGAGAGGCGATTAGTGCCTGTACAAATCTGTAGTAACAGTGGTTTTCATCCATGGACCGCACTCTAGCTCTACATCAGTGAAATGTTGTCATATGCCGAGCTACGATTAAAAGAAAACTGAGACTAACATGTTCACTCGTACCGTATATTTGAATGTTGTCCATAAACTGAGAACTTTAGTGGCCGTGGTCTAGCGGTAAGACGCGTGAACTCACGATCGATGAGACCCGTGTTCGAACCTCGCTAATTCTGACCGGTACTAATGTAACTTTGTTATATGTACTTTGGTCGCTCAGTGCCTATTAAAGAGTGGTTGGCAGACTGATGATGGTTATTTGTCCAGTCTGCCGTCCTGGGGTAGTACCACCACTTTCGAATGTAACACCCGTGAAGTGACTTTGTCGCGTTTCGGGAATAGTTTGAAAGTAGCCAGGTATAACGCGAGGAGTGTGCACCTAAGATGGCACATGCTCGTCTCCTCAAGCCGGCATAGTCGAGGCGACTGCTACCCGCACAGGTTTCTCTATAGTAGCAGTTGTATCCATTCATGGACCGCACTCTAGGTTTACATCAGGCGATGATGTAAGTTGTCACATGCCGAGCTACAATAAAAAAAAAATAAAAAAACCTGATACACTGAAGTCTGTTACTATTACTACTTAGCTCACGCCCTGCAGACTGGGGTAGGCAGAAACTATAGAGCGCTAGCTTCATTGTAATTTAATAGTACCTACTTGTTTTCGTAATATATTAGTAAAAATAGTTCAAAAAAGTGGAACACACCCAAATGGGAATTAGCCACTGAGTTTTAAAATGAATGTACTGTCAATCACGTCCGCTATTTGTCTACCAACGCCTAGATTAGACAAGCGACACGTATCCTTATAATTAAGGTATTAAAGTCGACAATCCTAATAAAGTTTAATAACAGTAGATTTAGAATGATAATCCTAATATAAAAAGACCTGTTATGCGCCTACGCATATCAGTTAATGGTAGTAGGCCTTGAGGATATCAGCTGTTATGATGTTAGTAAGATAAAGTGTTTGTTGCCTAAATTAGGTTGAATTTAACTTGTACCCACTCTCTTTGGATATAATAAGTATTGTTTCCATATACACTTACCAAATTATGACGTCACGCCTCCATGAACAGTGGGTTTGCTTGCTTGTTTGTGGGCCGAGTAGACCTTTCTTTACGATTTTCTAAGTGCAGGTATTTTTTTTTCTCTCCTTATTCCTTTCAAGTAGAGTTTCTTAACCTGAGGTCCATGCTATGATTCAAGAGCGGTCGTGGTCTTACGATAAGACGCAAGAACTCACGATCAATGAGACCTGTGTTCAAACCTCGCTAATTCTGACCGGCATCAATGTAACTACTAACTAGGCAATATTAAAGAGTGGTAGGCGAACTGATGATGGTTATTTACCCTGTCTGCCATCCTGGGGCAGTACCACCACTTTCAAACGTAACACCCGTGAAGTGACCTTGTCGCGTTTCGGGAGCAGATTGGAAGTAGCCAGGTATAGCGAGAGAAGAGTGTACTGTCAATCTAGATGGTGCATACTCGTCACATCAAGCGGAGTGTTGCTATATTATTATGTCGAGCCACAATATAAAAAACTTCTACTGGTGTTACATTCGAAAGTGGTGGTACTACCCTAGGACGGCAGACTGGGCAAGTAACCATACGTCTGCCTACCACTCTTTAGAAGGTACCTGACTATGTAAGGTTCGGAGAGAAGCATGCCCTTGGTGTCAACTTGGATGGTAAAGTATTTCTTTCAACCGGTACATATAATTACTTTCTTTTGTACTTAATCAAGTATATTTGTCCAGTCTGTCGTCCTGGGGCAGTACCACCACTTTCGAATGTAACACCCGTGAAGTGACCTTGTCGCGTTTCGGGAATAGTTTGAAAGTAGCCAGATATAAGAGAGGAGTGTGCACTGTCAATCTAGATGGTACATGCTCGTCTCCTCAAGCCGGCATAGTGGAGGCGACTGCAGCCCGTAGAGATTTCTCTGTGGTAGCAGTTGTTTCCATTCTGAACCGCACTCTAGCTTTGCATCATTGTCACATGTCGAGCTACAATAAAAAAAAAATAAAACACTAATTTAAAAAGTCATATTGAGCAAATTGTTCGCCTTCCGTTAGTTAAAAGTAACGTATATACAGTAAAACGTAAAGTTACGTAGCTCAAATCGCGTGCAACGCAGCCGTAGTTACGCCACGTTGAATTATTGTATAGGTGTTATGGATTTACTAAGTAAGGGGTGAGAGCTCTCTGCACATTTGATACGGTAATGGAATCGTGAATGGAACAGTTTATCATTTTAATAGCGGCCGTGGTCTAGCGGTATGACGCGTGAACCCACGATCGATGAGACCCGTGTTCGAACCTTTCTAAATTCTGACCGGTACTAATGTACCACCACTTTCGCATGTAACACCCGTGAAGTGACCTTATCACGTTTCGGGGATAGTTTGAGAGTGGCCAGGTATAACGCACTATGTGCACTGTCAGTCTGGATGGTACATGCTTGTCTCTTCAAGCCAGCATAGTGGAGGCGACTGCTGCCGGTAGAGATTTCTCTGTAGTAGGAGTTGTTTCCATTCATGGACCGCACTCTAGCTTTAAATCAGGCGGAGTGTTGTCACATGCCGAGCTACAATTAAAAAAAAGCTTTTGTGTTTTTGTGTTTCTATTTCTCTATTGAGATTCAGCTAAAGCTACAATTATTTTGATTCTTATGAATAATTGTTGATGTGCAATGGTATTAGTGTGTATATACAAAAGTGGTAGGCAGACTGATGATGGTTATTAGCCTAGTCTCCAGTTCCAGGGTAGCATTCTACTTTTAAAAATTTTAAGTGACCTAATTGTGTTTCGGATTTAGTTTGGAAGTAGTTGGGTATAACCAGACGAGTGTGTTGCTGAGGGCTGGATAGTATTCGTCTCCTGAAACCGGCACAGCGGAGGTGACTGTTGCCTGCAAACATTCCTTTGCTGCAACACTTGCTTCCGATCTTTAACCGCAGTCTAGCTTAACATCAGGCGAAAAAGAATATGAAATATATAAATAATCATAAAAACTTACATTAATTTATGTAAATATTTTTGACATGATGGGGAAAAGTGACGTTTATGTTTGTCGAAACTTAATTTATTCTTCACAAGTCTGTTCTGTTCAAAATTATTTATGTTATTTTAATTCCTCAACTCAAAATTATTTAAATAAGTAATTAAAAGCCACGTCACATCCACTGTAGCCTACATCCATAACTCAAAATCATACACACTCCATAGTTTCGTAGCGGATCGTAGCCAAGCTACGCATGACTCCCGTAGCCGACGGCGGGTGCTATAGCGACCAGTAGCTTTGTAGACGCGAATGGAGGCGCGCGTATCTCGCCGCTCGTTCTCCCTGAAAGCCTTCAGCCTATCCGCGAATTTAACCGAGTGCATTTAAGTAATATTAAAGTCCTTGTAATTGATGTAGAAAATTTTAATTTTTCGTGTGAATTTCGCAACACATTCCGATTTTATTTTTTAATTCTGTAAGGTTTATTCTTATTTTATAATGTGATATTTTAATTTCCTTGAGAATTTTATCTTTCCTGTTTTGTATGTGATTGCGTGTAGGCTGTTATCGTACTCGGGGTTGGTTTAGGATGTTTTTTCGCTTTGTTTTTGTTAGGATGGAGAAAAATTGTCTTTTAGCTTTTCAAATGTTTTTCCAGAATCTTTTGCTTCTTTATTGTAAACATTAGATATTTTCGTTTACGTCTTCAAGTTGAGATTGTCTTAAAATTATTACTATTATTTATTTAATGGAGATGTAAAACTAATTAGGAATAAATTGAATTCAAATGAATTGAATTCTAAAAATAAAAAAAACCGGATAAACATAAATATTATGCCTAATCAATAAACCACGAAGGAACCTTCTGAAAGTCATTCTCCTTTGTTTTTGATAAAATAAAAGACATCATCGTTTGAGGAAGTGGTCGTTACATGATGGAAATGAGAATGGCTCGCTCGGGTCCATTGTTCCAAGACTCAAATCCGACCGGCTTTTGTTTAAAGCTGTGCTGGTTACGAGGAATATTGATCTCGATACGATATAAGCTACTCTCTATATTATATGTTGTTATATATAATGTAATAGTTAGGCTACATTTACTTCGTTTTTAAAACGTTTATTGACTTTCTTCAAATGTCATTACTATTGCACGGATATATTCACCGTCAGCTTTTGCACTACGTTATTGAAGTTGACGTGACAATTGTATTGTATTGTATTGTTATTGAAGTTGTTTTTATTTTTAGATATACTTATAATATATATACCTAGTTTTGTTTATCTATATTTTTTACGTGTAAACCTTGATCGACATTAAAATGAGGTAAGCAGAGTTACTAGATATTATGTAAAACTTCTTTAATATTTTCTTAAATTAATACATATATGTAATAGGATCAGCATCTCAAACTGGCATACCACAAGGACAACATAATATACTTCTTTTCTTCTTTAAAATGTATTGTGTGCGAATCGCCTACTAACATTTTATTATTTTAATAAGTGATCAACTCGCACGTTTCGAGCGAATTTAATTCATGCGAATCGCTGCCTAACCCAAAGATATAACACGAAGACCCTGAACAAATACCTACTTACCTTTTTTCAATAGATACAATTATAATATATGAATAAATATATTTTTCTTTTATGATATAAATTTATTGTACCATCTTCTGTCTAGTGTTATTACTGAAGCTGTCTTGAAATGAAAAACATATTAATATTTTTATTTACACAAATATAAATATAATATTTTTTAATTTAAAGTCATTAATAGTCTATTCAGAGCCGTTTAATCAACTTAATAAAAAAGTAAGGTTCAATAGAGAAACTTTAATTAACAACACCTCTATAAAACTAAAGGAAACAGCTGCAAGAAGAAAACTATTGCGCGCCATTAATGGATGTTTCTTTACTTACGAGTATTTGCGATTCATTTAACTGTTTCAATGTTGTATGTTATATTTAGTTTAAAATAGGTGTTTTAAGAGCGGTAGACACGGTTCCGTAACATTCTGCTTTTATTATTAAATAATATTTTCAATATGCTTCTGTTGTCTTTGCCCCATCGTCGCATGTTAGTATTATAAACTTAATGCATAAATATTTATTCAGATAAGTATTTTGTACTAAATATAAATGTAAAAAATAACACAAATTACACATATTTGGTACCTATAAGAAAAGAAAACTTGAAAATTTAGCAGACCGAAATAATTTGCAAACATTTCTGAAGACCAGAAGAGTTCGCTCGTTTCGCACAAAGATATTCCAGTAACAATTTTGTTAAGGTAAATGAAAAGATGGAATGATTTATATATACGATAGATTTATATATTTATTAATAAGAATAAAAAATAAAGAAATTATTAATATAACATTTTGATAGTATAAAGTATATAAGATTGTCTGAATGGAGTGACGTGTGACAGTTACATTCTTACAAAATTGTTGAAGCCTCTTTTTGATACTTTAACAAATTTAACTACGACTATATTTAAATAAGTTTTTATTATTGTTTAAACAGTGTTTTGGACTTAACTTTTAAAATTAAATGCTTGTTTCGTACACCTCTATTTCACTTAAAATCAGCGCTACAGCACTTTATTGTATCCAATCAGGGGCGTAAAGTTGATTGTAAACCGATTTCTATTGGTTGATTAAACAAGCGAATTAAACATCCGCCTGGTGTAAAGCTAGAGTGCCGTCCATGAATAGAAACAACTGCTGTTACAGATAAATTTCTACAAGCGGCAGTCGCTTCCGTGAAAAAATCGCTCCGCACTAATTTTTTATTTTATTGTAGCTCGACATGTGACAACACTCCGCCTGATGTAAAGCTAGAGTGCGGTCCATGAATGGAAACAACTGCTACCACAGAGAAATCTCTGCGGGCTGCAGTCGCCTCCACTATGCCGGTTTGAGGAGACGAGCATGTACCATCTAGATTGATAGTGCACACTCCTCTCTTATACCTGGCTACTTTCAAACTATTCCCGAAACGCGACAAGGTCACTTTACGGGTGTTACATTCGAAAGTGGTGGTACTGCCCCAGGACGACAGACTGAACAAATAACCATCATCAGTCTGCCTACCACTCTTTAAATTTCCATAGAATACGCAAAAAAAGAAAAAGAAAAACAACTAAGTAATATTTTAATGTAGTTTACTCAAAACTGGAAGTAGAATCTAGCTAGTTATTTGTCTATAATTAGACTTTCCTGAATCTTCTTGAATTCATAAATAATTCATATGGAAAATAACTTAAAGTCTGCGTCTACCAGATCAAATCTTAGTGCTTTTGTAATGCAAATACTAATTAGCCTTTACGTCTTAACACGTGTTCGCAGGAAACACATCCGTCACGATTTTCTATAGGTAAATAGTATGAGGTGAATTTGTAATTTGTTACGTGTATTGTTTGTAAATATTTTGTTTAGTTTTATTTTATTAAATTAATATTTTGATTTAAAAAAAAAAAGGTATTTCATAACAAAATTCGCAATAATTTATTGATGGAAAAATTGTTTATTATTTTTACAAAAATGAACGAAGTTACGGGTAATAACTAGTTTGTCTTATTATTGAATCGTCCATGTAGCAGAACGACCAGCTGCGCAAGATGACCACGTAGCAAAATGTCAAGCATTCTTTTTTGATTACACATTTCAATATTTGGACATGCAGCTATCTAGCCGTGTCGCTTTATAGTCTACATGTTTATTTAAGATTTTACTATTTGATCATATTTACAAACGTTCATTTTATATAATATAATAATTATAAAAAAAATTGGTTGGTACATGAAGAGAATTGTGGATGTGAAGGAAGCGAGGGTGTTGTGTCAGGATCGTGGTAAGTGGCGTTCCGTTGTCTCTGCCTATCCCTGTGGGAAAAAGGCGTGACAATTGTATTGTATTGTATATTTGGTTTTCAAAACATATTGGATTAAGAAATATTCTTTGAAAAATCTTTGAGTATTTTATCAGTATCACATTATGATCACTTTGATAGAAAAATACCATAAAGATAAGCTCTTATAGTGACATAAAAAAAGTATCAATCATATAGCAGACACAATAGCATATAAAGCTATAAACATACCGGTACCTATCTCTATGTAGCACGCACGCTACTGCGATGCTTGGTCAAGGCAGTCTACACTTCCATTCAACGGTTAATATTATGCCGAATGAATGCAATACCGCAATACGTTTGATGGACTTATTCAATGGATATTTAAATACAGGTTTTGTTATTCGATTTTTAAACTGAGATTCAAGTTACGAAATTTTACCGTCCAAAGACTTGGTAAGGACCTGAGCACCGACTGGATAACCGCAATACTCAGTGGTCCCAGTCGCCGTAACTATGCCGCCCCAATAATTTTATAGTAGTGTCTGATGTAAAATTTAAGCCGGCATAGTGACGGTGACTGCTGCCTGCAGAAATTTTCAGAAGCTTAACATCAGTTTGAGTGTTGTCATATGCCGAGCTACAATAAAAAAGGTTTATTTTTTAGATTTTATTAGTGAATAGATATCGTTTGACTCTCAACACACGTACAGGTCAATGACTTTTGGCACTGGGATAACATTGTTTTGCTGAATACATGGACTTGATACTAATTTCGATTGTATTATAATTAAATTTATATTTAAAATATATAGTTTAAATTTTTGATAATTTAGAGTTGCTGTGAACCATCTTTTGTAATTATTCCCACATCAATATTATTAAATAAAAAAAAAAAATAACATCCAATTCTAGACTAAATATTACTCTACTAATCTAAAATAATATAACTTTAGATTAGTTTAGCGGTAGAAGACGGACCTCACGATCAACGAGACCCGTGTTCAAATAATAATGTACATTCCAGTGAAGTAACTAATTCCATGTGATAGCGGTGACACTGGTACAGTCGGTAATACGTTTGGCTATATTTTTACTTCAACCAAGTATTCTGTTTCATTCCAACACGTTGTCTATAGTGTATGAGCATACTAATTGAGTTTCTTTTTATTATAGCACGGCATGTGACAACACTCCGCCTGATGTAAAGCTAGAGTGCGGTCTATGAATGGAAACAACTGCTACTACAGAGAAACCTGTGCGGGCAGCAGTCGCCTCCACTATGCCGGCTTGAGGAGACGAGCATGTACCATCTAGATTGACAGTGCCCACTCCTCTCGTTATACCTGGCTACTTTAAAACTATACCCGAAACGCGACAAGGTCACTTCACGGATGTTACATTCGAGGTTTTAAAGACTACGCTAGATACGAAGTTAAAATTTATTATTATATTATTGTCTTAAAAAAGGCAGACCCAGAAGGGTGTTTTCCGATCAAAAAGGAGACATCCTCATGAAAGCTGGGCTGCCTAGTGCCCATAACCGTAGGGCGTGCATGAAGAGAATTGTGAATGTGAAGGAAGCGAGGGTGTTGTGTCAGGATCGTGGTAAGCGGCGTTCCGTTGTCTCTGCCTATCCCTGTGGGAAAAAGGCGTGACAATTGTATTGTATTGTGAAGACGACTGCTGCTCGTAGACGCCTGTGACACTCGTATTTGCTTTAGAACCGCACTCTAGCTTAATATCAGGCGAAGTGCGGTCCGAATTAAAAACCGTAACTTTTAAATCTTTTTTTATCGTACGATTCAAATGTGACACTCGATATACAAGCAGTATGTGTCTAGCAGTGGTATCTGGCGCTCCTTAGTCTCTGCCTACCTCCTGTCGAAATCTGTTCAACAGTTTTGTCACGAAAAGGTAACATAGCTACTTTCAGATTTGTAATGTTGGTTGCATAAAATGACACTAATATTTCGTTTAACCGCATACAATTTAGCATCAGAACAGCTATATATTTCAGGCTAATGAAGTAAGCTGGATCTTGCAGCTTCCCAAGCTAATTGCTGATGTAAATAAGCTGTTAGCGTAATGCCCTCCGTGGCTTAGCATGGTTAGGCTGTGTTTTCACTGTTTGACGATTTTTCATCCATGTGTTTAGTATATTCAGCCTTAATTTCAATAAATCATTTTTCGCTGTTACGAGCATGGTTTTTTTTTTAATATACCAAAACACGAGAGAACTGTTCATTGCCAACTTGATGATGCACATTCGTCTTCTTAAGCCGGTTTAGCGGAGGTGACTGCTGTCTGCAGAAAGGACAATGCCCATTTTTGGGCCCACTTGACCCATTAGGGGTTGGTAACAAAACAATATTCTAAAATAATATCTTATTTTTTTATTAATTAATTTTAATTATATCAACACATTATTTACCAATCAATAGACAATTTTAATTGCATAAAAACAGATATAATTATTTATTAAAGAATTTAAAATAATAATAACCTAAGAATCATCGAGAAACTCGAGAAAAAAAATTGTGGGCCTATATTTTTAGGCGAATGTGTTTAACACCTTAAAATAACACAACTATTTAAAAAAAAAAAGTCAAGGTAGTGATAACACAAAAATACTATCTTTTTTTTATTTTGCATAATAATGAAATAATGATAAAAATCTAAAATCAGATGTGTACGTGACTTTAGACAAACTGCTTGAAATATGAGCATAAAAGAATGGGGTTAAGTATTCTAGGATACCTAGTGTTAGATAATGGCATGGGTCATTAGCTCGGAAATATGCTAATAAGCTTTCTTATACGTGCTTCAAACAATGCTATATTTTGTCATGCAAGTTAAATGTTTACTTTTAAGCTATTATGGAGCCAAGGATTTTCTTCACAATATAATATTTCGCATAAATAGGTGTTAATAAGTGGTAGGCCATAATAAGAATTAGGAGTGGCCGTGGTCTAGAGGTAAGGCGCGTGAACTCACGATCTATGAGACCTGTGTTCGAACCTCGCTAAATTGTACTTTGGTCGCTCTGTGTCTATTAAAGAGTGGTAGGCAGACTGATGATGGTTATTAGCCCAGTCTGCCGACTTGGGGTAGTACGACTACTACGATGTAACTCCCGTGAAGTGATTTTGTCGCGTTTCGGGAGCAGTTTGAAAGTAGCCAGGTATAACGAGAGGAGTGTGCACTTAATCTAGATGGTACATACTCGTCTCCTAGGGCCGGCACAGCGGAGGTGACTGTTGCACGTAGAGAAGTTATGAAAGTTACAGTCACAGTCTGCCGTCTTTTTAGTTTATAACAAGAAGGGTGTACACTGTCAACCTAGTGGAGGCGTTGAATCTAGATATTACTCTGTGATAGCAGTTGTTCTCGCTCCTGGACCGCATTTTACATCAGACGTAGTATATAAGCTAGGCACTATAGAAAGAAGTTCAGATAAACTTTAAATACCACATTTATAAATATTATTAAAAAATATTTTTAAAAAGTATACCTTTAAAACTTCTAACTAATTAGTTTGAAAGTATGAATAATATTTATTTATACAATTTAATATTATTTCACTCAACTTTTCTAAAAGGAAAATGTAAAAGAGATTTTCGTAATACAGTTTCTATTCTGAAAATTATGTACACAAACTCTTTGAACTCGATCTGAAAAGATAAACATTATTTTACTCTTAAAACAAAATGCCTTCGCGGAAAATTTCCTAAAATTTTAACTGTTACTTTATTCTTTAAAAAAATATGAAGATATGAGATGAGAAGATTTGCTCTTCCAAAGTAACAGTAACACCTAGCGGGTATCGGGATCGGTTCAGGTTAGCATAGCGAAGGCGACTTATGCATGTTTTTCAATAAACCTAACATCAAGAGTACGGTCACATTGCAGACTATTAAAAATAACTTAAACTTTTTTTATTTTTGGATTTTAGGATTTGATGCTGCTAAAACTCTTGCAATTCTCCGAGCCATTATAGAAAACGTCGTGCATAACACGGTTGACCTTAAAATATATTGGTACTGGTACAATTTCACTCGAAAATTTCTCATTCGATGACAGTAAAAAATTGTTTTCAATATTGGGGGCAAAGCAAAGAAATACAAAGGCGTAAGAAATCGACATTTTCTCGCGGCACAAACAACAATTTAACAAATGATATATAACGCTATATACATATATACATATGTCGTATGCTTGATCGATTTACTAAATTACTCGATATATCGATACGGAATATTGCTATTAATAATATCTCCGTTTTATAGTTAGGTCATTTACTATCGATAACATATTGTTTTTCGATTCAATAACAAATTAATATTTATCTAAAATCTGATGATTATTAAAATTAAGTTCGAACAATTTTGTTTATTTATGGATTCTTCACCAGTAATCACATTTTTTTATTAAAATAATTTGTATTAAAGACATGATACTCTAATTGGCTAATTAAGGGTCTGGGCCAATCAGTTACGCAGAGGTCCCGGAATTGAATCCCGGGCTAAAAAACACATTTTTTTCGGAGCTGGGTGTTATAAGTCAATGTTGTTCTGATACCCATAGCACAGGGTATTATAAGATCAGGACAGGGTATTTGTTTGAGTATATTTAATAACATTATCATCATAGTAACGTATTTAATTAAGAAAATAAATAATTTGTATTGTTAAATCAACAATACCTTGCCTTTAACAGTAGGTTCCGTAGAATTACTTAACACTACAAATGCTTTACGGATTCGAACGGCAAAGTAAATAGAAGCGGGTCGTCTGTACAAACAAAGATAGTCGGACAAGCAAACGGGAAGTGTGACTATGCATAATTGTGTTACATACAAAATCCTTTTCTTATTGAACTGGAATAATATTTGAGAGCGCGACCGTGGTCTGGCGGTAGAACGCGTTAACTCAGATCGATGAAACCCGGGTTCAAATCTCACCAAATTCTGACCGGTACTAATGTAACTATGATATATATACTTTACCAATGCTCAATGCTTATAGTCACTATTAAATAGTGGTAGGCAAACTGATGATGGTTATTAGCCCAGTCTGTCGTCCTGGCCCAGTACCGCTATTTTCCACTATAGTACTACCACACAAGTGGCCTTATCGCGTTTCGGGAAGAGTGTCAGGATGATGCCGTCGCGTCAAGCCGGGATAGCGGTGGCGACTGCTGCCTGTAGAAATTTATCTCGTCTACATCATAAAAGCACAACAAAATTATGAGAGAATGTCTGAAATACGCTGAAAGAAAAATCATTAGAAAGGGCGACTTCATTTCCTATTTTTTATGTGAACTAAATAAAAATAATCCAGTAACAAAGTTGTGTCAATTTAAGTTCCGTTCCGTTGCAAACGAAAACAAAGATGGCAAACTATGTCTTCGAATTGTTAAAATTTTATACCCTCTTATATTGCCGTCGGGAGAATGCTTCCCTTTACTTTGTCGACACGAAATCTTCTATTGCATGTGTAACAAACATGGTATCTAAAACAATGGATTTATACTATTTATTTATTATATTAAGTATGCTACACTTGAAAATTAAAAATTGTTTTACAATTTCATAGTTTCGTTAGGTCTAAAATAAATTTGACATGAATTTTGACATATAATTATAAACTTATGACATTGTTGTAATGTATGGTAATGTAATTTAAACTAAACTAAAATGTATTTTTTGCTATTTTATTATAATACGTATGACATGGTAATTATTTACACGCCCAAATGGGCAGTTATGGTGAAACTAACATAGATATAAGACCTTACTAACCCATAACATGTAAATAGATAAATAAATAAATAAATATTGTAATACATTACTGCTTCTACATTAAATTTGAAACAAAACAATATATAAAAGGAGCAATGTAAAGTTTTGTCACAAATGTAACTTCACCATACGCGGTAGTCGAAGGGTTATTAAATTATATTTGAACGAAACGTTTTGTAGGTTGTATTTCTTGAGATGTTCTTTCATTTTTAAGCTTTTTGATGGTTTCATGCCTTGACTGTAGGAGTTTAGAAAGAGCTGTTTCGTTTCTTTTACTTTTTCAAATGAAGTTAGTTTAAAACGTGTATATTTGTTACATTAATTTCTTGTTTTAGTGTTTAACTACTTATATTTTATTTTATAAGCCCAAAATGTTCCTTTTTTCCTATTCTAGATATCCTATCCTAGATTAATTTTAAATTCTGTTGTGTATTAGTGTGGGGTTATATTCGTCCTCCTAACTAGTCATAATAATTAACCAAAGTAAATACCTAAATATTAATAACTTAGTGAAAATAATTAAAGTGAAAAGTGAACAAAATAGTGTAAAAAGTGCCGTCTATATACGTTGATTGTCATATGAAGTGGTGTATGTTCGAATGTTGGGGTGCGGACCACCTATGACGAATAATAATAACGGTGTAAACGGCGGAACGGGCGGTGAGCCTGCCTCCGTCGATATGGATTCTCTCGAAGAAATGCTTCGTAAGGTAAGAAAATATTATAATACTAATATAGAAATCGTTGTTTGAGTGTGGATTTTTTTCTGTTAATTTTTTATAATATTTTAATAATAACAAATCCATCATTTGAGTATGATAAAAATGACGAGTTGCGTCAATTAACAAGAAATAGCTTGCTAGAAAAAAAGAGTTTGCTAGAAAAAAAATTGTAGTATGTGACCTAACAATTGAAAAAGAAGGAATTTTGACGCGGTCACGTGAAGCGCCAATAACTATACTCGTATAGCTTAGAGCATCCATCAAATGTTCAGCACAAATTAGGCTATTTATGTGGTTTTTTTATCAATTAATTAAGTAAAAATATATTGAAGAGGAGTGTGCACTGTCAATCTAGATGGTGCACATTCGCCTCTTAAAGCCGGCATAGCGGCGATTGCTGCCTGTAAAAATTTATGTGTGGTAGCAGTTATTTCTGTTTATGGACCGCACTCTAGCTTTACATCAGGCGAAGTTTTGTCATATGCCGAGCTACAATTTAAAAAAATATAAATTTTTACAAGATTAAGTAGCAGTACTAGAATCTAAACATTATTAATAGTAGGGGAAAATTTGCGTCGAAATCCACAAACAAATATAAACCTCAACAATTCTTTGGCTTGAAACTTATTATGGCGGGTAATAAATAATAAAACACAGGTCGCTCCTACGGGGCTCGTTCGTGGAACTTTTAATATGAACGCTATGTACAGTCGTGGAATTAAATGAGTTTGGGAATATCTTAGTAGTATTCGCTGTTATATACACTTGTTAATATGTATTTTAGTGAATAAAGTAATAACTAAATTTCAGGCTAGGATAACTAGTTTAATATAACCAAAGGAGTGCACTGTCAACCTTAATAGGTACACATTCGTCTTCTCAAACCGGCGTAGCGGAGGCGACTGCTGCCTGTACCAATTTGGCGGTAGCAGTTGTTTCCGAAAAAAAAAACTTTCAATAGCATTGCAGTATTTATTAATCACTTCTTGTTATTATAAAAACGTAATTTGATCATTATTATTTATTACAAAGTTTGGCATAAATATATTGACAATTTTGATTAAGGTTTGTATTATTAAATTATAATGAAGATTTAACGGAAAACAATCGCCTCGCACTCTCTGCTTGTTGGGTTGGGAATCGAACCCTCGAATCGAACATCTTTACGCATATCTCTAAACTAATTTTTCATCAGCAGTCCTTCTAAGTTTTTTTTTTCTGCTCTTTTTCTTTCTGTGAAATTCTCGTCTATATTAATTTTTTTATTTATATTAAAATTAGGAGTAATACTAACGCAATTATAAAAATTATAATAAATTAGGTGATTAATTAATGAATTATATTAAAAATTAATCTTATTTATCTAGGTATATGTTTTATTTTTTAAACGATAAATAAGTTGTTATTTTATAGATCCCTCGACAGTACTTCAGTTGGTTGTCGACGACAACTGGTGCTACACGACTATGTTTTGCTAAAATTTAGAAGGAAAATTTGTATAGAAATAGACTTACTTTCATCAAACAACTTTTCTTATGAATATTTTCTTTGTAACAGTATTAATTTTTTGGTTATAGATGTTTTTAATTATATTGTTAAAAAAAGAAACGAAGCTTTGAATTTTCATGTGTTTTGGAACCACCCGTGAAATCATCGATTTAGGAATTATCGTAACGCAATTCTATAAAATTAAAGTTAATATTGACACAAATTAACGTCGATATGAGCAAAATTACTACGCGTTAATAGAGGGAGAAGTTAAAATGGTGACTATCACGTTTTGTTATAGTTTAAATTTCTTTTAAAAAACTCTAAAATTGCATCTGACAGAATGTGCATAGAACAGATATAAAACAAGGACATCATAAAACTTATATTCTGCAACGATAGTCGATATTCTACTGCATTTTATCTTTGAATATATTATTCTTACATTACCGTAGGAGTGTATATATCATTTTAACGAGCGCGACATGCGATTTTACTTTTTTTTATTATACAACGATTGTTATTTTCCTTTTGAGTTTACTCGTATTCTTACTATTTCAATTTATATGTAGTTATATTTTGGAGACTATTAAAATCTACTAGATATATTTTTTGTTATTATATTAGCTCGACATGACTGCACTCCAGCTAATCTTAAAGCTAAAGAGATACTGGCTTGGAGACGAATGTGCACCAGATTATCAGTGGATTTGTGTGGAACATTCTGAGTGGATTGATTTATTTTCTTTTATTGCGAAGAAAACATATGGTCACACAAAACCCTTTATTTTCATGTATAATAAGCTGAAACTTTATATTCCTGTAATCACCGTAAATAAGTTTTACAAACTTATTCGAATACTTAGAGTTAACAAGAATAGGTTTTTTATATTTGAAACGCGATGTTAACTGCACTGTTGCGTGTGTACAAAACATTAATCGAGATCCCACTTTTGTACCTTTACAAACTGCAATGCGGGATTCTGATTGGATGATTCTATCGTTACCGAATTCTTAACTATTTAATCACGCATTTATCATCAAATTATACTAAGTATTGACGGAAATTCAAATATCCTGATTTCGCAGAAAAAAATGATTTCTTTTCTAGAGTTCAGTTTATTTATTTATTAACGTCGAAATAACCGTGACAGGCAATAATATTTAAAAAAATGATGTAGCGTGCCTAAAGTGTGACCCGCCAAACTGTGACCAAAAGACGCGGCGACGATGATTATTAACCCAGTGTACTGTCCCGTGGTAGTACTTGACTAATCGCGTTTCGGGCTCAGCTTAAAAATAGTCGGGTATAACGACAGGTCTGCTCTGCTCATCTGTCTCATCATTGCGGACATTTTCTCTGTAATAGCAGTTTATGGACCACACTCGAACATCACACAAAGTGGCGTCACAATACAATACAATTGTTATGCCTTTTTCCCACAGGGATAGGCAGAGACAATATATATGTTTAAAATATCTCGTATATACCATAAGAAACTGATCTTTTGTCGCTGATCAAAATTAGCCCGAATATAAAAGCGAAAATTCAAGTCACACGTCGCAGATTGCCCTCAGATTACGCCATTACCTCTTAAACGTCGCGTTTCCCTATAAAACCGTTTAATAGGTGATCCAAATTTATGTGAAAATTTTAGGTTACGTTCGCAGAAAATAAAATGCAGTTTGTAATTTCGGTATTGCCGTGAGCACTTCTAGCGAACAATGGAACGTGAATTCCTTTTTCGAATTTTTATTACGTACGCCATTGTCGCGACATCAAAAGAACGCCTTAATAAAAATGGTGCCCGAGGCCGTGAGTGAACATCATGACCCTAGTTAAAGTCCTTTTTATGTGCTAATCTCAAATTGTCGCGTTCGCTTAAAATATCCTGCCTTTATGAAAGGCAATTAACGAAATAATTAATTGTTTTATTTATTTATTTTTTAAATGTTTGTACTTGTATAACAGGCACTGAGCGACTAAACACATAAAACATAGCCACATTGGTACCGGTAAGAATTTAGCGAGATTTGAACACGAGTTCTTATCGATCTTGAGGCCCGTCCTGCACCGCTAGACCACGGCCGCTCAAATCAAATCAAGATTACTCTGAAAACTAATTTATGTATAAATAAATAATACAAATAAAAACAACTTTGATATTTGAAATTCATCGACAATGTTAATTCTACATTTTCCACGTCGTTACAAGAGACATCAACGATTCACAAAAGATTCCTCCGTCATTTACATTTGTACCTAGAGGTCGGGCACCTCTGGCGTTCAGCCTGTCATTTTATTTAAGCCCCGAGAGACTTTGACTGCTCCTATCAATAAGTCAGTGATGTTCAACCGTTTGATGAATGGTCTGGAAAATGAATAGTACGTTAATGGTTAGCGTTTTCGTTTATATTGTCATGGATTGTCAATTGTGATCCTAATTTTATGTAAATGATTTATATAAAATTCGTGAATAGATGTCGTTAATTATAATTTATATTTTATTCTGCTATGTTTTCGTTTGATAATTTATGTATTAATATTAATTTATTTAACTATTTTTTATTATCCAAAATATTTATAGTAACGTATGTAACATGAAACCTATTATTATTATTATTTTATTTATTTATACCAATCACAGAAATACAGAACAGGTAATACATTATTAAGACTGTATATCTAGGTGTTGCCTGTATAACTTTTTTGCAATAAAGAGTTAAAATTATTATTCTTATCATAATTATGAAAATTTGTAAGTAATACTTATTAATTAACAAATTTAGATTTTATAAAAAATATATATATTACGAAAACCCAAGAGATTTACAAAATATATTAGTAATATAATTCTTTTTATTTTATTAACAATTTTATTTAGGGCCTTTTAAGCCGTCAAGTTACCCCAGTCCCATCATACCTTAAACATTAATAAACAGAAAAAAAAATCTAACTTATAAATATAATTCATAAAAAGTAGATACATATAGAATAAAATTTTAAATCGTATTTTGAATCAGAAAATATATCGATATTGTTAAAGAGTCGAGCGATATTTATATATGTATTTATGTATGTATTTATGTATTTAAAATCGCTATGTAACTATAACGAGAGAAGTGTGCAATGTCAATCTAGATGGTGCATGATCGTCTCCTCAAGCCTGCATAGCGGAGGCGACTGCAGCTCGTAAAGATTTCTCTGTAGTAGCAGTTGTTTCCGTTCATGGACCGCACTCTAGCTTTACATCAGGCGGAGTGTTGTCATATGCCGAGCGACAATAATAATAATAAATAAAATAAAGTGTTACTTCTGAAATAATGAAATGTCAAAATTTTTCATAAGAACATACAAAACTTGAGTAATGTAGCACTAAAACTGTGATGACATGCTCTTACAACGCGCTTGCTTTGATGCGCATCGATTATGCGAACAGTGCAGCGTGTGTTACTGAATACGCGGATTCTATATTATATGTAGTTTTGTATTCACGCCCACGTTTTAATCGTTATATAAGAATATATAAAAATTTACTAAAATTGTAGTGGGAGTAAAGGCGGAGAATTTAGTCCGAAGTAAAAATGCACAAAATATCGGCCGTGGTCTAGCGGTAAGACGCTGAGTTCGATGAGTTGTACAATGTTTAATAAATGTAACTATGTGATATGTACTTTGGTCGCTCAGTGTCTATAGGCACTATTAAAGAGTGGTAGGCAGACAGATGATGGTTATTTGTGGTACTACCCACTTTCGAATGTAACACCCGTGAAGTGACCTTGTCGCATTTCGAGAATAGTGTGAAAGTAACCAGGTATAGCGAGAGGAGTGTGCACTGTCAATTTAGCCTCCTCAAGCTAGCATAGCGGAGACGACTGCTGCCCATAGAGATTTCTCTGTAGTAGTAGTTGTTTCCATTCATGGACCGCACTCTAGCTTTACATCAGGCGGAGTGTTGTCACATGCCGAGCTATAATAAAAAAAAACATTACAGTTATGGAGTTGATGCAATTTATCTTAGTAAATAACGTCAGATAATAATTTTTTTTGCTTGTATCACCACCAATGTACCGGACATTGGTACTGGTCAGAATTTAGCGAGATTTGGCAGCAGCTCTTTAATACTCTTTAGTAAAGATTATTACTAACTTTTAAAATACCTGAACCTTTTTTTATTTTAAAAAATAAGTTTTAAGCAATGGGCTTATATAGATGTCGCTATAGTGGAAGCAACTGCTGTGTACAGATCCCCTTCTCTGGCAGCAGTCGCCTTCATTCATGGATCGCTTGACATCAAGTCGACGCGGTCATATAACGAGCTAGCATTCAAAAAAAAATTAAAACGTGATAGGCGGCAGACTAATGAAAGTCCCACTAGGTACTTTCAAATGTAACACCCGTGAAGTTAGTTGCGTTTCGGAATCAGTTTGGAAGTTGCCGGGTACCCTCAAAGCAGCATAGCGGAGGCAATTGCTTCTTGCAGACATTTAGCTGTAGGCAGAAACGCTTTAGTTTATTAACATTAGGTGTTACCACATGCTATTATACAATAAAAATATATTTTCTAAGTTTTATAAATATTATGTTATACTTATTTCTGTTTAAAACACAATTTAAGCAATATTTATGGGAGATATAAAATAGGAAAATAAATCTAAATGTTTAAATCAAAACACATTTTAAAATATCCAAAAAAAAAAAGTTTCGCGACAAAATGTGCCTGCCAGTGACGAAAATAAACAACCCCGGTCCGTGGTAACTCCCTTGTGACAACCCTACATAATTTAAAGTAAAATACAACATCCACTCCTTAAATTACTGCCATAAAGTTCAAATTACTGTGGCAATTTAGTAACGGTTACGGCATTTTGTAGGTGAAACTTTGATGTGTGCACGAAGACTTTCGGCTGAGCAGATGGCGTTGGCGGTTTATACTCGTATATGCAAAAAAAGTAATTTAAGTTAACCTCTGACCTAGTTAGAGAATTTGTTAATTTGTTACCTTTTCTTTTGTGTTCCAAATACGTTGGGAACTAATTTATTTTTTACATTACACTATTAAGTAATTCACTTTATTGTTGTAGATTTTGTGTACTTAGATTTTTACTATGAAAATATATGCACCTAGTTACTAAGGTTTAACATAGAGTATAGAACTTTAACTTACAATCGTGACATTGACTTACGGTTGCAAGCAATTATGGTGGTTATTTTATTAGCCTAGTCTGCCTGGGTCCTGGGTAAGAATAATTCAAGATTCTTTTTCTACACCAAACTTAATGATTCCACCAAAATTCACTATTAAATAAGCTGGGGTCTACACAAAGGAGAATGCCCATTCGCCTAAGAAAAAAGGGCCCACAATTTTTTTCTTGAGTTTGTCTAGAAATTTAATTAATTTTGTAGAAAAATAAATGTACTTCCTTATTAACAATCAGTTTTAATTTTTTCATCCGGGTAATTGAGTTAATAATGCTAATAAATGCTTTAATAATTGAAGTCTATAACACTGTCTATTGATTGGTAAATGATGTGTTGATATAATTAAAATGAATTAAAAAAAAGATATTATTATAAAATATTGTTTTGCTACTTTATTATTGGCTATCAAGTGGGCCCAAAAATGGGCATTCTCCTTTAAATACATGGCAAATGGTCTATAAAACAAAAAAGTTTGCGGACCTCTGATCTAAATCTAACATCGGTGTAAGTCAATACGACACTCTGCTGAAAAAAAAAACTCTATAAAATGCATTCTAAACGGTAAGTCACTAAAAACAATAAAGATCAGCCGACTGCACATTTTAACGGTAAAGATCTAAATTACAGCAGTTAAAGCTAACAATCAGAGGTGTTCCCGACCATTCCCTAAGGATCTTTACCTTACCTGTAAGTCGTTCACTTGAATTATTGTCGGCTACTGCACTTGTTTTTTCGGATACACACAGGACGATATCGTTTCAGTAATCTGCATATATAAAAGACTGACTGGTTCATAATGAACGTACAGTCAAAACTGTACCTGGCATTTTAAAGGTAGCTTCGTATTATAGTGAGTATAGGTGTGCACTAAGAAAAAAAATTGCAACATTATGATCTGGACCGGAAGTAACCGTGATATCTCGGAAATGGAACAAGTCAGGGTGATCGTTCCGGAACTAGTTATTTCTCTACGACTCCCTAATTGTGTCACAATCAATTCAATTCCATTAGTCTTATTATATTTTTAGTCGTAATCGAATCGAATCGCCTTGTATGTAACCACGTTAAAACCTAACGTAACAAGTAAAGTAAAGCTTTCGTCGACTCTTAGCTGGGAGCCAAATGTTCTGCAACGCCCGATTTACTCGTGTTCTTAAAAGTTTTAAAGTCTTTAAAGTAAATAATTTATTTGCTGTTACATTTACATTTTAGTTTCGAGTTCTGGTTAAAATTAACAAATATTCACACGGTTTTGATAATTTGGCCGCGATATCCACTTTCGGGGCATAACATTTTCTTACCTTTAAACTTTTAATAATTAGCATCTTATTTAATAGGATTTAATCTATGACTGATCAAAGAAAGCCCTTTTTAGTTTGTTCTCCAGATACTTATTGTAAATTATTTATAAATTATGAATGAAAAGTTTACTTTAGTTTTTTAATGTGAACTTTTTTCTTAAATAAAAAATATAAATAATCAAAACGTATATATCGGTAAAATATTCAAATCTGGATGTTTAAGGGTCGAAAATGTTATGGTCTATCATAATATTATTATTAAAGTCTAATTTAAGTTTAAGGCTAATCTAAGTTTTCCCTAATTTCATAGCGACTCTACTGATTTTAGAAATGTTATTTTTATTTTTCAAAAAAAAAAATACAAATTCAATGGTATTAAGATTAACAGAGTAGCGGCACCTTATTACACAGTTTGAACATTTGTACGTGCCATGAATACATTAAATGGATATAACTCTGGTCGGAAGAGATCGCATAAATTTTATTTATTTTGGTTACCAATCGCTTTAAATTATTTAAACTCACTCCCCTGTATTCAAACTCAATTTCAAGATTGGTTCATCCGCATAATGTTGAATTCTCTATTTATATTATTATTTTATAGTAGTCCGACATGACGTGACCGAACTCCGCTTGATTTCAGCCGGAGACAACTGCTATTATACAGAAATCAAAATCAAAATCTACAGGCATAAGTCGCCTCCGCTATACCAGCTAAATAAGACTAGTGTTACCTGTGATGAGGTTATTTCATAGGTGTTACACTTAAAGCACGTTCAATAATATTCAAAATTTAAGATAAACTAGTCTATTAGATCTAAATATACAAAGAAATGTTTTCACCGTTTCCACTAGTCTGAACGTAGATCCAAGTTAATTAAGAGTGTCTACAGGAACTACTTATTAGTAAATATATGTATAGTCCATATAAAAATAATAACCGGAATATGCAACTCATCCCGCAGTTAATAATACACGTGACCCGGTCACAGTACCGGATACTATCCGGATATCACGCTTCATAAAGCGAGTATAACCTAAAATATAAATTGCGCATCATTTTAGTAGTTGTAATCATATCTTATTCGATGCTTAGATAAATTAGATCTTCCTGTTTACTAGAATAGTCTAGACTAATAGGTAGTCTTAAAAAAAAGATGTGTAGATTTCAGAGGGCGATTTTTAGTGGTAGTAATTTTTTTTTAATGGTGGTTGTCGGGTGGCAGACCTGACAATATGTCCGACAAGTGGGAAACGGGCCGTCACTCTTTATTGATAATATACATGACCCTTTTTTAGGTTAATAAATATTCAAAATAGTATTGTATTTCCCCCATTATACTAAATATAATAATATCTAAGAATAGACAAGAGAAGCGTCAACATATCGATTTGTTTAAGTTTAAGTAAACTTAATAACTGGTTATTATCACGGACCAATTTCATTTAGTCCATCAATCTTCTTCGTTTAAGGCTGTATTCTTAAAAAAGATCGGTTTTGTATTTTCGATACATTTGCCATTAGCGGTACAGTCCCACGAATAGCTCGATGGCAGAGAACAGTTTCTATACAGCATTATTTATTGAATAAATAATATTGTTATTAATTAAATACACGACTTTTTACGATATTACGATACGTTATTTTTTTCATTACAGAATATAAACTACTTTAGTTACATTACGAACTCGAGACTTCCGTTATACGCACAGTTGCTCAGACCACTGTACTTATAATTTAATAATAATCCTAGTATTTAAACATACCAAAAGATTTAAAAAAATACTTGTCTTTAAAATTTAAGTTAATACTTACTTAAGTCACGCCCTGTTCCGACCGGGGTAGGCAGAAACTATGGAGCGTCAGCGACTCCTCTCTCTACATACCACATTTAAGTTAATAGCATTATAATAATTTCGATATAAAACAGGAATAACATTCGTTTTAAATTCTGAAAATCTGATAGCCTTTGTTTACTATTTTGAGAGTTTAATTCATATTAAGATTGATGAATGTTATTTTATACAAAGTTTATTATTAGAATTTAATTTAATGAACCAAAAATATAGGTCTATACATGTATATATATTACAGTAGTTCGGCATGTGACCATGATTCGCTTTATTAAAACAAAAAAAAAATTAAGCGGAAAATGTCTTCAGGCAGCGGCCCGCTATCTTAGCTTGAGGATCTATTGACAGAATACATTCCTCTTGTTATACCTGGCTGATTCCGAAATGCGATCAGGTCACTTCACTGGTGTTAACTGGTGCCACTTGAAAACAGTGTCTGACTGACTGGGCTAATAACAATCATCAGTATTCATACCACTCTTTAATTGTGAATATATTTATTGTTATTAATATTTTTCGGAAGTAGATATATCTATACAGGGATGTAATCGAGCTTTCCTTTAAACCTTTTGTTACACTGTCAATACATTTTGACACACACTAACAGCTGTGAGTTGAATGACCTCGCGCGTCAAGCGAAAACAATCCTTAATGTTTTCTAAATTTCATTTATTCTAAAGAAATTTATGTGTATAAGTAGTATATTTTTCAGATGTCCTTAGTTCTGAGTAATCCAACGTAACAGCTATTCCCTAAAATGGTATTTTAATCCGGATTATGCAAGTCAGTCTTCACCCCAAAAATCTCTTGATAAAAGGCTGCGTTCATACTTTGCTCACACTGTGTCTGTAAAAGGTTTTTCCACTGAATATTATTATAATGATTTCTTACATTTTTAGTGAATGTTTAAAGAGTAGTGGGTAGACTGTAAATAACCATTAGGTTGTTAGTACTAAAGGTAGTAAGTGTAGAATACACAATTTGTGTAAATAAAACTACACACAGCTTGTATCAGCCTCGACCCAGCACACGTTTAGTGACACGGGGAAAGGTACGCTCTCCCCGCAGCCCCGTCATGCCATAACATGACGTCAATATATATTGTATATACATTACAATAAGTACCATTGCTTTTAAGTTTAACACTCGTGAACATCAACTTGGAAGTAGCCAGGTAAAACGAATCTTCGTCAACTTCGACGGTGCACAGTCATCACGGCATAGCTAAAATGACTGCTGCTAGACATTTATCTGTAGTAGCGGTTGTCGCCACTCATTTGACACTCTCTAGCTTAACATATCAGACTATCGTTTAAAAACATTTTGTATGGTCTATTTTATATTTTTCGTATTAACTCTAAAAAAATATTATATTTTTTATTATTTTTGTTTTTACATATTGAATGTTGTGCATATTTATAATTGGTTACATATCAGGAAAAAAATAATTGTATTATATAGAGTGTGTATAATATGTTAACTGTTAATATGCCACTAAATAAGTAAATAAATAAAAACAAAAATTTTACGCCGACTTAGATAAATTTTGACACATTATGGTCTCATAGTAAATCGACTACATATATTATGGAACATACATATTTTTATTTTTTTTTCAGAATCAAACAACTAAAAATTCGAATGAAACGAATTCATATAAGACTCCTTATATATTTATCAAATTATTTTTCTCGTTTTAATTTTAACATATAATAATGAAACGCCTTTGTTCGAAGATATACACATTTTCTTTGTATACATGTAATCAAAGCGAGTTTTATACAATTTACGTATTCGTACAGAAAGGGAGAAAGTTAAAACGGATTTTTTTGGTTCATTATATTCTTATTCAATTCCTCTTCAACTTCAAAAGAAGAACAAAGTTTCTGCGTAGATTAAACAGCTTGATCGAATTTGTTTGAAGAATTACATTATGCGTTGTTTTTTAAAGCCGTGGTCTAGCGGTAGATGGCGTGAACTCTCGATCGTTAAGACCCGTGTTCGAATCTCATTAAATTATGTTACATGTGCTTTAGGCGCTCAGTGCGTATGATATAAGCACTAGCCATTAGTGTATAGACATTAAAAACACTGCTAGACAAAGCTCCTATCGTGCATCTCGAGTCCCACCATCTTCGTCGTAAGTCTTCTTTGGTTGAGTTCGAATAGTACTATTATAAAAGACGTTAGTAAACGTTTATTAGATTAAATTTCAATTGTCAATAATAAAATGTCACGCATATAAACATATATTTAGCATATTTAGCTGTAATTTTGTCGTCATTTTATACTAGTCAAATCATAGTTCCTAACTAAGCTACGTAGGCATATAACTGAGGCAACGTTACGGAGATTATCCGGAAATTGGACAGCTGACTGTAACGGAAGTGACGTCACTGGTTCCAGTGGGCCTCGGCTAATTGTCTACAATTTACAGGCGACACTAAACAGTCACGATGTTTAATTTATTACACGTATTAATAGTAATTTAAATAATGTATGTAAATACATATTTAATTAATTAATTATACGGTACTCGTAAAAAATAATAAATAAAATTAAAATGCATCCATAGTTGTCCTATATTAAAATTTGATACTTGACTTATTTCCCTTTTTTTCGAGATAAAATAATAACGGAGTTTATCAACCTGAATAGTACACATTCATCTCCTCAAACCGGGATCGCGGAGGTGATAATTTTTAAGTTGAAACCGTTTCTAAGAGTGTGACATGTAGTTTTCATAATTCTCTATTTCTCTCTCTCTAAATCTCGTCTTTTTTTGTTTGGATACTTTTTGATTTGTTATTATTTTTCCTCTAACAAAATCCTACTCGTACAATAGAAGAGGCTAAATAAATAAATACTGAACGGCTCTGAAAACCTTCAATGCTCCATACAAACAACACATATTCTGTGTTATATCTATCTATGTGTGTGAATGGAGTTTGTTTAGCGACACATGCGCCCCATCCCCTAGCGGTTACCATCCTGACGTTTCATTCATCATCTCACTAACACTTTCTCCTCATTAGTTTTATTATATTAAATATTTGAAAATGTAATTAACTAAACATGTGTTATGTTAAATTTACTTTGACAACACTCCGCCTGATGTAAAGCTAGAGTGCGGTCCATGAATGGAAACAACTGCTACTACAGAGAAACCTGTGCGGGCAGCAGTCGACTCCGCTATGCTGGCTTGTGGAGACGAGCATGTACCATCTAGATTGACGGTGCACACTCCTCTCGTTATACCTGGCTACTTTCTAACTGTAACGAGAGGAGTGTGCACCGTCAATATAGATGGTACATGCTGGTCTCCACAAGCCGGCATAGCGAAGGCGACTGCTGCCTGTAGAAATTTCTCACTCTAGCTATACATTAGGCGAAGTGTTGTAGAGCTACAATAATAATAAATAAATCGTTTAGGAGCACAATTCTTATTAAATTCAGGTATATCAATCTTACACATTAACAACTATAAAAGCAAGTTTAACTTATGCGGAAATAGAGTAATTACAGTCTCATCCTGTTACTGGGAGATAAACTAATGGCGTGCGAATGTTAAGGCTTGATGAATGACGTTTCAGTGTAAAGACCGCAGGGGGAGCGCAGGTGTCACTATAGATGCTTAAATTAGCTACACTTATACCGCTAAATGATAATTCTTACCTCCTTTCTAAGAGGCTGATGGTTCTTATTAACCTAGTTTGCGGTTCTGCGGTAGTACCACCACCTTCATGTGTAACACCAGCATAGCCGAGGTGATTCCTACTTGTGATATTGAAACTGTTAATTGTTTGTCATCCGTTAAATGGGGCGGGATATGGACAGGAGGTTGGGCAGGAAATTGTAGCTTACATAGATGGATTTGACGTCATCGCCTGAGCTGACCAATCAACTTGATTCGTATTTACAAATCTCGTTTAAAATTCATTAAAATTTAACCCCGTTCGTTTTGTGTTAAACGCGTATTTACGATGTCGTCCACATGTAATCTATTCAATAAATAAATTACATAAATAATAATTAATCAAGTTTTTTTTAATTGTTGCACAGAAATAATAAATAAACGATATTTTATTAATACATATTTTTCTTCTTTTCAGGTATGAATTCATGGAACAATAAGACAGGCATGTGTCGAAGGCGAAAGAGGTGTGTAACGTTCATAAAAGCGGACGAACTCTATCGGTTAAATTTATTCAATTAAAGTAGTACTGCGTATCTAGTATAGTATAGCGGAGACCATTGCTTCCTGTAGATATTTTTCAATAGTCACATTAAAAAAAATAAGTTAATTATATGCTAAATATAGACAAATTCTAATCTACAAAAATCTCAAAGATTGATACACATACGTGCAAGAAATAACCTAACATTTTTACAGTATATAAAATTCACTTCCACAATCGGAATCTCGGTTAAATTGTATTTCTCCCAGACGAGAGTTCCCGAGTGCCTCACTCCTATTGATTTGACACTATTCAAGCTACTAAATGAAATAAAAGACTATTTTGTTATGTTCGTTGTCTTGTTAAAATGCATTTTATAAAAGTCTTGGTTAGTTTATTTTACTAAATCAATCTTTGATTTTTACTATTTAATTTACGATAGATACAACGACAACAATAATTGTCGTTTATGATAGATAACTTACACTAACTTACTAAGTTACATAACTATTTTTTAAATGTGACAAAAAAGGACAAACAACTGCTCAGAGGGGCTAGGACTGCGCCGCTGAGCTATACAGTAATTTTAATACAACAAAAATAACTCATAATTGAAATATCAAAAAAAAAAGTAAATAAATATTTATAAATAAAATTCACTAGAGCTATGTAGGGTGGACAGAGCCAATGAAAGCATTCACAAACCTTTAAAAAAACTACATTAACTTTACACAAAGCAACACACGCACCTACCCGCAAATTTGATAAAATGTCCATCCTTATTTCTAAGTCCGACTAGTTTTCCTTTCTTATTTTTTATTTGAAATTGAGAAAAAAACTGCTTCGTAAGTGGGTATTAGGGCATTCTAGCATTTAATTGAATGAAATACATTGGACATTGGGGAAAAGTGTTACGTTTCTGGTCTCTTTATGCATTATTTCTATTCGTTTATTTATCTTGTTAAGGCATTTTTTAAATTGCCTAAGAAAAATAGGGCCATAATTTTTTTCTTAAGTTTCTTTGATGATTTTTACTGAATTTTCAAGTTAATTCATTCGGCACATAAAACAGAGTCGAGCCCTAACATCATAATCATTAACATACGAGTAGCTTCAGTAAAGAAATTTAATTTCTTGTTACTTAACTCCGGGCGGAGCGTTGTCATGTGCAAGTTTCTAACATTTATAAATACTAAAGTTATTTTCCACAAAATCAAGTTAGAACAAACTGATACTGATCCAATATATTTATTTTTTAAGTTGTAAATCTAAACGCGGGAAAAAGGAAAATCTATTTGAGTTTCCTTTGGTGAGAATTTGGAGCATTGAGAGCGCGTTCCGAATCTACAATTGGCACCAGAGAAAGATAGGAGACCGCTTTCAGACTGATTGTTTATTACCAAGTTATCGCGGTTTTGCGGGCACTAGTATTTCCAAAGCTTTCTAGGTAAGCTTTTATTTGAAAATACATTTCTTATTCCTTTTATATTTTTACTTCTTTGTGTTATTCTACGTTTAGAATTCCTGCAAACACTTTATAATATTTTTTAAACATTTGACATTAATATTATTTTTTGTGTATCAACAAAAGGACCTCTAATCTCCAATCATTTGATGATGCCTCGCACAGTCTGCTAGTGTCAAATTGAAACCTTTTTATCGATGGGACCGACACCCCCGCCCTTGAACGTTTTGAGTTTTTGCGACCCTGGCATCAACTACAATATCTTCGAAATGCAAAAGAAGCGCGTTAGGATCTTAGTTTTTCTCCTTTTTCAAATTGTAGTCCGGCATCTGCCCGCACTCTGTCTGACGCTAGAGTGCGGTTCATGAGCGAATACAACTGTTACAACAGAGAGGCTGTTGATATATTTTTGCAATAATATATTACAGACATTTTCGTTTATAATTGTGAAAATGCATTAAAACATTATGCAAAGCTAAACTAAACAATAGCCCCTTAAATGCTTTTAAAATTGTCGTGTTTATCTCCGTACATTAGAATTTTTCTTTGGCATAAATTTCACGTTATAGTTTCCTGTCTCCCTTTCATAGTCATCTAATTAACATAAACATGGGTTTATCTTAAAGAAATATAGGAAATAAAAATCTTGCACGTCGTTTACACGCAATCTTCTTTTTTTTTACTTTCGGGCGATTTTTTAATAGTATTCTGTTTTAATACAGTTTTATTTTTACTTTTTAATCTTTGTTTTTTTTCTAACCGGGTGCAATTGGGCTAATAATAAAATTATATTAAAGCATTTTTACAAAATAACATATTTATTATAATTTTATTAAATTTTATTGTGATTTTTTTGTTTTGCTGACCATTCTGAAATGTACGAATATAGAGGGCAATGTTATGTGAACGTTAAATTATTACAAATCGCACTATATCTTTTGACATTATGTATAAATTAAGGAGTGGTAGGCAGACTGATGACGGTTAATAGCCCAGTCTGCAGTCCTGGGGTAGTACCACCACTTTCGAATGTAATCCCCGTGAAGTAACTTTGTCGCGTTTCGGGAATCGTTTGAAAGTAGCCAGAGTGTGCACTGTCAATCTAGGTAAGTGCATACTCATCTCCTCAGGCCGGCATAGCGAAGGCGACTGCTACCAGTAGAAATTTCTCTGTAGTAGCAGTTGTTTCTGTACTTGGACCGCACTCTAGCTTTACATCAGGCGGAGTGTTGTCATATGTCGAAGCTACAATAAAAAAAAGTGTTTTATAATAATAATACACTTTATTAAATAAAAAAAGTCCTGTATACAAAGTATTCTTCAGTCGAAACTAGTCTGGGGTTATCTCCAATGGCAGTACCTATGATATATACGTATGTACCTCTGACCAAAGCATTTTGAAAATGGGTACAGAGATTCGACCATCTGTGTTCGGTCGTTGCAAGTCGAACTTGCGTGAACATCGTTCGGTCGGAAAATGAATTTTCTTTGACAGCGCAACCGGAAAATTGAGTTAGTGATCAACTCGCACGAATGTAACTCACCCATTTTGGCTGAATTTAGTTCAAAATTCTAATATAATATATAAGTATGATATAGATACCACATTTAATATTTATTATTAGTTTTAATTTGTGTAAAGAGCGGTAGAAAGTTAGTTTATTGATTAGTTTATTATTTATTAATTAGTTTATTCTATTTATTTATTTTTTCATTGCACTGTAGACATCTCCGCTCACACCAGCAAAGGTTAGCTGGTAGACAATGCCAAAGGCATTAAGCTCGCCTATATACTATTTGTGTGTGCATAAGTATATGTATAAGTATAAGTGTTTTTTATTTTATTTATTTAGGAAGACTAAAGTTTACTATCTTTAGGTCTAAAGATATCTTAGGATGGTACCCAAGATAGTTTCCCTTTGGGATTGGCTTGGAAATAGCTGACCTTATCGCATTACGGGAATAGTTTAAAAGTAGCCAGGTATAACGAGAGGAGTATGCACTGTCAATTTGGATGATACATGCTTATCTCCTTAAGCTGGCATAGTGGAGGCGACTGCTGACCGTACAGGTTTCTCAGTAGCAGCAGTTGTTTCCATTCATGGAACGCTAGCTTCACATCAGGCGGAGTGTTGTCACATACCGAGTTAAAATAAAATAAGAGGAGTCTTGTCACTGAATCTGTCACTGTCACTGTCCTGCACTCGTTTCATCAAGCTAGCATAGCGGAGGCGAGTGCTGCCTGCAGATACTTGCTGCCGTAACGTTTGTTAGAGAGTATGGACTGCACTTTAGATTTTTTTCGGTCTTAATTAATTAATGATATTGTTTAAATTTCATAATTGTTTTCGTGGAAAAAAGGAGTAAGTAAAAATAAAATAAAATGTATTATAGTTTTTTTTATATAAATTAGATTTCACAGTTGGCGATGCATCTATACAATCACTTTAGCTAATGCATCTAGTATTGTACCCAGACATAAGTCACTTAGACAAGATCGGAACTTTGTAGGTAACTTAATAATGGCATCTACACAACTTTGTTAAGCAATTGTATTTAAATTCACTTTATTTTATTCACTAGTTTTCTGGTACTATCGTCGTTCGTTCGAAAACGACATTCTTCTCAAGCCGGCATAGCGGAGACCCTGCTGGCTAGTATTAGATTTTGAATAAATTAATTACGCAGTGTGATAGTTAAACATGCTCTCTTTTATTGATTTTCTTTTTTAAATTAGTTTTGAAAACTGGGTGGAAGCTCTATGAAGGGAATCGTAGATGCGAGGGAAGCGAGGGAGTTGTGTCAGGATCGTGGCAAGTGGCGTTCCGTTCTGCTTATCCTTGTGAAAAAAAGACGTGATTATTGGCGATCATGCTGATAGTTCTGGGACACACTGTATTTTATATTTCTCTTTTTATATATATGTATCGTGATATTTTTTGTCTTTAGTGTGATTTTTTTCATATAAAAACATAAACGTAATATAAGTGAAAACTTCTTCCTGTAATAAAGTAATTCAGTTAACCCGTCTATGTTGGCGTCTATGTAATATTTCATACATAACCCTTTCAACATCAATAAAATACCGTTCACTGTATCCTTTTTCACATAGCGAAGACATATTTTATATATTGCTATATATACGTACCTATCTATATAGTTAAGTTTTTGTTTGTTTAATAGTATTAGGCGTTACTTTGCGGAAATCCATAACCAAATTATTTTAAAACACTACTTTGCAACTAATTTCCGCTAGTCAATGTTAGTGAGGGTAGGTACACAGTCACATTAGCTGTTAATGTTAGACCCTTCACCAACATTCGTCGGAGCGAAGTCGAAGCGACCACACGTCTCCTGAGGATGCCACGTGGAGTGGCAAACGCGTTTTTGCACGTTGGTGAAAGGTCGAGCATTGACAGCTAATGTGACTGTGTACCTACCCTCACTAACATTGACTAGCGGAAATTAGTTGCAAAGTAATGTTTTAAAATAATTAAGTTTTTGTTTTTTATTGTAGCTCGACACACAACACTTCGCTTGATGTAAAGCTAGAGTGCATTCAATGAACAGAAACAACTGCTACTACAGATACATTTCTACAGGCATTAGTCGCCTCTGCTATGCTTGAGGAGACGAATGTGCACCATCTAGATTGACAGTGCACACTCCTCTCGATATACCTGTCTATTTTCAAATTGTTCCCAAAACGCGACAAAGTCATTTCACGGGTGTTACATTCGAAAGTGGTGCTAAATGTTATGTTTAAAATTTTTTTGTTGAAATTATTTATTTTATACTAGATAATCGTTCCCGGTGCTGCCCGAAACTTATCAAATTAATAGAACGATGATTTCGATGTTTTTTTATACTGTAAAGCAGAGAATCCTACATAAGCGATGACATGGAAATGTTAAAGGACTTGAACTAAAGTTAATATTGATCTGGGTGCAGTTGTAAAGGTAGAAAAATGAGCTTGGATAATGGGAATAACTTTTAATAACGTTGTATTTCTTCGCGCATCGTGTACTAGTATAATATGAAAAGTTCATATATTTTTTTTAGGAATATTATAGATTTTTATATGAATATTTAAAATATTCCTGACTTATCCGTTGGGAACGTAAGAGAGAGCCATTAAGAAAGCGTATCTTTTTGTAAATGTACTAAAATATTAAGAACTCTAAAATCCATTAAGTATCTTGCTTTTGTTCTAAGAAAATAATAATATATTTAATAAAGCTTTAAATTTTAATAACATTTTCTTTTCGTTTCTTATAGTTTTAAATAATTACCCAAAATATAATAACATTACCATTGACATCTACCAGCAGCAGTCACCTCCGCTATGCCGGCTTGAAGAGACAAATGTGCACCGTCCGGGTTGATGACTACCCCTGAATGGTCATCTAGTCTAAAAATTTAATTTGCCCAGTTATGCAAATTTTACAGTCATTATTTTCAGCATTTGGTTGATATTCTACGTGGTACCATTTATCGCTTACATAAAACTACATTTTATGACATTTTGGTTATAAACATACACTATAATTTTTCTTTATAACACTCGTAAATTTTATAACGGACGGCCAATAGTAAAGAATTTTCATACGACATGCCACTTCTACGTTTTTTCATAGCAAAGAATTCTTTTGTAAAAAAAAATTAAGAACATATGTTTTTTTTTTTTTTTTTTTTTTTATGTTTTTTATCACGCCACATATAACACATACAATGCGTGACGTGTTGCAGCTGACATATTCATATATGTACGAGTATATTCATTTATACGTATCGAGTGACGTCACGCAAGACACGTGCCAAAACGTGTGGTTAAAAATACAAAAATAAAAGCAAATTTTAGTTAATTTAACATAAAGGTAACAATGGTCTAAATTAGTTACTCAAAATAGCTTTACCACTGATATCTGTCAGCAGCTATATCAGCTGACAGTGCAAACTCCTCTCGTTATACCTGACTACTTCTAAACTGATCCTGAAACGCGACTACTGGTTACTTCATAATTGAAAGTGGTGGTTCGGGAGCCTGGACTAATAACCATCATCAATCCACCTACCTCTTTAAATTGAAATATCTAAATAGTTCTACATTAATATTTTAATATATTATTTTTATTGTAGCTCGACATATGTCAACACTCCGCCTGATGTAAAGCTAGAGTGCGGTCCATGAATGGAAACAACTGCTACTATAGAGAAACCTGTGCCTGTGGGTAGCAGTCGCCTCCACTATGCCGGCTTGAGGAGACGAGCATGTACCATCTTAAATTGACAGTGCACACTCCTCTCGTTATACCTGGCTACTTTCAAACTATTCCCGAAACGCGACATTGGTACCGGTCAGAATTAGCGAGGTTCGAACACGGGTCTCATCGATCGTGAGTTCACGCGTCTTACCGCTAGACCACGACCGCTCTCAAATAAATAAATAAAGTGGTGGTATTGCCCCAGAACGGCAAATAACCATCATCAGTCCGCCTATCGCACTACCAGGCACTATTAAGCCTATAGGCACTGAGCGACCATACATATAACAAAGTTACACACAACAACAAAAAAAACTTCAATATGATTTGTACTATTTTTCTTAATTTTTATTTTATCCTCATACTGCATTAATATTCATTTTTTGGTTACTTTTTGTATAATACAACACTTTTCCTATTATTTTCCAATGTACTAGACCTAAGATTTTACTGTACAACTGTTTTTTTATTCCAAATGAAGAAAATGAAAATGAAAAGTATTGGTACCGGTCAGAATTCAGCGAGGTTCGAACACGGATCTCATTGATTGTGAGTTCACGCGTCTTACCACTAGGCCATGGTCGCTTTTATTTTCTTTGATTATTCTTTTTAAATGCTCTTAATAAGCTAGGCACTGAACAACCAAAGTACATATAATAGTTACATTGGTCAGAATTTATCGAGATTTGAACACGGGTCTCATCGATCGTGAGGTTCGTTCTCTACCGCTAGACTGTGGCCGCTCGTGGCTCACGTATTGGATATGTAGTGTATAGCTTAATATTTACTTTTAAAATAGGCTTTACTAAATAATAATGATTTTAGGCATAATACAAACATAAGAAAATCAACCTAATTTCCAAGTTCTAACGGAAAAGCGATTGGCTTTCGCAAAATTAGACTAAGGAAAATTGTGTTCATACGTGCGTGAAGAACCGTTGGCGAGGTCCGACGTTTACATCCGAACGAATATTTTAACCACAACGTGGGTGACCTACCTGAAAGGTATCGAATTTTTGCCCGGAAATTTCTTTGCAAAAGTTTGTTATTTTATTTGAAGTTTTAGTTAGGTGACTATTTATTTTTGTGGTTTTTTTTTTGAGAATATAAAAGCTAGTGTGGCTGAGTGGTAATTTCTAGAACCATTTATAACTTACAGATAACTAACATAATACCTATAAAGTTCCTCTTACTTTTTTTTTATTATTGTAACTCGGCACATGATACCACTCCGCCTGATGTTAAGCTATAGTGCGGTCCATGAACAGAAACAACTGCTACTACAGATATCTCCAGGCAGCAGTCGCCCCTACTATGCTGGCTTGTGCTATGACGAATGTGCACCATCCAGCGCACACTCCTCTCGCTATACCTGGCTACTTCCAAACTATACCCGAAACGCGACAAGGGCACTTCACGGGTGCTACATTCAAAAGTGGTGGTACTATCCCAGCTGACGCCCAGTCCAATCAGTCTGCCTACCTAATACTCTTCAAAATACTATTTTGAACAACTGGTCTCTCATGTTCCGAACGATAGTGTTATATTTTAAACTCATCGGATTTCAGCTTAACGTACAATTGAAATACGATTGATTTTCCGTATAAATGTAAATTGTTTTAGAGGTGATTCACATTTAATTAATTGTGGTTTGGAACGATCACTGAACGTGTTAATCGCGTTACAATTTATACAAGTAAGTAGGCATGTATTTTCACACGTCATTTTCCCAAAGGGATTTCGTTTCTGTTTTTATAAAACTGATTATCAGTCTAGTGTTGTGATTTCGAGATTAGCTTAGAAGTAGTAGAGTATACCAAAAGAAGAGGTGTGCCCTGTTAACCCTAAGGGTGCACATTCGTCTCAAGCCGGGGTGGGTATATCGGAGACGACTACAGATAGGTCCAATAAGATCCACTGATGAATCTTTTAATACTTTCACATCCACTTTAATCTTAAATCAAAACCGCGAAGTGAATTTTTAGGAATTGGTGTGTGGCTGAAAATCCATTGTGAAAATAAAGTATGTGACACATACAATCTTTTTTAATCAACACTTAATAATACCTGACTGAATTATAAACACATATTTGCTCTATCTTCGCTCAGTGCCTATAGGCACTATTAAAGAGTGGTAGGCAAACTGATGATGGTTATTAGCCCAGTCTGCCGTCCTGGGGTAGTACCACCACTTTTGAATGTAACACCCGTGAAGTGACCTTGTCGCGTTTCGGCAATAGTTTGAAAGTAGCCAGGTATAACGAGAGGAGTGTGCATTGTCAATCTAGATGGTACAGGCTCGTCTCCTCAAGCCGGCATAGTGGAGACGACTGCTACCCGTAGAGATTTTTTTGGGGTAGCAGTTGTTTCCATTCATGGACCGCACTCTAGCTTTACATCAGGCGGAGTGTTGTCACATGCCGAGGTACAATAAAAAAAAAGAAATTACAAGCTATAATTATTTTAAAATAAACTCATAAATATAAAAAAGGAATTGAAAAGGATTTCGTGTTGAATGTATGATAATAATAATAAAAGTAATATAATCATTCAATCATCTCAAACAGCCCCCCTAAATAAACTGAATCATAACATCAAAGAAACTCACCCTCACTGAGATTAACTAAGGAAACTCTTACATTATAAATTCATGTTATTTTCTTTAAATATAGGGGAACAATAAACCCGATACTGTGTATTTAAATATATCAAAATATCACTTTATTTTCTGTTATCATAGACTAATTTTTTGTTTTATACGTCTCTTTTTTTTTTAAATGGTGTATGAAGAAAATCAAGAACAACCGTTGAAGCTAATTAAAATTCAAATAAATTTATTACAATTACTTCTTTATTTTGTTCCACACCATAAACGGTAAAAGTCCATGATTATTCATCTTGTATATATGAAAAAACAAAAAACCGCTTTAGCTAGAGTTCAAAACTTCCTTCACTTTTGAATTCATGGAAATAATTTTTATGTGCATTCTAATTGTCTGCTAAAACACTTTCTAATGTACAAAAAATACTGGACCCATAGACAAAATTTTCATAAGTATAATATTTATTTCTATGATAAATTTGCTATTCCACGACATACATTATCTATTGAAAATAGGTATACATATGTAGATATATCCAAATACACCCTAATTCAAGGGTTGACACACAACAACAGTTACCGCATAGGCACTCATGTTCATCGCAACCCGTCAGTGCATGATTGATGGTCTGTAAGACCCAGGGTTGTCAGATTTAATACATCGAATAATATAACGATTTGTAATGTCGAGTTGGGATGATGACAGACAGGTTACCAATCAGAAGTGACAATTTTTGACAAACAATTCAATTGTCCCATGATTTATTTTTCTAAAAAGGTAGTCCGAGTGCGGACACTCTCTCCGATGTTAAGCTACAGTGCCATTCAGACCGTAGACAATTGCTAAACAAGCACGAATCACCTGCAAAACTTTACACTGTGAAATTTACTAAATCAATGTATAAAATTAGATTGCTATCTTCAAATTATCTCATCCACCCCATACAATCTAAGTAAAAGCTCGACTTTTCTACATGAAAAAAGGGCTTCCAACCCGTAATAAATATCCCACTCTAAATTTGCTTTAACGTGCAAAAAAAAGTATGTTGTGTAAATGAAAAAGCTCGCATGTAACAACCCTTATAAAGTTTGAACAAAGGGGGTGTGTTTTAATAAATAATTCTTAAAGCACTCGTAGGTCCGCCGACATTGCTTTGCGAATTTCTAATATGGTCATTAAAATAAATTGTTGCACATTTTAATTACATGCCTTTACTTCCTTTTTTCTGCTTTACTACACTTTTCTAAGTAAAATATATTTAATTTATAGAGATGCAAATTGTATTTTTAACGAGCTTTAATTAAATAAAATTATTATTTGTATTTGTATTATTATTATAACGAAGATATTTGCGTAAACTATCAACTTGAATGGTGTATATTTCCTCGAGTCGGCTTAGCGGAGGCCGACTCCTGCCTGTACACATTTATCTGTGGCAGTTGTCTTCGCTCATGGTGTTCACGCGTGAATGTGTATTATATGAAAATGGATGTATTTTAAAGGGAATCAAACCACCACGAGATTTATAAATATTGAATTTCTTCAATAAATAATAAAAAAATGACACAAATCTCATCAAATCACGTGGGTTAAAACGTTAAATCTTTTTATTTTTAAATGACAGTAACAAAACAATGTAACTAACTGGCAACGTGCATTTCGAATAGGAAAAAAATCTGCCTTTGTTCATGACGTGACGAATGAATACACAGGAAAAGTTCAAACCGGAAACTACACAAATGTTTATATGTATTCTTTTTTACTTATTATACATACATACATATGTTTAGTAAGTAGAAAGAGTGTATGTATATTTTTGTTTTATTATTATGATTACTCGAATATGTATTATTATTACATTAAATAAAAATTGGACACAAAAATCACGTGAACTTGTCGATTTTTTTCTATTTAATCTTTCCATCGGCAGCCCTTCTAACTGCTGGGTTCAAGTTCACGATTCAATTGCGAATCCACTTTTTTACCCACTAAACCACAGAACACTTCACTAAATTAGTGAAAATACGTCCATAATAAAGAAACGTCTTTATAAACAATGGGCCCTAATATTCCGTGAATAATCTTAAATAAATTAACCAATAAATAAGTGTGCCATAGTCTGGTAACTCCAGACCCATCTTCATATTTAGGGTTAAACATCAATAAACTTGTGTGTACAAGATAAACACAATTTCAATTTTCATCCTACAGAATATGTCATGTCTTAGGATCTCAGTAATTGGATTTTGATTTGATAATACGCCTACATACTCGTACATTTCATCGTAGTTCATTATATTATCAGAGTGGTAGGCAGACTGATGATGGTTATCAACCCAGTCTGCTGTTTGGTGTAGTAAGACTTTCACCACAGCTCAGTAGTAGTAGGTATAACAAGAAGAATGTGCCTTGTCAATAAATCGGCATAGCGGAGGCGACTGATGCGTGCAGTTTTTTTGTTTTGGTTATTCTCATATATCTAGGCGGGGCGTGGTCATGTGTAAAGAGGAGTGGTTATAAACCAGTCTACTTGAGAGTTACCGGGTAGAGAGGAGTGTGCCCTGTCAATAGATAGTGTACCTTCGTCTACTCGAGCGAAATGATAATTTGTAATTTATGTTCACGATAGATATATGCTGTGAGATATACTGTGAGGTAGTAATCGTTTATTACGTAGAAAAAAACCTCAAAATACAATCTCAACTACAAAGAGAAATACAATTAATTTTCGCATCTCAAAAATTGCAACTGAATTGAGATTTATAAACCAGCGGACTGTTCGTTCTATTACTATACGTATAATATGTCAAACAAAGCTTGTTGTCAACGCCAGACGGTTGTTTTAAAAAAAGCTGTATGAAAACCGCACAGCCTACCGCCAATCAACGAAATGTATATCATCCATCAACATGTCCGATCAACGAATTCCAATTTTCGTCAAATCCTCTTCTTCCAAAAACCTAATTAAAATTAGTTCAAACATTCATTTATCATCTACCGGATTTTAGATGTGATTTATAAAAGCAAAAGTTACTAAGATGTGGTTAACCGCAGAAAAAAAAACGCATGCTTTTAGATGCCGTTTAGCAAATGAAGATCTAGAGAAAATGTGCCGGGATAGTGGGAGCAGATTGCCTGCTAGTCATGAATAACAAAGAAAGCAAAGACAAAGATTTTCATTCGTTTCTACTATACTACTACTGTTTCTATTGGGGTAGGCAGACACTATGGAGCGCCTCGCTATAGATATCACTCTTGCTTCGACCACATCCATTACAATCCTCATGCACGTCGGTAGAGGATACTCCTCATCTGACCCTTTCCAAGCAGTTGATCAATCTGACTCTTCACGCAATAAATCTTTTTAGTTGACCTTACCACCTCAGCATCCACCCAATCTTCAATCTATGCTGTATTTATTAATAAAAATTAGAGTCGGTTTTGTGTCAAAAAAGCTATTCTTAGAGTTAGCTTTACATTATTTTCATGTATAGTATAACCTCGATTTTCGTGGCCCCCCACCTCCGGGGATAATGTTCTCATAATGGAGCCTCGATCGTTAAAGACATAAGGCGGACGTTATGCAAACTCTATCGAGCGAGATTGTAACCCCTAACAGTGAAAATATACGTTAAAACTTATTTCGAAGTTAACCTTTGTAGGTTTGCGATTACATAAAAAAAAACTCGTTTTGCGATTTTCACACATCATACAATATCTTCTTGTTATGTATAAACAACGAATTATTTACATCGTTTCTATGGCTTACTGTTATTGAATCGTCTAAGTAGCAAAATGTTAAGCGTTCTTTTGGATTATAAAGCAATTACATTTTTGGGCGTGTTCTAAATCTAGCCGTGTCGCTTCAAGTCCCATATTATGGTAATTGTGAATTTTACGATTTGGTCTTCTTTATATAGAGTTGTAGGCACACTTATGATAGTTAGTAGCCCACTGCGCTGTCCAGGGGTAGTACCACTTTCGAGAGTGTACCGGTCAATAAACGGTGCACATACGTCTTCTGAAGCCGGTATAATTTTTTATATTCAATTTTCATAACACAAATGTTGTAATCCTGAAAACATTATTTCAGCTGATTTTTTCGACGGTCATTCTTTACACGACAGCCGTTTTTGCCTCGACAATTTATTCGAATGCGACAGATCTCGTATTTTTCCTTTTCTCTCTCTTTTTTTTTTGTTTTCGTTCCACCCCGAAAACGACGCTTAAATAATTATTGCTTGCGGCCAGTTTTTCTGAAATAACTCTATTTATTAACCCCCAAAGAATGTAGCCGGGAATTTGTTTATTTCACAAATAAATTGTGTTATTTTTTTAGGAAGTTGATACAAATTTTTAAAAAGATTTTTTTATTAATTATTTTTATTTTTTAGTATGGAAACATGTTTACTGTAAGTTGTAGTCACACGCTTAGCTACTGTAAGAAATGGACTAGAATTTCTAAAACATACAGTACATTTGGAAAATTGTTTCCATTACATTGAATTTTCAGGGCAAACTTGAATGCGGTGAGTGTTACTGAAGTGGGTATGGGCGTGCCATGTGCCACTAAATCTTAGAAAATTGCACTACTTCCCTCTGTTCAGACGCAAAATAATTCGACCCTAACCAACTCCATCACAAGTAATACTACCAGAAAATTGCTCTTATTATTTTATATTTACTATGTTACTACTGCATATATTTTATATTTAACCACTATCATTATAGAGTGGTAATACCACCACTTTTAGTGAAGTGACGTGGTAGCGTTTCGAGATGTGCCTGGAAAGAGCCAGGTATAATAAAAGGAGTGTGCACTGTCATCAAGCCATATGGCTATATAGTGAAGGCGACTGCTACTAAAGAATTTTCTTTGTAGTAACTGTTCACGGACCTCACTCTAGCTTAATTAACATCGGGGGAAGTATTATCATATGTCGAGCTACTTTGAAAAAATCAATGAGGCACATACAAAATAATTTTAGTAAAATTCGAGTAAAAAAATAGAATTTTAATCTTCGCCTTATTTAAAACAAAAGATAAGATTTTTAAGATCGGTTTTCGTGTATTAATAATTATATCTGTTTTTTTTTCTTTAGCATAATAAAATACAGAATTTGTTATTATAAAATTATGATAAAAATTGAACTGAAAAAATTAATTAATAGTCTGAACTGGAGGTATTTTTCTCTCTTCAATTTGTTTTTATTTTATTACCTAAAACATTTTCTTATGATAACAATTTTTGTTATCAGTTAATTAGAGATTTGTATACATGTTATTGGATGGTTAATATCCACAACATGCCTTTAATTAAGTAGCTAGGTATATGACAACACTCCGTCTGGTTCACACCTGGAATGCAATCGGTAAATAGAAACAACTGCTACTACGGCACAAAAAAATCTCTACAGACAACAGTCGCCTCCGCTTTGCTGACTTGAGGAGACAAATGTGTCACATTTATTGACATGGCACACTGTGTTACACTTGAAAGTAGTGGTACTGCCCTAGGACGGTAGACTGGACTAATAACCATCATCAGTCTGCCTTCTGCTTAGGTAAACAGACCCTGATAGAAGCTTTTTAAAAGACCATAATCATCAATTGTCACGCATTTTTCCCTCAGGGATAGGCAGAGACAAGGGAACTTCACTTACTACGCTCCTGACAAAACACCCTCGCTTCCCCCACATCCACAATTCTCTTCATACAAGCTCGACAGTTATGGACACTAGACAGCCCAGCTTTCATAAAAATATATTTGATTGCAAGAGTGGTAGGCAAACTGATGATGGCTACTAGTCCAGTCTATCGTCTTGGGGTAGTACCACCACTTTCGAATGTAACACCCGTGAAGTGACCTTGTCGCGTTTCGGGAGTAGTTTGAAAGTAGCCATTTATAGCGAGAGGAGTGTGCACTGTCAATCTTGATGGTGCACACTCGTCTCCTATGGCCGGCATAGCAGAGGCGACTGCGGCCCGTAGAGATTTCTCTGTCGTAGTAGCAGTGGTTTCTGTCTACGGGCTGCACTCTAACTTTATATTAGGCAGAGTGTTGTCATATGCCGAGCTACAATTTAAAAAAAATTGATCAGATAACATCATAATAAAATATAATAGAATACTTCTTTATTGAATTAACTCAGTCATATCAAAAGTTACGACTTTAAGTAGATAGTTTTGTTGCAGAGACATCTTAGAGAGTGTTATTAGCTAAAAGGTAACATGCATCCCTTGCATTATCAAATTAGGATGAAGCCATCTTGAGATAAGTTCAGTACGTTAGAACTGCTAAGAGTTTGCACGCTAGTGGGCTAATTTTAATTGGTTTATGCGACAACTTTCGAACAAAGTTATTCTGTCTTACAAAAATTATCCCGTACCCTAATTTTGAGAAATTACTAGTTGTTTTTATTAAAGTTTTTTTATAGATTATAAAATTTTCAAGTTATTTTTTTTATGCCGGTCGTATGACCGCACACCGAGTGGAGTTAAAATAAACTGCAATCCATAAACGGAGACAATTTGTCTCCTAGAGCCTCCGTTGTACCGTCTTAAAAAAACGTACGAATTAATATATAGCAATATATCTGAAATTTATGTTATCTACTTGTGGTTAACCGTGTTGTTTCCACTTTACAAGGCATTCAGTTTTACAGCCCTCAGTGGGCATGCTGCCTTGTTTATTGCTCTATTTTTCCTCGTTAAGAATTAAGATTTACGAGAAACGCTTTATTTTTGAATTGCCTATGAGATAAGAATTAGGTTGTTGAGATTGCGATGAATAATTACATTTGTTCATTGCAGGTAGGCAGACTGATGATGGTTATTAGACCAGTCTGCTGTCCTGGGGTAGTACCATCACTTTCTGATGTAACAAGTAGCATATTATAACTGTACGGTGCACATTCGCCCTTTCAAGAAGGCATAGTGGAGGCGACTGCTTGTGGAAGTTTCTTTGTAGAAGCAGGTGTTTCCGTTCATAGGCCGCACTCTAGCCTAACATCAAGTGGAAGGTTGCCATATGTCGAGCTATAATAAAAAATATTTTATCCAGTAAAATTATATTGCTTTATACACGGAAAACTAACAATACAAAATTGAACATATTAAAGTTTATCGCCTGGTGGTAGTCGTAGGTGGACCCGTAGTCCCGTTTAATCCGGCGTAGAAGACCTTATGCAACCACGTTGCCAGGTTTTAGGTAATTCAAGCCGTTAACTAAACTTAAAATGACTGCTTTATGTTTTACAGTTTACATTGAAATTGGAATTTGTAATACTAAAACTAACTCTTTATATTAATTCATAGGCATAGCGGAGGCGACTGTTGCCTGCAGACATTTCTCTGTGATAGCAGTTGTCCCCGCTTATGAGCATCACACTAATTCAACATCTTAATCGTAGTCAGATATAAGACGAGTGTGCACTGTCGACATTCGTCTTTTTGAGCCAGCATAGCGGAGGCGACTGCTGTCTGTAGAAACTTTGTGGTAGCAATTGTTTTCTTTCATGGACCATCAGGAGAAGTGTATGTGATAACCTATATGCCTATATTACCATAAAAACTAATATTATTTTTAATTATTATATTATAGTTAATTTAAAACTGAAAATAATAATTATTAATTATTAAAAAGTAGAAAGAGCAAGTAAAAGTTTTAGCAACTCGGTACAGTGTGATTTTCTCAAGTTGGCAATAAAAGATTACATTTGAATGGCCATAATCCGACGTCGGCGAACACTTCGTAAATATTTGAGTAAACTCCCGTCGTGTTACGTTTCTTCAGACATTTCTTGTTCTGTTATTCTCAGTTAAAGTCACTCCTAAAGGTAATTTTAATTCGTTTCTTTTATCATCTCATATCATTTATCACTTCAAATTATGGATTTACAATAATGGTAATTAATATGTAGGAGTGTTTTTTCCAAGCGTACAAAAAAACGCAACGTCGCTCTTAAAATTACGCCTATGTAATTATTATTTATTTATTAATTTATTTAAAACTTAATGCACAGGCGAACTTAATGCTAAATAGCATTCTCTTCCAGCTAACCTCTGTGTTTATGACGGGTGTGAGCGAAGAGAAGCAGTATTTTAAACAAATATATACATAAGTATAGTGTACATATATAAATATATAAAGATAAATATCTACACATACATACACTAATCAGTATAATATTTTACCTATATTTTTAGTATTTTATCTAATTAATAATATTAAATATTTTGGAATATTAATGGAAGTGATAAATTGAAACGGTTTTTTATTTAGCAAAGTTAAATATTTTAGTCATTCCCCATTACAATATTTGATTTAGAATAATTAAATCTAACTGTCAGAAACAGCGTCGTAGTTTGGTGAAACCAACCATACCTCTCCTTTCACATCTGTACCGTTAATAACAAGTTTTCGTTCTGCCAAAAGCGAAGTTATTTTCATTTGAGTAAATAGGCTTTTCCTTTAATGCAGTCGGTGGAAAATTTCTGAATTTCGTAGCACGGCTTACGGATGTGATGCAGAAAATTGACGGCAAGATTTCTCTTTGCTTTACGGGTTTCTTCAACTAATACTTGCGTTGTAGTGTATTTATTGGGTTTGTACTTTGGTAATTCGATTTTAAATTATAAATTTTCGAACTATTTTTATTATTGAGATATTATGAACCTGAGATATATACGAGAAGCATTTATACATCCATGTTGGAAATAGAAATGTTTTTGAACGTTTTTGAAACGTAATGTACTGCTACATTTGCAATTTTAATTTCATTGTATATGAATGATTCGAGTCTTTCAAATAGTAGAAATAGTATGGAAAATTCAATATAAATTACAATTTTAATAGTTATTCTTTTTTTGTTAACTTAATGATGTTAATATATTTGTGTTTCTCATGTCTTGATACCCATTGTACAGGGTATCGTAATTTGTAGTCAGGTCATTGTATAATGTATATTTCGGTTGTTTATACAATTTATATATTAATTTAAAAATAGTTTTTAAAAAATCAGCGTGAAATGTCTCCACTCTCTCTAACTCACTCAGTTATTCCTTCGAGTTACCAAAATATAAATGGAATATTTGTAGATTTTGTTTGATGTTTGCACACATGACGAATGTAGTGAAAGCTTCGTATTTCTTTGACGACGCGACGCCGCTTTTGATGCATTTCGCAGCGCACTTTGATTCAGTTCACTTTGCACATGACGTCTTCACATATACAATATTTATTTGAAATCTCGAAGTCTATTCTTTGTCTTTGAACCTAGATATAACTATAAATATATTTATACGTATAAACAAATCAAGATTCATTGTTTTTTGAACTGTTATGTGAATATTTAACATCAAAAGAAAAAGGGTTTTGGTTCTCATTATTTCTATAATTAACATTACATAGGTACATTCCATACCATCACTGAAAATAGTATACTCGTTACGAATTATTATAATTTATGACAGAAACCTCAGCGGCTGTTGTGTGCGCAATATTTATTTATTTTTTAACATATATTAATAATAATATACTATGCATTTTAATATGCCAAAGGTTAATTAAAATAACAGATATTACTATATTTATATTATGTTTATGTAGTGTATACCTATATATAATTTGTATATTTGAACCAATATCGGCGTATCATTAAAGAACGCGTCAATCGTTCAATCGGGACGTAACAATTTCACAAAACAGCGCACCAATAAAATTGATGTGCCAACCTATGTCATTGGAAGTCTGCCTGTCAGACACTCTCTGACCTAAATGTGTCATATTATTGCGTTATAAATAAGGACGGAGGGGCTATTATGTCGATTTAGTGGGGAAATGTGACCGTAGGACAAGGCACGTGCCCGGATCTTAGTGCACGGCTGAGTTAGACCGTTTTTATGAGTACTCGTGGATTGTTCTAGTATCTGTTTAATGGTTAGACATCTTGCGCTGATTTTGTCTTTTGTTTTTATTGTTAAATACATACACATACTACACGTGCTATTGGTTTTTGTTTACGTAATACTGCATATTATACTAAAAATGGAAACTACATATGATGTACTTGCAGGAAAAGAAAATATACAATTTACCAAGTTCCAGGATTCCCGATTGATAACCGAATTTTTAAAATATTAGAATGCAATAAAACAATTTTGAGTAAGGTTAGCTAACTTACAGACTTTTTTCTTTAATTTATTGTAGCTCGGCATCTGACAATACTCCGCCTGATGTAAAGCTAGAGTGCGGTCCATGAATTTGCGATAGTTTCCATCCAGGTACGACACCAGGTAAGGTATCCTGTATGGGGTCCTAATAAAGCATAATTTGTTAATAATATTGTCTACATTCTACAATAAAATATCATATTATAAACTAACTGAAGTTTCGTGATCCGATAGTGTTAAATTATAATAAAAAAAATAGACTACGTTGTTTATAGTTTTTGTTATTAGAATGAACTTAAAGACTTCTATCAAAGCCTGAATTGTGTTACTACACAATTCTCACATCAGGTAGTAAAGGATGAAATTTTCTATATTAATCACAGTCTCAATAACGGTTGTTAAAAAGAATTTTATAACACCTTCCTTACCTACTTAATAATAAAATAAAAAATGTTTTCAGCCTGTAATAATAGGCTTTAACCTCACGAACATTACACTTACATAACTCCAAATATAATGTCTTAACAAGTACACACATATATAGCTATATCTACGTATACAATACTGAAAGCGTGGTTTGTTCAATAAACTTTCCTATTTCTTTTGCGCGCCATCTATTGGGTGGCGTTGGAACTACAACAAACTTTCGTTTCGGGAGCATGAACTTTTGAAACGCATCTTCGAAGTTCGTATGAGGAGTTTAGTTCGTTTTAACACCGATAGATGGTGTTACTGTGTCTGTTATGAGACTAACATTCGATGTTTTGTTTCAGCTCTCAGAGCTCGAGCAACGAGTTCTGGAAGCGGAAGGACGAGCTGAAGAGGCTGAGGATAAGGTAAATGTTATTATTTATTATTTGATATAACAAGATGAATCTCGTCTCATCAACGGTACAGAGGAGATGACTTCCGCCCGTAAACATCAACATCGGGTATTGCAATTACATAAAAAAATACAGATTTTCGTAAGATACATACCAACATACTATATTAAATATTATTTTCGATTGCATTTTTCAATACTAGCTGTTACACACAACTTCGTACGTGTGTAATTAATACACATATTATGCATTTATTTTGAAAAAATAATTTTAATTTTAAATATTTAAAGGAGAATGCCTATTTTTGGGCCCACTTGATACCTAATAGTTTTGTAACAAAACAATATTCTAAATTAATATCTTATTTTTATTAATTCATTTTAATTACATCAACACATCATTTACCAATCTATAGACAATGTTTAATTACATAAAAAACAGATATTAACAATTATTAAGGCATTTACCTGTAAAGTAATAATAATCATTAATCTCAAATATTGCATCAGAAAACATCTAATTAAAAAAAAATTACTCAATAACCCGGGTGAAAAAATTAAAACTAATTGGTAATAACGAAGTAGATTTATTTTTCTACAAAATTATCAAAAAATCATCGACAAACTCCAGAAAAAATTGTGGGTTCATTACTCTTAGGCGAATTTTTACACCCTTGAGTGATGATTTTGCATAAACACGTAATTCTTTATTTCTTATAGAATGACTGAAAATGAATTTTCATATCCCTAACTTGATGATGGATTTGATTGATTTGAAGGATTTGATTTCATCCCCTTCAAACTTTTCTTGAGACAAAAAGCAGCCTCCTCCCCCAGGATTCAATTTAAATCCTTGCCAAATGTTATCGAAACTGTTTAGTCGTTCAGGCGTAAAAAGTTTGGTAACTAACGTGCAGCTTTCGCTTTCATAATATTAGTATAGATGAAAAGTATTCAGCGAAAACACTTATTTGACTAAATATCGCTATTAATTTTAATGTGTGACTCATCACATACATAGACTTGTATAAAAAAACTGTTACAATAAAATAGCCCTAATTTATTGCGCCTTAAGGTTTAAAATTTAATAACAATTATATACTGGGGTAGAAACATCCCTTCGTATTTAGGATTTAACTACAAATGTACTGTCAACAAAAAAATTACTTGGATTTTAATTTTATAAAAATAAATCTAATATTACTAAAAATACCTTATGATATTCGCCTCCTCAAGCCGGCACAGTGGGGGCGATTGCTGTCTGCATACATTTCCTTATGGTAGTAGTTGTCAGCGCTAATAGACCGCACTCTAAATTAACGTCAGTCAGTGTAACTACACTTGCGAAAAAAAATATTTTTTTTTTTTTATTGTAGCTCGACATGTGACAACACTCCGCCTGATATAAAGCTAGAGTGTGGTCCATGAATGGAAACAACTGCTACCACAGAGAAATCTCTACGGGCTGCAGTCGCCTCCACTATGCCGGCTTGAGGAGACGAGCATGTACCATCTAGATTGACAGTGCACACTCCTCTCTTATACCTGGCTACTTTCAAACTATCCCCGAAACGCGACAAGGTCCTGCCCCAGGACGACAGACTGGATAAATAACCATCATCAGTCTGCCTACCACTCTTTAATAGTGCCTATAGGCACTGAGCGACCAAAGTACATATAACAAAGTTACATTGGTACCGGTCTTTAGCGAGGTTCGAACACGGGTCTCATTGATCGATAATGCAGAATAATAATAATAAATAATAAAAATACTTTATTGCACAACATAAAAATTGCAAAAGGCGAACTTAATGCATAAAGCAAAAGAATAAAGTTTACGTCTGAAAAAACGTCGTTATGTTGTAATAAAAAAAAGTTATTTTTGCTAACGGTACGTCCAGTGCACTTGTGCGCTACAACTAAATAATCCTCGGATGCTGGCGTCTATTGATTTTCAAAATTGCGTAATTATTATGACTCATGCTATACAGGGCTTTGTTTGTTTTTCAATAATATACGAGTACATGTATATCCTGTATATAGTATAGAGATATTTTTAAAACAATGGTCCACCAATCTGACATACAATTTTTTTACACCAGCTTCGTTTGAATATTTTGCTAAATATTTTAGAAATTAAATATTATTTAGATTTTAATTTTTCAATTAATTATGGTTATTAATTGGTTCCAAATAACATTTTAATTAGAAAGCCCTGTGTTTTCTCAACACACTTAAATAAAAACATCAATAAAAAATAATTATATACATATTTTTAAAACATTGTTTTTGTGTAAAAACGGGGAAAATGTGATAATTCCTTAAAAATGTCATAACTTTTAAACCAGAAGGTATAAAAAAAATTACCAAACTATATTGTAGATATTGAACCCCTCTATCTGTAGAACAGCGTTGATACCACTACTTACGGGACACCCTGTATAATATATTATTTTGTTTATAGACTTACATTTATAATACTTACATCCATACATAATAATATTGAATAATACAAATATAAACTGCACGTTTCTTTTTATTACACGATCAAAAAATTACAAATAACTTTTTTTTATTGTAGCTCGGCATGTGACAACACTCCACCTGATGTAAAGCTAGAGTGCGGTCCATGAATGGAAACAACTGCTACTACACAGAAACCAGTGCGGGCAGCTGTCGCCTCCACTATGTCGGCTCGAGGAGACGAGCATGTACCATCTTAGATTGACAGTGCACACTCCTCTCGTTATACGTGGCTACTTTCAAACTATTCCCGAAACGCGACAAGGTCACTTCACGGGTGTTACATTCGAAACTGGTGGTACTACCCCAGGACGGCAGACTGGACAAATAACCGTCATCAGTCTGCCTACCACTCTTAAAAATGAAAGTTATTTTTAACATTCGACTCTTAATTTTTTTTAATCTTTACTTTCTGCTTGATTTTTGCTTTTTTGTATTATCGATCGTGAGTTCACGTATCGCACCGCTAGATCACGGCCGCTCTTTAACCTTTTTGTCATTGACATTTTCCATTCATGGACCGCACTCTAGCTTTACATCAGGCGGAGTGTTGTCACATGCCGAGCTACAGTATAAAAAAAATTAGAATCAAAGTCCCTAAATTAAAAAAAAAGTTTTGAGAGCTATGTCATTTGTCACATGTATGTGAACATAACCTAGAAGAGACCTAGATAACCTAGATTCTCTGGTTTTAATCAACTTTCATATCATCAATTACATTTAAAATAAAGTAATATTATAATAGCGACTCATGTCTTGATCCCCTAACCTACGAGACGTAACGTTTCATAAAAAATTCGGCAACAAAGGACCAAAGTCACCCTTTTAATATAGCCACCCCTTAACGCATGCGCAATGAACGAAACATGTCATACAACTAACTTCACACCAAACTGAGCGTCTACTGTGTATATACAAAATTGATCTTTATTTTATTACTAAATTATATAAAAAATCATCCTAAGAATCCGTCTAAATTATTAATAGTGCTACAATAGTGTTTATTAGAAGTTATTCAATATAAAAATATGTTATGAAAAACGTGTATAAATCAACGTGCTTTGCTACATCGAATACATTGATCAATAGACACGCTTTATTAATTATTTGTGTTTAAAACTAATTCTAAACTTTTAGAGTAAAGAGTGAACTATTCTCTGAAAATTTTGTGATATTTGTTATAAAAAAAATTAATATATAAACTGGCCTATGATACAACGAAATGTTTTTATAGATTCGCACAGAAAAACTAATGTTCGTCTTGCAATTAAATTGTTAAAAGTGGTCGTAAATTTTTGAAACTATGTCGAAGCCTAACACTTTGAAAGCGCATCGCTTGAGTGCAGATTTGGAGAAACGTAGTCATTTGCTGAGAAAAACAGATCCTTCCTCAAATTTATAGCAGCAGCCTGTAAGTTTTACTTATCTATTTATCTATTTAAACGTATTTATTAAAGCTTTTATTTTTATTTTATTTATTAAAGCTAAAATTTAGCAAACATTATGTTAAATATAAACTTAAATAAATGTAAACAGAATTTTAATTCATTAATGTTACAAAATTAATGTTGTAATAGGAGTTATTACTGATTTATATATTATATATTTTAATAATATATTAGATCGCGTAGATATGTTTTTGTATAAGTTCAAAAGCCTAGAATTGTCTACAAACCAATATGGATTCCACAGCTGTTTCTAAAAAATGCGCATGCGTGATGAATTCCCGCTCCAATATTGTTTAAGGAAGTCGCGTGTTTAAACACATTTTTTTTTAATTTACTCATTTTTTACGAGCATTTTTCATTGTATTTTTTGGTAGTCATTTAAATTCTTTTGTTGACTTCTATAAAAAAGTTAATGTTACGTACATTTTTGCAAACAACCAAATGTGATAGATGATTTCTATACATACATGAATTTAGGCACGGCCTCATAAAAATGGGCTCAATAATGGGTTGTCTTTATCTAAAGGAGAAGGAATTTAAAATTCAAGCCCATCTATGTTATATGCTCTACCTATGCATCAAAATCCGTTCAACCGTTTGAGCGTAATTAGAAAACAAACAAACATACTTTCACATTTATTAGGTATATATGTACAGGTTAATTAATCCAAATAAATCAATATGAAAAATGACAACTAAATTACAAACTTCACATTTAACAAAAACAAGTTACTTTTAGTTCCCACTTAATACAAAAAAGCAATACTAATCTACCTAGATGACGTATTATAGGTCACTCTATCGGTAGAGTTAAGGGCGATTTTTATCTAACAAGATTGATGACAGTTCAACTTAGTGGAAAGTTCATTGTCGTATATAACGTATTCTACAATACGAAGTAAATTCGATTTCAATTCAATATGAAAGACATAACATGCATCATTTGTTTTAAGAGTAATACTGCGCTAATAAGTCTGTCGTCCTCGAGTGGTACCACTACATTTAAGTGTAACATCCGGGATCAACTTGGAAGTAGCCGGATATAATGAAAGTAATGTCTCATCAATGGACATTGCAGATTCATCTTCATCGCGGAGGTGACTGCTGCTTGCAGACATTTTTCTGTAACAGCAGCTGTCTCCACTCATGGACCACTCTCTTGTAGTCACATGCCAGGCTCTGCGAATATACTAGATAAACATTTGTTGTTATGATATCTGTTGATGATACTGCCCACGACATGTACGTGCTATTATTTTTTGTAATAAATATTTATGTATCCATAATTAATTGCAAAACTATAATGTGAAAGGACACTTGTGAAAATAAGAATGTTTCGTTATCGTTTTTTGATCGAATTAACATCATATTAGAATCAGATTTATTTAAAGAGTTTAATATACTCGTAAATATGAAATTGCTTAAATAGGATTAGGATTATGTAAATTCACTATAAGGTGACACGCACATTCCGTAAAATTAACTCTTTCTATTTGCCGCGTTGTAAATTATACGTTTTTGCTTTGTTTAATATTAGAAATACGTTTATGTTAATTCGTTAAATTGTTTAATCTTGTTTCTTTAAGAATAACATTATTTTTCGTAAAAATAAATATTAATTTTCCTAAGGAGAATTTGCCCATTCGCCTAACAAGAATGGGCCCACAATTTTTTTCTCGAGTTTGTCGATAATTTTTAGTTAATTTTGTAGAAAAATAATTCTTCCTTTTCACTAATCAGTTTTAATTTTTTCATCCGGGTTATTTTTTTTCTTTTTTTTTTTATTGTAGCTCGGCATGTGACAACACTCCGACTGATGTAAAGCTAGAGTGCGGTCCATGAATGGAAGCAACTGCTACCACAGAGAAACCTGTGCGAGCAGCAGTCGCCTCCACTATGCCGGCTTGTGAAGACGAGCTAGATTGACAGTGCACTCCTCTCACTATACCTGGCTACTTTCAAACTATTCCCGAAACACGACATTGAGTAATTAGATGTTTTCTGATGCAATATTTGAAGTTATTATTATTTTAAATGCTTTAATTATAATTGAAGATATCTGTTTTTTATGTAATTAAACATTGGCTGTTGATTGTAAATGATGTGTTGATATAATTAAAATAAATTAATAAAAAAATAAGATATTATTTTGAATTTAAAGTATTGTTTTTTTATCAAACTATTAGGTATTCTCTTTTACTTATTTTATGTTATACATAAAATATCATCATATTATATAAAGCTCGATTACCACTGACTCACTGACTGACTGACATATATTATGAAGCACCTGCCGGGGGGTTAGAGAGATGATTCTTTTTGGGGCGTATAGAGGGCGTTCCCGCGACCCCAGAAAAACCTCGACTTTGACCGGAAGTGGACTCTGGATCGGAAGCGATACCGATATCTCGGAAACGAAACGAGGTAGGGTACAAGTGCCGGAACAAAAGTCGTAGGGAATGCCTTCTAATATCGAAATCCATAATTTGTTTTTTCAAAAAATTTTTTTTTTCAAAACTACCCGAAAAAAAACTTTTTCAGCGCTGCGAAGCGCGCCCAAAAAACTAGTTATATTATATACAGCTCGATTACCACTCACTCACTGACTGACTCACTGACATATATTATGAAGCACTTGCCGGGGGGTTAGAGAGATGATTCTTTTTGGGACGTGTAGAGGGCGTTCCCGCGACCCCAGCAAAACTTCGACTTTGACCGGAAGTGGACTCTGGACCGGAAGCGACGCCGATATCTCGGAAACGGAACGAGATAGGGCACAAGTGCCGGAACAAAAGTTGTAGGAAATGGCCTCTAATTTCGAAATCGACACCTTTTTTTTCAAAATTGCCCAAAAAATCATTTTTCCTCGATCGTATCGACATCCTTTTCCCGCCCGTACGCCGATCTGAAACGGAGCACGGCGCTTGGGCGTGGCCTGGCGAGCCCCGCGGCGCGTGCGTTCGGACATCGGCGTAGGGGCGACCCGATTCTCGCTACGTCGCTCGTCGGGGTCCGCGTTGCTATTTACAGTCCGCTCAGAGCGCGCAATGAAAATATCGAGTGCGGTGTCCGGACGAAAATATCTGCTACCATGGTAGGGGCCTGCGATGTTTGGATATAGATTGTTAGTTGTGTCGGCCGTCGCGTGACGTAGGCGGCGTCGTACGCCTCGCGGTGCATTTATTTTTATTTATTTCTACTAATATATCGTGTGATAGTGTGAGTCAGTGTAATTTGTGAGGTTTTCTTTTATGATATACCCTAAATATACGTATAAACATGTACCAAAGCAAATAAACGCCTAAAGAAAAAAAGAAAGCAAACCTGCCGAGGACGCTCCAGACTCAAGCTGAACTTAACAAACATTACAACATTATTTTGTACAAAAATAAACATTAAACTGTCTTAAAAAATAACAATAATAATAATAAAAACAAAATAAGTAAAAAGAGAAAAAAATAAAATTAAATTAAAATAAAAAACAACTAAAAATAATATCCTCTATTCACCCAACACGATACTGGGGATTCCAACAGTGCCCTTCTTATGACACGAGATGAGTGATAATCATGAGCATTTTTTGTGTGCGTAAAAAAGTAAGCAAACGCTGCAAACGAGGACGCTCCGGACTCAAGCTGAGGTGTAATAATGTTTTGACTCCATGTGAGGTCTCAGGGTGTTTATTGGCAACATACTAACCTGACAATGTTCATGACCAAAGACCGTGTACAAATGTGTGACATAATAATGAATAAAAACAACATTTTCATTAATATCGCAGTTTGAGCCCGCAGTAAGTATACTGTGCAGCTTTTTTTTCTTTCCCTGGGCGTTTATTTACATCATACAAGGTAGATACTCTGAGAATGTTGTTTGTAGTTTGATTCGGTGCAAACAAACAAACATACATCTGAAGAATGAAAACAAATCTGCAACAGGTGCTCCGGAATAAAACTGTTATCATTATTTGTTATTATATGATAGATTAGGACACAGTCGTTGGTCATGACCATTTCCAAGTCATTATGAAGTAAATAAACCCACAGAGAAGGAAAAGTCTTGGTTTTGATTTGTGCTCCGGAGTCAAACTGTGGTAATTTTAGCTTTTTGTCCTGGGTGGTTCTATAGGGAGGTCATAATGGGGACAGGTATTTATTAACAATGACAAAAACACAATGAAATGGTAATACTCTTTTAATATATTCCACTTGTTAAATTTTTTATTGATTTTAGCAACTTGTATGCACACTGGATATGTAAACAGTAAAAATTACATACAGTCACACTCACTAAATAGACCGCATCATAACATAGGAAAGAAAAACACAAATAATATTAAGTTTTACACCACTGAGAATTTATTAGTCCTGTGAACTTTGGAATCAGTGTTTTTCATTAATGTGTAATATATTTATCAACTCTTGTTTGTTTTATTTCAACTTCAGCAGCCCTGAAACAGAATTAATCGTGTTATTAATAAAATAAAACTTCACCAAGCTATTAAAACTACCAAAAAAAATTAACTGTTTACCTGTTATGATTGTATTTCATTTTTGTTCTATTTACATCTCCAAGTATATAAAGCATTATATTTTTTTAGATTAGATTAGGTTTTATTTCAACCTGATGCTACTCCGGAATAAAATTAATTAAAGTGCAAAACATACTACAAAAGCTGAAGAAAATGCAAGGGTTAGGTTTTTATTTTTTACTTTAGTTTTATATGGCATTCTAACAATGTGCCATTGTCAAAGTCAATATTTACATCGAGTTAATATTATTGCATATTATGGATCATTCATTTATCACACTTAAATGGCGGTGTCCCAGTCAAGTGAAAAATAGGTTCAGTAAAGTGGCAGCATCTTTGCTAAATCTTTGCTTTGAAGGGAAAAAGAAAACGAACGTTCGCTTATTATGCGTAAGCTCATTCATAGATTAGTTACGGAATTATTATGCGGGGAAACAATGCATTAGAATCTAAGTTAGTATTAAACAAACAGATACATGTAGGGGTCATTTTATTAATTTAAACATTTTAACATTAACATCAATATATATTTTTGAATTAAGTAAGTTTGTAAGAAAAAGTTATATGTAAATGACGTAGTCTAAAAATCCGATTTGCTTTAATAATAATTTTTTATACCTACTACAATTTAAAAAAAAACCGATCCGAAGCTATACCTATATTATTTCATTAAAATTTTCTCAGTAATTATGAGAACAAAAAAAAACAAAAATTATTTTTTTTATAGAAGGTAGATCTATATAGATTTTTGCAAACTTAATTACCTTATAAGGCATTTTCTGGCAGTTAACATTTATTATGGATAGATAAAGAAATAAGTCTTAAAAAATGTGTGTATATAATCGAACTTAATACATCGAAATAAAGACTACATTATAGGTATTGACGATAAATTATTTCATTAAAATTTGCTCAGTAATTATGAGAACAAAAAAAACAAAAAATATTTTTTTTATAAAAGGTAGATCTATATAGATTTTTGCAAACATAATTACCTTATAAGGCATTTTCTGGCAGTTAACATTTATTATGGATAGATAAAGAAATAAGTCTTAAAAAATGTGTGTATATAATCGACCTTAATACATCGAAATAAAGACTACATTATATTGACGATAAATTCTCTTAAAACGTTTTTAAAATCAAATCGACCGGTCGCTATGTATCACTGATTGAATGGGGGTGCAAAATTCTCAAGAGCAACAATAGACCTTAATTAATATTGAATCATAAGGTTCATTTTTGATTGTACGATTTATTTTTGTGTACAATGTTTTGTGGTACTATTCCGCGGGTTGGTGGGGAGCGGTGGCGCGGGCGCGGTAATAGAATTTGCTACTTTTAATTTCATTGATTTTGGTTTTGTCAAGGTGAGTGCGTCTTTTTTCTTAGTAATTTTTATATTTAAAAAAATATCAAATATAGGTGTACTTTAAATTTATAATAAGCAATTTAGTGTTAAAGTGAGTGAAAATTATTTAAAAAATATTGCTAATAATGTGCATTTCGATGATTTTTTTTTTTTTTTTTGTAATATTGCGCAACATTATTGGACGCCATTTTGAATGTGGATACAAGGTATATTTTTTAAATTTTTTGAATCTAGCAGTGAATTATATTAATTTACGGCGATATTTCCAGATGGTGGATGGTGTATGACGAATGAAGTATTAACTTCCTTCAATCAAAGTATATATTCGTCGTCATACTCTGCATCCAGGTGTTTTTTTACTTTTTTTTGACAATATCTCAAAAAATGTGAGATTGCATCGCAGCCCAGGGGACTCTCCAGGAATGACGTAGTTGATTATCCAAGAGTGACCGATGAATGTGTTCTATCTTTCCTATTTTCCTGATTATTTCTATCACAAATTGTATGTTAGTTTAGTATTCGTTCACCGCACAGTTTCAGATGGAGTGTGCTGGGTTTGCTGATAGAAGCTGTGAAGAGATGAAGATGGAGTGCGTCACAGTTGGTAAGTTGTATTTTAATTTTTATTACAATTAAAGTTAAATAAGTTAAAAAACTGTTATACTCTTTGAAGCAACCTGTATTTAAAAATGCGTCACAACTTTTTCAGAATACCTTCTATTTATTTTACGACGGTATTGTTTTTAAATTGATTGATATCATATTCGATATAATTATCTATTCTACCTGTTTCAAAGACTGACTCAAGTGTTAACGTAAAGCATGGTAATTTAGTAAACACAGAAAGTCGTAAAATAAAAGGGGTTTTTGCTGCCTGTGGTAGGTACATACAGTCGGCCGCTTTACCTGAAGCAATTCATAGTAGGGCTTGAATTATGAAATAACATTTCTTTTTTAGAATATCAATAGTTTGTAATTGTTGGTATATAGTAATATATACTCTTAGTATATAGAGAATTGTGAAAGATCGACTTTCAAGGATCCGACCTATGTCCAGCCTTCGTTTTTCTTTGTTTATAACGAGTTGTTAAAGCAGTTCTTGCACTTGACATGAGACCTGCTTAATATTCACTGAACCCAGCACCACTCAGTTTTGGCTCTATAACAGAGCAATGTCTGCGCAACAAACTCTTATTTACTATTAATGTTACAGACATCCCCCTATGTAAAGGATATATGGAAGCTGAAGAGATGCAATCACACATGTGTTCTTGGAGTACATGTCAGAAATTCCTCTACATGATAAGGGCTCTTCCGGAGGTGTGAAAGGAATGTATCAAGTGGCTGCGGTGATCTTCATTTTACAAGATTTGTCAAACAGAATGTACTCTGTACTCTTTTTATTTAGCTTCAATTTCTTTTACTTGGATACCTACTATAATATATGTACATACAGTTGCATTGGTTTGATAATTGTGCCAAAATTAAATAATATTATAAAAAAGGCAACACTTCATGCTGTATTTTGTCTTCACATATCTATCTACAAACAAGTGTCCTCAATACAATGTAAATGTATGAAGTACTATACACCCTTCTCTTTGTCGAGGCGTAAGACACAAGATGAGCTCTATTATTATTTTTAGGTTACCGAATCACGATAATTATATAACTACTTTTATGTGTTTTAGCCATTGTAATTGTTTTAATAAATACATTATTGTTAATAAGTAAATTGTTTTATTATAATGATTCCTTTTACGTGTACGCAAATCCCCTCAAGAAGGCACATCGTTGCAACGGTCGATTTTGGTTCCAGGCGGGGAGGATAGATGGAGTTTTAATAGATGCTAAGGGGTGGGCTCAAACACGAGTAAAGCGCCATCTATCAAATATTGAATGCACTACCTTGATTAGTAGATTATATCATGTCATCTTTTAATTGCATGCTATTTTATTAAAATACTTTTATTGTTATTCAATTAAGTGTATTATATTTAAATTAAAACTAACAACCGATGACACGGCATTCTTCATTCATCTGACACTTCCCTTCGCGTTCCAGTTCTTCCTATGTGTAGCCTACGCTCACACGTTCCAGTTTTATATAACAGAGACAAATACTATAACTACATACAGTTTGATAGGCTTGATAATTGCGCTAAAATTAAATAATATTTTAAAAAAGGTAACACTCCATGCTGTATTTTGTCTTCACATATCTATCTACAAATAAGTGTCCTCAATACAATGTAAATGTAGAAAGTACTATATAATTTTACACCCTTGTCTCTGTCGAGGGGTAAGCAGAAACTTTTCTAAAATTACTGTATCTTGAAAAGTAGAAGAGTTAGCGCGTTCGTATAAAAGGCGATTTTGTTCAATATGACGTGCACTATAATTTTTTGTTATTTATTTATTTATTTTTATTTTTTTAAGAAACGGGTATATCTCGGAAAGTAGTCGAGTTAGTTAGCGTGGTCGTGTAATAGGCGATTTTGTTCAGTATGATGAGCACTATTATTTTTTGTTATTTATTTATTTATTTTTATTTTTTTAGGAAACGGCTATATCTCGGAAAGTAGAACAGTTACCGCGTTCGTGTAAAAGGCGATTTTGTTCAGTATGACGTGCACTAATATTTTTTGTTATTTATTTATTTTTATTTTTTTAAGAAACGGATATATCTCGAAAAGTAGTTGAGTTAGCGCGATCATGTGCAGAGTGATTTTGGTCATTATGATGAGTACTATAAATTTTTAGTATAATTGTTATATCTCGTGTAAGTTCTAAACCTATATGGTCGAAGCTATTCTTTTTCCGAAAAGTACCCAAAAAAAGTTTCTCCAGAAGCCCGAAACGGTCACGAAATAGCCCTCCGCGGGCCGCTTGCGCCCGCGGGAACACCCAGATCGCTAGTCATATTATATAAAGCTCGATTACCACTCACTGACTGACTCACTGACATATATTATGAAGCACTTGCCGGGGGGTTAGAGGGGTGATTCTTTTTGAGGCGTGTAGGGGGCGGTCCCGTGACCTCAGGAAAACTTCGACTTTGACCGGAAGTGGACTCTGGACCGGAAGTGACGGCGATATCTCGGAAACGGAATGAGACGGGGCCAAAGTGCCGGAACAAAAGTCGTAGGGAATGCCCTCTAATATCGAAATCCATAATTTGTTTTTTCAAAAAATTAATTTTCAAAACTACCCGAAAAAAAAACTTTGTCAGCGCCGCGAAGCGCGCCCAAAAAACTAGTTATATTATATACAGCTCGATTACCACTGACTCACTGACTGACTGACATATATTATGAAGCACTTGCCGGGGTGTTAGAGAGATGATTCTTTTTGGGGCGTGTAGAGGGCGCTCCCGCGACCCCGGGAAAACCTCGACTTTGACCGGAAGTGGACTCTGGACCGGAAGTGATGCCGATATCTCGGAAACGGTAAGAGATGGGGCAAAAGTGCCGGAACAAAAGTCGTAGGGAATGCCCTCTAATATCGAAATCCATAATTTGTTTTTTCAAAAAAATTTTTTTTTTCAAAACTACCCGAAAAAAAACTTTTTCAGCGCCGCGAAGCGCGCCCAAAAAACTAGTTAAACCTCTATATTTAAACTAATAAATCAGTATATAACCTAATATCATAATTTTATTATTTGGTAAGGTTTTTATTTATTTATTTATATAAAATAGTTTTATTTTTTTAAACAATGAATTATTATGACTTTTTTAATGAGATGTAAAACATCTCACGTTGTTCTCAACTCACAATGTTGAACATTTCACGCAAATATTATAATTAAGTCTTTTTTTTAGACAACAATAGATACGTATACCTACTTACATAAATAAATATACATATGTAGTTATAAACGATAGCAGTTTATAAGTGTGAGTCACAAGTGAGGGTGCAATAACCTCATTCTAAGCACATGTTATAGTGGATTTGTTTAGCGACCAATCTTCGGATTTGTTGTTCAACTTCTCTCAACAGATAGATTTCTGCAGGCAGCCTCGAAGAGACGAATGTAATAATCCAGGTTGATTCCTTTCGCTATACCGCGCTTCTACCAAACTGATCCCGACAAGGTTAATGTTGGTACTGTTATGAATGTCTATAGTCTATGGCTCAACATCTTTGCCTCGTCGACTGTAGTCTATGCCAGTCAATGAGACTTGTCAAAATCTTGTATTAGAGGTCGGTTGAGAAAACATCGAATAAACTAAAATCCGGAAGCATCTGTTTTATTTCAACACGAACCCACCAAAATATGGTGTCAGAAGTTGGTCGCATCACAATGAAGATGCAAGGAAGCGGAATTTTGCCAATGAAGATGGACGGCGATTTAGCGTTCAATTGGAACAGGTGGCGTCAATCTTTTCAGTTATATATGAGGGCTAGCGGGCTCGATGATGAAAAAACTGAGCGGAAAGTCGCGTTGTTGCTTCATTATATTGGACAACAATGTGTTGATATATTCAATTCCAAAAATTTAGATGAAAATAAAATAACATATGAAGAAACATTACAGGTATTTCAAAAATTTTTCGTGCCTAAAAGAAATCTTACTTATCAGTCGCATAAATTCTTCACATATAGACAAGAAGAAGATCAGTCGATGGAAGATTATATTACAGTATTAAAGAATTTAGCTCTGACATGTGATTTTGGAGAAATCCAGGACAGATTAATTAAGGACATCTTTATCTGTAATATGCATCAAAAATATCATCATATTAGAGAAAAATTGCTAATGGAAACTGATTTAAAACTAGAAACAGCAATAGATATTACAAAAAATTGTCTGCTGTCATATAAGCAAGCCACATCGTTGCAAGAAGCTTCCGGAAGTCAGTCATCAATCATGTTCAACAAAGTCTCAAGTCACAGAAACAACTCAAATAGATATAGAAGCAGAGAGAGGTCACAGTCAAGACAACCACATAGGTCTAATTCACAGTCAAGTCGCACAAATTGTGGTCGGTGTGGACAAATTCATAGAAATTCTTGTCCTGCAAAAGGTGTCACGTGCCATAAGTGCAAAGGAAGAAACCATTATATGTCAATGTGTAATTCAAAAAGTGTAAAACAAGTCAGCGTGGATGAAAATGTGAGTACAAGTGATGAACTTTCTCGACAAGTCGAAAACTTATTTGTAGGTCATGTCTTAAGTAATAGTAATAATTCAAATAATGATTGGACAATAATAATTAATATGAATAATGTAAATGTAAAATGTGTATTAGATACGGGTAGTGATGCAAATATTATGTCTATAAATGTTTTCAATAGTCTTAACCTACAATATTTAACAAATTGTAATTACAAAGTAACGTCTTATAGTGGAAATAATGTCCCAGTCTTAGGTGTATGTAATATTAAATGTGTCTTACTTCATAATCATAATAAATTGTCTTGTGATATGAAGTATATTATAGTCAATATTAATTCTCCGACAATAATTGGTCGTGAAACATGCACAGCCCTAGGTCTTGTTAAACGTATCTATTCTATACAGTCAGATAGTAATAATTAAAAATCGTCTCCTTAAGCCGGCATAGTGGAGGTGACTGCTGCCTGCACAAGTCTCTTCGTAGTAGCAGTTGTTTCCATTCGTGGACCGCACTCTAGCTTTACATCAGACGGAGTGTTGTCACATGCCATGCCATGCCATTAATAATTAATAAAAAGTCAAAATTCTACTATGATAGAAAGTCGAAGTCCTTACCTGAGCTAAAAATAGGGCAAGAGGTAATGTATAAAAAGTCACCACAAAGTAATTGGTCTTTGGGTAAAGTCACAAAACAATGTAAAGAGCCGAGGTCATATTTGATTGAGTCGCCAGAAGGTCAAGTCTACAGGAGAAATCGTCAACACATAAATATATGTGCAAGTCCAGGTAAATATTTTAATCCTTATATTACCCCTACAGTGTCCTCCACCTCTGAGCTAACACCACCTCAAACAAACAGTCTACATGAGTCTAATATGTCTAATAATAATGATAGTCATAAATATTATACTAGGAGTGGTAGAGAAATCAAAATGCCATCAAAGTATGATGTTTATTGTAAATATTAAGTTTTCTTATTTGTCAATAAATACTTTAAATAATAATTACAGTTAATTTATGTTTAATGTCATAGTTTACTCATTATAGTAAATTGTCACATAGATTTTGTTAAATGTAATTGTAATTTATATGTCAATATATTAAGTTAGTCTAATATTTTAAGAAAAATTTATTATTTAAGTTGATGTTGAGTAGTCATAATTACAGGTCTGAAAAATATTATATAGAATATTTTTGTTTTCTTTATTGTCATGTCATATGTCTTAAGTTTCAATTTTTATATTGTTTAAATATTTTATTATTTTTATTTTTTTTAAAAAAAAGGAACATGTTATGAATGTCTATAGTCTATGGCTCAACATCTTTGCCTCGTCGACTGTAGTCTATGCCAGTCAATGAGACTTGTCAAAATCTTGTATTAGAGGTCGGTTGAGAAAACATCGAATAAACTAAAATCCGGAAGCATCTGTTTTATTTCAACACGAACCCACCAAAATAGGTACTATATCAGGACGGCAGACCAGGCTAATTCTTTTTTTATTGCCTATACTAACTTAATACTTGTATTAGAGAAGCCATGGTCTAGCGGTAAGACGCGTGAACTCACAATCGATGAGACCCGTGTTCAAACCTCGCTAATTCTGACCGGTACCAATGTAACTTTGTTATATGTACTTTGGTCGCTCAGTGCCTATAGGCACTATTAAAGAGTGGTAGGGTCACTGATGATAGTACCACCACTTTCAAATGTAACACCCGTGACCTTGTCGCGTTTCAGGAATAGTTTGAAAGTAGCCAGGTATAACGAGAAGAGTGTGCATTATCAATCTTAATGGTACATGTTCGTCTTCTCAAGCTGGCAGTGGAGGCGACTGCTGCCCGCACAGGTTTCTCTGTAGTAGCAGTTGTTTTCATTCATGGACCGCACTCTAGCTTTACATCAGGCGGAGTGTTGTCACATGCCGAGCGTGTGTTCACACCTACCGCTTAACCAGGACCGTTCTTAATTTTCTTCATGCACACTTTTTTGATTACAGCTACTACGGTCCAAGATTTAATTACGATAAATTCAATATGAACTAAAAGGACAAATTATGCTTAGCACTCTGATTAAAAGCGAAGTTAAACTTTCGGATAATTTTGAACATACAGAAGCTTCAAATTCTACACAACTTCCTTACTCGTGCCAAAAGTTTGACTAGCTAGTTCTGAAAGGGATTACTACTAAACTATATGGCTGTAATAATGACGGTTGTGGGCTGGGAAATGAGGGAGATAATAATAATAATAATAAAATACTTTATTGCACAATATAAAAATTGCAAAAGGCGAACTTGATGCCTTGAGGCTTTTTCTACCAGTTAACCTTTGGTGTGGTGGAAAAGTGTTTTCGGTGCAGAAACAAAAATATAAGAATAAATAAGTGAAAAATAAATAAATCTAAAATGATTAAATAAAAGCAGGGATGCTGATCAATTCTTCTTCTGCTGTCCCCTTTGTGACAATATGTTTAATTAAAGCGGCCGTGGTCTAGCAGTAAGACGCGTGAACTCACAATCGATGAGACCCGTGTTCAAACCTCGCTAATTCTGACCGGTACCAATGTAACTATGTTATAATGTGCTTTGGTCGTTCAGTGCCTATAGATACTATTAAAGAGTGGTAGGCAGACTGATAATGGTTATTAGCCCCGTCTGCCGTCCTGGGATAGTACCACCACTTTCGAATGTAACACCCGTAAAGTGTACTTGTCACGTTTCGGAAACCGTTTGGAAGTAGCCAGGTATAGCGGAGGCGACTGCTGCCTATAGAAATTTATCTAAAGTAGCAGTTGTTTCATGGACCGCACTCAAACTTCACAATTCACGTCATCGGAGCATGTCATATGCCAACAAGCTACAAAAAAATAAAAAAATCTTCTCCGCTCATGAAACGCATGGAGTGGTCACATGTTTATTCTTTCTCCTATAAAAAAAAGAAAACGTCTCCAATCATGTCGTGTTACTTTGTCAGAGTAAAATTATGCTCTCCTTTAATATCGATTATTTAATCAATAAAATGTTTAATTTAAAAATATATTTAGCCACAGCTGCGGCCAATACTGTTAGGGTTCTGAAATCTATGTAAATGCGCAATGCGTCATACGAAGTGCAGACTCATGAATAATGTAGACTACCCAGGGTTGCTTCCCGGATTGTGGTCAGATTCGCCCCAAATATTCGGTCCATGGGACGTATGAATCTTGTATGGTATTCTGATTTGTTTATCTGTGATATAATAATAATAATCTTACATCTTAAGTATTTAAAATTGTTAGGGACAGAGAAAAAAATAGGGCTGGAAACTCAATTTTAAGAGTGGTAGGCAACTGATGATCCAGTCTGCCGTCCTGGGGCAGTACCACCACTTTCGAATGTAACACCCGTGAAGTGACCTTGTCGCGTTTCGGGAGCAGTTTGAAAGTAGCCAGATAGAACGAGAGGAGTGTGCACTGTCAATCTGGATGGTGCATGCTCGTCTCTTCAAGCCGGCATAGTGGAGGTGACTGCTGCCTGTAGAGATTTCTCTGTAGTAGCAGTTGTTTCCATTCATGGACCGCACTCTAGCTTTACATCAGGCAGAGTGTTGTCACATGTCGAGCTACAATAAAAATAAAAAAAAATTTAAAAAAATTTGATAAAATAGATAGATAGATAAATAAAAAATTACAACCAAATCGGTAGGTTGAGAGCGTGGTTTATATTAATATATTTATTTTTGTCCGCCTTAATCGATTGTATCGTAATAACATTTTCCCTGATATTCAAAAACTCGTCCCATAGAGTCCCAATTTAAAACAAGGTTTAAGTGGAACTTGATGTCGTTACGTCCCTAACCAGCGTTTCTCTAACGACAAAATTATGACAAACAGCTTTTCGTTATGTTCTAGTAATGATAAATAACTTGTATTTGCGTTTTGTATAATTTTACATGTGTTATTGCAAATAATTACGGAGGGCCAAGTATGAGTTTACTTTTACGCTTTCACGGCGTTAAGTGACAGATCTCCTCTAAACAGACAAATTTATTTTGACCGCCGAGGAAAAGAAATTCAAATAAAACAATGCTATAGGTGAGATAGTAAATGCAAACTCATACTGAGACCTCTGTTGCCCGCTTCTTTGTATGCGTATAATTTGTTTTATAAGTTTAGGGTTATGGCACTTTTTTATGAATAAAATGGGTGCGTACGTAGTTTTTCCCACGGTTTCAAAAAAATAAAAGCGTAAAATTTTCCTCTTGATTTTTTCTAAAAAATTTTTTTATATGACGCGACATGTGACTTGAACTAGCCTGATGGTAAACGATACACGCAGCTACAGTCGCCGTCACTCTGCCGGCTTGAGAAGATATTTTTCCCCTTCGCTTGAAGGATCCAAGTTTGTGTGGCAAAATACGTGGGTATGCAAAACAATTTATGTATCAATTACACACAAAATTGATACGCTGTAACGAAAACTTTTCATTTATATTACAATTTCATACTTTTATGTTTAAATCTGTGTTTCTTCGAATATTATCTATAAGGTTCGTTCGCACCAGAAAGCTCGTTAAAGTTATGGTTCACATTTACTCCACACGATTTGCACCATCGCATCGGCGCGCCTGTCATTTTTGACGCTTACTTTAACGTTAACCGTAACCAGCTAATCTTGCCTGGTTAAAGTTAAAGTAATCGTCAAACCCATGTCACTAACGTCAAATGTATGAAAAGAGGCCAAATATGTTTTTATATTATTTTTCGAGATCAGCCACCCTTTTAACGATAACAATATGAATTTACACGATATTGTAACGCGTGTGGAGTAAATGTAAACGTTAAACTTATGTCGTTATGTCGCCCGTAAAAGTAATAGTTAAAGTAACTTTAACGGGCCTTCTGGTACAAACGGCCCTGAATATTTTGGAGTATTCATCAACGTGCGTGAGTGTTTTTTACTAAAGCAATTTCGGCTCGCTTGGAAGTCGACCTCAATAGTCAGTCAGTCCATAGTCAATGTCTTAATGATTATATAGATGTTTGTACTGATATGTCTGTTATCATCTTGCAGCGTCTATATTGTCTAAAGATTACACACGTACTTAATTTAAAGTATGTACTGCAGTCGTTGGCATACATCCAAAACCATAACTTGGAAGTAGAACGTTCAGGGAGGCAATTCTCGTGCACTCAATGTTAACTGCAATCGATATATTGCAATATGAGTGCTGATATTTTTAGAGGACAATTTTCTTTGTATGGGAAATAAGACCGCTATACCTAAATTGTAACTTTTATTAATGAAATATATGTCGATTTATTCCTCATAATATCTACATTATATTGGTAATATTAGTTTTATTGTGTGTCACAGGAATAATGAGAAATAGACCAATAATTATCGTAATAACCTAAATGAATTCATAATTTTAGTTAGTTTTTTTTATTGTAGCTCGGCATATGAAAACACTCCGCCTGATGTAAAGCTAGAGTACGGTCCATGAACGGAAACAACTGCTACTATAGAGACATCTCTACGGACTGCAGTCGCCTCCACTATGCTGGCCTGAGGAGACGACTGTACATTGACAGTGCACACTCCTCTCGCTATATCTGGCTACTTTCAAACTGCTCCCGAAACGCCACATGGGTAAATAACCATCATCAGTCTGCCTACCACTCTTTAATAGTGCCTATAGGCAATGTAACTACCACATTTGTGCCGGTCAGAATTAGCGAGGTTTGAACACGGGTCTCATCGATCGTGAGTTCACTCGTCTTACAGCTAGACCACGGCCGCTCAAAGTTTTTTTGTATAAGCTATCATTCATTTACTATAATTTTGTTATTATTTTTATATGTAATATGATCAATAGACGTTAGGGGGTTACAAACAAGGAATCTTCTTTTACACTGAAAAATATAAATTATTTTATTTTTTAGAGACTGTGGAGCGAATTTCATACGACTCTTTTTTATAATGGACAACGCGTGTGAATAGAGACAACTGCTACCACAGAAAAATGTATGCAGGCACTAATTGCCTCCGCTATTCTGGCTTGAGGGGATATACAAAAAATAGGGCGTAAATATTTGCTTTTCTTTTTCCAAGAATCCTTTGTTTCAAGAATTGTTTCCAATCAACTCTTCACTTCGTTCAAAACAGTATCAAAGTAACAGTTAACAGTGTTTATGGAATCACCGATGTAACGCGTCTAATTTTAGAAGTCACTCGAGTTAAAGAGATTTAGAATGATTCGGCGAATATCTTCCGTTTAAGATTTCCTAATTAATAAAGTTATTATAATCTTTAAATATAATTATTAATAATATAATACCTAATGATGAAAAGCTAAAGTTTTCAAATATTATACTTTTTATACTCAACAGAAACTATACGTACGTTGCCTTTTTTTTATATTTTGCCTTACAAATACTAAATTTTATTACGAAATAATACACTTTGTTTGATATGATAAAATAGTTTTAAAGTAGCCAGGTATAACGAGAGGAGTGTGCACTGTCAATCTAGATGGTACATGCTCGTCTCCTCAAGCCGGCATAGTGGAGGCGACTGCTGCCCGTAGAGTATTCTCAGTAGTAGCATTTGTTTCCGTTCATGGACCGCACTCTAGCTTTACATCAGGCGGAGTGTTGTCACATGCCGAGCTACAATTAAAAAAAAACTCTAGCCAAAGGCAAGGTGTGATTTTTTTCAGTTAAATTTTCTTTAAAATTCGTGATACACGAGTTCTGGGTTATTATTAATATTTTTATCCGTTGTTATCTAAAGTTAACTTTAAAAGTTTCATTTATACTAATTAAATTAAGTCTTTAGCTTCACAACAGTTTTAAGATGAAAACAGAAATTTCTATATTTGGAAGCGAGCCAGACCGTATCTCCTACGGATAAGCCACACTCGCCTTTTATTTTGATTTATTTCAAAGTTCATTTTACATAATTATGTGTACTCTTTTTATTATAACATTAATATTCATCTATTTTTTATGGCCGTAGAAAACACATCCTATTTTATATAATAGTAGCTCGGCATAACATAACATTCCGCACCATGAACCACAGAGAAACGCGATTTCACGGGTTACATTTGTCGTGATACTACTCCAGAACGGCAGACTGGAACAACATCATCATCTATGATCATCAGTCTGTTTATAAGGTTTGGAGGATCCAAAGCGTCTAACCAGTAATTTAGTACGTCATTTTTATGTAACTAATTGTATGGGAAAAGGTGGCTTCTCGGTGGATAGTGACCTTTTAAATTATTGAACCTTATCACGTTAAATTGTTCTTAGAATATTAAAGGATTGCAGGGTTTTTTAGTTAACGTTTTAGATATATATATTAGTGGGTCGCGACACTAAAAAGGTTGAAAAACGATGGTGTTATAAAATATTAGAATTCCTGTCTACCCATTTCGGTTTTTCAGGCGTGAATAAGTGCATAAATACGAAATAAATGTAAATTTAAAAAGCCGGCGAACATAGCTATGTCACGTACGTTTACTAGTGATACCGTATTCTGGAAGTTAGCCAGGACAATTCTACAATAACTTTTGTAGACAATAAAACCCTTGTTAAAAACAGAAACTTTTCGCCGGCTTTAAAACATGACTAGTACATGATAACCAAAGTTTTTAGTCACTTTTAGAAACAACACTATTTAACATAAAAACATAATGATATTAATAAAAAAAAAAAGTTAATTATAATTAATATGTCTTCTTTCGAAGCCATCGAAATTAAACTTAGTGATGGAAGCAGATTATTTATTTTTTGTAGCTCTGCATTTGACAACACTCCACCAGATGTAAAACTAGAGTGCGGCCCATGAACGGAAACAACGTTACCACAAAGAACTGTTTGCAAACAGCTGTCGCCAAGGAGACAAATGTGCACCATTCAGGTTAACGAGACGCTCCGGCAGACTGGATATAATATAACCAGCATCAATGTCACTAACTCACTTAAATACATTAAGCGTATATCCCTTCATCAGAGCATACATCTTCTCAGTGTAGCCAAAAATGTATAAATAAATACTAATTATTTTTTGAAAACTTGTACTTCCATTCTATAAGACCTCAAAGAGAAGTCCTCAAAGAAAATAAAAGCGCCGTATCTGAGTTTTCAGCGAAAAAGTTGAATCTTTTTCGTTCCCGTTATGAGAGTTCAAAACGACTTTTGAGAATATTATAAACAAGACTTATCTCGTAGTTTTAAAGTTTATATATTTGACAAAAAAAAACTTAAATAAATAAAGGAGAATGCTCATTTTTGGACCCACTTGATACCTAATAGTATGTTAATAAAACAATATTCTAAAATAATATCTTATTTTTTATTAATTCATTGTAATTATATCAACACATTTACCTATCAATAGACGATGTTTAATTATATAAAAAACAGATATCTTTAATTAATAAAGCATTTAATATAATAATAACCTCAAATATTGCATCATAAAACATTTAATTACTCAATAACCCGGGTGAAAAAATTGAAACTGATCGGTAATAAGGAAGTAGATTTATTTTTCTACAAAATTAACTAAAAAAAACATCGACAAACTCGAGAAAAAAAATTGTGGGCCCATTTTTCTTAGGCGAATGGGCATTCTCCTTTGTACAGGCAGCAGTCGCCTTTGATACGTTAGAAAACGAATGTACACACTCGTTATACCTGGCAACTCTAAATAAGCTAACAATAGATTAGTTTAAAGATTTAAACTCTTGGAAGCAAGCGCTATGACACATCGTTTGCTTTCAAAGTCGTGACGGGGTGGGATAATTTTACCAAAGTCGCCTGTCTGGCGCCTGTTAGTATGTGGGAGGACAAGTACTAAGTGCAATAAGAAGAGGGGATAGCTTAAAGGTGTGTCGGCAGACTAGTAACCCATCTCGAGATAGTTTTTTTTAGTTTAGTGTGTAAAATGACTGCATTTTGGGATAACGAGAGGAGTGTGCACTGTCAATGTAGATCGTACATGCTCGTCTCCTCAAGCCGGCATAGCTGGCCGTAGAGGTTTCTCTGTAGTAGCAGTTTGCGTTCATGAATTGCATTCTAGCTTTACATCAGGCGGAGTGATATACCGAGCTACAATTAAAAAAAAAAGATTAGTTTCGTAGTAAATCTCATTGTACTCTTCTTCGTCTATCCACTTGAGAATTGGTACGTATTCTGTTCTGAATTCTCAATAAGTCTAGATTTAAAAGAAATTCCCATAAGATTCGAGATAAAATATTAAACTATATCTATACATAACTATTCTAGAATAGAACGTAGCTCTCCACAAAAGCCTGATTCATTTTAAGCCTTATTTCTTTTTGCTTGCCCAGTCTGCAAATGTCGATAGGTTTGCGGTATTTCTCTTCGTTCTTCTTTTGCATTTCCATTACAATGTGTTCTCCCAGTCCTTTCACCTTGGATCCTTCAAGCGGAGTGTGAAAAACACCTTCTCAGGCCGGCATAGTAGTGGCGACTGGAGCCATCGTGTTAGCGGTTCTCCAGTCGTCAGTGCTTATGGACCTCCGCTGTGCTTACCAACAGGCCAGTCAATGTCATATCGTGTCAAAATAAAAAATAATAAACAAAAAAAATTCAAGTAATGAGAAAAGTGTGCCCTGTCTATATAGGTGCACTTTTGTCTCTCAAAGCCGGCATAGGTGGTAGCACTTGTCTCTGTAGTCACTTATCGAGCTAAAATTTGCATTTTAATTCTAACTAAAGTGACATAATGTGGGATAATGGGGCCTATAATAGTGGTATCTTCTTTTATGTTACTTGAACTAATATCGATCTTAATATGATTACAGTTATTATAAAATTTGTCGTTTTTTGTGTATTTATTTTTAATGTTATTAAGTGTAAGTATTTTTTATATGTATACATACGAGATAGCTATCTAATTTTTATCCTAACCAAATATATTTATTTGTAACCACAAGTATTTCCTAGACATCGACCAGTATCAAGTTATAAACATGTCTTTCATCAAAGTAATGGTATACAAATATTTATACATATCGCTAAACCGACAAACCCATTTCTGCCCACGTACGCCCTATTACCTAAACGATAATGTTGATAATCCATTGAAAACTTAATTGATACAGTGAACGTTATATTCCACTTCCGAACGAAGCGACAAGAATTACAATTAAAAGGATTTATTCGTTTAGGAATTATATTTTATGGTGCATATTGTCGCTGACATCGGAAGTGTGACCTAATAAAGGCTAGTGCAGGAGGGCGTAAACGTTTGTCTGAGTCAGTCCAGTGATGCATAGGGACTTAAAACGCACCCTTTTCTCGCCCTAGTGTAATGTTGACTCATTGATCGATATTTGTAGCCAAATATGTGTTTTTGTATTTGGGAACATTATTTTTTAGCGTTAATGCGTTAATGTTTATAGAACAAACATGTACTAAAGCTGCTAAGAATCTAATAGCCTACCTATGCTAAAAATATTCTTATTCTTTTTAGGTTACAAAAAGAAATTATAATTTACAAAATCCTTTATTTATTTTTAAAAATACATCGTCTCAGAATATTCGAAACTTTATCCGTATAAAGGAAAACTTTTTCTGGAACAAATCCAAGTTTTAAAAATTGATAGAAAACAATGTGCACTTTCACGAAAGAATTTCCTCTAAAATGGTGACTCATAATTTTTATACTATTTAGGCATTCATTTGATTTAGGCGTGGGTCATATGACCGCCTTCCGTCTTATGTTAAGCTAGACTGCGATCTATGAACGGAGGCGATTGCTGTCAGAAAAGAAGATCCGCAGACAGTAGTCTGTGTGCAAAACTAAATCCGAAACTGTAAGAGATAGCGAAAAATACTCAAAGGCCGATTTTAATATAGTGTATTATAGTATACCTATGTTTCTATATACATATTTTGCAATAGATATCACACTGCAAAATAGGAGTAAAATAAAGAAAATGTTTTGCCAAAAATTTTCAAGGCAACGTTGCTCCTCACAAATAGGGTGTTTTAGTTAAAAAATCTGGACCTTATCCAAGATGTTTGATCTTGGAATAAGGGTGAAAATATTTTGGCAACTAGTTTCAAGGTTTTTGTTTTAAATTCTATCGTGAATTATTCACTTATTTGTGGAAACCTGGCATGGAAATAACCGCTTCTACGGAGAAATGTTTGTAGGCAGCAGTTGCCTTCGCTATGCTGGCTTAAGCAAACAAATAGCGTTCCCGGCCTACTTTCAAACCGATCGTAGTAACTAACGTTTTTGAGTGTATTAAATTAATATCGATATTTTATATAAAATTGAAATGACATCCCTAATTTTCAGTATCTTACGCTTCACTGAAACTTAATGTAAATAGCGTAGCGCACCGTAAGAGCGTTTAATCGTAAATTAAATTTACATAACAACGCTTTAACGTTCATTTTAATATTTAGGAACGCGACTACTTGAATGAAAAACACATGAATTTGATTATCAAGATCTGTAACCTATAGTTCTTTAATCAGGGTTTGTATTAAAAACATTATCGCATCAATTTTATCTTAATACCATAACGTATAACACTTGTGAATAGACTCAGACGCGTTTCGGCATCATCTTGGAAGTAGAGCCGGCTATGACACGAAGATCTTGGAGCAGTCGTCGCTCATTGTCCACGAGCTTAACATCAGACGGGATATGGTCAAATTACGAGCTTCTACGTGCTACAGACAGCAGTCGCTTTCCCTGTGCCGGCATGAAATTGACAGGGCACACTCCTCTTAACCTACAAACATTATAAGAAATCGATGGCTATACCCTTTGCGTATACTAAATTAATTCTATACAAGTAGTGTTTCTATTAAAATATGTAAATATTGATCCTTTTGCGAGCACGTCCTGTAGGATGTGCCGCTCAGTTCAGTTGTGTGCCGCATCGGGTAAGCACGTCGCGTCCATGAACCCTCGGGGACACGGACCAATTTTCTAAAAATAACTCATTCTATAACCGTTCGACTGATTTTGTTTTATTTTTATATGAATGAGTGTTTATTTGGTTCTTTAGTTTTCTAATATTTCTTGTTCGAATAAAAGTGGTTTTTATAATTAAGTTCTGTGGTTATTTTACTATAATAAAGTGTTAAGTGTTTCTTATTATTATAAACTCTATTTAAAGTTTAACTTAATTTGTGTAAATTAAATGAACTTAAAAATGGCAGTGAACATTTCATATGGTAAATATTTGATTTTTAATTAATTTATTTATTAACAGTTACAGTATAATTGATTTGACTTTGACGATTATGTGGTGGGTTTTTTTTAAATATACTCGTAAATGAGTAATATTAAATTGCTGATCGCTATTTCAAATAAAATAAACGATTTTATGCGGATTAAGTTCCATTGCGTTTTTTTATTTTAATCCGACAAAATGTCGCCGCGACCACGATGGTTGCAAAGCTTTCGTCGTCTTGATATGATGAGTTCATCATTCCCGTTTCTATTTCATCCTTAAGGAATAAAAAAAATAATTTAAAAAAAAAATTTTAATGCCAAAAATTTCAATCGTTTCATCAAATATCAAATAATAATAAAACAAATAATCAAATAAACATTATTTTTTATACAGATTAGAAGATCACGTTTCAGTTCCGCCTATTAGTAATTTTTTTTTAATGCCTGTACTAAGCTAGCACTTGTGTCATAACCACTATATGACCAAACCTACCTATTGGTACCAGGCAGAAATTAACGAGGTTTGAACACGGGTCTCATAGATTGTAAGATCCGTCCTCTTCCACTAGACTATACGGTCGCTCTTGATAATTGTTATAATCTTGATAAATGAGTGCCCCGTATCTATACTTTACACTAATGCACTTTACTCATTGTCCCTTCGATAGGGTCCTTATAAACTATTATAGATAGGTAATGTTTTACAAAAGAAAATCTTAGTCACGCTTCCTTTTAAGATGATGATATTATAGAGCATGTAGCAAAGCTGGAGCTGCAGCTAGGGTTGCCAACTGTACTAAAAACCCCTGATCAAAAATATATGGTACCAAAAATACTATATTTCAGTTTATGAGTGAGAGCTGGTAGATGTAGAATCACATTATGACAATTTAAGAGACCAAGTAGGCATACTTATTTGAAATACCTTTTTTTTTTTTTTTTGACACGACATGTGACCTCGACTGGCCTGATGGTAAGCGCAGCGGAGGTCCATGAGCACTGACGACTGGAGGACCGCTAACACCGTGGCTCCAGTTTTCCTAAATTAAACTTTTATCAAAATTAAATTTTACCAAATTAAATTTCATTCTCTCCATAAAATAATATAAATTTTTAAGTATACTTTTTTTAAATGTACATAAATGATATCCGGAAAATGTTTACAACCCTAGCTGCAGCGCTTTAGAAAATAATGGCCTAAGCTCACAGAAGCATGATACACGCCCTTTTTTTTTTGATGTAGATAGTAGAATATTTCCATACTAGTAAATTCGAGTAATAACTCGATACTTTTGTTTCTAGACCAATCGAATCCATCTTCGATCAATATTTTGTTATTATATGAGTAAAGATGTTATTTTATAATGTTGAAGGAACGTATAAAAAATCTTTTAGGCGCTGACGGTTGTATTTTACCGGCCAGTTCTTTTCAATCGTTTCTATATTTGATCAAATATAGTAGGTACACGAGTTTTGAGCGGCCGTGGTCTAGCGGTAAGACGCGTGAACTCACGATCGATGAGACCCTGTTCGAACCTCGCTAATTCTGACGGGCACCAATGTAACTTTGTTATACGTACTTTGGTCGCTCAGTGCTTACAGGCACTATTAAAGAGTGGTAGGCAGACTGATGATGGTTATTTGTCCATTCTGCCGTCCTCAGGTAGTACCACCACTTTCGAATGTAACACCCGTGAAGCGACCTTGTCGCGTTTCGGGCATAGTTTGAAAGTAGCCAGGTATAACGAGAAGAGTGTGTACTGACATTCTAGATGTTACATGCTCGTCTCCTCAAGCCGGCATAGTGGAAGCGACTGCTGCCCGCACAGGTTTCTCTGTAATAGCAGTTGTTTCCATTCATGGACCGCACTCTAGCTTTGCATCAGGCGGAGTGTTGTCACATGCCGAGCTACAATAAAAAAAATTGTAAGCATACCTACATGTAATATTGTCATATAATTATGTAGATAGATATTGAATAAATCCATATTCATGTAAATTTCAAACACTCGAGATCCTTCTCTTCAAACTTCTCGAAAATTCCTTCTTACATTGGTATTCTCGTTTCCATAAGTTTAAAAGCTTTTCCGAACGACGCGACGCTTCATGTGACAGTCGCGTAATCGATTCTAGAACCACATAGAAGATTGTTTTTGTTTAAATACCTTTTTTTTATTTACTACTTATCTACTCGCATATGAAGTGTTTAATTTGAGTATGGTGCAAGGACAACTGCTGTATGCCGGCTTGATGATACGAGGTTGCACCGTTGTAGTTGACAAGGCACAGGACACCGTTGCTCGACTCAACACTGTTAAATTAATCTCGAATCGCGACAGACTTAAAAGTGGTAGTACTGCCTCCTGGATTAATATTGGATCTTTTGGTCTGCCTACCACTCTTTAAGTTTTACAGACATGGCTAACCTTCCCCACTTCTCCACTATATTCAAGACTATATTATAGAGAAGGTAAGACGCGTAAACTCACGATCGATGAGACCCGTGTTCGACCCTCGCTAAAGACCGGTAACTTTGTTATATGTACTTTGGTCGCTCAATGCCTATAGGCACTATTAATGTGTGGTAGGCAGACTGATGATGGTTATTAGCCCAGTCTGCCGTCCTGAAGTAGTACCACCACTTTCGAATGTAACACTCGTGAAGTGACCATGTCGCGTTTCGGGAATAGTTTGAAAGTAGCCAGGTATAACAAGAGGAGTGTGCACTGTCAATCTAGATGGTACATGCTCGTCTCCTCAAGCCGGTATAGGAGGCGGGCAAGGTTTCTCTGTAATAGCAGTTGTATGACAATGTTTAAAGGAAAATAAATGTTTAAGAGTCGTAGTTTAGTTCGCGCTTCGATGCTGAAGTTTTTAGTTAAGTCTTATTAGCAAGATCCTTTTACAAATGAAATTAATTATATAGTTACATGGTGAGGGAAACAATCTATTCGCCACAACTTAATTAGACAGCGACTGTGACTTTAATTAACAAAGTTTCTCGCGTTACGTACTTACCCACACGTTCGTTTTACTTGACACTAACCAATTTATATTTTGTTAATACATAGCCTGTTTCTTGTCTAATGTCTACGAGTATTTTTTTTTAATTGTAGCTCGGCATTTCACATAACAACACCGCCTGCACCGGCAGCACTATGCCGCCTTGAGGAGACGAATGTGCACCGTCCAGGCAGACAGTGCACATTCCTCTTATAGATTATACCTGGCTACTTGTTCTCGAAACGTGACAGGGTGTTACATTCGAAAGTGGTAGTACCCCAGGATGGCAGATTGGGCTAATAACCACCCCTAAGTTAGGCTTGGTTGTTTGTAAATTACTGAACCAATTTTAATGAAGGGTCTAACAATAAATAGCTTGGTCTGCTTAGATCTAAGTTAATGTAGGTGTTGGGCAGTGATGATCAGTCCAAGCAAGTCAACGTAGGACGTAATAATGAACAAGACACTCCTGGTTGTGTAGTTTATTTATTTAAGAATTAACTGAAACCTGACGCCGCAAGAAACCCTTACAAACACCTGTGTATCTTTGAAGATTTGAATCTAAGAATAAATTAAAATTACTAAATAAAAAAAAAAAGAAATATCTTTGCTTTTATGTATACTCGTATAATGAACTAAAAAACTTAACTGTGACTAACATTTAATATAAATTAAACTCACTAATTACACGCAGTTAAACATGTACAAGAGCATCGCCAAGGGGGGCAGGGAGGGGCAGCTTTCTAAAAAAGTTGTTAAATGTAAATTTATTTATTATTTACAGTCAGGAGCTCGTGTAGCTTTACACGTTAGACTCTGTACCGTTGTTATTACAATCGCCGTAGATGTGAGGCTCGTACTACAAGTGAAAAGCTTCATGTACTTTACCTACAATTCATACTTTTCTCATCCCCCCCCTGAGGCCATCTGCTGGCGACGCTCTTGTACATGTATTATAGAGAATGGTGCATGCATACAAATGTAAAAAAAAATATTAAATACTCCAATAGTTATGTTGCTTTAATTAGTGACCTTTGTAGGCCACTGTGCGTCGCGATTGCATTGCGTCGTTGGTTTCAGCAATAAATTCTGACAATTCAGACGCATGGAAACCAATCATCTGTTCCAAGTTGCATACACACTTGTACACAAATTTCTTGCCGCTCACTTTGGCAATGATATTTCCATCATAATAGTATCGGAGAGCACGGGCCAGTTTATCATAATTCATTGCCGGTTTGTTCTTCCTGATACCCCACAAGTGAGCCACCTTTTGGGGCTCCAGGAATTTGAATTCACCTTGAGTACCATACCAACATATAATTTTACTGTAGTATGCGTTAGTGAGCAGATCAAGCAAAAATTGCCACAATTTAATATGGGTATTTGTTTGTCTAAAGGTGGACATGTTAAAAATCTCCTCATCCGACAATGTAGCATCTAGATGATGTTGTTTCTTTCTAATAATGCAGCTCGGCCGCACTGCGGTGTCAGGTGACTGCGGGAAATACTCTTCTGATTGAACAGCCACTATATTGCAGCTTCTAAGCAATTCGAAATGCGTCCAAAATATGTCTCCCGGATCATTTGGTACCTTCTCTTTGAACTCCGAGTGTACAAGATTCATTAAGACTTGACCAGTGATGTTCCAATCTGATAATCGTATACCATGCAACTTAAATTGACGGACCGCCCATTGGACCCACAGACGCACATGCTGCACTGACCATAGAGAGAGATCATTAGAAATATGCCACCTCTTCTGATCTTTCTTAAATTGTTCGTCGACAATCCATTTACGTGAAGCGGCGTTCAATACTCTATTCTTTCTATTCTGCGTGAGATCAGGATTCACACACGGCATCACACCATCATCAATTTCAGGATCAAGTTCAACACCTGATATTGGTGATTGTTCTGAAAGATGCACCAATTTTTCGTCTGGCTTAAGTACATCCATAATATTGATTTTCTTTTGAGATGACTTCACTTGGATATTCACTTGAACCACACCCTCTCGACACACGCATTGATCTACGAGAGTCTCGTGGCATTTCAACATCTTAACACCTTGCAACCAAAATGTATATCCGGTCAAGTCAGCACACATGCGTTGTTCGAGCATGCTTCTGAATTTGGAAAGACGTGTGCGAATATTCATAATGTGAATTATCACCTCTGTATCACCTTTTACAGTCTCATCATTATCTTCACTTTCACAGAAAACAGGCAACGGGGCAGGAATAACATCACTTAGTTCATGACCCGATCCGAAATTTGGAGTTTTCAAGGAATCTTCCTCTGATAAAATAACATTATTAACAGGGCTATAGTTGTCTGTAATCTCAGACTTTAGATCTTGTCTCAAAATGTAGTCGCTCAACTCGGTGGACTCCATGACATCCGATTTCTCGGACAACATCCACTTGGAATAATTCTGTAACTAATTTCGAAAAACTACCGCCACATAAAACAAACAACCGGCAAAACAAACTCTAGACCACAGACAATATAAAATCCTGAGCTTTTTTTTGTTTTGTTATTCCACTCCGGGAAGGTAAAGGTGATATAGTTCATACAGCCATCTCTCGGCCGATACGACTAGTATAATAGTGTTGTGTTGTATGTATTATCAGAATAAAATGCGTTTTAAGGCATACCTAAATATTTAAGACACTTAAGTACTTAAGTAGATACTAAAGCCAGCTTTGCGGGAATAAGTCAAATGAAGCAAGTCAGCGAATGGAGCGTGTTAGACAAAACCGCAAAAGAGGTATATTATCATGTTATGGCTTATGGTATATCTACATAGGCATATATGATATTGTAATATTGCTGGCTCGATTTAACGTGCGGTGACACATTTGGTTCGGTAATATTGCTTTACAATTTCACGTTTACTTACATTTTGTATCTATATTTAAGTGTTCTGCACAGTTTAATATGTTATTATTATTTATTATGTAAATCATAAACTCGCATATACATAAACGATCCTTATATCAATTTAAAAATACATATTTCGGGTCTGGGTGTTTATGTGGTTCTCGTTCTATAATACACAAAATATAGTACAGGGTTTATTAGTTTAGGTTCAGGACCTATTTTATTTATTTTTATTATTCTCCCTTTTTTTAAAATTTATTTTATACGTGTGACTGAAATAAGATATGTAAAAAGCGTTGATGATTGGTAGTCTGGTTATTATAAAAAGCTTTTTATGTTGTAGAAAGAAGATTTATTTCTTTAGACTACTATAATAAAGATTTATTTGTTAGATAGCGCGACGGATGTTCAGCGATCAACATTTTATGGTCACGCATTAATGATTTGAGGCGGAAACGGAAGGTGCGGTAGAGCGCGCCCAGAATAAACTAATTTTCAAACATATTATAGTAATGTTTTTTAGGCTATTTACTCTGTTTAGACTTAAGAATTTTAACTTTGAGATAGTAGTGACTGACGCTGTGCTTTGGGTCCTACACCATCTAACAAGAAGTAATACCGCATCTCTGCAGTAGCTTGTCTAACTGTTCAATCATGTCGAAACTCATTCGACTCTCACTAATGGCTTTAGCCTGCTTGCACACATCTCCTCAGAACAAAAGCTACAATATGTACCCATTCTATTAAATAAATTAAAAACAAATCTAATTCGATAATAACAATCATAAAAAATAAGACACCGACCTCTTTGTTCGATGCCTATCAATTCTTTTATCGAGAGCTATTAGATTTCTTATCTATACAATTTCTGAACCTACCTTAATTATATTTTAAAGTAAAGTTTCATAAAAATTCAAAGTGATTTCTTTTATTCTAGGTCCGCGCCATGGAGCAGCGGCTATGCGATTGGCCTCAGAGCGCTGACGGAGCGCCGCGTGCCATATCGCGCCTCGAGGGTCAAATCGAGGAACAAGTTAGTATTTTATACGCTGATACTTTTTATTATACGCTTTAGTATCGTTAAGTTTATCTAAAATAATCGTTATGGTAAAATAGATCTTTTCTCAAATTTCTCAGGTTTGGATAGTTACATAAAATTCTTATTAGGATTTAGATATATTTATTACTTATTACACAGTTAATTGTGAGTATTATTATGTGAAAATAATATTATTTTTAGGGTGGTTTGCACCAGAGAAGGCCGGTTAAAGTAACTTTGACTGTTACTTTAACTTTAACTTAGCGAACTTTAGCGTTGCACCATCGTGTAAATTAATTCGTTATAGTTAAAAGGGTTGCTGGTGTATTGAGGAGTTAGATAAATAATACAAGATTTAAATGAATTCTCTCAATACAAACAAGAGCGGCTTTTCAAAGATTTGACGTTAGCGACATTGAATTATCTATTACTTTAACTTTGACCGGCCGAAATTCGCCAGTAACGGTTAAGGTTAAAGTAATCGTCTAATGTGATAGATTTTTTTTGAAGCAAACCAATTTTAACTTTCACTATTACTTTAACGTGACAGTAATAGTTAAGTCATATGGTGCAAATGGACATTAATCACAGTAATGTTGGATTACGATTATAAATTATTCTAGACCAAATGTCACATATCTGTGTCTGTGCACATCACTAAATGTCATAAGCTCGTAGGTTTGTTTATCTTGTTTTGAGTGTATTAAATAAGTTTTCGAAATGTATATTTCTAACTTAAATTATGAGTTATATTCATGTAACAAAATGTTTAATACGCAATGCATTTATTAAGTGTAATAAACCATGAATATTTAATAGTTTTCTCTGATAATTTTACGTTGTAAAATATGCAGGTACATTCTGATTGATTGTTATAATTTTATTTCCATATTTATATTAAGTATAATTTGAAATATATTAATTTATACAGAAGCAGTTAAGACTCCAGGACGCGAAGCAAGTCGAAGCTAAAGCAGCTCGAATTAAAGAGTGGGTTACAAATAAATTAAAAGAATTAGAACAACAAAATCAACTACTTAGGGAACAAAACGATCGTTGTAATCAACAACTAGAATTATTAAGAAATCATATAGCTACACAGGGAAGCAGAAATTGTGCTGTAAGTAGTTTTTTTAAATATGCCAATACTAACAATGTTTATAGGTCGCGTCAAACTTTTTGGCGTCTCGGAAGTTAGCTGCGGGCGCTATTTCGCGCAGGTACGGCCAACTTCACAATAATAAAATTAAGAGGTAATTTTGAATATGAATAGAACATATAAAAATAACTTGCGGGTTGGTAGTTCGGGAGTGTGCTCTTCCCTCTCACATTCATTGTGTCTCATTGATACCTGTATATGTGTACTGCGCAGGGACCTGTGCCTAGCTTCAGAGACGCCATAAAGTTTGATTCGTACTATACTAATGCTTAGATTAATAATAAAATGAAGCCTTTATCTTTATACTAGAAGAACAGTTTTTTTTTCTTTAACACAAAAATAAAAGTCCAAAGTAATTAGCATTATCATAACCAATGTAATTCGCTTAACAAACCTCAATTTAACCTCACAGTTTCTCCCATCCCGAGCAAGTCTTTCTTTAGAAGTAAGAGAGGACGGCTCCACCAGAGCATCATCAAGCCTTTTGGCTGCTAACAGACGGAGATCAGAAAGTCTTGAAGGCCCACAGGTATCCGCCTGTAGTTCTGTGGCCGCACATGCTAAATAAGGCATCCGAACACATGCTTTTAAGTGTATTATTGGGAAAACATATGGCATACCATATCCAATGCATATTTCATTTACTATCGTCAAATTGCTTATTATTGTTGTTAATGTAGGCCTGCTGTCCATGAAGCCAATTTGTTGTACAAAATGAATATAAGATGCCACCATGGCTTAGCAAAGGCTGGAATAGATTTCTTATTTTTTATTGTTATTATTTTTTAACACCCTGCCTGATGTCAAGCTAGAGTGTGATGCATGAATGGAAACAACTGCTACTACAGGTAAATGTCTACAGAAGGCAGTCACCACCACTATGCCGACTCCTTTCGTTACACCTGGCTATTTCCAAACTGATTCTGAAACAGGAAAAGTTCACTTTACAGGTGGTACTATCCCACGATGGCAGACTGGTCTAATAACCATCATCAGGCAGAGTATTATAACCTAAGATTGCAAGTCCTTATTTTTCTGCTACAACTGCTTTTCATCATCTTATGTATTTATTACAATTAAGCATTTTAGCTAATTAACTAAAATTAACGTTTCCAGTTACCAGTAAACTCAAATGAACCCCACTACAGTACTCCAGTAAGACACAGAAGAAACCTTTCTATTGGCACAACAAATCTTGCTAATAACGTCAATTCTAGTAACCCTCCGAGTAATTTAAACACTATGAATCGAACTATGGATGAGAGAACAACTGCAAGCCTACTTGAAGATGATTTAGCTGTAAGTTTTTTTTATTGTAGCTCTGAATATGACAACATAAACTGAATATGAACAGAAATAACTGCTACTACAGATTAATTTCTATAGGCAGCAGAGTCGCCTTCTCTATGCTGGCCTGAGGAGATGAATGTGCACATTCCTCTCTTTATACCTAAATACTTCCAAACTGTTCCTGAAACATGGCAGACTGTGCTGATAACCATCATCAGTCTGCCTACCACTCTGTAATAGTGCCCATGGGCACTGAGCATACAAAGTACATATAACATAGTTGCATTGGTAACTATCAGAATTTAGTGAGGTTCGAGCATTCATTGATGACATTGATTCACGTGTCTTACTCTAGCAGTAAGACGGCCACTAGAAGTGTTTCCACATTATTATTTAAGTGTGACCGTGATCAAGCAATAGAATGCGCGAATTTACGCACCACTATGCTTGCTTAATTTCTTATTATGGGCTTAAGAAAGTTATTGATTGAAGTTTGTTTTTAGGCTGCTGTAGAAAATTTAGTTGTGTTGCCACCGACAACTCCAAATACATCCACTGATGGAGACACCACACATGATTATGCAGAAATATATACACCAAGCAGAGGTATGGTTAAAAGAGAATATAGATATTTGATTAGATCAAAGCCTAGTTATTTATGGTCTAACATAAAATAATAATTTCAGAACGTACTCCAGCATGGCAACCTCCGATAAATGTGAATGTGTGCATTGAAGGCAGTCGTGGCGGTTCCAGTACAGCTGACAGCGATATATCTGAACATCCAAGACCACCGACTCCGCCATTACATAGGTTTCCTTCATGGGAAGCCAAAATATATCAGGTAATATTAAAACTATATTGTTCAAAATAGTTTACAAGAAAATGGTGTCTACAGTAAAACAAAGAACATAACAATGTGATTATAGTTTTTTTTTTCCTGTGGTGGTGGAGTGGCTAGCACGCCACACACTTAAGCGGCAGGTCCTAGAGCGGGAAGCGACTGCTGCCTGTAGACTTTAGCTTAACATCAAGCGGATCGTTGTCACATGCCGAACTACAATTACAAAAATAATAATAAGAAAGTTGTAGTGTGACAAGCTTTTCTAACCTGTTGAAAGTGTTTGTTCGCCGCAACTGTCATCAAATCTTTATTACCCAATTAAATTGTGTGTGTAATTTTATCTAAATAAGGAACGAATGCGCAACGCCAAGACAAACAGCCTAAACAAAATTTCGTTAGTTCCATTTTTTGCCACCGGATTAGATAAGTTTGTGTAATTGTAATGACATAATCTGTCAAAATTTTTATACTTTATTTACTTCCGATATTTGCAAGCTATAAGATACAATATTAGTATTTACATTAAGATGTAGCATGTAAGTATATTATAAAAGGTATGTACTATCAATCTAGATAGTGCATACTCGACTCCTCAGGCCGGCATAGCGGAGGCGACTGTAGTAGTAGTGGTTTTGTTCATAGACCGCACACTAGCTTCACATGAGCCGGAGTGTAGTCATATGTCTAGCTACAATAAAAAATAAATGTAATATTTACATTTATTTACACATTATTTCAAGTGACATAATTACAATTTCAGGTGGCAGATGATGGTCTTCAGCAGTCAGTGGAGGAAGAGCTAAGTCCTCCACCATGTACGAGGGCGATGCATGAATCAACCAGCTACCAAGATATCTCTGTTCCTGTTTATGCAACTGTTAAAGGGGTAAGTATAAAAATTCTCAGATTATAATTTTTTTTTAATGAGTATTGGGACAGCTTCCAAAATCCAGAAACTGTAGTGTTTAAATAATATTATTTGATCCAACCGGTAATTGAACTTCGGCATAACCATGCTTTGCATGCGCTATCAACTCCGTGCTGCTAAAAAATATTTAAACCTTCATAAAGAGTAACATTAGCTTGGCTCGAAAAATAGAACCGCATCGTATTAAATTTTCTTGTTTTCGACACTGGCTTATTAGCCCAGGAATGAAGCCAGTTCTTTTTTAATTTTTATTTTAGCACGTCATATGTTGTGCTGATGTTAAGCTAGTGTGCGATCCATGAACGGAGATGACTTCTATCAGAGGGACTTCGCAGACAGCGGTCCCCTCTGCTATGCCGGCTTTGTGGGATGCCTCTTCACACTGCGTTTAAAGGATTCCAGTTTGTAGAAAGGAGGAAAGACATGGCTGGGAAGGTTGTTTCACAATTTAGTGGAACGACAGAAAAAGGACTGCCCGAACCTTTTAGTTCGTGGGGGAATTGTTTCGACGGTGAGGCGATGCATTCGATGACCTCAAGTGATGTGGGGTAAGAGGGATTAAATCATGGATCTCTGCTGAACATTTCGGTAAATGGCAATAACGGTAGAACGCTGAGAAGGAGGCTATGTTTCGCCTAAGTTGCAGGGGTTCGAGATCCCTAGTCACTCTCTCATCGCCCACAATCTATACAAACAGCAAAACTGGCTTCGTGTATCCAGGGCATAAGAGCTAGAATTATCATCTCACGTTTTTAATGTTCTTATAATTGTTTATTTCAGCGTGCTAGTCAAATAAGATCGATGCCTTTTACCGGTGACTCGTCTGATGACTCCTCAGATGGTGAAGAGTCGATGGGAGTTACTGCACATAATACACCACATCATAATCCTATTTATGGTGAGTAACCATGGTCAGGGGTGGGTAAATTAAAAAAAATAATAAATTTGACTTCATTCTGCCTCCGCTGGCTTGAGTACAAGAATGTGCACCATCCATTGTCAGGGCACACTCATCTCCTTATTAGAGCGTGATTGCTTCTGGCTTTGTATTGTGTCCAAGAACTGTACTTTTTCTCAGTCTGCCTACCACTTTCGAAAAATAATGGATGTTTGGAATTTATTTGGTACATTTTTCGTCTATATGAAATAAATATAATTGCAATAATTTATGCAAATAAGTTCTAATTCATATTTTTTCTTAAATTCAATTCTGTGTACATTTTAATAAGTTTTCTTTTAATTCCAGGTAACCCCAGCCAATCCTACCTGCCGCCAATAAATAATGTCAACTTAACAAATGTGCTGCCTGCTTCAGCCCATTTACAACAAACGTCAATTCACGGCCTAGTTTTAACCACGAGTGCTAATGGTCAATGTAGTTCCAGTGATACCAGCCTAAGTGCGAGTAGTCCTTCTAAAAGTGTTAAAACAAGTTCGAGTTTAAGTCCTGCGAAACGATCGAGCAGTGGCTCACCTAGCAAGCAGAGTAAAACTAGAGGTAAATGAGATTTTTCAAATCGGACTCATTGGCAGTGGGCTGGACCTAGGGCGGAATAAAGCTCTTGTCTGGACAAAAAGAAGTGATTTTTTTTGGGTGACAGACCTTCCGCCCCCTGAGCTAAACCACCGCCTACCTGCCTACTTCCAACCTGATCACAAAATGTGATTAGACCAGGGGCTGAAGCCAAAAGTCAATCTGCAGTTGTCGCTTGATTGAATCGAAAACAAAATGTATAGAGCGGCCGTGGTCTAGCGGTGAGACGCGTGTACTCACGATCAATGAGACCCGTGTTCGAACCTCGCTAAAGACCGGTACCAATGTAACTTTGTTATATGTACTTTGGTCGCTCAGTGCCTATAGGCACTATTAAAGAGTGGTAGGCAGACTGATGATGGTAATTTGTCCAATCTGCTGTCCCGGGGTAGTACTACCACTTTCGAATGTAACGCCCGTGAAGTGACCTTGTCGCGTTTCGGGAATAGTTTGAAAGTAGCCAGGTATAACGAGAGGAGTGTGCACTGTCAATCTGGATGGTGCATGCTCGTCTCCTCAAGCCGGCATAGTGGAGGCGACTGCTGCCTGGACAGGTTTCTCTGTAGTAGCAGTTGTTTCTATTCAGGTGGAGTGTTGTCACATGCCGAGCTACAATAAAAAACAGATTTGACGTTTCATTATCACTAGGTGTCTAGGTGAATTAATATTGGTATTTCTTCCAGATACATCGTTCGAATCTGGTATGTCCGATGACTATGCTATCCCTCCAGATGCTGTATCATGTGATACAAGTGCATCTCCCTCTCTACCTTCATTGGGTCGTGCACAAGTTATTTCCACTCATGTAGACTCACCCAGGAGACATGACGCTTTGGAGAAGAGCGGTCATCTTGCCAAATTGGGAGGGAAACTGAAGACTTGGAGAAAACGATGGTATTATACTGTTTTAATTGTTATATTTTAGCTAATATCAACTACATCACATTGCGGTACAATTATTTGCTAAAAAAACACATAAAACATCATCGAAATATTAATACAAGCAATATAAATGCAAGAATCGCGACGGTCTCGTGGCACGCGTGAGGTCATTCAACTTACAGCTGATCGACGATAAATCGCTACCTGTAGTAGTAACAGTTGTTTCCGTTCATGGACCACACTCTATCTCAGGCCGATTGTTGTCATATGCCGAGCTACAATAAAAAATAAAATTACTAGTACATATTTTATCAAAATATACACAATATTCACAAGTTTAAAATTAAATGAAGTTTTTTTTTATTGTAGCTCGGCATGTGACAACACTCCGCCTGGTGTAAAGCTAGAGTGCGGTCCATGAATGGAAACAACTGCTACTACAGAGAAACCGGCTGGAGGAGACGAGCATGTACCATCTAGATTGACAGTGCACACTCCTCGTTATATCTGGCTACTTTTTTTTTTTTTTTTTAATTATTTTAGCACGTCATATGACCGCACTCCGCCTGGTGTTAAGCTAGAGTGCGATCCATGAGCGGAGGCGACTGCTGTCAGAGAAGGGGATCTGCAAACAACAGTCGTGCCCGCTATGCCGGATTAATGAGATGCCTCTTCACACTGCGCTTGAAATTTTTTGAAAAAAAAAAACTTTCAAACTATACCTGAAACGCAACAAGGTCGCTTCACGGGTGTTACATTCGAAAGTGGTGGTACTACCCCAGGACGGCAGCCTGGACAAATAACCATCATCAGTCTGCCTACCATTCTTTAGTTAATGCGTTTTTAATTTAATTGTAGGTTTGTACTAAAAAATGGGACATTATCGTATTGGAAATCTCAGTCGGAAGTGAACCGAAAACCACAAGGACAAATTGGTCTCGGTGAAGCGTGCAAGATATCACGTAACGAAGGTGCGGCGACGTTTGAAATATTCACCGGGAGTAGAACTTATTATTTAACTGCCGACAGCATTGCCACTATGGAAGACTGGATTCGAGTTTTACAGGTACTATTACGGCTTTTTAGTCTAGACTGAAGCAGACTGATGTTGGTTGTTAGCCCAGTCTGCCAGCATAGGGGAGGCGACTGTCGCCAGTTAGAAATTAGTAGGTGTTATTTGTTCATGGATCGCACTCCTTCAGGTGATGTGTCACATGGCAGACTTGCATTAGAAAACATGTATCTACACCCGTGAAGTGACTTTGTCGCGTTTCCGAGATAAGTTCGGAAGTAGCCAGGTATAACGAGAGAAGTGTGGACTGTCAATCTGGTTGGCGACTGCTGCTTGTTTAAAATCTGTAGTAGCAGTTGCTTCCGTTCATGGACCACACTCTAGGTTCACTCGTAGAAAGTTCACGCGTTCTTCACGGCCTCTCTATAGATTGTATCTCCTAATTTCAGAACGTCCAAAGACGTAACGCGACCAAATTATTGTTAAGTAAAGACGACAACAAACCAACGATACAAGGCTGGCTAACCAAAGTGAAAAATGGACATGCCAAGAAGAGTTGGTGTGTACTTATTGGAAAAATGTTCCTGTACTTTAAATCGCCCGGTGAACAGGTATATTTCATTGATTCTAAATCTGAAGGTCTAGTATGAATTTACATTTACGCTGCCACAGTGTAAAGTGGCATTATCCACCTAATTATATTCAAATGAAGCGCTCCTATTGGTGAAGGGTCTCACTTTACGTCAGCGCCGTGAGAGCGTAAATGGAGACTCATACTAAGGCCTCTTAACTTCCTCTATCTTGTCGATCACAGTAAACCGAATGAATGCAAATTTTAAAGAATGGTAGGCAGACTGATGATGGTTATTAGCCCAGTCTGTCATCCTGGGGTAGTAGTGCCACCCAAAAATTGACCTAGTCATGTTATAGTATAATGGGATGAGTGTGTCCTGTCAATGCATAGTGCACATTCATCTCCTTTAGCCAGCATAGTGGAGGCGACTACTGCTGAATTTTATTACCATTAAAGTTTGCAAAACAGCAATTTAGAGATGTCTTGGTAAACCGCTGAGGTGTTCAACCACTAAGGGGGTTATTTTTGTCTCTCTGACAGAATCCAACAGGTCAAATAAACATGCGTGACGCGAGAGTCGAGGACGTGGAACATGTTTCGGACTCTGATTCCGAAGAAAAGAATGAAGATCCGAAGAGTCATCTAACTGTGGCTATATATCCACAGCATCAGGTAACTGGGGTTAGTCTGAAAACGTCATACTTAATTAGGTGTTTTAGCTGTTGTGATTATCCTAGATTTTAAAAAGAAATTTCAGTAGTACTAGTATCAATTTGATTGGCTGTAGATTGTAGATTACTCGCGGGCGCCTTTTACCGCAATTGAGCAGCTCTGGCCGCACAAGTGAGATGGTCTGCACCACCGCAGCCACCCAATGTCTCCTAGGAAAGCCAAGAGACTTCTCACTTTCCTGCACACCTCGGCACGGCGAGGAACCTTTGGCATGGCTCGTCCACGCTACTGCACTCCAAGAGCACATGCGTGACTGTCTCTTCAGCCCCCATGCAACCTCTGCACGGAGGGCTGTTTGTAATATTACCGTCAGTACCTATCGTTAGGCGGAGCTGGACTCGGTGTTGATTTTTTTTATTTTTTTTTATTGTAGCTCGGCATGTGACAAATCTCCGCCTGATGTAAAGCTAGAGTGCGGTCCATGAATGGAAACAACTGCTACTACAGAGAAACCTGAGCATGAAGACGAGCATGTACCATCTTAAATTGACAGTGCACACTCCTCTCGTTATACCTGGCTACTTTCAAACTATTCCCGAAACGCGACAAAGTCGCTTCACGGGTGTTACATTCGAAAGTGGTGGTACTACCCCAGGACGGCAGACTGGACAAATAACCATCATCAGTCTGCCTACCACTCTTTAATAGTGCCTATAGGCACTGTGCGACCAAAGTACATATAACAAAGTTACTTTGGTACCGGTCAGAATTAGCGAGGTTCGAACACGGGTCTCATCGATCGTGAGTTCACGCGTCTTACCGCTAGACCACGGCCACTCATTTGTTTAGCTGATTGGCTGTTTAGAGTCTAAACTTTACATGGTTTGTTTGTGCTCTAGTTACTCGCCGCCAATAATAGTTAAGTAGTATATGTACTTTGGTCGTCTGCCTATAGGCACTATTAAAGAGTACTAGGCAGACTGATGATGGTTATTAGCCCAATCTGACGTCTTCGGGTCACGGGTCACCCGTGTAGGTTTCGGGAACAGTTTGGAAACAGGTTATAGCGAGAGGAGTGTGCACTGTCAATCTGGATGGTACACATTCGTCTCCTCAAGCCGGCAGTTACAGGGTGTTACATTCAAAAGTGGTGGCACACCTAAAAAAATTCACGTTATTAAAAATTACCCAATTTTCAGGGACCAACGTATTTATTATTTGAGAGTAAAGCCGAGAAGGATTCTTGGTTGTATCATTTGACAGTCGTGAGTGGCGGTGGATTAAGCCAAGGAACACACTTGGAACAATTAATACAAAAATTAATGGAAACTGATGGAGATCCGAGTAAGTTTAGTTTTATATATTTCATACTTACTATTTTTTAACTAAACAAATTATTTTAGTAGCCAAGCCCTCAGCCGGCATAGCGGAGGCGACTGCTGCCTGTAGCTTTACATCTGACGGGAGTGTTGTCATATACCGAGCTGCAATTTAAAAAAAATCTAATGTGACTAACTTAAAAAATATATTTAGTAATTTTATTTTTATAAGACATTGTTTCGGCTACGTTTTATTATAAATTATAAGCCAAGATATAATTTTATAATTAAAAGTTTGAGAACCATTTTGATTTCACTAAAACTAATAAAACAATTCAGCAACAAAAATTCAAAGTTCAAAGTGGTCATGTGAAGTCAAAGGGGTTAGTGGTCGAAGTATCCGTGCGGCAAGTGGAGGACGTGGGTTTGTTCCCCATCTTAGCTCAAGTTGTTACATGCGCGTTAATCCTTTTGTTTTAATTTTTCAGATTGTGTGCTATGGCGTCATCCAACGTTATTGTATTCAAAAGAGAATATTACATCACCGTTGACTTCACTTAATTCAGAAGCATTGCAAGCTGAAGCCATAAAACTATTCAAGGTATTTCAAACTATATTTAAAAATAGTTTTTTTTAAATTGTAGATAGACTCATAATAGTTATTAATCCAGTTCTGGAAGTTCTGGGGTAGTACCACCATTTGTACAGTAGTGTACTGTAGGGTAGTGCACACTCGTCTCTTCAAGCCGGCATAGCGGAGGCGACTGCCGACTCTAGAGATTTCTCTGTAGCAATTGTTTCCGTTCACGGATCGCGTTTAATCTTAACATCAGGCGGAGTGTTGTCATAGTTGCCGAGGTATAACAAAAAAATTGTTAAATTTGGAAGATCAATGTTAGTGAGGGTAGGTACACAGTCACATCAGCTGTCAATGTTAGACCCTTCACCAACATGCAAAAAAACTTCTCGACGCGTTTCACCACTCCACGTGGCATCCTCAGGAGACGTGTGCTTATTAAATACATCATATTGCATTGCAGTGCGTGCAGCTGTTCATGTCGGTGGCTATGGAGCCGGCGGGCATCGACTACCACGTGGTGTTGGCCCAGAATGCGTTGTGTGCCGCCGCGGGGGAGTTGCAGGACGAGCTGCTGTCGCTGCTCTGCCGGCAGACGTCCCCGCACACGCACGCCAGACACGGGGTGCAGGTAACGCCGCTATCCCTCAGGCGACACGCCACAGCCAAACACAACAAGCTTAAGAACGTAAGTCGCAAGCGTTTACCATTTTTGGTTTAATATTATGATCGTTCGATTCGACTAACTCCTAACTACTAATCATTAAAAGAATTCAAATTAATTTAATTATAGTCAAGCAATTACTGTTGCTAACTATCTGGTTACAAGATGCTAGTTCTGCAATCCAGTAAGCTAACAAACCAGTACAAAAGTAGTTTAATTCCTAGGGAAATAAGCTAGCAAGGCAGTAAGCAAGCAAGTTCGTACTGCTGGCTACGTTTGTAAAAAGTAGCTAATTTTCTAGCTAATAAGATAGCAAAGAAGCTACTAAGCTCATAAGCTAGTACTGGCTACGTTTAGTCTACGTTTGTATAGAACTGGCTTAATTCCTGGGCTAATAATTTGGCTAGGTTGGCTAGGGATTTTTTAAGCTATACTGGTTTAGAGGCCTGGCTTGCGAAACTGGCTTAATTTAAATTGAAAACAATCTAACGATCATAAACAGTCTTGTTAAATTTAGTAAAAGAGAGGGGGGGGATAAAAATTATTCTAATAATACATTCAAATAACGTGAGGAGTGTGCACTGTTACTCTGAGGTGGTGCATACTTGTCTCCTCAGGCCGGCATAGCGGAGGCGACTGCTGCCTGTAGAGATTTCTTTGTAGTAACAGTTGTTTGTACTCGTGGACCGTACTCTAGCTTTACATTAGGCGGAGTCTTGTCATATGCCGAGCTACAATAATAAAAAAATTATTTCTGTCTCCCTCACTCCTTGTTGTTGTCTCTTTTACTTTCAGACTGTTTTTATAATGTGCTATCACTCTATATTTTTTTAAAAAGATATCTAATTCCTAATAAAATAACGTTTGAGTATTTAAATTTACACCTATTGGCTTCTTTGATTAGCTGCGTACTAAGCAATGAGACGCTCAGTTTTTGGGGACCACAGTGGGTCTCCGAATACTAACATGTCTACCAAGACCCTAGGTGTACGAAATTTTTTTGTAAAAAAGAGTGATAACATATATTTTTTTCTTATTTTATTTGCGGTTTTATAATGATAAAAAAAAAGATATTTTTTGTCTAAGAACTGTGAAATTTTTGTATCTTTTTTTTTAAATTTAAGCATGGCTTTAGATTTTAAGTTTACGCGTTTTTGAATATATAATACGATCCCTAATTAATTAATAAAAAAAATTTGACACCCAAACTCTAATCTCTTAATCAATTATTTATTGAGTTTTAAAAGATAAACACTTTATTTTAAAAAAAATTAAAAAATCTGTAAAAAGGGGAGCTTCTTATTGGCTTAGGCTTCAAAGCTAAGCTTCCAGCTTTTCATTTTGGCTAATCATGAAACCATATAACATTACTAACTTTTTTTTTTATACTAAAACATTTAATAATTTTGATACAAAAAAAAATTTCTTTAAAATCTATATTGTGTCGATATTTTTTTGTGCATCGCAATCGAAATTAATTTTTGTGGAGCTAAAGCATCTTGAGCCGGCATGGTGACGGTGACTGGTGCCACCGTGTAGGTACTGAGGATTTCCTAGCCTAGCACTATAAAAAGTAACTTTTTGTAACTTTAAGATTTTTTTATGACTTTTAATTCGATTTATTGACTGTTTTATTATTTCTTATTCTAACTTGAATTGGAAATAAAGATCAATGTTACAATATGGTGGTTACAATTACAAAAGAGAGGAGGCAGACTGATGATGGTTATTAGCCCAGTCTGCCGTCCTGGGGTAGTACCACCACTTTCGAATGTAACACCCGTAAAGTGACCTTGTTGCGTTTCGGGAGCAGTTTGAAAGTAGCCAGGTTTAGCGAGAGGAGTGGGCACATTCGTCTCCTTAAGCCGGCATAGCGGCGACTGCTGCATGTAGAGATTTATCTGTAGTAGCAGTTGTTCATGGACCGCACTCTAGCTTTACATCAGGCGGTGTGTTGTCATATGCCGAGCTACATACACTAAGGCTTGTCTACAAAAATTAATTTCGGTGTGGACATCTCATTTAAATTGATAATAATTAAGTCAAAAAGTTGTCTCAAGGCACAATGTAGATTTTTAATTTACTGATGCTCGTAATAAGCACTAACAAACCATTTTCTTATGGAATTAGCTAGTAGTTTACGCTTTGGGTGTTTCATTTGTTTTAAAAATCTTATTGTGTATTGTATATTCTTTCAAAAATAGTGATTTAAATGCAATACACGATAAGATATTAAACTAAAGTTTTTGATCAATTTGGAATTGTGTTTTGTAAATTTTATTGGCTTCTAACGGTTTTAATATACTCAAAATTGAATTTTTGACGTTTTAAAAAAGGTGTTTATTCCAACTTGATCGTTAAAGTTGTGGCAACACCTTTGTTGGGTTAAAAAAGTGTTGTCAACTATAAAAATAGCAATTTTATTCGTTGTTCGCAAAATGGAATGTTGGTGTTACATATATCTTCCCTCTCTTTTTTTGTTTACTCCGAGAATGTTTCCATCCTTTTCTAGTGTTTTATTTTTTTCATTCTATCATAGCTAGTTCCCTATACCACACTTAATCTTCCTTATATATAAAAAGGTTGATGCAAGTTTGTTAGTTGGTTATATACCCTCTTTTAACGTAGTCGTTATATTACTCTATATATTTATTTATGGATCGTTGCTGAATTAAAAGGTAAGAAATTACGGTATGTCTTTAAATTGGGGTTTTCACTAGATATACTCGAAAATTATGACTGCATTGCAAAAATTTGTAATATTGTAGCGATTCCGTTACTTACCGCTAGATGGCGTTGTTTTGATTTTAATCGTGCCATTCGTTTCAATAACAAAACAAGATTGTATAAGTTAATGTTTGCAGTCATAATTTGACAAAAAATACAACTTCATTTGACTAAAAAGCATACTTTCAGACGTCGTACGCCATCTTGAAAGTTATGGTTGATCATGTCACGTTCAAATCCATATTAATACCACAAAGCTTCATTTATAGCAACACTTTTAATTGTATTTTATTATGTAAATAAACATATTTCCCTTATAATAACAAAGTACACATTTATTTAGCATTATACACGCACTAACAATAACTGTGGTCATGGTGGTGGTCACATTGGTACCTATAAAAAGGATTTGGACCCGTTGAGGCATATGTCGATAGGTATAGCTACATGCTCGTCTCCTCAAGCCGGCATAGTGGAGGCGACTGCTGCCCGTTGATTTCTCTGTAGTAGCAGTTGTTTCCATTCATGGACCGCACATCAGGCAGTGTTGTCACATGCCGAGCTACAATAAAAAAATAAATAAAAAATATCGATATCGAAGAAATAACGGCAAATAAATTATGGAGGACTCTGTACGGGCGGCGAAACTGGGTGTCTATAGACTAAAGAATTCATGCTACTATTTATTAATTTCTGAACACAAGCGTCAAGCACTTGGCAAACACTAATGAGATGGAATCCGTAGACTTCGATTCGCATTTGAAATAGTAACTCAATGTATGGGCCCGCTTTTCAAATCTGGTACCAATGTAACTTTGTTTTATGATTTTTTTGGACAATAATAATATAATATTTATTTCGTTCGGGAATCGAACCCGAAATCTCCTAGGCCCAGGCTAGAGCGCTAACCATTAAATTATTAATCTAATAAACACTTACCTACATTATGTTTCATGTTTCTCAAAAGCAGGTCTCTCTTTTCCATTGGTCATTATGGGTATACGTCCAAGGCCTATCGGGGGCCCTATTGGCCAGTAGACCAAACTATAATTACTTATTTAATACTCAGTATTCTAACAAACAAGAGTCCTAACAAGCACTTGAACCTTAAAACCTTCTAAAACCACTCGTGAAGTGACCTTGTTGCGTTTCGGGAACAGTTTGAAAGTAGCCAGGTATAACGAGAGGAGTGTACTGTCTGGATGGTGCACATTCGTCTCAAGCCGGCACAGCGGAGGCGACTGCTGTCTTCAGAAATTTCTTTATGATAGCAGTTGTTTTCGTGAAAATGATAATAATATTATAGAGATTGTTCTTGCCTGGTCCAGAGCCTCTTATAGCCCCGAAAAGGTAGTCAATATATGAATATACAAAGATACGTATATATATGTTTATGTATAATATATATAGCTCCCCCTAGTACCTCGCAGCAACACCAACATTTCATTTTGCAGCAATTACTGTTGTGCGCGACGCAATCACTCTTCACGTGCGACACTAGTGCTTCGAGCTCGGTGGCGAGTGGTGACAACAAAGGGGAAATGTTGGCTCAAGCTGCCGGTTCACCTAGTTCTATACAGGTACGGTAGATGGCGCTTAACATCGTTTGTCAACATTCACCTATTAAATATCATAAAAATAATTATTAGGCTGACTTTTTATGCGGACGAAATGTCTCTCTGAATTCAGAAATAAATAAATTATGCTCTACACATTTTCTGAATTATTAAAGAATGGTAGGCGGACTGATGATGGTTATTAGTAGAGATGTAACGGATATCCGGCAACTATCCGGCCGGATACCGGATTTAAAAAAATATATATTTTAAAGTAATTAATTGCTTTATTTAGTTAGTATCACTTAAAAAATGCAATCAATAATTCTACAACTTAGAGAATGAATTAGTAATCATACTGCACTAAAACAAATGAGTACTAATTTTTCTGCATTAAGAGGTAGCAAGCGGTTTCGCTTGTCTTCGTAAATAAGGCTAGCTTCAGAAAAGGTCTCGCTGCACACACTTCAGGGCGACCGTGGTTCTAACCAGGTTCTAACAGGCGGACTTTGATAATTTTAACCAGTACCAATGTAATTTTATATATTGCTCAGTGCCTATAGGCACTATTAAAGAGTGGTAGGCAGACGGATGATGGTAACACCCGTAACATTGTCGCGTTTCGGGAGCAGGTATAGCGAGGGGAGTGTCAATCTAGATGGTGCATACTTCGGCGGTCGAATATCCAGTATCCGGCTAAATTACTATCCGTTGCATCTCTAGTTATCAGCTTAATCTGCCGTCCTAGGGTAGTACCACGACCGTGAAGTTACCTTTCCGCGTCTCGGGATCAGTTTGGAAGTAGTCAGGAATAGCGAGAGGAGTGTGCGCTGTCAATCTGTATGGTGCGATGCACATTTGTCTTCTCAAGCTGGCATATCGTAGGCGACTGTTGCCTGTAGAGATTTCTATGTAGTAGCAGTTGTTACCGTTCATGGACTGCATTCTAGCTTAACATCAAGTGGAGTGTTGTCAAATGTCGAGCTACAATAAAAAATTTACTGTTTAAAAGCAGTTCCGTTTCTGAATGCAGAGAGACTTTCCGGCTGTATAAGGCTAGCCTTGTAGTTTGGTTAATAATAAACCAAGAAAAAAAACATTTTCATACTCTGGGGGTAGGTACTTTACTAAAAGTTGAAAAATAATATAGCATACGTTATAAAAATGACGTCACTGAGGGGCGGGTAAATCAATCCTTCTTTAATTATAAGCTTAATCTACAGTTCAACAAAAGTGACTTAAGTCGCTTTCTTATAATAAGTATTATGTATACTTTAATTATGATTTTTTAACACTACGAAATTTTAATTAAATTAATTTGATTTAACTTATTTGAAGCCAATAAAATCCTCATACTAAAAGTTTTTACTATTTACCATTCATTGTACTATTGTGATAACATTAAAGCCTATTTTCATCAACGATACCCTGTAACAAACTCTTAGTTAAACTCTTGGTAAGTTACCGCTGAAATTTTAAAGTGGCACTCTCTGAAAAGTAGTCTTTCAAGCCGGTATAGGGAAGATAACACCAGGGGCTAATGTCAAAAGACAATGAAAATTATCATTTGATCAAATTGAAAACAAAATATATGATATTTGACGTTTCGCGGTTATCCAAGTAAAGTCCATTTCATTAACGTCAAATTACTACATGAAGTCAACTCTTTAAATGGTTTAAGGGTTAGTTAAAATTTAGGGGATTGTTGGTGGAAACAGGCCTGTAGTCTCCTTATTTAAGTAATAATAAATGTTTTAATTACCAGGCGCCGATATTATCAGTCGATTGCAAGAGTAACCCACCGACCTACAGTTTCGTACAAGGATGGCAACTCTTGGCTATGGCTGTCAGTTTATTTGTACCGAGAAATAACAGGTTGTTGTGGTATTTGAAACTGCATTTGAGTCGACATGCCGATTCCAAGTAAGTAAATAAAAAACAATAGGAGTAGTGTTTCAAACTGGAGACAGATTAGTCTTTTAAAACCGGTATAACGGAGGCGACTGCTGCCTGCAGATATTTCTCTGTGGTAGCAGTTGTTTCCGCTCACGGACCGCAATCTAGTCTAATATTAGGCAGACTAGTATAATAAAATAATACCTTAATAAAATTGGAACTTAGTTAAAAATGCTAACAAAGTATTTTAATTCAATAAAAAAAAAAATTATAATAATAAAGAAAATGCAAAATATATTGAAGTTAATTTTTTTATTATTTTTTCGTCATATGTCCGCACTCCGCCTGATGTTAAGCTAGAGTGCGGTCCATGAACGGGGGCGAGTGCTGTCGGAGAAAGGGCTCCGCAGACAGCAGTCGCGTCCGCTATGCCGGCTAGATGAGGTGCCTCTTCACACTACGCTTGAAGGACCCTATATTATAGGAACTAGGAAAGACGTGGCTGTAAAAAAAACGTGTGGTAAAAAAAAGTCACTCAAAAGTTATAATTTATTTTTTTTAGAACGGAATGCGGTAAATATGCAGCATATTGTGAAAGAGCACTGGAAAGGACAATAAGGAATGGCGGTCGTGAAGATAAACCATCTAGAATGGAAGTCTTGTCTATACTTCTGAAAAACCCATATCATCACTGTCTACCCCACGCTATACCTGTTCACATGCTTAATAATACATATCAGGTATGTATTTTTGTTATAAACATAACAAAGGAGAATGCCCATTTTTGGGGCCACTTAATATCTAATAGCAATATTCTAAAATAATATTTTGTTTTTTTCATTAATTTATTTCAATTATCGTTCAGCAATCAATAGAAAATGCTTAATTAGATTTAAAAAAAATCAATTATTTAAGTATTTAATATAATAATTTTAACCTCAAATTTTGCTTCAGAAGAAGTCTACTCAATAACCCAGTAAATAATTAAAACTTAAGTGTTAAGGAATATAGATTTATTTTCCAATACAATTAACTAAAAATCATCGACGACCCAAACAACAAACTCACACTTCTCTTCACTTCTCTTAGGCGAATGGCCGTTCTCCTTTTTAAATATAAAAAACTAGCCAGAATTAAAACAGATAAAATTATTAGCATCAAATTTTTTTTATGTCTAACTAGCGACGAAACCCGGCGTTACTCGGGTTAAAATACATCGCATGTTTAATGGTATAAAAAATATTTAAGGATAGTAACAGTTGCACACATTTTGGAGTATTCTACATTATTTCAAAAAATTTTAGAACTCTATACTTAGTACTCAACATGTCATAAGTTAGAAAAGGACAGATATACATTTTTTGAGAGTTTCGCCTCCCAAAACCACCCTCTTCCACCCACCGCGTCCAAACGCCCTTACTTTCACCAGGAGACCAAGCGGTATCTACCACCCCAACGGGAAGTAGATTGGAGTTGGTGGTCATAGAGAAAACCCTGTCTTTACGTACTAACATTAACATTTTATATAAGTATTTAGATTTAGATTAGTGATAGCAACGATTATCGATGACTGAGTGTGATGTTTGCACCTAATTAAAAATAAGAACTAAGCAAAAACTAAACTATATCAATCCTATTTTTACTCGAATAAAATGTTGTACATGGATCGAATCCTATACCTAAGGCGTTATAGACCGGCGCGCTAACCACTCAGCCATTCTAAATTGAATAATAAAATAACTTTTTTCCAGGTGATTAGTTTCGATGGCTCTACAACGGTCGAAGAATTCCTAACTACCCTCAGCACTGAATTAGGTTGTCGCGATAACACATCTTCCGGCTTTGCGTTATTTAGCGATGACCCCATTGAGAAAGACTTGGAACATCATATTAAACTTGATAAAAAGGTATTTTTTTTAATTGCCCGTACTAAGCAAGTTCTTTTAACATAGGAGCGAGCAAAGTACATGTAATATGACATTGGTTCTGCGCAGCGAGATTTGAACGCTGGTCTCAACGATTAGGATCGATTGCTTCTACTGCTAGACCTATAAATTGGTAGCTACAAAAACCGTATTCGATTATTAATCGAGTTTTTAATCAAATACTCGTAATTTGGTTAATCAGCGAAAGAACCAAAACTGTATCTAGTAACTCGCCCGAGTACTAACCAAATAGTATTCGATATTTGCGGCATCTTTTTAATAGTAGCTCAGCATATGTCATCGCTCCGACTGATGTTAAATTAAAGTGCGGTCCATGGACGCAAACAACTGTACAAATATTTTGCTCCGCTATGCCGGCTTGAGGAGCAGTGCAGTGCGTGCACACCTAACTACTTTCAAACTTTAAAAAAAAATTATAACTCGGCATATGATAACACCACGCCTGATGTTAAATTGGAGTGTGGTCAATGGAAACAACTAGCCTCCGCTATGCCGGCTTTTTTATTTTTTAACAATACTCCGCCTGATGTAAAGCTAGAGTGTGGTCCATGAATGGAAACAACTGCTACTACAGATAAATCTCTATAGGCAGCAGTCATCTCCACTATGCCGGCTTGAAGAGACGAGCAAGCACCATCCAGATTGACAGTGCACACTCCTCTCGTTCTATCTGGCTACTTTCAAACTATTCCCGAAACGCGACAAGGTCACTTCACGGGTGTTACATTCGAAAGTGGTGGTACTGCCCCAGGACGGCAACCTGGATCATCAGTTTGCCTACCACTCTTTTAATAGTGCCTATAGGCACTTAGCGACCAAAGTACATATAACAAAGGCTTAAGGAAACGCACCGATTACTTCCAAACCGATCCTGAAACGCGACACTGATGATTGTTTTTTCTATTTCAGTTGTGTGATGTAATATCAAAATGGGAGACGGCACTTAGGGAGAAGGGCTCCGGGAAGTTCGAGAACTCGCGCGTAATTCGACTCACGTTCAGAAATCGGATGTATTTTAAGAATTCCGTTCGGGCCGAGACTGACAAGGAACGACTGCTTTTGTGTTACCAAACTAATCAACAAGGTGATTTTTCTTTTAATTATTGTAGCTCGGCATGTGACAACACTCCGCCTGTTGTAAAGCTATAGTGCGGTTTATGAACGAAACAACTGCTACTACATAAAATTTCTATAGGTAAACTCCACTAGTCTCATCAAGCCGGCATAGTGGGGGCGACTGCCGTCTGTTGTAAAGCTATAGTGCGGTTCATGAACGAAACAACTGCTACTACATAAAATTTCTATAGGCAAATTCCACTAGTCTCATCAAGCCGGCATAGTGGGGGCGACTGTCGTCTGTTGTAAAGCTATAGTGCGGTTCATGAACGAAACAACTGCTACTACATAAAATTTCTATAGGTAAACTCCACTAGTCTCATCAAGCCGGCATAGTGGGGGCGACTGCCGTCTGTTGTAAAGCTATAGTGCGGTTCATGAACGAAACAACTGCTACTACATAAAATTTCTATAGGTAAACTCCACTAGTCTCATCAAGCCGGCATAGTGGGGGCGACTGCTGTCTGTAAAAAATGTATCTGCAGTAGCAGTTGTTTTATGTTCATTTATTCGGACGATATAAGAAATTTTTACTTTAACAGTGGTAGCGGGAAGATTCCCCGTGACGCGTGAACTGGCTGCAGAACTCGGCGCTTTAATGGCCCAGTTGGATATGGGTGATTTTTGTTCTGGCAACACGCAACATAATCAACCTTTGGCACACAGGTTCTATCCGTACCGATATAGAGCGGGACTTAACAACGATGAATTAAGGTACATTTTTCCTTAATTTTCTTTACTAATTACTTTGTACTGATGAAAAGCTTTTTTTAAACACTACTTTGCAACTAATTTCCGCTAATCGATGTTAGTGAGGGCAGGTACACAGTCACATCAGCTGTTAATGTTAGACCCTTCACCAACATGCAAAAACCTCGACGCGTTTCGCCACTCCACGTGGCATCCTCAGGAGACGTGTGGTTCGGCGACTCGTCGGAAAAAAAATTTTGGTTATGGATTTCCGCAAAGTAACGCCTAACACTATTAAACTGATGTAAAGGGTTAGGTTATCAGGCCAGCTTTAGAGTGGTAGGCAGACTGATAATGGTTATTTTTCCAGTCTGTCGTCCTGGGGCAGTACCACCACTTTCGAATGTAACACCCGTGAAGTGACCTTGTCGCGTTTCGGGGATAGTTTGAAAGTAGCCAGGTATAACGAGAGGAGTGTGCACTGTCAATCTAGATGGTACATGCTCGTCTCCTCAAGCCGGCATAGTAGGGGCGACTGCAGAGATTTCTCTGTGGTAGCAGTTGTTTGCATTCATGGACCGCACTCTAGCTTTACATCAGGCGGAGTGTTGTCACATGTCGAGCTACAATAAATTTAAAAAAAAAGCTTTAGACTGCTGACTCCAGAATATTTTGATATCCATGTATTTTTTCCCCACAGAGATTTGGAAGAGAGATTGCGTTCGAAATGGGTCGCGCTCAAAGGTCGCAGTACGCAAGACTGTGTGAGGATTTATTTAAATTGTACTAGAAAATGGCCGTTCTTCGGAGCTACGTTATTCCAAGCTAGGGTAAGTTTTTCAGTTCAAAGCGTTCTCTGCTAAATTCTCCACCAATAGAATCGCTTCATTTGAATTTTTTTTAACACATCGTCTGATCGATGGAAAGATTTCGCGTCACGGTGTAAATGTTCTCAGTTTACGTCGTGACAGCGTCAATGTAAATCCATACTTGGCCCTCTGATCCGGCTCGAAGGAAGTTTCTGTTGATGTAAAACGCCGATAGCAATAGCGTACCCGTGACACTGTACTGGAGTCTTGCCTGCACCAATAGGATAGTTTCATTTTTTTTTAAATTTTTTTTTATTGTAGCTCGGCATGTGACAACACTCCGCCTGATGTAAAGCTAGAGTGCGGCCCATGAATGGGAACAACTGCTACTACAGAGAAACCTGTGCGGGTAGCAGTCGTCTCCACTATGCCGGCTTGAGGAGACGAGCATGTACCATCTTAGATTGACAGTGCACACTCCTCTCGTTATACCTGGCTACTTTCAAACTATTCCTGAAACGCGGCAAGGCCACTTCACAGGTGTTACATTCGAAAGTGGTGGTACTGCCCCAGGACGGCAACCTGGATCATCAGTTTGCCTACCACTCTTTAATAGTGCCTATAGGCACTGAGCGACCAAAGTACATATAACAAAGTTACATTGGTACCGGTCAGAATTAGCGAGGTTCGAACACGGGTCTCATCAATCGTGAATTCACGCGTCCTACCGCTAGACCACGGCCGCTTATACATTTAATTTCTAATTATTTGTTTTTTTACAGATAAAACAACCAGACTTATCAATGGTATGGTTGGCGGTCTCCGAAGAAGGTGTGACAGTATTAGAACTAGCATCTATGTCAGTTATTGCGAGATACGCTCTGACCTCTATTGGCTTGTTTGGTGGATTACAAGATGATCTGATGATGCTTATTGATGGAGATGATGCTGGGTGCCCCGTGCAGAAGATGCTGATTAGTCTCAATAAACCTAGGGTGAATAATTTATATTTTTTTAATTGATAAGATTGCCGGCAATTTGAACTTTATATTAATGTGTTAAGGTTCATTTTTACATGTGGACTTTTCAAAAGGCTTTTATCTTAAAGATAGCTTATTAGGCGAACAAACGATTTGTCAAGATTATATTTGAGTAACGTTTGTGATTTTGCTTCAGCTAATGTTAATCAGAAACTATAATAGCTTCTTTTCTTGGTCGCTAACAGCTAAAAGTTTATATCTATACTTCTATCCTCAGATGGCAGAGCTGACCCACTTAATAGCGGATTACAAGAACGCGTTGCTGCGTTCGGGCGCTCCGGGTACTCCACAAATGAACTCTCTAACAAGGAATGGGAGTCATAGATCTCTTCGAAAACCCAACTCGACTCTACCACACTCGAGCCCATCAACTCTTCCCCACACTCACCAAATATCCCACACACTTCATACAACCGGTCATAACACTATCAACTCCCATGCGACCACTATGACGCTGGGATCGGAAAGAAATGCGACACTGAGTTCCCATACATCGACTTTTAATCATGAAGCCAGAGTATTGTCACATGGACAACCTGATATATTGAAGTCTACTCCGGACCATCATCGGAGTGAGAAGAAACGAGCTCATATACAGGATAGTGGGGTTGCGTGATTAAAGGCGACCTATAAGTGTTTATAAAGACTGCTCAATGGATTCTAGTTCCAGGACTAATAGTGGCAAAGGTAGTTTAAGTGTAATTTTTTTAATGATTTTTTTTTCTCGATTTCACCAAAGGACAATGCCTATTCGTCTAAGGGCAATGGGCCCACATTTTTTTTCTCGAGTTTGTCTATATTTCTTAGTTCATTATGTTCATCACTTTTTTTTTAATTCGGGTTATTAAGTAGTTAGACCTTTTTTGATACAATATTTGATGTTATTATATGCTTTAATAAATTGATGTGTTGATATAATTAAAATAAATTAATGGAAAAATAAGATATTATTTTGTTAACTATTAAATATCAAGTGGGCACAAAAATGGGCATTGTCCTTTGGTTTTTTTTTTGCCGAATTATATGTGCGAGAATAATTTATTATTATACGATAAAATTACATTTATTTCTTTTACTATTATAGTTTGCAATTAATTGTTAAAATTGATTATTATTTGAATATATGGAATTTGAATTCGAGCTGTTTATTTAAAAAAAAAATGATGAAAATTAGACTATGGCCAAGTTATCTATATCTGTCGGCAATATCTAAATCCACTGCCCATTGAGGCGTTACTTCATTTTTGGACATTTTATAGCCTATTAATGCCTCTATGAATAGTGGATCTTAGCTATACATAACTTGGTCCCTTCTATATAAGGTATACTTCATATTATGTAACAGATAGGTTTTTTTAATGGACTTAATTAATTATTTAGGTAGGTCCTTTTTTTATACATATACCTCGTAGATTGATTTATTTGTTCGGTAATTTTTTTCACTTGGAGTTTCGTATTATTAATAAACGTGCAAAAATTATATATATGAATTGACATGGTATAATGTATGATGAACATTTATCCAGTTTCGTTTATTTAGCTAAGTTAGTGCGAATCGATGTGGTTTTTTTTCTAATTGTAACGCACAAATTATGGTCCAAAGATTTTGTAAAGTATCTATTCTATAGAGTTTATGTTTTAGTTTTGAAAATGCAGTTATCTTAGTATTTCGTTGAAATAAAATAGCTTTTTAACATAACAAGAAACCACAAATTATCCCTTTTTTCGCTAGCAAATTGCCTAATTGGACTAGGATCGGCTGAAATCCCAGGGCTTTTTCCAAATTCAGGGGTATTCTGCAAATTCGAATCTTTTCAAAACTTACAGAAAATACAAATCTATTTATTAATTGTAAACTTTACATTCAACAAACGTATACAAAAAACATAATAAATGTACCTAAAACACGCTTTATACTATACTTTAAAATACTCAAATTATTACTTAATTTTTACTATTTATTGTGTAAGTTTTTTTTTATATATTTCTCATTTAAGTTTCTACTGAGTCGATTCACACGTGACTAACTTATGGTATCAGTCGATTGTTCCTGCGCACATCGAATCATAGACAATTAGACAATAAAAGATTATTGTTCAATTATTTTTTGTTAAGACGAAATAATCAAAGAATCGTCTTCGATAGTCGAGTCGAATCGGTCCGAACTCGTCAGACGATTATTTTCTGAAGTGTTACGTCGCATGTTTTGCTGGTAGTACATTTGTTTATGGATAACTTGAACTGTTTAAGATATTTTGCGGGACTTCTGCCGTCAGCCGCGTCCCACGAAATCGCACCTTTACAGTAACGAAACGTAATATTCGGCCATGTCACATGACAACATTTGAAACAAAATACAGGGTATTTTTGATGGATCACGTAATTGAAGTAAATCATGAATTTGATACGAAATGGATGTCATAAATGTGACAGGGCCGTGGGGTAAGCTTCGAGCACATTTTTGTTGGCAACACCACGTAAGAACTGTCAGAAAGATACTTTGTTAATACTTATAATATTAAGAAATAAAAAATAACAAGTTTTAATTTATCTTAAGATGTTTTAATAGAAATATCTCTCTTAACAATTGTGTTGTGGTGTTGCCAACGAAATGTACTCAAAGCGGACTCTTCGGTTGTCGAAGGTCGGTTCGTGCTTACCTGCTTTGGTTAATTTAATATTATTTAATCGTGTTATGCAATAAGAACCAATTTGGTGTGATTAAAATGACGTTGATAGGGATTTTGGTAGATGAATTTGTATTTGACTGGTTCATATTTGCATAACCTTTTTCTCTATATTTCGTCTTGTGTATAAAGATCTGATTTTTAAAATATCTGTACGAACAGATTTCTCGGAGTGTTAAGGTATTTTGTCACAAAATATAACTCTCACTATGCCAGCTACTTTAATTTATAAGTAGACCCGTTTTTTGGTGTAGTAATAAAATAAATAATAATAAATTTGCATTCCTGACTGGACCGTATTGTATTCTTTAATTAATAATTTAATTAAAAATTATTGAATTTAATTGTACAGTGGTTAATTTATTTATATGACACGCGGGGTCTAATGATTCTGTTTTATACGGTTGGCTTCGGTTTGTAAGTCAACTTTTATACGTCCTCATACCGTAGCTAACTGTAATTGACACCAATAAATCACAAAGTTATGTCAATTACATGGCTAATATCTGTAAACAGCGATCGCCTCCGCTATGTCCACCATCCCAGTTGACACCTGTTATACTTCCAAGCAGTAAGATAACTATACAAGTCCTATCATGTATCTAACGAGTAATCATGATCAGCGGCCGTGGCCTAGCGATATAGCGCGGACACACGACTGACATACGTAAAAGAGTGACAGCATTCTGGGGCTAAAGACAATAGCCAATCGGGAGTTGTCACTTGATCGAATCGATAACAAAACTCGGAGTGTTTGGCGCGCTTTTGCCCGGGAAGGTTGAGGTGGTTTTAATCCCTTTCCTTAATTAGTTTAGTGGTTATTATTGTGTAAAATTGGTGTTATTTTGCGCTTGTGAGTAATTGTGGAAACATTAAAATTCACTCTATATGAGGTAACGGAAGCGGTTTTTTTTTGTGGTTGTCCCACGCCGTGAAAACGCTCATATTGTGACGTGACCGGGTGAATTGCCGCCAAATATTCCAAGAAAGCGTCAAATTGTAAAACACCATTGCAATTTGATGCAAAAACTTCAAGAATTTACTACTTGACATTGGCAGAATTGTCGTTGTTATGACATCTGAGGCCATTTAACAAAAGAAGAAGAAGATAACAAAATATATGGGATTTGACGTTTCGTTATTACTTAGGTGACAGTGAAACGTATATATTTTGTTTTCGATTCGATTTAGTGACAAGTTTCGATTGGTTTTTGCCTTTAGCCCGTGCTACCCTCGCGTTACAGTCTGGCGACGTCTTTGTGCGTGAGAATCGGTGCTGTAAATGTGTGGGTGATATCTCAATAGCCGACAATCTTTCTTCTCCGTCTTGTCATATATATTTTAATGTAATGTATTTAGATAATGTAAGCACTTTTTGCATCACACATAAACTGTTGATATTTAATTATAATTATGTAAAAATATATTGTGGTAGATTTATTATTTGATGATTGTGAACGAATTTATGTGTTTATTTATTTTTTGTTTACATTTTTTTTCTTTTCGGAAATTTATTTAAATTAAATAGATTAATTTTTTTAATTGTAGGTACAGGTGTTATTGGATTTCATTGATTGAGGTGTGTTCATTTAAAAGTTTAGTAGTACAAGTTTTAATAGATGATACCAAAAATATGACCATAGATTACTCTAGGAAAGATCCAGTTTTAATAAACAAATATTTTTCCCGAAAAAAAAAAAGTAAACGGTGTGTGTTTTTTTTAATTATTATTAATTTATTAAACTTGGCTTTGTAATTTATTTTTTGTTTTTTGTTATTATCAATTTTATATTTAAAAAAAAATTGTATAAATTGTTTTGGTAAATTAATCTTGGAAGAACGTTATAAATAAATAAGGTCCCGTATCCACTGATCATATTAGTAAGTAATTTTAAGCCCGTTTTTTTCTAAATTAATTTTCCTTAACAATTTATAGAAATATTTTTTTTTTGTAGATTTAGTTAAAAAGGCCTAGGTGATACGAATATGCTTAAATTAGGCCTATTTATAATAATCTAACTGAAAATTATTATTTGGAAGCGAAAATAAATGAATTTGTGTATTAAAGTTTTTAATTTTAATTTTTTTAAATACCTACACTAGGACAGTGCTTGTATCATATGCAATAAGCGACCAAAGTACATAATGTAACATAGTTACATTGGTAATAAAAATATCCCTGAACCCCAGACGAATATAAAACTAAAAATACCTCAGGTTTTATGGAAAATTGGTACATTGGTCACAACAGAGTACTTGAGGGCGCGTGAAAGTTGTGTCAGGACATTTCAAGTGGCATTTCTTCCAACGGACGTCCAGGCACTCGGAGAGGTACCATCCATTTATGGTCCAAGTTCCTAAAGTGCGTACGAGGCGTTTTGATAACACGTACCCCGTCTGTGATTCCCGACACGTACAATATGGGTCTCTTCAAATTAAGGGTAAATAACCAGGCAGGGTGTTGTCAAACGCTTGCCTATTAAGCATAAAAAAGTGGCGCTTTGATGTCTGCTTATCCCTGTAAGAAAAAGCCGTGGCAATAGTGTGTCGCATGTCAAACTACAATTTAAAGAAGCATATATTTTTTCTTTTTTTTTAATTGGCTCGGCATGTGACAACACTCCGCCTGATGTAAAGCTAGAGTGCGGTCCATGAATGGAAACGACTGCTACTACAGAGAAATCTCTACAGGTAGCAGTCGCCTCCATTATGCCGGCTTGAAGAGACGAGTGTACTTGACAGTGCACACTCCTCTCGTTATATTTTTAAGTGGTTACTATTTTTTATGAATTGTCACACGAATTTGTAAAAAAACCAATAACAAATCGTTAACTGCGCACAGTGGGTGGTTGACATTTCGAGTGTTTGAAACTCTTAACAACCTATTCATTCCGTATTCACAGATTCACAATGAGGGGTAATTGTAACGACTCGAGGTACAAAGCGCCGGAAGTGGTACTCTTACCTACTTCAACTTTTTTACGATAGCGATACTGGGATGAAAAAGTGTAAATTTTTCTATAGTACCTACCTAAATTTTTCCTTTATTTGTAAGTAAAATTTTATTGTTAAAAAGAAAACATTAACTTTGTAAACCAAAATTAAGATTTCTTCAAAAAAAAAAACTTCAAGAAAAATTATTTATACTTACAATTATTATTTTTATAAGCTATTTTATGAAATCTTAAAAAAATTTTTTCTTCTCAAATTAATAATGTCGCGTCAGTAACGACTTTTGGTGTGGAGAGCTACGAAAGAGCAATATTTGGTCACATTGGTCACAGTAGAGCAGTTGCCGAGCATTCGTGCCCAAGGCAGAAGTGACGTAGCTTTCTGCTCTGGATGCTACCAGGTTGACATTTGACCTTAAAAACCTGTCCTTTTTTTAAGTTCTTGTACTGATCACTGTCGAGACCGAGCCGAGACCCGCTATGTTGGCTGGTTTCTATTAAATAATAAAGGAGAATGCCCATTCGCCTAAGCAAAATGGGCCCACGATTATTTTCTCGAGTTTGTCGATAATTTTAAGTTAATTTTGTAGAAAATAAATCTACTTTCGTTATCACCGATCAGTTTTTATTTTTTCACCCGAGTTATTGAGTAATTAGATGTTTTCTGATGCAATATTTGAGGTTATTATTATATTAAATGCTTTAATAATTGATGTAATCTGTTTTTTATGCAATTAAACATTGTCTATTGATTGGTAAATGATGTGTTGATATAATTTAAATGAATTAATAAAAAATTTTAGCATATTGTTTTGTTGCCAAACTAATAGGTATCAAGTATAAGTAGTATGGGCATTCTCCTTTATTTCCCTAATTAAATGAAACGATTTTGCTTATTAACACACATTTATTTATTAATGAATAATCAATTTTGAGTTAAAACAAATTCATTAAGATTTACTTCAAGCGCCTTAAGTATTGATTCAGTTGTAAATGGGGAATCTGAAACACATATTTCGATTAATTTAAAATTCCTCAAACATATTCCATTAATGTGTTTTTTTATTGGTTAATTTCTTTATTGTTAAATTATGATGAATTGAACAGCTGAACAGCGAGTTTTGAGAGTGACGATTTTTTTCAGTTCAAATTTCATCATAATTTGGAGTAATGTTCCCTTGACAATACTTAGAAGTAGGTAAGACATAAGAAACTAGATATCGGGTCATCATAAAAAAAGTAAGTACTAGAGGTAACATTCATTAAGTACAGAGTCAAAGTTAGATTACATAACAAAAAGAATTTTTTATGTCCAAATCTATGTATGGAAAAAATCACTATATAAATTTAGGCGATGCAATTTAGCAATATTATAATTAACAAAAATGCAAATTACTTAGAAACAATTAAGTATATGGGACAAAATGAAGTTTACCACTACAACGATGCTTTAGCTTGTTAACAATAATTAATTTAATTTGTTTATGCTATAATATAGTCGCCTCCATCCATATAGAAAAAAAAAGAATTTGAAATTCCTTACCAACATTAATCCAAGCATTTGGATCGTAACCGGAGTCTAATCTTGATTCTTGTATGCATTTCCGTAGAGCAAAGGTAATGCCGATTGCTGAACATACGCCTAATTCACCAACAGCTACGAATAAAATGTTATTTTGATAATAAACGCAAAACTTTAGGACGACCCCTTATTGTCAACTAAGGTCCCTTTCAGACTAGCATGCAGTCGGTTCGAGCTCGCGTGTAAGCGTGTATGCCAAAATTAGTGTAGAACGCGCAGAAAGACACTACTGTGAAAGGGCCCTAAAGAAGCGATATCGAGTGTTTCAGCACATAAAGCCGTATTTTTTTTTTGGACGAGATTACTCTTCCAATGGCTGTTTGTATTTGTGCAATAAATAATTTATCGTATATTAATACAAAGTCGTAATTTTACCTTTAGAATTCAAAACTCCTTTAGGATTTTTAGAATTGTACCGTAACTTTACTCTGAAGTCAATCGGTATATCAGTTGCAAGTGGTACATGATAATTCAGTGAACGATTTGTTAATAATCTACCAGTTTTCTTGTCAAATCTTAATTTTTCACTTGTATAATTTCCTATTCCCATTATAAATCCACCTTCAACCTTAAAATTTATTTAATTGTCTATATTTTTGATAAAACCCGTAAAGTGATCTTCACGTACTACTATAATATATTTTAAAAAAAACAAAATAATTTACCTGTCCAACATCTATTCCAGGATTCACACTAAGCCCGACATCTTCTAAAATATCAGCTCGTAATATTTCATATCTACCTAGAAGCACATCCATTTGTACTTCAAATATCGCAACAGCATAAGCACTGTACGGCTTTAATTCTGGTTCGTTTTCGGTCATCATGTAACTTGCAGTCATATCAACCATTTTTTTACCAGCCTTAAATATCAAATCCTCCCATTTAGGATTAGTCATTTCATCTTTGATTGGCTGTAACCTTTTTAACAATATTTCACATGATTTCTTCACAGAGAAACAAACACTCTCGCTAGTGATACTCGATCCAGAAAATACATTATTAGCACAAGTAAAAGAGAAGTTAGGTATAACAGTAACTTTATCTAATGGTATCCCCAACGTATATGCACAAACTTGGGCTGCTTTCGTATTGATACCTTGACCCATCTCATTACCTCCCGTTGTCACAGTCACTGTCCCATCACCTCTATAAATTGATACTATCGCTTGATAATTACCCAAATATTTCACAGGAAACAACATAACGTTCAATGTAATTCCTCTTTTCATCCAACGGTTTGCTTTATTAAATTGTTCAATTTCCTTACTCCTCCTTACATAGTCAGCTTCTTTTTTGAACTTTGGTACGAGATCTGTTAAATCATTGTCTTGGCGCATATTATTCAGACGAACTTCTGAACCATCTTTCTTAACTTCAAATGCAATATGTTCCATGACATGTTCTATACTTGCGATACTTTCAGTGTTACCTGGTCCTCTCATGTATGTATTAGATGGCAAATCTGTTAATACGCTACAAAATGTAACGCTCCAGTAATCAGTTTTGTAACCATTTTTTACACCTTCCATTAAGTATTCTAAGATATTTTCGTTATGAGAGTACCCGTCATCGGAAAACATGTTCATTTCCATATATTGAATTTTGCCATCATCGTCGACACCGACCTATTAAAATCGAATAAGCTCATACTTAACAATCTATACTGCAACAAAAATTTACATTCTTACCTCATATTCGGATTGACAAGGTAGCCTTTTCCCCATCATACTTAAGTTAGTAGTTAAAGGTAATATAATTCTACAAGGGACATTTAACTTTTTTGCAACTAATGCACAAGCTGCTGATATTTGTGAAGTTCTGCTGAGTTTTCCTCCGAATGATCCACCAATACGACGTAATTTTACAATAACACTGTTAAAGAAAATTAAACCTTAAACTACTGGCTCTGAAGAACAATTTCCATGTTTGTGTTACACTTACTCGCTTTCTTTTATGTCCAAGAAATCAGAAATAGCTATTTGTGTTAAATCAAGCCAATGCGATGAACTATAAACTTCAAGTAGGTTATCGACTGGTACAACAAGAGCTGTCAATGTTTCTAAATAATAATGATACTGTGCTTTCGCTTCGTAAACCCCTTTAATAACTTTAGTAACATTTTCTCCTTTACCTTTAGGTTTTATACTTTTATCAAATTTTTTGATCCTTCTACTATCTTTCTTAGCTTCGTCAATTGTCAAAACAGGAGGATTAGAACTAACATTTTTATATGTAACTTTAACTTTTTTTGCAACTAAAGCAGCTAAAGATTCTGTTTCAGCAACAATAATTGCCAAAGGCTGACCGTAAAATTTAATATTCCCGTCGGCAAGTACAGTTTCATCTTCTGTTTGTGTTGGTAGGCCGACACGTGTCCAGCTATTTTTTCCTGGAATATCTTTGGCGGTAAATAGAGCTATCACACCTTTCATTGCCTGAAAATAATTCATCATACCTACATAATTACTATATACAAACTTTATTAAACAGCTTTAAAATAACTCACCAAAACTTCACTTCCATCTATATTATCAATCTCGCCAATGTGAATTGTCGACTGTACAAAAGCTGCAAATACTTGGTGAGGGAAATTAGGAATATCATTTACATATTCAGCTTCACCCGAACTCTGTATAAGAGCTTCTAACTTAGGCGCGGATTCGTTAAGAGGGAATAATTCTTCATCGCATTGGAAATCTTGGGTTGCATGTGACACAGGTCGTTCAAATAACTGACCACCTGATCTTAGTCTGGGGCTTGGTAACCCCGCAGGACTTATGTTTAATATAAACTGGAAGAATAAAATGATACGGAATTCATGTCTTTGTTTATCTATTATATTTACATTTATATTTACCTTATAAAAGAGATCAATTGCTAACTTCTTCCGAGCTTCAGGTGACTCATCGGAAGGGTCATCAATAGGTACTAATTCATTATTCAAAACATTGACAGCTCCTTGAAGAACATTATTATTCATAGATTTCCCAATCAGATACGTCTCTGTTTTACTAGCATGATTGAATTTCGGTGATATATTTCCATAAACAATATTTGCTTCTTCAATTACCCTATTATTATTTAATTTCAGAACGAATGCAGCGTTAACTATTGCTAAAGCGTTTTGATTTCGAGGCATTACCTAAAAATATCAGTATGGGAGAATATTAAATTATCCAATTTCTTTAATTTCGATTAATATATTTCCATAAACAATATTTGCTTCTTCAATTACCCTATTATTATTTAATTTCAGAACGAATGCAGCGTTAACTATTGCTAAAGCGTTTTGGTTTCGAGGCATTACCTAAAAATGTCAGTATGGGAGAATATTAAATTATCCAATTTCTTTAATTTCGATTTAAGAGTCCAGAAAAACTGAAAAATACTTGCAAATCAAATACAAAGATCCTATATATTTTTGTTATTAATCGATAATCAATTTTTATCTTACATTATCAATTAGAAGAAAATCTATATGTTTTATCAATCTTTGAATCATCAAAAACTGAGAATCCATTTAAGTCTGAGAATTCATTTAAATATATTCAAAATTTTTGTTAATAATTTATTTTGTTATCTTATTTACCTTATAAGTCCTAATAATATAATTCTTACTCAAAGGGGGTAGAATTATTTTAGTCATAACTTGATTTGAAACATCGTACTCTATAAAGTCTGTCAACGACATAGTTTTCGTACTTCCATTTGATGATTCTAAAAATGAAACACAGCTTAATTTAAAATCCATCTAGAAGTGGCGAAGGCAGAGGATATAGAAAGATATCAGAATTTACCCATAGTAATCATTCCTCCAACAGATTCAAATAAAACAAACAAATCCGACTGATATATCGGCATTTTATGTTTTACCATTAAGTTGCCAGCCAATGTACCGATCTGAAAATTATCAATATTAGATTTCATTTAAGATTGTGATTGTAAGATTGTTTTCACCACAAGACCCCCAACGAGTCCTTCCTTTCACTAAATTGGGGTACATAAACCGATTACTTATTCAATTCAAACTGTTACGTAAATAGTGGTGAAAAACAAAATTTCTGTTAGGGCCTCCGTTAAAACGGTTGTCGGGATTATTGGTGTAAATGTTTTTAATGTTATTTTATAGCTGACCTACCTTTCTAACTGGAATATGTGCAATACGTTCAATATGCTTAGCAAATTCATCCAAATATTGAAAGCCATTATTAGTTGCAGATTGTTCTTTGAATAACAATTTCGTATCTTCCAAAGTCATATTAGCTCCAAGAATTATATTTTGATCTATTGTGTGTTCCTTTAAAGTTCTTACATCATTAATATCGATTAGGATATTGGGATATTCAAAATTTTCAAGGATACCTGAAATATTTATCTAATTAATAAACCTACATTTATTTAATTTACGTTGATAAAAATATAAATATAAATAACCTTTGCCAGTGTTGCCAGCCACAAGCATGTAAGAATGATATCCTTCCTTATTTAGAATTTGAAATATTTCTTCTATTCGATATACTTTGAAAAACTTCTTTGAAAATTCAAAATTAAACTCCATAGGCTTTTGTTTAAGGTTCAAATTAAGATTTTTCATGGTATCGTCACTTATCACAGTCCAATCGCTATCATCACTCTTTGCCGAACATTTTCTCTGGCATTTTAGATTGGCTTCATTAAGATCTTCAATATCAGAGATTGCCAAAAGTTTAGGGTCAGCATCGATAGCGAATGATTTTATAGCATCAAGTAGAGGTCGATAGCCAGTGCAACGACAAGTGTTTGAACTTAACGAAGTCTCAATCTCTGCCATTGTTAAATTTTTTTCTAATAAGCTAAAAAGTTGATCGAAGAAAATGGAAAATTTACTTTTATTACCCACCAAATCTCAATATTTCTTCATATATTATTATTCATTTGTTACCTGTACGTATGCGTAACCCATCCAGGAGTACAATATCCACATTGAGTAGCATTGAAAGATCTGATCCGTTTCTGTATAGCATGGTAACCATCACGTCGATTTCCAATACCTTCTACGGTTGTTATTTCCCATCCATGACACGAAAACACCAAAACTAGACACTAAGAATTTAAAAAAATTACCAGCTTTCAACATTATTATCAAATTCTGCATTATTATGCATTAATCTGCAGCCATCTCTTAAAGCTACAGAATAATCATCACAAACATGTAAACCTACACGATAATAGGTTACCACAGGTTCTCAACTGCTGCAGAATTGTCATGAAATTCCTACAGACTGACCACATTATCTTAATACTCGTAATGTAGTACTACTTTCCTAGAGTAGAGTATTGACCCTAAAAATAAATTACTCTCTATTCTATTCTCAGACTTATATCTCATTGATGATACATTACATAAGTAACTTAGTTACCATCTGCCTCACCATATAAAACTGCTATAAAAACTCCACGGTGTTTAAGAGCCTGCCCAGACTCCGTCCACTAGGCGTCGAGAGAAACACCGTGGGGTTTTAGTCGGTATGCCGACATGAGAGCCCGACATAACTCTGGCACCTTCTCCAAGAGTCAGACATCCGTAATTGATAATAAAATACATACGGAATTAACAGAGAAGGTCTCCAAATCTCCAGTGATCGGATGTTTTGCTTTAACGCTGACAATACATGAGCCGCATCCACCTTCATGGCACATTGCCTTGGTTCCTGGTAAGTGTAACTCATAACGTAGGTATGCATTTAACGACGTCTCCCGGGGTGTATTCTCGTTTACTAAGGAATTGTAGAACAAGTTAGAAGTCACTTTATTTTAATTGTAAGTATCGCTGAAAATGCAACACTCGTTTCATTAACACGAGAATAGTGGAGATGACTGCTGCCCGCAGACATTTCTCTATGATAGCAGTCGTCTCCGTTCATGGACCGCACTATACCTTGACATCAGAAGGTGTGCGGTCACATGCAGGACTACTATAGGAAAATATACCAGTATAACTTTTTCCGTTCACGATGAAGTTTATGGTCGACATGATACTGCGTTCTGTATGTTCAACTGGGTCTATTTATAGTAGTGATGTATTTAAACAAATAAGCCAGTTTTAAGGTATACGCTACTGTAAATAACTATTATATTTAATAATAAACTTTTATTTAAAAAAATTGAACCAACTACACTAAAAAGTGAAAATAACTTCTAACACGAAGTACCTACTAAATGGTACAAATTAGTTGTCTATATACTTACCATTTGGAGTAGATGCCAAGGTGGGATGGAAGGTACATTCCACATGTTTATCCATTTTAGCTTAGTGAACCAAAAGAGAAAACATTCTTACAAAATCTAATCTAAGAAAAAAAATCCCGTACAACTCAAATTATTTCACTCCCTCACAGATATAAAAAAATTACCGTTTCGCCCCTTTAGATGTTGAATTTCAAGAAAACCTGAAACACGTATTATTATTTTTTCTGTAGAGCAAAAGTTTCTAATAATTCTGTTAAACAAATGCTTTTTTACCTAGTTTCATTTCCTTAAAGGTTGAATTTCGGAAAATATTGAAATACATGTTTCAAGTTTTATGCAAAAAAAAAAATCAAACTCAAGTTTTTTCGATTTACTAAAAAAAACTGTACACCGTCTCGTGTATGTACCGTATCTTAGAAAAAATATATGGGACCAATTTGGGATGTTATTAAGTTAGATATAATTTAAATTATTGAAGTCTGTTAGCTGTTTTCAAGATATCGGTGAACATACTAAAAATAAAATAAAACATAAGTAAAAACCTAAATAAATATTCATAACAAAGCAAACGTTATGAATACGTTAATAATAAATAATGTACTATTCAATGAAAGTTTTATAAAACCAAAGGAATTCTGTTTAATTTCATTCACATCATAGTTATTTATAAGTATACTAGCGACGAAGCCCGGCGTTGCTCGGGTTTCTAGATCATTCTTGAAACTTTTAGAACCTTCTAGATCAATTGTAACAGTTGCACACATTTTTGAGTGTTCTAGATTATTTCAAAAATTTTAGAACTCTGTAAATACTCAACATGTCATAAGTTAGAAAAAGACAGACTTAGTAGTCAATATGTCATAAGTTAGAAAAGGACAGATATACATTTTTTGAGATTTTCGCCTCCCACAACCACCCTTTTCCACCCACCGCGACCAAACTCCCTTACTTTCACCAGGAGACCAAGGGGTATCTACCACCCCAACGAGAAGTAGATTGGAGTTGGTGGTCATAGAGAAAACACTGTCTTTGCGTACTAACATTAACATTTTATATAAGTATTTAGATTAAAATTTAAATTAATTAATTAAAGTTACAAGCTAGTAATAGCGTTTTGAATTAAAGAATGAAGAGACCACTAAACTTTCCTATAAAAATGACTAGATAATTAGTAATTGTTATTATTCTAACTATATTATCACTTGACAGTTTATCTTCCTTTTTTTAATAAATTCACAAATTACGTTTCACCGATTCACCATCTATTTCTTCAAATGCTTTATTACTATAAACATTGACTATCGAATTATCTTTATTACTATTTATTAAGGGATTCTTAGCATAGACTAGTTTGTTTGGATTTACAATATTAAGTACAGGCGATTCTATATCGTATGCTTCTTGATATACACTATTGTTTTCAATATCACAAATAATTTCATTTTGTATAATTTCGTTAGAATCAGATTGATTAGGGCAGCCATTTTTTATACGAGTATTAATAATATCTTCAATAGTTGCATTTTCTTTTGATGTTAATAGAACTTTGGGTTCGTCGTGTGTGTCTGAATATCTAGTGACGTCTCTTCTTGTTTTATGTGATGCTGACATATTTTCTGTTCCACTGCGGATGCCGAAGACACGTTTTATTGATTGACGGAACTAGAACAATAAAATTGAATTTTTTTTTATTGTAGCTCGGCATGTGACAACACTCCGCCTGATGTAATCCAGCGGTCCATGAATGGAAACAACTGCTACTACAGAGAAATCTCTACAGGCAGCAGTCACCTCCACTATGCCGGCTTGAAGAGACGAGCATGCACTATCCAGATTGACAGTGCACACTCCTCTCGTTCTATCTGGCTACTTTCAAACTATTCCCGAAACGCGACAAGGTCACTTCACGGGTGTTACATTCGAAAGTGGTGGTACTGCCCCAGGACGGCAGACTGGATCATCAGTTTGCCTACCACTCTTTAATAGTGCCTATAGGCACTGAGCGACCAAAGTACATATAACAAAGTTACATTGGTACCGGTCTTTTAGCGAGGTTCGAACACGGGTCTCATCGATCGTGAGTTCACACGTCTTACCGCTAGACCACGGCCGCTCTATATAATATAATATTTATAACTCTATTGAGATTCGCTTTGTTGCTTAGTTTCGATATCTGTTGAAGATTAATATTATAAAGATAAAAGAGTGAATATGTTTAATTTAGGAACAAAATACTTTTTAGATGTAAAAGACAAAGTCAAAGGTAAAATGTTGGAAGAATGTAATTTATTTGATTGGATTGGATTCACTCAATATAGATTTTTTTATATATATATTTTTAATCATCAGCCTTAATCGTGTCCGCTTCGAACACGGGCCTCCTCTCGATTTTTCCACTCCTGTCTCTCCTTTGCCACCTGCATCTAGTTTATATTTTTTTAATATTGTCTTCAAAATCATACATACTTGTGTATTCATACCGACGTATATCAAAGGGTTATAACATATTGAACTTTTTGCTACAAGGGCTGGTATCACACCTGCTCCTGGAGACACCTAAAAAAAGAAACAGAAATAAGTAAACTTTAAAAAAAAATTTTACTGCGTCCTAAAAACTGGAGACTGCTGTAGCTTGGCATATGTAGCTACACTCAGCCTGATGTAGCTAGAGTGCGGTCCATGAATAGAAACAACTGATAATACAGGAAGCAGTCGCCCCCGCTATGCCGGAATGTGCACCATCCAGATTGACAGTGCACACTCCTCTCTTATACCTGGCTACTTTCAAACTATCCCCGAAACGCGACTCTTAAATGTCTGTTACTAGATCCCACAGGACAGGCCAGACCTAGTGTGGGATCCATCAGTTAACAAAATTTGTAAACGTTATTATTTTAAATAAAGTTATTATTATTATTTAAAAATGTCATCTAAGTACATAAAAATACTCACAATACCAGATGTGGCAAATTGTTCTAAAAGTGCAAATACTGAGTAAGGTGTCCATGCAACAGTAAATGCAACTATCATTATAAACACCATAGTTGTTACTTTAGCCTCCGCTTTGCTGACACGACCGAGTCTTTGAGCATTCTGAAATGGAAACGATACTATAGAAAGATCACTTTTTATTTATAAAAAATAAAAATAGAAATAATACGAATTGCGTCAATTAACACTGAACTCAATTGCAAAATAGGGCAATCATCCCAACACAGTTGCAAGCTGCCCATGGAAAGATAAAATAGTAGTCAAAGCATCCGTGCGCAATTAGATTCCCACCCAGCCACCTCAGGATAACGGTGGATACCGACTTTTTTGTTTGTTCAATTTTCATCATAATTTATAATGAGAGGAGTGTACACTGTCAACCTGGTTAGTGTATATTTGTATCCTTAAACCGGCATAACGAAGGCGACTTATACCTGCAGAAATTGGTCTGTAGTAGCAGTTGTTTCCGTTCATGGATTGCACTCTAGCTTAAAGGCACATTCAGTTTTGAAAACCGTACAGTTCACAGTTTTGCCTAAACACCTACAATTTTAATTGCACTGTGTACCCAGCGCTGGATTTAGACTTCGGCGGCCCATAAACAGAGCACATTGTGGAGGCCCTTAAATCGTTTGTGGTTAACTGTTGAAAGTTTCTATTAAGGTCGAGGTAAAGAAGAGAGCAACTAAATAAGTTGGCTAACACAAAATTTAAAACAACACTCAGTATTTTTTTGTTTCTACTGAGTTTTATCGATTTAATTAAATTTTTTTTTGTGGTGTGGTGGCGGCCCATAGGCAACTGCCTATATTACCTGTGCTTAAATCCGGCACTGTGTTTTATTTTATTGTAGCTCGGCATGTGACAACACTCCGTCTGATGTAAAGCTAGAGTGCGGTCCATGAATGGAAACGACTGCTACTACAGAGAAACCTGTGCGGGTAGCAATCGCCTCCACTATGCCGGCTTGAGGAGACGAGCACGTACCATCTTAGATTGACAGTGCACACTCCTCTCGTTATACCTGGCTACTTTCAAACTATTCCCGAAACGCGACAAAGTCACTTCACGGGTGTTACATTCGAAAGTGGTGGTACTACCCCAGGACGGCAGACTGGACAAATAACCATCATCAGTCTGCCTGTGTGTAGCCCGCTTTACATTAAGCGGAGTGTTATCCTATTTTTAGTGTTATATGTTATAGAAATTTAGTGCATAGTGTTAACAATTATTTGCCGAGATATAGTAAAAAAAATTACCTGTTTCATAGTTCTAACTATATTATAATAGCTGTAAGTGATAACAGACATTGGAATAATTTGTCCCATTAAAAATAAGTAAAGAATGTATGTCAATGTATTTGTTGACTGTTCATGCCAGTTTATTGAACAACTGAAACAATATTTATTATATTCATTTGCGACGTATTTTTTTTTAAATTATTTTCTTATCGTTTGTAAAATCCATTCGTTTCTCCACTTTTAGAAGATTTGAATGAAAACCGGGTTTGCGATTGACTGGTTCGATGATATAAAAAAATATTGGAATAGTTTTAACCGCGAAAAATTGCATCGAAAATTGATTTAGAACTCACTTTACGATTTTTTAAATAATATATTTTTTTTAATTTTATTTTTTTCTATTAAATTTTACTTAGGGGTTTTTAACCCACCAGTCCCATCATACCCCAAACATTAATGAAAAGAAATAAAACTGTAAATAAATAAATAAATCCTGCTTCGAAAAAATACGCTAGCAACAGTGACAACCTCAATAATTCGTTTTATTTGTAGACTTATGAAAACAACTGAAATATATATTTGATACTTGATATAAAATACAGTCTGTCAAGATTAAAGCAATCATATGCTCAAGGTGATTGAGAGATATAGGGCCCTTAACGAAAGAAAGAATAAGAGGAGGATAGACGCCGTTGAACTTTCTCACACGATTGTGTCGATTTATGTAAAAAAAATTAATAAAAATAATTTGAAAAAAAAAAAAAAACCGAAGATTCCCTAGGTATTGTATTGTCTCTGGCAGGGACGCGGACGAATGCGAAAGCACACCCGCATCTCTGCCATCTGGCGATTGAGAGGAACACCGTGAGGTTTTAGTCGGTACATCTCGCGTGAATGCGTATCGAGCGTGCCGCGCTGGCGCCCATACTGTAATATGCTACAATAAAAAAAAAAAAAAAAAAAAAAATGTATGCGCGCTTGCCCCAGGGAGTCCGACATACCCCTGGCACTATTCCAATAGTGCCAGGAAGTCCGTAATAGATTTTCTCACGTAAAAAAAAAGAAGGTATTGTATTGTCTAATATCAAAATGGTTTTATACATTTTAGCAATATAAAACCATTTTTCTCCAACCTTCGGTTTATTTTTTTAAATAACTTTTTAAATTATTTTTATTAATTTTTTTACATAAAAGGTCAACGGCGTATATCCCCCTCTTAAAGGATTATTCACAGCTTGTGCGTCACACGTCCGTGCCGCGGGCGCTACTCTTTGAACTATGAATTAAGAGTACTTTATGTAAAATGTCATGCCTCATTCTAATGTCACCTTTATCGTGTGTCAGAGTCGGAGATCAAAATTGTTCAAGCACCATCATCCGGAGTGCGACGGTGGTATTTACAATCTGTACCTGATATTAGCGGCTTCATTTGTATAACTTCCCCATCCCAGCAATGGCGGAGTGGTTAAAGCCAAGGAATAACTCCAAATGAATACAATACTTAACCCGGCTCCTTTCTTAGTTAAATTGTTTGAGGTTAATGGCTTACCGATCAACATGTAACGCTCGAATGCTAACACTGTTAATGTTGTTATTGATGTTATACCTGAAGTAGAAGATACCCGTATTAATTGAATTATCATTGATAATGATGGAAATTCAATTGAAAGAGCGACCATGCTCTAGAGCAGCGATTCTTAACCTCGGGCCGCGAGAGGTATTGGGTTGGGTCGTGAAAAGCGCCCAAACGACTTTAAAGAAGTGATAAAATTTTACTAATTTTATTTACTAATAAATTTTTATAATACGTCATTTTAATACCTGTCATTGGAAAATAAAATAGAAGATTAGGATGAGGATCGCCAGCCAAAAAGGTTAAGATTCTAGCTCTAGAGGTGGAACTCACGCTTGATGAGATAAATCCGTGTTCAAATCTAGCTAAACCAGTACCAATGTAACTATGTTATTTGTACTTTAGTCGCTTAGTATTCGCACGTCGTATATAGAAATTCATTAAGCCGGCATAGTTTAGGTGACTGCTATCTGCAGACATTTCTCTGTTATAGCAGTTGTTTCACCTTATGGATCGGATTCTAACTTAAATACTATTAAAATGAAATATAAAAATTATCTCACCAAGCAAAGCCATAAAAAACCCATATAAAACACACATTGTATGCCCAAATATCCATCTATGAAATAATGCTGACGTCAATGTAAATGGATTACCCAAAATTGAAACTGAGAAATCTGAACACATCAAGTTAAATAGAATCATATTCAGAGGCGTCCATAACTGAAAAGGTTTAATTATTTATTTATTTATTGGTTTATTTTTTATTAATTCTTGACTAAAAAATAAAAAAAAAATATTATTTTATACCATAGTAAAATAAACTTAAAAGCATTTTTTTTATTGGAGCTAATTAGACTGAGGTCCATGAACAGAAATAATTTCTACTACTGCCTACAAAAGCTAGGCAGCAGTCGCCTCCGCTATGCCGGCTTGAGGAGACGAATGTGCACCATCCAGATTGACAGTGCACACTCTTCTCGTTATACCTGGCTACTTTCAAACTGTTCCCGAAACGTGACAAAGTCACTTCACGGGTGAATCGAAAGTGGTGGCACTACTACAGGACGGCAGACTGGGTTAATAGAAATTAATTCTTGATACAGTTTGTCTGTTTACCCCTAACTACAAAAGCAGAGATAATAAAAAGACTTACCTGTCTATCTTTAATCATGAGTAGGATGACCATCAAGTTAAGGAAGAATCCAAAAAATCCTATTGTAAACAAAACCATTGCCGCGAGAGCATAACCCCATCTGGGCATTAACAATGGGTATGACACTGAGTCGTCCATCACATTCAATATGCTTGCATTTATGTTATCCTGGTACATTTTTGTGTAGATTTTTCTCTTTTATTACACTTATTTTTTAGATTAACTTTACAAAATATCCTCTGCTTAGGTTCCGAGAGATCTAGGTTTTTAATACTTATACCATTGATATATACAATGAGAGAAAAGATGGCCACAGCCACGTTTAGGTTCTCTGTCAGTTAGTATTTAACTTGACGGTAACATTGTCAAATCGTTTCAAGCAGTCTACGCTTTTTTATGTCAGATGTATGAAGTTTGCACCTCTAGTATATATCTCTATGACGTATATCGAATGATTTTCAATACTTATAATATGATAGGAGCGGCCATGATCTATCGGTAGAGGACGGACCTCACGATCGATAAAACCCGTTAAATTTGCCTAGCCAAATTCTGACCAATGTAACAATATTATATGTACTCAGTCGCTCAGTGGCTGTGATACAAGCACTAGCTAATTACTGCCATTAAAAAAAGAGAAAAATATTAACTTTAGTCTGCTTTTTGTAGCGTTAATTATTACGGTCATTTTCTTAAAAATTATCTTAAAAAATAGGCGTTGCGTTAATTTTTTCAAAACTGGACACCGAATTTTTTCCCGCTACACATCTCTGTATTTTTTTTACGAAAAGTACAGTTAATTTTTATATAATTGAATTAATAACGTAATTAAACTTGCTTGCACTTAATGCAGGTATAACATAGGTTAGTGCATCTGTTAATATAATACGATACTAAGGAATTATCGATGCATTAGATTACAATAAGCGCGTATATTATTTTGTGGTTATAACTTGATATGTTAATATAACAATACCTAATGTTTGTAATGAAGGAAGAATTTTTCAGTGTCAATTATTTTTAGTAAAAAAATCTAATAAAAGACAAAAGAATTCTGACGCTCGCAAATTCGTAGCGGTGTAATAATTATTATGTCGGAAAACTTTTTTAGAATTAAATATTCAATTACAAAACCTTTTTAGACCCTATTTAGGTCACAAATAGGGTACCCATGAATGGTTGCAATAAAATTTACAAATACATGTGGCCTCCTCCATGAATTACTGATAGTGCAGTACGTACGTACACGATCGTTATCTTTCAAAAGTTAGGATCAACTGTAACAAACCTCAGTTTTGTACCGAGTTGAAGTTATGCAGAAATTCAATCTAACTTTGGGAAACTCATTTATTATAATCAAATGCGATCCGATATTGTTTCTCTTGCCATCACTTTACTTCATCATCATCTGTACTTCTACGTGATAACTACACGGATAACTAGGTTTATTGATTTATTTGTGTGCCTTAGTGCCTGTTAAGTGGTTTGTTCCCCGGTTTTATTAAACAAGTTAGTATTTGTTTCGGGTCTGGATCCATAGTACAGAAACTAACTTTTCTATGAAACTAATAAACTTGGTTTTCTAATGGATTTTATGATTAGTAGCCCAGTAAACCTAATAAATTGAAAATCGGGTTAGTTTTTTCGAATTAATCTTTCTTGATAATATAATACTTACCAAGTCTAAAATATATATCTTAAACCACAGGATATTAAGTTTTGCCTGGTTATTTTTTTTGTTAATTATCCATTATTGAGTTATAGCTAAATTTTTTGATACAATTTTTCTCCGTAAAAACGATCGAATAATTTTTTTTACATGATTATGTTCGCAAAATATATATTTTGGTTCTTTTATTTCTTTTTTTAATTAAATATACATTAAGTAGGTGTAATGTGAAAATAATAAGTTTTTTTTGCCTTCAACGTATGCTCAAAGTGTATCAAAGTAAAGTTTAATTTTATCTTTTATATTAAATCTTTAGTATTAGAAGAATGCGCTAGATGAAAATCGGAAATAAGATTGTTAGGGAATATAGCCTCAGATATTAAAATGTCTATACAATTTAATATCCAGAACAGGAAGGAAACCATTATTTAGAGAAAATTTCCAGGAAAACTATCCTTATATTTTCTTATTTTTGCTATTAACTAGCAGCCACCCGCAATTTGTTATGCGTATATTTTTTATTAATTAACATTTAACGACATTCCATCATTAGGGAATCTTTTAGGGTTTTTTTGTTGGTTTTTTAATTAATTTTAAAAGGGTTTACAACCGTCCATGTAGCTACCTAACGTAACTTTATATTTATTTCATCAAGATTCATTTGACTATTTGGAGACCGTGGTTGGGGGACGAACAAATATACTTTCATATTTTTTATAATATTATAATAATATATTTAAATTTAAAATCCGTTCGATCAGTATTTTTAGACATATTTACTATTCTGAAAATTATTAGTTTTTTTTTTAATAAATAACTTTATTAATATTATATAATATAATAATATTAAGAAAATACAATAATTATAGTCCTTTATTTTAAATGATATTACGTTCATAAATTGTATAATTTAAATTAAAAAAAATACATTTTAAAGAGTCCAATCTAAAATCAAAATAACACCTAGAACACAAATCTCTGCCTACTTTTAATTTTCGTTAGTATAAATGCTAAATTAAATATATTTTTAAATTGATTATAATTTGTTAACATACAGGTAACAAACCGAACTTAATTTTCTTTAGAAAAAAATTACACGTATCACTATTTCACGAAAGTGAATTGGTCGACTCAGCTTAAACCAAGAGCTTAGACCGAAAGCAACTGAAGCTCGCAAACGAGGGAGGGAAGCTTTTATAGAGGGAGATATCGCCATGACAACCACCTGTTGTAGATGATAATACTTTTGCACTTTAGCAAGCCCATTTTAACATTAATTATTAGAAACATTATAACATTTCGAATGTAACACCCGTAAAGTGACTATGTCACGTTTCGGGAACAATTTGGAAGTAGCCAGGTATAACGAGTGGTGTGTGCACTGTCAATCTAGATAGTGCACATTCGTCTCCTCAAGCCGGCATAGCGGAATCGACTGCTGCCTCTAGAAATTTCTCTGTAGTAGCAATTGTTTCCATTCATAAATCGCACTCTAGCTTACATCAGGCGGAGTATTGTCATATGCCGAGCTACAATAAAAAAAATAGATGTCATAAATGAGCGGCCGTGGTCTAGCGGTAAGACGCGTGAACTCACGATCGATGAGACCCGTGTTCGAACCTCGCTAAAAGACCGGTACCAATGTAACTTTGTTATATGTACTTTGGTCGCTTAGTACCTAAGGCATTATTAAAGAGTGGTAGGCAGACTGATGATGGTTATTTGTCCAGTCTGTCGTCCTGGGGCAGTACCACCACTTTCGAATGTAACACCCGTGAAGTCGGGTTTCGGGAATAGTTTGAAAGTAGCCAGGTATAAGAGAGGAGTGTGCACTGTCAATCTAAATGGTACATGCTCGTCTCCTCAAGCCGGCATAGTGGAGGTTACTGCAGCCAGTAGAGATTTCTCTGTGGTAGCAGTTGTTTCCATTCATGGACCGCACTCTAGCTTTACATCAGGCGGAGTGTTGTCACATGTCGAACTAAAATAAAAAAAATAGATGTCATAAAATGTTTTTCATATAATAGTAAAGTTAGGGTAAATAAATAAAAAGTCGCCGTCGAGTAAGAAAAACTTATTTAAAGCACTACTCATAGCTACTTATCATAACTTTTTTTACATTATCCAGAGAGCTTCAATTCGAAAACTTTCAAAACAATTTTCTTCGACTTCAGATAATTTTCTTTGCTTTAAATAATCATTTGAGTTACCATTTTTTTCTTGTTATTTAAATTATAATTTAAAGCTTTTTAAAACTTTTAAATCTTAATTTCTGAACGCAATTTAATATTGACGTTCAAAATAATTACGTTGTCATTTTATTCATCAATTTTGTTATTTTTTCAATTAATTTCTCGTGATTTCGATATTATTTAATATTTTATATGTTAATACGGTGCAGAATCAAACAAATAATTGCTAATAAAATAATTAAAATAAACGAAAAATATTAATTATACTGAAAATGTCTTTGTTAGATAATTTTCAGACGGTGAATAGTTTCTTTGGAATGGACTTGAGAACAGCCTGCCAAGTTATTGCGACGCTTGGAATTGTGAGTAGCATACGCATTTATTAAAGCAGATGTGTGTACCTAGGTAACACGGCTAGCTAAATCAATAAAAGTAGCTGTTCCTCTTTTTTTTATTTTGTTTTTTATGGAAAGGCAAAGAGATCGCACACAGCCTCACGTCTTCAGTGTTATTTCTATCTTTTTTACATCGAATTACAATTCAACACTTTCTTATAGCGTTTGGCAACACATCGGCTATATATTGGGCATTTTCATGGTGTTGGATACAACATGTTCTGGTCTCTGGACATTCCCGCTCAAACAGCTGTCAAACTTTTATGACATCGTAACAATTTGCCATTGTCAAAATAAATATATAAGGTTGTGTCTGTTTCAGGTACATCCAATGGCATATAGTTGTTCATTTTTCATGCCATTAAGTTACATTATGGTTACAATATGGATTTTACTTGCACTTAACGTTAGTGCTAATGTCGGATTATTGTGCGCTGTAGTTAAGGTTAGTTGACATCACAATTATTACCATAGAGCACTGTTTGTATAGAGTAGTACCTCTATATCATTCTAGTTGACAGTATCGTTATACCGGATTATCTTATAGTAGCTAAGTATTAAACCACACTCGACCTGATATTATTAGGGGGAGACAACCGCTACCACAAATGTCTGTAGACAACTGTCGTCTCCGCTGTGCCGGCATCATGTTGAAGAGTTATATCCGGCTACTTCCAAGTTGATCATGGACGCCAGATTGGGCTGGTAGCCATCATTATATTTAAAAGAGACGTCACTTTTGTTTTGCTCTTTAAAATGGACAATTTAGCTTGTCAACTGTCTAGCTTGAACATTAAATGCAAATTTCGTCTCTACTCCATGGAACATAAAGTTTATTATTTAATAAATTATTTCAAATTTCAGAATGACACGTTGTTAATGTCAGTTTACATTTGGTTTACACTTTTTTTCATAATTTTGATGTTTATTTTATTGTTCTTTCTTGGATTAATATTCTTGTCGAGATATTGGTATTGTCGTGCTACTGCGGTATGTTTTGGTATCGTTTGGTATATTGGTGAGACTTTTATTATTTTATTTTTTTTCTTCAAACGATTCAACAATGTTGCCGTCAAGTCAAATACTAACGTGATCTTTTCTCTCGCGTCACATTGGAAGCGTTCTTGCTTATCTTGTTGTATATATCAATGTTTTAAATAATATTAAAATAATAAATTTAAATAATATAAAATGCCGCTTACATTGAGATATACGCTTACTAGAAGAGCAAACCTCATACATTTGACATGAAAAAGGCGTAGATCGTTTCAAACGATTTGACAATGTCAATCTCTGCTTACATCAAGTCAAATACCAATTGACAGAAACCTAAATGTGGTTGTGGCCATATTTTCTCTCGCCTCACATTTGAAGCAACATTGCACATCCAGTTGTATATAGTATATCAATGGCCGCTTACGCATTTTTCATGTCCGGTGTATGAGATTTGCTCCTCTAGTATGTGTATATTTCTATGATTTAAAACACATAATATTTCTTTTCAGTATGTATTTATTTCGTGATAGTTGTGAATTCGTATCGCTTACAAGTACAATCGAAGAATAAGAGATCATATTTGTATTAAAAAAGAAACAGTAATTAGTTTTTCTTTTTAATTAAATAATTTATATTATAAAATATATATTTAGACTGTCACGTTGTTCGTTTCATTAGAATTCAACCAAACTCTGTACACTAATAAAATGCAACAAATTAGGATTGCTGAAAAAGAAAAAAATGGCAATATTGTTGGAAAGAATCACAACAACTACAGAGAAATATGCTCAGGCAACAGTCCTCTCCGTTATACCAGTTTGAAAAGACGATTGCCGACATGCCGAGCTACAATAAAAAAAAAACCTCTAAGTATAATAAAATAGGTTACTTCACATACTTTGAATGCTTTCCATCTACCTACTCAAAAATAAAGTTTCATAAATCATTTTCAATATGAATTAAACTAACCAATTGCTATAATTCCAAACACCAAACTCGAGTAAAATACTAAAGGTGTTTGCTTATAGGTTATTATTAGAAATAGCAGTAATAAAGAAACTTGTGAGAGCCATATACTTGTTAAAATAATCCATACTTTAATTATTGATGTTTTTTCCTGAAAATAATATATTCTTTTAAATTTAGCTTTGCATGTGATCATACTCCGCCTGATGTTGCGGTCCATGAGCGGAAACAATTGCTGAAATATTAGTAAAATAAAAATTGGAGAAATATTTTCAAGTAGCTGTCTCCTCCACTATGCCAGCTCGAGGAGACAAACCTGCACCATCCATTAACAGGGCGCACTTCTCTCGTTCAGTTCAGAACGGGCGTTACACTTGAACGTAGTGGTACTAATAACAGTAGACAATTTTTCTTAATGCCTGTACTAAACTAGTGTTTGTGTCTGTGCACTAAGCGACCAAAGTACATACCTTACATTGGTTTAATTGAACATGGGCTCATCGATCGTGAGTACCGTTCTCAATCGCTAAACCACGGTCATGATAATGTTTAAATAATGTAATGTCAACCTTATAAACGCCGTAAATAAAGCACAAATTAACAACGATCATGCCAATAGCAAACACAACATTAGTGCAATTATAGCTGTATGCATTTTTCCATGGATACGCGGTCAAAGATAACAATTTAGACATCTGACACAGTTGGACACACGTTACAGTTATCATTATAAACATTAGTATCTGTAATGATATATTAAAAAACAAAATAAGGCATAACACCAAGCCGGAGCGGACAATACCGCCTCTAGATACGCTAATATTAAAAACGCTATACTAGCCGAGGGGAGGGGGATTAGATTTATATAATATACGTGCCCCCCACTGTTTTTCTTCTCTTTAGAAGACGGTTGAACTTAAGAGTGGTATGGAAATATAAATCGAAAATGAAAGCCATCTTTTTTTTAATTGTAGCTCGGCATGTGACAATACTCCGCCTGATGTAAAGCTAGAGTTCGGTCCATGAATGGAAACAACTGCTATTAAAGAGAAACCTGTGCGGGCAGCAGTCGCCCCCACTATGCCGGCTTGAGGAGACGAGCATGTACCATCTAGATTGACAGTGCACACTCCTCTCGTTATACCTGGCTACGTTCAAACTATTTCCGAAATGCGACAAGGTCACTTCACGAGTGTTACATTCGAAAGTGGTGGTACTACCCGGCAGACTGCACAAATAACCATCATTAGTTTGCCTACCACTCTTTAATAGTGCCTATAGGCACTGAGCGACCAAAGTACATATAACAAAGTTACATTGGTACCGGTCAGAGGTTCGAACACGGGTCTCATCGATAATCAGTTCACGCGTCTTACCGCTAGACCACGGCCGCTCTAAAAATCTAAACTACTAAATGCTGTAACCGTTTGATGTAGTCGCTGCCTATATGCAGGAGATCATCTATAGAAAGATATGATATACCTAATACATTTTTTTATACTTGATACTGAATACTTTTGTCGATGCAATTCGGGAGCGAAAAAACTACCGATAGATAGGTTATCTATTTTCCGAATTGCGAAAACTGATTAAAAAACTTACCAAAAACAATAAACTAATAATATAAGTTACAGTTTTTATTGGTAAACCCAAAATAGATTTTGGCGTATTGGGAAAAAAATTCATAATTAGTTTACAAGATTTTAAAATAAAATACAAAGGAAAAAGGCATGACCAACACGATTTATTAAAGTAACAAGATAATAATTTTATTTGAAAAGAAAGATGTTTTTAAGCCCTTATAAAAAATAAAATTGATTCTTAGAATTTCTGAATTTAATTTTTTATTTATATACACTTATTTATTTTTATTTTAACGATGTCGAGTTTCTTGTGACTTCTTTTCTTGATCGGGGATCTTGCACCAAAAGGCCAGTTAAAGTTACGATGACTTTAACGGTTACATTTACATCACACGCGTTGCACCATCGTGTAAATTCATATCGTTATCGATAAAAGGGCGGCTGATGTAATTAGGAGTACACAAAATAATAAAAATAACATATTTAGCCTCTTTTTAAACACTTTAGTGAGATTGGTTGAACTATTACATTAACTTTAATTCGCTGGTTAGTTAGCGTTAAAGTAAGCGTCAAAACTGACAGGTTGTTTTGAAGCGACCCAATTTTAATATTAACTATTACTTTAACGTTACAGTAATAGTTAAAACATGTGGTGCCTAAATTGAACCTAAATGCAAATAAGATATAATTTTAACTTGCTGTAATTGGTCAAATTGAATCAAAGATTTTAAAGTAGAATTTAAATTTAATTATTGCAATCTCTGTTTATTGAACTGTGTTTATTAATTTTTATTAGACAAAAATGCGCAATTGGGACGCAAATGGGATGTAATTGCACTCGACATTTATTATTATTTCATTATATTGTAGTTTGTATCAAACAAAGCTGTCAAAACTAAGTCTAAACTAAAACAAAGCAAACAAGGCTTTATTATTTTTGGGCATCTAATGAGACGGAATGCAAACTATGAACTCGTTTAATAATGAAAACAAAGTACCTACCTAAAAGTGAGTTCCCAGTACAAACATCATTATAAGTTTACGAGTAAAATAATGAGGGAATTTTCATCAGTGTTAAATTTTACTCCGGTGTAGACGTATCTTAATTACGACAAGATGATTTAAAATAGCATTTCGAAGGATTTACGTGTTTGTTTTACGATATAAAAGCTACCGTTAATTAATAAAATTAATTTAAATACTGACTGAATATTATAATCGTGGAACGACCTACCCAGCTACGTCTTTCCTCCTTCCTATAACATGGGATCCTTCTAACGCAGTATGAAAAGCGTAGCGGATCTCCTTCTCTGACAGCAGCCGCCTCCGTTCATGGATCTCACTCTAGCTTAACATCAGACGGAGTGCGGTCATATAACGTGCAAAAAAAATAGCACCGAATCGCGCTGAAAAATAGCGCTTTAAAAAATTTAATACTTTCAATTTAGTAGATACGTCATAAAATAATGTAAAATAGTCACGTATTTACTTTATGCAGATTACTCTCTGTAAATCGTGCTTAAAATAAATTCAAAGTTTGAAGTTGCTTCAAGTCAAGAAAACCAACTCTACTTCACTGAAAATGGAGTGTGAATAGCTTTTAATACGCCAATTCACCGTTACTGTTTTTAAATAATAAATCAAGATACTCTATTCTATTGGTAGAAGCCAAGAGACTGAAAAACAGCCATATAAAATACACGCGAAAATAGCCCTTATTAAAGTGATATCTAACCGTTTGTCTATTCTCTTTTCAGTCCTTATCTATAAATAGTTTTATTTTAAATTTAATAAAAACTATTGTTCCTTTGTTTAAAAATAAAAGGTTACAAAAGAGGAGTCTTTTTTTATCAGAGTTAAAAAAAGATCAGGACATGAATCACACATTGAAAGTGGTATCACTATTTGCGTGTGATTTGTTGGGACAAGCATTCAATGAACCGTTATCCGAGCCCATAATCAGAGATCATGTGGTTGTTTGTAGGCTACTTCTGATCTTGCAGCAGATGTATAAGTTCAAGTAAGTAAAGGACACCGTTTTCATTTTTTTAACCCATTAGCAGACGCTAAGTGCTGGCCCAACCTCGGCCAGCCTTGAGCAACGCCGTGTAGATGCGGCTGGCAGATGCTGCCATTAAACGCTTTCTACCAATAAAACATAGTGCTGGTTTAGTATTTTTATTAGGTACAGAAGAAATAAACAGAAAAATGAAGACGAATCGTGAAGACGAATGTGCAAAGCCTCAACGTTTACAGTATATACTCGTTACGTTATCCCGAAAGGTGTTTGTTACACTTAAAAGTGATGGTATTACATGGGACGGCATACTGGTCTAATAAGCAGCATCCGTCTGCCTCACTCATCAATGTAGATCAGAGAATAGAGATTTTTTATATACTGGTATGGCTCGTTTAATAGAGACACCTTCAAATTTCAGCCTTACATATAAATATGTGTCAATTAACATGGAACTACGTGGAAAAGATGAAGTAAAAATTTTAGAACACCTTAGAAATGGTACAGTGGATGTATACACTCGTGCAATGAGTTTGAGACCTGAACTCTTTGATTACATTCAACCTGTACATGAGATTTATAAATGGAGGTAATTAGCTAAATTCAATCAATCATAGAATTGAATGGAATTGCAACATGAATATAAAACTGCATTAAGCAAATTTATAAATTCGTTAAAAAAATGACCTTAGGAAGCAAGACAAATTTGATGAGCTAAATCTTAAATTCTTGCATTAGAGAAGTAGGACTTTTGAAAGGTTATTTTAGACTAAATTCTTTCTATGAACTGTTTAGTATGCAATTTCCTGCGTTTACAACGTATCAAGTAATCTGGCTGCACTGACCTCCGCTACGCTAGCTTGATGAGATGTCAGATAAATGTTAACTTACTCGGTACATTCTGCTTAAAATTATATTGTTTAATATTAAATATTTATATTAAATAATATAAATTTTTCATTTTATTGTTAGTATTACCCCAAGACCGTAGAATAGTCTAAATTAGAACTCATTATTTTTACATCTTTACTTTGGTGGATGATGGCCCAATAAAACATCGATGGCAAAATAAATTATTGATTTGCATTGTATTTTATTTTATTTTAGCACGTCATATGACCGCACTCCGCCTAATGTTAAGCCAAAGTACGATCCATGAACGGAGGCGACTGCTGTCAGAGAAGTGGATCTGCAGACAGCAGTCGGGTCCCCTATGCTTGATGGGCTTGATGAGATGCCTCTTCACACTGCGCTTAAAGGATCCCATGTTATAGGAAGGAGGAAAGACGTGGCTGGGAAGGTATATGTATATTAATTATGAACTAATTTCAGATTGGGATTCTTACTCCGTCGCTCTGACTTTGGTCTATTCGGTTCATTCTTTCGAGGTCCCTTCGAAATGCCAGTTTGGTATTCCATCTACATATTGACCATTGCAGTCATATTACTGTTCTATATGCTGAGAATATTCGAGAAACGTTTGGTTAAAAGTAATTATGCCGATGAGTGTAGTCTGTCGAACGAATTCGTTGTTGCTTTTTCTTCTGTATGTCAAACATGTAAGTGTTTAGAGAGAAACTAAAGTAATTAAGGTCCACATAAGACATTTGTAATAAATACATTTAACTGATCTACAGCCTGCTTTTTTGCAGTTGCTCGACTAGTGATAACTTTCCATCTGATGTTAGGCTAGAGTGCCCATGAGTAGAAACGACCGCTACCACAGAGAAATATAATATCTATAATCATATAATCTTCGCTATGCCGGCTTGAGGAGACGAATTTGCATCACCTATTGACTCTTTTTTTTTAAGGTGTTCCAATAAACCCGATATCGAATTCAAGACGTACAGCATACGTGACTTATTTTCTATACTGCTACCTAATGTATACGTATTATACATCGAACCTTCTGTACCATTTAGTAAATGTCGGACCAAATACAATGAATATTGATGGATTGACTGAGAGTGACTACAAGTGTGTTGTTTTGAACACTTCCAATATGAAAAATATTTTTCGTTTGAAGGTACATTGTATTTAGTTGTAACGTTATTCATAAGAGTTTTTGTGACGAATTATCTGATGTAATCACAATTGAGACAAATATTATTTTTTACATAATAAAAATAATTTGTAAGTGTGATCTGCAGCTGCTATTATTTTATTTCAAAATAGATAAATTTTTCTACTTAATTTTTTTCTGTTTTTATATTATTGTTGTGTGTTTGTTAGATTAGGCTTAAATGACATCGCCACGACTGTAAGCGTAAACCCCGAAATAAAATAAAAAGATAAAAGCATTAATAATAAAAAGCTCAACTCGCTTAGAGTCGTATGCACCAGAAGGCCGGTTAAAGTAACTATAACTTAATAGTTTTAACTGTTACGTTTATATTATGGTTCACATTTACTCCACACGAGTTACACCAATAGTCGCGCCAGTCATTTTTGACGGTTACTTTAACCTTAACCTTAGGCGAATCTTGGCTAGTTAAAGTTAAAGTAATCGTTAAACCAATGTTGCTAACGTCAAATGTATGAAAAGAAGCCAAATATGTATGTTTTCTATTATTTTTCGAGATCAGCCACCCTTTTAACGATAACAATATGAATTTACACGATATTGCAACGCTTGTAAAGTAAATGTAAACGTTTATCGGTCGTTGTCGCCGTAAAAGTAATAGTTAAAGTTACTTTAACAGGCCTTCTGGTGCAAACGACCCTTACAGACAAAAACATTGTAGAAATAGAAAATATTTGCTATATTTCTATTAATTTCCCTTGTGGGATAGATTTATTATTAATTTTGTTAGAAGAAAATTGCCTACGAATTTACGTAATAACAAGCCGTCCTTTTATTTTGTAGCTAGGCGACGAAGCTGAAAGGCTTAAGAAAGTAAAATTTAAAACTATAGAATACATGAATATTGATGACGCATTGGCAGCAGTTAAAAGTGATAATACTGCAGTTCTGTCAGACTATTTAACTTTGTATCCTAAAGTTAAATATTGTAAGTATTATTAGTGTTTTTTTGTTAATTTAGATTATAATTGCCGAGTTTGGAGTTTTGGCGGCCATCTTGAGACATAAGGTTATCTGTCTTGAATTATTTTCCCAAACTTGTGTTTCTTCGAGTGTTAATGTGTAATAATGGTGGATTATTGATCATTAAGTGTTCAATGTTCATGAACGTGCGTAAGTGTAGGCAAACAATTCAAAAGAAGAGAACATATGTTTTCATTTTCCCTCCAAAACTCCGTAGGAAGTTTCAGTAAAGATTCTACCACTTTACTGAAGCAATTTTTGATTTGACTGAGACTTGACCTGACTATTTAGTGTGATGAATGAATGACTCGTGATGCACAATATTATTTACTTGTTGTAAAAAAAATGTTTACTTTGACACTGGCAAATTGTTATAATGCCATATAAAACTAAACTAAACTAAACTAATTGCCGGGAATTCTTGTCTGGTAGCCTCCTCGTCATTCGCCTTTCCGAAGCCATGGTAGCATTCCATTAAGGCGTAACAATATTAATTGATTAAATTAATTGATTAAGCCGATTGATCACAAATACCAAAATTGTTTCATAGCAGAATATGCGTTACGCATCTATGGATATCCATAACTTTCAAGGGATAATGGGTCTTGTAGATGATTAATTTTAGAGTAGCTTGGCATGTGACAACACTTCCGATGAGCTACCTTAATGCTACCACAGATAAATATCTGCAGGCGATAGTCGCCTCGGTCATGCCAACTTGAGAAGAAGAATTGCACTTGAGAGCATAGCAGAGAATGTTTTACGTCACATCCAGCGGCAAAGCTTGCAATATATTTTTTTAAATTCACCTTTTTTACTTATTTAATGTGTTGTAGTAATTCAAGTATCTCCAAATAAAATTACACTTTCAATTAAAGTCGTTTGAATCAGAAATATTAATTATTAACACTTCTTCTGCTTTTACTTTGAAAGTGCATCTTAATTATTTATTTAGTCGTCGAGTGTAGTGCGAATATTTACATTTCACAGCTTTTGAAGGCGCAGAATTTTGTCAGCTAGTTGAAGTGGATATATTTTCTGAAATGCAAAAATTCATATGGGTTTCAAGACATAGTAAACTTCGAGAGGAAATAAAAATTGGGTATCTGCAATTTATAATTTATTTATCCTTTGTTAATTTAAGAATTTTGTATGATTAACATAATTCTTGTATACAAATACTTTAAGTATTTGACCGGGTATAACGAGACGAATTTGTTCATCTAACCTAGACACGCGTATTATCAAGACGGCATAGCGAAGGCAATTGCTGCCTAAAGACATTTCACTGTCGTAGCAGTTGCTTCCGCTCTTAGACCGCACTGTAACTTAATATCAGGCGAAGTTTGGAAAATAATATAAATTAATTTAAAAAATTATTTCAGCATTCTACGCACAATGGAAATTGGTATCTTAGGTCGTTTGTCCAGAGTGAGAGAGCCATCGCCTCCTGGTTGCGTGTCAACCGGTCACGTGAGACCTCACATCACACACATCATGGCACCACTGGCTTTGCTGCTCAGCACAAGCGGCGTATGCATCCTACTCATGATGGCTGAACGATATTATTATTTTAAACATTTACCATTGCCTTATATTGAATAGATCCTTCAAGCGCAGTGTGAAGAGGCATCAAGCCGGCATAGCGGACGCGACTGCTGTCTGCAGATCCCCTTCTCTGACAGCAGTCGCCTCCGTTCATGGATCGCACTCTGGCTTGACATCAGGCGGAGTGCGGTCATATGACGTGTTAAAATAAATATATATATATGTATATATATATATATATGTTAATAAGTATAAAAAATTTGGAGTAACAAGAACCCTAAATTATCAGTTATTTTTTATAAATTTTGGCATATTAATGTTGTGACACGTTGTGACTTGTGTACCTTCAGAACAGGGTATCATACTTTAGGGTCAGAATATTGTATTTATGCAGGGCAGGTAGTTATTATTTTGATAAAGTTATGAAATGAGTAAGTATAATATTAAGCAATATGTTTTTATGGAATATGTTTAATAGTGTAATAGCAAAATGATATAGCATACAACAATGCCATTACTATTTTTTTTTCATACAAATGCAATAAAATCTCAAAATAATAGTGGAAAAATATGTAGTGGAACTAAATGATACCCTTTATTACATTTTAAGTTAGAAGATATCTTTTTATAACTACGGTTCTGTAGGTTTTTAATTTTATTTTTATTATAAGTTTGTTGAGCAGCTAATATTAAACAAATTAAAACAACGGAACACTTGTCAAAATGACACGTTATTTTTTTTTATTGTAGCTCGGCATGTGACAACACTCCGCCTGATGTAAAGCTAGAGTGCGGTCCATGAATGTAAACAACTGCTACTACAGAGAAACCTGAGCGGGTAGCAGTCGCCTCCACTATGCCGGCTAGAAGAGACGAGCATGTACCATCTTAGATTGACAGTGCACACTCCTCATGTTATACTTGGCTACTTTCAAACTATTCCCGAAACGCGACAAAATCACTTCACGGGTGTTACATTCGAAAGTGGTGGTACTACCTCAGGACGGCAGACTGGACAAATAACCATCATCAGTCTGCCTACCACTCTTTATGTTATTTTTGTTATATTTATTGAACTAAGTAATAATGTTTTATATTAATTACTTTGAGAAATCAATAGTATATTTTAGTGTAATAAACAGAATAAAAACAAATTGTTCAAAAATGTTTAGTTGTAAACAGAATCTACACCATTGTAAAGGAATGATAATTGAAACGTTGTCAAATGGAACGCTAAAATCTGAAGATAATAATCATTCACACAACAAACTAGTTGTTAACATTTGATATAATGTTATAGGTATACTATAATATGTACAGTTACGATGAAAGTATTACACGTTTTTGATCCCGTAGCTTTCAGCGAGTGCATTCAATTGGAAATGAAAATATGTAAGTTTGACAAATTTTTTTATACTTTTACAATAATTCATTTGATTTTCGTATGATTCACTTTAAAAAAAAATAGCCTTAAATATCATTCACTAATTAACTACTGAGTTTCAATAGCCTTCAGTTACACTATTATTATATGACGATGTAATGCATTTAAAGATTTTTGCAGCATCATGCTACCTATATGTTTACCTTCATTTAGAAACATTGTAGCTCTGTATATGACAATATACTCCGCCTGATGTAAAGCTAAAGTGCGATCCATGAACGGTAACAAACGGAAACAACTGCTACAGTCAAATTTCCACAGAAGTCGCCTTCGCTATCACGGCCTGAGGACAGGAATGTGCACCATCCAGGTTAACAATGCACCCTCCTCTAGTTATACCGGCTACTTCCAAGCTAATCCCGAAACGTGACAGAGACGGCAGACTAGACTAATAACCATCATCAGTCTGCCTACCACTCTTTAATAGTGTCTATAGGTACTGAGCGACCAAAATACATATAACATAGTTATATTGGTACTGGTCAGAATAATTTAGCGAGGTTCGAACACGGATCTCGTCGTTCATGAGTTCACGTGTCTTCCCGCTATACTACGGCCGCAAAAGTTGCGCTAACTTTCAATAACTTATCTTACAGTGCATGGATTGAATTTGAGAAATACTTGCTTGGGATTACTATTCATCGGTCTGTACGCTTCAGGTCTTCCAGAAGAAAAGAATTTTATGCAATTCACTATTGACTCCATAATGGATGCAGCTTTGCCTATAATACAACCTATAGTTGCTGCGGGTTCTAATAAATGTAAGTCACCCTCCCTATGTTAATTGCTAGAGAAAGCCCTTTGGTATTAAGCTCGACTTCGTACTATTAGATTTTTTGTAATAAAGTATCCTGATCGGTACCAATGTGATACATGTACTTTGGTCGCTCAATGCGTATGGTACAAACTAGTGCCACGTTTAGGCATTAAAAATATAGTAATGAATAAACTTTGTATTACCAAAGTTCATAGTTTTTTTTTTAATTGAATATTTTGAGCTCTTGCTTGTATCAGTGGTATTGAGTATCCAAAGAAAATAATCAAAAACAATTGTGCCTATGTGTTTGCACGCACCTCACATACGATCCCACAGTCTTACTACCTATATAATGTTTAGAGTGATAAAATACTTATATAATATACGTAGAAACGTACCTTAGTTCCATAAGATAAATATAGAGTTATCCTTAATAATTTTGATTTTACAGGTGAAGTTTTAAAAAATTTCTTAGGTCTAACCTACGAACAGATGCAAGAAAAAAAGACTGATTTCCAAGAAATGTTGCATATTGATTATATAACAATAAATGGCAGTGTCAAGTATAATTTAACCGCAATTAATAGATTAACCAAAATCATGAAAACTAATAAAACTATAATTATATTGGTACATGGTTTTATGGAAAGCTCTGACGGATTAATGGTGTCGGCGATCGCTCCTGAATTCCTTAAAAAGCCAAAAGAATATAGAGTATTAGCTTTCGATGGTAGAAGTTTGATTAGTATGGAATATTTCCGCTCATCAACTTATGCCCGGTTTATGGGTGAGAAATTGGGTAATCTTTTGGCTGATGTTATTAAAAGTAAGTATTTTCTCTTCTCTATTGTGTTTATTAAGAAACCCCGGTGTTTTACAGCTTATTATATTATTGTGTTATAGTTTATAGACTCTGGACGTACAGAGTAACCTTAACAGTATTTCGAAATCAGCTTTGAAATAGCCGGGATGAGGACCATCCTCAGGCAGGTGACTGATGCCTGCAGAAGTTCCTCTACGCTGTAGTAATAGTAATAGTTTCCGTCCAAAGCAGAGTACTGTCCTACGAGTACTATAAAAACTGTCTTGTTATGAAAGTTAAATATAAGTTAGAATTAAATTTAGCATTTGTCTAAAACAACTGCCTACCCAATTTTTATTTAACACCAAATAATATAACAATATCCTCATTTCAAACAAAACCAAACAAATGGTATCGCAACGGCTTTGCGAAAAGGGCTACTAATATATGTTACTAATGTCGAGCACCCATTGCGGCTTGGTAAAACTAAATATTACACGAAAATCTCAACAAATCTAATAGTGTAACACGTACTTAAAAGGATTGTAATCTATCCTCTATATTATTCATGCAGATGGAGTTGATCCAAGGAATCTCAAACTAATTGGCCACAGTCTAGGTGCCCACATAGCTGGCATATCCGGTAAACAGGTCCAACGAATTATCGGAGAGCGCATTGGCAGTATCACAGCCCTTGATCCGGCAGGCCCTTGCTTCACCGATATAAATCCCGCAGCCAGGCTCAGCAAAGGAGATGCTGTACGTTTGGATGTTGTTCATACAAATGGTGGAATACTTGGACTGAAAGAGCCTGTAGGTAAATTTGTTTTAAAATCTATGAATTTACAGCCTAATAGACCATGAGTAACCATTGAGTACACATTAGGGAGTAATAATGCAGATAAAGTAATTGAAAAGGTTGACAAGTTGACAGACTGTGCTAAGAAAGTATGCGTGGTGCCCAATGTTGAAGATTCAACTGCAGAATTTTGGAGTGGGGCTTGGTAGCTCGGCAGGTGACCGTGCAGTGAGGTTATTTAGTTGATTGATATGTTGGCCATTCATCCGCAGCTTCGTTTTTGTTTAATTTAGCATTAAATATTGATAGTTTAACCTCTGCTTACATATTTTTAGGCGATATAGACTTTTTCCCTAATGGCGGATGGAAGCAACCCGGTTGTTTATTATCAACGTGTGACCATAGCAGAGCATGGGAGATTTACTCAGAATCTATTGGAGATACACACAGATTTCCCGGTAAATATTATTGTCTTACTTTAGAACCCTAATTGGTTATTAGTCCAGTATACCATCCAAGGGTAAAAATGGTGAATAACTGGTCGTAACACCCTAGTCGTTTTTAAGAATCAACTTGGAAGCAGGAGATATAACAGAAGTATCCTATGTAAACCTGCATGGAACATACTTGTCTCATTGAGTTGGCATAGCGGAGACGACTGTCACCTGCAGTAAATAGCTGCGGTACCCGTTGTCTCGGCTTATGGTCTGCAATTTAATTTTAATGAAAGTGCAAGTTGGTACTTCGTAAAAGTTTTTTAAATGGTACCACGCTGGTGTAAATTATAAAATACATAAAAATACATGTTTTGCTTATATACTTTTACAGCAAGAAAATGCGAAAATTGGACAATCTTTACTCAAGGACGATGCACAAGAAACGAAGTGGCTTATATCGGACCTAAAGTTGAAGCTGAATATTTTGGAAGTTATTTTTTGGTTACCGCTCCTGTATCACCATACGGTTTGGGTCCATCTGGAAGTGGATAAAATTAATTTAATTAATAAACAATTAATAATTAATAAACCATGTTTTTGTTGTTGCATCACTCGGATAACGTATTCTAATGTATCAAAATCACCCACAAACAAAATATCCTGCCCTGAAACTTAGATACCCAGCAGTACAAGGAAAACTCAAATATATTCAAACACCAAATCAATTACATAACCACCACGTTCAAGTGAAGTAATCTAGTCGCATTTCGGGATCAATGTGCACTTATAGCAAAGACAATGGCTACCTTTAAGTTATAATTGCTTGATCACATGACGGTCTACTATAAAAATACTGCATTAAGTTTGCTGTAAAAATATTAACGTTTGAATGTTCAGCCCATATAGATTGTTGCTTTGTTAACTAACATGGGCAGACTAAGGCCTAGGCAACCTAGGCACGTGCCTAGGGCCCGTAATTTTTGGGGCCCCGGAATTACAATGTTGCCTAGGGCCCGCTTTAGCCTTAGTCCACCAATTCGTTAGTAACTCTACTAATTAAGTCTAAAATCTAATTAAGTTCTAAACTGAAATGCAGCCATTTATCCGAAGCAAAAATAAACAATGGAAAAGGAAAAACTAAACATTTTTACACTTGTATAGAATCGTTTTATTAATACATATCCGAAGAAAGAAACCTATTCATTTCATCATAAAAACCTTGCACATAATATTTCTGTGAATATAGTAACTATTATGTCCATAGATAATATGTATATTGTATAGGATAGTGATTATGTCCGAAATAACCTTTATCTTTTTCTACATATGCGTAACTTAAGGCTCGTTCATACTCTACAATTTTTAATGCCCGTATCCCAGGCACTGAGCAACCAGTGCTTTAGCAGAGACCACATTGTACCGATTGTTCACCACATTGTTCACGCTTTTACCGCTAGACCGCGACAAAATTTTTTGGGCTCACTTGATACCTAATAGTTTGATAACAAAACCATATTCTAAAATAATGACTTATTTTTTTATTAATTCATTTCAATTATATCAACACATCATTTACCAATCAGTAGACAATGTTTAATTACATTTAAAAATCATAAATCTTCAATTAATTAAGCATTTAAAATAATAATAACCTCAAAAATTGCATCAGAAAACATTTAATTACTCAATAACCCGGGTGAAAAAAATTTAAACTGATTGGTAATAAGGAAGTACATTTATTTTTCTACAAAATTAACTAAAAATCATCGACAAAAACAAGAAAAAAATAGTGGGCCCATTTTTCTTAGGCGAATGGGCATTTCCTTTTAACGGGTAATAGATAAATCTAAAACTTTTTGTTTCTATTGGATACGATCAGTGTAATGAATTAAAAAATATATATATATTCAAATTTTCTACAATTTTCCCGTAGTTTTATATGTACTAGCCTTTACTATAATAGCCAAGCAAATCCTACTTAGATGTATGTTGTATTTATAATGTAACAGTATGCTTTTTTTCAGTCAATGCAAACATGGTCATCGTCGAAACATGTCTGTAGTAAAATATTGCTGTGTTCTTTTTTGTTTCTATAAAATTGGTTTCAACAAATATTAAGAAAATGTCTCGTATTATATTGAAAATTAATGAACAATCTTATACAGGTTTGTATTTTGTTTTTATTTATTTTTTAAATACACATACCAACGCCCTGACCCTATATTATTTGTTTCATCCGATATCCGACTCTTTTCATCCCGAGGTCTTTTCATCTTCTCATCTGTTTATTGTATGACCATCCCGCTCCTCAAACAATAACCAACTCAAAATACCTTTTCACTCTTCCTACAAATATTCTTCTTCCTTTACTGTGTCTTCATCTCGTCAGTGTAATAAGTTGCCTCTCTTCATCAGGCAATCGTCAACAGTGTAGGCGTCTTCAAGCTAAACTCTTTAAGAACCTATGACATGATTTATTTATAATTATATATGTGTATTGTATTTATATTGTATGTATGTATTTATGTATATATTATGTGTATTTATATTATTCTTATTTTATTGCCCCGGTTTCCGCTATAAGCTGGCATGGCATGGCATTAAGGTCGCCATTGTACAGCATTTATTTGTGCATTAAAGAATTGTTATTATTATTTCATAAAGTTTAATACAAATACGAGTAAATACAACATTTATTTCGACCGGGATTAGAACTGGTCCCCAGTTTCGTAACGCTAGCATAGACTATTAAATAAAAAAAATAAATAAAAACACAACTATTAAATCTATTGATTAATATTTAATATTAGAACCGATACTGAATTCAAATTTAGTTTTTTTTTATTATTTTAAGCACAGGCTGTAGTTTCTACACAGACTGGTTTTCTTTTCGTCATGCGCTTCTCTAAAGCTGTGGTAGAGTCTCACAATGAGCAAGTGCATGCTCAACCCATGCCCATGCTAACATTTTCATTTTGATTCACTTCCATAGAAACTGTAGTAGACAGACTGATGATGGCTGATGCCCCACCACGTTTAAGTTTTTTTTATTGTAGCTCGGCATGTGACAATACTCCGCTTGATGTAAAGCTAGAGTGCGATCCATGAATGGAAACAACTGCTACTACAGAGAAACCTGTACGGGCAGCAGTCGCCTCCACTATGCAGACTTAAAGAGACGAGCATGCATCATCCATTTTGCCGCCTTTGAATTTTGATACCCTTACATTTTCTATCAATAAAATTCCAACTTTATGATCTGTGCTCCATCATCCTCGTTACATCAACTTTTCCCGTATGGTTAGCATCATTTAGAACTAAGGTAGCGTTTCAGAAACATTAATTTTGTAAATCTAAATAAAAAAATTATGAACTAGGCCTACGTAGCCTGCTGGTAAATCCGCCACTGCGAGCTACAATAAAAAAATCGATAACGATAGACTGTCAACGTTTGTGCTGCAGACAGTTCTGTGTGGCAACAGTTCTTTCCTCTTATTGACCACGCTCTAGCCTAATATCAGTGCGGAGTGTGGTCATATGACGAGCTATTACACCCACTTATTATCTTATACGTGAAGCGTTAAACTTCATGTGTCATTTATTAAAATCTATGTAATTTATTGTGACAATAATTGCGTTTGTAACATGGCAAATTGTTAGTTCAAATAATAACTTAATATCCTATTATATGTATGTGTGTAGTATATAAAATGTACGGAATGTTGGTACCCTGCTCATCCTAATTACCTTGAATTCATCCTTGACGGATGACGGAATTAAAAAAATAAATAACCAAGTTCTAGGGCATGTTTTTACGAATATACTAATGTAAAAGAGAAATTAACTCGATGAGGTGTATTTTGTATAATATTTGAATAAGCCAAAGTGCATAATAGGTAGTTTGCGAACGGAAACATCTACTTTTTACAAACGTAGTTAACTAATGATAATTCAACTTTTTGTTGTGTAACTTTGACAATAATAATTTGTGTTTATTTTTCTGAAATTACGTCGTTATATTGAATTTTGGTAAATTATTCGGATTCAAATAATCATTGTTAGCAATAATAACAATTGTTAAAGTACGATACAAATCAAACAAAGTCTGTGATAATATGGAAAAAAGATACTTTATTATAGAATAATACATTATTTGTCGGTTTTAAAATTAAAGAAAACAAACACATTATTTAAATATAATAAAATGCAATATTAAAATAATTGATTTATAAATAAATACATAACAAAATTAAAGGCTTAAAAATAGCTCAACTTTTCCAAGTGACCGCTTGATCACCTTTTTTTGATAGATGTAAACACAATCGTTTGACTTATCTAGGTGTAATCTTTGCCCTAGTTTGCTTTAGTCCTAGCTAATATCCTAGTTTGGAGTCAGGGCGTTTTATGTATGTATTACAAAAGAATATTATAAACTGGCCTTTTTTATTAACCTGAAACTCTTGTCCAGTCGATCCCATATACGGTCCAGATGTATCTCTCAATGAATACATACGTACTGTTGCTAATCTCCGTGGTACAAAGGCTATGTGTCATGAAGGAGGCTGTGGTGCGTGTATTGTCGGTGCAAAGATACCGGATTCTGCTACGGGAGAAATGAAATTATTGGCCGTCAATTCGGTAAATATTTTTTATATTTAAGTTTTAGGTTTAACATAACTTTTTATTTGAAATTATTTTCAAGTAGAAATACGGTTTGAATGGTATAAGGAACAAAAAAAGAAAACTGATAAATAATAAATGATGTAAATATGTACAAAAATATTAAAATACATACATTAAATAAAGTAAGTATTCTACTTACAATATAAATAAGGGAAAAAGAAAGAAAGAAGAATTAAGAGTAGTTGTGTTTTAAAAGAAACTAGACTATATTGCGTGATGAGATTGTAATGAGACGCCTGCATAGGAATCCTTAAATTTATTTATATTAATACATAATTCACTACAATACACATTCCAGTGTCTGGTATCAGTGCTATCGTGCCATGGATGGGAAGTGATTACCGTCGAAGGAATAGGTAACAAAATTAAAGGTTACCATGAAATACAGACCAGACTAGCTAAGTTTAATGGAACCCAATGTGGCTACTGTACTCCCGGATGGATTATGAACATGTACAGGTGAATGTTTATTTACTTTTATTTTTAGATTCCTAAACTAACCGAAAATGGTTTGTACATATGCTAGAGTGGTAATCCTGGGGTAGCCGTGTTTCAGGATCATCTCGGCAGCTGCATAAATCCATCTTAACATCAGAAGGAGTGTGGTTACAGCTTGAAAAATATTGTTACTAAAAATATTGTTTTCTAGTTTGTACGAATCTCAAAACAAAAGACTAACAACAAAAGAAATTGAGAACTCTTTCGCTGGAAATATATGTCGCTGCACTGGATACCGTCCAATAGCAGACGCATTTAAAAGCCTCGCTGTGGATGCAGACAAACATATCTTAAACAAAATCAGTGACGTAGAAGACCTTGGTTTCTTCAAGCCCTGTGGTGTGAGATGTGAGAAAAACTGCAAACATAAAAGAGAAACTGACAGTTGGTGTGTTGTTCAAAAAGCTGAAAATGAAATGATTATAGTAGATGCAGGAACTCACAAATGGTATAAAACATTTAATCTGAAAGATGTATTTACAGCAATGGGGGATGGAAATGATTATAAATTAATAGCTGGTAACACCGGACAGGGTACGTACGACATGTCAAGATATTCCTCATAATTATAGGTTTCATAAATTCAAGGGTGACGGTGGTATTAAATATTTATATTGAAATTATAGATTGTATTGATCCCTCACCCCTTTTTAGCTCATTAATTTAATGTGTAGATTCCTTAAAAATGCAAATTGTTTACAAAACATTTTTTTACCGTTCCAAATATTATTTAATTCTATTTAACTAATTTAAAATTTAAATACTCTAAAGAATAAATATTTTCAGGCGTTTTTCATGTAACGGATTATCCGAAAAATGTCATCGATATCTCTGATGTAGCAGAAATTAAAGGAAATAGTTTAGACGTAAATTTAATACTTGGCGCAGGAATGCCTTTGTCTGAAATGATGAGACTCTTCCTTGATTTATCGACCACAAATCAAGACTTCTTCTATTTGAAAGAGTTTTATGATCATATGGATTTGGTTGCTCATATTCCAGTTAGAAATGTAAGAAGTTTATGAAATTAATTTAGGAGTGTAAGGCCACTTTAAAACGCGTAACTCATACCATAGTCGCGTTTCGAAATTAGCTTGAAAGTAGCCAGTTATAACGAGAATGTGTCTTATTAACCCAGACAATGCATATTAGTCGCTTCAAGTTGAAAACTGGAGACAACTGTTGCCTTCAGACATTTTTTCTGCGTTAGCAGTTGTTTCCACTTAAGAATTGAGCTCAAATATCAGGCAGGGTATGCCAATATACGAATATATATATATAAAAAAGAATATTTTCCATAATAAATTGGGCAGCTGTATTTTATTATTCCATAATAAATGAAACGTAAATATTACAGATTGGAACGATCGGTGGCAACTTATTCTTGAAATATGAACATAATGATTTTCAGTCGGACGTGTTTCTGCTTTTCGAAACCGTGGGAGCTATTTTAACAATAGGTTTGTTATATTTTTTATAATTTGAAAACTCTAATTACTCAAATTAATAGTCAGTTTATTTTTTAGCGGAAAAGGATAACAAAAAAAGTGATCTCTCAATGACAGAGTTTTTAAAAACAAATATGAAAGGAAAGATAATCATAAATGTAAAACTGCCGCCACTATCTAAGTTCTACTCCATTAAGACCTACAAGGTTTGTCCATAGCTATACCTTATTTATACTGCTTTATTTTATAAATGTAATGTGTAAATTGTTTATTATTCAGATTATGCCTCGATCCCAAAATGCTCATGCGCATGTAAATGCAGGATTTCTCTTTAAATTCCACAAGAAAACCAATCTCATCGAAAAAGCTACTTTGGTATTTGGCGCCATTACATCACAATTTGTTCATGCTACAAAAACTGAATCAATATTAGTTGGTAAAGATCTTTTCAAGAATGATACTTTACAATTAGCTTTAAAAACTTTGGCGTCAGAAATAAACCCTGAAGTAGTACCAACTGAACCTGCACCTAAGTATAGGAAGATGTTGGCTTTAAGTCTTTTCTATAAGGTAATTAAATATTATTTGTTTGTGTTTCAATATTTGACCGCTGGCAGAGGGGGCTACCATAGAAAAATTATGCCAGGCTGAACTGGAACGATGAGTGGATGGCAGTCGGCAACTACAAAAAAATCTGAATCTCATTCATTCATATACTCTTAGAATCATAATTGGTACATGACTGTTTCGAACGATATTAATTAAAACAAACTTCTACAGGCAATACTATCATTATGTCCTAATGACCGAATAAATGCTCGTCTACGTTCTGGAGGATCAGTAATAAAACGTATCACATCAAAGGGAACTCAAACATTTGACACAGACAAAACTCTTTGGCCTTTAAATCAACCAATCCCAAAACTCGAAGCTCTAGTACAATGTAGTGGAGAAGCCACTTTTGCTAATGACCTACCAGGAGACGCAAATGAAGTGTATGGTGCTTTTGTCTTAGCCAACGTGCCTCCAGGAAGTGAAATTGACAGTTTTGATACTACTGAAGCTTTTGTAAGTTTAAATTCCATTTATTATCTTTAATATTAATAAATAATCGTTTTACCTTTTTTTTTTAGAAATTAGAAGGAGTAGTAGCTTTTTACACTGCAGCAGATATACCTGGCGATAATAATTTCACTCCAACTAAAGCTGCAAATTTAATATTATTTGAATCAGAAGAGCTCTTATGTAGTAAAACAGTAAAATTCTTCGGACAACCAATAGCTATTATTGTAGCCAATAGAGAAAAAACTGCTAATAAAGCTGCTAATTTGGTTAAAGTTAACTATGGAAAAAAAAATGCAAGGAAAGCTATAATCACTATTAATGATGTATTAAAATCACCAGACAAAGCATCTAGACTAGTTAATAATGCAATAGTAGAGCCTACTGAGAAGGGTACCGATGTAAATTGTATCGTCAATGGTGTATATGAATTAGATTCCCAATATCATTACACAATGGAACCTCAAACAAGTGTAGCCAAGCCGACAGAAGATGGAATCGAAGTATATTCTTCCACCCAATGGATGAATTTAACTAATATGGCTATTGCACAGATATTAAATGTATCTGTTAATAGGTAAATTATTTTACACCCGGACATACTTGTATCTATTTAATTCCCCATTTTTTTTTTAAATAGTGGACCGGCTTGTGACTAGTGTTAGGCTAGAGTACACGTATGGAGATAGCTGCTATTTCATAGAAATATGTGCAGGTAGTAGTCACCTCCCCTATACTGGTTTGAGGAGCCGTCCAGGTCGACAAAACAAATCCCTCTTATTATACACGACTAATTCCGAAACGCTTCATGAGATCAAAATCAAAATATGAATATTATCTTTTAGTATTAACGTGGTTGTCCGTCGAGTCGGGGGTGCATATGGTGGTAAAATTACTCGATCAGTACAGACTGCGTGTGCCGCAGCCTTGGTAACGCATCTTCAAGGTAAACCTTGTAGATTTATATTACCGCTTCAAACTATGATGAGGGCAGTTGGCAAACGTCTTCCTACGACGTGTCAATTCGAGGTAAAATCTACCTTAGTATACATATTTTAAATAACAAATCTAGATTTGAATATATCCTTACCAATTTCTAGGCTGGAGTGAACAAAGAGGGAGAGGTACAATATTTAAAAAATACTTTCTACCAAAATAACGGATGTAGCCATAACGAAACAATTGCCCCTATTACGATACATCATTTTGTTAGCTGTTATGACACTAAAAGATACTATATTTCTGGCAATAGTGTTTTAACTGATACACCTTCTAATACTTGGTGTAGGTCCCCAGGTAAGCAAATAAACTCAATACTTTACACATACTCAACACTTTTAACGAAAATGGTTGATAAAATTTTTTAACAAATAAAATTGTTATATTAACTCCACAGCATCTTGCGAAGGTGTAGCAATGATAGAATATATGATGGAACGTATTGCTTATAATCTTGGAAAAGATCCAATAGACGTTAGATTATTGAACATGAGAAAAGAAAACAATCCAATACCATCTATGATTGAACAACTAAAGAAAGATTCTGACTATGATATCCGTTTTAAAGACATTCAAAAGTTTAATACCGACAATCGATGGAGGAAGCGTACTATCAAATTAATGCCAATGATATTTGGAATATTTTACTTCGGAAATTACGGATCAACAGTTACTATATACCATGGCGATGGCTCAATAGCAATCACACACGGTGGCATAGAAATGGGGCAAGGTCTCAACACAAAAGTTGCTCAAGTATGTGCACATATTTTAGGAGTGCCTTTAGACAAAATAAGTGTTAAGCCGAGCGCAAGTTTTAACACACCTAATACTACCTCAACTGGGGGTAGTATTGGAAGTGAGTGTGTTTCATTTGCTACAATAAAAGCATGTCAAACACTTCTGGATAGATTGCTGCCAGTGAAGGAAAAGATGAAGAATCCTACTTGGGATGATTTAGTAAATCAAGCCCACATGGAAGGGGTGAATCTACAGGCTAATTACATGTTCTCGTCTAAATATGATCTGAAACCATACGATGTTTCTGCTGTAGTAATAATTGAAGTGGAAATTGATATTTTGACTGGAAATCATGACGTAATACGTGTCGATTTATTGGAGGATGTTGGACAAAGTTTGAACCCTGAAATTGATGTTGGCCAGGTAGGTTTATTTCGTCTTGAATTACCGTGACTCACTTAAGAAAAGACAAGAAACTATTCTCAATGATTACAATTCTAAATTCTTCTATGAAAACTATTTTTCTTTTAAAGTAAATTTTCATCATAATTTTATAAATTCGAAATTATATTATAATAATAAGAAACGAATAATAGCAATAAACTCAACTGTGAAGTAATGCTTGTGGAAAAACAGTAATATTAAGACATCATCCCAGCAGTTGAAAGGACTGCCGATGGAAAGACAGAATAGAGAAATTTCCACTCAATCATGTAAAGTCCCAGGGCTGTGTAACTTAAATTTTTTTTAGCGAGTTGCGAATTTTTCTATTCAGTTTATTGATATATATATCTCAATGATTCAGTTGTCATAATAATTTATTAAGTACAATATTATTATATCAGATTGAAGGAGCATTCGTAATGGGTTTAGGTTATTGGACATCAGAGAAATTAATCTACGATCCAAACACTGGTGAGATGTTAACTGATAGAACGTGGACATACAAACCACCAGGAATTAAAGATATACCAATGGATATGAGAATATATTTTCAAAAGAATACTAAAAACCCTGACGGAGTTTTACAATCTAAAGGTAATATACAATATACATCTACGTAATATATTAAACTAGAGTGCAATCTGTGAGCGGAAGCAACCGGCTTTGCCGGCTGAGGAAACGAATGTGGTTAGAAGGACAGTTAACAGTGCACACACTTCTCGTCTTACCTAGCTATTTCCGATCTGATCTCGAATCTAAATCTCGACTAGGTCAGGTGTTACGTACTGGTACTTCTCTAGGACGGCATACTGGGCGAACAACCATCATCAGTCTCCCTACCACTTTGACGCTCGCATGTATTATATCTGTACTCCTGCGACATTAATCTATGTTAAAATAGGGGTGTAGTATACTTAATTTAAAGTAACATGCTTTAAAAAAGCTTTTTGCTTTATAACTAGTCACAAACGATGAATTTGCATCTCTGTTTAATTGGATTATGCTTGAAGCTTAAAAACATGGATGCTTTCACTAAAATGTTAGCTTTTTTATTCCTTTTAAAAATACTTCAAAGCAAACAAAATTTCTGTAGATAACTATGAATATTTTATTGCATATTGTCATCTTATAATTAAGGAAGTATTGGATGATCGACCCAAAGCCCTAATCTAACTCTTTTCATATGCACTTAGTCTGATTTTTTACAGTGTTTTCTTATTTTTAAGACTAGCTAAGAATAAAGCATTAGTTGGCAATTTTTAGCCTGACCGCAGTTCATATTACCGGGAAGAGTAACAACTGGGTCGCTTTATTACACATACACAGTTAGGGTTAGGACATATGCACATGAGATAGGACGATAGGTAATCTCCGAAAGGTCAAGCCGACGGCACAGAACTGAAATGCTACATTTTTTCCGTTAAAAATTTTCACAAGTATCCGGATCCCATTAAAAATTATTCTTGCCGACTCCTGAAATCTGGAACAGACGTTATAAAAATAGATTTAGGTAATATTCTCATTTTTGTCCAATTTAGCTACTGGTGAACCTGCGTTATGTTTATCTGTTGTAATCACCCATGCACTTCGTGAGGCTGTACGAGCTGCACGTCTTGATGCTGGGCTGCAAGATCAATGGGTTCATATACGTAAGTTTAACTTCGTTTTTTTTAGCTCTACAATGACAATACTCTGTCTGATGTAAAACTAGAGTGCGGTGCATGAATGGCGACCATTGCTACTGCAGATAAATTTCTACAGGCAGCAGTCGCCTGCACTATTAGACATCCAGATTGACAGTGCATTTTACTTGGCTTAATTCCAAACTCTATTTTATTTATTTTTCAGCAAATCCCTGCACAGCCGAGAATATTTTTAATTCTATCGAACATAAAATTGAAGACTTTATATTGAAATAATTTTCAATTATTTTTTTCTTCTTAAATTGCAAAAAATCGTATATAATCTATCATCTAGAGTGCCTTATATGTTTGAATTTATTTGCACCAAAAATAATAATAATAAATATAGCAAACAAAAGCCTGTCGTTTTATTCAACATTTAAACAACAAAATTACCCCAACAACTATCTAGTTAGTAGATATTAATTGGAGTTTTGAAACGAAATAACTGTTTATTATTTTGTTAAATATGCATATTGTTTTGTCAAGTACAAATGGCGTTTAGTATAATTTACAGTTTGCATTATACGAATAAAATACGAGTTAACATTCAGCTTGACAATTTTAATGAAAATTTAATTTAAAAAATTTCATCACTTTATAATTTTGAATATTAAAAAAAAATTGCCGAAATGTAATCTTTTTTATGCTCAGCAAATAATCACACTCCTGATGTTAAGCTAGAATGTGGTTGATAAGCAGAGACAACTGCTAAGAAGAAATTACGTTTCTCATATATATTTATTTCTCTCGTTATACCTCGCGCTGACTCCGAAACCGCAGACTTTCCTAATAACCTTCATCAATCTGCCTATAAATTCTTATAAGTAATTACTTAGGCATAGTATTATAACTTAACATATACTAATGTATTATATCTTATGTTAATATTATTTTAAAATACACAATATTGCTTCGGTGTCCTCATAGTTTAGATTTAAATGAAAGTATATAATCTACATTATTACCGCCAAGAATTTTTGCGAAATTTAAATCGAACCAGTCTCTACTGCTATGACACGACCGCTCAACATTTACGAGTAATATAAAACCATCTTAGTCGACTGGCTGGTGTAATGCTCGGGGGGTTGAAAACACGTAGCTTTGACGATACGTAAACCAGACGTGTGCGACGCTACACATCCAAAAATGTCCACCCTACCCAAACATTGAAAATGTCTGGTGGAATTTATATAAAATGTATACCGTGAAACTAGAATCAAGGTTTTACACTCGATATTTCACATCTGGCTTCTTTCGCATGCAATCTTCATTCGAAGGCCTTAAGTATTACTGCCAGTGACATTAAAAGTAGTAATAATCCTTCATTATTGTGTTATTATGGTAATAGATTGACAAACCCTAGCGAAGAAACGAAAGAAGAGAGTCATAACAATAATATATAGGTACACAGGTATAAATGTATAATGTCCTGACCCCCACCTAGAATAACATGGACTATGATTGTCTCACGCCCGTGTCCTTATAACTTCATAGAAATGGCAAGGTTGCATGTCATAAACACATGAAATTGAAAGAAATATTTTTCCAAAGCAACATTAAAACAATATTATTTATTATAAATTAACGGTTATTTTTATATTAATTTTTGGCATAGAATATTGAGATTAAATTATGATGAAATTTTAATACATTTTTTACTATCAAAGTTTCATCATAACTTCATAAGTAATGACTGCTTTAAAAAATACACAATCTGTTCAACCATTGAAATTGGAGGTTTTATTATTTTGATCAAATTCCCACTACCTCTTTTTCAGGATATGCTCGCTTGTTTTCAGCCTACATTGGCGCACTAACCATTATTTGCCACAGAGACAATTCAAGACAAATATCTTAAAAATTCGACAAATGTTCCTCAAAAACTCATAATTACATGTATCATTTCTAGTAACCGAAGTTAAAAGTCCCTAAAAAAATTGAATTAAAAAAACAAATGTTTAATTTCTAACTCTTTCCGGTTGGTTTCTGCATCTCCATAGAATAGATCTAAAGTTTTCTTAAATAAAAGTCTTACATACCTTCTTCTTGAAATTAGTTAATTTATGATGAGTTTAAAATAAATAATAAAGTATGGTCGAATTCCCAGGGCGGTGACGGTAAACGCCTATTGCTGTGTACAGTCGTACAAATAAATGGTAAACATGATGACTCTATTAATCATCTATTTTATAGATAAATAAATAAAATTAATTCTGTTAAAACTTATTCAAACAGTTAATAAGGCAGTTACTTATTATTCTATTTATATTCTAGATTTCTATTCTATTTCAGACTATTCTCTGCTGAAAAAAAAAACGGTTTAACGATGTTCCAAATACATTTCAGATCTTCCGTAGACAGATTCCTGATACCTAGTTTTATATTATCAATCAATTCGTTGTAATTTTAAAAGTTCTTAAAAATCGTAGGTAATTAAGAAATTCATTGGACTTTTAAAATAAAATTTAACCACTTTTTTCCTTGATTGTACAAAGACCCGCCTACTTATTAGCTACAATGCAATAGGTTGATAACGGTTTATTTATTAGTTGACTGGCAGTCGAACAGTAAACCACGTAAGTAAAATTAATATTGGCAATTTTATATTTGTAAAAAAAAATCAAAAATCTATTAAAAAAGCTTCTAATAAATAATTAAAAGCGATCAAACAAATTTTTTTAAATATTATATTTTAATAACTTTTATTAATTTTAATACTTATAGTGATTAACTTTAAATCTAATCTTGTACAATTAATCAGCTCAGGGCAGCTGTTCATTTGTTTTTTTTTTCTATTCAATTTTCATCATAACTTTAATCATTGAGATATACAACTAGATGTGTAATAACACTCCCAATGTGACGCGAAAGAAAAGATGACCGCAGTCACTTTTATATTCTCTGTCAGTTAGTATTTGACTTGACGGCAACATTGTCAAATCGTTTGAAGTGGCCTACGCTTTTTTCATGTCAGATGTATGAGGTTTGCATACAGTATACATCTCTCTCTGTGAATAATCAAATCTATAACTTTAATAATAAAAAAATAATAAAAACTAACAGATAAGTAAGTAAACATAATTTAAAAAATTCAATGAACTGATAGGGAATTTAATCTCGTCTTTTTCTATGAATTAGACAAGACAAGAAATAAAAATGTGATAAATATTCTGCACTTAAAAAATATACGTCATTCCTTAGAGAAGCTGAGTAATTTTCCTTAGTAAAGTTGTGTACATTTTTCCCCTAACAGTACCAACAGGAATGGTAGGCAGACTGATGATAGTTATTAGCCTAGTCTGCCGCCCTGGGATAGTACCACCACATTCAAGTGTAAGCTTAGTGAAGTGACCGCATTGCGGGATTAGATTCGAATTAGCTGGTTAACATGAGAAGTGTGCTCTATCAACCAGGACATTTGCAAGTCGCCATTGGGGAGGTGATTGCTGCCTGCAAACATTTATCTGTGGTATCATGAACCGTACTCTAACTCACTTAAAAACATTTTTTTATCGTAGCTCGGCATACCACAACACACCGCCTGATGTTAAGCTAGAGTGCGGTTCATGAACGGAAACAACTGCTACAACAGAGAAAGGAGAATTCTGGGCCCACTTGATACCTAATAGTTTGGTAACCTATTTTATTATATAAAATAATATCTTATTTTTCATTAATTCATTTTAATTATATCGACACATCATTTACCAATCTATAGACGTTGTTTAATTGCATAAAAAATAGATATCATCAATTATTAAAGCATTTAATATAATAATAATCTGAAATATTGCATCAGAAAACATAATCTGGGTGAAAAGATTAAAACTGATTGGTAATAAAGAATGTAGATTTATTTTTCTACAAAATTAACTAAAAATCATTAACAAACTTTCTCAAAAAAAAGCATTCTCCTTTCTGCAGACGCAGTTGCCTCCGCTATGTCGGTTTGAGAACCATCCAGGTTGTCGAGTGCACACTCCTCTTGTTATTCCTAATTTTACTTGTCATATCTTCTTATATAAAATTATGATTACTAATTACAAGATCTTTTCGAAAATAAATAACACCGAAAAAAGTCCCTAAATGACATATTATGAGCTAAATTACCGACCTAATTATTTAAAATTTGTTATTTAGTATTTATTGATTTTTAGTATTATAAACAGAATGTAATTGAGCTATTATTACTAATATTTACTTTTCTACGAATATTTACTTGATTTATTCGTTTTAAATATTTAATAAATAAACCTACTTATATAAAAATATAATTATTATAAACGTACTATAAAAAAATGCTTTTACTCGTAAACCAAATAAAATATTGTAATTGATTACATATAAAACTATTTTTAATGAAAAATATTGAACCTATTAATTTTTTAAATACTAGTCCGGCATGGGACACTCCTCTGGCCGATGTTTACAGGCAATAATCACCTCCGCTATGCCAGCCTGAGTAGATAAATATGCATCGTCCAGAACACACACTTCTCTCGTTACCTTCCGATGAAACTTCATATAATTCAAAATTCGTATATTTTTTGCTGAAACTTATAACTTGATTTAATTAAAAATGTAATAGTAATACGAAAATTACTCCATAAATGTGAGAACTATTGCAAACGTCTCAATCAATCTAATAACCTCGTACCATCGATTTTATACCGCGAAAAGAAATATATTTACTTAAGTAGGTATATAATTAGGTTATTATCGTGCACCCTGACATTATTCATTGCCAATGTTATATATTATGTTCACATATAGGTTATTTAAATAAATTTAGAACTGTTCCTATAACTAAATGTTAAAACCGCCGTCAAGTGATATTGGGTTACAATCGTGAACATGTTTTTAAATCTCGACCGTGATCGAATCAGGTACAAATCTAGATTTGCTCGCAAAATTTGTTGGTACTTTAACCACTAAGTGCCTGAAAAACTAATAATTACCCCATGATTTGGCTTTGTCCATAGCCGAGTAATACAGCTTCTTCAGTATTTCTGAAAAAGTCCACCCCTCGAAATTGCTCATTCAAGATATATATACGAGTATATATATTTATTTATATAACAAATTAATTGTTTATGTGATATCATTAGCATCACTATTACAATAAGATTTAATAATAAAATATTTTATTGCACAGTATAAAAATTGCAAAAGGCGAACTTGATGCCTTGAGGCATTTTCTACCAGTTAACCTTGTGTGTGAGATGTGAAAAGTGTTTTCAGTGCGGAAACAAAAATATAAGCTTTCACTATTTTAAAACATCTTAAGAGCTAGAGGATTGTTGACGAAAAATATATAATATTATTATTTTTTTCCAGAAAATGAATATGCCGCGCCATTTGAAAGTAGCGGCTGGGTCTTTAGGTGCTATGATATTTGGCATACTTTTTGGATGGGTCATATTTCCTACTTTATTGAAGAGTGGACTTAAAAAGGTAAAAATAAATTTCACTCTGATTTTTTTAACACTTTGACAAATAAAATATATAAAAAATCGCGAAAATTTATTCGCAATACCAACGAGCCACGGGCGGATTTTGTGTCGGCTGTTCGCACAGTTACCCAGTACCTGAAATAGCCGAATTTTAATATAATAGTAATAAAATACATCATAAATTATACAGAGCAATTTTAAACATTCTTACAGAACATTTATAAAGAACACAACAAAAAACAAATATAAACTGATGAATTTTATTCAAACCTTACATGTTTTCTCTCTTTTTTCACATAGGTATTTTTAATTTGACCAAATTCTGCTGATGTTGAGTTACGAGTAAAGTGCAATCAAGAATATAGTCATAAATATATAAATACGAGTATAACCCCATCTGCAAGAAAAATAATTCGCCTCCGTTATACCGGTATAATGAAAAGGGTATATACGTAGTACGGCTTGTGATCACTCATTTGAAATAAGTTTCAATAAAAAATGCGAACGAAATCATAGTAAAAATAACACCTATAAGTATTAGGAAGATTTTTTTATAGAAAACAAACGAAAGACTAGATTAAAATTACGTATTATATAATTAAAGATTTGTTGATGTTGTACGGATAGATAAAAGGTCATTCAGGTCTCTGGGGTGAGCACTAACTGATAAAGGTCAGTGGTAATACGATACCACCCACTGATAACGTTGAAAATAGATGGTGTGGAACGGAACTGGACTGGATGATCGATGTTTAGTCGAAAGATGTAACCCTGAAAATCCTGAAACCGAAACGTTTTACATAGTAGTGATTTCCCTGAAACGCTATAATAATACTCGATTCAAAATTATTTCAATAATAAACAAAATCAATGTAAAAGTGATTTTAATTAAATGACTGTTAGATTTAATTTTATTTTAATTTTAATATGCTATTAATTTGCTGAGATCTCCTCCTGATATATCCTGTATATATGTATAATGTATATATTTACTAAAGAAGATGGTTTTGGATACACATGAAAGTAGAAAGTACTCCGGGACGCATACAAACTGAGATAATTTAAACTAAACTTTTAAGAGTGGTAGGCAGACTGTTAATGGTTATTAGCCCAATCTGTCCTCCTAGGGTAGTACCACAGCTTTCAAGCTGATGCTGATTTATCAGTTCATATACCGCACTCTAACTTAACATCCGGCGAAGTGTAATTATATGCCGTGCTGAAAAAAAAAAACCATTAGTGTAAATATGTGTATAACAAATCTTGATTTTTATACGATACGATACATTCGAAAGTGGTGGTACTATCTCAGGACGACAGACTGGACAAATAGCTATCATCAGTCTGCCTACCACTCTTTAATAGTGTCTATAGGCACTGAGCGACAAAAGTATATATAACAAAGTTACATTGGTACCGGTCAGAATGAGCGAGTTCGAACACGGGTCTCATTGATCGTGAGTTCAGGCGTCTTACCGCTAGACCACGGCCGCTCTAATCCAAATAATATTAAAGAAAATCCAAACGCACGTTTGTGTTTGCAAATGCGAAATGCGTTCTTTAACCTATAATTTGCGAGACTTTCCAATTATCAACGTCATAAACGAATAAGCACTACTCATGTGGAAATTATAATGCAACTTCCGACCCTAGGTCCATAATTTTAACCCTACACATCAATGGAAACGGAAGGGCGAAAAAGTTATTGCAAAAGATCTGCTGGGAGGTCCCTTGGAATATATTTATTTAATGTAGAACTTTAATTTTTAAATATCTATGATAGCAAAAGAAATATAATTTTTTTCCATTTAATATGATTCATAAAATATAAGATTTTCTTTTAAATCCGCCTCGAAGGTCCAAATGATTAAATTAACACGCCTTATTTTTAACCGTGTTTCTTTTGTGAAATAATTATTATAATATTTGAAGATTTATCATTTTATAAAACTTTGGCCTCTAAATAAAAAATAAAAGTTTCTTGAGTAATAAAAAACTATAATTTACTTATAAATATCAACAGGAAATGGCATTAACGGCAAAAACTGATGTGCGCGTGATGTGGACCAAAATTCCATTTGCCTTGGACTTCAAAGTTTATCTTTTCAATTATAGCAATCCTGAAGAAATACAGAAAGGTGGAATTCCTATTGTAAAGGAAATAGGCCCTTATTATTTTGAGTAAGTAACTTATTTATTAAATGCTGGGAATTTTACATATGTATAAATACAAATTTAAAGTTGAATGGTTTGGGAATAGTTTCAAAGTAACCAGGTATAACGAGAGGAGTGTGCACTGTCAATCCGGATGGTACATGCTAGTCTCTTCAAGCCGGTATAGTGGAGGCGACTGCTGCCTGTAGTAGCAGTTGTTTCCATTTATGGGCCGCACTCTAGCTTTACATCAGGTGGATTGTTGTCATATGCTAAGCTTCAATAAAAAAAAGGTATACAGGAGTAGGGTTGCCTACAACACTTTATTTTAAATTAAAGTGACGCGACGCGACGCGCGGTGAGAGTTAGTGACGTTCTTAATAATAAATATAATAATTTGTTTTAATGCACAGTTGTACACAATTTTAATTATTGTGCGTAGTGACTATTTTCTACGGAACCCAAAATAACTCTGTAAAATTTGCACTCAGCCAGTTCTATTGTTATTTAGAAAAAAATACCAAGTCACCCCTTAATTATCTCGAATGCCATTCATTTGTTGATGATATGTCTTATTATGTTAAAAGAAAACAAACGATTTTTTATTACAGATTTATTATTACTTAAAATTAATTTTAATATCTTTGTTTTGTTACGTAATTTAACATAATAACTTCTTATTATGTTAAATTACTTGAATTATCATTTTCGGGGTCCTTAATGAAGGGTACACATAAAAAAAAAAAGATAACGCGATTTACATATTGTAGCTCGGCATACCTGGCTACTTTCAAACTGTTTCCGAAACGTGACAAGGTCACTTCACGGGTGTTACGAGTATCTATACTTTTTCCAAAGTGGCAGAGCAGACTGATGATGGTTTTTAGCCTAGGCTGCCGCACAAAGAATACTACTGCCTTCCGTCGCGTAGTGCCACTACTTTCAAGTGTAACATCGCTAACGTGACTAAGTAACTTATTATTATTATTATTTTTTTTTTTTTTTATTGTAGCTCGACATGTGACAACACTCCGCCTGATGTAAAGCTAGAGTGCGGTCCATGAATGGAAACAACTGCTACCACAGAGATATCTCTACGGGCTGCAGTCGCCTCCACTATGCCGGCTTGAGAAGACGAGCATGTACCATCTAGATTGACAATGCACACTCCTCTCTTATACCTGGCTACTTTCAAACTATTCCCGAAACGCGACAAGGTCACTTCACGGGTGTTACATTCGAAAGTGGTGGTACTGCCCCAGGACGACAGACTGGACAAATAACCATCATCAGTCTGCCTACCACCTTGTTAACTATTTAGTAATAAAACAAAATTTATGCTGTAATTTACAATGTAGTTCTCTTTAGGTTTAACGGTGAGATCTAGATGGCTGGTAAGCTTTCGAAACATCCGATTATAATTATACTCAAAATATACGTAAAAATAAATCGCATAAAATCTTTTAATTAAATTTATTTAAAAACTAACTAAGACTGATTAACCTTTGAAAAAAAAAACATATGTTAATGTTCCCATACCGTAAATTCGTATAATTTTTCTATAAACGTGGCATTGTCAATCGGCAGAGGTTTCTATAAATTATTAAGCGAGGTTAACTTTAAAAAGTCCAACCTACTTTATAATCTAAAAAGTATGATTGTTTCATTATACATTATTTAAATGAATTAACACTTATTGTTTTTGGAAGTTTATTTTAGTTTTACGTGACAAAATAACACGGTCTTAGAGCGGCCGTGGTCTAGCGGTAATACGCGTGAACTCACGATCGATGAGACCCGTGTTCGAACCTCGCTAAAGACCGGTACCAATTTAACTTTGTTATATGTACTTTGGTCGCTCAGTGTCTATAGGCACCATTAAAGAGTGGTAGGCAGACTGATGATGGTTATTTGTCCAGTCTGTCGTCCTGGGGCAGTACCACCACTTTCAAATGTAACACCCGTGAAGTGACCTTGTCGCGTTTCGGGAATAGTTTGAAAGTAGCCAGGTATAAGAGAGGAGTGTGCACTGTCAATCTAGATGGTACATGCTCGTCTTCTCAAGCCGGCATAGTGGAGGCGACTGCAACCCGTAGAAATTTCTCTGTGGTAGCAGTTGTTTCCATTCATGGACCGCACTCTAGCTTTACATCAGGCGGAGTGTTGTCACATGTCGAGCTACAATAAAAAAAAAGATCTTAACTATTATTAAGTATGTACTAACATAAAAGAAATTTTAAGTTTTACGCGAACAAGTTTTTCACCGAATAAAAGATTTTAATACGGTTTGATTTAATTCGATTTAAAGCCAAGACGTTTTAAAAGCTTTGTAGTCACGGAGAGTCAATCTTTTATTACAAAGAAATCATTGTACCTAATACTAATTGTAATTGTGGCATTTATTTGTAAATTCTTCAAAAATCACTTCTTTATAATTCAGTTTATAGATCTTGATTTATTAAATACAAGAACTGCAAATTATAGCTAATAATAATAAGAAGAGTGGGCGCTTAATGGTACACATTCATTTTCTCAATTCGGCACAGCGGAGAGGACTCTAGCAGGGCTTGTTACCGGAGCGTAGGACGCAAAAAAACAAGATAATATTATTTTTTTAGGGAATGGAAAGAAAAAGTAGAAATGGAAGACCACGAAGAAGACGACACAATAACTTACAAACGCCTTGATAAATTCTACTTCAGGAAAGATAAATCTGGACCTGGGCTAACTGGTGAAGAAATCATTACCATGCCAAATATTTTTGTTTTGGTAGGTTACTTTATTAGTTTATGTTATTTTTTTATAATAATACATGATATAAAAGGATAGCGATAACGTACCGTAAACCAGAAATTGTATACTGCACTGTCAAACTGGATGGTACACATTCGTCCACTCAAGCCGGTATAGCGGAGGCGAATGCCGCCTTCAGAAATTTATTTGTACGAGCAACTTAATGTCATATGCCGAGATATCATACTAAAAAAGGAGTAAAGTAGACGCATCAGAAAATAATTGCATTTACCACACAAGTTCAGAATAAATATTTCTATAAGAGAAAGAATTATATTGCAATTTTTTATCTCCTTCTTTGCGTATACTAGGGCACACTGTGTTTCTCAAAGGCCTCGCACTGTCTCTCGATTCTCATCTAGCTCTTTTGCACTGATGTGAATAACAACACTGTTGAATTGGTACTTCGATTCGGTCTTTTTACAGGCTATGGCAACCATAGTATCACGTGACAAACCAGCAATGTTAAACATGATGGGGAAAGCATTCAATGGCATATTTGATAACCCACAAGATGTTTTCATGAGGGTCAGAGCTCTAGACGTGTTGTTTGATGGATTTCCTATTAATTGTGATCGTACTGATTTTGCTCCTAAAGCTGTTTGTACTGCTGTTAAGAAGGAAGCTCCTAGTGGTCTTGTCATTGGTCCGAATAATCAATTTAGATTTTCAATTTTTGGAGGGGTAAGTGGAGTAATAACTTTATTATGCCTAATAGTAATAATTGCACTCCGTTTGATGACAAGCTTGAATACTGAATTGCGAAATGACTGCAGGCAGCGGTCGCTTCCGCTATGCCGACCTAATGAGACGAGTGTTCGACTACTTACAAGCTAATTCTGAAACGTAATTGCCTTACTAATAATGGGTGAAAATATTTAAATACAACTTTAAATTTTAAAATCAAGGTCTGTGAACCTAATCTGCCTTCTATAGAAACCTCTACCTAGTTAGTCTTGATAACATTTTATTTACAGCGAAACGGAACCGTAGATCCACATGTCTTCACAGTTAAAAGAGGGTCTAAAAATGTCATGGATGTAGGAAAAGTAGTTGCATTAGATGGACAAGAAGAACAGACAGTTTGGAGAGATCATTGCAATAATATTGAAGGAACAGACGGAACCATATTTCCGCCATTCCTGACAGAGAATGATCCGCTTGAATCTTTTTCTGCAGATCTTTGCAGGTATGCCCAACTTAAAATTAGAAAGTATAAATATGACAGAATTATCGCTAAATATCCTAATAACATTATATTTATGTATGCAAGAATGATTGGATGCTTGTCTCCCAATTAAGTCTTAATGGCTGAGCCGTTTTCTGGTTCGGATATACTCATAATGATGAGAGAAACACAGAGAATAAGATGCTGTGCTGAACTTAAGTTGTTTACAACCATTGCTTTTTATATAACCAAAAATAATCAATTTTGAAGGTCTTTTAAACCAAAATTCCAAAAGAAAACTTCATATATGGGTATCAAGACAAACCGATACGCTGCAAGGATAGGTGATCTGAACACAGACCCAGAACTACAATGCTTTTGTGACGAACCTGGTACACCAGGAAAATGTCCAGTAGCTGGTCTTATGGAGCTGACAAAATGTATAAAAGCTCCTATGTATGCATCAATGCCACATTTTTTGGAATCTGACCCATCGCTGTTGAAAAACTGTAAAGGATTGACCCCTGATGTCAATGCGCATGGCATTGAAATAGATTTTGAGCCGGTAAGCTTTTAACTTAAGTATTTTAGTGTATGCATAGCCAGAGAGCATATGAAAAACTAGAGTGCGGTCCATGAACGGAAACAATTGCTACCAAATAAAAATTTCTACAGGCAGCCGAATGCCGGCTTGACGAGATGATATAAACAACCCAGATTGTCAGTGCACAAATTCTTTCATATTACAGGCTATTTGCAAACTGATCTCGAAACGGTTACGCTTACTTCACGGGTGTTACACTTGAACCTGATGCCTCAATCAACGCTATTAACAACTCCTATTACAGATTTCTGGAACTCCACTAGTAGCGAGACAAAGAATTCAGTTCAATATGCAACTAATGAAAAATGACAAATTGGAGCTTTTTAAAGAACTACCAGATACTTTTGCCCCAGTTTTTTGGATTGAAGAGGTTTGTCTTTTATTTGTTTTTCACTCTGTGTTTTTACGTTTATACAGAAATCAAGGCAAATGCATTCACATCTTAGAATCCGTCCCTATATCTAATGTCTATCTTAGGAGTATTTTTTTTTTCAAACATAATGAATCCCTCTTAATAAGTAGATTTTTAATAGGTAAGATACGCTACATTTTCTTTGAGTTTGACAATTTGACATTTAAACGGATAGATATATATACTAGAGGAGCAAACCTCATACATCGGACATGAAAAAAGCGTAAGCCACTTTAAACGATTTGACAATGTTGGCGTCAAGTCAAATACTTACTGACAGAAAAGTGACTGGGGTCATCTTTTCTCTCCAATCACATTGCTTGTCTATTCATCTAGTTGTGTATATCAATGCTTAAAGTATACTTTAAAACTCAATAACATTGACATTTGACTTTTTAAAACATTCAGAGAACCGCAGCAGATGTTAATTTCGCGATAAAAAAACATTATTAAAGAAAAAATATATTTTAATTCGCTATACTTCATAGCCTTCATAAAAATGCAAAGAATTATTTTTAGTTCTTCGTCTTTTATTATGCACAATAATTTTAAGTTTAAAGGTTAAACAATCATTCGATTTAATAAAATTTAATAAAATAAATTTTATTTTAAATAAAATTACTGTTACAATTCATGCAACTCAAGGACGTAATATGAACTATATATTTCTTTGCACGAGTCACTGTTATCTATAGTATAGACTAAATAAAAAATAAAATAAATACTAAATATTATAAAATGTGGAAGTATGCTTGTTTGTCCCCACTCATGCTCAAACGGCAGATCCGTTTGATGTTAGCATAGAGATTATGGGCAACAATAGGTTAATAATAATGAGAGTAGCATGTCCTGTTAACCTGGACCTGGACGGCCTTATAGAGATGATTCCTGGTAGAAATTTCTCCTTCTCCTTAGCTTTGCGAGCCCCCTTTTATTTCTAAGTCAATTAAATGAGCTTTTTTTTAGCTCGGCTTTATTGCGCATCCCTTTCAGACGTGGTAATATTAAAAATTCATGTTTTTCCAGGGTTTAGCTTTAGACAAAGATTTCATTAAAATGTTAAAGAATCAGCTGTTCTTGCCAAAGAAGATAGTGAATGTCGTCAAGTGGTTATTGGTTTCGTTTGGTGGAATGGGATTTATTAGCGCACTTATGTATCATTTTAAAGGTATACTATAGACACTAAATAATATTAAAGGCTGCTATCCATTAAGGACCATTAACGGATTAGACCCCCAAAGTATCATTTGCATCACTTTGTCTGCATTGTAATAGTAGGTAGGCTGATAATACCAACATAACTTTCGAATGTAACACCAGTGAAGTGACCTAGTCGTGTTTTGGGATCAACTTGAAAGTAACGAGAGGAGTGTACATTGTCAACCTGGATGGTGCAGTTTCGTCTCCTCAAGCCATAATAGCGGATACGAGTGATGCGTGCAGACGTTTCTCTGTGGTAGCAATTGTTTCCGTGAAACTGCACTCTTATCCATGTGCCGGACTATAATTTTAAATAACTGTAAATATCGGAAAAATACGGCTGATGATCGGTACGTATTTTCTTTTGCAACCCTAAAATGTGACGCATTAAATATGCATTAAATCAGTTATATTGCGTTTCAAAAAATATATAAAAAGGATAATCAGCCACTGATACCAAGAAGAAATGAACAAACATTGATTTGTATGTACTTTTTCTGTCTAATTGTCCATAAACCCTAAGATTATCAATAATGATTTGCTACAATTTTTATCAAGGCGCTAATTGGGGTATTTAAAATTTTTAGGCGCTTAAAAATAGTATTTTTTTAAATACTATGTATTATTAAAAATAGTTTAAGATACTATTTTTATTCGCCCCCTACAAACTCCTGAAAATTGTATTATATTTGTATATTTTACTACTTACTATTAATTGTTTTCTATATGTATATATACATAGACTTAAAATAAATAAAAAATTTCAGATAAAATTCTCTCATTCGCTGTGGGTCCGGGTTCAGCAACAGTTAGTAAAGTAAATCCTGAAGATGAATCTAAAGATGTATCGGTGATTGGTCAACCAGTAACATTGGGACCGACTAAAATTAATATGTAGTGTATTTTTTGTAAGGCGTCTTTGTCCAGAAGCCGTCATTACCGCTTATTTATTTATTTATTACTATTGTGAAATGGAGTAGTTTATTGTCTGGCAAAAAAAAAGCGGAAATTGTATATAAACGTATTCACGATTCTAGTTCATCCTAACTAGTTTATTATGTATTATATCTAGTCTTTACTTCATTTTAACAATAAATATATTTGCTGTAACTAATTTGTGTCATCCTTGATTTTGTAACGACTCTAAAATTTATAGATTACGCTGCCTAAATTGTATCACACATTCTACATTTCGTCAAAAGTAGCATGATACCCAGACCAATATTCCAACGCGTTTCACCGCAAATCCGTGTCATGAGCTCCTGACGTAAGTGCATCTGTCATGGGGCATCTTCCTTCTCGCTTCCCACAATTTAAAGAAATATTAATTATTGTTGTTAACTTATAATGAAAATTAAAGAGAAACCATCAACAAACAAACAACAGCCTTTCGTTTTAAGCACTAAACTAAACACTACAAGCATTTGCGTTTTACGTGACATTTTGAAATTTCTTCTGCTGGGGAACTACTCAGATTTTCACCACAATTATACTCCATTCCAATTACGAAGTCAACATATGTAAATTTTTATTTTAGCACGTCATATGACCGTACACCGCCTGATGTTAAGCTAGAGTGCGATCCATGAACGGAGGCGACTGCTGTCAGAGAAGGGGATCCGCAGGCAGCAGTCGCAACCGCTATGCCGGTTTTGTGAGATGCCTCTTCACACTGCGGTTGTAAGATCCCATGTTATAGGAAGGACTGCCCGATTGGAAAAATAAACGATCTTTGTTTATTTATGGCAGTAAGGGAGTTGTGTCAGGATCGTGGTAAGTGTCGTTCCGTTGTCTCTGCCTATCACTGTGAAAAAAAGGCGTGACAATTGATGATGATTATTAATAAAAAATCACCGATATTTTTATTATTTCAACGTTTTATTTTAGCTTTCATATTTATTTTAACTTAAATATTTGACTATTTACAAAAAAATATACAAAAAAAAGAAATATACATAATTATCCCAGTCATTAGATAAATATTTAAAGCTACTTATTATACTCGTACATTATCAATAGCTTGCTATGGTAACTGAATTTGTGAGAAATGGAAGCAAGCGTTCGTTTTAAAAAAAACCTCTCGACCCTGAAAATAAAGTTTTTACCCATCCAAATAATAACTTAATATACCTTGCTTATCCCTAATTCTTAGGATTAAAGTCTTGAGTATAATATTAAAATCTAGATATAGTTAATAATAATTTTAGGTAACTCTGCAATAATACTTTTGGCCAAGATTACAAAAATTTCCAATACCTAACATTATATCATACCTAGGTCTCTTCTCAGTTACTTAAACCCTAATTTTGACATTCAGAAACGTTACTTAATATGATTTCTTAACATAAGTATCACTTTGAACTGTCAATACTTTAGACGTCTTGATGAATTTTACATTAAGCACTCTACAATATTTCTAAGGTCTATTATCCATGAACGCTTCTCCATGGATCGTAGCCTTAAAACTGGTAACCTCATTCCACAATAAAATAAATATTTGGTAATTACAATTGCTTCTTCTGAATCGAATGACTAATTAAGTTATTCGATTTCTTTAATAACGAATTCGAATGCTTAACTAAGTTTGACTGAACTAAATTCGGATTATGGATGTAGTACGCTAACCTTTTCGTGCCTATCCTCAAAATGTAGCAGATTAAAGTGAAACTTGTTAAACTTATTAATGATAATATTAAAGCGACATCTATCATGTGATATTGGAAGTAATTCATATCTTTTGCAGGTGATTGTAAATGATAAGCACCTTTATGTCTAATAACATATTCAGTCCAATAAACAGCTCTATCTAAAGGACTTTCATTTTGATCCCTTAACAAAATCTGTCTTTTCTTAACTTGCACCCTATATTTATCATCGTCAATGACTTCTTTAATAGCTTTGTAAAGCTTTTCGGAAGTTAAATGTAAGAGATCTATTTTTTTCGCATAACCATCCAATTCAGCTTTGGCGGCGTTCACGTCGTGGTCGCAGAAGACCGGCATCGTTACTACTGGCACCCCGTGGTAGACTGTTTCGTACATGCTAAGTAGACCACCGTGTGTTACAAATGCTTTCAACTTTGGATGTCCTGAAATATTAATTGTTATTTTATAATAATTTTTATAGACGTCAATATGCAAGGAGGCATGGAGTCGCAATTGATAACCCCCTTGCTTGAATCTCTAAAAAAATTTGCTAAAACTGTGTTATATTTTTGAAATGTGGTAGACAGACTGATGGGTAGTGCCAACACTTTCTAGTGTAACCACCATGTTTCGGGATTAGTTTGTTAGTAGCTGGATATAACGGGATCAGTATGCACTATCAATACGTTTTTATTAACGTCTCTATATACTATTTTCTTAATTCCATACTAAGATTTTTTTTCAACACTCCGCCTGATGTAAAGCCAAAGTGCGATCCATGAATGGAAACAACTGCTACTATAGAGTAACCTGTACAGGCAGCAGTCTCCTCCACTATGCCAGCTTGAGGAGACGAGCATGTACCATCCAGATTGACAGCGCACACTCCTCTCGTTATACCCGGCTACTTTCGAACTATTCCCGAAACGCGACAAGGTAACTTCACGGATGTTACATTCGAAAGTGGTGGTACTACCCCAGTACGGCAGACTGGACAAATAACCATCGTCAGTCTGCCTACCACTCTTTAATAGTGCCTATAGACACTGAGCGACCAAAGTACATATAACAATGTTACATTGGTACCGGTCAGAATTAGCGAGGTTCGAACACTGATCTCATCGATCGTGAGTTCACGCGTCTTACCGCTAGACCACGGCCGCTCTTTTTTTTTTAAAGATTCCAGTCCAAAGATTTCATAAGAACTAAAAAAAAAGTAGAACGAGTGCTGAATAAACGAGTACATAAAGTTCTTGCAACATTCGCAAGGAACATAAAAAGTATTGCAATATAAAAAAGTCCCTTCATAATTTTTAATTTACGTAACTCGATAACTGCGTAAGGATTTATGACGCAAAATAAATCTGGAGATTTGTGATAAAGACGAGTTAACTGCTGTTTTGAATATAGGTATAATACAACATTTTAATGAAGTTGTAATGTTGAAATTATAAAAATTTTAAAACATTATGTATATTTTGAGGACATCTAATCAGTAATCGTAGAGATATATCACTAGAGAAACAAACTCGACAAGCGCTCGACAGGCGTGAGATTATAAATTCAGATCTTTTCTTTTCGTATATTGAATTCCTGCTGGGTATAAGAGTTTATTGAAGTCCTGAAGTCACATGTTAATATTCAGAGACCTACTGGCCACATGGTGGGTCCTTAAAGACTAAGTGGAAACGCGTGAGTAGCCTATCTAAAACAATTTAACAGAAACAATATTTGTATTATTTATCTGTGAAACGTTTTGGAACAGCGAATCGCTTTTTGTAATATTTACTAATTTACTAACTGACTGAAGATCTAAAATTTGCCTAGGGACGGAATTACAATATACAAAATCCAATATAATATTTAGTTTGATGACAAGCGTTAGAACAGGTTCTGGTTAACTGTATCTCCATGTGAACACATAAGGTTGAAATTAGGGCGAAAACTTCAAACTTATACTTACCAAGCAAATCTTGTTGAGGTAACCATTTACTTAATCGTACATTTGGTGGTATATCAGTCATGTTATGCTCGGCTTCATGTTTCCATAACACCCTTTGAGGTAGTCTACCCAGGGCTCTTACAAATAACTTGTGTGCTGATTGTGGCATGCTCGCTGCTCTGACAGAAGAACCCATGGATACGTACACAAATCCTGCATCACCAGCTCCTGATATCCATTCTTCTAGATCCTGAAATATAAAGGAGGCAATAGATATTGCAGTCTCTATCAGTAAACTTTTTACGTATATAACGCATGTATTAATGTAATGTAATAAAACTACATACTATCATTATAATAGTCAGGTATGTGAGACAAGTCCTTGATGAAAGGGTTAATACTTAATACCCAGCTAATCAATCTTCCAAGCTAATCCCAGAAGACGACTAGGGTCACTTCGCGAGTATTAAAAGTGGTGGTGCTGCCCCAGGACGGCAAACTGGGCTAATAATAATCATCAGAATGCCTACCACTCTTAGACGAAATAAATATATTTTTAATTATTTTTAAAAACAATTCTACTAACATTTTAATTAAGACAAGATACTTACGGGGTCCAATTTCTTAGACTGCTTACAATGAATACAAGCAATTTCGGCAACATTTGGTAAATAAGGTCTCGGATAAGAAACAGAGAAATGACCATTCTGTAGTATAAAGCTCACATTTTTCGCCATATCATAAACGTGAGGCATACCAGGTCCAAAATGACTTCTTAAAACTCCTTGCAGTATACCAACCATAACACTATGCATTACAACGATCACTAAATTATATGCAGCATTGAGGAATCTATCAAACATTCCCATATTATCTGTAAATCCTCTTCCGAAGAAAGGTGTAACAGAATATGGAGCTGGACTGCCAGACATCGACATTGGTGCTGTGTAGAATCCAACTGTATTTATATAGATGAACGGGGCTTTGAATCGGTAAACGAAAGCCATAGCGCATTCAGGATAAGCTCCGTCCAAAACGATGAGGTCGTAACTCCTTCCGGAACGGAAGAATGATCTTGTTTCGTAGTCATTAAGGAATATGTCGCAGGCCTGAAAAGTTTTAATATTTTCCTTAGGTTAAATTTTGATTCTTAAAGTGCAGACTTAAAATATCATAATGCAGATCCATTACAACCGCATTTTTTAGTAATAATTTGGTTACAAACACTCCGCTTGGTGTTAGGCTTGACTGCGGTCTATGAGCGGAAATATTACTACTACAAAGAAAAGCTAGTTGAAGAGACGAATGTGTACCATACAGCTATTTATCCAGTTACTTCCACGCTGATCCCGAAACGTGACTAGGCCACTTCTAGGGTGTTACACTTAAAATAGCGGCACAATAGTAGTATGTGACATGACCAGCCTCTTTACTTTTTTTTATGGTGCATCATGAAGAGTCATTCAACATATTGCACTTCATTGTGCAGACATACATGCAGATTCCTTATCTTATTCATTATACATTCGCATCAAATTTTTGGAACACAACCTTATCTAACCTCGTATCCATATCTCACAATATCAAGTGGAGCCACAGGTTCTTCCCCTCTCATCCTCGCTCCGACTAGATCCCAATCTGTGTAGGCTCTCACGTAGGCTACAAGATTTTCTGGAGCTATCTCTTCAAGACCTTCGATGTGAAAGTCAGGAGGAAAGGCGCTGATAAATGTGATGTTGTGACTTCTAAAAAGTTGTAGGAGCTTTTTTATTATATTCGTTTTTATTTATTATATTATTTGTTATAAATGAAATGTACCTTCTAATGAGACCCCTGGCAAGTTCCCAAAATGGGATTTTATGTGATTTGGTCCCACCCATTGTGATCATAAGAATGTTGCTGGCACATGCGGATGCTGCACAAAAGAAGGGCAGCCACCACGCCCGCCATACTGATCTCTGAAAAAACAATGTAAGAACAAAATTTTAAATACATCTCATTGAAAAAAAATAACTTAGAAGAATTTTAGTATCTGGATTTAGAGAAGGTCTTAAATTGTTATTTTTCCAAAGTTACGAAGAACTAACACTCCATTAACATTATTTTAACTAGTGGTTTAATATGACTATGGTCTATAGTCGAACAGCTATCAACAGCGTTCTAATAATAGTACCCGTAAATTTATGCAAACCGGAGTTTGGTGTCCATAGTAACATAAAACCAGTTGCTAGCCGGCATAGTGATGGCTCATTGACGTTTTCTTATGCTTTCCACTAGTCTTGACGAGGTCGCTCAATAAAAATACCGTTAAATACGTCTTACGAAACTGAATTCATAGACGAGTACCTATTAGAGCTGATAACTCGATTCTGGTACATGGTGTTGTGTGAAATAATCTAAAACTTAGAGCACGCTTCACATTTCTTTTAATATCCAAAGAAAGCTACTTTATGAGTCATTAATTATAATATAATAATAATTCTAATACTAAACAAGTGCTCGTATCATAGACACCGAGGGACCAAAGTACAATGTGACATACTCTTAGTTACATTGGTACCGGATAGCGAGATTTGAATTCGAGACTCGTCGATCGTGAGTTCACGCCTTAGATTCGAATAGGCATATTTAATAGTAAAGATATAAAATGTGCCTACATTTACAAACGCGTGAATTGCGGTTTACGTATTCAACGAAATAGATTTAGTTTCTAAGAAATCTAGAATCTAGATATTAATGTTACGAAATCACAATATTACCTACATATAGCTTAGGTGTTTCGTAAGACGCTATATTATGCTATGTTTTGATATTGCCTCTTGTCGTGATAACATCAAAATGCACTATCAAAGGAGAATGCCCATTAAGAAAAATGGGCCCACAATATTTTTTTCAAGTTTGTCGATGATTCTTAGTTAATTTTGTATAAAAATAAATCTTCTTTATTACGAATCAGTTTTAATTGTTTCACCCGGGTTATTAAGTAGTTAGATGATTTCTGATGCAACATTTGAGGTTATGATTATTTTAAACGCTTTAATAATTGAAGATATCTATTTTTATGTAGTTAAACATTGTCTCTTGATTGGTGAATGATGTGTTGATATAATTAAAATGAAATAATGAAAAAACAAGATATTATTTTAGAATATTGTTTTGTTACCAACCTATTAGGTATCAAGTGGGCCCAAATATGGGCATTCTCCTTTTATTAAATTAAAACGAAATATTTTTAATCTTTATTTCTGACTATAGGTACTTATTATTTACTGATTATAATGAAAATTCAACAGCTACCTAAAAACAGTTACCAACCCTAATGCCGGTCTTCTCCTGCGAATGGAGACTTCGTTGAGCACGCAAGGGTAAACTGCATAGAAGTGTTTCCACTGGAAGACTTGGCGGAGCAGACTGAACAAGAACAAAGAGTTTGAAAAGTGGTCGCAGAGTTGAGCGGATTTCCAACGGAGCCTGGTAGTTCATTAGACTTGAGACTTAAGTTAGTATTGAGTTACCGGCCCCAGTTATTTCTAATAAGTATGTGTGTAATTTTGTAGTGTTTGTATGATGTATGAAACGATGTATTAGGTAAATGCGTGGTATGTAGCAAAATATTAGGTATTTATTACACTTACGAAACAAAACGTGATACGGCTTTATTACATCATCTCGTATTTGATAGTCAATAATGTTGTTAAATTACAGAATTATAATTGTGTTTGATTCAAATTGTTTCTTTAATCTATTATTTGCTCTATTTGGAGCGGTTAGGCAGCAATGGTCTAGCAAGAGTGAACTCACGATCGATTAGACTGTTCAAATCAATTTATAATTTAGTATCTAAGATACAAGCACTAACTTAATTTAGTAAAAAATAAAAAAAAACAAAGCAAATATAAAAGTTTTTTGGAAATACGTATTGACTGAAATCTATATTATCTAAAAGTTATATACTTAATAAAAAAACTGTCATCATTATCGGTCCTTCCTGTGCCGTGGCGCCATCGCCAGTCTGTTACACAAAAATCCCGAGGTTCAATTTATCCCAGTTTGGGGTCAGGCATTAATGTTAAATGCGATTTTATAAAACTTGTTATTGCAATCATCAGGACGAAACTAAATAAATTAAAACATTGTGTTTATTGCATATTTTTGTTTTTAACATCGCAATATTTAGTTATTCGTATAAAACACTGTTATTGTAAGAAAACACAAAGTAAAGATTTGATTAACTTATGAAGTGGAAACCAATAAACAATAAAATAATCTACAAAATTGTTATTGTACTTTGTCTGCATCGAGGTCTGTGGTCTGCACCTATAAGGTCGATTGTATGTTTTCGCAAATATCTCCGTTATTTTAGAGTTTTTTCAGACGGGAATAAAAAAATACGTCTAATGAAATTGATACCTCGAAATGCTTTTCGATTGCATAGCTTAATTTTTTTGGACCTAACTCGTTACTGCGCCACCTCTGCCTTCTTTTTTTATATCAATTTAAACTTTCAAATGCATCATAATAGATATCAAATATTGTGTTTCAAAATGTGTTTTTTCCTCGTCTCTTTGCTAATTTTTACTTCATATTATGTTTCCAAATCTCTATCTACCTCTGACTCACAGACGAATCTTACATAGATCTGAGACCTATTACGTTATTTAACCATGCTTGATCAATAGTTGCCTATATTTTTTTTACTAATAATTAGGAAACCTAAGTTTAAAATGTGGTAAACAGACTGAAGATCTTTATTAGCCCGGTACTATCACTCTCACCACCCGTAAAGTGTCACCTAGTTGAGTATAACGAGAAGAGTCTCTATAATAGCAATTGTACGCTCATGGACCGCACTTTAGCCTCATTAGGCGGAGTGAGATCAGAAGCCGAAATAAAAAAAAAAATAAACAACTGAAAATAGATCGGTATTGCAAATTGTCTAAATTGCAAGAATATCTCGATCGAATATTTCGCAAAATATATTAAACGTTAAGGAAAACGTTGCTCTATTAAATTGGTTTTGCGAAATAAATAGGTACCCACAGGCATTTCCTCACTCTTACTTAGGAGCTAATATTTCGAAAATTTCTCTGCTTTTAACTTAGGTAATCGCGGTAATTATTAACTTTGAATCTATACCGAGGGTGGTGCAATTCTCGAGGTTAACTTTAGTGTATTTACGAGTATTATACAGGGTAATTTTTTTAACTGGGACAGTATGGGGAAATTCCAAAACCACAGGAGATACGGGAAAACTGTCTTAGGAACCATTTGCTCTTTTTTCATTGAGTGAGTTCATTCAGTGAGTTCACGCGTCTTACCGCTAGACCATGGCCGCTCATAAAACTAAATATTAAAACACGTAATTTAAACTAGTAACGAAAAACTAAAATATTTCCAACTTCATTAAATATGTGACGTCACACTAGAGGGGGGAGTCTCACAAATGTGACTAGGACGTGAAGAGGAGAGGTCAAAAATCATGAAATTCGTGTGACGTAATTTATGGATGGCCCCTAATAATAAAAGTCGTTAATTAAACCTCAATTTGAGTGTGAAAAAAGCAAGTTTACTTAATAGTTTTGACAATTTTGTTTACTAAAACAAGGAATGTAATGTTATAACTTATTTAATTTCATACATAACGAATAGGAAAGTAATATTATATTAGACAAAAATTATTAAGCAAAGTTTCCGGTACCATCTAAACAAGAAAACCGGTTAAATTAAGGTTTTTAGGCTTTTAGGACAGTTTGCCGTCGCGCGTCGTCAAGATATCCATCTAACTTTATAATTCCTTCTAGGGCTACGTACAATAATAACTTCATTACGTAATTGTAAATTAGAAATGAGTTTAATTGAATTTTCAACTTAATTGTCAATACGTTTAAGTTTGTTTTCACTTAAAATTTAAAAAGGTAAATATTTGTATTTCGAAATTTTAAATTCACAACTCTATAACAATGGCATTAAAGACTATTTTGTCTTACACATTTAAAAGATTTAATATTTGCAAACACACATTCAATACATAATTTTTGAGTAATAATTATCTCATAGTTTACGTTATTTAACGTCTTAGTTTAATGACCTTTATTTGCATTTTTTTTATTTTTTTTGACTTCTGTAAGTAGTAATCAGGCTCATGATAACCAAGCCTGATGCTGTGCTGAGGTAGTACCAGCACTTTCAAATTAAGTTTATACAACTGTCGACGAGTTATGCCTGCCTTCGACTCGACTTCCGAGCGAACTTCGTAATGACTCCGTTGAGCTCGCTGGTAGTGGAAAGCAGAAAACCGCTTGCTGTCAAACTATTTCTTAATGGAAAACTATTTAACTCCGTTCCGCTCAACTATTTCCACCTGGTGAAAGGCTGACATTACAATGTTCGAAACATTTTTCTGTAAAATTGTACGCGTCTACGACGATACGCTAAGTTGATAAGTGGGTCATACTTCAAACATGAAGATTGAATAACCCATTGCTAGTTACTACAGAATCATGCAAATATCATTGTTAGGTATTATAATAATCGTAGTGAGTGTCATTAGTGAATCCTAGATATGGCGAAGACCACCATTGAATGGCATAAGCGATACATTCATAACAAAACATGCAATGAATTATAATTACACTCGTATACATAAAGTTTGAATAATACTTTTGAAAAGGAAATTATGCGTAGTAACACAAAATAGATAAATAATATATCTAGAAGTACTTATTACCTATGAAGTGCGAGTTATCACACACGGCTACAGTTAACAAGTTATTGCTATTTGCAACCGACTGGCTTGCTCTCTGCACCTTAGGCACACCCCGATCTCAAAATGGTGTACCTGTATCCTAAATCCAACCAGGACCGACCGTAAGACATCCGAAACTAGCACCCACGGTCCGGACATCCCGAGAGATCCTTGGCAATTGGATACTTGGATTTTGCTTGTATGTAAAATTTCAGGGTTTCCCTTCGAAGCGCTTCGATACTGCTTAAAGGTGTATCCTTTATCTGTCAGACGATTTCTGGGGCATTCCTGGGCGTTTTTTTTTTTGGCAGCACTTATCCCAGCACAAAAAAAAAAATTATCAGTCTCTCAAAATGCTAGGTGTGTTGGGTCTGCTTACTTTTTAATATTTATGAGTATGAAATAATATATTATAAAAAAATAAAGGAAGGTACCGGTATAACGTTGAAAGTAAACAAAATATTAAATAATTAAATATAGGTTAACCAATTGATTACGTAGGACCTAGACATTCATTTTAGCAATTTCCTGTACAAGACATGTTATTAAAATCTCTATTCATAAACCGTACCTATCTAGAATTTAAAAAAAAATCTAAGTATAAATTATGGCAAATATGTATGATAAATATATAAATAAAATATTATTTATTTACTCGTAAGTTTTAGTTTAAAAATTGGGAGAGCTGCAGTGATCAATTAATCCACAATCCACAAAGTGGAGTGTGAGATAATCTCTTCTCACAGGTTTCACGTGAGATTTTCTAGCCTTCCAGTGTTCTTCCTGATTACCCAGCCAATTTCACTTATATTTTCTATTCTTGTTAATTTTGAAAAATAATTTTAAAGAGACCAAGATCAAAATTGTTTCCTCGACTCCAAAATCACGTATATCTATACTAATATTATAAAGCTGAAGAGTTTGTTTGTTTGTTTGAACGCGCTAATCTCAGGAACTACTGGTTCGAATTAAAAAATTATTTTTGTGTTGGATAGATATTTATCGAGGAAAGCTTTAGGCTATATAGCATAACGTTGCGACTAATAGGAGCGAAGAAACAGTCGAAAATGTGGAAAAAACGGGGAATATTGTTCATATTTTAGGGCTTCTTTTAAGATTAACTCGCAATAACCGTTTTTATGATAATCAAAATTTGGTCGAAACATAATAATATTAATCTTTATCCAAATAAATGTGTTATTAATTAAGAGTATTTAACTGTGAACACGTCTTTGACATCACCTAATTTCAATTTATTGTTACTAAGGAAACCATTGAGATATATATCTCAATGAAGGAAACGAAGTTAAATATGAGGTTATGTGTTAAATTTTATGACGATAAATAATTTATTATATTTATAAGACTTATTACGTACTTATAAATACGGGTCTTAAGTCTTATTAAGAATGAAAGTATTTTTCTGTCAAAAGTCATTGCCAAGTAAACGCGTAAATATAACAAGGTTACATAATTCAATGTTAACAACTCCAAAATTGCAATAAAGTCTCTTTAAAATATTATAATAGTAACTTTCGTTAAAAACTATTTTAATAATAATAATAATAAAATACTTTATTGCCCATTCGTCTAAGAGAAATGAGCCCAAAATTTTTTTCTCGAGTACGTCCATGATTTTTAGTTAATTTTGTAGAAAAATAAATCTACTTCCTTCTTACCGATCAGTTTTAATTTTTTCACCTGGATTATCGAGTAATTATATGTTTTCTGATGCAATATTTGGGGTTATTATTATATTTAATGCTTTAATAATTGAAGATACCTGTTTTTTATGTAATTAAACATTGTCTATTGATTGGTAAATGATGTGTTGATATAATTAAAATGAATTAATAGAAAATAAGATATTATTTTAGAATATTATTTTGTTACCATACTACAAATATACAACAAGGTATCAAGTGGGCCCAATAATGGGCATTCTCCTTTGTACAATATAAAAATTGCAAAAAGCGAACTTAATGCCTTGAATGCCTCAAGTTCTACCAGTTAACCTTTGGGACATGTGAAAACTGTTTTCAGTGCAGAAACGAAAATATAAGAATAAATAAATCTAAAATTATTGAATAAATTAACGCATCTATTTAAGAGCAACATGTTAATTAACTTTTACAATAAAAAAAACTTCTAAATACTGTTATAATTTCAATCTATTAATTTCAATCTATTAATTTCACTATTAAGTATTAATTTCAATTTTACAATCCGAAAAAAACTATCATAACATTTTCATTAAGCCGACATAGCGGAGGCGACTGCTTCCGTGGTATTCAGCATAGATTTGATTTGTTTCTGCCTAACCCGGTGGGAAAGAGGCGTGACAATTGTTGTTGTAAGTTTGGTTTAGCTAAGATAATTATGCATTTCGGTTATTCTTTCTGCTCACAAAATGCAGTTGGGTAGCCTTGGTCTGGCGGAAGACGATGGTCCTCACGATCTATGAAACTCGTGGCATGCTTCTCTCCTTACTGCTCGTCTGCATAGTTTTTCATTTTCAATTTTTTTTTTCTATGAAACGTATGTCTGTTGGTACCTCTATATATTGATATATAATTTTCTTCATTTTGGTGCCCCATATTGTGGTTTAGTTATGTTTGTTAAATTAGTTACGACTATTTTTTTTTTCTGAATTTATAATTCAGTTTTTTTTGTTATTATAAACACAGGCTATAATTGACGGGTTTGTTATGGGTGTCTTCTCGTCATATGCCTTTCCGATGCCAAAAGTAGATTCTGACGATGAACAAGTGCAAGCCAAGTCCATGCCCACGTTAATAAAGGATTTTCATTTCGTGTTTAACTTTCTGACCGGTAGCTATATAACTATGTATAATTATAGCTCTTAACTCATAATTAGAGCATATGTACAAATATATACAATTATTCATCATACATACATAATTGTGACGGTTATGCCAATAAATAAGAATTAAGATCAATAAAATAATTTAATAAAGAAATTATTACGGGCGTAAACTGCATCAATTGCATAAAAATAATAGCGGTTAAGAGTATGGCATAACCAAGTGACATAACGATGATCTCGGAAGCGATCCTCACCCGGAAGATCGAGAGGTGCGCGTGCGCAGATTCAACCTTTTCAAACCTGATCTTTGGCGTTTTCCCATGTCATTCAAACTATAGGCTTCCTAGGATTATTGTTATAGTTTATAAGAAATAACAGTTAAAGAATTATTATAAATTATATAAGTACTAATGTACATGCTCTTATTGTATTGTTCAATTAAACAATTGTCTAAAGCTGTAGCTTATGAACAGTGTGTAAAATACACAGGACTACGAAGGACAGGTATAAGAAAAATTTGTCCTGTCATACATTCCGGGATAGCGGAGGAGACTGCTGCCTGTAGACATTTCACAGACAGTTGTTTGAATCGCATTCTAACTGGGTGGTCACGTGTTGAGCTACTATAGAAAATATTATAATATGTTGCAATTTTACTCAATCAAAAACATAACAAATAGTTAAATGAATACAGACTAAATTTCGGAATATTTACTGAAAGCTTCGATTTTCCTAAGACCTTTTGATATCTTGTAGATTGAAATAGAGTTTAGAATAGTGCTTGTATTATAGCGTTTATTCTGAAACTAATTTATTTAACAACAAACAAAAGAAAACGCATAATGACTTACTAGTAACTTTAAGTATGTACAGAGAATATATTCTCTATACTGTGGTTGCAAGTTGCCGGTGCTTGTATTCTCGAAAAACTTCCGCTTCCCGGATAGGAATGGATTCGAAGTGAAAACCTCTATTGACCCAAAGAATAAACAAGTACTAAATTAAAAACATCTTTTACAAAAAAATATATTTGTTTTTTAATTATTAATTTTTAATTACAAAAATCCTTTATTTACATAATTAATTACCAACAATTATGTTTAATAAAACGCAATATCTAATATTTTGTAATAAAACTTTCATATTTTGCTTCCACTTATACGTACTTAGGTAACATAAAAGCACTTAGATATAGTAAAAGGTGATTTTCTATTTGCTAATAGTTGTCGCAACAATGTAATTAGGTTTGACAATGCACATTTTAAATTGAATCATTAGAGCGTCATTCTTTTATACTACTATTTAGAGCAGCCATACTCTAAGTGTGCTTGTGTTGAACCCTCCTGTAGGGGTTCCGTCAGAATTTAAAAAAGTTTCTCTGGTCGAACGTATTGACGCGGTGTATCATGAGGTGCAGCCGAACTTAGTGTACTGTTGCGGGTGGCGACCCGTATGTCAAACGAGATATAATATGAATCTCTTTTAAAAATGTCAGCAGACACAAGTATGGAGTCACTGTTCAAAACGACGCCTCTCAACGATTTTTGGTGTAGAATCCGTGATTAATATCCAATGCTTGCCAAAATGGCTCTGAATATTCTTCTCCCGTTCCCAGCAATATATTTGTGCGAAACAGGATTCTCAACCTATGCAGCCACAAACACAAAATACCGCAATAGACTGGATGCCGAACCTTCAACTGTCTTCTATCAAATCTGATATCAACCAATTGATGAAAAATAAAAAACAGTTTCATACCTCCCATTAGTTAGATTTTTTTTTTCATTTTTAATATCTTCTATTATTATACTTGTTATGTAGTAATTTACTAAGTAAGTAATAAGTAGTAACTGTTACATTGTACTTTTATTATGCTTATTAAGTATACATTTTTTAAAACAATTATTTTATTGTAGGGTTCCGTCAAATATTTCGCTTTCCAAAAGGGTTCCGTCACCAAAAAAGTTTGAGAACCGCTGATTTAGAGCGACCGTAGTCTAGTGCAAGGATTCCTAAAGTGGGTTCCGTGGAACCTAAGGGTTCCATAGATAAATCACCAGGGTTCCACGAAATTAAATATTTTGGTTGTTAAACAGTACAAATATCATATTGGAGTAGCGCTACGTAGCGTAACGTACGTGTATCGTTGTGAAACAGACTTTTCAGCTTACACTTATACAAATTCAGGTCAAGATTGGGTGCTACCCCAGACACTCGCATACAACTGTCAGACATAATACCGAATTTCAAAGAAACAATTTCATTCTTCATATTAAAAGTTAAAGTAAAAAATTAAAGTATTTCACTTGAAAAATATTTCAAATAAAAGTTCGTTTTCTTATTTAAACCGAAGTGTATTTCAATTGATATGGGGTTCCATAAAATAAAAGGGGCTCTGTGAGTGTTCCGTAACCTTAAAAGTTTAGGAACCCCTGGTTTGTTACGTACTTTGGTTGTTCAATGCGAATAATAATTATAGACATTAATTAAACTATTCATAGGCAAACTGAAGATGGTTATCAGGTAAATACCCCAGCGGTCAAATTTTGGAATTAAAGTCAACGTTATTTTGACATACCTGTACCTGTATATATAATATACCTGTATAACGAAAGATTATGTCAAAATAAGCAGAATATGAATTCACAATAGCGGTTATCACAACGTCTGCCTTGTAACGATAATCATTAGGATTATTTATCCAACATCTGAGGACCCGCCTGATGGACCCCAGATGACTTTTGTATTAGTTCCAAATTAACGTTTTTATTATTATTATTTTAATTAATGAGACCCCACGACACGCCTCGATGTGTGTTGAGGTTTTTTACATTGTTGTTTTTCTAAATATTTGCAATGCAGATAAAATGAAGTTTTGGTCAATTTAAATATTAACAAAAGTGATTCTTTTGGTAAATAACAGCGAAACGTAGGAACTTAGGTCACCAGATTAGGTACGTGGAAAACTGTTACACAAAAAAAAACATTTTTAAATAAGTAGGTATTTAAATATGACCGATTGTCAAATTTCCCATCCCTTGCACTATGTAATGTTTATTTTTACATAGTATGATGAAGTAAAGAGTGGTAGACAGACTAATGAAGGAAGCCTCGTCTGCCATCCTGGGATAGTACCACCACTTTCGAATGTAACACCCGTGAAGTGACCTTGTCGCGTTTCGGGGATAGTTTGAAAGTAACCCCGAGAGGAGTATGCACTGTCATTCAAGATGGTACATACTCGTCTCCTCAAGCCGGCATAGTGGAGGCGACTGCTGCCTGTAGTAGCAGTTGTTTCCACTCATGGACCGCACTTTAACTTTGCATCAGGCGGTGTGTTGTCACGCGCCGAGCTACAATAAAAAAAAAGTACGCACGCGTAATTTACTCCTAAACATAATATCATGTCACAACTATGTGTACTATCTATAATTACAATCACTTAAACAGCAGTTCCAAGACACTACTTCAAGCGGAACCATCTGGCGATGTTCGTGGTGTGCAAACATTGGTGTTTGAAAACCATGACACATTCCGTATTATAAGAAATTGTTATTATGAAGTAGGCACATTATTTATCTCAGAATTTTAGCTCAAGAATGCATATTCTATTATATAATATTATAGCTACATAATAACATCTATGTACAAAAAAAGACTCCACAAAAGATAAAGGCCCATTTTTGGACCCACTTAATATATAAAAGTTTGTTAACAAAACAATATTCTAAAATAATCTTATTTTTCATCAACATATATCAATTAATAATCAATGTTTAATTACCTGAGTACATATATAAATTTCTTTAAATGGATTTCATACCTCAAATATTGCATAAAAAGAAAATAAAATTATTCAATAATCCGGATAATTTGGTAACAATAAATGTGAAAATCGAGGAAAAAATTTGGGGCCCATTTTTCACGAATGGCCACTGTCCAGGTTATCTGTTCACACTCTTATCATTATACCCGGCTACTACCAAAGACTGCGTCAATTCACGGGTGAAGAAGAACACTTGAAAATGGGATAGGCAGATTGGAATAATAACTATCACTACTGTGCCTACCACTCTACTAAACTATATTTTAAGCAAAATTACCGAAAAATGTTGTAAATGGTCCAGTAGACTAGTAGACCAGGTAAAAAGTTAATCAGAGCTTGATAGTGATTCAAGCGACCGTGACCGCTTAAACCCGTAGTGAGAGTGAAGAAAAAATATCTCGGTCTGTTATGCTAACACTTTCGCCTATTACGCAATAACTATTAACCGCAATTTGCACCTTACTCTAAATGTAACAAAGCATTTATTCCTATATATACGAGTATAAGAGTGTTAGGCAGACTGATGATGGTTATTTGTCCTGTCTGTCGTCCTAGGGTAGTACCACCACTTCCGAATGTAACACCCGTGAAGTGACCTTGTCGCGTTTCGGGAATAGTTTGAAAGTAGCCAGGTATAGCGAGAGGAGTGTTCACTGTCAATCTAGATGGTACATGCTCGTCTCCTCAAGCCGGCATAATGGAGGCGACTGCTTCCCGGACAGGTTTCTCTGTAGTAGCAGTTATTTCTATTCACGGTCCGCACTCTAGCTTTACATCAGGCGGAGTGTTGTCACATGCCGAGCTACGATAAAAAAATAACAACTATTTTTTTTATGATGAATATTTTTTATTAAAATTTTAATAAGATGTTTCAGGACGATTTTAGTCGCCTGCACAGCCTCTAGCAATGTAATTGAAATTGATATTATTTAAACCCACTATCTAACAAGACACATACAATTTAGACACTTACAATTAGATCGACATATAAATTCGCTGTGTTAATGCAGTTGTTAACGCATCGGTGTGTTACACAGAGGTCCTGGGCTAAATCAATATGTTATTATAAAAAAAACCTTTCAGGCCTAAGTATTTCAACTAATTTTTTTTATTATAGCTCGGCATGTGACAACACTCCGCCTAATGTAAAGCTAGAGTGCGGTCCATGAATGGAAACAACTGCTACTACAGAGAAACCTGTGCGGGCAACAGTCGCCTCCGCTGCCGGCCTGAGGAGACGAGCATGTACCATCTAGATTGACAGTGCACACTCCTCTCGTTATGCCTGGCTACTTTCAAACTATACCCGAAACGCGACAAGGTCGCTTCACAGGTGCTACATTCGAAAGTGGTAGTACTACCCCAGGACGGCAGACTGGACAAATAACCATCATCAGTCTGCCTACCACTCTTAGCTCCGATTTGATGATCTTAAAATATCTTAAAATAATTATTGTTTACACGGAAAAAGAATTTTACTAAAAAATTGTCGTTAATTGCTGTTTTTTTTTGTCGAAGTAACCTTCGGGTATCACTATCACTATGCCACTTCTATTACATTAGATAATAATCTACATTCAATGCATTCTAACACGGAAAAAAAATGTAAATTAAATCTTACGTTTATGTAAGTTGATACTAATTAAAATTTTGTTTACAAAAACATTGTTATTGTATTAAATGTAATTATATTTTAGAATGTTGTTTTTGTTAAAAATTCTTTTTCTTGTGTAATTTTAAACCTAATTAAATTAATTAATAATTGTTATGCTCAAAAATTAAAATGTTTCGTAGATTCATTAGATACGGTAATTGATTAGATTGGTAGATTGGTAAGTTTGAGTGCTGTCTTCGAGTGGGAACAACTGCTCTTACGAAGTAATGTCTGCAAACAATGGTCGATAAACACAAAAATAAAAACTCCGGTATCCCGATTTCCTATTGGATACCAACTAATATTAGTAGCAAGAAAGGTGATGGAAATAACCTTTTAAATCTACTACATTCGATAATTGCTGACTTTTTCGGTAATTTTTATGCAGAGGATCGTGTACGTGTTTGTTTTTACGTAACTAACGCCACGCTCCCTTGCTAACAATGTTGTTTATCAACGTTAAATTATACAACAAATTCTTGTAAAACTAAATATAAAGAAGGATTTTTTAGATATCTCGCTTAATTTTTAGATAGGTTATAGAAATAGCAGAATTAAATTTTTATTTTACCAGTGTGTGTATGAATGATTATAAATATATATATTATAGCGTCTTTAAAACTTTGTAGATACATAGTAGATACATAATAGAAAATAAAAAGTAAATAAAAAAAACTATCAATTAGATATTAAAGATCGTATTCTCAAGGCCTCGTTATTTACACTTATTATGGCGTACTCGTCGCGTTAACTTATGTGTTTACCGTTTACTATGTAAATACTATGAAACCTGATAGATATTTTTCAATTTCATTCCTCCTATTCAAGTCTTACCGCGCCCACCTGCAAAAATTTCTCTGTGGTAGCAATCGTCTCCGTTTATGGACCGCGGCTCTAGTTTGACATCAGACGGAGATATTAGTAACTTTAGTTAGTTAATAGAACAACGTGTTAACATCATAGTGGGCGGACTAAGGCCTAGGCAACCTAGGCACGTGCCTAGGGCCCGTAATTTTAGGGACCCGAAAATTAGGTTTTTACGAAACGCAAAGTATGTATCTTGACTGAAAAATAGCTTTAGCCTTAGTCCGCCACTGGTCATAGCCGCATTAATTATTGCACTAATCGTCTCGTCGATTTTTGAGTATTCGGGCCCAAAAAAAACGACGAGAAAGGTGCAGTCAAAATTAATTTATAACAATAATTTAGCCGCGACATCAACTTTCGTAGGTCAACTATTTTCTACCCGTAAACTTTAATCATTTTCCTTGATTAGCGTCTCATTTAATTAAAGAGCGAATCTATGTCTGACCGAAGCTAGTTTTATAAATTGATGTCTAGATATTTATTGGGAATTATTTAGAGATAAGATAAATTAATCATGATTTGTGAAATTTAGACAGCGATATTTTATTTTCTATAGTCAATTCCAAGAAATCAAAACGTACAGACCTAGATATTGGTGATATGTTAAACTATCCCAAATATCCACCAAAGTTTAAGGGTAAAAAACGTAAAGGCATTTTGTATGGAAACTTGAAACTATGGTCTTAACGCCTAACCAAGACTCATCTTTTGTTTTTATTGTAGCTCGGCATGTGACAACGCTCCGCCTGATGTAACACTAGAGTGCGGTCCATGAATGGATACAATTGCTACTACAGAGAAATCTTTACAGGCAGCAGTCGCCTCCACTATGCCGGCTTGAAGAGACGAGCATGTACCATCCAAACTGACAGTGCATACTCCTCTCGTTATACCTGGCTACTTTCAAACTATTCCCGAAACGCGACAAAGTTACTTCACGGGATAGCAGACTCGACTAATAACCATCATCTGTCTGCCTACCACTCTTTTAAAGTGCCAAAAGTACCAAAGTACATATAACAAAGTATTGTTGATGTTACAATAGAAGCCAGAATGATATCAAGTATTAAATTGTTCTTATCCAACACAAAAATACTTTCCCACTACTGTTTTGTCAAGTACGTTTCATTTTTGACATTTCACCTTGGCATTGAACAATAAAAACATTGTTATATGGGTAGTTACGAGTAATTTGATAGCTAATTATCTTGTTACAAGTCTGTTTTTGTTATGTCCGTAAATCAAAAACTACGGCTTTGTGTAAAAACAGTGAGAGCGCCTCGCAAAAAATGCATTCTGAAGTAATAGCAAAGTTCATTTGGCTGGAAAAATTCTGCTTAGAGACGCAGACAGACTGACAGAACACGTCTTTCAACAAAATACCAGTAAATGACTTCTTATAGACAGATTTAGAGTCTAACTTTAATTTTTATAGTATAGAGTGCAGGGCCGCACTTTACTACAGAGACATTGGTGCGGCGGTTAGAGTCGAGGAGTTATAAGGAGCGTCAGAGAAACCTTTGTACATAGATTTTGAAGCTGATGATCCTTGGTTTCTTAGTGGACCATATTGGAGCTGGTTCTTACACAATACTATTATCACTTTCAACGCGACGGTTTACGAGGGTTCGATAATTCGAGGGTGGCGGTTTTGTCACTACTGTCTCAGTTGTCTGACAGGTTTCAGGAAGGGTCGAGGGGCGGAGGGAGGGCTAGAGGGCGGTAGTTCCTATGCGTGCGCGTGAGTCTGTGAGTGTTGTAAGCGTGTGTATGTGTATGTCATTTTGACAAGTAGATTTGAGTTTTAAATAACAACCAGACATGTCTGCAGACAGCAGTTGCCTCAGCTCAGCTGTTACGAACCGAACGATCGTTGTGAACGTAAATCACCGGCGTTTTTTTTTAAATCAGTGAATCGGTTCTATAATACGCGGAACATAATAATGTATATCAAAATACTACATAACAAAACCCAATAAGGCTCTATCCTTTAACTGATAACTGCCTATTGTAACCTACCTTCGGTTGGTGCGTCAAAACAATTAACTATTTTAATAGTTAGGAAATGATAAATTATTTCGCTATTCTATATGTTGTAGTATTGTTTTGACATTTCGAAGGCCAATCTAAGCTTTCCTTATCATTGAAATATTTATATTAAATAACCGTTTTGCATTGAAATTGCTTAATCATAGGAAAATAATTTTAAATATAGAACTCGACCGTGGCGTGGCGTGGTGTGGGCGCGAATTCGCAATAAAGGATCTCCGTGTTCGAATCTTTCGGACCGGTACCAATGTAACATAGACAATGGACGCACCCATTTGTAGCTTGCTCACATAATTGTTTAGCAATAATTGTGTAGAATAAATATTTTGTTTTTAATATTTAGTAATTTATGTGTCGATGATGATGTCTTCAACTTGTGTTTCAACTGATTTAGTAATAGTAGTAACTCATAATCAATCGTCCTATAGACGGCGTTTTGCATCGTTAAATATGTTATTCTATAATTTGGTTTTGGCTTCCAAGATAATATAAAAATATAACACGATTCATTGACTTTTTAAAAATAATTAATTAATAAAAAAACTTTTTTGTGTAAATGCGCTGTAGTAAATATTGAAAAAAAAAAATCGTTAATTTTCTAAGTGACTAAATAAATAAATTTTAATACCTAATTACATTGGGATGAAACTAAAATAGAAAAAAAACGAACCCCCGTCCTCCAATTTGTGCACGGATGCTTGAACCAATTTTCATCACACTTTATTAATAACAAATACCAGCATTTGCTTACACCAAAAATTAATAAAATACCATATTTTTTTAATATTAGATAGTTTTAAAGAGATTTAGTATTATTTACGTAACTTGAACAATAATATTTTAAAAATTAAATAATATAAAAAAACACAGACAGTAACTTACCATTTCGATGTATGTTAGCTTCAACACAATAAAACACAAGTGTAAGTAACCGTCACAATAAAATTGTTTTAAAAAATATTATAATCGCACGTTAATACACTTTTACAGTCACTTGTCACAATCACTGTCGAATACAACCAATGCTCAGCTTCCAGTTAGAGATCTGTAAAAAAAAAGCGCTTTAGTGAAAGTTACGATTCAAATTTACGTTTTTAGGGTTCCTTTTGATTGTTTTTATTGAATTAGACTTTTACTTTTTAATCTAGTTTATTTTTTAACTAAAATTTTATTTTTATTCTAACATTTTAATCTCAAATGTGACTACACTCCATCTGACCTTAAGCTAGAGTGCGGTCCATGATCGGAAACAATTGCAACCACAGAGCAGTTTCTCCTGCTTCAGGAAACGAAAGTGCACCGTCCAGGTTGATAGCATACACTCCTCTCATTATACCTGGCTATTTTCAAACTGATCATGTGATCGTATTCCAAAGTGACCAGGTCTCTTCACACCTTAATTTTAGTCTAAATGGTTGGTATACAAATATATTATATTCTGTTTGACTAAAGGCAATGATTTTGCGATGATGATAAAGGGAACTGTAGGAGATACCTAGCCGTTTTAAATTTCGTTTTTTTTTGTAATTGGTGATAATATTGGGAATGGTATCTCGGATACCACAGGCGCGAGGTCAAACCTGCACGTCGGCAACCTCAGCATTGCGAGACCTCTTTCATTTTCCAGACAATTTTTTTTTAGCATGACATGGCTCTATGAATTCAGCTTGTTAACTACCGAATAGCGCCGCCACTGCTGATAGTGAATAAATAGTGGGAGCTATTTTAATAAAGTTGTACATTAATTTAGATAATAGACTGTTCGCATATGACATCACTGGTAAATTGCAAATACTAATAGGTAATAAACAAAAAAGATATTAACACTCAACCGCATATAAGACTTTCAAAAAAGAATCTAATATTATTTTGACCGAATTAAAATTACAATAAAAAGAAATAGTTTATTATTTTTTACATAATTGCATTACAACACGGAACCGTGTCGCGCGCCGTTAAATGTTATTCTTTTTCTTACAGCACGATCGCTCAGTCAAAATTTTATCTCGAGTGTCCACGATTAATAGTGTAGTTACATAAGTATTGAAATTCTTTGTTAGACATATAAGACCGAGGTAGGTTTCATCACTACATATGTTATATGCATTCGTCAGGTTTAACATTTTAAGTATGTTCAAATTAGCTTTTGGAACAGAAAACATTGTAATGTTTTAATTTAATTCGGTTATTAATTAATACTGGTGTAAAAAGAGCAGTCCAAGTATTTCTTCTTTATTTTTTTATTTAATATTTTTTTGAAATTTATTGGTCTAATCGGTCTACCATTATTTGTTAAAAAAAAACACAACAACATCGAAATATCAAAAGCCAGCAATATGAATGCAAGTCGCTGGTGTCATTCAACTTTACAGCTGGAGCGTGAGCGTGTTTGCTTTAGCGGTGTTATGACATTGAGGCTTGATTTTATATGAAAGTCTTTAAGGCTGGGATATATGTGAACTGCGCTGGAACTGAAGGGGATCTTTAAAAAAATATATGTTAATCTACACTATACAAAACATGTCCTCTGCATTTAAAAAATAAAATAAAAAATAGTTTTAAATATCATTAATATTCATACAAATTAATAACCCCTGTTTTAGAAATATAAAACCATTTTTCTTCTAAACTATTGATAAATAGGTTTCTTTATTTTCATCATTATATTAGACAATATAATACCTAGGGAATCTTCGGTTTATTTTTTCAAATAACTTTTCAAATTATTTTTATTATTATTTTTTACATAAATCGACACACAATCTCGTGAGCAAGGTCAACGGCATATATCCAGCTCTTAAAAGCTAATATTTAAAAAACCTTAGTAATATTGCTTTAGTATTGGTAGTGGAACACATGGTTAAAGGGAACTTCTGCATAAAAAAGAAAGTGAACTGAATTAATTAGATAAAAATAAGTTTGTAAAGAGATTCTAGTAGTCCAAAAAAAGATTTTATTTAAAAAAAGATTTTTACAATACCTATTAAATAGGTACCTATCTAGTTAAAGATATAATTGATGTAATTATTGATACTGTAAAGATTACGTAAAACCATTCTTTTATAGCTTCTCTTATTTAATTCGTAACACGTTCAATAATAAATAACGACCAAATTGGCTGCGAAATCAATCCGGCCAAGGAATAACGATCCTGTCGACCTTTCATACAGCAGCTTTCCTCAAAAAAAAAACATTTTATAAATTGATTACAAAATTCAACCTTAATTTTAATAATTAAACTCGATTAAATTTGCGAAATATATTTATTTTTTACATGTACCACATTGCCAACCGTTTTCCATGCATGGTATGAGACGAACCAAACTTTATAGTGGCTCCGAAGTTAGGCATAAGTTGCTGCGCACTTACTGTGAACTTGACTGTAACGCGACTGTACGCGAAGTAGCGCCCGCAGCTAACTTCCGAGACGTCATAAAGATTGACGCGACCTGAGTACGTTATACCTTTAAAATATTTATATTCTAGTTTTCGTGCGAACATTTAGAACTGTATAAGTAGGTTACATTCTTGAATTATTTTTCTAAAGTAGCGTTTTATTTGAGTGTTATTATGTAATAATAGTGGATTATTACCCAGTAAGAGTTCGTGAATGTGCGAGAACGTGGGCAAATTGTTGAAAATAGTCGAGAAATATTGTGTTATTAATTTAGAGTAGATTTTTATAGTTATTTCTTAATTCCTGTACTTTTAATGATTGTATCACAGACACAGAGCGACTAAACTACATGTAACATAATTTTATTACATCGCGATCGGTCAAAATTTAGCAAGGTCTCGTCGGGTAACAATAGGCATCATCGATTGTGAGGGTAGCGGGGTGAGGGTTCCTTTGTTTTTCCTCTAAAACTTCAAATAACGAAAGGAGTGTGTACTGTCAATCTAGATGGTACATGCTTGTCTCCTCAAGCCGGCATAGTGGAGGCGACTGCTGCCCGCACAGTTTTCTCTGTAGTAGCAGTTGTTCTCATTCATGGACCTCACTCTGGCTTTACATCAGGCGGAGTGTTGTCACATGCCGAGCTACAATAAATAAATTTACAAAAATGTATCGGTCGCTTAATACTCTACTACTTAATAATTTGTGTGTGATGCACTTTTTTACTAACAAAAGGCAATGGACCACATCTCGATATTAGCAGACTTGGCAGACGCTCTAGTCCAACAGTGGACTGACGATGACGATGATTACGAGGAGGTATCTCTACAAAATCTATACTAATATTATAAAGCTGAAAAGTTTGTTTGTTTGTTTGTTTGTTTGAACGCACTAATCTCAGGAACTACTGGTTCGAATCGAAAAATTCTTTTTGTGTTGGATAGATCATTTATCGAGGAAGGCTTTAGGCTATATAACATCACGTTGCGACTAATAGGAGCGAAGAAACAGTCGAAAATGTGGAAAAAACGGGGAATATTATTCATCTTTGACGGCTTCCGTTGCGTGCGCTGCGAAAACCGTTCGAGATACCCAAAAAATATGTATGAAAGAATTATTCCTCTTTAAATTATCTAAAAAAATGTCCGCGACAGTATATGTCTATCTTTTAAGATTAACTCACAATAACCGTTTTTATGATAATCAAATTTGGTCGAAATTATTTATTGTTTATTGTTACTATGGTAACGAAGTTAAATATGAGGTTATTCTTTTCTTACTTTTCATATTTCGAGAGCTGTTAAATGGATAAGCCCGGGTAGCACCGGGGACCAACAGCTAGTAATAAATAAGAAGAAATTAACGCTTGCACTGAGTGATTTTCTATACTAAATTCTTTTGGTATTAAAAAAAGTGGACGCCAAACTGATAATGGTTTCAAGTATTATTAAAACTTTCAAGTATGATTAAAATGTTTAAAGTGGCCAGATTTCGTTTCGGGAGGAGGAGCGTGCCCTATCAACCTGCATATCAAGTCGTCATAAGGGAGGCGACTGCTAACTTGAGATAGACGGACATTTTTGTTTGTCGCTTGTTTTCGCTCATGGGCTGTACTGTAGCTAAAAACAAACTACGATAAAAAAACTTTTTAACACTCCGCCTGATGTAAAGCTAGAGTGCGGTCCATGAATGGAAACAGAGAAACCTGTGCGGGCAGCAGTCGCCTCCACTACGCCGGCTTGAGGAGACGAGCATGTACCATCTTAGATTGACAGTGCACACTCCTCTCGTTATTTATTATATAAACATTTAAAATAAAGACTCTAATTCATGTATTTATGCATGTGTTACAAAAATTATAGTAAGTTGAAATAGTAATCGCGTGATTTGATGTCGACAAGTACGCCCTCGTAACTAGTGTACGTAACTTTAACCAGATATACCAGTTATAAACAAATATAGAATTTGTTACATATTTCCTCGATAGTCCTGTCCATAAGTCACATTTTGAGGAAGAAAGTGAAATTCAATTTGAGTTGAGACATGCCTAGATAGGGTCTTCAAAAAATCAAATCTAAATACATCAAAAAAGTGAAGTGACATTGTAGCGTATCGTGATCTTAAATGTAGTCGAATACAATGAAAGGAGTCTGCTCTATCAGCATTACACTTTCGCCTTTTCAATTCGGCATAGCGGAGGTGACTGTTGTCTACAAGTTTTTCTCTTTGGCAGTAGTTGCCTGCACTCGCGGAAAATAGATATAGGTGTCCCTAAAAAGGTTTTCTAAATTGGACCCAGTTATTTTACGGAAATAATCAATTATTAAATTATAATAGAAAATAATAATAAAATGAAGCAAATATTGTATTTAGGTATAATATAAGAACAATAAAACAAAGCAATGGAAATAAATAAGAAATACATGGGAATATAATTTCTGTGTTAATTAATTATAGATTAAATTTAACGCCTAGTATTGGATATATAGTCATTAAATTGTAGGGGATTGTTAGTATTAATAATTCTAGACTAGGTGTAAAGAATAATTATATAATTGCTTGAACGTTCTAAATGTCTCAATTAAAATGAATTAGCCTTATCGCCACAAAACTACTTATAACATTTTTTTATTTAAAAATTAAAGGATCTTTTTTTATAAATTATTATCGTTAATTATCTCGATTAAATACCATAAATCAAGGAATCTTTAAAACAAGGTTAATTAGGTATATTTTTGGAAGAAAATAAATCACTTACAAATTGACCAAAAAATCTTGTACACAACACAGAAAGTAACAAAAATCGTACAGCCGCAAACCCGCGCATGCGTACGGTGCGGCGAGCGTAAGCAATTAGCTTTGCGGCTGAGTCGCGCGCGCGCGCAGATCCGAGAAGCTTCCCTTTCCTACACTTACCGTGGGCATGTGGGGCTGCTTCCGGACACTTGCGTGGTTATTCTTAAAACACTTTCGATTTTATTTCGATGAAAACTACGTATTTACGACAGGATTAACTTGAAACAGGGTCTACTTCATAGTGATCGTGTGCCTGTACGGGGCGATTCTCGATTGTAGCAGAGCTAAATAAAACATTTTGAAAATACTATTGGCTAATAAATTCATAGAATTGAAAGTCATAAAAATGAATCTATACCACCATGATAACTACAATTTTTTTTTGTAAAGGAGAATGCCCATTCGCCTAAGAAAAAGGGTCCACAAAATTTTTCTCGAGTTTGTCGATGATTTTCAGTTAATTTTGTAGAAAAATAAATCTACTTCCTTATTACCATTCAGTTTGAATTTTTTCACCCGGGTTATTATGTAATTAGATGTTTTCTGACACAATATTTGAGGCTATTATTATTTTAAATGCTTTAATAATTGATATTTATTTTTTTACGTAATTTAGCATTGTCTGTTGATTGGTAAATGGTGTGTAGATATAATTAAAATGAATTAATTTAAAAAAAGATATTTTAGAATATTGTTTTGTTACCAAACTATTAGGTATCAAGTGGGCCCAAAAATAGGAATTCTCGTTTATTATATAGTTATGCACGAATGAATCAAGTTCAAAACGTTTTTAAAGGTAAGCTTCTTTAGGCGATTGTATTTCGCTGCGTATAAAGTCGAGTAAGAGTGAATGTAGATTAAGTATTTTATTTTCCTTTATTGTTCAAAGCCAATTAGATAATAGTGAGATGAATAAAACTACAAATTAAAATAAAATATTCACTATATTTTCTTATATCTAAATTAAATAAATAATTTCAATAAAATTCATTAGTAACATAATTTAGCTTTTTTTAACAATTATTTAAAAAAGTTTATTTAACGTCTATATATTTTTTTAGCAAGAGCGGGGGGCGTGTGGCAAGAACGTTTCGTACAAACTTTCATCCCCTATATCAACCCCCCCTCCTTATCACGAAATGATTTTGCCAAAACTCTGAAACACGTAATTCTTTATTTCTTAGCAAAAGCCTAAATATTAATTTTCATATCCCTAACTTAGTAATTGGTTCCCCATACAAACATTCATCCCCTATTTCACCCCTTCAAAAGATCAAAAAGTAGACTCCCCCAGAATATTTCCTAGATAGGTAGGGAGGAGTATAGCCCCTCCCTGGATTTGTGCACAAAATTCCAAGCAAATCCATTTCCAAGCAAAAAAAACAAGGCCACGGGGGGTTATTAACTTTAAAAAGCTAGACCTTGGCCCCAGAAAACATACAGACAGAGTTACTGACACATTTACCTATACAGAGTGTTTCTTTTAAGTGGGACAGTATAGGGTAGTCTGAAACCATAAGATACAGGAAAACTGTCTTAGGAACCATTAGGTATTTTTTTTATGAAAACAAGTTTGGTAATTTGTTTGTTCAAAAAAGACTTCATAAAAAAGACCTAATGGTTCCTAAGACAGATTCCCTGTATCTCCTATGATTTTGGATTTCCCCATACTGCAGTCTCAGTTAAAAAAATAGCCTGTATATTTAAGTACAACATTTCTGTCCCTTCTACTTGATATAAAGATAAGAAGTTTAACCTCATACATTTTATGTTTTCTCTATAACATTAATATCTGCAGTATTTAAATCTTTTTTGTTTTTCGCAGACATATCGTTAAGTGGTTCAAAATGTTTCGCTAGATGCAGTCTGAGCTCGGATTTAAGACGAAATTTCTCCGTACAGTGTGCACATCTGAAATATAATAATAATTATTATTAAATATGTTCCATATTATAAACATGAATATCTATCGACTACGCTATTGCCATCGAAAAATGTGTGAGAATTTATAGTTCCTTGGCAACCTCATTTGTCTTAAAAAACAACTGTCATCTGTCAAATTTAAATTTAGAATTTGTTTGACACATAATTAAAACTCTTCTACAATTGATCGACCACTTTTAAAGCACTATATAGAGTTCACCAATGGGCTTAAATTGCTACATGATAACTCAAATCCTTAGTCAAGTTTTCGCAAATCACATGCGAGAAGCACCAAAATAACAAAAACAAAAAAGCATTTCACGTTTTAAACAGTTGACATCTCAGTTGGAAAGCATCGTTTGCAAGCCCGCATAGAAGAAGTGACTGGTAACTACGGGTTCCTTTTCCACAATTGAGCAACTAGTGTGTGAGGACCACTTCCTGCAGCCACCTGATATCTCCTAGGAAGACCAGGAGACTTCACATTCCTGTATACGTGTTCTCGCCATTTCCTGTGGTATCAGGAACCAGTGTGCCTGCTCCATAGACCATACTCCATTTTAACAGTAGGACGGAGTGTAGTCTCCTGCCAGGCGACTTTCTCCACAGGTTTCACCGACCACTCTACACAAATTTGTACTAAATTTAATTATTAAAAAAAACCTACGCATGCAATTTATCTCCCAAATGCGACTTCTTGTGTTTTGTTAGATCATTACTTTGAGTAAAGGTTCGTTCACACATATCACATTTGTAAGGCTTCTCTCCAGTGTGAACGCGGATGTGGCGTTTCAAGTGTTCTTTGCTTAAAAATCTGTAAAGGATAAGTTTTAAGTAGCTTATTCACAACCTTGATTTCAACATTAGCGCTATTGTTTTTATGTACTAATTTTATTTTAATTTGATTCTTATACAATGGTTGCAAGTTCACCAGACCATGGTTGCAGTTTACTAGGCTTAACGGGTCATGACCTGTGTTTGAACCTCGCTAAATTCTGACCGGTATCAAAGTAACTATGTTATATGTACCTTGGTCGCTCAGAGCTTATGGGCATGCAGTGTGATGATGGTTATTAGCTGTCTTCCATACTGGGTTAGTACCACCACTTTCAAATGTAACTGTTGCATAACTGTCAATCTGGATGGTGCACATTCGTCCCATCGAACCGGCATAGTGGAGGTAACTGCTGCCTTTATTACTAGGTAATAAAATCTAGTAATTTGGAAACACATTACTTACTTCATTGGGCAGGAGTCACAGGCGAAAGGTTTGAGTCCCAAATGCGCCATTTTATGTTTTGTTAACGAACTGCCTTTCGTGAAAGATGACCCGCATACTTCACAACTGTAGGGGCGTATACCAAAATGAGTTCTTACGTGCGTTTTTAGTTCACCTGAAAAAATACAATTTCTTTTTAACTCTTCTTTGCAACACCATCTGTCACAATAAGGACGTGTTGTTTGTGGGTTATCATGGTTATTTGGCATGTGCAGTACATGTCCCTCTCAATATCAGCGGAGGAGCTCCTTCTTACCATCCTCCAGATTTAGGTTATGCAGTCTCTTGGCACTTTCCTTTTTAATCTTGGTCTAGGTTTTGTCTTGGTGAGGAGCTTGGAAGCAAGTTTGTTGGGGTGCTATTTTCTTGCAGTATTAGCAGCAACCGTTCTTATAGTGGGTATATTTAGATCATTATGAACATTTCTGTCTTAGAAAAAAATAGAAGATATTTTTAAAGACAGACTAAGCGCTTTTAAAAAGCTTAATTAAGACTTAAAGAGCCTAAGACTGTAAGAGCAGCCGTGGTCTAGGACGCGTAGCAGGCGACTACTGCAGAAGCAGTTGTTTCCGTACATGGACCGCACTCTAGCTTTACATCTAGGTGAAGTGTTGTCATATGTGGAGCAATAATACTATAACCAAGAGTAATTGGGCTCAGCTTATGTCCAGCTGATTGAGAGTGACTGTGGTCTAGCGGTACAGGATGGACCTTACAATCGATGAGACCCACGTTCTAACTTCACAAAATTCCGTTCCGCCTCACTTCTGCATAGTGCTTAAAATATTGTTAGTGTTATATACCTATTGATAAATTAATGTATCCTGAAAGCAATTTTACTTTCCTTTTTGACATTGTATACTTCTTGATATATGCCTTGACATTATAGTAATTTAATTAAACAATGTGCTTAAGTATTAGGTAATTGTTCTCAAGAAATTGTAAAATTTGTACACCTATGGGCAGGTCATAGTGATTCAATTGTATCCATAGCCAACTAGATTATATTATTTACATATGTCCAACAATTCTAGCCAGTATCAATGTAACACTTTAAATGCATGTTGGTCGCTCAGTGCCTCAGTACAGGCAAAAAAGTAGATTACCTTTAGAAACAAATGCGCGAAGACAATGTGTACATGAAAAAGGTTTCTCCCCAACATGCCTCATCATATGTTCACTTAAATTAGATGAAGTAAATTGTTTCCCACAACTTGGACATAAAACAAATTTAGTTTTCCCGTGAGTTTTAACATGGCGACTCAATGTTATCGCTTGAGCAAACATTTTAGAACATATCGGACATTTATATTGTTTTAAACCTTTATGTTTATTTGTATGGTCAGACAATAAATCCTGGTTACTAAACGATTTAGTACATAAAGTACAATGGTAGTTTCTATTGTGAATTAATTCGTGTCGTTTTAAATGACTCGGTTTGGTGAAGGTTTTATTGCAGACCGAACAGGGGAGGCGTCGTTTATGTTCTTTCATGTGAAGTGAGAGTAAATGAGGTGTCAAAAAAGTTGTACAACAAATCTTGCATGTGACGTTAGTCCTTTTAGTTGAATGTTTTTTATTTAAGTCGTCAGTGGGGTTGTTTTTTAAATTAACATTACATTTGTTTACGTTTTTTGTGTCTTTAGTTATATTATTAAAGTCTTCTTCTTTTATAATTTCTGAGTTATCTACGTCTTCATTGTTAAAACTGCGATTACAGTTCAAATCTTCAATAAAAATTTCATATTCTTTAACATTCTCAGTTTTAATTTCTAATTTAACTTTTGTTTTTGCAACCCTTTTAACTAATTCTTTATTGCATAATTCAACATTTTTTCTAAACTTATCAAATTCTTTAAATTTATCATAGCAAATTTCACATATTTTCTTTGGTAATTCATCATCTGGTTTAACCTGTAAGCATATATAAAATATTCACAATTAGATTGACATCCGATTTTGTTTTGTATTATAGCTCGGCATATGACGGCACTACGCCTGATGCTGAGCTAGACTACGGTCTATGAACGGAAACAACTGCTACTACAGCCACCACTATGCTGGCTTGAGTCAACGAAAGTGCACAATCCATGTTACCACGTTTTACTTCCAAACTGATCACTCTACATCATCATGTTACACTATAAAGTGGTTGTACTATGTTCTGTAGTGGCAAACTGGGCTAATAACAATCATCAGTCTGCCTGCCATTCTGAACTGGTGTCAAATGGATTGTGCATTAGATACAAGAAGATAAGCTTAAGTATTGCTGTTTACTACAACATACATCCATGGTTTGGAGGTCCTTGAGAAAATACTCGCGGTTCTTAGTACATATATAAAAAAAATATAGTGTAACTGTCTTTAATTATAAACAAAAAATTGAATTATGAAAGATTATTTATTAAGATTGATTGGACAATAGATACTTAGGCAAGTTCTATTTACCTGAATAGATGTATATAATTCTAATAAGTCTATAACACCACTTGTGTTAAAAATACAATTCATTTTTATATTATTAACACACATACAAGTGCGACAATAGTTATTAATATCTTCTTCATAAGAAGTCATTTTATTTAACAATTTTATACAAGAATCTTTGTAACATTTAGACTATTAAGTAATCGCGTTATTCTGTTAAAAAACAAACGCCCAAGTCCAACAACAATGAACAAATTCAAGATATGCCAAAGTTGACATTTGGAAATTTATATTAACGAAACCAAACGTAACCTAAAATAAAAAAAAAAACTATGTTGCACATTTAACTATTATTGTGAAAATGTTAATTACTAGTTAAAAATGATGTCGTAAATCTTGTATTTTACAATTAATATCTAAGGATATACTTTTTAAAAATCAACTTTATACAAATAATTTGCAATAACTAAACTTATAGTGATGTCACAACTGCGCAGTTTTGTCGGCTTGTGAGTATTATTATTCATGTTATTATGTTCTTTCATTACCTAGCTATGATTATAAATAATAAATATAAAGGAGAAATGCGAGCTTTACCTAATTGGTTTTAATCTTATTTAATATTTAAAATTATAGCGATGCAACGATAATGTAGTGTAGGCACCTCACTAGTTGTTATTTATTTTCAGAATTTTCAGTTCACTTTTTTGGTCTGGCTCGCGCGGTCGGCCGCGTTTCGTCAATTAGTTTTTATTTCATGATTGAATAACACGATTTTACTTCGGAATATTTTTATAGGTGAGTAGTTTGCGTATAATTCTTCTTTTAACCGTATGTTTCATTGATGTTTTATATTTTTAGAAATAACTATGTTCCTCGGCATTCATTAGCAACTGAATAATAAATTCAACATTGTTATAGTTTTTTTAATTTCTTATGTTAATAATTACTCTGTTCTATACCAAATTAGTTTAATAAACATGTTTTTTTTTTATTTTTAAAAATCTAACTACCCTAAAATGTTTAAAAATAGAATAAGATGAGTTTAACGTAATTTTGTTTAAACTAAGGAGCCAGTTGTTAACTTTTGATGGATTTTGCCTACTACAACTTTAGAATCAGATTTTTTCTAGTAAATTATATAGAATTTATATAAACAACACTTTAGGTATGTACCATAAGTAGATACATACGGATTAAGGCACTACTCCACATTTTTAAAGAAACTCGTACCTAAGTATAATTTTAATATTTATATATTAGTTAACTAGATACTTTATTTACCCTAAAAAGATTGTCAAGATTTTTAAAAATTAATCTAGTCTTTGTAAGAATATTTACTACATATAAATAAATACCTAGGTAACATTATATTGAAAAAGAAAACTTTATTATAATAAGTACCACTATCTCATTATTAACACGCACAATAAAAAGAGATATTATCTATTTCTATGATTATGACATAATGGAAATATTCATTTGTAAATCAAGGTTCTTTAATAAAATTCCATAAAGTATACCTACATAAATAATATTGTAAATTATAAATTTTATATATTTCATACAAAATAACGATTGTAATCCAATTCAGTAATACCTTACGACTGTAATTATGCCAAACGAGGATATTATTTGCGGATTTAATGCAGACGGCGTTAGGCGTCCTTGGGCTTCCTAGGCTATAGTAATTAGTAACACAACGGACGAGGCCTCTTTAGCGGCATCTAACATAAATTATTATGTAAAATACGGTTGTTAAGTTAATATAAGTTTCCATTTAGTACGCTCTCACGGCGGCGTAAAGACAAATTCTCCACCAATAGGATCGCTTCATTTGATTTTTTTTACCTCAAAAAACGCTGTCACGGCGTAAATGTAACCTCATACTTGGCCCTCTGGTTAGTAGAGAATTCTCACTTATTTATTTACTATAAATTTTTTTTTTTTTTTTTTTTTTTTTTTTTTTTTTTTTTTTTTTTTTATATCGCGTATAACAATTTGCCAGTGTCAAAGTAAATATTTTTGCATCAAGTGACAGGTATAAAGTGAGAATTTAAACTTAAACTTGGCCCTATTTACTTATTTTTTTGTTTTTGTGAATGGTTTATTTTCGTTAGGTCTGTTTGCACCAGAAACCCCGTTAAAGTTACTTTAACTATATCTTTTACGGCGATGACGTAACCGTTAAACGTTTACATTTACTCCACACGCGTTACAATATTGTGTAAATTCATATTATTATCGTTAAAAGGGTGGCTGATCCCGAAAAAACAATAGAAAAACATATTTGGCTTGTTTCATACATTTGACGTTAGTGACATTGTTTTGACGATTACTTTAACTTTAACCAGATTCGCTGGTTACGGTTAGCGTTAAAGTAAACGTCAAAAATGACAGGCGCGACGATGGTGCAACTCATGTGGAGTAAATGTAAACAATAATGTCAACGTAACGGTTAAAGTAACTTTAACGGACCTTCTAGTGCAAACGAACCTTAATTTCGCGTGTTCCCTTGATATCTCACCACTGCAGTCGAGCACTGCACGAGTCTAGTATAAAACATGGATCGAAGAGTGATCTTGCATTTTTAAATTACGTAGCAGTGATAATGTTACTTTCTTGGGGGCTTGTCGTGTATCAATCGATGTAATCAATCAAATAAAAATATGTGAGTATTTCTTATAACGACTTTCATGTATTACGCATGAATTCAAAGTATTAAACGTACTGATAATAGTGATAATAAATAATATTATGACGATACTTAATATAATAACATGATAACAGTTTGGCGTTAAACATGCGAAAATATTTTTCTAAGCAATTTTTGTTATTGTATAATATTAAGAAATATACAGAATGTTCCGAAAAGTGACGTTGAACAAATACATAAGAGAGAAGTGTGCTCTGTCAATTTAGATGTTGCATATTCGTCTCCTCGAGCCGGCATAGCGAAAGCGATTGCTGCCTGTAAAAATTTACCTGTAGTAGCAGTTGTTTCCGCCCACACTCGGGCCTCACACGCTGTCACAAAGGTATTCCTAGCTAGGGCGCCTTTTCCGGCATCGCTAACTACGTTCGCACAATCTGTTTCGGTAATTATTCCATGCTTTCCATCTTCTCGAGCTAGCAACATATAGATAGATCAGCCTCCATTTTTTAATCATTTTAAATAGCTCAGTTTAAATTAAATTTTTTTAATTTAAATATCTCAAAATATAATTTTTTTTTAAATAATTTGCTATTAAACTGGTATTACTTTAAAAAAAAAAATGCTGCATAGGCCAGGCCCTTTGCCTTCCTAGAAAGGAAATATAATTTAAAATTAAAAATAAAAACACATTACAGACTCGCAATTTCTTCAAAAGACTGGAATTTGATATCCATACTGTATAAGATAACGACCATATTGATACCTTTATCTCTCAGTTTATTCATTTAACTCGTAATTATATTATGCGGTATTATAAAGCGCAGATAAAAAGGATGTGCATTTGTGCATGTTCCATTCATATTGCAATTCGTGTGCCAAGAGAGTGCTATAAATAATGAAAGCAAAGCTTTGGCTAATTTAACAATGCTTTTTACGAGTATTATTTTGTTCAAACGAACATAGGCGCCAAGCCAACCCGCTTTGAGACTAATTTCTATTTTCATATTTCTACATATTCATGTATTGTTTATATTTAAAAAATACTTTTAAGTTTCGTTTGCTTACCTCTTTATCTGTGTTGTTAACAAATTAAGCGACTTAATAGCAGCATGCTAATTTAAAAAAAGCTAATAGACTTCCCTAAGCTAAGGTCGTCAACGTCCAGGTTTGACCCCATGCATAAGGGACTAAAGGGACCACAAAATTGGTGTCGCCGATTCCGTCACTGTTTGCAGATAGCAATCGCCTCCCCTATGGTTGATCAAACTAGTCCAGGTTCAGATGACAGCAGCAGCGACCAACTACTTCCCAGCTGATCATAAAACTTAAATGAAAGCAAATTCTCTGGGAATGGAACGGGAACGAGAATCCTATACACATAATCCTAATTATGTGGTTATGGCATACGAAGTTGTGGGCAACAGCTAGTATAGATACGTACTAAGCTATCGCTTGTATCGTAGGCACTAGGAGGTTCAAAGTCCAAAGTACAAAGTTACATTGGTAGGTACCGGTTTTGGTAAATTCGATGACTGTTATCAATTCCAAGCCTATCTCTATACGAACTCGGCCACGGCCGGGCGGCCGCTCTAATGACGTCACACTTTCGTTTTAGGTTTACGAAATGATGTAATCATTTACACTAATTAGAAAGTGTTACCGCTAAATTAGTATAGTAAAAAGATTCGTATTCGTACTTTTGTTAACCCTGTGGTACCATTGAACTCGCTAGTCACCGTTTTGATAAGCTTAGAGGTCAGTGTGACCCCATTAAAGAAACCAGTCTTGTGTTTGAAGTCTTATTGGACAGACGTCTTCGCTGCTGTTTTTATGAGGTATTTATTTTATGGTAATTAACTAAGTTCTAAAGGTGACTTTGAATTTGAAAATAATGTTAAAGAAGTGTTTTACAATATTTTTATTTTATTTAAAAAGTTTCCGATAATTTTATTAATTAACTTGTTTTTATGTTAAGTACACTTATAGGCAATATTTTAGTAGTATTAGAGATACTCTGTCTGTACTTTGTAATGCAAATTACAGTCATTTTCATTATTATTAAATTGACGTACGATTTATGTTTGTTATTGAAACCGTATGCGTATGAGTCGGTTTTTCTTTTATGTTGAAATTAAGTAATAGTGTTAAGCCTTGATTTTCGCGCTTTTTTCCTAAGGTACAATATAATCTACATACCATATTTTACATACAATAACTTGTTATTTATTAGATTGTTATATTTATCAAATGTTTATAAAAAAAGTCTCGGTTTCTTATCTTAATAAAAATACTACCTTTAACACAAAATATAATGATAAAAAACGAACTTTGACCTCTAGAAAATTTTAATTCATTCATTTAATTGAACATAATTATATAAAAGCTAACTATAAACACTGGATTAATTAGAAATGTCAAATTTTATAACGTGATCGTAAAACTATAAAGCGTAAAAATCTTGCTTCGTCATCCAGCAGTCGTCGGTTCGAACCTCTTCTCCAGATTAATATATTTTATACAGACAGCATTTTAATAGATATAGGCATTAATGAAAAAGAATTGAAAAAAAAACCACTCATGTGCATTTTACATGAAGCAGCCGTGGTCTAGCGGTACCTAGAAATCCGAAGAAAACCCCTGTTCAAGCTGTGATACAAGCACTATAGGCACTTAAAAATATATGTTTAAATAGTTTTCTTAGACCGTCACTCTTTAAACAAAAATGCAGTACAAGTTGATAATATAACATAGAACCGAAAATTATCTAGGAAATTTATTCACAAATATAACAAAAAAGTTTTGGAAGGCATTCTGAAGATAACGGTTAGGTTATCTGCCTTGAATTATTTTCCTAATATAAGAAATAATAACTATTTATCAGTTCTCTATGTTAATAATATTTCTCAGCAAAGATTTCACCACTTTTGCTAATTACACTAATTAAAAAATGAAACTGAAGATTTAGGCTGCCCTTTGCCTTGAATAAAACAATATTTAATTAAACAATTATCTACACAAATGACGTAATACGTTAATGTATTTTTTATTATTCAAGGAAAGTTATATTATTCTCTTAACTACCAATTGTTCAAAGTTAAATGTTTTGAATCCGTCTCGATGGACAATTGGACAAATTGTGCATTATGATTTGTAATGTGCGATATTATTACATCTTGGGCCGGCATAGTGACAGCGACACTAACTAGTGGGGTCTCGTGGTCAGTCGAAGTTATATGTAAAACAAACTCTATAAAAACATCTTGGTTTTAGTGGTCTATCACGACGGGTTATTTGAAATTGTTTTTTTATTTATTAACTTTAACATCAAACGTAGTGCGACACATATCGAGCTAATAAAAAAATACTGCATTAGCTAGACTCCGCTAGATTCGTATTATTTGTATTTCTTTTTAACTAATTTAAAAAAAAAGTTTTTACGATGAAAAGGACGTAAGTTCAAGTCGTACGCGTGTACAAGACGCTTCCACAAAGGGGTAAGCAGAAAACAAATAATATATATGCAAAAAATTAACTAAACTAAAGTTAAGTACTTATCTTTTAATTAAGAAAACAACGAGAAAGTAGTTTTATTTTGTCAAGTGAGAACCGTGCGATTTGCAATTGTAAACAAACGACTTCATTTCAAAGAACGTTGACCTCTTTAAGTAACATCAAAACCTTGGAGTGGATCCAACCATCTGTTACTAAATATTTAGTAATATCAAAACAAAAGTTTCATCAACAATTTACACGCGTTTAATTAAAATAGATAAGTTGAAGGCTTGATATCAGCAATTACTCTTTTTTTTATTGTAGGTACACTTCTAACACTCCTAGTAGTCCTAGTCTTACCTTACTTACCCTATTATGGCTTACGCGTAAGTATACACCATTCAAACCGATTCGTATTGATATAGGTAAGTTAATTTTGTTAGCTAGGAAATACAAAGTTTACGTGTCATTTTCCGCACCCTTCTTCTATAGGCCCACAGAACCAATATAAGACACTTTTTCCTTGTTCAGAAATAGTTACTACAGAGAGGTTATGTCTTCGCCTTGTACTCGTATAGATTCCGTAACACTACATACACAGGCAAACTGATTATGTTTTTCATTTTATTTTAGGGCTTAATCTCATAATCGTCTGATGATGGTTATTAGCCCAGTGTTAGCCTAGTTATCAGCCCCGAGATAGATCGGCCGCGGTCTAACCTCTCTAAATTCTGACCTGTACCAATGTAACTATGTTATATGTATTGTAGCGACCTCTATTTAATAGTTTTTGTTTTATGAAGTAATATGTCAAAAATATGACAAGCTTCGATCTTTTGTTTTTTTATGTAGTATAAAATATATTTTTACTCAAGCAACAACATGTTATATTTTATTTAATTGGAGTGTCTCCTAACACTCCAAAGTACTTTGGTCGCTCAGTGCCTGTGATACAAGCATAATAACATTTAAAGAAAATAGTAGTACCACCAATTTTAAGTGCAACATAGCGCTTTGCCAACCTGGATAATGAACAATTGTCTCATCAAGCCGGCATAGCAGAGGTTGCTATTTATAGTCCGCACTCTGGAACTTACGGTTATTTTTGTGTAGACGTAAAATTACGCGTTTGTAAAATTTCTTCTATCTATTTTTAACAATGTTTTTATTACCTATTATGTATACATACACGTCGTACGAAAACAAGAAGTCGTAAAGTCTGGATATCTAATAGCTGTCACGCAATTCTACAAATCAAATGAAACCTTTTAATTAGATTGTGAACATTGTGATTCCGTACAATATCTTTTAATTAAATATTTATTGAAATCAGGGTCGTGAACATGGACGGAATTGACTAGAATATTTATTTCGAATTTACGCAAACCTACAAAAAATATTTAAATTAAAAAAACATGTGCTAAGTAACGACTAGTCAGAGGGTTAAGCATGAACTAACTCGTCGATTTTCGAACGGGGGCTAGAGTTAAAGCCAATCGAGTTGTCACTTGATCGAATCGAAAACAGAATATATTTTTGTATTTATTTTGTTTTATATGGCATTATAACAATTTGCCAGTGTCAAAGTAAATATTTTTGCATCAAGTTAATATTGTACATTACGAGTCATTCATTTATCACACTCAAGAGTCAGGTCAAGTCAAAAATTGCTCCAGTAAAGTGGTAGAATCTTTACTGAAACTTCCTAAGGAATTTTGGAAGGAAAATGGAAACACAGGTTCTCTTCTTTTGAATTGTTTGCCCACACTCACGCACATTCACGAACACTTAATGGTTAATAATCCACCATTATTACACATTAACACTCGAAGAACACACAAGTTTAGGAAAATAATTCAAGACAGATAACCTGACGTCTCAAGATGGCCGCCAAAACTCAAACAGAATATATGGGATTTGACGTTTCATTATTATCACCTGATTGACATATATTTTGTTTCCGATCCGTTCAAGTGACAACTCTCGATTGGTTTTTGACTTGAGCCCCAGATTTCCTTCGACATTCGCTGGCAACACCACAACAGAATTGTCAGAGAATATCTCTCTGTTTGTTAGTGTAAGAACGAGTTCTAATTTATTTTTAGACAATTATTTTTAATGCACATATGCATATATTATTATTGAATCCAACGAAATATGGTGTGTTATTGTGGTGTGGTGTTGCCAACAAAATTATTTAAACGTTGTTTGAAAGTCAAAGGTGTTGTGCTTTTTAAATACTGCGATATACACACTGAGAAAACAAACTTGATCCTTTTTTTTTCTGCCAAGTGGTTGGTGTTGGTTGTCGCTCCCACAATTGGATACGATTGACCATGCATGCACTTAATTAAAAAGTAACAATGGCATATCTAGTAAAGGATAATACCCAGAGGCGGCTCTAGCCCTTATGGCACCCGTGTGCAACCAGTACCATGGCGCCCTCTAGTAGGAGCGGGGTGAAAATGGAATACTTACAGTTATATTTTCAAACGGAAATTCGGATGCAAATAGTGCAATTTTAAATGATGTCGGGAAGCAACTTTTTGACGACACGCGTGGCGCAGTGGTTAATATGCCAGTCTGTCACGCGTATAGTCCCGGGTTACACTACGCCAAGCTGATTTCACGTTGAAACAAAAGTTATTGTCTAGAATAGGTAAAGACGCAGCTTGTGGTGGCGCGCTTTGCTACCGTGCGCCCGGCATCGGCCGTAACATGGGCCTTTGGAGATGTAGCATCAGATTAGAGGGTGCTCGCGCCCCCTTAGACCCGGCGCCCGTGTGCGCCGCACACGCTGCACTATAGGTAAAGCCGCCTCTGATAATACCCGTTCGCCTAAGAGAAATAGGCCCATAATTTTTTCTCTATAGTTTGTCAATGAATTTTTGTGCATTGTATAGAAAAATAAATCTGGATTCCTTATCGCCAATCTGTTTTAATTTTTTTTACCCTGGTTATTGAGTAATTAGTTAATTACACTTTTACTGATGCAATACATTTTGAGGTTATCGTTTTATTAAATACTTTAAAAATTGGTGATATTTGTTTTTTTTTTATGTAATTAAACATTGTCTATTGATTGGTATACGATGCGTTGATACAATTGAAATAGATTAATGAAAAACTAAGATATTATTTTAGAATATCGTTTTGTTAACAAACTATTAGATATCAGGTGGACCCAGAAATGGGCACTGTCCTTTACACAAAATATAATGCTTGTTTTCTGTTTAGGTATATTTAGATAAGACAATAAAGCCAAAATAAAAACATTTTTTAAAACAAATAAAATAAATTTAAAAATAAGTTTATTTGTTATTTAAACTAAAAATATACACAAATATTTAATTAAGATAATGCAGCTTTACCTATTTTACTTACTTCTACTTCAGTTTTTATTGCTATACACTTTAAACAATTAAATTATGATGAGAATTTAATATAGAAAAAAGAACAGAGTACACAAAATCTGATGCTGATTTTTTTTCTATTCAATTTTCATCATAATTTATTAAAACAGCCCTAAATAATTTCGCATGACTATGTCAAGTTCTTCGAATACTAATTTTACGTTTTACGATGTCGGATTTTGACTTTAATGCATCTAAATCTTAAAACGAATTTCGTATTGGGTGTACTTAACCATACAGGTCGATGCCTCAGTGGACAGTTGGCTTTATCGCTATTATATAACTCAATCACATGAGAAAATTGACCGTTAAACCCGCTATATAAATGGCTACAGAATACAACAATAAAATCACGTGTCAGAATTCAAGGTTGTATAAATATAATTTTAAATAAAAAAAACTTGTCTGGTGTTTGAATTACTTAATTTAAAAATTAAGACTGACTTTTATATGCCAGAGGTCTTGCTTCTTTTCTTCATATTATTTATATTTACGCCCGTTTTCATGAACAAATCCCCAAACGCTTCTTAATGTTCCTACTATACGTATTCCTAAAAGTTTCTCATAATTTTGTTATTCTTAAAAATTATATATCAGTTTTGCGCTAATAAAATAATATTATGGTTAAAATATGGCTAACTTAACCCCGAAGCAGACTAAGGCTAAAGCGGGCCCTAGGCAACATTGTAATTCCGGGCCTATTTTTCAGTCATGATACATACTTTGCGTTTGGTAGTCTGGTTTTAAACATAGAGCGGCCGTGGTCTAGCGGTAAGACGCGTGAACTCACGATCGACGAGACCTGTGGTCGAACCTCGCTAATTCTGACCGGTACCAATGTAACTTTGTTATATGTACTTTGGTCGCTCAGTGCCTATAGGCACTATTAAAGAGTTTTTTTTTTACATATAGTGAGTATTTATTTACTTTGTATTAAAATTGATTATGGTTATTAGCCCAATCTGCCGTCCTAGGGTAGTACCACCACTTTCGAATGTAACACCCGTGAAGTGACTTTGTCACGTTTCGGGAATAGTTTGAAAGTAGCCAGGTATAGCGAGAGGAGTGTGCACTGTCAATCTAAGATGGAACATGCTCGTCTCCTCGAGCCGGCATGGTGGAGGCGACTGCTGCCCGCACAGGTTTCTCTGTAGTGTTGTCACATGCCGAGCTGTAGTAGAATGTAGTTCTATTTAATTATCGGAATCCAAGAAAAAACACCCAGATATGATCTTAAACAAAAACTAGCCGAATTTTTTAACATCGTATTAGTTTCGACTGTAAATCGAACAAAGTGCCTCCCCGCAGCAGACTGACGTATAAAAGCCTATAATTTTACCAATTAAAGTGTTAAACATAATCTAATATGTTATATGAGTTTGTATTGACGTAAGACGACAACTGTTTCAAAACAATTAGACGTTCATTCGTGTCATTAGGCTGAGTCTACATTAGGACTGCGACACATTAATTTATGCATGTTTAATACAAACATATTAAAGTTTATCTAAAACATAAGTCACACGTACCATTTTCCGCCTACACTACACTACTACTTAAGAGTACAATATTAGTATCGAACGCCATGATAGCGTTTAGACGAACGACAAATTGCGGTCGGTTTCAACAATAGTGGTGGTTGATGTTCCCCGCAAAACAGTCGCTGATGCTAACCGTACTCACAAAAGTGGTCGATACAGTTCAACCGCATTACAACCACTGTTTTGAGTGCCTTTTTTTTATTGTAGCTCGGCATGTGACAACACTCCGCCTGATGTAAAGCTAGAGTGCGGTCTATGAATGGAAACAACTGCTACTACAGAGAAACCTGTGCGGGTAGCAGTCGCCGGCTTGAGGAGACGAGCATGTACCATCTTAGATTGACAGTGCACCCTCCTCTCGTAATACCTGGCTACTTTCAAACTTTTCCCGAAACGCGACAAGGTCACTTTACGGGTGTTCCATTCAAAAGTGGTGGTACTACCCCAGGACGGCAGACTGGACAAATAACCATCATCAGTCTGCCTACCACTCTTTAATAGTGCCTATAGGCACTGAGCGACCAAAGTACATATAACAAAGTTACATTGGTACCGGTCAGAATTAGCGAGGTTCGAACACGGGTCTCACCGATCGTGAGTTCACACGTCTTACCGCTAGACCACGGCCGCTCGTGGCTATATTACACACCAAATATCGCTAGTGATGATATCGCTCTCCGATCGCATCAGATTGCGGCCTAGTCTAGCGCAGCTCTATACTCGACACATAATATCAATTTATATTCAATTTCATCAATTGTCACTTTCAAAGTTCAATTCATAGCTTATAATATGACTCAGAAAATAATAACCTTATGTACTAGTCTGAAAAACTAAAGTTTTACTCGAGTAAATAAATCTTATACGAGTGGTACAGGACGGACCTTACGCTCAATGAGACTCGTGTTGAACACCTTGCTAAATTCTGACCGTAACCAATGTAGCTATGTTATATGTACTGCTGTGCCTGTGATACAAATACTAACCTAACTTGTTGGTAACTAACCAGCATGTCGTCCTGGAGTAATAGGAACCTATCACCGCTTCTCCTGAGTTGGGCTATTTGCTATGTCTGGTTGGTTCGTGGTACTCCCCAGATTTCTATGAAGTGCATCTATTTACCAAGTCGTCTTGTTATCTAAAAATCTATGGATTCAATTGGCTTCTTTTTATATTGGCTTTGATATTGTTAATATTTTATACCTAAGTAAATCTCTATTATTTTGTTATTCTATTGAATTATATAACAATTTAGAATGTTAAATATTTGTTTTAGCAATGTCAAATGGGTCGTTCAGAGGTGTTCTAACTACATCTAATATAGTAATTGTAGTTATAATGTTATTAGATACTACTATCAACTACATAATGTCCTTGCTCGACAAAGCGTTAGATTATTCATTTTGTCTATTCGATTATGATTAGAAAAATAACATTATTTTTTTTTACTATTAATTATCTAAAACATTTATTCCTAATTAAATATTTGTTTTTTTAATTTATGTTTTTGAATAGAATCAAACTTGAAAATGCGTAAAAGTAAGCAGTACCAACTCTCTCAAGCTTAACAACCGTGTACGGAGCCCTCTCATTTGAACAAGCCGGACAGTCGCTCCAGTCCGCGTACTAATTTTCTCTTATATGTCGGACTTCTATAAAAATTGCTAAGAAAATAATAGATACAGTATTCAACCAAAATTAGTGGTAATGTACTCTTCTTCCACCGGGACGCGGCAACGCGGTTCGCCTAAAATGTGCCGAGAGTAGACAATTTATTATACCTATAGGATATGTGATATCTACTTTAAAATGTAAGTAAGTACCAATTAATAAAGATATGAGTTTAAAAAAAAAACAATTAAAAGGTTAGTCAAAATAATTTTATGATGCAACAATTATTAAAATTGATCTATAAACATTACACATCACGTGAAATTTATAAACATTTACTTTTATTTATATTTAAACAAAAAACATAATTATTACAGATAATTACAGACAGAAGTTTTTATATGCATTGTTTACGAATTCAGTGATATCGAATATTATTTACCTATTCAAATTATATTAAAACAATATGTAATAAGATTTATAGCAGAACTCAGAGCGGATGTAAAATTACAAAAATATATATATTTTTTTTTTATTGTAGCTCGGCATGTGACAACACTCCGCCTGATGTAAAGCTAGAGTGCGGTCCATGAATGGAAACAACTGCTACTACAGAGAAATCTCTACGGGCAGTAGTCGCCTCCACTATGCCGGCTTGAGGAGACGAGCATGTACTATCTAGATTGACAGTGCACACTCCTCTCTTATACCTGGCTACTTTCAAACTATTCCCGAAACGCGACAAGGTCACTTCACGGGTGTTACATTCGAAAGTGGTGGTACTACCCCAGGACGGTATACTGGACAAATAACCATCATCAGTCTGCCTACCACTTTTTAATAGTGCCTATAGGCACTGAGCTTTATATTATTTAGTAAAAACCCTGAAACTTGTTCTTTATTTCTTATCCTGAATATGTATTTATATGAAAATCAACTCAACTCAACTTATGACTGGTTTTCCATGCAAGCTTTTATCATTTAGGTCTTCATCAGGATACAATCATACAATCAACCTCTTGCTATATTTTATCAAAATCTGTTCAGCTCTTTAGACACACATACTTACGTTTATATTCATAATATTAGTACAGATTTAATTATTAAACTAAGTTTTATCTGTGTTAGCGTTAATGTCAATGGCTGCGTGATAATTAGCGCTATAACAATGACGTCATTAAACTATGCCTAAATTAACGGTTTTAGCGTATTATATTGCGAATTAAGAATAAATGAGATATCATCATATTATATAAAGCTCGATTACCACTGACTCACTCACTGACTGACATATATTATGAAGCACTTGCCGGGGGGTTGGAGAGATGATTAGAGGAGGCCCATACGACCCCAGGAAAACCTCGACTTTGACCGGAAGTGGACTCTGGACCGGAAGCGATGCCGATATCTCGGAAACGGAACGAAATAGGGCTCAAGTGCCAGAACAAAAGTTGTAGGAAATGCCCTTTAATTCCGAAATCCATAATTTGTTTTTTCAAAAAAAAATTTCAAAACTACCCGAAAAAAACTATTTCAGCGCCGCGAAGCGCGCCCAAAAAACTAGTTTGAGTTTACAATTAGTGCGCGTAGTACCACTGTGGTACCAAACGTATCTATTTTTTGCATCATTCAATGGCGCCATATAGATTTGTTTTTTGTTATTCGTGCCTTATCATGATTGTAGTGTTATCCAACTAATCTACACGTTTATCACAATAATACACCGTATAATCATAAGCACCTAATCAAATATGAGTATTTAAGTACAAAATACATTGGTATGCCAGATAATACATGTCAAAAGTTATAGATAATTGTAATATATTGTTTATATTAATTGCGGCCACACCTCCTTTGATAATGTAATCAATTTTTACTTAATTAGATGTAAGTACTCGTAAATTAGTTATTTTTTTTATTTTATTGTAGCAACACTCCGCCTGATGTAAAGCTAGAGTGCGGTCCATGAATGGAAACAACTGCTACTACAGAGAGAAACCTGTGTGGGCAGCAGCCGCCTCCACTATGCCGGCTTGAGGAGACGAGCATGTACCATTTCCTTTTCATTCAATTGTTTATATTTTTATTTTTTAAATCATAGTTCGGTATGTAATCACATTGTGGTCCATTTGTAGACACGACTGCTAGCAACAACAGAAAAATATCTAAAGACAGCAATCACCTCCGCTATGTTTGCTGTCCAACTGCTTAGTTGGACTGTATTTGTAAGACAATGTTAAGATAATAATTTGTATTTTAATATTTTTAATATTTGTAATAATTTGCATAAAAATTTGTATTGAATTGTATTATTTTGTATTGCATTGTATTGTATTGTACTTATAGTATGCGCACATGCTTTGGCATGCAAGTCAGCCTAACTCCCGACTGTATTCGTACTATGACATGTATATGCTTGCATGCCGTTTTGTGCGTCGCATTTAATAAATAAATATGTCTGATTGACGAGACGAATCAGTGCACACTTCTCTCGTTATACATATACAAGATTACTTATTAAGGAAGCCCGACTAGGTCACTACATGAGTGCGAACCATCATATCTTCGACTACCATACTTAAGAACGTGATAAAAAAATCATAAATGAAATAACAATAGCATTTAAGGCTTGTAAATCGCCGATTCAATTATTTTCAGCATAGCGGAGGCTCTGCCTGTAGAGATTCCTCTATGGCAGCAGTTGCTTCCGTTCATGAACCGCACTTCAGCTTTACATCAGGCGGAGTGTTGTCATATGCCGAGCTACAATAAAATAATAATGGACACTGCATTGCTTTCTTCCGATGCTCTGTCTTCCTCCACATACTTACTACGTACTTTTTACTTGTGTCCTTAGCCCGGTCTTCAGCTTCTCTCAAAAAAATTTTCAGCTGACTGTCTCAGCTATACTAAGCTAATGCTTGTGTCATGGGCAGTGAGCGACCAATGTACATATAACATGGTCATATTGGTGTCAGTCAGAATTTAACGAAATTTGAACATGGGTCATATTTAATCGATTTACCGCTAGACCACGACTACTCTTTTTGAAGTTTTTATTTTTATTTTTCTGTTTAACGTATCAGATTAAAGTTATGTATATTGCGTGTAACTACTGTATTGTATAATATATAATTTTTTATATAATTGAGGAGGAAATAGGCTACTCGTAGATGAGGCCATATCATTGAGTTATTACAATATATAAAAAACGATGTTTTGACTATAATTATGAATGATATCGAACCGCGTTTTTTATTTGCGTCAGAGATAAAACATTTTTGTTTATTATATTGGGTGTATTTACATTTTTTTTTATTTGTAAATTGTAGTAGAAAAAGAAACCCCATTCTTTCAGATTCAAAAACCCCACAAACAAAAACAAATTCTGCTTCTATATACTGTGTCGGCCAATCATTAAAATGCTTCTATAAAAATTCATTTTTTATACAGATAGGTAAATTATGATCGCACTTCGCCTGAAATAAAAAAAAAACTGCTACCACAGAGAAATTTCACTCGGAAGCGCTTTTCTCTGCTAAAAAAAGCATATCTATTCTAGCTTATAATATTTATCTCTATGCTAACTCCGTTTTAGTCACTTAATCATTATTGAAAGACAAACAAACATACTTTTAAATTGATAATATTAGTATAGATTATTATTTTTAATAAACCTGAAAAAAATTGTTAAATACCAATACAGTTACACAAATGCCTTTGTTATAGTTATTTTTAGTACGTTTTAAAATGAAACATAATCTATGTAATAAACATTATTGTAAAAATATTATTACATCATAATTATTTACTTGCACTTGTTCCGTAATACTTTAGATTTGAGTTCAATGACATTTTTAAATTTTGTTTATTAACCTCAAGGTTTATTTTTCTTACAATAAACCTGCAATCACGATAAGGAAAGATATGGCATTAAGGAATATAATTTACTCTCCAGCGAGTGTACAACATTATTATGCTGCACGCTTTCATAACAACCCGTGCTGCAATGTTTATTCACGCTAAACTCCGAAACCGCTCAACCGATTTTAATAAAATTTTGTAATGTTCCAACTTAAGGACGAGCTCGCACTTTTGACACATTCGAATTTGGGTCACACTACGACATTTTACTTACGCACACATTGATACAGTTTTTGCCCGACTTTATATATTACCTAACTAATCTTGATACTTGAAGATATTATTTAATTAATTTTAATATTGTTAGCTTGTGAAATTTTTCAATTGCATTTGGTACGCGCAGGGTATGAAAGGACTGTGGGTGCTCCTTTTAACCACGTTTTACACTATCAATACTAAATGTTATTGCTAGATATTTTTTTAATTATTAGGATTATTAGGAGATAGGATTTCAAAGAAAAATGAAAAGTTTATGTCGTTTTATATACGTTCGAGCTACGTACAGATGCGCGAGGTACTTTCAAACACACGTAATAATTGCGCCCGCTAAATATAATATTTATAATTTAATGCAGACTGATGATGTTTGTTAGCCCAGCCTGCTCGTCCCGGGATAAGATAAGACGCAGTCTCTGTACTCCAAAACTCAAATTCGATTAAAATGATATCCTGAATGAAACTTGTATACGTCGGTCTTCCACTGCGAGTGGAGCGAGCTCCGCATTGCCTGCTTTGGTTGCATGAAACTCTTTCTTAGTGGAAGGTCGTTATTTTACTCAGTTCCGCTCAGCTATTTTCAGATCATTACCCTTTCTTGGTGAAAGGGTGGCACGGGTTCACAATAATGAAAAAATCTTCTCATTAAGTTAACTTTATTATATTGTTGTTGAATGTATTTTAAAGTATATGCCTTTGTTTGTTGCAGAAACGTAGCCGAACAAAAGAAGAATACACAAAATCGCTTTAAAATTACGAAAATATCTAGTCAATTATTTTTAACTTTTTTTCTAAGACTAATTTTAAATGAAGTTATGAAAAAATGAAATAATGATTTAATTTGTTTTTATTATAAATATTTTTTTGTTATAAATAAATATTGTTTTGTTATTTGTTAAATGTTTTAGTAATAAATAAAAATGCAGTTACTCAGAGCTAATTACGCTTTAAGATGTTCGGCGTCGCAGCTTCAAGCTTGGACGTGTGTCAAGAATCGGGCCGCATCTACTGTAAGTTTAATTATTAATTTGTTATTATAGTAAGTACATAATGATACTAGCCGAGATTATTTTTACAACGCTCCCACCCACTTCTACGAGTATATCTCCGAGAGTTAGTTAGTATACCAGCGTTTTGTTTGGTCTGGTAACTAAGTAAAACCAATTTACGAGTAGTTTTGTATATGGCAAGGCGTGGCACTATTAACCGAGCCGGCACTATAACACTTTAGAAACTAATCGTCTGACCTTTATTTTTTGTCAATTAGGAAGAAAATTTGATTATAATCCATGATCTAGAATCTAGATGGTACATGCTCGTCCCCTCAAGCCGGCATCGTGGAGGCGACTGCTGCCCGCACAGGTTTATCTGTAGTAGCAGGTGTTTCCATGCACTCTACATTTTCATCAGGCGGAGTGTTGTCACATGCCGAGCTACAATAAAAAAAAAATTAACCAGCACCATCAACTAAACAGTGCATACTCCACTTGTTATACTCTGGCTACTCCCGTGGTGATACTTCTCCAAGACTGCAGCTAAAACCACCATCAGTCTGCCAACTAGATATGTAGCTAAACTGTTGGTCTTTGTTCTTTCCAGGATTCAAAATCAGTAGAATACAAGCCAATAAGAAGTGTGTTAGTTGCAAATCGTGGAGAGATTGCTATTAGAGTATTTCGAGCATGCACAGAACTTGGTATACGTTCCGTTGCCATCTACAGCGAGCAGGATAAACTGCAGATGCACAGGTAAGATTTCACGTGCTGTGGTAGTTGCCCCCGTTACGCACCACTAACAAAAGAGTGGTGTAGGCAGACTGATGATGGTTATAGGCCCAGTCTAAGCCGATTTACTATAAAAAATATTAAAGAAATACGAGTATATAGAAGTTTTCGACTTTCAGACAAAAAGCGGATGAATCATATTTAGTTGGTAAAGGACTGCCACCAGTAGAAGCATATCTTAGTATACCAGAAATTATTCGGGTCGCCAAAGAAAATGATGTGGATGCAGTACATCCTGGTTATGGATTATTATCTGAAAGGTTTGTTTTCTTTTTTGTATTGAACGAATTAATATTGAAATGTGTGACAATGGTTGTTAATTAAGGAAAAAAATTGGAATCCCATTTAGGGCTATGCATTTTTTATTTGACTTATTAAATCTTCTTCGCTTCGGTAGCTTTCGGTAAAAAGGCTTCGGTCAGAGATAGATTATTCACTCCTTAAATAAAAAATAATAAAAAAAGAAAATATATATGTATACAGGCTATTTTTTTAACTGGGACAGTATGGGGAAATCCTAAACCACAGGAGATACGGGAAAACTGTCTTAGGAACCATTTGCTCTTTTTTTATCAAAACGAATTTGGCATAGTTCATAAAAAAAGAGCAAATGGTTCCTAAGACAGTTTTCCTGTATCTCCTGTGGTTTTGGATTTCCCCATACTGTCCCAGTAAAAAAAAATTACCCTGTATATACGTATATAACTAGATAATATAATATCATATGATGAAATTCAATGTAATGGTTTTCAAAAGAAAAACATTTTTAGGTCTGATTTTGCACAAGCTATTATCGATGCTGGCTTACGTTTCATTGGTCCATCGCCCAAAGTTGTACAACAGATGGGCGACAAAGTTGCTGCAAGGAAAGCTGCTATTGATGCAAGTATGACCTGTTTAACTTTACCCTTTAATTTAGATAGGGGTAGGCAGGAATTTGAAAAATAGCTTAAATAATATTGTTGGAAAATCTGCAAAATACTAACATTAATTTTAGCGGACAAGTTAGCGCTTTCCTAGCTGTTACGTCAACGTGGTAGCTTAGCCTATGACACTTCACCTGATGTTAAGTTAGAATGCGGTCCATGAACGGAAACAACTGCTACCATAGAGAAATTTCTGCTTGTCTGTCGTCTCCACTATGCCAGCTTAAAAAGACGTATGTGCACTATCCAGGTCGACAGTGCATACTCTCGTTATACCAATGAGGTGAACGTCTTTGAAATCATCATGTAGTAATCGAATTTATTATTATTTCAGAGGTTCCCATAGTACCGGGTACAGATGGACCAGTCACAACGAAGGAGGAAGCGTTAGAATTTTGTAAGCAACACGGTTTACCTGTTATATTTAAGGTAAAATAATTAATTTAACTTTAAAATTTTTTTTTATTGTAACCCAGCATATGACAATACTTCGCCTGATGTAGAGCTAGAGTGCGGTCCATGAACGAAAACAACTGCTACTACAGATAAATCTCCGCAGGCAGCAGTCGCCTCCGCTATGCCGGCTTGAGGAGACGAGTTTGCACCATCTAGATTGACAGTGCACATTCCTTTTGTTATACCTGACATGTAATGGGTGTTACATTCGACTGTGGTTGGTCCTAGCCCAGGACGGCAGACTGTTTTAATTTATTAATTAAAGTAAAGAAAAGTTTGTGTAAAAAAAATTCCAGGCTGCATATGGAGGTGGAGGTCGTGGTATGCGTGTTGTGAAAGAAATGAGCGAAGTAGAGTCTGCATTCGAGAGAGCGTCGTCTGAAGCTCTCGGGGCTTTTGGAAACGGATCGATGTTTATTGAGAGATTCATTGAGAGACCTAGACACATTGAAGTACAACTTTTAGGTATGTATGCACACCATTTATATTTTTATATTTATTCTTTCACACCATAATAAAATCAGTTTGGTGGAAGTCAAGCTCTGTCAAACATTCGTGCAAGCGCAAAATTCTTATCAAGCACCCTAACGCTCTTAAGTCGTGATGTTTTCTCGTTATATTTTCATTAAGTTTCTTTGACGACTTCTTGGATTTCGTCCTTTTGTTCTTTTACAAAAACAGAACAGTAAAATATTGGATACATTCTTTGCAACGTTACACTATACCCACTATACAGGACAATTTTTTTAACTGTATCTCCCTGTATCATCTGTAGTCTCCGTGTATATGTTGTGGTATAGGATTTCCCCATACTGTCCCAGTTAAAAAAATTACCCTGTATATATTTCCTTACAATTTCTCTTATAACAATTGGTTGTCTGGAAGAAATTTCTTTTTAGTGATATGACCGCCAATTGTACTAAGTTATTTATACTTTTTCTTTGTGTTCAGTGTCTTTAATAAAACTTAATAGTAATAACAAATTTTTTATTATACCAATTATGTTTATATTATATTTTTATTTCATTAATATACATATATTTCTATCTTAAACAGGTGATAAGGCTGGCAATGTAGTGCATTTGTATGAGCGTGATTGTTCAGTGCAGCGAAGACATCAAAAAGTTGTTGAAATTGCACCCGCACCAAGACTCGACCCTGAAGTAAGCTATTTTGTTATTGTTAAAAATAACCGACCAAAAAATATTTATATGTCGATAAAAAGTGGTAGGCAGCGCGTTAAAGTAGCCGGGTATAACGAGAGGCGTGTGCACTGTCACACTTTTTTCCTACAGCGATAGGCAAGGACGTTGCGGAACGCTACTCGCCATGATTCTAACACAACTCCCTTGCTTCTCTCACATCCACAATTCTCTTCGTGCAAGATTATGGGTACTAGTTAGCCCAACTTTCATAAGTATATCTCCGATTTGATCGGAAAACACTCTTCTGAGCCTTGTTTAACCGTTCACATCACATTTATAAATTCATTTCGTCAAAGTTTTTGTTTATTTATTTTCCCGCAGGTTCGACAAAAAATGGTAGATTGTGCCGTACATTTGGCACATTATGTTGGATATGAAAACGCTGGTACTGTAGAATTTTTACTCGACGATAAAGGAAACTTTTACTTTATTGAAGTTAATGCTAGGTATGATAATAATTACTTTTTAGATGGCCGTGGTCTAGCGGTAAGACGCGTGAACTCACGATCTAAGAGACCCGTGTTCGAAACTCGCTAACTTCTAACCGGTATCAATGTACTCTGTTATGGTTTGGTCGCTCAGTGCCTACAGGCACTATTAAAGAGTGGTAGGCAGACTGATGATGGTTATCAGTCCAGTCTGTCGTCCTGGGGTAGTACCACTACTTTCCAATGTAACACTCGTGAAGTGACCTTGTAGCGTTTCGGGAATAGTTTTAAAGTAGCTAGGTATAACTCGAGCTCCTCTCGAGTATGCACTGTCAATCTAGATGGTACATGCTCGTCTCCTCAAGCCAGCATAGTGGAGGCGACTGTTGTCCGCACAGGTTTCTCTGTAGTAGCAGTTGTTTCCATTAATGGACCCCACTCTAGCTTTACATCAGGCGAAGTGTTGTCACGTGCCGAGATACACTAAAAAAAATCTGAGTGAAAGGGTTAAGCTAAAACTAGTCATTCTATTTCAGATTACAAGTGGAACACACAATCACTGAACAAGTAACAGGTATAGATCTAGTGCAATCTCAGATACGTGTAGCTGAGGGGATGACGTTGCCGGAAATGGGTCTCACGCAGGATCAGATTCGAGCCCAGGGATATGCCATACAATGTAGAGTTACTACTGAGGACCCGGGGAATAACTTTCAACCCAGTACTGGACGTATTGAAGTGTTTAGGTAATTACTACCCACTTGATACCTAATAGTTTGGTAACAAAACAATATTCTAAAATAATATCTTAATTTTAATTATATCAACTCATCATTTACCAATCAATAGATAATGTTTAATTACATAAAAAACAGATATCATCAATTATTAAAGCATTTAATATAAGAATAACCTCAAATATTGCATCAGAAATCATCTAATTACCCAATAACCCGGGTGAAACAATTAAAACTGAAAGGTAATAAGGATGTAGATTTATTTTTCTACAAAATTAACTAAAAATGATCGTGAAACTCGAGAAAAAAATTGTGGGCCCATTTCTCTTAGGCGAATGGGCATTCTCCTTTAGCTGAGTGGCAGGCATAGTGATAATTATTATTAACCCAGTCTCCCCTCCTGGGGTAGTACTATCGCTTTTGAGTGTATCATCCGTGAAGTGGCCCAGTCGTGTTCAAATAGCCGGCAATAACGAAATGAGTGTGCCCTGTCATTGCATGGTGCACATTTGTCTCCTCTAACCGGCAAAGCGGAGGTGACTGTGTGATTTTGTTGTCGAATTGATCAAGTGACAACTGTCGATTAGCTTTATAACTTGACAACAGACGCTTATCAGTTCGGCATAGTGGAGACTCTAGCCAACTAACTCTAGGAGACTCATAGAGCACTCTAGCTTTACATCAGGCGGAGTGTTGTCACATGTCGAGCTACAATAAAAAAAAAAGACAACTGATATCCGTAAATATTTGTGGTAGCAGTTGCCTTCGTTTAGAGAAGCAAAGTATGGTCACATAATAACAATAATAATAAAAAAATAATCATATTTTTTTAGGTCTGGTGAAGGCATGGGTATACGTCTCGACTCTGCTTCAACGTACTCTGGCGCAGTTATTTCACCTTACTACGATTCTTTACTTGTTAAAGTAAGTATCCTCTATTGGTTAGTCGTTTCTGTGGTGGAGTGGTACGCGAAAGTCTCCATTTCGATTCCCACAAGAAACAAATATTAAAGCCAGTGTCTTTTGTTTATTGTAGCTCGGCATATGACAACACTCCGCCTGATGTAAATCTAGAGTGCGGTCCATGAATGGGAACAACTGCTACTATAGAGAAATCTCTACGAGTAGCAGTCGCCTCCGCTATATAGTGCACACTCCTCTCGTTATACCTGGCTACTTTCAAACTGCTCTCGAAATGCAACAAGGTCACTTCACGGGTGTTACATTTAAAATTGATGGTATTCTCCCAGGACGGCAGACTGGGCTAATAACCATCATCAGTCTGCCTACCACTTTTTAATAGTACCTATAGGCACTGAACGACCAAAGTACATATAACAAAGTTACATTGGTACCGGTCAGAATTAGCGAGGTTCGAACATGGGACTCATCGATCGTGAGTTTACGCGTCTTACCGCTACACCACGGCCGCTCTTATCTTCTATATCCTTTATTATTATATTTTACAGCTATAGTGATGTGCAGTCCCAGTAGGGCTGTACTTGCTACGTTAATCGATTCCTTGAATTAACAATCTAACAATATGTATTTATTTCTATTTATAGATAATATCCCACGCATCAGACCTTCCTGCTTCAGCTGCGAAAATGAACCGAGCGCTTCGTGAATTCCGTATACGTGGTGTTAAAACCAATATACCATTTTTGTTGAATGTCTTGGAAAATCAGAAATTCCTAAATGGTAAATATCTCTGTTTTTTTTTTTGTAGTTCGACGTGTGACCGCATTCTTCGTGATGTTAAGCCATGAGCGAAATGTTGTAGTCGTCCCCGCTATGCCGACCTGGTGGTTAAGTCATTCTCTGACTACTTCTAAGCCGGTGGTACTGTGTCGGTTGACAGGGTAAATTTTAAAATATTTTTCTTGTCTAAATAATATTACATAAAAAAGTTAGTGTTTTGTTTTTTTTTTTTTAATTGTTGCGAAAAGCTAGAGTATGGTAAATGAACGGAAATAACTGCTACTACAGAGACATCAGCAGTCAGCAGTCGCCTCCGCTATGCCAGCTTAAGAATTGTAATTTATAATTTTCACAAATTTTCAGGCGCTGTCGATACATATTTCATAGATGAAAATCCCCAACTATTCATGTTCAAGGCTTCGCAGAATCGTGCGCAGAAAATTCTTAATTATTTAGGTTATGTGTTAGTGAATGGAGCCGCTACCCCATTGGCTACAGAAATACCACCTTCAGATGTCACGCCTTACATACCACCTGTGCCACTTGGTAAGTTTTAACCAGTAAGGACTGTAGGCAAAAAAAAACGGTTTTATGGGATTTTCATGGTTGGAACTGTGAAGTTTCGATTTTGGTTTAAAGTTCTACATGTGTGCATGACGTGTGCGAATTTCGTTTTTATATATTACAAAGTTATCAACGCATACATGTGGACATTTCCAAAATAACTAATTTTCAAAGATTCGACCGAATGGAAGATAGGATGAAAATTCGTAAGCTCGAAGTAGACTCTCTGAAACTAACACTTTTGGTTTAAAAGGAGTTCGGATTCAGTTCAAAATTTTACGTTATTTAATTGGCAACATTTTTTTTTTTAATTCAAAATGGATCATTGAGGGCAATTCTTAAAAAACAAAAATTATGTTCGACATTTGTTTTTTGTATAATAGTGTAAAAGTCTTTAATACTGTTTTGCTTCTACGTGTAATTTTAAAAATGAGATTTAGGCTTTATTAAACAGCATTTAAAGTGTAATGGCAACAGTAATGTCATTAATAGAATAACGTGCGCAAAGCGTAGAATATGAGTTCGACAGCCATTTTAGCGTGCTGTGTGTGTACGACGATTATAACCCTAGCATTGATGTTAGATAAGAACTGTGCTGCCTTAACTGAAGAACTGCCTTAACAAAAACTGTGAATCGGAGTTACTTTGAAGAAATTTTGCTATCTAAAAATTTGCCCTCACCGATCCAATCAAAACAATTAGATCATTAATGAATTTTGTTTATTTATTGCAGTCAAATCAGGGCATGGTATGTGACCCGTGTGTATATATTTTTATGGTGTGGTATTGTGGTATCATTATTTTAAAAAACATATTTTTTTGTTTAAAACTTTAAACTGAGACGAGGGAGTTTTTTTTTAAATAAAATTTATAGCAAATTATATTGGTAGACATCGTTAGCTTTTACTATCAAACTCTAAACGATTTCCCGACATCGAATATCCCGAAAAAATAGTCGAGGTTAGTTTTGTTAACTTTCAAAAACTAGCTAATGAGGGGCGTGTGTAGCCGCCTTTACGGGGCTAGATAGTGGACGCTCGAGTGTCTAGATTTAAAATAGATTTAAACTAGTCGCAAATAATGAATATATTGATTAGCTAATTACTTTTTTACCCTTTCATCTCAGTTTAAAGCTAATAAAGAAAAAATATTTTTATTTGTTGTGTGAAATAATTTATCATTACTTACACTTTTAATAATTGTTTAAACATCATTCATGTTGCTTTTGTATATGGGCGTTTTGAATAAGGGTCTACGTTAGGGTTGCCAACCTAAATAATAAACATAGGTACATATATAGTAAAGTATTGTAGTATACGAACGAGTATACTGTTAAAGAAATATAATTAATGCTTTTTTTAATACTACATTTTTCATAATTAAATCCTAAAAATATTATAATCAGTTTAAAATGTTGGTAACCCTAGTTTAGGTACTAATTAACTGTGTATAATTAAGACAGTGGTGTAGCTAGCATGGATGAAACTCGTAGTGGTCACCCCAAGTTCTAAACAATGCTCTTCAAGCCTCAAGATTTTCACGGTCGCCGGTCGGTTGTCTCACCATACTGGTGGCAATCGTCCCCCAAATACCATCTAGCTATACCACTGATAGGGCTGAAAACTTACCGAGGTTGTTGATAAGGGACCTAAGCTATATTATGCTATAGAAGCTATACGTGTAAACAGAAACAAAATAACATCAGCACTACTACACTTCACGCGGCTCACGCAATCCATACTATAGCACAAAACTAAAATAAATTAACTAAACGAACTAGCCGGTATAGTGGAAGCAATAACTACTTCATGGGGCCGTGATCTGGTTGTATAAACGTAAAGTCACGATCGACGAGACCCGTGTTCAAACCTCGCTAAATTCTAACCAATGTTATATGTACTTTGGTCGCTCAGTTTGATACAAGCACTAGCTAGTACAGCCATTAAAAAAAAGAATTAACGGGCTGATCTTAGACTGCACCATTACGTTCCTGCTTACACCTCTGTTTACACGTTCTTATTTACAAATATATATAGCTTAGCTCCCTAACAGTCGTTTTAAATCATTTCATATAGCAAAAAAATCATACCGGTTTTTGTTTTTTTGTTTTCTAAACAGACCTTTCACCGGAAGCAATTAAAAATCAAGAGCTAACCGGTGAAAATACTGGTGAGTTAATTTGTGTTGTATTACCTAATATTAATAATAGGTTACTTAAATAAAGTTAAAAAAAAGATTTTTGTTTTACAATGATAATAATTTGTAAATAAAATGAGTTCTGTTTTTTAGTAAATAAGTTTTTATAATTATTTAATTTAAAAAAAGTAGTAATTAATATTAAGTACACAAGTAAGTATCTCTTTCAATTAGGGTAAATAAAAACTTCAATATTATCACATCGACTTGGTTGTTTCGTGCATTTGACGAATTACATATGTTTCTAAAAATTGCTTTACCTGATGCAACTTTAATCCTTATCGTCATTACAATACATATTGATTCATTTCATATTGGCATGAAACGTTTGAATCCTGCTTTGAATTAGTAGTTTAGTCGCTCAATGTAAAAAATCCCTTTAATATTAATTTATTGTAAGTATTGGGCCGGCATAGTGACGGCGGCTCATGGATCTCCACTGTGTTTACTAACAGGACAGTCGATGTCACATGTAGCTTCATTATTTCTTATATAAAATAAATGTATATATAGAAATAAATGCAGGTGTATTGTGCTACAGGAGAAATATGAAGAATTAAAAAAACCACTGAATCTTTTGTAAACCTTTATGCAACAATTTTTTCAGCGGTTCAACCTCCAAGAGGTTTCAAACAAATTTTGAACGAAGGAGGTCCTGAAGCCTTCGCAAAAGCAGTGAGGTCGCATAAGGGATTACTTCTCATGGACACCACGTTTAGGGATGCTCATCAATCCTTACTTGCGACTCGGGTTCGAACACACGACCTTCTTGCAGTATCTCCATATGTAGCACATAATTTTAGTAATTTGTACGCATTGGAGAATTGGGGAGGAGCCACTTTTGATGTCGCTTTGAGGTTAGTTTTCGAAACATTTCAAAGAGTGGTAGGCAGACTGATGATGATTATTTGTCCAGTCTGCCGTCCTGGGGTAGTGCCACCACTTTCGAATGTAACACCCGTGAAGTGACTTTGTCGCGTTACGGGAATAGTTTGAAAGTAGCCAGGTATAAGGAGAGGAGTGTGCACTGTCAATCTAAGATGGTACATGCTCGTCTCCTCAAGTCGGCATAGTGGAGGCGACTGCTACCTCTGTGGTAGCAGTTGTTTCCATTCATCCACTCTAGCTTTACATCAGGCGGAGTGTTGTCACATGCCGAGCTACATTAAAAAAAAAACATTTTAATTATCACAGTTTCAATCAGGTGGCCTTAATGACGTCACAGTATGTCACTTCACGGGCGTTACATTCGAAAGTGGTGGTACTACCCCAGGACGGCAGACTGGGCTAATAACCACCATCAGTCTGCCTACCATGTAATTATTATCATATAGTACCTACTCTTCCCTTGGTTAGCTTTTAGAAAATGCCTTTAGACCTTAAGCTCGCCTTTGTACATTTATTTTTAATTTGTTTTCATATTTTAGATTCCTACACGAATGCCCGTGGGAACGTTTAGAAGATATGCGTAGACTAATACCAAACATTCCATTCCAAATGTTACTCCGTGGTGCTAACGCTGTTGGCTATACTAATTATCCCGATAATGTTGTTTACGAATTCTGTGATATGGCTGTAAGTACGAGAATATTATTTTATAGAAGTCCGGCATGTGAAATCTCATAGACAATTTGCGGGCAGAATCTCAACTCGACTGGAGATTTTAAAATATCAAGTTGCAATGAATGAAACCGCCTTTTTTAGTATTTATCCATGAATATTATTGATTTTTTTATTAAAACTTGTTTTTATTTCCCACATAAAGATTTTTGGGGAATTTTGCCTATTGTTGGGGAATTTCGCCTAGTATTTTGGAAAATTGATATTAGCAACGCTGCTAATGAGATATCTGTGGTTATTGAGTTAATACTTAACAGGCTGGGCTAATAATAATGAAGTTAAATAATAAAACTATTAAATAAATATATAAACCAAGAACTATAAAAAAATGTTCGTTGCCATATATGTTTCTTTTTGTTTAGGTGAAATGTGGCATGGATATCTTCAGAGTATTTGATTCGCTTAACTATCTACCTAACTTAATACTCGGTATGGATGCGGCCGGCAAAGCGGGTGGCGTCGTTGAAGCTGCAATTTCTTATACAGGGGACGTTTCTGATCCAACAAAAAATAAATATAATCTTAAATACTATTTGAATTTGGCTGATGAGCTGGTTAAAGCTGGTACTCATGTGCTCTCTATTAAGGATATGGCTGGATTACTGAAACCACAGGCGGCTAAGTAAGTTATTCTTTACAGTAGTCCAGCATGATAAGCTAGAATTCAATCCATAAGCAAAAACATCAAACAACTATTACTAAAGTGGTAATACCAAATATCTTCATCGGCAGTAATCTCTATGCCGGCTTAGCTATTGCACATTCCTCTATGCCTGAAATACGAGCATAAATATGTTCTAGTTTGAAAGTAGCCGGAGTACAAGAAGAGCAGTATGTCCTGTTGACTCGCTATACAATACCCTTAGCAAGCCGGCTTTGTCGAGGATAATCAACCCTAATATTGTGTGTGGGTGTGGTCCTGTATGAAAGTACTCCGTACAAGAAGACCAGTCAACTCAATTACTGCACCCTGATTAAAGTCTGCCTTCACCAGCAAACCTTATTTATTTATCCGCAGACTGTTAATATCAGCAATTCGTGATAAACATCCGGATATCCCCATCCACGTTCACACTCACGACACGAGCGGCGCTGGAGTGGCGTCCATGTTGTGTTGCGGTGAGAGCGGTGCTGATGTGGTGGACGTCGCCGTGGACTCTATGTCTGGTCTTACTTCTCAGCCCAGTATGGGGGCACTCGTTGCATCGCTCATGGGAACAGATCTCGATACTAGTGAGTATTTACTAAAAAAAATCAGGTCGGCTTAGTAACAGTGATTGGAACCATCGTGTAAGTGGTTCTCTAGTCGTCAGTGCTGATGGACCTCCACTGTCCTCAGGCCAGTCGAGGTCACAAAATAAAATGTTCACGGTACTCGACGCTGTACGGACTTATCAAGTTAAGAGTTCCCAAAGTGTAAATAAAAACTTTTCTCATCATGCCTCTCGCTCTTGTTTTAAGGAATAATCCGTGGGAAAGAGCGAGACGGAACTATGTTCGAGAATTTGTTATATACGATTTCAAATTTTTCAAAAAAAAAAAATTACCCAACTTTTATTTATCCAACAGAAATCCCACTGCAAACGGTATCGGAATACTCAGCTTATTGGGAGCAAGCTCGAACCCTGTACGGTCCATTCGAATGTACGGCTACACTTAAATCTGGTAACGCCGATGTATACCTGAACGAGATACCAGGCGGCCAATATACCAATTTGCAATTCCAAGCATTTTCGCTAGGACTTGGAAGTCAATTTGAACAAGTCAAGAAGGCGTATAGGTATGAATGCTGTTTATTTATTAATAAAATGGAATTTAATTATATTTACGTAACCGGTATAGCGGAGGCGCCGGCTGCCTGCTAATAGTTCTCTGTGATAGCATTTGTCTTCGTTCATAAACCGTACATTTTATTTTATTAACTTAATAAGTATATTAAGTATATTAACATCGGACGGAATGTGGTCAATTACTGTAAAAAAAACGTAGATGGAAATATTATAATTGTTAATACAAGATACAAACATGAATGTTTGTTTGTTTGTCTTGTATTTTGAGGTTTAAATAACACTTTTAAAGTTTTTTTTGTTTCCTTAGATTAAAGGTCTAGGGAACATGAATTAATTTTAAACATTGATAGTCTAGATAGATAACAACTAGATGTGCAAAATGTGACGCGAGAGAAAAGATGACCACAGTCACCTTTATGTTCTCTGTCAGTTAGTATTTGACATTGTCGAATCGTTTGAAGCGGCCTACGCTTTTTTTCATGTCAGACGCATTGAGATATATACATCTCAATGGTCAGACGTATTAAGTTTGCACCTCTAATATATATCTTTATGATTTTAAACATCAAGTTACGGGCGATAGGCTTTAATAAAATATTTTTCTTTGAACAGGGAAGCAAACCTTCTATTAGGTGATATAATAAAAGTAACTCCATCATCCAAAGTTGTTGGTGATTTCGCACAATTCATGGTACAGAATAAACTCACTGCAGCTGATATAGAAGCTAAGGCAGAAGAATTATCATTCCCTAGGTCTGTCGTTGAATTTTTACAAGGAGCCATTGGTATTCCACATGGAGGTTTCCCCGAACCTTTGAGGTAATTATTTTTATTATTTATCTTGAACTTTTTTTGACATTCTAACAATTTGCCAGTGTCAGACCGAATCCCAGGCAAGTCACAAATAGCTCTAGTAAAGTGGTAGAATCTTTACTGAAACTTACTACGGAATTTTGAAAGGAAAATTAAGTGTCAAACAACAGTCGCCTGCGCTATGCCGACTTGAGGTGCATCATGCATCACGTGCATCATCCATTGACAGAGTACATCGTTTCTCTTATTATACCTAGCTGATTCCGTAACGCGGTGTTGCACTCAAAGGTGGCGTTACTATCATCTTCTTTAAACTACATTTTCTAATTGTATTATAATCATTTTCAGATCGAAAGTGCTTAAAGATATGGTCAGAATTGACGATAGAGCTGGCAAAAATCTACCACCACTCGATTTTGGTAAATTAAAAAAAGATTTACAAGAATCATATCCAGAGGTAATTCAACTTATTTCACTTACTCGGGTAGATTTTTTTTTTTTAAAGTAGACAGTTTTCTTTGTATGGGAAATAGGGCCACCATACCTAAATTGTAAAATCTATTATATCGGCCGTGGTCTAGCGAAAGAACGTGTGAAGTCTATAACAATGAGACCCGTATTCAAACCTCTCAAAATTCTGACGGGTACCAATGTAACTATGTTATATGTTCTTTGGCCGCTCAGTGCCCGTGAGACAAGCTTTAGCTTAGTACAGACATTTAAAAAATAAAGGAACAATGAAAAATAGATTAATAATCATAATAACCTAAATAAATCCAATAATTATTTTTATATTTAATATAATAGACGTTAGGAGCCTACAAACTACGTTTATGAAGTACCTAATGTAGATTAGAAAAAGAGCAGTTAGGACTATCACTATGCCGGCCCTTAGTTGCCATTGACCATTATTGTTTTTTTTTTCAGGTGTCAGATAGGGATGTGATGTCAGCAGCAATGTATCCACAAGTAGCTAACGATTTCTTCAGAATCCGTGATAAATATGGCCCAGTTAAACATCTAGATACAAAAACTTTCCTGGTCGGACCAACTGTAAGTATCCACTATACTTCATAAACTAAAGGTTGGGTTAAGACCGTTTTTTTATTATTGTAACTCGGCATATGACAACACTGATGTTAAGCTAGAGTGCGGTGCATCCAGTTGCCACCGCTGTGCCGGCTTAAGGGAACGAATGAGCGCCACCCGGATTGACAGTGCACACTTTTACCCGGCTACTTCCAGACTGATTCCGGAACTCGACTAGTACACTTCACGGGTGTTCCATTCGAAAGGTGGTGGTGCTACCCAAGAACTGCAGACTGGGCTAATAACCATCGTCAGTCTGTCTACCACTCGCCTATATGCACCGAGCGACCAAACGACCAAACATTTCTCTGTGATTGTAGTTTTTTCCATTCATGAACCACACTCTAGGTAAACTCAAGAGTATGGTCTCATTCCAAGCTACTATAGTAACTAAATAGGAATTTGAACTCTAAGTTCGCACGAGTAAGAGCTAATTTTCTTACAGGTAGGTGAGACGATCGAAGTTAAAATAGAACGTGGAAAAACATTAGATATCAAAACATTGGCCGTGTCTGAAGAAATGACAGCAGCTGGAGAGAGGGAGGTGTTCTTCGAATTAAATGGACAACTTAGATCTGTCTTTATTAGAGATGAAAATGCTAGCAAGGTAAACACCGATAAACACCGGTAAACCGAGTGTCTGGCGCGCTTTTGCCCGGGAAGGTTGAGGTGTTTTTTATCCCTTTCCTTAATTAGTTTAGCGGTTATTATTGTGTAAAATTGGTGTTATTTTGCGTAATTTTATGCTGCGCATGTGTGTAATCGTGGAGACATTAAAAACCACTCTATATGAGGCAACGGAAGTGGTTATTTTTGTGGTTATCCCACGCCGTGAAATCGCTCACATTGTGATGTGACCGGGTGAATTGTCGCCAAGTACTCCAAGAAAGCGTCAAATTGTAAAACACCATTGCAATTTGATGCAAAAACATCAAGAAAGAAATTTACTACTCGACATTGGCAGAATTGTCGTTGTTATGACAGTGGCGGCACTAGGCGTCAGGTTTCGTCTAGCGCCACCACTGTTTACCACTGAATTATAATTTTTAATATTCTTTAAACCAATTGATGCGTACGGTTTTTTTAGCTTGGATCACCACTGTGTTAATGTTAGTCCCATGTTAATGTTGGGCCTAATACTTACATACTACACTGCAAGACCTGAGGCCAAACCTGAGGTCTAAGTCAAAAGCACAATGAAAGTTCATTTGGGTGGAACGAACCGTAAATTCCATACATCTTGTTTTCGATTCGATCAAGTCACATGATTTTTTGACTTCGGACCATGGAGCCAGGCCTGGGCGTCGACGACTTCAACTTTGCCAAACCTCTTGATTCTTGATATTCCGGGCTGGTTTTCGCACGCAGATCCACTATAGTGGATGGTGCGTCCTGCCGTACTTATACAAGCCATCCTATCTCCTGCATGAGGGCCAGTACGCCATCGACGTTCCGGCACGCCTCAAGGAGTGTTGACGCTGTCCTCAGGAATTTCCTTCTCGGTGCCTCAACGCTGCTGCATTCCAGATGCACGTGTTGCACCGTTTCCTCCTGTTCCAGACATCCTCTGCGCAGAGGGCTGTCTGTAACATTTATATTGTAGTAGTGCCTGTTTAGGGCCAGGTGTCCTGTAATGACCCCAACCATAACACGCAGCTTTTGCTCTCCTTCAAGTTCTTCAACCTCTTTCAAGTTAACTTTTAGAATATTTAATTATTATTTTTATAGGAAATGAAAATTCATCCGAAAGCAGTGAAAGGTGACAAGAACCAAGTTGGTGCACCTATGCCCGGTACTGTTTTAAGTAAGTTGTTATTTTTATTTAGATACAATATTAAATTGTTATTATGTAGCAATACCCATCCGTGCTCATTCGCTTTCTTAAGCCGGCATAGCGGAGGTGGTTTCCCGCGCGGTCAAGCGCTCTAACTTAACACCAGACAGAGTGTAGTCATAATAATTGAAAAGTTAATTAGTAAAAATTATTACATATTTTGTTCACAGCTGTAAAAGTGAAAGAAGGTGATACTGTAGAAAAAGGACAACCTATTGCGGTCCTCTCAGCTATGAAAATGGAAATGGTGGTACAAGCGCCACGAGCTGGAAAAATTGCAACAGTACAAATCACAAACGGACAAAAATTAGAAGGAGATGACTTGATCTGTACTATTGAATAAGTTTGTTTTTTAATATTAGAGACGAATCGAATCAAATTTCTTTCGCTTGCATCCCTCGTAGACGAATTGTACCATGTTAAACATTTTTTTTGCGATTCGATTCGACTCGGCAGACCTAGTGGACGCCAGCCATTCTCATTCTGTAAAACATCAAATTATTGTTTAAAAAAATTGTTAATAGTGAAAATTTATGCATATTTTAGTATTTTTTTAATATGTTTAAAAAAATTATCGAATGAAAAAGTACCTAATGAAATTTCTATATAATCATTTTGTAAATGATTTATTGTTATTTATTATTATTATAAATATTTTTAAAAAGTGCCTGCTTAATTGCTTTTAAAAAGTTTGTAGCTAACGGAAGTTAATACAGTATTTTTGGAGAAATAAATTAATTTATAATTTCATAATTGTCATCGCCATCTTTTTTTTTACAGAGAACATTATTGGTAAAATTGCCAAAACTAGTTTTTTTTATTATCTTATATTTAATTATATAAGGTCGTAGTTTACAAAACTATAGTTACCGAATAAAAAAGAGCTCAAAGGAGATTCTCGTTTGTTGACCTCTAACGTCTATTCACGCAAAAAAAAACAATAACTAATTAATTATAGTACCATTTACCATTTATTATATAAATATAAATTCCTTTAGGTTACTACGATTATTCATATATTTATCTTTTATTCCTATTATACACAATAAAACTAATATTACCACTATAATGTAGAAATTATGAGGAACAAATCGACATATATTTTATTAATTGATGTCACATATTGGTTGGCTAATTTCACATACAAAGACATTTATACCCTTTAGCCCTGCGTTAAGTTTTACCTTCAAAGAAAACCATTATCGAATCGAACACCTAAATATGGAAATAAGTGTTTCGTTTGACAATATATTACTTTTCCAGCGTCAAATTTTGATAAACTAAGCCCTAAAAGCCTTGTGTTTGTGCCTGTTAGCTTCATTCTGGTTCGTAATAGATCAGAACTGTTTCAACTCAAAAATTGCGCTTTTCAAATTCGAATACTATGATTAACCCCCTAGTTAAGAGCATTTTCTATAGCGCATGCGAGAAGCACCGAACTAAATGTATGGGCGTTTGATGTTTTGACTTTTCAAATTATTGACGTCTCGATTTTAAACGTCAAATTGTTTAGGCGATGCTTCTCGCACGCTCCATGCAGAAATGCACTTATTCTACAGTTAATAGTTTATAGAAATTCTATATTTCATGTAATAATTAATCAAAATTTCCCTGATTTGTATTTTTTTTTTAATTTTTTTCTATTAAAGCAGTTTTAATCAAAATTATGTTCTCTGTATCTCGTTTTGTAATATTACTTATTTGTTTAAAATCCTAGAATTAATGAATGAACTCTGCCATTTAGTCATTCCAATTTAGTGAATACAGGGTGTGCTTTTTTAGTTTTAAAGACTGGTGCTCGCGAACAATAGTTATGCAAACAATAACCATCATTATTTAAAATTAAGAAATGATACAGTTTGCATAATACTGTTTATTATAAGGTGTTATTAGTATTGTTGTAAAGTTTTATATCTTTTTTTATAACGCCTATTATTTTGTTTTAAAAATATAATTAACTTTGTTTTTAAAATTGTATTATTTGTTGACCCTACCTTTATTCAATTGTAACAAAGTGATTTAGTCCAGAAGATCCGACCTGGCTGGCATAGTGGATACGACAGCTGCCTGCAGACATTTTTATGGTAGCAGTTTCCTCTCTACTTTCTACTACCCGAGGAAGAAACATCAAACAGAGCGCGGACTCAAGTCGATAATAAAAAAAGAACCGAGTATTTAAAAAATATTTTTAATAATAAATATAATTATTCAACTGTTCCTATTTAACAATATAACACATTAAACATGATAATAATTTGAAATTATTATTATTACAATTATTATATTTGCCATTACACATAATTAACCACACAAATAATTAGTGCCTCTATTCGCCACACAATTGCGACCACTTTTATTATAAATATAACAAATCGATGTATCAAATTATAACAGCCCCCGAACAATGAATCAACACTCGACATTTTCTTCGAGCGCATTTTGTTGGCAACACCATGGTATTTGTCACACTATTGTCAGAGAATGGCTCAAAGGTGTCAATTCTAGAATCTACCAGAATTAAAACGTTACATTTTCATGTCTACTAGTTGTAATAACCAATAGGAAATCGTATTCAAGAATTTAAAAAGCTGTTTTTTTTCTATTATAGCTCGGCATGTGACAACACTCCGCATGATGTAAAGCTAGAGTGCGGTCCATGAATGGAAACAACTGCTACAACAGAGAAATCTCTACGAGCAGCAGTCGCCTCCACTATGCCGGCTTGAGGAGTCGAGCATGTACCATCCAGATTGACAGTGCACACTCCTCTCTTATACCTGGCTACTTTCAAACTATTCCCGAAACGCGACAAGGTCACTTCACGGGTGTTACATTCGAAAGTGGTGGTACTACCCCAAGACGGCAGACTGGACAAATAATCATGATCAGTCTGCCTACCACTCTATTTAAATTTAAAATTTAAAAACCACATTATTATTTAAAAAATTACGATAATACGACTTTCTATTTGCTAACAAAACTAGTAGAAATCTCGAGAATTGTCACCCAAAACTCCTCTGCAGTGAAACAATTATTTCTAACATTATTTCTTCTTCTTTTATTAAATTGCCTCAAATGTCATAACAACGGCAATTCTACCAATGTCGAGTAGTAAATTCTTAATGTTTTTGCATCAAATTGCAATGGTGTTTTACAATTTGACGCTTTCTTGGAGTATTTGGCGGCAATTCACGTCACTATATGAGCATTTTCGCGGCGTGGGATAACCACTCATATAGTGAATTTTAATGTTTCCACAATTACTCACAAGCGCAGCATAAAATTACGCAAAATAACACCAATTTTACACAATAATAACCGCTAAACTAATTAGGGAAACACCTCAATCTTCCCGGGCAAAAGCGCGCCAAACCAACAAAGTATCGCTGAAAAACGACATCCCTGCTGTAGTGTTGCCAACAAAATGCACTCTGAAATGTACCCCCAGTTCATTTTGTGACGCAATATGCCACAATAACTTTTCAACTCCCCCATTACATACATAATTGTACATATAACTCTTAATATAAACTACATAAAAATTGAACATGTAAAAGAACACAACTTTATCTAGCTCTAACAATAGCATATTTCAATAAGCTATCTTTTTCTATTATTTCAAATAAAGCAAGTATCGATGGGACCTCTTTATGGACACTATTTTGGGATACTCCCTGACCCAGTCCACAAGTTGACAAAAAATCTTATCAAAACCACCTTGCTTATAATTGATGTTGGAGAGAATACCTCAATAACACGACCTTTACTAATATCAATGGGCAAGGTCCAAAAAAACTAACCCATGGTGAATCGAAAACCATTTCGAGATATCACTTCAATTAGAAGAATTTTTTGATTCTCGTCTGAAAATACTTAAAAATCGAGGAGATATTTGAAAAACTGTAATGACCGTCTTCGACCTTTCACTTCGACTTTCGTACCGTTTGACAAGATAGAATACAAAGTACCAACCTAACAGTTTTGTAGATTATTATGTTGTCTATGGTTGTCGCCTCACAAGTTTGTCAAATATCTTTTGTTTGTGTTTCCTAACAATAACAGTGTTTTATACGAATAACTATTGTAATTTTTAAAACAAAACTACACTATAAACACGATGTTTTAATTAACAGGAACTTTTAAAAATGAAAAGTTTTGTTTGAACTTTTGACAAACGATTTTTTTTTGTTCATTGGCAATGGTTTAGTTCCGTACGAATCCTCAGGTTTGCCAATATTACGATCGCAATTTTTAAAAATTAATAAAAAAAGAACAAAGCAATTACAAAAGTTTTCCAGAAACACGTGTTGACGCGTTTTGTCTTCATAAATACATTGCTGAAAAGGAACGCATCTGTCAAACTTTTTCCTGCCCTACCTCCTTGTTTGGCAATGCAATTTAGTCTACCAAGGTCGCTGAAGCCGCTCGACGCGCGTACGACTCGCAACCGCTCCGCTCCGCTATATATTTTATTACAACCGCACCGCATTATTTTTATGTACTTTATTGTGTTATCACCGCTTTAATCTATGCTTTATGAACGATATATCTATGTGTTCTTCCGCTATAAGTGTCTCCAAGTGCTGTGAAATTGTGCTGGACTATGATGCACCCACATATCGAGCTCGACAAGTAAGTTGCATGCCTTTTTTTCCTTGAGATAGCTTCTTTTCTTTATTTCCTCCGCGCTGTCTCATGTCTGCCATCATCCACTTCCGAGTTTGAGAGTGTGAGCCTGAACAGCATTGTATTTTGTACAGACACCCCGCTGTAGACCGGCTGTCTAGTCAGGTCTACTGGTCCTTCAGCCTCTTACCGCAAAACAACGGCAAATCTAGGGCAAGGTATTCCGAACCAGCGCAAAATTATATTTTCTACGCACCATTTTTTGGTCCTTCGAGCCGGATGCCTTCATTATTATAAAAACAGCCGTTTCATTTATATACATACGCTATACACTTTAATACAAAACACTATAACAATATACTTACTCTAATACAAACCGCTATAATATAAATAACAAATACCGACATTTATAACCTAAACCCTAATATCAACCGCTCTAAACTTATTATCTATACGAATTTATATTCATTCCGCACAAATTATATAATACAAAAGACCTTTTATATATACAGTTATCCTATTAACAAAAATCCCAATATTATTTAATATTTGTTGCATAAAATAAAAAGGTTACAATATAAGCAATTGCTTGTTATATAAAGCAACAACGAAACGCATTTATTTGAAGCGTTTATCGCTTGTTTACATTTTATTTAAATCATTTATTATAAACAGTCACATTTAATTGTCTTTTTAGTTTGGCATATATTGTAATTTAATTCATTCCGCATTTCTATAACCTACCTGAAAATATGGATAAACAAATTAAACTTCTAGAAAGTAAACGATCAACTATGTTCGCTCGACTTAATCGTATTTACGAATTGTCCAATAAGGTCAATGACCCGACATTGTGTGAAAAGTTTTTATCCGATACTGAAACTATAGATCAGCTGCGCTCAGACTTTATGTTAGTAGTTGATAAAATTAACGAAAAATGTATAGACTCAATTAAAGATTTCAATCCCGATTTTGAAGTTTGTTCCGCTTTCGACGAATTATTTTCCTATATAAAACGCATCCGCTCTAAATATGATAAACAAAATACAGATATTAAACCTAACATTCAATGTAACGAAAACAAAAATATTATAAAGCTACCGCCTATTGTTCTCCCGTCGTTTGATGGTAGAATCGAAAATTGGCCTGTTTTTTATGAATCATTTAAATCTAATATACACAATAATCAAAATTTAACTGACTCGCAACGAGTACAATATTTAATGGGTAAACTTACACATAACGCTTTATTATTGACCGCAGGTGTTATCCCGAATGGCGATAACTATCAGTCATTATGGGAAAGTTTAGTTAACAAATATCAGGACAAACGCAGCTTAGGTACATATTACCTTAATAGTATTTTCGATTTAAAACAATTTTCACAAAATAATAATAATTTAAATAAATTTATCGAATGTTTTTCTTCATCAGTACAGGCGCTGGAACAATTACAAATTCCCGATTTAAAAGATTTTATTTATTTATTTTTGGCGCTTAAGAAAGTTGATCCGCAAACCGCTCAATTATTTGAAATGAATGTACGTGGTAAGGACATTCCTTCTTATAAGGAATTTGTCGAATTTACAAAAACGCAAGTCAAAATATTAGAACGTACATCCAATACGCGTACAATATATAATGTCTCCTCAACGAGTACTTCCGCTAATAATCAAAAACAAATTAATAATAAACAAACTTCGCATTCTTTTGTAACTAATTCTGAAGTAAATCAATTTTGTAAATTTTGTAACAAAAATGATCATAATTCTTTATATCAATGTGACTCATTTAAATCTTTATCTACTCAAAATAAAATTGATTTTATTAAATCTAACCGCGGATGTTTAAACTGTCTAAGTTTTAAACATACAACATATTTTTGTAAATCGAATAATACATGTCGTCAATGCCAAAAACGACATCACACGCTATTACATATTTCTGTAGATTCGAATGTCAGCCCCGACATGTCTGCAGCCGCACCAGTCACCGAATCCGCCGCTAATGTACAAGACTCGCCGCAAGAGCAGCAATCAGCTGATCATTTATCTTTTTGCACCCGCGTTCACGCTGCTACATCTACATCCGCCTCGCACCCCGCGCCGCCAAATGCAGTTCTATTGTCCACCGCACAAATATACGCCCAATCTCAGTCTGGCAACCGCATTTTAATTAGATCACTACTGGACAACGGATCTCAAGACAACATCATAACATTGGATTGTTGTAAACGGCTTAATTTAAATATAACCCCGCTATATAATTCTTATGTAAAGGGTGTAGGTGTATCAACGCGTCCGATTCACGGTTACGTTGTTCTTAACGTAAAGTCGAGAATATCGGACGACAGTTTAAATATAAGAGCACTCGTTATCGACAAGATAATCGAGAAGCTTCCCGCATTTTATATAAAACCCGCTGTATTCGATTCTAACATTACGCTCGCAGATCCCACTTGGAACATACCTGGTGAGATTGATTTAATTTTAGGCGCACAATTGTTTCCCCATTTGTTATTAAATGGCCGCATATCTTCTTCCTCGGCGCCTCCCGCTATCGAAACCATATTTGGTTATGTGTTTATGGGTTCTATCCCGCCTTCTTCGTCACTCGTTATTAATCCCATTTCTTTTTGTTCTATAACCGACATCCACCCGAATAACAAATATTTAAACGATTGTAAAGAATTTCCTAATAATTTATATAAACCCGCTGAAACCGAACGCAGAACATATTTCTCTAAATCTGTTCCTAAGTCGAATAAGTTTCCACAAAACTTAGGTTATTCATATTCGAACACTCATAAAAAATATATATATTTAAAATCTGATCGTTATCAAGAATTTCACCCCGTATGTAACAACATCACTAACTCTGATGACGGATATTTGTCGCTATTTGGGAATAATAATCGAGACCGCTTATATTTTCCACACCACCGTCGTACTGACTACTGCCTGAATACTGCCTACCCTATAGCGCTTACGTGTGGTGTTGGACGCAATGTTTTGTAAAAATTCTATATTTATTATAATATAACTTTTCTTCAAAATTTCTTATTTACTCTGAATTATAAACGCTTTATTTAATATTATTATAAAAAACATTTAGATTTATTTTATTTTAAACAATTAAATACCGCTAGTTTAACTTATTTACTTTATTCGCTGCGAACTATCTCCATTTATATCAATAAAAAATTATCTTCCCGCTACGATTCATTTTAGATGTATTTATTTATCTTTAAATATATCTAAAATATGTTGTTTAAAATTAATGTTATCCATATGATTCAATTTACTTTAACGTTACATATTAAATCACAACAATTTAAATAATTTTCTTACCGCTTTTGTCTAATTTATAAATTATATTTTTACATTAATAACAAAACATTTTGTTATTAAGAATTACTACTCCTTTAATTTACCAATTTATTTATTTACGAATATATTGTCGCAACATTTATTTATTTAAAATCGCACGTATCGCCGGGTTCGATCGGTAGTATATCACGAAATTATTTATTTTTAAAATTAGGTCCATTTTTAATTGGATACTAATCGTCTTTAACATTTATTATACTCGCTAGTTTTTGTTAGTATTCTATTTTATACAACATTTTTGCCTATTATCTCATTATAAACCATTTAAATTACCGCTAATATTTAAACAATAATTTCTAAGTAATATTCCAACGCAATATTATGATTTATTATTTTTCTTTATAAACACAATCCGCTTTTGTTACAACCGCATTAATATAATGATTATGTTTTTTAATATACATATGACCGCACTAATATTTCGCATTTTTTTTGTTATTTTTGTTTATGTACTATTCCAAAATGAAATCGCGATGTTGTACTAAACATTCGATTCTCATTTCTATAATATTTAACACGTCTATGAGACGTTTACCGTACGTCCATACGACGTCTACGGTGCGTCCATACGACGTCTACCGCGCGTCTATACGACGTTTACCGCACGTCCACGAGACGTCTACCGCACTTCCACGAGACTTATTTATATAATTATTTTTTATTTTTTTTATACAATATATGCAGAATTGATCAGATAATGAATGTGAAGATATTCAAGTGTTCCCAGACGGGTTCCGCTTATACAAATCCGCAACTATATTTCTCTCGTCTGGAACCACGTACCGCTGTAATTTTTTATAACTGATTTATTTTATACGCATTTACTTCAAATTATATATTTAGATTCTAACCGCCCAGTAGTCTTACTGTGTTTATTTCTCCCGCAATAACGATATTATTACTAATTTATATTAACATTTATTTGTTACATTCATTATTATTATTTATTCTTACACGACATTATCTACATACGAGTATACATATCCACGCATATCTCATTTTATTTTACCGCTTATAATTTCAACAGCTCCAGTCTTTTAATTTATTGTGTTTTGAAAATACTCAAGTATTTTCAAGGCGGGGAGCATGTTGACGCGTTTTGTCTTCATAAATACATTGCTGAAAAGGAACGCATCTGTCAAACTTTTTCCTGCCCTACCTCCTTGTTTGGCAATGCAATTTAGTCTACCAAGGTCGCTGAAGCCGCTCGACGCGCGTACGACTCGCAACCGCTCCGCTCCGCTATATATTTTATTACAACCGCACCGCATTATTTTTATGTACTTTATTGTGTTATCACCGCTTTAATCTATGCTTTATGAACGATATATCTATGTGTTCTTCCGCTATAAGTGTCTCCAAGTGCTGTGAAATTGTGCTGGACTATGATGCACCCACATATCGAGCTCGACAAGTAAGTTGCATGCCTTTTTTTCCTTGAGATAGCTTCTTTTCTTTATTTCCTCCGCGCTGTCTCATGTCTGCCATCATCCACTTCCGAGTTTGAGAGTGTGAGCCTGAACAGCATTGTATTTTGTACAGACACCCCGCTGTAGACCGGCTGTCTAGTCAGGTCTACTGGTCCTTCAGCCTCTTACCGCAAAACAACGGCAAATCTAGGGCAAGGTATTCCGAACCAGCGCAAAATTATATTTTCTACGCACCAACACGTGTCGACTAAATTAATCTATATTATCTAAAAAATATGTAAAAAAGATAGCTGTCACCAGAGACACCTCCCCAATTGGGGAGAATTATAAAAAAGGTAGTTTTAATGTTATGTATTTCTGCAAAGTCACGCCTGATGTCATTAACGACAGATAAATGTCTACAGTCTCGTCGAAGCTAAAGTACACCACTAAGGTTTTACTATTTAAAGGAGAATGCCCACTTTTGGGCCCACTTGATGCCTAATAGTTTGGTAACAAAACAATATTCTAAAATAATATCTTATTTTTTTTATTAATTCATTTCAATTATATCAACACATCATTTATCAATCAATTGACATGGTTTTATTACTTAAAAAAAAAAGATATCATCATAAAGCATTTAAAATAATTATAACCTCAAATATTGCACCAGAGAATATCTAATTACTCATTAACCCGGGTGAAAAAATTAAAAACAGAAAAGAAAGTAGATTAACTAAAAATCATCGACAAACTCGAAAAAAAAATTTGAGCCCATTTTTCTTAGGCACTCCTTTATTAAGGAAAAAATATTGCTTTTTTTTCTGATACGCTTTTTATATTAGGTTCATATTAGGTTTTATATTAGGTCCCATCGAAGTCTGTAAAGAATTTAATAAAACACATTATTCTGTCAAATCTCACCAATGCCCTAAATTATTCAATCATACTATAACTACAAGACTGGCATGTTGCAAAACATAAAAGTCTTGTTCCAGAAACCAAACATTAACAAAAAAATATTGGTCCCTAAAATAAAAATCAGTCAAAAACATAATATACTGCAAATAGAAAAAAAACGCATGAAATATGGATGCGCGTGCGCAACACATTAGCTGCCAGTAACTTTGATATTTTAAACTTATTTTTGCCACTTTTTACTTCGATAAGTTATAAAATAAAATCTTTATTTAGTAAAATAATAAATTGCTCTGTCTCCAGCGCTAGTCTGAAGACTGTGTTGCTGGGAACAGTGCTCCTCAGTTATAAGCTACTAACTAGAGTATAAGCCTAGAAAATAGCGATGAGACGCCCGCGCCTCATGGACTTTTAAAAGTTTGCTTAAAATAACATAATAATAATATATAATAGAAGACATCATATTTATTTCTTTATTTTATTGGCATTACAACAAGTTGCCAGTGTCAAAGTAAATAATTGCATCAAATCAATATTATGCATATGTATCCATTCATTCATTCATCACACAAAATGGAGTCCTAATCATATAATAGTCACCCCCAATGTATCAGGAGAGAAATTACTGTATTAAGCTTAGATCCGTTTGCACCAAAAGGCCCGTTAAAGTTACTAACTTTTACGGCGAAGACGTAACCGTTAAACGTTTACGTGCATTTACTCCACACGCGTTGCAATATCGTATAAATTCATATGGTTATAGTTAAAAGGGTGGTTGATCTCGAAAAAATAATAGAAAAACTTCTAGAAGCTTCTTTTCATACACTTGACGTTAGTGACATTGGTTTAACGATTACTTTAACTTTAACCAGCCAAGATTCGCTGGTTACAGTTAACGTTAATGTAAGCGTAAAAAATGACAGGCGCGACGAGTGCAACTGATGTGCAATAAATATACACCATAACGTAGACGTAAAAGTAATAGTTAAAGTAACTTTAACGGGCCTTCTGGTGGTTAGGTTTTCTGTTAGTTAGTTTTTGACTTGACGTAAGGCTAGTGGCGCGTAAAATGGACAAATACAAAATGGGCAAAGGTGGGATACACAAAAATCTAAGGCTGCCCATAGATCCCAGCCCAAATGAATTTTATTTTAATTTCGTTTAATTTTTAATTAATAAAAAAACTAAAATTGACAAATACTTTACGAAAACCTCCTGGATATGTTCAATCAATTTCGCCTGGATCCAAAAGTGATTTATCAGCTAAGCTTTGCGAAATTTCCAGAAAATCAATACAATCGCTTACATTGTTATTCCCCGTCGCCTCCTCTATTGACACCAGGGATTCTTGATCGCTCGAACATGTACCGTCGCCGTAACACCGACGTTTATGATCCGATGGAAAATTCGGACATGAATGTTCAACACGAATCGCCTGTGTTGTATTGCTAAAACATACAACAGCGTTACCTTTCTTTTACTTATTTATTTAGAGAATTTCTAGCTCGTTTTCTGGAGGCGGTAGACATCGCCTCCGCTATGCCGGCTCGAGAAAACGAGCTGGAAGGCGTCCAGGTTGATAGTGATCCCGCAACGTGACTAAGTCACTCACTTTTCTCCAACAATTGTACCCCTGTGATCTAATCTCTCAAATTCCGATTGGTACCAATGTCATTCCTACTTCGGAGGATTTCAATTTTACTTCTAGACTAAGGTGTACTTCTGAACAACGCTATAATATTGTAACATTGTGACAGTATTCGGAACAGTGCCTTTATTGAAAATATAATGGTTGTAGACAAAGATATTCGGATGTTCTTCATTATACGGATGTTCAAATAACAAGGTAATTAAAATTGAAGACATTATAAAAGTAAAACAAATTATTTTCAACTTAAAACTATTGTTATTACTTTATCAGTGATTTAAATTTATTAAAATTATTGTCAGGAATTTGTGTATAAAAATTAATCAACTATATACAAACCTAGTTTTTCTCAAAACAGGCCTGTCCATTTCAACTTTTAAATCAAGCGAATAAAGATTCGCTAACGATTGCAATTTCTCTTTTTCATCAGGATCATTAACGCACGGCAATTTGAGCTCTATTTGGCATGAATCCTGAAGGAATTTGGACAATTGTTCATTGGCCGCGCACAATATTAAAAATCCCGGTCTCTCATCGCGTACTCTTCTGCAACCGGCGCGTATTTCTCTCACCTCATTAGCCCCCATCGAATGTTCGCTGAAGTAATGATCGCTTTGAGGCGATTTCTCACTCAAATTCAAATCACTCGATGAAGTTTTCTGTAAAACGAAATTACTCCTCGGAGTCAGAATTGGATGGTCTTCGTTCTTCTCTTGAAATGTTTGGAATGAATTATAAAATTCATTAGTGATTCCGCTCGAAACACCAGCTTTCTTCAAATCGCTAAAGCTGGAAAATGATGAATGAGGTTGTAATATCTCCTTAGGTTCCGTCTCATCTATAACATCAACTATTGTTTTTGAGTCAGACATCATTTCATCTTCATCTTTACCAGAATATTCAACTTTAGCGCGTTTCTTTTTAAATCTATTTTTACAATTACCCCAACCTTTGCTCAGTAGTTTTTCCTTCTTCAACCTCTTCGGTGGAGGCATCGTTGTCATGGATGTTCCATTGTTTATTGTTTTTGATGATTTGAATGTCAGACTTTTGTTAAATGTCTTCAATTCTTCTATACCCGGCCAGTCAGTTAGTTCATCATCACCTTCACGGTCGCTGTCGTTAGTGACCAAGCCATCAGAATCACTACTACTTAAGGAACTAGATTCGTTTCCGACGCACTCCATGCCGCTGGCGTCATCGAATTGTAAAGGATTTCCTAATATTGGATGTGTTACATTCAACATTTTTGATTTTTTATAATGTCCTGAAAATTCTGCACATTTACTCGTACTTGGATAATGTCCAGGAAATTTGGATAATGATGGTGCATTATTATTGTTTGAGTTTTTATATACAAAATTAAAGCTCGAACTTCCCGGAAAGGAATGAGTTTTTGAAAATGTACACGGGGTTTCTACATTTTGTGATTTTAACTTTAGTAACTAAATAGGAATTTGAACTCTAAGTTCGCACGAGTAAGAGCTAATTTTCTTACAGGTAGGTGAGACGATCGAAGTTAAAATAGAACGTGGAAAAACATTAGATATCAAAACATTGGCCGTGTCTGAAGAAATGACAGCAGCTGGAGAGAGGGAGGTGTTCTTCGAATTAAATGGACAACTTAGATCTGTCTTTATTAGAGATGAAAATGCTAGCAAGGTAAACACCGATAAACACCGGTAAACCGAGTGTCTGGCGCGCTTTTGCCCGGGAAGGTTGAGGTGTTTTTTATCCCTTTCCTTAATTAGTTTAGCGGTTATTATTGTGTAAAATTGGTGTTATTTTGCGTAATTTTATGCTGCGCATGTGTGTAATCGTGGAGACATTAAAAACCACTCTATATGAGGCAACGGAAGTGGTTATTTTTGTGGTTATCCCACGCCGTGAAATCGCTCACATTGTGATGTGACCGGGTGAATTGTCGCCAAGTACTCCAAGAAAGCGTCAAATTGTAAAACACCATTGCAATTTGATGCAAAAACATCAAGAAAGAAATTTACTACTCGACATTGGCAGAATTGTCGTTGTTATGACAGTGGCGGCACTAGGCGTCAGGTTTCGTCTAGCGCCACCACTGTTTACCACTGAATTATAATTTTTAATATTCTTTAAACCAATTGATGCGTACGGTTTTTTTAGCTTGGATCACCACTGTGTTAATGTTAGTCCCATGTTAATGTTGGGCCTAATACTTACATACTACACTGCAAGACCTGAGGCCAAACCTGAGGTCTAAGTCAAAAGCACAATGAAAGTTCATTTGGGTGGAACGAACCGTAAATTCCATACATCTTGTTTTCGATTCGATCAAGTCACATGATTTTTTGACTTCGGACCATGGAGCCAGGCCTGGGCGTCGACGACTTCAACTTTGCCAAACCTCTTGATTCTTGATATTCCGGGCTGGTTTTCGCACGCAGATCCACTATAGTGGATGGTGCGTCCTGCCGTACTTATACAAGCCATCCTATCTCCTGCATGAGGGCCAGTACGCCATCGACGTTCCGGCACGCCTCAAGGAGTGTTGACGCTGTCCTCAGGAATTTCCTTCTCGGTGCCTCAACGCTGCTGCATTCCAGATGCACGTGTTGCACCGTTTCCTCCTGTTCCAGACATCCTCTGCGCAGAGGGCTGTCTGTAACATTTATATTGTAGTAGTGCCTGTTTAGGGCCAGGTGTCCTGTAATGACCCCAACCATAACACGCAGCTTTTGCTCTCCTTCAAGTTCTTCAACCTCTTTCAAGTTAACTTTTAGAATATTTAATTATTATTTTTATAGGAAATGAAAATTCATCCGAAAGCAGTGAAAGGTGACAAGAACCAAGTTGGTGCACCTATGCCCGGTACTGTTTTAAGTAAGTTGTTATTTTTATTTAGATACAATATTAAATTGTTATTATGTAGCAATACCCATCCGTGCTCATTCGCTTTCTTAAGCCGGCATAGCGGAGGTGGTTTCCCGCGCGGTCAAGCGCTCTAACTTAACACCAGACAGAGTGTAGTCATAATAATTGAAAAGTTAATTAGTAAAAATTATTACATATTTTGTTCACAGCTGTAAAAGTGAAAGAAGGTGATACTGTAGAAAAAGGACAACCTATTGCGGTCCTCTCAGCTATGAAAATGGAAATGGTGGTACAAGCGCCACGAGCTGGAAAAATTGCAACAGTACAAATCACAAACGGACAAAAATTAGAAGGAGATGACTTGATCTGTACTATTGAATAAGTTTGTTTTTTAATATTAGAGACGAATCGAATCAAATTTCTTTCGCTTGCATCCCTCGTAGACGAATTGTACCATGTTAAACATTTTTTTTGCGATTCGATTCGACTCGGCAGACCTAGTGGACGCCAGCCATTCTCATTCTGTAAAACATCAAATTATTGTTTAAAAAAATTGTTAATAGTGAAAATTTATGCATATTTTAGTATTTTTTTAATATGTTTAAAAAAATTATCGAATGAAAAAGTACCTAATGAAATTTCTATATAATCATTTTGTAAATGATTTATTGTTATTTATTATTATTATAAATATTTTTAAAAAGTGCCTGCTTAATTGCTTTTAAAAAGTTTGTAGCTAACGGAAGTTAATACAGTATTTTTGGAGAAATAAATTAATTTATAATTTCATAATTGTCATCGCCATCTTTTTTTTTACAGAGAACATTATTGGTAAAATTGCCAAAACTAGTTTTTTTTATTATCTTATATTTAATTATATAAGGTCGTAGTTTACAAAACTATAGTTACCGAATAAAAAAGAGCTCAAAGGAGATTCTCGTTTGTTGACCTCTAACGTCTATTCACGCAAAAAAAAACAATAACTAATTAATTATAGTACCATTTACCATTTATTATATAAATATAAATTCCTTTAGGTTACTACGATTATTCATATATTTATCTTTTATTCCTATTATACACAATAAAACTAATATTACCACTATAATGTAGAAATTATGAGGAACAAATCGACATATATTTTATTAATTGATGTCACATATTGGTTGGCTAATTTCACATACAAAGACATTTATACCCTTTAGCCCTGCGTTAAGTTTTACCTTCAAAGAAAACCATTATCGAATCGAACACCTAAATATGGAAATAAGTGTTTCGTTTGACAATATATTACTTTTCCAGCGTCAAATTTTGATAAACTAAGCCCTAAAAGCCTTGTGTTTGTGCCTGTTAGCTTCATTCTGGTTCGTAATAGATCAGAACTGTTTCAACTCAAAAATTGCGCTTTTCAAATTCGAATACTATGATTAACCCCCTAGTTAAGAGCATTTTCTATAGCGCATGCGAGAAGCACCGAACTAAATGTATGGGCGTTTGATGTTTTGACTTTTCAAATTATTGACGTCTCGATTTTAAACGTCAAATTGTTTAGGCGATGCTTCTCGCACGCTCCATGCAGAAATGCACTTATTCTACAGTTAATAGTTTATAGAAATTCTATATTTCATGTAATAATTAATCAAAATTTCCCTGATTTGTATTTTTTTTTTAATTTTTTTCTATTAAAGCAGTTTTAATCAAAATTATGTTCTCTGTATCTCGTTTTGTAATATTACTTATTTGTTTAAAATCCTAGAATTAATGAATGAACTCTGCCATTTAGTCATTCCAATTTAGTGAATACAGGGTGTGCTTTTTTAGTTTTAAAGACTGGTGCTCGCGAACAATAGTTATGCAAACAATAACCATCATTATTTAAAATTAAGAAATGATACAGTTTGCATAATACTGTTTATTATAAGGTGTTATTAGTATTGTTGTAAAGTTTTATATCTTTTTTTATAACGCCTATTATTTTGTTTTAAAAATATAATTAACTTTGTTTTTAAAATTGTATTATTTGTTGACCCTACCTTTATTCAATTGTAACAAAGTGATTTAGTCCAGAAGATCCGACCTGGCTGGCATAGTGGATACGACAGCTGCCTGCAGACATTTTTATGGTAGCAGTTTCCTCTCTACTTTCTACTACCCGAGGAAGAAACATCAAACAGAGCGCGGACTCAAGTCGATAATAAAAAAAGAACCGAGTATTTAAAAAATATTTTTAATAATAAATATAATTATTCAACTGTTCCTATTTAACAATATAACACATTAAACATGATAATAATTTGAAATTATTATTATTACAATTATTATATTTGCCATTACACATAATTAACCACACAAATAATTAGTGCCTCTATTCGCCACACAATTGCGACCACTTTTATTATAAATATAACAAATCGATGTATCAAATTATAACAGCCCCCGAACAATGAATCAACACTCGACATTTTCTTCGAGCGCATTTTGTTGGCAACACCATGGTATTTGTCACACTATTGTCAGAGAATGGCTCAAAGGTGTCAATTCTAGAATCTACCAGAATTAAAACGTTACATTTTCATGTCTACTAGTTGTAATAACCAATAGGAAATCGTATTCAAGAATTTAAAAAGCTGTTTTTTTTCTATTATAGCTCGGCATGTGACAACACTCCGCATGATGTAAAGCTAGAGTGCGGTCCATGAATGGAAACAACTGCTACAACAGAGAAATCTCTACGAGCAGCAGTCGCCTCCACTATGCCGGCTTGAGGAGTCGAGCATGTACCATCCAGATTGACAGTGCACACTCCTCTCTTATACCTGGCTACTTTCAAACTATTCCCGAAACGCGACAAGGTCACTTCACGGGTGTTACATTCGAAAGTGGTGGTACTACCCCAAGACGGCAGACTGGACAAATAATCATGATCAGTCTGCCTACCACTCTATTTAAATTTAAAATTTAAAAACCACATTATTATTTAAAAAATTACGATAATACGACTTTCTATTTGCTAACAAAACTAGTAGAAATCTCGAGAATTGTCACCCAAAACTCCTCTGCAGTGAAACAATTATTTCTAACATTATTTCTTCTTCTTTTATTAAATTGCCTCAAATGTCATAACAACGGCAATTCTACCAATGTCGAGTAGTAAATTCTTAATGTTTTTGCATCAAATTGCAATGGTGTTTTACAATTTGACGCTTTCTTGGAGTATTTGGCGGCAATTCACGTCACTATATGAGCATTTTCGCGGCGTGGGATAACCACTCATATAGTGAATTTTAATGTTTCCACAATTACTCACAAGCGCAGCATAAAATTACGCAAAATAACACCAATTTTACACAATAATAACCGCTAAACTAATTAGGGAAACACCTCAATCTTCCCGGGCAAAAGCGCGCCAAACCAACAAAGTATCGCTGAAAAACGACATCCCTGCTGTAGTGTTGCCAACAAAATGCACTCTGAAATGTACCCCCAGTTCATTTTGTGACGCAATATGCCACAATAACTTTTCAACTCCCCCATTACATACATAATTGTACATATAACTCTTAATATAAACTACATAAAAATTGAACATGTAAAAGAACACAACTTTATCTAGCTCTAACAATAGCATATTTCAATAAGCTATCTTTTTCTATTATTTCAAATAAAGCAAGTATCGATGGGACCTCTTTATGGACACTATTTTGGGATACTCCCTGACCCAGTCCACAAGTTGACAAAAAATCTTATCAAAACCACCTTGCTTATAATTGATGTTGGAGAGAATACCTCAATAACACGACCTTTACTAATATCAATGGGCAAGGTCCAAAAAAACTAACCCATGGTGAATCGAAAACCATTTCGAGATATCACTTCAATTAGAAGAATTTTTTGATTCTCGTCTGAAAATACTTAAAAATCGAGGAGATATTTGAAAAACTGTAATGACCGTCTTCGACCTTTCACTTCGACTTTCGTACCGTTTGACAAGATAGAATACAAAGTACCAACCTAACAGTTTTGTAGATTATTATGTTGTCTATGGTTGTCGCCTCACAAGTTTGTCAAATATCTTTTGTTTGTGTTTCCTAACAATAACAGTGTTTTATACGAATAACTATTGTAATTTTTAAAACAAAACTACACTATAAACACGATGTTTTAATTAACAGGAACTTTTAAAAATGAAAAGTTTTGTTTGAACTTTTGACAAACGATTTTTTTTTGTTCATTGGCAATGGTTTAGTTCCGTACGAATCCTCAGGTTTGCCAATATTACGATCGCAATTTTTAAAAATTAATAAAAAAAGAACAAAGCAATTACAAAAGTTTTCCAGAAACACGTGTCGACTAAATTAATCTATATTATCTAAAAAATATGTAAAAAAGATAGCTGTCACCAGAGACACCTCCCCAATTGGGGAGAATTATAAAAAAGGTAGTTTTAATGTTATGTATTTCTGCAAAGTCACGCCTGATGTCATTAACGACAGATAAATGTCTACAGTCTCGTCGAAGCTAAAGTACACCACTAAGGTTTTACTATTTAAAGGAGAATGCCCACTTTTGGGCCCACTTGATGCCTAATAGTTTGGTAACAAAACAATATTCTAAAATAATATCTTATTTTTTTTATTAATTCATTTCAATTATATCAACACATCATTTATCAATCAATTGACATGGTTTTATTACTTAAAAAAAAAAGATATCATCATAAAGCATTTAAAATAATTATAACCTCAAATATTGCACCAGAGAATATCTAATTACTCATTAACCCGGGTGAAAAAATTAAAAACAGAAAAGAAAGTAGATTAACTAAAAATCATCGACAAACTCGAAAAAAAAATTTGAGCCCATTTTTCTTAGGCACTCCTTTATTAAGGAAAAAATATTGCTTTTTTTTCTGATACGCTTTTTATATTAGGTTCATATTAGGTTTTATATTAGGTCCCATCGAAGTCTGTAAAGAATTTAATAAAACACATTATTCTGTCAAATCTCACCAATGCCCTAAATTATTCAATCATACTATAACTACAAGACTGGCATGTTGCAAAACATAAAAGTCTTGTTCCAGAAACCAAACATTAACAAAAAAATATTGGTCCCTAAAATAAAAATCAGTCAAAAACATAATATACTGCAAATAGAAAAAAAACGCATGAAATATGGATGCGCGTGCGCAACACATTAGCTGCCAGTAACTTTGATATTTTAAACTTATTTTTGCCACTTTTTACTTCGATAAGTTATAAAATAAAATCTTTATTTAGTAAAATAATAAATTGCTCTGTCTCCAGCGCTAGTCTGAAGACTGTGTTGCTGGGAACAGTGCTCCTCAGTTATAAGCTACTAACTAGAGTATAAGCCTAGAAAATAGCGATGAGACGCCCGCGCCTCATGGACTTTTAAAAGTTTGCTTAAAATAACATAATAATAATATATAATAGAAGACATCATATTTATTTCTTTATTTTATTGGCATTACAACAAGTTGCCAGTGTCAAAGTAAATAATTGCATCAAATCAATATTATGCATATGTATCCATTCATTCATTCATCACACAAAATGGAGTCCTAATCATATAATAGTCACCCCCAATGTATCAGGAGAGAAATTACTGTATTAAGCTTAGATCCGTTTGCACCAAAAGGCCCGTTAAAGTTACTAACTTTTACGGCGAAGACGTAACCGTTAAACGTTTACGTGCATTTACTCCACACGCGTTGCAATATCGTATAAATTCATATGGTTATAGTTAAAAGGGTGGTTGATCTCGAAAAAATAATAGAAAAACTTCTAGAAGCTTCTTTTCATACACTTGACGTTAGTGACATTGGTTTAACGATTACTTTAACCAGCCAAGATTCGCTGGTTACAGTTAACGTTAATGTAAGCGTAAAAAATGACAGGCGCGACGAGTGCAACTGATGTGCAATAAATATACACCATAACGTAGACGTAAAAGTAATAGTTAAAGTAACTTTAACGGGCCTTCTGGTGGTTAGGTTTTCTGTTAGTTAGTTTTTGACTTGACGTAAGGCTAGTGGCGCGTAAAATGGACAAATACAAAATGGGCAAAGGTGGGATACACAAAAATCTAAGGCTGCCCATAGATCCCAGCCCAAATGAATTTTATTTTAATTTCGTTTAATTTTTAATTAATAAAAAAACTAAAATTGACAAATACTTTACGAAAACCTCCTGGATATGTTCAATCAATTTCGCCTGGATCCAAAAGTGATTTATCAGCTAAGCTTTGCGAAATTTCCAGAAAATCAATACAATCGCTTACATTGTTATTCCCCGTCGCCTCCTCTATTGACACCAGGGATTCTTGATCGCTCGAACATGTACCGTCGCCGTAACACCGACGTTTATGATCCGATGGAAAATTCGGACATGAATGTTCAACACGAATCGCCTGTGTTGTATTGCTAAAACATACAACAGCGTTACCTTTCTTTTACTTATTTATTTAGAGAATTTCTAGCTCGTTTTCTGGAGGCGGTAGACATCGCCTCCGCTATGCCGGCTCGAGAAAACGAGCTGGAAGGCGTCCAGGTTGATAGTGATCCCGCAACGTGACTAAGTCACTCACTTTTCTCCAACAATTGTACCCCTGTGATCTAATCTCTCAAATTCCGATTGGTACCAATGTCATTCCTACTTCGGAGGATTTCAATTTTACTTCTAGACTAAGGTGTACTTCTGAACAACGCTATAATATTGTAACATTGTGACAGTATTCGGAACAGTGCCTTTATTGAAAATATAATGGTTGTAGACAAAGATATTCGGATGTTCTTCATTATACGGATGTTCAAATAACAAGGTAATTAAAATTGAAGACATTATAAAAGTAAAACAAATTATTTTCAACTTAAAACTATTGTTATTACTTTATCAGTGATTTAAATTTATTAAAATTATTGTCAGGAATTTGTGTATAAAAATTAATCAACTATATACAAACCTAGTTTTTCTCAAAACAGGCCTGTCCATTTCAACTTTTAAATCAAGCGAATAAAGATTCGCTAACGATTGCAATTTCTCTTTTTCATCAGGATCATTAACGCACGGCAATTTGAGCTCTATTTGGCATGAATCCTGAAGGAATTTGGACAATTGTTCATTGGCCGCGCACAATATTAAAAATCCCGGTCTCTCATCGCGTACTCTTCTGCAACCGGCGCGTATTTCTCTCACCTCATTAGCCCCCATCGAATGTTCGCTGAAGTAATGATCGCTTTGAGGCGATTTCTCACTCAAATTCAAATCACTCGATGAAGTTTTCTGTAAAACGAAATTACTCCTCGGAGTCAGAATTGGATGGTCTTCGTTCTTCTCTTGAAATGTTTGGAATGAATTATAAAATTCATTAGTGATTCCGCTCGAAACACCAGCTTTCTTCAAATCGCTAAAGCTGGAAAATGATGAATGAGGTTGTAATATCTCCTTAGGTTCCGTCTCATCTATAACATCAACTATTGTTTTTGAGTCAGACATCATTTCATCTTCATCTTTACCAGAATATTCAACTTTAGCGCGTTTCTTTTTAAATCTATTTTTACAATTACCCCAACCTTTGCTCAGTAGTTTTTCCTTCTTCAACCTCTTCGGTGGAGGCATCGTTGTCATGGATGTTCCATTGTTTATTGTTTTTGATGATTTGAATGTCAGACTTTTGTTAAATGTCTTCAATTCTTCTATACCCGGCCAGTCAGTTAGTTCATCATCACCTTCACGGTCGCTGTCGTTAGTGACCAAGCCATCAGAATCACTACTACTTAAGGAACTAGATTCGTTTCCGACGCACTCCATGCCGCTGGCGTCATCGAATTGTAAAGGATTTCCTAATATTGGATGTGTTACATTCAACATTTTTGATTTTTTATAATGTCCTGAAAATTCTGCACATTTACTCGTACTTGGATAATGTCCAGGAAATTTGGATAATGATGGTGCATTATTATTGTTTGAGTTTTTATATACAAAATTAAAGCTCGAACTTCCCGGAAAGGAATGAGTTTTTGAAAATGTACACGGGGTTTCTACATTTTGTGATTTGAGGACAATTTTTCCCGGTTGCAATATTGGATCTTTTTTCAATTTGTCCATATCATATTTTTTAGTTTTAAAATCGTAGCTTTTGTTAAAATATGCCGATTTAGACGAACAGCCGCCGCTGAACGAGCGTTCCCTCATTTCGCATCCGTCCCCTCTATCCCTGTGCGACCATTTCCTCTTTCCACAAAATGCGTTTCTGCAAAAACATTAAAAATAAAGAAGTTTACTACGGGTGGTTTGCACCAGAAGGCCGGTTAAAGTAACTTTAACTATTACTTTTACGGCGACGACGACCGTTAAACGTTTACATTTACTCCACACGCGTTGCAATATTGTGTAAATTCATACCGTAACCGTCAAAAATGACAGGCGCGACGATGGTGCAACTCGTGTAAATATACACCATAATGTATATGTATCGGTTAAAGTTAACGTAAAATAGTTAAAGTTACTTTAACTGGCCTTCTGGTGCAAACGACCCTAAAGAAAATTCTGCAACAACTAATTTACCTTTCTGGTTTATTTATTTTTTGTTTTGGCAGATGAATCAGTGACGACATAGTCTGATCCAGTACTGGTCCATTACTTGAATATGGCTGAAATTTTATGTAAATCAAGTTAGTCAATTGCGATGATTTGATGATGTTTGCTACCCAAAATCAACAAGGGAACTGAAAAGAATCCATATTAATAAAATATAAACTAAAATATATCTGATTGTTGTCATGTTGTAAAGAGTGGTAGGCAGACTGATGATGGTTATTTGTCCAATCTGTCATCCTGGGGTAGTACCACCACTTTCGAATGTAACACCCGTAAAGTAACCTTGTCGCGTTTCAGGAATAGTTTGAAAGTAGCCAGGTATGAGAGGAGTATGCACAGTCTAGATGGTCTCTTGTCTCCTCAAGCCGGCATAGTGGAGGCGACTGCTGCCCATAGAGAATTCTCTGTAGTAGCAGTTGTTTCCATTCATGGACAGCACTCTAGCTTTACATCAGGCGGAGTGTTGCAACATGCGGAGCTACAATAAACAAAACAGAAAAAAAAAGTTGTTTCTATGTTGTAATCATGCACAATAGGGGGCCCATAGTCACTTAACTGAAGAAAATGAGACCGCGAAGAATCTACACATTGTATGTTGTAATACAGTTACGTGATATTAAAGTAAACCCAGCATCATTGTTTAAGCACTTGTGTTGGCATCAACAATCTCATTCTGAAGTGCTTGGAAATAGACCAATAAAAATCGTTTACAAACAGCTTGGCTACAAATTGGCAACTAGTTAATTGAAAAAAATCATGAGGCATGTCTCCTGTGAGCTTAGACGATTAATTTTTAAAGTACTGGCACTGGTTTTTACGGATTTATTGATTGACTTGATACCAATCTTGCAGCATGCACGAGGGCCAGAGCTGCTCAATTGCGGAAAAAAGCGCCCGCGAGGAATCTACAATCTACCAGTCCTGCAGGTTTTGTTTTTGTTTTGTTTTGTTTCGAGACAAGGGGGTCTAGCCAAGAGCATTTTTTTTGACATTTGACATTTCAAACAATGATTTCTGTAATTATAAGTCCCCAAGTAATTATATTTATATCTTACCTCAGTCCCAGCACTCATAATCTCAACGGGAGGAGAAACTCTATTCCCATCCACAAAATCTCCAGTCTTCTTATACTTCCTCTTTCTCCGAGCATTAGACGGCCGAGTGGGAGAGAAATTCTCATTGAACGAATCAGATTCAAAATTACCGATCTGGCAATAGTGACGGGACTTCAAGTTAGCAGATTTAAGTGGATTGTGCTGCGGATCATCAGAATCAGATAATGGTTGAGTGATAAGAGGCGCTTGGGGTGGACTGCTAGAACTTCCATCTTCTACAAGACTGACTGCAACTGCTGCAGCTGAAAGTAATTAGATTTCTTTTTATTTATTTGTTTTAGTTGTGAGTTATACTGACATGACTACCCAAGGATGGCAAACTAGACTAATAACATTTTATCAGTCTCCTACATCTAAAACTGATTATTTCTGAGAAACTTTTTTTCACACTTACGTAAATTTCCAGCAGACCTAGTACGTCGTCTAAGACCAAATTTACGCCTTTCTGGACGTCCACAATTACTCTCTTCCAAAGCCAAGTTCAAATCGTGGGATAACCTTTCCATTTTCTGTAAATTATAAAATATTATTTTTTTACAAAAAAAAGCTTAACATTTTTATGAACATTCACAAAATGAGATAATTAGATGGAGCTCTCAAAACTTAGGCAACCTACCGTTTTTGAATTTCATCTTTGGTATACATAACATGAGAAGTGTGGATGTAGAGATCTCTGTGGTAGCAGTTCCATTATGCAAAACTTTTGTTATAGAGAGATTTGTAGAGTAGTCTAATTTAATATTAGTATAAGGAGCTACTACGTTTTATAAATTAAATAATACAACGCAACAAAAAAATAGTGCAAAGTAATTACCTACATATTATCCCACGACATTGAAAACAATCTCGAACATACGATTCACCGGCCACCAACATCTACTTCGCTATTTAGCCCACTTTACCACTTACTTATCACATCTGAAAACCTAAAAATGTTATTTTTATTTGAAATTAATGAAATAAGAGCACGTTGCATTAAAATTATTAACAAAGTAAATGATTATTTACGTCTCAAGAAACACCAATAGTTCAAAACCTACTTTTACGAGTTATTCATTTTCTATATAACAAATAAAATTAGTACAATAGATCCATTTGAAACTATTGTTTACCCTACTAGTAGTTTAACATATTTATTTTACTTTTCTCCAAAGTTCAACTTCAAAGCAAAAAAAACTCATTACAAAATATTTTTTACAAAACGTGTAGAATTTATATGAATTTAAAAGTACTGTTAAAATTTTATTTCTCTTTCCCCCGTTAACTGTATTTATAATGTAAAAAAGAAAAAAGATAAAGTACTATAACAACTTTATTTTGGAGTATAATAAATAATAATGATGTGTTCACGAATAATTTTATCTTTTCTTTTTTATTATTTTCACAAACATTTAAAATTATTGCTAAAAGAACTAGTATATTTAGAAGTATTAAGAAATTATTAGATAAATACATTTAAAATGAATGAACGCAGATTAACGTAATAAATCTGTCAAATGTCGGCGGTTGCGGGCAGACAGGGGCAGGGGGATATCGCGGCGCGAGTGGCGGGTTGCATTGTTTTTTCTGGTATATGTTTGTGCGATATATTTTTGTAAGTATATATTTGTAACTATAATATATATTTTATTCGGCTTTTAATATACACTCAAGGGTTTAATTTAACTTTATTACAATATCAACTACGTTTTCTGGTAAAGTGTAGTTTAACGAAAATAATTTTACGCGGGAAATTTTTTCGATATATTTCCTGTCTGGAATTAGCTGATATTTTTGTTCATATAACTTAAAAGCGTTAATAAGATAAAGGTCACATTAGTAAGAAAACTTGAAAGTTTCATTTTGTCATCAAAATCCGGTAACCTTTAATTCTCAATGTGAAAAAATCATGAATTTTAGCAGACAAGACTATGATGATTTTTAACGTGTTCTGTAAAGACTGGGTGAATTAGACAGGAGATTTCTTTTCCAGATTACCATGGCTGTAAAATAAGTAATACTCCAACCTTTTGCCTGATAAAAGTAGCAGGTAATTAATACAGGTTCTTTGTTGTGTTTTTTTTTAATTTGCCATATTGAAATTGTAATAACTTTTTTACTACAGAATTCTGTTGCGTGGTTTTAATTTTTATATTCACAATTTCTTTTAGGTAAATAATGGATATCACAGATCTGATGGATGGTACTAGACGGCTCACAAGAGCTGCTCTTGCTGAAATTCCGGTGCATTTGGACAGGTAATATTAAACCCACAATCTATATTCACAGTCTCTCTCTACCTTCCCGAAATAAACTTGTGATGTAGGTTGCAAATTTTAAATTTTAATTTAGTAACATCTATTAAAAAAAAAAAACAATATTATAGATTTTTTTTTATAAATCTATATGATCAGAGTTAAATCCGTCTGCTAAGAGTGAGAAAAGTGCACAGAGAAAGGCAGCAGTCACCTCCAGCATGCCAGCTTAGATGAGCCACCCATATTCATTGGGCCATATTTTTTTTTGTTATTTTATGTCTTTGACTCCACTTAGATGTCCCACCCTTCTGATTTTCAAACATAGAGAAGACTAAAGTCAGCAACCGAAGATATTTTTATTTTTATATTTTTAAGGGTGACCAGTGGTGGGAATCATTGAATCATGCTTAATAGTAATTGATTATTTTTTTGGTAAATGATCCACCTTTAGGTGCCACATCGTACACAATAAAGTATAGAAAAAAAAAGTTAAAATTAAAATCAAAATTGTATCTAAACTTATTCTTTTTATCTCCATATCATCTCCAAGTCTATTAAAATCAAAACATATCTTGTAATTAGACCTACTTGGGCTTTTCACAAGAATGATTGGGAAAAGCCCAAGGGGAATTGGGATTAGCTTGAAAATATCTTTTTTTTATTGTAGCTCGGCATGTGACAATACTCCACCTGATGTAAAGCTAGAGTGCGGTCCATGAATGGAAACAACTCCTAATACAGAGAAATCTCTATGGGTAGCAGTCACTCCACTGTCGGCTTGCAGAGACGAGCGTGTACCATCTAGATTGACAGTGCACACTCCTCTCGCTATATATCTGGATATAATGAGAGAAATATGCCCTGTCAGCAGCTGTGGTCTAGCGGTAGAGGGTGTACCTCTTAATTGATGAGACCCATGTTCGAACCTAGCTACCAATGTAACTTTGGTTATTCTATAATAGTATAGGCAAAATTAAAATTTCAGGTTACGTGTTACTCCGCGTAGACCGTTGGGGGTTAATAACCCTAATATAAGTGGAAGTTCACCAGCTGACAGTCCTGTACCCTCGCCTGACGAACTTGTTATACAGCAACGAGGTTCGTTTTAGATTTTAACAATTCCATTAATTACTTTTAAAGCTCAGTACTGGTTAGGGAACTGTAAGCGTTGTATAGTTCGCGAGCTGTATGCTATACAATTGCAGTGAGACTGATGATTGCGGGCCTACTGCATATCAAAAAATGCGCTCAAGAATGTCAAAAGAAGATATCCTCGAGTATTTGTTACTTCATCATGTTAATAGAAAAATATTACTGTATACTCGTATATCTTATATGTATAAATATACAGAATGATTTTTTCCTAGCCAGGAAATGAAAACATTGATTTTGAAAAAGTATAAAGAATTTTTTGTGCTGTATATTATTTCCAGAATTTGATCCTTATTAGCGACACTATTGGATAGTGCAATGATTCAGTATGTTTAATTTTTTAAATTACAATACAATACAATGGTCACGCCTTTTAAAAATTAGAGATCAAATACTGGCTGGTCTTGCTAATGTTGCAGTTTTAGTTTTCATCAAAATTAGCCAATTTCCAGTGTCACATTTTTCGTTATCCCTTATCACCTATGCACGCACACTTGATTCAACCTGTATATGTAGGTAATACGCCACATAAGAAAGAAACATTGTTGATAGGCTGGCTTTGATTTGCTAGACGGTTTGCTAGTGATTATTATTATATTAAAACAAATACCAGTAAAAAAGGGTGTTTTCTCAATATTTTATTTAATAAACAATTTATTTCCTAAAGCATTCTAAAGGATAAAAGATAAGTATGTACATGAATTTTTTAAATATAATTAAGTAATAATTATATAGGTATTTATCATGAAATTATATCTAAATTATCTTAAGAATGGTCACGTAGTAGAGAACAGACCTGACGATCGTGAAACCCGTCGCTAAATTCTGGCCGGTACCAGTGTAACTATGTTATTTGTACTTGTGATACAAACACTACTCAGTATGAGCAAAAAACAAAAATTAAATGGTCTTTGTTCACATGAGAGGATATATCATTAAACTTTCGATAAATCATTACAGGTCGCCGACGTCTCCCAGTAACATGGTCACCAGACTTCGACTTCAAAAGAAACTCTTCGTTCCATTCAACTTTACGCACACCACCTAAAAATTACCCAAAATCTCCTAAACTCGGCGTCACGTTACGCTCTACACCAAGAAAACGCCTACTGCTCGGAGACGATCATTCCCCAGAAAAGCATTTACAGAGCCCGGGCAAAGGCACTCCGAGTAAACGTCAAAGAACTGACAGAAAGCTAGAGTTTGACGGACCACTCGTCCCCGGACTAAAAGGCTTATCAAACGGCCAATTAATACACATAATGAATATACTGGTCCATAAACATCCCGAATTAGAGTTGGAAATACGTCGAGCTATGCCTACACCGGACTTAGGTCCTTTAGATGATAAATTGAAAAGTTTGAAGAGCAATATTTTCAAAAGCTTACCTATAGCTCGTCTGACGTCCCGGACTGACTCTCCGGCTTATTCGCGTGTCGCTACGCACTTGAGTGCGTTTAAGGAATGTGTCATCGAACAGGGGAAGACGTTGGTCGAGTCGCAGCATTGGGATGCTGTTGTCAGATACGTTCTGATCGCTTGGAGTTATGTTAAAGCGACGCCCGTCTGGGATAATCAACCACATAATGCTCAAAGGAAGAAATGTTTTAAAGTTTTATCAAACTTTTGTTTGACTGCGCTTAAGAAAGGATGCTTCGATAAAGAATATTTACTCGATTTGGATGGTAAATTGAAGTCTGCGGATGAAGATAGTGATGAAATTCAGTCATGTCTCAAGTTGATTGAGAGAAAACTTATTGTTTTAAGTACTATTTCTTAATTATTTAGTTTTAATTAGTTGAAATATTAATTTGCGATGCAATTTTGTTTCGTCAACAAAATTAGGCAACTAAGCAACTTATCTTATTTAAAAAAAATGCATTTTAAACATTACTTTTTTTTTTAACAAAATAATCGTCCACTTTAATAAATTATGTTATTTTTAACTGATTATTCTCAATGTAATGAAAATATACATGATTTTAAAGTAGACTATCTACAATAATGTTGCAAGACTGTTAGATTTAATTAATAGTTAAATTGCATCATTTTATTTCAAAAGAATTTTGAGAGGAGTGTGCACTGTCTATCTAGATAGTGCATATTCGTCTACTCAGGCCGGCATAGCGGAGGCGACGGTTACCTGTAGAGATATATCAATAGTGGCAATTGTTTCCGTTCGTGGACTGCACTCTGTAGCTTTACATCAGGCAGAGTTGTCATATGCCGAGCTAATACAAAAAAAAATGGTGAAAATGTAGCATTATAATTTAGGCATAATTTTTGTGTTGTGATTTAATTATAATCAATTTTGAGAAATATGATTTATTTTTGCTGCGATATTAAGTCTTAGGTTTAAATGTAACGTTTAGAAGAGTTTTTTGCTGACCATACGTAGCCATAGTCTAGGTCCAAAAGTTAGTGCTAATACAGCTTTCAAAACTCACTTCGGGGCCGGTACCAATGTAATTTTAAGAAGTACTACTGAGGAGAAAAAAATAATCAACTGACGGCGCGTAGAGAACGTAATCGATTGTTCGAGTACTAAATGATTTCAAATATATTCACCTCACTATTTAATATTTAAAGCATTAAATTAGTGAGGTGAATATGTTAGAAATCATCGAGTAGTACTCGAACAATCGATTACGTTCTCTATGGGCCATCACTTAACTATTTTTTTTTAACGTTTTGTTGACCATAATAAGTACACTTTATTTAAAATACAGTAACGTTTCGGGAGCAGTTTGTAAGTAGCCAGATATAGCGAGAGGAATTAGTGTCAAGATTAATCTAGACTAGATGGTGCGAACTCGTCTCCTCAGGCCGGCATAGCGGAGGCGACTGCTGCTCGTGGAGATTTCTCTGTAGTAAATAGTTGTTTCCGTTCATGGACCGCACTCTAGTTTTATATCAACAAATAATGTGCAAATCAGTGCCTTTGGTCTTTGATCTCCACTAAATTACAGTGTACAAAATAATGAAGTGAACAGTGGTATTTTATCTGATAGACAAAATATTAGAATTATATTGCGAACGTTATCGTTGTGAAGCAATTAGGAATTGTTAATTTTTTAGGCAAGTGCTTTTTTAATAAAGTGTATTTTTTATATTTTTGTTTTATTGTGTTATTAGTATTACTTAAAAAGTTTCCTAATTTGTACTACGACGTTGTTTGTCGTTCCATCTCTTAGGAAAAAATAGATACAAATCTTAATATATATATATTTTTTTTCAAATCGTAAGATCCGGTGTGAAAACGTTCATTTTTATACAGAAAAATTCTATATTTTCGTCTACAAAGTTTCGACCCAATCGGGTGAACTTCATGTAGCGAATCACAGTATAAGTTTTTTTGAGTGCGCACCATTACGTTAAACTAATGTGTTTAGTACATCTCTAGTAGTAGCAAATTAGACACGAAAAAGCACTGTATAGACAATTTAGTAATCACTGGTAACTATGAATTATATATTATTTTGTAATAATAAATTCTTCAATTTTCACACGAAGAGCTTTCAAAATTGATTCTGTAGTATATGGTATTTCTGGAACAATATATATATTTTTAATTTATTACAAGTATTGTGTACACTGTCAACTGTGTACGTTCATCTCAAGGTGACTCAGCGAAAACGACTGCAAGTATAAATTTATATTAACGTTGTCACAGCGTAAATAGATAGAACGAGAGGATTGTGCACTGTCAATCTGGATGGTGCATGCTCGTCTCTTCAGGCCGGCATAGTGGAGGTGGCTGCTGCCTGTAGAGATTTCTCTGTAGTAGCAGTTGTTTCCATTCATGGACCGCACTCTAGCTTTACATCAGACGGAGTGTTGTCACATGCCGAGCTACAATAAAAAATCAAATAATGCAATCCTATTGGTGGAGCCTTCTTGCTTTACGTCGTCAGAGCGCAATTGTAAACTCAATCGGGGCTCCGATACCTCTATGAGGTAGTGGTTGTCTCCGCGCATGCGCATGGACCGCACCTTAGTTTAATATCAGGCGCAGTGTGGTCTCATGCAATTGGGTTACTATTAAAAAAATTTCAAGGTACCTATGTCGATCCACTGTGGCTCGTATCCAGATTCATTTCTAGATTCATTGATGCATTTTCTTAATACATGGGTAATGCTATGTGCTGTACCAACGCCCATCTCACCAACAGCTGAAATAAATAGTTAACAGTTTAAAAATAATTTGATCGAGGTAAGGTTGTGTATTGAGTTTTAAGACTAAACTCAAAAACCAATTAGAATTAAAATTACAATTCCCTTTTACCTTTTGAATTTAAAACTCCTCTAGGATTCCTAGAGTTATAACGAAAATAAACTCTAAAATCTGCTGGTATATCCAAAGCAAGAGGTACATGATAATTGAGGGAACGATTTGTTAGTAATTTTCCAGTTTTTTCATCAAATTTTAATTTTTCACTCGTATAATAACCTAAAGCTTGAATTAGACCGCCTTCCACCTAAAATTGTGTAGAACTTGTAATTATTTCACTGAGGGTAGATTGAAATGTAGAAATACCTTCATTATTGTGTCTGTAGGACGATATTTGCTCATTATTATTTCATAAGTCAGCAAATCCGGAGACAGCAGACGCCTCTGCTATGCTGGCTCCAGCAAACGAATGTGCACCATCAATTAACTTCAGAATCAGAAGTACCCGGCTACTTCGAGGCTGATCTCGAAATGCGACTAGGTCACTTGAAATCAGAACATAAATCGGGCGCAATAAAAATCTAAACAAATATCAATGTGTTCAGACTGGCATCCAAATCCAACCAATACTTATACCACCAATAAACCGTTTTTGTGCAATTTCCGGTTAATGGTTTACGTCACAAACTAGGCTAAATGCAAATGATTATCTAAACTTACCTGTCCAACGTCTATAGCAGGATTAGCACTAACACCAACATCTTCTAAAATATCCAATCTCAGAATTTCATATCGACCAATCAACACATCTAATTGTATTTCTAAAATATTAACAGCGAATACGCTATAATTTTGTAACTCCGGCTCCATATCGTTCATCATATAGCTCGCCACTAAATCAATCTGATCATCACCAGCCTTCTTTACAATATCTTTCCAAGTCGCACCTTTCATCGTAGCCCTTATAGGTTGAAGTCGCGTCTGCAAAATCTCACAAGCTTTTACAATTGCAAAACAAACACATTCGCTCGTTATACTTGATCCACTGAATACATTATTGGCTGCGGTAAAAGAGTAATTGGGCAGCACAGATACGCATTCTAATGGGATATTGAAAGATTTAGCGCAGACTTGTGCTGCCTTCGTGTTAACTCCTTGACCCATTTCGACACCCCCTGTTGTTACTGTAACAGTGCCGTCACCCCTGTATATAGACACTAAAGCATGGTAGTTTCCATAGTAAATTATTGGAAAGAGCATAACATTAAGAGTCAAAGCTTTCTTCATCCAACGATTTTGTTTATTAAACTCTTCGATTTCTTGAAAGCGTTTGTCGAATTCTGTTTGCTTCTTAAACATTGGTATGAGTTGCGGTAGGTCATTGTCATTTGTTCGCATGTTTATTAGCCGTACGTCGGTTGGGTCTTTTTGCAATTCAAAAGCTATGTGTTCCATTATATGTTCTATACTTGATATACCTTCGAGAGTGCCTAAAATATCAAAATTCCTTTTATTAGGATTCTTTAAATTATCATGGTCTTTATTGAATAAATTTATACACTATATTTGTATCAGGTTAGTGGTCTATACCAAGATTTTGTGAGATTCAAACACGGATTTCTTAATTGCAAACCCACGTACATAGCTTGCAATGTGACTTGAAAGTTACCTGGTCCTCTAAAAAATGTATTAGATGGTAAATCTGTATAAACATCAAAACTCTTCGCACTCCAATAATCAGTATTATAACAATGTGCGAAACCGTCAAGCGTGTACGTCAGTATACTTTCATTACGCGAACAACCGTTATCTTCAAATATGTTTGCGTTTAAATATTGTATTCGTCCGTTATCATTAACGCCAACCTGAAAACATAACTTTTAACCATAGTGTAGATCCATCAGCCATCTAACTGTATCTTAATTATCGATATGCCAAAAAAAAACTGAAGATTTTGGGTATTTTAAATGAGGTCTTGCTGTTAGCAGTAACATCATATCTAATTAATCGAGATATAAAGGCAGTATCTTTAAGATTAATCATTCCTAAACTTTGTCAACAATTTCTCACCTTTGCATTCTCATTTCTGATACTCAAATACTTAAATAACATGCCTATTGTCAGAGACCTACCTCATATTCAGTTTTACAAGGCAATCTTCTACCAGAAATAATCATATTTGTTTGCAATGGCAATATGAACCTACAAGGTAAATTCATTTTATGTGCAACTAAGGCACATGCTGTTGATACTTGAGATGATCTGCTTAGTTTTCCTCCAAAACCACCCCCTACACGACTTACTTTCACCGTTATGCTGTAAAAATTAAGAAATAATTGAATTGTAAAGACAGAGTTTTGGCGGGCATCTGAAGAAATATAAGTTCCTAAACTCGTGTGCATTATTAACCATTATATCTCTAAACGGCGTAAGTGTGGAATATGATAGGATGGTACTTACTCGCTTTCTTTAATATTCAAACAATCAGCAATGGCAATCTGTGTCAAATCTAACCATTGAGTAGCACTATAAACTTCTAAACCATTATCTTTTGGTATGACAACAGCGGTCATTGGTTCAGTATAATAATGATATTGCTGTTCTATTTCATACACCCCTTTTATGACCTTTTGAATATTTACACCTCTGCCTTTAGATTCTATTGTCGGCCCGGCCATTACTCTCTTAGGCTCTTTTCTTGCTTCATCTATAGTTAATACAGGAGGTGTGGAACGAACATTTTTATACTTTACATGTACTTTTTTAGCTACTTCAGCAGCTAATGCTTCGGTCTCAGCAACGACTATTGCTATAGGTTGGCCGTGATATTTAATATCTTTATCAGCTAATAGTTCTTCATTTTCTACTTGTAATTGTATGTTTGGACGTATGAAGGTGTTTATTCCTGGTATATCTTTCGCTGTTAATAGCGATAGTACTCCTGGAATTGACTAGAAAGAAAACTTGATTTAATTTATGAATTTTGCGATACATCGTTGTAGTCATGTTTTGGCTGAATGGTCTTACGATTAGAATCCCTGTCCCATCATTCAAAACTTAGTCATAATTAGGTATGCACTTTGATGTCTCAATGCTTATTATACATATATTATAGAAAATAATTCTTGATATTGTGAATTGACCGTAATTTCACCGTATTAAAAAAAAAAACTTAAATCGGATTGTTGATTACCAAACTTGTTTTGCGATGCCCACCTAAATATCAAGTGTAATATATAACTTGCTTACTTACCAAAACATCTTCAACATCAATGTCTTCAATCTCACCAGAGTACACATTTGACAGTACAAAGGCACCAAATACTTGTCGTGGTAGATTTGGTAGATCGTTTACATACTCAGCTTCACCAGAACTTTGAATGAGGGCTTCTAACTTCGGTACAGGCTCATTTAATGGGTACAAACTGGGATCGGTATGGAAAACTTGTATACCACTCGATATTGGCCTCTTAATTAGTTCTCCTCCAGAATGTAGACGTGGCAATACCATTTTAGTTGGGCATATGTCTAGAATGAACTAGAATAATATTGAAAAATACTTATTCAATTATCTTTATTTAAATATGTATTTTTTATAAATTGTAAACAATAATAAATCCATACATCACTGCTGCCCGTGGAAATTTATCTGTAGTAGCAATTTTTGAACAAACCATTTATGGACCGTGCTCTAGCTTTAAATCAGGCGGAGTGTTGTCATATGCCGCGCTACAATTTAAAAGAAACTTACCTTGTAGAACAAACCAATAGCTAACTTATTTCTACTTTCAGGAGATTCTTCAGGAGGATTGTCTATGGGCTGTATTTCTTTATCTAAAATGTGTATAGTATTCTGCAAAACTTCATCAGTTATCCTTTTCCCTATTAGATACTTTTCAGTTTCATAAGCATGAGTGAAATCTGGTGCTATATTTCCAAAACATATAACAGCCTCATCTATTATATCGGTTGCGGCACTTAATTTTATAATAAACACTGCATTCACTATTGCTAATGCGTTTTGTGACCGAGGCATTATCTGAAAAAAAATTTGTTTTTTTTTCTCTAATTTTTGTTGTAATGGTTTCCATTTTAACGTGTTTGATTACTTCTGTCAATTTGAAATTGATTTCAGTGCATTTAAGCCCTCACTTGGCTATCGTCATCTTTGAAATATTCTTAATATGATTGTACTTTACCTTGTATGTCCTTACAATATGTTGATTACTTGGTGGTAACATTATATTAATCATAACCTTATTAGTTAAATCTGTATGGAAAAATTCTTTCATTGTTAATGTACCCTTCCACCCATTCAACGATTCTGAAAGAAAAAAGAAAAAATACGATTTGGAATATTTTGCTCTTTACATTTCGTAAAGTGACTTTATCCTATCAACCTGGAGGCGTCTGATGCCCGTAGACATTTCTTCGTGTTTGTTCACAGGCACTCTAGGTTAAATGATAGGTGGACTGCGATCATAATGACGGACTACTATTAAAAATCAAATAGATATAAGCACTATTCGCGACGTATCTGCCCATGGAAACATTTTCCGTAATTTCTAAGCAAAATTGGGGTTATGATACTCACTCAATGTAACCATAGCACCAATAGCTTCGAATAGTAGATATATGTCTGATTGAAAAGTCGGCAGCTTGTGTTTCATTACTAGGTTACCTGCCAAGGTACCGATCTGAAAAGGAAGTTTTTGAGTCATTTCTTAAGAATCCAGCTATTGAAATTACGAAAATGTTTATCGGATTGATTATATAGAAGACAATTCTTGTATACTTAATAATTAGCTCCACATATACCTTATATTCCAGTTTTGTGGATGATTAATACCATTTAGAACCATAATCAAATAAGTTCAAATTTTTCATCCGTTTAATAATTTTTATTATTAAAGTAATGAATTCTAAATGAACTTACATTCCTAACAGGCAAATGAGCAACCAAATCTAAATGTTTCGCAAATTCGCACAAATAAGAAAATTCATAATTATCTTTTCCTGTAACTTCAAATAATTGTTTTGTTTCGTCTAAACTCATATTTGCGCCCAAAATTAAATTTTGATCAAAGCTGTATTCTTTCAGTGTTGCAATGTCATTTATATCAATCAATATTTCGGGGTATTCGTAGGTTTCATATAGTGCTGAAATATTTACAGTTTTATTAATTTATACATAATTATCCCAAGGCAGACCCAGAAGGGTGTTTTCCGATCAAATAGGAGACATCCTCATGAAAGCTGCCTAGTGCCCATAACCGTCGGGCGTGCATGAAGAGAGTTGTGGATGTGAGGGAAGCGAGGGTGTTGTGTCAGGATCGTGGTAAGTGGCGTTCCGTTGTCTCTGCCTATCCCTGTGGGAAAAAGGCGTGACAATTGTATTGTATTGTATCCCAATTCAAAGGTTGCGTGAGTACAATGTACATCAACTGTAGACCTCGTTAATATAAATTGTAACGGTAAAAAAGTAAGACCCAGTAATGTATAATATTTGTCCAGCAGTGGGAATGACCCTCGATGGAAAGATACCCATAATTTTAACGAGTTTATGTAAGAACTGTTAATAGTACAGGGAGTTCGTGCGGTTGGCGAAGAACGTGGAATCTGCGTGTACATCCAGCTATTTTTTTGTTTCAGTTTTGTCATATTTTAATAATAATCAACGTTACCTTTCCCAGTATTACCAGCCAGAAAAGTATAAGAACTTTTATTATTCACACTCAAAATATTAAAAATTTCGTCAACCGAGAAAACTTTATAGAACTTCCTCTGTCCAAAATTCAAAGCAATTGGTTGATTATTCTTAACTTCATCTTCCAAATTTAAAATTGCCCAATCGCTATCGATACTTAATGAACATTTTCGTTGACAATTATTCGCACAATTTCTTTTAGTTATTTCTTCGATGTCAGTTATTTCATCAGCGTCAATTGCGAATGATTTCATTGTATCCAAAATGGGTCGGTAACCCGTGCATCTACATGTATTGCTACCAAAACTTCTCTCCAATTCGGCCTTTGTTAATTTTTTATCCAATAAACTGAAAATATAATAAAGACAATTTAGAACATGAAACAAAAACCACTATTTTAATGTCTAAAACGAATATTGGTTTCTTAATATCGATATTCTACTTTGCTTGCATGAAAATGTTGAGATTAGGACAACCTTGAAACACTGGACCGAACGCAAAGGTCCAGGGTAAATTAGAAACCTCAACTCCAAGGTCTAAAATTATTTGCATAAATTCTTTCAAATTATAATTATTCCGAAAAACAACTGACCGATATTGTTCTTTTTTTTAATTTTAAATAGCAACATGCCTACGTTATGCGCTGTTAGATACAACAGCCTGAAGGAAATCTTCATTTTTATAATGTAATAACATTACCTATACATTTGCATAACCCAACCAGGTGAACAGTAACCACATTGTGTAGCATTAAATTTGCACATACGTTTCTGTATGGGATTGTAGCCATCACGACGATTTCCTAAGCCTTCTACAGTGGTTATATCCCAGCCGTGACATGAGAAGATTAGTACTAAGCACTGAAATAATAAATTTCATAATCGTACGTCAGTGAAAAACAGAAGAAGTTTGCTTGCATTATTTGTACTACTTGGTTAAATAAAATGGGTCTGCATACAAAATTGTTATAGTTTAATTATTTCTCTACTGCATATATTTTTCTTATTGTAGCTCGGCATATGACAACCCTCCTCCAGATGTTAAGCTAAAGTGCGGTCCTTTAGCAGAAACAACTGCTACCACAGAGAAATTTCTGCAGACTATAGTCCCCTCCGCTATGTCAGCTTGAGAAGACGAAAGCTCTCCATCCAGGTTGAAGTGCACACACCTGGCTACTTTCAAAGTGATCCTGAAACGCCGAAAGCCACTTCATGGATTACACTTGGAAGTTGTGGTACTACTCGAAGTTGGCAAATTGGGATAATAACCATCATCAGTTTACCTACCACACTACATGCTCCGTGCTACTACCACACTTCTAAAAAATATATTCCTATTTCCTTGGACACAAATAAGTTTAAAACAAAACTGTAATACTTAGAATGTATTTATTTGACAGTCATTTTTAAACTATCATTACATTATAAACGATGCAGAAGTATTCTACAGCGGTACAATATTAAACGCGTTGTCATCCCAGTTAACTCTTAAGTTATATTTAACTATAGTTATTATAGACAAAGGTAAGTATAGAAAATTATGTTGTTATGTACTTAGCCTTGAAATATGTCATAGGATTGAATAATATATGTATTATAATAGCTAAAAAACTTTATTTTTTATTTTTTTTTAAATGTCTTTACTAAGCTACTATTTGTGTCATAGACACTGACAAATGGCCTACACATTGAGTTAAGTGTAGTGCATAGGTACGACGAAGGAGCTTTTCAATAACAAGACGAAGGATCAGACGATACTGGTTTATTATTTTTTTTTTATCTGAAAGAGAACCGCTGCTAACCCTAAAAGGGTTTTATCAGCACGGATGAGAGGTGGAAACAGACGTGAAGCGTCTGCTCCGAAAACAAAAAAACGCGAGAAATGGGGTAAAAGAGGCCTGCGTCCTCCTAAGAGGAGGGCGCAGTAGAGTGAGAGAGACTGGTTTATTTCTTATCTACTACGGCTTATATAAGGACAAAATCAATAACTTATAAAACTATCTTTTGGGGTTGCATGGTTATCATGAAACCGAATTCTACAATATCGCTAACGATAAAGATTAGAGTTAAAATTAGTTTGTTATTATGAATAACTTACAGAATAACTAGAATCCCTTATTTCTAAGGTTATAACGGTTATCGTGTAATAAACTACTGTACTTTATTGATTTTCTTTTTTTTTAAATTTAATCGTATTTAAAAAGTTACTTACAGAATTAACGGAGAATGTCCTCAGTTCTTTAGTAACAGGATGCATGGCTGTTACACTAACAATGCATATACCGCAGCCCCCTTCATGACACATAGCCTTTGTACCTGGCAATTGCATTTCATAGCGAAGATATGCGTTTAAGCTGGTCGTTCGGGGTGTATTTTCATTTACTATAAATTAAATTGTTTTATCAAATAAATTTGACAAGGTTTTAATCGGCATATGACAACACCTAATGTAAAACTAGAGTGCGGTCAGTTCAAACTGCTACTACACAGAAATCTCTACAGGCAGCAGTCGCCTCCGCTATGAAACCTGAGGAAACGAGTATGCTTCATCTAGATTGACTGTGAACACTCCTCTCGCTATACCTGGTTATTTCAAACTGCTCCCGAAACGCGTCAATGTTACTTCACGTGCGTTACATTCGAAAGTGAGTGTGCACTGTCAATCTAGGCATAGTGGAGGCGATTGCTGCCCGCACAATTTTTTCTGTAGTAGCAGTTTCCATTCGTGGATCGCACTCTAACTTGATGTAAAGGCGAGTGTTGTCACATGCCGAGCTATAATAAAAAAAAAATATTACAATATTTACCTAAACATTTTTTTCCGTTCACAGTAAATTCAACAGAAAACGCTGTCGCGTGTTCGCACATTATTTACAACTGAATTTTTAAAAAGACCTTTACGTTTAGAAAACCATTTGTTTCCTTTTAACATTTTAGTTTAATATAAGGTCTTATACATAATAAATAACATGTTATGCATGATAATTTCTTTCAGGGAAAGATGAATAACTTTTTTTTAACAAGACCTAGCTAAATAGTGTTTTTATTCTAATCACTGAGCGAACGAATTCCATATAACTTATAGAACATAGTTACATTGGTACCAGTCACAATTTGCGAGATTCAAATAGGAGTATCGATGTTCGATATTATCGAGTTCATGCCTTTCACCACTAAGCCACGACCGCTTCATCCTAATTCCTAACCATTTATTATTAATTTGCATTATTATATATAATTTTACTTTATACGCGTAATTAATAACCAAAAACAGTTACGAGTGGTAGGCAGACTGATGATGGTTATTTGTCCAGTCTGCCGTCCTGGGGTAGTACCACCACTTTCGAATGTAACACCCGTGAAGTGACTTTGTCGCGTTTCGGGAATAGTTTGAAAGTAGCCAGGTATAACGAGAGGAGTGTGCACTGTCAATCTAAGACGGTGCATGCTCGTCTCCTCAAGCCGGCATAGTGGAGGTGACTGCTGCCTGTAGAGATTTCTCTGTAGTAGCACTTGTTTCCATTCATGGACCGCACTCTAGCTTTACATCAGGCGGAGTGTTGTCACATGCCGAGCTACAATAAAAAAAAAAACTTATTTACTTACCTCTTTAATAAGTGTATGTAAACACCCTAAAAATAAGCCAAGATTTCCACTTTATGAAACAAATTGCTCGTGTGCATAATAACGATAAATCACGCCAAGTTCATATTAATCTTGTATAATCATTTAAGTACATAAGATTAGGTAAGTTAAAGAATACTTTTAAAATTAAATGCGTCTTATACGCTACGTGGATTTGTTTTGCGGTCCATTTTTTTTTTTTATTTTAGCACGTCATATGACCGCACTCCGCCTGGTGTTAAGTGAACGTTGTGATGTTTTTATTAAGTGAAAGTTAAATGAACGGAAGCAACTGCTATCTAGCAGTCGCCTCCGCTATGTCGCCTTAAGGAGACTTTAAAATATTATAAAAGATATAAGAATTTCAGACATTCGTATTTCAGGATAAATTTTGTACATTTACAATAAATTAGCGATGGATCAGTGTAATCAAATCCCTGCTACGCGTGAAGCAATTTCGGAGATTCAGGTGGTCCTTCCAGAAAAAGCAGCATGATCAGCTTTTTAGGGCTTGTAAACAGCTTCTTTCAACGCTATTTTGCGATTATTTTCCAAATAAATAAATAAAATTATCTATGTAATTAGACCCCTTTTGTGTAACATTTGACAAATATCTCCATCGTCTCCTACTTTTTGAACAAACTTGTCCTATTTCAAAAAATCAACCCCTAGGTTTTCAATTTATACGTCTACTTACACGATTCTATTACTACATCTGATATCAAAAAGGGTCCATCAACAAGAAGAAGACTTCAAGAAGCCTCGACATCATAATCCACCCCTGAGTCTTTTATTTATTTACTTTATAAGCCAACAGCTTAACAAAACTATAACTACATTAAATTAACATCCAGTAGTGAGGCCAATAATAGGCTTAACAGTATAAGTATAACAACAAGCATGTAACAGAAAGGCTATAAATAAAACAATAATATTCTTTTAATTTTTGTTTATATTAAATAAATGTCTACGTAGATTAATAATAATATACAAATTCTACACTTAAAAACAATACTCAAACAAATAACATTTCACAAAATCTCTCAAACCAAGTCTATATAATGCGACAATAATAAAAACTGCTCGATCTATTTTCTCAAATAAAATTAAATAATTAAAACGAGACCAAAATGGATTAATGTTATCTATTGAAAAAAGTAATTAAATACAAGCTTATTTTAATTGATGAAGTTATTTTTTATTTATTGTAGCTCGGCATATGACAATGCTCCGTCTGGTGTAAAGTTAGCGTGCGGTCCATGAGATTCGAACACGGGTCTCATCGATCGTGAGTTCACATGTCTTACCGCTAGACCACGGCCGCTCAGTTAAAGATAGACTTGTATTTAGTAATTTTAGTATCAATTTGTAATTAATAATTGAAATAAAAATTGTAAATTACGTCGAGAAGTTAAATTTTTTTTTTTAAATAAAAACATAAGTAACAAATAAGCTTGTATTTTATTACCTGTAATGAATATAGACTCTCCGTCAGGTTAAAATAAAAACATCGAATAAATTAAATTATTTTACACAAAAAATCTCTTAATTGGGTAACAAAAATAATCATTAAAAAATAATATTTACAAGGATTAAGAATTAAAATATACATTTTAAATTAATAATTAGTTAAAACAAACTGGTGAGGTTAGGGGTGGAGTACATAATTATTATCCGATGTTCGTCGAGTATAAAACACCTTAACCCTAGAAAGACAACCTGTGTATTTAATACCACTTTTACTCGAGTCAATTTTTCAATTGAATCATTTTTTCTACATAAATTATCTTTCTAGTATTAAATAAAACTAGCATTAATATACTTTCCTAGTATTAATAAAAAAAGCTATGTAAATTCCTCAAAAAACCTCTTCATACAAACGAGGTTCATAGTTAATAACACTTCCTAAACGCTGGCACATTCAATTCCCATATAACATACGCCAATTGTCTATATCTATGAAAAACTACTATAATATATAAAACATCTACAATTATACTAAGACCATCTATCCACAGAGGCGTATCGTCATCAATTCGTACGCTTGTTTAGATTGCTACACACATGTTTTTTTTTATTTGTCCGCTGACATAAGGAAATAATGAAAATGCTTCCGTGGATAGTGGACATGAGTCACAATCCACCGAGGAAAGTGGTGGTACTAACCCAGGATGACAAATTGGTTTATACCAAAACCAATCTGCCTACCACTCCTGATTAATACCTATATTGTAGGCAAAAAGACCGAGTAAGTATCGGCCAGAATTTTGCGATATTTGAACTCGCTCGATCGTAGGCGTGAATCTTGAACCGCTAGGCAACGGCCGTTTCTATCAATTGTACACCTTAGTGGAGTCGACTTAAGGTAAAACGTTGGGTATTCGTTAGGTGTTAGGTTATTTAAAAAAAAATCGCTCGACCGTAAAGATAAATTCGTCCCATAACTTCAACATTAAAGAGACATTTGGGTAACTTCCAAGCAATATTCGACATGGGGCTTCTTCAGTTGACCGAAAGGTGTATGTAGTCATAGGGTTAAGTGTTAATATATACTTAAATATGTATTAATAGAAAAGATAATATAAAAATGAATTTTCTAAATTGGTAGTCAATTTTTAGGCATTTTTTTAATCAAATTAATCTGTATAAATACAGTCTTCAATAATCATAATCATTTCGCATTCAGTCACTCTGTATAAAGCTAAACTATCGTACTAATGGTACTTTTGCTCGATCATCGCACTTAAACCTTAGTTCATAAAGTTCTAAATCGGGTGCGAATTATTAACTCGAGTATATTTTGTGATATAAAAAAATTAGGCACCATCTTAACCACGCAAATATGAATAATAAAAATGGCAGCAAAAAACACAACATTCGTTGTTAAACTAAATTACTAGGTATAATTATGGCTGGCGTCCACTAGGCACGTCGAATCGAATCACGAAATTCGCTTGTCTATTTACCGTTGAGTCGCGTCTATTAGAAAGGAGCCGAGTGAATCGATTCTATTTCTGACTATTGATATATGCAACTAGATGTGCAATAATACTCCCAATGTGACGCGAGAGATAAGATGACCGCAGTCACTTTTAGGTTCTCTATCAGTTAGTATTTGACTTGACGGCAACTCGTTTGAAGTGGCCTACGCTTTTTTCATGTCAGATGTATGAAGTTTGCTCCTCTAGTATATATCTCTATGGTTCTGACTTACTAAATAACAATATGGTGTGATTCGTCGCGAAATGAGGTTCGATTCGGTCCGCCTCGATTCGTCTTTAATAGACGCCAGCCAGACGTCTTACAAACTTCAAGCCAATTATTTTAAATCCAGCTTTTTCTGTATTCTTACTAAAATTCGACATGACAACATTCCGCCTGTTGCTAAGCTAGTTATATTTCTATACGCACCTCCACTTTGCCGGCTTTCACTACTTCGAAAGTGGTGGTACTATACTAAATACGCAATTCCGAATTATTATTTAACTTGTCGCTCCCTAGAATCTTCTCTGCAAACGCCTTTTGGCGGCGAATCCCTCCCTTTGCCATTTTTAGACGTCTTCCTCGACCTCTTAAACTTCGCGACGTCATCACCGAACACGTCACCAGTTCTCAACGCCGAGATGAGGTCATCGAACTCCCCTTTCTGCCCGTTACCGAGAGATTCCTTTTGATCGCCGTTGTGTCCGTTGCAGTCTTTGTTCTTGCCCAGGCCGAGGGATTTACCGACTGAACTTAGTAAACTTGATGCCTGTTTTCTCTCCATTGTTCGTTTCTTGAGCTGGAACCAAAAACAAAAACTAAACTCACGCGAAAAGGATTTTTCAAGGGTTTGGCGGCCATCTTGAGACATTAGGTTATCTGTCTTGAACTACTTTCCTAAACTTGTGTTCCTTCGAGTGTTAATGTGTAATAATGTTGGATTATTAACCATTAAGTGTTCGTGAACGTGCGTGAGTGTGGGCAAACAATTCAAAAGAAGAGAACCTGTGTTTCCATTTTCCCTCCAAAACTCCGTAGGAAGTTTCAATAAAGATTCTACCTCTACCGCTTTACTGAAGCTATTTTTGGCTTGACTGAGACTTGACGTGACTGTTTAGTGTGATGAATTAATGACTCGTGATACACAATATTAAACTTGATACAAAAATATTTAGGTACTTTGACACTGGCAAATTGTTATAATGCCATATAAAACTAACTAACCTAACACATCTTTAGTTCACAAACAAATAAACACTATCTTAAGTATATTATAACCTAAACGTCTAAACTTAGGGAACAGTCGCCTCCACTATGCACTCCTTTCGCTATACCTGGCTGCTTCCAAACTGATTCCGAAACGCGACAAGGTCACTTCACGGGTGTTACATTCGAAAGTGGTGGTACTACCCCAGAACGGCAGACTAGGCTAATAACCATCATCAGTCTGGCTACCACCCTACAAATTATCTCCGCTATGCCGGCTTAATGAGCGCTTTAATTATCATGGATTGTAGCTTGCAGGAAACTTCACGGAGAATACGTTAGGTAAATTACCCACCTCTTGCTCATGTTTAGCACGTCGATCCTCTTCATCACGACGCCTCCTAATCGCGTCACATTCAGCTCTGACTTCAGCCAGTTGCGTCAGGAAGGAGTCGAGTGCACCGAACAGCTGTTCAGGTGACGCGCTCGCTTCTTCGCCGAAGGAGTGCGCGCACGACTCGAGGCGGCTCTTCATGTCCTGGAATATATATTTAGACTCGATTACAAGTCGGTATAGTGGGACCGACGCATTTGGAAATGGAAAACAATTAATAGAAGATGAAATGCAATCTAAAAATAAGAATAGCCATACACAACAAATGTGTTCTACATAGTAGTTCTACTAGTAATATGGGAAGTTATTGCAGTCAAAGCGAAGGCGTGAGTTCGAATCCCATCTTAGCTCAGGCTGTGGTGCGAATCTTGATTTTTTTCTATTAAATTTTCATCATAATTTATAATAATAATGTAACGAGAGGAGTGTGCGCTGTCAATCTGGATGGTACAAGCTCGTCTCCTCAAGCCGGCATAGCGGAGGCGACAGCTGTCCGTAGAAATTTCTCTGTAGTAGTCTTTTTTTTTTCTTTTTTTTTTTGGCACGACATGTGACCTCGACTGGTCTGATGGTAAACGCAGTGGAGGTCTATGAGCATTGACGACTAGAGAACCGCTCGCACGGGGCTCCAGTCGCCACCACTATGCCGGCCTGAGAAGGTGCTTTTTCACGCTCCGCTTGAAGGATCCAAGGTGAAAGGATTGGGAGAATACATGGGAGGGTAAAGCATTCCACGACACAAAAAGTCTGTAGCAGTTGTTCCCGTTCACGGACCGCACTCTAGCTCAACATCCGTCGGAGCGTTGTCATATACATAAAAAGATACTGGATTCATTAGTTAAAAACACAGCAAACCTGGAATAAATCTTCGAGTTGCGTGAAGGAGCACACGGCATGAGCGTGGAAGTCTCTCATGACAGGCACAAAACTGTCATAAGCGGAGGCGGGGGTGGCGAGAGCGGCATGGTACTCCAACTCGCGGGAAACCTCCCTGAGCCCGTTGCGAAGTGCAGTCACATCCTTCTCTAGCTGTTCGACGCATATTTTTGCAGCAGCGCGCACGTGGGGCAAATCCTCTTCCAGGAGAAGAATGTCTTTGAACTGAAAAAGTATATTACAACCATATACAACTTATTACGGTCACGGCCTAGTAGTTTGAAAGGGTCACCATCGAAGAGACCCCGTGTTCAAATCTCACCGATGTTACTTTGTTATAATAATATGTACTGTGGTCACTCAGTGTCTATTATTATTGTAGCTCGGCATGTGACAACACTCCGCCTAGAATGCGGTCCATGAATGGAAACAACTGCTACTACAGAGAAATCTGTGCGGGCACCAGTCGCCTCCACTATACCGGCTTGAGGAGACGAGCATGCACCATCCAGATTGACAGTGCACACTCCTCTCGGTATACCTAGCTACTTTGATGCGACTGATGATGGTTACTAGCCCAATTTACTATCCTGGTGTAGTACCACCACTTTCAAATGTGACACTCGTTAAATGGCTTGGAACCCCCGAGAAGGAGAGCTTGGAAGATGTCAATAGACGATGCATTCGTCTCCTCAAGGTGACATAGCGGAGGGGACTGCTGTTTGCAGACATATCTCTATAGTAGCAGTTGTTCATGCGAGTGGAGTGTGGTCACGTGTCGAGCTACTATACGATAATACAGACGTGAAGTTGCAATATTTACCTGCGATTCGAGAGTTTCGACTAAGAAATGAAGTAACGTGGTGCTTCGTGTGACACTCGACTTGGTGTCAGCCAGTTTGTTCAGCGAAGATAGACGGAATCCAGAGGCGTTACCGCGAGCGCCTCTATAAGATAAAAAAAATCAATTAAAAAGTGCAATTTATTAAAAAACAATTATTTTAAAGGACAATGCCCATTTTTGGACCCACTTGACAGCGCCGGATTTAGACTTCGACGAGCCATAGACAGAGCACGTTGTGGAGGCCCTCAAATCGTTTGTGGTTAACTGTTGAAAGTTTCTATTAAGGTCGAGGTAAAGAAGAGAGCAACTAAATAAGTTGGCTAACACAAAATTTAAAACAAAACCCACTATTTATTGCTTGTCAACGTATATTGCACGATTCTCTGCCAATAGGTTCGTTATCTGCTTATTTCGGTGGATAAATTCCGCCCGAATGTACGTCGAGGGCGACAAACGGGCCCCAGAAAAGGGAAATACCGTCTCGTTATCTCAAAAGATTGCAATTTTATTCAAAACCGATATTCTAGGAGAAATATATTTTTCTCTTAAAATGTTGCAAAACGTCAAAGGTATCTAATATGTTCATTTGATATTTGTAAAATTTGATATTTGTTTCTACTGAGCCTTTATTAATTTAATTTAATTTAATTTGTAGTGTGGAAGCGGCCCATAGGCAACTGCCTATGTTGCCTATGCTTAAATCCGGCACTGCCACTTGATATCTAATATTTTTCCAAATAATATATTTTTTATATTTATTTAATTATGAATCGTTGACCAATCAATAGACAATAAAAAACAGATACCGTCAATTATTGAAGCATTTCATATTAATATAATAAATATTGCATCAGAAAAAGTCTAATTTTAAATGGTTAGTTTTTAAAAAAAAATGTGGGCCCATTTCGCTTAGACGAATGGCCATTGTCCTTTTAATAAAAATGTTATGTCCAAGTATTTTCAAAGTACTATACCTATTCATATAATTCCCAATAGCGAGCACCAGTTCCAACAAGGTTCTGAGACGACGCGATCGTGTCATCTCTCTCGCAGCCCTCAACACAGTGTTAGCGCGCGTTGTCGCTTCAGAACATGCGACAGCAAACTTCTTTTTAAATAGCAGAGATCGTACGCGTTGTGAATAATGAGGAATTCTAAAACAACAAAAAAAAACTTTTTTTGATTGCCAGTGTTAATCATTCAGATGGCCTCCGTGACGAAAAGGTTGTGACACTCGTAACGTCAATTACGCGGAGATAACGGGTTCGATTCTCGGTCGAAACAAAAATAAAAGTAAACAATTACATACTAGATCCGTTCGGTTGTTTGAACGAGAATGGAGGGACAAACAAACAAACTTTTATATATACAAGATGTATCAGGCAACGTGTAAAAAAATTAAGGTAAATAGTAAGTGAGGGATGAACACCCCTCAAAAAATAAATTTACTGAATAAAAGTTCTCGTGTATGGTATCTATAAATCGGTCTATAAATGGACCGGCCGACGTGGACCGCCGTTGCAGGTGGGCCGGCACTCGGCTTGTCGGCGCGAGATCAAAGGCGAGGCGGCAAAGGTTGTCGGCGTCGATCAAAGGCAAGGTCATTTGTTTGATGCACCGCCCGACGACACAATGATTACGCGTTCGTGTAGTAAATTATGTATGTTTCTACAAGGAAAAGGTGGACATTTGGATAAAAAAAAAGTATTTATTTTTTAAATTAATTTCTGTTCAGAATCACTTACTGAGTCATCTCTTGAAATTTTTTACACGTTGCCCGATACACCCTGTATAATTAGTGTAGAATATAGATTATTACCAGACAACACAACTAACGCTTACTTTGAAATTTCGTATAGAAACCGATCAGCTCTCGCCATGTTATCGAGTTCGTCTTGGTGCTCCTCCAGCAATGCCGCTTCTTCGGCGCTCGGTGTAAATTTCAGGAGTTGTTCCACCATATCTATTGGCAATTGTTCACCGCTGTCCATACGAAGGATCGCCCTGAAAATATATAATTGAACGTTTATTTAATCCTTATGAAAAAGCTGGGCTGCCTGGTCCCCGTGACAGTCGTGGCTTGTATGAAGAGAATTGTGGACGTGAGGGAAGCGAAAGAGTTGTGTCAGGATCGTTTGACGGATTTTATTCGACTATAACTCAGGGCGGGTTTGCATGTCACAAATTTTTAGCAAAAAATGATTGTTCTGAAACACCCGTGAAGCGACTTTGTCGCGTTTCGGCAGCAGTTTGTGAGTAGCCAGATATAGCGAGAGGAGTGTGCACTGTCAATCTAGATGGTGCATACTCGTCTTCCCAGGCCGGCATAGCGGAGGCGACTGCTGCCCGTAGAGATTTCTCTGTAGTAGCAGTTGTTTCCGTTAATGGACCGCACTCTAGCTAAAAAAAATCTATCCTATTCTAACATATTTTATTAAAAATAAAACCATTATTCAACAAAGGAGAATGGCTAACCCTGCGTAAGAAACATGGGCCCAGAATTTTTCTTTTCGAGTTTATGATTGATTTTTAGTAATTTCATAAGAAAATAAACCAACATATTACATATAGCTAAAGACGTGCCTGTATGGGCTTAGTTCCCTTTGCTTTCCCATTATCACCAACCAATTATTATTATTACCTGCATATTTCTTCATCTGTCATCTTAAGCTTCGACAATAGTATAGTGCAATTTTGTGCACGACGTCCGTCAATCACTGACAATATTTTCGTACGCGGTTTACTGCCGAGTTGTCGCAAATCCTCGACTGAGCCTTCGTTCTGAAAATATGTATATAACGTGACATATTTGGTACTACTACTACTTAGCTCACGCCTTGTTCCCACTGGGGTAGGCAGAAACTATGGAGCGCCAGCGACTCCTCTCTCTACATGCCACTTTCGCTTCGACCACATCCATTACTCCCCTCATGCATGCACGTCGGTTGAGGATGCTCCTCGTCTGACCCTTTCTCAGCAGTTGACCGATCTGACTGAGAAAGGTCTTGCTAGGGCGCCACCTTCCGACACTGCCATCATGACATATTTGGTGATACCATAAAAAACAATTTTCGGGGATGCTGATTTAAAATTTCGCCAACTTATCTTGGTCAGACTCAAAAGCATTTTCGCATGGCGTATTCAATTTGACATTTCAAACGGTGACGTCAGTAATATGAAACGTCAAATTGAATACATACATATGACAACACTCCGCCCGATGTAAAGCTAGAGTGCGGTCCATGAACGGAAACAACTGCTACTACAGAGAAATCTGCGGGCAGCAGTCGTCTCCGCTACGTCGGCCTGAGGAGACGAGCATGCACCATCTAGATTGACAGTGCACACTCCTCTCGCTATACCCGGCTACTTTCAAACCGCTCCCGAAACGCGACAAGGGAATTGACTAGACTGTATAGAGCAGTCGCGGTTTAAGGTCCAACTATTACTTTTTACCGTGACGTAACCGTTAAACGTTCACATTTACTCCACACACATTTCAATATCGTGTAAATTCATATTGCTATCGTCAAAATGGTGGCTGATCCCGAAAAAAATAATAGAAAAACATATTTGGCTTCTTTTCATACATTTGACGTTAGTGACATTGGTTTGACGATTACTTCAACTTCAACCAGCCAAGATTCGCTGGTTACGGTTAGCGTCAAAGTTAACGTCAAAAATGACAGGCGCGACGATGGTGCAACGCGTGTGGAGTTAATGTAAACGTTTAACGGTTACGTCGTCGCCGTAAAAGTAATAGTTAAAGTAACTTTAACGGGCCTTTTGGTGCAAATGGAACTAAGATCTCTGGAAGAAATCTCGCGCATTCTGATCGAGATCCACTAAGCCAGAATTCCAAGTCAATACGGCTACCGTTTGATACCCAATACAGGCACGAAAAGCAAAAAAAAAAAATCACCTGAACTCCATTCTTCTGATAAGCGCAGAACATCTTATCAATAGTGACCAAGTCCATATTATTGTACAACTTTGTATCGTCCAATTCTTGCCATATGGTGCCGTGCAATTTGGCATCAGGTAATTTGCTCCAGTTGAAACTCTTCAATGGATTACCGGGTGTCGGTACATTCTTCTTGGGCTTGGGTGTGTTAGGAGCTGGCGGCGCGTGAGGGGGAAGCGGGGCCGGCGGGGGGAGCGCTGAGGGTGGCGGGGGAGGTGGTAAGGGTGCTGGCGGGGGCGGAGGTATCGAACATGTCTCTATTACCGCACTCTTCAGGTTGCTGACCTGGAATTGTAATTAAGTTTTTTTTATTAAGTAACTTGGTATGTGACCTCACTTCACCCAATTTTAAGCTAAAAAAATAAGAGTGGTAGGCAGACTGATGATGGTTATTTGTCCAGTCTGTCGTCCTGGGCCAGTTCCACCACTTTCGAACGTAACGCCCGTGAAGTGACTTTGTCGCGTTTCGGGAATAGTTTGAAAGTAGCCAGGTATAACTAGAGGAGTGTGCACTGTCAATCTAGATGGTACATGCTCGTCTCCTCAAGCCGGCATAGTGGAGGCGACTGCTGACCGCACAAGTTTCGATAGCAATCATCAGTCTGCCTACAACTCTTTAATAGTGCCTGTAGGCATTAAGCGGCTAAAGTACATATAACATTGGTACTGGTCAGAAATAGCGAGGTTCGAACACGGATCTCATTGGTCGTGAATTCACGCGTCTTACCCCTAGACCACGGCCGCTCTTTTAACTGTGCTCATAACTCTGATCCCAAACCACTTCAAGAGTGTTGCACTTAAAGTGGTGGTACTTCCCCAGGGCAGCATATTGGACTAGTAACCATCATGCTTTGGTCGAATCCTATGATTTAAACTTACTAATAGACATGTAAAAATAACTCCTACATACTTTAGCATCGTCAGGAATGCTTCCCTCGCTGACTAGTTTCTCATATCTGGCACGTTCGACTCGCTCTTGGTTCAGCTACAAAAAAAAACAGGAAAATTAATTTTTTATAACACTTATATATAATATAAAGATAACGAGGTAAAAAACAACAGAATGGTAGTCAGACTGATGCTGGTTATTAGCCTAGTCTGCAGTCCTGGGGCAGTACCACCACTTTCGAATGTAACACCCGTGAAGTGACCTTGTCGCGTTTCGGGAGCAGTTTGAAAATAGACCGATATAATGAGAGGAGTGTGCATTGCCAATCTGGATGGTACATGCTGCTCTCTTCAAGCCGGCATAGTGGTGGCGACTGCTGCCTATAGAGATTTCTCTGTAGTTGCTGTTGTTTTCGTTTTCCAAGCTTTTTTTATTGTAACTCGGCATATGACAACACTCCGCCTGATGTAAGGCTACATTGCGATCCATGAATGGATACAACTGCTACTACAGAGAAACTTGTGCGGTCAGCAGTCGCCTCCACTGTACCGGCCTGAAGAGACGAACATGTACCATCCAGATTGACGGTGCATACTCCTTTCGCTACACCTGACTACTTTCAAACTATTCCCGAAACGCGACAATGTCACTTCACGGGTATTACATTCGAAAGTTGTGGTACTACCCCAGCTACAATAAAAAATATGTTTTAATCGCCACACTAGGTGTACTGGCCACATCAGGCCAGCACAGTGGAGGCGACCGACAACCGCAAACACTTCTCTACAGTCCGAAACCGACCTGCTGTTCCAATTGATGCGCCCTATAGGCTGACGCTCTCGCTCTCTCTGTACTCTCCATGTGTGCAGCCGTCTCCTTCTCCAATCTCTCTTTCATACGTGACATACTTCTCTCCAATTCTTCTTTCTCTTGCCCTTGTTGATCTAGAAGCTTCTCCTGCAAACATTTCACATCGCGTATTAGATACCATTTATAATAAATAACTATAGTCTTCTTTATAATTAGATAGACAACAATGACATTTGAAGGGATGCCGAGTTTTGGAAAAAAATAAATAGTGTTGTAATTTTGTGACCCAGCTTTTAATTGAAAATTCAATTAACTTTATATTTAATATATTTTTCTGTTCGTTGTTTGTGACTGGCTTAGCAAATACTCGTATGAATTCGTACACGCAATCGTGTGTGATTGAACATTTCGATGACGTACATTGGACAGAAATTGATAAAAAAAAGTGATATACGATTTTTTTTACACACACAAAATGGTTTCGCAAGTTATGCCAGTCGATAAAGCGTAGTGATATAATGAAATTATCTTAGTACTTTTTTTCTCTAAAGTAATTAATTACTGAGATAAATTAAACTCCTAAGTTGTTAAGAAAGTTTTTATTATTATTAACATATTTATTGTCGGAATAATTATAAAATAGGTAGATTTGCTATTACTAGTCGAAATGTCATTTTAAGATAATTCAATTAATCAATTAAAGTATTCGTGTAACAACACTATACTTCTAACGTGGCAACATTATGGAGGCGTGGTGTATGTTTCGAGTTGTCAATTTGTCTATCTAATTATAAATAAGACTATATATTAAAACATTTTACGCGGGTCTAGCGGTAAAACACGATCGATGAGACCCGTGTTCGAACCTCGCTAAATTCCGACCGGTACCAATGTTATATGTACTTTGGCCGCTCAGTGCGTGTGATTTTTTTTTATTGTAGCTCAGCATGTGACAACACTCCGTCCGATGCAAAACTAGGGTGCAGTCTATGAGTGGAAACAACTGCTACTATAGAGAAATCTCTACGGGCAGCAGTCGCCTCTACTATGTCTCTTATTAAACCTGGTTACTTTCAAACTGCTCCCGAAACTCGACAAGGTGTAACACACTTCACGGGTGTTACATTCGAAAGTGGTGGTCCTGCCCCAGGACGGCAGACTGGGCAAATAACCATCATCAGTCTGCCTACCACTCTTTACGTGTGAGGCGAGCATTAGCTTAGCCTGTAGCATTAAAAAAATCTTCCAATCCAATAGGTATTCAAAAAACTTTACCTTCTTAGCTAATTCGGTGGTGATCTCAGTGTTTTCTTTTTCAAGATTTTCAGCCTTGGTCCTAGCAGCTACCAACTCCTCCTCCTTAGCCAGCAGGTGTACTATCTCGCCCACATTTATATCGAGGGGTTCCACGTCAGGATTGTATATCTAAAAACAAACATAATTTTATATTTTTTTTTACACCGCCTGATGTTAGCTAGCTCTAGACTACTACCACAGACAAATGTCTGCAATTAAAATTCGCCTCCACTATGCCGGCTTTGGACAACGAATGTGCACCGTATAAATTGGCGCCTACAATCAAAGCTGATGAAACGACCTGATCGCGTTTCGAAATAGCACTGTTAATATGCAAGAAGGCATAGCTGAGGCTACTGTTGTCTGTACACTTCTCCATGTTAGTCTCTAGCTTAACACCAGACGGAGTGACGTCATAACTCCCGTACTTACCTTATTATAAGTATCACTATTATTTGTATTAATACTTCGACTCTCGTCCGTATCGTTATGACTACCAGAACTTCTGTCAACGGCAGGCTGTTGTAGCACGACTTGTTGGACAACGCGCGATATCAACAGCCAATGTTGGGCTTGGGGGCTGTATTCCACTGAAAAAAAAAAAATATTAAAAAATAATTATACAGGGTGAATTTTTCAAGTGGACTTTTATGGCCAATCCTAAACCGTAAGAGATAGCGAAAAATACTCAAAAGGAGTCACTTTTTCTGGCAAGGTAAATCATTTTTTTTATTTCAGAAATCTAATATTGCAGTTTTAGTTATCATAAAAAAACGTATCGAGACTCATTTCAACATTTTTCGCTATCTCTTATGCTTTAGGATTCAACCATAAAAGCCCACTTGAAAAATTCACCTCTATAATATATTAAATATTAATATTTATGTATATTTCTTGTTAGATTATAAAATTCTTTTATTCAATAATTTCAGATTTATTTTAATTTTTCATTCATTGATTTTTATTTTTGTTTCTGCACTGAAAACACTTCACAACTCACAAAGGTTAACTGGTAGAAAATGCCTCAAGGCATTAAGTTCGCCTTTTGCAATTTTTATATTTGATAAATTTGTGCAATAAACATTTTATTATTATCAATAATAATAATATTATTATTTTGAGATTGTTTTTAGAACGAGACCAAATCGCCTTTTTTCTTCTTAATAATAGAGATAATTTAATTAATAAGACATTTATTTAATAAAAAAAGTTAGCTGCTAAGGAGGTTGGATAGAATAAAGGGCAGTTGTTTTTTTTTTGAAGTTTTAGAACTTTGGGAGCGTTACCTCCTGAAAAAAACATCCTCGCTTAATTGAGAGGTATGTGGCAAAGTCGAGGATGTGGAACACATGAGGGATTGTGTCAGGAGCGAAGCCAATAGACAGTGGCTACATGATAAGTTTTGCATAAATAAATGGTATATGGGCACATATATCCCAAGCCGATTCAGAACCCGCTGTGGAGTTGTATTAATTTGCTTTTAAAGGATAGGTAGATTTATTTTCTTTCCTTTTTTTTATTTATGATTTATTTTTAGTTTTAATTTGTATTAATTTTTGACATCATAATTGTTTAGGCTTCAATGGGGCTGATATCGCCACGAGTGTGAGCGCAAGCCCCAAACTTAATTTTTTAAAAAATAAAGAACTTTGGGAGCCCTAAGAACTTAGTTGCCCTAGGCCCGAGCCTCTTGGGCCTATGCCCTGATGATGTTTTATAAAATTTTAAGTAACAGATGGATTATGATGAAAATAGAATAGATTGTGCACAGATTCCCTGACCACTAAGCCGTTCTAAAACTTTCACAGCAGTCACTTGTTTTCAGTATGGCGCTAAGTCAATACTTACACGGCAACAACAAGAGATGATGCAACATGGACAGCAAATGAGGGTAGGCAGTCGTGTGACTCAGTTTCCTTCGTAACAATTCAAACATCGAGGTGGCACTTTTGCTGTCAACGTGTTGCTTGTCAAACCGACGCGCCAATTCCCTCTCGTCCTCTGTACGTATCATGTCAAAGAAATCCATGTGACGGTCCAGGGTTTCGTTCTCGAATTTTCGCAATTTTTCCATCACTAAAAATAGATATGAGATAGATAATGTAACACTCCTCCTGATGTAAAGCTAGAGTGCGGTCCGTAAACAACTTACTACAGATAAATTTCTACGGGCCACTGTCCCCTCCGCTATGCCGGTTCGAAGAGACAAATTTGCAATAGTGCACACTCTTCTCGGCTACTTCCAAACTGCTCCCGAAACGCGACACGGTCACTTCACGGGTGTTACATTCGAAAGTGGTGGTACTACCCCAGAATGGCAGACTGGGCTAATAACCATCACCAGCACTGAGCGACCAAAGTACATGGGTCAGAATTTGGCGAGATTCGAACACGGGTCTCATCGATCGTGAGATTACGCGACTTACCGCTAGACCACGGCTGCTCTTAAAATAATAATATCGTTTTTTTTGTATGTTAAGACGGCATGTGACCTCGACTGGCCTGATGGTAAGCACAGTGGAGGTCTATTAGCACTGATGGCTTCATTCGCCACTACTATGCCGGCCTGAGAAGGTGCTTTTTCACACTCCGCTTGGAAGTGACTGGGAGTTTATTATCAAAGTATTAGATATGAAGTTGACCCAGTGGGGTTTCCCATCAAAATACCAACCTGGTTGAATACCGAGCATCAAAAGTTCATATCTCAAATGCAATCTAAACTCTAAGCTATCTTCACCGGGTCCATAATTCAATACAGCGTTCACAAACGACATTATCGCAGTTTTGAGACCGAGTTCGTCCCTATATAGACCCGTAGACCGATCTAGGTCATTCACGACGCTTTGGAAACGCGCACGCTCCCCGGCGTACTTCTGATAGTGAAGCATCGCTTCTAATACCTTAAAAATAACAAATTAAAATTAAAGCTTTTTTTACACTCTTCGCCTTCCAAAAACAACATGAAGACCCATTTTACACTACTGAAAATAATTCAAAAATAAAACTGAAAACTATAGACTAAGCTGTATAGGTAATGATTCCTTTGTTTTGTATAAAACAAGAATTGGGGAGGTGTATCTGGTGACAGCTATCTTTTTTACATATTTTTTAGATAATATAGATTAATTTAGTTGACACGTGTTTCTGGAAAACTTTTGTAATTGCTTTGTTCTTTTTTTATTAATTTTTAAAAATTGCGATCGTAATATAGTAAACCTTCGGAACTAAACCATTGCCAATGAACAAAAAAATCATTTGTCAAAAGTTCAAACAAACTTTTGATTTTTAAAAGTTCCTGTTAATTAAAACATCATGTTTATAGTGTAGTTTTGTTTTAAAAATTACAATAGTTGTTTGTATAAAACACTTTTTATTGTTAGGAAACACAAACAAAAGATATTTGACAAACTTGTGAGGCGACAACCATAGACAACAAAATAATCTACAAAACTGTTAGGTTGGTACTTTGTATTCTATCTTGTCAAACTGTACGAAAATCGAAGTGAAAGGTCGAAGACGGTCATTACAGTTTTTCAAATATCTCCTCGATTTTTAAGTATTTTCAGACGAGAATCAAAAAATTGTTCTAATTGAAGTAATATCTCGAAATGGTTTTCGATTCACCATGGGTTAGTTTTTTTGGACCTTGCTCATTAAGTGAAAAAAAAAACAACCAAAGGCCAAAACAAACCCTTAAAGGACTCGTTCATAATACTGCATAGTTAAAGATATCGATTTAACGAATGGGTTTACAGGCCTGCATGGAGACCGGCAAAGCAATTTAAGATTGCAGGATACTCGTTATGTTCGGCAAACTCCTGCGCTGTATTCATCCTGCTTGATGAACTGCAAGTTACCTTCTTATGTCCTCCTGGTACAAGGCACACAGCGCCCAATATCTCCAACGCAGCAACCTTTGTCTTCACATTCTCGGTGTCGAGTGATTGCGCTATCAAATCGATACTGGTCGGATGGGCCAGCACGTGCGCACGACCGGTCTGAGAAATTTTATTTATTTCTTTATTACATGTCAATTTTCACGAACCTTATACATACATAGTATTTTAGTATATTAAGGAAAAAGTGTTTGGCGCGCTTTTGCCCGGGAAGGTTGAGGTGTTTTTTATCCCTTTCCTTAATTAGTTTAGTGGTTATTATTGTGTAAAATTTGTGTTATTTTGCGTAATTTTATGCTGCGCATGTGAGTAATTGTGGAAACATTAAAATTCACTCTATATGAGGCAGCGGTTTTTTTGTGGTTATCCCACGCCGTGTAAACGCCCATATTGTGATGTGACCGGGTGAATTGCCACGAAATACTCCAAGAAAGTGTCAAATTGTAAAACACCATTGCAATTTGATGCAAAAACATCAAGAATTTACTACTCGACATTGGCAGATTTGTCGTTGTTATGACATCTGAGGCTATTTAACAAAAGAAGAAGAAGAAGATATTAAGGAAAGTCAAAATAACATTAAATGATAATTAATTAGTCAGTTAGAAGCTACTTCCACGAATATGACTTGCTAGTGATCATCAAAACTATTACAAATTAAAGTTATATAAATTAAGTCTACTGTAGTGTACATTAATTTGAGACCAGGATCTCTTAGGCAATTCTCCCACGTGCTCCTCACAAAAATCAATGACCGACACCGATGTAATCTTGTTATACTACACACTTAGGTCGCTCAGCAAACTTGGCTAAATTCATTCTACGTGTGGTTTTATAAAAACTTACAGAATTATTCATAAGTGCTTTGATAGCCGCTATGAGGTTATGTCTCATATCCGCATAGTCACGTGGAGCTCGCTGCAACGCATCCAATAGTGCACCTAAATATATTTTAAAAAAACTTTAATCGAATGAGGTAAAAATATATCGGCATATGATTACACTCCGCCTGATGTAAAGCCAGAGAGCTGTCTATGAACGGAAACAACTGCTACTACAGAGAAACTGCAGGCAGCAGTCGCCTCCGCTATGTGCACCATCAAGTTTGACAGAGCACAAGCCACTCGTCAGATATATCTGGCAACTTCCAAACTAATCCCGAAACGCGACTACACGACTAACATCATGGGTGTTACACTGGAAAGTGGTGGTATTACCCCAGGACGACAGATTTTGAGATCCCCAGGAAATATAAATTATATGTTAATATGTCGAAAATATTACCTAGACCTCCAAGTTTTATAAATCTTATCACAAAGCTGTGTGCCCTGGTCCGTAACGCCGTCTTCAAACCTTCGACGAGACGGCATGTCTCCGGCGCCGGTGATTCGTCAGCAGCAAACGCCTGTAATATAACACAGAATATGTACAATATATTTCCTTTTTTTTATTGCAGCTCGAAATATGACAACACTCCGCCTGATGTAAAGCTAGAGTTCGGTCCATGAATGGACACAACTGCTACTACAGAGAAATCTCTACGGGCAGCAGTCGCCTCCGCTATGCCGGCCTGAGGAGACGAGCATGCACCATCTAGATTGGCAGTACACACTCCTCTCGCTATACCTGTCTACTTTCAAATTGCTCCCGAAACGCGACAAGGTCACTTTACAGGTGTTACATTCGAAAGTGGTGATACTATCCCAGGACGGCAGACTGGACAAATAACCATCTCATCAGTCCGCCTACAACTCTTTAATAGTGCCTATAGGCACTGAGCGACCAAAGTACATATAACAAAGTTACATTGGTACCGGTCAGAATTAGCGAGGTTCGAACACGGGTCTCATCGATCGTGAGTTCACGCGTCTTACCGCTACACCACGGCCGCTCTTAAAGTTCTATTTATCTATTATAGAATTGTCAAAAACAACAGACAAACAGACGCGACCGACTATTTTTATACTATGTAATGATTATACATACATCAGCTATCTCATTAAGCGACTTGATATATTCTTCAATTTCCGGTGCAGTCGCAAGCGGCGGTGTTTGGCCTGGCGGTGGACGTCTACTGCAATAGATCTGCCATTTTTTAGCTGCCGGAAGAGCCATCATGGCCGCTTTGTTCTTTGCTGTTAAATCCAATTCTTCCTGTAAATATTATTTTAATCTTTTAGTTATATGTTATTTATTACCAAGGATATTAAATGGACATCTGTTTGAATAAAATTTAGTATTTTTTTTAAATTAAAACTGTAAAACGTTAGGTAAAGACGTTAATCCAATATTGAGTTCCTAACAAACGACAAAAAAACACATAAACAGGCCCTGTACGCTTGATCTAAGTCTTTCACGCTAAAAGGGTAGACCGATACCCCTATCTGAATTGTATGATAATAAAAACTATATTTCGTAAAATATTTTTTCCTAATAATAATTCTAAATTATGTGAACACAAAACTCTAAGCATTTTGTGCCAAAGCGTGTAAGAAAGGTTCAATGAACTTTTGTATTAAGAAAATACAACATAATTCTAATAAACTCCATACAATAAATAAAATATAGAAACGCAAATTTAATTTGTTAAAACATAAATTAGTAATTCATTTGATGCATCGTGTATAGATTTTCTTTTACTTAAAATAGTATGTTGTACTATTAACTTAATGCCCAAACGACTATCGCCACTCGACACTAGTGAAGTGACATTTTATTTTATCGATTATCGAAATTTATCGATAAGTTAGTAACGCATATAAATCGCACATTGGCGCCGCCTCATTTCACAATATCATTAAATCATTAAAAAACATTATTGTCAAATGCCTCCTTGTGCCGTCAATGTCAAGGAAGAAAACATATAAGAAAAATTGCTATACACGCCGGCCGGTAGAGGTTTAAAAGTGTGCTCCACGGGACAGCAAAGGACAAGACAGGTAATCACCCATTCTAGAAATAATGCAGTCCACTTTGGCGCGTTCACACATAGAACACAAAAATACATCGTAGTTACACATATTACATGTATTATATAATTTTTTTGGATTAACTTCTTATTTTATATTTATTAATCAAAATATCAATATACAACAAAACACAAAGTATGAAAGCAGCGCAAGAGTACGGTGTAGTATTCTGGTTCAATTAAAATGCATTATATTTTATACATGCGTAGAATTTAATTTATTTAATTGAGGCAAACGTTATTGATGAAATCTACCAAGTGACACACATCACTATTCAATCCTCAACATGTAATTGACAAGGTGACGATAAATATTCAAACAGGCCCAGATAAGGGTGTCGCTAACGACCAAGCGAATGGACACCAAATTCCTAAACAGACTTTTAACACCGGATTTCCTTGATCTAAAAGAAAGCAAATTACTAATAAAACACCATGTATAGAGTAACATAGAAATTTTCAATCAAAGATAATTGTTATACACTCCTCTCGCTATACCTGGCTACTTTCAAACTGCTCCCCAAACGCGATAATGTCACTTCACGGGCGTTACATTCGACTGTAAGCACTGAGCGACCAAAGTACATATAACAAAGTTACATTGGTACCGGTCAGACTAAAGCCTGTACGCATTTCCCCGAGGTAGCAGTATATCCTTAGAATGACCTCGCTTTAACTTCACATCAAACATGCCGGTCTACTATAAGAAATAGAGAATTAACATGACGTCACGAGTTCTTTTTTCCCCTTACAATTATAATGATGTCGTTGAAGTAATCTAAAATCACTTCCGCGGACAAAGGGAAGGCGTGACTCCCAATAATAATAGTATTTTGTTGTAGAGCGCATGTTACAACGCTCGGGGCAATTTGCAATTACGAAATACACGAAAGAAAGTTCGTTTTAAGACTAGATAACATTATTGTTAAAGCACTTATATATTTTAGTAACACTCTTTGGTTATTCTTTACTTTTTCTCCCACGTTAAATTTAGAAAAAGCCGAAAATCTCTATCAATAAACGGGATTCCGCATGACATTTTGAACAGAAAAGGAGAACAGAAAGAGAAAATATTTACAGATTTCTCGAATACGGCTGAACCGATTTCAATAATTCAAATTGCACTCTGCTAAGTTGTATTCTAAATTGGTCCCATATATTTTTCTAATGTACACAGTGACAGTTTTTAATAAGTCGGAACAAAACATCGGATCATTAATTTGTACGAGTACATGATAAATACCTTTTTTTTTTGTTTTTTTTTTAATTGTAGCTCAGCATGTGACAACACTAGCTAGAGTGCGGTCCATGAATAGAAACAACTGCTACTACAGAGAGACCTGTCCGGGCAGCAGTCGCCTCCACTATGCCGGCTTGAGGAGACGAGCATGTACCATTCAGATTGACAGTGCACACTCCTCTCGTAATATCTGGCTACTTTCAAACTATTCCCGAAACGTGACAAGGTCACTTCACGGGTGTTATATTCGAAAGTGGTGGTACTACCCCAGGACGGCAGACTGGACAAATTACCATCATCAGTCTGCCTACCAAATTGTTTGTACCTTTAGCGTTTATTGAAGTCGGTTCATTTTTTTAAAGATTTTTTTTTCGAAATCCTTGGCAATAATTGAAATGAAATGAAATGAAATGAAAATCTTTATTGCATGAAACATGGTAAAAGGGTCTTAAATAACAATTTGTCCACATGTTCCGCCACATTTTGCGGCATGCAAAATTTTATACAAACAATATTATTTATACAAATAATATAATATACTATATTATTTATACAAATAATATAGTATGTATATTAACAATATTATATTTAAATTACTATGTCAATTAAGAAATTATTATTATTACCAGTATGTCAAATCTATGAAATCTATTTATTTACTGGATCTAATGTCAATACAATTTAATTTAGTCAATACTTATGATCTAAAAACTCTTGTACATTATAAAAGCATTTCTGTGACAACTAATTATAAAGTACTTTCTTAAAACATTCTTTCGGCAAAAGCTTTATATCAATCGGCAAATTATTATAAATTTTGATTGCCATATAATGACAGTTTGATCTATACAGTGCACTGGAACTCACTGACATAGCCAACTCTGTGGGCCAATTCGAACATGGGTCTCATCGATCGTGAGCACGCTCTCATTTTTATAGAATTGGAAGGTGTAACATAAACCCTTTGATACCACAGCTGTAGGCGAGTAAACATTAACATAATAATAGTAGGTGTGGCGTGGGTGCTGGTCGGTTATAGATTCGATTCCCATTCCAGATACTTTACGAGGTGTCACACTTTGAAAAATTGCTCTTATAATTTTAGGTTTTACTTTGAAATACTAGGGCGTGGGAACGTTATACGAATATAATAAAACATTTTGTAATAATATTACGCCCCGTTTCAATGTTATTTTGACAGGCAGTTAATGGACTGGAGTGTTTCTACAGGATTACGCGGTTGGTACCTACAGTAAATTGTAGGTAAGTTAAATTTAGACAACGACAGCGGATGAGAGGTGAATACGCATTATAATGAGAGCGGCCAGTAAGTTACATGTGCTTAGCTGCTTTTATTATTGAACCTGCTTATCTCAGTGTAAATGTCATCATCATCATCAATGTCACGCTTTTCCCACAGGGATAGCAAATGCCATAACGTAAAAAAACAGTGTCAAATCATGACTACAAAGAGTTTAACGGGCTTCTTTTAGAGATCTCTAATTATAGTTCTAGAATTATTTTCCTAAACTTGTGTTTTTTCGAATGTTACTCCTTAAACAATGTTGAACTAAGTTGTTCGTAAACGTGCGTGAGTGTGTACATTTAATATAACGATAAAAAAGAGAAAAACGTGTGTTTTCATTTCACCTTGAAAACTCCGTTCAGTGGCGTAGATAGGCGTGGGCGAAGCGGGCCCTCTCCGTGTAAGTAGCCAACTGATTATTACTAAAATTTCTCATTAAAAACTTAGCTTAATTATATCATACGTGCATTTGTAATATGCGTACATATTAATTTGATTAATTTTGAAATAATACGTACTGAAAAAAGAAGCCTTAAAAGCCTTGCTGGTGCGCCTTTGCCCACGCCTAGATTAGTCCACGCAACGCTACTGACTCCGTTTGTCCTTTTAGTAAATATCCGACCATTTTACTGAAGCTATTTTTCTTACGACTGGGCCTTGACCTGACTGTTATGTGAAACGAATACTGACAAATGAATGATGCACGTTGTACAATGTGAACTCGATGCAAATATTTGAAACTGACAAATTGCTATAAAAAGAAATGAATCAATAATATGTATAATAAATACATCTATCTTTGTCATACATTACGGTTAATTATACGCAAGAAAGGGATAGTCCAAAGTTGGTCCAGTACCAATAATTGCAGTGTAGATTATACGCTTAGATACAAATGTAAGTATATAAACTAGCAATTTTAGTTAGACGTGACTTTCTTGACTTTCAAGTTCATGCTAACTTCGTTACTATGAGCTTTTACCTTCAATTTCTAACATTAAAGCTTATCGAGGTTCGTTTTAATTTTATATAATTAAACATGTGTTATTATAATTTCAGTTATTATTCTAATGGAATAAGGGTTCGATTAGGCAGTATTAGACTTTTGGGGTTCTCGTTTCTTTAGGCTTTAGGCGTTTTAAATTGGTTAAAACATGTAGATATTGTTTCCGCGTTTACGTCCACGTTAATCCAATAAAAGGCTCACAACGTCCCTCAATAAACGGGCTATGTAACACTTACTTTAAAAAAAGTATCCTAGATATAATTAATCTCTTCCAGCGCATTAACTTCCCCTGTCCTTGCTAACTTCTATGCGAAACATCAAAATACATTCAGCTGTTTGAGCGTGATTGGGGTACAAACAAACATCTATAATGTAAGAAATCGGGATGATAGGTATATAAATTAGTTATACAATTGTGTAATAAACAATATTGCTAGATTATAGATTAGATTCAAATCGAAAGACGTCAAGAGAAAAAGGGCCCAAAGCACTGTTGTTTCTCCAAAAAAAATCATTTACGAGATGAAATATATAAAAAAAAGTTAATAGAATAAAACAGTTAAGCAAGTATACAAAGATATGGTGATAATTTAAGTTCAAATAACGGCCCTGCGTGGGATTTGCTGCATTCAGTGTCACTGTCGCATTATTCCATCTAATTAGGTACTATTAAGACGTGTACACACTAACCTAATCGAGCTTGGTGCGGAAGGGACGACACCCACCAATCGTACCATATTCGACCGCGACCGTGTGGTACAACGGAAACATGTTTGCAAATACCATTTTAATCATCTTTTTTTTCTATTTACCAAAACAAAACGCATCGCACTCTTTTCAGATTTCAGATTCGGATTATGTGAGGAAGTAGTAAATTAAAAAATAAATTTAAATGTTTTAAAAAAAATGTTTGATAGCGCTTGTACTTAGCGTATTAATTTGAGACGTTTAAGTTGTTTTTTGTGTTCAGCTTTTGTTTTAACAGCATTATAACTGCTACCACAAAGCAACAGTGGTCTCCGCTATGACGGTTTATTGAGACTAGTAACTAAACGTAACTTGAGTTACTTCTAAAACTACATGTTCCGTTACACATACTATTTTTAGTGTACACTAAACCTTAGTGCACTAGGCCGGAATAGATCATTATATGTTTTTACGATGCACAATACAATCATTTGTTATAGTATTGTACAGTTAGGATATTTCTAAAAGTCTCGTAAACTTACTAATGCTACTGAAATTAAGTTAAGGATGTTACTGTCGCAAGCGCCCTTTTTCTTTTTAATGTTTTACTCAGTAACTACGAGTCTGAAAAAATATAGTATAATAAACTACAGAATATCAAATTTTGTATTTTCTTAATTATATTTTATGAGTAGCTTTCAGTTCTATATGGCATTGTAACAATTTGCCAGTGTCAAAGTAAATATTTTGCATCAAGTTAATAAATAATATTGTACATCACGAGTCATTCATTCATCACACTAAACAGTTAGGTCAAGTCTCAGTCAAGTCAAAACTTGCTTCAGTAAAGTGGTAGAATCTTTACTGAAACTTCCTACGGAGTTTTGGAGGGGAAATGGAAACACAGGTTCCCTTCTTTTAATTTGTTTGTCCACACTAAAAGCACATTAACGAACACTTAATGGTTAATAATCCACCATTATTACACATTAACACTCGAAGAAACACAAGTTTGGTAAAATAATTCAAAACAGATAACCTAATGTATCAAGATAGCCGCCAAAAAGTCCGTTTTATAAATATGAGAAAAAACGTGAATATGCCGATTATCTAGAGCATTGTTTTTTATTTTTTTACGTAATATGTAATAAACGTAAACAAATTGTATGGTCAAGGTGATTGGCAGCAGTAAGGCCTTTAAGTATCAATTTCAAGATACCTTGCAAGTGACCCGATCCAGAAATATGTCCAAAAACCATAATTTTGGACTTTCGCCGGATATCAAACATATAGCTCTGGATCGAGACAATATAAAAAGTATGTCAGCAATATCTTTTTAAACCAGGAATATTTTAAATTAATTTAATGAGCTACGTACGATATAATTAATTGGTTATTGACTACCGTTAATAAACTCAACAAGTCTTGTTTATTTTCGACATGATAAACTTGTTCTTTGTATAATACTTTGTATGAAGTATGCCTCTCGTACGTACGCAGATAACCTACGCACGAATAGTACTAACACTTTCATATTTGCTACTTGAACTTGTTAGGAATAATATTTGCAGTGGAATACCCCTTTTACATACCAAAGCGACTAAACTATATACATTGGTACCGTGCAAAGATTTACACACGATTTGATAGTCTTTATTTTATTCAATTTAAATGTTTTTTAAGAACTAACGTGTAAAAAATAATATAAAAAGTAATTGTTCATTTGTATACCTAAAAGAAATCTCTACAGACAATATCCAATATTAGGCTTACCAGATGATGCGAGAGAAAATAGTGAAACAGTGTTTTTAAATCGGTCTCATCGAGAACGCTGACATTCCAGTATCCAAAAGCGGACGCCCGATAACCCAATCTAATATAATAAAACATATTAAATAATGTATACCTTAATATTATGCATAATACATAAAAGTATTCAGAGAATCCGAGGGCGTAATTCGTAGTCTGATTGTAAAAAGATCGTGACCGCACGAAGGTCGGAAACTGGCCAACTATTCACAATACATATTCATGAACAACAATAAATGTATTTAAAAAAAAAATGGACATAATTTAACTGCATAAATCCTAATCCAAACGATATTAAACAATAAATCCATTCATACAAATGCGAAATGACTAATCATGAAATATCAGGGACCAATGAAGCCAGTCTGGACGAATAACGTGCCAAGATTCCGTTCACTATGCTTCAAGTGAAACAATCGCTATGCTGGAGAGTCCGACATAATCCTGATACCTTCCCCAAGGGCCAGGGCATTCTGGAATTTCTCCACGTAAAAAAAGACTAATGAAGAATATGATTTTTTTTATTGTAGCCCAACGTGTGACAACACTCCACCTGAATGTTAACCAGCGACTTCTCTCCCAACATACTATTTTCGCTTCGACGACATCCATTACCCTCCTCATGCATGCAAGTCGATTGAGGATTTTTTAACGCTTTTTAACCGGTCAACCGATGTCTAAAACCTACGAAACCTACTACGAAAGGGGAATGTCCAAATTCGGACCCACTTAATACGAGTACCTAATAGTTTGGTAACAAAACAATATGCTAAAATCATATCTTATTTTTTATTATTTTATTTCAATTGTATCGACACATCGTTTACCAATCAATAGACAATGATTAATTACATAAAACACAGATATCTTCAATTTTATTAAAGCATTTAATATAATAATAACCACAAATATTGTATCAGAAAACATCTAATTACTCAATAATAACTTGAGTGAAAAAATTAAAACTGATTGCTAATAAGGAATGCGAATGGGCATTCTCCTTTACACTGTGCACACTCGTCTCACCAAGCATAGCGAAGGCGACCGTTGCAGGTTGCCTGCAAATATTTTCAGCAATCAAATTCGTTCTTAAACCGCATTCTAGCTCACATCCCAGACTACTATAAAAAACCATTGTGGGCTTTTTTTTTAATTTGACAAATAAAGCAATAAATTATGACTTTAAGATAATAATCAGTTGACTGAAAGGTTATATTTAAAGTTAAGCGGCGAAAACCGATTATCAATATGTGAACAAATACGATTAATGCGATTTAATCAACTACAATGTAATTGAGATTAATGTGATAAAGACTTACAGCATGTACGATATTATATAGATTGACTACTTTAAAATGTCTCACAGCTCTATGTAAAATATGTAGATCAGAGCTAGTCAACATTTTTGTAGCGGCTATGTCCGATTTTTTTTTAAATCTAATAATCGCGTGTAATAACCTTTTCGGTAATAACTTGCAAACAAACATGGACCACCGATACTCACGGTACGTACCCCCTAGTCCATGGACCCCATGTTAAGTGTCTAGTTTTGATTAGGATTTAATAAAAAAAGTAACCAAATTTTTCCATTTGAAGAAAAATAACTGAAAATTGATAATTAATAATAATTACAAAGGGAATAAAATTCAATTCAATCCGTTGTTTTAATGATCTATATATTTATTTTTAAAATAAATAAATAAATGTTAAAATAGACAATAATAAATAAACACTAAGTTATAACTTTCACCAGTTATTTGTTGTTAGTTAATACGCCCTCTTTTATTATGAATAATGTTTTAATCCGGTTTACTACAAGAAACTATAACTGGGTATAGCTATTAATAAACTCTCCAATAAAAGTGAGAACATATTATCCATAACTAAAATAACTAGAATCACAGCTTTTCCGATTTGCCATTACATTTAGTTTATTGTCTATGTGACGAAGTGGTTGACGCGTCACTCTGTAAAGCGGAGTTACCACTCTGAAAGGGTAATAGCTAGACGGAAACCTTCCAGTTACAAAGAGTTTTAAGTTCGGTGGTAGGCAAACTGATGATGGTTTTCGTAACACCCGTGAAGTGACCTTGTCGCGTTTCGGGAGCAGTTTGAAAGTAGCCAGGTATAACGAGAGGAGTGTGCAATGTGCATTCTCAATCTATATGATGCATACTCGTCTCCTCGAGCCGGAATAGCGGAAGCGACTAATGCCCGTAGAGATTTATCTGTAGTAGCATTTGTTTCCGTTCATGAACCGCACTCTAGCTTTACATGAAGCTACAATAAAAAAAAAATACATAACACCAAATGAAGTAATCTTCACGTAATGAAATTTATTAAAGCAACAAGAATAACGCATCCATAATCCAGGAGATTTGTGATAAGTCAGTTGTAAACGAGCTGTAAATATGGTAGCTATTTATTAAGTAATGTCGGCCGTTACAGCTTGTAAATCAAATTAAACTGCACGTTGCAGATGCAGGAACTCACTTCTTATCTCACCACTGCACCGACACGAGATTTAGGGTTGCACTTTTCATTTAAATTTATATAAAATAAAACTAGCTACCGACCGGCAACTAGCTTCCACTACCCCGGTTCATTTTGTTCAAGCATCCTTTTTATAAGTAATGATTATCACAGTACGGCCCGTAATCCATTTCGGGTATACTTCGTGGATTCAGGTTTTTTTTTAAATTTAATTTGTGGCTTACGCTCACAATCGTGACGATGTCAGCCCCACTGAAGTCTAATCTACAATAATACCATAAACTAAAACACAAACATATCTATAAATAAACCATAAATAAGAAAAAGCAAAAAGAAGTACCAGCTACCAGATTCAGGGTTAAGGTTGCACAAAACCTTTATAAATTAAAATTCCTCTTAAAGTTGTTAAGATTAGCGCGTATCTTCATTTTTTTTTAATTTTTTTTTTAAATTTTGGCACGACATGTGACCTCGACTGGTCTGATGGTAAACGCAGTGGAGGTCCATGAGCATTGACGACTAGAGAACCGCTCGCACGGTGGCTCCAGTCGCCACCACTATGCCGGCCTGAGAAGGTGCTTTTTCACGCTCCGCTTGAAGGATCCAAAGTGAAAGGATTGGGAGAATACATGGGAGGGCAATTTGTTACAATTGTCAAACAAAACTTTAGGCATAATGCTTCTGTTCAACCCTATATTATTATGCATTACATTGAATGTACGTGAAAGTGGCCGCGGGTATCGTAGACCCAATATTTACATCTATCAGTGTGACAACTCCTGACCGGTTGAGATAATCCAATAATTTTTTTAAAGATACGGAAACTGCTCGCGTAGAATTTCCAAAATTGACTTCGCCACTAACACTACACTACACTGTGAGCTTAAAAGCCAAGACAAATAAAAAGATTTAAAAAAAAATTACAATACAATACAATACAATTATCATGAATTTCTAAAATAAATATCTTCAGTACAAAAAAATACCAGATACATATATATGAGTTGTAAGTAGAGCCTCTAAATTTATATAAAAACTAGTTTTTTGGGCGCGCTTCGCGGCGCTGAAAAAGTTTTTTTTCGGGTAGTTTTGAAAAAATTTTTTTTTTGAAAAAACAAATATGGATTTCGAAATTAGAGGACATTTGCTACAACTTTTGTTCCGGCACTTGTGCCCTACCTCGTTTCGTTTCCGAGATATCGGTATCGCTTCCGGTCCAGAGTCCACTTCCGGTCAAAGTCGAGGTTTTTCTGGGGTCGCGGGAACGCCCTCTACACGCCCCAAAAAGAATCATCTCTCTAACCCCCCTGCAAGTGCTTCATAATATATGTCAGTCAGTGAGTGAGTCAGTAGTAATCGAGCTTTATATAATATGATAGCGAGTATAGACGAGAAGAAAAAAATAAAGATTTTCCATTAAATAAAAACGTAATTTAAATAAAAAGCACGATGTAGTTAGTATTCTCGTATTTGTTATGAAAACAAAAAAATTAATTACTTACGACAAGCTCTGAAAATTTTGCATCCAGTTCATCCTGTGGTGGCATCGGATGTGTGGGGGTGACTGCCTGGAGAGCCAATCCACCTTCACCGCCAACCACGCAATATGTGATCTCGGGTGGCTCATCATTCTGGAAAAAAAAATTAATTATAAAATCTGATGTGAATGGATTCTTTAAACAACGCAGACCCGGGAGGGGTAATTGCATGAGAGAATTGTAGTCAAAATAACCAAGAAAAAAAAGAGATAGGTATCCCTATTATCCCTATATTATTACCTACACGCATAAATATAAATACACGGAATTAGTCAACAATAGTAAACAACAAATGTATAAAACTAAAGCAGGAAGCCCGCATTCCTTAATTGGAAGCGGCCATGCCAATCGTACCAATCAGGAAATTGTTGAAGATCAACGGAAAGCAAAATTATGCTCAACATAATTTTCTAGTTCATAGAATTCCATTTATTCTCAGTCTTTCCTCAAATGTATGTGAAATCCTCTTTCAAGATTTATTGAAAGATTCAAACTATTTTAAACACATGAAAATACGATCAAATTTTTTAATAGCAGTACGCCACGTAACCGCACTCCACCTTATGTTAAGCTGCAGTGCGGTCCATGATCTCGAAACACGATGCTTTTACAAGTAATTTATTAAATGAACGTTGTCCTATTAACCAGAACTATTAAAGCTATAAAAATAATAAAGACTTGGTGCTTTGATAAAAAAATAAAATTTAAAGATGAGAGGTGCAATAAGGTGCAAAAGCTATCTTAACCGAGAAAGACAAGATACACAAAATACGACATAAACAAATAAAGTGAGTGTTTGTTTGACCAATGACGCGTAAAGCAAGCTTTATCGACTATAATTTTGCAGTTAATAGTTAAACAGGAAATATTATTTCCAATAAGGAAAACTATAATCAACTATGTTACTCCATAATAAACTGTTGTCCAGAGGAAGGATATCGAATTGAATTATCTATTAAACGTGATCTGAATTTTATATTGACATTAGACTCAATATGAGCCTCACTCACTTTCATTGACCTTAAAAAAGATACATATTTTTTTATTTAGTTTTTTTTTTTTAGATTTTTAGATTAGAAGCTTAATTTTTTTTCTTTGTGCCGACACAGCTGTTATCCGCCAAAGCAAAGATGATCTCGTTGTTGTAGTTAAAAAAACCGCATACAAGATCAATTAAAATTTAAACTAACTAATAACTTTCGTACTAGACTAACTGCTAGTTTCACTGCATGTAATTGAAGAAAACTTGACAAGCAGATTCGCAATTCAACGAAATCTGAAACCGACCTTTACAATGCTTAAATGCTGTGGGAACTAAACATTATTAATTTACCAAGAATTACTAGAAAATAATTTATTACACAAAAAAGTTTCGAATATACTTTAACTTAATATTTCGCATTCGTACTTTATTCTTTTCTGAGTCTTGCGGTAAAAAAGTAATTAAAAACGTAAGTAGGTAGGTATTTCAACGATATTCTAAAGGCACGTAGATGAGCTTTCGTCTTATTTCAGACAACACCACTCGGCCATTAAGATGCTCTTGGTTTATTCGTATTAGTCGAGTTACCGGCCCTTGGTAAAACTATTTCTATGAACATAACTTCGAAAGGAACAAATTAAATGTCAAAAACATTAATAAAAACACGTTCAATCCGGAACATTCCAAGAACACTTTTATGTGAACATAAAAATGTGACTTAAATTAAGAAGAAAAAAACCCAGAACAATAAAACAATGAACGTCGTCCAGTCACGAACCAATATGACCAAAGGGAGCGCTTGATATCTGACTCAGTATTAGGGTTTTCACCATACATGTCTTCATTTACAAAATTAAAAAAACACGATTAAATGTCAAAATAATTATGAAGTTTTTTATAGTAATTCAGTATGTAATCGCATTTTGACTAATGTTAAGCTAGAAAATCGCCTAGCTGGACAAGGCGGACTCCAAGCTGAACCCAAAACGTGACTAAGTATCTTCACTTCAACACTTGTTAAATTAATAATTTCCCAAATCTCCAAAGAGCCAACCCTAATAATATTAGAGGCCGACCTTTAAAACGGGCGCCCCAAGGAGCAGAGTTTCTCCAAACTGTCACGAACGCGAACTTCAACGTTGAAGTAAAACCACATTTGATTTTATCCAAAATCCATACTTGTTGGAAATTTACACTTTCAAATGGTTTGTAAAATCGTATAGTTAAGACTGTGGTGTAAACGAATTATAGGGTTGCCAGTAAACACTTTCTCTTGAAGGACTTTAACGACTTGTTAATCTTCACAGTCAAGAGTTAAATGGGCGTAATCATTTGATATAAATTGCTAGTTGTAGCAATACTCGTATAATTAGAAGCTTTAGAAGCATTAAATTACTTAAGGCGATGGCTTTATATTAAATTTATATAAACTATTCTATTACCACCTATTAGTTTCATTGCTCGAATTTAAGTTTGAGAAAAAGGAAAAACACAAAAATACGTATTAATGTCAAAAATTTCAGATGAAAATCGAATATGAGACACTTGAAAAATAACGAGAGGATTGCGATTTGTCAAGTTTGATGTGGTACACATTAGTCTCCTCAAGCCGGCATAGCGGAGGCAACTGATCAAGGACCGTACCGTACCATAAAAGATGCCGGGCTACTAAAAAAAACAATTGTTGCATTGAATTGTAGATAAACTTTTTTAATAATCTCAACTACCTAATTTAAAAATTTCACGCAACTTACAAAAGCGGTAGTTTGATTAAATCCGATACTGCCAATAGTAAACTGCATTTTATTAATTTAGTTTAAAATGTGTCCACGAATAATCTTAGAAGTATGAGTGAGTTTAAAAGTATGGGTGAGTGTACACTCCCTTGCGGCATCCTTAAAATAACACTGCAAATAAACTGTGGACGATGATCTCATTCAACAAAGGAACGAGCTATTTTTTACTTTACGACTAAATAAAGCCTGATTATATTGTTCAATACAATATTTATTTGGTAAAACCTAAAATAACCCAACAGAGAGGTTACTTGATGCTTTAAAGAAAACCGTTCCGAGAATTCCAATTTATTGTTAGTTTGAAACGATAATAAATCAATTTTTATAGTTTATTAGCGATTTTAGATTATCTTAGATGCTGCGTTATCTTTAGGTTACAGGTTATCTTAAACGTTTCAATAATATTTTGTAATGTATGAAACGATCGGATGTGGACCCTTTTATAGAGTTCAAAATAAACATTTTTATTGTAAGTTTTCATAATAACATGCCTGAACGCTATACGTCACGCATTGCACACGTTACATGTGGACCATAAATATTTTATTAAATCGCTGAAGCTGAAACAGAAATTGAGAACGGTAACGATTTACAATTAATACACAATCACACAATGCATTGAAAAAGTATCGTATTAAAGGTAAAAAAAAAGGAATCAAAATGCATTTCTGCAAATGGGGAATGAAAAGTAATGTATCTTTTAAATTGAGTTACATTAAATTACGGCATGCGCTGGCGCCGACCAATATGTCTCAATTTACAACGACATTGTCTGTACACAATTGAATTGGAATTCATTAAAATGTTTCTCGAAACATTAAACATAATTTATGTTTTAATAATTTAACAATTAAAGTTTTTGTAACTCGATAATGTTTATTTTACTGGAATGACTAATTCATTATAATTTTTATGGATTTTTGTTGCGACATACAATACGTTTCTGCAAACGGAATTTTATAAGTTCGTCTAAGCGAATGTGTCGTAAAAAATAAGTGTATTTTCGGGTTTTTATTTCGCAAATCTTATGCAAAACTTAGAGGGGCTAACCAGAGCTCAGAAAGTATCATTATTCATTCCATCTTATGCGTGAAGAATATGCGTTATCCAAGCAAAGAGTAAAAATGGGAAAAGCCCTCAAAATTTAGAATGAAAAACACAAAATGTGCGATGCATATCACAGTAATACGTGTTAGTCTACATGAGGATGGACTAAATAAAAACTAAATGGATACAAGGACAGAGACTCTTAAAGGCCAACTTAAATCAAAAGGACCATTCAGATCCATTTTTTATTAAGCTAATCCTACAACAAATAGTCGTGAATCTTCTTACGAAACGGTGTGCATCATTGTTGCGCAACAGTTGTGTGCATTACCACACAAACCGCTTCACCATGTATCTACTTAATTGCCCTTATTGTTATGCTTTGACAGCAACATTTCGAATCAATTCCAATTACTATTGACCCCCGGACAGAATTAATTAATCGATTGTACCCTCAATTAGCGTTCGTGACAAATTAAACTTTACGATTTGTGTAGACAAATATCTCATTTGTATTTTAAGTGATCACATTTTGCCAGATGTCAACTGAGAGTACGGTCCGTGTGCGGAGACAGCTGCTGCTGTACCGGCTTAAGGAGATAAATGTGCATTATTGTGCATTCTACATTGACAAAGTCCTCTCCGTATATAGAGCCACTTCGAAGATCAGCTACTAGATTTACTTCACTTAAAATTTGTGGAAAAAACCCCAAAACTGGACTTATAGCCATCAACACTCTCGGCATCATCTTTTTATCCTTTTAAAATTCAGTAATAACAACCAGTACATATTTAAATTTTAAACATTCGTTTACCCACATGTTATCTCCTCGAAAAGTTTTTAAAAAGCAAAGATGTCCGATTTAAAAACCACAATTCTTCGTAATAAAAACATTAACATAATAAAATTAAATCTTTACAGTACCATAATTTCGTTTACCAAAAAGGCGACGCGAAATTCTACATTTGACAGATCGATACGCGCAAAAAAAAAACCAGTCACTGGTTTAAATTGGTCAAATAATTCATAAAAGATTTTTCTTGCATGGAAATTACATATACTTTTATTTATTAGCCTGTACGATGACATTTTTTTTAAGTATGTTGATGCATTTTCCCAATATTCCCTATAGCACCAGAAACCTAAATTTAAAATTTTTTAATAAAATGAAAAGCACGTGTTGACCTCCGAATATTCGGGTATCATCTTCCCATCGGATAAAAATTTAAAATGCAATAACAAGTTCTGTATGGGCCTGCTTTCCAAACAGGTATTCCATTAATGGTCTCTTGATGGCAGATAGGGATGTCTTCATCTCGTTTTTTTGTAAATGTATTTCGATTGATGACTTGTCTTTTAACTTTCGCAATCGTATTTTTGCTTTACGGAGAGGACACACATATACGTGTGTCATGCGTGACGTACATTTGTAATGTATAAAACAGGCATTAAAGCATGTATGCAAATGCTTTCATAAGAGTTGTAAATGTATTTAAAACGTTACAAATTGATACTGCATGAATTGTTAGTGCTTAGATCTCTTGCAATCGACACCGAAAAAAGATGAGGAAACTTGAGGTAAAACAAAATAAATTCGTTTTTGCAAATACAAAAAACCTTGCAACCAAAGTTATGTTTTATAGATATACTAATAACTAAGACCTAGCCTATAAGTTAGTATAATAATAAATAATATTTATTATAACGTAATTAAAGTGACAATCTAGTTCAAGAATGGTGGGAACTGATGATGAAGGTTCGCGGAGGCGACTGCTGTCTGTAGAGATTTATTTATAGTAGCAGTTGTTTCTGTTCATGGACCGCACTCTAGCTTTTTACATCAGGCGGAGTGTTGTAGTATGCCGAGCTACAAAAAAAAACACAAAAAAAATAAAAAAAATTAGTGCTAACCCTATTTCACAAAATATTAGACCAGAATACTCTTACATAATTAAGCACCGGAAGTAAAAAAAAACAATAATTAACCTATACGACAACCTAAAGGAATGTTTATGCAAAATATCTATTGTGTCATAAATACATTTCTTTTAATATTATAAATACATTTTCTCATTCGAAATATTCTCAAAACATTATCACATTATAAAATTTTAAATTTTACCCGTGAGAATACGCCTTTATTTATAAAGAGTCAAATGCATAATGGTCATTAGCTCAGTGCTACATCACACCCATAGAGGATAACTAGTTTTTTGGGCGCGCTTCGCGGCGCTGAAAAAGTTTTTTTTCGGGTAGTTTTGAAAAAAAAATTTTTTTGAAAAAACAAATTATGGATTTCGATATTAGAGGGCATTCCCTACGACTTTTGTTCCGGCACTTGTGCCCTATCTCGTTCCGTTTCCGAGATATCGGCATCGCTTCCGGTCCAGAGTCCACTTCCGGTCAAAGTCGAGGTTTTCCTGGGGTCGCGGGAACGCCCTCTACACGCCCCAAAAATAATCATCTCTCTAACCCCCCGGCAAGTGCTTCATAATATATGTCAGTCAGTCAGTCAGTGAGTGAGTGGTAATCGAGCTGTATATAATATGATGAACACTAGGATATAGTGGTCACTGGCACCTTCCCCGAGGTGCTAGGGCAGTGGTTCTCAACCTTTTTTTTAATGCGGCACACTTTTCGCGATTTAAAAATTTGGCGGCACACAAAGAAAAAGATAAGTTTAAAAATGCTTTACTTACCTTGTGTTATAGGTAAAATTGTTTATGGTAATTTTAAATGTGCTAAATAAAATAATATGTACTACAAAAATAACATATTTATTAAGGGATTAATTAAAAGTTAATAATAAGAATACTTGTAATGCATTTTTTTTTCTTTAAATCATATTATTTAATAATATTAACATAATTATATTATCTAAAATTTGGCGGCACACTTTTAGAATTTTGCGGCACACAAAAGTGCCGCGGCACAGTGGTTGAGAATCACTGCGCTAGGGTATCCGTAATGGATTTCCCCTCGTAAAAAAAAACCCTCTATCCGCTCTTCATTGTTTATGTGATAAATAAAAAATATCACATATAATAAAATAAAACACCTTTCGATTTAATATCGCTGTAAATTACCTAGTTACATCAAAGGGATCATCGACTATAAAAACATTAACAAGTAATTAGCAACATAAAATATATTTTATTGGAGAAACTCTTTGTCGCAATTATCGCTAAGAACATTAGGATGAAGAGAACCTTAATGATGAAGAAAAGTACAGGAATTTTTAATATGTCAGGAAAATGGGAGCTAATCGATAATACCTTTAAAAATCTTTAATAGTAGTAAGCGTTAGTAAGGGTCTAACATTGACAGCTGATGTGACTGTGCAGGTGCACCCTCACTAACACTGATTAGCGGAAATTAGTTGCAAAGTGGTGTTTTTAAAAAATCTTGATTATTCTTAGCTTTCTAAATAGAAGATGGAGGAAATACGTGGCTAAGGGTAGCTAACTAAATTCTGGCTAGATATTACAACATCGCGGCAATCGCCTGCGCTATGCCGGCCTGAGGAGACGAATGTGCACCATCCTGAATGGCAGTGACTTCTCTCGTTATACCTGGCTACTTTCACACATTTATTTGTAGAGATCTATTATAAAAGTGGAATAATATCAAATAAGTTTCAGATCTCGTACGCAGCATGTCAAATTAACCATTCGACCTAACATGTCATGCTAGTAGAATAATAGTACGAATATAGTTTATAAATTTTGTAAAATGATACAGCAAGACCTCGAGTATTGACTTACAATATCAAATTGCACTACGAACACTTTCACAAGCGGCAGTTTTGATCATTTGTACTTAATATTCTAATATACACAGCCACGAATCCACTAATCTAAATACTTATATAAAATGTTAATGTTAGTACGTAAAGACAGGATTTTCTCTATGACCACCAACTCCAATCTGCTTCCCGTTGCGGTGGTAGATACCCCTGGGTCTCCTGGTGAAAGTAAGGGAGTTTGGTCGCGGTGGGTGGAAGAGGGTGGTTGTGGGAGGCGAAAATCTCAAAAAATGTATATCTGTCCTTTTCTAACTTATGTTGAGTACTAAGTCTGTCTTTTTCTAACTTATGACATGTTGAGTTCTAAGTATAGAGTTCAACATTATCAACTGCTAAAATCGATCTAGAATGTTCTAGGAGGTTCTAAAAGTTTCAGGAATGATCTAGAAAGTTCCAAAACGTTATCAACTGCTAAAATCGATATAGAATGTTCTAGAAAGCCCTACCAATTTTTGGAATGATCTAGATAGTTCCAGAATGAGCGCAACTGTTAAAATCAACATGAAATGTTGTAGAAGGTTCTACAAATTTCTGGAATGATCTAGAAAGTTCCAAAATGTGCGCAACCGTTAAAATCGATATGGAATGTTCTAGAAAGGTTTAAAAACTTCTAGAATTATATTCAAACATTAAAAATGTGTATAGCTGCTAAAATCGATATAGAATGTTCTAGAAAGTTCTACAAATTTCTGTCTACACATTTATTAGAGTATTTCTTATTTTCTATTCGTTAATTAATTTGATTTGATTAACTCTATAAACACCGTATGTTTAGCAGCAACCGAGCAACGCCGGGTTACGTCGCTAGTTAAATATAATAAGAATAATATATAATTAGGTACCTACGGCATATGACAACACTCCGCCTGATGTAAAGCTAGGATGCGCTCCATTAATAGAAACAACTGCTACTACAGATAAATCTCTATAGGCAGCAGTCGCCTCCGCTATGCTGGCCTGAGGAGACGAGTATGCACCATCTAGATTGACAGTGCATACTCCTCTCGCTATACCTGGTTATTTTCAAACTGCTCCCGAAACGCGACAAGGTCACTTCACGGGCGTTACATTCAAAAGTGGTGGTACTACCTCAGGACGGCAAACTGGGCTAATACATAAAAGTTGTGATATCCACTGTTTAAAGCAAAAAAACTAACCCTTTTGAACCGACATTTAAACTTCATCACAAAATTCTATACAGAAAAATTTAACACAAACAAAACACTAGAAAAGCTTTCAGTTTCATACTAAAACTATATACTTCTAAACCAGTGTGATAAGGACGATCAAAAAACACGACTGGAAATAGAATTTTGTACCTTAACACACGACAATAGAGGCGAGTCGCAAAAATTTTTCTTTATCTAATACGTTGACCATTATGACGTTAGTTAGAGATAGGCTTCAGAATTGGAAATACCACTATAAATGTCAAATTATTTGTTATCTAGATCGAAGTCAAGGCTAGTCCGCCGTTTTGAAAAGGATTTTTAAAAAAAAGTTAATAGCAAATTCAATTAAATGAAGAGGCAAATAAAGTGAGAATTTAGCAAGATCTTAAACTATGTGTGGACGGATACGTCAAATAACAAGAAAAGTGTGTTCTGCCAATAGATGGTGCAAATTCGTCTCCAGGCATAGCGGAGGCGACTGCCGCCTGTATACATTTCTCTATGGCAGCAATTCTGTCCGCCCATATTACATGATATTATAAAAGAAATATTGTAAAAGTCACTTACATGCCAGCAAGGGCACAATGGCCAACGTCTTCTGAGTGCATGCGGCATCTTTTTCCTGGGAGGGTCAGGTTCCGGCTGAGGCTCGCCGCAAGCCCAGCGCACGATACGCGCGCGGGCAGCCTCTGCCGCCTCCACGCCGCGGGACCACGACGGTATACCCTGAAAAAAATTATTACCATTTAATTATGTATTTTATTGTTTGTGATCCTCTAAAACTAAGGCGAACTCCCCCTGACTTACTCTATGAAACATAAAATGTACGGCGTAATTTAATATTAAAAAAAAATTATCTCTTATCTCCGATCAGACGGGAATGTGTTTTAGCGATGAGTGAAGCCGCGACGCGACGCGACGTGCCGATCGTGACGGAGCGACGCGACATTTCATTAAATCAAAAACCGTCTATTAAAGTTAGCACATAATTTTGAACTAAAATTATTGTACATTATTATCATAAACAAACAGAACAAGTGCATCATAGAATGAGTTTCATATCAAAAGAAAAGATTCCACTGACAAAAGGTTTTTATTTGTAACACGATAATAAATGCAAACATTTGTCCACGCGTAATAATTATACGTTGATAAGACTTAACAAGGCGATATGTACTTTAAGAGAATTAAAAATAATACTTTCTTCCTGCGGGTTATCTTATAGTTTATTACACCAGATTTCCCCAAGGGCCGGTAACTCAATTATGACTTAATTCAGGTGGTACATAAACCACTGACTTACTGCACTGTGTGAATGAATTTGAAGGCAAGCAGCCACCTGCTCGCATCACACGCAACAGATATATGCGTCGTCCTATGGTGGTACAATACCACCATTTTCAAGTGTAACGCCCGTGGAATAACCTAATCATGTTTAGAACCTTTTCGGAAAATAGTTTGGAAGTAGCCCATTAACATTTGTCTCCTCGGGCCGGCATGACAGAGGTGACTGCTGCCTGTCTACATTTCGCCGTGGTAGCATATGCTAAACCACTATAAATATAGATGTATACATGCGTACGTTTAAATAGTAAAACCGATTTAATTTATACACAATAATACAGTTCTATCAGAATTATTTCGCCATTGTGCGGTTATTCATTGTACATTTGAACTTTGTGAACGGCATTTACATGTTATTGCAAATCAACTGCGATCAACAGATTAAGATATTAGTTACCTACTACTAAAATACCTATTTAATTAAAATAAATAAAATAATGATTTTTTTTTAAATTCAACCTAACAATCAAATTAAGTACGAGTACAGTTTGCGACCGTAGAGCTTGCATGAAGAGAATTGTGGATTTGAGCAGGAGCGTCACTACGTTGTTTTTTCCGAGATATTATAGCCACTGAGGTTAAAGAAATCAAATAAAACGATCCTATTGGTGAAGAGAACTCACTTTACACCGTGACAGCCTCTGATCAGGATTATGAAAACTCCTAAAACAAACTCTTACTCTCTACTAAATTTTGAATAGCGTTATCGGGTGATTGCATTAACGTGGTAATAAATAAAAAAATCCGAGGTAAGGAAATTCTTGTCTAAGTCGCGAAGAAGCCTGGATTGTGCTACGGCTATCATAGCTGTAAAGACGGATGTATGTGAAGACGCCTCCGGATGTGAGGGAAGCGAGAGAGTTGTGACAGGATCGTGATAACGTTTCGTTGTCTCTGCCTATCCACGTGGGAAAAGGGCGTGACAATTAATAATGATGAATAAACAACATTTTCATTAAAGAAAAACAAAAAAACTTAAAAGTATAAGTGAAATGGCGTATCCGTAACTAATCACTTTCGACGACATTGTCTTTGCAAACCATGCCAATAGGTCAACCCTGATTGTCACCGGAATCACGTCCTTGGACATCACTTTGGAGAAAGTAACTATAGACCATTCGAGGCCTTTTTATATGGCCCATTATGTGACCCGATCTATTTTTACATACGAGGTAATACTGTATGAACATAAAAAAAATCACAATAATTAAAATACGTAAAAAATGTAATCTTGAGCACGAAGCATTTGACAAAACCGCACCTGATGCTAAGCTAGAGTGCGGTTCATAGATGGAAACAACTGCTACTACAGATAAACTGCAGCCGCTACTATGCCGGCCGCCTTGAGAAAACGAATGTGCACTATTCTTTAATAATTTCTAAGTGATAAAATTCAAATATATGTAAACAGATTTATAAATATAAAATTCTACGTGTAAAAGGTTAATTTAGTTCTAGGACAGCCAGATTTTAATTATTCAGAATTAGTTCTTACATTAAGTGACCTAATAATTAACATACTTGACATTGGACGCGTCGTTTAAATTGCAATAAATTATTTTTATACCGGCTTCATTATTTCATCAAGAATGTGAATCAACAAAATTATTATAACAATTAACACTGAAAAGGCAGACAGTTCTCTGTGATGGCAGTTGACATGGTGAGCTACTGTTTACTAATTACAGAGTCACTCATCTACACCGTAGTCTCATTGAAATATCTGTCCTAAACTGTAATAATCAGAATAATGCGCAACGGCTGGCTGTTCGGTTTTTAGGGTGGTTTGCACCAGAAGGCCGGTTAAAGTAACTTTAACTATTACTTTTACGTTAACTTTAATCGTTACGTTTACATTATGGTTTATATTTACTCCACACGAGTTGCACCAACGTTGTCCCTGTCATTTTTGACGGTTACTTTAACCTTAACCATAACCACCAAATCTTGGCTTGGTTAAAGTTAAAGTAATCGTCAAACCAATGTTGCTAACGTCAATTGTATGAAAAGAAGCCAAATATGGTTTTCTATTATTTTTCGAGATCAGCCACCATTTTAACGATAACAATATGAATTTAGACGATATTGCAACGCGTGTGGAGTAAATGTAAACGTTTACGTCGTCGCCGTAAAAGTAATAGTTAAAGTTACTTTAACCGGCCTTCTGGTGCAAACCACCCTTAGATGCGATGTTGTCGTAGTTATGTACCCGCGCAGTCAGCTCGATTCAGACACCGTATGTGGCAGACATATACCAACCTAGAAACAAAAGAAATTATGCACAAAACTGGCAGTTTAACGCGTTTAAACCCACCGTCCTTGCGCAGATTTTGATCTATATCGAAATAGTATAAGATGGGTTGTCAGTTTCACACAAACGCACCGCGTATGTTATAAACACGCCTTTACTCAACATATAAATTCTTTCATTTGTTTCTACGCTGGTACGTGCCTGCCACGTACGGTGTCTGTAGACGCGAATCGAGTTTAAAACGTGTAAAATTGTATGACATTTATCTATTATTATGATGGATAGCGTATACGAGTTTTTCACCCATGAATAGCGGTCTATTAACGTTAATAATGGTGATTTTAAATGAAAGTCGATACCACAATATATTGCGTTACAACACACAACTATTTCAATAGGTGAAGAAAGTTTCTCCAATAACAAACGAGAATCAATCAGTTTTCAAATTGATTTCAATTTTTTATTAGCATTTCCTTCTTATAGACTGTAAATGTATTTTATTTGTAGTGAAAATTATGTTTAAAAAAATTATGTCATCCTTCAGGCACTGTCTGCTTTGTTTAACGCATCCGTTCGCATCAGAATTTTATGCTATCCACTTTATTCTAAGACCGCAATAGATGGCTTGTATCACATCAACTTCATACCACATGATTTTTTTTAGCATAGATAACATTTTTGCGCTGTTAACTTTGTTTTAAAGCATGCAAAGTTGCGGGTAACAGCTAGTAGTATATAATATAAGGTACTATCAAGAGCAGGGGAGCAGTCCCAGTTTTTTTTTCAAAATTGCTTATCGGAATATTACAGTTGCCTTCTCTTTCTGATTGCATTATAAGTAAAGGAGAGCAATATTGTTATCAATGTTTCTATAGTTTTTTACATATTGCACCTCATTTAGGTGTCAATGTTATGAGGGAAAAACGAAAAAAAATTACAAATAAATATCAATCAAATTAAACTACACACGTCAGTTGTCATAGCAACGTAAACATAAGTTATATTTAAAGTAGGAGCTGAGAGAAACATAAAAATATGCAAGTAACATTAGTCCTTAAGGTGGGACTGCTCCCCTGCTCTTGATAGTATATCGTGACTAGGGTTGTTGACTGTACTTTAACACTATAGTTTTATTATATTTTGTGCTGCTACTAAGAAATAGTACGCAAAAATATTATATTTTAGTTTATCACTGATAGAGACCTTTCTAAGCCATATTATGATGTCGTAGAATCATATTATAATAATTCAAGAGCCTATTTGAATTTCGATGAACCTCCGCTATGCTGAGGTTCGAGACGAGAATTTACCATCTAGAGTGACAGTGCACACTCCTCTCGTTATACCTAGCTACTTTCAAACTGCTCCCTAAACGCGACAATGTCACTTCACGGGTGTTACATTCGAAAGAGGTAGTACTGCCCCAGGACGGCAGACTGTGCAAATAAGAACCTTTTTCTTTTTATATGTAATAAATCCTAGGAAGAATGTTGGCAACCCTACACATGACACACTTTAAGGGAAATTGGATGTAAATGTTACGAGTGTAAACCTTTAAATAGTGTTTATTGCAAATTCAGTATTCAGATACATAATAGCGTTGGTTATAAAACTTTTATTACAGACAATTAGAATATAATTGAATTTAATCACATATTGTTTAATGCATGTCGGTAATAAACTTTGAAACTGACAAATGTAATCATCTATACTAATAATAAAAAAATAGTAAAAGTAACTGTGTCTGTTTGTTGCCTTTTCAAGCAAAAATCATTGTAGTGAGTTTCTTCACTATTCAAAGGATCGTTTCATTTGAATGCTTTACGACGTGAGTATGACTTTATATTCCAGCTTCCGCGACCACGATGGCTCCAAAGCTTTCGAAACATCTAGCCTCGAAATTAATCAAAATAAATAAGCCACAACAAAACTATTATTTAGTCATCTACAAGATTTCATAATTCATGGCCGAAGCCCTGATTTAAAGTTTAGTTATAAATAAAACATTTGTAACTAAACAAAAACGCATCAATCTATCTTAAAAGTGCATTTCGAACATTTACGATCACAAATTCCAATAGCGTGTGAATTACATTTGTTTTAAACTTGCAGGCTATTTAAAGAGTGGTAGACAGACTGATAATGGTTATTTGTCCAGCCTGCCGTCCTGGGGTAGTACCACCACTTTCGAATGTAACACCCGTGAAGTGACTTTGTCGCGTTTCGGGAATAGTTTAAAAGTAGCCAGGTATAACGAGAAGAGTGTGCATTGTCAATCTAAGATGGTACATGCTCGTCTCCTCAAGCCGGCATAGTGGAGGCGACTGCTACCCGCACAGGTTTCTCTGTAGTAGCAGTTGTTTCCATTCATGGACCGCACTCTAGCTTTACATCAGGCGGAGTGTTGTCACATGCCGAGCTACAATTAAAAAAAAAAAAAAGGTACTTGGAATTGAAATCAACATTCACTACAAATAGCGTTTATGATAATAGTAATAATAAAAAAATAATGACACGTATCGGAACCTTATTCTATAAACCATTATATCAGTTTATGTTTGTTTTTATCTAAAAATAAACCAGTTAACGAGTGCGGCGTGAGTGTGGCACTAAAACAAAATGCTGATTGTTGCGTAAACCACTTTTTTATACAGGTAATCCAACTGCAGTCACACCACAGAGTTAGAGTGCGGAGACAACTGCTACCACACATAGATGCCTGCAATCTACAGCTCTAGACTTGAGACAAATGTTTTGACGAGACATACTTCTTTTGTTATATAGCTAATAACCACCATGCTTCGGGGGCTGCCGCACAATGTCTAATTGAACGACCGAACTGCATCCTAGTAATATGGTGTATAGTGTAGTAAGTGCACTGTACATAGTGGGAAATTCATTTGGTGGCGGGTATAATTTTTTGTATTTTATGTTCTAATTCTTCTTTGTTTCTACTTCTGCTCGTCGCTCTCTGTTCTCCAAAATAAATAAATAAAATTATGGATCTCGCAGAGAATCCTGAGAAGGGCTCTTAATGCAGTTGTGGGTCAAATCAAACTTTCATCTCTCCATATTAATGATATTATCTATAGATCTATTGTAGTCAAGACTATTGTTAATACTTTCTTATTAAGAATTAACATGTAGCGGATCATTAGATTCGTACACTTTCACCTAATAAATATTTGTAGAGGAGTTTCTTAATGAGCGACTCGCCGAATGGCTTGGACTTTAAACCGTGATGAAAACTACAGTGACAGCGTAATGAAGACGAGTAGTGCCCGTAGCAGTCACCTCTACTCATGGTTTCTCAGGCATTGATCAGGCCCAATCAATGTTACCGCACCAGATCGACATCAACTCGCCTCATACGACATATCGTCAAACAGTTGTCAAAAAGTAACCGGAGAAGTTCAATACCTTATAGGTGTCAACAAGGACGCACGACGCACAGTGGAGCCAAATTCAAAAAACGCTGGCCAAAATTCGAATAATCAAGTAGTTGATACAAAATTTCTTAGCCTACTTAACTTCCATCTTTTAAGACAACTTGATCGAATCGACAACAAAATGTTTTTTTTGACGTTTCGTTATCACCTAGGTGACAGTGAAACGTCTAATCCCATAGATTTTGTTGTCGATTCGATCAAGTGACAACTGTGGATTAGCTTTTGACTGTAGCCCCTGTAAGTAGTTAAACTACACGTGCAACAGGTTAAACCCATTTCTTCTATTGTTGAGATTTCTATTATCTAACATCTTATAGGTTTAATTTTGAAAGTAATTATATTAGGGTTGGCAAACAAGTGTTGTTTTTATAGTGAAATTAAGAAAAAACGTCGTAATAACCGTTTTTATTTCACTTTCACGGATGTATTAATAACATAAACATTTTATTTAGCACTGATGCGAATACGTGCGAAAAATAATACGACTATTTTTAGTTATGAATTATGCAAATTGTTTTTTATAGCAACAGTGAATTTATGTCCATTAATTAATGCTTAATACCCATCGTGGATATCCTAATTTAGGGAGTCAGGGTTTTGTGCGAACGGATCGTAATTATAATAATAATAATAATAATAAATTCTTTATTGCATATAAAACACAGTTAAAGAAATACAAAATCATAAATAAGTTACCGCAATTGGCGGTCTTATCACTAAAAGCAATTTCTTCCAGACAACCAATTTGTGTTTATATGTATTTATTTATATAATAAAATTAAATAAAACAATAATTTAATATTTTTTTACATAAATATACTTTTTCTCCTTTTTCCTTTTTGTAATGTAACATATATTTTTAACAGTAAAGTAGATAAGCAAGCCAATTAAGATAACGAAACTACAAAAGAAAAAAATTAATATATATATTTTTTTATTTTAAAATTAAACGATACAATGTTAAGCTATCGAGTACTCGTATATTGTTACAGCGGACGTATCGACAACCCTACACATCAAAAGTTTTTTCTTTTAATCCATTTTTAATTGTTACGTGCTTAAAATGCATCAATAAGTATTATGTAATGATTAAGAATTTATATCCGGCTACCGATTTTGCTTCTTGTTTTTTTATAGATACAATAACATTTTTATTCATTATGGAATGAAAGGAAAAGTGAAAATTTTTATCTGGAATTCACGCTGCGGCATAGTACCCATTGTTTTTTTTAATTACATTAAAACTTTGTATATCATGTTGTATCATGAATAACCAATGGTTTCATGATATCGAATGAATTTTTTATTTATTTTGTTTTTTATTGTGGCTCGGGATGTGACAACACTCCGCCTGATGTAAAGCTAGAGTGCAGTCCATGAATGGAAACAACTGCTACTAGAGAGAAACCTGTGTATGCAGTCGCCTCCACTATGCCGGCTTGAGGAGACGAGCATGTACCATCTTAGATTGACAGTGCACACTCCTCTCATTATACCTGGCTACTTTCAAACTATTGCCGAAACGCGACAAGGTCACTTCACGGATGTTACATTCGAAAGTGGTGGTACTACCCCAGGACGGCAGACTGGACAAGTAACCATCATCAGTCTGCCTACCACTTTTTAATAGTGCCTATAGGCACTGAGCGACCAAAGTACATATAACAAAGTTACATCGGTACCGGTCAGAATTAGCGAGGTTCGAACACGGGTCTCATCGATCGTGAGTTCACGCGTCTTACCGCTAGACCACGGCCGCTCTTTTTTTTTTGTTTTTTATTTATAATTTTGTTTATAGTATTTCATCCGTAATTTGATATTTAATAAAATTATGAAAGTCAAAGGGATGAGGCAATACAGAATTATTTTAATTTTTTCTTCCTTTTTTTATTTATTTTTTAACCAATAGTAATTTTAAAAAAAAAGGGAATACTTTATGCACTTCCTATTGGCAATGAATTTAAAATCAATGTCAAAAACGCGGATGCATTAGAATTTATCGTCTTTTAACGGAAACGACTCAGCTTTGATATTTGTTTACATGACGACGTAAAAGCGGATATTTACTTTCTTCTGTGTAGAAAAAAAAAACACGATAAGTGCAAGTCACGATTTGTGTCAATTAAATTTTACATATTTGTGACGCAAGAGGTGACTAAGGTAAAAATATCTGCTAGAAGTTAGATGTTTTTAATTTATTTATTATAGAAATCAAAGTTTAAATATAAAAATAAAACAAAAAAAGAAAACCAAAACGATTCTAAAATTACCTAAAAAAAATATTTAAAAAAAGTAACAAATTATTACAAAGACAATATAACACTGCAATAAGAGTAGGTTAAATCAACTAAGATCAGTTTTGCTAACATGAACGCTCATCCGTCTTCTCAAGTCAGCACAGCAATGGGGACGCAGGAAAAGACCCGAAATATTTTTCACAGTAGTCAGAACAAAACAAAAAAATTATTTGGCACTTGGCTGCTGGGACCCCTATTACAACAGAAAAATCAGCAACTCAACTCGTAATCTAAACTGAAACTGCGAGATTTGTAAAGTCATTTGAGTCAGTCGGAAATCAAACTTAGTAAAAAGTGAAAATTATATATTTTTATTAACCAATCGGTTGGGCCAATAATTAAGAACAAATCCTTCTAATAAACATTGCATCTAAAATACACAAAAAAAAATCTTCATCTTTAAAGTCCTAGTTTTAAAGATTTCCTTAAACAGATAAAAATAATACTTTCTAAAAGAATACACAATACAATGTAGACATTTTATTACAAAATACTTCATAAATTATTGTGTAAATAGACATTACGCAGAAATAACTAAAAAAAAACGTTAATATTTTTCAGCGTCAAATTGCAGTCATATCAAGTTTTGTATTATTTTAAAATTCCAATTAATATATTTTACAAATTGATCTTCAAACTGATCTGTAAAAAGTATTTCATTTTCATACATTCAACCATTTTTTTAAAGCATATCATACATTATCAAGTACAAGTACACAAGTAAATTGGTACTGGACAAAAAATTTTGCGAGAAACGAGCATCGATCGTGAGTTCACGACTTCGACCACTAGACCACGGTCGCTTTTACTGGTATGCCTGCGACGCTACACATGATTTAACCCGTTTGTTGCTATCGTCCTTTTAAAAGGACACCATTTTCCCAATTTCCTGAAAAGCGGAGAATTTTCTTTTTATTTTTCCCGTTAACTAGACCCATATATGACACCAATATCCAAAAATCATTGAATTCTGAAGACAAAAGTTGTTTCAGGAACAAGTGGGTTTATAAACAATTAAATATCAATAAAATTAAATAAATTAAAATATATATAAGAAACACACATATATACATTCAAATTTAAACACATAAACAGAAACCGATGTAATAAAATATTATAAACACGAGAGGCGTGTCCGTTCACTCAGAGGTGATTGAAATCGAAAGTGGAATTCTTGTAGATGTAAAAAAAACTACACATAATATGTTCTCGCATTGTAAATGCCACAAATATTTCGAATAACTTCATTAACCATTAGATTATACACTTTACTATTATAAGACATTTTAAATTACTAAAATACCTTTATGTTAATTTGATAATAATTTATAATTAATATCAAAAATTGGCTAGTTAAAGAGATGTTAAAAAGATGTCAGTCATAACCCATACGTAAAAACCGTGTAGAACTAAGTAAAAAACTAGTTAGTTCTACATGTAGAAACTACGTGTAGAAGTAGATGGAATAAGCCATCTAAATGGAGAGTTATGACAAACGTAAATTTAGATTTATTATTGCACATCCAGTTTAATATATTATATTAATATTATTTTATATTATTATTATTTTATATTATATTATTATAATATATCATGAGTTGAATCCAAAAATAAATACAAAAGGAGAATGCCCATTTCTGGGCCCACTTGATACCTAATAGTATGTATGGTAGCAAAACAATATTCTAAAATAATATCTTATTTTTTATTAATTCATTATAATTATATCAACACATCATATACCAATCAATAGACAATGTTTAATTACATAAAAACAGATATCTTCAATTATTAAAGCATTTACTCGTAAAATAATAACATCTAATTACTCAATAACCCGGGTGAAAAAAATTAAAACAGATTGGTAATAATTGTGGGCCTATTTTTCTTGGGCTAATTCTCCTTTGTAATAGGTGGATAACTCATAAAATCCCGACTCAGATAAAGAGCTTGACATAAATCTATGACGACTTTTCTAAATAAAATTTCCTTTAAGAAGAATCTACTATCTACAAAAATCGATAAGGAAAACCGACTCGAACTGATTGCCATGTACATTTGGAATTTAAAAAAAAACCAACATTCATTCATAATAATCATATGATTATTACAAAAGGATAAAAATAAAAGTGCCAGTTACTTAACTGAACCACTTTAAATTGAAGGTTAATTCGCGGAACAAAACAACGCACATCAATCACTAACATAATAACACTCTCAGTCCGGAACGGTATTTCAATTCTAATTTAACTTCACTAACCTTAGCTTAACTATAGTAAGTTTATCACTAGTAAAAGTAAAATTGTTCGAGATAACATTCGGAAATTTTAACGACGTTTTATTTATAAAAAAAAGATAAACGAAGTCTCTTTTGTGATCTAAATCCAGACCTTTATCTAATCTCAATTGATAAGGAAAGACCCATCTACAAAAGGAAGTGGTAGATAAACTGATGCTGGTTATAGCCAGTCTGCTGTTCCGGAGTGGTACCAACACTTTTAAGTCACAGTCACTTTACGAGATCAGCTTGAAAGTAGCCAAGTAGAACGAGATGAACCCGCAAAGTTCATAAGTCTCCTCAAACCAGCATCATCCGTGGTTGTAGTTGTGCTCAAGAACCACTAGCTTAATTGATATCCGTCATATTGTGGTTACATCACGGACTACTGTAATAATAAAACAAGTAGGTACGTCTGTCCATCCTATTTGAAATGCAAACTCTATTTATATATTAAAGGTAGGTAATAATGATTAGAAATTATTTTACATAGAAAGTAAATTGCGGTCAAGAGACTAGTGCCAGTCATTAATCATTGACAAGACGCGCCCACGCATAATGCAAAGAAATTTATCGCGTATTGACACTTTTAATATTACATTGGTACCTACTCAAGACTCACAAATTTCCAACAGGTCCCCGAAACAAAATAATACCGAAGAGAAGCATTTTTAGGAAGTGAACCCAATACTCATGTCTATCTATGCGGCGACTACTAGCATAGAGAAATGTCTAGCAGCAATCGCTTCCACTATGCCGGCTTGAGGAGACAAATGTACACCGTCCAGGTTAATAGGATATTTTATTGCTTCCCGGTTGAAGATAATAATAATAATAATCTTTATTGAGACAGTAAAATGTTATTTAAAAATAGACTCTTTGGCATCCGTACTAGGTAAAGGAAACCTGTGTTACGGATGCCATTTCATTAGTGTGATCCCAGCTGTACAATTATTACTACTAAATAAAACAATATATATAAAACAAAATATTAAATATAGTAAATAGTTATATGATATAAAGATAATAAAAATGACTCTTGCAAATTAACTTTATTTTATTCTTAAGCCGTGAAATATGTGTGTGGATGATCTCGCGCCTTCAGTGTCACTTTTTTGTCCGTCCTTGGTTCTTGATTCTTAATTGTGAAACTTTAGGAGTGTGGAGGAACACATTTTTTTTACGCGAAGTTCATAGAGCGACCGCAAAGTTATTTCCCGGCAAGATCTGCGCGCGAGTGTACAGCACGGATTAAACGCAGATTATACCATCTACAATCTACACAGAATAATAATGCATTAAATTCTATAAGCAACAGAGTATACAAAATTATGGCGCACACCATCCTACAATCGGAATCGTTCCCTACAATTTCAAATAGCGCACAACAATATTCCATCAAAGTATGACCGCTAATCAATATAAAACACAATATACCGACCGCATGACAATCAATGTCAACTATTAAATTGTACTAATTCTACACACGTTTCGTGTCATCGATAGAAAGTTTTCTTTTAAAGTTAGCGCACCATATTTATTAAATTATTATTTATTTATTTTAATGTCTGTACTAAGTTAGTGCTTGTATCAAAGGCAATGAGCGACCAAAGTACATATAACAATAGTTACACTGGTCCAAATTTAACGAGGTTCGAACACAGGTCTCATCGATCGTAGTCCCTCCTCTGCCGCTAGACCACGGCCACTCAATTTAAGGACCATAAATTGATACATTTAATAAATAATAATAATCATTTACCTTACTTTATTAATTTTTAAATCGTGTTTTAAACTAATACTAATTAAATTAGTTAAAAAAACCTATTATATTTGTTCCATATTATGGATTAGCTTTAAATATTGCGACAGCACTCCGTCTGGATGCAAATATTTTAGGCAAAATTCGCCTTCGCTATGCCGGCACAAAGAGACTAATGTGCACCATCCAAGTTGATTGACATGTGGTCTATTATAACCCGACTACTTCTTAACTGATCCCGTAACCCGGGTAACCTGTAACTTCACTTGAATGCCAGACTATTATCAGCCTGTCTACTATTCTTGAAATTTACATATACAATGTAATATTTCTATGCTGACGTACAAACTAATAACGTCTACGGTGACATATTTATTCAGTAAGTCTTGAGTCAGTTTCATTTACAGTTTAATTCATTTGTTTATTGTAATTATGAATGAACAATAGATATAATTTACTATTCTGTTTAATTAAAACGAGGCCAATGTCTTGATGGGTATTGTTTCAATTTATATGCACAACGGGGACAAGAGTTAGGGTCGCTTTCATCAACATTTAACTGTGGTTTAACGTCACAACAATTGGTTAAGATAAAACTGGTGAAATCGACCCTAAATATAAGAAGTCGCTTTGCTTTGTTAAACTGTTTCTACACCAAAATATAATACTATAATAAATTTTAAAAATAAACAGCAATTAAAATAACTTACCACATTGATCTTCCCCAGAACGTGATTGAATTGATCTTTGCTACACATTTTTTATCAATAATTTCCAAGTCTTAGTTAGTTACAAAATCACATTTTTTATTCGGCACATTATAACTTTAAACTATTTGTAAAATAATGGTAAAAATCCTTCTCGAAATCTTTCTTATTTATAACAATAGACTTGGTATACATGTATATATTTCATATTTAATATAACTGTTTTTTTATATAATACTTTCATACTTTCGTTTAATTTTGTACTGTTACATCCCTAGGGAACTCGATATAAGATAACGCTCTGCCTACTCCACACCTACTCTATCGATTAGCATTATAAAAATATAGGTATTGTTTATTAAACTTGATTTGGTTCGATTCTCGACTTACATAGAGGAAAGTCAAAAATCTATGACGTCATTTTTTAAATTTTCCCTTGAGACTATAATAAATTATTTGACTCTTGAAAGTGTCGGTACTACCCCAAGGTACTAATAACTAACATCAGTCTGCCTACCACTCTTTAAAATATTCTGTAGGTACCCCACGTTTGTAGCCACATTAATTCATAAAAAAAAGCATAGACCTCAATAAACGGGCTATCAAATGAGAAATTTTCGTATTTATTGGTACGGAGGCATAAACGAATTTTATTCTTCGTACACTTGGCACAACATAAATAATAATAACTCTATTTGAAGACCTAACATTTGTGTATTGAATTGCGTTTAGTGAACAGCAATTTCATGCTGTTTGAGCAAACCATTTAGTAAATAATAAAAATTGTTACAGCACTTTCACTGTTTATTATGTCATTTTTAAAGTACACACACTACAACTTTAAATCCTTGTAGCGTAGACATACAAGTATTATTCAATGTTCAGTTCGGGGCCATATGCCATGGCTGTAAAGATTTTCAACAGTTTGCCTGGCCATATAAAAGATGAGTCTAATTATAATTAATTTGTTAATAAATTAAAGATATTTTTAGTAAATAATAGTTTTTATAATTTAAGTGAATTTTTATATATAATAAGTTTTTTTCAGTGCCCCAACGGGGTTCTTGCAGAACATCTGGCAGGAAGGAAAATAAATATTTTGATTTTGTAAACGTTCGTATTATTTAAATAGTTAATTCGCAAATTAAAATGTTTAGAAAGACTGCCCCGCTCCGGTAAAATACCCTGTAATGACCTGTCAATCATTCAACACTGGAGTTGTAGAATAAACCTCTGGATTTTCCAATCAATTCCACTGAGCTTGAGTAGACGATCATTGGAAAAATGTTTAACAAATATGGAGATAAATAGGTACCCAATTTACAATATAATTTTTGGAGAATTAGAGAGCGATTTTTTAATATTTAATTAACCGCTAACTCGCACGTTTCGGGCGAATCGCTCCCTAACCCTTATTGGAGCAAATGAGGTAAATATATATTTTTTAAATTAAATCACAATTATTCACGATCAAAATAAAGGCAAGAATTCAATCCGCCTGACCAATGCCAACTAATTTTCAAATACCTATATAGATTTTTCTAATAAATGTACAAAATATTACCTCGTCTTAAGATGTGCTTTCTCATTCCACGATTCCGTCTGTAACAGGTTTTGGTATAATTTGCAATGTAAACAATATCTCTCGGGTCGGAGGTTAATATTCGAAGTTAGGTTAATTCGCGCGCATTTTACATGTCACTTTTACTCAGGGTTGCCACAATCTCTAATGTACAGAATCAGAACCAGAATGAGCGGCCGTGGTCTAGCGGTAAGACGCGTGAACTTACGATCGACGAGACACGTGTTCGAACCTCGCTAATTCTGGCCGGTACCAATGTAACTTTATATGTACTTTGGTCGCTTAGTGCCTATAGGCACTAATAAAGAGTGGTAGGCAGACTGATGATGGTTATTTGTCCAGTCTGCCGTCCTGGGGTAGTACCACCACTTTCGAATGTAACACCCGTAAAGTGACTTTGTCGCGTTTTGGGAATAGTTTGAAAGTAGCCGGGTATAACGAGGTGTGCACTGTCAATCTAGGATGGTACATGCTCGTCTCCTCAAGCCGGCATAGTGGAGGCGACTGCTACCCGCACAGGTTTCTCTGTAGTAGCAGTTGTTTCCATTCATGGACCGCACTCTAGCTTTACATCAGGCGGAGTGTTGTCACATGCCGAGCTACAATAAAAAAAAATTAACAAATCTGTCTGGCGGCGGAATGGTCAGTGAATAAATAAATTAAATGAAATCAAGGGTAACAGAAAAACCCAAAACATATTTTGTATCTCGCGCGATTTGTTAAGCATACAAGCAAGCGTAAAATCACCAATATTGTAAACAATTTGAAAGTAATGTCTGAATGTGGCAGTGGTTCTCAACCCTAAGAAGGAATTTCGCGCGCATTTTGCACTTTTACTTCTGATGTCACAGTTTGACAATCTATATGGTAATACGATTACGCAGTCCTTCTCAACTAAATGTATTTTTTATATTTTTAATTATTATAAAGTATACGCATGCATTTATGTAAGAATTATGCAAATAATAACCCACATGATGAGCTTGTTTTTTTTTTAGATGAATTACATATTTAGGGGGCTTTTTTCTTTGATGCAACTTTGTTTATTTTATATACAAGTTACCTTAATTCTTTACGGATTATATAAATTCGTTCCTGTTTAAACTAGAGATAAAGTTTTTTTTGTTTAATTATGTACGATTTTGTTTTATTAATTGTTTAGTTTAAACGTGTACGTGACGCCGCGATTGTGAACGTGAACCCCGAAAAAAAATTCTTTTATGAATTTGTTGTTACTGGAATAGCAACGCGACATGTTACTCCGTTTAACCCTTAAATACTCGCATACTAAAAGTTACACAAACGCTCGTGTGGGGTAATACGAGTATATACCTCAGACGCACTCTAACAAAACAATATGATACAGAGCGGCGCCTGCGACTGTTCCGTGATAGGGAGAGGTATTTAGGCAGCCACTGAAAACTGTGTGAGAGTAACTTTGAAAATGGCGCTTCAAATGTGTCGTGGGGTAAAATATACCCCACGCGAGTAATTAAGGGTTAATAGTATGTTAGATTGCGGTCAAATTGGGACCAATGTATTATTTGCATGTACTTTGGCCGCTAACAAATAATAAAGCCTATCCAAGCCACAATTTAATTAATGAGATTTTATCGATTCCAATTTGTACTGATAGAACGTATTTTGTGCGCCATTTCGTAATTTTCATTATGAACATTAATTAACTATTACTTTGATTTGTTTATTGATTGTATTTCTATTTATTATGCAAGATGTATTATCAGTTTTGGCGCCAAGTAGATCTTATTATTTTAACTAGGTTTCGTAGTTAGGAAACACAAATGCCTAAATATACGAGTCAATTAATTAAACAATCAGTATTGCGTTAAATTAAAATAAGCACGAGCAGTTATACTCGTAGTTAATTATTTTTTTTTATTTTTGAACCACTGTTTTTTGCTTTTAGTACGTGAACTCTAAACTATAAAAGTAACTTACTATCTTGGTCACATAAATAGGATTGAAGATGCCGCTAATCCGCACCTATTTGCGTCTCGCGCACACTATACCGTCTATATTGGTACATGCCTGTATAGACAGCAAAAAAGTCACAATATTTTAATTTTTATACAATTCTTCTGTACATCCTCCGAAACGGCTGGACCAATATATTTTTGTGTGTTTAAATGGCTCTCTGAATGGTTTAGATTCACAATTGGACCTGGTAGGTGCAGCTGCAATCGGATCCTAGCAATTTTACCGTTAAAACTTTCAAAGTTTATTGAAAAATCTAATATCGAAAAAAAATCATTTACTGAAACCGTTTATAGAAAACAAGAAAACGTTCAGACAAGACAACGTCTGCCAGGTCGTAACTTTATAATTTTATTTTAATTTTAATAAAATATAAAAAATTACATTTAGGTATTTTCATATTTAATTTTTTATTCTTTCATCTGTTTATCCTTAATGAGAGGTACCTAAAGCATGAGAGACAAGATAAATTAGCGGTGTCGCAACAAGACTAAGGGCCTTTTTTCATAATGTACAAAATAAGTCCATAGTCATTTCTCTCGATCATCTTCCGAGGCGTCGACTCTTGCGCAACTTTCAACACTGTTTTTATAGCAATGCACGCGATCCACGTGTATATATTTATTTCTTCCTATTTTATTAAGATATGTTTTCAATATTTCTTGAAATAATAAAAGTGTATCTATTTGCCATTTTATGTTGGCCAAAATTAATTAAAAAAAAAAAAATTATTTCCTTTGCTAATAAAGATAAAAAGCTGGGACTACCAGTATACTTAAATATCTACCTACCCATATCTTATACATAAACACGACTTGATAGTCCGTGGCCACAACGACATATTATCAAATATTTAACTAATAATAATAATAAATCATAATAATAATATCAATCTAGTATATAAAAACTAATGTTACTTTGTCTCGTGTGCGTTAGACAACCTATTTATTGAGGAGACTGTTAATCTAGATGGTGCACATTCCTCTCCTTAAACCAGCATAGCGGAGGCGATTGCTGTCTGCTGAAATTTCTTTGTGGTAGCAGTTGTTTGTCATGGACCGCACTCTAAATCAACATCGGACACATTATTACTATACCTCGAAACAATTTAAAAAAAAAGATTTTTTCTAAACTAGGGTAGTAAATGGTAATATTAATTTTACGTATACGAAGTTGCGGGCAACAGCTATCAGACATACAGTGGTATGTATTACCATTCTAAAAGTTTCATCAACCTCACAATGATGGTGTTGCGACAGTTTCACCTGAATGTCAGGAGAAGCGTGAGGTTAGGGCATGTCTACATTACAAATTCCTATTGCGTTAGCACATTTATCGCGTCTCACCTATGATCAAACGGTCCAATGGATAATGCCCCTCACTCGTCATGATTTTTTAAATAGTAACTCGACATGTAACCACCTGATATTGAACCAGTGAGATCCTTCAACGAAAACAACTGCTATCGCAAAGACACCCTCTCTGTGCCGGTTTGTGGAGGCGAATCCGCACCATTCATTGACAGGGCACATTCTTCTCTCCTCCAACTATCCCGGTACAGTCGGCTGATAACCATCATCAGTCCGCCTACCGTTTATTTATAATAGAAAAGAAGTCAAAAGCGAATGATCTAAGAGGTAGCGGCGAAGATTTTACGTGATAAGGTACAAGGGTAATTCATGCCTAAGATGCGAATTTGTAAAACTTGTTCGGTAATGTAAATTGACAGAAATTGACATAATTTCTTAATTTTTTATTATTATTTTCAATTTTTTATTATTATTTTTAATTTTATTATTATTATTTGACATTATTATTATTATTCCTTTTGACATTTACACACCCAAATGGGTAGTTATGGAGAAACACTAACATAGAAATAAGACCATTGTTACTAACCCATAACTAGTAAATAAATTATTTGATTTGATTAGAAAAATTTAAAAAAACATATGTATCTTTTCACGTTAAATTTTTGTCACTCTTCGTCTAAAAATAATTCGTATTTGCATTATATTATGTACTACTATAATAGTATATTTAACCTATATATAAAGCTATAATGTAGCCACAGTCAACTTAATAAATAACTTATTTTATTTGAAATAAAAGATAAAATAAGAAAAATACTAGAGGGTAATTTTCAAATAATCTTAAATCAGAACTAAAATAAACTTTTATGACGAACTGCACAAATAAAAATACCTTGTTAATAATAAAAACCGCCATAAATAATCCAATCCAAACAAAAGAAAGATTTCAAGGAGGAACTGAACCACAAAAATAACCACAACAACCACTCAAGTCATCAGTTCACACGTAAAAATATAAAATAGGAATAAAACGCGTCTAAACTAAAAAATACATTTTACAAACTAAAACGATAGAATAGTCGCATTCACATTCATTAATATAATTTCGATGCGCGTGCAACGAACGAGAAACGCGGCAGGTGACTGCGCGAGCGCACCCAAAGTGATAGTCGATTCAAAAGGCTTGTAGAACTGCCGAAGTAGGTAGCTATGTCAGGTGAAAATTTTACTTTAACTTATAACCTATAAAAGACTAAAATATTAAATCAAATCTTTGCCATTTATTACATAAAAATTATAATTCGATAAATTGCAAACATTCATTGTTATTTTGGTAATTACAAGACGTCGTTGTCTATTATATTAATTTTATTTATTAATCAATAACTTTTATGAATTATTTTGTGATAGAATGTACCATTTACCGATATTGGCTAATAATATCGAATTTCTCGTGGTCTTCTTTTCGAAGGAGTCTTTCCGAAGTACATTTGCAATAAACGTTACGTTTTTAATAGATTTTGATATAAAAAAAAACACATTATTCGTATAAAAACATATTAAATCTACAAAATTTTAGAATTAATATAGTTTACCTATAATACAGAACTAAATATTTATTAGGTAAGTATTTTAAATCATTAAAATTTGTTGTTTTTTTTTTCTGAATAATTAATTTCTGGGAGAAAATGATGTCGTTTTCAATCATGATAAAATGACGTTTGAGTGATGTTAACTTGATATGTGGCTGATAGCGAGCCCATGCGAATTTATATTAAAAAAAAACACAAAAGATGTAAACATTTAGGATTAAATGACTTATTTCAATGTTATATTTTCAACAAGAAAATACAAGAGTAAATATTGTTTTTATTTACTGATATCAGACATCTTGATTAGCTTAACGAAGTGGCAGACTGTCTGATGATGGTTATTAACCCAGCCTGCCCGTCCTCAGGACGTACCACCACTTTCAAGTGAAGTCACCTTGTCGTGTCCATGAACCAGCTTGGAAATAACCTGATATGAGAAGAGTCCGCAATAAGTCTCATCAGGCTGGCATGGGGAAGGTGACATCTACCTGGTAATCTTTCAAAGCAAGTCAATAATCGTACTAAGTTAGGAGAGCAACAAAAATCAAAGATTAGCTAGGATTAATTTCACATTGGAACTATTTAATAATAAAATTATGCTTCTCACCATAATGAAAGTTTTAGGACCTCAAATCTCTTTTAAATCATAATTTCATGTGCATATACGAGTAACTTGAAAAATTGGTCTCCATCCAATTCTTAATTCCCCTTTTGTTTCTAAGGTAAAAGGTAGCTCGACTCCTATCCCAAGATACGATCTATTTTCTAGTCAACTTTTATCAAACCAAATCAAACAATATATTCACGAGTTATGGGTTACAATGTTATTAAAGTTAACGTTATTTTACCATTTTTTTTACTACACTTTATTGTGTGAGATGTGGCACCTAAAGGTGGATCATTCGCCATAAGATTGATCAACTTCTGTGTTAAGCATGATTTAATGATTCCCACCACTGGTCATCCTTAAAAGTATTAAAAAAAAGACAACTACCCGTTTGGGTACGTAAATGTTGTCCTAATTAAATAATGTCACAATAATCTCACATATCCAACGATTTAGGCGTGAAAATATAACAAACAAACATAAATCCCTTCACATTTATATATTAGTATATATGACATAATAAAACATCGTAGACATTCGGTAATTGAATTCTAAAAGGTAACAAAACTCAAAAATTACACAATAGACAGTCTGTTAAGATCTAGTTAACAAATCACCGGATGTTAGTGGCCAGACCACACCTACTGATTGATTGTACTACTCACTCGGAACGAAATACATCTTAATACGCTATATGATGACCAAACGTTATTCTGCACTAATTTTTATTCTCAAAAAAAACAATAATAGTATAACCAGCGACATAGGTAAAGATAAAAGATAAAAAAAAAAAAAAAAACAAAAAGAAAAAAAAATGCCGCTAAATGTGGCGAAACATGTGAACAAATTGTAACCCATTTACTAACACCATGTTTCACGCAATAAAGTTTATTTCATTTCATAATGAATCGCATCTTTTTTTCTGAGAAATTTCGTAGGAAATTTAATATAGCAAAAATTAATTAATACTATTTATTTATTTAATTATGTCGAAAACCTAACTCGACACATCTTATGTGTGCGAATTGATTAAGAACTTTTTCTATTTAAATATGTGCCAAAATTCATTTTAAAAAATACTTACCGATATTTCTTATTATCTTTCCACAACTCAACAATCAAATATGAAAAAGAGATTTTAAAAAATTATGGACACAATAACAAGCATTACATCAAGCTCGAGGAAGCTTAAAAGGTAATTTAAGGTCGCTACACATGTATATGAAGTTGGCCCCCCATTATGAAAATTTTGAAAATTTAAGCGGAGTTCTGGTAGCCCCTCCAATAGTTCTAAAGTTCCCTATTAATAAAAAAAATAGTTCCGCTGATTAAAGTGCTGAAAACACGAAATGAAGTTTACACAATTTCGAAATTTTAAACACCTGTAACTCTTTCATTTTAGCTCTGATCGATTCCGTTTCTTTAACAAATCGATAGAACTCCGAGGGGGGCCAATAGAACTCCAAAGAAAATTAACGATTTCTGAGAAATAAAATTTTTTTCATACAAAATATGCTAATTTTAAAAATCGAAATTTCCGAGCCCCGTAGCTCTTTCATTTCAGTTCCGATCGGTTTCATTTCTTCGACAAATCGATAGAACTCCGAGGGGGGCCAATAGAACTCCAAAGAAAATTAACGATTTCTGAGAAATAAATTTTTTTTTCATACAAAATATGCTAATTTTAAAAATCGGAATTTCCGAGCCCCGTAGCTCTTTCATTTCAGTTCCGATCGGTTTCATTTCTTTGACAAATCGATAGAACTCCGAGGGGGGCCAATAGAACTCCAAAGAAAATTAACGATTTCTGAGAAATAATTTTTTTTCATACAAAATATGCTAATTTTAAAAAACGAAATTTCCGAGCCCCGTAGCTCTTTCATTTCAGTTCCGATCGGTTTCATTTCTTCGACAAATCGATAGAACTCCGAGGGGGCCAATAGAACTCCAAAGAAAATTAACGATTTCTGAGAAATAAATTTTTTTTTCATACAAAATATGCTAATTTTAAAAATCGGAATTTCCGAGCCCCGTAGCTCTTTCATTTCAGTTCCAATCGGTTTCATTTCTTCGACAAATCGATAGAACTCCGAGGGGGGCCAATAGAACTCCAAAGAAAATTAACGATTTCTGAGAAATAAAATTTTTTTCATACAAAATATGCTAATTTTAAAAAACGAAATTTCCGAGCCCCGTAGCTCTTTCATTTCAGTTCCGATCGGTTTCATTTCTTCGACAAATCGATAGAACTCCGAGGGGGGCCAATATAACTCCAAAGAAAATTAACGATTTCTGAGAAATAAATTTTTTTTCATACAAAATATGCTAATTTTAAAAATCGGAATTTCCAAGCCCCGTAGCTCTTTCATTTCAGTTCCGATCGGTTTCATTTCTTCGACGAATCGATAGAACTCCGAGGGGGGCCAATAGAACTCCAAAGAAAATTAACGATTTCTAAATAATAATATTTTTTTCATACAAAATATGCTAATTTTAAAAATCGGAATTTCCGAGCCCCGTAGCTCTTTCATTTCAGTTCCGATCGGTTTCATTTCTTCGACAAATCGATAGAACTCCGAGGGGGGCCAATAGAACTCCAAAGAAAATTAACGATTTCTGAGAAATAAATTTTTTTTCATACAAAATATGCTAATTTTAAAAAACGAAATTTCCGAGCCCCGTAGCTCTTTCATTTCAGTTCCGATCGGTTTCATTTCTTCGACAAATCGATAGAACTCCGAGGGGGGCCAATAGAACTCCAAAGAAAATTAACGATTACTGAGAAACAAAATTTTTTTCAAACAAAATATGCTAATTTTAAAAAACGAAATTTACGAGCCCCGTAGCTCTTTCATTTCAGTTCCGATCGGTTTCATTTCTTCGACAAATCGATAGAACTCCGAAGGGGGTTAATAGAACTCCAAAGAAAATTAACGATTTCTGAGAAATAAATTTTTTTTTCATACAAAATATGCTAATTTATAAAATCGGAATTTCCGAGCGCCGTAGCTCTTTCATTTCAGTTCCGATCGGTTTCATTTCTTCGACAAATCGATAGAACTCCGAGGGGGGCCAATAGAACTCCAAAGAAAATTAACGATTTCTGAGAAATAATTTTTTTTTTCATACAAAATATGCTAATTTTAAAAAACGAAATTTCCGAGCCCCGCAGCTCTTTCATTTCAGTTCCGATCGGTTTCATTTCTTCGACAAATCGATAGAACTCCGAAGGGGGCCAATAGAACTCTAAAGAAAATTAACGATTTCTGAGAAATAAATTTTTTTTCATACAAAATATGCTAATTTTAAAAATCGAAATTTCCGAGCCCCGTAGCTCTTTCATTTCAGTTCCGATCGGTTTCATTTCTTCGACAAATCGATAGAACTCCGAGGGGGGCCAATAGAACTCCAAAGAAAATTAACGATTTCTGAGAAATAAATTTTTTTTTCATACAAAATATGCTAATTTTAAAAATCGGAATTTCCGAGCGCCGTAGCTCTTTCATTTCAGTTCCGATCGGTTTCATTTCTTCGACAAATCGATAGAACTCCGAGGGGGGCCAATAGAACTCCAAAGAAAATTAACGATTTCTGAGAAATAAAATTTTTTTTCATACAAAATATGCTAATTTTAAAAATCGGAATTTCCGAGCCCCGTAGCTCTTTCATTTCAGTTCCAATCGGTTTCTTTTCTTTGACAAATCGATAGAACTCCGAGGGGGGCCAATAGAACTCCAAAGAAAATTAACGATTTCTGAGAAATAAATTTTTTTTCATACAAAATATGCTAATTTTAAAAATCGAAATTTCCGAGCCCCGTAGCTCTTTCATTTCAGTTCCGATCGGTTTCATTTCTTCGACAAATCGATAGAACTCCGAGGGGGGCCAATAGAACTCCAAAGAAAATTAACGATTTCTGAGAAATAAATTTTTTTTTCATACAAAATATGCTAATTTTAAAAATCGGAATTTCCGAGCCCCGTAGCTCTTTCATTTCAGTTCCAATCGGTTTCATTTCTTCGACAAATCGATAGAACTCCGAGGGGGGCCAATAGAACTCCAAAGAAAATTAACGATTTCTGAGAAATAAATTTTTTTTCATACAAAATATGCTAATTTTAAAAATCGGAATTTCCGAGCCCCGTAGCTCTTTCATTTCAGTTCCGATCGGTTTCATTTCTTCGACGAATCGATAGAACTCCGAGGGGGGCCAATAGAACTCCAAAGAAAATTAACGATTTCTAAATAATAATATTTTTTTCATACAAAATATGCTAATTTTAAAAATCGGAATTTCCGAGCCCCGTAGCTCTTTCATTTCACTTCCGATCGGTTTCATTTCTTCGACAAATCGATAGAACTCCGAGGGGGGCCAATAGAACTCCAAAGAAAATTAACGATTTCTGAGAAATAAAATTTTTTTCATACAAAATATGCTAATTTTAAAAAACGAAATTTCCGAGCCCCGTAGCTCTTTCATTTCAGTTCCGATCGGTTTCTTTTCTTCGACAAATCGATAGAACTCCGAGGGGGGCCAATAGAACTCCAAAGAAAATTAACGATTTTTGAGAAATAATTTTTTTTTTTCATACAAAATATGCTAATTTTAAAAAACGAAATTTCCGAGCCCCGCAGCTCTTTCATTTCAGTTCCGATCGGTTTCATTTCTTCGACAAATCGATAGAACTCCGAGGGGGGCCAATAGAACTCTAAAGAAAATTAACGATTTCTGAGAAATAATTTTTTTTTCATACAAAATATGCTAATTTTAAAAATCGAAATTTCCGAGCCCCGTAGCTCTTTCATTTCAGTTCCGATCGGTTTCATTTCTATGACAAATCGATAGAACTCCGAGGAAGGCCAATAGAACTCCAAAGAAAATTAACGATTTCTGAGAAATAAATTTTTTTTTCATACAAAATATGCTAATTTATAAAATCGGAATTTCCGAGCGCCGTAGCTCTTTCATTTCAGTTCCGATCGGTTTCATTTCTTCGACAAATCGATAGAACTCCGAGGGGGGCCAATAGAACTCCAAAGAAAATTAACGATTTCTGAGAAATATTTTTTTTTTTCATACAAAATATGCTAATTTTAAAAAACGAAATTTCCGAGCCCCGCAGCTCTTTCATTTCAGTTCCGATCGGTTTCATTTCTTCGACAAATCGATAGAACTCCGAAGGGGGCCAATAGAACTCTAAAGAAAATTAACGATTTCTGAGAAATAAATTTTTTTTCATACAAAATATGCTAATTTTAAAAATCGAAATTTCCGAGCCCCGTAGCTCTTTCATTTCAGTTCCGATCGGTTTCATTTCTTCGACAAATCGATAGAACTCCGAGGGGGGCCAATAGAACTCCAAAGAAAATTAACGATTTCTGAGAAATAAATTTTTTTTCATACAAATATGCTAATTTTAAAAATCGGAATTTCCGAGCGCCGTAGCTCTTTCATTTCAGTTCCGATCGGTTTCATTTCTTCGACAAATCGATAGAACTCCGAGGGGGGCCAATAGAACTCCAAAGAAAATTAACGATTTCTGAGAAATAAAATTTTTTTTCATACAAAATATGCTAATTTTAAAAATCGGAATTTCCGAGCCCCGTAGCTCTTTCATTTCAGTTCCAATCGGTTTCTTTTCTTTGACAAATCGATAGAACTCCGAGGGGGGCCAATAGAACTCCAAAGAAAATTAACGATTTCTGAGAAATAAATTTTTTTTCATACAAAATATGCTAATTTTAAAAATCGAAATTTCCGAGCCCCGTAGCTTTTTCATTTCAGTTCCGATCGGTTTCATTTCTTCGACAAATCGATAGAACTCCGAGGGGGGCCAATAGAACTCCAAAGAAAATTAACGATTTCTGAGAAATAAATTTTTTTTTCATACAAAATATGCTAATTTTAAAAATCGGAATTTCCGAGCCCCGTAGCTCTTTCATTTCAGTTCCGATCGGTTTCATTTCTTCGACGAATCGATAGAACTCCGAGGGGGGCCAATAGAACTCCAAAGAAAAATAACGATTTCTGAGAAATAAATTTTTTTCATACAAAATATGCTAATTTTAAAAATCTAAATTTCCGAGCCCCGTAGCTCTTTCAGTTCAGTTCCGATCTGTTTCATTTTTTTAACAAATAAATAGAACTCCGAGGGGGGCTAATAGAACTCCAAAGAAAAATAACGATTTCTGAAAAAAAATAATTAAATTAGCATATTTTGTATGAAAAAAATTTTATTTCTCAGAAATCGTTAATTTTCTTTGGAGTTCTATTAACCCCCTTCGGAGTTCTATCGATTTGTCGAAGAAATGAAACCGATCGGAACTGAAATGAAAGAGCTACGGGGCTCGTAAATTTCGTTTTTTAAAATTAGCATATTTTGTTTGAAAAAAATTTTGTTTCTCAGTAATCGTTAATTTTCTTTGGAGTTCTATTGGCCCCCCTCGGAGTTCTATCGATTTGTCGAAGAAATGAAACCGATCGGAACTGAAATGAAAGAGCTACGGGGCTCGGAAATTTCGTTTTTTAAAATTAGCATATTTTGTATGAAAAAAAATTTATTTCTCAGAAATCGTTAATTTTCTTTGGAGTTCTATTGGCCCCCCTCGGAGTTCTATCGATTTGTCGAAGAAATGAAACCGATCGGAACTGAAATGAAAGAGCTACGGGGCTCGGAAATTCCGATTTTTAAAATTAGCATATTTTGTATGAAAAAAATATTATTATTTAGAAATCGTTAATTTTCTTTGGAGTTCTATTGGCCCCCCTCGGAGTTCTATCGATTCGTCGAAGAAATGAAACCGATCGGAACTGAAATGAAAGAGCTACGGGGCTTGGAAATTCCGATTTTTAAAATTAGCATATTTTGTATGAAAAAAAATTTATTTCTCAGAAATCGTTAATTTTCTTTGGAGTTATATTGGCCCCCCTCGGAGTTCTATCGATTTGTCGAAGAAATGAAACCGATCGGAACTGAAATGAAAGAGCTACGGGGCTCGGAAATTTCGTTTTTTAAAATTAGCATATTTTGTATGAAAAAAATTTTATTTCTCAGAAATCGTTAATTTTCTTTGGAGTTCTATTGGCCCCCCTCGGAGTTCTATCGATTTGTCAAAGAAATGAAACCGATCGGAACTGAAATGAAAGAGCTACGGGGCTCGGAAATTCCGATTTTTAAAATTAGCATATTTTGTATGAAAAAAAATTTTATTTCTTAAAAATCGTTAATTTTCTTTGGAGTTCTATTGGCCCCCCTCAGAGTTCTATCGATTTGTCGAAGAAATGAAACCGATCGGAACTGAAATGAAAGAGCTACGGGGCTCGGAAATTCCGATTTTTAAAATTAGCATATTTTGTGTGAAAAAAATTTTATTTCTCAGAAATCGTTAATTTTCTTTGGAGTTCTATAGGCCCCCCTCGGAGTTCTATCGATTTGTCGAAGAAATGAAACCGATCGGAACTGAAATGAAAGAGATACAGGGCTCGGAAATTTCGTTTTTTAAAATTAGCATATTTTGTATGAAAAAAATTTTATTTCTCAAAAATCGTTAATTTTCTTTGGAGTTCTATTGGCCCCCCTCGGAGTTCTATCGATTTGTTAAAGAAACGGAATCGATCGGAGCTAAAATGAAAGAGTTACAGGTGTTTAAAATTTCGAAATTGTGTAAACTTCATTTCGTGTTTTCAGCACTTTAATTAGCGGAACTATTTTTTTTATTAATAGGGAACTCTAGAACTATTGGAGGGGCTACCAGAACTCCGCTTAAATTTTCAAAATTTTCATAATGGGGGGCCAACTTCACATACATTCGCTACACAACCTTCTAAACTCGACACACGATTAAAACAATTAGTGCAACCAATAATTATGTATATTGTTAAGAAAATACCATTTAATATTAACATTTCCCAATGGGTACAATAAAACTACCTTATTAATTAATTTATTCTTTATTCTTCATTATCTAGTTGCATTGAGTTGTTAATACATTTAAAGAGTGGTAGACAGACTGATGATGGTTATGAGCCCAGTCTGCCATCCTGGTTTTAGTACCACCACTTTCAAATGAAGTGACCTTGTTGCGTTTCGGGAGCAGTTTGAAAAGAGCCAGGTATAACGGGAGGAGTGTGTACTGAAAATCTAGACGGTGCATACTCGTCTCCTCAAGCCGGCATAGTGGAGGCGACTACTGCCTGTAGAGATTGCTCTGTAGTAGCAGTTGTTTCCGTTCATCGACCGCACTCTAGCTTAACATCAGGCGGAGTGTTGTCATATGCCGAACTACAATTTAAAAAAGTCTAGACTGCCTTCATTCAAATGTAACACTTTGGAAGTAGCCAAGTATAACAAGATTGAACATTGTACACTCCACAATGAACATTCGTCTCCTGAAGCCGGTTGCCTGCACACTTCTCTGTTGCAGTAGTTGTCTCCGTTAATAGACCATCTTTTAGCTTAGCATCAGGTGAAGTGTGTGGTAAGAACGGTAACGAACCATCATGACTCTGCCCACCACTCTTTAACATATCTACCTCCTACTTAGTTACTATACGACATTTTTTCAATAGGAAATAATATTGACGCGTGCTAAAATATTTTCAAGTTCACGGAACGAGTATGTAAATTGCATTTATTTGTTTATAAATCGACATAACTTTTTGTTGCATTAATCTTACGATCAAGATTATCAGATTACGAGATTTTTTTTTATTGTAGCTTGGCATATGACAACACTCCGCCTGATGTAGACGCCTGTAGGAGACGAGTATGCACCAACAGTGCACACTCCTCTCGCTATACCTGGCTCCTTTCAGACTACTACTCCCGAAACGCGACAAGGTCACTTCACGGGTGTTACATTCGGAAGTGGTGGTACTACCCCAGGACGGCAGACTGGACTAATAACTATCATCAGTCTGCCTACCACTCTTTAATAGTGCCTATAGCGACCAAAGTTACATTGGTACCGGTCTTTAGCGAGGCTCGAACACTGGTCTCAACGATCGTGAGTTCACGCGTCTTACCGCTAGACCACGGGCGCTATATTTAATATATCTATGTAAGTATTCATTTATAGTTTAGTATAAAATAATGGTGCCAAAATTTTTGTGGAGCAATATGGTATTAATGAGAGCGTATCGCTATACTTACCACACTTGTCTACATAATAGGGATGGGCAAAGCAAACTGATTATGGTCTATGGGCAGCACCACTACTTTCAAATGTAACACCGGTGTAGTGATCCAGGACTACATCATACCGATGTCCTATCAATCTTGACGACACTCGTGCTTGCAGTAGAGTGCGATACATAAACGGAATCAACTTCTACTACAGATAAAGGAGAATGCCCATTTTCGGACCCACTTGATACCTAATAGTTCGGTAACAAAATATTCTAAAATAACATCTTGTTTTTTTCATTATTTCATTTTAATTATATCAACACATCATTTACCAATCAATAGACGATGTTTAATTACATAAAAATTATATATTATCAATTATTAAAGCATTTAATATAATAATAACCTCAAATATTTCATCAGAAAACATCTAATTACTGAATAACCCGGGTGAAAAATTTAAACTGATCGGTAATGAGAAAGTAGGTTCATTTTTCCACAAAACTAACTAAAAAAATAGTCCTTTCTCAGTCATCTCCGCTATGCCGGCTTGAGGAGACGAATGTGCATCATCCAGGCTGACAGTGCACATTACTCTCGTTATATCTGTTTACTTGACACAACGCGATCACTTCACTGGTGTTACAGCGAAAGTGGCGGTACTAACCCACGATGGTAGACTGGGCTAATAACCATCATCACTTTGTAGGTTGCTATTAGATAGGTACGTATACCTTAGCGGTTGCTCCACAATACTCAGCACTCATTGTTCTTACCTAACCGAGCGTAGGCACAGTCTGTCGTCGGATGTCAATGCAGTTATTTCTATTACCTATAGAGTTTTATAGACACGTCTATATCTTCACCGCTTTTCAGATACATGGCAATACTTATATTTGTATTTATAATTATTAAAATACATAGATAGGGTGTTTTTGTGCAGGAACGTGAAGAGTCTCCGGTCCTTCCTGGAAGACATCGGGTGGCTGCGATGAAGCGGACCACCTCACGCATAACGAGCGGCCATAGCTGCTCAATTGCGGAGAAGGAGCCTGCGAGAAATCTACAATCTAGGGTGTGATATCGGTACAAGCAGGTATAGTAATCATTAAAGTAAAATGACAATGCCCATTTTGCGGGCCCACTTGATAACTAGTTTGTTAACAAAACCAATATTCTAAAACTAAAATAATATTACATATATTTTTTTCATTAATTTATTTCAATTATAAATATCAACACCTCGTTTACCAATCAATATATAATGTTAAATTACATACAAAACAGATATCAACAATAATTAATTAAACATTTAAACACAAAAAGAGTGTTTTCCGATCAAATCGGAGACATCCTTATGAAAGCTGGGCTGCCTAGTGCTCATAACCGTCGGGCGTGCATGAAGAGAATTGTGGATGTGAGGGAAGCGAGGGTGTTGTGTCAGGATCGTGGTAAGTGCCGTTCCGTTGTCTGGGATGGAGAAAGGCGGGAAAAAGGCGTGACAATTGTATTGTATTAATATAATAAATAATAACCTCAAATATTACATCAGAAAAATTCTAATCACTCAATCACCCGGGTAAAAATAAATTAAAATAATGATAAGGAATGTATTACTTCTACGAAATGTACTAAAATCATCGACAAACGAGTCCATTTCTTTTAGCTGGCGATCTGGCGGTCCACTTAGTGTTGGCAAACTTAAAAAGCACTCTATCACCTATCTACACTTATCCTTTCTAAAACCTTCCCCTAAAAATATATTTAGAACGTTACATAATGTCAATTTGTCAAAAATCTTCTAAAAAGAATGTATCCAAAATAGAAATGACACGCGCCTTACGTCCCCTTTGTTCCGAATTCTATAATTAGTATTGAAACGTTTTAGGTTATTTTTCAATATGGAGACAGCTGGTGAACACCCCAAACTGAGGTGGTATTCTTGACGTAATTAGAAACGAAATCGTATTCACTCACAATATGCTATATAGATAAAATCGAGTCAAATTCGTTTACATCAACGCGAAGAATAAGTCGGTGCTCTTTGAAAACAAAGCGGCATAACGAGTGTAATAGCCGTGACGACGAATGCTTAAAACAGGCAACCAACAAACGATTTAACAGTCAAATATAGTTTATTGACATGACTTCACTTTTAAGAAACTATTTTCTAAGGCATATGACTAGAGAAAAGGACAAGTAACAAATATGTCTACCGCATGCATTTTCAGTTAAATTTTCATCATAATTTAAGAAATCCATCATAACATAATCATAGAAAAATAATACGACCTTGTGTTAATATTATAATAGACGAGCGGCCGTGGTCTAGCGGTAAGACACGTGAACTCACGATCGATGAGACCTGTGTTCGAACCTCGCTAAATTCTGACCGGTGCCAACTTTGGCCGCTCAGTGCCTATATGGTTATTAGCCCAGTCTGCCGTCCTGGGGTAGTACTACCACTTTCGAATGTAACACTAATGTTATGTAATGAATGTATGACCTTGTTGTGTTTCGGAAATAGTTTCAAAGCAGCCAGTGTGCACTGTCAATCTAGATGGTACATTCTCGTCTTTTCAAGCCGACATATATTTCTCTGTAGTAACAGTTGTGTTAATTCATGAACCGCACTAGCTTTACATCAGGCGGAGTGTTGTCACATGCCACATGCCGAGCTACAATAAAAAAAAGAGACGGCTCCGCCATCTGATGCGAGCTGCAGTCTACGCGCAGAGAAAACTGCTTCCACAGGGAGTTACTCCATAAGATCAGTGTGCAAAACCGTGTTGACTGAGCAAAGTCTTGTTAAACACGGATACTTCCAAGTGGATTCCAAAAAGTAACTAGGTCACTTACACATACAGGCCCACCAGTTTACCAGTCACTCTCCAGTAATTAGTAATTAAATCTCCTTCTTACTTTCATTTCACAATTACGCAGTAAAAAGTAGTGACAATTTTCATAAACATCTGACGTATAATTTAGGTGTATTTGTGACGAAAAAAGAACCGGTATAATTACACCGTACAATTGTGGTATGTCAACCACTTTACAAGTTTATGCGAAAGTGTACATTTATCTTTCTATTAAAACTTGTGTTATGTTAATTGTTCGAAAATATTTGATTAAATTATTGTTTATATATATCTCGGTAGGAATACACAACTAAGTAATAGTATACTAATAAATAATAATAATAATAGAATGGTAAACTATTATATTTACAATTACTTAGTACAAAAACAACCCTCTCTAAAAACATACTTTTTTGCATGTCTGTCTTCTCCGTTGCTAGAAGAAAGATTCTATGACAAAATTAACTTTTTTCTATTCAATTTTCTTCATAATTTAATATTAATCAACCAACTTCAAAGAACAAATTAGCTATAATGTATTAAAACCAGAAATTCGATTAATTGATAGCAAAGTAACCGCATTTTCTGCTCAAATGCACGTCAGACTGGTTGTTATGCACAAAGCAATGATTGCATTCTCTAATTAAGGAAACAACTTTTAAATTAAATTATCTATTTACCTATATCCTCACGTCTTTAGTACTACAAGGATAGGCACACTGGATGACCATCTTTTTTATAGTAACTCATGTACAAGTACTTCGCGGTAGTGTACAACTACTACTACAGATAAATGGCTGCAGGCAGCAGTCCCCTTCGCTATGCACGGTAATGCACACTTCTTCCTTATACCTTATACTTCCAAGCGTCATACTAACGCGAAAATTTTGATTTAAATTAATCAGAGACGAGATGAGAATCTCGATCAATAATTCAGTCAAAACATATTAGCACAAAACCTAAGAAAACACTTAATAATAAACAACTAAGTGCAACAATTAAATGTAAGTGAAAATGGGTGTAAGATCGTGCCTGTGTGTGTGTGTATACATAAATTATATGTGTAGACTGTAGGTAGGTCGCTATACGTAGTACCTACAGCCGTGCATTGTATGTAATCAGGCGTCAAGATCTTATTAGATTTGACATGAGATAATATCACTGCTTAGTCAAGGATAACACGTACAAAATAGCTTATATTAATAAATAAATAGGTAGGTATATGGACTGACAAAAATTAACAATTTCCGCGTAACTATTAGCTTTCTATTAAACAGAATTTACACACGTAACTGTGTTAGTAATTAATACCCATGATTAATACTGGTTTAGTACACCTACCCAATGCCTACATACTAGGTCTTAAAAATTAAATTTAAGTCTGAATGAATATTATCGTGTGGCCAGATTCCGTCCACTATACGTGGACTGAAACACCGTCGAGTTTCACGCCCTAGACAAGAACATTTTCGTATGGCATATGAGAGATACTAGACACCGAACTAAAAGTGTATGGGAGTTGAAGTTCAAATTATCGACGTCTCGGTTGAGACCATCATATCCCATACCATCACGTGTGCCATTCGCCTATACTCTTAGTCGATATGCCAATAAGACCGAAAAGTCTGACATGATCCTTGTATCTTCCCCAAGGTCCAGAGCATCCGTAATGAGGATTTTTTAAATTGTAACTCGGCATATGACAACACTCCACCTTATGTAAAGCTACAGTAGTCCATAAACGGAAACAACTGCTACTACAGAATAATCTCTACATGCCGCAGTCACCCCCGCTATTCCGACTGGAAGAGGACTAAAAAAAATTATAGATAAAGATAATTCAAATTAAAAAAAATTATTATCGCCACCTGACCCTAGAATAAGCCAAAATTTTACCAACTTCATTAGATAATTAATAAAAATTTTAAATAAACATTTAACATACGTATTAATAATTATTATTCTACGTTCAGCGATTCCTTTAATAACCAACTTGTTTCCTTCGACAGGAAAAAAAATGAACCTTATAAATAAACAGATAAGCAGAAACAATGTGAAATTAATGCTATTTTGTTGTTGTGTATAATAAATACGGCATAAGTGCAATATCTTGTATAGCTACGTAGGGCACAGTCGAAATCTAGGACACCGACATCTGTACGAACGTAAATACACAAAGCCTAATGGAAAAGCATAATAATTGGATACCTAAGTGTTCTTTTTTGTGACCACACCCCGCCTGATGTAAAGTTAGAGTGCGGTCCATGAGCGGAAACAACTGCTATCACATATAAATGTATGCAGGCAGGCCTCCACTATACGGCAAGTTTGTTTTTCAAGCACAGTGGAGGTCCATGAGCGTCGACGACTGGAGGACCGCGGTACACGGTGGCCCCAGTCGCCGTCACTAATCCGGCCCAAGAAGGTGCTTTTTCACGCTCCGTTTGAAGGATCCAAGATTGAAGGATTGGAAGAACACGTGGGAGGGCAAAGCATTTCATTTATCGATTGTGCGACATAAAAAGGATGCGCCGAACCGTTTTGTTCGGCTTCCAATTCTGTCGATATAATGCGGATGCTTTCCCCGATACACACTCCTTTCGTTATTGCCCGTCTACTTACAAGCTAATTCCGCAACCCATGTCATACTAAATAGTGTATCTACATATTTGTTTTTAATAACAATAAAAATGTGTTTCTTTCGCTGTTAACATCAGTTTTATTTCTCACCAGTCACCCCAGGACGGCAGACGGACAAATAACCATCATCAATCTGTCTAGGCCTACTACTCTAATATTAATGGTTGCGTCAAACTGCACGATAATTAGCGGCATTAAAAGTTGTTCGAGTTATCGTTTAACGTGTAATGTAAATAGTATTGACGTTATAAAATAACGCGTTAAAATCTTGGCTATATTAATGTAATGCATTAATTATTACACTAAATAACGCTTTAAGATGTAGGTGGAGCTGTAACATAACCCGAAACTAAAATTAATCTAAAAATTAAACAGAAAGTTTGTCGAATATAAATCAAATACAAAACGTAATAGGATTTACATTACTTATTCATGTTAATATTTTAAGATTTATTAGGTGCAAATATCAGAAGGGCTATCTTGTTTACCTGCAACGGTCACACACTAGCTGTAATTTCTTTTTATTAAATTATAGTGAAAAAAACACAAAAAAAAACAATGTGCAAAGTTTGACTCTGAGCTAGGAATCAACGTAAACAATAAAGTGTAGAAAAAAAAGTTAAAATCAAAATTACAATAAAAATATAAATCGAGAAATACTCGTATCTATTCTCGGCGCATCCCTATTACCCATTATTTGCATATTTTATTATTTGTTATGATAAATGTAAAAAAGTAGATCATCCTCCAAGTACGATTTTACGTTGTTGAAAATGTAGGAATATACTTATACAATAATAATAATGAATATTCAATATTATGTGTTACCGTCTTTATGTAAAGTGTTGAAGAAGAAAAAAACACTTTCACTTTAGGGCACAAGGAAGTGTCAAAAGTATGCTAATTTCCAGGTTATTTATTGTATTTCACCTCCTTACGTAAACGACGCGTCTTTTCTTATAATAAAGGATTTTCCTTAATACCTACCTATTGGTGTTTCTGAAGATAAAAAAAAGAGAGACTAAGAACTAGTGAACAGGCCAAGGATAACACTAGTCCGAAACAAATACCAAAATTTTTATCATGTTTATAATGGACTAATAGCCCTTCCCATCGAAAATCGAATCCGGGACCGTCGCGTAACAGACTGGCATGCTTACTAACCACAAGTTAAAAGAAAACAATTCAAATAACTTAATCAAATGCCAGCTAAGGGTGGTTTGCACCAAAAGGCCGGTTAAAGTAACTTTAACTATTACTTTTACGGCGACGACGACCGTTAAACGTTTACATTTACTCCTCACGCGTTGCAATATCGTGTAAATTCATACTGTTATCGTCAAAATGGTGGCTGATCTCGAAAAATAATAGAAAAACTTATTTGGCTTCTTTTCATACATTTGACGTTAGCAACATTGGTTTGACGATTACTTTAACTTTAACCAACTTAAACCAAACTTCAACCAACCAAGATTTGCTGGTTACGGAAACCGTCAAAAATGACAGGCACGACGATGGTGCAACTCGCGTGGAATAAATATACACCATAATGTAAACGTAACGGTTAACGTAAAAGTAATAGTTAAAAGTTACTTTAACCGGCCTTCAAGTGCAAGCGACGCTAAAACTTCAAATCTATTTTAGTAATCTACATAAGATTACAAGAATATGTACCTACCTACCTACATAACACTATTCAAACGTCAAATGTAATAAATATTCAATCAAAGTAGGTAAATAGTTGTTATTGTATTAAAACAATGACACCTGTCACCAAGCAACCAGCATACATACATACATCCAAACAGAATATATAAATATAGATGAGATCACGACCAGAAGTAGATGACTCCTGTAGTAATGGAATGAGGGCCAGAGGTCATCAAGTCCGCTCACTTCACTCACTCGATATAGTGAATCGACATTACTAGTACTTCAAACTTGTCGTGTAAATTCGCCATAAATAGAAGTAAAAATATACGAACGACCGTTAAATTTTGTAAAAACAGAAATTAATTTTCTTCTATTTAGACATCGTCGCAATTTTTTATCTTACGTATAATTAATCGTAATCAACATCAATAGTCACGTCTTCTTCCCACGGGCCACAGGGATAGGCAAATATAACAGAACACCACTTCTCTCACATCCACAACGGTTACGGGCTGTCTCCGATTTGATGGGAAAACACCCGCCTGGGTCAACCAACCAACCGGATTCATTCAGATCAGATAATGAGAAATGTTTATGCGTTTACTTGAGACATGAAGGTTCTCCAAACAAACTTTCCACCTCTATTTTACCTTTGAGGGATGATTGAAACACTGAACCGCATATTTCTTACCAAAAGCCTAAATATTCATATCCCTAACTTGGATACAGTTCAGCATAAACTTTCACCTCCTTTTTTTCCAGGATCTATCTCCTTGTCAAACATAGAAATCTCTTCAGCGGTTTAAGCGTAAAAAGAGAACAACCAGACACTGTTACTTTCACATTTATAATATTAGTATAGATGTTTTCATTTTTCATCACAATTTCATAACAAATTCCCATCAGTGTTGCTCGGTACATCTTGATTATAAAAAAATACAATCAAATTGAAATAGTAAACGAGGATGCATGGTTAGCAATGGTTTTGTCTAAATGCAAGGCCCTCACTTCCTTTCTTATTTGAATGCATCGACGGCAATCTATTGGTTACTTTAGCCAAGGCTCGCACAATTATCACGAGGCTACCTATCAATACTATTATTGGTATACAACGTTTATGGGTAGGTAATATGGTTTTAAATTATAAATATAGAAAAAAAAACAAAAATCATAGAAAAGAGAAACATGCTAAATAAAGAACGATAGACAAATTGATTATAATGGTTATTATTAGCCCAGCCTGTCGCGCCGTTTTAAGGCAGTGTCACACTTCACCCGTAAAGTGAACCTAGTCGCGCTTCGGGAACAGCGCTACTCCAATGAAACTGCTTGGAAGTACATAGGCAAAAATGACAATGGTGGACATTCGTCTCTCAGCATCCGGATAAACTGGCATAGCGAAGGGGACTGCTGCATGCAGACATTTCTGTGCAGTCTCCGTTTATGGATCGCACTCCAGCTTAACATCAAAGTATGCTTACATGTCGAACTACCATAATAGTACTCTGATGATTGTTGAAAATCAGTACAGTATTACAGCTACCGTCTGCCCCTGCAATTTCGTGCACAATGATACATCCGTATTGTCGGCGTCAGTGACCCCTATATGATGATCACGTAGCATTGAGTGGCCTTCGGTGTTACGTATTTTGTGCATTCGACTCGCGCCTATACAGTGTTGTTATTTATTGTTTATCGATATCGATACTTTAGTACTATTTTTATTTAAATTTTCATTTAGGTATATTTAGAACAGGATACTCTCAAGTTAAAAATCTAAGTATTATAACGGCTTAATTTTAAGGGTGATTTGCTTTTACAATACAATACAATTGTCACGCCTTTTTCCCACATGAATAGGCAGTGATTTTCTACTTCCCATTATGCTCAAATGTAATTTTACTAATTAAAGGATATCATTAAAATTGATATTTAGATTATTTTAACAAATATCTTAATTGTATCGATATCGCTAAATCGGTTCGATTATTATTTTAACATCACTACTTAATATGAATAGTGAATAAATAAGGACGTAAATTTGTTATTCTATAAACGCTGGCGTACTCCTTTCTCTAAAACACAATCGTAGGAAAAATATAATTTTCCTTGTTTTTCTTATTATTGCTAATTAATTTTTAGAGCGGTTTTTTATTTAGACGGTTAAAAGGCCTGAACTCACGATCGAATGTCGCTAAATTCTTACCGGTATTTAAGTGACTTTAAAGATTCTATGCACAGCTCAGCCAGGGGGGCTGCTCTTCTTTACGGTGATCGATAATTAAAGTAGACTTTTTTTTTATTTAAATTTTATTTCGCTATTGATGCGTTAAGGTTCTTGCGAGCTTTAAGGATTTCTGTTTTAGAACTATGTCATACCTTTCTAGAGGAGTCAATACTACTCCTTCCCCTCGCCCCTCCCTATCTAAGCTACAGTCGCTCAATTGTTGATGATAGATTCGTTCATGTAAATTAAATTCACGGTACACATACATCTAATTGAATTTATCAAGTGGTGCAAGGTCTAGTGAGTTATGACACCCACAGTGACATACCTCATCTGTCTCTCACCTTGTCAATATCTAATGTTTTGACATCTAAATTCCGCCCCTATTTCGCCCAGATTTGGATTTCGTTAAAATTCATTACCTATTTAAGCAATTGGTCGAGTAAATCAATTCTCTAACTTATCTTAAAAATGCACAAATCATATTCCGTTTGAACGGAGGCTGTTTCGCAACTGTTCTTTCGGACCATTTCCCCTCATTGATCCTTTTCTCGAATGTCCAAATTCATCTCAACATGCTTCTTTCCACTTTGGTCCTTTACTTTTGTTATAAGCGTATTTATTTTATTATTTCCTCTAGCGCATGTAGTACATGCAATGTTTCATTATCGACAACCAAAAAAAAACAGAGTACATCGTAATTGTAGCTATAGCGTAATTAAGATTAACTTTTATCTGACAGTTTCTTGAATGTTTTGATAGGTATTCATGTTATGCAAAGATAATGGCGATTAACTCATAGACTAAAACATTAATTACATCAGACTATTAATAATCATCATTTCGAAAAAGTTAATTAATGTATTCGCTAAAAAAAACTTATGCCAAATATACTTAGTTATTTTTTGTAAATTCTTTAATACTTTTATGTAATAGTACCTAAAAGGCTTATCACGCATTTTTTTTTATTATTCTAATCCGACGCGTTTTGAAAGCTTTGCAGACATCGTATTCGCGATGAGTCTTTAATTTAAAAACATTTAAATCTTTAATTTTACGTGTTCACATAAAATCTGTAACATAGAAACACTTCAGTTGTATTCTCTCACAAGCAAAGAAATGTTAATTCATTTTATTAATTAAAAGTTTTATTATATCGTCGTTAACCCCAAATTTTAAGTTATGACCCCAAATACTACGTAAAGTTTGCATATGCACATTTTTATCAGCCTGATTTTCTTAGAGGTCAACATCCGTGTTTCACAACGATGTAATCTGACAATGTAGGTATTATGGAATAAAAGTGAGAGTTACTAGGACGTCCGTTTGTCTGGTCGGACATTTCCTGAACGCGCGGCATAAAAACAAACGTCAAACGAATCACGCGCGATCCTTCTACCACGAACAAACAAGCGAATTTATATCGTTCTTAGTGCTATTAATTGTTGTAGTAGGTCTAGAAGCGCCCTAAAAACACGGCCATTTTAAATCGCTTAATTCTGAAGAACATTGTATAGAAAAGATTCAATTTTTAATACAATACGAAACCAGTGATTTATTTTTGTAGTTTTCTTTTAGCATAAATAAACCTTCAATGCTTAAGCCGTCAGAGCAAAGCCGTTTGATGTTTGCCGTATTTCTCTACGGGTTACTATAAAAAATCCGAGAAATACATGTTTACTGTAACTCTGCGATATCCTTAATATATTTATTTTTCATATTATATTAGAATTGATAACAATTGATAAAGCCACCTATATTGACTATGATTTGTGACTCAAAATTGACTTAAGTAAACTTCTTAGAATATATTGACTAACCGCTAATGTATATATGAGCTTGTTTAACTGCTTAGAACTGTAGATTACTTTATTCTAAATAGCACCACTACGTTGCTATAACAAAGATGACCCCTAGTAAGCAACATAGTCATTAATCGACCACAATATTTAAAAAATAGCGATATATAAGAAGAAGAATATATAAGAAAATCTAATATAATTATGATTACAACTACGTACTTGTGTAATGTAAATTAAAAAAAAAAACATAATATAAAATATTTAAATCAATGGAGGGTATGTGAGTATAACACAATGTTTGATAAAAACAAATACCTAGATAATTAAGTAAAACATGTTGAACACTAATTTTATGCAGTTTTCCCTTTCACAATAATTACAAGTCTTCATTAGCGAAGCTAAAGATAGTAATTTCATAGTACAAGTCTTAGCGCCTGTTAACCAAAAACAAAACGTCTCAAACACCACAGCAGTTTAATACGATAATAAACTTTCTCCGTTCACTTTAAGATCGATTATGCTTTACACACGTCGATTAGGAAAATAAAACATAAAAGTCTTATTAGAACAAACGATGTAAAGAGATAATAGACCTTAAGAAAAAAAGGATAGGTGCTATTATTCTAAGCAAGGAAACTGTTGCACGTGCAGGCGATTAATAAAGGGAGCACGCGCTAACGCTTCCTTTGAATTGTTGGATAAAGCACGTAGTACTGATTTAAACCATAACATATTATCAACAGCGTTGAAAACTTTTCATTATTTAGTAAAACGCTTTTTTTATTGTCGCTCGGCATATGACAACACTGCGCCTGATTAAAGCTAGAGTGCGGTCCGTGAACAGTAACAACTGTTACTACAAATAAATTTCTACATGCAGCAGTCGCCTCTACTATGGCGGCTTGTTTAAGGAAAATTCCGCACAATCAATGTGGAATTTTATGGAAAAAATATAAATTAATGAGGCTATTTTTTATGACAGTAAATCACGTCTAGTGTTTCAATATCGCAAAATTTCGACCGGTATCAATTGGAAAAGAGCCAAGACAACAAGCCTAGCTTCCAGTAATTTTACAAATATCAATTAGTATCTATAGGCGTAGACCTAAGTAGGGAAAACTTGACTACCTACCTACACAAAGTGTTAAGCGATTTATGCGCAGCCATAATGCGTCTGATATTGATCGGAACAGCTGCATTGCCGTGTCACCAAAGACTACCAGTCATTGTCATGTGGAAGTTTTGCGAATTATTTTTCAAATTATATTTTATTCTTAACTAGAAGGCATTGCGGAGACGACTGCTCGTGAATTTATCTGTAACCTAACATCAGGAAGAGTGTGGCCATATAACATGACTCGGATTTTCTATTTAGGTAGGTAGGTAGTTCGCTTACTCTTAGCAGTAAGACCTTATTCAGTTCCGGATTATTTAGATCCGTCTAGCTACATTAGTTATAGAAACTTACTGCATATTTTAGGCGTATGCAACTAGGTACTAATTTGGTACTTAACTGTGTTCTTAACATATTGGCAAAATTAATACAGAGCTAATAAATATAGTATTAGCTTTCAATGGAGGTCTAATAATGAAACTAGACACCTTTGATGTGAACTATGCGGCGTCTTACAACCCCACAATAGGTGTCAAGTTACCCTTCCTAATTAAAAATACAGACATTTTAAGCCTTTGACTGATGGGGATGAAAAAAAGGGAACATGTTTAATTTAATACGAAGTTTTATGTCCATTTGCACCATATGACTTAACTATTACCGTCACGTTAAAGTTAAAATTGGTTTGCTTCAAAAAAATCTGTCACATTTGACGATTACTTTAACCTTAACCGTTACTGGCGAATTTCGGCCGGTCAAAGTTAAAGTAATAGTTAAATCAATGTCGCTAACGTCACATCTTTGAAAAGCCGCTCTTGTTTGAATTCATTTAAATCTTGTATTATTTATCTAACTCCTCATTACACCAGGAACCCTTTTACCTATAACGATGGTGCAATGCACGTGGAGTAAAAGTAAAGGTAACTGTCAAAGTTAAAGTTACAGTAACAGTCAAAGTTACTTTAACCGGCCTTCTCTGGTGCAAACCACCCTTAATGTTTCTAAGTAGTTCTGAATTTTCGTTCGTCACGAATTTCACGGATATCTAAGAGTTTTTAAGGTTGTACGTAAACATTTGCGAGTTAAAACGGTCATTGAACCGTGAAAAGACAAGATGAAGCGAATAATTTCTTGGTTTTCCTTGAAAGGGACCTTTATTTGAAGGTAATTCAAATTATTTATTTTAAGGACGCTATTACAAAAATCGATGTTTTTCCGGTACCATTTACTGAATCAGGGAACACAACTGTGAGGATGTCATAGTATAAAATTATAGCTAATATATTCATCTCTAGAAATAAGACATAAAAATTGTATAGTGCCATACAAAATTTTTCCATAAATACGATTTTACCATCGCAAGAATCACCGAAAATGACAAAAAATGGGGTCTGTTTAGGTACCATTATAACTAAATCCAGAGCATATTTTTACTTCAAAATCATAAGAAATTGTAGCTTATATAGTCCTCTATGCATGGTGTCTATAATATTGTTTTCAGTAAATTACTATTAAATTTATCGGGAATATAATAAAAATAGAGAAAAAAATTCATACAAAATTTTGACGCGGTTGGTCAGTCCGCGCTCGGACGCGCTCGTGAACGGGTGGGTGTATCGCTTTTTTGCAAAAATCAAATACATGTAAATACACGACTCCGAGTTGTATACTATGATTGCAAAAAGTTGATACTTTTTTCGACCGCAATAAATATGATTTACTACCACAACCTAATTTAAGAATAAAGAAATTTATCTTTTTGGTATCAGGGATAAACACATTTTTCATATAATGAAAAAGATAATAATAAATATATTTTTAAATTCAAGATGGCGGATGTTACTTTTTAATAAAAAAAAAGAGATTAACCATCTCGCTATTTTGGAGTTTTTAGAGGTGGTGATTACGAATATCCACTTTTTAACCGACTTCCAAAAAGGAGGAGGTTATATGTTCGTCGCGTATGTTTTTTTTTTTATGTATGTTCATCGATTTTTTTTAAACGGCTGAACCGATTTCAATGATTCAAATTGTACTGTGTTAAGCTGCATCCCATAGTGGTCCCATATATTTTTCTAAGATGCACAGTGTGCAGTTTTTCAGTAAAACGGAACAAAAAGTCAGTTTGTAAATTTTTTTTACTCCGATTTACTTGAAATTTGGCATACATACTTTACAAAATAAATAATGAAAACGTGTTTCAGCATTTCTTGAAATTAAACCCCTAAGGGGATGAAATGGGGCAAAATGGGTTAAATTTTTTTTTAGTCAGAATTACTTGAAATTTGGCATACATACTTTACAACATAAATAATGAAAACATTTTTCAGCATTTCTTGAAATTCAACCCCTAAGGGGGTGAAATGGGGCAAAATGGGTTTGATTTTTTTTAGTCAGAATTACTTGAAATTTGGCATACATACTTTACAAAATAAATAATGAAACACGTGTTTCAGCATTTCTTGAAATTCAACCCCTAAAGGGGTGAAACGGTTTACCCAGTTGGTTGAATTTTTTAAAATCAGATTTACTCGAAACAGCAGATTGCTTAACCACGTTAATAATGAAACTTGCGTTTCCACCCCGAAGGGGGTGAAGCGGGGTGAAAATAATCAATATTTTTAGTGACAAAATACATATTAAATAATGCTCTATAATATAATATAAACAATTAACATGCGTTTCACCCCGAAGGGGGTGAAACGGGATAAGATGGATTGATTTTTTTTGTCAGATTTACTTAATTTTTAGTATATTTGCTCTACACACAACATAAATAACGAAACGTGTATTTCAGTTTTTCCCGAAATTTTATATGAAAGGGGGTTAAAGGGGTTGTACGAGTTTCTTTTTTGTTAGATTTATTTCATTTGAACTACGATTAGTATTTGTACGTTTATTATGGAGTTTTTGCTGTTTTTGGTCCGCTACCCTAAAAATGGAAAAATAAAAAACCTTTTCAAAAAAAAAGTTGAACCGACTTCAATAAACACTAAAAGCACTCAAAAGTGAAAAATAATTTTTAACAAGAGTATAAACATAAACACTTATAGGTGTTTATTGTGTACAAATTAACTGTCTACATACCTGCCATATTTTTGGAGTAGGTGCCAAGCTATATCAATTCAAAATTTCAGGATAGGAACACTTGGATATCTTCCTAGATATCAAGTATATCTATAAACGTTTGCTTGGCACCTACTCCAAAAATGTGGCAGGTATGTAGACAATTAATTTGTACACAATAAACACCTATTAGTGTTTTTTTTTTTTTTTTTTTAAATCTATTTTTTTAGGCTTAACCTATTAGTGTTTATGTTTATACTCTTGTTAAAATTATTTTTCACTTTTGAGTGCTTTTAGTGTTTATTGAAGTCGGTTCAACTTTTTTTTTGAAAAGGTTTTTTATTAATACATAATGACGACTGATAGAATTTTTCAAAATATATAGAGTGTAAAAAGACATAAAGCAATCCCATGAACCACGAATACTGTTCAGGTCGGTATTTCTCGTGGGAATATAGTAATTTTTCTTTCTGGCCCGCACTTAAAATTTTTAGGAACGAAATAATTATAAATTAATTAAAAATATATACGAGTATCTTGCAGACAATTAGTCAATACTTAGTCAAGTTTTAAAGAGTGGTGGGCAGATGATGATAATTATAAGCCAGTCTGCTGTCCTAGGGTAGTTAGTTACAGTTACAGTGTAACACCCGTGAAGTGGCCTAGTCGCCTTTCGGGATCAGTTTGAAAGTAGCCAGGTAAAGAAGTACTTGGATGGTAAACAGTCGTCTCTTCAAATCGGCACAGCGGAGGCGAATGCCGCCTGCAGAAATTTCATGACTTAAAATTTAATTAGTATAATAAAATGAAAATAGTAAATAAAGTATTTAATATAGTTTACTACTGCGTTTATATTGTACCGCTGTTCAGAAATCAATTAAATTTAAAAGTCGTTCAGAAATCAAATTTATTTCTTTTTGGTTTGATTACGAATTCTTTTTGTTCCGGTTAAGTTTTGACCACATTTTTTACTAAAGTTGAAACATTCTGCAAATATCATTCAGCTTTTTTATTTATTTATTGATCCTGAGGCAGTATGAAGTTTGCCGGGTCAGCTAGTCTTTTATAGTTTAAGATTGGGTCATGAAAGCTCACTTGAAAAATTCACCTGTATACAGGCTGTACAAAAACAGTCAGCTATCGCGCGAACCAGATTATAGCGTATACTGACGCGGTATTTTCAATAAAGTTTTAGCATTAGTAGTGTACCATGTGATTAATGACATTGCCGTCTGTCTTTTTACACCTATACACAGTGTAAAAAGAAATGCGTCATCCCCGCAGACCAGATGTTCATCACATCATTCTGATATGATATTTTACTTTTTTTTTTGAGACATGTTTTTTGACATTTATTGGTCTAATATCAACATAACATTATGACAACATTATTTGTTAAAAAAAAAAACAAGCAATGTTCGTTCAAAAAACGGCTTCGTAGCATTCAACTCACAGTTGATGGACTTCCAAGCGCACTTGTTTTGGCGATGTTATTGCGGCTTGATTTACATCTTTAAAAACTAATAATTAAAAAATTTCTAGCAATTACATTTTAGTATTGATAGTGTAAAACGTGGTTAAAAGGAGCACCCACAGTCCTTTCATACCCTGCGCGTACCAAATGCAATTGAAAAATTTCACAAGCTAACAATATTAAAATTAATTAAATAATATCTTCAAGTATCAAGATTAGTTAGGTAATATATAAAGTCGGGCAAAAACTGTATCAATGTGTGCGTAAGTAAAATGTCGTAGTGTGACCCAAATTCGAATGTGTCAAAAATGCGATAGCGTCCTTAAATGAGCTCATATGATTCCACAGACAAACTCAAGGCGGCCTAATGTCGTTATTTTTGTTTAAATAATAGTAACTTATTTTCAGGATATTTTTCATAACATATTGTTAAAATACTTATTAGGGAATCGAGTTTATCTCAAAGTCTCTATAAAATAATTTATACCAATAAAATATTACATAAAGCAAGATGCTGTTAGACTAGTTTTTCTAGGTTTTTCCAATCCAGACGTGAAGGTATTTTATCGATGTTTAAATCAATTAAAAACATGCACTATATTATTAAAGTGAATCATGGTATAATGTTTAAATAACGTTGCGAAACACATGGCTAAACATTCGACTCCTGTTGAAATTCCTTCACAGAGGAGTTAAACACTATTGTGGAAACCGACGCGATACTTGCATTTCTAAATATAGTATGAGCTTTGGAGAATTTTTGAGGTTCAACACCCTCGCAAACCGGCTCAAACAGATGGTATAATGAGACACTAAATAAAGAAAAAAGCAAATTAACGAACGATTCATGGCCATTTCATCATCTTCATAAATGGATTGTAGCAGTAAAATATAACATGTATACTTGTAGTTTACAAAATATCTACATACCTACTCTTTTCATAGATATGCCTAGGATAATACCATATGGTAGTCCATGACTCCTCTATGAAGTAAAACTATCATTACATACCTATACGACTAAGTACCTACAATATTCAGTAAGAGACCGCACCCCACCTGATGTTAGAATGAGGTCCAAGAACAGAGAAACACGGCTGATACAGATGTCTCCAGACGACGACAGTCAGCTTCCCCTATGACTGATCGAAACGAGTATCCACCGTCCTCATTGGCTACATACACCAGGCACCTACATCGTAATTCAATATTTGGAAAAAGAGTTTTTAGATTTTGTTTCAGAATTTTTCTTTTACAATACCGTAAAGTCTATCATTGGCCTTATTGTCATAAATAAGGCTTCCTAAATTTAATTATACTGTAGGTTTACGCTGTAAATCGCTGCGAGCTCAAGGTGGAATGTCATTTGGATAGATAAAAGGAGATTAATTAAAAAGATTTATTGTGCGAAAGTGGATGGCAGTGTCGAAAGGGGGCGCCCTAGGAAGACCTTTCTCAGTCAGATTGGTCAACTGCTCAGAAAGGGCCTTTACCTTGGATCCTTCAAGCGGAGCGTGAAAAAGAACCTTCTCAGGCCGGCATAGTAGTGGCGACTGGAGCCACCGGGCGAGCGGTTCTCTAGTCGTCGATGCTCATGGACCTCCACTGAGTTTACCATCAGACCAGTCGAGGTGACATGTCGTGCCAACATAAAAAAAGGGTCAGATGAGGAGCACCCTCAGCCGACGCGACGTGCATGCATGAAAGGAATAATGGATGTAGTCGAAGCGAAAGTGGTATGTAGAGAGAGGAGTCGCTGGCGCTCCATAGTTTCTGCCTACCCCAGTGAAAACAAGGCGTGAGTTCAGTAGTAGTGGTTTACGCTGTTGGCTTTAAAACAAATAAATAAATACTGGGAACACTGAATGTAATCTAATTGTATTAATAATGACATGAAGTATCTTTATTATCAATTCTCAAAGGACCATAGTTTTAATTTTAAATTAACAAGATGAATAATAAACAATGAGTTCATAGTGAAACTAGAGTATGACTCATACGAATTAGCACTATGCAGCCGATTACAGCACGATCTATTGACCCATAACAGAAATGGCGCCGATACATATGGAACTAATGAATAATTATTATGTGAATTACGTCCAAACGCAAAACAATTCTTGATGATATTTAGTATACAAAAGATAAGATTAGTTTTTGTGGTTCGGGCTTCGATGGTTTGGATGGAAATGATGTGTGAAAGTAAACTGTCGTCATAACATTTAGAAATCTGATGCGATTGGATGCGTTAAACAAGGCAAACTCAGTAGGGTGTTTTCCAACCCTTGTGAAAGCTGGGTTGCGTGGAGAATTGAATAGAGCTGAAGAAAATTGTAGATGGGAGGGAAGCGAGGGAGTTGTTTCAGGATTATGGCAAGTGGCGTTCTGTTGATTCCAAGCGTGTGAATGTTTAACCAAGGTACCTACAAATACTTATTCAGGTACATTAAACTGCGACATATTTGAATACGCACTTAATTATTTTATAAACTTTAACAATGCTTATTTTGTATAGGTCACACTGCACACACAATGCTGGATTTGTTTTGAGTGCCTTTACGTAGCTGATAATTACTTATATTGGTGTAACAATGGTTAAATGGTAGCAACGTTTTACCAAATGCTTTTGTAAACATGTCCAATAGCAAAACATACTTTTTCGTCATGTGCATGCATGCGTATTGACTTCCTACTTAGTAATTTTTTTAAAATACTTCTATTACGTATTTTCACGAGTTTTACTATGTTTTAAATAAATTAAAATATTTAATAAAGGTGCTTAAATACCAGTAAACGTTTAAATATTTTAAATTTAATCAATAACGTTACCTTACAAAAATATACCGGTACTTATAACGTTAAATTTGAATAACAACCATTGTCTTCGGTATTTTTTTGGTATATTCGTAAAAATCAGAGAAATTACTATAAAATGACCCAAATTGAATTTCAAAACGCTGCGACGCAAATAATATGGAATTGCATATCTTTTTGAATAGTTTAATTATTATTGTTGCTAGAAGTAAAATCAAAAACCGTGTTAAGTAAATTAGTTATACATAATTATTTGTCCAATTTGTTATTTGTCCGACATCCAATGTGCAAGATTGAAAATACCGCGCGTGTTTTAAACTATTTTAATTAAATTACGCGAAATGAAAGTAAACATTTCGACGATACCGATCATACTGTTCATCGAATGTATAAAATTATTATTTTTCGTACATTTAACGCGCAATTTTTTTAATTGCAATACTTATTTATATTATATTTTGTAAGTATGTTGATTATGATGCCATTACATTTTTAATGTAAACAAAAATGCTCTTTGTAAACCCGTTTTACTCGTAAGTACAATAAAGTGCCTTTGTTATGTCAAAGCACCCTAATAAGATTTTTCCTTGTTCCCTAAGGGATAAGTGATTTATTCCCAAAGCAAAAGTTAAATTGTAAAAATCTCTCAAGTATAGGTACGCCTAAAAGATACACCTATGTACCTAATTCACTTTATTAAAAGATGAGAATGAATGAACTTGTTCCATATTCATTCCACATATTGTTGAGGTAGGCATTTTAGATTTATTTTTTTATTTAGTAATTCCAATTTAAATTTAAGTAAATGGCTCTTGAATTAAATATTTACTTACCTTCACAAAACAAAAATCCAGACTGCAGTGCCGACTACTTCAATTAACAAATCACAACACTAGTTCACTACATTATCGATTTCCACTATAATTACACTATTTAACTTTCACCAAAGCAAGTATTATTTATTATTGTTCTACGATAATAAATGCAGCTGTCGTTTTGTAGTAAGGGACCGAGCGAAGGGAAGTTTTGTTTTGCCGGGGGCTGTCAAATGTGTCCTTGAGCGACGCGATCGGCCATGTTCGTTCGTCGAAGGTGGTTAGTTAACTGCGCGCGCATCCACCCGGGCGGCCTCGCGCATGCGTCCTGACTACACCCCTCTGTCCCCCGTCCTAATCTTTCCTTGTTCCTTGTTTGATCCTGCACAGTATATGCGAGATGAGCAGACAAATTGAAGTTTGATTTATGAAAACAAAAACCGGGTAGTCAGGTAGTATCTCAAGTAAATATAATCTGAACCTTGTATGATACTTTTTTAATCGTATCTCGGCAGTCATGAGCGGAGATCGCTACCATATAAATTTTAATGTCCGCAGGCAAGAGTGCCCCCGCTATACTGGTTTGAGAAGATTTGCTCCAGATTGAGTCTACAGTCCTTGTGTTATACCCGGTTAATTACAAACTCACGCAAAGCATTTTGTAACCCTTATTAGTTATCTGCCGTTCCAGTGTGATAACACCTGTGAATAATCTATAATAGTCACCCATAGATCACATGACGGAACGTACGTTAATTTATATTACACCGTAGGCAATTAGACACCGAGCACCAACGTACAATTAATTATACAATCAAAATTAGATAATCAGTAAAATTAGACAATAATCAAAGCTCGTTAACAGTGACAAAAAGAGCATTTACGTGTAATGAACACAAAACATATCCGAAAATTTGTATAAGCTTTAGTTTTAACAAATTCCTATGAATTAACCGGTACGCTTGCGCCTGAACTTTAAGAATTGCAATTAAACTCAATATAAAATAAAAAATGAGTCTGCCTAAACTAGTACCTAGGTATTAATATAAATTATTTAGTATTTTACATTGTACTATAGCACCCATTTAGTTGAAGTCACGTTTGCCCACAACACACCCACGCGAAAAATACACAAATCATGTGGTGTACATACTATGTACAGGATAAAAGTTTGAGCTTAACGCCACTAAAGCTATTGTGACATGGTATATCGTATGCATATTATTATTTATTTCTTTATATTAGGCTTCTTTTTAAATTTATTTTCACATAATTGCCCAGCGATGAAAAGCTACCTTTGTTTTTATCTTGCAGTAAACCAGTATGAATTATTATAAAATACTTAATTTTCATTATATTTCATACTCTAATTTTAAATCTATAACATTCTTGCATCTGTTAGGAAAAATTGTAAAAAAATACCAGTAGTATCCCAAGAGGTGGGATAATATTACGATGAATAATCCAAGAAAATATAATTCTAAACATGGCTGTACAAGGTTTGTTCCCTTTGCCTCAACGTGAGGCCCAACTGAACTAAAAAACACAAATGTCAAAAACTGGGATCGATACTTTTTTCTCAGGGGGTCGCATTTATTAAAAAATATCTATATATACAATAAATAAAAATAAAGTTGCGATGTCAGAAAGAAAAAAGTAAGTTATTCTCATACTCTATTCAACTTCAAGCTGCATAATATGTTTGCACACAAAACACATATTTTAAGCGTATATATTACAGCAAGGACAAGAGGGATAGTGGAGCGAAAGACCATAGGAAACCCCGCGAAAAAACACACAAACAAACTGAAAAAAAGGTCGAACTTGATAAAAAAGGTAGATAACGTTTCACAAATAGTTTTTAAGACTTTCTATATCATTTAAAACCAAAACTTAGTTAATTCATATATTTACTCTTCACACATAGATTGTAAAAATTACAACTTTGCGCTTTTTACATTATTAAATAACTATTATAATATTATTTACAGAAGCTGAAAAACTAGTTGGAGAACCAGGTTCAGATTTCTACAGGTCTTTAAAAAACGAAGATGCAGTCTTGAATATTTCTCAAGACTACACTACTAAGTATGATAAAAAGGAAGTCCAGAGTAACTGGAGCAAATATGAGATGCCAATACCTACTTATGAAGATGTAGAAGCAGAGGAGAATATGGGAGATGATTATGAAGTAAGTAATCCATGTTTACTTAAGGCAGATCCAAATCTGTAATCTAAACAAAACATAATGTCCATTTCAGCAATTAATTCAAACAGGTCTATCATCCGGCAGTCATTTCCAGTTCAAACATGAAAAATCATGGAACGCTACCTCCGAACCGACTGATTATGACAAATATTTTGACATTGACCCTGAAGCTTTGTCTTTGGCATTGTCTACTTTGCTGTTTTGTGAAAGAAACGACATGGACCCGGACTTATTCAGCGAAAGTGAATTTGTATTGATGGAGAGTGAAACAGAGAAATACAAAGAGTTATATGAAAATAAATTAACAGGGCACACCATTACTGTTCAGAGTGTTATTGATAAAATACAAGAAGATATTGATAACTTCAAACAGAGTAAATTAGCTGAAAATTATGATGAAAGAATTGCTGAATTGAGTGTTGCCGATGTACTCTTTTACAACATGGAGACTCACTTTCCGATGTGCAACGAACCAGTTTCAGAAACAGAAGATGATGAATTCGAAGTCCCGGATGAAGAACCCATAGCCTCTACATCTCAACAGGATATAGAGCCTACAACAAAAGAACATGGTGCGTAATAAACACTGATACATACCTTGATGCTCCTCTTCAATTTAGATACACATCTGCACATTTCCAACGTCCACTTGCAGATATTATATTTATAAAATTATTAAATACATTATTAGCTCGACATGTTGCTGCACTCCGCCTGATGTTAAGCTAGAGGAAATAGTAGCCACCACAGTGAAATGTCTGTAGGCAGCAATCTCCACCATTAAGCCGGCCTGAGAATACAAATGCGCATCCTCACAATTCTTTCGTTATATACCTGGCAATAGCTAACGGAAGTATCGAAGTAGATCCTGAAACGCAACTAGGTCACTTCACGAGTCTTGGTACTTCTCCAGGATGGTACATTGGACAACGCTAACTTCAACTTAATTTGTTTTATGTTAGCGATCTTATGTCTAATATTTTTGTATATTTCAGATTTATCAACTGGGACCTCATCAGCTGTTGCCAAAAATAAACCAACTGATCAATCTCCAGAAGAATTGGAGAAGTGGCTTGATGATTTCCTTGACAATTAAATTATATCCGTAGTCCTTATATTATAAAATGTTACGCTTAAGTTAGTAGGCAAATAAAGACGGTACTTAATAGGCTGTTAGAACACTGTTAAACGAGATTATTGAAGAGTACACCATGATCAAGCATTTATTTTACCTTATAAGACATGTTAGACCATTGTTACAATTAAATGTTCATAATTAGTAGTATTTCTTTCTTGATTTCCCCATAATGATCTTGGCGATGAAGTTCTTGTTATGAGCGATGATGCAATTACTTTTGGCCTAGTGCGGTGTGATACTCGTCTACTACATAATAACAATCAGCAGCTGACGAGACTCACCGCACTAGACACTGGCCTTAAACGCCAATGTTTACTTCATGCTCCTCCTGCGGCTTTCTTCAATTGGAGATCCATAAATAGTGAAGATGGCTTCTAAAGATGCACATCCGACTCCAATCTCAGTTCCATAATCAATAAGATTGAAAGTTAAAGGAATTTATTACATGTGGATCAGCACTCTTTTAATTATTAAACTAACAGAACTTATAAAATATATACAATACTATATACAGTAAGAAAAATATATTTAAGATGTTATTGTTACATTTTATAATTTGTGAACCACGCCTGCCTCTCATAGGGTAGGCGAATGATACCGTATACAGACTTGAAAAAATACTACTCAATACACCAAGTACTGAACGATTTATTTCTTTAATAGGAAATCGCATCCTTAAAAATGATGCAAGGAGCCACACTAAAAGTATTGTGAACTTTGATGCTGCATGCTTATCTGCATGATTATTATATGCATCAAGTTCCAATCTAAACAATGTAACTCCTTAAGTTCTCAATCCATATGGACATACTCAAACCAAGTCATTATCAGTAATGACCCATCAAAATCACTTTGAATGAGTTAATATTTTTGAAAGTTATTACTAAAATTATAATTCTGGTTTGAACCCATGCCATGGTGATAGTCGTCAGACGGTGCATTCTCGTTCCTTTTGAGTGATTTGGCGCGTGCAGCGAGTTGCGATACCAGTTGAGCAGGAGTCAGATGACAGATGGACACCGGAGCTCCGTCACCTATGCCGCTCGCCGACTTGTATATGCTCTTACTACTCAACAGTTCATTTTCAATGACCTGAGATTCCACTGAAGCACAGAAGTGAGCAGCGTCTATTTTAGTTCCTGCATCTACTCGGCCGATACTGTCACGAATTTCACAAACTTGGCAGAAGGGAGTCGATGTCTGAACACCTTTATCAGCAGTGGCGTTATTTTTCTTCGGTTTTGTAACATATAAATCTAGGCCGATCGTAGCAGTGATCGCATCCACGAGCTGCTTGTTTTGATCGGACCTTCCGCTTACATTTGTGAAGTTGAAAGATATTATGGGTTGCCTCTTCAAAGGGGAGCAGTAGCGAGACGTCAATGGTTTCGGATCAGCAGGTTTATTCTCATTCAAGACCACCAAACGATTAGGTAAGTGTAATCTTGATAAGTTGGACACTGCATCATGACAACGAGCTAACACTGCAAACACAAATAAACGGTTCACTATAAGCATTTGAACACCACACTGCACTTACAAATATGCAAAAATAAATGTTTAAATAAAAGAAATATACAAAACATTCTCCAAGAATGTAGTGGTTGTTTTACATAAGGTGCTTGGGCACATAAGATGTTAGCAACAAATTAACTTTTCAATTGGTTCCTATTGTACTAATGTAACCTAGTAATGGATACCCACATTCAACTTTTGATGTTATGTCCATTGACCATCCTTCGACACTCCCACCTGGAATAAATTATGAAACACTTTTGATTTCTTTGAAAGATTTCTGAAGTGAAGAATCACTTTAACATATTGATAAATGAAATTATATAAAATGTAATAAATGAACATTAAACACATATTTTACCTCTAGGTTCATTCATGCAGGAGATACTTCCAACGGGTGCCATATTTAAATTTGAGTATTGGTTTTGCAAATTTAAACATGGGTCCGGTGCGGGAACCGGCGCAGGTACTGGCATTGGAACTGGAACTGTGACCGGGGCCAAAGATGACTGATTTGCTGTAGCTTGGTAATCATAGCTGTAAATGTCAGAATATGGGGCAGACTCTCCTGGCGGATATGTATATTCAGGGCCTGAAGGTGTAGTGTTTAAATATGGATCAGTTGTATAGTTAGCTGCTTGCGGTGGTTGACTTGAATAAGTATAATCAAGCAATGTTGTTTGCTGTGATGACCGTTGAATAGGCGAAAGTGACGGAGGTCGATGCGGAGGTGATTGCCGTCGATGAGGAGAGTGTGACGGCCGCCGATGTGGAGATCGTGACTGCCGCCGATGTGGAGAACGCGACTGCCGCCGATGTGGAGAACGCGACTGACGCCGATGGGGAGATCGTGACTGCCGCCGAAGTGGAGTACGTGACTGCCGCCGATGGGGTGAACGTGACTGCCGCCGATGGGGTGAAGGTGACTGCCGCCGATGGGGAGAACGTGACTGCCGTCGACGGGAAGAACGTGACTGCTGCCGATGGGGAGAATGTGACGGCCGCCTATGCGTTAACCGCGAGGACTGCTGTACTGGTGAACGCGATAATCTTCTCGGTGAGCGGGATAGCTTAGGTCCACGTGTCTTTTTTGGAGATTTTCCACTACGCCGTAACCATATTGGAGTCAGAGATCTTCTTGATTGTGAATGACGAAGTTTTGTACTGTCATGATGATTCTGACGATAACCAGGACGGAAATCGGTATGCCGTGAACTCATATGTAAATTGTGCCTTCGGGGATGACCTCGATAACCTGGGTGTTCTCTTCTTGGACTTCTATATGGACGTGATATTTCTCTTTCATGGTATTTTAATTCCTTCTGTTTAGAGTACCGTCGTCTTTTCTCTCCATAAGGACTTGATTCCCCTTTCTTAATACTAATATCTTCATTATCTTTCTGGTAGAACTCGTCCAGCTCTGTACCTGGGGGCCTGAGGTCTTCATTCGATTCTAAACATTTCGTAAGCATTTGTTTCACTTTCATCTCTTTATCTTTTTTAATTGCAAGTATCGTTTTAGCCGGATCACGACGTTTACCCACACTTACATAATCATCTGCATTTTTTGTCATTTGTCCCATTGATTTGTTGGGTGACAATGTATACTTACCTTTTTCAGCTGCCACAGCAGACACGCCTGTAGGACTAAGTTTGTCTAGACGGTTCTTTTCATTGTCGTCCCCCCAGCTATCGATAACACTCAGACCTTTAATAAAGTCATCTTTAGAGAAATCGTCAAAGAAATCACTAGGAATATTATCCTCGGTTTCATTATTTTCCATTATAAGTTTTTTTTAAACTGGTAAAATCAATATAGTCACAATAAACAATGTCGCCACACAACTAGGCTAAGTGATTTAGCGGTTATTTTTCATAAAAGTTTATACATAATATAATTATGAAGTTACGTTAAACGCTATTTAACTTAATATAAGCTTATCACAGGTACCTTCATTAACGAACACGTATTGGAAATAATTAGATAAACTGGTAAACTTAAGACCAGAAGACCAAGAAACGTTCGCAGGCGGCAGCAGCAGAAGCAGATTCAGGCAGGCAGGGCGTCATGGCGTCTAGTTTCATGATTGGTCAAGGCAGTCAGTGGTCAGAGACAATAAACCTTATTCTGAAAAAGCAAAGGAATCAAAGCCTATACAGCATGTCTTTAAAGTATATTTTCTTTTCAGAGGTTCTGTTGCACCATCGTGTAAAATTCGTAACGTTATCATTATAATGGCGGCTAATGTATCTTCTTAACGTATGTAATCTTTTCCGAATCCTTTACGATTAGCGTTAAAGTAAGTGTCAAAAGTGCACCCCTATTTTAATCATTACAATAACATAAATGTAATGGTTAAATTATGTATTTTACAATATTTTTTCTTTTAGTTCAGATGCCTTCACGATGTAAAATGAATCTCTCCTGCACTAATACGATTACTTAATTTGATTATTTTTTTTACATCGGTGGACTAAATAATACTGTCTCATTGGTGGAACACAAAGAAATTAGAATATATTGTATTCCAATTTCTTTGGTGGAATATGACATGACATCACAGCATGACATCGTCATGTCGTGACATCGTAAGTTGTACATGCAAATTCAGTGTTCCCAACTCTCAAAAATTTATCCCCCTAAAGCCTCAACCAAAAACCCCTAAAATCCCCACAATTACTAGGGATTCCCCCTAAAAAAAATTATTATTTATAAAATAAATAATTAAATATTTAAAAATAAATAATTCATTAAAAATAGTTAAAAAATAATAAAATATTATTAAACAAATAATAAATTTCAAACAATCAATAAATAAATTCATTCAGCAATATAATTTTTTTAAATTCTTTATTTATAAATTATCGAAAACCTCAAGTAACAAATCATTTTCTTCTTGCATTTTTTCGTCGATAGTTGCCTGGCAATAATTATGGATCTTCATAGGCGTGCATGTGTCAAAAATTAAATAAACGATTGGACAGATTATAATAATAATAATCAACGTAAACGCAGTTACTTAACCACGAATTCTTACGAGTATGGTTATAATTGTCATAGACAACATGGTGGAATTCGCGTTTTATTTTTTATTCAACTCTGTACTCTTAATAACAAACAATCGCACTAGATGTCGCTAAGGCGATATGTATAAAAATGAACATAATTCGCTGGATTGGATTATCCCAAGGCTATGGAGACTATACTCACCTTTATTTTGCTGAATTTGGAATTTAAAAAAATAAATATTTAAAGTTATAAAAATCCCTAAAAATACCCCTAAAAATATAACACCCCTAAAAAAATCCCATCTCACTTTTTTCCCCCCTAAATTTGGGGGGAAAACCCCTAAGTTGGGAACCAATTTGCAGCAAATTGGTCACTGGTTATGATTGTCTCTGGGCCTCTACATTTTGTGCACAGACTAAATATTGTCCATGACGATCAGGATGACGGTAGCTGGTGTCGTTTTAATATTAATCACAGACACAGACGAGTGTTTGGCGCGCTTTTGCTCGGGAAGGTTGATGTGTTTTTTAAAGTTATAAAAATCCCTAAAAATATAACACCCCTAAAAAAATCCCATCTCACTTTTTTCCCCCCTAAATTTGGGGGGAAAACCCCTAAGTTGGGAACCAATTTGCAGCAAATTGGTCACTGGTTATGATTGTCTCTGGGCCTCTACATTTTGTGCACAGACTAAATATTGTCCATGACGATCAGGATGACGGTAGCTGGTGTCGTTTTAATATTAATCACAGACACAGACGAGTGTTTGGCGCGCTTTTGCTCGGGAAGGTTGATGTGTTTTTTATCCATTTCCTTAATTAGCCTAGTGGTTATTATTGTGTAAAATTGGTGTTATTTTGCGTAATTTTATGCTACGCATGTGATTAATTGTGGAAACATTAAAATTTACTCTATATAAGGCAACGGAAGCGGTTTTTTTTGTGGTTATCTCACGCCGTGAACACGCTTATATTGTGACGTGAAATTGCCGCTAAATACTCCAAAAAAACGTCAAATTGTAAAACACCATTGCAATTTGATCCAAAAACATCAAGAAAGAAAACTACTCGACACCGTAACTCGTTGTTATGTCATCCGAGGCTATTTAACAACTACTACATTAACTATATAGTCTGTACCATTGAGGTATATATCTCAATGGTCTGTACAAAAGAAGAAGAATAATCACAGACGTCTCTGTCACAGACAATATAGATATTAATTGTCGCTGGTGATTGTCAATGTTATTATAACTTGCAGAATGCTTCATAGTTAGTTATTGTTTTAATAAAATTAAAATGGAACTAGAAGAAACGCAAGAAATAGTGTCTCCAAATATTTACCTAGAAAATGTAAAACATGAGCAGGTAAAATAACTGGTAGTTAGTTTTTATGGGTGTATAATTTGGGGTGGATGCAGATTTTAGCGCGAAAGTTAGGAAGTTTGTATTGTATGTTTAGGTAGCAGGTACACTAACCATTTATTTCAAGTGTGTTCTTACTAGGTATACAGTAAAATTCAATAAAACATGAGCTAATAGTTTGGTTTATTTCAGATCGGTGAATTGGGGATACGGGGAAAATTTTACCCAGTACATAGGGGACGTAATACAATTGGACGCAACAAAGACATTTGCGATATTATATTAGATTTCCCGGTAATGTATATAATATTTAAACTACATTTTTCATTTTTTTTTATTTGTATTGTAAAAATGAATATAAAAAAGTACAAATACTATAGTAATGCCGTAGCTGTAAATTGAACCAAAGTCCTTCACTTTGCTGATGAACTCTGGATCAGTAAGCGACTGTCCGGGCTGGTTTCCGGTATAGTAGGCAGACTGACAATGGTTATTAGCCCAGTCTGCTGTCTTGAGATAGTACCAACACGTGTTATATTCCATTCATAACAATGAATTTGATCATGGCTGCTTCTCCTCAACTGTGTGCCGGCTGCTCTACATTTTGGTTGCCCTTAGAAAATGTTTAATATTTGTCATATTCTCAACAAAATAAATTAAAAGTTTTACACTTTAACGTTAATGAAGTTAAGGAATTCATATAAAGCTTTATTAGCACTCAGTGACTGACCGGAGCACTTGGAGCACTCGCCCTACAGCTGCTAGCGTGTTAGCGAAATAACTTATTTTGATAATAGTCTATAGAGGAGCCCATGTTACCTTTGAAAGAATGATACAGGTTCCATCCAGTTCCGCAACGCGATATCTCAGAACAAAAGTTGTAGGAATTATCATCTAATATTGATCTGAATATTTTTTTTTTACAAAACTACCCTAAAAAAAATTTGCTACGAAATTATATCAGCGCTCGCGAAACGCGCCACAAAAAGTAGTAATTTATATAAAATTTGATTAAAAACTCTTGATTATACAAAAATAGCATGTTAATGTCAGTAATTTATCTATCTGTGTTCTAGACACAAATGGTTAATCGCAGGTGTAAGTTTGTCACATAAAAAGCTAATAAATTTCTTTATTTTCAGAGTATATCACGCGTTCATGCAACAATATATGCTAGCGGTGATGAACTTCATTTAATGGATTTAAAATCTCGAACAATGACCAAACTTGGTGATGTACGTTTTTTTTGGTAGCTCGACATATGAGAAAGTTCCACCTGATGTTAAGCTAGAATGCAGTACATAAACGGAGATAAATAGCAGTAGATAAATTTCTATAGGCACTATTAAAGAGTGGTAGGCAGGCTGATGATGGTTATTCGCCCAGTCTGCCGTCCACTTTCGAATGTAACGCCTGTGAAGTGACCTTGTCGCGTTTCGGGAATAGTTTGAAAGTAGCCAGATATAACGAGAGGAGTGTGCACTGTCAATCTGGATGGTACATGCTCGTCTCTTCAAGCCGGCAAAGTGGAGGCGATTGCTGCCTGTAGAGATTTCTCTGTAGTAGTAGTTGTCTCTATTCAAAAAATTCCAAGTCGCCTCCACTATGAGATGTATGTGATTCCAGATTCATGTGAACTGTGTACATATACACATTTACTTGCATATACAAATTATTCAGGTTTTTTTAATACTAAGCTAGTGCTGGTATCACCAGGCACAGCGACTAAAGTACATAATATAACATAATTACATTGGTACAGGTCGGATTTTAATGAGATTTGAACACGGGTCTCAAAGATTGTGAGTTCACACCTACAGCTAGACCAAGGCTGGTCCTATTTATACATTAAGGTTATACTTTTAAAAAGTATGATGAGAGGAGTGTGCACTGTCAATCTAGATGATACATACTCATCTCCTCAAGCTGACATAGTGGAGTCGATTGCTGCCTGTAGAGATTTATCTGTAGTAGTATTCTTATTTTCTAACAGACACCCTTAACGCCATTGCTTGCATACCCAATAACAAATGGAAGTTTAATCGTGCTTGGGAAAGAAATATGTTTCTTCAAGACTTTAAACTGTGACGATGATGATTTACCAATGACACAATGTGATGATATTAAACAAGAAATAAGTATACCTGAAACACCAGTATCCGTTTTGAAGCTACAGAAATCAAAGGTCTTAGTTCCAGAGTCACCTGAAGTTGAAACGGTAATTAAGTTGAATTGATGTCATGTAACATATAATATAGCCCAGTCATAGTGAACCTAGTCGCGTTTCGGGATTAGCTTAGCTCGACTTTGACTTTGATGGCTGAATATCGTCGGCATAGCGGAGGCGACTGCTGCCGAGATTTCTATGTGGTAGCAGTTGTTTCCGCGCATATACAATACCTAGGATAACAACAGCCGGATTTTGTAAACACATGCTGAGCTAATTGCAATCTACTAGTTAATGATAATTTTATTTTAAAATTTCAGAGCCCATTAAAGTGTATAGTTGGATTTAATAAAACTGTTGGACCTGATTATGATATATCTATACATGAAATGGAGACCCAAAATCCGTTTTTATTTCCGCAACCAAGTGGAGCTCGAAGTCCAATTTTAAGTCAAAAGCAACATTCAAGTAAACCTGTAGAAAAAGACATTCCTGTTAAAGATAAGATAAATAGTCCATTAAAATCAAATATCGATAATACAAGTAAAGCGACCAGTGATTCTGATCAGGAAATATTTCTCGATGATTTAGATGATAATGAAATACTTGATGATTCAGATATAGAAAATTCACAAATTTTAGTACCAGAATGTGTGAAAAATATGAGATCTGATAATAGTGGCGATTCAGACAAGTCAAAAGAAGTCTCTAAAAATAAATCTGAAAATGATTCAGATAGTACAGACTGTGATGATATATTTAATATGTGTACGCAAAAGCTTCCACCTGTATCTAATTGTAATTTAAAGTCAACTGAAATCTATATAAACAATTCTACTAAAGAGGATATCCAATTAGTGGATACACAGATCAATATCGGAGTACCTGAAAACAACCAAGAAGACATCCAACTCATGGCTACCCAAATTATTTTACCCGAAAATTCTAATTCTGGAAAAACAACTGATAATTTGGCAACACCCAATCCATCGGCTTATGACAACAACCAAGAAGATATCCAACTCAGGACTACCCAAATTATTTTACCCGAAAATTCTAATTCTGGAAAAAGAACTGATAATTTGGCAACACCCAATCCATCGGCTTATGACAACAACCAAGAAGATATCCAACTCGTGACTACCCAAATTATTTTACCCGAAAATTCTAATTCTGGAAAACCAACTGATAACTTGGCAACACTCAATCCATCTGCTTATGACAACAACCAAGAAGATATCCAACTCGTGACTACTCAAATTATTTTACCCGAAAATTCTAATTCTGGAAAAACAACTGATAATTTGGCAACACCCAATCCATCGACTTATGACAACAACCAAGAAGATATCCAACTCATGACGACCCAAACTATTTTACCCGAAAAAACTAATTCTGGAAGTACAATTGATAATTTGCCAACACTCAATCCATCTGCTTATGATAACAACCAAGAAGACATCCAACTTATGTGTACACAAATTATTATACCGGAAGATTCTAATGCTGGAAAAACAACTGCTCACGATCAAACTCCAAATACACCTATAAAACTAACTGCACAAAACGACAATGACATTTTCCAACGTCCTCAAGTGTCAGTCTTAAAATGTACCAGGTCTGGTCAGGCCATAATACAAAGCGCCTATACACCCGAGAAAACATTGTCTAAAGATATACTTGAATTGGATTTGCCAAATAGTCAGGAGATTAAAAATAATATATGTAGTAAAGTACATACATTTACTGATTTAACTAGTGAATCTGAAGCTGAGGAGTTTTCTGAAGAATTAACGCCAAAATATCAGAGAAATAAACGTTTAAGAGCATCAACAAATAATAACAAAATTAACATAGAAGCTTTACCGACAATTCTTTTAACACGAACGAGAAAACCTTCGTCTAAACTGCTAGAGACCGATAAAAAAACAAGGGTAAAATACGAAAATATGTTAAAATCCAAAATATTAACTGAAGAAACTGATAGTATTACAAAAGGTATTGTCATGAATAATATATCGAGGCTAAAAGAGTACAAAAGAGTAAAAGACAAAAGCAAATTAGAAAAGATAGAGAAAGACAAGGATAAAGCTGAAGTACAGAAGGAAAAACGTACTAGTAAGGAAAGGACTAGATCTAAAATTGAGAATGTAAAAGGCACGAAACAAATCAAATTGTCTAGTTATTATAATAAAAGTACTTCAAATGATGAAAATAAATCTAATAATACTACAGTTGACAACAAACTGAAGAAAAAAAAAGCTGAAGATTCTACAGAAATACATGACCTCAAACATGGAATAGACAAATTGGAAGTATCAAAACGAAACTCTGAAATAAAATTATCTAATTCTTCTTCCTTATCTAAGATGGACAGAAGCGAACCTCTCAAAAACCGTGAGCGTAAAGAGAAGGCTTCTAAAAAGGAGAAAACTGAAGACGCAGGGAGATCAGGGAAAAGAAAATTTAGTAACTGTGACAATAAAAGCGATAATCTCCCAGCAAAACGTGATAGTAAAGGCAACAAAGAGAAGGAAGCAATAAAAGAAAAAAATGGTGCATCGGGGCGATCATCAAGAAGAAAATTAGAGAAGGATCCTAAGGAAAGAGAGAAAGCTACAAATAACCACGAAAGTAGAAATAGCAAAGAGAAATCTGAAGAATCAGGGCGACTATTAAAAAGAAAATTATCAGACAAAGCGCAGGAAGTTAATGAAGTAAATAAATCACCAGAGTTAATTCGTCGTAGTAAACGTCTAAGGCAAAGAGAGAAAGATATTAATTATAAAGAATATTCAACACAATCGACACATAAAGGAAACCAACACCACGACAGTACAATTTACGATACTGAAAATTTCGTCCCAAAAACACGTCGGAAGTCATCAAATGTCCTCCGTCCGTCCTCAAGTTCAACAGTGTCTTCAAAAACCCCAACAAAAATGATAAAAACGCCTTACGTAGTATTTTCCACGTGTCACTTTCAGGAAAAGTATAAATTGGAAAAGTTAGGTTAGTACGTTTTTTTATTATGTACTGGAATTGTATTTTAGTTTTTATGAGTTAGCAGCACTGTCAACTTTCCCGGACCATGAACATTCGTCTCGTGCCGGCATAGGGGAGGCGACTGCTGTGTTAGCAGTTGACTTCGCTGTGGGTACAATTTTCGGTTCAGCTGTGTGTTACTTCATATTTTGAAGATAAATACACTCTTATAACATTTTTATCAACCACAAATCAAATACAGTGTTGCCAACAACGCCATATATTTTTCGCTAGTAATAATTAAAAACCCGCGCCGATAAAAAACGATTTCGAAATGGCGTCCACTCAAATGCTATCTCGTTCATATTATATTTCCGTCTCTACTTACGCACCACGGTAAGGTTCCCAAACAAAAAATATTCCTGAAATTAATTAGGTAATTATACATTTTGTTTTGCTATAACATTTTTTTATTGTAACTCCCCAAGCCGGCGTAGTGGAAGCGACTGCTGCCCGCACAGGTTTCTCTGTAGTAGCAGTTGTTTCCATTCATGGACTGCAATGTAGCCTTACATCAGGCGGAGTGTTATCACATGCCGAGCTACAATAAAAAAAAGACTGGACAAATGACGATCATCAGTCTGCCTACCACTCTTTAATAGTGCCTATAGGCACTGAGCGACCAAAGTTCATTATAACAAAGTTACATTCGTACTGGTCAGAATTTAGCGAGGTTTGAACACGGGTCTCATAGATCGTGAGTTCACGCGTCCTATCGCTAGACCAAGGCCGCTCTAAAGTTTAATTATAAAATGATATTTTGACAGTCTTAGCTGTTCGTACTATAAGTATTAAGCAGTCATTTATAAATTGTTTCTTTATTGAGGCGGGTTACACCTACTAGTTTATCTGCCTTTTATATTTATTTAGTAATGTTAAAATTTCAGGTGCGGTATTCGTAAATGATGTTAAACATAGTTGTGTATTAGTAACGACTTTATTCAAGAGAACATTTAAAGTTTTATGTGCAATTTCTTTGGGTATACCTATAGTTGGTGAGTCGTGGATAAAGGCCTGCTTACAATTTGGCTTTATTGTCGGTAAGAATTCTAATATATTGCACCCCCAGAGTAATAAGAGCCTTTTTATGGTGGTTTGAAATTAGATAGTGGTAAGGTTAGATAGTCCTAATAAGGCCGCATAAGCTCAATTTTTTCATAATTTTATCGATAAAATTCGCTATTTTATACATGAAATTATATAATACGTCGTTTGACAGTTCCGATTTTCTTATTGACAAATAACAGAGTATGTTTAATTACGCAAAATGTTTAATTAAACGTAACGACTCATATGATTGTACTTTTAAATGACGTTTTAAACATTCTTTTAAGTCAAAGGAAAAAAAAGTTATATCCAATTAAACACTCATTTTGCTCTCCTGTAAAATTGACTGTTTTCCCTGGTGGTGCGATATATACACACACTAAGCTAGAGTACAGCCCATGAACGGAAACAACTGCTACTACAGAGAAATCTCTACGGGCAACAGTCGCCTCTGCTATGCCGACCTGAGGAGACGAGTATGCACCATCTAGATTGACGCTGTACACTCCACTCGCTATATCTGGCTACTTTCAAACTGCTCCCGAACGCGACAAGGTAACTTCACGGGTTTCCGATTTGAAAGTAATAATAATAATAATTATAATAATTTATTTATTTAACAAAATTAAAATTAGCCTAAAACAAAGTTTAAAACAAAAGAAACAATTTAAAAACTATAACAAAGAAAACAGTAAACTACAATAAAAACCTTAATATCTATTTGCATGCAAAAGTAACAAATAAAATAAAATAATACTAGTACATGAAAAAAACATATATATAATACCGTTCAGTTTTTAAACATTGAAAAATAAATCAGCGGCTACAGGTAATTGTAAATAAAAATTGGACTCCGTACTAGTTGAACTGTATGACGGCAGCCCATAATGCTTGTTTACAACAAAACTCGTCAGACGAGTTTCAGGTGGTTCCGAGCCGGTGAGTGAATGCGACGGATTATAACTTGATCACTATGTATGAGCAGTTACGCACTATTCTTTTCAGTCGATCTGCATAGTATACGCGCGGGATGCAGATAAAATGTAACTTGTATTATATTAAAATTGTTATTGATTAATTAATACTTTAAGATGTTTTTATAGTTAAGTGAAATAATAAAAATTTAATAATAAATAAAAATAGGTAAATAAATTATATACCATAAATAAATAGTGATAAATATATGATATGATATATGCAAATAGCAATATAAATTTATGTATATTATTGTTATTTAATGGTCAGTAAAAGTTGTTCAGTGCTTTCGTAGTCCAATCGCTTCAGGTAGCTGTCAAGCTCTTTCTTGCATTGCCGGTAAGTTAGTGTTTTTAATGTAAGATCTTTACTAATTTTATTATAAATGAATGGTCCAAGATAATCAGCAAAGTTTTGAGCATAAATGGTTCTACAAAACGGCACATCAAATACTAGATCGCGTCTTCTCCTATGTGTCGACTCTTCTCTGTACAATTTATGTTGTCTTAATAAGAGTGACTTGACGTATAATTGTCTGACCGTTAGCACTGAAAATTCCTTGTAAAGTTGAAAAGTTGGATATCTAATTTTTTTATAATTAAGTACCTTTATGTTGGCACGTTGTGCCCTTTCTAGTTTTAATAGAATCGACTTCCGCGCACCTCCCCATACCAGAATACCATACTGTATTATGGATTGGCATAACGCAAAATAAATCATTTTGACAATTGGAACATCATTGATATGTCTGACTCTTTTAGAAATATAAATCAACTTTCTCACTCTATTGGTAAGTGATGAGATTTGTTCCTTCCAGCTTAGGTCACTCTCCAACATGATACCCAAATATTTTATTGATCTTGTAGCCGATAAAGTGTAACAGTTACAGTTGGTCACTCCATCACAAGTGTGAGCTTTTATTGCAAAAGAATTTGAAGTCTGGTTGTAGTTTCGTGTAAATATGATATATCTAGTTTTGGTTAGGTTAAGTGTAAGAATGTTATTATTTAACCATTTTATAACTTTTCTGAACTCTTTTTCGGCAATTAATTGCAGTTCATTGGTAGATTTAGCACTAAAGATAATAACTGTGTCATCAGCAAATGTTGTTATTTGCGCATTAGCAAGATTAAGTCGGCAGAGATCGTCAATGTAGATTAAAAATAAAGTCGGTCCTAGGACACTCCCTTGTGGTACTCCATAGGTAACTGGTATATCTGAGCTCTGTGTCATTCCTATTTTCACAGATTGTGAACGGTTGCTAAGATAACTCTCAAATAGTTTAAGTGGTTGTCCACGAATACCTAATCTTTCCATTTTATGCAACAATATCGGGACTGAAACAGTGTCGAATGCTTTGGCTAAATCTAGAAACACTCCCACGCATTTTTCACCAGAATCCAGTTTGTTTATCACGTGTGAGACAAGATGATGCATAGCATCCGCAGTGGACCTATTCTCTCTGAAGCCATATTGATTTGAAGAGATGAGGCCATTATTTTCCAAAAATTTCAATAGGCGTGAGTTTAGAAGCTTTTCTAATATTTTTGATAATGATGGAAGAAGAGAAATAGGTCTATAATTACAGACATTGTTCGGGTCCCCAGATTTAAAAACAGGTATAATCACCGATCTTTTGAGTGCATTTGGAAAAGTATTAGAGGATATTGACAAATTACAAATGTAGGTAAGTGGTTTTATAATAAATTTTATGGATTGCTTTAAAAATGTAGTGGGAATACCATCCCAACCACAAGAATACGTATTTTTCAGTGACAAAATTATCTTTTTAATTTCATATTCATCGGTGGGCGTGAGTACTATAGAGTTTAGTGGGCCATGACTAATTCTTATTTCCGATTTTAGTTCTTGTTCAGTTCTGTTTGACATTTTAAGGTATGTATCTGCTAGTTTTTTACCTACATTCGCGAAATAATTGTTTACCGAATTAGCAGACTCTTCATAAGTATTTTGTGTATCAAGTAAGCAGTTCGGGGTATTATTATTATTGTCAAAGTGACACATTTTTTTTATTGTTGACCATGTCTTTTTAGTGTCACCCTTGACTTTTATAATTTCAGCTCTTTCATATGTTAGTTTTAGGTTTTTTAATATTTTGTTACAATAATTTCTATATCTTTTGTATGTTATTTGTAGTACTAAGTTGTTCGGAGATTTTTTTAGTTTTAAGTGTAATCTATCTCTCCACTTCATACATCGTATCATTCCTGCTGTGATCCACGGTTTAATCATAAATTTTCTAGCACTAACATGTTGGGATTTAGTATTATTTTGCAAAGCCACAGCTACCTTAGTTATAAATTTATCAGTAGCTCCATTCGCATCATCACAAGCATAAACATCATCCCAAATCATCCTAGACATATCATTTAGTGCATCACTGTAGTTGGTTTTTGTTACAACGCGACTCGAATTCACTTTCCTTCGCGATCCTTTTGATAAAGACGTAATAGTACAACAATGATCAGTTATTGTAGATTGACAAACGAGTGTTTTTGCTTTATTCACACTTTTAATAAAACAGTGATCAATACAATTAGAGCCATGGGTAGGAAGGCAGTGACCTGCCATTAGACCATGTGATGCAAGCAAATTTAAGTAGTCGTGTGATCTAGAATCTTTACTGTGATGCTTTATATCAATATTTATATCACCAATCAACATTATATTTTCAGTGCTTTTTAAGTTTTCTAATTCAGCGTCTAATCCACATTGAAAACCATCAACTCTATGATTGGAGGGAGACCTATACATACATATCACTGCGTGATTTAGGCCAATTTTTATAACCAATCCAGTAGTATCCGGAATGTCAACTTCAAGCACATTGACTTTTAGGCTATCTTTAACGAAGACCACAACACCACTATTTTGGTTATAATATTTTGTTGTATGATGGCATTTATAATTAGGAATTGTAGGAATAGCAGCACCAACATCGAGCCAGCACTCACTGAGCACAATAATGTCAAAAGAAATATTCAATCTTGTTAGTAAGACTATAAAGCTATCATAATTTTTTGATATACTTCTAATATTTTGATGAATTATAGTAAGAGAATCCGAGCACAATTTTAAACAATCTTTACAGCTCTCTGCGCTATCAATCAAGGCCTGCTCACTGATATTGACATTGTTGTCAATATCAAAACATATTTGCTTCAAATTAGCCATTATAAGACCATGATATGACAGGTCGTGAGATTTGAAGGTGAGCAATTCTTGGTCGACAGCGAGAACAATTGGATACTAAAATATTTTTTAAAATGCACTGATGTATTCTGACCAAAAGTTTAACAATAATGTGGACTTGAATTATATGGATTATTATAATGTGTATTAATAAATTATTAGTATTTAGTATAAAAATACGAATATGAGTAGAATAAGTGATAATAAGAATAGAGTTGATGTAAGTATTTATTATATGTGAATTAGTAGGTATTTTAATAATGATTAAGCTATATGTAGTTAAAATTATAATCAAACACGCATTACAGGATCCTAGTCATTCTGTAGATATTTGCGGGCTTACGCTTTCCAGTTGTTTTAATGTTTTCAGGACAATTGGTGGCTCTCCTTCCTTTTTGCGCAACATGATCCTACCCTTAGAAATCCAGCAGAATTGATAGATGCCTCTCTTTTGAAGACCACGAGCATGATAATATAACATTTTCGTTCTTGGTGTTAATAATTCAGAAACATATATTGGACGCTTATTTCCATCTTTCTGGAATATTTCAGTGTTTAGTTTATTAGTTTTATTTTCATTATTATATGTTTTAACCGAATTCAGAAATTTTTCCTTAATTGACTTTTCTTTAAATTCTATGATAATTGGGCCTTTATCACCTTTTTTCATCCTATAGACTTCAACAATTCCGACATCCGATTCATCAAATTTTATTGCTTTATTAATTTTAGAAACTATGTCTTTTAAGTTTTCATTTGAATCGGGTACATTTCTGATTTCGATCTTACTTTGTCTTTGTATTTTTTGTACTTCTTCCAATTGATCTTCAAGATAGTCAATCCTCTTCAAAGCATTATCATGTTCAAGAATAATATTCTCCATCTTAGTCTTCATGCTATGATATTCAGCCGTGCTGATTTCAAGTAGTTTCTTCACCTCATCAATACCTTTACAAACTTCGGAGTGGTTTATATCCTGTTCTTTCTTCCAATCCACTAACATTGAACGAACCTCCTTTTTAAAGAGTTCAATTTCACTAACATCTGGATTTTTACGTTTTCTAGAAGTCACACTTAGGCTTTCAGTGTCTTTTTCAAAACACTGTAGATCAGGTTGAGACGAGGACTTTTGACTTTGTGAGCGCAACATTTTATCTGCCATCTTACCGTATACTATAATTTCAGGTTATGAATACCCTCCCGCGACGGTATAGAATGATTTAATTTCACAACAAAACTACACGCGAATTTGGACGTTAATTGTATATTAAAACTTTAACCATAAGTATCAATTCCGCTTGAACTTTTAATTTTTTAAAAATATTTAAACAAAATGCACGTCCGACTCGTACAACAGCAGTAGGCGCAACAAAGTGGTGGTACTACCCCCGGATGGCAGCATATTAACGTTCAATTATTTAATTATTAATATGTCAAATTAGGACCCAAAAGCTATAGAGTAGCCAAAATGTTTCTTTCAGATCCCTGGCAATATTTGTTAAACGACGAAGATGCTGAGAAACGTTATCATTTTAATTTAAAACATGCACTGACAGGCGAAAGGAATTTTCTACGAGGGTACAACATATCTTGCACACCTAATGTTACTCCTCCACCACCTGAATTAAAAGGTAAATCAGAGTTAACTTGCTCGCTTGTGGCTCCAGGCACACAGACCCTCCATGTGGGGTCCCTGGTGCTTCAGCTCTCATGCGAGCCATCTAATTTCCTCCATGAGGGCCAGCACTTAAGGAGTGTCGAGGAAGTCTTCGGGACTTCCTTCTTAGCATATCAACACTGTTCCAAAGACCTTCTGCACAAAAGGCTGACATTTATATTGTAGTGCTTGTTTAAGGCTGGCTCCCATCATAACATGCTGCTTTTGCCTACTTCGGAGTAATCAACTGGTTAGCACAGTAGTGCTTCAAGAGCATGCCGGCAATCTTTCCAGTTTCAAAGTATGACGCGAGGAATTTTACCTTTCATCTCCTCAAACCGGCATAGCGGAGGCGACTGCTGTCTAGCTATCTAGTCATATACCGAGTTATAATTTATTTTTAAAAAAATCTTTCAGTCATAGTGGAATGTGCCGGCGGTGTTTGGCGTGACGACGGTGTTTCCCGTGACGGCGGCGATAGATGGCTGTGCATAACAAATTTACAAGATAAGCATTTATGGCCAAGATACAAGTTACGTGGGGCGACATTAGTTTCAACTGAATTAGTACTAACAGGGGTATTGAGACAGCCACCACAAATTGACAATTACAAGTACGATACCATAGATATTGTAGATCAGAAAGTTTAATGAAAGAATATAAATGAATCAAACATGATAATGGGGCTAAGGGTCGTTTGCACCAGAAGGCCGGTTAAAGTAACTAACTATTACTTTTACGGCGACGACGATAGTTAAACGTTTACATTTACTCCACACGCGTTGCAATATCGTGTAAATTCATATTGTTATCGTTAAAGGGTATTTGGCTTCTTTTCATACATTTGACGTTAGTGCCATTAGATTAACGATTACTTTAACTTTAACCAAGCCAAGATTCGCTGGTTACGGTTAAGGTTAAAGTAAACGTCAAAAATGTCAGGCGCGATGATGGTGCACTACGTATGGAGTAAATGTAAACCATAATGTAAACGTAACGGTTAAAGTAATAGTTAAAGTTACTTTAACCGGCCTTCTGGTGCGTACTGAATACATCAATTGCTTGGTGTCATAGCAAAAATAGGAATTGTTTTTTTTTTATTATTTACGTAATCTATGACAAATTTCCTATCATATTTTATTAAATCAAAAATCATGCATTTAAGGGTTAAATCAATTAAAATCTTAACTTTTTTATTTTGTAACAAATTATGTATAATAATTAGAGTATACAGGGTAAAAAAAAGTGTACCAGGAGTTGGTATATTGGTTGGCCGTGACAGGGTAACACGAGATATCTACACCAATCAGACGATGTTATTTTGACCGCCATATTTAAATGAAGCGATCCTATTGGTGGAGAGTTATTGCGTCACGCTCTCACGGCGTAAATGCAACCTCGTACCTGGCCCTTTGATGTGGCATATTTATTTTCTATTTTCGTTAACAATAAATGTCAAAAAAAAAAATTTTTTGTAGCTCGGCATGTGACAACACTCCGCCTGATGTAAAGCTAGAGTGCGGTCCGTGAATGGAAACAACTGCTACTACTACAGAGAAACCGGTGCGGGTAGCAGTCGCCTCCACTATGCCGGCTTGAGAAGAAGAGCATACACCATCTTAGATTGACAGTGCACACTCCTCTCGTTATACCTGGCTACTTTTAAACTATTCCCGAAACGCGACAAGGCCACTTCACGGGTGTTACATTCGAAAGTGGTGGTACTGCCCCAGGACGGCAGACTGCACATTTTTTTGACATTTATTGGTTTAATATTAACAGCGCTACATTATGGTACCATTATTTGTTAAAAAATACAGCATCGTTAAAAAATCAAAAGCAAGCAATGTGGATGCTATAATTGTTCAACGACTTGTGTCGCGACGACCTCGCGAAAGGGCCGAGCGCGTTTGTGTCTACGATATTTCGCGTCCATTGCGGCTTGGTAAAGATATATGAAAAAAGTTAATATCAGTCACTAGGCATCCCAAGGGTTAATTATGTACGTTACGTTTAACTTTATTGTACGGGCTACTTTTCTTACAAAGTAGTCGTAGGTACTGTCCACAAAATCTTGTGAAAATATATAATATATATATTTTTTTAATTTGGTATTTTATATTTTAATGATTATGTATAATACGAACCAAACTTTATGATAGATGTCAGCGCTCCACTATACCACACAGCAAAATAATTGTTATTTGTGACAGTTTGAAATGTTTTTTGTTTTCATTAATATTGTTGTCTTGTTATTTTGTTATAGATCGGGTCAAACTTTATGGCGCCTCGGAAGTTAGCTGCGGGCGCTATTTCGCGCAGTTCCATTTGTGTCTAACTTCGGAGCCGCCATAAACTTTGTTTCGTATTATACTTATTATTTGTTCTTTTGTAATAATAATGTCACGAGGACGATATAACGTTTCACGTATGCAAGCTAGGAAAATGGTGCGTAATCTTGACCAATATATGAAATTGTAATCAATTGAACCTCTGTTTATTATTTTTGTATATACATATTTTAAACTAACTATTAACTATAAATTGTAGATCTTGAGCGCCCGCAGCCAACTTCCGAGACGTCATAAAGTTTGAATTGACTTATACGCCCGACATTATTTAGATCATAATAGTTTATTTTTATATTAAATCTGATTTTTCTTAATTTTCAATTGTTTTATTCAACCCTAATCTGGAACTTAGAACGTGTAGTCACGAAAATAAAGTTTTTGGTGGGCATCTCCAGCTGAAAGTTTGTATCTATTTTCACAACAAAAAAGAGGACCGCGATGCCTTTCCCGAAGGGAAATATTACTATAGCCTAGCTACAGGGAGAATTATCCCTCTGCTTTGAACAGATGAAAAAAAATGAGACGTATATTATATTACTGAAGACATAGCTGTATGGGCTTTGTTCTCTTTGTCTTCCCAGAATGGGAGAACTTACAAAAAAAAAAAACACGCGAGACATTAACAAAGAAATAAAACAGTTTATACAATAAATAATATATTTATTATTATTTCTTAAATAAAATATCTTTAGGTAGTTTAAAAAAATTAATACAAACAAAATATATTTGAGACTTTAAAAAATAAAAGAAAACCCAAACAGACATTTAAAAGGAATGTTCAAGAATAAAAAAAAAGTTAAAGACCACTTAAGCCTATGGTACAAACTAAGTTGTACGTGCCAGTTTACAACGCTAAATAAAAAAAAAGTAACTTAAGTGACCCATACCCAATCCTGCATTGCAGTCCATCAAACAGGACAAATACAGCGCGCACACTGTCCTGCAAAGTGGGCAGAATGCTATTATAGTTAAGTCGTGCTGTTTTCAAAATTTTACCAAAAATTTGAACCATCAAACATGTTACCTGGAGTTTAGTCGACAACTATTACAACTAGGGTCCGTTTGCACCAAAGGCCCGTTAAAGTTACTTTTACACTTTAACCGTTACGTTTACATTTACTCCACACGCGTTGCACCATTCGTCGCGTCTGTCATTTTTGACGTTTACTTTAACGCTAACCGTAACCAGCGAATCTTGGCTGGTTAAAGTAATCGTCAAACCAATGTCACTAACGTCAAATGTATAAAAAGAAGCCAAATATGTCAGCCATCCTTTTAACGATAACAATATGAATTTACACGATATTGCAACGCGTGTGGAGTAAATGTAAACGTTTAACGGTTACGTCGTCGCCGTAAAGTAACTTTAACGGGCGTTCTGGTGCAGACAGACCTAAATACTCTATCGGCACAGAATCGACACCATTATCCACATAAAATGTTTAATTTTTACTACTAAAGAATATTCTTATTGCACTAAAAATTATTTAAAAAAAGTTTATAAATTTAACAATAATTAAAAAAGAAGAAACAAGAAAACATTATATTGTGCTATAGTTTTTAATGTGACTACCACTAGTTCGTAAATAAAATATCTGTTCATAAAACGCTATTTCGTGAATACGTTTTCTTATTTAGTTGAATATAATAAAAAACACTAATTACAATTTAAAAAGTATAAAAAATAACAATATTTCGATAATTCACATTCATGTTTCAAAATATCAAAAACAAAATTTGTTGTCACTTGATCGAATCGAAAAGAAAATTCGGGATTTGACGTTTCGTTATCACTTAGGGTCGTTTGCACCAGAAGGCCGGTTAAAGTAACTTTAACCTTTACGTTTACATTATGGTTTACATTTACTCCACACGAGTTGCACCATCGTCGCGCCTGTTATTTTGACGTTTACTTTAACCTTAACAGTAACCAGCGAATCTTGGCTGGTGAAAGTTAAAGTAATCGTCAAACCAATGCTATCGTCAAATGTATGAAAAGAAGCCAAATATGTTTTCTATTATTTTTCGAGATCGAGGATGGCTACCCTTTTAACGACAACAATATGAATGCAACGCGTGTGGAGTAAATGTAAACGTTTAACGGTCGTCACTGTAAAAGTTATAGTCAAAGTTACTTTAACCGGCCTTCTGGTGCAAACGACTCTTAGGTGACGGTGAAACGTCAAATTTGGCGTTTGACTTCAGGCCCAGTTGTAGTTTTTGCTTAAATAATAATCAGAGGTCTGAGTACGAGTTTAGATTCACGAGTACGCCGTCACAGCGTAAAGTCACAAGAAGAGTTTTGGCGGCCATCTTAAGACGTCAGGTTGTCTGTTTTGAATTATTTTCCTAAACTTGTGTTTCTTCGAGTGTTAATGTGTAATAATGGTGGATTATTAACCATTAAGTGTTCGTGAACGTGCGTGAGTGTGGGCAAACAATTTAAAAGAAGCGAACCTGTGTTTCCATTTTCCCTCCAAAACTCCCTAGGAAGTTTCAGTAAAGATTCTACCACTTTACTGGGACAATTTTTGACTTGACTGAGATTTGACCTGATTGTTTGGTGTGATGGGTGGATGACTCGTGGTGCACGGTGTTGTTGACTTGCAGAAGTGTTTGCTTTGACACTGGCAAAAGTCACAAGAAACAATCAGCAGACGTTTACGAGCAATAGGAAGATCAATAAACTCGGTAAACGAGTCCCACGCGATTTAAATGAATGTCAAATGAAAAATCGCAGTCACTTGCAGACCTACAATTAAAAAAAGAGGCGATCTGTAAGCGGAAACTACTGCCACAGAGAAATGTCTGCAAGTATCAGTTGCCCCCACTATGCTGACTCAATGTCTCTTGGATTGAAAGCAACAGCTACATACATAAACTACATTACGTCTCGATATTAAATTAAATTTCCTTATTATAGAGTAACTGGGTCTGCGACTGGGTTAATAAGAGCAGCAAGCATCTCGTGAGTGACATTTTTGCACCATATCTCAAACGTCAAATCTGAAAATTAATGTAAAATAATAATTTTAAAAAAATATTTTTTTCTATTTTTTTTGCAAATTTAACAGAATAACATAGCCGCAAACACAGCATCCTGGTGGAGGTGGGAATCGAACCTATGCCTTCCGTTTTACGCTTGGATAGATACACACACATAACCGCGTCGATATTTTTATCTTTAAGTATTCGTGAAAGTGTGTGTGTGAGTGGGCAAACAAATCAAAAGACGTTTAGGAAGTTTTAGTAAAGATTCTACCGCTTTACTAAACCAATTTGATTTGACTGGGACTGGAACTGACTGTTTAGTGTGATGAGTGAATGATCCGTGATGCACACAATATTTACTTTGACACTGGCATATTGTTATAATGCCATATAAAACTAAATTAAAAAAAATAATCGTATCTACCTGTCGGTAAAAAGGCACCTATGCCTCAGGGTTCTTCTTCATGAGTTCAAGATCAGCCTCCACCATATCTTTTACTAATTCATCAAATGTTACTTTTGGTGTCCAACCCAACTTTTGTCGAGCTTTAGTTGCGTCGCCTACAAGTAAATCCTGGAAATAACATAAACATAACACTGATAAAACACCACATCACACTAGGATTGTTGCACAAGCTGGCATAGCGGAGGCGAAAGCTGCCGTTAGAAATTTATCTGTAGTAGCAGTTGTTTCGATTTATCCCATTCAATACTAAGCCATTTAGAAGACTACATTTTTATTTTTTTATTATTTAAAATTTTTATTTTTAATCTATTATTCGGCTGTTATATCGCTCCATGTGAAACTGTTTAACCTCTTCGGCCATAATATTGTCTGATTGACATAGAAATCTCACTTTACGCAGTGACAGCGTAAATGTACACTCATACTTAGCCCTCTGATACCCACAGTACGGGTATCCTACTTTAGAGATTACTATTATTACCCAAAATACAAAGACTACCTTAGTTTCAGAGCGGCCGTGGTCTAGCGGTAAGACGCGTGAACTCACGATCAATGAGACCCGTGTTCGAACCTCGCTATAAGACCAGTACCAATGTAACTTTGTTATATGTACTTTGGTCGCTCAGTGCCTATAGGCACTATTAAAGAGTGGTAGGCAGACTGATGATGATTATTTGTCCAGTCTGTCGTCCTGGGGTAGTACCACCTTTCAAATGTAACACCCGTGAAGCGACCTTGTCGCGTTTCGGGAATAGTTTGAAAGTAGCCAGGTATAAGAGAGGAGTGTGCACTGTCAATCTAGATGGTACATACTCGTCTCCTCAAGCCGGCATAGTGGAGGCGACTGCAGCCCGTAGAGATTTCTCTGTGGTAGCAGTTGTTTCCATTCATGGACCGCACTCTAGCTTTACATCAGGCGGAGTGTTGTCACATGTCGAGCTACAAAAAAGAGTAACTTACAACTTCGGTGGGTCGGAAATACTTTGGATTAACTTTAACTAATATTTGATTGGTAACACTGTCATGTCCGGTCTCTCTTACGCCCTCTTCTTTCCAAACAAGACGTCGGCCAACACACGCGAACGATTTCTCTACAAACTCGCGTACACTGTGAGCTTCCCCCGTGGCTACAACGAAATCTTCTGGCGACTCTTGTTGCAGCATTAACCACATTGCCTGAAATTCAATAAAGAACAAAATAAAGCGGCCGTGGTCTAGCGGGAAGACGTGTGAACTCACGATCGATGAGACCCGTGTTCAAACCTCGCTAAATTCTGAAATATATTCCTCTTAAACTATATTGAACTTTATTGTATTGGGCATTAGGCTGATTTTATAATAATAAAACATGCTCATCTTACCTCAACATAATCTTTAGCGTGTCCCCAATCTCGTTTACTATCTAAATTACCAAGTTCGAGGCAATCCATAAGTCCCAAAGTAATTTTCGCCACAGCTCGTGTTATTTTTCTTGTGACGAAATTCTCACCTCTTCTCGGACTCTCGTGGTTGAATAGCAAACCGTTACACGCGAACATATCATATGCTTCTCTGTAATTAACTACGATCCAATAGCCGTAGAGTTTTGCGCAAGCTAAAAATATGAAAAAATAAATAAACAAAGTCTGCAGTTAAGCACGTGATCAGCATGAAAGTAGTCGGGTATAACAGGAGAAGTATGCCCTGTCAATCAGTCGGTGGACGGTCCACACTCATCTCATGAAGTACGGAGATCACTACTGCCTGCGGGCATTTCGTCTGTGGCGTTTAAATATCTACAGCATCCTAGGTTTCTTTGGCGACCTACTAATATTAATTTTTTTGCAAAATACTGTAAATATTTAAACCTGTTAAGTATTACATATATCTAATACTTGTGCAACAAGTTTATGAAACACATGAAAATAATTTATTTTTTATTTAATTTAAAAAGATGCTCATGCCTACTTTGCTAAAAGAATAATACATCACTGGATAGTAGTGTAGTACCATATGCATTTTCAACTGACATGATTGATGTCATCATACATACCATAAGGAGATCTGGGATAAAACGGCGTAGTTTCAGTCTGTGGCACTTCAAAAACCTTTCCATACAGTTCTGAAGTAGACGCCTGATAGATTTTAGCGTCCTTCTCAAGGCCTGCAGCACGAACAGCTTCTAACAATCTTAGGGTACCTAGAGCATCTACTTGTGCAGTGTATTCGCTTAATTCAAATGAAACTTTCACATGTGATTGCGCTCCCAGGTTGTATATCTCTTTAGGTCTGACCTGAAATAACATATCACGAGGATTAGTAGCGGGCGTGGTCTAGTAGTAAGATGCGTGAACTCGCGATCAATGAGACCCGTGCTCAAACCTCGCTAACATCTGACTGGTACACAATCACACTTTGTTAACTTCCTAATTTGTTTAATAGTATTAGGCGTTACTTTACGAAAATTTATAACTAAAATCATTTTCCAAACACTACTTTGCAACTAATTTCCGCTAATTAATGTTCGCGAGGGTAGGTACACAGTCACATCAGCTGTCAATGTTAGACCCTTCACCAACATGCAGATGACAGACGTCGTCGGAGCGAAGTCGAAGCGACCACGCGTCTCCTGAGGATGCCCCGTAGAGTGGCAAAGGAAAGGTATTTGCATGTTGGTGAACAGTCAAGGTGTCAACCTGTGAAGTGAATATGTCGTGTTTCAGGATCAGTTTGGAAGTGGCCAGGGTACACTTAGGTGACAGTGAAATGTCAAATCCCATATATTTTGTTTTCAATTCGATCCTGTCCATTGGCTTTTGACTTGAGGGCGAGGTGCACTATCAATCTGGATGGTGCACATCCGTCTGCCCAAGCCAGCATAGTGAAGGCGACTGCTGCCTGTAGAAATTTTTCTGTGATAAAAAGTTTGAGTCTTACCTTGGTAATAATACTAATCAAACAAGTAGTGTCAGTTAAGTCACCATAATGTAAATGCATTTGTCCACCCGTATGGCACGCCGGTTTACCATACAAATGTTGTATCCGACCAGTATTGAATGATGATGACCTTCGCAGTATACCATGCACTATGTATCCCTTTTCTATCAGGAATTCAGCTAAGTATGATCCATCCTATGATGTAAATTGTATTTATAAGTAAGAGACAGTCATTTATTTATTTACATTAAGATATATTGTTTATATTAACACGTTGACTGCCATGGCAATTTTCAGAAATCTGGCCAAAAGTGACAATTTGATTTAATCACATTATATTATTAAAAACTCTGATTCTAGTGCATAGTTGTCAATCGAAAAGCATAAAAAATGTGTTTTTCTGTTCATGCAAGCCAGCATTGATTTTTTGTTCTTTTCACAGAAGCCAATTTAATCGTAACTGCACAAAAATGGCAATTAAACACAGGACAAGATAACTCGTAGTTGGCGTCCTAGAAAAGAAAGAAATCTACGAGTTATCTTGTAGTTGGCATACAACGTGTTAAGATACATATAATAACAGACTACAAGTTAATTAATGAACAAATGCATTGTTTAAAGCAAAATATTATCTTGAACTTGCAGTCCTTTACTTGCATTACACAATACAACAAAAAAATAATAAAAAACACATAAAGTAAGAATAATAGCAATAAAAAAAGGTAAAAATAAATTAATATAACTATTTCAACACCTAATATCACTTAATATCAAGTTCTTAAACATATTCCTAATAGTGATAGATAGACTGATACTCCTGTAGTCCGTCCTAGGGCAGTACCACCACTTACTAGTGTAACACCCATGAAATGACCTAATCAGGTTCAGCTTGAAAGTGTATACATACTTTGGTAATTTACTGAGTAAAAAGAAGGCAGAAAAAACATATTTATGACCTAAATATTAACATTAAATATGTCCTAAAATGTTAACATATCATATATAAGCAGAAAATATGAAACATATTATTTCCTTCCCTCTTCACTGTGAGTAGAGATTTTTATATACCTACCAGTAAATTAAATTTTAAATACCTATGTAAATATAAATATCACAAATCCACTGACCTGTCCAGTAATACCGGTTATTAATGCAACTTTTTTATTTTGTACACCATTACTGCATTCACCAGACATTCTAATTTCTTTTAAATATAATTTGGATATCTGTAATGTATTATTATCAATTAGGTGTGGGTGTGGTTTTGTACTGTTGTAACTTATATTTTATTACTAATTTGGTTGCTTACTAAATTATATTTTACTACTTTTGAGTACTTATAAGTACAAATATTGTAGAGTGAACTTACATCGATTTCCGATCAACAGCTAACCACTTGAGCCACTCAAACCGGCCGGCAGCGAAGAGCGATAACAGTGATAAGCTTATCAAAACATTACTTCGGGTTCTGGCCCTAGAAAATTGTATGAAACAGCGAGTACAAAGATATAATTATTCGAGTGTTAATCTAGTAAGGGGTATACTTCTATGTGTAGGGTTACAATTTAAATGGTTGATTTGAGATTAATTAATTATTTACAAAATATAAAACAAAACACCCACTCACGATTGACAAAAGAATAATGTGTTGTTCTTATTGGTTTTTTGCACATTGATATTGTCACTTGTATCAGTCATTTCCCTGGCACATCACTAACGCTGCGATTGACTGACAAATGATAATTACAATTGTAATCTTTTTTGTCATTTTGCGCGCCTGTGTTATTTGTGATTATTTGGTACTTGATTATTTGTACAGGAAATTAAGAAAAATTATTGCTCACTCGTGCTTAGTTTTATTAAATTCATTTGATAAACTGAGAAGTGCGGTCAGCACGTTATAGTTGTTAATTGTCAATACTGAACAGTTGTAAAATTATGCAAAACTTGAAAATAACTAGTTAAGGCTAGTTTTATAACAAAGTGCTGATTATAGTAATTAATCCTAAAAGAAACATGCCTGACATTAAGATTACGCCACTGGGCGCTGGCCAAGATGTCGGGAGAAGCTGCATTCTGCTTTCTATGGGAGGTAAAAATATTATGTTAGATTGTGGAATGCATATGGGTTACAATGACGAAAGACGCTTTCCGGACTTCTCATACATAGTACCAGAAGGCCCTATAACAAGTCAAATAGACTGTGTGATCATATCACACTTTCATCTTGATCATTGTGGCGCTTTGCCTTATATGTCTGAAATGATAGGTTACACCGGACCTATTTACATGACACATCCGACGAAAGCTATCGCTCCCATATTACTCGAAGATATGAGAAAAGTCGCTGTCGAAAGGAAAGGGGAATCAAACTTTTTCACTTCTCAAATGATAAAGGATTGTATTAAAAAAGTTACAGCTGTTACTTTACATCAGTCGGTGATGGTTGATAACGACCTTGAGATTAAGGCTTACTATGCTGGTCATGTGCTCGGAGCTGCCATGTTCTGGATTAGGGTTGGATCACAATCTGTAGTCTACACTGGCGATTACAATATGACACCTGATCGTCATTTGGGAGCTGCCTGGATTGACAAATGTAGACCAGATTTACTTATTTCTGAGTCCACTTATGCCACTACCATAAGAGATTCTAAGAGATGCAGAGAGAGAGATTTTCTTAAAAAAGTTCATGAATGTGTTGATAAAGGTGGTAAAGTTTTAATTCCTGTTTTTGCACTCGGAAGAGCGCAAGAGTTGTGTATTTTGTTAGAAACGTACTGGGAGAGAATGAACTTGAAATGCCCTGTTTATTTTGCTCTCGGTTTAACAGAAAAAGCTAATAATTACTATAAAATGTTTATAACGTGGACCAATCAGAAGATAAGGAAGACATTTGTACAAAGAAATATGTTTGATTTCAAACACATCAAGCCTTTTGATAAATCTTACATCGATAACCCGGGAGCTATGGTGGTGTTTGCGACTCCAGGAATGCTACATGCAGGTTTATCATTGAATATATTTAAGAAATGGGCTCCATATGAACAGAACATGGTCATAATGCCAGGCTTCTGCGTGCAGGGTACAGTCGGACATAAAATTTTGAATGGAGCCAAAAAGGTAGAGTTTGAGAATAGACAAGTTGTCGATGTGAAAATGGCCGTGGAATACATGTCTTTTTCGGCCCACGCAGACGCCAAAGGCATAATGCAATTGATACAATATTGTGAACCCAAAAACGTGTTGTTAGTTCACGGGGAAGCGCCTAAAATGGAGTTTTTGAAGGATAAAATTGAGAAAGAATTTAAAATCAGCTGCTACATGCCAGCTAATGGGGAAACTTGTATTATTAATACTCCAGCAAAAATTCCTATTGATGTTTCCTTGAGATTGATTAAAGCGGAGGCTGTGAGGTATAACGCTCAACCCCCAGACCCGAAAAGGCGACGTGTCGTTCATGGTATACTATGTGTAAAGGACAATCGTCTCTCATTACTCGATATAGATGAAGTCTACGAGGAAATGGGGATTAACCGTCACGTCATAAGGTTTACGAGTACAGTTAGATTTGACGATCCAGGACTCGCCGTACGTACTGCGGAGAAATTAAAAGCTTTGCTATGTGAAAAACTGCCTGGTTGGTCGATAACTATATCAGAGGGAAATATTTCTGTGGAATCTGTATTAATAAAAGTCGAAGGAGAAGATGATAACACTAAAACTATTTATGTTTCTTGGACAAATCAGGATGAAGATTTGGGCAGTTATATTTTAGGATTACTGCAATCTATGGTGCAGTAATTTTTATAGCTGTTTTGTAGATTATATCATTTTGTTTTTCTTTCTTTTTCTAATTAAGTTTTAATGCCATTTTGTGGTCTATAATTTTGTTAGTCTTCTCTGTTAAAAATAAATAAAACAAATTCCCTTTTATTACGTAAGAAGCATTTTTGAAATTGTGATCTTAAGAATAAATAATAAGTTTTTTTATTGATTATTTGGTTTTTTATTCAACTACACCATGTTACGTCATCATTGCATTTTCCTTGATACCACATTATTTGTAGTTTATTTTGTAATGTGCTATTAGACACCACTTTTGTGTAATCTTGTCCTTGTTCCTGGAATCAATAGGGAATAAAAATCAGTAGATTTTGGTCTAATTTATTTTTTATTTTATTTTTTTTATTTTGGCACATGTGACCTCGACTGGTCTGATGGTAAACGCAGTGGAGGTCCATGAGCATTGACGACTAGAGAACCGCTCGCACGGGGGCTCCAGTCGCCACCACTATGCCGGCCTGAGAAGGTGCTTTTTCACGCTCCGCTTTAAGGATCCAAGGTGAAAGGATTGGGAGAATACATGGGAGGGTAAAGCATTCCACTTCCAAAAAGCCCATTAAATTTATTTTGGCTGTTACATTTTACTATAACTAACGGTAACGTTTACATTAGGGAATGCAATCCCGACTCGAGATCGCAAGTTCGAGATCCCGCGGGATTAGAAATATCAATCCTGCGGGATCCCGGAATTTTCGGGATCTCGTCTAGTTTTAAGAAAATGTAAAGTTCGGATGACTGAAAACGATGAAAACTCAAACAAATAAACCAATAATTTTTTTTCTGCAATAAGCCTTATTAGACAATGCTTTTATCTCATTCACGCTAAAACAACTTATACTGTTGGTATCTCTCTCACTCATTCGTAAGCGTTCATTGCATTATTTACATTTCCTTTCGGTTGATCAACGTCTTCGGTGCTCGGTATGTGACAACACTCCGCCTGATGTAAAGCTAGAGTGCGGTCCATGAATGGAAACAACTGCTACTACAGAGAAAGCGGGCAGCAGTCGCATCCACACACCGGCTTGAGGAGAATAGCATGTACCATCTAGATTGACAGTGCACACTCCTCTCGTTATACCTGGCTACTTTGAAACTATTCCCGAAACGCGACAAGGTCACTTCACGGGTGTTACATTTGAAAGTGGTGGTACCGTACCCCAGGACGGCAGACTGGGCTAATAACCATCATCAGTCTCCCTACCACTTTTTAATAGTGCCTATAGGCACTGAGCGACCAAAGTACACATAACTCCTTTAAAAACGGAACGTTTTTGTTTACAAACAGTTGATGGATTTAACTGGTTTCGCTCAAAACGAAAAACGGTTAACTCGTTGACAGTAGAAAAACGGTTGATAAAAACAGTTCGTTGAATCAACGCCCATCCCTAGCGCACCGTTTGCGCCCCGAGTAGATGTGTGTAGCGTTGCTGACCACTGCAGCACTACCGCCCAATCCCGTCAATCTCGAACGGGATCTCGTCATATTATGCTTCGGGATTGATCCCGAAAAATTACACGAGATCTCGCGAGATCGGGATCCGCGAGATCGGGATTGCATTCCCTAGTTTACATTTACTCCACACGCGTTGCACCATCGTGTAAATACGTATCGTTATCGATAAAAGGGCGGCTGATGTAATTAGGAGTACATTCGCGAAAAATTAATAGAAAAACATATTTGCGACTGCTGCATGCAGATATCTATAGTAGCAGTTATTTCAGTTTAAATTAAAAAAACTTTGATGTTAAACATCTTTCATTGTTGATATACACCGCACTCTAGCTTTACACCAGGCGGAGTGTTGTCACATGCCGAGCTACAATAAAAAAAAAGATGTGTGAAGTTTTCACCTCTAGTACTTGTATACAGGGTGAATTTTTCAAGTGGGATTTCATGGGCAAATCCTAAACTATGAGAGATATCGAAAAATGCTGAAAGGAGTCTCGATGCCGATTTTGATGAAAACTAAAGCTGCATTATTAGATTTTTGATAAATCCATTTTCCCGGCCAGGAGTCGAACCTGTTGATTTTGAAGAAAAAAAAACACTGTATTATTGCACCATCTGATAGTGTTCCTGATAAGGATCAAATTCTGGGAAGTAATGATATACGGCAAACCAAAGAAAAGTGTTGATTTTTAACAAATTGTCTCTTAATTCCATGTATTTATACATTGCCTACTACATTTATTATGTTTTGATTTAAAAACTCGCGCTCTCTGAGGTTAAAAGCCATAACCGCCAGATCTAACACCTTTAGATTATTTTCTCTGGGGGCATGTCAAGAACGAAATTTACAAATGTACGTACAATGAAATTGATGACTTAAAACTAGCGTTAGGGAATATTCTGAACGGAATCAATAACCTTGTGATGTGGAATGCAGTACACTCCTTGAGGCGTCGAGTTCAGCTATGTATTGAAAATAATGGCTATCATTTTGAACAATTGATGATTTAAGATTTAATTACTTAATGTTAAAAAAATAAATCATTATTTTGCTAAAAATCAAGACTTTCCTTTCATTTAACCTCGAAGAGCGCGAGATTTTAAAGCAATATGATGATTTTCAATCATCATAAATAATTATAATAAATGTTGTCAATGTACCGGTAATGTATAAATACATGGAAATAAGAGACAATTTGTTAAAAATCAACACTTTTCTTTGGTTTGCCGTATATCATTACTTCCCAGAATTTGATCCCTATCAGGAACACTATCAGATGGTGCAATAATACAGTGTGTTTATTTTTTTTCAAAATCAACAGGTTCGATTCCTGGCCGGAAAAATGGATTTATTAAAAATCTAATAATGCAGTTTTAGTTTTCATCAAAATCGGCATCGAGACAGCTTTCAGCATTTTTCGATATCTCTTATAGTTTAGGATTTGGCCATGAAAGCCCACTTGAAAAATTCATCCTGTACATATATCTCTATGGTTTTTATAGATACTTAATACATAATTCTTACCATACGTGGAGGAAATACTCTTCGAAAATCACCCCTGTGAAGAAACTCATAATGTGCCTTCAATAAACTAGAACGCAGTTTACTACTAATACAAGGTCTGCATACCCCGCAGACATCGTTATGGCCTTCGCAATGATCTCTACATAGAGTACTGCATTCATTACCCCAAACTGCTATGTTCTTTTGCGCCGATATCATATTTTTCGTAGCTGTATCTGACCTGAAAGGGTAAAAATTACGTACGTTACTTATTTTTATAACTTTCTCAGCACTAATTGTTATCGCAAATCACTATCATAAACAAATAGCTACGGCACAGAATATATAAAATGCATTTTAAATATTTTAAACATTTTATGTTAGTTATATTTCACAATCATTTTATATATTCTGTGCCATAGCTATTTCTTTATTATAGCGCAAATAATTAGTGCTGATAAAGTTATAAAATTACTTAATTTCAACACAAATTTGGTATGTTTCAAACAATGTGGTAAAACAAAATGTATGAACGCTCAGGTGTGTTGGCTTTCACCTTAACATTGAGCGGAACTGCGGACTGCGGTCATATGTCGAACTACCATAAAAAAGACAAATTAGTTATTTTTAATAGCTTAAAGGGTGGTAGGTAGACTAATGATGGTTATTAGTCGAGTCTGCCGTCCTGGGGTAGTACCACCACTTTCGAATGTAACACCCGTGAAGTGACCTTGTCGCGCTTCGGGAAATACTTGAGAGTCGCCAGGTACAACGATATGAGTGTGCACTGTCAATTTAGATAGTACATGCTCGTCTCCTCGAGCCGGTATAGTGGAGGCGACTGCTGTCCGCACAGGTTTCTCTGTAGTAGCAGTTGTTTCCATTCATATACCGCACTCTAGCTTTATATCAGGCGGAATGTTGTCACATGCCGAGCTACAATAAAAAAAAAGAGAGCACACTATCTGGATGGTGCACTTTCGTCTCCTCAAACCGGCATAGCGAAGGCGACTGCTGCCTGTAGAAATTTATCTGTAGTCGCATTTGCTTCCGTTCATATACCGCTTTACATCAGGCGGTATTGTCATATACCGAGTTACAATTTTATAAGCAGCTTTCATAATATCTGCCTACTCTCAATTTACAATAAGGGCCGTAAATATATTACTTACTCTATGTTACTTAAATAGGAAGATACACCAGTTATCTTAAAAAGATTATACAAAACTTGTTCATATAATAACTGATTTGGCGGGAAATGTGCTGAACTTAAATTGGGTGACATATTTGCTTCTAGAAGATATACTTTTAAATATTCATCTATTACCAAATCAACACGCATTAACTCAAAGAAGTTATCTCCGGACGGATAATTTTTTAACTGAAATTAAAATTGAGTAATTTTTTTTTTGTTGTTTTATTTTTTGATTCTGGAAAGCAAAAGGAACAAAGCCTATACATCCACGTCTTCAGTATTATAAATTCTTCTTTCTGTACATTGTAAGTATCATAGGCACATCAGAAATCAACAAAATATTACAATAAAGTTATACTGGGACCGACCGCACTACTGTTTGAGATATGTACAATACACGGGTTAAAAAATGTCGAACTACATGTAAGAAGAATTGCGGTAGATAATAAATTTAAAAAAAACTATTTATTAAGACCATATCGATCGAAAGAATCCATAAATAAACTTACAGCTTGAATTATATGTCTTTCTTTCATAAGAAATATTTCCGCAATCGCATCTTCTACTTGAGACCAAATAATGGCTGGATCTTTGCCCTGAAACATTAAATAAATAATTAATAATTATACATACACTTATAATCCCCACCTAAGCCTTTTTAATCTCGTTTTAATTCAATTGATTCTAGCCATCCGAATTGTAATGACGTTTCGGCACATCCGGTTGCCTGTCCAAGGTAACAATTACGTTATGTAACATAATAAATATAAATATATTGTGAATACGTCACCTGTGATCTAACATAAATGTCGAATGCGTCCTTCATGCTGAAGCCAAGTGCAGTATATGGATGAGCAAGCGATGGAACTTCCCATGTTGGTAAATAATCATCAGCCACGACATATTTATCCAAAACAGTCGGGTCGAATGGATAGTATTTTGCTGGACAATATCTACAATAAAAATATTATTAATGCTTACACCAAGCTACTGCTTATGTTATAGGAACTAAGCGACCAAAGTAATAATAGTAAATTCAATCAAATCAGAATTTAATAAGCTTTGAATACGGTCTCATCAATCGTAAGTTCATGTCTTCTACCGTCAGACCACAACCGCTGTTAAATGTAGTTTCTACCACAAGGCCGGTTAAAGTAACTTTAACTATTACTTTTACGGCGTTAAACGTTTACATTTACTCCACACGCATTGCAATATCGTGTAAATTCATATTGTTATCGTTAAAACGGTTGCCGATCTCGAAAAATAATAGAAAAACATGTTTGGCTTCTTTTCATACATTTGACGTTAGGAACATTGGTTGTACGATTACTTTAACTTTAACCAAGCCTAGATTCGTTGGTTACGGTTAAGGTTAAAGTAATCGTCAAAAATGACAGGCGCGACAATGGAGCAACTCGTGTGGAGTAAATATACACCCATTATCGTAACGGTTAAAGTAAACGTGAAAGTGATAGTTAAAGTTACTTTAACCGGCCTTCTGGTGCAAACGACCCTAATTGATTCGCATAGATATTATAATTAATTATAACAATTTATCACTTTATTCAATTCATGTCTCAAAGAAATGGATAGACACGATAAAGCGTTTTCATATATTTCGCATATAATTCTACTTTTTCTTTGTACAGAAAGTGTAGTGATAGGCAGATGGCTGTGTAGTTTAGCGATATAGAACATTCGCATGTAAAGTGGAGGGCGTAGGCAATCCCACCTTGGCTCAGTAGCGTGCATGTTGATTTCTTAATAATAAAAAAATGTAGCATTTTAATATATCAGAAATTAATGTATAATGTTATTTTTAATTTAAGAAAATACATACCTAAATAAAACATCTCCTTTGTACCAATATACTCGTAAAGGGTTAACAGAAGTGAGCACGATGTATACGCCAATATCGAACTTATGTCCATCAACTAAGAAAGGCTTTTGCACGTATTCTTGAACAAAACTCTCACCGCTCGACACATCAATATCGGATACATTTTTCAACACAACACCTCTATGTTGATTGTGTTTCTCCAAAAACATTGATTTTTTATTGAATTTTGCATATTCTAGAAATTGTGCTTTATTCTCGGGAAGTTTGAAAGCCTTTGGTATATATTTTGAGGTTGATATTGCTAAATCAACTTTATTCGTTATGAAACCCGTTGCTGGAAAATGGTTAACTTTTTGATGTTGTTTTAATTTGTGCAAACTTGGGTAGAGTTTTCTGAATGGATAATCATGAGACCATAATAGGTTCCAATTAGATTTATTTGTATTTTTCTCGTAACCACATCTTTCTAAAACTAAATGAACATGTTTTAGTAACCCCGTTTTGCTTTCAACGTCGTTATATTCTGAATAAACCCAATATTTTCTTTTCTCTATAATATCTTTTTGATTTTCTATTTTTATACTGTTTAAATATTCTATAGTTATGCCGGCTAATATTCCTATAATACATATTAATATGGCGTGACGTTTGTTTTGTTTAGTATAAGATTTATCGTGAAAGTTCGGATCAATTTCCTCTGTATTTTCTTTGTTTTGAGACTGTTTATTCTGTAAAGTTTATCGTATTAATATTTGTAAATATAAATTTGGTTTATTATTATCTTTAATCTAATATAACTTTTCGCAGTGCAAATAAATATCTATATTTAATATTAATTGATTCTTTATCCTATTTTAGAAGTTTATTGTACTTTAAAAATAATATTAAATGAGTAACTTACTTTATTTTTCTCCATTTTTGGCATATTAATTACATTTTATTTTAAAAACAGTTATATTCACGTGTATTCAAAGCGATTACTAAGATTGCAATGTATCGAGCAAGATTCTTGTATTTGTTAAAAAGAGACTCAATTATGTTGATATACTGGTGTAAGAAAAAGACAGCGACAACTTTCTAAATGCCTTCTGCCGGACTGCTTATACCGGCTTTTTAAGGTCACATCTATTCTGTTTACATCGTGCGGTAACGTAAGGCAAAAATATTGAGGCAGGGGTAGGCAGGCAAAAGAGAATGCCCATTCGCCTAAAAAGAAATGGGCCCACAATTTTTTTCTCGAGTTTGTCGATGATTTTTAGTTCATTTTGTAGAAAAATATATATTTCTTATCACCAAACAGTTTTAATTTTTTTTACTCAGGTAATTGAGTAATTAGACTTTTTCTGTTGCAATATTTGAGGTTAATATTGTATTAAATGCTTTAATTATAATTAATGATATCATATTAATAATTAATTTACTATCGATTGGTAAACGATGTTTTTATATAATTGAAATAAATTAATGAAAAACTAACATATTATTTTAGAATATTGTTTTGTTAACAAAGTATTAGATATCAAGTGGGGCCAAGAATGGGCATTGTCATTTAAAAAGCAGTATTTTCATTTTCTCTTTCGCAAATAACTATTAAATTATATTAAAATAACTACAACTGTATTATGAATATGTTAAGATGTATTTTCCCTTTTTATTTAACTAAGCCGATTCCCTTACTAACTTAAGTTATTAATTAAAATTTTGTATATTATAAGCAGGAACTGGACTTCCTCCTAATTTTACAAGAAACTTTACCTAAACTTTTCCTAAAAACATTGTTTCTTCTTACGAAATTTTAAATATTTATACACCATTAATTTAGTTACCAATGTAATAACAGAGTACTACAAAATTCATTAGCTTTTTTTAGATGTTGTTTTACATGGCCTAGTAACAAGCCCTTTTCCTAGATTCTCCCACGCATTCCTCCCGAGGACTACGAGTTTTATACGGGTAAATTATAAGGACGTTCATACATTAACAAAAATATAATACATTTTTAGGCATTTAATTCGCCCAGTCTATCGTTCTGGGTTAATAATACCCGTGTAGCTGGGTATAACGGGAGGAGTGTGATCACATACCATTTCTCTAGCAGGCACAAAAAAAGCTCACAGCAAAGGCCTCTCTTTTTTTTATCTACAGTGATTTTTTACAACAATAATAAACAATTACAAAATTAATTATATTACTTAATTAAAGTATGTCCGCGAATAAGTTCATTCAATAACATTTTTAAAGAAAACGCAAACAGAAAACAATTATATTTTTTATAATATAATACATAATGTGTAAAAGGCTTTACATTAGAGGCTGTTTAACATTCCGCCTCGTTTTCAGTAACCTAATTGTTAGAAAATTTACTTTATTTCAGAGTAAAATTATACGCACATTATGATATTATCTTAATAGAAACATAAATTATTCTTGTGGAAAATTAAAAAAAAACTATGGTGAAAGATTGCCTAATGGTTGGTTAGATTTATAGGAAAAAAGGTTATATTTGGAAATATATTTTCATTATTTATTTTCTGTTCAAATATTTCGATTTATTTTTCAGAATTCAATTCACTTTGACGGACGATTAGAGAAGGGAAACAGTTTTATTTATGAAACTTACTTCAAAAGTTTAATAAACTAAAAAAAAAATTGTCGCGTTTCGGGAACAGTTTGAAAATAGCCAGGTATAGCGAGAAGAATGTGCACGTCAATCTGATTGGTGCACATTCGTCTCTTCAAGCCGGTAAAGCGGAGGCGACTGCTGCCTGCAGATATTTATCTGTAGTAGCAGTTGTTTCCGTTCGCGGACGACACTCTAGCTTAACATGAGGCAGTGTTGTCATATGCCGAGCTACAATTAAAAAAAAAATTGGTAAGCGCCGAATAACGTTAGATTAATTCAGTTTCTGAAGTACGGTACTGTAATTCTTTGAAGTCGCAAATTAAAAAAAAAGAGTGTGAAATAAAGTATTTAGCTCATTTAAGACCACTAAAGAAATGCGTCCTTTAAAATAATCTAAAAAAGCAACTTATTTTGTTTTTTTTTAATATGGCAAGATCTTTTTGAGTTATGAATTGTATGTAGACGGTCACCTTATAAAAGAAGAACCGAATTAGGGACCTTACAAATTAAAATGTGTAATATATTAAATAAATAGGTATGAAAATATATGTTTCAAAGAACATTTAAAATGATTTGTACAATCGAAACAATACTCGTAGATGTCATTTTTAGGAGGAAACAAGCGGCGCCGGTCTGCCGAGCCAAGTCTTCTTTGGGGATCCGATACGATCAATGGTTTTACCAGACATGTCGACGCCATGAATTCTGCCAAATAGTAACTTCACAATTATTGTGTATGTTACTGACACTTTTTTAATAGCTCTACATATGACAGTACTCCGCTAGAGTGCGGTCCATGAACGGAAACAACTGCTACTACAGATTAATCTACTAATAAACTAATCACCTTCGCTATACCTGGCTACTTTTAAACTGGTCCCTACTACACTTGAAATGTAATATTGAATTAAGAGTGAAATGTATCAAATAGGGAAGGCACTACTCCCTTATAATACAGCCTGTAGGCTAGTACAGGCATCAGGACTAACCGAACTTTATTTATTTAAAGAAAAAGAAAAGGACTTTTGCTGGTAACTTGAGATACAATAAAAAAGTTTTTAATTAATCCTATGTTATTAAAATAAAATTCTAAGCGGAGATAATTACTATGCTGTGGAACGTTTGTTTTAGATATTGAAGCGTGTACGAGTATGTATGTAATTATCAGTACCTATTATACATATAAAATATCTCCTTGAGATAAATATAAAATTAGACGTAGTCGTGGGTTTAAAGTTTCTTAATTACTAACGCGTAGGCGAGAATAAGATTTATTTCACTTATGTATTCACCAAAATAAAACATACTTAAAACCTACATCAAAATAAATGTTATATTAAAAAATGTATAGTTTTCTTTAAAGTGTAGTAGGCAGACTGATGATGGTTACCGCAGTCTGCCGTTCTGGTGTACTACCACCATTTTAAGTTGATCATAAACTTAGGTACAATTGCACCAAAAGGCCCTTTAAATTTACTTTGACTGTTACATTTTTCGATGACTTTAACGGTTGCGTTTACATTTACTCCACACGCGTTGCACTATCGTGTAAATTCATATCGCTATCGATAAAAGGGTGACTGATGTAATTAAAAGTACATTCCCGAAAAAATTATAGAAAAACATATTTGGCCTCTTTTCATACACTTGACGTTAGTGACATTGTTTTAACTATTACTTTAATTGTGACCAGCCAAAATTCGCTGGTTACGGTAAACGTTAAAGTAAGCGTCAAAACTGGCAGGTTTTTTTGAAGCAACCCAATTTTAATTCTAACCATTACTTTAACGTGATAGTAATAGGTAAGTTGGAAAATTGGAAGTCAATACACACCACAAATTCGTCTCCTCAAGCCCGCATAGCGGTGACATCTTCTGCCAAGTTGTCTTCATGATGAGAAAGATATTATATTTCTCTTATTATGTTAATAATATAGGCAAGGTCCCCATATCTTACAGTTAGTGATTCAGGCGCCCGTCAGACTGTCTGCTAAGACTATAATGTTCAGATGAAATTTGTAACTTAGTAAATGCATTGTTATTCCGCTATAAAATTAATGATAGATGTTTATTTTACTAATAGAAACATAAAATAATGTTTTTATTACTTCCATTTCAAAAAATAGTTTTCTATAGTACAGGGATAGGTACAATAAGGGATAATGAACGGTTTTCAATTTTCTAATAATTTATTAATAATAATACTGGAAGTATCCAATGATATCTTGAACGGCAGCGGAACAGAGTGTCAATAAAAAATAAAATAAATTGTAATAATTATGAAAAAGTTGATTTATTATTATAATAATTATTATAATACAGTTTACAATAATTAATTACAAGCGATCACCAAAACGGTGAAATAAAACGGCGTATTAAATTATTTATTTATTATTCGAGTTAGATTATAGTCTTTCGAACGCGAGGAACAAAATATTACACAAGTCGAAGAATAGTAGTAATCGAGTCGGATAAATCTGATTGGAGAGCGGCGTAAGCGCACCGCATTGAGGCTGCGGCGGAGTCAGCTTGAGGCAAGCGAGTTACGGGCAACCGCACTCCTCGACCACCATCTCGGGCAGGTCGCGCTTAACGATCGTCGAGTCCGCGCCGAAATAGATCAGAGATAGGGCCGAGAACCGCAACGGTGCACAGCACGGCGTCAATTCCAGCCGGGACGCTTCCACCACGTGCGCGTGGTAGTTCATGAACGAGTCAGGCGTACGAGCACACGCACCACGACAATAGTTAGCGTGGTATCCCTCTGGAGCGACGATCCAGTCGTCCCATCCGAGCGCGCGGAAGCTCACATAGTAAGTTTGACGGCAGCATAGACCGGCAGGGGCGGACGAACAGTCGGGTGCGCGGCGGCGGCGGCTCAAGGCGGCGGCTGATAACCGCACCCGGAGCAAGGGACGGGCGCCCGCCGCCGCGCCGCCCAGCCGCAACCGAATTGCGCCCGCGCATCCCGAGCAGTCCAGCAATAGTCGCAGAGGCCGCCGCGAACCCGCCGCCCATCGCCGCACCGCGCGTGATACGTCCAGCCGTTGCCAGGCGCGGGAGGGATCCCGACGAGTGGCACCCGCCAGTTCACCCAGAGTGCCATTCTCTTGCACGGTGAAGGCCCATAAGGTGGCTCTCGTCCGTCTCCCTCGCGCGGACGCTTCGGCGCGCACCATCAACTCTGCCGAAAGCGCGCTCGCGCCGGCCGCTCCGGCTTCCCGACCGAGTCGGAACTCGATGAGCCGCTGGCCATTCAGCGATGATCCTGCGACACAAAAAAATTCAGTCAGTTATGACGTTTATCTTCCTGAAAATAAATTCTTAAACTTAAACCCATAGGGAAACACGAAAAGCAAGATATAGGCGAAATGACTCAATAGGTGCAGTGCGGACGTGAAGGAGTGGATAGGATGTAGGGTCCGAGGTGCGCGCGGTGGTCGTCCGTGGCTGCAGACTGCGCGTGCCCTCGTGTCACCAACTCGAAGCTCAGTACGTTAGCCGTGAGCGAGTGACGTTACGGGCTCGCGGTGGCCGCACGCACACACGATCATATATATCGAAATCAAGGGCAGGAATTAAATTCTTATAATTTCAGCAAACACGTCTACACTGACACCGGTAAAGGGACGATTTAATCATAAACAAGTTTATGTGCTTGCGCGTGTCGTCTGGTGTTCCGCGTTGTGCAGGACTGCAGCAGGAATATTACCCCAAACTCCGGATGTCCTGTTCACCTGCAAAGATCAAGAACAATTGATATACATAACAATAAACGATGACGTTCTTAGTACCATATGCTATAAATAAAATCCAATAAAAAGTTATGATATTTAATTTGGTTTCTTAGAAACGATGCCATAAAGCGGTAGGTTTCTTAAGTATTTTTCAGGTCAGTACTGCACTGGGCCAGCACGATATAAAACATGCTATTTTGCCCTGTAATTAAGGGGTGGGTATATTCAATTATTCATTGCGGACTGATCGACCGACCGTGGGGGTTGCACCACACCACTATTGTAATCATTATTATGTATTTGATATATTATAATTAATCAGTTTAGCTTAAATATATAACTTCTTCTAATGACTGATAATAATTTATAATTATAATATTGCAAAATTATTTATTTGGCAAATAATTATTTATAGATATTATTTCTGAAAATAGTGAGGAAATTGGCTCAAGTAATATATCTATCTAGAAAAGTTGTACAAAAACACTTGAATAAATCAAGGCATAGCGATGAGTATGTCGCGTGTATATGAACTAAAATAGACCAGAAATAAATCTAAACACACTATTTATGTAAATAAAATTGTTCTATTTACTGAAAGACCTACATTTTGCTAGGCATTACTTGTAAAGTAGCGCGATAACAATCTTGAAGGGAATTAAAGTTGCATTGTATTAAATTTATTTATTTTAATATACCAATTAATACAAATAGCCGATGTTTGTACGAGTTGCATATATTCCCATTTTTAAATCAAAAGATAGAATGGAGGGATTTCGACGCGGTTACGTGAAGCACCAATTACTGTATAGCTTAGTTGTCAGAGTATCCGTAGAGGTTAATAATGTGCGTAGAGGTTCGAATCCCACCGCAGCTTAGACTTTTGTGTGTTTTTTTTCTATTCAATTTTTATTATAATGCCAATAACAGGCGATAATTGATTTTGTTTTTTTTTTATTTCACTTGCACCGAAAAATTCGCCCCGTCTCTGTTTTTTCATTCATGGCTTGTTTACCGCCTGTTTTATTCATTTCCAAATTTTCCGTTCTTCGTGAGCGACGCGTCTGTCCGCGTAGGCCTTATAGTAACTAATAAATTTAAACGATTGCACGTCAAATAAATTAGTTTAGAATAATAAATAGGCTATCTCTATACTGAAAAATTCATTGTTAGTTAGACAATAGTTAGCTGATCAATAGAGTTGAATGTTTGATGACCGAAACAAGAATATAGATAATTTGATCTATCACGAAAAACTTATTTTGTTGTCTTACGCGTTAATGAGATTATTGTCGTGAGTAGCGTTTGACTACTGGAGATATTTCATGAATTTTTTATGACAACTAAATCCATCTACTAGGCGATAATGTCGCTATAATTTGTTTTTTAATTTTATTTCTTATATTTTATATTTTTAAGGGTGACCAGTGGTGGGAATCATTGAATCATGCTTTACAGTGATTGATTAATTTTTTTGGTAAATGATCCACCTTTAGGTACACACAGAAATGATATTGGTATTGATATTTAGAATTTTACGAGATTTGAACACGGGTCTCATCGATGCCTTAGCATTCATGCCTTAGGTCACTCGAATAGTAAAACAATATTACTAAAGTATTTAAATATTATTAAATTATGATGAAAATTGGACAGAAGTCACCGGTTATTTTACGTAAAAATCTGTTTGTTCAAAAACCTGAATATGCCGCTCCTCTCGTGATTTTACTTTCACTCTACCTACATTTTTATATATTACAGTACATGTATTATATATTATATTTACATATATTATATATAACGGATATAAATCAATACATTTTTGAGATTCCACATGAAACTTTTTTTCATAATCTCATGTCTCAAAATCTAATAATTCTAGTAAAAAATCTAGTAAATAGTCTTAAATTGTATCAAATAAAAAATTACGGAAAAATGTAAGCGTCTTAAAATAAATCGCTATCTTTATACATGTCCTTGAATACCACCACAATTATTAAATAAATAAATTATTACTATACTACATAAAACACATTTGTAGTTGTTTTGAAATTCATAAGTATATTAACACATGGCAATAATAACAAAAAAATACATATAAACGTTGCAACACTTGAAAATAATCAGCCGCAGAACGCGTGAACTTCCGATCGACTATACTCATTATTAACGAGTGGTAGGCAGTCTGACATCCTGTGGAATACCATCACTTTCAAATGAAACTCGTGAAGTGACCTTGCCGTCAACTCAAGGAATTTGCAATCGGGGAGTTTAGATAAAATCGAAAAACATTGCAAGTGGTTATGAAAACAAAAAATTAACAGCTAATATTTATTTTCAACTTCTTAATTATTGTATAAGTTTTTGTAAATTATTATTAATTTTTTTTATTGCAATTTTATTTTGTCCGTAATCTTTAAATCTTGGAATTGTTATTATCAAGTTATGATGAAACACACACAGCCCGAGATTGGGATTGGGATCAAACCTACGTCCTCCATTTTATGTACCTAAGTGCCTAGATGCCTAGACCACTAAGTACACACTGCTAACTGGTGGGACGTCACATATTACTGCGTTTTACGCCACAAGCTCTGCCTCGTGGTTGCTAAGTAACTTGATTTTTTTATTGTAATTTTATAGTGGTTTTTTTCTGTTCAATTTTTATCGTTTTAATATTAAATATATCGTAATAGTCATGAGATGTAATGACTGGATTAAATCTGTTACTCCCATATCGACGTCAAACTTTATGGTAGGTTTCTATATTTTTCATGTCAGGTATAATTATTTAATTTTTAAAAACTTTAGTTTATTCCTTATATGGAATATTTTTTAATTGGTTAATAATTTATTTATATGTGATATATGTAGATAGGTTTTATTTTCGTGGTACGCACCTATTAATTAAAATAGTATTACATTTTTTCGTAAAAAAATATTATCGGTTTTATATCTAACAGCAAATAATAGGGGCGAATTTATTACTAACTTATCATGTTTGTTATAAATAATTAATTACTTAATTATCTAGATTTTAGTGGTTTTTTCTTTGTTTATATATTTTTAAATTTCAAATAAATATTCTCAGACATAAAATGTAAAATTTAATTTGTGGAAACTTTTTATTTGTTATTTAGTAATTTAAAATAATGTCTAAAAGAAAACAAAAAGTAATTTAATTTACTAAAACATATTTTATATTATTGTATTGTATTCTTTATGGATCTTTGTGATAATTTTATTTGTTTGTAATTTTCTGTGATTAATATTAATAAATAAATAACAAAGCAGTAACTACAAAAACTACGTACTAACCTTCAATCTCAAGTAGGATGTATCACAAAATTGTGGTTATGTCGGTCACGTAAAAAGTTATTCATGTTTCCCGCGAAGGTGATTTCCTCGAACACGTCCATTGATGTCTGTCGGCTGACTGACTAGGTTTTGGGAAACCCCCATTGTATTTATACTAACGCTACGTTAGGGGTGTGATTCAGCTTTTCAAGTCTTGCGGTTCTTTTCTTGCGTTTATGCCAAAAATAATGTGTTTGTTTTTTTTTATATATGTATATCAAAAGTTAGGGGTGGGAAAGAGGTTTAATTTTGTATTTAGTTTATTATAATACTATTTATATATATTTAGAAAGCAATTTATCGTGTGAATGTGGTTTGGTAGTGTTAGAAAAAGGCGCGCGCTGTATCTCAAATTTTTCTAGATCTTTCTAGATCTCCAGATCTATTAACCAGATTGATTAACTTTTAATGGTTTAGAAGGGGTTTTTTATGAATGAATAGGATAAGAATAGTGTACCTATATGTAGGCAGACAACTAGAGAAGTCTATCGCACCTGTAAAAATGAAAAAGAGTGGTAGGCAGATTCATGATGATTTTGCCGTCCGTTAGTACCGCCATTTTCAAGTGTGACTTTCGTAGTTTAAAGTATCCGGTGTGCGATCGTCTCATCAAGCCGGCATAGCGGAGACGACTGCTGCATATAGACGTTTCGCTGTAATATCCAACTTATTGATTTGTGACATATAATTTAATAGGACGAATGAAAAATGTTTTCTTTTTTAAATAATAGAGAAAAAGCGCGTTTCGGGATCAGCTCGAAAGCAAGTCGTATCGCAAGGGGATTGTGCACTATTAAACCCTAGATGGTACAGTGCATGTTTTGCATTATATTTATGTAGTGCAAGCGGCCGTGGTCTAACGGTAAGACGCGTGACGTGTTCGAACCTCGCTAAAGACCGGTACCAATGTAACTTTGTTATATGTACTTTGGTCGCTCAGTGCCTATAGGCACTATTGAAAGAGTGGTAGGCAGACTGATGATGGTTATTTGTCCAGTCTGTCGTCCTGGGGCAGTACCACCACTTTCGAATGTAACACCCGTAAAGTGGCGGAGTGTTGTCACATGTCGAGCTACAATAAAAAAAAAAATTTGCACAAATAATAATTTTAATTAAAACACCCGAAACTGCAATTGAAGATAAAGAAAAAAGTCCTCTTGTCGTAACGTTTTTAAGGAGGCTCCACTCTGTCCGAATCAATTGTTGGCACTCTTCCAAGATAACTTGTTTTTCTCTGGATGAAAATATATTGAATGAAAGTACATACTTACATTTATTATTTACTATTAGTATTATTACAATAATATCATTATTATTAATTTATATTCTCTATATATTCAAATTGGCACTATTAAAGAGTGGTAGGCAGACTGATGATGGTTATTTGTCTAGTCTGCCGTCCTGGGGTAGTACCACCCTTTCGAATATAACACCCGTGAAGCGACCTTGTTGCGTTTCGGGTATAGTTTGAAAGAAGCCAGGTATAACGAGAGGAGTGTGCGCTGTCAATCTAGATGGTACATGCTCGTCTCCTCCAGCCGGCATGGTGGAGGCGACTGCTGCCCGCACAGGTTCTCTGTAGTAGCAGTTGTTTCATGGACCGCACTCTAGCTTCAGGCGGAGTGTTGTCACATGCCGAGCTACAATAAAAAAATATATATTAAAAATTGGTCCTATTTATACAAAGAGTGTCTAGTTTGATTCCCGAAGATTTATTAAATAAATATACTTTTTCTGTCTGATAAGCGTTGATATATACAACTAGATATGCAATAACACTCCTAATGTGACGGGAGAGAAAAGGTGATCGTAGTCACCTTTAGGTTTTCTTTTAAAGATTATGTAAAATCAAGCCGCAATGTCATAATAACATCACGAACGTAAGCAAGCCGTCTATCATCTGAGAGTTGAATAAACTCACGCGTGCTCGACACCAGTCGTATATCAATCCTTCTTTTTGATATTTCAATAAGGTTTTGTGCTTTTATTGGCAAATAATGGTACTACAATGTTACTGATATAAATTATACCAATAAACATAGAGATAAGTATATACTAAAGGAGCAAACTTCATACATCTGTCATGAAAAAAGCGTAGGCCGCTTCAAAGGATTTGACAACGTTGCCGTCGAAGAACCTAAAGGTGACTGCGGTCATCTGTTTAGGAGTTTGGGAGAGTTTTGTGTTGGAAGTGTTATTGTACATTTAGTTGTATGCAAACGCCATTAAATATCATTAAATTATGCAAAAAAAAATCAATTATGAAATGAAATGAAATGAAATGAATTTCTGGTTCGCGGTTTACTATCTGTATTTTTACACGTTGTATAGTTTTGTTTGTTTTTATATAGGGCACATAAAATCATGACCTACTTAAAGAGACATAAATGAATCCGCTGTATGACATAATTTTTGGTTGACCTAAAGTTTTGCCATGTCATTCTGATGTTAACGCCTTATTTTTTGTTAAATTTAGTAAGGTTGCATTCAAAGCAAAATTAAATTCTATGTTTAGAATAATAAGTTTTATAATTCAATAATTTTGTATGAATTGTACTATTAATGAACTTGGGTATCAAGAAGAAATAGAGGTAAATTAAAATTATCTATTAAGTATTTGTGAACGAACATGTGTGTGTCTACGCCAATAATTCAACAAAATTTTCATTTTCCCTCCAAACTCCACTGAAAGACAATAAAAATTCTGCTACTTTACTGAAGCCATTTTTGATTTCACCAGAATTTTGACTGTAAATCAATGCGTGACATACAATACTAGTACTAATACCAGTATAGAATCTGAAGACATACAGAGAGCTACAGAAAACCAGTTACAGAAAAAACAGTTCAGAATCATTAGTGATGCCGTTTGGTTTTTTTTTGTACTTTTAACTTCAATACTTTAAACTTACAAGTTTATGGTATTCCGAATATTATTAACATCATCAGTCTGCCTGTAACCATGTTATTTTAAAAAATTCAGAGCTTTTTTAGCAAGTTTAAAAATTAAATTTAAACAGACAAGAGCATGCTAATTGACTCTATTAAATTAATGTTTTTTTTTTCTAATTTTATTGGCACGTCCCCGATATAACTTGATGGCACTGAACGACCAACATAATTACATTTTGCATTGCTGCATTGGTGAGAATTTAGCGATGTTTGAGGTCTCATTGATCGTGAGTTCCATCCTCCACTTTGATACTTTAATTTTATCAATATCAAATTATGATGAAAATTTAAATGAATTGATAAAATCATTTAATACCACAAATTCAGAATTTTGATAAGCTAAAAACAAACAAAGAAAATACACGAAGTTTGTTAAAAAATGAAACAAAGTATATTTTACAATATTTTTATTTCATTATATTTCTATTTTGTCCTACAATCAATAACATTTAAGAATACATTTTATACGTACACAGTCAGCTAGTTTTTAATGGAAGAGAATACATATATTAGAACGGGTTACTATTATTTATTATACTGGTGTCCAAAGATGGGAGGATGAGAGGGAGCTCAGATAAAGGTTGCCAATGTCTTACCTTGGTTCAGAAAAATATTAGGTCCGGGGCTGGGTTTATGAATCATATATTAATTTAATCTATTGCACAGCATTTTTCACATTTTGCATTAAACACTCATATTTGCTAGAAATCGGCGTCTTTAAAAATATCAGTCAATAGCAGTCGCCTCCGCTATGCCGGCTTGAAGAGTCGATTGTGCATCCAAAGTGATAGTGTGTTCTCTCGTCATACTTGGTTGCTTCCAATTTAATCCCGAAACGCGACAAGGTAACTTCACGGGTGTTACATTCGAAAGTAGTGGTATTGTCACCGACGGCAGACTGGGCTAATAACCATCATCAGTCTGCCTGCCACTCTTATATCTGCATTTTAAGTTTACAATATAATTGAAAATAAACATAATACGAGCTGACTGTGTATATTATTCAATTACATAATAATAATAAATTTCTACAATACAAAAATTCTACAATAACATACATTGATATATGATATAATTAATAATAATATTAATACACAATAATTATATCATAATATAATAATAGTATATAGTAAAATATATTTATAAACATTTCTAAACATTTAAAATACATTTTCGTTACATTAATACTGTTTGGTATACATTATTTACCGGTGACGACCAAGGCATTAAATACAAAGCCTTTATAAAAAAACACCTAATTTTTTAAAATATTTTTTTACTACAGTCATTTTACTACAGCTTGGCCATTAGAAATCGGCTTATTATAGTCATGGTGAATTAGAATTTGAATTCTTCGCAAAAATAAAAATATTTCACCAGTATTTTTAAACCTATAAAGACTCGACTACATCTATTGTAGTTTTAAGAAAGAAAAAAGACTGTATGGGGAATGTTGTTGTTGTCCCCTTTGCCTTCCCAGAATGGGAGAACTGACAAAAAAAAATTAAAAGTATTTCCGATTCTAATTAACCCATATTTTAAATTATTAGACGTTTTGTTCACGGCGGTGTTAATCATTTTTATTTTTTTAGAAATCATTAAAAAATGTCCACATATACTTACATAATGTCAATCTCTTTTACGGTTATAATTAGCGAGACCCCTGAGTATTATAAAATATTTGACACGGGTCTAAGAGGAAGTTTATAATTGATTTTGCAGTAATTTTTTTATAGTGGTGAGTCTCCTATTATCTTAGTCTGGCTATCTCTACAAGGATTGTTTGTGCTACAGAATCGCTGACTATTCCTAGATGTACGGCACTTAAATTTTAATGCCAGCGGTACACACTGGCCCAATAACGAGGCAATCGACAGCGTCGGCATCAAGCTATGCATTACCCAAAACATATAATTTTATTTATTTGTTTATGTACTGTCCGTTTTAAATTAAGTTTAACGTTACGATATGACAAAATCGGGACATGTAGCTGGGACTCTGATTAAATTAAATTAAATGTAAATTTCTTAGAGCTATTTCTGTAACACCATTCTCATTAAGGGTCCATTGATTATAATAATTTTACACAATAATTATAATTAGCATAAATTAATTGTTCGAATATTTTCATTAATTTATTCATAAATCATTGTTCATTGAATATTATGTAAATAACTGACCTTTTGACGTTAATTTTAGACCCCTATTTCCGAATACATAAATGTTACTTATTTAAAGCCAGTTGTATTTTGTTTTTGTCATCTCCATTCACCATTTAAATGTAAGAGACAAAACTTAAGCAACCTTTAAATATAAGTAATGTTTGAGTATTCGGTCTTTAATTTTATTAACAACTATTATGGTTTTATGTAAATCAGAACAGCACTGTCTCCACCAACACATTTCATTGACTAATGCTGGGTAACCTAAGTATTCAGTTTTTTAATAAAAAAATAATATATTTTATTTATAATTTAAAGAAAGCAACTCCCGCTCGGTTGGTAATAAATACCTTAATAAATATGTAGATTAACAAATTATAAGAGAACCGTTGTCAGACAAGATTTAAACATAACAATTCTCCTGTAAAAAGAGATAGTTGTAAATGGCAAAGTCCGCAAGCACGTTCGGGTCACCACTGTATAGACTGTAGTGTTGCTCTGCTAAATGAATTTGGTTTCAATCAATCAAGAACGAGACGTATGTTAGTTAACAGTTTAATCTATATAAAAGTATAAATATAAAGATATCTTTATTTAATAATAAAAAAAATGAGTTTGTGAAAACGATTCTATTGACTACAAAATTCGTAAAAATTAAGACAAATACTAAACAAAATAATCTTTACCAATCCCTAATCCAATTCAAGTACCATTACAGAGAGAGCATCATGAGGTGGTGGAACATTAAATACAGGTAGACCATCAGGTCCAAGATACTCCGAGTAGCGCAGACGACGTAGCTCCTTCAAACCAAGGCTGCAGCAGATCCGTTGAGAGTATGCCCCGGTTGCGTCCACTTTAAAGAGCTGAAATTTATATTTATGTTACATTCAGCGATTGTTAAAAATGCTTCAAAATGTTTTTAGTAGTCTGAGTTCATCGGACTCAGTGGGGTTAGCGCGCCAATCTATTATTAATTTATTACTCTAAGGTCCCGGGTTCAATAGTTATTTGATCAACTATCGTTAGAAACCGAACTAAAATCTTCATCAAATTAAAAATAGCCAACCAACATCAGGTCAGTCTCGCTAAAACCATGATGGTCCCAAAGCTTTCGAAATGTCCAGGTAAAAATTGAGATATCTCACCTTAAATCCATTAGCTTGTGCAATATCAATACTTCTTCTCATGAGTTCTTTAGCCAAACCCCTGCCTCTAGCCTGATCCGACACAGATATAATTCTGCATTCCAAGATTTTATCAACAGAAAACATAGAGAACAGATCCAGGTCCCGGCTAAGAGTATAAAGAATTGTGAAGATTTTGTTAAATTTATCGTCAGTGGAATGTTCCAATTTGTCCATGGATTTCTCCAGGTCGCCTAGTCATAAGATTCCGTTTAATGCCACTCCGAGGAGCTGAAACAGTTTTGTAGTTTTGTTATTATTACAAAAACAAATACAATGGCCCGGGCCAAACTAGGATACATTTATCTGTGGCAGCAGTTCTTTTCGCTCTTGGACCGTGTACGCAATACGCAAGTTGACCAAGTAGCAAAATGTCAAGCGTTCTTTTTTATTATACCATATTTTAATATCTAGTCATGTCACTTTATGGCAATTGGGAATTTTATGATTTGGTCATCATTACAAACGGTCGTTTTACATGATATGTACTTTACTACATAGCCCTTTCAATATTAAGTCAAAAACGTCTCCTTTGGGTAGTGGATTTTTATTTAAGTTATACAGTACCGTATCATTTTCCATCACAGCCACCGACAATCCATCAGCCATAGTAGCGTCACACAGGCGTTCCAAAGCAGCATGAGGTTGTCCTCTCTCACATAGACTAACAGCTTTATTTAATGGCTCGTCAGCAAAGAAACTGTTTCTCAAATGTTGAAGGACCTCCTCTCGCATGCTCTCCGTCACTTTTACGTAGCGAAGCATTCCTGTAAATAAAAGTTGATAAATTATATTTTTAAATTAAACATCTTTTAGGTAGGCAGTGGCGGTCCCTTTAGAGGGAGGCAAATAATAATAGGTTATTGTTACAAATATCTTGTAAAAATTTGAATCATTTCATATTATTTGTCGCACCTATGATTCGGACCGATTGAAATGATGATTGTTTTTGCCGAAAAGTTATTGAGAACTACTGTATTTTTTAGTGATTTAAATTGAAATTCGAAAAAAGATAATTTTTCCATCCTGAGCGTCTAACCCACGCTACGCCATCGTAGCATAGGGTATAAGGCGTGTTGTGCCGGTTCGGACATAAAAAGTACGAATGAGAGACTCTAGGAAGATCTTTTTCAGTCAGATTGGTTAACTTTGAGCGGCCGTGGTCTAGCAGTAGGACGCGTGAACATACAATCGGTGAGACTAAATTTTGGCCGGTACCAATGTACAATACAATACAATGTACCGGTACAATGTAACTATGTTATCTCAAGGATTGTATGTTAGGCTCAATGTAAGTAATTGGGAAATATCTATAATACAAACTCTGTTTAGTATTAAAAAACAATCGATGTAATTTAAATAAAATATTATATCGATATTCCAAAAAGGCGGGAGGTTTTCAAGATCGTTGTCATGGTAACAGAATTGGTGAGGTTTAAGCGTCGTGTCAAGGTTAATATCGATTCTCAACACCCTCACATCCGGATTCTTTTCCTACAAAAAGGTAAACTTTATTAATTCATAAAAATTGATTGAATTTTTTAAAAGTAATATCTATAACTTATTGAGATTGAAGCTATTTGTTTGATAAATTATATTATACTTAGAATTATGTAACGTTTCATGTATTTGGACGCAATTATGAATTAAATAAGTATATAATATATACATATATTAAAATATAAATGCGCTTACTATCACGGTTCATTTTGATTATTTCATACCGACTTTAGAAAGGTTTGTTGAAGCAATCGTGATCTTGCCGCATTTAAAGCATATTCAAATGCTGGGACAAACTACTATAATGATAATAACAGAAAAAAAATCACCGTTCACACATAGAAGGGAGTGGTAGGCAGACTGATGAAGGTCTAGCATAGTGATATATACTAGAGGTGCAAACTAAGCGTAGGCTGCTTCAAACGATTTGACAATGTTACCGTCAAGTCAAATACTAACTGACAGAGAACCTAAACGTGACTGTGGCCATCTTTTCTCTCGCGTCACGTTGGGAGCGTTGTGGTCAAGTGTTTCAATTATAACACCATGAAGTGACCTCTTCGAGTTTTCTGTATCTGACTGGACTACTTAGTCGTTAAATATAATATTTAGATTACTACTACTGTTAGATTAGAGTACTATTTCAAGAAGGTATCGATTCGTGGGTACAGCCCTACTGCGCTTGCACATCACTATAGCTATCGTTACGAGGTCATGATAGCATCATAGGATGAGACGTGATTGTAATAAAAACTAAACAAGCCGTGCTCTTATGTATATAAACAATGTAAGCTGTGTTAATTAAAAGTTTAGGGATTTTACTACCACACAATAAAGATAATTTCTTGAAAAACAATTTTTCGTATTAAAAGATGTCAACGTTCTAATAAAGTATTGAACGCGATTGAACGGATGACCTTCAAGTTCTGAAAGTCCTGAAGGATCGTCTAGCCTCCGCATACCGATAGAGGTCAAATTCCACGCGCTGTTCATCTTCGTTTTTGCGATGTTCGATCTCGCTGCAAAATTTCTACGCCTTGGCAATAATACTTACCGTTAATATTAACATTTTCCTCTTTTTTTTGCCTGATGTAAAGCTAGAGTGCGGTCCATGAATGGAAACAACTGCTACTACAGAGAAATCTCTACAGGCAGCAGTCACCTCCACTATGCCGGCTTGAAGAGACGAGCATGCACCATCCAGATTAACAGTGCACACTCCTCTCGTTCTATCTGGCTACTTTCAAACTATTCCCGAAACGCGACAAGGTCACTTCACGGGTGTTACATTCGAAAGTGGTGGTACTGCCCCAGGACGGCAGACTGGACAAATAACCATCATCAGTCTGCCTACCACTCTTTAACAGTGCCTATAGGCACTGAGCGACCAAAGTACATATAACAAAGTTACATTGGTACCGGTCAGAATTTAGCGAGGTTCGAACACGAGACTCATCGATCGTGAGTTCACGCGTCTTACCGCTAGACCACGGCCGCTCTTAAATTATTCTTAATAATACATTTTGATTATTACAAAACGATGGAGCTAGAAGTCTTGCATTGAAACCTCGTTATGTTATACTTTATTTTGAATACTATTGCGTTATATTGTAGCTAGTTCTATTGCAACCAACAAAAATGCTCGAGAACTGCATCACAATGTTAGCATACAGTTATTAGAACAACATACTGATTGCTATAGAACTGGGTTTAGAATTTAGATGTATTTTTTATGTCAATTACACAAAAACTGCAATTCAAATGCCTCTACATAGAGTATTAGTAGCACGTTTACAAAATATAACTAACTTAATAAAAAATACTTTACGTTTACGAGTTAAAAGAAGTCTGTGAAACGTTGGGGTTAAAGATATGTACAAGTATATGAACTCAGATAAGAAATAACAATAAACGTAAAAGTAATGCAATATTCTTACAACAATAAAATAACTTAACGATTATTCATTGACAAATAAAAGTCACAAACTGTAGATTTTATTACAGCTATCAAATACCTAATAATATGATAAATAATGCGAATTATACTGAAATAATTGGTAACGTAATTAAACCGATTCGATAGTGGCGAAAGAAGCAAAGATTTTTTTAAACTCGTATCTTTTAGACAAGGAATCTTTACCAGAGTCCAGAAAATAGTCGCAATCTTAATTGTTGTATTGTTAGTTGTTACATACACCTTTTAATTAATTTTATACTTTAAAAAAATTTTCTTAATCTAAGTCTTCCACAGTCCAGATCTGTACCACGATCGCCAGTTGTCGACCTCTGTTAAATACGCTTAAAAAACTCTTTAATGGTTATTAGACCAGTCTGTTGTAACAGCTGCCTGTGGAGATTTATCTATAATAGCAGTTGTATTCATTAATGGAGCGCCCTCCAGCTTTACATCAGGCAGACATATGTAATGTAACATTTTTGAAGTGACTTAATAATTGCCAGGTACGACCAAGAGACACACTTCCTGCTAACCTGGTAGAGCACATTGGTCTCCTTAAACTGGCATACGGCATACCACAGATATAACAAAAATTCAGTCTAAAATCCATAATTCGTTACTACAATTCTACATCCTCTTTTAAGTAACCTCAGCGGAGACTTTTGGGCCCACTTGATACCTACTAGTATCTACTACTTGAACCTAATAGTTTGGTAACAAAACAATATTCTAAAATAATATCTTATTTTTTATTAATTCATTGTAATTATATCAACACATCATTTCCTAATCAATAGACGATGTTTAATTACATAAAAGACATATATTATCAATAATTAAATCGTTTAATATAATAATAACCTCAATATTGCATCAGAAAATATCTAATTACTCAATAACCTGGGTGAAAAAAAGGAATGTTGATTTATTTTTTAACAAAATTAACTAAAAATTATTGATAAACTCGAAAAAAAAAATGTGGGCCCATTTTTCTTAAGCGAATTTTCTCTTTCTCCATTCTCTTTTAAATGCATCTAATATTTTAAAAAGATATTCAAAGGAAATAAAAATTAAAATAATTGTCTAGAATTTCTCAGGTCTCAGCTTAATTTCAAGTTGAATTACGATTCTACTGTCTAAGGCGCTCCGGGAATGGCGGTCGTAAGACAAGGACGGAAGTAAGAAATTCCAGAGATCTCCTTAGGAGTTGAAAGGGACGCATATATTTGGAGGGAGAGGCTCTTAATCTTCCGTATCTTCTATTCAAGCTTGATTAATTATTGTGGAAAGTTACTCTGATAAATGTAGAATTATATTTATTATTATTCGTTCAAATAATAACTATTCATAGTTTTTTTAAAAATTATTATTGTAGCCCGACATATGACAACACTCCTAATGTAAAGCTAGAGTGCGATGCTTGAACGGGAACAACTGCTTTCACAGATGAATCATTACGGGGAGCAGTTGCCTCCGCTATGCCGGCTTGAAGAGACGAGTATACAGCATCTAGATTGACATACCTGGCTACTTTCAAACTATTTACAAAACGCGACAAAGTCACTTCACGGGTGTTACATACGAATGTATTAATAAAGTAGCCATTGTGTTGATGGACGATTAAATAATTGATATGCAAATACCATGGAGGATAATACATACGAGTATAATGGTAATCGAGATTTGCATATTTAAAATTGTTAGATGGAATATTATTTATTTGTTTCAATTTATTTAGGGTTTATTTATTATTAATAGATGAGTTTTTAATTGTTATGTTATTTATAATGGTCAGTACATAATATACGTACCGACCACATCGTCGCGTCGTTGCTTATATTTTCATTTATGTATAAAATATTTTTTTTAAATTATTAAAAATATCAAAAATGCCAATATTATCTGTTAAAGTTAATTTTAAATCATTTAATAATAGTTTTTTTTTATTTATAATCAGATTCGATTCCGTCTGTAAAGTACTATAGACAAAAAATCTTGTCCTCCATTTTAAAATTAATCGATTCGTTACTGGGAATTACAGTCGTTGGTGACAAATAATACTTACTATGATATTAAAAAATAAAAGATGTACTTATAAGAAATATCTAATAAGAATTTATTAAAATTAATTCTTGAAATCAGCAAATAAAAAAAGCAGCTCGTTATTTTTCTAGGACAAGTAGATTTCGTCTTTAAATCCTTAGGTAAACAGTCGAAATTTCCATCTGCGTATTTAGGAAGGAGGGTAGCCCGAGATAATAAAATAAAATCACGTTTTGTAATCCGAGAGGTCGTCAGGGGAATCGAAATGTTACAGCTACACGATAAATAAGTAATAAATACGGTTGAAATCAAAATGTAATTTTATTTAAAAAACAAAAATTACACAATATATTATATAAAAATCCATGTTTCTTTGTTTGTCACGTTTATACGAATATATGCACGACACGATTTGAAATATATTTTTACATTAGAGGCTTTCGTATACATTAATGCAGGGAGCAATTAATTTTTTTTTTTTTTTTTTGACACGACATGTGACCTCGACTGGCCTGATGGTAAGCGCAGCGGAGGTCCATGAGCACTGACGACCTGAGAACCGCTAACACGGTGGCTCCAGTCGCCACTACTATGCCGGCCTGAGAAGGTGCTTTGTGTTTAATTCCTATAAAATATTCCAACCAAACCTTTCTCAGCCAACTTTGGCCAACTGCTCAGGGGATAGGTGAGGAGCACCCTTAACCGTCGACGGGCATGCACGAAGGGAGTAATGGGTACGATCGAAGCGAAAGTGGTATGTAGAGAGAGGAGTCGCTTGCGCTCCATAGTTTCTGCTTACCAAAGTGGGAACAGGACGTGATTTAAGTAATAGTAGTAGTAAAATATTCCAAAGGGATGTAAGGGAAATATTAAGCCAGTGGTCGTGGATTAGTACCCACTAACCCAGAACGGCAGACTGGGTTCATAATATAACCATCATCAGTCTGCCTACCACTCTTGCTCGTAAATTGAAGGTCTACCAGTCTGTTACAATCACAAGATGCGTTTTATCAACACAATCAATTTTATTACTTTTTTTTATTAGATTTGAAGTGTGTAGCCTAATCCGTTTGCACTACTTTCCTCTCTAGAAACAGATGTTTCTGATTCAGTTTTGTTAGCTTTACTCCTAACGTTATTTTTATGTATGTATACCTACCTTAATTCAAATTACATATATATATTATGCATACATTAATGTAATTTCAGTTTTATTTATATTAAAACTGTTAACTATTACGTAGCCGCTACGAAAATTCGTAGTAATATTTGCTACGATATATTCGTAGTAAATGCCGATTTTATTGTATCTTGTTATCCTAACTACCCTTCATCTAGTTGGCTTTCTCATATGTTTTAAAACGAAAGATTTAATAGTGTTTTATTCTACGAAAAAGTAGGTTATAGAGAAATGTAAAAGCACGACAGTAAACCAATCAAGAGATTTGCTCTCGCAGATAGTAAATAAAATTCATAACCTTTTCATCCCAATCGAAGATGACCTTATAAAAAAAACCTAACAAAAAAATCATAAAATAACAAAAAAACATGAATCAACTATAATTTTATTGATTTAAAAAGTAATTTTGTGACAATTTTATTTTAATAACTTAATAAAATATTAAACGCTTACTTGTAAAGGTTGCGTGCGTCGCCCCAGGTTGCCTTCTGCGCACTGATAACGGATCGTGGAGCGAGCCTTCGTACCTCACCCCTAAACACCCTCTCGTACAAACGATGCATGCAAGACACACCCCCGATAAAATTCGTCTTATGCCTTATTTCTTAGCTCAAGGACGTACAGATGAAACGCAATTATATTATGTATATTTATGTTTATTTTCACTATTACTACACGTGTATACACGCGTCATGTTTGATAGCTAATACAGAAATTATATCAACGCGTATCTAGTAATTTATCATCAATTTGTACGCGTCTACGACATATACGTTCCAATGGTAAAAGGACATAAATATCTATAAAAATATATATCTGCTGTGTAGGTATTTATGCCTACTTTTTCTGCATAATGTTCACTTGAAGCCAACTTAGTGATCACAGCATCCGCATACAAAACGATGTCGGTTCGATTCTCACTTCAAATTGTATTTTTAATTTTCCCTTATTGTTGTTTTGCTATAAAGTAAATCTAGAAATATATTCTATTATGACAATTAAATCAATCAACCAGTCTATCACTTTCAAGTAACCTAGACTAGGATTCGGGATGTTATGGTATAGGCAGGGGTACTTTTGTTGTTCCAATGTATCCAAGGTTACATTCTCTGTCTTCCCAAATACTCACTTTTCCCATACCTCCTACCGCCTCGACAACATCAATTATTCTTCTCAAACGACCATGACGATTGTGAGTGCCCTTACCGTCCCTTTCTGTGCAGTCCATCCATTTTCGCACAATATATCTTTATAAATACCCCTCTTAAACGGAGAAGGGATCTTTGTGAATGTTCGTGGCGATAAAGCCCTATTTGCGGCTTTTCCAAAGCCCTTAGACAAACAGGGTAAACTATCCGAGTACCATTACGGCGGTTTAGCTTTGGGGGTATGCATATAGACTAATTTGTGAGGATTAAGTGATACATGATAACTCACTATAGTATTTAAGGTACAGACCGCATTCTAGTTTAACATCAGATGAAGTGTTACAATTTAAAAAAAAGTTTTAGTTTATTTTAAAGGGTCTTTAAGTATGTATCCGTGTTAGAAATTAAAAAAAAATAATAAAAACACAATATTTTTAATAATATAATTTATTTGATGGTGGTAATTAATTATAATAATTCCTAAACTTAGGAACATCAGTTCTTATTACTAACGTAACTGGGTTCAAATCACAAATTAGTTTAACATTAAAAAATAATTAACGTTGGTATTTATAAAGCGTCGTTTTAATACTATTTAAACTATACATAAAGACTTGTTCACTGCCGAATTTTTTTGTAGCCCAGAGGCTCTAATCAAACACCTATCAATAGTTGTCACTTGATCGAATCGAGCACTGTACTAAAAAATGTATACGATTTGACGTTCCATTGTCACTTGGGTGACAGTGAAACGTCAAATCCCATGTCTTGAGAGAATTAAAAAAAAAACTTAAATACATATAATGAAAACATACTTATATATTACTTAATAAGGCCTCAAATACATAAGAAAAGATGTTTTTCCTCCGAGTCAGCTTTAATTTAATTTGCGGCCGTGACAGAGTTGATAAACTGTTTATTTTCAATCTAAAGCATGATCAGAGGCGGAACAAACCGAGTCCTCATTTTCCAGACAATCAAACAATCTTTTTGAATGATACACATGTAGATGTATGATGATGGAGAGCATAGATCTTATTGTAATGCAGCCAGTGACGTAACTGGGAGGGATATGTGCCCTGAAACTTAGGGGCCAAAATATAAATCTAGATTTCAGCCTAAGAATCTTATATTTTGAATTTGATTCCATTTGAAATGTCTAAATACGAGTTAAAGAAATAAATTATAGTTTATTGACATTGAATTATTGTGTAATGCATACTAAAGGAGTATAAATACTTCCGGCCCAGAAGTATTGGTCTGTTAACAGTGACTCGGATTATGTGGTGGCTGCAGTATCCGTTGAGAACGTATTGTCTAGGATTGGATTTTTTAGCGAGAGGGCCCCTGTATGAACCAACTTTATAGCGGCTCCAAAGTTAGACTTGTCCTAACTTGCGCGCAAAACAAATAGAGATATCAGCGGGGCACGATGAACGTGAAAGGGCACACAAGCTTACTCTCGCAGCTAACTTCCGAGACGTCATAAAGTTTGACACGACCTATAACTCTAATGATTGTTGTAGAATAGTTTCGTATTAACGTGAAAGCCAACACCTAAGTGGCCATACATTTTGTTTTTCAACATTGTTTGAAAAACTAATTTGATAACTTTCTCAGCACTAATTATTGTCGCAAATCACTATAATAAAGAAATAGCTACGGCACAGAATACATAAAATGCTAGTGAAATGTAACCAATATAAAATGATTAAAATATTTTGTTTAATTTTTTAATTTAAAATAAAATTACTTAATTTCAACACAAATCTGCTGTTTCAAACAATGTTGTAAAACAAAATGTATGGACGCTCAGGTGTCGGCTTACACGTTAACATAAAAAAATGATTACAACTATTTTCTCTTTTAGATCAATCTCCAAATTGTATAATAATTTTGTCTCAACTCTTTTCTCCATTAATATTAATAGTAATATTTCCAGTTAAATCGCCGTTTTTATCTAAAATATCATTATATGATATTGTTATTGTATTATTTTGTTGATTTTGTTCATTTATATTATTTTTATCACATTCCCCGTTCTTACTGACGGGTTCTATATATTTACAGTCATTTACAACATTGTTCACGTAATGACTTGGATAATGCCGCTTCAATTCACTCTTTAATCTAAATCTTAAATAGCAAACTGTGCATCTGTAACAAACAAAGATTTTAATTTATGTAACCAGTGATGTAGCTAGCATGAGAAAGACTAAGAATATCGGAGATACAGTCCCCAGATTAGTTCCGAAGGTGCTCACCTCATATATCGGTCACTTGTATTCTATTTAAGATTATTATTATTATAATAGTGACTTGTGGTGGTATGTGTAGTAATCACCAAAAGATAGATAAATAATTTGGTTAAAATAACTGATTTTCAGTCGGATGTCACTTCCAAACTGGTGACAACCACCCCAACTACACCAGATGAGAGGATGAATGTGTAGCATCTAGGTTCGTGATACCCGGCTACTTCCTAGATGATTCCCGCGACCTTTGCTTAACGCAGCACTGCACGACCAAAGTAATTATTTTTTTAAAATTGTAGTTCATCATATGACAACAAAGGGAATAGTTTAAAAGTAGCCAGGTATAACGAGAGGGGTGTGCACTGCCAATCCAAGATGGTACATGCTCGTCTCCTCAAGCCGGCATAGTGGAGGCGACTGCTACCCGCACAGGTTTCTCTGTAGTAGCAGTTGTTTCCATTCATGGACCGCACCCTAGCTTTACATCAGGCGGAGTGTTGTCACATGCCGAGCTACAATAATTTAAAAAAAAAAAGGAAATTAATTAAAAACATTTATTGCGCGAAAGCGGATGGCAGTGTTGACGGGGGCTGTTCAGAAAGGTTCAGATGAGGAGCACCCTCAACCGACATGCATGCAGAAGGTGTAATGGATAGATTGCCTTCTCTGATAGCGTTGGCTGCCTACCTACCCCACTGTAAACAGAGCGTGAGCTCAGAATTATAAATTAACTTACTCATAAATATTCTGTCCAACATGCAGCCGTGTATGTTTTATTAAATCATTACTTTGTGTAAAGGATCTTTCACAGAATTTACATTTAAAAGGTTTCTCGCCCGTGTGAATACGATAATGGCGTTTCAAATGATCTTTGTTCACGAATCTGTAATCAAAAGTTAAATAATTAAGTAATATAACGAGAGGAGTGTGCACTGTCAATCTGAATGGTACATGCTCGTCTATTCAAGTCGGCATAGTGGAGACGACTGGTGCCTGTAGAGATTTCTGTGTAGTAGCAGTTGTTTCCGTTCGTGGACCGCACTCTAGCTTTACATCAGGCGGAGTGTTGTCATATGCCGAGCTACAATAAAAAATATGTAGTAGCTGTGGTCTAGTGGTAGCCGTGAACGATCAATGAGACCCATGTTCAAATCTCACTGACCAGCACCAATATAACTATTTTATATGTACTTTGGTAACTCAGTGTCAGAAGAACTAGCTAGGCAATTTTATTTAATTATACTAATTTACACATCAGGGATTCCATCTAGCACCTGATTTCTTAACCTAGGCTCCACGGGATCCAGTGGGAAGGAGTTGCCTTACCTTCTAGGACAAGCGTCACATTCGAAAGCTTTAATACCAAGATGTATCATTTTATGTTTCTTCAAGGAACTAGACATTGTAAATCCGGCGCCACATTCCTCGCATTTGAACGGCTGTGCATCTGTATGGGTAATCATATGGCTTGTCATTTGACCTGGAATCATTGTAAGTTTTTTTTTTAAATTCTTAATAGACAAGCGTTTGTCCACACACTGCCTGGTTTTAAGCAGTAATGCGGTCTAAGGTGGAGTTTGCTTGCCTTGAGGTATTACCCTCAATTTAAAGAGACCAGTGTTGTACAGATATTTGTAAGTAATAAATAAAAATAATTGTTTTTTATTTATTTTATTCAGTCTACAATCAGTCTATTGGCTGATTAATACAGTGGCATTAAGACCGTGGCAGACCGAGAAGGGTGTTCACGATCAAATAGGAGACATCCTCATGAAAGCTGGGCTGCCTAATGCCCATAACCGTAGGGCGTGCATGAAGAAATTGTGGATGTGAAGGAAGCGAGGGTGTTGTGTTAGGATCGTGGTAAGTGGCGTTCCGTTGTCTCTGCCTATCCCTGTGGGAAATAGGCGTGACAATTGTATTGTATTGTCTTGTATTGCGACCGTGGTCTAACATGTGAACTCATAAGTGAGACCCCGCACTCAAACCTCACTAAATTCTGACTGGTACCAATGTAACCACTATTTTATATGTACTTTAAAGAATGGGTGCTTTGGGCACTATTAAAGAGTGGTAGGCATACTGATGATGGTTGTTAGCCCAGTCTGCCATTCTAGGGTAGTACCACCACTTTCAAATATAACACCTGTGAAGTGACCCGCGTTTCAGGTTCAGTTTTAAAGTAGCTAGGTATAACAAAAAGAGTGTGCACTGTCATTTTGGATAGTGCCACATTCATCTCTCCAAGCCGGCAGAGCTGTCTGAGGAAAGGAGGATGCCCATTCGCGTAAGAAAAATGGGCCCACAATTTTTTTCTTGAGTTTGTCGATGATTTTTAGTTAATTTTGTAGAAAAATAAATCTACTTTCTTATTAGCAATCATTTTTAATTTTTTCACCCGGATTATTGTTTCCGTTCATGGACCACACTATATTTTTACATCAGGTGGAGTGTTGTTGGAATAAAATTTATCATAATAAGTTTATAAAAAATAAGTTTACCTTTAGTACAAAATGTCTTTGGGCACAAAGCACAAGAGAATGGTTTAACGCCCGTATGCCTCATCATATGTTGTCGTAAATTAGAACCATTATTGAAGCCTTTCCCACACTCTGAGCATAGAAACGGAGTCTCCCCCGTGTGAGTCCTAATATGATCCTTCAAGTTGCATAACTGGTTGAACGCTGTGGAAAAAGATAATTATAATTTAATTATAATTTTAATAGAGGCAAGTAAAATCATATGATAACACTCCGCCAGACATAAAACCTGAGTGCGGTCCATGAATGAAAAACAACTGTTACTACAATCAAATTTCTACAGGCAGCTGTCGCCTACACTATGCCGGCTTGGGGAGACGAATGTGCACCATCAAGATTGACAGTACACACTCCTCTCGTTATACCTGGCTACTTTGGAATCTACAATCTAATTGGCAACTTCCAAACTGTCTCAAACGTGACAATGTTACATTCGAAGGCGGTGGTACTACCCCAGGACACGTACAAGGACCATCATCAGTCTGCCTAAAGTTTTATTTTTCCTACTTCTCATCTGTAATCAGTCTATTGACTTTATTCAGATCTATTGAGTGACATAGTGGTGTTTCGAGTGTCAGTGGGTTTAAATCATTGGGGAGCACTTGACCTCGCTTGGTCTGACTGTGGTCAGCTGGTTGGCAAGTGGGTTCGGGTGCGCTTTTAGGCGCTTGATGTATTTGGCCTTATGTGTCTCTACTTCATGGGTGACAGGTCGTGTACTGAGATAGTCGTGGATCTCTGTGTTGCGTGCATACCATGATTGTTATTTTGCGTTCTTTGCAGGCATTCAATGTTGGATTTACTGGCAGTGGACCTCAGTTGAATACCATAAGGTCCAGACTAGTTTTAAGATGTGATGGTATAAACGTATATAGTAAAAAAACTAACCTTTATTACAGTAAGAACAAACATTGGGTTTAACTCCACCATGATTCTTCATATGATCAAGTAACTGGTCCTGGCGTGAATAACTCTTTGGACATTTAGAACAACTATATTTCTTACTATCTGTATGCAATTTATTATGGCGTCTTAGCAAACCTTTTGTTCTAAAATTTTTATTACAAATGTTACATTTAAGTGAAGTCTTATGTTTGTTTTGATGGGTACTAAACGACCTAGCATTATTAAAAATCATGTCACATTCTGAACACTTAAGCTCCTCCTCTGTGACTTTGACCTCGTCATGACTGTACATGTGTTCTAAAAGTAAAGATTCCTTATTAAACCGTTTGTTACACAATTTGCAATATGTGTCTAATTTATGTTTCTGAAAATGTTTTTCAAAATTGTTATATTTGTAGAATTTTTTACAAATCGGGCAGAGTTGTTTGCCTTCGTGCGTTTGTAAGTGATTTTCATAGTTTTCTTTATTAACATAAATCTTAGTGCATTTATTGCATTCATAAATTTCGTTCCCGTTTTTAGTTTCGCTGTCTTCTCTCTCAGTTTTTGCTTCCTCGTTACATTCAAAAATTGCATCAGTATTTTCAGTTTCATCTTCTTCATCTAACTCTGTTTTTGGTTCTGATGAAGGATCGTAGTAATTGGTAAATTCATCTTTTGTGTAATTATAGTCATTTTCAGTCTTAAAATTGAGTTCTAATTTTATAGGTACAGATTTCAGTTCTTTCAGTTTTTCATGTGATTCTAATACTTGTAAATGGAAAGCGTATGATATTTCTAATAAACTTTTGCATTTGTCACAAATTTTGTTCGGTATGTTATCTGAGAGATTCATCTGGAAAAAAAAATATGTTTAAGAAACAATATATCACTATTTATGCCTAGTTCTATGTAAACAAGCAACTATTTAAAAGTTCTTATAAGTTTTTTTTATTAAAGCTCTACTAAGTATTTACTGAATTATTAGACTATAAATGTGCTAATTTATAATTACCAAAGATGGTACACAAATTTTAAGTGCATCTAATAAAGAAACACTCTCATCATGTTCAATTACAGGTAAATAAATATTCACAAGAACGTTTTTATCACTTAAACAAGTTAAACAAATGTTCTCTAAGCTGGACATGTTGCTTATTATATCATTACGTTAATTATAAAAGATACGATATAAATAAGTATTTGATTGGAGCCCGCAGCACAAGAAACATGGACATAACGATATATTTTTTGGTAATTTGATGATAATATTGACATAGCAAGGAATGCAAACAAACCACAGAAACAAACATACTGTAGGACAAGTGTAATTATTCAAGGTTCCACTCACAGACTATATATCACTATAAATGGTGATCATTCCACCAATAGCATCGCTTCATTTGAGTTATTTTTATCTTGACAGTCATAATAATATTGTCTGATTGGCGGAAAAAAACACTTTACGCGGTAAGTGCGTAATTTTTTACACTTGAACTACATATAACCTGCTGTTTGTCAGAAAAAAAACGATTAAACGCTGAAAAAATGTTGCTTTCAAACACTCCAAGGAACATCGATAATCTACAAAACATTAAAATATAACTTAATATTGAAGACTTGGCTGTATGCTTTGTTTGCTTTATCTTTTCAGAGTCAAAGACGAAATTTAAAAAAAATATCAATAAGACGAAATGGACGAAAAGGTTCTTTTTTTATAACATACTTGATTTTTTTTATCACTTTCCATATTATATCTGTGGTAAATGGTGCAATTTAAAAGAGTTAGAATTTAAGACAAAACTAATGTAAAAAAAAAAAGTAAAATTCCTAATATGTAAAAAGTATTAATGTGATTCTATCGTAAAATACCTAATCATTATCTTGAAAAGTGACCGAGTGCGAAGGAGTTATTTTTATAAGATATCCCCAGTTATCCCATATTTATTTTGAGCTCGGCAGTTTTATGTAAACCAGTGTGATAGGGGTAAACGTATAAAACATGGAAGATATAGTTTTTGTTGGTGACTGGGTTAAAGACCGTGTTTTGGGTTCAGGAAGTTTTGGTGTCGTTGTTTTATGGAAACACAAAGACACCGATGAAAAACTTGCGATAAAAACTTGTAAATGGGGCGATGAACTCACTGAAAAGCATAAGGAACGATGGAGTACGGAAGTGGAGATGCTACGTAACTGTAATAATCCCAATATAGTCGGAACTAAGGATTTACCAACAGAGTTTTTTAAAGGTTTAGAGAAAGCTAATCCCTCCGGTTTACCTATTTTATGTATGGAATTTTGCAGCGGTGGTGATTTGAGACAACTTTTGAATAAGTGTGATTCGTGTGCGGGCTTAAAGGAGTATGATGTAAAACAAATTTTGAGTGATATAGGGAACGCTATGAAATTTTTACATGCAAATAAAATTACTCATCGAGATCTCAAACCTGAAAATATTGTTGTGCAAATACAAGAAGACATCAATAGGAGTGATTTACAAGGACAAATACAGCAGAAAGCTGTGTACAAGCTAATAGATTTGGGTTATGCGAAAGAATTAGATTCAAAATCTGTTTGTGCAAGCTTCGTCGGTACCCTACAGTACTTAGCACCTGAAATACTTTACAGTAAGACGTACAGTAACTCGGTAGACTTCTGGTCTTTAGGTTTACTCGCTTTCGAAATTGCCTGTGGAGTGAGACCATTTCTACCCTTAATGGCACCTGTACAATGGATGCCGCACGTTAAGAAGAAAGCTTCAGAAAATATCTGTCTATTTGAAACCTACCATGGAGATATAGAATATTCAAATGAAATATTTCCAGAGAATTTTATTTCTAAGCCCTTTAAAGCTTTGCTTGAGAAGTGGCTCCGAGTCGCTCTTGAATGGGACCCAAAACTCAGAGGAAGAGATGTCACAACTAAAGGAGTCACTTTTAATATCCCAGATGCAAATGATAATGACTTACCCACAAATAATATAATATTGTTCAATTTGCTAGAAGACATTCTATCTAGAAAGATTGTTAAAATATTTTCTGTGCCGTGTCTTTCTGAAGTTGCTTATGAAATTAATGAGGCAACCACAATAGGAACTTTAAAGACATGGATTCAAAATGATACGAAACTAAATGTCGAAGATCAAATAATAATTTCTCCGACTACTTGCATTGATATTCCAAACAGTGAAAAAGCTATGCAATATTGGAATAATACTTCAAACACAATGTTATATCTATTCAGCAAGTCATGTATTTTGAATGATAATATAGAACCGGTCGTACCTAGAGCGGTTCAAAGGTCTTTGGAACATCCAAAAAATTTATACAACTTTAAAAACAGTAAAGATTTGTATAAATGTGGTTTCTATTTTATAATGTCACAAAAGGAAAAATATGACTCATTAATAAACGGTCTATTTGTCAGAACAGAATCTCTAAAACAGGAAGGAAAAGAATTACTCCTAAAACATAACATGGTCGACAAGGACATTGGTAAATTATTGACGAAACAAGAGACAATATCTAACCTAATCGAAACAGGAAAGAAGCATATAAACTCATTAAAAGAGAGTCGTTCCGGCACCAACTTTTTGGGTGGATTCGAGAAAATATTTAAAGAATCGGACGATCTTACTGAGAAGATAAATAAAGTTCAGACGGCTTGGTCCCAATTGACTGTGAGACTCCAATCGGCTGCTAGGAGAAGCGGTGAAATATTGCAATCTGATTTAAACAATTTCTTTGTTACTCACAACTATCAGCAACTACTAGCTGAGGTAACAAAAGTATATTTTAACTACAGGAAAAACGAAAGACAATTTCGGATATCAGAGAAACAATGTCACGATATAATGAAGATTTGTTATAATTGTCTCAAGTTACGCAGTAAAATTTTAGTAGAGATCCGTCACCAGCCTTTTGTATTAAAAATTATGGATATCAGTACGGAATTTTCAAAGATTTCTGGCATAATTAATACAGCGTTGGAAAATACTGAACGATTGACTGCAGATATAGTATCAATCACGGAACAATTGACTAATTGCATTTGGTGTACTATAAGTGTACTAAGCTGCGATGCGAGCGAGTTAGCTGATCTCCCATATAGTGTTGTCTCATTTCAAAAACAAGACTTCAAGATAGGTGAGAGAGTAACGAATGATCGTGTACCAGTTAAGGAAATTAATGGTAATAATGAGGAATTAAGAATGCTTTTGGAAGAAAATATTAAACTTCGACATAATAATGTTATAATGAATAATAAGTATAGACAACATAAAACCGTATTGCAGAGTTTCAATTATGATTTTAGTTATTTGGAGAAAAACAATTCTTGACAATGGAATTTATTATTTATTTTATGCAATATAAAGGTTTTATAATTATTGTTAATAGTTTTGTGCAAACATTTTCTAGGGCTTACTAACAAACGCCGCCACAACAAAGCAAAGCAAAGCTGCGAAACGTTTGATTGAAATAAATGATAATAGTATAAAATAAAATATAATAATTGAACTTTTTTTTAAATAATCTGCCACGAATTTGAAAAGGTTTGACGAATTTGTGATTGATAAGTATTGGTTTATAGATTATATAATCACTTAGGTTTATTATATTGTTATTATATTAGATGGTTGTAATTAGGTATATCGTTGAATTTGTCTATAAAAACAGTGCCTTTATTAAGTTATTATAATAGTTTTGTATACTTACTCTTGGTCGTAGAATAAAATTGCATTTAAAATGCAATAATTGATATTTAACTTTATATTTGACAAAGTTGTTTTAAATATAAGTAATATATTGTTTAAAATTAGTTTAAAATATTGATAGATTTTAATATGAAAAAAGATTTGGTAGGATGACGACGAAGACGATTATTTTATACGAAGTGACTGCTATAAATTACTTTCATATTTAAACAGGAGAAAAGCTGCTTTAAATCATGTGGCTATTGTCTATTAATAAGTTTGCTGAAAAACGGATGCTCATACGCTTCCACTGCCAGTCTTTTTTCTTGTCAGAACTTATACAAAATAGTATTGTTAAATGTTTTTTAATTACTTTTTCTTAGGCTCACTATCCATCGAGGCGTCTCGTCATAGACGCATCACAATAACAAATACTGAAACCGTGTCAAGTATTTCTTTGAATTTTTTCCGTGTCCAGCTCCCTGTAGCGGAAGCTTTGTAAAAATAGAACAGCTTGTAGGCACAGACAAGCTGAAACTTGATAGCATGGCTACACGTAGTCTATCCCACGCGTTTGCCTAGATCTTGCTTCTGCGATAGAGGATTGAACTGCGGTCTTGCCTGCTTGTAAAACTGATCACTATGCAATTCATCTTGTACACATCTAACTCTAATGGTTAATGGGCCCTAGTCTAGTCAAATACTGTTTGTTAGGCAATTCAAAAATGTATGCCGCTTGGATTTTAATATTGCAAATAAAACATTTTAAATATTAAATATGTTTTACTAGGAAACCTATACGAAACGAAAATTCTATCTACCCCTGCAGGTAATATTACTAGTTCTGTTTTATATATATTACCTACTACTAATTAATTTAGGTGAGTAAATAGTAAAATTAAAGTCAGTTTAAATTTAAAACGAAACCGTTTAATCATCTAAAATATGTTCCTGAATATCTAAAATGTTTCCAGTGAATTCTTCCAGCCAGTCTTTGAATTTCGTCATGTTTCTATCTAGCGTTTTGACACTAGATTGGGCTTGGAGATATTCTTCTGGAGCGCTCCTAGGCTCAGGACTACCACTTTCATGAAGCCAGATAGCGAATACTGCATCATCGATATTAGCTATATCTCTCTGGCAAAGCCTAGCTGCGGCCAAGCTTTTAGATATAAGCCCGTTAATACTTCCGATACTCACGCTCCTAGGCCGATCTTTACGTACGGCTAAAAAGTAACTTTTTAACAGACGCTCGGCCTCTAAACTCAATTTAATGTGAATCCCCGCCACCGCATCCAAATATTGTTTAATTTCATTCATGGCACGTTTTTCCTCCATCGCTCGACATTCAACGGCTCGTTCGAGTAAAAATTCTACAAGCTCTTCGCTGTATTCTCCCATATCACCACGGCATACAGTTCCGAATACGCTGGCAATATTAAACAATACTACTTTCTTAATATCCATGCCATGGGCCCATACTGCCGTTTGCAACTTTACTTTCCCGTTGTCTGTTGTCGCTTCACCGGCTTCCATTGATGATAATAAGATAGATAATTGTTTTTGCTGATAAATATGTAAAGGCAGCGGTAGCATCGTTACACCTCCGGTACCAGCTATTAGAGCGGTCGCCGCATTAGTATTCGTGCTTCCGAAACAAACAGCACCTTTAGCTAATTCGGCCGCTGAACTCATTATTTTCTCGACATAACCCGTATCATATCCAGCGGCTAACACATGAACAATGCTAGAATCAGTGTATACGCTACCTAAAATACTTGCTAAACTTAACAATAGGTTAATTTTTAAATGCATAAAACATTTCAAAGGGCATATGTTGAAACCTATACTTGATGCTAAACAATAAATAAACATCCATGGTACGCCCTTACAAGAACTAAATAAGTTTTCTATTTCTGTAGGTATTTTAGTAATAACAGACGCTATACAAGGTTTAACAACTTCCACGGACCAAATTAGATGAGTGTTTTTCAAAGCAACGCCTACTAAATTGTGTTTTGCGCCTAAAATTAATTTATCAAATAAATAATCTGGTATTTTGAATTTTCTACACAATAAATCGTTTTGCACTTGGAAAGAAGCGACGACTTGTTCACCGCATCTTCTCAGACCACTGTTTTCAAATAAAACGCTTCTACAAATATGACATTTTGGAGGGAACTTTGGTATGTATCGTAAAATAATCTCGTTGTCTTCACAATCTTCGGGACACGACCACACTGAATGAAGGACGCAATTAACGGGCATCGAAATCGTTATTAATACACCTTGATAACAAACTAAGCCATCATAATATCTGTTATTTGGCGATGCTAAACCTTCTGGTAAACTTTTAATAGTTAAAATTATGTTTATTTGAGATCGTTTAATCGGTTTTTCTTCGCATTCAAAAGTATTTAGACAAGAATATAAAATATCACCGCAAATCTCTCGCCATTTTATCGGTTCCTTAAGTAACAAATCTCCAACTTCAGGATATTTGTCGAATAAATTAATTACGTCTATTTCCAAATAATAATTAAAAGGCGGGAACTTCCGTATGTCTTTTTCTGTTAGTTGTTCTAAAAACTTTTCACATTCATTCTTCATATTAAACAATATGCCATTTTTATCGAAAAACAGCAATAACTCACAATGTTTTTTCGTTAAATCCATATTGATTTAAATTTTACTTTCGTTTAATGTGCACGTATAAAAGAGCGGGAACATCACATATGAAAAAAAAATGGCTTGAGCTTTATTTATTTTATTCCAAATTTGTTTTTATATTTGAAAAAAAAAAGTTACAATTAAAAAGCCATTATATGAAATTTCCGCTACAATAAAAATAAATTGTGTAGTAAACCTTTAAATTCGTGAAGTGCCTATTACTTAACTGGCTGTTTGCGACATTAGCCGCCCACGCTTAACTTGTAACTTTACCCACGCTATCTTAAAAACTTGCGAGTATTTCTTTATGCAAGGTCAGAAGCTCAGAAAACAATTAGCAGTCACACTAAGGACGGAAATGCCGAATACGATATGCAAATTGTATCTAAATGATAACTTACCACCGCCATTGACTAGCTGCCTGGTTATTCATTCATTGTGTAGGTGTACACTCGCGCACAAACTACTGTATTTACACTATTGCACAGTTTGCGCCACCACTGTCCCTGATTCATAAATATATGAGACATAGTAATTCAGATTTCTTGGAATTGGATTTATTAATATTGTATTTAGGTTTTAAATGAACTCATTGTTTGAAGGGTTGTCTATCAGTAGTCTTACTCACATTAACTGGTTGAATGCACCAGTTCTACACATTTGTTTCCGTTGTTTTATTAATAAATTATTATTAAAATTGGATCAAAAATCAAGATGTGCAGAATGAGATTGTTGTGTGCGTGTTGAATTGTTTCTTCTTTTTAAATTATTTATTATAATAATTTAATGAAGTTATTACAATTCGCACCTAAGTGTACATGAACGGGCGCGAGGCAAGTGGGCGGAGTGAGCGTATTTTTCAAGTGGAATTCGGTCGCGGGCGGCGCGTGGGGCGCCAGTGGAGTCTCACTCCATGCCCGAGCACGACAAGTATCGGCTGCGGCCGCGGTCAGGCGCCTCCCGCAGCGGCCGCGAGCCCCGCGCGAGACGATGTCCGCAACCGCTCAGCAAATATCGACGGAAAACAGCGAACGCGCGCGAAAGGAGCCGCATGAGAGAAATTAATAGAGCCTTCGAAACGTTGAGGAAAGCTGTCCCGGCGAGTGAAATCACGGGGACACCGGTGCCATGCGAAAAGCTGACTAAAATAACAACACTGCGTTTGGCTATGAAGTATATTTCTGCGCTGACGGCGGCGTTGCGGGAGTCCGACAGTTCGGAGTCAGAAGTGCATTCCCCTCATCTCGGTGGTTGGTCGTCGCCGCACTGCAGTTCTGATCTTTCGGAGATATCCAATGAGATGGATCAGACGCCGTCGGAGTACGCCGACTGTCTGTCTCCATTTAACTCGTTCTTTGCGGAATTTGATTGTGATTATCTGGAGAGAACTTTCTCATGATTGTTGTGCCATAAATCTGTGTTAGTGATGTGATTTTAAAGACGGTTTGTAAAGACATCACTTTTGCCATATTTTAAATATATTTTATGAGAGTTTTTTTTTATATTATAAAGTAATTTATCATTAATATATTTCTTAATTGTATTATAATAAATATATTAATTTGTTGACGTTATGTTTATTTATTTAATTTATACATGCGACATCGACAAATAATTAAATTGAACTAACAACTGATTATAGCAACTAGCAATTATATCCACTTATTCTTAATTCCTTTCCGGATTCACATCTAAGAAAGTTAACCTTATTCTTTTAAGGAGTAAACTTCCTGTTAGTTGCCCAATCTATTGTTCTATCTTAAACTTTAAGTAAAACCAATGATGCGGAATGATGTGATTATTATAATGTCGGAAGTCGTAGGTTTACATGTCACTGGTTTATACCCAATGGTTTTTTTATTGTAGCTCGGCATGTGACAACACTCCGCCTGATGTAAAGCTAGAGTGCGGTCCATGAATGGAAACAACTGCTACTACAGAGAAACCTGTGCGGGTAGCAGTCGCCTCCATTATGCCGGCTTGAGGAGACGAGCATGTACCATCTAGATTGACAGTGCACACTCCTCTCGTTATACCTGGCTAATTTCAAACTATTCCCGAAACGCGACAAAGTCACTTCACGGGTGTTACATCCGAAAGTGGTGGTTATATATTACATCTTAGACTTCGTTTGAATTTAAAAAAAAAGATATGATTTTACGTTCTTAGGTCGTTGAAATGGATACAGACGCTAAGTACTTATTACAAAAGGCATTGTATAAAAATTACTGTCCAAAATTAAACAATAAATAAAGATTATAAGTAATGTGTCATTGAAACGTTTCAAAATAGACTCGATTTTATAGAAAAATCATAAAATAACAGGAAATTTATTAATAAATATTTGTAACAATATAAATAGGTAAATGTGTAAATTATCCTTATTTTTAAATGTAATAGTACTTAGCAATGAGTTAGGTACCAAAGTACTAAAGCATGCCGTATGATACTTAACATTTATTTAGTTTTTAAATAAAGTTAATCCATTTCTTTAATGTTTTAATTAATGTAAATAAATTAAAGACTGATGATGGTTATTTATCCAGTCTGCCGTCCTGGGGTAGTACCACCACGTAACACCCGTGAAGTGACCTTGTCGCGTTTCGGGAATAGTTTGAATGTAGCGAGGTATAACGAGAGGAGTGTGCACTGTCAATCTAGATGGTACAAGCTCGCCTCAAGCCGACATAGTGGAGACGACTGCTGCCTGTAGAGATTTCTCATGGAGCGCACTCTAGATTTGCATCAGGCGGAGTGTTGTCACATGCCGAGCTACGATAAAAAAACAATATATTTTTAGTAAACATTAGTTTTTTGTAGTAAACACACTCTCAACCGACGTGCATGCATGAGGGGAGAATAGATAACATTATCCTCCTTGTGTCGAAGCGAAAGTGGTACGCAGAGAGAGGAGTCCATAGTTTCTGCCTATCCCAGTGAGGACAGGGCGTGAGCTAAATGAAGAAGATATACGGATACGGGCTTGGTAATAAAATACCAAAAATACCAAAATGATATGGGAACTTATCTTTATGAACAGCTTTTTTAAGATTTTCATGTAATATTTGCAATGTATGCGAAACATCGGTAAAACAAACGCGGTTGCCCACCTAGCGATGTCGTCGCGACACCTGTAGTTTATCTGTGATAGCATTTACATTGCTTGTTTTTGATATTTCAAGTTTCAATATGTTTTGTGTTTTTAACAAATAATGAACCGCATCAGTATATTTGCTTATTTTATTTTTTAATTTACTATTTAGCTTTCACTTTGAAACTGTGCAATGATTCATTTAATGTACGTACGTAACAGTAACTGTAAGTTAAGTGTTGAACAATGAAGTTTAAGTGGGTGTCATCGATAAACCGGAAAGTAAGGTTACCCAATTATTTTAATGCAATTGCATTGTTTTTTAAGAGTGGGAGAAAAAGCGCTAATGCGGAAGATTGACCTTTTGGTTGAATAAATCAGAAGTGATCAGAGGAACAATTTGAATGGTGCGCATTGTCTACTCAAGCCGGCATAGCGGAGGCGACTGCTGCCTGTAGTGATTAAAAGATGTTTCCGTTCATGGACCTCGCTCTAGCTTAACGTCAGACGGAGTGTCGTCATGTGTCGAGCTACATATAATTAAAAAAAAATAGAATAAACAAAAATAACAATATTAATTAACACTGATATTTTTTCTATTATTACACATATAAAAACATAGTAAGGTAGGCAGGTGGGTAGTTCTTAACTCGTGACTACTTTTCATCTAAACTTCTCCAGTTATTAACGATTACTATTTGAACTTACTAAGGGCCGGTATCTCAGTTTCGATTTAAGTCACCTTCCGATCACGTTAGACATGACAACTATGGCCCAATTGCCCCACATGACTTAACTATTACTTTCACGTTAAAGTAATGGTTAAAGTTAAAATTGGGTTGCTTCAAAGAAAACCTGTCAGTTTTAACGCTAACCGTAACCAGCGAATTTTGGCTGGTCAAAATTAAAGTAATAATTAAAACAATGTCACTAACGTCAAGTGTATGAAAAGAGGCCAAATATGTTTTTCTATAATTTTTCCGGGAATGTACTCCTAATTACATCAGCAACCCTTTTATCGATAACGATATGAATTTCCACGATGGTGCAACGCGTGTGGAGTAAATGTAAACGTAACCGTTAAAGTCATCGTAAAATGTAACTTTAGCGAGCCTTTTTTTAGCGAACCTAAGATAAAATAATCAAGGATAGGATTGAATCACCGGCCCTGAATGTAGTAATAAACTTTTAGATCAATCACTTGAAAAAAGTCTTAAATATTACGTAAATTAATCTATAAATAATTTATTAAGCTAAACACTTTTGATGGACGCGTTTATGTATACTTGTCAAGACATAACCAAATTTTATGAGCAAGTTTCAATACCATGTTAGTCGTACGTCATTTCTCATAATCACATAACTCAGTGAACTGTCATGGCGGCCGTATTTGGCGCGAAAGCAATCCGCTTAAACCTTAATGGGCATACTCAGGAGATACAACTTTTTTAGTTTATAAATCGTGACACATTTTTTCTTGCATAACTTTTCTTAATTTTTGACGAAAGTTCTTTTTCTTTTTGTTTTATATGGCATTATAACAATTTGCCAGTGTCAAAGTAAACATTTTTGCATTAAGTTAATAAAATTGTGCATCACGATTCATTCATCACACTAAGCAGTCAGGTCAAGTCTCAGTCAAGTCAAAAATTGTTCCAGTAAAGTGGTAAAATCCTTACTGAAACTTCCTACGGAGTTTTGGAGGATAAATAGAAACACAGGTTCTCTTCTTTTGAATTGTTTGCCCACACTCACGCACGTTCACAAACACTTAATTGTTAAAAAACCACAATTATTACACATTAACACTCGAAGAAACACAAGTTTAGGAAAATAATTCAAAGCTGACGTCTCAAGATAGCTGCCAAAACTCTTTGATGAAAGGAGTGTGCACTGTCAATCTATATGGTATATGCTCGTCTCCTCAAGCCGGTATAGTGGAGGCGACTGCTGACCGCACAAGTTTCTCTGTAGTAGCAGTTGTTTCCATTCATGGACCGCGCTCTAGCTTTCCAGCAGGCGAAGTGTTGTCACATGCCGAGTTATAATAAAAAAGAAAAAAAAAACACTAAAAAATGCGTTTGTATTCGCAATGGCCAGTGAGATTGTTGTCCTGAACTACAGTTATGTTTGTAGGTGTATGTTACACCTACAGGGTTACCGCTTGACCCTATAATATATCACGGTTTTATTATTACTATAATGTAAGCTACTACTATGACCGTTTATTTATATTGCTCAGAAAAACGCTTATGACAAGGGTTTACTTCTTTTTCTTTTACTTTTGTTAAATGGCCTCAGATGTCATAACAACGACAATTCTGCCAATATCGAGTAGTAAATTCTTGATGTTTTTGCATCAAATTGCAATGGTATTTTACAATTCGACGCTTACTTGGAGTATTTGGCGGCAATTCACCCGGTCACGTCACAATATGAGCGTTTTCACAGCGTAGGATAACTACAAAAAAAACCCGCTTCCGTTGCCTCATATAGAGTGAACTTTAATGTTTCCACAATCACTCACATGCGCAGCATAAAATTACGCAAAATAACACCAATTTTACACAATAATAACCACTAAACTAATTAAGGAAAGGGATAAAAAACACCTCAACCTTCCCGGGCAAAAGCGCGTCAAAACACTCAAGGGTTTTCTTATTGAAGCAATATTTAATACCTAATTTGGTTTAATGTACTCATATAACATAATTTAATATTAACGGAATATGCCAAAAATTTAAGAAAAATACCCTGTTTTGACTATGTAAACTTCCCATCTCTCTTTCACTGAGCTAACTAACACCCCAGTGACGCTCTATAAGGTTTAGTTATAGTAACTTTAACTATTACTTTTATGGCGACGTAACCGTTAAACGTTTACATTTACTCCACACGCGTTAGAATATCGTGTAAATTCATATTGTTATCGTTAAAAGGGTGGCTGATCCCGAAAAATTTGGCTTCTTTTCATACATTTGACGTTAGTATCATTGGTTTAATGATTACTTTAACTTTAACCAGCCAAGATTCGCGAGTTACGGTTAAGGTTAAAGTAAGCGTCAAAAATGACGATGATGTTGCAACTCGTGTGATGTAAATGTAAACCATAATGTAAACGTAACGGTTAAAGTAATAGTTAAAACCTAAAGTTAGCTAAGGCTTTTCGGCGTTCGATCCTCGTCTCTGGTTATGTGTACACTGTTTTTGTATTCAATTTTCATCATAATTTAATTAATTAATTAATTCTTTTAGTAAAATAACTGTGCATAGTAAACAAGAAAAAATATATCTTTGTTAGACACATTGGTATGTCAAACATATCAAAATATTCGTTCATAGTAGACCGTTTTATGGTCGTCGCGAACCACCCAAATACTCGCAATCGAAATACCTTTAATAATATCTTGTAAATAATTTATTACAAATTTTCTTTGAACTTCACTCTGGGACTGGTTTCTCTTGCTCCTACACAAAAAACGCCTGCGCTTTTTTGCATAATCTTCATGGAAATGACCGAACTCTGCATACCCCGCCGCTGTGACATCACCAACCTTGTTGTTTTTTATTAAAGATGTTTTTTTGATAACTTTTTAATTATAAACAATAATTGTATTAAATTATTTCAAAACACTACTTTGCAACTAATTTCCGCTAATCAATGTTAGTGAGGGTAGGTACACAATCACATTAGCTGTTAATGTTAGACCCTTCACCAACATGCAAAAAAACTTCTCGACGCGTTTCGCCACTCCACGTGGCATCCTCAGGAGACGTGTGGTCTTCGACTTCGCTCCGACGACTAGACTGACAGCTGAATGAAAGTAAAGGGTCTAACATTAACAGCTAATTTGACTGTGTACCTATCCTCACTAACATTGATTAGCGGAAATTAGTTGCAAAGTAGTGTTTTCAAATAATTTGGTTATGGATTTCCGCAAAGTAACGCCTAATACTATTAAACATAAAAATAGTATTAAACCTTCTTTTTGTTAAAATAATTTCCTCAGTTTTTCTTAATTGTAAAAAAGGGCTTGCTAGTATTGTGATGAAAAAAGAAAGAGTTATATGTCACTTAGTCGTTGTATAGCTGCCGATGGAATGATAGAACAGGAATTTCGACGCGGTCACATGAAGCGCAACTATTAGGTTGCGTAGCTTAGAACATCCGCGTGCAAAGCTTTTTTCTGATTATTCGTCACATTTTAATAATTACACTAAAGTTGTGTTTTTCAGCTTTGTTTTTGTTTTTTAAATATTTATTATAATTTAATAAAACACGTCTTCTGCATCTTTGACAATTTACTTTTAAGTTTATTTATTTATTATTTCTTTAGGTCACTGGATCTGTACTATACTTGTCTCGTAGAAAGAAGTGTTTGATAGAAAAGTGGCATACAAATAATTCTATAAAACACTTCTTACATAAGACTGCTTTTTCCATTTACTTATATTATTTTCTTTAAACCGGCCGCTAATGCACGGGATTCACGAGGCCATAGATACACTAAACCAGCGCTTCTAAGCTGGCAAGCTAGTACTCCATGTGTATAGCTATAGAACTGGCTTTATTCCTAGGCCAGTAAGCCACTAGTGTACGTCCTATCCTTTCTCGGGAAACTAGCTTATGAAGCCTTGTAAAAATCTGAAGATAAACCAATTTTCGTTTAATATGTTAACAACAAAAAGAAAAAAACAAGTAATTATGTTATTTAAAACGGTGTACATAAACAAGTTGTCCAGTGCATAATATAAAGTGACACATATTGACTAGATAATTGCAAGTGTGGTAGTTTTATTGATTTCCAGCCATATTCGGAAGTTTCTTGCAAACCTGTCAAACTGAGTCGCGCGTTAACTAAAAATTATCCACAGTTTATATTATAATCATAATGATTTATGATTCATTCATAGATATTTTATGGCTTATTAAGGATTTCTATAAGTACAAGAAAATCACTATTCAATAGTCTACTAGGACTAAAAATATTTCAAAACGTTAAAAAAAATTACAGATACTTTATATATTTTTTTTATAATGAAAAGATATTCAAATAAATATCCTAACATTGTATAAAATACCTATATAAATCTAAAAACTGGATTTATGACTAATTAGTTACCAATTACAAGAACCGACTTCAAAACAACGTCTCCGAATAAGGCCTTTACAATCACTTATTTTAATCCTAGAAAACGTCGACCTCAAAACGTACCCAGTAAATCGAGTTCAATACATAAACATTTTTTCGTCAATATTAGCAGAAGATAATGTAATAGATAACATGCCAAGATATCTACTATATTTGGACTAGACATTTTATTGGTAGTATTGACTGAGGACTCGCGAGTCGTGGGAACCAGCGCGTATCGCCTGTCTGCCCGTTCAATTGTGACAAACGTCTTAATGACCCATAAAAATAGCTAGATAATAAATATTTGACATTACTAAAAAAAAAGAAAATCGAAATTCGAATGTTGATTTATTTGGCGCGCTTTTAATTATGGCTGCGTTCAAGAATTTCAATTGCTTCTGTAAAATGAAGTTCATCCAAAAATACATATATAATTTATTTATTTTTATTATTATTTATCTATCTATGTTGCTACGGATTCAGGCCAACTTGGATAGGCACAGGCAAGAGATCGCCATCTTCCTCAATTCTGTGCACGTACCTCTCAAATCAATCATTTTCTTGATACGCGTTCGATATGGTTGTCTAGTCTATGTTTTTAACATTTGAAATTAGGTTTTAATTAAAGATGAATAGCGGGATTTTGGAGATAGATATTTTCAGTCTTGAATTATTTATTTATTTATTTTATTTTGGCAACAAACAGTCATAAAAAAAAAATTGTTTACAAAATAAAAGAATTACATGCTAAGTAGACCAATAGTGCCGAGAAAGTATTAACAATAATGAATAAAAATTTAATGCAAGTCCGACAACGGTAAATCAAAGAGAAAAAATTGAAATTGAATTATTTTCATAAACTTTTGTTTCTTTGAAGCTATTGTCAACATACGCGAAAGAATGTTCAAAACTCCCCTGAAAGTTTTTATAAAGATATTACTTTAATAAAATAATTGAAAAATTAAACGGAAAACTAAGCAATCTCTTCTAAAATAATACTGACCGTATGGAATATAATCCCTTTGCATTAAAAAAAATCAACAATGACAAATGCTGCATGGGCCTTAAAAAGAACTAAAAAAGCAACAAATTATTTTTTGTTGCGCAAAAGTGTGGTTTAATTGATAGCTATATCACGGTACCTTAATTTATAAATTTAAAAAAAGATTGTGCAAAAGTTGTTAAGAATATAAAATTCTAGAACGGGTGATCACACTTGCAGATTCTCGGCCGTGATTGCAACCCAATGATGGCTAAAGGGTTAACAAATGCAATTGGATGTAACCTGACAAGTTTTTGTTGACAAGAATCCGATGTAATGCGTGATCAATTACTGATAATGTTTAGTGAGCAATATTGACAGAAAACATGTGTTAGGTCGTGTACACACATTTCATTATTCTTACTTTAAACAAAAAAATCTTTTTTTTTTGGGTCTTCTATTCCTTTTTATTATATGTATACTTACAAACCAGGAGACGTACCGTGTATGTCCCAAAGAATGCAAAGTACAATTTTCTATAAAACTATTTCCTTATACTTCTTCCCGTTCCTTAGCTTCTCTCGATCGATCCATCATTACTTAGGATTATGACTCCTCGCTCTTCGTTTAACTAAATAGATGTCTCCAACTCCTGTGGTTGTTTGCTTGATAGAAGGCTAAAAACACCGGTATCTTTAGGTTGATGGTTATCCCATAACCGAACACTTAGGTCAGTATATTCACAGACAACTCATTGCTTGTCGTCTGTCGGCTTCTAACAGAGTGGTTGGTCTGTCAATATATTACGCGGAGGTCCCGGATTTTTTCCAATCGAGACAAGTATTACGTTGGTGAAGGGTCTAACATTAACAGTGACTGTGCACCTACCCTCACTAACATTGATTAGCGGAAATTAGTTGCAAAGTAGTGTTTTCAAATAATTTGGTTATGGATTTCCGCAAAGTAACGCCTAATATTATTAAACAAGTATGATAAATGATTTTATTCGGGACTGGGTGTTATAATTATGTTTGTGCAGTCCTAGTCTTGATATCCATTGTACAGGCCAGGGTATCCTAGTTTTGGGTTATTGTGTGTATGTATTTAAAAAATATAATTATTGTGTACAGAGCTTTATAAAAAAAACTGGCGGCGCGCCTCGTGGGGCGTCTACTAACGTATCTGTGAGAAAAATATAGAATCACCCTCACCTACTTATTTAATAGTTGCACTGACGCTACATAATGTAAATAATGACTAATGACATATTTTTAATTTGTCATTTTATCATCACATATCGTCTGATTACTTGAAAAGACAAAGTAGTCCCTGTAAAGTAGATATTAAAGAAAGTTTAGGGTTTTTTATAAAGTAGTTCGGCATATCACTACGCTCCAGCTCATGCTAAGCTAATGCCGTCCATTAGAGGAAATAACTGATACCACAGAGAAATTTCTGCAGGCAGCAGTAGCTTTCGCTATGCCGATTTGAAAAGATATGCACCATAGGATATACCCGGCTACATATGTCTGGAAACAATTTTTGTTGATCTTCTAATATTCTTCCGAATCTTTTGTTTTTTTTTTTTTGTTTAAGACAATCTATTGTTTTAGTAGGGAAGCCTTTTGATTATTTCTTTCTTCTAATTTTGTAATATTAAATTTCCCAATAGCACAGAACAAATTAACGTATACAATAGTTTAATTTGCATATGAACTTGCGACTTGCGCGCAACAGCTTAAATAATAAATACGTAGGTAAATCAATTAGAATTTAAAGGAAAAAATGCACAACGTGTGGCCTCCCTTACATAGCACCGTTTACATAAACTCTGTAAAAGGTAAGTTGTTAAAAAATGAAGTTTATTTTCCAAGAATGATGCGATTATGACCATTTATGTAAATTTTTAAACTTTGAATGGGTTAATTAAATTAAACGATCAAAATAATCACACTTTACTTGATTGTTGTTGTATTTATTTTTTTAGTACTCTTCTCCCATTCTGGGAAGGCAAACATATCTAAGCTCATACAGCTACTTCTTCAGTAAATATATTTTCTTTTTTTTTACATCGGATAATGGATTGTAAAATTTTACAATTCGATGCTTTTTAGGAGTGTTTGGCAGTAAAGTTTCGCTCAGAAAGATTGAGCATAGGCGTAGTGAGCGTAATCACGGCGCGCGACGTGGGATGCAATAAAAATTTCCGCTTATCGCATCATACAGAGTGAATTTTCATGTCCTGACTATTAGTTCACTATTGCAGCACATCATTGAACAAATTAATACCAGTTTTATACAATAACACCCACTGTGAACTAATTTATAAACAAGTAAAACTTCTACTAGAGTTTTTGGCGACCATCTTGAGACGTCAGGTTATCTGTCTTGAATTATTTTCCTAGTGTTGATGTGGAATAATGGTAGATTAACCATTAAGTGTTCGTTAACGTGCGTGAGTGTGGGCAAACAATTTAAAAGAAGGGAACCTGTGTCTCAATTTTGTCTCCAAAACTTCGTAGGAAGTTTCAGTAAAGATTCAACCATTTTACTGGAGCAATTTTTGACTTGACTGAGACTTGACCTGACTGTTTAATGTGATGAATGAATGACTCGTGATGCACAATATTATTACCTTGATGTATAAAATATGTACTTTGACACTGGCAAATTGTTATACGCCATATAAAAGAATCTACTAGACCTTCCTGCGCAAATTGCTTTAAATGTTTGGTTTTTTTTTCAAGGGAAAAAAATCGTTGCCTACGAGGTTTCACCAATTTTCAAAATTGTTCACTTTAATCTAATAATTTAGTCGAACGTACCCTAAAATTAAAAATGCATCTTCGTAAATTCATCTTTGAAAATTTATTTTTCATGAATATATGAAAATAGACCAAGAACATGAATATCATTGATTGGTAACAATTTTTATTCATTTATTGTCGAGAAATGCTTGATGAATGAAATGAAAAAAAAAACATTTGTAATTTTACAAAAAAAGTACTGAATTATAGATGTTAAAAGTCCTTCGGAATGCTTAAATTGTTTATCTAAAAATTTAAAACCTCGAGTACTTCTCTCTCTTAATAACTAATGATAATTTATAATTAACTCTTGTGATTTTGAAATTATAAAGTTGTCTTTTTTTTAAATTTAAACAAGCAAATAAAGACATGAATTTTATTGTTATTGCCAGTGTGTAGGGCACATTAAAGGCAACTACAGTTACATTAATAATTTGTTAAATTTTAATTACTTTAATTAATAAAAGGTCGTTATAAACATAACTACACATTTATCCCTTTCACATTTTTGTGACACCTTGTTTTTAAATAACACTTGTGAGTTACATAACCTCACACTCGTTCCCATTTTGGGGTAAACAAAGGCTACGCAGCGGCAAATTTTCTGTTCTCATGCATTCGGTCGGCTTAAACGTCGGTTAAAGCTGGGATATATAAACTACGATGGAACCGAAGGGAATTAAAACCTTTTTTCTCCATAACCCTATCTACACTATACAAAACATGTTCTCTTCATTTAAAAAAAAAGTTTTAAATATCATTAATATTTAATATTCATACAAAGTAACCACTGTTTTAGAAATATAAAATCATTTTTCTTCTAAACTATCAATAGCTAGGTTTTTTTTATTTTCATCATGATATTAGGCAATACAATACCTATTATAGGGAATCTCCGGTTAATTTTTTGCAAATTATTTTTATTATTATTTTTTACATAAATCGACACACAATCGCGTGAGCAACCCTTCTGTCGCCCAATAAATCAGCACGGGACGAGCAAAGTTTACGGCGTATATCCAGCTCTTAAGAATACTCTCGACCTGACTCGGGAAAATCGACCTGATCATTCTTACTGTCTACCAGTTGTGAAGGGTGGACTTAGCAGATGCCGAAGCATTAAGACTGTGTTGCCGACTGTACTTTTTTTAATTAGTTACTATAACATTTACGAGTCTAAAAATATATATTAAACTGCAGAATATAAAGATATGCCTGGTTATTTACTTTTTCTTAATTATGTCCTATAAAAAAGAAAAAAAATCTCGCTCAAAAGCTCTAAATCCATTTTTGATGTAATTTTTCTCGGTGAAATCTCATCGAATTAAATATATATGTTTTTACATTCCCAACATCATGATCTAGAATTCTAGAACCTGATTATTTTCTTTATTAATTCAATATATGTTAGGCGTAATGTCTCAAGATCGTTTTTAATGAAATTGAATTGCTAAAACTGCGTCATTAGTTTACCTCTTGTTATATATCACGGCATCTTCGCCATTTAAGTAAAAGATAATTGAAACATAATTAAGTTATCTCAGAACTAAAATAACATAGTAAAACCTAAATTTATAGTTTATCTAAAATCTTATACGTAATCAATAATTCACAAATCGAGCGTCTCCATATATGGCTTTAAGGCAGAAAGATTTAGCGAGTACCATGACATCATCAACTGAATCAGTACTACGACACAAGTTCCTACTGTTTTAGTGTGACTATGATTAACTTTAATGTCCATTTGCACCATATGACTTAACTATTACTGTCACGTTAAAGTAATGGTTAAAGTTAAAATTGGTTTGCTTCAAAAAAAATCTGTCACATTTGACGATTACTTTAACCTTAACCGTTACTGGCGAATTTCGGCCGGTCAAAGTTAAAGTAATAGTTAAATCAATGTCGCTAACGTCAAATCGTTGAAAAGCCGCTCTTGTTTGTATTGAGAGAATTTATTTACACCAGCAACCCTTTTAACTATAATGAAATAATTTACATGATGGTGCAACGCGCGTGGAGTAAAAGTAAAGGTAACTGTCAAAGTTAAAGTTAAAGTAACAGTCAAAGTTACTTTAACCGGCCATCTCTGGTGCAAGCCACCCTAAGTGGATACGCTTTAAGTAAATCACTCTCTATGAAAATGGTCTGATTTGATTTTGGTCACTATGTTTATCTACATCGGACTAGTATTGTATAGTACGTAGTTACGAGCACTATCGAATGTAACACCCGTGAAGTGACTTTGTCGCGTTTCGGGAATAGTTTGAAAGTAGCCAGGTATAACGAGAGAAGCGTGCACTGTCAATCTAGATGGTACATGCTCGTCTCCTCAAGCCGGCATAGTGGAGGCGACTGCTGCCCGCACAGGTTTCTCTGTAGTAGCAGTTGTTTCCATTCATGGACCGCGGCTACAATATTTAAAAAATTCAAGCACATTTCTTTTGATCGCATCTTTCCGTTTACGTAAGGTTTCAAAAAAAATCAAAACGTTTTTCGTAAATACTCGTAGGTCTACTTTGGGCTCAATCCCTAAATATAAAATATAATCACTATCGATATAGTATCTATGTGTAAGATAAGATAGGGACTTGGGCCGGTAAATCAATACAGGCTTAATTCAGGTGGTAAACTACTGATTACTGCTAGATTATAGATAGCAGCCGTGCAGTGGTCCTTTGTGAAATAAAGTAAATTAAATGATAAACTTATACGCTCATAATACTTTTTTTATTGTAGCTTGGCATATATACATGACATATATGTATATGACACCACTCCGCCTGGTGTAAAGCGGTCCATGAACGAAAAAAACTGCTACTAAGGACAAATTAAAGCAGCAGTTGTTTCCGTAATGCCGGCCTGATGAGACGAATGTGTTCCATCTAGATTGACAGTGCACAGTCCTCTCGTTACAACACGTTCCTTTTAAATTAATCCTAAGTGAGCAATAAAAGATACTTTTTGAAAAATGTCGCTTTAGGTGTTTTGTGTTGATTCAGGATGGTAGTTTTATTTTAAATTATTATCCCAAACTTATGTGTAGGGTGGATTATTATTATTCCAATAAGTGTCAGTGAATTTTCGAGAGCGGCCGTGGTCTAGCGGTAAGACGCGTGAACTCACGATCAATGAGACCCGTTTTCGAACCTCGCTAAAGACCGGTACCAATGTAACTTTGTTATATGTACTTTGGTCGCTCAGTGCCTATAGGTACTATTAAAGAGTGGTAGGCAGACTGATGATGGTTATTTGTCCAGTCTGTCGTCCTGGGGCAGTACCACCACTTTCGAATGTAACACCCATGAAGTGACCTTGTCGCGTTTCGGGGATAGTTTGAAAGTAGCCAGGTATAAGAGAGGAGTGTGCACTGTCAATCTAGATGGTACATGCTCGTCTCCTCGAGCCGGCATAGTGGAGACGATTGCAGCCCGTAGTGATTTCTCTGTGGTAGCAGTTGTTTCCATTCATGGACCGCACTCTAGCTTTACATCAGGCGGAGTGTTGTCACATGTCGAGCTACAATAAAAAAAAAAAAAATTAAAAATTCAATTACTTTGTTTGTTTTTTATTTATTTATATTATTATTTAAATGGGTCAAAAACTGATTGTTTTGTGTGAAGCGAACGACGCGTGAAGCTTTATTTTAACGTGATGTAAATATTTACTTAACAATCAATAAATGCTATAATCAAATAATACGTAGGACGCCTAATAGTTAATGAAGGATTGAAATACCGGTCCTTAGGTGTTCGTCTCTGTAATAGTGTATTATTATTAATCGCTTAATGACTTTAGACTTTTTCTCTACTATTAAATACTATTTTTTTCCCTTACTTCCCTGAACTTAAGCAACCTCCACACACAATCCTTAGATTAAAAACAAAAAAAAAAACATTTTTATTTGTTTGTATTTAGAAAATTAACAAATTTCGTGTACACCCTACTTTTAAGTAGCGCCTAGACAATAAATAGACAAAACTGTCTGCACCCATATAGCGTCATGTAATTGTATAAATCTTATATTTTACATTTCATATTACTCAAAGATAAAATATAAAACATTCTATTTGAAATGAAATGAAATGAAATAAACTTTATTGCGTGAAACATGGTGTTATTAAATGGGTTAAAATTTGTTCACATGTTTCGCCACATCCTATATATACCTACATATTTATTTATATATATTTTATATTTAGGTATTATTATTAACCCACTCACCCTGTGGGAAAAAGGCGTGACAATTGTATTACCGCACTCATTTGCCTGCACCATTCTATGAAAAATTCTTAGCCATGTAGGTACTACACAAATGACTTCGCGGAATGGGCGAGCGCGTTTATGTTAGCGATGTCACGTATCCATTGCGGCTTCATTATTATAAAACATGAAAGTCTTAAAAAAGCTATTTTGTACTATCGATTAAACGACTCTGGTCCTACCTATCTATAAGTATTAGATACCTATATCAAGAGTAGAATTTATTGGTATATTCCAGCTAGGCTATTGAAATCTATGTTAAAGCCAGGTTTAAGTGTTAGTATAATGTAATTAATTTAAATAAAGTAACATAGTATCTAATTAAGACTATTTACAATGAACATTTAACACTTAACTACATGTATAAGAAAATTTATTATGTGAGGTTATTTTTCATTATTTAAATCCGTATTAAAATAATATACGAGTATATATTGTCAAATAAAATAATAGAGTTCTTGTATAATAAAGCTAATACCGCACTTTAGCGGTACGGCTTATAAAATATTGTTTTTAAAAATTATTAGTTTATTCTTTTTTGTTGATTCGCTTTTTTCATTTTGGCAAAGCAAAAGGTACAAGGCCCAAACAGCCACGTTTTCTGTATTATATTCTCTTCTTTTGTACATCGAATTTTATGTATTTATAATTTGACCCTTTCTTGGAGTGCTTGTATTCAGAAACATCGATCGTTTACAAAGCGGATTAAATGTCCGTAAAAATAATATCAATGTTGACGCCGTTGACTATTAATAAAAATCCGAAGATTCCCTAGGTAGCGTATTACCGAATGCTTCTTGATGTCAACACTCGGATGGTGTTAAGCTCGAGAAGCTTTCGGGCAGGCAAATTGTAAATATGGGCCACGAATCCTTCTACAGTCCAACACGCCCACTGTGTTGAGGTAAAGAAGGGTTTGTGTAATGTTTAGCATATTACTACGTTCCGAATGCTTCTATTGCCCAACGCTGCATGCACCGCCTTCTTACTCCAAAAACTACAAAAGCTGTATTACGACTTCCTAGCTCCATTGAGGGAGTGAAAATTCCTGGACAAGCAGAAATATTTATACTTCATAAAACTATGCCCAGGAGATCCAAAACCATTAAATTACGATCCACGTCCACACCAGAAGCAAAGAGAGAGGCCTGGCCAACGGTGTTAAGAGAGTACAATCCCTATTAATAAAGAAAGAACCAAAATCAAGCAACTCATAATTTAGCAAAAAAATGTACGTCTAAATTTATGCAATCCCAAGTAGTTAGTTTGGGTTTTTGAAGTTTTGTAATTTAATAAAAAACTCCGTTATAGTAGATTTTAAGAATGCGGGTATAGAGGTAATCAGTGTTCACCCAAAGAAGCGTTCGGAACGTAGTAATACGCTAAATAGAATACAATCCCTTCTTTGCCTCAACACGGTCGGTGTGTTGGGCTGTAGAAGGATACGTAGCCCGTTTTTAGAATTTGCCTGCCCGAAAGCTTCTTTAGCATAACGCCATACAAGTGTTGACGTGAAGAAGGGTTTGTAAACACGCCCCTAGGTATTGTATTGTCTAATATCATGATGAAAATTAAAAAAAACCTAACTATTAATAGTTTAGAATAAAAATAATTTTATATTTCTAAAACAGGGTTTCTTTGCATAAATATTAATGATATTTAAAAGTTTTTTTTTTTTAATGGAAGAAGACATGTTTTGTATCGTATAGATATATATATCACTGGTCAACACTGTTTTTGTCACACGAACTTCGTAATGATTTTTGTAATGTTAGTGTACCCTCATTGGAAAATATATCATTATTTTGTTTCTATCACGTCCAGTTTTTTTGTGACAGCCACATATTCATTTCTGACCCAATATACGTTTATTTGTTTAAATAACTTCATTTAGGCGACTGTATAACTATTGTATTCAATTAACTTACGTTTCATTTAAGTTATTAACGTCGTAAATATGCCACGAAAGTGTTCTAACAACCCCGACAGTTTTTGTTATGTGTGTGGAGAATTAACTTTTGTATCTCAGCGTCGAAATTTCACAACATTGATTGAACAGTACTATTAAGACTATTTTGGATTTCCTGTGAGGCATCAAGATAAATTCTGGGTTCCACATAAATGTGTAATGTGTGTGAGACTCCTATTAGGTTGGGCTTAACAAGAACGTAGACATTTGCCATTTGCTATACCAATGATTTGGACGGAACCAAAGGATCATGCAAGTGATTGTTATTTTTGTTTAACTCGGACAAAAGGTATTACAACCAGGTCCAAACACACTATATACAATATCCAAACTTGTCTTCCAACTTTGGCTTACAGCCTTGGCCAACAGACCCATCCTACATAGCCGAAGAGAACTGCCTGTGCCAAAGCCTCGACTCGACCAGAAAGTCAGAATTCTAGACAGGAATTTGATCTAAGACAGAACGATAGGGTATCTCAAGTGACCCGTTATGAACCGTCAACTTCCAAAGAACCACACTTATTGACACAAAGTGATTTAAACGATTTAGTACGTGATTTGAATTAGTCTAAAAAAACAGGATGAGCTTCTGGGGTCTAGACTGAAAAACTGGAATTTACTTTCTCCTTTCTACTTATAATGTCATATAAAGCTTGGGGGTGTAATATGTCTTTAAAAATACATATGCTGGATTCTAATTTGGATTTCTTTCCGGCAAATTTGGGTGCTGTGAGTGACGAACAAGGTGAGAGGTTCCATCAGAACATTTCCTTAATGGAGAAGCGCTATCAAAGTAAATGGAGTCCAAGAATGTTAGCAGATTACTGTTGGAGACTTAAAAGGGACCTACCAAAAGCTAAATATTCACGAAAATCATAAGTATGTTGTTCATTAAGCAATAAAATTTCTCTATGTGTAGCTGATTTTTGTAATTTTTACGAAAATGGATGTTTTGATGTCATTCTTCACATCCTTCACAACCTGATGTGTCATTTATTTATTTTTGATATATTATTGTTTGGAGACCCTAATACATTCAAAATTTGATGTAAGTTTTCATGTGACAAAAAAAAGTTAAAAATTTGTTAACCAGTGTATTTTTTAAATAATTTCGTTGCAGGTTATGAAAAAAAAAGGTTTTAATCCTCTTCAGTACCAGCGCAGTTCACATACATCCCAGCCTTAAAGTAAGCCCGCGATAGTCCCTTTAGTTGCCAACTAATTTTTTGATTCGGAAAAAAATATCAGTATCTGACTTATGTAAAATAGTTCCGCCTAAAGGATACTTTGTTATTCGTTATAGCGGTGACAAATCATAAATCTATGGCTGTACGAAACTTGAACCCCTTTTTTTATTATAGCTTGGCCACAGACAATACAACCCAGGTTACCTTGGGTTAATTTAAGACAAATGTCTGTGAGCTCGGCGTATGGCTATACTCCGCCTGATGTAAAGCTAGACTGCGATCCATAAACGGAAACAACTGCTACGAGTACTACAGAGAAGTCTCTACAGGCAACAGTCGCCTCCGCTATGCCGACTTGAGGGACGAGTTTGCACTATCTAGATTGACAGTGCACACTTATCTCATTATACCTGGCTACTTTCAAACTGTGAAAAGTGTGCTTATAAAAGTTTTAAAATACAAAACATTTGGCCTTACTCAATAGATACAATAATGTTCTCACGCGCATGAATTTTGATTGAATGATTGTAAAAATGAATGAATGACATGCCGTGGCCGAGTTAACCATTTTGAGATAAAATGGCGAGTCGTTATTATACTTGTACAAAATGTATTCGTGACTGTCGTTAGATACCTGTGTACGTACATACATACATGTATGCGTACCAGCGTTGCCAGACGTTCCAATTTTTAAATCAAAATTAAATGTCCCGCTTCTCGGACTTGTGTGTGTATTGTGACGTCGGATGGGTATAAAGCTTACTGTAAACTGTGTAAAAAGAGTTACAATTTGTAACTCATTCTTCAGACTAGTATTTGAAACATCACATTCCCCATACATTTTGATATAACTATCGTTTACGATCTGTCAAATTTATACAAATTTGACAGATCGTAAACGATAGTTATATCAAAATGTTATAACGGTTTGTTACGCAAACCGAAGAATTCAGGAAACGGCCATAAGAAGACTCAACTACCCAACGATAGGCCAAATCTGATTTAAAATATCATATTTGCTATCTATTGTCACGTAAACGTAATTTAAAACTTAAATAAAAGATACATATTTAAACACTTCTTATTACATATACAGGCTGAATTTTTCAAGTGGGCTTTCATGGCCAAATCCTAAACTATAAGAGATATCGAAAAATGCTGAAAGGAGTCTCGATGCCGATTTTGATGAAAATTAAAACTGCATTATTAGATTTTTGATAAATCCATTTTCCCGGCCAGGAATCGAACCTGTTGATTTTGAAAAAAAATAAACACTCTGTATTATTGCACCATCCGATAGTGTTCCTGAAAAGGATCAGATTCTGGAAGTAATGATATACGGCAAACCAAAGAAAAGTGTTGATTTTTAACAAATTGTCTTTTATTTCCATGTATTACCGGTACATTGACAACATTTCTTATTTATGATGATTGAAAATCATTTTTCAAAAATTCACTCTGTATATGTTTTTACTATGTCCCGCTTACGAAGAAAGAATCTCGCTTTTTTTCACTCAAAAAGTTCCGAAATCTCGACTTGGCAAAAAAATATCTGGTAACGCTGATGCGTACCCATCGTATTCTAGCCTTCATATGAGCCAATTCCCATCAGCTTTCTTTTTGTAATTAAAAAAAAATACATATTTTCAACAAATATACAGCATTTATAACAAATGATCTTCACGAACATTATTGTATACCAAATTAGTAAGTAGGTCGTGTATTGACTGAAAACAAGGTTGTTATTTTGCAATAACACAAAATCTCAATGAGATTTTAAAAAATGTCGAATTATGTTTAAAAAAGGCGGGAAACATTGCAGTGAAAACATTACATGAAAAAATACAGTTCATTACATGAATTCAAAGCTCGCACTAATTGGACATAATATTACGATGGACGTCCGGCGTTATGTTACTCGTATATGCCTTGGAATAAATATTTTAAAGGCTAACATACACTTTATAATTACGTAAATTGAAAGCGTTTGTATTATCTACATTCGGAATAAATTTAGGGGACAAAGGGAAATAATTAAGTTAATTTAAATTTGAAGCTAATCTGGCAACATTTGTTGCACTTTCTCAGCCCGTGACCCGTTGGAAGTTTTAGTAAAAATTCCACTTCGCTTCCAAAATTTCACTCGACACTGTTTTGTATAATGAAAGAAACTTAACTGAATGCAAATATTTCCTTTGACAAAAGCACATTATTATGAGTCCATTAAAATACAAATTTTAGCGGGAACAATAAAATAAATAAGTTTTATGTCTATAAAAGGCTTTATTAAGTTCATAACAGCTAGTAATTCAAAAAAATGTTCGTAAGAACAAGATCGGGCGGCGCGCAGTTTTAGAATTCTAGTTCTTTTTACACTTTTTTTTACTTAATGTTTTTATTATTATTTATTTTATGTTTTCATTTTAAAAGTTTTGCTTTACCGATTTTATTTTGTTTTATTTCGTTCGATTAAACCTGTTTACGTTTAACATCCGTATAATATCGTTTCGTTTACAGAGTATGAGCGAACTTTGAAGTAAATAATAAAATGTAAAATTTGTAGTTAGATATGTACTGAAATTAAATGTTGAAGAGTAACTTACAAAAGAATTGTTTATCTATATAGATCATCTGAAGTTCTAAATAGAATAAATACTCTTAAATTGTTTCTAATTAAACTATTATCTATTTACGTGTTTATTGCCCTTTTCCCATTGCTATAAGTTTTCATTATTACTTTTAATGCTTAATAATAATAATAATTCTTTATTGCACAAATAAGTATTGTACAATGGCGAGCTTAATGCCATTAGGCATTTTCTCCCAGCAACCATTGGGAGATTAACATGATAAAGGTCGCTGGTATTCATTTTTTAATTCGCTTTTTATTAATTTTTATTTTAATTTAGTACTCGTATTTCAAAAAGTATTTTATTTGTTTGTTTTATTGTAGTTTATGCCGGTTTTTGTCAGACATTACTAAATAATTCGCAAGCAAGCTGTTAAAATGATAAAAATGTTTTTATTTTTGTTGTAATTTTTTTTGCTATCCGGGAAAAAACTCAGGTAATCACGAAAAAACTTACTTCTTTTTTCCATTGGCAGTTGGATATTAGATAATAACTAGTTTTTTGGGCGCGCTTCGCGGCGCTGAAAAAGTTTTTTTTCGGGTAGTTTTGAAAAAAAAAATTTTTTTGCAAAAACAAATTATGGATATCGAAATGAGAGGGCATTCCCTATGACCTTTGTTCCGGCACTTGTATCCTATCTCGTTCCGTTTCCGAGATATCGGCATCACTTCCGGTCCAGAGTCCATTTCCGGTCAAAGTCGAGGTTTTTCTGTGGTCGCATAGGCCTCCTCTATACAACCCAAAAAGAATGATGTCTCTAACCCCCCGGCAAGTGCTTCATAATATATGTCAGTGAGTCAGTCAGTGAGTGGTAATCGAGCTTTATATAATATGATGACTAGTTTTTTGGGCGCGCTTCGCGGCGCTGAAAAGGTTTTTTTTCGGGTAGTTTTGTAAAAAAAAATTTAAAAAAAAAAACAAATTATGGATTTCGATATTAGAGGGCATTCCCGACGACTTTTGTTCCGGCACTCGTGCCCTATCTCGTTCCGTTTCCGAGATATCGGCATCGCTTCCGGTCCAGAGTCCGCTTCCGGTCAAAGTCGAGGTTTTCCCGGGGTCATGGGACCGCCCCCTACACGCCCGAAAAAGAATCATCTCTCTAACCCCCCGGCAAGTGCTTCATAATATATGTCAGTGAGTCAGTCAGTGAGTGGTAATCGAGCTTTATATAATATGATAGTTTTTTGGGCGCGCTTCGCGGCGCTGAAAAAGTTTTTTTTCGGGTAGTTTTGAAAAAAATTTTTTTTTTGAAAAAACAAATTATGGATTTCTATATTAGAGGGCATTCCCTACGAGGTTTGTTCCGGCACTTTTGCCCCATCTCTTACCGTTTCCGAGATATCGGCATCACTTCCGGTCCAGAGTCAACTTCCGGTCAAAGTCGAGGTTTTCCTGGGGTCGCGGGACCGCCCTCTACACGCCCCAAAAAGAATCATCTCTCTAACCCCCCGGCAAGTGCTTCATAATATATGTCAGTGAGTGAGTCAGTCAGTGGTAATCGAGCTGTATATAATATGACTAGTTTTTTGGGCGCGCTTCGCGGCGCTGAAAAAGTTTTTTTTTCGGGTAGTTTTGAAAAAAAATTTTTTTGAAAAAACAAATTATGGATTTCGATATTAGAGGGCATTCCCTACGACTTTTGTTCCGGCACTTGTGCCCTATCTCGTTTCGTTTCCGAGATAACGACGTCACTTCCGGTCCAGAGTCCGCTTCCGGTCAAAGTCGAGGTTTTCCCGGGGTCGCGGGAACGCCCTCTACACGCCCCAAAAAGAATCACCCCTCTAACCCCCCGGCAAGTGCTTCATAATATATGTCAGTCAGTGAGTGAGTCAGTGGTAATCGAGCTGTATATAATATAACTAGTTTTTTGGGCGCGCTTCGCGGCGCTGAAAAAGTTATTTTTCGGGTAATTTGAAAAAAAATATGGATTTCGATGTTAGAGGGCATTCCCTACGACTTTTGTTCCGGCACATGTGCCCTATCTCGTTCCGTTTCCGAGATATCGGCATCGCTTCCGGTCCAAAGTCCACTTCCGGTCAAAGTCGAAGTTTTCCTGGGGTCGCGGGAACGCCCTCGACACGCCCCAAAAAGAATCATCTCTCTAACCCCCCGGCAAGTGCTTCATAATATATGTCAGTGAGTCAGTCAGTGAGTGGTAATCGAGCTTTATATAATATGATATAATACTCTATTTTATTTACACGATAATAACCTTAAATAAATCTTAATTAGTACTTCAATTTAACATTTGAATGTAATGCCAAAACAATTACATTACAAAAATAAATCATTTAATAAAATTTCACTTACCTATACATTTTAAATCTCAAAGTTTCATTATTATCACCAATTACACATCTCTTGTTATGCCATTCGACCGGTATTTTTAATCTCCGCTGCAAGATACCTATATGGAAGGTTGTTATCGTGTCTGTACTCATATGTTCATATAATATATTATAGGTATATATATGTATATCTGTTTCTACCATTTTGTATATTTATAAATTCAAAATATGTATAGTTTTCTCAAGTTTTACACGAACGCGATTTAACTGAATAAAAAAACATGAATGAAGTTTTCTCTACGCGACCACGATGGCTGCAAAGCTTTCTAAAAGTGGCCGTTGTCGGATCAAATTAGTAAATTTAAACGCGATAGTGTATGTATTCGCATTTATAAAGTTTTACAATTATCTATACTAATAATAATATTGTAAATGTAAAGTTTGTTTGTTTGTCTCCCACGTTCAAATTGGATGGCTCTAAACTGAACGGGGTTTGTAGCATTAAGGTAAATTATATAATAGAATGGATCATACGATATTTTTTTGCGCCTGTTTACAGTAAGATTTGAAATGATGAAGACGCAAGGCTTTCTCGAGACATCCACGTTAGCTTTTTCACAACTTCTTCATTTTGGTGCCCCATATTGTGGCTTAGTTATGTTTGTTAAATTAGTTACGACTATCTATTTTTTTTCTGAATTTATAATTCAGTTTTTTTTTGTATTATGAACACAGGCTATAATTAACGAGTTTCTTATGGCTGTCTTCTAGTCATATGCCTTTCCGAAGCCAAAAGTAGATTCTGACGATGAACAAGTGCATGCCAAGTCCATGCCTACGTTAATAAAGGATTTTCATTTCATTTCACGAGATTCCTCGATAGACGGTCTTAGTATTCCTTCCAATCGAACGGAGTCGTGTTATATGCAAAACACACAGTTACCATATTAAGCGATTGTCATTTTATAAAATGATTATTATACAAATCAATCACAAGTTTGTTGCAAAGTTTTGTGACTATATAAGGCACATAATAGGTTTGTTAATGGAAAGTTTTAACACGTAACTTTGCATAAGAGATTTACCAAGAATCTTAGTCCTAGATAGGGCTGCCATTAATCCGGGTTTCCCTGGATTTGTCCTAGTTTAATAGCCCGGGGACCGTCCGGGCGGAGTTTTATTTGTAGTTGGGGTTTTAGGCTGCTGACACATCTATAAAAATTAACTTTTATTTTACGAACCAAAACGTAGTTTAGTAAGAGCGGCAGTGGTCTAGCGGTAAGACGCGTGAACTCACAATCGATGAGGCCCGTGTTCGAACCTCGCTAATTCTGACCGGTACCAATGTAACTTTGTTATATGTACTTTGGTCGCTCAGTGCCTATAGGCACTATTAATGAGTGGTAGGCAAACTGATGATGTTATTAGTCCAGTCTGCCGTCCTGGGGTAGTAGCACCACTTTCGAATGTAACACCCGTGAAGCGACCTTGTTGCGTTTCGGGTATAGTTTGAAAGTAGCCAGGTATAACAAGAGGAGTGTGCACTGTCAATCTAGATGGTACAAGCTCGTCTCCTCAAGCCGGCACAGTGGAGGCGACTGCTGCCCGCACAGGTTTCACTGTAGCAGCAGTTGTTTCCATTCACGGACCGCACTCTAGCTTTACATCAGGCGGAGTATTGTCACATGCCGAGCTACAATAAAAAAAATGTAAGTCGGCATAAACATAAACTTATACTTGAAACTCAGGAAAAGAAAAGTTTGAGACGAACAGTAAAACTTTTAATAGCTTTATTTTTACAAAATAAAACGATATACATTTTGTTAAATATATCACTCATTTTTTTGTTTTATTACTTTATAATATAGGTACTTAGACAAGTTTTCAATAGTGTTGAAGCTCTTATAAAGGATTAGTGTCAATATCAACCTTAATACCTAGGTTTTAAGCGACCACGGCCTAGACTTTAATAGATAATATTCAATATTAATTTCTGAGCAAAATGTTGATGCTAAACACTCCAGGAAAGCATTGAATTGAAACATCAACAACAGCAACAATTGTCACGCCTTTTGAATTGAAATATTCCAAGAATTCGATGAAATAAAATTTAATACTGAAAATAAGGCTGTATGGGCTTTGAACCCTTTGCCTTCGCAGAATGGGAGAACAGAACAAAAAAATAATAATATCCATGTATTACAAGTAAGGGATATAGAGCTTTTGTGGGAAAACAAACGTAATATCTAATAATTTTTAACCGACTTCAAAAGGAGGAGCTTATTTATCTAGCCTATTAATATTAGCCTAAAAAATAGCTTAAAAAAGCTCACAGTAATAAACTATATGTGTACTAATCTGATAAATAAGTATACACAAAAACAGAAAATTACAAACATAAAAAAAATAATAAAGAAACCTATATGGACATTAAATAAAATAATAAAAAAATTATGTTAAAATCTATTGGTATATATCTCAATGTTAAAATCGCGTTTATTTTCGCGTTTACAATCGTGAAGCTACGCGCAGATCGCCACGAACTACGCGATGGCTGCAGAGCTTTCAAATTGTCGCGCATTGAAATCAACAAACGCGATAATACGATACCAATGTAACTACGAATATGTTACATGTACTTTGGTAACCTATGATACAAGCACTAGCTTAGACAATGCGAGAAGTAGCAAGGTATTGAGAGAGTATTCGTTACCTCAAGCCGGCATAGCGGAGGCGTCTGCTGTTTGTAGAAAATCTGCAGTAGTTCATGAACCACACTATAGCTTAACATCAGGCGGAGTGTTGTCATAATACGCCGAGTTACAATAAAAAATATGGGGATTATTTCTAAAGAAGGAAAGATATTTTTGTATATTAAAACCTAAAATGGAGATACTCACTCATTGTTGGCTAAACTTAAGATTTTATCTTTAACATAAATGGAATTGTCTGGCGCCTATTTTCGTTACTGTATTTTAATTATATTTGCTTATATTATATATATTTTTATTTGGTTAGGCTTAGCTAGACGTATTGGAACTGGTTTACCTATCTTTAACCAAATAGATACTACATCCGTAGGTATTTAATTTTTTAAAGTTACCTACTGCTTTCGGAATGTAGTTTTTACAATTCTAATAATATGTATGAAATTGACTGAGAAACGTTAATTTTCGACCATTAACGATCTTAACGACCTTGATGGATTTTGATGATATTGATATCTAGGTCGGTACGTTATTATTATTTTTTTAATTGAATATAATTATTAATTTTCACTAGTAAATATGTATTAAGTTCACTTATAAATTTTTTTTTAATAAAAACAGTCTAACCCGCCTTTCGTTACTCCTTAGTAATATTAAATAAGATTATGAAATTATTCGCAAAAAAAAGAAGTTTAATCTTTTACTAAGAAACTATAAATCACTAAGTTTTTTAGGTCAGCGTTTTTTTTTCTTAAAAGATCGGTGCCTCTACGAGATTTCGCGCCAAAATTGGAGATGTCTTGCCATTTTCGTGCGATATGTGATTTTGTATAAACCGTCCCACTTTCCTTTTTGGCAGTGTAAATAAAGTGCATCTTCGGTGCATTGCGTGATTAAACATATACTTATGAAGATTTTAATTAAATTAATAGGTACCTATAACTTTTGCAAACAGCTACGCAGTTTATTTATTACATGAGAACATGATAAGAATTGGAATTTTTAAAAATAAATCTATCTGAATTTTATTCATAAAGAATCTTAATTCTTATTTATAATAATACGTTTTCTTTTTATGTTATTCTTTTTTTCCTAGTGTTCGCCTCAAGATATAATACCTTTAGTTCTAAATTCTAGTCTAGGTATCTAGCATATTATATAGCTTTTGATTTCTATTATTCCTATAACTTATAAGGTTGTTTTAAAATTTTGTCATTTTAGATTCATAAAATTATTATTATATTATGCTTGCTTTTAAAATATATAACTGCTGATCGGTGGAAAGATCTTTACGCGGTGAATAAATAAAATACTTATTAAACGTTGTCGCGAACATTACAACATTTACGGCGTCACGGCGTAAAGTGTAATTTCTACACCAGCCAAAGCTTTTTTTTTATTGTAGCTCGGCACGTGCCAACACTCCGCCTGATAGATAGCTAGAGTGCGGTCTATGAATGGAAACAACTGCTATAAACCTGTGCGGGCAGCAGTCGCCTCCGCTATGCCGGCTTGAGGGTATGAGTAGAGCACACTCCTCTCCTCTCGTTTAGTGCTACGTATGAGTATACAATACAATGTCACGGCGCGCGCGGCGTAAAGTGAAATACCACCTCCTATAGTGGTTAATTTTCACTCTGGCAATATTATTTTGACCGTCGAGATAAAAAACATCAAATGAAGCGAGCCTATTAATGCAGAACTCCCACTTTACGCCGTGACAGCGTAAAAGTAAACTCATACTTGTTTCTGGATATTTCTTTTGAGATTTTTTTTGTGTGGGTGCTGCTGGTCAAGGCTGTTTCAGAGAAACTGAACTCGAGTAACTTTTGAGAGTATTGTTCAAGAACTTATTAACGTTATCATGTGAAATACCAATAGAAAAATAAACGTGTTTGCCAACGTAACCAATTAATGACAGATGATGACAGCTATGGGCTGTGGAGCTGTCAAAGTCAAAGCCGGGTCAATATATCAGTCGTTCATTTTAGTCGCTATCGTGGTAAAACTCATAAAATATTAATGTTTATTTGTATAAAAATGAGGTGACGTAACTAAGTAATTAAATATTCGTCTTTAACATTCCATTTTCACTTAGAAATTGCGTGCAATCATGGCCGGAGTGTCCGTAAAAGTTGGTTCAATATTGTCCTTTTGTATTGTGATTTATTCGATTTATTATCGGGATAGTTCTATTGGTGACCCTAGATTATCTGCTGTAAGGGATTACCTGTTAGATTTGGAGCGATATAACGTTGTTGGTACTGGAACGAGGCAGCCTAGAGTATCGTTAGGTTACGGCGCATGCCATGACCTATTTGTGAATGCAACTGCACTTTTGAAATATAAAGAATTAAAGGGCGAACCTAAGCATTTCAACGAAATAACAACGACTGAAGAGTTCTTGAAGAGTTTTGCTTATTATTTTAAACATGGAGCTGCAGCTGAGTAAGTATATTTTTACATTTTCATTAAATCAATTATTTACTACGTTTGTACGTTGGGTACTGATAATAACTATAGGTTTTATAGTGTCCAAGCCATGGAGATATGATGAAGTAGACAGAGTAATCTATGAGTACACAGTTGTGGATGATAGAACGTGCAGTTTATGGTGATGGTTATTACGCCAATTTTTCTGTCCTGGGATAGTACCACCACTTTCAAGTGTAACACCAGCGTTTCAGGATCAGTTTCAAAGTAACTAAGTATAATGAGAGGAGTGTGCACTGTCAATCTGGATGGTGCTCATTCTCTCCTTAAACCAGTATAGTGGATACGACTGCTGCTTGCGGATATTTTTCTGTGGTAGCAGTTGTTTTCATTCATTGACCTTAATATTAGGCGGAACGTTGGTCATATGCCAGGTCACAATAAAAAAAAAACATGTGGGCAAAGTTGGCATACTTATCAGTGCTTAAATAATTCCAGGAGATTCATATCCAACAGTAAACTCTATGACGAATTAGTAGAAAAAGCACTAAAGCTACCCTACACAAGATGGTCTATTGGAGGTAATGCACCATTAATGGCTAAAAGATTCTATTTAGAAGGTTGGAAGGTTTTACTTGCTGCTAAAATGAGTAAGAAACTTAAATCATACATTCCAAGAGATATTGAAATAGTTGGCGACAATGGGGTGGAGGAGGTCAAAGATGATGTCCACATGATCCTGGAGTACCGTGCAGATGAACATTGGGGACCTCATAAAGCTCCGAGAGCTAATAGATATATAATACACAATGATGAGAATAATCCATTAATTAGCTCTTTGGAAAAGTTTGGAGAACATTTGCCTGAGTTTAAACCACATTTACTTGTTATAAGTGGTTTGCAGATGATGGATAATTATCCATTTAAAAAGGGGAATATGAAAGGTGAGTTTTTTTATTGATTTTTTTATAAGTATTAAAAATATTGTTTGCAAGCCCTTTTCTAAAAAAAAATTTGTATACAGTAACACCCTGTTTTACGCGAATTTCAAATTTCGCGCTAAAATGGCTCTTTCAAAGATTTATTCAGGTCTGGCCATATTGCAGAGCATAGTGATGATGTCCGTGTGTTAACCGTGTGTCAATCTGTAAAAAGGTAAGGGCGTAAAACAGGTTATTACTGTACTTTCTTTGTTTTCGCAGCTGTCAGTTGTCTGTCTGCCACACCTACAATGAAAATACAAAAAGCACATGAAATATTATGTATATAAATATTAACTATCTATGTTGTTTATTAATTTCAATTAAATAATCTTTTCAGGTCTCCGCCAAGAGAGATTAGATTTGGTAAAGCAACAAATACTATCACAATCCCCAAACACATTAATACATTTTGAAATGGCGAGCTACGTTGAGCTTGAACTCCTATTACAGTTATCCAAAAAGATAATCCCTAATATTAATTCAATAGGAATGAACGAACAAGAATTATCTAATTTACATGATATTTTAGAGTTCGGAAAAGTCAGTTTTGTAGCTGATTCTAATCCGCGAGTAGCTACAGCACTAGATCAAATGAGAAGCATATTTAAACTAATCAGAGACAAAGGAGAGAAAAAATTGACTCGAATCCATGTGCACACTTTAGCGTACCAAGCTATATTGACTGTGAAGAAATCTCAATGGAAAAGAACACAAGCTGCCGCGGCAAAAGCAGCCTTGACTGCACATAGATATGTGTGCAACAACGACCAGATATATTTAGAAAAGTCTAAACTCATTTTAGATGATAGTTTTTCTACTACGACAGAAAATGGTAATTCTAGAATGTTCTTCAAGCCTGACGAACCTGTATCGTGTTGGGGCGAGGTTCTAGAAGATGAAGAAGTAGAGATATGCGTGGCGCCTGTACTTATATGCACAGAGGCACAATTGACAGCAGGTGCTGGAGATAACATCTCTGCAGCTGGTTTAGTTTTACAAGTCGAATCAAATAGAACTTAGAAGGAAAATACCCATTTTGGTGCCCACTTCATATCTTATTTTATTAAATAAATTTATACTTCAAATGTTACTTAATAATTCAAGTTAAAAAAAATTAGTGGTGACAGTGAATATGAGTTTATTTTCCTACAAAATGAGTTAAAATTAAATGACAAACTCAAGAAGATAATTGAGGGCCCATTTCTATTAGCATTGCAAATGTGTTTCTCCAGTCATTTATATTTTTGCATTTCTTATTTATTTAACATAAGTTCTTTTTTTAATATTTTCTAATTTTATTAAAGTGCCATTATGTGTTTCATGTTTAGGTAATTATTTATTTTTTTAATTTTTAAATATTATTTAAGTTGTTGACATTCCGATGAAAATTGATGAACAAAAATTATTCTCTTGATTTGTTTAATAAAGTTTAAACAAGATAAACAGTTTATTTTAATCACATAAGCTCATTAGTTAATACCAATATAAAAAACCTAATTTCAAAATATAGGTTAAAAACACATTATTATTTTATAGATTGATTTATATAATATTGTCTTATATGACTTAATGTCCTATTTTGAGAAAAAATAAATAGCATGTTAATAGTAAATATTTATATTTTACTTCTATCCCGAGTCTTCAACTGTTTCAGATTTCAGCAAAACTTTTTCATTCAGTTCGTTAATAGCCAATGATCTAAGTACCATACGTTTGGCAACAGCCGGTGTTGTTTCTGGCCTATTTGATATTTGAACTACATTATCTAGCCTCTTCATAGCTTCCCTAATTCTTTCTAATTCCTTTTTAATAAACGTGTCATCTTGTCCCATTGTCTTTACATAAATGTACTGCAGTGTATTATATGCAAAAGCAATAAATAGATCTAATTCAGCTCGTTCTGTATAAGAAGCTTTATCATAATTCATATACATTTGTTCACACATATCATAGATGTCTAGCATTTTCTTTAAATATTCATTATATTCTTCGCATATCTCCACGAATGACAAGTCCTTACTCAGCTCAGAGTACTTCATATCGATTGTTTCTAATTCCCTCCTTATACTCGCTGTACTGTCTGAATAATCTTGATCTTCACTCGACATTGTTTATCACTTTATATATTGCTCTAAATTGATCGGATACACCGAAAACTTTCTTTACTCTTCAAAATTATTAAAAATTCAAAAATAAATATTAACACGCTTCACGCTGTCACCATTGTTTTTTCCCCCCATTTTGAGAGAGCAAAGGGAACAAAGACACAACGTCTATTTACTTCTTTTACGTATACGTATTTTAGATACATTTTGTATTTTTTACATAGATATACGCTTTTCTTGGAGTGTATGATTCAAGCATTTTGTCCAGAATTATTGATATATACAAATTTTTACGACGTCATGCCACATAAAATTTACTGCTACTGCCTTATTGACATAGTTTTCATGTCACAAATTATTCACAATCGTAGCATATCATTATATAAATTATTACCAATTATTATATAATAAAAACGACTGTAAAACAGTTAACTATAAAAGTATAAAGCTTCCGCTCTACCATCCCGCGTGAATGGTCGTCAATAAATCTATAGATCCTATAGTTGTCATTTCATTAAAGACAAAGGAGTCGTTACCCATGCAGCCTAATCTTATTAATCTATTTATGACAGTCCTCGCATTTTCATTTCATTTATTTTTAGAAATTGGTAATATCTTTATAGCGGTGTGTCCGCGTGAAAACAAAAACCACTTTTTTATTTTGAACCATCTACCCCCAGCTTAGGCAGCAAATATTACATTAAAACTTCAGGGAAAAAATCTAGATTGTAGATGCTAAAGCCAGACAAATTTTAATAAATCGTTTATTATACATAAGAAATACATTTTAATTAATGAGAACTAGTAAATAATTGTGTATTGGGTTCAAGACTAATTGTAACATTGATTTGAGTCCTAAACTTAGTTAACTTATTCGTCAAGATACTCGAAAGGTTCAGGAGGTTCTGGTTCTTTTTCGTCTTCAGTTTTAGGGCCAAAGGCTGCAACAGGTTCCACAAGGGATTGCTCAGCATCGCCAGTATGATGTAGCATAACGATACCACCAATGGATATATCTTTTAATGGTGAAAAACCACTTCCTTCAACAATAGAAATATTCTTCAATTGTTGCCGCATAACTCTTGCTGGATTGTTTAAGATCTCAAATGTAGGCTCCGGCTCTTTCTTCTCTTTTGTCTCTTTTGATTCCTCCTCTTTTTCTTTTTCTTTCTCTTTCTCATCTTTCTTTGCATCCTTTGAAGTACCTTCCTTTTCAGATTTACCTTGGATTGTAATATTTAAAGCAGGAGATTTCGCCTTTTTATCATCCTCGTCCACATCCATCTTGGAAGTTGAGGAGGAGGTCAGACTGGAGCTATTTGAACTTTCGCCAGCATGTGCCCTCCTTCTCGCTCTAGCGTGTGCAATACTCAGTACGGCGGTGGTCACTCTTTCTCTTTCTTCACGTTTCTTTTCTTCCAACGGAGCAGGGTAAGCATATAGAGAAGGCTTTGAATTTGACTTTATATCCATTTGTGGCATCTTCAAATCAGAGTTTAGTGCAATCAGACAAGTGGGTGTAAAGGCCAATGACAAGCAATGAGCCAACGGGAACCAGTACCAGTACTGTGTAAATACGAGCATTCCCACCACAGCTAACATATTCATGTGACCAGTTCGGTTTTGCAAGGATACGGTTACATTCCTGCCACCGGCGTCGATTATACCTTGCGCCAATATGGCACCGAATTTAGCCATCACATCCTCATGCTTGTTCGAGATGACTTGAGAATACAACTGCCTGAAATATGCTACTTTCGGGCATAGAGTTTCAGTTTGTTGTATCAAGATCATAGCTGATGCGATGAGAGCTCCTTGACGGACAAAGTTGACAGGATCAAACTTAACCATCGGTTCCAATAGACCGATAGCTTCACGATTTCCTGTGCCAGCGCAGGCAATACCCAGAGCCATTGCAGCCCCGTATCGTACATGGGGATTGTAAGATTCGGCAAGAAGTGATACAACAGAGGGACATTGCTCAGGTGTTCTAAACAGAAGGAAACCAAGAGCTGTGACAGCTGCACGTCGGACATCGTCATTAACATCAGACACCGCCACATGCAACAGCGTACGGATGGAGTCATTATTTCCAGTGCCACAATAAGAAGTTGCAATAGTGTAGCATCCAGCTCTACGGAGCAAGGGATCTTTATCTCTGAGGAGCTGTTGTACAAGAGCATCGGCTTCCTCTAACCTTCCATACATGGTGAAAGCGATACCGATAGCTAAACCTCTTAAAATTTTCTCGTGCTGTGTTTCTTGCGCATAAGCAACCATATCCTCAATTGCTGCGGCATGTCTAGATCCAAGCATTACCATACCCATCGCAATACCAGCTGCCTCACCAGTTACAGCATCATCTTGGTACAGATTGAATTTAAGCTGTTCATACACATCCTGACGATGAGATCCCATCGCAGCCAATCCCAGACCCAAGCAGCCTCCATGGCGCACCATTTCATTCTGAGCGTCTTTTAATTGAGTTAAAAGATAGTCAATGATGTTGGCTCCATGGTTGGCATGAATCAAGCCGAGTGCGTAGAGACCACCTCCTTCAGAGTAGCCTGATGATGGTCCAGCTTCTTTCGGCAAATAAGACTGCATAAGTGCCAGAGATTCATTCTCATGTCCTCTATGGATGACACCCAGAGAAGCAGTAACAGTTAGTTTAGCCCAGTTAGTGGCTCTAGCCAGCCATTCAAGATTATCTCTTAAAAATTGATCACTAGTTGTTCCTGCATGCATAAAAGCATTGGCAATGACCGTGGCAGTATGACATATGGATACTCTGATAGCGTCCTTTGTGTTCTTGAGAATCAGCATATCTGCATGGTTTGATCTTATTAGGAATTGTAACTGAAGACCAATAGACACATCACCACCTAAAATCGATATGAGTTTCTCTACTCTGTTCTGATGTTCCTTTTCTTCGTCATTAAGACTCTCTATATCTCTTTCCGATTTCTTTGTCTCTTCTGGTGGTGTGTCTACTTCCATGGTTTCTGGGAAAGGTCCTCCTTGCGGCTTGGGTTCTCCTCCGAGGGCACTGGGAATCGGAGCAGTACTTCTCAAGGCTTGTAAGATGCGCCCTAAGAACTGTTGAGTAGCAGAGTCATATAAATCAAAGGCTATTTGATAGGCCATTAAAACCGATTCTTGTGGACCATGTGTTAGTTTATCTAGGATCTCTGCTACAGATAATGGATCTTCAAGGAAGATGAGACATTGACACATGTTGACATAGTCGGGGATGTTGAGGCCTCTGTACAGACCAACAAGGGACCTGAGTACTGTACTACGGAACCCTCTGTTCTGGAGGAGACTCATGGCTACTGTGAAAGCATACTGCAACATACCTATAAACAAATAATCATTTATTACTTAAAAATGATCATGATTGATTAATACACAATTAATTATTGATTATTAGCAAACAAAGGATATAAAACTCAATTACCTGATATATCATCAGACTTCATGATAGATGCTTCAAAAATGTCCATGCGACGTGTCTCCAGCGCTAAACCCAAGGCTTGACGATACTGACCATCATCTAAACACCTCTGGAACATACGGTTCACTATCGCTTCTAATCTCGCGTCGATTGGATCAGCGTCATTGTTAATAAAGAGAGCTTTTCTCTTGACAGTGTAAAAATCTATCGCCTTCGCAATAGTCGTGTCGACATACTCATTTTTGGAGTTTACGTCAAAGAGGTCACCAGCCCCTAATGCGTACGTAAGGGAATCTTCAAATGCACCCAAATGATAATAAACCTTACTTGCAACGAGTGCAGCAAGCTCATGTTGAGAGAATACTTTGTCTTCGTGTAGAATTTCAATTTTCTCAATTGATTCGGAAATCTCTGGCCAAAATTCGTCGACAATGGTGTCCAACCTCTTCAAAGCGAACTCCTTCACTTCAGGCATCGGCTCATCGAGCAGGGAAATAATCCCCGCGGCTGAAGTTATGTTCATTTTAAAATGTTTTCACTAACTTATTGTTGCGTTATTTATTTATTTTCTTCAAATTATTCAGATCGATGCACAAAATGCTGAACGTACGATGAATTGACAAATTATTTTACCATAAACAAAAGTCAAAAATCCGCAATTTTTCAGTGTTGTTCACAATTCAGTACGATTAATTTATTGTATCTAGAAAAATACGATGTTTAATAATAGAATTGCAGATATATTTGTGGTCAAAGTACACACTTGCATTTTTTATTTTAGTAATTGTTTTTAAATTATTGAAAATTGGTCTACCAACTGCAGACACGTTCAAAAACTATACTAAACATTTAAATATTAATTTTCTAACATATTGACAATATAATTATATAAATTTGTTGCACTAAATTCAGGTTAAATAAATATTACTTTTTAATACAAATACATATTATTATTAACTGTAAGATTCAAAGGTATAATGAATTTTACACGTACTGCAATGACAGTTACGAATGAGTTGTCAATCGCTTGTCAAAGTTGTCAATTTACGTTGCACGTAGTGGTTAAAGCTGCTGATTTTTAATTATTTAAAACTGTTTTTTGTTAATTAGAGCAATATGTTAGATTTATTCAGTATCTTTAGTAAAGGAGGGATCGTTCTGTGGTGTTTTCAAAGTACTGGTGATATTTTCTCGCCATCAGTTAATGCTTTAATAAAGAGCGTGATATTGCAGGTATTTTGCAACTATTTTTCAACAAAATTACCTTTGTACAACGCCTTAATTTGATTATAATTTAGTTTCTTCGTTCCCTTACATTAGTAAGCTGTTTAAACCATTTATCCTGAACTATAATAATGGTATTCAAGGACACTTTTGTATTAATATTTACGAGTTGGTTATTCAAAGTACAAAAGTTTATAACTTATTTGTTGTATCGATCTGTATTAGATCGTCTAGACTCGAACTATATGTTTATATTTTTAAATAAAAAACCAAATTGTTTAACAAATAAATATGTTACCATATGGCTGCTACTTGTAATATAAGTTTCACAATTACAATGAACTTCTGTGACGTTGTAGAAGACGTCCGATTTGATTTGATGATTGAATGATTTAGAGATCAGAAGGGAAGGGGGTGCTGATGTCCCCCCTTACAAGAGTATCTTTCTATCTATGATTTTTTAACTGTTATTGAAAATTGAATTCAGCATTTAAGTTTTCACCATTAACTGTAAAAAACCTAGTAATATATGACATCAACCCAGCACTTCTAAGGGCTTCCAATGGAAAGATACACAGGAATTACGACATGGTCACTTGACGTGGCAATGGCGGAAGACACGGGTTCGATTCCCACTTCAGTGTGCTGTTAAACGTATTCCTTAGTTTGTTGTTGTTATTGATTATTTACATTATTTATATACATAAGTGTATGGATTGTTTAACTTTTAATTCTGATGTGCCAAAATGTATCAGGTCCTTGTAAAGGCAGATATTGTGATGTCCGGGTGTGTTAGGGCTGTACCAGATACTACACTATATTTATCCTCATCGCCACTATTATGTTTGAAGCTATTTTATAATGAAAACACTTAAATAATACAATACCGTTATTGCCACGGCGAATGTTCAGCAGAAATCCACAATCTAATCCCTCCTACCCCATATCGCTCGAGGTTGTCGCGTGCTGGTGATCAAATGCATCGCCTCACCGTCGAAACAATCCCCTCACGGACAAAAAAGTTCGGGCAATCCTTCTTTTGTCATTCCATTAAATTGAGGAATGACCTTCCGTCACGTCTTTCCACCTTCCTATAAAATGGGATCCTTCAAGCGCAGTGTGAAGGCATAGTGGACGCGACTGCTGTCTGCAGATCCCCTGCTCTGACAGCAATCGCCTCCGTTCATGGATCGCACTCTGGCTTAACATCAGGCGGAGTACGGTCATATGACGTGCTAAAATTAAAAAAAATGTTTTCCAGATCACAACTAACAAAATTACTATTTTCAGGAGCGTTCAGGCAACAATACATATCACGATAAATCTTTAACCCTCCAATACAAACTTGACAATGAGTTTGATTTGGTATTTGTTGTCGCCTATCAAAAAATACTTCAACTATCATATGTAGATAAATTCCTTAATGATGTTCATTTGGAGTTTAGAGATAAATACAAGAATGAACTGCAAGAAGGGCCGTATAATGTGGATTATCAATTTAAAAGTGATTTTGAAAAGATTTTGAGACAATGCGAGAGTTGGGGTGAGTTTGATTTGGGATTTTAAAGCTTAAAGGCAGATGGAAATGACATGAGGAGGAGTGTAAGTTATGTTTTGAATCAAATCTGGGACGTGTATATAACACAGAGGCTGTTAGTTATCAGGTGTTGCTACTAGTAAATTTAAAACTGCATTCACTTAATATATACAGGGTAATTTTTTTTAACTGGGACTGTATGGGGAAATCCTCAACCACAGGAGATACGGGGAAACTGTCTTAGGAACCATTTGATCTTTTTTTATGAAAATGAATTTGGCATAGTAATTTTTCTGATCAAGCTTGAGTTGTCCATAAAAATGAGTCATTTTGGTGAATTTTTTTTTTGATGCGGTTCGACTCAGTTTCATGTACAGATCATTTCATTGTATCGGAAGAAAAAAATCGGAGCAGCAGAAGTTAGTCAAATTTAATAAAATGGTTTGTCATACAACAGGCCAATGCATGGTACCTACTGAACCATAGTTGACATTTACACATTTAAAAAGTGTTCCATAATAAAAAATTACCCTGTATAGGGTGGAAATTGCAAGTAAGAACTGCATTCATATGTTTTTATCTCCAATAGCCTTTATTGAGTATCCAAAATAATTGTTTCAGCAAAAAGTCAAGCAAAACTTCCAAAACAAATGAGAACCTTCGAGGATTCTCAGAAGTCCAAGAAGACTGTCGCTTCCATGATTGAAAGGAAGGGTGATGATAAAGTTAAGAAAAGTGGTAAGTATGAGTTTTTGTAAAACTTGCTGTGGTACATTTTTAAAATTATATTTAACATGACATCTAAGTCTAAACATCTATTAAATAAGCCAGGAGCAGATTATTAGTAGCAAAGTTTTTTTTTAACTTCTCTTTGCAACACTATCGGTCACAGTAAAGACATTCAGCGTTGGTTGGTGTGTGGTACATGTCTAGTGACATGTCCTTCTCAATATCAGCGGAGGAGCTCCTTGACATTCTTCAGTTTCGGGCTATGCAAGGTCTCTTGACACCTTCCTTTGCACTGTTAATCTGGTGCACATTCATGTCTTTAAGCTGGCATAGCAACGGTGATTGCTGCCGGCAGACTTCTGCGAGGCTAGCCAATTGTCTACACTCCACACTCCACTCCAATTGTACACTTATCATCCAGTGGAATTTAGCCACAATCCAGGCTCCTTTCGTTATGCCTGGCTACTAACCTTATCTCAATACAGCTGTGTCACTTTACAAAAAGCGGTGGTGGCTGCAGACTTATAAAAATTTTAAGTTTAGTCAAGTCTTAGTGTTTTTTTTCCAGTGAAAATAGTTGAGAGCAAAAATCTGACGAATGGAAAAGTTGAAGAAGATAGTCCAGAACCTGAAGAGGATATTATCGCTGCTAATAGAGCTAAACTCGCATCTAAGAAGATCAAGGATGTAAAGTGAGATAAACAAATGTTTTTGCTGCATTATTGTTGGTCACCACCTCTGCTAATTCATATTAGATGATTTTATTTTGTGTTAATAATTATTGTTTTAATTACAGAAAGTCTCCAAAAAGTCCTAAGAGTCCGAAAGTGGATCGTGTTAAGAAGCCTCGTGTTTGGGATCTGGGTGGTAACTCACGCGATTTGCCTTCACTTGATTTCTCTACAGACAAGCCTGAAGATGCTAGACAGGAATTTGTACCTGACACTGAGGTATGTACATCTATGGCAGGGTTCAACAAGTCATTTTGATAACTGGAATACAAAGAAGAAAAAAGTATATGTGGTTTTTAGGAATCCAGGGTAAACATTTTTTGTGATCTAGGACCTTTTCTTCCCTTTATAAAAGTAAAATTAAGTGCTTTTCACTTTTGATAATTTTTAGTAGAGTCCAGAGAAAAAAATGGACAATGGCCCATTTTTGGGCCCACTTGTATCTATATTGTTTGTTAACAAAACAATGTTCGAAAAATAATATCTTTTTTTTTCATTAATTTATTTCAATTATATCAACATATTGTTTACCAATCAATAGACATTGTTTAATTACATAAAAACAAATATCATCAATTGCATATTGCATTATGAAAAGTCTAATTGCTCAATAAGCCATGTAAAAAAAGATTTAGTTCTCTACAAGATGACCTAAAATTCATAGACAAACTCAGGAAAAAAATTATGGGTCCGTTTCTTTTATTTAAATCATATTTTCAGTTAATTGGTCAAATGCAAGGTAAAATCCGTGACCTTGAAGTGGAGTCATCAGAAGAGAGTGACATTGAAGAAGTGTATGAAGAAGAAGAGACATATGAAGAAGTTAAAACTAGTGCACCAAAGAAAAGTGGTGGCATGTTTAGTATATTGAAAGGTAAATAATAGTAGATGTACATGTCTTCCACGCGATCTTCTGCCAATAACTTTCCCTGTAATTTTAATAATTAAATAAATATTTTTAGGAATCAGAAGCGATTTGTAGTTTTTAAAATAATTAACAACCAATTAGGTTAGATTCACATTTAATTTTAGTAATAGACAACCAAGAATTCAAATGAACAAGAATGTACATGTACAAAATAAACGATATCATCACGCTACGACGTTGCCACGACGCAAAAGGGGGGAGCATTGGCAATGCGCCCTCTTATATAGCGTTTCTATGTTGCCATCTTTTTCTTTCACCAATTAGGCAGTGGCTTCTAAAAATATTGTTATTACGTTAGGTTACACTGTTGGCTTATTAAATAAATAAAGATGTTTAACGTTTGTAAAACGTATAGGTCGCGTTAAATTTTATGGCGTTTCAGTTTACAATAATGAAATAAGGAGTTAATTTTAAATATGAATAGAACATATTAAATAGCTTGTGCCCTTTCCTCTCATGTTCATTGTGCCCCGTCGATACCCCAATTTGTGTACTGCGCAGTAACTTGTGCCTAACTTCGGAGCCGCTATAAACTTTGGTTCGCACTGTACGGCGCTACTTATACGTTACACTATGTTTTTACAGGTTTGGTGGGCTCAAAGGCATTATCTGAGGAGACAATGCGTCCAGTTCTGGATAAGTTACGGGATCATCTCATTGCTAAAAATGTTGCAGCAGATATTGCAAATAAACTATGTAATTCTGTTGCTACCAAACTTGATGGAAAGGTGAGGTGAACATGTGTTAAAATAAATGGTTTTTTAAATTTATAATATCTGATTTATCGTCAATATGTAGTGGTGCAGTGTGCTAATTCGTTATGCTAAACTCCTAGGTTTGATTCTCAGTCAAAACAAATTTATTCTAAATATAAAGGAGATCGTTGTTTGTGGGTCTATAACGTCTATTGATTATATTACGCCTAAAAAATAATAACCAATTTATTATAGTTATATATATAATTTAAAAAAAAAAAACAATATTTAAAAAAAAAAAATTATTAAAAATTTAACTGAAATTATGAATTTGTTCATTGAATTAGTTTAAGTTATTATTCATATATTTCTCATTATTCCAGTTAGACATGATAAAACTAATATTACCACTATAATGTAGATATTATGATAAATAAATGACATACATATTTAACAAAGAAAATTGTCCCAATTATTTTTTGAAGTAAAGGCATTATATTTTTCAGGTACTAGGTACATTTGACAGTTTGGCTAAAATTATTAAGACATCATTGACAGAGTCTTTGATTCAAATCCTGTCACCTAAACGTCGTATCGATGTACTACGTGATTGCATGCAAGCCAAGCAAGAGGGACGTCCCTATGTCATGGCTTTTTGTGGGGTAAGCTGTTTTCCTTTTGTTTGAGTGGCCGTGGTCTAGGAGTAAGACGCGTGAACTTATAATCGATGAGGCCTGTGTTCGAACCTCGCTATTTCTGACCGGTACCGATGTAACTTTGTTATATGTACTTTGGTCGCTCAGTGCCTATAGGCACTATTAAAGACTGGTAGGTAGACTGATGATGGTCATCAGCCCAGTCTGCCATCCTGGGGTAGTGCCACCACTTTCGAATGTAACACCCGTGACATGACCCTGTCGCGTTTCAGGAATAGTTTGAAAGTAGCCAGGTATAACAAGAGGAGTGTGCACTGTCAATCTAGATGTACATGCTCGTCTCCTCAAGCCGGCATAGTGGAGGCGACTGCTGTCCGCACACGTTTCTCTGTAGTAGCAGTTGTTTCCATTCATTGACCCCGTTCTAGCTTTGTGTTGTCACATTCCGAACTACAATTTAACAAAAATGAAATTAACCCAGTCTGCCGTCCTGGGACAGCATTCGTCTTCTCAAGTCGGCATAGTGGAGGCGACCACTGCTTTTAGATTTTTTTTTTAATTATAATTTTTCAAGTTATAATGCTTTTGGTATATTAATCTATTTGTCATAAGCACTAATTCTTGCTTTGAACTTTAATATTTTAAGTGATATTTTTGAATAAATTAATTTTCTCTCACGTATCTCATTATCCTGTCCTTCTATTCTTCATTCCGTTGCAAAGTTCATAAATATTAAATTAAAATTTTTCACCTCATTCTATTTTCTATGAAAATTTCAATAAATCTTTTTTATTTTTGTTCTAACAAACGTGATGCTGGCAAAATGCTTATGGACGAATGCAATAATGGAATGAGCTGATTGCAAAATGAAATTAAATGAATAATAATTTTTTTCAGGTAAACGGTGTCGGAAAATCTACAAATTTAGCGAAAATTTGTTTTTGGTTGATTGAGAACGATATGTCTGTGTTGATAGCCGCGTGTGATACGTTCAGGGCCGGTGCCGTTGAACAATTGAGGACTCATACCAGACATTTGAACGCATTACACCCTGAGGAGAAGCACAAGGGACGGAAAATGGTGCAATTATATGAGAAAGGATATGGTAAGAAAAGTTTGTCTTGTCGCGTTTCGGGAGCAGTTTGAAAGTAGCTAGGTATAAAGAGAGGAGTGTGCACTGTCAATCTAGACTCTGAGGAGACACCTGGCATAGCGGAGACGACTGCTGCCTGTAGAGATTTCTCTGTAGTAGCAGTTGTATGTATTGTATATAACAGTGCACACTCCTCTTGTCCTGAAGTGATGCCGAAACGCGATAAGGTCGCATCACAGGAATTCCACTTGAAAGTGGTGGTACTACTGGCAGACTGTGGTAGTACCACTGTCAATCTGCCTGCCACTCCTACATTGGAACTCCTACATTGGTGTTAATGTTTATTTATTTGTATTAAGGTAAGGATGCAGCCGGTATAGCAATGGAGGCAATCAAGTACGGACATGATAATCGCATTGATGTTGTCCTTATTGACACTGCTGGAAGGATGCAGGACAACGAGCCGCTTATGAGGGCACTCGCTAAACTTATTAAGGTATTTTTAATTTTTTTTTATTGTAGCTCCGCCTGATATTAAGATAGAGTGCGGTGTGAAGAACTGCTACTATTGAGAAATCTTTACAGGCAGCAGTCGCCTCCGCTGTGCTGGCCTGAGGAGACGATGCACCATCTAGATTGACAGTGCACACTCCTCTCGCTATATCTGGCTACTTTCAAATTGCTCCCGGGTGTTACATTCGAAAGTAGTGGTACTATCCCAGGACGACAGACTGGACAAATAACAATCATCAGTCTGCCTACCACTCTTTAATAGTGCCTACAGGCGCTGAGCGACCAAAGTACATATAACAATGTTACATTGGTAATTTGGTACCGTTCAGAATTAGCGAGGTTTGAATACGGGTCTGATCGATCGTGAGATCCGACCTTTACCACTTGACCACGGCTGCTCCAGGTGTTGTTAATTAAATTAAAACTTAGAAAGAAAAACTAAGAATGGAGAATATCCATTCGCCTAAGAAAAAATTGGCCCACAATTTTTTTCCCTCACTTTCTGTTAATTTTGTAAAAAAATAAATCTACTCCCTTATTAACAATCAGTTTTAACTTTTTCACCCGAGTAATTGACTTATTAGATGTTTTCTGATGTAATATTTGAGGTTATTATTATTTTAAATATTTTAATAATTAAAGATATCTATTTTTTATGTGATAAAACATTGTCTATTGATTGGTAAATGATGTGTTGATATAATTAAAGTTAATTAATGAGAAAATAAGATATTATTTTAGAATATTGTTTTGTTACCAAACTATTAGGTCTCAAGTGGGTCCAAAAATAAGCATTCTCTTTTATATAATTTCTTCTTTTCTAGGTGAATGAACCAGATATGGTGTTGTTCGTGGGAGAGGCTTTGGTTGGCAACGAGGCGGTTGATCAACTGGTTAAATTCAACCAAGCGTTAGCTGATTACAGTTCATCCAACAACCCGCACACTATAGACGGTATTGTGTTAACTAAATTCGATACGATAGATGACAAAGTCGGTGCAGCTATTTCTATGACATATATAACCGGACAGCCAATTGTGTTTGTGGGAACTGGACAGACTTATACTGATTTGAAAGCTTTGAACGCTAACGCTGTCGTACATGCTTTGATGAAGTAGGAACTGAGGGCCAACTATGAGTTTACATTTACGTTGTCACGGCGTTAAGTGAGTCTCCACCAATCAAAAATATTATTTTTGGCTAGATAAGAAAAATCAAATGCAGCGATCTTATTGGTGGAGAGATTCACTTTGCGCCGTCACAGCGTAGACGTGGTGGTTTGTATGTAATATTTCTTTGGGGGCATATTAAAATAATATTCTTTACTTTAATTTAAATAAAATGATTTTTAAAATCTATTAGTGTAATAAATACATCACACTCTCTACATTAAAACTGTTCAAGTGAAAAAAGCACCGTTTTTGTTAACATCAAGGAAAACTGTTTTTTTACATAAAGCCTTTGGAAGGCATGTAGAAAAATTTCCAAGACATCCAATGGTCTATGTTGCAAAAAGTCATCCAGATTTGCGAGGCCTTGCGAGGAATTCCTCGACTGAAAACGGCATCACCGCATTACCCGCCAATCGAATTAGTTTTATTTACTTTTACTAAACATTTGCGAGGTCCCCTCAGGCGCAAAGCGTCGTGACCGCCGACTTCGCTAAGGCCTAGCCACCGCTGATGAATTAGCGACATGCGGCTCTCAAGACCCCCTCTTGTTTGCTGTCGCCAGTAGACTCTTCTAGAGCCCGCTAGAGATCTCTCCCTTGAATTTCACTAGTTGGCTGACATAGATTCTCTCACTCTGTACTGGTCGCTAGATACTTCTTGGTTTTTACACCAGTTTACCACGATTCGAGATTCGTCATCCCCTTATTAATTTTTGTTGAGTTTAATTACCTTAGGACCTTTTAATTCTGTCCGCCATTGGATCTGATCATGGTATAAGTATTCGAATTGCCATCAGGGTGTCGATTACCGTGTGAACAGGAAACGAAAGATAACGCCCACCATGGCTCGTCCAATTACATTACAAGCTTCAACCATGACTCACAGTGACTTCGGTTCGTAATCGGCACTCTGGCGAGTCGAAGCCACATGTCACGTCAATAAAAAAAGGAGAATGCCCATTCTTGGGCCCACTTGATACCTAATAGTTTGGTAACAAAACAATATTCTAAAATAATATCTTACTTTTTTATTAATTCATTTAAATTATATCAACACATAATTTACCAATCAATGTACAATGTTTAATTACATAAAAAACAGATATCATCAATTATTAAAGCAAATAATAATAATATTAATCGCAAATATTGCATCAGAGAACACCTAATTACTCAATAACTCGGGTGAAAAATTTATACTGATTGGTAATAAGGAAGTAGATTTATTTTTTTACAAAATAAACTAAAAATCATCGGCAAACTCGAGAAAAAAAATTGTGGGCCCATTTTTCTTAGGCGAGTGGGCATTCTCCTTTGAAGGTCAAAGATTTTCAGGTGAAACTGTTTTGATCTAGTAATGCGATATAATAAAACAGTATATCAGTTTGTTTTTTAATTATATATATTTTTATTATATTAATAAATAATTGTTCAGGGTATTTTTTATTTTTTAACTTATTCAAGTTGCTTATTCATTTGTTAATTGTTTTTTGTTTAGTCTATCTGGAATTTGTGGCACATTTTATTTCAAAATCTAATATTATTTAGTACAAACAATTCATTCCTTATAATAAAATATATGTAAGAATAATATGTATTTAATATTGAAAATAAATAAATAAATCCATTGCAATGTGTTTTTTTTTATTCAAAATTCTAAAATGACTTCTCTTCTCTACCGTATCGTATCTCTTGTGAAGGTCAAACTCTTTGCAGGATTAACAAAAATATAGTGTATAGTGCCGGATTAAGCTAGCGCGGGGCCTGTAGCAAATTCTGTCAAGGGGCCCTTGGTTTGCTTTAGGTTCTCGAGTTTAGGGTATTAAATAAGTGGAAGTGAAGCATAGCCTAAGGCGCTTAGCGTTTAAGGCATGCAAGATATTTTACGCTCCTATCTAAATTAATATTTTTATATTACGGTCAGACAGGCGTTGGAGCGCGGGGCCCGTAGCATTTGCTACGTGGCTAATCCGGCACTGTGTATACCACAGGCCAATAGTTACTAATTACGTTGTAAATTAGCAAATAAATACGAAGAAATTGTACTTTAACCTAATTTAACGGTCAATAACATTTTGAGACACGATTTTTTAATTAACATTACTATTTTATTCATTACTCATCGTTTTACATTAAAAATAGTTATTAGGATTGGCGTCCACTAGGCTCGACGAATCGCTTGTAATAGTGCCGGATTTCAGCATAGACAACATAGGCAGTTGCCTATGGGCCTCCACCACAAAAAAACATTAAATTAAATTAAATGGATAAAGGCTCAGTAGAAACAAAAAAAAACTGAGTTTTGTTTTAAATTTTGTGTTAACCAACTTATTTAGTTGCTCTCTTCTTTACCTCGGCCTTAATAGAAACTTTCAACAGTTAACCACAAACGATTTGAGGGCCTCCACAACATGCCTTGCCTATGGGCCGCCGAAGTCTAAATCCGACGTTGGCTTTGATTGTCATCTATTTGCGGCGTGCATTGATTCGTGTCTAGTGGACGCCAGCCTTAGATTAACAATTTATTTTGCGCTTCTTTTCCTGTGTTTGAAGTTAGCAATAGCAATGGACCTCCTCTCATTTGTGATTTGGTCGTGTAATTGAGTGGGTGTGATATCTGTCCACGTTTTTGTATAATACCTCCGTACTCAATATAAATAAATAAAATGTCGAGATCATCTTCTATATACATATTATCCATCTATAATTTGGTAAGTTTAATTTGTGTGCATATACAGGTGAATTTTTCAAGTGGGCTTTCATGGCCAAATCCTAAACTATAAGAGATATCGAAAAATGCTGAAAGGAGTCTCGATGCCGATTTTGATGAAAACTAAAACTGCATTATTAGATTTTTGATAAATCCATTTTCCCGGCCAGGAATCGAACCTGATGATTTTGAAAAAAAATAAACACTGTATTATTGCACCATCCGATAGTGTTCCTGATAAGGATCAAATTCTGGGAAGTAATGATATACGCCAAACCAAAGAAAAGTGTTGATTTTTAACAAATTATCTCTTATTTCCATGTATTTATACATTACTGGTACATTGACAACATTTATTATTAACCGACTTCAAAAGGAGGAGGTTATCTATTCGTCGTGTATTTTTTTTTTTTTTGTGGCGATGTTCCCTCATATCTCCGCCGTTTGTGGACCGATTTTGATGATTCTTTTTTTGTTGGATAGAGTATATGTCCGCATTGGTCCCGTTTCAATTTGAAGAAAATATTCCGTCTCTAAGGGTGGAAAATTAGGGGATGTTGCGCTGTTTGTGAACCGATTTCGATGATTTTTCTTTTGTTGGATAAAGTATGTCTCGTGATTGGTCAATTTTAAATTTGAAGAAAATATTCCATCTCTAAGGGTGGAAAATTAGGGGATGTTTTGCCGTGTGTGAACCTATTTCGATGATTTTTCTTTTGTTGGATAAAGTACGTCTCGGGATTGGTCCCATTTAAGGAATAAAATATTCCACCTTTAAGGGTGGAAAATTAGGGGATGTTTCGCCGTGTGTGAACCTATTTCGATGATTTTTCTTTTGTTGGATAAAGTACGTCTCGGGATTGGTCCCATTTAAGGAATACAATATTCCATCTCTAAGGGTGGAAAATTAGGGGATGTTTCGATTGATTTTAATGATTCATTTTTTATCGGGTAGGACTTGAGAGTGTCTGTATATAAGCCCACTACTCATCACATTTTATTTGAACAGCGCGTTTAGAATGTTATCCATACAATCAATCAACAGTTACAACTAAAAATTACAAAATAAAAACATTTCTGAAAAAAATTGAACCGACCTCTAAATAAAACACAAGGCACTAAAATGTAAAAAAATAATTTTAATTGAGAGTACATACACACAATTTAATAACCATAAACATGAATAGATGCCTATTATTATTTACACATTAATTATCTGCATTTTATCTAGCATATTCTGAAGTCGGTGCAAGCATTTGAAACATGTTTTATGATTGGTAATGTACCTAGAATCAAGCAATGCGGAGTTTCATATTTGGTTGGCACCGACTTCAGATATATGCTAAATAAAATGTAGACAATTAATGTGTAAATAATAATAGGCATCTATTCATGTTTATGCTTATTAAATTGTGTGTATGTACTCTCAATTAAAATTATTTTTTTACTTTTTAGTGCCTTGTGTTTTATTTAGAAGTCGGTTCAATTTTTTTCAGAAATGTTTTTATTTATGATGATGATTGAAAATCATCATATTGACTTAAAATCTCGCGCTCACTGGGCTTTCATGGCCAAATCCTAAACTATAAGAGATATCGAAAAATGCTGAAAGGAGTCTCGATGCCGATTTTGATGAAAACTAAAACTGCTATATTAGATTTTTAACCGACTTCAAAAGGAGGAGGTTATCTATTCGTCGTGTATTTTTTTTTTTTTTTTTTTTTGTGGCGATGTTCCCTCATATCTCCGCCGTTTGTGGACCGATTTTGATGATTCTTTTTTTGTTGGATAGAGTATATGTCCGCATTGGTCCCGTTTCAATTTGAAGATAATATTCCATCTCTAAGGGTGGAAAATTAGAGGATGTTTCGCCGTTTGTGAACCGATTTCGATGATTTTTCGACGATTTTTCTTTTGTTGGATAAAGTATGTCTCGTGATTGGTCAATTTTAAATTTGAAGAAAATATTCCATCTCTAAGGGTGGAAAATTAGGGGATGTTTCGCTGTTTATAAACCGACTATGATAATTCTTTTTTGTTTGATAAAGGACGTCTCGGGATTGGTCCTATTTAAGGAATAAAATATTCCACCTTTAAGGGTGGAAAATTAGGGGATATTTCACCATTAGTGAACCGATTTTGATGATTCTTTTTTTGTTTGATAAAGTACGTCTCGGAATTGGTCCCATCTAAGGAATAAAATATTCCACCTTTAAGGGTGGAAAATTAGGGGATATTTCGCCATTAGTGAACCGATTTTGATGATTCTTTTTTTGTTTGATAAAGTACGTTTCGGGATTGATCCCATTTAAGGAATAAAATATTCCACCTTTAAGGGTGGAAAATTAGGGGATGTTTCGATTGATTTTAATGATTCATTTTTTATCGGGTAGGACTCGAGAGTGTCTGTCTACTACACTACTCATCACATTTTATTTGAACAGCACGTTTAGAATGTTATCCATACAATCAATCAACAGTTACAACTAAAAATTACAAAATAAAAACATTTCTGAAAAAAATTGAACCGACTTCTAAATAAAACACAAGGCACTAAAAAGTAAAAAAATAATTTTAATTGAGAGTACATACACACAATTTAATAACCATAAACATGAATAGATGCTTATTATTTATTTACAAATTAATTATATGCATTTTATCTAGCATATATCTGAAGTCGGTGCAAGCATTTAAAACATGTTTTATGTATGGTAATGTACCTAGAATCAAGCAATGCGGAGTTTCAAATTTGGTTGGCACCGACTTCAGATATATGCTAAATAAAATGCATATAATTAATTTGTAAATAAATAATAAGCATCTATTCATGTTTATGGTTATTAAATTGTGTGTATGTACTCTCAATTAAAATTATTTTTTTACTTTTTAGTGCCTTGTGTTTTATTTAGAAGTCGGTTCAATTTTTTTCAGAAATGTTTTTATTGATAAATCCATTTTCCCGGCCAGGAATCGAACCTGTTGATTTTGAAAAAAAATAAACACTGTATTATTGCACCATCCGATAGTGTTCCTGATAAGGATCATATTCTGGGAAGTAATGATATACGGCAAACCAAAGAAAAGTGTTGATTTTTAACAAATTGTTTCTTATTTCCATGTATTTATACATTACCTACTACATTTATTATGTTTTGATTTAAAATCTCGCGCTCTTCGAGGTTAAAAGCCATGAATAAAAAAAGTATATACAGGGTAATTTTTTTAACTGGGAAAGTATGGGGAAATCCTAAACCACAGGAGATACGGGAAAACTGTCTTAGGAACCATTTGCTCTTTTTTTATGAAAACGAATTTGGCATAGTAATTTTTCTGGTCAAGCTTGAGGTGTCCATGGAAATGAGTCATTTTGATGAAAATTTTTTTTAATGCGATTCGACTCGGTTTCATGAAAGGATCATTTCATTGTATCGGAAGAAAAAAATCGAAGCAGCAGATGTTAGTCAAATTTAGTCAAGTAATATTTTTAACGGGGCAGTATGGAGAAATCCTAAACCACAGGAGATACAGAGAAACTGTATTAGGAACCATTTGCTCTTTTTTTATGAAAACGAATTTGGCATAGTAATTTTTCTGGTCACTCTTGAGTTGTCCATGGAAATGAGTCATTTTGATGAAAAATTTTTTTGATGCGATTCGACTCAGTTTCATGTAAGGATCATTTCATTGTATCGGAAGAAAAAAGTCGGAGCAGCAGAAGTTAGTCAAATTTAATAAAATGGTTGTCATACAACGGGCCAGTACATGGTAGATACTGAATGAACCATAGTCGATACATACACACTCAAAAAGTGTTCCATAATTAAAAACTAAATTTTATTTGCACTCAAGAATTAGAAGAGAACCACTATGATCTTACGAGTTACGGTTAAACATAATTTTAAAAAGTTTGTTATAAATAATATATTTTGTTTGTTATAAATATTATATATTTATATTTCGACCAAATTTGATTATCATAAAAACGGTTATTGTGAGTTAATCTTAAAAGATAGACATATACTGTCGTGGACATTTTTTTAGATAATTTAAAGAGGAATAATTCTTTCATACATATTTTTTGGGTATCTCGAACGGTTTTCGCAGCGCACGCAACGGAAGCCCTCAAAGATGAACAATATTCCCCGTTTTTTCCACATTTTCGACTGTTTCTTCGCTCCTATTAGTCGCAACGTGATGTTATATAGCCTATAGCCTTCCTCGATAAATTATCTATCCAACACAAAAATAATTTTTCAAATCGAACCAGTAGTTCCTGAGATTAGCGCGTACAAACAAACAAACAAACTCTTCAGCTTTATAATATTAGTATAGATTTAGCTACAGTAGGTTTCTTGAACAGAGCGAGCGGGGACAACATCTACCACACAGAAATGTATGCAGGCAATGGTTGCCTCCGCTGTGCCGGCTCGAGGAGACGAATGTATGCCTTTCAGATTGATGAACCGAATATTAGGTGAAATTTGTATTTATGTATGTATTTATTTTCAGTGTACTTCAGTATACAATACATATGCATATTCAACTTGGTTTGGGGGAGGAGCAGGAGTGAGGTTGGTGCTGATAATTCTTGGAATTACGTGTATTTGTAGTCGAATTTGTGTCTTGATGGGTTTATATAGGGTATGTGCCGATATCAGAATTGCCAATATTTTCTGCATATTTATTTTGTTAATGTTTTAATTTACGACTAGATGGAACCGCCGTTGAATAAGAAGATTGATTGATTAATTATAATTATAATGATAAGAACATTGATTAAGAACTAGTATACAGGTTGTCCCGTAAGTTTCAGATAGAGGGGTTTAATATCTATATTATATGGGTTTTTTTTATACCTGCTATACTCGTATTATGATTTATTACGGCATTTTTTAAAAATTATCATGTTTTCGTTTTTACACAAAAACAATGATGCTGTTTTTATTTAATTATTGTTTTTGTGTAAAAACGGTAAAATGTGATAATTAAATAAAAAATGCCTTTGAAACTAGAAGGCAGCGAACTTAAAACTTCGCTGCTAACAGGTATAAAAAATTATTACTTTTTATTATAGATATTGTACCTCTGAAAATATTAATTGATACCACTATTTGACACCCAGTACATACTAAGAATTCGGATAATTTTAATTAATGTTGAGTTGGGTCGGGTTGACTAATAAGGTCCAATCGCACCAAAAGGCCCGTTAAAGTTACTTTGACTGTTACACTTTACGATGAGTAACGGTTATGTTTACATTGACTCCACACGCGTTGCACCATCGTGTAAATTCATATCGTTATCGATAAAAGGGTAGCTGATATAATTCGGAGTACATTCCCGAAAAAATTATAGAAAAACATATTTGGTCTCTTTTCATACCAAGTTAGTGACATTGGTTTAACGATTACTTTAATTTTGACTAGCCAAAATTCTCTGGTTACGGTTAGCGTTAATATAAGCGTCAAAACTGACAGGTTTTGAAGCAATCCAATTTTAATTTTAACCATTACTTTAATGTGAAAGAAATAGCTAAGTCATGTAGTGTGGTGGTTTAGGTCGCTCAGTGACATACCTCCACGAATGTAACACCTGTGAAGTGACCTTGTAGCTAAGCATTACGCAGAGTGTATACTGTCAACCTGGATAGTGCATTTTCGTTTTCTCAGGCCGGCATAACAGTGGCGAATGTTGCTGCCTAACATCAGACGGAGTGTTATCATCAAAGAAAAAACCTATACCTAATTTTTTTTTGTAGGAAATTGTGTGGTGCTTGAAAGGATCTTTTGTTTATGTTGCTGCAATGATGGGCATCCTCATCGGTGCTGTGATGGCTCACGCTGGCCTCACTAATCTCTTTATTTCAATTTTTAATTTACGTAAGTTAATACATTACTCTTTTTGTCCAAACTGGACTGGATATATGTATATTATATGATATGTATGTATTATATTTTAATAACTTAATCTTTTATTTTTACTTTATACTTCATTTATTAGTTTATTCTATTTATTTTGTCAATATTTATTTATTTTTTTCATTGCACTGTAGACATCTCCGCTCACACCAACAAAGGTTAGCTGGTGGACAATACCAAAGGCATTAAGCTCGCCTATGTACGATTTATATGTGCAATAAAGTGTTTTTATTTATTTATAGATATTTTCCATTGCACTGTAGATATCTCCACACCAACAAAGGTTAGCTGGGGCTAAAGTCTACAGCCAATTGGCTCGTTACTCGATCGAATCAATAACAAAATGTATGGGATTCGACCAGAAGTGTCAAACTCAATTTTGCAAAGGGCCATATATTAAAGGAGAAGCCTAAGAGAAATGGGCCCATATTTTTTTTCTAGACTTTGGCAATGACTTTAGTTCATTTTGTAGAAAAATAAATCTACTTCCTTATTACCGATCAGTTTATTTTTTTTTCACCCAGGTTATTGAGTAATTAGTTGTTTCTGATGCAATATTTGAGGTTATTATTATTTTAAATGCTTTAATAATTGAAGATATCTGTTTTTTATGTAATTAAACATTGTCTATTGATTGGTAAATGATGTGTTGATATAATTAAAATGAATTAATAAAAAAATAAGATATTATTTTAGAATATTGTTTTGTTACCAAACTATTAGGGCCCAAAAATGGGCATTCTCCTTTAGAATGTGTAGGCGGGCCAGATTCAAATAAAAAAATGTACTGAATTATTATAACATTTTATTTAGTCTAAAAGCTCTAAAAACATGATTCTTCTTTCCGTGACATTTTGCGATCGCGGGCCTTATTGATACGGCCCGAAGGATGCACCATCTAGAATGACAGTGCACACTTCTCTCGCTATAGCTGGCTACTTTCAAAGTGCTCTAGAAATGCGACAAGGTCACTTCACGGGTGTTACATTCGAAAGTGGTGGTACTAACCCAGGACGGCAGACTGGGCTAATAACCATCATCACTCTGCCTATCACTCTTTAATAGTACCTATAGGCACTGTGCGAGCAAAGCACATATAACAAAAGTTACATTGGTACCGGTCAGAATTACTTAGCGAGGTTCGAACACGGTCTTATCGATCGTGAGTTCACGCATCTTACCGCTAGACCACGGCCGCTCAAGATTTCATTAGATTGATTAGATTTTTTTTTTCATAAATTTTGGTATTATAATTTCAACACAGCACTTCAAGAAATGCGTTTCGTTTCGCACCATAGGCCCGAGGTACCTAGTCAACTTCTGTGGGACAAATAACTTATAACTTAATGTTTATTTCCAGTAATGGCGATTTTCGATGGCTACTTATGTATGTTTATTATCAGAGATATTACCAACAGAAGAAATGTGCCAACAGTTCCAGTGGCAAAGGCACAAACTCCAACTGAAGTCTAGTTTTTATTTTATTTTGTTTTATATGGCATTATAACAATTTGCCAGTGTCAAAGTAAACATTTCTCGGATCAAGTTAATATTGTGCATCACGAGTCATTCATTCATCACACTTAAAGTCAGGTCAAGTCTCAGTCAAGGCAAAAATTGCTCTAGTAAAGTGGTAGAATCTTTACTGAAACTTCCTACGGAGTTTTGGAGGGAAAGTGGAAACACAGGCTCTCCTCCTTTGAACTGTTTGCCCACACTCACGCACGTTCACGAACACTTAATGTTTAACAATCCACCATTATTACACATTAACACTCGAAGAAACACAAGTTAAGAAAAATAATTCAAGACAGACAACCTGACGTCTCAAGATGGCCGCCTAGTCAGTTTGTCTTTGCCTACCCTCAAAGGAGAATGCCCATTCGCCCAAAAAAAAAATTTTTTTCTCGACTTTCTCGATGATATGTAGAAAATTACCATTACGTTTCTTATCACCGATCAGATTTATTTTGTTCCCGGGCCATTGAGTGAGAATATTTGCGTTTATTATTAAATGTTTAAATGCTTTAAATAATTGACGATATCTGTTTTTTATGTAACTAAACATTGTCTATTAATTGGCTAAACGATGTGTTGGTGGTATAATCGAAATAAAAAATAAAATTAAAAAATAAGATACTAAAGAGAAGAAACTATTAGATGTCTAGGGGGTCGAAAAATGAGTATTATCCTTTAGAATACAATTTAGCAATGTAGGTATGTTATATTAAGAAATAAAAATATTATTATATAATTTAAAAATCTTTTATTTCAGTGGTAACTTAAAATTCAAATCCTTTGAACAATAACAAAAATAATATTCTTAAACATCAATTGCGATCAGTCAACCCGCCTCTCCACAAAGGCATGTCACTTATTTACTTTACAATATAGTGTTAATAATGGCAAAATGACGCCGTGGACAGTGGGTTCTAGTCTAATTAGAGGTACAAATAAAAAATTTTCGCATGTCTTAAAAAAAATTACAAAAATAGTTTTTACTAAATCTTCTACATTTAGTGGAAACGCTCTTCTTATGAAGGTTATATAAAAAAAAAATTAACTCACTAAGAAAAAAAGGGAACTTCAATATAAAAATGCTAGTTTCAACTCCGACGAGGAAGCGGCTAGCTATGAACTATTTTTTTAGAGCGAGAAAACTGTCATTTCGCTTCCTCATCTGCAGACATTATTTCTAAAACTTACATTAATATACTCTGTACGTATTCTTAAACAATAGCCTTCGACTATGTAATATTTTTAACATTAGTAAAGTCGACGTTTTTCAGGCTCTTTTTATTCAGGCTTAATTCACATGTACCACTTTCCGCCCACAATAAAACCACAAAAAAATATGTTGAATAGTATTAGACGTTACTTTGCGGAAATCCATAACCAAATACTTTGCAACTAATTTCCGCTACCGTGGCATCCTCAGTGGCGAGTGGCGAAACGCGTCGAGAGGTTTTTTGCATGTTGGTGAAGTCTAACATTGACAGCTGATGTGACTGTGTACCTACCCTCACGAACATTGACTAGCGGAAATTAGTTGCAAAGTAGTGTTTGAATAATAATTATGGTCACAAACAATGAATATGGAATGTCACGATAGCGTTCAGACAGACGACAGTTTGTGGTCGCTTCAACAGTCGTCGTGTGTTGATGATATCGCCTACAAAACTGTAACAAATGCTAACCGAACTCTACTTGCAAAAGTTGTCGACACGGCCGGCAGTTCAAATACACTACAAGCACCGTTTGGAGGTTGGAAAGTGGTGGTGAGTCAAGCCTAGTGTCTAGTGTAAATTTTCCAAAAATAAGTTATTCTTAAACTTTACAAAATACTTTCATAATGTCAATTTCTGTATTTAATTTTAAATATTAAAAAAATGAATCTCCGTTATTTGGTTTGACTTTTTCGGTATGAAAAAGACTACAAATTTCTTAATTATAAAGACGACTTTTGAATCAAAACTGATGCAGTGTTGCCAATTTAAATTACTATATGCAAAATGTGGTAAAAAAAAATCGACAACAAAATATATGAGATTTGTTTCGTTATCACCTAGATGACATTGAAACGTCAAATCCTATATATTTTGTTGTCAATTTGATCAAGTGTCAACTATCGATTACGAACCGACTTCCTTCGAGCCCGCTTTGTAATGTAATTAGACGAGCCACGGCCCTTGGTTAACAGAAAACGAAAGCATGGTTCGTTATTATTACAAAGAGAGCCGCTACTACGTCATGGACCCTCGACAGAATCGACGAATATTGCGTCAGTGGTTTGTACTATTCAAATTATTAATATTTAAAATTAATTTGATAGTTAAATACAGAGTAACTTTTATTTAAAAAGTTTACCCTAATTTAAAAATATTGAATCAAATGCAAACGAACTTATGCAATCAAAAATTATGAATAGATAAATAATAATAATGAAAAAGCGACTTCTTTTCAGCTTAAAATGTTCATCTCAATTGTAAATACAAATAATACAAAGATTTAATAGATTACTGATTGAATCTAATGAATTTAGAAAAACAAAAAACAATGTCGGTAACAAATCATTTTAGCTTATTTATTTATTAAATTATTGATCAGTTATTTAGGATGTTTACCTCGGCCAATGCATCCCAAAACTGGAAAGTCGGCCTCGCTGAGGCTGAGCGGACTGACCCCGACCACTGAAAGTGAAAAATAATTTTATTTAAGCGTGGCAAATGACAACACTCCGCCTGATGTCTGATGCTGGTGATGAGACAGCAGTTGTCTCCGCTATGCCGGCTTTAGAAGCTGTTGACATTTCAATGTAAAAAAAATTATAACACTGGAGACGTGGCTGTATGGGCTTTGACCCCTCTGCCTTTACAGAATGAGAGAACAGAACGAAAAAAAAAAGACTTATTGAGATAAGTTAAGCACAGAACAATAGATCAATACACAAACTAAAAAACATCTGTGTTAAGTAAAACACTTGACAATACGTTCCAAGCTAATTCTGGAACGCGACTGGTTAGCGTTTCAGATCCCGTTTCAGTTTTTATCATTTAATTCAGGCAAGAGATGATAATTTCACGATAACTCTGTAACTACACGTGCGCTGCAGTAGCTACGGGCAGAACTAGCTCTCAGAAAACTAGGTTACTAACCATCATCAGTAAGTATACATTTCTATTTATTTTGTATTTCATTTACTTATTTTTTTATTTACTGTCGTCACAATAGTGTTACTTCTGAAAAAAAAAAATACAACAAATGCTTCAATGCCTCCGTTCCCTTTGCCCGTGGTGTCCCTGGGAGATCCCATCTGATGTTAAGCTAGAGTGCGGTCGATGAACGGAAACAATTTCCACAGGTAACAGTCGCCTCCGCCATGCCGGCCAAATTGACAGTCTACACGGTCCCCGAAACGCGATGGATAGATACACCTACCTTTTTCACTAGTAGACGGACCCGCGGCTGGAGCAGGTAACACGACAGGTACGCCTGAAATATACTATACTATAATAACCGCACTATCGAGGCTGACGAAAGAGTATAATGAGCTTGGTGTGGATTACGTCGACAGAATTGGAAGCCGAACAAAACGGTTCGGCGTATCCATTTTATGTCGCACAATTTCTTTCTTTCTTTCTTTCATAAATGAAATGCTTTGCCCTCCCACGTGTTCTCCCAATCCTTCAACCTTGGATCCTTCAAGCGGAGCGTGAAAAAGCACCTTCTTGGGCCGGCATAGTGACGGCGACTGGGGTCACCGTGTACCGCGGTCCTCCAGTCGTCGGCGCTCATGGACCTCCACTGTGCTTAACACCAGGCCAGTCGACGTCACATGTCGCGTCAATATAAAAAAAAAATATGTTCGGCGACTCGCTTGGCATATTTAGGTCTAAGGTGGTCGCCGGTTCTACCTCCTGTTGACTTTTGTCTCTGCCATTGATTTTAATTTTTAACTTTAATTTTAATTTTAATTGTGGTTTTAAATTTGATTTTAATTTTAATTTTAATATAAATTTTGCTTTTTTTTTTACTATACTTTATTGTGTAAGATGTGGCACCTAAAGGTGTAAAAAATTAATCAACTTCTATTAAGCATGATTTAATGATTCCTGTACAGAAATCAAGCAGCAGTCGCCTCCACTATGCCCGATTTGCGAAGACGAATCAATGAACAGGGCACACATCTCTCGTTAAACCCGGCTACTTGATCCTGAAACGCGACCCAGGACGGCAGACTAGGCTAACAACCACCATCAAGTTACCTACTACTGGAGCGTAAAAGTTCATCATCTTACCACGTCCAAGTACACTTAGTTGGGGGATACTTTCTTGGGTGAGATTCGGTGGAGGTCTTGCCAAACCTACAAAATAAAAAAAATATTAGAGAACAATAAAATTATGGAAACATAATCGAAGAATTTCAACACGATACGTGAAACACCAAGAGCATCGGTGCGCAAAGCCGGGGATTCGAATCCCTACCTCATCAGTTCAAGCGTTTACAAGCGTTTAATTTTCGTTCTGTTCAATTTTAAAAAAATTAAATAAACAAAACACATAATTAGTTTTTTATATATCAATATTGCTCATTATAATCCTAGCTTAAAACAAAAAGAGGAAGATACAGTACGTTTGATACAGATACAGTACGTTTGATATAGATACGGTACATTTGATGCAGATACAGTACGTTGGATACAGATACAGTACATTTGATACAGATACAATACTAAGCGGACCAGACACACAACTACAGTACCAATACTCATGAACAGGAGACAAAGCTAGAAAGACGTTGCCAGACTGCAACGCGAGGAGCGCAGAATGCTGACACTCGTTTACGTACGTTTCAAATTATGTCAGTTAGACCTACTTTTTTTAGTCGTGCGTAACGTATCTTCCTCAACATTATAATGCACAATTAATTACAATAAAGGCGTCCATAATGATGACAAACAAGTGTATGCTGGCTAGCGAGAGGAGTGTGCACTGTCAATCTAGATGGTGCACACTAGTCTCCTTAAGCCGGCGTAGCGGAGGCGACTGCTGCCTGTAGAGATTTCTCTGTAGTAGCAGTTGTTTCCGTTCATAGACCGCATTCTAACTTTACATCAGGCGGAGTGTTGTCATATGCCGAGCTACAATTTAAAAAAAAAATTAAAAACTTACGTCTTAACTGTTTACGAGAGATTAATGATGGTCGATCAACAGAACCTGTAAAGTAAAAGGTATGTGTAAAAATCCCTCTTTTATGGTAGCCCGACATTACCACGTTTTTCTTATAAATAATTATTAAATATACTATTCTATGGAGACAATAATAAAATTTGTGTTACATGCACATTGATCGCTCAATGCCAGTGCCCAGTTGTATTATTTGAAATAATTTTAAACAACTTTTTTAATAACATGGTTAAGTAATAACCTTCCAAATTATAACAAAAGGATAACTTGTAACAAAATAATAAACAAACCTTCAGATTCCGAGTAGGTTCCCCAAGGATTTGTTATTTCAGACCCGTTTACAGAAGGAGCTCGCTGAAAATAAAAACTTCATTTTAAACTATTTATAAACAACTAAAGCCTTTCACTTTTTATTTTGTTTTATATGACACGATAACAATTTGCCAATGTCAAAGTAAATTTTTTTGCATCAAGTTAATATTGTGCATCACGAGTCATTCATTCATCACACTTAAAGTCAGGTCAAGTCTCAGTCAAGTCAAAAATTGCTCCAGTAAAATCTTTACTGAAACTTCCTACGGAGTTTTGGGGGAAAATGGAAACACAGGTTTCCTTCTTTTGAATTGTTTGCCCACACTCACGCACGTTCACAAACACTTAATGGTTAATAATCCACCATTATTACACATTAACACTCGAATAACAACAAGTTTAGGAAAATAATACAAGACAGACAACCTGACGTCTCAAGATGGCCGCCAAAACTCAGCCTTTCACTTTGCAAGTAGGCGTGACTGGAAAGGACAGTGCCCATTTTTGGGTGGCCGTGGTCTAGCGGTAAGAGGTGTGAACTCACGTTCGATGAGACAGACCCGTGTTCGAACCTCGCCAATTCTGTCCGGTACCAATGTAACTTTGTTATATGTACTTTGGTCGCTCAGTGCCTATAGGCACTATTAAAGAGTGGTAGGCAGACTGATGATGGTTATTTGTCCAGTCTGCCGTCCTGGGGTGGTACCACCACTTTCGAATGTAACACCCGTGAAGTGACTTTGTCGCGTTTCGGGAATAGTTTGAAAGTAGCCAGGTATAGCGAGAGGAGTGTGCACTGTCACACTGGAGGCGACTGCTATCCGCACAGGTTTCTCTGTAGTAGAGATTCTGTTGTTTCCATTCATGGACCGCACTCTAGCTTTACATCAGGCGGAGTGTTGTCACATGCCGAGCTACAATAAAAAAAAACTAGATATCTAATAGTTAACAAAACAAAATTCTAAAATAATATCTTATTTTTCATCAATTTATTTCAATTATAACAACGCATTGTTTACCAATCAACAGACAATGTTTAATTAGACAAAAACAGATATCACCAATTATTTAAGATAATAACTCAAATATAGCATCAGAAAAAGCCTTAATATTAAAATAACAGATGTAAAAAAATTATACTGATTGGTGATAATGTAGATTTATTTTCCTACATAAAAATTATCGACAAACTCGAGAAAAAAAAGAATGTAGATCCATTTCTCTTAGGCGAATGGGCATTCTCCTTTCGTTTAATAAAGCGTAATATTTTTAAGAGTGGCCGTGGTCTAGCGGTAAGACGCGTGAACTCACGATCGACGAGACCCGTGTTCGAACCTCGCTAATTCTGACCGGTACCATTGTAACTTTGTTATATGTACTTTGGTCGCTCAGTTATTAAAGAGTGGTAGGCAGACTGATGATGGTTATTAGTCCAGTCTGCGGTTCTGGGGTAGTACCACCAGTTTCGAATGTTACTCCCGTGAAGTGACTTTGTCGCGTTTCGGGAATAGTTTAATAACGAGAGGAATGTGCACTGTCAATCTAAGATGGTACATGCACGTCTCCTCAAGCCGGCATAGTGGAGGCGACTGCTACCCGCACAGGTTTCTCTGTAGTAGCAGTTGTTTCCATTCATGGACCGCACTCTAGCTTTACATCAGGCGGAGTGTTGTCACATGCCGAGCTACAATAAATAAAAAAAAAAATAGGCAAATTGATAATGTTTATCAGTCCAGGCTGCCGTCCTGGGGTATCGGACCTGTGCACACTTGTCTCATTAAGCCAGCATAGCAGAAGCGACTGCTGCCTGCAGACATTTATCTGTGGTAGCAGTTGTCTCCGACCATAGACTGCATTCTAGCTGCTGTATTAATACTCATGTATTTGTCTTACCGAGCTGGCGGCTGAAGAACGCGCGGCGTATTGTTTATTCTTTACCGCCAATATTGCCTGCAACCATGAAAACACTTAGGTTGAATCCACAATGGAGAAGAGATGGAGATGGAGAAAAGAATGGATTATTTTATTTACAAACAAACTGGAAACATGCTGAGCTACTATAAAAAATTGTGTAAAAACACTTACGTCAAGATCAATTTTTTCAGGCACATGTTTCCCTGGTACCAACGGAATCCCTTTCAATGAGCAGCAATGGTCCAATATAGTAAATGTCCAGCGTTTCGCACGACCCAATGCACACATCTCAGCCTTATTCACGTCGACATGGAACTAACAGACATAATTGATGAGACCCGTGTTCAAATCTCGCTAAATTTTGACTGGCACCAATAGTTAGTTGTAAATACTATGTACAACTTTAGTCGCTCACTGCCTATAAGCACTATTAAAGAGTGGTAGGCAGATTGATGATGGTCATTAGCCTAATCTGCCGTCCTGGGGTAGCACCACCACCTTTCGAATGTAACACCCGTGAAGAGACCTTGTCATGTTTCGGAATCGGTTTGGAAGTAGCCAGGTATAACGAGAGGAACCTGATGTTGCACATTCGTCTCCTTAAGCCGGCATGGCAAAAGCAACTCTAAAGAAATTTCTCTGTGGTGGCCGTTGTTCCCATTTATGGACTGCACATTAGCAGTGTTATCATATACTAAGAAGTGCCGGATTTAAGCATAGGCAACATAGGCAGTTGCCTATGGGCCGCCACTACACTACAAAAAAATTAAATTAAATCGATAAAGGTTCAGTAGAAGCAAAAAATTACTGGGTTTTGTTTTAAATTTTGTGTTAGCCAGTTTAGTTACTCTCTTCTTTACCTCGACCTTAATAGAAACTTCCAACAGTTAACCACAAACGATTCGAGGGCCTCCACAACATGCTCTGCCTATGGACCGCCGAAGTCTAAATCCGGGGCTGATGCTAAGCTACAATAAAAAAAATAGCAAATAACTTACCGCACACGCTATGTTAAGATGATGTCTAAAAGGGTCTTTTTTCAAAGTCTCATATGCGAGCGAATGTTTTGGGAAACCATCTTCAGATCTAAGACTCAATGTGTTCGAAAGATTAAAATACAAAGTATCTATCTTGTAAATACGGAATCTATCGTCTTTCTCGCCTGAAATGAAAAACAACATGTTTAAAATTAAAAAAAGGTTTGTGGTCAGCTTGCCAGTCTATTTATGCAAAGGTCCTAAGTTTGATTTTCGTTTTTTTTATATTGGTGCGACACGTGACCCAGACTGGCCTGATGGTAAGCACGGCCGAAGACTGCAGAACTGCACACAGCGATCACGTCACTATGTCGGTCTGAGGAGATGCTTTTTACACTCCACGTGAGGGATCCAAGGTCAAAGGAGTGAGAATACACATGAAAAGAACCATTTATCGTATATTTACGTAAATGCAAAATTAACTCTGAACCAAACCAAGAATTACGTGTATCCGCGTTTTTGCAAAATCATCCTTTCCAGATAGAAGTTTGTATGGAGATAGATAGAGTAGATAGACCCATAATTTCTCATGTTAAACATACATATTATAATCAAAGCAAATAATTTATTTACTCATTATGGGTAATCAAAGATATTATTGTTTATATATCCATAACAAACTCGGCAATAAAGAAAGACTTAGCAGAAATAAATGAACTAATTTCCAATGAAATAAATTTAGCTCACTCTATTTGGGACCTTAAGAGATACAATACGCAATATTTTCGCTTGATAATTTATAATAACGTTATCATTAGTAATATGAGTATCCTGTACAAATAAAAATTCTTATTATTATATTGCAAACAAGTTCTGAGAATTAATTAAGCGTTTGTTTGAGACTGTAATGTTCCACTCGTGTATATTACCAAAACATGAGTTTCGTTTCACGTTATAGATTAGATTTTAACATTTCTAGTTAGCAGAGGCGAAATATGAAATTAGTCAGCAGAAAAATCTATATATTAAAAAAAAATTACTCACTGCCAGTTAAAAGCCAGTGCAAAATTTGTGTACTTATTTATTTTTATATTGTAGTTTGTTATATGACAACACTCTGTCTGATTTTTAGCTAGAGTGTCAGATCTCACAGAAACAACTGCTACTACAGATAAATTCCTACAAGCAGCAGTCACTTCCACTATGCTGGCTTGATGAAACGAATGTGCACCGTCCAAATTGACAGTACACACCTAGGCACTTTACGGGTGTTATATATATATATATATTTTAAAATCGACTCACCAGAAATTTCACAGAGCTGATAAATGAAATTCTGTACAGCATTGATTCTAGATGGTAAAGTGAACATCGGTGGTAATACCACTTTACTGGATGCAGTAGGTTCCGATCCCATGCTCAAATACTCATGTATATTAGCTAGCAGCATATTATAATCCGTTATCCTATCGGAGTCAGGCAGCTCCATTCCGAGCTCCGCACACGCAAGTTTAGCATCAGATGTGTAGCCGATTGGTATCCCACCTATAATTATTAAAAAGGGAATCATCATCACCTGTTTCTCGCATCAACAATCATCAATTTCGCATATGCATTTTAATTTTTAAATATAGTCGCAGTATTAAAGTTGTATCTAAAATACTTTAGCCAGCTCAAGTACTCTCCAATGAATAAAGATCTAAAGAGATGGTAAACCTGCTGTCACTTGAAACACTTCAACAAATCTAATTAAAGTAAACTGATCATAAAAACTAAGTACAAGAAAAAAACAATAGGATACAGTGAAGGGATAGTATAAGGGATGTTATTTAATTTTTTTTTATTGTAGCTCGGCATGTGACAACACTCCGCCTGATGTAAAGCTAGAGTGCGGTCAAATGGGGATGAATGGAAACAACTGGTACTACAGGAAACAGGCAGCAGTCAACTCCACTATGTCAGCTTGAGGAGACGAGCATGTACCATCTAGATTGACAGTGCACACTCCTCTCGTTATACCTGGCTACTTTCAAACAATTCCCGAAACGCGACATGGTCACTTCACGGGTGTTACATTTGAAAGACTGGACAAATAACCATCATCAGTCTGTCTATCACTCCGGGTGACTGCAATAAAGCAGACCCCCTTACGCACGAGTGGCCATGGCTGCTCAATTGCGGAAAAGGAGCCTGCGAGGAATCTACAATCTACAGTCTGCCTACCACTGTTTAATGGTGCCTATAGGCACTGAGCGACCAAAGTACATAAAACAAAGTTACATTGGTACCGGTTAGCGAAGCAAAAGGAGTATGTAAAATATGAATGAGGCCTGTTCGCACTGGACATCCAAGAAACCCGCCACCCGCCTGCATTGAAAACCCGTCAGGCATTTTAATCATACTTTTTTTTCAAGACACACAAGCGTGTATCTGCGCGAGTTAAGGTATACATCTTAAGAGTTTAAAAGGTTAAATAAGTGAAGAGAGTTTGCAAGGAGCCATGCTGTTGTGGAGACCACTCTATGAGAGCCAGCACCCCACCCACGTCCTGGCACGCTTCAATACAAGTAAAATAAATAAATCTCACCAGGGTTAATAATTTCACTATATTCGTCAATGATGCCCTCTTGCAGTGAAAATCGTACCATGCCCAGTTCACACACAACATACTTGGTATTTGTGCGACAGTAATAATTCACATCGATTACATAGAAAGTCTCTTTTAATATTGATTCTGAAATGTCAATAATTTGTAGTCTTTTGTTTTTAATGCTAGTCCAGCTGATGGTAAGATAAAGTGCAGTCTACGAGTGTTCTTTAAAACATATCTTTTCTCAGAAATATTAGTACAAATTAGCAAAAAAAATTGTATAAATGAATGAATGTGAAATGTTTATTTACTATATTTGAGAATTGCCTCCCATTTACCACAGATGTCTGGCAGTTATCTCCTCTATGGCAACCAGAGAATACAAATGTGCACACTAAATTAAATTGTATTGACATTAGATCCAGTAAATAAAATAAATAGATTTCATAGATTTGACATACTCCTAATAATAATAATTTAATTCTTAATTGACATACTAATTTAAATGTAATATTGTTAATATACATACTATGTTTGTATAAAATGTTGCATGCCGCAAAGTGTGGCGGAACATGTGGACAAATTGTTACTTAACACTCTTTTACTAACACCAAGTTTCATGCAATAAAGAAATTTCATTTCATTTCACAGTCTAAGTTGACAGGGTACACCCCTTATGTACGTAAACTACCATAATAAAATATATATAAAATGTTGTATTTAAAATATATAATTTTTAATACCATTAAATCCTTTACACATAACCATATTTCTAATATCTTTTCGTTCACATTCCTCCTTATCAGCTTCCTCCTTCTGTCTCTGAGTCACTTCATCGAGGGACTCCCCCCATGATGTGAACTTCATTGACAATCCATTACTCTTGGCTTTCTCAGCTTTAGCTATTTGTCCATATTTTTGACGAACTTCAGCTGAAGCACTCTGTTGAATTAATATAATTTTTTCAAGCTTGCACAAACCAATAAAGTCCTGTTGGCTACAGGCTCCATCCTGCCAGCTACAGTTGCAGACGAGCGCGGGAATGACTGTGCGATGACGTGGCGTAAGTTTAGGGAGGGAAAGGGAACTAACAATATTATTCTTAGCTATCTATAATATTTTAGTAATCATGTCTGAGCATGTGGTTTGTACAATTTTCTTCAAAATTACTATAGAAAATGTCTTAGATCTACAACAGACTTTAGCAGATAATTATTTAATAACGAGCGCGGTTTATTTACATAAATAATAAAGTATATTTAACTAATCAAGGAATTCTTATGCAAGTAAAGATATTCACCTCCCAACTCGGGCTTGCTGCTGCAGCGACTTCTTGTAAGTTTCTATAATTGATGCCTTTCTTTCTCTGTGCTTCTTTGTAATCTAGCATATAATAGTAATACGAGTTGAGCCCTTTTTTCGGCATGTTGAAGGTTTCGTAAAATATAAATACTTGTTAGTGACCGTAGGGTACAACCCGTCCGGCGACCGACCTCCGCACTCCCACAAAACAAAATTCAAAATCAGAGACAATTAATAATGTTCAAAATGCCGTGCAGTGCCATATACATTTTTTTAAATCATTACGTCATTTTTATTGGCATTGGGTGAGACTTTTATAATTCCCCAATTTATATCACATTCAACAAATTCAAAAAATTATTCCCACAAAAGTCTAGATTCTCCTCATCAATATTCATATGACAAGAAAAATAATTTCTTTTATTTAGAAAAATAATAAATATTAACTTTTGCACGCAATCCAAATCCAAAAATGTTCACAAAATTATTTCGGAAAAACAATACGTGCTTACGTCGATGGTACTTCGTAACAGAGACAATTAATAATCGTACAATCGACAATCGATTGACATTACTAAGTTGCAATCGATGACTGAGGCCCACGTACGTACGACGTTACATTTACGCTGTGACAGCGTAACGCGATTACTTTCCACCAATCAGACGATGTTATTTTGACCGACACATATAATGAAGCGATCCTATTAGTGGGGAGATATCGCGTTACGCTGTTACGGCGTAAATACAACGTCGTCCTTAGCCCCCCGATGCGATAGTCCGTATACTTCTAACTTCACTATTCATGTATGTTTCGCTATTCGGCTACTACCACCGTGCTATCACCCTACTTTTGACTTTTGTCAACTTTAGTGATTTTGTACCTTTCTCGTGTTTTCGCGTTTCTGTGACTTATATTAAATTATTGAGTATTTTTATAGTAATTATGTGAATACAATATTTAGTTAACGTCTAAATATTGTTTCAATGTATTTTAATAAAATAATTGAATTTTAGACTTTTATGTGTAACTTTTCTACATATTATTATTATTTTAATATGGTGTAAATATTTGTGTTTGCGATAATACAGTGAGTGCTATCGGATAAAATTTTGTAATAGCCTGCGTGGTAAGTAAATAAAATCCATTACGTCTCGGTGTCTTTCAATGCCTTTAATAGATTGAAATAGTTAATTTCCGGGGCTATGAGTTGTAAATTGTAGTTTTATTATATTAAATACAATTATTCTGTGCTTTGTGCCTTATATTCATGAATATATTCGTCTTTTTTCGTTCATGCGCTCATTTCCAAATGTATTTTTATTTAAATGTAAACTTAAGCAATATATGATCGGAAGGCTAATATGACGAGATAGTAATAATTAGGACATATTTTTACTTATTTTATTAAAACAATTTTAATGTTAAATAAATTAATAATGACTATTTTTATTGGATTTTGTTTTTATTTATAGTTTTTGTCGTGTAATGCTACGGCTCCAAATGCGTTAGACCGCGCGATAATTAGTGGGTTAAAAATTGCGGCATTAAAATTATAGCCACATTAAAAGTTTTGCTCGAGTTAGCGTTTAATACATGTTTAGTATTGACGTTATTAATGTACCGCACATGCCAAATAACCCACAACCAACGCTGAATGTCCTTACTGTGACAGATAGTGTTGCAGAGAAGAGCTAAAAAAATTCCTTAATTATTGTTACAGACTACACAGTAATCTCAAAAATGATTCTCAAATGTAAAATTGATTAAGAAACAGAACAAAATGGCGTTAAAAAGTTTATTAAAGATGTATTTTACAAGATGGAAACATATTGGTGCTATATTATTGATAATATGGATGATAGCCGCTTATTTGGTACTACCACCCATGAAGTGTAGTAATGGTAATGAGGAATTAGTTGAATTTCAAGAGAGACTGAGGAAGGTGTCCATTCAAATGGACGCTCTCAAACAACAGAACGGAAAACTTGTTGCGCAAATTAAAAGAACATCTAGGTAGGTTCATTTGTATAACTTTTTTATGGTAGCTCGGCATGTGACAACACTCCGTCTGATGTTAAGCTAAAGTGCGGTCCATGAATGGAAACAACTGCTACTACAGATAAACCTGTGCGGGCAGCAGTTGCCTCCACTATGCTAATTGAGGAGACGAGCGTGTACCATAATAATAATAAAAAAACTTTTATTTAGCATATTTTTTTATTGCCTATACTTTTTTATTCTTGTAATCTATTTGGGTTTGTGGCGTGACAATTTATGGATTAAGGAGCCGGCATAGTGGAGATGACTACTGCCTGCAGATAAGCCTGTGTGGTATAAGTTGCTCTTACTAGATTGAACTCTTGCTTAACATCAGGCAGAGTGTAGTCATGTGTGTACTATAAAAAAATTTACACTAAAATATTTCATAAAATCTTATTTAAGAGTGGTAGGCAGACTAATGATGGTTATTTGTCCAGTCTGCCGTCCTTGGGTAGTACCACCACTTTCAAATGTAACACCTGTGAAGTTACCTTGTCACGTTTCGAGAATAGTTTGAAAGTAGCCAGGTATAACGAGAGGAGTGTGCACTGTCAAGGTAGATAAATGGTACATGCTTGTCTCCTCAATCCGACATAGTAGAGTCTACTGCTGCCCGTAGAGATTTCTCTGTAGTAGCAGTTGTTTCCATTCATGAACCGCACTCTAGCTCCGCTCAGACGGAGTGTTGTCACATGCCGAGCTACAATCAAAAAAATTGTACGATTTCAGCTTGAGCGGCCTAGATACAGGTTTCTTAGATGCAGCGCAAGGACCATCTGTAGAATATGAAAATTTACGACGGAGGGTCTATACAAATACTAAAGAGTTGTGGTATTTTATTTCTAATGAGTTGACTGTACTCAAGAAGGAGAATAGCAGAGTTGAAAAGATGCAGCAGATTGCGGATGATGCGGCTAGCAGAAAAAGGTATATTGCGATATATGTTATATATGAAAAGAGAGAAAGTAAGAAAATATTTATTAACAAAGTCTTTTTTACAATAATATTAAATTGGCTTGTGCCGAGAGGACCAGGGGCTGAAGTCAAAAACCAATCTACAGTTGTCACTTGAAATCAAAATATATCTTTAATAATTGCTTTATTTTGTAAATAAATATTACAATACAATACAATACAATTGTCACGCCTTTTTCCCACAGGGATAGGCAGAGACAACGGCACGACACTTACCACGATCCTGACACAACACCCTCGCTTTCTTCACATCCACAATTCTCTTCATGCACGCCCTACGGTTATGGGCACTAGGCAGCCCAGCTTTCATGAGGATGTCTCCGATTTGATCGGAAAACACCCTCTGGGTCTGCCTTCTTTAACGCATCCATTCACATTAGATTTATATATTCCTTTCGTCAATCTCCTTTCATTCTTCCTTTCCATGTCCCCAAAGCATCGAAGCATTCCTTTCTCAATTCTCGTCACTACATCATCTTTCAAAGCACATCTATCGCGCACAACACTATTCCTCATTCTATCCGCTATCGTGACTCCACATACACTCCTTAATGACCGCATTTCTACAGCATTTATCCTACTCTCTTGCTTCTTTGCCATACCCAACATTCACTTCCATACATTAATGTAGGAACAAGTATTAGTATCCATAAATTTAGTATTAAGACTGGCCACACAGAATTGGAATTTCACAGGGAGCAAATATAGTAGTTTTGTACTGTGTGTGGCCGGCCTAAATTGTGATTCAAATAGTCACAATAATAATATTCTTTATTACATATAACTAAATTTAGTATTACAATACAATTGTCACGCTTTTTCCCACAGCTAATCTTAGTAAAATATAACGGTCCTTCAATGCCTATGATACAGGCACTTATCGGCTTTTAAGTTTTTAAAGAGCCACAATTTTTTTTTTGCCAACAATAAATAGCAATTAATACCTGCATAAATAAAGTTTTTTGAAGGGAGAGCGGTGCGGTGAAAAACGTGTACAAGTGCCTGAGAGATAGAAATGGTGCATAATCTTCGTTAATCGATTCAGAATGATTTTTTTTTCATTAAATAAATATTATAATATTTGCATATGGAACTAAAGAGCCGCAGGTTGCCGACCCCTGGTATAGGCTATAGGGTGTAGCCCTTTAACCACGTGTTATACTGAAACGTTGTTGCTAGGTATTTTTTTATCATTCCAGAGGGATTAAAGGCCTGACATTATATTTAGAGATATATTAGGTACCTAGACTTGGAATAGTTTTATAAAACACATGCGAAAAATAAACATAAATATTTCGTGACTATAATAATTATCTAATCATTACAGTTTGACCTTTGACATGAATTTTACAATAATTTGTATGTCATTATAATAATACTCGTATATTGTTATTTGTTTAGATATGCTTGTTGATTTTTTTTTGTTACCTTGATCCAAATTATATTAGGTTACATTTTTTTTTAAATTTTAGCTCGGCATGTGACAACACTGCCTGATGTTAAGCTAGAGTGCGGTCCATGAACGGAAACAAGACACGAGTATGCACTGTTGTACCATATAATCTCTCTCCAAATTATATTGGGTTACATAATAATAAAAATATTATATTACATAATTTTTATTGCTTATACGTTTTTTTCTTGTAATCCATTTAGGTCTGTGGTGTGGCAATTTATGGATTAAGGAGTGCCTCGAGTGAAGCCTGCGCTTATTAATGCAGCCTACTTTATTGACTAGCTAAATCTTGATACCTCCCTTAGATGATAACTCTCTTAGCGTCTCTGCTACGCTTGCTTGAGGCAATGCAGGATGCGAGACTAAACCACTTCACTGGTGTTTTACTTGTTTGCAAGTATAAGCCTTGGAAAACAGTTTGGAAATAGCTAGGTGTAATGAGAAGAGTGTGCACTGTCAATCTAGATGGTTCATATTCGTCTCCTCAAGCCGGCATAGCGGAGGCGACTGTAGAAATTTCTTTGGTAGTAGCAGTTGTTACTGTGCATGGACCGCACTATAGCTTTAAATCTGGTGAAGGTGTTGTCATATGCCAAACTACAATATAAAAAAAATATGTTCCTATTTCCAGATCACTATTGTTAGATATGCAGAAGTTGACAGAACTAGATGGTTATCAATATTGGAGGGAAAGTGAAGCCGCAAATGTCAGTGATCTCATTCAAAGAAGATTATATTATTTACAAAATCCAGCAGATTGTAAAGATGCGAGAAAATTAATATGTAATTTAAATAAGGTGAGTTATTGCCTTCATCAGTCTTGAAAAGTCTGTAGGCAGCAGAAGTCTTTATTGATGGGCCGAGGTTGATACAGTAATTTAGCTCCCTGCTGCTACCCTAGGCCCAAACCACACTTTATTTAAATTGTAGCTTAGCATATGACAACACTCTGTCTGATTTAAACCTAGAGTCCATGAATGGAAAAAACCGCTACCACAGCGAAATCTCTACGGGCAGCAGTCGCCTTCGCATGCCTGCTTGAGGAGACGAGTATGCACCATCTAGATTGACTGCACACTTCTCTCGCTATACCTGGCTACTTTCAAACTACTCCCGAAACCCGACAAGGTCACTTCACGGGTGTTACATTTGAATGTGGTGCTACTACCCCAGGACGGCAGACTGGGCTAATTAACCATCATCTGTCTGCATACTCTCTTTAATAGTGCCTATAGGCAATGAGCGACCAAAGTACATATAACAAAGTTACATTGGTTACTGGTCGGATTTAGCGAGATTCAAACACGAGTCTCATCAACAAAACGGTTCGGCGCATCCTTTTTATGTCGCACTATCAATAAATGGAATGCTTTGCCCTCCCACTCCTTTAACCTTGGATCCTTCAAGCGGAGCGTGAAAAAAGCACCTTGGGCCGGCATAGTGACGGCGACTGGGGCCACCGTGTACTGCGGTCCTCCAGTCGTCGGCGCTCATGGACCTCCACTGTGCTTACCACCAGCGGCCAGTCGACGTCACATGTGTCAAAATAAAAAATATTTTTTATTTACTATGAATACCTACGTTTGAGCAACTTTTTTTTATTTCCAGGGATGCGGTTTCGGTTGCCAGCTACACCACATTGTTTATTGTTTAATATTCGCGTATGCCACAGAACGCACCCTTATATTGAATTCGAGAGGATGGAGGTATAACAGTAAGGGATGGGAGTATGTGTTTCATCCCATTTCTGACACCTGCACTTCTGCTTTCGATGATAAAGTACTACAATGGCCTGGTAAGGGATATATTTTAACAGAGCGGCCGAACGGTGAGACGCGTGAACTCACGAACGATGAGACCTCGAGAATCTCGTTAAATTTTGGCCTAATGGTTATTTGTTCAGTCTGCCGTCCTGGGGATGTACCACCACTTTCGAATGTAGCACCCGTGAAGTGACCGCTTTTCGGGAATAGTTTAAAAGTAGCCAGGTATAACGATAGGAGTATGCACTGTCAATCTAGATGGTACATGCTCGTCTCCTCAAGCCGGCATAGTGGAGGTGACTGCTGCTCGTACAGGTTTAACTGTAGTAGCAGTTGTTTCCATTCATGGACCGCACTCTAGCTTTACATCAGGCGGAGTGTTGTTGCTCAAAAAAAAAAAGGCAAAGGCATTCCCATTCGCCTAAGAAAAATGGGCCCACAATTTTTTTCTCGAGTTTGTCGATGATTTTAAATTAATTTTGTAGAAAAATAAATCTACGTTCCTTATTAACAATCAGTTTTGATTTTTTTCATCCGGGTTATTAAGTAATTAGACTTTTAGGATGCTATATTTGAGGTTATTACTATATTAAATGCTTTAATAATTTAAGATACAAATTTTATATGTAATTAAACATTGTCTATTGATTGGTAAATGATGTGTTGATATAATTAAAATGAATTAAGAATATTGTTTTGTTACCAAACTATTAGGTATCAAGTGGGCCCAAAAATAGACATTCTCCTTTGAAAACTATTTTTTTTTTAAATTGTTTTTTTTTTCAGTATCATACGAAGCAAAGGTAATATCGTTACCATTTATAGACTCGTTAACACAAAAACCAAAGTTTTTACCTCTAGCAATACCTAAAGACTTAGCTCATAGAATAATGAGATTCAACGGTGATCCTGCATCATGGTGGATAGGTCAAATACTAAAATATATATTAAAACCCAAACCTAATATGCAGAAAGCAATAAATGATACGATTGCTAAAATGAATTTCAAGACGCCTATGGTTGGGTAAGTTATCTATTTGAAATATTAGAAATTTTGTTTTTCTTCATTCTTGGGCCGGCATAGTGACGGCGACTGCATTGGCGTTGATGGACCTATACTGTGTTTACATCAGACCAGTTCTAGTCATATGTGCAATTATTAAAAAAATATATAATAAAAATTCAATTAAATCATCATAATGTGACGTCATCTTAGCGGTTGGATAGGTTGGTGAGAAATTGTGTGCAAAGCTGCGGATGTGGCTTCGATCCCGATCTCGATTCGGGCTTTTTGTTTTTCTGTTCAATCAACATTCTCTGTAGTCCATGTCGATATTTTTTTTCTGTTCTTTCTGCATCATAATTATATTTAAGCCGGTATAGTGGAGGCGATTTCCCTGTAGTTGCAGTTGTTCTTGAACCGTGGTCTAACTATGTCAGGTGGTGTGGTGTTATATGCCAAGCTTTAATATTACATTATAATTTCAGTGTCCACGTAAGAAGAACAGATAAAGTTGGTACAGAGGCTGCGTTTCATCACGTCGACGAGTACATGAGACACGTAAAGGATTACTATGACCAGTTGGAAATGTACCAAAATGTCGATGCTAGGAGAGTTTATTTAGCTTCGGATGATGCTAATGTGAGTGTTTTTTTTCTATGAAAAAGATGGGTAGCAAACTATGTGTTACTCTACTAATTTTTTAAAAGCGACCGTGGTCTAGCGGTAAGACGCGTGAACTCACGATTGATGAGACCCGTGTTCGAACCTCGCTAATTCTGACCGGTACCAATGTAACTTAGCTATATGTGCTTTGGTCGCTGACTGACTGATGATGGTTGTTTGTCCAGTCTGTCGTCCTGGGGTAGTAATACCACTTTCGAATGTAACACCTGTGAAGAAGAGACTTTGGTTTGAAAGCCAGATATAACGAGAGGAGTGTGCACTATCTACTAGATGGTGCATATTTGTCTCTTCAAGCCGGCATAGCGGAGCGACTGCTGCCCGTAGAGATTTCTCTGTAGTAGCAGTTGTTTCCGTTCATGGACCGCATTCTAGCTTTACATCAGGCGGAGTGTAGTCATATGCCGGGCTACAATAAAAAAAAGCGTTTGACCGTCTGTCAGCTGTGAGTTTAATGACCTCGTGCGTGCTACGAGGAGGCGACCTCAGCAAAAGTTATCAATTCGTCGTGTATTTTTTTTTGTGTGGCGATGTTACCTCATATTTCCGCCGTTTGTGGACCGATTTTGATGATTCTTTTTTCATTGGATAGAGTTTATGTCGGTATTGGTCCCATTTCAATTTGATTTTTTTTTTCCATCTCTAAGGTCGGAAAATTAGGGGATGTTTCGCCTTTGTGAACCTTAGGTGATGTTTTGTGTTTCTTATAATATTTGTTATATTAAACCAAAAGTATCAAAATAGTATATAAAATTATGACCTATAAATTAAAAAAGAAATACTTGAACCGCATCTGTACGATGTATTATATTATTTATTTCAGGTATTAGAAACGGCCAGAAAGAACTATCCGGAATACGAGTTCTACGGTGATCCGTCTATTAGTAAAACGGCTGCCACGCATAGGAGATATACACCACTGTCGTTAACAGGGTTATTGGTCGATTTACATATGTTGGCCAAATGTGATTATTTGGTCTGCACATTTAGCAGTCAGGTATGTTTAGTTGATTTTGTTTAGCTTTACGCTAGATTGCGGTCCATGAATGGAAACAACACGCCTCCACTATGTTGGCCCGAGGAGACCTGCGCACCATCCAGATTAACAGTGCACATACTTGGCTGTTAAACTAATCCCGAAACCCGACAAGGTTCTCAGGATGGCAGACTCGGCTAATAACCATCATCAGTCTGCCTACCACTCTTTAATAGTGCCTATAGACACTGAGAGACCAAAGTACATATAACAAAGTTACATTGGTACCGGTCAGAATTAACGAGGTCCGAACACCGTCATCTGCCGAGCTACAATAAAAAAAAGTTGATTGACTTAGATAATATTTACAACTTTATAAAAAAATAAACATAATTCATTAAAATTATTTCAATTCATTAAAGAGCGGCCGTGGTCTAGCGGTAAGACGCGTGAACTCACGATCGATGATACCCGTGTTCGAAACTCGCTAATTCTGACCGGTACCAATGTAACTTTGTTATATGTAGTTAGGTCGCTCAGTCCCTATGGGCACTATTAAAGAGTGGTTGGCAGACTGATGATGGTTATTTGTCTAGTCTGTCGTCCTGGGGTAGTAACACCACTTTCGAACGTAACACCCGTGAAGTGACCTTGTCGCATTTCGGGAATAGTTTGAAAGTAGCCAGGCATATCATGAGAAGTGTGCACTGTCAATCTAAGATGGTACATGCTCGTCTCCTCAAGCCGGCATAGTGGAGGCGACTGCTACCCGCACAGGTTTCTCTGTAGTAGCAGTTGTTTCCATTCATGGACCGCACTCTAGCTTTACAGCAGGCGGAGTGTTGTCACATGCCGAGCTTTTTGTTGACTTAAAGTGCTAGCGTTCGACAATTTTGCAAGTTTTACCGGCATCCCAGCGGTTAATAGTGTTAAAATGTATTGGTTACAGGTCGGTCGTGTTGCATATGAGATGATGCAAGCGAATAGACTTGATGCGTCTGAGAGTTTCTTCTCATTGGACGATATATATTATTTTGGTGGACAAAATGCACACAACAGGATAGCTGTGATGTCACATTTGCCCACAAGAAACGACATACCATTTGAGGTGATACTGCAAATTTAATCTTTATGCTTATTGGACTAGAGGCTTAAATTTTTTAGAACTTAACCGCACTATTTGGTAGGCTGCGCCTCACTGTCACGCGCCGCTGTAGTGCGGTTTGTGCTTAAATAAAATAAAGAAATAAGTACATAAATGTTCTGACTATAAGTATTAGGACAAGAACAACACGAACCTACTTTAAAAAATAGTAGCCAAAAAAATACCACTCACTGACATCAATTACGGAGCTCTTGCCGGAGGGTTGGCGGGGTGAAACTTTCGAGGTGTGTAAAGTAGACCCATGTGATCTCAGATAAAATACGACATGTTCCGGAGGTCTGTTCCGTCCGGTTCCGGAACGCGATATCTTCGAAATGAAACGAGATTGGGCTAATGTACCGGAACAAAGGTTGTAGGAAATGTCCTTTAATTTCGAAATCGACACTTTTTTTAATTTTTTTTTAATTACCGTTCGCAAAGCGCGCCACAAAACTAGTTTGCTGCATTTGGGATCGGCTTGGAAGTAGCAGGGGGATAGTGAAATGAGTGTGCACTGTCAATCTGGATGGTGCACCACGTTTCCTCAAATCGACTAAGCACCTTTCTGCAGAAATTTCTTTGCTATAACGCATTCAAGCTTAACATCAGGCGGAGTTTGTCCGTATGCCGGGCTACTATAAAATGTTGCAAAGACAGCCGTGTCTGTGGACTGGACATGGACCGTACTTCAGTTTTTTTTTTATTTATGCTTAATAGACAAGCGTTTGACCACACCCTGCCTGGTGTTAAACAGTGATGTGGTCTAAGGTGGAGCACGCTTGCCTATGAGGTATTGTTCACCTTCGATTTGAAGAGACCTATGTTGTACGTGTCGGGAAACACAGACACCGGGCGGGAGTTCCACAGTTTCGCAGTACGCACGAGGAACGCGTTGTCAAAACGCCTCGTACGCACTTTAGGAACTTGAACCATAAACGGATGGTACCTCTCCGGGTGCCTGGACGTCTGATAGAAGAAAGGGGACAGTAGAACCAGGTTGTGCAGCTCTTGCGCACACTCCCCGAAATGTATCAACACTAACCATTTATTAAACTGCAGGCTGGTGATTTAATCGGTGTCGCTGGCAATCATTGGACGGGATATGGGAAAGGCACTAATAAAAGAACAAATCTGGTAAGCACTGTCAACTCTAACAGTATACAACACAGGCAGACTGATGATGGTTATGACCCAGTTTGCCGTTTTGGGGTAGTACCACTACTTTCAAGTTTAACATCCTTGTTGCGTTTCGAAGTAGCCAGGTATGATGAGAGGAATGGACAAGCCGGCATAGTGGAGGCGACTGTTGTCTATAGAGATTTCTCTGTAGTAGCAGTTGTTTCCATTCATGGACCGTACTCTAGCTTTACATCAGGCGGAATGTTGTCATATACTGAGCTATTATAAATAGCGAGAGGAGTGTGTACTTGTCCACCTGAATGGTGCACATTCGTCCTCTCAAGCCGGCATAGTGGAGGCGATTGCTGGCTGTCAAGTACTGAGGGAGTAAAAAATGTTTTGTCTTTCAGGAAGGACTGATACCATGGTACAAAACAAATGATCATTTAGTGTTGTACCCGTTTCCTGTATACAAACAAGTACCACTGTATGTTGAGAAGAAGAAGAATGAGACGTAACGATGGTTTCAAACCATTCACGACCCATCCAAATTAAGGTAGATAGGTTTCGAAATACTAATGTGATTCAAATGCATTTAGAACTTTGTTTACAGTTAAAAATAAAGCAAATTGAAAGATATGTTTTTATAAAAAAATTTAAAAAAAAGGTCGTAAGAAATATCAAAAATATTTATAATTTAAAAATGTTAATCGAACTATAATTTGAAATTTAATTCGAGATCAAAAACGTAAACTAAGAAATGTCACAGTCGAAAATGACTTCTTCTTCTACTTCTTTTGTTAAATGGCCTCAGATGTTATAACAACGACAATTCTACCAACGGCGAGTAGTAAATTCTTAATGTTTTTGTATCAAATTGCAATGGTGTTTTACAATTTGACGCTTTCTTGGAGTATTTGGCGGCTATTCACCCGGTCACGTTACAATATGAGCGTTTTCGCGGCGTGGGATAACCACTCGTATAGAGTGAATTTTAATGTTCCACAATTACTCACGTTCGCAGCATAAAATTGCGCAAAATAACACCAATTTTACACAATAATAACCGCTAACCTAATTAAAGAAAGGGATAAAAAACACCTCAACCTTGCCGGGCAAAAGCGCGCCAAACACTCATCGTCGAAAATGCCATTTCAGCGGTAGACAACATTTTTTAGACAGCCTGCAGACGAGGGAATTAATTAAATCTGACTAAAAAAAAAATTCAAATATAATATTTTTACCTTCTACCTTGTTGCCAGTAATAAAAAGAGAAATTGCTTCATTTTATTTCAAACAGTAATATTGAGATTTGGCGGTCATCTTGAGACATTAAGTTATTTTTCCCAAACTTGTGTTTCTTCGAGTGTTAATATGTAATAATGGTGGATTATTAACCAAGTGTGGGCAAACAATTCAAAAGAAGGGAACCTGTGTTTCCATTTTCCACAAGAAGTTTCAGTAAAGATTCTACCACTTTACTGAAGCTATTTTTGGCTTGACTGAGACTTGACCTGACTGTTTAGTGTGATGAATGAACGACTCGTGATGCACAATATTATTAAAAAGATGCAAAAATATTTACTTTGGCACTGGCAAATATAATGCCATATAAAAAAACAGTAATATTTTATTTTTGGATCGTATTTTAATCCAGTTTTTAAAGTTTAAAACTACATTTTAACACGATGTTTCAGTACTTTTTGACAAACAATACACAAATGAGGGTATTGTTTTGAATTGGCAACATCTTTGTTTACATTTTTGATCTAAAATTTTATTTCAGGGTATATCTATTGTGTGTTTATTTTTAAATTTAATTTCTGGTATTTGTTAAAGTTAAATGCTGTATTTGTTATGACTTTAGCCAAAAGAAAATCGTTTTGTTTTTTGTATTTTAAAAATAATTTTCAACACCTTTTTTCTATTGGTTGAAGTGGAAAAGATTAAAAATGAGTCAATAAAAATTAAATTTTCATCATGATAATCACAAATCATATACGATAGAGCTCAAGATGAACTTATTACGAGTATAAATAAAATGGGGTGGGCAGTGTACAAATATTTAATTTTATTAGTATGTAATGTAATTCTGACTGAATTTTTTAAAAGAATATTTTTGTCTTTAATTTTCTCAAAATGGCGCAATATTTTTGCTAGTCCTATACATTGTATTTATTCACGGCTCAAATTTATACCAAAAATACATTTTTAAATGTATTTAGTTATTATAATTAAATTTGATTTCTTTGAAAATGAAACTGGTATTTGTGAATCTTATATAAATTATAACATAAGCCTCGTCCGCTCTAGGGTACATTTGTATTCGCTGGGCGGAGACTGGTATACCAGCGCTAGGCTGGAGAGTCCGACATAATATTCCCCAAGGGCCAGGGCTTTCCCCGCGTAAAAAAGGGTAGGGTTCGATGTGTAAAAAGACAAAACAATCCATGAACCAGAAGTTGTATACAACATACTGATGCGGTATAAACATTTTGGTATTCATATTTGTTAAAAAAAAAAGAAGAACATAAAACATCATTAAAATATCAAAAACAAGCATTCGGCGGTCTTATCGCCTCCGTTTGGCTGGTCACTTCACTTGTTTGTGGTGAGTCGTAGAGTCTACCTCCTTTTCCAAAGAATCGGAGGTAGACACTGCCGCAGACGAGACTCAGTTTTCTCTGTGCTGCAAGGATAGCGGGGATTAAAACTCCTGGTACGTTCACAGAGATGAACTGTTGGTCCTCACAGCAGGTTCCATCTCCGGACCTCCAACGCCTTAATTTGGAAGGCGAGGTATTCCATGATGCGCTGACCTGTGATTTCACTTTGTCCGTGTGGGATAATCAGACCACACCTGACCTTCCTTTGCAGGTCGTCCTCACGGACGACGGTTATGGTGGTGTCTGGTATTGGTGATTTTATTCTTGGTACGAAACCCTGTAGCCATTTCAGCATCAGGTCGTCCGTCACCCTGGTCTTCAGGGCGCCATCAACGTACCTCGGCTTTCAGTCGAACCTGGGGACGAACCCGATTCTGCGGCTATCAGGTTGGCAATCTCGGACTAGACCAGGGCCTCCAGCTGTTTGTTAACTGCCATCGCCTATTCCTCGGTCATCTCCTTTTGTGGTTTGGTAGTGAGGGTAACGCCAAGGCTCTCAGGTTTTGCAGCATCCGCGTAGGAAGTGGTGTTGGTCATCCTGGCGACTCGCTTTGCTGCGACTCTGGGTGATGATGAGTCGTTCAGCCTGGGCCTTTTGGTCGGACCTTTGGCCATTACCGTCGCCGGGTCAACCTGACCTATAGCTCGTCGCGTCGCGTCGCGCGCTATAACTCACGAGGCTTCTTGTTGCTCTTTTCCTCATTATCTTGTTACCCGCGCCAGACGGGCGGGGCGCACCAGGAACCCCACCCTGCCGCGTTGCCTTGGCTGGGGCAGTCCCCGGTTCGCCAGTCCCTGTTGGTTTGGGTTTCTTTGAGGCGGGCAAAGAGGAATGTGTTGTTGTAGGTGACCTCTGTGGTCCTGTAGCTTTGTCAGCGTTAGAGGCTTGTTTATTAGAGGCGCGTTTGGACTTGCCGCCCGCACTTCCTGTAGTGTTCTGTAGAGGGGCCACCTTGTCGTGGGTTGGGTTGGTGGCCCTCTTTTCTGTTGCAGTACCATTCGGTCCGGCACAGCTTTGTTTGACCGCCGTACCCGAGGGTTTGGCTGGTTGGTTGGTTTGTTCATGGTTTGTTTTTTGTTATCCATGTTATTTTATGTTTATTACATCATTTGCGCTCCCCACCCTCCTCGGCGCCCGCAACAAATTTGGCACTAGGGCTACGCATCAGATATAGGACCCCAGTGTGTGTTGCCTACGGGGCTTAATGTCGCATGTGAACATCATGCAACACCGCCCGCAGGTCCCCTCACACCAGGGCCCTAGCCTATAGCCGATATGAGCCCCCGTCGCTCGGTCTCCACCCTGAGATGGTGGCCGCTCGACGGAGGTCACTGATCGCAACCCGGCTAGGTTGCAACCTCCCGTTTAGGAGAATTCGGGGCCGAAATGGTGTGTTGACAGACGATGTCCGTCTCAACCACCAGGATCCCCTCCTCCTCCGACACGGGTCACCGCGCTCGGCGAACACGCAGGTGGTCTCTGGGGATTGAAGATGCGGGGGTGTGACCACGGTAGACCCCGCAGCATGTCTCGAGTGTTTAGTCACAGCAGCCCTGGTTTGTACTTGGACGGAGCGGGTCTGCCTTGTAGGGCTGCGGCGGTGCCCGTGGGGTACGACGCAGCTCCGGCGTGTCGGCGTCAGAGGTGGGTTTGCCGACAGTTTCGCAATTGGGGCTGTCGGCAACGGGGACGTAACTCGAGACTTGGTGAGGGGGCACCGGAATCTGTTCCGCCACGTAGTTCGGTTTCCCAGTTCACCAAACCCCCCCGCGTAATACGTGGTGGCTATTTGTCTTTTTACACCCTAAAATATTTAGTAGAACCACATACTTGGTATACAAGTTTCACAACACGTATTTAGTCCTTTCAGACACATTGCGACTAGTGCCCTAGTGCGGTCGAGGCCTAAAGTCCGCAGTTGTCTATCATTATTATTGGAGCTGGTACCAAAATGATCTTCTACGGGTCAAACTTAAATATTATAAAAATAATCACAAAAATCGAGCTCTGAGAATCTCTTGGCAGTCACAAATATTTATTAGCTATTAAGTGTTTTTAGTAGCCTGTCATGTGACCGCACTCAGCCTGAAGTTAAGGTAGAGTGCGGTCTATGTGCGGAAAAAACTGTTATGCCACCAGACAGCAGTCGCTTCCGTTATTTGCTGTGTACTGACTGAGCGAGTAGTATTAGGATAACCTGTATCACCATTAAAATAGTTATTTTCTGCACAATCAAAGAATTTATGAACGGCCGTCGCCTAGCTGTAAAGGCGTGAACGGTAGATTAGACCCGTGTCTAAATTTCGAAGACATTCGGACCGGTACCAATGTAACTTTGTTTCAGTTCATAAAAACTATAAGTATTATAAATACATAAAAATGTAAGCTTTGTTAAGTGGTATAAATGTATGCATGCTAGATAGGGACTTTGAATAATACTTGTCAGAGGATGTCAGGGGAAAAAAGCATAGTCTCAGTGTCTATACTACAGGCGCTTAGTATAAGGCTTTTAACCCTTAATTTACTCGCATGGGGTATATTTTACCCCACGGCATATGTGAGAAAATATAATATAAAAAAAAAGATTTGAGCGTGCTAAATTCCGCCAGCAGGTCTGTCACCACCACTCCATCTAGATATATGATGAAATTATATATAAAAAATTCCTTCTCTAATGATTGTTTATAAGTTTACCAAAAATGTTGTAGAATTTTAGTACAATGTTGATTCTTTCTGATTTTTAATATAAATACATAACATAAAGCGGTTTAAAACATGTTTTATTTCACGTTTTAAATTGGGGTTATATATACCCCACGCGAGCATTTGTGTAACCTTTAGTATGCGAGCAATTAAGGGTTAAAAATAATCAGTATAAACGGTGACATCTTCCTTATATGTGGCCTCATAACAAAGCGGGGTTAGATTAGCCTGGTCTAGATTCTAGACAAACGAGGGTGCTCAGTCAGTACAGTAGACAGGTAAAATAAATTAGCTATTAAGTTGTTTTATTTGTAGTGCAATTATAAATTGTGATAAATTATTTTAAAGTTTTATTATACGGTTGTAAAAAAACATATAGCTGCCAAGTGTTAAAAGAAGTTTTATACATTATACTGATGCTGTAGAAGTTTTTTTTGAGATCTTAAGTGTCGTTCGCATCAGAAGGACGGTTAAAGTAACTTTAACTATTACTTTTACGACGACGACGACCGTTAAACGTTTACATTTACTCACACGCGTTGCAATATTGTGTAAATTCATATTGTTATCGTTAAAAGGATGGCTGATCTCGATAAATAATAGAAGAACATATTTGGCTTCTTTTCATACATTTGACGTTAGCAACATTGGCTTGACGACTACTTTAATTCTAACCAAGCCAAGATTCGTTGGTTATGGGTAAGGTTAAAGTAATTAAAAGTGATATAGTAATTAAAATAAAAAGTGATATCTTAATTTCATTAGATTCAGGATCCCACAATCTATACCCATTTGGTGAATATCCTACCATACGCATAACTTGTGCTCTTTTTTCAAATTTTGGTCCTCTTGGCATTATTACACTCCATGCTTTACTTCCAAATACTCTTAGTTTTGATAAATCTGTTTTTCCATACATTAACTCTTTTGGTGTTTTAAAATTTACTGCTGACGATGGACATCTATTTAATTGATATGTAGAACACATAATAGCCTCTCCCCATAAGTGTTCAGGAAGATTTGATTCTAACATTATAGTTCTTGCTTTGTTGTATAAAGTTCTATTCATACGTTCAGATACTCCATTTTGTTGAGGTGAATAGGGATTTGTGTATTGAATTATTATTCCTTGTTCATTACAAAAACTTTCAAATATTTTATTTTTGAATTCTCCACCATTATCACATCTTATTTTCTTGACCTTAATTTCTTTTTACTAATTATATAAATTATATATATAAACTACAGCTGTAGCTTCATATTTATTTTTCATAAGATAGACAGCACAGAAATGTGTATAATCATCGACAATAACTTGGTAATATAACTCACCATGTATGCCAGGAATATTGCCTGGTCCCGCTACATCTGTGTGAAGCAATTCTCCTATACCATATGACCTCGGTCTCAGTACTCGTGGAAATGGAAGACGGGTTGATTTACCTTGCATGCACGGATTACATGTGATCTCACTAAATGGAAGTTTCATTATTTTCAAAGATCTACGATTAAGATGACCTAATCTCCTGTGCCATAGATTATTTGGATTATTAGATACATTGTATCAAGCAACATTTACCCTTATCTCTGTTTTTAAAATAAATAATTTGTCTTTACAAAACCCTGTTATACACTTTTTTGAATTATTTTTCATTATTTTTACACAATTTTTACTAAAATTTACATGACAATTATCTTGAACAGCTTTCTTTACTGATAATAGATTAAATGATAAGTTTTTAACAATAAGTGCCTCTATAGAAATTCTTTTATTATTTGATAACACATTTATTTTACCTCTCTTATTTGTTGTTAAATATTGACCATTTGCTACATAAATTTTCATTTCCTGACTCATTACACACACATCTACCATATACTTTTCATAATAGTCTTTAATTAAGTTTTCAGTACACCCAGAGTCAACTACCCACTCTATAATCAAGTCACTATACATACCAGAACACATACTTGAATTATTATTAAAATTAACACCAGATATAAACAAAAAATCATTATCACTCGACACCGCTGCACCTGCATGATGATGGCCTCCGCTGGACATATATCTTGAAACCTGATGACCTTGACCTCTGTGATATCTTTGACCTCTGTGATATCTTTGACCTCTGTGATACCTTTGACCTCTTTGTTGATTTCCACGGTATTTATTAAAACCTCTTTGTGGCGCTGACTGACACTCTGTAGCTATATGTCCTTGTTTTCTACATTTATAACATGTCACCGCTGGAAAAGCTATTTCTTGTGTAGATGTTGTTGCATTTATGTTATCTTTGGTAGCCAATTTTAACTCTTCATCTAGCAATCTTGCTTTTACAAAATCCACATTCAAATCAGTACTTATAGTCTCTATAGCAGTGATGACATTATCGTATTTGTCATCCAATCCTATTAATAAATAACATATCTTGTCTGTATCTTCCATCTTGTCCTTGACACACTCGAGTTCTCGAATAATTTTATCAAACCTTGCAAAATACTCTTCTAATTTTTCATTAACACTGCACTTTAGACTCATTAACTTTCTTCTTAAATGTATCCGTGTCATTACACTTTTTCTTTGAAAAAATTGCTGTAATGTATATATAACATTTCTCTCGCCGTTTTACAGTCTTTCACAATATTGAGATGAACATCGGGAAGACATTGCACTATGGTGTTTCTCGCCTTGGCGTCGTCTTTTTGATATTTTTCGTCGATGGTCTCGGTAGTCAAAACATATTTAATTTGTTTTTCGTCTAATAGACACTTAATTCTGAATTCCCAATTGCTGTATTCTTCTCCTTTTAATTGAAAATGACACGATGGAGCAACAACGGTCGCCATACTTCCAGAGTTTTCGCACACCGTTTACCAAACTAAAACTTCTTTTCTTCTTGAGACTTCTGGCTGCTCTGGGCCCATAACCTTTTAAAGGTGTTTATTATTAATAAAGCAATATGTTTTTAATGGTGTTTATTATGTTATGTTACAGTTACAGCTTTTAATACATAAATAAAATGTCATGTCGAGCATGGTTCTTGTCTGTGGGCTCATATCAAAGACAACATAGAAACGCGCCAAACTTAACAACTTTAACCGGCCTTCTGGTGCAAACGACCCTAAAAAAAAATTAAGAGTGGCAGGCAGACTGATGATGGTTATAAGCCCAGTCTGACGTCCTGGGCTAGCACCACCACTTTCGAATGTAACACCCGTGAAGTGACCTTGTCGCGTTTCGGGAACAGTTTGCAAGTAGCCAGATATAGCGAGAGGAGTTTGCACTGCCAATCTAGATGGTGCATACTCGTCAGGACGGCATAGCAGAGACGACTTTGTACTTTTAATAAACACGCGGTTAAAGGGATTTTTAGAGCTATTTGTTTTTTTACACCCTGTATACACGTCTTTCTTTATTCCAAGTGGTATGTCCTCGTATTTTTTTAAAAATCTATCTATGTAGAGCTGGAATGGAATAAATGGAAGTGAGTTAGTCCACTCACGTGTTCTCCTGCTTCTTTTAATCTTGGATCCTTCAAGCGAAGGGAGGCCTCTTGAGGTGTCATAGTAGTGAAGAAGACTGGAGTCACTTTTTGTAACAATAGGTTTGAAATTAAGAAAACCCTTATTCCATTAGTTTTAGTTATTTTTCGTTCGTAGTTTTTTTAAGTGCAGTCCATGTGCGGAGACAATTGCTATCACAGACAAACGTCTGCCAGACAGCAGTCGTCTCCGCTATGCTGCACACTTTTCTTGTTATATCCGGTCCGGTTATTGTTTGTGTTTCTTTTTTTAGTTTTAAAAAGACGATAACAGTAGTACGCGCCTATTACGAGACGCCTAGGTGAATATTGTTTAATAGTATTAGGCGTTACTTTGTGGAAATCCGTAACTAAAATCATTTTCCTCAAAAATCACTACTTTGCAACTAATTTCCGCTTATCAATGTTAGTGAGGGTAGGTACACAGTCACATCAGCTGTCAATGTTAGACCCTTCACCAACATGCAAATGACAGACGTCGTCGGAGCAAAGTCGAAGAGCACACGTCTCCTGAGGATGCCACGCGGAGTGGCGAAACGCATCGAGAGGTTTTTGCGGGTTGGAAGGGTCTAATATTGACAACTTTTTTTACGTGGGGAAAATCTTTTATAGATGCCTCGCCGTTTCTGGGAAGACGACGAGTTATTCGGTACTCCCCAATACCGGGTATACACGACTAAAAACCCCACGGTGTCCCTCTCTACGTCATATAGTGAGGCCGTGACGCTTTCGCATTCATCCGCGAACCCACCGACGCTTGGCCGTTAGGCACTACCTCATCGGGAAGAAACACCATTCCAGCCAAGTAAATGAGCGGCAGTCTAACCCCGGGACTACCGCTATTGGCTCGGGGCGAAGGAGATAACGCTTGGTACTCCGCTACCGCCTCCGCCCACGCGATGAAGGGTGGTCTCTCACTCAGGTCTTCTCTGAAGGGCAGAGTGTGACCCGAGGAGAGACCCTACCTTGCTGGTTTTGGTTCGCGCCGGGGTACCTCAGGGAGGTATCCCGGGACCCTCTATCCACGAGCTTAGGACGCCCCGGTGGGAGACCAGCAACTCCAACAGTGCCTCCCATACAACACTGTCACTCACGGTCAAAGAACCGCGAGCCACGGGGTCTAACATTGGCAGCTGGTGTGACTACCTTTACCCTCATTAACATTGATTAGGAGTTTTGGCGGCCATCTTGAGACGTCAGGTCATCTGTCTTGAATTATTTTCCTAAACTTGTGTTCCTTCGAGTGTTAATGTGTAATAATGGTGGATTATTAACCATTAACTGTTCGTGAACGTGCGTGACTGTGGGCAAACAATTTAAAAGAAGGGAACTTGTGTTTCCATTTTACCTCCAAAACACCGTAGGAAGTTTCAGTAAAGATTCTACCATTTTACCGGAGCAATTTTTGTCTTGACTGAGACTTGACCTGACTGTTTAGTGTGATGAATGGATGACTCGTGATGCATAATATTATTAACTTGATGCATACGCCATAAAAAAAAATTAAAAAAAAAGGTTTAGCGGAAATCAGTTGCAGTTGTGTTTAAAAAATAATTCTGTGAATATTGTCGCTAAGAGTACATTTCTATGGTGGTTAGTTTTTCTTTTCTAACCTCGCATTTTTTTTTTAAATTTAAGGCTCAATTTCTGTTACGTAATCACTTTTTTATGCTCAAACTTATATTTTTTAATATTAACTATCACTTATTTATTCAAATAAATTAATATTATTATTTTATCGTTAATCGTTGGCGAAGTCCCTATTTTTAGACATTGTTATATACCATTAGATGTGCAATAACGCTCCCAGTGTGACGCGAGAAAAAAGATGACCTCGTTTGAGACGGCCTACGCTTTTTTCATGTCAAATGTGAGGTTTGCAGCTCTGATATATGATCTATGTTTTAGGTGTTTCAAAGAAAAAAAAAATTTTCGTAATAAGTATTATGCGGCTTACAAAGTATGTATAGCGCGTTTAATTTGTTTCAAAAGCTTTGCAAGCGCGTTGAAAGTTAACAAAACTGCCTTCGCCAATGTTGTTTTTTTTTTAATTATGTAAGTGAATAAATGGAGCTTATAAATGTAAATAATCATCTTTATCAGGCCGGCATAGCGGAGGCGACTGCTGCCTGTAGAAATTTATCTGTAGTAGCAGTTGTTTCTGTTTATGGACCGCACTCTAGCTTAATATCAGGCGGAGTGTTGTCATATGCCGAGCTACAATTTTATTTCCTTAAAATCAGGGAGAAAATTCCCTTATATTCCACTATTATTGTAAGAATATATTTTTTATTACAATTTTTTCGAATATCGAAAATATCGGGGTTATTTATTTAATAATAAATTGTATTGAGAATTTCACAAAAAAAATAAGAGAAATTTCGAGACATCGTGCAGAGTGGAGCACTGGGTTCGATTCCCATCTCACTTCAGGCTGCTGTGTGCTCCTTTATTTTTTTTGTTAAATTTTCATCATAACATTGTAAATAATTTTATTATGTTTTAAAAATAAATTCGTTATGTATTGAAACAAAAAATTGCCATAAAAATAATGGACCTAATTAATTAAGTTATTGTGTATATGTATATAAGAAGTAATATAATAAAAAAATATTTAATTGTAATTTTGTTTTTTTTTCTTTTGTACAGTACCCAATCCTGAAAGCTTTTGCCTCCATTGAAGAATTTACAACTAAAAAGGGAACATGTGTCAAAGAACGATAGGTAGTTATTTTGTACCTCGCACCTAAGTGGGCTCCATAAAGCTGGTGTCACCCACGGCGGCATCCAGCCTTCCACCAAGAAAGGGCAATGAGCGGGAAATTGTTAAGCTGAACTGAATAAAATAGTTTGAACTCGTTCAGTCCGTTCTGCTCTTTTTTTTTGTGGAAGCACGTTATAAGGTTTCTCATTGCGAGCTCGACGGGGTCATTACGAAGTCCGCTCCGCTCGCAGCCTTTGCAGCCGGTCGTTGTAATCGTTTTTAGGTAAGTAAGGGTTAAATTATCCTGTATAAATAATATTTACTTTTTACTTAAGGAAGATTAGTTGATATCTTCGAAATAACTGATTGAAGAAATGAAAAAATATAATAAACAAACAAAAACACTTATTCTTGTATCGTACAGGAAAATCACAATACAACTGTCCACTCATAGCGAAAGTTGTCCGGACATCTTTGGATGAAAGTTTTTTATTTGTGCGTTCAGTAATTTTCGGCCCGCTTAGGACGAATTTATGTTCAAAAGAGTTTATGATTGGAATTCGTCCCAAGAACTACTTTTTTTCTACAGGACTGCACACAAAAATGCAAATTCTATGCGAATGTACATTTTTTGGAGAATTCATGAAATGGCATAGATGGCATTTCAATACGGTCACGTGAGCGCTGTAATAGTGGGTAGATCAGCCGTCCGCAAAGTGCATATTTTTTCTCATATCCTTTTCATTTTTTTATCTCGCTTTAATATTATTTTGTAATTATCGTTTACTTTAAAAATCATATTGCAGCATTGTAAGCGTCACAATATTCGTCCCAAGTACCAAATAAATTGGGACGTATTGGAATGAAACTTCTCAGCTATGGACGTTCATTTCAAGTTCATTAACTCAGCATAACTGTTATACATCTTACAGTGATTGGACGCGAACATTGTACTTTCATTTTAACAGTTAGACAAAATCAGATGTAAAAATAACGTGTTTAAAAAATAAAGTTATGAAGTTATTTTTATTTTTATCTATTTTACCAGCCGTTTTATCCGTTAAATATTTACCGAAATGGAAGAAGCAGGTGAGTACAGTGTAACCGAAGATTGGAAGTTAAGAATACATTGCAAAAATTCAATTATTAAATATAATTTGGTTTAAAGACCTGAAATTCATTAGTTAAAGTGTTACAGGATTATATACGTGGTCGGGTAATCGTAAACCTCGTGTTCCAGTCCAAAACCTGTACCATTTTTTAAAAATAATAATAAAAATTGTCGCGTAGGTTATTTAAAAGAAAATATAAATAAGAAATATTATAGTTGCAGTGGCACAGAGTTAAGTTTATTACTTAACTCTATTTACCCCATTACGTTAAGTTAAAATATTATCGGTTATTTTTTATATGGTAATTTTAAATGTTAGAATTTTTATATATATTTAAATATCATATTTAATACTATAACAGTTATTTAGAAAAGAAAGCAGTTTTTTCATAATTACGTTCATGGACCGCACACTAGTTTTACATCGGGTGGAGTGTTATCATATGCCGAGCTATGATAAAAAAAAAGTTTACCTACTTACCTATTTTTTTTTAAATATAACTTTTGAGATATTAAGATTCCCAGTATTGTTATTATTAAATTATTATGAAGATGTAACAAAAAAATCATCGAACATAGAGCAGAGTTGGGAATCGGACCGAATTAAATGATATTTTTACTTAATTACTTACCTATATTTTTTATTTCCTAATGTAGATAATATATTATATATTTCAGTCTCAACTTGACTGCCTACCTCAATAAGTTAAACGTAAACAAACTAACATTTCGAACATAAATAAAGTATGTTTACCATATGTAACTTTCGATTTTTCCACATTGTTAATTCAATACCCCGTCTACAATTGAAATTGAAACAGACTTGTAAATAAGACGTGTGTTGTATTTATTACAAATATTAAGTTGTCAAACAGTTCGCCAGGATAGCACTTTCTAATGTAATGTTCTAGAAAGCCGCTTTAAAGAAAGTGTGCCGTCGTGAGAGGAAATAAGGAGAAACTCTCAAGCGTTATATGTGACTTTTGTTATAGTTTCATATTAAAAGGAGAATGCATTGATAGGATCATTATCTATAGAGGCTGTCTAACAAAAGCGTGATCAGAGAAAACGCGGCTAATTCAAAAAATCGTCATAACCTAACGAGTAAGGTTCAAAAAACTGCTACTAAAATCGATGTTAGTTTTTAACTATTATATAAAATAAAGGAATATTTAAAAAAAATCTTGAATTAAATAAAAAATAGAATTGATTTCTCGAAATAAAATAATGAAAGGAGAATGCCCATTTCTAGGTCCACTTGATACCTAATACTTTGGTAACAAAACAATATTCTTAAGTAATAATTTTTGTTTATTAATTAATTTTAATTATATCAACACATCACACAACACATAAAAAACAGATATCATCAATTATTAAAGCATTTAAAATAATAATAACCTCAAATATTGCTTCAGAAAATATCTAATTACCTACTCAATAACCCGGGTGAAAAAATTTAAAGTTATTGGTAATAAGGAAGAAAATTTATTTTTCTACAAAATAAACTAAAAATCATCAACAAACTTGAGAAGAAAATTGTAGGACCATTTTTCTTAGGCGAATAGACATTCTCCTTTGAACACATTTTTTTTTTAAATTTCATATAGTTTAGTTATTAGATTACTAGAGCTATACTTATTGAGATACACTCAGGCTTGCACCTGGATTATAGTTAGTATGTGTTGGTTGCTGCTGGTTGGCGAATATATCTTTTTAATTTTTATCCAGGCATGCGAGCTCCCATCTGTACAAAGTGAGCACAGCCATTACGTGTGTGATGATAATGGTGAACCAAAATGTTTACCAGGTTGGCAAGGCGACTTGTGCGATGTACCTATTTGTAAAAAGGGCTGCGATCCTTTGCAGGGTAAGTCCGCTTTTTCCGCATTTTTCATTCGACTAAAGTCACGCTTCTCCCCTTTTTTGTAGACCAGAAATTACTTTATCTGCTGTAGTTCACTGCTCAGTGTTTTCAGACTTAAAATTGAACTCGATAGTTTTACTCGACAACGAGTATTTTATTCAAATTGTCACGCTTTTTTCTAAGAAGGATAGGCAGAGGGCTCGAAGCGTGTTTGCTTAATACGCTAGAAATTTTACTGGACTAGCATATAAAATTAGCACGTAGGCAACATAATTCTGGGCAACCTCTTCGCTTTTACTCGATCGACTAAGATATGTAATAATTTCTCTTTCAGGTTACTGTAAAAGACCAGGTGAATGTCGTTGTAAACTAGGCTTTTACGGTGAGAGATGTAATAAATGTATACCATTACCTGGCTGCCAACATGGGCACTGCAATGCGTCCTTCGAATGTATCTGTCACGAAGGGTGGGATGGACTGTTTTGTTCAGAACGTAAGTATTCATAAATAGCGTTCAATACTTTGTATAAATATATATATATTTTTTTGTAGCTCGGCATGTGACAACACTCCGGCTGATGTAAAGCTAGAGTGCGGTCCATAGATGGAAACAACTGCTACTACAGAGAAACCTGTGCGGGTAGCAGTCGCCTCCACTATGCCGGCTTGAGGAGACGAGCATGTACCATCTTAGATTGACAGTGCACACTCCTCTCGTTATACCTGTACTCCTACTTTCAAACTATTCCCCAAAACGCGACAAAGTCACCTCACGGGTGTTACATTCGAAAGTGGTGGTACACCCCCAGGCTGGACACGGCAGACTGGACAAATAACCATCATCAGTCCGCCTACCACTCTTTAATAGTGCCTATAGGCACTGAGCGACCAAAGTACATATAACAAAGTTACATTGATACCGGTCAGGATTAGCGAGGATCAAACACGGGTCTTATCGATCTTGAGTTCACGCATCTTACCGCTAGACCACGGCCGCTCTAAAAAGAGCAATATTATAAGTAAAGTAAACGCCAGAACATTTTTTTAATATTAAGATTATAATTTAAAGAGTCATAGACAGCGTGATAACTGAGCTAGTCTGCCGTGGAGTAGTATCACTACTTTGAAGTGTAACATCCGTGAAGTGACCTTGTCATGTCTTGGAACAAGCTCGAAAGAGAGGAATGTGAACTGTCTACCTGTTAACCAGCAATCCGCACATGGACCGCACTCTAGCTTAACATCAAGCGGAATGTAGACACAGATTAAACAACTATACTTTACATTATTTAACATAGTTGGTAATTTGAAAATAGATGAAAATAAAAATTATAAAAATTAAATTGTGTTATAGCAATTTGCCGTTCCGAATGCCACGCCACAAGAGGTTTCTGCGAGTCACCAGGCGAATGTCGTTGCAGAATAGGTTGGGCTGGACCTACATGTAGAGCCTGTCAAACACTGCCTGGTTGCCAACATGGGTATTGCGACAAACCTCTCGAATGCAAGTGTTTGCCTGGATTCACCGGCTTATTATGTCAAACGCGTAAGTATGGCAGTTATTGTTTCTAGCATACTTTTATGAACAGTTTTAACTCAGTAACTATAATATTTACGACTCTAAAAATATATGCATTAAACTACAGGATATTTCTTATGTCTCTGCCTATCCCTGTGGGAAAAAGGCGTGACAATTGTATTGTATTGTATGTCTTACAAATATGAGAAAAACAAAATCGTAAAGAGAGCCCTAAATTAATTGTTGCAGTTTTTACATTTTTATTTTTATTAGAATTATACGAAAAAAAGACAAACAAAACAAAATATTTTTTTTACAATAAAAAGAACTTCATATTTTATTAAAAAGTAATTTATGTTATCTTTCTAGCTATATGTGCACCAGGCTGCCATAACGAACGAGGTTACTGTCGTCGTCCAGGCGAATGTAGGTGTAAGGTAGGATGGAAAGGAGAATCCTGTAGTGAATGCCATCCTTACCCCGGATGCGTGCATGGAACTTGCAGACGACCTTGGGAATGTATCTGTAAACCTGGATGGGGTGGAATGCTGTGTGATGAAGGTTTGCCTGTTATTTTTATGCCTGTAATGAGCTACTACTTGCATTGCTTACAGTTACATTGGTACTGGTCAGAATTTAGCGAGGTTTGAACACGGGTCAAATCGCTCGTGAGGTGGTCCTCTACCGAAGAGTGGTAGGCAGACTGATGATGAATGTTAGCCTAGTCTGCCGTCCTGGAGTAGTACCACCACTTTCAAGTGCAACGAACCTGAAGTGACCTAGTCGCGTTTTGAGATCAATTTGAAACGAGTAGCTTATCAATTTGGACGGTGCAGACTCGTCTCATCAAGCCGGCATAGTGGAGGCGACTGCTACTTGTTGTGGTAGCAGTTGTTTTCACTCATTAAACACTAGATGAGAGTGATGCCGGATTACTTTTAAAAAACAATGTTTTTTTTTCTAGAACTAAATTACTGCGAGAAGAACCCAGATACATGTAAAAATGGAGGAAAATGTCAATCTTTGGAATCAGGAGACGGTTTTTACCGATGCCAATGTCCGATTGGTGTTAGTGGTAAAAACTGTGAAACTGAAGCGACAACCACGACTGCGGCACCAACAAATTCTACAACAACGAGTGTGGTATCAACCACCAGCGTGGTGACTACCACTGAGGCGGATACGTCTGAAGAAACCAGCACAACGACGTCAACAACGGAGTCTGAAAAAGAAATTAAGAGACGCAGCGATTCTAACAAAACTAAACACAATAAGTATAAATTCTTTTTTCTTTAGGTAGGTAACTGCGACTATCTAACTAGGCGTATCGTCATAGACGCGTAGCAGATCGACAGTTATTCTAAACAAGACATAATTATATGGTCCACTAGCGAAGACAACTGTTATCACAGAGAAATGTCTACACACAACAGTTGGCTCTGCTATACTGGCTTTAGGAGACGAACATGCACGATTTAAATTGACAGTATGCATGTATGTCAATCTGATGGTGCATATTCGTCTCTTTAAGCCGGCATAGCGGAGGCGACTAGAGTCTGAAGAAATTTCACTTTAGTAGCAGTTGTTTCCGTTCTTGGGCCGCAGTCTAGCTTAACATCAGACGGAGTGTCGAGCTACTGTTAAAAAAGTCATAATAAATATAAAGACTTTGAATAAATTCCAAGTAATCGCTGACTTTTTTGATGTGTGTATGTCTATGAACTTCAAAATCTGGTCCACAATGTATGACTGAACTTTATATTTAGCTAATTTTATTAATTAATTTTGATTACGACTGAATGTTTTAATTTATTTAATTTTAAATTTAATTTATTTCTATTATTTATTATCCTCTCATTAACCGAATTAATCAATTGTTTATTTATAATAATCTAAACAAAATATTGAGATATCATTAAACACGGCTGTTTGTTCAACTACTTTTATTTATTTATTATTTTTAAGTGTAATGTAATTACTTAGTTTATAGTTAATTTATATTTATTAAAAGTTTTTGAAAATTATTATTATTTTATTTACCTATTTTGTGATGAGGCGTTTATCTCTTTGGATTTTGGAGGGAAAAACAAATGTTCCACACGTTAACACTCGAAGAAACACAAGTTTACGAAAATAATTCAAGTCAAATGATTTAATGCCTCTAGATGGCCGCCAAAACTTACCACTATTTACTTTGACAATGGCAAATTTTTGTAATGTCAGAAAAAAGTTGTACCGTTTTTTAACATTTTACGCGAAAGACGTTCATTCTAACTACATGAATTGCAGAATCCGAATTTAGTAAATTAGACAGGAAAAAGTTTTAATGTAACTTTATAGTTTGTAAGGATTGTAGTGCCTAAACAATTTTATATGAAACCTAAATTGAAGACTTTAAAGTTGGTTTATGTATCGATAATTATACATTCCATTATTTACCTTAAACATATAGCAGCAAAGGCGAATATAGCTTGAAATAAGTATGTGACTTAGGTAGATTTAATGTAGTTAAAAGTTACATTTGCAAGATATTTTAAGGGTATTTGAAAGTATATGATTAATTTACCTTTAAATATGTGGCAACTGGACATATTATGGATTCTTCTACTCCCGATTGGTATTAAATTGAAGCGTGTTTTCATTTCACAACACGATAAGTTATTTAACCTTTTTTTTTCTAAATACAACATATAATTTTAGCGACTAATAATGAAACCTGAAAAGTAACGTTACTTTTCTGATTTCTACTGGTAATCCAAAAAAGTACCCTTGTTTTTATACCAAAAATAGTTAAAAACGTTAACACGTCAACTCGAGCCGAGGAGACAAACAATAGTAATAATATTACTATAATTTACAATAATATTACGATTGTTTTCAGATTGAATATACGTCGTGTCGTTTCGGAATTTTAAAACGATATGTTTATTATATTTTTCTAATGTTTTAAATGGTTCTTGCTTTTTTTTTACTAGGGACCTACTATAAAGCTCCCGTTTCGTTTCACGTTCGTGCAGATGAGTGAATATTCATCGTTTCGGAATTTTGAATCGAGATTCGTAGAGAACGAAACTTCATAGACACAGTTTACAAAACAGGAAAAATCCATACTGAAAACGAATTACGGCACCTCAAAGGAGACCCCTCATTAAAAATAGACAAAATACAAAAATGCCCGCTAAACTTACCGAATATTTCGTAGGAATAATAGATAATATGTCCAGGCGTACAAAAGAAGTCGTCTTATTCTTGCGTCGATAGTGTTTTTAAACAAGCTGCAGTTTTTTTTTATAATTTTAACAAATCGAGCTGTAACTTAGTTGATATGTAAGCGGTGAATGTTATAAAAGCGTAGTTAGATCGTAATTGCTAACATAATAATTCGGGCTGGCAATCGAACTAATAGCCCATGTGTAAAATAAACTCTAAGTACTTATTTAGATGTAATTTTTAAAGTGGTTTGCACAAAATGAAAGCATTTTTATTTTTATTTGTAAGTATATTTTTATTCTAAGTTAATTTTATTTTGAAACAAATTTTAAAATTATTTGTTTTACTAACAAACAACCAAAACCAAATTGTTACGTTTTTTCCCCCACTGGGATAGGCAAAGACAACGGAATGCCATTTGCCACGCTTCGGGCATGATTCTTTTGTTTTCTTCACATCCACAATTCTCTTCATTCGACTTCTTTTTATTTTGTTTTAAATATTTTTATTAATATTTATTGCACTAAGGTGAAGAAAAGAGACCTTATTAATTAAATTTTATAATGCAATATAAACATATTTTTTAAAATTAATTAACAAAGATTTTTTTTCGCGTTTGCTGTAAAATTTCAATCATATACTTCCATTCTTTTTACCTAATTGCTGGCACAGAATACACAAAGATGTAATTAATAAGCGCTAACAATACAAAAAAGTATAAGAATAAGTAATCGTAACAAAATAAATTAACATTAAGTGAATATTAATCATGAAAACGTTTAGTTACTCCGTGATTGCATAAAAATTACGCACATACGAGTGAGTTTGATATGCATCGATGCTTTCTTTATAACGATTCGAAGAGTGGTAGGTAGACCGATGAGGATTATTAGCCTAGTCTGCCGTCCTGGGGTAGTACCACAAGTTTCAAGTGTAACACCCGTCGCATTTCAGAATCAGTTCAGAAGTAGCCCCGTATAACGAGAGGTGTGTACAGTGTTAACTTAGATTGGTGCTTATTCATCCCTTGAAGTCGGTACAGCGAAGGCGACTGCTCATGGGCCGCATTCTACCTTAATACGTCGGGCTACTATACCGCTAAAAATCCTAGCTTCTGTGATGGATAGGTACAAATGTAAAAGGCAGTAAAGTTGTGTTTGGATACCTAGATATCTAGGATACCTAAAACTTGTTAACCTTTAAACATTAGACCTTGCTTTGATAACCTACTTTGTTTTTTTATCAATTACAAATGTACAATCAAGATAAATATGGGATTTATAATAAAGTTATGCCCATAGTTTATGCAGAGCCTCGACATAATGTATATCTTTGTGATCTTTTACTACTTAGCTCTCTAAGATAAGCAAATACTATAGTCACTGAACACGGGTCTCATTGATCGTAAATTCACGACTCTCATCATTCCGTTGTACCGCTAGACCACGGCTACTCCGTTCTGAGCAGTTAATCAATCTGAGGTCTTCATCGAAAGCTACCTTCTGATACTACAACCAATTTCCATTCAAGTTTCGTTAACAACTACAGTGAGGAGCCATCTAGAGTTCACGAAGTTTTCTTTGATAGTATTTGTGAATCTATTACGATTTACGTGATTCTGCCCTCGCGTACTGTCCTGACTTGCGGAGCTGGTCTCGTTTATCCCAGGAATTAGTTTGGAGAGACTCATATCGAAATACACATCAAGAAAAACAACAAAAAAAAAAACAAAACCTAATCTTTGAGGTTTTAGTACCATATTACGATATGTACGATATCAGAAGTCTATACTGTAATAACCAGTATCTTTTTTTCAGTTGGTGACATTAATATGCGGTTCACAATCGGAGGAGAAGAAACCAAAATTATCCAACCTCCTAAAGAATGAAGGAATACCAGATAAAGCCTCAGGAAAAGGAATCAAAAGACAAATACCCAGTTTTTTACCAACCTCAATCTCACTACCAGGTTCACCAATTTTCACTGCACCTTCAGCACCAGCTATCACAATCCCAGCATTAAGATCACCAACACCACAAATTATCACAGCCCCAGCTGTTTTATCACCACCTACATCAGTATCCATTGATCCGAACCCAGTAATACTTAGACAGGAAGTGCCAAGAATAATTACAAGAACAATAACAAGAGATGTGCCAGTCCCTTATCCAGTTGATCGTCAAATACCAGTGCCTTATAAAGTCCCAGTCGCTGTCCCAGTGGATAGACCAGTAGCTGTTCCAGTGATACATAAAGTACCCGTCACAGTCGAGAAGCATGTACCAGTATATGTTGAAAAGAAAGTACCATATCCAGTGAAGGTGCATGTGCCAGTGCCTTATCCGGTTACAGTTGAAAAACATGTGCCAATAGATCGTCCTGTGTATTTGGAAAAGCAAGTGCCAATTCCTCAACCCGTATATGTTGATAGGCAAGTGAATATTCCAGTACCTGTGCGAGTTGATAGGCCAGTGCCGGTACCACAGCCAGTTGTGATCGACAGGCCAGTTGCGTTTCCGCAACCGGTTGTAGTTGACAGACAGATACCGCCAAATTTTCCATCAGAATTTTTATCTAATCATTTATCGTTCCCGAGTTTCTCGAGTTTCTAATTATTTATTTATGTAATGTTAATATTATTGTTGTATGTAAAATATTTATTATTAAATAATTATTATATTTGAATGCATTTTTCACAATTCACAAAATGAAGAAACCGATTCATGTAAAAGTATGAAAAATAAGTGGCTTTATCCGTATTTAAAAAAAGTTAGTTACATTGCTAAGATTTTTGGGGGATTCCATCACGGAATTGTAGATTTCGGATATTTACGAGTCCACGACCAACCAAATTCATAATCTTCTACTTAGTGGTTAGAAACGTTATAAATCAGTCAATAAATAAAAATTAAAAGATCACACATCGTTTATTTGGGTTCATAGTAGATCCAGGTTTACATTTCCATGCAGTTGCAAATTCTCTCATATTCTGAAGAGTGCCACGCGCTCTGAATGACGTCGGTGAATGTGAGTCATCTACTTCTGACTCTAATGATTCCTTTGTTGATGTTCCACACCATGACTGTAATTAATAAAGAAATATTATAATGAATAAGGTAAAAACTTCTATTGTTAAGGACTAATTTCTGGTTAACGGGGAGTTTTCATCAAATCAAACCACTATCACTACTGACATAAATAAAGAAGAACGTGATTTTCATTTGGTTTTCATCAACAAATAGATTCAAAATATACAATAAGATTTGGTAAACTTGCATCTAATTTTAAGGTCAGACTAAGGTCCGCCATTTTTTTAAATTGTAGCCGGCATATGACATTGAGGGTATTGAGAGTCAGTAGAGTAGTAGAGTTTAACGAAAGCAGTTTAGTTGGTATAGAGGAGGAGATTGTTGCCTGAAGATAGTTATAACTTACATTTCCATATGACAAGAAAAATAATTGTTCAGATGACATCTCTTCAAATCCAGGTAATTTCTTCTCATGGCCATATTTGTATAGGTGTTCTTTTAAAGCACCAAATGCCTCTCTAAGCCCGCCGTTATCAGCAATATTTTCACCTAGAGTATTTTTACCATCAACCTGCAAAATTTAATATAAAACTACTTACTGCCTGTATTAAATACATAATATATAAGTACGTTGTCAAAGAAATGGGATTAAATATATCAGCCCGCAGCATGTGAACCTTTTTTACGTGGGGAAAATGTATTTTATAGTCCTTGGGGAAGGTACCAGGATTATGTTGAACTTCCCAGCCTAGATCTGGCCTACCGATTATAATCCCTCGCGGGGTGGAGGCTGGACACGAGTTAGCGTTTATCCAGATTCCGTCCTGCAGAGGTCCAAGTAACGAGAAAGACGAATTGAAACACACAAGTCGCCGAACGCTTCAGTCTATATTATGGCGGATAAATCCCCATATCCGCATTCACTCCTGCTATGCCGTGTTGAGTAGACGATTGTGCACCATTCGGGTCGACAGTGCACACTCTCGTTACTACCAACTACTTCTAAGCTAATGCTGAAACTCGCCTTCACGGGTATTACACTTGAAACATATTCCTATAAATAATTCACGCATGAAAGAAATAAAACAACTGGTTATATTAGGTGTTAAAAATTACTATACCGAGACGCATTTTTTATACAATAATTGTTAAACATGAATGTATTGATTATCATAAACTAGCTATTGCGTAGAGGTACCTTTACCTATAGAGGTAAGATAGCTATGTTAAAATGGTTATTGTTTTTAAATTAACTTTATTTTAAACTAGCTGACTCGGCAAACTTCGTACCGCCTCAGAATCAATAAATAAAAAAGCATTACTGAACGACTTAAACTTTATGGTATGGTATTAAAGTTCAAATTGACTTTTAAGTATTATTACGAATTTGTATGGGAGTATAGAAAAGTGTTATTTTTAGACTTTTTTAAACATTTTTTTTTTATTTTTCTCTTCGTAAGAACCATCCTCGTACTTCAAGGAATATTCTAAAAGAAGAATTAGCGAAATCGGTTCAGCTGCTCTCAAGATTTGCGCTTAGCAACACATTTAGCGATTCATTTTTATATTATAGAAGATAAAGTTTTAATTAATTAATTTTTGGGGTATTACAGTGCTGAATCTGTATTATGATGAAAAAAATATGTGCTCATAAATAGGGTTATTAAAGTTTTCTTTTCTGATCTATTTTCATCATACACTTACTTACATGTTTATCAATTTCTGGAAGATAGTATGTTGAGTATTGTTCAACGAAGCATTTAGTCATGTTTTCGAATGAATTAATGCTTTCATTGCTCCACCATTGGACTAAATAACCATCTTTATTAAAACGACGACCTGTTGGAAAGATAAAGTATTACATACAAAGAACAATGGGTCAGTGAAGGGAAATCTGAAACTATCGGAGAAAACTTTGATATAGAAATAAGGTTAAATACAGTTCGAAGGCTTTTGATATATAAAAGGAGTGGTAGGCAGACTGATGATGGCTATTAGTCTAGTCTGCCGTCCTAGAGAAGTATCACCACTTTCGAATGTAACACCTGTCGCTCCCTAGTCGGGATTCGGGAGTTTGGAAATAGCCGAGTATAACGAGAAGAGAGATTAGAGAGCTGGCATAGTGCAGAGTAGCAGGGACCAAGCTTAACATCAGGCGGAGTATGGTCACATCTCAAAAATAGAAAAAGATCCAGTTTCTTTTAGAATCTGTACTAATCTAGATTTTATATTATTTAATTTAAACTAAGACCTATACAATACCTAAATTGTCAAATCCGTGACTAATTTCATGTCCAACAATTGTCCCTATTTGTCCATAATTGAGTGACCTATTTCATTGAAACGAGAAAATATAATTAAGTTAGATTCTGCAGAGTCTAAGCTTCGAGTTTGTACTGAAACCTAGACTTTGTTTATTACAACTATACTTACTCGAGTCCCAAGTTATAAAATGGATATTGTAGTATAGCTAGAGGTATGGCTGCGTCCAAAACGAGAAACAGTAAATTATATAAGTATGTAGGTATGTATACCTAATACGATTCATACAAAATACGTAAAAAAAAAATATTTTGTACGTTGTCATACAATTTTACAGATAAATTATTACACATTTCTATGATACAATAAACAAATACATTTTGGAGTCACATATCAGTACCATCATTGTGTGACAAGTGTAACTTCTGTGAAATAGCCTAATGCCGGGAGAATCTGGACGGTGCCTACAAGCCGGTATCAAAGCGATAGTTGCCTGTAGTAATTTCTCTGTGATAGCAGTTGACTTCGGCTTAAAATCAGTTAAAAACTTACTAATAGCATTTTCTTGATATATATGAAACGCATTAACACGTGTAGGACCAGTAGCCCAAGTATAATCAGGGGATTGTCTTAACTTATTCAACGCCTTTCTAATCCGAACTTGTATTATTTTAATCATATTCTCGAGATGTGTTTCATTATTAAGTTCCAATCCATAATAATATTCCTCTAATTTTCCATCAACTTCAAACCAATCAGGGTAACCTATTAGCGTTTTCATATTATCTATTTTCTCATATGTTGCTACTTTTGTATTATCATCCATCCATTTGGCTTTGCCAACGAGACGTGAGAGCGAATTCTTTAATTCATTTAACATTATTTGTATCTGAAATTAAGAAAACAAAAATACAAAACGCTATCTTATGTTAGGGCCATGAGGCCAAGAACAACACAAATATATAACCTACATCCAGACACCAAATAAATGCTTACTTTTTTGAAAATATAAAAAATATGAATAGATTAGGTAAAATAGTAGAAAACACTGCTAAGGTTAAGTCCCCCAGTTCTAATAAATAAAATTAATCACTTTAATTTAATAAAATAAATTTAACTAAAAAGAAAATAATATAAAATGAAAATGCATGTCAAATAAAAAATATAACATATTATGTTTTAGTGCTTTAAGGTGAAAGTCAACACTTGCTCGTCCATACATTGTGTTTCACCACATTGTTCGAAGATTAGCAGATTTATTGAAGTTGTAATCGTAACAGTTGAAATTAAGTCATTTGATAACTTTTTCAGCACTAATTATTATCGCAAATCACTATAATAAACAAATAGCTACGGCACAGAATACATAAAATGCTAGTGAAATGTAACCAATATAAAATGTTTAAAATATTTAAAATGCGACGACCATAGATTATTGAAACTAAATAGTTACCTTAGGCTTATCAACATTAATAATAGAATTATTAACAAATCCATAAGCCACGGCCATTCCAAGCATTTCGTCTACAACACAAGCACACTGTAAACTACGAGAAGGAACAGCAGATCCAAGCGAATCATGTATTTTGTCATAAAATCTCTGATATAGAATTTGAATTTCACTTGTAGTATGTACCACCATTACGTCTACCACCTAAAAATATTACGAGGTCAGAAGTCAGGACACATAGATGCGCGTACAATGGCTTATAACCGTTAACGGAATGACCATTCCGCTAATTTACAACCTGGACAAGCCAGCATAGAGGTCACAACTGTAATACAGGCTTTCTTTTGCAGCAGCAGTAGCCTTGGCTTATGGATCACACTCTAGCTTAACATCAGGCAAAGAGCGGTCACGCAATGTGATATTAAGGACATAAAAAGAGTTACCTGCACCCAAATAAAAAGTTCTAGAACTACAGGTGGCGTATCCGCTATCAAAGCAACAACGTTAATCAAGTAGTCTAGATCCAAATCATAAACAATTATTTTATCATAATCATAATCTAAGACGATGTCACTTATATTAAAAACTTTTGATAAATATCTTCTCCATATTGAAATTGGTTCCTTCCCTTTTACTTCTAAAGCTTCATCGGTAATTTTTTGTAATTCATCTGCCGTGTATACTATCTCTGGTATATCTAATAAATCTTCTATGTCATATGCCGTCGTATTATCGGATTCTAACTGGAAATTGAAATATTTAAAATAATCTTTTCTATCTAATGACAGATTTCGCTGTAAATAATACCAGTTTCACAATTCATAAGGATCAGGATTCTCTAATTTAGAAGTTGAATTAAGACATTTGGGCTCACAATTCGATTAGTGCGCGGCATAACAACAGGGCTATGGTTTTACTTTGGGTTTTACTCGAAAAAAGACAAATGGATGAAAAAAGTTATATATAAAAAAATAATACAATAGATCAAATGTAAATATACTGAAAGGTTCTGTCAAGGGTGAAACAGATTTTAACGACAGATAGTTTTCTTATCGTTAAAAATGTTTTCATTATAAACACATTTGTAGTTAGGGCATGTGAAATGTTCTAGATTCTAAATTGATAAGAAATCAATAAAGTTCTATTGATGGGAATTAAATTATGTTTGGTTTCTTGGCAGGTATTATAATTGATTAAACTTGATGACCGGAAACCGAGCCGCCACTAACAATTCCAACACAAAAGTAAAAATGTTATATCCATCAGAAATGAAGCAATTAAAATGACGGCAACACATTGCAGATTAAAATTCCACCTGCATTTCGTGACCAGCGGACTTTATAAAGTCATGCACGTTATTGTATCTAAGTACGATAAAATGTTTATCGATTTGCATTTTTAGTTTAGCTAGACTAGATACATATACATATTTTATAACTACAAAAATCCTTCGTTTAAGTTAGACTTTAATAAAAGAAAATTTTCGTGCAGTATACGCTACTTAAATAAAATCCGGAATCGACCGTCAGTCCGGGTCAGACTAAAGCGACCACACTGCGCCTGTTGTTAATAATGTGTAATGTAAATAATGAGCAAAGAAATGTCTGCAGGCAGCTGTCGCCTACATGTCAGCTTGAGAAGACAATCAAGCTGATACCGAAGCATGTTACACTTGAAAGTGGTGGTACTACCCCAGGACGCAGATTGAACTAATATATTTTGGTAGAGAGTGCTAGTATTAAATAAATACATACTTACATCTAACTTATACATAGCAACATATTCATTAGCTGCGAGTAATATGTTCGTATCTAATTCTACTTCAGATAAATTAGTAATTGTAGAGCCTCCACTTTCAACAAACATACGTTTCATGATTTCAGCATAATATAGGCGATACAGTCTTTCAGATTTTTCATCGTCTTCATCTTTGTCAACTTTTAAAACTAATTTATCACTCATTATACTTTTTAGAAGGCCCTTGTAGGAATTACGAACGTGTCTCTGTTTTCTGAATTTGTTGAGGAAGCTGAGAATTATAATTATTACATAAAAAAGCACATCTTTTCTCCTTCCTATATACTAGGATCCAATGTGAAGATACATCTCACAAAGCCGGCAGAGCGGATACAATTGCTTTATATAAGTAAATGTCACTCTAAATATTTAGTATACAAACCTTGGAAAAGGATCTCTAGTTTCTGGTGAGCCCATAATGAGGCTATAAGTACTTAAATTCTTTGGATTACTTATTATATCAAAACCTATAAGGACGTCCATTCCCAATTTGATTTTAATTTTTATAATAGTGTCCAACCAATCAAATTTGTACGTCTCATAGTCGAAGTTTTCTGTAGCGTTCAAATAGGTTGGTGTTGATGGCAGCCCTAGCGTTTCGAGCATTTCAAATATTGGTTTTAATCCGAGTTTATCTGATTTTTCTGGAATGTAAAGTTATTCCTTTTTTATCTATTATTAAAATATGATGAAAATTAAAAAAGGAGTGTAAAGTGCTAAGTGGAGAAACGTGGGTTCGATCCCCATCTCACCGCAAACCATTGTGCGTGCGTTGATTTTTTAAAATAATAATTTATTAAGTTTCCTCATAAGTAAAATGTAACAAATCTAGCATGCCAAAAATTGATTAAAAATGAAAATATTGTACAATATATTTTTTTCGTTTTTCATAGACTTCATCAATATACTCGTAGAACTCACCAATATCAATACAAGATTTGTACATATATATCGCTTGCTGAACAGGTTTTGGTTGTCCTGTACTGTCTTTCGAAAGGAAATCTCTGATCATTGCATACACCATTTGTTGTTTCTCATTAAACCAATTATGCGTGTCGGAGTCAGAACTGGGATGTACCAATCCCCAATTTCCACATGTATACTATAAACATAAATTATTAAATTTATTTGACCATAATCAAAGAAAAAAAAGGATCAGTGGGCCTTAGGACCCAGAGTCAGATAGAGGTCCCCATGAAAATATATTTTTTCTTCTAATTTTGTTCTATTTTACTGCTTGTTATTGTAACATTTTTTTTGTAGTATAGGCACAGGCGTCATTTCTAAACAGATTATTGTCGAAAATTGCGGTTCAGTCTGTGTACTACATGTCTTTTTTTATGCTTAACAGGCAAGCGTTTGACCGCACCCTGCCTAATGTTAAGCAGTGATGCGGTCTAAGGTGCAGCACGTTTGCCTATGAGGTACCTATTTACCCTTCGAGGCACTAATTCCGGTTTCTCTTTCCGTCAATGTGAGCCTGTTGAGGCTATTGCAATCCCTTATCTATCACACTTACTCGATAGAAGTCCTCACAAGGATCAGCACTCCTGTCCATTGATTCTGCTAGATTAGCAGCGGCTCTTAAACATTCCTTGCTTTCACATAGTCTTTTAATTTTACTAATTGATTTTAAATCTAAAATATAAATGTATCAGGGTCAGTTTGAAAGTAGCCAGGTATAATGAGAGGAGTGTGCACTCCTGGAGCCGGCACAGCGCAGGCGACTGCTGTCTGAAGATTTTTTTTATTGCAACAGTTGTTTTCGCTGTTCTGTTAGCAGACATTTTTATTTTCGTAGTAGTTATTTTCTCTTATGTATAAATTTTAAAAGCAGTTTCTTTCAAGAAGTCTGGCTACTGAAAGCCACTGACTCTGGGAGAGGCAGGCTTATATCCAGTAGCAGACTAAGGCTTAAGCGGGCCCTAGGCAACATTGTAAAGCGTGGCCCATTTTTCAGTAATGATACTTATTTTCCGTTTGGTAGTTTGGTTTTAAAGCATATAGTATGTAGTTCTATTTAATTCGCGGAATCCAAGAAAAAAAGGAAAAATGCATGTACATAAATTAAATAAACATAATTAAAATTACGGGCCCTAGGCACGTGCCTAGGTTGCCTAGGCCGTAGTCCACCCATGCTTATATCCAGCAGTGTTTGTTGTTGATGAGGATAGCTAGGTTATAGATCACAATATACTTACATAATGCTGTCATAGTTACACCTAATATTAATAATAACATAAGTAGAAAAATCAAAATTGTTAGTAATATTTTACTCTGATGTTTTCTTCTAAATCTGAAATGATTGTTTTTGTTATTATTTTTTTAATTAAATGTACCTAGAAACCCCGTTTTCTAATATTTCAATTCCCAATCGGTACCTATGTAACCTTATTTGTACTTTGGTATAGTTCGATTCAAACTTTATGGCGTCTCGGAATTTAGATTTCGTGTAGGTACAATAAAGTAACTTTTAATATGAATAAAACATATAAAAATAACCTTCAGGCGGGCTGCACGGGTGTGTGCCCTTCCCTCTCAGCTTCATCGTGTCCTGTTAATATCACAATTTGTGTACTGCACAGCGTGCCTAGCTTCGGAGCCGTCATAAAGTTTATACTATACTGAGCTACGAAATGATACTACGTAGAAGCAAGCAACATTGTAATAACATTTTATTAATGCACTTTTTTGTTTTAACTTACGAAAGCTTATAATTATTAGCGGAAATGCAAATAAATCCTCACCTCGCAGTTTTTGATCCAACCGCTATTAAATAACCTCTTTCTCGTAATTCGTTGCCATTTTTTAATGGTGGAGGCGATGAGATAGTTTTTGCGCTGCCAGCTGTTTAAATAAAAACATTTTTTTATTACAACCCTCCATCTGATGTTAAGCTAGAGTGCGGTTCATGAACGGAAACAACTGCTACCTACAGACACCATGCATATGCCGGCTTGAGAATTTAGGTCTATTTGGAAAATTAAAAAATGGTAGAAGACCGAAGTCTGCAGTCTCTGTCCCAGGGTGCCATTTTCAATATCAATGATATGAGGGACACATTAAGTTTATATAAAAAAGGAGAATGCCCATTCTTGGGCCCACTTGATACCTAATAGTTTGGTAACAAAACAATATTCTAAGATAATATATTATTTTTTATTAATTCATTTTAATTATATCAACACATCATTTACCAATCAATAAACAATGTTTAATTACATAAAAAACAGATAAATTATTACAGCATTTAAAATAATAATAACCCCAAATATTGCGTCAGGTAAATCATCCAATTACTCAATAACCAGTGTGAAAAAATTAAAACTGATTATTAATAAGGAAGTAGATTTATTTTTCTACAAAATTAACTAAAAATCATCGATAAACTCGAGAAAAAAATTATGGGTCCATTTTTTTTAGGCGAATGGGCATTCTTCTTTGGTTAGTCGATAAGCATCAACTTTAAAAATGTTTGGTTATTATACATGTAATTAATACGTAAAATGGTAATAAATTTAATAGTAGTCCGAATTTTATGCAAATTTGAGCTTGTGCAAGGTGACCATAAATTATGGTGTGCGGAAGTCAGACAGTTAAAAGCATAAAATAATGTTTACATGAACTTGGCACAATGCCAGGCCAAGCCAAGTTTTCAGGATGTTTTGATTTGTATTATTTAAAAAAATAATATTGAAATTCAAGATAAAATTTATTTACACAGCAGTCATACAACTTTTTAAGTTATAAAATTGGTTGGTCAACTTTAGTACACATACATATGTAACTGCTTCGCGAGCACGGTATAGTTTTGTGGTTAGTTTAGATCGATATTAGATTATATTTCCGACAACTTTTGTTCCGGAAGTTCGGCCCTATCTCCGTCTGTTCCGGAGATATCACGTTCCGGAACCGGACGAAATGGATTTTCGGAACATTTTGCATTTTATCTAAGGTCGCGTGGGCCTTCTTTATGCGTATCAATAAAAGTTATCTCTCTAACCCCCCAGCAAGTGCTCCATGATGGAGCCACCGTGGTCTAGTGGTAGAGGACGGACCTCACGATCGATGAGATGCGTGTTCAAACCTCGGTATCAATCTCTCTGTTATATGTATTTTGGTCGCTCAGTGCCTTGTAATACTTAGTATTTTCAAATGTTCGAAAACAAACCCCTGAAGTTTACGAAATTTTTTTTTTAAAATATTTTTTTAAAATTATTATAATACAAGAGCCATAACACATTTGAAAAAAATAACGAGTCATCTTGGCTAAACAATTCGTAGAAGTTAAAAAAGTAATAGAAATTAATGTTATCTATCATTTTAAAAGTGAAATATCTGTATGTACCGTCTAGGTTGACAGTGCACAGTACTCTCATTATACCTGGTTTCTTCCAAGTTGATCCCAAAACGCGACCATGTCACTTCACGGGTTACACTTGAAAATTGAATGATAATCGTCTGCCTAAAATTATAGAGCATGTATGAGATTTGTGAGAGAAGCGGGAGGTGTGCAGGGTTGTGGAAGGTGGCGATACATAGTCTGCTCATCCCTGACGTGTGGCACTATAGATAACATTAGTTACATTGCACTGTAGGTCCCATAATGTCCCCTTCACGACTCTCCCTAGACCTTGCAAGCATTTTCACTTTTACTAATTTCCTCTTTCAAATTTAATTTTTTTTTCTTTTTATACACTTTAATATTTCTTCTTTTTAGTTACAATAAAATTTTATGCATTGTAGAATTTTTATACTCAAAAAAAAAATTTAAATAACTTTAGTAAGAGTATCCTAGGTTTTATGAACAAGTTCATTTAATCGCGTAGTTAAAATGTTAAATTCAGTTAGCACGGTACGGTCGTACCGGAGTAAAGGCTTTTCTGAAACTGAACAGAAATACTGAAAGTCGTCGTTGAAAACTTTACCAGTGTTTATAGAATCGTAGGGTTGTCACTTATTAAAATAATTACTTTTTATTCAAGTTAAATTTTTAAAAATAATTATGGAAAACTATACCGAAGAAGTTTACACAACGCTCACTTGACTGCGCTGAAATCCTTGCGTTACAAGGCCCTGCAATACTGGCTGGGTTACTTTTTTCTGTTTACTTTTCATCATATTTTAAAAATTGCAACCTCAGCCTTTGTATAATCTAAAAAATTGCAATAAAATAAAATTAATACGATTACCTACATTTTACACGATTACATTTTATGCAATAAAATAACCCAAACATATACTTATCAAAAAATTGCTAAATATTGAATTTTAATATTACAATCGATAACCCTACATATAAACCTATTTCAAATGATAGTCAGTAGATATTATGATCACGCAAACGTTAGTGATGTACCTCGTAGAATGTATCGATTTAACAATTTTTCGTCATCATAAAATATCGATTTTGCATAATAATTTAAGTATGATATACTTCACTTTAAACTTCTTTATTGTAGTTATAGTGTTTTCGTTAACTTTTTACTGTTTAAAACAACTTTTTACTCTTTAAAACTAGTTAAAACTAAAATTATTGAACAAAAATTAAAAACTATTTTTCACAACCCTACAAACATACGATATCGATTATAACTGTTATAATGATTAAATTTTTAATATTATTGAGTTAAATAATATCTCCTTTTTTATTTAACAAGTTTCTTTTTATTCCACTCTTGTTTGATAGATCGAGTTAATCTATCCCTCTAATTTTATATATTCGACCCACTGACCGTACTCCGCGTGATGTTAAGCTAGAGTACGGTCCATGAACGAAGACGACTGCTACCACAGCAAAATGTCCAGATTGACAGTGACTAAGTTACTTCACGGTTGTTAACTTAACCGCAGACTGGGTTAATAACCAACATAAGACTGGCTACCACTCTTAAATAAATAATCATTTCCAAAAGGCAAAAACGAAACAAACTTAAATGCTGAAGAATAATTTAATAGTACTACATAGCTCGGACATAATCTAGACACAAAACAAACACATTATTTACAAACAATTCCAATCGAATCCATTTTACCATCCGTGTCCGACTGCACCGACTGACACATATTTCTGTGCATAAACTGGTTGGGCGACCGTGTGAACGACGGGTTGAGCGACTACTTGATGCGACACAACCGGCGCTGAATGGACGATCGGTTGGGCGACTACTTGGTGGGAGACCACTGGTGCAGCATGAACAACTGGTGCCGCGTGAACAACTGGTTGTGCGACTGCTACGGGGTGTACCACCTGATTTATAAAATTTATTAGTTAGTTGAGTTTTAATGTAATTTAGGTTGATTGGAAAATTAATTAAAGTTTTCAGAATTTTTTTTTTTTTTTAATACATTGGCGTTCGATAACAAGCAATACAAATATAAAACAATAACTAACAGAAAACTAGAAAACAAATGAATTTAAAGGAAATTATTTCTGTTTAAACACACTTCCGCCAGGCGGGTAGCATTGGTGTGCATTAAAAAAAGCCTGTAGCCAATGTAGGTGGACGCAGCTTCATACAAAATGTATAGCAGGCATTGTGACGAGACCCGATCCGCCTGGTGGAACAGTAGCTAATACTGGTCATCTAAATAATCACCTGTTGGAATGATGAGTAACTTGTAGCAGCTGGTTTAGCAACGGCATAAGCTGGAGCTGCATAAGCCGGAGCTGCATAAGCTGTTGCAGCATGAACAACTGGTTGTGCAACAGCCACTGATTTTACATATGGTTGAGCTACTACCTGTCAAAGGTAAAGTACTAGATTAAATTCTGAACAATAAATAGTTTAACAATATTCTAAAAATTAAATACAAATAAACATGAATATAAAAGATAACAAAAAAAAATAATAAGCTGTTTTGGATTGTCAATTTGCATCCAGTTCACATTATATTTCTTAACAAACGATACAAAACGCGTAAATAGGCCATTTACACTTTAGGACACGATACTTAGTCCAAGTCTTGGCTCAACGTGTACTCCGCGCAAATGAGTTCCTTGTTTTCAATAATCTCTCTGCGACCACGATGACTGCAAATCTTTCGAAAACGCGACCTTAATCAAAGTCAACGCGATAGTAATCCGCATAAAATAATATATTCTCATAATAATATTATAATAATTTTACACAAGATAAATTTTTTTTTTATAAGAATTCTAAGGAATTTTAACATGTAAATCACAAATGAAACTTACTGCGGAACCTCCCCATGGATCAATATATCCAGGTCTGGCTGCCACTACCGTCAGTAGACCGAAAAGTGCCTGAAATTTAATTAGCATTTAGAAGTAATTCATGATGATAATAAATTTTTGACTGAAAAGTCTTTGGTTTTTAACCCACTATTTTCAGATCTCTTCTCGTCATTATTTTGTACGCCTGCATATACAGGAAATTCAGCCCGTGACAATAAGCTGGCATAAACATCATCACTATGCTTTCCACTCCTAATACCATTGTTGTTTAGAATGCACTTAAAATAATCTAAATAAGATTCATTTTTTAATCAATCATAAATGACGATCGATTTTTACCGATTACTCAATCGTTTAATTTTTTAAAAACTTACGAGAAATTTCATGATTTTGCCGAGAATTGCACGAGCTGACCGGCCGACTATTGGAATGCTGTATAGCCAATTTATTCCACACTGCTCTTATATATTGGTGGAATTTTTAAAACGTTTCGACTCTTGCATCTAAATAAAATATAGAGTAAATAATGTTTAGAATTGACATGTGATCACACTTCGCTTACTGTTAAGCTAAAATGAGGTCCATGAGAGAAGATAACTGTGTGTGTGAAAATTCTATTGTGAACCGCCCTTGTTGTTTTGTGTTGTTGATACATCAATTTCTATTGTATTAGGTTATTACTAATTTTACTTTTAACCAAGTTATAGATCAATTATAGAAATGACCGCTCTATAAAATTATAAGATCTATTTAAGTCAATCATACTCGTATGTGACATGGTTAATAATTAACATTTATAGATTAAATAGCATTCATCTAATTATTGGTGGTGACTTCGTACGATAGGAATTAGCTACAAGTATCTAATAAACCAAAACATAAAATATATGTTCACATACATGACAATAATATTATCAAATTGCAAAAATAAATTCTAAATCTAAATCTAAATCTAAATCTAATCTAATCTAATCTAATCTAATCTAATCTAATACTTATATAAAATGCTAATGTTAGTACGTAAAGACAGGGTTTTCTCTATGACCACCAACTCCAATCTACTTCCCGTTGGGCTGGTAGATACCCCTTGGTCTCCTGGTGAAAGTAAGGGAGTTTGGACGCGGTGGGTGGAAGAGGGTGGTTGTGGGAGGCGAAAATCTCAAAAAATGGATATCTGTCCTTTTCAAATTTTTCTAACTAACTCCAAAATATGTGCAACTGTTACAATTGATTTAGAAGGTCTATCAACTGCTAAAATCGATATAGAATGTTCTAGAAAGCTCTATAAATTTCTGGAATGATCTAGAAAGTTCCAAAATGAGCGCAACCGTAAAAATCGTCATGAAATGTTCTAGAAAGTTCTAAAAACTTCTAGAATTATCTACAAACATTAAAAATGTGTATAGTTGCTAAAATCGATATAGAATGTTCTAGAAAATTCTACAAATTTCTCTTTACACATTTACTAGAGTATTTCTTATTTTCAATTCGTTAATTAGGTAATTAATTTTATTTGATTAACTCTATAAACACCGTAATGTTTAATTGTCAAATAAGTCTCTCAATATCTAAAATAGAAATCATTGTAGATTTCTATCTACTTTAAAAACGGATCCTTAAATATTTTTTATACCATTAAACATGCGATGTATTTTGACCCGAGCAACGCCGGGTTTCGTCGCTGGTTTTCTATAAAAGGCTGGTAATAATATTTCAATTCGTATAATTTATGAACTGACAACATTATTAAAATACCAAAGTTTATAATTTATAACTGAATAAAAATGCTAAGAATTTCGTTTAAAAGAACTTGTGTGTAAAATAAATATAATCATAACATATTTTTGCAATAAAGGATTAAATGCTTTTTATAAATTATTCAATAATTAATTTTTATAGTAGTACGACATGTTATGACAACACTCCACCTGAAGTTCAGCTAAAGTGCGATTCATAATTGAAAAGAAAAATATTTGGCTACTTCCAAGCTGATCCCGATCCTAACTAATAAGTTGAAATATGACACACCACTCCTGAGCATGGGCGGGGTCGACATTGGTCTGTCCGATGAAATTAAGATCTTAGGCCTGACTATCGACCGCAAGTTGACATTTAACAGCCATACGGTGAATGTCTGCAGGCGAGCGATGGGCATATATAAACTGCTCTCAAGAGCTGCCAAAATAAGCTGGGGGCTTCACCCTGAAGTAGTACGTGTCATTTACACAGCAGTGGTGGAGCCAATAATTATGTACGCAGCAGGTGCCTGGGCACAAGCAACGAAAAAGCTTGGTGTGCAAAAACAGCTGAACGCGATCCAGAGAAGCTTTGCCCAGAAGCTGACTCGAGCGTACCGCACTGTCTCCCTAAACTCAGCGCTGGTGCTGGCTGGCATACTCCCACTCGATCTTAGGGTGCAAGAAGCCGCTGCCCTGTATGAGGCGAGGAGGGGGGTGCCCCAACCGGGGCTTGGGGATGGGGAGGTAGAGCTGGTCGCTAGTTTTGCTGTAACTCCTCACCCAGCGGAACGTATGAACCTGGAGTTCATGTGCCTGATGGACCAGCTCCAAGTTGACAGCCAGAACACCCAGGCAGTCCGAATCTACACGGATGGCAGCCGAATTGAGGGTAAAGTCGGAGCAGCAATGTCTATATGGAACGGCGATGCCGAGACCGAGGCCCGCAAGCTGAAGCTGTCTCCGTATTGTACGGTCTATCAGGCGGAGCTCCTGGCCATATGCGAAGCCATGAGAGTTATAGTACAACGTCCGGAGACGAGCTTCGGGGTTTACAGCGACTCTCGATCAGCGTTGGAGGCCGTCGCCAGTTTTAAATGCCTCCATCCCCTTGCGGTCGAAATACGGAAGCATCTAAAGAGGGCGACACTCCAGAACAAGGAAGTATCCTTGTTCTGGATAAAAGCCCACGTGGGGCTGCAGGGGAATGAGAGAGCAGACCAATTGGCCAAAGAGGCGGCTCTAAAATTAAAAAAGAGGCCAGACTATGACCAATGTCCGGTTTCATTCGTCAAGCGACATATCCGAGAGGAATCGCTTCACGAATGGAATCGACGGTACAAGGCTGGAAGTACAGCGGCTGGCACAAAGATGTTTCTCCCGGACGCTATACAAGCATACAAGATTGTCAGGCAGCTTGAACTGACCGGCATAGTCACACAGGTGCTCACGGGACACGGCGGGTTCTCAGAATACCTGTGCAGATTCAAGTGTAAAGAGAACCCGTCGTGTGTCTGTGAGCCCGGAGTGGAGGAGACGGTCTCGCACGTCATGTTTGACTGCCCCGTACATGGTCTGGATAGGTTTGAGGTAGAACAGGAGTTGGGTATGGTTTTAAGTAAACGTAACGTTAGTATAATAATGAATGATAAGTTAAAAAGGATAAGATTACTAAAATATTGTGTAAAAATAGTTAAAATAGTTATAAATAGAAATAAGTGATAGAAAATTATGATGTATATATATATTGATGTATATATATTACAAGCATAAATATTAAGGTGTATATAAAATAAATAAGTTAGAATATAAGCTATAAATAATTATAATTAGCAATAGAAGTTAGAAGAGTATAAATAGTAGGTATAAAACAACGTTAGGTGAAGAATAGCTAAGATAATGAAGGTCTCTGAGCAATATTGTCAGAGAGATTAGAGAGAAAAAAAAAAAAAAAAAAAAAAAAAAAAAAGCTGATCCCGAAAATCGACTCATACACTATGTTAAATAAATAAATTAGTTAAGCAGGCATAGCGAAGACGACTGCTCTCTCGGTGGTCTCTAGTCATGACATACTGTTACAAATAAAAATGATTTATGTAAAAATCAAGAAAGATCGGACAGATAATAAAAAATACTTTAAATGTACTCAAAAATTTAGGGCAAGCTAATTAATTAGTTTTCCATACAGCTAGGTTTAATCTAGATCTGGTTTAGATTAACGTTGCCATATATCGTAGCTTCAGATCACACTTACTCGGTTAGTTTATCTCGTTACGGATGTTCCACTTTTAGTCTAATTGGAATATAGAAAACTGTGGAGTATGTATTAGGATCTTTTTTTTGTATAGCAGACCGCGCGGCTTCTAAGCGACTCCGTTTCATGTTAGAGTGATGTTAGATATAGAAGCGGAATATCAAGAGGATAACTTCTATGACTACATCAATTTACCATTATAACGCGAAAAATAATTAACGACTGGTTTGTATAGGGATTTTTTGAAGTCTCTACAACTTTTGTTCTGGACGAATTCCCTCGACTTGTTTCGTTTCCGGGATATCCGCAGTCACTTCCGGGCCAGATCAATATTTCAGATCAAATATATAAGTTTCAGTGTGATTGGAGGACAAACAAACAATACTTACAATATTAGTTTGGATTAGCAAGTCAATGGGTTCTATGTTAACGAGAGACCGGATCAATGATTTTTTTAGCCGTATGTAGGTAGGTAGGTAGGTACCATGCAAGAAACATTGCTCCTACTTGTGTATATGCATGTTTTATTCAATTTTGCATACGATTTATTTCAGATTGATCTAAATTATATATTATTAACATATTGTATTTAATTGGATTTTGTACATATTTAGGTAAAGTTTAACTTGGGAAATATCCAGAGAGCACTATAACGAGATACTCCAGGTTAGTTTTTTTTATTTTGACTCGACATGTGAACTCGACTGGCCTGATGGTAAGCGCAGTGGAGGTCCATGAGCACTGACGACTGGAGAACCGCTAACACGGTGGCTCCAGTCGCCACTACTATGCCGGCCTGAGAAGGTGCTTTTTCACACTCCGCTTGAAGGATCCGAGGTGAAAGGACTCGGAGAACACATGGGAGGGCAAAGTATTCCACTTGTCAATTGTCCGACACAAAAAGGACGAGCCGAACCGTTTCGTTCGGCCACCGATTCGGTCGACAAAATGTGGATGCTTCCCCCTCCCGGTACGGGTGTTACGGGAATGGAAAGACGAAGTAGGAATAAGGTTAAAGAGCTCTTCGGAGCATTCACCATGGTAATAGGCGATAGAGGACACACAAGGACGCTATGTCCCTGCGAAGTTGCAGGGATTCTAAGCCCCTTATGACCTCTAAGTCGCCTATTACTCGGACATTCAGCAAGTCAGCTAGCGAACTGGTATTTCTGGCTACATTTGTACAGGAGTAGCTTTATTTCTGGACCAGTAAGCTAGTGAGAAAGCTAGCAAGTCAGTGTCTCATGTTTAGTCAGAAGTAAAGTTTAATTCGAAGGGGTACTTTGCTTACTGGCTTGCTAGATTACTAGTCTGGCTTAAAAAACTGGCATCGTGTATCCCAGGCGTCATGGTTATAGTGCTCCTGTGCAGTGTTGCATTTTCACAACTTTCATAGAATTCATTTTCACAAAAAAATTTTATAGCGAGATTTTTTCTCTAATGTGCATTTTTTTTAGAGAAAGTTTATTTTTTCATTGCTTTTTTAAGCCAGAATCACGCCATATGACCACGGGCATGATGTGTGTTCACTATATGAATTTTTAATGTCATATTGATCGTTTCATAAATACCATTGAATGACCCAGAAATAAACTCCTTGGTCATTTTTACCTCGTTTCAGGACATTGACCGTCTCAATGTGATGATTACGTGTTAATGTAAATTCAATACATTAATTTTTTTTATTGATTTTAATTATTAACAAAGAAACAAGAACTCTCTCCGTTTTGTATCTTTACTTATTCTATAAATAAATAAATAAATAAAAAACACTTTATTGCACACACAAATAGTACATAGGCGAGCTTAATGCCTTTTGCATTGTCTACCAGCTAACCTTTGTTGGTGTGAGCGGAGATGTCTACAGTGCAATGAAAAAAATAAATAAATATTGACAAAATAAATAGAATAAGCTTCTACTCCTTTTATTATGCTTCATGGATGTTCCGCATAAAACTGGTGGTACTAGTTGCTACCTCCGGACGGCAGGCTGGGTTAATAACCACCACCACCACTGCCAACCACTCTTTAGTGAGTAATAGAGACGTCTGCCCCGTAGTCTTTACTTATTGTAATATTAATGAAGTAGGTCGAACTCCTTTTCTAATTTGAGGCCATGAGTTCTTACACGTAAATTATAAATAGTAGAAAATAACAGAAATTACGTCGGATTTAATAATAATGCGTTAAAGTCAATGGACAAGAGCGGTCGTGGTCTAGCGGTAAGACGCGTAAACTCACGATCGATGAGACCCGTGTTCGAACCTCGCTAAAAGACCGGTACCAATGTAACTTTTTTATATGTACTTTGGTCGTTCAGTGCCTAGAGGCACTATTAAAGAGTGGTAGGCAGACTGATGATGGTTATTTGTCCAGTCTGCCGTCCTGGGGTAGTACCACCACTTTCGAATGTAACACCCGTGAAGCGACCTTGTCGCGTTTCGGGAATAGTTTGAAAGTAGCCAGGTATAAGAGAGGAGTGTGCACTGTCAATCTAGATGGTACATACTCGTCTCCTCAAGCCGGCATAGTGGAGGCGACTGCAGCCCGTAGAGATTTCTCTGTGGTAGCAGTTGTTTCCATTCATGGACCGCGCTCTAGCTTTACATCAGGCGGAGTGTTGTCACATGTCGAGCTACAATAAAAAAAAAACAACTTTTTTAGGAATTATGGGGAAGTATGAAAGGTTAGGAAGTATGAGAGGTAGACAGGCGATAGTTATTAGCCCAGTCTGCCGTCCACCACTTTCAAGTGCAATACCCGTAAAGTGACCTTCTCGCGTTTCAGGATTAGCTTAGAAGTATCCAGGTATAACGAGATGAATATGAAAAATGCCTACTGCACGTCTTCTCTTTACTAAATGAACGCTCATCGTAGCGGTGTGGATGCAGCATCTGACTGGTCTTTGATTTGAACTGTCGCATATCTATGTAAGGTATTCTGAAGGAGTTTCTAAAGTATGATTTTATATTGGTTTAACTGGTATTTTAAAACTATTTCTTTAAAAATACATTCTGGTTGTGTACATGGCTTCTACGTACTGTAGAATCTAGATTGTACGTTAGCGCCATCTATATGTGTAGTTTAATATTTAATAGTACACTTTCTATACTATTTAGCGCACTATTCGACTATATTACAACGCCATCTAGTGGTAAGTAATAGTACTAAGTTAATAAAATTTAACTGTTTTGAATTGGGATGGGGTTTTTAATGAGTAGAAACAAATTATGTAGATTAACAAAATTTTTTTTATTACTTTTACTATTACTTTTTTTAAAATTATAACTAGACATGTGCTAACACTCCGTTTGATGTTAGGCTAGAGTGCGGTCCATGAACGGAAACAACTGTTACCACAGAGAAGTTTCTGAAGGAAGCAGTCCCCACCGTTATGGCGGTTTGAGGAGACGAATGTGCACCATCCAGGTTGACAGTGCACACTCCTGCTATACCTGACTACTTTCAAACTGATCCCGAAACGCGTCAAATTCACTTCACTTGAAAATGGTGGTGGTATTACCGCAGGACGGTAGACTGGGCTAATAACCATCACCAGTCTGTCTATCAGTCTTATGGTTAGATTTTATTGTAACTTAGTGCCATATTATGAAAGGTATAATTTATAATATTGGTTAAAGGAGAATGCCCATTCACCTAAGAGAAATGGGCCCACAATTTTTTTCTCGAGTTTGTCGATGATTATTACTTTTCAACCAATCAGCTTTAAGTTTTTTTACTCAGGTTTATGAGTAATTAGACTTTTTCTGATGCTATATTTGAGGTTATTATTATATTAAATGCTTTAAATAATTGGTGATATCTATTTTTTAATTAATTAAACATTGTATATTGCGATGTTTTAATATAATTGCAATAATTTAATGAAAAATAAGATATTATTATAGAATATAGTTTTGTTAACAAACTATTAGGGTGGTTTGCACCAGAAGGCCGGTTAAAGTAACTTTAACTATTACTTTTACGGGGACGACGACCATTAAACGTTTACATTTACTCCACACGCGTTGCAATATCGTGTAAATTCATATTGTTATCGTTATAAATAATTCTGATCCCGAAAAAATAATAGAAAAACATATTTGGCTTCTTTTCACACATTTGACGTTAGTAACATTGGTTTGACGATTACTTTAACGATTCGCTGGTTACAGTTAAGGTTAAAGTAACCGTCAAAAATGACAGGCGCGACGATAGTTTAAGTAATTATACACCATAATGTGAACGTAACGGTTAAAGTAAACGTAAAAGTAATAGTTAAAGTTACTTTAACCGGCCTTCTGGTGCAAACCACCCTTAGATATCAAGGGGGCCCAAAAATGGACATTGTCCTTTTCAATTAATATAATTTTCTCAGATGGTTCGTGAAGCAGGATTTGAACCAGCTGCTACTTTAAGTAAATACACGTAAACCCTAGACTAGAGTAAAATAAACACGGTCTAGTTCTGTTAATACGAGTAGCATGTTAGACAACTTTCTATAGGAAGGCATGCTGCATTGACTACCCATACCTCGTAAAGGTAATTCGCCGTAATTATAAGTTGAATATGTTGTTTACATTATTTCAGATAATCACGGACTTTTTGGACGCATTGGGCCCATCGTTACAGGGCCTATTTCAGCACGAGGCTCTGGGCCAATGTCTTGACCCAACGTGTACTGGAGACATTAGTTATTTTAAAGTTAGGGTTGATAAATAAATTAAATAATTAATTTTTTAAAAATATAAAATCCTTTAATATAAAATATTATTTTTTTATTGACTGCGACGAAATAATTAAGTATGTATGTTCGTAAGTATAATATAAAATAAGTTATTTACAAAAGATTTTTTTTTAAATATACGTAGAAAATACATTGAAATGATAAATATGGCGATAAAAATTTAATTATATAAATAAACGCTTAGTGAAGGTTTTTTTTACAGTAGCACTTGAGCGGAGACAACTGCTATCACAGAGAAATGTCTGCAGCTAACAACCTCCGCTATGCCGGCTTGAGGAAACGAATATGCAGCGTTCAAATTGACGGTACACACTTTTTTCCGTAATCCAATTAGAAATTTATAATAAAATACATATAAAATGATGTAAAAATCCAGTCATACTAAAAATCCCTCTACTCTTTTTCTCTCTCAGTCAAGTGTATAAAGAAATGCATTAGAAAGAGACAAAATATATCTAAATACTAAATTAAACCTTATAACTAAATCACAATATATTTTTATCGAGTATTCAGTTTGTTTTTGTACTGTAAAAATATTTCTACTAAGAAAAAGCACACGACTATTTTATTCCCCTATTTCTTTAAATACTTCTCTTATAATTATTTGAGAATTACCGTCTCCATTACTTGGTCAAATATAATAGGTATTGTTCATATTACACTGTAAAACGAAGCTCTAGCAAAGTACCAATTTGACTTGGTTAAAAAGTATTCGCCAACATACAACCAAAACTTATTCAAAACTTGCAAACAGCTTTGTCAAGCAATGCACGTTAACAAAGTCGACTTGTTTAATTTTAACAACAAACTTCGTAGGCTCCCTACGAACTTGTTTATTTGTAGCCGTTACGTTTTCTCAGTTCATACAGACCTGTGTATGGACAATAAAAAAGTAACACAAAAATTAATAAATATGTTAATTTTGCTCTAAATATAAAAACCCACAAATAATGGTTTAATAATTTTAAGTACTAGCTGCAATTCCATTATTAATTTGAACAAGTAGTACCATTAATAAGTTTTATTAATTTATAAAAGAACTCTTGTTGTAAAATTGTCTATGACTTTTCCTTGGTAGAAATGGCATTTTATAAATCTGGGTCCTAATTAGTTACCAAATCTTCGAATGCACGTGTGGATAACTATGATAGTGCCCATAATCGTGTAGAAGAGGTGACGAGTAATGAGCGTGAGCTAAATATGGCTTTATTACTGGCACTGGATGATGAACTGGCACTGCTACTGGCTTAGCTACTGCAACTGGATATGGCGCTGGCACTGGTACTCCAACCTTAAATTTTATTCATTATTATTTTTATTAAATTTAAATTCAAAATGGTTATAAATAAAATGTACATATATGGCTTCTGAACGGTTCGGTCAAGAAATGAAACCACAAGAAACTCGTATTATAGCAGAGTTGTAGGTAGACTGATATGGTTATTAGCCCAGTCTCTTGTCCCGAAATAGTACCACCAGTTTCAAGTGTCTTGAAGTGACATAGTCGAGCTTGACTGTAAATATTTCTTTGTGGTAATAATTGTATCTGTTTATTAATTGACCGCACTCTAGCTTAACACTAGGTGGAGTGCCGTCACATGGTCTACTAAATATATACCCAGTTTTGGATTGGGGCATTTGTATACCTGTTTGATAACTGGTACAGGTACAGCGTGAGGTACAGGTACTGGCACCGGTCTATCGACTGGCACAGCGACTGGTCTCTCTACTGTTACTGGATAAGGTTTTGGCACTGGTACTGGGTATGGACGATCGACTGGTACGGGGACAGCAACCTGTAATATACATGTATCTTTATAAATACTTTTTATTGTAGCTCGGCATATAACAACACTCCGCTTGATGTTAGGCTAGAGTGCGGTCCATGAACGAAAACAACTGCTACTATAAATGAATACCTACAGACAGAAGTCGTCTCCGCTTTGCCGACTTGAGGAGACGAATGTGCACCATCCAGATTGACAGTGCAAATTTCTCTCCTTATAACTGGCTACTTCCAAACTGTTCCCGAAATGCCCAAGGGCACTTCGCGGGTTTTACATTCGAAAGTGGTGGTACTGCCCCAGGATAGCAGACTGGACAAATAACGATCACCACTCTAAAAACCTACGTTTATGTTATACAATATTTAAAACCCACTACTCTTAGGTTTACCGTCTTTCCACGGTTTCCACCATATTGATTATTTATTTATAATTATTTCTGTTTAATTTTAATTATTTTTTTTTTGTTTATAATACATAGCTTAATGTAATTATTAAGTAGTTGTCGATTTTACGCGGAAATAATTCAAAACAAAAATATCTCACCTTTACTGGATAAGGGACTGGTCTGTCAACTGCAACTGGATATGGCGCTGGCACTGGCACTCCGACATGTTTCGTCACTGTAGTATGGACATCAGCAGCGACTACAGCCGAGTGAGCGTACCCGTGTCCAATGGAAACACCGTGGGATAAATACGGAGAGGAAATGCCATAATGACCGAAGCTACGTTTCTGTATTTTCGGTTCTGCTACAGCTGTTGCAATTATAAGAACGATGCAGGCCTGTAAATAACGTTATTTGTTTATTAAAACTTTTATTTATGACGTCACGTCGTTTGTGATGCCGAAGTACGGGTCCATGGTATAAATATAAAGCAGTACTATAGTAAAAACCGGCAATAAATACTAAAAAAATTAGGCCTGCTTGGTATATAATAGTTTGTTAACAAAACAGTATTCTAAAATAACATCCTAGTTTTTCATTAATTTATTTCAATAGACAATGTTTGATTACATAAAAACAGATATCATCAATTATTATTATTATTAAAGCATTTAATATAATATTCTCTTAGGAGAATGGGCATTCTTAATTCTGAAGATTGAAGATTCAGAAGCCTATCTCAATTTAAAAGAAGCTTAATAATAAATAAATAACATGAATAAATTCATAAATGTAAAATGCATGCAAATAAATCAACCTGTCACCTATTTATTAATTCAATATAATAATTATTTCATTGTCCATTGCCTCTTGAATACTAATTAATCTTAGATAGTCGCATCACGTAACAAGTAAAAGTAGCATTGTATTCGTTATTGTTAAGCTATAACCAGTATTATTGCGATATTTGGATTAACATACAGTTTGCAATTTGTTGTCATTGCCTTCGTGAAAAATAACTTTAGGCCCACAATCCAGCGTAGCAAATCGCGCCAAAGAAAAGTTTAGATAAGGGTATTTTATTTTTTGTAACCCGGCATTTGTCAACACTCCGCCTGATGTAAAGCTAGAGTGCGATACTATAGAGAAATAGTCGCCTGCACTATACCTGCTTGGGGAGACGAAAGTACACCATCAGGTTGACAATGCACACTTCTCTTGTTATACCAGGCTACTTTTCCCGAAACTGAATCCAAAAGGCGACTTTAAGTTGTGTAACACTTGAAATTTGGTGGTACTACCCCAGGATAATAAACTGGACTAATTAACCATCATAAATTTGCCTACTACTTAATTTTTGATAATTAATTAAAGAAACACTATTTATATGAAACTGCCTACCTCTAATCGTGCTAACCACCAACAAAAAAAAAAAAACAATTAAAATGAAAACCTAAATAATACAAACTAAACACTTACAAAGGCCTTCATATTTCCCGAATAAAATCGAAAGTTGCACAACACTAATTTACCGATAAATTGATGCACAATTCACGTCACTAGTGTAGAATAGTATGGTATCATATGGTGCGTGGTGAGTGTCCGTACATTCTTATATAAGAAATAGGTACCCCACTTTGCAACACTATGATATAGTAGCAATCTAGAATGACAGTACAACACCACCGCGATGGTACCTAAAATAGCGACCTATTCCCATTTTCTATTTATTTATTTAGAATTTTTGGTTATAAGACATTTCAGTTCAGTACGCGTGACATCTGTAATGTGCGAAACTGAAAAATGCGCGCGCAATGGCAATTCGAAGAAATGTGTTTATCAAATATTATTTTTTAGATTACATTTTTTTTTATTGCAGCTCGGCATGTGACAACACTCCGCCTGATGTAAAGTTAGAGTGCGGTCCATAAATGGAAACAACTGCTACTACAGAGAAACCTGTGCGAACAGCAGTCGCTTCCACTATGCCGGCTTGAGGAGACGAGCATGTACCAGCTAGATTGACAGTGCACACTCCTCTCGCTATACCTGGCTACTTTCAAACTATTCCCGAAACGCGACAGTCACTTCACGGGTGTTACATTCGAAAGTGGTGGTACTACCCCAGGACGGCAGACTGGGCTAATAACCATCATCAGTCTGCCTACCACTCTTAAATCATTAGCCTAGATTTGAAAAACATCAACTATTATTTGTAATAAAATAAATTTTAAAAATATAATAAATCCAATATTGAAGTTTGTGAATATTTGTGAAGCATCCAAAGTTTTACAATTAATACAACCGTTTAAAACAATACTATACATAAAAATCATGTCTCTAAACATAAAACTTTAATAGAAAAACAAACGAGAAAATATTACAGTTCTTCTCACTTTTTTTTTAATATGTATTTTCGTTTATGTTTTACATTCAGTAAGAATATATAATTTGCTATCTAATCTCAAAATAATTGCAAGTTTACCCCAAATTAAAATTATGACTGAAAAAAATTTCTAAGCAAACTGAAACTGAAACTTTATTTTTATTACACAAGTTTGTGACCTAAAAACCGAATTCGATTCGATTGTGAAAACGTTTAAAACGATGTAAACTGTAATAGGAATAGGGCATACAGATAGTCAACTTTATGTCTTATAAATAGAGCTAAAAGCCCTCTGGGAACAAAAGCTATCGGATGACTATCCGACATTAGAATAGCTACGTTCTAGACTTATTTCGTAAATTAATAAGATGCGAGGTCTATTCTCAATTTATGCAATAGTAACACTTTTAATAGTTTTTTAAACCTTGGAACTTTGTTAGCGGGTATATCGTACACTCATCTACACAAGAAGGATAGATAGTATTCTAAAAACTGATAATATTACAGGAATAAGTCTTGGAGTGGCGGAGAGTGGTGAAGAAGTAAAAAAAGAATACGAAAAGACAAAATTTTAAAAAATATATACTAAAAATCAGAAAGTATCACCAATTAAATATTAATTTATTTTAAAAATAATACGAAGTTAAAAAAATAGTCTATATATACTAATATTATAGTTAAAGTATGTTTGTTTGTCTCCTAATTTAGTCGTTTCATGAACGGAATTTGATGAAATTTGATAAATGATTATGGGCGGATGAAAATGCAGGTAACTAATAACTGAAGTATATATAACTAGGAATGTAACGGGAATTTTCAACGATTAATACCCATAGGAAATTAGGTACCACTATAATAGGTCCATTATAATAATATATAAATAATTTGATTATTGAACGTTATATTGTGTCCATTTAAGTTTTAGAATTTTGCAATTAAATTTACATGAAAATTCCTAAGCAACGCGATGTTTAGTCCTTGAATCGTTGAACACGCTCTCGAAAGTAGAGCATCTTGGAAATCCTTTTTTTGGTTTCAAGGAATTAACAGCACAATTATATACACAACAGAGGTTATATTACCATGCGTAATCATGGTTGTTACAACGTTTTAGGCAGTAGGTTAGTGTACCTTATTTAATCTAGATTCTAGATCTTTAGGAACTGTGGGAACGGTTGTCCCTTTCAATGTATTTAATTTATTAGTCAATTTACAGTTTAGTATTGATGTTAAAATTGCATAAACGTTGCATTATTTTTACCACATAAAAGTGGTAGCATACTGGTGATGGTTATTAGCTCAGACTGAAAGTGTTCGAGGGAAAAAAGGCAACGGATGGAGTTTTGGCGGCCATCTTGAGACATTAGGTTATCTGTTTTGAATTATTTTCCTAAACTTGTGTTTCTTCAAGTGTTAATGTGTAATAATGGTGGATTATTAACCATTAAGTGTTCGTGCACGTGTGTGAGTGTGGGCAAACAATTCAAAAGAAGAGAACCTGTGTTTCCATTTTCCCCCCAAAACTCCGTAGGAAGTTTCAGTAAAGATTCTACCATTTTACTGAAGCAATTTTTGACTTGACTGAGACTTGACCTGACTGTTTAGTATGATGAATGAATGACTCGTGATGCACAATGTTATTAACTTGATGCAAAAATATTTACTTTGACACTGGCGAATTGTTATAATGCCATATAAAACAAAAAAAGTCTCTCATCTGTTACCCCATGAAGGGTGGTCTCTCACTCCATTTTCCTCTGAAAGCAGACTCCACTTGGCTGGTTTTGGTTCGCGATAAATCAAAATAAAATTATATGGAAAAAATCTTCTTTTTTTTTCAATTTTTTGTGTAATATAACTATGAAATGAATTTTTTCAAATAATTATGAAATGAAATAAACTTTATTGCGAGAAACATGGTGTTAGTAAACATGGTGTTATTAAATGGGTTAAAATTTGTTCACATGTTTCGCCACATTTAGCGGCATGCAAAATTTTCGATAAATCTAATGTATATAAAATCAATCATCACATTTAATTAGGTAAGTATGTCATTAAAAATTACATGTGTATTAATTATGTGATTATTAAAAAAAAAACTAATTCCAATAAATAACTATAACATACTTAAATGTTAATAGTTAAGATTTTATAACAGTTTGGTTCTACCAGTTTTCTTTTTATATGAAAGTTTCGCAACATTCCTTGAAAACCTTATATTATGTAAGAATAGATAAAACCTTTGATATAATATGTCCACGCAATTTAATGTGAATACACTATGATAAAGATTGCGTTATGGACGAGATTCTTTCGCTTAAAAATTTTAAATTGAGGAAAATTTGTTTTAAAACTAAATCTTAATTGCAAACAACTGCTAGTACAGATAAATACAGCTCTCTACATGCAGCAGTCGCCTTCACTATGCCGGCCTTAGCAGACGAATGTGCACAGTCTAGATTGATTTAAAAAAAAACAAAGAATATTGTTCATTTTTTAAATTGTTACTCGATATATTTCGCTTTATGTAAAGTTAAAGCGTGATCTAGGAACGGAAACAACTGCTGTTACAGATAAATTTCTACAGGCAGCAGTCGCCTCCGCTATGCCGGCTTGAGGAGACGAATGTGCACCATTCACATTGACAGTGCAAACTCCTCTCGTTAATGTAATTAAAACTAAAATAGTGTTAAAGTAACGTATACAGACTAAACGTAAGTGTTAAAATTATCTTTAAAACGCTATGAATAATGATCTTACAAAACTAGTAAACAATGAAATTATAGCTGGTAGTGGGTCACGGTCATGGTATGAAATATGCTCGCATATACTCACGTCTTTATCCTCTTTTGGGGTTAGCAGGGACTTTGAAATAAATTGTTAGTACTCGTGGTATGTCTTTATTTTTTGTCATGGTGTTTTCAAACAGTGTGTTTAATTTTGTATTGAGGGCATTTGTGACGCAGTGGTTAGTAGTATGAGGACGTCTCTGGTTTGATTCCCATTTGAAACAATACTTATTAAATATGAAATAAATAGCTGAAATAAGTGTTATTTCATAAATAAAATATTATTATTAAAAGTCCTACTGCTTCCAAACACCTTAACCATACGATTTCTCCGATCCTGACATTACACCTATGCTCCAGATCATGATTTTGAAAATAGTTATATAAAATATATTTTTTTTATTGTCGCTCGGCATGTGACAACAATCCGCCCGATGTAAATCTAAAGTGCGGTTCATGAATGGAAACAACTGCTACTATAGAGCTACTACTCTCTAAAGGCATCAGTCGCCTTCACTATGTCAGCTTGAGGAGACGAGCATGTACCATCTAGATTGACAGTGCAAACTCCTCTCGTTATACCTGGCTACTTTCAAACTATTCCCGAAACATGACACACGGGTGTTACATTCGAAAGTGGTAGTACCCCAGGACGGCAGACTGGGCGAATAACCATCATCAGTCTGCCTACCACTCTTTAATAGTGCCTATATAAGACGAGTACACGCGTCTTATCGCTAGACCACGGCCTCTCGTTTGGGGCCACGGCAACATTGTCAAACCGTTTAAAGTTGTCTACGCTTTTTTTATGTCAGATGTACGAAGTTTGCACCTCTAGTATATGAGTAAAATAAAGTTTTATTTAATGAGTTTTCACCGAGGAAAACTACATCGAAAATCATCAATCACGAATCGTGTTTTTTGTCCTAATATTTTAAAGACATATTAATTAAGAGAAAAAAAGTAAAACTTTATATCCTTTTATAACCTTTAGAGCGGCCGTGGTCCAGCGGTAAGACGCGTGAACTCACGATCGATGAGACCCGTGTTCGAACCTCGCTAATTCTGACCAATGTAACTTTGTTATATGTACTTTGGTCGCTCAGTGTCTATAGGCACTATTAAAGAGTGGTAGGCAGACTGATGATGGTTATTATTTTGTCCAGTCTGCCGTCCTGGGGTAGTACCACCACTTTCGAATGTAACACCCGTGAAGTGGCTTAGTCGCGTTTCGGAAATAGTTTGTAAGTAGCCAGGTATATCGAGAGGAGTGTGCACTATCAATCTAGATGGTACATGCTCGTCTCCTCAAGCCTGCATAGTGAAGGCGACTGCTGCTCGCACAGGTTTCTTTATAGTAGCAGTTGTATCCATTCATGGACCGCACTCTAGCTTTACATCAGGCGGAGTGTTGTCCCATGCCGAGCTACAATAGAAATAATAAAAAATATCCTGTAAGTAGTATATATTTTTAGACTAGTAAGTGTTATGGTTACTGTGTAAAACATTTTCAAATAATTACACTGGCGACAGTGACAGTCTTAACGCAAAAAGTAAGTACCTAATCGATGCTAGCGAATTAATTGATTAGATTACTTAAGAACGAAACCTAATTAATGCAAATTTTATACCAAATGAGCTAACAAATCTAGGTCCTAGGTTCGATGCCGACCTGAATATCTAATTATTGTACAAGTTTAAGAAATTGTTTGTTTCCTTGTTGACTTCTGTGTTTTTGTAAGATTTAAAACTATTAATTCGTAAACATGTAATTTACTATCAAATTAGTTAAGAGCGGTAGTCAGACTGATAATGGTGAAGTGAACCTGTCACGTTTCGAAAGTAGCCAGGTATAGCGAGAGGAGAGTGTGTCAATCTAGATGGTGCATACTCGTCTCCTCAGACAGGTATAGCGGAGGCGACCGTTGACCGTCGAAATTACTATATGGTAGCAGTTGTTTTTAATGCACCGCACTTTAGCTTCACATTAGGCGGAGTGTTGTCATATGTTGAGATAAAAAAATATGATAAAAATTGATCAGAAAAGATCAACAGCCTGATCTGAGGTTGGGTACGAACTCACGCCCTCCGCTTTGCGTTGCGCATGGATGGAATAGCCATCAAGCTCCATAGGCGCTTCACGTGTGTATTATTATATAATTTAATTTGTTATTATTTATATTTAATTAATTTTCCTCGCCGCATCTTCGTTGTTTTATTCTCAAGTAAATCTATCAAGTATACCAAAAAACAAAACACAGTGACTGATAATTTTCTAAGATCCTTGTATTATATATGATATAACAAAATTTCGTAACCCGTCTCTATTTAGAACTAGATACGGTTCAACAATTTTTAGGTTCATTCTGCAACATTTAGTTTTTATACCAATTTTTTAAGTTTATTTTAGTCATGGAATAACCTATCACCACTTTTAAGTGACCTATTTGTTCGTTTTAGAATCAATTTCCAACATATTTGGAGTGTGTGAGACGTTCTATTATTAATTTAAAAAAAAACTCTCTTAGTCGATGTGAAAATAATACATATTCTGACTTAAAGTCTAAATGAATAATTCATATTTTTAATTGTAATTTTCGACGTTTTTTTTTAAATGAGGTTGCTAAAGATAACAAGATAAGTGTGTCTACTCAAGCCAGCATCATAGACTGCAAGATGCTATGCTTGTCATAGCATTGTCTCCGGTCATAGATCGCACTCTTTTGAGTGATCTGGCTTAAAATCAGGCGGAAGATCTTGGGATATAAATTTTTCTATTTGTATATTTTATTCATTACTAGCTGACCCGGCAAACTTCGTACCGCCTCAGTCAGTCAATCAATAAATAAAAAAGCATTTCTGAACGACTTAAAAATTGATTTCTAAACGACGGGACGAACATCAAATGTTTCACATTCAAAACCAAAGGAATAGTTTCTAGGGAAAGCGAAATTGTTGTTTTTACTATTTTCCTAGCATTTTTTCATATTTACCCACCTTTTAAACCTTCCCTGGACTTCCATAAATAATTCAAAACCAAAATTAGGCAAGTCAGTTCAGCCGTTCTCGAGTTTTAGCGAGATTAACAAACAGCAATTGATTTTTATTATATAGATTAGAAAAAAAAAAATTAATAATTGTTTTTATCATTGCAGAATCACGCGTGCAGTATGTATATTCATGGCACGCGCATGGATTAACAGCCAGGAGTGTCAACATTACACGCCACACATTATAAGAACGTGATCGCTTCAACTTACTAATTGCATTATTGCAATAGATACTGCTATTTACATTATTTGCAGTTACATGAGAAAATACAAAGTCAAGTTAAAAAAGTTGTAGTTCAGCATGTGACCGTTAGAGTACGGTTCATGAACAGAAACAACTACTACTGAAGATAAAATTTTGCAGGCAGCTGCAGTCACCTCCACTATACCGGCTTGAGGAGACGAATGGAGGAGGAGGCGTGACAATTGTATTGTATGTGCACCAACCAGGTTAAAATACGCAGTCCCTTGTTAAACCTTTTTTTTACGTGAGGGAAATCTTTTATAGATGCCTCGCGTCTCGGGGAATATGACGAGGTGATGTCAGACTCCCCGGTATCGCCCAATAGCAGGTATACACGCTAAAGCGGGGAGAAACTACTAACCACACTTGAATATTAAAATAATTTAGCTAATAATAATTATGTATTAATGTAGTGTTCACACTTTGAGTTGCAGCCCAGTTTTACTGACCAGATTTTTAAACATACATATATGTGACTTTTTTCGGCTGCAACTTGTAGTGAATATCCAATTAAATAAATAAACCCTCCACGATATCCCTCTCTAGGTGAGCGTGCCCGCTTCTCGTCAGGCTTCTCGTCATACATTTGACATTAGTGACATTGGTTTGACGATTGCTTTAACTTTAACCAGCCAAGATTCGGTGGTTACGGTTAGCGTTAAAGTCAAGCGTTAACGTCAAAAATGACAGGCGTGATGATGGTGCAACTCGTGTGGAGTAAATGTAAACGTAACGGTTAAAGTAAGCATAATAGTAATAGTTAAAGTAACTTTAACGGGCCTTCTGGTGCAAAGGACTTTAAAAATGATCAGCTTACATCAAATTGTGAAATTAAATGTAATAAAAACTAGTGTATTTGAAATTATTCATGCGTTAGGCTTACAGGCACATAGATATACGTAAAAAACGCCTCATGTAATGCGACCATTTACCAAAATAAGACGTTTGAGTAATACACGCTTTATAAAGAGAGTGGTCGACGTTTGAATGTGAAGTTTAGAAAAAATTAAATTGAGGTGAAAAGATTATAAGGCAATGTTTTTTCTTAATGAAATATACAATGGAATGAAGAATAGGAGGACAGGATAATGAAGATTGGAGATAATGGAGAATGAAGAAGAATTAAGATATTTGTAGGAGAAGGAAAAGAATTAAAATAGATATCAGAAAGTGGGAGCCATCACAAAGGAGACAGGAGAAGTATATGTGATCAGCGTCTCCCTCATCCAGCCTATAGTCCACAGCTGATCCTTAAAGCAGATTTATTAATAAATGTGGAATAATTGTGTAATTGGAAGAAAAAAACGAAACCAGGATAAACGTAATAAGTACAGTATTTCTCTTAAGGACGGACGTAATGTTTTCCTTACTAGACTTCCTTACTCATCGATTACTTAGATTTAAACTGGTATATGCGTAGACGAATGCGTCTTGAATGTTACCATGAATGCAGGTTTTATAGAGGATTTAGGAGTTGCATTTGGTCAATAAATAAAAACAAAATTGTAGACCCTATTATACCAAGTCCAATTGTAAATCTAAATTCTAAACCATTAAATTACCGTTGTATACAGCACTCAAGCTTTATATCAGGCGGAGTGTTGTCATATGCCGAGTAACAATTTAAAAAAACCTATGGTGAACACCCACCATCGCGCTTGTCTGTGAATGCCGTCGATTTCTGGGTTTCTATCCGAGGATTAATTAATCCTAGACACCGAGACAAACTATCCCATTTAAGAAAGGCGCATATATGTAGTTATTACACAACTAATGTTACAGAGTTACAGATCAAGACTTCACGCCCTACAACCTGTCTCTCGAATGACATTTTTTAAAGAGAAAGTATATATTAAGAGTAATTTACACCAGTCTAAGCGCCGTATGCTGAGGATTCCCTGGACCGCTCACCGGACAAATGCTTCTGTTCTGTTGGAATTGGAAATCGAAAATCAACCGCGACTGTCATCGCTTTGCCTGCGCCGCATCCTGAAGTACTTCGGCCACATAGCGCGCAAGGATGGCGACAATATAGAAAGGCTTGTGGTGACAGGGAAGGTTGATGGCAGAAGACCGCGCGGCAGAAGCCCAAGTCGCTGGACAGACCAGGTTTCCATTTGTCTGGAGATGCCGGTCCATAAAGCGATCCACCAGGAGTCACGATCCTCAACAATGAGGGACCGACGAGGAGAGAGAGAGAGAGAGAGACAGTGTCGCAGGCACTGAACGATCAAAGTACATACAACAATGCAACTAACATTGGTACCGGTCAAAATTTAGTGAGGTTTGAATGTGGGTCTCATTCGTGAGACCACGGAGACTCGTAAAAGTCCATGCGATCGTAGGTTCAAGGTGGTTAGGAGATACGTGTATTATAAGCCCCTTAAAAGCAATAAATATTGTTTAATTCTGAATATCATATGATTTAATTTATCAGTATGAATATGGCCGAACCACCTCTACCCTCTTTCCACTCTGGAGACAATAAGGGCAGTCAAAAGACAAAACTTTGCTCTGACTGTCGCCATGTCGTGAAAATTGTGGTATAGTACACATGTCGGCGCGCCATAATATTATAATTTTTTTTTCAGAATTTGACATTCAGTTTTTTTTTGTTAATCATTATATGCCCACGATTTAATTTTTAGGTTTCTTGTGGCTGTCTTCTTGTCATATGCCTTTCCGATCCCATGTTAATCCCATGCTCATGTTAATAAAAATATTTTCAATTCATTCCACGCTGTATGTTGTACGCATTAAAGACTATATTAACAGCTCTACATAATTATCAATTTAAACAGTACAAGTTCCTTACTCCACATGTGAGCACTAGACATAAACACTAACCTAACATATAAATACTAACCCATACTAGCATTGCTCAACACTTTCTATTCTATAACTAAGAAAACAGGTCTACTTGAAAATGTATCAAAGAAAATTTATTTTACTACGGTGTGTAAGTATCCATTTTTATAGTAGTTCATTAAATACGGTTGACCTTACTTGCTAGTGTTATTTTTAATCCGATTTTCTTCGTTTACTTCGTCAATATTCTTCGCCTCTACTTGAATGACTAGCATCGTCAACCAAGCAGTCAAATTCCTAAACAGAAGAACTACAACGAATCGCATCGGTGCATCGCTCTTGTACCTACCAACGTTTTCTTCTTTGGCTCGTTTTGTGAACGCCAACCTTAATCAAACTTCTACGCAACTTGCACTATGGCGGTGCAATCCCAACAGCTAGTAACTAGAGCTAAGGAGCTAATAAAAGCACATTCCTGTTGGCTGTCACCAGCAAATTGATGGCAGTTGGGGCGAACAAGCGAAGCTACGTCATTGGCACTAAATTAAAAAGTAACGATTTTTTTCCTGTTACAGATATTGTTATGCCTCTGCGTACACGCATCTATTAGTGAAGTACAAAAGAAACGAGAATTAGTGAATTCTCTTCAAGTACCAGCAAACTTGCCAACAAGGCATACAGTCAGCGAGTATCAGAATCCAGTACCTTTGCCTGTACCGCAGCCTATACCCGTACATGTTCCCAGACCAGTACCAGTCCACGTGCCCGTCGGAGTACCAGTTGATAATCCGAGACCTTATCCTGTACTCGTACCACATCCAGTTCCTCATATAATTCCTAGACCAATAGCTGTACCAATCGACAGACCCTTTCCTTACCCTGTACCCCATCCAGTTCCTGTGAGCATTACCCAAGGAATTGGGATTCCTATACCCCAGCCGTATGCAGTTGGGGTACCAGCTCCTGTACCAGTTAGAGTGCCTCTATATCATACTGTTCATCCAAGGATACTTCATCCAGTTTTCCAACCACTTGGTCAATACGTCCAGCCTGTTGTTGCTCAAGGGAACTCTGTTATTGAAAGTCATGGACAATCTATTGTGCATCCGTATTAATTTTTGTGCCAAAGGAATATAAGCGTTAGGACTAATAATGATAGTACCTCTTTTGGCCTGTTTATTTTTGTTACATATTTTTATAATATAGGCATTATTGTATGTTTTAATTAGTTAATAGCGGTCAGCAGTCTGATAATAATTACCAGTTTGCATTCTTCTGGGGGTGTAGTACCACCGATATCAATCCAGCATGCGTGGGCGTCTGCTTCCTGTAGTAGCAGTTGTTTCCGCCCATGAGCCGCTCTGTACTCCTACAACAGAGAGAACTATATTATTGTATATTAACGTGTAGATATTTATAATAAATCTTTTTGAAATAACTAATAAATAATTGATTTCATGTTATGTTGTGTTTTTATTTATTTATAGATAACTAGCGACGAAGCCCGGCGTTGCTCGGGTTTCTAGATCATTCTTGAAACTTTTAGAACCTTCTAGATCAATTGTAACAGTTGCACACATTTTGGAGTGTTCTAGATTATTTCAAAAATTTTAGAACTCTGTACATACTCAACATGTCATAAGTTAGAAAAAGACACACTTAGTAGTCAATATGTCATAAGTTAGAAAAGGACAGATATACATTTTTTGAGATTTTCGCATCCTACAACCATCCTTTTCCACCCACCGCGACCAAACTCCCTTACTTTCACCAGAAGACCAAGGGGTATCTACAACCCCAACGGGAAGTAGATTGGAGTTGGTGATCATAGAGAAAACCCTGTCTTTACGTACTAACATTTTATATAAGTATTTAGATTTAGATTTAGATTTGCAGATTATCTAAAACAATTCTTTATTCTTATTTTTATTGTAGCTCGGCATGTGATAACACTCCGCCTGATGCAAAGCTAGAGTGCGGTCCATGAATAGAAACAACGGCTACTACAGAGAGACCTGTCCGGGCAGTAGTCGCCTCCACTATGCCGGCTTGAGGAGACGAGCATGTATCATCCAGATTGACAGTGCACATTCCTCTCGTTATACCTGGCTACTTTCAAATTATTCCCGAAACGCGACAACTTCACGGGTGTTACATTCGAAAGTGGTGGTACTACCCCAGGACGGCAGACTGGACAAATTACCATCATCAGTCTGCCTACCACTCTTTAATAGTGCCTTTAGACGCTGAGCGACCAAAGTACATATAACAAAGTTACATTGGTACCGGTCTTTAGCGAGGTTCGAACACGAGTCTCATTGATTGTGAGTTCTCGGGTCTCACCGCTTGACCACGGCCGCTCTAAAATTATGAATTATAAATTTAAAATTTCCTAAAGATAATTAAAAGACAAAACAATTTAAATTAGTTTGAAAATTAATGAAGATATCGCATTCGCAAGCCCTACATAATAACTGTTTTAACTCAAAACGACATTAGTAATTTTTTTTATAAATCAAGAAATATATTCGATAAAAAAATATCGAATTCACCGAGCACTTTAATTGAATTATATAAAAAAGAAATTAAATACAATTAAATAGGTTGAATGCTTTGTTAGGCAATGTGATTACTGATTATACCTGATTATGGTATAATACCTATTGAATCAGGAATCCAAAATGAGCTCGAAAGGGGCAATTTTTGAGTTGAAACAGTTTTGATCTAAGGATGCGATGTGTATTTTAATATAAATCGATGATAATAATATATTAATCCTTAATCTTTTGCGTGAATAATACAATATTATCTCCAAATGAATTAGATAACAATACAAGCAAAATTGATCTTAACTGTCGTTGTATTAAATGTTATTTTTCTATTTCAAATGCCTAAAGTTATGTGTCACTTTCGTTTATTATCTATTTCTTATCAAGCCGTTTATCACAGTGATGGAAGCAGTGAAGGAAGTAGCCGCGTTGTGAAAGAACGAATTTAAATTTCTAAATTTAAAAATAATTAATTTGACAACTTAAAGTGCTTTTGAAATCTGAAAATGCATACAAGTAAGTGTTTTTATAATCTTGTTTGTAATATTTCAAATCTACCTACGCAGTGGGACATATTACAATTGTACTTCGTTCCGTATCTATGATAAAAAATATATTTGCGTACGTATATGTGCGTGACGTGCGACGTGCGTGCGCGTTGGTAAGAAACACGCGTTCATGTGGCCTGACTATAGTAGACTAATGCTAGTGTTTACAAACTATCTCAAAAACTAGACTTTTCATCAGATTTTGATAGAAAAACAGAAAAGATAAAACAAATACAATCCTGAGCTAAGGAACCGAACCCATGTCCTCTGTTTTGTGGACGGATTCTCTGACAGTAGTTGGCGCTTCACGTGACTACTTCAAAATTCCTCTATTTTCTTACTTTGTATATTTTTTATAAGCTTGTGTAAAGGTCGTTGGTAAAAATAGGCAGAGGTTGTATCAAAGGCGTTGTGATTGTATTAAAATTTATTTATTTAGGTTCAAAATATTATTCAAAGGTATTATTTAGGTTCAAAATAATAAAGTTATTGTTAAATTCTGTTGATAACTAAACAATTTTAAAAATTAACGTTCACTTCACAGTCTGGTCTGAGGTAGGATCGAACCCAAGTTCTTCGTTTTACGCACGGATGCTCTATATAACCATATATTAAGTATACTGGATAGCGTATAATCTGTGGTTCTAATTTCTAACAAACTGCTAAGCTCTGTTGGTGATTCTAATTCTCAAGTGATCACAGCATCCGTGCGCAAAACGAAAGACTTCCACTTCAGATTAGACTGTACAGTGCCCGTTAATTATTTCTTTAGAATTTTTTGTTTCTTGTTCAATGCTTTCATATAATACTCCTTATAATAATTGTTTAATAATGTCTTGTTCTAGAATTTTCAATCTCGATGGATAGTATACCGCAATCGTCCGGTTGCTTTTGTTTATCACTGAAATTTGGTTCAATTGTTGCCGGACTCGTTGCTATTGTAAGTGCCTATACAATTTTTAAACTCACCTTCACTATGCTGACCTGACGAAACGACTTTTTTTTAAACGCCTGAACTAAGCTAATGCTTGTACGAGTATTACAGGCATTGAGCGACCAAAGTACATGTAACATAGTTACATTGGTACCAGTCAGATGTAGTAAGGTTTGAACATGAGCCTCATCGATCGTGAGGTCTGTCCTCTACTGTTCTCCTGGCCGCAACACACTCGAGGCAGCAATTTAAAAAAAACTTTATTATTTATAAAAACATAATTATATATTTTTTATCAATTTTTATCATAATTGAATAAAAAAAACCACTATACAGGGTGAAGTTTTCAAGTTGACTTTCATGGCTATTAGAGATAGCGAGAAATACTCAAAGGATCTCGAGGTCGATTTGAATGAAAACTAAAACTGCATCATTAGATTTTTAATACATACTGATGTACTTAAAGCTACATAAACCTTTCTGTTACAGTTATATTCAGTGCTGGGTTTAGCAGAATGTACGTACGCAATAACTCAGATTTCATCGATGCTCCAATCGAGTCATTATGGCGAACTACTGATGTTCGCTATTGTTATAACAGTAACAATATCTAATGCTATTACATTTATATTGTCAACGGCATTATTAATTGGTGTCCTTAAGGTAATTATTCGATTTATTATAAGGCAGAAGGGGGTGGGCACAAAATAATCTTCGACTTCCTTTGAATTTTGTTACTGGCAACATTTTGCGAGATTTCTTTCATTTTCGAGTCAATCAAATGAGCTTTGCGCTTTCTTTACCTCGCCATGTTGCTATTAATTCAGCTTGTCATGTTTACGAGGCCGCCTCAGGCGCATTAGAAGCTGGCTCAACCTTGGACTGCCTTGGCCAACATCAACGTGTGGGCACGGCCAGCCTGAACTAAAGAAGGCTTGGCTAACATATACTAACAAATCGATTGGTAAACTGATTGCCAGCCGGTTTGCCAGTCAGCTGGACCAGCGTGTAAAGTTGATATTATGCCATTACTTCTGAACGCCTGAACTTTTTTATATGTTCTTCCGCGTAACATAGGATGCGCCTGGCATTAACACAAATCAATCTAACCATAGTAAAATAAAATAGTAAACACTGCACGGTTTTTGCAGTTTCCTTTGTAGTAAGCCGTATAAAGTATTTAAATGATTATAAATTAAAACTTGTTTGATCAAAACCTCAAAAGACATTTAATAAATGATGGTAGGCTGACTGATGATGGTTATTAGACGAAAATGCCTCAAGCGTATAACATCCACGAAGTGATCTATTCGCGTTTCGGGATAAACTTGGAAATAACCGGATATAAAGCGAGAAGAGTCCCTTGTTTCTTCAAGCCGGCATAATGGAGGCGACTGCTGCCTGTAGAGATTTCTCTGTGGTAGCAGTTGTTTTCGCTCATGTACCGTATTATATAGCTTAACATCGAGCGGAGTGTGATCACATATTGGCTGCCATAACAAATGTCAAATTCCAGGAGAATCCTCGTCTCATCAGGCCATGGGTTATCTGGATCTCTGCCCTAACTATAATCTACATGCTGGTCTTTGTGTTCAGCAGCACTATGAATTTGGTTACACATTACAGTGATGGGTCGTTGATCTTCTACATGATTGATTTCTTGGTCTTGGGTAAGTTACAATTTTAACGTATTATTGCAGGTAAGAAAATAGCGCTCTGTTTAGTTGTAAACAACAAGCATCCATGGCAAAAGGTCAAATAAGAGCGGCCGTGTTCAAGCGGTAGGACGCGTGTTCTAGCGGGAACTCACGATCGATGAGACCGGTGCTTGTTAAATTGCCGATGTAACTATGTTATATGTACTTTGGTGGCTCAGTGCCTAGAGGCATTATTAAAAGAGTGGTAGGCAGACTGATGATGGTTATTAGCCCAGTCTACCGTCCTGGGGGAGTACCACCATTTTCAAATGTATCACCCGTGAAGTGACATTGTCGCTTTTCGGGAGGAGTTTGCAAGTAGCCAGGTATAGCGAGAGGAGTGTGCACTGTCAATCTAGATGGTGTACATTCGTCTCCTGAGGCCGGCATAGCGGACACGACTGCTGTCTATAGATTTATCTGTAGTAGCAGTTGTTTTCGTTCATGAACCGCATTCTAGCTTTACATCAGGCGGAGTGTATAATAATAATAATAATAATATATATATATTATATTTTTCAGTCGTTCGTGTCTACATGCTGATTATTGTTTCAAGCTATTATAGACAACTATTGAGTGAGAGAAGAGACGAAACATATAAGATAATTCAAAATAATTGGACTTATACAGCCTGATTTAAATTAATTTAGGCGTTTAAATAGGAAAAGGAGTATGCCCATTTTTGGCCCACCACATAATATCTTTACAAAATAATATCCTGTTTTGTCATTAATTTATTTCAATTATGTCAAGTACATCGTTTAGCAATCAATAGACAATGTTTATTTAAATAAAAAATATATATTAAAGCATTTTGAATATAATAATAACCCCAAATATTGCATCAGAAAAGTCTAATTTCTCAATAACTCGGATGAAAAACAAACAAACTGAGGGCTACTGAATTAAAGTGATAATTTATTCTTCTACACAGTGAGTTAAAAATCATGGACAAAATCGAGAAAAAAAATTATGGGCCCATTTCTCTTAGCAGAATGGGCATTCTCCTTTGATTTCAATCCGTTTTTCTTTTCATTTTAGTTCTTATAATGAATGAGTAAATTACAATAAAAATAATACATTTTTAATATAATAATAATTCTTTATTGATATTTAAATTCATTTTAAAATTAAGATAAGTAATTTGGCAAACACTTTTTTTTACTTAATTAATAATTTTTAATTTATATAAACTGTTATAAAAAAAAAGTTGATATATATATTTCTAAGTTCTTGCCTTCTGGCTATTTAATTTCAAATTAATATTTAACAAAAAATAATTTTAAAATTGTTTCATTAAGACATCTTAACCCTTTAGTGGTATACCTTTTTTTGTATAATAATCAAATTTTAATAACTATATAATTATTTACATTAAATTTATATTTATTAAAATATAGTTTTTATCTCTACATAATATTTTTTTAATTATAAAAAAGGCACATACGTATGTATCACACATTTTAGGCTCAGAGAAGAGCCTTAAGAAACAGATCTCCTATTTTTTTTTCTTTTTTTACACTGTGAGCCATGAATTTAGTTTAGAACAGTTAGCCCAATATTCAACCCTGATTAATTTTGTTCCGAGTTCAGTCACAGAAATTAATTACGTTCTAATAAGTACGTTGTTAATTAGTTTACTAATATTATACGTGTGAAAGTATGTTTGCTTGTCTCTCAAACAGCTAAACTTTTTTAAAGTCGTATTGTATTAGAATGTGCAATGCATAACTGCATAATTCACAATTTGAACATAATTGTATAATAAAAATAAAAATGCTTTAACACTGAAAAATTGTTACAATACCAATGGAAGAAAAAATAAATTATAAACTTTAACCAAATCTCGTGTTGGGTTGATATTAACAAAAAAAATCAATCAAATCTAAGTACAAAAATAAGATTTGCTCTATAATGGCGCGATTATACTTGATCGTGAGCTTGTATTCGGATATTCGAATGACTACTCGAATCCGGGCAGAATCCGAATCGAAGCGCAGTGTGAAGAGGCATCTCATCAAGCCGGCACAGTGGACGCGACTGCTGTCTGCAGATCCCCTTCTCTGACAGCAGTCGTCTCCGTTCACGGATCGCACTCTAGCTTAACACCAGGCAGAGTACGGTCATATGACGTGCTAAAATAAAAAAAATATAAAAAAACTCGATGCTTTTATTACACTGAGCATCGCGTCAAACTAGAGTTCGGTCCATGAACGGAAACAACTGCTACTACAGATTAATTTTTACAGGCAGCACTCGCCTCCGTAATGACGGCTTGAGACGATATTATTCATTTATACTTAGTCGTTTGTCCGAATACCATAGACAACCGAATTTAGGCTAACAATCAAGTGTAATTACGCCATGATGTAAGGGAGAAAGTCGATCAACAGTAATTCTTATCACTATAAAATGTTGTTTTTTGGTTAATTACACTTCCTCCTGCTCTCTTGTGTATTTCACGGAACCATCTCTCTGCATCTTGACGATTGAACTCCAAATTAGGATACTTAAATATGCTTGGAGAACTGAAATTGAAAAAAAACGTAATGGTAAAAGTACTGTTAATCAAAGTCCATATTTCGGAGATAGAAACACCATGTGCATTCGGGACAAAAGCTGATGTACGGATACGAAAGATATTAATTACCCAATGTCAATTTTACCCAGTATTGACAATTTTTTTTTTTAAATTTATCTCGGCATGTGACAACACTCCGCCTGATGTAAAGCTAGAGTGCGGCCCATGATTGTGTACCATTTTAGATTGACAGTGCACACTCCTCTCGTTATACCTGGCTACTTTCAAACTATTCCCGAAACGCGACAAGGTCACTTATACGGGTTAACAAGAATATACACAAGAAACGTGACATTATTTTCATAAGAAAATATTTCTTTGTGAAATGATGTACTAAGTTAATGCTGTATAGTATAGTATAGTAATCTCGGATACTGATGAGTGACCAAAGTACATATAACACAGTTACATTGGTACTGGACAGAATTTAGCGAGGTTTGAACACGGGTCTCGTCAAGAGTAAGGTCCGTCCTCTACAGCTAGATTTTAGCCGTTTTCTCTTTCTAATGCACACAAAGTACGGAGTTAAAAAAGCGAAGAAGAAGAAGAAGCCAGTTAAAGGGGTCATAATAACAAAATATATGGGGTGAACTATTACTACATAGGTACGATTGGGAATAAAATACTTACGAAGTTGGAATAAAATGAGGAATACTTCGCTTGACGTCTCTTTAGTCATGAAAGCAATACTGTAAATAAATCCAAATGCTGAAAATCCAATTTCAAAGTAGAGGTATATTTTCATAAGAAGGACGTATCTCTGAAAGAATAATAATACATTTTTATTATTTTTATTTTTTTATTGTAGTTCGGCATGTGACAACACTCCGTCTGATGAAAAGCTAGAGTGCGGTCTATGAATGGAAACAACTGCTACTACAGAGAAACCTGTGTCCACTATGCCGGCTTGAGGAGACAAGCATGAACCATCTTAGATTGACAGTGCACACTCCTCTCGTTATACCTGGCTACTTTCAAACTATTCCCGAAACGCGACAAGGTCACTTCACGGGTGTTACATTACGACAAATAACCATCATCAGTCTGCCTACCACTCTTTAATAGTGCCTATAGGCACTGAGCGAGCAAAGTACATATAACAAAGTTACATCGGTACCGGTCAGAATTAGCGAGGTTCGAACACGGGTCTCATCGATCGTGAGTTCACGCGTCTTACCGCTAAACCACGGCTGCTCTTAAATTTTATTCTAAGGGTGTAACAACTTTTTTTATTGTAGTCTACATACAGCAGTTGCCTCCACTATGCCAGCTTGAGAAGATGAACGTGCATCATCAGGCTGATAATGCACACTCCTCTCGTTATACCTGGCTACTTCCAAACTGACCCCTCAAACGCAACAAGATCACTTCACGGGTGGTACATTCGAAAGTGGTGGTACTACCCCAGGACGGCAGACTGGGCTAATGGACACCATCAGTCTGCTTACCACAAAAACACGCGTTAATCAAAATATTGTTAAATAAATACATACACTGACAAAAAAGATGACAAAGCTATATCGTTAGAATGTTTTAGATACCTAGGTATGGGTATCAGGACAAGGACAACAGAAACATCTACATTTGGTTTTTTATATATTGTCATTCCGTCTGGCAATCAAACTCTGGTTCTACGACATAACAGGCACACTGATCACTCGCCACAAGAACTAAGAATATAATGCAGTTATAAAAAGCTTACCAAATGTAATCCCACAATAAAAACAATTGTAAGTACAATTTCAATGCATAATGCAGTGGTATCAAGAATTAATCTCGGATACTCTGATGGGTCTGTGTGACCATTGATTCTTAAATATGCTATGTAATAACTCAGAAGACTCGTCAGCAGAAGTGTTAATAACTGAAACAGTTTTAAAAAAGTGCATTAATACTAAATAAATAAATAATTTAGTAGTATAATTAGATTTCAAATGCATATTAAAAGGTAGTACCGATGTAAAAAGTGCCAATAAAAAAATTGAACATCAATAACCCTGCTTTGCCTTAATTGGGTCAAAATGACCGTATCTAGTATAAATAACGAATTACCTAGTCCCATATTTTCTGGTTCTGCGTTGTTATTTGTTAGCCAAGATAATTTTATACATTATAAGTATTTATATGGTATCTACTGTTTACTGTAATGTTCCTTGCATTACAATATTTTCAAGATAAATAGTGTTTTTCCTTATAATTAAAAAAAGCTTGTTATCCTTACCAAGTTAATGTATGCGAAAGCAATAAGACCTTTCCTTAGTGGCACACAGAGGCAGCATTTCGTTAATATTGGTATTTCAACTGCATTCGTTACTTTTGTTCTGGAAAATGGGAAAAATATTTATATGTTTTAAACTCGAAGACGTCAAAAGAGAATGCCCATTTTTGGGCCCACTTGATACCTAATAGTTTGGTAACAAAACAATATTCTAAAATAATATCTTATTTTTTATTAATTCATTGTAATTATATCAACACATCATTTACCAATCAATAGACAATGTTTAATTACATAAAAAACAGATATCTTCAATTATTAAAGCATTAAAAATAATAATAACCTCAAATATTGCATCAAAAAACATCTAATTACTCAAAACCCGGGTGAAAAAAATTAAAACTGATTGGTAAAAAGGAAGTAGATTTATTTTTCTACAAAATTAACTAAAAATCATCGACAAACTCGAGAAAAAAATTGTGGGCCCATTTCTTTTAGGCGAATAGGCATTCTTCTTTACTGCAAAGTTATCTCAGGGGACCTATCTAGAGTTTACTAAGTATCGTTTTTCGTTCGACCGTAGTCACCTGAGTAAGTTTCGTCGATAAATTCGTCAGTTCCACCATGTTATACATGTTTAGGAACGATATTCGATCGGGAACGAAATTACATAAATACAGTTTTTATTTTATTGTAGCTCGGCATATGACAATAAAGCACAAGAGTGGTAGGCAGACTGGTGATGGTAATTTGTCCAGTCTGCCGTTCTTGTAGTCAGTCCGTGTCTTGTAAGTAGCCAGGTATAACGAGAGGGGTGTGCACTGTCAATCTGAGATGATGCATATTCGTCTCCTCCAGCCGGCATAGTGGAGGCGCCTGCTGCCCGCACAGGTTTCTCTGTAGTAGTAGTTGTTTCCATTCATGGATCGCACTCTAGCTTTACATCAGGCGGAGTGTTGTCATATGCCGAGCTACAATTAAAAAATACTTAAGATTTTAGAAAAAATACTTTTACGAATCGAAACATAATAAATTGAATTAATTTAAAAAATATATAATTTCACAGGACTGAGCCAGTCAATTTATTATGTATACTTGTGATACATAACCATTATTCTAGCATTTTGTTTTTACAAACAATAATTTATTATCATAATATCATAGTCAGAAATGGAAACATATCAAAACAATATTTTAACTATCACTTTCCCACAAGAATTTTTGACCATCTAAAACCGCAATAGATAATGGTTTTCGGTTTTCTGACTTTTATTACATTTTTCCCAATAACTTCGAAAACCGCAAGTATCTGCAGCTAATTTTTACATATATACTTTTTGAAATATCTAGGCTACAAATCAACACTAAATATAGCACGTGGACAAACGTGGGTAACAGTGAAAACCTTCAATGAACTTAAAAAAATTACTTTCTTTCCTTATGTTGTTGTTTAATTATTTACACATAAACTAAATTATAAAATATAAAACAGATAATTGTTAAAAATCTCAATGACATGAGCTTTTTAAAAATGTATAATACCTACTTTATATCTATGCGTAAAAAGATTTATCGTATATTAACTTTTAAAGTTATGAAATGTACAGGCTCGAATCAAAATATATATAGAAGAATAACAATCATTGTGACTTTAAAAAAAAATGGAAATAAATTATGTAAAAAGCCTCCATTATGGTAAAGTTTGACTATTAAACTAATAAATAAAATATAAATAGTATGTCAGTAACGACATTGGTAGAAACATTTTTGATATGCCGTTGTTCTATCATTTTCCATAGTGCACTTTAGAGATAGAGTATTATGTAAGGTTTAGGTTTGACGGGGCTGGTGCGTAATATAGACAAAATACCCTTAAAATAACGTTATGGAATTTTTCAAGATAATGCAATATGGAGTAGTGCACCAAACGGTGTAGGTTTGTTGTAATAAATAAATTTTTAACCCAACCTGAGTTATGTTTTAGCTCCTTTTAAAATTAATTTAACAATCGATGTTCAGGTTGTGACAACCCTAATGTAGTAAGGATGTGCTATGTACATGTCCATTGTCAAAGTATGATACTTTTAAAGCAGCGCTGCAGCGGCTCCCTTGTCCAATTATACCTACATATAAATAATAATGATTTTAGGTTACTATTAGAATGTAAAGACAGAAAAACACTCTTCAAAATCAAGTTAAGTGGCCCTTATTTGCCTCAAGTAAAGTTATACGATTAATTAAAATTTTGCGGTTCACGAATATAACGACTAGCAGTGCTAGTAGGGCGTAAACGCGGGTAATGTATAAATAATGTCCTTAGCCATACTAATGGCCCACGTCCCCCTTTGCGGGTCTCTGCGCCCTCCTTGGGTGGCGCGCCCCCGTATTTTAATTTTAAATACTTTAAAATCCTTTATTGAGTCAAATAAAAAATAAGATTTAAGATTACGACAGCTGCATGATCAGCGTTTGAAATATCGTAATTTTTGTTGTAGTGTGCAGAATAAATGACAAGATTTAAACCGAGATGATGAATCATTTTTTCTTCTTCTCATTTTAAACATCATAAGGAAAACAAATAAAAATTCACGTCGTACACACATTTGTGAAACAGCAAGTAAATAAATAATTAGTATAATAAAGTAGACGATAAAAATCTATTTCTTTTGATTGTTTCTTGTGCAATTATTATTATCCAATGACCTTTAGAATTATGAAATGTAAGGTTTGAAAATATAAATTAACTTGTGGTAGGCAGACTAATAATGGTTGTTAGTCCAGTCTGTCGTCCTGGGGTAGTACCACCACTTTCGAATGTAACACCCGTGAAGTAGCCTTGGCGCCTTTTGGGAATAGTTTGAAAGTAGCCAGGTATAACGAGAGGAGAGTGCACTGTCAATCTAGATGGTACATGCTCGTCTCCTCAAGCCGGAGATCTCTGTAGTAGCAGTTGTTTCTATTCATGGACCGCACTCTAGCTTTACATCAGGCGGAGTATTGTCACATGCCGAGCTACAATAAAAGAAAAAAAAATCTTTACTTTTTAAATATTTCGATCTGGATCCGAACCCGGAACTTCCGCCTACATTTCTGTTAATTAAAGTATTATGAGCCTCTTCTTCTCCACCAGGTCCCACGGTCACAATTATTGCGCCGTTAAAAAATAAGTGGCAATTTTAAAAATTGCACTAAAAGTGATATTTTACATAATAACAAAGATTTGCGGCCTTTTTTACGTAATCCCTCGTGCAACACAATTTTCGCCTTTATCGTTTACCGAATACAGTTTACATTTCTATGTTTATTCAGTTATGTTTACATCGCTTGTTTGCATGTTTTGTGAAATGTAAAGATCTTCATTGTCAAATAACCAAAGTTTTTATCAAATTATAACTTACCAATGAAAAAAATAATGATAAATATTATAATACCTTTAAAAAAAGTGATAGGCAGACCAGTGACTGTTATTATCACAGTCTGTCATCGTGAGGTACCGGGACAACCGATACAGAGAAATATTGAAATGTATCAGTCACCTCCGCTATGCTGGCTTGAGGAGACGAATGTTCACCATCTAGATTGATAGTGATACTCCTCTCGTTATTTTCAAGTTGAAAGTGGCGGTACTAATTCGGGACAGCAGACAAGATTTTTTTATTAATGTAGCTCGGAATTTTATGACAATACTCCGCGTAATGGAAAAGCTAGAGTGCAGCCTCAACGCAAACAACTGCTACTACAGAGAAATCTCTACGGGCAGCAGTCGCCTCCGCTATTGCCAGCCTGAGGAGATCATCCAGATTGACAGTGTACACTCCTCTCGCTAGACAACAAGCGACCAAAGTCTATAACATAATAATAACATAGTGGTCTAGTGAACTAAATAAATATAAATATGTCCTGCCCTCCCCTCTCCTCCTATGTGTCTCCCAGTCCCATCACCTTGGATCCTTCGAGCGGAGTGTGAAAAAGCACCTTCTCCAGCCGGCATAGTAGTGGCGACTGAAACCACCGTATAATCAGTTTCCTAGTCATCACTGCTCATGGACCTCCACTGTGTTTATCACCAGCCCAGTCGAGGTCACATGTTTTTATATTTTAAATATATTCATCAATACTAAAGTGACGAACCTTATTGCGAATTTAACAAAAAAACAATGACATACTTAATTAAAACGTGTACTTTTACAATAAAACTGACGTAAACGTAACTTTTTCACTCGATTCTAAATAAAATTGCACGTAAATTGTCTTTCTAAAATAAATACCGTAATTACTAAGTTCGAAATTTTTTACCCACTATTTTTATTGTTGTAAATTGAACTTTAATGGTTAAGGAATAGGATCATTATGTTGTTTTATAACTGATGCATGACCGAGAGTCAGTGAATGCCAAGGTTATCTGTCAAACATATTGAATACTATAGTTATATCATCCTTATAACTAGCGAAAAGTATACCTCTTAGAAAAAAAAATAAAAAAAAAATCCAGTTATTTAAAATGGCCCGTTACCACCAACATGTTTAATTTAATAACACAATTAAAACAACAGACGAAGATTTAAAGAGTGATATATTTTTTATTTTATTGTAGCTCGGCATGTGACAACACTCCGCCTGATGTAAAGCTAGATTGAGGTCTATGAATGGAAACAACTGCTACTACAGAGAAACCTGTGGCTATGCCGGCTTGAGGAGACGAGCATGTACCATCTAGATTGACAGTGCACACTCCTCTCGTTATATCAGGCTACTTTGAAACGATTCCTGAAACGCGACAAGGTCACTTCACGAGTGTTACATTCGAAAGCGGTGGTACTACCCCAGGACGGCTGACTGGACAAATAACCATCATCAGTCTGCCTACCACTCTTTAATAGTGCCTATAGGCAAGTACATATAACAAAGTTACATGGGTACTGGTCAGAGTTAGTGAGGTTCGAACACAGGTCTCATCGATCATGAGTTCACGCGTCTTACCGCTAGACCACGGCCGCTAAAAGGTAGATTGGTGGTTGTTATTAGCTCAGTCTGATAATTTTTTAGATGATAGAACGATCCATGAACGCAAACAACTGCTACTACAGAGAAATCTCTGCAGACAGCAGTCGTATCCGCTATACCGGCTTGAGGAGACGAGTAATGCACCATCTAAATTGACAGTCCCTCTAAACTGACTCCGAAACGTGATAAGGTCACTTAACGGTGGTGGTACTACCCCAGGACGGCAGACTGAGCTTCCAACCATCATCAGTCAGCCTACCACTCTATCAGTCAATACACATGTTGAAAGTTAATACTGAATTTTTAATAGACACTTAAGCTGAACTTTCGATTGTATGCTAACTATTCCAGCGCGGACATTTCGAAAGACTTGCACAGCCACTTGGTCGCGGTGAAATGTCTTTTGAAACATCAGTCACCGATCAGGTTTTGCGGGCCACATAGAATCGTTTAATTCGAGTTAATTGCTCATCAATGTTTAGTTGTTGACGATAACAAGCCGTCCCGTTTAGATGGTTCTTTAATTAAAATATTTATAAATAAAATCGACAATATTAAATCAACATCTAGTTGTTGAAATTTTCCTCAAACCTTTAAGGTCAAAATAAATCGATTAATAGTTGTAGGCAGACCGATGATGGTTATTAGCCCAATCTGTCGTCCTGGAGTAGTACCACCGCTTTCAAGCGATCAAGTCGCGTTTGGGGATTAGTGTTGCCCAAATTCAGTCTTGTTCTTGCATTTTTGCCGATGACGGATCGCTTAGGTCGTGGTTTCAAACCCCACCCGGTGTCAGTTGATTTTTCGAATTTCTCATTAGATGTTTAGACATTTATTAATTTAGTTGTTCTGTACTATGGCTATGTTAATTCAAGCTCAAAATGTACCTACTCTGTTACGTTGTTGAAGATCTGAAGTCACGTTTAATAAATAGCAATAGTCTAGTTGGTAACTGCGAGACTTGCGACTCTTGCTGAAAGAACAAGAACAAAAGCAAGGCAGGGAATGCAAGAACAAGACCAAAACTGGCCAAGTCTCGTCTTGTTCTTGCATATGGGCAATACTATTGGGGATCAGCTTGAAGTAACCTGGTATAACGAGAGAAGTGTGGTACACATTCGTCTCCTCAAACTGGCATAGTGGAGACGACTGCAGACATTGTTGTTGTCATATGCCGAGCTACTATAAAACAAATATTTATATTGTCTTTTCTAATTGTATAACCTTGAGCCGGTATAGCTGAGGTGAGTTAACATCAAGCGGAGTGCGGTCATACGTCGAACTACTTTAAAAAACGGATTTTCCTGGCCTCATAAGCTACCAAAAATATTACGAGACATAGATAGTAGACGCTCTTAATAATATAATTTCAAATAGTTTCATTGTAAACATCTAAATAGGCATTTTTTATTTATCTAGGTTAAAATAAAAAAATTAAATTGTCGACATCCGCGAAATCCGTGAAATACAACGTTTAGAGTCGTTTTTTTTAACCGCAGTTCTCGTATGTAGTGGTCTAGATAAAAACTGCATGAATTTTTTTTTTTCTCTTAAAATATGAATTACCAATATCCAATTTATTTTTCTTCAACTTCAAACGAAATTGCATTAAAAAATCAATCTCTTTATTGCAACAAAAATAATAAATAAAAACGATCAAAACGTTAAATTGAGTATGGAGGGTTTAATTTGAATATTACAAAATGTTTAGAATTTATAAGTTTAAAGTGTCCTGAAATTTATCATAAATCATGCTCATTAAACGGCCTGGTAGTGTGCACGGCTTAGCGTACGATTATGTTTTTTCACAAGAAGGTAGATAATGCGTTTTATTTTTTTTTTATTTTTTTTTATTGTAGCTCGGCATGTGACAACACTCCGCCTGATGTAAGGCTAGAGTGCGGTCCATGAATGGAAACAACTGCTACTACAGAGAAACCTGTGCGGGTAGCAGTCACCTCCACTATACTGGCTTGAGGAGACGAGCATGTACCATCTTAGATTGACAGTGAACACTCCTCTCGTTATACCTGGCTACTTTCAAACTATTCCCGAAACGCGACAAAGTCACTTCACGGGTGTTACATTCGAAAGTGGCGGTACTGTACTACCCCAGGACGGCAGACTGGACAAAGAACCTTCATCAATCTACCTACCACTCTTAAAGTTTTAATAGAAGTTTAAGTAAATTAGTCGTGCGAGGTCTCTTTAATGGTTGGCTGCCGTGCATCGTGTGATTCACAGGTGCATTCACCCTGTGTTGTCATTCATTATATAATTTTGTTTCGGTAACCATGATATTCAACATTTTCGGGACTTTTTTTCGCAAGTTTTACAAGTTCTCGCACTATTTTAATCTTGCACAAAAATGCGCCTTCTTAGGCCGGCCATAATGACGGCGGCTGGAGCGGTGGAGACACCGTGTACTGCAATTCTCTAGTCATCTGTGTTGATCGACCTTCACTCCACTGTGTCTGACAATATGACTGCACTCGATTAAGAAGCGCGCCAAGAGGCTAATAGGTGATGACACCTTAGTCGAGTCTCGGCTACAAAGCCTTGAGCACCGATGAAATGTCGCCTGTTTATCGGTTTTTTATCGGATACATTTCGGAGAGTGTGCGCAAGAGGTACACAACTTAGTTCTACCGTCCCCTTTCTTTTATCGGATGTCCAGGCACCCGGAGAGGTACCATCCATGTATGGTTCAAGTTCCTAAAGCGTTCGGGGCGACAACACGTTCCTCGTGCGTACTGCGAAATTGTGGTACCCGGTGTCTGTGTTTCCCGAGAAGTACAACAGGGGTCTCTTCAAATTGAAGGTGAATAGGTACCTCCACCTCAGACCGCACCACTGCTTAACACCAGGCAAGGTGTGGTCAAACGCTTCCCTATTAAGCATAAAAAAAGACTCTGTCTGATGTGCGATCTATAGGGAGGCGATCTGGAGACAACAGTCGCATCCGCTATGCCAACTTTATACTGCGCTTGAAGGATCTCTACTTGCTTACCATTAAGCCAATAGAGGTCACAATATGTCGTACTACTATAAAAAAGTGAAAATTCTAAAGGTTTATTACGCATATAATATTTTGTAACGCTAGGGCTCGGACCGGTAAACCTAGAATATAGGTTAACGTTATTGCAATACATCTATCCCCTCTACACTTATATGAGTCGTATAGTGTCGCGATTACACGATGCAGATGCACGGAAATCGTTGTGTACGAGTATTTATGTAGGAAATGCGACGAGTTAACAATGCTGTTTGGATACATTATAAACAATGTAGCTTACATAAAAGTGTTAAAATGTTAACATAAATGATATCTCCATAATCTTTTTTTTAATGTAGCTCGGCATATGACAACATTTCGCCTGATGTTAAGTTTTAACGGCCCATGAACGGGGACAACTGCTATCTTAGAAAAATCTTTGCAGACAGCAGTTGCCTCTGCTATGCCGGTTTGAGAAGACGATGCACACTTTACTCGTTATATCAAGCAACTTTCAAACTAATCCCGAAACACAGAGATCAATAAAGCTACGTTTTGTCTTAAAAAAACTTTAAGGGGTGAAATAGGGGTGAAAATTTGTACTCATTATTAACCTATTAAGAATTCCAATATTAATAAGACGCATGCGAAGTTGCGGGTAACAGTCAATAATAACAAAATATTCAAATTGCAAACAATTTTTTTTTTCTTTTCTATAGATATAACGAGAGGAGTGTGCACTGTCAATCTAAGATGGTACATGCTCGTCTCCTCAAGCCGGCATAGTGTAGCAGTTGTTTCCATTCATGGACCGCACTCTAGCTTTACATCAGGCGGAGTGTTGTCACATGCCGAGCTACAATAAAAAAAAAGATATACTTTTTTATAATTTGATTAATTATGACGTTTTTCTTGTATAATGTACTAGTGCCTTATTATAATTATGTAAGGTGCTGACTACAGTTAAGAAGTCACGAGAAACACTGTCGTTTAAATCTTACATCTTGTATAAATAAGTTAAGCGGTTTACTCGGTAACTCGGTAACACTCAAGATATGCAATAAACTCACCACTCTCTGTATTTTCAGGATATAATCTTTCGTAACACACAAAGGTCCGAGACCGGCCCTGTAGGCGCTTTAGATTTAGAAAAAATATAGTGGAGGCGATTGCTGGCAGTAGAGATTTTTCTGTAGTAGCAGTTGTTTTCGTTCATGAACCGCACTCTGGCTTTACATCAGGCAGATTGTTGTCATATGCAAAACATTATTTTTTTTAAATATATATTTTTATTTTTGTTTTTATTATAACTCGGCATATGACAACACTCCGCCTGATGTAAAGCTAGAGTGCGGTCCATGAAAGGAAACAACTGCTACTACAGAGAAATTTCTACTGCTAGCAGTCGCCTCCGCTATATTTTTTCTTATTTATGCTTCAGACATTGGCACGATCGTTTGCGTAAGCCACAAAATAAAATAATAATTTTTAAGAAGCTTTTGTGGCCGGTCAGTATCAACTTTATTATCTCTTTCCCGTCAATATTCACTACATAACACTACACTTTAATATATTTACAATATATAACAATTACAAAAAGAAACTAAATAAATAAATAATTAATAATTTCAAGGAAAACTCATAAACGCGTCTAATTCTTCCAAAAATCCCCCTTTATTCAATATAGTTGCAACTTACCTACAGTTGCCAATCGTACTATATTGAAGAAATATATAGTATGCAAAAATATTTCAATTTATCACTGATAGAGCTGGTCAAGAGCCCAAGGAGGCCTATTTGAAATAAATAACTTCAATTTTGCTTATTTTTACTTTCTCCATAAAATACTTTTTTTTTTTAAACTTACTATATTTTTATATAATAGTTAATGCTAAACAATATATATTACATGTTAGATTATTGAATTCTTATGCTAGATTTTCTTATATTTTTGTTTCTGAACAGAAAACACTTTAGGGTTAAGTTCGCCTTTTGCAATTTTTATATTTTATTTTGTGCAATAAAGTATTATATTATTATTATTAATTCTGAAAAAATACTATAATTCGCAGAAAAAACGTTGGCAACCCTAAACTTACCCATAATAAACAAATATTTATAATGGAATCGTCTGTAATGAAACCCCAACTTGCATCAAATAGCCGTGTAACTGTATAATATGTTTTGTGTACATAACACGCAAACATAACCTCTAATTACATACGACAAAAGTATCATATTCCCATAATGCTTGAACAATAGCTTCCATATCTCATTATGTTGAATGCAATTAGTAATTCGTAACGTGATGTCGAAAGTCATGTTCAATATAATATATACTTAGTTTTAAATACATGTTGTTAAGATAATGTGTAGCGTGTGCATGATAAATATATAGGAAGGAATTCAAACCAGGGCTTGTGAAAAGATTTTCGGAATAATTTCTTCATGTTTAATCTTTTTATTTTGTTTAGCCTAGACGATGTTTTTTTTTTGCTTATATTGATTATGTACAACGAGGTAGTTTTCTTTGAGTGGAGTATGTCAGTTAATCGACAAGATATTTGCTAGAAGAAAATCCACCATGGGCTTTCTAAAAACTTCTTTCCACTATGTTAAAATTTTCTTTTTAATATTAAAAAAAAACTTGATATCGATAAATAATGAGAATGAAGATAATGTTTGCGACTGTGCTGTAGATACTGAGTCTTCAAGATATTTTAAAGATGAGTTGGTTTCGTTAGATTCATGTTAGTTGTTTTGTATTATGGACGTAGTCTGAAAATAAGTTTTTTAAAAGATTAATCGCTACATTTAATTCTAGAGATGAGATGAGTAGATGTGTGACTAGACATTAATTATTCTCTATTTCTTTATAGTCTTTAAAATTATCCTAACGTTATTTTCTTTAAAATTTCGTATATTATTTTTAGTCAGTCAACTCCCTTTTTTTACGTGGAGTAACGGATTGGCACCTCGGGGATAACGCCAAAGTTATGCCGAGCTGCTTAAATACAGCGCGCATACGAAATGGTGTTGTATACGCACAGGGTTTACCGACTAAAACCCCACGACGTTCTTTCATGGCCACCAAACAATAGTGGGCCCTGTTCGTTTCAACACTTCGGAACGTAGTAATAAGCTGAACAGAACAGAATTCCTTCTTTGCCTCAACATGGTGGGTGTGTTGTAAATACAAGGATAGGCAGCTCGTTTTTACAATTTGCCTGAATAAAAGCTTCTTTAGCATAACGCTATATACGTGTTGATACGAAGAAGCGTTGGGAAACTCGCCCCTAGCGGTCGGTTCACCAGCCATGCTCCACTCCCTTTTACTTTGGTACTCGCGAAGGTATTTCAAAATCAAATCACAAGAAATTAAACGAAACATGTAGGTATTATGAAATATATTATTCTTATTGATAATTATATTTCTAAATAATATAAAATCACGTTCGATAAAGACTAATGTTAAGTGATGTGAGATAGAATATGTATACGGAAATGAAACTTCATAAACACAATCGAGCCTAAATTAATTTTAATTTTAAAATGCGTTGTTTTTAACCGTATTTCATACGTGGGTGTATGTATCGTCGACCATTTCCTGGAAGTACATGATTATGCAAACGTCGATGCATCGAAACATCCTGATATTAATTATTCAATAAATCCCCATCGAGCATTCACTTTGTCAACTCTAAAATGTCTTGTGATACCTACGATTATCATTATTAAAAACATTAAAAAGTTAAATTTTAAAGTATGCTTTATTATATTTTAGTAGTTTACCCGCGTTTCGTATCATCTTTGAAGTAGTTTAAGCATTCGTCTTCTCAAGTCCACAGAGATAGCAGAAGGGACTGCTGCCTACAGATACTTTTCTATGGTAGCAGTTGTGAGCATGGGGTTATCGACAGACTCTACCATGGCTTCGGAAAGGAGTATGATAGCTTGTTCAGAAAAAATAATTCGACTTGACTGTTGTACGTGAAGCATATTGCAAATCATGCAAATATTTACATTGACAATGGAAAATTGTTACAATACCTTTAAAAAAAAAGAAGAAAAGTTCAATGCACGCTAAAAATATGATTTAACAAGAAGTAAAAGCCGTACATGGCGCAAGTTAGTACAAAATTAATTAAAAACATGTCAAATTCCGTAATGATTTCATATTATTGTTACTATTCACTTTCTCGTAACACGCATGGTTGCCAAAGTAGGGTCAGTGCAATGATCCGTATTTTTTTTAACAGTAGCTCGGCATCTGACCACACTCCGCCTGATGTTAAGTTAGACTATGTTCCATTAGATAACTGCTATCATCGAGAAACGCTGGATTGCTTCTCGCTATGCCGGTTTAAGGAGAATAAGAAACTACGAAATCAGCAGCCAATATTAGTATTCCGTGTCACATCATTTTCTTCTTAGTTTTATATGGCATTATAACAATTTGCCAGTGTCAAAGTAAATATTTTGCATCAAGTTAATAATATTGTGCATCACGAGTCATTCATTCATCACACCAAAGTCAAAGATTGCTTCAGTAAAGTGGTAGAATCTTTACTGAAACTTCTTACGGAGTTTTGGAGGGAAAATGGAAACACATTTTCTCCTCTTTTGAATTGTTTGCCCACACGCACGTTCACTAACACTTAATGGTTAATAATCCACCATTATTACACATTAACACGAATAAACCCAAGTTTAGAAAAACAATTCAAGATAGATAGCCTAATGTCTCAAGATAGCCGCCAAAGAAAACCTCACATCATTTTCATTGTGACATTTTTTTTTGTAAGTTCTCCTATTCTAGGAAAGGCAAAGGGAACGAAGTCCATACAGCCGCATCTTCAGTTAATTATATTATAATACAATAATTTCTTCTTTTGTATATCGAATTTTAGAGCTTTTTTTCTTTTTAAGACGAAGAAAAAGCGTTTTATTTAAGCCGGTTTAAATATTGGTTACTAACATACTACCTTAGTCAGTACAAGTCACTAACGTATAAAAAAAGTATTGTTTCCCCGATTTGTTCTAGCACGATATTAACGCTAGGAACTTTCACTGCGAAAAAAATCTTGCACAATGTCACACACTTTCTTTTGTATAGACGTATACGTATAGATAGATATACAATTTATAGGGTTGCCATACGAGAATATTATTGATAGCAACTTTATTACTTTAATCATATTATTTGTATGACCATAACTTATTAAAACAAGAGGACTGTTTTTTTTAAAGTTATTAAAACATAATAGATATTTATTTAGAATGTAAATTATTATAATAATAATTATTAAATTAGGATGAAAATTAAATGATTTTTTTAGAAAATATAACACTTTTTGTGATTATAAATAATATTAAATTATAGCGAGAGGAATCTAGCCTGTCACTGGACTGGAGGATTGGACTGTCAACCTAGATAGTGCACAAGTGACTCCTCAGGACGGCATAGCGGAGACAACTGCTGCCTGCAGAAATTTCTCTGTAGCTGCGGTTGTTCCCGTTCATGGACCGTACTCTACCTTAATACCAGGCGGAGTGATGTCTTATGCCGGACGAGAAAAAAAAGTATAGTGATAATAATAATAATATGTAATTTGTCCCATATTATGCAGGAAGTATGGAAACCCTACACGTAAAGGTATACCCATCCAAAAGCAATAAAATTTCTCTTGCAGTTCGACCTTGAACAATCATGACCTGAATATGTAATAAACGACTAAAAACAGGTTTTTAAAACCTTTATCAAAAGCCTGGAATGTTAGCTCTTCGCCGAATACGATTTACAAGTCGGTATAGTGGGAGTCAATGAGTTTATTAGCAGTAATTTTTGCCATTATTCTGTTTAATAAGGTTCACTATTCATGAAGACATCTACGCTATTTTGCGCTGCTACCTGATATTTACTAATATTAGATAGACTAGTATCAATTTTGTATCTGTATGAAAAATAAAACGTTTTTTTTTTCTTTAAATTCAATATAGAAGCTTCCGTTTATCCAGATCAGGGTAAGTAGAAATATTGGTGAGCAAGCGAACTTTTTAGTGATCTATCCAGGGCCAATAACTTTAGAGTAAATTAAGAAAAATAAACTAGACCCTGTAAAAGCTCTGGAAGGAAGGTAGAAGGTAAGTTTTAAGTTAAAGGTTAAGCTGAAATAAAATCTTTTGTTTTTAGTTTGAGACGATAAATATTTGATTTATCTCAAACAAATATGAAAAGAAATAACCTTTGTTTTGTGTTAGTTAGTTTTTTGATCAGGCCTGCCCAAGACGGGACGGGTGTTGTTTGCCCACACGCACGTTCACTAACACTTAATGGTTAATAATCCACCATTATTACACATTAACACGAATAAACCCAAGTTTAGAAAAACAATTCAAGATAGATAACCTAATGTCTCAAGATAGCCGCCAAAGAAAACCTCACATCATTTTCATTGTGACATTTTTTTTTGTAAGTTCTCCTATTCTAGGAAAGGCAAAGGGAACGAAGTCCATACAGCCGCATCTTCAGTTAATTATATTATAATACAATAATTTCTTCTTTTGTATATCGAATTTTAGAGCTTTTTTTCTTTTTAAGACGAAGAAAAAGCGTTTTATTTAAGCCGGTTTAAATATTGGTTACTAACATACTACCTTAGTCAGTACAAGTCACTAACGTATAAAAAAAGTATTGTTTCCCCGATTTGTTCTAGCACGATATTAACGCTAGGAACTTTCACTGCGAAAAAAATCTTGCACAATGTCACACACTTTCTTTTGTATAGACGTATACGTATAGATAGATATACAATTTATAGGGTTGCCATACGAGAATATTATTGATAGCAACTTTATTACTTTAATCATATTATTTGTATGACCATAACTTATTAAAACAAGAGGACTGTTTTTTTTAAAGTTATTAAAACATAATAGATATTTATTTAGAATGTAAATTATTATAATAATAATTATTAAATTAGGATGAAAATTAAATGATTTTTTTAGAAAATATAACACTTTTTGTGATTATAAATAATATTAAATTATAGCGAGAGGAATCTAGCCTGTCACTGGACTGGAGGATTGGACTGTCAACCTAGATAGTGCACAAGTGACTCCTCAGGACGGCATAGCGGAGACAACTGCTGCCTGCAGAAATTTCTCTGTAGCTGCGGTTGTTCCCGTTCATGGACCGTACTCTACCTTAATACCAGGCGGAGTGATGTCTTATGCCGGACGAGAAAAAAAAGTATAGTGATAATAATAATAATATGTAATTTGTCCCATATTATGCAGGAAGTATGGAAACCCTACACGTAAAGGTATACCCATCCAAAAGCAATAAAATTTCTCTTGCAGTTCGACCTTGAACAATCATGACCTGAATATGTAATAAACGACTAAAAACAGGTTTTTAAAACCTTTATCAAAAGCCTGGAATGTTAGCTCTTCGCCGAATACGATTTACAAGTCGGTATAGTGGGAGTCAATGAGTTTATTAGCAGTAATTTTTGCCATTATTCTGTTTAATAAGGTTCACTATTCATGAAGACATCTACGCTATTTTGCGCTGCTACCTGATATTTACTAATATTAGATAGACTAGTATCAATTTTGTATCTGTATGAAAAATAAAACGTTTTTTTTTTCTTTAAATTCAATATAGAAGCTTCCGTTTATCCAGATCAGGGTAAGTAGAAATATTGGTGAGCAAGCGAACTTTTTAGTGATCTATCCAGGGCCAATAACTTTAGAGTAAATTAAGAAAAATAAACTAGACCCTGTAAAAGCTCTGGAAGGAAGGTAGAAGGTAAGTTTTAAGTTAAAGGTTAAGCTGAAATAAAATCTTTTGTTTTTAGTTTGAGACGATAAATATTTGATTTATCTCAAACAAATATGAAAAGAAATAACCTTTGTTTTGTGTTAGTTAGTTTTTTGATCAGGCCTGGCCAAGACGGGACGTGTGCAGGGCGGGGGGGTGTTGTGGTATGATGAGGATTAATTTTTGAGTTTAGTTCTCGTCCTGTTTGATATTTTTGAGTTATGTTCTAGCAAAATAAAAAATTAAAAAAAAACATTTTCATCCTTATTTTTCATTTAAGAGGATTTAATTGAATTAATTATTTATTATTTTTATTAATTAAATTATTTTTAACTAATTCTTATAGTATTTTAATTGATCCAGAGAATATAAATAAAGTTTTATTTTGTATTTGTATTATATTTTTAAGAACACGTTTATCTAAGTGAAGTCCCACTGTAATCGCTGTGACCCATCAAACAATCTGAATTGACCAGGCCTTGTTTACGCAGTTAATCAGAAACAAATATAATTATTTAATTAGTATGAACAATGATTCAAATCATTACAAACGTCTAGACTTACTAATATTTACATTGTAATAAAGTTTTTGGGTTAATAAACTAAACCTATATTTATTATCCGTTATATCATCATAGCCGCTTATTTTTTAATTCCTACTTTTACACTGCACAGAAATTGCGCTATGTAATTTTTATACAGCAAGAGAGATCCGCATCTTCACTTCACTACACTACACTACGCCTGGGGTACATCAGGCCAGTTTTTCAATTCAAGCCAGCCCGTCATATTAATTCGTGGCTTGAGATACTGATTTACTAGCTTTTTTTACTAGCCTTGTGTAGTCTGTGAGACTCAAGAATAAGACTAGTACCAACGTAACCAGAACTAGCTTAATAGCTTACTGGCCTGGCTTGAAAAAAAAAAACTAGCTTCTAGGTATTTCGAGTGTTAATGTTATAAATGTTACTTAAATTTTTAAATATTTAGGCTTTTATGAAGTTATAATAATTAGGAGTTATTTAATTTTATCCTAAATCATGTTTAGAATTAAAAAGTAAAAAAATCATCCACTCGCCATATCAGGCTACTTCCAAATTAATCCCGAACCTCGACAACCTCACTTCTACTCAGGACGGCAGATCATCATCAGTCTCAAAAAAAATTGATGCTTTAAAAATATATCGCTGGTGGTGTGGGTGTAGGTGTCATCAGATCGGCATTTCAATGAGACTTATATAATAAACAATTTCTAATGCTTAATTTGTTTATTATTATGTCAATTGTTATTTAAATAAACAATTGCTAGTTATTGTTATCTAGGATTAATATAAGCTTTATTTTTTAGACCTCAATAATTACATAGGTGGCTTTTTACATTTTTACGGGTCACGAAATAAATAACTAAGCCGGATAACATTGGGACTTATTTCATGATCAGAACTGAACCTATGACATCATTTCAAAAAGTATTTTTAACGCATACAGCCTCAATTACAAATTGCGAGGTAATCAAACATACCTACATCATATTGTGTGTAAAAATCAAAACAAAACTTACCTCCAATTACTTTCCACTGTTGCCGACATTTTGCTCTTACACAACACAACTGATACACTGAGGCTTATGCACAAAACTGACTGGTTTCGAAGACGCACTCACTCAGTTTCAAACAACATTTATTCATAGACCGAACTAACATTTTTTGATTCTGCGTGTCTGACGCGTGACGGCCGAATAGTCAAACGTTACTTTTTTAAGATCGTTTAATTTTGTTTTATTTATCATTTAACTGAAAGAAACAAAACTAAAATAAGCAGGCTTCAAAAAGGAAACGCTTTCAGATGTAACCTCTTATTTTCTGGTTACTTATATATATGTCAAAACGGTCATGAATACGGACTCTCATTTGAACGATTACGGAAACTAACTTGGAACAAAATGAATACGTGGTCATGAGTACAAGCACTAACTGAATATGAAACAAAAGCGTCGTTACGCTTTGACAGAGTCTCTGAAAACACACGACGCGGAGGACACGTTGTGACTTGTTTGTCCGGAGGAACTGTCGTGTTTCAGCATATTTGCTTAGTTATCGCCCAAAAATGGAGGATAGAAGCTTTGGACCGCTCTTCCGTTCTGTCATATATGTATACCTATATAGCAAAATTTTAATTTTACCGTTCTTGTAGTGTTTTGTTGCAGTACGTACTTTAAAAAATAAGTTTCGTTTGTGATCGCTACATAACATTATATTAATAAACAACAAAAACATATGCTTAACAACTCTCATATAATCCATTATAATTAATCATAGCTATACAGGGTGAATTTTTCAAGTGGGCTTTCATGGCGAAATCCTAAACTATAAGAGATATCGAAAAATGCTGAAAGGAGTCTCGATGCCGATTTTGATGAAAACTAAAACTGCATTATTAGATTTTTGATAAATCCATTTTCCTGGCCAGGAATCGAACCTGTTGATTTTGAAAAAATAAAAAAACTCTGTATTTTTGCACCATCCGATAGTGTTCCTGATAAGGATCAAATTCTGGGAAGTAATGATATACGGCAAACCAAAGAAAAGTGTTGATTTTTAACAAATTGTCTCTTATTTCCATGTATTTATACATTACCTACTACATTTATCATGTTTTGATTTAAAATCTCGCGCTCTTCGAGGTTAAAAGCCATGATTAAAAAGAAAACAATTGAAACGTAGGTAAAACAATAAATTAATTTTTAAGGTCCAGCGCCGTGGCCGGCTAGGTCGCCAGATCTAACACCTTTAGATTATTTTCTCTGGGGGCATGTCAAAAACGAAATTTACAAATGTACGTACAATGAAATTGATGACTTAAAACTAGCGTTAGGGAATATTCTGAACGGAATCAATAACCTTGTGATGTGGAATGCAGTACACTCCTTGAGGCGTCGAGTTCAGCTGTGTATTGAAAATAATGGCTATCATTTTGAACAATTGATTAATTAAGATTACTTAATGTTAAAAAAATAAAACATTATTTTGCTAAAAATCAAGACTTTCCTTTCATTTAACCTCGAAGAGCGCGAGATTTTAAATCAATATGATGATTTTCAATTATCATAAATTATAATAAATGTTGTCAATGTACCGGTAATGTATAAATACAGTGTAAACTCTTTATAACGAAACTCAAGGGACTGAGCATTTTTTGTCGTTATAGAGAGTTTTCGTTATATGGAGTGAACAAAAAAACAACCATACATATTAACAAGATTTTTTAATATGTATGTATTATAAATTATTGTTTATACATATAGTCTGATAACTTTGTTTGACGTTTTTTGCTATGCCAGTACTTGTTTTGTATTATTTTATGTATTCTATTCATATCTAGATGTGTGGTGGAATCGTCTTGATTAAACAGCAAAAATTTTTCTACCAACTTAGCGGCATCTAGGGCTTGTTGAATTGTTGGTGGTGATTCGGCTTTGTCCACTTGATCATCTTCTTCATCTTGATTATCGGGTGTTTCCTGACTTTTTGACACTAAATCAACAATTTGTTCATCTGTAAGTGTACCAGTTGTGGCTACATCCTCATCTATATTTTCGTACGATTGTAGATCTTCGTTGAAATTGTTTGGTATGTCGAACTGGCTTATCCATTCACTCAGTGGTAGATTGTCTTCACTGTCAAATTGGTTCGTTTCTTGGCTACTACATAATCCAGCATGTCGAAAAGAATGTTGGATAGTGGCTGCTGTTACCTCTTCCCAGGCTTTTGATAAGAAGTTCACTGCCTGTAGCATGTTGATCGAGACCTTGCCGTCAGTTTCGATCATATCCATCAACATTTTCCGTCTATAGTGGCCCTTTATGCTTTTAATGACACTCTGATCCATTGGTTGTAGAATACTGGTTGTATTAGCTGGGAAAAATGCTAACTCTATGTTTCGAAGATTAGATATGATTGGGTGAGCAGGACAATTGTCTACTAGAAGCAAGATTTTCCGTGATTTTAATTCAGCATCCCATTTTCTCACTTCCTCTTCAAAAATCTGCGATGTCATCCAAGCTGACTTGTTTGCTTTGTACGTAACTGGCAACTGTTTTATGTTCTTGAAACACCGAGGGTTTTTCGATTTGCCTATAACTAAGAGCTTTCTTTTTTCTGTGCCACTCATATTGGCAGCCACTAGAACTGTAATACGCTCTTTAGACAGTTTTCCTCCAACACATTTTTCCCCTCTGAATTTTAAAGTTTTGTCGGGAGTCAACTTGAAAAAAAGGCCAGTTTCATCTGCATTAAAAATGTCTTCTGGTGAGTACTTCATCTTTAATTTAGGCCATACTGTACTAATCCAATTGTTAGTCACATTAATATCGACATCCCGCGCCTCTCCGTTCATTTTACCGTACGTAATTTGGTGACGGTGCTTAAATTTTCCGAGCCAACCTTCAGATGCTTTAAAGTCAATTATGCCAAGTTGGTTGGCAAACTTTTCAGCCTTAGCTTTTACAATTGGCCCCGAGATGGGTACATTATTCTGGCGCTGATTGTTAAACCACGACAACATTGCCTGATCTAAGTCTTCGAATTTTGGCTTTCTTAATTTTTTAGAAGAGTTTCCTTCCAGCGCCGCCTGTAGAATTGTTTTTTGGTTTTTCCAAATGGTAGCAACAGTGGATTGACTTAGTTCAAAACGCCTTCCAACGTCACTTTTCTTTTCACCCTTTTCAATCGCACGTATCACACAAACTTTTTCGTCAACACTAATCGCTTTCCGTTTACTGGCCATGTTAACAGTTTCAAAGTAGGTTTACGACTGATAATACGATAGGTACCCAGTATGCTTGGTCGAAGACCATCACTTCCGAGAAAACAATGCGTCTTACTGCACGTGTTCAAGGCAATTAAGGATAACAAAAGCTAGACCGACATCGGATGTTTCGGAGCTTCAAAGTTTTTTGTTACCTGATAACATAACATAAACAATAATACCGATAATAAATATTTACTGCCTAAAAATATGAACACATTTCTTCGTAATAGAGAATGGCGTATCGCTATAAAGAGTGTTTCAATATATGGGTTTTAACGCAAACCAACCAAGTTGGGCTCACTTCAACGTTATAGGGAGTTTATCGTTATAAAGGATAACGTTATAAAGAGTTTACACTGTACATGGAAATAAGAGACAATTAAAGACAAGTTAAAAATCAACACTTTTCTTTGGTTTGCCGTATATCATTACTTCCCAGAATATGATCCTTATCGGCAACACTATCAGATGGTGCAAAAATACAGAGTGTTTTTATTTTTTCAAAATCAACAGGTTCGATTCCTGGCCGGGAAAATGGATTTATCAAAAATCTAATAATGCAGTTTTAGTTTTCATCAAAATCGGCATCGAGACTCCTTTCAGCATTTTTCGATATCTCTTATAGTTTAGGATTTGGCCATGAAAGCCCACTTGAAAAATTCACCCTGTATATGTATAGTTAATTTACAAGATTATATACTACATGGATAATAATTATTAAATTGTTAAATACAATTAAATTTTACAATAAATACAAAAAAAAAACTTAACTAATACAAGTATAAATGAGTATAACAATAATCTATAAATGATAGGGTATAATAAGGTTATGTATATAAGAGATGAACCCTTGCAAGTAATATACATACATGTATAGAATTTTCTTTATTTTGGTGCTCCATAATTATTGGACGACAATTATTCACTTTTTTTGAATTTTTTTTTTAAATTAATAATAATTTAAAATTAATAATATTATTGCATGATATATACATATTGTATATAATTGACTTCTTGTCACAAGCCTTTCCAAAGCCATGATAGAGTCTGGCGATTAGTGCATGCTCGCAATGCGGGAGAGAAGTACATGCTAAACCCTTTTATAATGTTTTAATTATGTTATTTTGTTGTAATTGTTGACGTACAAAAGTGCTAAAAATCAGCCTACTTGTTTAATTAAATGAATTTGAATTTTTACCCATGCCTATTGCCCATGCATAAATATTCTTATTTTCATTTCATGTTTGTAAGACGAGACGAGTGCCACAAGAAATTCTTATAATATTATAATTAAAACAAATAAAACCATTGAGATATATACTAGAGGCGCAATAACGCTCCCAACGTGAAGCGAGTGAAGATCTGCCCACAGCCATAATTAAGCTTTCTGTCAGTTGGTATTTGACAGGACGTATATAAACTCATAATGGGCAAATATGTGGTGAAAACGTGCAATTCTCTATCCCAAATGCACAACAAAAAAAGCGGGATTACGCTTCACACGTAAATATATCCTTTCAACATCTATATTGTCCTTAAACAACAAAAAAACAAATAAAATTAGGGATATTTTTTACATTTAGTGTTGCTAGTAAAACATCGTTTCCCATAACCCGTATTATAATATAAAAAAAGAAATATTTTATTTTTAAGAAAGAATAATTTCAACTTATATTAAACAATTAAAACATTGAACTTTATTTTATTTAGCTAAAAATGCATGCCTCTAGATATATTATAATCGACACTGAATAAAAATATCTAAAGAAAAAAAAAATTAGTGTGTGGAAAATTTTTAACTATACTAAGATTGACATTGTCAAATCGTTTGAAACGGGCTACGGCTTTTCATGTCAAATGTATGGGGTTTGCGCCTCTAGTTATATATCTCAATGAATAAAACTTAATTTTAAATTCAGAAAAATAAATAAATAATCGTAATTAAGTACTAGTAGATTTACTGATTTTCCAAAATTAATATAGATACGTAGATACAGTCTATAGATATGAGTATACGATATAGAGCCACTAATACATATACTGACGACAATATTCACTGACATTGTAAATATTTGTTTCAAGGTAACAAAGTCTAATTAATCTACGTTGATTTCTTTTACGTGCATTGTGTGTTCTAGATCTAACTAGCAGCTCTGTTTACCCTGCACTAATATTGTTGTGGGACTACTTGATTGGTAAACTTCAGATAATGGCTGCTCTCTGAGACAAAGAGAATATCTTTCGTTCTTTCTTTCCAGTTTTCCAAATGGGCTAGATATCAACACTTTATACGTCACGATTTAACAACATATGACAACACTCTAGCTAGAGTACGGAGTCTGCTATGCCAGCTTAAGGAGACGAATGTGCACCATCCAGATTGGCAGTGTACATTCCTCTCCAGCCAGGTTTCAAACTGATCCCGAGACGCGATGGGATCACTTTACTTCATTCGAAGGTGGTACTACCCCAGGACGGTAGACTGGACTAATAACCATACTTGGGATCCATTTACACACGGACTGAACGCTCGAGCTTATCAAAAAATATAGTAATAACAGCTCTGTACAAATGTATTTAATAAAATAGGTGACTGGACCAGATAATCAACGAAGCAGACAATGAAAATGTTCTTTCACTAAAACGGTTGACATAGTGTCAAATAAACTAAAATTATTAAAATTATGATGTTATTTATTAAATGGCGTACTGTTTTAATTAACTAATTATTTTGAATTGTCGCGTTTAATTTTTTTGTTTATAATTCTCCGGTATGTGATTGTACTTAGTCTGATGTTAGGCTATAACCTTATTTCCATGATCTGAGACAACTGCTACCACATATAAATTTTTGTACACAACAGTCGCCTTAGCTATGCTAGCTTGGAGCGATGTCCGGTGTCCGCCAGGCTCCGCGGCTACATTTATGCAGACCACAAAACGCGATCAATCAGTTCACGGGTGTTAAATCTTCGAAAACTATGAACTTAACACTCTAAGTATTTATCTATAATGTACATAGATACATTCGTACCTACCTCCCGACTACGATTGCGTGTAGGTACTTTATTAAATATGTATTTAATGATGTGAAATCTCTGAAGGTTACAATGATTTCGTAGGTTATACTGAAATTAAAGATATATCTTTAAAAGATGTTTTGTAAAGCCAATCAAGTTCTTTTTTATTTACTTACATTATTCTCTTAAACTTTACAAAAAGAAGTTTTAAATAACAAAAATACGAGTTTTCATAAAAATTAATACAATACATATAATAATCAAGTATCGTCAATTTGAGATATATTTGTTATAACATAAATCTTCATTCTCAATCTTCAAAAAAATACCCTTTTTTAAAATTAATTATTAATTTTATGCTCTTAAAGCAAAGGGATCATAGTCCGTTCAGTTTGTTTCAGTTTTCTAGGTATCGAAGGGGAATTATACGAATACGAAGTCGCTGGTAACACTAGATTAAAAAAATATTACATTATTGAAAACAAAAAAATAAGCATTTGTTTCAGATCATTATGTTGTTCCTCCTATTGATATCCAATATATTTTAGGATCTTGTTGTTTGTATATATGTATAGTATATGTATGTATAATTATAGTAGTTCCGCATATAACAACACTTCGCCTGTAAGCAAGAGTGCGGTACAGCGAAAACAACAGATTTTCTGCAGGCAGACGTTATTCCTCACGTTACACTCGGATACTTCCAAACTGATCAGTGTTAGTTACACTCGAAAGCGGTAACACTCCGGTACAATAGACTGGGCTAATAAGCACCATCAGTCTGCCAACCATTCTCTTATATATTCATCTATACGTATGTTACAAAATATCAGATTCATCGTAAGGATGATATTGTATTTCTTGTCTTCCTTTAATTATATAAATGGTGTTGTATAGTAGAAACAGCATATACAGGTAGAGAACTGGAATTAAAAAATATAATTATATTAGTATTTAGTATGGTTTGATGACTGGACTCGAACTTGTCTTCTTTGGGGCCTATGCGACCTCCGAAAATCTGCGAAATGTTCCGGAAGTCCGTTCCGTCTGGTTTCGGAACGCGATATCTCCGGTACGGAACCAGATAGGGTCGAAGTTTCGTTGTAGGAAATGCCCTCTAATTTCGAAATTGGCACTTTTTTCACAACTACCCACAAAACTATCCTAGCGCTTGCGAAGCGCGTCACAACAAATTAGTTACCCTTACATACTTCATAGCGACTATCACTGAATGGCACAAAAAGAGGTTTTATTAATAGGTTTTTCCCATAATTTAAAATACATTTCTAATTATCCTATCAAAATATTTGATGTACTCGTATGCCTATAGGAAAGTAACAAATACTTACTATAACTAACAAAGTAGAAAATTATACATAGATAATGAACATCAGCAAACGTGATAACGTCAAAACATAACGACACTACTGCGTAAATAATGCCACCGAAAAATGATATTTTCAGTAACAAAATGTTTCTCTGAAAAGAAAAAGAAAACTTCATTAAGACTACGGCTACATGAATTTACGGCCGGGATACACAAAGCTAACTTTGCAAGCCGGGATAAGCTAAGAACCCTATCCTTTCCTAGATTGAGACACTGGCTTACTAGCTTCCTCACTACAGGTCCCGAAATGATGGTAGTTATGTAGAAATGTAGTTAGAAGTACTAGTTTTTCGTTACAGTTTTATTCTTAGGAAACATTTTAAGTAGATGTACCTCACACAAAATATATTTTTCTAGTAGTTTAGCATATGACAACAATTCGCTTGATTTTTTTTTATATTGACGCCACATGTGACGTCTACTGGCCTGGTGGTAAGCACAGTGGAGGTCCATGAGCGCCGACGACTGGAGGACCGCGGTACACGGTGGCCCCAGTCGCCGTCACTATGCCGGCCCAAGAAGACGCTTTTTCACGCTCCGCTTGAAGGATTGAGAGAATACGTCGGAGGGCAAAGCATTCCATTTATCGATTGTGCGACATAAAAAGGATGCGCCGATCTTAGGCTAAAAGTCGCAATGTTGCAATAACATCGCTAAGACAAGCGCACTCGGCCGTCTTTCAGCACAGTTGAATGACCTCACGCCTGCTGCGAGGCCGTCGCGACAACAGCCATATATCAATCCTTGCATTTACATTGCTTTGTGTTATTTTTTGGACCAATAAATGTCAAAAAAATAATTTTTTTTAAAGTATGATTTTGACCGCATCAGAATGATGTATACGACTTCCGGTTAGCAGCATAGTTCTCTTTTTACCACCTATAAAATATTTACCCTGTGTGCACCAACCAGCAACACTGTAGTTTGTACGACGTCAATTATCAAAAAAGCTAAAGTCACAAATTCCTCCACTACAGGTCCAGGGTTCACTGCATCCTTTGGGTAATCATATTGCAACAATATAATAAAACCTATTACTGGTATCGTAAGAAGAGCTATTACCTAGAATTAAAAAATAATAATAAGGTGCCTTTTTATTTATATCTAGTTTATATAGAGATTAGGTTATTATAAAGATAGTTATTAGCCCAGTCTAGTGTCCTGGCTGAAGTCGTATCAACCGTAGTGGGATCAACTTAGAAGCAACCGGACAGTGGCGGCTCTAGAACAAACCTGGATGTGAGTGGCGAAGCTTTACGGGGCCTCTTTCATTTCCTATACAATTCCATGAGCTTTTTTTAGTTTGACATGTCTCTATTAAGGTGAAAGCCAACACCTAAGCGTCCATACATTTTGTTTTACAACATTGTTTGAAACATAGCAGATTAATGTTGAAATTTTAAATATTTTAAACATTTTATATTAGTTATGTATTTCACGAGCATTTTATATATTCTGTGCCGTAGCTATTTGTTTATTATAGTGATTTGCGATAATTATTAGTGCTGAGAAAGTTATAAAATTACTTAATTTCCACATAAATCTGCTATGTTTCAAACAATGTTGTAAATCAAAACGTTTGGACGCTCAGGTGTTGCCTTGCACCTTAATTCAATTTGTTAAACTTTTGAATCTACTTAAAGGTCTCAGACCTCCTCAGACGCGAGGAGACACGACTATAAAACTCTACACTCGGACAAAGGATGTAGATCTAATAGTTGGCCACATTATTCTTTTTTAAACCGTAATTAAATATTTTCTTTATTTATTTATTTTCTTTGTCCCATTCTTTTACGCGTCATTTGGCACATTCAAAAAGTTTTGGTAGTGGGCATATCTTTAGATTCTCATATTTACTTCTTTTGTTTTTTTATTCTTTCCTTATAGAAATAAATAATTAAATCACTTACTAAATTACAATAAGATAGTATTAAAAGTCCACTTATAGCAGGTAAACAACAACATTTTTGAACAATAGGCACGTCTAGATTGAATATATTTTTTTGCATTTTATAATACTTAAAGTATTATACTCCGTTACAAATACAATTGTAAACTGGAAGTGTCGTAATAAAACGAATTATGATTTAACACAGGATTTGGAGGCCTATTCTTGTTACTTTCAAGTGTATTCAACTCGCTTTTTCGTCCTTGCGATAACGATAACGTACTTGTGATAACGTTACCCTGCTGATTCCTTCTCATTCTACATCCTTCTACTCCAACTCCTTTACTGTGAAAGCTATACGTATGTGGAATGATTTACCAACGTCTATTAAATCTTCACCTTCTCTCCCAATCTTTAAATCTAAACTTAAATCTATCTTTCTGAATTAGGTATTTATGTAATACATATAGTATGTATTTATAATGTGTATATGCATGTATTTTATTGTATTGTATTTTATTTTATTATTCTATTATTATTTATATATCTTTATTATAAATATTTCTATGTTATTTAATAATAGGTACTTCCTGACTGCATCACCCGCTTTTCTCTTTTCCTTACAATTTATCTAACAACAATTGGTCGTCTGGAAGAAATTGCTTTTAGTGATAAGACCGCCAATTGCAGTAAGTTATTAATGCTTTTGTATTTTCTATATCTTTGATAACTGCAATTAAGAATTTATTATTATTATTAGTTGGCATTTTTCTATACTAAACTAGTGCTTGTAACACAGGCGACCAAATTACATAACATAGTTACATGCGGTTAGAATTTGAACACGTGTCTCAACTATCGTGAAATAGCACCTTCCCTTCTACCGCTCTATTTTTTTTTCGGCATCTAACAATACTCCGTCTGATTTTAAGCTTGAGTGCGGTCCATGAACGAAAACAACTGCTACCACAGATAAATTTCTACAGGCAGCAATCGCCTCTATCATTGCCTGCTTGAAGAGACGAATAATATAAAATAAAATAATAAAAAGTCTAATTACTCAATAACCCGGGTAAAACTGGTAAAGAATGTAGATTTATTTTTCTACGAAATGAACAAAAAATAAATCCTGAGCCCGTTTCTCTTAGGCGAATGGGCATTCTCCTTTTGGGATCCGTCTACTCATACTTCCTTGATTACATGTAAATCAACAGCTTTAAATAATTATATAAATAAATATAACCTAATACAAGAATAATTCCCGAACTGACTAAATCAATTTAACAATTTAGGACATGTTACCCCGCTGTCCCCAAAACACTTTCACGGGATTTTAGTCTTTAAACGTAGTGCTTTTAACTTATAGTTTCAAATATGTATTAAAGTAAAGCTACTGGAATCATGTAATGTATTAAATCTTTTTATATAATACACAACGCCCTGTACTAAGAGTATTTATTTATTTATTTATTTAGGCACAGTTACAATCATCAAATTTAAAATAAAAATTACATATAACAAAAACTTATTCATTTTACCATTGACAAACTTGATTTTATCAATAACAACTATCCACATAACATTTTGGGTGAAACAAAATTTATAAACATGATAAACACTACGATACATTACAAATATTAAACATAACCATTAATTGACTTGTAATCAAACCTTGGACCATATAAAACACAACGTAACAAAACTTTTATTAGAATAAAAAAAAACCCTTTTGACATTTCCACTGCACGACAGATGTCGTCCATAATTTCAATTAAATAATTGCACTCCATTAAAATACTTGTAATAAATAAATTAAAAGAGTGGTAGGCAGACTGATGATGGTTATTAGTCCAGTCTGCCATCCTGGGGTCGTAGCGCTACTTTCAAGTGTAACACTCGTGAAGTAGCCTTGTTGCGATTCGGAATCAGATTAAAAATAGCCAGGGGTGTGTACACTGTCAACCTAGATGGCACACATTTGTCTTCTCTAGCCGGCATATCAGAGGCGACTGCTGCCTGCAAAAATTTCTTTGTAGTAGCAGTTGTTACCGTTCATGGACCGCATGCTTAACATCAGACGTAGTGTTGTCACATGTCGAGAAAAAAAATAGGACGGTAGAAGGGAAGGCTCTATTTCACTATCGATAAGACCCGTGTTCGAACTTCGCTAAATCCAGACCGGTACCAATGTAACTATATTATATGTATTTTGGTTGCTCAGTGCCTGTGAGACAAGCACTAGATTAATATAAAAAATATATTAATTAATTAAGAGATTCAATAAATTATTAGGTTAGGAGATCTGTATTATTTCTCGCCCACTTTAATCGCTTAGTCGTTATTTGAAAAAATAATGTAACTGTTGATTACACAGTTCACGAGTCCATCCTGTTATTCCAACAACGTATTTCCTTTGTATGCCAAAGAGTAAAGGAACCAGGTCATTTACTATCATCTAGTATTTTTAAAGCAAAAGGAGAGTGGCCAATCGTCTGAGAGCAATGGGCTCACAATTTTTTCTCGAGTCGATCGTTTCTGTCGATGATTTTCAGATAATTTTATAGGAAAATTATCCACATTCTTTTCTGATCCATTCTTTTCCTCTATTCATCGTCTCTTTCTCCCGTCATCTCATTTTTTTATGAGATTTTTTTTAAAATCCCAATTTAAAAATTTAAATCAATTTATTTATTATTAAAAGTCAAGTAAATGAATGGCAGCCCTAACCCGGAGTTCACGCGTTGAAGGATGACTCAAGTTTTCTCTGAAACAACTGGTTCACGTCCGAATACCTAGAAGTAACTATTCCTCTATCACGCGCCCAATCACGATCAATTTGACCAATCACCCAGATCGCATTAATGCTTGCCGTCAAACAAAATTTATTTATTAAAAGAAATACACAAAACGGCATGCAAGCATATACATGTCAAAATAGCAATACAGTTAAAGTTTGGGCTGGCTTGCATGCCAAGGCAGTGCTTGCAATACAATACAATACAATTATCACGCCTTTTTACATTCTACAATTTTATGCAGTTATAAAAAATACAGTCTAATTAAGCAGTTATAAAAAATATTTTGTTTTCACGTAGGTTCCATGCATCTGTTTTATATGGAGATGACATGGAGGTAGCCAACTCAACTGCGATCGCGAGGTATCGCAGTGAGACATCTTTATGTTTTAACCCTTAGAATATGCTGATAAGTAGAAGGAATAGTAGAAATATATAAATAGTAACGCCTTAATGAATTAAAAGATTTATTAATGAAAAACGCATATTATGCTGCCGAAATAAAAGTTTATTTTTAATGAGGCGCTACTAAAATAGTACGAGTTGTAGTTTTTTAAAGAGTGGTTGGCAGACTGATGATGGTTATAGCCCAATCTGCCCTCCTGGGATAGTACCACCACTTTCGAATATACCCGTGAAGTGACCTTGTTGCGTTTCGGGAAAAGTTTGGAAGTAGCCAGGTATAAAGAGAGGAGTATGCACTGTCAATCTACACAGTACATGATCGTCTCCTCAAGCCGGCATAGTGGAGGCGACTGCTGCCTGTAGGATTTGAGATTGTGGCAACCTCTTTTCACCTCAACATAAAAAGAGAAGATTTGAATTGTCAATTGTTATTATTTTTACAAGAGAGAATACATTTTACTTTGAACACAACCACTACGTATTATTTTACCAAATTTTATTTTAATTAATAATGGAGTGTCTCACTCACTTCAAGCGGGTGAGACACTCCAAATGATAATATTACCCCCACCCTTTCCCCATATCCATAAATAAAAAACAACGTGCAATATACAATAATAATAAATAAATAAATACACAGCAGCCGTCGGTTGCGACTTTATAATAATAAAACTAGTTTTTTGGGCCCGCTTCGCGGCGCTGAGATGGTTTTTTTTGGGTAATTTTGAAAAAAAAAAAGAATTTAGAAAAAAAAATTATGGATTTCGAAATTAGAGGGCATTTCTTATGACTTTTGTTTCGGCGTTTGGGCCCTATCTTGTTCCGTTTCTAAGATATCGCCATCACTTCCGGTCCAGAGTCCACTTTCGGTCCAAGTCGAGATTTTCCTGAGGTAATGGGAGCGCACCCTACGCGCATCAAAAAGAATCATCTCTCTAACTTCCCGGCAAGTGCTTCATAATTGATGTCAGTCAGTGAGACAGTGGTAATCGAAAATTAAGAGAACATATAAAAATAACCTGCAAGAACCTAAAAAGTACTGCGCAGCGACTAGTCAGCGACTTCGGAGTCGCCATAAAGTTTGATCCGTATTATAACTGTCTTTGAAAGAATCGACAACAATATTCAACTGAATTTGTGATCTAAGTACTTTGTAATGTATAAAAATCTATAGTATGTGTAGGTATAGTATACAGTGTCGATGAAACCAACTTTGAGACGAAGATTTGTTCCGTTTTCTCTGAAATTTAGCTTCATTTAGATTTTTCTTAAGAATTCTTAAGGTGCCTTAAACTACAAAAATGTATTCGCGAATAATAATAATAATAATAAAACTCTTTATTGTGCAAACAAAAACAGAACATACAATTATGGAAAATTAGGTAGCACAATAGGCGGCCTTATTGCTGGGCAGCAATTTCTTCCAGGCAACCTATAGATGATGAAGAATAGTATGAGAGATATAGAAACAAAGTGCACAATAGGAAAATAATAAATAAATAAATAGATAGAATATACATATATAACAAAATACTTATAGGATATTTATATTTAGAATAATATTTAGAGATTTTCTATATAAAACATTTTGTATTTACCATACCATAAATAACTTGATATCCCGTTTTGAAAATGTATATATATCTATGTACCCTTTAATATGTAATGACGTACTTTATTATATTTATCACTGTGACATGTGAGAGGTTATCTTAAATTATAAATAAACAGAGATAAATCCATTTCTACTTAGGATTATAAGTAAATAATAATAATGGAGATTTTCGTCATACTAAATGTTTATTATTTAGTATTTACATAATTTTAGCTATAGGCTTCTTTACTAAGGAATTTATTTTTTGTTTATTATTGTTATTTTTAATTGTATGTTTTTCTAAGGACTTTTCCATCCAAAATCTCCTTTTTATTGTAATTTTGTTTAATGTAGAGCCATTGTGTTACATTTCTTTATTTAAATAAATTAAAAGAACTGTACTATTTTTTTTTAATAATTTGCTTATCAGAATCGGGAATCGAACAGACTCTAATGGGATAAAAACATGATAGATTTATGAAGTATCCAAATCATAAAGTTTACCTTACTTACATCCAAAAGCAGAACATCGATAATGGTAGTGGTAGGCAGACTGATGATGGTTATTTGTCCAGTCTGTCGTCCTGGGGCAGTACCACCACTTTCGAATGTAACACCCGTGAAGTGACCTTGTCGCGTTTCGGGGATAGTTTGAAAGTAGCCAGGTGTAGTGAGAGGAGTGTGCACTGTCAATCTAAGATGGTACATGCTCGTCTCCTCAAGCCGGCATAGTGGAGGCGACTGCTGTCTGTAAAAGAAACTTATGTGTGGTAGCAGTTGTTTCCGTTCATGAACCGCACTACTACTGCACTAGCGTAACATCAAGCGGAGTGTGGTCATAAGTCGAGCTAAAAAAAAACATGATTAATATTTTTTCTCGACTTCCATGAGCATGTCATCATTTTTAGTCCATCTCAATCTAAAACCGGCATAAAAGTCATTAGAATACTTTTTTTTTTGTTTACGACTCTTTACATGTGTTTACGTAGGTTTAAATGCTTTTAATTAATAGGTAGAAATTTACCTTATGAGCCCCGACGATTAAAACTATAGTAAAAGTAATTTCAAGACAGTTAAGAGCCAAGGGTACGGCATAATGTGTGTATAAAGCTACTCCATGATACAGTGCGTCATGATTAGTATTTTCTGACTTCATCCAATGAACATTCCAACTAATTACTCCTAAAATAAGCGACGACAGAACCTGAAAACAAACAATTTTTTTTTTTATTGTAGCTCGACATGTGACAACGCGGAGTGTAAAGACTGATGTAAAGCTAGAGTGCGGTCCATGAATGGAAACAACTGCTACCACAGAGAAATCTCTACGGGCTGCAGTCGCCTCCACTATGCCGGCTTGAGGAGACGAGCATGTACCATCTTAGATTGACAGTGCACACTCTTCTCTTATACCTGGCTACTTTCAAACTATCCCCGAAACGCGACAAAGTCACTTCACGGGTGTTACATTCGAAAGTGGTGGTACTGCCCCAGGACGACAGACTGGACAAATAACCATCATCAATCTGCCTACCACTCTTTAATAGTGCCTATAGGCACTGAGCGACCAAAGTACATATAACAAAGTTACATTGGTACCGGTCTTTAACGAGGTTCGAACACGGGTCTCATTGATCGTGAGTTCACGCGTCTTACCGCTAGACCACGGCCGCTCTTTTTAACTGAAATATATTTTCTAGACGCGTATCAGCTATTTCACACTCATTGCACGCCAATATAAAGCATCTGTAAAATATTACATTACATACAAATTCAGTAACAAAGTAAAGGTGGAAATAATCAACCTGTAGACATTCTTCTGTGGCAGAATAGACTGCAGTGTACCTTAATATCAGGCGGATTGTTATCTAATGCTGGGCTACTATTAAAAAAACTATATGTAAGAAAAATAGAGTCGAAGGGAGAAAGAGAATGCCCATTCGCCTAAGAAAAATGGGCCCACAATTTTTTTTTCGATGTCGATGACTTTTAGTTAATTTTGTAGAAAAATAAATCTACTTCCTTGTCACCTATTAATTTTAATTTTTTCAACCGGGTTATTAAGTAATTAGATGTTTTCTGATGAAATATTTTAAGTTATTATTATTTCAAATGATTTAATAATTGAAGATATCTGTTTTTTATGTAATTAAACATTGTCTATTGATTGATAAATTATGTGTTGATATAATTAAAATGAATTAATAAAAAAATGAGATATTATTTTAGAATATTGTTTTGCTACCAAACTATTAGGTATTAAGTGGGCCCAAAAATGGGTATTCTCTTTAGTATAAAAAAAATTACTTACAACATTGACATAGGCGAAAGCTAGTATTCCAAATCTCAAGGGAAAACAAAAACAGCACCTTGCGAATTTCGGTAAATCACAATACATCTTCACAAATAAATCTGACCTTTGACTCGTTTAGAATAAATATTAAAATCGCCCTTTGAATTTAAATGCGAATAGACGCGTCCGTTCTTTATCAAACCGTGTTTAAGAGTAGATACGACTATTGTCGGGCTGTAATTTTAAGTACCTAATTGTGATAAAACAAATTCTTCCTTATAAACTCACAATTCATAAACATCTTATTGGAAAGGTCATTACCAATTTGACTCAGAAATCCTCTTAAATAACAAAACACAATTTTATGAATCCAAACATAATTTCAATCAAATTTAATTGTAACTTTTTCAATTTGAAATAGATTAACGGTAATTTTATGGAATAAACTTATTTTCAATTTAAATTTTCAAAATTTATTCTGAATTTCAAATTTGGAGTAGATTAGAGGCAATTTTATTTATTTAGCCCAAACTCGCGTACTTTCACGAAAACTCAGGCGCGATATCATCCAAAGGTGGAAATAAATGTGTGTTGATTTTGGACACTCGAAAACACAAGGTTAAAAAAATAATTTAGTGATAACCTATTAACCCCAAAAGACAGCAAAACTCTATAATGTAGTTGTTACGCCTTAATAAATATAAATCTTAAGTTTATTTATTTAATTGAATGAAAAACGCAGGTTTTGCAGCCCATTAAAAAAAATTGTTTTTCCATTTTTTTAATAATCAGATGCTAAGATACTTTTATTTGTACTATTGTTATCTATTAATTCAAAAATTTTGTAAGTGCCTGAAAAAAATCTATTGCATATAATTGATATGTAAAAAAATCCTATGTAATTTTTTAACCTCGGTGGTTAAGTCGGCTTTGAAGTGACTTTATATTTTTCTTTGCAGGTACAAACTGCAAACGCATCGATATGACGTACTTTAATATATTTATCACTGTGACATGTGAGAGGTTATCTTAAATTATAAATAAATAGTGATAAATCAATGTTTGAGATTGTAGGTATTTTTATTTTATTGTACCTCAGCATTGGCACATTCCGCGTGATGTTAAAACATCCTATAACAGCCAACTTTGACCATACGATTGCTTCGACCTTGACAGCACGAAAAATACGAAAAAGAATTCCCAAGACAATTAACGAACGCAGTTTAATTACGCCCAAACCACAGAAAAAATATTTCTAATCGAGATATTAGGTACACATTCAGCGTGAGTGCAAGTCACCCGCGCCTCTATTTCATCAGTGACGTGCTGTACTCCAAAAAACCTTGTCACCGCTGTTGTAAAAATTATCACAACGAAATTGTAGGTTTATAATTGTATTCTTGTAGAACTTTGTTAACTTTTATATTAGTGTCAAAGTAGAAGTTACTGCTAATCATAACCTGTTATGTTTTTAAGGAAGTTTACATAATTTCAATGACAAATAGTTAGCAGAGACAATAACGCCCAACAGGGTAATAGCGCCCATTAAAAGAAGCGTTAGATAAACTGTTATTAAAATAAAGAAAAACAGTCACTATATTATTATTTTTAAGATTGTTAATGTCAAATCTTAAAAAATGTAACTTAATATTAATAGAACTAGAAGTTTTCAGTTGCGTGCTAAGAAGTATTAAAAATTTTATCAAAAATGTTGATTTATTACATTCCTTTATATACAATACAATACAATTGTTTATATCTAATAAAATAAATTTATGTATGATTATTATGTTTTGTTAATAATATTCACTATTTACTTTTATTTTTTGTTTATCATCTACCTTAGCAAACGGGCGTTAATAAACATAATATTTTTAATAACGCCCAATTCAAGGTTTTTATAAACATGTGATTTGAACGAAAATCCCAAAATATTTACAAATTGTAACTGGCATCTTTCAATTTAAAAAAGATTGCTAAATCTTCTAATTTCATTATTTGTTTTATTTTAATAGTATTTATTTAAAAATATATGATTTTAAGTCAGGTTGGAGTTAATTGACCCGAAAAAAATAAAATCGATGAGTTTTCGGTTCAACGACTTTAATACACACAAGGCAAAAAATATGGAATAATTTAATTAAATACACATAAAAATATTTAAAGTATAGTATAAAGTAAAGTATAAAGTTTATTTCTAATAAATTATATTTTTATAGTAAAAAAAATAGCGATTTATAGAAAAAAATAAGGGAATAGCGAGTCAAGGAAAAAATATAAACAAAAAAATATATTAAACCCTTTTTTTACGATTTACAATCACTCAGTCCGAATAGCGATAATTTGACCAAAAAAAAAAATTATAACTAATGGTGTGCCTAATCAATCCTTAGTGATTTTCACCTTTCTTTTTTTGTCGCGGCACACGGCAACCTTAAAGGAAAACAAAAACAGCATCTTGCATATTTCGGTATCTCACAATACATCTTTAAACAAATCTGACCTTACGCGTTTGAAATAAATATTAAAATCGTTTATTTATGTAATAACGCGAATAGGCACGTCCGCTCTTTATTTAATTGTATTTAAACCTACTCGATTGTGATAAAAAAATATTTCTTATAAACCTATTCGCTAAGATGCGTCAGAGAAAAAATGTTGGCAAAACACCAGATATTTGGTGTATTTATTCGAGTGAAGAGGAATGAATTGTGGAAGCAGCTGCGTGTTTAGATTGGGGCGGCATTTGGTTCGTGCACTGAAATCTCTCTATGAGGCTTCCAGTGCATGTATACGAATTAACGGGGCGCTATCTGACTGGTTTGGCATCTCCAAAAGCATTGCCACCGCTATGCAGACTCGAGGAAAGATAGCCTGCCGTTACACACGACTAATTCCAAGCTGATCCAGAAATACTTGAAACCTAATACACCACCATTAATACAGCAGACTAGGCCAATAACCATTATCTGTCTGTTTATTAGGTACTCTTTAAGAAATTGATTGCCAAAACTCAAAAACGTGGTCTAACGGTAGAGGACGCCTTACGATCGTTGAAACCCGTATTCAAACCTCGCACCGATCACAATTAAGATCGGTATCAATGTAACTATGTTATATGTACTTTGGTAGCTCAGTGCCTGTTATAGAAGCACTAATTTAAACAGACACTAAAAACAAAAAAAAATGTAAGTTACACCCTTGCCATTCTAGGATGTACAATATATTGTAGTGTATACATAATATATAAAACATGATAAAAAGTTCTGAAGTTCAATTAATTGTAAATATTTTGATTTACGTGTGATAGATAACGTAGAAATAAAAGTGTCGCCAATACTCTCAATACCGCGAATTCTTGTGTTGTTTGGAGTTTGGACGTACTATCAACAAAGCTTGCACTGTAACAGCTAAGAAGATAATCATCTAAGCTATTAAAGAACATGATATTTTTAACCAATTATAGATGTAAATGCGATTGTTAACCGATTTCTATTGGTCGATTCCTACGCCGGTGTGTGAGTTAACCCCTCTCCCACCTACGTAAGAAAAAATAAGACTTGGCTCACCCATACTTAGCAAAGGATGTTTTTAAAGTATACAAAATTCCATAACGAAATTAAAAACGTGAATTTTGGAATTTTAATTCTTACTTACTTTTGTAATCTTATGTAAGAACAATCTAGACCATCTCCCACCTCCATGTAACAAAAAAAAGACCCCCTCACGCTCCAAATACGTACGTAATAATTTCTTCATTTAATTGTGAATAATTTGGTTTTCCTTATACAAATTACGCTTAATAAATACATAAATAATACTTTGAAATTGATAAGAATTTTTGTAATAATATTATTATTTATTTATTATTGTTAACGACGTGATTACAAAATGAAAATACACGTTCTCCTTCTAAATTGTGATGAAGTATAAAATAAAGAGGATATGAATTTTTAAAAAATGAATAAAACGTCAGATTACAAGATACTCAGATAATGGCGTAATTTTACAACGTGTTTTCCCGTAATTTATTAGAAACTTCCAAGGTTAAATAAAATATTTAAATAGTTAGAGCCCTAAGCAGTGAGTGTTGTACGAACAAAGTGGATCGAAAACCACGCGCAATAGTACCAGTTACCAGGACGTCATAACATATGAAGAAGTAGCGGATATTGTCTAGTCTAAATAGAATACAAACTATAAACTAAAATTCTAGTGGATTTAAATTGACTTACATGTCATTTTAAACTAGACTTGCTATTAATTGAAATCGATTGAAGCTGCCATCCAGCAGTAGCGACTCTCGTCAATTACTAAGGAACCATGAGATCATAGAAATAGGGTTTGTTTTAACGCGACATCTGCGTTAAATGTGACGAAAGTTACCAGGCAATCATAACGTTAGTTAGGTGAATTAATGCGCTTAATAGTATCACAGGAAAACACGCTTAAAGTCGATATCAATAAATATCAAAATTGTGTAAAAATTATGACGTGAAACGCGAGTCCTAATTATTCATAAACGCAAGTTTTAAGACTACGAAATCATTTTCTAACGATTAACATCGTTAGCGTGTAAACTAGTGTAAATGATAAAATACTTATAAAGTCGAAAGTGACATAGTCTCGCTTCGGGATCAGCTTGGAGTACCCCAACCGAGAGAAGTTGTGTTCTGTCAATGTAGATGGTATACAGTCGTCTTCTCAGCCTGCATAGCGAATGCGACACCGCTCTTTTTCTGTGGTAAATAGCAGACCTCGTCGTTTATAGATCGGACTCATCTCGGACGGAATCTCTCGATTATTTGTCTTCTAATTTACTTTTGCATTCTGTGGAAAGTGACCATTTAATTGATGCAAAGTAATTCCTTTTTCGAAATTACCACAAATCTAATAAAGTAAATAGAGAACCTGTTTGAATAAAACTCTTATAAAATTATGTTCGCCTGGTAGCAAATATTAACGGTTAACATTTCTTTTTTCAGCCTTCATGTATTCCTGGTACTTACTTATCAATCAAAATGGAGTAGGAAAAAATTACGTACTTTTTGCTTTTTTGCTTTTTTTTTTTGCTAAAATTTAACTTCTCTCGCTATACCTGGCTACTTACAAACTGCTCCCGAAATGCTGAAGAGTGCTAGAGTGCGGTCAATTAATGCTACTAACTTTACATCAGGCGGAGCGTTGTCATATGCCGAGCTACAACAAAAAAAACTGCCACTATAAGCTCAGTGCCTATGATACAAGCACAATTATAGCTTAGTATAGTGAAAAGTGCCGGAATAATGGGTGACGTTGTTAAATTCGTAATTATGCGTACTAAAAAGTCTAGCAGGGAATAAAAAGATGATATCCAGTGGTCATAATTGGATAAGCGCCAAAACGTCCCGTCTTCCCTGCATGAGGTGACGCCGCATGCAGTTATTATGAGATTATTCTTTTTATTCAAGGTTAAATATATTTTTATTATCAGCGTATCATAAATACACACAGCGTCCGTTGTCTAGCGGTAAGACACGTTGACTCACGATCGATGAGACCCGAGTTCGAACCTCGCTAAATGTTGACCGGTCCCAATGTGACAATGTACATATACTTTGGTCGCTCAGTGCCTATAGGGCAGGCACTATTAAATAGTGGTAGGCAGACTGATGATGGTTATTTGTCCAGTCTGCCGTCCTGGGGTAGTATCACCACTTTCGAATTCAACACCGCGTGACCTTGTCGCGTTTCGGGAATAGTTTGAAAGTAGCCAGGTATAACGGGAGGAGTGTGCACTGTCAATCTAGATGGTACATGCTCGTCTCCTCAGGCCGGCATAGCGGAGGCGACTGCTGCCGGTAGAGATTTCTCTGTAGTAGCAGTTGTTTCCATTCATGGACCGCACTCTTGCTTTACATCAGGTGGAGTGTTGTCACATGCCGAGCTACAATGAAAAAAAATGACCATTAACATATTTTTTGGTGTAGTAAAAATTGTCTTATGCGAACTGGAGAAATAGCCCTTAGTACATTATAGAGTTATTTTCTTAATAAGATGACGTCACAAGGCCTCATTCTCATTCCTATTGCTTCCCTATAACTAATGTTCGTGATACGCCCCCTTTTATACGTCCAATAACTAAATAGAAAACGTGGAGTTGTATTGTTGTGAGCTTGAATCCACTTTATGACTTTTGTGGTTAACAAATTGCATTTATTTCATAAATTGATCACAGTGACTAAAAAAATCGCTGAAACTAAACTGTAATGAAATTAAAAATAAATTAAACAATAATTTTTATAATTTAATTTTAATAATAAACAACTTAGTCTTAGGTAGTATACTTATATATACTATTATATTAGATATTTATATTATATATTAGATACATAGTATATTAATACCAAAAATCAAACATTAAAACTTGACAAAGTTATATTTCTGCAAGTTTGTAACAAGTCATTTAAGAAATAGGGGTAAATACTATTTCTAGGCTCAGCTGAAAAAAATTATGAAAACTGACGGCATAGTGACGGTGACTGGGGTCATCGCGTATTGGTTCTGCAGTCGACTGAAAAAAGCTGTAATATTGAGATGGGCGACGTAACTAAAAGGTTTATTATGAGTACATAAAAATGTAATCCTATCTCAATAGTAGGTATACTGAATCCCGAGTGACTCTATTGTGTTTCAATAAAAATATAATACGGTAGCGCTGTAGCGGCTGACTTCCCAATGTTTATTGCCAAGGTCATGGCCGTTAATAAAGATAGCTCAGAGCGTCCAATATAGTAAAGCGCTTCAGTCGCAAACAGTGCGTGGGATATGTCGTCTCAATTGATTCGAATTTTCTAAGTTTAATAATTAAATGGAATATGTACGAACATTTGTGTAAACAGTGAATCTAAGATGGCGGACTTGTTTACTGTTAATGGCAATGATTTTATTAATTTAAGTCCAAGATAATAATTTAGTTTTGTGTTTTAAATTTAAAATTAAACGTTGGTAGGTAGATATTTTATTTAAATCTATTATTTTATATTATATATTTATAGAAACACGTATTTAGCTGCGGTTTATTTAAAGAAAACGGAAACATCTGCCAAGTTCATCAGAAATAAAAACATCAAAATATTATGTATATATTTTATCATTATAATAAAGATACTGATATTAAAATGATGTTATATTACGAGAAAAAAAATACCATTGTAATTACAGATTAAAAATGGGGCTTCCAATAATGAAAAAATGTTGTGGCTGCCTGACATTGGAACGTGGTTGCATTATATTAGCGTTTATTGCCACAGTAAGTTTAATTATATTTTTTATTATGATAGTCCGGCCTGATGTTAAGGCAGAGACAACTGCGAAAGAGAGAATTAGACGGCTTGACGAGATCAATGTGCACCGTCCAGTTTAAAGTGCACAACTACACTCCTCTCGTTATACCTGCCTACTTCCTAGCTGAACCCGAAACTACCTTCATGGGTGTTGGAAAGTGGTGGCACTGCCTACCCAAGGACAAAAAATTTTTTTTTATATTGACGCGACATGTGACGTCGACTGGCTTGGTGGTAAGCACAGTGGAGGTCCATGAGCGCCGACGACTGGAGGACCGCGGTACACGGTGGCCCCAGTCGCCGTCACTATGCCGGCGATAACTATCATCTAATCTCATCAATTGATGATTTATATCAACTATCATTTCTTAAATATAATCCTATTGACCATTTAACTTTTTCTCATTTGAATATAACTGAAAATATCTTAGAAATCTATTTGGAGCGGCCGTGGTCTAGCGGTAAGACGCGTGAACTCACGATCGATGAGACCCGTGTTCGAACTTCGCTAATTCTGACCGGTACCAATGTAACTTTGTTATATGTACTTTGGTCGCTCAGTGCCTATAGGCACTGTTAAAGAGTGGTAGGCAGACTGATGATGGTTATTTGTCCAGTCTGCCGTCCTGGGGTAGTACCACCACCTTCGAATGTAACACTTTGTCGCGTTTCGGGAAAAGTTTGAAAGTAGCCAGGTATAACGAGAGGAGTGTGCATTGTCAATCTGGATGGTACATGCTCGTCTCCTCAAGCCGGCATAGTGGAGGCGACTGCTGCCCGCACAGATTTCTCCGTAGTAGCAGTTGTTTCCATTCATGGACCGCACTCTAGCTTTACACCAGGCGGAGTGTTGTCACATGCCGAGCTACAAAAAAAAAAAAATTCGTACCGTGTGACGATGTAGATTGATCATGATCTCGTATTTTGATGCTACGAATATGAAATCAAATTAGAAACCATGCCATGAAGGACCAAATTACTTCTCCATACAAATTATGAAACTATGTAGATACACACCATTGTTTATTTTCACAGTTTCAACTTACTCAACTAACTTTATAACAAAAGAACATATTCCTTCCCCTCGAACCGGTATAGCGGAGGCGACTGCTGCATTGGGACGTTTTCTTTGTAGTAGCAGTTGTTTCCGCTCATAGACCTTACCGTAGCATTAATATCACGCGTTATTTATGTACTTTTCAGGTGGCGTGTATTTTAGACATAGTAGGTGGTGCTTGGTATCTTCCACATCACCGGAGCAGATACCCTGAAGACAATCTCATATCCATGAGTATGGTGATGTTTGCTACATTATCCGTTATTAGTAACGTTATATTATTAGCTGGCATTTATTTAGTAAGTTTTTTTTTAAATTTTTATTGTAGCTCGACATGTTACAACACTCGGCCTGATGTAAAGCTAGAGTGCAGTCCACGAATGGAAACAACTGTTACTACGGAGAAACCTGTGCGGGCAGCGGTCGCCTCCACTATGCCGACCAGAGGAGACGAGCATGTACCATCCAGATTGACAGTGTACACTCCTCTCGTTATACCTGGCTACTTTCAAACTTTTCCCGAAACGCGACAAAGTCACTTCACGGGTGTTACATTCGACAGCGGTGGTACTACCCCCGGACGGCAGACTGGACTAATAACATCATCATAATAACATCGTCTGCCTACCACTCTTTAATAGTGCTTATAGGCACTGAGCGACCAAAGTACATATAACAAAGTTACATTGGTACCTGTCAGAATTAGCGAAGTTCGAACACGGGTCTCATCGATCGTGAGTTCACGCGTTTTCCCGCTAGAACACGGCCGCTCTACATTTTAAAGTACTTATACTTTTTAAAAAACTTAATATTTTTCTTAATATGTATATAGAAAAGAGTAGTCAGGCCCAATAGGGGAGGTAGACTGTCACGTGACAATACTTGGTTGCTGAGTTAGAAGATTTTTTATATTTTATCAATAATTGTTTTGTTATTGTTCTATTTTGCTATTATTATTTTTTGTTAATTCTCCCATTCTGGGAAGGCAAAGGGAACAGAGCCCATACAGCCATGTCTTCAGTAATATAATATATTTATTTTGCTACTTGTATACGCAACCACAAGATCATAAATGTAGTTGTGGCAATCAAAACAACTGAATGTAATAATTGTGTTCGAACCTCGCTAATTCTGACCGGTACCAATGTAACTTTGTTATATATACTTTGGTCGCTCAGTGCCTACAGGCACTATTAAAACTGATGATGGTTAGTTGTCCAGTCTGCCGTCGTGTTTCGGGGGCAGTTTGTGAAAAGAAGAAAGTAGCCAGGTATAACGAGAGTAGCGTGCACTGTCAATCTGGATGGTGCATATTCTTCCTGTCAAGCCGGAATATCGGAGGCGATTGCTGCTTGTAGAGATTTCTCTGTAGTAGCAGTTCTTTCCGTTTATGGACCACACTTGTCATATGCCGAGCTACAATAAAAAAAAGATAGTATTAGAAGTGGAAAAGTGTTTGTTATTGTGTTTAATAAATTTATTTATTTTTTATTCCAGAGAAGACCAGGATATATAAAGATATCCCTGCTATTTAATCTTCTGTTTATGACATTTATGTTTCTAATATCTGTTGTAACGTGTCTCTTTAGTCCAGAATTTAAGGAATATGTTGAAGACTCTACATTTAAAGTTACTATTATTATACTCGCATTAATTTTTGGTGCTGGTGAGTGTTTTTTATACGTTACAATGAGTAATAGTCGGCAGGCCCAGGCACCTTTTTTTAAGTTATTACCTACAAGCTGAAGCATTCATCTTGAGGAGTCGGACAACTTTTCTTAGTGCGGAAAGTCTTGAATATGCAGCGTTTTCACACGTGTCGATTTAGCGTGGGTACCTTTTTTATTACCTACCACTTGCTTTTAATTTTAATCGTAAGATTGTGATAGTTAAAAGAAGGAAACAAACTTGGCCGACAAAATGGCCGCCGCAAATTTAGCGCCGGACAGGTGCAATATGTCGTAATTTCGATAGTATCTTTTTCTTCTTCTTCTTCTTTTATTTAATGGCAACTGACAACGATTGCCAGAGTGACATCAACAATTCATGCCAGTGTCAGGTGAGAGGGGCAATGTACAAGCTGATATTTGGTGAATCACTTCGTTTATTTTTTCTCCACAGTAGGGTAACACTGTCCGACAAAATAAATGCATCGTCTTGCGAGTCTGACGCGTCAAACATGCCGATTTTCCGAGAGTCACTTTTTTATTATCTACAATGAAAAATATTTTATTCCTTTTGTGTGCAATGCAGAGACCAGTAGTATATGTGTCCGACATATAAAACACTAAAAAAAGTTGTCCAACTCCTCAAGATGAACGCATCTGAGAAGTATCAGCTTGTAGGTAATAACTTAAAAAAAGGTGCCTGGGCCAGCCGACTATAAAGCGTACGCTTTATTTTAGGGTTAAATATTATTAATAAATATAAATATAATTTTTATTTTCAGTGTTTTGCTTCTACTATTTAATCATAGTGAACAGTGTTTATAGAAAAATGAAGATGGACGATTCGGACAGTGTTATTCCTGTTTGATTGAAAGAAAGCATTTTGAAACGAGACTGGCTTTGAGCTCCAAAAACTAAGCCCACTGTGAACATCTTTTTTATTAGTACGTAATAATAACGTGATTGTATAACTCTTGTGTACATTAAAATAAAGACCATTTTATACCAAAATAAAATTTATTCTAAATTTTTAAACGAATTAAATAGGATTTATTTTAATAGTAGAATAGTAGCTATGCTAGCTTAAGGAGGAGACAAATATGCACCATTAAGGTTGACAAAGCACACCCCTCTCGTTATACTAGGTACAGGTGTTACACGTGAAGGTGGTGGTACAACCCCAGCACGGCAGACAGGACTGACTAATAACAGTAATCAGTCTGCTTATCGTTTCTAAAAGTACAGCAGAGACGTTCGTAGTTTTACTTAGTTAAAGGAGAATGTCCATTTGTGGGCCCATTTGATACCTAATAGTTTGGTAACAAATCAATTTTTTTTTTAATTAATTCATTTCAATTATTCCAACACATCATTTATCAAGACAATGTTTAATTACATAAAAAACAGAATTCATCAATTATTAAAGCATTTAAAATAATAATAAACTCAAATATTGCATCAGAAAACATCTAATTACTCAATAACTCGGGTGAAAAAATTAAAACTGATTGGTAATAAGGAAGTAGATTTATTTTTCTACAAAAATAACTAAAAATCATCGACAAACTCGAGAAAAAAATTATGGACCTATTTCTCTTAGGTGAATGGGCATTCTCCTTTAAAAATTACTGAATTTCTTGATTTTTTTGTTTGTAATTTCTATACAGCGACCACCTCTTCATCTTCATCATAAATTAGTTCTTCTAATAAATCATGTGGAGGGCTGCCATAGGAGCCCTGTATCATAGACTCATACGCCAAATGCACGACTGTCAACCCATGAATGTAAAATACTGGAATTAATTATAATAAATTAATTAATTATATTAAATAATGTGATAACTCCTCATTGATAGACAGCGCGGAAACAATCTACCACAGAGAATTTCTGCATGTATTAGTTCCCTCGGCTATGTCGCCTTGAGGACACGGTGCACTGTCTACATTTTCAGGATACTCCTCTCGATATACCCGGCTACTTCTAAGCTCATCCCGAAACGCGACTAGGTCACTTCACTTGAAACTTGAAAATATTAAAAATTAAAGTATTTAAAGGTTGGTAAAGATATCAGCAGTAAGACACTAGCTGCTGATAGGTAGGTAAGGTCTGCTAGGTAAGGTAAGAGCCAACGCGACTATGCAGACCATTCGATTTACTTTATTTAATACAATTTATGCAACTTACCACTTATTATTAATTGGAACATAGCGACAACCCAGAATAAATGGATCAACTCCAATATGGCGCCAAGAAATAAAGCAAACACTTGGAATATACCAAATACAAAGTATGATAATAAAAGATTTGGTTTCACCTAAAAAATATATTAAATCAATCTACAAAATTAAATCAAATATTGACTTGAAAAACTTGCGTCGTGTAACCCGGGCGTTAGGGCCGCTGAACATCTGGCAAGGAGTAATGCAAATAATTTTTCATTGTCACACAATTATCAATTTTAATAGCCTTGAAATAACACCGAAATCAAAATGAAACGAAGTCTCCGAGAGCAACGAAGCGATGTAGTGTTCGCCTCGGCAGATGTGCGCCTGCCCTTACTAACGATTTTTTTTTAAATTCAAACTTTTTGAAGTTTCAAGATGGATAAAAACTTTTAATTCAGTTCTAGAGCGGCCCGGCCGTAGCCTAGCGATCAAAGGCGAATCACGATCAAGAGATCCGTGTTAGGTTTATTTTTATAGTAGTCCGGCATATGATAACACTCTAATGTTAAGCTAGAGTGCAGTATTTGAAAGTGGTGGTACGTGTTACTACCCCAGGATGGCAGACTGGGGGAATAAACATCATCAGTCTGTCTACCACTCTTTAATTAATGCCTATATTATACCATAGACACGGGACGATAAAAGTACATATAACATAGTTACATTGGTACCGGTACAGAAGCAAGATTTGAGCTCCTTAAATAATAAAATAACAAAACGTTTTTAAATAATAAAAAAGGCGTTTAAACGCTAACCTTACGTATTCCAACCATAAGAAAAATGGAAAACAAAATTCCTGTAATTGAAAACACTTGTATTGTAATCAAGATTGCGTTACTAGACATTTTATTTATGCCCAAATACGACAACAGATGGGGCTCATGATGTGCCTTTTTGTCGTTTACAATTTCTACATGTCCATGATCGAATTCAAACAATAGTGTTGTAGTTATAATACATGTTATCGATATAAACTGAAAAAAAAAGTAAATAGATAATTTTCCAAAAAAAAAATGTGATTTTCGCCTACACTATGTTACTACAGAGAAATGGCGAAAGAGACGCTCGTGTATCTAGGTTGACAGAGCATATTCCTCTTGTTATACTTCTCACCTCTTCATTCATACATGCTTTATGAAATTAGTATGAATATCTCAAGAGTGGTAGGCAGACTGATGATGGTTATTAGCCTAGTCTGTCATCCTGGGGTAGTAACACGACTTTCAAGTATAACAGCCGTGAAGCTACCTTGTCGCATTTCGGGTTCAGCTTAGAGGTAGCCGGGTAAAACGATAGGAGTGTGTACTATCAATCTGGATGGAGCACATTCGTCTCCTCAAGCCGGCATAGCGGAGGCGACTGCTGCCTGTAATACATTCTCTGTGGTAGCAGCTATTTCCGTTCATGGACTACACTCTAGTTTTACATCAAAAATTACAAAAAAAAGTGAATTAGTATGAAAAAAGTATATTTTAATTATTAGTGCGCTTCTTACTTACAAGATTGATAATGCTTAGTACCATACATCCTGATTCAACTGATAAACAATAAAGACATTTATTATAACAGGCCATTGTGGTTTCCAGGGTTTTCAGGAACCTGAAAATATACCAGAATATGTTTATTGTAAAAAAACTATTTGTACTTTAAACAACACAAACAGATATGTACTTATTGAATAGCAACATCATGTTTTATCTATGGCATAGTTAGTCTTTGGTAGTTGTTGTTTCCGTGTGTGTGTAATAGTTATGGCGTCGATTGAATTGTTATAGGAGAATGTTTTATTTTATTGTGGTGTAAGAAATAAACGAATATGGAAGTAGTTATGAATATTATTTAACCAGCAGACTGTGCTTCTTCTCCCCAACAGGGTTATGGGCCCAGAGCACAGAACAGAGTCCAGTCAAGACCGCGATAATATTGTGTGAGAAAGTGTGGCGTAATAGCGGCGGCGGGTGACGCAGTTAACAAAGGTTATGAGTATATTGAGAATTATTGTTAAAAATGCAGAGAAAAGAATTGAATATAGTGCAGTTTGCTGGAGAGAATTTTGGTGCATGGGAATTTAGAATTAAATCGATATTGAGAGAGAGTGGGGTATTGGATGCGATAATTAATAGTGATTTAAAAGATGAGAAAATTGAGGCGAAGGCGCAAGCCATTTTAATATCAGGTGTAGCAGATAGTCATATAGAATATATTAAAAAAGACACAGCATATTTGATGTTTCAAAATTTAGTTAAAAATTTCAAGCAGAAAGGAACTAGGAGTAAATTATTTATGAGAAGAAAATTAACAGAGATTCGTTATATTGAAAGTACAGATTTGAAACAGCATTTTGTTAAATTAGAAGAGATATTTTCCACATTGAGTGATGCTGGAAGTGAGTTATCAGAAGAAGAAAAAATAAATTATATATTATTATCGATGCCAAAGTCATATGAGGGCATAGTAACAGCGTTGGAAGCAATGGGTGAGATATCATTACACTTGGTAAAGGATAGGTTACTAGGAGAGGAAGAAAAGAAAAAAGGATCAAATAGTTCTAACAAAATTGAGAGTGCATTTTTATGTTTTTCATGTGGCCGAAGTGGTCATAAGGCTGAAAGATGTCCGAATCGAGCAAATGTGGCAGGAGGTTTTAATCGGTGGCAGACCCCAGGACGTGGACAGTGGAGCAACCCAGTACGTGGACAGTGGCGAAACCCAGGACATGGTCAGTGGCAGAACACAGGACGTGGACAGTGGCAGAATGGTGGACGTGGACCGTGGCAGCATAGAGGTTCATCACATGTACGAGGAAGGAACGGTGGATCGTGGCGAGGTGCAGGAGGAGCCGGGTGTTCTTTGGTTGCCGGGACGAAGGAGGAGATAAGTGATGTGTTTATAAGTGAGCGAAGTGAGGTAGGTTCGAGTAGGAGTGAAGTGTTATGGTGTATAGACTCCGGTTGTTCAGATCATTTAGTGAATGATAAAAGTTATTTTTCTAACTATATAAACTTACAGACTCCTAAAATTATTGCAGCAGCTAAAAATGATGTCGTATTGAAAGCTGTAGGAATGGGTGACATTGAGGTTAAGAGTTGGATATATGGTAGTTTACAGTATTGTAGTATTAAAAATGTTTTATATGTGCCTGAATTAAGAAAGAATTTGTTATCAGTATCTAGAATTATAAATAGTGGGCATAAAGTAGTGTTTTCAAACAACAAAGTATATGTTTACAATGGATATGGTAATTTAATAATGTTAGGTTATAGTGAAGGTTCGTTGTATACATTAACCACCAAAGTTATTAAGAATGATTGTAATTACACTAACAAAAATGATTTAAATATTATAAATTTATGGCACAGGAGATATGGTCACTTGAATATTAATGATTTGAATTTATTATCAAAACAAAATTTAGTCGAAGGAATGAGTGATTTGAAAAATGTTAAATTATCAAAAATGTTATGTGAATCATGTATGATAGGGAAGAGTACTAGATTACCTTTTAATAAAACTGGATATAGGGCATGTAAACCTCTTGAATTAGTGCACAGTGATGTATGTGGACCTATGGACCCACCTACATTTGACGGATATAGATATTTTGTTACTTTTATTGATGACTATACTCATTTTACCATGATATATTTGTTAAAAAACAAGTCAGAGGTGTTCGATAAATTTAGAGATTATTATAATTACGTTACTAAACATTTTGATAGAAATTTGTTAAAATTAAGAACTGATAATGGTAAAGAATATGTGTCACAGGAATTTAAGAATTTTTGTTCCAATAATGGTATCTTAATGCAATATACAGTAGCATACAATCCAGAGATGAATGGAGTAGCTGAGAGAATGAATAGAACGTTAGTTGACAGAGCACGTACTATTTTATTAGAATCAAAATTACCGAAGGAATTATGGGGAGAAGCATTATATTTTGCTACATATGTCATAAACAGAAGCCCTACGAGTGGAAGGAAGTATACACCGTATGAAGGATGGGAAGGACGGAAACCTAATGTGTGTAATTTAAGAGTTTTTGGATGTATTGCATATAATCATATACCCAAAGTCATGAGAAGTAAATGGGATGCTAAGGGACAGAAGTTGAGAATGATAGGTTATTGTAGAGCAGGTTATAAGTTATGGGATGAAACTGAAAATAAAGTAATAGTTGGAAGAAATGTAATATTTGATGAAGGATGTGAGAAACAGGAGGAGTTAGTAGTGATAGAAATGGGAGATAAAGATAAGATAGAGGAAAGTAACAATGAGGAATCAGAAGGTGATATTGATTGTGTTAATGAGGAAAATGAAGTATTGATTAGACAGGAGAGTAGTGATAGTGAGATGAAAGATAAAGCAAACCGTACAATAAGGAAACCGAGATGGATGAAAGATTATGTGACTGATTTTAATGATTCTGAAGAAGTGTTGTTTGCATTGTATACTGGACAGATGAATGATGATACACCGACGCGTTATGAAGATATTGAGTTAAGAGAGGATAGAGATGGTTGGATGAAAGCTGTAGAAGAAGAAATTAAAGTATTAAATGAGAGTAAGACATGGAGTGTTGTTCCTAAACCTAAAGAGGAGAAATTATTGATTGATACAAAATGGGTGTTTACTAAGAAGTATGTAGGTGATGAAATTATTAAGAAGGCAAGATTAGTAGTTAGGGGTTTTCAACAAGAGAATAATTTTGATGAGATATATTCGCCAGTATTGAGATTACAAACGTTAAGAATATTACTTTCAATTGCAACTTACAGAGATTATCATATACATCAAATGGATGTAAAGGGAGCATTTTTATATGGAAAGATAGATGAAGTAGTATTTTTGAAACCACCAGTAGGCATAACAGTTAAAGAGAATTATGTGTTAAAATTAAATAGGTCTTTGTATGGTCTCAGAAAATCACCTAAATATTGGTATGAATGTTTTAATGAAACAATAAGAAAGTTTGGTTTTAAACGATCAAAGAATGATTTTTGTTTGTATATGAAAGAAGATTTGTATATTTTATTGTATGTCGATGATCTGTTGATAATGGGAAGTGATACACGAGAGATTGATTCAGTTAAAGAGTTTTTTGAGTTCACAATTTAGAATGAAAGATATGGGATCTGATAAGTTAACTTACTTAGGTATTTCAATTGAGAAGAAGGATAATAGTTTGATGATGGATCAGAGTAAATATTTGAAAAATGTTTTAAGAAAATATGGTATGAATGATTGTAGAAGTGTAGATATACCAATGGATGTAAATTTTATAATGAATGAGGAGTTTGATGTGGATATGTCATATGAGAGAATGTGTAGGTCGTTATTAGGTTCTTTAATGTATGTAACAGTAGGTACTAGACCAGATTTAGCAACAGCAGTATATTATTTATGTAGATATCAGTCGAAGCCAAATGAAAGTTTATGGAAGAGTATTAAGAAGGTATTGAGATATGTAAAAGGTACAGTTGATTATAAATTAAGATATGTGAAAGATGAGTGTGATATACCATTAATTGGTTATGTAGATTCTGATTGGGCGAGAGAGAATGACAGAAAGTCAACTACAGGATATGTGTTTAAATTGTTTAATAATACCGTTATATGGAAGTCTAAGAAGCAGACAAGTGTGGCTTTGAGTACCACAGAAGCTGAATTGGTAGCTCTTTGTGAAGCAAGTGTTGAAGCATGTTGGGTTAGGAAATTGTTATTGGAATTAGAGATACAAACCAGTAGTATTGTTATTTTTGAAGACAACCAGAGTACTATAAAATCTGTAAAAAATCCTGATCAGAAACGTTTGAAGCATATTGATATTAAATATAGATTTGTCAAGGAGAAAGTAGAGGAAGGTGTAATAAATGTAAAGTATATAAATACTCATGAACAGTTAGCAGATGTTTTTACAAAGCCTTTAGCGAAGAGTTCTTTTAATAGACATGTTTGTAGTTTAGGTATAGTTGATAAAACTGATGATGTTGAGGAGGAGTATTGAATAGCAACATCATGTTTTATCTATGGCATAGTTAGTCTTTGGTAGTTGTTGTTTCCGTGTGTGTGTAATAGTTATGGCGTCGATTGAATTGTTATAGGAGAATGTTTTATTTTATTGTGGTGTAAGAAATAAACGAATATGGAAGTAGTTATGAATATTATTTAACCAGCAGACTGTGCTTCTTCTCCCCAACAGTACTTTACACGATTAAGTACCTTATAAATGATTGGTAAATTTTAATAGCAATATTTAAGAAAATAATTTGTCATTCCTGTTAGATGAAATCTGCGTTCCGTTACGTTACTACAGTGTGGCAAATAAATAAATAGTTTAGAGAACATCCGCGCGCATAGCAGAAGGCGTGAGTTCGAATCCGGCCACATCATAATTTAACCCTTAACAACCCAGTATAGTTCTGTAACGTAACTGACCAGTAGTATTCAACAAATCTAGGGCATTAGAATGAAAACAAAATGTAAATTTACAGTCTATATTATGTAATGTATTGTGTTCATCTAATATGATTTATTAGTATTATACTTTTTTTACATATACGACACCAAAGTCATGTCTTGTTAGAAAAACAAGATTCCACGTCACGGGTTCTGTAGGGCTGAAACATGACTTATTTTTTTCATCATTCTAACTATTATAAGGCGATTTTATTTGATCATGATTATTATGATCATGATAAAGAGGTAGTTTTGTTGCCAAAATTCATCAAATTTTGCTGTTTGGTTAGGTCTGTTTTGCTAGGTCGCCGGTAGGTAGTGTTTAAATGATACTATGACAGACCTAGTGTTTTATCATAGTCTTAAGAATCGTAGTAAGAAAGCAAAATTATTGTTTTTTTTTCGTTGTAGCACGAAATATCGGGTCCCTGTATTCTCTAAATCTACACCTATAATCAACAAAAGTCCTAAAAATGCTCGCATATCGATCGAGGCTCTCGATTTTTTAAACTATGTGTTTCAGAATTGGTATGTTTCACTAAAATTCCCAATACGTGTTGATTGCAAATAGGTTGAAATAATCTATTATACCTTGCCCCGATGGAAAAAACATCTTCTAAATGCCAAATCCAACAACAAAAAACCAACATGGATTCTGTTCTATGAGGAGTCTGACTTTCCTCCTTAGGTTTGGATTCCTATGTGTTACATATGTGCCTTCATGACTTCCGTCAAGAACACGTTAAATTTCAACAAATGGCTGTTTATTTATAGTAATTTCTTAAAAAGAAACCCAAGTGGGTACACAATATGGTTTATTACAGAAGTATCTAAACATTGAAAGCATAGTCAAAATCGTAAGCACAAATACGACTATTGTAATATAAACAATGCTCTGTGACTTTATATTGCCTACTCGCTGAAATATGATTCTAAATAAGTATAAACAAATTACATACCTTCATACTTTAATCAAACAAAATGTTGATGTGTTTATTGGACACTTGGACACGTGGGTTACTCTTTTGTTATATTGTTAATAAATATTAAACTATTAATGTTACAAAAATTTTCAATACACGTTTAGGTTCGCAAAACATTAGAGTTAAATTAGATAAAACGGTATTGCGAAGGAATAAATATTTTAGATTTTATACGTAATCAAACGCAAAAACATGTCCGCGAGACACTTGTGGGTTGTTAAGGGTTGATAATGAAACACATGTAGTGTTTAAAAGGCCAACAATTAATATATAAAAAAAAAACAATAAAAAAAATGCAGATGTTTTTTCCTATTGGCCTATTTACCGAACTAGGGTAAAACTGTAGTTTTTTTTACTGAGGATCGTGGGTTTGAACCTAACTTATTACTTATATTACTGACATCGGACACTCCGCTTCACATATCTAGTCAATCCCAAGTTGCTCCCGAAACGCGACAATATCACTCCACGGATGTTAGACTTGTGTTGGTACTACCCCAGAACGACAGACTGGGCTAATAAACATCATCGGTCTCTTCGCTACTTTACTTTAGTGGTAGGCAGACTAGCCGACGTGCCACGTCAATAGATGGGGTACATTCGTCCATCCCCCCTTATATTCATACATTCGGCTTGAGCGACATCCAGCTTAACGTCAGACGGAGCGTTGTCATATGCCGAGCTACAATTAAAAAAAAACTGCAGCGACTGTCTCACGCTCACCGGCCAAAGAAAACTCGCATAAAAAATGTGATTGCAGTTTTTTATAGCAGTTAGGCATGTAACAAACTCCATCCGATATTTAGCAAAACTGCGGTCCATGAGCAGGCAAGGCCTTGTATTTACGCCGTGACAGTGGAAGTGAGGGCCCTACTCCGAGAGTCCGCTTACGATTTGAAAACGTATTTTTTTATTAGCACAGTTCTTATAATGTATTTGTAATGTTTATCTTCAAGCTCAATGGTTTGTATATAAGATATGACTGATAATACAGCTGAACTAATCATACAAAATGTTTGTATAATATTTGCTTTTCTAAGAAGTTCAGACTTATATCGTATTTGTAAACTTAATATAGTCTGTGTACGACGTTTAAAAATAGCACTTATATTTAAAAATATATATAAGTAGGTACTCATAGATGCAAGTTTACCTTTTTTTTATTGTAGCTCGGCAACACTACGCCCTGATGTTAAGCTAGATGCCGTTCAATCCAAAGGCAAACCCCGAATGGACGATTATATCCCATCCATTGACATGGCACAGTCCTTATACATGGCTACTCTGCCGGCTAGTCTGCCGACCATTTTATTTTAATTTTAAGTAAAGTAGTAAAAAACACTTACAGCGAACAGGCAATTTGGAAAAAACATCTGTATTTTTTAAATATAGTTTTTTTTTAATTACAATGCGATAAACACAGTTAAATTTCGTCTTCATCGTCCCCCGTCCAAGGCGCATTCCTTTCTTTATACCCGGCGACTTCCAAATTGATCCAGAAACACGACTAGGTCTTTTCTCGGGAAAATTACATAACCATCACCGCTCTCCTAACTTATGAATTATTTCAAAATACAATACAATACAATTGACCTTTTGGTCTTTCAAATTATTAACGTTTTTTTTTGTACGTAGTAGTTCAACATATGCCAACACTGCCCCCTCTGCACATATCAACAAAAGCAATCAAATGTGTCCTCCCCCTCCTATGCTTACGTAAACGTGAATAGCGCGCGCGGTAATTTCCCACATTTCATTATAGAATCCCTATCAATATGCCCATGTCTGCCATAGATTTTGTTGATATTTGAGGTGGTTTAATATATCTTATATACATTTACATTACATTATAGGTTTTACATTTGTACATTTTTATTTAAATGTCTGTACTAAGCTGGTGCTCCTCATCGATCGTGAGGTACGTCTAACGCTAGACCACAGCTAAGCGACCACTCGTATATTACTGATATCTGTAAGTTTTTTTTTATTGATGAAGAAAATTTCATTACCTAAGGCTTCCATAATTTCTTTTTGCCTTATTATTCTCAGTTCACAATAAATATCTGGACATTTAATTAAAAGAGCTCCGTCCAGACATAGATTACTCTCTCCTTAATTAAATAAGACGAGAAAACAAGCGGAGCGTGAAAAAGCACCTTCTCAGGCCGGCATAGTGATGGCGACTGGAGCCACCGTGCGAGCGGTTCTCTAGTCGTCAATGCTCATGGACCTCCACTGCGTTTACCATCAGACCAGTCGAGGTCACATGTCGTGCCAAAAAAAAAAAAAAAGACCTTATACCCCAAAAACTGAAGTCGCAATAAAAAAATATATACATATATAACAAAATATAACGCATATCTCTCTTAACAGTTGAGTTTGTTAGTATTGAATAGTTTATTTTAAGTACTGAATTTGTGAAAACCCGCTGACGAAACGGTCCTCTTAAATATTTCAGGCTGATCAAGACAATCATCTTCCGACATTGCTGTCCACTTTCACAATTTTAAACAATCCTTATCACAAAATAAACACAATATGCAGAACTACTATTTAAAAAAAAACAACACAATCGTAGTTGTGATGAAAGCAACCGTGGCTAAATTTGTTGTTCGTATATCTCAAAAATCTAGGCCGGTACTAATGTAATTTTGTTATAAATGTACTTTGGTCTTCTTTTCAGCTGCGGAATACAATCATATCTACATCGCACTACTAGCAACTCATCGGCGTCTTTTTGCCGGCCCTTTAATATAACTTTATTTGCAGAGTAAATATCGAAAAAATGCGATGTATGATCGGGTCCAATTTTGTGTAATGCAAAGGTATATTCTTATTTTTATCTACACGCGGCCTTTGAAAAAACTTCCCTTTCGGATCTCTTAATGCCTACATGCACTAACTTACTAAAAAAAATTAACAAAGAGACCTATCCGCTTCAACTTTAATATTAAATAACATATGTACTTACTTAAAATATCCATAAAATCTTAATTATATAATTTATTTCGTAACTGTAAACAATCACAACACCTTTTAATATCGACGCGCGACGTGCAATTTGAAGGTTTGAATTATTTGAAATGAATGAACTTAGCTGTAAGCTTAGATGACGTGGCCATAGTAAGATAGGCTGCCTACTTGAAAATATAATCATTTTTTTTATTCAGAGTCGCTAACTTCATAGTAAACATTAGCGAAGGAGTCTCGCAAAAAAGTTTAACAAGTTAACAAACTGAAGTTAGCGGCATGCCGAGTTAAAAAAATGAACCCCGCAAGACCAGGTTTGGTTCTAACGCCTGCTGCTACCACAAATATAACTCAGCTTTGCCGGCTCCACTGGTATGCACCACCTATTGACAAAGCATACCTACTCTTCTCGTTATATAATTGAATCTCTCTAGTTGCTTATTGTTATACAATATAAATAAATAATAAATACATTAAATAAATCATAATTTAAAATGACTGTAAGCTCCTTGACTATAAACTTGAAAAAAAAATTGACTCTCTAGCAAAGTATAATTTTCAACCTTATTAATATGACAACAGATATGTTGTTAAATATTGTTTTTTAATAGTCATATTTTCTGAATTTTCAATTTGTTTCATTTCAAATGTCGAATGTAACACCCGTGAAGTGACTGTCGCGTTTCAGGAATAGTGTGCACTGTCAATCTAGATGGTACATGCTCGTCTCCTCAAGCCGGCATAGTGGAGGCGACTGCTGTTCGCACAGGTTTCTCTGTAGTAGCAGTTGTTTCCATTCATGGACCGCACTCTAGCTTTACATCAGGCGGAGTGTTGTCACATGCCGAGCTACAATTAAAAAAATAAAAAATATATTTTGTTTTCATACTTGATTTGTATGCTTTTTATAGCTGGTTATGGGCGATTCTAGCAATGAAGACAGAATTGATATGATGCCTCATCTTGAATACTCTGACGGACGTTACGCTAGAGCTATGAGCAGAGAGAAACACTGTCACAAAGAAATATCTGCAGTCATTCTCGCTATGCCGGCTTGAATAGTCGAATGGAGTATGCCGGTTAATTTGCACACTCTCTCTCACTATACCTACTAACTTCCAAGCGAGACTAGGTCACTTCATGAGCGTTGCATTAAAAATTGGTGCTACCCCGGAACGGCAAACACCAGCCTCTGCTTACCCCTCTCTCATCACAACATGTAATTCGGCCCAAAAAAAATGTACACCATTTTACATGTTTACTATCGTAAATTCGTAACCTAGTTACCTATGCATAAATCTATTAAAACGCTTCGTTAGATTTTCTGTAAGGAACAAAAATACAGAAAACGTGATTTGACTATTTTGTATGAATTTAACTTATAGCTAAAATATAAAAAATATTATATACGAGTGTAATAATTATAAACAAAGATTGTTATGGTTTAAGAATGTCATATACAGCGTGTTTTTTTTTTCTTAATATTACAGAAAAGTGTGCATTAGATTATTGTGTTGCTGTAGATGTCACTAGATCTAGTAAATTTAAAAAAAGGTAGACAGCAATATTACATTATTATAATGAATAAGTGTAATTCGCTTCAAACGATTTGACAAGTCAATCTTCGTGTTGTTTATCAAATTTTATTAATAAATAATGTTTTTCTTAGTTATTTATGATGATCCCGCTTTTTTTTAGTTTTTTTTTTTATATTGTCGCGACATGCGACGACTGACCTGGTGACAAGCACAGTGGAGGTCCATGAGTGCCGACGACTGGAGGACGTTAGCTTCAGTCGCCGTCACTATGCCGGCCCAAGAAGGTGCTTTTTCACACTCCCCTAGAAGTTTAGTTTTATTTTATTTAAATGCCATACTAAGCGTGACAATTGTGCTTGTTACTAAGCTAATGGTTATATCACAGGCACTGAGGTACTAAAGAACCTATAACATTGGTACCGGTCATATTTTACCGAGGTTCGAATACAGGTCTCATCGAACGTGAGATATGTTCTCTAGCGCTAGACCACAACCGCTCCTTGCTTTGTCATCAATTTAATAATAAAAAACGAAGTCTTATATTCGTGACATATGTAGGAGTCATTGATGCACATTAATTACCACGCGTTTTATTGTGTCCTTTAAAAATCATGCTGTACATTAAAGTTTTTGTACTCCACTTGAATTTAATACGGAGAATTTGAAACATAAACTAAAATGTCAACGTTAAACTGGGACGTAATAAGTGGGCAACCATTTTTTCTAAACAATGCGCCATTTAAGGTGCTTGACAATATATAATACGTTGTATATTAGAAACAAAAATTATTTAATTAAAAATATCTCTCCTGACCCAATATTTATTGTTAAGGATAATAGAATTAAACAGAGCACTAATAATATAAAATGCTTGTATTATTTATTAATTCAATGCACACGACCGGGACGTTGCAACCACCCTCTTTAGCCGCCACCAAAAATCCCTTGCTCCTCGTCCCTTACGTCCTCCTCGTCATGTCGGGCGGCGCGTCACTGCGTGACGTCACATTGCTAACATTATAGACACAAACATTATTTTCTTTATATACGGCATATGACAACACTTCATCTGGTGTAAAAGAGTGCGGTCTATGAACGGAAACAACTGCTGCTACAGATCTGTAGACAGCAATCACCTCTTCTATGCCGGCTTGAGGAGACGAATGCGCTTACATTCTAAAGTGCTGGTACTACCCTAGAACGGAGTCAACCGTTTCCCGTTTCCGGTACCTCATTTCCACTCTTTAAAATATTGTATTGTATTATTTTTAGGAGTTTCTTGTCTTCTTCCTGTCTTCCCGTCATACGCCTTTCCGAAGTCATAGTGGAGTCTAATGATGAGCAAGTGTATGCTAAGCCCATGCCCAAAATGCCCATACTAAAAAAATATTCTTAATTTTTTTTTTATTATTGTAGCTCGGCATGTGACAACACTCCGCCTGATGTAAAGCGGGATGCAGTCCATGTATCCAACTGCTACTACAGAGGGACACCTGTGCGGGCAGTAGTCGCCTCCACTATGCCGGCTAGAGGAGTCGAGCATGTACCATCTAGATTGACAGTGCACACTCCTCTCGTTATACTTGGCTACTTTCAAACTATTCCCGAAACGCGACAAGGTCACTTCACGGGTGTTACATTTGAAAGTGATGGTACTACCCCAGGATGGCAGACTGGACAAATAACCATCATCATATCATCAACAAAGTTACATTGGCCAGAATTAGCGAGGTTCGAACACGGGTCTCATCGATCGTGAGTTCACGCATCTTACCGCTAGACCACGGCCGCTCTTAATTCAGTTCAGAATGTTTTAATTCTTGGTTTGTTTGGTTTAAATAAAATAAATATTTATTATTTAAATTTTATTTTAAAATAATCTATCGTACCATAACCATAAAATGTATAAAGTTATATTCGTTACAAAATAATTTTGGAAGTGAATTATTCTCATTAAGTTTAGCGATAAGATCTCACATCTTTGTTAATGTAAAAATATTAAATAAATTTAAATTCATCTAAACGCACATCTGCAGCCAACACCATATTCTCAACAGAGAACTGGCCATCTGGAAAAAATTTATAAAATAAAATAAATAAAGTGACTCAAACTTATTAAGCATACTATACAAATATTTTTTATAGTACCCAGGAGGAAATCCATGAGCGAAAACAACCGCAGAAATGGGCAGCAGTCACCTCCACTATGCCGGCTCTCATTTACCCAGTTATTTCGAAGCTGATCCCGAAAAGTTACTTCACGATAATAAAGTAGTGGTAGTGAGCCAATACGACAGACTGGACTAATAGAGTGCGGTCCATGAACGAAAACAACTGTTACCACAGAAACAATTCTGCAGACAGCAGTCGCCTCCTATTTGCCAACAAGAAGACGTATGAGCACCATCAGGTTGATAGTGCTCCTCGCGTTATACCTGGTTACTTTCAAATTGATACCTAAACGCGACAAGGTCATTTCACTTGAAAGTAGCAGTGCTATCCAGTGCCGCAGGCAACATAGGCAGTTGCCTATGGGCCGCCACCACAAGGGCGCCGCCACCACACCACAAAAAAATTAAATTAAATTAAATCGATAAAGGCTCAGTAGAAACAAAAAAATACTGAGTTTTGTTTTAAAATTTGTGTTAGCCAGTTATTTAGTTGCTCTCTTCTTTACCTTGACCTTAATAGAAACTTTCAATGGTTAACCACAAACGATTTGAGGGTTTAAATCCGGCGCTGGTGCTATCCCAGGACGGTAGACTAGGCTAATAACCATCAATAGTATGCCTGCCATTTTTACTGCTCGGTTTGAATAAAATGAAACACTTATTTCATACCTATATTGAACCAGTTTCCTTTTGGATAACCAGTATCTTCCCTTGAAGCTGCGATTGCTTCTCTTAACGCGAACGCAACAGATACTGCCATACACGTAGCTGGTTCACCTGATGCTGGGAAACAAAGATTAATTTAAACGCTCCAGAACATGACAACACACTCTTAAGCTAGAGTGCGACCCATGAACGAAAACAATTGCTCTCACAAAGAAATCTCCGCGGGCAGCAGTCGCCTCCGCCATGCCGGCCTAAGGAGACGAATATACATTATCCATTGACAGGGCACTCCTCTCGTTATACCCGATTACTTCGATACTGATCCTGAAACGCTAGTAGGTCATTTCTCAGGTGTCACACTCGAAAGTGGTGGTACTACCCCAGGACGGTAGAGTGGGCTAATAACCATCGTCTGTATCGTTACATTGGTACCGGTCAGAATACCTAGACTAGAAGGTCTAGTCGTTCGTAAATTAACGCGTTCTACCAATCCCAAGATCTTGTTCTTAGGATTTATATTTATTACCTTTAGAACCTAAGATACCCATAGGATTGAAAGAATTTCTTGTGAGCGAAATTCTAAAATCTACAGGAATATCTTTGGCAAGTGGTACATAATAATTCCAGCTTCTATTTGTTTCTAATTCACCAGATTTTTTATTGTAGATGAGATCTTCGCTGGTCCAGATACCAACACCCATTATGAAGGCACCTTCAATCTGAAGAAAAGATAAATACTACACTACATGTAATAAACAATGTAATGACTCCCAACTACATCTAGTACTAGAGTTTAATACGAATATAACAATCAGCCCTGAAACCGAATATTTGGACCGGGAATCGAACCTGGAACTTCCGCGTAATCACTGTACTACACCATAGCGCGGCTTGTAACCACACTCCACCTGATGCGGTCTACAAGCGAAAACAACTGCTATCACAGATAAATATGTGCACCATCCATTTTTAGGGCCTATCCTCTCATTATACTCTACTTCTAAGCTGTTAACAAAGATCAAATCACATCATGCCGTACGGCTGTTGTAGTTGAAAATAGTGGTACTACACTAGGACGGCGAACCCTTGAAAAATAACCGTTTTTCTTTTAATTACCCAAAGCCATATTTTTTGCAAATATATTTATTTAGATACTCGGGCTATACAAATCATAATTACCTGTCCTACATCAATTTCAGGATTAGTACTGAGACCCGCATCTTCATGTATATCGACTCTTCGTATTTCATGCTCACCAGTCAAAACATCTAATTCGACTTCAGATACAGTCGCACCAGTAACTCGATAAGGTGTCTGATCGTTTGGGGTAACAATGTAAGACGTTTGTAAATTAATACCTCTTCTATAAGCCTCGTTTATTAGTACCTCCCAGGTAGCTTCTACACCTATTATTTCCCTAACTGGTTCCAATCTATCCAGTAATAATTGACACGCTTTAATTGTTGCAAAACACACAGCCTCACTGGCTTGACTGCCTCCAGAAGTAAAGCTAGACGGATTACTCACAGCATCCATGCCTTTAATCCTAATTTTTTCTAAAGGTATTTTTAAAGTGTACGCACAGACTTGCCTTACTTTTGTATTGACACCCTGCCCCATTTCTACACCTCCATGTTTAATGACCACTGTACCGTCAGCATAATAAACGTAGAGTAGCACGTTATAGTATGATACTGTAGAGACAGGCCAACTCATAAACGCTACTCTTAAACCGCGTTTTTTCCAACGATTTAGCTTGTTGAATTCGTTCACTTCTTCCCTTCGTTTTCTGTACTCACTATCTTTTATTGCATTGTTTATTACATCGAGTACTGATGGGTCTTGTAATGAGAGGTTAGCTAGTCTGACATCAACTGGGTCTCTATTGGTTGCCCAAGATATTTGTTCCATTATGTATTCTGTTAACGCTATAGTTTCAAAGTTACCTAAAAGTATAATGTTTATAAAAACATTTCTGAAAAAAATTGAACCGACTTCTAAATAAAACACAAGGCACTAAAAAGTAAAAAAATAATTTTAATTGAGAGTACATACACACAATTTAATAAGCATAAACATGAATAGATGCTTATTATTTATTTACAAATTAATTGTCTGCATTTTATTTAGCATATATCTGAAGTCGGTGCCAACTAGGGAATGCAATCCCGACTCGAGATCGCAAGTTCGAGATCCCGCGGGATTAGAAATATCAATCCTGCGGGATCCCGGAATTTTCGGGATCTCGTCTAGTTTTCAGAAAATGTAAAGTTCGGATGACTGAAAACGATGAAAACTCAAACAAATAAGCCAATAAATTTTTTCTGCAATAAGCCTTATTAGACAATGCTTTTATCTCGTTCACGCTAAAACAACTTATACTGTTGGTATCTCTCTCACTCATTCGTAAGCGTTCATTGCATTATTTACATTTCCTTTCGGTTGATCAACGTCTTCGGTGCTCGGTATGTGACAACACTCCGCCTGATGTAAAGCTAGAGTGCGGTCCATGAATGGAAACAACTGCTACTACAGAGAAAGCGGGCAGCAGTCGCATCCACACACCGGCTTGAGGAGACGAGCATGTACCATCTAGATTGACAGTGCACACTCCTCTCGTTATACCTGGCTACTTTGAAACTATTCCCGAAACGCGACAAGGTCACTTCACGGGTGTTACATTTGAAAGTGGTGGTACCGTACCCCAGGACGGCAGACTGGGCTAATAACCATCATCAGTCTCCCTACCACTTTTTAATAGTCCCTATAGGCACTGAGCGACCAAAGTACACATAACTCCTTTAAAAACGGAACGTTTTTGTTTACAAACAGTTGATGGATTTAACTGGTTTCGCTCAAAACGAAAAACGGTTAACTCGTTGACAGTAGAAAACGGTTAATAAAAACAGTTCGTTGAATCAACGCCCATCCCTAGCGCACCGTTTGCGCCCCGAGTAGATGTGTGTAGCGTTGCTGACCACTGCAGCACTACCGCCCAATCCCGTCAATCTCGAACGGGATCTCGTCATATTATGCTTCGGGATTGATCCCGAAAAATTACACGAGATCTCGCGAGATCGGGATCCCGCGAGATCGGGATTGCATTCCCTAGTGCCAACCAAATATGAAACTCCTCATTGCTTGATTCTAGGTACATTACCATACATAAAACATGTTTCAAATGCTTGCACCGACTTCAGATATATGCTAGATAAAATGCATATAATTAATTTGTAAATAAACAATAAGCATCTATTCATGTTTATGCTTATTAAATTGTGTGTATGTACTCTCAATTAAAATTATTTTTTTACTTTTTAGTGCCTTGTGTTTTATTTAGAAGTCGGTTCAATTTTTTTCAGAAATGTTTTTATTTTGTAATTTTTAGTTGTAACTGTCGATTGATTGTATGGATAACATTCTAAACGCGCTGTTCAAATAAAATGTGATGAGTAGTGGACTTATAGACAGACACTCTCGAGTCCTACCCGATAAAAAATGAATCATTAAAATCAATCGAAACATCCCCTAATTTTCCACCCTTAAAGGTGGAATATTTTATTCCTTAAATGGGATCAATCCCGAGACGTACTTTATCAAACAAAAAAAGAATCATCAAAATCGGTTCACTAATGGCGAAATATCCCTTAATTTTCCACCCTTACAGATTGAATATTTTATTCCTTAGATGGGACCAATCCCGAGACGTACTTTAACAAACAAAAAAAAAATCATCAAAATCGGTTCACTAATGGCGAAATATCCCTTAATTTTCCACCCTTACAGATGGAATATTTTATTCCTTAGATGGGACCAATCCCGAGACGTACTTTATCAAACAAAAAAAGAATCATCAAAATCGGTTCACTAATGGTGAAATATCCCCTAATTTTCCACCCTTAAAGGTGGAATATTTTATTCCTTAAATAGGACCAATCCCGAGACGTACTTTATCAAACAAAAAAGAATCATCAAAATCGGTTCACTAATGGTGAAATATCCCCTAATTTTCCACCCTTAAAGGTGGAATATTTTATTCCTTAAATAGGACCAATCCCGAGACGTACTTTATCAAACAAAAAAGAATTATCAAAATCGGTTTATAAACAGGGAAACATCCCCTAATTTTCCACCCTTAGAGATGGAATATTTTCTTCAAATTTAAAATTGACCAATCACGAGACATACTTTATCCAACAAAAGAAAAATCGTCGAAAAATCATCGAAATCAGTTCACAAACGGCGAAACATCCCCTAATTTTCCACCCTTAGAGATGGAATATTATCTTCAAATTGAAACGGGACCAATGCGGACATATACTCTATCCAACAAAAAAAGAATCATCAAAATCGGTCCACAAACGGCGGAGATATGAGGGAACATCGCCACAAAAAAAAAAAAAAAAATACACGACGAATAGATAACCTCCTCCTTTTGAAGTCGGTTAATAAATTAGAAAATTACAGATTAAAATGAAAATGCGTATTAGCAATTAATATTATTTTTCACTTGAGCTTAGGCACTATTAAAGAGTGGTGGGCAGACTGATGATGGTCATTAGCCCAGTCTGCCATCCTGGAGTAGTACCACCACTTTCGAATGTAACACCCGAAGTTAAGGTCGCGTTTCAAGAATAGTTTGCAAGTAGCCAAGTATAACGAGACGAGTGTGCACTGTCAATCTCGATGGTGCCTGTGGAGATTTCTCCGCAGTAGCAGTAGTTTCCGTTCAGGGACCGTACTCTAGATTTACACAAGACGAAGTGTTGTCACATGCCAAGCTACAATAGTAATAATAAAAAACACTGACTGTATACAACAGACCCTAAACAAATGTAAAAATTTATGCGTATTACCTGGTGATCTGCACCATGTATTTGAAGCAGTATCGGTAGTTATATTAAAAGCTTTGAAAGTCCATCGTCTTCTATCATAACAATTTTTAATGCCAGGTAATCCTGTGAATATAGTCTGGTCGCTAAAGATGTAGCCATTATCTTCATAAATATTGTAGACTAAATATTGTATTTCACCTGTATTCGACACTCCAACCTAAAATATCAATTTTGTGCTATATTTCCTTATGTTAAGATGGAAAATATAATAATTGGGGAGGTGTATCTGGTGACAGCTATCTTTTTTACATATTTTTTAGATAATATAGATTAATTTAGTCGACACGTGTTTCTGGAAAACTTTTGTAATTGCTTTGTTCTTTTTTTATTAATTTTTAAAAATTGCGATCGTAATATTGCAAACCTGAGGATTCGTACGGAACTAAACCATTGCCAATGAACAAAAAAAAAAAATCGTTTGTCAAAAGTTCAAACAAACTTTTGATTTTTAAAAGTTCCTGTTAATTAAAACATCGTGTTTATAGTGTAGTTTTGTTTTAAAAATTACAATAGTTATTCGTATAAAACACTGTTATTGTTAGGAAACACAAACAAAAGATATTTGACAAACTTGTGAGGCGACAACCATAGACAACAAAATAATCTACAAAACTGTTAGGTTGGTACTTTGTATTCTATCTTGTCAAACTGTACGAAAGTCGAAGTGAAGGGTCGAAGACGGTCATTACAGTTTTTCAAATATCTCTGCGATTTTTAAGTATTTTCAGACGAGAATCAAAAAATTCTTCTAATTGAAGTAATATCTCGAAATGGTTTTCGATTCACCATGGGTTAGTTTTTTTGGACCTTGCCCATTATATACTTGGGCTAAAGGGTAAGAAGGCTTATTATCAGGGCAGACTTCATTCGTTACCAATTTCGGTAACAAGTCAAGATCTAATTCATGCAGTCTTATAATTGATTACCTCAAAATCACCACTAGCTGGTGGTCTCTTTCCAATAGCTCTCATATTACTTTCAATACTCATAACAAAACGACAGGGTTTATTCAACAAATGTGTAGCCAAAGCACACGCGACTGCTATTTGGTGACTTCTTGATATTTTACAACCATATGCACCACCAACACGCCGTAATTCTATATTAATACTGCAATTATAATAACATAAAAACCATAGTATAGTCTTTTAAATTTGAAATGGGACTAAGTCATAATGGTCAAGCGTTGAATCATTCTGATGCGTAAAATCTTTAAAATAACACTAATTAAAAAAATATGTTAACTTTTTTTAATTGTAGCTCGGCATGTGACAACACTCAGCCTGATGTAAAGCTAGAGTGCGGTCCATGAATGGAAACAACTGCTACTAGAGAGGAACCTGTGTGTGTGGCTTGAGACGTGCATGTACCAATTGACAGTGCACACTCCTCTCGTTATACCTGGCTACTAGGCTAAATACAGTTACTAACACGTTTCATTTTGTACGTAACATAAAAAATAACTATGCTTTTTTTACTCAAAATAATTTCAAAAAGGAGAGTGAAAATCTATTCGTGTGGTCTGTGGCCACATCCCCACTAATGGACGGTGCTTATTGGATATTGGATACCGTCCTGGGGTAGTACCACCATTTTCGAATGTAACACCTTTGACCTTGTAGCGTTTCGGGAATAGTTTGAAAGTAGCCAGATATAACGAGAGGAGTGTGCACTGTCAATCTGGATGGTACATGCTTCAAACTGGAATAGTAGAGTCGATTGCTGCCTGCCTGACTGGCTCGCACTCTAGCTTTACATCAGGCGAAGTGTTGTCACTTGCCAAGCTATAATAAAAAAAAGAAAGTGTTTTCAAGACTTTTCTTGATCAGATAGGCCTTCTGCTTAGAGACACTTAGGGTCGAGTAAAGATCACCCACAACCTAAATAGATAGGTGATCGCATGGAGTAAATCTAAGGAAGACAGGTCAAGTCATGCTCAATAATTTTTACAAGGGTTTTAACTCTTTATCAAATGTAGACAAAAGTTAAAGCCTAAAAGTTGGTTATAAGTCAAAACTCACCTATTAACATCAATTTTCAAAGCTTCAGCAACAGAAATATGTGCTGCATCAAGCCATTGTGTTGAACTATAAACATCTATTCCATCATCAGCTGGCTTCGTTATACAACTCTGAGTTTCCATTGTATAATGATATTGTCCTTTTATGTCTCTATTACCTGTCAATACGGTTATAATAAATGCATCGATATTCATCCCAAAACAAATAAAACCCATTGGCAAAATATAAACAACCAATAGACAACGGTTCTTATGGGACAATGTATCGGAATGAATAGAGGCGACTGCTGCCCGTAAAGATTTCTCCATTTATGGACCGCACTCTAGCTTTACATCAGTCGGAGTGTTGTCATATGCCGAGTCCAAGGGAACACTTATAGAGGAGGAATCTCTGCCTTATTAATTATTCCAAAGATTGTCTAACTCATACAGTGAGGTAGGTAGTCATGTTTCCCCACACAGATTGTGATGATAACAATAAACACTATACCTTTAATTACTCTTTCAACATTAGCACCCCTATCAGTAGCTGGTATGGCATACGCCAGAGTGACTCTATCAGGCATTGTTTTAGCATCACTGATTCTTAAAACGGGTGGAGTTGGCTTCACATTTTTGTATTTAACTTCTACTAAATGTACGGCTCTATTTGCTAATTTTTCTGTTTTAGCTACAATAATGCCTAAAGGCTGATCATAGTGCTTGACTGTATCACTGACAAATACTTCCTCTGGTTCAAAAACTGTTTGTAATTTTATTGAAGGAAATTCGTTAATTCCAGGTATGTCTTTCGCTGAATAGAAAGCTAAGACACCATCGAGGCTCTGTTAAATAAAATTTAAATATTTTTATAATGTTTAGTTACAGTTTACAAAGCTAGCTCCATTAAATTAGTGCCAAGCAGCCAAAGTACGTATAGACAATAACATTAGTAATTATTGAGTGATTTTTTGTATATTTTTTATTTTATTTTATCCTGTATACAAAGTGCACTGCCATTGATTTGAACGTGTAGGTCCGAATTGTCTTTATCAACCTAAATTAGCATAAGCTAAGACACCTCTCTAAGCAGTGATGTTCTATTATGTAAAATATCTCATAACTTACCAAAGCCTTAGTAGCATCGATAGATTCTATTTGCCCAGAACTAACTTTAGTAGTAACAAAGGCTGCAAATACTTCTTGTGGTTGAGTCACGATATCATTTACATATGGTGCTTCACCAGCGCATTGGATTAATGCCTCTACCTTTAATTGAAATCATACGTAAAAAACATAAAATTATTTTAGATTTTTATTATTTTTAATATAATACAGTTTTAATATTTTCGGTATAAAGGCTTCGACTCCTTATTGTAAACTATTTGAATTTCTTTCAGATTCAGATAAAGTGGTGGTCACGGTGGTTTTAACAAATAGTGTTCATTTGTAAAACATATTATTATTATTAATTTATTATTATTATTATTAATTTATTTGGTCCTGAGTACAAGATGCACTGCCATTGAAACTAGTCTTGCGACTGTATCTCCAATGGCAGTGCTCGACCTTAACTTAACTTAAAACTTAAACTTAATTAAAATTAAAAATTAGCTGTAGTGTGTGTATGTATGTGTATGCGAGTATGCGTGTATGTGCGGTCCTCTCCGTGTGTAGTATGAAATGTGAATGGGGTGTATGTGAGAGGGTGTGTAATATATATATATAAAACTATTTTACGACGCTCAGCAGTTCCTCGGTTTCCTCGTAATTTCGTGACAATAGATAATTACTCACAATACTTTTACACCTGTGGTCATTGAGATTTTTAATATTTAGCAATTTGTCCATTTTGTTGTAGAGATGGACAGCTATGCAGGGGTAGAACCTGGCCATGAAGGCAGTTTTAGCACGAGTTGGATAGGGTATTATGAAGTTTCTTTTCGTTTTCTCTTTGTTAACATTGCAGTCTTTAACAATATAGGCATGTTTCCGCATGATTGTGTTGCGGATGAACAACTGCCGGACACTTAGCACCTTGCAGTTCTGATACAGTTCGTAAGTTGGGTATCGGAATGGTTTGAATGTGCTTACTTTAAGAACAGCTCTAAGAGCACGTTCTAGAGCCAGTAAAACAGTTTTTCCACCATTTCCCCAGACAGTAATACCATACTGAAGTTGTGATTGACATAGAGCGTAGTACACTGTTTTAAAAAGGTTAAAGTCTACTACATTACGAATGTTTTTAAATATATAAATGAGTTTACGTACTCTACCAGTCAAGATATCTACATGTCTATGAAAGTTGAGGTTGGAATCAAGGGTGATACCAAGATACTTGATGTTATCAGTTCTTTCCAAGATCGAACAAGAACAAGTATTATTTTTAGGGACAGTACAGGTGTGAGCTAGTATAGTATGAGATATAGGCGGTTGAGTTGAGTTTTTTATAGTGAAGCATAAGTATTTAGTTTTGTTAGTATTTAGAGTAAGTTTGTTATAGCTTAACCAATTTAGAACGAGATTGAGCCCTTCTTGAGCATCCTTAAAAACTTCATCCCATGTCGGGGAACAAAAGCAGAGCGTGGTATCATCCGCAAAGGTTACAATTTTGCCATTTCTCAAGCCGACTCTACATAAATCATTTATATAACTTAAAAATAGAGTCGGGCCAATTATGCTACCTTGTGGTACGCCGTAGGTTACGGGAAGGTCATCGCTTACATAGTTACCTATTTTCGTGCACTGGGTGCGATCAGAAAGATAGTCATGAAAAAGGTCTAATGGAGTACCGCGAATGCCTAGTGTTTCTAACTTAGATATTAGGAGAGGAATGTGGACAGTGTCGAAAGCTTTCGCTAAGTCGAGAAAGATAGATATACATTTATTCTTGTTATTTAAATTCTGGGAAATGTGATCTGTTAGACTATGGAGTGCATCAGCCGTCGATCTGCTCGTACGGAAACTGTACTGATGATCTGAGAACAGACTAAATTTCTCCAAATAGGTAGTTAGGCGTTTATTTATTATACGCTCTAGTATCTTGGATATGGAGGGTAGAATAGAAATTGGTCTGTAGTTATTGACATTATTCAGCTCCCCTCCTTTATGGATTGGTTTAACTAACGACTTTTTGAACACCTTTGGGAATTTGCCCGTGTTTAGACATAAGTTACAGACATGTGTAATTGGTGGTACAACTAACTTTTTGTATGTCTTTAGGAAACCTGTGGAGATCCCATCCCAACCCACAGCGCACTCTGACCTTAACCCCATCAGTACTCTCTCTACCTCAGCTTCATCGGTGTCAAGAAGTACAAAAGACTGCCCCGCACTAGGTAGAGGAGTGGATTTAACGGGCTGCGGAGGAGGAGTTATTTTTTCGGCCAGTCTCTTCCCAATGTTTGAGAAGAAGGAGTTAGCAAGTTGAACAGAATTTAGGGGGTTATCATGGATTTTTAAGAGGTCGAGTGACTTGTCTTCTTGTCGTTGAATGCTAGCAATACCTTTTAACACTGTCCACATTTTCTTCCTATCTGTACCTGCTTTGTGTAGTTGATCCTTTTCATAATTGATTTTCATTTTACGGAGTAGTCTATTACAAAAATTACGATATCTATTATATGTGATTACCTTTGGCGTAGGTTCATTAATTGGCCAAATACTTGGATTTGTATCAAAAGCCTGTTTACCTTTTGATACAGGCCTGACTTTCTTCATGTCTATAACACCACTGCGGTACTGTGGACTCAATTTCAATTTGCAAATACTTAGGAGACCCTGCAAATATGAAATTAGATAAAATTTAATCAAGTTAAATACCTTTCTCAAATTGGTACTACTCGTATGTAACATAATCCTTCAATGGAGTTCATAAGCAATCAAAACGAACCTTATAAAACAATCCAAGAGCCAACTTCTTCCTAAAAGCAGGACTTGGTTCAGCCTCTATCTCCTCAACTATCAATTCTTTATCCAAAATTTTCAGTGCTTGTTGAAACACATCATATATTTTCTTTCCTTCGACGAAAGCTTCAGTTTTGCGAGCATGTACGAATTTACTCGAAAGACCGCCGAACACTATAGTAGCTGATTGAACAGTCTCATTGTCGTGTTTGTCTATTTTATACAGAAAAGCTGCGTTTACATGTGCGTGCGCATTTTGGTGCCTTGGCATTATCTGTAAAGAATTTATAATTGTTTGTTTATATTGTAGTTTACATACAGAATTAACTATGTATCGAAGATTTACCTTGAAAGTAACTAAATGGTAGTTTTTCGAAAGTGGAGGTAGTTTTACATTGACGATCACTTTTCCATGCATATCTACCTTTAAAAATTCTTCGGGAGTCACTTCTATTACTTTACCGTTTTTATCCACTGAAATAGGTTAAATGAAAATGTGACGTCATTTTGGTTAAGTGCAGTTATAGGCATAAATACATACATATGGTCAAAATGGCACCAACAGCTTCAAACAATAAAAATGGATCCGAAGAAAATTCATTATGAAAATATTTCACCATAAGGTTTCCAGCAACTGAAGCTATCTAAAAAATTTTAAGAGTTATAGATGGTAGCTGGTGGAAATGGAAATCAATCATTCAACAATGCAACAAAGATCTACAAATTGGTGCTAAAGTTAAGGCATAATTTTTGTGTAAAGTCTCCTAAAGTTGGCATACCGAAGACGATTGCTGTCTGCAAATATTTCATCAGGAGGAGTTTTGGCGTATGCTGAGCTACTATTTAAAAGCATTTATTTCAGCCAGGGGATTGTATGTGTTGTGTAATCACTTACGTTTCTCACTGGAATATGAGCAACCAGATCTAAGTGCTCATATAAAATTTTCAAATACGAAAACTCGTCATATTTCTCTGAGATTGCTTTGAATAATGCCATTACATTGTTAAGGTTGTTCCCAGCTCCCACTATCAAATTTTGATCAATGGAATGTTCCTTTAATTCATTTATTGCACTTATGTCGATCAGGACTCTTGGGAATGCAAATATTGGATATGCACCTGGTTTATAAAACAAGAAAACTAAAGATGTTTAATCTAAAATATGTCTGGGTGATATGTACTCGTATGTTCAACTGATTTATGTTTCTATTCGTGGAAGCCTCATCTTTTTACATTGCATTTATTTTATCGTTTCTCTGCTTATTCGCAGACATATTTTCACGAAAACTTTTAATTTTATGCGGCTTATTTTGATTATTTCAATGTATACGAAAGCTTTGCAAACTATTTATTTACGCAGAGATAGAAAAAACTGAGTCTTGAGTAATTGTCATTAAGTAACAAAATATAGTAACAGTAGTTACAGTTACATTAACTTTTTTACGTTAATTTTATTTACATACATTAGCATTATCTAATTTATTAACTCTTTTTTTTTGGTGGAATTAATAAAGAAGTTTGAAATATGTGGAGTTGCAACTAATAACCCTCGTGTTGAAATCCCCATAAAAAATCTCAGCCATTCTCTTTTGTACAAAGTTTAGTCTAGTTTAAGCATTAAAATAATATTACCTCGTCCAGTGTTCCCATTAACAAGCATATAGGAATCATAACCTTCAGCGTTTAAAACTTGAAATATATCGCTTACACTATGTACTCGATAAAAAATCCTTTTATCGGCAAGTTCAATTTTAATCGGAACGTTCTCCCCTTTAACGACACACCATTCCTTATTTGCGCAAGTTTTTTCACAATTTGAACCTTTATTTAAGCATATATGAGCCAAATCTTCAATGTCTACTTCCTTAGGTTTTGGCGCATCTTTTGCGAATGTTTTAAACGCTTCCAATATAGGCCTGTATCCAGTGCATCGACATGTATTTGAACCGAATGAATTTTCTATTTCGTGCTCTGTTAAATTGTAGTTGTTTGATTCTAACAAACTGAAAGAGAAAGAATTAAAACCGTGGTTTAACAAGCTGCTGAAGCAACTTGTATTCCCTAAAAATTTTGTTCTTAATTTGGAATTAGATTGAAAGAAGCCGGACATCAGCAAAGCATAAGATAGTAATGAAGATGACAGTGGTGGTTTGGAGTTGATTTAATTATTTTAAAGTGAACGGGGTTAATTTTAACATAATTACTGTAATAACTGTTAATATAGTTACCTATACATACTCATAACCCATCCAGGGCTACAATATCCACATTGTGTACCATTATGTTCAGCTAGTGCTCTCTGTACGGGATGATAACCTTTAAGACGATTACCTATACCCTCTACAGTCTTAATTGACCAATCCTGACACGATGTTATTGATACTAAACACTGTTAACAAACACACGACATTAAGTGAGTCGAATCGAGTCGCATTGCTAGACAATTTGGAAAGAGCCGAATCGCATGCGAATTTCTGCCTTCCTACGAAGCAATTTATGCCAGGCTATATGAAATTAAGGAAACAAGACTGATGTCTGAGATTCTTAAAGAGTGGTAGGCAGACTGATGATAGTTTTAGTCCAGTTTGCCCTCCTGGGGTAGTACCACCACTTTCGAATGTAACACCCGTGAAGTGACCTTGTCGCGTTTCAGGAACAGTTTGGAAGTAGTCAAGTATAACGAGAGGAGTGTGGACTATCAGTCTGGATAGTTCCTACTAGTCCTTAAGCCGGCATAGTGGAGGCGACTGCTGCCTGTAGAAATTTCTCTGTAGTAGCAGTTGATTCCGTTCATTGACCGCACTCTAGCTTTACATCAGGCGGAGTATTGTCAAATGCCAAGCTACAATATTAAAAGTTTTGCTCAGGCTAATCAATAATATAGTATTGCGTATAATAACGGGCAAACTGACGTACTGTTAGTGTAAATTAAAAGTTATTTGTGTGCCGAGATAGCGCACGTATCGCAGCTAACATTGCAAAAATTGACGTCGCAAATCTACTGAAATGAGTAGCCCCTGGTAGTAGTTGACTGGTTGTTGTTAATTAGACGTTGAGTCCTTTTTAAGTGTAGGGTTGCCAACTGTACAATATTGTACTATATTTCAGTATATCACAGGTCAGAGTCTCCCCGATCTTCCCCGGTATTGTGTAGTTGTAGACCCTTATTATAACAATTTAAAAGCTCAAATAGACCTATTTAAAATAAATTACTTGAATTTTGCTTTTTCTATTTTATTCCCTTCACAAAATTCTATATTTTTAAAAAACAAATCCGCGGATAAATATTGGCAACCCTATTATCTATTGTCTTGTATTTACATTTGAATAACAAGGCTTTAACTGTCTTGTTCTTAAGGAGTCTTATAGTAATCTCACCGAGTTGACACTGAACGTCCTCGGAAGTCCTGTATGAGTGTCAGGTGCAGTCACATTGACAATACAAGAGCCACATCCGCCCTCCTTGCACATATACTTTGTGCCGCGGAGATTCAATCTATTACGCAGATAGTCATTGAGCGACACGTCTGAGTCCACATCAGAACCCACTGGAATCAATTGACTTATTACTATATATAACGAGAGGAGTGTGCACTGTCAATCTAAAATGGTACATGCTCGTCTCCTCAAGCCGGCATAGTGGAGGCGACTGCTACCCTGCACAGGTTTCTCTACAATAAAAAAAAACAATAAACACGCAAAAAAAAACAACCTACTATTTTCACCCAATGCCAACAACGCCTAAAATAACCAGGCTCTAAATAATTAATTGTGAATATAATGATTTAAAATCGATGAGATTTCCCCGTGAGAAACTGCAAATTGATTTATAGATCACTACACGATTTATTAAAACATATTTATACGGCAAAATAAAATAAACCAGACCCAACTTTATATCCTGTGGTTAAAATAAAATAATAAATTTATATTACCGGAACAATGTATTCCATTAATATCAAATGTAACATTATTTTTTAAATCCATAATTTAAAACAATCTAAACGTGGGTAACGCCCAACACGTAATAAAATAGCAATGCGCTGTTAAAGAAATACTTAGGTACGTAAAAAAAACGTGCAATAATTTCGCATATTAATCACAAGCATGAAGTTTACATCCTGTCTTACAAATAAAGTCTTTTATGCACTATAATTTGGATTAATTAGTGCATAATACACCCAACAACATAAAGAAATAAAGATCGGCCGTGGTCTAGCGGTAAGACCTGTGAACTCACGATCGATGAGACCCGTGTTCGAACCTCGCTAATTCGGACCGGTACCAATGTAACTTTGTTATATTTACTTTGGTCGCTCAGTGCCTATAGGCACTATTAAAGAGTGGTAGGCAGACTGATGATGGTAATTTGTCCAGTCTGCCGTCCTGGGTAGACCACCACTTTCGAATGTCACACCCGTGAAGTGACCTTGTCGCGTTTCGGGAATAATTTGAAAGTAGCCAGGTATAACGAGAGGAGTGTGCGCTGTCAATCTATATGGTACATGCTCGTCTCCTCTAGCCAGCATAGTGGAGGCGACTGCTGCCCGCACAGGTTTCTCTGTAGTAGCAGTTGTTTCCATTCATGGACCGCACTCCAGCTTTACATCAGGCGGAGAGACACTGGCAAATTGTTATTATGCCATAAATGAAAAAAAAACACATATACCTAGATAGCTTTTACAAGTATAAAAAAATAAGTATGCATTTCTTTCTATTTTATTTCATATTTTACATTTACCATACCTACCATATTGTTGAAGCCGTAAGTAGTTAATATAGCACGGCACAATAGTTCAATAACAATGTTTATGTAACATCCTGCCGCGGACGCACCTAATCAAAAGGATGTTAATATTTAGCCCAAATATAAAGATATTTCAACATATGTTTTAATACTTAAGTAACATAGACATAATTATTTTCATAAGCTTCGATAGTAATTGACGCAAATATCCGCAGAGTTGTATCGATAAAACGCCTACAGTTTGATGATACAAGATCGTAATATGTACTTTGGTCGCTCAGAGCCAAAGATAATATAGTATATCCTCCATGCTCAGAGCCTATGGTAAAATATAAGTATTAATTAAAGAATGGTAAATAGATTGATGATGTTTATTAGCTCAGTCTGCCATCCTGGGGTAGTACCACCACTTTAAAATGTAATAATACAATACAATTATCACGTCCGTCAAATGTAACACCCGTGAAATAACGTAGCCGCATTTTGGGATCAGTTTAGAAGTCAGGTATAAGGAGAGGAGTGTACGCTGTCAACTTGAATGGTGTATTATCGTCTCCTCAAGCCGACATAGCTAAGGCGATTATTTTCTGCAAAAATTTCTCAGTGATAGCAAATATAAACAAATATATACAAATAGTACAATACAATACAATTGTCACGCCTTTTTCCCACAGGGATAGGCAGAGACAACGGAACGCCGCTTGTCACGATCCTGACACAACACCCTCGCTTCCTTCATATCCACAATTCTCTACAAATAGTGTTTTAACTAAAGTAGAACTCGACGAGAAAATGATAGATGATTAGATAGATTTATCCAATATTCACAATCTCTATCCAAAATTCGTACTGTGGACGTCGAAAGTCCATCGACTAGTTAATAATAACAATAACAAATGAGTGAAAGTAAGAACCATTCAAAACAACAAAAGCTTTTGCTGCAGCTAGACATACGATACTAGCTTTAGTTACAACGAAATAAAGCTCATCTTACAACAGTAATGTCATATGTAATTGGGATTGAAACCTTGGTCAAAACCGGAACGAGTCGACATTATCACACTGTCTCTGTATTTGTGTTTTAGCTGTCTTTAAGAGTTCATGTCTCGATTGTTGATCTGTAAAAGAATTTTTTCTCGAAAAATATTGTAAATTATAATGTTTATATAGTTCTTATAGTATAATTCTAAAATGTGAAGTAAATATATTTTGTGAATAGGTACAGTATAGGTAACAACATCTTATGAGTCATTTAATGGCAAAAATCTGGTGAGAGGAAAAGGTTTGATTCAAACATTTTTATTTGATAAATTCGTGTTATCGATTTCTTGTTATTAAACCATGATACATCGTGTATCTAGAGTTATTTTTATCTGTATAGATATTAATCATTAGGGTGTGGTTACATTAGGCTGCGAAGCGATTACGCGTAATAAGTACTCAGGTAATTCAAATAAAAATATATCAGAAAAAAGTCAAACCTAAGATTGAACTGCAAGCAAATATCATTAATAAAAAAAGTACAAGCACATCAGGGCAGCTCAATGAGCCACTATAGCTGCGGTAACTGCGGAATACGTGCCATCATAAAAATAACCGGACATATTTTAGTCAAAGGTTTTGGATTTTTTTTATTGTAGCTTGGGATATGACAACACTCCGCCTGATGTAAAGCTAGAGTGCGGTCCATGAACGGAAACAACTGCTACTATAGAGACAAATCGCCTCTGCTATGCCGGCCTGAGGAGACGAGTATGCACCATCTAGATTGACAGTGCACACTCCTCTCGCTATACCTGCTCCCGTAACGCGATAAAGTCACTTCATGGGTGTTACATTCGAAAGTGGTGGTGCTACCCCAGGACGACAGACTGGGCTAATAGCCATCATCAGTCTGCCTACCACTCTTAAAAATTGCGTATTGGTCAAAGTCTAAGAATGAGCTCTTAGAAAAGGGTAAATGAAAATAGCTCTTAAGTTAATGCAGCTAAAAGCGCCGTGAATCATTATTAATTGTAGCCGCATTGACTTTTATTCCGCTTGTTTTATCGCATCGCTTATCGCGCCCTAATGTAACCTCTGTCTTAGATTTATAATATACTCGTATTTCGCTAATGTACTCATAACTTGTGGCGATTAGTTTGTTTTTGTTTTAGAATACAAACAAACAAAATGGATAAAATAAATTTTACTATTAATGGAGAATCCTTTACAGTAGGTAAGTACGTTTTTTTAATTATTTAATTGCTTCTTAAAACTTAATTACTTACGTAGTTATGTTAATTTTTATTCTGTACCTACAATTTTTATAGTAATTAATTATAATAATTAAATCTTAAAGAGTGGTAGGCAGACTAACGACTGAGTATAGCGGTGCTGAGTGCCCTGTGTGGTGAATGGATGGTTCTGAAGACAATTCTTTGTAGTAGCAATTATAGGTCCCACCGTTACCTTTTAAATTAGTAGCAGGTAACGGCCGGCTGAAATATATAGTTGAGGTCATAATAATGAAAAAAAAATTTGAGATGAAGGGAAGTAGTGAAATGGGGTGCTATTTAAGGGATGAAACTCGTTTTTCGTTATTTGTGGCGAAGCGAGACCTCCTAGAGAAAAGTGTTTCATACAAAAGTTGCAGATAATTAAAAAAAATCTAAAACTTTCATGCTATATAAGCCATAGCCTATTAATGTACTCCAATAGTTTAATTTCAGAGTACGGCCACATATTGACGAGCTACTAAAAAAGTTGAAACGCTTTTAGTTTTTTTTTTCAAATATTTTTTTATAACAGTCATTTCTCAGACTTCAGTTTTGGAGGGAAAATGATAGCATAAGTTTTATAAAGAATGAAAACATGGCGTTAGATGTATGAATCTAGTAATTTACACATCATTGATTCAGCAATTTTCAGTCAAGTCAAGCACAGTTTTTTGTTTCCAGTTGGTTCTCAAGTAAGTCCTAATACATCATTGAACGACTTCCTGAGGAATCATGTAAATATTCGAGGGACAAAAGCAATGTGTCATGAAGGTGGATGTGGAGCCTGCATCGTATGTGTTACGCAAACACACCCAGTTACTAAAGAAAAACACATATTTTCTGTTAATTCTGTAAGTAGTAAACCTTCTTAAATCGTCTGCTTGGTGGGGAGGATTCGCGTTACGCGGTCACGGCGTGAAGTAACCTCATACTTGGCGCAGGAGAAAGTAATCAATTGTTCGTTTACTACGCGATCATTACAATGACATTCACCTCACTATTTTTTTATTATTGTAGCTCGGCATGTGACAACACTCCGCCTGATGTAAAGCTAGAGTGCGCTCCATGAATGCTACTACAGAGAAATCTCTACAGGCAGCAGTCGCTTCTACTATGCCGGCTTGAGGAGACGAGCATGTACTATCCAAATTTACAGTGCACACTCCTCTGGTTATACCTGGCTACTTTCAAACTATTTCCGAAACGCGACAAGGTCACTTCACGGGTGTTACATTCGATTATAGAGTAATTATGGAAACATTAAAATTCACTCTATACGAGGCGGTTTTTTTTCTGGTTATTCCACGCCGTGAAAACGCACATATTGTGACATGACCACGGGTGAATTGCTATACTCAAATTGAATACTCAAAGAAAGCGGCAGATTGTAAAACACCATTGCAACTTGATGCAAAAACATTAAGAATGTACTACTCGACATTGGCAGAATTGTCGTTATTATGACATTTGAGGCCATTTAACAAAAAAGAAGAAACCGTTAGGTATAATTAATATTAAATTTTCTTTCCCGAAAAGTTTTTATAAACAAGACACTTTGTTTACAGTGTTTAGTTCACATATTATCATGCCACCAATGGGACATAACGACTATAGAAGGCGTTGGAAATATAAAAGATGGTTACCATCAAATACAAACACGATTAGCTTCATTCAACGGCACGCAATGTGGGTTCTGTACGCCTGGGTGGATTATGAATATGTATAGGTAATACTGTATTTGCATCCCACCCGTAACTAATAAAAAATTCTCTATAGGATTTATCCCAGCTATAGGGGCTGTTCGTTGGCTCTGCCAATAATTCGAGCCGGCATGGTGGAGGCGACTGCTGCCCGCACAGGTTTCTCTGTAGTAGCAGTTGTTTCCATTCATATATTATATATCTGAGTTATAATAATAAAAATCTAAAATCTCGTATTATTTCAGCCTATACAAAGCTCAAAACAAGAAACTAACTTCAAAAGAAATAGAAAATTCATTTGCTGGCAACATTTGTCGTTGTACAGGATACAGGCCAATCCTAGACGCGTTCAAAAGTTTTGCGACAAATCCCGACGACAAATTAGTAGAAAAGTTACAAGATTTGGAGGATTTATCAAATTTAAAATGTTTAAAAAAGGAATGCGATAAAATACTCGACGATGATTGGTGCGTTTTGAATTCGTGTGGCTCCAATGAGAAGCTTTGTGTAGAAATGACGGGAAGTCGTTGGTACAAAGCTTTTAAAGTTCAAGATGTGTTTAATATTCTGAAAAAAGAAAACTCCGATTCTTATCGTTTTGTAGCTGGTAACACTGGGAAAGGTTTGTTAATCTTTTTATAATCTACGTATGTATACAGGCTGAAATTGAATTGAATTTCTTGTGACAATCTTCTCGTCTATTGCGTTTCCGAAGCTATGGGAGAATCTGACGTTGAGCAAGTGCATGCTAAACCCATATCTATGCTAATGGTATAGCGGTAAAGAACTGTTCACGATCGATTCAAACCTCGCTAAATTCTGACCAGTACCAATGTAACTATGTTATATGTATCCAACATCGAACGTCTGCAAAGAACGCAAAATAACATCCTGCGTACAATAGCCGGGGTACCACGGTGTGCACGCAGCAACACGGAGATCCATGACTATCTCGGTACACAAATTGTCGCCTACAAAGTAGAGAGACACAAAGCCAAATAAATCAAGCGCCTTAAGGTGCACCCGAACCCACTCGTTAACCAAAATGACCACAGTCAGACCAACGAAAAGACTGAAGCGAGCTCAAGTGCTCCCCAATGAGTAGATAACAAACCCACTGACACTCGAAACGACACTATGTCACTCAATAAATCTGATTAAAGTCAATAGACAAATTAATGTACTTTGATTTTTAAAATTTGTAAAATGATTTGATTCTATTTGTATAATTTATAAATTTTTTATATTGTTTATGTATTTATAAGTAATTTTGCATGTCGAGAGACAGAGCACTTGAATAATGCAAAAAAAAATTATTTCATTTGGTCGCTTAATGCCGCAGTGCAGGCATTTAAAAATAATAATTGTTTCAGGTGTATTCCTAATAAAGACTAAAGCAAAACTGCTTATTGATATTTCATCGATTGAAGCGTTAAAAGACACCACGGTTGATGTTAATTTGATTCTGGGAGCTGGCATGAGTTTGTCAGAAGTCATGAGGCAGTTTCAAAAGTTTGCTGAAAGGCATGAGTTTCGATACTTAATGGAATTTTATAAACATTTAGATTTGGTTGCTCATTTACCTGTGAGAAATGTAAGTTTATTTATTATGGACGTTTGTAATATATTTTACTTCGTGTAAGAGCACCTAGAAAGTTTATTGTAACTAATATTTTTTATTAATTTAAATAATTTTACACGACACGAGTGATTTCGTAAGTAATTACTAGTAATAAAATAATATTAAAATAAGAGTAGGTACGTAATTTAATATTCTCACGAATATATTATTTTATTTTGTCGTAACCACGGGGGAAATATGTCTGCAGCTCTGCAAGATGAAAGTAATAAATAAAGAAATAATAATTGTTTACGCAAAACTTAATAATTATAATATTTGTACTTTGTATATTACTTTTGGGATATTTTTAAGACATTAAACAAAACTCTCAACTATTTTATAGATTGGCACCATCGGAGGTAATTTGGCAATGAAAAATAAACACAAAGAATTTCCTTCTGATATTTTTCTTTTATTGGCAACAGTAGACGCTGCAATAACCATATGTATGTATTTTTATAATATACTAGCGACGAAACCCCCGGCGTTGCTCGGGTCAAAATATATCGCATGTTTAATGGTATAAAAAATATTTAAGGATCCGTTTTTAAAGTAGATATTGTAGATTTCTATCTTAGATATTGAGAGACTTATTTGACAATTAAACATACGGTTTTTATAGAGTTAATCAAATCAAATTAATTAACTAATTAACGAATTGAAAATAAGAAATACTCTAGTAAATGTGGAAACAGAAATTTGTAGAACTTTCTAGAATGTATTCTCCCAATCCTTGGATCCTTCAAGCGGAGCGTGAAAAAGCACTTTCTCAGGCCGGTTCTCTAGTCGTCAATGCTCATGGACCTCCACTGCGTTTACCATCAGACCAGTTGAGGTCACATGTCGTGCCAAAATAAAAAAAAAAACATTCTATATCGATTTTAGCAGCTATACACATTTTTAATGTTTGTAGATAATTCTAGAAGTTTTTAGAACTTTCTACAACATTTCATATCGATTTTAGCAGCTATACACATGTTTAATGTTTGTAGATCATTCTAGAAGTTTTTAGATCTTGGAATGATCTAATTCCAGAAATTTGTAGAGCTTTCTCGAACATTCTATATCGATTTTAGCAGTTGATAACGTTTTGGAACTTTCTAGATCATTCCTGAAATTTTTAGAACCTTCTAGAACATTCTAGATCGATGTTAACAGTTGCGCTCATTTTGGAACTTTCTAGATCATTCCAGAAATTTGTAGAACATTCTATACCGATTTCAACAATTGCGCTCATTTTGGAACTTTCTATATCTTTCCGGAAATTTGTAGAACTTTCTAGAACATTCTATATCGATTTTGGCAGCTATACACATTTTTAATGTTTGTAGATCATTCTAGAAGTTTTTAGAACTTTCTAGAACATTTTATATCGATTTTAACGGTAGAGCTCATTTTGGAACTTTCTAGGACATGCTGTATCGATTTTAGCAGTTGATAACGTTTTGGAACTTTCTAGATCATTCTTGAAACTTTTATAGATTATTTTTAAAAAATGTAGAACTCTATACTTAGTACTCAACATCTCATAAGTTAGAAAAAGACAGACTTAGTACTCAAAATGTCATATGTTAGAAAGAGACAGATATACATTTTTTAAGATTTTCGCCTCCCACAACCACCCTCTTGCACCCACCGCGACCAAACTCCCTTACTTTCACCAGGAGACCGAGGGGTATCTACCACCCCAACGGGAAGCAGATTGGAGTTGGTGATCATGGTGAAAACCCTGTATTTACGTACTAACATTAGCATTTTATATAAGTATTTAGATTTACGTCTATAGCATTCAGGGAAACAAGAAACTCAAGTCCAATATAACTCATAAGAGTGGATTGATGATGGGACTGCCGCTCTGGAGTAGTGCCACCTGTAAAGTGACCTAGTCGCGTTTAAAAGTAGCCAGTTGTGCACTGTCAACCTGATGGTACATATTCATCTCCTTAAGCCGACATAGCGGAGGCTATTATTGGATGCAAATTCTGTGGCTACCGTAGCAGTTTTTTCCGTTCATTTCCCGTACTCTGCTTTAATATCAGACGGAGTGTTATCGGTATAATATGATAAATATTGACGTTAATTTATACACAGGCGTACGTTTTTCTTAATAATAATTATTTTCAGTGGACATAAATTTAAAAACAACTGTAGTATCAGTTAAAGATTTCTTAAACATGGATTTGAAAGATAAACTTATATACAACGTAAAATTACCTCCATTATCAACAAATTATTTTATAAAAACTTATAAGGTTAGTACTTTTCAATTTAAAATAAAATCTAAGCTCTTGTATTAAATCGTTCGGGTTAGAAAATGTGCTGTCAACATATTTAAAAGGTTTACTAGATCTACCCCCTACTAGACCCCCACAGTCGAATGTGGGGGAGAGTTTCATACGGGGGTCCCGACGCGAGCCAAATATTAGCGAGGTGGGGTCTCTTCTCTGCTTTCAGAGGAGACTGGAGTGAGAGACCGCTCACCCTCAAACCATCAGGCGGACTATGATCATATATATATATTTTTTGTTGTAGCTCGGCATGTGACAACATTCCGCCTGATGTAAAGCTAGAGTGCGGTCCATAAATGGAAACAACTGCTACTACAGAGAAATCTCTACGGGCAGCAGTCGCCTCCACTATGCCGGCTCGAGGAGACGAGCATGACGACAGACTGAACAAATAACCATCATCAGTCTGCCTACCACTCTTTAATAGTGCCTATAGGCACTGAGCGACCAAAGTACATATAACAAAGTTACATTGGTACCGGTCAGAATTAGCGTGGTTCGAACATGAGTCTCATCGATCGTGAGTTCACGCGTCTTACCGCTAGACCACGGTCGCTCTTAATATGCCGAGCTACAATAAAAAAATATTGTTGTTCTTCTTGTTCTATATTACAGATAATGCCACGAGCTCAGAATGCACATGCAATAATGAATGCAGGATTCCTTTTTGAATTAAAAGACAATATCGTACAATCGAGTAACATTGTATACGGATGTATAGACGAGAACTTTATAAATGCTTCGAAAACATCACAAAATATACAAGGAAAAAATCTATTCGATGAGCAAACTTTACAAACGTCGTTAGCTATTTTAAATGAAGAATTGGCTCCAAAAATTATGCCACCAGAAGCGACGCCATATTGCCGGAAAAATATAGCTCTGGGATTGTTTTATAGGGTATGTATTATCAAGCTGGCATAGTGGATGCGACTGTATTCTAGTGCATACACCACATGTTGCGACTAAAAAAGCTAGTTAATTCCGAATTTTCTACCGATAATGTTTAGTTTATTTTAATGCCTTAAGTTCTAAAGGAATGTTTGAAATAAAAAAATGGTTTGTCATACGAGCCAGTACATGGTTGATATTGAATCATAGTCGATACATACACTCTCAAGTGTTCCATAAAATTAAAAACTACAAATTGTATGGGAATATATTTCAATAAATTTGACTAACTTCTGCTGTTCCAATTTTTTTTCTTCCGATACAATGAAATGATCCTTCCATGAAACTGAGTCGAACCGCATCAAAAAAAGTTTTTATCAAAATGACTCGTTTCCAAGGACAACTCAAGTTTGACCAGAAAAATTACTATGCCAAATTAGTTTTCATAAAAAAGGAGCAAATGGTTCCTAAGACAATCTCCTGTGGTTTAGGATTTCCCCATACTGTCCCAGTTAAAAAAATTACCCTGTATCATATTATATAAAGCTCGATTACCACTGACTCACTGACTGACTGACATATATTATGAAGCACTTGCCGGGGTGTTAGAGAGATGATTCTTTTTGGGGCGTGTAGAGGGCGCTCCCGCGACCCCGGGAAAACCTCGACTTTGACCGGAAGTGGACTCTGGACCGGAAGTGATGCCGATATCTCGGAAACGGTAAGAGATGGGGCAAAAGTGCCGGAACAAAAGTCGTAGGGAATGCCCTCTAATATCGAAATCCATAATTTGTTTTTTCAAAAAAATTTTTTTTTTCAAAACTACCCGAAAAAAACCTTTTTCAGCGCCGCGAAGCGCGCCCAAAAAACTAGTTATATTATATACAGCTCGATTACCACTGACTCACTGACTCACTGACATATATAATAAAGCACTTGCCGGGGGGTTAGAGAGATGATTCTTTTTGGGGCGTGTAGAGGGCGGTCCCGGGACCTCGGGAAAACCTCGACTTTGACCGGAAGCGGACTCTGGACCGGAAGTGACGGCGATATCTCGGAAACGGTAAGAGATGGGGCAAAAGTGCCGGAACAAACCTTGTAGGGAATGCCCTCTAATATCGAAATCCATAATTTGTTTTTTTTTTTTTTTTTTTTTTTCAAACTACCCGAAAAAAAACTTTTTCAGCGCCGCGAAGCGCGCCCAAAAAACTAGTTATATTATATACAGCTCGATTACCACTGACTCACTCACTGACTGACTGACATATATTATGAAGCACTTGCCGGGGGGTTAGAGAGATGATTCTTTTTGGGGCGCGTAGAGGGCGCTCCCGCGACCCCGGGAAAACCTCGACTTTGACCGGAAGTGGACTCTGGACCGGAAGCGACGCCGATATCTCGGAAACGGAACGAGATAGGGCACGAGTGCCGGAACAAAAGTCGTAGGGAATGCCCTCTAATATCGAAATCCATAATTCGTTTTTTCAAAAAAATTTTTTTTTTCAAAACTACCCGAAAAAAAACTTTTTCAGCGCCGCGAAGCGCGCCCAAAAAACTAGTCATATTATATAAAGCTCGATTACCACTGACTCACTGACTGACTGACATATATTATGAAGCACTTGCCGGGGGGTTAGAGGGGTGATTCTTTTTGGGGCGTGTAGAGGGCGTTCCCGCGACCCCAGGAAAACCTCGACTTTGACCGGAAGTGGACTCTGGACCGGAAGTGACGGCGATATCTCGGAAACAGAACGAGACGGGGCCAAAGTGCCGGAACAAAAGTCGTAGGGAATGCCCTCTAATATCGAAATCCATAAATTGTTTTTTTTTTTTAATTTTTTTTTCAAAACTACCCGAAAAAAACTTTTTCAGCGCCGCGAAGCGCGCCCAAAAAACTAGTTATATTATATACAGCTCGATTACCACTGACTGACTGACTGACTCACTGACATATATTATGAAGCACTTGCCGGGGGGTTAGAGAGATGATTCTTTTTGGGGCGTGTAGGGGGCGGTCCCGTGACCCCGGGAAAACCTCGACTTTGACCGGAAGCGGACTCTGGACCGGAAGCGATGCCGATATCTCGGAAACGGAGCGAGATAGGGCACAAGTGCCGGAACAAAAGTCGTAGGGAATGCCCTCTAATATCGAAATCCATAATTTGTTTTCAAATTACCCGAAAAATAACTTTTTCAGCGCCGCGAAGCGCGCCCAAAAAACTAGTATAGTATCTATAATCTCTACATTATAGTGGTAATACATATTAGTTTTATCATGTCTAACCGGATTAACTAAAAATAGATCAATAATCATAATAATCTTATAAATATCCGATTTTTAGATAATAAGGTAAATGGCCCATGGGTGATCATTTACTATATTAAATTAGTAATTATTTTATATATTTAATATGATGTTAGGGGCCACAAACAAGAATCTCCTTTTATTTATACTATCCTATTAAATTGGGCATTGGTTAAAATAAATCAATACTAAAATAATTATTTGTATCTTTTTCCGTAATTTTTTTAGACAATTCTAAACCTAGCACCAACGTCAAAGGTAAATGGCCGCTACGTAACAGGAGGAACAGGCTTAGACAGACCGATATCGAAAGGTTCTCAAACTTTTGATACAGACAAAAGTTTATGGCCTTTAAATGAACCTCTACCAAAATTGGAAGCGCTAATACAATGTTCTGGTGAAGCGAAATATACAAGTGATATATGTACGCTAAGTAAAGAAGTATTTGTTTGCTTTGTATTGTCACAAGTATGTGGTGGAGATATACAAGAATTTCATGCTTCAGAAGCTTTGGTAAGTGATTGGAAATAGAGAAAGGGAGTAGAGTTAATTCCACTTGCGTTGGATGAATGCTACCGTGTACCCAACCCCTCAGCACATTGGTGGTAATGAAGGTACAACGTGAGGTCTTAGTCGGTACACCTTGTAGACGGGCTGTCTATAGGGGTGCCTTATATAACCCTGGCTTCTTCTCCAAGGTTGCAAGGCCACCCGTAATGGAATTCCCCTCGTGAATCCGGGCATATAATTTTTTTTTTATTGTACCTCGGCATGTGACAACACTCCGCCTGATGTAAAGCTAGAGTGCGGTGCATGAATGGAAACAACTGCTACTACAGAGAAACCTGTGCGGGTAGCAGTCGTCTCCACTATACCGGCTTGAGGAGACGAGCATGTACCATCTTAGATTGACAGTGCACACTCCTCTCGTTATACCTGGCTACTTTCAAACTAATCCCGAAACGCGACAAAGTCACTTCACGGGTGTTACATTCGAAAGTGGTGGTACTATTGAGCGACCGTGGTCTAGTTCGAACCTCGCTAATTCTGACCGGTACCGATGTAACTTTGTTATATGTACTTTGGTCGCTCAGTGCCTATAGGCACTATTAAAGAGTGGTAGGCAGACTGATGATGGTTATTTGTCCAGTCTGTCGTCCTAGGTAGCAGTCGCCACCGCTACTACTTGAGGAGATGAAGCAAACTCTTAGCAAGTAAATCTTCTCGTTATACTTGGCTGCTTCCAAGTTGATCTCTAAACGCGCAGGTGTTACACACTGGTCTAATAACCATCATAAGTCTGCTTACCATCCTACACAATCATTATAGAGTTAATAAATTTTGATATCCGATAAATTAGAATTAACATAATTTTATCGTTTATGCAAATTACGTGTAATTGAATTGACTGACTTTCCGTATTTACGAGTATACACGTAATTTATGTAATGTGAGAGCGGCCGTGGTCGAGCGGTAAGACGCGTGAACTCATGATCACGTTCAGTCCCGTGTTCGAACCTCGCTAACTATGTTATATGAACTTTGGTCGCTTAGTGCCTGTAGGCAGACTGATGATGGTTATTAACCGAGTCCTGGGGTAGTACCACCACTTTAGAATGCAACACCCGTGAAGTGACCTTGTCGCATTTCGGGAACAGTTCGGAAGTTGTCAGGTTTCGCATTCACATTCGTTTCATCGAGCTGGCATAGGGGAGGCGACTGCTGCCTGTGGAAAATTATCTGTAGTAGCAGTTGACCGCACTCTAACGTAACATCAAGCCGATACTTCTATTATAAAATCTGTTTTCAGGCCCTCCCAGGAGTTCTAGGTTTTTATACATCAAAAGACATACGTGGTAAAAATACGTTCACACCAACTTCGGTCTTATGGCAGCAGCTAGAAGAACCAATATTGGCTAAAGAAAAAGTAACCTATTACGGACAACCTGTAGGTTTAATTGCAGCTGTTACTCATAAGGTAGCTGAAGAAGCAGCCGCGCTGGTTAAAGTGACATATAAAAATGAAAAGTTAAAACCTGTTTTAAGTATTAAAGATGCTTTGGATGCTGACAAATCTGAGAACAGGGTAAGTTCTAAAATGTCGAGCCAGGATAATGGTGACGTATCTGCTACTATTTTCCGGTACGACGTACGGCCTTTCAAAAATAGCTTCCACTATGCCGGCACACTTTTTTACAAAACAACTTTGGCAGAGTCACATCTCTTCCCAAAATTCATTTATACAGGTTCATATAAATAATAGTTTCGACCTGGAATCGAACCCAAGACCACCGTTACGTACGCGTTATGACACACTAACCATTACGGTACGGAGACCGACATTATTAATTATATTTTTTAATCTATATTTTTCTAATTAGGGAATGTACCGTAGCACTTTTAACTGTGACTACCGTGAAGTGACCTTGTCGCGTCTCGTCTGCACAAACCGGCATAGTGGGAGCAACTGCGGCCTCCAGAATTTTCTTTGGTTGCAGTTATTTCCGTCCATGGACTGCACTCCAGCTTAACACCAAGCGGAGTGTTGTCACATGACAAGTTACAATTTTAAAAAAAAATTAATACCTACCTGTGGCAATACTAAATGTGGTATAGTTTGAAAGTAGCCAGGTATAACGAGAGGAATGTGCACTGTCAATCTAGATGGTACATGATCGTCTCCTCAAGCCAGCACAGTGGAGGCGACTGCTGCAAGTTTCTCTGTAGTAGCAGTTGTTTCCATTCATGGACCGCACTCTAGCTTTACATCAGGCGGAGTGTTATCACATGCCGAGCTACAATAAGAAAAACCTACAATAAATTTCTATTTGCATGAAGGTACGTGAAGAGGTCCACCATGAAGCAAAGAACCAGGGTTCAAACACCACACATGTAATAAAAGGCACCTATAATATACCAAGTCAATATCATTATACTATGGAAACACAGAGTTGTGTGGTGATACCAGACGAAGGAAACTACGATGTGATAGCAGCGACACAGTGGATGGATTTAGTGCATGTAGCCGTTGCCAATTGTTTAAATGTACCCGAAAATACGTTAGTATAGTCACCTACCCCAGGATGGCAGACCGAGCTAATAACCATCATCAGTCTACCTACCGCACTTTTTCTTAAATTGAGCGTAGGGTTGCCAACATTTTTTTCTGGGAATTATTATTTTATTGGCCAAAAATATACAGTACGCTTCGAGCAGTACGAGAGAAAAGTTAATTAAAAAAATTAAGTAAATTCGTTAAAATAGATCTATTAATCTATTATCATAATATGATTCTGCAACAAGATTATATCAATGATAAACTGGAATACTATATATTCTTCAACAATATATGTATAATACACTCGAAACAGAGTACAGTTGGCAACCCTGACTGGGTGACCAAGTTCATAATTATTTTATTTCAGGGTAAATGTAAAAGTTCCTCGTCTTGGGGGTGGGTATGGGGGTAAAGCCAGTCGCTCATCTCTCATTGCTACTTCATGTGCTATTGTCGCTCAAGCACTGAACAGACCAGCTAGAATGACTCTGTCACTTATTGACAATATGACAGCTATTGGTAAGAGACAACCGTGTTGGACAGAATATGAGGTAAAGTTAACGGAGTTTTTTAAATTTTATTTATTATAAAATTTTCAATATCAACATATGGTAATAAATCACGAAACGATACGTGGTTCTTTCTGTACTTTATCTCGCATCTTTTTAATTTTACTTTTGTTTCTTCTCTGCACAAAAATCACTTTGCACATCTCCTAAAGGTTGATTGGCAAAAATGCCTTAAGGCAATAAATAAGTACATCTTTTGCAATTTTGTACATTTTTTATAAATTTTTGCAATAAACTATCACTATCTTGTAATGAAATTATCATAGTCTGATATATGAAATTATAATAGTACATATAATCTTAGTCGATCTTAATCTTCTCAAGCCGGTACAGTGGAATCGATTGTTACCTGCGGACTTTCTTCGTGGTTAACTTCATGGACGCACTTTAGTTTAGCATCAGACGGAACGTGGACACGTCCGATTGCCCAATTAATTATTATTATTATTTTGTTAACGTGAGCGAAAACACCGGGTATAGATATAAACTCATTTATAAGGTTCCTGGATATGGAACGGGAACGCTAAACGCATAATACTAATACGAATACGAAGGGATGGATGAGAGGAGAATAACAAAACTAGATTTATTGTGCGAACGGAAAGGTAGTGTCGGAAGGAAGGTCCAAGGGCGTCCCTTGGAAGACTTTTCTCAACCAAATTAGTGAACTGTTTAAAAAGGAAAGTAATGGATGTGGTCGAGCGAATGTGGTATATAGAGAGAGGTTTCTACCTACGTGAGCTATATAAGTATACGATACGAAATATACAGGTACCTAAAAGTTAGTATATTATAACTTTCAGACAGGGGTAGACGATGAAGGTAAAATTCAGTATGTCAACTTGAAGTATTATTCAGACTCTGGTCACACTTTTAATGACGCTTCTGGTGGTGAAATATTGAGCAGTCTATCCAAGTTGTACGATGTCACAAGATGGGATATTACTGGTTATAGTGTAGTGACAGATAAAGCTAATAATACTTGGTGCAGGGCTCCTGGTAAGTTAGTTCTACAGATATTGGCTGCAATATAACGTTAACATTAGAATCTTTGCTAAAACTCCCTACGGAATTTTAGAGGGAAAATAAAAACACGTTCTCTTCTTTTGAATTGTTTGCCCACATTCACGCACGTTTACGAACACTTAATAGTTAATTATTACACATTAACACCCGAAAAAACACAAGTGTAAGAAAATAATTCAAGACAGATAACCTAATGTCTCCAGATGGTCGCCAAAACTCCAGCAGTAGTGTTACATGTTTAATTACTATTTGAAAAATTTCAGCAACAACTGAAGGGTCAGCCATACTAGAACATATAATGATTCGTATTGCACATAAATTGAAAAAGGACTCAACCGACATAAAAATATTGAATATAGCAACAGAGCATTCTGTAGTGAAAGATATGATCACATCGTTCAAAACAGACTGCGAATTTGAATCAAGGATGAAGGAAATTATAAAGTTTAATAAAGATAACTGTTGGAAGAAACGATCTATTAAATTAAGCACTATGTCTTATCCTATAGGTAAGTAGATATGCCAGTTTGCGGAATCGAATGTGTACCTTCTAGATTGACAGCATTTATGGGCGCAACAACAGGGGGTCCAGAGTTCGGATCCCCTTAATGTAATCCGTCTAATCTCCAATAGTTTGAATTGTTTCACATGGTTTGTTCGCGATAAACATCTTTGGTCACTTTTTTAGGCACGGGTCACGGCACATATTCCTCGCGCTATACTTCTCAATCATTATTACTTATGTACCAATAAATTACAAAAATAATCAAATTAGCTATCAAATTGGTAGACAGGCTGATAAAATGGATACACCTTTGAGGCTGGGAAATATGTGAATTGCGGTGGAACTGAAGGAAATTAAAACATTTTTTCTCTATAACCCGTAACGAAATTATCCTAAATAAATATACACTATAAATACACTATACAAAACATGTCCTCTTCATTAAAAAAAAAGTTTTAAATATCATTAATATTCAGGTTTTAGAAATATAAAACCATTTTTCTTCTAAACTATTAATAGCTAGGTTTTTTTATTTTCATCATGATATTAGACAATATAATACCTAGGGAATCATCGGTTTATTTTTTTAAATAACTTTTCAAATTATTTTAATTTACTTTTTACATAAATCGATACACAATCGCGTAAGTAACCCCTCTGTCCAGCAAGGTCAACGGCGTACATCCAGCTCTTAAGAGTTTCGGGATCAACTTCGAAGTAGCCAAGTATAGCGAGGAATGTTCACTGCTAACCTGAAAGGTGCACATTTGTCCTCTCAATCCGGCGAAGCAGAAGCTGCCTGCAGTAATTTATGTAGTAGCAGTTGTTTCCAATCATACAAGGTGATTGTTGTCATATGCCGAGCTACAATAAAAAGGTTGTCAAATTATTTTCAGCATACGGTGGTAATTATTCAGTAACTATATCAGTATATCAAGCTGATGGTACAGTAGCTATATGTCATGGTGGTATTGAGATGGGTCAAGGTATCAACACTAAAGTTGCTCAAGTCTGTGCACACACATTAAGAATACCGTTAGAAAAGGTAAGCAGGAACACTAGGATAATTAGAAAACTTTTCAATGAGTTTTTAGCTTGGTATGCGGCTATTATTTTTTTCGAGGCCCTAGAGACGCGAGGTCTCGGCAACCGCATCTAGATAGCACCTTAAAGGGTGATAGGCTAACTAATTGTAGTTTTAGTGCCCATAGCACCACTATTGAAAACATTGGTCGCACTCTGCAAACTAGTCTTACCACGCCGGCATGGCATAGTGAAAATAAACCTTTCTCTGTAGAAGTAATTTTTCCATGTTTAATATAGAATAGTCTCCTCCGCTATACCTGCTCAAGAAGTCGATTGTGCACCATGCAGTCTGTTAGTACATATTCTTCGTGTTATTCTTTGCTAATACAGAAAGGCGACTAGGTGTTACATTTGAAAGTGGTGGTACCAATAACCATCATCAGTCGGCCTACCACTATATAAAAGATATACCTAATCATATATTTTCTTCAGATAAGAACAAAGCCATCAAACAACTTTGTATCACCCAACGCAATAGCGAGTAGTGGCAGTGTGACCAGCGAATGTGTTAGTTACGCAGTACTGAAGGCTGCTCAGGAACTTCTTACACGACTGGATCCGATCAGGGTCCAATTGGGAGCTCCCACATGGGAGGAGCTCGTTAAGGCAGCCTATAATAAAGGAATTAATTTGCAAACTAGCTATATGACTTCTGTTAATGATAATTTAGTTGGTAAGTTTAAAAGGTATAAAGAGTTTTTCTCTGTATGCACACTTATCAAGTCGGCATCGCGGAGGCGACAGCTACCTACAGTCAGATTTCTTTGGCAGCAGTATAATTTCCCTTAATCTAGCAATCAATCATTATAAATCGGTAAAACAATAGTACGCCACTTGCCACGATCCTGGCAATTTTTCCTGACACTTTCTTCACATCCACAATTCTCTTCATGCACACCCAACGGTTATGGGCACTAGGCAGCCAAGCTTTCATGAGGATGTCTCCGATTTGATCGGAAAACACCCTTGTTTAACGCATCCATTCACATAAGATTTAAAAATAATTCCCTGAACCTTGAATTTTGTCGCGTTACAGAATACAATGTATATGGCGTCACAATCGCTGAGATTGAATTGGACATTCTGACTGGTACACATCTGATATTACGTGTTGATATATTAGAGGACACGGGACAAAGTTTGAACCCAGACATTGACGTTGGACAGGTAAGAACAGAGTTGTAGGTAGATTTACATTTTAAACGTATGTCGAAACTGCTTCAAAACCAAAGCCATGTAGAAAAGGCAGGCAAAAGGCAAATGTAGTGTGAAGAGGCATCTCCTTCTCTGACAGCAGTTGCCTCCGTTCATGGATCGCGTTCTAGCTTAACATCTGGCGGAGTTATGATGATATTATGGCGAGCTCTTGAGCGGCCGTGGTCTAGTGGGAAGACGCGTAAACTCACGATCGATGAGACCCGTGTTCGAACCTCGCTAATTCTGACCGGTACCAATGTAACTTTGTTATGTGTACTTTAGGCACTATTAAAAAGTGGTAAGCAGACTGATGATGATTGGCCCAGTCTGCCGTCCTGGGGTAGTACCACCACTATCGAATGTAACACCCGTGAAGTGATCTTGTCGCGTTTCTAGCTGGCTATATTAAATAGTTTGAAAGTAGCCAGAAACGAGAGGAGTATGCACTGTCAATCTAGATGGTACATGGTCGTCTCCACAAGCCGGTATAGTCGAGGCGACTGCCCGTAGAGATTTCTCTGTAGTAGCAGTTGTTTCCATTCATGGACCGCACTCTAGCTTTACATCAGGCGGAGTGTTGTCACATGCCGAGCTACAATAAAAAAAGCTAAAAAAAACATTGTACGCGTCTATGACGATACGCTACAATGAATAGAGGAATTATATCAGTAATAAAGAGACACAAGTTAAAAAACTTGTGTTTTGTTAGGTCTGCTCACAAATTTCTTCACCCACCACTTCACTATATCTACAAATACTTCAAAAATACACAATTTCAGATCGAAGGTGCATTTATAATGGGTTTGGGTCTTTGGACGTGTGAAAACTTACAATATGATACGAAAACAGGTCGTTTATTAACAAACAGAACTTGGAATTATAAACCGCCTGGTGTTAAAGACATACCTATAGATTTTAGAATTACATTTAAGCGTAACTCATTTAATCCTGCTGGAGTTTTGAGGTCCAAAGGTTAGTTTTATTAAAGACATGGAACAGTTTTTTTTTTCTATTAAATGTATGTGTGTTGGTACCTTTGTGGTTGAAACGTGGGTTGCAATGATATCTATACTAATATTATAAAGCTGAAGAGTTTGTTTGTTTGTTTGTTTGTTTGTTTGTTTGTTTGTTTGTACGCGCTAATCTCAGGAACTACTGGTTCGATTTGAAAAATTCTTTTTGTGTTGGATAGACCATTTATCGAGGAAGGTTATAGGCTATATAACATCACGTTGCGACTAATAGGAGCGAAGATACAGTCGAAAATGTGGAAAAAACGGGGAATATTGTTAATCTTTGAGGGCTTCCGTTGCGTGCGCTGCGAAAACCGTTCGAGATACCCAAAAAATATGTATGAAAGAATTATTCCTCTTTAAATTATCTAAAAAAATGTCCTAGACAGTATATGTCTATCTTTTAAGATTAACTCACAATAACAGTTTTTATAATAATCAAATCAAAATTGTTCATCTTTGAGGGCTTCCGTTGCGTGCGCTGCGAAAACCATTCGAGATACCCAAAAAATATGTATGAAAGAATTATTCCTCTTTAAATTATCTAAAAAAATTTCAGCAACAGTATATGTCTATCTTTTAAGATTAACTCACAATAACAGTTTTTATAATAATCAAATCAAAATTGTTCATCTTTGAGGGCTTCCGTTGCGTGCGCTGCGAAAACCGTTCGAGATACCCAAAAAATATGTATGAAAGAATTATTCCTCTTTAAATTATCTAAAAAAATGTCCGCGACAGTATATGTCTATCTTTTAAGATTAACTCACAATAACCGTTTTTATGATAATCAAATTTGGTCGAAATTAATGCATTATTTCAAATTATTTGTCAGAGTTGTATCAACATAATAATATTAATCTTTATCCAAATAAATGTGTTATTAATTAAGATTATTTAACTGTGAACACAATTGTCTTTGACATCACCTAATTTCAATAAACATCTTATAAGTTAATACAATTTTAAAATAACTCTAAAACAAAATTCACACGCGGCTTATGATGACGAGGCGGGGTGAGGCGGGCGGAGGGGGGTGTAGCTCTACGAGGTACCATGCCGCTTTAAAAAATATATTCTCTTTAAAACTACTTTAAAATATATTCTATTAATTATGTAACTAAATCGTCTAAAATAAGTCGTGGGTAACAGCTATAGGTAATTTATAATAAAGCATTATCTTTATCTTATGTGTAACAATAACTTAAAAGAACCCGGGCAGCGCCGGGCACCGTCAGCTAGTTATTATATAATTTTCTTCATTTTGGTGCCCCATATTGTGGTTTAGTTATGTTTGTTAAATTAGTTACGACTATTATTTTTTTTGTTTTTCTGAATTTATAATTCAGTTATTTTTTTGTTATTATAAACACAGGCTATAATTGACGAGTTTCTTATGGCTGTCATATGCCTTTCCGAAGCCAAAAGTAGATTCTGACGATGAACAAGTGCATGCCAAGTCCATACCTACGTTAATAAAGGATTTTCATTTCATTTCAGTGCCTATTGACTAGTCAGTGGGTCTAAGAGCGGATGCTAGTGTTCGGAGACCCACTGGGGGACAATTTTCTTAGGTCCATTTGCTGCAAAAATCCCGTTAGAGTTACTTTTACGGTGACGTAACCGTTAAATGTTTACATTTACTCCACACGCGTTACACTATCGTCGCGCCTGTCATTTTTGACGTTTACTTTAACACTAATCTTGACTGGTTAAAGTTAAAGTAATCGGCAAATCAATGTTGCTAACGTCAAATGTATGAAAAGAAGCCAAATACGTTTTTCTATTATTTTTTCGGGATCAGCCACCCTTTTAACAATATGAATTTACACGATATTGCAACGCTTGTGGAGTAAAGTTTAACGGCTACGTCACGGTAAAAGTAATACTCGTAGTTAATGTAACTTTAACGGGCCTTTTGGTGCAAATGGTGGTTTAAAGAGTGGTAGGCAGACTGATTATGGTTATTTGTCCAGTCTGTCGTCCTGGGGCAGTACCACCACTTTCGAATGTAACACCCGTGAAGCGACCTTGTCGCGTTTCGGGAATAGTTTGAAAGTAGCCAGGTATAAGAGAGGAGTGTGCACTGTCAATCTAGATGGTACATGCTCGTCTCCTCAAGCCGGCATAGTGGAGGCGACTGCAGCCCGTAGAGATTTCTCTGCGGTCATTGACCGCACTCTAGCTTTACATCAGGCGGAGTGTTGTCACATGTCGAGCTACAATAAAAAAAAATGGACCCTAATAACTTTTTTTTTGCATATTTAATTAATAACAAATAAATTATCTTAACAGCAACGGGCGAACCAGCTTTGGTGATGTCGGTTGTTATTACCCATGCGTTACACGACGCCATTTTGGAAGGACGAAAAGAATTTGGTTATGAAGACATGGAATGGGTTGATATTGGTATGTATCGCAAACATCTGAGCAGCAGTCACCTCCGCCATGTCGCCTACATACTCCTATCGCAGATCCTGCTTAAAATGGTGGTAGTTAGTACTAGGTGCAAACTTCATACATCTGGCATAAATTGACATTGTTGCCGATAAGTCAAATACTGACAGAGAACCTAAACATGGCTGTGGCCATATTTTCCATTTCCATTATTTCACAATGTTAGCGTTATTGCACATCTAGTTGAATATATCAATTACAAGAGTTATTTTGAATATTTTTGTATGTCTGCATAAAAACACTGCAAACAAAATTAATATTAAAACAAATTACTTGAGAATAATATATTATTTTTTTTCAGAAAACCCATACACAGTTGACAATATTATGCAAGCACTCGGGACAAATATTAATAACTTTAAATTAATGTAAATATTATTTTTCAAGATGGCCTCGCTTCCTTCTACTGTTTATTATATTACGAATTCCTTATATTTTTGTATTAAAGAGCAAATTCGTAGTGCCTGTCGCCAACGTCCATACCACGTTGAATACACCGGTTCTCGTCCGATCACCGAAGTTAAGCAACGTCGGGCGTGGTCAGTACTTGGATGGGTGACCGCCTGGGAACACCACGTGCCGTTGGCTTTTTTATTCTTATTAGTTTTTTTCGTATAATTTGATTTTTTTTATCCATTCATCGAAGTAAACCTATAGTCTTATTTATAATTAGATAGACAAATTGACAACTCGAAACATACACCACGCCTCCATAATGTTGCCACGTTAGAAGTATAGTGTTGTTACACGAATACTTTAATTGATTAATTGAATTATCTTAAAATGACATTTCGACTAGTAATAGCAAATCTACCTATTTTATAATTATTCCGACAATAAATATGTTAATAATAATAAAAACTTTCTTAACAACTTAGGAGTTTAATTTATCTCAGTAATTAATTACTTTAGAGACAAAAAGTACTAAGATAATTTCATTATATCACTACGCTTTATCGACTGGCATAACTTGCGAAACCATTTTGTGTGTGTAAAAAAAATCGTATATCACTTTTTTTTATCAATTTCTGTCCAATGTACGTCATCGAAACACACGATTGCGAGTACGAATTCATACTAGTATTTGCTAAGCCAGTCACAAACAACGAACAGAAAAAGATATTAAATATAAAGTTAATTGAATTTTCAATTAAAAGCTGGGTCACAAAATTACAACACTATTTATTTTTTTCCAAAACTCGGCATCCCTTCAAATGTCATTGTTGTCTATCTAATTATAAAGAAGACTATAATTGCTCCTTTTACCAGAAAGGATCCGTTGAAAGAAAGAAACCAGACAATTTTTATTAATAATAAAAAAACAATAAATAAAATTATTTTATTTATTATAGTTAAGGCAAACGTTATTAATACTTCATGATGATAACAAATCATTTAATTTACTGTTTCATTTCAAATTTATTTTCATAGACGATGTTGATGTTTTCGGCAAACAAGAAAGCTTCAATTAAAACGCCTTATCATCTTCCATTCCTGGAGGCTGGAGATCATTATTGGCCTAAAAACACATAAATAAAATTAGTAGCCCAAAATTTTTTATAGAATATTGTAAGCACATCTGTGGCTTGTAGGAACTGCGAGGTTTCAGGCACCACTTAGATTGACAGTGCACACTCCTCTCGTTATACCTGGCTACTTCTAAACCGATCCCGAAAAGCGACAAGGTCACACTTCACGGTGGCGGTATTACAGGGCTAATAACCATCAGTTTGTAAATCATACCTTATCCTCATTAGCAGCAATTATTTGTCGCACATGACTCGGTAGGGAGGCCCGTTGAGAGTGAGGCATGGATTTGACTCTGGTAGTAATCGAGTCTGCTAGCACCGGTGATGCCAGAATTGCCATGAACGGTGCCGCTGGCAAGTTCAACAAGACTGACACGGACTCTGGTAGCACGCGTTCACAGCACTTGATCCAACCTTCCCATGCCACTTTATTCAACCACACCTACAAAGATAAATACTCAATACAATACAATACAATAATATACAGGTTGATTTTTTTAAACTGGGACAGTATGAGGAAATCCGAAACCATATGAGGTACAGGAAAACTGTCTTTAGAACCATTAGGTGCTTTTATGATCAAAAATTAGTCTTTAAAAATGGGTCATTTTGGTAAAAAAAAATATTAACGCGGTTGGATTCAGTTTCATGTAAGGATCATTTCATTGTATCGGAATAAAAAAATGGGAGGAACAAAGTTCAAATTTCCTCCCGGTTAAAAAAAAATCACTCTGTATATATCGGCACTTTTACAATATTCCACCGCATACGCGGTCATGATCACCAGTGAACAAAGTATGATTTTACATTTAAGCAGTCACGACGTAAATTTGTGGAGTACTCACCACGCCCCGTGAGAGCGTAAATGTTGACCTATACTTGGCCCCTCTGAACACATATTAGACCTAATCGCGTCTTCCGTACTTGTCAAGATAGCTATTGACTCAATGCACTCTAGTAGCATCTAAACAGCGTCGAGAGCCATCGTCCAGAGTTGCAATCGACTAGTGAGGTGAATATCATCGAAAATAGTAGTAATCGGGTAATTGATTACTTTTCGTATTCGCCGTTATAATAATATAACTTTTATATTTCCATTAAACTTTTTTTTTTGAGCACAGAACTATTTGACATTTTCTGTCATAAATCTTAGCCTTGTTTAAAAAAAAACATACCTCCTTTTCAATAAGCGTCTGCAGTATATTGAGTACAAGGCCAGAAAGGGGCGGATATATAGCTAAAGCTTGTAACACACTACGCATTAGCAATACAGGTATAGGATCCTCATCCACTAATATTTGGAGAACACCAGCCACTACCTAAACAGAAAAAACAAAATTATTATTATTTACTTATTTTAACGCGTCACAGTGCGGAAAGCGCGTCCACTATGCCGGCCTTGTGAGTTGAATCTTCATAGTTCGCTTAAAAGATCCATAGGAATGTACATGACTGGGAAGGTCAATGGCCGACACGGAACGTCGCTGCTTTCACCGTTGCGCATACACAAAACAAGCTGTAAAGAGCGGTAGGCAGACTGATGATGGTTATTAACCCAGTATGCCGTGTTGGGGTAATACCACCACTTTCGAATGTAACACCCGTGAAGTGAACTTGTGAATGCGCCGTAAATCTGCATGGTGCACATTCCGCCCATTTAGCTGGCATAGCGGAGGCGACTGCTGCCTATAGAAAATTTGTAGTAGCAGTTGTTTCCGTTAAACCACAATTTAGCTTTACATCAGGCGGAGGGTATATAACAACTGGAATGTACACCTTTGTTCAAGCCCTTATTAGACAATAAAATATAAAATGAAACTCACATCCTGTGTATAGGTTTGTTTCTCAGAGAAGCACAAAGCAGTCGCCTTTATTATATATTTCAAATCCGCCTTAATTGGATCAATTAAATGTAATGTCACTAGTAATTCCGTCGGAGACACTAAAATTATTAAAAAATAATAATTTTAACAAATAAACACCATATTTACAAATATTTAATACATACGGTTATAGGGACTCACGACCTATGAGACCAGAGTTCAAATCTCGCCAAGATAACGATACCAACGATGCTTAGGGCCGTTTGTGACCCGTTAAAGTTAGTTTAACTATTACTTTTAATGCATACTTTAACTGTTACGTTAAATTATGGTTTAAATTTACTCCACACGAGTTGCACATCGTCGCGCCTGTCATTTTTGACGTTTACTTTAACGTTAAAGTACAGTTAAAGTAATCGTCAAACCAGTGTCACTAACGTCAAATGTATGAAAAGAAGCCATTTTTCATGGAAGAAAGTTTATCATGAATAAAATCCACAAAATACCTGGTAACACTTCATCGTTAACATTTTGCAATCCCAATAATTTATTAAACACTTCCTTCACAACAACTGGATTCAATTTAATTAACTTAGGTAAGGCAGCCAATATCTGAAAAATTATTTAATTATTTCAGTTCTGTTCAGTACAATATGATTTTCGACGTGGAGGTTAAAATGAAGCTATCCTATTGGTCGGGAGGCCTCACTTTACGCTGTGACCCTCATACTTTAAAATATTAGATTTAATTTTTTTTTGTCTTTATTAGGTTTCGGTTGATTTTAGGCTGCTTGAATTGGGAATCGAACCCGCGTTCCCAGCATTGCACGCGGATGCTCAGACCACTAGCTGTACAGCAGTTAGTGCTTCACTTTCTTTCTATAGGGTTTTTTTTCGTTAACATTTTTTTAAAATTTGATTTCAATTCAAAAATGTTTCTATTTTCTTGCAATTGGAAAATCCATATTCTAAGGTCCACGAAGGCTAGCCAGAAGCCAAACTTCTGAAAAAAAAAAAAAATTAGTAATTTTGCAGAATTGTAGACAATAAAAAAAAAGCTTAATATAAATCTTTATGTTGGCTTGCAGAGTCGAATCGAAACGCAAAAATACACGAGGTCAGTTTTGCAAGCCAGTCAGCTAGTAAGCGCAGAACTAGTTTCATCCCCAGTAAGCTAATTTAATAGGATGTGGTCCGAACTGGCCACAAGTATACCAAGCGTTACTTATATTCACTGCGAAATCATGCCCATTAATAGAGAGCAGAGCCTAGGCGAAGCGAATCGAATCGCATCGGACGACGAATAACGACGCTATTCTATTATTATTTTTTATTGTAGCTCGGCATGTGACAACACTCCGCTAGAGCTGCTAAAGCTAGAGTGCGGTCCATGAACGGAAACCACTGCTACTACAGAGAAATCTCTACGAGCAGCAATTGCCTCCGCTATGCCGGTCCGAGGAGACGAGTATACACCATCTAAATTGACAGTGCATACTCCTTTCGCTATACCTGGCTACTTTCAAACTGCTCCCGAAACGCGACTAGGTGGTGGTACTACCCCAGGACGGCAAACTGGGCTAATAACCATCATCAGACCGCCTACCACTCTTTAGTAGTGCCTATAGGCACTGAGTGACCAAAAGTACTATCAAGAGCAGGGGAGCAGTCCCACCTTAAGGATTAATGTTACTTGCATATTTTTTGTTTCTCTCAGCTCCTACTTTAAATACAACTTATGTTTACGTTGCCATGACAACTGACGTGTGTACATGTCTTTTTTTTCGTTTTTCCCTCATAACATTGACAACTAAATGAGGTGCAATATGTAAAAAACATATAGAAACATTGACAACAATATTGATCTCCTTTACTGATAATGCGCCTTATTGCTAGACCACGGCCGCTCTTGTAATTATTTCAAAGCAAACCCAATGTTTATACTTTTTAAATAAATAAATAAAAAATAATACTTACGTTTATTTAAAAAATCGTAGTGACGTTATTAAAAGTAAAGAAACCAATGACATTTTTAGTGTAAGAAGAAAACAACACGGAAATCCAGACTAACCTCTTTCTTAGTTAACCCGTTGAGTACTGGAATTAAGAATCTAACATCCGACACTCTCGTGGCATACAGATCTCTAACTCTGGACACCAATTCAGGCGTCGGAGGCGCTGAAACGAAAACAGTAATTATTGTATCATCTCTGAGTACATGACAACATTCCGCACTGAAGCTAGAGTGCATTCCATGAACGAAAACAACTGCTACTTCAGATAAATCTCTATGAGCAGCCGGCCTGAGGAGACTAGTATGCACTAGATTGACAGTGCACGCTGAGTTTTAGTAAAGATTCCACTAGAACGAAGGAAATTATAGTGGTAGGCAGACTAATGGTTATTAGCCCAGTCTGCCGTCCTGGGGTAGTACCACCACTTTCGAATGTAACACCCGTGAAGTGACTTTGTCGCGTTTCGGGAATAGTTTGAAAGTAGCCAGGTATAATGAGAGGAGTGTGCACTGTCAATCTAAGATGGTACATGCTCGTCTCCTCAAGCCGGCATAGTGGAGGCGACTACAGGTTTCTCTGTAGTAACAGTTGTTCCCATTCATGGACCGCACTCTAGCTTTACATCAGGCGGAGTGTTGTCACATGCCGAGCTACAATAGAAAAAACAAAACAACTGCTACTTCAGATAAACCTCTATGGGCAGCTGTCGCCTCCGCTATGCTGGCTTGAGGGGATTAGTATGCACCATCTAGATTGACAGTGCACGCGGAAAGTTTTAGTAAAGATTCCACTAGAACGAAGGAAATTATAGTGGTAGGCAGACTAATGGTTAATAGCCCAGTCTGCCGTCCTGGAGCAGTACCACCACTTTCGAATGTAACACCCGTGAAGTGACCTTGTCGCGTTTCGGGATCAGTTTGGAAGTAGCCGGGTATAACGAGAGGAGTGTGCACTGTCAATCTGGATGGTGCACATCTGTCTCATCAAGCCAGCATAACGGAGGCGACTGCAGCCTGCAGAAACTTCTATAGTAGCAATTGTTACCGTTCATGGAGCGACAATTTAAAAAAAATGACTTATATAAATTACACTTACTCTTCTCAGTAATTATATGAACGAGCCGTGTCAACAGTGTTTCTGCTCCCCTCGGACATTCCTCTAGCAGTCTCATGAATGCTGGTCTTGGCATTACGCTCGATGCAACCACCTGGAACATACAGGGTGTGAAAAGACACAAAGCAATACCGCTAACCAAAAGTTGTATACATTATACTGATGCAGACAAGGTTTTCTTTTTTGAGATTTAAAAAATTGCTTCATTTTTTGACATTTATTGATTATTTGTTAAAAAAACAGTAGAGATCACCGCCAGTCGCAGCCACTATGCCGGCCCGAGAACAAACACCGAAGTGCGATGCATGATCAGAGAAACAACTGCTACCACAGAAATTTCTACAGACCGAATGAATCCTACCCTATTTTATGGTCAATATTTTTTACATACTTTATAATAATGTTACGTTCGTGGGGGCCTTCACACCAATTTATTGCATACGACACACAATAACGTAGAAGCAGGAGTGGTACGATAGCCTTCAGTCGCTGTTCAGTATCACTTGTTAGCACAGGAGTTGCTTGTATCGCATCCAGAATAGGACTACTTTTTGGGACACTCAGGTGTCGGTATCTATACTCAAACAGGAGGAAGCTTCGAGAAAGATCTCGTCGAAGTTGTTTACTAATTATAATGTAAACAAGGTCACAGGTCACGCCACATTTGTGGACGTGGCCAAAGTGTTTACGCTATGCCGCTTATACGAGACGAGACCTTTCTAGAAACTTCGACGCATGCTATCTCTTTCGCACCCTAGGTGCACGTAACAATAACAAAGACAATAATCTTTATCAGTCGCCTCCGCTATGCCGGCTTGTCGCTAAATTATGGAAGTATGTATAAATATAGACCACACAGTTTGTGCAGTATTAGGTATGAGACCTTACCTGTCTGACTGGATTTTCGATAGCTCTGAGCACACAACGCTTGGCATCCGCGTTAGCATTGCCATAAACACGTGCAACCTCTATTATTAAATCTGTAAATATAGATGCAAGTTAAAACACACTATTAATTTCATAGTAGCCCGGTATATTATGACAACACTCCGCCTGATGTAAAGCCAGAGTGCGGTCCATGAACGGAAACAACTGCTGCTGTAAATAAACTTCTACAGACAGCAGTCGCCTCCACTATGCCGTCTCGAATAAACGAATGGGCATTATCCAAACAGTGCACACTATTTTCAATCTGTCCCTGAAACGCGACAAGGTCACTTCACGGGTGTTACATTCGAAAGTGGTGGTACTACCTTAGGATGACAGACTGGGCTAAAAACCATCATCCGTCTACCTACAAGTGGAAGCTGCAAGTCTAGTCCTAATCTTAGACAAGAGCGAGACAGAGTGGTTGTGGTCTAGCGGTAAGGCGCGTGAACTCACGAACGATGAGACCCGTGTTTGAACCTTGCTAAATTCTGAGTGGTACCAATGTCACGCTTAGTACCTATAGGCACTATTAAAGAGTGGTAGGCAGACTGATAATGGTAATTTGTCCAGTCTGTCGTCCTGGGGCAGTACCACTATTTTCGAATGTAACACCCTTGTCGCGTTTCGGGAGCGGTTTGAAAGTAGCCAGGTATAACGAGAGGAGTGTGCACTATCAATCTAGATGGTCCATGCTCGTGTCCTTAAGCCGGCATAGTAGAGGCGACTGCTGCCTGTAGTATCAGTTGTTTCCATTCATGGACCACACTCTAGCTTTACCTCAGGCGGGAGTGTTGTCACGTGCCGAGCTACAATAAAAATAAAGAAATAAAAATTTGTTAGTAGTATCTAAGGAGATGCTATAGCTTGCATAGTAATTTAAATAATAGATTTTGCTTCGGCATGTGTATTTACCTTCTTTATACGGATATAAAGCCATAATAAGGTTAAGGCAGAGTTTATAAAGATCATCTGTCCACATCACAATGTTGTTCATCTTATGATAATCACTTAACAATTCGTTTGGTGGTGACCTTAAGGCAATGAATCCAACATAAACGTTGGCATATTTCTCTACGACCCTCATGACCGCCTCATTGTTTTTATTGTAGAGCTTTATTATTGACTGAAGTGCTGCTTCACGGACTTCCAATTTGTGGTTCACTGAAATAAAAACCCAACGTGAAGTCTCTTGTCCTTTCTGGAAGATATTAGGTTGCTGCGGTGATGCGGACCACCTCTTGATCAATGAACACTACACGCCATGTTATAGATTAACTGATTCTAGCAAAAATCGAATCGAAAGTAGCCAGGTATAGCGAGAGGAGTGTGTACTGTCAATCTAAGATGGTACATGCTCGTCTACTCAAGCCGGCATTGTGGAGACGACTGCTGCCTGTAGAGATTTCTCTGTAGTATCAGTTGTTTCCATTCATGGACCGCACTCTAGGATTACATCAGGCAGAGTGTTGTCACATACCGAGCTACAATTTTTAAAAAATCTTAGTCAATAGCAATCTAACTTTGTTATATGTACTTTGGTTACCTAATATACAGGGTGAATTTTTCAAGTGGGCTTTCATGGGCAAATCCTAAACTATGAGAGATATCGAAAAATGCTGAAAGGAGTCTCGATGCCGATTTTGATGAAAACTTAAAACTGCATTATTAGATTTTTGATAAATCCATTTTCCCGGCCAGGAATCGAACCTGTTGATTTTGAAGAAAAAAAAACACGCTGTATTATTGCACCATCTGATAGTGTTCCTGATAAGGATCAAATTCTGGGAAGTAATGATATACGGCAAACCAAAGAAAAGTGTTGATTTTTAACAAATTGTCTCTTATTTCCATGTATTTATACATTACCTACTACATTTATTACGTTTTGATTTAAAAGCCACAACCGCCAGATCTAACACCTTTTGATTATTTTCTCTGGGGGCATGTCAAAAACCGAAATTTACAAATGTACGTACAATGAAATTGATGACTTAAAACTAGCGTTAGGGAATATTCTGAACGGAATCAATAACCTTGTGATGTGGAATGCAGTACACTCCTATAGGCGTCGAGTTCAGCTATGTATTGAAAATAATGGCTATCGTTTTGAACAATTGATTAATTAAGATTTAATTACTTAATGTTAAAAAAAACAGGATTTTGCTAAAAATCAAGACTTTCCTTTCATTTAATCTCGAAGAGCGCGAGATTTTAAATCATTATGATGATTTTCAATCAATGTACCGGTAATGTATAAATACATGGAAATAAGAGACAATTTGTTAAAAATCAACACTTTTCTTTGGTTTGCCGTATATCATTACTTCCCAGAATTTGATCCTTATCAGGAACACTATCAGATGGTGCAATAATACAGCGTGTTTTTTTTTCTTCAAAATCAACAGGTTCGATTCCTGGCCGGGAAAATGGATTTATCAAAAATCTAATAATGCAGTTTTAGTTTTCATCAAAATCGGCATCGAGACTCCTTTCAGCATTTTTCGATATCTCTTGTAGTTTAGGATTTGGCCATGAAAGCCCACTTGAAAAATTCACCCTGTATATATTACCATAGGCCTTACAACAAAACTGTTTTTTAAAAACTATCAGAAAAATTATTCAAAATAGTATTTTCTAATTCATTCCACAAACAATTCTATTGGAATTTTTAATAAAGATTCCAACTTTTTTTTAGTTTTATATGGCATTATAACAATTTGCCAGTGTCAAAGTAAATATTTTTGCATCAAGTTAATATGTACATCACGAGTTATTCATTCATCATAATTGCTTCAGTAAAGTGGTAGACAGTGGTAGTAAAGTGGTCTTTACTGAAAATTCCTACGGAGTTTTGGAGGGAAAACGTTCATGAACACTTAATGGTTAATAATCCACCATCATTCATTACACATTAACACTCGAAGAAACACAAGTTTAGGAAAATAATTCAAGACAGATATCCTAATGTCTCAAGATGACCGCCAAAACTCCTACTCCAACTTTATTGAAACTATTTTTGACTAGACTTCCGTTGTTGAAAAATTTGTTACAACGGTTTAACAAAAAAAATTGATACAATACTTACATGTTTGAGCTAACAAAGGCGTAATATATCTATGAGCGAACGGAGTGCGCATCAAGCACAAATCTTCTAAAATATCCAGACACGCAATCGGCAGCTTATCATCAACAATCATAGCTTTTAAATAATCAATTGCCTCTTCAGTAATCAACGGAGCCTCCAAAAAAACCCTACGAAGTAACACCTCTTTACAATTCTCTACGAGCGGGTCGCCTCTCTCGTTCAACTGGGTTATTAACCCGCACAACAAGTTGTTATAACTCAAACATTTCTCTTGCTTCGGTTGTAATGTGACCGGATGATTCTGATAATTTCTGAAGTACGAAAACTCTTCATATAACCACACCAAGGCCAAATCTATACGAGCAGCCGGGTCTTCTAAAATATAGTTTAACACTAAATCGCGTATCTCGTTTGAATAACTCGAAGCGAATGTAGTTATGAGTTTCAATCTTATCTGCGCTGCTCCTCCGATCAAACTCTCTTTTTCCGCTCTCAAAATCCTATTAACGGCTTGTAAAATTAATTTATCCTTTACATCTTTAGGTATAGGCATAGTTATCTCTTGTAATTTTAGTAACTTAACTCTGTTTTTGAGTTTAGGTATCGTAGGAGTCTGCGGTACCACAACACGTTCAACTTCTTTATCTTTCATTTGTTCCATTCGTGTTTCCTCCATTAATTTAGAAACAGCGGATTCAATCTTACTACTTTCCATTGCTTTATCTACTTTAGTCGTTTCCTGTAGTTTTGCGACTGCGTTTTTTAAAGAAATTTTTTCATCATCGTCTTTCAATAAAGGTATTTTTGTTGTACCGGTGAGTAAAGGTTGATAGGATGTCGGTTCCTCTATGTTTTGTACCAAATTATAGAGCAGTTTAGCTAAAGTCCGTTTTTGCATGACACTCCCTGCATTAGATATTGGTTTGTATTGATCAGTAAAATCCGATGGCATTGAATTTGGAAGATTTTTGGATAACGTATCATAGACTAATGTGGCAACTTTATCTATATTATTTAACCCATCAAATAATGAATCTTCTGTTATGTCTTTTGTGTCAAACGGATCGGTGACGTCTTTAGGCTCTGCAGAAGAGTCCATTTTCATTCTTTTAGCTGCAAACTCTTTCAAATCTCTATCCCCTAATCTCTTATACCTTCTCTCCCTCGGCAGGATCTTCATGACCTCCTGATTGGTCATTCCAGTGTCTAATAATAACTGAGTAATTTGGCCGAAGTATTTGTTGGACGTCGGATGTTTTAGCAAAGATATTAAGATACATTTTAATTGTTTCTTCACAGATAATACTTGCGATTGTGACAACGTGGGCGGCAAAGACGAGTATAGGTCAATAAAACCTTTCAACACGTGCGGCATGAATTTTGGTCGTGTTTTACATATATTCGATAAAGAATTCATGCAAGCCAATAAATTAACACTTGATATATGTTGAGAGTTGTGAAATTTTAATAGTAAATCCAGAATGTGGCTGAAATTGTGGAAAATAAAGTAAATATAAAAAAGAGGTTTCAAAATAATGTCCTTTTTTAATAAAAAAATAAGTTAAAAAATAAAAGAAAAAAGTTACCCATTTTATACACTAACATTACAGCTTCAAACTTCATTCGTGGATTTTTTTATATTATTTATATAGGCTATAAAATGGAGTTTGCAGATTGCAGATACATTTGTACTCTATTATTTACTTAATTTTATTACTTACGCAGATTCCTCTTCAAGTTTACTTCTAGTTAATATGGGAGAGTTCAACGGGACCTTCTCCAGAGAGAAATCCTCATTATCAATAGACTCGCTGTAAGATTGTAACAGCACAATCTCTTCAAGAAACTTCACCGTTTGTGTACGAAGACCTTCATTTTCACTGTCAATTAGATTTGCAATTTGTAACTGAAAAATAATATCAATTTAATTTTCTGGCAAAAGAAGTGGCTTAACAGTAGCATACGGATGATTTTTATGCAATTATGAAATCTTTTTTGAAGCTGCAGCGTCTCAGGTGCAGTCACAACAGCATCCAGAAGCCGATTGCTGACTGACATGACCACCCCTTCTAGTTACACTGGATGGAACTGCTTGTGGTTAACGGTTTGTAATAACAGTTGACATTGTATTTTTTTCTTTTTTTTTCACAATTTTTTTTATTAACTTCTAGATGACCCGGTGAACTTCGTACCGCCTAACAGTCGATTTTTTATTTTTTTTTATTTTTTTTAATACTTCACATCACTCAATTGTTTTCCTTCCCGGAACCTCTAAGTATTATTACGAATCTTTTGTATGGGAGTATAAAAAAGTGTTCTTTTTAGGCAATTTTAAAAATTTTTCTCTTCGTAAGAACCATCCTCGTACTTCAAGGAATATTCTAAAAGAAGAATTAGCGAAATCGGTTCAGCTGCTCTCAAGATTTGCACTTAGCAACACATTTTGCGATTCATTTTTATATTATACATGAGTATATGAAAGTAATAGGAATATTTAATTTATATAATAGTAAAACAAATTACCTTGAGTTTAGTAATCATATCCCAAACAGATTTTTTCTCTATAACATCCACATTGCTTTTACAAATCCAAGCTAGAGCGCAACTATAAACTATGCTACCAGCTTGGAGTACTCTTTTTTGGACAGCAACCACAGAATCAGTTAACATTAGGAGCAAGGCAGAAACCGTTTTTGGAAGAAAATCCGGTTGTAGTTTACTGTAAATAGTGATAATGATGTTAAGTATTTTTTGCATTATGGCATCCAACTGTGGGGCAGTGCCAGTTACTCAAATATAGGTGCAATAGCATGCAGAATTTTGTTTAAAAAAATCCAGCACGCTGTGGTTTATTACAATTACTGAATTACACAAGAACCTCAATATAACAACTGTGAAAAAAGAAATAAAGTGCTACGCCCAAAAGTACAGATCGTATCAGATCATCCACACAAGTTGGCCAGGCAGCCCAATAATACAATCAGAGCAAAAAGACTGAAGCATTGGAGCTATCAAGATTTAGACAGCTGCATTGATGAGCGAGGATCTCACTGGAGTCACTTCTCAACCCGTCCATTACCAAAACACAGATCTGCTCGGAGGATAGTGTTTTTTCATTGTATTAAATTCAAGAACCCAGCAGACTCTGTCTTTTCGTTTTAAGCTTACCTAATCAATCAAAAGTATAAACCTATCTTATTTTATCTTTGAGACCTAAGATAAAACATATAAGTCTTAATAATAACCTTAATTCTTCAATTAAAAACACGATTTGTTTCTTGACTTCAGTTGATTTATCATTTACCCAGCTCAAAATATTATCCAAATATAAAGGAATAGATTCCGGTGTCTGATGTATCAAAATTTCAATGATTTTTCTCAGTAAATCCGCTTTCCGGTTCCCCACAGCCATCCCAGCATCGTTGATCCATGTTATCAACTAATTGCAAAATGAAACAACAGAAAATACGTGTTAATATTAGTAAAACATTTTTATTTGTGAAAATTGGCGGGCAAATTAGTAATCTAATTATTGTCACCAACCTGATTATGGGCGTTCTGATTAGAAGTCATTGTGTATATTGTTTATTGTTGATCTCCTTAAATTATATAAAAATATTCATTACAAAAACCTATTGACTTCTACTCGCAGAAATAAATTTTATGACAGCCGTCAGCCACAAGATACGAACCACGCTTCGAAACTTCAAAATAATGAAACTAATTATATTGATGATGAAAAAAGTGATGCACAAAGGTTGCTTATGAGACAGATGATGTAAATGGTCATGTGCAGAAAGAAGACAAAAGAAATATTTATCATCACTTAAATGTGCTACTCATTTAGTTGGATTACAATTTGTATGTCAAAATTTTTCCTCGTATACAAGGCAAAGGTTCCAAATATCTACAACACCCAACTAATGTAATATAAAAGATTTTTATCTTTCTTTATGGGATAATAGTTGAAAGGCCCTTTGAAAATATATTAACTATCTTTTACTGTTTAAAAACTCAATATTATTATTTTACCTTATGTTCCTTGTCTTCAATTTATTGGAAAGTACGACAAAGGGGGCCGAAGGCGAGCGATGTGCCCGATGGCGGTAAAATTTTGAACATCATGCTTGTAATCTATAATGAATAACAAAATATTTATCTACAGATGAAGTCATTCTTCTAATGAATAAACAATAATCACAATAACTATTTATGCTATTTGCATACGATATCATCAAGACCTAATTCAAGGAATGTTAATAACGAAGTAGTGATGTACATATTTTCTTTCATATATTTAGTTATTTTTTTTAATCGATAAAATTTAAAGACCTACATTTATTTATGATCTTTATTTGAAAAGAGTGAAGGGATATTGCATTTCACAATGTTTTATTTTACCAATGAACTACATAGCGGGTACATTATTTTAACTGGGCACTTCAATTGCATAACTTGTAACAGTCGATATACAGGTTTCAATAATACAACACTAATCGACCGTGAATAAACTGTATGACGCCATTTGCTCTCACTGCATCTGGTAATTACCTTTTTAATTTAATTTAGTCCTATTTGCCCTTTTAATTAGTCCCATAGGTATAATATACAAACAACGTAAAGAACTGTTTAATTTAATAGTAGATTTTTAATTAGATAAATTATCTCTATCTACCTTAGTTTATGCTTGAGCAATGGCATGAATTTTATCTGCACAATGTATTCCAAAGAAGGTGTTAAAGGAAGTTGTATAATATGAGGTATAGGTACCTTGTCCAACTATAAAATTGTTTTCGTGTTGGATACTTTAAAGTCTGTACGAATATTTCCACTACGGGCCACAGGAACGTGAGTTAATGATAATGATCCTTCACAGTTCACGAGCAACATACTGATTTAGATTTAAAGCCCTGTGTCATTCCATCTACAACAGTCCAGTGAGACGAGTGCTCTATACAACTTCTTATAAAATGGTGAACGAAATCAAATCTTCAGCTCTGGAACTAATAGGAAATACTCCAATCGTCGCATTAGATAGACTACATCCCGGGCCTGGCCGTATACTCGCTAAATGTGAATTTATGAATCCTGGAGCATCCGTAAAAGATCGCTCTTCTTTACACATGATAATGGAAGCCAGAGAAGCTGGAACTTTGAAGCCTAATGCACCGGTATTAGAGATGACTTCTGGAAATCAAGGCTGTGGATTAGCCGTTGTGTGTGCTGTTTTAGGGCATCCACTAACTCTGACTATGTCTAAAGGCAATAGCGTACAGCGAGCTATACACATGGAAGCTTTGGGCGCTAAATGCGTTAGCTTACCACAAGTAGAAGGCACATATGGTAAAGTAACATTAGCTGATGTGAAAGAAGCCGAAGCCGAAGCTATAAGAATAGAGAAGGAAACAGGAGCATATTTTGTTAAGCAATTCACAAACGAATCTAACTCGATGGCTCACTACACAACGACTGGTCCAGAAATTTGGAGACAAACAGGCGGCCGTGTCGACGCTTTCATAGCAACCGTCGGTACAGCGGGTACTTTTACTGGAACTTCGAGGTTTTTGAGAGAAAAGAACCCTGATATAAAAACGTTTGTTGTTGAACCGGAAGGATCACAGCCGATTAAAGGACTAGCTATTTCAAATCCTGTACATACATTACAGGGTTCAGGTTATGGTTGTGTTCCAGAATTGTTTTCCTACGAGCTAATGGACGAGACAATTAGCGTGACAGACGAAGAAGCTGCGAAATACAAGGATTTGATTGGTATTAAAGAAGGACTTTATGTTGGGTATACTAGTGGTGCTAATATCGCAGCAGCTGTTAAGATTTTGTCTTCTGGACGATTACCTGAAGATGCTTGGGTCGTTACAATGCTTAATGATAGCGGTTTAAAATATACATCTTTGTCTGAAAGGATCTAATTAGGGTACAGTTAAATAAGAAACATAGTATGTCAGACTTTTTTATTATGAAAAATACTAGAAGCACATAATAATGCATTTCTACTAATATTTAGCTTTAATACTAATTAATATGGTTAATATCTATCTATCTATTATCCTTCTAAGAAAAGGATGTGTCTGAATATGTGGCTGTTATCGTCAAGTATACTTCAAGCAAACAGGAAAATACAACTGGCTATTTATTAATCTAGGTCGATCAATAGCCTAGCCATACATAGCCTGGAAATAAGTAGTTGTTTAAAGCTTTCTTTTGCGCTGATATTTATGGTATTTTTCATTATTTCACACCATCAACGGTTGCTGTTGAATAACTTTTAGTTCATACACTTTTGGATATTGAGGTCTTTGACTCTCTTCCATTTCAAGGTACGCGCTTCTAACCACCAGTAAAATGTAGAATAATAAAGCTGTAGAGAGAAAAATATTGTATTAATTATGTTGAAAAATATTAAAGTAGATAGCATATTCTTTCAAAAGCAAACATTTCTGAAATGAAATGAAATGAAATCTTTATTGCGTGTTTGGTATTAGGTAATTTTTGATAGTAGTAAAGTAAACATGTCCAGCTAATATCTGCCTTTGCAGGCGTACACACATTTGTCCGTATTACATAGATACAGTCATCTATCCATTATTACAAATCGTATTAGTTAATAACATCAAATTAGAATAGACATAATAATAATGATAATGGAAATCATGAAAAGAAAGAATAATAATAATAATAATATAATATCAAATAAACAGTACCGCGCTACGGAATCACTTTATTAATGTCATAGAAAATTACAAAAATATATATATAAAAATAAAAATAATTTAAATGTGTTTGTTTTTAAAAATGAATGAATGAATTCTATATTTTATTTTATATTTATATTTTGTTATATGCACTTAGGTCGCTCAGTGCCTATAGGCACTATTAAAGAGTGGTAGGCAGACTGATAATGGTTATTAGTCCAGTCTGCCGTCCTGAGGTAGTACCACCACTTTCGAATGTAACACCCGTGAAGTGACGTGCTTCGAGAATAGTTTGAAAGTAGCCAGGTATAACGAGAGGAGTGTGCACTGTCAATCTGGATGGTACATGCTTATCTCTTCAAGCCGGTAGTTACAAAAGTTTCCGAATTTAAATTTTCTTATTTTTTTTAAATTACGTTCAACTTTTCAGGAAGGCAAAGGCCATGCAGCCTTGTTTTTTATTATTTAAAAGGTAGGCACTTACCACAACCAATCAATTGTACAGTTGTTGTAATGAAATCAGTGAATATAAAATTAACTATAATCAGCAGCAAGCTCAATAGCAAGTTTACCATTCCCGCTATGAAATAATATTTCATTAATAACGGTTTATTCTGCAAAAAAAAAACATGTTAGCTGCAAAAACCCGAAAATAAGTGCCGCTGTTACGGCCCGAGTATGAGTCTACATTTACGTTGTCACGGCGTACAGTGACAACGCCCCACCAATAGAATCGCTGCATTTGATTTTTTTTACCTCGGAGGTATAAATAATATTATTGGTAGAGAGAATTCACTTAACGTCGTGACAACGTAAATCTCATACTTGGCTTCCTGATAATACTCGTATAATAAATAAAATACTATACCTTATGAACTCCGACAACTAACATGATGCTAATAGATAAATAAAATAATAAAAGTGTAATTTTTAATGCATATAAAACATAGAGTATGATTGATGAATTTCTGACGTCATCAGGCGAGTGTCCTGGAGGTGGATTATCCATATTTTTTTGCACAAATAATGATACTATGACTATTAATCCGGTCCATGCTAATATACTAAGTACAGAGGCAACCTGAAATTATAAAGATATGCGTTATAATGCAGTCTCATTTTATAGTCTTTTTTAAGGCAAAGGGTTCTAACCCATACAGTAGAAGTCTCCAATATATTCCAAATATATTGAAAAAAAAAAGAAAGTATTTTTTTAAGTTGCCCTTCATCCAAAGATAAAGGCTCTAACCTATACAGCCAATGTTTACAATTTCTAATTATTATTCATAGAAAAAAAAAACATAACTATACGTTTGGTTGCTTTATATTTTTTTAATTAAAATAGAAAGAAACTAACTACAATAATACAAACAATTATCAGTAAAATTAATACTTACAATAGAAAGATAACCAATAATAAGTGATCCAGTTTTTAAAGTTGCACAAAAACAACACTCTTTCACTACAGGCAAACGAAAGCCCATTTTTATATATTTCCAATTAATAAACAAACTAGAAAATACCTAAGTTATTCGCTGTCTAAGAAAATACGTCGATATTTTGTTAAAATTATTTTGGCTATGTCAGTAAATGCTTATCAGAAAGTGAACAAAACTTATCGAGTTTTGATAACGACTATTTGCTTGATCTTTGGTAGTAGTGATTGTGGGACCCGTAGATAAACATAATAGTTACTTTTTTCGATAATAATTAGCCATAAACCCTTTTTGTCGTTTAACGAGAGAATTTCCAGTAGACATTCGCGTGCTGTTATTTATATCATCAAAAATAAAAATCAGTGCAAATCTACCCTAACTAAATGGTTGTTATATCTTAACTATGAGGACACAGAAGCATTATTGTATATTTTAAAATAATTTTATTATATTAGTATATGTTTTATAAGAATTTATATACACACCCTCTCACATACACCTCACTCACATTCTCATAATACACACTGAGAGGACCACACACACATCATACACACACGCATAGACACCCACACACACACACACACACATTATATTACATATTTATTAATTAGGCCTCTAAGTTTTAAGAGTCATCGCACTGCAAGCACTGTCATCGGAGGTACAGTCCCCAGACTAGTTCCGATGGCAGAGCACTATTGTACAGTACATAGCAAAATTTTTACATCAGTAAAGTTATTATTATTATTATTATTATTATTATTATTATTCAGGCGGTTTTATTTTTCATTTATCAAAGGATCCCTTTTAAAGAAAATGGTGGAACGTATCAGATTTATAAAAATAGATTAGGTAAAATATGACTAAAATCCTTGCGCTTTATTTAGAAAATACAAATTTTATGACAGTGTACTATGTAACTGCACTGTGCCAGATGCAATCCATGACTGCTCATGAGATACAAAGAAGGACGTGAACTGTCCAGATTGACAAAGCACACTCCTCTCGTTATATTCGACTACTTCCATCGTGTCCTTCACTGGTTTAATAACCATCATCAGTCTACTTACCACTCTTTCAATTTTATACCATAGGTACTGAGAGACTCAAGTAATAAAGTTGATATCGGCTGGACTGCGCCTTCGACCGCTAGGCCACGCCAAGGCCGCAAGACTTTTTTAAAAAAAATTCTAGGTATAGCAAAGAACTCTAGGTCATAAAGATGGATAAAGTTATCTTTTATCCATAAACCAACTAAAATATACATAATATATTGTACTCAGATAAGATATTAATATTTTTGTTATATTTTAGTTTTAGTATCACTGTTAGCTACATTGGAATTATTTGATATTTTTAAAACTATTTAATTTAAGTTTTTTTTTCGTTTAGTAAATTATTCGATTTCTCTTGTTTTAATAGTAAGTATTAAAAAAGAAATAGATATAAAAATGTTTTATAGAACTAAACTTTTAACTAAATTGATATACATATAGCTTATAGTAATAATATATAGCTTTGACTCGTATGTCTTAGATATTTCTAATTAAAAATTATCTTCTTTTCAGAAATTATAAATGATAGATTGAAACTGAAGTTTTTTTTAACATGGTTTATTGGCCTGAATTTCGCTCATGTTTTGGACTATGCTCTTTGAAAAGTGGCGTTTATGTTGTTGCTTCTATTGGAACGGTAATACTAAGCTAATTTATTTATTTATTTATTTAAAGTGCCAGGATCCTTGTTATATCAAACTACCTCCAAATAGATCTGGAAACGTAACTTGGACACTACACGTTTTATGCTTTTACATTTGAATAGTTTGGCTAAACAAGGAAAATTTTGTACCTATACAGCGGGTTCGAATCTCACGGCTTTTTTTTATAAATACATTTTTAAAAAGCTCCAGTCTACGAAGTACAGAAAGATAACGCTGAATTAAATGTTTTCTTATCTTTTTTAGTTATTGAACGCTCTTAGTGTTATAGGAAATGTTCTAGTGTATCTAGATTTAGTAATGAAACGTAGAGAAATATTTAATAATGGACGCGAAAATTGGAATATACAATTGCCTGACACGCGACAAACTTTACTGCATTGGTTAAAACTATTACAAGGGTATCTTATAGCTTGGATAATTATTAAATGTATTATTTTTCTAACTAATTTATTACTTTTTTATGGGATTAGAAAGGTAAGTTACTATCCACTATAAATTAATTGCAAATACCAAAATGAGTGGTAGGCAGAATGATGTTAGTTATTAGACCAGTCTGCCATTCTGGGGCAGTATCACTACTTTCAAGGTAGCTGTGACGAGGGGGGTGTGCAATGTTTGTCTCCACAAGCCGGCATAGCGGAGACGACTGTTGTTTGCAGACATTTCTTTGTGGTGACAAGTGTGGTATGGTGATTAAAATAATCTGCTTATAAATATAATTAATATTATTTTCAGAGAAATAATAAAATAATAAAAATATATTTATTTTTAAATTTTCAAGGATGGATATTAACTGTAATAAATGCAGCGATTATAGTTCATTTCTATAATATATTCTTTAAATTTTTCGTAGTTGTTTATATATGTAAGTATGTATTTAAAAAATAATGAAACAATACAATTAAATTATTATTCACAATCTACTTATATTTAATTGTCAGTTTTAGACGGTTATAAAATATTAGTAGTAAGAAGTGCATACAGAGAAATGACAGGAAAACAACGTTTTTTGGACAATGAAAACACAAACAGCATGCCACGAACTACAGAAGAACCGCCTCTATATTCAGGCTCTACAAGCACAACTCATTGTTCAACCTGTACATGTATACCAACAGTACCAACGGACAAGGAAATTAATGTTCTAACTCCATCTACTGAAAGTTCTGAAATAATAGATAATTTAAAGGATACTCCAGTTATTTTCGACCATAACCAACTGCGAACTGAAGACGATATATTACAAAGTGCTGAAAATTTAAACGTTAATGCTGAAACGAAAGATACCAAAGATATTGTGGTGATATTTGATGAAAATCAATTAAATATGGGACCGAGTCCTATTTATGAAGAAATAGCTTTTGATACAGAGTTTAATAATAACTTAATAGCTGAAGATAACATCAGTAAACCTTGTAGTTCTAAAGATGAACCAGGCAAAAGAAAAGAAGTTAAAAGAGAAGATTTAGAAAGAAGAATAAACATAAATAAAGCAATAAGACCTACTACTTTAAATTTAAGAACTAGAAATGATATGACTGATCATAAAATATGAAATAAATTAAAGCAATTACTTGTAACTTAGGTTAAAATGAATCAATTAACAAGAGTTTAATGATTTAGAATTTAATATTTTATTAAAACGGTCAAAGATGTTTACATTAAGATATTTCGTTCTGGAACTGAAGAAAAATACAACTTAGAGTTACGTGTACAAAAATAAACATCTACAATGGATTAAAGTTTTAAATAAAAAAATAAAAAATAGATTAACGTTTTAAGTCACGTATAAATAAAGGTATAGTGTGAAACAGTTATTGAAAAAGAGACCTACTTTGTAATATGTTTTTTATTATACAGGACAAAGTGCATGATGTTTACATTGTAGTACTGTAATAAATGATCATTAAGGGACCACGTGAATAAAATTAATAAAATCGGCCAAAACAACAAAACATATTACATGCATACCTAGGCAATACCTGCAGGGATATAGGTATGTTGTAAAAAGATAACAAATGATTAGATAACTTTGACGTTTCATATCGTAATGTATATGAATTTAATATTAGTATAATAAATATACAACACAACGATCTAGAAAAGAGTCGTAATATTCTTAATTTACAACGTTTTTCATGTGTTTAAATTAATTGTTAATGTAGATAAAAATGAAAAAAATATGGAAAGAGTGCTATTTTGATTTGGAAGTTTGGATTTAGTTTATCACTAAGGTTGGTTTATTTTTACTATTTTGTTTACCTGGATTTAGCTATAGGCTCACACTTCATCTCTTTTCATGGATGCACATTGGTTTAGGATTTTTGTAGACTACTTAATTCTTTTTTGGCATTTGAGCAGTCTGATCGTGAAATTCCTTCTTGGGGCGCCTCAGTCCGACAATGCCGTCGAGTTTTAGATTTCTGTGCATTCGATTCTATATTTTCAGTTTTAAAATTATTTAAAAAATAAATATATATAGGGTAGAAGGAAAAATAATACAGTAGGTAGTTTATAAAATTATCCCTAAAGATAATATTTATTAAGATAAGATTCATTTCCTAATTAATATCAATATAAACATCATAATTAATCCAATTAATTAATATTAAATAATAAAAATACGAGTTATTATTTTTACATATGAACTAACGTTGTAATTTTCAGGATATCATATTTTAAAATGGGTGCAAATTTACCAGAATTTAAATCTTGTTTTGGATTATTTTCGTTAAAAACTGGTGTCTATATTATAGCTGTAGCAGGAATGGTGAGATCTTGTAGATACATATTTTGGAAATATAGATTTAATTTTAGCTATAAAAATTTTAGTTGATCAGTTAGACTGTGTTAAAATTAAAAATAATTCAAAAGAATCCACGAAGTACAGAAAAATCAAAGTCTACGGAAAGAAGTTCAGGAACCTCTGTTCTGAAAATATCGACATAAATAACCACCACGAACTTTCAGATCTTTACAGGAGCAAGTATAATAGGCAATTTCTTTTTATTCTTCGAGTTTATTGAAAAACGCAGAGTGCTCTTCTCTTCCGAATCAGATTTATTTCACAAATTAAATGGTACAGAATTTACGGATGAGAGATTGAGAGAATTGATGACCTGGACAAATGCTGGGTTCGGATATTATGCAATTTGGATATTTATTAAATGTATAATATTTTTTACTGCTGTACTTCTTTTTTATGGGGCTTGGAAGGTAAGATAAATATAATAAAAAATAAATAATAATAATTTCCTGCAACTTTTGTTTCTTCTTTTCAGAACGAGGTGAAAATGTTTAAAATATATCTATACATAAATGTACCATATTGGGTTGTCAATTGTATTTTAGCACTAATAGCTACATACTTCTTCACTGCTATATTTAATTTATTAACTGTCGGAGGGTTATGTAAGTATCTTTAGGACTTTAAATGAGTGCTCCTAGAGTGTAAGGCAACAGCCTTTTTTTTTACCCCACGGTGTCCCTCACTACGTCATATGGTGAGGCCATTCCAGTCAAGTCTCTTGGCTCAGGGCGACAGTGATAACGGTCGCTACTCCGCTCACGCGATAACGGATGGTCTCTCACTCGGGTCTTCTCTGAAAGCAGAGTGACTGGGAGGAGAGACCCCACCTTCGTAGTTTTGAATCGCGCCGGGGTACCTCAGGGAGGCATCCCGGGACCCTCTATCCACCACCTGAGGACGCGCCCGATGGGAGACCAGCAACTCCAACAGGGCCCCTATATGACACTGTCACTCACAGTCAAAGGACCGCGAGCCACGGGATATGTAAGCCAACAGCCTGACTTACGCGTAAAATGACACAAATAATGTATGAAACTGCTAAAAGCACGTGCAAGAAAACGCATATATGAATTCTTTCATAGCAGTCTGAGGAGACGAGTATGCCCCATTTAGCTTGACAGCGCTCACTCCTCTCGTTATATCTGGCTACTTTCAAACTTCCGCATAAGTAAAATATTTTCGAATCCTAAAACAAAGAGATAAAAGAGATTTAAATTCAAATAAACTTAAAGAAGTTCACCATCTATAAAATAAACTCTTATTCATATTACTGTTTGTATATTACAGTGATAGACTGTTGCCGTCTTCTAATAATAAGAAGTGCATACAGAGAAATGACTGGAAAAAGGAGATTCTTGGAAACCCCCGAAATTCCGAACTACCAACGATTTAACAGTCCGCCATCATACACACCACCTATCAATCAAAATCCACCACATTGTTCCACTTGTACTTGTGGTACCAATACACAGAGCACCGCTGCAAATGAGATAGCAGATTCTCCTTCTCTTTCCCCGGTATCAGATGATAGACAACTAGTCTCACCAGTTGAAGTCAAAGAAATAAATTTTAAAGATAGACCCTGTATTTATGACGAAAGACAATTAGCTGGATGTTCAAATGGAGTTGTAGAAGATGTGAGAGAAGCAGAAAGAAGAGATAGAGTGCCTGAAAAGAATTTTGATGAACATCCTATTATATTTGATCGAGCACAATTATCAGTAGGCAGTAGCCCTATTATAGAGGATATGCCATCTTTAATGGGTGGTAATTCACCAAATATAGATATAGGTTTGCCTAAATATCCTAGAAGGAAAAAGTTAAAGAAACGCACGCCTAGTGCCGAAGTTTTAGAAAAACCTAGTAGACCGAAAACGTTAGACTTGAATGGTTGTAAAGATGAAGTGTTCCAAATACCTGTAATATACGACGAAAGACAATTTAATCTTGGATCTTGTACAGTAACAGAAGCGACTAACTGAAAACATGACAAGTTGAAAATACGGTACTGTGATATTTGTTAGAGAGCATCTAAATTATCTTCAAATTGTAGTTTTTTATGTAATAAATTTTTACTATTTTATTTATTTTGTTTTCCTTGCATTCTTTTCCTTAAGTCGGGGGAATTTAACATCAAGGGCAAAAATGCCGGACTACAATAAAAATTAAAATGCAAACTGGCTGTGGATTGTTAAAATCCATACCTCATCTATAAGACTGATTAAACGAACTGCTATTTTCTACGTAGAACCTGTAACCCAGGCGAGACGTAGCCTCCCTCTCAGCGTTCTACCGCTATTGCCACGGTGAATGTTCAGCAGAGATCCATGATTTAAGCCCTCCTACCCCACATCGCTTGAGGTCGACGGGCCCGCACGCGTCGAATGCCTAGTTTCACCGTCGAAACGAAAAGGGGGATTCCGCGCGGACTAAAAAGTTCGGGCATTTTTTTAAAATTGAAAAAAATCTTTAAAAAATTGAAAAAATCTTTAAAAAATTTTCCATTAAATTGTGGAACGACCTTCCCAGCCACGTCTTTTCTCCTTCCTATAACATGGGATCCTTCAAGCGCAGTGTGAAGAGGCATCTCATCAAGCCGGCATAGCAGACCCGACTGCTGTCTGCAGATCCCCTTCTCTGACAGCAGTCGCCTCCGGTCATGGATCGCACTCTAGCTTAACATCAGGCGGAGTGCGGTCATATGACGTGTTAAAATAATTTTTAACACGTAAGCTAGAATCCGGCTCATTGGTTAATACGTGATTTAGTGACAGATGGTGATTTTTTTACAATAGCCCAATGACCGACTTAGTGAACGCAGTGGAGGTTCATGAGAGCCAATACATGAACAATGAACCGCGATACACGATGACCGCAGTCGCCGTAACTATGCCGGCCTAAGATGGTGTTTTTACATATTCCGCTTGAAAGATCCAAGATAAAAATTATTTATTTATTTCATTTTCAAAATCTTTGAATATTATCGCCGGATGTAATTCGTTATTAACTAAGATGAGTATGAGTATGAGTATCGTGTTTAATAGTTTCATCGTCTTCTCCCGGAGAATCCATTTCAATTTCATCTTTAAAATTTTCAGTTTTTTCAGTTCCTTTGTACTTCTTCAAGTAACTTCTTATTGCTAGTATGTAGTAACATTTAATTGCTGAAATTAATATTATTTATATGATTTCTGTCTACCCCATTGGGAACAAGGCGTGAATTAAGTAAGGATATTAATCGAGCCAGTAAAGCTAGTCTAAAAGGACAAATATTAAATATAGATTTATAATAATATTTTTAAACATTTGCCTTCATTTTTTAACAGTTTATGCATCTTATCCATCGTAGAAAAACAAATATAAGCTATACTTACCGAGATACAAGACAATAATAGGCAATTCGTATTCCCAAAACTGTCCAATATCAAACATTCTGAATATTATCATGAAAATTGTCATAAATACTGTAAAATTCAGGTATATCTCCACTAATTTTATTCTGTACTGAAAATAAATAACAATAAGCCGGCATAGCGGAAGTGAGTGCATCCTGCAGAAATTATCAACATGAAGTTAGAGCAGTTCATGGACCACACTTAACATCAAGCGGCTTAACGTGTTATATGCCGAGCTACTGTAAAAAAGAACTAAACTATACTTACTGTATGTAAACCAATCAAAACAACGACAGTCATGATAATCTCAGCTATGGTACATAAAACGATTAATGCAAATATAAAATGTGGTTCAGCGGCCAATTTAGATTTATTAGACTTTAATATCCAATAATCAACTTCTACTTTATTTGAAAACATTCTATGTAAAAGTTGTATCAAATCTAATATTCCAAACGTTAAATCAGCTATTATTGTTAATATCTGTAATAAATAAATAAATTGAGAGCGGCCGTGGTCTAGTGGTAAGACGCGTGAACTCACGATCGATGAGACCCGCGTTCGAACCTCGCTAAATCTGACCGGTACCGGAGAGTGGTGAGCAAGACTGATGATGGTTATTTGTCCAGTCTGCCGTCCTGGGGTAGTACCACCACTGTCGAATGTAACACCCCCATACGTGAAGTGACCTTGTCGCGTTTCGAAAATAGTTTGAAGTGGACAAAAGACAGTTAAGTGTAAAGAGTAAAGACGCAGTTAATTATGATAAAATTTTCTTAAAATCTTAATTATAATAAAATAAAAATACTAGTACAAAGGTAATTTACATTTACAAATAATAATGAATTTATCTAATGAATATCCGGTAAATAAATATAAACAATAAATTATCAGTTCCTGTGATGTTGCTTGTTATTATGTGATAAAACTTCATGTTTTTCTATTTTTATCTAGAAATTTCTTGTAAAATGCGAATTTATTTGTGAACAAGAAATATTCAGGCGTTTAAATATCTTTTTATTTTATATATAAATACAGGTTTTAATAGATAATATTATAACTAGAAAGGCGTAGCCCGTCTCAAACAAATCTACTTATTACTCATTTGAAATTCACTTTACTGTAATTTATTTTTTATTTAACTAAATGTAACTCGGAAAGCTGGTTATTGACAGTATAATTAGTTGGCTGAACTACGTCGCACTTTATAGCTTTACATCAGGTGGAGTGTTGTCGTTGTCGTTGTCGTTGTTGTGTATAAAAAAAAGAATATTATTTCTAGATACCACTAGGGGGCGTTGCGAGAGTACGTAAGAACGACAAGATTGGAAGACAGCCTCAGGACAGGGATTGCGGTAAAAAGTTATATAGTATATAAAACCATCAAATCAAATAATTTCTATAATATATTTATATTTATTTCGTTTTTTTACAATATCGATGAAGTGACTTTGTCGCGTTTCGGGAATAGTTTGAAAGTAGCCAGGTATAACGAGAGGAGTGTACACTGTCAATCTAAGATGGTACATGCTCGTCTCCTCAAGCCGGCATAGTGGAGGCGACTGCCCGCACAGGTTTCTCTGTAATAGCCGCACTCTAGCTTTACATCAGGCGGAGTGTTGTCACATGTCGAGCTACAATAATAAAAAAAAACAATGGATATTAAAACCATATATTTATCTATGAAATATAATCCCACTTTGCCTTTTTTTGTATAGGTATTTGGGATTGCGAATCCCACGTTTTCACATTGCGCAAAATACAAAAATACATACCAAATTGATATAAACAAGAAAAATAACACCACCCCTCAATGGCATACAAAAACATATTTTCTCATATCGCGGCAATTTTCTATTAAATTTAAACATTATTTAAATGCACTTGTAAATTGTCAACTTCGTGGCGACTACTCGTTGTACTGTCACACACACTATTAAAAAATAAATACAGGAAATGAGTTTTAATCAATTTCAACGTTCAAAGTCTAGGTTTCTGAGTCCAGATTAACTTAAACTCGACTAACAGGATCCACGATAATAATAATAATTCTTTATTGTACCGTACACAATGGCGAGCTTAATGCCATTAGGCATTTTCTCCCAGCTAACCATTGGGAGATGGAAGCGGAGACAGGGGCAATAAAATATGAGTAATATAAATACTATAGGAACATACATAAAAGTAAATAAATAGATAAGTAAATATCTACATAATAATATAAATACATATTGTATACATATAATATATACATAAATACATACATACAATATAAATACAATACACATATAATATATAAATTATGTCATAATTTGTTTGTGAAGTAGGTGCTTGAAGAGTTTATGTTTGCAGACGCCTACCGTTGGCGATTGCCTGATGGAGAGAGGCAACTTATTCCACTGACGAGATAAAGACACAGTAAAGGAAGAAGAATATTTGGAGGAAGAGTGAGAGGGAATTTTGAGTCGGTTATTGTTTGAGAAACGTGAACGTGAGTGAGAATCAGACAGGAATTCAAAATACACGCAAAGATCATCCATTCTTATAGAAGGGGAAGAAGTTGTTTGTTTTTCAGTTTCTATTTAATTTTGTTTATCTTTGCGACGAGTATTCGCGCCGCATATATTCGGTCTATGACAATACTCCGCCTGATGGTAAGCTAGAGTGTGGTCCACGGAAACAATTGCTACCACAGAGAAATACTGCAGACGACAGTCGCCACCGCTATGCCGATTTGAGGAGACGAATGTGCACCATCCAGGTTGACAGTTCACGAGTAGTGCACACTCTCTCTGTACCTTTAGCTGTGTATTTTAATTTGTTTCTAAGTAAATTAAATGATGAAAAAGGTAAATAAATGAGGTGGACTCAGAGTCAGGAGACTAAAGCGAAGGGAAACAAACGACGGAAAGAAACAGAGGCGCAAATGAAAGGGAGAAAGTGACGGTGACGAACAAGTTTTTTTCCACTTTACTCCCTATCAACCGAGCGCATAAAATTCACAAGAAAACCATGCTTCAAAAAAATACACAGATGTAAGTAATAAAACAGCCCGAAAAGTTTGATATTTTAAGTAAAATTTATTGCCTAACTTCGGAATGTTTCCCAAACAATTTATGTGATACAACGCGACATAAAATTGTAATTTCAGGTTAATAATGTTAGTACTGTCCTTGAGTATTAAAATTTGTGTTAATTACTTAAAAAATTAACACACTAACCAAGCAATTACATTGGTACCATTATCTAGTACTATCTATAATAGTAATAATAGTACCAATGTAGAATTAATGGTTAAAAAAGAAGACAGCTTTTGCGGCTTAATAAAAAAGGCGCCAAATACATACATACATATTATTTACATAAATACGCTCGTTTGTATTGTATTTTTTTTAATGGCTGTACTAAGGTAGTACTTGTATCACAGGCATTGAGCGATCAAAGTACATATAACATAGTTGCATTGGTACTACTCAGAATTTAGTGTGGTTGGAACACGGGTCTCATCGATCGGACGTCCGTCCATTACCGCTACACCACGGCCGCTGTAAAAAGAGGATTAATTTTATCTTATATTAAAATTGTATTTAACATATACTTATGACATATGACATATACATATAACATGACCGCCCACTTCGCTCAGCACACAGCATGCAACTTCAAATCCCTATCCATTCTTCAAGTCTTTATTCCGACTCATTTACTGTAGCTGCTGCTCGCCAATGGAACAAACTGCCCCTTGTGATCAGACAAGCTCCGAGTCTGAACAGTTTTAAACAAAAACTATTTAAGCATTTGATCCAGAAACAACGGAACCTTATCTAACTTTATTCTCATGAGAACGTTGAGTAAAATTAAGTTTATTCCATGATATTTCATAATTTATTTATTTATTTTATATTATAATATATGTATTTCGTTTATTACTTTGAGTATCTGTGTATTTTTATTTATGTATTTATATTTATATGTATACATATTTTTTATTTTATTTATATATATATTTATGTATATGTATGTATATTTATCTTATATTTCATGTTAGATTATTAAATTCTTATGCTGTTTTGCCTTTATTCAATAATTTTAGATTTATTTATTTTTCATTTATTTATTCTTATATTTTTGTTTCTGCACCGAATACACTTTTCCACCACACCAAAGGTTAACTGGTAGAAAATGCCTCAAGGCATTAAGTTCGCCTTTTGCAATTTTTATATTGTGCAATAAAGTATTTTTATTATTATTATTATTATTATTATTATACTTACCATACATGAATGAAAGGAATGTGAAACCTGGAAGGTATATTACAAAAACATAATTAATAATAATTAAAATTTAATTTATTACGTCTAGGCATCTAGGTATTATTTTTACTTATATTTTTTTATTTTATCTTATATTTTATATTTTAAAGGGTGGTGGGAATCATTAAATCATGCTTAATAGAAGTTGATAATTGTTTTTGACAAATGATCAACCTTTAGGTGCCACATCTTACACAATAAAGTATAGAGAAAAAAAATATATTAAAAGTTTCAATTAAGTTTTTTATTTATTATAAATAAGATAAATATTTTTCTACTTAATTCAATAATAAAATATAATTAAAACCGTATTTCCGTACGATAATAAACTACAACAACAAGTTACGAAATAATCACAGTTTAGTCTACAAATTTTTAATCATTTTATAAACAGCATACGTCAAACAATTAGGTTACTGACTCGAATTAGAAATCTTTAGAGTAATCTAGCTTCACCTTCTGTCAGTCTTCTGCCACCACAAGCTACTTGAAGTTGGCGTGCCTTCTTGCGAGGAAGCGGTACAACGTGACGGACAAACGTGCTTGGTTTTCAAGCCAAAAAAAGGTTAGAAACCATGGTTGGAGGTAAAAAAATAATTTATTTTATTTAGCATTTACAGCAAAGTGATTCTATTTAATTTTTCAAATTATTAAGTATCCGTTTTCAATTGAATTGAAAATGTCGATCGTGTCGCAGCTGATGGAAATAACCAAAATTATTTACAATGCTTAGAAACACATCCGGGTTATTGTATCTGACATTATATAGGATGTTTTATTTATAAATATTTATTAATAATAAGTAACTGAAACTTGCAGCATTCGTTGCAGTCCATTCAAAATAATTGTATGACTTGGTGGTCATGATAAATAAGTTCATGGTAGTACAGTAGTGGTGTTGTATACTGTATGAAAGAAAGTAATCTAAGACAATCTTAAGAACTTAAGAAAGCGCTTACTCTTTCCCTAAATACGAGTAGATAAGAAAAAAAAGTTAAACTTAAGTTGCTATTTGTGTAAAAAATTTCAGGCCTATATAAATTTAAAATTTGATCACATTCCGCTAGAGTGCGGAAACAACTACCACCACAGAAAAATGTCTGCAGACTTCAATCCCTTCCGCTATGCCGGCTTAAGGAGACTAATGTGCATCATCCATTGAATATACCTAACCCATAAAAGTTATATAGTAAATAACTCATACGGATGATAATACCGTAGTAACTATACCTAAATCCTTTACGTCAAATGGCAATGACCCTGAAAACTAAAAAAACTATAATCACAATTGATAAGAATTGGTCAAACATTAATTTGCGTATAAATTGACATGTGCTAACAAAAAATACCTTATTTAGTTAACTAACCAAAGAACACGATCATGATTTTTGCTATTTTACTTCTTTATTATTCGTTTCTTTTCGCGAATGCATTCAAAGTGCCTGTGTTTAACTTGAGCAAAGATGCTGAGTTTGTTGTGCGTGATATTGTCAGGGGTGTACCTTTAAAACCGAGTGCTAGTGCCAGTCAGGTTGAAGATGCTCTGTTGGACGTTGTAAGTACTCATGTTGACTGTTTCTCCACACTGATGAGTCCTACCGCCTTGTGATGAAAGTGTAGTACCAGTGAAGTGACCTAGCAATGTTACGAATGCAAAGTTTTCGTTTCTACGAAATCGTTTACACGTTTAAATGGTACATATTCGTCTCCTGAAGAAGACAGCTATCTGCAGTCACTTCTTTGTGATGCAGTTGTCCTCGTTTATATCTATACTCTAATTTCTTCAGGCGAAAGGTGGTCATAAGATTGACTGCAAAATATTAAATAGAAAACACAACCTTCCATTTGTACATGGTGAACCATGGTACCACTTGGTGAACAATTAAAAAAAAAACACGAGCGGCCATGGTCTAGCGGTAAGACGTGTGAACTCACGATCGATGAGACCCGTGTTCGAACCTTACTAATTCTGACTGGTGCCAATGTAACCTTGTTATATGTACTTTGGTCGCTCAGTGCCTATAGGCACTATTAAAGAGTGGTAGGCAGACTGATGATGTTATTGGTCCAGTCTGCCGTCCTGGGGTAGTACCACCACTTCCGAATGTAACACCTGTGAAGTGACTTTGTCGCGTTTCGGGAATAGTTTGTAAGTAGCCAGGTATCGAGGGGTGTGCACTGTCAATCTAGATGGTACATACTCGTCTCCTCAAGCAGGCGATTGCTGCCCGCACATGTTTCTCTGTAGTAAGAGTTGCTTCCATTCATGGACTGCACTCTAGCTTTACATCAGGCGGAGTGTTGTCACATGCGGAGCTACAATAAAAAAACGCGGGAAAATTGCCTAATTGTAGTTTTGGCAAAAAAACTCACCATAAAAAATACTCCTTAAGGTGGTACAGGTAACCTTTTGCTGAATGTACGTACTAATATAAATTTTAATTAATTTTCACAGCCAGATCTAATAAGAAAATATGGCTATCCAGCAGAAGCTCATGAAGTTATAACAGAAGATGGATATATTCTGGGAGTCCATAGAATACCAAGAGGCAGGAACGAAACCGTAAATCCAAACTTTGTTAAGCCTGTTGTATTACTACAGCATGGCCTCTTGGCTTCATCAGCTGATTATGTTGTTGCTGGACCTGGAAAAGCTTTAGGTATAACGAAATATTCATAAAATCTAGATATCTAAAGTTTTTTTTCTTGTAGCTCGGCATATGACAACACTCCGCCCGATGTAAAGCTAGAGAGGTTAGGTTACTAAGAAGTTTATATTCTTTAAAGCCTACCTCCTCGCTGATGCTGGATTCGATGTATGGATGGGTAACGCCAGAGGGAATACATATTCTAGAGCTCACGTGACCAGAGACCCGAATATAATATTCAGCTTCTTCTGGGACTTCAGTTGGCATGAAATTGGAAAGTACGATTTAGCCGCAGTAGTTGATCATATACTGGATACATCTGAGCAGCAATATTTGCATTTTGTTGGGCATTCTCAGGTCTGTAATTTTCTTACATATTTTTTTTCTTACTCCGCCTGATGCAAAGCTAGAATGCGATCTATGAACGGAAACAACTGCTACTACTAAATCTCTACAGGCAGAAGTCGCCTCCGCTATGCCGGCTTGAGGAGACAAGACTGCATCATCTATATTGACAGGGCACACTCCTCTCGCTATACCTGGCTACTCTTAAACTGCTCAAAATAATTAAAATGAAGTGTGTTACGCGGGCCAAATAAGAACGGGACTCTGAATGCACTATGGGAATCTAAATGCACTTACTCGTATTTCCTGGGTATTGTCCATGCTATGGGTATCAAGGGTATCAAGAAAAGACAATACTAATTATCAAGTTGTAAATCTTTACAGGGTTCCACATCATTCTTTGTTCTAAACTCATTGAGGCCCGAATACAACGGTATGTTTCTATCTGCCCACTTAATGGCACCCGTTGCTTATATGGAACACTTCCCGACCAAGGCTTTGGGGGAAATGGCTAGCTATACTAACTTTTTGTATGTGAGTATAACTTTGACCTCCTTAGCTCAGCATAATATGACAACACTCCGCCTGATGTAAATCTAGAGTGCGGTCCATGGACGGAAACAACTGCTACTACAGGCAGCTGGCTACTTCCAAACTAATTCCGAAACGCGACAAAAGGCACTTCACGTGTTTTACATTCGAAAACACAACAGCAGTCTCATCAATTCAATTGATGTCCCCTCACACTGTGTCATAAAGATTGTTATTTACACGTCAGTTTTTTAGTCTCATTTGCCAGTACTCAGTGGACAAGACTAGCTCATAACAGAGACGTCTGTAGATCGATGGAGGAGGCCTACACTCGTCACTGGGTGTTCCAACATAGTTATTAATTATTTTTTAAACTTTATTAACATAACTATTTAAAACACATTATATCTAATTGTTACTATGTATAAAATACCTTAATTAAAAACAGACGACTGATTACAACCAGAAAAATTAATTGTATGTACTATTGAAAATAATGTTATGTAACTAGGAATCTTTGGGAATTAAAGGCTTATTATTCTTATGATTTTGCACAGAGCTTGGGAAGCGCGATCGGATTGCAAGAATTATTTCCAAGAAGTTCTCTAGCCTGGTATGATGATGGTCAATACAGATGCAATGAAAACTTGATGTACACATTCTTCTGTGAAAATTTAATACCAGCTTATAATCAGGTAAAATCTTCTTTCTTAACTAACTAGGTTCTATAATAGGATCTAAAAAGGACGTAAATTTTGCCGCTACTTCTCTCAAAGTTTATTTTCTGTGATTTAAAAAAGCTAGCTTAATTCTCCTTAGGACAAGAGAGAGATCCCGTGGCTCGCGGTCCTTTAACAGTGTCGTATAGGAGGCACTGTTGGAGTTGCTGGTTACCCATCGGGCGCGTCCTCAGGTGGCGGATAGAGGGTCCCGGGATGCCTCCCTGAGGTACACCGTCGCGAACCAGGACCAGCAGGGTGGGGTCTCTCCTCGGGTCACGCACTGCTTTCAAAGCGGAGGCGGTAGCGGAGTAGCAAGCGTTATCGCCTTCGCTCCGAGCCGAGAGCGGTGGTCCCGGGTTTGGGCTCATTTGCTTGGCTGGAGTGGTGTTTCTTCCCCATGAGGGGCCGGGCGTCGGTGGGGTCGCGGATGAATGCGAAAGCGTGCCCGTGACCTCACCATATAACTTAAAGAGGGACACCGTAGGGTTTTTAGTCGTGTATACTGTATTGGGGAGTACCGGGGTGTCTGACATAACCTCGTCGCCATCCCCGAGACGGCGAGGCATCTATAAAAGACTCCCCCCACGTAAAAAAGAAGGATAAAAAGGAAATAAGTCACAAAAATTAATTAAAAGTAAACTGGCACAACTATTATTTACTTTAAAGAAGAATCGATCTTATTTATAATATAATTTTTTAAACTTTTATTAACATTACTTGTCCTTTATTCCAGATCAAAAACCCAGTAGTCCACGGGCATTTTCCATCAGGATCGTCATTAAAACAACTAGCACATTACGGCCAAAACAGAGACGCTCAGAGATTCCAACTCTGGGATTTTGGTTCACTAAGAAATATTCTACTTTACGGGACAGCAGCCCCACCAATTTATGATCTAAGTAAAGTTACAGTAGATATTGTACTTATTTATTCAGATGGAGATGTTTTAGTAGGGGAACAAGACGTTTTAAATGCATCAAAAGATTTGCCACATGCGAAAAAAGTTAAAGTATCAGTAGCTGAATTTAACCATTATGACTTCTGTTGGTCAGATTCAGCTAAAAGTCTAGTTTATGATTATATATTAGATAATCTTAAAAGAAAAAATCATAAATAATAGTTTAAGTTAAAGTAAATCCACTGAATGTAAAGAAATTACTTTCCTTTGGGATTGAATCTCAGACACCGAATTGCTCATCGGTAGAGCGGTAATTCGAAAATTAATCGAATTATTCGTTTGCAATCGATTACAATTGAAAGTAGTCGATCTCTCAGGGCCCAGCCGGCGCATCTGGTGAGCTCGGAAAAAAAATGTCACTACAGAATTTTGATTACGTTGAAACAATATCGAAATCAATTAACTCAATTAACAATTGGTTCCCAAGAGTATCGGAGCGACTAGAGAACTAGCTACATAGTTGCCTTTTTCGATATTATGTCAACGCAAGCGAAGTCGATAAAGGTTTAGCAATGAAAATTTTTCATGCGCCGGCTTTTATATCGTAAAATCTCACTGCAAGGTTTCAGCCATTTCGCCTATTAAAATTAGACTGCAATATTTACATATTTATTTAAATCGTCCAATTGTTTTTCAGAAAAAAATATTATAATTCATTCTATTAGCAGACATGAAAATTACTTATTAAAAAATGTACGAAGAAATCTTGCAGTGAGATTTAAGGCTAGAGACGATAATAAATTTTTTAATAAAGTTTTTATTATTTAGATTTAAAATTATTATTATTTAATAAAAAATACTGTATCACACAGGCATAGTATTAGTATTAAAACACCTTTTAGCCTGTTTTTATAGTAATGAGTATTGTTTTTCTACTATTCCGACAGCAGTCCATGAACGGAGACGACTGCTACCACAGTTGCCTCCGTTATGCTGGCTTGATAAGATAAGTATGCATCGTCCATACAGAGCAGACTGCTATAGCTAACTTAAATAATCGCTAATAACCTATCATCTGGTGCTAGCCCTAATCTAAAAATTGTTACAATTACTTGTTTATCTAAAATATCGTAAAACATGTCAAACACCGGACAAATGTAACACTATCCGCTGATAATTTAAAACAAAATCCATTAATAATTAATAGAAACATGGAAAGCAATAGCACGGTCGTCCCCACAGACGATTTTAATAAAAACATAGTTTTAAAATCGATTTGGTTAACGGGGTTCTTTGTATCGATACTTGCATTGTTATTACAGTTTTTCGTTTTTATTTTTGTTCCTTGGTGTAGGAGATTCGATGAGATTGTTTTAACGCAAATCTCTATAGCAAGAATATTGAATACAGCGAGTGAATATGTCATCAAAACAGAGACGAGTACGCATCTAATAAGCGACGCAATAATATTTGTGTGGAATTTTCACACTGACTTTGTTTTGTGTTGCTGGATGTTCGTCTTCACGAAGAATTTATACGACAAAGTTGTGATTGTATTCCATTTTAATTGGCAACGGAGACTGTGGATTGTTTCTTTAATTGTTTGGGTAACACCTTTACCGTTGACTTCGTTTTCGCTAATTTTGATGTTATGTAAACTGGATCATACGTACTTTCACTATTATTACATTGTTTATTGTAGTGTTAAGATTTTAATTATCAGTTTAAATGGAGTTCTGTTTATTTTGGTCCTCAAAGTCGCAATAACTAAATACAGGAGTGATAAGAATAGGAACACATTACGCACTGTAATAAGTGCGTTTATACTATTAAGTATTTCTTTTTTACAAGTATTAAGCACAGATTTATTGTCGATTTTAGATATGTTTCATGATGTAGTTATCAATATATTTTGTGTTATTAATTCTTTTCAAGTTTTAGCTGTGACTGATATGTTTTTAGTTTTAGTTAAAAATAATTGTAGTAATAATAGATTGAATGGTGTATTAGCTAGGTTTAATACTAGTGTAACCAATACATCTAGTGGATAAATCAATTAGCTGGAATTAAAGGCCGGTAACTCAATTCTGACTTAAGATGGTATGCAACGTACGATAAGTATTGATTGCACCGTTGATGGTAGTGAAATAAAAGTTAAGCAATTAAATATAAATGTTGAGCGATTACAGATTTGAAGCACCGGCCCTAAATTATTTTAAACGTATTTAATTTTTGTTTTTAAGACATAATAGATGTATTAAGTATTAATTAAAAATTAAATAATTTAATAAATATAAAAAATTGTTTTTTATTCGAAGTCGAGGATATGTGAAATAAAATAATATAACTAAATATGTGATTACATCAATTTTTATTTTTCGCAACTTTGAAAAGTGATAAATTACCTACTAATTAAAATTATAATGAGATGTGTGTGCAGTGTGCACTGTCAACCTGGCTGGTGCACATTCGCCTCCTTAAGCAGGCTTTCCAAAGCAGAATTTCTCTGTAGTAGCAGTTGTTTCCGTTCATGGACCGCACTCTAAACTAACATCAGGCATAGTGTTGTACTATTATGCCGTCAATAAAAAAACATATGTAAAAAACCAGCACTTCTTGTACCGTCGAAATCCGAGGGCAAAACAAGCAAGAAGAACTAATTATCTTCAGATGAACTGACTTCTTCGCACCTCATAACTGCTAGGTATACATGTATATACTATACACTATACTATATATAGTAATATATTATAAGCTTCCTTATTAAAAATACAGCTATGATAATTAGATAATTATTATTTATTTAAACATTCTAAAAAAAGCTTCAGTCTTTTTGTTTTATTTAAACTGCATTATTTTCATTTCCTTTAATTTCGCATAGTCGTACATAGTAACTTCTAATCACCAACAAGAAGTAAATCTTGGCCACTGAAAGGAATACATTTTCATTTATCCATTAAAAATTTAGCCACTACATTGAAACAGCTCAAAATAATCTATTATTTAAATGCAGTCGTGGCCTAGCAGTCGAGAGATCCGTGTTCAAATCTCGCAAAAGAGTGGACATAGCGAAGACTACTGCCGCCATTTTCTGTGGCAGCAGTTGTTTCTGTTTAGCGCACTCTAGCTTAACATCAGACCGTGTTGTCATATTCCGAACTATAATTTAGAGTTTTAGCAGCCATCTTGAGACGTCAGGTTATTTGTCTTGAATTATCTGTCCTAAATTTGTGTTTCTTCGAGTGTTAATGTGTAATAATGGTAGATTATTAACCTTTAAGTGTTCGTTAACGTGCGTGAGTGTGGGCAAACAATTCAAAAGAAGGGAAACTGTGTTTCCATTTTCCCTCCAAAACTCCGTAGGATTTTTTTTGACTTGACTGAGACTTGACCTGACTGTTTGGTGTGATGAATGAATGACTCGTGATGCACAATATTATTAACTTGGTGCAAAAAATATATACTTTGACACTGGCAAATTATAATATAAAAAAAAAACTATAATTTAAAAAAGTCTTGCCGGTATTGATGTATCTTTCTTATATGTATTTTGGTTTCTTCGTACTTATAGTCTATGTAATATATGCTGCATCCTGGGATAATACCTAGCAAGTGTCACTGTCAAAGTTGACGATGCACATTCATATCTCAAGCCGACATAGTGGAGGCGATTAAAATAAAGGAAATTATAACTTACGACAAATTGCGATCGTGCTCCAAATAATAGCAGCATTTATTTGGTCGATATGTAAAAAGAACAATACAATCGAAAGACTCCAGAAGACCATTGAATATACCAAGAAAGCTTTTATGTGAAACCTCTTTCTCTGTAACATAAATAACAGTCATTTAGGGCCCAAAAGTTTTTTTTATTCCATCCATATTGCCAGCATCACATTTGAGAAAAAACAACAAATCAAGAAAGGTAAATTGAATTTTTCATAGAGTGAGCAAGAGTTTAAGCAATCGAAAGGAGTTTAGGTATTATGAGCGGCCGTGGTCTAGCGGTAAGACGCGTGAACTCACGATCGATGAAACCCGCGTTCGAACCTCGCTAATTCTGACCGGTACCAATGTAACTTTGTTATATGTACTTTGGTCGCTCAGTGCCTATAGGCACTGTGGTTATGTGTCCAGTCTACCGCCCTAGGGTAGTACCACCACTTTCGAATGTAACACCTGTGAAGTGACCTTGTCGCGTTTCAGGAATAGTTTGAAAGTAGCCAGGTAGAACGAGTAGAGTGTGCACTGTCAATATGGATGGTGCATGCTCGTCTCTTCAAGCCGGTGTAGTGAAGTTGACTGTTGCCTGTAGAGATTTCTCTGTAGTAGCAGTTGTACCACAATCTAGCTTTACATCAGACGGAGTGTTGTCACATGCCGAGTTACAATTAAAAAACATTGCGAATATACACTTAGAAATGTATGTAAATATACTAAGTATAAAATATAAGGAACATACCTGGTGCAGACCAACCAATAAAACAATTGTAAAGATAAAATCAATCAAAACAAAGAATAACCAGACACCGCACACAAACGCTATCAATACGCCCACCAATTCGGCTCCACTATCATCAAACCCAACACCGTTTCTAGGTAACGTACTAGCTATTATTGTTACTGTCAATAATGTAGTTATTAACAATTTTATTATCTACAAAAAAAATTGCAGCTTAAAAAAAATGGCAGACGAACTGATAGTGGTTACCCCAGCTTGACATTGTGGGGTAGTTGTTGAACCCATGTAGTCCTGTTTCGGGATTAGTTTGGAAGTAACCAAGTATATAACGAAAGAAGTGTGCACTGGTCTCCTCAAGCCGGCGGGATAGCGGAGGCGACTGTTGTCTGCATAAACTCTCTGATGGCAGTTCATGGACCGCACTTTAGCTTAACAATAGCGATTATCAACATTACTGATAACAAAAGTGATAGAAATAAATCTAAGTATACGTTTTAAGGCTACAACTACTTAACCCACGCCCTGTTTCCACTAGGGTAGGCAGTCTACTACCTACTTCCTTTTTTTTTTACGTGGGGAAATCCGTTACGGACTTCCTGGCCCCAGGGAAAAGGACCAGGAGTGTGTCGGGCTCCCTCCAAATTGATCGACTACTACCTACTACCTTGTTAAACTAAACCTGTGCACACCCATCTCACCGAGCATAGTGGAGGCGAATGAACGTAAGTAATAACAAGCTAACTTACCAAATTAAAATAAGCAATAATTAAACAACCAATCCTCAAACTAATAACGCCGCAACAATTGTTTATTGTTAATTTCATTTTAAGTTAATACTTTAATTATCACGACCAACCAACCCCCAACGACTTCCGTTCAAAAATGCTTTTTAACAACCAATAATTCATATTATGTTAAAACAAAAAAGGACGAAGATAAGATTAGATATTTTTTATGTTATAATACAAAATAATACGGTTATTTATAAATACAAGTAAGTTGCAATCAAACAACCAAAATGCTATTTTTATAAAAGTATTTGTCATTTTTTTATTATTGATTTAATTAAGTCAAATAGATTAGTAACTGCGTGCATAAGGAGCTGACGTGGTCTACGATCGATGAGACCCGTGTTCAAACCTCGCTATATTCAGACCAATGTAAATATTTTAATACAAACAGTAACTTAGTACATGCATTACAATCAAACAAGAGAAACAAGGAAAAAACAAGGGGAAAAGAAGAGAAAGGAGAATGCCCGTTTTTGGGCCCACTTGATACCTAATATTTTGGTAACGAAACAATATTCTAAAATAATATCTTATTTTTTTATTAATTGTTTTTAATTATATCAACACATCGTTTACCAATCAATAGACAATGTTTAATTACATAAAAAACAGATATCATCAATTATTACAGCATTTAAAATAACAATAACCTCAAATATTGCACCAGAAAACATCTAATTACTTAATAATCCGGGTGAAAAAATTAAAACTACTAATAAGGAAGTAGATTTATTTTTCTACAAAATTAACTAAAAATCGTCGAAAAACTCGAGAAAAAAATTGCGGGCCAATTTTTCTTAGGCGAATGGGCATTCTCCTTTGACCCCAGATTCTTTGATTTTCTGTCATTTGATGACAAAATTGTGATTATGATTGATGATAATACACAAACCTAAGCGAGATTATGTTTCACAGATAAATATTTTGTTTCAAAAATATCAACAGCAAACAACTAAAAAACATTAAAATCGAAATAAAATTGTCACAGCTAAATTGTTTAACATGCTTCAAATGGGACGCTTTTTCATACATGGTATTACGTATGAGGTTTTATTCTTGTTAAATATTATTTCTTAACTTTACCGACTGAGGAAATAATATTTAGACATAACATCACTAAAAACAAATTCTTTCGGAAAACCAATTGTAACAACACGTAGACTCGAAATAAAATAAATATTAATTTTAATAAAAAATAAAATAAATATTTTGACCGATAAACGAACTCAGGGCCTCTATGTATCCCTTAAAACCTGTTGCATAGTGTACTTATAAACTGAAAAGTATAATCCTGACCATCCTGGTCGCAATGAAGGTCGTAAATATATATTTACTTGACTTTTCTTCCTAAGGGTGGGAGTATAGACGACACAGAGTATCTCTTCCGCTAGACGTATCGACCAATTTTGTAGACATTCAGACGCCGCGTACTATATAGTATAAACAAAGAATAACACACTTTTGAATGATTACTTTAGTACCTTAGAATAAGTGCCTCTTAGAGATTTTCTAACTATTTATTTAGGGTGTAAAAAGACATTAAGCAATCCCGCGAACAAGAAGTTTCATACAACATACCGATGCGGTTTGCGTATTTTTTATTTATTTTTGAGACCATAATTTTCAGAAAAAAATTGCATCACTACAGATCTCCTTCTATGACAGCAAAACTGTCAGAACCTCCGTTCTGGTTTACCATCAGATAGAATGCGGTCATGATAACATGCTAAAACACCTCTTTACTACACGGCATTTTAATTTTCTTAATAATTTTTTTTTAAACTTAAAGTTAACATTAGTTAGTTTTAGTAATAACTTAAATATGAACTTCTTATTTTAGTTTAAAAAGAAAAGTAACACTAAGTTGCCAATCTGTTTATGCGTTTATTCTTTGACAAGAGGATTTCTCTCGCAGTCGTAGCGACAGTGGCAGTCAGATTTTAAGTTTCATCACATTACTTTGAGGGTAAGTTTTATTAAAAAAAAAGACATTATTATACAATTATACGAATTAATTTCTTAATATTATATTTAGAACTGAAATTAGATTAATAAAACGAAAAATATTATTTCAAATATGAGATAGACAGTGTTTATGCTGAAAATCGAATTTAAATCTAAGCAGTTATTTAAATATAAATAATTTTAATATGTCAAAAATCAGTAATTATTTTTTTGGATGGAGCCAGTATTAATTGCTAGTAAAAAAGAAATATTTGTAAGTAGTTTAGGGGTGAACATTCGCGCTTATAGCTGATGTGGATTCGATCCTCATCTCAGCTCAGACTGGGCAATATTTTGCATATTATTTAATATTATTTTTCAGCTTCCTTTCCAAATAAATCCAGTCTTCGTCACAGGTAGGTTGATAAAATGTTTTTTTTTCTATTTTTTTAACAACTTTATCCGTTCTACATAAGTGATTTATTTCAGAAAAAAATGGGATTACCTCAGCTGGAAACGTGTTGTTTTTGTTTTGATTTAAAAACTGGCAACATTATTATAGGATCCCTAAATGCGGTAAGTTTTTTGAAGCGTCATAGGAAGGAATAAATACATGGCGGGGTAGGTCGTTCCGCAAGTTTAATGGATCGTTACATGATCGCCTGCACGCGTCGACCTCGAGCAATGTGGGGCAGAATATACTAGCTTCATACGTTAGTTACTTGAAATATTATTAATTATATGTTTCAGTTTTTTTCCTTCATAATGACAGTGGTGCTAATAGTAATTGCGTCAGGATTTGGCACGCTTCAGACGGAGATAAGCGAATTGTCGACTGATCCTGAAGAGAAGGCTGCGATGACCGGGGCATACGTCCTGTGCATTATTTTAGTACTCTTGTTTTTAGCTAAATTCCTATTTGATATTTTCTTCATTTATGGCGTTGTTACGGTTTGTATTGCTTTGTTTGTACGTATAGGTTATAAGGGAATTTTTAAAATTTATATGGCCGTGGTCTAGCGGTGGATAGTGTGAACTCATGATCGATGAGACCCGTGTTCAAATCTAGCTAAATTCTATCCAGTACCAATGTAACTTTATTTTGTTTTTTATGGTTTTGGCCGCCCATTGTCTATGGTATAACATAGACATTAATAAAAGAGTAGTAGGCAGTTTGATGATGGTTATTAGCCCAGTCTGTCGTGCTAGGGACCTGGCCGTTTTTCGCGGTTAGCTTAATTATATTTAAGCCAGGTATGCGAAGAGTGTGCAATATCAACCTGGATGATATACATTCGTCTCTTTAAGCCGGCATAGCGGAGGTGACTCCATAGTCTAGTTTTAACATCAGGCGGACCGTAGTCATATATTATATATAAAATATCCATTCTTTATAACTAATTATATTTATTAATGATATTTTCAGGAGCGTGCTGGTATCATAAAGGCGTATATGATAATGTGGATAGTCTTCGTCCTGTTATCTTTATTCCTATTCTTCATAAACGTTACTCATTATAGCGGATGGCACATCTTCTTTGAATTATTGTATATTGGTAAGATTATAAGCAGAACAATTACTCAGGTTTTTATTATTAACACAGAACTGCACAAAACACTTTTTCGCGGACTGAAAAGTGCACTTTCGTCTCCTACAGTTGGCATAGCGCTGGCGACTGCTGCCTGCACACATTTTTCCGCGGTAGCAGTTTTCTACGCTCTTGGACTGCACTCTAGCTTAACATGGTCGCATTAGCCACTGTAGCTTTATACGTAACAATCAGACGTTGCGCTTATTGGAAACGAAAAGGAAGATCTTTCTACAGAGCACAAGTTTTTGGTTCGGGTATTTTGATTAGCGCAATCTGTTGGATAACGATTTTTCGTTTCTGATCATTATGTAACTTTATTAATACTGTATCCTTTCTTTTGCTACGGCAATAAACAAGAAGAGGAAGATATGTTACGTTTTTGTTATTTACTATGGAAAGCTGGCCAGACACATAACTACACGCAGTCACTCATGCGAAGTTGATAAAGATAAGAGCGGCCGTGGTCTAGCGGTAAGACGCGTGAACTCACGATCGATGAGACCCGTGTTCGAACCTCGCTAATTCTGACCAATGTAACTATGTTATATGCACTTTGGTCGCTCAGTGCCTATAGGCACTATTAAAGAGTGGGTGCTTTCCTGGGGTAGTACCACCACTTTCGAATGTAAGTGACTGAAGTGACCTTGTCGCGTTTCGGGAATAGTTTCAAAGTAGCCAGGTATAACGAGAGGAGTGTGCACTGTCAATCTAGATGGTATATGCTAGTCTCCTTAAGTTGGCATAGCGGAGGCGACTGCTGTCTGCACAGGTTTCTCTGTAGTAGCAGTTGTTTCTACTCATGGACCGCACTAAATCTTTATATCTGGCGGAGTGTTGTCACATGCCGAACTACAATTTAAAAAAAAGATAGAAAGATGTAGGAGGCAGAATGCTCTCACTCATTTATGTACGTGTGTCAAAGTATGTCAGTTGGACCTAGTTTGCAGGGTCCGCAGTCGTACGTAACGTATCTTTCTCTTTTTGTTTTATTCTAAGCTATAGTGTATTTGCTGATGCCTGTGGCAGTTATTATAACAAACTCTTACTAAAATATTTACTATCGGTTACAGGACTCAATTTCTACTCGATCCTTCTAAACAACAGCTTCCACCAGACATTGAATAATAGAGAAATGGTATAAGAAAGTGGTAGACCAACAGGATATTGGCGTAAATGATTATACTATTAGATATTAGTACGTTCTTCAATTAAGAAATTCTAAAAGCTATTTTTTAAAGCTTAAATTGTTGTATTAGGAAATTAGAAAACATTAGAAGTAGTAGAAGGCAAAGCGCATTCCTGTGTACCAGGAGTCCATCACACGAATGCCGTACAAGTGTTACTTTTTTATTTTTTAAATATATTATATTTTTTATCAACTTCTGACATTGACTAAAGCAATATTAACTGCATAACATTATGGTACCATTATTTGTTAAAAAACATAAAACATCTTTGAAATATCAAAAACAAGCAATGTACACAATATGCGGCTGGAGTCGCGACGGCCTCATGTCACGCTTGAGATAATTCACTGCTGACACAAGAAAAGGCGCGGTTCCCTTGGCGATGTTACGCATCCATTTCGGCTTGCTAAAAAAATATATATTTTTTAATAAAAATCTTAAAAGCTAATAATGAAAAATGTCTTGTAATAATATTTAAGTATTAGTACTCTGTGTATTTATAAAATAATTTAGTCAATTATGTATAAACAAAATTATAAAACGTGTTAAATATAAAATATATTATATTGTGATGTTGAAAATATGGTTTATTTTTTTTAATGGAGATCGTTAAAAAGAAGTTTAAAAAATCCTTCATTGGCGATTTGTATGTGATTTGACGTTTTGTTATCACTTGGGTGACAGTGAAACGTCAAATCCCATATGTTTTGTTTTTGATCAAGTGATACCTAACTTGATAACTAAAGGCTTTTGACTTTTGCCCCTGGGGTTATACCGTACTCGAGATTCGGAAGAAGTGTTTGGCGCGCTTTTGCCCGGGAAGGTTGAGGTGTTTTTTTATCCCTTTCCTTAATTAGTTTAGTGGTTATTATTGTGTAAAATTGGTGTTATTTTGCGTAATTTTATGCTACGCATGTGAGTAATTGTGGAAACATTAAAATTCACTCTATACGAGGCAACGGAAGAGATTTTTTTTGTGGTTATTCCACGCCGTGAAAACGCTCATATTATGACGTGACCGAGTGAATTGCCGCCAAATACTCCAAGAAAGCGTCAAATTGTAAAACACCATTGCAATTTGATGCACAAACATTAGGAATTTATTACATCTGATGCCATTTAACAAAAGAAGAAGAAGAAGAGATTCGGAAGATTTCTAAAATGAATGCCACAAAAAAACCATCCTCAAGGATTGCTGTCTGTTCTCGACTAATTGAAATAACCTAAGTATTTTGATTATTATAGGTGGGGGTGCGGTAAAAGACGCAAATGTTTTCACGGTAGTGACAGAACATTTGGTATTCGATTGTTTGAACTTCTGGGGCCCATGTTAGATTAAGTTAGGTTAGGATTGATTGATATTATATATTATATATGATATAAACCCTGATATATATTATAAACCCTTACACATAATATTTGCCGATTTTTTTTAGGGTCTCACAGCTGACTTCGCACTGAGTCCGCAAAACTTTAGCTAGACCACTGCCTTATTATTTAACGCAAAGAGGGAATTGGTTTTAATAAAACATACATATATTTTTATTTAATATAGTATATTGACAACAAAGCTTATACAACAACCACAAACATCAAAAATTCTATAAAATTTATAAGTACAACATTTAAAGCGTTAATAATTGATCGATAGTTTAGACATAGACATAGATTTTTAGATATAAGAGTACAATTACGTATTAATAATATTAAAATAGGATGTAATTATAACAAAATATTACTATCACTTCATTACAAAGACAACATAGTATCTATTATTAAAATATGATTAAAATTGAGTAGAGAAAATCACTCAAATAACAGCCAGAGCTGGGCTTAAATTCGAACCCACGGCTTTCGCTATACGCGCGAATGTAAGTACTGACTCCCAAACCTAGGTATATAGCAATTGGCGCCCTACGTGACCGCAGTTAATTTTCGTGCTAACTGACCATCTAGTATTTAACACATGCGTTTTTAGACACCATACGTTGCGTAGCGTCAGTTTGTACGCGTTAATCTAAGAAATTACTGAAGAGATTTCATTCAGTTTTCCTTATTAGGTAAATAGATTCAGGTTTAAGTGTATTTATTAAGGTTTTTGTGTAAGTGATCGCATTATATTGATTTTTGTGTCTTTATTATGTTGTCTAATAAATGTAATTAATAAAAAATGTTCACAACGCTTTAATTAGAATTTACATCCCATTTTAATATTTAACTACATTGGTACGTAATATAAATTATTATAAAGAAGTATAAATATAGAAGATTTGTAAACCACGACTAGAAAACATATACGTCTATATAATTTTATAAATATTTAGGCTGAGACCACAAGAGAGAGCGATTTCTGAAAATACACGAAAATACGAAAACGCTGTTACCCTTACACAGCGATTGACTTTACATTATATCGTTTGTCGCAAACCATGCCACGGTCTGATGTAGCCTCGGCCTTAGATATAAGAATATAAAGATAATATTAAACATATTTAATTAACAGTATATTTGGAACAATTGGAAGACAAGCCTGTTATATAAGATTGTTGGTATGTAAGATTTGACGCGTATGTTAACGTTAATCTTGGAAGACTTGTACAATTAACAAAAAACATTTACTAAAGTTTACCTTTTCTTAGTTAAGCATGATCAATCATTCTTCTCGGTTCAACACTTAATTGATGACGGTTTAAAAAAAGATATACATTGATTATATTAAAGTTAAATTATGATGAAAATTCTATAGAAAATATCAACGCACACGTGACAGGGCTATGAGGTGGGCTTCGAACTTATGTCTTCAGCTTTGCGCGTTTATTAGCGCTTCACGCGTACACGTCTTACTTCCTCTTCTCAAAGCAACGACAAATAATTTTAAAAACAGATCTATCGTAAAATATAACTGAAAATTTAAATATGTTTAATATTATCTAATAATAAATTACAGTCAAAGACAAATCTATACTAATTAAAGCGAAGGACATATTATTGTCATTACGTGAAAGTTAATTTGGTTCAAAAACTTATTTGGTACAAATCCTGGGGGTTTACTTTAAAGTTACGTAAAACGAGTTTTCGGAAGATGAAATATTAAGAACAGCATTGGTGCAGACGTGTAATGGATAATCCTGTGCTCGTCCGAATCTCCACAAACTTTAAAAGGTAAGTGGGCGGAAAAACAACTTCTTTTTCGTCATATCTAAAAGTCAAGTTATAAGTCTGTTAGGGCTGGGATATAATATGTGAACTGCGCTGGAACTGAAGAGGATTAAAACCTTTTTTACTCCATAACTCGTAACGAAATTATCTTTAAAAAATTTATGTTAATCTACACTATACAAAATATGTCCTCTTTGTTTAAAAAAAAGTTTTAAATATCATTAATATTCATGCAAAGTAACCCCTGTTTTAGAAATATAAAACCATTTTTCTTCTAAACTATTAATAGCTAGGTTTTTTATTTTAATCATGATATTAGACAATACAATACCTAGGAAATCTTTGGTTTATTTTTTGTAAATAACATTTTTTTTTTACATAAATCGACACACAATCGCGTGAGCAACCCCTCTGTTGCCCAATAAATCAGTACGGGACGAGCAAGGTCAACAGGCGCGGCGTATATCCAGCTCTTAAGTGCACATCTCCTCAACCATAAATTAATAATTGGTTACCCCTCGCGTCTGATGGTTGGAGCGCGAGCGGTGGCCAATCATAAATCTTAGTCCTCCACATATTTGTTAAAGCGAAAATAAAACTACGTGAATACTAAGCACACCCCCTGAATTTGTAAGTTAATAAGATCTATTACTTTGTACTAATAGATATTTTTCTTCTTTTTTTATAAGTTTGTAGATATTGTAGGTAATCTTTAAGTATTTGTAAACTTCGCCATAAAATATCCTTTTATCCGGTTTCTTTTACATCTACAACAATACAACATCAAAAATATAGATAGGTAACTAACACCAATATATAAATATATATGTATATGATTTTACACACATAATAGAACACAGCTATATGTATATTATATATTACTCTTATGATATGAATTAATTTCACTTAAGGCCCAATTTATTTGATCCACAGTTTTTTGTTTTTATTGTAGCTCGACATATGACAACACTCCGCCTGATGTGCGGTTCATGAACGGAAACAATTGCTATTTTCTAATTTCTACAGACAGCAGTCGCCTCCGTTATGCCGGCTGCCGAGATGAATGGGCACCATCCTGATTAAGTCTGACTAAAAACAACTTCAAATGTTTAGAACTTCTGCATTATTGCCAGTACCAAAAAAGGAAATTTTACGATTTTATATCAAACAGTAATATTTGCGGTATTTTGTTTTACGTGTCTAAGATGTGCGTACAATTGTAACTCGTGTTTTAGTACTTTTCGACAAACTACACAAATGAGGATTGTGTTTTGAATTGGCGACAACTTTGTATACATTTTTGATCTCAAATTCCATGTTTTTTTATTGTAGCTCGGCATGTGACAACATTCCGCCTGATGTAATGCTAGAGTGCGGTCCATGAATGGAAACAACTGCTACTACAGAGAGACCTGTCCGGGCAGCAGTCGCTTCCACTATGCCGGCTTGAAGAGACGAGCATGTACCATCTAGATTGACAGTGCACACTCCTCTCGTTATACCTGGCTAATTTCAAACTATTCCCGAAACGCGACAAGGTCACTTCACGGGTGATATATTCGAAAGTGGTGGTACTACCCCAGGACGGCAGACTGGACAAATTACCATCATCAGACTGCCTACAACTCTTTAATAGTGCCTATAGGCATTTAGGGTATGGTACAATTTGCAATTTTTTTTTATTGTAGCTCGGCATGTGACAACACTCCGCCTGATGTAATGCTAGAGTGCACTCCATGGATGAAAACAACTGCTACTACAGAGAGACCTGTCCGGGCAGCAGTCGCTTCCACTATGCCTTCTTGAAGAGACGAGCATGTACCATCCAGATTGACAGTGCACACTCCTCTCGTTATACCTGGCTAATTTCAAACTATTCCCGAAACGCGACAAGGTCACTTCACGGGTGATATATTCGAAAGTGGTGGTACTACCCCAGGACGGCAGACTGGACAAATTACCATCATCAGACTGCCTACAACTCTTTAATAGTGCCTATAGGCATTTAGGGTATGGTACAATTTGCAATTTTTTTTATTGTAGCTCGGCATGTGACAACACTCCGCCTGATGTAATGCTAGAGTGCACTCCATGGATGAAAACAACTGCTACTACAGAGAGACCTGTCCGGGCAGCAGTCGCTTCCACTATGCCTTCTTGAAGAGACGAGCATGTACCATCCAGATTGACAGTGCACACTCCTCTCGTTATACCTGGCTAATTTCAAACTATTCCCGAAACGCGACAAGGTCACTTCACGGGTGATATATTCGAAAGTGGTGGTACTACCCCAGGACGGCAGACTGGACAAATTACCATCATCAGACTGCCTACAACTCTTTAATAGTGCCTATAGGCATTTAGGGTATGGTACAATTTTGCAATTTTTTTTTATTGTAGCTCGGCATGTGACAACACTCCGCCTGATGTAATGCTAGAGTGCACTCCATGGATGAAAACAACTGCTACTACAGAGAAAACTGCGGGCAGCAGTCGCCTCCACTTGAGGAGACGATCATGTACCATCTAGATTGACAGTGCACACTCCTCTCGTTCTACATGACAGTATTTTATATTGTATTTCTGTTAAAGTTAACAATTTAACCACGGATCAATAAATTGAACCTATAAATGATATTAATAATAATGATTATGTGTTTTTCTTTAATAATATTTCTTTGTACCTCGGTCACTTTCAAAAATAAAAATAAACTATTTAAGACCGAAGTTTTAGGCTAAACTCAGTCGGGTTACAGTGATTGGTGTTGGAGGCAGTGAGGCATACTCTCAGAGCAATGTAACGGAATAGTAAAAAGCGATAATTTCTATCGTCCAATGTTTAACAACAAGTTTGTTTAACAACAGAGTATCGTCGAAGAAACACCCGTCTGAGTTTAGCCGAGTTGGTGAGATAGGGCTTTAAAAATTAAATTGCATTATCTCTAACTACAAAGTTCATTTTATAAGAAAAAAAATTAAGGTAATTTTTCTATTAATAAATTTTTGAATTGTGAAAAATAATCTAATAAAAATCCTATTTCTTACAAGAAACCAACGATATTTTCACACGTACATTTTCAGTTAGCACAACTACCCACCAATGCGTATCGTTATAGACGCGTACGATTCATAGCAAATACTGAAATAGTGTAATATATATGTCAAATCGGTGGATAGCCGGCCATTTTGTTCTACAATAACATACAACATTCAGAAAATAATTAACTCTAGTAATTATCTATAATGGAAGACATATTTCTTTATAATTTCCAAAACAAATTAATAACAATAAATTATTGTATAAAAAATATTTTAAAAAATCAATAATATTTTTGGTAGGTACTTAAAAATATAAATAATTATAAAAACACTATAAAGTTAGCAAATGACCCTGTTTAAAAGCTATAAAATTATACAATAATATTTCTCAAACGTCACATCCGATAATTTGTGAAATTACAAGTAGGGTTACCAATGCACCAAAGTGCGGGCAGCATTCGCCTCCGTTATACCGGCTCGAGGAGAAGAATGCGCACCATCTAGGTTGACAATCCACACTTCCAAACTACCTGGCTACTTCCAAACTTACCCCGAAACGTTACACTTGAAATTAGTGGTACTTTGTACATTTGTACCGATTGATGGAGAACACTTTACAACTGTTACGCACTCACGGCGTAAATGGAACCTTGTACTTGGGCCTCAGCAGGCATTATGTAGTTGTAGAAACATATGACAATTCAAAGGATCCCATTTGAAATAAATAAAATTTGAAAGTACCTATAGCTAATTTACGTATAGGAATTGGCAACCCTAATTTGTAATAAATTTCAAAAATGTGTATTTAGTAAATAAATAAAATACCATGCAGGTTTTTTCTCTTTAGCTTCGGCGTATATCTAACTCAAATTTAAAGATGTACTACAAAATATTTTTTCTAATAAATACAAAAGTATTATAAATAAAACTAAAACCATGATTGGTAGCAGCGCGGCCAGAGACCAATCATTAGTATATGACTAAAACTTAAATAAATAAATGAATATAAATTATAACAGAGATATTATTTTTCGATATGTTTAAAGCACTCCATCTTCGTTTATTGATATTAAATAACTTCTAATTACCACGATGTAGTAGAAATTTTCAGCTGAAAATAAACATATTCAATATACATTTATAGAAAATAATGTTGTTTTATTTAAGAAAAAAGGCATTGCATTTTTTAAATTATAATATTCTCTTTCAAGAAAGGCAAAGGGCCTGACCCATGCAGCCTTAGCATTTTTTTTTATACAATAATTAGTATCGATCAGTACTTTTTCTTTCACTTGTAAGCTCAGCCAAGCTATAATAATTTAAAAAATAAAACCTGAAGTACTCACCAAGAAACAGAATATGTGCGATAACATGTCCAGCAGACATGTGGAAGAGTGACTTTAAGAAACTGATCACATACAGCACCACAAATACAATCCAGAATATACAATACTTCTTTACCAAAGATGTGCGCTCCTAAAATCAGGTGTTACATTAAAATAAACTTTATAAATATCGGCTTAAAATTCTTATTTGCCTTTCACTCTAATTCAGTGAGCCCCTATCTCAAATATTAAAAGTATTATTAATATTTTTATATTTTGCCGGACGATTTATAAAAATTCGATATTTTAAAATATGCTTTCAGACTTAACAGACCGAACTGTCCTGTAATTACAAAACTCACTAAACTGCAAAGTTTCAGTAATGATTCTACCACTTTACTAAAGCTATTTTTGACTTGACTGAGACTTGACTAATCACACTGTTTAGTGTGATAAGGGAATGATCCGTGATGCACAATAATATTAACTTGATGTAAATATTTACATTGACACTGGCAACTTGTTTTAATGCCACAAAAAGAAGAACGAAAACTACATATGTATACTTATAAACAACATAAGAATGTACAGAAAAGTTATAATAAGATGACAGAGGTAAAGAGATTTGCACAATAAACCGAACTAAACCGATCTCCGCCGAACATAAAACAAACCTTATGAACAGCATACACGAAGACCATGTCCAAGAAAAACTTAACACATTGCAGAATAAGAAGTAAAATAACTATGGTGTAGACAACAGAAGACATGGTGTCATCTTTGTTGCTCGCATCTTTCATGTCAATAGCTAGTGTGATTAGTATCACAGCTAGGATGAATGTTAGAAGCTGAAATAATATTTTTGTTATATTAAAAAGCGTCTGCGATACACTGAAAAGCTTTCAAGTGTAACTAACATCCATGAAGTGACTTTGTTGTGCTTCGGGATCAATTTGGAAGTAGCCAGGTATAACGAGTGGAGTGTGCACTGTCGCCGGCATCGTAAACCCGATTGGTGTATGCAGAAATTTCTCTGTGGTAGCAGTTGTTTCCGATCATGGATAGCGTTCTAGCTTAACAGACGGGGTGCAGTCAAATGTCGATTTACAAAAAAAAAATCTATCACTTTTTACGCTGGATTTATTTATTGTTTATTTATATTTATGAAAATTAAAGGTTTATTATACCGGACACCCAGAACCCTCTATGTTGTTACACCAATGAGACAGTTTTATTGGTTACTAGTCGACTGGACTCACAGAACAGTGCCTTCAGGTGACCAGTACAAGATTGCCTTGGTGTTAAGTGAACCCGGGGTCAGTTTTCAGTGGGTCTAGATTATATGTGAACCACTATACGTTTTCTTCCTCCATATGATTAATTGCTTCTTGATAAATCAAAAATGATAACATAGTAATATGTACATACCGCATTTATGAGCCCCATAACGATACATCCTTTTTTTAAATCAAAAATAAAACAAAACTTATCAAGCACTGGTAATTCCATTCTCGCCTGAAAAAACACACACTTCGATATGAATCGTGTTCCCAAAACCATCTTAACTACACCTTAACACGTTAGTCATAAGAGCGAAATTCCTATGTTCCTTAGACGTTTCTAATTACATAATTAAACGTAACTACCTATTAATTTCAAGATTAAATACTTTAATAATGATTTTAATTTTCACAATTTTTTTAAATTAATGGAAATACTTTTTTAAACAAAAAAAAAACACAACTACCTCCTAATTGAATTATGATTTTATTGTTATACAATACAAGAAACATGTATTATAATTTATAAGTCACTTTAAAAGAAATAATTAATAATTAAAAAATATTATAATATCAAAAAATAACACTAAATAATACAATACAATACAATTGTCACGCCTAAATAATAAAATAAGAAAGAAAAAAATATATAAATTTACCATATTAATATTTTCCCGATACGAAAGAAATCACAATACACGTTTTGTAAATATTCAAAATTGTATTAAAAGTTTGTCTAGAAATTTAATAGGACATTATAACTGAGACGTGCCCTAGAAACACGGTAACAATGACAGGATTCTACAACAGATCTATCTCTATAGGGTGTTAAGGCGAACATTCGAAAGTGGTGGTACTACCCCAGGACGGCAGACTGGACAAATAACCATCATCAGTCTGCCTACCACTCTTTAATAGTGCCTATTGCACTGAGCGACCAAAGTACATATAACAAAGTTACATTGGTACCGGTCAGAATTAGCGAGGTTCGAACACGGGTCTCATCGATCGTGAGTTCACGCGTCCTACCGCTAGACCACGGCCGCTCTTATTATTATCTTGATGTTAAAATGATTCCTCGTCTCGTCATAGACGCGTACAACTGCATAAATCGTATATTTATCGCGTATATTTATATTATATATGACCTTGTCGCGTTTCGGGAATAGTTTTGAAAGCAGCCAGGTATAACGAGAGGAGTGTGCACTGTCAATCTGGATGTTACATGCTCGTCTCTTCAACCCGGCATGGTGGAGGCTGCTGCTGCCTGAACCGCACTTTAGCTTTACAACAGGCGGAGTGTTGTCACATGCCGAGTTAAAAAAAAAAGAGAAGTGTGTACTGTCAACATTCGTATTTTTAAGCCGGCATAGTAGAGGCGAATACTGACTGCAGACAATTCTCTGTGCTTAGTGCAAAAACATAGTTTTTGAGTATAGATTGTTATTTATACGTACCTATGACAATTTAAATTACTTCCTTCACATTTTTAATACAACATAATTCGACATGACTTGCATATATAATGAAACGCATCCTTATTCGTGAATCGGTTTTTATTCAGGAAACATAACAGTATAAATCTTTTCATATTACACGTGACATGCTTATAATATTGGAAATAAAATTACTGACTGCATAATTTCATACACAAGGACTTTTGTGATTTGCAAATTTTCTTATGTTATTTAATATTACACTAATTGCTTTAATTAATACAATACAATACAATTGTCACGCCTTTTCCCCACGGGGATAGGCACAGAAAACGTTTTTTTTAATTTATTGTAGCTCTGCATGTGACAATACTCCGCCTGATGTAAAACTAGAGTACGGTCCATAAATTAAAACCTGCGCGGGTAGCAGTCGCCTCCACTATGCCGGCTTGAGGAGACGAGTATGTACCTTATTATTATATACCGTATATTTTTAATTACTTCTTTACATTCACTTTCCAATCGGTAACACTTTCTTTCTAACAATTTCTCGTTTTTATATTACTGTATTATAGTATCTGTTAAAGTGGATGCACGCTTAGAGAGGTAAAATATTTCACATAAAAATGTATTCTTATTATTATTTACAAAACACCGCCTTAAAAATGGGAGGCTGCACTAACCTTGCGCGGTGTGGCTGTCATTCCAGGATCGATCGTTACTCGGAAACATTCGTAACACCCCTCCGAATTCCCGATCTTAGATAAGAATCACTCGCAAAGAATTCAAACTACAATTATAAATACCGTATCTTTAGAACGACCGTGGCAACACTGGATTGAGTATAAAACATATTTGGGACAATATACTGAAACGTATTCAATAAACGTATTAAGAGTGGTAGGCAGACTGATGATGGTTATTAGCCCAGTCTGCCGTCCTGGGGTAGTACCACCACTTTCGATTGTAACACCCGTGAAGTGACCTTGTCGCGTTTCGGGAATAGTTCGAAAGTGGCCAGTTATAACGAGAGGAGTGTGCGCTGTCAATATAGATAGTACATGCTCGTCTCCTCAAGCCGGCATAGTGGAGGCGACTGATGCCCGCACAGGTTTCTGTGTAGTAGCAGTTGTTTCCATTCATGGACCGCACTGTTGCTTTACATCAGGCGGAATGTTGTCACATGTTGAACTACAATTTAAAAAAAAATTGTGGTTTGAATCTCCCTAGATCATAATGATCAACCAAGATCACGATGACCATAAAAACTTAATAGGTGACCTAATTTTGCAAAAACACGAATAGATTGGGATAAATTTTTTATTCAGTGTCCATTGCTAGATAACACTAAACAACTGCGTCTACAGAATAATGTCTATGAGGGCCCTATGTCTCCCAATCACCTTGAGATTGTTTTGACCTTAACCAAACCAAAAAAAAAAAACAAATTAACCAAAAAAAAAAACCCAAATAATGATGTTAAAAGAAATATTCGATGAGTTTTCTTAAAAAGTTTTTTTAAAGATACTTCTATACAGGCCTAACAATGAGCAGCTGTAGACATAATGCCTTAGATTTAAAAGGATTTTTAACGACACGTGTAAAAAGGTTAAAGACATTTGTTTTTTTTTTTCACATAGTTAATCACTTTTAAGAAAAATCTAGGTTGTTAAATCTAAAGATGCAAGTTTTTTTTGTCGCAAACACATTAAAAATATTTTAATCGATTTGTTGAACTTCGTTCTATAATAAAATTGATTCGAATCAGTAAATAAAATTATTTACTTTTTACTTATTTTATTGGGTAAATAGAACAGGCCACATTCGGGCCTTGTGTTGAAGTGGAGCTGAGGACCTGTCTTTTAAAGGATGTGCGGGGTTAAATATGTCTAGGTCTTTGTCAGTTTCGGTCATTGTACAACCTGCGTGGTTATTTTTAAAAATATTATTAAATAATTTTTTTTAAATAAATATCTTTATCGCGAAAAAAATCTCAAACATTTAATTTTAAAATAAAATAATGTAACGCGATTTCCTCGTTAATATAAAAATGTAAATAATCATTGTTGACATTCAACGAAGTAGCCTTGTCGCGTTTCGGGAATAGTTTGAAAGTACATGCTCGTCTCCTCAAGCCGGTATAGTGGAGTCGACTGCTGCCCGTAGAGATTTCTCAGTAGTAACAGTTGTTTCCATTCATGGACTGCACTCCAGCGTTACATCAGGCGGAGTGTTGTCACATGTCGAGCTACAATAATAATAAAAAATCGAATTTATTTTATTGGTTCACTACTTGACATTCTTCATTCGTCAGTCACAAAAATGCGCACACGCAGGTTGCTCGTGTGCCTGTGTTTAATTTTCTGTTTTCATAGTGCGCGATGTATTTTACGTACCGGTTAGTGTTATTTTTTAAAATATTTTTTTGAAGTGAATTTAGGAATATTAGTGTAATTTATTTTTTCCAAAAGTGCCAATTGTTTATTTAATTTGGGATTGCATTATGATTTATCACAAGTTTAAATTGATTTTCATAGTACGCAAGTGAATTAAGCTGTAACTAACAAGGATATCTGTAATTTTTCACCATTTTTAATTAGTTTTCACTTGACATTTCTATTATGGTTACCAAATTATCTAGCTGGCCATGACGCGAATAAAATCTAATATTTCTCTTCGTCGTCCGTGCCTTTGTTGATAAAAGACGATTCCGAGAACAGTATGGCTATCATTTTTTATTATTTCAAAGTTTAGAGTTTTAGACATTTGAATTAGTTAGCTAGCAAAGCTAACTAACCGTAGGACTTGTATGAAGAGAATTGTGGATGTGAGGAAAGCAATGTGAGGGAGTCGTGTCAGTATCGTGGCAAGTGGCATTCCGTTGTCTCCCTGTCTTGATGATGATGATGAACTAGTTAAGTCAAACCTGGATCTCCTAAAGTCGGTCTATTGGAAGAGTCTGATGTCTTGTGCTAGCAGTTGTTTCCATTCGTGGTGATGCAGTGATGAAGATAATTTGCCCAGTCTGTCGTCCTGGGGCAGTACCGCCACTTTCGAATGTAACACCCGTGAAGTGACCTTGTCGCGCTTCGGGAACACTTTAACGAGAGAAGTGTGCACTGTCAATGTGGATGGTGCACATTTGTCCCCTCAAGCCGGCTTAGCGGAGGCGACTGCTGCCTATATTTTATCTGTAGTAGCATTTGTTTATCGACAGCACTCTAGCTTTAGGTGGAGTGTTGTCATATGCCGAGCTACAATAAAAAAAAACTGTAAACCGCATGTTGACCTCTCTGCGTGTCGATTTCAATAAACTTGCTCTACTTTTTATGTTATAGTTCGATAAATCTTTGATTATATTCTTGTTAAATATCAGAAAGTGGTTGTCGAGTCTAAGAAACCATTAATAATAAAAGTCGCTAGTGATAGTGATCGAAGGTGCCATACAATCGATTTCTATTGAGGTCGTACTGTTAATGTTATGCATATGGGTTCAACACACAAACTATCATCCCCTATTTCGCTTCCTTTAATCGAGATTTGAAACTATTGAAATCTGTTCAGCGCTTTTAATTTTAATTAAAATTAGGTTACAAAACAATCCTAGAATTGATTGGAAGATTGGTTTATTCTAGAAAAACCTCCGTCATTACATGCACGTGTGTAAAGACGTGCCGCTAATTGCTCGTTATAAAGGAAGGTCAAGGAACCCGACATGCCATAATATATCGCTTGCTTGTTAATTAGGTACTATTAAAAAAACTACATTGCAGTGAAGGCCTCGCCGAATAGAATGAAGTCTTCAATTCTACCATAGATAAATTGCAAACGACGATTTGAGGAGACGAATATGCATCGACCAGGTTGACAGTGTATACTCTTCCTGTCATGCACTTCGAAACTCACCCCGAAACGCGACGCGAGGTCACTTCACGTATTTATATTAAATTCTAATTGTAGATCAAAATTTTTGGAAAAAGTTAGCCGAAAAAGAATTGCAAGACGCGCTCAAAGTAAAATGGAACTTGGGTGTAGCGAAAAACGTCATACTATTCATTGGCGATGGAATGGGTCCGAATACAGTGACCGCAGCAAGAATATACAAGGTGGGCGAAACTGGACATTTGAATTTTGAAACGTTACCTCATATGGGACTTTTAAAGGTAAATAAGAATATATTTTATTAATAAATAAAGGGACTTTCATGATGGTTTTAAACCAATTAGTCCTTCTGAGGTACTATTATCACATTTAAGGCTAACACGAGTAAAGTGGCCTGACGCGTTTCGGAGTTAGCTCGGAAGTCTAGGTGTAAACAGATTGCAAATATGTCTCTGCGGTAAAAGACGTAGTTAAGCACCTTAAGATTAACGCGATCACATACCGGACTTATGTCCATTTGCACCATATGACTTAACTATTACTGTCACGTTAAAGTAATGGTTAAAGTTAAAATTGGTTTGCTTCAAAAAAAATCTGTCACATTTGACGATTACTTTAACTTTAACCGTTACTGGCGAATTTCGGCCGGTCAAAGTTAAAGTAATAGTTAAATCAATGTCGCTAAAGTCAAATCTTTGAAAAGCCGCTCTTGTTTGTATTGAGAGAATTCATTTAAATCTTGTATTATTTATCGAAATTTGTTCTTATATCTAGTTATCTATTTGTATCTTGTATAGTTCATCAAACATACAGTTTATTTTCCAAAAGAATTTTGAGATTATCCATTACTCAGCTGCTTCTTTGACTATCTTTTATAAATTCCAAATATTTTGTAAATACTAAAACACGATACAAATTTTTCTGTGGTGCAACGCGCGTGGAGTAAAAGTAAAGGTAACTGTCAAAGTTAAAGTTAGAGTAACAGTCAAAGTTACTTTAACCGGCCTTCTCTGGTGCAAACCACCCTTAGAAGTAAAAATGGTACACAATTCGAAAAAAAAAAGAATTCAATTGAATTTTAAACCAAGATATTGTAGAATTGAGAAGTACAATTACAAAAAAATTATTATATAAAAAAAGTATTATTGATTTCATATACAAATATCGTAATTAAATATAATCTAATGTTCTTTTTTATCAACTTAATGAATAAGTATTTCTTTATTTTTTCATTTATGCTCTTTAGAATCTTGTCTTTTATCATTTTATTGCTACGCGATAATTTAACTAATGATAAAACTTATATTTATTTATTTTATTGCTTTGATAATAATGAAACGGTCTACGTAATACAATAAAAATGGGGTCAGTAGAAGTACCTAATTTTTTTACTAAAAAAGTTATGTGTTTTATTTTAATTTTTTAATTATATTTGTACAAATTTCAGACATATTCGGCAGATAAAATGGTACCAGATTCAGCGAGCACAGCAACGGCACTATTCACTGGTGTCAAAGTAAATCAGGAGACCATCGGTGTGGACGCAACCGTCAAGAAGAATCATTGTAACCGGTCTTTAGTAGACGATGCTAGATTACCATCTTTGGCTGTATTAGCTGCTACAGCCGGGAAGAGTTCAGGTGAAATTGAAAAATCTACAATTTTTCTTTTTACATCCACTTTTGAACGTAACACCCGCGAAGTGACCTAGTTGCGTTTTGGGATCACTTTGAAACTGATTCGTCTCCTCAAGCTGGTATAATGGAGGCGATTGCTGTCTGCAGAAACTTCTCTGTGGTATCAGTTGTTTCCGTGGACCGCACTCTAGCTTAACATCAGCTGCCATATGCCGAGCTACAATAAAATAAAAATTACTTTATTAGCTAGAAGCTATTATAAGATATATACAATGTAAAAAGGCATCTCATTTAAGCCGTTGATGTACTCCAGAGGTACTCCGGCGTAACATCAAGTATAGGTCTAATTTATTTGTGTTTATTGTAAGCAAACTTTTTCTCTAAATGTACAGAAATTGATATGGTTTTTCAGGTTTCGTAACAACAATGCGAGTGACACATGCGACTCCATCGCCATGGTATGCTCACAGTCCTAATAGGAAATGGGAATGCGAAAGTGCGATGCCTGATAATGCCACATGCAAAGATATTGCACGTCAACTTGTTGAGGACTTACCTGGGAAAAATCTTAAAGTATGTTTTTTTATTGTAGCTCGGCATATGACATGGAAACTGCTACTACAGAGAAATTTCTACAGGCAGCAGTTTCTAGAGCTAATCCTGAAACGCGGCTGGAAAATGGTGGTACTCCCACGGATCAGCTTGAAAATATATAATGAGAGGAATGTATACTGTTAATTGATTGCACATTCGCCTTCTAGGTTGGCATAGTGGAGGCGATTTAAATTGTTACATTAAGCATTTTATACTAAAATATTTTAGGTGATTTTAGGAGGTGGACGCCAGGCTCTAGTCGCAAACGTAACTGCGACTCCAGGTGACCCGTTAGACACGTGGTCTTGTAGGAGGAATGATGGGAGGGACCTTATTAAGGAATACATTAAAGACAAGGAGACACGAGGTCTTAAATACGCTGTGATTAAGAATAATGAAGAATTAAACAACTTGAATGTTAAAAATATAGATTATTTACTAGGTGCGTATTAATTAAAGTTAAATAATTAGTAAAAACGGCAGTGCTCTAGTGGCAGATGGTGTGAACTCACGATCAATGAGACCCCTATTCAAATCTCGCTGATCGGGACCAATATAACTATGTTATATGTATTCTGATTGCTCAGTCCCTATGGTACAAGCAGTACTTCACTAGCCTTGTATAAGCGACCACTTTCAAGTGCAACATCTGTGTCACGTTTTGGATTAATCTTGGAAGTAGCCCGGTATAACGTGAATACTTCACCGGTTACATTTGTTAGTGGTGGTACCCCCGGAGCTGTAGACTGGGTTAGTAACCATCACAATCTGTCTATCGGTCTAATCCCCATTGAGTCCATTGCTGCTCCATTAAATGCTGATAGTTGACAGGGCAGACTTCTTTGGTTATATCTATACAGCAATAAGTTATAGGTAGTGTAAAATGAATTAATATTGATCATATTTTCAGGTATATTCGCTAATAGTCATTTACAAATGGAGCATGAAAGAGACAAAAGTCCTGAAGGCATGCCGTCCTTGTCTGAGATGGTGGAAGTAGCTATTAAAGTCCTAGAAAAGAATAAGAAGGGTTATTTTTTAATGGTATATAATATTTATTTAATTTATATAATAAAAGTGGTAGGCAGACAAATAATCGTTATTAGCACAGCTGCCTTTAGCCAGGTATAGCGAGAGGAGTGTGCACATTTGTATCCTCAAGCCGGTATAGCGGAAGCGACTGCTGCCTGTAGATTTCTTTGTAGTAGCAGTTGTTTCCGTTCATGGACCGCCCTCTACCTTTACATCAGGCGGAGTGTTGTCATATTAGCTTAGTTTATTTCATTTCTTTATAGTATCAATTGTTGAACTGCTAACTTTAAACTAGTACCAATTTCAGGTAGAAGGAGGTAACATAGACATGGCCCATCATCGTGGTAAAGCAAAAAGTGCGATATCAGAAACGATAGCATTTGACGAAGCTGTCGGAGTAGCACTGAAGATGACGAACGAGGAAGATACATTAGTCATAGTGACGAGTGATCACGGACATTCGCTAACTATCAATGGATATCCACTTCGAGGTTCCAATATCTTTGGTTAGTACTCAGGCTTATGCTAAGATAGATAACGGAAACAAGCTATCAAAGAAAAAGGCTGATTAGAAGAAGAAAAATTCTAATGTTAATTTTACCATTTGTTGTGACATGCAAATGAATAAGGGCAGGCATCAGTAGTCTCCGCTATGTCTTTTTGAGGAGACTAATATGCACTGTTCAGTTTGACAGTGCAGACTCTGTTATTTCCGTCATCATCGATTATTAACTAATGTCGTACCCTTGTTTCACGAGAGTGGCAATTCTGGAATGTAGTAGACTCAAAGCGTATAGATTTATTTCTATTGCTTTTAAATTCTACTACATTTGATAGTTAATTGGTGCATAATAATGAAAACATAGTTATATCAGAATTTAGCAAGATTTTAACACAGGGTCTAAAATCTAAATCGATCCAATCGACAGTTATAACTTGATCGAATCGACAACAAAATATATGGAATTTGACGTTTAACTGTCACCAAAGTGACAACGAAACGACAAATCCTATACATTTTGTTGTCGAGTCCATGAAGTGACGACTGTCGATTGACTCATCACCTTCCACCGCCGTTTTGAACATTTAATTATCTTCACCAGGAATAGCCACAACATCCTCATACGATGGTATCAATTACACAACCTTAGCATACGGGACAGGTGGTCCAAATTCAATAAAATACCACATTGTAAATGGCACAATAAAGCGCGAAAATCCAACCAATACTGACTCTTATGAGTATGAACAAACGGCTGCTATTCCTTTGGAGGAGAATGCTCATAGTGGCAGTGACGTTGCTATTTATGCTCGAGGTAAGTTAGCTTGTAAAAAAAGTAAGAGCTTTTTTAATTCTTATTGTAGCTCGGCATATGACAACACTCCGCCTGATGTTAAGCTATAGTGCGGTCCATGAACGGAAACATCCCCTATGGTGACTTAGGAGACGAACGTGCATTATCCAAGTTGACAATGCACATTCTCCTCATTATACCTGGCGAGCTTCCAAACTGATTCCAAAACACCAATAACTAGGTGAAACCGAACGCTGACCATTTTCCTAATAATTCGAATCGAACATAGAACCTCCTAGTAAGATTAGCACGCTAATCACTGAGAGGCCAGCAAATCCTAATCATGTTTATTTTAATTTCAGGTCCATACAGCCACTTATTTCATAAGACACATGAACAAAGCTACGTATTTGAGGCCATATCCTATGCAGCCAAAGTCGGGGCTCATTCCTCATCTTGCATACACCATTGTGATGTAATTTTATTTATTCCAATATTTATTATACCTTTACAGGTTATTTTCAATATTAGTAATTAAATTATTGTGGAAAATAAAAATTGTATATTTATTGTTAGAAACGCGAACTTTTCCATCAACGTACGCGTCTATGACGATACGCCCAAACTTCATAAATTATTAAATAAAACACATTTTAAACTGCTAAACGATTTTTATTATAACAACGGAAACATCAAAAAATATGAAATTTTATTTATAGAAGATGCAAAAAAAACAAATGCAAACAAATAACTTAAACTGAGATAAAAGCAATAGTTTTTGTAAAACTACAAAAAAAAACTTATAAAATATAATTTGTGTCAATATATATAATCTACGAGTATATACTGTATATTATCTTATAGAATAAGTACATCTTGTTCCCGAAAATACTACGCCGCCATTTGTCTCTTGATAATGTAGCCAATGACTAAGGCACCAGCCAATGCTATTACCGCGTACTTCAAGTGTCTATAAATTTAAAAAAAAAAAACAATGTAAAGTAGTCCATTCACAATCCTGCATTATACTCTATCAAGCAGGACGAATACAATGCACACAATCGGCGGAGTTTGCAGGTCTGGAGCAGGACACAACGAGCATCCTGCCGTCCTGCTTGCTTTGCCGGACGCCATGCAGCCCAGCCATTCATTTTCTGACTGCGTTGCGGACTATCATGCAGAATTGTGGCCCGTTTAACGACTCCACGTAAGGGTGGGGTTATTTTCTCCCACTAATAATTTATACAGTCGGAATTTCAACACCAAATTCCGAACGGAATCTGTGCTGAATTCAGACTATGTAACAGGCCTTACTCGTGTCCCCACAAATTCTGAAAACATGGGGTCGTTGTTACTATTCAGTGAACAATACGTGGCCGAGTTCAAATCTCCCAAAAATCTCGGTACAAATGTAACTAAATCAAAGAAACTAGTCATTGTGTATGAGCAGTTAGAAAATTGCGAGTAACCTGGCATTCAGGCTTTACTACTCGAGCCTAAAGTGAGGCTGTAAATAACCAAGTACTTTACCGTTTGCTGGTACACGAAAACTAAGCCTAATCCTTGCAATATCACTGTAATTTCCATCTTTTTCTTTAAATTCAATTCATTTTTATTTTATTTTCAATCCGATAAGTAAATCTAGTTTTAACAATGGTTAGTTGTTATGTACTACGTAGACAGTTAGACATATCATATAGATTTTTATTTAGTAGACATAGTAAATAGTAATTATCGTGTACGCGCATGACTTCTTTAATCTATAGGAACATAAACACCCTAGCTTGCCTAGTACACCTTCACAATCTGTTTAACGTTATTTGTTAGAAATAGTGCCTATATAAATCTATTAACTAAATTTTTTAACTTCGTTTGTGACCACACTTCAGCTTGCATCAGGCGAAGTGTTGTCACATGCCGAGCTACTATAAAAATGTATATACGAACGAATAATCCTTGCAAGGTCTCGGTGCTTGAGCGTCACTAGCCGTATTTCTACACCTATAATTAGGAAAATTCAATATAAATATACATTTTAAATTAAATCTTAAACAGTCAGGTTCTTTAATAAAACTTTTTTTTATTTTCCATAAATACAAATTAACTTTCCTGAGGATTCGTCGTGGTTTTTGTGGGATTGGCGAGGATGGTGGTGTAACTTGAACATCCACATCTCTACACGTCTTACAACAATTCCTACAAAATAAACACTAATGTAATCACACACATCACGGGTGTTAAATACTATTTTTCATTACTATTACTTTGTTTTAGTAGTAGCCGCACTCCGCCTAATGTTCAAGCTTGGTGTCGTCTATGAGCGGAAGTAGCCTCCGCTATGCCAGCTTGATTAGACGAGTGTGCCATTTAATCTAATATTTATTTAGTTTCAGAAATATGTGAAAGTTGTTTCCTTTTGGACTAAAAATTTCGAAATTATATGTAGTTATAGATGTAAGAAGTGTATACTGCCTACCCCAAGAATACAATTAATAAAAAGGTATAATTATTATGTATGTTAGATGGAATAACGACCGGTTTATTATTGAGAAGGAAATATCTTTAAAAAAAGTTTCATAAAAGACCTGACTGTTCGACTAAATTAAAAAAAAAACCTGATTATTACTTATTAAAAAACAAACGAACCTTGGCAACGTTCTCCGTCTACTTCTCCGAGCACGACTATCCTCTTTTGATCTACTAAAAGTTAACTTTAATTACAAAATACTATATAATTTTCTATGATATTTTCAAGATAGGTTGTTTACAATTTCGGTGGGGTTGCGGATAAATGAAAAAGTAAATTCCGTGAGGTTTTTTAGTCGGTAAAACGCAACCATAAAAGATTTCTTCACGTATAAAAAAATTGGCGGTTATGATTGGTTCACTATATACAAAATAAAAGTAACGAAAGTAAACCTAACCTTTTGTCTAGTTCATCAGTGTCAAAAGTACGCCATGGTTTAGCAGTCGGTACTGGTGATCTTGACGGGACTAAACAACTGTGATAGAAAAATTATAATATTGTAGAATTAACTGCATAAAGAGGACTTTTTTTACTATTTGAATCAGCGACTATGAGCTACAAATAATTCAGTAGAATACAGAGTATTAGAAATTCGTGATACACCCCAAAGCGATTGATTTAAAACAGAAAAAAACGTGTTTTTATTTTCGCCCTAAATTATATTTCTGTGATGCACAATATCGCAAACTTGCTGCAAATATTTTCTGATTTAATATGCAAATATTTACTTGGAATAAAAAGAATTAAAAATATATTTTTATATTATAAAAATTGAAAATAATTTTATTTAATTATTTTTTTTTGGTATATTTAAAATAGCTTCTATTTTAGGTTATTATTATTAAATTATGATGAAACATGATCAGAAAAAAATACCGCACACGTTTCTTTCTATTAAAATTACACCACAATTTAATAATAACATAATAATATAACAGGAATATAATAACCTTCCATCGTCACAAACATTATCACGAAACCTAAAGGAAAATTTTAAAATAAAATTACAGAACAACTTTGCTAACCATTTTACATCGACAATACAATTAATACGAAAAGAAAGCTTCTGCCTACCCTTTAATATCTTGAGATTAACAAGAACAAATCTATGAAAATATTATTCACCTTTTTCTACTTTCCGAAAGACGAATTTCTTTTTCTATACTGAAATGTAAAAACAGTCCAATTTAACGAATTGGAATAGAACCCGAAAGCTAAACGATCAATAATCTATCTAACATACATAATATGAACATAAATTCACGCCTAAACTCTAACGGGGTAGACAGTAAACAAAAAAAATATGTGCGTAAAATTCTAATTAATTATATTTTATTTTGAATTTTATATATAAAAGAAACTTTAATCGACCACTTTTGTGAGTAGGGTTCGGTTAGCATCAGCGACAGTGTGGGCGACATCAACCACGCACGACGACTTGTTGAAACCGACCACGATTTGTCATCCGTCTATCAAGATATACCATATTAATTTAGTACTCTCAACGCACGACCTGTGGTTCCATTGTGGTCAGAAAATGCATCTTTGGGATAGGCAGATATATTTCTAATTACGACTTAAAAGCATTGAGATATATACTAGAGAAGCAAACCTGGCTAGCTATTAGAGGACAGACCTTAAAACTTTGATATACTTCCAGTGGATAATTATAATTATATTTGGATAATTGTGGATTAAATCAGTCCCAGGTAGAGTTCAAATGCGGTACCAAAGGTTCTCAGACACTTAAAACTAATTGTAAAATCACTTTTAATACATATCCTTCCACCCGTTAGGAATAGGGTAGGTTAGGTTTAGGTTCGTATCCATTTAATGCAAGAGCCGAGCGAAGCCAGGCAATTGCCACGCAGAAATCCTTCTACCCGTTACGAATAGGTTAGTTACATTTAGGTTTGTATTAAAATTGAGTGTTGCTTAAGATGAAAGTGGTACCAATTTGAAGCTTTAACTGTGTCTGATTTAACGTAATAATTATTTACTGGAATTTCTAAGGTCTCCAGATAAAATCGTAACCGCAAACCTCATACATCGGACATAAGAGCGTAAGCCGGTCAAGTCAAATACTTACTGACAGAAAACCTAAAAGTGACTGCGGTCATCTTTCCTCTCGCGTCACGTTGGGAGCGCTATTGCATATCTATTGTATATATCAATGCTTAGAAGTATTAAATAATGAAACACATATAAAAACTTACGTCATTTGTACTTGAATTTATATATTATTATATTAGCCTTGAACCAAAAGAGGGCATACCTAAAAAAATTAGTTTCAATACTTATCATACGTTTTTTTACATATTCACGATAATTTTGATGGATCTGTGTACACTATATTTAGATTTCATAGTTAACAATTTCGTTCTAAAATAACTACATTTTTATTTGTTTTAAATTATTATGAAATATTTTTTTTGCAATGACAAAATGTCATCATTTTTTTTCTGAAGTCTTCTTTTTTTGACGTACATTTTGAGGGATATTGCACCGCGATTTTAGTTGCTAGAACTACTACGAGAATTATTAAAAACTTACGGTGTTTAAAAAGAGGAATAATAAATATACCTAAATTAAATCAGAGCTTGTTTGATAGAGGTTGGCTAATGAAAGCAAAAACGCGGCAAATAAAAAAAATCTTCATATGGTATCACCAAGGGACAAGGTCGAAAAAAATTAAGCAATGCTAAATAATAATAATAAAAAAACAATTTCTATTATTTTTAAACAGATATTATTTTTTAAAAAAGAAGTTATTGAATTAATACAAAGTATTTTCATAGGTACTGAGAGTCCATACAACAAAGTTATATTGGTACCAACTGAGATTTATGAGAGATTCATAACTCAGCCATGGTCACCCTTAAAATAAATCTTTACAATGGAAATAAAATATACATAAATAGTAAGTACTTACTCTTTGCCACAGCATTTACCAGTCTTTTTAGGCCCTCCTGACAGAACGCCAATCTTATATTTTTTTAACAATTCCCTGGAATAATTAGATTTTCCAAATTATAAGCATGGTAAGTTGATGACAGATTGACGATGGATATTAGACCAGTCTGTCATCTTGTTATATAAGTACTAGCTTAGTAAAGGCTACCATGCCTTAATAAAAAAACCAGTATCTCAATTAATTTAATACCTAAAACCTAGAAAAAAATTACCTAGCATCACTGCTATGTCCAACATCTTCAAACCCTTGTGTGGCATCAGAACCAGCATTCTCCAAGAGCACATCCTCTCCACCCGGATGCTAAATTATAAAATAAAATTTGAACTTGTATTAACTAAGAAAAAATATTTTCTAAAAAATGTATTTAATATTAACAAAAAGATATGATAGTTTACTGTTGATTTATTTGTTCACCATAAACTTACATAAGACACTTAAAGAAAAAATAATCTTAAAAAGATAACAAAATATTCTTTAATACACTTAATATATATTCGTTTACGATACTCATTATTTTTACTACTTATTACTTTACAACCATTTAATTTCAGTAAAATTTTAAGAATAAAAATACAATTTTAGGGATATATGACAAAATAAATTAATGAGCTAATTAACAAGTTAGTAAGTCTAAATGATTTAGTAATTAATATTAGGCAGTAGAAAATTAAAATGATTTTTTATAACTAATTAATTAAAATTAGGACAACTACCTCTTTTAAGAAGCTTGTTACATCGTAAACGTTGTCGTGGATGACCATCCAAAGACTATCTCCTTTCTTATGCTTCTTCACTTCATCCAGGGTTATTTGTCTAACCATTTTTGTGCTATTTTTATTTAAAAAGACCTTGAGAAATTCAAGAAATCTACCTCTCACCCAGTTTTTGAAACCTACTTTGACAATTTACTTCATCAGCAAAATGATGCAGTGAATTCAATGTAGTCAGCTGGCATAACCTTTGGATTTGACAAGTTCAAATGACAAGTGCAAATCAAAAAGACGAATTTTCGAACGCGTTTGTTTTGGTCGAGTTCGTATTTTGATTTGTGTGTTATATTAGTAATTTAGTAAGTCTTATACAAATTCCTATTGATTGTAAACTGTTGAAACCTTCAGTCTATGCGTTGTATAATAGTATTGAATATAAAGTCGATTTTTTTTGTGACGTTTACATTAAATAACCTCCAAAACATATGTTGACAAGATTATTTCAATTAAAATGATGTGAAGTCTGTAAATGGCGGAAGAAAAAGACTTTAATGATATTCTAGAAGACATATTCTTATCTGAAGAAACCTTACACAAGAGCAGTTATGATGAAGGTTATAAAGCTGGTTCTCAGGCAGGAAACCCTGAAGGATACCATTTAGGATATCATCGTGGAGTCGAATTGGGACGAGAACTTGGTAATTAACATTTTTTTAGTAATCTGTTATGTGCTCTTCAAGTGAGTGAGTGAGTTAAACTAATTATAAATTCCAGGCTATTATTTAGGGACTGTAACATACCATATAGAGTTACATGAAAAATCTCAGCTCTATTCTGAAAAAATATTGATTCAATTGAGACGAGTCAAAGAGTTAATAGATGCATTCCCTCGGATTAACTCAAAAGATCATGATCTATTGACAATGGTTGAAAATATTAGAGCTCAGTATAAGAAAACTTGTGCTTTGATGAAGATATCTTCTAATTTACCTTATACTCAAGGTTTATCATTCTGATGATAAGGAAAAAGTACATGTAAGTATTACCAGATTTTCTTTGACAATAAAATAGTTTACTGTTATTAAATTATGATGAAAATTAAGCTTTAGCTGTGGTGGGGATCAAACCCACGTCCTCTATTAGGCTATTCTCACGCTCCCTCGCACTACAGAGCGGGGTGTGTGGCGATGGAGCCACATGTGCAGATGTGCATCTTCATGCAGTTTTCTCCACACAAACGTGCGGGGCTGCAGTATAGTCATGTGGTGGCCTAAAGGCCTCATTTCACATCAGCTTGCGGTGGTGATATCTAAATTAAGATCCATTTCACATTAGTGTGTCTAGTTCTGTCAAAATCAAGCATAATGTGGTGTGCAACCGCGTGCGGGGTGAATGTTTCTCCGCATGCAGGCGCGTGATCTGCAACACCGTTTTCAGTGTCAAGACACTACGCGTGTTTTCTATACAAACAAAGGTAATTGCAAACAACATAAGAATACGCACTCCCGTGCTACGCTGCGTGATGCGGGGCAGTGTGAGAAACGCCTTATATGTGTGGATTTTCTGATCACTAAACTACACAGCTATTGGTACTTCACATGAACATGCCGAAATTTTTTATTCTATTTTTTCATCGGCAATACTTTGCAATCTCCGGCAAATTTGTATGTTAAGCCACTTTCCTTCAGACTAAGTCCACACTTCACATATGCATTACATATATTAATTTATTACTATTATTTTAGCAATAACAATGGAAACAACAATGAATAAGCTACATCGCAATTTGGATTGTATTACTAAGTACTTAAAGCCACTTTTACCACTTGCCAATTGTCATATGGTTGAATATTTTGTTAGTAACCATTGGGATAAATTAATGCCGACGGAACTGAAAAAAGAGTTGGATGATTGCGATTTAAATGTTAGCTTGGAAAGGTTCTGGAACTCAGGATCAACGGATCATGCTGGTGAGTTGAAGATGACTGTAAGTGCGGTCCATGCACAGAAACGACTGCTACTACAGAGAAATTTCTACAGGCAACACTCGCTTAAGGATCCAAATGTGCACTATCCAGGTTGACAGTGCACATTCCTCCCGTCCTACCTGTCTACTTCCAAGCTAATCTTGAAATGCAAATGTGTTAACAGACTGGCCTAATAACCATCATTGGTCTGGCTACCGGAGTGTTGGCATATGCTGGGTTACAAAAAACAAAAATGTTGAGTTGAGGGCAACCATTAAAATCAATTTTAGTCCTTTAGTCCTAAAAATCTAAACTTAGAATAATCATTGTTATTTATTTCTAGAAACAAAATCTCACTTCTGTGAGTTCATAAAAACAGCTCGTTCGCATTGTCTAACAGTGGATAATGAAATCTGTCTCTCACTCGAACAAATGAAGTCGCGAATTGTCGCCAGGGGTGCACAAATTAAGGATCAAATTTTTATTAGAGAATTTATGACAGCCAAGAAAAGTTATGAGGTGAGTTTATTCATGATTAGGAAAATGTGAATACAATCCGCCTCCACTATACCACCATCAAGAGCAGACTCCACATCTTGTACGCATTTCATGGTTGTTACACTTGAAAGTGGTGGTACTACCTTAGGATGGTGCACGTTCGTCTTCTCAAACCTGGCATAAGGGAGGCTATTGCTGCCTGTAGAAATTTATCTGTAGTAGCAGTTTTCATTCAAGTACTGCCCGCGGAGTTGTTGTCTTATGCCGAGCTACAATAAAAAAATTAACAGGAACATGTTAATTCGGAACGTTACAACAGCTCTAACGTGGCCGTAGGTGTCCCTCGCTCCTATTTTACCAGCCCGCTCATCATCCACTATATAATTTCCCTCTATTATACTATATATAATACAATATATGAATAAAAGTGCTCATAACCGTCGGGCGTGCATGAAGAGAATTGTGGATGTGAAGGAAGCAAAGGTTGTGTCAGGATCGTGGTAAGCGGCGTTCCGTTGTGTCTGCCTATCCCTGTTGGAAAAAGGCGTGACAATTGTATTGTATCAACGTTTTTTATAATTTCAGGTCCAAATAATGTCATCTCTTGTGGCGTCATTATTTGAAGCCACATCGTCCAGTCATTGTGTTGACTTGGGTGGTGGCGCTGGTCATCTGGGTGTTGTTCTAGATCTAGGCTATAATGTGCCTAGTTTAGCAATAGATTGTAACGTCATCACTATGGCGGGCGGCAAGAAAAGATATCCACTTATTAAGGTAACGACCAACAACGCATTTTCTGTTGAATTTTGACCGAGTTTAATGCTCAAATTAAAGCTCGTCTTATGATGTTAAGATATAGTGTGGTCCATAAATAGTAGATTGTAGATTCCTCGCGGGCGCGTCTTTTTCCGCAATTGAGCAGCTCTGGCCGTTCGTGCGTAAGAGTCCATGAATGGTAACAACTGCTACTACAGAATCGCCTCCACTATGTCGGCTTAAGGAGACGAGTGTGCACCATCTAGATTGACAGTGCACACTCCTCTCGTTATACCTAGCTGCTTCTGAATCGCGACAAGGTCACTTCACGGGTGTTACATTCGAAAGCGTTGCCCAGGACGGCTAATAACCAGTCTGCCTACCACTGCCAGGATTGAGGTTTGAACACGGGTCTCATCGTTCACACGTCTTACCGCTAGACCACGGCCGCTCTAAATAATATATAATAAATAAACTCTGTATTTTACATTTTAGAAACAATGGCAATCAATAACAAAAGGCTCGAATAGTATGTCGAAAACTTCTGGCAATCTACACCATTATGCTCAAACGTATGTTAAAAATGACACGAATTTGTGTCAAATTATAAATGACAAGTTTGGAGAGAGCAATCGAGATATAAGAGTTTTATTAACTGGTAAGAGAGAGATTTTAGCTAAACTCGATCGATGAGACCCGTGTTCGAATCCCGCTAAATTGTGACCGGTACCAACGTGACTATATTATACATACTTTGATCGCTCTGTGTCTGTAGTCTTTGTCCTGGAGTAGTACCACTTTCAAATGTAACACCCGTGAAGTGTACTTATTGGCTTTCGTGTTCAGTTTTAAATTAGCCAGGTGTAACGAGAGGTGTGTGCACTGTCAACCTGATGGTGTTCGTTTGTCTCCTTAAGCCGGGTGTGTGTGGTAAGAGTGGTAGGCAGACTGATGATGGTTATTTGTCCAGTCTGCAGTAGTACCACCACTTTCGAATATGAAAATAACACCCGTGAAGTGACCTTGTCACGTTACGGGAATAGTTTGAAAGTAGCCAGGTATAGCGAGAGGAGTGTGCACTGTCAATCTAAGAAGGTACAAGCCAGCATAGTGAAGGCGACTGCTACCCGCACAGGTTTCTCTGTAGTAGCAGTTGTTTCCATTCATGAACCGCACTCTAGCTTTACATTAGGCGGAGTGTTGTCATATGCCGAGGTGCAATAAAAAAAAATGGTTGTACTACTATCGGGGCCTAAGTCACTTGGGTGACAGTGAAACGTCATCTCCTGTCTTATTTTCGATTCAATCAAGTGACAACTTGATTATTTTCAGCATTTGACTTAGCCCTGAGGACTTCAGACTGAGCTAATAACCATGGTTCTTAATTTTTTTTAATAAACTTTTTTTACCATCAGGTCTGCACACGTGTGGTAACTTGGGATCTGATTCTCTACGTTTATTCACTTCAATGGAATCGGTGGCGGCTGTATTCAACGTACCGTGTTGTTATCATTTATTGACCGAGGAAATTGACGATAATATAATGTGGAATGCGTTTGATAAGAGTTGTGGTGTGGCAGGCATAGTGGATGGGTTCCCTATGTCGCAATATTTAAAAGGTATTTATTATATCAATAAAAAATTTATTTATTATTTTAAGGTAAATTGAAAATATTTATCTCACTTGGAGATGGATGGATGGATGGATGGATGGATGGATGGAGATGCAGTCACCTCCGCTATGCCGGCTTGAAGAGACGAATGTATATCTATTGACAGGGCACACTCCTCTCGTCTATCCAATCTGATTACCACGTGACTAAACATATAATAATACTTCTTATAAATTATGGTAAACATTGAAGAGAGTTCGTGACGACCCATGTCCTGGGTTTGATTCCGCGGGATATTTTTTCTATTCAATTTTCATGATAACTTTCAAGTTAACAATAGAAACAAAGTTTCATATTGGTTTTACATTAAGAGCGGCCGTGGTCCAGCGGTAAGACGCGTGAACTCACGAACGATGAGACCCGTGTTCGAACCTCGCTAAAGACCGGTACCAATGTAACTTTGTTATGTACTTTGGTCGCTCCGTGCCTATAGGCACTATTAAAGAGTGGTAAGCAGACTGATGATGGTTATTTGTCCAGTCTGCCGCCTGGGGCAGTACCACTACTTTCGAATATAACACCCGTGAAATGACTTTGTCGCGTTTCGGGAATAGTTTGAAAGTAGCCAGATATAAGAGAGGAGTGTGCACTGTCAATCTAGATGGTACATGCTCGTCTCCTCAAGCCGGCATAGTGGAGGCGACTGCAGCCCGTAGATATTTCTCTGTGGTAGCAGTTGTTTCCATTCATGGACCGCACTCTAGCTTTACATCAGACGGAGTGTTGTAACATGTCGAGTTACTATGAAAAAATTTTTTTTAGGTTATCAACTAGGGCGTAACGCGAGGATGTTGGCGGCGCAATCTATTGAGAGAGTATTGTTTAAAAAAGAGTTGCCAGCGAAAAGTCTACTTTATAGAGCCGTATTACAGGTAATTTTGTATGCTATAGTATCGGCAGAGATTAGAGAAAACTACTATAACTCGTTTTTTATGATTATTGCATATGATGACGTCATTTTAAAATTAGTTTACTAACTCCAAAATTGGATCGATTTTAGATCGATATTGCCCAGTCATAAATGTGTAAACTAAGCCATGTTTTTTTAATGTACCTCGGCATGTGACAAATGTAACTGTCAATCTGGATGGTGTTCAATCGTCTCCTCAAGCCGGCTTAGCGGAGGCGACTGCTGTCTGTAGGGATTTATCTGTAGCAGCAGTTGTTACCGTTCATGGACCGCACTCTAGCTTTACATCACGCGGAATGTTGTCATATGCCGAGCTACAATAGAAAAAAAACGTAATGCTACCTAAGTCTTTCTTTTTTCAGCAAATAATAGAAGATAATCTACCAAATAGGAGAATAATCGAAGGAAAATTGAAGCGTGTCTCCAAAAAGACTGAAAATTTCCTCGATTACTTCAGAAGTGCCGACGCCATCTTGAATTTACAACTGCACACACTATCTGACAGTTATTTGACTGATGTGTTTGACAGCTGTCAAGTGAAATGGAAAAATATGGTTCTGTTCTATTTAGTTAAATTGTGTTTGAGTCAAGTTATTGAATGTTTAATTTTATTGGATAGATTATTGTATTTGTATGAAAATGATTGTGATAATGCTTTCTTGGTTAAGCTGTTTGATCCGGCTGTTTCTCCTCGCTGTCATGGGATTGTGGCTTTCATGTGAAATGTTTTTTTTATTGTAGCTCGGCATATGACAACACTCCACCTGATGTAAAGCTAGAGTGCGGTCCATGAACGGAAACAACTGATATTACAGAATAAGTTCTGCAGGCAGCAGAATGGGCACTATACTTGTACAAGTTGACAGTGTACTCAGTGTAAACTGTAAATCATTTCACGGATGTTTTTTTTTTTTTTTTATTATAGCTCGGCATGTGACAACACTCCGCCTGATGTAAAGCTAGAGTGCGGTCCATGAATGGAAACAACTGCTACTACAGAGAAACCTGTGCGGGTAGCAGTCGCCTCCACTATGCCGGCTTGAGGAGACGAGCATGTACCATCTTAGATTGACAGTGCACACTCCTCTCGCTATACCTGGCTACTTTCAAACTATTCCCGAAACGCGACAAAGTCACTTCACGGGTGTTACATTCGAAAGTGGTGGTACTACCCCAGGACGGCAGACTGGACAAATAACCATCATCAGTCTGTCTACCACTCTATATGTGTATGTGTTACCTATCTATGTGTTACCATAGAGATACATACTAGAGATGTAAACTTCATGCATCAGACATAAAAAAAAACTGTAGCCCTCTTCAAACAGTTTGACAATATGTTGTGCCCTCGAGTCAAATGCTAACTGACAGAAAACATAAACGTGGCTGTGGTCATCTTTTCTCTCGCGTCACATTGGGAGCGTTATTGCACATCTAGTTGTATATATTAATGGGTGTTACCTTCTTGTATAACATGAACACAACCTTACTTCGCCTGGCTTTGAGAAATGTCTACAGGCTGCCTACACTCGTCTTTGTTATGACGAGATGTGTGCTCCATCCAGGTTGACAGGGTAGATTCCTCCTTTTTATATATGCGAGGTATAGTGGAGGGTACCATCGTGCCTATGCCTATCCTTATAAATAAAACATATGGGAAGTGTTTTTTTTTAATGTTTGTTTACGTTTATGTACTTAATTATTTATTAGAAAAAATAATATTATATATTGATATTTTATAAGTCTTGCGTTTTATTTTTAATTTATAGACCCTGAATTTCTAGGATATAAACAAGTAAGTATAAAAAACCTTAATACATTCTTAGGCCGATACCGCACTTTGGCGGCACGGCTGAGTTTACGTGTAGTCCCGAAGAATACAGCCGCGTCTCTAGTGCGGCTTGTGCTTTATCAATAAATTATTATACTTCAAAAATTGTTTACGCCAGTGACAACTCGGCTCTCCTGAAGAATACCAATGGAAACCTCTCTCAGACCCATATCAAATATTTCAGGTGGTGTGTGATATCATTGTGACACCTATTTAAGGTGTAGCATAGCAGATTTATGTTGAAATTAAGTAATTTGATAACTTTCTCAGCACTAATTATTATCGCAAATCACTATAATAAACAAATAGCTACGGTACAAAATATATAAAATGCATTTTAAATATTTTAAACATTTTATATATTTAAATTTCACAAGCATTTTATATATTCTATGCCGTAGCTATTTGTTTATGATAGTGATTTGCGATAATTATTAGTGCTGAGAAAGTTATCAAATTACTTAATTTCAACATAAATATGCTATGCTTCGAACAATGTGGTTAAACAAAATGTATGGACGTTCAGGTGTTGGCTTTCACCTTAAACACTTCCCTTATGTATCTCCATTGATATATATATATATAATATAAATCGTTTTTACTACCTGTGGCTATTACTACCTTTCTGCTTCCTGAAGGCTAGCTGAAAGAAAATGCCTTGCTGCATTAAGCTCGCCTTTTTTATAACAATAAAGTTTTTAAATAAATGAATAATATATGTGTTTGTACGAGCTAGGCGTATTGAAATCAAATGCATAATTAAATTGCAGCGTATCGTCATATACGCGTACAATTTGATACAAAATTACAAAGAAATGACTGCATAATACGGAATACCATACATTTTGTGAAAACACATCAGAACAACGTAAATAGTAGTTTTAAAGGCAAAAGTAAGCAAATCTGGGTCAAAGGAAAAAAGAATCCAAAATCTTGTAAACAAGACTGACTTAAGCATGGAGATATAATTGACTTAAGTCATTTTATTATTAAGTTTCAGGGTAATTTGCCAAAATTCTTTTGATTTTTCAGGCGTTATAATTTTCTTGTCGTATACAGGAAAATGAGATGAGCAACGTCTTTGTATGGTGGAATTATAATAAATTGAAAAGTTGATCTAATAATTCTATAAATAGATACTTAAGTAACTGATACGGGATACCTATAAGAGCGGTCGTGGTCTGGCGGTAAGACGCGTGAACTCACGATCAATGAGACCCGTGTTCGAACCTCGCTAATTCTGACCGGTACCCATGGAACTTTGTTATAATGTACTTTGGTCGATCAGTGCCTATATGCACTATTAAAAAGTGGTAGGCAGACTGATGATGATGTTTGCCCAGTCTGCCGTCTTAGGGTAGTACCATCACTTTCGAATGTAACACCCGTGAAATGACCTTGTCGCGTTTCGGGAGCAGTTTGAAAGTAGCCAGTTATAACGAGAGTAGTATGCACTGTCAATTTAGATGATACATGCTCGTCACCACAAGCCGGCATAGTGGAGGCGACCGTTGCCCGCACAGATTTATCTGTAGTAGCAGTTGTTTCCATTCATGGACCGCACTCTAGCTTTACATCAGGCGGAGTGTTGTCGTATGCCGAGCTACAATAAAAAATAGGGAGGGCGTGGGTTCGATCCCCATCTCAGCTCAGCTGTGTGCGTGTTAGTTTTTTTCTAGTACTTAAATATAGCATTTAATACGCCAAAGATTAATAAAAACATCAAATAAGTTAGATTTTTTAGAACTTTGCAAATTATATCTGCCCACATCTTCGTCCATTCAACCGCTCACTCAAACTAATAATAAATGTGAATAAAATCAATAATTTCCACGTCATAACAGCCCATTTTTTAAGTGTAATCAAAATGTCACACGACGCCTATAAAATATCGTGAAATTTCGTGTAAATATTTCGTTAGAATCTGTAAGTTAAACTCCCACGACCGTGTCACCGATGCGCTGACTTCTACGTTTAGTCAGCATTATTTCACCATTACTTCGTCAGTTATCAATCAGCCCTTTAAAATATATATGTACGCTAAAATAATGTGTTACATTTTACCTAAAATACTTTTTATTGTAGCTCGGCATATGACAACACTCCACCTGATAAAAAGCTAGAGTGCGGTCCAATGCGGCAACAATCGTCTCTGCAATGCCGGCTTGAGGGAAATCTCTCATTGCACTTGACTACTTTCAAATTGATCCCGATACTTGACGATGTTACATTCAAAACTGTTAGTACTACCTCAAGATGGGAAAACTGGGCTAACAACCATCATCAGTCTGTCTACAACTCTTATTCTCTTTGTTATATTTTAGATACATAGTTTAATTGTTTAATTTACCCGCCCCTGGCTTCCATAGGTATTAGTATAGATTCTTACTTATATGATAGACATATTTTTAAGCTTTTTACGTTATTATTTTGTATTATTCTAAGGGTTAGTAAGAGTAATTAAACTCTGTTTTCAGATGGTAAACTACTTCATGTCTGATCATGCTGTGTGAAATAGAAAAATTGAAAACAACTTCTAAAACGACCAAATACCTAACTTTCTTTAAAAGTAACTTTTGAGTCAATCATTATACGCTATATTACTAGCAAAGGTTTGAATTATCGTACCTAGGGTTCTGAAATAAAATATATTTTGCACCTAAATTTGTTACATAAACAATAAACAGTAGGCGTGGACAGCCACCCCGGATTCTCCGTAAACCGCGTGTAGATTACTAATGGATAACCGAGAATCGAACAGATCATAGATAACCTATTTAATTATGGTTAACAATTCCACGAACACAAAGAAAAGGTTCAAGTTTTTGTGAATTTTATTGTTAAAAAAAACTTTATTGATCATACCCACATTTTAACATAGCCACATGGGGTATTACCGCGCTAGTCTGAGGACTGTGTTGCTGGGAATTGCCAATTTCACAACTATTTTATTTTTTATAGTAGTCCGGTATAGTAGCATTTGACCACACTACGCCTAATGTTACGCTAGAATTACTGCGGTGATAACTTCTAGCTAGAGTGCGGTCCATGAATAGAAACAACTGCTACTACAGAGAGACCTGTCCAGGCAGCAGTCGCCTCCACTATGCCGGAGACGAGCAGGTACCATCCAGATTGACAGTGCACACTCCTCTCGTTATACCTGGCTACTTTCAAACTATTCCCGAAACGCGACAAGGTCACTTCACGGGTGTTACATTCGAAAGTGGCGGTACTACCCCAGGACGGCAGACTGGACAAATTATCATCATCAGTCTGCCTACCACTCTATAAAAATAATATATAAAAACAAAAAGTAGTAAAACTGTTAAATCAGTAAAATTAAATCGAATAATGTTAAATTTATTATAATATTTATTTATACGTATTAACGTAATATTAACGTAAATACGCATAACATTTATTTCGCCTCCAATACACACGCCTAAATTGTTACCCCGTAACCTTTTTTCCCAGTCAAAACCTATCTTAATAAATGACGAAATAATAATAGCGCGGGGTCATTGCAATTGGATTTACGCAAGTTACCCTCTGTACAATGAAACTAACACTCTTTAAATACGAATTAAAAACAAAACGGGGACATTAGAAGTATAGAATCATAAATAAATACATATAAATTCTTAACTCTTGGACTAGGATACCGTCGTACGTCTCTGTGTATGTACCGTTATTATAATCGCCTAGAAAAATTGCCTAAAGGCACTGAGCGATCAAAGAAAATAATTGGTACCGGTCAGAATTTAGCGAGGTTCGAACACGGGTCTTATCGATCTTGAGTTCACGTGTCTTACCGCTAAACCATGGTCGCTCTTATATACCACGGCCGCTCTTGAAAGTATCTGTGTTTAGATCTACAACAAAAATCCTTATTAGCCCTGTAGTGCCATCACTTTTAAGTGCTTATGAAGTTAATTAGTCAAGCAACTGGTATGATAGAAGATGCCATGGTCAATGCACATTCGTGTAATCAATCCAGCAAATTTCTATCTTAACATAAGACGAAGTATTTACAGTCGCAGAGGAAAGTCTGTAGCAAATAAACAAAGAAACGTTTTAAATTGTAAATTGGATCGAGTTTAGAGAGTTGTAACTCGGGGGACAGTTTCTTGCGTCCGCCCGCCCTACAGGCTGTATAAGCTTCGACGGCGCCCTGAAAACAGCATTCGGAAAAATGCCGCGTACCGGTGTAAACTACCTTGGTGTGATACTACTTGTTGCCGTCTTTGTTTCCGGTAAGTGGAAATATTTAATTTCATTGATAATATAATTAGCTATTGGTTTTTATTAGTGATTTTTCTTAAATACTAATTAAATTAAAATAAATTGGTGGTTGGTTCATATTTCTTTATACTTTAAAATTTAAATTTATAAAACAAATTAATTTTTATATATTATTTAAAAAATATATATTATAAAACTGCGGTTAATAATTTCAAATATTGCGGTAATTAATTTAATTAAAAAATATATATATTTATTTTTGGAAATATTTACGGTTACTTTTTAAATTTTTTATTAATATGAGAAAATTAAACAGAAAATAATAAAAAGAAGTCTCAGCCTGAGTTGTGCTGAGGTAGGAACTAGGAATAGAACCAACGTTACTTTTTTAATTTCCATCATAAAATAATAAATAAGTAACTAGCTACTACTTTTAGAAGGGAAGTAAAAACTTTGTAATAAAAAATTAAAAAGGAAAGCGACTACAGGTTTCTTTGAAACTAATTAACATTCGTACAGTCACTTCGAACTTGACACCAGTAATTAATTCTACATTATTCTACCTACCCCTTGTTATTGTTAAATGTTAAATAAAGACAAAATACACTATTACAAGAATCACAACGAATATATACCTATCAGTTGTTTTATTTTACTATTTTAAATGATTGATTTGTATTATTATTCAATTTTAATAAAAATAGATTAGAAATAAAATGAATACGCACACATAATAAAAAAAAGGTTAATATTTTGATATACAAATTGTGCCAGTCAGCAACGAACTCATCTGTAAATACTGTATATAATAATAGATATATTGCAATAGAATTTATTGGGAAAGCTTGGAAGAGAACACAGGAAAGCTAAATGCTAAATAATAATTAATCAAATGCGTTAACAGTAGGAAGTAACAGCCAGTTTGTAATAAATTTATTAGAGATGTTCTACAACGACCTATAATATTTAATTACTGTGAACTTTTTATGAAGCTATTACAGGAACTAAAAGCAACTTGTATTAATAAACTGGATGCTAGTGAGCATTCTATAAACATCTTGTTCTACGAACTATCTCACCTCATTGTCGTTAGTAATAAAGTTATTTATTGTTATAAGATTTCAACATGTATTCTATTTTAAAATTATACTTTAATAATAATTAAAAATCTATGATCCAATAGCTACTGACTGAAATTATTGATGGTTGTCAGCCCACTCTGCCATCCTGGAGTAGTAACACCACTTTCAAGTGTAATATAATACCCATTAAGTACATAGGTCTCCTCAAGTAGGCATAGCGGAGGGGACTGCTTCTGTAAAAATTTCTGTGTGGCAGCAGTTATTTTCCTTCATACACCATACCCTAGCTTAATATCAACCCCAGCTAAGCTTTGTTCGTGTGAACGAAATTATTTATAGTGCAATGAAAAATATTGACATGGTAGATATGTATGTAAATATTAAATGAAAATCTCTAAAAAGTTACAAATAAAAACAAAAGTTTTTGTAACAAGGTTTTAGTGTATGTATTGTAGTATAAACATAAACACGTGGTACAATTGGTGGTTATAATAATGAAGTAATTCTTGTGAAATCTAGAATATAATTATCTTTTTTCTGAAATCCAAATCGTGTACAAATATACACATGAAAAATTAAGTAATATAGCTACGCATTTTGCTACGCCTACTCGTAGATGAGCTACGATTTTCAGCTTCGTAGCGTTATTTCATATAATTTAAAAATGCATAAGTTTCAGTATATTTTATGAGCTCATAAAATGAGTTAGTTTTCCTGCAATTTTATACGTTATATTTCTAATAATAAATATATACAATGCTCAGACCCTAAAGTAGGATACCCTATCCTGTTCTGTGGGTGTGTGGACTTGAAATTCCCTCTTTTTTTTATAATAATAATGAACGTTTATTTGTAGATTTGTTATTTACAAAGTTTAGCTTTACGCCATTAAACCACAATGGTTTGTCTTGGCGTTGCACATTCGATCCTTTTTTAGATAAAAATTACACACACAATTTAGATTTAAAAAAAAGATATACTTTTAAATAAATAATAAACAAAAGACTATACAAAATTTAAAATAAATAAAGGGTATTTTTTAAAAACAATTCAGTTTTATATAGAGGTACTCCAAAAAGTATAATAGTTTTTTTAACTCAATTTTTATAATTTTTATTGTTTAAGCATTTCCTTGTTTCCGACGAGAGATTGTTATATCTTAGCCGTAGCTACCAAAGCATGAAATATCATCTCTTCATCTATCAAATATCTTATCTCTCCATACTTCTCGGTGTGGCTCAATGAGAAAGACCAAGACGTCATAGTTAAGGGATTTTTTTTTGCCCTATTTAATTTTTGTTTTAGTTTTGCCATAGGATGACATTCTCTACAACTTTTGTTTTGGTCACTTCCGATCCAGATCAAAACAAAGACACCCTTGAAGTTTCAGGCCGATAACCATGCTAGTCTTAAAGTAATTTAATAAAAATTAAATTAAAATTATTCAGCAAATTATTTTTCATCCAAATTACTTTTCAATTGAAAAGTTTAATCTATAGCGAAAAATTCTTGAACGGTTTTCGTCACGAGTAAAAAAGTTTTACTCATAATTCTGCCTTTGTGGCTAAAAGTTAGTACGTGTTACTCTAGTAAAATACTGAATCTAAGATTTTAATTTTGTTTTTTATTATATTTTATTTTAGCTTATTTTAACGACATATGACCGCACTCCGCCTAATTAAGTTCGTGTTAAGCTCCGTTAAGCTAGAGTGCGATCCATAAACGGAGTCGACTGTTGTCGGAGAAGGAAGTCTGCACTAAAGGATTAATGCTTGAAATTTTATCTCCACCTAACCTCCAATCTCCAATGTTTACATATATTATTTGCCGCCCTAATACAGTTCCTACGTCATTTTTATTTTAGTATTATAGTAGTATTTTTCAAGTAACGTCTTAATCGCCTCCGCTATGGCAGCTTGAAGAGATGGACAATGATAGCGCTGACTTCTGTCGTTATACCCATCTACATACAAGCTCATCCCGAAACGCGTCTAGGTCACTTCACAGTGCATCAGAAAGATCTGCGTTCAAGCTTTCTATGTTATTTCCCTTAAAACCTTCAGAAATGCGGTCAGGTTTTCATTTCATTTATCAAATCATTGAAATGTAAAACGATTGACACGTTTCGTTGCAAACTACGAACCTGTCTCAACAACATTTTATAAATCAAATTTGATATAATTTTTATTAAGAACTCTATTATTTATTTTTACTCTTTATTTGAACGTATCCATATTTATTTATGCGGTTCACAAACAGATTCTTATAATTTAAGACAGCTGTCCTCTCTGCTACGCCGGCTTTTGAGTAGATATACACCCTCCGTTGACAGCCGTTGACGGCCGAGCTAATCCTAAAACGGGACTATGTTACTTCATGTGCGTTACGCTTGGAGATGGTCGTACTACCCTGGGCTAATAACCATTATCAATCTACCTACCACTCTTAATATCCGACCTAAGGTCTCTCTATTTCTACTCTAGTAAGTTTTGAGTTTCTATCATAGAGGTTAACGACCTACCAATTCGCACACAGTAAAAAAAAATCTAACTTAAAAAGTTCTAATCGTCCTTTTATAAGAGGAAACCCATTACTAACGCCTTCTAATTTTAGTATTAACTTTACAAATAACAATGTTGTAACTCAAAACGAAATTCTATACAATAATGCTCATTAATCATGGATGCCTCATCCTATTCAAATACGGTGAATTTTAGAAAACTTCCCCCTATTTCAATACATATTACAAACTATTTGAGGCTAAAACTTTAGTTAGCTTTTTATTAAATAAGGTTTTATTGAAATTCTCCTTCCTGGTTATGGTATATTAACAAAGGAAACTAAAAAATTTGATAATCATGCTTTTTTAAATATTATTGTATTTTATATTATGTCTGCCTATCCCTGGAAAAAGACGTGACAATTGTTGTTGTATATTATATGACAACACTCCTAACGTTAATTTTTTATTTAAAGAAACTAAAATTTCTAATTACTTAAAAACGCAGTTTGCCTGCTTTTTTATTATTTTTTAAGTATATTTTATTATTAATTCCTTAAGTTTCTCTACCAAAGTACATTATTACATAGTTACATTGATACCGGTCAGAATTTAACGAGATCTGAACACAGGTCTTACCGACCGTGAGTACCGTCCTCTACTCCCCGCTTGACCGCAAGACAGATGACCCAGTCCAAAATTGCTCTGCTCTCTTTTCACGCTTTCATGTGCTAGATCATATTCATATTCATTCAAATCTAAAAAGGTGCATACATCCATACATTCATACTTTTATAATGGTCTAACAACAAGAGCAAGGACATTTGTAATACTCGTTCAAACAGACATTGCTGGTATGGGGTCCTCAGACGTCGAAAAGACTTTAATTTGTTCAGTCCATGTCAAATAAAGATTATCCCATAAAATAAATCTCGATTATGTAATATGTGCCACATAGATATCTGGTATATAATATATTGATCTTTTTCTCTGCTACTACAGATAAATTTCTAAAGGCAGCAGTCGTCTCCACTTTGCCGGCTTGGAGAGATGAATGTGCACCATCCAGATCGACAATGTACACTCCTCTTGTTATTTCTAACTGATTCCGAGACGCGACAGTGGTGGTACTACCTCAGGACGGCAGACTGGGCTAATAACTATAATCAGTCTGGTCTATCGCTCTTTAATAGTACCTAAAGGCACTGAGCGACCAGAGTTTCTAACGAACTTGTATTATTTTTAACAATTTTTCTTTAGACTTATTTTTTAAATCTGATTCGGTGGCCCTCTACAGATTATCCTTACAGAATATTTCCGTTTGAACTTTATATATCGGGTCATGTTTAAAACCTGGCGCACTCCCAAACAATACTTACAACGCGTGCTGGCGAGCGCGTGAGTGTGCCCGAGTCTGTCCTAACCTCTACTACCCGAACGCTCCAATCCTTTCCTGGAAATACACGTTGAATAATACTACGTGGGTTGTTAGGATCCGCAATCAAGACTACGTCGCCTACACCTAACTTCAGCCGCACCGATTACGCTTGCTACTTGATATACTCATAAATCCTACACGTGCCATACGGCACTTACTAGCTACAATCGTAACGTAAACATTATTACCCTTCTTAAAGCGCCAATACGCCACGGCACACATCGCCTTAGTAGATGCATCGCAAAATAAGCCCGAATAGCGTGCGCTCCCGTCGCGGTTTGTAGCCCTTGCGCGTCCTGTAATGTCGCTAACCATTCACACCATTTAATACATACATTATTAGGAATAACATCGTCCCATCCAATATTAGATCGCCACGTATCTTGCAGCATAATCCTGCTCCCTTATTATGAATGGAGACAAAAATCCGTAAACATCAAAAATCTACATAACAACTCTAAGCATTTCGCTTTTAGTGGGTTGCCTTTTGCCCGTGACAATATCTTCGGGTATCTTCTTAAAAGATACGTCGACCCCAGAGTGTCGTCGGAAGGAAACCAGATTAAGCCGAGTGTTCGTTCGCCCTCCTACGCCAATCTTGAACTTGACCAGATTGGAATTGAAATGAATTGAATTTTTTTTTAAGTTAAACGATCAACAAATTAGTATTTGTTGAAGGTAATTTCATATTTAACTTTATTTTAAATCTTGCTAAAATTTTGATCGCTATCAATACTATCACATACTTTAGTCGCTTAATGCCTATAGTATAATTTTGGCATTAATTAAAATAGGCAGACTGGTAACTTTAAGTGTAACGCGGTGAAGTGACCTAGTAGCGTTTTGGATTAGCTTAAAAGTAGCCGGGTAAGTGAGCCTTGTCAAAAGAAACAAATGTGCGTTGTTCAGGTTGACAGTGTACACTGCTCTCGTCATACCTGGCTACTTCCAAACTAATCCCTGAATGAAGTCTGAGCGGTGTCTGAATGAAGCGACAGACGAGTCTAATGACCTCAATCGAGTTGCTGCTATATCGTCACTAGAGACAATAACTTTAAAATGATAAAATATAAAAAGATGCTAATTATATAACAAAAATAGTTTGTACGCGAATTTAAAAAAAAACAATATGGTCACGAGGGAAATCAAACAAAGGTCCCACTGATGAACAAGTTTTTAAATTATGTAAATATATTTTTATTACATAGTCTTCATTGTTGTGAATGTATGCTGTGGATGTATAAATTGCTTCTATTCCTCGAATGTTCAGGACAAGCAAGCACACGAAAAACACGTTAAGTGACCTCATAGCGCTTCGGGATCTGTTTGGAAGTAGCCATGTAGAGAGAGGAGTGTGCAGTGTGCTAGATAGTGTACACTCGTCTCCTAAAGCCGGCATAGCGAACGCAACTGTCTGCAGAAATGTATCTGTGATAGCAATTGTTTCCGTTTATGGACCGCATACTAGCTTTAGATACATCGTGTTGTCATATTATATCGAGCTATAATACAAAAAAAAATTAAACACAAATCCGAAATTAAAAATTAAATTTAAAAATAAATATTTGTTGCGACCGGGAATCGAACTTCCCTACTGCCTTTTTCTATCTTTTCTCTTTTAAATAAATATTCAAATGAGCTCCCAAAAGAAATTATTATCTAGCTTGTACGAGTAGGTACGTAACCCCAATTGTTTAAACATTTTCTTGTTTTCATTTAGTCCCGTGGGATGTAGGTAACATTTTTTTAAGGGTGACCAACTTTTTTCTAATGTAAAATAATGATAACAGCATGCTAATCTACAATAATTTCTAATAATAATAAAATAAATAAAATTTAAAAAAAAATTAAAAAAAAAATATTTTCATTTCAAATAGGCCTAACTTGGGCCCTTGAATTGCCATAATTTGATTCTATAACAAACGAAATTATCAACGCTCTATCAACGACAAACTGAAATATGTTATATTCGCGTACTATACTCGTATGTAGAATAGATTATATAGTGCGCAAAGCCGAAATATAGTACAATAATAATACAATACAGTACGGTTGGCAACTCAACTAGGTATAGATGAAGTGCTAAAATAATTCTTGCATTAATTAATTCCTTACAATTTGAAGATGCAAATAGGTGGTATTCATTTCATCCGGGCTTGTGTAATAACGGATAAATTGAAGATTTACCTGGCTTATTAATATTAATATTATTATCCTTGTTTCGATGAAAATATTATATAAATATCGGCGATTAATCACGTGGATTTTAAGATATCTATCACTTACATAAACTTTGTTTAGTGATACGAACATATTTATGTTTCTTATTTTCTAATAGGTATTCATTTTTAATAAACGTTTTACCAAATCACTGGTTTTTTTTATTGTACCTCGACGTATAACAAGACTCTGATGTTAGGTTAGAGGGCATCTCTAAGAAAAAACAAAAAAATATATTGAGGTGGGATTAGAATCCGCGTAGGTACTGACCACAAAACTACACAGCCATTGGCGCTTTTCGGGAGTCTATTTTATACCTACATAATTCATTTTTAATATCCAATGAATTCTAGTTCTTAGTAATTTTTCTAAAAGCTTTGCCTACCCGAACGAACTAACTGTCGACTTTCGAACAGATTTTGTTGTCACACGGCAGGATTTTCAGAGAGATGCTTCCAGTGCAATTTTGGAGGGAAAATGGAAACTCACGTTTTTTATATTATCATAACATTGTTTCTGTTCATCTATTTTGAGGAGACAGCTGATATGACTTTATAACACATATACACGTATGTAGATATAACTTAGAACGTTTCCGATAAATATTTTTGATGTCATTTCAGGCGTTCATTATTAACACTGATGCTTTTGTTTATGATGATCTCCTGTGAGATGAAACTCATCGGGGGGTAAATGATAACCTTTTGTGACGTCATATGACATGACAAGCTTTGTTTATTGACCCATAAATATAATGACGTACTTACGTATTTTTGTTAATTATTTCGTATTATTATTATTATTTTTAAATTACGTATTAATTGAGAACGGGAAGAAAATTACTCAGTTTTCAAATTTTTTTACCAAACTGAGGCTGTTCCACACTTCAAACATAATGATTATAGATTATTAATTATTTTTTCCATCAGTCGCACCTTCGTAAACTTGGCCATTGAGAAAATGTAATAATTAAGATAAATGTATTAAAAAGGGAAGGCACTGACGCCTGTAATACAATCATCAGAGCTCCAGGGCTCGACCAAAATTGTGCAATTGTTAAGTATCAAATAAAATGTTTATTTATTTAATGAAGTTCAAACTCGGGTTTGGCCAAAGGATAGTGAAGTCTGGCTGTCAAACATCTTAGTTGCGCTCGGAAACCTAAAATTGTCAATGTCACAAAAAGTTCCAACTTGAACTGGGAATGGGGTTTATGGGCAATGTCCATTACAGAGAGGAGTTCAGATTACAAAAGACATGTGCCGCCGTATGTCTACATGAAGACGGGCGTGGGACGAGTTCGATGAGAGTGAAGGGAGCTCGTGATTTGTGGAAAAGAAATAAATATATTTTTAAATATGAAATCTCAAAGGCAATTAAATAATAAATCCGAAAACCGTAAATTAAATTATACTTTAAAATGAATAAACGGGTTGCGTATAATTTATGCAGAAAAATAAAAGAAAAACAATATCAAAACGCAATTAACAAAATTGAAATTAACAAATTTACACGAAATATGGCACAATGGCACTGAATGTACATTTAATTGTCTACGAAATGACGAATTAATGACGTCAGCTTACTACATTATTCATCATAATTCGTCGAATTTGAGCGGGGTGCACACGTAGCAACTTAGCAACTGTAAAACGCTACATTATTTTTTTAATCTTATCATATGGTAAACACAATATTTCTTAAATTTTAAGAAAAGCGTAAAAGTTCTTGTTCAGTGCACGGAGGCTTCGTAAACCTGTATTGGATAATTGCATACAAATTACCGCGTATTCTAACATTGAATCGAGCGTATTATTATATATATTATATTTTTTACAATAAAATCCCTGACGAAATTGTAAAGTATTCGAATAATAAATTCAAAAGGTTTATTAAGTCAAAAACAGAAAGGGCATATTGCACAATTGAGGAATACATGGCTGATATTAATCCAAGTAGTTGTTATTATTATTATTATTATTATTGAAATAATAATTATTATTTCTACGTTGACAACGCTTCTTTACAACAGCTATTATTATTTTGTTATGCTTTTGTTATTATTTATAATGTTATAAATATTTTGTTGTAATTGTTGACGTACAAAAGAGCTGAAAATCAGTCTACTTGTTTAATTAAATGAATTTGAATTTGAATTAAATGTAGACACGTAATTTATATTATATTTTTTTGTTATTTTTATTCTGCTTATAACTCTATCATATAATTATGGACAGTCTTAAAGAATGGAGACATTTACTAGAAAGACTTGAAAATGAAAAAAAAAACTGTTTTCATAGATTGTTAAAAAAAAAAGACAATCTATAAGTCTTCCCCGCCCTTAATCATGGAACATCCTCTATTAATTAAATACATCGTAGATAAAACATTTTACATTTTCTATTAATTATTTAATAATAAAAGTAATTAATCATGACGTAAACACATTTATGAATAATAAAAAAATTGAACGCATTTATTGCTTTCCCATAACTTAGGTTTAATGAAATTTAATAACAAAATACATATGTAATGAAATCGTTCATCATTTTTTATTAATAAAGCCATTCATAATATTAAAGAAAAATTATAATTCTCCGCCGTCACTATAAAATTACTTTCACATTTGATATTTACAGCAATCGTTTCAATTTTTACGGGTTTTTTTTATTGTAGCTCGGTATATGACAACACTCCGCCTGATATTTAAGCTAGAGTGGGGTTCAGGAACGGAAACAATTGCTACTACAGATAAATTTCCACAGGCAGCAGTCACCTCCACTATGACGGCTTCATGAGACGCATGTGCACCGTCCAGATTTAACTAATACTTCCAAATTGATTCCGAAACGCGACAAGGTCACTTCACGGGTGTTACATTCGAAAGTGGTGGTACTACCCCAGGACGGTAGACTGTACAAATAACCATCATCAGTCTAACTCTCTTTGAATGGAATCCAATAGAATATGTTGTATATATTTATTAAGGAGATCGTGGTATTTGAGTTCACTCCGCCCAGGCATGTTAAGCTAGTTCGGTCTATGAGCGGAAACAATTGTTTCCATGGGCAACTTTCGCGTGTTATTACTGCTACATCTTTCTTTATATGTAAATACATAAGTCTACAAAGTTTTTTGTGGATCCAATTGTAATCAATCAGTTGCCTGATGGATCGCTTCTACGGGTCAATTGGTAACCGCCCACTATGCCGACCTGAATAGCTTAATTTACAAATAGGTGTAGTTTTTGGGTGTATTCGCTTATTTTCCTAACATGACTTATCTTATTATTTTACACCTAACACGTGTTCTTAAAATCGATATATGAGATAGGCAGAGGTTTTTTTAATGTATTTTTTGCCATAAATTTACTTTTTGGGCATATTCTAGGGTTATTATTGTTTAAAATTATATCAAAATTTCATCACTTTAATTGTAATTTTTTTATAATAATACTTATATAATATACATCCTCGCTACATTCTTAAACTATGTTATAAGTTTCCTAGATGTACGGTTTCTAACTAGACAGTTCGGTTTTATGCACGTCTGTGCGGTCTAAAAAATAGAATTCAACCGTATAATCGTATGTAATTTTGCTAATTTTTGTGTTTATAAACTTTGCCCTGTTTTTCTGTTTACATCTAGCAACCTACATATAATAATAATATGATAGGCTAGGTGCTTTGGTCACCCCAGTGACTTGATCAGTCTACTTAGAAGTCTCAGGTTCAATTATCGATCCAAATAAATATCAATTAATATTACAATAATAATTATAGATAAAAGTAGTTTATTCGTTTTCGGTCTGGGTTCTATATTATGTTGATGTTGTTCTAGTCTTGATACCCATAGTGCAGCGTTTGGGGTAGTTTGTGGGTATCGATTATTATTACTGATTTATATGTAGACACAAAATGATGACAGTGGAATTTAGCATACAAAAAGTAGTACAAAAAACAGTATATTTAAAGTGATAAATTGAGACCTATCTCATATAACAATTTATCACAAAAAGAAAACGATAAGGGCAATGAAATATGAAATAAAAGACGAGCGTTACAAATTATTTATTTATAGCATACCCGACTTCACTATTCCGACTCAGTGGTTTTGCATTATGAACCAGGAACATGGTTACGAAAAACTTAATCTTTTCACAGCCAATTAGCGTGATAATTTATTTATTTGGATAATTTACAGGTGCAGTGTCGAGGAGATTTTATATTTAAATTGATCATAATAACATCACTGCACCCTAAAATAATTAACATGAATTGGCTGAGTGAACGGATACAAAAAAAGAAAAAAATAGTATTAATAAAAACAGTTTAAAACGAAGCAACAATAAAATGGGTGTTACATCATTGCCTGTCACACCCACCCAATTTAGCATACATTTTAGATTTAATGCACTTTTTAGAAAATTGTTGAAAGATATCAATATCTGTGAAACATGTGTTATATGTGTAGCACAGTCTGAAAAGAGGAGCTCTACGTTCCGCATTCGTTCTCGCAGGTCTCGGGTGGGAAATGTTAATCTAATTACAAGAAAACCTTTATAGTGGAGTTTTGGCGGCAGACTTTTTTTTTCATTGTAGCTCGGCATGTAAAGCTAGATTGCACTCTTTAATAGTGCCTATAGGCACTGAGCGACCAATGTACATAATATAACAAAGTTACATTGGTACCGGTCAGAATTAGCAAACTCCGAACACGAGTCTTAACGATAGTGAGTTCACCCGTCTTACCGCTAGACCACGGCCGCTCCAAATCTGTCTTGAATTATTGTCCTTTTGTATTTCTTCGAATGTTAATGTGAAATGTTTGATAAAACATAACATAAAAAAATTACATTAAAAGGCTTACTGAAATAAAATATACTGTATTACAAATTACATTCCAGTCTACTACGCGACTAAAATAAAAAAAAAAAAAAAGAAAAACGTAATCAAGTGTTGTCAGATTAAAAAAGTCATCTTAATTAAAATGAAATTGTAATAAATGGCTTACATCAACACAATAAAGTACCTAATTATGTATTTATTTACTAAACAATTCCTCAGGCAAATATTTATGTTCCCAATCTTGATCATTGTTTTATACGACAAACTAGACACTAGAGGTATGCACTGTCAACCTGGATGGTGCATATTCGTGGTAACAGTTGTTTCTGTTCGCGGACCGCACTCTAACTCATCATATATATTGATAGGTTGGTATAACGATTCACTGGCTTAATTTTATTATGTTTGTCATGAATTTAGCTGACATTTAGATTTAATAAAACATAAAATTGATCCAGAAGCACGGCTAGATTAATCTGCGGGTGTTCCGCTTAAAACCGATGGGCAGGGAAAGATACCGACCGCACTTTTAGACATCTTAGTTTTGATAACAAAGTGTAACAAGAGAATTTAATCTAGAAGCCCAATATAGTATCCTATATTTTATATTTAGCCAAGTTTACAATAATTTTAATTAATTTTACCTTTTTGAGAAGCCCCATAATAAATACAGTGAAACCCTTTAACAAGTATTTATTTATACATTCCGCAATTATGACTTACGTGGTTTAAGACTAAAGTCCACTTCACTCCAGCTTCAAGTGTACAGAAAATCCTTAACGTTTTTCTACCTCTGTACGTTTTGATTTTTTTAAATTGATTATAAATTATTTGAAAAGAAAATATCGCTACCTATAGTTCGCAAATTAGAGGAAAATTCACTTAAACGAATATTCGAAAGTAACACCTGTGAAGTGACTAGGTCACGTTTTGAGCTCAGTTCGAAAGTAGCCAGGTATAACGAGAGGAGTGTGCAGTGTCAATCCTGATGGTGCACTTTCGTCTCATCAAGCCGTCATAGCGGAGATGACTGCTGCCTGCAGATATTTTCCGTTCATGGTTCATGGTAGCTTTAGATCAGGAAAACTGTTCTCGAGAATTCGGAATTTGATAATACGCGTAGACATATTAGGTATACTTAGATATGTAGGAGAGGAAGGTCCTACCGTGCCGAGACGCGACCGGACCCACATTGAACGAAAGAGAATAATTGCTTTATAACGATAATTTAACCGCGACATCGACTCTCGGGACGTAAGGTTTTCTGACCCTTAATTAAACAAGAATTATTTTTTATGATTCGCACCTTATTTAATTAAGGAGAGAATAATCTGTGCCCGACCGAATTCACTTTTTAATTAGATGTCTAGATATTTATCGGAAAAAAAGATAAGACAAATTATTCATAAAAAATGAGCTTTTGTTAGAGATATTTTCTTTTCTATGTACATTTTTTTTTTAAATAAATCTTACATTCTTAGAGATAACAGTCCCGAATATCATGTGTGGCTACAATAACAAAAATTAGTGTTATTTTTGTGTTTTTTTTAATTATGATAAAACTTGAATTTTATTTATCATAATACAAATAAAATTTTAAAACAATCGTATTCATGTCGTTATTTTAAAGCATACGCGAATTTTTTTTTCTGTAAAATCAACATAACAAAACAAACACAGAATACAGGTCAGAGTGTATTTGAAAAATGCAGGAAATTGACTATAGTTTTTTTTTTCGTACACAGAAACGTTAATAAAAGTTTGTTTACTGTTTGTTTCTGCCTAAAATAGACATGGTTAGATTGTAAGTAAACTTATAGTAGTTCCAGATTGATTACCGCACGCAGACTAAAGTCTTTGGTCTAGTCCACCTTGTAACTTCTAAACTGAAATATAATCTTCACTTTTCTCTTTTATCTAAGAATGAGTGCTGAAGATGAATGCTGTGCTATATTGTCTGTTCTAAACCAATGATCAAATTTATAACTGATAAAATTAGTAACTTTTTTTTGTTTTTTGTTTAATTTTATAAATGACTTAATTATTATTAAATTATAATGAAAATATTCCACCTCTAATTGTGTGCGTATTCACTTTTCAATTATCAATATCTACTCGTATAATTTAATAGAAAACTGTTGTTTTTTTTTTCAAAATTCATTTAAAATAACCGATAATTTGATTAGTATTATTTTGTATGACACATAAAATTTATTTATTTAATAAATAAATATTCCCACCGCACATTCTGAGTTCAGTTATACATACATACTCGTAATATTGCAATAAATAATGATGCGTCTATGAAGAGACTGGTTTTCTTCTCTTTGCTATTTTAGTTTCAGTTTCAGAAAAGTCCTAAAAAGTCAGTCGTTCAGTAAATTAAATCAAAGTGACTGAATAAAATAACAATTTGACAGACGATTTCATCCTAATTTTACCGTTGATGTTATGAAGTACAAGTAGTTAGATGTCTACTACACAATTTTGTCACAAGGATAGACAGGAATAATGAAAATATATCTGTAATTATTTTTGAAATAAACGTATAATCGTCTAGCGTTTGATTGCAAGACAGAACAAATATGTATTTGTAGATAAGAAGAATTAATTACGAATCCACGTTTTATTGGAACTTGTTGATATTAGAGCCATTATGAAATTAAAATATTTTATTAGCATCTTAGCGTGTACTTCCGCATTCTCAGACTACCAAAACTTTAGAAAGGCATAAGACGACAAAAAAAGCTCATCATGCTTTTGACGCCTGTGCATAAAATAATTAACAAAAATTTTGATTCAGAAAAAAATTATGCACCATCAGCCTCTGATCAACATTTTCCAGACCAGTGAACACAATTTTACATAGACCTCACAACCAGGATACTTTGACAAAGCTAATTTTGCTAGCTAAAACCTTATACAACCTCAAAATTGTTCTTCTACCATTAATAAAAGCACCATGCATTATCACTTTGACAGAAGCATGCCTCTATTATTGTATGTTAGTAACGATTAATCGTCTTCCACATCATTACGACCCGTGCCAATCAAGAAATATTAAGAAAAAAGAAAACACAATTGCGACATGACGATGCAGTTCTAATGTGCACTGAAAGATTATAATGTACTAAACTCAGCGATCAAACGAAGTGTACGATACACGCTCACGATTTATATCCTGTCAACGCAAAATGTGCAATAATATTTTGTATGTATTTTTGAAATGAATCTTCCTCAAGGACGTTACGCACTCGACTGGTAAACTGGGAAAAAACGTGACAGTCATCGTCAGAATTAACTTTCTCTAGAGCATCATTTCTCAACCTGGAGCTCGCGGCCCACAGAAGACTCCATTTTCACTTCTGCCAATTTACTTATTTATTAGGGTCGCGACACTAAAAACGTTGAAAAATTATGTTTTAAGAGATATGTTACAGCTCTTGGAGTGGCCTTCTAGCGTTTTGAAATCGGTTTAGAAGTAGTCGGATATAATGATGAAAAGAGAGGGTGGAGTACACAGAGAAAGAGGTAATAAAAACACTTATGAAGGGAGAATGGTCATCGTGATAGTGACGATCATGTTTCATCCAATTTACTCCGCAGCAGCCGAACGCGTAACTTCCATAAGTACGCTTGTGAACGTGAGCTCGCTATAAACATTGGTTTAATATAAAATAATTTATTTAGCTACGAGTAGGTATTTATCTAAATTTATTTATTTATTTAAAGAAACATAATAATAACAAGGGGAAATTATTGTTGTAAAATAGCTATTTAATTTTAATTATTTCAGATTCAAAAAAATATTATTTCAGTCCATTTGAACTGTTTAGTTTGTATTAATTACGTTTGATATTAATGAATTTAATTTAAGATCCATCTATCTCTATCTATCTAGCGATTAAAACATTTGTAGCCTTTCTCGTTATATTTTTTTATTACAATTTCGGATAAGTTAAAATTTTGACTCCAACTTCGTTCGAAATCCCAGAAATGTCCAGGAATAGGGTGGTTCTAATATTATCGATACTGAGTAAGTATCACAAGATACGAAGAGACGATTCGATGCTAAAAGTACTTGGCATCGAAACTTGGTACCGGGACAAAGAGGAGTCGACTGCTGCTTCTGAGTTTTTCAATACATTAAATTTTAATTTTATCCACAGGAACAACTGCCGTCGAAAATCAAAACTTAAATCTAATAAAACTTCTAAGCAAACCATGGCTGTTCACGAATCATTGGAATGGATATATAGGTACAGATCCACATCACACTGTACCATTTGACCTGCATCATGTCATAGACTCTCAATTACCTTACGACAGACGCCTAAATCCGGAGCCGAAGAATGACCAAGATGATTATGACTCTACGAATAATGATAACATTTTACGGTAATTTTATGATTATATATTTATATTGGTCACTGTGGCGGAGTGGTAAGGGTTTCCGGTTTTTACCTGATTTATTTATTTATTTTTAATTTATAAATGTGACCAGCGCGGCGGTTGAATACATTAAAAGCTGCTTTACAACAATTAAATTGATTTTTCTAAGACTGACTATAGCGTTTATTAAATTTATTTTATTTGACCATCGTTTTTACTATTTCAGAGATAATTATGGCTATTGACTATCTATCAATTCTAAACTAATATACCCTCGTTATTAAATTAAAGTTTATGTGTTATTTTTTCCTAACAGCCTGACATCAGAAAAGCGTTCGGCAGTCGCAACAGCACTAAACTCTGGTCGTAGGAGACGTCAACCAACTCCCGCGCTTGGTAAGGTCGTCACGCCGTATCTCGGCGTCGGTAAGCAACGCCGAAAAAATTGCAAACACACATTGATACGAGTACATGCTTAAATTAATATAACTACAATATTATTTATATAATATACAGCTGTGAAAAGACAGATGGCAGTCCTTTTAACCACGTGTTACACTACTAATACTTTTTAAAGCTTTTAATGTCTAATTTTTTTGTAAAATGTAAACTTAAGCCCTAATGTCATAATAACATCGCTAAGATAAGCACGGTCGGCCCGTCGATAACTGATGAGTTGAATGGCCTCACGCGTCCTACGAGATTTGACGTTTCGTTATCACTTAGGTTACAAACGTCAGATCCCATATATTTTGTTTTCGATTCGAACCATCAGGCTTTTGACTTTAGCCCCTGTATATCAAATCTTGCATTTACATTGCTCGTTTTTAATATTTCGATGATGTTTTGTGTTATTTTTAACAAATAATAGTATCACAATGTTATGTAGTTGATATTAGACCGATAAATATCGAAAAATTATTTGCATTTTTATTATTATGGTCTCAAAAATAAAAAAATAAATACTTGGACCGTATCAGTATGATGTATAAAATGTATAAATATGGGATTGCTAGATGTCTTCTTACATCCTGTATATGCATTAAATTATGATGAAAACTGAATATAAAAACCAAGCAGTATAACAATGACAACAACCCAGCAGTGGAAGGGATTAATGCTTTCATTTCAAATTGCTTAATTTTAGAGTTGACACGTAAAACGTCACTTTTTGTAGTATCAGAGTGTCGGGATTCGAATCCCACGTCGGCTCAGACTATTGGCTGTGTCTTAATTTTTTCTATTCGATTTACAACTTAATCTATTTACCTATTGAGGCTAGTTGAGTAAATAAACTCAAAATACTTATTAAATATAAAAAAATAAAAAGTCTGTACACAATATAAAAACAAGATATAAATGTTTGCATTTAAAATTGCAATATCTAATTTTTGTATTAAACGTTGATTTATAAGACGTATAAGGGAAAAATAGGTCAGTTTTATTACATTCAGGCGTCGAGCTCGGTGTGCGTTGACTTTTCATTATAAACTAATGTTCAACTTTACAATTTTTATAGTAGGTCGGCATATACCAGCGTTACCAGATTTTTTTTGCCAAGTCGGGATTTCAGAACTTTTTGAGTGAAAAAAGCGGGATTCTTTCTTCGAAAGCGGGACATATATAATCAGAAGTGTTTAAATATGTATCTTTGATTTAAGTTTTAAATTATGTTTACGTGACAATAGATAGCAAAAATAGCCATAGAAAATGTGCTTTAATAAAAACATGATATTTTAAATCAGATTTACCCTATCGTTAGGTAGTTGAGTCTTCTTATGGCCGGTTTCTGAATTCTTCGGTTTGCGTAACAAACCGTTATAACCGTACAAATTTGACAGATCGTAAACGATAGTTATATCAAAATGTATGGGGAATGTGTCCGTTAGAAAAATGTGGTGTTTCAAATAATAGTTTTTTTTACAGTAAGCTTTATATACTCATCCGACGTCACAATACACACACAAGTCCGAGAAACGGGACTGAGCCCGTCTCGCGCGGGCCATTTAATTTTGATTTAAAAATCGGGACGTCCCGCCAAAATCGGGGCGTCTGGCAACGCTGGCATACGAGTATATCCACACTCCGACTGTTGTAAAGCTAGAGTACGGTCCATGAAAGTAAACAATTGCTACTACAAATAAATTTCAGCCAGCAGTCGCCGTTACCAGTGCACAATTCTCGCGATATACCTGGCTACTTCCAAGCTGAACTTCCAACCCTTATGAATTAGAATTTACATATAAAAGCTCATGGTTAATGGACAAGATTAAAATAAAATTGAAAAAGTGTCTGGTTCCACTGTCTTCACTAGAAACGTATTCGATTTAAACGTTGAAATGTAAATAGCATTGTCCCGGGCATTACTGGACAGAGATAGCAATCTGCAGCTACAGGTGTAGTCAGCAAAATATAACGTCAGCAAAATTATTTAACATTCGATAACGCGTAACAGTACAAATATCGATTTAGACGTATTTTTTTATTCAATTTTATTTAGGCACTTTTAACCCAGTTAGGTTACGCCAGTCCCAACATTTCCTTTAACATTAATAAACATAAAAACTTATAACTATTACTTAATTCTTTTAATTTCACTCGACTGAAATCCCATTATGCAGTTTTAGACGTTATTTTCTGATTTTTTTAGCTCGGCATATGACAACACCCCTCTTGATGTTAAGCTAGAGTACAGTTTATGCACGGAGGGAGCAGTCGCCTGTGCTATGCCGGCTTGAGGAGACTTTTCATTCTCCTTACACCTGGCTACTTCCAAACTGACTCCGAAACGCGACTTCACATTGTTAGATTCAAAAGTAGTATTTCAGATTACATAATTAGTTTTCTAGACTTCATGTAGTCTTAGTAATTCTTGTTTTATTTATTGTTGCGTGACAATTGTTATTGTTATTTATTGTTTTTACTTCCTGTTGAGTTCTGTAAGCGGATGTAAAAGTTTCACTTCAATAATCATTATTGCACACTTGAAGAAACATAAGGTTTAAGAAAATAATGTAAAAGTTTAAATTAAAATGAAACCTATTTATTATCTCTAGGTGCCCATCAAAACTATAATTTATTAAAGTGTAATTTTTGTTGTCGAGAAAGTGTTAACAAGGCTCTTTTAATAAATTTCAACCAATTTAGTTACGGTATTCGAGTGTCGGTTAAAATAATATGCAAAAATTATCTGTTTATATTATTGAAACTTTAAAATTAAATTAATTGTAAAATGTCCGACATGACATATTGTAAGAGAAGGTAGAACAAAAATGTGGCAAACAAAATATGAAAATGTTGCCAGATTAATATTATAACAAATAATATCTATTATGTGCTTAACAATGGACCTTTTATATATTTTTATATAATATATAACATTTTGTAGTAATGTCTAATTGATTTATGAAAGGACAAAAATCATAAAAATAGCAAACTTCAAATATTTTTAATTATTAAAATTGTAAGCGAGTATCGTCTTGTATTTTAATTCTAATTAACTTGGATTTTTGTTCACGCTAATAAGATCGATCACATATCCTTACATTTTTTAAAAATATTTCCCCTAAAAGTTTGAGTGAATCGAAACATCTATTAAGAGTGACCTCTTAAAATCGTTTTCACAAAGGTTAATTGTTTGGAGCTTCATACACCCTCAACTATTTGTTTAAACAATATTTTGATAAAATTAAAATTAACTTTACAACAAATAGACATAATTCTTCAAGATTGACGCCCACCCACTGTTCGTTACGCGGTTATTGATATAAACAAAGCCACTGTCATGAAGGCGTCTTATTATTATTTTGTATGTTTCCCTAGTTCTATATCTGTAGGTATTTATTTTTATATATAATAACTAGTTTTTTGGGCGCGCTTCGCGGCGCTGAAAAAGTTTTTTTTCGGGTAGTTTTGAAAAAAAAAATTTTTTGAAAAAACAAATTATGGATTTCGATATTAGAGGGCATTCCCTACGACTTTTGTTCCGGCACTTGTGCCCTATCTCGTTCCGTTTCCGAGATATCGACGTCACTTCCGGTCCAGAGTCCGCTTCCGGTCAAAGTCGAAGTTTTCCTGGGGTCGCGGGACCGCCCACTACACGCCACAAAAGGAATCATCTCTCTGACCCCCCGGCAAGTGCTTCATAATATATGTCAGTGAGTCAGTCAGTGAGTGGTAATCGAGCTTTATATAATATGATATGTCACTCAAGAAACGGTCATGGTCTAGTGAACTCTAGCGGTAGAAGGCGTTCTCACGATGGATAAGACCCGTGTTCAAATCTCTCTAAATTCTGTTCTATGTTATATGTTTTACTTTGGTTGTTCAGTGCCTATGATACAACCTTAGTATAGGCATTTAAAAAAAAACAATATTTCCTAGTGGTAGCAGTTGTTTCTACTCATGGACCACACTCCAAGCGGCACATCTTCAAGCGAATTGTAGTCATGCTATGAAACAACGTTTACAATACACCCTAAGACTCCAATTTGCAATAAACCTAATTTTGGCGATGTGGATAAAACTAACAAATAAAATAATTTTATCGACAATTAATTCTTATTTCTTCTTCATCAGGTGTTCTAAATGACGTGGATATGTTCTTTGGTTTGCTGCGTGACAATCTCGATGTCTTCTCTTCATTGTCGCCGCAGCAACGTGTCTCATTCCTGCATAAGACTCCATCTGTGATCAACGTACCTTCTTCTGGTAAGAACACTATTTTAAAAGTAAATATTAAGAGTGGTAGGCAGACTGATGATGGTTATTAGCCCACTCTGCCGTCCTGGGCCGACCACCACTTTCGAATGGAACACCCGTTTGAAAGTAGCCAGATATAATGAGAGGAGTGTGCACTGTCGGCCTCAAGCCGACATAGCGTATAACCTTAAAGCGACTGCTGCCTGTAGAGATTTCTCTGTAGTAGCAGTTTAGCTTTACATCAGGTGGAGTATTGTCATAATATGTCGCGCTACAATAAAACAAAAATAAACATCGAATGGAGATAATTTTTTGATTCTACGCTTATATCATTGCATAGTAAGTTGTAACCCGTAAAGTGTTTCATGGACCGCACTATAGTTTAACATCAGGCGGACTACTGTAGAACATTATGTTTCAAAAAGAATATTTTGTGTTAACGAGCTATCGTATGTAATAATTTAATCACGTTTGTGCCCAATGTCAAATAATATGACATTGGGATAAACTATTGTCATTACTATTGCATACTAATGACATATTGGTGTCAGGAAAACATGATATCAAATATCCTTATAGATATCTACTTCGTTTACTTCCGTCTGTAATTTATTCCCTTCGATTTTAGCGTTCCGTTGTCTCTGCCTACTCCAAATTCATCGGAATAACAAGAATATAGTTATAATTAGCAGTATTCGCTGATATAATCTTTTATTTTCAAGAAGAAGCCGATCGGAATTAGCTTGCATGTATCCTGCGCTACTGGTAGTTAGACTTCAAAGAAACATGATTGTAATTTAAACTTTTTTTTTAAATCAAATTGGTATTGATATTTACTATTTTTTTTTTTTTAAAATAAACTTACTTGTATTCAACTGAAACAGAGATCCACTTAATCCAGCATAGTGCGCCATAAAACATATAATAAAACTTAGAATAATTTAATAAATGCATTTGCTTATTGAATGAAATATCGTTGAAGGGATGAAAGGTTAATAATTTATTGCATGTTATATTTTGTTGATATAATATTGGTTTTAAATAAAACTTTAGCGTCCTGTTTATAAATATGTCTTGTCATTATTTTATACGCCTCTATAAAGAGGTACGCGGTATATATGTATTCAAGTTAAAATAATTACTTTCGAAATTAATAAAAACTGACTGCGATTATTTAAATCACAGGCTGTAGAGTGCTAAAGAGTGGTAAGCAGACTGATGATGGTTATTTGTCCAGTCTGCCGTCCTGGGGTAGTACCACCACTTTCGAATATAACACCCGTGAAACGACTTTGTCGCGTTTCGGGAATAGTTTGAAAGTAGCCAGGTATAACGAGAGGAGTGTGCACTGTCAATCTAAGATGGTACATGCTCGTCTCCTCAAGCCGGCATAGTGGAGGCGACTGCTACCCGCACAGGTTTCTCTGCAGTAGCAGTTGTTTCCATTCATGGACCGCACTCTAGCTTTACATCAGGCGGAGTGTTGTCACATGCTGAGCTACAATAAAAAAAAAATAAAAAAAAATAAAAAAAAATATATATATATAGAAAAAAAACTTATCCTACATATTCTTCTCATAACATATTTTTCTCAAGTCTTAACTTAAATAAAAATGATATTCTAAGAAAAACTATTTTAATGAAATAAAATTCCTTTAAAAATATGATTACTTAATAATTGTGTGGGAAGGGACTTGGGATTGAGCCTTGTGGTACTCCACTTCTCAGGTTCATGTACACGTAAAACTGTTTGCAATACATATCAAAACTTATACAAGTTTAGGAAAGTTAAATTAGTTTGTATTAAACTATTCTAGTATTTATATGTTTATAAACAAACTTAGGTTTTGCTTTAAATTCACAGAGTCAAATGTCTTTTAGAAATTTAAATTCATTGTTAAACTATTTTTTGAAACAATTCTTATTGAATTGAGCTTTGGTGGGCATCAGGAGTTAGTTTATAGGATCTTGAATTATTGTTAATGTGTAATAATAGTGAATTATAACTAAAACTATTCATTAGACGCTAATGAATGCACGTGAAATGATTCAAAATAAGAGAACAAGTGTTTTCATTTTTATCTTAATACTGCGCTGAAAGTTTTGGTAACACCCCTTTTAACAAATAATAATCAAATAAGACTATGTGGGCTTTGAGAGGCATAAGATTATTCTATTTTATAAAGTAAAAAAAAAAAACAAATATAAAAAAAAATCTTATTTCATTGCTAAATTTTAAGGATCTTTTCAGATATGTAATGTTTGCTGTTGCATCTTGATATCGTAGAAAACTTAACTCGTATCACTGGGCGTACGTGATATAAAACAAAAAAAATGTTGAAATAAAATTACAACAATAGATGTCTTTTAAAAATACATATTTATTGTAGTTATTTCATTTTGTTATCTTACGGTCTTACCTATATTTTTATTAGAATAAAAATACAATGTTATGCTTGTGTTACATATATTTTTAGAGCTATGTTAAGATAATATACCTACTTAATTTTTATAAATTCCATCTTCAGTCAAGATTCGTTGGAGTCAACAGAACTGACACCCCCTCAACTTGCAATAATTATTTTAAAAAATGGATTGAAATAGAAAATTCCCTAGTTTTTTGTGAGTTTAAAACATATTTCTTCTTTATTTATTAATTAATAATATTATTTCTTTCTGTAGGTAATAGCGGAAGTGTGGGTGTGCGACGGTTTCACGCGCTACGTCCATTGCGACCCACTGGGAATATCAGGTGTGAATATCAACTATTTTTAACTTTCCTATCTTTTTTACTGTTCTTTTTGCATATGACAGATTCAAGATGGATATTAAAGCTATCTGGGCAATTCTCGAACGTAGTATGTTTGAAATAGTATAGTTTGCGTTATGTAAATATTACCGTAATTTTTTAAATAAATATAAACTACTTCAAAATTTATATTTATATAAAATATTTTTACCAAAGTTAACCAAATTCTTTATCTTATATTTATTATGAATTTGAAAACTTATTTAAATAATACAATAACATAACGCAAACGTTCGAGGACACGATTTCTTATATTCAAATTAGTAGATTTTTTTTTTTATAAAATGTACGTATACACTTTATTTTATTAAGTCTACCTTCGACATTTGCCCCTCTTTGGTAATACCTTCACATTCAATTGCAACACTCATGATATGACCGTCTATTGTCTTTGCCTACCTCCGTAAGACTAAAAGCTTAATAATATAAAAAGTTTTACATCAGCGCAAAGCAACCTTATTAGGTAGTAATAAAATATCGTTGTACGTAGATCTTACAACCGCAGATCGTTCGTGGAGGCCGATGGAGTATACCCTGGAGCCAACAATCATGACCCTGGGCTGTTGTGGACTGGGTTGGGACGCCGATAAGTATCAAGATACAAACACAACAAAACGCCGAATGAAACCCCCGCAAGTTCAAATGAGATCACACAAAGAAAAGTATAGATTTTCAAATAATATGTCGCTGCCTGAATTAATTTTATCTTTTGAAGAATATTGTTCGATAAAATAACAATATTTAAAAATAAGTTTTAATAAATAAATAAATTATACTATCATCATAAATCAAAACAATTAACTTTGGTCGATTTACCATCAAATATATTTAAATGAAGTAAATAAAATATGTTTCATCTTGTTTCGAAGAAGATATCGAAGCGAAAAAATAAACTAAAATTACAGATTAATACATAGTAGGTATATTATCCTCATTGTTTTTTTACAACTGGCATAAATAATTAATTATTAATTATCAATAAAATTGAATTTAAGAGTATTTTTACTGTCAAATTAAGCTTTTAATTAATGTTTTTGTTATAAGATAAAATATTTAGGATGTTTGTAAATAATTTAATTTTAAATTTCTAATATTTATTGTAATATTCCATAAATACATAACTTCAAACTGCTTTTGTTTTTTATTACGAAATCGATTCAATTTTGTAGTACTTAGACATAACGAGAAGACCAACGCACTACCTAATGTGAATAAAATTATTAAATTATAAAAAAAAACACTAAACTTCCTGTTAATAATGAGTTTATTAGTATACCTAGTTTATATTTAATAGTAGATCATTATAAAACATAGGTAATTTAAAAATACATTTTTTAATACAACAGACATAAAAAAGTTAATTATTTCTACATCTGTGATTTGTGATAAAAAAAATTTAAAGAGTGGTAGGCAGAATAATGATGGTTATTAACCCAGTATGCCGTTCTGGGGTAGTACCAACACTTTCCAATAGCACAAGCTTGGAATTAGCTAGGTATAACGAAACGGAGCTGCGGAGTGAGCATTGTCAACGTAGACGATGCACATGCCGATAGACCGCACTCTAGCTTTACATCAGGCGGAGTGTTGTCACATGTCGAGCTACAATAAAAAATAAAAAAAAGAAGTCGACTGATAGGTGCTGACAGTAAGGGTCGTTTGCACCAGAAGGCCGGTTAAAGTAACTTTATCTATTACTTTTAAGGCGACCACGATCGTTAAACGATTGCTCCACTCGCGTTATAATATCATGTAAATTCATATTGTTATCGTTAAAAGGGAAGCTGATCTCGAAAAAAATATAAAAAAACATATTTGGCTTTTCATACATTTGACGTTAGTAACATTGGTTTGACGATTACTTTAACTTTAACGGTTAAGGTTAAAGCAACCGTCAAAAATGACAGGCGCGACGATGGTGCCACTCATGTGGAGTAAATGTAAACGTAACGGTTAAAGTAAGCGTAAAAATAATAGTTAAAGTTAATTTAACCGGCCTTCTGGGGCAAACAACCCTAAGCAGTAGTAGTACCAATTGTATCCGCCCAAACCCAATGTCGGACTACGAAATGAAATGAAATGAAATGAAATGAAATGAAAATCCTTTATTAACGTAGGCATGGACTTGGCATGCACTTGTTCATCGTCAGAATCTACTTTTGGCTTCGGAAAGGCATATGACGAGAAGACAGCCATAAGAAACTCGTCAATTATAGCCTGTGTTTATAATAACATAAAAAAAAAACTGAATTATAAATCCAGAAAAAAATATTATGAAAAAAGAATTACAGTACCTCTACGGGGCCGTCTCGGCATAAAAATTTGTGTAGTGTAAGGATCGGTAGCGTAAATAGCGTAAGAAAGTTACTTGAGTTACTCCTTGAGTTATCTATTTCCCACTAAGGGGCGGTAATTCAAGTCTGACTTGAGTCAAGTCGTTGTCCTATCGTAGTAGTTGTACTATATGAAATAAAGTAATCCAAAAAGGCTTTAGTGAGGCCTAAAGAAAGCTTATTACATCCCTTAAAATAAAGCTTATTATCCTAGGAAAACTCCCTTTTTGGTTCGAGAATTACAGACTAAAGTTGCCTTATAATTAAGAAAGGCTTCAATAACCGTCCATAAGGCTGATTTACAATTAAGAACGTGTAGAATTACCGACCCTAAGAATGATTTATAAAATAAAATTTAATAATTAAGTTAAATTAAAAGTTGTATGTATGTATACATGAGGGGAATAATGGATGTGGTCGAAGTGAAAGTAGTATGTTGAGTGAGGAGTCGCTGGTGCTCCATAGTTTCTGCTTACCCCAGTGGGAACAAGGCATGAGCTAAGTAGTAGTTTCAATGGCGTGAACTAAAAAGTAGTATAACCAATGTGTGATGTGTAACAAATAAATAACATTATTAATTCACATTATTCTGCATTAATGTCGATTCAGAAGAATATGTAGTGAGAACAAATTGAGAAAGGGATGCTAAGATGCTTGCTCGGTCTGATCTGTGCGGTGCGGCGTCTTTTGATAGATTATTTCTTTTATTTATCAGTTTATTTGTAACTGAAAGCATAAAGATTTTGTATTGAAAAATCCACAGTTGTAACAACAATGCAGCCCTTTATCTAGGTGAAGGAAGATAGGAGGAGCTTATCCCAGACACATTCATACTTAGGTACAGAGTGAGTTATTAATTTAATACATATTTTATTATTATATTTTTGCGGCCAACAAGCCTTTTAATGTATTATTTTTTATAATTCGTTATGACTCCAATTATTGATAAATAAATAAAATCTAAACGCATTCTACAAAATACATTAAATGGGGATCCCTATATACTTCAGAATTATTTTTTAAAAAAACCTTCCATTTACATCACTAATGTATCTGATCATTAGTGTTGTCTCTATTTAAAAATACTACATTCAAATTACATTCAATTGCACATTAAGTACCTACATGATCGTTTGATAAACATTTTTGTTAATAACAGGAAATTGACAATTGGAATCGATTCGGATGATATTCGTTTATTGGAGATACACGCTTGTTTTACTAAATGAGGTAGGCAGACCAGCTGATTATATCAGTAGATTCTGAGCTGGTGTGCGGTACATAATATAAAATATATCTCACAGTAGGGTTTATTTAATTAAATATGAGTATGCGGTATCTATATTGAAAACATTAGTGTTTGTGTGTGTACAGGGAAAAGGTTTTGTTTATTTCCTACGTCAGCGTTTCCCACGTCCGGTCCGTCCTTGATATTAAGAAACTATCCAAAATAGATCGTTCGTTATTCGTTAAATTTTGCAACATATCATATAACAACTAAGGTTTAAGAAATTTAATACAACATCCATCACTATTATTAATTTTATATTAAATAATATTTTTATATATGAAATGTCGGCATAACTGATGTGCATAGGGTGCACGCCAGGAAACAACTCCTATATGTACTTGACTTCACCATACATCCCGTTTTGTACGGGAGTATCCGGTTTTTGGGTACACCGCCCCGTTGTCCCGGGAGCAAGCTTTTTCAGAAAAACGGACGTTCGGTGTAGAATTTTAAAGTTGCAACCGACCGTGTATTTTGAAAACTTAGCTTCATTTAGAGAATTGTATTCTGAGATTTCCAATACATTGACTTAATACTTACCAAATTATAGGTTAAAAACACGTTGTTATTTTATGGGGGGCCTCAAAGTGCCTCAAATAACTTAATGTACCGTTTTGAGGAAAAAATAAATACTGACACTTCTGCAGGCAGCAGTCTTCTACGCTATGTCTAAATTAGATTTTAAAAATCTACAAGGGTCTGCCTTGTTTAACGTATCCATTCACATGCCCAGCCATTCACATGCGAAAACAACTACTACCACAGAGAAATTTCTTCAGCAGCAGTCGCCCCCGTTATGCCGTTTGTCGAGTGATTGAAATGAGTCACTTTTTTTTGGGAATACCATATTTTAACTAGTTGTGTACCATTTCATATCTAATCTAATTCTCTCTATCCTGCTCGATAATCCATTATTTACCAAACAGCCTATATATTATTATTTAATTTAATTGTTATACCAAAATATTTCGTATCGTTTCGTGTCTCCAAATGTTTAAAAAATACAGATTATTGGTAAGTATACAGAGGTCGTGTGTACTGCGCGTACGCAACCGACATTGTACGACACAGGAAACGCTTTAAGAGACAATTTCCTTATAATTTGATATGTCTTTACTCATTCATTTCTATTTATGACACATTGTTAACGGAGATTCGGAAATGACAAACTGTGTCAAAGTACTGACACAATAGTTTCACGTATCTTTGTCATTTCTATAGTAGTTCATTATATGACCACACCGCTAGATGATAGACGTGTGAGAGAAAGGAGAATGTCCAGTTTTGGGCCCACTTGATACCTAATAGTATGGTAACAAAACAATATTCTAAAATAATATCATAATTTTTTATTAGTTCATTTTAATTGTATCAACACATCATTTACCGATCAATAGACAATGATTAATTACATAAAAAACAGATATCATCAATTATTAAGGCATTTAAAATAATAATAACCTCAAATATTGCATCAGAAAACATCTAATTACTCAATAACCCGGGTGAAAAAAATTAAAACTGATTAGCAATAAGGAAGTAGATCAATTTTTCTACAAAATTAACTAGAAATCATCGACAAACTCGAGAAAAAAAATTGTGGGCCCATTTTTCTTAGGAGGCCCTACAGAAAACCTTCTGGGCCAGATTGGACCACTCAAAAAGGATCAGCCGACGTGCTGCATTAGGAAAGTAATGGATGTGGTCGAAACGAAAGTGATAATATAGAGAAAGAAGTCGGTGGCGCTTTCTGAAGTCTAAAGTTTCTGCCTTACTCGGTAAGGTCGGACATAATATGGGCGTGGGCTAAGATAGATTATAATATGGATGAGATAAACTTAATTATTTACGCATCTACACAAAGGTACACTGTTTCAGTTCCTAAATAACCCATTGACAATGGGCGAGGTCCTCAAAAATTAATCCATGTTAAATCGAAAACCATTTCGAGACATCACTTCAATTAGATGTATTTTTTGATTCCTGTCTGAAAAAACTTTAAAATCGCTGAGATATTTGAAAAACTGTAATGACCTTCTTCGACCTTCTTCGGAGAGTTTGACAATACAAAGTACCAACCTAACAGTTTTGTAGATTATTTTGTTATCTATGGCTGTTACCTCACAAGTTTGTCAAATATTTGTGTTTCCTAACAATAACAGTCTTTTATACGAATAACTATTGTAATTTTTAAAACAAAACTACATTATAAACACGAAGTTTTAATTAAAAGGAACTTTTAAAAATCAGAACTTTTGACAAATGATTATTTTTTCATGTTCATTTGCAATGGTGTAGTTCCGGCCGAAACGTCACGATTACTATATTACAATCGGAATTTTTAAAAATTAATAAAAAAAAGAAAAAAGCAATAATAAAAGTTTTCCAGAAACACGTGTCGACTAAATTAATCTATATTATCTAAAAAATATGTAAAAAAAAGATAGCTGTCACCAGATACACCTCCCCAATTCATCAAGACCTTTGTTAAGTATGGTAAAATAATACTTATTATTTACATAATTTATTTTATCTAAAAACAATACAGTTATTTCTATGAAGGCCAAGGGTCAAATGCTTATAAATGAACTTTTATCATTTGTCATATCAATTTACGTTTAATACAAACAATATAAGTAATATTTAATTTTGTAAACAGCGCGCAGAGTTGATAGTCATTTTTAACACTGCCAAAAACTTGAATCAAATCTTTTTTCTATATCAGTCCATGAGCAGCAATCTAATAAGACGACATGGATCGTTGACATGGTATACTTCTTCGGTGTACTAATGTAAATTAATAAATTCAGACAAAATGTGAATAGTATTTTTCCTCTAAAATATATTTTTTTTAAATCATGCGAATTGGTTACGAGGCATGACCTCTCCGCAAATTGCTCTTTGAGCTGCGCATACGCATAGTATAAACTAACAGAGGGCATTACCGGCCCAGTAAATGATTCAGTATTGCACGGGAACGCGAGTAAGTTGGACGTTGGCCAGTTTTGGAAGAAAATAATTTTGAAAATGTATTTGAAAATCTTTGCTGTTGTGGCATTTTTTGCTTATTGTGAAGCTAAATTCTACACTGATTGTGGTGAGTTTTTATTTTTTATATTTGAAATTAATATTATGATTTATTTTGTATATGGGATATATTAGTTAATTGAGGGTGGGGCAGCGGCGTTCAATGTAATTTACTTTGCATTGTTACAAAATGAATTAACATTGTCATGAATGACTCGATGTTTTTTTTTAAATTAAATTTTATTATATTATTATAAGTAGTACAGTTTACATTATTACGTAAACATAATTTATGCACGTATATTTACGCGTTATATTTCTAAAGGGTAGGTTAACTTTGCCGTCACAAGATGAGGAATGTACGAGTAGCTATCTACTCGTATGTAGTTAATACTAGAAGCAAACATAAAAATATTAATTGATCACTTGTTACTTATATTTCTCGTAAATTATTGTTTTTATTGATTTTAAACAGATTTATTATTTTTCTTTAAGATGTCAGCTCTTTATTCTATAAAGTAAATAATTATATATTAAATAAATTGTCAAATACGTATAGGTTTAAAACTTTTTATGAAGTTTCGACGGCGAAGTTCGAACTCCACACGGTTCAGTACTATACTCGTATAAAATAAGGATCATAATTTCATCTTAGTTCGATTGATAGCATCACTTGATCGAACCTCACAGTTGGAATGTTTTATATAGGTAACTTTCTAGTGCATATGACGTGCTAAAATAAAAAAAAAGACTATTTTACTCCAATGACACGTTTCCTAAGATTTGCAACCATCGCGATGGATAAGCCGCATAAAATATTAACAATTATCAGTTATTTTTTATGAATATTTGTCTTGCTAGCATTTGTTTGGTCAGGAGTCAGGACACCTCTGCGTGTGTGTTGATTTTTTTAGTTAAATTTTTATCATAATAAAAACATGTTTACGCAAAAATTTAAGAAATAATAGTTTATCATTTATTTATTTTTATTTATCAACTTATATTATTTTAAGGGTCATTGGCCACAAAGGAGTATTTCGTAGTGTTTTATACTTACATATAGACATTGTACTTTGATTTCGGACACATACGATTTCAGATACAACTTATTAACAATTTTTTATTCACAAAATTAAAATAAAATATATACCTAATAATATTTTAAATTATAGTTAAGATATTAATTATAGATGGGGTTGCTAAATGTCCGGTTTCTGGCCGCGTAGTCTGGTTTTTTTCATGTCTATTCGATCTGAGGAAATCACAATTAACCGGACATATGTAAACTAATTAACATTTGAGGTTAGGTTATTGGGTCCATATTTTGTTTTGTATGTGCAAATGTATCTCATTTAGAGAATATAATGTTTCGAATCTAATAAAAAAGTTCTTAATAATAAACCACAAATAAAATAATAATAAGATAAGCAAAACGTGTGACGGAGTTTCGGCGGCAGACACGAGCGAAATCTCCCTTTCGTCAACCCTTTTTTTGTTTTTGTTTACGTATTTATTGACAAAACATTGCGCTATACTATTACGTAGGGATTATATTGAACATCGTGGGTAGTACAGTACGTTCGCTTACAATTTCATTTACGCAATTTCTATTCAGTATTCTATTTTATTTTTTACATAATACATGTAACGAATTGCTTGTCTAATTGGAATAAAAGGTATTATGTTTAATTCAACAAAGGGATTTCTAAATTATGATTAAAAACAGATATATTAGTATAGTTATTAGCCCAGTCTGTCGACCACTATATAGTAACACCATTGAAATAAACTATGCACAATCTATGACATTGCCTTATGCAGTACTAGCCATTTCGTACAAAATCTTGTTAAATTCTGACCAGTACCTATGTATTTTGGTCCCTCATTGCCTATATTTATTTATTCATTTGGAAAATTTACAGGTGCAGTGTCGGGGAGATTTTATGTTTAAATTAATCATGACCACTGCACCCTAAAATAATTTTTACTGTGTACATTAATTGATGGAGTAAACTAATACAAAAAAATAATAATAAAACAGATAAAAAAATATAGGCACTAAAGAGAAACAGATAAAGAGTGGTAGGCGGACTGATGATGGATATTTCGAATGTAATACCCGTGAAGTGCCCTTGTCGCGTTTCGGAAGCAGTTTGAAAGTAGCCAAATATAACGAGAGGAGTGTGTATTGTCAATCTAGATGGTGCATACTCGTCTCCTCAGGCCGGTATAGCTGAGGCGACTGCTGCCGGTAGGTTTCTCTGTAGTAGCAGTGGTTTTCGTTCATGGACCTCACTCTAACTTTACATCGGGCGGAGTGGAGTCATAAAATTATGCGTAAATGATTTAGTTTCCAAGAAAACATAATAACAAGTCAATCTCTAACAACTACGTTACTTTAACGTTACCTTCTTATTTGCACTTGTTCAGTTGTGAATAGGGTAGCCATAAGTACCTATCTTATATTCGGGACAGCGATCCTATTTGTTTGATAGCTTATTTGATACTATTTGTGTAGTATTCAAGCATATGTAGCCACACACCGCCCTGATGTTAAGCTACACTGCGTTCCACCGAGAAATGTCTAGAAATGGTAGTCGCCTCCGCTATGCTGGCTTGATAGTCTAAAGTGTGCATCCAATTTCTAACTACGTTAATATTATTATTAGTAACGAATTTAAAGCTACAATTAGGTAAGACATTTTATTTAATTAGTAAGTTTAAGAAGAGAGTAAAAACACAATCTGAACGGTGCAAATCCATATCCTCGGGCTGGCATAGCGAAGGTGACTGCTGCCTGAAATAACAGTTGTTTCCGTTCATGGACCGCACTCTAAGGTTGCACCAAAAGGCACGTTAAAGTTACTTTAACTGTTACATTTTACGATGACTTTAACGGTCACGTTTACATTTACTCCACACGCGTTGAACCATCGTGTAAATTCATATCGTTATCGATAAAAGGGTGACTGATGTAATTAGGAGTATATTTGGTCTCTTTTCATACATTTAACTTAACTACTAGTTTAACTATTACTTTAATTTTGGCCAGTCAAAATACGCTGGTTAAGGTTAACGTTAAAGTAAGCATCAAAACTGACAGGTTTTTTAAAGCAACCAAACTTTAATTTTAACCATTACTTTAACGTGAAAGTAATTGTTAAGTCATGCGGTGAAGTTGGACCTAACTTTACACCAGGCGGAGTGCTGTCATATGTTTAATTTATTAAGTCCCGTTGCAATGCTTGGCTACCCTATGTATGGATTAGACTAACATCTTCACGCGATTTGTCGAAGCAAATATAATTTAAAAGAGTTTTAATAGCAACTTGTATGTTTTTTTTTTGCATGAAAGTAAAAATATAATGCTATTTTTAACTGTAATGGGGTTTCTCACTTCATCGGCAATCATGGGCGTAGTTTGAGAAAGGACAATGATCACTTTCGAGCCCACTTGAAATCTAATAGTTTATTAACAACACAGGTAACATTGTGTATTAAAATTACATAATATGAGATGTGCTAATGAAAATTTTAATTACATAATGCATGGTTCAATGGGGAGATGTGCAGTGTCGTAGATTGTCGTCGTCAGAGCAAGATGTGGTTTTACAATATCACAAATAAAATGTATTGATATGATATAGGGCGTACTATTGGCGATATGTCTGAATTTAGTCCGAAAGAAAGCCGAAGAATAATGCTCAAACATCAAAAACTTAAAAATATATGAAATTACTTTGAGATACAAGGTGTGATACTTCTTACACTTCTTTCCTTGCTGCTCACGTGTACTTTTTAGTTGTCGTCGGTCTTGGACCACACTCGTTGGTATTTTTGGTTTTAGATCTATATTCCGTCTTAGGTATACAAACCAATCATGGTATAGGTCGCGTCAAAGTGAGCGCTATTTCGCGCAGATGCAGTTAGGTTCACAATAACAAAATTAAGAGTTAATTTTAAATATGAATGGAACATATAAAATAAGCGAGGGAGTGTGCCCTTCTCTCTCATCTTCATCGTGTCGCTGATGCCTCAAATTGTGTACTGCGCAGCGACTTGTGGCTAACTTCGGAGCCGCCATATAGTTCGAACTTGATTAATTATTATGTGAACAGGAAATGAGATAATGAAATTACCTTCTTAAATTTTAATATAGATAGATACCTATGCCGTAGTTTATTAATTTGCACGCTCCATACAATAAAAATCAAATACAATAGTTAAATAGAGCGTTTACAATTTTACATTACAATAAGTCTTTTTTTATTCAATAAAAACTAGTTTAATTATTTTCAGGGTCAAAATTAGCAACAGTTATGAGTGTGGGAGTGGATGGTTGCTCTCAGGACGCCACCGAATGTATTCTCAAACGCAACACTAATATCACTATATCTGTTGATTTTACACCAAGTAAGTACTTATAGGTAATTAAACCTAAATAATAAATAAAAAGGGCTGCTGGTCTAGCCGTAGAACGCGTGAACTCACGATCGATGAGACCCGTATTCAAATCTCGCTACAACTGAGTCAAATGTATTTTGGTCGCTCAGTGTCTACAGGCACTATTAAAGAGTGGTAAGCACTTGATGATGGTTACTAGTCCAGTCTCCCGTCCTGGAGTAGTACCACCACTTTCGAATGTAACACCCGTGAAGTGACCTTGTCGCGTTTCGGGAACAGTTTAGAAGCAGCCTGGTGTAACTAGAGGAGTGTGCATTGTCAATTTGGATGCACGTTTATCACCTCAAGCCGGCTTAGCGGAGAAGACTGCAGCCTGTATAAACTCTATACTTCTATAGAGTTACCAAATTACATTAACTAGGTTTTTCACGCCAGGAAAAATCACAAATTTAAGCGTGGTTAGGTATGCAATTTGTGGGTAAATTTTATGCGTAATAAAAGATTAAAACAAAAATAGTTTTAACTTCTTTTTTCTTAATGTGTTTTTTTTTTCTTAATTTCAGAGAAGGACGTTAAAAAGATTGAAACTGTAGTACATGGTATAATAATGAATCTACCTGTGCCATTTCCTTTGCCACAACCTGACGCTTGTAAAAATAATGGTCTCACGTGCCCATTGAAGGTAAATTATTAATAATAACAAAGCTCGTAAAACTATAAATGACAAATCAATAGAACATTAAATAGGTACTTATTCTTAGCTAATAGAAGGACCGACAAAGAAAGAAACAGGGTCTTTTTTTTCAAGATCAGGGAGCTCTAGGCCCAAAGTAAGATAGTAAAAATAATATAAACAATTAGAGGTTAAAAATGAGACAAAATTTTGCAACTAAATGTCCTTTTTTATTTCTAATAATAGAGATTTAAGGATAAAGGGCAACTGTCTTATTATTATTTTTTGTTATGGTAACTTTTTTTTGGTACTATTTTTGGGAACTTTGGGAGCCTCTTGGACCTATGCCTTGAATATTATTTTTTTTATAAAATATATTACTTATTAGAATAAGTAGACAGATCTATATCGTTATTATTTAAATATTTGGTAATAAGGTCGTTTAGGCCACGGACGATGAGTAGATATGTATGCGATAATTGATTTATTCGTTATTTACATTTTTCAGGCGGGAGCTGATGCACATTATAAAGCAACATTCCCAATTCTAAAATCATATCCTAAAGTAAAAGTAGACGTAAAATGGGAACTTAAAAACGAAGATGAAGATGACTTGGTTTGCGTCACAATACCCGCCAAAATCCACTAACTGTCAAAGTTAGTTTTGGAAAAAAGGTTTTAAAAATTAAATAGGCAGTGGAATTCATATTTTTTTACCCGATCTCAAATGCAACACCAAATATTGCCTTTGTTTTTACTGTTTATATTTTATGGCATGTATAACTTGTGCAAAGGGCCAACTATGAGTTTACGTTTACGCTGTCACGGCGTAAAGTGAAACTTTTCACTAATCAATGTTATTTTGACCTAAGTAAAAAAATTCAAATGAATCTACATTGGCAGAGAGATTTCACTTTACGTTGTGACAACGTAAATGTAAATTCATACTCAGGTTTCAGATAAAAATAGGATTGTAAATTGGCGCGTATATTTATGTGAAACTATTATTTAATTTATATTTTGCAAAAGCATGTTGTCTTTACTGCGAAATCTCTTTTGACTGTTCTATCGCTGTTAAACTGATTTTTGTAGGTGTACAAAACCGATATATCGCTTCGAAGAAAAACAGTTCATTTGACCTTAAATAAGTTACGTATAAAGATTATATTTTTCCAAAATAAAACAAAAATGTTCTTACAATTTATGTATTTATAAAATCATAAACATTTAATATACAAATAGATAAAATAAATACAATATAAACTAGATTTTTTTATTTCATCACGATTTCAATATCCCCTTTTCTAAGGATACTGCCTACCCCTGGTTCCTAAACAGCTTGAAAATAATATTGATTCACAATTATTTTTCTTTTATTATATTTCACTAGTGTTAATGAAAATATTGTGCAATCTTTACACAAAATAATCAATTTTCAGTCAAGTCAAAAATTGTTTCAATAAAATGGTGGAATCTTTACTAATACTTTTAGTATAATGTATCATGTATTTAGATCAGGGTTACCAATATTTTTGCCGCGGATTAGTTTTTATCAAGAATTAACTATATAAGCAATTTTTATTAAGTTATTGCTATAAGCAATTAACTTAGTACGTTTCAAAATAAATGTATAGTATTCACGGAGAAAATTGAGATTTATTTGAAATAGGCCTACTCGGACTCTTGAATCGTCATAATATGATTCTACAACTACGTATTAAGGCTTGGGAAAGGCTCTATCAGTGATAAACTGAAATATAGTATGTTATATATTTCTTTATCGGTATACAGACCTGATAGTACAGTTGGCAACCCTAATTTGGATACCAATTATAATATGAAACACATGTCTTATTTTGTATCACTTTCATGTAGATACATAATGGGTAGTCACATCATCAAACAACAATCAAAGAAACGTTTAGTAAAATGATTCAAGAACGATAGATAATCTCCCATCTTTAGACACCCGCGAAACTTCATTTACACTTATCAGCGCGTTTCTTTTTCTTAATACCAACTTTACATCTCGAGCAAAGAACTTCAAATTTAACATTCCTAAAATCCAGATTAAATTCCTTTTTAAATATTTTCCTGTACATAGATTCTTTAACTGCATTAATATTATTCTCCTTACAATAATTTAAATATAATAAAAACATTTTTTTAAATGTCAAGCTCGGGTCTAAATATTGTTTTTTATTTGAATTTGGTATTATAGATTTATTTTCAAACGTCGCGAACGACATTATGTGTTTCCGAACGTGTTCTTTTAACTCATTTGAAACACCCTGTGTGCTTGATAATGACAATCCTCTACCATCAGGTTTAGGTATATTCATTTCAGATTTCATTTGATGAACATTATAAACTGGCTTTTGTGAAATAGACAACGTGCCTAAATAAAATTTCTTACAGACTGTATATCTAACTCCACGAACAATAAAAAAATATTTAAAACTATATTTTCTCTTAGTGTCTTCTTGGAATCTTAACTGAGATTGTCTTGTAGCGTTCCGTTCTGTGGTACTTAGTAAATAATGCTTCTTTTCGTTCGGTGTTAACGAGTAAAATGATTTGAAGATATTCTCTCTATCAGAATCGTTTATGTTGTGATTACATTTATATATACAGGATTGTAGACAGTCTTTAATGTTTTTTACTTTACGTTCTGGGACATATTTTCCTCTACGATTAACATATGCTTCGCCTCGCTGGTGTTTCTGTTTTCTAATGTTGCATGCCCATTTTGATGGTTCAGAAATCTTGCAGCGTTTTCGTACTGTCTTTATTTTCTCTTTTGAGTGTTGCTCGGGTGGTTTCCTGAGTTTTAAATAAAAATATTTTATTATACTATTAACTTATTATTATTAAATTGAAACTAAAATCAATAGAAAAGATCAGAGCATGCAGAAAACAATTTAAAACATTATTCAACACAACACAACACAAACAAGAGATTTTTATTAATTTTTAAAATTACACAGGGGTGGTTTTGATATATTTAAAGTGTTTTTCCATGTATTATGATTTTTTTTGTACACTACACATAACTAATGAATTAAGTACAAATTACTAGTAGTAATACTTACTCAATTTTAACATCTTGATTATCCACCTTATGTATATCTATAACAGTAATTTCTTCTTGACATATATAATTTTCATAATTTTGCTGATAATTTGGTATTAACACTTGCTGTTTAAAAACTGGTATTAATCGTTGATGCGGTTGAATTATTTGGGGTTGGTTGCAATTTTGTATTGTTTGTGACATAAATGCTCTTTGATATGCAATGGGACCCTGTTCAGCTTGTAATGATGAGTGTGTGATGTGGATCAACTGATTTTGTATCTTAGGATCCTCGGAAAGTGGGTGATACATTTGTATATGTGGTGGTTGATGATTAGCTTGAGACGTCTGCAGTTGTTCCATTTTAACTGAAATTGTAATAATTAAAATGCTCATTTGGTCATGTGGTATGGGTTTGATTCCCACCCTAAGGCTTAGGGCGGTTCTAGTGTGTGAATAGATATTTTCTGTTCAATTTTCATCATATTATTTAAATTGTAGAAAAATATTTACCTAAATAAAATCCAAAATAAGACAAATTGATTAGGATTACGGAGTATATAATTAACAATAGATTTATGATTACATTACCAACTCACAAATAAACTTGAGTATAGGTTAATTTCGTATCTAGAAATAATACTTAAAATTATAATAAAAGCTCATCTTACTTGTAAAATTGTCCGAATTACTAGAAATTACTTTTTTATACAGTTAGGTACGCCTTATTTGGTTGTTCCACTACCTAAAATCCACACTTTCATCATTTTATAATGAACTTATCCCATAGTATTTCTAGTTTGCAAACAAGCGCTGAAATCTTAAACTGCCACAGTTCCAACTCAATATTTACGAAATGAAAACAAAAATCAACCAAGCCAAGATGCAACTCTGGCACTTTGGAAAATACGTTCCGAATTCCACATAAATACTTTCGCTTATAATGTAAAATATACATTTGACGTATAATAATAATTTTACCACCTCGTAATTGTCATTTCTAATCGAAAAGCTTGTTTATATTAAAATATTGTTATGTATATAGGGTCATCGAACACTTATCAGCATCGCCTGAACTCGAACAGTTTAGTACCTATTTAAGTATGAAAGACGATAATCAACATCGATGCATCGTAATGCCGCGCGTTCACCTTGCTTTGAAACAAGCTAGTGAACTCGTCTCGCGGTCACAAAGGTCGTTATTGCACTTACCTACGTCTCGCCTGTTGCCAAGGCATATACTGAAAAAACAGTCATCTGTGTTACTACTACTAGTTACACCATAGAGATTTTTTTTTTATTGTAGCTCGGCATGTGACAACACTCCGCCTGGTGTAAAGCTAGAGTGCAGTCCATGAGTGGAAACAACTGCTACTACAGAGAAACCTGTGTGCAGTCGCCTCCACTATGCCGGATTTTTATTAGATCTTATTGGTTCTGTTATACTCAATAAAATTCCCATTTAATGTTTGATGTATTTACTTATTTACAATACATAAAAAAATTAATTACCTACCCCAGTTAAGGCAATGATATTACAAACTGTACTTAGTTACGTTCAAATACAAAAATGAATTGCGCAGCTTTTAGCGCAATAGATTTGCTGACGTATGTAAATAAAATATGCTTGATTCTGACAACGGACAACCACGCACCGCACACCAATGCTCTTCCAACGGTGCGTGTCAGTTTGCGTGGCTCTTGGAACTTCAATAAAGTCGTTTCGTCGTAGGTACCGAACCTTTAGAAATTATGACTCACAGGCATAGGATCCGGTGCACCGCTCTACGGACTTGCCTCGCCTTCCTTTGCCACCACAGACGTGAAAAACGCGGAAAACCACTTTTTCGTATTATTTTTTTTTTGTAATATCTTCGCCTAGGATATTCATATTATAAATATTTTTCAATATGAAAATAAATGCTTTAGGTATAATGACCATATTTTTTTTTATACAAATATTAAATCTAAATTTTTATTGTCTACACGACATAAAGCTAACATAGTGGAGGTTAACTATTAAATACATAAATGTACTTTAAAATAAAGATCTAAAAGCTTACATACTAGTTATGAAAAACAAAACAATTATTTGATAAAGTTATATCAATTACAAAATAAAATACCTAATAAAAATTATATTAAAAAATATACATGTCCATGGATATAATGACAATTAAACTTTTACTTTTTGGCAACCTTAATATTTATAATTACAATCATATTTTAAATGCTAAATTTGCTTTAATATTAAATTATAATTAAAATTATTAAAAAAAAACCAACACGCACGCATCAGCCTGAGGTGAGGTGGGATTCGAACCCACGCTTTCCGCCATGTGCGCCGATGTTCTAACTACGAAACCACCCTTCGGCACTCATGTCTATTCCATCGTTTCTCAACTTGGGCTCCCATTTTTTTACTTAACTTTTTGATATTTAGTTGGTCGCAACACTAAAAAAGTTGCTCTATTCTATCTTTATTTTTTCTATTTCTAAGCCTTTTTCTTCACCAGTATTCACACTAACAAGCTCTAGTTTACAGTTGAGTTCGTTGCCTGTTCATTCAATTTTTATTTCAATTAAATAAATACATATAATTTTATTAAACTAATATTTTATGTCGTTTTTTTCTTAAATTAAGATTGGAATTTGTTCTCTAAAAAGTGATAAACATAATCGTATACGACTAGCATGATGGCACCGCCTGGACCTAACCTCAGCACCTTTGGTAGTAATCCTTTGTATAGGGCTCGGAATCTGTTAAAAAAAAGTTTAATGATCTTTCAGCCTAGTAAAACAAAGATTTTAAGACGGATCGCACACACACGGCATTTGCTGTATGCGCTCCACAGATCACATAAGAGTGGTAGGCAGACTGATAATGGTTATTAGCCCAATCCGCCGTCCTGGGGTAATGCCACCACTTTCGAATGTAACACCCGTGAAGTGACCTTCTCGCGTTTCGGGAGCAGTTTGGAAGTAGCTAGGTATATTGAGAGGAGTGTGCGCGTCTCCTCAAGCCGGCATAGCGGAAGTGACTGCGCCTGTAGAAATTTATCTGTAGTAGCGGTTATTGCCGTTTACGGACCGCACTCTAGCTTTACATCAGGCGGAGTGTTGCTATATGTTGTGGCTACAATAAAACAAAATTGACCCGTGACGAAATGTAGAAAGTACGGCGCGTACGGTGCTGCGCTTGATGACAATTAATGTGCGATCAGCTTGGAGCGATAAGTAGACTGATGATGGGTATTAGCCGTGTCCAGCGTCTGGTATAATACCACCACTTTCAAGTGTAACACCGCCGTGAAGTTTTGTTCAATTCAGATTAATCTTGGAACCGCGACAGGCATGGAATTTAACCGGTAACCATACACATGTTGAATGGATTTAGTTAACAATAAAGATATTATTTTAAGTAAACGCGACAGTAATTTGGAATGAAGCCAGTATGCATTTTATGTGAATCACGCGTAAACGTTGTTCTGTATTGTTTAAAACTGGCGTTTTGCCCGCCCTTACAATACGAAAGTGAAATCTCTTTGTTTATTTCATATAACACGACACTGATTGTCTGCGTAATTTCGGTTAATTCCAACTAGTTCCACATGTTTTTTTTTTAATTGTAGCTCGGCATGTGACAACACTCCGCCTGATGTAAAGCTAAAGTGCGGTCCATGAATGGAAACAACTGCTACTACAGATAAATCTCTACAGGCAGCAGTCGCTTCCACTATGCCGGCATGAGGAGACGAGCATGTACCATCTAGGTTGATAGTGCACACACCTCTCGCTATAGAACTCGTTGAACTAGTAGAACGTAGAACTCGCGTAGAACTAGTTGGAAAAATAATAAGTTGAATAAATACTCGACTAAACTGAGCAGTGGCGGACTAAGGCTAAAGCTGCCTGGGGCCCAGGCAACACTGTAATTCCGGGCCTATTTTCCAGTCATGATACATACTTTGCGTTTCGTAAAACCTAATTTTCGGGCCCCAAAAATAACGGGCCTCGGTTGCCTAGGCCTTAGTCCGCCCATGCTAATAGGTTTCAAATTTACCGAATTACCAGCGAGTTTCAGAGCAAATATGCAAAAAAAAAACACATTTTCACATAGTTTCTCAAGTCCTAAATGGGGTCAATTTCAGGATGATATTTCTCAACTACAAATGTATAAATCAAACTAAACTTGTAGGTAATTAAGTCCACATTTTTTTCTAATTCTACCGGATAAATTCACGAAACTACATAAAAACCCAGATTTAAAACAAATTCTTATTTTTTTCTCATTAAAAAAAAATATACAATAAAAATAAAACTTTATTTCTGTAGAACTACGTGTTTATTTCATATTCTATTTTTTTATTATTAATTTAATAATATTTTTTTATGGTTGATAAGTGATGATGGCTATTAGCACAGTACCATCACTCTCATGTGCAACACCCGTAAAAGTCTCCCGCCTACACCCCTTGGTCAAGTTGCTCTTCGGGATCAACTCAAGTAAGGGCAAAGGGCAAAAGGGCAATTTGATTGTTAAGTGAAAATGGACTCGACACATAATTATTAGGTATAATTATTAGACGAGACCTAAATATTAACTGGGTGTTTGGCGTCGTCAAATAAACCTCCCTACGGCAGACGCCTGTTTCCTTAACAATTTCCTAGTGATTTCTTCCTGAAACCTATCATTTAAGATCCTTAAGTGTACAATTCAATTTTTTAATATTAAAAATTATGTATGTTACACGGTTGGGAGGGCATAAGAATTTTAGAAAGGCGGAGTGCTCTAAAGTAAATAATAGCAAGTAGTTAACTCACCCTTCCTCCCGATAAACAAGAACCAGAGCACCAGTTGTGGAGCCATATTTAATATGACCAGGTACAGGCTGAGGTCCCTGTATTCTAGATTTGGCTACATCAAAGGGGATGTTCACACACGAACCGAGGACTCCAGATGTAAACCCAATTGTAACTTTACGTCCAAACTCTAGTAATGGATCCTGAAATAGTTTCAATGTTTCTCGAATAAATTAAATTAAATTTCTTAGCGCGTTAATTAATGCATTACGTTAATGTGGCCAAGACTTTAACACATTATTTTACTAATCACATCAATTCATAATAGGCAGTATATTACAGTTATGGCCATCCTTTATCGGTAGATAGAGGATGGATATCACGATCGATGAGACCCATGTTCAAACCTCGCTAAATTCTGACCAATGTAACTTATACGTATTTTATTCACTAAATGGCTATGATAGAAGTACTAACTTAGTACAGGCATTTGAAAAATATAATGGACCACACTCTAGCTTTACATCAGGCGGAGTGTTGTCACATGCCGAGCTACAATAAAAAAAAAAAAAAGAATATACATACAGAATAACATTAAAAATAATAAAATATTAACATGTTACTGAAAGTAAAATTTAATTTCAATGCGTATTTGTTATGATAAGCATTTTATCTCAACAATGCATACTTGAAGACTCTTAGCCCAGATATACCTACATAGAAACCAACTGAATTGGTTAAAATAATATAGCTAATAGTGCTCTGCCCCAAATTAAGATGTACTATGGATACTTCAGGACGAGGACAACACATGAATACCCACACAAAAAAAAACACCTACTTTTTTAAATACACAATATTAAATGACTGAGAATCGAACCCGAGATCTCCGCAAGCACAGAAACTATCAACAATAATAAAACAGGTTTGGCTTAGTATTGAATTGTTTATGTAACCAAATGACCAGCTACGCAAGTTTTTGTTTACACAACATTTTAATATTTGGACATGTTCTGTCTAAGCGTGTCTCTTTATGGCGTATATATCATGATCGTTTTGCCAAATAGATCATCGGACGTCTTGAATGTTTAGCTACATAAATGATTCAATACTAACCCGACAGTATTGTTGTAATTAACAAATATACTTAGTATCTCAATCAACTTTCAATGTTAATATTAAATTATTTTTTTATTTTTTTATTGTAGCTCGACACGTGACAACACTCCGCCTGATGTAAAGCTAGAGTGCGGTCCATGAATGGAAACAACTGCCACCACAGAGAAATCTCTACGGGCTGCAGTCGCCTCCACTATGCCGGCTCGAGGAGACGAGCATGTACCATCTAGATTGACAGTGCACACTCCTCTCTTATACCTGGCTACTTTCAAACTATCCCTGAAACGCGACAAGGTCACTTCACGGGTGTTACATTCGAAAGTGGTGGTACTGCCCCAGGACGACAGATGACAGATTTATTTAGAAATTAGAATATTTTTTTATTGTAGCTCGGCACATAACAACACTCCGCCTGATGTAAAGCTAGAGTGTAGTCCATGACCGGAAACAACTGCTACTACAGATCAGCAGTTGCCTCCGCTATGCCGGCCTGAGGAGACGAGTATACCTTACCTCATATTCAGGAATAACACCTTTAACACTGTGGTAGAATCCAAAATAAACCATATTAAAGACTCCATTACGAGCAATCGTCGCTGTTAACCCTTTATTGAGGCCTTTAGAGCCTAGACCGCTCTCTCGTACTATTTGTCTAGTAACCGACCATGTGCTCGGGACTTGGGCTGCTAAAGCCTTGTTTGATTGTAGGGTTACTTTTACGACTTCAAACGGGTTAACTAGGATTGCTTCTGTTATACCTGCGCCTAGACCTGCTAGTGCGAATGTCTGTAAGAGATTTGCTTTTGTTATTGTTTTTATATTAATAAATTAATTGGCTGTCTAAAGAGGAATGTCATATGAGACAGTTTTTGAGAATTTAGCATTTGAAAATATACTTTTGAGGGAGATATACATATGTACACTTACATATGTACGAGAAGAGGGTCCTCCCGACCTTACCCATAAAAACAAAAGTGAGTTTAGCCATGATATTGACTTTTTTCAGCCCCTAAACTTTAATCAATTTTGATGGTTAGCATTCCTTTTAATTAAAAGAGAATAATCTATGCCGGACCACAGCCCTTTTTTTATTTTATTGTCTAGACATTTGTCGGGAATTATTTAGAGATAAGACAAATTATTCACGAAAATTGGTGAACTTTTTAGGTAGTGATATTTTCTTTTCTATAATCAATTTTTTTTTAACCAAAAGGACAACAGACTTAGATATCAGCGATAAATTAAACCACCCCAAATATCAAAATTCATCATAGTTTAAGGGTAGAAAAACGTTAAGGCCTTTTCTATGGGAACTTTAAAGTGGACTCTAGCCTTAAGAAAGTCAGCAGATGATAATGGAATCAAATGAGACTCTTATCAGTTAGCAATAAAGTTAAAAATAAAATTAAACAATGAACAAAAGATAAAATCAAAAGTAAATAAAAATTTGCTCACTAATGGTGTTGGGGTACTCGAACCAAACATGAAAAATCTTTTATATTGTTCGAAAGTTACAAACTTTACTGCACGTTTTGGTGTCTCCGCTAAAATTGGCGGCAAAATACCCTTCCAGAACGAAGTAACTCCCTCGTATTTGTACATCTTCTTCATACAATCCACTATTCCTGTATAATAATGTGGATCTGCTCTCTGCATAACAGATCTGGTCGCTTGCAGTTGGAGCCGGGTCTTCACTAAATCCAGAGGATGCATTATACATACTTCTATAAACCCAGCACTACCTCCAGCACCTACTTGCATTGCGGCTTGTTTGAATAATTTTTCTATATCACCCATTTTGTATAGAAGTTCAATTCTTAGTTCGCCCAAATTATTTAATTCTATATTAATAAAATATTTTATTTATTTGGACTTCAACCAACCGCTGCTATCAAAAACACAAATGTAAATAAAAGTGTTGCTATTTGCTGTTGCCTTATCACAACTTTGATTAGAAACGATTTGCAAATGTGAGATTGACAACAGGATAGCACGATGGGATTGGGCGTTTAAAAGAAAGGGACAGTGTTACTTTGACTTTTGAAGGAACGTTTTCAAATGCTACATTTCGCTTTAATTTTGTAATATTTGATAATATTTAAATAATATAGTATAAAACCCTAATCCTTTATATAATAATAAAATATAATGCTAATCATTTTAATTGTATAAATAATTGCATGTTACACATAAAATAAAGATTGCATGTAAATTTTTTTTGCAATAACAACACTTGCTAAAAAATAAATAGTGAGCCAGTGAACAAAATGAAAGTGTGTTTTGGGTAGTGTTACAATTTCTCTAATTTGTAGTAAAAATTGTTATGTAGAGTATATTGGAATATTATTTGTAACTAAACAGGGATAGTATATTTGTCATACAGTGTTCTACAACGATTTGTGTTAAGAAAATCTGAAATCATTTCGTATGTTGTTCCAAAATGGCAGTGAGTTGATAGTGCAAAATGATTACGGGTGCACAATGTGATGTGATCAGTGGCCGAACAGTGGATTGAACTCGGATTCCCGAGACTAGTGCAGATAATGGGTTCTCAGACTTTAGAGATATTACGTCAGGGGGTATGGGCTTCATTGACTGGGGGCTGGTTTTTTGACCCCCATCAAAACTTATTTTGTAATACTGTTCATTTATACATTTGGTTGTTTCTATTATGTGTACCGTTCTCAGTTTATCTGGTAAGTAGTCAGTTTAACTATAACTAATACGCATATTTCTAATATTTAGGTTAGAAATTGATGATGTCATGAAATTCAGGTCAATGTTTTGAATGAACTTGTAAATAATGTTTTGCGTTTGGTTAATTATATTCTTATGTTTTTGCTTCTACAAATTCACTAATAATGAGGTATTTCTATGTAATATGTTATTTAAACTAAAGTATGTATATGTTATCTATTTTGAAATAAAATTCATAAGTTAGGAAGTTATTAACTGTATGTATTCTTTTAGTTAATATTGATTAGCAGAAAATATGTAACACAAAACTGTAAAATGGGACTGGGAGTAACTAGCAGGGAGTACTGGGAGTAAAAGAGTCTGATACATTATGGCCAAATTCACCAGAGAGAGGACTCTTGGGTGGAGTTTGGCACATATTGTGGAAAGAGAGATCCCTTTGCCCAGTAATAAATAATTAAAATAATTAAACAAACTATCTTTTTTTTACAGTACTTTCCGTCATTAGCAACAATAGGATGGATAATATACTGCACATTGGTCGCAATACTGTTCACATTTGTAAAACTCTTGAACCATGGCCTCCACCACATGTATGATACAACGGAATGTGTTATTGTGGTCGAAAATAGGCCTTGTAATAAGAAACCTAAGTATGTTATTTGTAATTACAATATATTTAGTATTAAAGAGTGGTAATCAGACTGATGAAGATTAATAGCCCAATCTGCCGTCCTGGGGTAGTACCACCACTTTCGAATGTAACACCCGTGAAGTGACTTTGTCGCGTTTCAGGAATAGTTAGAAAGTAGCCAGGTATACCGAGAGGAGTGTGCACTGTCAATAGATGTTACATGCTCGTCTCCTCGAGCTGGCATAGTACAGGCGACTGCCGCCCGCACAGGTTTCTCTGTAGTAGCAGTTGTTTCCATTCATGGACCGCACTCTAGCTTTACATCAGGCGGAGTGTTGTCACATGCCGAGCTACAATAAAAAAAAATAAAAAAAATTAGCCTGGCTATTCCCGGATAGTACCAACACTTTCAAATGTCATGACCATGAGGTGACTTGTATTGCAACGGAGACTCCTAATGTTTTATATTTTTTCTGTTTTTTTTTACAATATAGTTGATTTTGTTTTTAGGTTATGTAATTAGGAGACCTGTGCCTCTCAAATAAGCCCATAAGAGGCACAAGAAACCTCTATTAAAAAAAAACTTAGCCGTGTGTTGGGATTGCCTTGGAAGTAGCCGAGTATAATCAGAAGAGTATGCACTGTCAATCTAGATGATGCACATTTGTTTCCACAAGCCGGCATAGCAAAGGCGGCTGTTGCCTGTAGAAATTTATCTTTGGTAGCAGTTGTTTTCATTCATGGAGTGCACTCTAGCTTAACATGAGGCGAAGTATTATCTTATCTCTCTCCTCGTCGATCCCTCATCGTTGAGGATCGTGACTCCTGGTGGTTCGCTCAATTAAATGTCTCCATCGGCTACGACTGCTTGCCTGATGGAGAGCTTTATGAATCGGTATCTCCAGACAAATGGACACCTGATTTGTCCAACGGCTTGGGCTACTACCGCGCGGTCTTCTGCCATCAACCTTCCCTGTCATCACAAGCCTTTCTAGATTGACGCCATCCTTGTGTTATCATTTGTCAAGCTATAATAATTTTAAAACGAATAAAATCCGAGTAGTGTGCATTGTGATGGTGTATTTCGTTTCAGAGCTAGGAGCTAGGATTTTTTTTTTATTTTTTAAATATTTTTAAGGGCGACCAGTGGTGGGAATCATTATATCATGCCTAACAGAAGTTGACTAATCTTATGGCTAATGATCCACCTTTAGGTGCCACATCTTACACAATAAACTGTAGTAAAAAAAAAATTAAAATCAAAATCAAAATTCAGTATATGAATATTTATTTTTTATTTTAGGGAAATGGAGGACATGGAAATGCAGATGCTAGGTCTGGATCGATTAGCCGTTCCTGGTAGTGATAATGAATCTGTCACGTCACTCGAATATCATAAACCTAACGCCAGTACTATTGGTAAATATTTAATACAAATAAGAAAAAACGCAGCAGAGGCAAAGTGACGATGATTATTAGTCCCATCTGACATCCTGGGGTAGTACCACCTTTCAAGTATGAGAGAAGTGTGCATTGTTTTTCTGGATGGTTGTCACTAGCCTCCACTTATGGACCAATCTTAAGCTTAACATCAGGCAGTGTGTTATGTGTTAGACATCTAAATAAATTAAATCTTTGATTCATAATGGTTAATCATACTTCTATTTTTAGTAACAATTCATTGTTATTGGTTATCAAGGATGCTCTAAATTGATCTATATTGATTTCTTTTTATTCAACTGTTTACTATGAAGTATATTGTGTACTCTTTAATTTTGATTACTTTATATTATAATATTGACTGATTGCTTTCCCAGATCTAAAAGTCGACGTCCATCGAAAAAACAGTTCCGAATCAAGCACAGATGAAGTAACAGTGGGTAGACGTCGTCCAAAATCATCAAGACAGGATTTGTGTGTAGTTGAGATGCCCTCCACTTCCAAGTCACGTCCATCGAGCAGTCGCCATTCTAAGTCAAAGAAAGACCATAAAAAGATTAGAAGATTACACTCACAACGTGCAGATTCAGTTGCTTATGATGGGTCAAAGTCCTTGAGAAATGATAGTCATGTTGTTCTAGATATGGATGAGAGACCGCTTTTCTTCTTCACTCGAGGTTATTTCGAGTCGCCACGAGCTTATTATGATTACGATTATAATGACGATGACGATAAAAGATGTTTTAATTTAAGCATATTTAACGATACAAATAATTTAGAAGGACCTGAACATTCTGGTGAAACAACTGAAAAGATAAACCGAAAACTTAGCTCAGATTCTCGTGATAATTCTGAACCCAGTGTGGGCCCTCCATCTCCTAAGAAGAAACTGGCACATAGGCGTAGATATACTAATGATTCGGAAGAAAGTTGTACTAAATCTGCAATGGCACTTGCGACAGCTCAATCATCCAATATGAGAAGAAATTCAAATTCCACAATGTCAACTATACAACTGCCATTATTAAACTCGACAGCGCAACTAGTTTCACACTTACGTCGACATTCAAATAATGCGGATGCTGGGTTCTTTGCTAGTGTGGAACTCGGAGCATATATGTTAGAGAAAAAGGAAATCCAACCATGCCATGATAATGAGTCCAATGCTAAAGGCGCTAATGCTGGTGTGAGAAGGATAAAAAGTGCCGCATTAGAAATTGGATGTCCACCTCCCAGTGTATCGAATTTATCCCCCCATCCAAATAGTGCTGAAACGATCGGCGGGCAAGTACTGAAAAATCCTAAGAGCGCCGTTATTCCACCACCCAGTAAATGCTTAACAAGAGGACCTCATTTGAATCTGTGTCCCAAAAACGAAGCAGGTGAAGGTTGTAGTAATTATTTGAATTATGGGTCTGAGATTGTATATCCTATTGCCGAAATATCAGATGAGATGCAAACATCACAAAAAGAGACTGATTTAGATTCAAGTGGGGATAGTTACAGTGATTATGATGATGAGCAAGCTAACATGAAGCATCAGTTTCGAGGATTCGACTGGGATGCAGATCATTCCCCTGTAGCACGCTCCAGTGAGTCTGATTTCGAAAATAATGGCTCTGGATCTCCTCTCTTAGAACGAGGGCCAGAAGTGTGTTTACTTAGATCGAGGAACACTATGGATTTAAAAAAACATAGCTGCTGTGATAAAAATTTATCCAAATCGGAATCAAATTCTAGTGAAAAAGGAAAGAGTGTCCGGTTAAAAAAGTCAAATGATGACTCACAAACGTCATTAGGTGATGTACCACAATTAAATGAAAGTAGCAAAAGTTCAAACAGTATACATAAAAAGGATACAGACAAAAATGAACCTAAAGTAGTTAGTGATACATTGGCTATAGATTACTTTGATAAAGCAAGTGCGAGTTCTAAGGACTTACTCATAGAGAAATCTAGTTTAGAATCTAATGATAATAATCCTCTTCAAATTAAAGAAAAAGATAAAGAGATAAAAAAGAAGCCTTGGGACCAGGAAATTTCCAACACAAGTAGTAGTTCAGACAATAATGAAACTAAACAATTAAATGTGGGTTGTGAAGATCCTTTAAATGTTAACAATAATGCAGATACGACAAGTTTGTATAGTATAGATTGGTTATTTGAAGAAGTGAAACCAGACGAACAAACTAGTATAAAAGAAGATTCTGCGACGGCAGTCGACACCGCACAGTGTTCAAAAGCTTTAGGCGAAGCTACAAATGTACCAAAAAACTTAGGTGCTATACCAAAACAAATCAAAAGCAACTCAAGATCTCGTGCGTCGTCACAAAAAGAAAATAAAAAAACAGAGAGAAAGGAGAGAGACGAAAATCAAAATGAGGAACAAAATTTGCTTGATGCTGTAGAGGCACAAGCTGCATTGGTGCAGGGGCTTGAATGTTTATTCGCTGCGACAAATGCTAATACTGTTGTTATGCCAACAAATCGTGAAGAAAGACCGCGTAGCTTTAGACAACATGGCGGGAGAAGTGAACGAGAACAATCTTTTAAAAATAGAAAACGTTCCATCGAGGAAGTAGCCCAAACATCTACAAATACATTATTACCCACATCTATGCCCTTACTGGCTGCATTCCTAAACTCTAGGTCTGAACTACCTTCTATACCCATTTGTCTACCTGATCCGTGTCCATTCCAGAATTTACCAGACGTAAATTATAAATTAGATAGGAAAAGTAGAAATAGATTGAGAAAAATTAAACGAGCGACTAGACAGAGGTATCAGTCCCCTCGGGAACGACAAGTAGTTACTACTGAAAACAAACAGACAGAAGAACCTAAATCACCTGAAGAGACAGACTTTCCGTTTAATTGCTTCATAGATGAAGATGGAAATTGGTTGTCCAATGATGGAAAAAAAATATGTATTACCACTGACAAATGTAGACCAATTGTAAAATGTTCATGTTGCAGACAATACGCCAATGCATCTGACCTAGCTCGAGCTAAACGTGAAAAAGCAGAGAATAGGGAAAAGGCTATGAATATTGAAAAAGCGCCGAGTGTCGAGAAAGCTGAAACACCCGTAAAACACGCCGCAGCACCAGATAGTGATAATTCTTTAAACAAACCTAAAATTGAGACTGAAAATGTTGAAGGTGCTGTCGGTGGAAGTTGCGGCTCCTTGGAATCAGAAACCGGGAATAATGGAAGCGCAACAGCCAAACCGGACGACCAAAGTTCCTCCAACCAAGGGAGCAACAACCCGTTATTAGCTAGTAATAATAATTTATCATCTGTGGTACCTTCTAATAATAATAATAAAAGATTTTATGTGTTCGACGTACCACCTTGTAATAACGATCAACCACGTTCGCCTGTCGCATATGTTACGGACAGTCTGTTAGAGCAGATAGAGGCGGAGAGACAGAGTCGGATGGGCCTTCCTAGTATGCATATCAATTATCTCATGAGTCAACAGAGGCAGCAACGGCAAGAGCAAATACAAGCACACCAGCAAGTACAACAACAACTACAACAACACATGGCCGAAGCGTACGCCGCGTTGCCGTCTATTGGAGAGGAAAGCTATGAATGCGCTATTAAAAATAGATTCTCAAAGTTGATAGAAACAGATGAAAAAGTTGTACCTAAAGTGAAAACTTATTATAAATATAAATTATTCAAACTATGGGAGATTAAGATATCAATGGACAGATTAAAATTGATGGCAATTTTTGATAGAAATTTGACATTTAAAGAAACTTTTCTATCAATAATGTTAGCTATAATGGTTTCCGTGTTAGGTGCTACAGTTTTAAGTATGGGCTTCTACAGGGATATATACGCATTTTGGTTTTGTTTCATAATCGCGGGGAGCCAATACTCCTTGCTGAAGAGTGTGCAACCGGACTCCGCATCACCTATTCACGGATTCAACAAAATGGTTGTGTTCTCGCGACCGGTTTATTTTTGTTTATGTACAGCAATATTATGTGGCGTTCACAATTACTTACAAGGTGACACAGATGGGCTATCGAGGATGCGTCGCAGTATACCAGACACGACACCGGTAGCTGTTTACGGATTACAAATGAAAGAAAGAGATTTTCTTATAATAATACAAGAGGTGTTGTCCAAGTTCATTCTGTTCTTCCCTTTGGCATTCAGTCTCGGGCTGTTTCCACAAGTCAATACGTTTGTAATGTATTTATTAGAACAAGTGGACATGCATGTGTTCGGCGGTAACGCTACGAGCAGCCTGAGCGCTGCGGTATTCTGTGTGACGAGATCGATCGGTGCTATCGGCGTTTTGTACGGGTTCGCTTACAGCGGTTTAATAGAGGGGAACAAATCGCAACATACAAAACACAATATACTATTCTCAATTTTCTGCGCTATTCTCGTTCCCATGGCGTATCATTTGAGTCGGAGTGCTAGTGATTATACGTCTATATGGAATTTGATAAAAAAGCATTTACTACCGCCGGAATTGTACGTTATACAAACTCCGGTGCATCCGCCGCCCGAGCCTGAAAAGGTCGAGCCGGAGAAGACCGAGCCGCCGACGACAGAGCCTCCGACCTTGAGCGAGGAATCTAAGAAGAACAACTCTGAGAGTAACATATCGAAGCAGAATTCTATAGGAAGTTCAGCGTCAAAGATAAACTTTAGTTCTGAGACGAACATATCGAAATCGCAGAAGAGAAGTCAGACTTCGAGCGTTAGTTCATTAAAATTTGATCCTCGTGGTGGGGATAACAATTCTAGTGGTTCTCTAAAGGCTGACGCTGAAGAGAAATCTAATGTGAAACTGGAAGCTGAGAAAACGGATGAAAATCTAGATGATCCGTTGCCTAAAAAGCTACAAGCTACGGTTAACGCTAGATTAAAGAACGATGTGATTGTGTGTACGTTTCTGGCGTTGTTTGTGTTTGGATTACATTGTACTACATTATTCACTACACTGCGACCTCAATTAAATACGGTAAATATATTTATGTATCCCGAGGGGCCAAGTACGACGTTGCAATTACCCCATGACAGTGTAACGCGATGTATCCACCAATAGGATCGCTTCATTACATGCAGCGGTCATAAATAACATCGTCTGATTGGTGAATAGATATGCTGTCACGAAATGCAACGTCTTAAATGGCCATCTGTTATGGTTAGATTTAAACCCTTAATTACTCGCATACTAAAAGTTACATAAACACTCGTGTAGGGTAATATATATCCACAGACAATATAACCTAATAGACCACGCTTTGCCAGGGGTATACATTCACCAAGGTTATGTAGTGACACTACATAATTGCCGGCCCCGCCCTTTTTCGTTCCTCATTCCGCTGCCGAAAGTTAAAGCGAAAGCTACTCCCATGCTCCCAAGAAAAAATACAATTAAGTGGTAATAATGCTGTATTGTTCTATGAAATGGTGTGGTAACCGGTAAACCATTATTTCCTTGATAATCAGTGAATAATAAAATTAATTAAAAGAAAGAGACATAGAATACCCGAGTGTGTCACTCTACTGGCAAAATAATACTGTACAAAGCGGCGCTTGCGACTGTTCCGCGGTGGGGAGAGGTATTTAGGCAGCTACTCAAAACTCCATGAGGGTAACTTTAAAAATGGCGTTTCGAATATGTCTTACGGTATGCGAGTATTTAAGGGTTAAAACTTTATACTGTAAATACTTTAAATTAACCAGTATAAAATCTGGGCTTTAACATTTATAGTTTGATTCGTAAGCGTCACACAGTGTGTCGAATTTGATAAAAAAGAGGCTTCCGATTTTTTGTTTTTCACAAAATCGTTTCGCAAGTTATGGCAGTCGATAGAGCGTAGTGGTATAACGAAATTATCTTAGTACTTTTTTCTTTGAAGTAGTTACTGAGATAAAAAAGCAAATTCGAAAATTTTTATATGAAATAAAGGTTTGTATTTTCTGGGCTGGCATTCTCTGTGACACTTTGTAAAAATGACGTTTAATAAGTAAATTTTTTTTTTAATTTTATGCCTGGGAATATACCACCACTTTCAAATGTAACAACCGAGAAGTGACCTTGTCGCGTTTCGGCAACAGTTTGGAAGTAGCCCGGTTTAGCGAGAGTGTGTGCTGAATGGTGATGGTCTCCTGAAACCAGCATAGCGAATGCGATGCCTGCTACTTCTGTGGAACCGAACTACAATAAAATAATATTTTTTTTAGGTATTATGGATAATAGCTGGTATCCTGGGCTGGTTACTCCACTACGTGTGGCCACAGCTTCGGAAACAACAGCCGTGGTTATGTTTAGCTGGTCCCATGCTGAAGCAAGAAGAGCACGCACAATTTGAAGTTACAGGTGCTGCTAGACTTATGTGGTTCGAGAGGGTAGGTTTAACTTGAATATAAAAATAAGTTTAATTAGAATAAATACTAAAGAGTGGTAGGCAGACTGTTGATGGTTATTAATCTGCCGTTGGATAGCACCACTTTCAAGTGACTTTTACACGTCCAAGTTGACAGTGCATACTTCTTTCGTTATGCCTGGCTACTTCCAAATTGATCCCGAAACGCCACGAGGTCACTTCAAGGGTGTTACATTTAAAAATGGTGGCAGTACCTCAAGATGGCAGACTGGACTAATAAATATCATCAGTCCTCCTACCAGTCTTTGGATCCAACAGCGCGATAATTAGCGCGTTAATAATTATGGCTACATTAAAGGTTTGCTCAAGTTAGCATTCAATGTGTACAATTGACTTTAATAGACTAACGTGTTAAAGTCTTGGCCACATTTTTTTTTTATTGTAGCTCGGCGTATGACAACATTCCACCTGATGTAAAGCTAGAGTGCGGTCTATTAACGAAAACAACTGCTACTACAGATAAATCTTTACGAGCGGCAGTCGCCTTCGCTATGCCGGCTTGAGGAGACGAATGTGCACCATCTAGATTGACAGCACACTCCTCGCTACATTTACGAAATGCATTAACACGTAACATTATAATTCACTGAATTTTTCTGTGATCAATTGAAATGTAAATGAAATATTTTGTTTTTATTTTCAGATTTACGTATATCTATGCTTCTTGGAACGTAACGTCATATATCCAGCAATAATGATAGCGGCCACGACGCAGGATGCACCGGCTATTGCGGCCAAATATGGGGACGCGTTGGGCGCACTCATTATATGCGTTTGCGCGCTTAAATGTAAGTTGCATATTTAAAATCACTATATAAATCAGTATTTAAACCCACTTGGGCCGGCATAGTGAGTACTAGTGACGGCGAGTGGACCCACCGTGTAGTAGTATAAACAAAGGCTGTGAATACGTGGTACATAATTACATGTAATGGGCAAGGTCTTCGAAAAATAACCCATGTTAAATCGAAAACCATTTCGAGATATCACTTCAATTAGATGTATTTTTTGATTCCCGTCTGAAAAAACTTTAAAATCGCGGGGATATTTGAAAAATTGTAATGATGACACGCGATCGACCTTCTTCAGACAGTTTGACAAGTAGAATACAAAGTACCAACCTAACAGTTTTGTAGATTATTTTGTTGTCTATGGTTGTCGCCTCACAAGTTTGTCAAATATCTTTTGTTTGCGTTTCCTAACAATAACAGTTTTTTTAAACGAATAACTATTGTAAATTTTAAAACAAAATACACTATAAATACGACGTTTTAATTAACAGGAACTTTTGACAAATGATTATTTTGTCTTGTTCATTGGCAAAGATAGCTGTCACCAGATACACCTCCCCAATTAGATGTATTTTTTGATTCCCGCCTGAAAAAACTTTAAAATCGCGGAGATATTTGAAAAACTGTAATGACACGGACGGACCATAGACATTGTTGTAGAAAAAGAGGTGGTGTATAGCCTAACAATTTTATAGATATTTTTATTGTCTATGGCTGTTACCTACCATTGGTCTGCCTACACTCTTTAAAATCAGTATTTAAAACTTTTTTCCAGGTTTAAGAAACGCATACTCCGAGCCTGCGAATCAATACCTGATCCTCATATTTGCTGTGCTGGTCTTCCAAAAGGATTTGACAAGTTTACGTGTTTCTGAAACGTTTTTAGTGGACTATTTCATTATGGCGATAATTTTTAATAAGTTCTATGAATTTTTATTGAAGGTTAGTTGAATATATTACGTATACTAGCTGACGGTGCCCGGCTCTGCATCAGCTTATTAAGTTAACAGCTCCTGAAGTATGAAACCTTTCTACATACTTCTTCGCCTTATCCAATAACCCGAGCGAAATTTATTTTATTTTTTAATTATTTTTTTACTTTATGATTTTCGTTGCAATCAATGTTTTTTTTAATTATTATTATTGTAGCTCGGTATGTGACAAGACGCCGCCTGATGTAAAGCTAGAGTGCGATCCATGAGTGGAAACAACTGCTAGCAGTCGCCTCCGCTATGCCGGCTTGAGGAGACGAGCATTTAAATTGACAAAGCACATTCCTCTCTTTATACCTGGCTACTTACATTCGAACCAGTACTACCCCAGGATGGCGGACTGGACAAATAACCATCATCAGTCTGCCTACCACTCTTTAATAGTGCCTATAGACACTGAGCGACCAAAGTACATATTACAAAGTTACATTGGTACCGGTCAGAATTAGCGAGGTTCGAACACGGGTCTCATCGATCGTGAGTTCACGCGTCTTACCGCTAGACCACGGTCGCTCTGTTTGTTTTACTATTTTATTCTTTATTGTACAAAAATAAAAGATAAAAGATAATATATTATTTTAGAATATTGTTTTATTAATAAATTTTTCTACAGGTGCAATTTGTAGTGACATACATAGCGCCGTGGCAGATAACATGGGGTTCGGCGTTTCATGCGTTTGCGCAGCCCTTCTCTGTACCACATTCCGCCATGTTGTTTTTACAGGCGGCCCTTTCAGCTTTATTATCTTCGCCTCTCACTCCTGCGTTAGGTGAGTACGGTTTTGCGTATTGCAGAAATTCGCTGACCTATATTTATCGAATCGTCTTATCCCTCAAACGAATTTCTACCTTACTACGTGGCAATATAGTGCAATTTGTTTACGCCAATGGAACTTTATTGTTCGTACTATCCATCGCGGCGTTTCATCATAGACGCGTACGATTAGTAGCAAATAAAGAAACTGCTGTTCAGTAATTTGTATATGGTATTCACATTTGTCTCGTCAGGCCGGCATAGCGGAGACGGCTACTGTCTACTTTTTTCAGGTGGAGTGCGGTCATTTAGAAAGAGATTTTTAAAAAGGGATTTATAAATATCAGGATTCAAAAATGATTTTTTTTTGTTGCAGGTAGCGCCATCTTTATGACGTCATATGTAAGACCAGTAAAGTTTTGGGAACGTGACTATAATACTAAAAGAGTTGATCAGAGCAATACGAGGTTGTCGTCGCATTTGGAAAGAAATTTGGGTGCAGGTGTGATACTTTTAATTCTTTTAATTTTTTTAACTGGGACAGTATGGGGAAATCCTAAACCACAGGAAATACAGGGAAACTGTCTTAGTAACCATTTGTTCTTTTTTATGAAAACTAATTTGGCATAGTAATTTTTCTGGTCAAGCTTTTCATGTAAGGATTCTGCTCCGATTTTTTTCTTCCGATACAATGAAATGATCCTTACATGAAACTGAGTCGAACTGCATCAAAAAAAGTTTTCATCAAAATGACTCATTTCCATGGACAACTCAAGCTTGACCAGAAAAATTACTATGCCAAATTCGTTTTCTAAAAAAAGAGCAAATGGTTACTAAGACAGTTTCCCTGTGTCTCCTGTGGTTTAGGATTTCCCCATACTCTCCCAGTTAAAAAAAAATACCCTGTATAGATGTTTTATTACGCAGGTCACTACTAGAGGCCAAGCCCTGTGTTGTGTTGGCTGTTGTATCCGTTCATGGACCGCACTCTAGCTTTGAGGCGGGGTGTTATCATCCTCACTTTAGTAGCTGCTGGTTCGCCAAGTTAGTTCATGAACTATAGTTATATTATTGGTCTTTGTTTCAGATGACAACAATCTTAATTCAATATTTTATGAACATTTGACACGCTCGTTGCAGCATTATTTGTGTGGTGATTTGACATTGGGAAGATGGGGCCAAGTGCAGCAGGGTGATTGTTTCGGTGATTTTTTTTTTTATAAGAAAATACACTTGATACCTAATATTTTAGTTAAAAAGCAATATTCTAAAATAATATCTTATTTTTTTATTAATTCATTTTAATTATATCAACACATCATTTACCAATCAATAGATAATGTTTAATTATATAAAAAACAGATATCTTCAATTATTAAAGCATTTAAACTAATAATAACCTCAAATATTGCATCATAAAACGTCTAATTACTCAATTACTCGGGTGAAAAATTAAAACTGATTAGTAATAAGGAAGTAAATTTATTTTTCTAGAAAATTAACTAAAAATCATCCACAAACATGAGAAAAAAAATTGTGGGCCCATTTCTCTTAGGCGAATGGGCATTCTCCTTTTAATGTTAAGCCTGGGCTACGCGCGGATTTTCTGACTACTAAGGTACACAAGTACCATTGTAGTACATAAGTACCTTAGTGCGTCGAAATATCCCTAACCTATCTTTCCATTCCACCAGCCCTTGCAACTGCTGGTTTGAGTCACAAAGGATGTAAAAAGATAGTTGGCAATCTCTTTAGCCGCCTGTTTTACTACTCATACAGTAAAAAAAGAGTGACCACCCATATCCTAGTGTTAATTCTCCTCGTTGTATACAGCTTCCGGTTTGCGTGATTGTTATGTCTTTTTACACCGTTTGTCAACATTTTTTTCAATTCTATTTTCATCATAATTTAATTATGTATGTCTTTTAAACAGTTCTAGCATCAGATTACCTGAACTGTCTCGTCCATATTGTCGAATTGGGCAACGGTCTCGTCTCGTTCCAATTGAGAGGTCTCGAGTTCCGCGGTACATATTGTCAGCAACGCGAAGTTGAAGCTATTTCAGAAGGACCCGAGGAGACTAATGGTGAGATATGATTTAACTAAAACTTCCAGAGCGGCGGAGACCACCGTTCAAACCTCGCTAAATACCGACCGGTACCAATGTAACTTTGTTATGTGTACTTTGGTCGTTGTTAAAGTTTGGTATGCAGACTGATGATGGATATTATCCCGTGGTATAACCTTGTCGGGTTTCGGAAGCAGTTTGAAAATAGCCAGGTATAACAAGAAGAGTGTGCATTGTCAATCTAGATGGTGCACATTCGTCTTCTCAAGCTGGCATAGCGGAGGCGACTGCTGCCTGTTAACTAAATAATAATTTTAAAAAATTGCAATTGCAAACACAGGCACTCAGGTTTTTGAATAATTTTATTTGAAAATGAATGTAGACAATGCAGTTGCTTTCGTTCATGGACCGCACTCTAGCTTTACATCAGGCGGAGTGTTGTCATATGCCGAGCTATATTTATTAATATTTTCTCTGCAGAAGGAGTGTGTCTGAGTTGGTGCGGTACAGGAAGGCTGTTATCCCCGGGTGCTTCGTTCTCTTTGCGTTGGTTGGCATGGCAACTGACAAACGCCAAGTACGTGCTGGAGGGATACTCCGTCAGCGACAATAGCGCCGTCTCCATGCTTCAAGTGTTCGAGTTCAGGAAAGTGTTGCTGACTTACTATGTTAAGGTGAGATTTTTTACTGAGTTTGATTAATTATTAGATAGAGCGGCCGTGGTCTAGCGGTAAGACGCGTGAACTCACGATCAATGAGACCCGTGTTCGAACCTCGCTAATTCTGACCGGCACCAATGTAACTTTGTTATATGTACTTTGGTCGCTCAGTGCCTATAGGCACTATTAAAGAGTGGTAGGCAGACTGATGATGGTTATTTGTTCAGTCTGCCGTCCTGGGGCAGTACCACCACTTTCGAATGTAACACCCGTGAAGCGACCTTGTCGCGTTTCAGGAATAGTTTGAAAGTAGCCAGGTATAAGAGAGGAGTGTGCACTGTCAATCTAGATGGTACATGCTCGTCTCCTCAAGCCGGCATAGTGGAGGCGACTGCAGCCCGCAGAGATTTCTCTGTGGTAGCAGTTGTTTCCATTCATGGACCGCACTCTAGCTTTACATCAGGCGGAGTGTTGTCACATGTCGAGCTACAATAAAAAAATAAAAAAAAAAATAATAAAAAAAAAATTAGAGTTTTTTTTAAATTTATTTTTGACATTTTAAATGGTACATTTAAAGAAAATCAACAGAGCCTTAGCTGTGGTGGGATTCGAACCGTGGCTGGTGTGTGTGTGCTGGTTTTTTTAATTAAAATAATTGCCCATTTTTGGGTCCCACTTGCCTACCTAATAGTTTGGTAACAAAACAATACTCTAAAATAATATCTCATTTTTTTTATTAATTAATTTCAATTATATCAACACATCATTTACCAATCAATAGACAATGTTTGCTTACATAAAAAACAGATATCAACAATTATTAAAACACGTCGCGTCGCGTCGCGTCGCGTGTGCAACGTCCGTACTATTTCCCCTACCGTCGATAAAGCAAAGAAATTTCACTTTGAAGTAATGTTAAGCCAGAGTGCGGTAACTGGCAGCAGTCGCCTTCGCTATGCCGGCTTGAGGAGACGAATGTGCACCGTTGATATACTTTCTAGACTTCACGGATGTTACATTTAAAAGTGGTGGTACGACCCCAAGGCCAGCAGACTGAACTAGTAACCCTCATCAGTCTTTCTACCACTCTTGTATGACCAACCAGGTGCGATTTCGGTTTAAAAAAAAAACTAAATAATATTCACGATTTATTATGGGTCGTTTGCACCAGAAGGCCGGTTAAAGTAACTTTAACTATTACTTTTACCGTTACGTTTGGTGTATATTTACTCCACACGAGTTGCACCATCGTCGTAACCAGCGAATCTTGGCTTGGTTAAAGTAATCGTCAAACCAATGTTGCTAACGTCAAATGTATGAAGAGAAGCCAAATATGTTTTTCCATTATTTTTCGAGATCAGCCATCCTTTTAACGATAACAATATTGTAACGCGTGTGGAGTAAATGTAAACGTTTAACGGTCGTCGTTACTTTAACCGGCGTTCTATGAACCCTATGAACCAGTAGGTTTAATATAAACCCAGGCGACATCTTCGTACTGTTTAAAACCTAACTTTTGATACAATTTGTATGCTCCCTCGTTACCTACCATGCAGTAGGCAATCGTGTCTTTTCTCTGCGCTAATAAATAATTACACATCCATTTCACTAACAACTCTGCGTACCCCTTGCGTCTGAAGCGGTCGACTGTATGCAAATTACACAAGTTACCAGCTTCGTTTATTACCACCCATGCTGCTAAGTCTTCATCGTGGAATACTCCGTAACCTGAACCTGATCTTATGATAAGCTCGAAGTACCATAGTGAATTTTCGTATTTGTACGGCCATGCGTTGTCTATGGTCGACGCGTGCTCCTCCTTCAATTTCTCTATTCTTATATTTTCTGGGAATCTGTTGGAAGTTTATAAAAATTTACTGTTGATGGTTATTAGCCCGGTCTGCAGTCCTGGAGTGGTACACACCACTTTCGAATGTAACACTCGTGAAGTGACCATGTAGCGACTCGGGAATAGTTTAAAAGTAGCCAGGTATCGAGAGGAGGGTGATCTGTCAATCTAGATGGTACATACTCGTCTCCTCAAGCCGGCATAATTGAAGTTATTGGTGTCTGTAGAAGCGGTTGTCTCCCCGGCTTAACATCAGGCGGAGTGTTGTCATATGCCGAGCTACAATTTGAAAAAAAACTTACTCTATATTGTGATAAGGTTTACTATCCTTTAACACGATGAAGGTGTTACTGTAATATTCGTAATCAATCTTAGCGGGCACTTCGTTCGTCACCTCCCGCAGACATTTAATTACATGTCGGGGTGCATATGCTATTATGATCTTCTTGCTCCAATCGATAATTTTAGTTTTTACTAACGCCTCTCTCAATTTTGTCGTGTCATCTTTACCGCATTGTATTATGATTTCGTTGCACGCTTTCTAAAAAATATATGGGTACTATCAAGAGCAGGGGAGCAGTCCCACCTTAAGGACTAATGTTACTTGCATATTTTTATGTTTCTCTCAGCTCCTACTTTAAATATAACTTATGTTTACGTTGCCATGACAACTGACGTGTGTACATGTCTTTTTCTTCGTTTTTCCCTCATAACATTGACAACTAAATGAGGTGCAATATGTAAAAAACATATAGAAACATTGACAACAATATTGATCTCCTTTACTTATAATGCAATCAGAAAGGGAAGGCAACTGTTGAAAAAAAAACTGGGACTGTTTGAAAAAAAAACTGGGACTGCTCCCCTGCTCTTGATAGTACATCATTATTGGTTTTCACATGAATTCCGCCTTTACAGCTAAATAGAAATGTGTGCAGGCGGCAGTCACCTCCCCTATGCCGACTTGAGGAGATGAATGTGCACCAACTTAACAGTCACATTTGAAAGTAGTGGTACTGTCCCAGAACGGCAGACTGGCCTAATAACCATCATCAGTTCTGCCTGCTTTAAATCCCCTCAACAGTTTTTACTTATTAAAAAATCCCATACCTTAGTATTCATCGCCACCATACCATACTCCACATTACCGAACGGACAGTATACTTTGAAACCATAATCTAGACCTAGTCTATTCCATTTATTTTCTACTTCTAATAAGTAATAACCCAAAATATGTTTGGGCCAGTCGTTTTTGAACGTTTCCATTAGGTCCGGCCATTTTTCTTCATTTAATTGCTTAAGCGATTCGTCTATAGTCATTCTTTGGCTGTAAAACAAAAATCTAGGATAAACTCACTCGTATCGCGTTTTGTGGGCGACTTCGTTCACATACGACGAACTGCTGTTGAAACCGACCACAATTTGTCGTCCGTCTAAGCGCTATGACCATTCCATACCAATTTTTTTTTTTTTATTGTAGCTCGACATGTGACAACACTCCGCCTGATGTAAAGGAGAATGCCCATTTTTGGGCCCACTTGATACGTAATAGTTTGGTAACAAAACAATATTCTAAAATAATATCTTATTTTTTTATTAATTTATTTTAATTATATCAACACATTACTTACCAATCAATAGACAATGTTTAATTACATAAAAAACAGTAATTATTAAAGCATTAAAAATAATAATAATCTCAAATATTTCATCAGAAAACATCTAACTACTCAATAACCCGGGTGAAAAAATTAAATCTGATTGGTAATAAGAAAGTACATATTTTTTTTTGCAAAATTAACTAAAAATCATCGACAAACTCGAGAAAAAAATTGTGGGCCCATTTTTCTTAGGCGAATGGGCATTCTCCTTTAGAGTGTGGTCCATGAATAGATACTACCACTATAGACGGGCTAAATTTCTACAGGCAAGCAGTTCTCTCTCGTTATACCAGGTTACTTTCAAACTAATCCTGATAATACCGGTACTACCCCAGGACGACAGACTCGGCTAATAACCATCATCAGTGTGCCTATAACCCTTTAATTGTAAACCTTAAAAGTTGCCCGCAACTTCGTGTAACGCCCGAAGTCGTTCTGCTTCCGAGATATCGCGGTTACCTATATTCCAGATCAAAATATGGCAAAATTATATCTTAGTGCACGGCTACACGAAGCTACCCTTTCAAATTTCAGCTATCATAGTTAGATTAAATTAGATATTAAAAAAAAACTTACATCTTACATCAAACTTAAATCAGGAAGCGATGACTCGTAACTGAAATTGAACTTTATAAATTACCACGCTTTTGCCACAAAACTAAATTAAAAAAAAAACACGTCCGTCAATTCATAACACAAAATTAACAATGTGTGAACGAGATGGTTCTTCTATTTATACCTGCCTAACTTGTTTGGGAGAGACAAATATATCCTAATTTAGTTACTAGTTTTTATTGTTAATTTTAACCGCTTAGGTTCGATTCACACTGTCTCGCCTAAAGCGAAAATATACTTTACTCTCTGGAAATAGAGTTCAATATGCTGTGTATAATTTTAGAGCGTAGCTTCGACTTCATAGTAATCTTTTATAGTAACTCGACATGTTGCAATACTCCGCCTGAGCTAGAGTGCGAAGTGCGAGCTATCCTCTCGGCTACTTTGACAGACAAACTTCAATGGATAGTGGGGTTTATTGTTCTACAAAAATAATAATTGTTTATTTTAACACGAATCTACCTCGCGGTTTGTTATCCTTGTCTAACGCGTGGAGTTTTAATGCGTGTGAACGAAGATAACGACATCTTTACTTAGATACAATGTTGCCTTTATTCTCTTTAAATTTTAACACATTGTATTTAATTTTTTTTTTTTTTTGTAGTATTGGACTGTTAATAGAATAGACAATTGTGATGAAAATTTATAATAAGAAAATTTATGACACGTCTGTAAAGTTTGTTAGTATTAATTGTGATTTTAAACCAAGGTTTAATAAAAAGAAACGTGATTTCTCTGATTTTTACCGGTATTTCTAAAATTTAATGTCTGCAGAACTGGATTTTTCAAAAGTCCATAGATGCAGTTTTAGTTTTCATCAGAATCCGCATCGAGACCCGACGACTTTTTCGCTTTTTTCGCTATCTGTTATAGTTTCGAATTTGGCAATCCAAGCACACTTTTTTTTATTATTTTTTTTATAGCTCGGCATGTGACAACACTCCGCCTGATGTAAGGCTAGAGTGCGGTCCATGAATGGAAACAACTGCTACTACAGAGAAACCTGTGCAGGTAGTAGTCGCCTCCACTATGCCGGCTTGAGGAGACGAGCATGTACCATCTATTGACAGTGCACACTCCTCTCGCTATACCTGACTACTTTGACGATTGATTTGAAACGGGTGGTACGACCCCAGGACGGCAGATTAGGCTAATAACCATAATCAATCTGCCTACCACTCTTTAATAGTGCCTATAGGCCCTGAGCGACCAAAGTACATATAACAAAGTTACATTGGTACCGGTCAGAATTAAGTGAGGTTCGAACACGGGTCTCATCGATCGTGAGTCTTACCGCTAGACCACGGCCGCTCTAGAAAACTTGAAAAATTCATTATGTTTATCTTTGTTTCAGAGCATAATTTATTATACAATACAATCGAGTAAATTGGAGGAATGGTTGGCGTCACCGGCACTCGTCGAAGCACTCAAACCAATTAGCGAAAGAAACTTTGTAGACCTCGATCCTATATTTAACGTGAACCTGGATGAAGACTACGATTTTAGGGCATCTGGTATTACTAGGTAAGACCTAAATAAGGTGATCATATTCGCTCAAATTTAAATCTAGTTTTTTTTTTGTTGTAGCTCGGCATATGGAAACAACTGCTACTATAGATAAATTTCTACGGGCAGCAGTTGCCTCCGCTATGTCGGCCTGAGGAGAATCTAGAGTGACAGTGCACACTCCTCTTGTTATACCTACTACTTTCAAACTGCTCCCGAAACGCGACAAGGTCACTTCACGGATGTGTTACATTCGAACCAATACTGCCCCTGGACGGCAGACTGGACTAATAACCATAAACAGTCTGCCTATAACTCTTTAATAGTGCTGTAGGCATTGAGCGACCAAAGTACATATAACAAAGTTACATTGGTACCGGTCAGCATTAGCGAGATCCGAACACGGGTCTTATCGTTCACGCGTCTTACCACTAGACCACGGCCGCTCTAAATTTCTTTTAAATCATATGTTTATTCAAAACGGGGTTCGTTTATTTCAGTCCCCAACTAATTTTAACCTTCTCTTCGTAAACACTTTGGAAGGAGCCAGGTATAACGAATGGAGTGTGCACTGTCAATCTGGCTGGTGTACATTCGTCTCCTCAAGCCGGCATAGTGGAGGCGACTGCTGCTTGTAGAAATTTCTCTGTAGTAGCAGTTGTTTCCGTTCATGGACTGCACTCTAGCTTTACATCAGACGGAGTGTTGTCACATGCCGAGCTACAATAAAAAAAAACGCTATACGCATGCGAAGTTGGGAGTGACAGCTAGTTTATTTTAAGTATTTTTATTACAGGAGCAGATTCTTCGCTATATACCACGAATGGGTATCGTATTGCGCCTCAAGACGGGATTCGAATAGCAGACGCCGAGTTGTCTCGAGAGATTCGCCTCTAGTTACATTGTGTTTCGCACTTACACTGGTCGGAAGACGGGCTTTGGCTGCTGCCCAACATTTGCCTGCTTCGAGGTAATCATTATGCTGAATATTTAAAGAGGGGTAGGCTGTCTGATGGTGGTTATTAGCACAGTCTGTCGTCCTGGAATAGTACCACCATTTTCAAGTGTAACATTTGTCAAGTTCTTTTTTATTGTAGCTCGGCATGTAACAACACTCCGCCTGATGTAAAGCTAGAGTGCGGTCCATGATCGAAAACAATTGCTACTATAGAGAAATTTCCACGGGCAGCAGTCGCCCCCGCTATGACGAAGATTGCCAGTGCACACTCCTCTCGTTATGCTGGAGGTCACCTTTAACATATGCACCTGGATAGTGCACATTCGTCTCCTTAAGTCGGTATAGCGGAGGCGACTGCTTCCTGTAGATATTATGGTTCTATGGTAGCAGTTGTTTCTGCAATCAATATCTGACGATATCTTATTATTTTTTTTATATGTTACAGCGTGGAATTCTTTCTTTACGGCCTGCACTCTCTCTTCAAGGGCGATTTTCGTATAACATGTGCACGCGACGAATGGGTATTCACTGATATGTCATTGCTACAGTCTGTATTAGTACCTGCCGTTAGGATGGCATTAAAATTGCATCAGGTAATGGCATTAAAATTGCATCAGGTAATTGCATTATTAAGGTCCATTTGCACCAGAAAGTTACTTTAACTATTACTTTTACGGCGACGTAACGTATCCGTTAAACGTTTACATTTACTCCACACGCGTTGCAATATTGTGTAAATTCATATTGTTATGTCAAAGGGTGGCTGATCCCGAAAAAATTATAAAAAAACATATTTGGCTTGTTTTCATACATTTGACGTTAGTGACATTGGTTTGACGATTACTTTAACTTTAACCAAGCCAAGATTCGCTGGTTACGACAATGGTACAACTCATGTGGAGTAAATATACACCATAATGTAAACGTAACGGTTAAAGTAAGCGTAAAAGTAACTTTAACGGGCCTTCTGGTGCAAACAGACCTTACTATAGTGTACTTTCGTCAGCAAGTTCACAATATTAAGACGCAACCCAGACCGCTCTATTCCGATCGGCGTGAGGTCTGTCGTGAGGTTTTAAGTGGGCATATTTTTTTTTTTTTTTTTTTTTTTATTGTAGCTCGACATGTGACAACACTCCGCCTGATGTAAAGCTAGAGTGCGGTCCATGAATGGAAACAACTGCTACCACAGACAAATCTCTACGGGCTGCAGTCGCCTCCACTATGCCGGCTTGAGGAGACGAGCATGTACCATCTAGATTGACAGTGCACACTCCTCTCTTATACCTGGCTACTTTCAAACTATCCCCGAAACGTCACTTCACGGGTGTTACATTCGAAAGTGGTGGTACTGCCCCAGGACGACAGACTGGACAAATATGATCTCATTGAAAGGAGAATGCCCTTTCGCCTAAGAGAAATGGGCCCACAATCTTTTTCCTCGAGTTTTACGATAACTTTTAGTTCATTTTGTAGAAAAATAAATCTTCCTTATCACCAATAAGTTTAAATTTTTTCACCCGGGTCATTGAGTAATTAGACTTTTTCTGATGCAATATTTAAGATTATTATTATATTAAATGCTTTATTAATTGACGATATGTTTTTTATGTAATTAAACATTGTCTATTGATCAGTAAACGATATTTTTATATAATAAAAATAATATATTATTTTTATTTTAGAATATTGCTTTGAAATCAAACTATTAGGTATTATTAAATGGGCCCAAAAATGGGCATTATCCTTTGCAACGACACTGTGGTGTAATCACCCGCCATTGCGTCAGACAGCGGTACGACACGCGGTTGATGAGTCGATCCGTAGACCATAATTTCTCGACTATTATAAAAAGATATATATAAATTTTCAGGACCACTTCATGTTCCCCGAGGAGTACTGCAGCAGTTCGGCTCTGTTTTCAGCGATTGCTAATCATGCACAAAGATTGGTGATATGTCACGAGGCTGCACCTGCGTGGCGTTACAATGTACTCCGAGGGGCACCGCATTTATTAGCTCTAAGGTAATTCATCTTATTTTATTTGCAAGGAAGAAAATTAATACTCCACCTGATGTTAAACCTGAGCGGCCGTGGTCTAGCGGTAAAACGCGTGAACTCACAATCGATGAGACCCGTGTTCGAAACAAGCTAATTCTGACCGGTACCAATATGCCACTATGAGATGATGAAATGTAACACCTGTAAAGTGACCTTGCCGGGTTTCGGGATCAGTTTTGAAGTAGCCATACCTGGCTGGAGAGGAGTGTCCACTGCCATTCTGGATGGTGCACATTCGTCCCCTCCAGCCGGCATAGTGCAGATGACTGCTGCCTATAGTTTTTTTTATTGTGCCGTCCATGAATAGAAACAACTGTTACTACAGAGAGACCTGTCCGGGCAGCAGTCGCCTTCACTATGCCGGCTTGAAGAGACGAGCATGTACCATCCAGATTGACAGTGCACACTCCTCTCGCTAGACCTGGCTACTTTCAAACAATTCCCGAAATGCGACAAGTTCACTTCACGGGTGTTACATTCGAAAGTGGCGGTACTGCTCTATGACGGCAGACTGGATAATAACTATATCATCAGTCTGCCTACCACTCTTTAATAGTGCCTATAGGCATTGAGCGACTAAAATAAGTTACATTGGTACCGGTCAGAATTTAGCGAGGTTCGAACACGGGACTCCATCGATCGTGAGTTCACGCGTCTTACCGCTAGACCACGGCCGCTCAAAATTTTTGATAAAGATTTGACAGAGAAAGAATTTAACCTAAATATTGATTGCAGGCACGTCATGGATGATGGAAACGATGACTATAAAATAATAATGTTGAACAAGCGTCATCTTTTGTTTCGCGTTATCAAACTGAACCGTGAATGTGTCCGGGGACTGTGGGCTGGTCAGCAGCAGGAACTCATCTATCTGAGGAACAGAAACCCGGAGAGGGGTTCCATACAGAATGCTAAACAGGTACACGTTTTGTCGGTGTTTTTGACTGTATTCTACTGCTATTATAGAAGAGTATGCTACACGCTACAGATGGTAGACACCTCCACTATGCCGTCTTAATGACTTAATAACGAGTTTTGGTTGGCAGACCACCTCTCGTTAAACGCAACTCGCTTGAAAGTGAGAAACCTCTAAGCAGTCAATTCTGATTACACAGTCGTTCATCGAGTCGGCATAGTGAATGCTAGTGACGCCTGTAGACAATAAGTTTGTTAAGTGTTTCAGACAATTAGTATTTTTTTTTTTTAATAATTTTCGGCTCGGCATATGACAATTGACAAGACTCCGCCTGATGTAAAGCTAGAGTGCGGTCCGTGAATGGAAACAACTACGGAAAAATCTTTACGGACAGCAGTCACCCCCGCTATGCCGGCTTTAGGAGACGCATGTGCACCAACCAGATTGACTGTACACTCCTCTCGCTATACTTGGCTACTTTTAAACTAACTGCTCCCGAAACTCGACAAGGTCACTTCACAGCAGTTACGTTTGGAATTTATGCATAATATATATTTTTATTATTATTATTTTCAGGCATTACGTAACATAATAAATTCGTCGTGCGATCAACCAATTGGCTATCCCATATACGTGTCGCCGTTGACGACATCTTACTCGGACACGTCCGAACAACTCTGCTCCTTGATAGGTGGTCCGGTCAGTGTTAAAGCTATCAAAAATATAGCTATTGCTGCTTGGAGACGGTGAGTTGTTGTTACTAGATCGAAGGTTAATCTATTTTTTTTTAAATTATTATTCTAATCTGCTATCCTGCGGTAATACCACCGCTTTTCAAGTGAAACTTAGTAGTGACCTAATCGCGTTTTACGATCAGCTACTCTGGCCGGCATAGCGGAGGCGACTGCTGGCTGCAGACATTTCTCTGTACTAGCAGTTGTTTCCGTTCGATGACTGCACTCTGGCTTGCAGCATGCAGTTTTTAGTACAACATACCGTCATATGACGGAGTACACCTATTCTCTGTAGCGATCTTATTTTATTTGTAGACTTTGCTTTGTTATAGAAAAGTGTGTGTTGCTAGAGTATTAATTCAAGAAGGTATCTATTAACGTAGCGGGTACATAGCCTGCACATCCCTAAATAAATGTATATTTTTAGGAATCAGAAGCGATTTGTAGTTTTTAAAATAATTAACAACCAATTAGGTTAGATTCACATTTAATTTTGGTAATAGACAACCAAGAATTCTTTGAACAAGAATGTACACGTGGTAAAATAAACGATATCACCACGCCACGATGTTTTCAGTCCGAGAGCTACGCCGCAAAGAGAGCGGGCCTTGTCTATGCGCCCTCTTATATAGCGTTTCTATGTTGCCATCTTTTTCTTTTTTCATCAGTGGCTTCTAACAATATGTTAATCTACACTATACAAAACATGTCCTCTTCATTTAAAAAAAATAGTTTTAAATATTAATATTCATGCAAAGTAACTCCCAACATACAAAACCCCTGTTTTAGAAATATAAAACCATTTTTCTTCTAAACTATTAATAGCTAGGTTTTTTTTTATTTTCATCATGATATTAGACAATACAATATCTTCGGTTTATTTTTTTCAAACCACTTTGCAAATTTTTTTTTAAAAAATAAATCGACACACAATCGCGTTAGCAACCCCTGTGTCGCCCAATAAATCAGTACAAAAGTTAAACAAGCCGTGCTCTTTTGTATATAAACAATGTAAAACAATACAATACAATTGTCACGCCTTTTTCCCACGAGTTAATAAAAGTTTAGGGCTTTTAGTGTACTTTAAGATATTATTTGTTTCTAGAATTCGCCGGCGTTGCGGTGAGGGCTGTTCCAGCGGTGGGGTAGCCGCAATCGAGACGGGAACAAGACAGCCAAACACTACCAATACGCCGAGGCACAATACACTGCATCTGTCCAGGACATCGCTAGGCATGTATATTTGTATACAGATACAATATGGTTATTAGCCCAGTCTGCCGTTCTGGGGTAGTACCACCGCTTTCGAATGTAACATCCGTGAAGTGACCTTGAAAGTAGCCAGGTATAGTGAGAAGAGTGTGCATTGTCAATTTAGATAGTGCATATTCATCTCCCCAGGCCGGCAAAGCGGAGGCGACTGCTGCCCGTAGAGCTTTATCTGTAGTAGCAGTTGTTTCCGTTCATGGACCGCACTCTAGCTTTACATCAGGCGGAGTGATGTCACATGCCGAGCTACAATTTGAAAAAAAAATGTGTGCGGTTATGGTATCGGCCACTTCTATAGGTCGGGTTCGGTTAAACCGACCACAATTTGTGTTTTATATGTATGTTCAGGGTGCTCTTCAGCTGACCCTTTCTGATCAGTTCACTATCTGGCTGGGAAGGTCTTCCTAGGGCGCCCCCTTACGAACACTTAATCCCCTTTCACCCGTCCTTTCCAAATGACCGAACCACCTCGGCGTACTCCTCTCCACAGTGACTACGATACTGTCCTTGAGCTCGCGACGATTCTTTATCGCGTATAATCTTTCAGCGGGTACTCGGGGCAGTTTAGCCAGTGCCGGGAAGCCGACGTCTTCAACGCTCGCCTCTTTAGCTGGATTATTGAGGGAACACTCGCACGAAAGGACCCACGACGAGAGTTGTGCAGGTAAATATAATCATTTTGGCTTATTAACAACACTCGTAGACAAGTGCGGAAACAACTGTAAATCACAGAGAAATGTCTGAAGATAATCAATTCCGCTATGCCGGCTTGAGACGAATTAGAGTACGTCTTTTTCTTTTATCGTAGCTCTGCATGTGACAATGCACTCCGCCTGATGTAAAGCTAGAGTGCGGTCCATTAATGGAAACAACTGCTACTAGACAGTGCGGGCAGCAGTCGCCTCCACTATGCCGGCTTGTGGGGGCGAGTATGTACCATCTGGATTAACAGTGCACACTCCTCTCGTTTTACCTGGCTACTTTGAAACTATTCCCGAAACGCGACAAGGCCATTTGATGGGTGTTACATTCGAAAGTGGTGGTACTACCCCAGGACGGCAGACTGGGCCTAATAACTATCATCAGTCTGCCTACCACTCTTGAATCTTACATGGGTGTTACATCCGAAAGTGGTGGTACCATCATCAGTCTGCCTACTTTTTTTTAAAATGTTACAGTAAATGTCCAAGAAACTTCGGAGACGCGTCGGCGTAGTGAAGAGAGGATCAGCAGCAGACATGAGAGGCAGATGATGAGGGGGAGAAATTTTGGTGCTCATGCCGCTTATGGTACATTGACGACGCATGCGCCTAGACAGGTGAGATGATGAGATATCACAAAACAACGTCTAATGTTAACCTAGAGTGCGGTCCATGAATGGAAACAACTGCTACTACAGATAAGTTTTTACTGTCAGCAGTCGCCTCCGCTATGCCGGCCTGATGTGACTAATTGATAGTGCACTTTCCTCTTGTTACCTGGTTACTTCCAAACGCCCGTGAAACGACAAGTGACCTTGTTGCGTTTCGGGAGCAGTTTGAAAGTAGCCAGGTATAGCGAGAGAAGTGTGCAATGTTGGTGCATAATCGTCTCCTCAGGCCGGCATAGCGAAAGCGACTGCTGCCCGTAAAAATTTCTGTGTAGTAGCAGTTCTTTCCGTTCATGCGACCAGGTCACTTCACGGTTGTTACATTTGAAAGTTGTGGTACTATCCCAGGACGGCGGACTGGGCGAATAACCATCAACAGTCTGCCTACCACTCTTTAATAGTGCCTATAGGCCCTGAGAGACCTAAGTACATATAACAAAGTTACATTGGTACCGGTCTTTAGTGAGGTTCGAACACGGGTCTCGTCGATCGTGAGTTCACTCGTATTACCGCTAGACCACGGCCGCTTTTTGTTTTACATAAGCCGTATGTTTTAACTTTTAAGGGTGAAAATCGTAGCCGTCGCTCAGGAGCCACTCAGTGTCAGCAGTCGGCGAGTAGTAGTGGCGTCAAGAGAGAGGGAGATAGCACACCGACCACTTCTTCCTCGTCGTCGTCGCTGGAGTCGTTGTCGCTGCCGGACTGCAAGATCATCGCCAATAGACGGGCTAGGGATGACAAGCATCATAAGTAAGACGAGACTAGATTTTACTATTTTGTTTCTATTGTAGCTGAAGTGCAGTGGTAGGCAGACTGACGATGGTTATTTGTCCAGTCTGCCGTCCTGGGGCAGTACCACCACTTTCGAATGTAACACCCGTGGAGTGACTTTGTCGCGTTTCAGGAATAGTTTGAAAGCAGCCAAGTATAACGAGAGGAGTGTGCACTGTCAATCCAAGATGGTACATGCTACCCGCACAGGTTTCTCTGTAGTAGCAGTTGTTTCCATTCATGGACCGCACTCTAGCTTTACATCAGGCGGAGTGTTATCACATGCCGAGCTACAATAAAAAAATAAAAAGTCCATGAGTTGGTTGCCTTCGCTGTGCCGGCTTGAAGAAACGAGTATGCACCATCTAGGTTGACAGTGCATATTTCTCTTTCAGACCGATCCGAAACATTGAGATAATAACCACCATCAGTTTGCCTAGAACTCTTCAACTAATGTCTATATTTTACATTGGTACTGGTCAGTATTTAGTAAGGTTCCAACATGGGTCACATCGGCTGCTCAGTGCCTAGCTAGTATAGGTTAGGTACATATATTTAAACTCCTGAAAAACCATTTATTGATTATTTCAGATATACACAGGAAAACAAAACGAAAACCTTATCGAAACCGAGCAAGGAAATACGACACGAGAGAGAAAGCTACCGTGAATTGACAGGAAAATACACAGAACTACCGGTAGAGGGCGCTGTTGCAAAAGAAACCAAATTCTCCGATTTATCAGCAAAAGAAAACAATTTAAAAAGTAAATGTAGAATTAAACGATCGGATTCGAATCGCAGCGAACCAAAACTTAATATTTCAATTGGTAGTAAAGTTATAATTGTCGAACCGCTAGGCGTATATGATTGTATCAATATGGGAAGAAGGATTGATGTCGCATGGCCCTCGGAGTACCAGAGGGAACGTGGTGGAAGGAACTCGTGGGGTACTTGGGTGCCTTTGGCTGGAATGGATGGGTTGGTGAGTTTGGTTTTGTTTTTATTATATTATCTGTATTAAATTGCGGGTTCGAATCCTAGGGAGAAAGATTGCACTCATCAAGCCGGCATACCGGAGGCGACTAGCCTTTTCAGTTCTAGTTTCACTGTAACAGCAGCCGTTTATGGTGTGTCGTCTTATGCCGAATTGCAATTTAAAAAAAATTAATAATCGAACCCCGACCCTCTGCGTAACCAACTGACTCCGCAACCACTGCGCCACATATGTGTCGGCTATTATGAATATAAAACTAACCTCTTTTAATAAATTTCAGGTTGTCCACAAATGGGTACCAAATCATGTGAATCCACTAAAAAGATCGCACGTGGATAGGACAATATTGTTAGTTCAAATTGGGGACAAATTCGTGCCCATTGGGGAACATTGTGTACAAGATTTAGGGGACGAAGTGTGAATTCAATTGCCTTTGAAAAATGTCGAACAGAATCAAATTTTAACAAATTTTTAAATTAATAAACTATTTTTGTTTAGAAATTTATGTACGAGTATTAGTTAAAGTTTGGTGAATACGGGTTTTTATGTCTGGCGTCCACTACGCTTGTCGAAATGAATCGCGGAAATTCGCTCGCTAGAAAGAAACCTGCTCGTTTTTCTCGATTCGTTTCTAGTAGACGCCAACCTTCGGAACGTTGTTACTCGGCTTGTAACTTCGACGTTGATATGTCAAACCGCATAAGACAAGATAGTTAATTTTGGGCCTTAAGCGGTATAAGCAAGCTATATGAGTTTAATTTTGAAAATGTGATGACCAATATTTGGTAAAATAATGATAATAATAATTAGATAAAACAAACTTAAACGTAAACTTTACGGTCTTTCTTTCCAATTAGATAATATATATATATTACGCATTTAGACGGTTAAACTCTAGTTTCTGGTAACATTTATCGTTAAGCACAACGAAAAGTGTTGCCAGATTATAAAAATATATCAATCGTTAAATCTGTATTTAAATAAACGTTATTATTTAGTTGCGAATGTAAATAAATTTGTTTAGGCTTTATTGTGTGTGATAAAATGTTTATAGGGATTTGTTAAATATAATAAACTTGCTGACTCGATTCGAACCGCGTCCATTACAAAGTAGATTTAAAACATACGAGATTGATATATATTTTTTCTTCTTTTTGAAAACTAGTAGTTCGTATTGGCTATCAAAATTAGTAGAAATTAAAAGAAAGGATAGGAAAGAATCTGTATGTTTTAGGTACTATTTATATATTTGATTTGGTGTGCTTGACTCGTCTCTAGTGAACGCCTTTATGTTCGGTTTGGTAGCTTCCTAACTGGCTTACTGGGTCAGGAATGAAGCCAGCTCCGAACGTACGAAGGCAGACGATGGTGGCTATTAGCTGTGTGTTGTCCTGGGGTAGAATCACCACTTTCAACTGTAACACCCGTGAACTGACCTTTTCCCTTAAGGCGGCTGATACCTTGTTCTGCTCATCTATCCTATTTACTAAGTCGTTTGAGAATCATTGAGGTATCAGCATCAATTTCCAGTTTATTATATTTATTAAATTCCCATGAACGTTTGTTTGTAAATATGTTTATTGTAAATATAAATAATTAAAAAAAAGTGTTAACTATTACAAATTATATTAAGACGTCAACTTTTTAAAAGTCTTCTATGGTTTACCAAATATGTAAGGATTTTTTTTTATAATGACCACAGCTCTCTTTGTGACCTGTTTTTCCCCTATATTTCACTACAGTATATACAGGTGCAAAAATTCAAAAGTGGTATATAAAAAAAGTAACTGCTAATTTAAAAAAAAAATTACCCGTTATTTCTTTGTAAAGGAGAAATATTAAACTGTTGAGTTTTAGTCCAATTTATATTATATTAACTGTTAGTAAATGTGTGATGACGACTAGGCTATCGAATTTTGGAATTAATTTGTACTTTAGATACCTACAAATTAGAACTACTTTTTGTCAGAAGTCGCCCCAGCGACTCCCGGTTTGCGAGAGGACTCACACTGGGGTCAAACCCAAAAAATGTCTAAAACTAGACTAGACTAACAACTAGAAAATTCAATAAATTAAATTAATATTCGGACTCCGAGCTATTCTTATAAATCATCTTAAGATTACGTAAAAAAAAAAAATTGGAAATTAGTCAACAATTGAAGGCTGTAGTCGGTTTTGAACATTTTTTTCCGGTTTGGTCCCAGTATGCGACTGCACTGAAATTGATAGAGCCCAACTGCTTGAAGACGGACTGATGATGGTTAGCCCAGTCTGATCACGTTTCGGGATCAATTTGGAAGTAACCAAGTATAACGAGAGGAGTGCGTTGTCAATCTGGATGGTGCACATTCGTCTCCCCCAAGCCGGCATAGCGGAGGCTGCTGCTGCACGTAGAGACGTGGACGACACTCTAACTTTACATTAGGTGGAGTGTTGTCATATACTATAAAAAAACTTCCAAGTTAACTTCGAAAATGCTGCGAGATTTTGAAGTCGATAGAAACCTAGTCGTCAACACGTATTTGCACGTATTTTGTCATAAAATGATCTATTTCTAGATTAATATAAATTTTTTAGTCAAATTTATCAATATGGACGGATTTTCTTACTGAATAAGCTTTAACATCGAGAGGTATGAGGTCGCATTATTTCTCAAAATTGTGGGAAAGTAGTTTTCTAATTTTCTTTCTTCATTATAATGGTGCGCTAAATGTTTAATGTTATAAATACACATGTTTTGTCCTTTTTAATAGTTTAAATATATTATTGTAGACGAATTCTATATAATAGGTTTTTAAAAAAAAGTTGTTGATTTTAATCATAAAAATTATATGAAAATTTAAAATGTTCGTAACGAAATTAAATGTTTATTATTTATTAAATACGAATTTTAATATAAATTTAATAGTCGCAAGGATATACTCTCAATGATTTTCCCGCCATTAATGCGTCATAGCTTCTTTGTTGTTTTTTTTTTGTTCTCGACAAGGCATTGGAAACGAAACTAAAGTATCGTGTTTGAAAACGATTAATTCTCGAGTTGCCTTATTATATTTTAGACTGATTTTGTATATTGTGAGCGTGATTATATTATATAGTTTTATGTTGTATGTATGTATGTATATATATCAAGCTGGTTTTATGGCTGTTTGTATGTTTGTTTAACTATTTTATCATACTTATGCATTCTTTTTCAAGTATTTTAAATATGCTAAATTAATAAATAAAAACTGCAGTCCTGGGGTAGTACTTTTTAAATGTAACACCTAAGTGATTTAATGATCAATTTGGAAAAACCCAGGGGCTAGTCAGAAGCAAAGAAGCAAAGAAAGAAACGTTTCACTGTCATCTAAGTGATAACAAAACGTCGAATCTCATATATTTTGTTTTCGATTCAATCAAGTGACAACTGGCTTTTGACTTTAGTTCCAGGTACAGGGGAGGGGATGGTGCACATATGTATCTTCAAAGAATATTTTGGGCCCCACTTAATATCTAATACTCGTAGTTTGTTAACAAAACAATATTCTAAAATAATGTCTTTGTTTACCAATCGATAGACAATGTTTAATTACATTAAAATCTGATATCATCAATTATTAAAGTATTTAATATAATAATAACCTTAAATATTGCATCAAAAAAGTCTAATTACTCAACAATCCGGGTAAAAAGAATTAAAACTGATTGGTGATAAGGAATGTAATTTATTTTTCTACAAAATGAACTAAAAATCATCGACTAACTCAAGAAAAAAGATTGTGGGCCCATTTCTCTTAGGCATTCTCCTTTACTATTGTTGCACCTCTATAATAGTTCCGACACAAATAAAGAGCAAATACGAAATGTATGACAAAATAATTAACTCAGACATGCAATAGTCAAAAACGAATGTTTTATTATTATAGCTTTATTGTTCATTAAATTAGATGTATACAATGTTGCATTCGCGTTTTACCTTTGTGAAATCTTAGTTCCTTGTTATTGTATAAATTATGTCAAAATATATATGTTGTAAAATGTTAAATGTGCGGCTCCATGGTTTTCATTGTTCACATTATTTGCTCATAGTATTGCATTTGTTTTTTTTTAGGATATTATCTAAATGTTATGTTGTAGGGTTTGTAATATTGGATTGAGTAAGGGAAGAAAAAACCGATTGCCTCTATATTTATACTATTTTTAAAATGAACCATATGTTCTCTATGTTATGGTCCATTTTATTTTTTATTTTCAATTTCTGAATATTGAATTTGTTCTTTAGAAGTTGAATATTTGGTCTCAGTCCAATATTATTTTCTTGGCACTATTTATGTATTTATTGTCCGTCCATTTGTTGACTTAATATTTTGTTTAATTTTTGTAGCAAAATTGTTTATTTCTTCAATTGAAAACCAAGGCCTGGACATACATACTCCTTGAGTCCTGTTACAATTTTAATAATGTCAAAGTATCCTGGTTAAATATAACTTGATAAAATTATTTTTCAGTGTTTTCTTTCTATATTTAAGTACCTTGTTTCTTCGTTATGAATTGAGGAATTGCCAGTCTGGTATGAAACAATATTTTTCGATTTGCTCTATATGGAGGTTAGTTTTTTGGTGGGCGGAGTCGCGAGTCTTCTCTTTTGTAGCTATAAAAGGTTCTCTAGGTGTGCAGAGATGTGGGGCAATCGATTACAATGAACATTGGTTTCAGTCAGTAAAGGAAAACTGTAGTTTCCACACATTATTGTAAGAGCAGGATTGGAGAGTGGGTCAATTAGGATTCGAATAAAAATAAACAACAAAATTAAGAAAACAAAATTTTAATAAATTCCAGATATTTCACAAGCAAAGGTATTATAATTAATCTACTTAAAAACATCTTATTAATTATAGGGATAAAAAAAATATTAGTCTAAAAACTTCTCTATAATATGTATACCATACTAAAAGTAAGAGTTAATTCGTGGATGGCGCTATAATAGTTAACAAAAACAATACACCAAAGTGCGATTCACAGGCTACAGTCAAAAGTTAATCGAGTGACAACTCTATTGGCTTCTGACTTTAGCCCCTGGGCCGCTAATTCAACACGGACTAAGTGGGATCATAGACTAAGGTCGTCGCACTCAGTAGAATGTGAAAAAAATCTAAGACTAGATTAGACACTTAAGGAGATTTATATCCCCTCAAAATATCCAAGAAAACTATTTTAATTGATGCTACGGAGGAAGAATTAAATAACTATAATAATATTAATCTTTATTAAATAAAAGGCTCCAGGGGGGGCTATTGCGGACGCGAGCTCACCGTGAGTCACGGTGACTATCTGGCTTCCTTCCGGCACTATTTGTAATGTGATTGGACGAGCCACGATGGGCGTTCCCTGTTGATAGTGGCTCGTCCAATTACATTATAAATAGTGCCGGAAGGAAACCAGACAGTCACCGTGACTCACGGTGAGCTCGCGTCCGCAATAGCCCCCCTGTATACAAAGTGCTCCGGCGACTATATTTTCAATGGCAATTAACTAAATAAAGAGTATATCGATTAAATAATAAAATAATTTGACTGGATAAACTTTGTACTAGGGAGATGGCGGACCTAATGCCAGAAGTCCTAATTGTAATCTACGTGTGATTGTGTACCTACCCTCACTAACATAAGTTGGCGGGAATTATAAGCGAGGTGGTTTTTTCCCCAATCGATATACAATGTTTATTTACATAAAAAACGGATATCTTCAATTATTAAAGCATTTAATACAATAATAACGTCAAATATTGCATCAGAAAAAGTCTAATTACTCAATAATCTGTATAAAAAATTTAAAACTGATTGGTGATAAGGAACATAGTTTCTCGTAGGTGAATGGGCATTGTTCTTTATGCATGGTACCATTAATTATAGAAGTACCAGTTAACCAGGGAGTGTAATTGAAAGGCAGATGTGCAATCATAAGTTTATATACAAAATTAATATCGCACATTACCTACACATATATTATTTTATTACCTACATAATTCCTGCAACTCGCCAACCACAAAATTAAATATCATTAAAACTAAGGGACTTCGCAGACGGAAGGCGGTTAAGCATTGGACCATCTATCTACGTGATCACACAATACGAAGAACGCGTGACGCCCTTCTGTCTACGAAATTCCACAAAAAAAAAACCATCCCACTTTTAAAAAGTTAATTACTACTTATCCCCAAAAAGTTCATTAACACGAGAGTAAATTTTTATCAAAAAAATGGACCCATTTTCGGTCTAAACTCTAGAAAGCTCGAAAGTTTTATGCGAAAATTAATACGTATAGGATTAAAGCAAGCACCTTAGCAGAAGCAGAGTCGTATCCTGAATTGATACATGTTTACTTAGATTTATAATTGGACGTAATTAACAATAAATAGGTACTACATAATTCTTAACTGACGTTTAAATCCCCTAACTACCTATTATTTCCATCGTGAGCTCTTCCAAGTGCCGAGTATTTTTTTATTGTAGCTCGGCATATAACAATCCGCCTGACGTAAAGTGCGGTCCATTAACGAAAACACCTGCTACCACAGACAGCAGTGGCCTTTGCTATGCTGGCCTGAGGCGAATGTCCACCATCCAGATTGACGATGCACACTCCTCTCGCTACTTCCAAACTGATCCCTAAACGCGACAAAGTCGTTACCATGAAGTAACGGGTGTCACATTCGAAAATGACCAAGACGGCAGACTAAGCTAATAACCATCATCAGTCTGCCTACCACTCTTTAAAAAGGGCTTTGGATTGACGTCATACTTGGATTTTTCTATTAAATTTTCATTATAATTTAATAATAACACAAATTAGCCTACATGCAAATTATTAAAAATATAACCAAAAATAGACATGACCTCAGATGATAACACATATTATTATAGCATTAATATATAAATAGATATAGGTATGTACATATAAAAAATATAGTCGCATCATATTGTAATATATTCGTCATTCATAGTAAAATATGATGTCATACAAAAATATTAATTATAAATATATATTTTATTACGTAATCAAACGTGTCATAATTCTTAAATAGTCTCTCATATGTACAGAGGCTAAAGTCAAATCCAACCGTTGTCACTTGAGCGAATCGTAAACAAAATATGTGGGATTTGACGTTTCATTGTAACCGAAGTGATAACAAAACGTCAAATCCCACACATTTTGTTTTTTAATCGCTCAAGTGACAACGGTTGGATAAGACCTTAGCCACAAAGCCGCAGTAGGTACAGATTAAAGTATAGTTTAGCCATGGACGTAACAAGAATAGAATGAGTAGCGCTATTTTATTAGCGTCACGATAGTGTTTCCCTAGTCGCGGTACGAAATAATAAAATCGTGGATTATTCTTAAACAGATTATTCCATGAGGACTTATAGTTACGGGCAAAACTTGTATTCCTAGTGCAATGGGGAATGAAATTCTAAGAAAAAATAGGTATTTTAAAAAACATTTCTGTCATTATTTGTACATTCCTCATTCACATTGTTTGTTCCTATAGTCGACTGGTAGGAATATAAGTATTTAGGTCTTAAGAACTACATTATAACGCATACTTAAAAGTGATCTACACATCTATTGTTATATTAAATTATGAACCAGTGGCCTTTCTCTGCCTATCCCTGTGACAATTGTTAGGCACGCGCCTAGAGACGCGCACAGCATTTCAATAAAGAAAAAACGAATGCACTACACTACAATTAGGCACCTAAAACGTCTAGTCCTTTTAGAAAAAATTGCCTACCTATACTCGCTAAATTATTTCATTATTACGACGAAAAATTAGTTACTAAACTAAAAAAAATAATCGGTTCCCTATTGTGTCTCGAATCGATTCGAACCGCAAAGCTTAAAACGCGTATATTTAATATGAAACTGCGTCTATTCAAGGAACCGAACGAATGAAAGCGAATTTATGACTTACAACGTGGCAATAGGGTGCAATTTGTTCAGAATTGCACACGGAAAACTCGATTCGATTCGTCAGTAGTACTGAGTAGTACTGTCAAAATGGAGAAAACTTGTATTATTGGAGGTAAGAACGTAAGTAAAGGAATGTACTATTTGATCAAATAAAGTATGGAATGTGTCACACTCACATGACAGTACGGACAGCAAAAAAAGAAGCTTTTCAATGATATTTATTAAACGCGTTTTTTTTTAATTTATCTAGCCTATTTGCGTTCAATAAAGATGAATAAAAAATATGAAAAAAAAACAACACAATTTATCGTTTCTGATTTTTTTTTGGGTTAATTATGATATGCTGTAATTAACGAACTTCTTGTGGTCTGCTTCTCGTCATACGCGTTTCCGAAGCCACGGTATAAAAATTCAAAAGAGGGTGATTACATATCTTACTCGAATCGAGTACTTAATTTAGTTGGTTGAGTAAAATCACTAGCATACCAAGCAGACTTCGATTCGAGCCCTAAAACCTGACTCGAACTTTAAGAATTGTTGTACAAACACAGTGGAACAAGTAAGATTCTACGACTGGAAATATACTAATTTTTAAAACTGTCCAATATTAAGTCCATTCTTTATTCGATAAATAAGTACCTAGTGTTTGTTTTATAGGAGAATCGATGTAAATCAAATTACGCGTCATCCTTCTTCTTGCCGGACATTTTGTCAATGAGTGACGTAATCATGTCCGCGTCAACTAGACCAATGAATTTATCAACTATTAGTCCATTCTTTATCGCAATTACGGCTGGGACAGCTTTTACCTAAAAAAAATTATTAATTTAGTATTCTGATCGAAGAAAACCAGGAATAGGTGTGTGTGTCACTCCGGCTGATGTTAAGCTAGTGCGCGGTACAGTACCCCAGGACGGCAGACTAGGTTAATAACCATCATCTGTCTGCCTACCACTTTTTAAAACGTAGTAATAAAAGGTAGTGTCATTTCTAAGATACTCGAAAATAATAGTTTACATGCAGCACAATGATACATAAAATAATTACAAATATTTGTTTCAAGAGGGAATCGAACCTGGTACCTCTGCCCCACCTGTCCACTCTGTCACGACTCGCGTTAACAACTGCACTACAGATGTAATGAGCACAAGCTTAATGCTGGGTACAGACTTACGAATTGTAACACGCAATGAAAGAATTCCCATAGTGTGGACGCCATGCGTGCATTAACAGGGGGGCTATTGCGGACGCGAGCTCACCGTGAGTCACGGTGACTATCTGGTTTCCTTCCGGCACTATTTGTAATGTAATTGGACGAGCCACGATGTGCGTTCCCTGTTGACAGTGGCTCGTCCAATTACATTACAAATAGTGCCGGAAGGAAACCAGATAGTCACCGTGACTCACGGTGAGCTCGCATCCGCAATAGCCCCCCAGAGCATTTCAACTCGTGCGCGCCCCGATCCGCCATTTGTCAGTTTTTTTGTCGAACACAAAGGGGCGCGCAGTGTGCACGGAGCGTCAGTGTGGATGATGCGCATCCACACTTATGAAATGCTCCTTTCATGTTGCATTACATCAGTCTGTACCCACCTTTAAACAACCTCCGCTTATATTAATGAAAACTTATTTACCTCAAAAGTGTGAACCAGCTCAGCGTTATCCTCGACATCAACAACAGCTAAATCTAAATTCTCAATTGGTTCAATCAATTCCTTTAACTTTGGCGTTAATATCTTGCAGGGATCGCACCAATCCGCGTGAAAATTCACTATTACTGGCCTATCACTGTTCATTACCTGAAATTAATAAAAACAAACATTAATGAGTATAGAAATCAGACTGATGATGGTTATTAGCCCAGTCTGCCGTCCTGAGGTAGTGATGCTGCGGTTTTAGGATCAGTTTGAAAGTAGCCAGGTTGCCTCGTCATTTTATTGGTAGGCAGTCTGATGATGGTTATTAGACCAGTCTGCCGTCCTGAGGTAGTGGTGCTGCGGTTTTGGGATCTGTTTAAAAGTAGCCAGGTTGCCTCGTCATTTTATTGGTAGGCAGTCTGATGATGGTTATTAGATCAGTCTGCCGTTTTGGGGTAGTACCACAACTTTCACGCGTAAGACCCGTGAAGTGACCTTGTCACGTTTAGAGATCAATTATAAAGTAGCCAAGTCTTTGACAAAATCAAATTTAACATCTTAACAGAGAATAATATCACAGATCAATTGTTAGTAAACCGAAGACCGGCCAATCTTAGACACTTAAATTATACTAAACAATACGCTCTGCCCAAGTCACAAAATGTATATGGTACAAGACTACTTAAATGCTTAACACCGCTATTTCTCAATGAAATGCCACCGAAACTACAGGACATGTACATGAACTGGAATAACAAATACAAAAGGAAATTCAAACATTATTTTGTAAGCCTAAAAAACAAAACTGTACAATTATAGTTTAAGTTTTTAAACGGAATTGTATAGTCTTGTTTTTTGGGTTAAATGGTGTTGTCATTAATGTATAAGATCACAGACAAACCAATTAGGTTTTGTGATACGATAGTGCAAAACGGTATAGTTGTAAATATAGTAAATAAATAAATTTAAAAAAAATAGCGAGAAGAGCATAGGAGATTGGCAATCCCAGATTGCTACCTGCAGAGGTTTCTCTATGGTAGCAGTTGTTTATGGACCGCATAGTATGTAGAGCTGTAAAAAAAAGCTGTGTAGTGCGAGATAATACACTCCAGCTTAACATCGTGTCAAATCATAATTTTTTTAAATTGTAGCTCAACATGTGACAATACTCCGCCTGATGTAAAGCTAGAGTGCGGTCCATGAATGGAAACAACTGCTACTACAAAGAGAAACCTGTGCGAGCAGCAGTCGCCTCCACTATGGCGGCTTGAGGAGACGAGCACGTACCATCTAAATTCACACTCCTCTCGTTATACCTGGCTACTTTCTGGAAACGCGACAGTCACTTCAGGACGGCAGACTGGACAAATAACCATCATCAGTCTGCCTACCACTCTTTAATAGTGCCTAAGTCTTACCTTAGCAACAAATTCTTCATTATTTTTAACTAATATAGTTTCATTATGTACAATAGAGGTTGATATTTCCGCTGCTCTCCTCACACGGGCCAGACTTCTCATCGGTGACCGCAAACCGCGAGATATGGCACTACACATCTTGATATTTTACTGTAAATGCGTAAGAAACAATAATAAAAATTATGTATAATAACAAACAATAGGTAAATTAACACATAAATGTCCCGATCCCAAACTAAGATCACCCTGTATTGTGGGAAACAAACAAATGCTCGTAACAACAGCATGCAAATATCAAATAAAGCAAAACACACCAAAAACTAGAAAAATAGAAAATGGAAAAATTCCACTTGGACCCTCTCAAGTCGTCCCCCTAGTAGACCAGAGTGGCCTTTAAATGAAGGTAAAAAGGGCCCTCCCTAATTCAAATTGATGGGACAAATTTCACTAGTCTAAAATCTTAGTGTATCCTGTCACCTTAGGATTTATGTCTTAGTTTTATAAATAAAAAACATCAGGCAAACATCCACAAACTACTTTAGGTGCTGACTGTCCATCTCGAGTTACACAAGCAAACAAAATATTTAAATAAATAGTACCTAGTATTCAATCTCACATAACATTCATTTTCAAACATAAGCATAAATAAACAAAAGTTTTAGAAAATACCTATAAACAAAGTAATAGTAAAAAAAAGGAGCATGCAATAACAATAAATAATTAAAATTCCCAAACCCTATAATGGGAAATGTGTGAAATTAAAAAAAAAAAAAAAAAAAAAAAAAAGCAAAAAAAAGGCAGAGGGTGGAGACATTATTTAAAAAAAAAAAAAAAAAAATGTGAAATTAGGCAATTATATTAAACAAGAACAACAAAGGAGAATGCCCGTTTTTGGGCCCACTTGATACCTAATATTTTGGTAACAAAACAATACTCTAATATAATATGTCATTTTTTTATTAATTAATTTTAATTATATCAACACATAATTTACCAATGTATAGACAATGATTAATCACATAAAAAACAGATATTGTCAATTATTAAAGCATTAAAATAACCTCAAATATTACATCATAAAACATCTAATTACTTAATAATCTGGGTGAAAAAAATAAGGAAGTAGATTTATTTTTCTACAAAATTAATTAAAAATCATCGATAAACTCGAAAAAAAAATAGTGGGCCCATTTTTCGTAGCGAATGGGCATTCTCCTTTATGAAATATTACAAAGAACCATAGATATATTGATTTTGAAAGAGCATCATCTTTTTTTACTGATCAATCTTTAATTCATCGAATTATACATAATTAGGAAAACAGAATCTGGATTTTGTAAAATATGTATAGCTAACATAGTTTTTCTAGAACTGAATTAAAACAATGGTTATTTATAATCAGCAGTCAGAACTATTGGACACCTCTACTTAAAGAAGCCACCAAGAGCCACAAACCTCAAAGATAGGAAACCGATCAAGAATATTTATATAAATATTTATACATTAAAGAAAACACAACGGGCAAGTTTATTGACACAAAAGTCCATCATTATCAGAAGTTGTTTATAATATTAACAACTCCAACAATAATGATTAAATATTTTTCACAGTTAATCATTTTTTTAATGACCCACATAATATAGTTTTTGGACACAACGTCTACCACCCACGTTAAAGCTAAGAAATATGTCTATAGGCGGAAGTCAAGTCACCTTTACTATGCTGGCTTGAGGAGACAAACATAGACAGTGCACACGAGATTTCACTTAACAGTAATTATTACATTTTAAAGTGGTGGTGAAAGACTGGGTTAATACCATCATCATTCTGATTACAACTTACAATACAATACAATTGTCACGCCTTTTTCCCACAGGGATAGGCAGAGACAACAGAACTTAATTGTAACAAATGAAGAAGGAAACAAATGAAAAAGAAGGGCTTAAAAATAGCCTTGAAATGACCATTTCTGTATTGCTGGTAAATTAAGATAAACAGGAAACTACATGGAACTGGATATAAAATACATAGGAAAAATTATGGCAAGTAATTATTAAAACAAAAACTGTTTTCAAGGTCATGTAATCTAAACTGACAGTTTTGTTTGTTTCAGGGTAAAATGTGCTTTATACTAGGTACTATGTCATAAGATTTACATATAATAAATTTAAGTTATTGATGGCTAGCGTTTTTAACATGACAAACACCAACAAAACTGTGTTCAGATCAGAATGGCAAATGCCAAAGAGAAATGATATAAATTTCATAAAGAAGTTAGGTATCTGTAACACCTTTTATTTTACTAAGATTTTAGTCTTATATTTCTTACGTTATATTTGTTTAATTATGTAAATAGAATAATAAAGATATAAAACTGTGATAACTATAAAAACAGTGATATTAGATAATAATTTTCTATTCAAACAGCTACCATTCTGCAATAGTAATGCAAAAGTATGTGTAATTTTTCAATTTTAAACAATAGAAAAAAATTAGTAAAAAATATATTTTTATCAAAAAAGCCTCAAACACAGACCGATCATGTGTAATAACATTACTCACCAATATTGCCTTTAATTAAAATAATGATTGGTGTTTATCCAATCTGTGTATCTGATTCTTTCGTCTGGTGTTAGACAGAAATACCCAATAATCAAGAAACCACTCAACAACACAATCACGAACAAAAATACTACCAGTAACATACGCCCTGGGTAAGCCTGATATAAATGGTATAAATTAGGATCTTCATCAGCAGATTTCGGTATCGCAATACACAGCAGTGTCATTAATATAGCCAAAATAACTGCGGGTTTAGCTACTATCGGCCTGTGCATACGGACAGCGCACCAACAGGTAATCAAGCATATGGACCAAAGAACACCCAAAAAATACCACCCATCCCCAAGTTCAGCCATCGGTCACAATCTCCGATCAATACGTTCGATGAACATGCATTCCTTCTGATTCAATATTTACAGTTGTCGATTGGAAACACATAATACAAGAACAAAAATAACTGTGTTAGATCACAAACACCAAGTTAGAATTTAAATACAGACAATAAACTTTTATAATTTACCAAAAGATATAAAAATCTCGTAAGCACGTCCAATCCCATTTCTCACTTTTTTCAAACTAATAGTGTTACCCAATGAGAATATAATCAGTCTACGAATTACCAACAAAATATAGATATGACAAGCCATTTTAATTCATGCAATTTATTTATTATGTAAATGTTAGCATAACACATGATAATTGTTTGATTAAGTAACATATAATTTATAAAACATTTATTGCTATTTTTTTACCACGAAAATAAATTAAATTTATAAATACAGTAACAACTTGATAATAACAAACGTCAACAATGTCGCTATATAGCTAATGTCGTTTTATTATTTTCAAGTTGTCTGCAATGAGTAGTAGTGAATTTCTCTGTGCTGTGTAGTTATCAATAGAAAGGTAAGTTTTTGTAAATTATTTAATTTATAATCGTCATCATTACTTTATTTTTAGGCTTTAAGATCGTATAAATAATGCCATAAAATATTCTACATAGATGTCGTGTATCTTTATGTGGTTATGGAAAAATAACGCCATTTTCCGTTCCATGTTCTAGCGGTGGACTCTAGTTTTTCTTATTACCACTATTTAAAAGTCTTCTTTACACGTTTTCTTGTATTCTCACGAGGATACATAACGTCATTAGAATATTTTTAACAAACAATGCGTGTAGAAAAACGTTACATTATGTTTATTGTTAAGTTTTTGGTGACTAATGCTAAAGCGCTCGAACGTATATAAATTAGAAGGTCGGTAGAGTTCCGCGCATTGAGATTTCTTAGCCGATATTACGAGTCGTTGACCTATATTATTATTTTCGTTAAAAACGTTACTATTCAACTTTATTTACGGTTTGTAATATTGTTAAACTGAAAATGACTTCATAGGCAATGATATCGCTTACGGTAGGGGTGCTGTCATGATTGCTTTTCAGATAGCCTAATCATCTATACTTAAGTAATATTATCAAATATATAATGCCTAAATCATAGTAATATTATCAATATCAATCTAAATAGACTTTATCTTTGTTTCCCTTTCATTCGTTTTTATTTCAAAAATACTTCATCAAGAAACAAATACCTGAAATACAATATAGAGCGCTTGAGGACGTTATGATCTATGAAACCAGTGTTCAAACCTCGCTAAATTCTGACCAGTACCAATGTAACTGTGCTATATGTACTTTGATCGCTCAATGCCTGCGATGCAAGCAATAACTTAGTAGATACACTTAAAAATATACATAACGAGAGGAGTGTGCACTGTCAATGGGTTGTGCACATTCGTCCCCTCAACATGCAGCTGCTGTCTAGTAGCAGTTATTTCCGTTCATGGACCTCACTTTAGCGTTACATCAGGCGGAGTGTTGTCATATGCAGAGGTACAAAATAAGATGAAAAATGAATTGGGTGATCCGATGAAAGTGAGTTACCAATTTCCAATATATTTATTTAATTCGACAACAATTTAATTATAAATTATTATAGGATTATTTAGTCGTAAGATCGTAAATTAGAAAGTACACTTACAATAAAATTGTTGCACTTGATTGTGACTCAATTAGGTATTTGATCAATTTTATTTTTATTAGGGCTGCCATTCATTTGTTTTTTTAAATTTATTTATTAAATTAAACGCACAAAACGGCATGCAAGCATATACATGCCAAGGTAGGAATACAGTCGAAGTTTTACGTGTTTGATAGTTATGTATAGTTATTAGGTTCAACTCTTTTCACAATAATTCACAATCAGTGCTGAAGAGCGGCTGTGGTCTAGCGGTACGACGCTAAACTCACCATCAATGAGACGCATGTTCGAATCTGGCTAAATCTGACCAGTACCAATGTAACTTTGTTATAATGCACTTTGGTCGTTCAGTGCCTATAGGCACTTCAAAGAGTAGTAGGCAGACTGATGATGGTTATTTGTCCAGTCTGCCATTCTGGGGTAATTCCACCACTTTCAAATGTAACACTTGTGAAGTGATAGTTTGAAAGTAGCCAGGTATAACGAGAGGAGTGTGCACTGTCAATCTAGATGATGCATATGACAAACCTCCATCTGATGTTAAGCTAGAGTGCGGTCCATGAATGGAAACAACTGCTACTACAGGCGGCAGTCGCCTCCACTATGCTGTGTATCCAGGTTGACAGTACACACTACTCTTGTTACACCTAAGTACTTTTGAAGTGATCCTGAAATGTAACAAGCTCACTTTGTGGGTATTATACTTGAAAGGTTCACAGACTGAGCCAGTCACTATCATCAGTCTGCCTACTCATATAAAAAGCTTTAGTAATTTATAGGCGTGTCCAATTAGGCTGATTTTTTATTTTGTAGCTCGGCATATGACGACACACCGCCTGATGTAAAGCTACAGTGCGGTCCGAAACCATGAAACCATGGAAACAATTGCCACTATAGAGAAAGCGCAGTGTGAAAAGGCATCTCATCAAGCCGGCATAGCGGGCGCGACTGCTGCCTGCAGATCCCCTGCTCTGACAGCAGTCGCCTCTGTTCATGGATCGCACTCTGGCTTAACATCAGGTGGAGTGCGGTCATATGACGTGCTAAAAAAAATCTCTTCGGGCAGCAGACGCCTCCGCTATGCCGGCCTGAGGTGACGAGTATGCACAACGAGTATGCGACAGTGCATACTCCTCTCGTTATGTGCAAAAAATGTTATTTTTCTGCTAACCACTAGCAGTAGTCGTGTAATTTTATGAATGGCAGCTTTACAACAATTGACCTTATTAGTAGACGGGAGTATTTTTAGTATCGTTCATAAAATCGTTATTGAAAAGGTCATTTGTAATGATTCACTTTCGTTTTAAGAAAGTTATGGGGACTTTTACTTGATTCACGCCGGGGAATCACATCCATTCCTTGACTCATGTATGCACGCTGTTAAGGGAGTGCGCGGAGCTATTGACCAAGCAATACGTTTATTTATTTTACTATTATATTATTATTTATATCTTTATTATAAATATTTTTATATTATTTAATAATAGGTACTTCTTGACTGCATCACCCGCTTTTCTCTTTTCCTTACAATTTATTTAATATCAATTGGTTGTCTGGAAGAAATTGCTTTTAGTGATAAGACCGCCAATTGCAGTAAGTTATTTATGATTTTGTATTTCTATAACTCTGTTAAATGCAATAAAGAATTTATTATTATTATTAATACTGAGTACTGATAAATAGCCTCCTTTAGGATCCAACTCTACAAGCGACAGAGTGTATCGTGGCGTAATAGATATTAGGATATTAGGATTTATAGAGCGGCTGTGGTGTAGCGGTAAGACGCGTGAACTCACGATCGATGAGACCCGTGTTCGAACCTCGCTAAATTCTGACCAGTACCAATGTAACTTTGTTATATGTACTTTGGTCGCTCATTAAAGAGTGGTAGGCAGAATGATGATGGGTATTAGTCCAGCCTGCCGTCCTGGGTGACCTGGTCGCGTTTCGGAAATAGTTTAAAAGTAGCCAGGTATAACGAGAGGAGTGTGCACTGTCAATCTGGTATCATGGTACATTTCAAACCGGCATAGTGGACGCGACTACTGCCTGTAGAGATTTCTCTGTAGTAGCGGTTGTTTCCATTCATGGACCGCACTCTAGCTTTACATCAGGCGGAGTGTTGTCACATGCCGAGCTACAATAAAAAAAGCATTAAATACATAATATTCTTAGAAATATCAGACTTTCAACTTAGAAAAGTTACATTGGTACCGCTTACAATTTAGCGAGGTTTGAACACGGGTTTCTACCGCTAGCCATAGTCATAGCACCTCTCATTCGGTCAATATATCTCTATTATCTTTTTTTTTGTATGTCCTAACACGAAAGTAGTCTAGATTCTAGGTTTCTAGTAAGAATATACTTAGATCTAAACAAAAGTCGTTCACATGCAGAGCAATTTGCCATTCTAGTTCGACTGTAATTAATTATAAACCGGTATCTGTAGGGTTATGTAGAGTTACTTGTCTTCGCGTGAAGTGAATAGTTTTAGGAAAATTATTAAATAGCGCTTATCAACAAGTTTTTACTTCTTTCCGCTGGATATGTCGGATATTTCCCGAAAACTAATCGAATAATCCGGATGATAATGTTTGCGAACAGTAGTCGTCTCTGCTATCCCGGCTTCATGTCTTCTTTCTATTTTTAAGCAACTCCCGAAAGGTCACTTTACTGGTGTTTTATTTGAAAGTTAAAGAAACAACCCTGATACGACCTTGACAACACTCCCGCTGATGTAAAGCTAGAGTGCAGTCCATGAATGAAAACAACTGCTACTACAGAGAAATTTACAGGCAGCAGTCGCCTCCACTATGCCGGCTTGAAGAGACAAGCATGTACCATCTAGATTGACAGTGCACACTCCTCTCGTTATACTTGGCTACTTTCAAACTGCTCCCGAAACGCGACAAGGTCACTTCACGGGTGTTACATTCGAAAGTGGTGGTACTACCCCAGGACGGCAGACTGGGCTAATAACCATCACCACTCTTTAATAGTGCCTATAGTGTCGAGTGAATACGGTGCATTAATGGCATGCGTATTCGATATCGATGCTTGATAAAAAAAAACAGATACAAAGTAGTTCAACAATACTGGCAATATAGCGGAGATCAATGCAGTTCCGTTCTGTTTCAACGTTCCGTTTTCCGACTATCTGTCGATGTTGTACGCGTATAATTAATTGTTAACGCATTTAACTTGAAAATTGTTTGGTTTCCCGAGGTAGAATGCCCATTCGCCTAAGAAAAATGGGCCCACAATTTTTTCTCGAGTTTTCGATAAATTTTCGTTAATTTTATAGAAAAATAAATGTAATAAGATAAAAAAATCTGTTTTCTGATTATTTTAAATGCTTTAATAATTAAGATACCAATTTTTTTATGTAATATAACATTGTCTATTGATTGGTAAACGATGTGTTGATATAATTAAAATTAATTAATAAAAAAATGAGATATTATTTTAGAGTATTGTTTTGTTACCAAACTATTAGGTATCAAGTGGGCCCAAAAATGGGCATTCTCGTTTAAAAAAGGGACCGAGGATAACACGTGAACTTAATGATAGATGAGATCCGTGTTACACCTCGCCAAATTCTGACTGATATCATTGTAACTATGTTATATGTACTTTAGTGGCACAGTACAGTGCCTTAAAAATAAAAATTGGTAAATTGGAATTTACAAGCGTAATATTTAAGAGCGGCCGTGGTTTAGCGGTAAGACGCGTGAACTCACGATCGATGAGACCCGTGTTCGAATCAAGCTAATTCTGACCGGTACCAATGTAACTTTGTTATATGTACTTTGGTCGCTCAGTGCCTATGGGCACTATTAAAGAGTGGTAGGCAGACTGATGATGGTAATTTGTCAAGTCTGCCGTCCTGGGGTAGTACCACCACTTTCAAATGTAACACCCGTAAAGTGGAGGCGACACTCTAGCTTTACATCAGGCGAAGTGTTGTGACATGCCGAGTTACAATAAAAAAAATATTGATTTTGATATCGTTAACTTGATGATGGTTTCTTACACAAATTTTCACCCCATATTTCCCACTCGCTATTAAAAATCCCATGCGTTTATCATTAAGAAGAAATGTTCATACTGTATTGAACATTTGGGGCGAAATGAACGCGGATATGCGTCGATTTTAAAATAATTTTTGTGTTAATGAAATTAGATTAACTTTGCACGCTATGGCCGAGATTATTTTGTAATAATTACAGTTAGTTATGAATCGTATTTTCTATAGTAGTCCGGCGTATGATGTACACCACCTGATCCGCTGTGAGCGGAGACAACTAGCAAGTACTACTACAGAGAAATGTCTTCTCCTCACCATCTCTATGCCTTCCTAATGCCGCCTCATTCTTCTATCTACTTCTGCTGCTGATTTCGGTACGAGACTAGGTTACTTCACGGAGCGGCTAGTCTAGTAGTATAGGTTACCTCACAATCAATGAGACCCATGTTCAAACCTCGCTAAATTCTGACCAATGTAACTATGTTATAAGTATGTATATGTTGGTCGCTCACTACCTGTGTTACAAGCTATAGTTTACTTAGTACAGGAATTAAAAAAAAGAAAGAAGAAATAACCTTCACTTTGCCTACCACTCTTTTACAACAAAGTTACATTGGTACCGGTCTGAATTATTTATTATAGAGTACGTAAAGAAGAAAGAAAAATTCTATAAGATGTACGGGTATCAAATTGCTAATAAAACTTCTAATTTTATCGTTTCTATGGACGCTTCATTGCATAATCACCATGTATAGGATATGTCATGCATCCTGTATATGCGGATCGAAGGGAGGACAACTCACCCCTCTGTCTATGAGGGGTGAGGGCGTAACGCGATTCGGGAAATTTAGGGATGTGCAAATGTTGTATATCGAGGTTTTGTTTCTAATTTTTGGGATATAGGTTTTGCTCCTAGATCTCACTACATAATACAGTTGATCATAATACAAAAATGATGTAATAGTAAAGATATCGTATTAAATTATGATAAAAATTGCCCAGAAAAAAATCACACGCAACCTAAGGTAAGGTGGGAATCGATTTCAAGTCTACCGGTTTGCGTACGGATGCTCTGAGCTACTCGGCCGTTGACAGTTCATCGTGATATTGGTAGCCAATTGTTGGGTGGACATCACATTTTACTTGGTTTTTTTTTTTGACTAAAATTAATAGCAAGATTTACTTAGAACTCGAGTTCATACATTTACAAACTCCATTTTTTTTTTTAATATTTGTTTTCTATGTTCAATCTTCATTATAATTTCATAATAGCAAATCTAGCATTTGGATGTGATAAAAATTAATAATAAAAAGTGTCGAATAAGTAGACAAAACACAATTAACGCTGTATCTTTCTTTTACTCTCGATATCGATGCGAAATCAATACGTGCACAACACTAACCTCTTTCCCTCATTCCTTTTAGTACTCTGTGAGCCTCGGTCGCGGGAGGACGTGTTATTTTCAATGCAGTGAATTCTTTTGATATAATTTTTATATTTAAACCACGCGTCCCGTATTCCGTCCTGTGTTTTTGGAGCCGGTCTGTGTTAGTAGTGACTTTTTACTTATTTTCCTGGGCTTTGGATGAACAATTTATTCCGAAAAGTTATGATTAGTGTGTAATCTAGTACAGTAAAGAAATATACGTAGAATAAAGTGTTAGTAGACAATTCTGTAGTAGGTTTATTAAGTTGTTGCATGTAGGGCTTGAAATAAAGATGTCTGTAAGCTAATTTTTTTTCTATAAGACAATAGTAATATCTAAGAAGACGGAGTACAAAGTAGTTGACTTGGTAACTTTTTGGCAAAACTATTCGGCAATATACAACTAAGACTTATTTAAAATGTGTAGTAATACAGCTTTGTCAATATTAACCAAGGAATGTACGTTAACAAAGTTGACTTGTTCAATTTTAACGACGAACCTCTTAAATCCCTACTGGTACAGATGTGACTTGTATCGGTTAATTTTTTGTTAATTTTTAGTATATTAAAAAGCTTTGTTATTATTAAATTATGATGAAAAGGAGAATGCCCATTTTTGGGCCCACTTGATACCTAATAGTTTGGTAACAAAATAATATTTTATTTTTTCAATAATGCATTTTAATTATATCAACATATCATTTACCAATCTATAGACGATGTTTATTTACACAAAAACATATATCATCAATTATTAAAGCATTTAATATAATATTAAACTCAAATATTGCATTAGAAAACATCTAATTACTCAATAAACTGGGTGAAAAAATTAAAATTGATAGTAATAAGGAATGTAGATTTATTTTTCTACAAAATTAACTAAAAATCATCGACAAACTCGAGAAAATATTGGGTATTCTCTTTTTGGTCACATTTTTTTTAAAGCTATGCATCCAACAATCAGATTAAGTTGAGCCGGTGGCATAGTCCAAAAGAAAAAATCCAAAGACAAAGACTCAAAATAAGACAATAGACCTCTTCATTTTATTGGCTAATTTAAACTTTCTAATAAATACTGAATTTCACTTTCATTTCAATTAAACAATTTTAATTATCTGTCCCTTATAAGATTTCTTTTATAAACAAAATGATCAAGTCATGCACATCGATTGATTTTATTTACTACCTAGGCATTTAAAATATCTTTCTCTTTTATATTGTTATTTTTATAGTAACTCGGTATATGACCACACTCCAACTGATATTAAGCTAGATGTAAAAACAACTGCATATACATTTCCACGGGCAGCAGTCGCCTCCGCTATATGGGCTTAATAACATAGCAGAGGCGACAACTCAGATTTTTTACTCGTGTTAGGGTTCGGCTAGGGTTCAAACTCGACACTCGCTGCTTTACAGGCGGACTCAAATCTTTTGGTAACTCAGTGAATATATTATCCTTTTAAATATGATATTATTTATAAAAATATAGACCGGAAAAACGAGTAAAGTCGCGTAAAAGCTGCAACGAGGTCATTCGAAGATCCTTTGGGAAATATTCAGAAAGAAAATGTTACAGTTAGAAAAGCTTCTTTGAGCTTTTTTGTACGTTCAAAGACTTTAAAACTGTAGATTAATTTTGCAACGATATATACTTTGTTATATTATCACAGAGCGGTAGGCAGGCTATAATTGGTTATTATCCTAGTTTTTATTTATTTCAATTATATCAACACATCGTTTATCAATCAATAGACAATGTTCAATTACATAAAAAACAGATATCATTAATTTTAAAGTATTTAATACAATAATAACTTCAAAAATTACATCAGAAAAAATCTAATTACTCAAAAACCCGGGTAAAAAAAGTGATTCGTAATAAGGAATGCAGATTTTTTTTTATCAAATTAACTAAATATTATCGACGAATTCGAGATAATAATTGTGGATCAATTTCTCTGCGACTGGGCATTCTCCTTTAATTATGACGTGATATGAAGAGTCGCTAAACGTCGACGTGTATCGAGTAATTGTATAGTGTGTTCTTGCCCTAACACATGTGTTATTCTTAACATGTGTACGTTTATTTATGTCTGTCCAACATTATGGAATCACAATGTTCAATTCACTTCATCTCGTTAAAGTGTTGCAAGAAAAAAAGAGCTTAAACCAAACAAATGCCTTTTATCAGTGTGAAGAGGCATCTCGTCAAGCCGGCATAGCGGACGCGACTGCTGTCTGCAGATCTGCAGGTCTTTGACACCAGTCGTCTCCGTTCATGGATCGCACTCTAACTTAACATCAGGCGGTGTGCGGTCATTTTTTATGACGTGCTAAAATAAAAATAAAAAGTGCGATCCATGAGCGGAAACAACTGCTACCAAACAAATATCTACAGGCAGCAACGCTTCTGCTATGATGATTTGAGGAGACGAATCGCGACTAGGTCCCTTCACGTTTATAAGGAATGGTAAATTATAATGAAACGGTTGGAAGAACTGCCGATGGTGAGATAGAATAGGATAATCTCGACACGACCGCGAAAGGCACCGATAGGCACTAGGCACTTTATAGTGCAAAACTGAAAGCGTAGGTTCGAATCCCACCTGCGTGGTAGGTAGGCTGATGATGGTTATTAGCTCAGTCTGCCGTCCTGCGGTAGTACCACCACTTTCGAATGTAACACTCGTGAAGTGACCTTGTCGCGTTTCGAGAATAGTTTGAAAGTAGCCAGGTATAGTGAGAGGAGTGTGCACTGTCAATCTAGATTGTACATGCCTCTGCCCGCACAGGTTTCTCTGTAGTAGCAGTTGTTTCCATTCATGGACCGCACTCTAGCTTTACATCAGGCGGAGTGTTGTCACATCCCGAACTACAATAAAAAAAAGCTAAGGCTACGGGTCACAACTAAGTCCTTTACTTCCCTTTCATCGAAGCCTTTATACTTAGTATTAAATAGCATACATTTTCTTGAGTATTACAACTGGACTCGATTCACATCTAATTGATTCACTTAACGCATATTAATTCAGTTAATGTATGTATTCATACAATTTCCTTTATGTATCTCAAAGTAGTAAATGTTTTATTGTCACGCATTTATTTGTCTATAGACTTTAAGAATATATGTCACTGGGTTATTTATATTGGTTTAGTTTTTAATGAAGTTAGTAAGTATTGATGTTAATTTTTGTGTATTTATGCTGTAGTTTAACTAAATAGTTATGAACGTTTGGTAGGTGGAAGTATGAAAAGAAAACGTCAAAAGTACTTTTATACGAAAACCACTTTCGAATGTAACACCCGTGAAGTGACTTTGTCGCGTTTCGGGAATAGTTTGAAAGTAGCCAGGTATAACGAGAGGAGTGTGCACTGTCAATCTAAGATGGTACATGCTCGTCTCCTCAAGCCGGCATAGTGGAGGCGACCGTTACCCGCACAGGTTTCTCTGTAGTAGCAGTTGTTTCCATTCATGGACCGCACTCTAGCTTGACATCAGGCAGAGTGTTGTCACATGTCGAGCTACAATAAATAAATAAAAAATCTACAAACGATTGCGTATTTAAAAATAAATCTACAGTTGTCTCAAGTCATTAAGTTACAGTTTCCAGCTAAATAGTGAGATAAATCAAAAGATTTTTAAATCAAGATTAAGTTATGTACCAAGTAAAATTGCAACGCTTTTCATCGAATTATCAGTGTGGAAGAGGCGAAAGACGTGCAAAAATCGCGAAACAACATTTTAAAATCTAGATAAACAGATAAATGTCGATGCGCGGAAAGTCACGGTAATAATGAAAAATATACTTCATTTTACGGATTAATAAAAGTATATTTAAGGGAATAATCTATACTAATATTATAAAGCTGAAGAGTTTGTTTGTTTGTTTGTACGCGCTAATCTCAGGAACTACTGGTTCGAATTGAAAAATTCTTTTTGTGTTGGATAGATCATTTATCGAGGAAGGCTTTAGGCTATATAACATCACGTTGCGACTAATAGGAGCGAAGAAACAGTCAAAAATGTGGAAAAAACGGGGAATATTGTTCATCTTTGAGGGCTTCCGTTGCGTGCGCTGCGAAAACCGTTCGAGATACCCAAAAAATATGTATGAAAGAATTATTCCTCTTTAAATTATCTAAAAAAATGTCCGCGACAGTATATGTTTATCTTTTAAGATTAACTCACAATAACTATTCCACGCGGACGAAGTCGCGCGCAGTTTAGTAGTAGTTTGGGTTTGGTATACAAATTCCTATACGACATTGAAATGTTACAGGCATGTATGATCTACTAAAACCATAGGCTATATATTAGCACACCTGTCTATCTAGATAAATCTGCCATCATACCTTTATCATACTAAAACCCTTTAGATAACATACTTTTATGCAAGAGAAATCGTTTTCAATCACAAATTTATTGCGTAAAATTAGGTTATTACGTCTTCTCACACTTCTTTTTTAGCTCGGCATGTGATCACACCTCGCTATATTACAATTAGCAGCTGCCTCCGCTATACTGCAGAGTTAGCACACCCCACTCATGATCCCCGACTACTTCCAGACACGATTCTCAGGCGAATAAGGTTGTACTACCCCGGGATAGCAGACTGGACTAATATCTGCCAGTTGCTACAATTGCCTGACTAATTCAAATTGCAGTTATTAATGTTTAAAATTAGACGGAATGTATGCTCTACAATATGGTAATGAAACGAGAACAGAGCATACTTTCAGCGTAAAATGAGGAAAAAACTAAAAATTCCTGAGCATCCAGGCTGAGAATGCGTTCTCGAAATGGAAATGGTTAGTTTGCGCAATGCGGTGTGTTAACAAGTATTCAAATTGCTATTTTATACATTAAAAAATATATGTATATTGTAAACCTCTTTACGTAAAGGATTTGTAAATGCTGTTCGCGCAAATTACAACGAAAAACAATTTTGAGAATTGATGATTAATTTAACAAAACAAAAAAAATCGTAGATAAAATTATTTGTGTAAGCATTGATGTATACAACTAGATATTGCAATAACGCTCCCAATGTGAAAAAGGCGGTACGAAGTTTGCCGAGTTAGCTAGTTTTAAATAAAAATTTATCGCTCAACATACGAGTATGTACTGCTATAAATAATAATAAAAAAGTGTTCTCGCCTTGAGCTTTCGTTCAATCTTTAACATTATCTTATTATGCATGTTCACTATATTTTATTTGAAGGCAAAAAAAAAAATAACTTAAAGTTTTATTCATATTTAGTTAAAGAACAAATTTCTCGCGATATTTTATTACTTTTACGTTCATGTTAAGTAGTTAACGAAGTTTTAAACTTGAAAAGTTATATCGTGTGGTTTCCATTCGACTTGCTTTTAATGATATGTCTAGAGCAGCCGTGGTCTAGCGGTAAGACGCATGAACTCACGATCGATGAGACCCGTCTTCGAACCTCGCTTATTTTGACCGGCACCAATGTAACTTTGTTATATGTACGTCGCTTAGTGCCAATAGGCACTATTAAAGAGTGGTAGGCACACTGATAAAGGTTATTTGTTCAGTCTAGTCCTGGGGTAGTACCACCACTTTCGAATGTAACACCCGTGAAGACCTTGTCGCGTTTCGGGAATAGTTTGAAAGTAGCCAGGTATAACAAGAAGAGTGTGTACTGTCAATCTAGATGGTACATGCTCGTCTCCTCAAGCCGGCATAGTGGAGACGACTGCTTCCCGCACAGGTTTCTCTCTAGTAGCAGTTGTTTCCATTCATGGACAGCACTCTGGCTTCATATCAGGCGGAGTGTTGTCACATGCCGAGCTACAATAAATAAATAAAAAATTATTAGTAAACAATATTATATTTGTCAGAATTAAACAAAACAAAGATCAACGACACTCGCAACAAACTGCCTTGTTGAGTGGGTTGTGGTCTATTTAAAAACTTGAGTTTATATAGTTTATTCTTTCACTCTCTATGCATTTTTAATTTGGTTGTCACTCTCTAATGTTTAAATTGCGTAACGATTGGCAAGATCATTGTTTTTCCTTGTGATTTTTGCCAAATTGATGCATATATGTTGATATTAAAACAATCTTTCATTAATTAATTTTTGTATTTAGTATTTTTAAACACGTAATAAAGTGAACTGAAGCTTTGAAATATATTTTGGAATGGAAATTGAAATAATGCATTTTAAAACAATTAAAATGTCTCTGCGCACAACTACAAGGCTTTTAATGTTATTTGCCGTTTCGGATTAATTAACTTATTACTTATTTTATTTATTACTAGCTGACCCGGCGAACTTCGTACCGCCTAACAGTCGATTCTTTAAATTTTTTTTTAATACTTCACCTCACTCAATTGTTTTTCCTTCCCGGAACCTCCACTAACACTTAAATTTTATGGTATGGTATTAGTTCAAATTGACTTTTAAGTATTATTACTAATCTTTTGTATGGGTGTATAGAAAAGTGTTCTTTTTAGACTTTTTAGGCAATTTTTAAAATTTTTCTCTTCGTAAGAACTATCTTCGTACTTCAAGGAATATTCTAAAAAAAAAAATTAGCGAAATCGGTTCAGCTGCTCTCGAGATTTGCGCTTAGCAACACATTTAGCGATTCATTTTTATATTATTATTATTATTAACCTATCTGATGTTCCATTACTGATCAAAGTAGTTAAATCTATCTTCTCTAGGTGTAAACATAAGTCTCTGTAGTGTACTTTTTCCAGAAATCATCGAACATGCAGCAGAAGTAACCAACCCAGTCCCACTGTAGGCTTGTTTTTTGGGCTACGTCGACAGTCATTTATAGGCATAAAATTAACAATAGGTGCACTTTGACAATTTAGAGTTAAGGCTAAATAAACTAAAGTAACCAAGGATTTAAGCATTATTTACTCTACTGTCAATCAAAATTAAAGACAATATTGCAATAAGTACTTCAAATTGTTCCTCCAAGGCCCTCGTTTATGTGAAATGAGATAAATCATACATTATTTAATACGTTAATGCGTCTTTACAGTTAGTGTTTTTGAATAATTATTGTGTTGTTACATTTTATAATAATGATGGTGTTCTATTAGTGCTCATTAGGTTTTCTATATAAAAAAACCTGGATCATGTCGAAGACTTTGAACGCCTATAGAATGTGAGTATATGTGCTTAAATTTACTTAATTTATGTGTGGATATAGCTGAAACTGAAGAATAAACAAAAACATTCAATTATGTGTCACATTAAAAAAAAAACATCCTTTTTATGTCGCACAATCGATAAATGCTCCTTTACCCTTGGATCCTTCGAGCGGAGAATGAAAAAGCACTTTGGGCCGGCATAGTGACGGCGACTGGGGCCACCGTGTGGTGCGGTTCTCCGGTCGTCGGCGCTTACGGGCCTCCACTGTGTTTACTTACCAGGCCTGTCGACGACACTTGTCGCGTCAATATAAAAAAAAATAACTAAAAAAGTTGTTTAAAAAATATATTGGTCCTTCGAGCCGGACTTCTCGATATTCTTAACCTTTTGGTTGTTCAATTTGCTGGGTTGATTTTATTTTATTTATATTGTATTAATAAAAAATCTTCGTCTCTCTTAGATATTTTATGAATTGCGTATGAAAATACCTTATCGACGATATCCTTGAGTTCGTCCTTGACCTTGCATGTGAGAAAAGGTTTCTCTCAATATTCTTATATCTCGTTTTGTGATCTCCTACCAGTTAATGGTTTTTCGGAGAAAATGATGTGAATATTATGAAAATAAATATATTTTTTAAAATGAAATAAATTAATATTTTATAGTTTAAATATGGGCGGGCCAATAAACATTTACACGTGTCCCGTATTGTTAAATGTGAAACCACAACGTTTATATTGGCCTTTAGCTTGGCGTTACTACAATTTATACTATATGTAGAAAGGTTTTTTAAATGCCTGCACTAAGTTAGCGCTTATATCACAGGTATTGAGCGACTAAAGTACATATAACATAGTTATATTGGTACTAATCAGTGTTTAGCGAGGTTTGAACACGGGTCTCATCGATCCGTCCGACCGAGGAGGACTACCGCTAGACCACGGCCTCTCGCTTAATTTTAACCTTTATATCAGTGATTCTCAACCATTGTGCCGCGGCACTTTTGTGTGCCGCGAAATTCTAAAAGTGTGCCGCCTTTTAGATATATAATTACGTTATTATTATTAAATAATATGATTTAAAATAAAAACGTACTGTTATTTTTGTAGTATTTTTTTCCGCACATTTAACAAACTATTTTACGTAGTGTGTTATAGGTAAGTAGATAATTTTTAAACATATCTTTTTCTTTGTGTGCCGTCAAAATTTTGAAATCGTTAAAAGTGGGCCGCAACAAAAAAAGGTTGAGAATCACTGCTTTATATAATGTCTATTCTATATTAAACATAATATTGATTAAAAGTTACGCTATTTTACAAGTTACAAGGTCAAGGTTTATAGCGTTAAAAATTACTTGGAAGTGTGACGTCTTTCTTGAAATATAATTGTTTGGTATACTGAAGTTATTTTTGAAGCTTGCACCTTCTAGATCGGAAGTTTGATTATTGCATACGGTTTGTGCATTTTAAATGTATAACGGTATCCCCCTACTTCCAGGTTTATGAGTGTAGTCTAGACGAATCGATTGGCCAGTTTAGTTTATCGTCAACTGTGCTTTTTTTTTTTTTTTGTAGGGTTGTTTGAGATTTCTTTTTTTTTTTATTGTAGCTCGGCATGTGACAACACTACGCCTGATGTAAAGCTAGAGTGCGGTCCATGAATGGAAACAACTGCTACTACAGAGAAACCTGTGCGAGAAGCAGTCATCTCCACTATGCCGGCTTGAAGAGACGAGCATGTACCATCTAGATTGACAGTGCACACTCCTCTCGCTATACCTGGCTACTTTCAAACTATTCCCGAAACGCGACTAAGTCACTTCACGGGTGTTACATTCGAAAGTGGTGGTACTACCCCAGGACGGCAGACTGGACAAATAACCATCATCAGTCTACCTACCACTCTTTAATAGTGCCTATAGGTACTGAGCGACCAAAGTGCATATAACAAAGTTACATTGGTACCGGTCAGAATTACCGGTCAGGTTCGAACACGGGTCTCATCGATCGTGAGTTCACGCGTCTTACCGCTAGACCACGGCCGCTCACAGTTTTTACGCGTATTCACATGTTATTTAAATGTCTTTAATGAGTGGATGCTTTTTTAAATAGTATTATTTAATTCTAAGAGTTTTCCACAACTTTGATGCATATAATTCTTATTTTGCCTATAGTATTCGTTAGCGTACATTTTAAATTGGTTAAAATAGCTGTAAAACTCAACCGTGTCCAACACCTACTTTAGCCCATAATATATATGCCAAAGAATACATAAATACGTATTTTTCGTTATCTTCTCCCTTTTTTTTTACGGTTCGGCTTTGGACACGACCAGCGTATAACAAGCGTAGCTCTGTAAATACGTATTTCTCCTTTCCTTCTACGCTACGCTGTAATGGACTTTATACTTCAATAATGTTACATTTTCTCAAATGCTCTCTGCAAATGTTACATATCCTGAAAAAAAAAACCCGAAAAAATAAGGCTTGAAAGTTATTTCAGTAAGGGCGAGGGTTGGCGCCCTCGGTTGTCATGACAACCGTATTTTATGTTCCCCACGTCTGAATTCCTACCCCGAGTGTAACCCTCGTTATATGGACAAAGTTTTGGTTATACATTTGTTTTAGAAATTTAACTCTTATTTTTCTAATTTTAAGAGTTTTAATAGAACAAAAGTAACTGTGTCTGATTCAAATGCAGTTATACAGTTTATTAAGTGAAGTCGTCTGATTTTCGTCTTTATGGAGTTCTTAATAAGGATGAAGGAGAAAAGTGGCAGGTGAAGTTTGGCAAGCGAAGCCTTTGGCAGACTATCGGTATTTGTTACGTTTGCCCTTGGATCTGTTTTTATTAAAAATGTGTTTTCTTCTTGAAACACACAATCTATTTAATCTGTAAAAAAAAGTGTGGTAGCCAAAATGGTAATGGTTATTAGCCCGATCTGCCCTTCCCGAGGCTGTAGCACCACTTTCAAGTATAACATCCTGCAATGAAATGAATCTGCCCTGCCAACATACTTCTCTTACCGATCCGGCATATCGGTGTGGACAGCTTTTAACAACAGGTCGAGTGCGATATCATTCCGGACTAATATTAAACAGAACGTTTGTTTGGTCGTTTCTTAATAACTTTTTTTACTTTCAAGTTGCTAACCAGATTTCTTTGAAAGACGCACAAATAAATTTTGTTCAGAACTTTCAGGAGGGGGTATCGATTTCTCGCTTGCAGTTGTTAGTGATATGAAGGCAAACTGAATATGTTTTTTATACCCAATAATATTTAGATTAGATTACGTGATATCGGTTAACGATGTTATTTATTTTATCATTTTGTTTACCTTAGATGTAGCACGTTTGACGTTGCAAATAACAATTTGAATTCCACTTCTTCCTGTCAAGATAAGAAATACTAAACTACCTTGTCTGACTACTGATCGACCGATAGTTTATAGATGAGGTATTGTTAAAGAGTAATGTAGGTAGATCATGTTTATTAGTGTAGCCTATCATTCCAAAGCAGTACCTCCACGTTCAAGTGTAAACATTCGTTTGATCATAGGTTTGTTCCATTTTTTTTTATCTCGGTGGTCAGAATATTATTAGCCAATTGCTGGAAAGTCCTTACGCCGTGAGAGCGTTAATGTTTTTCTTCTTGGCCCTCAGAAGTAGGAGTACGTTCCGTGGTAGCAGTTATTCCTGTAGTTTTTATTTTATTTTGTGTATTAGTATGTCTCTGGTTGCTACTTGAAATATTAGGTTAAGCATCCACTTGCTCATCGTATCAGACTCTACCATGACTTTTAAAAGGCGTATGAAGAAAAGAAGACCGTAAGAAACTGAACAAATGCAGTTGTTATGTTTGTAAATATAATTGAACAATAGAATTAATATAATGATATCGTGACTTCATCGCTTCGTTGCTTATGCTCAATTTTGTGACCTGACGCAATTTATTTTGATGATTTGTTGATTATAAAGAATTGTCTTTGAAAATATACTTTGACCTTCGTTTCAGTCACCGTGTCATGTTTGTTTTAGCTGAAGACTAAACGTAAATAAACGGTGAAATAACAAAAAATATCTAGATTCATATCTATTCTAGATAGACTAGTAACATTTTTCTCTAAACTTTTTTTTGAATGTTTCTGGTGCTCGTGTTAAGACACTAAGCTACCAAAGTTAGCTCTGCTACACTTCAGAAAATGGTTGTCAGAACTCACAGGAGCATGAGACGACATGGACTTCCTTTATTTTTAACCAATTTGGAATGTAAACCGATTTCTATTAGTCGATGACCAAGCTCAAAGACCCACACAAACACATTTCACATTGTTCTTTTGGGAATCTTCTTGGCCTCAGTATAATGTATTTACCTTATTAAATATTATATATAATCGTCGTGGTTTACTGGAAATAGCCAATTTATTCTCAATGTATCCCGGATCGTTAACCTGTCGCACGGGAAACTGCACCGGTCGCGGACGCAATCAACTGTGCTTCCGGTTCGCTCCCAATCTGTTATAGGTCAAATTGTTTATAATTCACGCCCATAATCTAGAATAAGGAATATACTGCGATTGAGACGGCGATCTGTTACGCGGTAGACTCGAGTCCAATTCCCGGTCACATTATTTTCTTGTTAAAGTAGGAAATATTGTTTTGCCTCTACTAATATACATATGTAATTCTTATAGTAGCTCTGTATAGGGCAACTCTGCCTGATATGAAGCTAGAGTGCGGCCCATGAACGGAAACAACTGCTACTACAGATAAGTTTCTGCAGACAGAAGTCACCTGTGCTTAACTTGAGGAGACCATCCATTTTAACAGTGCACACTCGTTTCGTACCTGGCTACTTCTAAACTGATCGCGAAACGCAACAAAATCACTTCACGGGTATTACACTTAAAACTGGCGGCGGACTGGTCTAATAACCATCATCAGTCTTCCTACCACTCTTTAATTCTTATTCTGATACCCATAGCACTGGGTAGTTTACTTAATTTTTATTACTTGCGATGGATTTGCTTCCTTTCTTCCAAGACTCGCGGTCTTCACCAATCTTAATTTTTATCATTTGTTTGTCCACAGTAAGAAGATAGAGTCACTAGGCAGGATGACTGCTATGACGCAAGAAGAGATGGTCGCCGGCGCACGTACTGTTGCCGCCGGCCTCGAGGCTCTGAGAGCCGAACACACACAACTGCTGGCTGGTTTAGCAGCTAACACAGATCCTGATAATGAGAAGGCCACGTTGGTTAAGAAGAGCGTTGATGCCATCGAACTGGGATTGGGTGAAGCACAGGTTAGTTGTTATTATACTTTTATGATGACACGACATGTGTCCTGACGGTAAGCACAGTGGAGGTCTATGTCTATCTATCTGAGAAGGTACTTTTTAAAGGGTCCAAGGTGAAAGGACTGGGACACTATGAATATCAAAACCTTATTGCGTGTTATTTTTTATTTTTTCGCTTTTCATGTAATATTTTATTAAGCCGTGATGAACGCGTAAATCGTCTACACAAGCGCCCTTGCCCCTCTCGCATTGCACGCGCGTTGCCCTTTTTTTTTTTTACAAATCTTGGTACCATGATATTAAACCAATAAATGTTAAAAAATAAAGCTTTTTGTTATATGAATATATATGAACTGAAAATAATAAAGGAATATACTTGTACCGTATCAGTATGATGTATACAACTTCTGTTTGCCGTATGTCGTCCAGGGGTAGTGTCACCACTTTCAAAGACATGTGAAGCAACTTACCATACGTTTTCTGAAGTCGGTATATCAAAGGAAACTGCTGTGTAGAATTTTGTTTGTGGTATCTGTTCTCTCCGCGGCAAATTTATTTATATACATAAATATAGAAATATTTATCGGTTTGTTATGTAATTGAAAATATTTTTTATTAGCGTGGGCGTCGCTGATCGTCAGACTTTACCCATAGCTTCGGAAGGGCGTACGATAAGAAACTTGACAATTATACATATACATGCCTGTACATATAATTATTGTCAAAAAAAACTGAATTTTAATTCAGAAAAATAAAATAGTCATAACAAAGTCTAGTCGAGTGTGTATTTTGTTGTTTCATTTGTTTCATTTTTCATTTTGAATCATGTTTCATTTAACCACAGAGTGTGACAAACGTGACCCTTATCAAGGTCTTAACCTGAACACATTGTTTGCGGTACGGACGGATAACGTGATCTCTGGCAATTATTGAGGTAATAAAAGTTGTAAAGTAGATTGTATCACAAGTCTTATGGAGCTGGAATTATTGAATTAAGTGACGTGTGTCATACAAAAACTTGCGATTAGACATGTTTTCCAGTAGCTGCTACCTAAGAGAAAAGGCAACTGTCGTCTCCCCTATGCCGGATTTAGGAAACGAATGTATCCCATCCAGGCTGACGATGCGCCCTCCCCTCACGTTATATAAAAATTTACAGTCTATAGGGGCATGGATAAGTATGCGAGACGCGTAGTGCCCTAGATTTCTAGATTAAAACGCCAGTAAAGTCTATCCTCGCCGCATTTACTGAACTGGGTTGAGTGCCAACGGGAATTTCATGTCCCATTTTGAACTTAAACACGTTTTTTTTATATTGTAGCTCGGTATGTGACAACACTCCGCCTGATGTAAAGCTAGAGTGCGGTCCATGCATGGAAACAATTGCTACCACAAATAAATTTCTACAGGCAGCAGTTGCCTCCGCTATGCTGGCTTGAGGAGGTGAATGTATACCATCCAGATTGGCAGTGCACACTCCTTTTATTATATGACTGCTTTTAAATTGATTCCGAAAAGTGACAATGTCACTTCACGGGTGTTACATTTTAAATTGGTGCTACTACCCCAGGACGGCAGACTGGACAAATAACTATCATGAGTCTGCCTTTACCACACCCTGTATAGTAAGTGTGAAGATCAACAAAAACCTAAAGTTATTATGCACATGAGTGTGTCTAGGTTCGTCTCGAGGTTGTCCTTTGAAGGGGTTCATAGTATATGTAGTAGTTTTTCCGTGTAAGCAGGTTGTGTTATGACAAAATGAGGAATATACCTATATTATATTTTTGGATTTTGCCTTCATAGTGCCTTCATACGAAACTACATATCTGGTTTGTTATGAAATGAAAAAAAAAAAGAAGTTAGACTTTACCATGGCTTTTGATGGAGAAACTATAGTTTTTTGTTTTGAATTAATAATTCGTATATTATAGGTAATTTGTTATAGATTACGTAAAAAATAATAAAGAAAATGAGGTAATACATATTAAGAATACATATTTTGAAAAAAATAGTATGTATACTTTTGGCAACAATATTCTTTAGTATAGGAATTTCCTTATTATTTATAAATTAAATTGAGCAAAGCAATTCCGTTTTTTTTTTTGTTATGACACAAAGCAATCTTGCATTGCACGTGAAAGTCCTGTGCAAACGCAGACACTCGGGTTTTTGAATAATTTTATGTGAAAATGAATGTAGACAATTGGCAACAATATGCATTTAAGGTTAAGGAGTTAATTTAAAAAAATTTGGTGTTTTGTCATAACGCGGTAACTACTGAGTGAGTGGGCGAGTGAACTGGTAGGGGAGTTAATCTGATATGTCAAAGTAGAGTAGAGTGTACTCGGAGTAACAAAAGAAAACTAAGCAGACGCTACTGTGTTACATCCCTCTTTTATGATGGACCACAAGCCTTCAGCTATGTCTACAGTTATTATTACTGTAATAAAACACTTAGGACGTGACATGGAAAGCCAATAATTATCTTGTTTAGTTTTGTTTTGAGTAGTGTTGTATACTGAAAATATCGACAGTGGTATCGATAATATTTACTATTACTTAAATATAATCGATAGTGTTTTTGTTAAGTACTATCGATATTGTTAATATTTTTCAGGAGTCAATAGTCGACAATCAAAGAACTATCGATTGTTTTGCAACACTAGTTATTCGTCTCGTTATTTATCTTTAGTTTGGTGCATTTAGAAATCGTATTTTCTTATAGATTTGTTTAATTATGTAATTTGGTTACGTTTATATTTTTTTTAAATTTAGGCTAGATTAAAACATTTTTGAACATTGTATATCGATAATAGCATAGGATTTATTGTTGTTATTTCAGGTAATGATGGCCCTAGCGTCACATTTGCAATCAGTGGAAGCGGAGAAACAGAAACTGCGCACACAAGTCCGAAGACTGTGCCAGGAGAATGCGTGGCTAAGAGACGAGCTCGCGACCGCACAGCAGAGGCTGCAAGCGTCCGAACAACGGGTTGCTCAGCTCGAGGAAGATAATAAGCATCTAGATTTTATGGCTTCCATCAGGTATGAAACTGATGGCTTTTTTTATTGTAGCTCTGCATATGGCAACACTCCATCTGATGAATTTCTACAGGCAGCAGTCGCCTCCGCTATGCCGGTTTGAGGAGACGATGTGCACCATCCAGATTAACAGTGCACACTCGTTATATGTGGCTACTTCCAAACTGATTCTGGTACGCGGCGCGTCACGGATGTTTGGTCCAGTAATTTAGTCATGATTAGGAGACAGACATGCAAACATTCTGAAGTTTTTGTTCTACAGGAAATACGACAGCGATGTCAATGAGGAGTCTGAGACGACACGCAGCGCACAGAGCGAAAACAAAATGGATGATCCTATGGTGGATCTTTTCCCTGATGATGATCACGATGATAATAGAAATAATAAATGTGAGTTACTATAATACTTTACGGCTACACCTTAACGCGTTAATTAGTGTAATAATTAGTGCATTACGTTAATATGGCGTCAATACTATTGACATTGCATATTAACTCGAGCAACATATTTAATAGGCATAGTTTCATGACCTAAATTTTAGCGCGCTAATTGTCGCACAGTTGGACGCAGCAGTTAACGCTACCGTAGGTGGAGCGTAGTGTAAGTCTAAACGTTTTTGTACCAACACTGAGCCAGTACTTCGAAATAAAGAAGTTCATGTTAAAGCGAAAATTACGTTGATTTTTTTTTATTCGCTCCATTTTTCTATAGGTAACATCGCCTACACTATGCTGGCTTGTTGAGCTCCTCTCGTTATACTCGGCTACTTGCAAGCTGATCCCATAATGCCCAAACTCCGGCTACAAAACCAATGATATCCCTATGAGTCTAGAGATTTATTTTTGTTGTAGCTTGATATTTGATAACACTCCTAGTTTTAAGTGAGAGTCGCCTCCGCTATACCGGCTTGAGGATACGAATATGTACTGACCAAATCTCTACCTGGGTACTTCCAAACTGATCCCGAAACGCGACTAGTTCACGGCAGACCAGGCTAATAACCATCATCAGTCTGCCTACCACGCATTGAAGATTGGTGTATAATTGCAGCCCTGTCGCCGACGCCGCCTTCGCAGTTCGCGCAGCAAGTGAACGCGGGCTACGAGATACCAGCCCGTCTGCGTACACTACACAACTTGGTGATTCAGTATGCATCTCAAGGTCGATATGAGGTCGCCGTGCCACTTTGTAAGCAAGCGCTGGAGGACCTCGAGAAGACATCGGGACATGATCATCCCGATGTCGCTACCATGTTGAATATATTGGCGCTTGTTTATAGGTAAGACTGATGAATTATTTTAGTAGTCATTTTAAAATGTAACCCTCACTATCCCGACTCGTTTCTCTTATTCTATTATTGTTTTTCGGCATATGACAACACTCGGTCTGATGTTAAGCTAGAGTGCGGTCCATGAACGGAAACAACTCAATAGCAGAAGTCTGCAGATAGCAGTCGCCTCCGCTATGCCAGCTTGATGTGTATCGTGTAGGTTGACAATGCACACTCCTCTCGTTGTATCTGGCAATTTTATTTAATACTTTAATGAAAGTGTAAAATTAATATTGTAATAATGTTACGCTTTCAGAGATCAAAACAAATACAAGGAGGCTGCGAACCTTCTGAACGATGCGCTCAGTATTCGTGAGAAGACACTCGGAGAGAATCATCCGGCCGTTGCTGCGACACTTAATAATCTTGCTGTTTTATATGGAAAGAGAGGTAATTCTTTTGTTACATCCAGTTGTTGGAGTGCCTTTAACCTTACTCCATCTCATCTCTCTCTCCCTCTCTCCACCTCTCGCCTACACACAAATGTAAGGAATGTTGGTTCATTGTCTCCAAGAGTGGGTTGAAGAAGCATCCGCATTGTGTCTACAGATTTGGGAGACAATCGAAACAGTTCAGCGCATCTTTTTTATGTCGCACAATCGATGTTCTGCTTTAAACTTGTATCCTTCAAGGGGAGCGTGAAAAAGCTTCTTGGGCCGGCATAGTGACGGCGACTGGGGCTGCCGTGTGCTGCGGTTCTCCAGTCGTCGTCGCTTATGAATCTCTACTGTGCTTACCATCAAATTATCGCTTATTAGGTAAATACCGTGAGGCCGAGCCGCTGTGTAAACGTGCACTGTGGATCCGAGAGGCTGTATTGGGCAAAGATCATCCGGACGTCGCTAAACAACTCAATAATCTCGCATTGCTGTGTCAGAATCAGGTAAATAAACTGACTCCGCAACACGCCACTAGATGGCGCCGACTATGGACCTACAAGACAGGCTTTATCTAGTGTGGTCCCCCTAAACTAGCGTTTTGGAATGGGAAACTGTACTTTGATATACCAGAAATCAAGTCATAAGGACTTTTGTCGGGTCAAGTAATAGGCCGCCTACATGATTTCTTTTTTTTTTGTAATCTCGTCGCAGCCACAATGGCTGTAAGTAAAGCTTTCGAAGCATAGTGTCATCAAATTAAAAATTATCAAAATAAATACTATTAATTTTTATAATTAAAATTAAATAATTAAAGCGGTGTGATAAGAAATCGCTGCGAGCTCAAGGACAGTATTGTGACCAGAGTGAAAAGGGGTATGCTAAGGTGGTTCGGTCATTTGGAAAGGATGGATGAAAGGAGATTAACTAAAAAGATCTATTGTGCGAAAGTGGATGGCAGTGTCGGAAGGGGGCGCCCTACGAAGACCTTTCTCAGTCAGATCGGTCAACTGCTGAGAAAGGGTCAGACGAGGAGCATCCTCAACCGACGTGCATGCATGAGGGGAGTAATGGATGTGGTCGAAGCGAAAGTGGTATGTAGAGAGAGGAGTCGCTGGCGCTCCATAGTTTCTGCCTAGCCCAGTGGGAACAAGGCGTGAGCTAAGTAGTAGTAGTAGTAGTAAATAATTAAAGAGTGGTAGGCAAACTGATGATCCTGTCTGCCGTCCTGGGGCAGTACCACCACTTTCGAATGTAACACTCGTGAAGTGACCTTGTCGCGTTTCGGGAATAGTTTGAAAGTAGCCAGATAGAACGAGAGGAGTGTGCACTGTCAATCTGGATGGTGCATGCTCGTCTCTTCAAGCCGGCATAGTGGAGGTGACTGCTGGCTGTAGAGATTCCTCTGTAGTAGCAGTTGTTTCCATTCATGGACCACACTCTTCTAGCTTTACGTCAGGCGGAGTGTTGTCACATGCCTAGCTACAATTAAATATATATATATATAATAAACCGCATAATTTTGTATAGGTTTTATTTGGTGGAACCCGCCTCAACTAGATGCCTGTAAAATAATCTGATGATGTGACGTCATCAATCGAAATAATGTTATTTCCAGAATAAATACGACGAAGTAGAACAATACTACTTGCGTGCATTGGAGATATATGAAACAAAACTCGGACCCGACGATCCGAATGTCGCGAAGACCAAAAACAACCTCGCTTCTTGTTATCTTAAACAGGTATGTATGTAGTGGACAGACCAATGATGATTGATGGCCCAGTCTCCCGTCCTGGGGCAGTACCACCACTTTCGAATGTAACACCCGTGAAGTGACCTTGTCGCGTTACGGGAGCAGTTTGAAAGTAGCCAGGTATAGCGAGAGGAGTGTGCACTGTCAATCAAGGTGGCGCATCCTCAGGGCAGCATAGCGGAGGCGACTGTTGCCCGTAGAGATTTTTGTTCCGATATCAACCGCATATAATTCATGTTATCAAATGTAAGCGTGGGGATTCGTCGAACACAAGAAGATTCTCAAATAAGACGCGCACAAAAACATCTGACAGATATGACGTCACAATTTTTTAAAAAAATTTAGGCAAAGGCTACACTAATAATTAAAAAAATAACTTGCAATAACGGTAGTATAAAGCCATACGCCTTTTTAAAGCCCTGTATTTAATAAAAATAAACTTTCAGGGCAAATACAAGGAGGCTGAGACGTTATACAAGCAAGTGTTGACGAGAGCGCACGAGAGGGAGTTCGGTACTATCGATGGTGAGTGTGCCCCTCAAGTACAGTAATGACTCTTTCCATTGTTTTAAAAATATAGTTACAAAGTAAATTGTATAATAAATATTTCGCACTCTTAGATCAAAACTGTTTCAAATTTAAAATCTAGTTTCTCGAGATTACCTAGGTCATTTTTGTTTCCCTGATTCTCGAATGTATAGCTTCATTTCTACTACTGTCAAGGCAATTATTTAAGAGTGGTAGGCAGACTGATGATGGTTATTTGTCCAGTCTGCCGTCCTGGGGTAGTACCACCACTTTCGAATGTAACACCCGTGAAGTGACCTTGTCGCGTTTCGGTAATAGTTTGAAAGTAGCCAGGTATAACGAGAGGAGTGCACTGTCAATCTAAGATGGTACACGCTCGTCTCCTCAAGCCGGCATAGTGGAGGCGACTGCTACCCGCACAGGTTTCTCTGTAGTAGCTAGTTGTTTCCATTCATGGACCGCTCTCTAGCTTTACATCAGGCGGAGTGTTGTCACATGCCGAGCTACAATAAAAAAATATATATATTAGAGTAGCTTCTTTTGAGGAAACACGACATATATCATAGTGTTTCAAAACATGGTTGTCTTGTAAAGTATTTTTGCAGAAATTCTGTATGTTTTATGTAATGATCGATAATCAGTTTATTTTTCTGATTTGTGAAGTGTTTTTTAAGTTTTGTTCTAAGAATGTGTTATATACAGTCTGTTCCAAAAATCGCGCTGATTTCGGGTAGATGGTCAAGGGATAATAGATAGAAGAAAAATATTTTTATATATCCGTGTAGTGTATTATAAAAATCAAGATAAGTAGTAGTCGTTACTTCAAATATCATCACAAAACGTCGGTTTTTTTTTAAATTTTTAAAAATTTTTTAAAAATATACTATCTGGATTTTTTTATAGTTGTAATCCTTTGGTCCATCGTCCGATTTCGGCTCTGCGTTGATTTTTAGGACAGACTGTATATATAATTTTTTTTATTTGCAATATTGCATGCATTGTTTTGACATTTTAATTTTTTTTTTTTTGTAAATATTTATTATTTAGGTTAATGCTAGAAGAACGAGTAATAAAATATTCTACGGGTTTAGAGTATCTAGTTTTTTCTGTTTTATCTGAGAAGAGGTAGGTACCTACCTCATATACGCGACTAAACTTGTTTTTTTAATTATTAAAAACGAAATGAGCCGGAATAGTGGGAGCTTTCTATTTGTATAATATTTATTTAACTATTTCTCCTTCTTTTGGCATTACCTAATCTGTAGCAAGGTTTTAATTGTTTTGCCGTTTACCCATTTAAATTTTCTTTGATATTTCAGAATTTAATGCCTCATTAAATACATAACAACCTCCCCTGCTCCTACTGTGTGATATTATGTTAATAATAATATGATATATTATATATTTATGTATAAAAAATTATTAAATAACAAGAGAAAATAGGTTTTTTTGGCTGACACGCCCACATTGTGTCAGGTGGGCAGTGATACAATGACGAATTATTTTAAAAAATATATATATATTGTAACTGCATATTCAAGAATTGAAATTAAAGTTTTGATAAAATATGACGTCATTTTGCAAAAAAAAAAAATTCTGGATATAATTTATTTTTCCTTTAATAATTGTCTTATATTAGCGACCGTGACTATGTTGTTATAGATGGGGGTTGGTACCAATGTACCTTTCTTATATATTAGTACTTTGGTCCCCCAGTACCCATGATACAAGCAATAGATTATCTATAAGTATAATATATAAAATACATAGGTACGTATTGTTTTCTTTGACGGTAAATGTGTATTTATATAAATAAAAGACAAATAAATTAATAAATAATATATTTTATATAAAAATAATTCAATATTAATTATAATATAATATTATTATGGTGCTACTTAACACTATAATGCAGTGATATTAAAATAGGATAAGCAGTGGTGCTAGATTTAAAACATTCTAATATTATCATACAACTTACAAATTAACTCCACTATTAAATTATACCGATTATTATTTGTTTAAATTATTATATATTAATTTTTATTGTTTATTATTGGTGCAGCTTTTGCTTCAGACAGATTGCAGTTAATTTCTTGTCTCATTTTTTTTCTGACCCATTTCTTATTAAGATCTTTTGCGTTTGCATTATGTAATGGGGCAATTAGTTATTAAATAATAGTACTCTAAAAGACTCGAATATATTGTTTGTAAGTAAACTAGAACGATTATTAGCCCAATTAATTTGTTTGAATTAGCGTATAATCCGACTAATTTTAGTTGTTGTTTGTCACTCTTTCAGTAATACAAATTCGAATAATATGACTAATTTATGTTTTTATAAAACAATATTAATTGCGTAAAGATTGTTGTTTATGTCGTTGGGTCAAAAATGAGGACGGAATTGCTGACGCTTTTAATTTAATATTATACTTTAATTTTCGGTCTTTGTAAAAGGCTTTGTATGTTATATTTTGACAAATGCTTAGTTTATTATTTAGCTTTATTACATTATTGTTAAGTTAATAAACAAATATTTTTAGGCCACTTAGACACGGTGTTTCTGTGACCCCATGCGGGTCACAAAATTAAGCCGAATAAGTACATAATTTTTAAGGTTATTGTTAGATCACTGATGCATTTTGTGAGTTTGTTTTTAAGTTTTATAGATTGCTTGCCGGTATTTAAAATATACTTTATAGTATATTTATTATCACTTCTCTTCTTGTATGTAAACAAATGTATCAATATATTGTTTTAAAATGTGGTGTTTTTGATTGGTTTCAATTCAAATAACCATTGAATGATACGTGATATACCTACATTAAAATCGTCCAGTCTACCATCTCGAGGTAGTGAAACACTTCAAGAGCGTGACCCAATCGAAGCCAGATAGCGAGACTGTTATGATCACATGCCGAGCTACTATACTTTTTTTTTTTTATTAAAATGCAATTACAGTAACACCCCGCTTTACGTCACTCCGTTATGTGCGGTTTCGGTTTTACGCGAATTTAAAATTTTTATTCAGATCTGGACATATTGCAGTATCCATCAAATTGTGGAACGACCTTCCCAGCCACGTCTTTCCCCCTTCCTATAACATGGGATCCTTCAAGCGCAGTGTGAAGAGGCATCTCATTAAGCCGACATAGCGGACGCGACTGCTGTCTGCAGATCCCCTTTTCTGACAGCAGTCACCCCCGTTCATGGATCGCACTCTAGCTTAACATCAGGCGGAGTGCGGTCATATGACGTGCTAAAAAAAACCTGGTAGACAATGCATACATTTTTCCGTAAAAAAAAGTGCATAATTGTAATTGTATTGATTTGCTTTTTGTACTGACTTTTGGTTATGCTTAAACGTGACCCCCTTATACGTGAATTTCACTTAACGCGAGTTTTTGCTGAACGTATCCCACGCGTACAGCGGGGTATTACTGTATATTATTTCTTAGTTGAGGTGCTAGGGTTTAAAGTTAGTTATACAAAATTTAATTCCACTTATGTTTTATTTTTGCTTATTTGACTTTTTTTTTTTTGTTTTTGTTTCAATTACGAATGCTTTGTCGAATTAATTATAATTAAAATGTATTGTGATGCCTATATGTTTATTTTTTAATTTTTGCTTTATAGGAAGCCATTTTTTTTTTTTGTAATGAATATCCTTGGAAGGAAAGCTCCAAATGACTTTTTTTTTTGGCACGACATGTGACCTCGACTGGTCTGATGGTAAACGCAGTGGAGGTCCATGAGCATTGACGACTAGAGAATCGCTCGCACGGTGGCTCCAGTCGCCACCACTATGCCGGCCCGAGAAAAAAAAAGACTTCCTGTAAAGTTGATTTTTTCCCCTTTTATTGTTTTATTAATTCCTTTTTGACACAGTAGGGGGAGTTTATGGATTATGTTTGAATTAGGTGAGTGACTCGAGTTGGTATTGTGTGTGGCACAGGTAGGGAAGGACGTCACTTTCTCGAGCAATAAATGTTTTTATACACTAACTATATGAGACGGCACGTTATTGTCAACTTCATAACTTTAATTAGGTAAATTAAACTACTATATTTTTTCTTTGATGTTAATATTTTTTTATTCATTCGTCTCCTCAAACCGGCATAGCGGAGGCGACTGCTGCCTGCATTAATTTTCTGTTGTAGACTAGACAATAAGAAATGTCTACTCATTTGGTGTTTTTTTTATTTAGGTAGATAATTATTAGACTTTAAAATTACTAATCGATTATATGTCGTTGACAGTAACGGGCCTTTTGTATAGTTAGCTACAACTTAAAGCTGAATTCCTATAAAGGCGTATTGTCATTATTATGTACGCTTGTAAAATATTTATTGTATATCATTATATATCAGTAAAATAGTTTTGCCCTCCACTAAGGAAGCGGTCTTTTTCTTCCAATGCCAGCGGATAATGTAGAGTGAGCTCTATGCAAGCGTAAAATAAAATAACATTACATCTTCCTTGACAGTTGGTTATTGTTATAAATGTTGTCCGTGTTTATTTACCTTTTTTTTTCTATCTACGACTGTGTCACACCTTACCCGACTTGTGTCACATGTTTTTTTTTTATAAGTTGCTTATTTTTTTCTTTTAATTCTTGGTGTTGGTTTGTATTTTGTCGAATAATGTTACTTATCAAACCTTACTTGCAATTGGCATGGCATGTTTTTTTTTTTAACAGAATAAGAAATTAATAAAAAAATAAATGATTATTCGTGAAAGGGATGGTATAATATTAAAGTGAGATAAAGAATTACAAAAGTAACATTGTTTGATGTTAAAATTACTTTTTTGGGGCCAGTAATTCAAACCTAAATAGTGACTAACTTAGCTACTCAAAAGGTGACCTTAAGCCGCTTTCTTAAAATATTTTAAACGACGTATGTGACCTTTCTCAAATGGCTAAAGGTTTTTAGTAAGAATTGAGTGACAGGCCCTTAAATTACTAATTTGTTTTACTTATATTTAAATTCTTCGTATTCGAATCGCGCATGTGTTTATAGAGTCACCAAAAATATATTTAGTTTTATTTTTATTGAATACACTATTTTTCTTAAATTTAGTATACAAAAATTACATAGCTAGTAAATAAAAGTATATACACACATCAAAAAAAGGTCTGTGATCACTTGAAAACGCCGGACAGTTAAGACGCCATTTTGTTTAGTAATTCGCACGTACTTCATTAGTGATGTGTAAGGTGTACAAAAAAAAATACAAACAAATAAACATAATGCATTGAAAAACACATTAATTCAGTAAAGGTTTTTACATGGGTGAAAATGTGGTTATGACGAATTTAAGCTGTTAACTACATTTTTATTAAAAGAGAAGTACGAGAAAGGCAATCGGATTTATTACATATTTTTTTGCTAGTGGTACTTATTTGAAGTTGTCATTTGTCAAGTGACGTTAGCTGCAAGTGAATACGACTGCTATTCTTAGTTAGTCCGCATAGCAATGTTTTTTTTAATTATTTTTTTTTAATAGAAACAATATTTTTTTTAAATAATAATTTTTTCTAGTGATTGCAGACGTTTTTTTAATGTTTGATTTTTTTTTAAATTTAATGTTTAATTATTTTTAATTTGTAATACAGCCGACAATAAACCTATTTGGCAAGTGGCTGAGGAGCGCGAGGAGAATAAACATCTGCTGAAGGATAATGCACCTTATGGTGACTATGGTGGTTGGCATAAAGCGGCTAAGGTTGGTTACATTTCTCTTTATTCAGTCACAGTCAAGTCAAAAATAAAATCTGTTTAATCGTGGGATCTTTATGAAAAAGTTTTGGGGGTAAATTTTAAGTCACGTTCTCTTATTTGTGGAAGGCGGGTATACACGTTCAGTTTCAACTGACAGATATAACTGTACAGTTAAAACTAAACGTGTGTAGCCCGCTTTAAGTGTAACACCCGTGAAGTGACCTAGTCGCAGGATCAATTTGAAAGTAGTAAGGTACTTTAAGAGATGTGTGCACTGTCAACACTGACATAGCGGAGACGATTGCTAACTGTAGAAATTTCTCTGTGGTAGCGGTTGTTTCCGTTCATGGACCGCACTCTAGCTTAACATCAGGCGGATTGTTGTCACATGCCGAGCAACAATAAAAACAAAAAGGGGTGTTTCAGTTTCTTTTTTAAAATTTAACTTATTTTATATTTTGTAGGTGGACTCGCCAACTGTCACTACTACGTTAAAGAATTTGGGCGCCCTCTATCGGCGACAAGGGAAGTATGAGGCGGCTGAAACGTTGGAGGATTGCGCCCTACGAAGCGGAAAAGAGGTATGACACCTTATTAACTCATTTTCAATCAAATACTAATAACACTTTTTATTTTTAAATACTTGTGTAGTTTCTGCCTACCTCTCGACAGTTTGGATTATAGTCGTTTCGAGGTTATGTTTCAAATAATATTTATATATTTAATTATTTTCATGCTACCCGTAGCACGCGCAGCAAGTGAGTTTAAAAAAGAAAAAGTAATTGGTTTTTTGTTTTGTCTTTTTTTTTGTGGTCAATATAATTTGATTGGATAAGAACCGGCTACTATTATGTGTTATGTGTTGGGGTTGCCAGATGTATTGAGATAAAAAAGAAATTCGAACATAGTTTATACTTCAAAAATTAATAAAATTACATACTGGTTTATTGTGATATTTCCGACGTGCAAAAAACTGGACTGTTCAGTTTTTGATCTGGCAACCCTAATTATATCCGCATAGGATTCTTTCTGTATGTAAATGAAAGTTTGTTTTTGCCTAAATGTATTTTTTAGAATTTAAGATTTATATTTTTCTTTTTTAATTTATTGCCTACAACCAACGGTACCGTTTGCAATGGACGTCGTTATTGAAATGTTTTGTACGGGCAACGAAATAAATTAATAATAATTGAAATAAAAATATTTTGCAGTACTATGGCAAACTCAAACGCAAATTGAAATCGACAACCACTACTGCGAAATAATATAATTCGGTATGTAAATTGTTTTTTTTTTTTTATGCGAACGGGTTTTGTTTGTGGGTTTTATTAATTTTATTATTAGTGGTGGCGTTATTATTGTAGATTGATTAGACTTTCCTTTCGTATACGTCTGTGAAGATTATCTATCAACCTTATTGAAAAGTAAACAAAACTTTTAATATTTTCTAAAATTTTTTTTCTAACAAAAAAGATAAAAGCGGTTTTTTTATTTACGTTTAGATTGACGTAATCAATAAAGTAATAATTATTAGTGAATTGACTTTTTTAATTTTATTTACATACCGAATTATGTTACACTACAGCTTAGCTTTTATAGCCGTCAAACAAAACGATCGTGGTACGCACTTGTCCGTTGCAATTAGTGCCGTTAGAGCTCTTGTACTTGCCGATTTGTAGAAAAAACTAACGTGTACATGAGCTCTCATAGGGTTGTCGGCAATAAACGGTTATGTTTCGGTTAGGCTCTGGACATAATGAGACAGTCGCGTAATCGTAACGTAAGACCTGGCAGCCGCGGCTCCAATGACAACATCGAGCACCACGACGAGGTTGGGAATGTCAAATAAAATGACACTGTTTTATGCCTTGCACATTCTTGTTAAGTGCCATCATGCTCGTTATAATTTGGTCTATTGCTGGAAACTTTTAACATTAAATTAACATTTCATTTTATTATTATTTCTGAGCAATAAACCGTTAGAACACTGTCATTAAGCACTACACGCTGGCGTACGGCCTACATGCACCGATTGTTAAATATTTACCCATAATATATAAAATTGTGTCGCTTGCCTTTTTTCTATTTTGAAGACTCGAAGAGAATACTAGCTTCAAATATTAGCTTGATATTTATTCAACAAATTATTTGACAATACTACTTTGCAACTAATTTCCACTAATCAATGTTAGTGAGGGTAGGTACACAGTCACATTAGCTGTTAATGCTAGACCCTTCACCAACATGCGAAAACCTCGAAGTCGAGGCGACCACACGTCTCCTGAGGATGCCACGTGGAGTGGTGAAACGCGTCGAGAGGTTTTTGCGTGTTAGTGAAGGGTCTAACATTAACAGCTAATGTGACTATGTACCTACCCTCACTAACATTGATTAGCGAAAATTAGTTGCAGTGTTTTCAAATAATTTGGTTATGGATTTCCGTAAAGTAACGCCTAATATTAAACATATTAATTCAACATACAACAAATACGTTATTGATCATTTGAGCAAAGTATTCTTTCTATGCTTTCCGTTCTGCGGTTAACATATTACATAATAATGGGTTTAAAATATTTAGCATACCGGTGTGTATGGTCGTCGTCGGTTCGAGGTTCTGGTGCACTCATACTGGATACAGGTCTCATTTGTTGCACTAGCTTTAATTGCAATTGCACCGACATTCTAAATTAACTCATACATTAATATTAATTTACATAAATGCACATTTATTTACCTTTTTTTTTTTACATTTATTTGTTATTGTTTATGTTAAGTTATAACTTCATTCAATTACATCTCATTTATTTGGCTTTTTTTTTAATATTTGTGTATTTATTAATATTTATTTTATTTTTTTATTGCACATTTTTTTATTTGTTCTTTTTTTTTCTTTTTTGCATTATAGGCGGGATTACCAACGAATGAGCCTCGTTTGAATTTAAAATCTAAGCTGTTTAATGCACTGGGAATCAATACTGGAGGCAGTTCACCGCAACACCAGTAGAAATTTAGTGTTTAAGTCCATCTAGATAGGGTTCATATTGGTACACGCTTCCGAACACTGATGACCTACGTTTTTTTTTTGCTCATTGAAATAATATTCGGTCATTCGTGTTGCAATTTGCAGCTTTTTCGCGCGCAATTTTAACATTTTGCGGGCTTAATAAAGAGCTGCATATTTTATTCTTAGCGTAGTATTATTTTTATTATTATTATTATTGTTAGCATGCTTTATAAAGTATTTTTTGATGAGCAGCGAGCAAAAAGTGTGATAGTGAAGAATTTAATTTAATTTTGTATGTTTGTGGGCCGTCCTCGAAAGATTATAATGAAACAAGCTTTTTTGTTGTGTGTGTTTTAATTTTTTAATATTTCTACGCAAGATTTAAGCTAGATATATGCAATTTTTATGTGTGTTCATATATTTTCTTTTACATCATGACATTATTATTGTTTTATATGTTTATTTGTAAATTTCTTGTTTAATTGCATTTACGTATTATCTATCGTGGGGTTTGTGAATTTTATAAAGCGCCATTCCAGTTTCGTTTTTTTTGCCGCAAAATTATTCAGCTAACTAATTAGATTGAAGATGTACTGTTAGCATATTTTTTAATCTGTAATTTATACAACTGAAAATTATGAAAACACATTATGTGTGAGTTTTTTTTGCTGTCTGTACAGCCTAAATGGGCAGTATTATGTTAGCGCCACGGTTTTCAATTCCGTTCTTTATTGAACCGGTTATTTTGTCAATTTTCAGTCCAAGTAGGTGTAAACTTAGATGCTTACAAGATTTTTTTTAATTTTGTCAATTTTTATTATTTTAATATTTTTTTTTATCTAATGACGTTTCACTAACGTGATCGAATGTAGGTGTCGGTTTTTATTTTCATAAATCATCTCCTTGATAATGATGATAATAAATAATGGTATTCAATTTTTTTTCTTGATGAATATTTTGTTAGTTATAGTTATGGTAAAAAATATACATAGTTTATTTTAGATTTATTGTATTATTCGTTTAGTGGGAATAATTTTATTATTGAATAGTTTTTTGCATTTTTTCGCTATGTAAAAGTTTCACCATTGCAACATGATGGTTTTATTATGATAACAAAAGTTATATGGTAATAATAAGTGGGGGGATTTCCCTGGTAAAACAATATTGTCATTCCAGTGTTTGTCGTTTTTTTTTTTTAGAAAATAGTTAGAAGTGATATAATTGAAGTATTTTCTGTGGTCATTCACGAACATGTTTTGACTAAATTGAAATATTTTATGCGAATTACTATCGCGTTTATTTTGATTCTTTTAACTAGACACGTCGTGGTCGCAGCTTTCGACGCGGCGCTGGTTATTTTTTTTTCAAATAAACGCTATACGGCTATAGTAAGACACATAAAATATTTTAATTTTGTGATATAATTATTGTATTGTTGAAATATGTATGTGGGTGTTGTCTGGATGTGTTTTTTTTTAAATAATAATAGCCTTTTATTTTAATTAATATTCTTTTAATATTTTTCAATGAATCTCTGTATTTTTTTCTGTTTAATTTTTTTTTATGTCACAATAACTTTCACTTAATCGGTATTTCAAATTTATTTTATTTTGTTAAATAATTATTTTAATAAATAATTTATATTTTATTTTGTTTTTTTTTTCTTTGTGCCTGTTTTCTTTTTTTTTTTGTAATGTTGGGGGGTCTACTCTGTCAGTGTTATGCAGTTTATAATCTCGATACGTGTTTATGAAAATTAGATTTTTAGAGCATGATTTGTTAAAGTTCACACTACACAAAAATTAAGAATAAAATACAGGAAAATAAATCTGCGATGCTCCAGATTCGAACTGCAATAAGTGGTTTCTGAGCTATCGTTGTTTTTACTATAATGTTTTTTTATTCTTACCACAATATTGTATTTTCAATAATCATGAAAAACATTTAGTGTGCTTGCCCTTTGCAGACGTAGAAGCATGAACATGTCGTATTATTATTGCATCATACATTCAAACATTAGTCTAAATTTATTTACTACTAAATTACTCTTTAATTTCTCCCGCGTAACCTGCAAGTGACTTTTATTTTTTTTTACGAAAAAGGCAATAGCCTATTCAGTCGTAATTTGAAATATAAGGCAAAGATTTCAAGTTCACATCCTTATTTATGAATAAATACGTAGTTATTGATCCGATAGATAGAATGCCAAGATTTGGATGTATGCAACCCATTAGTGTAGTTTGATTGTAAAGTGCATAACACGGGCGCGACAGGGGCCGGGGGAGGTGTCTCGGAGCGCGAGTTTCTCAAAGCTGAAGGAGACCATAAGGCGGTCTTCAGTGAGGCTTCTGAACAGGCTCGCCGGTAGACATTCCGCTCATTTACCACCTGACGTTGACTTCACTGACCCGGAAAGGTAACGTTATGCGACGAGTGATTGTGAAGATTATACTACAGAACCGACATTATAAGGCTAGGCGCATATTGGTGACTTTTGTTACGGTTACAAACTATCGCCCTACCGATCAAAATACAAAGCTAAGCTCAAGTTCGCGGCCTTTGACAGTTTCGTGTCCCTTTACACGTGTGGTACCGTGGGCGTGAGAGGAATCCAAAAGCGTCTATTTCCTTTTTTTTAAATAAGAAAATAGGGTTGCCAACCTCCTTTAGGACTAAATCCGTCGGCAACCCTACTCGGAACTGTCTCTCATACTTTATTAATTAGCTAAAAAATATATAATCTAACCGGGCAGCATTCGGCGTCTCGTAAATGTCTCCGGGAATGCTCTATCGATTTCGAACAGTATTTATGCAGACCCTAAATAATATAGTATTATATATTATTGATAACCCTAATTAAGGAAGAAAAAGTCACTGGTTAGCGCCTAGTCTTTAATTTTCTTGATAACTATGGTCCTAATAAAGGAAACAATTCCTCGTTCAAAGACGTTTGATACTTAGTTATATTTTACAATTAACATCTCAGACAAACGAAATAATTAATTGATGTAAATAACAAAATAATAGTTTCATCTGTTTGGGATTAAATGCATTGCACGCCTTTATTATATTGTATAATTTATTTTATCGCCATCTTTAGGTGAACTGTCAAAAAACGGCGGGAAAATTATAATCAATTACAATAGCCTTATAGCTTATTTGCTACAATACTAAAGAAATAGTAGACCTTTTTGCATATGAATTTTTATATATATATTTTTTTTAATATATTTTGGCATGCACATAGTTAAATTCCCTTCTAAATTAAGTTATTAGGTTATTAAGAAAACCATTATTGGGCCTTTGGCCAGCTGTAGTACAAAAAATAGGTTTTATTATAAATAAACAATAATTAAATGTTACTTATTTTTTATAATCTGTTCCAGCGTGAAACGCGCAAGCTCCCTGTCCGCGCTCACTAATTCCAGCAGTCCACAAAGATTTCCGCGGTAGCCGACACTTCCCGGAAGTAGAAAATATGGATACTTACAATAAATACACTTTAGGAGTTTCAAATTGTAAAGAAAAACAAATGATACCTATGTTTTAAGAGAATTTCTTAATTATGTATTTTTTTTTTAAACATAAGAATCGACTTTCGACACATTTTGTTGGCAACATTGATTTTGTTCCCTCTGTCTCCTCAAAAAGAGACAACTAAACTAAGAAAAAATATCAGATATACTTTGTTGGTGTAAAAAATTAATGATTTAAAATAATTACAAGTTTTATTTATAATTATTCTTAATCCTAACACAATAATTGTTCTTAAGACTATTTTCTTTAAAATATTACGAGTACATCCAACGAAACATCTCTCTGACAACAAAATTTGTTAATTTTTTTTTGTGGTAATTCGAAGTTGGTTTGTGCTTCGGAATCAGAATGGCATTTATAGATATGCATATAAAGACTATAATAATAATCTCTAATTAAAAGCTAGTTAACATTTGATCAACTGTTAAGTGCTAGGTTTGTATTACGGTTAACCGCTGCGGTTATCCGCCTTTGACTGAGCACACGTCCTAGGAAACTTAAAACATATGGATTCATTTTTATCACTATTGAAGAAACGGTTTTCTATTGGGTAAATCATAAAATGAATCTATATATTTTAAGTCGAGAATTGAAGCCGAGGCTACGTTCTGAATTATTTACTGATTCTGTAGATGTGAGTTTGTGGTGTGGTTTCAATATCAGCTCTATAACGTGTGCCTTATCGCTACGTGTTAGGGTATATTTTAATAATTAGTTATAAGTTATGTTTTTACACGTCTTTTTAGAAATATATGACAAAATCATTCCTTAATAATTATTTTAAAATTATCTTTTGACATTTTTATTTGCGTTATATTTTTTATTACATCGCAAGCGTAGAAAAACACTTGCTTTTATTGTGCTTTTACTATTTGCAAGTTTTTTTTAAATATATTAAATCGAAGTAAATATTACAATATGAAGTTTTATTTACCTATCGCGAAATCTCGCCAAATTCTGTCCAATGTAACTAACTATGTTATATGTACTTTGGTCGCTATTAAAGAGTAGTAGGCAGACTGATGATGGTTATTAGCCCAGTCTGCCGTCCTGGGGTAGTACCACTACTTTCGAATGTAACACCCTTGTCACGTTTCGGGTCTGTTTGAAAGTAGCCAGGTATAACGAGAGGAGTATGCACTGTCAATCTGGATGGTGGACATTGTTCTCCTCAAGCGCTATACCTTACGCGATAAAAATATCTATGTATTACCAGTTGTTTCCTTTCATGGACCACACTCTAGCTTAACATCAGGCGGAGTGTTGTCATATGCCGAGCTACAATAAAAAAGACCCTTGTTCTAATCTCGCTAAATTCTAACCCGTATAGTACCAATATAATTGTTTTTTTTATGCTGCCTGATGTTAGTTAGGCAGTGATGTGGTCTAAGGTGGAGCACGTTTGCCTATGAGGTACCTATTCACCTTTAATTTGAAGAGATACGTATTGTACTTCTCGGGAAACACAGACACCGGGTGGGAGTTCCACAGTTTCGCAGTACGCACGACGAACGTGTTGTCAAAACGTCTCGTACACACTTTAGGAACTTGGACCTTGGACGTCCGATGAAAGAAAGGGGACGGTAGAACTAAGTTGTGTAGCTCTTGCGCACACTCTCCGAAATGTATCCGGTAAAAGACCGATAAACAGGCAACGTTTCGTCGGTGCTCAAGGCTTTGTAGCCGAGACTTGACTAGAGTGTCATCGCCTATTAGCTTCTTTGGTCGCCCATTGCCTTAAAAATAAAAACAAAGAATTGGTTGTGTGGATATAGAACCTAATATATCTTTGAAGAGCCGAAAGAAACGTTAAACAATATAAAAAAGCAACTATGACAGTTTAATGAAGTGTCCCGATTTTTTATTATGTTTGGTGGCGTATGTTAAAGTAATTAAGTGGTCATGATGCGTGGACAATTATAGAATACACGAAAATAGTTTTGTGTCATTGCCATTGTATTATTACGCCTCAATGAAGCTGATAAGGAGAAGGCAGTGTACAACATGACATCTACAAAATGTGTTAAAAACCGATTTTTAAAGGGTTGTAAACAATTGGAAGCATCTTTATATAAGCGTTAAAAAAGTCCAGTTTTACCACATAATTTAACCATTAGGTACTTTTAGGTTAAAGTATTGGTTAAAATTGGATTGCTTCAAAAAAAACCTGTCACTTTTGACGCTTTAACGCTACCCAGCGAATTTTGGCAGGTCAAAATTAAAGTAATCGTTTAACCAATGTCACTAAGGTCAACTGTATGATAAGTAGCCAAATATTTTTTTCGGGAAAGAACTCGTCATAACATCAGCAACCCTTTTATCGATAATGATAAAGAATTTACACGATGGTGCAACTCGTGTGGAGTAAATGTAAACGTAACCGTTATGTCCATTTGCACCATATGACTTAACTATTACTGTCACGTTAAAGTAATGGGTAAAGTTAAAATTGGTTTGCTTCAAAAAAAATCTGTCACATTTGACGATTACTTTAACCTTAACCGTTACTGGCGAATTTCGGCCGGTCAAAGTTAAAGTAATAGTTAAATCAATGTCGCTAACGTCAAATCTTTAAAAAGCCGCTCTTGTTTGTATTGAGAGAATTCATTTAAATCTTGTATTATTTATCTAACTCCTCATTACACCAGCAACCCTTTTAACTATAACGAATTAATTTACACGATGGTGCAACGCGCGTGGAGTAAAAGTAAAGGTAACTGTCAAAGTTAAAGTTAAAGTAACAAAGTTACTTTAACCGGCCTTCTCTGGTACAAACCACCCTTAAAGTCACCGTAAAATGTAACAGTCAAAGTTAAGATCGAAGACATGATCGAATCGACAACAATATATATGGGATTTGATGTTTCATTAACTTCTTCTTCTTTTGTTAAATGGCCTCAGATGTCAGAACAACGACAATTCTGACAACGTCGAGTAGTAAATTCTTGATGTTTTTGCACCAAATTGCAATGGTGTTTTACAATTTGACGCTTTCTTGGAGTATTTGGTGGCAATTCACCCCGTCACATCACAATATGAGCGTTTTCGCGACGTGGGATAACCATAAAAAAAACCGCTTCAGTTGCCTCATATAGAGTGAATTTTAATGTTTCCACAATTACATGCGCAGCATAAAATTACGCAAAATAACACCAATTTTACACAATAATAACCACTAAACTAATTAAGGAAAGGGATAAAAACACTCCATGATGAAACATTCACCTGGGCGACAGGGAACCCTCAATACATTTTGTTTTCGATTCTATAGGTAAATAGGCACTATAGGTAAAGCCGCCTCTGTTGTTGAATTGAAGGATAAAGTTGGTGAATAATGCTATCTCGTTATAAACAAATGAAATTATAAAAACAACAAACTGTCACCGATTAATGTTTCAACGAGCGAGTAGGGAACATCTGCCTGTAATAGGTGCGGTGACCATGTTATTTAGAAAAGTGGGAAAATTTTCATTTAAATGCGAAGTTATCGATATTTTCCTTCTACAGGCAAAATAATACACACAATACCCCAACTTTTTAAACGAGGATCCTTTGATGTAAAATCACCGCGAGAAATGAATACAGCTGTCCGTCTAACTCGCGTTTTTGCGCGTTTACTCGTCACCAACAGGATTTGGGATAGCTTTCTTTCATTACCTTACCTCTAAATAAATATTGTCTGTAATAAGTAATTAATTTTACGCGGTAAAATCCACACTATTTTGTGTAAAATTAAGTAATTTTGAAAAGTAAGTAAAACCTACCTTAGATAAAAACATTTTTTTTATAAAACCTATAAATATTTGTCCATAATATACGGAGACAAAATGTGTGTACAATAAATAAGATAGATGCAGCTTAAACATCTTAAGTTATACCTTGGTAAGTCTTGTATTTATTCCAATACATATTCAACCTATTACTTTTAGTAACAGTCCACGTGCTGCAAAGAAAAAAACTAATTTTTTGGACTACATTGTTTTTCTTATGACGAAATGTTTTACTGTAGCTTTTTCTTCTTTTATTAGGTGCGAAACTTTAGAGTGATTACATTGATAAATAATATTATCTTACGGGACACACACACACACGCAAACACATTCACGTAAGTGTTTTGTAAATTGTTATTATGTTAGGAAAGAGGGAGGACAGCCGTAATACAGACTACAGGGTCCTCAATTCATGTAATTTATAAAATATTTTTTCTGTTCAATAAAGATTTATTTTATTTATTTACTTTTAAGGAAAAAGATGATAGTTTTTGGAATCGAGTACTAGTGAGCAAACTGGGGAAAAATGTGGCCGTCATCGTTATCGTCGTCGATTCTGTCCGTCATTGAAATGAAATGAAATTTATTTATTTGCTTTGCATTTGTTTATCCATCCTTATTTTTAAATAAAAAATTGTAGTGCCGGACCTCTTACTAAATCAAAAATGTACGGAACCTATTTTTTTATTAAATTTTTTTTTATTGCAGCTCGGCATGTAGGAAAAGAAAACAAGATAATAATAACAACAATAACATTATTGATATTTAAGAATAAGAAAGAGTTGCCATGGACCCCTTGCACTCATCTCCTGGATTAGTCCATATGGAGGACCCCAGGTTAAGAAACCCAGTTATAAAGGAACAAGCGATGACGCGTATAACCAGAGCACAAGCAATATTAACACATCCGGTTCGATTCTCAAAGCCCATTAAGTACTAATTAATTGATGTTATCTACTAGCTACGCAGTTTATTCACGGCATTTATTTGTTTCGGGATAGATAGAGTTGTAAACGAGTTCAACTTCGATGATGTAAGATTTCCTTCAATATATTATATTAAATATATATTTTTTCAAATCCTGATTCTCATATGTACTTTGGAAATAGTTCATATAATTTTTTTACTACATATTAAAAAAAGTAACACCTAAAGTAAAGTATAACCTAACTTTCGAAGCGTCATGCTATAAGCAAACAGTTTCTTTTTATTGTAGCTCGGCATGTGACAACACTCCGCCTGATGTAAAACTAGAGTGCGGTCCATGAGCTGAAGCCACTGCTGCATAGATTTTCTACTGGCCTCCGCTATGAAACGGCTTGAGGAGACGACAGTGTTATAACTGGATACTTCCGAATGTTCCAAAATATTAACGTAATAATGGTACACAAATATATTTAAACTATGAAATTATGATGAAACTAAACAGAGAAATATATAGGGTCGTTGGAACCAGAAGGCCGGTTAAAGTAACTTTAAGCTTTTACGTTTACTTTAACCGTTACGTTTGCATTATGGTATACATATATTTACTGCACCACGTCGCGCCTGTTATTTTTGACACTTTTTGTTACTTTAACATTAACCGTGACCAGCGAATCTTGGCTTGGTTAAAGTCAAAGTAATCGTCAAACCAATGTTGCTAACGTCAAATGTATGAAGAGAAGCCCCTTTTAACGATTACAATATTGCAACGCGTGTGGAGTAAATGTAAACGTTTAACGGTCGTCATCGCCGTAAAAGTAATAGTTAAAGTTACTTTAACCGGCCTCCTGGTGCAAACCACCCTTACGTAACAAATGGTTACCCATCTTTTTATTTTAACGTATGAAACTTAACTTTAATGTTAGAGGAACAAATTACTTCCAAAACTTTTACTCATTCCAATCCGGAAGAGTTCATAGCAAACCGCTTTGAGTTATAAAAATAAATTTCTTTCCTATCTTCCCCCATTCTCGCTCAAAAGTAACATTTGTTCCTATGTTATGAAACCCCTCGGGAATCCCTAATACCAATGTTTATTTACATGTTAATTGGACATAATATTTTCTCACGGTTGTTTTTGTTCTGAATAAATACTTAATTTCTTGAGTATTCTCTTGACTATTATTGAGAGAGAAAAAACTCATCTACAACGGTCATGTTTATTTTAAATTAATAAAAATATAAAAATATGCGAAAAACAATATCCGTAATTAATTATAATATTTTCGACCTTCGGTTTGCCACTAAAGCAAGGTTTATTTTTCAGAAATTCTGTCAAACTGCACCTGAAAAATTATCATATTTTATTATCTTTATTATATATCATAATTATAAAATTTCAATTTCAGCATATTTTTTATATCTTCGGTCATACGCTCTACGATTATAGGTATTAAGGAAACTACGGGCAACCGCTTTTTGCTGAAACATCTATTATATGGTTACAATAAAGAAGAGATATAGGTTTTATACTTAGTTATTATTTTCTGAATAACATTATTATTATCATAATTTATAATTCGATTTATTTTATTTTATTTATTTATTGTATTTAGAATTTTCAGGCGTAATGTGTTGCTGAAACTTTTTTTATACAAAGCAATGTGTAGCCGAAGCTTATTACCATTTATTGGGCGGGAGAATAACACATTGGGGACAATTAGTCAGATTTCAGAGATGAGTGGTCGTCGTTACAACGCATTAAATAAATTTTATTTCATATTATGTGAAAATTAATAAATACTAGGCGGTATAACATCATATAATCAATATTAAATAAAATAAACTTTACAATTTATTCTAAAAAATAGTGTAAATAAAAAAAAAATGGAATTTATAAAAGCAAATAATCCTCAAGACCAATACGAAGTTGCCTACGAAAATCAAAATCAAAATTTTGAAAATACAAATTATTTTCCTGTACAATTTTTCTATGATTATCAATGTTTAAATAGAGTTAGTTGGTGTGGTGAAGAATCAGCTGATTATGGTGATTGGAGTCAAGATGTGGGTGATGCAGCTGTCAAGAATGATCCAGATATAGTGATACCACTTCCAAATTGCGGAGATGAAGGTTAGTTTTAGACCAATTAGTTTAATTATTCTTGATTTTTGACACAAAGTCGTCAGTATTTAGGTAGGAAACTTTATTTAGCAAGAGTTCGATTACTATATGTGGTAAATATTTTTATACTAAAAATATACTATAAAGTTAAATGTTATCTAAATTAAATAAGGCGTTATAATCTACTTAAATTTATTATAAAAAACTTTAAACTTTTAAAGGTGCTTTATAAATATATAGATTAAGTACTTATTTTTACATACATATTTGTATAGTAGATTGTAGGTTTGAACGTTAAGAATAAACTGTTTATTCTGAAACGTGTATATGTTTATTATACAAATATTAACCACATATAGTTAAAAAAATATATTTTTTGACACGGCTGAAGATTAAAGGGATATCGTCTCTTTGTAATTTAATTTTCTTAATTTTTTACCTTTAATTCGTTTAAGTTTTTAAATACGATTAAGTAATAAAAACAGTTAATAATAATATATTTTTTAAAAATAATAGTTTAAGTATAAAGAAAATAATCTAAATACTTAAGTAATCTAACCTATATAGGTATACCAGTGCCGGATTTTAACATAGGCAACATAGGCAGTTGTTTATGGGGTGCCACCACACCATTAAATTAAATTAAATCGATAAAGGCTCAGTAGAAACAAAAAACACTGAGTTTTGTTTTAAATATTGTGTTAGCCAACTTATTCAGTTGCTCTCTTCTTTACCTTGACCTTAATAGAAACTTTCAACAGTCAACCACAAACGATTTGAGGGCCTCCACAACACGCTCTGCCTATGGGCCGCCGAAGTCTAAATCCGGCTCTGAGGTATACCAACACAAAACATTTTATCACACAATTCTATCAACCTATACCTAAAGACATAAATCTAGTATTAATCTACAACAGATGTATCGGCGCCGGCGCCATTACTGTTTATACCAAAGGAAATTGTATGACGGATATACCCACACGACAGGTGAACTTTATTCGATATAAACACCATACATAACACATCTATTCAAGTTTTTTTTATTTTATTGTAGCTCGACATGTGACAACACTCCGCCTGATGTAAAGCTAGAGTGCGGTCCATGAATGGAAACAACTGCTACCACAGAGAAACCTCTACGGGCTGCAGTCGCCTCCACTATGCCGGCTTGAGGAGACGAGCATGTACCATCTAGATTGACAGTGCACACTCCTCTCTTAAAATTCCGGCCAATTTTTACTTAATGTTGTGTATACATACTTTGGTCACTCAATAGTACAATATACGCATAAATTAAGAGGGATAGGCAGTCTGACGATCATGAACCTTTCCGGGGTAGTACCAACATTTTCAGGTGACTAGTTCCCTGAACAACTTGGAAGTAATCTAGAACTAGAGGAATATGTCTCGTCATTTTAGACCGGCATAGCGGAGGCTTGAACAGGCGCGCACTAGCGTAGTCGGATTAGTATTTAAAAAAAGGAATAGGCAAGAATTATGGAAAACACCAGATAACTGAACAAGTACTTGTTTAATACATATCATATACCATACTAGAGGAGCAAACTTCATACATCTGACAGAAAAAAGCGTAGGCCGCTTCAAACGATCTGACAATGTCACCGTCAAGTCAAATACTAACTGACACAGAACCTAAACATGGCTGTGGTCATATTTTCTCTCGCGTCACATTGGGAGCGTAACATCTAGTTGTATACATCAATGTTATATACTATCTATTATATTACAATTTTATTTTTGTAGAATCTCGACTGGATACATCAGCAGCTCGTAAAGAAAGAACAGCATTCACGAAGTCTCAAATTCGGAGTCTGGAAGCCGAATTCGCTCGTGCTAACTACTTAACACGTTTGAGACGATATGAAATTGCCGTCGCTCTTCATCTCACTGAAAGACAGGTATGGACCAAAGAGACATAGTGCTCGGCATGTGACAACACTCCGCCTGATGTAAAGCCAGAGTGCAGAGAAACCTGTGCGGGCAGCAGTTGCCTCCACTATGCCGGCTTGAGGAGACGAGTATGTACCATCCACATTGACAGTACACACTCCTCTCGTTATACCTGGCTACTTTCAAACTATTCCCGAAACGCGACAAGGTGTTACACTTAACGGGTGTTACACTCGAAAATGGTAGTAATACCCCAGGACGGCAGACTGGACAAATAACCATCGTCAGTCTGCCTACCACTCTTTAACACACGGTCTCTATTTTCTTAGAAAAACAAGTATCTGCAAAATACATATTTTGGCACAAATACTTACTTATAGGTTTTATTAAAATATAATATGTACTTATATTACTTTAAATTGAAATTTTCTTGTTTTTTTTTCAAGTTGTTGTTAAGCTAGAATGCGGTCCACGAACTACAGAGAAATTAGACAGTAGCCACCTCAGACTTGATGAGACGACGGTGCACCAGATTGACAGTGCACACTCCACTCGTTACTTCCAGTGAGCCCGAAACGCGGCAAGGTCACTAAAACTATACTAATTGTGTATTGTGAACTAAACAAAAAAAAAAATTAATTTAACAGGTAAAAGTTTGGTTCCAAAACAGAAGAATGAAATGGAAGAGAACCAAAGGCGTCTCGAAACATAGCAAGCACAAGGGTCAATAAAAAAGGAAAAAACTTCTTCCATATTTTTTTAAATTAACATAGAATTGAAAAAAAATATACTCCTTGTGTCATAAAAGGTACTAATTTTAGAATTTTTTATAATCTATGAAATAAATGGTTCGGTCGGATTCATGCTCGAGTCTGGCGCGCTAACTTCTCGGCCACAAACATTGTTACTTCAATAAATAAATAAAAAACACTATTCAGGAGATAAGGATATGTTTTTATTACACAAACTTAAACTTCGGGCACATACATTGTAAGCATAGTACCAAAAAAATTAATAAAAACTAAAATATAACTAACCTAAAAAATAAAAATTAACTATCTTTGGAAAAAAGAAACTAAAAAACCGGGCTATTAATTTCGCGCCAAAAATATTCAAAAGACGAAACAAAAATCGTGAAATTAAAAAAATACATCAAAATTACGAAAAAAATACATTTTTTTTTAACTACAAAATTCTAAAACGATGCGTTTGCGCACGATCTTTAAAATCGCTTATTTTTTCCATTAGCTTCAGCATTTAGTAAAAAAAAATTTTTTTAAGTACAAAACATTGACATTATTTAGATTCGACTTATCCAACTAAAGTTACTCCATCTTATAGAATGTTATAGTATAATACAAACTTAATGGCGGTTCCGAAGGCACAAGTTTCTGCGCAGTACAGAACTGATGATAACAGTCGGGCTCGATGACGGTGAGAGGGCAAATTTGAAAATCTTCAAATTGAATTTTTTTTTTAATTTTCAAAAATTTGAACAAAACAAACTGTAGGTTAGTTTATTAACTAACTTCCGAGACGCCATAAAGTTTAAATCGACCTATAAGCTTAATCTTTAAATCAAAAATATTAATTAACTTGAAAGAATTTATGCACCTTACTACGGCGTAGACTCTCCACTCGCCACTCTCGTGACAACTGGGACGAACTGGGGTCCAATTCCAACGCACAATGGAAGTTGTCACTCGATCAAATCGAAAACACTATGAATGGATTTAAAAATTAAAAAAAAACCTCATACACTTTGTTTTCTATTCCATGAAATGACAACTTTAATTGTGCGTTTGACGCAATTATTGTAGCTCGGCATGTGACAACACTCCGCCTGATGTAAAGCTAGAGTGCGGTCCATGAATGGAAACAACTGCTACTACAGAGAAACCTGTGCGGGCAGCAATCGCCTCCACTATGCCGGCTTTAGGAGACGAGCATGTACTATCCAGATTGACAGCGCACACTCCTCTCTTATACCTGGCTACTTTCAAACTATTTCCGAAACGCGGCAAGGTCGCTTCACGGGTGTTACATTCGAAAGTGGTGGTACTACCCCAGGACGGCATACTGGCATACGGCATCATCAGTCCGCCTACCACTCTTTAATAGTGCCTATAGACACTGAGCGACCAAAGAACATATAACAAAGTTACATTGGTACCGGTCAGAATTAGCGAGGTTCGAACACGGGTCTCATCGATAGTGAGTTCACGCGCCTTACCACTAGACCACGGCCGCTCAGAACTTGGACCCCAGTTCACTCCCGCCACGACTACGAGCTTCAAAACCTCTTAACATAACCAAAATAAATGCGAATACGTAGTTTTAAAAATCCCAATAAAAATTAAAGTAAAAGAAACTTTGTGATTGTAATTTTAAATTTAGTTACATACATATTTAATATATTTTTAAAATCGTGCGCAATGCCTTACCAAAACTACTACTAAACTTTACACTAAGAAAAATAATATTCTATTCTGAGTTGAATAACATTTACTATATTATTGCATATTCCAGAAATTCCTCCCAAATCTATAATGGAGCGAAGTAATCAAAGTAAACTTTTTTAGATCTTTTTTGACAAAAACTAAAGAGCGATGTGATTTTTGTTTTTTCTTTATTCTTCTGAATTTGTAATTAATTCAATTTTTTTTATATTTCAAAAGCCAAAAATTAATAAATATATATCCGACCATTAATTTTGCTTTTTTTAATGTTTGTCATTTTCTAAATACGTTATTATTATTAGATTAATATAAATCAATTGAATAGTAAAGAAATCACGCATTTATTTCAAAATCAAAATAGCATAACAAAATCTCAACAATACAATTTTAAAATGTTCCACTAATAATTATTTGAAGCCGTGTGTAAGTGTAATTACAAATTCAGTCATAATTTAATTTTGGCCATTCATAAGTGCTATTTATCTTAGATTAAAACTAAAAAGAGGAAGATACGTTACGCATGACCAAAAAGTAGACCCGTAAACTAGGTCTTACTGGCATACGTACGTAAACGAGTGACAGCATTGTCTCACCTTAGCGTTGCAGTCTGGAAAAGTCTAGAAAGACTTTTTTGTCTTTAATGCACTCTGCTCGTACTGTAGCTGTGTAGGTGACTGCGTGTAGTCGTGTGCCTGGGGCTTTTTTTTTATTGTAGCTCGGCATGTGACAACACTCCGCCTGATGTAAAGCTAGAGCGCGGTCCATGAATGGAAACAACTGCTACTACAGAGAAGCCTGTGCGGGCAGCAGTCGCCTCCACGCCGGCTTGAGGAGACGAGCATGTACCATCTTAGATTGACAGTGCATACTCCTCTCTTTATACCTGGCTACTATCAAACTACTCCCGAAACGCGGCAAGGTCGCTTCACGGGTGTTACATTCGAAAGTGGTGGTACTACCCCAGGACGGCAGACAGGACAAATTACCATCATCAGTCTGCCTACCACTCAAACCACTGAAGTCAAAAGCCAATCGACAGTTGTCGCTTGATCCGAATCGAAAACAAATGAGATTTGACATTTCGTTATCTCTTGGATGACAGTGAAACGTCAAATACATAAAGTGACAAGTGCCACTGGTCCGCTTTAAATAGTAAACAACGTAAACAACAAAGGTGTGGACTCAAAACAAGAAGCGGTAATAATTCGCTAAACTCCATTGTTTGGGTAATCGAGCACATTGCCCCTAACCTGACACTGGCATGAATTCTTGATGTCACTCTGGCAATCGTTGCCATTAAATAAAAGAGTTTTGGCGGCCATCTTGAGACATTAGGTTATCTGTCTTGAATTATTTTCCTAAACTTTTGTTTCTTCGAGTGTTAATGTGTAATAATGGTGGATTATTAACCATTAAGTGTTCGTGAATGTGACTTCAAAAGAGAACATGTGTTTCGATTTTCCCTCCAAAACTCCGTAGGAAGTTTCAGTAAAGATTCTACCATTTTACTGGAGCAATTTTTGACTTGAACTGATTGTTTAGTGTGATGAAGAATGACTCGTGATGTACAATAACATTAACTTGATGCAAACAATATTTACTTTGACACTGGCAAATTGTTACAATGCCATATAAAACAAAAAACGTAACGCGTCTTCCTCTTTTGTTTTAATATATTTATTGAATAATGCATGCAAATAAATAAGTTCGTGCTCCTAAAGGACACAAAATTAAGGGAGAACGTTCTGGAACCAATTCCTAAAGTAATCTAAAAAAATTCCGATCACATTTAATTCTACTATTTATTATCCAACAACTTATATCAACAATCAAATATATATCAACAGTTTTTTTAAATTAACAATCCGACAAGCATTGGGGCCTTTTAAATAAATCCACCTACACCTTTCGAGAAAAACATTTCGGTCCAGTTCCACCACACAATTTAACCATGACATTTGTGGGTGGTTTGCACCAGAAGCCCGGTTAAAGTAACTCTAACTATTACTTTACGGCGACGACGACCGTTAAACGTTTACATTTACTCCACACGCGTTGCAATACCGTGTAAATTCATATTGTTATCGTTAAAAGGATGGCTGATTTCGAAAAATAATAGAAAAACATATTTGGCTTCTCTTCATACATTTGACGTTAGCAACATTGGTTTGACGATTACTTTAACTTTAACCAAGCCAAGATTCGCTGGTCAGGAAATTACAGTAACCAGCGAATTTTGTCTGGTCAAAATTAAAGTAATCGTTAAACCAATGTCAAGTGTATGAAAAGAAGCCAAACTCCTCTTGTATTTTTTTTTTCGAGAATGTACTCCTCAGCCACCCTTTTATCGATAACGCATGTGGAGTAAAACTTAAACGTATGCTCGCGGTACACGAGTGAAAACATCCCCAAATAGTTGCAATTTACCTTTCCCACTTGCATCTAATAAGAAATGTACAAGGTATGGTTATTAAAAAAAAAATTATGCCGATGGTACATCATCTTCAATTCCCTTAATTAACTTCCCAAAATTAAACCACAATATAAAGGAGAATGCCCATTAATGGGCCCACTTGATACCTAATAGTTTGGTAACATAACAATATTCTAAAATAATATCTTATTTTTTTATTAATTCATTTTAATTATATCAACACATCATTTACCAATCAATAGACAATGTTTAATTGCATAAAAACAGATATCATCAATTATTAAAGCATTTAAAACACATATGGGCAACAGCCGGCCCGCGAGACATTTTGAAAAACCCAATTTAAAAAAATATTACATTAGGTACTTATACTCACGGGAGTGACAGTGAGGCGGCAAAAAAAATAATATTATCACTACTTTAAAATGCACTAAGTACTTTTAAACGCGGCCCGCGAACGTATTTGCACGCTAAAGTTTGGCCCTCAACATGTCAAAGGTTGCCCATAGCGGATTTAAAATAATAATAGCCTCAAATATTGCATCAGAAAACAACTAATTACTCAATAACGCGGGTGAAAAAATTAAAACTGATTGGTAACACGGAAGTAGATTTATTTTTCTACAAAATCATCGACAAACATGAGAAAAAAAATTGTGGGCCCATTTTTCTTAGGCGAATCGGCATTCTCCTTTAGATATCATGCGTTGGATTTATTTTTATGGTCAGTTAAGTATTTTTTCATCTACGAGTATATTATATCAAAGCGATTAGTTCTTTTGGACTTTTTAATTATTACGTTTTTCACGAAAAGTGTAGAAATCAGTAACTTTAATTTAAGATAATATATTTACTTTTTTTTGAAACATAAAGTTCAGCCCTCGTAGCACGAACCAACCTTGGACTTTGAACAATTCGCCTCGACATATTTTATTAGCGAGCTAAGTTTAAACTAACCAGGTATAAGGTATGCATTGTCAACCTGGATGGGGCACATTCGTTTCCCCGAGCCAGCATAGCGGACGCGACTGCTACAGACACTTTTATGTCGTAGCAGTTTTTTCCGTTCATGGAGCGCGTTTTTAACTTCTGTTGTCATATGCAGAGCTACAATTTAAAAAAAACTAATTAAGAAATAATGTTATTTAAATTAGACAATTATTCTCAATATTATTTTTTACACACTCGACAAAATATCTCTCTTGGCAACACCACAGTAGCCAACAAAATATGCTACAAGGAAACTGTTCAAGGTCGAAGGTTTTTTCGTGCTACGGGGACCAATTTTTTTATTCTTGAATAGGTCCGGCAAAACCAATAATGTAATTATTGTAATTAATATTGTAAACATTTTGAAGAGGTGTACTTAAATGAAAGTTACCCCTATAAGAGTTTCCCATACATTTATTTTAGTAAATGTAAAATAATCAACCATACAGAATTTGCGTATTTAAAAATTTATTAAACTTAAAAATATTATAATAATAAATTAAGCTATTTTATCACTTTTATATAAGATTTTAAGTGACATAAACAAAACAAAAAAAAAAAGCTAAATTGAGTTTTTTTTTAATATTCAGAAATATTTTTAAAAAAGTTTACAAGCGCCTTCGACAATTGACATCATTGCCAAAGAGAAAGTAAATAGCATTTTAAAAATATTTCCAATTACGATTAATTATTTATTACATTAATACCTATTTAATTACATAGAAATAAATCTATTTAATTTATGTGTCATATTAGGTTTAAAAATAAAATTGCTTATAAAATTAAATATATAACCTTGTTTTAATGTTTCATTTAACTTTACTTTCTTCATTGAAAAAAAAAAACTACGAAACGATTGTATACAATACTAATTAGTAATAATTAATTAATATCGTTACTTTCTTTTCATATTATAAAATATACGGATTCATTACAAAAAGAAAAGATGGAGATTTCGTTTTTTACTTTTAAAGTATTTTAGTACCATGTTTTGTAATTTATTTCCTCTTTATATATTTATTTTTAATACATGCTAATTAAAGAAAAATATATTTTTACCTCTTACTATATTAATATATATATATACATTTGATTAAATAAGTTCTTGTTTGTCTAAATTGTAAAAATATTAATTATCGTGTTTTTTTTATTATACTATTTTATACGCTAGGCTCAAATACATAATTGCGTTGGAATAATAATAAGAATAAAATTTTAAACAAAAGCCATACGAATTTTTATTTCACCGCAAATAATACAAAATTTAATTACTAACAACCATAGCAATACCTAAATAAAATATAAATGCAAATTAATTTAAAAAATCAGACTAGAAGATTTAGTCTATATCAAGTATTTTGCGGGACCATTTTTAAAAAATCAAATTGTAGTAAATCTGTCAACAATTTTTTCAATTCCAGTAATAACCGGATGGGTTCAACCCACACAAATGTAATGTATTTTGTATTAAGTATCTATCAAAGTTTTAATAAAAATCAAACAAAGCCCCAATAATAATACAAATAATTAAATAATGTATTATTTGCAATTTAAAATAAGCAAAATGTTGAAATTTCACAGCGCATTGTCCACTAACATAATTACAATATTTATATACAGAAGTAAACACTAAAGTAAGGCTCAAACGTGTCTCAATTACGTCACCACAACTCACATACCTCACTTATATCACATACCTCAAGTTTTTGTTACACTAAAATAGTCCTTACTACATTACAATTGTAGCGAAAGTCGTTTGACGACTAAAAACACGAGTCGTTAGGGAGTCGTAGTCTTTATAGCGGAACCGTCCATAAGTTGAGGAATAACTGTTAATGATTTAGGTATTTTGGGCAACGCGATCATCGAGTCTGTCATCTTTGTCGCACTCGTCGTGGTCGCGGGGGATGTGCTCGGTGACGTCACAGTCGATGTCTTAGCAGGAATGGGAGCTATCGTGATGTTCTTTAAACCGACATTTTTGAGTATGTTAGCGGCGGATATGCCCAACGTGCTCAAATCTCCCAAATCTGGTATTTTATCATCAGTTTTCTCTATGGTTTGACGAACTGTACCTCCGTTGCCGAGTTTGGTGGACGGTTGTATCTCCGTTATGATAGATTCCGGTTCGGCTCCCTTCTTTCCGTCGCCATCTTGCAGTTGCTGAAGCCTCTCTCGTCTCATGACGCACATTTTGTTGTAATCCAAGAGTGTGATGTGATATCGTTTGCCTGATGATAATACTTGCACTAAGGACGGCAGTGAGCGGCCGTCCACTGCTATTTGGTGAGGTTCACGGGATATTCGCGCCAAATCTTCCTGGAAAATTACATCAAAATTAATACACAAATTCTGTGACCTGTAATACTAATAAATTAACACAATTTAAGTTCGAACTAACCTGCGTAATAGGCATGAGTGTCGGTCGCCACGGTTTACTTGTAGTCTTCGGTTTCTTAACAGATTTTAACTGCTCAAGTTTAGGAACCTCCAGTTTTGGAGAATCGACTTTAGGTGGTGGTAGAGGAGCAGCTGCGATCTCAGTAGGGTCTGAAGCGGAAACGCCCTTCACCAATTGCTGAATATTATGAAGTACATTCTGTATAGCTTTTCTCCCTTGAGCGTTTGGTGTGTTAATAGCGATCAGCTCCGGAGGTAAAGGTTTATTTCTCATCTTCTCCGAGAGTGATTTAGTAGTTTTTGGTTTCAAAAACACCGCTGGAGGTGGAGGCATCGAATTCTTCGCTTCAACAGGCTTGTTCTTTTCAGGTTCGGTCGTGATATGGTTAGATTTTAGTAAACTATTAGCATTTTTCTTGCGGACTTCTGTAGTAACTTCAGTGCGTTTAGGTTCAGATGGTACGTTATCATATGCCTTTAAACGACTCTGCACAGAGTCCGTGTAAACAACGGCGTTTCCTGATGCGTTTTGTGTTAACACCAAATCTCCATTACGGAAATATTTCTCCAAGATAACCAAGTGACGTAGGAAGCTAGACTGATTACCGTAAGGTCTTTGTAATTCATTCCAGAGCTTTTTCGTTTCGACATCATACTGTATAGTGGTGTTACATTTCTCCCAGCCCTCGGGAGTGACACCTTTCACATTATTAAAATCTATATTACCTTGCAGATTCATTTCTTCTTCACCGGGGAATAATTCTCTGACAGAGATGGATGGATTCGTTTCTAATCTTTTAACTGGGTTAGAATATTTCCCTTCTGTAGTTGTTTTGTCAGATTTCTTAGATAGTTCACTTATATTCTTCTTGACTTGTGTAAAACTCTCTGACATTTGCCATTTGTTCTTTAGAGTGTTGATGTCGGCGGATTTTTTACTCGGTATGGTTTCTATTGTACATTCATCATTTAAAGATATGTTTTTAATAAAGTTCCCAGCATCTAGACCCTTTGTAATGTCGTTTTCATCTTCAAAACGATTCTTATCTTGTAACATCATTTGACCAATCTTCTGAAGTTTTCTAGCGTTTTTATCGCATATTTTTTGTTGTTGACTCGATTTTTGTATAGTAATATTTAACGTTTTGAATATATTCTTCTGTTTTGGGGTCAAGTTAGTAGCGTTCTTCTTCAAGAACTGCGCTGGATTGTTCTGTTTCTGTAGAAGATATTGTAGTTCTGTTTGTTTGTCTAGCGGTATCAGTGGTCCGTCTACATCTTGAGCCATTTCATGATCTGGCATTTCTTGATTAGTCGCTTCCGCGTTTTTGGGTACCATAATTTTATTAGAAGATATAAGACTTTCAATATCTTGGTCCAGATTAGGTTGTGACTGATTTATTCCATTAAAATCGTCAAATTTCTCCATACCCTCGCGTATCTCGACGATGGGTTCAGTGACATCATTGTATTGATTTTGATCGGATGATTTTCGTTGCTTGTTTTTAATTTTACTCTTTTTCTTTTGTTTTGTTATTGATATATCCGCTTGTTCTATTTTCTTATCTTCCGTGACATTCTCAGCTTCTGGTGGTACATCTATATTGTAGATTTTCAATAATCTAAAAAAAATATATATTGTTTATTTATACATATAATCTAAGGCAGAGACAAAAGATCGCTACAGTTAAAGCTTTAATTGTTTTTTTATTGTAACTCGGCATGTCATAACACTCCGCCTGATATAAAGTTAGAGTGCAGTCCATGAACGAAAACAACTGCTAGCACAGACAAATTTCTACGGATAGCAGTCGCCTCCGCTTTGGCGGCCTGAGGAGACGAATGTGCACCATCCAGATAGATCCAGATTATACCTGGCAACTTTCGAAACGCGACAAGGTCGGTAACCATCTTGAGGCTGCCTACCACTTTTGAATTGTCTCTACCTACCTCTATTAGACTAAAATAATAACAAATAGAGATTTTACTTATCACAACTCACCTTGTTCTATATCCTTTAGCGTGTTTATCATTATAGCCTGGCCGTTGTAACAATGTACAGTAATACCGGCATAGTTTGCATAAAACAGGACGCTCTGCGAACTCTACGGGTATACCCTCTTTACTCAGCAGCGGGTTCAATTCCAGGAAGCCCTACAAATTAAGATAAAAGACATTGTAGCATATTTTTAGTGTTTAACTATCAAAAACAGATCGCGCAAAACTATTAGATTTTTTTTAAAATTTAATTGGCGTGTGACACCGGGCGCATTGACTGGTCGACTACAAGGCCTGTTATGTGCTCTAGGTCCAATTGCACCAAGAGGCCCGTTAAAGTTACTTTGACTGTTACGTTTAATACACACGGGTTGCACCATCGTCGCACCTGTCACTTTTAACGCAAACCGTAACCAGCAAATCTTGGCTGGTCAAAGTTAAAGTAATCGTCAAACAAATGTCACTAACGTCAAATGTATGAAAAGAAGCCAAATATGTTTTTCTATTATTTTTTCGGGATCAGCCACCTTTTTAACGAATTTACACGATGGTGCAACGCGTGTGGAGTAAATGTAAACGTTTAACGGTTACGTCACAGTATAATGTAACAGTCAAAGTAACTTTAACGGTACTTTTGGTGCAAATGGACCCCAGTTTGCTACTGACACTGTACTTGACAATTGAAATGATTTTAATACCATTATTTAACTTGATCAAGTAATTATACAATAAGTACATACGTGTTTCAATAGATGTAGATTATGATGTTTATTTCTAAGGCACAGTCTACACGTCATGAGCGGTTGCAATGCGCGATAGTGATTACTGCACAGTGGTATTGTATGGAGACCTGGGTAGTCCAACTCGAGACGTAACTGTTGAAATAAACAAAAGTAGTAAAAAATTTTAATACAATCAAACTAAACATTGTAAGAGAAATAACGAGAGGAGTGTGCACAGGCCGGTATAGCGGAGGCGACTACCGCGTGTAGATTTTTTTTTCTTATTGTAGCTCGGCATGTGACAATAATCCGCCTGATGTAAAGCTAGAGTGCGGTACTACCCCAGGAGTGAGGGCTGGGCAAATGACTGTCATCAGTCCGCCTACCTCTCGAAGAACTGAATGTAACACCTGTGAAGTGACCTTGTCACGTTTCGGGAATAGTTTGGAAGTAGCCAGGTATAGCGAGGGGAGTGTGCACTGTCAATTTGGATGGTGCACATCAGTCTCCTCGAGCCGGTATAGCAGAGGCGGCTGTTGCCTGTACTTTATCTGTAGTAACAGTTGTTTCCGTTAATGGACCGCACTCTAGCTCTAACATCAGGCGGAGTGTTGTCATATACCAGGAGTCCAGTTTAAGAAACCCTGATTTAAAGCCCAACTCACCACATCATTAACTCTCGAGCGCATTTTAATGAGCCACTTTCTTCTTATGGAGTGACTAGATGGCTGTCCACATCCAGATGTATGACACATTGCGCCCGTTGCTCCGGCCACAGACGAAGCCGATTCACCAGACGACTCGTCTTCCAACGACGGAGACACGGACTTTTCTGATTGTATTTTATCTGCTGGCCTAAAAATACCAAAGAAATTCATAAAAAATATAACCAAAAAAGCATATTACATGTTTGATGGATTTTTATTTTGACAACACTCCGCCTGATGTAAAGCTAGAATGCGGTCCATGAATGGAAACAACAGAGAGACCCCTACAGGCAGCAGTCGCCTCCACTATGCCGGCTTGACGAGACGAGCATGTACCATCTTAGATTGACAGTGCACACTCCTCTCTTATACCTGGCTACTTTCTAACTATCCCCGAAACGCAATAAGGTCACTTCACGGGTGTTACATTCGAAAGTGGTGGCACTACCCCAGGACTATAATAAACGAAATGTATATTTGTTTCGTTACATTTTAAAGCAAAGGGTTGTTAGCCCATGCAGCCTAGTATTCAGTATTTTTTGGAAAGTGAAATTATTTGTTTTTAAACATTGATATATACAATTAGATGTGCAATGACGCTCCCAATGTGAGGCGAGAGAAAATATGGCCATAGCCACATTTAGGTTCTCTGTCAGTCAGTATTTGATTTGACGTAAGCCGAGATTGACGTTGTCAAATCGTTTGAAACGGCCTGCGCCTTTTTCATGTCAAATGCATGAGGTTTGCTCCTCTAGTATATATCTCAATGTTTTTAAATTTAAGAATTTTAAGATAACATTACATAATAAAATAATTTATATATTTTAGAGTAGAAAGAAGTGAAAGACTTACTGAATATTGTTACTTGTCGGTGTGGAGGTAGCAACAGGATCTGGCATAGTCAGAGCTTTGGGTAGAGGACGTTTCCTATACGATGGACAGTTCGCTCGTCTATCAACGTGTCTATAGCAAGCGTCACACAAACAACTGTCTATCGTCAATTTTTCTTCGTCTAAAAATTACAATAATATTTAAAAAAACATAATTTTAAAGTATAACGTGACAAATGTGGGACAGCTAAAATAACTTTTTCTAAGTATTTAATTTAAAGTCGACGACTCGATAACGTATTTTAAATATATTAAACAAAAATTAAAATATAAACATTTTCAAATTTTAAAATATAGAGTAGCATAGCAAATATTATAGGCTTTTTTTTATTGTAGCTCGGCATGTGACAACACTCCGCCTCATGTAAAGTTAGAGTGCAGTCCATGAATGGAAACAACTGCTACTACAAAAAAACCTGTGCGGGCAACAGTCGCCTCCACTATGCCGGCTTGAGGAGACGAGCATCTTAGATTGACAGTGCACACTCCTCTCGTTATACCTGGCTACTTTCAAACTATTCCCGAAACGCGACAAAGTTACTTCACGTACATTCGAAAGTGGTGGTACTGCCCCAGGACGGCAGACTGGACAAATAACCATCATCAGTCTGCCTACCACTCTTTAATAGTGCCTATAGGCACTGAGTGACCAAAGTACATATAACAAAGTTACATTGGTACTGGTCACAATTAGCGAGGTTCGAACACGGGTCTCATCGATCGTGAGTTCACGCGTCTCACCGCTAGACCACAGCCGCTCTTAAAAGGCTATACTTAATACTAAAATAATTCTAATTAAAGATTTCGCATCAATTTACGTATGAGTTTGAATCTCTTAAAAATTCGAGTAGTAAACATTATGAAATTTATTCCCTATAAAATATGCTATATACACTATTTTATAGGATTTAAAAAAAAAGTAATATGTAGAAAATATACTCACTATCTAAAACTTTCTTTTGTCTATCAGCACTTTTCATTTGTGCAATGTGACAGGGTGTATCAAATAGTCCAAACTTTCCCCCACAATAAGAACACGTGTCCATACAAAGTCGTCCAGGATGTATGCTGAACGAGGAAGCCTTTTCAGGTATAACCAAGTTCAAAGCAGGAGAGTCCTTTGACGTGTCCACAGTTAATTCTGCTGGAGGATTGACATCTGCAGCAATTTGGGTTGTAACTAATTTTTATGAAAGAATAAATCGTTTTATATAAATAGGCAGAGAAAATAGACAATATTTCAAATATTGTACAAAATTTTAAAATTTGTATGGATAATTTAGATCGAATTTTAGCAATGGGGTCGTCTTCACACCGCTTCCACTACTATTTTTAGTTAAAAATATCGCGAATTTTAGTTAAAAAGAAAAGAAAAAAAATTGTTAACATTGAGTTACTTATAAAAATAGCACATACTATAAAATTTATTTTTTTAAATGTAATTATTTTAAAAAAGTTTTCATGTAAACATTTAGGTGCATGCTATTAGTTATTTTAGTATTAAAATTAACGTTAATATTACAAACTACAGTTCAGAATCATGTGACCAAAAAATAGCTTTCATTAGATACTTGGAACTGTTACTTCAAATCAAAAATTTAATTTTTCAACCTTTTAAATTATTTAAATATAAATGTTTTTAAAGTGCAAAAGTCAATTTGTAAGATTGTTTTTGGTTAGAATAACACACACCATGGTTAAGTCGGTTACTGTAGGTTTTTCTGAGACCCTCGGCCGTAGTACCTGTGCCCTGAAAACAATAATAAAAAAATATTAAAACTGTGTAAATATGATCTATTTAGTGTTAAAGAAGGGCAGAAGTATTGAAACTCACCTCGCGCCGTTCAATGGTGTAGAAAGTATCATCAGCACCCTCTGGCTCTCCTTGCTCTGAAGGCACCTTTGCTGCGCGGTTTTTACTCTTAAAAGTCATCTTCAAAGAACTCCTATACTTCTTCCCTCTCTCCTTATCTCCACCTCTATTCAGTTTAATGATAGTCTTCAAAGTACCAGTGTAGTCTCCAGATTTTACGGTTTTACTTTTAGTCAGACCGCCCGGGAAGTTCTTAGCTAGCATGCGCTTTTCTAACTCCTTCTCAATTATCGCTTCATTTGCAGCTTTGTGTGTAACCAAGCCTAATGTTCTTAATACTTTCTCCTTATGTTTCTGTCTTTCAGGAGACTCTTGTAGTATGTTACTGGGTCCAGCTTGATTGTCCAAACTTTTCCGCGTCGCTTTCTTAGTAGATTTCGCAATGTCGCTCTCTTTTGACTCTTTCACATCATTTTCAGGTTTAATTTTAGGTGATTCTCTCTTCTTGTCTTTTTTCTCCTCCTTAATATCTATTTCAGTCTCATTCTTCACTTCGCTAACGTCATTTTCAGTGATTGTAGTTATTGATGACTCAGGTATGTCCATCTCCTGTGCTTTCGGCGTGTCTGACGTCATCGATATGTTGTCTGGAATAGTTTTTACACTTTCCAATGGTGGTGCTGACGCCTCTGTTTCCATTGGTTGAACCTCTGGTGATTTTATAGCCACGGGTGGCGCAGAAGTAGATTTATTGGGCACAGTTACAGGTGATTTTACCACAGCAGGTATCAATTCAGCTTCAATATCTGCAGTATCAACTTTTGTATCTCGACGCGCCTTTATGCTGTTAGCTTTTGATTGATCAGTGTTTCTTGGTGTAATAGATATTTCATTTGAATCTATCTTAACACTAATTAAGCTCGGTGTTGCTGAAGCGGGAGTCGTCACAGTAAATGGCTGAATATCAACTAGTGAGGTACTCGTAGTATTTGTTTTGTCAACTGATTTTCTTATTTCAGTGAGTGTGACATCCTTGCCAAGCGATTTCTCAAATATAGTAATAGCATCATTAGATTCTTTAGAATTATTAGATCCTGTTGACTCCTTCCTAGTGTGTATACTATTTCTCTTAATTAATGTGATTGAATCTGGTAAATCCAGATCCATAGATTTCCTAACTTGATCCCTTTTCATGATTGATATAGCTGAATTATTTTCGAAGCAGCTCAAGACGTTTTCTTTTTGTACAGGTCTCTCGGGGGATCTCACAGATTGTATGTCTTTCAGCGGCTTTATATCAGCTCCAGATTTAGGTATTAGCACAACATCATTGGTGACCATTACAGATTTGGTCTCACCAGTTTTCATGTGTTCTGTTTGCTGTCTTTTCTTGTCAAATTCTTCAAAAACTTTCAATCTGTCCATGAGTTTATCAATACTAGCCACCGGTTTGAATGTTGATTCATCTTGTACCGTGTCTTGCTTATCCGCAGACTCCTCGGTTGATTCTAAATGAAGGCTTATATTTTCACTATCATCCATTTTAGTTGGAGCAGCGGTGCCACCACTCCATGGGTCTTTGTTTTTAGCAAGTATTTCAGGAACCTGAGTGTTGCTATTGTTGTCTGAGAGAGGTTTCACTTCAGAGTGGCCATAGAACTTGGAGGCACACTTAGTCTGCATCACTGCATCTGTAGCATTCTCAGTATTCCCAATAGCCGATCCTTCTATTACATCAGACTTATCATCAGATGGCTTCTCGTCTTCTAATGTAGAGATAAGATCCTTTATTTCATTGGACAATGTATCGAGTGCCTCGCAAGATTCAATTCCAGAAGTAAGGCTTGGTCCATTGAGCACCTCCATCTTAGTAACTTCTATTAATTGAGGTTTGGGCGCAGCTGCTGCTTTCCTCCCCCTCCTCGCTTTCCTTATATTCATAGAGACTTCCTTTGAGTTAAATGTCTTGGACATACTAGTCAATATGCTACTTCGTGTTTTCAAAAGCGCATCAGTATCAGTCTTCCTTTTGCCTTTGTCTTCCGCGTCAGAGGAGTTGCGTAAATTATCTAACTTTATTCTATTTCTACTATTATTGTTGTCAGAGTCTAGGGAAGTACTTCTTTTTAAGCTCATTTTTTTCTTGTTACTGTCTGCTAATATATTATGATCCAACTTAGAGTCATCATTAAAAGGCACTTTTGTGTTAATTGTCGAGATCGGTATACTAGTTTCAATATCTACATCTAGTTCAGTCTTAGATTTATCTACTTTCTGTGTGAGCTCCTGATTATCTACCTTGCTCTCCTCTCCTCCGGCATCACCCAAACTGAAGTCTGACTCTGTCATATCGGAACATTTTGATATTTCACTGCCATCCCGAGAACAGGACCTGCCTCTACCTTTCCCCTCATCTATTCCATCAGGGTGTTCACCTTTAGTATCTGAGAGTAACCTGCGTTTCTTTTGTTCATTTTTTACAACCTCATTCAACAAGTTTTTAGGTTTTCTGCCTTTTCTACTCTTTCCGTCACTAATGGACGGGCTACTGCTTCTCTCAGATCTCATGGAGTATGGACTGGTCCTGGGTCCTAGCATCAAAGGACTAGGTGAGTCTACCAATACAGACTTCATCATAGCCATATCGGAGCTTAGCCTCACCCTTTTACCCTGTGACTTAGGACTCGATGACCTGGATGAAGACTGGCCTTCCTCTAAGGGTTCACTCTTGATCTCTGAAGGAGATATGATCGGGACAGTGTCAGCGGAAGCTTCGGGCTGTTGTGGCTCAACCTTAATGATCGGCTTACGACCTCGCTTTCTGGATTGTTTTACAGCATTTTTAAGTTTATTCTTATTGACAATGGCTTTTTTATTCCGGAGTGTTTTTCTAATACCCAGTGGCTTTTTGGCTACTCTTTTGGCATGTTTATTGACTACATTCTTCTTCGTGGTAGTGTCCTTTGATGTTTTGGGTTCATCTTGGTTGGCTTTCAGTTCCTCATCGGCTGCCTTCTTCTGCGCTCGGGTTTTGGTGTTCAGCTCCGGGGTTAATTCATCATCTATACTCCGATCTGATTCCTCCTTTACTTGTTTAGTTTTCATGATGGAATATGAAGACGGAGCGGACACCTTTCATCCGACATTAGGCAGTGGTCTTTGGAGCTTCTTCTCAAGTCATAAGCTTTTATAAGCTTGCATACAAAATTATATATTATATTAAGATAGTTGTCAATTGATAAAATTGATAAGAAATTGTTACTATCTCTTGAAGATCATTTATATTAGTCTTTGAAGATATAAACCTGAAGATAACAGAAAAAAGGAAACATTAAAACACATCCACTAATTAAATAAATAAAATATAATAACTCCATAAGAAAAAAACAATATGAAAACAATGGCATTATAAAACTTGAAACGTTAAATAAAACTCAATTAGTTAAATATCTCAAAAGAAGTCATAAATAAATTACATTCGATCCTAGTAAACAATGTAGCCTCAAGGAATTTCAGTAACTTAGTTCATTATTATTAAAAATATTATACACCACATTACTATAAATAACACATTAAGCAATTTTTGAAACTTTAATGATACTAAATAATATTGTTTACGTGAAACAGCTGCGAAAATCGCGCCGGAAAATGATGAAAAACTTGTGTTTTGCCAGACTCACCTCGGGGCCGCAAATGTCGACAACTAACGCCACCTACAGCTGAGCGGACTGCGTGTGCGTCGCCCGAAAGCACAAATCATTTCCTAACCCGTGGCGCTCCTTCTTTATGTGCAGTCAAATTATACACTAAATATCCAAAGAAATTCCCAAAAACCACAATAAACAGTTAATCCGACACAAAATACACCATAATATGCAAAAAAGTTCAATATAAACTCGCGATTAACCTTAGAAAACGATTTTTGAAAAGCCCAAGTGACTGCAGCCGACCGCCATTATGTTTCCTTCGAAGCGAGTAATATAGTTCTTATTGCTCTTGGTACAAATCGGTCTATTCGCTATTCAAAATGGCGTCGGTGTGGCGTTCGGGTACGTTCTCGCGGCTTTTTTCGATAAAAAATGGGTTAATCTTGAACAACGCACCCGATTTTGGTAGAAAACTGCATCCAGAATCGTTTTCGGTAATTATTTTGTATTAATTTTACGTCGTTCGCCCTATAATACGGTTTTAATCGCAACATGTGACATGCTATGTGTTTACACCGCTGAGAATAAGTTTCGCCTCTAATAAAAATTGACAGATTTTCAGATTATTTTTTGTCATTAATTTTTTTTTATTTTTAGATATTAATTTAAAGATCTTGCTTTTTAAACTTAGTTATTTTTTGTTACAGGTGTTTCGAAATGCGAAATATTCAACGTACGTCGATTCTCCTTTTGTATGGAAAGTAACAGAGCAGTACAATTACGAAATTGTGAAGAACCCGCCAGAGTGGTCTTATGTTGCGCGCCTTCTCCCTGAAACTACTATACGTAAAGTGACGCCGAAGGAAAGTTATCCGTCAGGTTGGGTACCTCCAAACGATGAAGCGAAGGACCTGCCATATTTTATTTCAAGAACAAAAAATCACCTTTTGCCAATTTATTTACAATTATACAATAGGGGTGCGTGTAAAGTATCATTAATTAAAAAAATTGATGGGGATATATGGATGTTAAACGATGAAATAAAATCTTATTTAAAAAATAAATATAATACATACGTGGAAACTAGAGTACACGAATTTTCACAACATATTGATGTAAAAGGAGATTATGTTGACGATTTGAGGAAATGGGCTTATTCCAAAGGTTTTTAATTTGTTTAAGTATTTCAACAAACAATAAATATTTAGTTTAAAATAATGTTTTATTTTTAAAGTAATATTTACTATCTCCTCTACCCTCAAATCCTTAGTTACAATTTTTAAAAGAAAACCTGTGTTGAATTCTTAGGTTGGTTACATTAAAAATAATATTCCCATCCCTGTGGGAATAATAATAATAAAACATTTAATAATAGATTTGTTTCTTACAAAATTCACTTTAATTAAACCAGTGATGGTTTGTGTTGGCGTTGCACATTTGTTCCTTATACTATTAAAACAAAATTATAAATTACAATTTTCTTTTACAAACAAGATATTTACATATCTATGATAAATAAATAAATACATAAACTTATAAAAAAATATATGTAGTTTAATAATAGTATATTGAATTAAAATATATCGCATATATATTTAAACATAACAGAATAAAAAGAAAATTGATAAAAAAAGCATGTAAAATAATGTTATTTTGCTATTAGCCGAGTGAAAGCTGTTTGGTGAGGTGTACGCAACATGAAGTGTATTTCGCGTGCCGTCCGATGGGGGCGCTCTTCCCAGCGGAAGGTTTTATCTACGTTCGTGGCGTACTACGTAGGTATATAACATCCGCTCGCTTCACATAGCATTACATAAAAAATATAGGTATCTAATACAATTTTTACACACACTTTTAGGAAATTAATATCGTTCCCAGATGATTATTCATTGAAATAACTACCTAAACTTCATAATATAAATGCTTGTCTGCAATAAATGTAAAGATAATGTAACTACACGAATGAAAATTGTACTTAAAATCGGATAGCAACGCGTTATATTGTTTTCTGACCGGGTTTTATTGCCATTTATGTCAATTTACGTATAAATTAGTTAAATTTCACGTATAGAATTAACGTTTAACGTGATATTATTTGATATTTTCAATGTTTATTTTTAGATAATTAGTTTAGTAACGTGGTAGGTACGTGGCTTGGGTACAAGAATATGTTTATTATTTATAGTCTGAGCTGATACGTCACTTATTATTGTAACAAAGACTTGATTTTATAGTGGGGCGCGCGCCCTATAACGCTACAATTTATGCTTTTTATCAGTTTTTCTTAAGTTTTTATTGTTTATTCTGTACAATGTTTATTAAACGTTTAACTTAAAATAATTCTAATGTATATACATTTTTAATAGACAAATAGAAAATGTGCCTAGGTACTTATCTTTGCTTTTTAAAATAAAGATTATCCTTTTTATTGTATCTTTTTTATTATATCTTCGAATCTAACTCTATATAACTCTATACGCATAGCGAACAAATATACAAATTCATTAATTAGTAAACGGAATAAAAGTCCAAGTTATCTGCCCACCCCAATTATTTATTTATCAATAATAAACTCTGGTTTGTTTATTTACAAATAATTTATATGTAATTTTAAATTTCGTAATAACTGTATGAATTTATTGATTTTAAACAATCGCCCCTCTTGGCTATTGTTCTACATAAAACAATGGAAAACTTTTTCGGATTTAATTAGTTCGATTGCTTTATATTGATGAAAATAAAACTTATTTACTAATTTTTTTTTAACTGTCGTGTCCCGAGGGTAAAGGATGTGGACTCGTGGACAATCGTTAGCCAACCTATCAAGTACTAATGTAATTTTGTTATGATGTACTTTTATCCCTCTTGATTGCATGTCAGAAAACTTTACTTACGTGAATTTTTTAATTAACCTGTAGTGTTCTTCTGAAACATATATTTCTCAATACAACAGATAAAAGATTAATCTAGTTAATTTGGTTAAAATTCTGGATACTTTCAAATTATTTTCCGTATATTTTAACATATAGATAAATAGACAAATTTTTCAGGTTTCAAAAACTGTAATAATTGTGGGTAGACAACTAAAATATTTTTTCAGGAATGATTTTATGTAATTACATACCTACCTAATTTTTACAGTTTAAATAATAATAATAATAAAAGTCTTTATTGTGCAAACAAAAACAGAACATACAATTATGGAAAATTAGGTAGCACAATAGGCGGCCTTATTGCTGGGCAGCAATTTCTTCCAGGCAACCTATAGATGATGAAGAATAGTATGAGAGATATAGAAATATACATATCTTATTTTAAAAGGTACATTTAATTTTTAGTTATATTTAATTTTTAAACTATTTAAAAGATAAATTAAATTTTATTTTAAATAAATACATATGAAGGAAAATAAATTAATGTATAATATACTCGTATATACATATATACAATGGCGTTCAATAGCTCCAGCAGTAGACGTCCTCCGCTTAACACGATGATGACCTCCGTTATGCTGGCTTGAGAAGACGAATACACACTGCCCTCGTTATATCTGAATACGTCAAAACTGATCCCGAAATAAGGTCTTTTCAATTTTTACATTCGAAGGTGGTGGTACTACCCCAGGACGGAAGACTGGACAAATTACCATCATCAGTCTGCCTACCACTCTTTAAGGGTTTATTGATAAGGGCTCCCCAGAATTGTAAGGCAAACTGATTATTGAATCTTTAAGTCAAACAGTTACTTAAGTAGCTTAATTTTATATGAGCTTCCTACTTCCGTACTCGTACTTCCTACTTGTCGTAGATTACTTTGTTTTAGACAGTACCACTACTACAGTGCTATGAAGCCGGTTGCCGACAAAGAGTTAAGCTATGTTAGTTTAGCTTAGATGAAATAGTTTCCACACTTGCATACGTAGTTCGCGTTTGCTATACGCGCGATATAAAAAATAACCCCAAAACTTGAGCTTTTGATTTGCAACAGGCCTAAGTTAAAGTTTTATGATTATAATTATAAAGAATGTAAATATAAGGTATCTGACTTTCTAGTGGATTTAAACTATAGTGAAACTAAAAATCTTTTAACTAATAATTTATTTATCTGAAACACACACACACATACAGTGTTTTCTTTGTAAGTGTATTGGAAAAGAGCGAGGACACCTGTAATATAGACTATAGTCTAGTACGAGGTCTTCAACTCATGTAATTTAAATCATGTTTTGTACTATATTTTTTAATTTGTATTATTTTATTTATTTTTATTTGAAGTCTTTGAAACCTGAAATTTTTTCAAGACAATTCAGCCATACTGGCTTTTATGACCCGAAAAATAAAACTCAATTCTATTAAACTTTCCTAGCCTAGTTCAAACACTAGTTTGTTGACTTCCTTATTAGCCGGCTAGTCTAGAAATGAACTTACTTCTGAATATACGAGTAAATACGCATAAGTAATACTAGTTCTCGTCCCAAACGTGGATGCCAGTTTATTTATCACATTTAAAAAATAAACAAATAAGGACACAAGGAAAAATTAATAAAAGGTAATTACTCGTACAAACCATTCGCTGCGAAGTATCTGTACAAACCGATTCACAATAGCGTTACTTTTAAAATACTTACATTGTATGTGGAGTCACGATAGCGGATAGAATGAGGAATAGTGTAGTGCGCGATAGATGTGCTTTGAAAGATGATGTAGTGACGAGGATTGAGAAAGGAATGCTTCAATGGTTTGAGCACATGGAAAGGTGAATGAAAGGAGATTGATGAAAGGATGTGTTAAAAAAAAAAAAAAAGATAAATCTCGTGTTAAATAAGGCAGACCCAGAAGAGTGTTTTCTGATCAAATCAGAGACATCCTCATGAAAGCTGGGCTGCCTAGTGCTCATAACCGTCGGACGTGCATGAAGAGAATTGTGGATGTGAAGAAAGCGAGGGTGTTGTGTGAGGTACGTGATAAGTGGCGTTCCGTTGTCTCTGCCTATCCCTGTGGGAAAAAGGGATGACAATTCTATTGTACAATACATTGAAAATATAACAAATTATTTTAATTCAAATGCTTCTTAAACTTCGGGAAACTGGCACTTCGGGTACCTACCTGATAAATTATTTTAAACAATTTTACAAAATTACTTTATGATACACAACACAGGATTTCATTTCGTTGGCATCCGACCTTGGTAAAAAAAACTGTGTTACGGATGCCAAAAGAATTTATGTATTAAGATGACGTGTCCTGATGTAATAAATGACTAAGGGTCGATGAGATGAGAAAGTTCCTGATGATAGTCAAAAGTGAATAAAAAAATACGTGAGAGGTGAATAAAGTATACGTATATCGTAGTACGAAGCAACCTGTCGTATCTCCCATGCCTATGAGAATAAAGAATAGGTAATTTTTTAACGGTATTTGTATCCAATATAATTTAAAGTATAGACATAAGTAAATAAAAATCGCTGCGAGCTCAAGGACAGTATTGTGACCAGAGTGGAAAAGAGTATGCTAAGTTGGTTCGGTCATTTGGAAAGGATGGATGAAAGGAGATTAACTAAAAAGATTTATTGTGCGAAAGTGGAAGGCAGTGTCGGAAGAGGGCGCCCTACGAAGACCTTTATCAGTCGGATTGGTCAACTGCTGAGAAAGGGTCAGATGAGGTGCACCCTCAACCGACGTGCATGCATGAGGGGATCGCTGGCGCTACATAGTTTCTGCCTACCCCAGTGAGAACAAGGCGTGAGCAAAGTAGTAGTAAATAACTATATTTTTAGAGTTTGTAGGCACTGAAGGACCACCAAATTTATAACAAAAGTTACGTTATACCTAAGGATCTTGTTTATGACTCCATTCTGTAACTTTTCGGCCGTTACATGGAAAATGAAGGGACAAAAGTTCCCAAAGAATTATAGTAAACATCAGAAATCGATATTACAACATTAAATGTGAATGATTCATAAAAAAATACAATACATTGTCGCTTAATAATGACTAATTCGTAATAAAAATAATGATCAACTTACTTATTAGACGTCGTGGGCGTTTGTTCTAATTTTATATACGTATCTATGTTAACTTATTTGTATATATCTGTATTTTATATGTTATATGCGATCACGTATATGACCTTGTAACTAATCAAAGAATAATCTAAAAGTTTAATACCCATGTAATACCCAATAAAAACATGTGTCTGTAAGCTTGCATAAATATTGCTGCCAAAACCTTTGTGAACGAATCAAATAAAGGACAATGCCCATTTTTGGGCCCACTTGATATCTAAGAGTTTGTTCACAAAACAATATTCTAAAAATAATATCTTACTGTTTTGTTTATATTAACACATTGCATCGTTTAGCAATCAATAGACAATGTAATTTACATTAAAAAAAACCAGATAATATCACCAATTATTAAAACATTTAGTATAATAATAACCTCAAATATTGCATCAGGAAAAGTCTAATTACTCAATAACCGGGGTAAAAATATTAAATTGATTGGTTTGCCACCAATAATAATGAATTTAGAATTATTTTTCTACAAAACGAACTAAAATACATCGAGAAACTCGAAAAAGTTGTGGGCATAAGCGAATGAGCATTCTCCTTTGTACATCGGATCAGAAAAACCTCATTTGGTTTATCTGTGATTGGTAAGATACACGTATACATTTCCTAATCCGAAACTAGCATATAGGATACCCTGCATCATGTTAACAGGGCAAGAATAATACAAACGTTTTAGTTTCAAATTATCTTATATATTAATTGTCTCATAAATTATCTTAACGTGGTTATCTTAACTATACTTACTTAAATTTAGGTCAAATCCAACAAAAAAAGAAAAGTTTAAACATGAAATTTTTTTTATATATTTTATTCCACTTTTATGTATAAATTAGTTTCAACCGGTAATCGAAATCGGGTCCAGCCGCGATAACCACTCTGTCACAAATATTATAATACAAACATGATATAATCGAAAATATTTCGCTACAGTTAAAAGATTAAGAAGGTGGTTAGTAAGTTTTTAGTTTGTTATCTTTACGTAATTTTACAGCAAAACAGCTTTTTTTACTTTATGTAAATATTACACGTATATTTCAGAATATTATGAAATAAGCTGAAAGCCATAATTTTCTTTTTGGGTCCTTTTTTCAATAGGAAATTAAATAAAAACTTTTGGTTGACGATATTTTTAGAATTTTAACTTGATATAACTATTATATTTTATTAAGGTCTAATTATTGTCATATAAATTAAATTATTATAAAACACTACTTTGCAACTTTTTTTTTTATGTTTTTTTTTTTTTTTTTAGTTTAGTTATGGATTTCCGCAAAGTAACGCCTACTACTATTAAATATATTGTAATATACTAAAAAGACATATTTTATATAGAATTTATTAGTTGATTTTTTCATTACATGTTTTACCATATTAGAGTATTTCTTTTTTTTTAAATATAAATCGAGTTAAAATAACAAATAAGTAAATATATTTTTGGATAGAATAGGTTTGTATATGATACTTTTTTTTACTATTTTTGCATTAGATAGCCCGTTTATTGACGAAGGCTGTTGAGCTTTAATTAACGCGGGATACAACTATTAAAAGGAAATATGCAATATGATATGAGCATTAGCTATTGCTTATTAAAGTTATTATAACAAAAACGCATTAAGTCGCGGTAACAGCAAGATAATATATCTATGACTACAATGTTCTGACGCCCAAACTAGAATACCCAATGAAATGAAATGAAATAAACTTTATTACGTGAAACATGGTATCAGTAAACATGGTGTTATTAAATGGGTTACAATTTGTTCACATGTTTCGCCACATTTAGCGGCAAAACTTACGATAAACCAAATGTATATAAAATCAATCATCACATTTAATTAGGTATGTCATTAAAAATTACGAATTAAAATTAATATAATGTCAAATTTCAGGATTTCCAGGTCCAATCTATGAAATCACCACCACCAATGCTTACCCAATACCTATACAGCCTACTTATTAAATATAAGTATACAATTTTTTATTTCCCGTGCTAATGAATATTACTCGTAAATGTTTAACCGGGAATCAAACCCAGATCAAATCAGAATAACAGACGGGCGTAACCACTCCGCCACAGAAGATAGAGGACTATGCAAATGCAAAAAGAGGCTGGTATTAAAGTTAAAAAGTAGGATGTGCAAATGTCAAATTAAATACTTGATTAGTAAACATTGTGAATTTAATTAAGTTATTAACTGTAGGTGAGAGAGGGAATTTATCGTGTCAATTTGTGGGTTATCAAAGTTTGTTACTCCCAATTAAGAAATCTTTATTTTTAATACTATTTTCGCTATTTTACGATAACTTTTAATAGTTTCACACACTCTATGTTAATTGTCTGTAATAGTTACGTAGCGTATTAGTCTTAACTATCTAAATCAATACTAACATGTAAATGTGAAAGGCACTCTGTATGTTTGTTGCCTTTTGAGTTGAGCGGTAGGCAGACTGCCGTCCTGGGGTAGTACCACCACTTTCGAATGTAACACCCGTGAAGTGACCTTCTTGCTTTTCCGGCGCAGTTTACAAGTAGCCAAGTATAACGAGAGGAGTGATCATTTTCAATCTAGATGGTACATACTCGTCTCCTCAAGCCGGCATAGTGGAGGCAACTGCTGTCCGCACAGGTTTCTCTGTAGTAGCAGTTGTTTCCATTCATGGACCGCACTCGAGCTTTACATCAGGCGGAGTGTTGTCACATGCCGAGCTACAATAAAAAAAACGTATAAATCGCTGAACAAATTTCGTTAGATAGATTGTATCTTGGTGATCAGGCCATTTTTTTAATTAGAAGTTAATGGCCTCTTTTGGCCCCGCAATGAAGAAAGTTTGGCCCCAAAGCAAAAAAATAAAAGACGAAATTCACCAAATAATTGAAAGCTAAATAATTAACCGCATAATTTATTGAAATTATTTTAAAAAAATGCAATCAGAGTTATGGTATGTGAAAACAAGTTAATAATATTTTATAGTTATTATTCTTTGCCAATGAATCATATACCATTGGCCCCCAGTGAAAATTTCTGAAGAAATTACCAACTAGAGAAAGGCAAAGACTACCTTTTGTCTAAAAAACTGTAGTGTGAAATAGGATGTGAAAGCATCTATGAGGAACCTACCTATCAAGTTATAAAAAAGAAATAAGAGTGGTAAGCCGACTGATGATGGTTATTAACCCAGCCTGTCGTCCTGGGGCAGTACCACCACTTTCGAATGTAACGAGAGGAGTGTGTACTGTAAATCTGGATGCTGCATACTCGTCTCCTTAAACCGGAATAGCAAAAACAACTGCTGCCTTCAGACACCTCTTCATGGTACTTGTTTCTGCACATGGACCGCACTCTAGAAAACTGATAGATGAGATAGAAGAGACCACCGGTAGATTGCCCAACCGTACTGCATGTCTAAAGGAAAGGAGATGTGTGAAGATCTGGAATCTCTCCATCATCATGTCTATTCTTGTACCTCTACAAGGGATAGACGGCGGCAAGAATTTTTATTATTATTATAATAAAATAAAACAAATATATAATTAAAAATCTTATATTTATATTTATTTATTAATAAGCTTTCAAAAAGTATAATATTTACAAAATGTTTCATGGTTTTGTGAAATTATGAAAAGAAAATGTTAAATTTTCGCCACGTATACAGGCCGTTTCAGAACTAAAAATTAATACTTTCAGATGTTTTTTTTTAAACTAGAGGCTCCAGGAGCGACCAAAGTGCATATAACATAGTTATATTGGTACCGAGGTTTGAACACGGGTCTCAACGATCGTGAGCACCGTCCTCGACCGCTAGTCTACAACAGCTTTAAACTAAACCAGGGTCTAACCCAGACTGGCTTTGGGAAAACTGAATATGCAGTGAGGTGGGCAGACATGTCCCCTAGGGCCACCTTATGACTATTGCTTCTAAGCTTATTCTATTTAACTATACAAGATAAAAAATAATACATACTTGGTACTTTCAGATTATTATTATAATATAAGATGAAACGCCATCGTCGTGGGCTATTAAACAATTAATGAGTTTACTTCTAGTTTCAAATAAGTGTGTTTTAAACCCAAGGAGTTATAACCCTTACACGCTGCTTGGTTTTACCCAATTCAATACTTAAACAATTTTAAGACCCTATAAACATCTATATTTTTTAAAATTGTTTTTCTATAAACTGTAGATTGGTACCTATATATTATTTTCCTGAACAAAACGAGCATCTTTAAAAAATATATAAATTAATCGTAATAGGCAAAACAACGTGTCAGGATCCCAGGGACCGGGACGTATTATATTATACATAAATAAGAAAATACGCAAAAAAAAATTACACTCTTAATTTAAAAAAAATACATCCTAATCACCGAGAAGATGGGTGTAACAAGAGGTGCATTGTCTTCAGGCCTGCATAGCGGAGGCGACTGCTGCCTGTAGTAGCAGTTGTTTCCGTCCAAGGATCGCACTCTAGCTTAACATTAGACGTAGTGTTGTCACAAGCCGAGCTAAAATGAAAAAGAGAGGTACGGACTTACATATGTGAACTCTGGAAGTCTGATAAAGATAAATTTCAATAGAACAAGTATCACATGATGTCTTAAATAGTTGAATCAAAAATGTTTCTTATATCCACAATTAAAAAAAAAACTTAATAAAAAACCTAATCCGTTCTTTCCAATAATTTCCTAACTAGCCTCCAGTCTTCCATGATATCATCATCAGGTAGCATATAGACCACATAAGGTGGAGCCACGGCAACTTGTCTCCGGCGTCTTCTCTTCGTCAATTCAGTTCCTGTCGACCACAAGTCATCGGCGTGCCTCTCCTCCTCGAGTCTTCGGATTTTCTCTAATAATTCCTCCTTCAAGTTCTCGTACGCTAACCATCTTTCACTCTGTTGACAAAAGAAATTGCTGTTATTCATTATTTTATTTTATTAACAATGAAAATTACAAATACATACATTATTCTCATAATACACACTGAGAGGACCACACACACATCATACACACCCACACACACACACACAGTATATTACATATTTATTTATTAGGTTAAGCCTCTAAGTTTTAAGAGTCAAACACTGCCATCGGAGATGATAGTCCCCAGACTAGAGCACTATTGTACATAGCTCATTTTTATATTAATAAAGTTATTATTATACAAGTTGAAAAACAAAAACTTATGATATTTCGAAAACGAATATTTAATTGATAGCGAGACGAGCGTGCACTGTCATCACATGATGGTACACATTCGTAAGTGAAGCCTGTAGAAATATATCTGTAGGAGCAGTTGTTTCTGTTCATGGACCGCACTCTAGCTTTACATTAGGCGGACTGTTATCATAATATGCGAGCCAAAATGTACTAAGTATGATCGAGAAACGAAATAAGGATTTATTTTATTTTATTTTTACGCCATTAAAATAGTTTTTAGTTCTTTGGTTTTTTTAGAATTGTTTTATTTATTTATTTATATACTTTATTGTAATTTTACAAAAGGTGAGGCTTTATCTACTAGTCGAACTTTGGGTAACTGAGAAGCGGTAAGGGGGATGGATTATATAATTATAGTAAATACATAAATAAAATTTTATTTTATTAATAATTAGTTTAATTTTTGTTTTTTATTTTTTAAATTGCCTACTCATAAACGTTTCACTCACGAAAGCGATTATTTTTATGTTCATGTGAGTCAAATAAAGATCTTTAAACCGAAATAACAATCGATAGTCCATTTACCGAGATATTCCAGAATGTAACAGAAAGTTACCCCTAACATTTCAGGTGTCATAGTTTTGCCTATATGTTGATTAAGAATGAGTCAGGACTTCATTTAGATACATATAGGTACAGATCATGGACACTGAGTGACGAAAGAACTATTTTGCTCAATTATATTAGTCAGTCAGTGAAAATAATGACATTTCTTATCAAAACTGTCTTATGAGTCGGGTCTATTATAGGCTAAAAATACCTTCGAGTGAGTCATGTTAAGAAGCGTTCGAAAGGTCATCATTTAATTTGTAAGCTTAATTAGGGAATAACGAGTATATTCTATTACTTGCGCGTTGGTATTAATTGAGAGAGGCAGGGAGGCTGGAGCGTTTAGGAGCAGTCATAACAGTATTCTGAAGACGATTGTTAACAGCCATGACTGCCCAGTGCAACAATTTGTAATAATTTAGTTGTGACATGTATACTACATTGTTATTATTACTATATTATTATTATTAATTAATTTTGTCATTTTTAAATAAAAATAACGCAAAGGGGTCCCTCACAAGTGGTGTTTGTCACCTAACAAGTTTGTCAATACCTTTTCTTTGTTGTTTCCTTAAGATAACATACAAATAACCATTAAAGTGTAATGGTTAAAAATATACCTACTATAAACACTATGTTTTGATTAAAATATTTCTTTTAAATAAATTTTGATTCCATTGCCAAAATGGTTCGCCATTACTGGTCGCATTAAAGTTATGACTAGGGATTGCAATTGCTGGATCCAGCATACAGCAATCCAGCTGGATCCAGCGGCTTTTTAAACATGCTGGATCCAGCATACAGTGCTGGATCCAGCGATGCGGATCCGCAAACGTATCAATTTCTATTGTTTAGTTTCGAATTGCTCGAAATTTGTCTTAGACAAGCTATATAGCCAGGGTACTACCCTAAGCGCCGAGCTAGCTGAAGCACTACGCAACAGAATCGCAGAACGGCGCCTCTCCGAAGTTACTGGTACGTTAGTGTACTTGAAAAATCCAAAAAAGTATGAAGAAGCAGTAAAAAAATCTGGCTATTTTCCTTTACCAAAAAAGAATGCGATGCGGCAGGAGATGAAAACTTTGTTAAAACGAGTAAATAAACAAAATATTGTAGAGCCGGTGCAAGAAGATATCATGGAGTTAGAAGAGAATGGTCTAGATGATGACGCAGAACCCGTGAAAATGACTTTAGAGCAAGAGCTTGAGATGGAACTTAAAAGAGAGAAGGAGAACTTTAATAAACAAAAGCCAAAGCAAAGTGGTCAGTTAGATTACGAAAAGGTCCTAAAAAAAGAAATGAGCGTTTATGAGACCGAAGGAGTGCGAGGTGAACATTTATCTATGGTTTATGACTATTTAATAACCCTAAAACCGACCAGTGTAGAGGCTGAAAGGGCATTCTCAGCAGCCGGCTACACATGCAGTTCTGTGCGAAGCAGGTTGAGAGATAAGACTAAAATTTGTTTTCTGAGGTCTTCCAGAGGATCCAAAAAAAGAAATAGTCCGTCCCTTGTCGTCAGATTTTAAACTGCCTAATTATCAGCTTTCGATTTTCATAACATAAATTAACGAGTGCGGAGAAGATTATGTTATTTAATTTTAAGTTGATTCTTTTGATCTCAAATGGTTAAGAAACCAAAGCAAATTGATATAAGGTATCACCAAATGAGTGAAAGATTTCATAGATTATCGTAAGAAGTACAAATTACTTAATAAAGTCTTAAAAATGTCGTCTTTTTATTTTCGTTTCACATTTTGCTGGATCCGCGCTGGATCCAGCTGGATTCAGGTCAATCCAGCAAAAATCCAGCTGGATTGAAAACGCCGCTGGATTGCAATCCCTAGTTATGACACGATTGAACCAGTCCGTCACATTAACGTCGCTATCGACAATTTTATTTAGTCACGAAATTGAATGTTTAGCCTTCATATTTTATGTTACCTACACACATCTTATACGAGCAGTGGCCGGCAACATTGTATGTGTTTTTATAGGGATAAAAATTCCCGTTCTCTTTTTAGTCGTAGAAAACTTTTTATTTAAGAAAAGAGTCCAAAACTTTTCTTATTAAACCTTCAATCCAACGTAAAAATGTATGTTTTTCAAATATTGATTCTGCAACGCATAGGTAGGTACCTACGGGACAAACAAACAAAGAAACATTTACTTTACTTATAATATTATCATTTATTAATTAAAGTTCCACTCTTCACGAAGGCTGTTGGGATTTAATGATTACTATTTTGTTTACGAAAAAAGTTTATTAACGATAATTTAGACAACACATTAGAAAGAAAAAAGAAAAGAAATGTCAAATATTTAAAATATATTCAATTTTTTTTTAATTTCTGGACAAAATCGTTATTTACTTTAATAATAAAAAAAGAACAAAGGCATCGTAATAGTTGTTTTCACATGCATATATCGAGCTGACACTTACAGTACGTATCTGTACTTAATAAAGTTACATTGGTACAGTTTAAAGATTTTGGGAGCTTAAGACACAAGGGTTGACGTTAGTGATACGTTAACACCCATTCGTCCACAGTCCCTCGAAAGCTTTTGTAAGCTAGCGTAGGTAGGTACATTATTTGTATTGTAGCTCGGCATATGACAACACTCCACCTGTTGTAAAGCTAGAGTGCGGTCCATGAACGGACACAAATGCTACTACAGATAAATTACTATAGACAGCAGTCGCCTCCACTATGCCAGCTTGAGGAGGCGAATGTGCACACTCCTCTCGTTATACTTGGCTACTTCCAAACTATTCCCGAAACGCGACATAGTCACTTCACGAGTATGAAATTTGAAAGTGGCACCACCCCAGGACGGCAGACTGGGCTAGTTATCATCAACAGTCTGCCTTCCACTTGTAGATTCGTTTGACAATATAAAATATTCTTTCTAATCTTCTAGAAACATTATTTCAATGTATCTCTCCTAAAACTCACTTGAAGACTTGATACTAGATTAGAACGTGGTAATAAACCCAACCTAACCCTAAAGCGAATTCCTAATATTTGCAAGCATAAAGTACAGTGAGAAACGTACAAAAAAAGCATGTAATGAAAACCAGTTTCTATTCGACAAACACTTTTAAAAAAAAAGGTAGAAGGGATAAATAATATCGGGGACGTTGTTTTCTATAGAGCACCGCATTCTCAGGTAGACGAGAGACTTTGTTATTTGAAAAGATAACAAAGAACTCACCGTTGAAAGCCGGGATAGTGAGAACGAGTACGACCGCAATACGCTCAAGGATTTCTACTAAATTTCCATTTGAATCGCTACTAAGTATGATTTTGTGCATTTCAAGAGTAATAATTGTATATTTACGAAAGCATGTTTTTAAAGAGTGGTAGGCAGACTAATGATCGGTACTACCCCAGTCTGCCGTCCTGGGGCAGTACCACTACTGTAAATTTACCTACTCGCGTTATATCAGACGTTATGCCGAACCCCTCAAATGCATGATTCTTTTTTCTTTTTGTTTTATATGGCATTATAACAATTTGCCAGTGTCAAAAGTAAACACTTTTGCATCAAGTTAATAATATTGTGCATCAAGAGTCATTCATTCATAACACGAAACAGTCAAGTCTCAGTCAAGTCAAAAAGTTCCAGTAAAGTGGTAGAATCCTTACTGAAACTTCCTACGGAGTTTTGGAGGGAAAATGGAAATACAGGTTCTCTTCGTTTGAGTTGTTTGCCCACACTCACGCACGTTCACGAACACTTAATGGTTAATAATCCACCATTATTACACATTAACACTCGAAGAAACACAAGTTACGGAAAATAATTCAAAACAGATAACCTGACGTCTCAAGATGGCCGCTAAAACTCCAATGCATGATTTTTTGTTTTGAATTAATAAAATATTATAGGAATGGAGAATACCCATTAGTCCAGTTAATTTTGTAGAAAAATAAATCTACTTCCTTATTACCAATCAGTTTTAATTTTTTCACCCGAGTAATTGAGTTATTAGATGTTTTCTGGTGCAATATTTGAGGTTCTTATTATTTTAATTACTTTAATAATTAAAGACATCTATTTTTTATGTAATTAAACATTCTCTATGGATTGGTAAACAATGTGTTGATATAATTAAAATGAATTAAAAAAGAAATAAGATATTAATTTAGAATATTGCTTTGTTACCAAACTATTAGGTATCAAGTGGGCCCAAAAATGGGCATTCTCCTTTGTCATAGATTACGTAAATAATAAAATAAAATGTTTTTTGTTATGACACAAAGCAACCTTGCATTTGATGCACTCAGTATGTGAAAGTCCTGTGCAAACGCAGACACTCAGGTTTTTGAATAATTTTATGTGAAAATGAATGTAGACAATTGGCAACGATATGCATTTAAGGGTTAAATATGCACCATCCGTGTGGTTTTAGTCGGTACACCTTGCGCGTGGTACAAGGGAGCCCGCCGTAACCCTGACATCTTCCATTAGGGCCAAGGGACTCGAAACGTATTTCCCCGCGTACAAAAACAGTCTTTCTAAAATGGTATAAAGCTATAGTTTGTAAAAATATTTAGTCTAGCCTAAGTGTCTGGAGTCAAACACAATACCTTGTTATTATGATAAAGTCGTTTGGCACAGTTCGTTCCCCAACGACCTCGACGCTCTCGACGCGAGCGTTTCCGGGAAGTGAACACAGACTCATTACAACGAACCCAACGCTCGTGTTTTCATTATAACCACGTACCGTTTACATTATTTAATTATACTTAATGTTATTAGTAAATTATCGCGAAAAATACCACCGCTTTTAGCTTACACACCCGTGCTCAGCTCGGAAGTAGCCAGTTATAACTACAGGAGTGTTCACTGTCAACCTGTCGTCTTCTTAAAGTCGGCATAGCTTGGCAATTGCTGCCTGCTAGCTTAACAGCGAATGGATTGTTGTCATTTGTTAATAAATGAATATATATTGTTACCTTCTCTAACTATGGCAAATAACTTGTATATGTAGACTATAAGGTATTAATTAATGCATTATTATCTACTAGCTTTAGTCTCCGACTCAGTCTAGACTAGACTCAGTAAATAAAAATTACAAATACACATTAAACAATTTGAAAATCGTAATTAGAGTATTCCTTCTACCCAATACGTACTGAATTGGCTTCAATTTACTACATCTAAACTTACAAATGTAACTAAGTCAGATAAACAAATATATAGATATATACCTGCATGTACAAATCCCTGATCCCTTTGCTGTGAGACCAACACAAGACACAACGCAGGACTTGACCAAAACACACATAGTATGTTTGTTTTGGTCAAGCCCAGACCCGAAACAAAATACCTAATAAGTATTTGTTTAGACCTCGAATCGAAACCGGGACCACGACGTAAAAGACTGAGTACTAAACCACTGCGCCATCCTTAAATAATCAAACCCGCGCCTTTTAGTACCATAATAAATATACGCAGATCTCGTTTAAAACTCAAATTGTATATTAAAGTGTTCTCTATTACGTAATATTATTATTGTAATTTTAAATTAAAAGTTAGCATTAAAAATATATGTAAAAATGTGTTTATCTTATCTGAAACTAGTCATTTTTATGATAAACATGTTAGTCTCATATTTAATGTATTATCATGCTTGAGGTACCTATCGGGTGAATTTTTATTTAGCTATAGGTACCTTTACTGTTAGCAACGAGTACTACTATTTCAATTTTGAAATGTGTCAATTTTTGATATATTGTTTTTTTTTTCTGTCAAATGGCATGTGTTAATATTTTACTCTATATTAAAATAAATAGAATAAAAGTTTAATCTAGTTTCCACTCCATCTTTCTTTTTTTATAGAATTCTTGGAAACTTGAAGAGCTAAGCAGAAGAGCATCAAGGAGTTTCGTTTAGGACATTGAACTTCGCTTTATTCGACCCGTTAAACGTTTATGGGATTGACAATATGTGCACAATATTGGCATACAGCCAAGCAGTTAACAGTTCTAACGCTATTTATTTTTTATATATAACACAAGATAGATAGTATTAAACAGTTGAGGTTCTTTGTTATTTATATAACTAGTATATATTATATAATTAATTTATCACAATAAATGTATTCTAATAAACAATTAATAACAAAAAGTAATATAGAATGACCATTCGCCTGAAAGAAATGGGCCCACAATTTTTTTCTCGAGTTTGTCGATGATTTTGAGTAAATTGTGTAGAAAAATAAAATCTACACTCCTTATTACCAATCAGTTTTAATTTTTTCACCCATTTGAGTAATTAGATGTTTTCTGATGCAATCTTTGAGGTTATTATTATTTTTAATGATTTAATAATTGATAAATACATGTTTTTTATGTAATTAAACATTGTCTATTGATTATAAAATGATGTGTTGATATAATTAAAATGAATTAATAAAAAAAGTAAGATATTACTATATTTTAGAATATTGTTTTGTTAGCAAACTTAAATAAGAGCGGCCGTGGTCTAGTGGTAAGACGCGCGAACTCACGATCGATAAGACCCGCGTACGAACCTTGCTAATTCTGACCAATGTAACTTTTCTATATGTACTTTGGTCGCTCAGTGCCTATACGCACTATTAAAGAGTGGTAGGCAGACTGATGATGGTTATTTGTTGGTCGACAGGACGCCCTCCTTTCTTTGCGTCCGGTTAACCGTTTATATCCAGTTGAACTGTTCGAACAATTAGTACATACAATATACATAGTATTATATATAAATATGTATTTTATTTACATCCCGGTCTCTATAGCGTTTAGAATAAATTGAAATAATCTAAGTTATATAGTATAAGACTTTTTTTATTATTATTTACTACCCAAGGTAGAACCTTTCTGCTTCCTGAAGGCCAGCTGGAAGAAAATGCCTTGCGGCATTAAGCTCGCCTTTTGTTCTATGTACAACAATAAAGTTTTAAAATAAATAAATAAATTGAAATAATGCCTTCGAAAGCAGAATGCCCATTTTTGGGCCCACTTGATTCCTAATAGTTTTTTTTAAATTTATTTTAATGTAGTGCGGTCGGTGTGCGGTCCATGAATGGAAACAACTGTTACTACAGATAAACCTGTACGGGCAGCAGTCGCCTCCACTATGCCGGCTGGAGGAGACGAGCATGTACCATCCAGATTTACAGTGCACACTCCTCTCGTTTATACCTGGCTACTTTCAAACTATACCCGAAACGCAAAAAGGTCACTTGAAGATCACTTCGAAAGTGGTGGTACTACCCCAGGAAGGCAGACTGGGCTAATAATCATCGTTAGTTAGTAGAAGTAATAAACACCCCTGAAAGTAATGAAGTGTAAAATTTCAGCAATACATACATAACAAAGTACAAATGAATTTGAAATCTCGAGTGAGCGGCATTACCTTGACTATCTAAATATATAACATTGAGCCGAGCCTTGCGTCATAATACTTTTGGCTACAAATTGATCACAAATTAACTTGTCTACAATGTAATGCTTAAATTAACATCTTTTTAATAGCAGCTGTAAAGTTAAAGTGCGGTCCATGAACAGAAGCAACTGCTACTACAGAGAAATGGTAGCAGTCGCCTCCACTATGCCGGCTTGAGGAGACGAACATGTGCCATCCAGATTGACAGTGCACACTCCTATCGTTATACCTGGCTACTTTCAAACTATTAACGAAACGCGACAAGGTCACTTCACGGGTGTTACATTCGAAAGTGGTGATACTGCCCCAGGACGGCAGACTGGACAAATAACGATCATCAGTCTGCCTACCACTCTTTAATAGTGCCTATAGGCAATGAGCGACCAAAGTACATATTATAACAAACTTACATTGGTACCGATCATAATTAGCTTGAGTCGAACACGGGTCTCATCGATCGTGAGTTCACGCGTCTTACCGCTAGACCACGGCCGCTCTAAAGTGCGAGCGGAAACAACTGTTGCCACAGATAAATTTCTGCAGGCAGCAGTCGTGTCCGCTATGCCGGCTTAACGGAACGAACCACGCACCATCTGATGATAGAGCACACCCCTGGCTAGTTCTAAGCTAATCCCGAAACGTAGATAGACGTCACTAAAGTAGTTTCTTCTTGGTAGCCTACCTATCATGTTCTATAATAAAAACAGATGTTTCTTTGTTTGTCTTGTATACCTTTCGGTCTAAAAATTTCCTATAAGTAGTCCCGTAAAATCGAATGCGGCCGAGAGGTTAAAGATGTGGACTCAGAATTAAGTACCTGGGTTCAAATGTCCGGTACTAATGTACTGAGGACCAAGTGTGACTACATTTACACTGTCACGGCAATATTATCATGGCCGCAGAGTAAAAGAATTCAAAGAAAGTGATCCTATTGGCGGAGAGTACTCACTTCACGCCGTGACACCCGTAAATGCGAACATAGTCAGACCTCTGTATGTACTATTTACTGATGTAAAATACTCTACAATACTCTATCTTCACACTTAATCTTTATCACGCAAACAACAATCTATAGTCATATAAAACCTGTTGTATTTTGCATATATACTAGAGGTACATCTGACATAAAAAAAGCGTGGGCCGCAAACGATTTGACAATGTTGCCGTCAAGTCAAATACTGACAGAGGACCTAAACATGGCTGTGGTTCTCTCAATATCTTTTCCCTCAATAATAATAATATATATCAATGGTATTTTGTATATAAAATATTTTTTTATTTTTTTTATTTGGTAAATACAACAGGCCACAGTCAGCATAAAATACACAACAGGAGTATCACAATAACTGAACTAGACTGTGGCCCAAAGCGTATTGTACACGGTGAATATATTAAATAGAAAATATAAATGTCACATTAACCAATAAAAACAAAATTTAAAAAAAATTTTGAATAATACAATGTGTGATACTTATCAACAAAATCAACTTGCATGCACGGTGCGCGTCAAAGAAGAGTAGAAGTGGAGCTGAGGACAGTCCAGGTCTTTGTCACTTTCAAAATATATTTTATTACTATGACAATGGGCTTAGCATGCATTTGCTCATCGTTAGACTCTACAATGGCTCCGGAAAGGCGTATGACGAGAAGCATACCACAAGAAACTCTCAATTTTTATTATTTTTTTTATTATTTATTTATTTTATTTTTATTTTTTATTTTATTTATTAGGGCATCGAACAGCTTTTTATAAAACATAACTTAATATAAATATATACATCTAAGAGCCATTAATTGATACCACAAATATGCAATAAACTAATAATACAGTACAGTTCATGGACACAATGCATGTGTGTGTGTAATGTAAAGTGTGATGTAAAGCAAGAGTGCGGTCCATGAATGGAGACAACTGCTACTACTTTCGTCCAGTATACAAAGTGCACTGCCACTGGAACTAGTCTGGGGACTGCGTCTCCAATTGCAGTGCTCGTCTTAATAAACTTAACTATTTAATTATAGCTAAGCTAATTAATTGCAAAAATTAAAATGTGCAAAGAAAAAAAATTAATTTTTAATTCAGAAAGAATAAAAATAGTAAATATTTAATTATTTTTACGTTAAATATCCTCTTTATCGAGGAAGGTTTTTGAATTCTTTTGCAACGTGAAAAAGAAAACGCGAAGTACAGCTGCAGCTATATCGACTAATTTTTAAAAAATCTCTAAGGATACAACGGGAACCCCAGAAACATAATACTAATTATATGCATACGAAGAGTCGCGGGTAACATCTATAAAATAATATTACTAACAATAACAAAGAAAAGAAAAAAATAACGAACCATCAAAAAAGAGCAAAGAATTTGGATGAATACATAGATAAATCTTAAACTAATAGGTATATGAGTGAACCCGCTTATCACCAGAGATCTATCATCGATCCAGACAGATGATGAAGATGACAGGAGTCGATAAAAAAAATTATAGTTATCTACGAGGTGAAATAGGCGCGTCGTAGCAGTGACTACGATGTCTACGGGCTACGAGTTCGACATATTTTTTTTTAATATTGCCAATTTAAAAAACGTCCTAATTTACAAAAAACACATTGTATCCTCACGGCGCTATCTTATAAAGAGGTATTCTATTGGTTATATAATACTTAGAATAATATCCGAGAGATCGAAAAGTGACGTCGCGCTCTAATGAAATAAAATTTTAAAGAAATATCTTTATTTATTTTATTTAATTTTAAAAATTGAAATAAACCCTTTTTTTTTAATCCCTAAAGTAACATAGTGCTTGTGTCACGGGCACTGAGCGACCAAAGTACATATAACAAATTACATTAGTATACAGCATGCAGACCCGAATTTAGCGAGATGTGAACGCGAGTCTCATCGTGTTAACGATTTTGATTGCGAGTTCACACCAACCGCTTGACCATTGTTCTTAAAATTAAATTTTAGTTTTTAATTATACACAGATAATTATGTAACTAATGTATGTAAAAGAATAACTGGTTCTGATTAAATATTTTTAAATTTGTTGTGTATAGCTATAATTGGAGCGCAAGTTCAAACTATTATTTTGTATTAGGCCATGTATGCAGCATTTATGTATGTATTAAATAATTTTTCAAATAATTTCCTTTACCAAAACAAACGTATCGAATATTTATATTTTACGTGTTAATTTCCACTCTTTTAACACGAATGTTTTACTCGTTTTGTCAAAATATACAATACATCACATACAAATATTAAAATGAGGTAGGTAGCCTTGATATATTAAACTACAACATACATAATAGCTTTTAACAAATAGAAAATTCATCTTTATCGCAAAATATAAAATTTCATTAAAAAAATATAATAATTTTCACCATATAAAAATGCTATATTTATTATTAATAAATGATGAAAAGGAACGATGAGATAAGGTGAGTTAGGTGAGGTTTACACTTTTTATTAACTAATTAATTGTATTTATACAAAAAAATGCCTTATCAATTTTATTCTCGAACAAACACAATCAATGTAATATATACCAATCTATATACATATATAATAAATCTGTAAGTATACTGAAACTAAAATGACGCAGTATCAATGCAGAATAATACAAGGCCGCGTACGTAAGCAACTCAATAGGAAAATTACCGCTATTCACAATTGTTATGTACATTTAAATAGATTATTTACAATTATTTTATTCCCGGTACACATGTAAAATTAAAACCGATCCTACATACGATGAGCGGCCGTGGACTAGCGGTAAAGGACGGACCTCACGATAGATGAGACCCGTGTTCAAACCTCGCTAAAATCTCTACCAATGTAACTATGTTATATGTACTTTACAGTGCCTGCCATACAAAATGCACTAGCTTAGTACAGGCATAAAATATCTTCTGAAAGTAGAATTGTTTGGATGTACTCAATCTTTTTTTATAATATATGACCGCACTCCGCCTAATTTTAAGATAGAGTGCGGTCTGTGAGCAGCAGAAATGTGTGAAGGTACCCTCTACCATGACCATAGATTTCGGTCTACCCAGCTGTTACTGTGTGTTACTATCCCAGGACAGCAGACTAATAACCATTGGGCTAATAACCGTTATCGGTCTGTCTACCATTCTTTACAACTCTTTTGTTTGTATAAGTAATTGTTTATCACCTACTTTCCCCCTTCAAGGTTTATTTGGTAAAAACGCTGAAAGATGTATGTCTTGGTTTATACCTAAAGGCAAAATATAATCATATGTAGAGCTAAAATTTAAAAAAAACTTACTTAGTTAACGCCTTGTGGGTAAGGCGATAATTATATCCGTACGAAGTTGCGAGCAACAGTTAGTATCAAGTTTAAAAACAAAATTTAACGAAAACGAATACTTTATTATTATTTATTGTTTATATAATAATTAGGATTGTAGTAGGTATTGTAAATAAGTGGGTCAGGTCACGCGTCCTTCGTCGTTAGCTTATCTAGGTTATATTAATTTGCTCATAAATATAGATTGAAATATCAAACATCCAAGGTCCTACATAACAATAATATTCAACATTAATATATTATTACTTTTTTTTCATTAAGGAACGTACATCTTCCCAAATCCCTGGAGCATACGATTGCTTCGAACCTGACAGCGTGAAAAACACCCTGAAAAATCTATTATTATCACATTACGGCTAACGTTTTGGGCAAATACTAAATCTATTTTTAACATTTCGGGTAGGCAAAGTCGAGGATGTAGAACATATGCTGAGGGATTGTGTCAGGAAAGAGGCCAATAGACAGTGGCTAGATGATAGTTTTGTATAAATAAATGGGATATGGGCACATAAAATAGTATGTTGTCCCAGCCCGAGTCTGTAGCTGCGTCGAGTTGTATAAATTGTTTTTTTTTTTGTTTAGAAAGATAGGTAGATATATTTTCTTTTGTTTTTTGTGTTATTGTGTTTATTATGTTATTTAGGATTTATTTTTAGTTAATTTCGTGTTTAGGCTTCAATGGGGGTGACATCGCCACGAGTGTGAGCGCAAGCCCCTACCGAAATAGAATTTAAAAAAAATCATTTCGGGTACTTTCTACCCAGGTACGCCTCTAACTATCCATGCTGTATATATTAAATTTAATAAAAAGTGAAAATGACTACGTATGTATGCGAATATTAGAGTTTTGACAGAAAATAATAATATCAAAGTTTGATTTAGAGCTCATTTAACTTTTAAAAGATAAGTACACGGATTTATGTGACATAAAAGGAAAATAACTAAACCAAACTTTATAGTACGAACCAAACCTTATGACGGCCCCGAAGTTAGGCACAAGTCGCTACGTAGTACAGAAATTGAGATATCAGCGGGACACGACGAAGATGAGAGAGAAGGGCACAACACTACGCCCGCAGTTTATATTCATATTTAAAATTAACTCTTAATTTTATTGTTAACATGACTGTATCAGAGCGAAGTAGCGCCCGCAGCTAACTTCCGAGACGTCATTAAGTTTGACGCGCACTTAACTATAGGCAACATAGGCAGTTGCCTATGGGCCGCCACCACACCACAAAAATAATTAAATCGATAAGGGCTCAGTAGAAACAAAAAAATACTGAGTTTTGTTTTAAATTTTGTGTTAGTCAACTTATTCAGTTGCTCTCTTCTTTACCTTGACCTTAATAGAAACTTCCAACAGTTAACCACAAACGATTTGAAGGCCTCCACAACATGCTCTGCCTATGGGCCGCCGAAGTCTAAATCCGGCGCTGAGTTTAACATATGAGCTTTTTAGAATTGTAAGTATTACAGTTACTAAGTAAAACTGCTTCAAAACTACAGCTGGCAACAGAATATATAGTCTTAAAATGCTGTATTTGTGCTTGTGACTGGACTGAGCTGTAGTGGGATTTGAATCGACGTCCTCAGATCTGACCATTCACCACAGTTGTGTGTGAACGTATCGAGATTTCTCTGCTCCATCTTCTATCGGCAGCCTTTCCTAGTGCTGAGCTGACGTCACGTTTTACATTTTCATTAAAATTTCATTATAACTTGTATATAGACATTTAATATCTGATTCTGATTTTAATTTTGATTTTAATTTAGATTTTTTTTTATTTTTTTATTTTTTTTATTTTTTTATTTTTTAACTACAGTTTATTGTGTAAGATGTGGCACCTAAAGGTGGATCATTCGCCATAGGATTGGTCTACTTCTGTTAAGCATGATATAATGATTCCCACCACTGGTCGCCCTTAAAATATAAAAATATAATATCTACCACGAAATAAACCGTAAATAAACATTTCGCTTTCTAGAAATCTAGAAAACAACTTGTACAAAACTAATTAAAAATAGCTATTTAAGTAGCATTATTAAACATCAATTATTTAAAGAGTGGTAGGCAGGTTGATGATAGTTATTAGCCCAGTCTGTAGTCCTGGGATAGTACCACCACTTTCGAATGAACACTCGTGAAGTGACCTTTGTTTCGGGAGCAGTTTGAAAGTAGCCAGGTATAACGAGACGAGTGTGCACTGTCAGTCTGGATGGTGTACATTCATCTCCTCAGGTCGGCATAGTGGAGGCGAATGTTGCTTGTAGAAATTAATCCGAACTCAGACACAGAAAATTGTGATATTACAATGATAATAATGAAAGCAGGATTTGAATCGCTTTCTAATCACAAGTGTTTAATATCCGTGAAGTGACTTAGTCGCGTTTCGGGATCAGCTTGCAACTAAACGAGAGAAGTACATCAACCTGAACGGCGCACATTTGTCTCCTCGAGCCAGCATAGCGTAGGTGACTAATGGCAAATTAGCAAAGTAAATAACAAGATTTTGGGATACATTTAAAACTCCGTCCTGTGGTAGTACAGCTATTTGTATTTCGATATCAGGCTTTGAAGTATTCGGAATGACGAGAAGAGTGTGCGCTGTCAACCTCGATGGACACGAAACTCATAAAGCGACATAGTGGAGGTGAACTGGTGCCCGGATATAGATTATTCATTAACCGTTTAATATTAAGTTAAATATACATTGGAAATTAGTTTTTTTTATGATGACACGACATGTGACCTCGACTGTTCTAGTGGCAAGCTCTGTGGAGATCCATGAGCACTATGCCGGCCTGAGAAGGTGCTTTTTCACGCTCCGCGTGAAGGATCCAAGGTGAATGGACTGGGAGGCGAAGCATTCCATTTATACATCGTGCGACATAAGAAGGATGCACCGAACCGTTTTGTTCGACTTCTAATCCTGTAGACAAAATGTAGGATGCTTCCCCTGCCCTGTGCGGGTGTGTTATGGGAGTGGAAATAAGATTAAAGTATTCTTCGGAGCATTCACCAGTTTTTTTTTATTCGGCATCAAAAATTAAAAGAGTCAAAGTCCACCAATTGCAATTCATCAATTTAAATTGAAAGAGCGATTGAAACAAAGGAGATTGAAAATTGGATAAAATGTCAATTGAATGCAACGAAACACGTCCACGCATAAATAAGTCATATCATAGGCAACGTGCGGTCAAAGTACATGTAACAAAGTTCAAATCGATGTCGACCGAGATATTGAAAGAGCGGCCGTGGTCTAGCGGTAGGACGCGTGAACTCACAGTCGACGAGACCCGCGTTCGTACCCTGGGGTGGTCAGTAAGAACTAGAATAAATGTAGTATTTACAGCGCCATCTATCCCTTAAACTCCTAACTATTCCGACCCAGAAATCTTCTACTTGGTACTTGACAGATACGATTACATTTTGTATCAGGATTCTTCCGTTATTTTTGGGATTTTCGGTGTTCAATTAGTGTCGTTCGGTTGTATTTAGTGTGTAGTGAGTTGGTGTTAAACATTATTACAATTTACATTGAAATTCTTGCTGGTGTGTTGAGTTATACTCCGCGATAGCGCTATCATTTTGGAACGCTAAGTTGAACACTGCTCCTCGCTTTCAGTGCTGTGTTGTGTGATTCTGTATACTGTATAGTATATACAAAATATATTTTTAAAATTTTAACCTAAAATATTATGAGTTCACATTTATAACATGCATGAATTATAGCTTATAGCTATGAATATTGTATATCGTCGTTAGTTCATTGTTTAGCGGTTAGAGGGCGCTTTTCTTTCATCTCGGAAAAAAGTGGGAGTGACCACTCTATATCTTAGTGTTCATTATCCTCTATGGTTCGAATCTCGCTAAATTCTACTAATTTATAGTAATGTATTATTTGTACTTTCGTCGCCTAGGGTATAGGCATTAATTACATAGTAGGCAGACTGATGATAGTTATTATCCTAGTCTACTGTCTTGGGGTAGTGTGGTACTTTCGAATGTAACACCCTTGAAGTGACTAGTGAAATCCCATACATTTTGTTTGCGATTCTATCAAATGACAACTTTCATCGTGCCTTTGACTTAGGCCCAAGGAAACACAAACACACGCCTTTGAAAAATACAACATACAGAAATCGCTTTACGAATAGGTAGATAGATATAAATGGTGTGGGAAACGATGACAAATTGCATGCCTACTTGTACAATATGACATACTTAACACACCTATAAGAATATTTATATTCATTGATATAAATTGTACTATCTTCCTACGATGTTTTAATTTTTTTTATATGTGACAACACCACAGAGAAATCCATATTGGGGCGACTCTTTGTACCCAGTTGACTTGGAAGCCGAGGCCTGAGTACACCAATCAGACGATGTTATTTTGACCGCTGAGGCGATAAAAATCAAATGAAGCAATCCTATTGGTGGAGAGAACTCGCGTTACGCTGTCACGGCGTAAATGTAATCTCGTACTAGGCCCTCTAACTGAACTAAAACTGGGCTAGATTACTCAGTTTACTTAAGAGTTGCGACTCCGAAAGATTCGCTCTCTCTCCCTCTCTCTATCTCGATAGAGCCGTCTCGTTATAGATTCGTCGCAATCAACAGCGAATACCGAAACCGCAAAAATTCGTCGGGTCGGTGGGAGCTATTATTAAGTGTTGTAACTTGTAATAGTTATAATAAAAAATATTAATCTAATTTTTATTGTATTTATTTATTCCTAAGGTTATGCTGGCTTAGGCCATAGTGGGGTTGGGCCAATATTTTTTAAAAAAATTCAGGCTTTACGCCCGGTATACACGAAGCCAGTTTTGTAAGCCAGGCCAATAATTTACTTATAAATAAATTATAAGCCAGTAATCTATCAATATAATACTTCTTGCCACATTTGTACATCCAGTTAGCTAGTGAATAAGCTAGTAAATAAGTGTTACAAGCTAGGAAAGTTCAATAGGATGGAGTCTATTATTTTAAATAAATAAATAAATCGTACTGGCTTGCTGGACTGGCTTTGCGTATCCGACGCCCGGGATAGCAGTATACAGATAGGCGCTGCAGCGGAGTAGTTAGCGCGTTTACCTGTTTATTCTATATACATATAAAAATGAATGTTTGTTTATTTGTTAGTGAAGCAAGTTCTAGAACTACTAGTCCGAATTGAAAAAATATTTTTGCATTAGGTAGTCCGTTTATTAAGAAATATTGGACTATTATTAACTTGGAAGAAACGCGGTTATTGTTACCTCGTTAAGTTTCCGTAGAGATGGACCGAAACATTAAAAGTATAACATTATTTTTTTTTTAATTAAGTATAAAATTAAAAGAGTGGTAGGCAGACTGATGATGGTTATTTGTCCAGTCTGTCGTCCTGGGGCAGTACCACCACTTTCGAATGTAACACCCGTGAAGTGACCTTGTCGCGTTTCGGGAATAGTTTGAAAGTAGCCAGGTATAAGAGAGGAGTGTGCACTGTCAATCTAGATGGTGCATGCTCGTCTCCTCAAGCCGGCATAGTGGAGGCGACTGCAGCCCGTAGAGATTTCTCTGTGGTAGGCAGTTGTTTCCATTCATGGACCGCACTCTAGCTTTACATCAGGCGGAGTGTTGTCACATGTCGAGCTGCAATAAAAAAAAAAAAAAAAAAAGGTAGTTCGCTTATTAAGAAATATTGGACTATTATTAACGTGGAAGAAACGCGGTTATTGGTATCTCGTTAAGTTTCCGTAGAGATGGACCGGAACATTAAAAGTATAATATTAACTGTATGCGCACGAAGTTGCTGGCAGCAGTCTAGAGAAGAGAAGAATAGAAGAGAAGTATGCAAGTTCCTATACGAATTTCCGAGCCATGGTCGCCTCTATTTACAGTTCTATAACCTAGATAGCACCGTTCACTTTTGCCGTGTCTAAATGGATTCGTTATATTTTCCACAATACCTACATACCTACCTATTGATATGCTTGTTTTATCTTTTTTTTTTAATTATAACTAGGCATTCAGCTTGATGTGAAGCTAGAACTGCGGTCCATGAACGAAAACAATTGCTACCACACAAAAATTTTCAGGCAGCAGTAGTCTCCGCTATGCCGGCTTGAGGAGACGAATGTGCCTCACCAGCACCGGATTTAGACTTCGGCTGCCCATAGGCAAAGCGTGTTGTGGAGGCCCTCAAATCGTTTGTGGTTAACTGTTGAAAGTTTCTATTAAGGTCAAGGTAAAGAAGAGAGCAACTGAATAAGTTGGCTAACACAAAATTTAAAACAAAACTCAGTATTTTTTTGTTTCTACTGAGCCCTTATCGATTTAATTATTTTTGTGGTGTGGTGGCGGCCCATAGCCTATGTTGCCTATGCCTAAATCCGGCACTGTGCCCCACCTATCGACTGCCATGTTATACCCGGCTTCAAAACTGATCCCGAAACGCGACAAGGCAACTTCACGAATGTTAAGCTAGAAAGTGGCGGTACTACCCCAGGACGGCAGACTTGCGACCTATCACAATTTACCGAGGTCTGAACACGGGTCTCACTGATCGTGAACTCACGCGTCCTACCGCTAGACATACATTTATTAGTCCTAAAGCATTGTTAATTTTGTTAGGATTTTACCCACCTTTTTTTAATAATTCTAGGGTCATAAGTCTAGAGTCTAGATAATGTTTCTAAATTTAGAACAGATGCACCCGTAATTAATCCAAGAAAATACGATTAACGCTGCGGTTAATAGGTAGGTGATAGACGCAAACATCAACAAGCAACCAAAACAAAACTTATTTTTCATATAATTCTAAACGGTTTGAATAACTCGTTTTTTTTATTGTGGTTAGCCGCACTACATCCTATGTTGATTTGGAGGAAAAATCACATTTTGCGTTAAAAAAACGGCTTGGTCTCAACTGGACTGATGATAAACACGGTAGAGGTCCATTAGAACTGACGACTGACGGAGAGCCGCTTACACCGTGGCTCCAGTCACCGTCACTATGCATGAGGTGCGTGCCACATTATTTCAATTTTTTTATTGTAACTCGGCATGTGACAACACTCCGCCTGATGTAAAGCTAGAGTGCGGTCCATGAACGAAAACAACTGCTGCCTACAGAGAAATTTCTACAGGCAGCAATCGCCTCCGCTATCCAGATTGACATTGCACACTCCCCTCTTTATACCTGGCTACTTCCAAACTGTTCCCGAAGATGTTACATTCGAAAGTGGTGGTACTACCCTAGGACGGCAGACTGGGCTGATAACCACCATCAGTCTGCCTGCCACTCTTTAATTTACATAGTTTATTATCATAATAACTCTATTTATATAAGAGCGGCCGTGGTCTAGCGGTAAGGCGCGTGAACTCACGATCGATGAGACCCGTGTTCGAACCTCGCTAATTCTGACCGGTACCAATGTAACTTTGTTATATGTACTTTGGTCGCTCAGTGCCTATATGCACTATTAAAGAGTGGTAGGCAGACTGATGATGGTAATTTGTCCAGTCTGCACTGTCAATCTAAGATGGTACATGCTCGTCTCCTCAAGCCGGCATAGTGGAGGCGACTGCTGCCCGCACAGGTAGTAGTTGTTTCCATTCATCGACCGCACTCTAGCTTTACACCAGGCGGAGTGTTGTCACATGCCGAGCTACAATAATTTTAAAAAAATTACATAGCTACATAAATCAAGCAAAAACAAAGAGATAGAAGACGCGTTAAACAAAAGCAACACGTAATATAACACGTAATAAAACATGAAACTATTGTTGCCATATTAAACTGTAAACAACAAAGTAACATCCTAAACAAATCTAAAACAGCGAACAATTCATTTAAAAGATTGTTTTCATAAAATGAAATCGACTCTCACGCAAGCCCGTGCGATCAGAATGTTAATAGCTATACAGCTATAGCTATCTACATATACTAGTGTGTAGTTATGTATACAAACGCCCGAGACAAGCCAAGTTAATAATATTAAGAGAGAGAAAAAACGCGAACCGACGCGATGAGGGTTAAGCGTCTTCCACGCTCTAATGTGATAAAATATTCAAAACGACGTATGTTACAACCCTATAACAAAAGTTTTAACACTAATTTTCACTATAAAAGCACAATTTTCCATAAACTTTAATGCATATTTAAGTGTATAGCAACTTTAAGTACCAATTTAAAAAAATGATTATTCAAATAACTCAATTTTTATAATAAAAAACCGAATAAAACGTTCAAGCATTGTGACACATTCGTTGTTTTGAACGAACCGTTCGACGCGCACTCGGGCGTCCTCGGCTGTTTCCGTCGAAACGTTCGGCTAACGGCTCTTTTCCCTGCGCACGGGCAACTTTCGCTACAAAAATAAACGCTCCTTGGCAGAGAATCAAGCAGCCTTCGTGTATTTAATGACATTTCTTTGAATTTTATAGGCAGATTACTTGATATAGTAGTTTTTATTAAAATAGATACGCAATATTATGGTCGTATTCTGATATTAAAAATAAATCCGAGTAGGCTAGGCACCTATTAAGGAAATTACCAATTTTAACTTCACATTTTTCCGATATTCTATACTTCAAATATCAATAATTTAATTTGACATTCATTGGAGATCTATCTATCAATAAACAATGCCAGTCATCTGGTAACCAGGCATTTCTTAACACCTAAACAAGTGTACCATTAAAGGCCTGTTAAATGCAATAAAGACGAATATGAATTAGCAAGTATAGTATAGTAGTCAGTGTAGTTCAAAGCTTTAGCCATAAATGATTTAGTCGCGTTGGAAGTAGCTAGATGTAATGTAATAAAGTCTGTTCTCCCCTGTCCTCCTGAACTGTCTCTTCAAGCCGGGATATCAAAGGTGATTACTGATTGCAAACATTTCACGTACGTGTTTTATCGTATTATTTTATATCATTGTTTAACCATCTATTCTTGTTATATATTAACCTAACTATTTTTACAGGCAGTAATGTCGCGTTTCCTACGATTTTCTCCTCAACAGAGCCTTTCCGAAGCCAGGTGTAGTTATAGAATCATTCGACCTCCATAAAATTTTCTTTACAATAAATTATTTTGAATATGAAAATCGTGCGACTGAGACCTCTAAAATAAGTATTATTAGATTTCCGTACCGCCATCCACCGCCGCGGCGTCTATCTGCACATGTATATCTCTATTTTGCGTCTATTTGTATATACTCTCTAATCAATAAATATATTGATTCATGAGAAAGGTTTAGGTGTAAAAATTCTGGAATTGGAGTACCTGTTGATGCACCTTGACGTCCTGAATACACGAGGTCAGTTTTCAAGCCAGTCCAGCAAGGCACTATGGTTTAAAAAATAGAACCCGATCCTATTAAACCTTCCGTAGCTTGAAACTAATAGACTACTGGCCTAGGAATGAAGTTAATTTCTTACGAACGTAGCCAGAAGTACTAGATTGCTCAATTTCTATATTACTAGGCTTAATGATCGAGGAAAGGAATCAAAGTTGTTCGCAAAATTGTGTACTTTCTACGGACCTTTTTTTTTTTTTATTGTAGCTCGGCATGTGACAACACTCGGCCTGATGTTAAGCTAGAGTGCGGTCCATGAATGGAAACAACTGCTACTACAGAGAAACCTGTGCGAGTAGCAGTCGCTTCCACTATGCCGGCTTGAGAAGACGAGCATGTACCATCTTAGATTGACAGTGCACACTCCTCTCGTTATACCTGGCTACTTTCAAACTATTCCCGAAACGCGACACTTTACGGGTGTTACATTCGAAAGTAGTGGTACTACCCCAGGACGGCAGACTGGACTAATAACCATCATCAGTCTGCCTACCACAAATAATTTCGGATTTGACATGGATCATTATTTTTTAAAATTTTGGGTTTAAAGACCAACCTGGCTAAAATTAAGATACAATTTTGCAGTGTAGATGATGATGATGCATTTACATTGACAGTGGCAAATGATTATAATGGTACAGCCTTTTTACTATGAAGATTTCTGAACAATAGACTCAATAACAAAACCTGATTTGTTTCATAAAGACGCATTTCATAGAGGTTGTTACCTGCATGATGGATTAGGTAATATCAATCATTCACGTTTAAAAATAATATTTTATCTAATCTTAAAGCGTTTTTGTACAAACAGAATTAGTTTTGCCGTCTATTTTGTATTAATAATCTAGGTGTATTCCTTCACGACTATAATGTAAAAAAAGACGCAGAGACATGTCTACAAACTGAGCAATATATTGTCCTCAAAACTATAAATAAAATTAGGAACATCTACTAGCCGTTAGTACGTCTCGTCATAGAAGCGTCATGATTGATTGGAAATATCGAAAGAAGTGCGGTATTTTTCTAATAATTTACGTCACAAAGACACAACACACGTCTATTACGAGTTGTTTAGTCGGCCCAATCCACAAATAAAAATCTGATTATTATATTTTAAGAATGAGTCGGATGGTAATTAATTGACTTAATTTCTTGTTCCTACATAAGGTTGTTAGGTATCAGGCGACACTCCATTGAGCCGGAGAGGAAAGGAGTGGAACGAAGTGGACTGGCTTTATCCGCAAGAAATATGCCTTAGAGCGGAGAGCAGAGAGCAGGCGTGATTAAGGTCTTGTGCCCCGTTCCCCAAACTCCTAAAGCCCCTAATCCAGCTCCACTCTGCTCCGCTAGGCTCACTTATATCTTTCAATGGAGCGGAGCTTGTTTCAGAAGCGAAGTTCTGTCGAGCGTACCCTCGCTAACTCGTTTATTACTAACTTCTCGTTCCAAAAACAACTCTATAACCCGAAAATGACTAAATACATAAAAATAATATAGCTAATACTGAATGTGTATGACAGGGCACAGAGAACGTAATCAATTGTTCGAGTACTACTCGATGATTTCCAATATATTTACCACACTAATTTAATGTAGCGCCAGGAGCTGATATTCGACGCTATGATTAGTCGACCGAACTATGTCTTGATGCCTGTAGAATGCGTTGAGAGGGTACATGTTGACAGGTTGAGTCGACAGTATTCGTCGTTTCATTATCTTAGACATTTTTTTAATGTTTAATAGGAGACGGTTTGACCGCACCCTGCCTGATGTTAAGCAGTGATGCTTAATCCTATCATATTTACCTTTAATTTGAATAGAATAATATCTACATATATTTTATATAAATCTTTTTTTATCACATTACTTTTTTGTCTACAATGTCTGTACAATGGTCCGTCTGAAAAAGGTCGATCGCGTGTCATTACAGTTTTTCAAATATCTCCTCGATTTTAACGATTTTTTTTTTCAGACGGTAAAAAAAAAATATAACTCATTGAAACTGTGATTTATTTTTAATAAATAAATAAATACTATATTAATACGACGCGACGTCAAATCTTATTTTGTTAATTTTGTAATTTCTTAATCCCTATAATTAATAAATAGTACAACCATTTGGAATGATTAATGACCTCAGAGATTGAGGATATTTTAAGAGGCAATTGAGAGGTATTGAGTGAAAGACTCTTGAAACGAATGAATTATTTGTATTTTGTCGGTAAAGGGTTAGGAGTGTTGAATAATAAAAGTAAAGTATATCTACACTACATAAAACAACTGCTACTAAAGAGAAAACTACGGGCAGAAGTCGCCTCCGCTATGGCTGCCTGAGAAGACGAGTATGCACATCTAGATTGACAGTACACACTTCTCTCGTTACACCTGTCTAATTTCAAACTGACAAGGTCCCTTCACAAGGTGTTCCATTCGAAAGTGGTGGTACTATCCCAGGAGGGCAAACTGGGCTAATAACCATCATCAGTCTGCCTACCACTCTTTAAAAGTGCCTATAGGCACTGAGCAACCAAAGTACAAATAAACAAAGTGAAGAGAGAAGTCTCTAGCGTTCTATAATCTCTGCCTACCCTGATACGGATAAGAGCGTGAGCCTGAAGTAGTAAAAGAACTAATTATACAGCGCCATCTATCGCTTTATTAAAACACTACTAAAACGCGTACCGTTTCTCACACACTTTCATAATTGTAACACTTTTTCTTCATATTTCTAGTAATTTGGTCGCTCGGTAACGTGTCATTAAAAGTGGTAGGCAGACTGATGATAGTTATTCTTGTGGGATCAACTTAGTAGTAGTCGGCATGATGAGCGTAATGAGCGACTGTGGTCTAGCGGTGAGACGCGTGAACTCACGATCAATGAGACCCGTGTTCGAACCTCGCTAAAGACCGGTACCAATGTAACTTTGTTATATGTACTTTGGTTGCTCAGTGCCCATAGGCACTATTAAAGAGTGGTAGACAGACTGATGATGGTTATTTGTCCAGTCTGCCGTCCTGGGGTAGTACCACCACTTTCGAATGTAACACCCGTGAAGTGACCTTGTCGCGTTTCGGGAATAGTTTGAAAGTAGCCAGGTATAACGAGAGGAGTGTGCACTGTCAATCTGAATGGTACATGCTCGTCTCCTCAAGTCGGCATAGTGAAGGCGACTGCTGCCCGCACAAATTTCTCTGTAGTAGCAGTTGTTTCCATTCATGGACCGCACTCTAGCTTTACATCAGGCGGATGTTGTCACATGCCGAGCTACAATAAAAATAAAAATAAAAATGTAAAAAAGAGGCGGCATCCCCGCGAACCAGCTATGAACATCATTCAGTACTCTTTGAAGATTTTTTTTTTATTTATTGCATAATTTTTGACATTGATTGGTCAAATATCAACTACATAACATAATGGTACCATTATTTGTTAAAAAAAAAACCTAGAAAACATCATTGAAATATCAAAAACAAGCAATTGCAACAAAGGATTGCACGGCCGATGTCGCGACGGCATCGTAGCACGCGCGAGTCATTCAACTCACATCTGATAGACGGCCGAGCGTGCTTGCTTTAAAGCTGACATTACAGCTTGATTTATTTTATTTATTTATTTAAAAAGCTAATATATCTAAAATAATATATTTTATAATATATTATAATATATAATAATATATTTTAAAAAAAAACATTGGAATAACATTTTAGTATTAACTGTAACACAATGACATGGTTGAAGGGAATGCCCCTTGCCTTTTACACCCTAATATGTGCCAACGCGATTGGCACACATATTGGCAAACGTGTGAACGAGCCGTTATACGTTTTTTTTTTAAATTGTAGCTCGGCATATGACAACACTCCGCTTGGTGTAAAGCTAGAGTACGATCCATGAACGGAAACAACTGCTATCACAGAGAAATTTCTACAGGAAGCAGTCGTCGCCGACCCGACCCGAAACGCCGACCTTGTCACTTCGAGGGTGTTACATTCGAAAGTGGTATCCCCAACACTGGCAGACTGGGCTAATAACCATCATCAGTCTGCCTACCACTCTTTAACAGTGCCCATAGGCACTAACCAACCAAAGGACATACATAATATGACATAGAGTTTTGGCGGCCATCTTGAGACGTCAGGTTATCTCTCTTGAATTATTTTCCTAAGCTTTTGTTTCTTCGTGTGTTAATGTGTAATAATGGTGGATTAACCATTAAGTGTTTGTGAACGTGCGTGAGTGTGGGCAAACAATTCAAAAGGAGAGAATCTGTATTTCCATTTTCCCTTCAAAACTCTGTAGGAAATTTCCCTAAAGATTCTACCACTTTACTGGAGCAATTTTTGACTTGACTTGACTGTTTAGTGTTGCGAATGAATGACTCGTGATGCACAATATTATTATGCAAAATATTTACTTTGACACTGGCAAATTGTTATAATGCCATATAAAACAAAAAAGAAAAAGAAAATGACATAGTTATATTGCGTCGGTCAAAATTTTGCGAGATTTGAACACGGGTCTAATCGATCGTGAGTTAGCGCGTTCCACTAGACCACCACCGCTCTTAATTATTGAATAGATTGCACAAATGAACATTGTCTTTGTTCTTGTATCAATAATACGATATTGTTTGTTTATTTGACACTATTTGCTTACAAAAATAGGTCATCATCGTAAATTATAAACTAAGCATTAAAATAAATAATACAAAAGTAAATTTTGTTATGAAATATACTTCCGTTTCTAGATTACAATATAAATTATATTATTACAGCCTAAGAGAAATGAGCTCACAATTTTTTTCTCTTGTAGAAAAATAAATCTACATTTCTTATCACCAATTAGTTTTTTTTTACTGGGGTTATTGAGCAATTAGACTTTTCCTGGTGCAATATTTGAGGTTATTATTGTATTAAATGCTTTAATATTTCTTTTTTTTTTTTTATTTATTTATTTTACTTTACAATTTTTATTTTACATAAAGAACAAGGAGTTTAGTGGACCCACACTAGGCATAGCCTGTCCTGTGGGTCCATGGTTAGACAGATTTCCTCCAGTGTTATAAATACAGAAAAATACTATTATTACAAGCTCACCACCACTATAATTGATGATATCTGTTTATTGTGTAATTAAATATTGTTTATTGATTGCTAAACGATGTGTTGATATAATTGTAATAAATTAATGAGAAATTTAAATTACATTGGTACCAGTCATCGAAATTTGAATACAGGTTTCATCGATCGTGAGCTGTGGCTGTGGAACTTGGCTGTAGCCCGCAGCTTCGTATGCGTTTAACGTTCTAGGGATCTTATAGAGACAAAATTATTTTATAGGCTTCGGCGGTCTAGATCTTCCTTTAATATATTTTTAAAATAAATCTAATAGTCTCTCTCTCTGTTCAATAGAACCTGGCCGAGCCTTCTATAGTTCAGGCGCCCATTCTGGCTAAGACCGACTACACGTTGGCGTTACTAAATACTTGTCGAGGTTGGACCAGCTAAGGATGTAGTGCCGGTATTAGAGTCGCTTTAAAAAAAACAAAAGAAAACAATATTCGACGGAAATGTTTTGAGAACTTGAAAAAGCAATAAGAATGCGATAAAATGTCACCAGCTTACGACACAATCGTTAATTTACGTTGTTTAATGTGTTTACCATTGTCGCTGTTAATGATCTATTTACCAAATGAATATTGAATTCAACAAAAAACACGTTCTTCAACAATAATGTATCACCACACACATACATTTTTTTTTAAACTGCTAACTCATAAATCTCCACGGGCAGTAGTCGCCTCCACTATGCCGATCTGAGGCGACGAGTATGCACCATCCAGATTGACAGTGCACACTCCTCTCGTTATGCCTGTCTACTTTCAAACTGACCCCGAAACGCGACAAAGTCACTTCAGGAGTACTACATACGAAAGTGGTGGTACTACCCCAGGACGGCAGACTGGACAAATTACCATCATCAGTCTGCCTACCACTCTTTAAAATTATGAAAAAATCACACGAATTCATTTGTTGTACAACTGGTAACACTAGACTGAAATGACATCCGTAACACAGGTTTCTTTCTACCTAGTATGGATGCCAATGAAAGAGTATGTTTAACCCACGAATATCTTGGTTTTTTAAGTTCAAACACATAATTGTTAAGTTTATTAAGTAATTGTGTAAAATAAGTATAAATATATACAACACAAACAAACCAAATGAGGTTTTGTGATCTGGTAGTGCAAAACTGGATAGATTAAAAATATACGAGTATAAATAAAAATAAAATACAATTTTTTAATTTATTTATTTAAAAATATATATATTATGATTTAATTAATATACATATAGTTATGTAACGCGATATAAAACCCGAATAACTCTTTTTAATTATTACAATTTATTACTGTAAGACATTGTTGATTTCCAGGCTGAGATTGCGATTTGAGAGTGGTAGGTAGACAGACTGATGATGGTTATTAGCCTAGTCTGCCTTCTTGGGGGTTAGTGCCACTACTTTCAACTGTAACACCCGTGTAATCACATAGTTGCATTTCAGGAACAGCTTGGAAGCCAGATATAACGAGAGGAGTACGCACAGTCAACTCAGTTGGTGCATTGATCTCCTGAAGCCGGCATAGCGGATCCGATTGCTGCCTGTAGAAATTTTTTCGGTAATAGGAGTTGTTTCCGTTAATGGACCGCACTCTAACTTTATATCAGACAGAGTGTTGTCATAGCTCGGCATATACAATAAAAAAATAATAATGAAAAGGAATTATCTACTGTAAATTTTTATATAATCCGGCACCTATAAATTAGGACGTAATCCTGATCTATATCCTTTGTCCTCGATCCTCGAACGCGCTTTGTCTTAAGTAACCTTTGCAAGATGAAACCGGGCTGGATGCTGGATATAATAAAATCTATCTAGAAGAATCACAGCGAAATACAGAACAAATTGAAAAATTACAAAAATCAAAATATTCACAAAAACAAATTTACAAATAAATATTTTAAAAAAAGCTTTGTAGGGTGAAATGGTAATATTTGTTTTATAATGTCTAACCGTTATAATGAGAAATAGATCAATAATAACATAAATGAATTCAATATAGTATATTCCTAATTCCGGTATGATTTTTATATAATCTATCGCCCGTTATAATAAATATTATAGCTTATTATTTTTATGTGTAATATGATCAATAGACATTAGGGGTCCAAAAACTAAGATCTCCTTTAATTACAGATTACTTATCTAACCGACAATGACCGATTTAGGACGACACGATGGAATAAATGATGAAAAATGAGGGGTGGGAATCGAAGCAACGTCCTCCGCTACGGCACGGATGCTCTGACTAAAACAACTAAATTAATCATTTTAATACACCATAAATTCAAACAATAATACAAATTATATTTTATAATTGAATAATACAAATAGATAAAAATGTTGTCAAAGAAAATCGTTAATGTTCTCAATAAAAGTGCGCATGTGCAAGGAATATATCTAGACTGACGTCATTAGACCTATTTACCTATAGTTTACATGTTTGAGATGACCTTTTGCAGTCCTGAAACGGACATGAAATGTTTACTCGGGACAAATCTACACTTATTCCTAAACGCGTAAATATACGAATAAAAGTTTCCGGAATGCAATCTTTAGTCACTTTTCAGATCTTCTCATTCTACATTCTTATCTCAAATAAAGAAAGATTAGAAATTGACCAAAAACAGATTTCCAATCTATACTAATAAAGCTGAAGAGTTTGTTTGTTTGTTTGAACGCGCTAATCTCAGGAACTACTGGTTCGAATTGAAAAATTTATCGAGGAAGGCTTTAGGCTATATAACATCACGTTGCGACTAATAGGAGCGAAGAAACAGTCGAAAATGTGGAAAAAACGGGGAATATTATTCATCTTTGAGGGCTTCCGTTGCGTGCGCTGCGAAAACCGTTCGAGATACCCAAAAAATATGTATGAAAGAATTATTCCTCTTCAAAATATCTAAAAAAATGTCCGCGACAGTATATGTCTATCTTTTAAGATTAACTCAAAATAACCGTTTTTATGATTATCAAATTTGGTCGAAATTATTTATTGTTTATAATGGAAACGGTTTATGGAAACGAAGTTAAATATGAGGTATTCTTTTCTTATTTTTCATACTTCGAGAGCTGTTAAATTGATAAGCCCGGGTAGCACCGGGGACCAACAGCTAGTAATGAATATTTATTTATTATTGACCTAGAAAGCATAATAGGCTGCACATGACATTGTTTATATCTACAAACTACGGTACCACTTTTTTTTTAGTATTATATGCCATTATAACAATTTGCCAGTGTTAAAGTACTTTTGTATTAAGTAAATAATATCACGAGTCATTTATTCATCACACTGAACAGTCAGGTTAAGTCTCAGTCAAGTCAAAAATTGCTTCAGTGAAGTGGCAGAATCTTTACTGAAACTTCCCACGGGAGTTTTGGAGGTAAAATGGAAACACAGGTTCTTTTCTTTTGAATTGTTTGCCCACACTCGCGCACGTTCACAAACACTTAATGGTTAATAATCCACCATTATTACACATTAACACTCGAAGGAACACAAGTTTAGGAAACTAATTCAAGAAAAATAACCCAATGTTTTAACATGGCCGCCAAAACCCTACCACATATTTTTGTGTAGAAATTTTCATGAAGGACAATGCCAATTTTTGGGCCCACTGATATCTAATAGTTTGGTAACAAACCAATATCTTGTATTTTTTCATTACTTTGTTTAAATTATACCAATACATCGTTTACCAATTTACATAAAAAACAGATATCATCATCAATTATTAAATCATTTAATATAATATTGCAAACCACAAATATTGCATTATAAAACATCTAATTAGTCAATAACCTAAATAAAAAAATTAAAACTGATTAGTGATAAAAAATATAGATGAACTAAAAATCATTTACAAGCTCGAGAAAAATATTGTGGACCCCTTTCTCCTTTTCACAAATAGGCATCATCAGCACATATTACATGTCAGATTATTATTACAACAGTAAATAAGTATTTGAAGCAGCTAGAAACAAAAAGAGGAGTGGACAGTTTTAGTCTAGAATTTTAGATGACAGACCGACCGACGTCTCCACAGAAATTTTCTGTGGTAGCAACCAGCACTTTTTTTTTATCGTGAGGAAATCCATTACGGACTTCCTGGCACTACTGGGATAGTGCCAGGGGTGTGTCGGACTCCCTGGGGAAAGCGCGCATACATATTGCTGTATGGGCGCCAGCGCGGCATGCTCGATAGCGCATGCACGCGAGATGTACCGACTAAAACCTCACGGTGTTCCTCTCGATCGCCAGATGGCAGAGATACGAGTGCGTTTTAGCAGTCTTCCGCGTCTCTGCCAGAAGCAACCAGCACTAACCTAACCCCAGTTGTTGTCATATGCCGAGCTAGATACAATAAAAAAATATAAAGCTTTTATCCATGACCTTTAGATGTTATGAGTTTTTCTATATTTTTATAGTAAACACAAAGAGGGCGGAGTTGACGTCAAAAAGCCGTGACGCGTTGTTGTATTACGATATATGTTTTCCTGCTTGTTGATGTTTATTTTACAATATACAAAGAAATTTTGTATATTATTCAAAATTTTAATTGTCATGCACAATCGCTGTTTTAAAAATTTTAAGTCAAAGTAAATCAAACGTCATTATTTCATCGTGCAAAACATTTTAAGTCGAGTTTAGTCAAAAGTAGCTAGCAAAAGCGACGGAATTTTTCCAACACCTAAAAAGGAATTTTGAAATAATATGTTAATATAGATTTGAACTCACGTACATTCACTAACACATAATGGTTAATAATTCCACCATTATTACAAAAGTTTAGGAAAATAATTCAAGACAGGTAAGCCACATGCCTAACCTAAACTGGTAACTCAGTAATTTTAAGTATTTTTATGACCCATTTTCATCTTTTCCATCCTTACACATTTCATTTCCCTAGCGATTGTTTTAGGTATTGCGCCAACAAGTTCTTTTACATGCCTATAGTAAGTCAGTGCTTGTTTCATGGCACTAAGCTACCAACGCACATATAACATATATTTGGTACCAGCCAGCGAGATTTGAACATGGGTCTTACCGTATTTACTCCTTCTATGTAGTCTAGGGACGTCCTAAGTCGCTTTCTTAGGATGCTTTATGGAGTTTCCTTCGACAGTGCTTTCAGCAAGACAACCTTTTACATTAGTATCAAGCTACAGGCCCTTTCAATCGCGGTTTCTCTTTTTTATTGTAGCTCGGCATTTGACAACACTCCGCCTGATGTAAACCTAGAGTGCGGTCCATGAATGGAAACAACTGCTACTACAGAGAAACCTGTGCGGGCAGCAGTCGCCTCCACTATGCCGGCTTGAGGAGACGAGCATGTACCATCTTAGATTGACAGTGCACATTCCTCTCGTTATACCTGGTTACTTTCAAACTATTCCCGAAACGCGACAAAGTATCTTCACGGGTGTTACATTCGAAAGTGGTGGTACTACCCCAGGACGCCAGACTACAAATAACCATCATCAGTCTGCCTACCACTCTTAAAAGGTTAACTTCACATGAAAACCATTGAGAACTGAGAACAGTTGAAACAATAATATTGCGAAAGATGACCAATATGGCGAAGTTACCAAGAAAATTCATGAGTCACTATTTCACAATGTTAAGTCATTTACAAGTTAGTAATATTAGAATATTATCAGTTTTTGTTTTGGATCAGTTAACGGCGAATTTAAAATCTGAGGGACTGTGGTCTAGCGGTAGGAGACGCGAACTCGCGCACGATGAAGACCAGTGTTCAAATCTCGCTAAATTCTGAGCAATGTAACTATGTTATATGTACCTTGGTCTCTCATTGCCTCTGATATAAGCACACTCTTTGTATGTCCATTAAAAAATGGTAGATTTATATGTTTATTATTAAATTATGATGAAAGTCGCGTCTCAGCGACAGTTTGAAAGTAGCCAGAGGAGTGTGAACAGTCAATCTAGATTATGTATACGCGTCTCCTCAAGCCGGCATAACGGAGGCGGCTGCTGCCAGTAGAGATTTCTCTGTAGTAAGAGATGTTTTCATTCACGGACTGCACTCTTGCTTTATATCAGGCAGAGTGTTGTCATATGTCGAGCTACAATAAAGAAATAAAGTTCACCAAATATTGTTTAACTGGCGGAAAGTATCATGTAATTTTACGCGGTAAGAGCGTTAATAAAAATCATACTAGAGCTTCTATTGTTTGTGAAGAGTTTCTGAGTTGACTACAAACGAAACGCCTCCATTCCCGGTGAACCTTAAGAAGTCTGCCTCTCCCAATGCCCTAGACCAAAAATCACTTCGATATTGACATCTATTATATTGAGATCTATTATATTGAAATAAACTAAAACTAACGATTGAAAATCGTTTCAATGGAAAAAAAAAATTTTGGGTATAGATGTAAAAAAAATCGTTTAGCTTTCATCGAGAAAAACAGCATCAAAAATAGATTTAAGAGCTTACAGTTTACAATTTTTTTACTCATATTTATAGAAAATAATTTTTAAAAAAAATAAGCAATTCCAACTTTTTTTTTATGTTGGCACAACATGTGACCTCGACTGGTCTGGTGGTAAACTCAGTGCAGGTCCATGAGCATTGACGACTGGAGAACCGCTAACACGGTGGCTAAAGTCGCCACTACTATGCCGGCCTGAGGTGCTTTTCACGTTCCGCTTGAAGCATCCAAGGTGAAAGGACTGGGAAGGCAAAGGATTCTACTTGTCAATTGTACGACACAATTATATCCTGCAGTTCAATATATGTATCAAAAAGTACAGCTAGCAACAAGTAGAGCCTTAATACAAGCAAATATACGATTATTTTAGTAAGTTAAAATAAACATTCAAACCGCACAACATTGTGTGAACTTTACATGATCACACAAAGTAAGCTAACCTTAAGATATCATATCGACGCGTGACGCCGATTACACATTAAATACAATGTAACACGTGCGGTCATGTACTTAACGAGTGTGGGCTCGTAACCAGACATGGCATAAACATTCAAACGAGGAATGTGTTTAAAAATAATTATGTTTTTTTTTAATTGTAGCTCGGCATGTGACAACACTCCGCCTGATGTAAAGCTAGAGTGCGGTCCATGAATGGAAACAACTGCTACTACAGAGAAACTTGTGCGGGCAGCAGTCGCCTCCACTATGCCGGCTTGAGGAGACGAGCATGTACCATCTAGATTGACAGTGCACACTCCTCTCTTATACCTGGCTACTTTCAAACTATCCCCGAAACGCGACAAGGTAACTTCACGGGTGTTACATTCAAAAGTGGTGGTACTGCCCCAGGACGACAGACTGGACAAATAACCATCATCAGTCTGCCTACCACTCTTTAATAGTGCCTATAGGCACTGAGCGACCAAAGTACATATAACAAAGTTACATTGGTACCGGTCTTTAGCGAGGTTCGAACACGGGACTCATTGATCGTGAGTTCACGCGTCTTACCGCTAGACCACGGCCGCTCAAGCCACTCTCGGCCACATTGTGAGATATTTATTTTTCATTGTAATAAATTATTATTTTTTTACTATTTTAATTTCCTTAATTTGTTTATTAATGTGTTTATTACGACAAAAAATTTAACGTACCTTACCATGCCCTAGCCATACGTAAAATAAATTAATTATTTGTCACCGTAACCGTTATCTTCACCTACTCCACACGTTCGAATACGATACAACAGCGAAACAAATCCGAGGTGCGGCCGAAAATTCGATCGTAGCGAGCACTACAATACAATGTTCGCGTAACATCGTCCTGTATCGATGTAGAAACGGCCTAACAAACATCGCCAAACGTGACGCCCGCCATTCGTCTGCATACCGAGGACCTCTCACACATATAGTTAACTGCTAAAAATAGATACACATGCAAAACTTGTGTAAACTTAAATTTATACAAGACTATCGGTTGTAATTTTACGTAAAATTGCAACCGATAGTCTTGTATAAATTTTAAGTTTACACACACACACACATATATGTATAATTATGTATTTATTATCATATACTACTCCTATATTTGTCTATTGTAGCTCGGCATGTGACAACACTCCGCCTGACGTAAAGCTAGAGTGCGATCCATGAATGAAAACAATGCTACTGCAGAGAAACCTGTACGGGCAGTAGTTGCCTCCACTATGCCGGCTTGAGGAGACGAGCATGTGTACCATTTAGATTGCAGTGCACACTCCTCTCGTTATACCTGGCTACTTTCAAACTATTCCCGAAACGCGACAAGGTCACTTCACGGGTGTTACATTCGAAAGTGGTGGTACTACCCCAGGACGGCAGACTGGACAAATAACCATCATCAGTCTGCCTACCACTCTTTAATCATGTAGTATACCTGATGTTTTGTTTAATTCCTCTACCTTTTTTAAAATTGTAGCTCGGCATGTGACAAGACTCCGCCTGATGTAAAGCTAGAGAACGGTCCATGAACGGAAACAACTGCTACTGCATCTTGCACTTTATTTCCCTATTTTCCTAGACTTCTTTTCTACTCCCTTCGTCTCTCTACATACTGTTTTCCTGGTTAGCTGTAGGCATTAAGCTCGCCTTTGTACATTTATTTAATAATTTTTCACAATAAAGATTATTATAGTAGAGATTATTGATAACTAAACCAATGACTAGGTACTGTTGCTTCTGTTCCTGATTTTTTTCTCTAATTGTTTTTTACCTAGCTGAGTGGAATAATATTTAAAACTGATGCATTTAATATTTTAACCCTTTACAATAGTCAAGTGTAGAAATTAAGGATAACTTTGTGAACATTTTACGAATTTTAATGTCTCTAAACGAAAATATATTAAAACTTTTCATTTATTAAAATTTTAATAGTCTCGTTTCAGGATCTCCTTTTCATTAAGCCGGCACAGAGGAGGCGGCTGCTGTCTGCAGATAGTAATGTTCATGGATCGTAGCTTAACATCAGGAAGGGGTGTAGGCAGATTTATGGTCATTATTAGCCCAGTCTGCCGTCCTGGGGCAGTACTACCACTTTCGAATGTAACACCCAAGAAGTTACCTGGTCGCGTTTCGGGGGAAGTTTGAAAGTAGTCAGATAGAGGGAGAAGAGTGTGCACTGTCAATTTAGATCAAAAAACGACAGCTTAGGTCTCTCGACCTATTCGATTGATTGCTGAATTATTATTCGGTTTTTTTTTTTAATTTTAGCTCGACATGTGACAACACTCAGCCTGATGTAAAGCTAAACTGCGGTCCATGAATGGAAACAACTGCTACCACAGAGAAATCTCTACAGGCTGCAGTCGCCTCCACTATGCCGGCTCGAGGAGACGAGCATATACCATCTAGATTGCCAGTGCACACTCCTCTCTTATACCCGGCTACTTTCAAACTATCCCCGAAACGCGACAAGGTCACTTCACGGGTGTTACATTCGAAAGTGGTGGTACTGCCCCAGGACGACAGACTGGACCAATAATCATCATCAGTCTGCGTACCACTCTTTAATAGTGCCTATAGGCACTGAGCGACCAAAGTACATATAACAAAGTTACATTGGTACCGGTCTTTAGCGAGGTTCGAACACGGGTCTCATCGATAGTGAGTTCACGCGTCTTACCGCTAGACCACGGCCGCTCGAAAAAATTTAGTTTAATTTTGTTTCACATAACGAAATTTCTCAATTCGGTTACTCGCAAGAGCCGTTTATTGAAATAAGTTTATTTTGTTTTGGTATTTCGTGGAAATTGTCACAGTATTTACGTGAAAATTAAATTCTTATCATTGCAGATGATCGACCAATTAATACAGCGCGTCCTTTCTGTGTCGCACAATTGACGATTGGAATGCTTTGCCCTCCCATGTGTTTTTTCACCTTGGATCCTTCAAGCAGAGCGTGAAAAAGCACCTTCTCAGGCCGGCATAGTAGTGACGACTTGAGCCACCTCACGAGCGTTTCTCAAATCGTCAATGCTCATGGACCTCCACTGAGTTTACCACCAGACCAGTCGAGGTCACATGTTGTGCAAACATTTAAAAAAATTTAATGAAGGGAATGTGCACCAGATGGAGTACTGTAGCTCTTCGTATTACAACACTCAGCCTGATGTTAAGTTAGTAATAAAAATAATTTAAGATCAATAACCTACTGTCTCCTTAATTAAAAACGCGGGGTAGACAGGTTTTACAAATAATTATGTATTTTAAATAATATACACGACTGGTTTTTGTCGTTGTATTTTTTTTTTTTTGCAACAAATAACGTTGATTTCTAAACTTTCTATTAATGTCTACGTTTAACCTAATTTTCAGTTTTTTACTTTTTAATATGACATATGTCAACACTCCGCCTGCTGTAAAGCTAGAGTACGGTCCATGAACGGAAACAACTGCTACTACAGAGAAATCTCTATAGGCAGCAGTCGCCTTCGCTATGCCGGCTTGAGGAGACGAGTATACTTTCAAACTGCTCCCGAAACGCGACAATGTCACTTCACGGGTGTTACATTCGGAAGTGATGATACTACCCCAGGACGGTAGACTGGATAATTAATAACCAGCACCAGTCTACCTAACACTCTTTAATAGTGCCTATAGGCACTGAGTGACCGAAATACATATATTAGTACCGGTCAAAATTTAGCGAGGTTCGAACACGGGTCAAATCGATCGTGAGTTCACGCGACTTACAGCTAGACCACGACCGCTCATATGAAATTATATGCAAATAAAGAGTGGTATGCAGACTGATGATGGTTATTTGTCCAGTCTGCCGTCCTGGGGCAGTACCACCACTTTCGAATGTAACACCCGTGAAGTGACTTCGTCGCGTTTCAGGAGTAGTTTGAAAGTAGCGAGGTATAGCGAGAGGAGTGTGCACTGTCAATCTAAGATGGTACATGCTCGTCTCCTCAAGCCGGCATAGTGGAGGCGACTGCTACCCGCACATGTTTCTCTGTAGTAGCAGTTGTTTCCATTCATGGACCGCACTCTAGCTTTACATCAGGCGAAGTGTTGTCACATGCCGAGCTACTATAAAAAAAAAAGGCACAAAGACCAAAGGCATAAATAGCAAGTAAGTAATAAAATAACAAGAGGTTAAAGTTCAATTCAAATCACTCAAAAGACCTCTCTCATATTTCTGAATTCCTAGTCTAAATTACTAAGATACAAATAAACAAATAATAAAGACGTTAGGCATTCCTAACACGTGCAGAATAAGAAAACACTACGCACACATCCACAACTAAATAACAAGCTAAAAATAAATCAATAAGACGAAAACAATAAAGAAAAAAATATTTACAAATTATTACTACGAGCATATAAAACATGGGTGCCACGAATCAACCCTGAGTAACCCCTCACTTAAAGCTAAATAAGACAACCACTAGAAGATAGATTTAAGTTTCCCTATAAAATACCTATATATTTAAAAAGTTAGGCTAGACATAATCATTAAAACTAAATTAAAAACTGAGTAAACAAATAACAAAATGGCAATAAAGAGTGGAAGACAAACTATGATGGTAATTAGTTCGAGATCTACGGATGGAGCATATTCGTATCCTCAGGCCAGCATAGAGAAAGGGACTTCTGTCAGGCGGAGTGTAGTCACATATCGAGCTACCATAAAAAAGACATCTAAACTAATAAAAAGATTCTTAAAAACCGAATTGAAAACAATAAACATCGGATAGATTAGAGCAAGACACATTCAAATTGCGATAACAAAATAACAACGCAATAATCGATGTTAACAATTTCACACCCACTACAAAACAAAGGTTAAAAAGATCAAGCACCAAATTACTCTTAAAATACAAATGTTACATGAAAGAAACTTCGCAAGAAAATCTATTAAAGAATCTTCTTTAAATTTACCCAACAATATTGTTTCCAAACCTAAAAATATGAAAATGAAACAGTACACAATTCAACAATATAGCATTATAAGCAAATGGCGCATGGCATAGCCGCCCAATGCATTCATTTTATCGCTTGACATATCATAATATTGGCAACGCCGCGTCCACATTCTTGACGGTAAGTACGGCAACGCTGCAACGACTCTTGCGCAGAAAACTGCAGCCTAAACTCTTGACGCGTTCGACTTTCAAATAACATTGTATCACTGAAATTTGCATTTATAAATTCTAGAACATTCGGCTTCGTCATGCGATTTTATTAATATTAGACGTAATGTTTATTAAGTTATCTTAATATTATTTTATATTTAAAAAACAAGTCCTATTGGATAGCATGATAAAATTATTAGTAAAATGTTAATTGTTCTATGGCATACGAGTCTATGCCTTCTTCTTTTTTTTTTTTTTTTTTTTGTTAATTCTCCCATTCTGGGAAGGCAAAGGGAACAGAGCCCATACAGCCATGTCTTCAGTAATATAATATATATCTCATTTGTTATAATTAGGCATAGCCTTGTCTTCAATATATTTTTTGTTTTTTGCCGCAATTATGTTATTTTTTTCCAATTATTTATTTAAAAGTTGTCTTAGTCCGATAAATTGTTCCATTTCATTATATAGTTCTTACAGTATTTTTGATGTAGTTATAAACTTTTTTAAAATTTTGAGGATTTTTTAATATATCCTGTAGTGTGCGCGGTATATTTTGAGGTCCCTCACATAATGCCTGAAGAAATACTGAACGTTGCGAATCAAATGTGGGACAATCAAAGAAAATGTGCTGAAGAGATTGTGGCTGATTTCTATTGCAATATGTACATGACGATGACGTTATCATTTTCATTCGATGAAGGTGTTCATTAAAACTACCATGGCCAATTCTTAATCTATTAATTATCGTATAAAAATGTCTATTGTAGTATTCTCCTGAATTAAACCATGGTTTTGTTATTTTTGTGTTAATACTTTTATACCATGTTCCTTTAACTTGTGAGGTGGCAGCCCAATTTTGGTTCCATTTAAGTTTCATAATTTTACTAATTTCACACTGTAAATCTGATTCGGGTGATTGAATACTTTTAATAGGTGCAGTCGGGACGTTTGTAATAAGTCTGGCTAATCTATCTGCGTTTTCATTACCGGCAACACCAATATGTGAGGGTGTCCAGAAGAATATAATTGTCTTCTCCGCCATTTGTATGTATTTTTCTTTGATCTCGTGTATATAATACGGAGTGTTCGCATTATGAGATGGATTCGAAAGAGCCATGAGTATACTCATGCTGTCAGTGATTACCACCCAGTTGCTACAATCAGTCATTTCAATATAATTGAGCGCCATAAGGATAGCTTTTCCTTCGGCAGTGTAAATACTGGCGATTTTAGGCAACTTAAAGCCGTGCCCCATTCGCGTTTCAGGATCATAGAAAGCCATAGATACATTTTTTGAGTTTTTAGCTCCATCTGTATAAACTTTTCTGTATCCATTCCATTTAGATAATATCTCATAGACTTCATATTTGTTCGACAATGTCCTATCTATTATTATATTCATTTTACAGAATTTACTCTCAAAACTTCCAGAGTAGCAAGGCCAGTTATTGCTTTGGTATATATTGTAAAGATTTTTAAACCTTGTTATTTCAGAAATATTTGTACATAGGTATGTATCAGAAAGAGAATGTAATTTTGAAAGAAGGCTGTTATTAGTTGTACTAAAAAATTTAGAAATAAATTTATATTTTAGATAGTCAAATCTTATGAAAATTGGTGGCATGTTACATTCCACTTGCATAGAATTTATTGGAGAGGTGTTCATAGCACCTAATATTATTCTTAAATTTTTATTTTGTATCTTTTCAATTTTTTCGACTAATTTAGAATTTGAGGCATAACAGAAAAATGCATAATCAAAGTGACTTCTAACCAAGGATTTATATAGTATTGATAATATATTTGGATCGGCTCCCCATTGAGTGCCGACCAAGCATCTGAGTATATTAGTAGCTTTTAGTGACCGTTCTACTAAACAATCGACATATTTATTCCAGTTTAAATGTTGCTCAAAAAGGACTCCCAGAAATCTTGCGCTAGACACTATTGGAAGTGGATTGCCATTATAAAGTAAGTTTATTCCAGGTGTATATACATTTTTAGGTCTAAAAACTATTACTTGACATTTGCTAATGTTTACATCTAAATTTAAGTAACTAAAATATGTGTACAAGTCTTCAAGGGCTTTGTTCAATTTAGTATTGATATCTCTGATCACTCTACCACTACAATAAATTGCTAAATCATCTGCAAACTGTAAGTTTCTTATGTCATTACCTAAGATTTCATTCAAATTTTGTATATATAATATGTACAGCAATGGACTTAAAATTCCACCTTGGCAAACTCCCTTATGCGAATATCGAGAGCCATATAATTTATTATTAAATTTAACACAAACTTTTCTATTATTTAAGAATTCATATATCCACTTTATTATTTTTACAGGCAGTCCTATTGAGCCTAATATGGATACTAAGATATTGAGATTAACATTATTGAACGCTGCAGAGATATCAAAGAATATGCAGACAACTTTATGGTTCTGTTGAAAGGCATGCTGTATATCAGTCTGAAGATGAGCAATACTCTCACGAGCGGAGCGCCCGCGCCGAAAGCCAAATTGATTACTAGGTAATAAACTATTACTTTCTACATAAAATTCGAGGCGTTGTTTAATTAATTGTTCAAAAGTTTTACCCACACATGATGTGAGAGTAATTGGACGATAAGAGTCGATTAAATTCTTATCTTTTTTAGGTTTCAGTATTGGTATTAAACAGTCAGTTTTCCACTGCTCTGGTACATGAGACGTGCACCACAAAGAGTTCAAAATGTCCAAAAACAAGTTTAGGTTTTCATAATTAAGGCATCGAAGCATTTTGTATGATATACCGTCTAATCCACAAGTAGTGTCTTTACGTGATTTTATTGCAGAGCTTAGTTCTATTAAAGTAAATGGATTGACAAGATAAGCGTTAACTGGATTAATTGGAATTCTGTGCTCTATGATAAGGGGAGGTTCAACGAAGTCTGGCGTATATTTGTCAAGAAATTTGTCAATCCAAGAGGGATCGTTGAATGGATATTGTTCTCTATTAATGTACGTTTTGTTAAATTTGCGCATTGTGTTCCATATCTTTGACATTGGAGTGGATCTATTAATTTGAGAACAAAAAAAATTCCAGCTTAATTTTTTTTCATTTTTAATAACAAGCTTTTTCACTGCCTGCATTTTTTTAAAATTGATGAAATTTGCTATAGTAGGATCCTGTTTAAAAACCAAATAGGCTTCTTTACTCTCCAGAACTGCCGTGGCACACCGCTCATTCCACCATGGGACGGAAGACTGTTTTAATGTCTTTCTGTTAGAAGTGTTATTTTTCTTCTTTTTAACTAAAGACATATCAACAGCTGTACAAATTATATTTGAAAACTTATTATAGCTACTTAAGGGGTCATTAAAGTCGATAACAAAATCACATAACAAATTATTTAAGTTTATAGAATAGACATCCCAATTTAATAACCTTAAATTTTTAGATGTGTGTTCATTATTATACGTGCTTTCATCTGTAGTGTTATTTATGGTAATGTTTATTATTGTAGGTAAATGGTAGCTACCCATTGGATCGTCGTGAACGCTCCACTCGCATGACAAGGCTAAAGAATTACTGACCATGGATAAATCCAGGCCGTTTGGTTTCCAGAGATTTGTGCCGACTGTTGTAACCTGACCATCATTCAACAAAACCATTTCAGCGTCGTCCACACATTCCAAGATATCTCTGCCTCTTGGAGTAACATAGTTACATCCCCACACCGTATGATGTGCGTTAAAGTCACCAGATATAAGAACTGGTTTAGGTAAACTGTTTAAAAAACTTTTGAACTTCATTTTTGTAAAACTTGGTGTACATATTTTTGGACAATAAACACTTGCTATGGTTATGAATTGATTTTTTATTTTAATTCTTACTACTATATTTTGCAAAGAATTGTCAAAATAAGTGGATATTTTATCAAATGGAATGCTATTGTGAACAACAATAGCCACCCCATTATGATCATTTCCACAATCATTACGAATTACAGTATAATTACGAATATTCAACTGCTGACTCGGTTTCAACCAGGTTTCACAAAGAATTGCAATATGTATAGACTTTGAATAAAGGAACTGTGTAAAATAATGTCGATTGCATAGTATACTTTGTGCATTCCACTGTACAATATTTAATTCATTGAAGATGACTTATGTTCTGCCTTTTTACTGAATGTTTCAGTCAATACTTCTAAAACGTTTTTAGTACAAATTGTCGTTTCATTTGTTTTATTTAATGAGATGAGTTTTACAATACTTTCTACCAATAATGTAAGAGATTTGTCGTCTGCAGATAGCAGAGTTAATAGATCTGTTTTTTTATTATTATGTGTGTTATTTAAAGATGGAAAACTTTTTGTATCAAATATACTAGCAAAGGGAGCTGGCTGATATTTCTGTCTGTTTTCTGTAATTTTTTTCTGTTTGATAGGACATTGATTTGAGATAGAAATGTGATTTCCTTTACAGTGGAAGCATATAGCTTTCTCTGCAGGTATTATACACTCTTTGTAACTGTGATTTTCACTGCAAATTGAGCATCTAACTGAATTTTTGCAGAATTTAGCAAGATGTCCATACCTTATGCACTGGAAGCATTGCTTTACAGGTGGTACATACTGTGTTATGTTGTGTCTCCATCCGTTCAGTTCTACATATTCAGGAAGTATGGCAGCTGCGAATGTAATGGCTACGGTCTGTGTGGGCTGCAGTTCATAGCCGGACGTGTTCCTTATTTTCTTCATAAATCTGCGCACACATATTATTTTTTTATGACTGTGTAGGATAGTGAATATCTTTTTATTTGATACCTGGGTGGGTACATTTCTTATTATTCCAGTAACTTCTGTGGAATTGGCTGGAATGCTTGCGATAAATTTGTATGAATTAAGAAAAGTTTGGTTATTGAGGAATGCATTAGCAAGCCCTGCTTTTTCAAAGAATACTCCGATTTTGTACTTATTTATATATTGTAAATATTTCACGCCTTTGTTAAAACGTTTTAGACTGGGACTCAGAGATAACAAATCTCTGGACCCGATAGGCTTATTTTTGTCCGAAGATTCGACAAAGACTACATATTCCGTAGCCCCGGAATCCTCTGGATATCTCCTTGCATGGTCTGTTACAAAATAAGTTTTGTACTTATCATCCTCAACATTTGTTTCGGAGTCCGAAGAGGATTCGTCCGCCGAAACTTTTTTCTTTTTTTATTCCCTCGTTTCGTCATATTAAAACATAAATTAGCAATTTACACACTTAAATTAATATTTACAATGTTATTTATAAGAAATAACAGTTTAATTTATTATTTTAATAAATATAATTTTGATAACCCGCCAATATCGTCGAAGGTTTCCCGCGCTTTTTCTCCCTATGCCTTCTTCTTTCTTTCCAAATAACCCATTATACACTAGCACTATAACAGCCATGCTGTTCAATCCATTTGAAAAAAAAAAGAAACAAGTAGAAAATCCTTCAATTCCATTATTCCTCCTGTCAACTTACGAGGGAGAATAAATAGATAATACGTAATTTGCACGAGCAAACTTAACGAGTAGTGTACCGTGTCTTCGTTATGCTCCATGCACCCCATGCCAATGATCACTCGTTCCACTTTTTGATCTTGATACATCACAACCCTTTTTCTTTAATACTTTACGAATAAACACGGAGGCAAAGATTTTCAAATCTTCTGTCGGATCTCCTGGGTTAAGACAGACTGATGATAGTTACCATCACTTTAAGTGACCTAGTGAACAAAAATTCGTCTCCTCAAGCCAGCATAGCGAAGGCGACTGCTACCAGCAGAATGTGAAGAGTAGTATCTTCATAAACCAGTCAATATGTTGTAATCTAATTACCTTTTTTTTATTAATCCATATGAAACGTTTTGTTAAATTATTGTTATTTTTATATGTATAAAGAATTGTTAATAAATAAGTTTTAATTTAAGGTCATGTGTTTGAATCGGACAAATCTGCGATCGGAAAAACCACATCGATGCGGTAAAATTAAACCTACGAGTATATTCCAAGCAAAACTGAGAACCGTTTTAGTGACTGAAAATATAGCTTTGAAGAGTCGAAATAAAGGAGAGCAGCTAAGTTTCTTTCATACGCTTTTTATTTAAGTAAATCTATTTAATTTGCACATTGTTGATTAGTGACGCATCAATAAAATAAATAAATATAACATAAAATACGTAAAAAAGTAAGCTATGAAAATCTATAATGACATAATGCGGTTGAAGTGGGAAAATATATTTTAGACCTTGGCGTGAAGCCAAACATTTTCCATCCAGACCAGCACTGTTGTCAGGCTTTCAAAATAATGTATTATTTTAAAGAATTTAAGCCACAATTTGCATATAATTTAAGTTATTATATTCATGTGGCATGAGTTTTTTTAAATTTTAGTTAGGACACGCAAATAAGGTTGTTTTTAATTACATTCATAATTAAATGAACCTCATTTCCGTTGTCCTGATCTTTTAAATGTTGAATACATTAAGTATTTTTATTATAATTAATGTTGTTATTACACTAAATGTCAAATAATGTGAGTCTAAAAAGATAAAGATAAAGACAGACATATAAATCAGTCTATGAGTAAATTATTAACCAAATAAATAAGTTACAAATGTGTAACCCAACTATTGCAGTTTAAAACATAATAACTTTAAAATTTCCTTCATAAATCATAATTAAAAGCGAAAAGAAACGAACGGACGCAACCTCGTGTTTTGCAATAAATTACTGCGCGAGCGCAGACCGTGCTTGTGTGGGTGAGCGAGGGTACGTCACCTTGGAACGAGGCCCCCACGGGGTACATACACCAGTCTCGCTTTACAAATTGTTTATTAGAACGCGTGCAAGAGAGACGGCTACACTGCGTAGACAGATGCTTTCAGAAACGCTACGCGGCTTCGCGTCGGACGCCATTTTTACTTGTTTCTTTTGTTGAATTTAGTTTTAAGGATCTCTTTTACAGTTTATTTCTTGAACGGAAGGCTTTTATGATGATACTCTACTATTAATAATTCTATTTATAGGTTCGCTCTCGAGTACTTTATTGTTTGTAGTTTAGGAACGTGTTTTTGATTTATCTCTCTTTATTTAACTAAGGTTAGGTTATGTATAGACTTTTAATACATATACTTGCTTTTTAAAATATTCTTCTTTAAATAATGATACAATCGAACATGAAACTTATATTCTTAGTTATACGTACCAAAAAGCTATAAAACATTGTTAAAAACACTATGTTGAACAAATGACGAACGTTACTAGGTACCTATTGACGTGATAAAATAAGATAAGAAAAATGATAACCTAAGACGTACTGTACTGACATCAAATATCAGCAACTGGGAGGGAAATTGTAACTGATTCTAACTATTCATACCTTAATTCTTTTCTTTTTCTTTTGTATGTATTGTTCTAGGTTTAATTAGGATACAAGCTTACGTAATACGTATTTAAATTTACACGTATATTAATTTAAATGTTATATGATTATAATCTATAAACAACATATTAAGATTAAATAAACTTTATCACAAAATGATATCTATATACTTTAAAAGTAAATATTCAAGACTAGCTACTGCTCACGACTTTATATGCCTGTAATTAATATTATGTGGGGTACGGGAATAAACGGGCTATCTAACGCGAAAATAATTACATTGATAAAGACACAAACAAAGAAACATACACTTTTTAACCCAAGTATATCATCGTACTCCTCTGGGTGTTGAGCCATGAGCAGAGGCGACTACTGTCACTGAAAGCAATAGCAGTCGTATCCGCTATACCGGCTTATTGAAAGATGGCTTTTACATATTAGAAGAAGACATTTAAAATAAGGATAGACAGACATCCTAAACTAAGAAGTTGTTAAATCAAAATTCCGTCGTAATAATAACTTTTAATTTAAATAAATATAAACAATTCCAAATAGTCATATTTTACATTTAAGAACATTAACAAACACTTAAAATTTGTCTTATTTTTGACTAAGTATTTATTTCCTTATCTTACGAAGGTAAATAAGTATCTTTTGAGTTACAACAATACTTAGAAATTTTTAATAGAAAAAAAATAAATGCGCACACAACGACATGTCGAGCATGGCACACCCACGTCCCGGGTTCGATTACAATTTAGAAGAAATATTTATTTCAGTATAGTATACTATATTTTCTTAATTATACATTATTGGAAAGGGAAAACTTAAACTTTTTTACAGGGTATCCTAATTTGAGACCAGGGCACTATATATGTATATTTTAAAAGAACGCTAAATAACTTATAACCTAAAATAAGAGGAAAACCCAAGAATTGACACATCCGCCATAACTAACCATTCGTGCGAAGCAAAATAAATTCCACGTTTCACAAACGACCTCTATCTCGCGAAGCAAACTTAATAATTCAATACAAATACCGCTTTTTCATAAAAATCAATAAAAAATATATGTTATTTTATAAATAGATATTACGTAATAATAAAACTACAAAGGAGAAAAATAAGATCTGAAAAACATGTTAATAGTGTACATGTAGCGCCATCTAGTGAAATTTAGCATTAATTAACAGTAGTATTTTAATAAAAAACAATTATATGAATATTTTAAGCACGATAAAGGGGCCAATTTAGAGCGACGTGGTCTAGCGGTAAAACGCGTGAACTCACGATCGATGAGTCCCGTGTTCGAACCTCGCTAAATTCTGACCGGTACCAATGTAACTTTGTTACATGTACTTTGGTCGCTCAGCGCTGCTATAGGCACTATTAAAGAGTGGTAGGCAGACTGATGATCGTTATTAGCCCAGTCTGCCGTCCTGGGGCAGTACCACCACTTTCGAATGTAACACCCGTGAAGTGACATTGTCGCGTGAGGAGTGTGAACTGTCACTCTAGATGGTCCTTTCGTCTCCTCAGGCCGGCATAGCGGAGGCGACTGCTGCCCGTAGAGATTTCTCTGTAGTAGCAGTTGTTTCCATTCATGGACTGCACTCTAGCTTTACATCAGGCGCAGTGTTGTCACATGCTGAGCTACAATAAAAAAAAATCTTTGTGGGGGGAAATAGGCCCACCCATACCTAAATTCGTAACATCTATTAATGAAATATATGTCGATGTGTTTCTCATAATCTCAACATTGTAGTGGTAATATTAGTTTTATCATGTCTAACCGGATGACCGGATTAATGAGAAATAGATTATAATAACCTAAATTATTTCAATACAGAACATCTATCGCTATCTATTTACTTTATGTGTAATGGCCATTAGAAATCAGAAGCCCATAAACGAAGATCTCCTTTATCATTTAAGATTTTAATTTTATGGAAAGAGTAAGCAGAACTGCTGACATCACTAGCAGCTGCCCGCGACTTCGTATACATCGGTATTATACGTTTCTTGTTCCCGATTTATTATACCATTCAATAAAAGGAAAGCCCTCTTAAGGCATAAATTGTCTCTTTTTTTTATTGTAACTCAATAGATATAAAGCTAGAGTGCGGTCCATGAACAGAAACAACTTTATCCGTTTTTTTTTGTTGTAGCTCAGCGTATGACAACATTCCGCCTGATGCAAAGCTAGAGTGCGGTCCATGAACGGAAACAACTGCTACTACAGAGAAATCTCTACGGGCAGCAGTCGCTTCCGCTATGCCGGCCTGAGGAGACGCCTACTCGTCTCCATCTAGATTGACAGTGCACACTCCTCTCGCTATGCCTGGCTACTTTCAAACTGCTCCCGAAACGCGATAATGTCACTTCACGGGTGTTACATTCGAAAGTGTAGGTTGACTGGGCTAATAACCATCATCAGTCTGCCTACCACTCTTTAATAGTGCCCATAGGCACTGAGCGGCCAAAGTACATATGTTATCACAGAGAAATTTCTGCGGGCAACGGTCACCTTTGCTATGCCAGCTTGAGGAGACGAATATGCACCATCCAGGTTGACGATGCACATTCCTCTCGTTATACCTAGCTACTTTTGAAACGCTTGAAAGTGGTGGTGCTATCCCAAGTCAAGCACACTGTGCTAATAACCATCATCAGTCTGCCTACCACTCTTTGAAGTATTAGAGCAAATAATTAAAAAAAAACTATTCATAAACACAGCATAAGAAAACGACATATTTATTAAGGAAAAATAGTAACATAATTTTACGATGTGTTTTCTATTAAGAGGAAAACGTGGTCAACGGAGCGAGACACGAGTTTTCTCCTGTCAAATGTTATGTAATAATATTATTCATACTTACAACAACAAAAGCGGGGTAATTTGAAGAAAAATAGAGAAACACAATATTGTGAGACATATTTAATTCCTATCAAGGAGTTTGGCACTCAAAATGAGTCTACATTCCATATCCCCAATAAGTTTAAATTTTTTCACCCGGGTTATCGAATAATTACACTTTTTCTGACACAACATTTAAGGTTGTGATTAAGATTGATACGCCGTTGACCTTTATGTAAAAAAATAATTAAAAAATTATTTAAAAAAAAAAAACGAAGATTCCCTATGTATTGTATTGTCTAACAACATGATGAAAATAGAAAACCTAGCTATTAATCGTTTAGAAGAAAAATGGTTTTATATTGCTAAAATGTATAAAACTATTTTTCTTCTAAACTATTAATAGCTAGGTTTTTTATTTTACGTTATACGTTAAATTAAAACTGATAAATAATAAAGAACGTAGATTTATTTATCTACAAAATTAACTAAAAATCATCGACAAACTCGGGAAAATTTAATTAATTTTTTAAGATAAGTTATTTACACGGAATTGAAGAAGTAGCCCCCTAAGAACGCGTCCTTTCTTTATTAAACAAATATCAATGAGTACACCCGGATATCCGGCAAAACGATATCTTCGTAAATAATAGAGAAACCTTCACATTATAACGAGGTCAAATATCGACTGTACAACCTTTCAAGTTAAGATTGCAAATTAATATTTACTTTGATTTTTTTTTTAATAACTAAAGTCAATATAAGATTAAAAATAATATACACGTAACGCAAACCACACTCTAATGAAACAAAGGTACATGCTCGTCTCCTCAAGCCGGCATAGTGGAGGCGACTGCAGCCCGTAGAGATTTCTCTGTGGTAGCAGTTGTTTCCATTCATGGACCGCACTCTAGCTTTACATCAGGCGGAGTGTTGTCACATGTCGAGCTACAATAAAAAAAATAACTTTAAGTTATTTAAAAAAGGAGAATGCCCATTTTTGGGCCCATTTCACATCTGTTAACAAAAGAAAATTCTAAAATAATATGTTATTTTTTATTAATTCATTTTAACTATGCCAACACATCATTTACCAATCAACAGACGATGTTTAGTTGACTAAAAAAATATCATCAATAATTATTAAAGCATTTAATATAATAATAACCTAAAATATTGCGTCAGAATACGTTTAATTACTCAATAACTTGGGTTAAAAAAATTAAAACTGTTTGGTAATAATGAATGCAGATTTATTTTTCCACAAAAATGACTAAAAATGATCGTGAAACTCGAGAAAAATTTGTGGGCCCATTTCACTTGAGCGAATGGACATTTTTTTTTTATTGTAGCTCAGCATGTGACAACACTCCGCCTGATGCAAAGCTAGAGTGCGGTCCATGAATGGAAACAACTGCTACTGCAGAGAAACCTGTGCGGGTAGCAGTCGCCTCCACTATGCCGGCTTGAGGAGACGAGCATGTACCTACATTCTCTTTTATTTAATTTATTAAGTTATTTAAAAATGTTAGGTCATCTGCCGTCCTGGGGAAGTAGCACCTCTTTCAAGCGTATCACCCCTGAAGTGACAATCGTATCTCGTGGTCAATTTGGAAACAGCCAGGTGTAACAAGAAAAGCATCCACTGTCATCCTGGATGTGGCACATTCGCTTTATCAAGCCAAAGGTGGTTGCTGTCTGCAGAAATTTCTTTGTGTCCATGGACCGCACTCTAGCTTAACATCAGGCGGAGTGGTTGTCTCTATATGCCGAGCTACAGTAAAAAGAAGTTGCACTATTAAAGAGTGGTAGGCAGACTGATGATGGTTATTTGTCCAGTCTGCCGTGTTGAGGTAGTACCACCACTTTTGAATGTAACACCCGTGAAGTGACCTTGTCGCAGTTTGAAAGTAGCCAGGTATAACGAGAGAAGTGTGCACTGTCAATCCAGATAGTACATCGTTCGTTCGCTCGTCTCCTCAAGCCGGCATAGTGGAGGCGACTGCTGGCCGCACAGGTTTCTCTGTAGTAGCAGTTGTATCCATTCATGGACCGCACTCTAGCTTTACATCAGGCGGAGTGTTGTCACATGCCGAGCTACAATAATAAAAAAAGTTGCGAATAACAGCTAATGGTTAATAAAAATTCAATCGGTTTTTTAAAAATAATTTTCCCCTTTTTTTAAATAGTTAATTGATTAATCGGTGTGTTTGTGCGGCCGGATAAAGCTTTCAGAGCCAATAGCTATAAGTTCAACGCACTTACACGAGTTCATCGTACCGGTGTAACCTACGAGCGACAAAATGTAACGACCATTTTCAGTTCCCAACCATCAATTTATATATTTCTATAATTATACACAATATTATTATCTTAAAAGACATAATATAGTTTCGGAAATAAGTTTTTTTTTCAAACTAACTAATAGAAAAACTAAGAAAAAAAAACGTGTAGTGGATTCTAAAACAATTTTTGACATTGTTTTTCTTAGTGAAAACTCATCGAATATTTTTCATTATATTTGCAAAAGCATGATCTTGAGAATGTTCTTTTTTAATTAGTTTTTTTTATTATAGCTCGGCATGTGACAACACTCCGCCTGATGTAAAGCTAGAGTGCAGTTCATGGACGGAAACAACTGCTACTACAGAGAAACCTGTGCGGGCAGCAGTAGCCTCCACTATGCCGGCTTGAGGAGATGAGCATGTACCATCTTAAATTGACAGTGCACACTCCTCTCGTTACACCTGGCTACTTTCAAACCATTCCCGAAACGCGACAAAGTCACTTCACGGGTGTTACATTCGAAAGCGGTGGTACTACCCCAGGACGGCAGACTGGACAAATAACCATCATCAGTCTGCCTACCACTCTTTAATAGTGCCTATAGGCACTGAGCGACCAAAGTACATATAACAAAGTCACATTGGTACTGGTCAGAATTAGCGAGGTTCGAACACGAGTCTCATCGATCGTGAGTTCACGCGTCTCACCGCTAGACCACAGCCGCTCTAAAAATTCAACATACTCGTATATTAAGCTTAACGTTAAAATAATGTTATTTATTGCGTGTACTCTAGCATCATCAAGGTTAAAGCGATCGTATACTTAAGGTGATTAGGAAACATAGGACCCTAAAATGAAATAACCGAATAAATTAAATCATCGTTTCTCAGACATTTTTATGTCGCAACCCACGAAAAAGCCAAAAAGTTAAGGTGAAAGCCAACACCCGAGCGTCCATATACTATAGGCACTATTAAAGAGTGGTAGGCAGACTGATGATGGTTATTAGATCAGCCTGCCGTTCTGGGATAGTACCACCACTTTTGAATGTAACACCCGTGAAGAGACCTTGTCGCGTTTCGGGAATAGTTTGAAAGTAGCCAGGTATAACGAGAGGAGTGTGCACTGTTAATCTGGATGGTACATGCTCGTCTATTCAAGCCGGCATAGTGGAGGCGACTGCTACTTGTAGAGATTTGTCTGTAGTAGCAGTTGTATCCATTCATGGACCGCACTCTAGCCTTACATCAGGCGGAGTGACGTCACAGGTCGAGCTACAATTAAAAAAATAACTCACTTAAAGCCGTAGTCGCGTAATTGTAAGCTAATTGGCAAGCCTGAGATATAGCTGCCAAAACCCAGCAAGTCGGTCATGACAGGGTGCCGATGTAACGCGTAACGCCATGTTTAAGTTTAGTCAAATTCCGATGACGTATATGGAATATAGCATCGTGACAGTATGGACTTTGAGCGATGATGCAACTTGATATGTAAACAATATGAAATTCTCAGTAAGTAGGTACAATTACATATTTAATTTTAAATCTAATGACAATGCGCGTTTGTAGAAGCCTTTATTAAATGTAACTTTTTAATATTTTGAGCGGCCGTGGTTTAGCGGTAGAACGCGTGAACTCACGATCGACGAGACGCATGTTCAAACCTCGCTAAATTCAGTGTTATATATACATACTTTGGTCTCGGAGTACCTATGATACAAACACTAACTTAAGTTTTTTTTTATAAAATAGAAATCTTGTGCCTCTCAAACCCCATATGGGCTTATTTGAGAGGCACATCACCTTAACTATTTATTTATTAACTAATTTTTTTTTACAGGTGTAGCGGTGGTAGATAGTATAACTCATCAAACGTGTAACCTTTTCACGGGCGCCCCAATCAAGTAATTTGTAGGAACTTTTTACTAAAATCATATTCGCAATTAAATGATATGATATGATGAATAATTGTTTTTTTAATTGTAGTTCGGCATGTGACAACACTCCGCCTGATGTAAAGCTAGAGTGAGGTCCATGAATGGAAACAACTGCTACTACAGAGAAACCTGTGCGGGCAGCAGTCGCCTCCACTATGCCAGCTTGAGGAGACGAGCATGTACCATCTTAGATTGACAGTGCACACTCCTCTCGTTATACCTGGCTACTTTCAAACTATTCCCGAAACGCGACAAAGTCACTTCACGGGTGTTACATTCGAAAGTGGCGGTACTACCCCAGGACGGCAGACTGGACAAATAACCATCATCAGTCTGCCTACCACTCTTTAATAGTGCCTATAGGCACTGAGCGACCTAAGTACATATAACAAATGTAACTTTGGTACCGGTCAGAATTAACGAAGTTCGAACACGGGTCTCATCGATCGTGAGTTCACGCGTCTTACCGCTAGACCACGGCCGCTCAAAATATACTGCTATTTCTTAAAAAAATAGCCCATAGTCTACTTCTATGGTAATTTTATCTTGCCATCGACATTTTTTCAGCATAATACGTACTTTAATTAACAAATATAGTTATCTAATGATTATACCTTTAATAGTATTTATATTTTAATAATAATTAACTACTACAACTTATTGTTCTCACTGGGGTAGGCAGAAACTGTGGAGCGCCAACGACTCATCCATCTCTCTGCATACTCGTACCACTTTCGCTTCGATCACATCCATTACTCCCTCATGCAAGCGCGTCGGTTGTTAATAATAATAAAATTAATAAATGAAAAAAAAAAAAGCTTCATGTCTGGTTGTTTGTTATAAATAATGTTTTTGTTGTCCTTGTCCTGATACAAATAAAAGTACAGGGTATCCTAGTTTGGGTTCAGGGCATCGTATGCATGTAAACTTATAATATTGTTTTTTATTACTGCTTTTTAGTAACCTCCATTACCAAAGACCGTCAGAAGACACAAAAACCATAGATAACCTAATTCAGTTACAAAGTAAAATATTATGTGTATACAAATAAGTACATATATATGTACTACTATATAGTACTACTATACTATATATGTATATAGCATAAATGTGATACTGGAATGTCATCGACGTTTTTGTTCATTCATTCCGCGTGACGTCACATCCGGTCATACACTCGATACAGCTTACAATAAACATAACAATAACATCACATTTTTGGCTTAACAAACTTAATGTTTCTAAACTAAATAAAAACACTTTGCTCAGTATATACAGGTGAATCTTTCAAGTGGGCTTGCATGGCCAAATCTCGAAATTATATGAGACAGCGAAAAATACCCAAAAAGTGTCTCGAGGTCGATTTTGATGAAAACTAAAACTGCATCATTAGATTAAAAAAAAAACCAGCCAGGAATGGAACCCAATGATTAAAAAAAAGAAACACAACTGTATTATTGCACCATCCGATAGTGTCGCTAATAAAAATCAAATTCTGGACCGTAATGACATTTTTTTTATTGTAGCTCGGCATGTGACAACACTCCGCCTGATTAAAGCTAGAGTGCGGTCCATGAATGGAAACAACAGCTACTACAGAGAAACCTGTGCGGGCAGCAGTCAGCACAATGCCGGCTTGAGGAGACGAGTATGCACCATCTAGATTGACAGTGCACACTCCTCTCGTTGTACCTGGCTACTTTCAAACTATTCCCGAAATGCGACAAGGTCACTTCACGGGTGTTACATTCGAAAGTGGTGGTGCTACCCCAAGACGGCAGACTGGACAAATAACGATCATCAGTCTGCCTACCACTCTACCGGTACCGGTCAGGATTAGCGAGGTTCGAACACGGGTCTCATCGATCGTGAGTTCACGCGTCTTACCGCTAGACCACGGCCGCTCTACTACACTAATCTATCTACAATTACAATGGTAAAGCCCCGACTACACCTCTATCCCTTCAGACCTCCATCAAGCACATTAAAGTGTGGTAGATGAACTAATGAAGCGGTGTTAAGACCAATCTGTCAATTTTGACCGGTACACACTCGCCTCGTATTATCTGATCGGCACAATATTGGATTAAAGGCATGTAGGTTATTGTGTGTTTTATCACACCGTTAGCGTCCACCTGTCCAGGGTTCCAGCTGAAAACCAGCGTTACGAGCTGCCTCATGTAGCTCGTTAGCATATGCTGAGCTGTTGTCGTCCCTACACATTCGCGTTCAGACTTGCTATATTGTCTCACAAATGTTGTGCTGGGATGAATAAAGTTTTTCTTTCTTTCTTTCTTAATTTGTCATCAATAAAAATCAATAAAATTATTATTTAATTTAAGTCATTTGCTTGTACAGCCGCGCCGTCGTGGTCGCGGGAAAGTAAGTTTACAATACTGGCCAGTACTCTAGCTGAACCAACATCAGGTGGATCGCAGTCACACCGGACTGAGACAAAAGTCTTCGTATTTGAAGATGCTCCTCATACGACCATTCTCGAGAAATTTATGAAAATGACAGAGTAAAATTGCGTATTTTGATTGTCTTTTTGTTATTGTAGCTCGGCATCTGACAAAACTCCGCTAAGCTAGAGTTACTACAGATAAACTTCTACAGGCAGCAGTCGTCTCCGCTATGCCAGCTTGATGCACACTCCTCTCGTTATACCTGGCTACTTCCAAACTGCTTCCGAAACGCGACAAGGTCACTTCACGGGTGTTACATCCGAAAATGGTGGTACTACTCCAACACGGCAGACTGGACAAATAACCATCATCAGTCTGCCTACTGCACTAGACTGTCTACTGCGATTTAAAACGCTTGCATATTAAAATACAAGTTATAAAAAGAGACATACGGAATAAAACAAAGAAATTAATTAATATCAGATTTCATTCCCAAAATCCGTAACTATTGATATTTTATGTATTATTTCTTATAAACATAACATAATCATAAAGTATCGTGTAAAAAAAAATCATTCCCACTATGTTTACAAAGCAAATAAATTAGGCTTCAGTATTCAGAACAAACAACACATATATTTTCTAAGATCAAAGATAATCGTATTATTCAATTTGAAATTGAATAATAGAGGATTCATCCCTTAATTTCCACCCTTAGAGATAGAATATTTTCTCAAATTTAAATGGGACTATACTTGAGATTACCCTATTGAAAAATAATAAAATCTGTTATAAAATTGCGTAATACACACTAGAAACAGTCAAATTGAGATTCTTCCCTTCTTTGAAGTCAATTTAAATAAAAACATTTCTGAAAAAAAATTGAACCGACTTCTAAATAAAACAAATATTTTTTTTTTTAATTGTAGCTCGACACAACACTCCGCCTGATGTAAAGCTAGAGTGCGGCACGTGAACAGAAACAACTGCTACTACAGAGAAATCTCTACAGGCAGCATTTACCTCCGCTATGCCAGCTTTAGGAGACGAGTATGCACCATCTAGATTGCCAGTGCCGACAAGGTGACTTCACGGGCGTTACATTCGAAAGTGGTGGCACTACCCCAGGACGGCAGACTGGACAAAAACCATCATCAGTCCGCCTACCACTCTTAATTAATACCATGTGAAAGTATTATAAAATACTCAACATTAAAATTACATTTATAAATAAAATACGATTAGTTAGTAAACACCACAAAATGAAAGAGAGATAGGCAGACATAATATTGCGTCATCATTAAAATATGCCACTGATAAATATAGTTTATGGTTATGGTATGACACAAATACTAGCTTTGAATATTGCTTCAAAATAGAAACTACAGTATCATTATATGTATATTTTTCAATTCATCACATAATTGAATTTAACAAATGACTTTGACACAAAAAAGGAGTAAAAAAACAGCAGCGACCTCTCATAGTGGCAATTGCATCTGCCAATAAGTTACGAAGGGGTGGCGTGTTTAAAAAAAATGCATACAGATAACGTGGGGTGTATTTTCAAATGATAGTTTCAAACACAATTATGAAGTTAGTAAACTGCTCGCGGTCGCAATACGGGCAAACGAATCATTAATCTATGGCATATGGAGTTACGCTGTTATATTTCTGGTTCCTTCTGTACATAACTTCCCACTTAGTCCTCAAAGGTCTACCAAACATTAAGGTGTTCGGAGCTTGGTTAGTTGTTTTGTTAGGTGTCGATCTTAGGTATGTCTTAATGATGCTGGTGATAATTAATTAATCACGATTTTTTAATCACAAAATTCTCTTTAAAAAAAAACCAAAAAAAGATGTCACAATTCACATATATTTTTTAAGTTAAGTTTAGGTCGAGCACTGCCATTGGAGATACAGTCGCCAGACTAGTTTCAATGGCAGTGCATCTTGTACTCAGGACCAAATAAATAAATAAAAAAATATAAGAATCAAATATAAAATATAAGAATCAACAAACTTCTAAAGGAGGAGGAGGAGGTTATCAATTCGTCGTGTATTTTTTTTTATTAAGGTGAAAGCCAAACTTAGCAGTTGTTTGAAACTTATCAGATTAATGTTGAAATTAAGTTAAATAATAAAAATAAATAAGATAATTAAATAACTTTCTCAGCACTAAATTATTTGCGCAAATCACTATAATAAACAAATAGCTACGGCACAGAATATATAAAATGCTTGTGAAATATAACTAATATAAAATGTTTAATATATTTAAAATGCATTTTATATATTCTGTGCCGTAGCTATTTGTTTATTGTAGTGATTTGCGATAATAATTAGTGCTGCGAAAATTATCAAATTACTTAATTTCAACATAAATCTGCTATGCTTCGAACAATGTGGTAAAACAAAATGTATGGACGCTCAGGTGTTGGCTTTCACCTTAAAATTCAAAATTGTATATCTTTAAAATACTATGTATTAATTGAAATAGGGGAGTAACATTAAATTACAATTATCGTCATAAATTAATGCATAATCTAGTGCACTAAGATAAAAATCTGCCTCTTACAACCCACAATCGAGAGTTCAAATCTTTCAAGAGGTGTAAGCGCTGTAAATCTCTCCTCAAGAAGCCGACTACTGCTTGCAGACAATTGTCTGTAACTATTCTAGTTAGTTACAAATCAGGCACTTGTTAATCAACAGAATACTATAAAGAAAATGCGGTAGATGTCTGGATATTATTAATTAAAAGAAATAAATAAAAACCAATTATAACATTAATCATTTTTATCCAAAATATCATCAATAACACGTAAGACCTTCATTCTAAAACTTCTCATTTGCGATTCACTCATGTCATACACATCAGGTAACAGGCTAAGTAAGAACATTTTTCTTGCATTTTTCATTTCTGCGCGTTGAACCTTCCGCCGCTTAGGTTCAGGTTCTGCAAAATGTTCAACTAAATCTTCAACAGATTTCAGATAGACTGCATGTTCACCGGCCTCCTCGACCACTTCGATTTCTTGCGACGCCAACTCCTCGTCGCAGCTCTCATCAGGTGACAGAGTTTGGTCTTCCTCCTTATCATTCGGTGACTCTGCTTCACATTTAATATCATCTTTTCGTTTTATAAACGGTAATGTAAATTGCATCTCCTCATCTAAATAATAAGGTCTCTTTCTCTTTGTCAACGCCTCCCTTAAATGTCTCCCGAACACAGTCCGTAAATTACGCCATTTTAATTTGCAATTGTCACCTAAAATAATAATTAATTTTAAACTTTCTAAAATTTATTATCTTTCAAAATACATTTTCAAAGCTTCAAATAATTATTAAACATATAACTTATTAGTTAATTAAAGAAATTATATTTAAAAATGTTGAGTGACCTTGATCATCTTGGAAGCAGCCAGCTGATAGGTACAACGAGATGAATGGCACTGTCAACCTGGATAGTACACATTCTCTGGTAGTTGTCTCTACCTTAACAGCGAGTATGACCATACAGACATTACTATACCATAGACAATGAGCGACCAAAGTACCTACATAACGTGGTTACATTTGTACCGGTCAGCGAGATTCGAACATGAGTTTCTATCGCTAGACCACGGCCACTCATAAAACATCAATAAGAACCCATCTCACCTGTCATATTAACACATTTTCCAACATCATTCCACGCCTTCTCTGTGACATCTTTTCTTGTATACTCGGGTAAAGTGTAATTATAAAGACACGGACGTTTGCGTACCTCTCTAACAAACTTTATATTGAGTAAAATTTGTTCGGCCATCTTGTTTTGCGTGGCGACGCGACGTGACGCGCGTGTACGACGTTTCGCGCGTTGCGAGCAACTGATTTGAAACCCATTCGCTACTAGTCGACGACTGAGCTGTTTTTATCGCTAACGTTGTCATAAAACAATGTCAATGGCTTTAAATACATAATAATGTGCTGATTACAAATAAATAAATAAATCAGTTGCATACACATTCCTATATTTTATATTAAAATGATACGAGAACGTTATTACTCATTAATTAAACACTATCAATATAATTGTTTATAGGTTAAAACATGTTAAAACGTGAGGTACAGCCAGTGGCGGACTAAGGCTAAAGCTGGCCCTAGACAACATTGTAATTTCGGTCCTATTTTTCAGTCATGATACATACTTTGCGTTTCGTAAAAACCTAATTTTCGGGCCCCAAAAATTACGGGCCCTAGGCACGTGCCTTAGTCCGCCCATGGGTGCAGCTATATTACCGCTATTTAAAAGGTTCCCTAGGGACACAAAACTAAACGCATATTGCTAATTACGGAGTTACGGGTAACAATTAGTTACCGAGAGAGATTAATAAAAAAAGCTATGCTAATAAATTGTTTTGTTTTTTTTTTGTAGCTCCGCACATGACAACACTCCGCCTGATGTACAGCTAGAGGGCGGTCCATGAGCGGAAACAACTGATACTACAAAGAATTCTCCGAGCAGTAGTCATCTATACTAATATTATAACTCTCCGATATGCCGGCTTGAGGAGACGAGTATTTAGATCGACAGAGCACACTCCTCTTTTATATTTAAGTTCTTTTGTTTTGAATAGTTCCCCCACACTCACGCACGTTCACGAACACTTAATAGTTAATAATCCACCTTTATTTTAATTTAATAATTTTAGAAAAATAACTCACTCTGTACTTGGAGTACTCTAAAATCCCCAAATATCCGTAGAAACTCCTAAATTGGTTTTCGATGTCAAAATATTTCAAGTTTAATCATTTAATAGGTAAAATAAAAGAAGGTATTCTAATACTAATAATTTCTTCTTCAAATTTCAAAAGCTAAAACATATTTAAAAAAATATGATTTGAAATCCAAATAGACCTTTTTTATTATTGTAGCTCGGCATGTGACAACACTCCGCCTGATGTAAAGCTAGAGTGCGGTCCATGACCGGAAACAACTGCTACCAGGTAGAAATTTTTACGGGCAGTAGCTAAGCTCTCCCGACCTATCCAGTTCACAGAGTCCATGAACGGAAACAACTGCTACTACAGAGAAATCTTTACGAACAGCAGTCGCCTCCACTATGCCGGCTTGAGGAGACTAGCATGTACCATCTATATTGTCAGTGCACACTCCTCTCGCTATACCTGGCTACTTTCAAACTTTTATTGAAACGCGACAAGGTCACTTCACGGGTGTTACATTCGAAAGTGGTGGTACTACCCCAGGACGGCAGACTAGCCTTCTTTACTTGTAAAAAAAGAAGTTATAACCGTACTAAATATTGATTGATTTGTTTACTGTAGGGCTTCGAACGAAGGGCGGGCAACTTGTAAATGATATGGACTATTAGCAATTTTATTATGACCACGCGGTACTTTGGTATATAATGCGCTAAATAATGTACTAAATATATACCAGCTACATATCTCACTGTCACCCAAGTGATAACAAAATGTCAAATCCCATACAGGAGTGTGCACTGTCAATCTAGATGGTACATGCTCGTCTCCTCAAGCCGGCATAGTGGAGGCGACTGCTGCCCGCACAGGTTTCTCTGTAGTAGCAGTTGTTTCCATTCATGGACCGCACTCTAGCTTTACATCAGGCGGAGTGTTGTCACATGCCGAGCTACAATAAAAAAAAAATTGTTTTCGATTCGATCAAGTGACACCTGTTGATTAGCTATAGACTATAGCCTCTTTAGTTTGCTTTCAGACCCAACTATCGAGAGATATACATACATACATATACATATATGCTTACGGCCCCTAAACAAAAAAAGAAGGTACAGTCAAAATTAGTTTAACAATACTTTAGCCGCTACATCGACATTCGCGGCTAAACTTTTTTCGGGCTCTAAACTTTGATCAATTTTAATGATTAGCACCTCATTTATTCAAGAAGAGAACAATCAATGTCAGACGGCAGCCCTTTTTCAAATGAGATGTCTAGATATTTATTGGGAATTATTTAAAGATAAGACAAATTATTCATGAAAGAAAAATGCCCATTTTTGGACCCCACTTGATACGTAATAGTATGGTAATAAAACAATATTCTAAAATAATGTCTTATATTAATTCATTGTAATTATATCAACACGAGATTTACCAATCAATAGATAATGTTTAATTACACAAAAAACAGATATCTTCAATTATTAAAGCATTTAATATAACAATAACCTGAAATACTGCATTATAAAACACCTAATTACTCAATAACCCGGGTGAAAAAAATTAAAATAGATCGGTAATAAGGAAGTAGATTTATTTTTCTACAAAAATAACTAAAAATCATCGACAAACTCGAACAAAATGGGCATTCTCCTTTTGTGAACTTTAGAGATATTTTCTTTTCCATAATCAGTTTAAAAAAACAACAACCTAGACCTAGATGTTGATGATATGTTAATAAGTTAAGCTGAAATAGCATCAAAATGTATGGAAAATTGAAAGTGGATTCGTCTTTTTTTATTATTGTAGCTCGACATATGACAACACTCCACCTGATGTAAAGCTAGAGTGCAGTCTAGGAACGGAAACAACTGCTACTACAGAGAAATCTCTACGAGCAGCAGTCGCCTTCGCTATGCCGGCCCGAGGAGACGAGTATGCACCATCTAGATGACAGTGCAAACTCCCCTCCTTATACCTGGCTAATTTCAAACTATTCCCGTGGTGGTACTACCCCAGGACGGCAGACTGGACAAATAACCATTATCAGACTGCCTACCACTCTTGAAGTTATCATTTTGCATATTTAACTATAGTATGAATCTGTGAACCATTATTTAAAGTGAAAAACAAGCAAATGTTAAAATTAGTTCTTAGTGTAGCCGATTTAGTATCACAACGAAATCGTTGAAGTCTTTCTAATGACGTAGGCAACCCCCGCAAAAGTGGGGGGTGGAAAGTTTCGCATCGTACGTAGGATCCATAATATATAAGTACTTTTATTCGTAGACAAAGAGCGACTAAAGTACCTACATAGATTGGTCCCAGCTGATATTTTATATCGAACCAATCGTGTTTAATTATAATAAACATTTTTTTTATTGTAGCTCGGCATGTGACAATACTCCGCCTGATGTAAAGCCAGAGTGCGGTCCATGAATGGATACAACTGCTACTACAAATAAACCTCTCGGCAGCAGTCGCCTCCACTGGCGGCTTGAGGAGACGAGCATGCACCATCTAGATTGACAGTGCACATTCATCTAGCCATACTTTCAAACTGCTCCCGAAACGCGACATTTGTTACATTTGAAAGTGGTGGTACTACCCCAGGACGGGTACCTCACTCAGCTCTTATATTAATATGGTAGTCCGGGATAGTGGGAACGCACTCCGCCTGGTGTTAGCTAGAGCGCGGTTATTTGCGAAAATAAGTAATAACTGCTAAGAAATGTTACGCAGGTTTCAAGAGACGAATGAGTGGCTGTGCACACTCGACTTGTTATATCCCGGCTACTTCTGAAACGTGACTACCTCACTTCAGGGATGAAAGTGGAGGTATCTTTAGACCCCCTACCACACTAACAAAAGGAGTGTGCATTGTAAACCTAGACAGCGTACATTCGTCTTCTCAAACTGGCATAGCGGAGTCGACTGCCGCCTGCAGAAATTTACTGCGGCAGCGGTTGTCTCCGTTAATTTATACAGCACACAGATCTTAACATTAGTCGGAATATTGTCATACCCCGAGCTATAAAAAAAAAACACCTATAGTTTCATAACTTTCCTAGATTGTACGATTGGGCGAACTTAATTAAAAATTACCAAACTGCTATTAGTTTATTCATTCAGATGATTTCTTATCGCAAAATTTCTTATCGACCTTGAAATTAATTCATAAATAAATTATCTATCTACCTACTACATAATCGATTATTTTTAAATAACATACTTATTTATAGAAACGAATCTTACTTTGTAAACATACTTAATCACAATTAAATAATTGTAATACAATTTAAAGAAGGTATCTAGTAGTACCTACTACAATTAATCTTACACCAAAAATATCCAATCCGCTCTATTGTTTTTATGTTCTAGGTTGTTACATTTGTTATATTTTCTGGTAATTTATTATAAAAGCGAATACCCATTCGTCTAAGAGAAATGGGCCCACAATTTTTTTTTTCTAGTTTGTCGATGATTTTTAGTTAATTTTGTAGAAAAATAAATCTACTTCCTTATTACCAATCAGTTTTAATTTTTTCACCCGGGTTTTTGAGTAATTAGATGTTTTTTGATGCTATATTTGAGGTTATCCTTTTTTAAAATGATTTAATAATTGAAGATATTAATTTTTTATGTAATTAAACATTGTCTATAGATTGGAAAATGTAGTGTTGGTATAATTAAAATGAATTAATAAAATATAAAATATAAGATATTATTTTAGAAGTTTTGTTACCAAACTATTAGGTATCAAGTGGGCCCAAGAATGGACATTCTTCTTTTTATTGAAATTGCTTATTTTTGATATTTTGACGATATTTTGTGTCTTTTTAACAAATAATGTTGCCATAATGTTGTAGTTGATATTAGATAAATGTCTAAAAATGAAAAAAAAATACTCAAAAATAAAAAATAAATATACTGCATCAAAATTATGTATACAACTTCTGTAAATATAATTACTTTTGACAGCCTTCTTTGCTGACCGTACTATAAGTTTTTTTTTAATTCATTTTATTTAAAACTTCATAAAATAGAAATCTTGTGCCTTCCAAAGCCCACATGGGCTTTTTTGAGTACCAAGACGCCGTAAAAAACAGTATTACGAAACTAGCGCTCCCGTTCCATCCCTAAGGAACCTTTTATCTGGGGACTAGGGAACGAAAAAAAGTCCAAAACTTTCCTTTGTAACGATCGAACTCCGAATTTCATACGAACATTTTGCCTTTTACTCGTACAAAGAAACTGACTACATTTTTATTATTAGCTCTTTCCAAAGTTCTACCCACGCTTAATTTTGTACTTATTTCGTCACGTAGGTAGGCAACCATACTGTAAAATAAACATATCTATATAACCTAAAAAAAAAACTATCTACAAATTGTGAATTTCACTTAATAATGCCAGAATAATCCATATTAAACGCTTTTAACAACATTCGAGTTAAATAATCGTGATTTTTAAAGCAATTTTCACATAAATCTAATAAATGGCACTGAAAGGTTGATTAATTGACTTTTACGAAGGTCATTTCGCAAGCCGTGCATAAAATCGCCTTTTCAAAACATGACGCCATCTATCGGTACAGATGAATCATCAGCTCCATGTCCGGAGTCTCAGTGAACTAACACTACTAAGTAGTTCACCTAATGTTTACTAGATGGCGCTGCAAATAAATTTTTCGACAAGTCGCACCTCCGAAGTCTCACCAGCAAACGAATCAAAATCACATACCTTTGTGAACCTCAACCTTACAATTGTCCTTACAGTCCTTACAATCAATACCAGTGTCTTGAACCTTACAATCATTATACGATGAAAAGCTCCATAGTAGTCAATGATTTTTTTTAAATAAAAAATTATAATTTTTAAATTAAAAAAAATATATGTTTGTATATTTTTGGTTTACGATAATACACTATTATAAAATAATTTTGATAAATTAAGTCATAAATTCACTTTAAAAGTGTGAACATAAAAGCAACCAGTCTGAACTTACCTTAAAATTTTGCTGCGCGGCTTGCTCCTCCGCCTCATGTTTGTGTCTAATATTCTCTAAACGCATCTGCTTCAACACTCCCGCAACTTCAATTCTGAAATTACAAATAATAGTTTGTAATTTGCAATACAAAGTTTCAAGTACCAAAAAGGCTTTTGGAGTGCTAAAATGGAGTTTTACTACCACTTTTAAGTTATTTCAAATGCCGTTCGAAAGTAGCCAGGTATAACGAGAGGAGTGTGCACTATCACTCTAGATGGTGCATCCTCATCTCCTCAAGCCGGCATAGCGGAGTTGACTGCTGCCCGTAGAGATTTCTCTGTAGTAGCAGTTGTTTCCATTCATGAACCGCATTCTAGCTTTACATCAGGTGGAGTGTTGTCATATACTATAATTATATCAATGTAGATTACGAAAGGTACAAGTGAAAAGAGGTGCAAAGAGAGAAAGAGATTGATGTTCCAGTCTCTAATTGCCTTAAAAGAGACAATTGACTATATTTCACATACCTAACTCTCAAGTTCTCCTGTAATCGTTTCAAAGGTACAAGATATTCCGATGATGTGCCACTTTTAACTTCTGCTAATTGGCATTCTACATGGCTTAGTCTCTCTTGATAAAGTTGCTCTCGGAGGACACCAAATTGACGTTCTAGATCCGCTGTATAATTAAGATTAACAATTTATTAGGGTGATAAAAGTCTGAAGGAAGTACGCTGTACCTTGCTGGGGTTATAGGGACACTAAGGTTACGCCGTGTTCCTTAATAAACTTTATATAATTAGAAAGGATTTAGTATCTAGTAATTTTTTTATATATACAGTGTAAACTCGATTTAACGACAAACTCCTTAAAACGTCGAAATTACCAGACTATGGTTGGTTTACATTGTTGTCCATACAATGATACTCTCTATGTAGCATCACACCAACTCTAAATAACGACCACAATATATCCTTATTAAACAATAAACAGTACTTTCCAGTTGCCAAAATTAATAAGAACTGCAGCTGTGTAGGTACGTTCTTTTGTTTGTTATTTTGTTGCTTTATTGTCTAGCCCGTATTTACCTTGACTGTCGGCATCATATGGATCGAAGATTCTGTCTTTACGTTGTTATGCATAATGTTATATATACTTTATTGGTAAATAATATTATATTAGTAAAATAGTATTGATTTTTCTTCTCTCTATTTAACGACAACTCTCTATAACGCTACAAAATGCGCAGTCCCTTCAGTGTCGCTATATAGAGTTTACACTGTATTTTTTGTTTATACATATAAAAATTCTACAAAATTTTAATTATTAATATTATGCGACTAGGAATAATAGACAATACATAGAGATTTCATTAAATAAGAAATATATTAAATTTAAATAAATATGTACATAATGCCTATATTTGTTATTTTGTGTACGATTGTTTGTAAACATAACCTAAAATAAGGAAAATAAATAGTACAATACCTAAATTGTTAAGACAATCAATTCGCCGTCTCTCGCATTCACTCTCATCCATCTCTGAGGAATCATCGGAGTCTGGCTCATCTGCCTCATCAGCACTGGAATCTCGCTCTGGGCGGGAAGATCCCCCAGAACGTTCTGTATCACCTCCGGACAAGTCCCCATCACCGTCACTGTCTCCATCCACTTTCATAGACGGCATTCTAATGATTTCGCACTTAGATATTAGTCACAAAACTTTAATTAATAACTTTCGTGATAAAAAACAGGCCAAGTGAATCCACAGAATGAACGTCAAAACGCGTCACTTGTCAAAAAGTTTTTTTTAAATTGAAATACAGTCAGGCGTAGACATTGACAATATTTATTGCGTTCCACTTCGATTATGTTTTGATTCATAAAATTAATTTACCTAATATAAGTCGGTACTTAAAAACAATATGACTTAATTTTCTCTGTACTTCATATCGTGGCAAGGATGTCGGTCGACCCATAGCAAATGTTGTATTTAATATTTTAATGAAATCTTTTCACTCGTATATACATTTTTGCATTAACTCAAATTATAGTTATTAAGGAATAAGATGACTATAGCGGATAAATATAAGGGGAAAACGTGAAAGAGAAACTGACATTCCCAAAACACATCAAATCTCAAAGTGGCTATAAATGTAAAATAAAACAAATATATTCTGATATTAATTTTAATAGTCTATTATATACATTAAATTGTTCACTATTAACATATTATTTATAATATTAATTAAATTGTTAATAAGTAATATACAACTATAAATATAAATTAGACAATAGTTCATTATAGGTAATATCAATACTATGAAATCTCAAAAAGGCCTCTAATTAAAAACCACTCTCGAGTGCCAAATTAACTTCACTTTTCACAAATAACGAGTAAACACTCACACTGTTACATCGACAATTAAGACTGATAAATTAATCTGATGCTGAAGAGCGATCCTTAAATAAAGAGTATTTCTAATAAAGGTAAAACACACAACAATATAATAAAAAAGAATTAAACTTAATATTTTTTTTTAGAAATATTTTAGCACCTTCACAGGTTACCACCAATTTATTATTAGCCTGCATAAAATGCTTTAGAAAAAAGGAAAAATGTATAATAATAATTAACCTATTGTATTTAATTTTGTACTAATATATTTTTTTAATTATAATATTGAATTTACGAAAATTATTGCTGTTTTATATGAATAGAGAAAGCTTAGCATATGATGTCAAGCTAGAGTGCGGTCCATGAACGGAAACAAATGCTACTACAGAGAATCTGCAGTAAGCAGTCGCCTCCGCTATGGCAAAGGGTCATGTGAAGAAGCCTGAGAAATGAGAATACGATGTTAATTCTTTAAAAAATATGACACGTTTATAATTTAAAAAAATCGTACACAATTCCTAATAATAATTTATTTAACTAGTTTTTCAGCGCCGCTTCGTGAGCATACTGGCCGGGGGATGCAGACGGAATGCCTTTCTCCTCGCTCCGACCGTCCGTAGATGACATACTCTACAACTTTATCTTTGGGACGATCGCTCCAAATCGCTCCGTTTCCGGGATATCGCTATGTAACTTCCGAGTTTTCTGAGGTTACATGAATCGCTTCCATACGTTGCATCTCGCTAGCCCCCCCCTAAATAGTCGTAATTTTACTTTCTTTCGCGCTATAGAACTTTTAAAAGCTTTTTCGGCTTTATAATCAAACTTCAGCCCAGCGGATGAAAAAAATAAATCGCTTATCGAATAATTTTTATAGCTGATAATAAATATTTTAATGAATATAGGCACTTTATTGGTTTCATAATATTGTTGTTATTTACTATAATTAAATAAGTTTTGTGGTCCTGTGATCATTTGGCACTGCGATTTGGAATTACTATACCTATTAATTAGTAAAGATCGATTTTTCAATATACAAATAAACATTTTGTTGACGATTGAAAAACCAACCTCAAATTTTTTTCTTAAATTCTTTTTTTCATAAACCTACTTAATAAATAATTTGTTTTTATCGCTCCATAACCGTGGCGATATCATATTATGTGGATAACAGTACTTATTATTATTTATTTATATTTCTTTTTTTTTTGTAGTCAGATATGTTATCTAAGTTTGTTTTTACTGAAAAAGCGACAATATAGTAATTTTGGAAACCTCATTCACTACAATTTTTATTTTCCTATCGAAAATTTGTTCACGAACAATCTACTGAATTTTGAAATATTTCGAATAAATCTATATTTTTCCTAAAAGGCGTTCACAAAATGATTGCAATTCTCTTGCGTTTCTTCAACCATTTTGATTACGTCACCTTTTTTAAAACATATTGAAGTATACTTTATGAAAAATCTACGTAATTTGGAGAAAAATTTGTTAAATATTTTCTTTATAATTAAATTCATCTATTAATCTATCTAGACGTAATATTTTAAAATATATTTATTGAAAAAAATTTATATAAATTCCTTTTTTTTATTACTGGTACCTATTATTATAATAAACAGGTAAATTTACTATTTTATATTATTATCTACAAATATAATTGGAAGGGTTTGGATTATATCATTAATACTTTAAAACAATAATGTATTATGAAAATACGACCTATTTACAAAGGCTCATCGTCCACGGAGCCAATATTATTCACGTTATTGGCTTAGCAGTTAGTGTTGCCAACATTGTATGCTCTAAAAAGTATAATAAACAATATACGCGTAGGGTAAAAATATAGTGTTTTATAAAAAGAGTAAAAAGAAAAATATATATAAAAATTATTTATTTCATAGAAGGGTGTTTTCCGATCAAATAGGAGACATCCTCATGAAAGCTGGTCTGCCTAGTGCCCATAACCGGGTAGTCGGGCGTGCATGAAGAGAATTGTGGATGTAAGGGAAGCGAGGGTGTTGTGCCAGGATCGTGGTAAGCGTTCCGTTGTCTCTGCCTATCCTTGTGGGATAAAGGCGTGACAATTGTATTGTATTGTATTATTTCATAGAGGGCTCTTGAATTGTCACAAAATGATACAGAAAAGGCTCTAACAGTGATAAACTGAAAGTCTATAATTATATTTCTTCATCAGTACAATACGCATACCCAAAAATATAGTATAATACTAAGTATGTATTTATATTAAACTTCGCAACCCTAGGCTTACTATCCATTAAAAGCCGCATTTCTTCTGTTAACAGCGGGACTAAAATTTTATTTTCTTACTATTATAGTGTGTATTTAGTTGATTTTATTTTTCTTCTTTTGCGAAGGCATTGTAACAGGATGGTAGTATATATAAGTAAATAATTTTAACAATTATAAAAATAAATAATTTAAGTAATTGTATATAAGTAAATATTGTGGCCGATAGTTACCGAAACGTAGAAACTGTTAATTTGCATTTCACGCCAATATGAGTTCATATTATGCGGAATTTTTATGATTTTATCGCAATAAAGACTAATAAACGTGTTAATAATGCTTCTGTGGACAGTGGGCCTTAATACGTGTCAAAGGACCCAACTTTATAAACAAGGTAAAGACTCGCAACTCAATTAATACATACTTAGTAAAATTTATATCCAACTTTTTTAAGTGTCAAAATATTTATTTTAAAATATAAAAAGAATTAAAAAAAATTCGCAAATCTACTCACTACGAACTAGCAAAACTATAGTTTAAAAATATAATACACAAACACGATAAAAACCTATATACACACAAAAATGACTTGAAGTTAAGCACATTAAAACTATAAAGTTGCCAAATTCAAACACACATTAAAAATCTAGATCTAAATTAATTAAACAAAAATAAATCTACAATATATATGGAATAAAAAGAACAAAACTGCATAATATACATTTCATTATATAAAACCCTTTTTTAATCATAAGCAGGTCGCATTATAATAAACCTGAAAATACTTAAAAGCTACTTTTAAACATTGGAATTGTCCAGGGTCCACTTTGACAAAAGTATACAATAAGAAAACTATAATACAAATTAAAACAAATATAGTTCATTGTTATTACCAATAATACCCACAAGATGATAGAGAAAAAACGTCATCAACTTCCTAAGGTCCGTTCACACCAGAAGGCCCGTTAAAGTTACTTTAACTATTATTTTTACGGCGACGATGTAACCGTTAAACGTTTACATTTACTCCACACGTGTTGCAATATCGTGTAAATTCATATTGTTATCGTTAAAAGGGTGGCTGATCCCGAAAAAATAATAAAAAAAACATATTTGGCTTCTTTTCATACATTTGAGGTTAGTGACATTGGTTTGACGATTACTTTAACTTTAACCAGCCAAGATTTGTGGTTACGGTTAACGTTATAGTAACCGTCAAAAATGACGGGCGCGACGATAGTGCAACCCGTGTGGAGTAATGTAAACGTAACGGTTAAAGTAATAGTTAAAGTAACTTTAACTGGCCTTCTGGTGCAAAGCGTATGTCAAGAAAATCTTTACATTCCTGTGTTAAATAGCTAATCAATAAGATGTTCAGAACAAATAAAGTCATGTGTCACAATATGAAACCTGGATTTCTTTCAACAGTGTCTTTATTTGTCAATTCTTATATTCTAAAATCGCTTGCACATATCGGTCAAGGAGTCGACTTTGGCACTAAGGAGTAAGACAAGAGCGAGTTTTTTCAATTAAATTTAATATATTTTAAAATGTAATTACCCCCAGTATTGTCTAATATTATTCGGAATAAACCGTCAGATGCTCGCAATAATTAATTAATTAATTGTAATATTCGATTGTACGAGTACAAAAAAAATTGATAAAAAACGAAAAATGACAATTTTGGTCACACAAATGTATCTATATCGTACTAAAATCGACTAATTATTCTATTTACTTTACTACAATTCCATAAATGAGCCGTTTTCCTATAATATACAATACTTTTTATATTTATTCATCCTTTATTTAATTTATTTGCAAAGGATAAAATTAAAATCGACCGCCAAAACCCACTAAGTCAAAATTTTCATGAAACAAAACGATTTTTTATTATGAGGTACACTCTAGGATTATTAATATAACTTATATTTGTCAATTTGATGTAATTTTTTTTATTTAATACGTTATATTTCGTTATCTCTCAACATGAAAATAAGACCTTAGGCCTTTTTGTAATTGATAGACCTAGTTTTAATAAAGTGTACTGGCAGTGTACTATATCTACCTACCCCAATTTTACTTATGAAATATAATGAGTCTTAAGATCGTTTGAGTCGAACAGTGACATGTAAAAAATTAGCAAAAAAAATTATATTTAAGATATTGTTTTTATTTTTCCTGCCGAAATATAAACGAAAAAGAAAAAACAAAACTGCTTTAACAATGGTTTCTTATGATCACTATTTTACACGATTAAAACCCGAACACGTAACGTATATTATGGCTAGAATATTGAAAAACAATATAAACTCAAAAATAATGATTCAAATTGTTCAAAGTTTTTGGTTCGCGATATTAATGTATGCACTATTAAAAGATATTGTTACGTTTGTTTCAACCAATGTGCAGGTACCCATTGTGGTTCTCTCTCGAGACTGTTAATTTCATTAAGTAACTGTTGATAAGCCCTTTGCGTGTCATTATTTATTATTATCATATCAAAAAGGTGACCCCATCTCAATTCCATATCTCTCGCAGTTGCTATTATTTCTTTTAATTCTTCCTCCTGTAAATAAATAAATAAATCTTATAAGTGCGGTCCATGAACTGAAGAAATCTCTACGAGCAACAGTCGCCTTCGTTATGCCGGCCTGAGGATATGCACCACGTAGATTGACAGTGCACACTCCTCTCGCTATACCTGGCTACTTTCAAACTGTTCCCGAAACGCGACAAGGTCACTTCATGGGTGGTATATTCGAAAGTAGTGGTACTACCCCAGGACAGCAGACTGGCTAATAACCATCATCCGTCTGCCTAACACTCTTTAATAGGACTATGAAGTTACGTTGGTACCGGTCAGAATTGGCGAGGTTCGAACACGGGTCTCATCGATCGTGAGTTCACGAGTCATACCGCTAGACCACGGCCGCTCTTAATAATAACTATCACCACGAGAATGATAGTAATATATTTTTAGATCTTAAAGTTTTGTCTTAATTCCCATAGTACAGTACCTTAAATGCCTCGCCATTTCTAATTTTCTTTTGTCTTAATTTCTCTAAGCTCGGTGGTGCAACGAATACTGTATATGGCTTCAAATCCGATCCTCGTAATATCTTCAGTGATTGTGGATGTAGATTTAAAACACAAATTTTACCGGAATTTACCACTTCCCTTATCGCTTCTAGTGATGTTCCTATAGAAAAAATATCGATATGTTATTAATGTATCTTTTGTACGCATGTGTTTAAAAATGTTGTAAAGAATATTTTATTACCATAGTAAGCCTTTTCATATTCTCCATGTTCAACGAATTTTCTATTTAATATGTCGGCTTCGAATTGCGTTCTAGATATGAAGTGATAGTCTTGTCCTGGTATTTCATGGTCTTTTCTAGGTCTCGATGTATCTAAAATACATATAACTTATTTAAAATATGACTTAGAAGGTTTTTACACGAGCATGACAAAAGTTATTAGACTCCGCCTGATGTAAAGCTAGAGTGCGGTCCATGAATGGAAACAACTGCTACTACTGAGAAACCTTTGCGGGCAGCAGTCGCCTCCGCTATACCGGTTTGAGGAGACGAGCATGTGCCATGCAGATTGACAGTGCACACTCCCCTCGATATACCTGGCTACTTTGAAACTATTCCCGAAACGCGACAAGGTCACTTCACGGGTGTTACACTTGATGCAAAAATGTTTACTTTGACACTGGCAAATTGTTATAATGCCATATAAAACAAAAAGAAAAAGACCCTAATTTTTACTTACGTGGAACGGCAGCAGCAAATCTGCTACTATCTTCCATTAACCGCTGTCGTAACTCATGTCGACCAATATTAGGTGGACCAATAAGAACAATCGGTCGCTTATGCGATGCTCTCGGATAATACAATGCTACTTCTTCATATGTTAGGATTTCATCTTGTTCGAATTCTGTAAAGATAATATTTTATATTGATGTTTTACTAACAATTCTTTTTCTTTTTATTGTAACACGGCATATGACAACACTCCGCCTGCTGTAAAGCTAGAGTGCGGTCCATGAACGGAAACAACTGCTATACTACAGAAAAATCTCTACGAGCAGCAGTTGCCTCCGCTCCGGCCTGAGGAAACGAGCATACACCAACTAGATTGACAGTGCACACTGCTCTCGCTATACCAGGCTTTCAGACTGCTCCCGAAACGCGACAAGTTGGCGGCAGACTGGGTAAATAACTATCATCAGTCTGCCTACCACTCTTTAATGGTGCCTATGGACGCTGGGCGACATATAACAAAGTTACATTGGTACCGGTCAGAATTAGCGAGGTTCGAACACGGGTCTCACCGATCGTGAGTTCACGCGTCTTACCGCTAGACCTCTCCACTTCATACATTTCCTCATCCTCACATAAGCCTTTAAGAGTTTCCAACGAGAAGTCTTGTTTTTAATAAAACGTTATTAAATTGTTTAAACAATAAAGAAAGAAAAAAAGATCCATTTAATGGTCCTGGGTCAGCATTACCTTCACCAGCAGTAGTTGCATATAAGGGGTATCCAGCTTCACTGGAAGCCTTCTTCCCTCTCTTTTTCCGTGGTGGTTTCTTAGCACATAATAAAGTCCCTCCTTTTCTCGGTTTGTCACGGGCAGCGACCTCACCGGCGAGCGTGATCTTCATGGATTCCCGTCTGTTTATTATAATAACGACTAAATATACATAAATATAAAGATGAGGATTTGAACAAGTACAAGTACGGTCAATTGTTGTTTCAAAAGTAAACAATATGTGAACTGGATTTTTATAGTAAGTACTCTATACGATATAGAGCGCGGTTCATGAGAGAAAAAAACTGCTATCACATAAAAATTTATAAAGCAGTAATCAGTAATCGCCTTCGCTATACCGGCTTGATGAGCGTGTACCGTTATGTTGCATTTAAAAGAGGACGACAGATCGGGCCAGCACCCGTCACCAGTTTATTTATTTTTTAATTGTAGCTCGGCATGTGACAACACTCCGCCTGATGTAAAGCTAGAGTGCGATCCATTAATGGAAACAACTGCTACTACAGAGAAACCTGTGCGGGCAGCAGTCGCCTCCACTATGCCGGCTTGAGGAGACGAGCATGTACCATCTACATCGACAGTGCACACTCCTCTCGCTATACCTGGCTACTTTCAAACTATTCCCGAAACTCGACAAAGTCACTTCACGGGTGTTACATTCGAAAGTGGTGGTACTACCCTAGGACAGCAGACTGGGCTAATAACCAATTTATTCAATTCATTAAAAATAAATGAAATTTAATTTAAAATTATACATATAAGATCTGGTAGTATAATGTGTAATATAACTCACTGATGTTGGAATGCCTGGCTTGGTATAAGACCAGCCAGCGTTTGATCCTCTTCACCTTCCCTGAACGCTTGCCACCAGTTAGGGTCATCACGACTAATCACATGTAGCACATCGCCTTTTTGAAAACTTATACCTGAGAAAATAAAGTTTTAATCATTAATATTGTATCCACAATATTGGATCCGAATCCGATTGAAATCAATCATAGATTGACGGATAGATCTCCAATCTACGTCCCAATAACAAAATTCTGCAATCCAAATCACTGTCACTATCATCAGAAAATATTGACATTTTTACCAATAATGTTTCTATAAAATCTCTACAAGTATCCGTAATCCGAGCACTTTTCGGGATCGCAATCCTCGACCGAAACATCAATCGAAAGCAACGTCAAAATCGACAGATAGGTTATTGGCACGCTACAAACTACCATTTTAATACAGTGGCCAATCTCTAATCTGTGATCCGTCCTCTCACGGATGGTTTGCTTTGACAGATTGCATTATATCTGAGTTAGTCAAAAAGGGATCAAGATTGATTATTAATCTCGGGCGTAGGTATCTAGTGAATTAGGGATAAGCAGTTAATTTAAAGTAAGTACTATTTATAGAGTGCGCGCGAGTTGAATGCAAACTTCAGGCATGCACATCGTAAGAAAACTGTGGCTCAATGGTTAAGTGCGAACGAGACGGGCGGCAGGATATATACAATCTTCACATCAACAGAAAAGAAAGTTGAATTGTTTTCATTATATACCTGGCTACTTTCAGACTGCTCCCGAAACGCAACAAGGTCACTTTTACGGGTGTTACATTCGAAAGTGGTGGTACCATCTCAAGTTTCTGCCTACCACTCTTTAATAGTGCCTATAGGCACTGAGCGAAGTTACTTTGGTACCGGTCAGAATGATTTAGCGAGGTTCGAACCCGGGTCTCATCGATCGTGAGTTCACGCGTCTTACCGCTAGACCACGGTTGCTCTGTATTTATATTTGTTTAAAAAAATCTGCTTCTCTTCGCTCACATCTGTCCTAAAGACGGAAGTTAGCTGGAAGATAATGCTATTTAGCATTAAGTTCGCCTGTGTGGACGCTACACTAAGATTTAAATAAATAAATAATTTAAGTTAGTATATATAAAAGCTATATATATACGTGTACATACCTAATTCTCTACAGGGTATATAGACATCATCCTCGGGGTCGTAGTCGAAGTGTGCTCGCACGTGTAGTACTCGCGCGGGGGCAGGTGGCGGTCGATTACTACGATCGCTGTTATTGTTGACGGCGAGTACTACGCACAGAGTGCCAGACAATGCACCTAATACTTGACACACCTCATGCACCGACTTGCCACGCATCGACACACCGTTTACTTCTAATAACTGGTAAATTAAACAAAAAAAAAGTTTTATTGCATCAACACAGTATACAGGTTCACTTTTTTTATTGATCTAACGCTGCACTTTGTCTCCTCAAGCCGGCATAGCGGAGGTGACTGCAGCCTGCAGACATTTCTTCATGAAAACAACAATCGCCTCCACTTGCTGACTGGATCAGACGAGTTTCGATATATTCTTTTCGATATATTTATATAATCTTCAATTTTTCAATTTTCCTTCGTATATAAATTCTTACCTCATCTCCTTCATGTAATAACCCAGATTTTTCAGCCGCACCACCTCTCACTATCCTGCCTATAATCACTGCCTCACCCTCGTTTCTTACCGTAGCACCTTTTTTTATAAAAAACAACCATTTTAATGTATAATTTTCATTCAATTATGAATCTTCACGAAAAAACCGACAAACGACCTTTATTATCAAATTATACTGCGGGGACCTCAGCTCTATTTAATTTTCATCATAATAAACAAATCTAGCAGTTTAACGTGAAAGCCAACACCTGAGCGTCCATACATTTTGTTTTACAACATTGTTTGAAACATCGGAGATTTATGTTGAAATTAAGTAATTTTATAACTTTCTCAGCACTAATTATTATCGCAAATTATTATAATAAACAAATAGCTACGGTCAGGTGTTGGCTTTCACGTCAATATATGCCAATAATAAAAAAAAATTAATAGAGTAATAAAGGAAATAAAATATACGAAATTAAATAATAATAAATAATGATATTGGAATGTATTTAGTTCTCTGAAGAACAGAACATTTATTAAGTTCATTAATTAAAGTTTAATAGAGATCATAAATGTAAACAAAGATGTCGCCAAAATACTGCTTACAGTTTTAAGGTTTCGGATATATTTCGAATACGAACCAAAAATAAAATATTACTCTTTGAAATGAAATCGTGCAATTTCTTTTCTCGGTACTGGCAATAAGGCTAAACATTTCAATTGTTGAATTTCTTCAGTCTAGAAAAATGTTGCATTTTTTTGTTTACGTTTCTGATCTCGAATTTCATTTCAAATTATATAATAAAGCTTACCAAGTGGTTCATTTGTTTTGTCAATTTTGATAATTTTAATAGAGTCCGATGTATCTTCAGGGGAATGCGATGTTAACGCACCTTTATCGTTATCGTTTTTATGATTTACATTGTTTCCAGTCTGTAACATAACACCACAAACCAAATGAGAATACAATAATTTAAAATGGAACGTGTTTGGTCGTTTGTTTCCCAATTATGCCTATATATTCATAAAGAATGGTAGGTAATTGCTGATTTGGGGTCGTACCGCCAGTACAAGAGTACTTCTGCGACTGTCTGCCTAGGCATTTCTCTGTGCTAGCAATCATCTTAGTTAATTTCGGTGCCGGGCTAGTTAAATAAATTCTTCTTCTTTTTCTTTTGGTTAATTGCCTTGTCATAACAACGACAATTTTGCCAATGTCAAGTAGTAAATTCTTAATGTTTGTGCAACAAATTGCAATGGTGTTTTACAATTTGACGCTTTCTTGGAGTATTTGGCGGCAATTCACTCGGTCACATCACAATATGAGCGTTTTCACGGCGTGGGATAACCACAAAAAAAACCGCTTCCGTTGCCTCATATAGAGTGAATTTTAATGTTTCCACAATTACTCACATGCGCAGCATAAAATTACGCAAAATAACACCAATTTTACACAATAATAACCACTAACCTAATTAAAGAAAGGGATAAAAAACATTTCAACCTTTCAGGGCAAAAGCGTGCCAAACACTCCGTTAAAAAAATTGTTTAACTGATTAAGGCTACCCGACGAATACGTCACTTTTAATACACGAACTAGCGTCATCTGTCGGTTAGTAACTGAATTAATAAGTTAACCTTATGTCTCTTCCCCCTTGTAAAGCATACAGGATCTAATAACGCCGCGGCCTGGTCGTGCGCCTGAACAAGGCTCTCCAACTCCAAACCGCCAAGTAGTGACAGCAGCTCAGCTGCCAAACCTGACACTTCACCACCAGCCGCCGTATGCGCTCCTAATACATCCATACACTGGAACAAGAAATTAATTTTACTTATTTTCCCTCCAAAAGTCGGTTTGAAGTTTAAGCTTGATTCATATACGTTATATGGCAGACACATACCAACCCAAGAAAGCTGGTCGTATCTGTGCGGACGCGCTACGCACCGCTATGAATACACCATACTTAATGTATGATGTCTGCGAGGTACGGTGTCTGCAGATACGAATTGGCTTCAGTAATACTGTTTTATGTGATGCGTGATGAACAATACTTTTTTTTATTCTAACTCGGCATATGACAACACTCTATGAACGGAAACAACTGCTACCACAGATAAATCTCTACGGGCAACAGTCACCTCCGCTGTGCAGGCCTGAGGAAACGAGTATTTACCATCCAGATTGACAATGCACACTCCTCTCGTTATATCTGGCTACTTTCAAACTGCTCGCAAAACGCGACAAAGTTACTCCGTGAAGTGACTTGATCTATTCGAAAGTGGTGGTACTACCCCAGGGCGACGGACAGGTCTAATAACCATCATCAGTCTGCCTACCACATATTAAATAAAACTTACATCTTTAAGTCTATCCGTAGCTCTATGGGTATAAGGCGGTGCTAGACCCTGTCTTTTGTGTCTTGAAGCAGTCAATACTGCAGCTCTGGTCGTTAATGCAGTTCTCAAAGCGGGACAAAGCAACGCACCGGCTGCACTGCCTACCCTGGCTGCGAGTGCTGCTTCACCATTGTTTGTGAGTGCTTTTTGAACTCGAGTAAGTGCTGCACATACTTCAGCGTAATCTAAAAAAATAAAATAATTTTTTTTTAAATATCCTTAATATAATTTTCTAAAAAAGTCGAATTTCGGCCCACGCGTTGCTAACATGAGCAGCCGCCACAATAGTTGTTTCACATTGTTTTATATAATTTCGGCGATAATTCGTGTACTATGTCAACTACCCATCTAAGAACAAGCCTAGACTTGCAGCTAACTTCACGTCACCATAGGTCAAATAATTTGAAATAAGTACCACGAGCGAAAATAAAATGGAAATAATTAGATTTCTTTTTTTTAAATGCAAATAAAAATTTAGTTAACGCCTTTAATTCGTCGTAATTACATTTTAGTAGTTACTTCTGAGAGGGTATGTTTTTCAATGCATTATGTTTATTTGTTTGTAATTTTTTGTACTCCTTACATATCAATACTGAAGTACGTGCAAATTGCGGAACAAAATGGCGTCTAACAGTCCTATTCATTAACAGCCGAAATAAATAAATCAATCTTGATCCATTTTTACTGACTAGATAGAAAAATCAATCCAGATTTTGAATAAAGCGTGCCAATAACCTATCTGCCAATCGAAATTGAATCGAGATCTATCCGTCGGTATGTGTTTTCAATCTCGGATTGTGGATACATTATTAATTTCGGGCGTTAGTTGGCCTGTTAGATATCATGTTTTATATTAGAATTATCATAATAGAATTAGTCCAGTCGATGAATTCTAGATCAATAGAGTCTATCATGTGTAGAATTGTAGGGTGCAGTGACACGTGCAGGGAAAACGGGCTAGAGTTGTTCAAGCTGAATTAATGCATTGACCTAACTAATATGCACGTTACACCCACGTTATCGACGACATCATCAGTCTGCTTCCATAATCCTTACACATCTCTTCAGTCTCTTTTAATTCTATTTTTTATCTAATTTAATTATACATGCATATCTTTCTTTTAAATATATAATCTTCCTATTCTTCGGATCTGGAAGATAGACTGCAGCCTGGGGAAACTGAAGAGGGTGAAAGTTCGTTTAAGGAATCCATAATTTCTCAAGTTAAAAGCATAATATTAATTACACGCATACGAAATTGCGGGCAACAGTCTTACATAAATAAAAGATAAATTGTTTTGTTTCAAGACAATTGAGTTGTTAGTTAATTTAAATGCGTCTACCGCGTTTCTTTTTAACGTTTTTAATGAATTATGGACGCCATTTTTGATTGTGTAGTTACTGTCATGAATATTTATGTATTCCCTATTTATTACATTTTCCTCTCCGTCTGTTATCTTTTTACTTGAATTTATGTCGCTGTGAAAAATTGTCTATTGTTATAATTATTTTTTTACTTTCATTTCCTTTTTAGATAGGAAACCAAAGATCATAAAATTCAGTAATTTTCAGTTCAATACTTTTGCCATATTACAACACGACTCTCTCGTTGCTACAATTCTTTTCATGCAAGTTCTTGTCTCTACATTTATTGGTACTAAGTCGCCCAAATTCTTTTGGTCGATCTACTTTCATTCATCCTTTCCATGTGCCCAAACCATCGAAGCATTCCTTTCTCAATCCTCGTCACTACATCTTCTTTCAAAGCACATCTATCGCGCGCAACAATATACCACATGCTATCCGCTATTGTGATTCCATATACATTTCTCAATGACCGCATTTCTCAATGACCGCATTTCTACGGCATTAATTCTACCGTCATGCTTCTTCTGCCATATATAACATTAGTGATATATCTTGTATATAATTTTGGTAATTCAACAGTCTACAACCATGTTAAAAGGTAACTTACCAACAATCTTATATAAATCATCACTGCTATCTGTATCAACAGAATCCTCTTCATAAGCGTCATTGATAAAGGAAGTAGTTCCAGAAGGGGTTGACTCCAAAGCCTGCAGTTTATGTGAACCACGTAAAGACGTCCGTAAGAATTCATTTTGTGCTGCAATACGTTCCTCTGCCTCTTTTCTTTGTCTTAATTGTTCCTAGAACAAATTAAATAATAATGTAAAAATTAAGTTTATAGCTAGAGTTAGATTATAGTGGAAACAAAAACACCAGCAAAACAATCCTGAGCTACACGTACCCAAGTCTAAGTATTTTTTTTTATTGTAGCTCGGCACATGACAACACTGCCGCCTGATGTAAAGCTAGAGTGCGGTCCATGAAAGGAAACAACTGCTACCACAGAGAAACCTGTGCGGGCAGCAGTCGCCTCCACTATGCCGGCTTGAGGAGACGAGCATGCACACTCCTCTCCCTTTTTAAGTAAAATAAATAAATAATAACAAACAATAATTATTAGTTAAACAATCGATTGAATTCTTTATTTTGAATCGTGATTTCATATACGTAAGAAGGAAAATCTAAACTTTGTTTATTTATTTTTTATTTTGACCTCGACTGGCCTGATGGTAAGCGCACACGGTGGTTCCAGTCGCCACTACTATGCCGGCCTGAGAAGGTGCTTTTTCACACTTCGCTTGAAGGATCCGAGGTAAAAGGTCTGGGAGAACACATGGGAGGGCAAAGCATTCCACTTATCAATTGTCCGAGACAATTAGGACGCGCCGAACCGTTTTGTTCGGCCACCAATTCGGTCGACATAATGTGGATGCTTCCCCCTTCCAGTACGGGTGTTACGCGAATGGAAGGACGAAGTAGGAATAAGGTTAAATATAGGGAATAACATTTTAAATTAATGCAAACACATTGATATATACAATAACGCTCCCAACGTGACGCGAGAGAAAAGATGACCCCAGTCACTTTTAGGTTCTCTGTCAGTTAGTATTTGACCTGACGCCAACATTGTCAAATCGTTTGAAACCGACTACGCTTTTTTCATGTCCGACGTAAGTATATATCTCTATGTGTAAACATAAGAAAAAATACTAACTTTCTACCTTAACAATGCTTCAATAGTCGATTATATGTAATAAAAGAGGCCATAGACAAACAGACACGTTTTTAATACATGTTGTAATTGATTTACACAACCGCACTGTTACTACATAATATAGCCACTCATGCAATGAACGCTTGGTTGTATGTAACCAGTATCCTCAGTTCAATCTCGGTAATCAGAGGAGTCTACCCTGTCAACACTCGTCTTATCAAGCCAACAAAACGAAGGTGTAAGTATATTTTTTATTGTTTTTACTAATATTAAAATTATAAGTGTGTTAATAACAAGTTATAATGAAAACTGAATAGAAAAAGTCAACGCGTTGAGGTGGGAATCAAACTAAAGTCCACTGTTTTGCGGACGGCTCACGTGGCCGCATCCTATCTTCTCTTCTTACTTGTTGGGTTAAGACAGGTTTCTATACGTTTTTTTTTTGTTTTTTATATCTTAAAATTTAGAGGTTTTCTTTCTTCCTAAATTCTTCAAGTGGATTGGATATCAGCATTTTTCTACGTCACTGTATTATACATATATAATACATAATAATAATAAAAATACTTTGTTGCACAATATAAAAATTGCAAAAAGGCGAACTTAATGCCTTGAGGCATTTTCTACCAGTTAACCTTTGGTGTGGTGGAAAAGTGTATATATACATCATAATTTATAATAAATTTTAAGATTTGCGAGAACCAATGCAGGACGTAGAGGCACCTCTTTTCAGACATACAACACAGGTTTCACAGTTGTTGATATCTTTCAACAATTTTCTAAAAAAGTGCATTAAATCCTAAATGTATGCTAAATTGTGTAAGTGTAGGTGTGACAGGCAATGATGTAACACTCATTTTATTGTTGCTTCGTTTTTAACTGTTTTTAGTAATTCTTTTTGTATGCGTTCACTCCACTAATTTATGTAAGTACATAGTGAAAATTATTTTAGGGTGCAGTGATGTTATTATGATCAACTTAAATATAAAATCTCCTCGACAATGCACCTGTAAATTTCCTAAATAAATAAATAAAAGCTACTGCTGCAGACATTTAAGATGTTCTGTTTTTTGTCGCGTTGATATTTTTTCTACCGAATATGAGCTATTGTACTAATAGATGTCACTTCCAAATATGTAAATAAATGTTTCCAAAATATAAATACTCACTGAATAAGCTTTTATTCTTTCTGGGTCGACATCGTGCTGCGAACGAGTCTGCGCGCGCGGCGATGACGACACCATGATCTATGGATCACGATCTCATAGATCCATGAACAATTGATTTAAACTACAAAACATTCCTAATATATACGATAATATATTAGTTTATAGGTTGTTGTTACCAACAAGGGAAATAACGTAAATTATTATCGCTTATATTAGCTAATAGTAATTAGCATTATAAGCAACGTTAATGAATGGCTATTAAGAAAGTAATAAATTTACTACTAATAAAAAAAAGTTTTACCAAACGTATACAAATTTTTACTAAAACCTAACTAGATAACGTAGCTCTACACCAAAATCGGATCATGTAAATTGGACCAGTATTTCTCGAGTACGCAAAATAATCGGATAAGCAATAAGACGTTTTATAATGCCACGGATCTATCTGCATCTTAACGCGCTAATTAATGCGCTACAGTAATACGGCCAAGTATTATTACACCATCCGATAGCGAGGTTAATAATGATCAAATTCTAGTAAGTGATAATATAATAAATTCACCCTGTATAAACGAAAATGTATGTGAAATTGCGTAATATCTATAACACTATAAAAATACAAAGACAACTCAAGCACTACATTGATAAGATATGTACGAATAAATATCAATACTTTCTCGTTTTATGTGCTAAAATCAAATGGATTCATTTTATTACAATAAGTTTTTTTAAAACATTTAAAACATCATATATCAAGACTGAACCGTACTCAGAGCGGTCGTGGTCTAGTGATAGAACGCGTGAACTCGCGATTGATTGTGTTCGAACCTCGCTAAATCTGACCGGTACCAATGTAACTATGTTATATGTACTTTGGTCGCTCAGTGCCTAGTCTGCTTGTGATACAAGCACCAGACTGACATATAACTGGCTGCATGTCCAGGCAACTCATGTCCGCATGCCGCCTTAGTCGACTACGCGGACAAATGTGTAAGTGACGTATACTGACTTCGCGAGTGATCGTTAATTCTGTTGAAATCTCCCAAATCACTTTTGTAACTTTGTTTCGTGTATTTTAGTCTCACACTGCTTGTGTCATACTTATTATGTTATTATCTTTGTAATTAAAAGGAGAATGCCCATTCGCCTAAGAAAAACGGGCCCACTATTTTTTTTTTTCGAGTTTTTTAAATGATTTTTAGTTAATTTTGTAGATAAAATAAATATACTTCCCTATTACCAATCAGTTTTAATCTTTTCATCCTGGTAATTGAGTAATTAGATGTTTTCTGATGCAATATTGTTTTTTTTATTATTTTAGTACGTCATATGACCGCAGTCCGCCTGATGTTAAGCTAGAGTGCGATCCATGAACGGAGGCGACTGCTGTCAGAGAAGGGGATCTGCAGACAGCAGTCGCGTCTGCTATGCCGGTTTGATAAGATGCCTCTTCACACTGCGCTTGAAGAATGTTTTAGGAATTATTGGTTTGAAATTTGAGGTTATTATTATTTTAATTAGTTTAATAATTAAAGATATCTGTTTTTATGTAATAAAACATTCTCTATAGATTGGTAAATGATGTGTTGATATAATTAAAATGAATTAAAAAAAGAAATAAGATTATTTTAGGATGTTGTTTTGTTACCAGACTATTAGATATCAAGTGGCCCCAAATGGGCATTCTCCTTTCATCTACCACAAAAAAGTTTTAAATAAGGATGGTAGGCAGACTGATGACGGTTATTCGCCCAGTCCTGAGGTAGTACCACGCCTTTCAAGTTACACAACCGTGAAGCTCATTGACCAGGTAGGGTGAGAGGAGTATCACTGTCATCCTAGACAGTGCACATTCGTCACCTCTGACCGGTATAGCGGAAACGACTGCTGCATGTAGAAACTTCTCTGTGATAGCAGTTGTTTCCGTTTATCGACCGTATTCTAACTTATCAGGCAGGCAAAGTGTTGCCATAGTATAAAAAAGATCGACAATACAAAACTTATCTATTAAAACCGGCCATGATCTAAAAACATTGTTATGTTTATGAGTAACAATGTTTATCAATAATCAAATATATCTACTACCTATAATTATAGCCATAGATATGTAAAATAAAATTAAAATGTATTTGCATACATTCCGCAGATATCTGTTATTTTATAGTGAGCAGTTCGGCTTGTGAGACAACTCTCCGCCTGATGCTAAGCTAAAGTGCGGTCCACGAACGGAAACTATTGATATCACAGACAAATATTTGCAGGCTGCAGTCACATACGCTATGTCGGCTTAAGAGTCCATTTTGACAGTGCACACTGAAACCCGTGTTCAAATCTCACTAATTTCTGTCCGGTACCAATGTAACTATCTATGTTACACTTTGGTCCCTCAATGCCTATGATACAATCGCTAGCTTTTTAACAATTAATAAAAAAAAGTGTATCCTTGTATAATTTTTTTTTAACTTTATTTGAAAAAAAAAAAACACTTTCGTTAAAACATTTGAGTCACAGTAAATACGAAGCCTGTATGGACACGGTCGACCTGAATCTCAAAGTCTAGATTCTAGACACTTTAAACCGGCACACTTCTATTCCATTAAAAAAGATTTGATTTTCTCTCCTCTTTGCATCTGTTGAATCTCCGGTCTAAATCACATCCAAGGATGTTGCGGAAATGACTATGTTTCATGTATTTATTATATAAAAAACATTTCATTAAAACCGATAAATTAGAAAAAAACCTACACTATTTTTTTAACAGACTTCAAAAAATGGCACTGAGCGGCCAAAGTACTCGTAAAGACATATATTTAGTAAGGTTTGAACACGGATCTTATCAATCGTGAGGTCGGTCCTGTACCACTACACCACGGCCGCTCTAGATACTCGTATGTCTTTATAGAGACCTACGAGTGTACTTATGAGTCAGACGTAAACAATCATCTTAATACAGATGCAAATACCTGATTTTCATATTCTTCCCGTCGACATAAACAAAAATGCTTTAACCTCTCGATAGAGGCGCAACATTTACTCGTATCCAAAAACGCATTCAAAGATTCAAGTACCTTTGACATTTTTACACACTCAAATTAAAAAAAAAACCAAGATAAGATTTTTCTTTATATTATTTTATAATATTGTACACACATTATTTTATTAATAAACAAATAACAAAAAATATATACAGTAGTCGTTATATCATAAATAGAATAAGTTTTATGGTTGTATACGCGTGTATAGAACGCGTTTCAGCCTTCAGGCCTGAATAACTACTGTTATCGGAGTCTGTGTGAATATTTTATCTGAGAGTTTTGTCACGGCAGATATTGTTACGTTGGTCTGCTTTTATGATAATGATAACATTTCAATTGATAACAATATCGTATATTTTGTGCGTATTATTTGGCTTTAAATAGAAAATTGAATATGTTTTTAACGCTTTCTTTTTTCTATTCGCGTTTCGGGACCAGCTTAGAAGTAGCCGGGTGCACTGACACTAGAGCCAACATAGTTGAGGCGACTCCTACATATCAATAAATACAAAAGATTTATGTTTTTTTTTTTTTTTTTTTTTTTTTTTTTTTATATTGACGCGACATGTGACGTCGACTGGCCTGGTGGTAAGCACAGTGGAGGTCCATGAGCGCCGACGACTGGAGTACCGCGGTACACGGTGACCCCAGTCGCCGTCACTATGCCGGCCCAAGAAGGTGCTTTTTTTTTTTTTTTTTTTTTTACATTTGAACTTTAGGACGCATGCAGAGTAACTGTCATTTTACAAGATTTTTTGATTGTAGCTGGTCATATAACAACGTTCTCCCTGATGTTAGGTTAGAGTGCGGTCCATGAACAGAAACAAGGCAGCAGTCGCCTCCACTATGGTGGCTTAAAGAAACGAATGTGCACCATTCAGAGTGCAGCCTGCTCTCGTTATACTTGGCAACTTCACGGATGTTACAATCGAAAGTAGTGGTACTACCCCAACACGGCAAACTGGGTTTATAACCACCATCAGTCTGCCTACCACTCTTTAATATATTACATGTGTGTGTCCAATAAATGTACATAATATGTTGTAATGACAGATGTAAAATATTAGCACAAGTCTAAAAATAAACGTCACAATTGTACGACAGGTGTGACCTGCATCTTGCACAACGATTCTAGTTTTCATATTGAGTTGGAATAACTGGAATTTATGCTTTAGAGCATGTTGTACTATCATACTATTAAAACTAACAGGAAGAGGTAGGCAGACAAAATTACCTACATTCAAAATATCTATTAACGTATCCCGGACGTACCATCTAGATTGATAGTGCACACTCCTCTCGTTATACCTGGCTACTTTTAAACTATTCCCGAAACGCGACAACGTCCCTTCACGGGTGTTACATACGATTTACAATTTCAACTTAATAAAATAATCAATTTTTGAATTTATTACTTATAATTATTACTAAAAAAATTAATATAATAAAAGACCCAGGGGTTGAGACAACTGCTACCACAGAAACGTATACAGTCGCCTCCGCTATGCTGGCTTAAGGAGCGCATATATCGCGAAAGGCGACTAGGTCACTTTAAGAGAACCTACTACGCCAGCACCGCAAACGACCTACATTAATAAACAGCATCAGTCTGCCTACCACTTTTTTTATTTAATGCCTATAACAGTCAAAGTACATATAACAAAGGTACATTGGTACCGGCTAGACTTTTCCGAGGTTTTAATACCAGTCTTTCGATCTTGAGTCTATTAACAAAATATTTAAAAAAAAAAACAATCTAACGTCTCTAAAGGTAACTGAAAAATTACTCAAATATTTGAAATGCTTGGTTAAGACGTGATATAAGTTTTCCTGTTAGTTTAGGCGACTAACCCAAAGTTAGTCATGAAAATATTCCAACTATTTTCTCTATTATAATATGAATATAGTAACTAGCTAACTTAAGGGTTTAGGTTTAAAGTTTCCCAAATGAACACCAGTCATTTGCAATCATTAATCTTAATAATTTGTGGTAAACAGAATTATTAACAACATCAAATATTATCTAATAAACTAATTTAAAAAAAAACTAAATAACTATCTAATTAAATAAGATCTTATTTGTACTTTATTGTTTTTGTTAATCGGACTGTTAGTTCCGGAACTCATACTGAACAAAAAACAAATTAATTAATTATTTTCATATGTCGAAACGGTCATAAATACGGGCCCTAATTTGTCAGGACTACGGAAAGTAATTTGAACATAATGAATACGCGGTCATGAGTACGGGCACTAACTTGACATTAACGAGTACAAGCACTAACTTGATATGAAAGAAAAAGCGTGATTTCTCGGAAAACACATCACGCGGAGTTTTGGCGGCCATCTTGAGACATCAGGTTATTTATTTTCCTAAACTTGTGTTTCTTCGAGTGTTAATGTGTAATATTGGTGGAGTATTAACCATTAAGTGTTCGTGAACGTGCGTGAGTATGGGCAAACAATTCAAAAGAAGAAAACCTGAGTTTCCATTTTACTTCCAAAACTTCGTAGGAAGTTTTAAGTAAAGATTCTACCATTTTACTGGAGCAATTTTTGACTTGACTGTTTAGTGTGATGAATGAATGACTCGTGATGCACAATATTATTAACTTGATGCAAAAATATTTACTTTCGACACTGGCAAATTGTTATAATGCCATATAAAACAAAAAAGAAAAAAAAACACCAAATGGTAGAGACGTTGTGATTTGTTTGTTTGTTTGTTTGTTTTTTTTTTTTTTTTTTATGCTTAATAGGCAAACGTTTGTTTGTGCGGAGGAACTGCCGTGTTTCAGCATATTTTTCAGTATATATTATGCTCGACATCATAATGCAGCTATAATGAAGTCTGCTTCATTCATCAGAGTGCAGCCCATGTGCATGGTTATTTCGCATTATAGTTTCATATTCTATAGGTTAGGGTTGTCAACATTTTCCCCACAATAGTATTTAAATAAAAAGATAAATTAAAGTTATTATTATATTTCAAATAAACGTATTTGAGCTCTGGAATTGTCATACATACGGAGTGTCAATACTTTTAATAGTTTATACAGTTCAATATTCTTGCAATTTACATTGCTTGTTTTTATTTTGAAGATGTTTTGTGTTTTTTTTAACAAATGATGGTACTATAATTAATATCAAAAACTTACGCTTTTTTTTATTATGATCTAAAAAATAAATTACTTATACCGCATCAGAATTATGTATACAATTTTTAGTTCGCGGTATTGACGCCTTTTTTACACCCTATATAATTCTACAAAATGGCTTCGGAGAGGCTCCCTCAGTTTTATAGTCTAATCCATAACATGATACACTGAAATATAGTATTTTTGTGTACTATTTGTTACTTGAATAGAGTACGGCTGACAACCCTCTTTAGACATTAAAGATTCGTTCAAAATTAAAATATAAAACAATTCGCGGGAGTTAACCTACATTATAAAATAATACACAAAATGCAATTTAGAGTTTCTTTAATAAAAGTTATACAAGTTGAAAAGGTAAATTATTAAATTATTCAAAGCAATGAAAGCAATCATGACGAACAAAATTAAATTTTCTTTGTACCCTAAAATGTTTTAGTTTAGCCTCTATGTACTACTAATGAACTGCGGAACTAATAAAATATTTAAAATGAATTCGTATTAACTTCATCCTTATGTACTATGCAATTAGGTCTCAAACTGAAAAGTTTTTACCGTTAGTTAGTTACAGACTGCAGTATCCTACGACTAGGGTTGCCAGATGCTCGCTTTCTGACCGGACAGTCCGGTTTTTTTGCATGTTTATCCGGTCTAAATCGCAGACAATAGTATGCCGTTCATTTAGATATTTAGTATATAACGTAAACTTATGTTTAATTTTTATTATATGTACTATTATTTTTTTCTACTTAAATTAAATTTCTTGTGAATGTACCCATGTACAATCAGCGTTAGGTTGGCTGCTAACCTCAAGGACTATTTACTTGTGCAGCGGTCGCCTCCGTTACCTCACGGTTATTACACTTGAAAGTGGTGGTACTACCCCAAGACGATAGACTGAGCTAATATGCATCATAAGTCTGCCTATTAATTAATAAAGATAGTCCAGTCCTGTAATTTTTTTTTATATTGTAGCTCGACATATGACGACACTCCGCTATGACAACTGTTCCCGAAACGCGACAAAGTCACTCCACGGATGTTACATTCGAAAGTGGTGGTACTACCCCAGAACGGCAGACTAGACTAATAATTAATCATCATCATTCTGCCTACCAAATTTTAATGGTACCTATAGGCACTGAGCGACATTGGTACCGGTCAGAATTAGCGAGGTTTGAACGCGAGTCTCATCGATCGTGAGTTCGCGCGTCTTATCGCTAGACTACAGACGCACAGAAATTGCTAGTGATAGTGAAATAGACGACTCCGTGGACAATGCCTTAGTCAAATACATCGATTTAAAAATATAGTTCATTCCACCTGAATGATTTTCACATATGTGGGTAAACTTTTGTCCTTATCACGCATATAAAAAAAATATGTAAATAAAACGAGATAGGACATGCTGCGGTGATTCAACAGGTGAATATTACAATCAGTGTTGACTGTCCGTGACCATGGTTACTAAATTTTGTAGATTGACCACTTTAAAATTGAATTAATGAGGCGAGGGAAATAGTTTACTCAGCGATGGATTATTATAATGACCAAATATTAACATTGTATGACGTAGCACTCGTGTAAGATGCTTTGGGATCATTTTGGAAATAGCCAGGTAGAGGAGTTGTACATTGTCAACTTGGAGTGTGCACATACGTCTCCTCAAAGTATAGTGGAGGCGACCGCAGTCTGCAGATATTTCTCTGTAGTAGCAGTTGTTTTCGTTTCGTCATATGTTACAATAAAAAAAGGAAAATAAAATTCATAGAGATAGTGAAATACTGGTGTTTCGAATGTAACACCCGTGAAGTGACCTTGTCGCGTTTCGGGAATAGTTTGAAAGTAGCCAGGTATAACGAGATGAGTGTGCACTGCACTCCTCAAGCCGGCATAGTGGAGGCGACTGTTGCCCGCATAGGTTTCTCTGTAGTAGCACTTGTTTCCATTCATGGTTCGCACTCTAGCTTTACATCAGGCGGAGTGTTGTCACATGCCGAGCTACAATTAAAAAAAATAGATTTAAAAAGTTTTTTTCAGTAGTCCGCCTGATGTTTTAGGCTAGAGTGCAGTATGTAACAGTCGCCTCTGCAATGCTGGCTTAAATGTGTACCATGCTGCTTGAAGAGGTCTTTCGTTATTCCCGGTTAAACAGCTTGAAAGTCAAGCTGATCACAAAACGCAGCTGGTCACTTTCACTCTTAAAAATTGTGATCTACCCTGGGCCTAAAATTTAACTTAGGTACTTATCATTTCACTAAGCTTTCATAGGTACTGAGCGACCAAAGTACATATAACATAGTCAGAATTTAGCGAGGTTTAACTCCCATCGATCATTTGTCCCGCCCTACCGCTAAACCATAGCCACTCTAAATTGTGGTATAAATATTAAAGTAGACAATCTTTAAGTAAGGTAAAACGAATCCTTTATTATGAACTTCCTGTACGAGCGCGTGCCATTTAGGGTTACTACACTCTATATCGATTTGATTAAATTTTTATTGTTAATTTAACTATGTAATGAAATCTCCTTTAAATCTATACTAACATAAATAAGAAAGTAACGAGAGCTCCTCAAGCCGGCATAGCGGAGGGGACTGCTGTCTCTAGCTAGCTACAATAAAAAAAACTGTCTGATACTTTTTCGTGCCTTAACCGCTTTTCAGTTTTCATAAGCTCGGCATATGGCAACACTGCCTGATGTTAAACTCGAGTGCGGTCTATGAACAGCTACCACAGATAAATATCTGCATGCAGTAGTCACCCCCACTATGCCGCATGCCGGCTTGAAAAAAACGAATGTGCACTATCCGGATTAACAGTCCACACACTTAAACTGATCTCGCAACGCGACAAGGTCACTTTACGAGTGTTACATTCGAAAGTGGTGGTACTACCCCAGGACGGCAGGCTGGACAAATAACCATCATCAGTCTGCCTACCACTCTTTAATAGTGCCTATAGACACTGAGCGACCAAAGTACATATAACAAAGTTACATTGGTACCGGTCATAATTAGCGAGGTTTGAACACGGGTCTCATCGATCGTGAGTTCACGCGTCTTACCCCTAGACCACGGCCGCTCTAGTTTGAATACAAATTAAGTGAAATTCTATGCAGATTTATTAAATTCAATGCAAAATTGTCACAAAATCTCATTAGCTTCTATTCCGAGTCTTCTAGAAAGAAATCTATCATTATCTGCCCATTTGTAATAAATTATTTTACTCGCAAATACATTGCTATATCCAAACAGTATAATGGGAGGCAGACTGATGATGGTTATTAGCCCAGTCTGCCGTCCTGAGGTAGTACCACCACCTTCGAATGTAACATCCGTGAAGTGACTTTATCGCGTTTTGGAAACAGCTACTTCCAGACATTCGTCTCATCAAGCCGGCATAGCGAAGACGACTGGTGCATGCAGAAATTTATCTGTAGTAGCAGTTGTTTTCGTTTATAGACCCCACTCTAGCTTAACATCAGACTTAGTGTTGTCATATGCAGAGCTACAATAAATTTAAAAAAAAAAACAGATTATAATGTAGCTAATTTTCATAGTACCTAACTCAGAAAACAATACATGTGATTCACAGTAAAGTCAATGGTGTTTGGCAAGAGTACCGCTGTTTTGTATGTAAATTTGTCACTTATCCGGTTTGCCATGCTCATTGACCGGACGCTATGAGACTATTAGCTTTTGTGTTACTAGTTCAAAGTTTAATACTAGTCTAGTTATGTGACGTTCACCCCGACTCGACCCAAAGCCGGGGGTGCAAAATAAAAATGCAAGAATATAATGTCACAGCAAGTAGGTTCTTTAATTATATATATGGCGATGGAACACTCCTAAGCACTAAGATGTAAATATAAGTGATCTTAGCTGTTCTCCGATGCTTTACGGTGAGCTGCCTGGTCGACCTCGAGCCTGGGCGCTAACCGGATGTTATGTCGGTGCTTCTAGACGGGGCGTGTGGGGCCCCCACGGCAGTAAAAGGGACTGCGTAATCTTCTAAGCCCGAATCTGGTTCCCCAAGGAATTGGGGAAACCACTCGACAAACAATAGAAGGTGACGATGATTGCACGTAAGCGTCCCTTAACGGGAGGCAATTATGCGCCACGTAGGGCTTCTCCGCTGACAAAATTAAAAATGATCCCGAGGCGTTATCAATTCCTCCCGGCCGAGCTCGATGACAGATCGTCGCGGTGTTGTTGATGATAAAAATTTACAGTGTGGCGAGGAGAAAAAATACTAAATAAAAATATATAAAATATTTCTACGTTACAGTTACTACCATAGTTTGAAATACTAGTGTACCTAGGTACACACTAAAATGAACCTCTATCTGTCTTCATTTTATATGAAAATGTTTAAAATTATTTTACAAACTACAATTTTTTTAATTTTTTTTTTTTATGTAGCTCGACATGTGACAATACTCCGCCTGATGTAAAGCTAGAGTGCGGTCCATGAATGGAAACAACTGCTACCACAGAGAAATCTCTACGGGCTGCAGTCGCCTCCACTATGCCGGCTTGAGGAGTAGCAAAAGCGATCCATGAATGGAAATAACCGCTACTAGATAAATTTTTGCAGGCAGCAGTCGCCTCCGCTATGCCGGCTTGAGGAGACTAGTGCACTCCTCTCGTCAGAAGCGAGCGGTATAGCAAAGTTGGTACCGGTCCATGTTGCGAGATTTGAACACGGGTGTCATCAATCATAAGTTCACACATTCTACCACTAGACCAGGACCGCTCTTATAGTTAATAACTAGTTTTTTGTGGCGCGTTTCGCGAGCGCTGGAATAGTTTAAAAAAAATAATTAAAAAGTATGGATTTTGAAAATAGAGGGCATTTCTTACAACCTTTGTTCCGGAACCACGGTGCTATCTCGTTCCGTTCTAGAGATATCCCGTTCCGGAACCGGATAGAACGGACTTTAAGGACATGACGAGGTTTTTTTGAGGTCGCAAAGGCCCCCTCTATACGTATCAAAAAATATATCTTTCTAACCCCCCCGGGAAGTGCTCTATAATTAATGTCAGTCAGTCAGTCGTGGTAATAATATGATAAAAAATCCCAAATTGATACCTACATTAGTAATGTGCTATTTTTACAGTAAAAAAATACTTCAGTCTGTGGACATGTTGAAAAAGGTCCCTTTGATAAGGGTTTCATTTCTAATTATACAAATGTTTTCTAAAAATACTTAACAAAATAACTTAAAAGCTTTTAATGAGGAATAAATGTTTTCAGTTCAAATAAAAATAAAAATAATGACGACTAAGTGTACCTATCACTGAGGCGTCTCGTCATAGACGCGTATTATTTTTACCAAATGTATCAACGTGTAAAGAGCGATTTTAATTTTTTATTTATTTATAAGTAAATCCGAGAGTAAATATTGTAAAATTTTATACGAAATTTAAATAAACTTTAAACATTTATAATTTAATTTAAAAAAAAAATAACTTAGCAAAAAAAAAATGTTGAAATTGTTTTCTAATTTGTTTTTTATACGTAAGTAAAGAGATAATTAACAAATTATTTTTTAACGTTTCGGCTTAATTTTGCGACTGGCAATCTTTTAGGACACCCTACGTACTTTCTAATTAATTCTAATAACAAAATGGTTACATATTCAGTTGAACTCCGATTAAGAAAAAAAATTATGTTACCAGTTTATCTTTCAATTTTTTTATAAAAATAAAAATATAATATAAGTATTATTTACTTGTAAAATTACCAATTCGTAAAGGTTAAACCAGACGCAAAAATAACCTTGAACACAAAAATCATAATTTAAACACCACTTTTCTTGACACAAAAACTAAAATAATAAATAAATAATAGCCATTCGTTACGCAAATACAATAAAACTTAATTAATAAGAGTTTTGGTGTTTATTTTTCATTTGTTTTTATCAAATTTCAATGTTTGTGACAGAGACTATATATTTATGTAAAATTATAAAAAATAAACGTAATAATGGCGCGCAACGTACGCAAACATAAAAAGTATTTAATTTCGCGCCTAAATAAGTTCACAAAATCGCGGTCAAATAGTGTTGTGCCACGCGTCGATAGTGAGTACACGTCGAAACGAGAACGCGGGCAGCGCGGGACTGTGTGCCTTCCATAACCGGCTTCAATACGACACAAATGTATGTAAATAACATAACGACTGTGCTCAATGGAGTAGGTAACTACGGATTTTTATTGTGTAATAAAATTACGTACACAGCGGTATCTATAAAAAGATTTTTTCTTTCGTTCTTCCTTAAGACATTACTTACTTTACTTACTTTTATTTATAGTAGATATAAATGTTGAATTTGACATTAAGGTGTGGTAGGCAGACTGATGACCGGTCTGCCGTCGTGGGGTAGTACTACCTCTTTTAAGTATAACACTTATGTAGTGAGCTAGTTGCATTGCAGAATCAGTTTAGAAGTAGCCAGGTATAACGAGTGGATGATGTACATTTATCTCCTTAAGTTAGCATAGAAGAGGCGACCATGGACCGCACTACAAAGATGCGGCTTACTATCACGTTTATTTTGATAATCGTGATCGCGATCGCGATGAGACAGGCTGCAAAGCTTTCGAAACGTGATAATATATAGTGGCATAAGATATTTTAATGACAATTAAACAAATGACTGCAAATGCTGACATAATTTCAATGTTTACTATGAAAAATGACGTCAACGAGATGTTTTAGTAAATACAAAAATAAACCGATGAAATGGGGGCTTTATCGCTAAGAAACGATCTCTTTCAGGCAACCAACTAGACTAGAGAATAGTGTGTAGAGAGAATACAAGTACTCGTAGGCTCGAACTTTAATATAATACACTGAAATATGCAATATAGAATAGATCATACAATAAACATAATTTATTAGAATATTAGGACCTAGGGCTGTTATTCCTAAGGCGTACTCTTTTGAATCAGTTTTACCCAGTAACTCATGAGTTTAAAAAATATTATTAAACTACACGTTTCCTACAGAATATAGAATTTTGCCTGTTTTTTTTTTCCTTAATTCTATTTTATAAATATGAGAAAAAAGTTTTTATGTCGAACCTGAATGATTTTTGTCGTACTAATACAGTCTTCTGATTGATGTAAGATATGCGCTGCCTCGAGTTCTATTCCCAATCGAAACGATAAGCATTTTTCTATTTTAATTATGACATATTTTATCTACACTGAAATACATAATGTGGCTTACAATCGCGTTTATTTTTAATTATTTCATTCGATTTAAATTACTGCTAATTAAGAAAGGAGAATGCTTATTCGCCTAGGAGAAATAGGCCCACAATTTTTTTCTATAGTTTTTAGTCCATAATTTTTAGTGCATTTTGTAAGAAAACATATCAATTTTTTTTTAACCAAAGTTTATTAAGTAATTAGACTTTTTCCGACGCGATATTTGAGGTTATTATTATATTAGGTATATTAAATGCTTTAATTGATGATATCTGTTTTTTATGTAATTAAAAATTGTATATTGATGGGTAAACGATGTGTTTATATAATTGATAATAAATTAATGAACTATTAACGAACTATTAGGTATCAAGTGGACCTAAAAAGGCATTATCCTTTGAAAGCTTTACAGCCAATCGTAGTTGAGGTAATAAACGTAATAAATAGCCGCATAAAGTATTCTAATTAAAATGTCATGTTTGCGAATAAACCTCAAATTTTACACAATGATGACAAATTGGAATAATGAAAATAATAAGTTAAAATAATAACACGTCATATCATTGTATTTTTATACATGAATGTTTTGTAGCGATGCCTTCGAAAGGTTGAACTAATACTCCTACTAGATGTACATATACATGTACAATGTACATAGTGTATATATATACACAACACAGTGCATATATACAACATGACTATGTAACGCATAATAATCTCTGTTATTTTGATAACAAAACATTTGAGAGCGGCCATGGCCTAGCGATTGAAGGCGCGGCAATGTGAAGTGACCTAGTAGCATTTCGGGATAATAATTTAGAAGCATAACGAGAGGAATGTGTACTGTCAATCTGGATGGTGCACTTTCATCTCTTCAAGGCGGCATAGCGGCTATTGCTGCCTGCAAAAATTTCTCTGTGGTAGCAGTTGTTTCCGTCCATAGACCGCACTCTAGCTTAACATTAGGTGGAGTGTGTTACAGTTATTTTATCCCTTATAAAAGATTCCCTAGGGATTGAACGGGACCCGTTAATTATACGCATACGAAGTTGCGGGTAACAGCCAGTTAATAATAAATGAGCACATAAAACGATTTTAACCAAAAAACACATGCATTTTAAATTTTGTCGTTACATTGGGAATTGGAAAATTCGATTTGAGAATTTAATGCCTTCCCCCGCTTCCTTTGCACATTATCACCGCAATTTCATCAGGATATAATGTTGCGTGACAATTGACGAACGAGTGACTCGAAAATTGTGACTCGAGTAAAAATACATTCGGTATGACTTTTTTTTATTCTTTATTTCGTTTGGGGCCTGCGCTCACACACGTGGCGATGCATTGAAGCCTAAACAATTATAATTGTTAAAAATAAACATACAAAAGTAAGTAAAAATAAATCCTAAATAACATTTAAAAAAACAAAAGAAAATACATCTAGCTATCTTTAAAAAAAATTTAACAAAATACAACTCGACAGCCGGTATGACTGAAGATATTGCTAAAATATACCATCGACCAATAGAAATCAGTACGTTAATAATTGGCTAACAATAAGGAGGGTGTATCATGTTCCCGTGACGTCATGCCTTACCTTAACGTGTAAAAAAGTTTCTGAATGGAAGCGTTTTTTTATCTTTGAAATTAAAACGAACTGCATTTATATATTTTTTAACAAATATCTTATCAGAATCGAGAACCTAGCCAACTCGTATATGAAAAACATAATGTATATTTTTATAATACCAATCGATATTATTACTTTTTAATAAATTATAATAAAAATAAAGCATTAAAAATGTTTTTGCAACAAACCGTTAGATACAGTTAACTTCTATTGTCAAACAATAAACACAGATCAAATTAAAATAGTCAAGGATAATTTTGTGAACTTTCAAAAAGTAACGAATAACAAACACCTCAGTCATACCGCGTCTACCGACAACCACGCTGACTACAAGCTTTCTAACGTCGCGTCGCGTCGCGTTCGCGTTTCACGAATCAAATTAATCGCATATATTCTTAATTTTTTACAGTTAAACACAAAACATCAGAAAACACTACGTTCAATAAAATTGAACTTGAGTCAAACGACTAGACAACTATAGTCCCATCACTAGCAAAAAAGCGTCTTATTCGAGGATTTATCATTCGGAACGTACTAATTTTAAAATTGTAGCTTTTTCAAATTGAACAAGTTACTATGCCTTCGGATATTTTTCAACTATCTCAAAGGTTATTTAATATTATCTTAGTACTTTAATAAGACGTATCGTCATTATTTTATACGCCTGCATACCAAAAGTATCAAAAAAGCGTACGTTTATTTTTTATATAGGTACCTTAATTAAAATTCGCTTTAAAAGCATTGTATACTTAATATCAGACAATTAATAGAACTTAAAAACCACATGAAGCCCTAATTAACATGTTCGTTAGAGGACCCTGAATGAGATATTCAACGGTCCCCATCTAAGCCGCAGACATCATTAAAAACTAGACGAGAACACGGTACACTAATTATTTTCATAACTTTTTCGCTAAATACGAATGACAACCTTATATTCATATTTTCAAGTATAAAATTGTTTATTTATATTAATTACTACAGGATATTTATCAATTATGTAATGTAATAAAAAAGTTGAGGAGTGGTAGGTAAACTAAGCGCTTTTTGGGACACGTTTCAGCTTATGAAAGGCTGCCTCGTGCCCATAACCGTAGGGCGTATATGAAGAAAATTGTGGATGTGAGGGAAGCGAAGAAGTTGTGTCAGGATCGTGGTAAGTGGCGTTCCCTGCAGGAAAATGGCGTAACAATTGTTGTTGTTATTCCTTGAGGGTATAACGAGGCGCGTCTGATGCCACCGGCATAGTGGAGGCGATTAATACGTGCATACTTCTCTATGATAGTTATGGTATCCGTAGACATATCAGTGTTGTTAAAAATAAAAAAAAGACATGGTTGTATAAAAAAATCGACTTCATGCATTATAGGTATACATGCTATAGGTAGCCGTGTAGTGTGGTGGTTAGATCCGTGGGTAGAAATGAGGACGGGAGTTCGATTATACAGGTTATATTATACATAGTAATGTACTTTGTGGTTCGTTTTCAATTCAATTCAGGCTATTGTGCGCGTGTTGATTTTTTTCTATTAATTTTCTATAATTTATTAATAAACAAATCAAGTATTTCAGTATGCTCAATATTAGTAAAAAATAACCGATAATTATATTTTACTTAAATATTTACTTATCGGAAAATAAAACATAAATACTCGTATAATAAATAAATACAAAATTAGTCGCGATATAATAATGAATGAATTCACAGCAAACAGCTCCAATATATAGATATATAAAAACACTTACTAGAAATAGCTATTTTATTATTAATAAATTAAATAATATTTTATGTGCAAAGTTTCAGACAGAAATGTGGCACAAGATATGTCATAGAAGCATTAGTAAAATGAGCTTTTTGCCTGAAAAGCCTCACTGAAAACACTTCACAATATTTACGTTGCATTATACAGTAGTAGTTTTGCTATTATTTGAAAGCTGAAAAAAAAGACCTACTAACATCGATTTTTTCTACATAGTGATTTATTTTTTATTATTGTAGCTCGGCATATGACAACACTCCGCCTTATATAAAACTAGAGTGCGGTCCATGAACGGAAACAACTGTTACTTCAGAGAAATTTGTACAGTCAGTAGTCGCCTCCGCTATGCCGGTTTGAGGAGACAAATAACATCTAGATTGACAGCACCTACTCCTCTCGTTATACCTGGCTATTTTCAACGCGACAAGGTCACTTCACGGGTGTTACATTCGAAAGTGGTGGTACTACCCTAGGACGGCAGACTTGACTAATAAACCATAACCGGTCTGAAAATTTAACGTTGAAATCCTAAAAAATTTCAAACTATCGGATATTTAAAGGAAATGCCCATTCGCCTAAAAAAAATGGGCCCATCTCGTTTTCGTCGATGATTTTTAGTTAATTTTGTAGAAAAATAAATTTACTTCCTTATTACCAATCAGTTTTATTTTTTTCACCCGGGTTACTGAGTTATTGGATGTTTTCTGATGCGATGTTTGAGGTTATTATTATTTTAAATGCTTTAATAATTGATGATATCTGTTTTTTTATGTAATAAAACATTGTCTATTGATTGGTAAATGATGTGTTGATATAATTAAAATGAATTAATAAAAAAATAAGATATTATTTTAGAATATTGTTTTATTACCAAACTATTAGGTATCAAGTGGGCCCAAAAATAGGCATTCTACTTTGACAGGAATTTCTTCGTTCGTTCTGTGTGACTCAAACTTTAGTTTATGTAAAACGAATCTATAGAAGGTTTATGGTAGACCTCCAGGATGAAATTATAGCATAAAAAATTTAACAATTACGTTAAATTAATACCGGATATCCGGAAGCGAGTATCATTGACATAAACAGAACATAGCTTTAGAAACATTATTTTACTGAAGCGTGAATATTATTAGAATAAGGTAAACAAAGAGTTACCTTTTTTATTGTAGCTCGGCATGTGACAACACTCCGCCTGATGTATAGCTAGAGTGCGATCCATAAACGGAAACAACTATTACCACAGACAAATTTCTACATGCAGCAGCAGCCTCCGTTATGCCGGCTTGAGGAGACGAATATGGCACCATCCAGATCGACAATAATTTGGTCGTTACTATTTTTTTTATTTTTTATTTACACAATTTTATAACATAAGACGGCGCATCGAAAGATTCAACTATTCGATCTCTTTAGTAGCAGTTGTTTCCATTCATGGACCGCACTCTAGCTTTACATCAGGTGGAGTGTTGTCACATGCCGAGCTACAATAATAAAAATAAAAAAACGATGAGTTCGATTAAATTCATCGACACTAGAATTGAATTAATTTTATTTTTACTAAACATTATATTCGTAAAATTATGATTTAGAATCTCGTTAATTATTTTTCTATTTTTTTTTTAATTCAACAATGTGAAAACAATAGGTTTTATTTTGGGTGTTTACGCTTATAGTAGGAGATTAGGCCCCTTAAATAGAGCGAGTATGTAACCAATGCAATAAAAGTTTAGAATCTAGATAGAATTGTAGATAGATGATAGAAAATATAAAGGAGAATGGCTATTCGCTTTTCACCTTTCAGTTTTAATTTTTTCACCCAAGGTATTGAGTAATTAGACTTTCTTTAATGCATATTTGAGGTTATATATCTGTTTTATGTAATTAAACATTGTCTATTAATTAGTAAACGATATGTTGATACAATTGAAATGAGGTAACGAAAAAATAGGATATTGTTTTAGAATATTGTTTTGATAGCAAACTATTAGGTATTAAGTGGGTCCAATATCCTCTCCGTGCTAATATCTGCAATAAAAACCATAAAAAAGCGTAGACTTACCTGATATTTCTTAATCGATTCCAATTGTTCTTTCGTTGGCTCGTGTGTCGGCGGTCTGGGTGGCGCGTCTCTCGTTGTCTCTCGCGGTGGTACTGCAGGTGCTGGAGTCTTCACTGATGTACCATTCATTGCCTGGATGTAATAAAATAATATAAATTGTCTGTAAAACTCAAAGGTCAAGTTCGAATTATAGAAAAAGTATAAGTAACCCCATAATCCATGAATGGAAACAACTGTTACCACAGAGAAAGGAGAATGCCCATCTTTGGGCCCATTTGATATCTAATAGTTTGGTAACAAAACAATATACTAAAATCACATCTTATTTTTTTAATAATTTAATTTAATTATATCCACACATTGTTTACCGACCAATAGACAATGTTTAATTGCACAAAAACAGATATCATCAATTATTAAAGTATTTATTATAATAATAACCTCAAATATTGCATCAGAAAACATCTAATTACTCAATAATGCAGGTGAAAAAAAAAAAACTGATTAGTAACACGGAAGTAGATTTATATTTCTACTAAATTAACAAAAAATCTTCGGCAAACTCGAGAAAAAAATTGTGGGCCCATTTTTCTTAGGTGAATGGGCATTCTCCTTTCAACAATCGCTTCGACTATATTAGCTTGGGTTATGAATGTACACCAACCAGAATAACCCAGATTAACAGCTTACATTCCACTTCCAAGCTGGTCCCGAAACTGGATTAGGTCACTTCGGGAATGACTTAATAGTATGTATGTAAGTATAATTTGTATCAAAATGTACATTCAAATGAACGGTGGAGCTCACTACTACTTAATTTACGCTCTGTTCCCACTGGGGTAGGCTGAGCGCCAGTAACTCCTCTCTCTACGGTGGGTCTTAGAATTAAATATTGATATGTTGAACTAAAGTCTTTGACTGTCTATTAACCCTTAATCCCATTGCCTATATACATAGGTATAGGTTGACCCCTGATTATGACTTGTTTTTTTTATAGTAGCTTGGCCTGATGTTAAGCTAGAGTGCGGTTCGTGTACAGAAACAAATGCCACCACAAACAAATGCAGGCATTAGTCTTCCCACTGTCCCGGCTTGAGGAGGCGACTGTGCACCATCCATTAACACACTCCTCGCGTACTCAGCTAGTTTCAAGCTGTTCCTGAACAGTCAGGATCCAACCTAACCATCATCAGACTACTAAATAACCCATAATACTAAAAATAACTTCTCTTTAAATATAATTATTATCATGCTGTATGTTTTACCCTCGAAAAGACCACAAATAAAATAGTTTATAGCCAAGATTAGTAACAATATCTTTTAAATACAACATAATTTAATAAACCTGAGGAAAAAGAACATGCAATTAATTCCTGTAAAAAAATATATTAGTAAAGAACAGATCTATAGTCACCTATTTATAAATATTTATAAACGATTTAGTAAAAAGAATAGACAAACAGCAAATTAGGCACGTACAGAAGTTACCTGGGTACTTCTTACAAATACCTAATTGCCTAAAGAAGTTAACTTTCGCCAGTTTTATTGTAGCTTGGCATATGACCCAACTCAGCCTGATAGTAGTCTCTCCCACTATACCGGCTAGAGAAGTCGACAATGCACATCCAAAGACAGAGCACACTTCTATCTACCACTCATTAATTAATGTCTATATTATATCTAACCAAGGTACATATAGTCGTCGTTCAATTCAGTTGTCGGAGCGAACTCGAAGCGGCCACACGTCTCCCGAGGATGCCACGTGGAGTGGCGAAACGCGTCAAGAGGTTTTTGCATGTTGGTGAAGGGTCTAACATTGACAGCTGATGTAACTTGTACCTACCCACACTAACATTGATTAGCGGAAATTAGTTGCAAAGTAGTGTTTTTCAAATAATTTAACTAATTTTGCACTCCTGGAATGCAACAAAAATACCCTAATAAAAGACAAAAATCTTTAGTTGACTATAAATCTGTTCAAATTAAAATTAGATTATATCACCAATGCAAACTTAAAATTAAAAGTTAGTATTACAATCATAGGTAAAAAAGGCATGGCATATAACATAATATCTTAACAATAATATATTTTAACATGCAATAAATACATACAGCTAAAGTATACAAGGATGTCCGGAAAAGAATCTCTTAGTTTTCGAGTTATGAAAAAGACGAAAATTCAGTTTTGTTGAGCTATCGCTTATTGGCAACAAAACACTAAATCATGAAATATTTCGAGAGGAGTGTGCCCTGTTAATGGATGAAACATTCGTCTCTTGAAGGCGGAGATTACTCTGTGGTAGCAGTTGTTTCAGTTCATGGACCGCACTCTAGCTTAACATCAGACGGAATGTTGTCATATGCCGAGCTACTATAAAAAAAGTCGCTCTAAAACGTTTAAGTACACTAGATATATTTTTATTGTAACCCAGCATGTGATGACCAATGTTTAAATTAGAGTGCGGTCCATGAACGGAAACAACTGCTACCACTACAACCAGTAATGCCGAAACACGAATAAAGTAGTGGGACCAATTAATGGTTGCAGACACCACTCCTAATAGCCTATAGTGGCAAGGGATTTCGTTAAGTCTTTTTCCGGACAGCCTGTATAATCTGAAAGAAAGCATATACCATTCATAAAATAAATTATAATAAGTTTGAACACTTTTTTAAATAATATACATTAATATGAATCCTATTGTCAACAATTAAAAAAGGTAATTATTGTGTTTACGTAGTAATTGCGTTAACAAGTTACATTGATACCGGTGAGCGGGATATGAACACGGATCTCATTGATAGTGATCACACCTTCTACCGCTAGACCACGGCCGCTCAATTAATATATAATAAATACAAAAAATACACCATAAAAAAATAAATAAAAATCACAATTATTTTACACCAAATCTTAGATACAAATAATTTTAAAAATTACACATTTATAAAAGAAATCCGGACCGAGAGTAGAAAAGAGCGTGTTTCTTTTTAAAGCGTGAGTGAATTGCGTTAAAGGCAATGAAGACAAATGTTTTAGTGCCAAAAATGATTTATCAAACGCTGACAACGTATTTAGTTTCTCTATCATTTTCAAAGAAATCCAGAAGCAAAAACAAATGACAAAATGAAGAGCGTAAATAATGATACATGAAATGAGTTAAATGAGTCGTATGTGTATTGTGTATAGCCTAACAGTGGCGAAGAGTTTATCGTTTTCCCTGAAAAAGTAGGTAATTTTGTAATTAACGTACAATAATTTTGTGATTTTTTTTTTATTGTAGCTCGGCATGTGACAACACTCCGCCTGATGTAAAGCTAGAGTGCGGTCCATGAATGGAAACAACTGCTACTACAGAGAAACCTGTGCGGGTAGCAGTCGCCTCCACTATGCCGGCTTGGGAGACGAGCATGTACCATCTTAGATTGACAGTGCACACTCCTCTCGTTACACCTGGCTACTTTCAAACTATTCCCGAAACCCGACAGTCACTTCACGGGTGTTACATTCGAAAGTGGTGGTACTACCCCAGAACGGCAGACTGGACAAATAACCATCATCAGTCTGCCTACCAGTCTTATTTTTTGATATATTTTATTTTTAATCACGAATCACATTCATTCTTCGCAACAATCAAATAATAAAATTGGAATGCGATAAACTGTTAAAATACTATGTGCAATATGAATTGATTGATTGATGTAATTGTTTTGCATAAAAATCAAACAATTAAAAAAGTTGTGATTTTGGTGCCCACACTCCGCCTGATGTTAAGCTAGAGTGCAGTCCATGAAGGGAAACAACTACTACTACAAAGAAATGTTTGCAGGCAGCAGTTACATTTGATAAAATGAATGTGCACGCGACTAAGTGTTTGAAAGTGATGGTACTACCCCGGGACGTAAGACTGGACTAATAACCATCATCGCTATTAAAGTAGAATATGATGAAAACGATTGTGTATGATAAAATATAATATTATGAAATACATAAAATATGTTATACCAACGAACCAAATATGATAATAATGAACAATAACCCAAATGTTAGTAGATATTTATAACACCTCATTTATTACAAGAGTTTAACTGAGCTGTATCATTTATCACAGCATTAACTAATCCAGAACTTGAGTCTCTTCTCGGCTTAACTCTTGTAAGAAATAAAGTGAAATAATAACCCATCACCAAATGTCCCAGTTGTATGGTAGCCATGCTATGCATTGTGCCCGTTACCTGATAGTATGCCACGCTCTTTCTATCCAAGGTACCAGGATATTTCGGTGTAGCTTTCACGACTTGCACCATTCCATCGGGCACATCCACTGCTACTTCTCTTCCGAGTAGCACGGGAGTCGTGTCGAACCCAGGAGGCAATTTATACGTAGCATACAAAGCTTCCCGTATCAGTACAGATTCGGTACGAGCGGAGTAAGAAACTCCTTCTCTGCAATCTAATAATAAGTCTTCTCCGTTCGGTATGAGGAGTTGAATCTTATGTTCATTTGAATCTAATGATCCAGAACGTTCCGAGAAAATATCTCCACATTTAGCTGTATCCGACGACCCTTTACTCTTCTTGCTTCCGAAACTCGTTCCCGATCCATCAGAACTCTGCGGGCCAGAGAGTATCTCCATCGTTGTGTCCGGACTCTTCTTACTGCCGAAGCTGGTCCCTGAACCGTTAGAGCTGGAGAGAAGAGGTTCATCATCACGTGATGCCCGAATGCGTACCTGTGGAGGTCGCGGCGGAGGATATCGCGGTGGTGTTTTGTTTCTCGCTATAAAACTGTCCGGGACGTCCACCGCCATTTCTCTATGTGGACCTGAAATGTTTTAAATATTATATTAGTTATTTCTCTTTTAAGAGGACTGATTAATTTCTATAATATTATCGTAGTAGCTTTCTGAGTTTGATAGCATTCAATCACCCGCGTCAACCATCAATCAACCGCAAGTTAAATGCGCTGACACGAGGAAAAAGGTTTACACTTAAAACACATTTACAACCTCTTAAGTTATTAGAAACATACATATTATATTGCTTTTCTATTTTTATATAATGATGCGGAATTAAAAATATGTTATTTTTTCTGCAGTATATTTCTTACCTGTATCAGCTGATAAAGATAGCATGGTGAGCATATCGTTGTGGTCCTCATCTGCCGGTGGCCGCTTATCGTCCTCAGCATCCAGCACCACTATGCTGGAACCGGAACGACGACGTGGCCTGTAAATTTAAAAAATAAAGCTATTATTTTCTTATATCTTCAATAACTCTTTTTAAATATGTATATATTTATCTGGAAACTAGATTTTGGAAAACTCTATGGCCTACAAAACGTTTCCATACTCAATCTAAGTCTAGACTTCAACCTACCACATTCATATCCGACTTCATAATAAGTATTACATAAAAAGAAAATAAACAATACGAGCTAAAGTTGCAAGTAAATATATAAAATATAGTACACACAGGACTTGCAATTAACAATAACATTAAACCTTTGAGTACCTGAATCATCAGAAACTGTATTCCCAACACAATCCTAAATCCCTCATCAAATACCATACATATCAACAATGAGTAGCGTTTTAGCGATCTAAAAAACGCCATATAACCCGCTAATTACAAATATCACAACTAGACATTTCTGAGACAAATGCTATCATAGACATATGTCTGCGGTTAGCATCCGCCTTTGCTGTACCGGCTTGAAGATACGAATATGTACCATACACATACCATATTTATTATAATTTAATAATTATAATACTACGATGTTAACTTTTAATCAGAACTGTATAAGGTCCATTTTCCCGCCCCGTTAAATTTACTTTAACTGTTACGTTTTACCGTGACGTAACCGTTAAACGTTTACATTTACTCCACACGCGTTGCAATATCGTGTAAATTCATATTGTTATCGTTAAAAGGGTGGCTGATCCCGAAAAAATAATAGAAAAACATATTTGGCTTCTTTTCATACTTTTGACGACTTTAACCAGCTAAGATTCGCTGGTTACGGTTAGCGTTAAAGTAAGCGTCAAAAATGACGTAACGGTTAAAGTAATAGTCAAAGAAACTTTAACGGGCCTTCTGATGCAATTTCTTAGTTAAACCTAACAAAATCGCTTTCCGCTCCTCTTTTTCCATATAAGCACGTTCTAAAACCCGGATTCCGTTGTAATTTTATTTGCACAGAGCATTTTTCCTCGAGAGACAGACAACGGTGGCAACTAACTCGTTATTACCGGCCCGTTCACTACTAACTTTTAACGTTTTGTTGAGAGTTTGTTATCAATGTACTTGCAAAGTTTTAATAATAATAACTATAAAAAAAATTAAAGAACCTAATGTCGTCTCCGCTATGCCTGCTTGATGAAACAGGTACTTACTCCTTAAATTTATACTAGATCTGTATACTACTATTTTTGGGCTCACTTGATATGTAAACTCATTTTTTCAATAATAGACAATGTTTAATTACATAAAAAAACAGATTAAAGCATTCCTCAAATATTATATCAGAAAAAGTTCAATTACTCAAAAAGCTGGGTGAACAAATTAAAACTAATTGGTGATGAGGGATGTAGATTTATTTTCCAACAAACTAAACGAAAAATGATCATCAAATCTAACTCGAGAAAAAATTGTGGGCCCATTTCTTTTAGGCAAATGGACATTCTCCTTTATACATGCTCGTCTCTTTAAGCCGGCATAGTGGAGGCGACTGCTGCCTGTAGAGATTTCTCTGTAGTATGCAGTTGTTTTCATTCATGGACCGCACTCTAGCTTTACATACAATAAAAAAAAAGCTAATAACCATTATTAGTGTGCCTAATTGGCTACCGGTTTTAGGCAATTATGTAAATACTACAATAACGTTATAGGTACACCAAACAAATATACAGGTAATTTAACAAAATAGCGTCCGGTAAATACAGGGTGTGGGAAAACCAAATATTGAGCTTATGTGCTAACAATACCCTTTGTTGTTATATAGGTATTATGTTACTAGTAGGTATTTTAGTAACGTTTAACTTTTTTTTAAATTCCGTCTGATATACGACAAACAGCAGCATAACGAGAGCAGTGTACACCGTCAATCTAGATGGTGGTTATATATGTTTTTCTATTGTAGATCATCATGTGACAACATGAATGGAAACAACTGCTACTACAGAGAAACCTGTGCGGGCAGCAGTCGCCACCACTATACCCGGCTTGAGGAGACGAGCATGGACCATCTACATTGACAGTGCAAACGCCTCTCGTTATACCTGGCTACTTTCAAACTGATCCCGAGACGCGACAAGGTCACTGCACGGGTGTTACATTTGAAAGTGGTGATACTACCCCAGGACGGCGGACAGGCCAAATAACCATACCCTGTCTACCATTCTTTAATAGTGCCTATAACATAGTTACATTGTACCGGTAAGAATTAGAGAGGTTCGAACATGGGTCTAATCGATCGTGAGTTATTGTTAATAATTAATAGAGACGTTTTTGTTCTGCTTTCTAGCAATGTCTTATTGCAGGCATGTCTATAAATACCCTATATCTATATCGTATGGCACAATCGAAGCTCTCAACTCATGAAACGGAAAGGATGCGTCTCGTATGTGATATATCCGACATGTCTATTGTGAAAGTGTGAAATGATGTCTATAAGGGTAGACAGAGACCTAAATAGTTAACAAACACGTTTTGTGTCCATAGTTATTAGGTCGAATACTATTTTTTTATTTATTTATGTACATACATACAAAGTGCACTGCCATGGGAACAAGTCTGGGGACTGTGTGTCCAATGGCAGTGTTCGGCTTAAACTTAACTTTAAACTTAATCTTAATTGAATTTGGATGCAGTGTGTGTGTACAATGGTACACTTTAACGTAAAGTATAATTTAAACACCATAATTTAATAATAAACAAAACTTGCTTTTTAATATACCAAAAAGTATAATGACTTGAATTTGAGTCCACTTTTCTCAACAATTTTCTAAAACAATATATTACTTTTTCACTAATTTATTTAAATTATATTAACAATATAATAAATCGTCAAATCAGCTTTAAAAAATAAAGAATTTAATAAAATAACTTATTAACCCGAGTAAAAAAATAAAATTATATAGTGATAAATTAAATTAAAATAAAAACAATTACACAAAAAAATATATCAGTTCAAATCAGATCTTGAAAACTCGGATAACTTTTGAACTAATTTTGAATTTCGTTGAACATACAGGGAGTTAAATCGATAGATATTGGTGTCCCCTAATCTACCTCCAATGATCCACTCCTTTAATTAACAGCCTGTACAGTTCCAGAACGCATACCGAACAAAGAAACAAACTTTATTTTTAAATTAAAAGTAAAATAAAAATATCCTATGCTTTTCAATTCAGTCGTTTGAGCGGGACAAACAAACAAACTTTTACATTAATAAAGATTTATAATTGGCGAGTTAATTCTAGTTAGTGTTGGGTTCGAGACGATAAATCCGTGAAACTTTATGAATAACACGCGTTTAGATTAATGAAGATAATAGATTAAAAATATATATATCAAATGAAAACTACTACTCGAGGAAAGATAAATAACATAATAAATACAGATAAACTTATCAGAACACGATATCAACATTATTGTAGGTAGGTAGTTAAAATAACTCATTATTAAACTAGATTATTTATAATAAAACTGTAAAATATTACTTAATAGGGCTACAAATAATAATATGTAGGCAGTCTGTAGATTGGAGAGTCTAACATCACTCTGGCACCTTCCTCAAAGACTTGGTATCCGTAAATGATTTCCCCACGTCAAAAAAAAGGTCTCGTCGTCCCGGAGTAACACAACCACTTTTTTCAAGTGTAGAAAAGACCTATGAAGTGATCTAGATGTTGTAGGATCAGCTCGGAGGTGAGAGTGTCACCGTCAACCTAGAAGTACACATACGTGCTCTCAAACCGGCATGGCAGACGTGACGGCAGACATTTATCTGTGATAGCAGTTGTTTCCGTCCGTGAACCGCATTTTGGCTTAACAACAGGGGTGCGAGGTCACTACTGCACGCGGGAATTACTATAAAAACTAATAATATTTCTACAGTTGCAATTATAAATGCGTATAACATTTAAATAATAAGCATTCTTTGAAAAAAACATTATTTTTTTAAATTTATTTATTAAGGCATCGGCCATAGGCCATCAGTCAAATCAAATTGCAATATACGAGTACAATAAATTAAATTAAACTTAAAATAATAAAAACAAATTAAACATTAATAAATAATTCTCAACTACATAGAAAAAAAACTATTGAAATTCATTGAGATGTATATCTCAATGTTGAAATTCCCGAAATTCTAAAAACGCGGGGAAAATATTTGACGTTTATATTTTTTTATTTTTGGCCAAGGCAACGCGTGCTATAAATTCGTTTTAAGCACGTTTCTCGGAACTTAAATCATTACAAATGCATCATAAATTAGAAATCCTAATATATTTATTTGCTTTTGTTCCATTGAGGTAAAATATGTCTTGAGATTTTTTGTACTGTACTACAGCTGTCTGGCTAATCTCCACATTTTCAGTCATTTCTATCACATTTCTCAGACTATTTTGATTTGTCTATTAGAAGTTTATGTTTACGCTGCGATATATTCATCAGTGAATGCAGTTTTTCCGAATAACAACTCCCTTATCGACAGTTTCTTTGAAGGATTTGTTTAAAAAAGATCTTTAAATCAAAAGACCCGTATTAACCTGGTTTCTTTAACAACCCGCAAGTTTTGGTTTAACTTTCGCCAACCATTTACGAGTATATTTCGTTTATAACTATTCTGCCTACGTCTAATTGTTAAGTGAATGAATAATATAGGATGAAAAAGGGCTTGCGTCATCCCCACGAATCAAAAGTTGTATACAACGTTCTCACGAGGTGTAAGTTATTTTTTATTTTTGAGAAGCAATGTGAATGCAAGGATTGATTATATATGGCCGCGTGAGGTCATTCAACTCACAGCTGATAGACGGCCGGGCGCGCTTTCCCCAGCGATGTTTCATGAAATTCGTCTGAAAAATCTTTAAAGAACCCAGTCCTTTTACATCCTATCATTTCATTATTACCAATCGTCTTTACATTTTTTATTTTATTTTTTATTGTAACTCGGCATGTGACAACATTCCGCCTGATGTAAAGAGTGCGGTCCATGAGACGAGCATGTACCATCTACATTGACAGTGCACACTCCTCTCGTTATACCTGTCTACTTTCAAACTATTCCCGAAACGCGACAAAGTCAGTTCACGGGTGTTACATTCGAAAGTGGTGGTACTACCCCAGGACGACAGACTGGACGAATAACCACCATGCCTACCACTCTTTAATAGTGCATATAGGCACTGAGCGACCAAAGTACATATAACAAAGTTACATTGGTACCGGTCAGAATTAGCGAGGTTCGAACACGGGTCTCATCGATCTTGAGTTCACGCGTCTTACCGCTAGACCACAGCCGCTCTTATTGTATATTGTAAAATAATATAAAAATTGTACTTAAAATAACATTTAACATTAGGTAAAAACCTTAAAACCCCAGTAACGTTTATTCTATATAATAATGCAAAATGAATGCTTTTTTTTTGGCAATAAACGGCACCCTCTCATAGGGATTCCTAAACTGACTAAATTCCCTATAAATTTACATTCTAAGTGATTATTCTAAGGGTTATGGAGGCATCGGAAATAGAGGTCTTATTTGTAAAAACGTATTTCAACGGCCCGGTTCTGCTGAAAGTGTATTTTTTTCACGTTATTATTGAACTTTGGAGATCATTTTTTAAGGCGAACGCATCACAAAAATATTACATAAATTCACAACCTATGTTCACAATCAAATTCCATCTACTAACTTTCTAGTATTTTGGATTCTCAGTTCAGGGGCTTGTTAGTACGAGCAAACTTGTTGTGGACTCATGAGTTTAAATCTACAAATTCCAGCTGGTACCAATGTAACTTTCTCGTATTTTGGACGTTCAGTTCAATTTAATTATCAGCAGTATAAAGTACTCTGTGGCTGAATTCCTGTGGTATAATAAAAAGGCATTAAAAGAGCAGTAAGTAGACTGATGATGGTTCAGGGACGTTTCGAGTCTTCTCATGAGCTAAGAAGGACCGCATACTTCCTATAAACAGCATTGTTTGAGAGAGAGAGGTGCGTATGAAATAATAAAGTTGCCTCTGTGAACAGTGGACCTATATGGTCAAGTCAAGTCAATGCGTTAGGAAGTAACTTTCCGTGATTGATACACCTATAAGAGTCTAATTGATATTTAATTAGTTCCAAACTACAACACATAACTGTAACTAAAGTTAAGCAAGTTGTAAGGGAGCAACTGCGTGTATATAATTCATCGAGTCCTTAAATAAAACACATTCAACTCGACGAAATAAAGAAGAGTAGATATCGAAGATAGCGGCGCATGTAATTTATTTTCGCTTATGTATTGCTAACAAAAAAAAAACGTTTTACAAAGGTACTGTTGAAATAAATCTTATTTACGTCGAGCTAGATTACGACACATGAACGAAAACAACTCCTATCACAGAGAAATGTCTGCAGACAGCTCCAGTATGCCGGCCTGAAGAGACACAATCGTTTATGAGACACTATGCTAATAGTGCACACTCCTCTCGTCTCCTTACAAGCCGATCCCGAAACCAGTGAAAGTGGTACTACCCCAATACGGCTGACTGTCCAATCATCAATCTGTCTACAACTACCTTTAAAAGACAAATAGAAAGGCTCTTAATAAAAAAAGAGGCCGACGAAGTCTAGGAGTAGCATCGGCGGACTAAGGCCTAGGCTACCTAGGCACGTGCCTAGGTCCCGTAATTTTAATTATGTTTATTTAATTTATGTAATTAAAGCATTTAAAATAATAATAACCTCAAATATTGCTTCAGAAAACATCTAATTACTCAAAAAACCTGGTGAAATTTTTTAAACTGATTGGTAATAAGGAAGTAGATTTATTTTTTTTACAAAATTAACTAAAAATGATCGTGAAAAAATTGTGGGCCCATTTTTCTTATGCGAATGGGCATTCTCCTTTAAAGAGATTGATGTTAGAACTTGTCTAATCTAAAGTTCAAAACGAACTTTAATTTCGTATGTGGTTCATAGTAGAAGATTGATTTTTAGCATAAAGAGAGGAATGTGCATTGTCAATCTGGATGGTACATGCTCGTCTCCTCCAGCCGGCATAGTAGAGTGGACTGCTGCCCGCACAGGTTTCTCTGTAGTAGCAGTTGTTTCCATTCATGGAGCACACTCTAGCTTTACATCAGGCGGAGTGTTGTCACATGCCGAGCTACAATAAAAAAAATTTGAATTCTATTAATCCAAATAAAGCTTTCCAAGTTTTGTATTAATAATTTAATTAAAAAGTATGAAAAAAGAATATAAATTATTATTAACATCCATGACAAATCATTATCAATAATTGGAAAACAATTCCATTAGGTTGTATAGTTTTTAAAAGCTACGAGGAACATTGTAATATGCCTAACATAATACAATCCCTCTTTGCCTCAACACGGTGGGAGTGTTGGGCTGTAGAAGGATACGTAGCTCGTCTTTGCAATTTGCATGCCTGAAAACCTCTTCAGCACAACGCCCTTCAAGTGTTGACACGAAGAAGCATTTGAAAACACGCGACTGAGGTACCGATGTCACTATGTTATGTTATGCAATAATTAAAGAGTTGTAGACAGATAGATAATAAAAAAAGCTAGATGAGGGAAAAGCTAAACAAAAAAATTCAGTCTTTAACCTATCTTTGTTGATATTGTATCGTACACATATCAAGATTGGTACCTACATAACAACCTTGAACTGCGAACCATAAAAGCCTTATGAAACAATAACTAAAACACACAATAGGAAGATAGCGTGAGAACTGAAAACAATTGAGTTTTTTATCTTACAAAAAAACCTAATTTTTGTGGTATATCCGACGTTTATGTTAGGAATATAATAAGATTCAATAATTTTTTTTTTACTGTAGCTCGACATGTGACAACACTCCGCCTGATGTAAAGCTAAAGTGCGGTCCATGAATGGAAACAACTGCTACCACAGAGTAAATCTCTACGGGCTGCAGTCGCCTCCACTATGGCGGCTTGAGGAGACGAGCATGTACCACCTAGATTAACAGTGCACACTCCTCTCTTATACCTGGCTACTTTCAAACTATCTCCGAAACGCGACAAGGTCACTTCACGGGTGTTACATTCGAAAGTGGTGGTACTGCCCCAGGACGACAGACTGGACAAATAACCATCATCAGTCTGCCTACCACTCTTTAATAGTGCCTATAGGCACTGAGCGACTATAAATTACACATTTATGTCATTTCTGAGGTAAATGTCTGATGGACTGCCCAATAACAATAATAATAATAAATTCTTGCAAACAAACGCACTTCACCATCCCACCAATACTGTTCCCTAGGCCTAAGCCCGCGAACATGTTAGTAACCGGCTACAAACCGAGAATATGTAAAAATAAATAAATAATAATAATGAACGTTTATTCGTAGTTTTTTAGGTTAAATTTTAGCTTAACGCCATTAAACTACAGTGGTTTGTCTTGGCGTTGCACATTCGTAACTTATTTAGATAAAAATTACACACACAATTTAGATTAAAAAAAAAAAGATATACTTTTAAACAAATAATAAACAAATAAAGGGTATTCTGAGAAACTTATAATGTACTTTTATATAGTCTATCAGAATATCTTAATAGTCCATCAGAAGCATTTATTAAGAAATTTTTCCTGCAGCAGTAGACAACCTAATAAGACGAGAGTATAGTTTCTACATAACATTGTGATCAAAACACAAACTCCCGATCGTCAACGCTTTTGTAACGAATGATGGTTATCAGCCCAGTCTGCCGTCCTGGGGTAGTACCACCACTTTCGAATTTACATTGACCTTGTCGCGTTTCGGGAGCAGTTTAGAAGTACCTAGCCAAGTATCGAGAGAAGTGAGCTCTGCACATTCGTCTCCTCAAGCCGGCATTGTGGAGGCGACTGCTCCCTGTACAAATTTATCTGCATTAGTAGTTGTTTGCTGCACTCTAGCTTTACATCGGATAAAAAAGATTGAAAGAAAAGATAATATACCGAATACAATTTACGAATCAAATGGGAAATAAATAATAAATACTCAAATTTGTAAATCGTGATATAAACTTTGCTCCTCCGTACGCCTTCTACATAACTGGCACTGTAGTAAACTCAATATTTTCTCCATAACTCAAAACAAATTAAACACTATTTAAAAAAACTCTTAAAAATCATAAAAAACATTATTTACACACTTATCACGTGTTAAAACACATATTTATGTAAACAAAACTAAAAAAAAATATGGGCGGTTCAAGCAATTTTCAATATGTCTATAAATACACGAAATATGTCAACAAATGTACAAAAATATACATGTATACATACACAACACACACTGCACTGACTAATTATCCAAAACAGATATCGCAATAATAACTGATAAAACTTATAACCAAGCGCGACAATGTTTTATTAGTATATACGTTTATAATTCTTATCGTAATCTTTACTTTGGATTTTTTTGCGCGAAAATCTTATTAGCCCAGTACACATTGGGCGAAGCACTTGGCCCAACGTATAGGTCGCGTCAAACTCAATGGCGTCTCACAGAAAGTTTACAATAATAAAGTTAAAAGTTAATTTTAATTATGAATAGAATATATAAAAATAACCTGCAGACGGGTAGTTAGGGAGTGTGCCCTTTTCTCTCACGTTCATCGTGCCCCGCTGATAATGCCTAACTTCGGAGCCGCCATAAAGTTTGGTTTGTACTATATCTACCTATTTGCGTGCCTTTTGTCGATTGTTAAGAACTGTACATATTGTACTTGTACTTGTATTGGCCAGTCTTGGTCCAACGTGCACTAGATTATATTATTTTTCAGGCTAATTATATATAAGGGGAGGAGGAGGCAAAATTTTATAAAATGTAAAATATATGAACATACAATTTAAACCAATATTATAAATGTGAAAGTTATTCTGTCTGTTTTCTACCTTTAAAAGGCAAAATTAGCAAGATTGCGAGAGAGGCTAGACTATATTTTGCCTAAAAAGCTGAAAAAGTTAAAATTATACGCACACAAAGTTACTGTCTATTATTGATATAAAATTTATTCAAAGCAAAAGGGTTCTCTTTAAATATTTTTCTCGCGTATCTCTAAAAAGAACAATGCTCTAGATATACCTATCTGATATCAGCCGAGACACTAATGCTGCCAACCTTTCAATAATATTATGATTGATCATTGACTTTTTGGTGCAGTATCATCTTACATACATTCCCGTACACATTCGATTATCATATACACTAAACAGGGGTAGACATATACCATTATCCGCCGACTGTAAAATTGTTAAATTTAAAATATTTTATTTTACATTAGTATACCAACCCAAAAAAGATGCGGTCGCGTTTGAGGAGAAAAATGCGCTCCATATAGATTGACAGTGCACACTCCTCCTGTTATACCTAGCTACACTATCAAATCGATCTAGAAAAGCGATGTCTACGTTTAAAAGTCGTGGTACTTCCCAGGACGGCGGACTGGGGCTAATAACCATCATAATCTGACAACCACTCTTCAAAATATTTATAGGTATGTTGAATAATTATATTTCTATTAGGTACTTCTACTTTTTTCTATTACTCTCTACAGTAAAAGTGCATATATGTATAGGAATAAAATTTCACTGAACCAGAAGGTGTCATTGGAGACCAAATTGTCGTTTGAAATTTAATAGCATGCTAACGGCTTTGGAAAAAATGCAATTAGTTCCATTAGCACGTTGAAATGTAATGACTTTTAAGTACATTACATTAACTGATCGGTCATTAAAATTGTTAACCGGGTTAATGTTATTTTGCACTAAATTTACTCGCTCAATTTACCTATTTATTTTATTTATTTTGTTTTATATGGCGTATAACAATTTGCTAGTGTCAAAGTAAATATTTTTGCATCAAGTTAATATTGTGCATCACGAGTCATTCACTCATCACACTAAAGAGTCAGGTCAAGTCACAGTCAAGTCAAAAATTGCTCCAGTAAAGTGGTAGAATCTTTACTGAAACTTCCAACGGAGTTTTTGAGGGAAAATGGAAACACAGGTTCTCTTCTTTTGAATTGTTTGCCCACACTCACGCACGTTCACGAACACTTAATGGTTAATAATCCACCACCATTAACACTCGAAGAAACACAAGTTTAGGAAAATAATTCAAAACAGACAACCTGACGTCTCAAGATGGCCGCCAAAACTCCCTCGATTTACCTATAATTTTCACGTTTAAAAGACAATGCCCATTTTTCGGCCTACTTAATACCTAATAGTTTGATACCTAAACATTATTCTAAAATAATATCTTATTTTTTCCTTAATTTATTTCAATTATATGAACACTGAATTACTAATTAATAGACAATGTTTAATTACATAAAAAAGAGATATCATCAATTATTAAAGCATCTTATATAATAATAACCTCAAATATTACATTAAAAAAAGTCTAATTACTCAATAACTTGGGTGAAAAATTTAAAACTGATTGTATCACCATGTAGATTGCACCATGTAGATCCAGGAATGTAGATTATCAGATAGAAAAAATTATCATGAAACTCGAGAAAAAAATTGTGGGCCCATTTTTCTTAGGCGAATGGGCATTTTCCTTTCAAATGTAACACCTATGAGCATAAAGATTTATACTAGAAGAGCAAACCTCATAAAAAGCGTAAATCGCTTCAAACGATTTGACAATGCTGCCGTCAAGTCAAATACTAACTGACAGAAAACCTAAAGTATTGTTAGTTTACTATTCGTTCACCGCACAGTTTCAGATGGAGTGTGCTGGGTTTGCTGATAGAAGCTGTGAAGAGATGAAGATGGAGTGCGTCGCAGTTGGTGAGTTTTAGAGTTTTATTTTAATTTATTTAATTTATTACAATTAACCAGTAATATTAGAGAGTCATATGTTGAATAAGTTTTTTCAATTATATTTATATTTGCCGTGAATCAGTGAAGTTTAATATTGGGAACGTTATTGCTTATCTAGTTGTATAGTATATCAATGCCCATGAAGTACCCTAGTCGCGTTACAAAATCAGTTTAGAAGCAGCCGAACACAACGATGGCAGTGCGCCTTGTTGACGGACGATGCACATTAGTCTCATGTCAGCATAGTGCAGGCTACTGCTGCCTGCAGACGTTTCTCTGTGGTAGCAGTTACTGTTGTTTCTATTCATAGACCGAACCGTATCCTAACATCAATAATATTTCTAATAATGTGTTTCCGCGCTATGTCAGGCCTGTCCTAAATTAAAATAAAATATTGACCTAAAATATCAAACGGAATACAAATATTGCCTATAGGCACTATAAAAGAGTGGTAGGCAGACTCATGATCGTTATTAGTCCAGTCTGCCGTCCTGGGGTAGTACCACCACTTTCGAATGTAACACCCGTGAAGTGACCTTGTCGCGTCTCGGGAATGGTTTGAAAGTAGCCCGGTATACCGAGAGAAGTGTGTCTGTCAATCTAGATGGTACATGCTCGCCTCCTCAAGCCGGCATAGTGGAGGCGACTGCTGCTCGTAGAGATTTCTCTGTAGTAGCAGTTGTTTCCATTCATCGACCGCACTTTAGCTTTACATCAGGCGGAGTGTTGTCACAAGCCGAACTACAAAAAAAAATTAAAATCATAATCATCACCGTATCAATTTCCCCCTAACGGACCGCTTGTTGATGAGGCTTGAGGCCTACTAGCCTCCAGATACCCACCAACTATCTGCTTATGCTATGTTAGTGGTCATAGTGGTAGTGACACGAAAGCAGTATTGTATACATGTTTCCAACGTTCCAAGTGACATTGTTACTTTCATGTAACTTTCACTATAGAACTGGCTACTGGATTATGTGTACTTTTAGATGTAATCTATGTTCAGTTTTTATTACAGCCATATTGTCTAACGTGTCAAATTAAATCTCACCGCTTAGCCATCTCGAAGACGTTAAATTTAATTAAAGTTGTGTAAGTGAACTAGTAATTTTTAAGTTCAGGGTGCTTATCGATTGCTGCCATCTTCCAGTTTCGTTTTACGTTTAGTTGAAAGAGGTGATGATAAACAAAAGTAGTTAAAAACGCAACTATACGCACTATACAACAACGCAACCTTGCATATGATAATACTTCGCTTGAAGCTAGAGTGCGGTACATGAACGGAAACAACTGCTATTACAGAGAAATTTCTGCGGACGTATGTACACCATCCAGATTGACAGCGTACTTGTTATACTTGGCTGCTTTTAAAGTGATCCCGAAACGCGACAAGGTTGCTTCACGGGTTACATTTGAAAGTGCTAACCATCGCCTGCCTACCACTCTTTAATAACCAAAGTACAAAGTACAGTCTACTAATATTTATTTTAAGTGACAGAAAGTTAAGCAAACCAATGGAATTAAAAAAAATAAGTTTCATTCATTGCACGGAAATTGTGGTATATAATTTAAATCCATACATTTGCAATGATCTAGCAATCAACATACAATCGACTCCCACGCCGCCGCGCCTGACTGAAGGTGTGTCATTATATTATTTTACATTATACAATTGGGGAGGTGTATCTGGTGACAGCTATCTTTTTTTTACATATTTTTTAGATAATATAGATTAATTTAGTCGACACGTGTTTCTGTAAAACTTTTATAACTGCTTTGTTCTTTTTTATTAATTTTTCAAAATTGCGATTGTAATATAGTGATCGTGACGTTTCGGCTGGAACTAAATCATTGCCAATGAAGAAGAAAAAATAATCATTTGTCAAAAGTTCATACAAACTTTTGATTTTTTAAAGTTTCTGTCGATTAAAACATCGTGTTTATAGTGTAGTTTTGGTTTAAAAATTACAATATTCGTATTAAACACTATTATTGTTAGGAAACACAAACAAAAGATTTTTAACAAACTTGTGAGGCGACAACCATAGACAACAAAATAATCTACAAACCTGTTAGGTTACCAAAAAACTTTGTTTTCTATCTTGTCAAACACTCCCAATAAAGTTGAAGAAGGTCATTACAGTTTTTCAAATTTCTCTACGATTTTTACGTTTTTTCAGACGGGAATAAAAAAATACATCTAATTGAAGTGATATCTCGAAATGGTTTTCGATTTAACATGGATTATTTTTTGAACACCTTGCCCATTGATGACTCCGCTCTATACATAAATATAGTAAACTGAGATTTACATGATGCGACTGCGCAATTAATTTACGCAGATGCAAACCTTAAACATATTTTTTAGTAGCAGTTCGTTTCCATTCATGGACCGCACTCTAGCTTTACATCAGGCGGAGTGTTGTCACATGCCGAGCTACAATAATAAAAAAGCTGCTTGCAAGCTATACCGAGACGCGATTAGATCATTTGATGGATCACTGGGTGATACAGTTGTAGTACCACCACGTACTACTCCACGACAATAGACTGGGTTAATAACCATTTTCAGTCTACCAAACCACTCTTTTGTTAATTTTATAATAATCTTTTTTTATATTGACTCGATATGACCTCGTGTAGGTTCATAAGCGCCGATGACTGGAGAATGGCAACACACGACGGCCTCAATTGCCGTCACTATACCGGCCCAAGAAGGTGCTTTTTTCACACAATCTCCCATTGGCTTAGTACCACAAGACTTTCTATAGTATAAATTGTAAAAATATTACTGCCGATGCAACATTAGAAAATAAAATTGTCAGATAGATTTCCATAGCAACGGTAAGAAACGAAAAAAGATTAAAAACGATTAGAAGAGAAAATATTTTTCATTCATCTAAAACGAACCGCAACAAATATAATGAATAAGAAATTAAAAATTAAAAAAAAAACTTACGTAAATGATTGTTATTAAAATTTCTTTTCGACTTCAACGTACTTAATTAATTAAATATTAATTCTTAATTATACAAATGAGTGCACTAAACTGAAATTTCAAAATCAATTATGAAACGTAGCAGTCTATCACGGACGTTAGTTCTACCGCTATCTCGCAATCGAAATGTAACGATGAATGGCGAACGTTTACTAACGTTAACTATACAATCTCAATTATCTTAAAGAATAATTTATAGTGTAGGCAGACTGATGATGGCTATTAGCCAGTCTGCCGTCCTGGGGTGGTACCACCACTTTCGGATGTAACACCCGTGAAGTGAGCTTGTTGAGTTTCAGGATCAGTTTGAAAATAGCCAGGTTTAACGAGATGAGTGTGCTTTGTCAATCTGGATTCTACACATTTGTCTCCTCAAACCGTCATAGCGGAGGCGACTGCAGTATTGTCATATGCCGAGTTACAATAAAAAAAATACCGTTTCGATGCACCAATAACACTTTTTTATTTATTTTTTTATTTTAGCACGTCATATGACGGCACTCCGCCTGATGTTAAGCTAGAGTGCGATCCATGAACGGAGGCGACTGCTGACAGAGAAGGGAATCTGCAGACAGCAGTCGCGTCCGAAAAGAGGAAAGACGTTTTTAACTAAGGTATCAACAATTGATTGTGTGGGAAACACGTGATTTTTCTCATCCTAATGAAATTAGAAACTTTCTTGTAAGATTAAATTACTTATATCAATTACCTACATTAATTTATAACATTATTGTATATTCCATGGGTTGATCTGGCCAACCTAAATGGTCTCGTGGGCCACTTTGTTTGTCTAATGTAACAGAGTGCGGCATTTTAGGTTTTATTGTTGTAGCTCGGCATGTGACAACACTCCGCCTGGTGTCAAGCTAGAGTGCGGTCCGTGAATGGAAACATCTGCTACTACAGAGAAATCTCTACAGACAGCAGTCGCCTCCACTGTGTCGGCTTAAAGAGACGAGCATGTACCATCCAAAAATAAATAAATAAATTCCTGGCTACTTTCAAACGCGACAGGATCACTTCACAGGTGTTACATTCGAAAGTTGTGGTACTGCCCCAGGACGGCAGACTGGGCTAATAACCATCATCAGTCTATCTACCATACCACCCCTGCGGGTTTTTTTTATACAAAAGGTAACCCATGTTCCTCCTCAGTATGCAAATTATAGAAATCTGTTTAGACGTGTAAAAGTAACAAACATAGTTACGTTCACATGTATTATTAGTATAGATATCCAAAAATGTCAAATATTTAAGCAAGGTGCAGTCCACAATGGCATGTAAACAATGCATGTATGTACCTTCGCTTATCGTTCTAGTGTAATCACTGCCTTGGAATTCCTCGTTTACTTTCTAACCAAAAGTTGTGAAGATAAATGAAAGTGAAGACATTTTATATTGCATCATGGTTCTAAGACGCGTTTTGAAACACTTATTCGTTATTGCAATAAATCATTGTGACTAATTTCCTTTGAATAATGGAATAGAACCGCGGCTATATTACATTTTGAGTTTAATTATACAATTGCATGAAAATGCTCAGAGATATTATCGCAGGCAGCAGACTCCATCGCTATGCCGGCTTGAGGAGACGAAATTGAACTATTCAGGTGGACAAAGCGAATTCCTTTAGTTATGCCTAGCTACTCCCAAATTGATCCCGAAACGTGCCACCACTTAACTTTACACATGAAAGTAGTGGTACTACCCAAGGACGACATATTAACCCATAACCAACATCAGTCTGCCTACCACTGAGCCCTATGTTTACTCTAACATGGATGTTTATCATAAACAATCACTATTCATTAAATCATAATATTATTTATTTACCTATTGCTTATGTAAATATGAATGAGGTCTTCTTTCTTTATATTGAAAGTATTGTATTATGCGTCCATCGTTTAGGCCCTGTGTACGTTGAGCTAAGGAACTTGGCCAGTCCCGACCCAACGTGTACTGGATGCATAGTATTTATGAAGTGTTAAAACAAAGGAAGTTTCAGTTTTTTTTTTAAATCAACTCGATGACGTAGGTATTATCAGATTAGCTCGCCCTGCGCCACTTTAGATTTTTTTTTATTGCAGCTCGGCATGTGACAACACTCCGCTTGATGTAAAGCTAGGTTCATGAATGGAAACAACTGCTACTACAGAGAAACCTGTGCGGGCAACAGTCGCCTCCACTAGCCAGCTTGAGGAGATGAGCATGTACCATCTTAGATTGACTATTAAAAGCTATTCCCGAAACGCGACAAAGTCACTTCACGGGTGTTACATTCGAAAGTGGTGGTACTACCCCAGGGCAGCAGACTGGACAAATAACCATCATCAGTCTACTTACCAATCTTTAATAGTGCCTATAGGCACTGTGCGACCAACGTCTATATAACATAGTTATATTGGTCAGAATTAGCGAGGTTCGAACACGGGTCTCATCGATCGTGAGTTTACGCGTCTTACCGCTAGACCACGGCCGCTCTAATTATATTTATATCTATATATATAAAAATCAATTGCTGTTCGTTAGTCTCGCTAAAACTCGAGAACGGCTGGACTGATTTGGCTAATTTTGGTTTTGAATTATTTGTGGAAGTCCAGGGAATGTTTAAAAGGTGAGTAAATATGAAAAAAATGCTTGGAATATAGTAAAAACAACAATTTCGCTTTCCCTTAGAAACTATTAATTTGAAGTTCGTCCGACGGGATTTTAGAAATCAATTAAATAATTTTTTTTTATCATGTTGCTGAAACATTCTGCAATTATCATTCAACTTTTTTATTTATTGATTCTGAGGCGGTACGAAGTTTGCCGGGTCAGCTAGTAAGTATATATAAACGAGTATAACAGTTGTTTCTTACAAAATTAATATTTACTCATATTCCATTTGTGTTAATAAATGTTAATACGTCACAACGAATTTATTGAATTATAGGTTTTTTTGTTTCATCTGTAAAGTGACCTAAAGTCGGGTATAATGCGAGAAATATTTATTGTTAATAGATGGTGCCCTTCAAAGCCGGCATATTGGAGACGAATGCAATTTAATCTGATGTTAAATAACGCGAAGTGTGGTCACAATATACTAAGATTGTACTGATGACCGCAGATCGTCCTAAATTCGGAAGATATGAAAAAAAAAACCTTCTAAAAGTGATATAAAATGAAATAAATTTTACGCGCCTATGAAGAGACGTTTCATCAATAAATTAAAACTAAAATTAACAAACCTATCTGCATATGTTGAAAGATTGTGTCAGGAGCGAAGCATAATAGGTTTTATGATAAGTTTTGCATAAATAAATGAGATATGGGCACATACAATAGTATGTTGTCCCAGCCCGACTCTGTAGCCGCTGTGTAAAAGCCATATAAAAGGAGAATGCCCATTCGCCTAAGAAAAATGGGCCCACAATTTTTCTCTCGAGTTTCTTGATAATTTTTAGATCATTTTGTAGAAAAATAAATCTATATTCCTTGAAATGTTTTCTGATGCAATGTTTGAGGTTATTATTATATTAAATATTTTAATTTAATAATTGATTATTTCTGTTTTTTATGTAAATAAACATCGTCTATTGATTGGTAAACAATGTATATGAAAAAATAAGATATTATCTTAGAATATTGTTTTGTTAACAAACTATTAGATATCAAGTGGGCACAAAAATGGGCATTGTCCTTTAATATTTTTTTTTAAAGATAGGTATTTTAATAGATAGGTTAACCTCTAAGTTTTAAGAGTCAAGCACTGCCATCGGAGATACAGTCCCCAGACTAGTTCCGATGGCAGAGCAGTATTGTACATAGGTAATTTTTATATTAATTAAGTTATTATTATTATTAAAATTTTCTTTTGTTTTTTTAATATTTATGATTCATTTTTAGTTACATTTATGTGTTAATTTTTGACATTATAATTGTTTAGACTTCAATGGGGCTGATATCGCTACGAGTGTGTAGCCTCAAACGAAATAAAGATTTAAAAAAAACCTATCCGGAACTAATCAAATTAAACAATTACTATAAAAAGTTATCATCGAAGAGGAAAATTTGGCGAACAGTAGAAAAAAAGGATTAAAAAAAGATCAACAAAGGATCCCTGCATTCCAACCTAATCTGTCGGGATTCCTGGCCCAACAAAAAAAGAAGACCAGGTAACTTTTTGGTAACTGTGTGACGTAACCGTTTCTTAGAATTTAACTCAATGTTTTTGTATTATTTTGTTCTCACAAGGTGGATTTTCGTCCTAACAAAAGTAAATAAGATAATAAGTCCACTATTTTAAGGGCCCTATTGCTGCCAATTGCAAAAAAAACCCTATCATGTTCACATTGTCTTAGCAGCTCGGCATATAACAACACTCCGCCTGATGTAAAGCTAGAGTGCGGTCCATGAGTGGAAACAACTGCTACTATAAAGAAATCTCTACAGGCAGCAGTCGCCTCCGCTATGCCGGCCTTAGGAGACGAGCATGTTAAAAAAAGTACACTGGCAACACTAAGTCTTAAGTGTAACTAACACCTGTGAAGTAACCTACCTAGTAGTGTTTCGGAATTAGCTAAAAAATCCCCAGGTATAACGACAGACACAGAGGAGGCGAGGCAACTTCTAACAGACACTCAACTTATAACCTACTTGTAAATATTTTTAGAAAATACTTACAATACGTCCTTAATTTTATCCTATGTTATTTATTAAACTTTAAAAAAAAAAACAATTATATCCCCAAATCACTTAAGGACTTTTAACAAATTCAACGTCATTTTAAAAAATAAATTATATTCTAAACATGTGTTGAAGGAAAGACGCACTTGGAGCTTTCAAGAGCTTTTTTTCTAAACTTACTCATTAATATGTCACTTGAAAAGCAGCTTTGTAAATTTTTAAACAAATATTAAGTTACTAGATAAATTTTACGCAAAATCCAATAAAGCCCGAAAGAGGATAGATCGAATACGTGTTTGTTACCTATGAATCCTTTTTTTATTGTAGCTGCAGAAATCTGAAGACAGTCATCGGGTCCGTTATGCCCGCTTGATGAGGTGCCTCTTCACACTGCGCTTGAAGGTTCCCATGTTATAAGAAGGAGGAAAGACGTGGCAGGAACGTCAGAAGGACTACATGCACTGAGCGACCAAATTACATAGACATAACATAGTGAAAATGTTTATTTACATATTTTTTTACTGATAATAAAATGTCGGGGTTAAATTTGTGAACAACTAATAAATGTAAGGAATGTTTAATTAAACTACACCTATCACAGACGAAAATGCCTTGGAACATGAACGTTACTTGAATACAAAAGTACGAACCATTGTAGTATTATAACTTGAAGAGAAAACATCATAATTACATTTTAATGCGAACAAAAATATACCGTATTAAGTATCATTAAAGACGGATTAAGCGTGTAAGAATTGTCGGTTAAGCCTTTTATATTTCGAGTGAACGTGAATGATTCTGCCAAGAGGTGCTTCGTGAAAACAATGGAGGTTTTGATACAAATTTCCTTTCTAGAAACGGTTATTATTAAAACGATCTTTTTACTTTTAGATGGAAACATCGGTCGTGTCGACGCCTGACTCATTTTTTAATAATATTTGTTATTATTATAAGAAACATACATAATTAAGTTTATTAAGAGCGGCCGTGGTCTAGCGGTAAGACGCGTGAACTCACGATCGATGAGACCCGTGTTCGAACCTCGCTAATTCTGACTGTTACCAATTTAACTTTGTTATATGCACTTTGGTCGCTCATTGCCTATAGGCACTATTAAAAAGTGGTAGGCAGACTGATTTACTGCTTAAGCTATCATTAAAAAAACGAGATAAATAAAAAATCTTTTAAAAAAAAGTTGGACCGACTTCAATAAACACTAAAAGCACTCAAAAGTGAAAAATATTTTTTAACAAGAGTAACCTACACACAGAGTAATAAATATAAACACTAATAGGTGTTTATTATGTACAAAATAATTGTCTACATACCTATCACATTTTTGGAGTAAGTAAATCGGAGCAAAAAATTTACAAACTGATTTTTTTTCTGTTTTACTAAAAAAGTGCACACTGTGCATCTTAGACAAAAAATATGGGACTATGAGATGCAGCTTAACACAGTACAATTTGAATCATTGAAATCGGTACAGCCGTTTTAAAAAAATCGGTGAACATGCATAAAAAAAACATACGCGACGAACATATAACCTCCTCCTTTTTGGAAGTCGGTTAATAAAATCACCAATAGAAACAACACTTATTATCCACGAAAGATAAATAAGACCCTCCAAAGACTAAGACGGGCGAGGGGGGAAAGGTTATGTTGAAACTTAAAAAATTATGCTACGTGCTAACTTTGAAAAGACAAATTGTTGCCAACAAGATAAACTAATGAGGATACCTTTTTAACTATTTGTCACGTAAATATTCCATTTTATCTTAAAATTGTGCAGTAAATAAAATATTACAAATGACAACACTCCGCCTAATCTAAAGCTAGAGCGAGGTCCATGCTAACACAGATAAATTTCTACAAGCAGCAGTCGCCTCCGCTATGCCGGCTTGAGAAGACGTATGTGTACCATTCAGATTGACAGTGCACATTCCTCGTTATTCCTGGCTACTTTCAAAGAATAGCGGCGATTTTATATTATCGCTAAGGAGAGATCTCTTCCAGGCACCCAACAACCATAGGGTAGCGTATAGTCCTATTCTATAAACAACGGAAGCATGGCAGAGGTTCCTCGGAATATACAGAAAGCTTTCAAGGGTATGGAGGGACTTCAGGGGTGTTTGAGATTGGGTGGAAACTAAAGTGCGGTCCATGAACTGAAACAACTGCTACAACAGAGAAATTCCTGTAGACAGCTGTCGCCTCCGCTATGCCGGCTTTAGGAAATTGACAGGGCACTCCTCTCATCCTTCCTAATCAGGTGGTTGCAATGCGAAAGCCCAAGGTCGGAATACGTACTTTTTAAATATTTTATGAATTACTTTATTTATTGCACGGCATTAAATTTAACAATAGATGAATAAAAAGAACTGTTATTTGGTAAGATTACAAATAACCTTGCAATGAAAAGCAATAAGAAAGTTTTACGTAGGATTGCGTCGTCCGAACACCATGATCTAGTAGTCCAACAAATAAATAGTAACCTAATTATCGAATCTAATCTAGATACTTTAAAATTTAAAACGAAGTCTTGCTCACAACACGTAGCCCGACATGATATGACCATTCACCCTGTTAGATTGCGATCCATAAGCGAAAACAACTGCTACCACAAAGTAACGTCTGCAGGCAGCAGTCCCCTCCGCAATGCCGGATTGAGGAGACGAATGTGCACACACTCCTCTCATCTCTTATGTCGTTGGAACGATATCTGAAGATCCCACGTGGAGTGGCGAAACGCGTCAAGAGTTATTTGTATGTTGGTGAAGGGTCTTACATTGACAGTTCGTTGCATGCGTCTTGCTTGCTATTTTGCTTCCGGTTATGTATGATATGTAGATAGTAGGGTAGTGTGATTGTATACCTACCCTCACTAACATCAATTATTGGCGGGAATTATACACAAAGCAGTTTTGAACCTAATAGCATTAATAATATCGTAATTTGATCGGTGAAGATCCTACGACTGATAGTGCTACATGAATCCCAGAAGGTAACCTCACCGCTGGATATTAATCAGCAGAGACAAATCCTACATATAACACAGAGTCCAAATGCATGCAGACAGCAATCCCTATGACCGACTTGATGAGTCGAGATTGATAACGATTGATAACGATTGAGGCAATTTAAATGCAAAATGATATAACGCTATAACAGAAACCTATTCGATAAATAGTGGAAAATTAAAGGCCTATCACCTAAAAGCAATTTCATCTCCGAGCTCCAATATTAATAGAACATGTATCCAATCTTAAAATTAGCTTAACGTAACCACAATTTAAAACAAAACCACTCATCATACTTAGGGATAACAAAAAATAGCCTTAAACCATTCCCATAACATTAAAGTTAAAAATTAGACCACTCAGGCGTGCATTCTGACCAACATGATAATTATACAGAGGAAGGATTTGCAGCTGTATTGTTAAGAAGTTAAGGCTCTTTATCCCGAAGTAATGTAATTAATCGTTTAAGAATATTACTAGAACTGTACATAGATGCTAGCACTCGGGTGCTTCCAGTTTAAGCCCATATATCTGACCGTTTTCTTCATGTATACTAAAATATTATTTTCACGTTACCTTAATTAAATATAATATTAATATGTTAAATATCCACGTATTAAATAAACAATAATTAAAGGAAAACATCGACATTGATCGTGACTCGTGATGTAGGTAATTAATTTAATGAAAAATTGACTCATAATTTTTATTTTAACTAATTTGAATATCAGCTTAAACAATTTATACAATTATTAACACCGGTAAAGAATTGTTACGTCAAAATTCATGGCAATATTTTTGTTTAATTAGGTTTGGTTATTATTTCAGTGAGCCGTTTCCTCAATAATATAATAATAATAAAGCTACGAATACGAGTTCTGGCGAGATTCTGGAGATAAATAGTATCGCCCCTTTTCAATTATTTCCTTTGAACGTGTGTTAGAGTAAGTAAATTATTCAAAATGGAAAAAAAAACAATTAAAAGCCTATTTATAATCCATAATTACCTTATAATTTTGCTTGGATCAAAACGTTGGGTTAAAGGCAGAATCACCCTATTTAAAATATGTAATGCAATCACCCTCCAGGTTCCATGGTCACCGCTATTAAAGCGCATTTACACCTGATATTTTTCTGGAATGTCATTTACTAACTCGAGACTTTGACACGTATTATACAGCGATGTAAAGTTACGAAAATGTGAATTTCTTTTGTTTATATTAAATCGTTTCGTTATAACTTTTATATCGTTTAATTTTAATGCAGTCGATAATAACATAGTTAACAAACGGACGTCGCAACTGTATGAAGTTCAACTGTATCATGTGGGCCCACAAATTGTCCTTTCCGAAATAGGATTTTTTAAATATCAATCTACTTTATAGATGTAAAGCAGCATGCTTTTCAGTAACGTAACTAAATATTATTTGTATGTTGTTCTATGTAATACGAATGAAAATTGAAGATTTCTAATTGACATGGGTTATGGATGATTTATGTATTAAATTAGAAGACATTCACACGAGCAAAGTCCAATTTAACACGTTCATAGGTATATGCGAAACATGCACTTTCTAAAACTATTTTTTTTTCTTACATGAAAAATACGTAGTCGTCATAATAGAAAAAATAAACAACATGATGTGGAATTTTATTTCAAATAAATAAAGTATTGTACTTTAGAATATTTCTCAAGAAAATCTTGTATTTAGGGAGCAAAATTTTAAAATAATAATAATTTAAGCAAACCTTCGAAATAACTGTTTATAATGCATCTTTTGACCCGAACGAGTTATTTATAATCACAACACAAAATCACACATTTCACTGCACAAAAATATATTCAACACAATAAATTCATTTAAAAAAACACAATATTTAATTAATATTCAATGTAAATTATAAAATAACAGATTTTATAAACAGGCTGCGCGCGCGCGTCCGGCCGGCGCATATACGTTAGTAAAATTTAAAAATGGGAAGGCAACCTTGTACTTGGGCGCGTGGGAAAGAGATAGAAAAAACTTGTCTCCCACACATCGAATCGCTCAACCGACACAGGTGCCGCGGAAGAGAGAGGGGTAGACTTCCCAACAGGTAGTAGTGATGTGAAAAAAGGTTCCGTCACTCGAGTCAACCGTACTATCCACTGAAGCCTATCTGGCTGTATTGTCAGCTGTACTTTTCGAACAGTTTTAGACAGTTACGCTCACGAGCTGGACTTTAGAACATGTCCTTAAAAAAAAGTAACACATAATGGACTTTAGCTTTGATTTAATGTAATGTATTTGCAATTTTAAAATACGTGTATTTCCATTTGATCATAGCACAAATATCAAGCAATGACAATTCTCGCGGGGCCGCAAAACATCGCGTGGCCGCATGCGACCCGCGGGCTGCGTGTTGGCCAGGCCTAATCTAATAGTGGGTCAGTTTTATTCATTTTATGTAATTATAATAAATAATAGATTTATTTACCTAGAAGTATCTACATAATTTAATAGTACGTCATCAGTGGCGGGCCTAAGATTCCGCGAGACCCGTGCGGAAACAGAAATTGGCCGGCCGCGCCGAAAACAAATTTTTCACTAAATATTTTTGTATGGCGACTATAGCCGTTTAAAACGTTTATTATAGTGTGTAGAGATATAAATAGACTGATTAGAGTTGGGTTTTCTTGTATAATAGCAGGCTGAGCCAATCGAAAAAAATGCTTCGTGAAAAAAATTCCGGATCTTTTTTCTACAATTTTAGGACCTGTCGCACCTATCGTACCCCCTCAGCCGCGCTACTGTACATTCTGCCTAACCCTATAAGGATAATAAATGTAAATATACATAGATTTGCACATTTTAACAGGCACCATACCATCACGTAATACAAAGACTCGGATAGCGTACGTAATTATAAGGAGCTAAGGCTAAACAATACTTTATTGAAATATATACCTTAAACCATTAGGTTAAGAGTCGTTTTTAAGTGTCTTATTTCATAATATTGAAGGATAGACAAAACTAATACATATATTAAATCCAATTAAAGTTATATTTTTAGAGGGCTTCAGTAGATAGAACAACGTAGATGACTTAACGCCTCTGTCTACCGTCTTCTTCTTCTACTTTTACTATGGCATTATAGCATGTTACGAATAGTTTAGCATTCGCAATATTAGCATCAGGAATTGTCTGGGCGACTAGACTATCAGTCAGGACAAAAATGTGTAATCTTTTTACTAAATCTTCCAACGCGCGTAGCCCGTGAAACTATTTAGGTTGGCCAGGCCTGACCTAAACTGAGCAGAATCGTCTCCGCAAGCAAGCATAGCGAAGGCGACTTCCGTCTGCAGACATTTATCTGTTGCAGTTGTCCTCCTATAAAAAAACTATCACCAAATGCCTGCAAAAATCCACTAAGTATTATACGAGTACATACATAGGTATAAGAAAAAAATAACCTTACTATTCATTATTATTACATAGTGTATGTAAGCATAACTAAGAAATCGCGATTCCAGTATGACTGCGTCTCATAATTACAACAACTTGTTTCTCATTCGTCTGAATCAGATTCGACCAGGGGGCCAGTTCTCGAATGTCGCAGAATTCAAAGGTATAGCTGTCAAATTCTACGGTACTTCTTAAAATATTATATTCTCAAAAGACTCTATTGAGTGATAGAAATGAGTCGTGTACGAGTAGCCCGTGGGCAAGTTAGTGTAGACGTAAAAGCCGTATAGGACACGCTTTTCGTATTTCTTGTACACATAGGTAACTATAATAAATCTTGTATTTCTATATTTTTTTATCACAGTTGTATTACATTTTCTGGCAGGCAGAACGTAGCATGCAAATTAATAAATAATAATAATAATAAATTCTTTATTGCAGTTAACAAAATATAAAATACAAAAGCATAAGAAGCTTACTGCAATTGGCGGTCTTATCACTAAAAGCAATTTCTTCCAGACAACCAATTGTTTTCTATATTACTAAATACGAAAGGTTCAAATTAAAAGTTGGGACGAATTAACTAAAATTATGGGTCGAATAATTCGGACGAACGTGTACTAAATAGTTCTTTAAGATGCTTTAAAGATACAGCTAGTAAATGCTTCGGTGAGGAAAATTAAGTGCATATTTTATAACAACACAAGGAAACCGCTGCTTGTTTTAACTATGAACGTTTATAATATATTTATATACAATATGAGCATATAATACAGCGTCCAAACAAACCATATCGTTCATCTTTTTCCAAGTATATGAGCGGTATAAATTGTATATAAATGGAATGCTTTGCCCTTCCATGTGTTCACCCAGTCCTTTCACCTTGGATCCTTCAAGCGGAGCGTGTAAAAGCACCTTCTCAGGCCAGCATAGTAATGGCGACTGGATCCACCGTGTAGGCGGTTCTCTAGTCGTGTATACAGGGTGAATTTTTCAAGTGGGCTTTCATGGGCAAATCCTAAACTATGAGAGATATCGAAAAATGCTGAAAGGAGTCTCGATGCCGATTTTGATGAAAACTAAAACTGCATTATTAGATTTTTGATAAATCCAATTTCCCGGCCAGGAATCGAACCTGTTGATTTTGAAGAAAAAAAAACACGCTGTATTATTGCACCATCTGATAGTGTTCCTGATAAGGATCAAATTCTGGGAAGTAATGATATACGCCAAACCAAAGAAAAGTGTTGATTTTTAACAAATTGTCTCTTATTTCCATGTATTTTTTATACATTTATATCATTTCATACATTATTTTTATTGTTTTTCCTACGTTTAAACTGTTTTTATTTTTTTAATCATGGCTTTTAACCTCGAAGAGCGCGAGATTTTAAAATTAAATTTATTTTTTTAAATTTAATTAAATAATAAATGTAGTAGGTAATGTATAAATACATGGTAATAAGAGACAATTTGTTAAAAATCAACACTTTTCTTTGGTTTGCCGTATATCATTACTTCCCAGAATTTGATCCTTATCAGGAACACTATCGGATCGTGCAATAATACATAGTGTTTATTTTTTTTCAAAATCAACAGGTTCGATTCCTGGCCGGAAAAATGGATTTATCAAAAATGTAATAATGCAGTTTTAGTTTTCATCAAAATCGGCATCGAGACTCCTTTCAGCATTTTTCGATATCTCTTATAGTTTAGGATTTGGCCATGAAAGCCCACTTGAAAAATTCACCCTGTACATATAGCAGTGTAACAGCACGACCGTGCCCAAGTCGCGTTTCAGAGTAATTTTGGGAGTAGCCAGTTATAACGAGAGCAGTATGCACTGTCACCTGTCAAGCCGGCATAGTGGGGGCGATTGCTGTTCTCTGTCGTAGTAGTTGTTTCCGTTCATGGACTGCACACTCTAGCTCAACATCAGGCTGAGTGTTGTCATATGCCGAGCTACTATAAAGTTAAGGTCCCATTCTATTATACATAGACAACATAAAACATGATCAAATGGACAGCAACAATCTTAATACACGTTCTAGTGTTACGATTTTAAAATAAATAAATAAAATTCTAAGAATAAAACAAATTCCATTGTATGTGTACAGATACCTAGTAATTAATCTAAGACACGTATTCTATTTAAAAAGTAAAAAAATATACGTGATCAAAATAATTATACAACACACTATCTACAATGCCGTTTGTATTGTATGAAACTGAACGAACGCGTACGTCACGCGCATCACGCGTATATGGGGCGTAACCCGTCAAAAGTAAGCAGGAACCAAAAGTTGACGTCACACTAGTGCCCCCACGCTCATTGGTCGAAAACGATTGCGGGTTACGCCACCTACGTGTGTGGCGCTACAATACTTTATTTTATTAATTTTACTACTAAAAACAATAAATAATACAGTTTCAATAAAACAAACATTTCGAGTCCCAATGGAACAATAGTCACGGTTGATTTAACTCAAAAAAGCATTCGAAAATAATTGTGTAGAATGGCAGCAATGAATCAACAGCAAATTAATTAAATTTCACATTAATTAGGTCAGTGAATTCTGCAACGTTGCCTTGAGGGAAGACAAAAACAAAAACATATTTCGTACGAACAGCATCCCTTCTCTCCTTTTTTGTGTCAGAGAGACCGGTATCTTAATTCATATATTGTTTTTATACTATGACCTACTGTATCGGAAAAGGTCTGTGCTTTGCGTGATTGTATTAAATCCTAAAATACTATGCCTTCTGTCAAATTTATAAATTATAGCTTACAACTTTCGGTGTGTATATCTGCAGAATGGATGCAGAAATAATTAGAATCAAACTTAAAGCATTTTTCACAAACAGAATTACCGTAACGAACGATCCTTGAATTGTTTATGATTATTTTCTATAACTCAACTATAAGCACAATGAACGCGATGACAGTTCACTAATTAAAAAAGAAACCGCAAGTAATATCCGTTAGAAACAAACCAGACATAATTATTTAAACAAACAAAAAATTGTCATTGATAAAAAAAACAACTAGCGGTTTTAATACGTTCACTTAATGTTCGAAACAAATTCTGACACATAATTGCTTATAAAGTGTTTTAAACTCACCCTTTCTCCCCAACGGCTAATTTGTTATTTTCAACGATGGCTGTAGCACGTACGCGGTTGTCCTCACCTAAAAGTTTCTCAGTACGACCGTTGCTCAAATGTTCACGAACTACACTATACGCATTCACGTCACTTTCGAGCGTCACTTTAACTTGAGATTCTTTTTCTTTTATATCTGATTCGTGTTTCTCCGGTTCTACTTTGATATCCTCGTCGGTTCTATCTTGGATACCGTTCGCTAATACGGGTGCCGGTTTGGATTGAAATGATTTTGGTTTCTGTTTTGGTGATGTTATTGTCGGTTTCGCTTCTATCGCACCGTCTTCGTTTATTGTTGTTACATAGACGGTCGAGTTTGCTATGTATCCGTTCAATTCCTGTCGGTTCTCTGCTATTTCAGGTTGCTTCCTTTTTTGGAACTGCTGACAAAGAATAACATATTAATTCAAACAAATGGGACAACTCAAGAGTATATTTGTATCTGCAATATTCTATTAAAATGAGAAATCCTTTATTCTGTCTACGATGCAACAAAGATATATTTTCGAGCGGCCGTGGTCTGGCGGTAAGACGCGTGAACTCACGATCGATGAGACCCGTGTTCGAACCTCGCTAAAGACCGGTACCAATGTAACTTTGTTATATGTACTTTGGACGCTCAGTGCCTATTGGCACTATTAAAGAGTGGTAGGCAGACTGATGATGGTTATTTGTCCAGTCTGTCGTCCTGGGGCAGTACCACCAGTTTCGAATGTAACACCCGTGAAGTGACCTTGTCGCGTTTCGGGGATAGTTTGAAAGTAGCCAGGTATAAAGAGAGGAGTGTGCACTGTCAATCTAGATGGTACATGCTCGTCTCCTCAAGCCGGCATAGTGAAGGCGACTGCAGCCCGTAGAGATTTCTCTGTGGTAGCAGTTGTTTCCATTCATGGACCGCACTCTAGCTTTACATCAGGCAAAGTGTTGTCACATGCCGAGCTACAATAAAAAAAAAATATTACCTACTACTACTATACATATTATGTAAAAAAAACGAAAACACTGAAATATTACCCCCAATGGGATAGTACTATCAGTGTATAAAAAAATCTTTATTTTTTAGTTTCATTTTTATAGTTGTTTTTATTCGTGGATTTTTAGTTGCAAGTGGGCAAGGCGAATTATAAGAAAATTCACCTATTAAATAACCTAATAACCTATTAAAAATAACATATTTTATTAAACATTATTTATTTATTTTTTATTTAACTTTTTTTGCTATCTTTTTAGGCATGTCGAATGGCAGATGAGTCCCCATCCTCATTCCCATTCATTATTCAAATGTAATAAATTAAAAATTCACTTAAATATTTAGTGTTCTCGTATGAATTTCAATTTCCCCAAAACTGGGATAAAGCAGCTAAAAGCAACGAACCTGTTCTGAAAGTTGTGTTATATCCACTGGAGTGATTCTTTTCAGTGCAGACAGCCGTAGTAACCGCTGTCTTGCTTGCTCCTCCAAAGCGATGAGAAATGCATCTTGAATAAATCCTATTTCACTCACTGCAACAAAAGATTTTTTATATTAACTATTTTATTTTATTCCTTGGCTATTAATTTGGGACTACGTAATTATATGCATTTTTTTTATTGTAGCACGGCATGTGACAACACTCCGCCTGGTGTAAAGCTAGAGTGCCATCCATGAATGGATACAACTGCTACTACAGATACAGCCAGCAGTCGCCTCCACTATACCGGCTTGAAGAGACGAGCATGTACCATCCAGATTGAGAGTGCACACTCCTCTCGTTATACCTGGCTACTTTCAAACTATTCCCGAAACGCGACAAGGTCACTTCACGGGTGTTACATTCGAAAGTGGTGGTACTACCCCAGGACGGCAGACTGGACAAATAACCATCATCAGTCTGCCTATCACTCTTATTTTTTAATTATTTCTCTGGGGGAAAAAATTATATACCTTCAATAACGATACATTACAAAATATTACTAACAAAAAAATATACATCTAAAACTCAATACTGCTTAGTACGTTTTAGTTTATTTTGTTGGAAAATATCTCTCTCTTCACCCAAGTTTTTTTTTTATAAATTAGACTTTTTCTGATGCAATATTTAAATGCTTTAATAATTGATGAAATTTGTCTTTTATGTAATTAAACATTGTCTATTGATTGGTGAACGATGTGTTGATGTATTTGAAACAGATTAATGAAAAAATAAGATATTATTTTAGAATATTGTTTTGTTAACTAACTATCCTTACTAACTATTAGACATCAAGTGGGCCCAAAAATGGCATTCTCCTTTAACTCTGTTAAGGTGAGGCTACATATACGCGTGTTATGCGTGACATACGTCACGCATGACGTGTATCTGTGGAAATGGAATATTATTCTTGTCCCTATTATGATATATGTATTCATAGGAAGAGTTAACAAACAAGTGAACTAGGAAGTTTACACAGCGCTAAATAGAGCATAAAATTATACAGGGTCCTCTCGAGTCAATGGACAAAAGCTAACTCGAAGAGGGTACTTTTATCTAAATTTATTTTTTTATGTGCGGACCGTTAGAATTCATTACGTTTTATCTTACGTACATAATATAGGTGGATAGATCAGAAAAGCTTTTAAAATTATTGAGTTCTTTTCTTGTTAAAAGACAGCTAGCAATCCCGCGAACCGAAAGTTGTATACATCTGATGCGGCCAAGTACTTCTTTTTTTATCTGAGGCCATATTTAGAGTAAGCTAGAATACAATCTATGCACGGAGGCGACTGCAATCAGAGAAGGGGATCCGCAGACAGCAGTCGCCCCTCTATGCCGGCTTTGTGAGATGTCTCTTCACACCGTGCTTGAAGGATCCCAGGTTGCAGAAAGGAGGAAAGACGTTAGTTAGACGACGAAGGTGGAATTGTTAAAAAGGCATCAACCACATAACATTACACGTCGCAATAACGTTTTAGATTTTTTTTTATTGTAGCTGATGTAAAGCTAAAGTGCGGTCTATGAACGAAAACAACTGCTACTATAAAGATATCTCGACGGGCAGCAGTCGTCTCCGCTATACCGGCCTGTAGAAACGAGTATGCACAATCTACATTGACAGCGCACACTCCTCTCGCTATACCTGGCTACTCTCAAACTTCCGAAACGCGACAAGATCACTTCACGGGTGTTACATTCGAAAGTGGTGGTACTGCCCCAGGACGACAGATTGGACAAATAACCATCATCAGTCTGTCTACCACTCTTACAATGACAAAGACTCTCTTACAAAGACAATGCCAAAGGTATTAGGCTCGCCTATGTACCATTTATATGTGCAATAAAGAGTTTTTCATCTTTTATAGTTTGAAAGTAGCCAGGTATAACGAGAGAAGTGTGCACTGTCAATCTAGATGGTACATGCTCGTCTTCTCAAGCCGGCATAGTGGAGGCGACTGCTGCCCCCACAGGTTTTTCTATAGTAGCAGTGGTTTTCATTCATGGACCGCACTCTTAGCTTTACATCAGGCGAAGTGTTGTCACATGTCGAGCTACAATAAAAAAAAAAAACAGCTAACCAGTGGAGGCGACTGCTGCCCCCACAGGTTTCCCTGTAGTAGCAGTTGTTTTCATTCATGGACCGCACTCTTAGCTTTACATCAGGCGGAGTGTTGTCACATGCCGAGCTACAATTAAAAAAAAATTTAAAACAAATAGAAATAATAAAAATAGTTTAGTTCTTTTAGTTAATGTAGTGTTCTAGAATTAGCTCAGAAAGTCATAGCAATGTTGAAAACAGAAGCTCGACATATCTAGACTTTGATTAGTGACCTAGTTATTTCAATAGATAACTATTTTTATACTTTAATCTAAAATAGGGATGGGCGTATTGATGGAAATATCGATATTTTTAGCCGATACATTTTTTACATCGATATATTTTTATATATGAAAGATACGTTAAATTTACGGTCCAAAAAGGTCATAAATGGATGTTCCTTATAATATCGATACTATTTCGATATTGCTTAAATATATCGATATATATAGCCTAAAACACAAATAGCATTTTAATTGCATTGATTTTTGATAAAGGTCAGATATTTAGGTTAGCTAATGTTAAACTCTCTGACGCAAATCCTCAAAATGACGAAGATGCATCTGTAATTTTTATCATATGTGGAATGAATGACCTTTAGGAATTTTGGCGGTCATCTGAAGACATTTAGGTTATCTATTTTGAATTATTTTCCTAAACTATCTTCGGAAACACTATCTTCGAGTATTAAAGTGTAAATTCATATTGTTATCGTTAAAAGGGTAGCTGATCCCAAAAAAATAATAGAAAAACATTATGTGGCTTCTTTTTATACATTTGACGTTAGTGACATTGGTTTGACGATTACTTTAACTTTGACCAGGCGAAATTCGCCGGTTACGGCTAGCGTTAAAGTAAGCGTTAAAAGTGACAGGGGCGGTGATGGTGCAACACGTGTGTATTAAACGTAAACGTAATCGTTAAAGTTACCGTAAAACGTAACAGTCAAAGTAACGTTAACGGGCCTTTTTGGTGCAATTAGACCTGTGTTCGTGAACGTGGGCAAACAATACAAAAGAAGAAAACGTTTGTTTTCATTTTCCCTCCAAAACTCCGTAGGAAACTAGTGGCGATTCTATCACTCTCGACTTTATAAAAGCTTTGAAACGGTTTTTGCGTGTATACGCGCTATCAAGGGGAAAGCAATCGTGTGGTGATGGTGATGTAGATGATTATTAGCAGAAGGGCTCTTAATAATAATAATTAACATGTTAAAGGACGTGTGATCAATACAATCTTTCTAATAACTCTGCTTATCCCATTCCATGTAAAAGATGGAAGAGTACTGTTATTATTCCCACGTCGTAGATTGTTAATTCAATAGAACGATGTACGATACGATATTATTTGATAGAATGATTCATTCGATGAGTATTTTGTGCAAGAAACCTCCGTCGATTGTTTCACTTATATGAATAATAATTAGTATATATACATTATACAGTATTATTGCGCGTGTTTGTTCCAAAGAATCTGCACTAATATTGTAAATGTGACATGAACACTTGTCTGTTTGTTGCCTTTTCACGCGCAAATCGCTGAACAAAATTCGATAAAAGGAGACAACTTTCTTTGTATGGAAAATAGACCCACCCATACCTAAATTGTAACATCTATTAATGAAGGAGAATGCCCATTTTTGGGCCCACTTGATACCTAATAAGTTTGGGATAAAAAAAAAATATCGCAAATCACTATAATAAACAAATAACTACGGCACAGAATATGTAAAATGCTTGTGAAATATAACCAATATAAAATGTGTAAAATATTTAAAATACATTTTATATATTCTGTACCGTAGCTATAATAATAGTGATTTGCGATGATAATTAATTAGTGCTGAGAAAGTTATAAAATTACTTATTTTCAACATAAATTTGCTGTTTCAAACAGTGTTGTAAAACAAAATGTATGGACGCTCAGATGTTGGCTTTCACGTTAAATTAGCTGTTGTGTTAAATTATACTTTTAACTCGAGGCATAATAGATTCCTCATACAAACTTTCATCCCCTATTTCATTCTCTTTAGGTTTTTTGGCACTAAAGGCAGCCTATATCTTCCCCAGGATGCAATATATATTTCCTTGATCCTCGTTCGTATGGACGCTCAGGTGTTGGCTTTCACGTTAATAAAAAGTGGTAAGCAGATTGTTCGTTGATAACCCGGTCTGCCGTCCTGTGGTAGTACCATCACTTTCAAATGTAACTGTGATAAATCTAGTCCCGTTTCGGGATCAGCTTAGAAGTGGTGGTATAAGAAGAAGATTGTGTTCTGTCAAATAGTTTACAAAATTGGTAAAATGAATACGAATGAATGTAATAATAATAATAATCGTTTTATCCGCAACTGGTGTAATCCCGAAAAGTTTGCAGCCATCCCTCGAAGCAATAGAATTATCTCCACACATAATATAGCATTACAGAAGGCCACCATACTTAACACCTGCAGAATTGTCCGCAAATTCTTACAAACAGACGCACGTTACCATCCTCCCAATACTGTTCCCTTGGCCTAGGCCCGCGAACATGTTAGTAACCGGCTACAGCCGAGAATATGTATAAAAAAAATAATAATAATAAAACTCTTTATTGTGCAAACAAAAAAACAGAACATTTATACATTTATGGAAAAGTTAGATAACACAATAGGCGGCCTTATTACTGAGCAGTAATTTCTTCCAGGCAACCTATAGAGGATGGAGAATAGTATAAGAGATAGAAACAAAGTGTGCACAATAGAAAATAAATAAATAGAGTATTAGATTTTAATGTATTTATATTTGCATAAAAATATTATATATACCCTAGTAAAAATTTACTCGCAAGTTATTTCCACAGTATAACTGTTTAAGTAGTTACTTATTTAAACAGAAATTTTAGCATAAAATTCAAGACTTCAAGGACTAAAGTATCCTAAAGTAAAATTAAACACAAATACGTCGTTATAATATTAAGCGAAATCGGGTCTGGTTAGCTTTATGGAATTCATAAAACCGGTTACACTCTTGGTCAGAGGTCAGCATTTTATTGTCAATGCAAAATTCTTGAAACACCCCAGCGTTGAGATTATTATATTGTACCTTTTATAGTAACTCGGAATGCGACTACAGATAAATTGCCTCCATTGACAAAGTACATACCCAGCTACTTCCAAGCTGATCGAGAAACGCGACAAGAGCACTTCACGGGTGTTACATTAAAAAGTGGTGATACTACCCCACGACGGCAGACTGGGCTAATAACAGTTACCGTCATCAATCAGCCAAAAATTGCTGTTTTCTATTTAATGAGAGTAATAGAGGCGATTTAAGGTCTAAAATTAATTTGTAGGTATGTTTGTGAAACTTGTGCTAATGGAACATAAGTTATTTGCCAAATAAACAGAGCAAAACAAAGTATATTACAATAAACCTCAAGAGTAACAAACTGTTGTACAAATTAGAATATATGAAGTGCGTTTACACGTTTCAAGTGAGTTTTTCTTACTTTATGAAGAAAATAGATCAATTACCTATATTGTGTCACACGCGAATAAAAACAAACGAACTATATCTATGTATCATACTTATGGTATAATATTATTATTGTTGTCAAAAATAATATGCGGCCGTTACATTGCGGTCGCTACTCGGTGTTACACTAAAGTGCTGCGCATGCGCGGGTTTCAAGTTACTTCATAAAGTATGTAGTCCTTACTCATTGGTATCTAATATGCATTAAATTTTTTTAATTACGTTAATATCGTTTTTTTATGTTCATTTACACATTTATGTTTGTTTATTTTGCTCAAACGGAAAAGTACTTGAATCGTGTATACACACATCAAATTTACAAAGTAGCAAAAGTTGAGATAACGGACAACAGCAATGACCTGGATGTCTATCTAGATTCTAGACTAACTACTATTGTTACTAATGAACTGACTTTTTTATATCTATAGCTCATTTTATGTTTTTGAATTTTTTACTTTTTTATTTTTAAATAGGTATATAGCTACTTTGAATAAAAAAAAATACTATGGAGCTGTTGTAAAGATGAGGACCATTACAAAAAATATGACATATATACTTTTTTTTAATTGTAGCTAGGCATGTGACAACACTCCGCCTGATGTAAAGCTAGAATGCGGTCCATGAATGGAAACAACTGCTACTACAGAGAAATCTCTACAGGCAGCAGTCGCCTCTACAAAGCCGGCTTGAAGAGACGAGCATGTACCATCCAGATTGACAGTGCACACTCCTTTCGTTAGACCTGGCTACTTTTAAACTTTCCGAAACCCGACAAGGTCACTTCACGGGTGTTACATACATTCGAAAGTGGTGGTACTGCCCCAGGACGGCAGACTGGGCTAATAACCATCATCAGTCTGCCTACCACTCTTTAATAAATCAAAGGACAATGCCCATTTTTGGGTCCACTTAATTAGATATAAACAAAACAATATTATAAAATAATATCTCATTAATTTATTTTAATTATATCAAAATAGCTTTTAACAATCAATATACAATGTTTACAAAATAAATATCATCAACTATTAAAGCACTTGATACAATAAAATCTTAATATTGCACCAGAAAAAATCTAATTGCTCATTAACCCGCGTAAAAAAAATTAAAACTGATTGATCATAAGGAAACGAAGGAAAAAAAATGTGGGCCCATTCTATTAGACACGCAAAAGGAGAATGCCCCCTTTTGCGTGTCTCTTTGTTTATTGCTGCTAGTTATTTTAGTAAACCAAATAAATATTTAAACTTATTTTTTATTATTCGTATTAATTTTAAGGATTTTGGTCATTTACTTCTATGTGGCGAGAATTAAATATCTCATGTGTGGATACCCTTAGCACTGTTATGGAATGTCAGAAACTGGTTCTTCTAATCTCCTATTATTGTAACAAGCAATTTTAAGCCTTAATGTCTACAGATTAGAGACTACAATCTTTTATAAAAAATTAATGTGTATAATTTGACAATACAATACAATTGTCACGCCTTTTTTTCATAGGGATAGGCAGAGACAACGGAACACCACTTACCACGATCCTGACACAACTCCCTCACTTCCCTCACATCCACAATTCTCTTCATGCAAGCTCGACGGTTATGGGCACTAGGCAGCCCAGCTTTCATGAGGATGTCTCCGATTTGATCGGAAAACATCCTTTTGGGTCTGCCTTGTTCCTTTCGTCAATCTCCTTTCATTCATCCTTTCCATGTGCCCAAACCATCGAAGCATTCCTTTCTCAATTCTCGTCACTAAATCATCTTTCAAAGCACATCTATCGCGCACAACTCTATTCCTCATTCTATCCGCTATCGTGACTCCACATACACTCCTTAATGACCGCATTTCTACAGCATTAATCCTACTCTCTTGCTTCTTCTGCCCAACATTCACTTCCATACATTAATGTAGGAACAAGTACCGCTTTATGAACAGCCGTCCGTGACTTTTTGGACATTATTTGGGTGCTGGAATTTTAGATGCCGGTCTCCCAACTTAGTTCCAATCATGCTTAAATAACTGAACTTGTTTGAATGCAATGTTCATGGTCCGAGTACGTTTATGGTGACAAGCTGACATTTTAAGTGGGGTGTCAGACTTATGATGGTTATAACCGCCGTCGCCGTCCTGGGGTAATACCACCCACAACTTTCGAAAGTAACTCATGTGAAGTGACTTGTCGCGTTCGAGATAGCAATTTTTAAATAGCTAGGTATAGCGAAAGGAATGTGCACTGTAAACCTGGAGTGTGCACAAACGTTTCCTCAAGCCAGCATACGGAGGTGACTGTTGTCTGCAGAAATTTAATGTAGTGGTGGGTTAGCGAAGAATATGTTTTATAATAATTTGTATTTTCGCGTTTGACGCAGAAGTCGCGAGTAAAATGCTATTTCTTTAATAAACATAATGTTGTAGTTTTTATCTTCACGGTAAGCCAAGGTGAATGAGTCAGCCGTTATTAGAGGAAAACGCGTTCATTCAGATCTAGGTAATAGTATAGGTTGGCACCTATATATTTTTTATATTGTAGCTCGGCATGTGACAACACTCCGCCTGGTGTAAAGCTAGAGTGCGGTCCATGAATGGAAACAACTGCTACTACAGAGAAACCTGTGCGGGTAGCAGTCGCCTCCACTATGCCGCCTTGCGGAGACGAGCATGTACCATCTTAGATTGACAGTGCACACTCCTCTCGTTATACCTGGCTACTTTCAATTCACTAGGTAATTGTTCAATAGAAATAAGCAATTCGGTTTTAAAAAAATGTTAACATTTCTTTTACCCGACTACTTTCAAACTGCGGGATACCATAGCGGCCGTGGTCTAGCGGTAAGACGCGTGAACTCACGATCGATGAGACACGTGTTCGAACCTCGCTAAAGACCAATGTAACTTTGTTATATGTACTTTGGTCGCTCAGTGCCTACAGGCACTATTAAAGAGTGGTAGGCAGGCTGATGATAGTTATTAGCCCAGTCTGCCGTCCAGGGGTAGTACTACCACTTTCGAATGTAACACCCGTGAAGTGACCTTATCGCGTTTCGGGAACAGTCAAAATAACCAGGTATAGCGAGAGGAGTGTGTATTGTTGGTGCATACTCGTCTCCTCAGGCGGGATAGCGGAGGCGACTGCCGTTTTAAAGAGACGACTGAGCACCATTAGGTTGACAGCGCACACTCCATTCGTTATTTTTGGCTACTTTCAAACTGAACATTCAAAAGTAGGAAGGAGGAAGGCAAACTGGGCTAATAACCAGCATCAATCTGCCTACCACGCTTTGCTGATAAATACCATCATAATGTACGAGGTTCAATCGGGAGAAACTAACCCGGTACAGCGACAGTCTGTGTTAAACACCCTCTTAATCAGTGTGGGGGAATCGATGGGAATTTGAGAGACTTTTAAAGTTAATTTACACCTTAGACGCAGGTCAAATTAATCAGTTTAGTATAGTTAACTTGGAGTTTACGCGCCAGTCACAATATAGGTGAAAATGGTCTCAAAACAAAACACTCATTGTTCGGTAAATAACGTTATCTTCTGTTTAAAAAAAATGTTACTAATTTGTGTCACATCCTATCGCTAACAAAGGCTTTTTACAAATCAAAGTGTGTGCCTAACATTAAAAAAATATTACAAAGCGTTTATAAACAGGGTTAGGCAGAGTGAATTGCGATTCTTTATTGGCGTGGGTTAGTTTTTTTTTTGTTATTTTCAGTCAGAATGGTGCATATTTGTCTCCTAAGGCCGGCATAGCCGAGTCGTTTGATGACTATATCTAGTTTGTAGCTTGGCATATGACAACACTCCGCCTGATGTAAAACTAGAGTGCGGTCCGTGAATGGAAACAACTGCTACTACAGAGAAATCTCTACGGGCAGCAGTCGCCTCCGCTATGCCGGCCTGGGGAGACGAGTGTGCACCATCTAGATTGACCGTGCACCCTCCTCCCGCTATACCTGACTACTTCCAAACTGCTCCTGAACTTCACTTCACAAGCGTTACATTCGTTCGTTACATTACAAATAAAAACTAAATTTTTTAGTAACGAATTGAGAACGACTAGCTGTTGCACGCGACTTCATGTGCGCAAAATTATTATTATACGTTTAACTTGAGAAATTATTATTCCCATGCAACCATTAATCTCTTATTTATCCCCGTCAGTTGTTTTCGGATGGCTGTTCATAACGCGGTACTTGTTCCTACATTAATGTAAGTGAATGTTGGGTATGGCAGAAGAAGCAAGAGAGTAGGATTAATGCTGTAGAAATGCGGTCATTAAAGAGTGTATGTGGAGTCACGATAGCGAATAGAATGAGGAATAGTGTTGTGCGCGATAGATGTGGTTCGAAAGATGATGTAGTGACGAGGATTGAGAAAGGAATGCTTTGATGGTTTGTGCACAGGGAAAGGATGAATGAAAGGAGATTCATGAAAGGAATGTATAAATCTGATGTGAATAGATGCGTTAAACAAGGCAGACCCAGAAGGGTGTTATCCGATCAAATCGGAGACATCCTCATGAAAGCTGGGCTGCCTAGTGCTCATAACCATCGGGCGTGCATGAAGAGAATTGTGGATATGAGGGAAGCGAGGATGTTGTGTCAGGATCGTGGTAAGTGGCGTTCCGTTGTCTCTGCCTATCCCTGTGGGAAAAAGGCGTGACAATTGTATTGTATTGCAGTTATTTTTTTTAGGCAAAAGGTTTTAGATGAATTTTATTAAAATCTGTTCAGCGGTTTAGGCGTGAACTAGAAACAAACAAACTGAGTTAATTTCACATTTATTTATTAATATATACCTATATTAATATGTACCTAGATGATACCTAAATCGAGAAGTGATTAAGTTCGGAAAAAATATGTTAATAATAAATATTGAAATACGTATATAACTTCGCACTTTAGGATGCCACAGCTCCTCAAGGCAAGCGAGTTTTTATACAACGACTGTGGTTATAATTTTTTTATTCACAAAATTACTATTTACTGACACATCGTCTTAAAATTAACTATAAAGTTCTACCTATAGCTTTTTTATTGTGTAGTATCTGTGTAATAATTAACACTGCGCTTTAAGTTAAGCTAAACTGAAGCAACTGCAGAGAAATTTCTAGAGACAACAGTCGCTTCCTCTATGCCGGCTTGAGGAGACGAATGTGCCCCATCAAGGTTGACACACACACTCCTCTTACTATTCTTTATAAATTAATAATTAAGTATGGTTTTTGAGCGGAGATAATTTCTACCATAGAGAAATGTCTGCTGTTGAAGTTGACCTCCGCTGTGCCGCGCTGGATTGATGCAAGTTGGCAGTATACTTTCCTCTCGTTAATCTAATATCATTATTCGCTAAACCACACATACGGTGTAATGCGTGACGTGTGCATACAATATTGTAATGTAAAGAGAAAGTCATGCTATGTATGACGCAAACGTCACGCGTATACGCTCAAATGTGACATAAACATTATTAAAATGACGTAAAAATAATGTATTTGTGCGGTTTCTCGGAATCGCTCATTAATTTTTCATATACATCGACCGCAATGACACATTTTGTCTTAGATTAATAATAATTGATTTTTAAACACATAAATAACGTTTTAATCACGCGTTACTTAATTATACTTGATAATTAAAAATTCCAAGACGTAATGAAACATGAATTAGTATAAATTTCTTAGTTAAGATAATTTTTACAAAATGGAAAGTATAGAATAGTATATTAATATGAATTAAATTATTTAAAAAAACCCACCATAGTAAGGTCCGAATAACTCGAAAAGACCACGTCCACCTCACAAAAGTTCACTCACCTCTGAACATATAACATATAAAAAAATCGCTCTCGTTTACACTAAAACCGCACAATAACTAAACACAATTAAATACAAAAATACACTTCTATTCATATATTTTCACAATCACAACACAAAACACTAGTGTCCATATAAAAATACTGAATAAACTTAGTGTCAGTGAGGGCCGGAGGTTTGCCACCGTAACCTCACTGTTAAACCAGTTCAGCCTATATATCTATCTCTTTCACTCTCAACAATAGTGTTGACTGTAATTCCATCCAATATCACCACTATTTTTTTGCAACACTGCCTGATGTTAAGCTAGAGTGCGGTCAATGAACGTAAACAACTGCTAATACAGATTTCTAGACAGCAGTCGCCTCCTCTATGCCGGCTTGAGGAGACGGATATGCGTCGTCCAGATTGACAGTGCACACCCCTCTCGTAGCTGGCTACTTTCAAACTGTTACCGAAACGCGATAAGGTCAGTCACTTCTTGGGTATAACATTCGAAAGTGGTGATGCTACCCCAGGACGGCAGACTGGGTTAATAACCATCATCAGTCTGCCTACCACTTTTAATGCATTACAAAATTTTATTCCTAAACAACATATGTATATTTTTTTAGAATTTAGCACTTAACAGTATGTTAATTTAACGTAATAATTATCAATATAAAAGGTAAATTTTCATACAATGAGCAACACTGAAGCAATACAGCCTTAACCTCTCTCTTTCTAATGAACGGTACATCAAACCCACTCAAGTGCTGCCCTCTTTACAACGACACAGTTCTATCTAGTTCAACAATGAACTAAGATGCAACTTTGTCTAATTAATACAATTTTTTTCACGTATTTTACGAAGCCTCCACAGTTGTCGAGTTGTAATCGCGTTAGACGAAATGTGTACTTAGATTGTCTACTATAAAATGTTAGAAAATTCAACTAGACGGCTAAAAAAAAATCGGCATCAAACAAATTGTCTTATTGGATTCCAATGAGTTCCTTTAAGTATAAAATAGATAGTGATTTATAGATATGTACTGTGAATTTTTAAATTATGAGTTATTTTTTAAATTATTCAATTCAATTCAATTCAATTCTTCAAATTAGATAATGATTTCATAGATATGTAGATGTAGATTTTATAGATTTGACATAATAATATTTTTTTAATTTTAATTGACATAGGTATCCATTTAAATTTGATATTAATATATATTTTTTATTGTAGCTCGCTACTACAGAGAAATCTCTACAGGCAGCAGTCGCCTCCACTATGCCAGCTTGAGGAGACGAGCATGTAACATCTAGATTGACAGTTCACACTCCTCTCGTTATACCTGGCTCAAACTATTCCCGAAACGCGACAACGTCCCTTCACGGGTGTTACATTCGAAAGTGGTGGTGCCCCAGGACGGCAGACTGGGCTCATAACCATTATCAGTCTGCCTACCACTCTTAATAGGTAAAAAAAAAACTTGTAATTTAATAATATGGTTTATAATATACACTATGTTTATCGAAAGTTTTGCTTGCCGCAAAATGTGGCGAAACATGTGGACAAATTGTAACCCACACACATTTTTACTAACACCATGTTTCAAGCAATACAATTTCATTTAATTTTATTTCAATACTCTAAAATGAATAAATTCTGATATCTATGTTATTTCACACTCCACCCGACAATATTATATTTCACACTCCACCCGATATAAAGTTGAAATGCAGTCCATCAACGGAAACAACTGCTACCACAGAGAAATTCCTACAGGCAGCAGTCGCCTCTACTATGCCGATTTAAGAAGACGACGTTTTTAATACTTAATTATTTACTTACTTAGTTTTGTATTGCCTTTTTTTCTAACTCGAAGTTTAATAAAGCAAGACTGGATACACTGCAAAAGAAATAAAAAATAATAAATTAAAAACTGAAATGAAATATAATACGAAGCTTTGTAAATTGATGTTACAATATATATAATCTTAATGCCTGTAATAAGCTAGTGCCCACAGCTACGGAGCGATCAAAGTACATATAACATAGTTACATTGGTCAGAATTTATCGAGATTTGAACATAGGTCCATAATTTTATTTTATTACAGGACACATATTCTCTCAAAGAGCGCATACACGCGTGACGTCAGGTCATCTTAAGGTGAAAGCCTACACCTGAGCGTCCATACATTTTGTGTTACAACATTGTTTGAAAAACAGCAGATTTATGTTGAAATTAAGTAATTTTATAACTTGTTCAGCGCTAATATTACCGCAAATCATTATAATAAACAAATAGCTACGGCACAGAATATATAAAATGCTTGTGAAATATAACTAATATAAAATATTTAAAATACTAATATGTAAGTTGGGACGAAATAGACTAAACTATTATGCCGGCGCTACACACTACCAAATTCAGCCAGTCATTTATAGGTATAAAGGGTTAGTAAGAAAAACTTCAGGAAAAAATACACACCTCGTGAATATGTCCAATGGCTTCCGTTTTTGTCATATCATCCATAATTATTTCATTTACATCGAGTATCTCATCTGCCACTTCCAAATTGTCCCGTCCCAATGTCGGTACAGGAGACCCTGGAAAAAAGAAAAAGAAATACATAAAACGCCTATTTAATTTCACGTTACGTTTACATAAAAGAATTGTATTTAAATAAATTAAGGCGTTTTCATTTTTTTTTATTGTAGCTCAGTACATGACAACACTATGCTTCATGTTAAGCTAAAGTGCGGTCCGTGAACGCAAATAACTGCTAACACAAAGAAATAGGAGCAGTGTGCACCATCCAGATTGACAGCGCACACTACTCTCGCCATACCTGGCAAATTCCAAATGTTACATTCGAAAGTGGCGGTACCACCCCAGGACGACAGACTGGGCAAATACCCATCATCAGTCTACCTACCAATCTTTAGTTAATGCCTATACTATATGGTAGGCACTGAGCAAACAAAATACATATATAAAATAGTTACAATGAGTAGTACCGGTCAGAACTCATTGATTGTGGGATCACGCGTTCTACCGCTAAACCATACCGAGACATAATACAATTTTTCATCTTAACGTGAAAGCCAACACCTGAACGTCCATACATTTTGTTACAACATTGTTTGAAACATTGCAGATTTATGTTGAAATTAAGTAATTTTATAACTTTCTCAGGACTAATTATTATCGTAAATCACTATAATAAACAAATAGCTACGGCACAGAATATATAAAATGCATTTTAAATATTCTAAACATTTTATATTGGTTATATTTCAAATTTAATAAATCTGTGGACGACATCGACAATGGACGCTCAGGTGCTGGCTTTCACGTTAAACACAAACTTAGATTGATACGAACATTTATTTAAATATCTATCTTTTCTTAAACAAACGTTAATTTTTACATTTCTGTAATCATCGACTATATTCCAAACAACCTCTATAAAAACGTAATTAAATTTAATCATAGTATATTTCAAAAAGTAAATTGTTACTGTTAGTTAGATAGGATCTTTACCCACTAATCCACTGTGGATTAAGCATGGTGGATTAAGAGATAACCTCCCTACCTACGCCTACTAACTCAGAGCCTATCTCTACAGACCAACGAATTTAAAACCATTTATTTCCTCAAACTTAGTGGAGGAAACGTTAATACATTTCATATTACAATAAAAAAAAGTCGCTCGTTGCGTATGTCTGTCTCTACTCGCTAATCTCAGACTCTATAGTAAGTGAAGGGATTTAAATTCGGATTTCAACAAAATGAAAAAGTAAAGAGTCGGGATAGTGAAAGCTACTTTTAAAAAAAATTATAACGTACAACGTTAAAATTAAACACAACTTTTTTAAGAGGCGATTTGAAAATTCTTATTTTTTTTACGATAAAAAATTGAAGGGGCTATTTTTTTGTGCGATTTATGCTAACAATTGTAGCAATGCCGGCCCCATAGAAGCTACAAAATAATTATATCGATAAATAAACAATAAAAATAATAATACAAAATACAAGACATAGAGAAAAACAAATTCGAAATATCAAACTTGGAAAAGCGGAAATAAATACACAGGATTCATGCGTGTCTGTCATAAACAGTCTTTTAAAGCGAAATTAGGTTCCTACAGGGGTGCACTATATTTTTTTACAGGCGTCCCACCATGTAAATACTTAGAGCAGTGATTCTCAACCACTGTGCCGCGGCACTTTTGTGTGCCGCAAAATTCTAAAAGTGTGCCGCCAAATTTTAGATAATATAATTATGTTAATATTATTAAATAATATGATTTAAAGAAAAAAAAATTGCATTACAAGTATTCTTATTATTAACTTGTAATTAATCCCTTAAAAACGTACTGTTATTTTTGTAGTACCTACATATTATTTTATTTCGCACATTTAAAATTATTACCATAAACTATTTTACGCAGTGTGTTATAGGTAAGTAAATAATTTTTAAACTTATCTTTTTCTTTGTGTGCCGCCAAATTTTTAAATCGTGAAAAGTGTGCCGCATTAAAACAAAGGTTGAGAACCACTGACTTAGAGTCTAACAGTCTGTCTGTCGTCCTGGGGCAGTACCACCACTTTCGAATGTAACACCCGTGAAGTGACCTTGTCGCGTTTCGGGGATAGTTTGAAAGTAGCCAGGTATAAGAGAGGAGTGTGCACTGTCAATGTAGGTGGTACATGCTCGTCTCCTCAAGCCGGCATAGTGGAGGCGACTGTTGCCCGTAGAGAATTGCAAAACATGACTTAACTATTACTATCATGTTAAAGTAATGGTTAAAATTAAAATTGGGTTGCTTCAAAAAAACTTGTCAGTTTTGACGTTTACTTTAACGCTAACTGTAACCAGCTAATTTTGGTTGGTCAAAGTTAAAGTAATAGTTAAACCAATGTCACTAACGTTAAGTGTATGAAAAGAAGCCAAAATATGTTTTTCTATTAATTTTTCGGGAATGTACTAGTACTCCTAATTACATCACCCACCCTTTTATCGATAACGATATGAATTCACATGATGGTGCAACGCGTGTGGAGTAAATGTAAACGTGACCGTTACAGTAATCGTAAAATGTAACAGTCAAAGTAACTTTAACGGGCCTTCTGGTGCAATTGGACCTTAGTATTTAGTTTTTGACTCAGTAGAGTATCTTTCTATAATATTTTAAGGAGCATATGAGTTTCCTAATGTTACTTATCTTAATATATAAAACTTATCAAATAACATTGGTTAAAAAAAATATTAACCTCCTTTAATTAATTGCATTCATTTAATAATAAACCATAAATCTATTGCAATTAAGTTCATTTTACAATAGCGATTATTAATTTAGCCACGATTTCCTGCTGACCTATATAAAAGCACTATTTTATTAAGTTTTCTGCCAGTTTTTTTATAGAAGAAAATGTTTATCGCGTATATTTCAAATTAATTTTTTTTTCAGCTCGGCATAACACTCCGCCTGACGTTAAGGTAGAGTGCTATCACAACTTAAACAACTGCAGGCGCAGTCGCCTCCATTATGCCGGCTATAGGAAACGAATGGCTACTGAAATAAAATGAAATGAAATAAAAATCATTTATTAACGTAAGCATGGACTTGGCATGCACTTGTTCATCGTCAGAATCTACTTTTGGCTTCGGAAAGGCATATGACGAGAAGACAGCCATAAGAAACTCGTCAATTATAGCCTGTGTTTATAATAACAAAAAAAAAACTGAATTATAAATTCTGAAAAAAAAAATAGTCGTAACTTATTTAACAAACATAACTGAACCACAATATAGGGCACCAAAATGAAGAAAATTATATATAAATATCATTGCAACCCACGTTTCAACCACAAAGGTACCAAACTTTCAAACTGATCCTGAAACGCTACTAGGTCACTTGAAAGTGATGGTACTAGCCCAGGTCCGCAGACTGGGCTAATAACCATGATCAGCTATTATTAATAATGTAGAGTAACTCGTATCACTTACCATATAATTTAATTTTGTTATCCTTCGTTTGGACAACAATAATCACATATCCCTGAAGATCCATCGTCTTATAGTTAACAGAAGTTTCCACCGCATTAATCTGTGTAGTGGGCGCGTTAAACGTATTCATCTTTATAACCATTTATAAGTCCTTTTATTGCAAAATGAAGTCCGTAAATGCTAAATAAATCGTGAATAGTCATAAATCGTAAACCAACGTTTACGCCAGCACCATTTCAAACAATAATTTAGATTGTAAATAGGCAAAATTGGACACATTTTCATAAAGAGATCGTACATTATTTTATTATACAACTAACCCGGTGACGGAACTCCGGCCATTGTAGGTAATATCTCTTGTAGCTATCACACGAATCCCTTCACATTATCAAAACCAAAATCATCACTAAATAATACTTATAATATAACTAAAAAACGATATATTGCTTTCGTTAAACACATTTTTAACACATAACTTCATGTCACGTTTGAGCTGTTTCAGGTTGGCACCCTTCGAGCCGATTTAGTTGCTAATTGTAAAAGGGAGTTGGCGTTTTTCGAACACTTATTCATAGACGAGGACACTGTTATGTATATTTTAATAAAATTATTACGGATTTCTAGCTATTTTCTGTGTTTTGGATGCTGTGATAGGTGTCCTACGTCCGCGATACTCTCCGCGAGTGAATAACACCTTCCCTCTTGCACGCGATCAATAATGGTCCGCTCGCCAACATCCCTCTCTCGAACGCCGAACGTACCGCTCACTGAAATATCACAAATTGTGATCTTTTTTATTTTTATCGCGCTAATAATGGTTTTTACTAGTTGATTTTCATGTTTATCCAAAAAAAATAAAATAAAAAAGAGAAAACTGGGAACCATATCGTAAAAGAGGTCCCACCGAGATTTGAACTCGGATCGCTGGATTCAAAGTCCAGAGTGCTAACCATTACACCATGGGACCGGCTGCGTGGTGCTTTCAAATAAGTTATAACTATCATAATACGATAAAATAGTTAATTTTTTGGGTATAATTATGACATAATTAAATAATAATAAAATACAAAATAATAATAGCAATATTTAGAAATATTAATATAGGTAGGAGTGACATTTACAATAAAATTAGTTATTAATTATATGAAATCTGACGAATGGTTTTTATTCTTAGCTGATATAGTTTTTAAATATTATCATTTTGAAGTAAATATTATACAGAGATAGTGATTTTTTTATTTATAAATTAAATTAAATGCAGTAAAGAAACTCCATCTAGTTTATATATTAAGAACTAATAGTATGAAAGAGATAGTATTATTTTAGAGTCAGATAAAAACTTGTTTGGAAGATGTTGCTAGATGAAAAAAATATTCTCAGCTGATTCCTAAATGTTAACCGCAAAAAAGGAAATCCTAATAAAAGGGAATAAATAATTACTTGTAAATTTAAAAATGGAGCTGGATTTTACTACTAAGTGTTTTACCAACTAATTGTATAACTGTAAATTCTAATCCGAAATTCTAATTATAAGATCAAACTAAGAACAACTAAAGGCTTTAAATATCTATGAACGAATTGTGATTTCTTAGGATATAATATTAATAATATCGCTACATGTAAATATTAGTATATAATGGATTTTAATGAATACGTTTGTAAATGTTCTAATTATCTGAGGAATAAATAAATTTATTTCTGGCAACGCTAATAATGACAGTTAGTTTGTCATCGTTGTCGCCGCGGTGTGGTTGTCATTCCGTGTACAAAATAACGCGATAGCTAAATGGATATTGTTCGCAAACCAAATACAGAAGTTAACTATATCGTGTATTTAATATAGAAACTCCGTCGTGAGTGATCTAACTTTGAAGGCCTGCTGAATCTGCATATCTCGAATTGTACGAAATCGCCATGATCGATGTGAGAAACAAAGATGGCGGAATAATACGGTGATCATAACCGTCGAGCGCGGCGGTGTATGCGGGCGGCGCGATGCGGCCGGGGTGATGGACGAGGCGCCCCCGCTGGAGCTGTTCACCGCCGTGTACGACTATGCGGCGCAGAACGACGACGAGCTGTCGCTGCGCTGCGGCGAGGTGGTGGAGGTGCTTTCGCGGGACCCCAACATCTCCGGCGACGAGGGCTGGTGGACGGGCAAGAAGGGAGACCGCGTCGGCATCTTCCCCGCGCTGTACGTGACAGCGGAGGATCCGTTGGCGGTCGGGGAGTCGCTGGCCGTCAGCTCGGTTATCGGCCAGGTGGATCCGCCGAGAGTCAGCTTCGAGGAGCTCAAGCTCGAGGAGGTGATCGGCGTGGGTGGTTTCGGCAAGGTGTATCGCGGCTATTGGAACAGAGAGGTGGTCGCGGTGAAAGCGGCGCGTCAGGACGCAAACGAGGATCCCGAGGACGTAAAGAAGGGAGTGCTGCAAGAGGCCAAGTTGTTTTGGATGTTGCAGCACGAAAACATTGTGTCGTTGAAGGGCGTGTGTCTCGAAGCGCCCAATTTGTGTTTGGTGATGGAATACGCGCGCGGTGGACCTCTGAACCGAGTGTTGTCGGGTCGTAAGATACGTCCCGGAATATTGGTGGACTGGGCTATTCAGGTGGCACGCGGCATGGCCTACTTGCACGTAGAGGCGCCTATATCACTCATACATCGAGATCTGAAGAGTTCTAATGGTGAGTTGTTTTGTTGTTTTCATATGTAAACAATAATAGTTTGAGGTTATGTCATAACATTTACACACTGTCAGTCCTGGTATTCAACAGCGAACAGTTCCACATTGAATAGGTACATTCATATAAAATAGTAAAAATTATATTCACTATGATATCTCTACTTTCTCAATACCCAAGTCAACCATTACCCAAATATAGCTTTATCGTTCCTATATTCGGACAATATATTTATATAGGTCCTAACGAACTTTATAGCGTCTCGGAAGTTAGCTGTGAACGCTATTTCGCACAGATAGTCAAGTTTACAGTAATAAAATTTAATTAAGAGTAAAAATCCTCTCTAAACTAAAAATAAAAGTTAATTTTAAATATAGAACATATCCTGCGGGTGGGTAGCTCGGGATTGTGCCCTTCCCTCTCACATCCATCGTGCCCCGGTGATACCTTAATTTGTATACTGCCCAGCGACTTGTGTCTAACTTTGGAGCCTCCATAAAGTTAGATTTGTACCATACCCTACGATATCTACTATAAAAAAGCTCAAGATAACATAAATTCCCCTCTTATCACTATCAGGAAGCAGCATACATATTAATGCACTAGTAATTTAATTAATATGTAATTGTTTTATGTACTAAGATACATTAATACAACTCTTTGACCTCGATTGATACATCCACTATAGTTAAATTATTTCATAAACATTTTTTTTTTTCAATTGTAGTCCGGTATATGACAACACTCCGCCTGATGTAAAGCTAGAGTGTAGTCGATGAATGGAAACTGCTACCACAGATAAACAGGCAGCAGTCGCGTCCACTATGCCAGCTTGAGGCGACAAATGTGCACCATCCAAGTTAACATTGCACACTCCTCTCTTATACCTGCCAAACTAATCCTGAAACGTGACAAGGTAACTCGCGGGTATTATATTCAAAAGTGGTACTAACCCAGGACAGCAGACTGGTTTAATGACCATCATCAGTCCGCCTACCACTCTTGAATTGTTAAATGATGGGTGAAAATTTAATAGAAAATAACGACATATACTCCAGGGTCTAAACTGAGATGGGAAACAAACCCACTTCCTCTCCATAAAGCTACGAAGATGTTTCGAAAGCTTTGCAGGATTTATTCAGCTTTTAACCGTATTGATAATTTTATTAAGTTGAAAATAATGGCAATTATATTGTTATGCAATATTATTTCATTGTTCAACCCACATGTGAAATAGTTCTTTATAATTTCTGCATACACCTACACTGTGTATTGGCCAATAAAATCATTGACAATGAAATCTTAATAATACCTTTTATTCAGTGGTTTACAGTATTTAGACTATAGTATGTAAATATTGGACGATGTTACTTAAAATAGTATGTTGCTACGGCATGCACTGCAGATGCTTTGGTGAAGACTGAATTTGATCCGAAGAGTAAACGCATAATGCTTAAAAAGAAAAAACATATAGAGGTATACCTATACATTAATATATACAACTAGATGTGCAATAATGCTCCCAATGTGACGCGATAGAAAAGAAGACTACATCCACGTTTAGGTACCCTGTCAGTTAGTGGCTTGACGGCAACATTGTCAAATCGTTTGACAGCGGGCTACGGTTTTTTTTATGTCAGATGTATGCAGTTTGCACCTCTGGTATATATAATATCTCTATGTAACTATATTATTAAAAATGTACCTACTATACTGACTATTTACAATACATTTTAATATAAATACCTAGGTACTACTATAATGCTAATTTCAGGTTAGTTTGAAGCACCTGAAACTTATAATAATATAAAATTTCAAAAGGCAATCCTCACTGGCTTCGCCACAAATACATCTGTATGTTATAAGCTAATTTTGTTATTTGACAAAACTCTACCTGATTATTAAGTTTGTGTTCAGTCTATGAAAAGAAAATCAGAGAAATGCAGTCAGCAGTCATAGCTGCACATTGGGATGCTGGACTGAAATATTTTTCTTAACATTAATAGTATAAAATTATGCATTGACTACTGATTCAGCTGAGCTTAAAAATCGGAACGGTTTCAGATCAGTTTCAAATTGGTTTAATCATCTGACTCTGTAATCGTCTAAAAAGGTTTATTTTAGATTGTAATATAATTTTACCAACCCTATAAAGGTACTAACACAGTTCTATATCTATTTGGTTATTGTTACATAAATTATTCCTGTAATTTAGGGTTATGTATCGCAACAGGGCTCACGTAATGGTACCCTTCCGTTATATTATTCATTGCTTAGACCAAATAATTCGGCCCATGGGACGAATTTGTTATAAAGCCGATTGTTTCTCATGATTTATTGCTTTTGCTACATTTTATGTTAGCTAAAATCTTCTAAACGATATATAAAAATATTTTTCGTATGTATTTTCAAACTACCTACATTCGACAATAAATAACATTTAAAAATAAAAAAAAACCGTAAATAAATAAATGATTAAACTACGTATTAGTAATACTAGTGGACTGTTTATTACCTTGTTGCAATTAAATGTAATAATAATTGTCAGCGTGTACTAGCTGAACCAAAAATTGAGGGACAAATAGGCAGTTCTGAATATTTATACCTACTTAAAATAAATTAAACCTTATCTCAATGGCATAAAGTTCTTGTCGAATGACAATTGCGTACTGCGTTCATTCTAAAACACACCTATTGTAATTGAAATATAATTAAATTTGCTTAATTATTCAAATCATTTCGTCCCTTATACTGGATGCATTTCAAGTGAAAAGTAGGTCGTATATTCCGTGTTATATTTAAATGGGCCGAAATTTTGTATTTAACAGGGTTAAGCCCGTCCTGTCGCGTCGCAGGTATTTTATAGACATCGATCAAAGGGGCTGTCACCCTAACCCTTTGTGTACATACTAATCCAATCAGCTGAAAGCTTCTTATCGTTTCGCTTAAAATCATTCTTTTTGACATGATATGATTTCATGTTTGAAATATTGCTAATGAGATATTAACATGATAATAATTATCCGAGTCTGCTGTTCTGAGGTAGTGCTGAACCGGACATTCGTCTCCTCAAACCGGCATAGTGGTGGGGAGGGGATGCCATGATGCTAGACGGAAAAAAATTGTATATCCAATTGCTTTTTTTAAATACCTTTACAAATGATTGATTAATAGAAATATCGTGTAATAGTTTTGAAATGTGTTGATCGGCCAATCGGCTTATTTTTTTAAACATATACGTCTGCGATGTTTTTGCCACGACAGAATGTTTTATGCAGCATCGACATCTCATCCAGTAGGTCACTCTGACTAATTTAAGTTTATTGAATTAATTTAAGTTAATTAAATGAAAAAATAACATGCAGTTTGTGTTGATATTTTTTAATGTTTTTAACTTGCATAATTTTGTTCATATAAATTTATGACACGCGAAACGCCCAATAATAATTATTAAAAACTTTTATACGTTGACCATTTCGGGAAATGCGTTCGTGAAACTTGACATTTTATCCGGTCGAATGACCGGTGACTTTTATGCCATTGCGCACTCTGAGCACTATAACTTGTGCAATACTCGCGAGACCTAGTTCTGATGTTAAATAAAAACAAAGTGATTATTAAGATTTTTTTATTATACATTTTTTGTATATTAATATGCTGAATTTATTATTAAAAATATATAATGAAAATTGAGTAGAAAAAAAAGCAGGTCTAACATTGACAGCTGATGTGACTGCGTACCTACCCTCACTAACATTGATTAACGACAATTAGTTGCAAAGTAGTGTTAAAAAAAATCTAATCCTCCACTTTATTGAGGTGCGAACCGCAGCACACGGCAGACAACATTATTTTGCAGTATTCATTTGCACGACTACAAGTGTTGTATACAATTGCATTGCCGCGGCATACGCGTCCTACGTAATCGCACGTTTACGCACCATATGACTTAACTATTACTGTCACGTTAAAGTAATGGTTAAAGTTAAAATTGGTTTGCTTCAAAAAAAATCTGTCACATTTGACTATTACTTTAATCTTAACCGTTACTGGCGAATTTCGGCCGGTCAAAGTTAAAGTAATAGTTAAATCAATGTCGCTAACGTCAAATCTTTGAAAAGCCGCTCTTGTTTGTATTGAGAGAATTCATTTAAATCTTGTATTATTTATCTAAATTTGTTCTTATATCTAGTTATCTATTTGTATCTTGTATAGTTCATCAAACATACAGTTTATTTTCCAGAAGAATTTTGAGATTATCCATTACTCAGCTGCTTCTTTGACTATCTTTTATAAATTAAAGTAACAGTCAAAGTTACTTTAACCGGCCTTCTCTGGTGCAAACCACCCTTAGTGTTATTGGCGCTTCGCAGAACCGCTTTCTATCCTTCCTCTGGCAGCAGTTCCAGCTTTAGTTTATTTAGCTTCCAGTTTATTTCTAGGCAAACTCTACTTTGCAGTTCAATTGTTTTTTTTCCTATTCATGATAATTTGATAATAAATATTTAAGTTATTTGTGTTTCATGCGCTGATTACCTAAATTAGTATCTAATTAGGTTAATTAATTTGGTGGTTCAGTGGTTTTCAATTTCATGAAGGCAACTGACCTTTTTTTTTGTTTTTTTTCACCCCAAAGTCCTTTTCCCAAATAGCAGTTAACTGTGACGAGGATAACTTTGACGTTTAAGTAAGGAAAAAAAGTTTTAATTGGTCTCACAAACCTTTTTGTTTTTAATTTGCGTCTTTTCTCATTGGGAAGTGGTCTAATTAAATCTACTCGAAACAGAGATTTGTTTAGAATACTTTGGAAATCGAGTAGACAATGCTACCCTCCACTATGCATTGAAGTGTATCTTCATGGATACTTTTTTTTTTATTGTAGCTCGACATGTGACAACACTCCGCCTGATGTAAAGCTAGAGTGCGGTCCATGAATGGAAACAACTGCTACTATAGAGAAACCTGCGCGGGTAGCAGTCGCCTCCACTATACCGACTTTCGAATTACCGCATATTATTTTTCGGTATTTGGTAAAACGACTACGAGAATATTTCGACTGTGGTTTAAAGACAAAGGTGGTGTGTAAGGCATATGTTGTTAGATAGATATACATCCGTACTGGTACAATGTTGGGAAAATACTGCTTCCTTTTTTACATTGGGATTAATAAAATACCGAGGTACCAAAATTCGTGTGCGCTGGGGAATGTAGAAAGAATACTCGAATAAAGTTTTTAGTGCTCTGCTATATGTTAGGTAATCTAGACAGAACTAGGTACTAGATAGATTTAATGAGTATGTTTTCCACCTGAACTGGAGTCTGCTTTCTTTACTATTTCTAGTGCAAAACTGTACGTCTGGAAAAGTTAGTATCGTGGGAAAATTATTTTTCTTTTTTTATTTTAATTGTTGCTCGGCATATGACAACACTTCGCCTGATGCCTAGTTAGAGTGCGGTCTATGAACGGAAACAACCTCCAACATTAGCCTCTACTATGCCGGCCTGAGGAGACGAGAGTGCACACTCATCTCTTCATTGCTAGCTACTTCCAAACTGATTCCGAAACTCAACAAAGTTACTTTATGTGGATGTTATAAAAAATGGTGGTACTACCCCAGGACGGCAGACTGGGGTACGTATAGGTATGGGTTAATAACCATCATCTGTCTGCCTACTACTCTTTAAATTATTATTAACTATGGATGATCTATCGATAATAATGATGTTTGTCGCGATGATCCGTTTAATATCAGATCTCACGATCGATGAGACCCGTGTTCGAACCTCGCTAAAGACCGGTGCCAATGTAACTTTGTTATATGTACTTTGGGCGCTCAGTGCCTATAGGCACTATTAAAGAGTGGTAGGCAGACTGATGATGATTATTAGCCCAGCCTGCCGTCCTGGGGCCCGTGTTCGAACCTCGCTAAAGACCGGTGCCAATGTAACTTTGTTATATGTACTTTGGGCGCTCAGTGCCTATAGGCACTATTAAAGAGTGGTAGGCAGACTGATGATGATTATTAGCCCAGCCTGCCGTCCTGGGGCCCGTGTTCGAACCTCGCTAAAGACCGGTGCCAATGTAACTTTGTTATATGTACTTTGGGCGCTCAGTGCCTATAGGCACTATTAAAGAGTGGTAGGCAGACTGATGATGATTATTAGCCCAGCCTGCCGTCCTGGGGCCCGTGTTCGAACCTCGCTAAAGACCGGTGCCAATGTAACTTTGTTATATGTACTTTGGTCGCTCAGTGCCTATAGGCACTATTAAAGAGTGGTAGGCAGACTGATGATGATTATTAGCCCAGCCTGCCGTCCTGGGGCTGTACCACCACTTTCGAATGTAACACCCGTGAAGTGACCTTGTCGCGTTTCGGGAATAGTTTGAAAGCAGCCAGGTATAAGAGAGGAGTGTGCACTGTCAATCTAGATGGTACATGCTCGTCTCCTCAAGCCGGCTTAGTGGAGGCGACTGCAGCCCTAGTGATTTCTCTGTGGTAGCAGTTGTTTCCTTTCATGGACCGCACTCTAGCTTTACATCAGGCGGAGTGTTGTCACATGTCAAGCTACAATAAAAAAATAAGCAGTTTCGGGTTAGTGCTTTCAAAATTATCGACAGTGGAATTATTAAGAAAGTGTACGTGTTTGTGAATTAAAAATGGCGGACCACATTTGCACCCTCGTTCGCTGCGTTGATCATAAATTGATAGCGAACAGCCGTTATCTACTGTAACGCGTTTTTTTATTATTGTAGCTCGGCATGTGACAACACTCCTCCTGATGTAAAGCTAGAATGCGGTTCATGAATGGGAACAACTGCTACTACAGAGAAACCTGTGCGAGCTACCATCTAGATTGACACTCCACACTCACACACTCCTCTCGTTATACCTGGCTACTTTCAAACTGCTCCCAAAACGCGATAAGGTCACTTCACAGGTGTTACATTCGAAAGTGGTAGTACTACCCCAGGACGGCAGACTGGACAAATAACCATTATACCTACCACTCTTTAGTAGTGCCTATAGGCACTGAGCGACATAACAAAGTTACATTGGTGCCGGTCTTTAGTGAGATTCGAACACGTGTCTCATCGATCGTGAGCTCATGGGATTAAAAATTAAACAAATGTTAGCTTATACAAATGTAGGTATTACAGCATCGGTATATTACAAAAAGGAAAGCAAAAAAACTATACGATCGGCGGGATTTATTCATCCATTACTCTTTTCACATGGCCACGGTCACGTGACATTCGTGACACGCTAACCACCGCCGCCATCACGCAAACTATTACAAAACCAACCCCCCGATTGGCATTTTCCTTGTATGCCAAGGTTGGTTGTTACTGCACAATGTAACACATTGGAAAGATTAATTACTTACTGTCAATTGAAGCGTATCGTCGTAGACGCGTATGATTTGAAATTTTTTTTTTAATGCAGTCGGCATTTCCTTTACATATGCTGGCTAATTGTTATTAGCCCAGTCTGCTGTCCTGGGGTCGTACTACAAGTGTAACACTCGTGAATGAAATTGACGCGTCAAGTATAACCCATTCGTCTCCTCAGGTCGGCATAGCAGAGGCGACTGTTGCCAGTAGAAATTTATTTGTAGTAACAGTAGTTCATGGATCGCACTCTTGCGGCTAGAGCGGCCGTGGTCTAGCGGTAAGACGCGTGAACTCACGATAGATGAGTCCCGTGTTCGAACCTCGCTAATTCTGACTGGTACCAATGTAACTTTGTTACATGTAGTTTGGTCGCTCAATGCCTATAGGCACTATTAAAGAGTGGTAGGCACCCTGATGATCGTTATTTGTCCAGTCTGCCGTCCTGGGGCAGTACCACCACTTTCGAATGTAACACCCGTGAAGTGGCCTTGTCGTGTTGAGATAGATGGTGCATACTCATCTCCTCAGCCCAGCATAGCGAAGGCGACTGCTGCCAGTAGAGATTTATCTCTAGTAACCATTGTTTCCGTTCATGGATCGCATTCTTGCTTTACAACAGACTGAGTGTTATCGTAATATATATAATATCATTTTGATACAAGCCATCTGAAACCGTGTATCACAACAATATGATACAAAATGTATCTGCACATTAGGTAGGTATTTATATTGCATTCGCGCGGCACGTGGCTCGTAACAGAAACAATAACAAAGCGTCTCATTCTACGGCCGTGTTTATGTTACGGGTCGACCAATTAGCGTCGTTTACGATACTTTGGACCGAGCAACCGATTTTACTCGCGTTCTAGTGCGAGTCGTAGTAAGATTAGTGTAATTTTTTTTGTTATATATGGCATTATAACAATTTGCCAGTGTCAAAGTAAACATTTTATTGCATCAAGTTAAAAATATTGTGCATCACGAGTCATTCATTCATCACACTAAACAGTCAGGTCAAGTCTCAGTCAAGTCAAAAATTGTTCCAGTAAAGTGGTAGAATCTTTACTGAAACTCTTGTTCTCTTCTTTTGAATTGCTTGCCCACACACACACGTTCACAAACTCTTAATAGTTAATAATCCACCAATATTACACATTAACACTCGAAGAAATACAAGTTTAGGAAAATAATTCAAAACAGATAACCTGACGCCTCAAGATGGCCGCCAAAACTCTCTACAATGTTTGGGGTAACGATGGGCGATTGATGTGCAAAATAAACAATCGAATTATTGTATTTTTTTATTTTTATTTTCTTTGTTTGGAACAAATAACAGTTGTACAGTAAAATCTTAGGTCTAGTAGGTACATATGTAAGTAATAGAAAAATGTAACAGTACAACCAACCACATTGTCCACAATGAATTATATAAAAATAGATAGGTATGAGGATAAAACAAAAATTAAGAAAAATAATACACATCATATTGAAGTTTACACTTCCAGTTCCAAAGCCTTCACAATACTAGACGCGCCTGATTCGAATGAACCCAGTGATGATGCAAAGATGTCTAAATCATTAAAGTACATGTTATAGGTCGTCTTAAAGGTGTACGCTCACCAGCCGTTGTTCGAGATTTCTTCAGGAAGAACAGATGATGAGGGTGCATGTTTCTAATGCTAGCGGAGTTGCTAGGGATACGGTATATAATGTTATTAGATAAATATGATTTGCAGCAGTTTTCTGTTTATGTTTAAATAGGCGTTACTTTGCGGAAATCCATAACCAAAATTATTTTTTATACACTAACTTGCAACTAATTTCGTTATTCGACTTCGACGTGGAGTGGTGAAACGCGTCGAGAGGTTTTTGCATGTCGGTGAAACATTGACAGCTGATGTGACTGTGTACCAGCGTTGCCAGACGTCCCGATTTTTAAATTAAAATTAAATGTCCCGCGCGGACCAGGCTCAGTCCCGCTTCTCGGACTTGTGTGTGTATTGTGACGTCGGATGAGTATAAAGCTAGCTGACTGTAAACTGTGTAAAAAGAGTTACAATTTGTAACTCACTCTTCAGACTATTATTTGAAACACCACATTTTTCTAACGGACACATTCCCCATACATTTTGATATAACTATCGTTTACGATCTGTCAAATTTGTATGGTTATAACGGTTTGTTACGCAAACCGAAGAATTCAGTAACCGGCCCTAAGCAGACTCAACTACCTAACGATAGGGTAAATCTGATTCAAAATATCATATTTTTATTAAAGTACATTTTTTATGGCTATTTATGCTATCTATTGTCACGTTTATGTATGTTTTTATTGTGTCCCGCTTTCGAAGAAAGAATCCCGCTTTTTTCACTCAAGAAGTTCCGAAATCCCGACGTGGCAAAAAAAATCTAGTAACGCTGCTGTGTACCTACCCTCAATAACATTGATTAATGGAAGTTAGTTGCAGAGTAGTGTTTAAAAAATAATTTTGGTTTTCTATTTAATTGAATGTTTTCGTCTGTGTTTCCGTCGATAAATTATGGCCTGTGTACCTGTCGATGGTCAACAAATCGATGCAAGGACCTACCTATCTATAAATAATCCAAAATACGTAGTACCTTTCTAATTATACTTTTAATAACTTAGTAGGTAGGTATTTTATTTACACACCTATACGTAAATAGTAACAGAGGGGGAGTGTGGCTCGCCAGTGAGCACATTCGCCTCCTCAAGCCGGCATAGTGGAGGCGAATGTTGGCTGCAGACATCCATCTATTGTAGCAGTTGTCTCCGTACAAGGATCACGCGCTCGTGTGACGTCAGTCTACTATAAAAATTAACCAAAACCTGGTGACGTATTTTGTTACTATATTTAACTTAAAAATATGATCAACTCGCTTTGTTAAAGTAAGAATAACAAAGTTTACTGTTCGACCCCTAGAATTTCCCATAGTCATTTGCATACAACGGTCGTGGAAAAAAACTTAAACGACACAGCATCATATTGCTATAGTACAAACCAAACTTTATGGCGGCTCCGAAGTTAGTCGCTGCGCAGTACACTAATTGAGGTATCAGCGGGGTGCGACGAACGTGAAGGGGTAAGGGCACACTTCCTCACTATTCATTCGCGGGTTACTTTTATACGTTCTATTCACATTTAATTAATTTTATTATTGTACTTGACTTGACTGTACCTGCGCGATATAGCGTCTGCAGCTAACTTCCGAGACGCCATTAAGTTTGACGCGATCTATACGATGGCAATGTTTTGTTGTTGCCTACTTTGAGATGACGAAAGAATATATTTGGACTTTTTCGCCGGCCGGATGAACGATTACTGCCGAATTCAATCGAACGTGTGTTCAAGGCGCGTCAACTCGGTGTAGACCCCCAGTCAGGTATTTGTTTAGAATTTTAAAGCATTAGTTTCATGAACAATGTTTTATTTAAAATACGTGATGTCTCTACAAACATGTTTACGCCATTGTAACGCTGGTGTAGACAGACTGTGATGCACCAATTTCTCCTCTTTTCTCTCTTCTTCATACTCACATTTCTTCTCAAAGATTTGTCGACTCCAAATAATATCGCTCGTACTCCACCTGTTATGTTAAATAGTAGTCGCCTTCACTATACCCGCCAATTTCAAGGTGATCTTGATATGCGAGTAGGTAGAGTTCGTGCACTGTCCTGGTTGACAGTGTACACCACTCTCATTATACCCGGTTACTTCTGTGTTTATCCCAAAAGGCATCACTTCGCTTCACGCTTGAAAGTGGTGGTACTACCCTAAGACTGGGCTGATAACCGTTGAATTTGTGCGAGCATGGGCTGGCGGTAAGACTCTCGAACGATGAGACTCGTGTTCAGATCTCGTTAAATTCTGACCAATGTAACTATGTTATATTAGGTAGCTCTGTGGTACAAGCACTAATAAGTCTTTACTTTCTTCTAAAACAGAACTATTCCTAATTCTTCTTTCTCTCTAATTTATATTGTGTATATTTCGTTCGTCAATATATTCTTTATTGCACTGTAGATGTCTATCTCCGCTCACACCAACAAAGGTTGACTGGTAGACTGTTGTCTATTTATCTATTTTTTTTTATATGGCGTATGACAATTTGCCAGTGTCAAAGTAAATATTTTTGCATCAAGTTAATAACATTGTGCATCACGAGTCGTTCATTCATCACACCAAACAGTCAGGTTAAATCTCAGTCAAGTCATAAATTGTTCCAGTAAAGTGGTAGAATCTTTACTGAAACTTCCTACGGAGTTTTGGAGGGAAAACGGAAACACAGGTTCTCTTCTTTTGAATTATTTGCCCACACTCACGTACGTTGACGAACACTTAATGGTTAATAATCCACCATTATTACACATAACACTCGAGGAAACACAAGTTTAGGAAAATAATTCAAAACAGATAACCTGACGTCTCAAGATAGCCGCCAAAACTCATTTATCTATTTAGGCTATTATTTATTTATCAGTCGGTCTACTACGCGTTGCACGAGCTAGGCAGTGGTGTGACCAGAATTAGAGATGTAAGAACGTTGAAGTTCCCATTCGAATTATCCAGTTTGCGCATCTGAGTCATATCAGAAAGTTTTTTTTTACATTCACCTGTGAATCATTCCGGAAATGATGGAATGTCTAATTTATATTTGTTTATTATTATCCAATAAGACTATATAGATAATTATCTTTTATCTTTGAGTAGGTTAATTAATACTTCAAATACTTTTTTAAAGTAATAATATAAAAAAAAAATAAAGAGTGGTAGGCAGACTGATGATGGTTATTTGTCCAGTCTGTCGTCCTGGGGCAGTACCACCACTTTCGAATGTAACACCCGCGAAGTGACCTTGTCGCGTTTCGGGAATAGTTTGAAAGTAGCCAGGTATAAGAGAGGAGTGTGCACTGTCAATCTAGATGGTACATGCTCGTCTCATCGAGCCGGCATAGTGGAGGCGACTGCAGCCCGTAGAGATTTCTCTGTGGTAGCAGTTGTTTCCATTCATAGACCGCACTCTAGCTTTACATCAGGCGGAGTGTTGTCACATGTCGAGCTACAATAAAAAAAAATAATAGTCGTCACCGAAACCATCTTCTCATCATTCTCCCGCGTAAAAACACAAAACGTCAAGCAACAAGCAATGTTTGACAAGGATTCATATACGGTTGGTGACCGGCCTCGTAGCACGCGCGAGGTCATTCAACTCACAGCTGATCGACGACCAAACGCGCTAGTTATTGCGGCTTGATTTATTTGAAAAATCTTTAAGAACTGATATTTAAAAAATATCTAGCAATAAGGTTTTAGTATTAGTAGTGTAAAACATGGTTGAAGGGATTGTTCGCAGTCCGTTTACATTATCTGTACAGAAGTGAAGATGAGTGCCCGTTCGCCTAAGAAAAATGGGCCCACAATTTTTTTCTCTCGTTCGTCGATGATTTTTAGTTCATTTTGTAGGAAAATAAACCTACATTCCTTATCACCAATCAGTATTAAATTAATTTCTTTACACAGGTTATTGAATAATTAGACTATTTATGTATGCAATATTTGAGGTTATTATTATATTAAATGCTTTAATAATTGGTTGGCTATAATAATTTTATTTTTATTTATTGTAGCTCGACATGTGACAACACTCCGCCTAATGTAAAGCTAGAGTGCGGTCTATGAATGGAAACAACTGCTACCACAGAGAAATCTCTACGGGCTGCAGTCGCCTCCACTATGCCGGCTTGAGGAGACGAGCATGCACCATCTAGATTGACAGTGCACACTCCTCTCTTATACCTGGCTACTTTCAAACTATCCCCGAAACGCGACAAGGTCACTTCACGGGTGTTACATTCGAAAGTGGTGATACTGCCCCAGGACGACAGACTGGACGAATAACCATCACCAGTCTGCCTACCACTCTTGTATATTTATTTTATATGAAATTAAATATTGTATTATGTATAAGTATACGATGTTTTATTTATTTATTTATTTATAAGCCTACCAACAAAATTACACTAACACTATGATATTGCTACTTACTATTTTACAAACTAAATGCAATTTCAATTATAGGATAGGACGACGTGCTACGATAATGATCTCAATTAATAAAATAACAATAATACTATGTCAAGTGAATAACAATGAAATTAACAATTATGAACAATGCTAAAAATTATAACAAAAAAAAAGTGATTTAAACTATGTCAAGAATTAAAAATAATGATAATAATAGTCAAAACAGTTTCACAATGGGTATGGAACACAGCAATAATAATAATAACACCTGCAGAATTGTCCGCAAATTCTTGCAAACAGACGCACTTCACCATCCGACCAATACTGTTCCCTTGGCCTAGGCCCGCGAACACGTTAGTAACAATAATAATAATACAGATGCAGTGATATAATTAAAATAAATTAATGAAAAATAAGGTATTATTTTAGAATTATTGTTTTGTTAACAAACTTACATGTCAAGTGGGCCCAAAAATGGGCATTCTCCTTTTGTAATGACCTAGGGTCGCGATACGTTATTGTTATTGCCTGCCTATAACAATTATCGGTAGCCTCTTACAATATTAGGGGCCATTGGAATGTGACACTGTGTTTTGTCATAACAATTATTCATACGATACTAGGCTTTAATGTGCACGCGTTAAGTGCATGTTTCGGTTGGAGAATCATTTTGTTTACGAGTGAAACCTGATGTAATGCATTGAGCCCATAGCCCCATAAGGCAGAGAGAGTGACACTTGTTTACCATAGGTCCATTAACACTTTAGATTTGCCTTGGTAAATAAATAAATTTTTTACTTGAATTACTGTTAAAGAAAGGTTAATTTGTTGTATAAAAAAAATTGTTGAGACTGTCGCCTCTAATTAAATTCGTAACTCTATGAAAAACTCTACAAAGAAAGCCAGATGAAGGGAAAGATTTATTACAAGTAGATACAATTAAGATAAGGTCGTTTCCTTGCATGGTTTAATTGCAGCTAAGTGGTGGTTCATTTAGCAGAACATTACCTAACCTACCCCTAGAGATGGGAGGTTTTTTATATATTGTAGCTCGGCATGTGACGACACTTCGCCTGATGTAAAGCTAGAGTGCGCTCCATGAATGGAAACAACTGCTACTACAGAGAGAAAACCTGTGCGGCAGCAGTCGCCTCCACTATGCCGTCTTGAGGAGACGAGCATGTATTAACTAAATTGACAGTGCACACTCCTCTCGTTATACCTGGCTACTTTCAAACCGTACCTTTCTTTAGTATAAGTATAATTATTGTCGAATTTAGTATTTACACGAATTAGGTTCGTATTGAGGTCATTGTATACATAAAAAAACGTATTTTAAAAATAAGGGTTTTACCTCTCCATAAACGGTAGCGATTAATTAAGTTTGTTTACAATTTTTTTAAAGTTAATAGAAGTGTGTGATGAAATGTTGTTTACAATAATGTTTCTTCAGTTTCTATACTATGTAAACAAATATGATTTATATTGGGTACTAAAATTCTATCCTGTTGTTAAGCTAGAGTGCGGTCCATGAACGGAAACAAATGCTACCACAGAAATTTTGTGCATGCATCAGTCGCCTCCGCTATGCCGGCTTAAAGATACGAATGTGCGCACTCCTCTACCAGGCTACTTTCAAACTGATGCCGTCACGGGTGTTGCATTCGAAAGTGGGCGGTACTACCCCAGAACGGCAGACTGGGATAATAACAATCATCAGCCTGCCTACCACTCATTAATAGTGCCTAAGGTTACATTACATGATTACATTGGTACCGGTCGCAATTTTAGCGAGGTTCGAACGCGGGTCTTATCGATTGTGAGTTAACGCGGTCCGTCGCTAGACCATGGCCGCTCAAAAATGTAACTCTGTTACGTGTAGATACTTTGTTGATGTTTACGTTGAAATACAACTAAGAATAAAGTATTTATAGAGTACCTACGGTTACTGCTGCGGTGAAAATAAATAGGTAATGTACCCCCGATGCTGTATTATGCAAGTTTATTGGCCACCTTCTTGGGTTCGTACGAGCATTTTACGACTTGTACATTCCGAGTCTTTCCGACTTTTAAACTAGGTTTGTTATTAAATGCGGATGCGTTAAACAAGGCAGACCCAGAAGGGTGTTTTGCGATCAAATCGGAGACATTCTTGTGAAAGCTGGGCGCCTAGTGCTTATAACCGTCGAGCGTGCATTAGGAGAATTGTGGATGTGAAGGAAGCGAGGGTGTTGTGTTAGGATCGTGGTAAGTGGCGTTCCGTTGCTGTGGGAAAAAGGCGTGACAATTGTACTGTATTAATAAAATGGTAAGCGGGTTCTAGCAAATATCTATAAACGGTTGTGATATTTCATAGCTAGCTACTAGTGGAAACTTTTTTGTTACCTACCATATCGCGTTTCGTTTCGGAGAGTGTGCGCAAGAGCTACACAATTTGGTTCTACCGTCCCCTTTCTTTCATAGGACGTCGGACAGGTAACAATCTTTTATGGTCCAAATTCCCAAAGTGCGTACGAGGCGTTTCGACAACACATTCGTGCGTACTGCGAAACTGTGGAACTCCCTCCCGGTGTCTGTGTTTCCCGAGAAGTACAACACGGGCCTCTTCAAATTAAGGGTAAATAGGTACCTCATAGGCAAGCGTGCTCCATCTTAGACCGCATCACTGCTTAACATCAGGCAGGGTGCGGTAAAACGTTTGCCTATTAAGCATAAAAAAAAAGCGTAATGTCACCATCATCGATTGTCACGACTTCCTCCCACAGGGATAGGCAGAGACAACAGAACGCCACTTGCCACTATTCTGATACAACTCCCTCGCGTACAGTAAGAACTTTTACCGCATATGTCTGCTGGCAGTCTGCTAGTATCCCCCGGGCTTTGATGAGACAAGTGTCTTCAGCTTGGAAGTAGCCAGGTATGACGAGAGTAGTGTGTTAACCTGGATAGTGCACATTCGTCTCCTTAAGCCGGTATAAGGGTGACTGCTGCATGCAGCATAGTCAAATAACAAATATGTATATCTTTTTTAATTGTAAATGCCTATGATGATAGATAGATCAGTGGATAGTCGGTCTTATATGTAATATCAATAAAAAAAGTTATTCAAATAACTTAATTATTATAACTTACCGTAAACGTTTTGGCTATTTGTCACAGATTTACCTAAATTAAAGCAATTAGGCGCTTAATTAGACGGGACAAAGTGTATTTTCCCACATCAATTACGGCCATCGTATTCGCCAGTCATCGAGACAAATTAACGAAAGTACCGCTCTGGGATATTAAAGCTTGTGTTCTGTTGCACGAGCGGAGCGTGATCGAATTTTGAGAATGTTGACATATAATTAGTTTTCAATTCTTGATTATGTTGATTATCTTGCTGTTATACATCTCTACGTCAACAGTTGTATGATTCCGGTCAAGTTTTTGAGAGAGTAGTACGCGGATATACTCGATTACGAGTCCACTTGACCACATGATCGCTCCAAATTATGTGTTCAAGTCTGGTAGGTAGGTGGTATTTTTTTTTTAAATCTATTTTTTTAAAAGGCTTTAATCTAAACAAGAATAAGTCAGCCTAATTACAATCTACACTCAGGTGGTGTTTTATTAATAAATCAATTTTGACATTTAAGTTAGAATGTAAAACGCTAATCGCCCATCTTATGGGTCGTCGTACCACCGAATTCGCTTTGAATACGTTAAAATTAATAATCTGGGAATCCACCACCTAGACATCAATTAATTTAAGTGTTATGTACTTAGTTTGAGCGAAGTTTGTACTTTTCATCCCCCGAGGTTTTGCGAGCACGTTACATCGAAAATTATAAATGTTTATTTACTAGCCATGGTGTCTTGTCTGTATACTATTCTAGCTTGGACTATCTCTCTAATCGTTGTTCATGTTTCAATATTCGTAATACAAATTAAAAGTACTTTGGTCGCTCAGTGCCTATAGGCACTATTAAAGAGTGGTAGGCAGACTGATGATGCTTATTTGTCCAGTCTGTCGTCCTGGGGCACTACCACCACTTTCGAATGTAACACCCGTGAAGTGACCTTGTCGCGTTTCGGGAATAATTTGAAAGTAGCCAGGTATAAGGAGAGGAGTGTGCACTGTCAATCTAGATGGTACATGCTCGTCTCCTCAAGCCGGCATAATGGAGGCGACTGCAGCCCGTAGAGATTTCTCTGTGGTAGCAGTTGTTTTCATTCATGGACTGCACTCTAGCTTTACATCAGGCGGAGTGTTGCCACAATAAAAAAAAATCTTTGAAAGAGCCGTTTTGGCGCGAAATTTGATATTCGCGTAAAACCGAAACCGCGCATAACGGGGTGTTACTGTATTATATAAATAAGCGAATCTATAAACCGACTATTAAAATGCACGATTCTCAACGTTTGTGCTCTAATAAAAAAAAACTGAATCACTTAATATTCGTCGCACGCTAACCGTCATCCTTACACTCGGGCTACACTATGCGTTACGTATTATAATTGTCGTTTTTAAACCGTAAAAACTTATTGTACGTCTATGCGATGTAGTGTGTAGCTGCGTAATTTCCTGGTGTTGAGAGCCGGATATGAGGGATGCAGGTACGATACAGGATATTGTTGCTAGATCCGGTTCCTCGAAGTTTAATCGAAGTTTAGTCTTAAATATCTGGAATCGGATGATACGCTTCAGCACTTTTTTAATCACGCTTGCTGTTTGAAAGTAGCCCGGTAGAGAAGTGTGCACTGTCACATTGGTTTCCCCCAAGTCAGCATATCGGAGGCTACCATTGCCTGTAGAATTTTCTTTGTGGCAGTTTAAAATCAGGAGTGTTGTTATATGCCGAGATACAATAAAAAATATATTATGAACTAGAATAGATTATTAACTACTCGAATTACGAGTAGTAAATCAACATCATACTAGTATTTCATAAGTCAATTTTAAGTCAAAATTAATGTAGATTTATTTTAAATGTTCTGGGATTATTGCGTTTCATTGTTTATTAATATATTTTTTTAATTTTTCTGTTTCAGTACTATTAAGCGAGGCGATATTATCCGACGACATGTTAGAAGATAAGACGTTGAAGATCACAGATTTTGGTTTGGCGAGAGAGGTGTATAAGACTACGAGGATGTCGGCTGCGGGCACCTACGCTTGGATGCCACCAGAGGTGAGAAAAGCTTTCTTATTACGTATATTTTCTGTGGTCTAGCGATAGAAGTCATGGTCGCACGTTCGAGACCACCCAAAATTCTGCCCGGCATCTGTACCTTGGTACCTTAGTGGCTATGGTATAATGCCGTCCTGGGGCAGTACCACCACTTTCGAATGTAACAGCCGTGAAGTGACTTTGTCGTGTTTCGGGAATAGTTTGAAAGTAGCCAGGTATAGCGAGAGGAGTGTACACTGTCAATAGATGGTACATGCTCGTCTCCTCAAGCCGACATAGTGGAGGCGACTGCTGCCCGCGCAGGTTTCTCTGTAGTAGCAGTTGTTTCCATTCATGGACCGCACTCTGGCTTTACATCAGGCGGAGTGTTGTCACATGTCGAGCTACAATAAAAAAAAAAAATGGATGTCTGTGGCACTACCATATTCAATTCGTAACGCGTCTTGTGTGTTGATCTAACCGCGTGGAAGTAGCCAGATATAACGACTGCATATTCGTCTCCTCGAGCCGGTATAGCGGAGGTTTCTGTGATAGCGGTTGTCACTGCTTGTGTATCGCATTGTAGCTTAACATCAGGCGGAGTGTGGTCAGATGCCGAGCTGCATTTATAAGTACACAACTCGTGCTTGACCCAAGAGGCGCTGGTGTTGAGCCGGCAGTTGATCATCAACGCCCCCTAAAGTATTTAATAAAATGCGCCGTATATTTTGAAAATATACTCACTGATATATTAAATATTTAATAATTTAATGTTATTAAAATTATGTGTTATAAGGTTTTTTTTGTGGATATTTTATTGTTTATGACTTTATGTTAACTAAGATGTCTTTCTTTTGAAAGGAGAATGCCTATTCACCGAAGAAAAATGGGACCACAATTTTTTCTCGAGTTTGTCGATGGTTTTTAGTTAATTTTGTAGAAAAATAAATCTACATTCCTTATTAACAATCAGTTTTAATTTTTTCACCCGGGTTATTGAGTAATTAGATGTTTTATGATGCAATATTTGAGGTTATTTTTATTTTAAATGCTTTAATAATTGAAGATATCAATTTTATATGTAATAAAATATCGTCTTTTGATTGGTAAATGTTGTGTTGATATAATTAAAATGAATTAATAAAAAAATAAGATATTATTTTAGAAAATTGTTTCGGTATCAAGTAGGCCTAAAAATGGGCATTCTTCTTTGTAGACTTGTAGACAATTTTCTTAACTGTGTTACCCATCTTGTAGAAACAAATTTGGCTTCTTTTTTCATACATTTGAGGTTAGTGACATTGGTTTGACGATTACTTTAACCAGTTGAGTTTCGTTGGTTACGGTTAGCGTTAAAGTAAACGTCAAAAATTACAGGCGCGACGATGGTGCAACTCTTGTGGAGAAAATGTAAACCATAATGTAAACGTACTATGAAAAGCAGGGGAGCAGTCCCACCTTAAGGACTAATGTTACTTGCATATTTTTATGTTTCTCTCAGCTCCTACTTTAAATATATGTTTATGTTGCTATGACAACTGACGTGTGTAGATTCGTTTTTTCCCTCATAACATTGACAACTAAACGAGGTGCAATATGTAAAAAACATATAGAAACATTGACAACAATATTGATCGCCTTTACTTATAATGCAATCAGAAAGAGAAGGCAACTGTAAAATTCCGATAAACAATTTTGAAAAAAACTGGGACTGCTCCCCTGCTCTTAAGTAATAGTTGAAGTAACTTTAACGGGCCTTCTGGTGCAAACAGACCTTAGTGTCTAAAAGTTGGAACGTTAGAGACAGACATATAAAAACATTTGTAAAAATTATTTCAGGTAATAAAAAATTCAACATTCTCCCACGCGTCAGACGTCTGGTCTTACGGTGTCCTCTTATGGGAATTGCTGACCGGTGAAACGCCGTACAAGGGTATCGACGCGTTGGCCGTGGCGTATGGTGTAGCTGTTAACAAACTAACACTACCCATACCGAGTACGTGCCCGCAGCCGTGGAGGGTATTGATGGAAGGTAGGTATTTGAATTATTAAACGCGATAGGCAGCGTGTAAAATCATTTATACATTACCAGTAACACCTGTAGTACCTTGTCGCGTTTCGGGGGCAGTTTGAAAGTAGCCAGGTGTAGCGGGAGGAGTGTGCACTGTCAATCTAGATAGTACATGCTTGCCTCCTCGAGCCGGCATAATGGAAACGGCACAGGTTTCTCTGTAGTAGCAGTCGTTTCCATTCATGGACCACCTCGAGCTTTACATCAGGCGGAGTGTTGTCACATGCCAAGCTACAATAAAAAAAAACTCGTCACGTGAGGCTGGCATAGCGGAGGCGATCGCTGCCCGTAGTGATTTCTCTGTAGTAGCAGTTGTTTCCACTCACGGACCGCACTCTAGTTTTACACCAGGCGGAGTGTTGTCATATGCCGAGCTACAATTTAAAAAAAAAGAAGAGTTAGTCCTGTTATTAAGCTAGCATAGTGGAGCCGATTATTGTCAGTAGACTTTTATGCGTGGTAGCTGTTGTCTAGTTAATCAAGGCTAGCACGGGTCATTGAACTCACAATTTTTTATTGCAATCTCAATAAAATAATTCGAAATCTAAGCATTTTTAAATTGTCTATTTATTTTATTTTTCTGATTAATTTTTATTTAATAAACATAGTCGACAACCTAATTTAAATAAGACACTACGCAATTTTCATAAATAATTAAATTTATTTTTCGTAAAGATTTTTAGAATTAGAAGGATGTCACAAGAAACTCGTTGGTTTATAACCTGTGCATATAATAATTAAGAAAAAAAAACTTAATTTTAAAAGTTTTTTTTTTATTGTATCTCGACATGTGACAACACTCCGCCTGATGTAAAGCTAGAGTGCAGTCCATGAATGAAAACAACTGCTACCGCAGAGAAATCTCTACGGGCAGCAGTCGCCTCCACTATGCCGGCTTGAGGAGACGAGCATGTACCATCTAGATTGACAGTGCACACTCCTCTCTTATACCTGGCTACTTTCAAACTATTCCCGAAACGCGACAAGGTCACTTCACGGGTGTTACATTCGAAAGTGGTGGTACTGCCCCAGGACGACAGACTGGACGAATAACCATCACCAGTCTGCCTACCACTCTTGATAATGATGTCAAGAGAATAGATGCGTATGAGAGGACAATTCACGTTAAATCAAAATCCACTCCTGCACATGCAAGCCCCCTTTAGTCCCCCATGAAGTTAAGTGGCGTCAGACAGAGGGAGAGCTACTGTATCAGTTAAAACTTTTCTGTACGTGAGGAAATCCAGCACCAGAAATAGCACCTCGGGGAAGGCGCCAGGGTTATGTCGGGCTCCCTTATAAAGAGCGCGCGTACGAGATGATGTTGCTGAGGGGTTGGGTACACGGTAGCATTCATCCAATCCCATCAGCTAAAACCTGGCATGAATAGAGTGGCAGAAGATGCAGATACTTTAAAAATGATCCTGTAATGCGACAAGTGTTACATTCGAAAGTGGTGGTGCTGCCCCAGGACGGCAGACTGGACTAATAATCATGCAAGCGTATAAATTAATGACGCCTTTGTGCCAATTTGTAAACTAAAAGTTTTTTTGTTTCAGCTTGTTGGCGCTCTAATCCGCACGAGCGTCCGAAGTTTCGAGAAATACTGCAACAGTTGGAACGTATCCGCCAATCGGAGTTCACGAGAGCACCGCACGAGTCATTTCATACTATGCAAGATGGATGGAGATTGGAGATTGAGGAGGTACTATTGGATTTGAGAAGAAAAGAGAAGGTACATTTTTTTATAAGTAACTTTACTTAGAAGTATTTTAACTGTAATATAGTAGAAGGATTGGAAACACGTACTTTAATGATTTAGACATCTTTGCATCATCACTGGGTTCTTTTAAATCTGGCGCGTCTAGCATTGTGAAGGCTTTGGAATTGGATGTGTAAACGTCAACATAATTTGTATCATTTTTCTTGTTTTTTGTTTCTTCCTCATACATTAATATTTATTTCTTGATAACTTTGTATAATTATTTTGTATAATTCATTGTGGACAATGTGGTTGGTTGTACTGTTACATATTTCTATTACTTATCTATGTACTAGACCTAAGATTTTACTGTACAACTGTTTTTTGTTCTAAATAAAGAAAATAAAAATAAAATAAAAAAAAAGTGACCTTGTCGCGTTTCGATGTCAGCTTGGAGGTAGCTGGCTCCTAAAACCGGCATAGCGGAGGCGGTGTGGTTACTGTTGTTTCGATTCACGGACTGTATACAAAAAATTGTACTAATTATAAACGATGTAGTTCGTATACGCGAGTCGCTCTAAAAATTGGGTGTGGTAGGGTATATCATATTATGTATGTACTTACAAGAAATCTTCACAAGACGCGCGTTTTTTTTATTAAATAAATAAAAAATAGTTTCATTAAATATGAAAAAATAATATTCTATATCTTTTGTGAAATGCTTACCGAAATAGGAATGCAGGACTATCGAGGAGGTGAGTTCTTAGATGAGACGCTCGCTTGCTTTACGCTATAGAACGCTATACGGACTGCTGCCCGTAGAGATTTCTCTGTAGTAGCAGTTGTTTCCGTTCATGGACCACTTCTTCTTCTTCTTTTGTTAAATGGCCTCAGATGTCATAACAACGACAATTCTGCCAATGTCGAGTAGTAAATTCTTGATGTTTTTGCATCAAATTGCAATGGTGTTTTACAAGTTTATGAGCGTTTTTACGGCGTGGGATAACCACAAAACCGCTTCAGTTGCCTCGTATAGAGTGAATTTTAATGTTTCCACAATTGCTCACATGCGCAGCATAAAATTACGCAAAATAACACCAATTTTACACAATAATAACCACTAAACTAATTAAGGAAAGGGATAAGAAAACACCTCAACCTTCCCGGGCAAAAGCGCGCCAAATACTCCTTCATGGACCGCACTCTAGCTTTACATCAGGCGGAGTGTTGTCATATGCCTTTTGCTTTACAACTCTACGCTAGTCTTAACACATTGGTGGATGACGAAAATGCACGTGTTTATTTATATGTTAGATAAATAATCTCTGTACGTGCATGCGCGTGCGTGGTTGATGTCGCCCACAGAACTGACGCAGCTGCTAACCGAACCAAATTATGCTTTAAAGAACAATACCCATTTTTGGGCCCACTTCGTATCGTTTTGTTATCAAAATAATATTCTAAAATAATATCTTTTTTGTAGTTGATTTATTTTAATCATATCAACATGTCGTTTACTAATCAATAGACAATGTTTAATTAATTATTAATTTAATCAATTATTAAAGCATTTAATATAATAATAACCTCAAATATTGCATCAGAAAAGGCCTAAATTATCCAATAACCCGGGTAGAAAAATTAATACTGGTGATGAGGAATGTAGATTTATTTTCCAACAAAATGAACTAAAATTTACAGACAAACTCGAAAAAATTGTGGGCCCATTTTTCTTAGGCGAATGGCCATTCTCCTTTGTATATTATATTTATTACCTTTGATATATAATTAATGAAAGGTTTTGTTATCAGGAGCTGAGATGTCGCGAAGAGGAGTTGACACGTGCCCAATTACAGCAGCGACTTGTCGAACAGAATTTGGCGCAGAAAGAGAGGGAATTGAAAGCAAGAGAAATAGATTTAATGGAGAGAGAATTCCATATACTTATTGTAGCTAATAATATGTCGCAAAATCAACCGCCGCAGCCTAACAAGAGAAAAGGTAATTTGCAACTGAAATATAGGAATGATATTTTACAATTTAAATAAACAAGTACAATGCATCAAGCCGGCATAGTGGAGGCGACCGCTATCTGTACACACTTGCCTATGGTAACAGAACTGCACTCATTATTATAATTTATCAATAACAATAATTATGTAATTATTTTGACACATTTAACAAGTTAATTTTTCATCATAGCTTAAAATTTTTCAGGTAAATTCAGCAAAATTAAATTAAAAGACACTATATCATCACCTCTCGACTTCCGGCACACGTTTACTATACGACCTTCGGAAGATGAGCATAGTGGGAAGCAGTTACTCGCTGTCGCCAAGGATACACCGCCTGGTTCACCCGCTATTATTAGAGCTATTGCATGTATGTATATGACAATTTTCTTTTTAATTAAATATTAGTTCAAATGAAGTCCTGGGGTTGTACCCGCCACTTACGAATGTAACACCTGTGAAGTGACCTTGTTTAGAAGTAGCCAAGGTGGAGGTGTACTGTCAATCTGTATGGTGGACATTCTCCCTTCAAGCCGGAATAGCGGAGGCGAAATTCATTTGTTTGTTAATACTCTGCCTGATATAGAGCTAGAGTGCAGTCCATGACAGAGATGATTGCTCCCAACAAGAAATTTCTGAATGCAGCCGTGTCACCTCCGCTATAATTTTGTTAATTAGCTTACGATTTTGATATTTTTGTTAATTGTCAGTACCAGCGGACGGCGTGAAAGGCAAGACGTGGGGCCCGTCGACATTGCACCAACGGGAACGAGGACAACTGCCAATGGCGGCGCCCAGACCGCGCGCCAACCAACGATTCAGCAAATCGGCGCCCAACCTACCGCCCGACAACCACCAGAGCAACCCACCAGGTAAACATAACGATAACACTAGGAATAAACGGAAACAACGCAAGTCCAAGTCACAAGTTCGACAACAGAAATCGATCGACAAGAAACGGAGCGGATCACACGAAGACCTACTCGAAACGAACGATACGAGAAAGAACAGACTCTTCTGTCCCATGTTCACCAGCACGGCAGACTTACCCAACCACTACGATACTATATTTGATATACCGATAGAGGCCGTTGACAAAAATAAAAGAAAAGGCAGTCATGGGGAGGTTAAAAAAAATATATTCAAAAGTATCAAATCTAATAGTCTGACGGGACTTTTGGCCATCGCTGGTAACTTGAACTCGGAGACGACAGAATTGTTGCGAGACGAATAAAGTTTGGGATCAGTGATTGTTTCACAAATGTGCTGGGATGTTTTTGGAACAATCTAATTTAAAAATATATATAAATAAAAGACTTATATAGAAAGGATATGAAAATGTGTAATGGATGGCGTCTAAACTTGCATTTATTTTATATAGTAAATTAGTACAACTAATAAATAGTATTGCCATACGAAAAAAAACATATCAATTATACTAACACATTCCATATTGACCAATCAGGTGCCAAGAGCGATGTGGTTGGTGTATAATTGGCTGCCATCTTGTATTTTACGTTCTTCTTTGTAAGAAGAATTGTTTAAATACTATTTTATAAACTAATATTGTTTTCCTTTAAACGTTCGTCCGCTCGAATCAGCTTACTTGATGAAGAGATGATAGATAACTCGAGTTTATCTTAATTAAAATTATATAAAATCCTTATAAAATATGGACCTAATTAGTGACTTTAAAAATAATATTAGACTGTGCCATTTTATCGACAACCATTTCTATCGACACTGTCACATCATTATGTTGAATTATCAAGAAAAACTTGACGCCCATTTGCGGCCAAGTTTTATGTTTTTGGAACACATGATAATTCAGACTGTTATGGTGAAGTAAGCGGTATTTTGTTTTTTTGGCACCCCTGCCTGCCCTGAAGATGCCTACACATCGATGTCTCTGAGCATAATACTACTGCGTTTGCTAAGAAAACATCAAATTGTTTCGATATACAAAAGAAGAAAATATTAATACTATTGATTTGGCCGTATGGGATTTGTTCCCTTTGCCTTGATAGAATTGAACCAAAAAAAAAGCTCGAGTATATTGTTTGATTTTCTCGTAATTCTCGATCGGGTAGAGTGGATGAGGGCACGAGGAACTACTAGAAAAGGCGCGGTAGAAACTCGTCTAGTGTTCATTTAAAATTTCTAAATATTTAGAACAAAAACTACGATATATTAATTTTTGACGATAACACAAAAATATGGATTTGATTTTAGTACATAAGTTGTAGTTTCTTTTTTTAGTAAAATAAGTGAAAAAAAAAATACATTAGTTAAAAATATAAATTTAAAGACTTTCTAGGTTTTAGTGTTTATTTGTAATCCAGTGTTTTTATGACGTTTTCTTTATATAGCCCCCCTTTTTCAAGGGCGTCGCCAAGGGGGGCAGGGAGGGGCAGCTGCCCCCCCCCCTAGAGATTCTAAAAAAGTTGTTAAATGTGAATTTATTTATTATTTACAGTCAAGAGCTCGTGTAGCTTTACACGTTAGACTCTGTACCGTTGTTATTACAATCGCCGTAGATGTAAGGCTCGTACTACAAGTGAAAAGCTTCATGTACTTTACCTACAATTCATGCTTTTCTCATCCTCCATATCAACTTGCCCCCCCCTAGGCCATCTGCTGGCGACGCTCTTGCCCTTTTTTATAATTAATTGTAATATAATTTTCAAGAGAGAGTCATCGGTTCGTAAACAACGTTGTTACTTTTCATTCCAATTACTTTTTTATGTGTCATCCAGTGCCGGATTTAAGCATAGGCAACATTGGCAGTTTCCTATGGGCCGCCACTACACCAAAAAAAAAAAATTAAATTAAATCGATAAAGGCTCAGTAGAAACAAAAAAATACTGAGTTTTGTTTTAAATTTTGTGTTAGCCAACTTTTTTAGTTGCTCTCTTCTTTACCTCGACCTTAATAGAGGGCCTCCACAACATGCTCTGCCTATGGACTGCCGAAGTCTACATCCGGCGCTGGTTACATAACTTTTTGTATCGGCATTTTGCGACAAGTATTGGTTTCATCGATAAAGACATTTTTAAAATCGCAGCAATATATGATTGGCAAAAGTATTACTTGGTCAAATAAGGTTTTTTTTTAAACGTTTTTAAAATGTGGTAGGAAGACTGATGGTGGTTATAAGCCCAGTCTGCCATTCAGGGGTAGTACCACTACCTTCAATTGTAACACCCTTGTCGCGTTTCGGGATCATCTCTGTGTGCCCTGTTAACCTACCACCAAAAGCCGGCATAGCGAAGACGACTGCTACTCTCTGTAGTAGCAGTTGTGTACATTCTTGAAGTGTTGCTACAATATAAAAAAAAGAAATTATAATTTTTCTTTTTTTTTATATTGGCGTGACATGCGTTCTCGCCGTCACTATGCCTGCCTAATAAAGAAATTATCGACATGATTATTGTAACTTTTTTTGGTGTATATAATATACATGCGTATATTTTTATTTGATCAAGTAGTATTAGCTGGTACTTGGTATTTGAAAATAACTAGAGTTTGGGAACGTTTGGGAACTTAGCTGTCTACCCTATGTTTATCTTAAGTTTTATAAAGAAAAGACTAGAATGAATTGTTGTGTGTTTGTTTGTTATATTCGTCTCGGTTCAGGGAGCCAAGTATGATTTTATATTTACGCTCTCACGGCGTTAAGTGACTCCTTTCCACAAATCAGACAATATTATTATTACTGCCGAAGTTCAAAATTTTTAAATTAATCGATCCTATTCGTGAATTGTACTCACTTTACGCCGTGACCACGTAAATATAAACTCATATGCCTCAGTTGTGTTATATTTTTATTTTACGTAATAATTTCTTTAACTTAAAACGTATATCTTATTCAATTGCCTTGCCATACGATAGCGGGTTATATATGGACCACAGTCGTCTCCGCTGTGCCGGCTTGAGGAGATGATTGTGCACCGCTCAGATTGACAGTATACACTCAAGAGGAGTGTTATACAGTGTGGTGTGTCCCAAAAATCAACGTCAAGCCAAAATGTGGTGTAAAAAAATTGTCGACTTTTTTTAATGCCTATAATTTTAAAAATTTGTTTTTATATTTTTCTCTTAGTTGTTATCCCTTGGTCCAACACCAGGTTACGGCTTGATGTTAATTTTTGGGACACCCTGAATACAGATAAACTGAACTGATTGTAATAAGATTGTTTGAAAGTTATTTATTTTTTATAACACGTATTTTTTTTTTTTTTGTAACGGAAAGTCTTCTGTTCTGGAATATTATGTATCTAAGTTTTTTTTCTCTCTTTTATCTTCGGCTTACTTAAGGCTCATCTCAGGACAACCTTCTCTATCCGTGTAAGTATTCTAGGAGAATCTCTAGGCACGTCACAAAAGTAGCTTGACTGTCAATTTTATATATTTTTTTTGTGATTTGCAAATGTTTTAAGCTCGTCAGCCTGCAGAGGCGTATCGTCATTGTTTTTTTTACGCTTATTAATTTAGTATTTCACATATTGCAAAATGAAAATGTCAAAAGTCGCGTTTTGTGAACCATATGCAAGCGTACAAAACAATGACGGTTGGTCTACTCGGTCTACTTAAATACTCGCTTCCTTGATCAATTTCATCATTGCAAATCCTTTTAGAGATGTCTTGAAAGAAAATTGTGTGATAAATTATTTTTTTAAAGTTTTATTTTTTAAGTTTTTTTTTTAAATGTAGTTGGTGTGACGTAAAGATTTCTCTTGTTTGTTTTTTAGTAAGCGAATGGTAGTTTGTAAATGTCTAGATTTATTTTTTTTATTAAGAAATTTTTTTTTATTGTATCTGCATTTTTTTTTTTTGTTGTAGATTATTATTATTATATGTTTTTTGTTTGTTTGTAAATTGTAAGCATTTGTTTGCTTCCAGTATATATATATTTTTTAAATTACAGTACAAGTTTTTTTTTTTTACTTGTCAATTCGCCTATGCATGCTTGCAGTTCATTATTTTTATTTTACTTCTTTAGTTTTTGCTATATTATTTTTTCATATTATCTATATATTTTATTATTATTATGATTATTTTTTTATGAAGTTTTGTACTTAGTTATTTTTAGATGCGCTTTTGATCATACACTTTTATAATTTTTCTTTTTTGTGCACGCTTGCAAATGTTTACAATAATTTTTTATATAAAAAAATATATGTGATTTGTAGTTTTTTCCTTCGTAATCATTTCCGTTTTTACTGACCTCGGAGCAAAGTCTGACCGTCCACATCGTCGTGTCAAGCCGGCATGGCGAAGTGTGGCTAAAATTTAAAAAAATCGCACATTTTTTCTTCCACTCTAATTCTATTGTTTTTCATAAGATGGCGCTAGAATCGCCACTAATAATAATGTTGTCAGACTAAATATTTGTTTGTAAATTTGAGTGTTACCATGTAATTAAATGTATCCGTGAGTCCGCCATTTTTATGTAAATCAAAAACAAAGGGTTTATGTAGAACGTTCAATATGAAGGAATGTAACATTTCACATATATTTTTTTGGTAAAAACTATAAAATGTACAAAACTATAATTGAAACTTTAAATTTATAACAAGTTCCTGTTTCCGGTGGTGGATTAGCAAAACAACAAAACAATAGAGAGGCTTCGTTTAAGAAATAAATTAACTTTTAATATTACTATTATTATTTTTCGTAACGTATTTTCTAATAAATAGGACAATTTTTTTCGGTCCGATTTTGTGTCATGGCAAACCGAGAAATGCGATAAGTCTCTGTAATTTTTTAAATTAACATTAGGGCGTGATCGTAGAGGTTTTAATCCCCCCTGCCCACGGAGGCGTCATATTATATTTTAATAAAATAACTGGAGGTATGTCCGTTGCGCAAGATGCCTTCGTGGGCAGTCGACCTAACGTGTTTCTTAACGAGCCATGCTATTTAATTTAAAAATTAAATTTTCGTCCAAAATATCATTTAAAATTAATTCGGATAGGAATCGCTATTGTTTTTACGTTATTTGAGAAATTTCTCGGTGTAATGGTTTTTTTTTATATGAAAGAAGTTATTATAATATTAAATAAAATCTTTTCCATAAAATCGATAAAGGTTGTTATTCTTTTAACATGGGTTTTACTAATTTTGGAGGCTTTTTGGTTACTCGATATGTTGGAATAGTTTACATGTTTTTTTTAAGTTTAAATAAGAAAAATTACAACAGAAATTTAAACATATCTATTTGATTTTTAGAACAATGGTTTATCTTCATGTTTATAAGTAATATAATGTTTTTTTTTTAATAAAAAAAAATATATTTAATTCATTGTGATTGGTGTTCAAATAGCCTCTTTAAATAACTAACATAACCTTATTAAAACGTTCCTTATTTTTATCGCAACAATAAGATGAATAAATCCAGTAACAAAACGTAGAAATTTTATGGTGACGGGTTCTCAAAATGATAGCTTCGCTTCTTTCACACTACGGGCAGATTAATCGAGCACGAATTAAAAAAAGTGTTTTGTTACCTAATGTAAGTATAAATGGATATATTTTGTAGCTTAGTTAATTGTATGGCTTTTTTGATTGAACTGTTTAGCATGCATAGATGTGGTTTTTTTTTAATTTCACTTTCCAGCACCGTTTTTTTTTTTGTTTTTTTTTTTAATTGTATAGATTTATATGTATGAATAATATAGTTGAGATTGAATTCGTTAATTAAATTTGTTTATTTAACTGCATTACATAATGTAAATGTTACATAACGTCAAACTTAATGGCGTCTCGGAAGTTAGCCGCGGGCGCTATTTCGCGCAGGTACAGTCGAGTTTACAATAATAACACTAAGAGTTAATTTTAAATATAAATAGAACATAAACTGCGAGTGGGTAGTTAGGAAGTGTGCCCTTCCCTCTCACGTCCATCGTGTCCCGCTGATACCTCAATTTGTGTACTGCATAGCGACTTGCACCTAACTTCGGAGCCGTGTACGTTTTCAATCTCAATTTTTCATTCACTATAGCACATCCATTAACATCGCCTATGTTTTTTATTCACATAGGTTGTTTTGTACCCACAGACTTCACGCCTGAAGATTGGGGGCCCGAACACCCTTTATGTTCACCGTCGAAATACCCCGTGCCTATGCCTACTTTGTATAGTACTGAAGGTTAGTGATTGTTTTTTTAAACTGTTTAAACAAGCTGATTTTAGCTTGAAAACTAGTCTAACTTCATATTGTAGCTCGGCATGTGACAACACTCCGCCTGATGTGAAGCTAGAGTGCGGGCAGCAGTCGCCTCCACTATGCCGGCTTGAGGAGACGAGCATGTACCATCTGGATTGACAGACACACTCCTCTCGTTATTCATCTAATTATATCATATTGAAGTGATCTTGACGTGTTTCGGGATTAGTTTGAAACTAGCTCGAAAGAAGTGTGCACTGTCAACCTGGATAGTGCACATTCCTCTCCTGTGCCGAGCTCTACTAAGATGTCTAAGAATTGCGTGCACTTTTTTTTTACGAAAGATTTTCAATTATTTTAAAGTTTTAAAATTATTTATAATTTATTCTCAGAGTTAGAATCTTCATTAAAAATGGAATTGGAAATCTACTTCAAGGACCAGATAAAGCTCTTCAAGCCCGTATTGTCAATTTTCGCGGTGCTCCCACCCTTAGCAGAACCTAACTCCAAACCGGTCTTCCCAGACATCGAATTTTACATACCTTAACTTTATATTACCTTCTATTTCAGGGTACAAATTCAAGAAACCGAGTGTAATTGAAATGTTATTGTATAACATGGCAGCGTTGCTAGGCGGTGTTGCTGCCGGGTATGATTTGAGGATGTCAAATGTCAGTCCATTACATCCTAGGTTGCAGCCATATAGGTTAGTGCTACATTTGAATTCGTAATTATACAATAGCTTTTTTTATTGTAGCTCGGGATACGACAACACTCCGCCTGATGTTATGAACGGAAACAACTGCTACTACAGCCGTATTTCTACATGCAGCAGTCGTCTCCGCTATGCTAATATATATAATAATGTTATTTCAAGGTATTATATATATAAGCTGTGAGTTGAATGACCTCACGGGTGTTATGAAGCCATTGCAACATCGCCTGTTATCAATGGTTGTATTTACACTGCTTTTTTTATATTTCGACGATGGCATTGTTTGCCGTTGAGTCACTCATTAGCGGCCGACGGACCCGTGTTCGAACCTCGATAAATTCTTACCAATGTAACTATGTTATACATGGTGTATCAGGCAACGTGTAAAAAAATTAAAGTAAATATCGACGTGGACCGCCGTTGTAGGTAGGCCGGCACACGACTTGTCGGCGCGAGATCAAAGGCGAGGCGGCAAAGGTTGTCAGCGTTGTTTGATGCACCGCCCGACGACACAACGATTACGCGTTCGTGTAGTAAATTATGTATGTTTCTACAAGGAAAAGGTGGACATTTGGATAAAAAAAAGTATTTATTTTTTAAATTAACTTCTGTTCAGAATCACTTATTGAGTCATCTCGTGAAATTTTTTACACGTTGCCCGATACACCCTGTATGTACTTTGGTCGCCCAGTGCCTAATAGGCAAAAATAATAATAATTTTGTAACCTGTTATCTGTGTGAGCGTATCGTCGTAGACGCGTACAATTTAACGCTGAATATCTTCTAATCTGAATTTTTGTTTCAGGGCTGAAACGGAGAATGAATCTTTAAGTGTGCAGTCGTACGAAGGTGTCACTTATTCCCATAATACATATCACGGTCCAGCGAGGCATGCACGTTCACCACTCAATGCTATCACTGGACCCTCGGTTAGTCATTCATAACAATTATAGGAGATGAGCGGTCGTGGTCTAGCGGCAAGATACGTGTTCAAATCACAAAAAATGTGACAACACCTGATGTACAGCTAGAGTGCGGTCCATGAATGGAAACAACTGCTACTACAGAAACCTGTGCGGGCAGCGGTCGCCTCCACTATGCCGGTTTGAGGAGGCGAGCATGTACCATCTACATTGATAGTGCACACTCCTCTCGCTATACCTGGCTACTTTCAAACTATTCCCGAAACGCGACAAAGTCACTTCTCGAGTGTTACATTCGAAAGTGGTGGTACTGCCCCAGGACGGCAGACTGGACTAATAACCATCATCACTTTGCCTACCACTCTTCAATAGTGCCTATAAGCACTGAGCGACCGAAGTACATATAACAAAGTTACATTGATACCGGTCAGAATTAGCGAGGTTCGAACACGGGTCTCATTGATCGTGAGTTCACGCGTCTTACCGCTAGACCACGGCCGCTATATTCTGACCAGTTCCAATGAAACTGTTTTAAATTAGACAAATTAGTTGCTGTAACGTTTGAGAAATGTGTGGAGGCAGTAGTCGCCTCCGCTATGCCGGCTTGAGGAGACAAATGTGCACAATCCTCCCGTTATACCCGGCTACTTCCAGTGTTGATTTCGAAACGTCAGGACAGTAGACTGGGCTAATAACTATCATTCTGCCTAGCACTCTTCATGGCAGGTGTCGCGCATCTCCTCCTGGCTTCGTGTGATCTTTGTAGATAATCTATGGCACTACTAAAGAGTGGTAGGCAGGCTGATGATTATGAAAAATGAAGAATGTAACACCCGTGAAGTGACCTTGTCGCGTTTCGGGAATAGTTTGAAAATAACCAGGTATAACAAGAGGAGTGTGTCTGTCAATCTAGATGGTACATACTCACCTCCTCAAGCCGGCATAGTGGAGGCGACTGCTGCCCGTAGGGATTTCTTTGTAGTAGCAGTTGTTTCCATTATGGACTGTACTCTAGCTTTACATCAGGCGGACTGTTGTCACATGCCGAGTTACAATAAAAATTAAAAAATATATATATGAGGGAAACCTTGTTTGTGCCCAGGAATATGGAGAGCTATGTTGTAATTATTTTTGTTTTTTTCAATTTCCAGCTAAGTCTACCAGAACAAAAGCCAATACGTTTCACTGACAGTCAAATGGGTGCGTCCACTTCCTCCCACAGCCATACCCATACGCAATCGCATACACTGGCGCATTCTGGCACTTCCGGTCTGGGCACATCCTCATCACCGAGACGTGGATCAACATCAGATCAGCTGGCAGACTTATATCTTAACTACAGGGAGCATTTTCAAGACAGGGATTATTATAGACCGGAATATAATTACGATAGGTAATTACATTATTTTATAGTAGGCCGACATCTCATCACGCTCCGTCTGATGATAAGTTTGAGTACGATTTAATTGCTACCACTGGGAATTGCACCTCCGTAATGCCGGCTACAAATGTGCACCGCCTATTAATAAAGGACTCGTTATGGCCGGCTACTTCTAAGCCGATAAAAATAACTGAGTTACTATAGGTGTACCAGGAACTCATGGCATTGAAAAAATAATAATTAAAGTGATTTTCGCATGGTAATAGCAGTTGTTTCCGTTCATGGACCACTTCTTCTTCTTCTTTTGTTAAATGGCCTCAGATGTCATAACAACGACAATTCTGCCAATGTCAAGTAGTAAATTCTTGATGTTTTTGCATCAAATTGCAATGGTGTTTTACAATTTGACGCTTTCTTGGAGTATTTGGCGGCAATTCACCCGGTCACGTCACAATAAAAAACTGCTTCCGTTGCCTCATATAGAGTGAATTTTAATGATTCCACAATTACTCACATGCGCAGCATAAAATTACGCAAAATAACACCAATTTTACACAATAATAACCACTAAACTAATTAAGGAAAGGAATAAGAAACACCTCAACCTTCCTGGGCAAAAGCGCGCCAAACACTCATTGTGTTATCGTTTGCTGACAAATAATCAGTATCAAGATCTTTCAATCCAATTTCCCCGGTGTTGCCCACTACGAATTTTATTACCCCTATTTACCATTAGATTTTAGTATACCTATATAAAAATATACATATTTCAGAACCGTAGACTACGTAGTAAAGCACGGTGTAAGATACGGGGGCTACGACGAATGTAACTTCGAATATTCGAGCACAGAATTTCCTCGAGCACCAACATACTTAACTCACAGAAGAACCCCATCAAACTCCTCAGCTTCGAACCCGCACACAGAAGAGTTTTCACCATCTCGACATTACGCGAGGCCGGTGAAGAAACCTGTAGACTATACCAGAAAAAACGATTATACTCTACCCCCACAGCCGTACTTTTCACGGCAAAATTCGTTAGAACGCACCGAGATCGAACGACCGGCGAATTTGGGCCTGGAACCTACCAAATTAAGGTCCAGTCTGAAGAAATATAACAAAAAGTCTGGTAGCGGTGGTGGTACTCCAACGAACCCCACTCCACCTGATAGTTTGACGAGTGACACTGACCTGTCATACGTGTCAGCGAGAGACACTTCCAGCGGATCTCAGTCACGTGTCAGATTCAGTCCAGAGACAATGGATGGGCATAATCTTGAACGGAGGCCTTCGAGGCACTCGTAGCGAAGGCTTCAGAAGTTCAACGACTATCTCGTTTGATCAGCTTGTGCTTTTTAGGGTTTGCCAGACGTTTATACCAATTAATCTTTATACAGGGTTGTAAAGGGCTTTATGATGAGGTATAGTAGTTCTTTTTCATTTTTAAAATCACAACATCATCGTAATATTAACAACAACCAACAAAATTCTATACATTTCACATTGATTTTGAATTAAATATACAAATAATGCTGGCAACCCTATGCTTATAGAGGGCAACACAGGAACGAGTGGTCGTGTGAACTCTGGCGCGCTTTCGCCATTAATGTAGTAAGAATGTGTTCATTATTATAACATTATGCTAAAACTGAAAAATAGTCATGTAAATTTGGTCATTAATGATATTTTAGGAATATAATAGTTATGTAGAATAGCTTGTTTCCGCTACACCAAAATATGATAATTTTAACAAGAATTCTAATACCAATGTAACATGAAGTTTTGATCGCTTAGTGCCTATGGTATAATATATACTTTAATTTAAAAAATATAAGCAGTCCGATGATGGTTATTAGCTCGGCCTGTCTTCCTGGGTTTTGCCACCACTTTCAAGTATATCAAAAGTGACATGGTGACAGATGCCTGCAGACACATAGTAACAATTAACATCAGGCAGAATATGTTCACATAGCAGTCGCCTCCACTATGCCGATTTGCGGAGATGAATACGGTCTATGATGACAGTGCATGTGGAAAGTAATTGATTCACTTCACTTGTGTTACATTCGATGGTCCCTTGCCCTAAGCACAGCGGACTGGGCTAATAACCTCCCCTATCATTAGGTCTGGCGGTAATAGATCAACAATGATTTAATTAGATATTATAGTCAAAGAACTGATCATAGATATTAAGTAAAGGTAGAGAAAAATAGAGCAAGTATTTCTACATAACTATTAAAAAAAACGTGTAAGATATTATAATTATACTCACAATTGAACAATTAATAAATCTTTAATCGCAGTGCCTATTTTATATGATGTAGTTGATTTTTGTATATTAGAATTTTTTAAAAATAACTCGCGTTTGTTACTAAACATGTCTTCTCTAAAATCTAGCTTTTCATACTAACTCTGAATACTTTTGTTCCAGAGGGTGTCACCCTTCTACTTACACTACAAGTTAGTTTCTTCATAATTAAATATAAGTTAGTATACGAAATACAAAATGTACGCCCTAGAAAATTTCTACCAAAAGCCCCCGCGCCACCAGAGGGTTTTTTTTTACCAAATAATCCATAATGAAGATCCTGTCTCTCTATAATCTATAATTCTGCCCTGGGTCTCCATCGGTTAAGGGTGGCACTAACATGAGTATCGCCCCGGATCTCCATCGTTTAGGCCAACCGTCCCGGGTCTACACCGGTTAGTGATGGTACCACCATTACAACTCGAGGACTTCTTTTCTTACAGTTTACTCTGGTCTTATGTGTTCTATGTTTTCTACTCTATATCTTCTGTTTCCACGAAATTTTTTTTTAATGGTGTAAATTCGTTTGGTCACCAAGGCAGGGTAATATTCGTGTTTAGTTTCGATAAACATGCTTAGTAATAAACGCGGGTGTTAACGAACTTCCACGGAGGCGGGGCTTGTCATCATTTTGTACGTTTACATCAAAACTTTTACTTGTAAACTATTTTTGATGGGAAATAGCTGTTGCGGTAATATGGAACCTCTTGCCGTGTCGATGCGCATTGGACCTGAAATCCAACTTCTATAGAGATATTCCTAAAAATAAATAAATAAATAAATTTATGGCAGACGTCCCGTGTCAGCTCCCTATATATATTTTTTTAAATAATGATAAGATGCCTCCGTGGATAGTGGTTCTTAAAGCATTTGGGGTAATGTTATGCAATTATGCGGGTGCAGAAGATTAACTTGAGACGTGCTCAGTTTTGAGTGCAAATCTCAGGGGCTTGTGGTTACGGCTAACTGTATTTAATAAATGAATAATTTCTGTTTATATAAGAATTCATCCGAAGGCTAAGTGTGGGTTTATATTTACGACGTGAAAGCGTAACGTGATATCTCTCCGCGATCCTCGCAGTCACAACGTAAAGTTACTCAGGCCTCTGTGAAATCTTATATTAATATAAATTATTTTATTTTTCTTAAAAGCACAGAGTATTATGTACTCGGGGTACAAAGTTGTATATAAAAGAGTCTTATATTTTATCACGCGAATTTCGACCTTAAATCGCATGTATATAGATACCGTTTCTGTAATTTACAATGCATTATTATTTTTTTAATTTTGACATATTACTTTTGTCATTAAAATAGCCGAAGGATAGCTTTTGTTTTTTGTGAATGACCCGGCCAATAACAAACTAGATTTTGTCAAAAAAATCAATAGATTTAAAAAATAAATTATGTCGTGTATATTATTTGATTGACCACTATCGACATCGATGAAGCTATTTTAATTTGTCAAAATTTAAATTATAAAATGAATTAATAGTGCAATAGTTAGTGTATATATTGTATATTCAATAATGCATTTTTTTATAGTACAAAAAGATTTTTGAGATTGCAGCTATGGTTGTTCTCTATTCATCCGTTTGACATTCCATTATGAGATAGTTTTTTTTTAATTGGTAAAAAATAGTAAATAGGTTACAAATTTTTGTACAAAATGATAGTTTTTTTACTAAATATTTTATATGAAGTTAGATTAAGATTCCTTTTTTTTTTAATAATAATGTTTTGATTTTAATTTTAAACTAGTCTGCCTTAACCGTTATTTTTATATCGAATGCACTGTTTATGGTAATTACAATAAATCTCACGAACCCAGTGCTCGAAAAATGAGCGGGAAACGAAATTAACGTGGTGGCCAGTATTTAAAAAAAAAGATACATATTTTTTTATTATTTCTTTTCTTGTGCAATATTTTGTGAAATTATTTCGTCCATTAGTTTTTATTTTCTTATTATTTCTTTATTGTAAATAGAAAAAAGCAGTATTCTTTTCAGTATTTGGAAATGTTTTATACTCAATCGAAAATATAAATTATATATTCCTATATTATATTTATTTGTATATAAAATCGGCTTTTATTATATTTAATTTTAATAATTTATATTTTATTTTATTTGCTTTATTATCTGTGCCAAGTATGACCAGTGTAAAAAAATGTACAGTGCTTTTGTCTATGGTTGAGATTGGATAATTCCATATTTGTTTGTCATGAAAATAATAAATAATAAACGTTTTTAGCAAGGGAAATAGTTACTATAAAATCTAGATTTATTCTTAAATTAACTAAAAAAAAACTCTTAGTGGTTTTAAGGTTATAAATCTGGATTTTACCAAATTGTAAAGTTCAGTTCGTAGGTCACAAATTATATATGAATTTATGTAATGTTTGGTACATTATTGTTTGTTTTTTTTTTAATTCGCGTTGCGATTTAATTTAATACTCTAGTCTAATTTAATTATTTGACAAACGATCTTGTTGAACGAAAGGAAATTCGAACGATATTAAATTGATATCTATAAACATTAACGTAAGGTGAATCATTTTTTTATTTTTTAAGTACTGAACCCGTCAGGTGACGCCAGTCCCATCACACCTTAAACATTAATAAACAAAAATTTTTTTAAACTTGAAATCTACTTTTTAATAAATTTATAATTAAGCTGAGTCCGATAAGAATCATAATATATTCTATGTAATTTTATTTGACAATATTTGCCTAACTGTGATCAAGCGTACAACAAGCTTAAAATAGCTAATACGCTACGCTCCATGACGCTCATTTGGGTTTAACTTTAACTAAATTATGCCATATTAAAAGTTAACAATTCAATGATTATAAGAAATTGTACCGACGTTTTTTTCTGTTTAAGTTTAATTGTAATTTAATATTTTATTCGGCTTATCGCGTTTGTTGTATGTACTCTAAGAAAATTGTCTAAAAAATAGGTTTGTGTAGAAAATGAGCGATTCACCTTACTATCAGTAAAGAATGAATTTGCAATTACGCCGTCACGGCCTAAAGTGAAAATCGCCAAAGTAAAAAAAAATCAAATAGACCGATCCTATTGGTTGAGTTTTCACTTTACTCCGTGATTACGTAAACGTGAACTCATACTCAGACCTCAGCTGCTATATTTTAAGTTGGAGCATTCCACCATATTATTATATGCAATTAATACATTCCTTGAGAGCGCTGTCTTCGTGATGCTCAGACGTTGGTATTTATAAAAATTGTGTTTTGTGCCAATTGACAAAGGAAGAATGCCTTACTGTAATATGACAAATAAAATATAGATATTAAGCTTATTTGTTTCGTTTTATTATGCCCCTTATTACCAATTTATAATATGCACTGTCATTCTACACTGGTATTCTCAAGCCGGCTAGTGGAGGCGACTGCTGCCCGTAGAGATTTTTCTGTAGTAGCAGTCGTTTCCTTTCATAGACTGCACTCTAGCTTCGCATCAGACGGAGTGTTGTCACATGCTGAGCCACAATAAATATATATATTGACTTGGCACTACTGGGTTCTAAAATGGAAATTCAAGATGGCTACGCACCTTTTTCCATCCTTGCACTGCAATGAGTGGGAAATGGCTGAGGGGAACCGTGTTGTGCCTTCGCGAGTTTCACGGAAAGTGGTTTTTTCTTCCATTTCGAGCGAGCAATACGGAGTGGGTGTTTCGCGTGGCTCGCACCGTTCGCGGTAAGACGCCCATTCTTGCCCGTACGCGTCCAATAGTGGTGATAGAACTATTAAAATCATCATTGAGTCGCGCGTCGACTGCTTTCTTCGACCATATTGTTTATATTGCCACTTCCACTAATATTAATTTACGCGTGACAGGTCTCACGACTTTGTTGTTAAAAACGCCTGAATTTTACTTGCACAATAATTTGTTTTCTTTAAATTTTTAAAAAGGACGAGGTATAGGCATAGATTACAAAATAGTTCGACAACACATTCCTCGTGCGTACTGCGAGACTGTGGAACTCCCTCCCGGTGTCCGTGTTTCCCGAGAAATACAATACGGGCATCTTCAAATTAAGGGTAAATACGTACCTCATAGGCAAGCGTGCTCCACCTTAGACCGCATCACTGCTTAACATTAGGCAGGATGCGGTCAAACGTTTGCCTATTAAGCATAAAAAAAAAAGTTAAAGGTTTGAAATAAAAACAAAGAATTCATTTTATAAAAATGTTTATTCCTGAAAAACTATAACGTAATAATTAATTATTATATTATTTAATGTAAGCATTTCATAGTGTATTAAAAATGTCTAAATAAATGTGCATTTACATCTAAAATACATGTTACGAGCGATAAAAAAATACATTCCTTCTTTATCGAACTTTGTTCTTGCGGATTCTTGCTCAATCTTAAGTTAATCAACATTATTATTTTCACGACCTAAGAACTGAAAGATTTAAATACAAACTTTTAAAAAAATAATGAAGATTATTCTTCCAGTTTTTAGCCGTATAAATGCACAAGTTAGCTAAAATAGCTCCTAAAATTGATTAACATAGTTAATTTTAGTCTCAGAGGGCACTTATTGTTAGCAACCAATGTCCTTACAATCTATCATTATCACATTTAGTCAAAAAAACGACAACATTTTATTTATGACTAGAGAGTAACTGCTGACTGAATATCACAATTGAACAGAACCGCTTAGTGTCAAATTGTCTACGTAGGAAAACGACAAACTGCAAAATGTCGCGTTCTTTTTGATTATACATTTTTAATATTCAGACATGTAGCTCTTTACAAACGACTGTTTAAATATGGACATAGACGATTCAAAACTAAACTAATAGAACAAAGTTTTTCTTATAGTAGTATGGCATGTGTCCGCAAACCGCCTGCTGTCAATCTAGGAGCAGGCAGTAACCGCCTTAGGGTCGTTTGCACCAGAAGGCCGGTTAAAGTAACTATTACTTTTACGTTTACTTTAACCGTCTATATTTGTGATAGATATAGAATGATAGAGGCGGATGACTGTCTTTGGTTAGAAAATAAAGAAGCAAGAAATGGCTGACCTGCGTTCAATTTCACAATTATAATCGAGTTGAATCCCAAATAACACATGGCGCAGTCGATAAGTAACAAAAATATTATATTCGTAATCTACGCATGAAGATTCGTGATCATGGCGGGCTTCAATTTGCCTAATAAGCTTGTGCTAAGCGGCAACCTCAGTGAGAATTGGCGTCGGTTTCGCCAAGCATTTGAAATTTATTTAGCGGCAGCTAGTTTAGCCGACAACAAAGAAGAAAGAAAAATTGCTGTGTTTTTAAATTTAATTGGTGAAGATGGCATCACGCTATATAACACTTTTGAAAAGGAAACATCTCTTGAAGGGATTCTAAAAAAGTTTGAAGATTACTGCATCCCTAGAAAAAACATATTACACAGCCGTTTTATTTTTTATAACCGTAAACAAAGGGAAGGAGAAAACTTTGATAATAATTATTTAACCGCGTTAAAATTGCTATTAAGAGACTGTAACTTTGAAAAATCCGATGAGATCTTGCGAGACATGTTAGTATTGGGTGCTACAGACACAGAGTGGCAAAGAAAATTAATTAAAATGGCTAATCCGACTTTAGAAGAAACTATCAACTCATACAGAATGAGTGAAATTACTGATTCTCCTACTCCACACGAGTTGCATCATCGTCGCGACTGTCATTTTTGACGGTTACTTTAACTGTAACCAGAGAATCTTGGCTTGATCAATGTTGCTTACGTCAAATGAATTAAAAGAAGCCAAATATGTTTTTCTATTAGTTTTCGAGATCAGCCACCCTTTTAACGACAACAATATAAATTTACACGATATTACAACGCGTAAACGTTTAACGGTCGTCGTCGCCGTAAAAGTAATAGTTAAATTTACTTTAACCGGCCTTCTGGTGCAAACGACCCTTAATAAGACGAGAGTGCACTCTTAAGTTAACAGAGGAGTTTCTTCACGTTATACCCGCAAATCAAAAATAAGATCAACTCGCGGATAACTTGTAAGCAGCAGTACTGTTCACTACCCCTGAACAAAATTAAAAATATTTCAGATAAATCTATTTTAAAAATACAACAATTGTGATAAATTACAATAGTACCGATCAGAACTCATTGATTGTGGGATCACGCGTTCTACCGCTAAACCATATCGAGACATAATACAATTTTTCACCTTAACGTGAAAGCCAACACCTGAACGTCCATACATTTTGTTTTACAACATCGTTTGAAACATAGCAGGCACGGCAGGCTACGGCACAGAATATATAAAATGCATTTTAAATTTTTTAAACATTTTATATTGATTATATTTCACAAGCATTTTATACATTCTGTGCCGTAGCTATTTGTTTATTATAGTGATTTGCGATAATAACTAGTTCTGTTCTAAAACTAATACTTGATTGAATAAGTTTATAATTGATTAACAATACTTGATACAATTCGTTTAAATTAAAGTATTAAGATAATTATAAACTATAGATAGATAACGCTTCGATAATGTTTTGTTGTCAAATGACAAAATAATTGTATTATCAAGTGCAATGATTATAATTGACGTTTAAAAACTATAGGTTGGCGTTCAGTAGAGACGAATCCCACCTCAGCGCGTTGACACCCGATTCGTTTCGACACGACTTCTTCTTAATAGAAACAATTTCATAATAAATATTGGTAAGCGAATTCTTACGATTAGATTCCGAGAACCTATTAAACTCCAGCCATAATAAGTACTCGTTTAATATGTTTATTTGTTAATAATTAAATAAATAATAATTGCAGTAACGGACCCTGAATATAAGTTTTCATAGCCTCGTAGGTCTACCTACATAAGCACCATTAAAATTATAATTGCCATCCAAATGGGTTCTAATCTGACGACGATTTGTTTTAAGTACTTACACAAAATATAGACAAAATAAATCTTCGGAGCAAACGAATATCCTGCGAAAGTGAATATTTGTAACAAAGGCGCAAAACATTTCATATCGTATTATATTGTACTAACAACAAATCTAGCGTTGTATCGTTAATACTTGAGCACGCCTAGGGTTGCCAACATTTTTCCGTGGATTACAGTATTTTTTTACGTACGCAGACCCGAAATATAGTACTATAGGACGGTTAGCAACCCTGGACATGCTCCCAATCTCTCATTATTTTAGTCAATTATGGATAGAAATTTGGTTGTAAACCGATTCCTATTGGTCGATGTCATGTGGACTAGTAACGTGCACACAAATAGTCTTATGGTGATGTTTGGTGGTGATTTTATTATATAGTGAACTTGCCAAAAACAACATTACTCATTACGTCGAATACAGACTCAAATAATGTTTCATTTTACACATTTTTTTTCTTACCTAAATTTAACCTTTTATCGCAGAGAATAACTACAAAAACACGTGTCAAGAATTCAATTATGTTGAAAAATGCGTCACACGTGAATGAAGGTAAAAACTAATATTTACGTTTTACACCCCATTCTCTAAGCTTTTCAGTAGGTTAAGTACCTACATACTTTTTAAATAACAATCCAACAATTTTGGGGATGGATGTCTGGGTAAAAAATTCTTTTTGATAGCTACCCTAACAAAATAAGAATTTTTCTTTAATAGAAACAAATAATATTATAATCGATTACCACTGACTCACTGACTGACTGACTGACATATATTATGAAGCACTTGTCGGGAGGTTAGAGAGATGATTCTTTTTGGGACGTGTAGAGGTCGTTCCCGCGACCCCAGGGAAACCTCGACTTTGACCGGAAGTGGACTTTGGACCAGAAGCGATGCCGATATCTCGGAAACGGAACGAGATAGGGCACAAGTGCCGGAACAAAAGTCGTAGGGAATGCCCTCTAATATCGAAATCCATAATTTGTTTTTTCAAAAAAAATTTTTGTTTTCCAATTACTCGATATCATATCAATCAGCGCCGCGAAGCGCGCCCAAAAAACTAGTTACTTACTAAAATTAAAAAGCTGAAAAACAACTAAAACCTATTGAAATGTGTACATCTGTAGAAGGACAAAATACCTATTGTTCTTTATTTTTCATTAAAAAAAAATTAGCGAAGAGTTTAGATTCATATTAAATTAAAAGACGTTTTAAACATTAAAAAACGTGATCGTGACGTGTTTTATTTGCGTAATATTGAATTCGGTTTCACAAGTATTGTTAAACAGCTGAAACAACAAAATTAAAAAAATACTGAATACTACGCACGAAATAATAAAAGTACCTATGAAACGGAATATTCAAATTAACTATTAAAAATAACCTTCAAATTAAAGTTAGGTATATTTGTACCATAACTGTCCGGTACCATCATCAAGCCTTTTTTAAGGAATTTGGGGGGAAATTGTGTTCGACACAACTATTACCCAGGGATCAACAATCTGCAATGCGAAACTCATAATGCGAATAGACCAGTTTTAATTCGGCGAACGGTGTGGTAGCAGTTGTTTCCGCTATGGATCTTTAGCTCAATACAACATCAAGAATGTGGTCAGTGTGGTGACATCCGAGCATTAGAAAAACCTCTTTCCCTAGTGATCTCTATAAAAACCCTTTTTTTACGATAAAAGTTGATGACGCATAGCTATTCCAATGACTAATAAAAAGATGTGAAACTAAGAAAGGAAATAGCGAATACCATTTCTCAAAAAAAAACATGTACCTAATAATGTTGTTTTTTATTATTTATGTTTAAATAAGCGTAAGTCAACAAAAATGTCAAATATAATTTAAAGAAAAAATCAAATTAGTAATAATAAAAATGTTAAACCTCCCAACACTTAAACACAGTTAAACATCAAACTCAAAGATGTGTTAACAAAGACAAAAACATAACAAAAAAAAATTAGGTAGGTAAAGAATATACAAATAACACAAAAACCTGTCCCGACGTCAAAACGAGTAATTATCATACGAAACGGCTGTAAAACAAGATAATACGGTGAACGGCCGATGCCTTACACTTCAATGCGAACTATTAATAAAATATCTATAAAAAAGTCATTTTCGCACATAAATACAATCTTCACATGTTACAATTGAAGATTAATTAACAATTTACGATCAATAAAATGCCAATAAGTGAATCCATGCTTAATATTTGTAACAAGGAATTTAAACATTTAGATAGAAAGGGGGGGGGGCGAGGTTATGTACACAAGTGTACTTTAAGAAAAAAAAAACGTAGGTCCACTGAAAACCTATAAATATGTCAATAAAGAAAAACAGGGCATAAATGGGGGTTGGAGACAGGCGTGGGACCATAAAGTTACCTATAAATATTTTCAATGATTGAAAAATAATAGAAATACCTAATTTAAAAAAAAAACAAACAGCACGCTAATGTTACATTTTGTATATACAAATAAGGCCACTATGCACCCAACTATATAGGTGTAAAATATCACGTGCACTATAAATGATATATTTTCTTACAATTGTCCATTACACGCCTTGTCTGAGACCTTGATAATGCGATATAAAAAAAAACAGTTACCTAATACACCAAGCCAATAGATAATTTAAAAAATGCAATACTGCTATTATCGAAAAACAATATATCGTTCGATTAAGACATAACTTATCACAATGTTTACATTATATCTAATATAATGTGAAGCTAATAATTCTATTTCAACATATAAAATTACTTCAGCCCTCAATATCGGTGCAATACCCAATGCCGGATTAGCCACGTAGCAAGAGTAGCAAATGCTACGGGCCCCGCGAATTTGGGGCCCCGCGCTCTAACGCCTGTCTGACCGTAATATAAAAATATTAATTTAAATACGAGCGTTAAATGCCTTAAACGTAAAGCGTCTTAGGCTATGCTTCACTTCCACTTATTTAATAGCCTAAACTTGAGAATCTAAAGCAAACCAAGGGCCCCTTGACAGAATTTGCTACAGGCCCCGCGCTGGCTTAATCTGGCACTGGCAATACCTACATTATTAAAATCAAGATACTAGTGACATATTATGAATAGCCTATTGTATTAAAAGTAGCTCTCACTACACCAGCACATCAATCCTTTGAAATACAATAATAATATTAGTCTTAAGTTGACTTCTGCCAGTGTTGTAAACTTGTAGTAAAAGCCAGTACACACGTCGCGTTGCGTGCGTTGACGCGCGTTTTTAACGTAAACAGGGGGGCTATTGCGGAAGCGAACTCACGGTGACTATCTGGTTTCCTTCCGGCACTATTTGTAATGTGATTGGACGAGCCACTGTCAACAGGGAACGCCCATCGTGGCTCGTCCAATTACATTACAAATAGTGCCGGAAGGAAACCAGATATAGGGAAAGACTAAACTGTTAGAAAATTGACTTCAAGCAGTTATTCCTAAATTTGCTTCTCGGGTCGGGTGGGTAAAGTCGGGACTTTAAAAAAAACCTCTCAGATATTATCAATAAAGCGTAGTCAAAATGGTGTTCCCAATTTTGGACAACGTGCGTCGAGTCTACAAGAAATGAGTTTTATCTGTACTTATAGCAAAAACAGACCTTTTGGTTTTTAAAACGCGCGTTACAAAAGCGCGCGATGCCTAACGCTGTATACGAATAAAATAAAACGCCTTTGTATCTTATACCATACTAAATCACTCCTTTATACTGGACAGAGATATAACTATTAATTATTTTTATGTACAACTATTTATACATTTAAATCTATTTTTAAAAAAGAGGTTATTAATTACTTTTCCACTAAAACAGATTTCAGTCTTTACGATGTTATAAATTGTGAAATTACTCTTAAACCTAAGGCTGTATATCTCTCAAACTATTCGCATCATGATTTTCACTACACTATCGAGGCTTATCGTCATTATTTTGTACGCCTGCATATACTCTCCTTGAATACTTAAACCATTGGTATATACAACTAGATAAGCAATAACGCTCCCAATGGGACGAAAGACGAAGACGACCGCAGTCACTTTTAGACTTTCTGTCAGTTAGTATTTGACTTGACGGCAACATTGTCAAATCGTTTGAAGCGGCCTGCACTTTTTGCATGAGGTTTGCTCCTCTAGTACATATCTCTATGCCTACAGAATTCTAAGAATCATTAGACACTTCTATGAACAGTGAGCCTAAACTTTCCTGGCTTAAACTTTTAATTATCACAAGTAAATACGAATTGATTAAAGTATGATTTGATAAACTAGATGAGACCAATTATAACTTCATTCAATACACAAAAACGGCTTTAACCTTGGTATTTTAAACCTGTTTCAAAATGTCCCCTTTGACCTTCGAAAAGGCAAACATAATTTCTAAACCATACCTTTTTTCAATCGAGGGTCATCAAACCGCCTGCCGAAATATTGCAAACCTACGTAGGTACCTAGCCGTCCTCCGCGACTTATTGAATGAACACTAGATTCACGATCGATGCTCAAACTTATTTTAGGTTTTATTGCTTCATGTTATAGTCTATTTTTGTATAATTTAAATACGAATACAAGGTGGAGATTCACTAATAAACCTTATTGTTTATTATAAAGCAGACTCCTAATTTAAAATAGGTACCGACGATCTTTACCCTACTAGGCCATCTTCCTTCGTTATACAGTCGACTAGTTCTTTTGCAGAAATATCAGTCAAATAGTAAACACCTAACTATTTTGTAATAGTTAAACAAAATCGGTCTTATTTATAAGTACACAATATGTTACATTATCAGATAAATTTTAAATAAATATTGAATTTACATTTGCGTTTTCTACACCAGATCCGTCGACAATAAAAGGTAGTCGTCACGTATTATAGGTATAGGTATTTATCACTTATTTAGAACAAAAAACCCTAAATATCCTACACCAATTCCATTAAGCACCATAATGCAATGACACGCTTATTGCTTTTGTTTCTGCCTACCTCTAGTTTGTTCAAAGACCACAACAATGTCGAGCTACAATAAAAAAAAAAAAAAAAAAAAAAAAAAAAAAAAAAAACATACGATTTCTCCTATACACGATTGCAGACACGTCCTCAATATTTGTGGTTATTTCTGATAAGTGCCTCCGGTAACAAATCTTTGCAAGGGAATAAACACAAAATTGTGGGACGCTGTTATCAAATATTTTAATGCAATCGCGGTAAAAACCACTCGACAACAGAGTATGAAAAAAAATCTAATAAAAATATCGTAAAATTGAAACTTACTTATCGTGTTTTTGTTTAGAAAAAAACAATTTTATATTACATACAAAAATATTTGCAAATCTCTCACACGCACAAATGTTAGTATTTATGACTCACCATAAAAATACATTATCCTTCAATTGGTCTCTCCATCAATTGACCACGTGTCACAGCCTAATTCCACCGAGCGACTCCCCAAAATACAGAGCCCATTCTATTATTGCACCAGTATCGAAGCCTAGACTTCCCTATTTATAGTAAAGTTAAAATATATTGTCTTATTTATAAGGCTATGCATCCTAAACTAGAAGAAAAACCTACAATCTACTCTTTTTCAGACGCCCTTCCGTATTACTTTCTATTAATCACTGAGATAATTATAGTAAATTCTACGAGTTAAGTAAGCTAATTTGATTGACTTTTAGTGAATGTAGTTGACGATACGCCACGGCCTATCCTTCCAAATATTTTATAATACGGGATAGATGTAATAGTATTGTGATTATGTTAGTAAAATAAGTATAAATCCTGATAAATTAAACATATAATAAATAAAACTTTAAATGTATTCGTATGTTAATTCAGATTAAATTACCTCGGTTAAAAGTTAACAAATAGTTAAGTGTTGGGGTGATCAGCTATATCTGGTTTTCATAAATCACACCACTATCGCATCATCCCAAATGAACTGTAAAAATATATTTTATATTATATTCTCGTGAACATGTGCCAAATAATAATAAATATAAATATAAAAAAAAATAAACAAATAGTAATAAATTCAAACATAAACAAATGTTGCAGGCTCGTCACTACATACATGCAAAGCGAATGAACTGCGCACACAATAATATAAACATACTTAGATAAGGACAAAAACAGGATACAGGGAAATAAATATAGAAAAAAAATAGAGAAAATATACAATAAATTCTATTTAACCATAAAATTTATTAGAGTAAAAAACATACATTGTGTTACACAAAATAAAATGCCTGGAGGGATATAAAAGGCCGCGGCGGCCCCATGCCGCACAACATACATATACTATATCATAAGATAAAAATACATAATATACCATATGACAAGCGAGTCAACTCACACACAGTCATGTAGCTCTCCGCCCTGCTTCAAACTTACAAAAATACTTAACTATCTGAAATGCAACTCAAGTCTTCACTTAATTTATTTTGAGATTGGAATGAAAACCTCAGAATACACACTCCCTCGCTAGTTATTTTTCTTCTGAGTCTTAAAGCTAATGGACAAAACCTGACCGTTGAGCGTGACGCCGTTCAGCGCCTGAATCGCCACCACCGCCTCATTGTACTCCCTCATGTTCACAAAAGCGAACCCTCTGTTCTTCTTGGTCTCCGGATCCTTGATCACCTTTATGGAGTCTATGGCGCCGTACGGACCGAACAATTGCCACAGAGCCAGTTCCTCTGTCTCATCACCCACATTGTACACGTACACTGTCGTCTGACGCACGGGCGCAGGGAGCAACGTCACAGGGCTGGCCGGCGCGCCTAGCATAGGCAGGGGAGAGTGCGCGCCCGCTATGGGGTTGAATCTTTGCTGACCCTTATTTATATATGGTAGGGCTTTGCCCGGAGACGGCAACAAGGGCGGTGGCGAGAGCCCTGCGGGAAAGGGTCTCGGCGCATAAGCCGAGCTGAGAGGGCCTCCGTTGAAGGCTGCCGCGTTCCCATTATATGGACCCGCACCATTGTATGTGACCGGCTGTGGCGCCACCGCTCGTGGGGACGTACGTGCTCCATTCTTGTACAAGCTGGGCTTGTTGGCAAACTTGACTACTATGGGCCCAGAGTCAGTGAGAGGACTGGCGCCGTTCATATGAGCTATCGCTTCTTCCGCCTGTTGGCGTGTCTGATAACACACGAACGCGATGCCTTGTGACACACGGCTGTTGGTGATAACTCCGTAGGGGCAGAAGAGCGAATTCAATCTCTCGAGTGTCATGTCGGGGGGTAGGTTGCTTATGTAGAGATTCGATTCTGTATCGGGCTTATGGGTACTCTTATTCTCTGGATTGAGCAGTGCGAAAGACACCTTCAGGTTCTTGCCTTGCATGAGCAGTCCGTTGAACGCATGCCTCGCCTTCTCTGCGTTTTCGTGGGTGTCGAATTCTACGAATCCGTAGCCGCGGTTGGCGATGAGCTTGCAACTCTCTATTTTTCCCATCGCGGAGAATAAAGCATACATCATATCGCGTGTCATCATCTCAGGAATATAGTTGATCATAAGTTTGGTCGGTGACACATTGTTATGAGCGTCGTCGCCGCCATTCTCCATCATCACGTCGTTGTTCATCATTGGAAATTATCATAAACTACACTACTAAAAATAAAAATTATTTTAAAAGACACTATAATCTGTTAATTATTCATTTGCTACGTAAAAATTAACAAAGAAGAAACACAAAAAACTACAACACGCAAGAAAACTACTGCAACGCCGCCGGTTCACAAGTTCATTATTACACGAGTTTGTTTTCAAAATGTTGCCAGAATAAAGGCTAGACAATGATAAGTTTCATTATTAAACATTTGTTAATTAATTAAATACTCTAAACATACACATATGAATAAAATCTTCAATTATCTATCTGATAATTTAAACCCGTTAAATTCTAAAACAAATACATAAGTGTTTTTGTAACAACGTGGCTATATCAAAAGATGTCTCTGAGTAATATTTTTATGAATTTATTTCAATTTTTCTATGGATTATTAACGATATTCCAGTTCAAGTAAGTATTATTAAATAGGTACTCAAGGAATAATAAAAATAAATATTAATTTCATATGTGAAAAATGTGATGTGTCATTGCTAAATATTTATAAAGTATAATGTTAAGCGACACGGACCAGTTTTTCTATTGGTTCAGAATAATAATATGTAGTCAGTTGAAAACGTAACTATTTCATATGTAATATCAATGCATGTAGTGATGTTTTCTAAAAGAGGGTGTTATAAAATTATGTCATAAATAACATACGGGGAATAAAGTCTAGTAAAAATATCTTCTAACATAACTTGAGGAATACAACAGTTTAGTTACTATACTATAGTTATTTAGAAGTGATTAAGATGTTTTTAACTAATGTCTTGTTAAAAAAAGTGAAAAGCAAGTAAGTTTCGATGTTATAACCTACCATTGATTTAGAATTTTCAATTTCAATTTTCAATTTACTATATTTCAGAAAGATAATGGTATTAATGGAGAGTGCTGTTTCTGGGCATAAATTTAATGTAGTACGAGAACGTCTAGCTGACAAATTAGAATTAATCGCCTACGATCCGTATAGTAAGTTTTAGGTTTTCTATATAGGCGTACATATGGGCCGGGAAGCAATTTTTCAAGAACTGAGGTGCTTTTATCGCCACACTATTTATGTTCAGATTACAAATAGGGAATAATCTAACGCTCTTTAGAATAGCTATATTCTGGGATACTTTATTTAATTAGTTTTGTACACTGCCTGACGGAAAATATTATACATTGAGTTTTAATAAGAGATAGTCGGTTGACTTCATAGAGAATTGTACGTCACTCACATCTTTGTGCATTAAATGACAGAGATGACCCTATGAAGCCCAAGCTAGTCTACCATATCTTAAGCACAATATATTTATAGAGTATAGAGCACCCCTAGTTAACATGGTCTCACTAAAATATATGGAAGGTGTATTTTGGCCTGGCGGGGTCGGGCCTGCTTGATGGCCGCATAGTATAATGTTAACTTATTCAATATACCAGGTGAAAATAATGTACATTTTAAGACCCATATATTTTTTTTCCAGTTCAGAAGGAAAGCATCTACAGAGAAAGGAAGAAAATTAGGAGCATCAAATGAATACTAAAATATAATTTTCACAAAAACCTTTATTTAATAGATATAATTAATAGTTTAAATAAATACATTTAAATATAATATAATTGTTTTAATTTATATTAAATTAATAAAATAATTAACATTAAGCTTAGCTGCAACCAGCCATTTTGGTTTTCTTGTCGATACAGTGAGGGCGTTCCATTAAAAAAAAATTGTTTGGTACTTGGTTGATTGTTACTATGTGGCGGGTCTGTCCACAGATCTATGGCTGTCAGACATGAGGTTATATATGTAGTAACTTAGATAAAATGACAATAAAACTCTTATTCTACCATTACACAAAAATATGACTTTTTCAAAAATAATTTATAAAATACCATGTTTTAAAATACTTATGATGTTGTCCAAGTGCACAGTGCATAGGTATCAAATCAGGTACATAAAAACTAGGTTATCTCGTTTTTGAGTGGATATACTTTTAACTTAGGAGATACTATAGACTTTAGGGGATATTTCATACACTTCACCCTTCACTAGTTACTGTCCCAGTAACATTAACATGCCAACTGGTCTAATAATTTTAAAATTAAACATTGTAGACAAACACTATACATATCAATATAATTAAACAATTTTTAATTGTTTATCTGTTTAATTGATAATCCTAAACGCTACAATGCCAATAATAATTTAGAATTTATGCTTTACATTATTCATCACTTATTCACTAAAACTATTGATGGTAAAATTTAAAAAAAGTGGCAAGGGTGCTATTCTACATGAAAGAAAAAGACAATATTATACTTGAGGTCAAAAAAATATAGTGTTGCTGTAAAAATACTTTTTTCTAATTTGTTTTTTGGATTGTGTCCTAATTTTTCTTATTAGATCTACGATACTTTGACACGATAAACAATGAAGCAATCTGTTTCTTTCAAACATACAAAACGCACCCCGGATTTAAAAACAATAAAGTGTTTAATAACAATTCTAAACATCAATATAGTATAGGCCAAATATTTATTATAATCACAATAATTTAGAAATTCTTCGATCCAGTAAAAAAAAGGATAGATAGTTTTATATAATTTTTTACCTAAATATGCATAGTGTAATTTAAAATTTTCAACGTTTAACTAGAATTTTTAATAACAATAATAAATATATAGAGAAAAATCTTACTTTACTATGCTCACTAATTTTTTTATCAATAAATTCTACATAAACATTTAAACATCTATAATTTTGAATAAAATAAATATTATAAAACGGAATATAATAATTTATTTGAATACATAATTGAATTAAAATCATAGATATACATACAACTAGATAAGATGCAATGTATCGCAAGAGAAATTTTTCTTCCCAAAGTTTAAACCAGCCTGTTGTTGACAAAATGAGATGACAAAAACTTGCGATTCCAAATCACAAAAAAAAAAAGCAGAATTACAATACGAATATTAATAATATATTAAAAAACTGAATACATTTTCATAAAAAGCACGAAGATTTGTCACTTTAAAATTGTTTGAAAAGCACGCCACGCTTTTTTAAATCACAATGTATAGGGTTTGCATCTCTAGTTATTGTATATATCTATGGTTAAAACAACGAAAAATAAAAGAATGATAAACATCCTAAGTTTGTCATATCAATTCATAAAAAATATACGACAAAAACCATAGATAATTATATACTAGAGGTGCAAACTTCATACATTCGAACTTCCAACGATTTGACAATGTTGCCGTCAAGTCAAATATTAACTGACAGAGAACCTAAACATGGCTATAGCCATGTTTTCTCCCGCGTCACATTGGGAGCGTTATTACGCATCTAGTTGTATATATCAATGCAAAAAACACTATTAAAATTTATTATTTAATATAATTTTAATACAAAACTAAGATAATTTAATTAAATTGACTAGAATAGAAAAAACCGGTTTTCGTACAACCGTTTAAAACAAATCAACTACAATTTCACGAATTAAAATAACTGATTTAATCAGTTAGAATGACTACAAAATTATTTCGATATTTTGAAAACTAATGAACAATTTTTTTCTTACAAGTTAACTACTTTGGCTTAAGCGTTGTTCAAACGTAGTAAATTACATGCAAGTTAAATAAATACTTACTTTAAGGAGTTAGATAGTAGGCTTCAGGAGCTAATGGTAGGCAGACTGATGATGGTTATTAGCCCAGTCTGCCGTCCTGGAGTAGTACCACTACTTTCAAGTGTAACCCCTTTGAAGTTACATTACAGAACGCGTTTCAGGAAGTTTGGAAATAACCTAGTTATACGAAAGGAGTGTGCACTGTCAACCTGAATGGTGCACATTTGTTTCGTTAAGTCGGCATAGAAGGCAACTGCCTGCAAAAATTAGTCTGTTGAAGCAGCTGTTTTCGTTCATGGCCTAATATGTCAAACTACTAAAAATGTTCATTTTAACGTGAAAGCCTACACCTGAGCGTCCATACATTTTGTTTCACAACATTGTTTGAAACATAGCAGATATATGTTGAAATCAAGTAATTTTATAACTTTCTCAGCACTAATTATTGTCGCAAATCACTATAATAAACAAATAGCTACAGTAAAAACAGAATATACATATAAAATGCATTTTATATATTCTGTGCCGTAGCTATTTGTTTATTAAAGTGATTTGCGATAATAACTAGTGCTGAGAAAGTAAAAATAAAATTACTTAATTTCAACATTTTGCTATGCTTCAAACAATGTTGTAAAACAAAATGTATGGACGCTCAGGTGTTGGCTTTCACGTTAACAAAACACCCACCGTTTTCTTCTCCCTTAATTCTCGTTTAAACAACGCCTTAATTATCAATTATTAGGATAAAAGTTTTGGTCCACTAAAAGTGCAATGAAATGGAATAAGTTCACATTGTGATATTACAAAATAATTATTCTACAAAATCTATAACTCTTATAAGATTGACATTTTGTTCCCTTATCAACATTTTCAAAATTGATACTTAATTATTATTTACATTATTATCTACTAAAGTTAATTTTATTTAAGTTTTTTTTTTCAATTTGGGGCACTTTTCTTTAAGTTGTATTGTGTAGGACTGACTACCTAAACTCTTCTAAACAAATAAATATAGTGCCTAAGCTGTAAATGGCAGTTATTTTGGCAATGTTTAAAATACATGTGTCTACGCCAAATATTGGTTCTTAAATAAAAAAAATATTCTCAATATCTCTCAATATCAAATAGATTATAAAATATTATTAGAAAAAATACACGTTAGGTTACGTATTAGCTAGTGGCAGGCAGACTGATGATGGTTATAAGCCCAGTCTGCCGTCCTGGGGTAGTGCCATTACATTCGAATGTAACACCCGTGAAGTGACTTTGTCGCGTTTCGGGAGCAGTTTGAAAGTAGCCAGGTATACCGCGAGGAGTGTGCATTGTCAATCTAGATGGTGCATACTCGTCTCCTCAGGCTGGCATAGCGGAGGCGATTGCTGCCCGTAGAGGCCGTGCTACAATAAATAATAAAAAAGCTCATTTTCACAAGTTTCAAGAAATGTGCTTACATATTAGGGTTGCCACTTCCAATATTTGGTTTAGGTGCTTAATAAAATTACGATACCATACTTAAAGTAAGGACATGTTAAAGTTAGGACCTTAGCCTTTACATTTATTTATTCATTATTCATGAATGATGAAAATTGAACAGAAAAATCAACGCGTACACTTCCGGCTGAGGATGGATTCGAATCTACACCGTTCGGTTTAAGCACTGGTGCTCTGATTACTAAGCTATACAGCGCTTTATGTTATTGCGTTAAAATTCCTCTATTCATCTTTCCATCGACCAACTACATTTAATTAAGATTTATAACAAGGTCATGTATATTAAAAAAGTCTTAATTATAATAATAAATTTAAACTTACATAAATATTAAGGCTTTCATTTTTAATAATTTGTTATTCAAACTAATTTTTCCGACTGGAAAAATATAAATTAATTAAAGTTTTTTTTTTAAACAAGGGAAAATAACAAATATATTTCCTTCAAACTGTCTAAACAGCAATTACCTTCTTATATTAGGTGCTTACATATCAAATTGGCGTTTTTCGTACTGGCCACTTTAATCACGATTTTCTCCTCTTTGGTAAGGAATTCCAAATTCAAATTGTCACAGCTATTTACTCATGTATTTATCCTTCGATGACCGTCATTCATTTGTTTTTTTTCTTCTGTTTTTTTCTGTTTGATGAGTGACGCCATTTTACAAAATGGAAAACTTAAAATATCGCATTATTTACGAGTACGAGTTCCGCCGTGGCACTAGTGCTGCGGAAACGACTCGAAGGGTGAATGATGTGTATGACGGACATGTCGCAAAAGAAAACACAGTTCGTTTTTGGTTCCAACGTTTTCGTTCTGGAAATTTCGACCTGCAGAACAAGCCCCGTGGACGGCCTGAGACCCAAGTTGATAATGAAGTATTGAAGGCTATTGTAGAAGCGGATCCATCGCAAACCACGTCCGAGTTAGCTGCAGGCTGCGGTGTTAGTGATAAAACTGTTTTAATTCACTTGAAGCAAATTGGGAAGATTAAAAAGCTTGAAAGGTGGGTACCTCACGAATTGACTGAAGCAAACCGGCAAACGCGCGTCGACTGCTGCGTTACATTACTGAACCGGCACAATAATGAAGGTATTTTAAACCGAATCATTACCTGTGATGAAAAATGGATTCTTTACGATAATCGAAAGCGCTCAGCGCAATGGTTGGATCCTGGCCAACCAGCCAAATCCTGCCCCAAGCGAAAATTAACCCCAAAAAAGTTACTTGTAAGCGTTTGGTGGACTAGTGCCGGTATTGTTCATTACAGTTTTCTCAAATCTGGCCAGACTATTACGGCTGATGTCTATTGTCAGCAATTGCAAACCATGATGGAAAAGCTAGCGGCTAAACAACCTAGGCTGGTCAATCGCTCCACGCCACTGCTGCTTCACGACAACGCTAGACCACACACTGCACAACAGACGGCTACCAAATTAGAAGAGCTTCAATTGGAATGTCTAAGACATCCTCCGTACTCCCCGGACCTTGCTCCAACAGATTACCATTTTTTTCGAAATTTGGACAACTTCTTGCAAGGGAAAAAATTCAACTCTGATGGGGCAGTCCAAATCGCCTTCACAGATTTTATTGATTCCCGTCCGACTGGTTTTTTTAGTAAAGGGATCAATGAATACTAATAATGAACTACCTATGAGATGGCAAAAGTGCATAGAAAACAATGGTTCATACTTTGATTAATTAAATATATTATATTTAAAAATATTCGACTTTTTGTTCCTCCCATACAAAACGCCAATTTCATATGTAAGCACCTAATATATTAAACAGGGAATGATAACGTTATTGAAAAGTAACTTTTTTTTTTTACTAGTAATAAATTACCGTTATTTTTATACCGTTACCGAAAGTAATGAAAGAATTACGTTACCCTGTCATAGTAGGGACAATTAATAATCATAAAAAAGACATAGACAATAATTAATGTTATAAAAAAATGTTATATTATATTTACCGATATATTTTTGTAACGTTACTTCTTGTAACGGTATTTCTTGGGTATCGTTAGGAAAACATTTTCACTCCCTAGTATTAACTAAAATTAATTATTTTCAAATTAAATAATTTAAAACAATTTTAATTATTTAATTATTGTTATTATGCTTATATTATACTAAATTTGGAAATATACCCGTATAGAGTCAGAGAATAAAAAAATGTACCAATTTGGCACAAAAAAAATTTTTCCGCACAGATTCGTTTCCAAAATTTCGTTAAAACATTTAAATACACTTAAAGGGTAGATAGTACTAATTTTGGGTTCAAACCCGATCACCTGACACTAGAAGTCATTGTTGAGGACTACCTACTGCATTTAATTTGACCGCACTGCAACTCATGTTAAGCTAAAGTGCGGCCCGCTATTCCCGTACTCGTGGATTTATAGAATGTATATATTTACCAAAAATCGTCCCATACATGTATTTAAATATACACACTAGTACACTCACACACAAAAGTGTTCAATCTAATTGCTCCAACAATGAAGCAATTTCAGGATAATTTCATGCAAAGAATTCAGTCTTGGAACTCATCTCGTAATCAGCTTCCTCCAGCTTGTACATCTCGATCAACTAGAAATAACATTAATATTATTATGACGAAAATTGACAATTAAAAAAAAATTAACTCGCACAAAACAGTCTGAACTAAGATGGGAATTGAATCCACTACCTTCTCTCACTCCGTCTCATGTTTTAAGCTAGAGTACAGGTAGGAATTGCCTCCGCTATTCCGGCTTAAGAAGACGAATTTGCACCGTTAGGTTACCTCTCGTTATTTAGAGCGCGTGAACTCACGATCGATGAGACCAGTGTTCGAACCTCGCTAATTCTGACCGGTACCAATGTAACTTTGTTATATGTACTTTGGTCGCTCAGTGCCTATAGGCACTATTAAAGAGTGGTAGGCAGACTGATGATGGTTATTTGTCCAGTCTGCCGTCCTGGGGTAGCACCACCACTTTCGAATGTAACACCCGTGAAGTGACTTTGTCGCGTTTCGGGAATAGTTTGAAAGTAGCCAGGTATAACGAGAGGAGTGTGCACTGTCAATCTAGGATGGTACATGCTCGTCTCCCCAAGCCGGCATAGTGGAGATGACTGCTACCCGCACAGGTTTCTTTGTAGTAGGAGTTGTTTCCATTCATGGACCGCACTCTAGCTTTACATCAGGCGGAGTGTTGTCACATGCCGAGCTACAATAAAAAAAACCTGGCTACTTCCAAACCGGTCCCAAAACTCGATATAGTAACTCCACGGGTTAAACTAATAAGGCTACATTAAATATTTTTTAGAGTTTAACGTGTAATGCCAATAGTATGGGCGTTAATAGAATAACTCGTTAATATTAACACATACGATAGTTTTGGCGCAGTTGGACTGGTAATGCTAATGCAGGTGGAGTCATAGCATGAAGTGCTGCAGCGCTCGCTTTGTTGATAGTACCAGAATTAATCAAGCATACATACATTATCGACATCTTTGGCAAGCTCTTCCATTTGTTTGTCATGGGTCACCTTCAACTTCTCCTTCTCACGGTTCTGCTTTATAGTCGCCGTCTAACAAAAACAAATCATTAGAAAATAGCTGCAATATTTATTCATTTTATCGTTCCTATACAAAGTACTCTCCATAACTATTTTATTACACCTCTTCCCTATCACTGCCCCTTTGCCACTTCCTGCGGTGTCAGCTGAAAATCAGCGCTCTGACATCTGCCAGAGCATATGCCGAGCTGATTTCCCTTTTGTCACCTCACCCTGTACATATCTAAAAACATCTGTATTGTGACAAATAAAAGATATTCTATTCTATTCAGTGGTAGGACTTCTTTCTTAACTTGTATATTATTTGAGGTTAAGCTAGAGTGCAGTCCACGAACGGAATTATACTGCTACTACAGAGAAATTGTACAGGTAGCAGTCGCCTCCGCTTTGCCGGCTTGAGGAGACGAATGTGGCGGAATATAGATTTCTTGTTATACCACGACTAGATGACTTTACTACTTGAAAGTTGTGGCACTAACCACCCCAGAAAGCGTGGGTGTATCACAAATGATTGTGGTCTGTACATACTTTGCGTTCGTCCATAAACTTCTTCGTATTATTCTGTTTCTTTTCACGGAGACGTCTGTCCTTTTCTTGTTTTGTTTTTAATGTTTTATCGTTGGCGACTTCCTTGCTGGTCTCGACGCTGATTTTGGCTTGACGCGCGTTCATTTCTTTTATTTCCCTGCAGTTTAATTATAAGACACTTAGGTCCGATTGCACTTAAAGTTTTAGTATTTTACGATGACTTTAACGGTTACGTTTGCATTTACTCCACAGCGTTGCACCATCGTGTAAATTCATATAGATAAAAGGATGGCTGATGTAATGAGGAGTACATTCCCGAAAAATTAATAGAAAAACATATTTGGCTACTTTTCATACACTTGAAGTTAGTTACATTGGTTTAACTATTACTTTAACTTTGACCAGCCAAAATTGGCTTTTACGGTTAGCGTTAAAGTAAACGTCAAAACTGACAGGTTTTTTTGAAGCAACCAAATTTTTAACCGAATTCAAAAGGAGGAGGTTATCTATTCGTCGTGTATTTTTTTTTTGTGGCGATGTTCCCTCATATCTCCGCCGTTTGTGGACCGATTTTGATGATTCTTTTTTTGTTGGATAGAGTATATGTCCGCATTGGTCCCGTTTCAATTTGAAGAAAATATTCATCTTTAAGGGTGGAAAATTAGGGGATGTTTCGTCGTTTGTGAACCGATTTAAATTTTAACAATTACTTTAACGTGAGAGTAATAGTTAAGTCATGTGGTGCAAATGGACCTTAGTGACCAAGGAGTATATCTTTTATAATGACCTGCCGTGGTCTACGGTATTCAAATCTCGCTTACTAATAATATGTAACTAGGTCGCTCAGTCTCTGTTATACAAGAACTGACTTAGTATAGGCAATAAACCATCACCTCCACTATGCCAGCTTCAGAAGACGAATGCGCATCATCCATCGATCGACTGGGATCTCTCGTTATACTTCCAAGCGGATCCCGGAACGTGACTAGGTAACCTCACGCTGTTACCACTAACAGTCTGCCTACCATTCCTTAAAATTGTTATCATTCTTTACATACCTCTCGTGCTTGGCCTCTAGTTGTTTCATCTGCGCCTGTTGCGTGGTTTCCATCATGCGCGTGAGCAGATCTCGTTGGTCTTTAAGAGTATTTCTAGCAGTGTTCCATTCTTCAGCACGATGTTTACCACATAAGGCGCTCCACGCAGCCGTCTGATCGCTCACTAACTTACGGAACCCAGGCTCCTTGCTTAACTCCTCCTTACTGCGAGGTAATATGAGTAATTTTAGTAGCTGATGCTAACCTTTCTCTATTTTGCATTTGCAAGCATCTAAAGGCAAAATTGACGCGTCATGTGACGTCGACTGGCCAATGGTAAGCACAGTCGAGGTCCATGAGCACACGGTGGCCTTAGTCGCCGTCACTATGCCGGCCCAAGAAGGTGCTTTTTCACGCTCCGCTTATTTTTTTTTTCATATAACATATACATATTTTGTATATTTAAAATGTGTGTTACACTTTAACGTGACTGTGTACGTGTACTACCCCAGGGCGGCAGACTGGGCTGATATTTACAAACAAAACTTACTTTTTTCCCTTAATCATTTTTTCAATAGCGGTACACTGAGCTTTTTGCATGGCCATTTTTTCTTTAGTGTGCCTCTTGCGCATCGCGTCGAGTTCCTTCTGCTGTTTGCGGCCAGTCTTAATGAATCCTTTCTCTTGGCGTAGCGACTCCACTGTTATTGGTTCAAACACTAGAGGTGGCTCTGTAATTAAAAAAAAAATTCATTAGGATTTTTTTCACAGATAAAGCAGCGACCAAAGTACATATCATATAATTACATTGGTACAGGTCACAATTTAGCCAGATTTGAACACAGGTCACATAGATGAAAAACCTTGTACCACTAGACCAGATATTTCATAAATCGATCACGTTTGACTACCAGTCAAGTTAGTAAGTCCTTATCGATAGTTTTTATTAGCGAATAATGACTGATAGTATTTTAAATTTAGTGAAAGTCCCCCTTTTTTATTTGCCCGAATAAAAAATCAAGTACGTATCATTTCTTCTCAGTAGACCGGATAAAGTTTTAGTAACTATGATGGCGTATAAAATAACAAAACGCCTCGTTGCACAGAGGGGCAAAATCTTGCTCATAAATATTTTTAAAAAGTATATTTTTAAGTAACAAAAATAAATCACCTTTTTGCAGTAAACAATACATCATGAAAAAAAAAAATTAAAAAAAAACAACGCAGAATCAACTAATTCATCCAACGTTTGCAAATCAACTGTTCTCTTAATATCTATTTAGATATAGTGATGTGACACTATGAAAGAAAAAATATATCGATAAGTAGAAAAAATAATAGATTTTTACGCGGTCATAATTTTTTATTTTACTGCGTGCACATTCGTCATTTAAGGATAACCACAGGATAGAGCAGACTTCGCGGCACTCACTAAGACATAATAAGTGGCGAAGAATTTGCAAAGAACCGTGAGTTGTGGAAGGAAAGGTGGACTTCCCTGGTGGGTGGTACATTAAATAAGCTTTCATAATAATATATGGACATGAAGAGTCCTTAATGTGGAAAAGGCGTAAGTGATGTGTTGAAAGAGGAGTCGTTGCTTGTTACAGCATGAAACGTTAAACCATAATCATCTCAATACAAAAGGAGAATGCCCTCGCCTAAGAAAAATGGGCCCACAATTTTTTTCTCGAGTTTGTCGATGATTTTTAGTTAAATTTTGTAGAAAAATAAATCTACTTCCTTATTACCAATCAGTTTTAATTTTTTCAACAGGGTTATTGAGTAATTAGATGTTTTCTGATGCAATATTTGAGGTTATTATTATTTTAAATGCTTTAATAATTGTTGATATCTGTTTTTATGTAATTAAACATTGTCTATTGATTGGTAAATTATGTGTTGATATAATTAAAATTAATTAAAAAAATAAGATATTATTTTAGAATATTGCTTTTTAACTAAAATATTAGGCATCAAGTGGGCCCAAAAATGGGCATTCTCCTTTAAATATTAAATAGATAATAATTAAGAAACGCGGTAGTGAGTAAACAGCGAATATTGGGCGAAATTGATGAAATTTTAAAATACCTCTATCGATATATTCGAATAGGAACATCACTAAACTGTACGAGCGTTATCCCAAAATAAATGCCTCGATATATTTAATCTATGCGTAATAATGATGCACACAAGTTATTTTCTAATCTAAACATTTGACTGTTGTTATTGTAACAGAAATAAAATTTTCCAAAAGCGAGCGTTTGATATTACACGTTAATGTCTGAGAGAAGCCGAAAAAGATTTGAATTATTATCACATAATATCGTCTATAAAATAAAAATATTGTATATTTATTAAATAACTCGACGACCAATCTCCTCGCTTGTCAGTAGGGTGACAAAATTGCTAGGTTTAAATTAGGACAAAATAAAACTTAAATAAATATGTTAATAAAGAGTGGTAGGCAGACTGATGATGGTTATTTGTCCAGTCTGCCGTCCGGGGTAGTACCACCACTTTCGAATGTAACACCCGTGAAGTGACTTTGTCGCGTTTCGGAAATAGTTTGAAAGTAGCCAGGTATAACGAGAGTGTGCACTGTCAATCTAAGATGGTACATGCTTGTCTCCTCAAGCCGGCATAGTGGAGGCCACTGCTATCCGCACAGGTTTCTCTGTAGTAGGAGTTGTTTCCATTCATGGACCGCACTCTAGTTTTACATCAGGCGGAGTGTTGTCACATGCCGAGCTACAATTAAAAAAAAAAATCCCGAAAACACGTAGAAGGCCACCCTGTATAGTCAATAGCTTTTGGATGATTTACTAGGACTAAACAAAATAAACAGTAATAAAGAGTCAATTTTAATGGTCTTAATCATCGTATTACCAAGCCGCATAAAAATAACAATATTTGCTATTGACAGAAAAAACAGTAATTTTCAGATGCACTGTTATCTGTATGTTGACGAAAAAGTTAAGAAAGCGGCCGTGGTCCAATCTCCCTTTTGCTACGCGTACTTAAGTTGCATTAAATTCTGGGCCGTTCGGACCGTCAGTGGTGACATGCCATTTTCAGTGGCACGTGTTCCCTATCCTACGTTTCTTACCTTCTTTTTTCTCCTCAATGGTAACTTTCTTCTCTGGTCCACTTTCCTCAATTCCCATTTGTTTCATATTATCAGTACGCTCTTTGGCCGCACCCATAAACGCACGTGGGTCCGACAAAGCTGCCATGAAATCTGCAAACAATTACAAGAATTAAGTTCAACCTTCAAAAATCATAGAATTCGGTATTTTTTTATTGTAGCTCGGCATATGCATAACACTACGCCTGATGTTGGTCTATGAATGGATACAACTGCTACTACAGATAAATTTCTACGGGCTGCAGTCACCTTCGCTATGCCGGCTTAAGGAGACCATTCAGGTTAACACTCCTCTCATTATACCTGGCTACTTTCAAACTGATCCTGAAGGATTTGCATCAAGCAATTTGCATGCAAGTTGCAAATAAACAAATACATTTAAATTCTGCAGAAAGACTCACCTTCAAATCCATCAGGTACATATATTTTCAGTTCAATATTACAGAATAACATTGGTAGTGACATTGGGAAGTTTGCTTCAGTCCTGAAACGAAATTTCAATGTAAAAAAGTGGGATAGATAGATGATAAAGTATTTCTAGTTATAGCATAGCTAACGCCACGAGTTAAGAGCGCTGGGAGGCGTGGCTAGTTTACGCACGTACAGTCACGCACGATATTGATATTACATAAAAATGTTCATATATACAATACACCATGAAATATAGTTTAAATAAGCGTTTTTATTAATAATATTTTTACACTTTTGATTTTGACTATATTTGGCCGATAAAGAAAGCAACATTTACGCTGCTAACGAGGGACAAGGGAGTTTTGGCGGCCATCTTGAGACGTCAGGTTATCTGTCTTGAATTATTTTCCTAAACTTGTGTGTTCTTCGAGTGTTAATGTGTAATAATGGTGGATTAATTATTAACCATTAAGTGTTCGTGAACGTGCGTGAGTGTGAACAAACAATTCAAAGGAGAGAATCTGTGATTCCATTTTCCCTCCAAAACTCCGTAGGAAGTTTCAGTAAAGATTCTACCATTTTACTGGAGCAATTTTTGACTTGACTGAGACTTGACCTGACTGTTTAGTGTGATGAATGAATGACTCGTGATGCATAATATTATTAACTTGATACAAAAAATATGTACTTTGACACTTTGAATTGTTATACAGATGTAAAAAAAAAGTGTTTTCCGGCAGTCGTACCTCACTCCGTACCACCAAACAGACCTACAAATCTACTACGCATCTCAAGATCAGCATTCTTAATTCGTAGCGCGTACTATACCTCAATGAAATATGTCTATATCCAGCCTGAAGACCATCCAATGGGAGTATTCTTTGGCCGAGAAGCTTTCCATTTTCGTCATAAACACCGAAACGTAATACAGCTAAATCAGGCAACACCACCTGGAGAAAATATATGTACATAAATTTTATAGTATTACTTAGCTTTTGTTGTCCGGATTTTTAACAGCTTTCGATGTATGATAACTTTTCTCCTCATACCTCTCATTCTCGCCTATGACATAACCCTTGAGAAAGAGCGAGATAGAAGATGATTGCGAAACGACCAGTTTTAATGACAATTTTTCTTTTTTTTTAAATTTAACTATAGGATGACATTATCTATAACTTTTGTTGCGGAACAATTAAACTCGTTCAGTTTTCAACATATAGAGGTCTCTAAAGTTATTTGCTATTGTTATTGTTTGCTGGCAGCAGTCATCTCCGCCATGCCTAGGTCACTTGACGGATATTCCACTAATAGTGGTAACATCATATCCGTCTCATTTCGGGACCAGTTTTGACGACTATGCCCATTCGTTTTGTCAAGACGGCATAGGGGAAGCATTTCTGTGGTAGTAGTTGCCACCGCACATGGACTGCACTCTAGCGGTCACCAGTGTGGTATATAAAAAAATGGTGACTTGATAGACTGACCTTACGGAAAAGAAATGGTTCTTCGTTATAAACAGGGTTAAGTCCATTAGTAGGCACCATTCGAGTTCTAAATTCCTTTCTGATCGTGTCTGACGGTAACCCATACATGTCCACTTCGACGTATGTACCTATCTTCTTGTCAGATAAGAATTGGCCAGCTATAACCTGGGAAAATTAACATAATCATACTAAACATAAAATGCAAATAATAATTTTAAAGTGTATTTGGAGTAAGTCGGAAAAATAGATGCTCGTCACCGTCACCGTTACCGCTTCCCTCCAGCTTTTCCATCGCACTCTTTTGCACCAGGATTTGTCTTGGCTACAGGCGGGTGTTCTTTTTTTCGTCATTTATTTACGTTTTTTAAAATTAATTTAATTCGATGTTTTGAAAGCTTTGCAGCGGTCGTGTAATCTCAGTTGGACTTTCCTTAGTTCATGTCATCATTAAGGGTGCATCATCAGGAATCCCCAAATACACAGAATACCGTTTAGTATAACATTAGTATACCTGTACACTACACTGGGCTGCAATAACGCCATCTACAGGTGCATCGGCGAAAGGGTCGAAGCTGCGATCGGCTCGTCTCATGAAGTCAGGCTTCAGGAGATATCCGCAGTTACCATTGTATTCGAATTTGCCTTGGTTCAGTTGCATAGGCAGATCAGACGTTTGGAAGTTCAGTGATACCATCTGACATCCAGCGTTCCAGAATACCTATTACAAACAATTAATTAAATATCTAAAAACTATAAATGTAAAGCATGTGACTGGAGAATGTTGAATGAAGCCGGGATAGGGGTGGCGAAATAAAAATATGATATAATTAAACAGAAGATTCCAAATGATATAAGTCCGACCCTATGCACTTAGAACTAGTGTACAGCTGGTAAAGCGATGAGTAAAGAATTGACAAACCATTTTCGACGTTATTTCAACGCGCGCAAAGCCGATAATGGTTCCGTATATGTACGCCAGAATTAAAGCATGACGCGTGACGTCATCGGCTACCGAGCCTCGCTAGTGACCCATGTTTATTGGTTGAACGGGATTGCGGGTTACGCTATCTACTATTTGCACCGCTACAAATGTCTTCAATTTTATTTTTATTGTAGCTTGGCATATTATTATGACAACACCCTGTCTGATGTAAAGCTAGAGTGCGGTCCATGAACGGAAACAGCAGTCGCCTCCGCTATGCCGGCCTGAGGAGACGAGTATGCATCATCTAAATTGACAGTGAACATCCTTCTCGCTATAGCTGGCTACTTTCAGTATGGAATGAGATACAATGATAATTAAACGCTTACCTGCGGCATGTAATTGGAGGAGTCAGCTCTGGTTCCCTTCGGGTAGATCCTGGACATCTGCCGTTTATTATAATTGACAAAATCAATCGCCTGAGTCTTCAAATAGTTCATGCCTGTTGTTTCGGCGAATGATGACATGTTATGATGAATATTTCGTTCTGAAAAGGGATTTTAATTAGGAAGGAGAAATTTCAACGCAGTCACGTGAGGCGTCAATGGCTGTGTAGCTTAGTGGTCAGTGCATCCATGCAAAATGCAGAGGACGTTGATTCGATTCCCACCTCTCTTCAGACTTCTCCTTGAGTGTGTTGATATTTTTTCTATTCGATTTCCATCATAATTTAATAATAACATATAACAAGAGGAATGTACACTGTAAGCCAGCATAGCGGAGGTCAATGCTGCCTGCAGACATTTCGCTGTGGTAGCAATCGTTTCCGTTCACGGACCGCCAATAAAATTACTATAAAATAAACACTTACTTTCCGCCTCGTCAAAGCTCTGAAACTTGATTGGCTGTGCATAATTAACCATAGATGATAACCACGGATGAACATTGGTTGTGGATCCTGTGTACGCCACCGGAGGAGGGGCGTCCTCACCCGCCGTCGCTGCCTCTGCCACTATTTCTTCAGGCTGAAATGTACGAAATTATTTATTCACTCCCAAAAAGCATGGCCAAACCGATCAAAGTGCATATTTTCAGTAGTCCCCTCCACTATGTCGGCTTTAGGAGACGAGTGTGTAACATGGTACTATCTCAGGACGGCAGACTGGGCTAATAACCATCATCAGTCTATGAACTACTCTTTCTTCACTGTATGTAATCAAATTGTATGTATCCAAGGGTCGTTTGCACCAGAAGGCCGGTTAAAGTAACTTTAACTATTACTTTAACCGTTACGTTTACATTATGGTGTATATTTACTCCAGACGAGTTGCACCATCGTCGCGCCTGTCATTTTTGACGGTTACTTTAAGCTAAACCGTAACCAGCGAATCTTGGCTTGGTTGATCGTCAAACCAATGTTGGTAACGTCAAATGTATGAAAAGAAGCCAAATAGGTTTTTCTATTGTTTTTCGAGATCAGTCACCCTTTTAACGATAACAATATGAATTTACACGATATTGCAACGCGTGTAGAGTAAATGTAAACGTTTAACGGTCGTCGTCGCCGTAAAAGTAATAGTTAAAGTTACTTTAACCGGCCTTCTGGTGCAAACCACCCTAAAAGAATCTAGGCAACTACCTTTTTGTCAATAACAACGGCAGACGCGTCTTCCTTGATTTCATCTTCGATGACAAACTGCCCCTGCCTGAATAACTCCAACTCCTGCTTCTCTACTTCAGGTTTTAATCTCTTATTCTTGATGAGGATCTTACGTTTGAGAGCTGAAGGTGGCGGGAGAGGCTGTCCTGGCTCCAACTGAAAATAAACTTCATGTTATAATTGCTAGCTGCCTTTTTAGTTTCTAGAGTAAAGTTTAATAGCGGCCGTGGTCTAGCGGTAAGACGCGTGAACTCACGGTCGATGAGACCCGTGTTCGAACCTCACTAATTCTGACCGGTACCAATGTAACTTTGTTATATGTACTTTGGTCGCTCAGTGCCTATAGGCACTATTAAAGAGTGGTAGGCAGACTGATAATGGTTATTGGCCCAGTCTGCCGCCCTGGGGTAGTACCACTACTTTCGAATGTAACACCCGTGAAATGACCTTGTCGCGTTTCGGGAATAGTTTGAAAGTAGCCAGGTATAACGAGAGGAGTGTGCACTGTCAATCTAGATGGTACAGGCTCGTCTCCTCAAGCCGGCATAGGGAGACGACTGTCGCCCGTAGAGATTTCTCTGTAGTAGCAGTTGTTTCCATTCATGGACCGCGCTCTAGCTTTACATACAAAAAAGTAAAATAAACTTACAGGATAATCAGGTAGAGATTCCTTCAGCAACAAATCCCCTAGTATCTCATCACAGTATTTAGCCAACTTATATTGCTGCGCCTTACAGCAGTGGTTCTCGAAGGAGAGTATCACTGGATAGTCGGAAGTGACGAACGCGGTGTCTCTCAAAGCGTAGATGACGTCACGGAATAATATATCCGTACACATTGCCATGCCGTGGGTTATTATCGGCTCCTCATCTTCACCCTTACCATCCCAGCAATCTAACTCTACACATCTGTGAAAGTATTAATTGTATTACTTGATATTAAGAGATACTCGTTAAAATTTCCATAGAAAACGCCATGACGTTTTTCAACCCTTAGGTCCGTTTGCACCAAAAGGCCCGTTAAATTTTTTTTTTATTGTAGCCCGGCATGTGACAACACTCCGCCTGATGTAAAGCTATCGTATGTAAAGCGATGTAAATCTCTACAGGCATCAGTCTCCTCCACTATGCCGACTTGAGGAAACGAGCACGCACCATCTATTGACATTGCACACTCCTCTCGCTAACCTGGCCACTAAATAAAAATTACCAAATAAAATAAATAAATAAAAATAATAATACCTGCATCCAGCTAATAGGACCTGCCTATACATCTCAACGCTGCTCTTCCCGCCAAATTGTCTCCCTGATAGATATGTGTTATGTGATGAATTTATATAATAATGGGCTAATGATTGGTCCATGTCCATATAATTGTCGAGTCTGTCGAGAAACACTGGTGCATTCTCATCTGACATTAAGTAACGAATTAAACCATCCTTTGTAAGAGATTCTGTAAAAAAAAATCCTATGCTTAACCCACGCGTACCACTTTCCAATAACAAAACAGTTATTTATTTTTCTTTATTGCAGCTCGACATGTGACAACACTCCGCCTGATGTAAAGCTACAGAGAAACCTGTGCGGGCAGCAGTCGCCTCCACTATGGCGGCTTGAGGAGACGAGCATATGGCACAGACTACAGCTAGATTGACAGTGCACGCTTCTCTCGTTATACTGGTTACTTTCAAACTGCTCCCGAAACGCGACAAGGTCACTTCACGGGTGTTACATTCGAAAATGGCGGTACTAACCCCATGACGGTACACTGGACAAATAACCATCATCAGTCTGCCTACCACTCTTTTATTTTAGCACGTCATATGACCGCACTCCGCCTGATGTTAATCTAGAGTGCGATCCATGAACGGAGGCGACTGCTGTCAGAGCAGGGGATCTGCAGGCTTGATGAGAAGCCTCTTCAAACTGCGCTTGAAGGATCCCATGTTATAGGAAGAAGGAAAGACGTGACTGGGAACTTACTTGCATTCCTCGCCTCCTCGTCCTGTTCATATGTGTTAATAATTTCGATGGCCCTCTTCTCTTCATAGAGTGGATAGAGAATCTCATTGAGCCGCGGATCACGTTGCTTCTCATTCAAGAAATATATGAATTGTTCCAAGTTAATACGATCCGATTTGCCTTGTGTACTGTAAAATTGTTATAACTTAACTAATTGCTATAACTCCTAAGAGCAGACGTGGTCTAGCGGTAAGACGATCGATGAGAGCCGTGTTCGAACCTCGCTGAATTCTGACCGGTACCAATGTAACTTTCTTATATGTACTTTGGTCGCTAAGTGCCTATAGGCAATATGAAAGAGTGGTAGGCAGACTTATGATGGTTATTTGTCCAGTCTGTCGTTCTGGGGTAGTACCACCACTTTCGAATGTATATACGACTATAACAAAGTTACATTGGTACCGGTCTTTAGCGAGGTTCGAACACGGGTCTCATCGATCGTAAATTCACACGTATTTTTATTTTATTTTATTTGGTAAATACAACAGGCCACAGTCAGCATAAAATAAACAACAGGAAAATAACAATAATTGAACTAGACTGAGGCCCAAAGCGTATTGTACACGATGAACATATTAATAGAAGACATAAATGTCACTTTAACAAAAAAAAAACACAAAAAAAGAAAATAATAATAATAGAATAATACAATGTCTGTTATTTATCAACAAAATTACCGATAGACTTCGATCGCATGGCCCTCTGATACCTAAAATAGATTAGTACCACTTGAAACTTGTGGTACTACCCCACCAGTCAGCCTTAATAACTTACATAGAACGGAATAGGTCTTCAATATCGTTCCTCGGGCATATTTTATGATACAACGCGTAGAACTTGTCAAATGTGAACGCTTCCTTCTCTATTACATCATTCTTTCCAGCCGGTAGACCAAGCTCAGATAGACATTGATAGACCATCTTCTCGGTCTTTCCTGAAGCGAAAGTCCTCGCTACTACTTTCACTGGAACTTTGCCTCTCGGATCGGTGAGGAAGCAAAGTCGCATCCAACTGAAAAGTAAATTAAAATATATTTTATTTAATAACTATCGACCGAGAATTGAACCCGGGACTTCCAAGATTGGCGTGCTAACCAAACCACCATAGAGGTCGTCAATATAAATGAAATTAAACTAGTAAATATTGTAATTTGTAACAAAACTAGGGTTGCCAATCTTTTTTCCAGTCATAGTATTAGCTGTAAAAATATAACAGCTACAACGTTAGTTGGCAACCCTAAATAAAAGAAGCTGTCATCATTTATGCATACTCCATTACCAGAAATTGATATTATTTTTTCCTTTGAACGCATTCCATTATCATGCATAATAATAATACATATTTGAAAAGATTTAAATAGAATACAAAAAACTACAAAGGAAATCCTTAATAATGCCGCGAGGATACATTGTGAAAAATGTCCCCCTCCTCCCCCCGAGCCCCCTTCATCTCTTGCCCCAGTTCACATTATTAGAATTTCTTAAGAATTCCTACTAAAATGTTCAACAAAGGTACAAAAATTTAATTGTACCTAAAAGTAAAAAAAAAAACATTTTATAGCGGTAATTTATTATCAATTTAATGCTAAATATATTTTTTAAATATCAAATTATAATTAAATATATAACACTTCGCCTGATGTAAAGCTAGAGTGCGGTCTATGAACGGAAACAACTGTTACTACAGAGAAATTTCTATAGGCAGCAGCCGTATCCTCTATGCCGACTTGAGGAGACGAATGTGCACCATCTAGAGTGCGCACTCCTCTCGCTATACCTGGTTACTTTTAAACTGATCACTTCAAGGGTGTTTCAAAGTATTTTGCAGTTTAAAAAAATTATTAGTGTAAATTAGTACTCAACCTGTATATTATTACATAACTGTATCGAGCCTCACAAGGACCCATTTTAATACATCACCCTCTATAATATAAGGGTTCTTTTGTTAAAAGGGTCTGTCATTTTAGTTAATGAAAAGCTTTCACCGATGACGTAAATTGCCACTTTACTATATAAACAATGATATGGAGAACATTTTATACACACTCGTAGTATAATAGTGTATTTGCAATTACTGTTGACCCATTTACCGACCGTATGGCAACTAGAGTCAAAATCAAAGGACAATGGCCATTTTTGGGCCCACTTGATATCTAATAGTTTTGTGGCAAAAGTTTTCTCTTAAAAAGTAAGATGTCAGAATATATCAAAGATAGCGATCATTTTTTTTATGTCAGAAGATATTTTATTTTACTAAAGCAAAAAACATGTTTTATTTAATCTAATTAGATTATCTCTCGTCACCACCAAAGTTTGTTAACAAAACAAAAATTAAAAATAATACCTCATTTTTTTTAGTTAATTTATTTAAATTATATCAACACACCAATTACCAATCAATAGACAATGTTTAATTACATAAAAAAATTAATATATGTATAGCATTTAATATAATAATAACCTCAAATATTGCATCAGAAAAAGTCTAATTACTCAATAACTTGGATGAAAAAATTAAAACTGATTGGTGCTAAGGAATGTAGATTTATTTTTCAACACAACAAATTGAAAATCATCAACAAACTCGACAAAAAAATTGTGAGCCCATTTCTAGCAGGTGAATGGGCATTCTCCTTTGTATGGTATCATGGTATGTATTTGACCAATAAAAATAAAAAAAATTAAGATTCGTAAGACTTCTGATTCATAGGATTACTTCGGCTTTTAAGCAATAAAAAAAATATATAGGTATATAGACATGCATAAGTATACATACTGCTTCATAAGATTCGTAGACGGGCACACATTGTTGATTTTATTATTGTGTGTGATAGCTCGGAGTCCCTCTTTCCATACCTTGAGAGAAAGCAAACAAAAAGACAAATGAAGCATGCAAAATAATAAAATTAAAAATTACGAGAAAAAAAATCTAAAAAATGTACATAATTATGTTTTGTTCACGAATTTTTATTAAAAAAATAGTTGATTTTTTATTACAATTTTCTTTTGCATATTCAAATACAGGGATTGTTATCTATTATCAAATTATGATGAAATGTGAACAGAAAAATCGCGCGCACACACATTTCTTGCTGAGATTAGAATTGAACCCGCGTCTTCCACTCGCTCACGAATTTTCACCATAATTTAATTAATAAAACATATTAAATTTTATACTATAGTCCGACGTCCACCTGGTGTTAAGTGTCCGAACCGTGAGCAACAGGCGTACCCACTATGCCGTCTCGATAAGACCGATATAAAAACTCGTAAACAAAACTACAATAATACACAAAATATACGATAAAATAGAAACTAAATATAATAAATAACCACAACGTAATAGAAAAGCCATGCCTCCACGTCGAACTACCATAACTGCAAAATTACAAAAGTTTTCTTTTTAAAAAAAACTTACTGTTTTTTCAAACATGTCATTGGACAAATGTTGTTCGCTTTCACATTGTGTGTTATTCGCCTTAATGCATCCAACCAGACCTTATGTTATTAGGTTAATATATTAGTAAAAGAATTTGTGTGTACTCCGCCTAATGTTAAGTTCTATAAAGCGAGGCAGTAATGTCGCCTCTGCTATGCCGGCGTTCAGGTTTAAGTTCGATTCACATCGACAGACTTGATTCCTCTCGTCTAGTTCCAAGCTGATCCCAAAACTAAGTTCCTAAGTTACTTGTTGTTTTTTTTTGTAATGCCAATGCTAAGCTAGTGCTTCCAAGGCACTAAGCGACCAAAGTACATACAACATAGTTACATTGGTACCGGTTAGAATTTAGCGAGGTTTGAACACGGGTCACATAGATCGTGACCTATACAAATACTAAATCTCTCAATTCGACTTTATTATATAGACCTTGCGTAAACTCGGGTCGGTTAGTGCCAATTATAAATCTCACCTTAGCAGTAGAAGCATCAGGACAAACGACGTGTTGGTAGTTAATATTGATATAATCTGTGCCGCTGCAGATGGTGAGTGACTTCTCCTCCAGACTCTCACCATGTTTGTTGTATAGATTGAAATTTAACTTGGAGTCCTGGAAATTAATGTATACATTTAACTAACGCCAGGTAAATTAACACAAAACCCTTCCCAGTTTCCCGTGAATCTTTCCACCTAATTGTAACGATCGATTGGTAATTCTTACAATAGTAAAGAGTGGTAGGCAGACTGATGATGTTTATTTGTCCAGTCTGTCGTCCTGGGGCAGTACGACCACTTTCGAATGTAACACCCGTGAAGTGACCTTGTCGCGTTTCGGGGATAGTTTGAAAGTAGCCAGGTATAAGAGAGGAGTGTGCACTGTCAATCTAGATGGTACATGCTCGTCTCCTCAAGCCGGCATAGTAGAGGCGACTGCAGCCCGTAGAGATTTTTCTGTGGTAGCAGTTGTTTCCATTCATGGACCGCACTCTAGCTTTACATCAGGCGGAGTGTTGTCACATGTCGAGCTAAAATAAAAAAAAAATTAAAAAAAAAGTTCCTTTTAGTATTTGTAGTTAAACAGAGTCGGCGGGCGACTTCCTTTAGTTAACAAAAAGTATACATAGTTAACGCAAAGGTCCAATTGCACCAAAAGATCGCTTAAAGTTACTTTGACTGTTACGCTTTACGGTAACTTTAACAGTTACATTTAATACACACGCGTCGCACCATCATCGTCGCGCCTGTCACTTTTGACGCTTACTTTAACGATAACCGTAACCAGCGAATTTTGGCTGGTCAAAGTTAAAGGTACTAATAGTTAAATCAATGTCAACGAGTAAGAGTCATCGTAAAATGTAACAGTCAAAGTAACTTTAACGAACCTTTTGGTGCAATTTGACCTAAAAAATAAGTTAAACAAAACTTGTTTTAACCATTAACTGATACATTTTTTACTTCAAATGCTGGGGTTATTATTTTTAAACAAAATTGTTGCTATTCATTGGAAGAACTGCCTATGAACATTGAACAGTTAGAAACAATACAATAAGGTTTAAGATTTCTAAGCGTAACTGTTTTCTGTCGTTCCATCAAATTGTAGAACGACCTTCCCAGCCACGTCTTTCCTCCTTCCTATAACATGGGATCCTTCAAGCGCAGTGTGAAGAGGCATCTCATTAAGCCGGCATAGCGGACGCGACTGCTGTCTGCAGATCCCTTTCTCTGACAGCAGTCGCCTCCGTTCATGGATTGCACTCTAGCTTAACATCAGGCGGAGTGCGGTCATATGACGTGCTAAAATAAAAGAAATATTCCGTGGTCACAGTAGCCCGTGCATAGTTATAAGCGAGTTCGATTCTCAACCCGGGTTTGGTGCAAATCGCCACTTCATCATACTCATTTTTTAAATTTTGTTTTTAATAAAAGAAACGAATGTGCAACTGCTTTGAAACGAATTTAGTAATAAAAAAAACTAAATCATAAACTCAAATAAAACTAGCACTAAGTCTTGTGGTTTAGGCAAAGACTTAATGCAAGATAAAAGTTTGTAAACTTTGATGTGAGCACTCAAAGACCCGTAATAGGGTGAAAGAGGACTTAGTAAATAACGTTTCTCTAGCTAGCTTTAACTTCAGAACTACGCGATATTATGTAAAAAAAAACACCGCCTTTTCTTGTAGCTCGGCGTATAACACTCCGTCTGATGTTAAGCTAAAGTGCGGTCCATAAACGGAAACAACTGCTACTACAGAGAAATCCGGCTTGAGGAAGCGAAAATGCACCATCCAGATTTTGAACCTGGCACCGTTTTTTTCGAGTTACATTTGCGACTCGTCTGCGTTCAGTAGACAAATGACGTCCCTATCAACAATGTAACATTGTAATAAAAAAAATGTAGCCTAACTCCGAAGTGTACTCATATAGTAAAAAACATTCGGCGTCCTCGACCTTTGAATGTATGAGAAAGATAGAAAACTTGCAGTTTGTGACCGGGCATACAAAATGCCTCATTTCATGAATGGCCAGCTACCACCAGTTAGTACCGAAGTCCAGTTTAGGAAAGGGAAATTGGTTCATAAAGCCAGACTAGAAATCGAATCGTATTAGAGTAGCTCAGCTCTTTTATATAAATAAATTTAAAAAAAAGTTTTTTTTTTTATTTACCTTTGGCAATCCCCCTGATCTTACGTCACTGACTTGACAGAGTTCAATAACATCACCATCCTGAAACAATAAGATTTTTTTTAGCAAGTTTTGGCATATTTTTTTTAGAATTGAATAGAAACGATATGGTGGTTTCATTTCAATATTAAACATAAAATTATTGCTATAAATAATTATATATGTCGGAACGGTCATGAATACGGACTCTAATTTGAACGATTACGGAAACTAACTTGGAACAAAATGAATACGTGGTCATGAGTACAAGCACTAACTGAACAAAAGCGTCGTTACGCTTTGACAGAGTCTCTGAAAACACACCACGCGGCGGACACGTTGTGACTTGTCTGTGCGGGGGAACTGTCGTGTTTCAGCATATTTGCTTAGTTATGGCCCACAAATGGAGGATAGAAGCCTTGGACCGCTCTCCCGTTCTGTCATATATAATATCAAACAACATCGTTTTTTATCATTTAACAACGTTTACCAAACATCTTTTTGTCACTAGAGTAGTTCTGAAACGTGCCCGTAACATTTTTGCGTTAGTATTATTAATGTAACCATCAGATTACTTAAAAATTGTATGGGAACACATTTCATTAAATTTGAATAACTTCTGCTGCTCCGATTTTTTTCTTCCGATACAATGAAATGATCCTTACAAGAAACTGAGTCGAACCGCATCAAAAAAAAACTTCACCAAAATGACTCATTTTTATGGACAACTCAAGCTTGACCAGAAAAATTACTATGCCAAATTCGTTTTCATAAAAAAAGAGCAAATGGTTCCTAAGACAGTTTCCCTGTATCTCCTGTGATTTCGGATTTCCCCATACTGTCCCAGTTAAAAAAATTACCCTGTATAGTGTGGTATAAAAACAACGAGTGAATGCAGCAGTCGCCTCCGCTATGCTGGTTTGAGGCCGACGAACTTGCACAATCCATTGGCAAGGCACACTCTTCTCGTTATATCCGGCTAATTCTGCCTATGCCAGTTGAAAGAATAAGAGTCTTATAACATATGATAAAAATAACCAAAGGTAACAATCAGGTAAAAAGAGATTTCTCGTTAGAGGAAATGAGTTTGCCTCATTTGCCAGACGGCTTTCTGTTCAGGAAATTGGACAAGTGTGAAATGACGGGATGTTATTTTCCTTTATCTACCCACAATGCAAAGGAGGATGAGCCACGCCCCCTTTTTTATAGTAACTCGGCATGTGACAACACTCCGCCTGATGTAAAGCTAGAGTGCGGTCCATGAATGGAAACAACTGCTACTACAGAGAAATCTCTGCGGGTAGCAGTCGCCTCCACTATGCCTGCTTGAGGAGACGAGCATGTACCATCCAGATTGACAGTGCACACTTCTCCCGCTATACCTGACTACTTTCAAACTATACCCGAAACACGACAAGGTCACTTCACGGGTGTTACATTCAAAAGTGGTGGTACCCCAGGACGGCAGGCTGGACTAATAACATCAGTCTGCCTACCACTCTTTAATAGTGCCTATAGGCATTGAGCGACCAAAGTACTATAGTAATAAATAAAAAATAACCAGCACAGTGACCTAAAAACCTATAATACAAGAATTAAAGCGGAAATAGTTCTTGCGAAGGGCCCAACTAACATTCAATTGTAACAAAATAAATGTAACAAAAGTCAAAAGACACGTTAAACAACGTCAACGAGATCAAACATAAAGATTCTACGATTTCCTTTTGTGTTAACTGTACAAATCTTTTGATCTTAGTACCTACGTACGTGTATATGTGTCGCAAATCGCTTTGGTATTTGTTACTCGTTAGTACATTTACACTTTTTTTAATGGTTACAATCGTGCAAAATTCAGTACTAGATAAAAATCTGTTTTTTTTTCTTTAAAGGAACGCGCTATACCGAGCCGTATACTGTAATACAATGTTATACTCGTATGTACTTTGGTCGTTCAGTGCCTATAGGCACTATTAAAGAGTGGTAGGCAGACTGATGATGGTTATTTGCCCAGTCTGCCGTCTTGGGGCCACCACCTCTCTGTGGACCGCACTCTAACTTTACATCAGGCGGAGTGTTGTCATATGCCGAGTAACTTCGAGCGGCCGTGGCCTCGCGGCAAGACGAGTGAACTCACGATCGATGAGACCCGTGTTCGAACCTCGCTAATTTTGACTGGTACCAATGTAACTTTGTTATATGTGCTTTGGTCGTTCATTCATTAAAGAGTGGTAGGCAGACTGATGATGATTATTTGCCCAATCTGCCGTCCTGGGGCCACCACCATCACCACTTTCAAATGTAATGCAGTTTGAAAGTAGCCAGGTATAGCGAGAGGTGAAGTTTGCACCTCTAGTATATATCTCTACGATTATAACTAAAACAAAATAATATCAAGCAAACAATACTAAAAATAGAAGCTGAACCTTGTAAATTTCCAAGTACCTAGTTTCATGTATACAGGCTGATGTATTATTCAATAACTAATTTAAAATGTACGGCAAGTTGTGGACATCTGTAGGTGCTCAAAACCAGCAGGGTTCTCATCATATATACACATACATAGATTAGGGTGTCCGTTATTTCTCAAGTTGGTTTTTTTTTTGCAGACGCCCCCCAAATTTTCAGGTTATGACCTCAAAAAAAATTATCAGACTCAAATAAGCCCTTAATTCTTCATATTGTATCATATTGTATCATAATAACATAAAAACCCTTCATATTAACCCGTGCCTAAATCATAATACTACTATAATTTGCCATTGTCTTTTTTTTACTAAAAATTGGAGGGGGGTCTGCAAAGAAAAAAAACCAACTTGGAAAATAACGGACACCGTATAGATACATACAACAGCTTTCGTGTTGTGTTTTATATAGTTAAAATTAAAATTCAGCCAGCAGTCCCGGGTTCCAGCTGAAAATCAGCGCGACGACCTGCCTCGAGTGGGTCGTTAGCACATGCTGAGCTGTACGCCCTTTTGTTTATACACATTCGTGTTCAGACTGTTTTTTGTTTACTGATTTGTTTTAGGCGTGACAATTGTTATGTTATGATTTGTTTTATTTCATTTTGTGTTTTAGGCAAATAAGATTTCCTTTCTTTCTTTTAAAATTCAAAATCATTATTTCAAAGAGCAACTGTAGTCTAGCGATAAGACACGTGGACTCAAGACCGATGAGACCCGTGTTCGAACCTCGCTAAATTCTAACCAGTACCAATGAACTGTGTTATATGTATTTTAGTCGCTCAGTGCCCATAACCACTATTAAAGAGTGGTAGGCAGACTGATGATGGTTAGTCCAGTCTGCCGTCCTGGGGTAGAACCACCACTTTCGAATGTAACACCCGTTAGCCGTTAGTAGCCAGGTATAGTGAGAGGAGTGTGCACTGTCAATCTAGATTGTACATGCTCGTCTCCTCAAGCCGGCATAGTGGAGGCGACTGCTGCCCGCATAGGTTTCTCTGTAGTAGCAGTTGTTTCCATTCATGGACCGCACTCTAGCTTTACATCAGGCGGAGTGTTGTCACATGCCGAGCTACAATAAAAAAAAAAAAACAAATTTGAGCGACTGTGGTCTCGCGATAAGACGCGTGAACTCAAGATCGATGAGACCCGTGTTCGAACCTCGTTAAATTCTAACTGGTACCAAAGGCACTATTAACGAATGGTATGCAAACTGATGATGGTTATTAACCCAGTCTGCCATCCTGGGGTGCCCATCCCACCCTGCCACTTTCGGATGTAACACACGTAATGAAGGTCAACTTTCTTTGTGATAGCAGTTGTTTCCGTAGACCGCACTCTAAATTAACATCAGGCGAAGTATGTTAACTTGTTTTCGTACTTTTTAAACAATAGGTATGTATATGTAGATAGATACGGGTGAATATACGGTAAATGTATTTTTAGTGTTCCCAAGTAAAAAGTTAAGTATTTGAATTAATATTAAATAGCGTACAACTTCGTAATGTGTATGTATGTATAATGTTATGGGCCAGAAGAAAAATACATTTTTTTAAGTTTTATAGGTCCCAGGGGAAAATGTGTGGCCAGGGGAGTGACACCATGGACAGGGAAGTGACATCCTATTAGAATTTTGATATGTTAAATATGATATATCAATAAAAGTTGTTGCTTATTAATGTTTACTATTTTAATTAATAAAATTATATCAGTCTCAAGTGTTAAACACCATGTTTTTTTAAATTACGAGTATATCTTAACATGAGATAAAAATAATGAATTTGAATATAAAAAACCTAGTTCAAAAAGAGTTCCATTGTTACCACATATCTTCAGAAAGGTCACTAAGACATCTCCTTCTTCTTCGTCAAAATCGGATGAGCACACGGCGGCATATCTGTACTCCTTTTTATTTTTGTATTATACATTGATCAACGACCGCCAATATGGATTCAGGTCGAAGCGATCAACTAGTGATCTGCTAGCGCATATTATGCATGCTTCACTCCAGCTGTGGACGGCCATGGAGAGGTCCTGGCAATTGGCCTGGACATCTCCAAGTCATTTGACAGGGTCTGCCACAAGGCCCTTCTTTCTAAGCTCGGAGCTGGTAACCGGCCTTCCTCCGGCTCTTCCTGACCGGCTGTGTAACTAGATTGCCGACTTCCTACATGAATGCTCCATCCGCGTATTAGTGGATGCCGGCGTACCTCAGGGTACGGGTACCTCGGGTCTGGCATTCATTGCTATGCAAACGACAGGGCATGGGCGACAAATCACACTTTACCCCGCTTCCCAGTCTTCGTAGCACCACCCTTGGTACCTCGAACATACCGGACATCCTAAGGATGTCGCTTCGTTGCGATCTGAACAACAGGGAATGTGATCCATTAAAACTACGTCTCGGAAACTTGGCATCCTGAACAAAGTGCGTCAGTTCTTTGCGCCGGAGCACCGCCAGTTATTGTACAAGGCACTAATTCGCGGAATACTGTTCGCACCTTTCGGACGGCTCTGCCAAGTATCTCCTTGATGCCCTGGATTCAGTGCAGCGCCGAGCTGCCCGAATAATAGGCGACTCAGAGGTCACAAGGAAGCTGGAGCCCCTGCAACTTCTCAGGGATATAGCGTCCTTGTGTATCCTCTATCGCCTATACCATGGTGATGCTCCGAAGAGCTCTTTAACTTTATTCCTACATCCTCTTTCCACTCCCGTAACACCCGCACTGGGCGGGGGAAGCATCCACATTGTGTCGACAGAATCGGAAGCCGAACAAAACTTTTTATGTCACTCAATCGAAAAATGGAATGCTTTGTCCTCCCACTTCTTTAACCTTGGATCCTTCAAACGTAGCGCGAAAAAGCACCTCGAGCCGCCATAGTGACTGCGACTTGGGCCACTGTGTACTGCGGTTTTCCGGTCGTCGGCACTCATGGAGCTCCACTGTGCTTACCATCAGGCCAGTCGACGTCACATGTCGCGTCAATATAAAAAAATATATATTTTGTGCTTCAAGAACTGGAGGCGGTTCGTCATTGTCAGACGAAGGCGGCGTCACAGGGCAATTTTCAATAGACTGAAGCTTTAAACGATCTCTGTGCTATTTAGTTTTCTCTCTCCATATTTTTCTAATAGTTCGTTGTTCCCTCTCAGTCAATCTTTAATACTTTTCATTTGTCCATTTTCCTTTCCTTCTTTCTTTGATATTTTAGTTTTTCTTTCTCTTTTAATAGTTCATTCTTACTTGGATCCCTTTTGGTTCTATGGTAACGTAACCTTTCAGCTTCGCGTTTCTTTTTAAGCCTTTCTTTCCTCGTTTGCTTCTTTTTAGTTTTTACCATGATTCTAGATAATGTATGACATAAGCAAGAACTGGAACAAATAAAAATATGATGTTAAAATAAGAAATAATAATAAGTTACATTTACTGGCATACAAAATGCCAGGGGAGTGACGCCAGGGTAGTGACAAAATCGCTAATAACCTCAAATTACAGCTAAACACGTGTGTGTTTCTATACTTTTATGCAATTAGCTCCTCTGGCTCACAATTATTATTCTTTTTTACAAATCCAAATCTATGTAACAATAAAATGTAAAAATATACGCTTACCAGGGGAAATACTGCATTGACTGGCACAAACAGGCTCTGGGACACTGCAACGACTACTGCTGCAACGCCGATTTGTAAATCCTCGCTGCGTTTGTCTTGTTGCTGTCTTCACTTTGTTCAATATACGTTTGTCAAGATTAAACGTCGGCATTAACGGTTTTGGTCGATAATTTTGCCTTTAAAGTTCGCCAGGTGAGGGGTCACTGTGTTAGTGGCACCAAAACTTTGTTATTATTGCTACGTTTGATAATATTTTTTTTACATTTATTTCATGAAATTATGGTATATTTTATATTTAGTTACATAATTATCCAGGAAATATCATTGTAGGATTTATATAAAAAAATATATGAACAAAGTTTGTTAAAATTAGGCAGTGGGGTCAGCCAGGGGAGGATACATTTTTACTACTTATTATCGTTTAATGGTCTGAAGTGATATTGTTAGCGTAATTTAAATACACTGCCTCAATAAAACACGATATTAATAGTTACTTTAAAGATATAGGATAATAAATAAATTAATTTTGGGTAATATTTCTGATGGAAACGCTACAATACAAATACCGTATATTCACCCATACATACATAAAGGTATTAGTATGGATGAGTGGTTATCGACAAAAGGGGTGCGTATCTCCAATCTCCATACCGGTCAACCGGACAAAATATATCATACTAGTGACGAAGCCCGGCGTTGCTCGGGTTTCTAGATCATTCTTGAAACTTTTAGAACCTTCTAGATCAATTGTTGCACACATTTTGGAGTGTTCTAGATTATTTCAAATTGTTTAGAACTCTGTACATACTCAACATGTCATAAGTTAGAAAAAGACAGACTTAGTAGTCAATATGTCATACGTTAGAAAAGGACAGATATACATTTTTTGAGATTTTCGCCTCCCACAACCACCCTTTTCCACCCACCGCGACCAAACTTCCTTTCACCAGGAGACCAAGGGGTATCTACCACCCCAACGGGAAGTAGATTGGAGTTGGTGGTCATAGAGAAGACCCTGTCTTTACGTACTAACATTAACATTTTATATAAGTATTTAGATTTAGATTAAAATAACTTTAAATACATGTATAAGCCGTGTTAATAAAGAAACGATTTATAAATGATGACTCAGTACTTATAGTACGGTCAGCAAAGAGGGCTGTCAAAAATAATTTTATAATTATACGTATTTTATTAGTTATTTTTTTTATTATTGTAGCTCGGCATGTGACAACACTCCGCCTGGTGTAAAGCTAGAGTCACAAAGTAACCAACGTGCCGTCTGTTTGTCTGTACACGCCAATCTCTAAAACTACTCTGAGATACTTCATTGTGACTGTAGTTTTAGATTTTAGTCGCCTCCGCTATGTCTCTTTTAGAAAACGAATCTACACCATTCATATTTAACAGTGACTAGGTCATTTCATGCGTGTTACTTACATTTCAAAGAAGGCTGAGCCACAACGTTCAGGATCGACTGGTAGTGCATTCGTCATTTTTTTTACTAATTTAGACTTTATTTACAGGCAACGAGTGTTGTGTTTCATAATACAAATGTTTCACATACGTCATTTCAGATCTGAATACAATAAATGATGCATAGAAGTCACGAGAACGAAGCTTCGACACAACTTCTTTCATTACAAACTAGAATGGCAGCCCTATTGTACTGACTACTTCACGTACACACAAACAATAAGAAAGGCTGTCATTCCCAGGAAATATCAAACACGGCCTATCTCTAAAGTTAGCTCGCAAGTCAACTCAATGTACTACATTCCCGATAAAATAGACTTCAATCTGGCCTAGATATGTCTAGACTATTGCAATGCCTAGATTGTGTATGCCATAGTTGTTAAACGTTGACTTGTTATTGCGGTATATTTTGCAACTTTTTTTTTTTCAGGAAAGCAAATGGTCTGGCCCGTGCATCAATTCATAACCCACCATTATTACATATTAACTAATAATTTGAAAAAACTATATTAAAAAAAACAATAAAAAATACCCGCTATACTTGGATATTAATATTTGTCACCTTTTTTATTAGTAAGTAGGTAATTTAAATATTTTTGCTTCACCTCATGCTTTGCCGAGTGCTTTATGGGATACTTCCAAAGTCCATTTTATTTTTTATTAAAAGAAAATAAAACGATTTTGTTCACAAATTAGGAAAAAGAAACAATTGAATTTATTTTAAAGGAGAATGGCCATTCGCCTAAGAGAAATGGGCCCACAATTTTTTTCCCGAGTTTGTTGATGATTTTTAGTTCATTTTGTAGAAAATAAATCTACATTCCTTATCATTAATCAGTTTTATTTTTTTTTGTTATTGAGTAATTAGGCTTTTTCTGATGCAATATTTGAGGTTATTATTAATTTAAATGTTTTGATAATTGAATTAGTTGATAATATCTGATTTTTTAAATGTAATTAAACATTGTCTGTTGATTGGTAAACGATGTGTTGATACAAATGGAATAAAAAAAAAATTATAACGATAATAAAATATTATTTGAGAATATTGTTTTATTAACAAACTATTGGATATCAAGTGGGCTCAAAATGGGCATTGACCTTTTAAACATGATTTTTCTTTATCCTTTTTTTAAACATAGGCTTATTATATTGTCGACAAACTTTTTGCTTAAAATACCAAATATATATTTTTTTATTGTAGCTCGGCGTGACAACACTCCGCCTGATGTAAAGCTAGAGTGCGGTCCATGAATGGAAACTACTGCTAATATAGAGAATTCTCTATAGGCAACAGTCGTCTCCACTATGCCGGCTTGAAGAGCATGTACCATTCAGATTGACGGCGCACACTCCTGTATAACTACTACTTTCAAACTATTCCCGAAACGCGACAAGTTCACATTCGAAAGTGGACGGCAGACTGGACAGATAACAATCGTCGGTCTGCCTACCACTGTTTGATAGTGCTTATACGCAACCAAAGTACATTTAATTCACTCTAGTAACAAACTTTCTACATGAATTATAATATCATTAGCGTCAGAAATTGATGAGGGTAAAAGAGACGGGATTAGAATAGACAACCCTCAAGTTTGTAACTATTAGACCTAGCTCAAATAATCCGACAACACCGTATAAGTAACAATTGGTAATTAACAGCCGCCTCCACCTTAACACTGACTAAATACGCAGAAAAACAATCTTAACTGCACCACAATAGAGACGGTAATCGCTCGTTTAACAAAATGTTTGATCAGTAAATCTATTTCTAGTCCATAAAACAATAGTATATTAAATGTTATCACAATAGTGTTTACTTTTAACTAGTTCTGTATTTTATATTACAAGTCAACATCAGCTCGCACTATGCTGCAGAAAATAAAAAGAATCATTTTATCCCTTTCATATTTTCCCAAATCCTTTAAAGTATTAAAAGTATCCGCAGATTTATTTGCGTTCTATGTTAAGCTAGAGTGCGGTCCATGTGCAGACACAACTGCTACTACAGAGATTGCAAGCTGCAGTCGTCCCATGGGCCCATTTTTCTTAGGCGAATGGGCATTCTTCTTTATTTGATTAGATCGGATATCATCGTGAAACCGAAATAAAAATTTCAATCGGAAGCTATTAGAAAATAAATAAAACATTACGAGTATTTACTGTTTAATGACACATATAATATACATAATTCTAAAAGGTAATATGTACTCACGACGTGTTAAAGCACACTACTTTATTACAATGAACATAAAAGACAGAATTCGACACGTTTCAGAGAACACAACCCTACGTTTCACATTACGCAGAACGTAGATGTCAATGAACTGGTGAAATTTCCAGAATTATCCATTAGGAAAGGATTCAGCTAAAAGCGAAAAGTGTCTATTATAAATCACTGAAAACGCGTTTTTTGTTAGGCCGAAAATGACAAATCGTCTCGTTTAATCCTAACAAAGAGGCGAAATTTTATTGAAAGGGATGACATTTGTAAATATTTTGGGATAGAAATCTAATTCGACCCATTTGACCCATCCGAGATTGCAAAAGTTTATCCACTAACCCGTAAACGGAAAGATGAAGCGAAGAAATGATAAAGCGAAAGTAAAAAACGATGACGGAACACCTCCGTGGTCAATTAGCTTCAGTTGGATCAAATGCCTTAGTAAAAACAATTTACATAATTCATCAAAGAACATATTCCACTACATTTTAGAGCAGTCGTGGTTGAGCGTAAGACGCGTGAACTCACGATCAATGAGTCCCGTGTTCAAACCTCACTAACTTTATTTATTTATTTAAAGCTGCACGTAGAAGAACTTAATCTAATTAGCATACTCTTCTAGCTAACCTCCGTCTTTAGGACAAATGTGAACGAAGAGAAGCAGATTTTTAAACAAATATATAAATACAACGTCTAGATACTGACCAATGTAATTATGTTATATGCACGCGGGGAGTTTAGTGGTGGGCTGATTGATGATGGTTATTAACTAGCCCATTCTGCCATCCAGGGGGAGGTTCACCACTTTCGAATAGAACAACCGTGAAGTGACCTAGTCGGGTTTCGGGATCAGTTTGAAAGTAGCCAGGCTAACAGGCGACTGTTGCCTGCAATTTCCGTTCATGGACCGCACTCTAGCTTAACATCAGGCGGAGTGTTATCATATGCCGAACAATAATTAAATAACCTCCTCCTTTTGAAGTCGGTTAAAAAGAACATTCAACGAACGTGAACCGTAGAATAGGTACATAATTAAAACTTCACATAGTAGCTACGTTGATGAGTTGCGAAAACGGAAAGCTGAAACTGACGGGAAAACTTTTACGACCGCGAAGTTTCAGATGATTAACACTGAACGAAGGTAAACCTTTCTATTTTTGTTTTTGTGTATATTAACATTTTGATTCATAGTTTTTAGATGGCTTTTCTTTTTCAATTGTTGTTCGGCATATGCCAACATTCCATCAATCAATAGACGCTAGGTTAGGTTATATTGAGACATCAGGTTATCTGTCTTGAAATATTTTCCTAAACTTATGTTTCTTCGAGTGTTAATGTGTAATAATTATTAACCATTAAGTGTACGTGAAGGTGCGCGAGTGTGGGCAAACAATTCAGAAGAAGAGAACCTGTGTATCCATTTTCCCTCCAAAACTCTGTTGGAAGTTTCAGTAAAGGTTCTACCACTTTACTGGAGCATTTTTTGATTTGACTGAGACTTGACCTGGCTGTTTAGTGTGATGAATGAATGACTCGTGATGCTCAATATTATCAACTTGATGATAAATATTTACTTTGACACTGGCAAATTGTTATAATGCCATATAAAATTAAAATAAAAAAAAATGTAAAAAAATCTTGTTATATTATGTAAGGCTATTCTTTGACTTACTAAATTGACAATGAAATGTACTAACCTTGCCATCACTCTTCCAATAAATAAAGAATCCATATTCGTCGACTTTAAACAAACAATTTTGTTCTAATTCGATGTTATCCTTTTCTTCGGTCCAGCGATCGAATACTGCACCCTGTATAAAATACAAAAATAATTAATACCAGCAAAAACCGTATTATAAGGTAAAATATAATGACTGAGAGGTATTTGCAACTTCTTATTCTTTTGTTAAATGGCCTCAGATGTCATAATAACGACAATTCTGCCAATGTCGAGTAGTAAATTCTTGAAGTCTTTGCATCAAATTGCAATGGTGTTTTACAATTTGACGCTTTCTTGGAGTATTTGGCGGCAATTCACCCGGTCACGTCACAATATGAGCGTTTTCACGGCGAGGGATAACCACAAAAAAACCGCTTCCGTTGCCTCATATAGAGTGAATTTTAATGTTTCCACAATTACTCACATGCGCAGCATAAAATTACGCAAAATAACACACACACAATAATAACCACTAAACTAATTTAGGAAAGGGATAAAAAACACCTCAACATTCCCGGGCAAAAGCGCGCCAAGCACCAGGTATTTGCATGTAGGTGAAAGGTCTAACATTGACAGCTGATGTGACTGTATACCTACCCTCACTAACATTGATTAGCGGAAATTAGTTGAAAAAATAATTTTGGTTATGGATTTCCGCAAAGTAACGCCTAATACAAAGGCTTTTTTCGTATACGTTTGTCATAAATCATAAAGTCAACAAAACAAGCCTATATGTTTATGAGCAACTCGTTTAACGTCCGATCTCCGGCCGAATGTTTGTTCACCTGGCAAAACGCCAAATAATATCGAAATTCTATCAAAAACTTCACGGTTCTCTTCGTATACAATATTTACGGTCGGGCCGCGAATGTGCCTGTAATGCGTGACACATCTACCTGGTGGACCATGTGACACACGCTTGATTATATGGCCAGACCTTATTATTAAATCATATTGAAAATTCGTCTTCTCAAGTCAGCATAGCGGAGGTGACGGCTGCCTATATAAATGTATCTGTAGTAGCAGTTGTTTTGTTCATGGACCGCACTCTAGCTTAACATCAGGTGGAGTTGTTGCCATACGGCGTTGTAGCTAGAAAAAAATTTGCAGGCACGCAACGGCCAGAGATGAATTAGGATTTCAACCCAAGGCCTTCCATAATATGTACGCATATTCCGACCACTAAACTACTTCGCCATTGGCGTCTTACGTAAACGCATCGAAAGCCTTCCCTCCATTCTACATTATTGTTGCTTTCCCCCACCACAATTAATGCTTTCATTATACAAGAAGTAATTTTTTATATGTTAGTGGGTTATTGGTTCTGCTTATCCCACTTTTACATTTATATTTAGTTTAGACTATAATTCAGTTAGGATTACGAATTAAGCGCGAACTGGTTCTAGTATTAGTCATTCATCTTACGCTTGCGCATACGCAGCCCGCATACCACACGTATTTAATTTAACGTCTATACTAATCTAGTGGTTGTTTCTTAATTTTTTGGTATAGTAGCTCTGAATGTGCACTACCAACCATTGACAGGGCACACTTCTCTCGTTATATCAGGCTAACTAACAAGCTGATCCCAAAACACGAAAGTTTTTTTGTTGTTGCTCGGCATGTGACTGCTACTACAGAGAAATCTCTACGGGCATCAGTCGCCTCCACTATGCGCGCTTGAGGGGACGAGCGTGTATTATCTAGATTGACAGTGCATACTCCTCTCGAACCTGGCTACTTTCAAACTGCTTTCGAACCGCGACCAGGTAGGTCACTTCACGGGTGTTACATTCGAAAGTGGTGGTACTGCCCCAGGCCGGCAGACTGGGCTAATAACCACGACCAAAGTACATATAACACAGTTACATTGGTCACAATTTAGCGAGGTTCGAACACGGTTCTCATCGATCGTGAGTTCACGAGTCTTACCGCTAGACCACGGCCACGTTTAGTAAAAAGAAAGTACATAAAATAACAAAGTTACATTGGTACATGGATCACGGTTGCTTTTTGAAATTCGTGAATTTACCATAATACCTAAAGAGCGGCCGTGGTCTAGCGGTAAGGCACGTGAACTCACGATCGATGAGACCCGTGTTCGAACCTCGCTAATTCTGACCGGTACCAATGTAACTTTGTTATATGTACTTTGGTCGCTCAGTGCCTATAGGCACTATTAAAAGAGTGGTAGGCAGACTGATGATGGTTATTTGTCCAGTCTGCCGTCCTGGGGTAGTACCACCACTTTCGAATGTAACATCCGTGAAGTGACTTTGTCGCGTTTCGGGAATAGTTTGAAAGTAGCCAGATATAGCAAGAGGAGTGTGCACTGTCAATCTAAGATGGTACATGCTCGTCTCCTCAAGCCGGCATAGTGGAGGCGACTGCTGCTCTTTCTTTTTCTATGTAGTTTCTATGTAGTAGCAGTATTTTCCATTCATGGACCGCACTCTAGCTGTACATCAGGCGGAGTGTTGTCACATGCCGAGCTACAATAAAAAAAAAAACGTATAAAGTAGATTAAATCTAATCTAACGTAATCAATTTGAAAGAATATAAAAATGCCATTTGTAATATTAATAAAATAACCTCACTCTTTCCCCTGTTTCACAAACTAGACTAGGTTACAATAATATTACAGAAAGCTCGCCTCCTCGATTGCATATTCAGTAGATACACTTTTCAGGTTTTACAATAGGAAAATAATTTCGTGTTTATTTTACAAACAGTAAAATAATAACAATATATAAATAGTTTTTTTAGTTTAGTGCGAGGAGTGTGCACTGTCAATCTAGATGGTGCACACTCGCCACCTCAGGCCGGCATAGCGGAGGCGACTGCTGCCCGTAGAGATTTCTCTATTGCAGCAGTTGTTGCCATTCATGTACCACACTCTAGCTTTACATCAAGCGGAGTGTTGTCATATGCCGAGCTAAAATTTAAAAAAAAGTTGTGAATTTTACAGTTAGTTGTGTTAACTGGTGGTACTTACTACCCTACAGACCATCCCTCAGACCATCAGACAATATTATTATGACCGCCGAGATAAAAAAAAAAACAAATGAAGCGATCCTATTGGTGGAGAGGTCCGCGTTACACAGTCACGGCGAAAATGGGCCAATCATGTGTAAATTACGCCACCATTGTTAGCCCCAAACTAAATAAATATTTAAAAAAAATGTGTAAATTATAATTTTATGAAGATTCATAGCAACGCGTACTTCACGTACTCTAACCTTAAGGCCGGTTGCAGAACAAGAGCAAAGCTAAGTTAGTTTATAGTTTTTCATGCGAACTAGGCTAAACTAAGTTTAGCTCCTGCGGATCTAGTCAAGATACTCGCATGGTGAATGCGAAAAATCTATGGGATTTAACATTTCAAACAGTGACGTCAGTAATTTGAAACGTCAAATCCTACACATTTTTAGCGCTTCTCGCATTGACCCCATGGTCGAGTGTTTGGCGCGCTTTTGCCCGGGAAGGTTGAGGTGCTTTTATCCCTTTCCTTAATTAGTTTAGTGGTTATTATTGTGTAAAATTGGTGTTATTTTGCGTAATTTTATGTTGCGCATGTGAGTTTTTTTGTGGTTATCCCACGCTGTGAAAACGCTCATATTGTGACGCGACCGGGTGAATTGCCACCAAATACTCCAAGAAAGCGTCAAATTGTAAAACACCATTGCAATTTGATGCACAAACATCAAGAATTTACTGCTCGACATTGGCAGAATTGTCGTTGTTATGATATTTGAGCCCATTCAACAAAAAAAGAAGAAGACCCCCTGGTCTGAAACTGGGCGTAAGTCGCCTCACAAGTCAGACAGAGAAAGAATTATTAGTTAATAATAAAAGACAAACCTGCAACAGCGAGTCCGGCACGGGTATTTGCCAGTTAAATTCAAACTTCTTGGTCATCGCGTGATGTTGCAATGCAGGCACCTAACCAGATGACAACCCGCGCAGCACCTGACACCTTTACAAGCCCGACAACATCATCTGTTAACAACGAAATTAATAATAAATGAGATTGAATTTTAGCGCTCCTACAGCTACTCGTTTACAAGGAGATCGGGCCGTTTATCATACATTTCATATAAGTCAGCGTCTACCTGAGACTGAGAATGGAACTCAGTGCGCATTGCGACTACACAGTCGCCTCTGATATGCCGGCTTGAGGAGATAAATGTACACTATCCAGATCGACAATGCGCACTCCTCTCGCTATACCTGGCTACTTCCAAACGCGATATAGACACATGACAGTGTTACACTCGAAAGCAGACTAGGTTAATAACCATAATCAATCTGCATACCATTCTTAACTTAATTATTCGTAGTCATAGCACAATTATTTTTTTTTTATGCTTAATAGGCAAGCGTTTGACCACACCCTGCCTGGTGTTAAGCAGTGATGTGGTCTATGGTGGAGCACGCTTGCCTATGAGGTACCTGTTATATATAAGCTGGAGTAGTGCGAGTTAGTATTTAAGTGTTTTGTAAAGATGTATACTTTGTGAAGTTAAGAGATCGTGTGTTAAATATACAATATTAAAATAATATTTCCGCATATTAATGTTATTACAATAAATCATGCTGTAACATGAAACGGTGACAAGTTGCAAACTCATCGCCTAATGACATTAATCCTTTTAAACGTTTACTTTTCATAGTATAATATAACCAACTATACATCAACATCAACTATACAAATAATATAGCTACAACTCTGCCACTCTGATGAATCTATATTTATACCAATGTAAGTAAGGATAACTATGTATGTTTGTTACTTTTTCATCTTTAAAAAGTTGAACAGATTTTGATAAAAGTCAAGGAAATAGATTGCGTATTGAAGAAAGAAATTGGGGATAAAAATTTGTACGGAAAACCCATAATTTTATAGAAAAATAAAATCTAATGTACCTTATAGATAGATAGTGCCCTCCTCTATCATCGGAATACAGTTGATACCACTACTTACAAGACACATAAGGAGCAACTGTTTGACATACTAATAAAATGAAATGAAATCTTTATTGCGTGCTTGGTATTAGGTAATTTCTGAGGTAGTACAATAAATATGTCCAACTAATATCTGCCTTTGCAGGCGTACACACATTTGTCCGTATTACATAGTTACAGTCCATTATTACAAATAATATAATGTCAATGTATAAACAGTACCGCGCTACAGAATCACTTTATTAATGTCATAGAAAATTACAGAAAATAATAATAATAATTATTATTATTTAACATTATTTATTTAACAATAATAGCTTTCTTTTGCGGAACTTTGGTAATACATATTTATGTATATGTACGAGTATGTTAGATTATTAAATTCTTATACTAGATTTGTTTTGCTTTTATTCAATAATTGTAGATTTATTTATTTTTCATTTATTTATTCTTATATTTTTGTTTCTGCACTGATAACACTCAAAGGTTAACTGGTAGAAAATGCCTCAAGGCATTAAGTTCGCCTTTTGCAATTTTTATATTGTGCAATAAAGTATTTTATTATTATTATTAATACATGTTTTATTTTGTTAAATTAAAAATTATTTGTAACACATATAGTATGCCAAATCCGTACGCGCAATTTACTTAAAAAGAGGTACACTTTAGAGGAGTGTGCACTGTCAATCTAAATGGTACATGCTCGTTCGTCAAGCCGGCATAGTGGAGGCAACTGCTGCCCGCACAGGTTTCTCTGTATTAGCAGTTGTTTCCGTTCATGGAGCGCACTCTAGCTTTACATCAGGCGGAGTGTTGTCACATGCCGAGCTATAATTTAAAAAAATCTTTTCCTTCACGTATTAATATATAAATTATATAAACAGCGAAATGGAAGCGAGATTTCACCCCTAACTTATGAGTATACATATATATATCTCATAATTAACTCCCACCTTCAACAGAGGACCCTCGTGGTCTCCAAGTAGTTACTTTGAGAAGGCTGATGTTTTGCAAAGTAACTTAGAACTAGGCCGAACATGTTTAAAAGGTTATGAGAAATTCTATACTAGACATTTTAATACTAGCAGTATCGTGGGTAGATTTGAAAAAAAAAAGTGTCAATTCCAAAATTAGAGAATATTTCCTACAACTTTTGTTCCGGCACTTCGGGACTATCTCGTTCCGTTTCGGAGATGTCGCGTTCCGGAACCAGTCAGTCGAATGTTTATTGCGTCGGATAACCCAGATAAATAATTTATCAGGAAAAATTCTTGTACACAAAAGGTTCACTAGGGAAGGAACGGGTACACTAACAGGACTACTAACATTAAGGGATAATAGGTATATATGTATTTATTTAGAACAATGTTTCATGAAACGTTAAAGTTTCCCCAATTCATTGTACCGCACTGGTTTCCGTCAATCTTGCGAACAACGCTTCAAAGTTACCGCTTTCTAAAAGTTCTAACATTTAGGTACGTTTCCTAATCGACCAAGAACAAAGACCGGACCGAGATATTCCATTAATTGAATCATATTGCAACGGTGTTAAGTATCAAATTACTCATAGCGCGATTATAAATCTGTGGCGGGGACTCACGATCGATGAGACCTGTGTTCAAATCTGGCTAAAATTCTGTCCGGTAACTAGTATGTAATTAGGTCACTCAGTGCCGAGCACTATCTCAATACGGGCGAGGGATTTTTTTATAAATAATAGTGCAATAAAACAGTAAATATTTTTACAGCTTGCAAGCGGGAATGATGATAATCAATCCATCAGATTTAGAACTAATGTGAATGTGTACATGGATATAGGTAAAAAAAAAACAATTACGTAACCTCTTCTACCAAAAAAGTTTTATCTTATTGTAGCTCGGCATATGACAACACTCCGCCTGACGCGTAAAGCTAGAGTGCGGTCCATGAACGTGCACAATTGCTACTACAGAGAAATCTCTACGGGCAGCAGTCGCATCCGCTATGCCGGCCTGAGGAGAGGAGTATGCACAATCTAGAGTGACACTGCTCTCGCTATACCTGACTACTTTTAAACTGTATCCGAAATGCGACAAGGTAACTTCACGGTTGTTCTATTCGAAAGTGGTGCTACTACCCTAGGACGGCAGACTGGGCTAATAATCATCATCAGTCTGCCTACCACTCTTTAATAAAGCTTATAGGACGAAAGTACGTATAACAAAGTTACATTGGTACAAACCTAGCTAGGTTCAAACACGGGTCTCATCGATCGTGAGTTCACGCGTATTACCACTAGACCAGGGCCGCTCTCTATCAGATACGCTATTAAATAGATTTTCTATGTATTTTGTCTAGTTATTCGGAAGTTTACCCACATAGACACTTATGTTACATGTCATTTTAAGTGAACAGATAGGTCGTAGCGTGGTTCGCTAGGGTTTGCACTTCACTCTATTTAATATTAAAATAATATACAAATAAGAAATGAAACTACGTAAATGGTGGTACGGAGTGGTAGGCAGACTGACGATTGTTCTTACCCCAAACCAACTCTGGGGTAGTCCCACTACTTTCAAATACATAGTCGTTTCGGGATATTATAGAGAAATACACACTTTGTACATGAATTGTGCACTTTTGTTTCCTCGAGCCGGTATAGCGGTGGTGACGGCAGCCTATAGAAATTCATCTATAGTAGCAGTTGTATCGGTTTTATAGATCGCGCTCTACTATAAAAGCGAGCGGCCGTGGTCTAGCGGTAAGACGCGTGAACTCACGATCGATGAGACCCGTGTTCGAACCTCGCTAATGCTGACCGGTACCAATGTAACTTTGTTATATGTACTTTGATCATTCAGTGCCTATAGGCTTTATTAAAGATTGGTAGGCAGACTGATGATGGTTATTTGTCCAGTCTGCCGTCCTGGTACTACCACCACTTTCGAATCTAAAACCCGTGAAGTGACCCTGTCGCGTTTCGGGAATAGTCTGAAAGTAGCCAGGTACAACGAGAGGAGTGTGCACTGTCAATCTAGATGGTACATGCTCGTCTCCTCAAGCCGGCATAGTGGAGGCGACTGCTGCCCGCACATGTTTCTCTGTAGTAGCAATTGTTTCCATTCATGGACCGCACTCTAGCTTTACATCAGGTGGAGTGTTGTCACATGGCGAGCTACAACAACATGAATTGTGCACTTTTGTTTCCTCGAGCCGGTATAGCGGAGATGACTGCAGTCTATAGAAATTCATCTATAGTAGCAGTTGTATCCGATTATAGATCGCGCTCTACTATAAAAATAAATAGCATTCCCGATGAAATAGACCCAACAAAATTAAAATAGTTTATTTTTATATTTTTTACCGTTGCAATATTTACGAAACGTTCGGAGTAAATAAATCAAAATCAACGCGATACTAAGCCACATAAAATATTTAGTTTAATTTATTTATTCATTGTTTACAACCCTATAAAATATTCTAACCTATTGCAGAAGTTTTGTGACCCGACCTCGTTCGTCTAAAACACTTGAAATACAAGCATTTTATACCACAAATACTATTACGACTTGTACTTTTAAAAGAGGTGGGTAGAAAGAGTGGAAACATTTTTTTAAAAGGGTTTTCATTGAGGTCATTTCTTTACATAGTGTAGACAAAAAAAACCCCAAAAAAGATTCTTATAAAATAATACAACAGCCTAGTCAAGCCGGCATAGTGGAGGCGACTGCAGTTTACGGAAGTGTATGTAGTCTCGAGCTCAACATCAATCGGAGTACTGTCATTTGCAGAGTTACTACAAAAAGAAATGTATAAATAGAAAAATAAAATCCTATTGTACAAATCCATTTAAACGAAGCCTTTGGGAGGTCGAACAAATGCGATTATAGTGGCTCAAGGTTTCACTAGATGTATCCACGTAACGCGAACTAATCTCATCAACCATCTAATAAGGTATTCTACGTGTTAACTGCACGAGGTCATCGAGTTCGATACCCCGATCCATTTTCACTGAAAATGGTGCACCCTTAATAATACACGTATAACTGTAACTTGTTATGAATATTTTTTTTTAAATTGCAGCCCGGCATGTGACAACACTCCGCCTGATGTAAAGCTAGAGCGCGGTCCATGAATGGAAACAACTGCTACTACAGAGAAACCTGTGCGGGCAGCAGTCGCCTCCACGAAGCCGGCTCGAGAAGACGAGCAAGTACCATCTAGATTGACAGTGCACACTCGTCTCGTTATACCTGGCTACTTTCAAACTATTCCCGAAACACAACAAGGTCACTTCACGAGTTTTACATTGGTAAAGTGGTGGTACAACTCCAGGACGGCAGACAGGGCTAATAACCATCATTAATCTGCCTACCACTCTTTAATAGAGCCTACAGGCCCTGAGCGACCAAAGTACATATAACAAAGTTACATTGGTACCGGTCCGATTTAGCGAGGTTCGAACACGGGTCACATTGATTGTGAGTTCACGCGTGTTACCACCGCTAGACCACGGCCGCGTTAACTTTCGAATAAATATGTAGTGGGGTACTACCACTTTCGAATGTAACACCAGTGAAGCGACCTTGTCGCGTTTCGGGAGCAGTTTGAAAGTAGCCAGGTATAACGAGACGAGTGTGCACTGTCAATCTAGATGGTACTTGCTCGTCTCCTCGAGCCGGCTTAGTGGAGGCGACTGCTGCCCGCACAGGTTTCTCTGTAGTAGCAGTTGTATCCATTCATGGACCGCGCTCTAGCTTTACATCAGGCTGCTGGTAGAGATTTTTCTGTAGTAGCAGTTGTTTCCGTTCATGGACCGCACTACGCTTTCGTAGCATCAGCGTACTTCTCTAAGGTAATGGCGTAAATATAAAACACAATTCTGTTTATTAAAACATAATCCACCTGTCCTGAGCTACACTTCCAAATGTACTTGCAACTTAGGTTATTGACCGTCTGTTTCACGAACGTGTTACAATTCTAAACCTTACGAACATTGTAATATGTACGAAAATACTATTTACCTACTTAGTGAATAAAGAACCCTCGTAGCGTACACGATTTTGAATTCAATTTCTTTCAGTTGCTAAGTTCATAAGGTATAAGTTTGTTTGCAGATGCCAAAGCGAATTACTTAAAATCTTGAATGATATTCCAAATAATTAAATTACAAAGATGGAAACCTCTCCAAGTTCAAAGATGAAAAGCTTGCATTCATAGTGGCATCACGTAATTATTTTATACGCCTATCTATCCATAGATAAACGCACGCCTTCATTCTTGTTTTATATCGCGATCGTCCTGAAACCTTGTACTTAATCATGTGCAAATGCCACTAGATATAACGTTTTAATACAATCACCCAATTTCCAATTTAATCGTATTATACTTTTTTTTTATTGTAGCTCGGCATGTGACAACACTAGGGAATGCAATCCCGACTCGAGATCGCAAATTCGAGATCCCGCGGGATTAGAAATATCAATCCTGCGGGATCCCGGAATTTTCGGGATCTCGTCTAGTTTTAAGAAAATGTAAAGTTCGGATGATTGAAAACGATGAAAACTCAAACAAATAAACCAATAATATTTTTTTTCTGCAATAAGCCTTATTAGACAATGCTTTTATCTCGTTCACGCTAAAACAACTTATACTGTTGGTATCTCTCTCACTCATTCGTAAGCGTTCATTGCATTATTTACATTTCCTTTCGGTTGATCAACGTCTTCGGTGCTCGGCATGTGACAACACTCCGCCTGATGTAAAGCTAGAGTGCGGTCCATGAATGGAAACAACTGCTACTACAGAGAAAGCGGGCAGCAGTCGCATCCACACACCGGCTTGAGGAGACGAACATGTACCATCTAGATTGACAGTGCACACTCCTCTCGTTATACCTGGCTACTTTGAAACTATTCCCGAAATGCGACAAGGTCACTTCACGGGTGTTACATTTAAAAGTGGTGGTACCGTACCCCAGGACGGCAGACTGGGCTAATAACCATCATCAGTCTCCCTACCACTATTTAATAGTGCCTATAGGCACTGAGCGACCAAAGTACAAATAACTCCTTTCAAAACGGAACGTTTTTGTTTACAAACAGTTGATGGATTTAACTGGTTTCACTCAAAACGAAAAACGTTTAACTCGTTGACAGTAGAAAAACGGTTGATAAAAACAGTTCGTTGAATCAACGGCCATCCCTAGCGCACCGTTTGCGCCCCGAGTAGATGTGTGTAGCGTTGCTGACCACTGCAGCACTACCGCCCAATCCCGTCAATCTCGAACGGGATCTCGTCATATTATGCTTCGGGATTGATCCCGAAAAATTACACGAGATCTCGCGAGATCGGGATCCCGCGAGATCGGGATTGCATTCCCTAGACAACACTCCGCCTGATGTAAAGCTAGAGAGCGGTCCACGAATGGAAACAACTGCTACTACAGAGAAACCTGTGCAGCAGCAGTAGCAGTCGCCTCCACTGTCGGCTTGAGGAGACGAGCATGTACCATCTTAGATTGACAGTGCACACTCCCCTCGTTATACCTGGCTACTTTCAAACTATTCCCGAAACGCGACAAAGTCACTTCACGGGTGTTACATTTGAAAGTGGTGGTACTGCCCCAGTATAGCTGACTGGGCTAATAACCATCATCAGTCTGCCTACCACTCTTTAATGAGCGACCAAAGTACATATAACATAGTTACATCGGTCATAATTAGCGAGGTTCGAACACGGGTCTCATCGATCGTGAGTTCACGCGTCTTACCGCTAGACCACGGCCGCTTGTTTATTTATTGATATACATAACTTTCAATATTTCCGATTTTTTGTTAGTGGTCATTTGGAGTCACTGGAACCGATACAATTTTGTACAGGTCAACTCGACCTAATCGCACCCCCAGAGTAATAAGAGCATAAGCCCTTTTATGGTGGTTTTGAGTTATTGGTACGGTTAGATAGTCCTAGTAAGGCCACATAAGCTCAATTTTTTTCGTAATTTTATCGATAAAATACATGTTTGTACAATACGTCGTTTGACAGTTCCGATTTTCTTATTAACAAATAACAAAACATGTTTATTTACGCAAAATTATTATTGTTTAATTAAACGTAACGACTCATATGATTGCACTTTTAAATGACGTTTTAAACATTATTTTAGGTCAAAGGAAAAAAAGTTATATCCATTTAAACAGTCTTTTTGCTCTCCTGTAAAATGCACTTTTTCATCTTATGCTTTTTTCCCCTTGGTGGTGCGATATGTTTGAATATTTATTTAACTGTTATTATTATAAATATAGCTAGTTGTCCCCAACAAAATAAATTGGAAGCAATGAAAATAGTATGTCATTTTAGGGTGGTTTGCACCAGAAGGCCGGTTAAAGTAACTTTAACTATTACTTTTACGGCGACGACGACGACCGTTAAACGTTTACATTTACTCCACACGCGTTGCAATATCGTGTAAATTCATATTGTTATCGTTAAAAGGGTGGCTGATCCCGAAAAAATAATAGAAAAACATATTTGGCTTCTTTTCATACATTTGACGTTAGTAACATTGGTTTGACGATTACTTTAACTTTAACCAGCCAAGATGCGCTGGTTACGGTTAAGGTTAAAGTAGGCGTCAAAAATGACAGGCGCGACGATGGCGCAACTCGTGTGGACTAAATATAAACCATAATGTAGACGTAACGGTTAAAGTAAACGTAAAAGTAATAGTTAAAGTTACTTTAACCGGCCTTCTGGTGCAAACCACCCTTAGTGTTACAACAAAATTTGTCCACCGTAGGCTCAGTTGATCATAACTTAATTTTTGGTAATATCAAATACTGAATATCACTAAATTATGATGAAAATTGAACAGATAAAAGTCAACACGACTGTTTACTCATCAGTTGCAGTTGTGTTCATGGTTCGCACTCTAGCTGAGTTATGTGTTATAAGAGAAAGTAATGACGCTAGGCCTCCGTGGAGATGGGGGGTTGGATGAATGCTACCGTGTACCCAACCCCTCAGCACTTTGGTGGCCATGAGGAGCACAGTGGGGTTTTAGTCGGTAGTCCTTGTGCGCATACAACATCATCTCGTATGCGCGCTGTTTGTAAGGGAGCCCGACATAGCCCTGGCACCTTCCCCGAGGTGCTAGGGTATCCGTAATGGAGTTGCCCACGTAAAAAAAAAAGGCCTCCATGGAGAGTGTACCTTCATAATAGTCCATCATTAGAAAATGATATAAAGCGTCAAGAGAAACTATAAAAAGAAAAATGATTAATAAAAATGACATCAAAAAGCATAATAAAGTTTACCTTCAGTGTTGTAAGGAAGTGGATTTCTCATATTTTACGACATAATAAAACGTTTAAGCTACATAAAATACACCCAAAAGTAATTCTCAGATGTCGGGAATAAAACCTTAATTATATTATATTCTCATCCTTATTTGCAGTCAGACTTACCGTGACAACACCTAAATTAAATTTATTTTTAATTCAGTGATATTATTTCAGAGCGGTAAGACGCGTGAACTCACGATCGACGAGACCCGTGTTCGAACCTCGCTAAATTTCGACCAATGTAACTATGTGAAATATATGTACTTTCATCGTTCAGTGTCTTTAGGCACTATTAAAGAGTGGTAGACAGACTGATGATGGTTATTAGCCCAGTCTGCCGTCCTAGGATAGTACCACTGTTTTCGAACGTGACACCCGTTTCGGGAACAGTTTGTAAGTAGCAAGGACTGTTGGACATTCGTCTCCTCAAGCCGGTATAGCGGAGGCGTGCTGCTTGTAGAAAGCTATCTGTAGTGGCATGGACCGCACTTTAACTTAATATCAGGCAGTTGCGAAAAAAAAAACAAAATTTTAGAATATTCGTTTGTTAACAAACAAGTGGGCCCAAAAATGGGCTTTATAGTTCTATACATCTGTCTATTGATTAAAAATAAAGGGAGTTTATGCTTCAGTTTAAAATGTGCCCTTGTATATACTCGTACAGATGCCGCTAACTATGGACAGATATCACAATTATGTCATTGTCAATTACAAAATGTCTTATACAAATACAATGAGATATAAGTAGCTATACGACTATTCATTAGTGGGGACGAGGATAATGGACATTGCTAAGCTCAAAAAAGCAGCTCAATAAAAGGTCAGATTACACGACTACTTACACACGTACGTCGTAATAAATAACGCTCCTAATGTGAGGCGAGTGAAGATATGCCCACAGCCACATTTAAGTTTTCTGTCAGTTTGTATTTGACGTAAGCCGAGTGGCGCGTAGAATTAATAAACTTATAATGTGTGGTGAAAACAGGCAATTCTCGATCGCAAATGCACAACAAAAAAAGCGGGATTACGTTTCACACGTAAATATATCCTTTCAACTATTATTGTCTTGTCTAACTAATATTGTCCTTAAACAACTAAAAAACAAATAAAATTAGGGATATTTTTTACATTGTGTTGCTAGCAAAACAACATTTCCCATGTTTAGAAGGATAAATTTTTCTTGATTAATAAAACCATTTAACACCACCTCCATTTAAATAAGCTTTGTTATCAATTTTATAGTGTGCCAAAGGATCCAGTGCGTCGCGAGAAAAGGGTAAAAATTATTCGGTTGCTAAGAAAGGAAACAGAATTTTATTTTTAAGAAAGAATAATTTCAACTTATATTAAACAATGAGAACATGAAACTTTATTTTATTTAGCTAAAAATGCATGCCTCTAGATATATTACAATCGACACTGAATAGAAATGTCGAATTAAAAGTTTTATTTTAATGTGGGGAAAATTTTGAACTACAACGGCAACACCAAGATTGACACTGTCAAATCGTTTGAAACGGTCTACGCCTTTTTCATGACAAATGTATGAGGTTTGCGCCTCTAGTATTTAGTACTAGACGACGAGTTTGAACAAGAGTTAGATAGTAGATTTTGCACGGAACAAACAACCAATTAAAGTAATTTTACAAGAAGTCTTAGATGATCCATCCTCCAGTCTGACCCCACAGAACCGTCATGAACCTACACTTTTGTCCACATTGCCCCCAGAGCGACATCAGAAAGTATACGACCTATGCTCCCCTGAAGACCCTACAACTTTATAAACGTTAAAAAAAAAGAAGAGAACGCTGCGTGAAATGCTTTAATACTGAATTTGATGTAAATATTAAATTACATCATCACGCTACTATATCTGCTTATCCAAATATTACACCGACACGAGTGTAACGTAAGTAAACATTAAGTCAATTAAAGCTTTTAATATTACGCCGAATTGAAATCGTATGTCGACATCAAAAACAAGATTAATTGAAAATTCATTCGTGTATCAATCCAATTTTTTTTTCTTTTAGAAATGGATTCACGTACAAAAATGTTAATGTGATCTAAATAAATAACGTTTTAATAATGTTTACTGAACACGTGCCTTCCTAAACAGGGTAAGCAGATAGACTTTTTTTACAGTACCTCGGCATATGACCACACTCCGCGTGATGCGGTCCATGAACGAAAACAACTGCAACAACCATTGATATATACAACTAGACGTGCATTAACACTCCCAATGTGACGCGAGAGAAAACATGGCCACAGCCACGTTTAGGTTCTCTGCCAGTTAGTATTTGACTTGACGGCAACATTGTCAAATCGTTTGAAGCGCCCTACGGTTTTTTTTTAATGTCAGATGTATGAAGTTTGCACCTCTATGGCTACCACTGTAGACAGTAGTCTGGAGGCAATCGATTAAGAAAACGAATGTGCACTATCTAGATTGACAGTGCACACTCTTCTCGTTATACCTGGCTACTTCCAAAGTGCTTCCAAAACGCGACAAGGTCTTATCTCGGATGTTACGTGGTGCTACCCCAGAACGGCAGGTTAATAACCATCCACTGCCTACCACTTTTTAATTAATGTCTATATTATAGCATAGGTACAGAACAACCAAAGAACATATAACATAGTTACATTGGTACCAGTCGGAATTTAGTGACATTCGAACTCGGGTTTCATCGATCGTAAGTTCTAGTTCCTATTGTAGCTCGGCATGTGACAACACTCCGCCTGATGTAAAGCTAGAGTGCGGTCCATGAATGGAACCAACTGCTCCTACGAAACCTGTGCGGGCAGCAGTCCCTTCCACTAAGCCGGCCTGAGGAGATGAGCATGTACTATCTAGATTGACAGTGCAATCCTCTCGTTATACCTGGCTACTTTCAAACTATTCCAGAAACGCGACAACGTCATTTCACGGGCGTTACTGGACGGCAGACTGAGCTAATAACCATCATCAGTCTGCCTACCACTCTTTAATGAGCGACTAAAGTATATATAACATAGTTACATTGGTCAGAATTAGCGAGGTTGGAACGCGGGTCTCATCGATCGTGAGTTCAAGCGTCTTACCGCTAGACCACGGCCGCTCTATCATATATTAAGTTAAAACTAAACAAAAGTTTCAGTAGTGTACTTTAACATTAAGGTCGAATCATAATAAACAAAACGCTGAGTCAAACAGTGCCGCTCCCCAGAATTTAGGTTAAGTGTTAAGGGTAGGTATGAATGTAAAATTATTATTAAAAACATTCCCCTTGTTGTGAGCCTAAAGCAAATATTAAATTAGGATTAAAATTGCTGTTTCGGGCGTTTTAGTTCACGTTAATCCAGAAAAAAAAACCACAAGCCTACATAATAAACGCGGCGCTACATGGATAACGAAAAAAAAAACATTAATTTACATATTAGAAGAGAGGATGTGCCCTGTCAATGGATGGTGCAAATTGGCCTCCTCTAACCGACATGTTTCGTTCATGGATGGCACACTAGTGTAAGATCAAGCGGGAGACGAAAAAAAATAATAAGAAAAAATAGTGTTCAAAAATAGTTTGAGACATCTTAATATTTAGTGTGTTTGTGTGTAAAGTACGAAATGATTAACTTAACGTGTGACAATGTTGGTAAAACTGCTTAGTTGGACTGTATTTGTAAGACAATGTTAAGATAACTGCATAAAAATTTGTATTGAATTGTATTATTTTGTATTGTATTGTATTGTACTTATAGTATGCGCACATGCTTTGGCATGCAAGCGAGCCTAACTCCTGACTGTATTCGTACTATGACATGTATATGCTTGCATGCCGTTTTGTGCGTCGAATTTAATAAATAAATAAATAAATAAGACATTAATAACAATAATTATTGTTATTTATTTAATTCATAAAGGAGGATGTCCATTCGCCTAAGAAAAATGGGCCCACAATTTTTTTCTCAAGATTTTTAGTTAATTTTGTAGAAAATAAATCTACTTCCTTATTACCAATTAGTTTCAAATTTTTTCACCCGGGTTATTGTGTAATTAGATGTTTTCTGATGCAATATGCGAGGTTATTATTATTTTAAATGTTTTAATAATTGAAGATATCTGTTTTTTAAGTAATTAAACATTGTCTATTGATTAGTAAATGATGTGTATGATATAACTAAAATTAATTAATAAAGAAATAAGATATTATTTTAGAATATTATTTTGTTATTAAAGTGGGCCCAAAAATGGGCATTCTCCTTTAACTAAGAATAAAAAGAAAAAGTTTAATCTACTTAAGAATAATTTATGAAAATAATAATAAAACATTAGAATAGGAAAACAGGGCAGGATATTTGTCCAGTCTGTCGTCCTGGGGCAGTACCACCACTTTCGAATGTAACACCCGTGAAGTGACCTTGTCGCGTTTCGGGAATAGTTTGAAAGTAGCCAGGTATAAGAGAGGAGTGTGCACTGTCAATCTAGATGGTACATGCTCGTCTCCTCAAGCCGGCATAGTGGAGGCGACTGCAGCCCGTAGAGATTTCTCTGTGGTAGCAGTTGTTTCCATTCATGGACCGCACTCTAGCTTTACATCAGGCGGAGTGTTGTCACATGTCGAGCTACAATAAAAAAAAAAAAAAAAAAAAAAAAATTAAGTAATAAGTTATAAGTTAGATTATTTTTTTCTGTTTACTAATGTTTAAGGTTAGTTAAAAGTTGCTAAATAAAATTTAATAAAAAAAAAATAGAAACAGGGAATGTATTAGGCAATATACTTTGTCGTAATATATCTATGCACGCATATAAACTGGCCCCGTGGACAGTGGATTCAACATAATTTGTCGTGACACTTATTCTCTGTGAATTAAGCATCTCGTCGTGTGATCACGTGCGGCTCCTTAAGTGTCATCATAATTGTCCCATTGTTCGTGACAGACTATTAACATCCACCAGGGCAGGACAACACGCGGGCTGTCACGTGTAATTGTATTATTCCCTTTCCGCTTGATGTTTCTTACATCTTACAATCGACGAGACCCGTGTTCGAATCTCGCTAAATTCCGACTAATGTTATATGTATACCACAGATACATCCACTATACCGGCTTGAGCTACCATCCAATCACCACCTAGATTGACAGTGCACAGTATATTCCTAATCTGATACCGAAACGCGACAAGGTTACTTCACGAGAGTTACATTCGAAATTGGTGGTACTACCCCAGGACGGCAGACCAGGCTAATAATTATTCATCATCAGTCTGCCTACCGCTCTTTAATAGTGTTTGTAAGCACTGAGCGATCAAAGTACATACTCGTACACAACATAGATACATTGGTCAGAATTTAGCGAGGTCTGACGAACACGGGTCTCATCGCTCGTGAGTTCACGCGCACTACCGCTATACCACGCCCGCTCAGAATACATGTATCTAGTGGTAAAAATACCTACCTACTATTCACTTCTCTACCTTTATTCGTATAAAAGGAATCACTTATCGCTATGTTTAAACATTAAAAACAAATACGGCGTAATTGTAAATGTTTATTGACCTGGAATACCTATACCTAGATAGCCTACGTACCTCATAGTAGGGGAGAAAGTAATTGATCCGCAGCTGACCTATTGTGATACGTTTTAAATAGAACGCAACCCTTCTGATAGGAAAAAAAGAAAAAAAGGGATGAAATAAAAAAATATGTTGCTATATTGAAAAGTATACTGGAATAATAACGATAAAATCGTAGAATGCATCTTCACAGAAGGATATCAGGCAGCAGTCGCCTCCGCTATGTCTGCTTAATGAGACAAGTGAGCACTGAACCTCCCAGATTAACCTTGACCTCCCCCCTTGACGTTATTCCCAACTAAGCACCTACTTTCAAGATGATCCCGAAGCAAAACTAGATGACTACGAGTCACACACGAAAAGTAATAGTACCTACTACTCCGGGACGGCCTCCGCTATGCCGGCTTGAAAAGACGAATGTGCACCATTCGGATTGGCTGGTCACGCCACAGGTATTACATGCGAAAGTAGTGGCACTACCCCAGGACGACAGAATAGGCTAATAACCATCATCAGTCCGTGTAAAAGATCTTTGTTTATTGTACCTCGACATATGACAACACTCCGCCTGATGTAAAGCTAGAATGCGGTCCATGAGCGGAAACAACTGCTACTACAGAGAAATTTCTACGGGCAGCAGTCGCTTCCGCTATGCCGGCCTGAGGAGACGAGTACGCGCCATCTAGATTGACAGTGCACACTCTTCTCATTATACCTGGCTACTTTCAAACTATTTCCGAAACGCGACACTTTACGGGTGTTACATTCGAAAGTAGTGGTACTATCCCATGACGGCAGACTGGACTAATAACCATCATTAGTCTGCCTACCACGCGGCCAGAGCTGCTCAATTCCAGAAAACGGCGCCCGCGAGGAATCTAATCTAATGCCTATAGGCACTGAGCGACCAAAGTACATATAACAAAGTTACATTGGTACCGTTCAGAATTTAGTGAGGTTCGAAGACGGGTCGTTTTCGCGTCTTACCGCTAGACCACGGCCGCTCTGTTAATTAACAACAATTTAATACGTAAATATAAACAAGGTATAAACTAAGAGGATTTTTATTTTATTTTTCCTGAGAAAATCCGCCATGAAGATTGTTTATTTTTCATTAAAAAAAGGCCGAAGGTAAAGATTTATGTCTACCCGTCACGCTAACCTGATGTCCTTCTTTATTAATTAACTGGTTTAATTATGATATAATAGATACTTCTTACCAACTGACTATTGAAGCGAATACACTAAGAAAATTGAACATTTTGAATACGAAATAGCGGCCGTGGTCTACTGAACTCACGATCAATGAGACCCGTGTTCGAGCCTCGCTAAATTCTTACTAATGTAACTATGCATGTAGTCTGGTCGTTCAGTGCCTATAGTGATAATGGTTATTAAACCGAGTCTGCCGTGTTGGGGTAGTACCGCATGACATTCGGATATAACGTGTCCTTGTCGCATTTCGTGATCAGTTTTTTGCAAGTATCCAGGTGCACTGTTAATCTGGATTCATCTCCTCAAGCTGGCATAACGGAGGCGACTGTTGCCTGTAGAAAATCTGTAGTAGCACTTGTTTGCATTCATGGACCGCACTCCATTATCGAGGCGGAGTGCCATGCTTCAATTTAAAAAAAACAAGTTTACGAATAAATTGCTACAATACGTGTATATTAAAGATAGAAAGCTAATATAATTAATTATATTTTCCTAAATTTAATTTCAACCAATTTTTTTATTTGTATTTTTTATTTCCTTTTCATTATTAATTTGTTTGTGCTTTTTTTTTTTAATTATCATAGCTGATTATGCCGATAATTGGCAAACATAATTTATTATTTTAATATATTTTTAGGAGTAAATAAAGTTAGGTATTCCTTCATCCATTGTGATATTATAAACTACGTGTATTTATTTAAAGTGATTCCGACAATTTCGAGTAGTCTTTAACATAAAAACCCAACACGAGTTTTAACTTTTAATGTCAATTATAAATTATTATTATTAACAAATTAAAACTCACATTTGACATTTAGTTTACATCTAGGTTTCTTAATCTGGGGTCCATGGAGCGCTAAGGGGTCCGTGCCCACACTACTGGGGTCCAAGGCTTAAAAGTCGGTACGGGATACATGAGAGTGGTAGAGTCTGCTGTCCTAGACCTTGTCGCGTTTCAGGAGTTGTTTGAAAGTAGCCAGATATGCGCTGTCAATCTAGATGGTGCATACTCGTCTCCTCAGGCCGGCATAGCGGAGGCGACTGCTGCCCGTTTTGTTTTTTTTTCTCCGAGATTTTTCTGTAGTAGCAGTTGTTTCCGATCATGGACCGCACTCTAGTGTTGTCATATGCCGAGGTACAATAAAAAAATACCTCTGTGGTAGTAGATGTTTCCGCTCATAAATCGCCCAGCTACGATAAAAAGAAAGATTTAAAAAATGTAGAATTTTAACACTAAAACACCTTGATAGTTTTTGTTAAAAGGTAAAAACGATTAAGTTTGTGTCAATTTGTTTTAGTTATGCCTCAATAAATATGCACTCGAGTTATAAATTTGTCTATGGCTTCGTTAATTGGGGAGGTGTATCTGGTGACAGCTATCTTTTTTTTACATATTTTTTAGATAATATAGGTTAATTTAGTCGACACGTGTTTCTGGAAAACTTTTATAATTGGTTTGTTCTATTTTTATTAATTTTTAAAAATTGCGATCGTAATATAGTAAACCTGAGGTTTCGTTCGGAACTAAACCATTGCCAATGAACAAAAAAAAATCATTTGTCAAAAGTTCAAACAAACTTTTGATTTTTAAAACTTCCTGTTAATTAAAACATCGTGTTTATAGTGTAGTTTTGTTTGGAAACTGATGTAAAGCTACAGCGAGGTCCATGAACGGATACAACTGCTCCCACAGACAAATTTCTAGAGGCAGCAGTCGCCTCCACTATGCCGGCTTGAGGAGACGAACGTGCACCACGCTATAATGATTGATAACAAAACATGAAATATACCTTAGTCACAAACGGGAAAAGCTGACCTATTTGTTAATTCTATAATTAGTGTTTTTTGAAGTTTCTAAATAAACATAAATATAAATGTAGCGTAAATCAACTTAAAGATCTTCATACATAGTTGAGACATTTTTTTGTATATGTTTTTCTAATGCCCATAGAAACTGAACGACAAAAGTCAGAATTGATCATGACTCGAACACGGAGACCCGTGTGCGGACCATGAACGGTAACAACTGCTACTACGGATAAATCTCTACGGGCGGCAGTCGCCTCCGCTATGCCGGCCCGAGGAGATGAGTATGCACCATCTAGACTGACACTTACTCTACAAACTATTTCCGAAACGCGACAAAGTTACTTCACGGGTGTTACATTCGAAAGTGGTGGTACTACCCCAGGACGACAGACTGGGCTAAATAGCCATCATCAGTCTGCCTACCACTCTTTAATAATGCCTATTAGGCACTAAGCGACCAAAGTACATACATAGTTACATTGGTCAGAATTTAGCGAGGTACGAACACGGGTCTCATCGATCGTGAGTCCACGCCTCCTACCGCTAGACTACGGTTGCTCAATTATTTAAAAAACCACTGGGGAATATATTATGTATAGAGCTAAGTTTCTTAACCCCGAGTCCCGAGGGGTCCGTGCCATGAGTGCCAGACCATTTTGACCTTTATGTATTTTTTTCTTTACAATAAAATGGAATTTTTAAGTAAGAATCTATTTTAATAATAAAATAAGCTTTATTAATGTGTGGGTTTAAAAAGATTTTCGAACTTTTATCGAAACATTTTTCTTTTTTATCAAAAATCAACTAGTGAGCGACCGTGGTCTAGTGGTAAGACGCGTGAACTCACGATCGATGAGACCCGTGTTCGAACCTCGCAAAATTCTGACCAATGTAACTATGTATGTAGTCTGGTCGCTCGGTGCCTATAGGCACTATTAAAGAGTGGTAGGCAGATTGATTATGGTTATTAGCCCAATCTGCCGTCCTGGGGTAGTACCACCACTTTCGAATGGAATGAAGTAACCTTGTCGCGTTTCGGGAATAATTTGAAAAGTAGCCAGGTAGTAGGAGAGGAGTGTGTCACTCTAGCTAGATGGTTCATACTCATCTCCTCGGGCCGGCATAGCGGAGGCGACTGCTGCCCGTATAGATTTCTCTGTAGTAGCAGTTGTTTCCGTCCATGAACCGCACTCTAGCTTTACATCAGGCGGAGTGTTGTCACATGCCGAGCTACAATAAAAAAAAGTAAGAGAGACTTTTCGGTCTTAAATGACTTGTGCACCTTTCAGCAGTTCGTATGTGTTCGGGGAACAAACAAACAAACTTTCACATTTAATACCTATTAATATAGATAAGGGATTAATATTTAAAGCGTAATGTAGAAGTTAGAAAAGTTAAGTCTTCAGGCTGTGGGGGAAGTGTGGCAACCATCTTGTGTGACATCTCGACCTACGTGAGTGTAACTAAATTAGGATAAGTAAACTTTGAATTATTATGCGTAGTACGATAGAGAGCGTGAACTCTCGATCAATGAGACCCATGTTAAATTAAAAAAAAAAATTAAAAATCTTTATTTAGTAAACATCATTTTTACAGTTACATGGGTTGAGGACCCCGTACTAGAAGACTATAGTCTGTATTACGGAAGTCATTGCTTTTTCCTAATACACTTAGCATAGTAGCATAGTGCTGATAACGCGGAGTTTTTTTTTTAAATCGCTATAAGGTTTCTCTGTAGTAGCAGTTGTTTCCATTCATGGACCGCACTCTAGCTTTACATCAGGCGGAGTGTTGTCACATGACGAGCTATAATAAAAAATAAAAAAAAAAAAATAATGCCAGTTTGCCAATTTGCCAGTGTCAAAGTAAATATTTTGCATCTTGTTAATAATATTGTGCATCACGAGTCATTCATTCATCACACTAAACAGTCAGGTCAAGTCTCAGTCAAGTCAACAATTGTTCCAGTAAAGTGGTAGAATCCTTACTGAAACTTCCTACGGAGTTTTGGAGGGAAAATGGAAACACAGGTTCTCTTCTTTTGAGTTGTTTGCCCACACTCATGCACGTTCACGAACACTTAATGGTTAATAATCCACCATTATTACACATTAACACTCGAAGAAACACAAGATTAGGAAAATAATTCAAAACAGATAACCTGACGTCTCAAGATAGCCGCCAAAACTCTAACGCGAAGTTTAATAGGATGAAGTTTTACTTTTGAAACATATTGGCTTACAAAACTTGACTCGTGTAAACTGGGTGTTACTAAATGAAATATAATACTCGAAGAAATCCGCTTATTTTTCGAGATATGTTTTTTTTACTGTCGACATTAATAATACGTGATGTACTCGACCTATTGATCTCGTAGAGTAAGTATTTACTTTATATAGCAGTATTATACCACATGGTTACATCAGCTTCGCATGTATACCATTGATGTAAACACAAAGTCTGACGTCAACCGTTGCTCGTTTCAACCGAATTCTGTAATTTGCGCCCAAATACACAAACTCTGTGATTGTCTTCCATGTCCTCGTTATGTTTATCATACGTCATTGATCATATAGTAACTGAATGTATTCTATTCCCACATTATTGGTGGTGAAGAACTAAAATATTTTCAGCAGCGTTACCAGATTTTTTTTTTTTTGCCAAGTCGGGATTTCGGCACTTTTTGAGTGAAAAAAAGCGAGATTCTTTTTTCAAAATCGGGACATACATAATCAAAAGTGTTTAAATATGTATCTTTTATTTGAGTTTTAAATTACGTTTACGTGACAATAGATAGCAAAAATAGCCATAGAAAATGTACTTTAATAAAAATATGATATTTTAAATAAGATTTACCCTATCGTTAGGGAGTTGAGTCTTCTTATGGCCGGTTTCAGAATTCTTCGGTTTGCGTAACAAACCGTTATAACCATACAAATTTGACAGATCGTAAACGATAGTAATATCAAAATGTATGGGGAATGTGTCCGTTAGAAAAATGTGGTGTTTCAAATAATAGTCTGAAGAGTGAGTTACAAATTGTAACTCTTTTTACACAGTTTACAGTAAGCTTTATAGTCATCCGAAGTCACAATACACACACAAGTCCGAGAAGCGAGACTGAGTCTGTCCCGCGCGGGACATTTAATTTTGATTTAAAAATCGGGACGTCCCGCCAAAATCGGGATGTTTGGCAACGCTGATTCTCAGTGACCAATCAACGCCCAATCAATGACTTAATTCGCAATATAGAGATTTAACTAGCTTTTCTCATTGTAGCCGCATATCACAACACTCCGTCATCATAACTGCTGCTACTGACGAATTTGTACAGGCAACAGTCACCTCCGCTATGCGGGCTTGATGAGTCAAATGTGCACTTGACTGCACTGATTGTTGCAAATTGACTGTGCACACTCTTCGCGTTATACCTGGCTACTTCCAAACTGATCCCAAAACGCGACAACGTTACCTACTTCACGGGTGCTAGGTTCGAAAGTAGTGGTATTACCCCAGGACGGCAGACTGGACTAATCTGCCTACAATTCTTAAAAAATTGGAAAGTATTTAAAGACAGATAAATTACTAATGAAAATCTATGGACTTCATTACGAATTTTATTAAAGCTGCGAGTCCAGCGGGCAGGACGCTTCGCGTTGCATAAATCCATACATTTTATGCCTCGTGGACGCGGAGCTTTACGTAGCTGTGATCTACGAGAATCTATAGTAGACGTTTAAGGCTTATTCATACAGTTGCCACGCCCCCTTGCTAAAAAAAAAGTTTCATACACCCACTAACACTAAAGATAACGAAAAAGGAAGAATATGCTTTATTTATCTCTGTTACACGCCGTTTTTGTTCTTTTTCCTCTTATTTAGTGTATGAACGATATAACCATAGATTAAACTAATATACACACAGATTTTTAAGCCGAGAATGCATAATATTCCCAAAGATAGATCTATGTTTCGCAATTTAACGTAAAATATATATCTAAAATATTATAGTGACTATTTAATATTATTGAATAACAATAACCAACACTAGGATGTGTTAATAATGATTTCATTGAAACGGCAAACTACGTACAAAGTACAAATAAACGAACTCCAGTTCAAATCTGAACACCCAACAAACCAAATAACTAATACACGTTTAACCTTCTACTAAAAGATTTATTACGAACGATAAATATTTTATACAAAATTCTTCGCTAAAATTTACACCAATTCATCCAGTATGTTTTTTTGAGAAGTATTGTGAATTGTAAATAAGTTTTTATTTAATCGTTTAGAGATTCAAAGATAAATTGTTCATCAGATGTAACGTAAAATTCAAAACACGATCGAGTAAATACGCCAAAATAGATATCAATATAAGAACTATAAAAAAATCAAAGTACACCGAAACTATTTCATTATTGGGCCATTTTACTAAGATAATAAATATAGGTACAAAAATAAACACTCACCTCACGCCCGTAACTGTATAGTTGACGAGCAAATAATACTTTAAGTCGATAACACTTACTAATTTACACTATTTTTATTGAAAAACAGGTTTGATGAACAAATATGAACGCGTGAGCGGCGCGACGCGAGCTCCGAACGCGACACTTGACAGCGAAGTGCGAGTACAAACGATATGGCCGGCGCAGGTGGCGCGACGTACGCATGCGCCGTATCAAGGCCGCGCGCGCGAATTAACGTCTATGTTGTACTTTACATTATCTTTTATTTACTAATATCAATAATGGTATGTGTTAGGTTATCTATTAATGAACTTTTTAACTATCTATTTAACTACTGCTTTTTAGAAATAAAAATAATAATTTATCTCTCTACAAAGATACAATTGAGGGACTGTGGGACATGCAAGAAGGCGCCTTAGATACCTATTACCTATTTGTCTTTTATTTTTATGCAAGGTTGCAAATCAAAGAAAAACAATTATTAAACTAAACCATTTTATTGACACTTGATTTACTTAAGATTAATGTAACAAAGAAAAATAAGTTAAAAAAGAAAACAAAAACAAAATGTTATAAAACGATTTCATTAAATAGAACTCTAGAAAACCGACTTAAAAAAAATTGCTAGACTTGTGTCCTACAATGAACCTTAAGAAATAAAATATAACAAAAAAATAAAATAAATAACTATCATAATTTTTTAATTAAAATATTTGAATACTTTTAACGTTGATATTTTTCTTATGATTATTCCATCAAAATATAATTCACTCGTCTTGAACTTTAACGTATTTTCCCATATTCAAATATTTTAAATAAAAGCCTAAAGTTAAAAATTAGGTAAAAATAAACAGTAACAAAATTGGATGAAAAACAAAACATCAAAAGAAAAAAACAATAAAGTAACAGAATCCTTAAAAATAAAAGAACTTGATTGCTGTTTAAGTTTTAAATTGCGATAATAAACCTGAAACGATATTAATAATCGCTCATTTCATCGAGCTCCATTTTCTCAGCAAAACTACATCGGACACCGTCAGAGAAATAGTTTCTAGAATTAGTTATAGCGACATTATGTTCGCAATTACTATGCCTTTTCAAATCAGTAAACTTTCTGAATTTACTACCACAAATGGTACAATCGACGACAGTCTTTCTTATTTTATGTTTGTCCCACTCGTGATCCCATTTCTGCCTCAACGACGTGAACGCCAAATCGCAGACTTTGCAACGATATTTAGACCGCGGCGATAGAGAGTGACTGAATTTCATATGTTTGTTAAATGTAGACTGAAAATGATAAACTTTCCTGCAAATCGTACAGACGAGCGGAGGAGTCTTCTCGTGGTAGTCCATGTGGCGTGCGATCATATTTTTTGAATTAAACTTTCTATTGCACAGATCGCACTGAAAATAGGATTTGCTGTGGACTTTTTTGTGCTTAGAAAAGTTGCTCGAGTCGCTGAAGGATTTGTTGCAAAATGTGCATTCGTATATTGTTAAATTAGTGTGCGATCGGAGGTGCGCTTTGTATTTGTCGACTTCATTGAATACGGCGTCGCATAGACCACAATTGAAGTGCAGTTGGCCCTCTTCGGTCACTTGGTTGCGTCTGCGGGCGACACGGACTATGTGCTCTATGGAATGACGCTTCAGATCGCTTTTCCTGTCAAACCCTTTGCCGCAGACTGTGCAGATCTACAAATAATCAAAGTGTTTAATAAATGTGACACTGCCTGGACGGAGAAATTACAAATGATATAAGACTTTTAAGAGCGGTTGTAGTGTAGCGGTAAGACGCGTGAACTCATGATCTATGAGACCCGTGTTCAAACCTCGCTAAGTTCTGACCAATGTAACTTTGTTATATGTACTTTGGCCTCTCAGTGCACATAGGCACTATTAAACAGTGGTAGGCAGACTGATGATGGTTATTTGGCCAGTCTGCCGTCCTGGAGTAGTACCATCACTTTCGAATGTAACACCCCCGGTAAAGTGACCTTGTTGTGTTTCGGGAATAGTTTGAAAGGCAGGTGTAACGAGAGGAGTGTGTCTGCCAATCTAGATGGTAAATATTCGTCTCCTCAAGCCGGCATAGCGGAGGCGACTGGTGCCTCTAGAAATTTATCTGTAGTAGCAGTTGTTTCCGTTCATGGACCGCGTCTAGTTTTACATCAGGCGGAGTGTTGCCATATGCCAAGCTACAATAAAAAAAACTCGTACCTTAGAATATTTCTTCACTTTAAAGGAATTCGTCCTAGAGGCAGACGACGTATCGTCCATCGCACTGACACTCCCGAGAGAAGTTAAAATGTCTTCGGCACTCATGTCTTCTAAGGGATCCCAATAATCCACAATCGACACCTCGCCTAGAGAGCATGAAAACGTGTCCCCATTCTCTTGAGTGCTCGTCGTGTTCAAGGTGATAGTTGAATCTACATCACGTACTGTTGTATCTGTCACACCACTCTGTATGAGGTCGTCTAATGACAACATCTTAATATCAAAATTTTTTTCGTTAATAATATTCTCATTTAAAATCGTATTATCGTTCACAGAGAAATCTTTTATCGTCTCAACTATTTCCTCGTTTTGTACTTCCATGAATTGTTGCAAACAGAAGTCATCATCCATTTCGCTCGCTATCGGCGGTTCTTGTAATAGTGCCTCGAAATTAATGTCATTAATGTTGTTTTCTCTCTCGTGTTCTAGTACATGATCTCTCAAATCGGTCAGATTGGGGAATACATGAAGACATATGTAACAGGTATTGTCTCTGTGCATCTTGGTCGTGTGGGTCTCTAGGGCGCTCTTTTTGTTAAAGCTCTTTGTGCAAAACTCGCATCGATGTCTTCTGTTATGTGTTTTTTTATGATTTGTTAAACTCGATTTAGAAGATAATACTTTATGGCATATGAAACATTCCCTATCGGGGTTCCCGTGACCTTCGAGGTGAGTGAGGTACTTGTCTTGTATTTTGAAAGTCTTCTTACATGTGAGGCACTCTTTTAGAACTTTTAATTCGGCGTGTTCGATGTCCGATTCCAGAGTGAACGGCTCGTTTTGCGTTTTGTTATAATTGCGAATAACTTTGTGCTTAGGAAGGTGTTGTTTGTATGATGGGTTATCTTCGAATGTTCTATCGCAATTGTCGCAATGAATTTTCTTAGTATTCGATGATGAGGATGATGCAGATGACGTACCAACTGAAATGACATGTACAAATAGAATTATTACATTTTAATGATATGATAATATACATATTACTAGTGTATACTGTTAAGTGACTGTTAGACAATATATGTTAATGTTTATTTGAATGTTTTAGTTGGTTGTTTCTCGAAAATAAATAAATATATACATATATAGATGAGCGGCCGTGGTCTAGCGGTAAGACGCGTGAACTCACGATTGATGAGACCCGTGTTCGAACCTCGCTAAATTCTGACCGGTACTAATGTAACTATGTTATACGTATTTTGGTCGCTCATTGCCTACAGGCACTAGTAAAGAGTGGTAGGCAGACTGATGATGGTTATTAGTCCAGTCTGCCGTCCTGGGGTAGTACCACCACTTTCGAATGTAACACTCGCGAAGTGACCTTCTTGCGTTTCCGGAGCACTCTGAAAGTAGTCAGGTATAGCGAGAGGAGTGTGCACTCTAGATAGTGCATACTCGTATCCTCGGGCCGGCATAGCGGAGGCGACTGCTGCCCGTAGAGATTTCTCTGTGGTAGCAGTTGTTTCCGTTCATGGACCGCACTCGAGCTTTACATCAGGCGGAGATTAAATTTTTCCAATTTTATTTTGGGACTTTTAACCCAGTTCAGTTACGCCTGTCCCGTCATACCCTAACTATTAGTAAGCAGAAAAAATTAAATTAACAATACCAATAATATCACTGGTGTCACACAGCTTAGTGTTACAACATTGTACATTAGGATCTATAACATTGATTTTCTGTATAGTTTGTCCATGTGTCGCGTCAGAACCGGAGAATATGATAGTTTTCCTCTGTTTAGGAGTTTCCTTATCTCCTGGGGCGCTGAGCAGTTGCACCAAAGCCGTATTCTCTTGCCAATCTGATATAATATTAGTCTCGTTCGATTGTAACGGCGAAAGTAACGTGTTAACATCTTCAAATCTGTACATCTCAGGGTCCGGTGACTCCACGACAGTATTAAAAACTTTTTGGCCATAGTTATATTCTGAGTACTTATTAGGGACTGAATTTGTGACGTTGTTATATTTTAGATTCGATGCCTCTTTTACGTATGTTGTTAGATCAACGTTAGGGTCTACGAATTTGACGTTAGCTATTCCGATGTATAATAAAGTATTCTCGTGCTGTATTGTTAGATTTAAGCACTCACTTTCGTTTTTGTATTTAAATGAGTCTATTAGATTGTTTGGTATGAATACTAGAGGATATTTTAGTACAGACCTCATTTTCGTCGCTGAAAATTAAACAAATTTAAGCCATTTTATTATAAAAACTAAAGAAATCAATCCCTAACACGCATTATCTAAAGAGTATAGTTACAGAAAAAAAATTCTACGATTAGAATAAATAGAGCGGCCGTGGTCTAGCAGTAAGACGCGTGAACTCACGATCGATGAGATCCGTGTTCGAACCTCGCTAATTCTGACTGGTACCAATGTAACTTTGTTATATGTGCTTTGGTCGCTCAGTGCCTATAGGCAGTAGGCACTATTAAAGAGTGGTAGGCAGACTGATGATGGTTATCTGTCCAGTCTGCCGTCCTGGGGTAGTACCACCATTTTCGAATGTAACACCCGTGAAGTGACCTTGTCGCGTTTCGGGAATAGTTTGAAAGTAGCCAGGTATAACGAGAGGAGTGTGCACTGTTAATCTGGATGGTGCATGCTCGCTCTTCAAGCCGGCATAGTGGAGGCGACTGCTGCTCGCACAGTTTCTCTGTAGTGGCAGTTGTTTCCATTCATAGACCGCACTCTAGCTTTACATCAGGCGGAGTGTTGTCACATGCCGAGCTACAATAAAAAAAAATTGACGGTTCTTTTTCTATTAAATTTTAATTTTAGTTTAATATGGTATTATATTAAAAAGCTAAAATTAATAACAAAATAACCTATTTAATTATAATACAATGTAAAAAAACATTTGAAATTATTTTTTACCGTAAATGCGGTTAATGACCGGGGACAACTACCACGACAAAAATACTGCAGGCAGTCGCCTCCGCTATGCCGGCTTGGCGAAGCGTATATGTTATATGTATACTTAACATAGTGGTTATAATAGAACAGTTATCGAATGTTGAACAAAAAGGAATAAAGTGCGGTTCCGAATGTACGATGCAGTGTAAAATAGCTTATTGAGTCCTATACATATTTGTGATTACTAGAGGACACGTGAAAACAAATAATATACAAAAGAAGAAAATGTAATACTGAAGACTAGGCTGCATGGGCTTCGTTCCCTTTGCCTTTCCATAATAAGAGAAGTAATTTTAAATAATACATAAATTTCACATTTTCGCAACTTTATTAGGCTTTAATTAAAAACCTAACTTAACCTAACAATACGCTATAATAAGTTATTTAAAACCGCGAATAAATAACAGAGAAGATGGCAAAACACAGACACGTAGTATTTACGTCCTAAAAAAGTACGATCCCTTAAAAGTTTAATAATAATATGTTTAAAAAATCATGTAGTAGGTAATTAAAATAATCATATCTATGTTCGTTAACAAAAATCAATGTTTGAAAGTATCTTAAATGAGTCGAAATAAAACGATGACGCGACAATTTTAACATTCTTTCGCATTAATCGGCAAAAAACAAGAAATAGACAATTAAAAACTACGAAATCATGCTTTATTTATAACGAAAAAAGTAAACAAAATTCCTATTTTGTAGGTATTTAGCGAAAATAACAAAAATCTACTTAAAAATAATTAAAAATAATATTTAACTTACCTTCCAATATGAAATCCGTGGTAGAAAAGACTCATTTATATTTATGGTCAAATACCATATTTTTAGGTGCCCACAGCCCCTACCCTCTTGTAAAAAATAACAAAACTTGTAAAAATAATTCAAAATTATTAGTTTATTCAACATTTTAGTAAATTATAAACAGTTTATGTATTTATTTTAACTTAAAATTTCATTTTTAATTTTTTTCACGGCAGTAATTAAGGTTTCAAAATTAAAAGTACTTAAACTGAATTTTGTAAAGATTCATAGACATTCTGGACGCTATGCTAATTGCAATAAGTGTCATATTTTATCGACTTTATAACAATAAAGTTCTATTAAAATTAAAAAACTGAAACAAACGCATTGTTTATGAATTAATTTTTATTAATTAAAGTTAATTATCTCGATGTAATTATAGTGACAGTGTTTATAAAAATATACTTTATGATATTTAGATAGATGTTTCGAAAAAAAAAGTTTAGTGTACAACGCGGGATATAGTTTAAATGTTATTTGGAAAAAATAATAAAAAAAATAACATAGAAGAATAAAAATAATTACAAATCGTCTAAAAGAAAAGGTAATTAATTGTAATAATTTATTAAAAACTTAACTAAAGAGCATAACATTATGTTTATTCAAAACATTTTTTTTTTGTATTTCTTTATTTATTAAGCGCCTACTTTTTTATGTCGTTCAACGACTGTCGGTCAAAAACTAAAATTCGTTGAAACATTTAATACTAGTTCTTAAATGTAAATAAGTATGTAAATAGCAGATAAAATGTTAAAACATTTAATACCTTAGGTTTTGTGGCGACCTCTATTTAATAGTTTTGTTTTATAAAGTAATATGTCAAAAATATGACAAGCTTCGATCTTTTGTTTTTTTATGCAGTATAAAATATATTTTTACTCAAGCAACAACATGTTTTATTTTATTTAAGTGGAGTGTCTCCTATCACTCCAAAGCTTTAAAAAAATGTTTTTCATTAAGAACGTATACTTTCTCGTTATATCTGGTTCCGTTTATTCCGAAACTTCTCTCTTTGGTCACTCTTAAAAGTTGTGGTACTACCCGAGGACAGCAGACCTAAAGTGAATTCTTTTTCTAAATTAATTTGTTTTAGGTAAAACTAACAACAAAAAAAATAAATAATAATACACATTAATTATTTAATTATAATAATCCGTTTATTTAATTTACAGTTGTTTTAAGTTATGCTCGATCCAATCGCCAAAGGCGCTGACCCTGACGAACATATCAGGAGCACCCCTAGCACAGGGGAATCCCCAGGACACAACACCGATCTGTTCTCCTGTTTCGACTGACACTAATGCACTGCCTGAATCACCCTGAAAAAAAAAATTTACAATTATAGGCTATATTAAATTTGGTAAGACTCTTTCATTACATACGAAAATTTGCACGGCACATAAAATTGCCTAAAGTCAGTTGGGAATTAAACCCAAGTCCAGGATTCGAGCACCACTAAACCAATGGTGCTTCACGTAACAATATCGTAGAAAGATATTCATGTTCTTATTAAACGCGACAAGGTTACTTTATGGGTGTTCCATTCGAAAGTGATGGTACTACCCCAGGACGGCAGACTGGACAAATAACCATCTTGAGTCTGTCTACCGCTCTTTAATAGTGCCTGTAAACACTGAGCGACTAAAGTACATATAACGTAGTTCCATTGGTACCAGTCATATTCAGCGAGGTTCGAACACCATCTCATCGATCGTGAGTTCACGCGTCTTACCGCTAGATCACGGCTGCTCTAAATACTGAAAATAAAATAAATGTATATATAAACATACATTACACATTCCATGTCCTGGTGAATGGAAGGTACATAATTCGATGTGCGGTTCAATTGGAGGTGATGGTACATTCAATTCCTCCCTCGCTCTAATTACTTCTTCTACACATTCCTCCCCAGTTATTGTTGTCACGGTTAGCTCTAGCAGTTCAGGGGAAAGTGGACCACCTGCCTGTAACAAATGTATTTACTTGTTAAAACAATTTTTTTCACTCGGTATGATGTCCAATCTCTACAGGCAGCAGTCGCCTCCACTATGCCGGCTTGAAGAGACGAGCGTGTATCTATAAATTAAACTCCTCATCTTTTCCGTTTCATTTTCAGAAACCCCGCCTGTTGCTAAGCTGATAACTAAGATACTACAGAGAAAGCGGGCACCTACACTATGCCGGTAAAAGGAGATAGTATCGTCGTTACGATCCTTGTTAATAAATCTATCTATTTTTATAACCCTAATGAAAATTTCTTCAGTACTTAGTCTCTGAGATTTGACATTAATTTAACCTTTGATTTTTGAAGGACATAATTAAACTAAAATTAAAAAATTTAATGTGGCTTTTGTGAGACTTCTTCTCATAACATAAAGTTGGCATAGCGGAGGCGAGTGCTGTCTACAGATCTCCTTTTATGGTAGCAGTCGCCTTCGTTCATGAATCGCGCTCTGGCTTAACACCGGCTGCCCAATGTAAAAAGTATATTAATTCAATTATATATTTTACTTACTCTTATTCTACCCCAACCTGCAGCTCTGGCGTCAACACCACCACCGATATACTCAAATGAGATTGGTACTGTTGTTATTATTGGTGTAAATCTAAAACCAGATTCAAGATTAATATATGTTACCCAATACTAGCCATGTTAAGTACGCCACTGATTTGTAAACCCTTGGTTATTAGCCTAGTCTTAGTACCACCACTTTCAAGTGTAACACTTATGAAGCGGTCTAGACGCGTTTCGGGATTAGCTTGAAAGGGGTCAGGTAGAAAAGTGTGCAATATCTACTTGATGGTGCCTTAAGCCGGCATAGCGGAGGTGACTGCTACTTGCAGAAATTTCTCTGTGGAAGCAATTGTTTCTGCAATCTAGTTTCCAATTCTTGTCGCGTTTGGGGAATAGTTTGAAAGTAGCCATATATAACGAGAGGAGTGTGCACTGTCAATCTTGATGGTACATGCTCGTCTCTTCAAGCCGGCTTAGTGGAGGCGACTGGTGCCTGTAGAGATTTCTCTGTAGTAGCAGTTGTTTCCATTCATGGACCGCACTCTAGCTTTACATCAAGCGGAATGTTGTCACATGCCGAGGTACAATTTAAAAAAAACATCAGTTGGAGTGTGAGCACACAGTGACGTAGCGAGCTTAATCGCGCCCGGGGCACAATACCTTATTAGCGCCCCCCATTCAAAAACCATATAATATTATATGTAAAAAATACAAGCAAATTAGTAAATAAATAAAGTAAAATAAATAAAGTCATAGGCTCTAAAAATCTAGGCAAATAAAAATTATGCAGCAATTTTTTGTTTTGCGGACCATTTGGCGCCCCTTTGTGAGTAGCGCCCGGGGCATTATGAACCCCCTTACCTCCCCACGCTGCGCCACTGTAATCACATGCCGAGCTACTATAAAAAATACCTTATGTCCTCATCGGTTATTAGTATTGCAATATCGTTCTTAATAGTTTGCGAGACATAATGCTCGTGTGTTATGTTGCTAGAGAATGCATACGTATCACCGCCTAAATTCCAACGATTTGTGCCGACTGTACAACGGAGAGAACTGTAAAGTATACAATTAAACATTTTAAAAAATATTCATTTTTAATTGCGAAAAAGCAAGTTTCGTGGAAAGCACAACGGACCACGGCGTATCGATCTATGGTTTCGAGTTTTCGACTATGTTGCAACACCCGTGGTCATGACTTTGTAACGCTTATGTCCATTTGCACCATATGACTTAACTATTACTGTCACGTTAAAGTAATGGTTAAAGTTAAAATTGGTTTGCTTCAAAAAAAATCTGTCACATTTGACGATTACTTTAACCTTAACCGTTACTGGCGAATTCCGGCCGGTCAAAGTTAAAGTAATAGTTAAATCAATGTCGCTAACGTCAAATCTTTGAAAAGCCGCTCTTGTTTGTATTGAGAGAATTCATTTACACCAGCAACCCTTTTAACTATGATAAATTAATTTACACGATGGTGCAACGCGCGTGGAGTAAAAGTAAAGGTAACTGTCAAAGTTAAAGTTAAAGTAACAGTCAAAGTTACTTTAACCGGCCATCTCTGGTGCAAACCACCCTTATAGTTAGTAAGTTAGCGTTCGTACTAGTTGCATTGGTGTTGGGTCGAGTCCACATTGTACCAACTGGACAATAGTCGCTTTTAACAACTTAGTAATTAATACACAAAGCTATGACAGCTAGGACCTGCTAGCATCTTCGTGTAGCTCGTGTACTCTGATTGATGATGGTTATTAGTCCAGTCTGTCGTCCTGGGGTATTGTTACCACTTTCATATGTTTACCTAGCGCGTTTCAGGATCAGCTTGGAACTGAAGGGGAGGAGTCTACCCTGTCAACCTAATACTCCTCACATTGAAACTTCGACCTGTACATCGATTAAAATGCTTATACCCGTTTGCACCAAAAGGCCCGTTAAAATTACTTTAACTGTTACTTTTACGGCGACGATGTAACCGTTAAACATTTACATTTACCCCACACGCGTTGCAATATCGTGTAAATTCATATTGTTCTCGTTAAAAGGGTTGCTGATCTCGAAAAATAATAGAAAAACATATTTGACTTCTTTTCATACATTTGACGTTAGCAACATTGGTTCGACGATTACTTTAACCAGCTAAGATTCGCTGGTTACGGTTAGCGTTCAAGTAAGCGTCAAAAATGACAGGCCGTTGATGGTGTAACTCGTGTGGAGTACATGTAAACGTAAAGGTTAAAGTAAGCGTAAAAGCAATAGTTAACGTGACTTTAACGGGCCTTCTGGTGTGCTTAATGTTAAATGAGTTTCGCGATAGTCTATGCCTGCATTCGTATCAAATTACCTGCTCAAGACTCCACTGGAAAATACAGCATGAACACAATGAGCAGCCGTCAAAACATGACGCGATGTCACAATAGATCCACCACATACAAACGAGCGGACTAGAAGACCATTTGTCAGGCCAACCATATATGGCACACTGCCTTCTGGTGCCGGGCTACCACCAACAATGCGAGACTCTATCGTATGGTATAAGAACTGGGAGACGTCATCCTCTTGTGGGGTTGGGATTGCTGGAAATAAAGTTATAGTTTAAGTGTTCACGCTTTTACTGAAATTAAATTTCTAAAGAGTTCTGGTGGTTATAAGCCTGTACCACCACTTTCGAATGTAACAGCCGTGAAGTGACCTTGTCGGATTTCGGGGTCAGTTGGAAAGTAGCCAGGTATAACGAGAGGAAGACAGCATAGAGGAGGCAACTGTTTTCTATAGAAATTTATCTATTGCACCGTGGTGTTGGACTACACTCTAACTAAACATCAGGCACCAAAAACAATGGTGAACATAAAAAACGGGCTGCCAATAAAACTTAGAATACTTAAAAGAATTTCGACGCGGTCACGTGAACGATAAATGGCGGTGAAGTTTAGTGGCCACACATGGGTTCGATTCCTTTAATAACAAATCCGCGTTTTAATATGCCAAGAATTAATTTACAAAAAATAAATGCCATCATAAAATATATTTCATTTAGTTACTGTAGGATTTTTTATAGCGACCGACCCAAAGAAGGTTTAGGCGTATAAATCGTTGATATATACAACGTATAAATAAATAAAAACAATTTTAAAATGAAATTATCTAATCTATCTACGAATGGATTGTGGAATGGGAAACCCAAAACATTGATTCAAATCGGCTTCATTGATGATAAACGTCACGCTTATGATATGTAAACATAATTATATGCTTAATCTTAAAAGATTAAGGTAGGCAGAGCTACAAAATAAGTAAGAATTTATTAACTAGTATGAAATATGAATAGAAGGCTAATGCTTTTATTCCTATAGAATTTTACTCATAAATAATTTGTATGATAAAACAAATCTAGCATTTAAAATGTCAAATAAATTAATCAATAAACAATTTATTTAATTATATTTAATATTTTCTGCGGCTTATTCATTATCGTGTTATTTTTTTAAAGGTACGCTTGTTGCTTCAAATCAAGCAAGCAAGCAAGCGTACGTAACAATCGACAAATCATACAGAATCAAGAAATTAAAGCAGAATCATATTCTACATAATTAATGCATATATCTGCATAAAATATGTTTTTATGCGTCTTACTATCGCGTTTATTTTCATAACTTAAACTGAAGTTTTAAAAGCTTTGCAGTCATAGTGGTTGCAGTAAAACTCGACTGCAAATCGCCTAGCACATCGTGAGTGTTACACTTAATAGTGGCATTAACTTTGGACTAATAACATCTAACAGTTATGTAACAGTTACCAGAGCGAGAAAAAAAAACCGGACAAAGTATAACGGTTAATTGAGATTTTTCGGACCGGATAGACGTGCAAAAAAAAAAACCGAATATCCGGTCAAAAAGCGGAAATTTGGCAACCCTAGTACTCTTTAATTAAGTAATTATATAAAATCGACATACCTAATACACCAATAAATAAACAAGCAAAAAAGAGCGCGTACTTTCCGTACATGTTTGCCGTGTCGTCACAAAATAACAATTATCGGAATAACCAAAATATAAACCCTTTATATCAAGATAAACTATTTAATTAGTGATAATAGTAATCAATAACGATGATTGAAAATACCTGAATTTCTATCGATAGATAACTCGCTTAAGATCAATGATTGCATTGTCATAATAGATATAGTCGAGTTGGTTTAAATGTACAAAATAAATAAATATAACATTATCCATAGGGAGTTTTGTGGGGCATCTGGTGGTAAGTAGGTTATCGGTTAAGAATTATTATCCTAAACATGATATTGAATACGTAATAATGGTGGATTATTCGTAAACGTACGTCAGTGTGGGCAAATTATAATTTTATCCCCAAAACTCAATTGAATTTATATAAATACCCACTTTTATTGTGGCGCGCTGGTATAGTTTAGTGGGTAGTTGTGAAAAAAAAAGGCATTTCCTAAAACCTTCGTTGATGAACTTTGATCCTATCTCGTTCCGTTTCGGAGATATCGCGTTTTGGGGCCGGACGGAACGGACTTTCGGGACATGTCGAGGTTTTCTCGAGGTCGCATGGGCTCCCTATACGTATCAATAAAAATATCGCTCTAATCTAAAAAAAATCCCAATACAATACAATTGTCACGCCTTTCCATAATTGATGGCAGTCAGTCAGCTTCGCAATCGAGCTTTATATAATATGAAGTTATTTTTGGCTTGGAAGTTTTGTGTTGTAAAATGGATGTAAATTAAAAACGAATCATATAAGCGTAGGTAGATACGATCAGTGGTGGCGCTAGGCGTCAGCGACCACCTGAATGACCTCGTAAAAGAAGCCTAGCTGTAAACTCTCACCTAATTGTCTGAGAAAGAAGTCGTCGAAATCCAGGTTTAGTCTAGGGCCGCCACTGTATATAATAACTACTACTCAGTCTTAAATAGGCAGGCAAAAAAATTGTTTAATACATCGACCTAGATTTGAACTAGGAGGCCTACTGCAGTTTCGTTTTACATTTAGTCTGAACCTATGACGACATATGAATTGATTTAAATAAAACAATTTTTTTTAAAATTTCGTTTATTTAATTTAATTTTATGACTATACAATACATAAAGACTAAAATAAACTTCATTATCTGGAAATCCCCGTTAATGGACTGCACTCAAGCATATTCCAAGATTAAGTTTTAAAAAAATATAAATAAACAAACGTTCCCACGGTTAAAGTGGTTTTACTGTATCTAACTACATTATAATAATTAATAGTGTTTTCTTTATTGTAGCTCGGCATATGACAACACTCCGCCTGACGTAAAGCTAGAGTGCGGTCCATGAACGAAACTACTGCAGATAAATTTCTACAGGCAGGCATGTGCATCATCCAGGTTGACAGTTGATCCCGGAACGCATAAGGTTACTTCACGGGTGTTAAACTTGAAAGTGGTGGTACTACCCTAGAACGACAGACCGGGCTAATAACCATCATCAGTCTGCCTACGACACTTTAAATATTCAATATTATGTAAGACACAAAACTTAAATTAAACCTTACAAAATTATCCTGGAACCCTTTTATTTGGAATTTTAAATAATTAAAAATAAAGCATTTATATTTTTAAAAAAAATCTTAATTACTTTTCAAATAACTTATAAATATTTGAATAATATTTAAAACACAAGAATATAGATCTCTTTTACACTGTTCAGATCCAAAACTGCAATATAATGCACATTTATATAGTTAAGCTTCCATAGCGGAGGCGACTGCCTGCAGACAATCCTCGGTGGTAGTAGTTGCTAATGGATTACCACTTTCCAATGTAACACCTGTGAAGTGACTTTGTCGCGTTTCGGGAATAGTTTGAAAGCAGCCAGTGATAGCGTCTTCTCGGGCCAGCAGATCGGAGACGACTGCTGCCCGTAGAGATTTCTCTGTAGTCGCAGTTGTCCATGGACCGTACTCCAGCTTAAAATTGATCAGCTCAGTGTAAAATTGATCTATTTCCTTCGTCTATATCAGCTGACCAGTTTCATGATTCTGCTAACAGCGTTCATGTCCAAATTAAACTGTTCACTCTTTAATATAACATCGAAAATATCGCACGCCTCAGCGAACACGTCCTTCGGCAAATCGTAATAAACCACGAACGCGCTCAACATTTTCTTATGCAAATTGTCCGCCGCGCCTAACTTCTTCACCGATGGCAACCCCAAGTATTTTCTCAAACACGGCGCGGCTTTATCGTAATTATCGAAGACGTCATTTAACTTTTGCATTATAGATTGTGTGAATTCGTTCGATATCAATGGCTCGTCAGTGTTTTCATTTGTAATTGAAACTTTCTTATTCTGATTGTTTATCTGTGATTGTAATAATTTCATTTGCCATATGTGAAACGACGTCGGGTTCGTTCTTATTGTATTTATGATCTGAAATACAATTCATTAATATATAAATAATCCAAAAAACTTATAACAACCGATACGAGTCTGCAATGTCAATCTAGATTGTACATGCTCGTCTCCTCAAGCCGGCATAGTGGAGGCGACTACTGCCTGTAGATTTATCTGTAGTAGCAGTTAGAGTCATCAGTCGGAGTGTTGTCACATGCCGAGCTACAATTTAAAAAAAAACCTGCCAAAATAAATACAACCAGTGAACTAACCTAATCGCGTCCTAGGAACAGTTTGAAAGTAGTCAGATATACCAGAGAAGTGTTCATTAATCTCAAGCCGGCATAGCGGAGGCGACTGCTGCCCTGTAAAGATTTATCTGTGGCAGCAATCGTCTCCGTTCATGGACCGCACTCTAGCTTAACATCAAGCGGACTTTCAGCTCTAAGCTGGGTGGTCCACAGCCAACCGATACCTTCCAGGACGGCCAAGAGACACTTCACGTTCCTCGGGAGGGTCTTCCTTCCCAGCCAACGTGGGATCTTTCAAGCGCAGTATGAAGAGGCATCTTACCAAGCCGGCATAGCGGATGCAGATCCCCTTCTCTAACTGTTTGCTAAAATAAGAAGAAAAAAAAACGTACCTTCATAAAAGTAACCCAAACTGGCAAAACACACATAATATCCCGGACGACGCAATCGTAAGTGATCGTACACAACTCCTGCATACAACTCAATTCCTCCGGACTGTATCTCAGACACGTACACGATCTCTCTCTCGTAACAGATCTACGTCTCCTTCTCAACTGTATAATGGAGCAATCCGAGCATATATTATTTTCAATTAAATACTTAGTTAAATAATTCTTAGTGAAATCTCTGATATCCTCGTCGCTCGTGAACAGGTGTATATTTTGAGGTGTGGGCGCCCAGCAAGTAGTTTTGTCGAATGTCAGTGTTTGTGCCAGGATCGTTTGAAAGCCTTCTGGATCTTTCAAATACGAGAGACAACCGGCACGCTGTTTCACGTCAACACACCATGTCAGCTCAAGGAATTTTCTGAAAAAAAAAAGGGTACATACTATAACATACAACTGCTACTACAGAGAAACCTGTGAGGGGAGCAGTCGCCTCCACTAGGCCGGCTTGAGGAGACGAGCACGCACCATCTAGATTGACAGCGCACACTCCTTTTGCTATACCTGGCTACTTTCAAACTATTCCCGAAACGCGACAAGGTCACTTCACGGGTGTTACATTTCGAAAGTGGTGGTACTACCCCAGGACGGCAGACTGGACAAATAACCATCATCAGTCTGCCTACCACTCTTTAATAGTGCCTATAGGCACTGAGCGACCAAAGTACGTATAACATAGTTACATTGTTACCGATCAGAATTAGCGAGGTTCGAACACGGGTCTCATCGATCGTGAGTTCACGAGTCTTACCGTTAAACCACGGCTGCTCTTAAAATCTCTACACTAGAGTATTGACAAGGCAGCAGACGCCTCCGTTATGCTATGAATTGACAGGGCATACTCCTCTCGATTTATCTGGCTACTCACAAAGTCGATACTCGGCTCGGCATATAACTCCACTTGATGTAAAGCTACAGATATAGAAATTTCTGCAGGCCGCAGTCACCTCCCCTATGCCGGCTTGAGGAACGAAATCCCATATTATACCTAGCTATTTCAAACTGATCTCGAAACGCGACAAGATCACTTCACGTCCCTTTTTAAAGAATGGTGGTGGCAGACTGATGATGTTTTAGCCCAGTCTGCCGTCCTGGGGTAGTATCACCACTTTTTCGCGAACAGTTTGAACGTAGCCAGGTATTCGTCTCCTCAAGCCGGCATAGCGGAGGCAACTGCTGCCTGTAGAGATTTCTCTGTAGTGGCAGTCGTTTCCGTGCATGGACCGCACTCTAGCTTTACATCGAGCGGAGTATTGTCATATACCGAGCTACAGTAATTAAAACCCACTCTCTACTTACTCCAATTGACGCCAATTCCTATCCTTCTGGAAAACAATAGGCCAATATCTTTCATCGTGTATCCTGACTTCCTTCAACGTTTTTAGTTCCGGCAACAAACATGGCGCTTTCATCCTCATCACATCGCCTGTCAGTGTTATTACCTGCGCATATTATACAAAACAAGAATTAGTTAGGTCAGCCAAGCTAAACATGCAAACGTATCGTCATAGACGCGTACAGTTCGAAAATCACCCGGGGCTCACGAATTTGCCTTTTTTTTAGTAGAGAGCAAACTGTCTGTCAAATTGAACACTGGCCTCGACGAGCCGGCATATCGAAGGCGAGTGCTGCCTACAGACATTTCTCGCGAGTCACAATCGATTGGGAACGAAAACTTAAAACGTAACTTCGCAGTAGACCCCTATATGGATAGCCATTAGTGACGCTACAACGTCCCCTCCCCTATGCCTGTTATAAATACCTGTAAATGCGCATAACACAATTGTCCAGTATGTATATCCCGTGGTACAATCAATCTAGGCTCGACAGCCAACACATACAAATGCCTGAACGCCTGCAAATGATATCTGAAATCAAATATACGTGATGCTATTTAGCTAAAATTTCTCTACGTGAAAAAGATCCTGTATATAATATAATTGCTTCAGGCAGCAGTCGCCTCCGCTATGCCGGCTCGAGGAGACGAATGTGCACCATCCAGATTGACAGTGCACCCTCCTCTTGTTATAATTGATCTCTCCTTAAGCCTGACTATAGTAGGTTGAGAAAATATTGGTAACACCAGCGGCCGGTGCCAAAAAGTCCACCGTTGGAATAGTGCGAGCGGGCAAGCGGCAGAGAGGTGTGGCGCGATAATTTTCCTGTCAGATTTTTTTTATTGTAGCTCGGCATATGACAACACTCTGCCTGATGTAAAGCTAGAGTGCGGTCCAAGAACGGAAACAACTGCTACTACAGAGAAATCTCTACGGGTAGCAGTCGCCTCCACTATACCGGCTTGAGGAGACGAGTGTACACCATCTAGAGTGACAGTGCACACTCCTCTCGCTATACCTGGCTACTTTCAAACTGCTCCCGAAACGCGACAAGTTCACTTCGCGGGTGTTACATTCGAAAGTGGTGGTACTGTTCCAGGACGACAGACTGGGCTATTAACCATCATCAGTCTGCTTTCACTCTTTGAGTGCATTGTCACTGGAAATTCGCACCGCGTGTTCTGCTGCCGCGATAGCGTGGTTTGACTTAGCTTTGGAGGAGTGTGCACTGTCAATCTAGACGGTACATGCTCGTCTCCTCAAGCCGGCATAGTGGAGGCGACTGCTGCCCGCACAGGTTTCTCTGTAGTAGCAGCTGTTTCCATTCGTGGACCGCACTCTAGCTTTACATCAGGCGGAGTGTTGTCACATGCCGAGCTACAATTTAAAAAGAAATCAACACTTACACAACAACCAGGGAAGAGATGGGGATCGAACCCACGTTCTCAGATTTGACCACTAAGCCACACAACCATGGATGTACCATGAATTAGACCGCGTCAAACTCCTCTATTCTAACTCTCCATCAGCCACCGATTTTCACCAATTTTTTCTATTCAATTTTCACCATAATTTAATAATACAATTATTACCTATTATCTTGACAATGTGTGGGATATTTTGGGAAGAAAGCTGCCAATAAAGCAGCAATGGCTGTCTTGGAGGTTCCCAGAGTGCATCGCCCTCCGCCCAGGAACAATAAACCAAGTGCCATGTGCACTGCCATCTGTCAAATAAACATATCACTGTTATAACGAAACGTGTTTGGCGCGCTTTTGCCCAAGAAGATTGAGGTGTTTCTTATCCCTTTCCTTAATTAGTTTAGTGGTTATTATTGTGTAAAATTGGTGTTATTTTGCGTAATTTTATGGAGCGCATGTGAGTAATTGTGGAAACATTAAAATTCACTCTATGTGAAGCAACGGAAGCGATTTTTTTTTTGTGGTTATCCCACGCCGCGAAAACGTTCATATTGTGACGTGACCGTGTGAATTGCCGGCAAATACTCCAAGAAAGCGTCACATTGTAAAACACCATTGCAATTTGATGCAAAAACATCAAGAATTTACTACTCGACATTGGCAGAATTGTTGTTGTTATGACATATGAGGCCATTTAACAAAAGAAGAACTAGAACGAAACGTGTACTGTCAACCTGTCCCCTCAAGCCGGCATGGCGAAGACGACTGTCGCCTGTGAAAATTTATATGTAGTAACAGTTGTCATCGTCCACTCCTCTCGTTATACCTGTCTACTTCCAAACTGATCCCAAAACGTGACAAGGTCACTTCACGGGTGTTACATTCGAAAGTGGTGGTACTACCCCAGGACTGCGTTAATAACCATCATCAGTCTGCCTAGCACTGTCAGTCTAGATGGTGCACACTCGTCTCCTTAAGCCGGCATAGCGGGGGCGACTGCTGCCTGTAGAGATTTCTCTGTAGTAGCAGTTGTGTCCGTTCATGGACCGCATTCTAGCTTTACATCAGGCGGAGTGTTGTCACATGCCGAGCTACGATAATAATAAAAATTGCCATTATTTTTTGATTTTTTTTTATGATTGTCACCTGTCCTCCATGAGTAAGCGCATGATGGCCTCTAGTGTTTGTAGAGAATACTCTCGATCTCAAACGGCGAATCACGCGCATCACACTGATATCACCACGACCGGCGCACACCTTAAAATACAAACATAATTAATTCCACACGCACTGCCTACCCCTATACAAGTTGAGGTACATATGCAGTATTATTCAATATACATAAAGAAAAATCACGAGGTCCACTAAAATCCATTGATGGTTCTTTTTACATTTATACGTCCACTTTAGTCCTAAGGTCCAATTACACCACATGACTTAACTATTACTCTCACGTTAAAGTAATGAATTGATCCTTATTAGCGACACTATAGGGTGGTGCAATAATACAGTATGTTTTATTTTCAAATTTGAAAAAATGGGCTGGGAAAAAGATTTTTAAAAAATCTAATAATACAGTACAGTTTAGTTTTATTCGGACTCGAGACTCCTGTGAGTATTTTTACTATATCGATTACTACGCATTCTTGAAAAATGCACCTGTATAATATTTAAAAAAAAAACTAACCATAGACACACTGATTAATATAACATTGAGGCACGTCTCCACTGTAGTCTTTCCGGCCAATTCGGCACCGTTTTGATTACTGAGTTGCGTGTAGACACGGAGATAATGCAGTAGCGTAGCCCTCGCGTCTTCATCATTGGAGCCGGCATAGCGGATACCCATTGCAAAGCACGCGCCGGCCACTATGTTACAATAGGCTTGGCTGAAAATAAATAATAAAACACAAATCTACACACAATATTTAAAAACAAAATTAGAGGTCTAAAAGTTAGCTCCCACTATTCCGGCTCACTTTAGAAAAGTATTAATGTTTAATTATTATTTTTTATTTTAATATTAATTTAATAAAAATAATTTGAAAAAAATAAACCAAAGATTCCCTAGGTGTTGTATTGTCTAATATCATGATAAAAATAAAAATAACCTAGCTATTAATAGTTTAGAAGAAAAATGGTTTTATACATTTTAGCAATATAAAACCATTTTTCTTCAAAATTATTAATAGCTAGTTTTTTTTATTTGCGTCATGGTGTTAGACAATACAATAACTAGGGAATCTTCGGTTTATTTTTCTCAAATAACTTTTCAATTTATTTTTTTTACATAAATCGACACACAACCGCGCGAGAAAGGACAACGGCGTCTGACCAGCTCTTAACTCACTTCATTGCCTCATAATCTATATTTTCATCAGTAGGTTTAACTAAACAATAAGGTCGTATCGTGTCCGGTATTTGTGACTCCACCCACTCTATTTCAGGCTCTATGTGATCCCACATTATGAGACCTGAAAATAATAATAGTATTTTTTATTGTAGCTCGGCATGTGACAACACTGATGTAAAGCTAGAGTGCGGTCCGTGAACGGAAACAACTGCTACTACAGAGAAACCTGTGCGGGCAGCAGTCGCCTCCACAATGCCGGCCTAAGGAGACGAGTATGCACCATCTAGAGTGACAGTGCACACTCCTCTCGTTATACCTGGCTACTTTCAAACTATTCCTGAAACGCGACAAGATCACTTAACGGGTGTTACATTCGAAAGTGGTGGTATTACCGCAGGACGGCAGACTGGACAAATAACCATCATCAGTCTGCCTACCACTCTTAAATAGTGTCTATAGGCACTGAGCGACCAAAGTACATATAACAAAGTTACATTGGTACTGGTCAGAATTAGCGAGGTTCGAACACGGGTCTCATCGATCGTGAGTTCACGCGTCTTACCGCTAGACCGCGGCCGCTCTAAATAGCAAAAATTTCAATTGCAATTAAAAAAAAAATTACTAAAAAATTACTTAAAAACTATGCAATAGTTTTGTTAGACATATGCCTGCATGGAAACAAAGCTTTAGTTAGCATATAATTGTTAAAAACATACCTCTAGCGACAGTCCTCAGCATCAACAAGTCTGGTCTGACATCGTCCAATAAATAAGCACTATTAGGCGGCTGTAGCCAAGAAGCAACACCGCTATGATTCGATTGGACGAATATTAACGCAAGAGCGAGAGTAGCGCCCGGTGACGTCACGTCTAGATTTATAGTCGTACCCTCACGGACTGCGAACGAACCCTGCTTGTATTTCTCCTTTTGTGCACCTACGAAAATAAAAATTACTGTTTATTTTATTGTAGCTCGACATATGACAACATATGACAATGCATTTTATATATTCTGTGCCGTAGCTATTTGTTTATTAAAGTGATTTGCGATAATAATTAGTGCTGAGAAAGTTATAAAATTACTTAATTTCAACATAAATCTGCTATGATTCGAACAATGTTGTAAAACGTATATATGGACGCTCAGGTGTTGGCTTTCACGTTAAGCCGGAGTGCGATCTATGAATGGAAACAATTGCTAACATTCCGAAGGCAACAGTCGCCTCCGCTATGCCGGCATCATCAAAATTGACAGTGAACACACCTCTCGTTATACCTGGCTACTTTCAAACTATTTCCGAAACGCGACAAGGTCACTTCACGGGTGTTACATTCGAAAGTGGTGGTACTACCCCAGGACGGCATACTGGGGTTAACAAGTAATAACCATCATCAGTCTGTCTACCACAGCTATGGTACTAACCTTGTAAGGGCATCTTATCACCTCCAAGCACATAAGATCTCAATGTAAGTACCAATCCATGATGCAAATGATGCCCTTGGTCCTGATTATTATCTGGGTTTTTATGTCTATGATAATGTCCCAATAACACCATCCCCAGGGCTAAGCCTGCTGCTAGAGAATAGGTCTCTCTTTCCACACTGGATTCGATCTCTGGACCGGGTGGTTTTGCTGGAAATTAATATCATAACTCAAGGACGGTTTGGTCATTTGGAAAGGATGGATGAAAGGAGATCAACTAAAAAGATCTATTATGCGAAAGTGGATGGCAGTGTCGGTAGGGGGCGCCCTAGGAAGTCCTTTCTCAGTCAGATTGGTCAACTGCCGAGAAAGGGTCAGATGAGGAGCACCCTCAACCGACGTGCATGCATGAGGGGAGTATAGGATGTAGTCGAAACGAAAGTAGTATTTAGAGAGGAGTAGCTGGTGCTCCATGGTTTCTGCCTACCCCAGGGGATAAGGCGTGAGTTAAGTAGTAGTATCATTTTTAAACAACAAAGGAATGTTTTCAGGCAGCAGTCGCCACCGCTATGCCGGCCAGGGGCTAAAGACTTTTTCGTTATCACTTAGGTGACAGTGAAACGTAAAATCCAATATCTATCGATTGGCTTTTGACTACAGCCCCTGAAGATACGAATGTGTATCGTTCAGGTTGACAGTGCACACTCCTACTAATACTCGGCTACTTCCGAACTAAACTCAAAACGCGACTAAATCACTCTACAGGTGTTACACTTAAAATTAGTGATGTTACCCTGGCAAAGTAGACTAATAACCATCATCAGTCCGCCTACCACATCTCTCCTTAAAGTACCACGACATCTGATCACACTCCACCTGATTTTAAGGTAGAGTGCGATCTTGCACAAACAATTTATTTTAGACCGCTAGAGTGCGGTCCATGAATGGAAACAACTGCTACTACAGGAGATGAGCATGTACCATCTAGATTGACAGATCTCCTCTCGTTATACCTGACTACTTTCAAACTATTCCCGAAACGCGACAAGGTCACTTCACATCATCAGTCTGCCTACCACTCTTTAATAGTGCCTATATTGCTACCAGAAGGAAACATAAGGCAACAATCACCACCGTTATACCGGCTTAGAGACGAAGTGCACCATCCATCGTTATGTATTCAAATCCTCACCAATTTCATGCAGCAGCACATGAGCCATGTGTGCGTGATGGGTGTTCTGATATAGTAATCCAATCCCAAGCAGAGCGGCCACCAGTATATTCTGCGGTATATCCAACTCTATGGACGTCGGTGGCAGTAGTGGCTCCAGGTGAATACTTAACATTTTAGTTGCTTGCAGGTCCATTGTACCTGAAATAATATTTTTTTTTATTGCAGCTCCGCATATGACAACACTCCGCCTGATGTAAAGCTAGAGTGCGGCCCACCACTTACTTACTTACACAAATTGGTACCAGTCAAAATTTCGTGAGATTCGAACGCGTGTCGCTTCGATTGTGAGTTCACGCGTCTTACCGCTAGACCACGGCAGCTCTTAAATTTATTAGGAAAGTCAAATAATAATTTACCTCTATACGTAGCAGCCAATCCCAGCAGCAAACCAACACTGGTCATCTCCTGACATTTCACCAAATATTCGTACATGTTCATGAATGGCATATCCTTGAGATGTCCATTCAAACCAAGTGCCATTAAAAAGCCGGCATGCTCACTAGACACTTCCGCTGAATTCTGTGCAATAAAATATTTAAAAAAAAATCAGGTCTCCTCAAGCCGGCATAGAGGAGGCGACTGCTGCCCGCACAGGTTTCTCTGTAGTAGCAGTTGTCTCCGTTCATGGACCGCACTCTAGCTGTACATCAGGCGGAGTGTTGTCACATGCCGAGCTACAATAAAAAAAAAACTATGCTTCGAGCGAGACAAGTTTCATTCAGAATGCCAGCACTCGGAGTCTGTGCTGACCACCACATTCCCCAAGGGCTGGCCTAGCAGGAAGATTTCTACGGCAGAGAGGATTGTGATTCGGACCGGTGCAAATTCATCTTCTCAAGTCGGCATAGCAGAGGTGATCATTGCCTGCAAACATTCCTCGATCGCCTCTACTCATATAGTATAGTTTTACTACCTTAGGTTTATTAAAGGTGACCCAGCTTGCGTTGATATTGGACCCAGTCATGGGTACCAGTGACAGTCCAGTGGCGACTCCATTATGAAAATTGGGCCAAATTAAACAATGGGGGTGATTTTCGCCACTATTTCCAGCCAATTCTATGGTGTTACACCTCGGCGGTGGACCACGACCGCTCACGTTCAGTCGCGGAATATTCAGCAGCTCAGTTGGAACGCACGGAGTACTCCGGAGACTGACCATACCTCTGCAACATTAATTCACATTTCAGCAGTAGTTTCAATAGTGGTAGGCAGACTGATGATGGTTATTTGTCCAGTCTGCCGTCCTGGAGTAATACCACCACTTTCGAATGTAACACCCAGAAGTGACCTTGTCGCGTTTCGGGAATAGTTTCAAAATAGCCAGGTATAACGAGAGGAGTGTGCACTGTCAATCTAAGATGGTACATGCTCGTCTCCTCAGGCCGGCATAGTGGAGGCGACTGCTACCCGCACAGGTTTCTCTGTAGTAGCAGTTGTTTCCATTCATGGACCGCACTCTAGCTTTACAACAGGCGGAGTGTTGTCACATGCCGAGCTACAATAAAAAAAAAGTGACCTTTGGACATAGCCAAGTATAAAGAGGACTGATAGCCAAGAGTATAATGAGAGAAGGTAGCCCTGTTAACCCGGACGGCGCGCCCATCAAGCCGGCATAGTGGAGGCGGTTGCTGACTGTGGATCTTAAATTTCGGGACACATACACAAACCGACGCACCGGTGGGTTTCTGAATACAACAAATGGGTCTTCAAATACTTATTAGCTAGTATTAACTAGTGGCTGCTAGAGGCGTTGGAGCAAATTAATAAAAGTAAAAGATATAGTGAATCAAACCTGGCAATAGGTAAGGCAGTAGTCCTTGTGCATATAGCATAAAGTTGTTTTTCCTGTTCTTCAATAAAATCATGATCGGACACTTCTGGACGTTGAATCAGGTTTATCGTCACAGGAGTTGACGATTGCAAAAGATTGCAAACTTCGACCATTCTGAAAATTAAGTTTTTATTGTAGCTCGGCATACGACAACACCCCGCCTGATGTAAAGATAGAGTGCGGTCCATGAACGGAAACAACTGCTACTACAAATAAATTGTCGCGTTTCGAATAGTTTGAAAGTAGTAAGGTATAACGAGAGGAGTGTGCACTGTCGATCTAAGATGGTACATCCTCGTCTCCTAAGGCCGGCATAGTGGGGGCGACTGCTGCCCCGCACAGGTTTCTCTGTAGTAGTAGTTGTTTCCATTCATGGACCGCACTCTAGCTTTACATCAGGCGGAGTGTTGTCACATACGAGCTACAATAAAATAAAATAAAAATTATAGCAACAGTCGCCTCCACTATGCCAGCTTGAGAAAGCAAGTTTAGGAATATAATTCAAGACAGATAACCTGATGTCTCAAGATGGCCGCCAAAAACCCACATCACGACTTTAGATTATTTTTAATGTAAATAAATTCTATCCTCACCGATGATCTTTAGGATATAATAATCTCAAAACTTTAGTATCGACATATTCCATTCCATTTCTGACATCTTCATCATTCTTTCGCATCTTGGGTATGGGTGACGTGTCCTGCGTGAATGCTGTCTCTTTCTCTAATACTTCCAAAGCTAATGCTAAAAAGAGATAGAATTATGTTGTCATTAACGCTTATTTCTTGCGTACAAGCTAAATACGTCAAGTAAATGAATGTAAATGATAGGTACATCAACTAGTTCACAACCGACCTATGGACCACACACTGAGATAATGTTTGAAATTCTTAAACCGTGTTAAAAAACCGTTTTTTTTTTCTTTTGGTTTTATATGGCATTATAACAATTTGCCAGTGTCAAAGTAAATATTTTTGCATCAAGTTAGTAAAGTAAATATTGTGCATCACAGGTTCACTTTTTTTGAATTGTTTGCCCACACTCACGCATCTACCATAATCTAAAATAAAAAATAAATCTACCATTATTACACATTAACACTCGAAGAAACATAAGTTTAGGAAAACAATTCAAAACAGATACCCTGACGTCTCAAGATGGCCGCCAAAACTCTTAAAAAAACGGCTGATATATTGAGAGTTCAGATGTCGTTCAGAAATTTTCGAAATCTGATGATCAGTTTTAAAAAAATATATAACATGGAAGGTTCAGATTTCGTTCAGAAATTTTTGATATTTGACGAAAATTTCGTCTTCCTTTAGATTTAACTTAGGTAATGATTCTTGGAATTTTTTACTGATTAAATCCAGAAATAAAGCAAAAACTCAATGAAACCTTCGTTATTTCCCTTTTTTTCTCCCAGCAAATAAACTAAAGTTATACCTTCCATATAAGCAGTTGGGTTATCATGTACTTGTGCCAACTCTGCCTGCAACGCGAGATCCTCCCTCATTACAAGATTATATGCTTCCAAAGGCCATTCTACAGGCGGAGCCATTTTACATTTCACAAATATATTTATTAATGACAACGATACTGCTGGCGGTAAATTGTCTACATCATGTACTGTAAGGCCTGAAATTAAAACAAAACACATTTCTAAAACGAATTTCGATTTTGTTAAAGGAGAGGACTCGGCTTCAATTCCCGGTCGGAATTTGTTTATTAAACAGTAGCTCAGCATACAACAACGCCTGAAGTTAAGTTAGAGTGCGGCTTAACAACGATCTGTTTGAAAGTAGTGTGTTTTTTTTTTTGTAGCTCGGCATGTGACAACACTCCGTCTGATGTAAAGCTAGAGTGCGGTCCATGAATGGAAGCAACTGCTACTACAGAGAAACCTGTGCAGGCAGCAGTCGCCTCTACTATGCCGGCTTGAGGAGACGAGCATGTACCATCTAGATTGACAGTGCACACTCCTCTCGTTATACCTGGCTACTTTCAAACTATTCCCGAAACGCGACAAAGTCACTTCACGGGTGTTACATTCGAAAGTGGTGGTACTACCCCAGCACGGCAGACTGGTTAATAACATCATCAGTCTGCCTACCACTCTTTAATAGTGGCACTGAGCGGCCAAAGTACATATAACGCGTTTACGTCCCATACACGGGTCTCATCGATCGTGAGTTCACGTGTCTTACCGCTAGACCACGACCGCTCTATCTGTGGATGGTGCACACTCGTCTCTTCAAGGCGGCATAGCGGAGGCGAATGCTGTGTGTAAACATTTGTTCTGTGGTAGCAGTTGTTTTCGTTCACAGACCGCACTCTAGCTTAACATCGGACGGACAATAAAAAAAAGCATTTGAATCTCGGACGTCACTTACCTCTCTGGCACAACATTTCAACAGCATTAATATGTCTAACTTTAGTACTATTATCAGTTAGGTTTTGTGCAAACGTCCTAGGAGTACTAGCAGCCTGGACACCCTCTCTGTGACACACGGATTGAATATAACCACCGCCGCCATTCGCAATATTTAATACCTGAAAATATTAATCTTACAGACTACATTCCCAAATTAAAAGAACTAAATAACAAACTGTGGAACTCCCTCCCGGTGGGTCTCTTGGGTGGGTCACATGGGTCTCTTCAAATCGAAGGTGAATAGGTACCTCATAGGCAAGCGTGCTCCACCTTAGACCACATCACTGCTTAACACCAGACAGGGTGTGGTCAAACGCTTGCCTATTAAGCATAAAAAAAAATTATATTGGCACGACACGTGACCTCTATTGACCTGTGATAAGCACAGTGGAGGTCTACGAGCACCGACGACTGGAGAACGGCAGCAATCGAATTAAATATAACACCCGTAAAGTGACCTTGTCAAGTTCGGGAAGAATGGTAGGCAGACTGATGATGGTTATTTGTCCCGTCTGCCGTCCTGGCGTAGTACCACCACTTTCGAATGTAACACTCCTGAAGTGACTTTCGCGTTTCAAGAGCAGTTTGAAAGTAGCCAGGTGTGCACTGTCCATCTAGATGGTGTATACACGTCTCCTCAAGCCGGCATAGCGGAGACGACTGCGGGCAGTAGACATTAAGGACCTTAATAACTTACCTCAATAATATTTTTGGACATTTCATTAACTTCAGCCAAATAAGGGTAACTGCCCACATCGAACTCTTTAAGCATCCCGTTGATATACTTAAAAATATTAGGTGGGTCGCAATTGAAGTAATTCGGCTGCGTTAAACTCTTCAAAATATCATCTGTCAACTGTGATTCTGAACTGTCATATTCAAAGTTCAAATTGACAGGAAAATCTAACCAATAATGCGTTACATAACTGTCGAGCCTCAAGTCCTTCGAGAGCTGATGTAGAAGACCAGCGATATGTTTCAAATCATCACACAAAAGTGTATTTAATTTGGTCTCCTCATAAACTAAATGAAACGCGTACAGTATATGAATAACGTACGGAAAGAGTACAGAATTCTGATTAAACTGAGTCTTATGTTCAAAGTCGATAAAGCTCTTTTTCGCGTAACCCTTCATATTTGTACATTTGCCTGTTGTATACTCGTTCAAATGTAATAAATTAGCCAATGAGCTGCCAATGTTTTTGTGTAGCTTGGAATTTAGTAAATAATCCCAATCGTCTACAGAACCATCGCTCGAAGTTCTCTGTTTCTTTGTTACAACTTCTGTGTTTTCATCGTCGCATTTTTTACTCGAACCGAGTTTTTCTAAATCGTAACCGATTAATGAATACAATAGATTAGCAAACATAGACCATTCTTGTTCTAGTGTGAGGTCTTGTGTTCCAGGTGCATTTCGGACTCCATACCATTTTATTATTATCTGCAAAATGAATTAAATTTAAGAGCGGCCGTGGTCTAGCGGTTATCGATGAGACCCATGTTCGAATCTCGCTAATTCTGACCGGTACCAATGTAACTGTATTATATGTACTTTGGTCGCTCAGTGCCTATCTATAGGCACTATTAAAGAGTGGTAGGCAGACTGATGATGGTTATTTGTCCAGTCTGTTGTCCTGGGGTAGTACCACCACTTTCGAATGTAACACCGGTGAAGGGACCTTGTCGCGTTTTTGGAATAGTTTGAAAGTAGCCAGGTATAGGAGAGGAGTGTGCACTGTCAATCTAGATGGTACATGCTCGTCTCCTCAAGCCGGCATAGTGGAGGCGACTGCAACCCGTAGAGATTTCTCTGTGGTAGCAGTTGTTTCCATTCATGGACCGCACTCTAGCTTTACATCAGGCGGAGTGTTGTCACATGTCGAGCTACAATAAAAAAAAAAAAAAAAAATATGTACTTTGGTCGCTCAGTGCCTATCTATAGGCACTATTAAAGAGTGGTAGGCAGACTGATGATGGTTATTTGTCCAGTCTGTAGTCCTGGGGTAGTACCACCACTTTCGAATGTAACACCGGTGAAGGGACCTTGTCGCGTTTCGGGAATAGTTTGAAAGTAGCCAGGTATAAAAGAGGAGTGTGCACTGTCAATCTAGATGGTACATGCTCGTCTCCTTAAGCCGGCATAATGGAGGCGACTGCTGCCCCTACTTTCTCTGTAGTAGCAATTGTATCCATTCATGGACCGCACTCTAGCTTTACATCAGGCGGAGTGTTGTATGTATACTACTATAGAGATTTCTCTATAGTAGCAGTTGTTTCCGTTCAGACAGCACTCATACAATAATTTTTTTTTAAACTAATTTATGTACTTTGGCCCCAGAATGATTAGACTTGTATACTCATACAAACCTGAATAGCAATATCTTTAGGTAAAATAGCCTTTAGAGCGGTACAACAACGCAGTACAAGATAAGATGTGGCAACATCAGGTAGTGTTATCCTATACATTATTCCTTTGTCAAAGCGCAAGGTTAAACGATTACCTACTGCATCACAGAGAGATTGGAGACCTGGAAATGTGATAAATTAACATTGTAGTGAAAAGAAGAAAAAAATAATCTGAGAAAAAAACCGAACCTGCACCTTCCTTTACATTGATACATTGACCGCTGAGCTTACTGGAACGCGTAAACGGTCTTCTATTCTATCTTTCAATAATAAATAGGTCAAAAATAAAAAAAAAGATTTTTTTTATTGTAGCTCGGTCGCCAGATGTAAAGCTAGAATGTGGTCCATGAACGGAAATAACTGCAACTACAGACAAATCTCTATAGACAGCAGTCGTCTCCGCTATGCCGGCCTAAGGAGACGGGTATGCACTAGATTGCCAGTGCACACTCCACTCGCTGTACTCGTCTACTTTCAAACTTCTAACGAAATTCGACAAGGTCACTTCACAGGTGTTACATTCGAAAGTGGTGGTACTGTCCCAGGATGGCAGACTGGACAGAATACCATCATCAGCCTGCCTACCACTATTTAATAGTACCTATAGGCACTGAGCGACCAAAGTACATTACATTTAAATTTTGATTAATTTTATTTATTTTTACACAACATAAAAGAACACTTACAAGTCAAAATGCTAAAAAAATTATAAAAATAAATAATAATTTATTACATTGGACTGGATGTTGTTTAAACACCAGATGGTAATTGGACAGATTTTTTTTTTAAATTCATTGCAGCTCGGCATGTGACAACACTCCGCCTGATGTTGAGCTGGAGTGCAGTCCATGAAGGGAAACAACTGCTATTACAAAGAAACTTCTATAGGCAAAAATCGCCTCCACTATGATCCAGGTTGACAGTGTACACACCTCACATGTCAGACTACTATTAAAAAATTAAGCACACACATACCTAAACTATCTTTTTGTGATCTCGAAGTGTGCGGCACAGGCGATAGTAGATGCAATGCAGAGTCGTCGAATACTGAAGTGTCATTACTGCGTGTTGGTAGAAGGCTGCTTCTACGCGGGAAAGGGGACGCGAACATACTACGTTTAGTGTATGGAGAGTCAATCAGACGAGCCAAAACACCACCTACATGAACCTGAAAAACCATAGAAGTACGTTACTTTTACTTAGCTATCACACCATCTACGAAAACGCGTGGTCAAGACCGCGGCGCGAGATCCGGAGTCAGGGGTCAGCCTTCAGTCCCGATGGACTGTTAATTGTTCCTCCCTATCTCCAGTCTAGTGATGAAATGAAATGAAAATCCTTTATTAACGTAGGCATGGACTTGGCATGTACTTGTTCATCGTCAGTATCTACTTTTGGCTTCGGAAAGGCATATGACGAGAAGACAGCTATCTGAAACTCGTCAATTATAGCCTGTGTTTATAATAACAAAAAAAAAAACTGAAACAAAAAATAGTCGTAACTAATTTAACAAACATAACTAAACCACAATATGGGGCACCAAAATGAAGAAAATTATATATTAATAACATTGCAACCCACGTTTCAACCACAAACCACAACACACATATGTTTATTAGAAAAAATTTGAAAATGAAAAACTATGCAGACAAGCTGTAAGTAGAGAAGCATGCCACACGGGAGTAGACTGCCGATATACGGCTGATGGCTGATATAGGGATTTATCTCTCGTCCTATAGACTGTGTTCGGCGAGTTGAGTGTTTCGACTCGCTTAAGTCTCTTCTCTCGTCTCTCTCACTTAAGACCTCCGCAGGGCGGAGACTGGATAGATGCTGACGCGTTCCCAGACTCCGTCCACTATGCGTCGAGTGTAACACTGTGGGATATTAGTCGGTATGCCAGCGCTAGGCTGGAGAGTCTGACATAACCCTGGTACCTTCCGCAATAGGGATTTCTCCACAAGATGTTGCCTGTAGGCATTTATCTGTGGCAGCAGTTGTATTATCCCAAGGACTGTACTCAGGCTTAATATCAGGTGGAGTGTGTTGAGCTACTGTTAAAAATATATATTGCATAATAAAATTGATTATTCTTGTTAAAGCGGTATGCATTAGTAGTCTTTTTTTTCCATATATTTTTGTACAATGATTCCACTACATGCATGAAGTTATTTTGACTTGACTGCGACTCAACCCAGTCAAGCGTGTGATATATAATTTGCAAATTGTTATAATGCAATAAAAGAAAGATGTCTGAACTTTGTTTAATTACACTGTACTAATGTATCTTCAGTATAAACTTATTGAACACATAACAAAGTACTTTTGCAGAAAGTAACTTACCTTACCAACAATATGATTTCCAGATTGCATTATAATATTGCCTAATTCATCAATCAACGCAACCATCTTCAAATGATCCAACACAACAGCGTCTTTAGCTATAAACGTGCTTATAGTCCCAACAATAAAGGTCACTTTCCCGTGACAATTTGATTTTTGCAATCTCATCATTTGCAACTGACTAGTGCCGTTAACTTTTAATATGTAACACAAATACTCATGACCGACGAGATCTTCATGAATGAAACTTTTTATTTCTTGGTTGTTTTCTATGGGATCTCTTCTGATTGGCTGCGATTCTGTCCATATGTGATCTATACATATGTCTGGATATAAAGGCAGGGTCGGCGGTGTTTGTTGAGCTCGTCCTCCCAAAACTGACATGGATGTATGTATTATAGAACCGTGAGGTGACATCCCTTGTTGATGGAAAGCATTAGCCATTGGACTATTAACATTGGATCTCGTCGGAGTACTCGGGTTCTTTCTAGAAGTGTAAGGACTGGCTACAGCTGTCATCCAGCTATTCGTGTGTTTATTCCCCAAATTAAAGCTGCGACTGCCGAATTCACAAGTTTGACTCAACATTTCTGAAGTATTAGGGTTCGGACACATAGTTAAGCATTCGTCTCTTGTGGTTTTACGCAATTTCCAAAGTGAGTGGATGCCTAGTTTCCAGTCGTATGTGAAGACGATGCTAGGGTCGGCGCTGGCGAATACTATTTGTAAATCACTATCATTGTAATACTGGAGTCCTTGATGAGATTTAACCAGGATTGGTGTCACATCATCGAGCGGATGCGTCAGAGAGAAGCACGTAGGTAACGGGTAGTCCTGGTCATATCCAGATATAGACTCCGCCCTCAATCTAGCACTCATGTTAGTAAAATTAGATCTGGATTTTGAAAAGGAAAAATTATGCGATTCATTCAACTTCATAAAAGAATTAGTCAACAAGGAATTATGGAGTAACGGGGTCGCATCTTTCTCTAATAAAATCCCATACTTTATGTTCCAAACTTTCTTGACTTGAAATGGTAAACTGGTGACATATTCTCTTCCATCTGTTGCGAAAACTCTCATAGATTTGTTGTCTAAAAGTAAAAGAGACGGCATGACTTTTGTTGGTATATGCTCGGTTGTGTCTTCAATTTTTATGCTTTTCTTCTCATCTCCAATTTGTGAGTTTAAAGCATCGATTAACATAGTATTGTTGAAATTGACATGAAAATCGCAGAATACAGCGTGTTTTATTGGATTTTCACATGTGTAACAAGCTATTGTCTCTCTGCATTCTGGATTAAACAGCCCTGTCGCTGGTGATGAATTTAGACCTAGAAGAAAAGAGAATGAGTAGTTGATTAGCTTACTACTGTGAACTTTGATTGTTCTGATGTGATTTTGAAAGCTTTGTTGCGACCGTGGTCACAGATTGCGAAGTATCATCAGATTATATTAGTAAACATATTTTCATGACATATCAATTAATATATTTGAAATGTTTACCGAGCTCCTCACGAAGACAACACCTAGACGAAGATTAAAGAGGAAAGTGCCAAGAGACCTCGCATAGCCCAAATCTGGAGGATGTTAAGATGGAGCTCCTCTGCTGATATTGAGAGGGACATGTCGCTGGACATGTACCGCATATGCCAAATAACCCAAATAACCCACAATCAACGCTGAACATCCTTACTGTGACAGATAGTGTTGCAGAGAAGTTAAAAAAAAATGTTTACTACTATTCCGATTTGAAAAATGATTATTGCTTTACATGGCCAGAGACCTGAGTACGATATTACATTTACGCCGTCACAGCGTAACGCGAGATCCCTCCACCAATCAGACATGTTACTTTGACCGCTGAGGTAATAAAAAAAACAAATGAAGCGATCCTATTGGCGGAGAGATCCCCTGTCGCTTTGTTTATTAGGCGAAGGTTTAGGGAAGGTTACCTGGGGATGAAACATATTATTTTATGATTATAAAAGGAATTAGCAAAGAAAAGGTTCTCGAGTCGTCGGTGCTTATGGACCTCTACTATGCTTACCACCAGGCCAGTCGAGGTCACAATATATATAGCAAGCAACAACTATAGTATTTACTCACCCTTAGACCAAACAGCAGTACAACCCTTAACATAAAGCTCTTCTTCATAATGACAATCAATTTTTGGATTATTCTTCCTTTTTTTGTTTTTATTATTATTTGAAGAATTCAGGTTGAATTTCTTTGACATATTACTTGAACTGTTTGCACTTCCGCCTCTCGATGGCCCTAAAATTATTTATTTTTCACATTTTCTTATGTAACAAATACGTTAAGACAAAGCAACGAAAGTACATAATTATCAAATAGTTCCACTAATACTTGCAGAGATTTTAATGCAAGCATATAAACAGTACAATACAAAGGTGTATAACAATAGTAGATAAATAACCATCAAGGAATTACTTTAATATAATTGAAAGATTTTATGCAGCTTACTAACGATACCATAATCGTTGCAATAACAATGAAATATATATAAAAAAAAAAAAAAAAACACTAACAATCCATATATTTTGCACGAAAGCAAAAATTATTATATGAGGTGTTTCTATTACTCCATTGCTTAATTATCTTTTTTTTTTATTGTAGCTTGGCATGTGACAACGCTCCGCCCGATGTAAAGCTAGAGTGCGGTCCATGAATGGAAACAACTGCTACTACAGAGAAACCTGTGCGAACAGCAGTCGCCTCCACTATGCCGGCTTGAGGAGACGAACATGTACCATCTAGAATGATAGTGCACACTCCTCTCGTTATACCTGGCTACTTTCAAACTATTCCCGAAACGCGACAAGGTCATTTCACGGGTGCTACATTCGAAAGTGGTGGTACTACCCCAGGACGGCAGACTGCACAAATAACCATCATCAGTCTGCCTACCACTCTTTAATAGGTGTAGGCACTCAGCGACCAAAGTACATATAACAAAGTTACATTGGTACCGGTCAGAATTAGCGAGGTTCGAACACGGGTCTCATTGATCGTGAATTGACTCATCTTACCGCTAGACCACAGCCGCTCTGTAAATGCGCTTTGTCTATGGGTCAACAGTCAATCTGAGTTCTAATAAAAAATATTTTATCTTACCAGGATGTGCAGTTTCAGCCTCCATTCTCCTCAAACTTGCAATGATCTCAGATTTGACAGAGACATTGAAATCAGTTTTTAATCGACTACCCAAACGGAATGAGTCACTCAAATCATCTTTCTGACTCTTAGGACTCTGCGGTTCATCTTCTTTGAAGTCTAAAAAGTTATTCAAAAAATCATAAAAATAGTAGTTACTTTTTAATTTAATACTAATATAATAATAAATGAATCAAATAATTACAGAGATAATTATGTGATATGCATAACTAAAATCAATAGAGGTTATAAATCCCAAGTAGGTAAATAACGATAAATACCTTCAGTTTTCTTGTAGTAAACCTCCCTAATAGTCCACCATTCCTTCTCTTTATCTTCTCGTTCGACAAAGCTATCATCCTTTATAGCAAAATTAGTGAGTTTATAGAGCAACGAATTTTCGGAATTTCCCTGTCGATTCTGGACGTATACTTGCCCAGGATGCTTCACTATCACAGATCTACCATGGGGCACAAACTCCTACAACATAATTATTATCGAAAACAAATAAATTGTATAAATAATTATGAAAAATGAGTTGGAAGTTATAAATATCATTTTACCAGAGGTTCAGATGCCGCAATCATTGTATCGTCATCCAGATTTGATATTTGTATTATACGCCAAGATAATAAAATTATTAAATGTGAACAAACACAGAAAATATGTTTTATAGAATAAAATCAAACAAAATACAGCTTCCGCCAATTTAACTTCCAACTGACGTTTGACACCGGTTGTTTTTTGTACTGTTCTCATTCTAGAAAAGCAAAGAGATCAAAACTCATACAGCCACGTCTTTAACACTATAATTTTCTTTTTTTTTATATTGAATTAAAGCTATTTTATAATTGTTTTTTTGAAGTGTTTGGCACAAAAATTTTGCTCAGAAACATCATAAGAGCATTTTCACGGAGTGGGATGCAACAAAAAATTACCGCTTACTACATTAGTATATAGAACGAACTTAATTTTTAAGTTGTTCGCTACCGTAGCACATCTTTATACAAATTAATACGTTTCATAAACAACCACTGTAAACAATTTATTAAAAAGTCGCTCGGCATTCGCGCGCAAATAACTGTCAAACACTTCCGGTTGTTGGTGTTTTATAACGGCAGAGATGATTACCCTTGCAGCCTAATTTAAAGTAATCACTTTTGCTTTTATTGAAATAGTGGAATCAGTTTTGGAGAAAACAAAAAACTTACCTATCTCAGTAATAATACAGCATTAGTACACACAAGTTTCTAATTTAGGAAAACAGACAGATAACCTAATATCCCTAGGTGCCCGCCAAAAAAAGAAATATTTTTTTCTTGAGGCTTAAACACCAAGCTCCTGGTTACTTTTATTATTTTATTTTCAACATAGCTACTAGTACTATTAAAATAATTATACTATTAATAGAAAGAAAACAACAATTGCATGTTAATATGAATAAACTTTATTTCTATAATAAAAGAATAGACAGTACCGAGACCACCAAAAATTCAATACATATGGTTGTCCTTTTACGCCACAATCCTCTCGCTTCACATTATATAAATTTTGCTGAAATTTGAGCAAACGTTTGCTAATACAATGGGACCATAAAATACAAGTAAGTGGCAGGTAATTTCTTTTTTTCAAGTGAAGCAAGGACAACGTGATAAAAGGGTCTAGTCAAAGACATTTTCGCATGGTGAATGCGAGAAACGCTGAACTGAAAATGTATAGGATTTGACGTACCAAATTACTGACGTCACTGCTTTGAAATGTCATTTTTTTATTGTAGCTCGGCATGTGACAACACTCCGCCCGATGTAAAGCTAGAGTGCGGTCCATGAATGGAAACAACTGCTATTACAGAGAAACCTGTGCGGGTAGCAGTCGCCTCCACTATGCCGGCTTGAGACGTGCATGTCCCATCTAGATTGACAGTGCACACTCCTCTTGTTATGCTATCCCATACATTCGCCATGCGGAAATGCTCTTGTCTAGTCCCTCGAGTAACAACACCAAGGCCAGTGTTTCTCAACAATCACACAAAATTAATTTCAATTCTTAAAGTATTTCCGTTTTATTTTCCAACTTTATTGGATTATACAAATTAACACATTGTACTCTACGAGTAAAACACAACATCTGACAGATAGTTAGGATAGGTACCTTATACTAAATTTATCTTTGTAGGTATCTATACTAATTTCATAATAAAAACCGTCTTTCCCTACATGACCATGTGCTTAATTTATCGTTGATTTTTTTTTATATTTTGCTAAAAAATATTATTAATGGAAAGTATGTTTTGTCCTTTAAACACATTTAAATGGCTTGATGCTAGCATAGACAGTGGCGTAGCTAGCATAGGCGAAACTTATCGTGGTCACTCCTAGAACTAAAACAGAGGGGCTATTGCGGACGCGAGCTCACCGTGAGTCACGGTGACTATCTGGTTTCCTTCCGGCACTATTTGTAATGTAATTGGACGAGCTACGTTCCCTGTTGACAGTGGCCGGAAGGAAACCAGATAGTCACCGTGACTCACGGTGAGCTTGCGTCCGCAAGAGCTCCCCAGCTCACCAAGCCTAAGTGATCGGGTTTTCACGGTGTCACCCACGAACTGTTGGCGACATTTGGACAGTACGACCTCGTAGCGCCGTTATCCTTAGCTACCACACTGGCATGGAATAAAGACAGACCATCAGTTTTCGAATCTTTTTTTACGAAAACGCAGAGTACAACTATTTGAACCCATCCAAAAAGGTTCCCTGGGAATGAAGCGGGAACGTTAATATTTTAATAGTAAGAAACGAGTACCAGCCAGTAAGTACCAATATTATATTTTTCAGCAAACTATAAAAAAAACATCGTAAATTGAACCCCCATACCTATATAATTTAAAACAGATCTTCCAGCACCAATTTCGACCTATGTATACTTTAAAATATTATAATGGTCACGTACGTAACAAATAAAAAAACCACCATTGAGATATTTGGCAATATCTGGGCCAATTGACAATTCGTAGCAGCCAACAGAGAGAATTTCCTCAAACAGTCTTTATCCCGAGCACCATAAGGGTCAATTAAGGATAGAACAGCTCCCAAAGCACGAACACACTCTCGACTATCGTATAGATTTGCTATGTGCAGGTATTGTTGGCAACACAGAACATTACAACAGCACACCTAGAGCTCAAAAAAGCCATCAATCAGAGCCGTAAACGGCATGGTGTTGCCAATAAATTCGACAGTAGAAAGTTTGTTTGCGCTTAGAGGGCAAAGCGTATATAAAAAATGAATTCTGTCTGTTGACAACTACACAAAAAAAAAAAACAGTACGCGACATAAAGCAAAAAATAAATAAATCACAAAATACTTAATTTATATAAATATATATATAATATAATAAAACGTTTCAATTTTACTGGCCCCCTTTCAATGTCGCCTTAAATTTAAAATACTATACAAAATAAATAAGGCTATATAATTTAAGGCAAATGATGTTATTAAGGTCGAAATTTGACCTCAAATTCACTAAATATAATAAACACACTCAACTTAGCGCCATTCTGACTAAATTAGTGTTTCACTGAAGCGAAGACAGGCTGAAAAAAGCCTCTGAAAATTCTCTGTATCAATGTAAACACATCCTGAAGCTATGTCCACCAGGTGGGTAGAGTTGGGGCGGGCTGTTTTGCGATACGCCCCGGCCCGCCTGTAGAACGCGTAGCTCCATGTAAAGCCTGTATGTTTTAATATTTTGTGAAATTGAGAGTCCCACCCATACATTTAAAAAACAAAAGTCTTCCCAATAACCTTCGTAGGAACCTTCGCACTATTCATTCCATTTTAAGAATAAAACAAACTTTATTTACTAACTCTAACGGACTATCACAATGCTATTGAGACAACGTTATCGCATTTGTTTGATGAAGACACGTTCGAAACAGATTTTTAATTCGGCCAGTCGCAAATCAAAGGACTAGGAGACTGGCATGATGACAACTGTTATCACATAGAAACGTTTACAGGCATCAGTCGCCTACGCTATGCCGGCTTCATATGACATATATCATCCAGCTACTTGGAAAGTTAATATTGACCAAAACTAGTTTTATTCATTTTACAGATGTTAATTGTAATTGGTGGAACGACTACCCTCAAAGCTAACTCTGTGTATTTTATTAAAGCTTTCTATTAAAATTTGTCAAACTTTAGCTAATTTTTTCCTTTTCCGCCCAAAAACCACTTTAGAAGTTGGACTTTACTGGAACTGGTGTCTTAGTTTCCCGACACGTATTATACAACATGGGTTTCTTCAAATTAAAGGTAAGGTATGCAAGCGTGCTTCACCTTAGACCGCATCACTGCTTAACATCAGGTAGGTTGCCTACTAAGCATAAGAAAAAAAAACTCGATTTGACTGTACAATATCAAATTAGAAAATAGCCATTAAGATAATAATACTAACGCACTTCACACCAGTCTCCAGGCACGTAAAATTTCAATCATGTAAATAACGTTTCTCAATATCAAAGCATAAACACTTAACACGTTAAATTACTAATAATTAAACACTAAACTAAACACTTAATAATAAACAATTTATAACATAAAATACAACATACATAACACCTTAACAGATCTAAAAATATTTCCTTCACGATTTTTATACACTTTATTTAGTAATTTCGTTTTTCAATACATGTTGACGCTGAAAAACGACTAATGTTTTAGTTAGAGCCTCCCATTCACTATGCTGCATGGAAGTCTGCTGTGCAGCGGTTAAACACGTACAAACATTCGACTATCGAGAATTTTAATTAATTAAAAATAAAAATAAATATTCGAGAACATTTCGTTGGCAACACCACAGCGCAATTGTCAAGAGAGATATTTCGTTAGGTGTTATAATAATAAAATAGTATTAAAAATAATTGTCTAAAGATAAATTAAAACTTCTTAATTATATTAGACAATTATTTTTGTTATTAGACTTAGATTTGATTAGACAGATTAGACAACAACTTGTAGTGAGCATCGAAATAAATAAATAATTTTTTTTACACGATTCCACAAGAGATACTTTGTCCTCTTGACAGTTCTGATGTGGTGTTGCCAATGAAATGTATTTGAAAGTTAAACGTTGGTTCGTGCTTAGGACACAGGACGTCGAAAGAGATTGGACAATGAATTGGTTTGCGCAGGCCTGTATGGCATCCGCAATACAGGATGCTGGCCGTGTCCTGCTTGAGCCGCGCAAACTCCGTCCACAGTGTATGCTTAACAGACTGCTTGATACAGGATTGTGAATGGACCACTACTTTAGGATGTACGTGAACATGATTTAACTAAATTAAATTATGCGACTTAGTATAGCAATTATTTTTAATAATTTCACTTTAAAGTTTGATTCGCCGCAACCACAATGGCTGCAAAGCTTTTCAAACGTTAAAAGTTAAATTAATCAAAATAACTACCACAGTAAGCCACAGCCTTTTAAATAAGTACCACTAATAATTTATTAAACATTTACTGTAGTAAAAGTACATTTTTTTTTTGTTTTTAATTATACTTCATCAGCCAGCTTCTAAATATAATATATTTATACAACTTAAATTAGGGGACTATAAATTCTACATTTACACTACATTTGGTCTTTGGGATGAACATGACAAAATATGGCTTCATGATAACAATATTTATAACTTTTTTTTGTCAAGTTTTTTTTTAAGTGCACTTCTAAGAGACGAAAAGGCAATGAAAGGTACTAATTCTAGACTAGAAATTAAAAAAAAAATCGATCAGACATAAAAACAAAACACTGAGAAACACTGCTCTGAATTCATCTCAGGTACCTAGCGGGACGCGTGATAAAAATAAATGAAACAGGTCAAAATGTAATAAAATTAATTTTTGGACCTTAGTATTTAAAATAAAATCTAAACAGACAATTTAATACGTTGCAACAATAACTTGTGCATTATATTATACATATTAGATTAACTTTTTAAAATCTTCATAAAAAACAAAACTCAACATTCATAAATATAAACGTGTCAAATTGACTGTATACGAAATTGATCTCAAAATTTCATGATTTTATAATACAAACAAACAAAAAAAACGAGTAAAAAAAAAACATGCAATATAATAATAATTTATAAAGAAAAATAATAACTTTCTTATAATTATAATAATTTTTTTTTATCACAAGGGTAAAGTTACGAGTCACACTCGCTTAAAATTTTTGGCTGATATCTTCAAAAAAGCCACTTTTCCAAAACTAGACACTATACCTTATTTCAATAGAATTTGCAACAAATGTAAACACATGCCGTGGACATAAATATCAAACGCGCGTTTTTAATGCGGTGAACTGACATCAAATTGTACCAAATATTAAAAAAAATCAACAATGGAATTATTGATAAAAATTGATTAGAAAAAAAAAGAAATCAACGTACACTCAACAGCCTGAGCCGCGGTAGGAATCGAACCCATAATATCCGCTTTCTTTACAATTTTAATCATTTTTTAATATAAAAAAAACTGCACACTGTGCATCTTAGAAAAATATATGGAACCACTATGGGATGCAGCTTAACACAGTACAATTTGAATCATTGAAATCGGTTAAGCCGTTTTCAAAAAATCGGTGAACATACATAAAAAAAAACATACGCGACGAACATATAACCTCCTTCTTTTTGGAAGTCGGTTAAAAAATCCATGTTTAAAGCAATACATATTTAAATAAATAAAACGATTTTATACGCGTCTCGAAATAATCAAAATAGACGCGATAGTAAAACTCATAAAAGTTACTAAAAAATCTCTTTTTTTTTAAATTGTAGCTCGGCATGTGACAACACTCCGCCGGATGTAAAGCTAGAGTGCGGTCAATGAATGGAAACAACTGCTACTACAGAAAAACCTGTGCGGGCAGCAGTCGCCTCCACTATGCCGGCTTGAGTAGACGATTTTTGCACAATAATTATTTTCTGAATAATATATCACGAAGAGGCCCAATTTAATATCATTACCTTAACGCGCGTTTTCTCCCACTTATCTATCACGTGTGTGTTTACAAATTCTACTAAAATATCACCCCTAACCCCCGTTTAAAAATTTTAATTACTACCCCTTTGATATACAATAATTTAGGGACATAAATAGCCTTTGATTTCTGTCAAAAAATATTTCATAAATATGGTGTGTTACAATGGTATTAAATATATTTTTGATTAAAAAGCTTATGTAGTGTTAATTCGACCTTATGCATAAGTTAAAGGGAAATTGACCCGAGGGCCGAGTACGAGATGGCATTTACGCCGTCACAGCGTAACGTGATATCTCGCCACCAGAAATTTCATTTCAATCAGACAGGCGTCACGCTGCTACGACGTAAATCCAACATCGTACTCTGCCCTCTGTTATAAATAGTGGGAATACAATAAGCATCCAAGACATATCTCTAATACAGAGAGGTATATAAAAATAACGACAGTAGAAAATGTGCTATTTATAAAAAGATATATTGGTCAAATCCAGCGTTTAGAATAGTTAATTCGTGTGTATTGGAACATTTAAGGACACTAAGGGATCTCTCTAAACCTAAATTGGTTAACATCGTATCCACGCCATTTTATTTTTTGGCAATAACAACAATCCCCTCCTAAATTTATATACATATAATTCAAAAAATGCAACGCAGTCTTTAATCGTATTGGTGCTTCAACACCTAAGGCGTGTACCAATACCTAACTTACATCTGGGGGGTAAGCAATGAAATAACTCACGGCTATCAGCTGATTCGATTCGAGCATTCTGCTGGTAACACCACGGCAGGATTGTTATGTGCCTATTCGATTCGATCAAGTGACAACTATCGATTGACATTTGACGTTACCCCAATACACGTTGGTAGACGTTTTTGCTGCAACTGAATACGTTGGACTAAGGCCAAAATCTTGGGTCCTTTACTGGAGGTATCAGTGAAATATGAAGAAATAGTGCAAGTCGAAGCGAGTCAGCTGATAACCTCGATTCAAGGTGTCTCACCCCCTGTTTAAAGACTGCACATTTGGCATAACATTGCTAGTGACTTAAACCTTTAATGAAGCAATAAAGATACTTTTCATTAAAATCTAAAACTTAAATGATTAAAATATACTTTCTGATAAAAATATTCTTTGTTTATAAAATATGAAATTTCAACACGTATCACTATAAGCATACCATCAACACTAAAAATATGTATCTATAATATAAATATATATATTTAAAAAACCTAACATTCAGTTTATTACCGTGTATGCTCTGTGTACATAATATACTAAGTATATAAATATTTTTTTGATAAATATTTGGAATCTTTTTAAAACTATATAATCGGTATTTCATACCGTAGAAGCGTTATCTTCGCTCACTTTGGCGGCCATGTTCGGATATATGGCGGAGTCGTCCATCTTCGACGTGTTGGCGGCGACCTCGGCCAGTGTTGCGAGAGCGAATAAATCTTCCGTGGGATCACTTCCGACTTCGGTAGTTTGGGCTATCGTGCGCGGGGCCTCGGTGGCGATCTTAAATTCCGGTGTTATCTTATGTGCCGCATTCAAGTCGACGCTCGGTGCCAAGCTGTTGATCTCGAGACGAGTTATACTTATCTTCCTCGGCTTGCGTTTCTGGCTGCCAATAACGTTTTCACGCCACTTCTCGGCCATCTCCCGTCTTTCGTCCAACCCTATGGGCATCGGCACCGAGTTTATTATCTGGGGCGATTGTCTCTCGTTATTCGGTTTGAGAGAGACCATTTTCTTCTTTCTTTTATTATCACGCTTCTTTTGTTGGAACTTCTCTAAGCTCAAAGACGGCAACGCTCTGATCTTTGCGTCGAGATCGAAATCTTCAGCTTTAAACGCCTTTGTACCGGTAGAGTCCGCGTCCTGACCGACCTTTCCTTTATGCATGTAACGATCTCGGGAGTCATCAGTCGCGTTGGTTTCGTCTATATTAGAATTAGGCTCCCAGCTGCACGAGGCGTTGTAATTGTCCTCCCTGTCGTAATCTCTCTTCTGTCTCTTGTTAACCAAGAGCCCGCCGACGGCCATGAACTCCTGATACCTCTTCCCTTTGCACGATCGCCCCTTAACGACTTGGTCGTAATCGGACCAGCTCTTTTGATTATAATCATACTCGTCGTCTTTGGAATAACGTTTATCGACTATTTGGTTTATCACATCTTGATTGGTGAATTGGTCGTTGTAATAGACTTTAGAATCACCGTCATCTAGGTCTTCGAACACGCGCGTCGTTTCTGAGAGTGCGTTCTGCAGTTCACGTATTGTAGCATCGCTCGTCGTACGCTCGTTACTGTATGAGATCTGGTTGGATTTATAAGATGGTGGCGAGTAATACGGGTTTAAGCTTTTGGGTTCAGTCTTGGTGTCCAGTAGACTGCTCAAACCACCCATCTGGGCTTCATCGGCGAGTTTCCCCGGAGTAAACATTGAGATTTGCTTATCGGGATCCTCGTGTGTTAAATTTTTATTGAGGTCTATTTTAGTAGAATTGTTATTAGTTTTTTCTTCGAGCGGTTCGTAGTCCGGCGTGGGTATGCGTTCGCGCGGTCTAGATGTTAAAGTCCTCAGTGGCGGCGCTGGCAACTTGTACCACTTGAAGTCTGGATTCGCGGTGAAGAATGCATCTTTGTACTGGAAAAGGATAACAACTATCATTGATAGAGAATATGTAATTAATATGAAAACCTAACTCTGAAAATATTCGAGTGTTTTATTATTAAGTAAGTCACACGATGCGTTTAAACCCGTTTACAAATAGCTATACTATTATGCAGAAAGATGCATAGCTTCGACGTTCAGAGCCCGGGCAGAGCTAAAATTCAACCCCCCCATCGGGCGGGTTGCCCCCTCACTTCCTGGTCAATGAACTCCACTCGATCGTGTTGCACTATTTAAGAATTATGAAATAATCCCACATACTGACACCTTCGATCCTTTCGTTTCAAGACTTGAAAACAAAACACTATAATTAAAATGAGGGCAAGCAGAGGCACTAGACAGACATGCAACATGATAACTAACAATTAGAAGAAATTACAACCATTTAGGAATTTTATTATTAGGTAGTAAAATATTTTATTGATGAATTAAAAATTAGGTGAATTACCTGTTTAGCGAGACTGGTATAGGAGCCCTTGTCCTCTTTGTCCAAGTTAGCCCACCATTCGCCGAGAATTTTCGTAATAGACCTGCAAATCAATACAGAAAACGTGCACTAAACAAATAAAGAGAATTCAGCACATTTTCCCAACGTTCCGCTCCTCCCCTTGTCTTTTAAATACAAAATTATGTAAATCTAAGTAATATTGCTTATATATAAATATATTAAATGCGTACTACATTGAAACATGAAACGTAACTTCTAAGTCACTAAAGTAATAAATAATAAATACATACCTATTTTCCAAATTAGGATATTTGTCCCGGACAACGCTCCGATGCCGTTTGCAGAATATAAGGAACGCATTCATTGGCCGCCGAGCATGGTGCGCCGGTTCGGTCTCACCCTCCTGTTCACGCATTATGTAAAAACTGTAAGAACGAAAGAGACAGGTGTACTATATGTAAGCTCGGTAACAAATTATTTCGTACATTGACCGTTTAAATTGTTTCTTGTTGCTGCGCCGATTCAGGATATTTATATTGATGTATGATCATACTTTCTTCCATATCATAAGTTGTGACTTAGTGTTATACTATTTTAGCACTTAACTACTTTAAGTTCATCTATAATTTAGAATTATATTCCTTTGAAGATATATTGTTTAGGTGTTGATTTTAATTTTATTGTATAATAGCAAGTCATATAATCGCACTTCGTCTGATGTAAAGAGCGATCCATGAACAGAGGCTACTGTTGTCAGAGAAGGATAGGCAGGCAGCAGTCGCGTCCGCTATACCGTCTTGATGAGATGCCTCTTTAAACTGAGCTTGAAGGATCTCATAGGAATTATTTATTTGTTTATTGTGTATATTTTTTTACAGTGGTAGGCTTGATAATGGTTATTAGCCCAGTCTGCCGTGTCCTGGGGTAGTACCACCACTTTTGAATAAAACACCCATGAAGTGTTTCGGGAACAGTTTGGAAGTAGCCCGGTATAGCGAGAGGAGTGTGCACTGTCAATCTAGATGGTGCATACTCGTCTCCCCAGGCCGGCATAGCGAAGATGATTGCTGATCGTAGAGATTTTTCTGTAATGGCAGTTGTTTTCGTTCATGGACGGCACTCTAGCTTTACATCAGGCGAAGTGTTGTCATATGCCGAGCTACAATTTAAAAAAAATGTTTACTTATTTTAATTAAGATAAATTACCTAATTAAACGTTGAAAAGTGTTATCAATAATACAAAAATCCTTGTTAGAAATTCTATGCCAAGTGCAGAATAATTTTGTTACACGATAACGCGTTTTGATAAGAGTTCATTGACACCAACATGAACCCACATAGTATTTACACAATATACATTGTTATATAAATACCTACATATACATAAATACAATAGAAAAACATATGCCAACAATTCTTTGTTTTTTTTTTTTTTTTTATTGTAGCTCGACATGTGACAACACTCCGCCTGATGTAAAGCTAGAGTGCAGTCCATGAATGGAAACAACTGCTACCACAGAGAAATCTCTACGGGCTGCAGTCGCCTCCACTATGCCGGCTTGAGGAGACGAGCATGTACCATCTAGATTGACAGTGCACTTCTCTTCCATTCTTTCATGACGGCGTTTATGGCGGAGTGGTTAGCGCGCAAGCCTCTTTGTAGTTTCAGAGTTCGATTCTCGATCGGAATTAGATACAAATTATTTATTAAAACAGTTAAATTAAAACATCCAGTCAATGTAGGTTTGTTTGTGTGGTGCCCATAGACGGGGTAAGACTGATGATGAAGTGTGAAAGTCAGTAAAATTAAGGAATTATTGAAATACTGGCCTCTAGTTTCGGGTTAGGGTACTGTAACTTTGTAAATATACAATACAATACAATTGTCACGCCTTTTTCCCACAGGGATAGGCAGAGACAACGGAACGCCACTTACCACGATCCTGACACAACACCCTCGCTTCCTTCACATCCACAATTCTCTTCATGCACGCCCGACGGTTATGGGCACTAGGCAGGCCAGCTTTCATGAGGATGTATCCTATTTGATCGGAAAACACCCTTCTGGGTCTGCCTTGTTTAACACATCAGATTTATATGTTCCTTTCGTCAATCTCCTTTCATTCATCCTTTCGCTGCGCCCAAACCAACGAAGCATTCCTTTCTCAATCCTCGTCACTACATCATCTTTTAAACCACATCTATCGCGCACAACACTATTCCTCATTCTATCCGCTATCGTGACTCCACATACACTCCTTAATGACCGCATTTCTACAGCATTAATCCTACTCTCTTGCTTCTTCTGCCATACCCAACATTCACTCCCATACATTAATGTAGTATACATCCACTGCGTGAAATACCAATGCAAAGCTGAAAAGTCCGACATAACCCTAGCACTTTCTTAAGGATCATAAGTGATACCTCATCAAGAATAAAAAACGTTATAAAAAGAGTGGATGCAGAACTATGAAGATTTGAAGAGTCTGCCGTCCCACTACTTTCAAGGACAATTCCACGGGCTGACCATATCGCGTGTAAGGATCAGTTTGAAAGTAAGTATCTTGCTATAGCAAGATGGATGTGCGCCGTCTACTTGGTTTTTTTATTATGCATGTGACAACACTCCGTCTGATGTAAAGCTAGAGTGCGATCCATGAATGGAAACAACTGCTACTACAGATCTCTACAGGCAGCAGTCGCCTCCACTAGGCTTGAGGAGACGAGCATGTACCATCTAGATTGACAGTGCACACTCCTCTCGTTATACCTGGCTACTTTCAAATTATTCCCGAAACGCGACAAGGTCACTTCACGGGTTTTAATTTTTGAAAGTGGTGGTACTACCCCAGGACGGCAGACTGGACAAATAACCATCATTAGTCTGCCTGCCTATAAGCACTGAGCGACCATAGTACATACAACAAAGTTACATTGATATCGTTCAGAATTTAGCGAGGTTCGAACACGGGTCTTATCGATCGTCCGTCTCAATAACCGTCTCGTATAACGGAGGCGACTGCTGTCTGGCAGAAATTCACTGTGGTTGCAGTTGTTTCTGGCTTAAATATGCTGAGCTACAATATAAAAAAAATCTTTGTTAAAAAAAAATAAAACGGCGTCTCTTACAAGTAGCTTCATCAAAAGTACCAAGGTCGTGGTGTACCCGTCCTTGACAAGTGGGCCAGTATGACGTTAGGGCCAATGACCAAGAAAAGTGAAATTGTGCGCGTGCGCCGATACCGAGCGAGGCCGTGCGATGCCCTCAGGCGAGGTTAGATACTACTATACCACATTGCTCCCAATAGACAGCAAGTGGAAGCAGGTGATTTTTTTTTAATTGTAGCTCGGCATGTGACAACACTCCGCCTGATATAAAGCTAGAGTGCAACTGCTACTATAAATAAATTTCTGCAGGCAGCAATAACCTCTGCTATGCCGGCCTGAGGAGATGAATATACGCCATCCAGATTGACACTACACACTCGTCTCGTTATACCTGGCTACTTCCTATGTGATTCCGAAACGCGACAAGGTCACTTCACGGGTGTTACATTCGAAAGTGCTGGTACTTGCCCCAGGACGACATATTGGACTAATAACCTTCATCAGTCTGCCTACCACTCTGCCAAACTGAACTATTTAAGTCTCTCATAGTCATAGAAGGTTAGTCACATCGGAAATCTAGATATAATCTAGATATAATATCCTAAAATTATCGATATAAATTATTTAAAAAAAAATAATTAGAAACATAAGTTCAAGAGTGGTAGGCAGATTGATGGTGGTTATTTGCCCAGTCTGCCGTCCTGGGGCAGTACCACCACTTTCGAATGTAACACCCGCGAAGAGACCTTGTACGTTTCGGGAACAGTTTGGAAATAGTCAGGTATAACGATGGTGAATACAAGCCGGCATAGCGGAGGCGAGATTTCTAGATACAGATACAGATTTCTCTCTATAGTAGCAGTTATTACCGTTCATGGACCGCACTCTAGCTTAACATCTTAAAAAAGCTTAAAATGTACGGAAAAGATTCTTAACTGCATGTGACAAGTAAATTAACCGATTAGCGAAGCCTGAAGGCCGAGATCACTAATAGTACTTATTTATAATGGACTTCTTTATTCACTTAGCAATAAGGTCGATTATCTAATGGCAGTTTAACCGTATTAGTGGTCACGTAAGAAAAACAAACTTATTGAATGTCGATCATAAAGTATTATTACATGCTAATTATGTTGGTAAGTTTTATAGTAGCTCGGCCATGCTTAACTTGAAGCCAACTTCACTTGACGGATATCAAATAACATAATAATCCAATAATAAAATAATTATTAAAATTAAATAATCCGATTGTCTCGGGGTCAAGTAGGAATAATGCGAATTGTCACCACCAATCAGATGATGTTATTATGACCGGCACATTTGAATATGAATGCTTTGCCCTCCCATGTATTCTCCCAATCCTTTAACCTTGGATCCTTCAAGCGGAGCGTGAAAAAGCACCTTCTCAGGACGGCATAGTGGTGGCGACTGGAGCCACCGTGCGAGCGGTTCTCTAGTCGTGGACCTCCACTGCGTTTACCATCAGACCAGTCGAGGTCACAATTCGTGCCAAAATAAAAAAAAAATAAATAAAATAAAGTGATCCTATTGGCGGTGAAAAGTCGCGTTACGCAGTCACGACGTAAATGCAACCTTGTACTTGGCCTTCTGTACCTCAAGTGATGTCTTCAATTCGCCATAATCATATTTTAATAGTTACACAAGTTTTTACTATATTTAAGGTGTTTTACAAGGCATTACGTTTATTTGTTATTGCGAATTGGGAGGTGTACCTGGTGACAGCTATCTTTTTACATATTTTTTAGATAATATAGATTAATTTAGTCGACACGTGGTTCTGGAAAACTTTTATAATTGCTTTGTTCTTTTTTTATTAATTTTTCAAAATTGCGATTGTAATATAGTAATCGTGACCTTTCGGCCGGAACTAAACCATTGCCAAAGAACAAGAAAAAATAAAAGTTCAAGAAAAACTTTTGATTTTTAAAAGTTCCTGTTAATTAAAACATCGTGTTTATAGTGTAGTTTAGTTTCAAAAATTACAATAGTTATTCGTATAAAACACTGTTATTGTTAGGAAACACAAACAAAAGATTAGACCGCATCACCGTTTAGGGTCGTTTGCACCAGAAGGGCGGTTAAAGTAACTTTAACTATTACTTTAACCGTTACGTTCACATAACCAGCGAATCTTGGCTGGTTACGGTTAAAGTTAAAGTAATCGTCAAACCAACATTGGTTGACGTCAAATGTATGAAAAGAAGCCAAATATGTTTTTATATTATTTTTTCAAGATCAGCCATCCTTTTAACGATAACAATATAAATTTACACGATATTGCAACGCGTGTGAAGTAAATGTAAATGTTTAACGGTTGTTGTCTCTGTAAAAGTAATAGTTAAAGTGACTTTAACCGGCCTTCTGGTGCAAACGACCCTTAACATTAGTGCGGTCAAACGCTTGGCGATTATTCATTAAAAAAATTTTTTTAAAAACTAGTCTAATAACGTAATCAAAATTATTTTTGTAACAATATTTTGTGTGATACTTTTATTGATTTAATTGTTCGTAGGGAAAACGATCCGTTTGACAGATATTGGAGACGTGCATATGTCGATTTACATGCCCTGTCATCGTTATAAATCAAAAGTCATATAAAAAGTGAATTAAAAAAAAAATAGAGCGAAAATAGCGACGTCACTACTTAAGACAGATCGTAACGAGGTGCTGACCCAAGTTACAGCTGAACCATACAGGAAAAAAGACCTTTACAATAAAACTATTGTATTGAAAAATATTAAACAAAAGGTCGGATTTATTCGGAAACCTTCGGCTATTTCCGTCAAATCCGCTAGATCTACGAGAGCAAACGGTGACATGGAGATTTAAATGAATTATTAATTTGATACTAATAGTATTAATATGTATGTGTAGTAATGATTATATAAGAAAAACAAAGAATTTATAATCTACGCATTCAATTAAAAATCGCTACTTAAGAATTAGGTAAACTAATATTAGACCCTACGACAGAGGAAATAAGCAACATTATTCTAGAGCACTAACTTGTGACCTAGACATGGCATATCCTTGACATAACGATTTTAACATGAAATAACTTTTTGTTCTAAAGGCCTTGTGCAAACAAGTGTAAGGTTTTATTTTTTTATTTTATTAGTTTTAAAAAAGCGTGCAATGTCAATATGAATAGTGCACATTCGTTTCCTCAGGTCGGTATAGCGGAGGCGACTGCTGCCCGTAGAGATTTCTAGAGACCGTAGAGAGTGTGGGCATATGCCGAGCTACAATAATTTAAAAAAACTAGTCTTCTAATGGTGGCTTACGTGGCCGTAATTAAACCACAAATGTAAGGTTTAATATCGAAAGAGATAAAATTTTGCATGAAGCACCACGACTCAATAAAGTAAACAAAGAGCGGCCGTGGTCTAGTGGTAATACGCGTGAACTCACGATCGATGAGACCCGTGTTCGCACCTCGCTAATTCTGACCGGTACCGATGTAACTTTGTTATATGTACTTTGGTCGCTCAGTGCCTATAGGCACTATTAAAGAGTGGTAGGCAGACTGATGATGGTTATTTGTCCAGTCTGCCGTCCTGGGGTAGTACCAACACTTTCGAATGTAGCACCCGTGTTTGTTAGTTAGTTACAGTTTGAAAGTAGCCAGGTATATCGAGAGGAGTGTGCACTGTCAATCTAAGATGGTGCATGCTCGTCTCCTAAAGCCGGCATAGTGGAGGCGACTGCTACCCGCGTAGGTTTCTCTGTAGTAGCAGTTGTTTCCATCCATGGACAGCACTCTAGCTTTACATCAGGCGGAGTGTTGTCACATGCCGAGCTACAATAATTAAAAAAAAAACAAAACATCAGCACCACTGTAGGCATCTTTTACAAATCCTGCGTCAGAGTGGCTGTGGTCCAGCGGTAGGGACTTCAGAATCGATGTGACCCCTATTCAAACCGAGACTGGTACCGATGTAACTAAAAAAATGTTATACTATACACGTTTATCGCTCAGTCAAAAGAAGAAAAAACTATTATTTTGATTTACGAGTATAACTAGAGATTGTTTAGCAACAAGAGGGCTTTCAAAAGCACTAACATGACCTAGATTCTCTAAATCGAATACCGGGAATCGTGTCTCGTATGATATAAACTGAACGCAGCGCAGGTGGTTTCGCTAAAATACATTTTGGAATATTATATTGTTACATATAGGGTATAATACAGATATTTATACATTTAGATAAGCAGAACAGTAAGTTTCCTGTTTAAACAATGCAGTTTTGATATTAACATCGGGTAAAATATGATAAATAGTAAAGGAAAAACACAGTCTCTGTAGCGCTAATCTCTTCGAGTCAGATCAGAGTTCGATTCTCAGTCGAAACAAATATTGTTGATTTCATTGAAATTTTTTTATTGAACAAAAAAAAAATAATAATAATAAGGTGGTATCTAAGTATTTGTTTTTTTTTTGGGGTTTGTGTCCAGTGTAGTGCTCATTACTTTGCCCTGAAACCTAGAGTTATCTAATGAGATAAGTTTAGTAAGAAACAGCTAAATGGCATTTTGTTAAAAATCAACACTTTCCTTTGGTTTGCCGTATTGATATTCTCAGAAATTGATCCTTATTAGCTACACTATCGGATGGTGCAATAATACAGCATGTGTTTTATTTTTCAAAATTAACGGGTTCGATTCCTGGCTAGGGAAATGGATTTTTCAGCATTTTCGCGATCTCTTATGGTTTAGGATTTGACCATGAAAGCCCACTTGAAAATTCAACCTGTATTATTGGCGACATCAAATCATAATCATAAAGAGAGACATATTACTGTAGAAATAGTACATTTTTAGATTGTTTTTTATTGTAGCTCGGCATATGACAACACTCCGTTGTGATTGAGATAGAGTGCGGTTCATGAACAGAAACAACTGCAACTACAGATTAGCCTCGTCGCCTCCAGGATGGCAGCTTCAGGAGACGAATGTGCACCATCCATTGATTGACAGTGCACACCCCTCTCTTATACTTCCAAACTGTTCCCGAAACACGACAAGGTCACAATTTACACACTTTAATAGTGCATCTAGACACTGAGCGACCGAAGAACACGTATAGTTACATTAGTCATTATTTAGCGAGATTCGAACACGGGTCTCATCGATCGTGAATTCACGCGTCTTACCACTAGACCACGACCGCTCGACGAAAGATTCTCTGGCCTCTTAGTCTTCGAAAAATGAAGTAATTTCATACTTCAAAAGAAAATTTTGGTTACTTTGTTTGAAATTAAATAATAATCTAGCTTCTGTGCTGATTCACTTGCAAAATCTTGTAAACATTATTAACTACAATGAACTATGTAGTACCAAGGTCAACACATGACATTGAAAAATAGGCTCACACACACGGGAAGAGAGTATAATTTAGCTCGTCAAAATATAAATTATCTATTACAAGTGACATTGGACATAATTACTATCGAGATAGAGTTTAAATTTAGTTATCAACATTAAGATTTATGTATTTTTATCGATGCCATATATTGTTTATGACGAATTTTGCTAACGAATTTTGATATTTTTCATGTGTTCTTATATTATTTTTAATACGCGCCCAACTCCAATATCCCCTTTTAGCGAATAAATGGTAATATTGGTATAAATGGCACTACCCCAGGACGGCAGACAGGACCAATAACCATCATCAGTCTGTCTACCACGATTTAATAGTGCCTAAAGACACTTAGTTACCAAAGGTCAGAATTTAGCGAGGTTCGAACACGGGTCCCATCGGTCGTGAGTTCGTACGTTTTACCGCTCCCTCCTCGTTTTCACAACTTACGGCTCCACGAAAGGTTATCTCCACTTTGTAATAGGTGTCGACGCCTGTCACACTTTACCCGTAATGTGACAGACGGCCCAGTCCCACCTCAGTTTGGCGACATTTCGGGCTGCATCGATCATTTAAGTTTTGGAGCCAGTTAAAATAATTAAAAAAAAAAAAAAAAGAACTAGATAGGTATGTTACAAAAATAACAATTCTTATCTTAAATACTAAATTGGTGAATATTATTGAGACAATTTGTACTGTACGTAATTATAATAATAATGTAATTGAAACATTAAAATCTGTAAATACATTACGTTTTTTGTATACAGTTAATTTTTTACAATTAGAACAGAAGACGACTTGGAAATATTTTTGGCAATATTTTCGCAAAACTTGTTTGGTTGCAGAATGATTTATCTTTGAAAGTCAACTTGTTTACTATTATTGTAATAAGTAGGAAGTACTCTCTCTTTAGCTGCAATTCAGTCCTGTATACTCTTGGACACAGGAGTAAAGGGAAACAATAGTTCAATTTTTAAATTAAATTAAAAATTTAAATATAAATTGATGCGATTTATAAATAATAATAATAAAATACTTTATTACACTCGATTATAAAATATAAAAATTGCAAAAGGCGAACTTAATTCCTTAAGACATTTTCTACCAGTTCACCTTTGGGAGATGTGAAAAGTGTTTTCAGTGCAGAAAAAAAAAATAAAAAAAATCTAAAATTATTGAATAAAATATACATAAATATATATGTATATAATATCTATAATAAGTTATGCTAAATATATTTAACTAAACATTACCCCCGACATTCTAAAGCCTTAATTTTTGTGTTGCCAAGGGTCTGCATCACCAGAATAGCTGATCACCTACGAGAATATTAATTAAAGACGTCGTGAATATTACGATAATACCTCATGCATCGGACATGAAAAGAGTGTAAGCTTCAAACGATTTTACAAAAAGTCAAGTCAAATACTAATTGACAGAAAGCCTAAAAGTGACTGCGGTCATCTTTTCCCGCCCGTCACATTGGGAACGTTAATGCACATCTAGTTGTATAATATATCAATATAATACATTAACGTAAAAAAAAACAATGAGTTTGCCAAGATTTAGACCAATTATACCTAATAGGTATCAGGACAAGGACATCATAAGTGTATAACACCCAGGACAAAAATAAATGTTTTATGTCGACGCCTAGGTAATTACTTAATGAGTCAGTCAGCCTAAATTGGAAAGGTCCAAATAATGACAGCTATGTTTTCGAGGTACATATTTAATCGACATGTGTTTTTGGAAAAGTTTTTACATTTGTTTTTTTTTTTCTTAATTAACCAATAAGGTTAAAAAAATAAAAGCAGACGAGTATTGAAAAATACTTGGAAGTGATATCTCGAAATGCTATTCGATTCAGCATAGGTTGTTTTTCCGAACCTTACCCATTGTATTGTCGTTGAAATTAGTTAAATTATTAATTTAAAAGTTTTTTTTTTTTTGCATTTGGGTACACGAAAAGAATTAACTAATTGTTTATTAAATAAAATTGGCTGTAAATAACATAATATTGTTTGTTCTAACGATAACGTTATTGTTGTTTTTATCTGGACGATAAGATTTTAATATGTCATTTTTGTTTTGTTAAAAATATTACACAAACATTTTTAGAATGACAAATGATAATGTAGACAAAAGAATTCATCAGCCCACTGTCAATGGAGGGGTCTAATCGATCATTTACAAATATTATCACATAATTATACAAACGGATTTAGGCAGGGATGAGCGGGGTGCGTGCCCTGAGGGGCGCCGAATTCACTTATCTTTGAAAAAACATAATGGTACGCTGTTATACAGGAGTTCAAAAAAGGGACGTCGAGCTGAAGATGGATAGTTGCTGGTCTACCAATCGGATGAACTAGTATTTAAATCTCGATGAATTCTGACCGGTACCAATGTAACTATGTTATACCTGTGTACTTCTGTTGATCTGTGCCTATTTTTTTTATTGTAGCTCGGCATGTGACAACACTCCGCCTGATGTAAAGCTAGAGTGCGGTCCATGAATGGAAACAACTGCTACTACAGAGAAACCTGTGCGGACAGCAGTCGCCTCCACTATGCCGGTTTGATGGGACGAGCATGTACCATCTAGATTGACAGTGCACATGCCAGAACCAGCTTAGCATAGGAATTTGTAAAATATAACCAGCCAATAACTAAAAAATTTCAGTTGCAAAAGACAATGCCCATTTTAGGCCCACTTCATATCTAGATAATATTTCGTTAACAAAACAATATTCTAAAAATAATATCTTATTTCCTCATTAGTTTATTTTAATTATATCAACACATCGTTTACCAATCAATAGACAGAGTGTTTAATTACATAAAAAACAAATATCATCCTTATTAAAGCATTTAATATAATAATAACCTTAAATATTGCATCAGAAAACATCTAATTACTCAATAACTCAGGCAAAAAAACAAAACTGATTAGCGATAAGGAGTGCAATTTATATTACTACAAAATTAACTAAAAAACATTGACAAACTCAAGAAAAATATTGTGAGCCCATTCCTCTTAGGCGACTGGACATTCTCCTTTGTTATTCATAGCTGTTGATCCCCGGTGCTACCCGGACTTATCAATTTAACAACTCTCGAAGTATGAAAAGTAAGAAATGAATACCTCATATTTAACTTCGTTTCCATAATAACGTCGCGGACATTTTTTTAGATAATTTAAAGAGGAATAATTCTTTCATACATATTTTTTGGGTATCTCGAACGGTTTTCGCAGCGGACGCAACGGAAGCCCTCAAAGATGAACAACATTCCCCGTTTTTTTTTCCACATTTTCGTCTGTTTCTTCGCTCCTATTGGTCGCAACGTGATGTTATATAGCCTAAAGCCTTCCTCGATAAATGATCTATCTAACACAAAAATAATTTTTCAATTCGAACCAGTAGTTCCTAAGATTAGCGCGTTCAAACAAACAAACAAACTCTTCAGCTTTATAATATTAGTATAGATCATTGATTCTCAACCACTGTGCCGCGGCACTTTTGTGTGCCGCAAAATTCTAAAAGTGTGCCGCCAAATTTTAGATAATACAATTATGTTAATATTATTAAATAAAATGATTTAAAGAAAAATAAATCGCATTACAAGTATTCTCATTATTAACTTGTAATTAATCCCTTAATAAACGTACTGTTATTTTTGTAGTACATATTATTTTATTTCGCTCATTTAAATTATTACCATAAACTATTTTACGCAGTGTGTTATAGGTAAGTAAATAATTTTTAAACTTATCTTTTTCTTTGTGTGCCGCCAAATTTTTAAATCGTGAAAAGTGTGCCGCATTAAAAAAAAGGTTGAGAACCACTGGTATAGATTATAATAAATGTTGCAATTAACAATAATGCCGAATATCAACCTAATTATTTTGAGACTCGAATAGTGAATAAAGAATTAGGTTGCACGTGAAATCAATTAGCAAACGATTGCATCCAATGTTATCATTATTAACTATTTTTAACGTCGAATCGTGTAAATTAAAATGTAATAACTGGACGGCCATCTTGGATCACGTGATCGGCGTAATTTTCGCCTCTACGTAAACAAACCTATGAAGAACATGTTTTTAGAAAGTTCAATATAAATAATTACTTTTAATTATTAATGTGGCTTAAGGTAAGGTATGGTGCGTGAAAAAATAGTATCTAGACCTAGGTTTCCAATCGGAAGTACTCAATTAGTTGCAGTTCATTGTATATTCTTATTTAAATTTGTAACACGTACAGTAAAACCATAACAGTCTTTGTAATACAATTGATTTGACTTTCAATAACTAACTTAAGCAGGAATATGTCTAATAAAAGCCAATTATAGTATGATTATAGTAATTTATTTTTACGCCCGTTATACGCTTACATCATTAGATGAACTGTCTCTTTATATTAATCTAACCATAATCCTCGGTGAATAATGGGTAGGTAGGTTACACTAATTTTTCAATTGGCAACCCAAAAATGTTGACTCTTGCCGCGCGATAATATATTCATCTACCTACATTCAGAAAAAAAAATAACATCACGAATCTCGTAGTTGTTTACAAACAACCTTGATTCAATTTATTCGATAAACGAAAACTTTGCAAAACTAGTTTTAATACAATAGGATGCAAATTGTTTACGATAATTAGGTATTAAGTGTTAAGACCTTGTCCTTTAAGCTATATTATTTGTATAAATGATCCCTCGATATACCTACATCATTATATATTTATAAGACAAAACGATCATGAAAAATAAATGTAAAAGTTCTCGGGTGTAGTAATCAATTAGTTCTTGTACGTACGTGAGAAAAAGTAATATCTTTTCACTTACAAAACATTGAGCAATATGATAATCTACGCCCACAATGAACACGACACATTGACGGCTCTCAGGAAAAACACCTTAAAACTCAACCAACGTATTTAACTATCGACGAATTAATTATAAATCGAAAGTGAACGTTCAAATGGCCTACATTTTTCTGTTTTAAATCGGGCACGATAAGGCAGCCATTTTCGCTCGCACACAATGTACGACATATAATGTAATACATAAATATTATATACAATTAGAGTTTTTGTAATAACAATTTCCTCTTCCACTTCCCTTTTATCAAATTCAAAAATTATATGTACCTACGTGATTTTATGTATGAAAACGTCTTTCTAATTGTTTTGTTTAGCGAGATATGTTACAGGGAAGTTGTAGAGGTGTATTTAGTCAACTTAGCAACTAGAATTGGCTGCACAAATTTCAAGGGCACAGCCAGCGAGTTACAGCGCATCTAGTGGTAATGAAATCGCGCGGGGCCCCACGGGTAATCTACTCGAATTATGAATGAAACTAATCATCACAAACAACGGATTATAGAGCAATTGAAGCGTTAAATATTAGAAAATAAATATGTTAATAAAAGAGCGTACTTACAAAGACGACGGCGGCGATACGTGTATAATCTTCGTACATGACGTCACTTGACGCAAAGCATTCCCACAAATAATGAGTTAAATTTATAATAAACAATAGGAAAACTACACCAGCACGTCCCGGGACCGACACTTTATTATATGCAATAATAAACTTATGTCATAATACGCGTTTTAGGGCATTTTACAATATTTATTTGTCACCGACTTCAGTTTTGACAAGATGGTTGCGCACCGACTGTGTTTTGCTTTGGTTGTCAGCTGATACGAGCTCCGTATTCCCTCAAACGAACAAACATTATCGCACTTCCCTTTCGTTCATGCAACTTGTAGGCAATTGCAGAAAGAGACAGACACTTTTCTGTGTATGTACTTCGCGCAGAACATACTTCAGCTTCTACGTGCATATTGCAAAAGAAAAACAGCAATTAGAATTAATTTACTTATGTGATGAATTGAAAATAGTCACAAAATGAGTGGAGAGATAGTTCTATTTCACCAATTAATAAGGAAAGTTAAGAATTTGCTATATTTGGGTGTGACATCTTTGTTGTTTTCATAAATAACATTGATTAGCGCCATCTGTCGTAAACTATGCGAACATTAAATAGAAACAAGTTCATAAGGTCACCACTTTCATCAATGTAGGCGGCGCCATCTATTATTGAGTAGTGACATTAATGTTTATTGCAATTTCAGCGTAGTTTCATGAAAATTGGTTTCATACTTTTATTTGTATCAAAAAAGATTTTTACAGGAATACAGCTGAAAAGTCCTGAATTTTTATTCAGACAATTTTGAATCAAACCCAAAGATATGAGGAGCATGGAAATTAGAAATAAAATAAGTAATTTATAATTATTTTATTTAACATCAATTATAATTATTCACAATTTTCTATCACATCTAAATAATATATTATATATAGATATATATGTATAGAAAACTATTATATATTTCTCAGAGCTATGTTTTCAAAGCAGAGGTAGGAGATAAACATAAGCTTTTGTTTGTTGTTTGAGAAAAAAAATATAAAGTTTCAGAAGACTAGGGTAGGTAGACACAATGGAATGAAATATATACCAAGTCTAATATGCTAAGTATCACATTCTAAACTACTGACTAATTGTGGACTAAATTATTGTTACAGTTTATTTTTAAAAAAACTTTACTACGTAATTTTATTAGTTTTTTTGGACTTAAAATGCGGTCACTACGTCTATATTACAAAAACACTAGACTAGATTTAAATTATGATGAAAATTGGTAAGAAAAAATTGCAAGTGACGTCAACCCAGTTGTAATGACGAGCAGTTCGATGCGGTCACATGAGCGCCGTGTAGCGTAGCGGTGAGAGTTCAATAGATAGCGGCAAATTGGAGAATGTGAGTCCGATAACCACCACAAGCTGTATCCGTGCAGCGATTTTGTTCAACTTCAAACTTAGCATTTGATTATGCCAAAAAAAATTAATACAAAATTGTCACGCCTTTTTCCCACAGGGATAGGCAGAGACAACCGAACGCCACCTACCACAATCCTGACACAACACCCTCGCTTCCTACACATCCACAATTCTCTTCATGCACGCCCGACGGTTATGGGCACTAGGCAGCCCAGCTTTCAAGAGGATGTCTCCTATTTGATCGGAAAATACCCTTCTGGGTCTGCCTTGTTTTCCTTTCTCAATCCTCGTCACTACATCATCTTTCAAAAAAAATTAATAGTTATAAAAATAAATACCTTTAGATTAGACATTAGTTTTAAATATGTAAACATGGTTGTAGACATTAGTTTATTGTATTTTATTATTAATAAAGACCGGTGGGTAGACTCATTATGGTTATTAATCCAATCTGTCGTCCTGGAGTAGTACCACCACTTTGGAGTGGTACATCTGGTGTAAGACACTTCGCGATCAGCTTCATAATAATATAATTAATTAATATTACAAATAAATAATAACTTTGACTGAGAATCGAACTCAAGTTACAGACTGGATCGATAACCGCTGGGTCCTTTGAGTTAATTTAATTTATATTTGGGAATTACTATTATATTATATTCTACACATATTTACTTAATATAACAATATTTTAATTATTATTTACAAAATACTTAAAATATTTTCTATAAAATATATAATGTTGAAATTAATATATTTTTTATTAGATATACAGATATGATATTGAGCGATGAAAACCTAGAAGAAAGGCTTCGGTTTGTTTCCGATCACTAAACCAGAACTCATGTGTACAAAAATAATCAGAGCCTACCTACAATAAAGTCTACTTATTAATATTTATTATAAAAATATAATGTAGTTATAATTCTAAATTTATAGCTAAGGGAAATATAAAACTTTTTACTTTTTTTTTTAATTTCAATAACACAATAGGCAGCGCGCACACGGGCACAAGTCTTCAGCGACAGACAATTGGATAACACTTTTTACACATTTTTTATTTTTTATTTTTATCTTAGTTAATATTGTTTGTTATTGTTATTATATCAACAATTGTTGATTTTATTTGTAAAGGGACGAGGACTGTCACATACAGTTTGACCTTATGCGGGCACAGTGTTTTTCCCTATCCTGTAATCTAGTTTTTTAAGACGCAATAAACTTTTTTACTTTTTGAACAGACATTGTTAACCAGGACTCTTTATCCCGGCATAGTGGAAGTGACGGCTGCCGACAGAGATTTTTCTGTAGTAGCAGTTGCGGACCGTATTCTGGCTTAACATCAGACGGAGCGCAGTCGTATGCCGAGTTACGGAATATATAGAACGAAGTAAAAATAATAAACACAAAGCAGTTAGGGGGTAATTTAATCGTCAAAAACAACGAGATAATCTATGGGTTATCCACAATGGAGTATTTTTCTAAACGCCTTTCGGAATTCAGGATTGAATATTGTGTAAATAACTGGATTAAGAAATGAATTTATATATCCGAGCCATGTTGTCAGCATGAATATTGTAACTCCTGGTGAGTAGGAGAGGTTGAATTTTCCACTGATCCCGTCCACAATTGAACACGTGAAGAATGGCGCCCAACAGAAGAGAAAAACACCTGAAATGTTTTATAAAGTTACTAATAATAAACTAAGGCCATGCTCACATCTTGTAGTTGTGTATTTGATATACTAGCTGTTGCTCGCATATAACGAGAGGAGTGTGCAGTGTCAATCTAGATGATTCACACTCGTCTCTTCAAGCCGGCATAGTGGAAGCGACTGTTTTTTAAAATCTGTAGTACAAGTTGTTTCCATTCATGGATCGCACTCTAGCTTTACATCAGGTGGAGTGTTGTCATATGCAGACCTACAATAAAAAAAATTATGCGTTTAACTTGAAAAGAAACGCTGAAACACGTAATTCTTTATCTCTTATCAAAAGCCTAAATATACATTTTAATATCCCCGACTGTTTTCTTGAGACAAAAGCTAGCTTATACTTTATCGAAATCTGTTCAGCGGTTTAGGTGTGAAAAGATAACAAACAGACAAAGATACTTTTACATTTATACATAGTATAACAATATTTTAAGTAATAAATACCTATAGGAATTTTTAATAGAACAAAGGATAATGTCCATTTCTGGGCCCACTTGTTGTCTAATTTAGTCAACAAAACAATATTCTAAAATAATATCTTTTTTTTTAAATTTATTTCAAATACATCAACACATCGTTTACTAATTAATAGACAATATTTAATTACATAAAAAACAGATATCATCAATTATTAAAGCTTAACCTTTTTGTTGTATAACAATAAAGTTTAAAAAAAAAATTGCATCAGAAAGTCTAATTACTCAATAACCCGATTAAAAAAACTGATTGGTGATAAGGAATGTAGATTTATTTTCCTATAAAATAAACTAAAAATCATCGACCAACGAGAGAAAAAAATTGTGGGCCCATTCTCTTAGGCGAATGGGCATTCTCCTTTTCTTACTTGTACATATATTTATAAAACTACATACCTAGAACGATTGCCAACGTTTGTGTAGCTTTCTTTTCTTTCTTAGCGAACGATTTAGCTCGTAATTTGCCAGCTCTATTCGCTCGGAATATTGTAAATCTTGCAGCAGATGCAGCACTACGGAACCTTCGACGTGGTGTTGAAATAACTGAGCTATTGCTTAGGCGGCTTAATTTTTTCCTGTAAAACGGTATTTATAATGTTTATTAACAGGATCGATTCGACAGTTTTTAGGTCATGCTACGTTAATGTCTGTTAAAATTAAACCAAATTCTTTCCCAAAATGCATTCTCAACTTAAGCGATAAATTAAGCGAAATTTCATGCAAACAATTAAAACGTATTAACAATAAATCTCCTCTATTCTGTCCAATCGTCTACTGATATGCTAATTTCTCATTTGTATGCAAATTATTTAACGCTTTGCACTCGTTTTACTGCTTCAAACATCGATGTAAGAAAAACTTGGTTTATTTTCTTTAATTTTGCTACGAGTATAATGACCGTGCTTTTATCTGTTCACTGGTTAATTATTTTTTTATTGTAGCTCGGCTTATAACGCTTTAGAGCGGCCGTGGTCTAGCGGTAAGACGCGTGAACTCACAATCAGTGAAACTCGTGTTCGAACCTCGCTAACCAGTATCAATGTAACTTTGTTATATGTACAGTCGCTCAGTGCCTATAAGCACTATTAAAGAGTGGTTGGCAGACTGATGATGGTTATTAGCCCAGTCTGGGGTAGTACCATTTCTTTCGCATGTACACCCGTGAAGTGACCTTGTCGCGTTTCGGGAATAGTTTGGCAGTAGCTAGGTATAGCGAGAGGAGTCTGCGAGACTGTCAATCTAGATGTTGCATACTCGTCTCCTCAGGCCGACATAGCGGCGGCGACTGCTGCCCGTAGAGATTTCTCTGTAGTAGAAGTTGTTTCCGTTGATGGAATACACTCTAGATTTACATCAGGCGGAGTATTGTTGTACGCCGAGCTACAATTTTAAAAAAGCTTATAAGGTATAACGAGAGGAGTGTGTTGTCAATCTGGATGGTGCACATTCGAGCCTCCTCACATCCTCGAGCCGGTATTGCGCAGGAGACTGCTGCCTGTAGAATGTTCCTAGGGTAGCAGTTCTTTCCGTTCATGGATCATCTAGCTTATCTATCTAGTATAAAAAACAAGTAGTATAAAAAGTTATAATTAGTTTATTCAACACTCACTTTAATTCAGGTTTCTTAATTACATTTCCGCCGTTTTTAGTAGTTTCGTCTCTCTTCAAACTGTCCATTTTGATCTCTTCCTGTTTGTTGGGAGATGGCGGTGGACTATGATCTTTTGTTTCGCCATCTATGTTCGAGGGGGCATACCCTGAATCGTTGTTCGTGTTTGGATCCATCATTGGGATTGGTGATGCTAAGTTTGCCATTATTCTGTTAAAATAAAATAAAAAGCAATAATAAGTTTTTATTAATTATTATTTTAATAAGTGGTGGATTCGCACGTTTCGGGCGAGCTCAACTAACCCATAAAAATGTTTGCGTATTGTTTTTTCTATTAAATTTTCATTATTATTCAATAATAAAAGAAATCTTAATTACATAAGCTATCCAGTGGGTCTAGTGTAAATTTTTACTCATATAATACGTAACAACTACGGTTGCATTTTTTTATTGAGAAACTTTGCTTTCGCTACTCACCGATAGAGTGCGCATTTCAATGATTCATACAGAAATAACCTAAACTATTTAATTTATTTTTATCACTTTGTATAAAAATAAAAGATAAACGTATTCGTTCATTTAATTTATGAAACAAAATGTTATTTACTAAAAAGTAATTGAAGTGATAACGGTTGTTTGTTGCACTTTTCGTGACGTCATCAAGCAATCTCTTTGAAACAAGCAAAACAACATGCTTATTCATGTTGCAACAAAATATACTTTATTATGAAAAGGTTATTATGCGCTGAACCAAGTTTTACTGTCCTGGGGCAGCACCACCGCTTAAAGTTTAACACTTCGGGATCAGTTTGAAAAGTAGCCAGGTATAACGAGAAGAGTGTGCACTTGGCAGTGAATGGTGCATAAGCAGGCATGGCGGAGGTGATATTTCATCAGCAGCAGATTTCATTAATGGGACACACTCTTACTTAAGATTATGCGGAGCTACAATAAGAAAAGGGATAAGTAGTAATTATTTGTCGCTTCTTAATTCTTTATCTAATTGTTATTTTATTATTATTATAAACTTATTTATTGTCCCACTGCTGGGCAAAGACATCCCTCCCTGCATCATATATATCATCATCCATTCATCATAGTAAATCATACTCATTAAACCGCGACACATTTTACCCTCAAATGCATATTGTTGCCAATTGTCTACATTAATTTTCACGTAAAATTTTTCAAAAACCCGAGTGTCTGCGTTTGCATCAAATGCAAGGTTGTGTCATAACAAAAATCAGAATCGATTTTTTTAAAAATTATTATTTACGTAATCTATGACAAAGGAGAATGCCCATTTTCAGGCCCACTTGATACCTAATAGTTTGGCAACAAAACAATATTCTAAAATAATATCTTATTTTTAATTATATCAACACATCATTTACCAATCAACAGACGATGTATAACGAAAGCATTTAATATAATAATAACCTCAAATATTGCATTACAAAACATCTAATTACTCAATAACTCGGGTGATAAAATTAAAAAAAAAAAAAAAAGGATTAGTGATAAGGAATGTAAATTTATTTTTCTAGAAAATTAACTAAAAATCATCGACAAAGTTAAAAAAAAATTGTGGGCCCATTTTCCTAAGAAATTCTCCTTTCCTATAATATTTTATTAATTGAATATAAAAAATCATGCATTTAAGGGTTAGATTGGTGAACGTATTGTTATCGATATCGTTTTGAAAACAAGATTCAGTACATTTTATGCCTAGGTAACTAATGATGCATGTTGTAGCGGTTTCCAATATTCCCTGATCATGTACAAGACCTTGGATTCCACAACAAAGGTCTACATACTTTACTGGTCTACATACACTAGTATTGTAAACATTCTGTAAATGTTCCTCGTGCGTATTGCGAAACTGTGGAACTCCCTCCCGGTGTCTGTGTTTCCCGACACGTACAACATAGGTCTCTTCAAATCGAAGGTGAACAGGTACCTCATAGGCAGACGTGCTCCACCTTAGACCACATCATTGCTTAACACCAGGCAGGGTGTGGTCAAACGCTTGCCTATTAAGCATTTAAAAAAAAACCTACCCACTGTATTCATTGGGGTTACAAACATCTGGACATGTATCTAATGAGCGATTAGGTTTGTTTTCCACTACGCAATATACATTAAAGAGTGGTAGATAGACTGATGATGGTTATTAGTCCAGTCTGCCGTCTTGGGGCAGTACCACCACTTTCGACAAGCGTCATCTTACCGCGTTTCAGGAATAGAGGTGTGTGCACTATTAATTTGGATAGTGCACATTCTTCTCCTCAAGCCGGCATAGCGGAGACAACTGCTGTCTATAGAAACTTATCAGTAGTAGCAGTTGTAATCGTTCATGGGACACATCTTGAGCTACTTATCCCGAAGCGCGATTACTATTTTAAAAAAAATTACAAAAATGTACTCACAATCCCGTCTCTTCCACAACAGCTGCTAACATAAACCTAGCTGATCTGGTGTTCACTAACTCCTCAGCGTACGCTCCCATTTCAGATCCTCTGTCGAAACTGCTGGTGAAATTATATTTAAATTTAAGAGCGGCCGTGGTCTAGCGGTAAAACGCGTGAACTTACGATTGATGAGACCCGTGTTCGAACCTCGCTAATTCTGACCGGTACCAATGTTACTTTGTTTTATGTACTTTGGTCACTCAGTGTGGTTTCGAATGTAACACCCGTGAAGTGACCTTGTCGCGTTTCGGGAATTGTGCACTGTCAATCTGGATAGTACACGCTCGTCTCCTCAAGCCGGTATAGTGGCGGCGACTGCTGCCCGCACAGGTTTCTCTGTAGTAGCAGTTGTTTCCATTCATGGACCGCACTCTAGCTTTACATCAAGCGGAGTGTTGTCACATGCCGAACTACAATAATAAAAAAAAACCCTACGACTCCACCTACGTTAAGGGCCTAACTGTACGATAATTAGCGCGTTAAAAATTACTATGACTCCATTTTAAAAAGCTCGAGTTAACGTGTAATACCAGGTATTGACGTTAATAGAATATATAGAATATAGAATATAGTTTTTTTTTTTTTAATGTTAAGCTGTCTACAATCACCTCCGCTATGATATGACAGCTGTACAGATTGACATAAAACGAATGACTAGGTCAGTCACTTTGGGTTACTTGTACATTTAAATGAAAGATTAACTTATGTTGGTGAACTCACTTTTCATCATCATCTTCCTCGTTGCTTCCAGACGCCGTATTAGTTGGTTTTTCATCTTGAATAGCGGCTTCTGTCAACTTTTTTGTTTGTGGTACATTTTCTATAATGACAGCTGCCGTACCACTTGATGCAGCGGACCCGATCGCTGATGCGTTCTTTTTGGCACTTCGCTGCTTTTTCGCTCTTTGTCTTATTGCCTGGAATTTTATACTTGAATGTATTTTCTAATATAATAATTTATTTCAATAATCTCTCTGCAGGGATAGGGAAATAGAATCTTTTATAGTCCTTATACTAACTAACTGTAGCTTACTTCGCATCTAACTTATAAACATCCATCTTATAAACATGTTCTACGATGAAATAAAATTATAAACACTGAGCCGAAAAAATTCGGAGTCAATTTACAAAAACGTTATTCCAAGTTATTTTTTTATTATTTAAATTTAAAGATTTCCAAAGAAATGAAACCGCAATGTCATACTAACAGCGCGCTTGGCCGTCTATCAGCTGTGAGTTGAATGACCCCACACGGCTACGAGGCAGCCCGTCGCGACCCCAATCGTATATGAATACACTCACATTGCTTGTTTTTAATATTTTGATTTTAACACCATAACAGTATGTAGTTGATATTAGACCAATAAATGTCCAAAAATGACAAAAAAAAAGAAAGTTAATTTAAGAAAATATATATTAAAGATATCATTAAATTATAATAATTATTAAATAACATAAAGTTGAAATCTGAAAAACCTGTTACATGACCTTAAAATGACTGAAGCCTTTGAAATTAATCCAAAAGTTAGTGAAAACCACTGAATTAGATAAGTACAGTAAACAAAAAAAATTAATTCAAAAAATCAAAGCTTTCATCAAGAAAAAAACTATTTTTTAATTGTAGTTTGTAATATGGCCGTACTTCGCCTGAAATTAAGCTATCCATGAATGAAGGCGACTGCTAACAGAAAATGGTTCTACAGTCAGCAGACGCGTCCGCTATGCCGGCTTTGTGAGATGCTTCTTCACACTGAGTTTTAAGGATACCAGGTTTTATTTAAAAATAAAGTATCTGAGTGTACACTGTAAAAACTCTGAGCTTTGTCTTAATTTTGTTTGAGTAATAATCAAAATAAAAGTTTGTTAAACAGTCGGTGACTTTTAATGATGGTAAAAGTTAAAATATTTGGTCAAAAGTTTGTTTTTAAACTAATTAAAATACTTAACTAATTTTCTAATGAAAGCAATTGCTGATAATTTATTAGATATACATTTGTTTAACTGAAAATTTTAACTAGTTTAAAAATCATGCCATGGATACCAAGTCGTAATGAATGAATCTTGGGGCAAATATCTCATTGTAAAAGTGGTGGTAATGGCAGATTAAGGGTGCTCCTCATCTGACCTTTCTGAGGAGCTGAAAAATTTGACTAAGAAATGTCTTTCTAGGACGCCCGCTTCAAACCATGCCATCCACTTTCACATTAAAAAATTTCGTTAATCTTCTCTCATCCTATACTTTTCAGTCTGGTTACTGTAGCAATTGTTTTATAGTACCTTTTTCAGTGACCTCACGATCCCGCTAAATTCTGACTGGTACCAATGTAATTGTTTATATGTACTTTGGTCGCTGAGCGCCTGTGAGTCCGACCACAAGACGAATCTCCTCATACCCTGCTAACATGTGCCCAGACTCCGTCCTCTAAGCGTCGAGTGATTGAGGCTGGTGATTTAGACATTACCCTAGGCCAAAGGTCAAAAGCCAGGGCATACGTAACATGGACTCCTACAGCGTTATACACATAAATTGACTTTACCACTTAACTTACCTTAAATATATTAAAATACAGGAACATCATAATAACACATGGTATATAAAAGGATCCAAGTGAAGAATATATAACATAGTCCCTATTGTTAAAGAGACATTCATTAAATACCCTTTCGGGGGTGTTATTGAGGCCTAAAACTATAGGTGAACCGATGGCCGCTGAGACGAGCCAAGCTATCGCTATCATACTCCATACACGACCGTTGCTTTTATGTTTTGCGTATTTTATTGGCTGAGTCACTGCTATGTATCTGAAAATATTTTAGGATATTTATTCCGGTTAGAAGACTCTATCCACGGAGGCTATGCATCTCGTCAGTCAGTAATTAGCGAAACTGGACATTCTGCTATGTAGACCAACAGGTGTTGGCCATTTTCGTACAGCCTAGGTCAATTAAATATAAACAATATGTATAAAGCTAAAATCCGAATCCTGAAAGTGTTTCAGAGGTTCTTTTTTTTAATGTAGCTCGGCATGTGACAACACTCCGCCCGATGGAAAGCCAGAGTGCGGTCCATGAATGGAAACAACTGCTACTACAGAGAAACCTGAGCGGGCAGCAGTCGCCTCCACTATGCCGTCTTGAGGAGACGAGCATGTACCATCTATATTGACAGTGCACACACCTCTCGTTATATACATACGTTCTGTGGATAGTAGTTTTTTTTTATTTTATTGTAGCTCGACATGTGACAACACTCCGCCTGATGTAAAGCTAGAGTGCGGTCCATGAATGGAAACAACTGCTACCACAGAGAAATCTCTACGGGCTGCAGTCGCCTCCGCTATGCCGGCTTGAGGAGACGAGCATGTACCATCTAGATTGACAGAGCACACTCCTCTCTTATACCTGGCTACTTTCAAACTGCTCCCGAAACGCGACAAGGTCACTTCACGGGTGTTACATTCGAAAGTGGTGGTACTGCCCCAGGACGACAGACTGGACAAATAACCATCATCAGTCTGCCTACCAATCTTTATTAGTAGTAGTCCGCCACATTCGTCTAATGTTAAGCTAGAGTGCGATCCATTAACGAAAATAACTGCGACAACAGGCAGCAATTGCCTCCGCTATACCAGCAAAAGGGACGAGTGTGCGTGTAAAGTGGTAGTCCTACTTCAGGACAGTAGATGGGGAGTAACTGCGAACTATCCGCTTACCGTTCCTACTTACCTGTCTATAGAAATAGCAACAAGATTAAATATACTCGAAGTAGAACAAGTTACGTCAATGGCGATGTAACAATCACATACAACTGCTGGCAACCCCCAAATTCCGTTAAACTGTAACAAAAAAATAAATTAATTAAAAACAAATTAGATCCGTTCTACACGGAGAGGGTCACGATATTATTTAGTATGCTTAATAAATAAACTATACAATGGGTCACGTGTTAAAAGAATTTTAGAAAATATGAAGAGAAACTGAAAAGTGATGATCCTTGAGACCCGTGTGTTCAAATCTCGATGAATTCTGACCAGTACCAATGTAACTATATAGATCTATAAAATAATATAGACATTAATTAAAGGGTGGTAAAGGGAGACTGATGATGGTTATTAGCCCAGTTTGGCGTTCCGCTTTGTAGCTCGGCATATGACAACACTCCGCCTGATGTAAAGCTAGAGTGCGGTCCATGAACGGAAACAACTGCTAGTACAGAGGAATCTATACGGGCAGCAATCGCCTCCGCTATGCCGGCCTGAGGAGACGAGTATGCATCATCTAGATTGACAGTGCACACTCCCCTCGCTATACCTGGCTACTTTCCAACTGCTCCCGAAACGCAACAAGGTCACGTCACGGGTGTTACATTCGAAAGTGGAACTTTAAAATTTAGATGGTGCATATTTGTCTCATCAAGTCGGCATAGCGGAGGCGACTGCTGTTCATGGACCGTACTCTAGCTTAACATGAATGATGTCTATGACCGAGTGTCGGCTTGGTAACTCCGTGTTAGATGGAATCTAAATTATTTTTTAAACACTACTTAGTTACAGATAATCAGTCGTCGGAGCGAAGTCGAAGCGACCGCAAGTCTCCTGAGGATGCCACGTGGAGTGGCGAAACGCGTCGAGAGGTATTTGCATGTTGGTGAAGGGTTTAACGTTGACAGTTGATGTGACTGTGTATCTACCCTCACTAAAATTGATTAGCGGAAATTAGTTGCAGATTAGTGTTTAAAAATGATTTTGGTTATGGATTTCCGTCTGATGTATAGCCAGAGTGCGGTCCATGAATGGAAACAACTACAGAGAAACCTGTGCGGGCAGCAGTCGTCTCCACTATGCCGGTTTGTGAAGACGAGCATATACCATCTAAATAGATTGACAGTGCACACTCCTCTCGTTATACCTAGCCACTTTCAAACTATTCTCGAAACGCGACACGGGTGTTACATTCGAAAGTGGTGGTACTACTCCAGGACGGCAGACTGGACAAATAACCAACATCAGTCTGCCTACCACTCTTTAATAGTGCCTATAGGCATTGAGCGACCAAAGTAAATATAACAAAGTTACATTGGTTACCACGGCCGCTTTTGAAATTTTTATGTTTTATAAGCTTGTGCAATAAAGTATTTTATTATTATTAGAATCTCTAGAAATCTTAGACGCTGTCTCAGTAGTTATGTCTCTCTGACACAGCATTAGCCTGGTTTAACCATTAAAAAATATTACCATCATTAAACTCGGAAGTTTGTATTAAATTAAAAAATGAGCTAATTAACATAATTAGTTGTAATTTCTCATTTTACTAATGAAGTTTCCTTTTTCATATTAATTTTATAAGGCGAAGTAAATGCCTTTTTATTTTCATCAAGTCGGGATAGCGGAGGTGATTGTCGTTCACGTGGAATCAAATTCAGTGATTCAGAATTTGCTTACGTTGATCGAGCAAACTATACCACACTTTACAGAATTGAAAAAAATACTCGAACCATATGCAATGATAATTTTAAAGTATAATTAAATTAAATCTGCAATAAATCTCGTAGAAATGAAATGTAAAGTGAAAAAAATATGTTTATAAAAAAACGAAATCGCTCGCAATAAATGGCGGAAAATTTAATTAAACATTAATTCTCGCTGTAAACAAAATCTATAACATAAACCTTTTTAATTAACAATATTATAATCCGTGTGCTACAGACGAGATCATTTTGGTGAGAAAATAATTGAAAACAATACTTTACTTTCTGTTTACAATGTATTATTTTTTATTGTAGCTCGGCATATGACAACACCCCGCCTGATGTAAAGCTAGAGTGCGGTCCATGAACGAAAACTGCTACTACAGAGAAATCTCTACGGGCAGCGGTCGCCTGAGATTACGTTGTTTCTTTAAACTATTATTTTATTATTAGCTGTTGACCTCAATTTAGCAATGAAAATATTTGGTTAGCATGGTAATTTTTTTTATAGTAACTCGGCATATTACGGCACAGAGAGTTTTTAGAGGCAGCAGTCGCCTCCACTATGCCGCCTTGTGACTGGGCCTAATAATCATTATCAGTCTGCTTACCACTCTTGGTCATGTATGCCAAAGTACATGGTTTAGCGGTAAGACGCGTACCACCACTTTCGAATGGAACACCCGTGAAGTGACCTTGTCGCGTTTCAGAAGCAGTTTGAATGTTGCCAGGTATAGGGAGAGGAGTATGCGCTGTTAATATAGATGATGCATTCTCGTCTCCTAAGGCCGGCATAGCGGAGGCGACTGCTGCCCGTAGTGATTTCTCTGTAGTAGCGGTTGTTTCCATTCATGAACCGTACTCTAGCTTTATATCGTGTCGTGTCTAGAGTGTTGTCATATGCCGAGCTACTATAAAAAAGGCTAAAGTACATGTAACATTGGGACCAGTCAGAATTTAGCGATATTTGAACACGGGTCTCATCGATCGTGAGTTCATGAAGACGGCCGTTCTTTTTTTTTTTTTTATTGTAGCTCGACATGTGACAGCACTCCGCCTGATGTAAAGCTAGAGTGCGGTCCATGAATGGAAACAACTGCTACTACAGTGAAACCTGTGCGGGCTGCAGTCACCTCTATTATGCCGGCTTGAGGAGACGAGCATGTACCATCTAGATTGACAGTGCACACTTCTCTCTTATACCTGGCTACTTTCAAACTATCCCTAATCTATATCTATATCTAAAAGCTTTAGCAGTTTCTTTCTAAATTATTTTTACACTTTAAAAATATAATTAAATTAAAAATAGGAGTTTCTAATAAATTAAGTCAAAAACAAAGAGAAAAGGTCGGCGTTTTTTCTTACAACATCGTGAAAAACGGCCGTTGAGTAATATTTAATCAGTTGCCTTCACTTCAAGATTTCCATCTTATTACCAACTTCAAGTATATTTTAAAAATGCTTTTATAAAAACGTTTCTTCTACATACAAAAAATTTAACGTGAGTTTAGAAAGTAAACTGAGAAACTTCCTCTTGTGCATTCAGGCCGGCATAGCAGAGACGACGGTCATCCACAGATAACTTGGCAACAGTCGCCTCTGCTGAGGTGTATCTTACACATACGTAAATGTATATGACTGAGAAAGATAACGACATATAAATACAGATAATATACAGAGAAGACTAATGGTGACGTTGTCGATCACGTTTTTCCCCAGCTTAGTTATTAATTATTTACTATTGTTTTTATAATTTTTTTTTAAATTATTTATAGGCACAAGTTTATAATTGACGAGTTTCTTGTGGTCTGCCTTTCCGAAGTCATGGTAGATTTTGACGATGCTAATAAAATGTGCAGGTGAGCGGGTAACGTCTGTTAAGGACATGGGCGGACTGAGGCCTAGGCAACCTAGGCACGTGCCTAGGGCTCGTAATTTTTGGGGCCAATTGGGGCAATTTTTTCGTGACTGAAAAATAGGCCCGGAATTACAATTTATTTATTTATTTATATACAGCATAGTATACAGCTGTTGGCCAGCCAAGTCACATCAAGTATTATTCATATATTCATTCAAAAAAAAATTAAAGATAGAAATTATATAAAATTTAATTACAATACTGTCTTATTTACTAAGTCAGTCAATATATTTATTTAAGGTCATATTTTTATCAATGAATACGTCGGCATCGGGGAGTTTCAGCGACATATCATTTAGAAGTTGTAGTGCACGAGCTGTGGGCGCGTTACTAGCACGTCGGGTACGCAAACTACCATCATATGAAACAATGTTGCCTAGGACCCACTTTAGCCTTAGTCCGCCACTGGTTAGGGAATTTCCCTTCAAAAGGTGTACGTACAAAGTCGCGAGTAAAATATGAAGTGTTTAAGTACATAATTGAATTCTTTCAGCAAAGTAGGTCGAGTAGTCTAAAGGCCACAGGTGCTAGTTCAAAAAGGTCATAAACTCATCACCTTCGTTCCGGGAGAGCCATAAATTTTAATACTTGAATGCTTGTAACCATTATGTTAAGTGTTGGGTTATTGGTTTCCGATAATGTTCTAAAATGCTACATTATTAATTCTATGCGGTGAGGTGTTTTGGGAGAATATTGGCTATGGTATAACATAGACATTGATTAAAAAGAGTGGTAGGTAAATTGATAATCCGCTGGGGGGTTGGATGAATGCTACCGTGTACCCAACCCCTCAGCACTTTGGTGGCCATGAGGAACACCGTGGGGTTAACACCCTGGCACCTTCCCTGAGGTATGGATTTCCCCACGTAAAAAAAAAGGTAAATTGATGATGTTATGGCCGTGGTCTAGCGGTGAGACGCGTGTTCACGCACGATCGATGAAACCCGTGTTCGAACTTCGCTAAATTCTGACCGGTACCAATGTAACTATGTTATATGTACTTTGGTTGCTCAGCGCCTATAGACACTATTAAAGAGTGGTAGGCATAGTGATGATGGTTATTAACCCAGTTTGCTGGTCTGGACCACTTTCGAATGTAATGTCCGTGAAGTGACCTTATCGCGTTTCGGGAACAGTTTGAAAGTACCCAGGTATAACGAGAGGAGTGTGTACTGTCAATCTGAATGGTGCACATTTGTCTCATCATAATTATAACGGAATTATAATATTTTTGCAAAAATTAAATAAATAAACAAATCTTTTAAGTGAATGGTAATGAAACATAGACCCACTCTGTTATGTGGGTGTTTTTAATTTTACAGAAAAATATTTACTTTAAACATTATTTAAAGGATTTCCCCGAAGAACTTTCTTCTTCGTGTGGGAGAATAAACTTCTTTACTTGATTTCAATTCCCGTCATTTTGATTTTGATTTTTTATTTTTTTGAGAAATTTTATACCCGCTTATGGCGAACATTTGCTTCGCAGAGATTCCGGGTTCGATTCCCAAATGAAAAATACTTTTTTAAAGGTAGGCAGACTAATAGTATCGCAACTTTCAAGTGTAACACCCGTGAAGTGATCTTGTCGCGTTTCGACTTGCACTGTCAATCTAGATGGTGTATGCTCGTCTCCTCAAGCCGACATAGCGGAGGCGACTGCTGCCTGTAGAAATTTATCTGCAGTAGCAGTGGTTTCCATTCATGGACCGCACTCTAACTTTACATCAGGCGGAGTGTCGTCATATGCCGAGTTACAAAAAAAAAAGTACTTTATTCGTGTCTGTACATGGGTTGTTCTGGCTCTGATACCCAAAGTGCAGGGTATCCTAGTTTGGAGTAAAGGTATCTATTATTATATTTCTTAGAGTTTCTCCTCTAATGTAAAGTTATTTTAATCTAAATAAAGGGTACATTCATTAAATCAAATGTTCTTTTAAATGTTACTTGAGTAAAATACTCCATTTGCCTTAATTTGGTTATCTCGGAAAGAAAAACGAAATTACTTTTTTACGGCGTCTATACTAAGTATCTACCTGAATTAATTATTAAGAACGACTAGCTATCACCCCTGACTTCGTGTGCGTTTATTTTTAGTAAATACGGAATGCCAACCTGGATGGTGCACTTAAGCCGGCATGGCGGAGAGGACTGTTTCCTGCAAATATTTCTCTTCATAGATCTCACTCTAGCTTAACATTAGGCGGAGTGTTGTCATGGCATATGCCAAGATACAATTTTAAAAAATATATAAAACGATAGACTGGGCTAATAACTATCATTAGTCTGCCTACCACTCTTTTTATGGTAATAACTTGTTAGTGATGCCCACGCCTGTGGTATATCAATATATAAATATGCAATTCACACAAAAAATAAAAAAATAAAAAGAGTAACTTTGGGAATAGAATTATGAACTCGACTGAAATTCACTTAAACAACTTTGTATGGCAATAACTAATTCAAATTCAAAGATTTTAGTTTAAAATTGTATTTAAACATTTCAAAATACTATGATACTTTAGAGCAGCCGTGGTTACAACTATGTACTTTAGTCATTCAGTGCCTATAGGCACTATTAAAGAGTGATAGGCAGACTGATGATGGTTATTAGCCCAGTCTGCCGCCCTGGGGTAAGTACCACCATTTTTCCGTGAAGTAATCCTGGCGGGTCTCGGGATTAGCTGGAAAGTGGTTACATTTAACGATAGTTAGGCTGAACAGTGTGCTTTCGTCATCTTATGCCGACATAGTGGAAGTGACTGCCGAATGTAGAAATTCTTCTATAGTAAATATCTCCACGCCATTGCATACCTAGTTTATTTTTCGTTTTGTTTTTACCATTTCGTACTCACGATATATAAATATAAATATAATAAGTAAACAAATACTTGTTAAGAACTCATTATTAGAGTCCCTCCTTGCTCGGTTAAGTATAACCGATAATAAATATTAACAGTAAAATTAATTTTAGTTACAAACTTAAATGAAAGAGAGGTTTTCGTTAAAGATTTATGTTTTTCGAACCCTAATTTACATAAATGAGGAAAAGGGAACGATTATGGCTTATCTCTTCTCACTAATGAAGATGTACATGTGCGTGACAGAGACGGTTAAATGTGCTGACCAAAGTTTCAGTCTTGTTTACATAACGTTAACAACTCAACTTGTAATGTGCCATTTAATAAAGTTAAATAATTTGGCTTAATAACTTTTTGTGTTAAATTTTTCTATTAAATATTGTTTTATTATGTAGTAGCCCGACATGTGTTAAGTTGTAGTGCGATTCATGAGAGGAGGTGACTGTTACAACCATGAACAGGTCACATTCCTCTAGTTATACCTGGATACTTCCAAGCTGAACGCGATTAGCGATTCTCAAGCGTTACTCTTGAAAATAGTGGACGAAGGCAGACTAAGCTAATAACCACCATCATTATGCCTACCGCACCTCAAAAACAAGAGAGTCATTAAATTAACAAAATAATACTAAATAAGATTAAAAAGAATATTTGTATATAACGAAATTAAAATTGAAAAGTGAGTAATTGTACAAAATATTGCCGAATAATAATTTATAATTAATATATGTATTTATTTCATATTGACATAAAAAAGAAGAGAAAACAATTGTTTATCAAGACATTTTTGATTTAATAAAAAAAAAAAAACAAAAACTTACCAAATAATAAACTCCAAAAGGCATCACAATAACAGCAACAAGCAAATCAGCAACGGCCAAACTAACAATAAAATAATTCGTAGCAGTTTGCAAAGTCCTTTCTCTGGCAACACTCATGATTACTAACACATTACCGAATAACGTTAACACTGGAAATATTAATAATGATAAAGCCCACACATTATATTCGCGTTCAACATTCTCGCGAAAACAGTCACTATCGTTCAGGTTTTTAAGACTACAATTCCTTACAACGTCACTGAAGTTAGCATCGAATGTTCTATTCAAATTGTATATGTAATCGACTATGTTGTTTAATAAAAGTTTTACATGTTTTGTTGTTTCGTTCGTATTTAATTCTGTCCGATTTTCAATAGAGAATAACATATCAGCTTCCGGATCGGGCGGTCTCAATGCTGTGTAATTAAAAAATATATTTTTACAATCTGTACAGTCTGTCGTATTTTTCCCAGTGGATTCATCTTCCAAGTTTTTTAAGTTTCTCGACATTTTTTAAATTCTTTTCTGGTGATTGGATAATTTTGTTGGTAAAATGCTCCCTGTGGGGTCCATTTAGATCGATCGGCGTCCGAAACTGAATTTCGGTGATCATTTCAGTTGTTCAAGTGTCTGGAACAAAGAGGATACTTTTTTTATTAAAAAAATTCAAAGAATTATCTCCTGTAGGAATTAGTGTTTTTTTTAAAGATATTTCGTGGAATCGTCGCTTTAATTTTTAAATGAATTTATTTGAAACTTTTAGAGATTTTCAGGATAAATAAAACAAAAATAACTTTATCTAAAAAGGTTTTATCCGTGAAGGTTAAATGATATTGTTGAAGCTTTAGAATTGTTTTGTATGAGAAATGTATTATATCTTACATTGTATTCTGTTAATAGAGAAAATTATAACGAAAATCCTTCTTTTATAATGGGATTAGTGATTGTCACTAAAGTGCCATATGTAAGTAACATGAACATACGAGTTTTAGACAAATATAGATATTATTTTTTAATTATTATTATTAATACAATTTCAATTAGTAAGCTTGAATTTATTACCATTTTTCTAGCAGTCTGGCATGTGTTAAGCCAGATGTCAGACTATAGTTCGGTTTACAATAGACAACTAGACAACAGAGAAATATGTACAGGAAGCAAATGTCTCTGTTATGCCGGCTGAGGAGACAAATGTGGACCATCTAGATTGTTAAGGCACACTTTTTAAACTGATCATGGGTACGTAGACCCGTCATCACTTCACATGAAGGTAGTGGTACTTCCCTTTTTTTCCGTGGGGGAAATCTTTTATAGATGCCTCGCCGTGCATTCGCCTCGCATTCCCCAATACTGGGTATAAAACCCCCACGGTGTCGCTCTCTACGTCATATGGTGAGGACACGGGCACGCTTTCAGATACATCCGCCTCCCCACCGGCGCTTGGGCGTTAGACCCCACCTCATTGAGAAGAAACACCACTTCAGCCAAGTAAATGAGCGGCAGTCTAATCCCGGGACTACCGCTCATGGCTCGGGGGTACTAGTGCCGGGGTAACCCTCTATCCGTCACCTGAGGACGCGCCCCATGGGAGACCAGCAACTCCAACAGTGCTCACCATATGACACTGTCACTCACGGTCAAAAGACTGCAAGTTACGGTAGTGGTACTTCCCTAGGACGGCAGACTGGGATAATAACAATTATCAGTCTCAAAAAAGTATAATAACTGTTATTGCTCTTTTCATTTCTTTTTGGTAATGAAGTTATGAAACAATGTTATAGTTTCACATGTTCAGTTAATTCTGTGATAGTGTAAGAATTCCATACTGACACAGTAACTGTTGGAACTCACTAACTGCTTGAAACGATCCGAAACATAACAGCGTGTTATGTTTAAACTTCTAACTTCAAATGTAGGGATAACAGGGGAAGTTTTGTTAAAAGGAAATGTTTATTTTATTTCTAACCCCCTCACTTTTAATGTGTTTTAAAGAATTTATTTAAGGCTTTTTTTTAGTATATTGTGAATTGGGAAGGTAAATCTGGTGACAGCTGTCTTTTTTTAGATAGTTTTTGGATAATATAGATTAAATTAGTCTTGTGTCTCTTAGTTTTGTTCTTTTTTTATTATTTTTTAAAAATTACAAACGTAATATAGTAATCGTAACGTTTCGGACGGAACTAAACCATTGCCAGTAAACATAAAAACTAAATGCTTATGAAATTATCCGACCAAACTTTCAACTTTAAAAGATTTATTTTAATTAAAACATGGTGTTTATATGTAGTATACTATTTTGTTCATTACACTGCAGCGGTTATTTGTATTAAATACTGTTATTGTAAAGAAACACAAAAAAAAGATATTGGCTTTGTTAGGTTACAACTATAGACAATAAAAATATCTATAAAATTGTTAGGCTATACACCACCTCCTTTTCTACACCAATATCTATAGTCCGTTTTTGAAATATCTTCGCGATTATAAATTTTTGTCACATGGGAAACAAAAAATACATCTAATTGAAGTGATATCTCGAAATGGTCTTCGATTTAACATAGGTTAGTTTTCGAAGACCTTGCCCATTGTCTATGAAATAAAATAATAGTCGATTGTCCATGGAGATTACGCGATAAATTTGTATGTAGATGTAGCAAATAATTAAGAGAAATCGCGTGTATATTGTGTGTTGTATGTATCTATGTGTACACTCACCAAATTAATTAAAGTTAAATAAAACCGGACAGCACTGCTAACGGAATTACTTTTAGATGCGCGTTTTTAGTGAGAAAAAAATTACATGTTGGAATTCTAGTGTAGGGTATTCATGAGGAGTCCACGACGAGAATTAAATTAGTGCTGCGAGTCACTACATAATGGACACCGTCCGACCATACTACAAGGACTAATGATACAGCTATAGATAAGCTTAGCGATTTTAAAAAAGCGTTTAATTTTTAATTTTTTTTTAAATTGTAGTCGGTGTTTGTTCTATTTAGACTCAATTTAAAAACGCAGTAAGAGACAAATGGTGGAAAGCCATACACAAACTTTATAGTGACTGAACTACTCGATGACTACAGAATTTCGAATGTAACACCCGAGAAGTAACCTTAATAATAATAATATAATTATTTATTGCACAAAAATATAAATGTACAAAGGCAAGCTTAATACCTAAAGGCATTCTCTACCAGCTAACCAGAAAGATTACGTAATGATTTGGAGGGTGCAGGATAGAAGTATAGGGAAATAGTGAAATAAGGTGTAAGATAGAACAGTAGTATATAATAGTAAATACTTGTCGCGTTTCGGGAATAGTTTGAAAGTAGCCAGGTATAACTAGAGAAGTGTGCACTGTCAATCTGGATGGTACACGCTCGTCTCTTTATGCCGGCATAGTGGAGGCGACCGTTGCGCGTAGAGATTTCTCTGTAGTAGCAGTTGTATCCACTCATGGACCACACTCTAGCTTTACATCAGACGGAGTGTTGTCACATGCCGAGCTACAATAAAAAAAAAAGTCTATTTCAAATAATTGTACATATTAGAAAAGCTCCAAAAGAAACCCGATTATTTGCCACTAGAAAGAGTTACGGGGAATACATGCACATAAATAATAATGAATATACTTGTAGCAATATAAAAAATTAAATCGCTACGCTACCACATAGCCACAAATGACTCGAGTGTCTCGTCCATTAGACTAGGGACATCTCGTTGTAAATTCAGACGAATCAATGTTCATTCTATTAATATTGATTGGACACATATAATATATGAACACAATTTTTATTATAAACAAATACATGCTTTATGTTTTTACACTTTTAAATTAATCGTTAATAGTGCGATTTATATAAAATTAACGTATGCAGTTCTCGGAAATCCGAGTATGCGATCAATTTTTTTTATTGTAGCTCGACATATGAGAACACTCCGCCTGATGTAAAGCTAAAGTGCGGTCTAAGAACGAAAACCACTGCTACTACAGAGAAATCTCTACGGGCAGCAGCCGCCTCCACCATGCCGGCTTGAGGAGACGAGTATGCACCATCTAGAGTGACAGTACACACTCCTCTTGCTATACCTGGCTACTTTCAAACTATTCCCGAAACGCGATAAGGTCACATTCGAATGTGGTGGTACTACCCCAGGACGGCAGACTGCCTACCACTCATTAATAGTGCCTATAGACTCTGAGCGACCGGTTATGCTTTGACAGAGTCTCTGAAAACACACGACGCGGCGGACACGTTGCGACTTGTTTGTGCGGAGGAACTGTCGTGTTTCAGCATATTTACTTAGTTATCGCCCACAAATGGAGGGTAAGAGCCATGGACCGCTCTCCCGTTCTGTCATGTAAGTATCTCTCGGCAGTTGAGTCTGAAACCATATTTTAAAATACTAAATTTTCCATAGTCCTAATTGTTCGTGCGGCTTTTAGTAGACAATATAAAATGATCACTAACAAAAGGAAAAAAGAAAAGAAGAATTACAAAGTGTCACTTGGTGAAACAGAATTTATTAATCGTAGACAGACAGTATGGCACTTAAGGGTGGGCGGTTAATTGTGCCCTTGACTATATTTATTTCTGGCTGGGTTTATATGCGTTTACAAATATATTTATATCCTCATTGAGTTTATATACCTAAGTATACTATACAAGGGCGTCGCCAAGGGGGAGCAGGGAGGGGCGGCTGCCCCCCTAGAGATTCTAAAAAAATTGTTAAATGTAAATTTCTTTATTATTTACAGTCAAGAGCTCGTGTAGCTTTAACGTTAGACTCTGTACCGTTGTTATTACAATCGCCGTAGATGTAAGGCTCGTACTACAAGTGAAAAGCTTCATGTACTTTACCTACAATTCATACTTTTCTCATCCTCCATATCAACTTGCCCCCCCTAGGCCATCTGCTGGCGACGCTCTTGATACTATATGAGCGGCCGTGGTCTAGACCCACGATCAATGAGACCCGTGTTCAAACGTCGCTAAATTGTGACTGGTTATAACTATATTATGTATGTATACTGCTGCCCGCACAGGTTTCTCTATGGTCACAGTTGTTTCCATTCATGGACCGCCCTCTAGCTTTACATCAGGCGGAGTATTGTCACATGCCGAGCTACAACAAAAAAAAGTTTGTAGTTTAGCTGAGCTTAGTGGCGTTACATTTCGAGCTACTATTAGAATATACATACTAGCATTAACCATTTTCAGATGTCGTGAAATGGTTGTGAAGAAATTGAAAAAAAAAAAACAAAGTTGATTCTTTAACTTTCATTTCAAATGTAAATGTTAAAATATAGGCTTCTCCGAGTAAATATAATATCGCACTCAAAGCGATATAAATTCGTTTGAATAATGATTATTTAGATCTTCAATCGTGCGCTATTCTTGATTATTTTATAATATATTATACATTTATAATACGAACTTTTTTTATTGTAACAGAGATCCAATTAAAAGTTCAATACTCCGGGCCATGAACGGAAACAACTGCTACTACACATAAATTTATACAGGCGGCAGTCACCTCCGCTATGAGACGAATGTGCACCATCCAGATTGACAGTACACATTCCTCTCGTTGTTACATTCAAACTGATCCCGAAACGTGACAAATTGTTCGTTAAAAACTCTATTATAAATATCGTTAACGTTATGTTATAAATAAAATCATAACAAGATCGGTTCGAGAATAGCGCCGTACAATTTTATGCAAAAGTCTGTTTTTGCATTAGAGGGATTAAAGGCAATATTATTTTGCAATATTTTAGTAACGTGGACACGATTTATGGTCTAATGAAGAGATTTGATCTTTTTCTACCAGGAAAAAATACAGAAAAATTCTTTTATTTGAGAATTTATTTCCTTTATTCTGAAAAATAGTTTCCTTTCTAAATTGTAAGTTGGCCATCTATTGTATTTGCCTACCCCTATTGAATTGAGTGAGCGAGTCGTGGTCTAGCGGTTAGACGCGTTAACTCACGATCAATGTGACGCGTGTACGAACCCCGCTAATTCTGACCATACCTTCAACCATACCACTCTCGAATGTATCACCCGTAAGTAAAGTAAAGTAGCCAGGTTTAGCGAGAGGAGTATGCTCTCAATTTAGAGGGTATATACTCGTCTTCACAGCGGAGGCGACTGCTTCCCGTAGAGATTTCTCTGTAGTAGCAGTGGTTTTCGTTCATGGACCGCACTCTAGCTTTACATCAGGCGGAGTGTTGTCATATGTCGAGCTACAATAATAAAAAAATAAGAGGCGTAACTATATCGTTTTTTATAGTAATCATGTACAGCTATGTTAAGTTGTTCATAATTTATAGATTTTTTTCTGAATTAAAATTTAGTTTCTTTTTGTTAATTATTTTGTAATTGATGAGGTTTTTGTTGTCTGTTTCTAGTCATATGCCTTTCCGAAGTCATGGTAGAGTCTGACGACGAGCAAATCCATGCCCATGTTATTTCATCTCATTGCATTTAATAAGGTAGAGTGCGGTCGACAAGCAGGGATAAACGGCACAGAAAAAGAGCAAGGAACAGTCGCCTCCGCTATACTCTCTTGATAAGTCGAGTGTGCTTCGTCTAGATTGATTGACAGTGCCGACTCATCTCGTTATATTCATCCACATGCAAGGTCTATCCAATATGTCTGGGACCGTTGACCTCAAGATGCCTTTAAACATATATATTATTTAATTAAGAACTGTACACGTATATTAGATATAAGACTCTACTTAAGTCCCACAAAGGTTGATGAAGCATTTCTCAAAAGTACTTAAACAATCTCTATGTTTATCATATGTAACATTTTAGTGATGTACTTTATTGAGTTTAACCGATATCGATAATTACTAAAGTCGGTTCAATTTAAAGATCTATTTGCGGAAAACATATCATGTGAATTCACTCCTAAATCTACTTGTTATTTATGTACGAGTATAATATTTTATTGAAAAAATATTTTTAGCATTTTCAGTCTGAATTTGTTATTATTAAATTATCATGAAATTTGAACAGAAATATTCGACGCGCCCACACAACCTGACCTAAGTTGGGAATCGAACCCACGTGGGATCGGAGCATACGTGCGCGGCATTTGAATAAATGTCTAATTATTGTTTGAATTATATTAAATAGTTATAATAAGGAAATGTAACCCGAATAGATCGATGTAAAATCTCCCTGAGGACATACAGGAGGCTCCTAACAGGGTTTCTTTTAAAAAACTGTTATTTAAATTTTGATTAAATGTCTCATAACCTCTCCAGAATATTATTTTATTTATTATAATTTATTAATATATTATATGTATTTATATATTATATACTTATATTTTATGTATAGTATTTGTATGTATGTGTATATATATTTATATATATCTAGACTTTAGTTGTATTTTTGTAAATGTAATTATATTTGTTTAAAAACCTGCTTCTCTTCGCTCACATCTGTCCTAAACACGGAGGTTAGCTGGAAGAGAATGCTAATTAGCATTAAGTTCGCCTGTGTGCACACTACACTAAGCTTTAAATAAATAATTTTCAAAATTATTTTATATCGATAACTGCAATAGTACATCACTATTTTAAACGTCGAAAAACACATTTAATAATAGACTAAGTTACGCAAAGCCTAGGAGAAAGGCTGCTACGGTCTCATCATCCCGCCTCTTACACTTAAGGTGTTTTTGACATGAAAGGTGTTTTTTAACTTTCATGAATACAGCATGTTTGAAAAATAAACTATTATAGAAAAAAATAACGTATGTTTTTATTGGTTTTATATTCCGATTTTGTTTGGATATTATTTGGTAGTAGGACGTGGGCAGGTTCGAATCCAGTTTGGCGATATTAATTGATGTGGATTTAATATATTAAAACCTATCGTAAGTAAAATTATTATCATTAATTGTCACGCCTTTTTCCCATAGGCATAGGCAGACGAAAGTCACTTGCCACGATCCTGGTACAACTCCCTCGCTTTCCTCACATCCACAATTCAGACAGCCCAGCTTTCATAAGTGTGTCTCCGAAATAAAATAGAAATGTATTAATAAAATTTTAAACACCCTATATTATTGTTTAATTTCATATTTTGGAGAAAAAAGGTCAACAAAAACTATTCTAAGGTTTTATCTTAGATCTCAAAGATCTCAGAGCTCAAAATATTTGCCAGCGGTTGTATACGAGGGTACTATACCATAACCTTACTAAGTACTCTAATAGGGGTGGTCACTTCGGGTATTAGCATTTGTGGTGGAGTGGTTAGTGACAATTGTGCGACTTCATATTTTTTGATAAATATTTTATGTGGCCTACGTATTTAACTATTTCTTTACCTACTTTTCTATTCCATTTGATTTACCCAAAACAAGCTTAAAAAACATTAAAGGTAGTATTTTATTATATTATTTATCGACCAAATCTGTGATGTGTTTTATATTGTAGCTCGGCATGTGACAACACTCCGCCTGATGTAAGGCTAGTGTGCGGGCAGCAGTCGCCTCCATTATGCCGGCTTGAGGAGACGAGCTTGTACCATCTAGATTGACAGTGCACACTCCTCTTGTTATACGATGTTCTAAAAAGCGTAAAAAATGTTTATGAATGTGACGCTTCACTGTCTCTGCCTATCCAAGTTTTACTTAATATTTTGAAAATAATAAATATTACTCAAATAATACATTGCTTTATTTTTTAAAAAACTATATGCAAAGATTTTTAAAGCCACTTGTGCCAGTCAGGAATCGAACTTGTTAAAATGTGATGGTTATTAACCCAATCTGCCGTCCTGGGGTAGTACCACCACTTTATAATGTAACACTCGTAAAGTGACCTTATCGCGTTTCGGCAGCAGTTTGAAAGTAGCCAGGTATAGCGAGAGAAGTGTGCACTGTCTATCTAGAATCTAGATGGTGCATTCTGATCTCCTCAGGCCGGAATAGCGGAGACGACTGCTGCCCGTAGAGATTTCTCTGTAGTAGCAGTTGTTTCCATTCATGGACCGCACTCTAGCTTTACATCAGGCGGAGTGTTGTTATATGCCGAGTTAAAAAAAAAAATAACCGATCGGTTGGGTCAGTGATAAGGAACAATCTCTAATAAACATTGTATCTTAAATTTATGGAGAATTTAGGATACTTTGTATCCAGATGCGGTTCTAACTTTTCTGTCCCTGTTTAACAATATATCACGTAAAAGTACGATAACAAATAAAGCCTTAAAACTGATATTTAATTGAACAAATTCCCAACGCCACATGTTCCTGCAATTCTAACTCCACAACACAATATACTCGTATATAGACAAACATGTATCTATCTCTGTCCCCCGCGATACAAGCATCCCTTACTATCGTGTACTAATTTGGAAGGGATGTAAGTAATTATAAGAAAATATGGTAGATGTTGAAATAACTTTGGCGATTTATCTCATTGTTGTTTTAGTATTAAGACGAGTATAGACTGGTCTATATTAAAATCGTTTAAAATAAGTCCTTTAGTAATGTTCTATACATTTTTAGAGCTATTTCCGCTTTGTTTTCAAAGACCCTCCAAGCAGGAGATTGTTAAAACACTAATAAATCTAAAATATAAAATAATCATTCTAACTTATTTTATAGTAGCCTTAAGTCTTTACGGGCAGCAGTCGTCTCCGCTATGCCGGCCTGAGGAGACGAGTATGCACCATCTAGATAGACAGTGCACATAAGGTCACTTAACGGGTGTTACATTCGAAAGTGGTGGTACTGCCCCAGGACGGCAGGCTGGGCAAACAACCATCGTCAGTCAGTCTGCCTACCACTCTTTAATAGTGCCTATAGATACTGAGCGACCGAAGTACATACGAATATAACAAGGTTACATTGGTAGCGACCAGAATAATTTAGCGAGGTTCGAACACGGGTCTCATTGATTGTGAGTTCAAGCGTCTTACCGCTAGACCACGGTGGCTCTTTGGTCGATGTTGATAGATTATATAATATTAGTATGAGCAAACATTAATAACGGATACTAGAGGGATGAAATAAATTACACTTGTTTGATGATCTTGCCAAATTGCCGGAATAAAAATGTATTGTTTCCTACCATCTATCTGATATATGATTTATTTTGTTACACTCTATTGATTGGTAAAAATAGGTATTTATTTTATTTGATACCTATTTCTGCTACATAAAAATACACCCATACAATTTTCTATATATATATTATATGTATGTTTATTCCATTTATATATAAACTTACAGTTCCTTCTTGCATATATATTTTATTTCACATCTGAAAAAAAAATATAGAGAAGATATTTGCACAAAAAAAGTTTTCGAGAAACAAGTGTCGACTAAATTTACCGATAGTATTTAATAAAACATAGCTGTCACCATATGGACCTTCCCAATTAAGTTCTTGGTAAAAGAGAAAGTATCAATCTCCGTTTCGAGTTAAAATTACTCACAATTTCACTAAAACCATATTTTTCCGGCTCAATTAGTTAAATCGGCTTAAAAAGGGCAAAATGAGCAAAATTAAATTATAATTTTCAATATTATGAAAGCCTGAAATATCAAGGCTTTTTGTAAAAGTGAAAATTGTTATTCCTCGTTAAATATTGTATTTGTGAAATCACTAATATTAAAATCAATTCAAAACCTAATTAAGAGAGAGCCGCTGTTTCAATATACGGCTAATATTTAATCTGTACTATCAATTTTTTCTTTATAATGACATTATAACAAGTTGCTAATGTCAAAATATTCGTTGTGAGCCTGATGTAAAGCCCAGCCAGGAACCATTAGGAAGTAGCCGGATATTAAGGGAGAAGTGTTGTCCACTGTGGTGTGTTATCATCTCATCAAGCCGGCATAGTAGAGACGACTACTGTCTGCAAACATTTCGAAGTACTAAATACTAATAAGTCTACTACTCGTATTATACATGATTACATTAAATTAATTATGTTAAAGACCGTTCAATACTAATTTACTCGTGGTTTAATCATTAATTGAAAAACCAGCCCACAGTCCTAGATCATAAATGAATTTGTACGTCAGCACTTATCTACAAATCAACAATTCCACTTACATTTAACGATTTTGGCAATTGAACATTTTGGTAATTAACACATGACGTCAAAGAAGGCTTTAACGCTATACATTTTATATATATAGCATATATACTTTTTCTTAAACTTACAACATTTAAAAAATATATTGTACATATCAAAAAATGAATATTAATTATTTACCAAGCTAGAGTGCGGTCCATGAACGGAAACAACTGCTACAACAGAGATTTTTTTACAGGCAGCAGTGTGCACTTTACGGCTTGAAAGTGCACACTCCTTACTATACCTGGCTACTTTCAAACTACTCCCAAAACGCGACAAGGTCACTTCACGGGTGTTCCATTCAAAAGTGGTGGTACTACCCTAGGACGGCAGACTGGGCTAATAGCCATTATCAGTCTGCTTACCACTTTTTAATAGTGCCCTGAGCGACCAAAGTACATATAACAAAGTTAAATTAGTCAGAATTAGCGAGGTTCGAACATGAGTTTCATTGATCGTGAGTTCACGCGTCTTACCGCTAGACCACGGTAGCTCTTTAAGTGAGCAAGCTGAATTGATAGCACGATGTCGAGCTAAAAAAGTTGATTTAGTTAACAGGGAAATGAAAGAGGCGCAAATCTGAGGCTGCCGACAGCCGGATTTAGTCAAGCGCCGCCATTGTAGGTGTTAAAAAATATTCTAATTAATTCGGTAATAAAAGCCATCATTTAATTTAGAGCACAATAAATTATTCGGTTTTCATTAACTTTTTTGATGAAAAGTTTTAATTAAAAAGCCTCCAACTAGCAGGTGTTTTGTAATTGCTCGACTTTCACCCTTGAACCAAAAAATTGTATTTAATAATCGTACAAAACAAGTGCTACTATAGAGAAATCTCTACGGGCAGCAGTCTCCTCCCCTATGCCGGCTTGAGGACACCAATATGCATAATATATTGTCAATCCACATTCATATTAATGCGGCGAGGACGGCAGATTAAGCTAGTAACCATCAGTTGCACTCGTAAATCAAAAATCAAATGTTTCGTTATAACAAAAACATTACAAGAAACAATAAGAAGACATCTTCACGCCGTTATTAATTACAACAATGCTAACATCTTGAAATGAATTATTTTGTTTTCTTCCTAAAGAAGTGGCAATTATTCGTGCTTTTACCCTTTCTACGGCGTAGCTACTACGAGAATACGCTTCGTAGCAATTTAATTAGTTCAAATGACATCTCCAAAATTATATTTCTAATAATATTTCTTATATTATATAAAATTTTTATAACAATTTTTAGCTAAACTAAAATGTTATTAATATATATATTTTTAAATATTATATTAATATATTTTATGAAAAGTTTCAGTTCATTAGAAAATTTTCCAAAATATTTTCATTGGTTTTAATAAAATATTCATCCAATATTAAAAAGTTTTAAGAGAAAAATTAACCAATTTTGTAGTAAAATTATTACAGAATTTTTCTTAGTTTATGGACGTAACGGCAGCGCGGTTGTGAAATTATTTAACTTATTTAGTCATAAATTAATTTTAAGTTCTTTTTCAGAGAAAATTGTTTATTTATTTTTCTGTAAAAAATATAAAACCTATTTTCTGTTATGAGGTACAATATTGTGAAAGCAGATATTTTTTTATTAATTTTATTTTACCCATATCCATAATAATAAGTAAATAAATATGCATAAAATAATAACTTAGAAAGTAAAAATCGATATTATTCGAGTCAACAGCCATATTTCAGTACAACACTATAACTATACAAAGGCATTTAAGGCACTCGCTGAAAGGTCGTGTCAACTAAAGAAAAGGGTCTTGGAAATTGGTCTATAGTGTGTTTAAGGTCGGTGACAGACATACAACTAGATTGAAAACCTTTTCCTATTAAACTGTTTAAATACGCCCGTATATAAAGATGACATGTGTTTTATTGTTTTCAGTAACTTTATCCAGGCGTACTAAATAATAACGAGATGCAGACGAGCTGAGAACTGCTATTGTTAATAATTCCTTAGTAAAAATTAAAATATAATGGAAATTTTACAGAAAATAATATCCGACAGCTCCTTCAAGAAGTGAAGAGCAAAGCTGGCATTGCGGACGCGACTGCTTCCTCTCCGAAGGCACTCCGTTTATGGATCACACTCTAGCTTAACATCAAGCTTCAAGCGGTCATATGACGTGCTAAAATAAAAAAAAGACATAGACTTTCCTATTATATTTATTAAATACTCGTACATGTCTGAGACCGTCTTAAGTGTCTTTGAAATAGCCATTCTGGGTTGCCAACCGCATAGACAGGAGCCGGAAAGTCCTATTGTTTGATAAGCGTCGGTGTTGCTAGCAAAACAATATTTAATTTACCACATTATCAAGTTATAATAACGCTTGGAATTATATTTAATATTAGGCCGTAAATTATTTATTTAAATAACTGATCTGCTGTTTTATGTATTGGTCATGGTGAGAAAGAATAATAGTACCTTATAATAATTATTTATTAATTTGATTTAGCCTAATTAATGGTCGTGAACTCGTGAACCTGACCTATTCGCGTTTCGGGATCAGTTTAGAAGTAGCCAGGTATAACGAGAGGAGCACGCTGCCAATCTGCATTCTAGTGCATTTTCATCTCCTCAAGCCGGCATAGCAGAGGCTGCCTGCAGTTTCATCAGGCTGATTGTTGTTATACATATTATGCCGAGCTATACTTAAAAAATATATATGTATAAGATATTTATTAAAGAAGATATTTACGTAAAAATTTCGATTTAAAGTCAATTTTTAGAGTAATAAAAAAAATAAAACGTTGAAATCATGTTAAAATCTCCCCGTGAAGAATAGAGTCATTCTCATAATGATTAATTATCTATAGATAAAAGAGCACAGAAAAAATGGTGGGTGCATTTAAAATCCAAGTAATTAACGTTCGTTAGGGTTCCGTTAAACGCTAAACAAAAAACATTTCTGAAAAAAATTGAACCGACTTCTAAATAAAACACAAGGCACTAAAAAGTAAAAAAATAATTTTAATTGAGAGTGCATACACACAATTTAATAAGCATAAACATGAATAGATGCTTATTATTTATTTACAAATTAATTTTCTGCATTTTATCTCGCATATATCTGAAGTCGGTGCAAGCATTTGAAACATGTTTTATGATTGGTGATGTACCTAGAATCAAGCAATGCGGAGTTTCATATTTGGTTGGCACCGACTTCAGATATATGCTAAATAAAATGCATATAATTAATTTGTAAATAAATAATAAGCATCTATTCATGTTTATGCTTATTAAATTGTGTGTATGCACTCTCAATTAAAATTATTTTTTTACTTTTTAGTGCCTTGTGTTTTATTTAGAAGTCGGTTCAATTTTTTTCAGAAATGTTTTTATTTTGTAATTTTTAGTTGTAACTGTAGATTGATTGTATGGATAACATTCTAAACGCGCTGTTTAAATGAAATGTGATGAGTGGCGGGCTTATAGACAGCCACTCTCGAGTCCTACCCGATAAAACATGAATCATTAAAATCAATCGAAACATCCCTTAATTTTCCACCCTTAGAGAGGGAATATTTTATTCCTTAAATGGAATCAATCCCGAGACGTACTTTATCAAACAAAAAAAGAATCATCAAAATCGGTTCACTCATGGCGAAATATCCCCTAATTTTCCACCCTTAAAGGTGGAATATTTTATTCCTTAAATTGGACCAATCCCGAGACGTACTTTATCAAGCAAAAAAAAGAATCATCAAAATCGCTTCACTAATGGCGAAATATCCCCTAATTTTCCACCCTTAAAGGTGGAATACTTTATTCCTTAAATTGGACCAATCTCGAGATGTACTTTATCAAACAAAAAAGAATCATCAAAATCGGTTCACTAATGGCGAAATATCCCCTAATTTTCCACCCTTAAATGTGGAATATTTTATTCCTTAAATGGGACCAATCCCGAAACGTACTTTATCAAACAAAAAAAGCATCATCAAAATCGGTTCACTAATGGCGAAATATCCCCTAATTTTCCACCCTTGAAGATGGAATATTTTCTTCAAATTTAAAATTGACCAATCACGAGACATACTTTATCTAACAAAAGAAAAATCATCGAAATCGGTTCACAAACGGCGAAACATCCCCTAATTTCCCACCCTTAGAGGCAGAATATTTTCTTCAGATTGAAACGGGACCAATGCGGACATATACCCTATCCAACAAAAAAAGAATCATCAAAATCGGTCCACAAACGGCGGAGATATGAGTGAACATCGCCACAAAAAAAAAAAAAAAAAAAAAATACACGTCGAATAGATAACCTCCTCCTTTTGAAGTCGGTTAAAAATAATAATATTTGGTATTTTTTTCGAAATGTTTTTACTTCAATTAATATTATAATTTTTTAATTTTTAATCTTTCTTTCTTTTAATCTTTAGTCGCATAATTTCTAAGATAGAAGCAATAGTTTGTATAGGCATTAAAATAAATTTCATTTTCATCACATATTTTATTTAACAAAATATCCTTTTTTTGCGTTAAAATTTCGAGATTTTATAAAAGTGACGCTTGATACAATTAATTACATATTATGTTGATTGCATTACATGTAGATTTTGAAACCATAATAGATTCTTATTTACGGAACCCTTTTGACATTGAGTGTCATACGCTCTTGTCACTACTTTTTATACCACTATATCCTAAGTGCTTTTAAACGGTGGTAACCCTTGTCCGACAGTCTCACTGAAAATGAACGCTTTCAGGCAAATTCCTGTCGCCAGATTTCAGCGACAAGTGAATAAAAAACTTTATATTTTATACTTTGAGAAGATTTCTAATAATTTTTATATGGGTTTTCTACAGTAACTTTATTTACCGATTTGGCAAGGAGTTAGATTGCATCACAAGGAAGGACAGTGAAAGTTTGTATGAGAAACCCATAATTACTCAACGCAATGCATAATACGTACAATAGGGCTTCCTCCGCCCAATGCGGGTATCACGGGCATAGAAGGACGAAACAGGAATAAGGAGGATCTTTGGAGCATTCGCTATGGTATGAATCGCTTATTCAGGGGCACATGAAGAGCCAAATGAATTAAATTATTATTATTAATTTTGTTGTAGCTCGCGTTCGAAAGTGGTGGTACTATCCAAGAACAGTAGAATGGACTAATAACTATCATCAGTCTGCCTACCAAAGTACATATAACATAGTAACATTGGTGCCGGTCAGAATTCAGCGAAATTTGAACAACGATCAACATGTAGATCACGGCCGCTCTAAGTTCTACAGTAAGCGAAAGAATTACATTTAATTGCGATATTATTTTTCCAAGCAATTTAAACTCGCTACCATAATAGAACAGTAAATCAAGTAAAATAAGATATCGCACAAGTTTAAGGTTGTGTTTACAAGACATTACCTTTAGTCACGAAAGGGTTTACGGGTTATTGATCCGTATGAATAGGAGTTCAGTGGAGTGTTACACCTGATTTTCAGAGGTTTATGAACACTATGTATATTAATTATACTTTGTTGCGGTGTGGTTAGAGGTCATGGGAACGAATACTTTAAATATTTATTTATCGCACCACCAGGGGGAAAAAGGTATAAGATGAAAAAGTCTATTTTACAGGAGAGCAAAATGAGTGTTTAAATGGATATAACTTTTTTTTCCTTTGACCTAAAATAATGTTTAAAACGTTATTTAAAAGTACAATCATATGAGTCGTTACGTTTAATTAAACAATAATATTTTTTCGTAAATAAACATATTCTGTTATTTGTTAATAAGAAAATCGGAACTGTCAAACGATGTATTATATAATTTCATGTATAAAATTGCGAATTTTACCGATAAAATTACGAAAAAAATAGAGCTTATGCGGCCTTATTAGGACTATCTAACAGTATCAATGACTCAAAACCACCATAAAAAGGTTTATGCTCTTATTACTCTGGGAGTGCGTTATGTATACTAATTTAAGAGTGGTAGGCAGACTGACGATGGTAATTAGCACAGTATGGTAGTACCACCCACCTCACTGAAGTTAGCATGGCAAAAGTAGCACTCTAACAAATAATGTATTGGATAATTAGCCGCTGATTAGTCGTGAAAGAAAAAAATGACCGCTCGTCGAAAAACCTGAAAAAATGTGTAACGCCCTTGGGTAGCACTACCACTTTAGAATGTAACACCCGTGAAGTTACCCTGTCACGTTTAGTGATCAGTTTGGAAGTACTGTGTCTTCTCAAGCTGGTATAGAGGAGGTAGTTGTTACCTTTCATGAACCACACTATAGCTTAACTTCAGGCGAAGTGTTATCATATACAAAGCTACTATGAAATAAAACAAAAAGTACGTGTGTTTGTCCCTCAAACGCTGAATTTTGAGGTTTAACTTTCATAATATTAGTATAGAACTACTTAGTGTTTTTATTTTATTTTAGCACGTAATATGACCGCACTCCGCCTGATGTTAAGCTAGAGTGCGATCCATGAACGGAGGTAACTGCTATCTAGTGTTCAAATAGAAACCTTCAAATATAAAAATAAATAATATTCTTACTTTTTATCAAAGAAAAAAAAACAACAGTAAGCTAAAATATAAGTATTTTAATTTGTACCAAATAGTTTTTAAATAAATATGTAATGAATGCGGGTACATTCATTCTTTAGATAATTTTGGGAAAAGCTTAGCAGCGATGAGAGCCTAATATTTCTCGGTCACGGTCCCGGAGGCAATGAATCAAAATAAATTCACGTCAGTCGAGAGGGACAATATTAATTGTCTGTTAAAATCAGATGGATTAGGGTTACCACATTAAAAATGATCGGTTCACATAGATTTCATGTTTATTCACGTCACAGTTTAAATTTACTCTTTACCGTCAACCCATTTTTTTTATTGTAGCTCGACATGACGTGACAACACTCCGCCTGATGTTAAGCTAGAGTGCGGTCCATGAACGGAAACAACTGCTACTACAGATAAATCTCTACGGGCAGCAGTCGCCTCCGCTATGCCAGCTCGAAGAGATGAGTATGCACCATCTAGATTGACAGTGCACGCTCCTCTCGTCATTTTACTGAGTCCTGCTATCAGTAAAGTTTAAATAAACAGCAGTCACCTCCACTATGCACCTTCTAGGTTAAAAGCTCTATCTTTCCCTACTTCCGCGCATCATTTTAAAGCATAAATAAAACCAATTTATGTACGGGTATATTGTGGGTTGTACCAGTATCCGTAAGACCAATCCTATATGACAATCTACACTCCTGAGATTTTCTGATTCTTCTAAAAAAAATATTTAATTTAGTTTTTATTTAATGTACCGCTTTTAGTACATGCCATTTTGTCAAATATATTTCTTATCTACCCGACGCTTATTACCGTCTACAAGAAGACTATTATATTAAACGTTAAAATCCTATTTTAGATAACTTTTTATAATCCTAATCAACTTGACCGCAGAATAGGTACGACTTCTTTAAGAAATCTAAAATTGTTCATTCGAATATTAAAGAAAAATTTTCGTTTTAATTAACATTTTATTATGTTAATTACTTTTTTATAAACGCCATTAATATTTATAAAAAAGTAATTTTGCCAACTAAGTTTTTTTTTATTCTTTATTTTTGTAGGGGCTTGCGCTCACACTCGTGGCGATGTTAGCCCCATTGAAGCCTAAACACAAAGTTAACTAAAAATAAATCCTAAATAATAAACACACAATAACACACAAAAAACAAAAAAGTATATATATATATATATCTACCTATCTTTAAAAAAAAAATTAACAAATTTGTACAACTCGACAGCGGCTACAGACTCGGGCTGGGACAACATACTATTGTATGTTTATTGTATGTGCCCATATCCCATTTATTGGTTATTTGTCCAGTCTGTCATCCTGGGGCAGTACCACCACTTTCGAATGTAACACCCGTGAAGTGACCTTGTCGCGTTTCGGGAATAGTTTGAAAGTAGCCAGATATAAGAGAGGAGTATGCACTGTCAACCTAGATGGTATATGCTCGTCTCCTCAAGCCATAGTGGAGGTGACTGCAGCCCGTAGAGATTTCTCTGTGGTAGCAGTGGTTTCCATTCATGGACCGCACTCTAGCTTTACACCAGGCGGAGTGTTGTCACATGTCGAGCTACAATAAAAAAAAAAAAACCAAAATTAGCTTCATATTTTCTTAATGCTGTAGGTTTTTTTTTATTAGCACTTGTTTTACAGTGCAATATATTGTATTACAGAATAATAATAATTAATTTTGTATTACATTGGTACTGGTGAGCATTCAGCCAGGTTTGAACACGGGTCTCATTCATAGTGAAGTCCGTTCTATCTACCGCTAGACCACGGCCGCTCTTAGAGTAAATATTAAATTCTCTATTAACAAAATGCCCATAAAACAACTATCTACATCTCATTTTAAACAACTGCTACCAGAGATAAATTTCTGCAGACAGTAATCGCTGTCGAATGTGTACCATCCATATTGACAGTGCACACTCCTCTCCTTATACCTGGCTACTTCCAAACTGCTCCCGGAACTTTAAATTGTGCTAATAACCACCATCAGTCTGCCTGCCACTATAATAATATTTTCACCGCTCAAAATGTCTGGTTAACTAATTAAAAAAAAAAGAAATATTTCAATTAATTTTACCACTTCCAATTAAAAGGTTTTAGAATTAGTCTATCCCTTGGAATGTTTACGAATGTGTTAATAAGTTATACAAAGGGATTAGTGGGACCACATTGGGTTTAGAATTTAAAAACAAATAGAACAAATTAATTATTATGTTTTATTATTCTTTAGCATATTCAAATGCTGGAATTGTTATTATTAATGGGTGGTAATTGAACCTACCTTCTCCTCTTTGCACGCGATTACTCTGACCTAGGTGTGGCCAACCCAAATAAAATGGTCTCGCGGGTCACTCTGAATAAACGTGGCCGAGGTAAACATTTTCTAGAAAAAGAAAAAAGGAAAATAGAGTAAATTTTTTAAGTCCGATTTTATTTTTATTATTTCGCAATAAGATGACATTCACTACAACTTTTGTTCCGGAATAATCGCCTTGACTCGTTTGGTTTACGAGATATCATGGGCATTTCCAGTCCGGACAAAAATTTTGCAAAATTCTTTCTTGACGTGAGTTACGTCATTTCATAATACGAAGCTATCCTTAAAATTTCATATCATAATTTTGGCAGTACAAGCATCATAATTTTTTTATACTGGATATAAAAATAACAATCGATTCAATGTATTATAATTATTAATAAGAATAGTATAAAGCAATGACGCGGCATGACAAAACATAAAATATTGTCAGTGTATAAGCATAGGATATTAATCGATCCATCTTTTTCATTGGACAAATATTAATATCTGTGATAATGAAGTTTGTCAGACAGCAGCCACTTGATAGATGGTATTGCCCACAGTTATAATAGAGAAGGGCGAAATGAGAGCCTTGTTTTTGTTATACTCAATATAATATGAATTGTTATGTTTTTATTAGAAGTTTGAAATAAACAAAAGTTACATTTTTTTTGGTATATTTTTTTAATATACAGGTTGTTTGTTCTGTGAGTAGTGGTGTCAACAGTATTCTGGTAATAAAGGAGATCATTATTTATAATAGAACTACGAGCATATTACATTTTATTTTAAATTTTAAAATACAAATATTTACCAATTTTAAGCTAAAACTATTTTTAAAAAACGTATCTACTATTATTCTTCAAAATGATCTTTTAAACTACCACGTATAGAAAAATAAAATTTAATGTACATTGTGAGAAGGAGGTCCTCTATCACCAGAATACCGATGATACCACTACTTACGAGACACCCTGTTTAGTATTAGGGTTTGTTTTTAAACTCGGCATATGACGACACTCTTCCTGATGTTAAGTTCTAGTGCGGTCCATGAACGGAAACAACTGCTACTACAATGTCTGCTTTTATACCATAGACACTGAGCGACTAAAGTGCATATAACATACTGTCTACCTCTCTTAAACTGACATATTCTTTAACGTAATTTATTTGAAAATTCCAAGTATGTATTGCAATATTTCTAAGAATGACGCCAGACAAATTTATTGACGTTAAACGATGCGCAGTTTCTGAACCAATGGCTTAGATAACATATACCTATGGCTTTCTTTATATTTACTTTTTTGCATAAAGTATATAATTACACGTATATTCCACAGATAAAGGAGAATGCCCATTTTTGGGCCCGCTTAGTTTGGTAAAAAAACAATATTCTAAAATAATATCTTATTTTTTATTAATTCTTTTTAATTATATCAATACATCATTTACCAATCAATACACGATGTTTAATTACATAAAAAACAGATATCTTCAATTATTAAATCATTTAAAATAATAATAACCTCAAATATTGAATCAGAAAACATCTAATAACTCAATTGTCCGTGTGAAAAAATTGAAAAAGATTAGTAATAAGAAAGTAGATTTATTTTTCTATAAAATTAACTAAAAATCATCGACAAACTCGAAAAAAAAAAATTGTGGCCCCATTTTTCTTAGGCGAATGGGCATTCTCCTTTCTGTAGCTACCGGCTCCGCTATGCCACCGTTTATTGATAGAGCACATTTGTCTTGTTACTGCTAGTTCTCTGATCCCGAAATGCGACATTCTGCACACCTATCAGTTTTAAAAAGATATCAAAACTTATTAGGTACTTATACCAAATTCATGTATTTAATTAATTTTTATAACTTGTAGGAAAATAAGTCGCCTCTGCCTACTTCCGAGGGATATAATTCCAATTAAAATTACTAGACTTAAAGCCCTTTCCAAATCCTTTTTATGGGTTAACGAAAACGTTTGAAAAATTTATTAAAAACGTAATTTGGTTTAAGGTAAATTATGTAAACAGTAACGACAGGAACGAATCGTTTTTTTTTTCAATATATTTTCAGTGAAAATTTATTTTGTCGAGTCGACGAGCCGGGATAGTAGGTTCGGCTGCTGCTTGCAAACATTTCTCTGTAGTAGTCTCCATCATGAACCACGTTCTAGCTAACATGCCGTTCTACTATAAAAATGCCATAACTTATATTTATATTCGTATATTTTCCCAAAATACGTTAACATGTAACACCCGTGAAGTGACCATGTCGCGTTTCGGGAATAGTTTGAAAGTAGCCAGGTATAAAAGAGGAGTGTGCACTGTCAATATAGATGGTATATGCTCGTCTCCTCAAGCCGGCATAGTGGAGGCGACTGCTGCCCGTAGAGACTTCTTCGTAGAGCTTTGTAGAGCTTTACATCAGGCGGAGTGTTGTCACATGCCGAGCTACAATAAAAAAAAAAAAAAACAACATTACAAAAAGTATTGTTATCATAACAATTAAATAAATTATAATCTGTTAGAATTACATTTAATAAAGATAAGTAACAAATCCAAAGAACAATAACAATGTGACTTGAACACTTCATCACACAATAACACTCATTTAATACAATTATACAATCTAATTAAAACGCTGTGATACTTATTTATAGACAGGACTTAGTTTTTTTTTTTACATATTTATTTACCACAGACATTTGTCCGTGCCCTTTTTTGGTGTTATCATTATTTTTTTTGGCGTTTTTTCATTTGTTTATACAGTCTAATGGACAGGACTTGGTTGTCCTTTGTTAGGTTTTAACGTTTTTTTTTTCTCTGTGATTTTCTGTGAACACTTCGCTTAGATAGAGTTCCTACCTAATTGCTACCACAAAGAAGTTTCTACAGGCAGCAATATGTCGGCCTGAAGAGACGCATGGGCACCATCCGTGTTGACAGTGCTCATTCTGATAACCATTACGCGTGATCAACGCATGATCTGACCGTTTCCTGTCAAATGATGATACAAGCGGCCGTGGTCTAGCGGTAAGACGCGTGAACTCACGATCGATGAGACCCGTGTTCGAACCTTGCTAAAAGACCTTGTTATATGTACTTTGGTCGCTCAGTGCCTATAGGCACTATTAAAGAGTGGTAGGCGAACTGATGATGGTTATTTGTCCAGTCTGTCGTCCTGGGGCAGTACCACCACTTTCGAATGTAACACCCGTGAAGTAACCTTGTCGCGTTTCGGGAATAGTTTGAAAGTAGCCAGGTATAAGAGAAGAGTGTGCACTGTCAATCTAGATGGTACATGCTCGTCTCCTCAAGCCGGCATAGTGGAGGCGACTGCAGCCCGCAGATATTTCTCTGTGGTAGCAGTTGTTTCCATTCATGGACCGCACGCTAGCTTTACATCAGGCGGAGTGTTGTCACATGTCGAGCTACAATAAAAAAAAATACAAATCCGTCTTATAACAAATGTCAATCGAAACAATTTTAAAACATTTTGTAAACCTTCTTCTTTTTTTTTATTGTAGCTCGGCTTGGGACAACACTCCGCCTGATGTAAAGCTAGAGTGCGGTCCATGAATGGAAACAACTGCTACTACAGAGAAACCCGGCAGCAGTCGCCTCCACTATGCCGGCTTGATGAGACGAGCATGTTCCATCTTTCAATAAATATTATTATTAATATTATTGTACATAAGTGCGGTCTATAGATACATTGTTAACTCGAAGCACAAAATTGGCTATTAAAGACCAACGAAAATTGGGCTCGAGGACTTAATTAAGGAAGAATAATAATCTATTGTCTATAAAAGTAGACAATTATTTTCTCAAACAAACATTAATTTTTTTTATTTATTAAATTTGAAATGTGACAAAAATATTTTATAGAAACTTGTTGCTTGACGTTGTATGTGCTTTTGTGAGATTTGTATGTGTTAGTATAAACATTTGTCGTTAGCGTGAATGTGTGCGTGTGTTTTTGTTAACGGTACTAATTGTGTACTTACCCCTGTGATAATCTACAGTCTATCTATGTATTTCTACTTTATTCAGTTGTGTTTTTTGACCGCCACCTTTGGTCCAGAGACTTCAAAACGAATTCTCCAGTCGGAACCTCAACTTTGCGGCAAAAATCGTTTATGTATTGTCGCGTAGAATCCCCGCTGAGCCATTGGGAAATTACAAGATTTTTCAAGAAATATTTTCAGGATAAAAGGGTTAAAAAGTTATTCGGAGAAAAGTTCTTTTTTGACGTTAACAAGTGTTTGACTATTCAATTTAGATGTTGAAATGGAAATATTCATTTTTTTAAATGTGATAAAAAGGTATTCGGAATTGAACCAGTGACTTTTGCTTAACATGAAATTGCGTCAAATACTTTTTTTTTCACGTGACAACACTCCGCCTGATGTAAAGCTAGAGTGCCGTCCATGAATGGAAACAACTGCTACTACAGAGAAACCTTTACAGGCAGCAGTCGCCTTCACTATACCGACTTGTAGAGACGAGCATGTACCATCCAGATTGACAGTGCACTCTCCTCTTGTTATATCTGGCTACTTTCAAACTATACCCGAAACGCGACAAGGTCTAAACTTTGTACTATAATATATTTTATAATACAATGTAATAAAATATATCATCAACCTTCAAAAGCTCATAAAGAAACCATGACATTCAACATCTTCACAGAGCTTTCAAAATTTCCTGAATCGATCAAAGACTTACTTCCTGTCAAAGACTTAGAAACTTAAATCAATATTGTTTCTTCAAAGGTACAAATTTTGAAGGTCTACTTTTAAATGTCACTTGGAAACTAGAATACGAAGGACTTTAAGACTTCGGCAAACAATTAATAACAAATTCAGCATTTTAGTATGCCAAGAAGAAAAAAAAACTAGCCCAGGAATGAAGCTAGTCTTGTACAAAAATAGCTAGAAGTACTAGTTTGCTAGTTTACGGCTATTTCTTTTGCAATCCCGGCGCGTGCGGAGGGCTCTGATTTTTTAAATTATTACCAAAACCTTAATATGAGCAATTATCGTATTTATATCTTGCTTTTGAGCATTTCTAATAAATAAATAAAATTTTACACTAAGGAGAATAAAGAAAAATCTTAAACCCCGTAAGTTGGGGTCCATCTGACTCTTAGTGACATATTTTTTGTCGTATAAAGAAGGTCTACAGGGGAGTGTAACAAGACCCGTTTAAATTAAATCCACCTACACAATTTTTTTATAGTAGCTCGGCATATGACAACACTCCGCCTCATGTAAAGCTAGAGTGCGGTCCATGAACAGAAACAACTGCCACCACAGAGATTTCTGCAGATAACAGTCTCTTCCGCTATACAAACATGAGAAGACGAATTTGCACCATTTCGGATGACAGTATACATTCCTCTAGTCATATCAATCTACTTCCAAATTGTACCCGCAATGCAACTAGGTCCCTTCACGGGTGTTATATTTCTTTTTTCAACTCTTAAATAAAATGTTACGCTAGACATATAATAATGCCAGTTCAGGTCGCAAGTGAAGTTTTCTCCAATACCAAGCTACGAGTATGTTTCAGTGCCTTGCTCTTTTGAAAAGTAACTACGATTTCTTGGCGAGCACACGCCTTTGTACATTTTACTGTTAATATAGATATGTTTTCTCTATTTTATTGCAAAATATCTGTTAACACGAAAAAAAAAAAACAACAAAATCTTCTATCGACTGCAGTAGTGAAGATTTTAATATATTATATATAGATTTTAACAATATAATAACCCCAAACTACACATACAGGTATGTAGTATGACTACTAGTATAAGCGATAAAGGTAGAACGAGAAAATATCTGGAAACAAATATATGTACCATTTTTGGGCCCACTTGATATCTAATATTATCTTATCAAAATAATATCTTACTACTTTCATTAATATTTAATTCTTTTAATTTATTTCGTGGTCTAGCGGTAGAGGAGGAACCTCACGATCGATGAGAGTGTTCGAACCTCGCTAATTCTGATCGGTACCAATGTAACTATGTTATATGTACTTCGGGTCGCTCAGTGCCTATGATACAAGTACTAGCTTAAATTCCAATTAATTATTTAATTACACAAAAAACAGATATAATTAATTTTTAAAGCATTTAACACCTCAAATATTGCATTCTTTCTGTCGCTCGCACTCTAGCTTAACATCAAGCGGAGTGTGGTCATATGACGTGCTAAAAAAAAAAGAAACAAGTCAAATTACTCAGTACCCCGAATAAAACTGATCGGTGGTAATAAATGTGGATTTATTTTGCTACAATGTGAACTTAAAATAAATGGAAAATTCAAGAGAAATAAAATAAAAATGGGATGCCCGTAGGCGAATAAGTCTCTCATCTGAACCGGGAATCGGATAAAAACTTTAAAGTAACGTAACGTTAAAGTAACTTTAACTATTACTTTATTTATTTATTTATTTATTTAAGAGGTATAACAACAGAGCACAAGTTATTTAATACATAAATACATGGCTTAAAACAAAATAATAGTTTAAACTTGCACTCCAATTATAGCTATACACAACAAATTTAAAAATGTTTAATCAAAACAAATTATACTTTTACAGTTTTACATAAATTATAGTTACAGAATACAAAGAATGTAAAATAATAACAATAGAAATACAATGCAATACAATAGAAATACAATACAATACAACATAATATTATAAGTGAGAAAATAACAATACAATTTTTTTTAAATTTACGTTTACTTTAACCGTTACGTTTACATTATGGTGTATATTTACTCCACACGAGTTGCACCATCGTCGCGCCTCTCATTTTTGACGGTTACTTTAACCTTAATCGTAACCACCGAATCCTAGCTTTGTTAAAGTTAAAGTAATCGCCAAACCAATGTTGCTAACGTCAAATGTATGAAAAGAAGCCAAATATGTTTTTCTATTATTTTTCGAGATCAGCTACCCTTTTAACGATAATAATATGAATTTACATGATATTGCAACGCGTGTGGAGTAAATGTAAACGTTTAACAGTCGTCGTCGCCGTAAAAGTAATAGTTAAAGTTACTTTAACCGGCCTTCTGTTGCAAACGACCCTAAATGTCCAAAAACGTCATCCTATGTTGCCAATCAATATTCAAATTAAATAAAAATTAAAATATAATTTGTCTAAATTTAAAAAACTATATTATTAACTGTCTCATTATATTAGTAAACGGTGTAACTTAAAAACAATCTATTGAATAATTCAGTAACTTTAAAACCATCGATAAAATAATAAATTCCCATCCCTATTTTAAGACTTTATAGCTGAAAATTGCGTATCATGCATTTTTCATTAGCAAAGTCATTACTTTTGCTTATATGTGTGTTAGGGTAAAGTTTCATTGTTATTACCAAAATCTAATAACCCTATTGATAATATTTATTATACATTGATTATGGTAATTTTAGGACTACAAAAGGTTTTTAATGGATCTTTTAAATTATTTATCTTTTAATATATATATATTTTAGTAGTAGGCAGAATTATGATGGTTATTAGTCCAGTCCACCGTCTTGCTATTGTACCATTGCTTTCAAGTGTAAATAAGCCTTCCCTATACCTAATATTCGTATTTCACCTATTGATAGCCAGCTGCAATTCTGAGAAGTATGAAGTAAGTAAAATCTCTACGGACAGCAGTCGCCTCCACTATGCCGGCTTGAGAAGAAGAGTCATGTACCATCTAGATTGATAGTGCATACTCCTCTCGTTATACCTGGCTACTTTCAAACTATTCCCGAAACGCGACAAGGTCACTGTCACGGGTGCTACATTCAAACAGTATATGTATAAAAAAAATATTGTTTATTTTTTTTTTTTATTTCAAGTAGGCAGACGATGGTTATTTATTTTTAAAATTTTTGTCCACACTAAGGAACCTTCGTGTAAATTTCAAATACTCAGCATTTCAAATAGAAATTTCAATCTAATAGCTAATATCGGGTAATAAAAGCGGGTCGTAAAATTCTAGTATATCTTTAGAATTTCTAGTAGTCTAGATCTAGGAACTAGGTCTTCGAAGTTAGTTTTAGTATCGGTTTCGAATTACTTTGAAAACTAAATGTTTGTTTTCGCGACCATATTCTAGAAAACTAGATTTAAATATTTATTAGTTATTTAACAAAATATTACTGAAAATATATTAAATTTAAAAATTTAAATAAATATCATATTCTAAAGCATTCCATAACTTTTTCATTATAAGTTTGACAATTTTTATTATAAAAGAGGTAGCCTTACCTACAGGCATTTGTGCTCGCTCGCTGAATACTTTTGCTGAAGTTTACAGGTGCTCGTGAGTTCTGAAAAACATGAAAAAAACTAATTTGAATAAGAATAATTGTGACGTCATTTTTTAATATTAATTAAATTCGTGTTTTTGTATTTTTTGGAATAATCAAATTATGGAATGAAAATCAAGCTGGCATAGCGAAGGGTAGTGCAGGCAGCGGTTATATACGTACTATAAAATAGACACGGTTTAGTTAAACACTTTTACTTCTGAAGTATCCTAGTTACGTTACGGTATTAGCTTGGGAACAAGAGGAGGCTGCACTGACAACTTCATCAGCATCACACTCTCATCCAGCCGGCATAGCGGAGACAAATTCTGTAGACCTCACGCTGTGGCTGTAGTTGTATCCGTTATAACCGCCGCACACTTATCGATTGGGTTACTTCATGGGTGTTACACTTGAAACTCGTGGTACTACCCCAGGACTAACTATCACCACTCTTTAATGTATTTACTAATACTGTTCCTAAGCATTAAGCTGTGGTTTGTAATAAATATAAACAGATGTGATTGCAAATGTGGCATACAAGTCTAATCAATACCTGTTCGTTGTAAAACTATTCAGAATACTAATCGAGGAGGGTAGATGCAAATAAGGTAACCACATTGTGGTGTAGCCTGTGGAAGCTGTTATGTACTTTGTATAGACTTATGTACTTAAGGCAACTACTCACTGAGACGAAATTGTGTCAATTTGCGGTAGAAACTAGTAATATGAAGTAATTTATTTTACTTATTCAAAGTACACATCTATGACCTGCCATTTTTAACACCGCATTTGTAAATTCTTCCACATCCAAACGGCGCTTTCGCATGAATTCAGAATTGCTTCATTTATTGGATTTCACTATGCCGGCTTGAGGATACAAATGTGCACCATCCAGATTGACAGTGCACACTCCTCTCGTTAAACTGTTCCCGAAACGCTACAAGGTCATTTCACGGGTGTTACATTCGAAAGTGATGGTACTACCCCAGGACGGCTAACTGAACTGATGATTATCATCAGTCTGCATACCACTCTTTAATAGTGCCTGCTAATAGGCACTGAGCAACCAAAGTACATATAACAAAGTTACATTAGTACCGGTCAAAATTTAGCGAGGTTTGAACACGAGTTTTATCAAGTTTTATCGCTAGACCACGTCTGCTTCTATACAAGATAAATATAATTTTATTTACTTAGGTATATAATTATGCTCAACGTTACATTAACCCTTAAATAATCCCTTAAAGCTACAAATTAAGAACCATATAATTTCCCAGTTGGGTTAATTTCAAAATTGCTGTGTTAAATTAAAAAAAGTAATTAGTCATTTGTTTTTTTAAATGTATTTATGCAAGAACCATCATAACACAATAGCGGCCGTGGTCTAGCGGTAAGACGCGTGAACTCACGTTCGATGAGACCCGTGTTTGAACCTCACTAAAGACCGGTACCAATATATATGTACTTTGGTTGCTCAGTACCTATAGGCACTATTAAAGAGTGGTAGGCAGAATGATGATGGTTCTTTTTTATTCTCTTATTTTTTAATCCATTTGTAATAATTTTGCAATAAAGGTTTATTTTATTTATTTATTTTTTATTTATTTATTAGCCCAGTCTGCCGTCCTGGGGTAGTACCACCACTTTCGAATGTAACACCCGTGAAGTGATATTGTCGCGTTTTGGGAGCAGTTTGAAAGTATCCAGATATAGCGAGAGGAATGTGCACTGTCAATCTAGATGGTGTATAGATTTCTCTGTAGTTGCAGAGACCGCACTCTAGTGCTGTATCTAAAAGTGGTGGTACTACCCTCGGACGGCAGACTGTGTTAATAACCATCATCAGTCTGCCTATACCACAAATTGATTTTTGTAATAATGTACAATGTAACCTTAAAGTATTATATACTCGTATATAAATAGAAGATATATTGTTACTCTAAGAGAACAACTAATAAGTACATAGACTCGTACTTGAGGACTAAAAGGTATAAGAATAAAATTCTTGTTTTTCTATCTCCGTTAAAGTGCTTAATTAATGAAGATGTATTGGGACTTAACTACTGAAGAGATCCTTATATTTAAGAAAACATAAAAGTAAGATGCGTTTAACAAGATCAACGTTTTCGCTAGAGTGAACTTTTTATTTAAACTTTTGGCAACAGTCACGTCGCGTTGGCTCCGAGCGTTAACATTTTAAACTGTTTATTTTCATGTTTGCTCGCTGTCAGCCAGTGTCAAATACAAGCCACTCATACCCTCTCTACAAACTTTTTGATGTATTTAAAAATATCGTAGTTTTTCGTTTATAAGTTTTTTTATTGTAACACTCCGCTTGATTTACAGGAAGCAGTCGCCTCCGCTATGCCGGTCTGACGAGACGTGTATGCACCATCTAGATTGACAGTGCACACTCCTCTCACTATACCTAGCTGCTTTCAAACGCGACATAGCCACGTCACGGGTAATGGTTCACATTCGAAATTGGTGGTACTACTCCAAGACGGCAGACTGGGCAAATAAGTAGAAGTTTTTGTGAATTTATTCATATCAAGACGAAGCTCACCTGTACCATTTTCCGTTCACATTAGGATCGCTGTTTCGCAAATATTGATATAAAAATAACTTAAAAGTGTCCGCTGTTTTTGAATAATGTAAAAAAAGTATTTTTGTTAAATGTTTAATCTCGTTAAGCAAGTTGTGAATATATTTTTGTAGGTCTCAAAGGGAAATTTCCCTTTCGCTTTTATTAAACGTGAATGACTTTTCTTAAAGCGGCTGTCAGGAATAAGTTCGGAAAGTTTCGTTTGTTGACTGTACTTTTGGAAGGTTTCAAGGTTTATGTTTAAATTTTTATTTTTTAAAGTGAAACCCGTATTTTTCTTTGCCCAAATAACCCTTATCCCAAATATTTATATAGTGAAGTGACCTTGTCGCGTTTCGGGAGCATTTTGAAAGTAGTCAGGTATAGCGAGAAGAGTGTGCACTGTCAATCTAGATCAGGTCTTCTTAAACTATGGGTCGCGACCCCAATGGAGTCGCGTAGCAAAATTCTGGAGTCCCGAGAGATTTTAATGTCAAATATTTAAATACACGATTTTATAATATCTAGATGTGTATTTAAGACGGTCAGAATTCCCCTTTATTTATGAATATGATATTGCAAAATATGCAATTTTGATGTAAAATAGGGCATGTAATTTTCGTAACTATTTTATATAAATACAATTTTACAACTTTTTATGCAATTTTTAATTTTAGATTTTTGTATGTTTCTTAACAAATTCTAAAACTATATATTTTCATATGTATATTGTTACCTAATAAATAAATCATCAAAAAAATTTTATTTATCTCCCTTTTTTCCATAATTTTAGATTTATTTATTTTTATATTTTTGTTTCTGCACCGAAAACACTTTTCCACCACACCAAAGGTTAACTGGTAGAAAATGCCTCAAGGCATTAAGTTCGCCTTTTGCAATTTTTATGTTGTGCAATAAAGTATTTTTATTATTATTATTTTATATTTATATGGGGTCGCCAGGAAACTCGCAATCATAAACGGGGTTGTGAATGAAAAAAGTTTAAGAAGCCCTGATCTAGATGGTGCATACTCGTCTCCTGGGGCCGTCATAGCGAAGGCGACTGCTGCCCGCAGAGATTTCTCTATAGTAACACGCTTTGGATGAAGCGGAGTGTCATACTACAATAATAATAAAAAAAAATTAGCATAGTAAAATATTCTTTATGGAAAAATCTTTATGAATGTAAGTAATCCGTCTCCCGTATACCTCTCATTATTATAATAGTACGTCATTAAAGTAGAGAGAAGAATGGTTTTCTTGCGAACGCTTCACTAAATAATGTTTTAGTCGAGGTACGGGTGTGGGGATGGCGGGACCAATTGCAAAGGTGATAAAATAAAATACGATTAATAATAACCATTCGAAATTTCTAATGCACGAAAGCCACACGGCACATTTTAGAGCAGCCGTGGTCTAGCGGTAAAACGCGTGAACTCACGATCGATGAGACCCGTGTTCGAACCTCGCCAAATTATGACCGGTACCAGTGTAACTATGTTATATGTACTTTGGTCGCTCAGTACCTATAGGCACTGTTAAAGAGAGGTAGGCAGACTGATGATGGTTATTAGCCCAGTCTACCGTCCTTGTCTTGTGACAAGTGACCTTGTCTTGTTTCGGGAGCAGTTTGAAAGTAGCCAGGTATAGCGAGACGAGAATGCTTTGTCAATCTAGATGGTGGATACTCGTCTCCTCAGGCCGGCATAGCGGAGGCGACTGCTGCCTGTAGATATTTATCTATTTGTTGTTTCTGTTCATGGACCGCACTCTAGCTTCATATCAGGCGGAGTGTTGTCATTGCCGAGCTAACAATAAGTCTTTTTTTTCTATTTTTTTTTACTACCCGTGGCTTTCTACCTTTCTGCTTCCTGAAGGCCAGCTGGAAGAAAATGCCTTGCGGCATTAAGCTCGCCTTTTGAATTAATTCAATAAAGTTTTTAAAATAAATAAAATAATTATTACAGTAATATTTAAATTTTCTTCCTATATTGTAACTAAATCCATTCCTCGCCACTTCTCGGCATATATTTATAAACTTTTCTTATTAGAAAATGAGATTCTTCAGGGACTCGGAGGGATTTCGCAGATAGGAAGCGGTCACGTGCTCGGGCTTTCCGCGTTCGCGTTCTGCGTCCGAGCGTAGTTGATAGTGTACGAGGTCAGAATGCCTGCTCTATGACTCATGTGTATTTTATATTTTTTGTATAGTAGCTCAGCACAATAATCCGCGTGATGCCAAGCTAGAGAACGGAAACAACTGCTTCCACAGATTTTTCAGGAAGCCGTCGCCTCCACTATGCCGGCTTGTGAAAACTCATGTACACCATCCAGGATGACAATGCACACTGCTTTCGTTATACCTGACTACTTCTGGTATTACTAAGCGACCAAAGATACATTATGGTGTAGTTTTATATTGGTACCGGTCAGAATTTTGCGAGATTTGACTACGGGTCTCTTCGATCGTCACACCTTCTACCGCTAGACCACGCTAAACGATACAAATACAAATATTGTCGATAATGTGACGATAGATAGTAATCAATTAATAAAATGATTGTTATTAGAAAATAAGATAATCAAAGTTCTGAAGAAGAACTGAATAAACACATTTAAATACGTATTAAACAATATTTAACCTAGTGAAAATAAGTTAGGTATATAATATGAAACATAAAAATGTTTAACAATCCCCCGGTCCCGCCACCTTGATGAGAGTGTCTTGGTGCACAGATGTGAAATTGCATTTTTATATATCGTTTATTTATTTATACTTCTCGAACGTAGGTTATATAAATAATATTATATTTTATGTGGAATATATACAAATATTAACATTTATTAAATTATGATGAAAATTCAACATAAAATTGAAATATCGTCATGCGCACATAGGCTGATGTGGGAATTGAACTCACTTCCTCCACGCACGGATGCTCTGACCTACAGCAGGAAGTATAATTCAACAGTAACTTTTTTATTTGCATTACTTTCTCGTGAGTAATGGCTTTTACTTCTTCCATTCATATACGCCGGTTGAGGCTGATCTGAAGACTTGGTCTCCTAGAAAGGTCTTTCTGAGGCGCTGATATTCTTTATTAGTTTTAATAGAAGCAACAAAATAATTTAAGGTAAATCTTTTTTATTGTAACTAAGCATATGTCAATACTCCGCCTGATGTAAAGCTAGAGTGCTGTCCATGAACGGAAATAATTGCTACTACAGATAATATTTTGAGGTAGCAGTCGTCTCAGCTACGTCGCCTCAAGTAGATAAATGTACAGTGTACACCTTTCAGATTGACGGTACACAACTTATCGTTTTATCCAGCTCCTTTCAAACCGCTCCCGAAACGCGACAAGATCACTTTAAATAAACAAATAAAAAACACTTTATTGCACATGTAAATCGTACATAGGCGAGATTAATGCCTTTGGCATTGTCTACCAGCTATCCTTTAACTTCACGGGTGTTACATGCGAAAGTGGCGGTACACGTGGGCAGATTTTAAACAACAAATAAGTTATAATATTTATTAGATACATATACAATTTCTTATTCGTTTATAAATTGTGAAAAACATTTAAAAGAAGAAAGTCTGAACAGACATTAACTAAAACTCTAAACGGGCGCAGCGTTTATGGAGGAGTTTTAAACACCTATAAATCACTTAAGGTTGGCGAAAAGAGATTTAAGCTTTAACTTGGCGAATCCCTTCAACATTGTAACCAAACATACAAAGTAATTTAACTACGATACTGAAAGATTTCATCTTACACTCGTATAACTTTAAATTATGGTTGAATTTGTAAGAAAATCAATGTACAGACTACAGATGGTTGTTAAGGTGGGGATCGAATCACTCAAATCACTAAGCTGTCTACTTAGCACTTAACGTGACCGCGTCGTAACTCCCCTATAGAAATAAGTTAGTAGAATATACCAAAAATCAACAAAAAGGTATTTAAAAATGTTTAAGACGACTCATGGAGAAAATAATCAATTATTCGATTACCACATGATGTTTTACTCACTAATTAAATGTAACTCTGAAAGTCATTATCTTAGCCATGATTGGTCGGCCGAACGTCTAGAGGCTACGTGATTTACTTGATCCCGACCAGGGTTTCCAGCGGAACGTTATCCATTACAATCAAACATTTACTTCAACCATCAAATCAAACAATGTCTACATATTTATTTTAATATATTTTATAAACATAATCGCGTTTCAGGATTCGTAGCCAGGAATAATGAGAGTACATGTTAAACACAGTACATGTTGTTTCCATTCATAGACCGCACTCTAGCTTTACATCAAGCGGAGTGTTGTCACATTGCGAGCTATAATTAAAAAAAAACTGGTCGGTTGGAATGCACCTATACCCCCCTTTAAACAGAATCCTGGCTACGCCCTTGGAGTTCTGTCCTGTCAACCTGATTCTGCGCACATGTCTCATCATGCTGACATAGCGAAAGCGACTGCTACATGTAAATATGACAAAGAACGTGGTAGCAATTGTTTTTGCTATGGACCGCACTCTAGCTTAACACCAGCCGGACTACTATAATCTAAATTATGAAGAAACAGAGTACCTTATCACCCCCCCCCCCCTAATTTCCTTACCTTAGCTTGAATTTACTTGTAATATATTATATTATATATTATTTATTTATCTCATCAATGGTTCTAATTATTATTTCTATTAATATTATTATTATTATTATACATTTTTTTTAATTATTATTTATTTATTTATTTATTATCATCATTATTATTTATTTATTTATTATTATTTTTAATTTATATATTTTTACTTTTGCCTTAGTTAAGTAAACAAAGAGCGAGGCACCCTGAGATACGGGTTTTACGCCTAGTTCAGGGGCCTTGTTATTATAACAGTTGTAAAAATTTTGCAATAAAGGTTTATTTTTTTTTTATTTTTTTTTTACTATAAAAACTCTTTGTAATAATATAATAGAGGCATCTGTTTTGTCAGTGAAAGTAGGACTTTAAAACCGACTTAACCAGTTTGTAGCGTTAATTCGTTTCAGTATCGTCGAGTGCTCTGTAAACGGTTAATCTTGAAAATTGCTTTTAAATCCACTACTAAAGTGGATTGTTTGGTAAAATTCTAAGGTAATAATGGCGTGGGCTTTTTATTGTTAATTTTTAAATATATTATGATAGGCATAGTGGTGGTATTTCTTGCCTAGAGTGCCGTATCAGCCTACAATACAAAATAAGTTTCTCGTTGGGGTTGTTATTTGTTTTTCTTGTAGTTAATAAAATACAACTAAACGCGAAATAAGAGCTAATTAATTTTAAGAGTGGTAGGTAGACTGATGATGGTTATTAGCCCAGTCTGCCGTCCTGGGGTAGCACCAGCACTTTCGAATGTAGCACACGTGAAGTGACCTTGTCGCGTTTCGGAAATAGTTTGAAAGTAGCCAGGTATGCTCTGTCAATCTAAATGGTACATGCTCGTCTCCTCAAGTCGGCATAGTGGAGGCGACTGCTACCCATAGAGATTTATCTGTAGTAACAGTTGTTTCCACTCATGGACCGCACTCACTAGCTTTACATCAGGCGGAGTGTTGTCATATGCCGAGCTACAATAAAAAAGGCGATAAAAACGAGACTAGGTTGCTTCACGGCTGTTACATTTACAACGGTGGTGCTACCCCATCAAGTCAGGATGAGTTAATAACCATCATACGTCTTACTACCACTCTTTTTTATTTTTTTTTATTTAAATCTTAGTGTAGCGTGCACACAGGCGAACTTAATGCTAAATAGCATTCTCTTCCAGCTAACCTCCGTCTTTAGGACAAATGTGAACGAAGAGAGGCAGATTTTTAAAGAAATATATATAAGTATAGTGTACAATGTACATATATAAAGGAAAATATATACACATACACTAATCAGTATAATATACATACAATACATAAATACAAATTAAACCTACATACAATATAAATATATAGAGTGGTAGGCAGACTGATGATGATTATTTGTTCAGTCTGCCGTCCTGGGGCAGTACCACCACTTTCGAATGTAACACCCGTGAAGTGACCTTGTCGCGTTTCGGGAATAGTTTGAAAGTAGCCAGATGGAACGAGAGGAGTGTGCACTGTCAATCTGGATGGTGAATGCTTGTCTCTTCAAGCCGGCATAGTGGAAGTGACTGCTGCCTGTAGAGATTTCTCTGTAGTAGCAGTTGTTTCCATTCATGGACCACACTCTAGCTTTACATCAGGCGGAGTGTTGTCACATGCCGAGCTACAATAAAAAATAAATAAAATATATATATATATATATCAATACATACAGATTTTATTTTCTTTTCTTTTAAGACTTTTCATACTTAATATAAAATGAAACAAATACGTAAACTATACAAAGAGAGCATCTAATTTAAAATGCATTTTGCCATTACGTTGGAAACTGTGAAAGCGTTTCAAATAAAAGTTCAAGAGAGTCGAGGCGTGGTGATGAATGAATTTCACTATTTAGTGTGACAATCTAAAATCTACATACATCCGCTGAAACTGTATGAGAATATTACTTTGTGAAATATATAAGGAGGTTCAGTGATAATTTAAATAATACAATGTAGCTTTTCTGTCTTATGAGACGATTCATAATACCTTCTACAGCCTGATTTTTGTCGTAGTTTGAAAGTAGCTATGAATAGCGAGAGATGTGTGCAATTGCGCAAACTCGTCTCCTCAGGCCAGAATAGCGGAGGTGACTGCTGCCTGTAGAGATTTATCTGTAGTAGCAGTTCCCCAAAAGTATTATTTTTGTATTATCGTAACTTAAAAAGAAAAAATCAGATACTTTTAAAATTATAAAATAAAAATATTGGTTAACTTTCGTATATATTTCAGTCAATCTAGATGGTGCATACTCGTCTCCCCAGGCCGACATAGCGGAGGCGACTGCTGCCCGTAGAAATTTATCTGTAGTAGCAGTTGTTTCCGTTCATGGACCGCACTCTAGCTTTACATCAGGCGGAGTGTTGCCATATGCCGAGCTACAATTTAAAAAAAGTTGGTCTACTGCTCAAAAAAGTTCAGGTGAGGAGTACCCTTAACCAATGTGCATGTATGAGGGGAGTAATGGATTGGTCGGAGTGAAAGTGATATGTAGGGAGGGAAGAGTCGCTGGCGCTACATAGTTTCTGCCTACCCCAGCTAAGTAGTATTAGTAGGTTTTGATATCATAGTCCACCTGATGTTGAGATACAATGCGGTCTATGAGTGAAGCCTACTCTAGAGAAGGCAACAGTCGCCTCCGCTATGCTTGTTTGAGGCAAAGCTGAATTTGCTGACGATTCACTTTACTTCACTCTAAAATGATATTGTAAAACTTGTATGTTTTAGATAGAAATTATGCTATCTAAATTTATAATACTAAAATTTAAATAAATCTTGTAGACTATACTTATGTTTATGACATATCCTTTATATGTACCGACCGGGAATCGAACCACGACCCAATTTCTTTATAATAACCGCAACCCTAATATTGAAGGGATAAATTGACCGTCATCATCTTTTGTTTAATACGTGACAGCTGATGTTATTTGTACCCAAAAAAATTATATCTAGTACATATATATTGTACATATACTCGTATGTACTAGACGGTAGAATATGACAAAATACATTGATATATAGTAGAAGGAATAGAAAGCGGATAGATTTCTATCATTTTTCATTTCAACGAATCGTTTCCCCAAAAGTATTATTTTTGTATTATCGTATAAATATTTTAAAACTTTTTAAATTATAAAATAAAAATATCGGTTAACTTTATTACATATTTCAGTCAATCTAGATGGTGCATACTGGTCTCCTCAGGCCGACATAGCGGAGGCCACTGCTGCCAGTAGAGACTTCCCTACAGTAGCAGTTATTTCCGTTCATGGACCGCACTCTAGCTTCAGGCGGAGCGTAAAAAAATATTATATCATTAATATCCACCTGGCTTCAAGCTTTTATCTCTCTTAAAGACTCTAGTCTTAATTTTCTCATACAAGGTATAGCGAGAGGAGTGTGGACTGTCAATCTAAGATGGTACATGCCTGTCTCCTCAAGCCGGCATATTGGAGGTGACTGCTACCCGCACAGATTTCTCTGTAGTAGCAGTTGTTTCCATTCATGGCTCGCACTCCAGCTTTACATCAGGCGGAGTGTTGTCACATGCCGAACTACAATAATAAAAAAAATATATCTCAATGATAAAATAGCTATATTTGTTTTTCATTGTTGCTCAGCATATGACAACACTCCGCCTGATATAAAGCTATGCCGACTTGAGATGATGAATGTGCACCATCCAGGTTGTACCACACTCCTCTCGTTATACCTGCCTACAAATAGCTAATGGCTAATGAATTTTTTTTTTTTTTTTTTTTTTTTTTTTTTTATTGTAGCTCGACATGTGACAACACTCCGCCTGATGTAAAGCTAGAGTGCGGTCCATGAATGGAAACAACTGCTACCACAGAGAAATCTCTACGGGCTGCAGTCGCCTCCACTATGCCGGCTTGAGGAGACGAGCATGTACCATCTAGATTGACAGTGCATACTCCTCTCTTATACCTGGCTACTTTCAAACTATCCCCGAAACGCGACAAGGTCACTTCACGGGTGTTACATTCGAAAGTGGTGGTACTGCCCCAGGACGACCGACTGGACAAATAACCATCATCAGTCTGCCTACCACTCTTTAATATATCTTGAATAAAAGAATAGTTTTGTTTTTATACTAGTGCGGCACTTCGTTACGCTAGAGTGCACTGAAAGAGCATCAGACGGAGTGTGGTTACGTATAAAAATAAAAAGATTTTCTTCCTGAACCTTAAACGTATGTTAAAATGAATAATCATAGACTTCTAAGCAAACGTAACGTCTACGAACTACAAAGCTACGAGAGTGCTACGCCGTAGCTCTAATTTCTTAATGCCGTAGCACGTAGAAGACGAGATAAATAATTTAAGCTTTGATGGTAATAGGGGTAGATAGCTCCTCAGAGAGTGCATTAAATATATAGGTTAATCAAACAAATGGATGTAAAATCATTAATTTTGGTAATAATCTTGATAATGGGTAAAGTTTTTGAGGTAATTTCGTAAAATAGAAATAACTTTTATGGGTAAGTATATTAAAAAATATTGATTGACCTACTAGAGATTGTGATAAAAAAATCTGTATATTGTAAATGAAGAAGTCTTGACTGACTGACTGATTCATACTGAACGTACAGCTAAAACTATGACAGGTAGAGACCTGAAAATTTAAGAATGCCTTCGTATTACATTGTGCCCGAGTTGTAGAGAATATTATCTAATCGCAAAATAAAATTTAAAAAATGTAACAAAACTAAAATTTCTTACACAAACCGATCGTTTCTCGATCATACTTCCGTCTCGCTCTTTCTTACGGGTCGCTGCATAAGGCAAGAGCGAGAGGTATGCGGAGAAAAGTTTCATAGAAACTCGAGCAGTAGCACCGTCATCAGCTAGTTTTATTTGAAGCTTACAATTTAAGTAAGTATTCAACAAACTTTTTTTTTGCAATTTTTGTCATTCTGTATATTAATTATGATAAAAAATTAGGCAGAAAAAGGAGAATCGAACACCTCGTCTTTTGAATGCGTCGACCACCGACGCGGCTCATAACAATATGATTTATTTTAATTTAATTAGTACGAGTATCATTAAAGTTTAGTACTATAATAAAGCTAGTAAAGATAATAAAATAAAATCACATTTAATATAGATATAATTTTCTTATGAGGTTATTCAAGTATAGCATAACTTTTTTTATTGTAACTCGATCATAAGCTAGAGTGCGGTACAAGCTACCACAGAATAAACTTTTCAGGCTGCAATCGCCTCCGCTATACCGGCTTCAAGAGACAAAAATGTGCACTGTCCGAGTTGACAATGCATACTCCTCTCGTTAAACTTCCTAATTCCAAACTGATCCCAAAACAGTTGCGTCACATCACGCCAAGACGGCAAACTGAGCTAATAACCATCATCAGTCTGCCCACTACTCTTAGAACCACTAATCCTATTTCAAGTTTTACATTTCCGACAATACGTTTACAGTATTATTAAGTACTTCAGTTTATCACAGTGTCTCTGAATAGAGGGGAGGGTTAGTTCAAATTAGACGAAAACTTTTGTAATAAATAATATATATTTCTTTTATAGTAGTCTGCTATAATAACATCACCTCTACTATGCCGGCTTGAGTGCTAATATTAAAACATCAATAACTTCCACAAAGAATTTTTTTCACTTTATGTCAAATTTCATCAAGTTCAGTCGTTTGAGCGTGATTGTGGGAGACAAACAAACAAACTTTCACAATTATATTAGTATCTATAGATTTCTGAGACCAATCCACAAGTAAAAATGACTAGTGAAACTGGAAGAAATTAATGGTTCCCCTTCATGAATTTCATGAATTTATGGAAACGTGACTTGCTGCTTTATTTCAACCTTTGCTTCAACAAGTAGGAATAAAAGTAAATACAAACAAAAACATAAAAGGAGGTCGTTTTATTTAATTTAAAGAGATTTCAGATTGTCGGGCGTCCGTATGTGTGATTTGTACATTAATCAGTGACGCGACATATTTGATTCCCGATCATATCTCGATGTGCTACGGTAGTGAACAATTTGTCAAAACATGAAGATTCGCTCTATATATGGTGCAGTAAACGGTAATTTTTTGTGGCATCCCACGCCGTAAAAATGCTCTTGTATTTATGTTTCTGACCAAAACTGCAATTTAATGTAAAAAAAACTGAAGTCATGGCTGTATGGGCTTTGTTACCTTTGCCTTCCTAGTTTCTTTAAATGTCTGTACTAAGCTAGTACTTGCGTCACAGGCACTGAGCGAGCATAGTACAAATAACATATTTATATTAGTACCGAGTGTTTAGCGCGCTTTTGCCCGGGAAGGTTGAGGTATTTTTTTTATCCCTTTCCTTAATTAGTTTAGTGGTTATTATTGTGTAAAATTGCGCTTGTGAGTGATTGTGGGAACATTAAAATTCACTCTATATGAGGCAACGGAAGCGGCTTTTTTGTGGTTATCCCACGCCGCGAAAACGCTCATATTGTGACGTGACCGGGTGAATTGCCGCCAAATACTCCAAGAAAGCGTCAAATTGTAAAACACCATTGCAATTTGATGCAAAAACATCAAGAATTTACTACTCGACATTGGCAGAATTGTCGTTATTATGACACCTGAGGCCATTTAACAAAAGAAGAAGAAGAAGTACATTAGTACCGGTTTTTAGTTTACCGGTTAGAGTTTAGCGAGGTCCGTCCTCGACTGCTAGACCACGGCCGCTCTGAGAATGAGAGGACAGAACTAAAATAATAAATAAACTATTATAAAACAGATTGTGTGTTTTATAGAACGTTTGATAGCATTGTACAAAGATAAAACTAAGCTATACAATAAAGAATTTAATCGCACATCTTTCAAAGCCTGATTGATCTTTATTGCACATAAACTCGAACCTATTATGTATGTCATGTATGTAAAACAATATATATTTAAGAGTGGTACGTAGAGTAATGATGGATTACTCAATGTTAGGAATTAGTCAAGGAAGTCATTAATTGGCTTTTTTTTAATTGTAGCTCGGCATGTGATAACACACCGCCTAATGTAAAGCTAGAGTGCGGTCCATGAATGTAAACAACTGCTTCTACAAAGAAATCTGTACAGGTAGCAGTTGTCTCCACTATGCCGGCTTGAGGAGACGAGCATGTACCATCTAGATTGACAGTGCACACTCCTCTCGTTATATCTGGCTACTTTCAAAATATTCCCGAAACGCGACAAGGTCACTTTTTAAAATTTTAAAATAATAATTATTTAGTTATTTTTTTATTTCTCAGAATTAATAGTTCTTATTGTCTATCAAAGCTAGTAAACATTAAAACTGATAGAAATGAATCCAGACGTTTAAGTCTACTACATCCGAGAATTGCCCTGTCTTCCTTCCAATTTGAACGTATTCGTCGTTATAATCCGGCATAGCGGAGGCGACTGCTGGCTGAAGACCTGCACTCAAGCTATTTAAAAATATATGCAGGGATAGTGATGGAATGAACACGTACAAAGTTAATCTAGATTTTTCCATACGTTTAACAATTTACTGCTCTCAGAGTCCGATTGTCCTTCGTGAAATATTCAAAAGGCGTTTTATCTTAATGTAGGGTGACTATGATTTATTACTGAGTGATTATAACAAAAAATAAAAGAATGTCTCTGTATTTTTAAGAGCTCTTTTAATTCAAATTAAGAAATAGTAGGGGGACCATGTTTTATCACTGAGTGGTAATATCAATAAAAAATAATGTTTTGATTGAAATTTAAACGATTTTAAAAAAACAATTGAATCAAATTAAGAATAAGTTACTTTTTGTACTATTATATTTATTATGCATTTAATTGCAAATATTTGACGAAAATAATAATAATACGAAGAATAAATAATCCTATATTTTATAATACTCATGGTATCTACAAAACGAGATCCGCCTTAGAATATCGATACCCTTGTAAGTTACACCTCTTTACAAAAACGTCGAGTAAAACTGCCAAAGTAACTGAATTAATAATAAAGGTTAAAATGTTATTGTTAAGTTAGAATTAATAAATAAATAAAAGGGAAGACTATATAGGGAATATATTAAATGTTTGTTTTTATTTATTTATTGTTTTGAGTGATAAGTGAGGTAAATGTAAATGAGGTATTTGTACAAAGCTGTGTTAGAAAAATATTTGAAAAACGTCCTAAAATAATTTTGTATATCTTAACGTCGGACTACCATACAAAGTGATTGATAGTTTGTTTGCAATCTGGTCAACGTTCTTGCTAATATAGTTTATTGACAGGCACACAGATCTTACAAAAACTTATAATAAAATAGAAAAAAATACCAATCAAAAATATTAGTGTTTTTATGTGGCCGAGAATAGCTTGTCCCGTTATAGCAAAAAATAAAAATGAAAATATTTAAAAAAAGGTTTAATATCGTAATAATAACGCATGTTCTACATTTTTTTTATACGGCCGCTTTTCGAGATACCGCGTTCACTTCCGCTCCAGAGTCGACTTCCGGTCAAAGTAGGATTTTTCTCGCACTCATCTCGGCTTCCTTTATAAGTCCCGAAAATTTCATCCAATTGAGAGGGGAAGTGGGAGAACAAGAATTGTGTCAGTGAGTCAGCGGTATTTGATCTTTATAACAATAGAGAGCGAAAATTTTAGAGCGGTTATGGTCTAGCGATAAAAGGCGTGAACTTATTGATGGTCGACATCCGAGTTCAAATCTCGCTAAATGTACTATTTATTGTATATATTTATAGTTTTGTTTATATATTTTTTAAATTTATCGTTCAAATAACACTATCTATTACTCATATATAAAATACAAAATAAAAAGGGACTAAAGATATAATAAAATCACATCCAAATATAATGAGGTGGCCATATCCGTAAGCCGTACGTCATCTGTGCTGAAATTTCTGGAATCTCGTAAAAAGAATAGCGATGGTTGTTCAGAATTTTCCTACCGTTAAAATATGTGTCATTTTGTCGAGAGATGATATATATTTTTCGTCCCTTCTCAACGAAACCCTTTCTTCAGAGCTTAAGGGTGTCACCGAATGATATGAAATTCATATTTTTTACAAATATACGTCCGAGAAACTAGTTAAAGACATCGTTCTATTTTTACATGAGGTAAAGAAGATATAGCTGCACTGCGATATGCTAATCTTAATTAATCGCTATTCTTTTATATCTTACGATCTCGGATGAGAGGACCGAAGAGTTACGTACGCATGTCTAATAAGTTACGCCGTCATACAGGTATATACCGTTCGCGGCGGCCTGTTTATCGGTCTTTTACCGGATACATTTCGGAGAGTATGCGCAAGAACTACACAATTTAGTTCTACCGTCCCCTTTCTTTTATCGAACGTCCAGACACCCGGAGAGGTACCATCCATTTATGGTCCAAGTTCCAAAAGTACGTACGAGGCGTTTCGACAACACGTTCCTCGTGCGTACTGCGATACTATGGAACTGCCTCTCAGTGTCTGTGTTTCCCGAGAAGTACAATACGGGCCTCTTCAAATTAAGGTTAAATAGGTACCTCATAGACAAGCGTGCTCCATCTTAGACCTCATCACTGCTTAACATCAGGCGACAAAAAAGTCCACAGGCTGCCGCCATTTTACACAGTATTTTATCCATCCATAGTTACTTTCAAACTGCTATCAAAAAATGTCGACTGTGGACCAAGGCGGCAGACTCGGTTAATAACATTATTTAAATTATTCTTGAAAATTAGTAAACTTTAGTTAGTTATATTTTCTTTTCTATAATAAGTAAAAAAATCGTACTATCCTAGGCATGGATGATATGTTAAACCACCCCAAAAAGCCATCAATGTTTAAGGGTCGAAAAACGTTATAGCCTTTTTTTATGGGAATTTGAACGGAAACTTTAGCCTTAAAAGTCTGTTAGGTTAAGTGTATATGTATTTCCATATATATAAAAAAATAAATAGAAAAGCTTTATAATACAAAAAGACTATTATATATATACAAAAAGTATCTATTATAGAATAAAGTGATAAAATCGATACGAAAATACGAAAGTTGCAAACAAAAGCACTGTAAATTAAATCTGAAGGAATAATATAATTTAGCAGTAAGTCTAGATTTCCATTCATCACATAAAACAGTGAAAAGGCCAGCAATTACTGTCTCGAAAGGTACCTATAAATCCATTTACAGGAGAGTGAAAAAGAGTATTTTTTGTTCGACGAATTCTTCAGCAACATTGCGGTTCGCGGACGATTAATTCCGCCTTCGGAATTTTCAAAATGGAGAACGGAATTCTTTATGTGTCCCTTCAACAATAAAAGTTACTATTCACAGATTTAAGCGATTTAGAATATATATACGACTATATAACGATGGTACACATTCGTCTTCTCAAGCCGGCATAGCGGAGGTGACTGTTGCCTACAGACATTTCTCTAGTAGTTATTTCGTGGTGTGTTGTAAAGTGTGGTAGGCAGATTTATAATGGTTATTAACTTGGTTTGTTGTCTTGGGGTAGTACCATCACTTTTAAATGTAAAACCCGTGAAGCGACACAGTCGAATTTCAGGATAAGCTTGAAAGTAACCGAATGTGCACTGTCGACCCGGATAGTGAACATCCGATCGGCATAGTGAAGGCGACTGCTGCCTGTAGTAATTTCTTTGTCTCCGCTAGTTCACACACTAGCTAGATATTAGACGGTATCGGTCATTTATGTCGAGCTAATGGAGACCAGAGAGTACAAATGTTTTCTTATATACTTAAACTTTTTTAAGTGTAATTGTTTTATTTGTCTTTCTCTATAAATAAAAACGAAGTTTACCATAATAAGATACATCAGCGATTAGTTAATACATATAGTACATATATTACTTTATTTATTTAATGGCATATTAACATATTCTAACGTATTCTCCCAATCCTTTCACCTTGGATCCTTCAAGCGGAGCGTGAAAAAGCACCTTCTCAGGCCGGCATAGTGGTGGCGACTGGAGCCACCGTGCGAGCGGTTCTCTAGTCGTGGACCTCCACTGCGTTTACCATCAGACCAGCCGAGGTCACATGTCGTGCCAAAATAAAAATTAAAAAAATATATATATTTCACGCAATATATAAAACAGTTATTTTTTTATTCTTTTTGATATGCAACCAAATACAAATATGCACAACATTTAATGTGTAACAAAAGCTAAATAGTTAAAAATGATTTTTTTTAAGTTGATGCGAAAAAAAATAGAATATATAATATAAAACAAAACAATACAATACAGACGATTTATTATACATATATTAGTTTTTAAAAGTAGATATAATGTTTTTCTTGTTTATTTATTTATTTATTTGGAAAATTTAAAGGTACAGTGTAGAGGAGATTTTATATTTAAATTGATCATAATAATATCACTGCACCCTAAAGTAATTTTCACTGTGTACACAAATTGTTGGAGTGAACGGATACAAAAAAGGAAAAAATAAAAATAAAATAGAATTAATAAAAACAGATAAAAAAGAAAAATAATTTTAAAAAATTTTGGTATAGGTTTTTTTTCATTTTCAATTTGTAGTTAGGTTAAGTTGAATTTATAAAATAAATTATTATCATCATTATTTGAATTCGATGTACAATATAACTCCAAGAAACAAAATACGAAAGAACAATCTCAAACTCAAACTAACTACGCTATTAATTAATAATATAATTTAATTTAGAAATAGAATAAATACAAATAGATAAAGCCATTTTGCCAACGTGTAGAGACGGATTACAAAGATAGTCATAAATAAGAACCACCTCGAGTGAACAAACAATTTGCATCATCAATTAAATTTGGCCTCTAAACACAAACGGCTTAAGGGTCAATATTGCTTGATAAATAAAAAGCTATGGTGTTTTTGCGATAGCTTAAATCCAACCTTCCATTGAGAACGGCGATAAATTTTCTCTTTATGACAAAGTTGCTACTTCATTTCTAGTTTAACTCAAACATGGCTTTTTCACTTCCATTCAAATTACACTTTGCATACACCACAATAAACATACGCGTGACACTCCTGATGTGATGTAAATTTCTATGGGCAGCAGTCGCCTTCGCTATGCCGGCTCGAGGAGACGAATGTGCACCATCCAGATTGACATTACACACTCCTCTCGCTATACCTGGCTACTTCCAAATTGATTCTGAAACGCGACATAGTCACTTCACGAGTGTTACATTTGAAAGTGGTGATGCTACCCCAGGACGGCAGGTTGGGTTAATAACCATCATCAGTCTGCTTACCACTCTTTAGTAACTAATTATCTATTTTTAAAATATCTATTACTATCAGTAATATTTTTGAATTATTTTTAATTTTTTATTTTTAAATCATTATGATTTATGACGCCTTACGTGGTCGATTCCTAGATTTTATCTTTTCATCAGCCTCCCTTCCAACTGGTGGGTTGACGCCGTATCATATTACTAGGTTTTTAAACCACAATTAATACTAGCTCCACTTTACAGCTGAGCTCGTTCCTCACTGACACAACTCGTAAATCAATCATCGGTTATTATTCGATATGATATCGATTGTAATTATTATTAAATTCTAGTCTATTATTAAATATTCGTCTCTTCAAGCCGGCATAGCGAATATGACTGCTGCCTGTAGAAATTGATCTTTTTTTTTTATTGTAGCTCGGAATGTGACAACACTCCGCCTGATGTAAAGCTAGAGTGCGGTCCATGAATGGAAACAACTGCTACTACAGAGAAACCTGTGCGGGCAGCAGTCGCCTCCACTATGCCGGCTTGAGGAGACGAGCATGTACCATCTATTGACAGTGCACACTCCTCTCGCTATACCTGGCTACTTTCAAACTATTCCCGAAACGCGACTAAGTCACTTCACGGGTGTTACATTCGAAAGTGGTGGTACTACCCCAGGACGGCAGATTGGGCTAATAACCATAATCAATCTGCCTACCACTCTTCTGTAGTAGCAGTTGTTTCCGTTCGTGGCCCGCGCGTTGTCATATGCCAAGCTATAATAATAATAAAAAAAACTAAATCGTTCTTCTTTTTTTTTTCCGACCACATTTCACCAAAATGGTAAAAATGATCAAATGAAAAATATAACACGTTCTCCCATGAGTGATGAAAAGGAAAACAACGTAGAAAATGCGGTTTATTTCAGTAATAATAGATGAAAGTCCAGATTAAATTCTTCTAACAAATATGTGCTGTGATTTTACGAGTTTGCAATACTTTCTTCTGGAAAATTGATACATTATAGCACGAAATTAACCACAGATTTTTTTTATTGTAGCTCGGCATGTGACAACACTCCGCCTAATGTAAAGCTAGAGTGCGGTCCATGAATGGAAACAACTGCTACTACAGAGAAACCTGTCAGGGCAGCAGTCGTCTCCACTATGCCGGACTTAGGTTGTGACTATATCAATCGATAATGTTATTATTAAAATTGGACTCTATATTCTTAAAAAAAGTGTAATTTAGAGCGGCCGTGGTCTAGCGGTGAGACGCATGAACTCACGATCGATGAGACCCGTGTTCCAACTTCGCTAAAGACCGGTACCAATGTAACTTTGTTATAGGTACTTTAGTCGCTCAGTGCCTATAGGCACTATTAAAGAGTGGCAGGCAGACTGATTATGGTCATTTGTCCAGTCTGCCGTGCTGGGGTAGTACCACCACTTTCGAATGTAACACCCGTGAAGTGACCTTGTCGCGTTCCGGGAATAGTTTGAAAGTAGCCAGGTATAACGAGAGGAGTGTGCACTATCAACCTAGATGGTACATGCTCGTCTCCTTAAGCCGACATAGTGGAGGCGACTGCTTCCTGCACAGGTTTCTCTGTAGTAGCAGTTGTTTTCATTCATGGACCGCACTCCAGCTTTACATCAGGCAGTGTTGTCACCGTTGCCGAGCTACAATAAAAAAATCTAAGTAACACAATATACAAAATAAAATAAAATAAAAATAAAATCAAGGGGATGGGAGCTGAACCCTGCAAAATTTAATCCGACAACAAGACTTGTTCAGACTATATTTTTCTCTCCTACCGACGTAGACATATAAGTTAGTTTGGAAGGTTTTTAAAGACTTATGAGATTTTATCTCGACATATGACAACACTCCGCCTGATGTAAAGCTCGAGTGGGGTCGATGAATGGAAACAACTGCTACTACAGAGAAATCGCCTCCACTATGCCGGCTTGATATGATAGTATGTTTTTCAATGTAATTCAAAGTACGCGCGTGTCCTGGTTAAGGACAATAATCTACCATAAACATTACGGGTGTGTTTCACCTTCTAAACAAGGCTACATAGTTTTACGATGTTGCCTTGTAATGGGGAAATTTTTCCGATTTCACACTCTTTTTTTATTGTTCAACTTTATTACTTTCCACTATGGGTATAAACTGTTGTTTACTTTACATTCGTCAAATTAAAGTTTTATTATTTTTATTTCATTTAAATACGCTATATAAACTTATTAAACCGATTTATAGATAGAAAGAGCGGCCGTGGTCTAGCGGTAAGACGCGTGAACTCACGATCGATGAGACAGACTCGAACCTCACTGATTCTGACCGGTACCAATGTAACTTTGTTATACGTACTTTGGTCGCTATTAAAGAGTGGTAGGCAGATTGATGATGGTTATTAGCCCAGTCTGCCGTCCTGGGGAAATACCACCACTTTCGAATGTAACACCCGTGAAGTGACCTTGTCGCGTTTCGGAAATAGTTTGAAAGTAGCCAGGTATAGCGAGAGGAGTGTGCACTGTCAATCTAGATGGTACATGCTCGTCTCCTCAAGCCGGCATAGTAGAGGCGACTGCTGCTCGCACAGGTTTCTTTGTAGTAGCAGTTGTTTTCATTCATGGACCGTACTCTAGCTTTACATCAGGCGGAGTGTTGTCACATGCCGGGCTACAATAAATAAAATAAAAAAATGTACATCGTGAAAATTATTTTAGGGTGCAGTGATGTTATTATGATCAACTCTGAATGTTCGTGAAAGTGCACAACAATTGTACATAGTGGGAAATTTATTTGGTGGCGGGTAAAACTATTGTATTTTATGTTCTAACTCTTCTTTATTTCTTCTTCTGCCTGTCGCTGTATTTTCTCCGAAATAAATAAATAAATAAATAAATAAAACTTAAATATAAAATCTCCTCGACACTGCACCTGTAAATTATCCAAATAAATAAACTGCACAAAGAGTGTTAGGTTAGATAGTGCGATAGCACCAGGGGGCTAAATCAAAAGTCGTTATATAAAAGCCATATAGGAGTTTTGGCGGCCATCTTGAGACGTCAGGTTATCTGTCTTGAATTATTTTCCTAAACCTGTGTTTCTTCGAGTGTTAATGTGTAATAATGGTGGATTATTAACCATTAAGTGTTCGTGAACGTGCGTGAGTGTGGGCAAACAATTCAAAAGAAGAGAACCTGTATTTCCATTTTCCCTCCAAAACTCCGTAGGAAGTTTCAGTAAAGATTCTACCACTTTACTGGAGCAATTTTTGACTTGACTGGGACTTGACCTGACTCTTGTATGGTGTGTATGTGTATGTATCTGTGTGATGAATGAATGAGTCGTGATGCATAATATTATTAACTTGATGCAAAATATTTACTTTGACACTGGCAAATTGTTATAATGTCATATAAAACAAAATAAAAATAAATAAAAGCCATATAAAATATATGGGATTTGATGTTTTACTGTTACCTAAGTGATAATGAAATGTCAAATTGGCTTTTGACTCAGCCCTCGGCACTTGCTAGGGGCTATGTCGCGTTTCGGGATTAATTTGGAATTAGCCAGGTTGATGGATTTTCAAGTCGGTATAGTAGAGGGGACCTGCATTTCTCTGTCGTAGCAGTTGTTTTTGCTCATGGATCGCTAAATCAGGCAGAGAGTCACATGTCGAGCTACTGTTAAAATTCATGATCAAGAAAGATTTTTCAAAAGTCTACTATTAATTTATAATGCTTAGTTTATATTTAATTATTTTGATTTTGAATATTTAATTATTTTTCATTTAGGTAGCTAATACATTTATAATAATATTTATTAGTTATTTGTTTAAAAAAAAACTTCAATTTGTCTCTTTTATTAAAATGATCATTAATTTCACCGCCAAATTCACAAAATAAAAAATTGATCTTTTAAAAATTGAAATCTTAAACATTTAAACACGATAGAACAATAAATTTTCATTTAAAACAATCGGAAGCTACCTACATTGCTAACAGAAGATGGACTCCAGGGAAATTCCCTAACAATACCTTCAATTGTGACTCTTAACAGCGTTAAACAAATCTAACTCTTATCCTTGTACACTTAAAGTTGTTTAATTAAAATGTGTATATTCATATGTTGATTTCAAAGTCTTTAAATTTTGAGAGTTGTGTAAATACGATTGATTTTTCCAATAGTAGAACCTAATATAGATGTTATTTGAAAAGTTTTCGGGATAAAAGTTTGCGATAGGAATATAAACTTTATCGCGAAGAGAATAAATAGTCAAATTCTTTAATTACTTGATAAATGAAAGTTGTTTTGTTTTAGATTTTCTCTAATAGAGAATCTTTGCGATTTGTAATTTTTTCCAAAAAATCTAAAAACTAAAAATCGTGTTATACATAATGTTACGTAAATAAAACACGAATTTGTGGATGAATAATTTACTATTTTGTTTAAATCAACTTTTTAATTAGCTTTTGTTATTATAATAACTCACTATTTTTGTTACTAAAATGTTATTATTTGTTCAAATTATAAAATAACAAGAAAAAATAAGTCCTCTAGTGGCATTTAGAATAATACAGACATTGTTTCGCCGACCAATCACAGTGTCGTATAATTAATCAGCTTCCGGCGTTACATTAAATTAGTGAGCTAAGAGTAGTAAGCGTACAATTAAATAATAATAATAATTTTATTTAAAATAATAGCGTTTACAAATTTTCTTTACTGGTGGATCCTACACTAGGTCAGGCCTGTCCTGTAGAATCTAGTAACAGTATGATTCACATTTATGAGTTCGCGTACTAGATTATGTTATTACTATATCACTTAATTACTAAAAGGTAAGTAGAGGTAATTAAGGGTAAAATATAGAAAGGGGTAAGGTATGTAAAATGCAATTATACAAATAAATATATAATGTTGTAAAATACAAATAAGTGTTGTGTTAAAATGTCTACAATTTATATCATATTATTATTGATTACTTTCCCTATGCGACATCATATAAATATATGATATTATTCGTATGTTTTAGTGTAGGCAGCAGCTGTTGACATGATGTAATATGAAATTAGTTTAGGGAGCGAGTTTATAACAAAACTTGTATGTAAATTTTGACAGCACAACAATAATTTGTAGCTAACCTTATTATTATGTGGACAGTTTTGTAAATTAAACTTGGTCGTCATCAGTTGGGGCCGCATAGTTTATTATTCATGTTTTAAGGCATAACAATATACATTTTTAAAGAGTGGTTGACTGATGATGGTTATTAGCCGAGTCTGCCGTCGAATGTAACACCTTTGAAGTGCCTACGTCGCGTTTCGAGGTCGGTTTGAAAGTAGCTAAGTATAGCGAGAGGACCGTGCTCTGTCAACCTGAAAGTATCATCAAACCAGCATATAATCCTAGCTAAGCTATAAAAACCTAATCAAAATATCTAGATTTTATTGAGAGATTTAAAGAGTGGCAGGCAGTCTGATGATGGTTATTTGTCCAGTCTACCGTCCTGGGGTAGTACCACCACTTTCGAATGTAACATCCGTGAAGTGGCTTTGTCGCGTTTCGGGAATAGTTTGAAAGTAGCCAGGTATAACGAGAGGAGTGTGCACTGTCAATCTAAGATGGTACATGCTCGTCTCCTCAAGTCGACATAGTGGAGGCGACTGCTGCCCGTACAGGTTTCTCTGTAGTAGGAGTTGTTTCCATTCATGGACCGCACTCTAGCTTTACATCAGGCGGAGTGTTGTCACATGCCGAGCTACAATAAAAAAAAAACAAGTTTCTAACGTCTCTGGTGAGTCAATAGTAAATATGTATTATCTATGCAAAATTTCAAATGATATATACTTATTAGGTATATAAAATATAGACTGTATAAGTTAAGATCATAAATCATATGTTGAAAAAGTTTTCCTATCAATTTGGTCAAAGTTTTAATAAGTGAAAAGTTTGAAGCAGCGTCAGATACTAGCTTTTTATAGAATAATATACCGTTTCCAAACGATTTAATTATTATTTTATACAAATTAATCATTGATTGATTTAACGTCAAAATTAACTAATAAAAATTCTTATATTCAAATATATTTTTATATTGTAGCTTGACAACACTGACCACAGATAAATTTATGCAGCCCCGCTATGCCGGCTTGAGCATCATTTAGGTTACAGTGCACATTCGTCTCATTATACCTGGCTAAATTCCAGCTGATCTATCTTATCTATCACGTATCTTCACGGGTGTTACACTTGAAAGTGTACTACTCCAGGTCTAATAGCCATCATCAGTCTGCCCACCATTCTTTGTATATAAATTTTGAATATGTACATAGAGATATATACTAGAGGTGCAAACTTCATATATCTGACATAAAAAAAAGCGTAGCCTGCTTCAAATGGTTTGACAATATTGCCGTCAGTCAAATACTGATAAGGAACCTAATCATGGCTGTGGCCATATTTTCTCTCGCGTCACATTGGGAGCGTTAATGCGCATCTAGTTGTATATATCAATTAATATGTAGATATAGTTAATTAGTTAATTATATAATTTTGCTTCTCACTTTTCTTTATAAGTAATTGGAATAATTAACCTTAATGTGAAATAGATTTCTACCAAAAACACGAAGGACAATGGACTAATAAAATGAAACTGTAAAAGTATTAAGGGTTGGTCTCATGAAATCATCCCCCTTTACGTTATTATCATAACTGATTGTGTTTTCCAAGTTTTGCGGTGAAAAACACAAAAAATGCGACGCAATAAAAACAAATACGTTATTAAGCGACGCTCGTCAGTCTACACTACATTCTACTAGTGAATTCCCACCTGATATCAAGCTAGAGTGCGGTTTATGAACGGAGAAAACAGCAGTAAACTCCGCCAGGTTTGAGAAGAGTAGTGTGAACCATCTCGTTGACACAGTACAGTCGGAGGACTACACTGATTCCAAAAAGAGCCTAGGTCACTTTTCAGACGGAACCTTATAACAATTATTTTCACAGAGATTTTGTACTAAATATTCAAGGCAAACCGCTCGAAAGTAAACAATAAACAAGAAAATGGACCTTTTTCAAACAAACAGCTCTCTTGGGGTAAGAAATTTTAGACTGAGTGGTAGCTGTGATTGTTATAATTTTAATTTCACTTAATTATTATATAACATGGGATCCTTCAAGCGCAGTGTGAAGAGGCATCTCATCAAGCCGGCATAGCGGGCGCGACTGCTGCCTGCAGATCCCCTGCTCTGACAGCAGTCGCCTCCGTTCATGGATCGCACTCTGGCTTAACATCAGGCGGAGTACGGTCATATGACGTGCTAAAATAAAAAAACAAAAATTGGGATAAAAATTAAACATAAATAATTAACACTGCTTTGGTTATGTGCATTATTTTTTATGATAAATTTTCATCATAACAGATTGAAGATTTTCAGTCGGCAAAAATTAATTACTATAAACTATTTCTGGTCTTTTGACCTGGTACTACCAATTTCAAGTATAATAACCGTCAAGTGGCCTAATCGCATTTCTTAGGAGTGTTATGATCCTGGACGGTACAGCGGTGCCCACTCGTCTCATCAAACTACCAAGGTCACTGCTGCTGGTGGTTATTTCTCTGTAGAAACAGATACCTGTGTTTATTTTTTATATTCATTTATTAGGAAAATTCAGGTTTAGATGGCAATAAAACATGTAAAAAAAATGTAGGTTATCTCTCAGACTATTAAGGGTAAGTTCACAATACGCCAGCTGCATTCAAAGTGATTGAAACAAAAGGTCGGAAGTTACTGGTAAAAGTATATTCTTTTTACTTATCGTAGCGTAGTACTCTGTTGAAAACTATAACTGAGTTAAATTTAAGACGATAAAGGCTGCTAAAGATAAGTCTTAATACCCCAAACTAGGTACAAACGTATAATACCCAGCCGCGAAACAAAGACTTAATTTTCATTAAAATCATATTTGTAATATAGCGAGAGAAATGTGCAAACAAGCCGGTATAGCGGAGGCGACTCTAAGTGTAACACCTGCGAAGTTATCTAGTTGCGTTTTTGATTCCAACTGCATAGTGCACATTCGTCTTCTTAAGCCGGCATAGGGGAGGCGACGATTGCATAAATTTCTCTGCAGTTGTCATATGCCGAACTACAATAATAAAAAAAGTTGATACTGATGTACTCGTCTATATCGCTAGTAATAAAATAAAATTTCGTTTAGTCAAGGTTCATAAATAAAAAAAATCTTGCGTCTTCAAAAACTCGTAAAAAGTTCAACCGCAAAACTATATGTAAATATCAGTTAGTTTTCGGGAACAAGTTTTTTATACTTCAACAAGAGCATTTTATGGTTATCGTACCATTTTACATATGTACCTACATAAACTTGCAAATACGGTCTGATTTTATTATTAGTTATCTCAAAGTGAAACGGCGGGTTCAACCGGGCCCTATGACGTTTTTTTATTGTTAAGTAGAGTACAGTCCGTGAATTGAAACAATTGCTACTACAGAAATTTCTGCAGGAATTAGGTTTGAAGAGCACTCCTTTCGCTATATCTGGCTACTTCCCAACTGATCCTGAAACGTGAGAAGATCACTTCTCAGGTGAAAGCGGTGGTACTACCCCAGGACAGTAAACTGGGCTAATTAATAACCATCATCAGCCAACCATTTATACATAATAGTGATAACGCTATTAAAAGGTTTTTTTCTGACTCATATTATTAAATAAATCATTTTTTTAGTCCTCGCCCGACGACGACGTCTTCAAAGCTTATAAATCGTCGCGTCCGATTAAAATAATCGGTGTCTTTTAATTTAAATAAATTAACGGAAAACTTAAGAAAACACTGTAATAATAACAACTTTAAAACAAAACACATGTGTCGTAAAATAAACAGAATAAAGATTTATTGAGAGCTCTTATTCCGGTGGATAATCCGGTTTGAAATGATTAAAACATTCTAATTTCCTTTATAATAAATATTATGTTAATATACGTTTATTATCAAGAATATACCCTCTATTTTATAAGCGAACATAAATGGCGTATAAAACACAAGACAAAAGTTAAAAAGGTATTTTATCTCGCTACGTTAAAAATTCAAACCTGTTTCATAACACCGGAGATTACAGATCATAACATTATTTATTATATGTCGTATATAATGTTCTAGAACCTTACAGAAGATCGAACTTCTTAAAAATGTCTAGATTGAAACAAAAACTTTTTCGTTGTATGTATTTTTTTCATATAACATTCCGTCTGATGATAAGCTATAGTCCATGAATATAAAAAACTATGCCACTTGATGAGATGAATGCGAACCAACAGGGTTGACAGTGAACACTCCTCTCATTATACTTAGCTACTTTCAAGCTGACCCCGAAACGCGACTAGGAGTGTTACACTGGAAAATGGTGATATTACCCCAGAACAATAGACTGGACTAATAACCATCATTAGTCTGTCTACTTTTTATCTTAATCAAGTGAAGAAATTTTTATTTATAATGGAAAAAATATGTATAACATTTAAATTGTTCTTATTAAACTATTATAATTAAAAATGTAATCAGGAAAACTAATTTTAATTATTTATATCTATTAATATTATGTACGTTTGAATGAATGTTATTTAAATAAAGCATTTTTTTTATTTTTTTATTTTTTTTATTGTAGCTCGACATGTGACAACACTCCGCCTGATGTAAAGCTAGAGTGCGGTCCAAGAATGGAAACAACTGCTACCACAGAGAAATCTCTACGGGCTGCAGTCGCCTCCACTATGCCGGCTCGAGGAGACGAGCATGTACCATCTAGATTGACAGTGCACACTCCTCTCGTTATACCTGGCTACTTTCAAACTATCCCCGAAACGCGACAAGGTCACTTCACGGGTGTTACATTCGAAAGTGGTGGTACTACCCCAGGACGACATACTGGACAAATAACCATCATCAGTCTGCTTACTGTTAGTCTGTTGTTACTAGTACAAGCTCTATAGAGGCATAACAATCTAGAATGTCTACGCATAATGATACTACGGAAATTTTTGAGAAAACTAGAACACGTGTGTTCAAAATGAACTCATCCGCAGATAAAAAATGTTATAATTTCCGAATACATTAATATGTACATTAGTCCCTTTGCAAAAAAGCTATTTATTACATATTCCGGTGACATACGGTAACTAATTTCAAGCAGCTGATGTGCTCGTTAGGCCAGATTGATGTAGGCCACATCCGCTGTTTTTTTCTTTTTTTTGCAAGGCAAAAACAACAATAGGTACAGCATCTCTGGTTAATGGACAATACGACTAAGTAGGTTCTCTTTTTCAGCTGAAAAAAACTTGTATGAAAATCGTATGACATTTGTGCGAATTGTATTTCTTTGTGTGAATAAATAACTTGTCACAGAGCATCTTGGCTAGTTTTGTTTAAGGTAAGGTCACGTATACGCGAGACATACATCTTTTTTAGCTCATAGCTACCGGGGTAGGTTGAAATTAAAGCGTGTTCATATATCATTTCATCTCGGCTACATCCATTACTCTCCTCATCCAAGCATGTCGGTTCAGGGTGCTGCTCACCTGATCCTTCCAGGGCAGATCTGCCTCTCTGGTCTTCCAAAGATGCCTCGTTGCGATACCGCTATCCACTTTCGCAAGATAAATCTGTTCAGTTATAAGTTTGGTAGAATGATAAATTATTATTAATAAAAGCAATTAGAAAATGTTAATAAGACTCTGCTATGATGACGGATCTCGTGTACTGACGCGACACGAGATGAAATCTTGAATGTAATTAGCGTTATAAATGTTATATTATATTAAATTACACATATCTTAATTTTATTTTAGGGCTTATTATAAAATTATATGCAATCTACGTATAAAAATTAAAGAATTAAAGACGAAAGAATCGCCGAAGAACTAATCGTTGGATTAAGTTATTCAACGGTCTCTACAGTGCAGTCATACATAATAATTACTCGTATTGGTATCAAGCGTTACTTTGCGAAAATCCATAATAAAAAAAAAAAGATGTTAGTAACTGTAGGTACCCGTAATATATAAATACAAAAACAGTATTTCCGATTTATATGTTTGCGTTGTCCTCGTCCTGATACCCATAGTACAGGGTATCTCAGTTAGTGTTCAGAGCATCGTATCTAGTAGTATACATGTATTTATTGAATATCAATATAAATATCATGACCTTAAGAACTAAAAGTAACAAAAATATGTATGTAAAAGTATGATTTAAATAGTGATGCAATCAAATTATTTCAAGTTCACGCGATTTGACCATTTATTGTATTATATAAGACAGGCTGTTTATCAATCACGTGTTAAACAAATATTAACAGAAGCCTTCCCAGAAATACGATAACATGCTGCATGAAGGTGCGGATTTTTGTATTTATGTTTGTATAAATAAATAGAGAGAGAGAGGGAGTGAAATAGATCAATGGAGAGAGTTAAACAATAGGAAAGAAAGGACAAAGGACAGATAAAAGGAAGGAAAGCTAATTGTGGTTAGGTATTTATTCTTATTTACATGAGTTAATAATGTCTTAAAGGAGAACGAGTATTTTTGGGCTCATCTGATACCTAATAATTTGGTAACAAAACAATATTCTAAAATAATATCTTATTTTTTAGTAATTCATTTTAATTAATATCAACACATCACTTACCAATCAATAGACAATGTCTAATTACATAAAAAACAGATATCTTCAATTATTACAGCATTTAAAATAATAATAACTTCAAATATTGCATCAGGAAACATCTAATTACTCAATAACCTAAATTTATTTTTTGACAAAATTAACTAAAAGTCATCGGCAAACTCAAGAAGAAAATTGTGGGCCCTTTTGTCTTAGGCGAATGGGCATTCTCCTTTAACTTGGTTCTGCTCAAAGTTTCCAATGTACGTTTTTCGCACGTACTGTGAAATTGTGAAAATCCCTCCCGAAGTCTGTGTTTCCCGACAATAAGGGTCTTTTTAAATCGAGGGTGTATAGATAGCACATAGGTAAGCTTGCTTCACATTTGACCGCATCACCGCTTAACATCTTTCAGGTTATGGCAAAACGTTTAACTAATGGAAATTAAAAAAAAAATAGATCACAAAAACTTGGTTTACTCTACATACCATAAAAATAGCTAATCGTAAGAATAATAAAAAATACATAAAATATTTAAGTAGAAAAATCATTAAAACACATTCAGGAATTAAAGGTTCAGAATAAAGCCGAAGATCATAGAACCCTCGACGCGTAATGTAACACGTAGTCGAGACGTGATTTCAACATAGCACGGTCAGCTTTAGCCCCCTTATATAATACTAATGAATACTTATACAGGGTGAATTTTTCAAGTGGGCTTTCATGGCTAAATCCTAAACCATAAGAGTCAGCGAAAATGCTGAAAAATCCATTTTCCTAGCCAGGATCAGATCAGATTTGAAAAATAAAACACATGCTGTATTATTGCACCTCCGACAGTGTAGCTAATAAGGATCAATTTCTGGGAAGTAATGATATACGGCAAACCAAAGGAAAGTGTTGATTTTTAACAAAATACCATTTTAATGTAGTGTTTCCTATTAAACTTACTTTTGATTTGAACATTTTTAACTAAAGAGAAGATTTTATGTGGCTTATTATCGTGTTTTTTTCTCTCCGCGACCACAATAGCTGCAAAAGAATTTTCAACACTTTTCGCTATCTCTTATGGTTTATTTAGTATTTGGCCATGAAAGCCCACTTGAAAGATTCCTTCTGTATATAATTATATACATGTCGGAACGGTCATGAATACGGACTCTCATTTGAACGATTACGGGAACTAACTTGGAACAAAATGAATACGTGGTCATGAGTACAAGCACTAACTGAATATGAAACAAAAGCGTCGTTACGCTTTGACAGAGTCTCTGAAAACACACCACGCGGCGGACACGTTGTGACTTGTCTGTGCGGAGGAACTGTCGTGTTTCAGCATATTTGCTTAGTTATCGCCCACAAATGGAGGATAGATAGGATAGAGGATGGAGGATCAGAAGTGGGATTTAACATAACCATCTCTCCCGTTCCGTCATACATATATGTCTAATTTTTAAATAGTGGTAAGTAGGCAGATGGTTATTAGTCCAGTTTTCTCATACTGGGGTGACTTGTGAAGTGACCTTGTCGCGTTTCAGAATAAGTTTAAAACGGTTTTCAGGAGTAAAGGAGTGTGCATTGTAAACCTGGATTCGTCTTTTCAAGCTGGCATTGTGGAGGGGACTGTTGTATGTAGATATTTCTCTGTGATAGTAGTTATTATCGTTCACGGACCGCACTCTAGCTTAACAACAGGCGGAGTGATGTCATTTATCAATATAAAGTTAGGTAGCAGGTTTGGAAATTGTTTTTTTTTTGCTTTACAAACGGAAGGCAGGTCGAAATCACGAAATCCAATATTCAAGGTCACCTTTATGATGTAAATTATTTTGTCATTAAACAAATAGTGGTAGGCAAAAGTCATTAGCCCAGTTTTCCGTACTGGGGTACTACCACCAGTTTCAAGTGTAATTAACACCCTAGTGAAGTGACCTAGTCGTGATTTAGCAATTTGCCAGGTACAACGACAACACACACAATAGTGTGCACTGTCAACCTGGACAAAGCCAGCAAAGTGAGACCGACCATTTCAAGGAGACGTTCTCTGCAACATCAATCCTTGTCTCTAAGTTGTAGTGATTTTTATAGTGGATCGACATGTGATCACACTCCGACTAATATTAAGCTGGAGTGCCGTCCGTGAACTAAGACAATTACTATCACTGATAAATTTCTCTCCGCTATGCCGGCTTGGCCATTTAACAGAGTACACTCCTCTATTACTGCTGATCCCGAAAATGCGACTAGATGATTTGAAATTGGTGGTAGTATCCCAGCAGAGTGGGCTAATAACCATCATCAGTCTGCCTACCATCTACTTTTTTGCATTATACATTGAACCGAATGCACAGAAGTAAGTGGATGGTAATTTAGAACGGAATCACGTTCTTTCCCAACGACCTTCTTACTCGAGACCATAACAATATATCTTTAAGCCGTTTCTAGCATTACGTGGTAGGTAACTTTATGTCCGTTTGAATTTTCCGCTGCAGTTCGCAATTTTGCTGAAATTTAGGTTTCTTTATGGAGCCTATTTAATTTTATTTTTTTTCTTTATTGTAGCTCGGCGTATGACAGCAGTCCGCCTGATGTAAAGCTAGAGTGCGGTCCATGAACGGAAACAATTGCTACTACATAGATATCGCTAAGGGCAGCAGTCGCCTCCGCTATGCCGGCTTTTTTTTTGCAGCCGGGCAGCACTTTATTTAAATTAAATTAAAGATTTATTTATGTTAGCTTATTTAGTTTATATTTATTACATTAATAAAAATTGCAGCAAGATAATGGAATATTTATTTAAAAATTGTATTAAGTCAAAAAACATCTAGACAAAGGTTCAGGAAACCTAATTAGGGTACCGAGTAAAACCTAGATAGAGCTTCCTTTTGTATAAAGTCTAGATTTTAATTAGCGTGTACTTTGTTACTAAAGATTTAAATTTGGTCTTATTAACTGACGCAAGTCTTTTGGGTTGGGTTCCGTCTAGAGCGGCCGTTCGATCGAGTGGTCGATGAGATCCGTGTTCGAACCTCGATAAATTCAGACCGGTACCAATGTAACTTTGTTATATGTACTTTGGTCACTCAGTGCCTATAGGCACCACTAAAGAGTGGTAGGCAGACTGATGATGGTTATTTGTCCAGTCTGCCGTCCTGGGGTAGTACAACCACTTTCGAATGTAATATCCGTGAAGTGACCTTGTCACGTCGGGAATGGTTTGAAAATAGTCAGGTATAACGAGAGGAGTGTGCACTGTCAATCTAGATGGTGCATGCTCATCTCCTCAGGCCGGCATAGTGGAGGCGACTGCTGCCCGCACAGGTTTCTCTGTAGTAGCAGTTGTTTCCATCCATGGGTAGCACACTAGCTTTACATCAGGCGGAGTGTTGTCACATGTCGAGCTACAATAAAAGAATTTAAAAAAAGTGTGCACTGTCAATCTTTATGATGCGCATTCGTGTCATCAAGCCGGCATAGCGGAAGTGACTGCTGGTTATGTAAATTTATTTGTAGTAGCAGTTGTTTTCTTTCATGGACCGTACTCCAGCTCAACATCAGGCGGAGTGAGATCATATTCCGAGTTAAAATAAAACTCTTGATAAATACACTTGCGTATACTTCAAAGAATGTATGGATTACAAGTATCGAGAAATTTTTTATTTAGGAATTTGGGGAATAGATGGGTATAATTTGATACCAATTTTCCTATGAAATATGTCCCATAACTGTTTCCCTTAGGGCAGGCTCTGTCCCATAGAGATCGTAAACTGTGCAAACGAAGGGAGAAAATGTTCCAATTTCTCTGATAAAACATTTCCAGTTACACATTAAAGTGAATTAACCCTTAAATTATTAAGGATAAGGATCAATATTGCTTGATTGAAACAACGAACTCAAGAAAGTTTTCAGTCCTAAATGCAAAAGTAATTCTTATTTACAATGGATATAAAGTTTAATTTAATTTGATAAATTTTACGAAGGTCTATGTTTTTAGGAAAAATATAATGAGTTTCGATTTCACGAAGGCAAGATTTTCATTTCTAAGAAGTAATAATATAATACTATTTATATATTATTATTATTATTTTATTATAGCTCAAAATATGTTAATACTCCACCTGATATGAGCTCAGTTAGAGTGCGGTCCATGAACGCAAAACGGTTACCACAGAAAAAATTCTGCAGGCAGCCGTCACCTCCGCTATGTCAAGAAGACGAATTAACACCTTCAGGTAGTCGTTATACCTGACAACTTACGGGCGTTACATTTGAAAGTGCTGCTCCAGGGCGGCAGGGCGGCAGCCATAACCATAACCATCATCAGTCTGCCTACCACTTTTTAATTAATGCCTTTCAGCTTATTATGTTATGTAGTATTTGTTTTGGGTCTGAGAGATATTTTTGTGTTCTTACACTGATACCCATAGAACAGGATACCCTAGTTTGGGGATGGGCATTCTATGTATATATTGTACATGATTTTATATATTATTGTAGATTAATTTTATAAAATTCATTGTCTTGATTTCCAGTCTACTGTCCACACAGCCTATGTAATTAATATTAATATTGCCTCCGCGGACAGTGAACCTAGCTAAAGTTATAATTAAAGTAATTACATAACATTACTCTTTATACTTGGTTCCTTACCAAGCTAATTAAGTAACGTCACGTTCCAAAAACTTGCAACATACGTACCCCAAAAAGTGCCACAGGATGTTTACTAAAGTTTCAGATTAGTACTAGTTAGTTATTGATTTGTGTCCTTAAAGGTCTGTATGACCCAGATAAATGTAAAAAAAATTCATCATTACATAAACGTAAGAAGTTGCTTCGGTCTCTGTTTACTTACAATATTTATTTCTTCAAAAATATTATACATGAAATGTTGATGTTAAAATTTGAAAGAGATTGAGATGGAAGCAATTACTTTGCTTTGAGTTTTGAAATTAGGCATTTTACTTTATTTAATGGATCTAAAATGGCAATATATATAAAATAAATAAAACAGTATTTAGATTAACTATAATCAGGACTCAAATTATGTGTAAATTGGTAATTTGGCTTCAGTCCTCGCTCGCGGCAAGATGGCGTCGCTTGACAAATGACAGTTGCGTCTACAACTCGCACCGAGTTTCCAAAGCACCAATTAACCAGGAACGCGTATTGATGAGAAATCTTAGAGCACAGAATTTGTATTGATTCAGATACTCGTTATATATTATTCAAAATCGAATACCTTATTTATTTGTAACATATTTAGGTGAGAAATTCTCCAGCTAGGTAATATCTGGTTTTGTAGACTCTTTTTCTATAACCCCGTGTCAGAATATAAGGTACGAATAACAATAAAGATATAGTGTTTCTTTTCTGCCTAATCAAAGAATAAGTTCGTAAAAAAGTCGAAAGAAAACACTTCCATTCTAAGGAAATAGTCTTGAGAAATATTGTTTTCAATGTTTCTCGTAAAATTTATGAAAAATAAGATGGAAATCAAATGCGATCTTTGATTTTATGAATTAGTCAATAAGTAGATCTGCCTAATAATGACACTTTTGTTTATTTATTTATTGTTACTTTGTATTTCGTTTTCTTTCTTCTTATTCTTTCATTTTTTATTGAAAATAAAATGTAATATCTAATATAGGTTACCAACCAATGTGAGAGAAAAAATAAGCATTATACAAATATTATAAATAATTTTTTTTTTTATTGTAGCTCGACATGTGACAACACTCCGCCTGATGTAAAGCTAGAGTGCGGTCCATGAACAGACACAACTGCTACTACAGAGAAATCTCTACGGGCAGCAGTCGCCTCCACTATGCCGGCTTGAGGAGACGAGCATGTACCATCTAGATTGACAGTGCACAATGCACAAATGCAAAAAGAACAACAATAATAAATAATAAGTGAGTTTTTTAAACAAATTTTGTTAATTTTAACTACCTTAAGTATCGCACTCTAGCTTTACGCCAGGCGGAGTGTAGTCTCTATATGCCGAGCTACAATAAAAAAGATCTAGACAATAATTATTTTACATAGTCCATTTCCAATACGCTAAGAAAAAAACTTGATGATGTTTTAAAATACAATTGGTGGAATTAAATGGCATTGTCTGGACGTCATAATGTGACAAAGATCGCTTCAAAATTCTAAAGGAAAAAGCTTTCTTGAGTAATGTTCGAAAAAGGATACCGCATCTATAGTTAAGACCTAGATTTTTTTTCATTTAACAACAACAGTTGTCAAGACTCCTCTTGTTATATATGACTAACCGCTTGAAATCTTATCTATAGGCACTACTAGAGAGTGGAAGGTAGACTGATGATGGTTATTTGTCTAGTCTGCCGTCCTGGGGTAGTACCACCACTTTCGAATGTAACACCCGTGAAGTGACTTTGTCGCGTTTCGGGAATAGTTTGAAAGTAGCCAGGTATAACGAGAGGAGTGTGCACTGTCAATCTAAGATGGTGCATGCTCGTCGCCTCAAGCCGGCATAGTGGAGGCGACTGCTACCCGCACAGGTTTCTCTGTAGTAGCAGTTATTTTCATTCATGGACCGCACTCTAGCTTTACAGCAGGCAGCATCTTTATATATGTTACCTTACGGGTGGGTGTGTTGCAAAAGTAGTGATCTTGAACTACAGAACGGCAGACTGCCTGTCTGTCATGCTGTCATTTTATTTAAAAATATATAGTGGCACATACAATAAAAGCGTAATGTTCAATTGAATAATAATGGAAAGAAAAATTATTATTCAAAGTACATGCTATGGAGAAACGCGTGTGTGTATCGGTGAAAATAAGATTTATTATTATCGAGAAGGCGAGCCCGTATTTGTCTCCTATCCCATTGTGCTTACATAAGTGTTTTCTATACCTTATTTTTCTTCTTTCACACAATCTGTGATAAAAGTTCTGATTCATGTTTGTATCAATTTCACTAGGATTTCACTTTGGATCGAACCCGACACCTTTAGAACAGGAAAGTAATAACCGAGTAAAACGAGGAGAGTGTGCTGAATGGACGGTACAATTTTGTCTCAAGCAGGCATGACGGATGCGACTGCCGCCTGTTGGAATTTCTCTGTGGTGGCAGTCATTTTCATTCATGGACAGTAGCTCAAGCTCAACATCACGTGAAGTGAGGTTAAATGTTGAGATATTATAAAGAAAAAAGAAAGATATAATAATTTTAAGCACTAATATCTTTTAAAATAACAATAAATACAAAATTACTGCTATTTAAAATTCTATGGGCACATGGGACATATACAATTGTTCATAATTATATACATATCACTTTTCTCTTCTCATCTACATAAAAACATTCTAATGGGTCCAATAAATGCATACGATCATTTTTATTAGGGTCACAAAATGAGGTCAGAGAGGTCTAAACCCAATTTGCAGTCATGGTCCTCCTGCCGTTTTCTGACCGTTTATGGTGATTAAAACAAGGCCCAAAAACCATGATCATAAATTTAAAACTTTTACTCTACATTTGTAACAGATTATTCCGCCCAACTACGCCTCGGTATAAGGAAAGAAGACTGAATTATAAGAAAGAAAAGCCTACCAATATATATATGTATGCCGAGCTACAATAAAATATATGATACAATAAACAGATGTAAAGCTGTCTAAAGAGTGTCTGTACGGGCAGCAGTCACCCTCTGCCGGCTTCAGGAGACGAGCGTGTAGATTAGATTAATACCATCTAGATTGACAGTGCACGCTCCTCTCGTTATACCTGGCTACTTTCAAACTGCTTCCGAAACGCGATAAGGTCACTTTACGGGTGTTACCTTCGAAAGTGGTGGTACTGCCAACACGGCAGACTGGACAAATAACCATCATCAGTCTGCCTACTATTCAAAATATGCTTTCAATTGGAATGTATAAGATTCTATGAAAGAGTACACACTTGCTGGCATGCGAGCACGTGTCATTTTCATGCCTTAATAAGAACTGTACGCGTTAAAGGTCATAATCGCATAAAGTATGCAACTGTTAAATTATAAAATATAGGTCGAATACAGTGATCGTTGAAGATAACTGAATAAATAATAAGACACGTAATAGCAATAAATTGTAAGACGCTTGATCATGCAACCTGTGTCCGTACGTTATTTTTATAGTAACACAACATGTGACCATCCAACTAAGTGTACGATTCATAAGCGGAAATAAATGCTACTGTGTCTCTGCAGGCAGCAGTTCCCTCCGCTATACTGACATCTATTGAACCCGAAACTCACTGGGTGTTACACTTTTTTATTGTAGCTCGGCATATGAGAAAATTCTGTTTGAAGTTAAGCTAGAGTGCGGTCCATGGACGGAAGCGACTGCTGATATAGATAAATTTCTACAGGCAGCAGTCACCTCCGCTATGATAGCTACTTAATTTTACGGCTGTTGGTACTTGAAAAAAATGGTATTACCCCAGTATGCACTGAGTTAATAACCATCATCAGTCTGCCTACCAGTAATAATTAAAAACAAATTTAATATCTATATTAAACTATAGAGGCTGAGTAGCCAAGGTATACATGACAATGTAAAAGTAAAGCAATTTTTAGGCTGAAATTGTCAAGTACTTAGTAATTTAGTTACAAATAAACAAAGAAGTAAAACGTACAATAATTTTATTCATTGAAGAAAACCTAAGTTAAATAAAACGAAACGCAAAATCACGTTTTTACCGTAAAAGTTTTTTAAAGGTTGATTTTTTTTTTAAATATATGTGTACATTTTTTTGTCGTTACTAAAACTTAAAACGAAGTAACATCCATGAAGTGACCTTAAATAAGTAGAGGAGTGTGCCTGTCAATGGATCTGTCTTTTCAAGCAGGCATCGCAGAGGCGACTTCTACTTCTCTGTAGGAATTATTTCAACTTATGGACCGTACTCTAGCTTAACATCAGTCTTAATGCCGACCTACTATAAAAAGTTCAGTTATTTTTTCAGGATCTACTTGAAAATTGAAAACTCTCTTTTTCTATTATTAAGCCGGCATAGAGGAAGCAGACATTTCATTTTCGATTAAGGGACGTGGTGCGGTCACCTTGTATTTAATATAAAAGTTACGGTAATTATTTTCACATTTTTTTTAACCTTTTGAGTGAACCTAATCCGGGATGGGGTGAATGCGCGGGATGAACATGGCAGCTGCTTATTAGAAAGATTAATGTCTTACCATTAAGATGGATGAAAATTGCCTACAGTGTTAAGTATACTTACTGGTTCAATTTGGGATTAAATAGATGTTACGTTCTTATTACGTAAAAAAGGAAATCATATTTTGGCTAAAATTGCATTTTTAATAAGAAATTTGAATATTAATTATTTTACCGAGATTGCGTATAAACAGGTCACGAATAACTAAATCTCTCATAACTTCTAAACCAAGACTTTAACTAAGTTAAACATTTTAAGAGTGGTTGGCAGACTGATAATGGTTATTAGCCCACATTTGAATGTAATACTGGTGAAGTGACTTTGTCGCGTTTCGGGATCAGTATACAAATAGCCAGGTATAATGAGAGGAGTGTGCATTGTCAATATGGATGGTGGACATTCGTCTCCTCAAGCCGGTATTCTAGCCTAACCGGATTTACCGCACTTAAAGCGGAGGACATTGGTTTGATTTCCACATTAGTACAGGTGGGAGCAATAAGAAATTCAGCATTTAAATTTTCAAAGATTAATATAATATATCAGCTAAAATAATGTTCACGCAAAACGTAAGGAAGAACTACAAAGATCATAATTTATGATGGAGTTAGTTTGGAATTCAAAATCAAGTGATTTATTTGAGATCTTAACTTGATTTAAGAATATATTTGCACGTAAATTTCGTTGATATTGCGAACATTTTCAGTCCGTAGTCAACAATAAAGGAAAGGTCTTATTCTTGTTTTTTTTTTTATGATGACACTCTATTGTGACCTCGCAGCACTGACGACTCGAGAACCGCTTACACTGTAGCCCCTGTCGCCGTCACTATGTCGGCCCACTTGAATGGCCCAAGGTTGAAAGGACTGGGAGAAGACGTTACGAATACGCATTTTTTGTAGTAGCTCAACATGCAATGTTCTGTTTTATGTTAATGGACCTCATCATTAGTGGAAACAATTGCTATCACAGATAATTGTCTGTAAAGATATGACGTCATAAAATAAAATTCCTAAAAAATTATAGGCACAAAATGATGTTATTTTCAAGAATAACCCCCCATTTTACCGGTCGTTGTTGTTTTGGTTTCACTTTTCCTCTTTTCTCATACTATCTCTACCTCTTTTGTGATGTTTAGGGTTCCCTTGGAAAAAATATAGTCTCGGAAATCCTTAATAATTTATATCAACTGCTTATTGCGTTTATTGTTGTTCGTGCTCTCGTTCAAGTGAACTAGATTAGCTTTTTTTGGTACGTATTTTCTTTACATTAAATATACTTATTATATTGTAATAAACATTGAAGAAAAAAATGTATAACGCCTTTTAGTGGTTAGAATACCCGGATGTGCGGATAGTGAAAGGTACGAGTTCGAATCTCACCTCAAACCCGGCTGTTGTATTCGTGTTGATTGTTTTCTATTTCATTGTAATTTATTAATAAAGCAAATTTTTTATTATTTTAAAAAAGCAAAAATTTAAATTTAAAAAAAAATCATATTTAAAGATACTTTCCAAGATTTTAAATAGGAAACTAAATATTTTCAAATTACACCAAACCAGTGAGGAGTGTGCACTGTCAATTTAGATGGTACATACTCGTCTCCTTAAGCCGGCATAGTGGAGGCGACTGCTGCTCGCACAGGTTTATCTGTAGTATCAGTTGTTTCCATTCATGGACCGCACTTTAGCTTTATATCAGGCGAAGTGTTGTCACATGCCGGGCTACAATAAAAAAAACAGTTAAATATGTCCAAGCCTAAGTGGCACAAAGCAATGTCCCGATTCTCGTATCGATACTCGTATCGCGCGATACACCGAATGGCTTTACTGTATGAGGAAGTGTTAAAATAGGACGACATGCCTTAAAGTCTGCATATCATAAATAAAAATCAAAGCCATAAAATAAACTTTAAAAAAAATTAAATTAACGTAAATGTAATTTTCATTACAAAATCCTTTAAAATAAAATAAACGTGCTTTCTCGTTTATCCATAAAACTTCACTGAAATATCAATTCAGTCGCGTATCTGTTTCAGTTAGGGTGATTTTATGTGTTTTCAGAAACCTATTAATGTTATTTATCACATATAAATCCAAATATCATCACGATATATGCCTAGAGGGTTATTTAACGATGCAGATTATTAAATAATGGTCAAAACTCAATCCCCCTGCCTGGCATTGCTCGAGGTCGACGCGATTTCGACGTTCCCCGCATTGACAAAAAGATTCGGGCAGTCCTTTTTCTGTTCCCTCCTTTCTCTTTCCTCCATCCTATAACCTGAGATTCTTTAAGTGAAGTGTCTGTCTGCAGATCCCTATCACTGATAGCAGTAGCTTCCGTTCATGAATAGCACTCTAGCTTAACACTAGGCGGAATGTATTTATATTATGACGAGCTAAAATTTAAAAAAATAATAATAACAAAACTATGGACAATTAGTCTTTGCACTCTTTGCCTATCTCGGATTGAGATGTTATTCCGATTAAAATTTAAAAAAAAAAACTTATTCAAATGTTCACATGCAGATGTAACCATAGTTTATTATATTATTAATGCCTTTATTGTATTAAATTATCCCAGTAAAAATACGGAACCTACTCTAAAAGGCTCGTTTTTTTTTAATCGCAAAATTGACAAAAGCAGGAGTCGTCAACATTTTTTGTCGTTTGTCAGTGGCGGAATTATATAGAAGTTGGGTTTTTGATAACCGTTTCTAAGTTGATTTGCGCTTTGATTGATGAACGTTGATTTTTTGTGTTGAAATTAGTTGAAAATTGATTGACATGTCTGTCAGATCTCTCTCAAAAAACATAAAAGAAAATGTAACTAAAGTATTCGTTTCTAATAGAAAAAAAATCTATATAAACATAATAAAAAAAAACCTAATTTTTTTTATCCAAACGTTTTAAAGGTAATGTAAGAACGGTAGTCATTAGCTCAGTCTGCCATCTTGGGGTAGTACCACCACTTTTATACCGCATTTTGCGATCAGTTTGGAAGTAGCAGAACAAGAAGAGTGTGCACTCGGAAACAGGACAGTGTACGTCTTCCCAAACCGACATAGAGGAGGTGACGAATGCCAGCAAACATTACTACTTCTCCCAAAAATCTCGATCGGTACCAATGTAATTTTCTTGTGTACTTTCTTCTCCCTATACCTGTACTAGTTTAGTAAGTTGTAAAATTGTACATTATACATATGTACACAATTTTAAAGACCACATTGATACTAAATATCTCTTATAATCCTTCTACTTAAATGATTTAAGAAATAAAATGACAATTAAGAACTCAAATGAACGAAAAGCACATTTATTTTTAAACCTAAGACAAGCTTAAAGCAAACAAATGAGGGTAGTTTAAGAGAGCTTGAAAATACTTTTAAAAATAACTTTTAATGTCATTTAACTTTTTATGACGTAGCCTCGATCGTCAATTCGGCTCAGGTTGTCTGTGCGTTGATTATTTTTTTCTGATCAATCAAGAGTGGTAGGCAGACTGATAGTGGTTGTTAGCCCAGTCTAACGTCCTGAGGTCGTATCACCACCTTCGAATGTAACTTTTCACGTTTCAGGATCAATTTGAAAGTAGCCAGGTATAACGACAGTGTACTGTCAACCTGGATGGTGCACATTCGTCTCCTTAAGCCGGCATAGCGGAGGCGACTGCTGTCGGTAGTAATTTCAATATGGTAGCAGTTGTTAATATTCATGGACCGCACTCTAGCTTAACATCAGGCGGAGTGTTGTCATATACCAAGCTACTTTTAAAAAAATCAACGATAATTGAATATATATTTTTTTTATTTTTTTTACTGATTACTTAAGTATAGTATGTGATTAAAAAAGAAAAACGGGAACATAGGCTATAATATTATGTAAAAAAAAAGAAAAAAAAGATGAATATGATAAATGTTCTTGGAAAACTAACCTATATGTCTGCCTATCCTTGTGGAGTAGGCTTATCAATATACAATATAATTAATCTAATAATAAATTTTAAAATGCGCTGGGTTATCACATTTTTCTACAAATACCTATTTAGTTACAGATAAATAAACTGTTTGTACGTAAGAAAATATATTTTAAAAATTAGGCATAAAATATTTAAATAAAATTAATATTTATCCTATTATTTATTGAATTAAAAGCGCAGGTATAATTAAAGAATACCAATATGCATATAATTATCAATATTAAATAACTTACCTAAACAGCGATTAAAAAAAAACCAAATCAAAACAACTAGGTATAGGAACACAATTAATAAAAATTATTCACATTTTTATTTTACAAGATATCCACTGAGTGAAATTATTTTACTTATTTACTTATTCGCGTAACAGACGTGCGTTTCCGCAAGTTAGGGCGGCACGGTGTCCTTTGCTAGACGCTAGGCGGGCAACTAAAGCCTTCATCCGACTCCTTTGGGCGGCACTACACAGTTACACGCACAAGCGCACTGAAAAAAAAAACTTTTATTTTTAAAATATTTTCTTTTAAAAATATGATATTATTATATAATTTAAATAAAAAAAAACTCATTTAACACCCTTTTTTACTAACACCATGTTTCAAGCAATAAACATTTCATTTCATATGGATTTTCATGCAGTTTTTTTATATAAATAATCTGAATTACACAATTCCTCATGAAAGCTGGGCTGCCTAGTGTCCATAACCGTAGGGCGTGCATGAAGAGAATTGTGGATGTGAAGGAAGCGAGGGTGTTGTGTCAGGATCGTAGTAAGTGGCGTTCCGTTATCTCTGCCTATCCCTGTGGGAAAAAGGCGTGACAATTGTATTGTATTGTATTAATAGTTTTACCAGTTTACACAGCTTTCACGTGAGCGCGTCGAAATTCGGCACACCAAACGTCACGTCAAATATTAATATTTTTCATTTATTTTTAATTTACTTCATAACTGAATACCAGTAATAAACTGCTACTACACACTCGTATGCATAATTATAGCAACACTGCATAATATTAAAGTTGATTTAATTTCATTGTCATTGTGACAAGTTGACATAGTATAATGAAATATTATGTTTCAACATGAATTGCATGAAATATTAAACAACTTTTGACTACAAATGTGGTAATCAAAAAAATGTACATAAAATGTTGAATTTTATTTATAGTACCTATACCAATACTTAAACAATATCGATTTCAAATAATTAATAGCTTTTTCCAGGCTTCATGTCTATTTTTACCTAAAATCCTTCGCAAAAATTAAATCATTTTAAAAATATCAAAGGAAATCCTCATTTATGGGCCCCTACCATCTATTTATCATATTACACATAATAATAACATCAAAATTATGAATTCATTTAGATTATTATGATTATTGATTTATTTCTGATTATTCCGGTTAGACATAACAAAACTAATATTACCACTATAACGTAGTAGATTATGAGACAAATCGACATTTAGCGGCCGTGGTTTAGCGGTAGTGAAGGGACCTCATGATGGATGAGACCAGTGTTCAAACCTCGCTAAATTCTAACCGGTACTAATGTAATCAAGTTATATGTACTTTGGTCGCTCAGTGCCTGTAATACTAGCTTTTCAGGCATTAAAAAATTAATTAATTAATTAATTAAAAAAGAAAATTGTACCCTTTTATTATTGCTGGTGTTTTTAAACATAAAATTGATGGTTGATTTGAATAATTTGTAGTTAGTATTATCTAAAAATCTTATGTTGAATATTTAAATGAATATTAGCGTAATTACTTAATTAAAACCACGGTCTCGTTACGTTTTACATTGTTAATGCAACCAACTTGTTTAGTTTATTAATTTAACTGTGATTTTAATCAATTACTTAACATAATAAATTTTGTTTTCAAAACTAATTCTTTTAATTAAATTTATTTTGTGTTTAAAGATTTACTAAATAATTAATTCAAAACATTAATAATGGTATTATGTGGGGGAATGGATATGTGGAAATATTATATCAGTTCATAGTTGAAGATACAAACTAACATCCTTTTATTATTATTTACTTAGCTCATGCCCAGTTCCCACTGGGGTAGACATTATTACTTCCCGTGGCTTGCAGTCCTTTGACCGTGAGTGACATTGTCATATGGGGGGTCTTTCATTGCTGGTCTCCCATCGGGCGCATCCTCAAATGGTGGATAGAGGGTCTCAGGATACCTCCCTGTGGTACCCCGGCACGAACCAAAACCAGCAAGGTAGGGTCTCTCCTCTGGTCACAGCTCTGCCTTCAGAGAAGACTGAGTGAGGGACCACCCTGCATCGCGTGGGCGGAGGCTGTAGCGGGGTAATGGACCTCACTATCTGACGTAGAGAGGAACATCGTGGGGTTATTAGTGGTGTTGGGGAGTACCGGGGAGTCTGACATCACTTCCTCGTCTTTCCCGAGACGGCGAGGATAAAAGGTTTCCCCCACGTAAAAAAGGCATTATTATTTAATGAATTTAAATTTATTATTTTCGTTCTTGTCTGGTAAAATAGTAAAAAAAATTACAGTAGACAATTATGTATCTATCATACGAACACTAGCTTAGGATAGGTATAAACATTTTTTTCTATCACAGAGATGTGTTTATCAATCACCTCTCCCTATGTTGACTTGAAAAAACAGCGTTTTAAACTACGTGTCTACCAGGCTACGCCTCGTAAAAATCCGCCTGCCATACATTTGATATGAGACCGCGTCCATCTAAGGTGTACCGACTAGACCCGCTATGGGCAACCTTTGACATGTTGAGGGCCAAACTTTAGCGTGCAAATACGTTCGCGGGCCGCGTTTAAAAGTACTTAGTGCATTTTAAAGTAGTGATAATATTATTTTTTTTGCCGAATCACTGTCACTCCCGTGAGTATAAGTACCTAATATAATATTTTTTTAATTGGGTTTTTCAAAATGTCTCGCGGGCCGGTTGTTGCCCATATGTGGTCTAGACTCTAGATGTACTTTGTACATGGTGTCATACAAAATGTATAGCAGGTGGATTATTGCGATGAGCTCCGGCCTTACCCGACCCTGCCTGGACACGTTGCCTAATTTATGGACCCTCGCCATCGTGTCGCGGTACATGCACGTTAGTTATATTTTATAATAAATAAAATAAAATTTAAAAATAAATGAATTAAATTATTTGTATACAATGAGCTAGTGTCTTTATTGTTCATTATGTCCTCGTACAAAACAGAACGGATTTTAAGTAGGTAATAAAATATAAAAATAATTTATAAAACCAGGTTCAAAACATAAATAAAATAGCAGCGTAGGTAGGTAGGTTATATTGGAAAGGGCACTCAAGTTCGTACCTTTTTTAAAGACTTCAATGTACAAAATTTTCCCACAAACTAATTATGGAATTCCATAAATAATCCCTCGGGAGCCCACAATGTCCCGGGATATAAGTAGGTCACAAGGATGACCCATAATGACGAATTTACATAAACCACCTGCATAAATTCGCTTGATTTTTAATATTACAAAAAAAATAATTAGTCATTATTTAATGATTATTTATGTACAAATATATATTTTAGGATACATAAAAAAGCGGAACGTTAAAAAAGGCGAAAGATAAAGAAGCTCTGTGCGAGTGAAGTCGAAGAGAACTTAAAAGTTTCAACAAGAAATAGACACGACGACGTCTTGCATTGTGTATTTCTTTTTATAAAGGACTTTATATCCCCAAGAAAAGTGACAAAGATAAAAAAAATAAAATACTTATTTTTAAATGTTATTGTTAGGGCACATTAGAATACATAATTATTGTGATTACAATTATTATTACAAATTCAAATGAAAGAGGTACAATGAGAGCAATGTGAACTGTCAACATGGATGGTGCTTCTTTTTTTTTTATTGTAGCTCGGCACACTCCGCCTGATGTAAAGCTAGAGTAAACCTGTGCGGGCAGCAGTCGCCTCCACTATGCCGGCTTGAGGAGACGAGCATGTACCATCTACATTGACAGTGCACACTCTTCTGGCTATACCTTTTTAGCTTGGGTGAATGAATGAAGGCAAAAACTGACATTATTTCAGCCAAATATCTTGTTATTCTTTTTACACGACGCCTCCTCTTCGAGACGCCACTATTGTCTTACGCCGAGTTACTTATTATAAAAAAAAATTTTTTTGGTGTATTTAAATGCTGGGATTATTATTATAGACTGTATATTGGTTGGTGGTCAGAGCATTCTTGCGCGAAGCCTAAGCAATCTTTGTTCGCGCGTCGATTTTCTTGTTTTTTTTCTAAGAGTAGATTATTTATTGTAATAATTATTAAGAAAGGTAGTTTATAAGTAGATTTAAATAATAGTTATAAGTTAGATTATTTTTTTCTGTAATCTTCTTACTACTGTTTAAGGTAAGATGGGACCAGCTCAGCCGAACTGGGTTAAAAGTCCTTAAATAAAATTGGGGAAAAAAGAGTAGATATTTAATTTGAATTATATAATACTTCAAAGCATTGATATATACAACTAGATGTGCAATAACGCTCTCAGTGTGATGCGAGAGAAAAGATGACCACAGCCACGTTTAGGTTCTCTATCAGTTAGTATTTGACTTGACGGCAACATTGACAAATCGTTTTAAGCGGCCTACACTTTTTTTATAATAGATGTATGAAGTTTGCACCTCTCTATGGTATATCTCTATCTGGTATATCACTATGCTTCAAAGTTTAAAAAACATTTGGCACAATAAACGGAACTCAAATTCATATGCTAATTTATGTACCATGCACATCTATTCTGACAAAAAAACTCACATTTTATACTACTCATCACGATGATAATGCAGATCTACGAATATATTAATAAAAAACAATGCAAATTATCATAAAAGAAAAATGTTCAGGCGAGAATAACTCACTCAGAAACTCCACCCTTTGAAAAACGTCAAAGTTTCTTTGTCGGAACATCAATGCTATGTCTCTTTGTCTTTTATCTCTTTCCTGCACGTCTGTATTCAATATTATGTCCCTTTCTAAGGTACAAAAGAGATTAGCTGACTTTATTCGCTTTGGCAGCTTTCTCTTTGTCTGTTACGTTTGAAATGATAACGCATAGACTTATAGATAACTGAACTGGCATATTTTTGCATTTTGAAGCACTTTTCAATTATACTACTACTTAGCTCACGCCTTGTTCCCACTGGGGTAGGCAGAAACTATGGAGCGCCAGCGACTCCTCTCTCTACATACCACTTTCGCTTCGACCACTCCATTACTCCCCTCATGCATGCGCGTCGGTTGAGGGTGCTCCTCGTCTGACCCTTTCTCAGCAGTTGACCGATCTGACTGAGAAAGGTCTTCCTAGGGCGCCCCCTTCCGACACTGCCATCCACTTTCGCACAATAGATCGTTTTAGTTAATCTCCTTTCATCCATCCTTTCCAAATGACCGAACCACCTTAGCATACCCCTTTCCACTCTTTTCAATTCACTTTTCAATTATAACTTTAATAATTGCTTATTAAATTACAACCGTTAGTAATCAATAATGTAGACAAGACTGTCATATTTAGATTTTTTTAAATAGTATTTCTTGCAGACGGCTTTGACTATATATTTTAGTCAAGTCAATTTGAAACACCACTATGAAGGTAGGCAATCGAAAAAGTCAATTAAAACCCGTGCCTAATCGATTTCAGGACAGCTTTGAGTGCTTTAAGCCGGAAAAGCGGAGGGCAGTGTAGCTAAAGCGCTTTTTAGCTTAACATTAGGCGGGCTGCGGTCACTTGCCGGACTACAATAAAAAAAAACCAAAACAATTGTCACCCAAACGAAGAGGGTTCGGCGCATGCTCTACGGTGTTCTCCCTAACCTTTGAACAGAATGTTAAAAACGCAACTTCTTGGGCCGGCATAGTGACGGCGACTGGAGACACCGTGTTACGTGATTTGATTTTTCAGTCGTCGGTGTTCATGGCCCTTCACTAAACTCACCATCAGTCAGTTGTAGTCACATGTCATGCCATTTTTCAGTAAAGAAATGGAATAATATCTATAAGAGCGCTCGGAGAAAGTAAAATCCAGAAATAGAATCAATTGAAATTCCTATTGCAATGGCATTCTTTATCGTATTATATTCGTACCAGTTGAAATGATCCAATAATGCAAACTACCCGCAATAAATCGAATTATTAAATTGAGATGAATCTTGTTAGAAAATTATATTCACACAATACTGCGTGATGCAGTGGATGCATGAAAATTATGATTAAAACAATTATTTTGCGTTAGATAGCCCGTTTATTGCTTATTTATCTTTTAATTGTAGCTCGGCATATGACGAAAACAACTACTACCACAGAGAAGTTTCTGCAGGCAGCAGTCGTCTCCGCTATGCCGACTTTATGCATCATCCAGGTTGACAGTGCACACTCCTCTCGCTATACCTGGCTACTTTCAAACGCGACTAGGTCACTTGACGGGTAACACAGTTACATTTGAAAGTGGCGGTACTACTCCAGGACGATAGGTTGGGATAATAACCCTTATTCAGTACGTATAACAAAGTTACATTGGTCAAAATTTAGCGAGGTTCAAACATAGGGCTAGTCGATCGTGAGTGTACTCGTAATAGTAGGTACATACTCATAAATAACAGTGCCAAATTCGATTTAGAATCACTGAATCATGAGTAATTTGAATTTGAAGAACCACACGATTGAGTAAAGCCGTGTAAAACTATAACCGTTACACAGAGCAATATTCAGCGAACATGGTTGGCAAGTGTCAATATGAAGATTATCTAAATACTGTAAAACAAACATAACGTCTGGGGTTTGCGGGTTCTTACTACGAACGATTGAATAATATACTTATGTTAAAATATATTCATTTATTATGTTTCATCTACTCAATATTCGCATTCCCGTTTCATGTCTAGGAACCTTTTTAATGGGCTCAAATAGTAACTCCCATTTTTTCCCCACCACCTTTTTCTAAATACAGAAAAACACGAAAATAAAATATTAAGAGTGAAATTGACTGAAAACATACTTTTTTTATTATTGTAGCTCGGCATGTGACAACAACATCTCCAGTCGTCGGTGCTCATGGACCTCCGCTGCGCTTACCATCAGGCCAGTCGAGGTCACATGTCGTGTCAAAATAAAAAAAAAATAAAAAAAAAAAACACTCCGCCTGATATAAAGTTAGAGTGCGGTCCATGAATGGAAACAACTGCTACTACAGAGAAACCTGTGCGGGCAGCAGTCGCCTCCACTATGCCGGCTTGAGGAGACGAGCATGTACCATCTTAGTTTGACAGTGCACACTCCTCTCGTTATACCTGGCTACTTTCAAAGTATTCCCGAAACGCGACAAAGTCACTTCACGGGTGTTATATTCGAAAGTGGTGGTACTGCCCCAGGACGCCAGACTGGACAAATAATCATCATCAGTCTGCCTACAACTTTTAAACATTATTATTATTATATCTTATTCGTGAAAAATATAATAGTTAAACGTCTAGGTCACTTCACACACTTAAAGGTGATGGTACTACCGCGGCAAGGGCGGCAGACCGTGCCAATAACCGTCATTAGTCTGCCTACTTTAATGTTAAATTACCACTAGTTGCCAAAAAAAGTGATCATGGTAATCCCCTCATATATTTTGTTTACAGAACTAAGATATTTCTACAAATAGGTATATCAAGAGAACTAATATCAGTTATATGCTCAAACTAAAGTATCCAAAGTTACTAAATGATAGACGATTTTACTTCTATATAGTATAGTCACAAGGTCGCGTGTCTGTCTGTGTGTTATGGGACCTCCATCTGTGCTACCTTCTTGAGATACCCTGACAAAGAGGAGTCTTTATTTTGGGTGAGGGTGTTGACGGATCCTCGTAGTTTCCTCCGAGCCAACTGTAGTGATTTTGTCACTGTTTTAGCTAGAATAATTCAATTTTTATTTTATTTATTGATGAAAAAATAACGTACTATTTATCTATGAATATAAAATATATAATGACCGCCAGGTCAGCCCGTAACTTTTTAATTAAAAAAATCTCTTTTAAAGACATCTTTTTTCATTTGCATCTGACTGCTAGTACAGTCATATCATAGATTCTTAGGAGAATGATGAAGTATATAAGTACTAGCTAACTTTATCTTTGAATAACTTTTAAAGGGTAGAATTTGACGAAAAATGCAATTGGATCTTTTTTGTAGAGCGTTCAATTTCCTACAAGAATATGCTTAGATTCTTTGTTAGCTGTATTTATTTCGGTGGAAAAAAATAAAACGCAAAAAGTGCAAATTCCCATATTAAATAATATGGGAAATGTATTATGATTTAGGCACGGTTAATATAAATATTAAGGGCTTATTTGAGTTTGATATTTTTCTTTTGGGTCATAACCTAAAAATTTGGGGGGGCGTCTGCAAAAAAAGCCAACTTGGGAAATAACGGGCAGCTTAATAAATACGTACATTTGACCTATATTTTTAGGACTAACTTCTAGAATAATATTAGTAAATTCCATTTGTCATTTACTTTATTCTAGATAAGATTGTACGCGACTATTTTTATTTGAAATTGATCTATCTCGTTTCCGCCACAAACATTTCATATTATGCTTTTCTTCTTTTATTTTTTATAAATGCTTTTTGTTTCATTTATAAAAAAAATCTCTAACTTTATGATTTAAGAGCTACCTACAAAATGTTACGTAATGAGGTACAAGGGTAATTTATGCCTAAAATTTGTAAATTTTCGATTTATGTCAACGACTGCACTTTAATTTTTTTTTCTGCATTATGTGCGCACAAATACATTGTGTGCGAATTGCCTACTACTTATTTTTGAAGGGGTCCATTCGTACACGAATATTTTATATTCGTGCGAATCGCCTACTAAAATTTAATTAATTTTAAAAGTAGGCGATTTGCACATTTCGGGCGAATTCAATTCGTGCGAATCGCCCCCTAACCCGTTAGATCATGTAAAAACACATGTATGTAAATTATTAAATTATTAAAATGGAGAATAAATATTTAAAAAGTTGAAAATATCTCGTATGTGTGCCTTATCATATTAAATTTTTGTCGCTACCCATTTAGCGATGAGCACAACATTTAAAATTACATCTGAATTATTTTGATAATGATTCAGGATGTAGGATCAAGCGTAACACCTGTAAAGAGACTTAGTAGCCGGGTATTATCAAGCCGGCATAGCGGAGGCGACTCCTGCCTGTTCATATTTATCTATGGTAAAAGCTGTCTCCGTACATGGATCACATTCTAGTTTAGAGTGGAGTGCGGTTACCCGTTGGACTACGAAAAATGGATTTTTCTTATTCCTCTCAGCTAAAATGATTAGGTACAGATATATTATGTATGTATGTATGTACTAATGTACGAAATCATTAATATATGTGATTTATCTCCCCTAAAGAGATATCCAGGACCACAAATTCACATTATTACCTATACCAAAATTTTTATTAGACATTAAATTTGAACCATATTACAATAGTGATAAGGGTTTTATTCATATGTCAAAATGATGTTTGACTGCAAGAATGTTACGTTTTGCGGTGAAGTTAAGTATCATAGTTAGATATAACATTTGACAAAAGTTTCCTAACTATTCCGTCCATACATTTTAACTACAATGTTAGATGGAAGGTTACACACTTTTTTGCACATTTTGAGATTTTAAAAATTATTTAAATATCTTTATTAATTAAAAAATGTTCGAGCTATAGCATAGTGGGGGTTATCTATAAAAAAAAGTTGTAAATTACGTTTTTAAATCACATTTTATAATCACATCACAAATTATAAAGAGTGGTAGGCAGACTGATGATGGTTATTTGTCCAGTCTGTCGTCCTGGGGCAGTACCACCACTTTCGAATGTAACACCCGTGAAGTGACCTTGTCGCGTTTCGGGGATAGTTTGAAAGTAGCCAGGTATAAGAGAGGAGTGTGCACTGTCAAACTAGATGGTACATACTCGTCTCCTCGAGCCGGCATAGTGCAGGCGACTGCAGCCCGTAGAGATTTCTCTGTGGTAGCAGTTGTAACTAGAAAAGCGTTAATAAAAAAGAAATATAATAATTTTATAAAATAAGATAAATAATCTTAAAATTTGATGCCGATTCTTGGCATGGAGCTTTTATTTATTAATGACGTAGGAAGAAAATTGATCAGACAAATTAATACAGGGTAATTTTTTTAACTGGGACAGTATGGGGAATACTGAAACCACAGTATACACAGGAAAACTGCCTTAGGAACCACTTGCTCTTTATTTATGAAAATGAATTTGGCATAGTAATTTTTCTGGTCAAGTTTGAGTTGTCCATAAAAATGAGTCATTTTGGTAAAAAAAAAAATTATACGGTCCGATACTTTTCATGTGAGGAGGATTGTTTCGGAAGAAAAATATCGGAGTAGCAGAAGTTAGTGATCAATTTTCTTCTTACGTCATTAATAAATAACAACTCCATGCCATCGCAATCGTCAGAATAAAACAAAAAAAAATAATAATAAGAAAATAAATTTATATATAAAAAAAATAATAATAAAAAAAAAAAAAAAAAATTGTCTATAATTTTCGACTAATAACGTTAAAACGATACTGTCGAAGTGCAAATTCAAAATGGCGTTTAACACAGTAAAGTGATCGCGTAATTTTGTCAAAGTAAATAACATAACGCTCAATTCGTATTTAATGATGATAATTAAATTTTGGAGACACAACTCGGCACAAAACCACAATGGATGGAACAAAAACAACCTATAAACACAATACAATTTTTTTGATTATATCTCGGCTAAATATTATCATGACAACACTGATGTTAAGCTAAAGTGCCGTCCATGAACGGAAACAATTGCTACTACAAAGAAATATTTGCAGTCACCTCCGCTATGCCGGCTTCACAAGACGAATGTGCACTATCCAGGTTGAAATGCGACATTTTCACTTGAAAGTGGTGGTACTACTCCAAGAAGGTAAAGTGGGGTAATAAGTACCTAATAACCATCATCAGTCTGCCTACCACCTTTTAGAATAATAATAAATTAAGACGAATAAAGGTATCGTTAGAAATGGTGTCTATCCGCATTTGTAATTTCTATCCAATTATGCAGATAGTCTGTGGGCTTAGAATCTAGAATTAAATTAGTACCTATAGAACCTTTGAATGTAATCAATATTCTAATTGGAAGGTTTCATCACTAATCAAAAGAGGGTCAACACTTAATTACAAAACGTTTACAGTGAACGTGACTTATTTATCGATAAGCTATTTTACTTTTAAGACTTACATTGGATTGGTACCTTCTTTTATTACTAAGCTAGAGTGCGAACAATTGGCACTACATAAAAAGTTTTATAGGCAGCAGTCGCCTCCGCTATGCCGACTTAAGGAGACGAATATACACTCCTCTTGTTATGTTCCCGAAACTCGACTTGATACTTTATGGGTGTGTAACTTGAAGAGCAGACTGGGATAATAACATTGTACCTACCACTCTTTTTTCAACTTGACTGTTTAACTAACTAGAGTGCGGCTCAAGCAAATATCTGCGAGCGGGGTAGTACAAGGCACTCTGTGAATAGATGGTGAATGGCAGACAAGCCTAAAAACCTCAATAATTTGTTGAAAATTGAACAGAAAAAAAAGATCGCCTTACACAATCGACGATGGGAATAGAACTCATGTCCTCAGCGTTCTCATATATCACTGTTTTTATTACGTTAAAGGAGATCCTTGTTCGTGGACCCCTAACGTCTTTTGATTATATTACACATAAAAATAGTAATAGTAATAATAATAATAATTTTTGCAAACAAACGCACTTCACCATCCGACCAATAACTGTTCCCTTGGCCTAGGCCCGCGAACATATTAGTAACCGGCTACAGACCGAGAATATGTAAAAATAAATAAATAATAATAATAAAATACTTTATTGCACAAACTTATATTTCTACCAGTTAATGTTTGGGAGAAGTGAAGTGTTTTCAGTGCAGAAACAAAAATATAAAAATAAATAAATCTTAAATTATTGAATAAAAGAAGAATTTTATTTATAATCTAATAAGTAATATACATATATACCTAAATATATACAGGCATAATAACTATAATAATTATTTATTACAGTAAATGGGCGATAGAATATATAAAAATCTAACCAGAATGAATTCATAATGTATCGATTATTGATATATATTTTTCATTATTAAGGTTGACATGATAAAACTAAATTACCACTATAATGTAGAATTTATGAGGAACAAATCGAGATATATTACATTTAATAGATGTTACAATTTGGGCATAGTAAGCCTATTTCCCATACAAAGCGAATTTCATTATAATTTTATTTCAAAAAGCAAAAAGTTATTTCCTTACAAAAGACCTCGTACAACCCCTCTAATTAAAGAAGTCGTTGTATATCTTAAGATCGCTTAGATAACGTTGTTGTCTAAATTATAGTCGGTTAATATTCAAGGGCATTCACATTAAGCGAATTGATGCCAAAATTAAATGGAAATAAAAGTAATTGTTATCGTGTATAGTTATTTATACGTTAATTATATTGTTTCTATTTTATTTCTACACTGATATGCAATAATAAATCAACAATACTGGCTACTTTCAAACTGCTGCCGAAACGCGACAAGGTCACTTCACGGAAACGATATTCCATTCGAAAGTGGTGGTACTGTCCCAGGACGGCAGACTAGGCTAATAACCATCATCAGTCTGCCTACCATTCTTTAATAGTACCAAAGTATATATAACAAAGTTACAAGGGTCTCGTCGATCGTGAGTTCACGCGTCTTACCGCTAGACCAGGGTCGTTCAAAAATTTAGTACACAATATAAATAACATATGTATAACATCGAGATAGTAAAACGGGAAATAGAGTGAAAATAACTTAACTGACCTTCGTTTAATGCAAATGGCGCAATGTCATGTACACTCACAAATGTCAAAGATTTAATGGAAAGGGAACGCTAACGCATAAGAAATCTTTATTTTGTCTTTTTTTTCTAATCCCTCTGACAATATTGCTCTGAGACCTTTATTATTTTGGCTATTCTTCACCTAATGTTGTTTTATACCTACTATTTATACTCTTCTAACTTCTATTGCTAATTATAATTATTTCTAGCTTATATTCTAACTTATTTATTTTATATACACCTTAATATTTATGCTTGTAATATATATACATCATAATTTATTTAGTATATTGCGAGCACTAACTAGACTGAGCACTTATACTACAGTCTAGTAAAAACTTGTGAAATTGTTTCAGGATCAATAAGACCCGTCTTCAAATCTCGCTAAACTGACCATATACTATGTTTTATGTACTTTGGTCGCTCAATGCCTTTGATCCAAACACTAGCTTAGTATATGCATTTTTTAAAAATCACATGAATAATTTGGAAATATGTTTTTTAAACATTTAAAAAATTTGAACCTTTTTTTTTAATGAAAATGCAAATTAAGTTGACAGGTCAAAAAGATGAAAGCAAACGTATTCAGGAATTTTCATGTAAAAAGGACGTACACACACATCGCATTTTAATGTGTTATGGTCTGATGCTCCAGTTAATTTGCCCACATTTACTAAAGTTATTTTTTAAAATAATTTATTTCACTTTATTTTCAAAAAAAATAGCTTAATAGAGTAATATTAATCAATGCTTAAAGATGCGCCTTATGAGCGGAAACAACTGCTACCACAGTACCTGCAAGCGGCAGTCCCCCCTGCTATGCCGGCTTGAGGAGACGAATTTGCACTATCCATCAATAAGACACACGCCTATTATACCCAGGATACTTAAAGGTTTTTAAATGCTTGTACATTGGTACCGGTCAAAATTTAAAGAGATTTAAACAGGGGTCTCATCGAATGTGAGTTTATGTCTTGTACTGCTAGACCATTGCCACTGAATTACTTCCAAACTGATTCTAAAAAGTGACTAGGGTGTGAACCTGAAAGCTGTGAGATTAAAAGTAGTGGTACTACCGACGGCAGATTGGGCAAATAACCATAATTGTTAAAACTTCAGATATAAGCTCAAACAAATAAGATTATCACTAGATTAGTACAAATAAAGTCAAATTTATCGCGTATTTCTTCCGAAGTAAGTTCTCATATGATGGAAGAAAATATCGATCGATTTCCAATAAAAGTTAGAATAGTATCAATGCAGAATTCACATCCGGTTCTCCGTTCCTGCATAGCGTCAATAAATCTAACAGATCTATCTGAAGACAGGCGGGAGGTGTAAAACATAGTATAATGTAACCATCATTTTGCGAAATAAATATAGGATTGAAGAGCACAATTTTCTTTGTATGTAGGCCTCCACAACCGCACCAATATTGATGAAATATGTATCGATTTGGTTTTTTTTTTATCCAGATTGACAGTGCACACTCCTCTCGTCATACCCGGTTACTTTCAAACATTTGAAAGTGGTGAAGAATATATGTATTTTAGTGGTGAATAAAATACAATAAAAAAGTCGTAATTTCATTTCTGTCCTAAAATATGAAATATGATGGTGACAATAGTGGATTGCACGGAATGCTGGAATATTGAGAGTGGAGCGCAGTACTCCGGATTTATGATCATTCCGCACCTAGCAATATCCGGGAACATTGTTCGAATTACCTATGCTAACTTTATACTTAATTAACAAATTGTTTTTCCCCAACTTTTATAATAAAATAAGGTTTTACTAATAAATATTAACAACTATTTAATTTAATATCAGCAGTCACCTCCGCTATGCCGGCTTGAAGGAGACGAATGTGCATCATCCAGATTGACCATTCAATCTTTTCTCGTAATTTTGGCACAAGAAGTCCATTTTCGATTTTTGTAAGAAACGAAAATTTATTTATTTTCAATTACACATTTTCATCCCAATAACAACAGAATAAAAGCGAATAATTTTTGTAATAACGAATGCAGTCTACTTTCCACGTCCTAATATAATGATTATCGAAAATTGGTATGCAATAAATGTGTCTGAACAGAAAATATTGCGACACATTCTATTGGCTACGTTAAGGTCCACAATAGAAAAATACGACACCTTCATAACTTTTGCCGTCTAAAATTCGGTTTTATGGTTTAACTAAACATTCTGCCTACCTATATAGTAGCGTAGTGATACACAAACCAATCTGTTTGCGGAGGTCTCGGGTACAATTCCTAATTGGTTTTTATTATAGCTTGGAATATGACCACACTCCGCCTAATGTTAAGCTAGAGTGCGGCCCATGAACAGAAACAACTACTTATACATATAAATTTCTACAGGCAACAGTCGCCTCCGCTATGCCGGCTTAAGGAGACGGATATGCACCATCCAGATTGAACACGGGTCCCATCGATTGTGAGTTTACGCGTTGTACCATTAGACCACATATAAAAGATGTTGTTAAATGATGGAACTTGACATGGTTTTAAAATGTTGTATTTACGAGTATATTGATTAAATTGCTAATGAGCACGAGTTAACGGCTTGCTTGTCATACGCGAACTGATCTTAAATACCGCCGACTCGCGCTCTACAAAATAATAGGCATTTTTTGCCTATTGTACGATCCTCGTACACACGGCCTCTCTAAAAAATAAAACTGCACTATTTTACAAACTGTTACGCCAAATGCAATACAAAACAAATCATATTAATGTTTTACCTATACGAATATGCACTAAAGTCCTTCTCATATCCACTAACTTAGAACAATTTTAAGATAGGTCACGTATGAAGCTGAGATTTGTGTAGCGTCGAACAGAACGATTTTACCCTAAAACTGCGAGGAATATTGGAAAAAGGATATGTGTAAAATAAAATAACATCAAGTAATGTCTTAGTGCAGTTACAATGTAGACTTGGAGCCTACAGTCCTAAAGTTAAAGATATATATTTGGCAAAATAACAGATAATAATCAACGAAATAAAATAAAAATAAATAAATAAAATAAAAAATCAACGTAGTATAGTGATGGTTTTATCCCAGTGTGTCATACCACCAGATGCAAGGGTAACTCTCATGGTATAACCAAAAGAGATAGCCCTGTTGACCTGGACACTGATCGTTTCACGAAGGTGACTGCTTTCTGCAGAAATTACATTTTTATTTTAGCACTCCGCCTGATGTTAAGCTAGAGTGCGATCTATGAACGGAGGTGACTCCTGTCTGAAGAGAGCAGTCGTGTCCGCTATCTCGGCTTGATGAGATGCCTCTTCACACTGTTCAACCGCATTTCATCCCATTGGTTGGGAAATCGTTCCACAGTTCAATGGAGCGACAGAAGGACTGCCCAAACTTTTTAGACCGCGAGGGAATTGTTTCGACATTATATTATAAATAATAAATACATAGACAGATTTTTTTTATTATTATTTTAGTCGTCGTCAAAACGTCTTTTGACCGCACTCCGCCTGATGTTAAGCCAGAGTGCGATCCATGAACGGATTTAGAAAGATTTGAACGCGGGTCACATCGATTATGAGTTTACGTCTTCTGAAGCTAGACGACGGCCTATTCTTATCAAATTCAGTCAAAAATTTCTTGTAACTTTAAAAAAATCTTGTATACAAAAATAAAATATGGATCTCCTGGTCTACATATAATTCCGTAGGTCTGTAATTGGGGCAGTTACCTTAAAAGGGTTTGTAATATTATTCCACGATTCAGTTAAGGATTTTATTCCCGCTCACGCATTATGCCTCTTAGTTTTTAACTTAATTTAAGATCATTTTGGGTAAGATTTCTCGTATAAACTTCGACATGTTTATTTATCATTAAACCTACGTATTGAGACTACCAGATGTTATCCGCGCCTTTGTATGCCTAAAATTTATATATCTACCTTTCTTAATCCATTACTAGAAACCTTTTAAATACAAATAGTTATCACTCAGGTTAAACCCAAAAAATAAGCTCAATATCATCGTCAATAGACAAGCTATCTAATTCAAAAATAACTAAAAAAAAAGAATCCTATACCTATGTCTCTTTAGTCTATACTAAAGGAGATCCTCGTTTGTGGACCCCTAACGTTTATTAATCATATTAGACATAATATATTAATAACAAATTTATTATAGTAAATAGACGATAGATTGATCCATTTCTCATTAAGCCGGTTAGATATTATAAAACTAATATTACCACTATAATGTAGGGATTATGAGAAACACATCGACATATATTACATTAATAGATGTTACGAATTTAGGCATGGTAGGGGAATACAAAGAAAATTGTCCCCTTTCGGATCAGCCGTTCGAGGATTTTTGGGAGACAAACGAACAAACTTTCACATTTCACAAAAATATAAGTTTTAACGATTTAACAAACAAACCAAAAACAATTATCGCAACAATAGAAAATTAATTGCAATCTATTCGAATGCATTTAATGAATTTATGCTATTCATAGAAGCTGAATCCTGGAGCCGTATTCTCGACGAATATTCTTCTATTTCATCTCTGCTCGTATTTTGATTTACTTCATGATTTTTTGTTGAGGTGATGAGGAAAAGGATGAATGAAAGAGATTTATCGTTCGAAGACCGTTCTCAGCCAGGTTTGTTAACTGCTTAGGTATCGGCATTATAATCTATGATGTAGACAGAGAAGTTCAGACAGCCACCCTCGGGGAAGTACCACTACTCTCAAGTGTAACAACCGCATAGTGTAACAACACCTTTTCACGCTTTGGGATCAGCATGGAAGTAGCTAAGTAAAACGAGACGAGTGTGCACTGTCAATATGGATGGCACACGTTCGTCTCCTCCAAACCGGCATAGCGGGATGCGTAGAAGTTATTTCCGTGCATGGATCGCTTTAAATCCAACAGAGTGAAAAAAAAAAAATTTAATTTTTTGGGGTTTTTTATGTGCTATGTTTCAAGATGAAATAATTTTCGTCGTCAAAATAGGAATAAAACAAGAATAGGCCACGAGGTGTGTGATTTAATTATCGTAGGAGTATTGTGAGAGAAGGTAGGAATAGTTTGTAAACAGGGTTGCCAGCCTTCATTTACATATCTTTGAATTATTACTAAGTTGTTCTATATGTAAATATGTACAAGAACGTTTCAAAGGGTAAGTTGTACATTAATGCTAAGGGTCTTAAGATTGTTAATTATTATTCATTACTTACGGAGTGGTACGTCGAGGATGATGGTTATTAGCCCAGTATACCGTTTCAGTGTGACGAGGTGGTGTCACTTAAGAGTACAACGAACGGAGCGTTTTGTAGATATGGCTGCTGCATACACTTCTCATTGAGTCTGTATAGCGAAGGCGACTGTTAGATGCAAATATTATCTGCTACAGTGAAGTGACCTAGTCACATTTCGGGATCAGCTTAAAAGTAGCCTCTCTATCAACATGGATGATGTATATTCGTTTATAGCAGCAGTTGTCTCTAATCATGAACCACTCTTCAGCGTAACATTAGTCGTAGTGCGTATTATGTCTTTAATATTTATTTTAATTTCATTTTAAACTGTAAACCCTAAGTTAATAGATAAACGAGCATACTACGCTATCCCAAATGACAATTAGTCCACTGTGCATGCATTTCGCTCTTGATTGGGTCAAAACTTCAATGTTACGTTTATAGATTATCGATGATCTGACGACGAACTTTGGAAACTTTACTCAATCATTTATTTGCCATAGGGGTGGGTTCTTATGTAAAACTTGCGTTATATACACTAATTTATTTTTTATAAAATATTTAATAGTAATGAGCGTTGCTTTGCGGAAATCCATAATCAAAGAAGTATATATAAAACTAACTTGCAGATAATTGTCGCTAATTGACGTTAGTGAGGGTAGGAACACTATCACCGCCCTCCTAACACACAAATACCTATCGACGCGTTTCGCCATTCCGCGTAGCATCCACAGAAAACGCGTGGTCGCTTCGACTTCACTCCAACGAAGTTTTTTAATACTTATAATATAATCGTGGTAATAAAATTTAAATTACTTTTAAATTTAAATAAATGTAAAATTATTTATTTTTCAATCATTCCATTCCAAAATTCAATATTTCAATATTTGGTAAATTCTTCTCTCGAGTACCTACAAGTTCAATATAAATATTTTACAATGAGAAATATTTCATTTCACTTGATTTATCATTCAATATATATAAATTGCATTCACCTTAAATAACATATGATATTAGCCCAGTCTGCCGTCCTGGGTTAGTATCTGCTACTACTTTCAAGTGTTACACCCATGATGGATGGAAGTGATGGATGAAGAACATTTGTCTACTTAAGCCAGCATTGCGCAGGTGACTGCTACCTGTAAATATTAAATGCTTTTAAAATACAATTATTTATAATATTTATTCACATAAGTTTATAGTTATTGAAGTGAACACGGAAGAAAAGAACGGAAAAGTTTCAAGTAACCAACGTGGTTGGTTACAATGTTATGTTTAAACAAATTACCTTTATGACGAGGAGGAGAGCTCCATTCTTGTAAATTTTTAGTCTATGAAAGTTTTCAACATCTCTTTCACACTATAATTCATACTATTTTTTATTTATAATAAGAAGTAAAGAGAAAATTAAATAGGTAATAGGGAAAATCAAATAATACTCTGCGAGGTACGAATCGCATTCACTATGCCACGCACTTTTTTAAATTTGAAAAATAACAGTTTTATTGTTCAAGAAAAGTGTTTTTTTTTTAAGTTAAAACTTAATTTATAGAAAAATGACAAGATAAAGACTTAAATGGTTCCTTCAATCTTACATTAGATAAAGCTTCAATACACTTATTGAATAGAATTAACCTCGAATCAAGTATCAAGAATAAGACGCCCAAATTTCTGAGGTAAAGTTTATTGTAGGTTAGGCAAAGATGCAAAGAGTGCAGTTATACAACTTTGTATTATAAATGTTTGAAAAATCAAAATAATAATATTATTTTCCACATAAAAATGTCGCCTCCACTATGCCGGCTTGAGGAGACAAACTTACATCATTGAATTATTATTATTTTTTAATTACATAGAAATAAGACCATTGTTACTAACCCATAACTAGTAAATAAATTGTTTGATTTGACAGGGCACACTCCTCTCGTTATACCCGGTTATTTCCAAATTAATCCCGAAATCTGTCACTTCACATGTGTTATACTTAAAAGTGGTGGTACCTGACCGAGGACGACAGCTACATAATATTTGCACGAGTGGATACTGTCGAGACAATTTGAAAACTTTCAAGATGCTAAAACAAAAGTACCTATAAGTACTTTTAAGAATTTAGAAGTGTCGAAAGACTATTTGCAAGACGAGAGGTTCAATTTTAAAGGTAATAAAAATGTTGTATTATGTAACTGATTGTACTAAAAAGGGATGAAATTAATTAAATGTGTTGTTAACTTTTAGATTTACGATGTAGACACTTGTTCGTGTGATTGTACCGTTGTTTGAACGGTCTCAAAACTCATAAAACTTAAATAAGTAACGCTGGTTTTGTATTTAATGATTTTCCAGCTATACCTTTCATTTTACAGTTTTTTTTTTATTGTAGCTCAGCATATGACAACACTCCACCTGATCTAAAGCTAGAGTGCGGTCCATAAACGAAAACAACAACTACTACTACAGAGAAACCTCTACAGGCGTCTCCACTATGCCGACTTAAAAAGAGGAATGTTTACCATCCAGATTGACAGTGCAAACTCTTCTCGAAACGCGACAAGATCACTTCGCAAGTAGTGGTACTACCCCAGGACGGCAGGCTGGGCTAATAACCATCAACCGTCTGCCTACCGCTCTTTAATAGACGTATTAAAATGAAGGCGTTACTATTGTATTGTATTGTATTGTATTAAAATAATTGAATCATTAAAATTCCACATTTTAGAGGTTGTTCTAAGAACCGATATTTTAGTAGCTAATAACAAAAGAAAATAAATATTCCCTCAGGACATCTTTATCATATCCCAGCTATACTATGAAACATGTCTCAACAGAAACCAGCCAGTATACCCTAGGTTACTTTATATAAAAAACTTTGTATACGAATCAATTTCCCAAGTGGATTTATATTTCGTGGTTACGAAAAAGAACCTCCGTCATAAAACTGTCAGTGTGGATTTTTTCTCTTTTCCACGCTCTAAGCATTTTATTTCTTTCTTAGGCTTTAAAGGGGCATTACTACAGTCTTTGAATACTGACACACTCTCTCCATCTATATCATCACATTGAAAAAACAATGAAAATTTTATCTCTAGTTTTATTTCTTTCAATATTAAAATATAAATTACTAGCTGTTGATCCCCGGTGCTACCCGGGCTTATGAATTTAACAGCTCTCGAAGTATGGAAAGTAAGAAAAGAATACCTCATATTTAACTTCGTTTCCATAGTAACAATAAACAATAAATAATTTCGACCAAATTTGATTATCATAAAAACGGTTATTGTAAGTTAATCTTAAAAGATAGATATATACTGTCGAGGACATTTTTTTAAATAATTTAAAGAGGAATAATTCTTTCATACATATTTTTTAGGTATCTCGAACGGTTTTCGCAGCGCACGCAACGGAAGCCCTCAAAGATGAATAACATTCCCCGTTTTTTCCACATTTTCGACTGTTTCTTCGCTCCTATTAGTCTCTACGTGATCTTATATAGCCTAAAGCCTTCCTCGATAAATGATCTATCCAACACAAAAAGAATCTTTCAATTCGAACCAGTAGTTCCTGAGATTAGCGCGTTCAAACAAACAAACAAACTCTTCAGCTTTATAATATTAGTATAGATATAATAGCTCAGCATATAACAATACTCCGCCTGATTTTAAGCTAGAGTGCGGTCAATAAGTGCTGCTTCTACCACAGAGAAATCACTGCAGTCATTAGTCGCCTCCGCTATGCCGGCTTAATAAGACGAGTGATCATACGTGGCTACTTCCACCTGTATATCAAATGGTTGCTAAAATTAAATCTGTGTTTATTATAACTATAAAGTATCGCGAAAAAGTGTGAATATTACTTTTAATAATGTCAAACCAAAGCAGGAACTATGTGAGATGTGATCGTAGAATACTATCTTGCACAGTCGCAACAATCTTTGTTGTACTCGGCTCTACGTGCACTGACTCGGAAAATTTTATATAATATAATACATACACTACATTTGAGTGCAACGAGCATTTAATAGAACTAACATTTATTTTGTTTGTTTACCCTGCCAGCGTTCTGAAATAGCTAGTCAGATTTGAAAAAGCTTAGCTCTGAATATGCCGTGTATTAAATAATCTTTAACTAAGGTAAGTACAGCTATTTTAACGCATTTAATCGGTTTCCTAGAAATGTAACGGAAACTCCAAACGTACAATCCTAATTACAAACATGTAAGTTGCACTTTAATATAGTAAACAACAAATAATATTGTCATAAAGGTCTCTAGTTTAATTTCTCTTGAGATTTCTTTTGTATGAAATTGAATGAATAGGTAAGCTATGCATACAATCTTTATTATGTACAAGAGGTAAAATTATAACATACTAGCTGTTGGCCGCGGCTTCGTATGTGTGTAATTAATATTGTGCGTTAGCTTCACCGTTCAATTCAAAGAAAAGCTTTTTATATTCATAAAATAAGTGTGCTTCGTGACTTCACCCACGTTAATCCAAAAATAGCCTAAATAAATGGACTACATAACTCAAAAAGAATTTTACAAATCGGCCTGCTAGTTAAGGACGCATAATCATAAACAAACAAAGAAACATTTAATTTTATATTATTATTTAAATACTTAATACATCGGTTCGTATTTTCTATGTTTGTTCTTTCAATAAGACTTTTTTTACGGTGGTCTGGCATTGCCTATAGTGCAACGAGCGGAGACAACTGCAAATACGGACAAACTGCAGGCAGATGTTTAGATAACTTTTACAGACAAACGTAAATAATATTATAATATGTAATATATAAAAATAAATATTGCAGCTTACAACCTCGTTTCTTTCTTTTGGGTTTTACTCAAACAGAATAAATTTAAAATGTCTTCGAAGTCTAAAAATGTATGTAATACTTTATTCCTTTTAATGTGTACTACCGCACGAGTGTCGCATTATTTGGCGGATAAACTAATGAATGAAATCTCTGTGGACAGTCGTTTTATTCGAGAGTTGTCTTATGAGTACATATTTTATGGAAATTTGTGTTAATTTATTGGCTTTATTTCTCTATTAAATTGTAATATTTTTCACTCTTACACTTTCAATAATGGTGATCTGAAAAAAAAGAAAGACATGACTTTGATGCCTATAAATTATGTGAAAGCTGAGAAATGAGTGGTGTTAGCACTTTTTAGTAAGTATTGTAACATATAAACGCAGATATATATTATTTTCCAGATCCCAAATAATAAGGTTTAATGAGATTTCAATAAGTTTTTATATAAATGATAATTAAATTGTGACGAGGGTCATTTAAATTAGGTTTCATTGGAATTTTAAATAGAGTACTCGAAAAGGCAATTTTAAATATTTTAATACTGAAACAATGAAAACGTTATTAGAAATGTCTTCATTAACTAACTAATCTTTAGTTAAATAAATTTTATGATATCTAAATATTTTAAATTAAATAATTTACGCAGTGATTATTAAATGTAATATTTCTATTGTCTAACTATTATGGATATTTCTTATTGCGAGGTAAAAATTGTAAAGTATATGCTAGCTAATTAGTATAAATGATTATTAAATTAGTTATGTAAATACTTATATAAATATATAAATTCACCTATAAAAATTATTCAGCGCCATCTCTCGGGAAATAGTATAACTAGTTTATATAAAGTTATGCCTTTAACATTGCAGCGCCATCTATTATTGAATAGCAATATTATGCAATTACTATAACTTTATAATAGTTCATAATACTAACAATAGATGGCGTTACTAATAATTAATTTCAAATAATTAACAAAACTTTTGTTCTAACTAATCACATTATGATATTATATCTAAAACTATTATTATTTAAAAATTCAATAATTCATATCTTACCAAAAAAAAAAAGAAACAGGAAAGAAATTGATGGTAATTTTATATATCCCTGTCTGTAATTTACAGTTATAAGGCAAAAGGTAGCAAGCCAGAAAATGTGCCATTAGTTTTGTTCAATTTAGTATAAAAATGGGAGCACTTATACGACCGAGGCGTGATGATCACCCGTCATTTGTTGCCGACTGTACCAGGTTATATGGAATACCGAGCTATGATAAAATGATATACATTTAAAATTAAAATATTATTATAATTATTATTATTTAAAATATTATTATGACCTATGTAATAGATTGTGTAGTTTTTATATTAGTTATCTCACCCGACTAGGTGAGATGCTTTCTAAATATACTTAGGATTTAATTGCGCCTTATTTAAATATTGGATGACAATTTTTTAAGTTTATTTATATTTCTTAGGGTCCTATCATAAAATCTCTTATATGACGATATAAAATTACTTAATTTTGGCAATCGACGACATGATAAGTGTTCTATGTAATAAATAAGGGGTTGTTTCACAGACGTATTTCAATGTAACATAATTGGGAGAACAAGTACGTGAAGATTTTTTAATCTGTGTTATTTATTAAACTAATTATTTTTTTATTAATGCCTATATTTATGCTAGTATCGCAGACATTGAGCGACCAAAGCACATATAACATAGTTACATTGGTCAGAATATAGCGAGATTTGAACACGGGTCAAATTGATCATGAGTTCACACCACCTAGAGCACGACCGCTCAAAAATTAACACAGACTACCTACTATTTTGGTGGGTTCAGGTTCAAATAAAAGCTTCCGGATTCTTGTTTATTCAATATTTTCTTAATAGATCTCTAATACATATTTTTGACAACTGATATAGACTACAGTCGACTACAGTCAACTACAGTCGACGAAGCAAAGATGTTGAGCTCTAGACTATAGAAACACCTACCTTCACTAACATGTGTAACACCCGTTAAGTGACCTAGTCGCGTTCCTCGTTCGACACTGTCAACTTGGATGGTGCACATTCGTCTCCGCGACTGCACTTGCAGAAAATCTGTAACAGCAGTTGTTTCCATTCATGGACCGCACTCTAGCTTAACATAAGGTAACGTGTTGTCATATGCTGAGCTACAATAATAATAAAAAGTGCTTTAATTTTTAACATAGAAAAATGTTTTAATAAATATAGCTTTTTTTTCAAGAAATTGTCTTAAACGATTTTCTGTTACAATATTGCTTTGTGCGGCGATTATCTGCTATTAGTCTTTCTTTTGTATCTATTATGAAAGCTGGTCGTCAGAGAAAAAAAATGCAGTCGAGTTTTATATATATATCGATATATAAGATATGTTATTATGGATAAACTACAAAAAGTTTCATAAAAATATCGATAAAAGAAAGGAAAACTCCATTTGTTTCGAATATGAAAGTAATACTAACAAAAAACTAACAAAAACTATATTCAAAGTAATTTCAATGACATAAATATCTTCCAAAACACTCGATGTTAAAAATACTTTCTGTAACTTACTATTGGTCCCCCTAGACAAACAAAATTTGACTTATTGACTCTCTTTTTAAAAAACCTTCCATATACTCTCGCCTAATTCTTGATATTAGCACGAACTCGATCCGATCTAATTATTTAGATTGATTCAGGACCGATTAATAAACCAACACGTGCAAAGGACACTTCTAGATGCAGATAAGGTTAAAGAGAAGGATAGACAGAGAGAGAAGTCGTTGGCGTTCCAAGACGACGCAGCCTATGCGCCGTTGTTAGTGGAACATAGGTTGAATTTATGTTTGTATGTAGGTACTTTTTATGTGTATAGATACGAGTATAATACTTTATTTATTTACGGAAGTTATTAGATGCGGTCAAGGTATCGTAATCGCCTCCGCCATGCTAGCTTAATAAACGAATATTCACATGAATTCAGCAGATTCCTCTCGCCTACTTCCAAATTGATCCCGGGGCGCGAATGGATCATTACATAACACATTTATGCTTTCTATTATTTAGGAAAAAATATATTAAATTATATCTTTATCTTATTTTACTATATTTGTGAGATTGGTGTCTAAATTAAGCTAGGCAATGCAGTGATAGGGAACTTTCTTCCGCTTACATTAAAACTATTATTTTTTTATGGAAGTGAATTGTCACACATACACGAATAGGGGTGTTTTCAATACGAATGTAGGTAATTTCTTTGGAACCCCTCCTCTGACGTTACCCATGTCAACGAAAACAATCAGCCCGACATGCTGCGGGTTGAAATAAATCTACATACTTACCTACATTCTGAGAACTCAGAATTTTACTTTATACATTTTTTTATTTGATAAATCTTTATTTTCTTAATGGTCTAAAAGGAATGGATAAAAAACATATGAAGCCGTCGCGGGACGTCTGGCGGATTTGAAACATGTGAACTCATGTATGTGGAAAGTAATTAAAGGAAAGAATGCTGTATTCATTTATTTATTTTACATAAGAGTACAAAATTACAATCAAACATTATATGACATTAGATATAACACATTAACTTCGTTAACACATAAGCTTCGTTTTTGGGGCTAATAGTTCTGTTACATACATTACATTCTAAAGGAAAAATAAAATAATAACAATTTGGTCTTTAATACTATTTGTACGATCTTGAGTTATTTTTTATTGAGGGTAGGTGCTCTGTTCGCTGTCGATATAAGTAGCCCGCGGCGTGCAGTCTCGTCGTGTCCTCGGTCGTACAACGTGCAACCAGCAGTCGTGCTGCTGGAGCTCCTCGTAATCATCATCAAGAATAGTCCATAGTTGTGCATAGTGAGAATAGCCGTGCTATTTTAGTGACTGACTTTCGTTGTCCATTGTGGACGTGCCACACGCAGTCGTACTGTTGGTGTAAGACTTCGAAGCAGCCCATCATCGTGCCAGGAATCGTATTCCTCGGGACATTCATCAGCGACGTTCGCTAAATCGTAATTAATTGTATGTGTACGCGAGTGACAACCACCAGCTAGCTCCACAGGGACCGAGGAACCAAGGCTGTACCATAAGCTCAAGGCGGTGTGAAAGCAGGTCAGTGAACTTTGTATTTGTCCTCGTTAAAGTATCGCAAGATCTTGATTTCTAGTGCACATACATTCTGAGCTATCGAATCATAGGGTTTTTGCCCCCCACACTATTCCATAATGTTTTTAGGCTTCCGATTTAATATTTTCAAATACAAAAGTCGACTTTTGGGAAAAAAAATTATATGTATATGAAAATCGGATTTCGGCCCACTGTGCGTCGACTTTCACTCCCATACCGTTGCAAAAGATGTTTCAAATCAAAATTCTAAAATATTTTAAATAAATTACTAAAAAAATCTGTAAAATATTACTGTAACCTAAACGACCTTCAGTTGACATTCATAATATTGAGTTAGAATAACAATAAAACAAATAGATTCGCTTAGACATATTAAAAGTTTTGCGTAAGTTAAACAAACAATTTAAAATGAATTAAATTTTTACATTTACTTTACAAAATAAAGAGTTATTTTTATATTTTATGTTATCGTAAATTCTTGGAGCAAACTTTATGATTTTTTTTTGTTGTAGTAGGCAGACGGAGTGCGTTCCTTTTGATATTAAGCTGGAGTAGGTTACAGAGACAACTGCTATTATAGAGAAATATTTGCAGGTACCAGTATGACAGTATTCTGGATTGTTATGGCAAATTAATGATGGTTATTAGCCTAGTCTGCCGTCCTGGGTAGTACCACCACTTTAAACAATAAAAATAAAACGCTTTATTCTGGATGGGGCACATTCGTATCCCCAGGCCGGTATAGCGAAGGCGACTGTTGCCTGTAGAAATTTCTTTGTAGGAGACATCTTCGCACTCTAGCTTTACATCAGGTTGTCATATGCCGAGCTACAATAAAAAAGAAATACATAAATGTGTAATCATTGAGTCGTATTAGGCAAGTACTTAACAGCATGAAATTTATCTTTGAATAACAGTGAATGAGTGAGTAGATTTGCTGGTTTGCTTCAATTATGTTCGGAATGAAGGGCGTATGCTGAGTGCTGACGATTGAGATAGCTACTTGAATACGATTCAAATCCGTTTATGAACTTCATTACTCAAGCGGAAATACGTAGTTCCACTTTAATTGTATTCAGTCAGTACATATTTAGTGTAAGCAGCCGAGCTACAATTAAAAAGTACAAATATTTCCATTGTAATTTTGTATTGTAAAAATGAGGTAATCAGAGAACGCACAAAAGTTCTAGACTCGCTAGAAATGCTATGCAAACTTAAATGGAAATGGGCTGGGCATGTTGCTAGAGATAGAGATGACAGATGGACTAATAGATTAATAAACTGGTACCCAAAAGACGCATCAAGAACTCGCGGACGGCCAAGGAAACGCTGGGTAGACGACATAGTCTCTTTTGCTGGTACCCAGTGGACAAGACTCGCTCAGAACAGAGACGTCTGGAGATCGATGGAGGAGGCCTACACCCGTCACTGGGTGTCCCAACTTAGACATTAATTTTTTTTATTGACATAACTTTTTAATTTTAATTTAATTTTTGGGAAATAAATAGGCTTATTATTATTATTAATTTTGTATTTGTATTAATAAGTATTGTGACCAGAGCGGAAAGGAGTATGCTAAGGTGGTTCGGTCATTTGGAAAGGATGGATGAAAGGAGATTAACTAAAAAGATCGTGCGAAAGTGGATGGCAGTGTCGGAAGGAAGGCCTTCCTCAGTCAGATCGGTCAACTGCTCAGAAAGGGTCAGTTGCGGAGCATCCTCAACCGACGTGCATGCGTGAGGGGAGTAATGGATGCGGTCGAAGCGAAAGTGGTATGTAGAGAGAGGAGTCGCTGGCGTTCCATAGTTTCTGCCGACGCTAGTGGGGACAAGACGTGAGTTAAATAGTAGTAGTAACTTTTTCTTATATATACGTGAACCGCACTCAGCCTAATGTTAAACTAAAGTGCGGACTATGAGCGGATACAACTGTTGTCACAGGACAATTGTTTACAGGCAGCAATCGCCTCCGCTATGTCGGCATGAGGATGCGAATGTGCCCGATCCAGAATAAAGATTTTATTTTTTATTTTTAAAAGTTGTGATACTACCCCCAGAACGGCAGACTAACTATTATAAGTCTGCCTACACTCTTTTTTTTTAAATTTAAACATAGTATATAAGTACTGTCATACTGGAGGGTACACCTGTGTCTGCAATTATTTCGAATATGCAAATTCATATCAAAAAGTAAAGGAAGAAAAACTATTGGTAAAAGGACAATGTCCATTTTTGGGCATATTAATACCTAATAATTTTAATATCAAAACAATATTCCAAAATAATATCTTATTTTTTCATTAACTTATTTCAATTATATCAACATATTGTTTAATTACAAAAAAGACAGATATCATCTATTATTAAAGCATTTAATATAATAATAACCTCAAATATTGCATCAGAAAACATCTAATTACTCAATAACTCAGGCAAAAAAATTAAAACTGATTGGTGATAAGGAAAATAATCTTATAAAATGAACTAAAAATTATCGTGAAACTCAAGAGAAAAATTGTGGCCCCAATTCTCTTAGGTAAATGGGTATTCTCCTTCACAATATAATTGATTAAACAAAGTATCAAATTGTACGCGTCTGTGACGAGACGCCACGAATTTGCTGTAGCAAATAAAAAGTTAATTATGTTCAAAATAAATATATTTGCGTATACTTCACGTAGCGCTGTGTGACTTGACGTTTAATGAAATACGCGGATTCGAACCCCGCCTAGGGCTGTGTGCGCGCTGTAATCTTCCCAAAAGAATTTTAATTATATTAGTGTTTTTTTATTATATAAATTTATAATCACAGAAAAAGTCAATATTATTTTTGAGATTTACTCACATAATTTTTTTCTGAAAACGTCTACGGATTAAAATATACAATTAAACTTTGTTAATTATCAAAAAATAAGATTTATCTTTCGTCTTTAAAACTCCTTACTTTTCGCTAATTAAATTTGATTTAATATTTTCAGTTCGCAAATTATTTCTTTAACTGTGTACTTTTACGGGTTCTTTGAGATTTAATTGATGAAGTATATGTTGAGATATAACCAGCCGTAGTCTAGCGATAGGACGTGCGAACTCACGATTGACGAGACCCGTGTTCAAATCTCGCTGAATCTGACCAATGTAACTATGTTATATGCACGTTGATCTTTCAGCGCAACTCCCGCGAAATGAAGTAAGTTTGAAAGTAGCCAGGTATAACGAGAGGAGTGTGCACTATTAACATGGACGGTACTGCACACTCATTTCATTAAGCCGACATAGCGGAGGTGACTGATGCCTGTTTATCTGTGGCAGCAGTAGTTTCCGTTCACGGACCGCACTCTGGTTTAACATCAATATGTCGAGCTACTGTAGAAAATTAGATAATATCCAGTCCTGATATCAATTAACATGAAAATATCTTAAATCATAAGATGTCTGGAGGCAATTTCCATGATCGTCTATTTCAATATCCTCTTGGGGAATATCCTGAACGTTCAATTGATTTTAGTCTTTAAATTTATATACCTATTGAACAATTGGTTAACATAATTTCGTTTACCAACTTACGGATTAATAAATTCTAATGCATTCGGTTAATATTAAATAATATTAATAAAAACAATTTTAAAAAGGTTGTGTAGCTTTTTAAATATAATTTTTTTATTTTAGCTCGTCATTTATGACCACACTCCGCTTATGTTAAGGGAAGGGAAGATGAAGAGATCCGCAGACGGCAGTCGTGTCCGCTATGCTGGCTACACTGCGTTTACTGGGTTACTGGGCTAATAACTATCATCAGTCTGCCTACCACTCTTTAATTAATGCACATAATAACATTGATACAGGTCCAAATTTATCGAGATTTGAACCGCTAGACCACGATTAGATTAAAATTATTAATAAAAAATTATTAGCCCAGTCCTGGGGTAGTATCACCACTTTCGAATGCAACACCCGTGAAGTGACCTTTGTGCACTGTCAATGTAGATGGTGTATACTTGTCTCCTCAGGCCGGCATAGCGGAGGTGACTGCTGGCTGTAAAGATTTATCTGTAGTAGCAGTTGTTTCCGTTCATGGACCGCACTTTAGTTTTTCATCAGGCAGAGCGTTGTCATAGCTACAATAAAACAAAATTGAATAGATAAAAAAATAATCAAGTATTTAAAATAAAACAATAACACGTACGATAAATTTAATTTAAAAATTTATAAAATAACATTGTTTGTTATTTAGAGACATATTGTAGTACCTGAACAAGATTTTTGGCAAGCGTAACACGACGCAGTGCAGTCGCGACGTGCAACATAAATGATTACATTGTTACTGGTTGGTTTCTTGTCATATTTGGTTTAAAAATTTGACAGAAAAGCTAATTTAAAAGTGGTAGGCTGATGATGGTTATTAGCCTAGTCTGTCGTCCTGGGTTAGTACCACCACTTTCGAATGTAATATCCGTGAAGTGACTTTGTCGCGTTTCGGGAATAGTTTGGAAGCAGAGTGCACTGTCAATTTGGATGGTGCACTTCGTCTCCTCATGCAAAAAAAAAACTCCGAAATTATATATTGCCGTTCAATCAATACCAATTCAATACGAATTTTGTTCCCCTATGCCGGCCCAAATATATACTATCTCTTAAGGTTACATTTTTTACTAACTGCCTGTGTGTATAATTCAAATGAGTTAAAAATAAATGCACCCTGCTGTTTACATTGTTATCTAAAAATATAAATATCCGAAAATCTTTCCCAATAAACAGGCTATAATATAACAAATAGCGAGATCCCTTCAGCCATTCGAGTGTGATTATGGTACAAACAAACAAACATACTTTTACATTTATAGTATTAGTATAGTTTTGAATACAAAACGTGTGGGATCTACGCCATAGCGAGTACACAAACTTTAGTTGAAGCAGACCACATATTGAGAAAGTTACCAATTGTTTTATTAAAGTTTCCTATTTTGTACGCCATTAGCTGTAAGAGGAACAATAGTGCTCACCTCTTGTTTACAATTTTCATAGCACATATTTGTAATTTAACTATTTCGTAGTTGCTTGGAAATTCGTCTAGATACAGTAATTTTTATATCTATATTACTTGTTTGTATATATTAGAGCCCGGCTACACGCTCCGTCTTACTTGTACAGGCAGGACCATAAGCAAGACTGCGCAGGCAAACCTACCATCCTCATTGGTCACTCAAGCTACAGATTTTCAGGTGTCCAGTTTGCAGGGTTTCGTGTGGGAAAAACTGTACGCAATAAGATTAGATGATCACATGTCGGCTTAGCTATAATCAGTGCCGCAGAAGACCATGTTGTTAATAAAAGTTATAAAAATAAATATTTGAGTTGTTTATTTTTAGGCTTTGAAACGCCTATTCGAGTGTATACTTATCTGTTCTCAAGGTCACCAGAAATCCCCGGGAAAGATCCATATTGTTAAGTCAGCAATCATACAAGTGAATGGCACTCAAAAAAACAGAATTAGCCGCACACAAAAGGATAATTATATGAAAATGCGAGGAAGGTCGGCGAAGATCGAAAACAATTGTCTGGTATATTTTATAAGAGGTAGCGATTGCGATTATTTAAAAAGATTCTAGCATAAATTTTAAAGTTTCATTTGAATGCAGATGTTACGCAATAGCCTGTTTTATTTTGTAGCTCGGCATATGACAACACTCTGACTGATGTAAATCTAGAGTACAGTTCATGAACAGAAACAACTGTTACTACAAATATTTTTTATTGGACAGTAATCCGGGGAAAAACGCGATTGTCACCGTCATCAATAGCCTTCTCCCTGCATAAGAGTTTCATTATCTGTTTTTCTCTGTCTGTTGAAAATTACACAGAAAATGAGCTTATGTGGTGATCTTCCGCTTTCTGCACAGATGATCTAACCACAGTCGTATTTTTTCTTTTTATTCAATGCCTAACTTAAAAAAAAATCCAAGCAGTTGAATATGCCAATAATTTACAAAAATTATTGAAATATCATACATATTTTTCAGAAACAACAGGTTAAAACTGTCACAATTGATGGATTATGAAGTAAATTTAATTAAGAGGATTTAAACAAAAGTTTATTTGACAAATTTCCATTAATTTTGTTAACGTTGCTTATTGTTGTTTAGAGATAATGATAGCAATTAAAACTCAAAATAGACTTTAAATAAATATCTATTCCACCTACAAATTATAAATCAATCATCTTTATTACTCAATTTATCAATTTATTATTAAAGCTTATTTATAACTTCGTACGTGATTACAGTTACATGTATTTTATAGGAATAAAGTAAATTAAAACCGTCTTGAATACTTTTATTCTATATGTACAAAGTTAAATAAAAAGTTAAAAAAATTTTTTTTAATGAATTTTAAGAAAAAAAAAACTAAATAACTTTTTAATTAAATACTTCATCAGTTAATCGATATCACGCACACACACACAGCATGCTAACTATCTTTCTAATAATAATAATAATTATTTGTTATTTTTTAAGTCGGTGCCAACCGAGGCAAGTTGCAAGTAGAAACCTATAGTATTGTAAGTTTTTTAAACCCCGAAAGTTTCAGAAGTGCGTTTTTTGTTTAACTTTTTAAAATGTTTAGACTTAAGTATATAAAAGGCTGTGTAACCTAACTCTTGAACTTAGACTCTAACTGATGTAAAGCTAGAGTGCCATAAGTACATATAACGTAGTTAAATTGGAACCAGTCGGAATTTGGCGAGATTCGAACCCAGATGAGTCCACGCGTCTTACTGCTACACCACGGCCGCTCTAACCGTTTTGTTCTTATTTTGAAAATTTAATTTAAAAAATAAAACGTACACAACAGTCCGAACTGAGGTGTAAATCAGGTGGTCAGATGTCATAAAAATGACTTGCACCACACGAAGCGTATCGGCGAGTGCCGGACGCGCGACTTTTCTAATTCTATTATCAGGCTCGGCTGTTTCACGAGGAAATGAGATTAATTCGCTCATGTTTCCTAAAATACTTTATAACTAACATTTATACAAAGTTAATTAAAATTACTTGTGTTTTTGTGATCTGAAGTATTATTTTGTAGATTGTCTGTAGAAGTTTGGTTTTTCAAAATACATTTTCTTAAGAAAAGGTAAATGTTAAATAAATATTTTTAAAATAAAATTTTGTAAACACAAGTAAAACCTGACACTGATTTAAAACATGACTAAAGTACTAAACATTTTCACTTCAAAACTATATGAAAATTTTCTGAAAAATATCGACTTGTAGCATACGTGAATTGAGTGACGGTCATAGGTTTAATTAAACTAGCGGGTATATTAGTTTATTATTTTAGAAATGATAGTCTGCCGTCCTGGGGTAGTACCACCACATTCGAATGTAAAACCTGTGAGTAACCTTGTCGTATTTCCGGATCAGTTTGAAAGTACTGGGCCACTGCTGCCTGCAGAAACTTATCCTTATCCGTGGTGACAGTAGTTTCCGTTCATGTACCGCACTCTAGCTTTCAGGCGGAGTGTTTACATATTATGGCAAGCTACAAAAAAGAGAAAAATTTAAGTTTTTAAGTTTAAGTTTAAAAAGGAACTGATATACGTTTTGTATAAATTTTTTTGTCAATGGGATATTTTTTTATTAAATTAAGTGATATAAAATATTTTATTGAATACACCTATATCCGGCATTGAACGTAGGTTAAAAGCAGGAACTCCCCACGGAGCACATCCCGATCTAGAAATCGAGATGCTTTCAAATAACTTCACCATCCTTCAGTCAATATTGCTTCAAGTTTTCAGGAGAGGCGAATACTTCAGAATATTTTTAGAATTTATCATTTTTACGACGAAAACGATTTGGACTTTTAAGAGAAACTTTACTTTTTATATTGTATATTTTTAAATTATATTTTATTTCTATTTATACACTTTTTATACATTACATTTCAATCATAAAAACAACATTACGAAAGCTATTTTCTGGTACCACGAGTATTATCAGTTGCCTGCAACTTCCTATGCATATAATCAGTTATAATTGCTAAGCCGCATAAAATCTTATAATTTACCTAATTTATGTTTACAACCCTACACGACTTGTTTTAATACATTACCCTTTCATACAAAACAAGAATTGAATAATGCATGTTTCATAAATTAGCAATAATGTTAAGGAAGTCGAAGGGGCTCTAACATTTAAATTATTTCCTTTTAGTGCCAACATCAAGTTTAAATATGTTTTTATATCTCAATATAAAACGCACGCATGTATGGGGCACATTCGTTTCCTCAAGTCGGTATAGCGGAGGCTACTGCTGTCTGCAGAGATATCTCTGTTATTTTCGTTCATGAAAGCACTCTAACTTAACATCAGACGGTGTGATATCATAGCCGAGCTATAATAAAAAAATACTTACTTTACTACATTGATCCCGAAATGCGAAGGATGTTTGGTGATTTGACAGTGGTGGTACGACCCCAGAACGGCAGATTAGGCTAATAATTCTGAGTAAAGTTGAATAAACTGTGAAAGAAAGATCGATCTGCCTTCCGACACTGCCATCCAACACCATACTCTACTACCAATTTCATAAGATACAACTTGTAATATATTACGTTAATTTTACTATATTTATATTTATTTTATTATTCGTTTGTTCCGAATGTGTTTCAAAAGTATCACAGCGTTTTTTTAAATTAGTTTAATTTTCATTTGAATTATTGGCATGTTAAATATGCTTGGGTTGACTAAAAAGTTTTGATTAAAAACACTGAAAACAGCTTGAGGTGGGACTCGAACCCACGACCTCCGCTTCAGGCACGGACACTCTGACCACTAAACTACACATTCTTTTATCGGCAGCCGCTAATGATAGATTGACGAATTACTATATTTGTAATTCTGTTCTATTTTAATCATAATTTAAAAGAAGATAAAACGAAAATATGTGTATTAAACGAGTTAGCATTAAAATGAACGTATTATTTTTCCATATGAATTATTTTGAGCTGTAAAAATATTCTAGCTGTGGGAGCATCTGCTTCAGAATCCTTTACGGAGATTAGCTGGATTCAGCGCGCTTCCGTTTTACACAGGAGTTATGAAAATATTTAGATGTGGTATGTCAAGCACTTGTGACTAGTTTGCCGTGTCAACTTCTTTATTCTACTTGACTCTACATGCATTTGTCATTTTTATTTAATATAATATTGATTCGTGATATAAAACTTGTCTACTAGTGGTTAGCGCTATTTCCTAGTTCTCTACCATTCGATTTACAAGACCCGGATTCACCTATTGTTTATGTTATAATATTTCCAAACACTTGCTGTAAAAAATAAACAACTAAAGAAGTAGTAATCTGAAAATTTGTAAAATGTTACCTAATAGATAAACGTTCCCCATAAACGCGCTTATGAACCTCCGCTATGCTTACCATCAAACCAATCGAGGTCACATATCCCGTAAATATAAAAAAATACTAAGAAGTAGAATCAGGCAGGGAAAGGGGTCTGTGGGGCCCCACGTCACCAATTAAGGGTTAACATGTAAGATTATTAATTTAGATATTGATTATGTTAAAAATTTTACCATATCCAGGGATTTATTTTAATCGAGATCGTCAACTCATGCCAGCTGACTACTTAAGGACACTCCAAGTGTTTTTGCAGAGAGCGCCTTTTCAAATTTACTGATGCATGTTTTAATACGTAAACTATTGTTTTCTAAAATATTAAACTTTTAAGTTTTAAACATTCTTAAAATAATTCCCTTATATTGTATATTTTATCATACACTACACTAAAGTTAAATAAAAATTACTAGGCTATTAAAAATCCCAAAAATATTTTATTAAGAACAAATATCTCTAATAAACACAAAGATAATGGATTATTTGAGGATTTTTATTGTTATTTTTTTAATTTATAATTATTTTCATACTTTAAGATAGAAGAAGAGAAAACTCAACCCAAAGGTAAAAATGGAATAAACAATAACTCCATTAACTTTTAAAAAATCTCTTTAAGATACTTACTCAAATAAATTGTAACAGTTATTATAAGAAAGCACCTGACGTTCGACTCTTTAACTAAATACTCAAAGCTTGAAAAATACAGTAATTTTACAGCCCAACTCTGAAATGATGACCTCGCAATTTAATTAACATTTTACTAAGAATGTTGAGGTACACTTCTGAACTCAGCAACAAAAGTCTCATTTATTTTACATTTATATTAATTTTCTAGCTGACCCGGCCAACTTCGTACCGCCGCAGAATTTGATTTCTGAACAACTTTTAAATTTAATTGATTACTAAACGACGCGACGGGACGAACATGAAATGTTTGACATTCAAAACCAAAGGAATAGTTTCTAAGTGTAAGCGAAATTGTTGTTTTTACTATATTCCAAGCATTTTTTTTTCATATTTACTCACCTTTTAAACCTTCCCTGGTCTTCCACAAATAATTCAAAACCGAAATTAGCCAAATCAGTCCGGCCGTTCTCGAGTTTTAGCGAGACTAACGAACAGCAATTGATTTTTATACTACTCAAAACAAAATAGGGCCCACCTTATAGATTTATTTTAAAAATATTAAATATTAAGTCCAGTGGGTACTATGTGAACTGAAAATAGAAGAAGAAGAAAATATATATTTCTCGGCACATGGAGAATGTAATCAAACGTTCGTGTAGTACTCGATGGTTCCTAAAATATTCACCTCACTAATTTAATGTATCGCTGGAAGCTGAGATTCGATGCAATGATTGGTGGATCGAACTATATCTTGATTACTTTAGATGCCTGTAGAGGGCATTGCGAGGGTATATCTTGCCGGGTTTAGTGTGACAATATTCACTGTTATCGCGGCCATGGCATTTGGCGGAACGTTGTTTCATTATCTCAGCCATTAAAACAAAGAATTCACACATTTAATTTATATGTTTTCGTTGTTCTTGTTCTGATATTCATAGTATTAAATAGTTATTAAAATAATATACAATTTCTTTTTTAAGATCATAATTTTATTTATTAGTTTTTTATTGTAGCTCGGCATATGACAACACTCCGTCTGATGTAAAGCTAGAGTGCGATCCATGAACGGAAACAACTGCTGCTACAGAGAAATCTCTACTTCACAGGTCATAAAATTCCCGTTGTCGTTCCATGCGCTGCCGTTAGTAGTAGTTTCAAATCAGCATGCGAATAAAGCTCTTTCTGTTTTAATCTAAAGCGATAACTGTCTCGGTATTCATGAAAAATATTATGTCAGTAAATGGGAGGAAAGTGGTGTCTATAATAATTGTACACAAAGATGATGGTTCCAGTTTTTGCCTTTCCCTCTGATACATGGATAATAATAAACAAGTAGTTTATGTTATTTAATTTTGTACAATAAGACAGTAATGCGGTAGTTGCAAGAAACAATATTGTATAAGAAGTTTCTCTGCTTCCATTCGCCGGCTGTTACTAATGTTCTCACATAAACACACCACGTGGTCTCATTGTTTTAACTGGATGCTGGCAACTTCGAATAATTCGGAAAACTTGCTGTTAAGTATTTATTTATGTATACTTTTTGATATTGCAAAGACGATTTTTGTTTTTTTTTTACTTTTGTTCGATTGGAGGCCAGGACGCACTCTCGATGTATAAATTTCGGCCGATAGGTAAGCAAGAATTAATTTGTGGAATATCATTAATTTATTGTTCAATGATAGAAATTGCATCTGCTGCAGTATAATCGAGACAAAACACACCTTTTTCCTTAGTAATTTATTTCGAGTGACGTACATCATTTTTGACAATTCTATTTTGAGTAAATTAGAACAGGATTACTTTTTAAAATTAAATTTGCGTAATTTTTTTAAATATTTTTGTCGATTTACAACTTCTTGTGATTTTTTTTAAATTACCGCTTATTAATTTTAATAAGCAGTAGTTGCCTTCCCTATCCAAACTTAATAAGACGAGATAAATGTACAGCGGTCAAGTTGACAGATAAATAAAAATGAATAAATAATAAAGTCGCTGTGTTAAGAAGTGCGTCTTTAAAGCCAAAGTGTTTAGGAAGCATCGAGAAATTCACAACGGGTGGATGGAAGCATGAAACTTAATAAGAAAAGGTGGGCAGGGAATGTACCAGGTCGATGTAATTAGTTTGCCTGGAATACTGACAATATAATTTTGGATTTTAGTCGGATAATTTTTATCTTTACCATTTTTTTTTTGTGATTTTATTTAGATTTTAGTTTGGATGTTGTTTTTGCTCTCGATACCGGGAACATAGGTTACCCTAGTAGATAAAGTAGATGAAAAATACGTGACATCACGACATAAAATTTGTAATTAATTAAATAAATACAAACTGAGCACTATTAATGCTTTATTATTATTATTAATGTAATAGTGTCCCATTTTCATCAAAAAGTATGGTAACACTATTTAGGTAAATACTTGCAACGTGAAATGATGAAGAGGTTCTCGAGAATGATCGGCACGTGCCTTTACTTATAGGTAACTGATAAACTGCTGAACCCTAATCGGGTTACGTTGATTTATATGTAGGTACTAGATGACGTTTTTTTATTAGAGTGCGGTTCATGAACGGAAACAACTCCAATGTTGCGTCCTAGCTAATTTGGATAAGTATTTGTAGTTACGAACAATTTTTAGCATAACACAAAACTTGCTAAATTAAATATTTATATTTCATATACATAACTATTAATTAACTTGATTAATTTAATTAGATAAGAAACAACGGTGATAGTACTTAAATGTCTACATACTATAATTATTACAATAAATTTACTTTAAAAAAATGTTACAGTGAAAATACCCAGTCGTAACGGGAGGAGCAGTGTCAACCTTGAAAGACACTTTCGTCTCCTCAAGCCGGCATAGCGGAGGTTACTGCTGTGATCAGACATTTTTCTGTAGTAGCAGAAACCGCAATCTAGTTCACCATCAAGCGGTGGTCATCTTCCGAGCTTATAAAAAAACATTAAATATTAATTTTCTATCCGTAATATTAGCAAAATCAGGATTGTTAGCTTGTATATATGTATATGTATATTATTGTATATGTTTTTTTTTATTGTAGCTCGACATGTGACAACACTCCGCCTGATGTAAAGCTAGAGTGCGGTTCATGAATGGAAACAACTGCTATCACAGAGAAAAAAAATGTACATATAATTAAGATAAAACTACAAAAACTTCAGACATTACCTTAGATTACATTACTTACTTCCAAAAAAAAATGTCCCAAAGGTCCAGATAAGAAATCATGTTACAGACCAGAGTACATGATTCAATATTTATCATATAAATAGAAAACGTAGGTTTTTTTATCCTATTTTATAGGGTCTATCCCTAAGGACACCTCTTAGAGATAATTTTTTTTTAAACAGCCTGTAGAGTAATAGTTATGTTTTTAGTATAGATTTAATATAAAGACGATGCCAATTTTTGAGCCCACTTAATATCTAATAGTTTGTTAACAAAATAATATCTTATTTTTTCATTAATTTACTTCAATTATATCAACACATCGTTAACCAGTCAATAAACAATGTTTAGTTACATAAAAAACAGAGATAATCAATTATTAAAGCGTTTAGTACGATAGTAACCTCAAATAATACCAGGAAAGGTCTAAAAAAAGAGTGGTAGGCAGACTGATGATGGTTATTAGCCCAGTCTGCCGTCCTGGGGTAGTACCACCACTTTCGAATGTAACACCCGTGAAGTGACTTTGTCGCGTTTCGGGAATAGTTTGAAAGTAGCCAGGTATAACGAGAGGAGTGTGCACTGTCAATCTAAGATGGAACATGCTCGTCTCCTCAAGCCGGCATAGTGGAGGCGACTGCTACCCGCAGAGGTTTCTCTGTAGTAGCAGTTGTTTCCATTCATGGACCGCACTCTAGCTTTACATCAGGCGGAGTGTTGTCACATGCCGAGCTACAATAAAAAAAAAAAAATTCAATAACCTGGGTAACCTGTAAATTTATTTGCCTGAAAATAAACATTTTTTTAAAATTATTTTTATTTATTTATTTTATTTATACTTTATAAATAAAATTATAAAATCTTGTGCCTCTTAAAGCCCACATGGGCTTATTTCAGCGGCACAGCACCTATTTATTAACTAAACAAACTATAGAAAAAATTGTGGGTCCTTCTCTCTCTCTTAGGAGAATGGACATTCACCTTTCTGCGAGTAGCAGTCGCTTCCGCTATACCGGTTTGAGGAGACAAAGGTACGCCATCCAGGTTGACTAGGTCACAAAGACATGCAGGCACAATTTATTTTTTAAATTGTAGCTTAGTGTATGACAATATTCCGCCTGATGTAAAGCTGGAGTGCGGTCCATGCTTCCTACTGCTGCTGCAGAGAAATTTCTAAAGGTTGACAGTGCACAATCCTCTCGCTATACCTGGCTTCCAAACGCGAAATAGTCACTTCACAGGTGTTACATTCGAAAATTGTTACGGTACTCTTATCATGTTTCATAAATAAAAATATAAAATATCCAAATTTTCTTGGCTCTTTGACGCGAGAGGAAAGTTGCAACAAATCACCTATAGACCGAGAGCTGATGAGATTTCTAAGTTGGCGTTAAGTTTAAGAACTTTTCGAATCACGTTCCTCACTAAATATAGTAACTGTATTATATAACGAAATAATTTTGTTATTCAACTTTTATTTATTTATTTAATGGGATATTAACAGTTAACATATGATACACGCTCTATATAATACAAATTTTTTTTCTGATATGCAACAAATTATAAATATGCACAACATTCAATATGTAAAAACAAAAACTAAATTAATAATTAAAAAAATATATATTATATATAATTTTCAAGTTAATGCGAAAAAACTTTTAACCAAAAATAACCTAATAATTAAGTAAAATAAATACGTAACTTAAATGAAAGATTTTCTGCGGTTTATTTTGATTAACATTGACGGAAACAACCGCTACTACAGAGCAATCTCCACGTCTCCGCTATGCCGGCTTGAGGCGACGAGTGTACATCATCCAGATTGACAGTGGACACTCCTTTCGTCATTCGAATGTGGTGGTATTATCCCAGGACGGCAGACTGGGGTAATAATTCCTACCACTCTTTAATAGTGCTTATAGGCACTGAACGACTTTTGCAAGATATGAACACGGGTCCGATTAAATAAAAAATACAAATATTATTATTAGTTTTGCGGTCTCGAAGGATAGGTTGTATTGATTTTGGATAACGTCATTATAACGTTTGAGGTATCCACAGAATCTCTATCAAGACAATTCCCAGGAGTCAGTACAATCCTCTCCCTCATTGCTTTCGAAGGTTATGTCTTGAGACCACACTCGGCATCTATACGCATCGTTATTTCAGCAACGATGTACCAAAAAAAAGATTGTCGATAACATTTGCATGGTATCGCGCCATCCGAGTTTCGTACCGCACTGAATTTTGTCCCTTGTCGATGCGCTGCGACATTGTCGGCATCGGATCCGAATCTGTATACTGGCATCGTTATCATAAAAACGGCCACAAAACCCTCCTTTCTTTTACATTTTTTTAACAGTAGCTCACATATAGAAATTATTTTAATGTAATAATGTCTTTTTTTAAATTGTAGCTTGGCATATGACTACACTCCGCCTGATGTAAAGCTAGAGTGTGTTCCATGACAGAAACCATTGCTACTACAGAAAAATCTCGACGAGCAGCAGTCGCCTCCGCTATGCCGGCCTGAGGAGACGAGTATGCACCGTCTAGATTGACAGTGCATACTCCTCTCACTATACCTGGCGCTACCTCACGGCTGTTACATTCGGAAGTAGTGGTACTGTTTTAGAACGTCAGACTGGGTAAATAACCATAATCAATCCCCACCTGCCACTATTTAAAATATCGCGGTAATCTTTTACTTATAAAAATTATTAGTAAAGATGCTATTATTAAAAAGCTCAACAAACGAAAAGTCAAGGTCCTTGGTAACTAAAACCAGACTAATAGTATTAGTTAAGTTAGTTTGTTCAATAAAAAAGTGACCGGAAACTTGTTCCCGAACTTAAACTCGTGACAAAAAACTTTCTTAGCAGAAATTCGTAAAGAAATCAAAGACTTTTGCCGAAAAGTTCAAGTTTGGATCAGTGTCTGTCGTTAACTTACTTTTTTATTTATTTAACCTATTCATGTCACAACAAAATACTATAAAATACATCTTAATTAAATATACAGCCTATTTTTAAGCTAATTTTCAATATTTGAACGTTGACAGTTTTAACATAATTTACTTTGCAACTTACTAAGAGCGTTGAACGTTGAGTTCCCTCATGATCGATGAGACATGTGTTCAAACCTCGCCAAATTCTAACCAGCAATGCAACTATGTTATATGTACTTTGGTCGCTCAGTGCCTATATTATTATATGGTTATTAACCCAGTCTGTCGTCCCGTACCACTTTCAAGTGTAACACCCATGAAGTGACATAATAGCGTTTCGGGATCAATTTGAAAGCAGCCGGATATGACAAGAGGAGTGTGCCCCATTAATAGATGTCTCCTAAAGCGGAGGCGACTGCTGCCTTACTGTCTGTAGAGATTTATCTGTGGTAGCAGTTGTTTCCGTTCATGGACCGCACTCTAGCTTAACATCAGGCGGAGTGTAATATGAAAAATAATGTTGAAAAATATTACATAATGTTTTCTGAAGTTTTCGCGAATGTTTCACAGATATGCTAGCCGCGATCACGATGGATACAAACTTAGGATTAAAATAATCGAATTAAACTCGATGGTAACATGTATAAAGTATTTTAAATTACTTAAAATAAAATATACTTAAATGAGATAGACGGATTTAAACATTTAATTAATGGGAACAAATAAATTATTTTATAAAAAACACAAATAGTCGAAATTTAAACGAGAATACAGCTTGTATATGTACATAAAATGGGTATCATGAAAAGGCAGATTACATGCATTACAGCACATGAAAGCACGGTTCGTGTGCAAAATGCATTCTTACAAATCGCCTTGCAATAGAAAGGTCACTTGGAATTCTTGGCATATCTGAAAATGTTCGATTCATTGAAGGGGTTTCAGGAGTTCATGAATAAAAACATGTAATTTCTTGTATATTGTGTGTACTTATACCCTTACACAGGGTGTGAAACAAACACACACGCTGCTTTATTTTATACTAAATCCTTCACTTTCATTTTCTTTCATATAAAATTATATGGTGTTCTTTTAAGTTTAAAATATTTTTCAATGCATATATTATCCGTAAAAGCATACATTTTATAGTTAATTTATTTATAAGTTTATTTTTGTTTCATTTAAATATGATATTTCAGTGATTTTACGTTCGATCATATTATCGTATATGCCACCGTAAAATTGACAGATTCCATAATAAATATGCTATAATAACAACCTAAATATTATCACTTTTAATTGGAATTTTGTTTTATTTATGTAGTTCATTTTCATAAATGGTTAAAGGGTTGCACTTAAAAGTTAATAAATTTAAATTCCCAATTAAACGCGATAGAATCTGAATTAAAAGCCTTAGGTGGGGATGGATTCTATCCCCACCTAAGGCTTGTCGTCTGCTATACTGACTGACTCGTGGACACTACTAAGCTATATTTCCATCGACAGCCCTTCCAGTAGCTAAGTTGACATCAAACCTTATTATAATAGTTTTTATTATCACAGTTAATAATAATCTTGATTTCTATAATATCCATACATGTCAAACTCAATAATAAATACAATGTTCATACTTCATACTTGAGTTCATGTATTCTCCCAATCCTTTCACCTTGGACCCTTCAAGTGGAGCGTGGAAAAGCACCTTCTCAGGCCGGCATAGTGGTGGCGACTGGAGCCACCGTGCGAGCGGTTCATTGACCTCCACTGCGTGTACCATCAGACCAGTCGAGGTCACATGTCGTGCCAAAATAAAAAAAAAATGTATATTATAAAAATTAATTTTAAACATTTTTAAATGTTTAAATAAAAAAATAATTACACTTGTGATTTCATGAGATTTTTACGAAAAGTTCTAGTCAAGTTTTAGGAGGAAAACGAAAACATTTTTTTTTTTTTGAATAATTTGATACTTCTCATCTCGCATTACCACCCGAATAATCACAAGTTTAGAAAAAATCAAGAGCCATGAAAGGGGAAACTGATTAATTAATTAACAATTTATTATAAAAGGTTATTAACCTAGCCTTCAGTCTGAAAGGATCGCCAGAAACCGTAGCAACTTAGAAAACCCCCGAACTCGAATCTCCCAAAATTTTATTCGGTACCAATGTAACATTGTTATGTATACTTTGGTGCCGATGATTAAGTCAATAGCTCAGTAAGGACATTATAAAAGTATGAACATCTTGAATATTAGAAAAAAGTGAGAAATAATAAAATTTGAAGATTCCTTTCTTTCCTTTTCAAGAATTTCTTTATTCCAATACATTTACTTCGAAGGACCAAATTAAGAATAGGACACCTGACGCTAAAACCCTCACGCATGCGTAGGACACCCTATATAAGGGAGGTCTTGCCATAATACAGGGTGATCATTCAGTGCCTATTTGTATGTCGAAGGGTGTGCACGGTCGCGCTACGCCTCCATCTCGTAACGTAAACTAACTAACCGTATTTAACGTGACGTTTAAAATAATTTAGTTTAAGTTTTTTTTTTAATATTGTGTTAGTGTTTTATGTCTACAGTGGATAGTTTGTACGTGTTTTTTTAAAGTTAACGGTGAGTAATTTTTTTTATTAATTTTTTTTTTAATTACAGCGATTTTGTTTTATTATATTTTATAGGTTGATTTTAACTTTATTGGCGCTGAAACTACCCAAAAAAAAATGAAAATATATATTTAATATACAATTTTTTTTTTGTATATTTAAAAAAAAATATACTACATGTTCAAATAAATTCGAAAAACTAATATAATAATTAATATAAGAAAATTATTTTTGTTCCTGAAGTTATTTTTAAGTTTATAATTATTTTTAAAAATAATATTCTTCGTTAAACATAATTTAAATTAGTGATTTAATTAAGGTTATAAATAACGTCTTCAGAAATAAAATATAGAGATTTAACGAATAAAATTTTAAAAATGTAACATACGTAATACGGTATATAATTGTACAATTTATAAACAATAAATAATATATTTTTAAAATAAATATATAAGTAAATTAATATCTACAAATATTAAAAACAAATATATAATCTATATTTATAGATTTAATATTTAAAAAATAAACACAAATAAAATTTAAAAAAAAAAACCGTAAGTATTCAGTTGTGAAAATTGTCCGAAAAAGTCCATTTGTGCATTATCAACTTGGATAGTGCACATTCGTCTACTCGGGCCGGCATAGCGGGGGCGTCCTTTTCCCTCAAAAATATCTCTGTAGTAGCAGTTGTTGGAGTTCATATACCGCATTCAAGCTCAACCCCAGGCGGAGTGTTGTCATATGCCATGCGACAATAAAAGAGAAAACTCACGTGATATAACGTAAACTATCACGAGGTAACATCAGGGGTAAGCAGTAAAGTTTATACGTCGTAAAAGCTAAAGAAAAGCTTCTTTTAGTGACTTTATATTCCTTTCGTACGAGTTTAAACGATTTTTCTATTATAAAGAAAAATTTTATTATTTAAAAGCTTTTTTAAATAATAAAATTTTGTTAAAATACATCAAAACTGTTAGAACTCAAAAATTGCTTCTTTTATAATAACCTTTTTTTTTTAAAGATAGGTAGATTTATTTTCTTTTGGTTTTTTTATTTTTATTTTATTTAAGATTTATTTTTAGTTACTTTTGTGTGTTCATTTTTTACAATTATAAATATTTAGGCTTCAATGGGGCTGACATTGCCACGAGTGTGAGCGCAAGCCCCTACAAAAATAAAGAATAAAAAAAAATAACCTCCATTATTATAATTTTTTTTATTGTAGCTCGGCATCTGACAACACTCCGTCTGATGCAAAGCTAGAGTGCGGTCCATGAATAGAAACAACTGCTACTACAGAGCATGTACTATCCAGATTGACGGTGCACACTTCTCTCCTTATATCTGCCTACTTTCAAACTATTCCCGAAACGCAACAAGGTCACTTCGCGGGTGTTACATTCGAAAGTGGTGGTGCTACGCCAGGATGGCAGACTGGGCTGAACCATCATCAGTCTGGCTACTAATCTTTAGTATTTTAAATAGTATTTAACAAATGCAAAATGCATTTAGATTATAAAACAAAAAAAAACTCGTTTTTACATAAAATATATATATATATTTTTTGGTGTAATTCTATATCTTATCTAATGATCAAATATCAGTTTTCGTTGATTTGTGAAAGAAGTGTTTTTATTCTGAATTCTACCAGTTTAGATGTAGGGCTTTCATAAAGGCGTAAAGGGTTTTCCTAATGGGTCAGAATGGGTCTTAACCTATAGAAGTCGGAACTAAGGATTGAACCGACTTACATGTAGATTCCAATCGATAGGGTACACTATTAAAAGAAAATCATTTTATTTATTTAAGAGCACAAGTTATTTAATACATAAATAAATATATATAATCAAAACAAATTATACTTTTGCAATTTTACATAAATTACAGTTACAGAATACAAAAAAAAAAGTAAAATAAAAACATTAGAAATACAATGCAATACAAGATAATAATATAACAAAAAATAAATTTAATAAACCTTATATTTAAAAAGTGGTATGGTACTTATTAGCACAGTCTGCTGTCCTGGGGTAGTACGAGTACCAGCACTTTCAAGGTGTGACCTAGTTACATCTCGGGAACTATTTGGGAGTAGTTAGGCATAACGAGACGAGTATGCACTGTCTACTTGGGCAGTGCACATTCGTCTTCACAAGCCGGCATAGCGAAGGTCTATGTAAATTTCTATGTGGTAGCAGTTGTTTCCGTTCATGGGCCGCGCTCGATGCCGAGCTACAATAAAAAAACAAAATTACAAAATGGCTGCCTATATCTATTCCGTATAAATAAATCCGCAAAGGATAAGACAAAAATCAAAGTAACACAATTTATTCATGACCTTCAGAAGGCACTAGGTTAAATATTACATTACATTACTCCCTGAAAGTTGAGTTTCAGACGTATGGATTCTAAGCGGTTTCCTGTATAAGATGTGATTTTCTCTGGCCATCCCTGACAGGAAATAGGCCGTGAAGTTGTGAAATTGGATGTATGCCTCCTTCATCAAATGGGCTTACTTGCCTCATATATCATATACCTACATAAGTATGTATAGAATGTAAAAAGACGTAAAGCAATCCCGTCAACTAGAATTGCGGTACAAGTATTTCTTTTTTATTTTTGGAATATTATACTGTTTTTTATTATTATCCGTTGACCATTTATTTAAATAATATTGTAGTACTATTATTCGGTAAAAAAAAACACAACATAGTAGAAAAAATATCAAAAACAAGCAATGTGCATTATGCATGCGATGATCATTAAAAGACTGTTGTCACGACGCCGCGGGAGAGAGGCAAATGCATTTGTATAAGCGATGTAACGCGTTCATTGCAGCTTTTTTAAATTGTAGGTCGGCATGTGGCAACACTCCTCCTGATGTAAAGCTAGAGTGAGACATTTGCGGGCAGCAGTCGCCTCCGCTATGCCGGCCTGAGGAGACGAGCATGTACCATCTAGATTGACAGTGCACACTCCTCCCGTTATACCTGGCTACTTTCAAACCATTTCCCAAAACGCGACAAGGTCACTTCACGGGTGTTACATTCGAAAGTGGACAAATATCCATCATCAGTCTGCCTACCACTCTTTAATAGTGCATATAGGCACTGAGCGGCAAAGTTACATTGGTATCGGTCAGAATTAGCGAGGTTCGAATACGGGTTTCATCGATCGTGAGTTCACGCGTCTTACCGCTAGACCACGGCCGCTCATATAAGCTTGAAGTATAACCATCATTTATTACTTTTTTTAATATTCAAATTATGGGGTTTTTCATATTAAATTATGAAAAGAATTAAACAGAAAATAATCGCTGCATACATTCAGCTTGTTTAGGTGGGAAATGAATACACGACTTCCACGCAAAGCTGCGTGTAAAACTTAGTTTATAGGTTATTTTATATTGAGATATGACCACATCTCACCTGGATGGTGCTTTCACAGAGAAATATCTGTAGATATTTGTGGTCTAGACTTCCTGTTATTATGTTTGTGTACTTAAGTCGCTCAGTGCCTATGATACCAGCTTAGTAAAGGCATTAAAAACAGTCGCAATCGCCTTCGCCATGCCTGCTTGTTCATATTTTAATTAGGTTAAAAAGAGACTATTTTAAATATTTTTGTTCAGAAAATAAGAGTTTTCTGTGTAAATATTACATACCGGCTACATTGTTTGGAAATAAGCAAAATCGTGCCTTTTTTCGTGGAATTCCTGACCCCTTTCAGTCAAGTCAATTTGACGACAATATTTTGGCAATTTACGTTAAAAACTCGCAAAGAAAATATTTGAATATTTTCTTCAGAAAAATTTGAATAAATACCAGAGATTTATAAAATAAACTAAGGAATAAAAAAATATATATATTATATGAAAAAATAGAATACCAGTATGCTATTATATTTCTAACTTAGAAATAAAATAAAATAAATTTTTATTTATTTAATCTTTATAATACTCATACAACAGCTATAACGAGAGGAGTGCGTACTGTCAACTAGGACAATGCACATTTGCCTCCTCGAGCCGGCATAGCGGAGGCGACTGATGCCTGTAGCGTTTTCTCGTTCTTTCCGTCCATATGCGCTCCTTTTTTTTACTTAACGCTGAATCCGCGGACGCACTGAACGTACAAAATGATGACGAGGTGCATACATAGACTGTAATTAAGTGTAATTACTTAAACTTTATCAGTATAATGGGCTGTGATAAATTAATACCGATTAAATTTGTCATTATCCCGTTTAAGATGGGATCGGGTTTCAATTGATTTAAGACTTAAGCCAGAATACAATTAAGAGCAACTGTAGTCTAGTGGGATCAGAATCCAGGAGACGAATATTTGACGTATACGTGTTCGAATATTACATAAATCACGGTCGATGAAACCCATGTTCGAACCTCGCAAAATTCTGATCAATGTAACTATGTACTGTTCAGCAATATAGGTATTAGAGAGTGGTAGGCAGACTGATGATGGTTATTAGCCCAGTCTGCCGTCCTGGGGTAGTAGCACCACTTTTGAATGTAACACCCGTAAAGTGATATTGTCTTGGAAGTAGCCAGGTATAACGAGAGGAGTGTGCGCTGTCAATCTAAGATGGTACATGCTCGTCTCTTCAAGCCGGCATAGTGGAGACGACTGCTGCCTGTAAAGATTTCTCTGTAGTAGCAGTTGTTTCCATTCATGGACCGCACTCTAGCTTTACATCAGGCGGAGTGTTGTCACAGGCCGAGTTACAATAAAAAAAAATGAACTTGTTTTGGGATCAGGCATAACGTGGGGAGAAAATGGTGGTACTAACCCACGATAAAAAGGAGAATGCTCTGAAATGGGCCCACAATTTTTTTCTCGAGTTTGTTGATGATTTTTAGTTACTTTTGTAGAAAAATAAATCTTCATTCCTTATTATCAATCATTTTTAATTTTTCACCTGAGTTATTGAGTAATTAGATGTTTTGTGATGCGATATTTGAGGTTATTATTATATTAAGTGTTTTAATAATTAATTGATGATATATATATTATTTATGTTATTAAACATCGTCTATTGATTGGTAAATGATGTCTTGACATGGTTAAAATGAATTAATAAAAAATAAGATGTTATTTTAGAATATTGTTTTGTTACCAAACTATTAGGTATCAAGTGTGCCCAAAAATGGGTATTCTTCTTTAAGAAATAAAAATGAGTTAAATAATAAAAATTGTACCTTATTCAATGTTAATATGCAAGTCATTAGAACGAACTTGACCTTTTCAGTGCCATTTAGTACTATCTCTTTAGTATATTTCATGGCCACTGAAAACCATTAACTGAAAGCATAATTGATATTTAACAACATAAATATCAATTACTAAAATTTATTTACTTTAAAAAGATTAAAGTCCTATAAACGACTTTTGTCATTGAGATAAAGATGCCGCGACTTTTTCCCGCAGTGCCCTCCGCTATGCCGGCCTGAGGAGACGAATGCGCGCCATCCAGGTTGACAGTGCATACTCCTCTCGCTATACCTGTCTATTTTCAAGATGACTCCGAAACTTGATAGGAGTTTCACTTGAAAGTGGTGTAGTAGCAACGACAAACTGGGCTAGTAACCATCATCAGTCTGCCTACCACTCTTAAAATCAATTTTTTTATTATAGTGCGTGGTATAACCAAACTCTAACTTATTTAAAAAAAAAATGATAAACGTCATCTAAATTATTTACACTCCGCCTGAGTTAAGCTAGAGTGCGATCCATGAACGGAGGCGACTGCTGTCAGAGCAGAGGATCTGCAGACAGCAGTCGCGCCCGCTATGCCGGCTTGATGAGATGCCTCTTCACACTGCGCTTGAAGGATCCCATGTATGTGGTATGAAAAAAGAAAAGTTTTTTTTTTTTTTTTTTTTTTTTTTTATTGTAGCTCGACATGTGACAACACTCCGCCTGATGTAAAGCTGGAGTGCGGTCCATGAATGGAAACAACTGCTACCACAGAGATATCTCTACGGGCTGCAGTCGCCTCCACTATGCCGGCTTGAGGAGACGAGCATGTACCATCTAGATTGACAGTGCACACTCCTCTCTTATACCTGGCTACTTTCAAACTATTCCCGAAACGCGACAAGGTCACTTCACGGGTGTTACATTCGAAAGTGGTGGTACTGCCCCAGGACGACAGACTGGACATATAACCATCATCAGTCTGCCTACCACTCTTTGATATAGTTTATAGTCTCTGCTTACCCCAGTAAAAGAATGGAGTTAAGTTTGTAGGTAAGCATAGAAAAGTCAGTATAGTGTATTTTCTTTTTCCTAATTATCCTTTAACGAAGGACTTGAAAGTGTTCCTTTTAGTTATTTGATAAAGCATGACAGTGGTTCACCACAGGGCTCTGAAAAGTAGCCATCTCTTAGTACTCGTATAAAACATAACTTAACAGCGAGAGGATATTAAAATATTAAACCTTGCTACTCACTAGCACTCACTCACTTTAATACATAATTTAGTAACAGCAAAATTTTCAACCTGTACCTACGAGTACAGTCTGTATGACAAATTAGTGCGCATTTAATAATTATACAAGTGTACAGTACATTTTGGGCCACAGTCTAGTTCTGTTACTGTAATTTTTCTGTTGTGTAGTTTATGCTGACTGTGGCCTGTTGTATTTACGTGTTGTATAAAATAAATGTTGTATAAAAAATTTAAGAGTGGTAGGCAGACTGATGATGGTTATTAGCCCAGTCTGCGGTCCTGGGGTAGTACCACCACTTTCGAATGTAACACCCGTGAAGTGATCTTGTCGCGTTTCGGGAATAGTTTGAAAGTAGCCAGGTATAGCGAGAGGTGTGTGCACTGTCAATCTAGATGGTACATGCTCGTCTCCTCAAGCCGGCATAGGTTTCTCTGTAGTAGCAGTTGTATCCATTTATGGACCGCACTCTAGCTTTACATCAGGCGGAGTGTTGTCACATGCCGAGCTACAATTTAAAAAAAAAATACGTGATATAAATTATTTATTTTGACATATTTTTTTATAATAGCTCGGCATATAACAACTCTTCGAGCCGGCATAGTGGAGGCGACTGCAGCCCGTAGAGATTTCTCTGTGGTAGCAGTTGTTTTCACTCATGGACCGCACTCTAGCTTTACATTAGGCGGAGTGTTGTCACGTGTCGAGCTACAATAAAAAAAAAAAAAAAACGTATACAAACAAAAGAGTGTTGTCATATGCCGAGCTACTATAGAAGAAAAAGCAAACAGCAATTGCTACTGCAGATAAATTTCCACAGACGTCAGTGCACAAACCTGGCTCTCGTTATACCTGGCTACTTTTAAACTGTTTCTGAAACGCGACAAGGTCGCCACTACGCGAGTGTTACATTCGAAAGTGGTGGTAGAGTAGCTATTTGTTGATTGGGATTTTTTTTGCGCTGAAATCTCCACTATGCTCAACAATGTTCCTTTATTAAAGTAAAAACAAAATAAGAAGCAAAAGATAGTTGCAGCTGTATTTAGTGAACGTAGAATAAAGCGTCAAGAGTTAAACATGAAAATACAGTTAACAATTGTTACAACTCAGAAAGCAATGTTTGTTCACTTTCCACAAGAAATACTATGTGTCGGCTGCCATCTGGAGACTCTACCAAGGTTATCGGTCTTGAGTTATTTTCCTAATGGACTAAGAGCCTCGTGATCTTGTGGAAGGGACTGCAAATAACCATACGTTCTTGACTACATATGGCACTATACTAAAAAATTTTGTTTTGCTACAATGAGGTAGGTCTGGGGTCTTTGGCTTTAACTTTTATTTCTTTGATTGTTATACATTGCTTTGTTAAGTGACCGAAAGTAACTGCGATAAGTCGGAAGCAGAAAGAGTTGGGGCGATTGTTCCAGAACAAAAAATGTAGAGAATTTCATCTTATGGGTAAATAATAAAAAATCCCATACGAACCAGTCGTTTCACGGTCATACTTCCGTCTCACTCTTTCTCACGGGTTATTGTATAAGGCGAGAGCGAGAGGTACGAGGAGAAAAGTTTTCACACTTCAGGAGCTGTCAACTCGATAAACCCGGGCAGCGTCAGACACCGTTAGCTAGTATGTGTATAAAAATAAAGAATGACCTCTATTTCCATACTTAAATATATGTTGGCGTGCTTCATTGTAATAATAATAAATAATCAAGGCATTATACTCGTTATGAGGTAGGCAGCGACGTTAATTGTTACTAAACTTGATTCTTGAACTAATTCTAAATCATTCATACGTATAGCGTAGGCGCAGGGAGATGGCCAATCATAATTTTAATTATTTATTGATTTGAGGCCAAGAAGATTCGTATGAAATAATAAAGTACAAACTAATATCAAAGGCGTGACAATTGTATTGTATTGTAATAACAAAAAAGTTTTAGTAATAATACTCGTATAGTATCTTGTGGCGCGCTTCAAGAGGGTCGAGCCGGTTTTGTGGCAAAAAATTTTTTAGAGTAGTTTTGAAAATCGTACTTCTCTCTGAACAAAAGTTTCTTTACGTAATCGCGTTTATTTATCTACTTTTCGAGATATAATTTTATTTAAAAAAAAAGAAAAGAAAAAAGTATTATAAATATAATTAAACGGTGTTTCTTGATAAAAGAGTGCTTGAATAAAAATCAATTCATTTAATTTATAAATTGATTTAAATATGTTAGTTATAAGGTTTAAATTATATGTTAGTTTTACCATAAATTTTCCTCAAGAATAATGATGGCCAACTCCCCTAGACTTACTCTATAATTTGACGTTATTATTTATTTCAAACTTAATAAAGTGATGTAGGTTCAAACCTAATCTCGTTTCTATACCAAATCATTATACTCGTATTATATATATCATATAATTTTGCAAGTTTTCCGTGTAACGAATTTAATAACTATGAAAAAGTTTGGCGTGAAAATTAAAAAAAAACGGTCGAAACTTTAAACTACAATACAATAAAGTCATAAACATTAATATTTACGGGACATTTATGTACATCTACATAACACATTTTTATAGGTTTCAAAATGTAGTCGCCATTGCACCCACTGTATTTATATAGCCAGTCGCAATTTGGTACCGTTTTGCACGAATATTAGTAATCCGTACACGCACAAAACTTCCCGAAATTCCCAGTACAGTGGAAGCACGCGCTGGTTGGTTAGTCGTGCGTATACGCGCGTATAGTTCCGACGCGCCAGGATACAAGCTTTTTGTGGTTTTCCTGCGGAAAAAAAGTAAAAATGCAAGTTACGTCATCAGAATACTGATGAAATGATCTTGACGTACATGCGAAGACCTAACAGTAAGCGTACTCAATTCGTACGCTTACGTGTGTTACAAATTCGTGTACGAGGTGTGACTGACATAGAGTTGCCTACTAAATGTCAAATTCTAAAACTAATATTTATCTAACAAAAATATGAGTAAAAATATCACCCCATTTTGTAGTTTTTATGCAAAAGATCAAAACAAAAAAAGGGAAAATATACAGGCACCGCGCTGACATCGTCGAATACTCTAAAAGCATTCGAATATACATCATCGATACGTTTCCATCGATTACAATTTCATTTTTGTATACGTGCGACGAAAATATTTTTCTCCCGGTCAGAAAGTTCGCCCGGTTGAATTTCTATTCACATTGTAGTTAATGTTGCTCGTGAATAACTTTATTTTAAATGTTAAAAAATGCAATTTTAACTTAAGTCGACCAAGGTCTTTTTACTGGTAGCGCCGCAGTGCAGCACGCATAAAACAAAGTTGTCTACAACGACCTTAGGCCATTTAGGAAGCTCATATACCTTAGAATATTCTCTGAAAGCGAATATTACTTTATAAGTCAAAGTTGCTGTATAGTTAACGAAGGATTGAATTACCAGCCCTCAATGCAGAGGTAAAAATCATGACATGTTAATAAAATATATACTTTTTATTTGTCATGATTAGAGAGGAAATGAAGTTTCTAAAAACCATTTCCTATAAAATTAGATAATTAAAATTGAAAACCTTGCTAGGTGTAAAAAATAAATCCTATAAAATGTTTAAATTTATAACCGGGAGAAACTGATTGATAAAACGCGAACATTTCACTATGCAATATCACTTCAAACTATTGTATCTACACATTTATTTGAAAAATGGTCCTTATTTCAAATAGTGTAAGGTTAAAAATAGATACAGCAACTTAATAGTGTATGATTTGAACAGTTGTTATTTAAGCTACATCGCCATGATATTGGGAATCGCTCATATTTTTATTTGCTTTGGTATTTTGATGAGTTTTATGACTTATTTAGTTTCAACAAAATTATGTTTTTATATTGATTTCCAAAAGTTATTTTTATATTAGTGAATCATAAAAAAACAAAAGATTATCTGTTTTTATCTCAAATAAAGTTTATTAAGTGAATTGTTTATTATTAAAATAGCTGTTTAGACCAACTTCATGTCGGTATAATATAGATATAATTGTTATTAATCCTTTAGCGTACCTGTGGTTTATTTATCAAAAAACGATCTACTCACGCTACAAACAAATAAATATATACATGTTTATAATAAATTAGATAAAGAAGAAACTTTAATTTATCAGTTGGTTTTTTATTATTAATTTTTGAAAATTTTCTGTACTAAATAATCTTCATAATTTCTTCTTGCTTAAAATTACACACGAATTAGTAAATTAATTTTTATAGTCTCATCCGTGTTGCAGCACAAAGAAATTTCACTGTTTTTAAACAATTTTAATAGAAAAACAATCTAAACCTAGCTAGTCTAGGTGACCTAACATAAAGCTAAGATTATTATGCTGAAACAATACTCTCCGCTTTGAGATAGATTATGCATAGTATAAATTCGCTACATGCAAATTTAATTTAAATTTATTTTGAGCACAATTTTAGAGCACAAAGGCGTTTAATTGAAGGCCAGCATAGAGTCTACGAGAAACATAGATATATAAACACGCATCGAGGTGGACAGAGGTTAATTAAGACTCAAGCTCACCACCCACTGGAGCGTGCCATGATTGACAGAAAATGCAAAATAATTTTAGCATGATGGCTTTTTCAGCATCAAATGAAATTATGTGAATGTGTTGTTAAAAATCAACACTTTCCTAGATAGCTTTCCTTATTAGCGATGTTATCGGATGGTAAAATAATACAGTGTGTTTTATTTTTTAAAATCAATGGGTTCGAATCTTGCCTGGGATAAATGGATTTTCAGAAATTTCTTTTTTTTTTTGAAATTTTCAGGCCTCGAGACGTCTTTAAGTATTTCCACTATCTCTGACTTAAAAATAAGATTGAAGACTGAAGATTTAAAAAAATATATATGTGAAAAGTCGTGCTTGGTTCGATTGCTAATATTATTATTAGATTTTGCAAAGTTTTCTCTTTGTTATATTAATTTGTACTTCTGAAACGTGTTATGAAAATTATTACAAAGTATAGAGATGTTTGAGACTTCACAATGGATACCCGTCGACTTCAATTTCTTTGTGAAAGTTATGCCTCCTGGCTCCTGCTCAATTTGTGTAAAATAAGTTATGATATAGCAAAAACTTTTGCTTACATAGGGCTCGCTTTTTACAACATTTCTTTACATATTTTATTTATAACGTCTGACGCAAGTTTCATACATTACAAACGCATACAAAACGCATGACACGCTTATATGTGCCATAATCTTCGAGTTTACTTTATGTTATGATTTCTATGTTTAATAAATTACATAATTAATGGATTTTTTATTTTATTTTCAAATACAATACAATACAATTGTCACGCCTTTTTCCCACAGGGATAGGCACAGACAACGGAACGCCACTTACCACGATCCTTCGCCACACCCTTCGCCACACCCTTCGCTTCCTTCACATTTCCTTTACCAAACCAAATTAGTGTCTCGGTACAAATCAACTATATTTTTTTGTTTTTACTATTATCTCGATATATAACTGCAGCATTGACGTTTAGTTATCTGATCTATCTGAGAAGACGATCCTTAGACAGTAGTAGCGTCCGCTATGCCGGCTTTGTTTATGCAACAATGATTGTTTTAACTTTCCTGCGTCACTTCCTTCAACATCTATATATTTATTTACATTTTAATACAACTAGTATAATAGCTATCAAGTAAATTATGTAATTAGACAGTTAAGTACATAATAGAGGGAGCAAGCAGCTCTGACGTGAAATTACGGGCCCTTAATTATCCTTGTTACAAGGGACATAATTAAGTAACACTTTACGTTTTGCGATACGAAGCCGTCACGTTTACATACTACGTAATATATCTTTTATTGGAGAGAGGGAATTTGTTTATATTCTATGTTTACTTGTACATATATATATATATATATATATATATATATATGGGTTACAAACATAATAAAAGAGACCGTAATGGAGAGAGAAAATGACGGAGAGACAGGTTAAAGGGAGAATAATAATGGTAACGGTCGCAGTGATGATTACATTTTTTCTCAATTTATGGTTACAGTTCAAAGAAGTTTTGCTTCGAAACGAAAACGTTTGACAAAGATAACGCTTGATATCTTAGCACAAAATATTCCCACGTTTATATAACTTAATCTATAGGTATATTACAATTAATAAACTTTGTTTAAACTCCAAAAGTAGGTCAATCGAACCTTTAAATATGCCTCCATCTGCTCATAACTTTGCAAGTATTTAGAACGCATTGTTTCTAAAGTAATTTACTATATTCCGTTATGCATACGTGCTTCACGAAGCCCACACGGCGGAAGCGACTGCTACCTTTGGATATTTTCTTCACAGTAATTAGTGTTCACTGTCAACTTGAATGGTGCATATTCATTTGATCAAGCCAGCGTAGCGAAGGTGAAATTTTCCTGTGTTAGCAGTCGTTTCCCATCGTTTACCGTACTCTTATAAAAAAGACAACTAGGATTCAGTCTTTTTTATTTAAGCTCGGCATGTGACAACTCTCCGCCTGATTTAATTGAGTGCGGTCCATGAATGGAAACAACTGCTACTACAGAGAAACCTGTGCGGGCAGTAGTCACCTCCACTATGCCGGCTTGAGAAGACGAGCATGCACCATCTAGATTGACAGTGCACACTCCTCTCATCATACCTGGCTACTTTCAAACTATCCCCGAAACGCGACAGATGTTACATTCGAAAGCGGTGGTACTACCCCAGGCCGACAGACTGGAGAAATAACCATCATCAGTCTACCTACCACTCTTTAATAGTGCCTATAGGCACTGAGCGACTAAAGTACATATAACAAAGTCTTCAATAAAGAGGGTCTGAGACTTGCGACAGCTTCTTGGTCGCTATGAATCATTCGTTTCAGCCAAAAGGTATTGGTAATGTAGGTAGGTACATAAAAAGCATATGTTTTGTAAAGTATTCCTTCTCTTTCTAGCAGTATGAGTAGTGCTATTTCAAGGTACGTTATGGCGCGCATCAAGTGGAAAATCAAAGGCCTGCATGGTCATTGAACCGTTAAACTGGGTGGCGCGCGGGTCGTATCACCTGCGACCCAGTCTTATTCCTAGTAAAACAGTAATTTTACTCGGACAAGAAGGGCTTTTCATTTTTTTATTATTTAACAAAAAATCTATAGGTACAGTCAATATGCTGCTTGAGAGTCTTGCGCATGTACAATCACACACGAAATTCATAAAACATAAAACTTAAAAAAATGCATAAAAATATTTATTATACTATTTTATATTAACCTGTACAATATTATATTTATATATTTTTATAACTTATGGTTTAAATTGATAATATATTTACACTTTTGATCTTGACTATATCTGGTCGACAAAGAAAACAACATATACGTAGCTAACGAGTGACAAGAAAAGAGTTATTAGACCCACCCACCCCATACCACCAAACGGACCTATGAAACGTATATTACGCATCTCAAGATCAGCGCTCTTCATTCGTGGTGTACTAGTCAAGTCAAGTCAAAAATAGCTCCAGTAAAGTGGTAGAATCTTTAATAAACAAAAGTTTTAAAAGGAAGTAGAATCTTTACTAAAACTTCCTACGGAGTTTTGGAGGAAAAATGAAAACGCACGTTCTCTTCTTGACTTGTTTACCCACACTCACGCACGTTCATGAACACTTAATGGTTAATAATCCACCATTATTGTGTTTCTTATAATTGAAGACAGATGTATAATAGAATATGTAGTAGATTCTTCGTAGTATAAGAAAAATAAACAGATAATTTAGAATCAAGTTAAGGGTGTATAATAAACTAAACTTTTATTATCTACTGCCCTCCTTTGAAAACAATTAATCATGGTACTTGAGAAATATCTTGAAAATTTCAACAAAATTAAGACCCGGGTCTCTATAATTTTGTGAAGGCAAATGGCGTTCATCCTTTGAAGGGTTAGACGTGCTATGTATACTTCAAAATTACTCCAGAAACAAAAATTTAAGCACAAATTACAATTTAATTTTTTTTATAAATTTTTTGAGAAAAAATACTTAATATTTGGATAAGACTACGAAGTCTAAAGTCTGGTTAAAAATGTATGACTTTTCAGACGTACTTGCATACAAATAAGTCAGTTAAAAATAATATCATTATAGGAACTAACGAAATTTTAAAGTAGCCACACTTGAAAATAGACCCTGGGGCGAGAAACCGTTTTTTCTACAAGTTTCTCTTTTTTTACATAAGCAAATAATAAAATGGGATTTAATCCATTCTTAGAGAAATTACAAATTTTTTAATTTGACTTTTTTATTTAAACGTTTTTTTATTTTTATTCAATTTTTTTTTTAATCAAGTATGGTACCTATAGTCTTCTTTTCATACTATTTAAAATTAATTGCATGTCAGCTCAACTCTTTACTGGTGTTTCACTTCAAGGTATCACGTAGCTCACTGAGAAATTAAGTTTATTTGCCATGACAATCGAAGCCCATTGAAAATTTATCGAAAAAAAAATTGCATTATATTTGCATTTTTTATTGTAACTCGGCATGTGACAACACTCCGCCTATGTAAAGCTAGAGTGCGATCCATGAATGGAAACAACTGCTACTACAGAGAAACCTTTCCGGCAGCAGTCGCATGTACAATCTAGATTGACAGTGCACACTCCTCCTTCATTGCACTGTAGACATCTCCGCTCACACCAACAAAGGTTAGCTGGTAGACAATGCCAAAGGCATTAAGCTCGCCTACTATTTGTGTGTGCAATAAAGTGTTTTTTTATTTTATTTTATTATTATTTATATACCTGGCTACTTTCAAACTATTGCCGAAACGTGACAAGGTCGCTTCACGGGTGATTACATTTGAAAGTGGTGGTACTACCCCAGGACGACTGATAACCTTCATCAGTCTGTCTACCACTGTAGATCATGATATTTATATTTTTTATATTTTATATTTTCAAGGGCGACCAGTGGTGGGAATCATTAAATCATGCCTACCACTCTTTAATAGTGCCTATAGGCACTGAGCGACCAAAGTACATATCACAAAGTTACATTGGTACCGGTCGTTAGCGAGGTTTTTTTTAGAGAATGATTTTTTTTCTTTGTTTTTAATTTAATGCGTAATGTTAAAATTAAAAGGTTTTTTTTTGCATGTTGCTGTGAATGTCGAAGTAAACGTGCGGTCGCGGTGATTGGTAGATGTAATGTAATCTTAGACAGAGTGCGGTCACATCCGACATGCTTTATATTTTCTTAAATTAGCAATAATTATAGGCCGTTTATTTCATTAGCTATTGTCTTGGAAGAACGAATCCTTTCAGGCTAATAGACATAATTATTTTTAATGTTTCCTTGTTATTTTACGTTGTCTTTGAAGCTGAAAGCAATGTGTTTCTTTTTCTACGAGTATGTATAAATTCTATATGAAAAATCACATAGTGTAACAAATATCCTCTGAAGCATTACATTTGGGTCTCTTGTGAATTATTCGACATCCTTTTTATATAAAATATTATAACATAAAGCGAAAACAATGTTCCAGTTGTTGATCCCAAATTTTGTTTGACAAATGCGTATGTGTAATAGACAAAAAAAAAATAGAATATTCATCATATTTTTATTCTACAACATATCTATTTTTTATATTTACTTTACGTCAAGAAATCTGATGATGCACAATCGTCTCCTCAAACCGGCATAGCGGAGGCGACTGCTGCCTGTAGATACATCAGGCGGTGTTGTCCTATCCCGAGCTACAATAAAAAAAATATCTTACGATCGGGGGTATAACGATACTGGAAATAGTATCCAGTCAATAACATCTCTCAAGCCGGCATAGTGAAGGCATCTGCTGTTTGCATTTATTTCTCTATTGTACGAGTTATTCTCGTTCATGAATCGCGCTATAGCTTAATCTCAGGTGGTCATATGTCGAGCTACTATAAAAATACACACACATAGTATAGTTAATATCCTGGATAAAGGAAGTGTGATCCTCAAAACATGTTTCTAATTATCATATGTAACTACACACACAAGGAGATACATAATATACACAATCCGTATATTCTTATCCTAAACAATTTGCACGCTACAAGATTTGCTCATGTTATTATAAGGGCGTTTACCTACGCAATCATATTGTATGCTTTTTTAAATTTGTTTATCACTGAAAGAAATATGCAACAGTTTGAACTGGGTCTGAAGGATTCCACCTGAGGGAGGAAACATTTCACAGTTTAGTGGAAAGACAGAAAAAGGACTGCCTGAACCTTCGTCTGTCTGCACGCGTCGACCTCGAACGATGTGGGACAGAGGGAATCTGATGTAACTGATTACAGCTGTTTATCTGTTTATATATTTAAACTATTAGTATTGTGCTTCGCGAGTGCTGGATGGTTTTGTGGGTAGTTTTAAAAAAACAAAAATTTTAAAAAAAGTAGCGATTTCGAAATTAGAGAGCATTTTCTACAACCTTTATTTCGGAACTTGGGCCTTATCTCGTTCCGTTCCGGAAATAACGGAGATATCTCCTTCGCCCCGAGTCAAGAGCGGTAGTCCCGGAGTTGGACTGCCGCTCATTTACTTGGCTGGAGTGGTGTTTCTTCCCGATGAGGTAGGGCCTAACGGCCAAGCGTCGGTGGGGTTGCGGATGAGTGCGAAAAAGTGCCCGTGACCTCACCATATGACGTAGAGAGGGACACCGTGGGGGTTTTAGTCGTGTATACCTGGTATTGAGGAGTACCGGGGAGTCCGACATCACCTCGTCGTCTTCCCCGAGACGGCGAGACATTTATAAAAGATTTCCCCCACATAAAAAAGGGTGTTACATTTGATGGCTGATGATTTTAATGCAACTAAATATGCAATAGCGCTCCCAATGTGACGGCAGAGAAAAACGACTGCAGTCACTTTTAGGTTTTCTCTCAGTAAGTATTTGACTTGACGGCAACATTGTCAAATCGTTTGAAGAAGTTTACGCTTTTTTTTCATGTCCGATGTATGAGGTTTGCTCCTCTAGTATATATCTCTATGATTTTAAACAAATAAATAGAACGCAATTCGTCAACAATGTGTATAGACCTTAATTTCTAATCCTACTTAACGAAAATCTGCGTAAATTAATACTTCCTGTTCATATACCTACATACACGTATGCATTTGTATGTTTATTTAAAAGTTTTATGTTTTATGTACAACCACTGTCTAATGTTTTTTTAAATTGTAGCTCGGCATTTGACAACACTCCGCCTGATGTAAAGCTAAAGTGAGCAGTGGCCTCCGCTACGCCGGCCTGAGGAGACGGATATGCACCAACTAGATTGACAGTGCACACTCCTCTCGTCATATCTGGCTACTTTCAAACTGTTCCCGAAACACGACAAGATCACTTCACAGGTGTTACAATCGACCCCAGGACGGCAGATTGGACAAATAACCATCATCAGTCTGCCTACCACTCTTTAATAGTGCCTATAGGCACTGAGCGATCAAAGTACATATAACAAAGTTACATTGGTACCGGCCAAAATTAGCGAGGTTCGAACACGGTCGATCGTGAGTTCACGCGTCTTACCGCTAGACTACTTTTACATTTATATTACTTTTTTATAGTAAATCGGCATATCCGGCCACAATCCGCTTGATGTAAATCTAGAGTGCGGTCCATGAACGGAAACAACTGCTAACACAGGGAAATTGTCTGCATCAGTCGCCTTCGCTATGCCGGCTTGAGGAGACGATTGTGCACACATCTATATCTAAAGTTGCAATAGCTAACCCTATGGTTATGTAAGTTCATCACCATGTTCTCACCACGTCATTGTCTATCAGCACTGACTCATCCATCCCCTTAAATTTAAATAAATATAATCGCAAAAATGTTGTTTTTGCTTTTGGCAAATTTCGTATTAAAATGTGTCATAGACTAAAATAATTGCGCCAGTAAATTAAATTGGACCGCGGTCTAATTGTTCGGTCCACTTAAATTTCATTAAACAAAATTTGTCTAGAGAACTTTAAGAGATTCAGCGTTTATTAGTGAACAGGCGACGCCCAATTACAAAATTCAATTTATTTTTGGCACACCCAAAATCGTTGGAAACTTACCCCAGTACGCTAACACTCCATCTATAGATGCATCTCGATTTTGTACGTTTGAATAGATTTAAAATTATAGCTCGGTTAAAGGGCGATCCGTGAACGAAAACAACTGCTGCTACAGACAGCAATCGCCTCCGCTATGCCGGCCTGAGGAGACGAATGTGCACCATCCAGACAGAACGAGACTCCTCTCGTTATACCTAGCTACTTCCAAACTGTTCCCGAAACGTGACATTGTCACTTCACGAGAGTTACATTCGAAAGTAGTGTAACATAGTGGGGTCATACAGGGTGAATTTTTCAAGTGGGCTTTCATGGGCAAATCCTAAACTATGAGAGATATCGAAAAATGCTGAAAGGAGTCTCGATGCCGATTTTGATGAAAACTAAAACTGCATTATTAGATTTTTGATAAATCCATTTTCCCGGCCAGGAATCGAACCTGTTGATTTTGAAGAAAAAAAAAAACACTGTATTATTGTACCATCTGATAGTGTTCCTGATAAGGATCAAATTCTGGGAAGTAATGATATACGGCAAACCAAAGAAAAGTGTTCGTAAAAAGCAGGATCGTAAAAAGTAGTTTCATTGTACCTATTTTTATAAAGTTAGATCTTAAATACCTGAGGTCTAGCGGTAAGACGCGTGAACTCACGATCGATGCGACCCGTGTTCGAACCTCGCTAATTCTGACCAATGTAACTGTGTTATATGTACTTTGGTCGCTCATTAAAGAGTGGTAGTCAGACTGATGATGGTTTATAGCCCAGTCTGCCGTCCTGGGGTAGTACCACCACTTTCGAATGTAACACCCGTGATGTGGCCTTGTCGCGTTTCGGAGAGGAGTGTGCACTGTCAATCTGGATGGTGACTGCTATAGTTTCTCTATGGTAATGGTTGTTTTTCTTTATTAGGCGGAGTATTGTCAGAGCCTGAGTTACAATTTAAAAAAATGAAAAGAAATCTTCTTAAAAATACTACGCAATTAAAATGAGCAAACAAAAGCGATCAGCTCGGGCAGATCTTACAATCTGACACCACCTTCTAAAGAACACTGTAAGTCCCATTTTCACGCTTTTCAACAATTTATTGTGTGTATAAGTAGACGGTGAAAAATGAGACGGGGATTTTAAATTTGGCATTATTCTTTACAATTAACTAAATATATTTTATTAAAATAAAGAGTACCCGTTTTCAAATCAACACTTTCTTATATTGGATTCTTATTGGATGGTGCACGTTCGTCTCCTCAGGCCGGCATAGCGAAGGCTACTTCTGCCTGTAAAAATTTCTCTATGGTAGCAGTTGTTTTCGTTCATGGACTACACACTAGCTTACTATGTGCGGTCACACATGGTAAGCTCTGTAAGAAAGCTCATTATCCGCTATGCTGGCCTTGTAACATTTTAACTACGAAGTATTTTGTTAACTAGACACCGTTTAATGTTAACGTAGAGCGCGGTCTACGTCTAAAGATAACTTCTACCTGAAAAACGTCTGACGTCACCCACGCTATGCCGGCTTAAGATTTTTTCAGAATAAGGAATAGTGATTACAAAGTAAAGTATAGCGTGTTGTAATTGTGTAACACCCGCCCTCGATGCATAATAAATATAATTTCGAGTGTAAAATTACTATAGGTCAAGTGTGTTAACCATTAATTGAATAATGATCAGCAGAATAATTGATTCGGTCGTTCAACAAATGAAGTACATTTTGTGCTATTGTACACAAATACATAATTTATTTCTGTCATTTCACACAAAATTAATTATGTAAAGGTATGTATAGAGTTATAAAGGTTTAGAGACGATATTTTAAACATTTTTTTTGTTCAATTATTAAAAATAGCAAAAATTAGATTTCTTTGAAATGTCTTTTATTTATGAATAAAATATATTATTTCAATGTTTTTCTCTTATAATAAATTCATTTTTCTTAGATTTGCTTAAAATACATCGCAATAAAATAATATTTTTTTAATAAAAGTTTTTTAGCAAATAATATTATTTTATCAAAAGAATTTTTATTCAGTTTGTAGCCGTATTCGACTATTTTATTTTCTACTTAAATCGTTACTTATTTGACATCAAAAAGCGGCCGTAGTCTAGCGGTAACACGCGTGAACTCACGATCAATGAGACCCGTGTTCGAACCTCGCTAAATTCTGACCGGTACCAATGTAACTATGTTATATGTACTTTGGTCGCTCGGTGCCTATAGGCACTATTAAAGAGTAGTAGGTGAACTAATGACGGTTATTTACCCAGTCTGCCGTCCTGGGGTAGTACCACCACTTTCGAATGTAACACCCGTGAAGTGACATTGTCGCGTTTCGGGAATAGTTTGAAAGTAGTCAGATATAGCGAAAGTGTGCACTGTCAATCTAGATGGTGCATACTCGTCTCCTCAGGCCGGTATAGCGGAGGTGACTGCTGCCCCTAGAGATTTCTCTGTAGTAGCAGTGGTTTTCGTTCATGGACCGCTTTCTAGCTTTACATCAGGCGGAGTGTTGTCATATGTCGAGCTACAATAAAAAAATATTTGTTTACTTGATTACTTTGATACGGGAACTCCTTCTAACACCTCCTTCTTAATTTTCCTCTCGCCTTGACTGCACTTTGCTTAACACACATCCTCTCACATTCACTCACCACACCCATTCATTTTACACACAGAGAGGACTCGCATAAACTCATACACGATCACACATACAAATATATTAAATATTGGTAAACTCTTTTTTTCTCTTTCTTCGGCTCTCTTCGGAAGAGCACTGATATCCGTAACGCAGGACAATCGGGTGTTAAGAATCGTAACTTTATTATTTTGTATGTTTTTTGATGACAAATAAACGTTATTTTATTTATTTATTTAATTGAAAAATCTAACTTAAATGAGTGAACAGCTGATGTTTCAGAATTTAGCTATTGCATCTTTAACATTATTGCATCGTTATTTTATGTATGTATATTTAGTGTATATTGTATTTGTATATGTTATTATTGTGCATCACTTTATAACATGCAGAAATCAACTTGAGACTTGTTTAAACAAATCCCCGCGCAGCCCTCCTGCCGCTCATGCCCTCGACACTTCTCACGGGCCGAGTCAGGCCTCAAATTAAAGTAAGGACTGATAACAATTCACGTATTTAAAATAATACTTGCTTTTAATTAAGAAAACTCTGGTGTTTTGCTGAGATTTGATCGCATCGGGAGTAAAGTTTTCTAATAAATCAACGCAGATAATATTTATGTTTGATATTGTATTTCAAATATATACGCTAATTTACTTTTAGCATTAATTAACACGTACCACTTTCCAGCCACAAAACAGTCACGTGGTTGAACTTTTGACCGTATCGACTACTTTTTTGTGGTTCAAATGTGGACGAAAAGTAGTTCAACTATGAATTAAGCGTGTCGGCGAGTTGCACGTTTTACTGTGACTATTTTGTAGATGACATCATCCACGCACGTCCGTTCTTGAAGCCTGTTATGAATGTCTATAGTCTATGGCTCAATATCTTTGCCTCGTCGACTGTAGTCTATGCCAGTTGTCGAAAGTATGTATTAGAAGTCGGTTAAGAAAATATTGAATAAACAAGAATCCGGAAGCATCTGTTTTAGTTCAACCTGAACCCATCAAAATATGGTGTCAGAAGTTGGTCGCATCACGTTGAAGATGCCAGGAAGCGGTATTTTGCCAATGAAGATGGACGGAGATTTAGCGTTAGAACAGGTGGCGTCAATCTTTTCAGTTATATATGAAGGCTAGCGGGCTCGATGGTGAAAAAAGTGAGCGGAAAGTCGCGTTGTTGCTTCATTATAATGGACAACAATGTGTTGATATATTCAATTCCAAAATTTAGATAACTTATGAAGAAACGATACAGGTATTTGAAATTATTTTTTGTGTCTAAAAGAAATTTTACTTATCAGTCGCATAGATTCTTCACATGTAGACAAGAAGAAGATCAGTTTTTTTTTTATTGTAGCTCGGCATGTGACAACACTCCGCCTGATGTAAAGCTAGAGTGCGGTCCATGAATGGAAACAACTGCTACTACAGATAAATCTCTATAGGCAGCAGTCACCTCCACTATGCCGGCTTGAAGAGACGAGCATGCACCATCCAGATTGACAGTGCACACTCCTCTCGTTCTATCTGGCTACTTTCAAACTATTCCCGAAACGCGACAAGGTCACTTCACGGGTGTTACATTCGAAAGTGGTGGTACTGCCCCAGGACGACAGACTGGATCATCAGTTTGCCTACCACTCTTTACGAGTCGATGGAAAATTATATTACTGTATTAAAGAAAAGAAATACTACAATTTGTCGTACGTCTGAACGCTATCCCGACATTTCATAATAATTTAGTGCTCTCAACACACCACCACCTTTCTGTTGTTCTAACGTACTGTAAGTTTAACCTTACAAATACCTGGCATGTGACTACATCCATATGTAAAGCTAGAGTGCGGTTCATGAAAAGAAACAACTGTTAGCAGTGATTTTTGACATTTTTTTTGGCAGCATTTGCCTCCGCTATTCTTTTTTTAGACAAAGCCTACAAACGTTTATAAACACATACAAAATATCATATAAAAACTTTTATACTGAAGTTGTTTTAACAAAATATTTAGAATGTAATTACTGAAGTTTCAGGCTCTCGTGGAGGTTTCACGAAACAAAATCTCAGATTGAAGTAATGAATTTTAATATAAGTTGAGATTATAAGAGATCCCTATTATATATTCTTATTTAATACGTGTTTTGTTTAACTAAGTTATTTATTATGGGTAATTTCGGTAATATCGTATCATCATAATTTAATAATAACAAATTAAACTTACTTGAATTTGCCCTTAATGAATAAATTACCAATAAATTTAATTTCAAAGTATAAATTTTTAATAATAATCGTGGTTAAAAATCCCACTAATATGTGGTGACGTCACAATCGTCTTATCGAGCCGGTATAGTGGAGGCGATTTCCTGCAGACATTGTTGCTATTGTAGCAGTTGTCATCAGATAGAGATAATAGCGTAAAATAGGACTTCTTATAAGTATTGATTTTGAACCATGTAGTTACGTTTCTTGCGGACGTTACTCGGCTGCTGGGAAATGAACTGGGGAAAAACGTGTTCCTCACCGTCATCATACCTCTCTCTTTCTCTCTTTCCTTCTCCGTCGTTTGTTTCTGTTCCGCTTTTATTGGGCGTATTCGACACCACCTATTTTTCATTAAACATATTATTTTAGCGGAGTGTTCTCGAAAAATTAATCGATTTATGATATCGTATTGTATTGAACACGTACAACAATACAATATGAAATATGATCTCTTTTACGATCGACCCCTATTAAGGACAATTTGTCAATTACTTTTTTCATTCTACTATTGTCTGTGGAACATAAAAATAAAGTAAACAATCTATAAAATAAAAATAGGACGTTAAAAAATATGTTTTATTATTGATGTGAAATATAATATTGCGACGGAATGGGTTGTGTAAGCGCCTCTTGCAGTCACGACTGGGCGCCCAGTGGGCCAAAATCAGTCTTCCATAGATTCTTTTTTCCTACACGCCGACTTTTATATTTGACTGGCTGACTCCGCCTGATGTAAAGCTAGAGTGCGGTCCATGAACGGACGGACAATCTACTACAGAGAAATCTCTACGGGCAGCAGTCGCCTCCAGCAGCGACATAGCGTCGGCTTTAGGAGACGAATGTGCCATCCAGACACACAAACGCGACAAGATCACGGGACTGTAGACTGGGCTAATAACCATCATCAGTCTGCCTACTACTCTTTAATGAGCAAACAAAGTACATATAACATAGTTACATTGGTACCGGTCAGAACTTAGCAAGATTCATATTCATAAGATTTTTCTTAAAAGGTATCAAAAAGCTTGTAAGAGCTTTGAATGTTTTTTAAAAGTAAAAAAGTGTCAGAGTATACTTCGTATACTTGGCGAGCAACTTGTAAAAGGATCAAAGTTTCTAAGAGTTCAATTGAACAATTTGAAAGTTCATTTTGTAGCCCTCTCCGGAATTTTGGGCTACTACATTTTCCGATACGATGCCACTCGTGTTTTCTATTACTTTGATCTGTCCATTTTAGCTTTAGTTTAAAGGTATTTGCACTCTTTATGTAGTAGGCCATTCTCTTAATTTTAATTTCATTAAATTATGATGAAAAAAATCAACACGTACACTACAGCCTGAGTTGAAGTGAGGTTCGAACCCACGTTCTCCACTGTACGCACGGATGCTCTGATAAATAAGATACACGGTCAATGGCCCTTCCAAGTGCTGGGTTGACGTCACAATTACTAGGTTTATTACACCAAAACAATTTAAATATGCCTAATAAATAACAAAAAAAAACCCAATTTTATTTTTGACATTTACAGTAAGTGCACTGTCAACCTGGATGGTGCGCATTTGTTTCCTTAAGCCAGCATAGCGGAGGCGACTGCTGCCTATATAAATCTGTTTGTGATAGCAGTTGTTATGCACTTCGCCTTAGTGTCAGTCCGTGAGCGGTGTAGTCACCTCCGCTATATCGGCTATACGAAACGTGCTTATGCAAAATGAGTAGTAAACTATACCTTTTAATAAACCCAATCTACAATTAAGAAGTCAAAATCCTTAAAGGTAAAACTATAAAATGTAATCTGATTTCTCCACAACCCTTCATAATAACCATGAATGTATGGGTTTAATCACATCTTCTGTCACAATGGTTTTTAGTGCAGCCCTTTGTATTATGACAGAAGGCTCAAACAAAACTGAGAAATTAATGCAAAACCTTTGGACTTTTAAAAGGTACACTTCTAAACTATGCGATTTCTTTTTCTTTTTTTTCTTTTTTTTTCTTTTTTTTTTCATCTACAGCATCTACAATTTCTATCTAAACGTCCCAAAATATTTAAACTAAAAAAGCACTGTCTGGGGTTGACGTAGTGACGGTGACCGATGCCACGATACTGCAGTTTTTCAGTCGTCGACGTTCATGGACCTCGCGTCAATATAAAAAAAATCTCCACTATAAAATACGTACTTACATTTCCAAAGCTGTTTTATAATTAAATACATACATGTATAATATACATATTTACCATTTTATGTATTTTATTATCGACTGCAAACAGTTTGATGTATCTCCTGAAAGTTGTATCAACTGATTTGTATCTATAAAACCTAAGCTCGACATGTGACCCCAATCTACCTGATATTAAGTACCGTACTCTAGGTTTACAGAGAATTGTCTCCAGGAAGATATGACCTTCACTATGCCGGCTTAATAGTTGACGAAGCAGCTCGTTTCGTTATACACTTAAGCGTACTTCTGAGCTGTGTCCCGAATCGCAATGTTGTGAAGTGGACTTATAAATGGTGTTACAAAGTAGGGTCAGAAGTACTATTATCTTGCTTATACAGGGAGTTTCTGTACATAAAATGGATTGAAAAGTTGGTGACATACATCCCTCGAGTTTTGGTAGGCTTTCTTTAATGTTATTTTAGGCTTTTTCTTTTGATCTTTGTTACTAAATTTAGATACACTTTTTATGTTATTTTTATTATGATGACTTAATAAAAACACTGTTGTTATGTTTATAAATATATATATATAATAAATGTAAATTAAAAATTAAAATTAGTTTTTAAACTTCTTTATTTATAATAATTTGTTACAGTTAGTTTTCAGGGACCCTGTGCTGGATGGGGACCCTGTATTACAGGATACCTCGTTCATTCCCAGTATTTCATAAACCTAATATAGATTGGGTTTAAAATAATAAAAAAGTTAAAATAAATAAGCTTAACTATAAAAATATGTAAACAAACCTAAAAATTAAAACTTAGTTAAAAACTTTTTGAGTTGGGTGAGCAAAACTATAATAGTGAAATCTCAACAAGTGTGGAATAATTCAAATTATCTCTTTGTGTATGAGTTAATTGGGCCGTAAATATCATAAGCAGATGTGACGACCTTACAAAAACAACCTTTATCTATAGACATCTGGAGCGAGAGAAGCGTTAAACATTCGTTATTATATCTACGTAAACATATAATATATGAAGGCAGGTATAATGCCGTAATAATTGTAGCAATTAAAAATGCTACGAGCTACGACGGTACTACGACGTAGCATTTTTTTTTGTTGTAGTAGTTTTTTTTGTGTTTTGTATTTTATGCGGTTTTAATGATTTAATGACGTAGATTTAATCTAGCATCTGATGTTAAGTTTGGCTGTAGTCTGGTTTAGTTGGGTAAGGAGAGACAACTGCTACCACTGTAGGAGTAAAATGTAAGATGAAAAGCGTATGACATATATGTAAACAACAAGTTAAAATAATTCAAATACAATAACATCAAACTTAATTCTTGTTTACGATTCATAGAACTGGAAAATACGCTGAAACTGAAATTTCAGACACAACGTGTTCACACTTATTCAGTAAAATGTGGCCAAAAATGTAATATGTTAGATAATAAAGTTTAAATTTTCGTATAAATATTTTGTCAGACTCCATTATTTTACGTCGAGTATTTCAAAAACATGTACCGTGAACAATGTTATTCACTTTTCGTAAGTAAATATTTTCAACTTTCATTTAGTTTACTATTTATTTTTTACATATCTAAAGAAAATATTAAGTGTAAAGACTCTTTCACGGAGTCACGGGAGGATTCTGCTAACCTATTAACATCATCTTATGCAACCAGTATAGCGAAGGCGACTGCTATCTGTTGACATTTCTCAACTTTCTCAAGCTTGACATCAGATGGTTTTAAATACAATTTTAAAATACTTTTATGGTCTAGTACCACTGTCTACCCTAATTAAAAAAGGTGTTGGCTATAAATATGTGTATAAAAAAGAGAGACAGCAAATAAAACAGAATTTCGTTGCTCTCCCAAAAAGTATAAGAAGCAATTTGTGCGAGGCTGAAGGTTATATTTCTTTGCTGACCGTACTTGAAGTGGGTTTAACGCACGTCCCTCATTACCTAAAATACTACGCCCTTAAACCTTAATTAGGTTATTTTTTATTTAAAACGTCTATGTAAACACGTACGTACCCTAAGTAATTGTAAACTCAGAAATATTTAAATAGACGAGCATGTTTAGACATTTTTATAGTAGCTCGACTATATTCCGCCGGATGTCAAAAGACAGCAGTTCCCTCCGCTATACTGGCTGGATATCATTTTACATCCAAGCTAACCTCGACATTGCCCTGTGGCAGCGAAATCTAAATAAAATAAAATAATTATAACACAATTTTAAACTAGACAACAACATAAAGTTTACGTGCGTCCCTGTCATTGTGATAATGTCAGAAAGAGACAGCAACACTTCACTTTAGTAGGGCAAATAACAAAGTTTTGTTAAGGGATGACGTTAAATGCCATTTAATTTGTTGGACAAGACATTTATTGTCAAAACTAAAAATCCCACCAAGCAATGTCTGCAGACAGCAGTCGTCTCCGCTATATCGACTAAAGGAGACGTATTTACACCATTCATTGGCTGGATATACTTATCTCTACACCTGGGTGCTTCTGATAATATAAAAACAAGAAGAGATAACAGTATTTAATAGACCTGTGGAAATGGAATGCTTTGGCCTCCCATGTGTTCTCCCAGTCCTTTCACCTCGGATCCTTCACGCGGAGCGTGAAAAAGCACCTTCTCAGGCCGGCATAGTAGTGGCGACTGGAGCCACCGTGCGAGCGGTTCTCTAGTCGTCAATGCTCATGGACCTCCACTGAGTTTACCAGACCGGTCGAGGTCACATGTCGTGCCAACATAAAAAAAAATTCCACTATACTCTCTGATTTTTTTTTATTGTAGTTTGGCATATGACAACACTTCGCATGATGTAAAGCTAGAGTGCGGTCCATGAATGGAAACAACTGCTACTACAGAGAAATCTCTACAGGCAGCAGTCACCTCCACTATGCCGGCTTGAAGAGACTACATATAATTTACATAAAGTTTTTTTTTAACCTTATGGAGCTAAAAATCATTTCTTAGCATTCCCTAATCGCATTATATAGGCAACTTTCCTTTTATGTAACTCGTAACTGATACGATTCTGAACTTATCTCTACCCCTGGAGAGATTTCTCTAAAGGAATTTGAATTACTAAGATACGTGTTAAAGTAGCATAGATAAAATCGTAAAAGTTAAATAGCACAATGCAATAGAGAACCACCCTGGACCATTATGTTGGTCGGCATTAAAAAATAGGCTATCACAGCAGTCGCCTCCGCTATGCCGATACGTGATCATGAAAGTAGACAGTGCACACTCCTCTCGGTACCCTTCCTTTACGGGTGTTATACTGGTAATTATACAAATCCAGAAATGCAGATTTTTTTATTATAGCTCGGCATATGACAACACTCCCCCTGATGTAATGCTAGAGTGAGCTATGTACGGAAACGACTGCTACTACAGATACATTTCTACAGGCAGCAGTTGCCTCCGCTATGCCGGTTTGAGGAGACGAATAGATAAAAATAAGTATCAACTAAAAGAAATAAAAGTATTTATTGTACTTTTGTGTCATTTAATTCCATTCAAGTTAAGAATATCTCAGCAGATTAGCAAAGAATTGAAAAGTCCATTTAGCGTTAACGGTAAAGCTCTTAAAAATAATTAGAAAGTTCATTTTATTACTGGACTATGAGCTACATGCTTAAGGAATTTTTAATCGCCACAGACTAAGAAAATTATTTTTCATCAGTTTTTTATTGTAACTCGGCATATGACAACACTTCACCTGTTATTGCGCTCGAGTGCGGTCCATGAATGAGAACAACTACCACAGCGAAATTTCGGCTCAAGCCGGTATAGCGGAGACCCATGGATCGCATTCTAGCATGCAGAGTTGCAATTTAAAAAAAATGCCTAAAATTCTTGTTAAAGTATAAGGGCTGGTAATTCCATCCTTCTTTAGCCTAAGGATTTTTAAGGGACTTGTATGAGCTTCCTTAACTGAGCTCGTGTTGGATTTCTTTATTTCACACAACATTACTACAATGAAGTTTTCTTTTATTATGACGCGACATGAGGCCTAGTGGTAAGCACAGTGGAGGTCCAGATAACCGCTTACTCGGTGGCTCCAGTCGCCATTACTATGCCGGCCTGATAGGTGCATTTTCACGCTCCGCTTGAAGGAGCCAATGTTAAATGACTGGGGAACAGATAGGAGGGCAAAGCACTCCTTTTGTCAATTGTGCGGCACAAAAAGGACGCCCCGAACCGTTGCGGGTATTACGGGTTAGTAAAAGCGATCTTAGTTTACAAGCAAACTTTTTTATACCAACGCTTGTTCATAGCCATCGTGGTGAGGCGGTAGAAGGCCTCATCATACGTGACGTCACGATCAATGTAACTGTATTATATGCACTTTAGTTACTCAGTACCTATAGGCACTATTTAAGAGTAGTAGGCAGACTGATGATGGTTATTAAGCCAAGTCTGCCGTTCTGGGTTAGTAACACCACTTTCGAATGTAATACCTGTGAAGTGGCCTTGTCACGTTTCGGGATCTGTTTATTTCTGAAGAATGTATAACGAGACGAGTGTGTACTGTCAATCTGGGTGGCGCACATTCAGCTCCTCAAGCCGGCATAGCGGTGGCGAGTACTGCCTATAGAAATTTATTTGTAGTAGCAATTGTTTCCGTTCATGGACTGTACTCTAGCTTAACAACAGGTAGCAACAAAACGTAGTTATATTGGTATCGGTCGCAGATTTAAATATGGGTCTCCAAGATTGCGAGTTCACGTCTTAGAATGATAGATCAAGTCAGAATTGAATTACCGGCCCTTAGTTTATTATACTGTTTCTAATTTAAGAATAAATAATATGTCTTTCGGGAATGAACTAAGCATAATTTACACAAATATAACGTTATATATTTTTATATGTTTTATTATGTTATTATATTTTCTGTAGAAGAAAACGTAGAAATAAAACAGTAAAATTATTTGCATGTTTATATTCTTTAGAAAAAACTCTTTTATATCTACAATATTTTCCTTTTTTATATATGACAATACTCGGTCTCATGTCAAGGTAGAGTGCAGATAACTATTTCAGACAAATGTCTTCAGTCAATATTTGCCTCCACTATGTGCACTGTATAGGTTGTCAGTGCACACTCCTCTTGGTATAACTCGGTTATTTACAAACTGATTCCGAGACGCGGCTAGATCACTTTACGGGTGTTACATTCGAAAGTGGTGGTACTACCCCAGGATGGTAGACTAGGCTAATACCCATCATCAGTCTGCGTACCACTCTTTAATAGTGCCTATAGGCACTGAGCGACCAAAGTACATATAACATAGTAACTGATCAGAATTTAGCGAGGTTCGAACACAGGTTTCATCGATCGTGAGTCTTACCGCTAGACCACGATCGCTCTAGAATTCGATTCCGAATTTTAATATGGTAAAATTATTAACAAAAAAAAACAGATAATGAACAATAATAATTTCAAACGGCTATTGTTATTATTTTACGTTAAAAAAATAATTTACAAAACAAATAACTTTTTTTAATTAAATTAACACAAAGGGTGGAATTGTGGAAAATGATAGAATACGATGACAAATCGGAGGAGATCTCCATTGTCTTAAATGTGCCATTGGGAGATTTGTTTTTGTACAATTTTTGGCGGCAAAAATAAATGACACCCATCAAATTGACGTTACAAAGATCCCTCGTTACAAAGATACTGGAAAAATGAATTCTTTCTTAATTGCTCTTTTATTTGAAAATATCTTTTCAATTGTTGCTTTTTTTTCTTCTATTTTTAAGCAAATAAAACAATAAGGCCCGGATACCACCAAAGCGGAGATATATGCTGAATAGATATGGCCAACTTAGCATTTTTTATGTAGACAGTAAAATAAAAAAATATTTCTAACATCGATTATGCGAGGGCATGATACATCACTATGTTTGAACAATCGACTATTATTACAGCCTCCCCGAGATCCTTCAGAACAACAAAGTTACAAGATTCTCTGAAATGAAATACGGCGGGATCGCGTCCCCAATTAATAAAGTTTACAATGTGATATTTTGTTAGGGTTCCGCTAGCTTCACGGACGGAGTCATGTTATAATTGTTAGTAACTTCTATGTTTAGAAACTTGTATACAGATATATGTTTATATATGTATATGACAATTACTAGATATTATTGTGTGATAAGTGAAATATGACTTAGAAGTGAAGTTTAGAGATAAAGGCAGACTGATGATGATTATTAGTCCTGTCTGCCGTCCTGTGGTAGTACTACAATTTTCGAATGTAACATCAGTGAAGTAACCTTGTAGCGTTTTGGGAATAGTTCAAAAGTAGCCAGGTATAACGAGAGGAGTGTGCACCGTCAATCTGGATGGTACATGCTCGTCTCTTTAAGCCGGCATAGTGAAAGCGACTGCTGCCTATAGAGATTACTCTGTAGTAGCAGTTGTATCCATTCATGGACCGCACTCTAGCTTTACATCAGGCGGAGTGTTGTTACATGCCGAGCTACAATAAAAAAAAGTGAAGTGACCTAGTTGTTTTTGTTCGTGGTCCGCACTCTAACTTAATATGAGTGTTCTCATATGCCGAGCTACTATAAAAAATTCGTTTCATTGAAGGGAATTATGCTACTCGCTATTGGGTTTACATACGTTCAATACGAGCGACATTTCGAAGTCATACACATAATAATCGCTATAGTAAGCCGCATAAAATCTGTCATATATTTATGATAGATTTTTTTTTTGATCTAGTTCCTCTGGACGTCGGTTCTGGACGTTGTTTCATATAATATAATTTTTAAAATCTTTTTAATTTAGTTAAAATAATTTCGTATGTAAAATCTAATTATAACATTACACCAGCCTAGTAATTAATATGGTCGACCGCATTGCACTGGCTAAGACATCTTTGACTGACTGCGCCATCTAAGAATCATACGACGAGGTTAGGCCAACGCTGGCATAAAAAAGCAGGAAGGAATTCCATTAGTTCCAGATTAACATTCAGTAGGTTGTTCTCCTCGGATACCAGTCGATATAAAATACTTTATTACAATATTTTGTACCGTATATTGCACCAAGCTGTATATACATATATGTTTATTAATAACACAAAACCTTTTATAGCTTCCCATAAAATAACATATTACCTGAATCGAGGCATAATAAATTCATTTTAATACATTTTTTGTGCGATTTCTCCCCAAACGCCTGAAATGAAACGGAAAGGGTTGATAAGCGCTGAATTTTACGATTTTAACGACTCACGACGGTTTATTAAATTGTTTTCTTCGCTAAATCTCATTTACAACAAACATACGTAAAAGACCGAACATGGCTTAGCAGGAAGGCGTGGCCTAAGGCTCGAGAGACCTGTGATCAAATCAGGTAAATTGAAAAAAAAAGTGTCAAATTTTGCAGATCTCATGGACCTCCACTGAGTTTACCATCAGACCAGTCGAGATCACATGTCGAGCCAAAAAAACAAAAATCTTAAGATACCCATACACGCTTGGAATGTGCCTGTACTCTTGAACTGAGTAAATGATATACACTTGTACAAATTCTCAGTTAAACCTCCTCGGCAGCCGTGCTTAAACTCGACTCAGATGCGCTAATACACCATTCTTTGTTTTATTGAAGAAAGTAAAGGAGAATGCAATAGTTTGTTAACAAAACAATATTCTCAAATAATATCTTATTTTTTCATTAATTTATTTCAATTATATCAACACATCAATCAATAGACAATGTTTAATTACATACAAAAACAGATATCATCAATTATTAAAGCATTTAATAATAACCTCAAAAATTGCATCAGAAAAAGTCTAATCTATATCTATACTAATATTATAAAGCTGAAGAGTTTGTTTGTTTGTTTGTTTGTTTGTTTGTTTGTACGCGCTAATCTCAGGAACTACTGGGTCGATTTGAAAAATTCTTTTTGTGTTAGATAGATCATTTATCGAGGAAGGTTATAGGCTATATAACATCCCGTTGCGACTAATAGGAGCGAAGAAACAGTCGAAAATGTGGGAAAAACGGGGAATATTGTTCATCTTTGAGGACTTCCGTTGCGTGCACTGCGAAAACCGTTCGAGATACCCAAAAAATATGTATGAAAGAATTATTCCTCTTTAAATTATCTAAAAAAATGTCCACGACAGCATATATCTATCTTTTAAGATTAACTCACAATAACCGTTTTTATGATAATCAAATCAAAATTGTTCATCTTTGAGGGCTTCCGTTGCGTGCGCTGCGTAAACCGTTCGAGATACCCAAAAAATATGTATGAAAGAATTATTCCTCTTTAAATTATCTAAAAAAATGTCCTCGACAGTATATGTCTATCTTTTAAGATTAACTCACAATAACCGTTTTTATGATAATCAAATTTGGTCGAACTAACTTGAAAAAACCCGGGCAGCGCCGGGCACTGTCAGCTAGTTACTCAATAACCCGGGTGAAAAACTTAAAACTGATAAGAAATGTAGTTTTATTTTTCTACAAAATGAACTAAAAATCATCGACAAACTCGAGAAAAAAAATTGTGGGCCCATTTCTCTTAGGCGAATCGGCATTCTCTTTTAAGCGTAGACATTTAAAAGCTCTGGATGCTGTGGAAACCTGTTGTGCAACATACACGCTTCCGTTTGCCTGATCAGTTGAACTGTAAAGACCAAACCTGTGAGGTACACCCTAGCGTGTATGGCTACCTTTAGACTGTAATGGATTATGGGCCGGAATTAAGATATTTATCATATTATATTAAATCTATTAATTTATTATGATTTGTAAAGTGGACTGAGGGGCACCCTCGGCCGAAGTGATTGATAAGGTACTTTGAATTTCATTGTTGGTGCTCCCTCTGCCTACCTATCTCAGTGTGACAAGGACGTGAGTTTATATTATCATACTCTTGAGATTAAAGAGTCTAAATTTTTCAATATGTTAAACCGAAACTAATTACCTTACCTTTTATTGCCTAATAGTTAAAAAAAATTAAAGTCGTGACCTGTAGCCTAATGGTCAGCACAGTGGAAAGCGATAAGCTCTAACGACAGCACACGGTGGAACTAATCGTTGTCACTATGCCGGTCTAGAAAGTGCTTTTCTTTTAACCATTTTTTATTTTAAAATATTATATATTTATGAAGGTATTATTAACGATTATATGTTAGATATATTATACTGTTCATAAACACTTAATGTACAGCCTTTTAGAGTAATTAGGGTGAGTGCACATTGGACGGAACCGTCATAGATTACCAGCATACATTATAAGATACATAACTTTATTTAAAAAAAATACCTATATAATACTAAGCTAGTGCTTGTATCATAGACACTAAGTAACCAAAGTACATATGACAAAGTTACATTGGTACCTGTTGAAATTTTTGGGAGATTTGCAAACGAGGGTCGTTTCAATTTTTTTTTCTAGCAGTTCTAGTACAGTACTACAGTCGCTATCGAGTAATGAGTACGGAACGTTAACAAAGAACTACATAAAAATTACGAATTTGAGAATTTGATGACAACTTTTTCAAAGAAAATCTATATAGTTAATAAATAAATATAATTAAAAATAAAAAACCTTATAATGAAATAGTAAGGTCAAAATTAAAGTGTCTTATCTATTATATTTGTTCTTTGGTGCGAGCATATCTTCTGAATGGATAAATCTTCAAGCGAGCTTCGTAAATGCACCCTCTTTGTCTTCGGCCTCGACGGGCACGAATCGCGTTTACGGAGACACCTTTGAGTTAAATTTTACAAGCTTATTATGCTTTCGATTTAAATATAACTTTCATCCATTTTATAATAATTCTAAACAGTTTTAAGATAAATTTATTTTTGTGATAATTTTGGATCCCTTAACAACTTTAAAATGAGGTCAAAAACAGTGATTATATCTAATTGTAGCTCTGCTTATAGCAACACTACGTTAGGCTAGAGTACGGTCCACGAACGGAAAGAATTGCACGCAGAAATTTCTGTAAGCAACAATCGCCTCCGCTATTCCGGGATTCCTCTTATTATACCTGGTTAGTTGCATTCTGATCCTGAAACGTGACTACATCGCTTCACGTGTAACACTTAAAGCCTCAAGACAACAGCCCGCCTACCACTCTTCAAAATAATAATAATAATAACGCTAACTAGCATTCTCTTCCAGCTAACCTCCGTGTTTAGGACAGATGTGAACGAAGAGAAGCAGTTTTTTAAACAAATATAAGTAAATAAGTATAGTATATACATATACTAAACAGTATAATATACTCTATTACTTCGAAGCTGTTTTTCAACAAATATATTAATCATATAAGAAAAAGATATAAATTTATATTTTAAAAAAATTTTAGTAAACTGCTCGCTTACACGTAGTTAAATAATAACAAAAGCTAAAACAATAATAATTATGTCAGTGCCAATAAAAGGTTCTATTCAATAAGGCCTACTTCTTAAACTATAAAGGCGTGGTTAATTTCTTAGTAAATTCGATTGTAACGTTTCTATGTTGTGTAAACATTTATATACTCATAAATTATGCAAACTGTAACATGTTCCCCATTTCACCCTTTCGCCATCTATTTGCTAGTTCAAAGACATCATCACACTATTCCACTTTGATTTTTACTTTTATTTTCGTGGTCCATAGTTTAGGGATGACAATATTTACCTTTTTTTTTGAACAAAAAATCGTCTACATAGGATATAATCTCACACACACACACTGCATCCAAATTTATTTAACCCTTATGTGAGTGACGAGGTACCCGGGTACCTTTAGCGTTTTCAAATTTAAAAAAAAGTATGTTTTACATCCTGTAGGTAGCTGTGATTTCCTGAGAGCTCCTAACTATTTATAAATTATATATTTTTTAATGTTTTGTCCCAGTCAACTATTTACAATGTTTTGTGGAAACCAAAACATATTTGAAACTCACAATAGAGTGACGAGGTACCCGGGTACCTCTTCGTGTTTTGTATCGCTATGAAAAAAGTATTTATAATTTCGTACAAAAATGAAATATTAATCATTTGTTAAAATGTTTTATTTCTATAAAAGTGACAAATTCTTTGTTTATACAGAATTAGCACAGCTCTTGAAGCAGTTGGACGAGTTACTGCATGTTCATCACAAATTGGTTTTCTGCAGACAGTGCAAGCTTTTCGTGTTTTTCTTTGCTTGCGTTTGAGTTCTCTGCATATGTAGCAGCTTCCGACAACTACAACACGCCATATAGAATCTCGTCTAGTCTGACTTATAGAAGTTGTAGATCCAGAAGAAAACGAAAGCCTTAGTTCTTGGCCAAGTACGTCCTGCATTGCTGATCTCACATGTAATTTTGATGTCGCAATGAAATTTTTTGATCTTTGTTCTATATTTTTACTACACAGTTGATGATTTCAAAAACTTTCTACGAGATGACATTTGAAACAAACTGTGGGTTATGTCAATGCAATGTCAATGATATTGTAAAAAAGTGCTAAATGCCACCGATTCGTTCTGCGTTTTACGGTATATTCTGCTAACAGCTTATCCATGTTGTCCACTTTTGGTTTTATTATAATAAAAAAGTATTTCTGGCTTGACAGTTCCTTATTACTTTCAATAACTGGTGACATGTGCATTGATGACAACATTATTACTGCTTTATTCTTTTTTGGTACGTAGGAGCATACAGTTGCTTCTTTGCTAAAGGCGAAGTTAGAAGAATAAATCGCCCTTTCCTTGTGTGCTTGCATATCTGTAGGAAGTAACCGTTTATTTTTTTTTACTGTTCGAACTATTGTCATATTCCACAAATTCAAGGAATGAGCCAGTTGAAGAGACGAAAAATATTATCCGTAGTTACATTCCGTCCTGAATTTTTATATTTAGCCACGAGATCTAATACAGTGCATTCTCCAACATTTGTTTGACGATTGCCGTCACTTGACTTTCCTGTATATATTTGTCTATTTAGGGGGTAGGAATTATTTGCATTACAAGCCCAAAATATTTTCATGCCATACTTTTCAGGTTTCGATGGCATGTATGGAGTAAAGCGAGTCTGCCCACGATATCCATATAGCTGATCATCAACGGTAATACATTCACGAGGCTTGTAGATTTTATTCAAATTTGAAATGAACATAGTCCAAATGTCCAAATTCAATATTTCATGCGCACCGATAACCATGTACCACACTCCACCCCTCCTCCGCTTTGATCGCCGCAGACCGTCAACTGTTTAACTCAACTAAAATAATAATATTCAAAGTATGTGTAACGTAAAAGCAGATCATAATTGTTTACATTACGTATAAACTGTATGAAGGTACCCGGGTACCTCGTCACTCTGATTAAGGTGTTTTATTTGTCACTCACATAAGGGTTAAGAATAAGTTAAGTTTAAGTCGAGCACTGCCATTGGAGACACAGTCCCCAGACTAGTTCCAGTGGCAGTATACTTTGTATGCAGGACTAAATAAAAAAATGAGTATTACATTCGAAAAAAAAAATAACGAATTTCTTGTGCCACTTTTCTTCTTCGTCATACCCATGCTAATTTTCGTTTTGATTTAACTACGACTTTTAATCCCATAATTATATAACAAAAATAACACGATTTTGTACCGAGACATTAATGTTATAAATTAAAAAAAAAAGTTATCTCAAAAATAAAAAAGGAACACTTAAATATTTAAATTATATTTATTTTAATATATATTATATATATTTATATATTATTTATTATATAAATTAAATTTAAAATATACAACTTCTAGTTTACGACATTGGTCAGAGTTTGGCGAGTTTTGAACACGGATCTTAGTTATCCTGAGTTATCCCTGGGCCGCTCTAATAAATATGTGTGTAACAGTCCTAACAATACAATGTCTCAAAGGAAATCTATAATTGAGCCCGAACACGAAATATCCCAATTTTATAACACTGTCAAAATATTATTATTCGTCAATTGTCAAATGACAATTTGCTTAAAGATAACATTAATTATTTTGGAAATTAATTACATACTTTATTATTATATATAGTGCCCCAAAAATCAACGTCAAGCCGAAATCAAATGATGCGCCAATGAATAACAGCTATGAGTAAAATATATTTAAAAATCCAAGAAGTGTATGATGAAAAATAGAAAACGGTAACAACCGCGACTATAGACAATTTTTTACAGGCAGCAGTCGCCTCCGCCATGCCGGCTTAAAGAGACGAATGTGCACCATCCAGATTAACAATGCACACTCCACCCGTTACTACTTTCAAACTGCTCCCGACACGGTCACTTCACGGTAGTTAAATTCGAAAGTAATGGTACTACCCCAACACGGCAGACTGGGCTAATAACCATCTTCAGTCTGTCTACCACTCTTGTAATATGTAAAGTTAGTATAATTTTCATAACATGTTTCACGGATGATTTCGTATCTTGCAGGATTAGGCTTAAATATATAAATCTTTGAAATAGTATTTCGGGATGTGAACGTGAGACATCAACACGCAATAAAACCTTCACTAGCAACTTAATAAATGGGTATTTTTTCCGTCAGATCGCTACTCAATCTCGTAAAAATTTTGTTACCATTTTACTGAAATTTTCGGTATCGTTCTAGAATTGACATAGATATAAATACAGAACAACACATTCGCTTCTTTGAGCCGGTATAGTGCTGGTACTGGTGTTTATATTAAAGAGTAGAGTGAGTGGAGTAGTACCACCACTTTCGAAAAGAGTGGTAGGCTGACTGACGATGGTTATTAACCCAGTCTTTCGTCCTGGGGCAGTACCACCACTTTCCAATGTGACCTTGTTGCGTTTCGGGAGCAGTTTGAAAGTAGCCAGATATAGCGAGAGGAGTCTCAGGCTAGCATAGCGGAGGCGTGGAGATTTATCTATAGTAGCAGTTGTTTACATTCATGGACCGCACTCTAGCTTTACATAAGGCGGAGTGTTGTCATATGCCGAGCTACAATAAAAAAAATGTAACACCCTTGTCGCATTTCAAAAGTATCCAGGTATAACGTGCTCCACTCTAGCTTGACATCAGACAGAGTGTTGTCATATTATGCCAAGCTACAATAATAAAAAAAAAAAATGTGAATCCTTCAATAAAAAGAACAAAATTCTTGTAAATAATTCAGACAAAATAAAATCCCGATTCGAGTCATTGGAAAGTTGATTGAAGGCCGCGATAAAGAGGGGTATACAGGGACTGTTGTTTGACTTCCCCTTTTCTGTTGTCGAGCGTTTTTTTATTTATTTTTTATCGTACAACAAAAGGCCTTTTTGACTCCGTTTCGCCGGAGAAATTCGTCAATCTATTACACGGCGTATGGCGTAACAATGATGTATAGAAATTTTTACCTTTATAAAACTTTGTTACTTATTATTAATGCTTATTTATATTGAATAGATGTAGGCTCACTGTATAAACTCAATATAATTTGTGGTATAAATTAAATATAATATTATTATTACTTTACACTAATTATAATCATATACTGAATGATTTTTTTCAAGCCTTAAACATACGATTGCTTAGACCTTGACAGGTAAAAAAGTATATTGCACCCTATTCACTTGACGTTTAGAATTATATTGGATTAAAAAAGAAAACATACTATAAATCATGATTTCGCAAATATATTGATTTAAAAAAAACCGCATCAAAAATTGATGCCTAATATGGAAAAAGAAAAAAAAAATCAAGCAAAATTTTATATCCTGCAGTTTAATATTTTATATATTTTTAGACTGGTAGGTGTTATGTTACTGCCCGTGGCTCGCAGTCCTTTGACTGTGAGTGACAGTGTCATGTGGGAGGCACTGTTGGAGATGCTGGTCTCTCTCCCATCGGGCGCGTCCTCAGGTGGTGGATAGAGGGTCTCGATATACCTTCCTGAGATACCCTGGCGCGAACCAAAACCAGCAAGGTGGGATCTCTCCTCAGGTCACACTCTGCTTTCAGAGAAGACGGAGGCGGTAGCGGAGTAGCAAACGTTATCTCTTTTGCCCCGAGCCAAGAGCGATAATCCTGTGGTAGGACTGCCGCTCATTTACTTGACTAGAATAGCCTTTCTTCCCGATGAGGTGGGGTCGCGGATGAATGCGAAAGCGTGCCCGTGACCTCACCGTATGAGTAAAACTGATTCCAAAAATATATACGCAGGCAACAAAACAGCTTTAAATAGATTCGTAACAATGATGATTGTCAAGAGACAGTATTTAGATATCAACTTCTTTTTCAGAGTAAAAAAATAGCCAGATCCTTCGTGTACAATGTAGTGGGGCAAAAACTATTAAATAAATAAGATTAAACCCACAAAAGAATATAAGCTAAATTACAAATAAAAATTTCGCTTAAGCAAATGAGTTTCAGTTGCGCGATTTGTTTTCATGACTGAAAAAAGTGGGTTATCGACGTCTCAGAGTTTATCGAGGGAGGCTTTCGTTCGAGACGCGTGAAGGTATTTCAGTTGACATCAAACGAATTGGATTCCTGAAAACTTACTGAAACGGTATACTTCTTTTATCGTTTAATACAATATACACACAAAAAGTTGAAGACTACTGAAAGTAGCTGTGCAATTCCTTAAAATGTATAAGTTGACACGCGCAGACAGTAAACCAAAACATTTTTCAGTAAGGAATTATAATATTTATTGGATTATGATAAAGTTTATATTTGTGTCAAGAGTGATTTAAGAAAACTTGACGTTTTACATAGAACCCTAAGTTTTTACCCACAGTATACCTCATAATAGTAAGTCAACCAATTTAATTATATAATTTGGTTAAAATTTCCCTTCTACATTATGTCTTACAAGAGTCATTCATAAAAGAGCTTATAGAGCGGCAGACTGATGATGGTTATGAGCTCCGTCTGCCGTCCTGGGATATAATAAGGTATAACGAGCGAAGTTTGCCCTGTCAACACATAGTTCATATTCATCTACTCAAATCAGCATAGAGAAGGCGACATCTGCCAAACTACTTTAAACTATTTTTTTTCTATGAAATGCCTGTACTAAGATAATGCTTGTATGCACTGAGCAACCGAAGTACATATGACCTTGGTACATTGGTACCAGTTTGAATTTAGCGAGATACTCGTATGAACACGGGTCTCTTCGTTCACGCTTTCTACAGCTAGACTACAGTCGTCCTTAAAATTTAAATTGTAATAATACCTTAGAAAAGAAAAACCTAATAAATGAAATAATTCAACAAGTTTTGTAAATATGTATAATATAATAGTTAGCATAGATAGTCTAACAGTGAAATTTGAACAATAACCTCAAAGTTTATTCCGCAGTAACTTCTAAACATAATTGTTCAACAAATTGGTGCTTCGGGAAGTGTGAATTGCAAGCAATTAACCTCTGTAGCGTAGTTTTATAGTTTGCAATATCGTGTAACAATGTCGTTGGTGTTTTTCTTTATTAGCTTAGTTCATGTGACGACATTCTTTTTGTTACAGTTATTGTTTTAAACAAAATAATAAATTAAATAAATAACTACACACAGAGTAACTGTTACCCTGAATCTTCAAGTTTTGAAAATGAGGATCTTCAGTCATTTTGAAGCATTTTTTAAATTGGTTGATATTTTCAGTACCAGAATCAAAACGATTAATATGACTTACTTAGAGCGGCCGTGGTCTAGCGATAAGACGCGTGAACTCACGATCAATGAGACCCGTGTTCGAACCTCGCTAAAGACCGGTACCAATGTAACTTTGTTATATGTACTTTGGTCGCTCAGTACTATTAAAGAGTGGTAGGCAGACTGATGATGGTTATTTGTCCAGTCTGTCGTCCTGGGGCAGTACCACCACTTTCGAATGTAACACCCGTGAAGTGACCTTGTCGCGTTTCGGGGATAGTTTGAAAGTAGCCAGGTATAAGAGAGGAGTGTGCACTGTCAATCTAGAGCCGGCATAGTGGAGGCGACTGCAGCCCGTAGAGATTTCTCTGTGGTAGCAGTTGTTTCCATTCATGGACCGCACTCTAGCTTTACATCAGGCGGAGTGTTGTCATATGTCGAGCTACAATAAAAAAAAAACCTACTGTATATATCGATACTGTGTAATAATGTCATAAAGTTGGTGGTTTCATGCGAAACAACTTTATGACTTGAAAACGAGTAAGTTGGCGATTGCCAAAACACTCAGCGGTTGGTCATTTGTAATTTACAAAATTATTACGTCTAATTGAATATTAAACAAGGCTTTTAAGTTCGCTTGGGAACTTATTATTTGTTTATATTTTATTTTATACTAGCTGACCCTGCAAACTTCGTACCGCCTCAGAATCAATAAATAAAAAAGCATTTCTGAACGACTTTTAAATTTAATTGATTTCTAAACGACGGGACGAACATCAAATGTTTGACATCCAAAACTAAAGGAATAGTTTCTAAGGGAAAGCGAAATTGTTGTTTTTACTATATTCCAAGCATTTTTTCATATTTACTCATCTTTTAAACCTTCCCTGGACTTCCACAAATAATTCAAAACCAAAATTAGCCAAATGGGTCCAGCCGTTCTCGAGTTTTAGCGAGACTAACGAACAGCAATTGATTTTTATTGAAGTTTAGTAGCTACTTTCAAATAAATGAAAACGAAATTTCAATCTTGTGGTAGGCAGACTGATGATGGTAATTTGTCCAGTCTGCCGTCCTGGGGTAGTACCACCACTTTCGAATGTAACACCCGTGAAGTGACCTTGTCGCGTTTCGGGAATAGTTTGAAAGTAGCCATGCTCGTCTCCTCAAGCCGGCATAGTGGAGGCGACTGCTGCCCGCACAGGTTTCTCTGTGGTAGTAGTTGTTTCCATTCATGGACCGCACTTTACACCAGGCGGAGTGTTGTCACATGCCGAGCTACAATAAAAAAAAAATCATCCTTATTTTTCATGCCTTCGTTAATATTATTATGTATCGCAGTTCATTTATTCATCTTACTAAACGGTCAGGTCGAGTCCCAGTCAAGCCAAAAATAACTTCGGTAATGTGGTAGAATCTTTACTGAAACATCATACGGAATTTTGGAGGGAAATTGAAAATCCACGTTCTCTTCTTTAGAATCGTTTACTTACACTCACGCACGTTCACGAACTCTTAATGGTTAATTATAATCCAACATTATTACACATTAACACTCGAAGAAACACAAGATTATGAAAATAATAAGACTGATAATTTATAATCTGATGTCTGCGGATGACAACCTTATTGTGAGTGTGGAGTGTAGTCACATGCCGAGCTACTATATTTATTTATTTTTTGAATTTTTTTTTATTAGTTGTTAACGTGACATTTAATTTTCTATTAATATGTTCACCGTGTACGCTTTGGGCCTCAGTCTAGTTCAATTATTGTGATTCTCCTGTTGTGTATTTTATGCTGACTGTGGCCTGTTGTATTTACCAAATAAAATAAATACCTACTCTTTTTAGTATTAAAGTTATACGAGTAAAAAAGTAATGTTGCAGAAAAAGTGCAGCAAATGTTCAACTTTTCAGCATTCTAACATTGTTAGTTGTTCGGTACAACTGCAAGAAAACAACAATGTTAAGGGTCATCTGTTATCTGTCACCGATACAGTACAATTACAAAGAGAATTCGACTGCTTCACACATTTTCTAACTCGAACACTCGCGAACTAAATTCTGGGAACATTTTTGTTATTATATTTTAGTAGTCTGACTACGTTTAATGTTAAAGTGCTCAGTCTACGAGTGTAGACAACTACAGCGGAATGTACATAGGAAACAGTCACCCCCGCTATGCCGGCGTGAGAAGTGTTGATAATAAATATATATTTAAAATAGTATTGAAATAAATAAATAATATTTCTAATTAATGTTTAAATGAAGTATAACTTTTTATTATTGTAGCTTGGCGTACGACAACACTCAGATGCCAACACAGACGATGTTAAGCTAGAATGCGGTCCAACTGCTACTACAGACATTTCTAGACTTGCGCACACTTATAAAAATATGAATTAGTACATAGGGTAGACCAATCTTAAATCTGTGAAATAGATTACATTATCTACGTATCTCGTATGCATAATTAAAATATGTAATACAAAAAAAATGTAGGACTCTGATTAAATATTGAGTTCCGGTAAATGTGTTTAAAAGTGTATATTCCGTTAGAAAAGTGTGAAGATTTCACTCGAGCACAATTTATTGGGGAACTTTGCCAGCACTGGTCAGGTGCAAGCGCTAAGATTAATATCTATCTGTGCTCAAAAGGTACTTTATTTTCTTCCTCTTTATCTTATGTACATACATATAAATGTTACTTTTACGTTTAAGGGAAGTACAACTTTCAAACGTAACACCCGTGAAGTGACTTTGTCGCGTTTCAGGATCAGTTTGCAAGTAGCCAAGTATAACGAGAGGAGTGTGCACTATCAATCTGTATTGTTCATATATGGCATCATCTCCTCAAGCCGGCATAGGGGAGGCGACCGCTCTCTAGTTTTACATCAGGCGGAGTATTGTCAGCAAATGACAGGTAGAATAAGAAAAATCTAAGCAATAATTTTCAGGCGATTTTATATATTTTAAATTTTGTATTCACAGCAAAAACGAAAGAAAACAATTGTTTTTTAAGACGTTATTGATTTAATAAAAAAATAAATTGGTCCTGACGTTTTCTTCAATCCTTATGAAAAAGTGTCTAAAGCGCGTAGTACAAAAATAAACCATAATATCTCTTCATAAAGACATCTATTCTATGAAAGTATACACACGAGTTGCAATTCCAACTGTACGTGTCATAAATATGAATCGGTTGTGTCTGTATAGATATTTCTGCCAAATTACCTTCTTAAAGTTTTCAGGCAAGAGCAGTTTTAGACTTTCTTCTTTATCTTTTGGAATTCAGCCAACGACTTTAGATTAAGGCATCAATGTCTCTGAATACTGTTTAAAAGCTATTTCAACTGAACTGTATAATATATATTTATTAGTATCAGCCTAATCTGCCGTTCTGAAGTAGACCCACCACTTTTTTACAATATGATTACACTACGCCTGATGTAAACTTAAGTGCGGTCTAGGAACTGAAACAAATGCTACTACAGAGAAATTTCTGAAGATAGTTGTCTCCGCTATGCCGGCTTAAGAAGATGAATGTGCACCTTTAAAAGGGGGCACTATTCTCGTTATATCTGGCTACATCTTGGATTTATGGACTACACTTCGAGTAAAGTGCATAACATCAGGAAGAATATGAAGCCACTGTAATATTTATCTAAATAGACAGAAGTTGGTATTTGAAAACGCAAGTTTAATTATTCCGCGTAACAAGAATGAAAGAAAGTCATTCTTCTGAACTTTTTAATTCTTATTAATTTCTTTTTAAAAAATACCTTTTTGATAGTAATCCAGCTTATGAACGCTTATAAAAGACAAGTGCTGCCACAGATAAATTTTACCATTTATAATTAAAAGAAGCAGTATTACCCCATAAAGGTGGACTGGGATAATAACCATCATCACTATGCCCACCACTTTTTTAACCTATACCATTAAAGCATATGCATTATGCATCCCTCTTTCATTATGTATTCTAAAATTTTAATCCCTCGACTGATTGCGATGACATGCACTCGAAGTGTTAAAAAAATGACAATTGAATTGCATAAAAATTTAATTTAAATTCCATAAAATGACGCATGAATTCACGATCGAAGAGACCCTTGTTCGAACCTCGCTAAATTCTAACTAATTTAACTATGTTATATGTACTTCGGTCGCTCAGTGTTTATTTTCAGCATATGACAACACTGCCTGATGTTAGGCTGGAGTGCAGTCCATACACAAAAGCAAACGCCATCAGAGAGAAATTTCTGAAATTTTAAAGTGTGGTAGGCAGAGTGATGATGGTTATTAGCGCATTATGCCGTCCTCGGGTAGTACCACCACTTTTGTTGAGTTTCGGGATCAGTTTGGAAGTAACCAAGTATCGCGAGAGGAGTGTGCACTGGCAACCTGGTAGACATTAGTTTCCACAAACCGTGTGCTGCCTGCATAAATTTCTTTGTAGTATGAGTCGTTTTCGTTCATAGACCGCATTGTAGCTTACTATACTAGCATTATGCCTAATGCAGAGTCATATGTCGAACTCCAATAAAATATAGGTATATGTTGCTCTTATGTATAAATAAGTATATATATGTTAAATATTTTATATTTACTCTTTTTTAAATTTTATTGTGATAACGTCACCTCCATAAAAATTAATAAAAATTAATTATATGATGTAAATTAAATAAAAAAGCTGGGCTACACAATATTTAAATAAAACGTTTGTAATAATTCACAAAGAAAAATGTTTAAGAGCAATATTAAAATCCACCCTCAGTAATTCATTTCATCAATCAAACATTATTACAACTCTGCGTAATTAAATTGAACGACATACATTAACGGTTTTTATCGCTATCGTTATAACTTACATTTTTTATAACGAGCAATGTATGTTTATTTAATATGTTATCGTTTTAAACGTTGTCATATTTAAAATTTGGTTAAAAAGAGTCTCTCTCTATCTCATTAATCTCATCTCATTAAATATCTTATTCATAATATAACAAATCTGTATGAAAAAATTACTATAATTCTACGAGAAATATGCTACGGTGTAGACGTACTAACACGCTACCAATCTCCGCAGTGTTGCAATCCTTAAGTGGCAATATTAGGTCAGTGGTGCAATGATTTCGCAGTTCATAGATGTTGTGACAACGTGATAAAATATTTCAACTGTATTTTTATGAATCATTGTGAAAATTAGTGAAAACCTTTTTTCACCTTTAGGCTTATATTTCCTTAAGTTTAAGGAAGTTTCTTTAAAATAAAGCACTCGATGCTTAGTACATTAATAGTATTGTTATTTTTGATTATTTTTTTTTTGTGTTAATGTTACCTACTCCAAATCTCGACGGAGCCTTTCCAAAGCCATAGTATGTACCTCTAAAATCATATTATAATTTAAAAGAGCCCAATAAGACTATTCGAAAAATAATTTGAATTTGAATGGAACTAACTATAAAGTGTACTACTAGTGTAACTACAAAAACTAGCTCAAAAGTAGCGTCTAAATAAACACATAGTTAATGCGAATACATTCTGGCTCACCCTCAACTAGATACCGTGATAGTACAAAATAACGTAAACTTAATGTTTTTTGGTATAATGCCAGTATAGATAAAATCAGTACAATAATATTTTGGCAAAATTTCTAAATATTACCAAGTTTACTTATTACCTGCTTATCCTTTTAACTAGAGTTAGTGTTTTAGTTTGTGTATAATTTTGGTATGCCAACACCATTATACAAGAAGAATTCAAGACATAGTGTTTACATTTTTTTAATATTATTTTTTAATAAAGATTTTATTTTTAAATTACCATTCTGACCAGTACCAATGTAACTATATTTACTTTGATAGCTCAGTGCCTGTAGTCACCATTAAAGAGCAGTGTTAGAGTAGTACCACTATTTTTAAATGCAACATCAGTAAAATGAAACAGTTTGGAAGTAGCAAGGTATAGCGCTGTCCATCTGATGGTGCTCGTTCATCTCCTTAAGCCGGCATGGCGGAAGCAACCGCTGCCTACAGAAATTTCTCCGTAGTAGCAATTGCTTCCATTTTTTTATGCCAAAAATGATTTAAAAAAGAATAACCGATATTAAACCGGAATTAAATAGGTGTTTTCGATTCATAGGCGTGTATAAAGTTAAATAAAAGTTAGACGCACCAGTTTGTACTAAGTTGTTGTAAAAAGTGTTTGCCATTTTTCAAACTATAATATTTATGAAATTCTCCCAGTTACAAAACTTCCAGAAACAAATTTAAATAGGTTAAAGTTTTCATTATAAATCTGTCATTTATATAAAAGTTTTTAACGTGTTTAAAATTGTAGAACAATTTTTTTTTCAAATTCATATAATTTGACCGCACAGTAATCAAGTTCAAATGGAAATATTTAATACAATTATTTGCCCATGATATATGTAACTAAAGAATGGTAGGCAGACTGGTGATTATTATTTTACTTTTTAGTTTTTTTAATTTTTTTTTTTTATTTTTAATTTTTTTTATTTACTAAAAAGCATTAATTTCGCCTGTGTGCATGCTACATTAAGTTTTAAATAAATAAAAAAATAAATATTATTAGCGCACTATGCCGTACCACCACTTTCAAGTGTAAAACCCGTCAAGTGCCCCTATCGCGTTTCGGGATCAATTTGAAAGTAGCCAGGTATAACGAGAGGATAAAATTCACTATTTATTTAAACTTAGCTTCAATCTACGTCTATCCCTAAATATGTAATTTTAGATCTGAAATCTCTATCTACCTTAAAATAGGTATGTATCTTTGTCGATATAAAGTATAAACAGCCAACAGGTGTGGTAAACTTGTACGATAAATCTCTCAAGCGACCTGTAACCGCGCGATTTATGGAAAAACTACACTTTCTTTATTTTCTTTGTGTATATCTTTTAAAATTTTCTTCCATTTTCAATTGTCTTTATGACGAAGTGGTTACCCAGCAGTCCGTTACTCCAGGATCGAGGGTTGAATCCGCCATCGGAATGAATTAAAATGAAAATATTTTATTAATATGAGCATTGGCTCAGACCCTACCACGCCTTCGGAAAGGCACTTGACGAGAAAAAGACCATTGTAAATTGCATTAAATTTTTATTCATTATTGTTAGTACTTTCTTGGCACTATTGGTCTACTTAACATGTATTCCTTTAATTTTGTAAACTGATTTTTTTAATGACTGTTTGTTGCCAAAATAAAATAAATAAATAATAATTAACAAAAAAATGCCGGCAAATACTCAAGAATATTCTTTTAAATTTTTATTTTGCAATGATTGTTTTGTGTTGAAATGTTGCTCTATCTAGGTTGACAGTGCACAGTCCTCTCGTTATAGCTCGCTACTGTCATTTCACGGGTTCCCCAAACAATCTTTCATCTGCTGCTTTACCCTCTTATAATTAATTATTACTGACATTTTCTTTTTAAAATCTTTCAAGCACTGAATTCTAAAATAGTAGATATACGAGTACGTGATCTACTCGTAGACTATATACGTTCTGGTGACTAAGGTTTCTTGGTGCCAAATGCAAGTTATTAGACTTAGGTCTCCAGTTTAGGCTTTAACGCTCTTAAGTTCGTGCGGGTTCGTTAATATTGAACTATTATTCTTGGACTAAATCCAACTAACAATTTAGATTAAATTATATTATTGAAAGTCTCTACAAATTGTGTTTTAATAAAAAATAATAATGTGTAAATTGTAGAGGCTGTGTTCTTTCACGTTAAGAGTAAAACCCAGTAATGTAAAAAACAAACGTACAAATGTGCTGCTGTTATTATGCAATTAATATAAAAAATCATATTTACAGGTATGAGAGTACAGGAATTTTGACGTGTTCACGCAGTGTGTTGTCAGTGGTTAAGTAGATGTTTTGGCGGCCATCTTCAGACATTGGGTTATCTGTTTTGAATTATTTTCCTAAACATGTGTTTCTTCGAGTGTTAATGTGTAATAATAGTGGATTATTAACCATTAAGTGTTCGTGAACATGCGTGAGTGTGGGCAAACAATTCAAAAGAAGAGAACCTGTGTTTCCATTTTCCCTCCAAAACTCCGTAGGAAGTTTCAGTAAAGATTCTACTACTTTACTGGAACAATTTTTGACTTGACTGGGACTTGAACTGACTGTTTAGTGTGAAGAATGAATGACTCGTGATGCACAATGTTATTAACTTGATCCAAAAATATTTACTTTGACACTGGCACGTTGTTATAACGCCATATAAAACAAAAAAAAACTTCCGTACATACGGAAGACGTCGTGTTCGATATCTGACCTGTGTTTTGATTATTTATTTAATAAATTTTCATAATAAATTAATAATAACATATCCAACTTTTATTGATAAAAATTTATTTAAAAAAATTATAATAAAATTTTCAGTCTATTTCAAGTCTAGCTTCAGACTCATTTCAGTAATTTGTACCAAGATATATTTTTGGTACGTTTAAATAGCTTTGCATGCTTTTCACAATAAATAAATAATGTAATAACTTAAAAACAGGCAAGTTTAATTATATATTACAGTTTTATCGTCGTAATTAAAATGGTTTTTTTGTACTTAAGAAAGTAATGAATTAATTATTGCTAATAGAAAAATTACAACTCCATTGTAGGAGGTAATATTTTGTTTCAAAATTTCTTAAATAATTTTATTTTTACCGTCTTAATTTATTAGCGAAAATGTTTTAATAAATATTCAAAACGTTTATTACTTAGTGCAAATTACCTATTATATTAGGAAAAATTAACTTCTTTTCTTTTATATATTTATTTTTCCTTCTAATTTTGCCTTGTCTTTAAAGAAATATAAATTCATGACAATATCTGGCCGGTCGGTGAAATAAAGCAAGTTCAGAGCAATTATGTGTACATCTCTACATCAATCGAATCAACACTTGAACTGGATTTTATAGCGACATCGGATTGACAGCTTGTCAAATATTAGCACTTGTCATGTCGTGTTTGAATTTAGAAATAAAACAAAAATCGAATGTTTTGAAATTCGAACGATATTTATTATTCATTTAATCTTTAGTCAATTATTGATGCATGTTTCGAGACCAGTATCAATGTATTTTTAATCATGTACTTTAGTACTTTAATCACGTATTGCTAATTAACTATATTGGGAAAACGTAAACAACTAAGGAAGCGAGGGTGTTGTGTCAGGATCGTGGTAAGTGGTCTGCCTATCCCTGTGGGAAAAAGGCGTGACAATTGTATTGTATTGTATTGTGAACAACTAAACACAAAAGTAATTTAAAATATATATTGTATTTTTTGTTAATAAATCTGCAATTAAGAGCATTGTTTGTCCAACAACAAAGTAATAAATTAAAACCATAGATCTTGTCAAACAAGAAACTTAGGATCAACACCCACAGAGTACTAAAAAGAAGCTAACGCGATAATATACTTTTTTAAAAATCTATATTTATACATAAATGAATTTACTCGTAACATATATATTTACAAGATCCAACAACGTTCTTGCTTCAGTGTGAAGAGGCAGCATCTTACTAAGCCGGCATAGCGAACATAACAGCTATCCTCAAATCATCTCCGTTCTTTTATCGCACATTAGCTTAATATCTTTAATCTAATCTTAATACATTAGCTTAGTAAGACGCGTGAACTCACGATCGATGAGACCCGTGTTCGAACCTCGCTAATTCTGACCGGTACCAATCTAACTTTGTTATTTATTGATTAAATTAAACACACAAAACGGCATGCAAGCGTATATGTACTTTGGTCGCTCAATGCCTATAGGCACTATTAAAGAGTTGTAGGCAGACTGTTGATGGTTATTAGTCCAGTCTGCCGTGCTGGGGTAGTACCACCACTTTCGAATGTAACACCCGTGAAGTGACCTTATCGCGTTTCGGGAATAGTTTGAAAGTAGCCAGGTATGACAAGAGGAGTGTGTACTGTCAATCTAGATGCTACATGCTCGTCTCCTCAAGCCGGCATAGCGGAGGCGAGTGCTGCCCGCACAGTTTTCTCTGTAGTAGCAATTGTTTCCATTCATGGACCGCAGTCTAGCTTTACATCAGGCGGAGTGTTGACACATGCCGAGCTACAATAAAAAAAAGTGAACAAGCGAGTTGAAGTTGCAGGACAGCACCAGTGTCCTGAAAATATGCGTCAAGTAATTATACTAGTGAGTAATTCTTGCTTGCTAACCCTATGAAAACTCAGATTCTGTTATGTCATAAAACACTAATAGCAAGCAAAAATATAATACTAAATTTCCGATGTCTATCAACTCGCAAAAGATTAAACAGCGATAACGTTCATTAGTTGAAACTTCCAGATATTTATCAGAGGAAGGGACAAAAAATATGTATTTGTACCCATTCATACTCTTTATACTCGCACACAATCGTGCGAGTTGGCTGTTTGTTAAACATACTTTATACTAAACTATTATTATTATTATTTTTTATTGTAGCTCGGCATGTGAAAACACTCCGCCGGATGTAAAGCTAGAGTGCGGTCCATGAATGGAAACAACTGCTACTACAGAGAAATCTCCACGGGCAGCAGTCGCCTCCACTATGCCGGCTTGAGGAGACGAGCATGTACCATCTAGATTGACAGTGCACACTCCTCTTTTATACCTGGCTACTTTCAAACTATTCCCGAAACGCGACTAGATCGCTTCACGGGTGTTACATTCGAAAGTGGTGGTACTACCCTAGGACGGCAGACTGGGCTAATAACCATCGTCAGTCTGCCTACCACTCTTTAATAGTGCCTATAGGCACTCAATGTAATCAAGTTAAAGTAAATGTAATCAAATGACATGAACACGTCCTTGAAACGTATTGTGCTCGAAATAAAGTTTTCAGTGTCAATTGAACATTTACAAAACAAATGAAAACAACCAAATAACATTTTTTTAGAGTGATCGAGCGATTGAAATTCACATTTTTTTTAATTGTAGCTCGGCATGTGACAACACTCCACCTGATGTGAAGCTAGAGTGCGGTCTATGAATGGAAATAACTGCTACTACAGAGGAATCTCTACGGGCAGCAGTCGCCTCCACTATTCCCGAAACGTGACAAGGTCACTTCACGGGTGTTACATTCGAAAGTGGTGGTACTACCCCAGAATGACAGACTGGACAATTAACCATCATCAGTCTGCCTACCACTCTTTAAGTAGCCCCACTTTCGAATGTAACACCCGTGAAGTGACCTTATCGCAGCTTGAAAGTAGCTAGGTATAACGAGAGGAGTGCGCACTGTCAATCTGGATTGTACATGCTCGTCTCTTCAAGCCGGCATAGTGGAGGCGACTGCTGTCCGTAAATATTTCTCTGTGGTAGCAGTTGTTTTCATTGGTTGTTGTTTACACCCCACTCTAGCTTTACATCAGGCAAAGTGTTGTCACATGCCGAGCTACAATAAAAATATAAATAAATTAAATAAGATAAAACAAAATAAATAATAAAAGTAATTGCCGTCTTAGAGTAGTACCATCTGATCACTTAAAAAAAAGAGTCGCATTTTAAAATTCCTAACTCATATTCGTGCGAATTGTAGCAGGTCGAATGGGGTGATAAATGTAAAAAAATCCAGCCTCCGAGGGTTGTAATATTACAGATTTCCAACTCAATTTAAAATGATTGATAGAAGTATAATCTGAGGGGGGTTCAGTGGAAATACGTTGAGTTAAATTATGATAGATCGCTGTTAACCAACCCAACACCTTACTGACTTTAATCAGCGACTAAGATGTTTATCTATTAGATTATTTTTTTAACTGGAACTGTAAATATATATTAATGTATAAATAACTTTTTTATGTGGGGAAATCATTAATGGATGCCCTGGCCTTTGGAGAAGGTTACCAGGGTTATGTCGGTCTCTCCACCAACCTAGCATACCGACTAAATCCCCATTTCATTCTACGCATAGTAGACGGAATCTGGGCACACGTTAGCATTCTTCCAGACTCCGCCCTGTTTGTTTACTACCTTGTTTACTACACTGCTGAACCGATTTCAATGAAGTAAATAGATTGCACCCTGGAGAAATATAGACCACATTATGTCTCAAAAAAAACTGAAATATAGAAATTTTCGCTAAGAAATAAAGAAGAAGTGGTACGCAGACTGATGGTGGTTATTAATTACTCCAGTAACTCTGAAGTGAAGTGACCTTGCCGTGTTGCAGGATCAGGAAGGAGCCTACCTGAGCGGTAGGCATTCATCTTTTTAAGCCGGCATAGCGGGGGTGACTGCTGCCCGTAGAAAGCAGTTGTTTACGCTCATGGACCGCACTCTAGCTTTACATCGGGCGGAGTGTTGTCATGTTATGCCGAGCTACAATAAAAAGTGTTTCTTCAATAATAATTACACGCACACGAAGTTGCGGGCAACAGCTAGTATCTTATAAATTCAGAAAGCCTCTAAATATAGATATAAGGTCTGACCTTTTAACATTGAATGTCAAACTAGAGTGGCAGAGACAACTACTGTCAGAGAGATAGTCTGCAAGCATGACTCTTCAATGACGGGTGTTCATCATCCATCTGCCCATGCCAGGGTAGACTCCTCCCGTTTATCTTTCTCTTTTTTTATTATAGTTTAGCATGTGACAACACTCCGCTTGAAGTAAAGCTAGAGTGCGGTCCATGAACGGAAACAACTTGCTTCCACAGGCAGTAGTGCACTTGATGTGCGACTCCTTGAGGAGACTTGTGTGAACTATCCAGATTGACAGTGCACGCACCTCTCGCTATACTTTATAACTAGTTTCGAAACACTACTAAATCACTTATTTTTAAATAATATTACCATAAGATATAATACATTAGTATATGTTAAGTTATAATAATATGTCAAAGTAATAACTTATAAGAATTTGTATACACACCCTCTCAGATACACCTCACTCACATTCTCATAATACACACTGAGAGGACCACACACACATCATACACACCCACACACACACATTATATTACATATTTATTTATTTAAGATAGGTTAAGCCTCTAAGTTTTAAGAGTCAAGCACTGTCATCGGAGATACAGTCCCCAGACTAGTTCCGATGGCAGAGCCCTATTGTACATAGGTTATTTTTATATTAATAAAATTATTATTATTATTACTTATTAATCTATAAAATGTATCCAGTCTAACTTTCATAAATCGCAAAATTAACTAACGAAAAACCTCATATCAAATAAGCGTATTATTTTCACGCGACGAGTACAAGAAATCCGTTTTCGGAAACACACGGAAAAATGCCATTCACAGTACATATAATCTCGCAAAATTGACTTCTATGCCTATTAGAATAGAGCTGGTACACTCAGCGACAAAACTTTAAAAAATATATTATAATATTTCTAAATATAAATTTTTAATTATACATCTTTAAAAGAACCAAGTATTTACGTATTTTATTCAAGTAATATTATATTATGACGAACATTCAATAGAAAAAATCAACGATTTTCATCATTAATTTATTATTAAACAAATTCAACATAATAATATGCCAAAGATTCATAAACAATAAACGATAAATTTCAAGTACTGTGGTTTATGTTTCTTTTTTTTTTTTTTTAATTTTTTCAAATTCGTTTCTCCAAAGCATAGCGGAGGTGACTGCTGTCTGTGCTCTATTGCGACAGTTACTTCTATTCCTGAATAATACACTGGCTTAATACCTAATATCAGTGGTCACATATGATCCAGCCATTGGATAAAAAAATATAAAATATTTTTTTGCTGTTGACTGTACTAGTAGGCCATTAAATCTAGACGTAATAATATATTCATGAAGGACAACGATTTCTACCCTTATTCGGTAGTCGTAATGTTATTTTAATTATAGTTCACAAACCATACAATTTTCATGAACCTTCAGATTTATATTGGAACCTATACGCTTAAATATACAAGCATTTTTATTCATACAAAAACAACTACTTTTTTTTTAATATTACAGGCGCGGTCTATTACAGAGCGGCCGTGGTCTAGCGGTAAGACGCGTGAACTCACGAGATGAGACCCGTGTTTGAACCTCGCTAATTATGTCCGGTACCAATGTAACTTTGTTATATGCACTTTGGTCGCTCAGTGCCTATAGGCACTATTAAAGAGTGGTAGGTAGACTGATGATGGTTATTTGTCCAATCTACCGTCCTGAGGTAGTACCACCACTTTCGAATGTAACACCCGTGAAGTGATCCTGTCGCGTTTCGGGAATGGTTTGAAAGTAGCCAGGTAGAACGAGAGGAGTGTGCGCTGTAAATCTAGATGGTTCATGCTCATCTCCTCGGGCCGGCATAGCGGAAGTGACTGCTGCCCGTAAAGAGTTCTCTGTAGTAGCAGTTGTTTCCATTCATGGACCGCACTCTAGTTTTACATCAGGCGAAGTGTTGTCACATGCCGAGCTACAATAATAAAATAAATAAAACAGCCCAGGCTACAGCTTCAAATAGTAATGATAAGAAAGGGCTCCGTCTTCTCCTCTAGCCAGCATAGCGGAGGGGGCGGTCTGGATCGCAATCTTGTTTAAATAATATCATGCGTAGTCACTTACTGAAAGTACCATCATTTTCAAATATAGCTCCCCTCAATTTGACCTAATCACGTTTTGGGATCAGCTTGGAAGTATAACGGGAAGTCTGCTCTGTCAACCTAGACGGCGTACAATGTTCTCATCAAGCCAAGGCGGCATAGCGAAGACCCCTACCACTGTATAAAGTTATGTGTACAAATTTATAATTTTTATTTGAATATTTATCATAGATTCCAATAATTTGGTGTAAATGAAGCGAGTGCCACTCCATTCCATTCGTTTTTCTCGAATAAACTTTTCTCTCTCTGAATAAATTGATCTATTAGCTTTGAAAACATCTTAAGTAGTCATTTACAAGAAAATTACAGTGTATAAATCAAAAGTATTTTGGAAGGGACTTGGTCCACAGTTAGGGTACACTTGGGTCCTTATCAGGACTCGTTCTCCAAAGAAATCTCGGGTCCTGATGGCCTTTTGATGGCGTGTCAGAAACACAGTACGTACATATTTAATAAATGTAACTTTTTTTGCAACCACCATTCTTTTCATATTAAACAGGAAAATAGTTAAACTATAGTATAAAAACTCAGGGTGATTTTTTTAAAATGTAGCTCTACATATTATGACAACACTCCGCCTGTTTCTACAGTCAGCAGTCGCCTCTACTATGCCGGCTTTAATGAGACGAATGTGTATCATCCAAGTTGACAATGCACTCTTCTCGTTATACCTGGCTACTTCTAAACAGATCCCGAACAGCAACAAGGTCACTTTACGAAGGTGTTATATTCAAAAGTGGTGGTACTACCCCAACACGGAAGACTGGGCTTAATACCCACCATCAGTATGCCTACCACTCTTTTCACTATATTCGCGACGAATATCTGCGGATATAGGTCGCTACTCTGCGCTTGGAGCATCTCAAGGTTTGGATGTAGAGTTACGTGACTGGAAATATCAATCCACATTTTAGTGGAATTCTTAGCAGATACCGAAACTGTGTTAACGCAGAATGAAATATGTGACGAGAGATGCCTTGATGGATAATCGACATTAAAGATAATACGGGAACTTATTAAGGTATCTTACTAAGTGAAAAATAACTATTACATTTTCATGTAACACCTGTAAAGTGAGTGGAAGTAGCCAGGTATAGCGCGAGGTGTACGCGAATAGTGTATACTGTATATACATGAAGGCGGCATAGCACAGGCGACTGGTGCCTGTAGAAATTTATCTATAGTAGCAATTAGAGCGGCCGTGGTCTAGCGGTAAGACGCGTGAACTCACGATCGATGAGACCCGTGTTTGAACCTCGCTAATTCTGACCGGTACCAATGTAACTTTGTTATATGTACTTTGGTCGCTCAGTGTCTATAGGCACTATTAAAGAGTGGTAGGCAGACTGATGATGTTATTAGTCTAGTCTGCCGTCCTGGGGTAGTACCACCACTTTCGAATGTAACACCCGTGAAGTGACATTGTCGTGTTTCGGGAATAGTTTGAAAGTAGCCAGGTATAACGAGAGGAGTGTGCACTGTCAATCTAGATGGTATATACTCGTCTTCTCAGTATATACTCTCTTCTGTAGTAGCAGTTGTTTCCATTCATGGACCGCACTCTAGTTTTACATCAGGCGGAGTGTTGTCATATGCCGAGCTACAATAAAAAAATTGTACAAAATGCGCGGCACTCATCTACAAGATTCCCGTGGGATGAAACGGGAGCGCTAAACGCATAATACTAATTACTTTTGCCTTCCGAGTTTGAGTTAAGAGACGCGAGCCAATGATCTCTCAATGTTACATAAAGTAGTAAATTGCTATCTCAACGGGAATCTTGCCGAAAAAATGTTGTACAAGGCCGCAAATAGATCTCGTAGAAAGCATGAATTGTTTATTGTTATTAGTGTTCCGAGAGCAAATATTAACATTTCACATAATAATCCATTTCATAGAATTTGCCGCTTCTATAACTCACTGGATAATGAACGTGGTATTGGTGGTATTTTCAACATCACTCTAAAAACATTTCAACTAAATCTTAAAAAACAGTCTCATAATAAAATAAATGCAGTTTTTTTTTTATCTAGCATTATAACAATTTGCCAGTGTCAAAGTAAATATTTTTGCAACAAGTCAATAATACTGTGCATCACGAGTCATTTATTATTCACACTAAACAGTCAAGGCAAGTCCCAGTCAAGTCAAAAATTGCTCCCGTAAATTGGTAGAATCTTTACCGAAACTTCCTGCGGAGTTTTGGAATGAAAATGGAAACACAGGTTCTCTTCTTTTGAATCGTTTGCCCACACTCACGCACGTTCACGAACACTTAATGGTTAATAATCCACCATTATTACACATTAACACTCGAAGAAACACAAGTTTAGGAAAATAATTCAAGACAGATAACCTGATGTCTCAAGATGGCCGCCAAAACTCATAATTGTAGTTGTGTATATGACAACACATCGCTTTATGAAAGCTAGATAGATTCATGAATATAAACAACTGCTACTACATATAAATTTCTAGAGGAAGCAGTCGCCTCTGCTATGCCGCCTCCATGAGACGTATATGCACTATTCAAGTTGTCAGCGCAGTCGAACACTCCTCCCGCTATACCTGACTACTTCCAAACTGATCCCGAAATGCGACCAGGTCACTTCACGGGTGTTACATTCGCCTACCCCTCTTTAATAGTGCCAAACTCTTATATGATTCTAACAACAATTTGTAGTTTGTTATTTTGCCAAATAAAATATGATAAAAAATGAAATATGTATATAGTATACTCGTATATATGTATATTACAAACCACTAATAAATCTAAGAAAAAGGGTATGTTTAATCAATCGTAAAACATTCGGATGCCATCGTTGGGAACGAGAAAATTTCACAAAATCGAACGAACTTGCCAATTACCATAATACGCTCTTCATCATGTTACCGTTCAAACTGGGAATGTATGTCAGGACAACTTGAGAGGACATTCTTTGACTAATATTTCTTTTAAATAAATTTTTTGAAACATATTTTTCTGAATACCTAATTTATTAAATAATCTGTGAATAATAAGTATGTATAAATAAGTTTGTTCCTCATACAAACTTGAATGAAACGCTGAAACACGTAATTCTTTCATTTTTACCAATTTACCTAAATATGAATTTTCATATCTCTAACTTGATAATAGGCTTCCAAAAAAGTAGTCGATGTTCTTTGCTTGGATGGTTTTCCATATTTTATCGAAATCTGTTCAGCGTTTTAGGCGTGATAAGGCAACAAGCAAAAAGAGAGTTCGCAGATTCCAACTCCAGGCTCCAGCTGAAAGTCACATTATTCGTTATTATGAAAATCTGAAGCGAAAAGTGATCTGAAACTTATTCCGTTTAGTTTTTTGTAATAATAGTAATCAGAAATTTTCCATCAATAGTTGTCCCAAACAAATATGCGAGAAGAAAAATTCATTTGCATTCTGTCAACGTTCTCCTAACTCTAGCCATCAATATGTGTTTCCCCTGTTATACGAAATCCATTGCTGCCTTTTTTAGACATTACTTTCTTGATTTAAAAGCAAAAAAGGCAACGTACGTAATATTAACATTGAATGTGGTAATGGAATGAAAGATAAAAAATTATCGTTTTTGCAGTGTCAACGTGGTTTCTTCGCGTTCATTGATATGGGGGAAGATTTATGTATTACATACGTGTAGATTTTTATTGTACTGACAATTCTACGCCCCTACTTAGCTATAGAGGAGACGAGAAAGTAATGTTCCTAACGAAATCTATTAATCATGCTAAATGAGTAGCATTTCGACTATGCACATTGCTGCTGCCGATGGATATCGCTCTATTGTCTAACTTGTAACATCAGGCGGACTACTATAAAAAGCTTAAAATGAGAAGAAAAAACATTTAATTTCTTAACCATGGCGTCATCTGTCGACATTAAACGGTGAAGTTTTTTTTTTCAACACAAAAAGCTCCTTTTGTGTAAAGTTCCTTGCCAAAAGTTTCCTAATTCTGTAGGGTAACCCGGGAGGGGGTAAAAAGCTGCCCAATGTTTACTAATATTATGTTTTTATTAGGAAATTTCGCAATAATAAAACGGAGACGGTTATAAAAAGTTGCGAGCCTTTTTTATTATTTTTTCTGGTGTGTAATCTTACACAAATATAAGATTTCAAGTATATTTTAATGTTATTTATAATGTATGAAATGTGTAATTTTTTTAAATCTTAATTTCAGTTAGGTAGTATATTTTTTACAACATTCGAAGTTAGATTTAAAAAATTCAAATTTAATTTTCAAAGTCAATTTTTTTATTTTTTGGCTAGATACGACCTTTTCATTACTCTGTTTTTATCTAGAAGTATCCCATAAAAATAAATTACAGACTAATGGCGGTAATTATCCCATTCTGCCGCCTACCCACTAGTGGTACAACCCATTTTCAAGACTAACACCCGTGACGTGACTTTGTCGTCTGGATCAGTTTGAAAGTAGCCGGGTATTACGTGAGAGGTGTGCACTGTCAACCCGTCACATTCGGAGATATCTACTGCCTGTAGAAATTTATCTGTTTTAGTAGTTGTTTCCGTTCATGGACCGCACTATAGCTTAACATCAGGCGGAGTTACTATTAAAATTAATTAATAACTTCTCTAATATTTTCGCAAAGTCAATTCAAAGTCGGAGTAGCAGACAAAACCGTGTCACATCATATCGCGTGCATTAAATCACATACCTCCCCCCATGTTACAATTATAAATGATTTATGAAAAAAATCCTGTCATCCTGTCAACCCTTTTGTCACACTGATGATCGTATTGTAACGACTTGTGACACTTTTTTGTTTATTATTTTGTCACACATCGTCATTCTTTGCTTTCTCTTGTTTTAATTGACACTGCCGGAGTTATTTCTATTTATTTGTTTCTTTCTATGGCATTATAACAATTTGCCATATTTTCATCAAGTTAATATTATTATGCGACTGGAGAACCGCGACCCCAGCCACCGACACTATGCCGGACCGAGATGCTTTTCATGCTTTGCTTGAAGGAAATGTGAAAGAACACGTGGGAGGGCAAAGCATTACAAATTAACCGTCTACCTAAATATTTATTTTTCAAATTAAAAGTAAGTAACTTTCTTAAAGCCAACATAACTTTAAAACAACATCCTAATGATGATGACTGATAAAAAAACTTGAAGACATTTTCCCTAAGATGTTTTGCATTTTAAATTCAACCCAACACCGTCTGCCATCTTACATGTTACTGTTATTTCTAGCTATTTGTTTTTCTATTTTTATTTTAGCGCGTCATATGAGATCGGGAAACAGCATGGCAGTCCCGTCAGCTATGCCGGCTTGATGAGCTGCCTTTTCACACTGCGCTTGAAGCATCCTATGTTATAGGAATATTTACTGCTGCCCGGACAGGTCTCTCGCGACTAGGTTAATCTATCCCAGGACAGCAGACTGGGCTAATAACCATCAGATCCCTGTTGACCACTCTTTGTTTTAAGAGAAAAAAAGCTCTTCTGAAGTGCCGAAAGAGAGTGTATAAAAGTGTAAAACTAACTTTTTCACACTATCCTTGGAACGATTCCAAGATAAAAAATTATAGAGCATTTTTTTGGTCACTTGATCAATTTCTTTTGACGTTTATGAAATTATGTGTTTTTGTTAGTAGCTAAAGTGTTTTTTACTTAATTATGATAGATTATGCTTTATTTAAGTGAATAATTTACTTTGTATGAATGACTTGATGTTTTTATACTTGTACCATATAATTTTATAATTTCACAAACAATTATTTCAAATTATAGTGAACGTAATTACCGTGAAATACATTTTCCAACTTTCCTATCGCGCGTCGTCGGTACTAATGTATCTTTGTACTTTAACAGCTCCCAATGACTGAAGCAAGTTAGTATAGTATTAATGCAAAAAAATATCGACTGAATTTTTTTGATAAATTTTATGTATTTTGACAACACTTCGTGTAAAACTAGAGTCCGGTGAGTGGACGGCAACGACTGCTACTACAAATAATTTTTTTCAACAGACAGCAGTCGCCTCCGCTATACCGCCTTGAAAAGACGAAGTTTGTTTAGCCTTTATAAAAACCATACACAACTCAGAGAAAATAAGTAAAAATTGTTTAATTCCATTTATAGTGAAATATAGCAGATTTTAAGCAAAGAAATAAACATTGTAGAAAACATTTTTATATATTTTTTTAAATAGAAAGTAACATAAAGAAATATAGGGTTCAGAAAATTTTGTGCTTATTCTTTTCACAGAATTTATTTGAAGTGAGTATTTTTATTAATAATTCTATAATTAAAACTCGTTTGATTACACCGAGTGCGACCCTTAAAAGTAATCAAAGGTATATTTTTAAACAACCTTTCTAAGCCTTTAAAATTAAGCTTCAATTAGAGTCGTAGACAATTCAATCAATCAACGCTTTCGAGAGCGCAGTTACTTAGATGTATAAAGCAATCTTTTTATACAGTATCAAGTGAGTGAACTATCTAAAACTTCTGTCCACCCTACTACCTGCCCGAAAGTCGTTATAATAGCGTTAAAACACACATAACTAAAGGTATATTTAGGTATTTTATAAAAGGGAGCCCGATCCACCCTCGGGCATATTTCATTAGCGAAAATTCCATCTGCCATTTTCATTAAAGACATTCCCATACCCTACTAATGGATCAATTATTATTGTTTTGGACATATTATACAGCAGAATGTCCCGGAATTATGGACCAACAATAGAAAGTAACTTAATACTGTTTTTATAGAAGCTCGCCATGTGATGAACATCAGAATACGATGTTAAGATAAAGTGTGATTCGTGAGTGGAAACATCTGCTACTACCGTGAAACTACTATCTCCAGACCTCCGCTATGCCGGTCTGAGACGAGTATGCACCATCTAGATTGACAGCTGGGCTGGCTGACTGGGCTAATAACCATCATCAGTCTGTCTACCAGTCTTTAATAGTGCCACAAAGGTCAGAATTAGCGAGGTTCGAACACGGGTCACTCTTATTTTTTCATTATTTTCAGTATCGATCAAAATAAAATCAGAGAAATAAAATAACGTTACTTTTGATCCCTTAATTCGTCCACTTCACGTTTCTGTTTACATCATTTTAATGCGGAAAGTCATATAAATAAAGTTACACGTACGTTAGCATAAATATGATTATTATAAAGACGTAAGTTAATAAATAACTCCGTTATAATTTACCCTAATACGTGTAATACATGTAAAAACATAAAAGTACTCGTAGATACACGATAAAGTCGATCGTCATGCTGGTAGGACTACAAATTACATAGTATATTCACTTTTCATAATGCTTTATTCTCATTATAAGCTAATTTAAAATAATAATAATTGTTTTATAGACATCATAAAAAATAATTTACATTTTTTAATATTATAATATTTGTAAATAAAAATATAAATAAATTGCAGTACATATTTTTTTGTAATCGAAGAAAAAAGTTTATTCGCACAAATATAAAACGATGGGGTCAAGGAGGACCCCAAATTTAGTAAAAAAAAAAAAAAGTTATATTTAAATGGTAATAACAAGTCATATTTACTTGGAAATACAATATATTATTTCCTAGCTATAATATTTTCTTATGAACACGTTTAATAGTCGAATTAAATAATTGAAACTGCATGGTCCAACCGAGGTGACGCGCCTTTCACTCCATCAAGACGACAGAGCAATAAAAAAAGGGAACAATATTAAGAATTCTTATCTTGTTTTGTGTGTAATTTCAAGTCATGAGTCGCGACACGCCCTAACGTTTACAAGCACTTATTTACTCGAAAAGTAAATTATAAACGAGATGGCTTTTCTCAAACTTGCTTTTACCGCAAAGAAAAACTTTAAAATATAATATTAGGTTTTTATTCAAATTTGTTTAATATTTTTGCCTTTCAATATGTATTCAGGCTTGTAATATAATTTACCGCACTCTAGCTTTACATCAGGCGGCGTGTTGTTACATGCCGAGCTACAATAAAAAAAAGAAAGTTAATTTAACTTTAATTTTAATTGTAAACATTATTTATTTATTAAAAGCTTAATGTAGCGTGCACACAGGCGAACTTAATGCTAATTCTCTTCCAGCTAACCTCAGTGTTTATGAGCAGATGTGAGCGATTTGAACATCTATCAAAATTAATTATGCATTTTTTTCTGTTTTGGTATGTAATAGTCGAGTATAAAGAAAATTTGTCTGGTCAACGATGTACACTCGTCTCAATAAGCCGGTATAGCGACGGCGACTTCTGTTTGTAGTTCATTTTTTTGTGATTACAGTTGTATCTGCATGGAAAGAATTATAAAATTTAGTTATAATAATCCCAGTATACCATTTCTTCAGGTGTATCAAGAGGAAATATAGACCTATTTTATGATTTTTATCACGAACAAAAATCTTTAATTTTGTTAATGTCAAATATTTATCATGAAAATTTAACATAAACACAGCTCGGTCGGAATGAGGTCGGAATCGAGCCCGCTACCTCCGCTTTGCATAATAACAAAAAATATAATAAAAAGAGACAAATAATCTTATATGTTTTGTTCCAGGTACTGAAACAAGAGATGTCACGAATAAATGCCAAAGAAAATGGAGTCAAACCGTACAGATAGTGCAAAGTTCGATAAAATTCAAACGAGAGCGTTCGTCGCGATGTCGAACGCGACACAAGTGCTTTACTCCATATACAATACCACGGGAACATTTTACCATCCGACCAAAAGACCACCCGACCACATAAAACAAAATAACACAGAAAATTACTTAAATAATAGAGATTTAAACACGCATAGAAAAATACTACACGATGTATTAAAAAATGATAATAAAACAAATGAAGCCTTTATGATGTTAGTAGACGATTTTAGTGATTATTTCTATGGCAATAGCGGTCAAGTTTACCCGCACAGCAATGAATCGTTAGATATTATGAATGACGTATACGAATTTACAAATTGCACTTTTAATGGTACGTTTTTGAACATAAGTGGCTGTTTCGGTGTTAAATCGGACGTCGGGCCCGAATATAACTTTTGGGCGTTATTATTATTAATATTCCCTTTTTTTACTCTATTCGGTAACGTGTTAGTGATCATGAGCGTGTTTAGAGAAAGGACTTTGCAAACTGTTACGAATTATTTTATTGTTAGTTTGGCCGTTGCTGATTTGCTTGTTGCTGTTGTTGTGATGCCTTTTGGAGTTTATTACTTGGTAAGTTTTTGTTTCTTATTTAATTTGTTAAACGGTATAGCTGCAGCGCCATCTAGTAGCGAATTGCAACAAAGTGGATAGCATGAAAATTGAAAACTTTCTCCATGAAAATATACAAATGTATGTGCTACTCAGACTATTAATCTTGAACAGATGTACTTACTAACATCCATTTTTATAGATCGAATTTGTGTTGATATTCTTGATATATTTTTGTTTTTCCTTTACAATTTAATGTTTTTAATAAAACGACTTAATTCTAAATTATTTTTTTTAATAATGGCGTTCTTAAGAAATAGAATAATTTTAACCTAATTTGGTTTTACAAATGAAATGACCTTGTAAATTTATTCTCCGTACTATGTAACATTTAATTTAATTAAAAGCCTAAAAATTAATATTATAGAATCAGAATCTAAATTGCTTTTCGTACAGCGCATTTATTATTAATTTCTTTTCAAATTTGAATTTGTAACCATCCTTTGGTTTAATTAAAAGTAACTTTTATGTAATGAGGTTTCGACAATGTATTGTTTAATGAGTCTACAAAATTTATCTCATAATTTCTTACGAAAGGGTTGCTTGATTAGTGAATGAAATTAATAAATGACTAATTACATTTTTTTTTTCATTATTATTGTAGTTCAATGTAAGTATGACAACATTCAGCCTAATATTCGGCCGTGAACGGAAGCAACTGCTACCATAGAGAAATTTATGCCGGCACGTGCATGTGCACTATTCAGGTTTAGGTTCAGGTACTCGTATCAAAGGCACTGATCTACCAAAGTACATATAACATAATACACATTGGTACTAGTCAGAATTAACGAGAGAAGTGTGCAGTGTCAATCTGGATGGTACACGCTCGTCTCTTCAAGCCGGCATAATGGAGGCGACTGCTGCCTGTAGAGATTTCTCTGTAGTAGCAGTTGCTTCCATTCATGGACCGCACTCTAGCTTTACATCAGGTGGAGTGTTGTCACATGCCGAGCTACAATTTAAAAAAAAATTACGAAAATAAAACGCGGGTCTGATCATAATTTTTAGTTCACGCTTAATACATAAATAAAAATAGATAATAGTAATAAGTAAATAAAAGATAAATACTTAATAGAAAAAGTCTCCCACGATGGCTGCAAAGTTTTCAAAAAGTAGCGTCGGCGTCGGATCAAATATACAAAATGAACGCTATAGTAAGCCGCGCAAAATCTTTTATTCAGTTAATAAGAAATAAGTTTTATCCAAATATAAACCAATGAAAAATAAACTCGATATTTCGTCATGAAAACTGTATTTTATATTACATTTGGCATAATCTATTATACTCGTATAAAATCAATTGCTGTTCGTTAGTCTCGCTAAAACTCGAGAACGGCTGGACTGATTCGACTAATTTTGGTTTTGAATTATTTGTGGAAGTCCAGGGAAGATTTAAAAAGTGAGTAAATATGAAAAAAAAACTTGGAATATAGTAAAAACAACAATTTTGCTTTCCCTTAGAAACTATTCCTTTTGTTTTGAATGTCAAACATTTGATGTTCGTCCCGTCGTTTAGAAATCAATTAAATTTAAAAGTCGTTCAGAAATGCTTTTTTATTCATTGATTCTGAGGCGATACGAAGTTTGCCGGGTCAGCTAGTTTATTATATTTATATGTCAGGTAAAGAAAAATGAAGTATTTGGTTGAATAAAGCCTAACAAGTAACAGACCCAATCTAGTGTATTTGAATCAAAGTTAAAATAGAATTTAAAGTTAGTGTTTGTAGTCACGACTTGTTACGGATACTGGATCTTATTCGTGTAACCAAACCAATCGTAAAATCACACATTTTAAATACGATCTAATTTGTTAAAATTCAACACTTTTCTTTAATTTACCTTATGTCATTACTTTCCAGATCCTTAATAGATCTAGATGGTACATGCTCGTTTCCTCCAGCCGACATAGTGGAGGCGACTGCTGCCCGCACAGGTTTTTCTGTAGTAGCAGTTGTTTCTATTCATGGACCGCACTCTAGCTTTACATCGGGCGGAGTGTTGTCACATGCCGAGCTACAATAAAAAAAAGGTGCAATAATTTTTTTAATAATTATTGTTTTTATTTTTTGTACTGCCTAACTCGTAGACCTGTGATTTAATAAGGTTCAAAAGTTCGTTTCAAACATATTTTTTTTATTACCGCGTAACTTAGTCATAGTTGCTGTATTAACAAAGGCAAAGGATCAGTGTCCACGCAGCCTAGTCATAATTTTTTTAATAATAATATTATTTGTATAAATGTTTGTTTTTTGTCGTCACATTTTGTCGACCGAATGGGTAGCGGAACGAGAGAAAAAGTATTGGATAAATAATATGTTGAAGAATTGTATTCAAAACTTTACAATTACAAGAATACACCTCTTTCGGTTTGTCCGTCTAGTATTAACAAGTTCAGTTTGACTTTTCAATGCCGGACACCGTTGACGATATTTAAAGCCTATTATCACTAAAAGCTATTGACTATTTTACTATGAAACAAGAAAATAAAGTAGTTTATCAGTTGTTTTAATTTTTAATTTATTTTGGAATATAAAAATACTGTTATCACGGTTTTCAACTGGAAATCAAACCTAAGCCCAACGTGTTCATTGTCATCTCACTAAGCTGACATTTTTTTTCTTCAATTTTTCTTTATTAAGAGCTAGTGACCACATTTCGCGATAAATTACTGCAGGAAGCAGTCACCCCCGCTACACCGGCTTGGGGAGACAAATAGCACCGTTTACACGACAATACGAGTACTACAAGCTGATCCGGAAGTGCGATAATCACACTTCACGGGTGTTACGCGATGCCTTCTAACTATGATCAGTTTGCCTACCTACTAATTTTTTTCATTTTGGTGCACCATATTGTGGTTTAGTTATGTTTGTTAAATTAGTTACGACTATTATTATTATTTCTGAATTTATAATTTATTTATTTAAATATTCACACAGGCGAACTTAACTAACCTCCGTGTTTATGACAGATGATGACAGATAATGCAGTTTTTTTTTTGTTATTATAAACGCAGGCTATAATTGACGAGTTTCTTATGGCTGTCTTCTCGTCATATGCCTTTCCGAAGCCAAAAGTAGATTCTGACGATGAACAAGTGCATGCCAAGTCCATGTCTACGTTAATAAAAGATTTTCATTTCATTTCATTACCAATCGAGAATACCGCCTCACGCGTTAACTAGCCACTTAGTACCAATTTGCAATTCCATATAAAACAATAAAAAGTAAAACATGTGTGTGCTTCGAACTGGTATTCCGGTCACGTAAGTCATTAAAAGGGCACTATAAAACAATTGTTTTAAGATTCGAGGTGATATGGAACCTGTAATAATGGTTTATCCCCCATTAGCTAAAAGGTGGGTAGCACGGGAAAACTGTATTGCAAAGGAGAATGGCCATTCGCCTAAGAAAAATGGGCCCACAATTTTTTTCTCGAGTTTGTCGATGATTTTAGTTAATTTTGTAGAAAAATAAATCTACTTCCTTGTCACCTATTAGTTTTAATTTTTTCACCCGGGTTATTAAGTAATTAGTTGATGTTATCTGAATAGTTGAGGTTGTTATTATTTTAAATGCTTTAATAATTGAAGATATTTGTTTTTTATGTAATTAAACATTGTCTATTGAATGATAAATGATGTGTAGATATAATTAAAATGAATTAATAATAAAATAAGATATTATTTTAGAATATTGTTTTGTTACTGAAATGTCAATGTCATATTATATGTCAAGTGGGCCCAAAAATGGGCATTCTCCTTTATTTATGAAGCAATTGTTGAATTTGTTTTTATCGTAGTTCAGTATATGACCACACTCCGCCTGAGAGCTAAAGTGCGATCCACGAACGGAAACAACTGCTACTACAGAGAAATTTCTACAGGCAGCAGTCCTTTCTGGGTTGAGGAGACAAATATAGGCCATACGTTGACAAGACACACTCCACTTCGTTATTCCCGGCCAATTCCACTATAAAGTGGTGATACTGCGCCAGACTGAGCTAATAATCGTCACCACTCCACCTACCACTCTTAAATTGTACAGGTTAACTCGAAAAGAGTTTATTTTAGAAGAAAAGGTCCTCCGACCTTCTGTAAAGTTAATAAAAACTCTCGAAAAAAAAAAATGTATAAAAATAACGTCTTAAGAACAATTTGTACGAAAATGTGGTAAAATCCCCTTTAATGTCTCTTTATGGAAGGGAACCGTTTAAATTGTCGTTTAAATAATTTTACGATCCGCAATGATTTAACTTTTCAAAGTAATTCCACTTTTAGAAGTAGAGAGTGCTTCTGTGGGTATTATTTAACATTGTATAGTAATATTTAGGGGTTGACTTCTTAAATACAATTATCACTTTGTTTCATCCCTTTATGAGGTTTTGTTCATTTATAATATCGACTTTCGAGTAGACCGCTGTTAAGGCTTCTACTGTTGCTAACTTACTTTTTCAAAGTGTACGCTAACCCACTTGATACATAATAGTGTGGTTACAAAACAATATTCTATAATAATACCTTGTCTTTTTTTTATTTATTTTTTTATTTAAGTTTTTTATTAATTCATTTTAATTATAGCAACACATCATTTACTAGTCAATAGACAATGTTTCATTACATAAAAACAGACATCAACAATTATTAAAGCATTTAATATAATAATAACCTCAAATATTACATCAGAAAACATCTAATTACTCAATAACTCAGGCAAAAAAATAAAACAGATTGATAATAAGGTGGTGTGTAATATGTACCTGGTGTGAGTATACAGAGTCTTCCTTCGATTAGTGGACCGACAGAGCTGGCCCGTCCTCAGCACCAGGAGATCGAAACAACACCAAATGAATGCGGTTTGAGTACACTGATCACTACCACTCGGCACTCGCGACTTTGCGGGTTTTATACGTTAGTATAGCGGATTAGGGGTCGCAGCGTATGCGCACGGGTCAACGTTCACTGGTGTACTGAGGTTTCATTTGCGGGTGGCCGTAGGTATCGCTGTCTTCTTTTCACTAATGTGTATAGGTGATGTGTGTGAAAGAGACGAACAATAATATAATAAATAAACTATATTATGAGGAAGTAGCGATGAGGAAGGGATAGGTGGTTGAGGCCAAACCAATAAGGAATATAGTTTTATTTTTTAACAAAATTGTGGGCCCATTTCTCTTGGGGCATTCTTCTTTAATGGGTGTAGATATAACAGGCAATGACGTAACACTCATTTTATTGTTGATTCTTTTTTAACTGTTTTTATTAATTTTTGTATCCGTTCACTCCACCAATTTATGTACATCGTGAAAATTATTTTAGGGTGCAGTGATGTTATTATGATCAACTTAAACATAAAATCTCCTCGACACTGCACCTGTAAATTTTCCAAATAAATAAAAAAAAAAATGTTTTAGTAAGTAAATATAACACTTACGAGTCTAAAATATCTATATCTATATCTTTTTATTAATTACGTATTATAAATATTAGCAAGGTGAAGTATGGTCTAAATCAATTTTTGATCGAAGAAATCTCATCTAGTGCATAGTTTTTTTCAACTTTTTTTTAATTTAATATTTAGCGTCATGTGAAAATGTTATTTTTAGAGTTTTGTTATGCGTGTTTACGCGCTGGCAAGGTCGTAGTATACGTATAGTAAAGGTGATTGGCGACAGTAGGGCTCTTAAAGGCGTACGTACAGTCACGAGATCGTCAGAACCGCGTTGGTTTTTTTATTTTTTATTGTAGCCCGGCATACGACGACACTACGCCTGATGTAAAGCTAGAGTGCGGTCCATTTCTACGGGCAGCAGTCGCCTTCGCCATGCCGGCCTGCTGAGACGAGTATGTACCAGCTACATTGACAGTGCACACTCCTCTCTCTCTTTCTGTGTTATGTACTTAAAAGTGTGGCAGGCAGACTAATGTTGGTTATTAGTCAAGTCTTCCGTTCTGGGTAGTACCACCACATTGAATATATTATTAAAACCAAATAATAAATAATTTTATTGGCAATCTGTAATAAATATGTACTTTTAAAAATGGCTTCAAATAGATACATTCCAGCATTTTACGAGTTACAAAACGCAATAAATTATACAATAATATTTGTCCAATATAAATAACAAAATTGCCTCCTCCAAAGAACATCGATACATAAAATGAATCTATACACAAAATGTAATCATAAAGAATTCTCTAATTTACGCGCGAACGATTTTATTTCATACTAGAGGCGAAAGTATGAAATATTTTAGGACCAAACATAAATTTGGGTGTGCCTATAAAATATTTCTAATAAAATTATGTTTCGTAAAAGATAAACTGTCCAATACTGTGATACACGACTTTAGGTTGCAGCCACACTGTCTATTGTACAGGATGTAAAAAGAAAGGTTCATTCCATCCATCCATCCACAATCCAAGTTGTATACGAGTACATCATAGTGTTTTTTTTTATTTATTTTTTTTTATTTATTTATTAGCAGAAATCACAGCGTGAATTATAAAATTTAAGTTTAAATTTTTTAAATTTAAGCTTTTTAAAATTAAATTTAAACATTATGGTACCATGACTTGTTAAAAAAAACATAAAACATCAGCGAAATATCAAAAACAAGCAATGCAAGGATTGATATACGGCTGGTGTCATAGCTGATAGACAGCCGAGCGCGCTTGCCTCAGCTACGTTAGTATGACATTGTGGGTTGATTTATTTGAAAATCTTAAAAAAAAACTAATAATAATAAAACGTATTGGCAATGTAGCACATGGTTAAATGGCATGCCCGCTAGCCTTTTACAGCCTGTATAGTGAAGTGTAGAAGTGTAGAAGGGAAGTTTTTAAATCAGCATTTTATTTGTAGCAATTTTAAATGTTTTTTAACGAACATAAAACTTCATACTTACACATACTTTCTAACGGCAGTGTATGCCAACCTTAAGAAATAATAGAAAAGAAATACCTTTGGAGAAATATAAAAAATAAAGATATTTTTTACAAAGAATTCATATTTTGTGAATAGTTTTATGTGAACCCTTTCCTAATTTAGCCACTTAGGTTTTAGTGTTTATTTGAAAGCCTAGGTTTGTGTGGCGGAGTTGTTGCGATTGCAATAATATCAAATTTAAATTAAAAATTAATAATAATAAAACAAATGTAGGATTTAAAATATCAAAATAAATTAAAATAATAATACAATAATTTGTTTTATATTTGAGTTGTCGTGACAAAATGTATTAATTAAGCCATACGAGATATTTTAATAACAATGTGTATAGCAATTATAATCTGACAAATACACAGGTTTGTGGACAATCTATTCAGATCCGGCCATTTCAGGTTAACCGCAGAATGTTGCGGTCGCATTCACTGTGAGGGGATCACACTGCGGATAACCAATATTAATTAATAAACGTGTTTTTATTATTATTGCCAATTGATTTTATACTATTTAAATTTGATTTTATTACGAGTAATTTATTAAAACAACTTGTTACACAGGACTTGTTCACATTTGATGAAAATTTAACAGAAAGAAATTTCAACATTCACTCAACAACGGAGTTTAGGTCCGAATCGGTTAGGATCGATTTCAAATGGGAAATAAATAAACATTTTCGAGTACCTCTCTATCCGTAATTAATTTTATTTGCTTATGACATTTCTCTAATAGGATAATCAAAGATAGAAATTCTCTTTTGATATGATGTTGACAGTCTGAAAATTAGATCAAAATACACTACTTCTATAAAAGTTTAAAACATTTTCAAAGGTCGATAGTTATTCTTGTCACGTCACCGATTGCGTTTCGAATTTACGCTACTTTGTTTACGTTCGTGTTAGGCGAAGACTATAAGCTACAATTGCTGCCTGGAGACAATGTAATAACAGCTCTTTCGTGGACTGCACTCTAATTTACCATCATCGGACTGCTAACAAAGTAGTACAATAAAAAAAGTTTTAATTCAGATTTAATTTTGCAAAATTTATCTTTTAATATGGGTTATCGAATGTAACTGAAGGTTTTAACAAAAAGTTAATCAACAATTAAAAGTTAATCAATAATAAAACTAATTAATATTCAACATGCAATCATTTTAAATCAACAGTTAAAATAAAAGTGACTTACTAATGCGTTTATTTATAATTGAATCAGACACGTCTTTTATGGCGCGACATATAATCTATTTTTTTTAGATTAGAGTGTAGATATCACTGCTCACGCCAACAAAGGTTAGCTGGTAGACAATGCCAAAGACATTAAGCTCGCCTATGTACCACTTATATGTGCAATAAAGTGTTTTTTAAAATTTATTTATTATTCAGAAAAGTTTCAAAACAATTTAAATCTGATTGAATTTAAATCGACAAGAATAAACCATGAACACTCGCTTTAGCGCCTTTCTGACATCCTATTAGGAAAGTGTCAGAGACTGCATTGTCTTTGTTGTTGGGGAATTTCCAGCATTTTATGTTCTATAATAAAATATACAATTTACAAAGAACTAAACATAAGGAGCATGTTGTGTTTTGGGAACGATCAATTTTTAAAAAAGTACAATCACGCTCGCAGACTAAGATTGAACTCACTTTGTGCTTGTTGCAATTGTAACACCTGTGAAGTAGACTTAATCGCGTTTGGGGATCAGCTTAAAAGTAGACAGGTACGACGAAAGGAGTGAGCAAGTGCACAGGTAACCTGGACGCTGCACATCTCCTCAATACAGCATGGTAGCAGTTGTTTCCACTCATAGACCGAATTCTAACTTAACATCAGAAAAAGTTTTTTTTTATATTGTAGCTCGGCATATGACAACATTTCGTCTGACGTGAAGCTAGAGTGCGGTTCATGAACAGAAACAACTGCTACTATTCCGCAATGCCGGCCTTCACAGACGAATGTGTACCATCCAGATTTACAGTAGACACACCTCTCGCTATACTTTCAAACTGCTCCGAAACGCGACAAGGTCACCTCACGGGTGTTACATTGCTACCCCAGGGCGGCATACTGGGCTAATAACCAACATCTTATTAACAATTTGGCTAGAAGTCGTGATAAAATTAACTATTAAATTTTATATCGACAAAGTTATTATATCGATAAGTCTTCATATAAAATTATTACAACATTATTATTGGTAAGTTGTATTAAGAAAATCATGAAGTAAAACCTACGCAGTTTCCTCTTAAATGAGATATTAAAATGTCTTATCTTATACGATAATAATGTGATTACGACTTTATTTTCGTACGTAAAAGGACACAAAGAACAATTAAAAGACAAAGTTCAGTAATGAAGACTTTGTGTTTACTCTAATAAGAAAGTTGATATTTGTACTTTGAGGTTATTTCTTAAAACATAATAATAATAACAATCCAAACATTTTTTTTTATTTATTTAAAGCTTAGTATAGCGTGCACACAGGCGAACTTAATGCTAATTAGCATTCTCTTCCAGCTAACCTCCGTATTTAGGACAGATGTGAGCGAAGAGAAGCAGGTTTTTAAACAAATATAATTACATACATAACATCAAGCGTTAAAAAAAGCAATTAAAAATTTTGCAAAATTAATAACATATATCGCATTCACGGGATTAGTTTGGAAATTGCTGAGTATAATGAGAGGAGTGTGCGTTGTCAACCTGCAATCCTCAAGCCGGCATAGCGGAGGCGATTGCTGCCTAATGAGATTTGTCTATGTTTCCCTTCATAGACCGCACTCTAGGTTAACATCAGACATATAAACAAAAATACTGAATTTGTTATTATTCATTTTGTGTTAAGATAGGTCAATGGCTGTGTAACTGGTTCGCGTTAATTTTTTCTTTTTAATTTTCATAATAATTAATAAAAATTCTTATTTATTTTGTACATTTATAAAATAAAAACTTTTCGCTCATAATTAGGTTGTTAAACTTAATTTTGGTTATTAATAAAAAAATAATAATAATTAAATAATTAGAGATTTGTATTACCGCTGATAATTCCTGGGGTCGTTCCGGTATTGTGTGTACTACTTTATGAATGTATGACACATGCCACCACCCTATCTTTCAAATGTATCAGCTTTGTGCAAGAGAAGCGATAAGAGGAGCGGATTTTATTTTTATTTATATTTATTAGTAAAATAGTTCCTTAAATTAAGAAATAATGACTACTATAAGTTAAATTACAGGGTAGTAAAATTAACAGAATTAAGAGAATAATAAAATAATTAAGAGAAAAATCTATGAAATAGATATTCAGTAGTACAGGCTCCAGGGCTCAATCGAATTTGGTGCTATTTTTAAATTATATTTCAAATTAATTTTTTATTTATTTACTAGCGACGAAACCCCCGGCGTTGCTCGGGTCAAAACTCAAAATACATTGCATGTTTAATGGTATAAAAAGTAATAAAGGATCCGTTTTTAACGTAGATATTGTAGATTTCTATTTTAGATATTGAGAGACTTATTTGACCATTAAACATACGGTGTTTATAGAGTTAATCAAATCAAATTGATTAACTAATTAACGAATTGAAAATCAGGAATACTCTAGTAAATGTGTAAACAGAAATTTGTAGAACTTTCTAGAACGTTCTATATCGATTTTAGCAGCTATACACATTTTTAATGTTTGTAGATCATTCTAGAAGTTTTTAGAACTTTCTAGAACATTTCATGTTGATTTTAACAGTTGCGCTCATTTTGGAACTTTCTAGATCATTCCAGAAATTTGTAGAGCTTTCTCGAACATTCTATATAGATTTTAGCAGTTGATAAAGTTTTAGAACTTTCTAGATCATTCCTGAAATTTTTAGATCCTTCTAGAACATTCTAGATCGATTTTAGCAGTTGATAAAGTTTTAGAACTTTCTAGATCATTCCTGAAATTTTTAGAACCTTCTAGAACCTTCTAGATCGATTTCAACAGTTGCGCTCATTTTGGAACTTTATAGATCATTCCTGAAATTTTTAGATCCTTCTAGAACATTCTAGATCGATTTTAGCAGTTGATAAAGTTTTAGAACTTTCTAGATCATTCCTGAAATTTTTAGAACCTTCTAGAACATTCTAGATCGATTTTAGCAGTTGATAAAGTTTTAGAACTTTCTAGATCATTCCTGAAATTTTTAGAACCTTCTAGAACCTTCTAGATCGATTTCAACAGTTGCGCTCATTTTGGAACTTTATAGATCATTCCTGAAATTTTTAGAACCTTCTAGAACATTCTAGATCGATTTTAGCAGTTGATAACGTTTTGGAACTTTCTAGATCATTCCTGAAATTTTTAGAACCTTCTAGAACATTCCATATAGATTTTAACAGTTGCGCTCATTTTGGAACTTTCTAGATCATTCCGGAAATTTGTAGAACTTTCTAGAACATTGTATATCGATTTTAGCAGTTAATAACGTTTTGGAACTTTCTAGATCATTTTTGAAACTTTTAGAACCTTCTAGATATATTGTAACAGTTGCACACATTTTGGAGTTTTCTAGATTATTTCAAAAAATTTTAGAACTCTATACTTAGTACTCTCTCTCTCTATACTTCGTAGTTAGAAAAGGACAGATATACATTTTTTGAGATTTTCGCGTCCCACAACCACCCTCTTTCACCCACCGCGACCAAACTCCCTTACTTTCACCAGGAGACCAAGGGGTATCTACCACCCCAACGGGAAGCAGATTGGAGTTGGTGATCATGGAGAAAACCCTGTCTTTACGTACTAACATTAGCATTTTATATAAGTATTTAGATTTAGATTTAGATTTACTTATAGCTAAACGTCTTGCATATTATATCCGCGTTTTCTAGGTTAGCGTTCTACCCAAATAAGCTGACTGATTGTCCACTGAAAAACTCACTTCACTTTTGCCTGACTTTTTTAACTTTAACCAAAAAGTTGATAGTTATCAGACGATATGTATGTATGCGTTTATTATGGTAAACAAAACATAAAATATAATATGACCTTTCTCGTCAACTTCCGGTACCTTGATAAAAAAACACACACACACAAATCACCGTAAAAGTTTAAAATTTATTATTTAAAAGTTGGTACTTGCACAATGAAATATTGCGTGAACAAAAAGCGTTATGTGCACGCGACCACATGGATTTACATATTATGTATATTCCAGTGATAAACTAAGAATTTTATTATCTATTAAATTTATTATTATAGTCAACAACTTTCTTTTGTTTTGACTATAAAAAAAACCTAAATTATAGACGCGTACGATAGTAAAGCAAATAGTAAAACTGTATCTACCCAAAATGTATTGTATAGAAATAGAGTAGTTTGTATATTGTATTCCTATACTGATTTTATTAGGTACATTGATGTTAGAATGATTCCTGTAACAGCCGCTCTTATAATTAAAAAAAAAGGATTTTTTCTGGTGGTTTTTTTTTTTGGAGGCTCATGGACCTCCGCTGCGCTTACCATCAGGCCAGTCGAGGTCACATGTCGTGTCAAAATAAAAAAAAATAAAAATTTAAGTACATTTACAAAATAAAATATTGTTTTGAACAGTTTAGTCATAGAAGATGTTTATATATTCCAACCATTGGCTGTTGAAAAGCGAAAAAGTAACGCTGTCCGCTCCGCTTATGTATGACCACATGATTCTTTTGACAAGTCGCACAATAGACCCAACTCTATTATCCGAAGCACAATGAAATTTCCGTTTCACAGCTCAGAGCGTTCTATGCCGAGGGACTGAAAGATTTCCCGCCCATCTACGAATTAATATCGATTATTAATTGCTTAAGGAAACTTTTTTTCTTCATTAACCGAACGACTTAAGGTTGCATTAAATTTAAATCACGTTCCTACGTAAAGAAGCGCAGTGTAACGCACCCGTAACGAGAGAAATATGACTTGGAATAGCTGTTGCTGCACTCTAGCTGTAGCTCATAGACTGTACTTTTGATATCAGACAGGGTGTACCCACATTCCACTATTATATAAAAAAAAATGTCTGTGAAAATATTTTCAGTTATTATTTTATACAAATTTTTGACATTTTATTTTTATTGTAGCTCGGCATATGAGAACACTCCGCCTGACGTAAAGCTAGAGTACGGTCCATAAACGGAAACAACTGCTACTATAGATGAATCTTTACGGGCAGCAGTCGCCTCCGCTATGCCGACCTGAGGGGACGAGTATGCACCATCTAAATTGACAGTACACACTTCTCTCGCTATACCTGGCTGCATTGAAACTGCTCCCGAAACGCGACAAGATCACTTCACGTGTTTTACATTTACTATCCCAGGACGGCAGACTGGATCATCAGTTTGCCTACCACTCTTTATTAGTGCCTATAGGCACTGAGCGACCAAAGTACATATAACAAAGTTACATTGGTACCGGTCAGAATTTAGCGAGGTTCAAACACGCGTCTTACCGCTAGACCACGGCCGCTCTACACATATTAAAATGTTATTTTTGTTTATGATTCATTAATTAATTCTGTTGAATTTTCATCTTAATTAAATAATAAATTGTATCTTAAATTAAATTGGAATATAACATTTTCTCTATTAAATTTATATCTAATGAGGCGCGTGTTAATCGAGTTATATTATTTAAATCTATTTACAATTTAATTTTATTCAGTTAACAGTAACTTTATTTTTATAGGCCACATTTAATCTAAGATTACACATTTCTCTCGTTATACCTGGCTACTTCCAACTTGGTCCCGAAGCGTGGCTAGGTCTTTCATCAGAACGGCATAGCGGGCTAATAACCATCACCAGTCAGTCTACCACTCTTTGATTGTATGTAGTTTTTGTCGTATAATTTTGCTAAATATTATCTCAGTCCTGTTTCTGGCAACGGGAGATATTAGTACAAGAGTGAAGTTTGCGCTTTTCCTAAATAGCCAACATTGACTTAATTTTATTGCGAAACTCAACGAAAAGTTGTTTTCTGTCCTGAAATGAGGTCGCTTCATGAAACTCTTTGGTGTTTATAGTTAGGGTTTTGTGTTAACCCAATAATAGGGTTGGTTTCACACCCTACAATTTGAACGTTTATTTCATATTTTTATTTCATTTATGAAACAAAATACATCCGAAAAAGTAGTTAATTATTTTCAGTTGTTTCCGTTCATGGACCGCACTCTAGCTTAACATCAGGCGGCATGTCATAATATGTCATATGCCGAGCTACTATAAAAACATACGAATAATTCGATGTGAAATTACTTTTTAATAAAAATATTACTTCTCTTATATAAATACATCTTATATATATTTTTCCATTTATTATATAAATAAATTGGTTTATGTTAGAATTTGGTTTTGATACTGGAATTATCTAAAATATGAACGTAGTTTTTTTTAAAAACATTATAAACTAAAATCGTATCCAGCTCCTGATTTAGAGGCATATCAGTAACTTTGAAAAAAAAATTGTATAGCGGATAGTATCGACGGCGCGCCGTTGTCCTATTTATTAATGTTACATGCGATTTTAAAACATATGGTTTTTAAACGAATCCAAATTTAATTTCTGAACGCGACTGTAGCGTTTTGCCAGGCGAGTTTTCGTCGCATCTAATCATTTTTCATCACATCATAAATCGTAAACGGTGTGCCAATTTTTTGCCCCGATTCGGAAAAATCGTTGACCGGTACTGTCTGGTACCGATATCTACTTACTTTTACCATAATTATCAAAACAAATTTGCCTTTAAATGGCAATACAAAATACAATAAGAAATAAATACCATAAGAAAAATACTAAAAAAAAAAGAAACGAATAAATCCTTTACGTTTGCAATAACATACATAAATTTACTATGCGAACAAAAGTTTCACTCTATACGCACAGTATAGCACGATACAGTGACTCAACAACATAAATATTTATAAACTAGATGTTTATTGTAATCCAGAAAGTGATCGCACTCCACTTCACATTATATAAAGCTCGATTACCACTGACTCATATTATGGAGCACTTGCCGGGGGGTTGGGGGGTAAATTTTCGGGGTGTATGAAGGAGGAAAAACCTCGACATGTTCCGGAAATCCGTTCCGTCCAGTTCCAGAACGCGATATCCCCGGAACGGAATAAGATAAGGCCGAAGTGCCGGAACAAAGGTTGTAGGAAATGGCTTTTAATTTTGAAATTGACACTTGTTTTTTCAAAAGTTTTTTTTTTAAATAACGCCCAAATTATAAGTATAAAGTAGCAGGTACCACTTGATATACCGGCTATTTCCATGCGAACACGATAAAGAAATAAAAAAAATTTAAGAATTAAATTTAAAAGGGGACAATTTGCTTTGTATGGGAGATAGGCGCACGTTCTAATGTTTATTAATGAAATATATTATGTCGATTTCTTCCTCATAATGTCTACATTATAGTGGTAATAGGTTTATCATGTTTAACCGGAATAGTAAGAAATGGATCGTTAATCATAACCTAAATGAATTCATAATTCCGGTTAGATTTTTCTGCTTTGGTTGTTATTTTTATTATGTGTAATATAATCAATATAAATTAGGGGCCCACAAATGAGGATCTCCTTTCAGCAATTATTTCCTAAAAACATATAACTCGAATACGAATGTAAAACCCGTGAAGTGACTTCGTCGCGTTTCGGGATGAGTTCGCAAGTCGCCGGGTATAACGAGAGGAGTGTGCACTGTCAACCTGAATGGTGCACATTCGTCTCCTTAGGCCGGCATAGCAGAAGTTCATGGATCGCACTCTAGCTTTACATCACGTAGAGTGTTGTAACATGCCGAGCTACTATGAAAAATGCATATTATTATACTGTGTCACATACGATGCCATACGACGAGTAACGTGCACAGGGGGAAGAAATGTGAATCACCGCTCCCTCACATTAAAAACCCGAAAATGTCTCTTGGAAAAGTTATTTCTCTCCATAAATCATTTCTTATGCTTTCACGATTGTGATGGCAATCATCATTGTGAATTTGCATAAATAAAAACTTATCATCTTGTGCTTAACCATTCATTTTTCATCGTTTACGCACAAACATTAATCTATACTAATATTATAAAGCTGAAGAGTTTGTTGTTTGTACGCGCTAATCTCAGGAACTACTGGGTCGATTTGAAAAATTCTTTTTGTGTTTATCGTTTCTTTTAAGATCATTTATCGAGGAAGGTTATAGGCATATAACATCACGTTGCGACTAATAGGAGCGAAGAAACAGTCGAAAATGTGGAAAAAACGGGGAATATTTTTCATATTTGAGGGCTTCCGTTGCGTGCGCTGCGAAAACCATTCGAGATACCCAAAAAATATGTATGAAAGAATTATTCCTCTTTAAATATCTAAAAAAATGTCCACGACAGTGTATGTATATCTTTTAAGATTAACTCACAATAACCGTTTTTATGATAATCAAATTTGATCGAAACATAATAATATATAGCTATAGGTAATTTATATTAAAGCATTATCTTTATCTTATGTGTAACAATAACTTAAAAAAACCCGGGCAGCGCCGGGCACCGTCAGCTAGTATAATATACGCGTTTACTAGAATATCGAATTCAATTCAACTATTTTTGTGGTATTTCGGTTTAAAAAAAACCCACATTAAATAATTTGAACCAATTTCAACAGTTGACACTAAAATGTGAAAATAAGTCTAATTACCCAATACCTTCACAATAATGGGTGTTTATTATCTATATGTACAAATAGGCAAGGTAAAACTAGCCCAAGTTAAATCGAAAACTATTTCGAGATAGCACTTCAATTAGATGTATTTTTTGATTCCCGTCTGAAAAAACTCAAAAATCGCGCAGATATTTGAAAAACTGTAACGACACGCGATCGACCTTTCTCGGACAGTTATAAACATTTGACAACATAGAACACAAAGTACCAATCTAACAGTTTTGTAGATTATCTTGTTGTTTATGGTTATCACCTCACAAGTTTGTCAAATATCTTTTGTTTGTATTTCCTAACAACAACAGTGTTTTATACGAATAACTATTGTAATTTTTAAAACAAAACTATACTATAAACACGATGTTTTAATTAACAGGAATTGTTAAAAATCAAAGTTTGTTTGAACTTTTGACAGATGATTATTTTTTCTTGTTCATTGGCAATGGTTTAGTTCTGGCCGAAACGTTACGATTACTATATTACAATCGCAATTTTTAAAAATTAATAAAAAAAGAACAAAGCAGTTATAAAAGTTTTTCAGAAACACGTGTCGACTAAATTAATCTATATTATCTGAAAAATATGTAAAAAAAAGATAGCTGTCACCAGATACACCTCCCCAATTGTCTGGATTGTGTATTATTAACCATTAAGTGTTCGTGAACGGGCGTGTGGGCAAACAACTCAATAGAAGAGACCCTGTGTTCCCATCTTTCCTCCAAAACTCCGTAGGAAGCTTTAATAAAGATTCTACCACCACACACCTGGCTGTTTAGTGTGAAGAATAAATGACCCGTGATGCACAATAATATTAATTTAATGAAAATTATTGTTATCATGCTTATCAATAAAGTAAAAAAAAAGCAGTGAACACTGAGCTGTACGTATCTATAAATCACATGGCATGATATGATGACATATTATGTAGAGTTTCATGTTGGCTTGGCACGGTACCTATTAACTCATAACAGTGCACTGTAACGCACTCTATCCACAAAGCCTTTATTTTGGAGACTGATCTAAAGGACAAACAAATGAATTCATAGTTGTCAAATAAATAAAAAAACGATACAAAGATCAAGATTAAAATGAAAATAAACAAAAAATACGAAAACAATTACTATTCAGATATTCAAGAAAAAAAGTGATGTGATAACTCATAATAATGTCACATAAATCAACTGAGGTGACTCAAAGAGTCGACTTCGTGACTTATCAGAGAGTGAGAAAGGCTCACTTGAACGCACTACAATGTAAGGCCTGCACTATGGACGAAACAATAAGCGGTGCTATTAACACTCCGTCTGATGTAAAGCTAGAGTGCGGCCATGAACGGAAACAAACGCTACTACAGATAAATCTCTACAGGCAGCAGTCGCCTCCGCTATGCCGGCTTAAGCGTACGAATGTGTGCGAGTACTTTATTCTGTTCAATTTTCATAATAATTGATCCCAGCAATCAGCAGCAATACCATTATTTGAATATGCTATAAAAATTTGAATAAAAAATAATAATTTATAACGCTATTCGCTTATTAGATGTATGTGCAGCTTTATATTCGCTACAGGCGGTTCGGTTTGGCAGATTTCCAAAACACTTCAACACTTGTAACGGAGCCGTTACTCTAGTGTTTTTCTACAATGTTCGCTGAGGTTTTTTTCTTAATTTACATTGGATTTAAATTGAATGAATTTTGTTCGAATTATTATTAGTTTTATGGCAACACTTTTGGAATAAATTATACGTGAAACTTACACTGAATAACTATCTATACTATTTCGAATTCATGCTATGTGTTTTAGAGAATTTAGATCAATTTTTTGTTGTACATCGGACATATGACTGATGTTGAACTAGAATACGATCCATGAATGGAAACAACTGCTACCGCAGATAAATTTCTGCAGACAACAGTCGCCTCCGCTATGCTAACTTTAAAAGACGAATATGCACCATCCAGATATATATATATTTTTTTTTATTTTTTTTTATCGTAGCTCGGCATGTGACAACACTCCGCCCGATGTAAAGCTAGAGTGCGGTCCATGAATGGAAACAACTGCTACCACAGAGAAATCTCTACGGGCTGCAGTCGCCTCCACTATGCCGGCTTGAGGAGACAAGCATGTGCCATCTAGATTAACAGTGCCACTCCTCTCTTACGCGTCATGGTCACTTCACGGGTGTTACATATCGAACCTACTCCACTCGCTATATTTGGCTAATTTTAAACTAATCCCGAAACGTGATAGGTCTTTAACGACGTTTTGACGGATTTGACGTTTCACTGTCAATATTCTTATTAGTATTAGGCGTTACTTTGCGGAAATCCATAACTAAATTATTTAAAAACACTACTTTGCAACTAATTTCCGCTAATTAGTTGCAAAGTAGTGTTTTCAAATAATTTGGTTTCACTGTCAACTAAGGTCCGTTTGCACCACGGGATCAGCGACTCTTTTTAACGATAAGAATATGTGTGGAGTAAATGTTTAACGGTTATGTCGTCGCCGTAAAAGTAAAAGTTAAAATAACTTTAACGGACCTTTTGGTGCAAACGGACCTAAGTGATAACGAAACGTCAAATCGCATATCTTTTGTTTTGTATTCGATCAAAGATAATATAGAATAGATCCTCCATGTATTCGATCAAGTGACAACGTTTAATATGAGGAGTGTGCTCTGTTAACCTGAACGGTGCGCACTCGTTAAGTAGACATAACGGAGGCGACTCTGTGCTTGCAGTTGTTATGCTCGTGAACCGCACTCTAAATTAACACTAGGCGTAGTGTGGCCAGGCATAAAGAATAAATACACGACGTTTAATTTGTGCCACTGACTAACAGAAAATTAGTCAAAGAAAAAGAAACAATTTGCGAAAGATATTTATTACAAAGTATTGAAATTGCGATACTAGAATAAGATTGCGTTAGGGGTGTCTTTGGGGGGTGGTTGATACAGGGTGTGGGTAATGGAAGTTGCAAATCGATCTCAAGTAATATCCATTTTAGTCGCCAGATCTGTTCATCCATTTGAACTGTATACAGGATGGGTAATTTAGCCACAAGAAGCTTCTTTTTTACGTAATTTTTGTGGATTTTCATTTATAGTACGTATTTATTTTGGTCAATGATCGCAGTACTGAAAAAAACGTAGAAAGAGATTCTATTTAGAGATTTAATGATCACAGACAAACCAAATGAGGTTTTGTGATCTGGTAGTGCAAAACTAGATAGATTAATTATTGTGAATAAATAAATAAAATAAATTTTAACATTAGTCGGACTACTGTTATAAAAATATATTTTAAATAAATTTAATGTATTTAATGTAATTAACAGAGCGGCCGTGGTCTAGCGGTAAGACGCGTGAACTCACGATCGTTGAGACCCGTGTTCGAACCTCGCTAATTCTGACCGGTACCAATGTAACTTTGTTATAAGTACTTTGGTCACTCAGTGTCTATAGGCACTATTAAAGAGTGATAGGCAGACTGATGATGGTTATTAGCCCAGTCTGCCGTCCTGGGGTAGTACCACCACTTTCGAATGTAACACCCGTGAAGTGACCTAGTCACGTTTCGGGATCAGTTTGAAAGTAGCCAGGTATAACGAGAAGAGAGTGCGTTGTCAACCTGCATAGTGTGTATTTGTCTCCTCGATCCGGCATAGTGGAGGCTGAACTACAAAAAAATGGTTCATTAAAATAGCGTAGTAATTGATAGCTTAATTAAAGGCTATATGTTCGCTATAATTGGAAAATGCAGCGGACTGACTAACTAAGAACACCACTTTTGCATTGCTCATTAAAAATTAATTAATTATAATTATTATTAACATGGACTCGAATATGTGAAACTTTCTCCCGAGGTCTGTTTTTCCCGACAGGTCCAATACGGATCTGTTTAAACTGAGAGTAGGCAAGCGTGCTCCACCTTCGACCGCATTCGCCGCAGTCGCCTCCACTATGCCGGCTTGAGGAGACGAGCATGCACCATCTAGATTGACAGTGCACACTCCTCTCGTTATACTTTCAAACTGCTTCCGAAACGCGACAAAGTCACTTCACGGGTGTTATCTTCGAAAGTGGCGGTACTGCCCCAGGACAGCAGACAGGACGAATAACCATCATCAGTCTGCCTACCACTCTTTAATGAGCGACCAAAGTACATATAACAAAGTTAAATTGGTACCGGTCAGAATTTAGCGAGGTTCGAACACGGGTCTCATCGATCGTGAGTTCGCGCGTCTTACCGTTAGACCACGGCCGCTCAAAAACAGACAACTGCTACCACGTATTTGCCTCCGCTATGCTGGCTTGGGAAGACTAGGCCACTGCATGAATGTTAGTTACACTTGAAAATGGTGGTACTACCAACTTAATACTCGCTTAATCCGATGAAAATACAGTCAATGGATGTATGTATTTATATATTGTAGCTTAATTTATCCCAATTTGTATATAATTGAGCCCGTTATCCCATTAGCTTGATTGTGACCACTTTATATTTGAATTTATAACTACGCCGCGGCGCACATTGGATCGATTTTGATAAAAAAGGGACTTACGATTTTTTTTCACAAAATCGTTTCGCCAGTTATGCCAATCGATAGAGCATATTGATATAATGAAATTATCTTAGTACTTTTTTTCTCTAAAGTATTTACTTACCGAGATAAAAAATAAAGTTGAAAATTTTTGTATGAAACTGAACCAACAAAGGTCTGTATTTTCAAAATTATAAGAGGTCTTGCCTAGATATTTAAACTCGATATTCTCTGAGTTTTCCTCTTTAAGATGACGTATCACACGTCTGCCCCGAGGTGCCCGTTTGGCACTTATATGACTCCAAAGTTGGGTCGATTTCAAGTAAAAATGCGAAATAGTTATACCAAATATAGTTTATTTTTTTGGTTAAATGTTAAACTAATCATTATTTTTACATAATATACAATGGCCTTCAGCATTTTTACGGTCGCAAACATCAATAAACATTTAAATTTCTAAAGGTATCCCTAGCAAATATGGCTTTAATTACGTTGTTTAATTATAACTGCAAAAAGAGGTCGTTGTCACAATTACATGCTTCGATTTACTGTTATTATTATCTATTTATTTATTTTTAGGAAAAAAAATCCAAAAAAAAGGACTGAAAAAATTACTGTAAGGAATTTTGACATAAATTTAATTCAAATAATTTAATTAAATATAACAACGTGTTTTAATAGATTTTTAGTACTACAAAGTATCTAAATCTAGTCCGATGTGGTTTTACGGCTAAAATAAGTTGTTTAAAATTTTAGTTTAGTTTGGTTTAGTCTTGGGTACAACAGAATTGACACCAATGGTGTCCATATTTATAGGAAAATAATGTATGGTATTGTAGTGAATTAAATTTATGTCAAAATTCCTTACAGTAATTTTTTCAGTCCTTTTTTTTGGATTTTTTTTCCTAAAAATAAATAAATAGATAATAATAACAGTAAATCGAAGCATGTAATTGTGACAACGACCTCTTTTTGCAGTTATAATTAAACAACGTAATTAAAGCCATATTTGCTAGGGATACCTTTAGAAATTTAAATGTTTATTGATGTTTGCGACCGTAAAAATGCTGAAGGCCATTGTATATTATGTAAAAATAATGATTAGTTTAACATTTAACCAAAAAAATAAACTATATTTGGTATAACTATTTCGCATTTTTACTTGAAATCGACCCAACTTTGGAGTCATATAAGTGCCAAACGGGCACCTCGGGGCAGACGTGTGATACGTCATCTTAAAGAGGAAAACTCAGAGAATATCGAGTTTAAATATCTAGGCAAGACCTCTTATAATTTTGAAAATACAGACCTTTGTTGGTTCCGTTTCATACAAAAATTTTCAACTTTATTTTTTATCTCGGTAAGTAAATACTTTAGAGAAAAAAAGTACTAAGATAATTTCATTATATCAATATGCTCTATCGATTGGCATAACTTGCGAAACGATTTTGTGAAAAAAAATCGTAAGTCCCTTTTTTATCAAAATCGATCCAATGTGCGGCGTATCGTTCATATTTCGCATTTTGGTCACAGTATACATTGCTACAGTGGTACAGTTTTTATTGTATGACGGCATATTCACGAAAACAACTGCTACTACAGAAATTTCTGCAAACAAACGAATATACACTATTCAAGGTAAACAGTGCACACTCCTCTCATTATACCTGGCTACTTCGCAATTGATCTTTAAACGTGGAAGGTTACTAAACGCGTACGTAAACATTCAAAAGTGACTAGGCTAATAACCTTCATCAACCTGCCCACCACTCTATAAAACAAATTATTATTATGTAAAAAAATAGATATAAATTGTCGTGTTTACTTTACTGTTCGAAGCTATACTGTGTACAAAGAACATTGTTTTAAAAGATAAATAACAGCTATCTATTTAGATGACAAAATTAACTTGTGGTATAAAACAATTATGTTAAAATTGTATTTATTTGAGTTATTATTATTGATGTTTATAGCTACTTAGTTTCGAAGAATGGTGTTCATCTTAATACCAAGATTTATTGCTTTTAATAAATATATTCGGTCAAGCGCAAGTGGCACATTTTTTTATTTTTAAAAACGTATATAGTACGAACAAAAAATTATGGCGGTACCAAAGTTTGGCACACAAATTGTAGTATCAGCGGGGCACGTTGAACGTGAGAGGGAAGAGCACACACCCAAGCATCATTTTTACATGTTCTATTCATATTTAAAATTAACTTGTACCAGCGAAATAGCATCTGCAGCTAAATTCCGAGACGCCATAAAATTTGACCAAAGTACATATAATATGTCGGAACTCGGAACGGTCATGAATACGGACTCTAATTTGAACGATTACTTGACACATAATGAATACGCGGTCATGAGTACAAGCACTAACTAAACATGAAACAAAAGCTTCGGTACTTGTACGCTTTGAGAGAATCTCTGAAAACACACCACGCGGCGGACACGTTGTGACTTGTTTGTGCAGAGTTATCGCCCACAAATGTAGAATAGGAGCCATGTACCGCTCTCCCGTTGTATCATATATTATTTGAACATGAATCTCATTGATCGTAAGTTCACGGTTTCTGCCGCTACACTGCGGCCGCGATTCACTCATACCTTCCATGGAGGTTCTAAAGACTTGGTGGGCAATTTGAGAAAGCTGGTTATGTGGCTTGACTTTAAAATTGTTTCTTCGAGGCGAGACAACTGCTATCACAGAGAAATGTGTGCAGGCAGTAGTCGCCTCCGTTATGCCGAGTCCATCCAGTCGTCGTGAGAGAAACAAATATTTTAAATATTCGTGTTGTCCTGGTTACGTTCTAGATACTCATAGACAAGTTGTTCTAGTTTGAATGTATACTGTATTTATTTATTTATTGTTGACTTTGACAATGGCAACTTGTTACAATGCCATAAAAAAATTCCCCCAACTTAATGTGGGTTATCTTGTATGTTATGCAAAATACGTGTAGTTACTTATTTATGAATAGTTTATTTGTGTCTCGATATTTTCCTTGTCGAACCTTCTCATATAAAGTTTACTTATTTACCTTGTTACTTGGGGGAATTTATTTGTTTAAGGGTTTGGTTTCGCATGCCGGTCCTAGGTACCAAATCAGTTTTTTATTATACTTAATTTTTTTTATTGTAGCTCGGCATATGACATCACTCCGCCTGATGTAAAGCTAGAGTGCGGCCCATGAACGGAAACAATTGCTACTACAGAGAAACCTTTACAAGCAGCAGTCGCCTCCGTTATACCGACCTGAGCAGGCGAATGTGCAACATCTAGATTGAGAGTGCACACTCCTCTCGCTATATTTTAAAATAACTGTATTTCGACATTGTACATTAAAAAAACATAAACATTAATTTTAAAAATCTAGCAATATCTAGGTAATATTTGGATAAACAAACTAAAGTTTATGTATTTCAAAATATGTAGATAAATACAAAAGCCTAATTGAGACAAAAAAAACTTGGGGACTAAAATCAAATGGAATCTTGAACAAAAGAGAATGCCCATTTTTGGGCCCACTTAATTAATACCTAATAGTTTGGTAGCTAAACAATATTCTAAAATAATATCTCATTTTTCTATTAATTCATTTTATTTATATCAACACATTATTTACCAAACAATAGACAATGTTTAATTACATAAAAAACAGATATCTTCAATTATTAAAGCATTAAAAATAATAATAACCTCAAATATTGCATCAGAAAACATCTAATTACTCAATAACCCGGGTGAAAAAATTAAAACTAATAGGTGACAAGGAAGTAGATTTATTTTTCTACTAAATAAACTAAAAATCATCGACAAACTCGAAAAAAAAATTGCGGGCCCATTTTTCTTAGGCGAATGGCCATTCTCCCTTTAACTGATGATATTTTTTTTCTAAAGTTTAACGCAATACATAAACTGTTTCCTGATTCTAAGCTTATCTCGGCTTACACGCAAATTATTAGCGTTGACAAGTCTTCTGTCAAAATCCTTTATTAAGTAGGATTTCGCAAATCTAAATTTACTTATTTTTAATTTGGTTACGATTCCCTCCGCTATACCGACATGAAGAAACGAATGTATAATTGGTAAAAAATAAATAATTGTTCCACGTATAATCCATTCTATCTGTATGCTAAATTGCATCATAATGCATTCAGGCCTTTGAGCCTAATTGGGGGACAAACAAACATACATTTGCAATTATAATATTGTGCTAAATAATCACTTGTAAATATTGATTTTATTGCTACTTTACACGATTCTTAGATATATTATTCGCAATCCTTTACATCACCCATTTAATTATTTTTTCATTAATTTTTGGCACATTAAAATCTCAGCCTGTTGTATGCGCGTTTTTTTCTATTAAATTTTGATCATAATTTAACATTCCATCTCCTTGATATAGGATCTACGATTAGGGACGTCACGGATTCCAGTTAAAATGTGTCGATATTTCAGTAATAATATTTTAACATCAAATAAAACACGAATACCCTAGCGCCGTGACTGTTGTGGTTCGTGTTTAAGTAGGTCAATCTAGCATCTTAACCTTCCACTCCTCACTAAACCCTTTCGCGATAAACAACTTGTGGACTTTTAAGAGACATCAACCTTTAATAATTAAATAAACAACAATTCAAATAACAGCGAGCGGCCGTGGTCTAGCGGTAAGACGCGTGAACTCACGATCGATGAGACCCGCGTTCGAACCTTGCTAAATTCTTACTGGTCTGGTAGGCAGACTGATGATGGGTATTTGTCCAGTCTGCCGTCCTGGGGTAGTACCACCACTTTCGAATGTAACACCCGTGAAGTAAAGTTGTCGCGTTTCGGGAATAGTTTGAAAGTAGCCAGGTATAACGAGAGGAGTGGGCACTGTCAATCTGGATGGTGCAGACGCGTCTCTTCAAGCCGGCATAGGGGAGGCGACTGCTGCCTGTAGAAATTTCTGTATAGTGGCAGTTATTTCCGTTTACATCTGGCGAGTGTTATCGTATGTGCTATAATGAAAAAAAAAACCTATTAAATATACATAAAAAGAACGTATTCGTTGCAAAATTTACAGTGTGTCAGATAGCAAAAATTGCATGCAAAAACATAGCGGTCCGTATAAGAAATCTCATTAGGTAACGTCCACACTCCACACCTTTGTGATTAATGTGAACATTATCACCAGGCGGCCGGGAAACATGCACAGATACCTGTATTCTTGGTGCAAAACGAAACCAAATCGGATTTATTTCGAGAGAGAATATCCAAATTCAAGCACTACTTATTCTTTATATATATTTATCTATGTGTATTATATTATATGATATGTATGTATTTTTTTTTTATTGTAGCTCGACATGTGACAACACTCCGCCTGATGTGAAGCTAGAGTGCGGTCCATGAATGGAAACAACTGCTACCACAGAGAAATCTCTACGGGCTGCAGTCGCCTCCACTATGCCGACTTGAGGAGACGAGCATGTACCATCTAGATTGACAGTGCACACTCCTCTCTTATACCTGATTACTTTCAAACTTTTCCCGAAACGCGACAAGGTCGCTTCACGGGTGTTACATTCGAAAGTGGTGGTACTGCCCCAGGACGACAGACTGGACAAATAACCATAATCAGTCTGCCTACCACTATATTTAGCACACCTAATAAATTTTCATTAAATAATAATAAAAATCAATCGTTAAAAGTAAAGTTTTTTTTGTTGTAGCTCGGCAAATGACAACACTCCGTCTGAGTGCAATCCATGAACTATTACAAAGAAATTTCTACAGGCAACAGTCGCCTCCGCTATGCCGACCCGAGAAGACGAGTACGCACGATCTAGGTTGACAGTGCACACTCCTCTCATTATACTTAGCTCCTTGGGTTTATAATATGTGTTTTAGATCAATTAGATCGTACTAAATAGTCAAGAATATACCATCTTTAGTTACGAGGGAGATATGAACATTATTATCGATAAAAGGGTTAAAGCGTGGTCTAATAATGTTTACTTTAAAATTTAGTGTTTGCGGAAACGAAACAAATACATTATGCTTTATTATTTTATTAATTTTTGTCATATTAAAATGCTGAATTTTCTATTATTCAATTATAATTAAATTTTGAAACAACGGCCTCGACTCGTTCCGTTTGATAGAAATCGTGGTCATTGGATTTTTTTTATTGTAGCTCGACATGTGACATCACTCCGCCTGATGTAAAGCTAGAGTGCGGTCCATGAATGGAAACAACTGCTACCACAGAGAAATCTTTACGGGCTGCAGTCGCCTCCACTATGCCGGCTTGGGGAGACGAGCATGTACCATCTAGATTGACAGTGCACACTCCTCTCTTATACCTGGCTACTTTCAAACTATTCCCGAAACGCGACAAGGTCACTTCACGGGTGTTACATTCGAAAGTGGTGGTACTGCCCCAGGATGACAGACTGGACAAATAACCATAATCAGTCTGCCTACCACTCTTTAATAGTGCCTAGTGCACTGAGCGACCAAAGTACATATAACAAAGTTACATTGGTACCGGTCTTTAGCGAGGTTCGAACACGGGTCTCATCGATCGTGAGTTCACGCGTCTTACCGCTAGACCACGGCCGCTCTTTGGATTTTTATTGGATTGGATATTTAAATCGGTCCTTTAGTCATTCGGTCTTCTTCTTTTGCAAATACAGATCTACTTATTAACCTTAATTTACAGACTGTAATGTAAATTAACTGCAATTACAACGATATATTGCACAAACAAATTTAGCTCTTATATGACTGACAAAAGCGTCTATTTTTAATTATTTCCAGGTTTGAATAAAACAATAGATATTGTGGGATTTGAGAAAACCTTCAAAAACTCAACGAATAGAATTTCAGTTAATTGTTAAAATGAGGAAATTTGGAAACTCTCCTTTACAATGGAAAAGAGCGAATTTCCTATCCAAGGTTTTTAATTAAAAAATAAGTTTTTGCCATTTATAAATACAAACGTACTCGTAGTTGAAATATAAGCTGTATTTTAATACGTAAAATTAAATAAATAAAAAATATACAATACTTTGTTTTATAATATTAGCTCGAGTTTTGAGCACATCACCATTTTTGTAACATCCGGGAAGGGTAGCCTGAACGTAGCCGGCATAGTGGATACGAGTACCGCCCGTAGATTTTATCATCTAACATTACATCAAGAGGAGTGTGATCACATGCCGAGCTACTATAAAATATAAGTATACCTTTTTTTAACGTTTTAACTTTTTTAAAATTATGAATACGTGACTAAAGCTCTTATGTTATAAAACTTAAGAGGGACGTTTCGTCGAGCGCTTTTTAAGATTCGTTTTTTTTTAATATGTTTTCAGATTCAACTGTCAAAAGTATGTATCTCTCTCCCAACCCTTACCACAAAAAAAACGGAAGAGAATATTGCAGTCAAAATTTATTATTATTAAGACACGACATGTGACCTCGACTGGCCTGGTGGTGAGCACAGTGGAGGTCCATGAGCACTGACGACTCGAGAACCGCATACTCGGTGGCTCCAGTCGCGAATTCTATGCCGGCCTGAGTAGGTGCTTTTTTTCAAATTACTTTACGAGTATAACGATAATTTAGCTGCGATATCGACTCTTTGTAAATAACGTCTTCTCGCGATTAAACTTCAATAAATTTTGACGATTGGCACCTTATTTAATTAAGAAAAGAATAATTAATGTCCAACCGAATCCCTTTTTTATAATTTGGTGTTCAGATATTTATTAAAAATTATTTCAAAGATAAAAGATGACATTTTTTTTTTAATTGTAGCTCGGCATGTGACAACACTCGGTCTGATGTAAAGCTAGAGTGCGGTCCATGAATGGAAACAACTGCTACCACAGAGAAATCTCTACGGGCTGCAGTCGCCTCCACTATGCCGGCTCGTGGAGACGAGCGTGTACCATCTAGATTGACAGTGCACACCCCTCTCTTATACCTGGCTACTTTCAAACTATCCCCGAAACGCGACAAGGTCACTTCACGGGTATAATAATAAAGTGATTCCGTAGCGCGGTACTGTTTATATATTGACATTATATTATTATTATTATTCTTTCTTTTCATGATTTCCATTAGTATTATTATTATGGCTATTATAATTTAATGTTATTAACTAATACGATTTGTAATAATGGATAGATGACTGTAACTATGTAATACGGACAAATGTGTGTACGCCTGCAAAGGCATATATTAGCTGGACATGTTTATCTTACTACGAACAAAAATTACCTAATACCAAACACGCAATAAAGATTTCATTTCATTTCAAAGTCAAATTATTCATGAAAATTTGTAAACTTCAGGTAATCATATTTTCTGTTTTAATAATCAATTAAAAAATATAAACGTACAAACCTAGATATTAGTGATATGTTAAACCACTCCAAATATCATCTAAATCCATTAAGGTTTAAGTGTCGGAACTTGAAACAAGACTCTGTGAAAATTATACTGAATTAATGTAAAGCAATTTTCATTGCCTATATGTAATTACACATTAGAATAGCGATCGGAAAAAAATCTGCACGCCAACAGTTTTACATTCCACTCCTATCACGCCTTAACCATTAAGGTAATTTTGCACGCCCGTGTAATTGTTAGTTAAAATTTACAGCGGAAATAAAACCTGAAAAGTTACTTCCTGATCAAATTTCAGACTATTTTTAATTTCTTTTTTTTATTATCCTATTACACTAAGCTAGAGCTTGTATAATACACTGAGACACTGAAAGACTAAAGTACATATAACATTTGTGATGAGATTTGAACACGGGTCTCATGGATCGTGAGCTTACGCCTTCTACCGTTAAACCACAGCCACTTCTTTTGACACTAATTGATATTGAAAAGACCCAGCTATGGGTATCAGGACAATTCAAGACAAGAACAATACAAATATATAACATACTAACAGGTGACCCGCGACGTTATTCACGAAAATATAATTTGCTTTAGATGGACGAGGTGACTAGATTTCTTCTGGCTCAATCAACAATCATCAGATCAGTTAAACACGATTTAAATTTAAAAAAATTTTTATGTAGCTTAGGTACTATCGCATTTGAACAACTTATCTATATGGAATGAAAAAAAGTTTTTTTTTTATTGTAGCTCGGCATGTGACAACACTCCGCTTGATGTAAAGCTAGAGTGCGGTCCACGAATGCGAACACTACTACTACAGAGAAACCTGTGGGGGTAGCAGTCGCCTCCACTATGCCGGCTTGAGGAGACGACCATGTACCATCCTAGATTGACAGTGCACACTCCTCTCGTTAAAAACTATTTACTTTCTTGAAAGTTTAGTAACCATATAATATAGCAAAAGTTTTCAGAATTAAATCTTTAACCCTTAAATGCATGCTTTTTTTGTTTGAATTAATAAAAAAATAAGAGAGGAGTGTGCACTGTCAGTCTAGATGGTACATGCTCGTCTCCTCAAGCCGGCATAGTGGAGGCGACTGCAGCCCGTAGAGATTTCTCTGTGGTAGCAGTTGTTTCCATTCATGGATCGCACTCTAGCTTTACATCAGGCGGAGTGTTGTCACATGTCGAGCTACAATAAAAAAAAAAATTAATAAAGAATATATATTTTGAAAAAGATAGTATGTATACTTTTGGCAACAATATGCGTTGAAGGGTTAAAAAGCTAACATTATTTCTAAGAGTAATTACTGTGTATTTTATTACTAATAATCTCATTTTTTTTTTTACAAAATACAACTAATTATTATTCGAGAATACAATGTTGTTTTAATTTGAGCCTTATATCTGAGTAATTTGGTACAAAATTGCTTAAAACTAAGAGAGTTCAACATTTCGTATTCAGAGAGGTTTTTTCCTAATGACCAAGTGCCCTTGTACCGAATTTGAATTAGAGGGGTACAATTGATTTATTTTTATATACGGTTTACCCCTTTTTTATGTTTATTATTAAAAATTGTGTATTTTCTCGAAAATTGAGCGGCCGTGGTCTAGCGGTAAGACGCGTGAACTCACGATCGATGAGACCCGTGTTCGAACCTCGCTAATTCTGACCGGTACCGATGTAACTTTGTTATATGTACTTTGGTCGCTCAGTGCCTGTAGGCACTATTAAAGAGTGGTAGGCAGACTGTAGATGGTTATTTATCCAGTCTGCCGTCCTGGGGTAGTACCACCACTTTCGAATGTAACACCCGTAAAGTGGCCTTATTGCGTTTCGGGAATAGTTTGAAAGTAGCCAGGTATAAAAGAGGAGTGTGCACTCTAGATGATACATGATAGATCTAGATGGCACAGGTTTCTCTGTAGTAGCAGTTGTTTCCATTCACGGACCGCACTCTAGCTTTACATCAGGCGGAGTGTTGTCACATGCCGAGCTACAATTTAAAAAAAAGTATTTCTCTGTTCATTTAAGTGTATATGGCTATGTCACGTTTCGGGATCAGTTTGCAGGTTGCCATCTATGTGCACTGTCAACCATCAGGTTGCATCAGCTGCACATTCGTTTTCTTAAGCCGGCATAGCGGAGGTACTGTTATATGCAGAAATTTATGTGTGTTTTAGCTTAACATCAGGCGGAGTGTTGTCATATGCCGAGTAACAATGAAAAAACTGGACCGTAGGCTTATTTATTAATTAAAAAAAAGAAGAAGAGATAGAGTGACTAAGAGAGAGACCTTTTATCTCAATCCAAATAGCAATGTAAATATACTTTAAAATGTTACAGATAATATACAATAGGTGCAAACAATTGTAGCAAACAAAATATGGTAGAGGCAAATAAAAGCTGTACGGAGTCAGAGAAATCGAATCGCTATCTGTGCTCTAGCCAAGTTCGAGTGTTTATAACAACTTATCGGATCCGTAGTATTATATATCAACAGATAAATTTATTATCCCCAAAATCGGCTAGATCATTTGATCAGTGTTACACACCATAGTGGGGGTGCTGTTTTTTTTATTGTAGCCCGAAATATAACCACAATCCGTCTGATGATTAGCTAGAGTACGGAAACAACTGCTACCATAGATAAATATTTCCAGGCAGCTATAGTCTCTGCCATACCGGCTTGATGACTCCTCTCTATATTCTTAGCTATACCCAAGCTGATCCCGAAACGGAACAAACGGGTGTTGCATCCGAAAGTGGTGGTACTATCCCAGGATGGCGGGCGTCTGGGATCGCATGTTGGCCTAAGAAACAATCCCTTATTATGCGACTAAAGTACGTAGAAAAAGGTGGTACTGGCTGAAATATAAGAGATTCGAACACGGGTAGTCTCGTTTGTGACTTCACCACCACCACAATCACTAGATCACCACGATCAATTTTTTGTAAATATTATTATTGAAAACTAGACCAAGAGCAAGAAACAAGTTTTTTTTTCATTGTAGCTCGGCATGTGACAACACTCCGCCTGATGTAAAGCTAGAGTGCGGTGCATGAATGGAAGCAACTGCTACTACAGAGAAACCTGTGCGCGGGGAACAGTCGCCTCCACTATGCCGGCTTGAGGAGACGAGCATGTACCATTTTAGATTGACAGTGCACACTCCTCTCGCTATACTTGGGTACTTTCAAACTATTCCCGAAACGCGACAAAGTCACTTCACGGGTGTTACATTCGAAAGTGGTGGTACTACCCCAGGACGGCAGACTGGACAAATAACCATCATCAATCTGCCTACCACTCTTTAATAGTGCCTATAGGCACAGCGCGACCAAAGTACATATAACAAAGTTACATTGGTCAGAATTAGCGAGGTTCGAACACGGGTCTCATCGATCGTGAGTTCACGCGTCTTACCGCTAGACCACGATTTTTATGATTTTTATTATAATAAGAAAATAGCTACGAACGATTCGTCTCGACAGTAGTTTAAGTTTATACAAATAGTTTTACAGCGTCTAATGCATAGTGAGAGTTAGTTGGGCCTTAAATAAAAAACTAATGAAATAACATATGTACTATATTTTAAGAATGTTAGGCAGACTAATGATAGCAAAGTCTACCGCCCTGGGGTAGTGCCATCACTTTTCGAATGTAACACCTACTGAACTAGTCTCATTTCAGGACTTTCAAACTGGAAAGTGGCCAGGTATAACAAAGGAGTGGTCGACCTGGATAGTGAATTGTATTTTTCGTATTTTAGTCCACATTTCCACAAAATAAAGCACAAGATAAAAACCTAATAAACACGTCTCGTTATGTTCACTCTATACAGAGGGTAGGTATAGTGGTAGCAAGTTAATTCAACGTCAATAATAAAAAAAGGCAACCCTAATTATTTAGCAAAATTATTACTTAAGAGGTTTTCTTATTTCTTACGTGGAAAAGGAAGATAATATCGTATGAGCTTAACCTCTTCAAACCTATTATGAGTCGAGACCCCAACACTATATTGTTAGGGCGGACACACACAAGCTTTTGGGCAACGTTCTGTGCGTACAGCACACTCCATGAATGGCCGCGCGCTGTTTACGGAGCGGCCGTGGTCTAGCGGTAGGATGCGTGAGCTCACGATCGACGAGACCCGTGTTCAAACCTCGCTAATTCTTACCAATGTTATATGCACTTTGATCACTCAGTGGTAGGCTGATGGTGGTTAGAAGACCAGTCTGCCATCACTTTCAAATGTAACATGAAGTGACCTTGTCGCGTTTCGGGAACACTTAAAAAGTAGCCAGGTGTAGCGAGAAGAGTGTGCACTGTCAATCTAGATGGTGGATACTCGTCTCCTCAGGCCGGCATAGCGGAGGCGACTGCTACCCGTAGAGAATTTAACAACTTTTCCGTTCATGTACCGCACTCTAGCTTTACACCAGGCGGAGTGTTATCGTGTGCCGAGCTACAATAAAAAAAAAGAACGGTTTCGCAGGCATCAGTCGCCTTCGCTATGCCGGTCCGAGTGCAGGTCCAGGTTGGTTATCACGGATGTTACACTCAAAAGTAGTGAAGTAGTAATTAGTAATTCGCAAGATTAAAGTGATTTCAGTAAACTTCAGTCGGTTTTCTCTATGTGCTTGTGGCTTAACATTTTGAATCTAAAGGTCGGGTGGTAGCTTTGCTAAGCTGACTAACTATATTGCAATGTTAAGGTACCTTTTGCCACTATTTTATTATATATTAGGTGGTCTCGACGTAGCTACTTAACTATAATATTAGGTATACATTTAGTTATGGTTTTTTTTTTGTGAACTCATGATCGATGAGACCCGTGTTCAAACCTCATTAATTTCTTACCAATGCCTATAGACACTATTAAAAAATAGTAGGCAGATTGAATGAGTAACACCCGTGAAATGACCTAGTTGAAGTGAGTCAATCGAGTACACATGGGTCTTTGGGCCGGAATAGCGTAGGTTACTGTTGCCTGTAATTTATCTGTAGTAGCAGTTGTTTCCGTTCATGTATCGCACGGTTATCATATGCCGAAAAAATGGTAAATAATATAGATACTATCCGAATCCAAAAGGTTAAATTAATTAGACGTTTAGATCCATAGTACTATTTTACTAGTGTTCACATAAATCAGTATAATTTGATAATAAACAAAAGCATTCTAATGTTATCTTTGTGATGAGCGGGAACATCAGGAAACAAACCGCGTATCCTAAATTTGTAATTTAAACGAATTCGCAGCAGCTTTGTCATTGCCTTAAAACGTCAACCATATTCTGCACGCACCGTAAGGTTGGTTCTATTACGACCTAAATTTGTAACCCAAAACAAATTATAATAGTTTGAAAATTATTTAATAAAGATATTATTTTTAGATATTCGTTTATATCTTCTGAATAATTTTGAAAAAATATATACACACTGTTTTTAAAACATTTTTTTTTCTATTCTATTAATTTATATTAGGAATAAATTAGTTTTCCGCCAACAGTCTTGATTGCGATCATATAAATGCATTCTTCCAAACCTGTCAAACTTCTCTCACGCCCTCTAGAGTAATCTACACATCGGCCAATCAATCATAGTGTTGAAGTGTTTGGCGCGCTTTTGCCCGGGAAGGTTGAGGTGTTTTTTATCCCTTTCCTTAATTAGTTTAGTGGTTATTATTGTGTAAAATTGGTGTTATTTTGCGTAATTTTATGCCGCGCATGTAAGTAATTGTGGAAACATTAAAATTCACTCTATATGAGGCAACGAAAACGGTTTTTTTTTTGTGATTATCCCACGCCGTGAAAACGCTCATATTGTGATGTGACCGGGTGAATTGCCGCCAAATACTCCAAGAAAGCGTCAAATTGTAAAACACCATTGCAATTTGATGCAAAAACATTAAGAATTTACTACTCGACATTGGTAGAATTGTCGTTGTTATGACAAGGCCATTTAACAAAAGGAGAAGAAGAATCATAGTGTCGGTAACAGCTTCCGGTGTGGCGTTACATGGAATTAGTGAAGTGTATGTTTTTAGATGTATATTTTACAAATAAAAATTTAAAAGAAATAATGTTAATGGAGTGGAAGTGTTATAAGCCTCGTATGAGGGAGCTGATGGACAAGATACGATCTAAAGAGATACGTGAGGACTGAGCGAGGTCGACAGCTCGACACTAGACAAAAATAGATATTTCCTATTAAATTATCTCAGTTATAATTTTAATTTTAACGACCGTCTACATGGTTAATTAAAATTCATAATTCTAGTAATATCATAAATAAATAATTTTATTTGTTTAAAAATAAAGCGGTTCTCAGAGTCAAACCTAAACAAAGCCCATAGATATTCGTGACAAAAATACTGTGACTGCACGGGACGCAACAATAAATTAAACCTAAACTCCTACAAAATAAAGATCATAGTCGATTATCATGTTTTGTGTAACCGGCAGTTTCATGTAATTATCGGGTTCGTGATGTAATCTGGTGCTAGCTGAAACCGGTGACATTTGGACAGATTTCCACCCAAATCAAGTGGGATTAAGATCTAGTTTAATAGACTTTAACCTTATATCTAATTGAACTAATCTTACACTGTTCTGTGAATTACGTGAGATGCTTACGTCACGGTTTTTTAAACCCATTCGTACGCCTGAATATATCGCTCCTACTATACCGGGTCATTTCGATAAAAAATAATTTACGAAGTATTCAAGTTACGAGCAACTTTAGTTACAAGTATTTCTCCTTCAATTGTTAGTATGTCTGTCATATATGTGACCGCACTCCGCCTGATGTTAAGTCAGAGTGCGGTCATGCCTCCTACCACAAAAAATCCGCGGAGTCGCTTCCACCATTCTTTACTTTACAGCGTCGGTTGACAGAGCTCACCTCTCTCGTTATACCCGGTTGCTTCTAAGCTGATCCCGAAACGTGATTTGTTCGCATTTATGCATTTATACAAATTCTCCAAATAAATGTGAATAGAATTGAGGTGAAATATTTTAATAGGTCGTGGACTTAATAAATTAATTGTACTGGTTCATTGACACAAAATTTCCATTTTAATACTAAAATAATATTTTGTTTGCGCTAATTAACCGAAATTTACATATTTTTCGTGACAGCTTTGAGAATAAAATTGTCCTTTTTTTGTATAAAAAATATATATTAGATATCCGTTGGGACATATATTTGGGAACTCGTTAGTGGAACCCAAAAAAATTGCATAAATCAATTATTTTTATTGCGAAGAACAGAAATATGAGGCCTTTGGTTATAATAATTTATTTTATATTTTTTGTATCTATTTTTTGGTAATTTTAAATAATTTATGTTAAAAAAATGTCTAAATTTTCAAATTGGTATCTAATTAATAGTTTATTCTACTTTATAATTATAATTTTTGTTTTTTGTTTTCAGGTAAGAGGGAATTTTGGCCGATACGATTTAAGCAAGTATACCCGTTTAAATTTAAAAATATTTATAAATAACAGTAGACAATATAAGATTTATATACAAACAAACTTGAACATTATTAAGCATTATTTAGGGTAGCAATTCCTGTGACCATACAAAATTTGAATTGCAGAAATTGTTGCTTGTACTGCAATGTGTTGCATTAGATCTTAAATTTACATTTTACATGGAAACGTGGCGCTAAATGAAATAACAAAAAATATAAATACACACTGAGCATTTTACTTTTATTAATTTGTATACTTTTTTCTATATTATTATCATTACGTAGTTTTTGAGAGAAAGTCGCCGTTTGGAATTCCAGTCTTCTTTGGATTTAAGAGCCAGCGACTCAATTTAGACCCAAGTGAGGTGATATCTAAGGTCGTCTTTCTTATAATTTATATGAAATTTTACTTTATTAATAGTAGTATAATAAAATGAGTAAAAATTATAAAAAAATAAACTTTTCTAAAATGGTTTGAAATCACTGATTTAATTTTTTTTTTGTTTTGTTCAAATTCTGGCTGGATTATTAAATAATGATGGGCACTAAATGACATGAGCTCTTCACGTGACTGCGTCAAAATAATCTATTCTAACTTTCCATCGGCAGCCCTTCAACTGCCCGGGTCGAAGGAACGTATTAATGTTTCCTATTTTTTTCTCTCTTTTTCTGTTCAATTTTGATCATAATTTAACAATATAATTAAATCACATCTGGTACATACGACTACTTACCATAAATACGTAAATTTTCATGACGATATTACTGCTATTGACGAAATAATCTCGTCCAGCCTTGTGACGTTTCTGCGAAATATATAATTAGATTTAGTTATTTAGACCGAGAGTCTTTGGCAATAAACTCCTTTTCATACGAAGTTTATTTACACTAAACTAAAGCTTTAATAAACTATTAATTTATCTTGACATTTTTTTTGGAAAAAATATTCAGCTATATATAATGCAACCAAGTCTTATTCAAAACCTGCAACACAGCTTTGCCAATATTAGGAAAGCAATGTATGTTAACAAAGTTGACTTGTTTAATTTTAACGACGAACTTTGCGGGCTCCCTCCGAATAAAGTCACTCGCGTGCATGAAGAGAATTGTGGACGTGAGGGAAGCGAGGGTGTTGTGTCAGGATCGTGGTAAGTGGCGTTACGTTGTCTCTGCCTATCCCTGTGGGAAAAAGGCGTGACAATTGTATTGTATTGTTAGCAAATAGCAATAACTTGTTAATTTGTGACCGTTACGTCGTCTCAGTTTATTTTTGAATGGCACTGTCTCAAGCATCATATTTTTGTGTATATTATAGTATAGACAAGCCTGCATCTACTAGTTTTAACTTTTCATTCACAAGTAGTCTTAACCACACTTGCGCTTCGATAATAATAATTATTTATTGTACAAATACATGTTGCACAATGGCGAGCTTAATGCCATCAGGTATTTTCACCTAGCTAACCTTTGGGAGATGGAAGCGGAGACAGGGGCAATTAAATATGAATAACATAAATAAAGTGGAATTGTATACAGGAATAAAAAAAATCTTATCAGATCTTATAATTTTTTAATAAACTGTGGCGTGACTTGAGGTATTTTTATTACACTGTTTTTTTTAATAATTTAGTTGAAACTATTTATGCCACTTTTTACTGCCTGATGTTAAGCTAGAGTGCAGTTCATGTGGAACGGATATAACCACCTATATACCACGGATAAATGTTTGCTGGCAACGGTCGCCTCCATTATGCCAGCTTGAGGAGACGAATGTGCATTGTGCACCATCCACACTCAAGCGTTATACCTGGCTACTTCTAAACTGATTTCGAAGTCACTTAGTGAGTCACCCCAAGACAGCAGACTAGGCTGATAACGATCACTAGTTTGCCTTAACTCTATTACTTAAATTTAAAAAAACACTCAAGCTCTCTGCCTATGAAGCTATATAACATCCTTAGCGTACCCCGCATAGGTCGATAACTTGGACGTAAATATATCACAGGCCGTCCCCTATCGCGTTACGTTGGATGCTGACGGCATATTTCTTCAGGCCTTTTCCGAAAATTTGATAACATATCTGATAAAAATCTAATTATTTGTTGTATCAGCATTTTTACTTGATTATATACATATATTTTCATCGAAGCGTCTCGTGCAGAAAACGTAAGATTGATATAAAAAGCATATACAAATTATCCCGTACAAAATTACGCAAACGATAGTAATCATTTGTACGCGTCTATTAAGAGACACCGGGATTGTACGCAATGATAATTACATAATTATCTTATTTCAAATTTAACAGTCTATAATATGTTTTAAATAATAAAATATCAAAAGCTAAAGTAATCACAAAAAGGGGTCACAAAGAAAAAACGGGACACTAAACTAAGTCAGCATAAAACAAACCCTAATTGAAGTGTCAAAAAATTTCAGCTGGTACTTATTAACCCGTCAAAAAGTACGCGTCCCCCAGACACGTAGCAGAAAGGATTCCTTAAAAGTTGCGAGTAAAAGCTACCCGTGATTCACTACTCGTGGCACGTGTCTCGCCTGCGTACAACCCGCAAATGGGTTAGTTCGCTTTTTGCCAAATTGCATTAAAACGAACAAGGCTTGAATTACGTCGCCTTTTATTATTATTGTGGAACGGTAATGGCACGTCTTTCACATTTCACTTATATTTTCAACAATGCATTTCAAACTTACATTTGTGTAATTCAAATTGAAAATAATAATTTTTAAAGCTTTACAACAGCCCACGTGATAGTGGTGAGACTGATAGCTGAGCGGTAATTGAAAAGTTTTCAAAACATCCGGAGGAAAACATTTATATATTGTTATTTTATTATGATACGTATGACATGGTAAATATTTACACGCCCAAATGGCGCGCTTTAATGTGGCGCACAGCCGCGTGGTGTCGCTGTCGTCGACACTACCTTACTAACCCATAATATGTAAATAGATAAATAAATAAATAAATATTTAGTTCTTAATTTCCTTACTATACAAACAAACGAAAATAAACATTAATGACATAGTAAATTAAATAAATGTTATATACAGTATGTCGGTTGTTATTAGGCCAGCTCAGCTTGGAAATTGCTGTGCTACTATAAAACCATCTTCGTCAAATTAATCCTATACGGAAACCCGTCTTCCTTCGTCCTTTGCCTAAACTACATACTCGTGTACATATTATAATAATATTTATATATTATTATTATTTAAAATAACTAAACTAAGCTGCAGTGGGCTTAGCTACATAGCGTAGTTACATCGGTAACGGTCAGATAATTAATTATATTTTGCGAGATTTGAACACGGGTCTCATCGATCATGAAGTCTCTTTTCTACCGCTAGACCACGGCTTCTCTCTACGGCTATAATATCTACTTAATTATTCTAATATATGTATATTAGGGTGGTCCAAGCTTATATGGGAAAAAATTTTTTTTTACTTTTCTATCGGGCCATGAGCCAAAAGTGTGCAGATTAGTAAAAAAATGATCTCCTAAAAGTTTCAGCTCAATCGGAGGTGGTTTAGCCGTCCCGCATTGGACCTGAAGTTTTGAAAAACGGCATTTTTTGACCAATATTTTAACATTTTTAGCTTTTGTGAGACAATTGTAATAGGTAGGAAGGAAAATAAGGGCTCATTTTAAAGATGGTATTATTAGCTTTAAAACAAGTACTCATTTGTCACCCTAGGTATTACAGTTGAGGAGATATCCTTAAAATTCCAGGTCTAGTCCTTTTATGAGAAAAATGGTCGTTTTGGCCCAAAAGTTTCAAATTTTTAGCTTTTGCAGGAGAACCGTAATAGGTAGATAGGAAAGAAAGTACTCATTTTAAAGATGATAATATTAGCTTTAAAATGAGCACTTACTTTTTGCTCTAGCTTCAGCAGATATACCTGAAATTTTAGGTTTACTTCAGGTCAGGTAGGCTAAATAAGATGTTTTTTTTTGTTGTTTTTTTTCCATACTATTACTTGATTACTAGCCTAAAACCTAAAGTAAAGTACCAAAATAATTAAAAGTATTCTATATGATTATTTTTATCAGTCTTTTCCAAATAAGTTCAATAATTTCCAAATAATTTTATTTTTACTTAACTTAGAAAAGAAAAACCTAAAAAACAGGAAAATAGTACAAAAAACTTTAAAGATTTAAAGAAGCTTCTCGACGAAGTTATCCTAGATGTGTTTTGATAAAGACTGCGACATTTCGATACCATCTAGAAGAGATATTGTCTTTGATCTTCGTGGTGTGTAAGGGTTTGGCTGAAATCTTGAATAACTTTAACTACCCTCTCTGCAGTGTCATTAACAACGTTTCAATGAGCCACCAGGCCAAAGCATTTCAAATATTTTAAATTGTCATTGACTCTGGGATTCTCATGTACAAAGTTTAATCATATTTACATTCAAAAAACTCGAGCTGTGTTCAGTTATAAAACAGGACAGGCCTTCTCCTTAGAATATTCTCTTCACCATTGTTTATATTCTCATGCACAATCCTCCGACAAACATTATCATCTTCATAATTTTTATAAGACAAAATCTTTTCGGTCATTTTCTTTTTAATACTTCCGAGACATTCTCATCAAATAAATCATGAATCTCGGGGTTAAGGTACAAAGGTATAAATGATTTAAGAACTTCTGTATAACTTTTTCCGAAACACCTCTGTTAATTTTTTCGTATTTTAATGTATCTTTGATAAATTTTGAATCTAAGTTTCGAGCTGTGATAGTATTGGAAGCAGTTAACCACATTTTAACATACAATATAATAATAAATAAATTGATGTAAAGAAGACCTGTCCTGTTTTATAACTGAATACAGCTCGAGTTTTTTTGAATGTAAATATGATTAAACTTTGTACATGAGAATCCCAGAGTCAATGACAATTTAAAATATTTGAAATGCTTTGGCCTGGTGGCTCATTGAAACGTTGTTAATGACACTGCAGAGAGGGTAGTTAAAGTTATTCAAGATTTCAGCCAAACCCTTACACACCACGAAGATCAAAGACAATATCTCTTCTAGATGGTATCGAAATGTCGCAGTCTTTATCAAAACACATCTAGGATAACTTCGTCGAGAAGCTTCTTTAAATCTTTAAAGTTTTTTGTACTATTTTCCTGTTTTTTAGGTTTTTCTTTTCTAAGTTAAGTAAAAATAAAATTATTTGGAAATTATTGAACTTATTTGGAAAAGACTGATAAAAATAATCATATAGAATACTTTTAATTATTTTGGTACTTTACTTTAGGTTTTAGGCTAGTAATCAAGTAATAGTATGGAAAAAAAACAACAAAAAAAAACATCTTATTTAGCCTACCTGACCTGAAGTAAACCTAAAATTTCAGGTATATCTGCTGAAGCTAGAACAAAAAGTAAGTGCTCATTTTAAAGCTAATATTATCATCTTTAAAATGAGTACTTTCTTTCCTATCTACCTATTACGGTTCTCCTGCAAAAGCTAAAAATTTGAAACTTTTGGGCCAAAACGACCATTTTTCTCATAAAAGGACTAGACCTGGAATTTTAAGGATATCTCCTCAACTGTAATACCTAGGGCGACAAATGAGTACTTGTTTTAAAGCTAATAATACCATCTTTAAAATGAGCCCTTATTTTCCTTCCTACCTATTACAATTGTCTCACAAAAGCTAAAAATGTTAAAATTTTGGTCAAAAAATGCCGTTTTTCAAAACTTCAGGTCCAATGCGGGACGGCTAAACCACCTCCGATTGAGCTGAAACTTTTAGGAGATCATTTTTTTACTAATCTGCACACTTTTGGCCCATGGCCCGATAACATTTCGAACATCGACGATTTTGGACCACCCTAATGTATATGTATAAAAAATAATGTTTAATTGTTTGTTCAACAATCTATCTACATCAAATTAAAAGTTAGGGTAGTTTTATTAACTTTCAAAAATTAACCAATGGGATGAACAACATTCCAGTTTCAGCACGACCACGTCTCAGATTAAATTAATAAAATTAAACGCGATCGTAAGCCGCATAAAATTTATTTATTAAGTTAAAACGTAATATTGTTTAGACTTGGATAATGGAATCATTTTAATTGTAATTATTTACATGAACAAATAAATGATCACTCTTCAGATAAAATTGAATCTTAACCTTTGAGTTTTGATCGTCTATTTACAACCCAATCAGTAATTCCGTGCTTGTTTCGTAACTTTATTAATTGTTTGATATTACACTTTATATTGTTTTCACAATAAAATATGAACGGCCGCCTGTTTTTGAGTATGCCGTATTGTTTACAACTTGTCACTCGTACACGGTTTATTATTTCAAACGTCCTAATTAAAAGAACAAACACCTTATCTATATAATAATACGTGAAGGGAAAACTTTTTGAGCCACTTGCGCGCACGAATGAATTCGAGATTTAGCATTTAATTAAAGGAGAATGCCCATTTTTGGGCCCACTTGATACCCAATAGTTTGGCAACAAAACAATATTCTAAAATAATATCACTTTTTTAATAATTCATTTTAATTACATTAACACATCAATAGACAATGTTTAGTTACATAAAAAACAGATATCATAAATTATTAAGGCATTTAAAATAATAATAACCTCAAATATTGCATCAGAAAACATCTAATTAATCAATAATCAGGATGAAAAACTTAAAACTGATTAGCAATAAGGCAGTAGAATAATTTTTCCACAAAAGTAACTAAAAATCATCGACAAACTTGAGAATAAAAAATTGTGGGCCTACTTTCTTAGGCGAATGGGCTTCCTTTATATGAGGAAGGAGTGCAGAAAGATGAATGTTACAAATATTATATTTTAAATTAAACAAAATAAAACTAATTACCTAATTTTCTTAAAAAAACGCGAAGTAAGCTTTAAATATATATTTGCTGCAGTTTGAAATCATGATCTAGACTCTAGAGTGTGTTGTTTTTCTCTTTAATCCAATGTATATATAATATTAAGGCGTAATTTGGTTTACGCGCTGTCAAAGCAATCGTCCTTGCACATAATTGGCAGCCATAGGGCCCTTAACATTATCACATGCCGAGCTACTATAAAAAATTTCACGCAACTGCTCTAAACGAAAAATAGCAACACTAAATGTAAAAAATATCCCTAATTTTATTTGTTTTTTAGTTGTTCAGGGACAATATAGATGTTGAAAGGATATACTAATCCCGCTTTTTTGTTGTGCATTTGAGATCGACACGTTTTCACCACACATTTGCCCATTATGAGTTTATTATTTCTACGCGCCACTCTGCTTACGTCAAGTCAAATACCTACTAACTGACAGAAAACTTTATTGTGGCTGTGGGCAGATCTTCTCTCCCCTCACATTGGGAGCGTTATTGCTTATCTAGTTATATGTATATGTCATGAATATATCCTATTTCATTTCATAATACTTTATTTGAATTTAAATGAGACAAATTGAAACTCAAACTAAAGGTTAATCAGTCTCCTAAAGGCCAATACTCATTCATTAGAGCAGCATATTTTCCAACACGTTGCATTTAATTAAAACCGTTTGCGAAAAGATATACGAGAATCCTTTTACATGACAAAAGAATATAAAAAATCCGGTCAGTGACGATACACCGAGACACAAAGGCACTCGGTTTTCAGGTAGAAATACAATATTTTTAAAAGTCTTTTACAACTACGGTCACAATTTGTGCCACCTTGAGAACTAATTTCTTCAAAATACACAAGTAACTTTAATCAGAAGCAGCTTTTCGTCTTGGCAACACTCGCCTCTGATCAAGGTTAGAATATTGGTAAAAGCACCAGACAGAAAAATTATATCCGAACTTGTGATTTGTTTTTTAATTTGAATAATTTTGAATAAATTAATTTAATGTTTAAATTTCTATTTTCTTTTGTAATATATAAAGAGGACGGTTCGTTTGTTCGTTCCGTAGATGTTTTGATTTGAAAATTTATTTTTGCGTATGGTTATGAAGAAGTTTTGTTTGAAGCGAGGAAGCTGTGTCAGGATGGTGGTAAGTGGCGTTCTGTTATCTCTGCCTATCCCTGTTATCTCTAGCCTGTTTATAGAGGAATATATTTTTTAAATTAATTAATGTGTGAATGAAAAATAAAACCATTAAACGGGTTCCTTTTTTGATGGAACAGGAATACTAGACAAAATTTAACACTTTTATCAATTGTTTATGGGACACATAAGCTCTCTCATAGTGGTTACAAAATAAAAAGAACAAATGGTACAAAACCAATGTTTTTCTAAGTCGGCTGAAAAAAGTTAGCAGGATCTCGCAGCGAGAAAATATTATGTTTTGTGAGAGGCACTCGTATGTTGCTTTTTCTTCCATAATACTTCTCTTCACGCGGTCATAATATTATGAACCTTTTTTTTTCATCATTTAGATCTTTTTACTAAGTAACAGATAATTATACTTAATTATAACCATTTTTTCATTAACAAAACCTTTTATAACGTAATTAGCAATAGCATATAGAATAACGCATTAGTCTTTGCCACATTAACGTAATGCATTAATTATCGCGTTAAGACACAGGTGGAGCAGTAGCATTATATTTCAAACAATTGCTACTACGGATAAATTTCTACAAGCCTTCCAGACGACACCTTCGCAATGCCGGCTTGAGGTGACGAATGTGCACCCTCCAGATTGACAGTGCACACTTCTCTCGCTATACCTGGCTACTTTTAAACTGTTCTCGAAACACGAGAAGGTCACTTCACGGGTGTTACATATATTGGTACTACTCCTGGACGGCAGCCTGGGCTAATAACCATCATCAGTCTGCCTACCACTCTTTGTTTAACCGGTAAACGTAACCATACTTTAAATATTATACGATGATACTTTGTTTGCGTATAAAATCGATGACATGACATCTTCGTCTATATTAGAAAATCTCAAATATTTCAATGTGTGGCCTCGACTGACTTGTAAACACTGACGACTAGAGAACCGCTTACACGGTGGCTCCAGTAGCCATTACTATGCCGGCCTGAGAAGGTGCATTTTCATACTCCGCAGGACTGGAAAGGCAAAGCATTCCATTTTGATATACAGTGTATTGTTTTCTTTTAAATGAAAAAGGGAAACATTTATGATTATTATACCAATAAACGGAATTGTATGAGGGAATTATTTTGGAAGTTACGAGCAAATTTGACGGCTCCTCTGACACTGAACGCCGTAATTTAAATATACTAAATGACTCAATATAAAGAATACTTTGTTTTGATGATTTTCATGAAGTGCCTATTAAAAAGGATTCAACCTGTTTTCATGATGTAATCTTTTTCAGATGTTTTATTTATAGGGTAATTACTTTTTGGAGTAGATAGAGACTTTAGTACAATACCGCGCTGTGATTCTGTTAAAATATCTATGTAATAAATATTTCAGTTCAGGCTGGGATATATGTGAACTGCGCTGGAACTGAAGGGGATTAGAACCTTTTTTCTCCATAACCCGTAACGAAATTTTCTGTAAAAAAACGATATGTTAATCTACACTATACAAAACATGTCTTCTTCATTTAAAAAAATAAAAAAAAGTTTAAAATATCATTAATATTCATGCAAAGTAACCCCTGTTTTAGAAATATAAAACCGTTTTTCTTCTAAACTATTAATAGCTAGGTTTTTTTATTTTCATCATGATATTAGACGATACAATACCTAGGGAATCCCCGGTTAATTTTTTTTCAAATTATTTTTATTAACTTTTATAAATCGACACACAATCGCGTGAGCAACCCTTCTGTCGCGAGACTGATGATGGTCATTAGCCCAGCCTAATAAAGAGTTAAAGTAGTATCACCCGTGAAGCGACCTTGTCGCGTTTCGGGAACAGTTTTGAAATAGCCAAATACAACGTGAGGAGTGTTCGTTGTCAATCTAGCTGGTGCATCTCGTCTCCTCAAGCCGGTATAGCAAAGGCGACTGCTGCCTGTAGAAATTTATTTGTAGTAGCAGTCTTTTCCGTTCATAGACAGCACTCTAGCTTAACATCAGAGAGTGTTGTCATAGTGTATGTCGAGTTACAATCATCTAAGCTAATTTTTATTTACTTAGAACATTATAAAAGTAAGTACCTATTTTACGGAATAGCAGTATTAGCGTCAGTAGGCACGGACATATCACGTCCACGCTGTCAGATGAGCGTGAAAAATGTCAGCCATACAAGTGCACACGGCACTGAAATTCAACATATTTTCTAAGCATCTTTTTAAAACTTTCCTTTTTTTATTTTACTTTGATTTTTGATAATTATTTCATTGGCGGGGTATTATTGGTTGTGGGATTTCTTGGATCTACCTATTTGTTTCTACTACTACTACCTCTTTTTTAAGTGGGGGAAGTCTTTTATAGATGCAAACTATTCCCGAAACGCGACAAGGTCACTGCACGGGTGTTACATTCGAAAGTGGTGGTACTACCCCAGGACGACAGACTGGACAAATAACCATCATCAGTCTGCCTACCACTCTTTAATAGTGCTTATAGGCACTGAGCGACCAAAGTACATATAACAAAGTTAAATTGGTACTGGTCAGAATTAGCGAGATTCGAACACGGGTCTCATCAATCGCGTCTTACCGCTAGACCACGGTCGCTTTTGTAAGTTCGTTTTAAGAGAAAATGTATACACAAAAGAGTGTAAATAAAATATTTTTCCTCAATTTTCATTGGTACGTTGTGTCTAAATATCTGTTATTCTTCATAAAGAATAACCTCACGGCTGTAATACATTACTTTCACATTATAATATGCAATATTTACAAAAGAAAATTGCTATTCTATTCTTCCATTCAAAACTTTGTAAATATTTGTTACAGAAAGATGTTTACGCTATGTTTCGATTTTCTACATACTTACATATGTACGTTTTATTTGTACATTTATATATTTTGTGTTTATCTTTATTTATTGGCAATAAGAGTCGTAGGCAGACCAGAACGACGCTTTCAAGTAGAACACGTGCGAAGTACTGGCGTGGCTAATATCGTGGCTAACGTGCGGAGAAGTAAGTACATTCCACACTTTGCCCAGACCGAGGACTCTGGATCCTGAACCTGCCCAAACTGGTGATGTTTATTAGCCAAGTCTGACGTCCTGGGGCAGTACAACTACTTTCAATTTACACACCTTTAAAGTGACCTAGTTGCGTTTCGAGAGAGGCATAGTGAAGGCGACTGTTTACTGCCGACGTTTCGCTGTGATAGCAGTCATCTCCACCCATAAATCGCACTCTAATTTAACTTTACGGCGAGTGTGGTCTACATATGCCCCTAGCAACCATGTAGGAGTCTAACGAGAGGAGTGTGCACTGTCAATCTAGGTGGCACATACTCGTCTCCTCAGGCCGTGAATATTTATCTGTAGTAGCAATTGTTTCCGTTCATGGACCGCACTCTGGCTTTACATCAGGCGGAGTGTTGTCAAATGTCGAGCTGTAATAAAAAAACTGCCTTGTTAACTTGAACGGTGCAGACTTGTCTTACCAGTCCGGCATAGCTGAGGTGATTTTTGCTTCTGTAGCAAGTTGAAGTTGTCGCCATGGATCACACTCTAACCGTATTTCCTGAAAAACCCTATTCGCCTAAAATAAATAAATAAGAGTAATGGGCCCATATTTTTTTTCTCCTTGTCATTGATTTTCAGTTTATTTTGTACGAAAATAAATCTACATTCATTATCAGCGATCAATTTTTTTACTCGAGTTACTGAGTAAATTTACTTTTTCTAATGCAATATTTGAGATATCGAATGCTTTAAAAATTAATTATAGCTGTTTTTGTGTATTTAAACATTGACTATATTATTTTAGAATAATGTTTTAATGGCAATGATGTATGTAACAGTGTAACACTCATTTAATTTTTGCTTTTTTTTTAAATCTGTTTTTATTAAAAAAAATGTATCCGTTCACTTCACCAATTCATGTACATAGTGAAAATTATTTTTGAGTGCAGTGATGTTATTATGATCAACTGTGGTAGGCAGACTGATGATGGTTATTAGCCCAGTCTGCCGTCCTGGGGCAGTACCACCACTTTCAAATGTAACACCCGTGAAGTGACTTTGTCGCGTTTCGGGAATAGTTTGAAGGTAGCCAGGTATAATGAAAGGAGTGTGCACTGTCAACCTAAATGGTACATGCTCGTCTCCTCAAGCCGGCATAGTGGAGGCGACTGCTGCCCGTAGACATTTCTCTGTAGTAGCAGTTGTTTCCATTCATAGACCGCACTCTAGCTTTACATCACATGCCGAGCTACAATAAAAAAAAACAAACTTAAATATAAAATCTCCTTAACACTGCATCTGTAAATTTTCCAAATAAATAAATAAATAATAAGCCCAAGGAAAGCATTGTGACCAGAATGGAAAGAAGTATGCTATGGTTAAGGAGATTAACAAAAAAGATTTATTGTGCGAAAGTGGATGGCAGTGTCGGAAGGGGGCGTCCTAAGAAGACCTTTCTCAGTCAGATCGGTCAACTGCTCATAAATGGTCAGATGAAGAGCACCCTCGACCGACGTGCATGCATGAGGGGAGTATAGAATGTGGTCGAAGTGAAAGTGGCGTGAAGAGAGGAGTCGCTGGCGCTCCATAGTTTTTGCCTACCCCAGTAGGGTAAGTAATAGTTTTGATAAGAAACTATTAGATATTAAATGGGCCCAAAAATGGGCTTAAAAAACTAATTAATATGATAGTCACTTTATTAAAAGAAAACCCAATTATAACTCGTAAAAATAACGAAAGTGTCACGTAGAAGCATTTGCATCAATCTCACAGCTCGTTAGTATTCCGAACTCGCCCGAACTTGGCCGAACTTTCACGAACGACTTGCTACCCTCAAAGTGACACAAATTCTATTTTCAAAATCTCCCTTTGCTCTCATAAAAAAAGTCTATATAAAATGTATATAATCTCCTTTGACACAATAAATTACTTTTAAAACAATAAAAATATATTTTTTATCAATTACAATGAAACACTCGTCAGTCCGATGGCAGAGCACTGTTGTACATAGGTAATTTTTACATCAATAAATTTATTATTATTTATTAAAAGTGACCGATCGGAATCACTTTATAAATAGCAGGTTATTACAGGGGGGACCTAAATGCACATTGTGCACATTCGACTTCTCAAGCTGGCATGGCGGAGGTGACTGTTCCGGTGAATTGTTTCCGTTCATAGACCGGACTCTAGCTTAACATTGGGATGCCGAGCTTCTACAAGAATAATTTAACGTGGACAGTGTGCATTGTCAATCTGGGTGGTACACATTCGATTCTTGAAGCCGGCTTAGCGAAGACGACTGCAGCCTGTTGAAATTTATCTGTAGTAGCAGTTGTTTCCGTTCATGGACCGCACTCTAGCCTAACATCAAGCGGAGTAATGTTATATGCCGAGTTACTACAAAAAAAAAATTTTTAAATAAAAAAAAATATATAGCGTAGTAGACGTAATACATTTCTGAAAACACACGCGTTATATCTGAAAAAAAAGTTCTGTTAATGAAAATGTTCAATATTAAATCAATTTTTGCTGAAGAAATCTGACACTTTGTCAATGTTGATGGGGAAAGAATGATGAAGTGAACGCAGCTTGATTGATATGAATACTACCACTGAAAATAATATAGCGATCTTTTCAGATAACATATATGTTTAACAGCGGCCGTGGTCTAGCGGCAAAACGCGTGAACTCACAATCGATGAGACCCGTGTTCGAACCTCGCTAATTCTGACCAATGTAACTATGTTATATGTACTTTGGTCGCTCATTAAAGAGTAGTAGGCAGACTGATGATGGTTATTTGTCCAGTCAGCCGTCCTGGGGTAATACCACCACTTTCGAATGTAACACCCGTGAAGTGACTTTGTCGCGTTTCAGGAATAGTTTGAAAGTAGCCAGGTATAACAAGAGGAGTGTGCACTGTCAATCTAAGATGGTACATGCTCGTCTCCTCAAGCCGGCATAGTGGAGGCGACTGCTACTAGCACAGGTTTCTCTGTAGTAGCAGTTGTTTCCATTCATGGACCGCACTCTAGCTTTACATCAGGCGGAGTGTTGTCACATGCCGAGCTACAATAAAAAAAAAAATCTCAAAAAAAGTCAATTATTTTTTCAGTCAACCACTTTGTTAGTTTGCATTTAAATTCAGTTGGATTACACAATTTAATATTATCTGGCATTATATGTTTAGCAATGTAAAGTGATTCAAAAGTTATTCGGATTTTAATGAAATTAAGTCAAAATCTGATTTTTGTTTGAAAGCACAGTAAATTTTGTGGGTTTTACTGCTTATATCGACCCCCACTATAACCCTTCAGACAAAAAATATAAAAATATGATATCTTCCTAAAAGTATAAATAAAGTTATTTTAGGTAAAGTCAAAGGCATAGGGGTTTTTGATAGTAACATTTTACGGTTTAGCCCCAGAAATGTGACAAAGTTGCCGTTCAGTTTCTTCGTGATATGAATAACAAATAACTTACTTATTTCGAGATATTTCCGATGTTTGCGATTAATCCTATATTCTCAGACTCGCCTTGAGCTCCTTTCGACCTAGTCGATATATTTTTAAAAATTAAGTAGTACAAAAAGAACAAACGTGTTATTTTAAAGAAGAAAAAGAATTTGTTTTTTTTAATAAAGCGACAGGAGAATAAAAAGTCGCGGCGTTCGGAAGTTTACCTACACTATTGCGTAAGTCAAGAAAACTTATTTTTTGTACGTAAACGCAATCTGTTGCGATCATAATGATATATCGAATCGCACCTATACGTGAGTTCTCTTATTTAATGTTAATTTTATACAAATATGAGATAATAAAAATGTCATTCCTACATGTCAGGCAGACTGATGGTGGATATTTGACTATTCTAAGTCTGCTGTCCTAGGTGTGGTATTACCACTTCAAGTGTAACATCTGTGAAGTGAATGATTATGATGGAAAGGTATGACGGTTTTTTTTTTGGCTCGGCATGTGACAACACTCCGCCCGATGTAAAGCTAGAGTACGGTCCATGAATGGAAACAACTGCTACTACAGAGAAACCTGTGCAAGCAGCAGACGTCTTGAGGAGGAGCCGGCTCGAGGAGACGAGCATGTACCATCTAGATTGACAGTGCACACTCCTCCCGTTATACCTGGCTAATTATTCCCGAAACGCGACAAGGTCACATTCGAAAGTGGTGGTACTACCCCAAGACGCGGCGGACAGGACAAATAACCTTTTTATTAAAACTTAAAGTGCACTGCAAACCCACGACGGAGATAGTATGGATCTCTCTCTCTCCTCGTCGGTTTCTCATTGTTGAGGATCGTGACTCCTGGTGGCTCGCTCAATTAGATGTCTCCATCGGCTGCGACTACTTGCCTGATGGGGAGCTTTATGGACCGGCATCTCCAGACAATGGACACCTGGTCTGTCCAACGGCTCAACCAATAGTATATATCGTACTAAATAAAGTACGCTCTTCAAATGGAAGAAAATATTAGACGCTTCAAAACAAAAAAATAAACTTTCGGTTGAATTAAATACTGTACTGAACTATTGATAGTTTTATCTTTGTCTGTTGCTTAGTAAAATAAATATTTCTTTGTCTATATATTTCTAAATCATAAATAAGAAGTTAAGAACCAGTATTTTTAAAATATGTATAAAATAATAAACAAAATTAAGAAAAACCTTGTAATTTGAAAGAAAGACTTTCATAAGAGAAAAATATTCAAGCAAAAAAAAAGTGCAATTTCTCTACAAATCTCATTTCATTTTGTGAAATCTTATTAAATAATGCAACTGAAAACAGCAACCTGGGACATCTCGATTACTAAAACTGTTTCGACAGCGATATCAATTCGTTTCTGTACAATAAAAAAAAAGTATAAACTGTAACAGTCATAAAGTTTAAATGTGCACAATTTGCTCCCTAAGCCGGTATAGTGGATACGATGCCTGATATTTTCTCTCTTGCAACAATTGTTTTCGCTCGCTGCCTTTAGGAATCAAACGAGATTCAACCAAATAATTTTGTTACGTATCTAAAACTAAACAAGAATATATAAGCAAAAAAGACAGTGATATTGCATTTCTACTAAAAGAACGTATTAAAGGAAACACTTAAGTTTCTCCAGGGTAAGTAGCGTAAAGTAAAAATAATTTTTATTTTATTTTTAAAAGCAAGTTTTCTCTTATGACTGATCTCGCTGAATGACCAGTCTCTCGTCCCGGGACTCGTATAACACCTGAAGCATAACACCACTCCGCCTATCAGTTAAGCTAGAGTGAGTTCTATGAACGGAAACAACTGCTACTACAGTTAAACTTCTACAGGCAGCAGTCGCCTTCGCTATGCCGGCTTGAGGAGTCACACGTGCAGTGTATTTATTTATCGATATAAATAATGAATACAACGAATGAGTTGACGTCTTGTGACATCACACTTGGCTTAGATTCCTTTATTGTAAATCGGCTACAAGTATAAAGTCATTGTTAGGATTTCTGAACGTTCGCTGCCCGCCCGCCCAACTATACAAAAAAACACGCATCATTTACTACAAAATGCGTAGTCATGGTTTCTTTCTATTTATCTAACGAGTGATGAAGCCGGGTGTTGCTACAAGAAAATATATTTAGACAAAAACATGATACCACCAATTAACTGTATTATTAATTATTTGTTTTAATACCTGTACTAAGCTAGCGTTTGTATCACAGGCACACCAAAGTACTAATATAGTTACATTTGTACCGGTCAGAATTTTGCGAGATTACAACATGGGTCTCATCGAATGTGGGGTCCAGCCTCTACCGCTAAACCACGGCCGCTCGTATATTTTATATACCATATGTTAATTATATACACGGGGAACCCTCTTCTAAATATACAGGTAGAAATTACGTGTTTTTCTAATTAATTAAATAATTATTTATTCAAAATGTAATTGTATAGTTTTTAATAATTTTTATTATTGAAATGTTGGTTAAAAAAAATAGGTTCAAAATGCTTTTAAATCTGAAAAATGTCATAAGATTCTAGCAATTCTATTCTGTAGAGACTACCTTCTACCCGTAAGAATTCTGCTTTTGATGAAATTCCGCGACCTTCTATTCTTTAATATCGATTGTAGGGTGACCATATATTTTTAATTTCCAATCAAGACAGTATCTCGATATTTTCTTAAGGATTTAATATGGAGGTGGGAATACTCAATTCGAAGCTTACATTAGAATCTCACATCAAATTAAAATAAAATAAATAAAAATTGTAAACACCCAATCTCACCGCGACTACCGTATGGCAAAGCTTTCCAAGCCGAGATTATAAGCCGCATTTAAACCTTTAATACAGCTAGAATAATATATTATTATTATCATAGCGGCCGTGTTCTAGCGGTAAGGCGTGACTCACGATCGATGAGGCCCGTGTTCGAACCTCGCTAAATTCTGACCGGTACCAATGTAACTTTGTTATATGTACTTTGGTCGCTCAGTGCCTATAGGTACTATTAAAGAGTGGTTATTCGCCTAGTCTGCCGTCCTGGGGCGACTGCAGCATAGACCACACTCTAGGTTTACATCAGGCGGAATATTGTCACATGCCGAGCAACAATAAAAATAAAAATCTGAAACCATAGTCACCATACGAACAGAAATTAATATTGGTTTTGCATCTAGTCATAAATTTTTAAGAGTTTTGTATTACTCGCTCAGCCGTAACATTGTTATGAATCGTTTAAATAAAAATGACAAAGTGTCGAGCAAAAGTAAAAGAAGCAAACGTCGTAATTTTAATCCTTTCAAAGCATAAAAAAGGAATTTAGTTAATTTGTTCGAGCAATTAATTAATGTGGCTAAGACATAAATTGAACTCAAGTCCAGAGCTGACTGCGGAAAAACCAGCACTTTCCTTATGGTGAATTTATTTAAATTTATGTAATTAGTGCCGAGTTGAGCCGTCTACGTTCTCTGTTTTGTTAATTGTTACTCGGACGAGCGTTTTATTTCAATTCTAATTCACTCACTCGATAACTGACTTGACATAATTTTTGTAATCTTTATTAATAAATTGCAAAATATAAAAATATATTTTAAACAAATAAAAGGTGAATGTAGTATCTTTACCTAATACCTTATTTAGTGTTTGTATAATAGGCGCTAACCGACCTAACTTTACTCTGCTTGATTTAGACTCAGCGAGATTTGAACCTGCACTCACGGTTCACGCATACAACCGCTAGACCACGGCTATATCCCAAAACATCGATTTCAGATCAAAAACAAGGGCATACTCCTCTCCTAAACCCAACCATCACCAGTCCAGCTAACAATCTTTAAATAATAAACAATAAAGCAAATAAATAAAAAGACGAGAGGAGAGTGCACTGTCAATCCAGATGGTGCACATTCGTCTCCTCAAGCCGGCATAGCGAAGGCGACTGCTGGTTGTAGAAATTTAACTGTAGTAGAATTTAATTCCGTTCACACTCTAGCTTTACACCAGGCGGAGTGTTGTCATATGCCGAGCTACAATTTAAAAAAAAAAAACTAACCACCATCAGTCTACCTACCAACCTTTAAATAATAAACAATAATAGCAACTAAATAATACAAAATGATATCTCAAAAGGTAGTGAATTCTGTTCCACGCAACTATCTTTGAATCATGACAATCTTCAATAAGTTTATATCAGAATCCGCATCTACAAGTTTGCGTCTATCTAACTTCCACTGCACGATGAATTGATATTTAGGCTAAGATAAGATTATATTATACAATTAATTTACTTTCTCATGTTATACTGGATGGCAGAGTACGGCGCTGTATATATCGCCATAAGATTGATAGGCAGTGGTAGGCAGACTGATGATGGTTATTAAGCCCAGTCTGCCGTCCTGGGGTAGTACCACCACTTTCGAATGTAACACCCGTGAAGTGACCTTGTCGCGTTTCGGGAATAGTTTGAAAGTAGTCAGATATAACAAGAAGAGTGTGTATTTCAATCTGGATGGTACATGCTTATCTCTGCCGGCATAGTGGAGGCAACTACTGCTCGTAGTAGCATTTGTTTCCATTCATGGACCGCACTCTAGCTTTACAACAGGCGGAGTGTTCTCACATATCGAGCTACAATTAAAAAAAAAACAATTAATAACAAATGTATCAATTGTTGGTGTGTACCGTAATTTAATGTATATTGGGTATACTTGTAGATATACCGCAAAATTCCTAAGTCATAAGTGACCCCAGAGAGGAATGCCGCCTCTGACGTCAGAGCTCGTTCAGATCTTATTAATTGTCCTCCGAACAAAATTTGATAACAATATGCAAATTCTTATGTATATAATTTTCTAAACACATATTGATTTTGAAGAAGTTTCAAAGTTTTATAATACCTTACAGAAATATTTCCCTAAATTTTAATTTGTTTTCTTTATAAAAACAAAAACGATAAGTACCAACGTTGCACATTTTGAGGCCAGCATAGTGACGGCGACTCGAGCGCTACCGTGTACCGCTGTTCTCCAGCCAACGCGACGCGGCGTCGGCGCCCATTAACCTCACAGATTGTAGATGTAGATTTCTCGCAGGCAGCCACCCGATGTCTTCCAGGAAGGACAGGAGACTCTTCACGTTCCTGCACACCTCCAGAAGCGTCCTTGCCATGCCGAGGAACTTCTGTCGTGGTTCGTCTACGCTGCTGCACTCCAAGAGCACGTGCGTGACTGTCTCTTCAGTTCCCATGCAGAGGGCACAGGGGGCTGTCTGTAACATTAATTTTGTGTAAGTGTTTGTTGAGCCCACAATGTCCCGTTATAATGCCATAGGCAAGTCGGAGCTGGGTTCGCATTAACCTCACAAAAAAAAACTTTCTGATTTGAAACAGTTTCTGAATTTGTTACATAGACTTTTTAGGGTTAAAATAATTTTAAAACCTAAAACAAGATAATTACTGTAGCCTAACATCAAGCAAAGTACGGTCAATCGCGCAGACCCCTATAAAGAAAAGTCTACCTTTACACATTTTAATATCAAACTTAGATCCATTTGCACCTAGTGTCACCAATTTATGTACATAGTGAAAATTATTTTAGGGTGCAGTGATATTATTATGATCAATTTAAATATAAAATCTCCTCTACACTGCACCTGTAAATTTTACAAATAAATAAATAAATAAATAAATAATTTAAAAAAAGGCCTTTTTAAAGTTACTTTGACTGTTACATTTTACCATATACATTTACTCCACACGCGTTGCAATATCGTGTAAATTCATATTGTAATCGTTAAAAGGGTGACTGATCCCGAAAAAATAATAGAAAAACATATTTGGCTTCTTTTCATACATTTGACGTTAGTGACATTGGTTTGACGATTACTTTAACTAGCCAAGATTCGCTGGTTACGGTTAGCGTTAAAGTAAGCGTCAAAAATGACAGGCGCGACGATATGGTGCCACGCGTGTGGAGTAAATGTAAACCTTTAACGGCTACGTAGCCGTAAAAGTAATATTTAAAGTAACTTTAACGAGTCTTTTGGTGCAAATGGACCTTACTACCCCTGAACACTATAGCAAACGCTTGCCAACATCAAAACGTCACACAAGCAAATTTTTAACCGCTTCCCCCTTATTACAATAAATTTAAAACAGATAAATGTTATACAAAAGTGTGCACTGTCAGGGTGTGGGTCAAGCCGGTATAGCGGAGGCGACTACTGCCTGTAGAAATTTATCTGTAGTAGTTATCTGTTCATGGAAAGCGCGGCACTCTAGCTCAGTGGTTCTCAACCTTTTTTTAATGCGGCACACTTTTTACGATTTAAAAATTTGGCGGCACACAAAGAAAAAGATAAGTTTAAAAATTATTTACTTACCTTGTGTTATAGGTAAAATAGTTTATGGTAATAATTTTAAATGTGCGAAATAAAATAATATGTACTACAAAAACAGTACGTTTATTAAGGGATTAATTACAAGTTAATAAAAAGAATACTTATAATGCAATTTTTTTTTCTTTAAATCATATTATTTAATAATATTAACATAATTATATTATCAAAAATTTGGCGGCACACTTTTAGAATTTTGCGGCACACAAAAGTGCCGCGGCACAGTGGTTGAGAATCACTGCTCTAGCTTAACTTCAGACGGAGTGTTGTCATATGCCTAGCGACAATTTAAAAAAAAAGGTATAAAAAGAAACTCAAATGCATAGCTGAGATATTGTCTTCGATAGAAATCCCAAATAATCCAGGAAAGTTAATCACAAACCATCTTGATTACTCTATCCATTGTATTAATTTGTAAACAGATACCTTTACATTGTATTCAAAAACGAACCCTAATCTCATTGTCTTTAGAACCTATATTGAACCTACATTATTATTATAGTTTTCTACAGCAAAAAGTTTATTATCAAAATCCAAAGTTAGATTAGAGAAAAGATAATTGATTTCCGACCCCAATATACCGGCTTTAACAGTAACCAATAAATAATAAAATTAATAATTTCCCTTTTTATTACAATTTATACGATATTTTACCAAATAAATAAGGAATCAAGAAATAATGAAGAAAATTAAACAGAAAAAAAATCACCAACAACGTCCCACCGTTCATCGAGCCTAAATCGAACTAAAATATATAATCTTTTTAATTGTTCACTTCACGGGTATTACATTTGAAAGCGGTGGACAGGACGGCGCGCGGACTGGGCTAATAACCATCATCAGTCTGCCTACCACTCTTTAACAGTGCCTATAAGCACTGAGCACTGAAAGCTCCGAAGAGCTCTTTAACCTTATTCCTACTTAGTCCTTCCATTCCCGTAACACCCGAACAGGGAGGGGGAGGCATCCACATTTTGTCGACCGAATTGGTAGCCGAACGAAACGGTTCGGCGCGTCCTTTTTGTGTCGAACAATTGACAAGTGGAGCACTGCCCTCCCATGTGTTCTCCCAATCCTTCCACCTCGGATCCTTCAAGCGGAGTGTGAAAAAGCACCTTTTCAAGCCGGCATAGTAGTGGCGACTGGAGCCACCGTGTTAGCGGTTCTCCAGTCGTCAGTGCTCTTGGCGTCACATGTCTATAAAATAATAAAAAACGTACATACAACATTGGTCAGAATATAGCGAGGTTCGAACACGGATCTCATCGAATGTTCTGCTGCTAGACCACGGTCTCTTCTTTAACATTCATTATTAATTTAATATGCGACATAATAATAACAAAATTCCGAGTCAACCTAACTCCGAAGCACTACAACACATTCAAGATTCTCCCCCTAGCCTGAGTCTAAGACGAAACAAGCGGGGGGTTGTTAATAATCTAATTATAATTATTAATTGAATTGCATACTGCCTCATCCCTTCACCGCTTCATACAAGGCAACTCACTTAATTGAAGCTAATCGTTCATAATTTAATTGACAGTGATTTAGAGACTACGAAAGCAGTTATGTACCGGGTTAGTGCCTATTCTACTCCGATGCTAATTTAATGCTCTATAAATATATTAGTTTTTTTTTTATTGTAGCTCGACATGTGACAACACTCCGCCTGATGTAAAGCTAGAGTGCGGTCCATGAATGGAAACAACTGCTACCACAGAGAAATCTCTACGGGCTGCAGTCGCCTCCACTATGCCGGCTTGAGGAGACGAGTATGTACCATTTAGATTGACAGTGCACACTCCTCTCTTATTCTCCTCTTTTATTAGCTAGTTAGTTATTAGTTAAGCTAGAGTGCGGTTAATGAACGGAAACAACTACTATTACAGTGAAGTGGGTCTACCACTGAAAATGGTTGTTAGATCAGTCTGACGTCCTAGCGTAGTACCACCAATTTCAAGCTTGTCTCGTTTTGGGATAAGTTAGGAAGCAGCCGGGTAACAAGAGGAGTGTGCATTGTCAACCTGAGTGGTGTACATTCATCTCCTCGAGATGGTAAGATGATTCAGGTGAGGTTGCCTATGGAGTTTTCTCTGTGATAGCAGTTGTTTCAGTTCGTGAAAAACAGGACTTTTACTGTGTCAACTGTCCGCAAAGTGGAGTGGTACAACTCCACGACGATTTTTTTTTTGATTAATCGTTATCATAATTTAATCATCATTTGAATATGTCAAGAATAATTTCAATAAAAAACTTATTGCGAAATTGATTAACACACGTTCAAAGGTCGTAGCATTAAGGTCTAAACGATACAAACCCAAGTGATCAAGCTGTGACATTGACAAGACCCGTGTTTCTAACAAATTGACACGTCAAAATATATCGTATATTCAATTAATTGATATTAATAACATGATCAGCAATTTGTGTATTAATAAATATCTATACATTATACATAACATGGTCCATATTTTTAGCTTAGATATCTTAGATAATAATTGTTAATTAGTATTAATATTAGTAAAATATCGAACCTATTCTGTCATTCATCAGTCATACATCTGAGATGAAAAAAGCGTAGGCCGCTTCAAACAATTTGACAATGTTGCCGTCAAGTCAAATACTAACTGTCAGACAACCTAAACGTGACTGTGGTCATATTTTCTCTCGCGTCGCATTCGGGCGTTATTGCACATCTAGTTGTATATATCAATGGTTTAGAAAGTTTAAAAATAATAAATATATTCACCTTTATGCATATATCTAATCCCTCCTACCCCACATCGCTTGAGGTCGCCGCGTGCAGGCCGTCACCGTCGAAACAATCCCCTCGCGGACGAAAAAGTTCGGGCAATCCTTCTTCTGTCGTTCCATTAAATTGTGGAACGACCTTCCCAGCCGTCTTTCCACCTTCCTATAACATGGGATCTTTCAAGCGCAATCTGAAGAGGCATCAAATCAAGCCGGTATAGCAGACGCGACTACTGTCTGCAGATCCCCTGCTCTGAAAGCCGTCGCCTCCGTTCATGGGTCGCACACTGCCTTAACATCAGGCGGAGTACGGTCATATGACGTACTAAAATAATTAAAACAACAATTCTAATGATCATTATAGAAAATGCAACAATGTAATTATCCAATGAAATAATAGTGTGAAGTAATTACAGTGAACCAGCGCGATGTAAAATTTCAAACGAAGATTAATCCTATCCTCACGGTGCGGCGGCGGCACTCTGAGGGATGAGATATTTTTTACTATTTTATCTAAAACGATAAAAAAATATCGCTTTAATTTTTTTTTATTGTAGCTCGTCATTTATTTAATTTTTTCGCTCTTCTCAGTTTTGACTGCAAGATGTGTTCTTGTCGCTTCATTGTTGAGGATCGCGACTGATGGAGGCTTTATTCACTGGCATCTCCAGACAAATGGACTTCTGATCGGTCCAGCGGCTTGGGCTTCTGGCGCAGTCTTTTGCCACCGCCACCCACCACAAGCTTCTCGAGATTGTGGCCATATGACCGCAATAATTCAGGATCCATCGCAGGCAAAGCGATGACAGACGCGGTTGATTTTCGGAACCCATTCCCGACAGAACGGAAGCATTTGTCCGGTGAGCAGTCCCTGGATCCTCAACGACGCCATCACCACACATGCAGTACTCTAACCTCAGGGAAATATCTTTTTTTTTTCATTGCAGCTCGGCATGTGACAACAGTCCGCCTGATGTAAAGCTAGAGTGCGGTCCATGAATGGAAATAACTGCTATTACAGATAAACCAGTGCGGGCAGCAGTCGCCTCCACTATGCCGGCTTGAGGTGACGAGCATGTATCATCTAGATTGACAGTGCACACTCCTCTCGTTATACCTGGCTACTTTCAAACTATTTCCAAAACGCAACAAGGTCACTTCACGGGTGTTACATTCTCCAGGCGCCATCGCACTATACTGGCTTGCTATAATGAGACGTTATCTACCACCCCAGTCCCCATCTTTAAATTTCTGGATTAATAACAAGTGTAGTCATGTTTTGGAATCCAAAAGAAACAAAAGCACCTTCTCAGGCCGGCATAGTAGTGGCGACTGCAGCCACCGTGCGAGCGGTTCTCTAGTCGTCAATTCTCATGGACCTCCTGAGTTTACCACCAGACCGGTCGAGGTCACATGTCGTGCCAAAATAAAAAAAAAACATGAAAAAGTTTATCTTATCGATATCTCGTAATAAGGCTCATCCCTATCTGCAGTTTAACAATGTTTGTAAGCAGAAATTAAATTCGTATAATGACATTTCTCTATTATAATAACGTTTTAAAGAAGAATGCCAATTCGCCTCAGAAAATGGGCCGGCATAGTGACGACGACTGGAGCCACCAGTTCTTACCATCAGGCCCGTCGAAGATCATAAGATCATATAAAGCTAAGATTAGAATTATACAAAATTCTTCGTCAAATTAATAAAACGCTTTATAAAATCTCCAATCGTAACTCGACGTTGGACAAAACAGTATAATCCGGCAAAGTTTAAAAGCTCCCTAATTGTACTATAATTCATGTTGACAACATGACACTGCAATATTGCTAGGATAATTAGAATTTATGCCAGACGTGCATTCCTCTCACTTATGCATTTTTTAGGTCACAAAAAGCTTCCAATTTTAAAATATATAGAATTTATATACATTTTTTTTAATTGTAGCTCGACATGTGACAACACTTCGCCTGATGTAAAGCTAGAGTGCGGTCCATGAATGGAAACCACTGCTGCTACAGAGAAATCTCGACGGGCAGCAGTCGCCTCCGCTATGCCGGCTTGAGGAGACGAGTATGCACCATCTAGATTGACAGTACACACTCCTCTCGCTATACCTGGCTACTTTCAAACTGCCCCTGAAACGCGACGTCGAAAGTGGTGGTTTAGCCTGGTTTCTCGTCCTGGGGCGGTACCACCATTTATAAGTGAAGTAATCTAGCCGCGTTTTGGGATCTGCTTGAAAGGCTAGGTATAGCGAGAGGAGTCTTCCCTGTCAACGGACATTAGTCTCTTTAAGCCGGCACAGCGGAGGCGATTGCTACCTCGAAATATTTATCTGTAGTAACCGAGCTACAATAGAAAAAATCATAGACACTGTGGGCAAAGTACAAATAACAGAGTTACATTGGTCAGAATTTAGCAAAGTTTGAAAACGGGTCTTTTACGTCGTGAGTTCACGCGTCCTACCGCTGGACCACGACTGCAACCGCTCTTAAGAGCATTCTACAAAAATATCTTTGTTAATATTAGATATTCCTGTATGGAAGTGAATGTTGGGTATGGCAGAAGAAGCAAGAGAGTAGGATTAATGCAGTAGAAATGCGGTCATTAAGGAGGGTATGTGGAGTCACGATAGCGGATAGAATGAGGAATAGTGTTGTGCGCGATAGATGTGGTTTAAAAGATGATGTAGTGACGAGGATTGAGAAAGGAATGCTTCGTTGGTTTGGGCACAGGAAAAGGATGAATGAAAGGAGATTGACGAAAGGAACACATAAATCTGATGTGGTAAAGAAGGCAGACCCAGAAGGGTGTTTTCCGAACAAATCCTTATGAAAGCTGGTGCTCATAACCGTCGGGCGTGCAATAAGAGAATTGTGTCAGGATCGTGATAAGTGGCGTTCCGTTGTCTCTGCCTATCCCTGTGAAAAAACTGCGTGACAATTGTATTGTATTATTAAATTCATCCTTATAGATAATCATTGGTTTATTATTTCTAGTTGAATTGCCTTCACAAAATCTAGATTTGTATTCACAAGACCACATATTGTTACCTCTTGTGTAGAACCTTATTTCTATTCGTACCTTTCAACGATTCGATCAAGTTTTAATCAAGGATTGACCGGTTCGACCTTAATAATTTGACCATTTTTAGAAAATATATTTATTTATATTACTTTTTTCAGGTTTTTATAATTTTCAGTAGCTCAGCATTTTGAGCTACTTTGCGATAAAAGTAGAAGCTGTTTGTAGAAAATTTATCTCTGGTAGTAATTGGGCTTTCTTGGATCACATTCAAGACCATTTTTTTTTATCACAATCCGCTTTATGTTAGGTTAGAGTGTGGTACGTGAACATAAACAACTGCTACTACAGATAAATTTCTACAGGCAGCAGTCGCCTCCGCTATACCAGCTTGAGGAGATGAATGTGCACCATCTTTTATGAATGATGAAAAAATTAAGATTTATTTCGTCTTAGAAAACGCAGGTCAAAAATTATATAGTTAAGCAAACTCTTTCCTTTTTATCCGGTTAACTCTGCCCAAAAGCTTTTTGTCTTCCTTCCGTTGAATCCCTAAAGGTCGTTTCTATAATTAGGACGTCGACCATTCTCCACATATTTCATAGGGAACGTACAATTTTAACAAAACCACGATGGGAATTTGCTTGCTTTATTATTATATTGGGTCCACTTGGGTTCAATTTTGTACACAAACAGGTGAAGCGTTTTTGCAATAAAATCAACTTTAATGCTCAAAGAATAAGACTTGTATTTTTTGTATTATCTATTAATAAAATGTATTTTTAATTGAAGCAGACTGATGATGGTTATTAGCCCAGTCTGCCGTCCTAGGATAGTACCACAACTTTCGAATGTAACAATAGTTTAAAGTTTTTTTATATTGTAGCTCGGCATGTGACAACACTCCGCCTGATGTAAAGCTAAAGTGCGGTCCATGAATGGAAACAACTGCTACTACAGATAAACCTGTGCGGGCAGCAGTCGCCTCCACTATGGCGGCTTGAGGAGACGAGCATGTACCATCTAGATTGACAGTGCACACTCCTCTCGTTATACCTGGCTACTTTCAAACTATTCTCGAAACGCAACTAGGTCACTTCACGGGTGTTACATTCGACAGACAACTACCCCAGGACGGCAAACTGGACAAATAACCATCATCAGTCTGCCTACCTCTCTTTAATAGTGCCTACAGTACATATAACAAAGTTACATTGGTACCGGTCAGAATTAGCGAGGTTCGAACACGGGTCTCATCGATCGTGAATTCACGCGTCTTACCGCTAGACCACGATAGCCAGGTATAGTTAGAGGAGTGTGCATTGTCAGCCTGCCTGAAGATTTGTTTCTGTGTTAGTTGTTTCCGTTCACGGACTCCGCTCCAGTTTTACATCAGGCCAAATCAGACGGATATTATCATATGCCGAGCTACAATAAAAAAACAACATATCTAACTTTTATTATTCAAAATGACAAACCTAAATCAATTCCCAAGTTTGATTCCAAATACTCGTACATCAATAATTTAATTCAATTTTTTCCGTAACAAAAAACATACAGACTACATTAAGAAACATAATATATTTAAAATAAACAGTTCGAACTGGAAAATGGTAATGTACGCCGGTATAAATTTCCCCCGTCTACCAACATAATAAAAGTAATTTCGCATTCGTCTTTAATCGAATAGGCATTGGTATATGAAAAGTATTTTCCTGTATAGAGGATCGGATGGCATGAATACGTAATGCTGACGTTTGTACGACTTTATGCCGTGTAGGGTGACCATAGGCTCAATCAAATTAAATATATTTTACAATAAACTTATTTTAGGATAATATATTAAAAGATTTGTTTGATAGTATTAATCGTTTATTTGTTAAACATTGTATTATTCTATTATTATTATTTTCTTAATTTTTGTTTTTCTTTTTTTTTGTTAACGTGACATTTATGTCTTCTATTAATATGTTCACAATGTACAATACGCTTTGGGCCTTAGTCTAGTTCAATTATTGTTATTTTTCTGTTGTATATTTTATGCTGACTGTGGCCTGTTGTATTTACCAAATAAATAAAAAAAAATCGTTACTTTGCGGAAATCCATAATCAAAATTATTTTCCAAACACTACTTTGCAACTAATTTCCGCTAATCAATGTTAGTGAGGGTAGGTACACAGTCACATCAACTGTCACGTGGCATCCTCAGGAGATCGCTTCGACTTCGCTCCGACGAAGTGTTTGAAAAATAATTTATATTAAAAGAATTTGTGGAGGTTACTTTGGCACACTAGTATCTTTTTTTTTTATTGTAGCTCGACATGTGACAACACTCCGCCTGATGTAAAGCTAGAGTGCGCTCCATGAATGGAAACAACTGCTACTACAGAGAAACCTGTGCGGGTAGCAGTCGCCTCCACTATGCCGGCTTGAAGAGACGAGTATGTACCATCTTAGATTGACAGTGAATACTCCTCTCGTTATGCCTGGCTACTTTCAAACTATTCCCGAAACGCGACAAATAAACGAGTATAAACGAGAGGAGTGTGCACTGTCAATCTAGATGGTACATGCTCGTCTCCTCAAGCCGGCATAGTGGAGGCGACTGCTGCCCGTACATGTTTCTCTGTAGTAGCAGTTGTTTCCATTCGTGGACCGCACTCTAGCTTTACATCAGGCGGAGTGTTGTCACATGCAGAGCTACAATAAAAAAAAATTTATTTTTTTTGCTAAATAAAATAAGGAACAACTATACAAATTTTAAGAAAATTAAAAGCAACTTGGTACTTTGTGTAATGATTTAGGAGCAGTCGTTCTCTCGGGAGATAAGACCCGTGTTAAATAAAGTCTTGCATAATTCTGGCCGGACCAATGTAACTTGTCCAATTAAATGAACACATTTGTGACACATTTATAAGTCGTACTGCTTATCAACTGAATACGTTATATACATATTTCTGTTTTTATTTTTTGTAACTCGACATATCATACACTCCTCTTGATGTTAAGCGAGAGTGCGGTTCATGAACGCAAACATGCTATTACAGACAAATCTTTACCCGTAGCAGCCGCCTCCGCTATGCCGGCTTGATAAGACGATTGTACACCGTTCAGATTAATGCACACTCCTGTCGTGATACCTGATCTACTTCGAAACTGATCCCTAATTGCAACTAGGTGTTTGACTGTGGTAATACTCCAGGACGGCAGACTGGCCTAATAACCACCATCAGTCTGCCTACCACTCTTTTATTTGACATTAAACAATAGTAACAGAATAACTAACATCTAGAAACGTAACTAAAAAGCTTAAATAAAATTTACATTTATTACAATAGCCCCGAGTTTACAATTCAAAATGTCCTTTGTGTAACTAAGAATTATGGTCACCCGATTAATTAATGAAAAACGTTGAGTCAATTAGGTTGATTTTGAAGTCTGAAAAAACTTTTTAATTAGTGCCTCTGTGTTTAAATTATGACCTTTTTATTAATAATAAAATGCAGGTGAATGATGTGCCTACAATGTCACGATGGTACAATTATACGCGTACGTTTGGCTTGCCTATTAACCTAAGAACAAGGTCTACGGACCATAGGGTCGATTTCAAACAATTAATTTTTGTTGTAGCTCGGTATGTGACAACACTCCACCTGATATAAAGCTAGAGTGCGGTCCATGAATGGAAACAACTGCTAATACAGAGAAACCCGTGCAAGTATTTAGGCAGCTAGTGAGGGTAGCTTTAAAAATGGCGGAGACGTGGCGCTTCAAATGCGAGTAATTAAGGGTTAATAGTGTCTATAGGTGACCAAAGTACATATAACAAAGTTACATTGGTACTGGTCAAAATTAGCGAGGTTCGAACACGGGTCTCATCGATCATGAGTTCACGCGATTTCCGCTAGACCACGGCCGCTCATTTTGATATACAAATGAGAATGCCCATTTAGCTAAGAGAAATGGACCCTTTTTTGTTGATGATTCTACATTCCTTATCACCGATCAGTTAGATTTTTTTATCCGGGTTATTGAGTAATTTGACTTTGTTGCCAAAAGTATACATACTATCTTTTTAAAAATATATATTCTTTATTAGTACCTAAATATCCTATAATATACGATTTTATTAATTCAAAACAAAAAATCATGTATTTATAAGGGTTAAAGTATTAAATGTTTTAAAAATTAATGACATTTTTTAATTGATCGTTGATCGAACCCGCGTCCTCTGTAAAGCGCACGTATGCTCAGTCTACTAAGTTACACAACCATTGGCGCCTCACGTGACCGTGACGAAATACATATCTTTACGCTTTTCAAGATCCGTTTTCAGCCGTGAACGTGTTAAGGATTTATTTTTAATTTAATTTATTTTGTATATTTTTTTTATAATTTATGCTAACAATACCTACTACATAATGTACTTTATAATAGAGGCTAAATTAAATTCTAATTATTCTTGCCCAATTAAAGTAATAAATTGTTAAAAGGTAAGGAACCCATACATCAAAACTAATTACTTAATGCCTTTTCATCCTGGTGTCTTTATATTAACTGATCCGTTGACCTTATTCATGAATAGGACGCTTTTCCAAAAGGTCAATTTGTATGACCGCAGTATTTGAACCGGGTTTTAAATGCGGTTTGTGTAAATCGACGGTATTTATAAAGACACTCAACAGGCTTTAGAAAAGACGAGTCAACAATTTTCGTAGATTAGCATAGTTTATTTTAATAATTAACTAGCAAAATAACTTCGAACAGGGTAGTACAAGAGAAGTGTGCACTGTCAATCTGGATGGTGCACACTTGTCTCCTCAAGCCGGCATAGCGGAGGCCTGTAGGAATTTATCTGTAGTCATGGACCGCAGTCTAGCTTTACACCAGGCGGAGTGTTGTCATATGCCGAGCTACAAATAAAAAAGTACAGTCGTGAACTTTAATTTAGGACCCACTTAAGGTCGAATATCCTGCAACATCAGACGGGCCGAATCGGAGTGGGTTCGCCGGTGTTGAAAGGACTCGCCATGATCCAAGAAAACGGTTTAACTCGACCCACACGGCCCAGTCGACGCCTAATTTAGTTTCTCAAAAGATAGTGGATTTTCTAATATTTACATATTTTATTTAAATTAATAATTTATTTTTATTTATTTAGAGTTAACTACATAACTAGGCCGTTAGATACTAAAGCAACTACGACTAAAACAATACCCAGGGCATCAATTACTTACAACTTAAGTACCATTACAATAATACGAACACAATTTAATTTATTTACTAAAATACTGCAGTATTATGCAGAAAAAACATATTGTACTGTTCTCCCGTTCTGGGAAGGCAAAGGGATCAAACCCTATACAGCCATGTCCTCAGTATTATATTAATAAATTCTTCTTATTTTACATTGAATTATAAGTATTTTACAACTTAATGTTTTCTTGAAGTGTTTGACAGTCCCATTTATTTCATTTTTGTTTCTGGTAATAATTTACCTAATTTTGTTCCACTGAAGTACGATTTTGTAAATTGCCAATATTAAAAAATATTTAACACATTAATATTATCTTTTAATATAACAAAAAAATATATTATATACGAGTGTTTATATATATATTTTTATGATTATATTATAATTAAAATTTATTGGAAAAGAATTTACATAATTTGTAAAAAAAAAATTGCCGGTAACGGTTTAGCGTATATCGGAACATCATTTTTAAAACCTACCTGCAAGTATTTTTAATGCAAATAAAGTTTCATGAAGATATTATTTCGTACGCTAATGAAGGATTATCAAACAGAAATATAAAATTAAAATGTATCTTACAAAATGAAGTTATCTCTTGAGGTAAGTACAATATTATTAATATTTTTATTTGCTAAAATAATAATATATTAAATGAATAATTAAATTAATATATATTGTAAATTATGTTTTACAATATAACTTTAATTTAATTTACCCTTTAGATAAAAAATAAATCTATAAATAATATAAACATGCTATCAGATATTTCTATACCTGTACCCTGTACTGTGGGTATCAAGACAAGGACCTGAAAACAACTTTTTTAAAATAAATATTTATAAACAAAAATAATTTCAAACGGGAATCGAACCAAGGACTTTCGCGTAACAGATTGGCGCGTTGTCCAATGCAAAAAAATACTATTCGTATATTAAAGCCCTGAGTTAGTTGTCAACATAAACCGTGAATGACATAAAATTCTGAAACCTTTGAAAGTGTACACAGGCCCTAACCCGAGTGTGCCCAAAGCTTATAATGTGCCTGACCAGGGAACAAGGTTTTCCTTTCTACTAAGGCGATCTCCGAGGAACATAAATGCCATATTTGCGTTGTTGGAGACCTATTCTTGTATTAAAACAAAACTATATAAATAAGTTTTTGTTTCAATTGTATGTTTCAATCTAGATTATTATTTATTATGTATTTATCATAGATATACACAACTAGACAAGCAATAACGTTTCCAATGTGACGCGAGAGAAAAGACGACCGCGGTCACTTTTAGGTTTTCTGTCAGTTAGTATTTGACTTGACGTAAGATTGTCAAATCGGTTGAAACGACTTACCCTATTTCCGAGGTTTGCTCCTCTAGTATGTATCTCTATAATATTTAATCAGAGATATACGTACATAGATATATGAGTACATTTACCTTGTGCTTAAACTGGGAAACAAAACAAGGAATAGTTCTGTTTTGTACCAACAAAACTTAGTCTCCAGTGCAAAGATTCTTTATTATTTTTCTAATATTGATAAAATTTGCTGTGTGTAATGAATAAAAAATAAATGCAAACTGCTTAGTTGGGAACTACCGGGTCAGGCAGAGACTATAGATTTTTCCCTTTACATATTTCAAGATATTTCACCTTAATTTACATATATTACATACAATATTATTTTAGATTAAAAACAATAACTCCTTCTGAGCACCTGGGAAAAGGATATTCGAAATGTTTTATTGGGTTTTGCGTTAATTAAACTTGTGTTAGTATTATTGAAAATGAAAATAACTAATTAGTTCGCCGTAACCTTAATTCTCATGTGTGTTCATTTGATGAAGTTCTCGAAAATTTATGTAGTTTTGGGTTTATTTAAATTAACATACTACTTCCGTGAAAAATAAATGCGATCTTTAGAAAATTGTTACGATTATATATTTTTACAACTTGTATTGGGAAATACTTCTATTATATTCATTAAAATAATGATTTTATTTTCCAATTTTCGCTGCATGTTATGTAATTTTTTTCTTTATTAATTTTTTTTTCTCCATATTAAAATAAAACTAAATTTCAGAATCGTTGTGTTCACTGTTTTCTATACTTTTGCTGTCCTGATTGTCGATGGAATCATGAGAAAACGCATCACACTCTAGAGTTAAACTGTCCTCTATGTCACGGAGCGAAATTCCTATGTCATCCGCGATTCCTTAAAAACATAAAATTAATAGCACACGTCGTCAAATATCATGCACCATTGTGCTGCGACAGATGTGATCAGACGTTTGTAGAAATGGAAGACTTCTTGAATATTGACAAATGTAATAGCATGTCCGAGCTCATTGTGATTAATGATAACATAGAAAATCATTCGAAGGAAATAGAGGAAAGATTTGAATCGATTTATTCCAAAGGCACACCGCAGCAAGACGAAAATTACGAAGCCATAGTTTCTATAAACAAAATAAGTAAAACTGCTGTCATCACACCTGTAGTTAAGAAGAGACATATAGTCGATTATGAGACTAGTTTTTCTGAAAATGAAAGTCCTATGGAAAAGATTCAGACACCTCATGGTAAGACACCGAAAACACCACGGATGAAAAGAGCTGCGACACCACATTTTAAGAAGTTCCTAATACGTCAAAGAGCGTTGGTTAATGATTGCAATGATGCAGATGACAATGTTGAATCTGATATTACACAAGATATGTTTAGTAAAGATTTTAAATTTACACCAGCAAGAACTGATGATGAAGGTGAGCCTTTTTTATGATACAATTTAATATGAACCTTGCCAGACGACCAAAATATTACGACCAAATTGTGTCCTACACAATTCAATCTTAAATATGTATGTATCTTTCCAGAATCAGATGACGAAATAACAACTCCAACATCTCATATAATTCCAAGTGATAATCTTGCCAAGGTCATATCTTCTGTCGTTACCACGAGTACTCCGACACACGCGGTACCAGGAACATGGTCTCTATTCCCAGAGCAAGGAGCAGATTCGCCGTTATCTGAAATTGAGGGTACTACTGGAGATGGAAGTCCCGCACAGAGTATCGATGAGGTATTGCGTTCTTTACTATTATAAAAGCCATTCCTATACTACAGAGAGGACTATCATACCATCAAAGATGTGCTCCATCATACAATACAATACAATTGTCACGCCTTTTTCCCACAGGGATAGGCAGAGACAACGGAACCATCATATCCATGGTAAAACTAGATTTACTATTTCAACCTATACAACTAGATGTGCAATAACGCTCTCAATGTGACGCGGGAGAAAACATGGCCACAGCCACGTTTAGGTTAGCATTTGACTTGACGGCAACATTGGCAAATTGTTTGAAGGGGCCTACGCTTTTTTATGTTAGATGTATGAAGTTTGCACCTCTGTGATTTCAACTATTAATAGATATTTTAATAGTAATTCAGCATATAACTAAACTAGAATGCATTTTATGAGCGGATACAATAATACCACAGAGAAATGCCTATGTGTAACAGTTGCTTCCTTTATGCCGGTTTAATGAGAAACCCGACTGGGTCACTTCACGGATGATACACTTGACATGTGTTTCCTAACATAATCTTATTTTAATTGAATTTCAGGTCTCAAAAACTGAAAAATCAGATAATTTGGCACCAAAACTGAAGAGTATCATGATGACAAGTCGGATTAGGGATAGTCAGGATAGTATCGAGAGACATGTCACCTATCAGGATTCCTATGATGCCTCCTCACTGTCTAAGAATAAAAAAGTTAAATTTGCTGATGATACGGTTTTTAAGTTTGAAAGCAAACCAATTAGAGGTAAGCTATTTCTACAGAACTCCCCCTATGAATGAGATTAAGAGTGACAAAAGAGAATTTTTTAATTGTAACTCGGCACACTCCGCCTGATGCTGAGCTAGAGTGCGGTCCATGAACGGAAACAACTGCTACTACAGAAAAATCTTCAGGCAGCAGTCGCCGCTTCAGGAGTCGGGTATACACCATCTAGAATGACATTGGCACTGAACGACCAAATACATAGAGTTTAGCGAGGTTCGAACACGGGTCTCATTGATCACGACCATCTAAATCTCTAAATTAAAAAAAATTGTTTGAAAGTAGCCAGGTATAACGAGAGGAGTGTGCACTGTCAATCTAAGATGGTACATGCTCGTCTCCTCAAGCCGGCATAGTGGAGGCGACTGCTGCCCGCTCAAGTTTCTCAGTGATAGCAGTTGTTTCCATTCATAGACCGCACTCTAGCTTTACATCAGGCGGAGTGTTGTCACATGCCGAGCTACAATAAAAAAAACGAGTTAACAAAGCCACACATAACCGTTTCACAACGTTACAGATTATAAAGTCGTTATACTGTACAATTTACACGTAAACACACAAGATGTTTACACAAACAAATGCCCAACTTCATTTACCTGTAAATTTTACCATCATGTAAACATTAGAGTTTAAAAGTAAATGGAATTCAAACTCTATTGCAAAGTAATAAAGTTCATTTTCATTTGATTCGTTTGACACAAATAAGACCTATTCTTGTTTCATTTTAAATCGGATTTCGATTGGTAAAATATCAATTTAAAATTATTCATCACTCGTTCGTATCATATTATATTCGTCTATATCAGCTACTGTCTCCTAATTAACTGGCTCAACATATATAATAGCATTAAACTAGTAAACTGCATTTTTTTCTCGACATATATGACAACACTCCACCTGATGTAAAGCTAGAGTGCGGTCCATGAACAAAAACAACTGCTACTACAAAGAAATTTCTGCAAGCAGCAGAAATTGTGCGTTGTTTAGGCTTTAATGGGGCTGACATCGCCATGAATGTGAGCGCAAGCCCCAAACGAAATAAAGAATTAAAAAAAAATTATATTAATGTCAAATTAGGATAAGTCCTGTAGTTTTAGTAAGCGTGGCCACCTGAGCACTTAGTAGTGGTTCATAAATTTCTATGTAACTCTGAGGGAACCATAATTATTGAACAAGCTTGGGGTTTAGGCGTACCCCCTGTAGTTATATGACCTAACATTATTAGACTGCGATGTTTTCGGGAGAAAAATCGACCATAACAGTAGTATAAGTAACGCTTTTAATTAGAAAGTAGTTATTATACTCCGTCAGCGGTCTACTTAATACCTATGATGGATTAAGGATAAGTGCTTGAGTGCCTAAGAGACAATAATACATTAACACGGATATTCAGAGCGGCCGTGGTCTAGCGGTAAGACGCGTGAACTCACGATCGATGTGTCCCGTGTTCGAACCTCGCTAAATTCAGACCGGTACCAATGTAACTTTGTTATATGTACTTTGGTCGCTCAGTGCCTATAGACACTATTAAAGAGTGGTAGGCAAACTGATGATCCAGTCTGTCGTCCTGGGGCAGTACCACCACTTTCGAATGTAACACCCGTGAAGTGACCTTGTCGCGTTTCGGGAATAGTTTGAAAGTAGCCAGTTAGAACGTGAGGAGTGTGCACTGTCAATCTGGATGGTGCATGCTCGTCTCTTCAAGGTTACTGCTGCCTGTAGAAATTTCTCTGTAGTAGCAGTTATTTCCATTCATGGACCACACTCTAGCTTTACATCAGGCGGATTGTTGTCACATGCCGAGCTACAATTAAAAAAAACACAGTTTCAATAGGCAGCAGTCGTCTCCATTATACCGGCTTGAGGAGACGATGTGCATCATCCAGATTGACAGTTTGTTATACCTGGCTACTTCCTAATTGATCCCGAAACGTTCACATAAGTTACACTTAAACTAAACTAAGCCTATACCAACTCGTTCTAAAGTATATTCTGATGATCAATCAGGCAAAAGAAATGATGACAGAGAACATAAACACATTCTAAATCACATAGATGTGTTGCATGTCGTACTAACTTTAATGTAGCCAGAGTATAAAGTGCTATTGTCACGTAAGATCGTTAAACAGAGTACACTTCCTAGAGTACACTTTTCAGATCTTTTTTTATTATTATTGTAGCTCGGCATGTGAGAACACTCCGCCTGATGTAAAGCTAGAGTGCGGTCCATGAATGGAAACAACTGCTACTACAGAAAAACCTGTGCTGGCAGCAGTCGCCTCCACTATACCGGCTTGAGGAGACGAGCGTGTGCCATATCGGTTGACAGTGCACACTCCTCCTGTTATACCTGGTTACTTTCAAACTATTCCTGAAACGCGACAAGGTCACGCCACGGGTGTTACATTCGAAAGTAGCGGTACTGCCCCAGGACAGCAGACTGACCAATAACCATCATCCGTCTGCCTACCATTCTTTAATAGTGCTTATAGGCACTGAGCGACCAAATATAACAAAGTTACCTTGGTATCAGTCAGAATTAGCGAGGTTCGAACACGCGTCTTATCGATCGTGAGTTCACACGTCTTACCGCTAGACCACGGCCGCCAGATGGAATTCTTTAATATTTGATTTACAAAAAATATATATTTTATTTTTAGTTTTCCGAAAACCAAAGCGTTTGTTAACACCAGGACCTCAGAGACCAGCTAAATACAGTAACAACCCTCGTTTCCAAGCACTGATAAATCGATTTGAATTCCAAGGCAAAACTATGGCCAGAACACCGAGTACTGTGAGGGAAGTTACTGATATTCAACAGGAGACACCGCCAGGTGACGCTGTCAATATACAAGCGCGAGCTATAAACTTTAAGGAAGATCTTAGTTCATTAGAGAAGTATGAGGAGAATGTACCGAATGATTCTTTCAAAACTTGTACGGATACATCAACAAACTTCAACCTTATCACCAATAATGCAATATCAACACTCACAAGCAATATCGCTGGATCAATACAAAACTGTATCAGTTCAGCTCTTCAGACTGATGGCGAAGAAACAGAAATACAATTAAAATTCACTATAACTAAAAAAACTGTTAAAATTAAAAGGATTGTTGATGATGGAACTGATGTTGATGAGAAGTCGTGTGAAGTGAAACGCCCTGTTGAAGGGAATAAAGAGAATCTATGGACTTCTGTTGCGAGAGCTGTTAAAAAAGTATTTTGGGGTGAGACAAGTACAACGGGTCAGTATTTAATTTTTCTATGTACACACTATTTAAGAGTGGTAGGCAGACTGATAACGGTCATTAGCCTAGTCTGCCGTCCTGGGGTAGTACCACCACTTGCGAATGTGACACCCGTGAAGTGACCTTGTCGCGTTACGGGAGCAGTTTGAAAGTATCCAGGTATACCGAGAGGAGTGTGCACTGTCAATCTAGATGGTGCATACTTGTCTCCTTAAGCTGGCTGCAGTAGCAGTTGTTTCCGTTCATGGACCGCACTCTAGCTTTACATCAAGCGGAATGTTGCATATTAGTTACAAATATTTTGACCATTAGATAATTTAAAATATATTTACAGAAACGCCGATTTTAAAATCCTACAACTCAATAAGTTCTATAAATTCGTCCGGAACTAAAAGAAAGTGTACTGATATATCAGAATTAGATCAGAGTCCAATAAACCATAAACGGCAGAAGTTTGAAGGCCGTATACGTGGAAGACCACCGATCCATGGAACTGAAAAAGTTAGGCCAGTCTTTAAAACACGTTCGGCTGACGAGAAAAGCTTTGTTAATAAACTACATACTGCATATAACAAAGATGATCCGAACCTATCTTTTTAAAGTTAATTCAGTACAGCGAGAGAGACTACGCGCCATGGCGGGATGTTTGGAGCATGGATGGATGTGCAATGGTTGCATTACTGCAGCATTAATGCTTTAGCGCTCTTAATTTTCATTATGTTAAATCTTGTAAATTTAATTTGAAATATTATAATTACTCTTACTTTATCTTATATATTTATTGTAAACTAATAAACAATGATTTTACATAATGCGTTGTGTTCATTTCTTCCACTTTCAAGTGAGTTATCTCGCGCTTTGGTATCAACTTAGATGTAGAAGTATACACACATTTAAAATATTTTTTGATTTTGAACTAATAAATACATATATAACTAGACGTGCAATAACGCTCCTAATGTGACGCGAGAGAAAAGAAGGCCACAGCCACCTTTATATACTAGGTGTAAACTTCATACATCTGACATAAAAAAACCGTCAAGTCAAATACTAACCGACAGAACCTAAAGGTGACTACGGTCATCTTTTCTCTTGCGTCACATTCGGAGCGTTATTGCACATATAGTTGTATGTATCAATGTATAATTGTAACTATGTATTATTAAATAATGATCAATAATAATAAAGTAATTAACTTTACTCGAAATATTAACTTCAATAGGTCAGGACTGTCATTTGTGGGGGACATTGTCACTTTATTTAATTCTTTAATAGAAGAATGCAAGATTATGTAAATAAATGATGACAATATGTACAATACAGTTGACCTTACAATTAAATTGACACTAAAACTGTCATTCACAATGTCAATGGCAGTTGTTTCAGGACAGAATGATTTATCGTACGTTCACAATCCAATTCATTCATCATTCATCGTTCGGGGGACGCCCATTCGGTCATTAATCTATTTTGAATAGTAGCTTGTGTGTATTGAAATGTTTGCATTTGATTTTAAGTATTATTTCATTAGAGTTTGTGATGATTTTAGTGTGCATAAAAATATAATTTTATTAAATACTAGCTGCTTCCATAGTAACCATAAACAATAAATAATTTCGACCAAATTTGATTATCATAAAAACGGGTATTGTGAGTTAATCTTAAAAGATAGACATATACTGTCGTGGACATTTTTTTAGATAATTTAAAGAGTATTAATTCTTTCATACATATTTTTTGGGTATCTCGAACGGTTTTCGCAGCGCACGCAACGGAAGCCCTCAAAGATGAACAATATTCCCCGTTTTTCCCACATTTTCGACTGTTTCTTCGCTCCTATTAGTCGCAACGTGATGTTATTTGCCTAAAGCCTTCCTCGATAAATAATCTATCAAACACAAAAAGAATTTTTCAATTCGAACCAGTAGTTCCTGAGATTAGCGCGTACAAACAAACAAACAAACAAACTCTTCAGCTTTATAATATTAGTAAAGATTGACCATGAAAATTTAACAGAAAAAATTAACGCGCTCATAGCCCGCACCGTTGTGGAAATCTTTGCGCACAGAAAGTCACTGCATGCACTGCTGTTGCCTCGTCAGGTCACCGCATCGAAACTCCTTTGTTTCACCTTTACACGGAGTATGATCACATGTCAGACAACCAAAATATTTATATACTAGCTGACCCGGCAAACTTCGTACCGCCTCAGAATCAATAAATAAAAAAGCATTTCTGAACGACTTTTAAATTTCATTTGATTTCTGAACGACGGGACGAACATAAATGTTTGACATTCAAAACCAATGGAATAGTTTCTAAGGGAAAGTAAAATTGTTGTTTTTACTATATTCCAAGCATTTTTTCATATTTACTCACCTTTTAAACCTTCCCTGGACTTCCACAAATTCAAAATCAAAATTAGCCAAATCAGTCCAGCCGTTCTCGAGTTTTAGCGAGACTAACGAACAGCAATTGATTTTTATTATATAGATTTTTTAAAATAAATGACTACAATTTCTTTTTTAATTCGTCACCAATGAATTGGGGCTTGTTTTTCAATTTATCCGGTACCATTATAATCGCACATCACATCGGTGTATCCAATCAATTTTTATTTATTAATCTCTTGTAATTGAAACCGACAGGATTAAGTTAATTGAAAATTTATTATACAGGCTAAATAGGAAAATTTTAAATATACCAAATTCTACTCTGATATACGTAACATGCATATACCAAATCTTCCTTTAAATGTGTAGATCAAATAAAAAGGGTAAAGCAGTACTATTATGTCTGCATTGTAATACGGGGATAGGCAGAGATAATGAATCGTCTGAACCTTCATTAATACACCTTTTCATATTCCTTTCATTTCTCTAATACCGTGTGTATGTAACATGGGCACAAACAAATGGACCCACGCTTTTTTCATTACACCCATTTTCTAAAACGATAACTGTATTATACAGAATGTTCCGAAGTAGTGACGAGATGTATTAATATATTTTTTTCTTATACTTGCTAGTTTTAAAGTTGACTTTTTAAAAAATCCCAGTTTATACACAAAAATAAAAAAATATATATCCGCAACTATACACGGTTTTATTTATTTGAGTGGGTTGAGAAAATATTTTTATTATTTGCGACTAATCAATACCCATGTCAATTAAAAAATATTATATATATATTTACAAAAAAATCTGTAAGGCTTCGGATTTTTTCGGACGAAGCTCGTGCTTGTACGGAGCGACCAAGACTGGTACTATTCAAAATATAGCGAGGTTTGAACACCCATCTCTCATCGGTCGTAAGGTCTGTCTTCTGTCTAATGGTTGACCAGACCACGACCGCTTAAATTATTCAAAACAAAGACATGTTTCACAGATATTGATATCTTTCAACAATTTTCTAAAAAGTGCATCAAATCTAAAATGTATGCTGAATTGGGTAGGTGTGACAGGCAATGATGTAACACCCATTCTATTGTTGCTTTTTTTATTATTATTTTTTATCTGATCTTTTTAGTATCCGTTCACTCCACCAATTTATGTACATAGCGAAAATTATTTTAGGGTGCAGTGATGTTATTATGATCAAGGCAAGTTAAACACAAAATCTCCTCGACACCTGTAAATTTTCCAAATAAATAAATAATAAAGTCTTCTAATTTAATTAATATCTTTGCGACATAACCTCAGATATAACTACACATTTCCATACAAGAAAATTGTAATAAACTATTATACTATTAATTGAAACCATTAAATTATTCATATAACTCCTTATATAATGTAGTTTTAAAAATATATCTAACTTCATATGATAAATTTGTGGGTTAATATTCTGATCACGTGCTCGAAGGACGTGACGATATTATTTCAAATAATTCTACGAGTAAAAAGCATAAAGGCTGTATTAAAAAGGATGGCTGAGAGGTAATATTAGGGTAACTATCATTTTTTATTGTTTTAAAGACATCTCCATAAAAAAATAATCAATGTTAAGTTAAACTTTTTTTTTATTAATGGGGATGGTCTTTAGTGTTCTATATAGTCGACTAACACTACAATTGTTGACGCGTTTTGTCCTAATAAAATATATTGGTGAAATGGAACGCATCTGACAAACCTTTTCCTGACGTATTTCCTTGTGTAACAATACAATTTAGTTCACAAAAAGTCGCTGAAGCAACTTAATAATTTCTGAAATCTTAGTTATCTTTAACGTTTAATCCATTTCGATATTTTATGTTTTGTGAAATAAAATAAGAAAGAAAAAATTAAAAAAGAAATCTGTTTTCAACAAGCGCACTTTTTAAATTATTATCTTTTACAATTGAGTATCTTCTAAAAAAAAAAGTTAATCTCACAAAAGTTTAATTCACTAAAGCATATTTTGAATACACAATTAAAATATACTAGAAAGTGGTGAATGAAGCCAAGAGTTTCAGTTAGCATTATACGATGTAACCGGCGTGGTTATTTTATGCAGCTTAAAGTTAATTCTGGTTTTATGCAAAACGTTTCCGTTTATACGAATAGCTGTTTTCGAGAATGAAGTTTGCCTTTTAGATGTTAAATCCGTCGCTTTTTTATTTTTTATTTGTTGTTTATTGTAATAAATGTATTGGAATATTTTTAATTATTGTTCAAAAATATAAATATGTGCACTGTCAATCTAAGATGGTACATGCTCGTCTCCTTAAGCCGGCATAGTGGAGGCGACTGCTGTCCGCACAGGTTTCTCTGTAGTAGCAGTTGTTTCCATTCATGAACCGCACTCTAGCTTTACATCAGCCGGAGTGTTGTCACATGCCGAGCTACAATAAAAAAAAAATACTAAAAAAAAATATTATATGACTAATAAAATAAATAATATTATTATTAACACCTAAACTTTTGGTCACCCCACACATGACTATGCGGGAAGTCTTAAGTTGGTCAGAATTGGTATGTTCAAATACCTTGGGAATATATTGTGGGCACAGAAATAAGATGTCAAATATTTCGATTTTGATGTAACATTAGGTTCTATTCCCTCTACACCTGTTCTACTTCCACCCACGCAAACTATCCTAATTGAAATTATTTCCATAGAATAAAATAAACATCAGATAATATAAACGTGTTCTCGTCAAAAAGCACCTTTCTTGGGCCGGCATAGTGACAACGACTTAGGCATTCGTGTGCCGCGGTTCTTCAGTCGTCGGCGCTCATGGACCTCCACTACCATCAGGCCAGTCGACGTCACATGTGATTGCGTTAAGTAACATATCGAGTTTTTGGCGGCCATCTTGAGACGTTAGGTTATCTGTCTTGCATTATTTTCCTAAGCTTTTGTTTCTTCGAGTGTTAATGTGTAATAATGGTGGATTATTAACCATTAAGTGTTCGTGAACGTGCGTGAGTGTGGGCAAACAATTCAAAAGAAGAGAACTTGTGTTTCCATTTTCCCTCCAAAACTCCGCGGGAAGTTTCAGTAAAGATTCAACCATTTTACTGGAGCAATTTTTGACTTGACTAAAACTCGACCTGACTGTTTAGTGTGATGAATGAATGACTCGTGATGTACAATATTATTGACTCGATGCAAAAATATTTACTTTGACACTGGCAAATTGTTATAATGCCATATAAAACAAAAAAAGTGAGATATCTACACCAATCAGTATTATTTTGACCGAAGCCATGAAGCCATTCTATTGGCCGAGAATTCTCGTTTTAAACCGTGAAATCGTAAATGTAAACCCATACATCATCAGGGTATCATCAGAACAAAAATAATATGAGCAGCGTCAACTGTTACAATAGAGAAAAAGTTTGCAGGCAGAAATCGCCCCCGCTATGCCGGCTCAAGAAGACGAATGTGCAGTTGTTAGCTCGGCAGTTAGGAAGACAGACTTGGCTAATAGCCATCGTTAGTCTACCAAACATTTTTTTTAAAGAGCTATTAGAAATAAAGGAAATAGTCTAACTATAGGATTCCTTATGTAGAATTGTAAATGACGTCACATATATTTCGTTCATTGTAATAGATACCATTCGTTTCATTCATTCGAGTGTGTGATCACGTAACTACCCGCAGAATCTATTCAGGCCAAAGCCACTATTTTTCAGCCGGCTATCGTTTAAGCCTTTACGTTCGGAACGAGATATTGTTGTCTCAATTTTGTTTTATTACTTTCTATTATTTATTTGAAATTGCACTCAATGTCAACAAATTGGTGTATTTATTTTGTATTTTGGAAACGGCCGTGGTCTAGCGGTAAGACGCGTGAACTCACGATCGATTAGACCCGTGTTCGGACCTCGCTAAATCTGACCAATATAACTATGTTACTATGTTATATGTACTTTGGTCGCTCAGTGCTTATGGCACTATTAAGGTGTTGTAGGCAGACTGATGATGGTTATTAGCCCAGTCTGCCGTCCTGGGGCAGTACCACCACTTTCGAATGTAACACCCGTGAAGTGACTGTCGCGTTTCGGGAATAGTTTGAAAGTAGCCAGGTATAACGAGAGGAGTGTGCACTGTCAATCTAGATGGTACATGCTCGTCTCCTCAAGCCGGCAAAGTGGAGGCGACTGCTGTTCGCACAGGTTTCTCTCTAGTAGCAGTTGTTTCCATTCATGGACCGCACTCTAGCTTTACATCAGGTGGAGTGTTGTCACATGCCGAGCTACAATAAAATAAAAATAAAAATGTAATTAAATATTGTCTGTTGATTGGTAAATGTTGCGTTGATATAATTAAAATGAATTAATAAAAAAATAAGATGTTATTTTAGAATATTGTTTTGTTACCAAACTATTAGGTATCAAGTAGGCCCAGAAATGGGTATTCTCCATTCTAACTGGTACCAATTTAATAAAAACATAATTGCTTAATAAGGTATAATTTATTCATCAATATTAGAATGGTAGGCAGAATACCCGCGAGGAGTTTTCCGTCAACCTGGACGGTGCACATTGTGCATAGTGAAGGCGACTGTTGCCTGCCATCTGCTTATGGCAGATAGACCGCATTATATAATTTAATTATTAGTCATTTATGTGTTTTTTAATTTTTGAAAAAGAAAGTGAGTTATTTGTTTTGGGTCTGTTTGGGCGTTTTATGTTTGTGTTGTCCTCGTCCTGGTGGTTTTTTTTTATAGTACATTTTGTAAACTTATTTAAAACGCCTGCGTCAAACAATATATTGCTAAAATGTAATATTTTTAGATCAATAAAAAACGAGGTAAAAGAAAAACGTAAATTTTATGTTACATGCTCAAAATCCTTAAATAAAATATCAATAGGACTTTCAACAGTGTGTCAGCTTAATCATTAATTTGTTGTCCCTTTCATTCATGTGATAAACCAAAGGTGTTTTAAAAGAGACAAATATCTCTTTTCGTTGAGTCCCTTTCCATTTATTTATTAGGCATTCGGTCATTGGGCACAAACCAATAAAATTCGATGAAAACACACACAAAAGGTTGTTCGGGCTACCTTCTCGTACCACTCATGTAACTCGATTCAATTCTGTCGTACTTGATCGACTTTACAGCGAGTTTGCAAGTTTCAGTAATATCTCATTAATTCTAAATAATCTTAATTTTGTATACTTCGATGGTTTTAATACTCGTAAAGCTAGAGCGCTGCAACTGCTACTACAGATAAACTTCTACAGCTAGCAGTCGCCTCCGCTATGCCGGCGTGGGGATACGAAAGAAAAAAAGACCAAAACACTGTCCAAATAGACAGTGCACGCTACTACTTCCAAACTGTTACATTCGAAAGTGGCTGACTGGGCTAATAACCATCATTAGTCTGCCTACCTCTCTTTAATAATGCCTATAGGCACTGAGCGACCTACATTGGTGCCGGTCACATTTAGCGAGGTTCGAACACGGGTCTCATCGATCGTGAGTTTACGCGTCTTACCGCTAGACCACGGTCGGTCTAAATCGTTCCGTTTGAATATATTTTCTTTTATTCGAATAAATGTGAGTTAGAAGAGTGTTTCTCTCATATCAATGTGTGTCGGAAGTGTACCGGATGTGTACGGCTGACGTGACGTCATTTGCAAATGAATTACTCATTGCTGATATTGATACAGGCCTGGCCACCTCTTTTGTTGTTACAATTGTTATGAATATGGCTAAATAATAACTTAAGAATGTTAGGTAGATACATTTGTCTCTTCAAACCGGCATAGCAGAGGCGACTGCTGCATGCAGAAACGTATCTGTGGTTGCAGTTGTTCATTACGATACTGGATCAAGCGGATTCTCGTCATATGCCGAGCTACAATTTAAAAAAAAAATTCGTTTAACTTTAGCAAAGATGGGTTTCCTATTTCACGCCCTTCAATCATGCAATCTATCTTCTTGCCAAATTTTATGGAGTGAATGTAACAAACAGACAGAGCTACCTTCAAATTTACAGTATGTAGTGTTATATGTAGTCTCAATATTAGTTATAACCTTTTCAATATTTTCTAAAAGCAAAAATATATTTTCGCGGATAAAATGCTTTTAACTATTGTCGATAACATAAAATGTTTACACAAAACTCGAGATGTTTTTGTTGTTCTAACAAATGGTTATGTTTGTTTACATTTTATTTTATACTAGCTGACTGTGCCCGGCGTCGTTTGGGAAGACCTCTCGCTCTCACCTTATGCAATAACCCGTGTGTGCAAAAACGACCGGTTTATATGAGGAAAATTTTTTTTAAATTTTTTTTTTTTTATTTTGTCATCGTTGGCATTATTTACAACTTTTGTTCCGGAACTATTGCCCCGACTCGTTCCGTTTCCGAGATACCTCTGCCGGTCATTTCTGGTTCAGATGAAAATTTGCAAAATCCTTTCTTTGTAATACGAAGGTATCTTTAAAATTTCATGTAGCTAGCTATCATAGTTAGCTTCGATGGTTTAGGCACATGGAAAGGAGATTGACGAAAGGAATATATAAATCTGATGTGAATAGATGCGTTAAACAAGGCAGACCCAGAAGGGTGTTTTCCGATCAAATCGGAGACATCCTCATGAAAGCTGGGCTGCCTAGTGCCCATAACCGTCGGGCGTGCATGAAGAGAATTGTGGATGTGACGGAAGCGTGTTGTGTCAGGACCGTGGTAAGTGGCGTTCCGTTGTCTCTGCCTATCCCTGTGGGAAAAACGCGTGACAATTGAACAACCAAGATGGAAGACTGAGCTATAATATTAACCATCATCAGTCTGCCTACCCCTAACCGCTCTTTAACTAAAAGTTTTACCAATATATACCTACATGTTCGGTACCTAATGCGTTTAGTATAATGCGATTTATCTGAAACGAGATACATATGTATTCAATATTAGGGTAAAACATACTTATTCCTGTTTCATTTCTCTCTAATTTATTTTTCTCTAAATTAGTATTGATTCAACGAACAAAGAAAAAAGGCTCTGAAGAAACCTTCCTTGCTTAGCAGTTCATCTTAACAAGCTATTAAAACGAGAACTATTATAATTTATTTAATTAAAATAATATGCATACGTTGTTAAATTTTTTTTTAATAAGAATATAGGACCATGGGCAAAGGATAATGCCCATTTTTGGGCCCACTTTATACCTAATAGTTTGGTAACAAAACAATATTCTAAAATAATATCTTATTTTTTTATTAATTAATTTTAATTATATCAACACATTATTTACCAATCAATAGACAATGTTTAATTACATAAAAACAGATATAATTAATTATTAAAGTGTTGCATCAGAAATCATCTAATTACTCAATAACCTGGGTGAAAAAACTAAAACTGATTGGTGATAAGGAAGTAGATTTATTTTTCTACAAAATGGACAAAAATGAAACTTGAGAAAAATTTGTGGGCCCATTTTTCCTAGACGAATGGACATTCTCCTTTGTATGGACACTGTCCCCGCCCACCGACAGACATGGCATTGACTGAGAAATATTTAAAGATCACCATCTTCAAATGGTTAAATCTAATTTCATAATGGTAGGCAAACTGATGATGGTTATTATCCCAGCTGCCGTTCTGGGGTAATACCACCACTTTCGAATGTAACAACCTTGTCGCGTTTCGAGATGAATTTGGAAATAGCCAGGTATAGCGAGAGGAGTGTGTACATTCGTCTCCTCAGGCCGGCATAGTGGAGACGACTGCTGTCTGTAGACGCAGCTCTTAGTTTAACATCAGGCGGAATGTTGTCAAAAAATAGTTCAACTTGAATGTAGCTTTCCCTATGTAGATAAATTTCAAGATGTTTGAAAACGTAATCGTGTTCATATCGTGTTCAAGAATAAAGTATTAAATCAGATAGTAGTGTATACACGTAATATCCGATATTTCTCAACTGGCAACACTTTACAAATGTTTAGATTATACTGCCAATGATTTATGTATCTGATAACTGATGTAACGATGCTAACAGTTTCAAACAAATCTTAATTACAATAAAAGAAGTCAAAGAGTGGCAAGTAGACCGATATTATGGCTATTAACCTAGTCTGCCGTCCTGGTCTATTGCGTAACTCCGCTAATGAGCTTCTACCTCGAACTTCTAGCGTAACTCACTAACATTGATTTTTTTTACGTGATCCCACTCTTTCGTTTCAATATCAATATTTTTTTTATTGTAGCTCGGCATGTGACAACACTCCAAGAGAACAACTGCTACTACAGAGAAACCTGTGCGGGCAGCTGTCGCCTCCACTATGCCGGCTTGAGGAGACGAGCATGTACCATCTATATTGACAGTGCACACTCCTCTCGTTATGCCTGGCTACTTTCAAACTATTCCCGAAACGCGACAAGGTCACTTTACAGGTGTTACATTCGAAAGTGGTGGTGGACTGGGCTAATAACCATAATCAGTGTGCCTACCACTCTTTAATAGCGACCAAAGTGCATCACATAGTTACATTGGTCAGAATTAGCGAGATTCGAACGCGGGTCTCATCGATCGTGAGTTCACGCGTCTTACCGCTAGACCACGGCAGCTCTATTTGTAATGTGGTTTGCCTTGGAGGCCATTACCATTTTCATTAAAGTTAATACTAAACAAAATTACATTTAAGCAGCTAAATCTATTTAAATGTTTTCGCAATTATCATATTCAAGCGCCTACTGCTTTTTTATAATATCTCTGTATAATATGACAATATATGTGTAGAAGTATGTGTGGAGTATCCTTGAAATCGCTGCGAGCTCAAGGACAGTATTGTGACCAGAGTGGATAGGGATATCCTAAGGCTAAGGTGGTTCGGTCATTTGGAAAGGTTGGATGAAAGGAGATTAACTAAAAAGATCTATTGTGCGAAAGTGGATGGCAGTGTCGGAAGGGGGCGTCCTAGGAAGACCTTTCTCAGTCAGATCGGTCAACTGCTGAAAAAGGGTCAGACGAGGAGCACCCTCAACCGACGTGCATGCATGAGGGAAGTAATGGATGTGGTCGAAGTGTAGAGAGAGGAGTCGCTGGCGCTCCATAGTTTCTGCCTACCCCAGTGGGAGCAAGGCGTGAGCTAAGTAAGTAAGTATAATATGACAACAATGCGCCTGATGATATGATAGCTGCTAGAGTGCGGTCCATGAGCGGTGACAACTGCTACCGTTGTGAAATATCTGCAGACAATATTCGCCTCCGCTATGCCGGCTTGATGAGGGGAGTTAATCAAGATTGACTCGGTTATTTATCTGGAAACTTCGAATGTAATACCCGTGAAGTAATCTTGTCGCGTTTCGGGAGCAGTTTGAAAGTAGTTTAGCGAGAGGAGTGTTCACTGTCAATGTAGATGGTGCATACTCGTCTCTTCAGGCCGGCATAGCGACGGCGACTGCTGCTCGTAGTGATTTATCTGTGGTAGCAGTTGTTTACGTTCATAGACCGTGCTTTTGCTTTACAGTGTTGTCACATGCCGAGGTACAATAAAAAAAAAATTAAAAAAAGTGTTAGATTTAAAAGTAAATAAAAAAAGTTTATAAAACGCATTCATATTTTCCCATTTGCATTTTTTTTCAGGATTTTATGAAAAAAAAACCGAAATTAAATTGTTAGTTTACGACTAGCGACTCGACTGGAAACTTTTAATAGGTTCGAATTTTCATCGTAAATTTTACACTTTACCTCAACCGCTCTTAAATGTTTTCCAGTTTAGTTTATATTTTAGTAACTTAGGTAACATATTTTTACGTGTTTTTATTTCGTATTTTACGAAAATTGCGTGTAATAATTTAAAAAAGCAGAAAACTTTACAGCTTGTCCAAGCATCATCTCGTTTTAATCTTAGCATAGCGGAGGCTAGATTTCATGTACTATTCTAAGGTTGATGTTTTATGAGGTTGATTTTATTATAACAAAAATAATTTATAGCTATTTATAAATATTTACTTTATTTAAACGCCTGAATAATTAAAGTAACTACGTAGTATTATTTTTTTTTTATTTTGGTGTAATGTATTATTATATAAGTACTAGTGTACGTATTTTTTTATTGTATTATAGCTCGGCATATGACAATATGTATATGAAAGCATAGTTACATTGGCACCGGTCAGAATTTAGCGAGGTTCGAACACGGGTCTCATCGATCGTGAGTTCACGCGTTTTACCGCTAGACCACGGCCGCTCAAAGATTTTTATTACATAGTATTTGATAACATTTTATTACGTAAAAGCTATTGCCAGTTACTTCGTAACATATATACACATTATTGATAAATTTACAATAATCATTAAATGGAAAAAATTAACGCCCACGCCTGTACTGAATTGGGAATCAAACCCACGTCCTCCTTTGCACACGAATGCTCTGACCACTAATCTTCTGATCAATTTTTGTCATAATTTAATAATGACGATAATTTATTAATATTAAATATGTTGTTTACAGGTGAACGGATCATGGGGTCTTCCAGCTTTCATGTGCGATATCTACATAGCAATGGATGTCACCTCATCAACTTCTAGTATCTTTAACTTAGTCGCTATATCTATTGATAGGTAAGTTACTTTTTATAATTTAAGAATATTATCAAAAAAGCGTAGAAACTGTCAGGTGAGGAGTATACCTCGTGTACACCTGAGAGGAGTTGTGCATCTGGTCAGTTCCACAAAAGAACATCGGGCAGTAGTCCAGGAGAGTTTGACTAGTTTACTTAGAATTAAGGTTAAAATTTAAAAATTTAAATTAAAATATTTTTTAAAATGAAGATTGTTGACTTTCTAAAACAACCCTTAAAGTTTGTGTGCCCAGGGGCTCATGGCCTAAGACACATGTAGATATAGTCAAAACGAAAAGTTTTTAGGAAAAGTCTGGCATTTTAGTAATAGTTATTTAACTTATTCCAAATATGTGTGTATAGTAAAAAGAGTTATTTAAAAAAAATATATCAATAACATTTTTTAAATAGGTATAACGGGAGCTTTAAATAATTTTGACACCTTTACAAATAACTTAAAATTTATTCCTAAATTAGTTAAGGTCTACAACAGTATATAGGGTGTAAAACATATAGATATATACTATGAGGTGCAAAATTTATACATCTGACATAACTACCGTCCCCTTTCTTCTATCGGACGTCCAGGCACTCGGACAGGTACCATCCGTTTATGGTTCAAGTTCCTAAAGTGTGTACGAGGCGTTTTGACAACACGTTCCTCGTGCGTACTGCGAAAGTGTGGAACTCCCGACACGTACAACTCTTCAAATCGAAGGTGAACAGGTACCTCATAGGCAAGCGTGCTCCACCTTAGACCACATCACTGCTCAACACCAGGCAGGGTGTGGTCAAACGCTTGCCTATTAAACATTAAAAAAAAAGTCAAAGCAAATACTAACTGAGAGAGACCCTAAACGTGTCTGTGGTCATCTTTTCTCTCGCGTCACATATATTATTAATGGTGTAAAAAGACAGTTAGCAATCCAAATGAAGCAAAGTTATAGATCATACCAATGCGATGAAAATATTTATTTTTATATTTTTGTGATTATTTTTTTCATATTTATTATGGTACCATTAAAAAATACAAACATACATACATATGGCCAGGTGTTATTCGTGATGATGGTTTAAATCTTTCACAGGTACATAGCAGTAACGCAGCCCATTAAATATGCCAAACATAAAAACAACAAGCGGGTCTGGTTCACAATAGTACTCGTCTGGTTAATATCTGCTGCAATCGGTCTGCCAATAGTACTCGGCTTGAATGACACGCCAGACAGGAATTTTAACGAATGCCTGTTTAATAGTCAGAACTACGTCATCTACTCTTCATTGGGCTCTTTCTACATTCCATGCATCATGATGATGTTTCTTTATTATAATATATTTAAGGTAAGTTTTTTTTAATATTTATATATTTTGTCCTGTATACAAAGTGCATTGCCATTGCAACTAGTCTGTGTCTCCAATAGCGTGCTCGACTTAACTTAAACTTAATCAGAAATAAAAAGGAGAATTTCCCATTTTTGGGCCCACTTGATACCTAATAGTTTGGTAACAAAACAATATTCTAAAATAATATCTTATTTTTTAATAATTAGTTTTAATTATATCAACACATCATTTACCAATCAATAGACAATGTTTAATTACATAAAAACAGATATCTTAAATTATTAAAGCATTTAAAATAATAATAACCTCAAATATTGCATGAGAAATCATCTAATTACACAATAAGCCGGGTGAATAAATTAAAACTGATTGGTGATAAGTAATGTAGATTTATTTCTTTACAAAATGAACCCAAAATCATCGACAAACTCGAGAAAAAAATTGTGGGCCCATTTCTCTTAGGCTCCTTTGACAACAATGTCTCTTGGCAACAAAAATTACACATAAAATTATAATAAATTGTCTCAGGCTTTAAGAAATCGTGCAAAGAAGCAGAGAGCAGCCAAAAAGCCTCCAATATCTGGTGATCCAACGACTGCGACTACAGCCATTGTCATTGAAAATGTGGCGCAAACTAAAAGATTAGCAGAAACGGCGCTTCATGATGACAGGCCTACTAACACTGGATCTGGCAGTAATGAAGATGATCATGAAGATAGGTGAGAAATTTGCACTTCTGTACTTGGCAGAGATCAGCTCAGAAGCAGCTTATCAATTGCGATTGCTGCCTACAGACATTTCTCTGTTATGGCGGTTGTCTCTGCTAATGGACCACACTCTAGCTTAACATCAGATGAATTTACGAAACTAATACAAAAAAATCTTTAAAGCAACTCGCTCTATTATACTAATGTCTGTACCGTCCTGGGGCAGTACCACCACTTTCGAATGTAACACCCGTGAAGTGACCTTGTCGCGTTTCGGGGATAGTTTCAAAGTAGCCAGATAGAACTAGAGGAGTGTGCACTGTTAATCTGGATGGTGCATGCTCGTTTCTTCAAGCCGGCATAGTGGAGGTGACTGCTGCCTGTAGAGATTTCTCTGTGGTAGCAGTTGTTTCCATTCATGGACCACGCTCTAGCTTTACATCAGGCGGAGTGTTGTCACATGCCGAGCTACAATAAAAAAAAAATGTAGGCACATGTAGTTACTCATTCATCATATCTATCCATTTTCATATTCTATGGCATCTCATCTAGGTTTTCTTCCATCACAACGGGGTTACCAATGTGGACTATTAAAGGCGAAATTCATTCGAACAAAGACGAACTAATTTATTTGTGTTGGCATGGTAATTTACCAAAGGATACAACAACCTATTAATTCTCTCTGATATTTTTATTGCAGTTTTGATAAAAGGTCAGCTGATCTAGAAGCAGATGCAGACGATTGTCACATAATACCAAATGACAAGTCAACTGACTTCATGCTAGCGACTGTTGCCGAAGAGAGCATAAAGTGAGTTACAATTGGAAGGACAATGCCCATCTTTGATCCCACTTTGATATGACCGTACTCCGCCTGATGTTAAGCCAGAGTGCGATCCATGAACGGAGGCGACTGCTGTCAGAGCAGGGGAGCTATGCCGGCTTGATGAGATGCCTCTTCACACTGCGCTTGAAAGATTTCTATTAGTTCGTTAATAAAACAATATTCTCAAATATTATCTTATTTTTTCAATAACACTTTGTTATATGTACTTTGGTCGCTCAGTGCATATAGGCACTATTAAAGAGTGGTAGGCATACTGATGATGGTTATTTCCAGTTTGCCATCCTGGGGTAGTACCACCACTTTCGAATGTAACACCCGTGAAGTGACTTTGTCGCGTTTCGGGAATAATTTGAAAGTAGCCAGGTATAACGAGAGGAGTGTGCACTGTCAATCTAAGATGGTACATGCTCGTCTCCTCAAGCCGGCATAGTGGAGGCGACCGCTACCCGCACAGGTTTCTCTGTAGTAGCAGTTATTAATTGCTTCCATTCATGGACCGCACTCTAGCTCAGGCGGAGTGTTGTCACATGCTGAGCTACAATAAAAAAAAATCCATTAGAAAAAGTCTAATTACTCAATAACTGATTGGTAATAAAGAATAACTCGAGAAAAAAATTGTGGGCCCATTCCTTCTTTGCAAATTAACTTAATTTAATTTATTTCTTTGAACAGTTCAACAAAGAGTGCCAAAGCCGCGTCGCTCCATGATCCGAACGGCAACAACGACTCAGGGTATGCACCGTCCAATGTAGAAGACACGCTTAGGGAACACACGTCGCCTCCACCATCACCACTTATCAAACACGGTGACACTCTGCAAAATATCAATTGTAGAGAAAATGGCTCAAAATTTTGGAGGAAGAATGGGAAATCTAAAGATGATCATAGGTAACATATATTTGTCCCAATGGGGGTAGATTAACACTTCTGATACTACACTCGTATATATATATATTACGTGTCTATTTGTGGTAAATAATAAAAGCTTTAAAAGACAAACAAAACACACTAGCTACACAAATATTTAGTAATGTTTGCACGCACATCTTTTAGGTCTAATTAAACGCTAAATAAAAATATAAACTAAAGCATTGAACTAATTTCGAATTTACTTATTTGTATAAATAAAATATTAACTCAAAACAACTACTACTACAGATAAATCTCTACGGGCAACAGTCGCCTCCGCTATGCCGGCTTAAGGAGTGTGTGCACCGTATAGATTGACAGTACACACCCCCCTCGTTATAGCCTGCTTACTTTCAAACTTATGAGCGGCCGTGGTCTAGCGGTAAGACGCGTGAACTCACAATCTAAGAGACCCGTGTTCGAACCTTGCTAATTCTGAGCGGTACCAATGTAACTTTGTTATATGTACTTTGGTCGCTCAGTGGCTATAGGCACTATTAAAGAGTGGTAGGCAGACTGATGATGGTTATTAGTCCAGTCTGCCGTCCTGGGGTAGTACCACCACTTTCGAATGTAACACCCGTGAAGTGACCTTGTCGCGTTTCGGGAATAGTTTGAAAGTAGCCAGGTATAGCGAGAGGAGTGTGCACTGTCATCTAAGATGGTACATGCTCGTCTCCTCAAGCCGGCATAGTGGAGGCGACTGCTACCCGCACAGGTTTCTCTGTGTAGCAGTTGTTCCCATTCATGGACCACACTCTAGCTTTACATCAGGCGGAGTGTTGTCACATGCTGAGCTACAATAAAAAATTTTAAAAAAACTGTTTCCGAAACGTGACAAGGTCACTTCACGGGTGTTACATTCCCCAGAACGGTAAACTGGGCTATTATCCATCAGCAGTCTACCTACCACTCTTTAAATTGGAGAAATACCAAGCTGGCATAAACATAATCTATCACTGAAAGATATGCGTGTACAACTCTTGTAATTGTTAAAGTAAATAATAAATTTGATCATCAGGAACGCATCAATAGCAATTCGTTCTGATGAGGATCATGAAACGAGTCATTTTGACGGCAGAGACGGTTCCACATCATCGAAGAAAGACAGAAAAGCGAGTGCGGCAACAGCTAGATTCACAATATACAAAGCTAATAAAGCGAGTAAGAAGAAACGTGAAAAATCATCAGCGAAGAAGGAAAGGAAAGCCACTAAGACACTGGCTATTGTTTTGGGTAAGATCTTTCATGCAATTCAGGAATAATTCAAAGAATTTTACACACACACACTGTTAACTGTTTTTGTTGTTACTTTGTAAAAAGATTGAGAAACTTGAGATGAGCGGGGCCCCAGTAATACAGGTTACCCACCTAGCACAGGGGCCCCGGAAACCATATGCTATATATTTTTTATATAATAAAGAAATTTTTAATTTTAATATAATTCGTAAAATACATAGGTATAAATTGGATCTAAAACTTTTGTTTTTTTTTTTTGTTATACATTGAAAGTAGCCAGGTATAACGAGAGGAGTGTGCACTGTCAATCTAGGCTGTCAAACAGTGGAAGTGACTGCTGCCCGTAGAGGTTTCTCTGTAGTAGCAGTTGTTTCCATTCAACAAAGGCGGAGTGTTGTCACATGCCGAGCTTCTTAAAAAAAAAAAAACAAAATACATTCATTTAAATAGTAAACACTGAAATAAAATTAATTGTTCTTCCTATTTACCCTAACAATTCAAAAACATGTACCAGTGTAAATAAAACATACAACAATGTAATAAATATGAACAAATAGTATAACGAGTACCGTCTATACAAACACCTGTTACCAATGTATACATGTACTATTTTTTTATTGTAGCTCGGCATTTTCAACACTTCACTCGTAGTAAAGCTAGAGTGCGGTCCATGAATGGAAGCAACTGCTACTACAGATAAATGTCTACGAGCAGCAGTTGCCTCCGCTATTCCGGCCTGAGTATACGCCATCTAGATTAAAAGTGCACCCGCCTCTCGCTATACGTGGCTACTTTCAAACTATTCCCGAAACGCGACAAGGTCACTTCACGGGTGTTACATTAGAAAGTGGTGGTACTGCCCCAGGACGGCAGACTGGATTAATAAACGTGCATAAACCTATTATCTCTTTCACAGGCGTCTTCCTCTTCTGCTGGGCACCATTTTTCTCGTGCAGCGTCTTAGACGCCATCTGTGGCAAGTTAGACTTGCCCTACTCACCAGGAGTTACAGTCTTCATCCTGACAACATGGTTAGGTTACATAAACTCCTTTTTAAACCCAGTTATTTATACAATATTCAATCCGGAATTCAGGAAGGCGTTCAGGAAAATACTTCATTGCGGCACCTAGCCCATAGATTATTTGGTCGTCTTCACACAATAGATCTCTTTTTATGATTGTCTATAGTCTGTTCTTTGTATCAATTTTTATATAATAATTTGTAACAATTTTCTATACGAGTCGAGTCTATTTCGAGTAAAAATTCATGAAGAATATTTTACATCATTTCCTCACGACAACCACGTCTTCCCACAGCCCCTTTTACACGCTGTATAAAGAGTCAATAAAAGCGGACACGACTTTCTCCTCCGCGCTCTGACTGAACGGAGTGCTTTCATATGACATGCTTCAAGAATTAAAAAAATTGTTACTCAAAAATTTTTTTCAAAAGTTTGATAACCACCATATCCAACAAAAACAAATGCATTTCCTACAAAATTAAGTAAAAAAAAAACACATACACATACAAATGGTAAAAAAAAATTGATTAAATGAACAGACTAATTCCTAATTATTAATTAATTAATAAATAATTAGGTAAACGATAATCTTTTTAATTTTGTAAATATCTCATAAAATTTTTCTTTTGAGATCTATGACGACCAAATATTAAATAATATTATAAGTAATAATATAAGTAATTTTAGTATTAAAAACAACTTGTAAGCAGAATATATTTTAGCTATTTTCAGTTTTCCTTTCGTTGTTATAAAGTCTAAATTATGAATGCGACTAGCATTAAGTTATGTACATATTACATTAATGAATTTGATCATATCAAATAAATGTTTATTATTATATTAATAATAAAAAGCCAAAAATTAGATAATAAATGCTTGTTTTCGAGGTTGTGATTAAGTTTTTTAATAAAATAGTTGCAATAATAAATAATTGTTCTTCTCGTTAATTTTCATGTTATTTTAACTACTTTAAAAGTAGTGGTTGTAGCTAATAAATAAGTAAATAAAACACCAAAAGTATTATTATTAATCATAATGTAATTTAGGTAATTGTACAAGTAGAGTTATAAACAATTATTCTAACAATAGTCATTATTAAAGGCAATAAAATTTGTTTTCTTAACCGACTTCAAAAGGAGGAGGTTATCTATTCGACGTGTATTTTTTTTTTTTTTTGTGGCGATGTTGATTGATTAATTGTCTACATATTATCTAGCATATATCTGAAGTCGGTGCCAACCTAATATGAAACTCCGCATTGTTTGAATCTCGGTAGGTACATTACCAATCATAAAACATGTTCTAAATGCATGCACCGACTTTAGATATATGCTAGATAAAATGCAGACAATTAATTTGTAAATACATAATAAGCATCTAATCATGTTTATGCTTATTAAATTGTGTGTAGATACTCTCAATTAAAATTATTTTTATACTTTTTAGTGATTTTAGTGTTTTATTTAGAAGTCGGTTCAATTTTTTTCAGAAATGTTGTTACTTTAGTTTTCTGACAGACAAAAGACACCTAGCAATCCCTCGAACCAGAACTTGTATACATCACACTGATACGATTTAAATATTTCTTTTATTTAACAAGCACAGCTGATAGACGGCCGAGCGCTCTAGCCTTTGTTATTGCGGCTTGATTTTTTTTTTATTGTAGCTCGGCATGTGACAACACTCCGCCTGATGTAAAGCTAGAGTGCGGTCCATGAATGGAAACAACTGCTACTACAGAGAAACCTGAGCGGGCAGCAGTCGCCTCCACTATGCCGGCTTGAGGAGACGAGCATGTACCATCTTAGATTGACAGTGCACACTCTCGTTATACCTGGCTACTTTCAAACTATTTTTTTTTTTTTATTTTGGCACGACATGTGACCTCGACTGGTCTGATGGTAAACGCAGTGGAGGTCCATGAGCATTGACGACTAGAGAACCGCTCGCACGGTGGCTCCAGTCGCCATCACTATGTCGGCCTGAGAAGGTGCTTTTTCACGCTCCGCTTGAAGGATCCAAGGTGAAAGGATTGGGAGAATACATGGGAGGGCAAAGCATTCCACTTGTCAATTGTGCGACACAAAAAGGACGCGCCGAACCGTTTTGTTCGGCGACCAATTCGGTCGACTATTCCCGAAACGCGACAAGGTCACTTCACGGGTGTTACATTCTAAAGTGGTGGTACTGCCCCAGGACGACAGACAGATTTTACGTTTAACGATAACAATAACGTTTTAGTATTAGTGTAAATGAAATAATATTATTTTAAAAATAAAAACGAAACATTTGTAACTTATCAGTATGATGTTTATAAGTTCATGGGAATGCTCCCTCAGTTTTTACAACCTGTATATATTGTTATGCTTTGTAGCTAATTATATTTCTATGGTTCTGCTTTCTATAATAATATTTTAAAGATGTATACAGCTTTGGTATTATAAATTATTATTTAAAATCTCAGTTTGTCCGTCCTACTCGTATTATAATTTCAACTCAAGATGATCTTATAGAAATAAACAATGTAAATATTTCATACATCGCTGTATGTATGAAAATGAAATCATGGGCACTGAGTGATTTGACTGTACTTAGATTGTATAAATGTAGTCATAATAGCATATCAAACGTTTGCATAAATTAAATATACTATTTCGAAAAACAAAAATGAGAAAATTAATAAAATATCGATACAAAATTTTTCATACGTAACATAAGCTTGAAGCGTTTATTAAGATGTAAGTTGCATGACAAAGCAGTTAAAAAGGCGTTTATAAAGATTGCAAATTAGTGTTGTAAGAAATATTATAAAAAATGGATGTGTAAATCGCAGTTTTAAAAAGTGGCCCAGAATTTTTGTGTCTCACTATCTCTACTTATACTCGAATGATAAAAACTTAATAGGGTAAAAATTATGTATTTTTATATAAAAGTTTTCTGTTCATTTATATTTAAAAATAATGTTCTTCCGTCATATTTAGACTTGGTAAGCCTCAAGTTCAGCATAGGACGTCAACCGAGTCTACCTTGACTGCCAAATATATATTTTTATTGTAGCTCAGCATGCGAGAACACTCCGCCTGATGTAAAGCTAGAGTGCGGTCCATGAACGAAAACAACTGCTACTACAGAGAGACCTGTGCGGGCACCAGTCGCCTCCACTATGCCAGCTTGAGGAGACGAGCATGCACTATCCAGATTGACTGTGCACACTCCTTTCGTTATACCTGGCTATTTACAAACTATTCCCGAAAAGCGACAAGGTCACTTCACGGGTGTTACATTTGAAAGTGGTGGTACTACCCCAGGACGGCAGACTGGACAAATAACCATCATCAGTCTGCCTCTTAAAAATACTGCAGAAAACCTTTGGATGCAGGTGACCAGCACAATCGGTCGGATTATCAGTCAATGGAGAAGGTTCAGTAATTCTGACCGATGTAACTTTGTTATATGTACTTTGGTCGCTCATTAAAGAGTGGTAGGCAGACTGGTGATGGTTATTAGCCCAGTCTGCCGTGTTGGGGTAGTACCACCACTTTCGAATGTAACACCCATCAAGTGACCTTGTCGAGTTTCGGGAATTGTTTGAAAGTAGCCAGGTATAGCGAGAGGAGTGTGCACTGTCAATCTAGATGGTACATGCTCGTCTCCTCACGCCGGCATAGTGGAGGCGACTGCTGCCCGCACAGGTTTCTCTGTAGTAGCAGTTGTTTCCATTCATGGACCGCACTCTAACTTTACATCAGGAGGAGTGTTGTCACATGCCGAGCTACAATAAAAAAAAAACAATGAGGCGATGTTATTATGACCGCTGCATGTAATGAAGTGATCCTACTGGCGAAAAGATTCGCGATTAACAACTCGGCTTGTTGTAATTTGATATAAATCACTTTTGCGCGTCTGCGGGTGCGTTCCCAGCTTAATTAACCAGTATTATTAATGCTAAATATATATATTTCTTTGTACATAGCGTATATTAAAAAATAATTTAAAAAATCGGGCTTAAAAACTATAGGCTTCATTTGTTATTGTAATAAAAAAAAATGTATATAATTTAGAATAATTTCAACAATAATCTATTTACGTAGTAAGTGTTTGTAAATAAATAAATATTAATTTCTCGTTAATAATGTAAATATTATTATAAAAAAAATAGTATTAAACCAAAATTATGTCCAAAATTAATGAAAAATATAGAAAATTGTTCTTAAGAATATTTTAAATACAGTTGGGTGCAAAATGTCTTTTCTTATTGGATTTTATTTTTTCTTTAATAATTTTAAATTTTAATGTCTTAAAAACACACCAGTAAGATTACCTGGAGGGTTCAAATTCATCTTTTCAAGCCAGCATAGCGCAGGCGACAGCAGTAATCTACTATAAAAAAAAACCGATTGTTCTCGAATTGACGAAAGTCAACGTAAATTACAAGCATCGATTTTTTTCGCCAAACTATTTATGAATGTAATAATAATAATTTTGCATCTGACTGTACGAGTAAATTATTGTTATTGTATAGACGCATAGATCACTGATCTATAGATCATTGATTTGCTAACCTTTTCTATACGAGGTAGTGTTATAATGTGATCAACGTTTTAAATATATAACTTTTTGTTTTAAAATTAACTAGTTTTTATTTCTTATTCCTTTAAAAAAATCCTATCTCGCCAGTAGGTACTTATATTTGAAAAAATTACTCGTCTAAAACTTCCTTGACACAACGCACAGTCATCATGCCAGCATAGTTCTAATTTTCTAGCATAACGTCATATCATGAACTAGTATGAACTAGGTAGGCACCGGACCGCAATTTGCTTTCTAACAACCGGACCGCAGATCGCATCCACGTCACGCAGAATTAAACAGTGAACAACATAACAATAACAAAACGATTATAACAATAAGGCTTAATAAAAGACTTTCTTAAATTATTATGTAATTATGGCCACAACTGTTTCAGATGTTGGTGAGAGGACAGATCTGTCCTTCCACCGATATATACAATATAAATACATATGTTACATCTGTTATCTGAAAAATATAAATATTATTATATGATAAAATGCAAACAAAACATTTTTTTTATCAAATAATAAACAAATAAAAAATTACATAATAATTATTGTGTAGTTACGACTTTAACAGTCTAGTCCAGTAAAAGCTAATCGTACGAGTTGTCTAGAGAATGGCATACACTTTCACTCATCGCACTTATCAAATCGGCATTAGCTTCAACGCAAGCCGTACAGAATACTTTATACGCAACAGAATATCATGTTTTCTCCGGTTCCTTCTATTTTCTTCTTCTTCATCGACTGGCTATTACCCATCTCATAAACTGCTTCACGTACATCACCCCCAGGTGACACTCAGCAGCCATGAGCGCGGTGTCACCCCATCATCATTTTTTTTTATTGTAGCTCGGCATGTGACAACACTCCGCCTGATGTAAAGCTAGAGTGCGGCCAATGAATGGAAACAACTGCTACTACAGAGAAACCTGTGCGAGTAGCAGTCGCCTCCACTATGCCGGCTTGAGGAGACGAGCACGTACCATCTTAGATTGACAGTGCACACTCCTCTCGTTATACCTGGCTACTTTCAAACTATTCCCGAAACGCGAGTCACTTCACGGGTGTTGTCATGTTCAAGCTGCCAAGAATGAACTTGAAGAAATTTTCACGCCTAAAACAGGCGAAAAAAGATGCAAGCGAAATAGTTCTTTAAGGTGATGCTTAGTTTATCTTTAATGCTTAAGTACATATCGAACAAAGTAGCAGCGCAGAGCAGCCCACGTAGTTGTTGCAGACCTGCGTATTACATTTTAAAAAATATCAATCCGTATAAGCAATGTGTTATTATGAATTACGTAAATGTAATTAAAACATAAAATGTAAATATTACTTTATGTACATTTCTAAAATGGATTTTATTATTATATAAAGTATGTATTTATTTTTTATTGATAACACTCGATTTTTGATTACTCATACTCACGATCGATGAGACCCGTGTTCGAACCTCGCTAAAAGACCGGTACCAATGTAACTTGTCCGGTGTCTGTGTTTCCCGACACGTACAACATAGGTCTCTTCAAATCGAAGGTGAACAGGTACCTCATAGGCAATCGTGCTCCACCTTAGACCACATCACTGCTTAGCACCAGGCAGGGTGTGGTCAAACGCTTGCCTATTAAGCATAAAAAAAAAAAAAAAAAAAAAAAACTTTGTTACATGTACTTTGGTCGCTCAGTGTCTATAGGCACTATTAAAGAGTGGTAGGCAGACTGATGATGGTTATTTCTCCAGTCTGTCGTCCTGGGGCAGTACCACCACTTTCGAATGTAACACCCGTGAAGTGACCTTGTCGCGTTTCGGGAATAGTTTGAAAGTAGCTAGATAGAACGAGAGGAGTGTGCACTGTCAATCTGGATGGTGCATGTTCGTCTCTTCAAGCCGGCATAGTGGAGGTGACTGTTGCCTGTAGAGGTTTCTTTGTAGTAGCAGTTGTTTCCATTCATGGACCGCACTCTAGCTTTACATCAGGCGGAGTGTTGTCACATGTCGAGCTACAATAAAAAAATAATAATAATAATATCAAAAAGAAAAATTATTCCCAATAAATAATTTAAATAACAAAATTGATACATTTCATGTTTTCAACGCAAAATTTCTTTACAAATTTTACATACCCAGCTGCTAAGAAAAAACGTGAGCGTAACCGCGAGTCACTATTAGCGACTTCATTATTCCTCTCTCCATCGTTTCGCGTCTGTCAAGCATACCCTAACTCTGCCCGACACCTGTTTTTTATTAATTTGAATTTAGTACATCATGTATAATTGTCATATAAAAATGTTTAATCATATTTAATCTCACATTTGTTATAATTGACGCATTTTTATTTCAGTTAACAATTGACTTTCAAATGGCACGTATACACTTTACTGTCAACGGCAGAAGCTGTTCAGGTAATATTTTAGAATCGCGTATCCAATGCGTCGCCTCACCGTCGAAACGATCCCCTTGCGGTTCGAGCAGTCCTTTTTCTGTCATTCCTTCAAAGTGTGAAGCGACCTTCGCAGCCACTACACCTTCTTCCTATAACATCAAGCGCAGTGTGAAGAGGCATCTCATCAAGCCGGCATAGCGGACGCGACTGAGTCTGCAGATCCCATTCTCTCACGGTTCATGGATCGCACTCTAGCTTAACATCAGACGAACTGCGGTCATACGACAAAAACAAGTTCACTTTAAAAGTCGAATTGTGTATTTTCAGTGGGGTCTGAAATACAGTCAGATGTGACAGTGAACGATTACTTGCGTAAACATGTAAACTTACGCGGCACCAAATATATGTGTCGCGAAGGCACTTGTGGTTCATGTATCGTGTCCGTTACACTACAGGATGTTAATACAGGACTAATGAGAACATTCGCCGTCAATTCGGTATGTACAAATTATTTATTTATGTTTTAGATATATTAGCAACAATAAATCTTTCAGGAACCGCATTCTAGCTTAACATCTGGCGGAGTGTGGTCTGAAACGGGACTACAATAATATATAATGTTCGTATCTATAACTTGGTTATGTGATTGTTTTATAGTAGATCGACATGTGACCACACTAAGCCAAAAACAACTTGTACCACAGTCAAGCGACGTAAACCTGGTAGTAATTAGCCAGGGCGGCAGGTTGAGCTAATAACCAATATTAATCATCATTACACAAGCAATACGCATTAAAAAAGTATATTTCAGTGTCTAGTGTCAATAACATCATGCAAGGACTGGGAGATAACTACAATAGAAGGGATAGGGCACCGTGGGAAAGGTTACCATCCCATACAGGAGACCATGGCTAAGTTCAATGCTTCACAATGTGGCTATTGTTCACCTGGATGGGTTATGTCTATGTACAAGTATGTATTCAAGTATTTTTTAACAGTCATATACATATATAGTCCAAGACTGAAACCAAGACTGGTGGTTTCCCTGAATGGGTTTCAGGACAGGAACAATACATACATTTCTTTCTTCTGATTTTTCAAAAATAACGTTTATTATTAAATATTTGTCGACACGGATTCGTTTTCAAAATCTCTGACTTTATGTTGACTGGACTCAATTAATCCGGTATCAATTAATTCCTAGATTATTATGCAATCTAAAAATTTAAAACCTAAAAAATCTTGGTAGACATAGATGTGGATAATGATAAAGAAACATTTTTCACAGCTTAATACAGAGCAAAGGACAAATGACAAAGGCTGAAATTGAAGATTCACTCGCAAGTAACACATGTAGATGTACCGGTTACAGACCAATACTTGATGCACTGAAAACTTTCGCATCCGACGCTAACAATGGCCTAATCGATATAGAAGACCTTAAAATATGTAAAAACGGCAATAAATTATGCAAACAAAATAGCTGCGACAGTGACGATTGGTGTGTAATCAACGATTCGTATAATGAAGTGATGAAAATTGATTTAGCTGATAATAAAAAATGGTATAGACCTACTGCCTTAACTGATGTTTTTAATGTTTTTGTTAAAGAAGGCATCGATTCTTATATGCTTATTGGTGGTAATACAGGCAAAGGTACGTAAGGCGCTCAGTATCTAAACTTTGACTCGATTAGTTTTCCAACTTTTGCCTACATAAAGAAAAAACTGCCAACCCTTTTCCCCTAAACGAGTCCTAATTAATAATGACTACGCATATTTCTTTCAAAAATTTATTTAATAAGTCGTGAGTTAAGAAGCTAAGTTCGAGTGAGAAGAATCGTTTTAAAAGAAACTAGACAGAACCTAGCGGCCGTGGTCTAGCGGTAAGACGCGTGAACTCACGATCAATGAGACCCGTGTTCGAACCTCGCTAAAGACCGGTACCAATGTAACTTTGTTATATGTACTTTGGTCGCTCAGCGCCTATAGACACTATTAAAGAGTGGTAGGCAGACTGATGATGGTTATTTGTCCAGTCTGTCGTCCTGGGGCAGTACCACCACTTTCGAATGTAACACCCGTGAAGTGACCTTGTCACGTTTCGGGGATAGTTTGAAAGTAGCCAGGTATAAGAGAGGAGTGTGCACTGTCAATCTAGATGGTACATGCTCGTCTCCTCGAGCCGGCATAGTGGAGGCGACTGCAGCCCGTAGAGATTTCTCTGTGGTAGCAGTTGATTCCATTCATGGACCGCACTCTAGCTTTACATCAGGCGGAGTGTTGTCACATGTCGAGCTACAATAAAAAAAAACCTAAATCTCAAAGTTATCAACAACCCGCTAGGTTCGGTGACCGTAAACAACTGCAACAACGGAGAAATGTCTGCAGTCAGCAGACTCGACTAATTATAATTACAGACTACCAAGTTTGTATTTCTAAATTCAATATTATTTTAGGAGCATTTCCAATAGATGAATACCCAAATGTATTGATAGACATAAGCGGCATAAAAGAATTAAAAGGACATAAAATTGAACAGAATCTAATAATTGGAGCTGGAACTACATTATCAGATGCAACAGAAATATTCAAACAAAACGCTTCTCAGCAATATTTTGAATATTTGGACAAGTTTTACCAGCACATAAAATTAGTTGCTCATATTCCGGTAAAAAATGTAAGTTATTTTGTTTTATTGAATATGGATAGATGAACTGAGAAGAATTAGGACCGATTGGCAATTTTGAAAGGAAGAAGGGAGGTGGGAAAAATAAATATGACAGAACGGGAGAGCTATTATCTATCCTCCATTTGTGGGCGATATAACAAAACCAATATGCTGAAACACGACAGTTCCTCCGCACAAACAAGTCACAACGTGTCCGTCCGCCGCGTCGTGTGTTTTCAGAGACTGTCAAAGCGTAACGACGCTTTTGTTTCATATAGCTGACGGTGCCCGGCGCTGCCCGGGTTCTTTTAAGTTATTGTTACACCTAAGATAAAGATAATGCTTTATTATAAATTACCTATAGCTTTTTTATTTATATATTATTTATAAATTACCCACAACTTATTTTAGACGATTTAGTTACATAATTAATAGAATATATTTTAAAGTAGTTTTAAAAAGAATATATTTTTTAAAGCGGCATGGTACCTCGTAGAGCTACACCCGCCTCCGCCCGCCTCTCCCCGCCTCGTCATCATACGCCGCGTGTGAATTTTGTTTTAGAGTTATTTTAAAATTGTATTAACTTATAAGATGTTTATTGAAATTAGGTGATGTCAAAGACAATTGTGTTCACAGTTAAATAATCTTAATTAATAACACATTTATTTGGATAAAGATTAATATTATTATGTTGATACAACTCTGACAAATAATTTGAAATAATGCATTAATTTCGACCAAATTTGATTATCATAAAAACGGTTATTGTGAGTTAATCTTAAAAGATAGACATATACTGTCGAGGACATTTTTTTAGATAATTTAAAGAGGAATAATTCTTTCATACATATTTTTTGGGTATCTCGAACGGTTTTCGCAGCGCACGCAACGGAAGCCCTCAAAGATGAACAATTTTGATTTGATTATTATAAAAACTGTTATTGTGAGTTAATCTTAAAAGATAGACATATACTGTCTAGGACATTTTTTTAGATAATTTAAAGAGGAATAATTCTTTCATACATATTTTTTGGGTATCTCGAACGGTTTTCGCAGCGCACGTAACGGAAGCCCTCAAAGATGAACAATTTTGATTTGATTATTATAAAAACTGTTATTGTGAGTTAATCCTAAAAGATAGACATATACTGTCTAGGACATTTTTTTAGATAATTTAAAGAGGAATAATTCTTTCATACATATTTTTTGGGTATCTCGAACGGTTTTCGCAGCGCACGCAACGGAAGCCTTCAAAGATTAACAATATTCCCCGTTTTTTCCACATTTTCGACTGTATCTTCGCTCCTATTAGTCGCAACGTGATGTTATATAGCCTATAACCTTCCTCGATAAATGGTCTATCCAACACAAAAAGAATTTTTCAAATCGAACCAGTAGTTCCTGAGATTAGCGCGTACAAACAAACAAACAAACAAACAAACAAACAAACAAACAAACAAACTCTTCAGCTTTATAATATTAGTATAGATATTCAGTTAGTGCTTGTACTCATGACCACGTATTCATTTTGTTCCAAGTTAGTTACGTAATCGTTCAAATTAGAGTCCGTATTCATGACCGTTCCGACAAATATAACTATAAGATACCGAGTCAGGTAGAAACTAAATTGTTCGCATTTGGAAGTTAAATATTTTACCAGCAGAAGTAAATAATGGAAGAAACCGCATCGTGAAGAGGAAACTCTTAAAATTGTATGTATTGGAATTAATAATGTTTTAGATTGGTACAATTGCTGGTAATTTAATGTTGAAACATGAACACAGAGAATTTCCATCCGATATTTTTCTTCTTTTCGAAACTGTTGGTGCTAATCTTACTATACGTACGTATTTATTACTAACTTACTTAATTCACGCCCTGTTCCCATTGGGGTAGCCCAGCGACTCCTCTCTCTACATACGACTTTCACTTCGACCACATCCATTACTCCCATGCATGCACGTCGATTGAGGGTGCTCCTCACCTGATCCTTTCTCAGCAGTTGACCTATCTACACCCTACTTCCGACACTGCCATCAACTTTCGCGCAATCTTTTTAGTTAATCTCCTTTCATGCCACCACAGCGTACTCCTTTCCACTTTGATCACAATACTGTCCTTAAGCTCGCAACGATTCCTTATCACGTTGTTTGGGATTCGCTTGCTCCTATTTTTTATATTTAGGTAAATAAAAATTACATAGTATCATATTCAGAAATACGTTTCAATGTTTCAGAGAGCAAAGATATCACGACAAGAGTGTCCATGTTGGAATTTTTAGAAACTGATATGAAAGGAAAAGTTATTGTTAACGTTTTACTACCACCATACAACAACAAATATTCACTTGTCACGTACAAGGTATTGTAACACTTTTGTAAATAAGTAGTTATTTATAATTATAGTAAATCGTCTAGGGTTCGATTTCCGATCGATACTAATATTACAGGATATCCTAATTTGGGGTAACAGTCACGATCTCTAACTCGATAGTCTTATAATCGCAATCATAGTTAAATAAACACCATTGCCACTGTAATGAACTTGGGCGATTAGTGGGTTGCAGTTTGTGTAGAACAATTTTCACACAAATTTTAAAATGATGTTCGAAGTATAAAAGTAGCACTAAAATTTTAAATTGATATTTTTGACATGACATTGGATATACCGACTGACAGAAAACCTAAAAGTGACTGCGGTCATCATTTCTCTCGCGTCACATTGGGAGCGTTATTGCATATCTAGTTGTATATATTAATGGTATATATTAAAAATTGTATATATTAAAAAACCAGAAATAAAACCAAACAAGATATTTCTCTACGGAGTTTGATTACATGCCGTCACATATTTAAAAAAATTTCAACTTCTAAAATGCTTTTAGATAATGCCACGAAGTCAAAATGCAACTGCATTAGTAAATGCAGGTTTTCTATACAAGACAGTAAGCGATAAGATAGCAGAAGCCAGAATAGTCTTCGGAGGTCTTTCACCAAATTTCACGCATGCTACGCACACTGAAAACTATCTTGTAGATAAAAATCTTTTTGATAACGCAACTTTGCAAGGTGCTCTGGATGTTCTGAAAAATGAATTAGTTGTGGACAAGCATCCGACTAAAGGATCAGTTGAGTTTAGGAAGAAATTAGCTCTCGGATTGTTTTATAAGGTCTGCACTGATTTGAAATTACTTTCCTTAATAGTAGAATTCTGTAAATAAATACTGAGTTAACCCCTCATGTTAAGCTAGAGACAATTGCTGCCACGGAGAAATTGGCTGCAGATTGATAAGCTACATTACCTGGCTGCTTCCAAGCTGATCCTGAAACTCGATCTAAAGTGTTACATTTCAAATCGATAGATTAAACTAATAAGCATAATAAGACTACCTAAAACTCTCGAAATTATGTGGTATCTTACAATGAAAATAGGTCATAATTTACTTAACACTATATAGTTAATAATTCCACAGGGCATTCTAGAATTGTGTCCAGCCAACATTTTATCCGCAAAATACAAATCAGGTAAAATAAACCTTAAAACATCTCGTCCAGTATCAAAAGGCAAACAGGCTTTTGATACTAACAAGGCGATTTGGCCTTTAAACAAACCAATGCCAAAAGTCGAGGCTTTGATACAGTGTGCTGGTGAAGCTCATTACATAGACGATGTCCATACAAGAACTAATGAAGTGTACGCTGCCTTTGTTCTAAGTACAGTTTCTGTCGGTGATATTGATGTTATTGATCCTTCTCCTGCATTAGTAAGTAATTTTTGAGTTCTCTATATCGCCACCACCGGTTTTTTTTTTTTTTTTTGAAGTAATAAAGGACCAGCTTATAAATATTGTTATGAATGTTAAATTAAATTTCAGGCGCTAAAAGGAGTAGTAGCATTTTACTCAGCAAAAGACATACCAGGAAAAAATACATTCACGCCACCTAATTTTGTAAACGTTTTCATAAACGAAGAAGCACTTTGTAGTGGAAAGATACAATTCTACAACCAGCCAATAGGTATAATTGTTGCTAAAACTGATAATTTAGCACAAAAAGCTGCTAAATTAGTTAAAGTTACATATAAAAACGTTCAAAAACCTGTGCTCGATGTTAAAGAAGCGAAGAAAATTCTTATAAGAAATACGATCGCAATGTTCAAGCCTGCTACAGGTGCTGGAATTAATATAAAGAAAACGATAGCAGGCAGTACTACATTTTTAACTCAACTGCATTACACGATGGAGACACAAGTATGTTTTGCTGAACCTAATGAGGATGGATTGGATGTGCGCCCGTCGACACAATGGATGGATAACAACCAAGATGCTATTTCGCAGGCGTTGAATATACAAATGAACAGGTACAAAAGTATACTGACTTCTATTGCAATAAAGAAATTATTATTTTAAATAATACAAGTGAATTTTTCAAGTGGACTTTCATGGCCAAATCCTAAACTATAAGAGATATCGAAAAATGCTGAAAGGAGTCTCGATGCCGATTTTGATGAAAATTTTTGCGTAAAACCTAAAAAGATATGTTTAGTTTAGTAGAAAATATTACATTTTATAATAAGTATTACATATTATAAATAGTATTTTGTTAAACATTAACACTTTCCTTTAATTTGCCGTATATCATTACTACCCAGAATTTGATCCTTATCTTCCTTATTACTATCGGATGGTGCAATAATACAGTGTGTGTTTTATTTTCAAAACTAATGAATTCAATTTCCAGCCAGGAAAATTTACTTTTCAAAAATCTTTCGAATGTATCACCCGTGAAGTGGCCTTGTCGCGTTTCGGGAATAGTTTGAAAGTAGCCAGGTATAGCGAGAGGAGTGTGCACTGTCAATCTAGATGGTACATGCTCGTCTCCTCAAGCCGGCATAGTGGAGGCGACTGCTACCCGCACAGGTTTATCTGTAGTAGCAGTTGTTTCCATTTATGAGCTACAATAAAAAAAAATGTAATGATGAAATCGACCTTGGTAATTAGAATTTGTCCATGAAGGCCCACTTGAAAATCCATTCCATGCATTGTTTCAGAATAAACATGTCAGTTCGTCTAGTTGGTGGTGCATTTGGTAGCAAAATAACTAGGGCTGGTCAAATAGCTGTCGGATGTGGCTTGGTCGCTTATCTTCTCAATAGACCATGCAGATTTATATTACCTTTTACGACAGTTAATAGAGCTATTGGAAAACGATTCCCATGCACTTCTGACTATCTGGTAAGGACATGTATTCATCGTCTACATATATCTTCATTTAAATTATAATTGCGGAAAAATGTGAAATTCGATGTAAGTTTATTGTATTTTGATGTAAACATTTCAGGTTTCTGTGAGCAGTAGTGGTGAAATTCAATCAATGAGTTTAAATATTTTCGAAGATAACGGATTCGCCGTTAATGAACCTATAACACTGTTAGGCTATACAGCATTGAAGAATTGTTACACGTTTGAAAGATGGAATTTGACATTATTTGATGTTAAAACTGATACACCTAAGAATTCATGGATGCGGGCACCTGGTTAGAATTTTAATAATTATACCTAACTTTTTATTTTATTTTTAACTCGGCATTTGACAACACTCCGCTTGATCTAAAGCTAGAGTGCGATCCATGAACGGAAAGGAGTCGACGACAATAGCGAAAGCTCTACAGGCGGCAGTCGCCTCCGCTATGCCGGCTTGAGGAGACGAGTATGCACCATCTGGAATGACAATATTTCTTGACTTCTCTCTCTCTTATTCTCTCTCGTCATCTCGGTCACTTAACGCGTGTTACATTCAAAAGTGGTGAACCCCAGGACGGCAGAATAACCATCACCAGTCTCTTGAATTATTACAATTAATTTTACAAAAACATTTTTTTATTAATTACAATCATTATCATTCACAGGAACTCTAGAGCAAATAGGTATGGTAGAGACGATAATGGAACGTATATCATACGAGATGTCGCTCGATCCGATCAGTGTACGCCTCGAAAACTTAGCAACAGGCCTCGACGACGTCAAAGACGTGATTGGAACTTTAAAAACAGATGCCGACTACGACAACAGAAAAGCATTAATAAAGAATTTTAATGAGACAAACAGATGGAAAAAACGAGGCTTAAGATTCGCACCGTTAAAATGGCCAATACCTTTAACGGCATTCCTGACCGCTACGATCTCTGTTTATCATAGCGACGGGTCTGTGGTCATCACCCATGGGGGTATCGAAATGGGACAGGGTATTAACACGAAAGTCGCGCAAGTGTGTGCTTACACTTTTAACATATCGATGGAAAAGGTTAAAGTGAAAGCGAGTAATGTCGTTTCTAACGCTAACTCAGACGTTACTGCTGGAAGTGTCATAAGTGAGAGTGCCTGTTATGCTATCATTAAATGTTGCCAGATAATCTTAGATAGGCTCGCACCCGTTAAGATTACGTTAGGTGACGTAGCTTGGGAGATTTTAGTGAAAACTGCACACGCTAAAGGCATCACTCTGGTGTCCTCGTACACGATCACTCCGAATGATCAAAAATCTTACAGTGTATTCGGTGCTACATTAGCAGAAATCGAGATAGATGTTTTAACGGGAGATTCGCAAGTTTTAAGAGTTGATCTTTTGGAAGATGTGGGACAGAGTTTGAGTCCTGCTGTAGATGTTGGACAGGTAAAATAAGCTAATGTAGTTAACCTTTCTTACCCCGGCAGCAATCGCCTCCGCCTTGCTAGCTTGACAAAATAAGTGTATACTGTCCAGCTGACATATAGGCTGTATTTTTTTTTTAGATTGAAGGTGCATTCATAATGGGGCTCGGTTACTGGACCAGTGAAAACGTAGTTATAGATAAAACTACAGGCGAAATTTTATCAGATCGTGCGTGGAATTATCACGTACCGTTAGCGAAAGATATTCCGATCGATTTTAGAGTGTATTTCAAGAGAGGTAGTTTTAATGAGAATGGTGTTCTTGGGTCTAAAGGTAAGATAAAAAAGTCGCTCAGTGTCTATAGGCACTATTAAAGAGTGGTAGGCAGACTGATGATGGTTATTAGCCCAGTCTGCCGTCCTGGGGAAGTACCACCACTTTCGAATGTAACACCCGTGAAGTGACTTTGTCGCGTTTCGGGAATAGTTTGAAAGTACCCAGGTATAGCGAGAAGAGTGTGCACTGTCAATAGATGGTACATGTTCGTCTCCTCAAGCCGGCATAGTGGAGGCGACTGCTGCCCGCACAGGTTTCTCTGTAGTAGCAGTTGTATCCATTCATGGACCGCACTCTAGCTTTACATCTGGCGGAGTGTTGTCACATGCCGAGCTACAATAAAAAAAAAGAATTTTATTTTTGCATAGCCCAGCACATCCACCACCAGCCACCAGTCTTTATGCAAATTCATTCACTGTATCAGCAGCTCGCCAGTGCAACAAGTTACCACTGACTGCAATTAGACAAGCCTCATCGAGTCGAAGCTTCAAAATCATGCTCAGCAAATACTTCCTCCTAAATAAGAACTACTCTTTCATATTTTTCCCTAATTTGTATTATGTATATTTACATGACAGAACGAGACGAGCGGTCCAAGGCTTCTATCCTCCATTTGTGGACGATAACTAAGCAAATATGCTGAAACACGACAGTTCCTCCGCACAAACAAGTCACAACGTGTTCGCTGCGTGGTGTGTTTTCAGAGACTCTGTCAAAGCGTAACGACGCTTTTGTTTCATATTCAGTAGTGCTTGTGCTCATGACCACGTATTCATTTTATTCCAAGTTAGTTTCCGTAACTGTTAAAATTTAAGAGTCCGTATTCATGACCGTTCCGACATATATATGTGTATTATATTTTATGATATGTATGTATTATAATGTTACGTGCACCTAGGGTGCGAGAGAGATAGCATGCGTCGAAGTTTCTAGAAAGTTCTCGTATAAGCGGCGTAGCGTAAACAACTTGGCCACGCCCACAAAAGTGGCGTGACCTGTGACCTTGTTTACATTATAATTAGTAAACAACTTCGACGAGATCTTTCTAGAAGCTTCCTCCTGTTCGAGTATAAATACTGACCCGAGTGTCCCAAAGAAAATAGTCCTATTCTGGATGCGATACAAGCAACTCCTGCGATAACAAGTGATACTGAACAGCGACTGAAGGCTATCCAGCGACTATCGTACCACTCCTGCTTCTACGTTATTGTGTGTCGTATGCAATAAATTGTGGTGTGAAGTCCGAAGTCGTGTATTATTTATTTTGTAGCCCCCCACGAACGTAACAATATTTTAATTACTTATTTGTTTATTGTATCCATATATTTTGTCAACTTTTTCCTTGCACTGTAGATATCTCCGCTCACACCAAGAAAGGTTAGCTAGTAGACAATGCTAAAGGCATTAAGCTAGGGTTACCATCAGTCCGGGTTTCCCCGGATTTGTCCTAGTTCAGAGAGTTTCAGGGGAGCGTCCGGGCGGGGCTTCATTTGTAGTCCGCCAGCCGTCGGTGTAATCAACCGTCGAACCGACTCGCTAAATTTATCGTCTTCCGTTTTTTATTACACTATGTTTAAAAAACCTGTTGACATGTCCTGGGCTCTAAAATCCGGGGTTTTCACACGTCTTGTCCTGGTTGCCAAATTTTAGAGATGGCAACCCTACATTAAACTTGCCTATGTACTATTGTGCAATAAAGTGTTTTTTTGAGAGAACTTTGTGGTAAATAAAAAAAATTTATAACGTACGCCTTGTCTAATGAAAATCTAATACTTGTGGTTTTCTTATATTAAAAACCAGGTACATAATTTATACCATCTTAAATTTTCCTTAATAGATTCCACAGCATATTCTGACCCCAAATTTTTCCTTTCCAATAATGTTCTCTTATTTTGTCCCTCAGAGCCCCATATAGGGGGTGAAGGGGGGATGTTAAATTGAATTATGAGTTGATCACGAGGCTAAGCTTCACGACGGTCATCATTTTAGTGTAGTAGGCAGAAATATTGCTTTCTTTGCTGACGTATTACTTGTGGGCTCGACAGATTGATGATGATAAATTGAGAGATATTTTTAAAATAAAGTAATTTTTTTTTAAAAATATACATTAATGTAGTATGAGATAGTAACACCTTTCGAATGTAACACCCGTGAGGTGACCTTGTCGCGTTTCGGGAATAGTTTGAAAGTAGCCAGGTATAACAAGAGGAGTGTGCACTGTCAATCTAGATGGTACATGCTCGTCTCCTCGAGCCGGCATAGTGGAGGCGACTGCAGCCCGTAGAGATTTATCTGTGGTAGCAGTTGTTTCCATTCATGGACCGCACTCTAGCTTTACATCAGGCGGAGTGTTGTCACATGTCGAGCTACAATAAAAAAAAATAAAAAATATGACAACACTCCTGGAAACAACTGCTATATAGAGAAATCTCCACGGATAGCAGTCGCCTCCGCTATTCCGGCCTGAGGAAATGAGAATGCACCATCCAGTATGACAGTGCACACTCTTCTCGCTATACCTGGCTACTTTCAAACTATTCCCGAAACGCAACAAGGTCACTTCACGGGTGTTACATTCGAAAGTGGTGGTACTGCCCCAGGATAGCTGATTGGGCTAATAACCATCATCAGTCCGCCTACTACTCTTTAATGAGCGACCAAAGTAAATATAACATAGTTACAGTGGTCATAATTAGAGAGGTTCGAACACGGGTCTCGTCGATCGTGAGTTCACGCGTCTTACCGCTAGACCACGGCCGCTCTGCCAAATTGATATATTTCTTCTTCGTCAGCGACTGGTGAGCCAGCAATATGCATGTCAATATGTGTTGCATTCGCCATCCGAGAAGCAATTGCAGCTGTCAGATCCGATAAAGGGATTCCTACTACTGAATGGTTCAACATGGGTAAGTTATGAAGTTTACAGAGATGTAGAAAAAACAGCTAGCAATCCCCCGAACCAGAAGCTGTACATCTCACTGGAGTGGACCAATCATGGCTTTTTTTAAAAATAGATCTAATATCAACTACATTATGGTACAATTATTTGTTAAAAACACAAAATATTATCGAAATATCAAAAACAAGCATTGTGAATGCAAGAATTGATATACGGCTGGTGTCACATAGCACGCATAACTCACAGCTGATAGACGGCCGAACGCGCTACCACGCGCTTGCTTTCGTGAGCCATAATAACAACATTACGACTTGATTTTACATGGAAATCCTAAAAAAACGCATAATTAAAAAAAAACCTTGCAATAAAGTTTTAATATGTAACACGTAGTTAAAGGGAAATTCACTATGCCGGCTTGTGTTATAGTGTTCTGGGGAGAAGTTTACAAATTAAACAATTAAATAAGAATTGGCACTGGCGCTGACTGAGTATTCCACAGCCGATCTTTAATTTTTATCTATTATAATTACAGATGGTCCCTGCACTAACGAGAATATTGTTATGTGGCTAGATGCATCTCTTGAAGATTTTAAATTATATTAATTATTAAAACTTATATACAATTAACTATATGTATTTTTTTCAACTGGACTTGCGATGCTAGGCGTTACGATTTTTGAAAAATCCATTTTCCTAGCCAGGAATCGAACCCGTTAATTTTGAAAAATAAAACACATGCTGTATTATTGCACCTCCGATAGTGTAGCTAATAAGGATCAATTTCTGGGAAGTAATGATATACGGCAAACCAAAGGAAAGTGTTGATTTTTAACAAAATACCATTTTAATGTAGTGTTTCCTAGTGTTTTCCTTTGGATTGTCAATTGTTAATATTGTTTACAAGAGAATACATTTTACTTTGAACACAACCACTACGTATTATTTTGCCAAATTTTATTTTATTTAATAATGGATTCTTCTCTCTCACTTCAAGCGGGAGAGACACTCCAAAAACTAAATGAAAAGATTATGATTAAATGATTAAACAACATAAAGATTTTTTTATTGAGATTTTGAACCTAATTAATAACTTGCCAATAATAAATAGACTTCTATTGTCATACAAAAATTATGTAATAAAATGCAAGACGTGACATTGTCATCATTGTCAACAATGTTACAATAATTGCTTTATTATTAAAAATAGATCTTTCATTATTACATTCTTTTTAACTCTTTATTAATATTTATATTTACACTTTAAATCTTCGCTGGATTTAATCAGGATAACTTCGCTTCAATTATGCTTCGATTCTATATAAATGTTCATTACGTTTGTTCATGGCGTAAATAGGTAAACATGGCGTAAAATATTAGGCGATTTTTTTTTTATTGTAGCTCGGCCTATGACAACACTCCGTTTGATGTTAAGCTAAAGTGCGGTCCATGAACGCTATTTCCCCACCTGATTCTCTGTTCAGAAGCCTTGTCAATTACTTTTTTTACGATCTAATTATAAAGACAGGTATAACGAGAGGAATGTGCACTGTCAATGTAGATAATACATGCTCGTCTCCTCAAGCCGGCATAGTGGAGGCGATTGCTGCCCGTAGTTCTCTGTAGTAGCAGTTTCCATTCATGGACCCCACTCTAGCTTTACATCAGGCGGAGTGTCGTCACATGCCGAGCTACAATAAAAAAATACTTTATTTATTTCATTCGTTATACTGGCTGTAATTTTTGCTGAGTTTCGTACACGATTGCGTGCTCTACGTCTACTCACGTCCAGATATGAACTTGGTCACGGTCATTCAAAATTACAATCACTATTCGACACATTAGAATGTCTTAAAGCAATTACTTTGTATGAATAATTAATTTACTTCCTATAAAAGTGGTCTGTAGGAAAAAAACTAGACGACATAACTGTTTTTAATACAAAACCTAAATATATGCAAGTTTCTAATACTAAGCACTAAGGTTACATATTAACATTGGATAATAATTCTTATTGTGTCGGATATAAAGAATAGATTCGCATATAAGAATTATCTAGTTCACAGACTCCAGTCTAAAAAAACCGGTTACCAAAATTTTAATCTATATCAATCATCTAGATAAAATTTTGCAATGTCTACTTTAATACTAATTCAATTTTATATGTGAGTGGAACTTTTATTTTATACATATTTTTAATAGTAACCCGACATGTGCCCATAAACGAAAGACTATTACCACAGAAAAATATCTACGCCTTCCATTGACAAGCACATTCCTCTCGTTATACCATTCAACCTACTTCCAGCTACTTTCAAGCTGATCCCAATATGTCGCTTCACATACATTACTCTTGAAAGTGACGTTACCCTTTTTATACGTGGGGAAATGTCGGCTCTCGGGCTATGTCGGGCTCCCTTACAAACAGCGCGCATACGAGATGATGTTGTATGCGCACAAGGACTACCGACTAAACCCCACGGTGCTCCTCATGGCCACCAAAGTGCTGAGGGGTTGGGTACACGGTAGCATTCATCCAACCCCCAGCGAAGTGACGTTACCCTAGCTAGATTGGGCTAATAACCATCATCATTAAAAGTTTACACTACTATTCTCACTGAGGTCGTCTTACTGATGATATAGAAGTCTTGTGTGAAATAAAGCAATGTAATATCTTAAGCCAGGCCTGGCCAACACGCGGCCCCCACGTGAACTGACGCGGCCCGGGCCAGAGAGAATTATTATCATGAGTTTCGTTGGTATTTCGCCTAATAGTTTACGCCATGAACAAACGGAATGAACATTTATATAGAATCAAAGCATAATTGAAGCGAAGTTATTTATTTATTTGGAAAATTTACAGGTGCAGTGTAGAGGAGATTTTATATTTAAATTGATCATAATAATATCACTGCACGCTAAAATAATTTTCACTATGTACATAAATTGGTGGAGTGAACGGATACTAAAAAAGAAAAAAATAATAGAATTAATAAAAACAGATAAAAAAGAAAAATAATTATAATAAAGGAACAATAAGATGAGTGTTACATCATAGCCTGTCACACCTACACCCAATTCACTATACATTTTAGATTTAATGCACTTTTTCGAATATCTATCTTGCGTTTGTATTACATTTTTAAAGCAATAATTGCGGCTTGCTGTATTTAAAGTGGACCGGGACACAGTTCGGTTGACAAGGACTCCCTCAGGCACTTAAGGTAGCTCATATTATATGAATGTACATTAACGCCTTGAGACAGACTTAAATCTCTTTTTCAGACAATAATGGCACACTAATGTCACCTTATAATTGAGAGGAAAACCTGCTTTAATTACTACTACTTAAATTTTTGCGTAATAAAATATTATATTTTAATATTATTATTTATTTAATATTAAATGTTGTAATTTAAGCATTTTTTACTATTTTATAAATATACGAAATGTTCTACACTAAGCTTATTTAACCTGAACCTGCGAGAATGCAGGCTCACTTCCACCATGTTGAATTTCTTATTATTAAATTATAATGAAAATTGCACTGATAAATCTTAACAGCTTACTTACTTGGTAAGTAATTAGGCGTAGTTTGGTCCATCACTAATAGTAATAATTGCCTTTACGACAAAATTCAATATTATTATAACTTATTCACTAATTTATAAATAACTTAATAATGTACACCACTATACTTAAAAATATAATATTTATGACATATACGAGTATAAAGCAAAGACATTTACTGCCTATCCTAAATTATTAATATAATACATATAAAAACTTTGAATATAAAAAAAAATAACTTCAGACACAACTTTCTTTTATCGGACGTCCAGGCACACGGAGAGGTACCATCCATTTATGGTCCAAGTTCCTAAAGTGCATACACGGCGTTTTAACAACACGTTCCTCGTGCGTACTGCGAAACTGTGGAACTCTCTCCCGGTGTCTGTGTTTCCCGAGAAGTACAATACGGGCCTCTTCAAATTAAGGGTAAATAGGTACCTCATAGGCAAGCGTGCTCCATCTTAGACCGCATCACTGCTTAACATCAGGCAGCGTGCGGTCAAACGTTTGCTTATTAAGCATTAAAAAAAACTTTAGGACTGTAGAAACAGTGCGAAGAAATTAGTGTTGCGAAGTGAGTGAGCCGCGGTAGTACGCAACATGGCACGTATAGAGTTCACTGTTAATAAAATACTATGCTCCGGTAAGTTATTATTTTATTTATTAAAAATTAATAATAAATTTAACATTACTAAGTACTTAGATACAAAAATAAATCTGCGACCAATATCAGAATTTTTACAGAAATAAAATTAAAGTTATCATATTTTTATTATTAACAGAAGTTATTCGATGTGTATTAAATTTTAAAAAATTACGGACTTCAGTCACAAAAATTTTCAAAAGAACATAAATGCTTACCTAAAATATGTAAATAAATATAAATGAAGATGTCCTGACTGGTTGACTGATTCATAATGAACTATATGCTCAGCTACACATACCCTAGTACACACCCTCTCACATTTATTCAACACACCCGTTCATATTACACACAGAGAGGACACTCACACACATTTTGTAATTAAATTAAATATTGTTTACTTTTTGGGAAGTGCACTGCCATCCGTAATACAGGTCAATTCTAGTACGGGTGCCAGGAATCCTAACTTATTCTCATGCATATTTTAAACGACAAATAAACGTTATTTTTTTTTATTTTATTTTTTATTATTTTATATATAGTATAGCTAACCTATGAAAAATGGCTCACAATTCTTTTTCTCTAATTTCTCGATGATTTTTAGTTAATTTTGTAGAAAAATAAATCTACTTCCTTATTACCAATCAGTTTTAATTTTTTCACCTGAGTTATTGAGTAATAAGATGTTTTCTGATGCAATATTTGAGGTTATTATTATATTAAATGCTTTAATAATTGAAGATATCTGTTTGTTATGTAATTAAACATTGCCTGTTGATTGATAAATGATGTGTTAATATAAGAAATTATTTAAGAATATTGTTTTAATATGAAACTATTAGGTATTATGAAGTGGGCCCAAAAATGGGGATTGTCCTTTTAAGAATAGCTTCGTATAAGAAAGGATTTTACAAATTTTCATCTGAACCAGAAATGACCGGCAGAGGTACCTCGGAAACGGAACGAGTCGGGGCAATTGTTCCGGAACAAAAGTTGTAAATAATGACATCGATGACGAAATTTAAAAAAAAATTAAGTAGGACAAAATAAATTTTCCTCGTTTCTCAATCATACTTCCATCTTTTTTTTATTATTGTAGGTCGGCATGTGACAACACTCCGCCTGATGTAAAGCTAGAGTGCGGTCCATGAATGGAAACAACTGCTGCTGCAGAGAAACCTGTGCAAGCAGCAGTCGCCTCCACTATGCCGGCTCGAGAAGACGAGCATGTACCATCTAGATTGACAGTGTACACTCTTCTCGATATACCTGGCTACTTTCAAACTATTCCCGAAACGCGACAAGGTCACTTCACGGGTGTTACATTCGAAAGTGGTGGTACTGCCCCAGGACGGCAGACTGGACTAATAACATCATCAGTCTGCCTACCACTCTTTAATAGTGCTTATAGGCACTGAGCGACCAAAGTACATATAACAAAATTGCATTGGTACCGGTCAGAATTAGCGAGGTTCGAACACGGGTCTCATCGATCGTGAGTTCACGCGTCTTACCGCTAGACCACGGCCGCTCTTTTTAGGCGATTAATAGGTGAGAGCGAATATTCACACTTCAAGAGCTGTTAACTTCGGGCACTGTCTTCTAGTATTGTATAGGCCTGCTATCCATTGCACAATATTAAAGTAATACTTAATTACCCTAATAAATTTAATCAGATTACCCTACCACTCTGTCACGGGGGAGTACCACTACGACAAAAGCAACACACGTTAAGTGACTTAGACGCGTTTCGGGATCAGCTTTAAAGCGGGTATAACTGAGTGAGCCTTGTCAACATCTTGCATAACATCGAGGTATGTGCTCGATGGTCTCGACTCACTTCAGCGCAGGGCTGTGCGGATCGTGGGCGACGAGAGGGTGACTAGTGGTCTCGAAACCTTGCAGCTCGGGCGAGACGTAGCCTCCCTCTCAGCGTTCTACAGTTATTGCCACGGTGAATGTTCAGCAGAGATCCATGATCTAATCCCTCCTACACCACATCGCTTGAGGTCGACGCGTGCGGGCGATATAATGCATCGCCCCACCGTCGAAACAATCCCCTCGCGGGTAAAAGGTTCGGGCAATCCTTCTTCTGTCGTTCCATCAAATTGTGGAACGACCTTCCCAGCCACGTCTTTCCCCCTTCCTATAACATGGGATCCTTCAAGCGCAGTGTGAAGAGGCATCTCATTAAGCCGGCATAGCGGACGCGACTGCTGTCTGCAGATGACGTGCTAAAATAAAATAAAATATGAGGCGGCGTTTAAAAATGCACCTTTGCTCTGAGCCTCTGACGCATTGTCCTAGATTGAGTTGTTGATTTAGATGTGCTGTCAAAGCACAAATTCATGTGGCGGGTGACCGACATGTTTAAATGCACTACTCACAAACAATATATTATTTGTTTGTGAAAGTTATTTACACACTATTTTACAGAGAACAGCACTAATTTTTTTTATTATTATTGTAGCTCGGCAAGTGACAACACTCCCCTGATCTGAAGCTAGAGTGCGGTCCATGAACGGAAACAACTGCTACTACAGAGAAACCTGTGCGGGTAGCAGTCGCCCCCACTATGCCGGCTTGAGGAGACGAGTATGGCACCATCTAGATTGACAGTGTACACTCCTCTCGTTATACCTGACTACTTTCAAACTATTCCTGAAACGCGACAAAGTCACTTCACGAGTGTTACGTTCGAAAGTGGTGGTACTACCCTACGGACGGCAGACTGGACAAATAACCATCATCAGTCTGCTTACCACTATTTAATAGCGACCAAAGTACATATAACATAGTTACATTTGTCAGAATTAGCGAGGTTCGAACGCGGGTCTCATCGATCGTGAGTTCACGCGTCTTACCGCTGGACCACGACCACTCTTAATAATTTATCTAATTTAGACCCGTGTTAAAATCTCGTTAAGTTCTGACCATTGTAACTACGGTCGCTCAGTCCTTATAAACACTATTAAAGAGTGGTAGGCAGACTGATGGTTATTATTAGCCCAGTCTGCCGTCTTGGTGCAGGACCACCACTTCCGTATGTATTTATTTATTTATCACATGTAATACCCGTGAAGTGATTTTCACGCTTTTATCACTATCAGGAGTGTCCCCTGTCAATCCGATGGTTCGTGGATTGATGAATGATTCGTGTTCTTAAGCCGGCATAGCGGAGGCGACTGGTACCTGTAGAATTGCATAATATCAGGCGGCATGCACTGTCAATCTAGACGGTGCATACTCGTCTCCTCAGGCCGACATAGCGGCAGCGCCGGCTGCCCGTAGAGATTTCTCTGTAGTAGCAATTGTTTCTGTTCATGTCCGACACTCTAGCTTTACAGGCGGAGTGTTGTCACATGCCGAGCTACAATAATAAAAAAAGAATAATTAATTCAATGAATATAATTAATTAATTTAGACAACTGTTACCTATTTAATATTGGTGAAAAGTTTCTTTATTAACTTTCACTCGGCCGTAGCCGCAGTATACCCTTCTACTCGAAACTGACATTTTATACAACTGACTTTAATTTAGAGCAGTTGAAGTCAAAAATAAACTGGGTTTAGTTTTGCACCTTTATCTACTTAGAGAGGACCGGTAATTCAATCCTTCCTTAATTACGGCCCGAAAAAGAGACTTAAGTTGTTATCTTAGTTAGTTAAGTGACATACGTAATATGTGAGCTTCCTCAAGTAGTCTTATATTACTATCATGCTATTAGCAACACGATCTTAGTTTAACAGCACTCTTTTTTTATATAGATTTTTTATTATTATTATTAATATTAATATTATTTTATATTTTGTTTCTTCCATATTCTTTTATATTTATGTATTTTATCGTTCCAATACAAACTACTCTCCATAACTATTTTTTTACACCTCTTCCCTATCACTGCCCCTTTGCCACTTCCTGCGGTGTCAGCTGAAAATCAACGCTCTGACATTTGCCAGAGCACATGCTGAGCTGATTTCCCTTTTGTCACCTCACCCTGTACATATCTAAAAACATCTGTACTTTCTGACAAATAAAAGATATTCTATTCTATACATAGATACCTTCACGTAACATTGTTCACGGTCAAAGGACCGCGAGCCAGGAGTTCCGACTTTCTCGTGGCTCGCCCTTTGACCGTGAGTGACAGTGTCATTGGGCACTGTTCGAGTTGCTGGTCTCCCATAGGGCGGCTGAGGTAGTGGATAAAAGGTCCCGAATACCTCCCTGAGGTACACCGGCGCGAACCAAAACTAGCAAGAGACCCCACGTCCTGAGTGGAAGACCAGGCTTTATCACGTGAGCGGAAGCAATGGCGGGAGTAGTAGACCGTAATCTCCTTCGCCCTGAGCCAAAAGCGGTATCTCGGGGTTGGACTGCCGCTCATTTACTTGGCTGGAGGAGTTGAAGCTATTTTTAAAGTATCTCAAAGGAAACTAGACTAGGTTTTTGCCTGTACTAAGCTAGTTCTTGTATCACAGACACTGAACGACCAAAGTACATATAGCGTTCTAAAATAAAAAAATATATATAAAAATAACATAGTTACATTAATCAAAATTTAGCGAGGCTCGAACACGGGCCTTATCCATCAACGTGAGGTCCGTGCTATACCACTAGACCACGGCTACGTTAATGAACTAATTAGATCACTCTTTTAATTTTATGTTGTTTCCTTTGTTGCAGTTGGGTGTGAAGTAGATTCGGATGTAACCTTAAATGATTACCTGAGAAATTATTTAAATCTCCGTGGCACCAAGAATATGTGCAAGGAGGGCGGCTGTGGTGCTTGTATTGTTACAGTTTGCACTTACGATCCACAAACCCATAATGAAAGAATATTTTCCGTTAATTCCGTAAGTTTATATATCTGTTTCGGTTGTCCGTCTCATTGGGCTAGCATAGCGGAGGCGACAGCTGCCTGCAGAAATTTATTTGTAGCAACAATTGTGTGATGTAGTAATGTCATATGCTAAAAAATGTGAATCATATACCATAGATAATGCTTCGAAGAACTCCCACTCCCTTCTTCTCCACTGTGCCTAGCATCAGACTATTCGAGGTCACATATTACGCTATTATGAAAAAAATATTCTTAAGACATTCTAAACTGGACAATTTTAATTCATTTAAAAAAAAATAAGTAAAACTTTTTTTACCTAATACACAAACAAAAGAACAGCTAGATGCACAGATGCACCCAATGTCTCCCACTCTACGTCAGTACGCGTTATAATAAAGACAAAAAAGTAAGTTTCATGTAACAAAATAAATATTCACAGTGTCTAGTGTCAATAACATCATGTAAAGACTGGGATATAACCACCATAGAGGAGGTGGGAAATCGCGAGAAAGGATATCATCCCATACAAACAACATTGGCTAAGAAAAATGGAACACAATGCGGGTTCTGTTCACCTGGATGGGTCATGAGTATGTACAGGTATGATATACTACCCTACACTGAAGCAGCAATAGCTGTTAAGTAATCCGGGAGAATCCTTGGAGGAACATGGCTACAGTCAGGGGCGCAACAACGGGGGGTGTCCGGACACCCCTTAGAAACCTGTGAACATTCTCTTCGAGGGTGTCCAAATAACCCAAAAGACGATACGCCGAGGAGTTCGTTACGTGGGTATGGCTGCTTTCCTGCATGTGTCATAAGCTTGTACATTACAAAATTAAAATTTTTAACAATTTTGAAATTCGCGCTTATTCTTTGACTGCAAGTCCGAGTAAGCCGTGAGTTACGAATGCGCTCGGTCGTGACTACGTTTCATTACTTTCGCGTTTTTTTAGTCCTCATAAAAAATATTTTGGACACCCCTACTTTTTTAAGGTTGTTGTGCCCCTGGCTACAGTGATATACTAAATATATTTTTAAAATATGTGCACAACATTGTAGTGATCTGGTATGTTGTCCGGCATGTGACCCCACTCTACTTGATATTAATCTAAGTGCAATCTATGAACAGAGACAATCTGGGCGGCCATAGTCCCCGTATTCGAACCGCGCTAAATCCTGACCGGTACCAACTTTGTTATATGTACTTTGGTACTCAATGCCTATAGGGAATATTAAAGAGTGGTAGGCAGACTGATGGCGGTTATTTGTCCAGTCTGCTATCCTGGGGTAGTACCACCACTTTCGAATGTAACACCCATGAAGTGACTATGTCGCGTTTCGGGACCAGTTTGGAAGCAGCCACGTATAGCGAGAGTAGTATGCACTGTCAACCTAAGATGGCGTATACTCGTCTCCTCAGGCCGACATAGCGAAGGCGACTGCTGCCCGTAGAGATTTCTCTGTAGTAGCAATTGTTTCCATTCGTGGACCACACTCTAGCTTTACATCAGATGGAGTGTTGTCGTATGCCGAGCAACAATTAAAAAAAAGAAAAAATGCGGTTTATGAACACAGACAATCACTACAACAAAGAAATGCCCGCAGTTATATATAGTTACATTAATACAGCAGTGTTATGGAAACCCTGTCTGAATAAAAAAATATCTTAAAAATCAAAATAATTCGTTTAAGCTTACTGAAGGATCGTGAAGAACTAACAATGGCTGAAATAGAAGATTCATTCGGAAGCAACACATGTCGCTGTACAGGCATGAGACCTATCATGGATGCATTCAAAACCTTCGCCACAGACGCGCCGACACCGGAACCTACCGACCTTTTGGATATTGAAGACTTATCCATATGTAAACGTACAGGAAGAGCGTGTAGAAAAGACAGCTGTGAAGATGATGATTGGTATTTGGTAAAAAAAGATGAAATACAACCTGCTAGAATAAGGATTGAATTAAAAGACAATAAAATCTGGTACAGAGCTTGCTTTCTTAATGACGTCTTCGATATTTGGGATAGGGAAGGTTTGCACTCATACATGTTAGTTGCTGGCAATACTGGAAAGGGTAAGACTTTTACAATTGTTACGTCTGATGATAATCTCGATCTGTGGGTACCAGTCATCTGCTTTGTGAAAAGAGCACTGCGCTTGGAGGGAAATTCGAAATTTAATCTAAATATATATTTTCAGGAGCATATCCAATAGAAGAATATCCAAATATACTAATAGACATAAGTGGTATAAATTCCCTTAAAGGATACACATTGGATCAAAACCTAATTCTGAACGCAGGCAATTCAATAACTAATAGTGTTAAAATATTTGAGGCTCTATCCAATGTGTATGGATTTGGTTATTTAAAGAAATTCATTTGTCACATCAATTTGGTTGCTCATATTCCTGTCAAAAATGTAAGTAAACACCTAAATTAACACCGACCACATTTTTAGAATTATTTAAGTCACTACGTGTCACATCAAATATTATTCATATATTCATTTTAAAAAAAATTAAAGATAAAAATCACATTACATTATAAAATGTAACTTATTACCAGCATTTTATTACAGTGCAAATAATCTATTTGTCTCGTAGAGGACACAATGGTCACAGAGTAAAACAGCGCTCTTTTAATGGAACTATTATATTTAGTTTAGTGTCACTGTTGTTTACCCCGAGACGGTCGAGGGTGAAGTGGCAGCTCGCCGCTGCGGCGCTGGCGTCGTTGGCGGCAACACTATTTTATTATCCTTCAAGTACTGAAGTATTCGAATCTCACGAATAGTATTCTCTCTGTTTTAGATTGGTACTATAGCTGGTAATTTGATGTTGAAACACCAACATAATGAATTCCAATCGGATTTGTTCGTTCTTTTCCAAACTGTTGGAGCCATTATTTCTATACGTGAGTAATTACTAAATACAGAGGTCGTTCGGTCATATGATGAATGAAAGAAAGTTCACGAAAGAGATTTATCGGGCGAAAGTGGATGGCCGACCGGAAAGAGGCGCTACCCGTACGAAATATTTTTCCATTTAGAATAGTTAATTGCTCTGGCAGAGCCAGGTGAGGAGAACCTTCAAATGATGCGATTAGAAGAGTTGCATACAATATGTAGATGACGAATATACATGGAAAGTAAATTATAAGTAATATTGTCAAAAGAAGCCGGCATAGTAATGGTGACTGGGTGACTTTAATCATCAGCGCTCATGGACCTTAACTGCGCTTACCACCATGCCAATTGAGGTCACATGTCGTGCTTTTATAAAAAAAAGTGCTAAAAGAGGATTAAAAGTAAAAGTGCATTTATTTGTTTTAGAAAGTAGATACAGTATACAACAAGTAACACTAAATGAATTTCTAAGAACTGATATGAGAGGAAAAGTGATCATTAACATTAAATTGCCACCATTAGGTAGAAATTACACATTTGTTTCGTTCAAGGTAAATTAAATCCAAAATAATTTAAATACAACTTACAATCTAACACAAATTCTAATCATATTTAATAAGGCATTATCGTATGGTGAATGCGAGAAGCGCCGAACTGAAAAATGTGTTATTTTTTTATTTTGGTTTTATATGGCATTATTATTATTTATTTATTTTATTTTATTTTGGCAACAAACGGTCATCAGAAAAATCAGTTTACAAAATGAAAGAATTACATGCTAAGTAGACCAATAGTGCCGAGCAAGTACACAATTAAAGCCAGTGTCAAAGTAAATATTTGCATCAAGTTAATACTACTGTGCATGACGGATCATTCACTCATCACACTAAAAAGTCAAGTCGAGTCCCAGCCAAGTTAAAAATAGCTTTAGTAAAGTGGTAGAGTCTTTTGTTCTTTTGGAAGTTCTTTTGAATTGTTTGCCCACTCTCACGCACGTTCACGAACACTTAATGGTTAATAATCCACCATTAATACACATTAACACTCGAAAAAACACAAGTTTAGGAAAATAATTCAAGATAGATAACCTAATGTCTCCAGATGACCGCCAAAACTCAACTAAAATGTTCAAATGACTAACGTCACTGTTTGAAATGCCAACATTTGTTAACCGGCGCTTCTCACATGCCCAAGATCTTATTACTAGTATATACAATAATATACATGTATAATTGATCTTGTAAATTATAATCACCTTATAATTTAGCAAATGTTCTCGCAGATAATGCCTCGGGGTCAAAATGCACATGCGATTGTAAACGCAGGTTTTCTATATAAATTTGAAGGAGACAAAACAACAGTTGCGGAAGCGAATATTGTATTCGGTGGTCTCTCACCAAAATTTGTTAACGCTGTACATACAGAAGCATTTCTTTATGGTAAAAATCTATTTCGTAATGAAACTCTTCAAGAAGCGTTAAAGTTATTGCAACTTGAACTCATCGTTGAGCCGAATCCTCCCGAGCCTTCAGTTAAATTCAGGAAGAAATTAGCTTTGGGATTGTTTTACAAGGTGACGTGTTTCATATCAATAAAATACATATTAAAAAGTAGCTTAAGTGATTTAAAAATGTACCATTCTTAGGGCCTTCTAGAAATATGTCCACCGCCAATATTGGGATGTTATTACTGCTCCGGTGCAATAAACCAACGATTCACTAGACCAGTCAGTCACGGTGTACAAGTATATGATACGAATAAATCTGTGTGGCCATTAAATAAGCCTATCCCAAAAGTAGAGGCTCTCATCCAGTGTGCCGGAGAAGCGCCTTATGTCGATGATATTCCTACTCTGCCGAGAGAGGTGTTCGCTGCATTCGTTCTAAGTACCATAGGTCAGGGGGATATTAAACAAATAGACGCAACTCCTGCTTTGGTAAGTCTTTATGAATCTTAATTTGTAGCAAACCACAATAGACAAATATAACTGTATCGAAATTTCAGAATCTCGAAGGTGTATTGGCATTTTATTCTGCTCGTGATATACCTGGCAAAAATAATTTCACGCCAATAAGCCCTCCGATTTTTATGGCAGAAGAAGAAGCGCTATGTGACGGAAAAGTGAAATACTACAATCAACCGATCGGTATAATTGTAGCTTTTACTGAAAAATTAGCAAACAGAGCCGCTAAATTAGTCACAGTTACTTATAAAAATGTTAAGAAACCAGTTCTAAGTATCGGCGAAGCGAAGCAATTTCCTGCAAGAGTCGTTATGGTAACTAATCAAAGTGCGATGAATAAAGGATTCAATGTAAATAAAGTTATTAATGGTACAGCTAATATATACGGTCAATATCACTTAACGATGGAAACTCAAATATGCGTCACTAAACCGAGTGAAGATGGACTTGACGTGTACCCTTCGACACAGTGGATGGATACAAACCAACTGGCTATTGCAGAAGCTTTAAATATTGACGAAAATAGGTTAATATTTACATCTCTCTCTATACTCTCGCTATACCTGGTGTGGGGGGCAAATAGCCTCGTAGGAACTCAGCTATATTTACCTAACCCTATGAATCGATAGCTCAGAATGTATGTGCACTAGAAACCAAGATCTTGCGATACTTTTACGAAGACAAATACAAAGTTCACTGACCTGCTTTCACATCACCTTGAGCTTATGGTACAGCCTTGGTTCCTCGGTCCTGGTGGAGCTAGCTGGTGGTAGTCACTCGCGTACACATACAGTTAATTACGATTTAGCGAACGTCGCTGATGAATGTCCTGAGGAATACGATTCCTGGCACGATGATGGGCTGCTTCGAAGTCTTACACCAACAGTACGACTGCGTGTGGCACGGCCACAATGGACAACGAAAGTCAGTCACTTAAATAGCACGGCTATTCTAACTATGCACAACTATGGACTATTCTTGATGATAATTACGAGGAGCTCCAGGAGCACGGCTGCTGGTCGCACGTTGATCGACCGAGGACACGACGAGACTGGACACCGCGGCTTGCCGCGGGCTACTTACATCGACAGCGAACAGAGTACCTACCCTCAATAAAAAATATCGCAAGATCGTACACCTGGCTATTTTCAAACTATTCCCGAAACGAGACAAGGTCACTTCACGGGTGTTACATTCGAAAGTGGTGGTACTGCCCCAGGACGGCAGACTGGGCTAATAACCATCATCAGTCTGCCTACCACTCTTTAATAGTACTTATAGGCACTGAGCGACTAAAGTACATATAACAAAGTTACATTGGTCAGAATTAGCGAGCTAAACTAACCACGACCTGATGTAAAGCTAGAGTGTGGTCTATGAACGGAATTTCTATAGAAAGCAGTTGCCTCCGCTATACCGGCTTGAGGAGACGAATATGTACTATCTAGATTGACAGTGCTCACTCTCGTTAAGAGCCTGAAACGTCTGTTATTCTATTCTGTTCTAAATTGTATGATATGTGATAGACAACTCCAAGAGTTTTTTTTTTATTTGTAGGATAAATATATCAGTGAGACGTGTTGGAGGTGGTTATGGATCTAAAATATCTAGAGCTGGTCAAGTAGCCGTTGCATGCAGTTTGGTTACTTATCACATGAACAGGCCCTGCAGATTCATAATGCCCCTTACGTCAGTTATGAGGGCTATAGGAAAACGATTGCCTTGTTCTTCTGATTTTGAAGTAAGTATTCATACATTCGTATATTGAAACCTTGTACCTTGATGACGTGTAACATACTCTATGTTGGACAGTATAAGTCAGTATATAACATATTCAGAGCGGCCGTGGTATAGCGGTAAGACGCGTGAACTCACTATCAATGAGGCCCATGTTCGAACCTCGCTAAATTCTGATCGGTATCAATGTAACTATGTAACTTTGCCTAAAAAGCGGTAAAATAATCCAGTCTATATGTATGTTGCATACTCGTCTCCTCAAACCGGCATTGCGATAGCGATTGTTGCCCGTATAGATTCCTTTGTAGAAGCAGTTGTGATCGTTCATGGACCGCACTCTAGCTTTACATCAGGCGGAGTGTTGTCACATGCCGAGCTACGATAAAAAAATGTATATTTTTCACTTTTTTTAACCTTATAAATTTCGTCGAAAATCGTTGAAAAATCCTTGTAAAATATTTTAAGCACACCGATAAAATTACCCTTTCTTTCGATATCGTCCAGGCTGGGGTAAGTTTCACTGGTGAAATCCAGTACCTTCAATACAACATCTACGACGACAATGGTTATATCATCAACGAGAACGTTCTTCAACTAGGCGCCTCATCAAGTCAGAATTGTTATAAAAACGATCGTTGGAATTTCAAATCATTTAATGTTACTACTGATAATACATCGCATACTTGGTGCAGATCACCTGGTAAGTTTCAAATGATCTATCTATCTATCTATCTATCTATCTTACAAATAATCTATCTATCTCACATCAATGCGTCCCAAACGGCCGCGGCGCGGCGACGCGCAGCAGAGATTCGCTATCTCTTTCCCGCTTCCACAACCATAGTAACTTAACATTCCTGACAAATGGCCGCGCCATAATAAAAATATTTAGTTATTTTATTTAATTATGAAGTATTAATACAATTTATTTTATTTTTACATTTATTTTTAACAAGATATTGTAAAAAGTATTAAGTATACTTGAAGGTACAACACTCGAAAGTAAATTAATTATTATCGAATTTAAATATCTCAAAACTGCCGGGTCATATTTTGTAATATCATAATAAAAAATAATCGAGTATATATGTATGTACTATACAAAAATAAATACCATATTTCTATTGGTTCATAGACCACTTTTGCCCTGCCTCCTTTAAATATGTTACACTATAATTGGTAAGTGTAACAAATAGGTTCGCTTGTAAATATTTATTTAATGACTTATACAGCCGAGAAAACAAAAATATCAATACTTATTTGGTACATAAAACCAATTAAATATATTATCAAAATGTATGAAACAATTCCGATAATTTCAGGAACTTTAGAGTTAATAGCTATGATAGAATTCATAATGGAACAGATATCCTACGAAATGTCTTTGGATCCCATCGATGTGAGAGTAGCTAACCTATTAGACGAGCCAGATATATTGGAACACATAGAAAGGATTAAAAAAGACGCAGACTATGAAAACAGAAAGAAAGCTGTACACAAATTTAATACTAATAATAAATGGAAGAAACGTGGCTTAAGATTCACTCCCATGAGGTGGCCCGTGCCTAACGAAGCCAAGTTCGCAGTTACAATCACAGTGTACCATGGTGATGGCACTATCGCCATTACGCATGCAGGTATCGAAATAGGACAGGGCATAAACACAAAAGCCATACAAGTGTGCGGTTACAGCTTAAATGTACCAATTGAGAAGATTAAAGTGAAAGCGAGCAATGTTCTCAGCAATCCAAATTCCAACACGACGGGTGGCAGTTTCACAAGTGAGGCTATATGCGCCGGTGTTATTAAATGTTGCAATATATTATTAGACCGATTGAAACCTATCAAGGCTTCTGCGGGCGATGTGTCTTGGGAGGAGTTGATAAAGTTAGCCCACGAGAGCAATGTTAACTTATTTGTTAATGCTAATGCTACTTCTGAGGATCTGAAGCCGTATAATGTGTATGGAGCTACTCTCGCTGAAGTTGAGGTCGATATATTGACAGGAGAAATACAAGTTTTGAGAGTTGATGTTTTAGAAGATGTCGGTCAAAGTTTAAGCCCAGAAGTAGATGTAGGGCAAGTGAGTACATATTTCTTTAAACACATCTACAATGGACAATTTTAATTTAAATAACAAACCGTTAATAATAACCGCACAGTGTCAAACATATTTTACCTTCGAATCTAATTTTCTATTGAATTTTGTAATTTAAAAAATATTCCACAGGTAGAAGGTGCCTTCATAATGGGTCTTGGATATTGGACATGCGAGAATCTCGTATATGATAAGGATACGGGGGAACTCCTTACTGATAGAACCTGGAACTACCATGTTCCTTTAGCGAAGGATATCCCTGTTGATTTTAGAGTTTATTTCAAGAGGAACAGTCATAACGACCTCGGTGTTCTTGGATCTAAAGGTTAGTTTTTACTAAGTTTAATAATGATGTCAAGCCGGCATAGCGGAGGCGATTGCTCCTGTAGTTTCTTTGTAATAGCAGTTTTTCCGTTTATGGACCGCACTTTATCTCAGCTTCAGGTGGAGTGTCGTTATATGTCAAGCTACAATAAAAAATATAACGATATTTATTTCAGTTATATTATTTAACTATTTTGATCCATATTATGATCACTTTAAGCTCATACAGCTTCGTATATTTTTCGGAGAATTCTAGCTCTAGAGTTCTAGCTTTGAGCACTAGAAACACAACTAAATACAGCTCTTTTATTTCTTCTCCCAGACTTGTAAGTCTATTTAACCAGCTATATGTTATTCAAAAATTCGATATGTTTTCAGCAACTGGTGAGCCAGCTATTTGCATGACAGTGGCAATTGCATTCGCTATAAGAGAGGCTATTGCATCAGCGAGGGCCGACAGAGGTATACCAACTACTAAATGGTTTAATATAGGTATGTAATCATATTTTACATATTTACAAAATTAGTGACTGATCTTCCGGCCTTCTTTCGAAATTACAAGATCCAGGATTCAGGAATAAAAAAAATATTAGGATATCATTTTTTTTATTATAATTTAGTGTTTATTTATTTTTAAATAAATAAAAACAATATTAATATTGTACTGTTTTATAATACTGTTAAAGTTTTGGTTATGAAAATTTCAGTTGTGTCAACACATTTAAACAATATTTAAAAACAAATAAATATAATATGTTTTTCGTTTATGTTTTCAGATGGTCCTTATACCAATGAGGCTATAGTTGATGCAGCAGCTGTAAGAATTGAAGATTTCAAATTTTATTAGCTTTCCTTAACATACCCGACCTTTGGGAGAAAACAAAGCCTTTATTAATGTTTAACTTTGATGCAGTTGGTTGTGGTGTAATTAAAATTTATTATAGATAAAAATAAAAGTTAAGAATGCAGTTTTAGTGTAATTTGTAATATTATGTAATGTATTGTATGAAGGAATCTTATTTTTAGGTTTTATTCATCGTAGAGAATGTTAATGGACATAGATTCGGAAAAAGTGTGTAAATTATAGAATGGTAGTCTAGATATAGGGTCTGTAGGATTACAGGCAATAAAATTACATAAATACAAATTGCATTTTATTAACAAACACTTTTTTTTTCTAAACAGAAACCAAAGTTTTGATATAATAATTACTTTCAGCGTTAAAATGTAAATTATTATCATAATGAATATATCTAACGACGAATCAGTGAATTACATAGACCAGGCGTGGCCAACACGCGGTCCGCCACGTAAAAATTACACCAAGTAAACTTAGATTAAAACAAAAAAGTAGGTCTAACTGTCATACTTTGACCACGTACGTAAACAAGTGCCAGTATTTTGGAACCCTCGCGTTGCAGTCTGCCAACGTCTTTCTATCTTTGTCTCGTGTGCACGAGTATAGGGTGCTGTAATAGTGTGGGTGAGTGCGTGTAGTTGTGTGTCTCGTCAGCTTTTAATAATAAACGACAGAGAATTGTAGCGTATCTTCCTCTTTTCGTTTCAGACCAAGCATTTTTCTTGATATTTTTGGACATATTTGCGCCATGATTAAACTGAACGAACATGTATTTGGAAATCTATATATATAAAAATGAATTGCTGTTCGTTAGTCTCGCTAAAACTCGAGTACGGCTGGACTGATTTGGCTAATTTTGGTTTTGAATTCTTTGTGGAAGTCCAGGGAAGGTTTAAAAGGTGAGTAAATATGAAAAAAAATGCTAAAAATATAGTAAAAACAACAATTCGCTTTTCCTTAGAAACTATTCCTTTGGTTTTGAATGTCAAACATATGATGTTCGTCCCGTCCCGTCGTTTAGAAATCAAATTCTGAGGCGGTACGTAGTTTGCCGGGTCAGCTAGTTTAAAATAAAATATTGAATTACAGTAAAGTTTAATTCCATTCATGTTTGTATCACATTTATAAGAACATATTTAGCTAAAGTGCGGCCCGTTAACATTACGTTCATACAAAGTAGCCCGCAGACAATTTGGTTTGGCCAGACCTGACATAACAGCGCTTTTAAGTCAACATAAAATCCTTCCAATGTCCTAAACGATAAGGTTGAATTTCGCGTTGTAATTAATGTAGTGTATCTTCATATCCCAGTTTAACATAATGGGGAATATTTTATTCAGCAGCTCCCCGTATTTCGAGAAATGGAATGAATTATTTAGAATATTAAAAAGTCATACAAATATAAATTAGGTATTACAGTTTCAGAGTTTACCTTTTCTTGAACATATTTTTTATAGTAGCTCAGCGTGTCAAGCTAGAATGCACGCTATGAGCGGAGATAACTGCTGGCACTGATACATGTCTGCAGGCAGCAGTGACCTCCACACCATGACAGGGCGCACTCCTTACCCTGGCTACTTCCAATCTTCTTAAAAACAGACTGATGATGGTTATTAGCCTACATTGTGTCGTTCTGGGGTTAGTACAACCACCTTCAAGTGTAACATCCGTTACATCTATTTGCATTTCGGGATCAGTTTGAAAGTGGTTCGGCTCGATTCATCTCCTCGCCGGTATAGCGAAGGGGATCTCCGTTTTTTTAAAATACCTGTATGATATTTTTATTTTTTAAATTACGTTCAAATCTTATCGAAAAAGTAGTTTCAATGTTATCTCACAAAACAAATATTTCAAGTGAATTAAGAAAAAACATCGTTATAATTTAATATATTATATATTAGTTTATATACATGTCATGGCTCAAAATACAAAAGCCTCAGGTTTATAAAAAATCAGGTAACACTCGATTTGCCTCTGAATGGCGTTTCAAAGAATATTAATTGTCAATCTTATAAACGAACAACTTAATCATTTGATTTTTATTAATTGAGAAAATAATTGTTTTCAAATCGCTAAGAATGTTTTAGAATTATTAAAATATTAATTCCCAAAAACAATTCCATTAAAAGATAACTTTTTTTTTATTAATGGAAACTGGAAATTTTGCTATTAATATTTTTCAGGCGTTCAATTGGACTAGATACTGACTCTAATTTTAAAAAAAAATTTCACTCAAAGCCCATTTCATTGATCTATGGTTAAACTATTTGTTAATTTTAACAGAAATCCAATAAGAAATTACTATCATAATTATCAATAGTCACAAATCGATTTTTTTATTGTAGCTCGGCATGTGACAACACTCCGCCTGATGTAAAGCTAGAGTGCGTTCCATGAACGGAAACAACTGCTACTACAAAGTAATTTCTACATACAGCAGTCACCTCTATGCCGGCTTGAGGAGACGAATGTGTACCATAAATAACCTGTCAAATGATTAAGTTTGAAAATGAACCATAATAAAAAATGACTTTAAGTTTTCATATATTTCGCATACAAAATGAGTATTAAAGAAATCGGCCAACGATTTTAAAAGATTGACATTAAATTCTTATAGATTAATGGTAACCGTATCCGCCGTATAGTCCGTGGCCGTATCCGAGACCTCCGAGCCCGCCATATCCGCCATATCCGCCGTATCCGCCGTGACCGCTGTATTGGATTTGATTGGAGTAGCTCAAAGCTGGTGAACTGTATCCATGGCCGTATCCACCGTAACCTGAAGAATTGAAGTTAAACATTAACGCCCGGTTGCAGCTACTACAGAGAATGCTCTACAGGCAGCAGTCGCCTCCACTATATCGGCCTGAGGAGACGAGTATGCACCATCTAGATTGACAGTGCACACTCCTCTCGTTATACCTGGCTACTTCCAAACTGCTCCCGAAACGCGACAAGGTCACTTCACGGGTGTTACATTCGAAAGTGGTGGTACTACCCCAGGACGGCAGACTGGGCAAATAACCATCATCAGTCTGCCTACCAGTTTATTTTGAAAATAATCATTGTTAAATTAGTTTGGAATTAGTCAATACGTGTTTATTTACATTGATTGTCTTATATCTAGATTTTATTGTTGAATTACGGACACTATACACAGAGTTACTATAAAATCTTGCAATATGTTTTTAAAGAAAAAATAATCTCAATTTTTGAATTAGAAGTCCCTTATCTAAGCCGGAAATTGAATCGACTCAATTCGAAAGTCTGCTAAAAACAAATCTCTCTAAAAACCTAATTTAAAAAAAAAGGAATGCGTTAAGATCACATAAATCAAATTGTTACGTAGGCGTTGATTTTTTTTTTAATTTTCATTTTCATCATAATAAAAAAAAACCAAATATTTATTAGTTTAAACCATTGATATATGTAACTAGATGTGCAATAACGCTCCCATGTGACGCAAGAGAAAAGATGGCCACAGCCACATTTAGATTCCCTGTCAGTTAGTATTTGACTCGACGGCAACATTGTCAAATCGTTTGGAGCGGCCTACGCTTTTTTCATGTGAGATATATGGTTTAAACATTCTAAAATCGCTGATTAGTTTGTAGTTGCCTAAAGGGAGAAACTGTTACTATAAGAACCGTTTTTATTGTAGCTCGACATATAAATTTCTACAAGCAGCAGTCGCCTCCGCTATGCCGGCTTGAGGAGACGTGAACTATCCAGATTGACAGTGTACACATCTCTCGTTAAATCTAACTACTTCCAGACAGCGAAAGAATAAGTTTTCTCTTAAGAATGGAAATCTAAGGCGAGTTTCTAAGATTAACAATACTATAAGTACAATGAATGTAATATTTCCATCCGTCATAGTTAGGGTTGCCATCAGTACGGGTTTCCCCGGATTTATCCTAGTTTAGAGGGCATCCGGGGAGGCTTCATTTGTAGTCCGGGTTTAAAAATTTAAAGTCCATAGACACAGGCACTGTGCCCGCACGCCGCGATCAACCGTCGAACCGACTCGCAAAATTCACCGTCCCCCTGTTTTGTGGGCCTTAAAATCCGAGGTTTTCACGCGTCTTGTCCTGGTTGCCAAATTTCGGGGAGAGAGAAATCCCTAGTCATAGTGGAGTGTTACATACCAAGTCCAGAATATCCGTGATCACCATAACCGCCAAGACCGCCGTATCCACCATATCCGAGACTGCCTATACCACCGTATCCACCGAGACCGTGAGATGTACCGTATGAGAATTTACTGATGAGCGGCGAGCCTGTTAACAATATATTTATAACAATAAATAAAAAGAGTGATAGGCAGACTGATGATGGTTATTAGTCCTGGGCTACCACTACCCCTGAAGTAATCTTTAGAAGTAGAGAATCTGGATGGTGCACAGTCGCCTCCTCTAGCCGGCATAGCGGAGGCGACTGCTGTCAGTAGAAATTTATTTGTAGTGGCGGTTGTTTCCATTCATGAACCGCACTTTAGCTTTACATCAGACGAAGTGCGGTCTAATGTAAACAATAATAATAACTTCCTAAACAAAAGGGTGACAATTAAATCTAATTACTTTGTTGTGGCAATGTGGTCGATGCAAAATGGAGAGAGAGGTGTTGATGAATAAGTTGGGCATCAACGCTTTGGATGTGATGGATGAACCAACTTCTGCTTCAGCTAGGATGCTATTGAATTTTGTAAATATATATTCTAATAAGAGATAAGAGTGTGTTGTATATAGTGTATATTGTGTTACCAATGGGGCTGGCATAAGCACAATGGTGCTAAAAGCCCAAAAAAAAATCAAGAAAAAAAAATCTAATTACAGTCGAATAAAAATAATAATAAATGTCGTGGGATTTTTCATATCCTTGGCCTAAAAACATACAAAGATACGAAGAACCTAACAAAAGTGTTTGATTGTATGTAATCATAGAAGCAGTCACTTCCGTCGCATATGGAAATTAAATTCTCTTCATTATTTTTGTGATGCAACTTTATGCATTTATTGTTTAATAAATTGTCCCGTTTTGCATAATATTTTTTATAAAAAAGAGCTATTTCCAGTTCACGATACATTTATTACCGTAATAGTCGTTTTTACTTCACTTATCACAACCAAAAGATACTTGGAAAAAATTAGTATATCTATTTAGAACTCACCATATCCGCCATAACCTCCGTAGCCTCCATACCCGCCATATCCGCCGCCGTATCCACCTCCTAAGCCACCCCCGTATCCGAGTCCACCCAATCCACCATAATGACCGAATGTATCTAAACCACGTTTCTCAACATTTTTAGTCTCTTCAGCAGCGTATGCGCATCCGATGACCGCGAGAACGGCTACCTGTTAACAACAAACACACAAATGAAAGAAGGAAAAACCTATTTTTTATTACTACTGCTTGTACTCACGCCTTGTATATTTATGTAGAATAATACAACAGACAAAACTCATGGATTCAGGATTAAAGTGGATTTCTACAATGGAAAATCCATGTGGACCTCAGATTTTAAATTTATTAAATATATCGAGAACAGTTTTGAAGTAGCCAAATATAACGAAAGAACTGCACTGTTAATCTGGATGGTGCACATTCGTCTCCTCAGGCCGGCATAGCGGATGTAAGCGCTACCTGTAGAAATTAATCTGTAGTAGTTTTTGGATCGCATTCTGGCTTTTTTACATCAGACATAATATACCGAGCTCCAATAAAAAAAATTATCCAAAAAGCATCTTAAATTTACCCGGATAAAAATAGGTTTAATTACTCTTCTATCATTATCCAAATACACAATATCAGTAATAGTAAAGTATAATATTGGAACGTAATATTAAGTGAATTACAACAAGATCTGTGGCACTGAGAACAAAGGGGCTAGCGGCACGTGCGACTTCAATGTTAAGGCGCCACTTTGCAAATAATAATAATAGTATCCACAAATGTTATTAATAGATTATAATGAAAATTGAACTGTAACAAATCAACATCGACCATTGTCGCTTCACGTGACCGCGTTTAAATTCTTCTGTCCAATTTTTATAATTTTTATCAGTCTTTTAACTATTGGGTTGACATCACGTATTGCTGTTTTTTCTTTGTCCAAAGGAGAATGCCCATTTACGTAAGAAAAATGAACCCACAATTTTTTTTCTCGAGTTTGTCGATGATTTTTAGTTAATTTTGTAGAAAAATAAATTTACTTCCTTATTACCAATCAGTTTTAAGTTTTTTTACCCGGGTTATTGAGTAATTAGATGTTTTGCGATGCAATATTTGAGGTTACTATTATTTTAAATGCTTTAATAATTTATGATATCTGTTTTCTATGTAATTAAACATTGTCTGTTGATTGGTAAATGGTGTGTTGATATAATTAAAATGAATTAATAAAAAAATAAGATATTATATTAGAAAATTTTGTTTTTTTACCAAACTATTAGGTATCAAGTGGGCCTAAAATGGGCATTGTCCTTTTAATATGATTTATTTTATATTACCTTTTAATAATTTTCTTAATTAACGTATGCTAATGTGGCGCTTCGCAAGTATTACATTTAAATGTGATGGCATCTGCTACCCCAAAACGGCAGACTGAGTTAATAACCATCATCAGTCGACTACAACTCTTTTCATCAAGATCATTACGATTGTCCCCCCCTTTTTCCGCTCTTTTATAAACGCAATATTGAAAATAAATGACAAAGCCAATAATTTAATACATAATATTAAGCGTATAATAACCGCGCCTTAACAATTTTCTCGGAACAGCTAATTTCCGTTGGTCGGAGCTAAACCACTCGGTTCAAACAATTTATGATTAGTGTGCTAGTGTGGTCAGCATCTCGGAATCGAACCTATAACCTACAACGTGTTGCAATTTCAATGAATCAACATTTGTATTACCACTGCATTCAAACTACCTTGTTATCTTGTTAACGCGAAATTTCAAAAATGATTTATGCAATTTTGTTGTATGCAATAATCATTTGGAAAAAATGTACAAAAAATGTACAAAATTATTTAAATTGAACATTCATTATTATTATTAAACTAGGCGTAAATATTTCTCAATTTTTCAGCAAACGTATCAAAAAATCACTGTAACATTTTTATAGTAGGACAACGGTCATCTTGATATTGCACTAGAGTGCGGTTCATAATCGAAGACAACTGCTACTACAGATACAGGCAATAGTCGCCGCCGCTATGCCGGCTTGCTCAGACGAATTATAATTTATTCATATTAACTTCCTTATAACCACTTTTCCTATTATTTGTTTTTGTAATATAAAATATATTATTTTTAAAATTTAATACGATATTTTTATGATATTTCAACACAATTTTTTTTTATCACAAACGGTATTTTCTTTCAGTGTATTTCTTTTTTTAATTTTACATGAAAACTTCGTATTTAATTTTGAAGGAAATTCAAAACTAATAATGCACTTTTGTTTGTAAGCAACTTACCAAATATTTCATTGTTGAAAGACGTTTCGTTGCTCACAACAGTTAAAGAACACTGTGGCCATTGTAAAACCCAAGCACTTTATATACTAGTAGGTAACGAGAAACACTTAATAATTTGTTTTCTTCAAGGATATACAGGTATAAGCTATTCAAACACGAATTTCATTCGCTCGTACGTTTCGAATATAGCTAATTGAAAAGTAAAGCAATATTATATCCTGCTGAATTACTTATTCGGTTTAGGTAATTAAAAAAAAATAAAGAAACAATAGTTATTAGTCCAGGTTTTAGTTATTAGTGCCACCACTTTCAAATGTTTAGTAGTATATTTTTTTTATTGTAGCTCGACACTCCGCCTGATGTAGAGCTAGAGTGCGGTCCATAAATGGAAACAACTGCTACCACAGAGAAATCTCTACGAGCTGCAGTCGCCTCCACTATGCCGGCTTGACGAGCATGTACCATCTAGATTGACAGTGCACACTTCCTCTCTTATACCTGGCTACTTTCAAACTATCCCCGAAACGCGACAAGGTCACTTCACGGGTGAGACCACGGCCGTATCTAGGTATCTAGGCACTGTCAAGCTGAATGGTCCATATTCGTCTCCTCGAGCCGGTATAGTGCAGGCGACAATTGCCTACAGACCGACAGAGTATAAGTTTTTTTATTTTTTTCTTTATTCACGATATTTTTACAATTTAAACTATAGAAAATCTTGTGCCTCTCAAAGCCCTAATTGCAAGTCGGATGGTGCCCGTCATCTCAAGCCGGCATAGTGGTAGCTGCACACTCTAATACTTTAAGCTGTGTTTAGAATGTGTTTAATAGACGACAGACGTGTTAAGCTAACCACGTAAAGACTTGTTTCGTATGACGAGCACTTTTCAGTGGTGAATTTTCATATTTTTTCTTGAAAATTGTACAAAAAATACTCGAATGCAGCGACTCGCGGGAATGCAGAAACACTTGTTAAACACATACTAGTATACTAAAAAATAAATCTGTTAACTCAAATTAGTATCATAAACCTTCATGATGTATCCACCTGAAGTTAAGCTAGAGAAGCCATGAACAAAAACAATTGTAACCACAGAGAAATCTCTGCAGGCAGTAGTCGCCTCCACTATGCCAGCTTGAAAAAACGATGTGCACCAAATTGACACACTCCTCTTCTTATACTTGATTGCTTCCTAACTGAGGCCAAACCAACATCAGTCTGCCTACCACTCTTTAATCTCGATGAAGGTATAGTAGATAGTCCCAGTCGAATATTTTTTATTTGTTTATTTTGGCACGACATGTGACCTCGACTGGTCTGATGGTAAACGCAGTGGAGGTCCATGAGCATTGACGACTAGAGAACCGTTCGCACGGTGGCTCCAGTCGCCACCACTATGCCGGCCTGAGAAGGTGCTTTTTATGCTGCTTATAAAAAAAAAACAAATTGTTAATATGAAGATTTCTTCTGTACGTTAATATAAATATAAAAATATTTTGTTAATAAAGTAATAGAGAAATAGCTTGTTAATTTGTAACGCTAGAAAAGATCGTATTATAAGATTATAACCCACACCAGGTCTAGCTGATTGATACCTGTATTTCCATTTATACGCTAGCATTTTATCCAAGTATTTTTTACCCATTTCGTTATTACGATAATTTATTAAATATACAAGATGTAAAACAGCTAAAACTAGAAGCTGAAGCACACTAAAGCGGTCCAAATATTTATCTTTCATTTTTTAGATCAAAATTTTTAAAAAGAAATCATTTTTTGAAATTTATTGGTGTTAAAAAAAAAACAGAAAATATAGTAGAAATATCAAAAAAAAATGCAATGATTTACATTGCGGTACATATGGCTATTGTCGCGACGGCTTCTTAGCGCGCGCGAGTTCATTCAACTCATTGATAGACGGCCGAGCGCACTACCTTTGGCGATGTTAGTATGACACTACGTCTTGCTATCTGTCTTATTACAACTTATTATAAAAATTGAACTGAAAAAAAATTCATAAACAAAACATAATAACCTATATTTTATTATAATTTATTTAAAACAATTTATTGTAATTAGCAACCTGTGATACAAGAACGAAGAGGTATCTTAGTTTGGGGTAAAACAGGTGCAAAGCCTGATTGAAGCCCACATGCCTTACTTACGCAATTCCCATTAGAACCGCTTCATTTCAACAAAACATCCTCACAATAATTCCTAAAACATGCTCGTACCTACGTTAATCATTTTGCTAAATATTTAATAAAATTTCAATGTTTCCATATGGATGGATAGGTTTATAGAATATATTAATTGCTAATAAAGTAATAATTAATTATATAAAAAGTATTTTGGACATTATTCCACTGACGAGTTTTATTAAAAAAAAAACAAATTTTTTTTGTCAAAATTAACAAAATTTAGTTTCCATTCATGGACCGCACTCTAGCTTTACATCAGGCGGAGTGTTGTCACATGCCGAGCTACAATAAAAAAAATTAAACATTTGATTACCTAATAAATAAAATAAATCTATTCTATCTGTATTCCATACTAATATTAAAAATTTGAGAGTTACTCTGTCCATTTGTTACCATTTCACAAGTTTCAATAAAAAAAAAACTATAATAAATATTGTAAAAATTCATATTCAGCTTTTATTTCCTACAAATAAAGAATTACGTGTTTACATTAGATTTAAAAAAAATATTTTACATGTTTTATATTATTTTCAACTGTGAGAAGTGAACCTTTTCAAGGCAATTTTTTTTTTGTCTCTCTGTACCTATGATAGATTGCAGACTTGCATACCATATTTTACACATGTATGGTTAATATACAAATTAATAAAAATTATATTCTCAAATATATAAAAAACAAGTCGCAAAATGCATCCTTGACTAACGCCAATCAATTAAGAGACTATAATTATTAGAATTGATTAAACTTAGAAAACAAACGTAAATGCCGTGAAATTTATGAAAAAAAAACCGTTTTAATTGTTTACTCATTGTACCAGGAAGCTTTGCAAATAACTACTTATTTTTTAATGTACTTTTATCTTTGTAAAAGAAATTTATCGAATAAAGTATTTTTTAGTATATCTACAACTTTTTAAGGATATATGATATAAGTTGTTATATATTTCAAAATTTACATTACATTAAAATTAAATACTCATAATAAATAAACACCTAATTAATTCCCTACCTCAAAACAAGAATACCCTTTTTTTTTTTTACGTGGGGAAATCCATTACGGATACCCTAGCACCTCGGGGAAGGTGCCAGGGCTATGTCGGGCTCCCTTACGAACAGCGCGCATACGAGATGATGTTGTATGCGCACAAGGACTACCGACTAAAACCCCACGGTGCTCCTCATGGCCACCAAAGTGCTGAAGGGTTGGGTACACGGTAGCATTCATCCAAAAAAAACAAGAATACCCTGGGTATCAGAACAAGAACAACCCACACCAAACTATGAAATACGATGTGATTAATAATAAAAATAAAAAAAAATCGACCTGTAATCGAACCCGTGACAGTGCATACCTAATAATATTTTACATGTACGAATCTGTTTTTGAAACTATTTATAATGGAATTAACACTTCAATGAAATATTTTCTAATAAACGGTTTCTTGAAAAACTGTATGAATTACGTTTATATTTCATTGTATTAAAAATTTTTAAAATAAAATTGTAAAAAAACTAACTCAAATTAGTATTAAAATTACAAATTATAACTAAATAAATCGTGGCACTTATTATCGTTAATATCGTTGCAATTGATCTGTAACATACCATAAGTTGTTTATTTGTTTTTACTATTACAGAGTGATCACTACAGGCATCACTAGCTTCCAAAGTGCCGTACTATTTATTAGAACAATGAACATTTTCTATGATTTCATGGCATTTATATAAATTATTAAGTAGATATATTATTCCTAGAAATCACAAGCGACAAGGTAAATTAATTAGACAATATATTATTAAAAAAACATAAAAAATATCCACGTATTAAAATCCGCCAAGGCAAATAGAACAATGAAAATCTTTTTCCACAAAGAAGGGCATTCTGTGTCGTTGTACCTCGGCCTTGATGCACGCGGCTGGTTCACACACTACTATATAGCCCCTGACCCACACGTGTTCTCTACAATTAGCTATTAAATATACGGTTACATTGGGTCACTTTTTGTGGGAAATTCTATGAAAATTTACTTTATATTCTAAGATTGTCAACACATGCACATATCATCTAATATATAACAATAAAAGTTTATTTGTTTGTCCCGTATTCGTTCAGCTGACAGTTCAATTAACGTTATGAAACCTGTTTTTAAGGAATGTTGAATTAACGTATGTAAAATAACACTGCACAACTCTGAAATGAAAGGTTCCCTAACGATAGAACGAAAACGTGAATGCTAAACACATAAAATAGTAATTATTGCAGACAACATCGAACTAAGATAAAAAAAAATGCTAGGAATTCAACTAAATTAGGAATGGGTTCATAAAATAAAAATATCATAACAAAAAAAAAAAACATGAAAAAGTTGAAAATGTACCCAATGTAACCGCTTATGAAATATAGAGCCAACGTCATAATTTTCACATATCAACCCATACTGTTAAAATATACGTTTGTATGAGTTTTATGCGAAACTGTAATTGCATAAGTGAATCATTACGACTAAACAGTTCGGGGTCGGCAGTTATTTACTGAAGGTTAATTACAAAGGGTAGGTACACACCAGAGCGTTGCCAGACGTCCCGATTTTTACAGCCCCGACTTGGAAAAAAAACTAGTAACGCTAGTACACACCTACCTGGAGAAAATTTAGTAAGCTAAATTAAGCATTTAATCAAGGACGGTATACCCTCCTCTTCTAAAGCCGGCACAACGGAGGTGACTTCTGCCTACAAACATTTCCCTCTGGTATCATCAAGCGGAGTGTTAAAACAAATTATAAGCTATGGTGTACAATTCACGAAGCCTTAATGCTATTTTTTACCAAAGTACACAAAAAATTACATTGGTACCGGATTTTTCGGATATTGCGAGTCAACAACCAAGGTATACCAAGTCGGCCACGGTCGCATTCATTATGACATTGTTATTATCATAAAAAATGGCTAAATAGACTAATTATATTATATGTATTAAAATAATTAATGTTATTGTGTAAAAAGTTGTTGAAATACATTTTAAATGAATTTAAAAATAAACTTCCTAAATTAATATTTTGTTCCGTTTGTATTCTTGATAATTGGATGAAATAATATGTTATTCTATTATTAAATTATAATAAAAATTTAGTAGAAAACAGCCTGAGGTGAGGTAGGATTCGAACCCAATGCTTTTCGTTACATATACGGATTGTCTGACGAAACTACGCCATCATTTTTTTTTTCTTAATTCTTTTCTTATTAAAAATAGGCAAGGAAAATTTAATAAAATTATAATAGATCTAATTGCAATTTAGCTTGAGATTTTTTTATTGTAGCTCGGCATGTGACAACACTCCGCCTAATGTAAAGCTAGAGTGCGGTCCATGAATGGAAACAACTGCTACTTCGAATAAATCTCTACGGGGAGCAGTCATTTCCGCTATGTCGGCTTGAAGAGACGAGCATGTACCATCCAGATTGACAGTGCATACTCCTCTCGTTATACCTGGCTACTTTCGAACGCGACAAGGTGTTACGTTCGAAAGTGGTGGTAAGACCCCAGGACGACAGACTGGGCTAATAACCACCATAATAAAAGGTTAAAGGCCTAAATCTATTTATTTATTTATTTATTTATTTATTAAATTCGACGCACAAAACGGCATGCAAGCATATACATGTCATAGTACGAATACAGTCGAGAGTTAGGCTGGCTTGCATGCCAAAGCATGTGCGCATACTATAAATACAATACAATGCAATACAAAATAATACAATTCAATACAAATTTTTATGCAAATTATTACAAATATTACAAATATTAAAATACAAATTATTATCTTAACATTGTCTTACAAATACAGTCCAACTAAGCAGTTTTACCAACATTGTCACACGTTAAGTTAATCATTTCATACTTTACACACAAACACACTAAATATTAAGATGTCTCAAACTATTTTTGAACACAGATAGTCTGTTGTTGAAAATGTCAATATCATGGTCATGGGATAGGTCGTTATAAAAGCGGCACATACGGACAAGAGGGTTGAAATAAGATGTATTGTTCCTATAAACGTTAAGTGCGAAGGCGGAACGCTTGCGTGAGTTTGCCCGTTTGTTTATCAAGGAGTATGTATTAATATTGATATATGAAAGCAGTGGGGCTGAGTCAATGTCGAAATGTAGGATTTTATGCAGACAGATAAGATCATAATACCTGCGACGAGACTCGAGAGATTGAAACCTGAATTTATCCAGTCTTGAGCTGTAGCTGGTCAGGGACCTGCCCAGGTTGCAAATCAAATTTTAAAACATGAACTTTCATCCCCTATTTTTAGGACGAAATGTCCTTACTCAGGATGCGACTATCTCTTTGGTTTAGACGTTAAAAAGGTAACAAACAGACAGAGTTACTTGCACATTTATATATTAGTAAATAGATATAGATTTAATTCAATACAATACAATACAATTGTCACCCCTTTTTCTCACAGGGATAGGCAGAGACAACACCCTCACATCCACAATTCTCTTCATGCACGCCCGACGGTTGTGGCAGCCCAGCTTTCATGAGGATGTCTCCTATTTGATCGGAAAACACCCTTCTGGGTCTGCCTTGTTTAACGCATCCATTCACATCAGCATCCTTTCCGTGTGCCCGAACCATCGAAGCATTCACTCGTCACTACATCATCTTTCAAAGCACATCTATCGCGCACAACACTATGCCTCATTCTATCCGCTATACAATCGAAATACAATCGTATTGTTATCAAGAATATAGGTTTCAAGGTTTGAGTTTAAGATTACATTGATAGTAATTTTAAACAAATTTGGTAGTTAAGCATCACGTCCGCAATTGTTGTTGATGTTTTTTATAACTTTATGATATTGAACCATTCATGAGATTTTTTCACGGTTAAAAAAATGCATAAATACAAGTCGACCGTGCACGGCCGTGATGGACGTTTTTTCAAAAATATTTACGCATTATTTAACATAATTTTTTTAAAACCTGCAATTCACGCAGTTTCAGTATTTGCGTTACACTTCGGTCGATGGTATACATTGAATACCCGGAATCCAAAGTAAGGATACCCTATTATAGTATAATATATTTTGTACATAATACTTAATAGTGCCGGCCGTGGTCCAGCGGTAAAGGACGGAACTCACGTTCGATGCGACCCGTGTTCGAACCTCGCTGAATTGTGACCAATGTAACTATGATATATGAACTTTGATCGTTCAGTACCTATGATAAAAACGGACTACCTAACTAACCCGAGCGTTGGAACCCCTTAACGTTTTATAGCACTATAACCACTACGCCACAGCAGATGTCAGCGTCAGTTGCTAACAATGTTATGTTTTAAATGTTGAAATTTGTAAATCATGTCACATTTGAAGGCGACAGTCAAACTCGTCCGATGTTATTCATTCACAAAACTGTAAATTAGGAAATGTTACATAAATACTAAATTTTACATGCAAACGCTAAAATTCACATGAAATAAACTAAAACGTGTGGGTAGTATTAAACAGTGGTAGGCAGACTCATGATCGTTATTAGATACAAGTGGAACAGCCATTTTTAGAGTGCGGTCCATGAACGGAAACAACTGCTACTGCTAAATACACGGGATAAAATAGTCATTGAGATATTACTAGAGAAGCAAACCTCATACATTTGACATGAAAAAGGCGTAGGCCGTTTCAAACGATTTGACAATGTCAATCTTGGTGTTGCCGTTGTAGTTGAAAATTTTCCCCACAATAAAATAAAACTTTTTTAAATCGACATTTTTATTCAGTGTCGATTATAACATATCTAGAGGCATGCATTTTTAGCTAAATAAAATAAAGTTTAATGTTTTCATTGTTTAATACAAGTTGAAATGTTTCTTTCTTAAAAATAAAATCCTGTTTCCTTTCTTAGCAACCGAATAATTTTTACCCATTTCTCACGACGCACTGAATCCTTTGGCACACTGTAAAATGGATAACAAACCTTATTTAAACAGAGGTGGTGTTAAATGGTTTCATTAATCAAGAAAAAAAAATCCTCCTCAACATGGGAAACGACGTTTTGCTAGCAACACTAAATGTAAAAAATATCCCAAATTTTATTTGTTTTTTAGTTGTTCAAGGACAATAGAGATGTTGAAAGGATATATTTACGTGTGAAACGTAATCCCGTTTTTTTTGTTGTGCATTTGGGATCGAGAATTGCACGTTTTCACCACACATTTACCCATTATGAGTTTATTATTTCTACGCGCCACTCGGCTTACGTCAAATACCAACTGACAGAAAACCTAAATGTGGCTGTGGGCATATCTTCACTAGCCTCACATTGGGAGCGTTATTTTTTATTTTTTATTTTAGCACGTCATATGACCGTACTCCGCCTGATGTTAAGGCAGAGTGCGATCCATGAACGGAGGCGACTGCTGTCAGAGCAGGGGATCTGCAGACAGCAGTCGCGCCCGCTATGCCGGGTTGATGAGATGCCTCTTCACACTGCGCTTGAAGGATCTCATGTTATAGGAAGGTGGAAAGACGTGACTGGGAAGGTCGTTCCACAATTTAATGTAGCTATTTTTTATTTTTATATATTACGTATCTAGTTGTATATATCAATGAAAATAACTATGTACATATATCTCATAAGCAAAATAAACATAATTGCAATAAGTTATATAATAAAAAACGCCATTATAAAATGTGTGCGTGAACTTGACCGAACGCTCGTAAATGTCCTCCGCTCTATTTCATTTGTACACTGCGTTCGACAAATTAATGTGCAATTTTTTTATTTTCTAATAAAAAAGTAATGTTTATACTGTGGTAGGCAGACTAATGATGGTTATTAGCCCAGTCTGCCGCCCTGGGGTAGTACCACCACTTTCGAATGTAACACCAGTGAAGTGACCTTGTCGCGTTTCGGGAATAGTTTGAAAGTAGCCAGGTCGAGAGGAGTATGCACTGTCAATCTGGATGGTACATGCTCGTCTCTTCAAGCCGACATAGCGGAGGCGACAGCTGCCCACACAGGTTTCTATGTGGTAGCAGTTGTTTCCATTCATGGAGCGCACTCTAGCTTTACATCAGGCGGAGTGTTGTCACATGCCGAGCTACAATAAAAAAAATTAAGGTAGTGCTTGAATCATAAGCATTAAATGAGATGTAGAGAGGAGTGTGCACTGTCAATCTGGATGGTGCCGGTCAATCTCCTCAAGCCGGCACAGGCGGACGCGACTACTGCCTGTAGAAAATCTGTACTAGCAGTTGTTTCCGTTCATGAACCGCACTCTAGCTTCACATCAAATCTGCCTACCACTCTTCGTAAAATATTACTATTCCTAAATATTATGTGTTTTGTAATACCGCACTATAATAGTTCGAACGTATAACATATAAAAAATATAACTTCTCAGCTAACAATTATATTATGAATCATTGAAGTATTATTATGTTTATTGAACCGCGGGAAAACTAAACGCCTACAAAACATTCAAGGCTATTTATTTACCAACATTACTTCCCTCAATATCAATTCAGTTACGTGCCGTGGTCTAGCAATTGAACTCACGATCGTTGAGATCCGTGTTCGAACCTCACTAAATTTTGGCCAATGTAACTATGTTATATGTACTTTGGTCGCTATTAAAGAGTGCTAGGCAGACTGATGATGGTTATTATTACTGCTGTCCTGGGGTAGTACCACCACTTTCGAATGTAACACCCGTGAAACACCTTGTCGCGTTTCGGGAATAGTTTAAAAGCAGCCTACCTGAACAGGAGGAATTGAAAGCAGTCTACCTGGCGTCCCTGAATGGGAGAAATGTGCACTGTCAATCTAGATGGTGCATACTCGTCTCCTCAAGCCGGCATAGCAGAGGCGACTGTTGCCCGTAGATTTCACTGTAGCAGCAGGCCGTTCTCTGCAGTGCAGTAGTTGTCTCTCCTCCACATGCACAAACCAAAAATTATTTACGTATAATTTTTTAACAGATTACATTTCTAAATTTCTACAGTGTGAATTTTTCAAGTGTGCTTTAATGGCCAAATCCTAAACTGTAAGAGATATCGAAAAATGCTGAAAATGCAGATTTTGATGAAAACTAAATCTGCATTATTATATTTTTGATAAATGCATTTTTCCGGCCAGGAATCGAACCTGTCGATTTTGAAAAAAAAAAATAAACACTGTATTATTGCACCATCCGATAGTGTAGCTAATAAGGATCAAATTCTGGGAAGTAATGATATACGGCAAACCAAATTTTTAACAAATTGTCTCTTATTTCCATGTATTTATGCATTACCTACTACATTGACAACATTTATTATTTATGATGATTTTTAATCATACAGGCGTCTTTATTAAGCGTACAAAATAATTACGAGACGATTCTTATTATGATATGGAATATAGAGATCATTTGAATTGATGTTTCTCTCACTTGATTGAGAATGAGGAATGACATCGGAGTGTTTGAGTGACAGTTGACATGATAGATTGACAACGACGCGAAAGATTACCTCGAGAAATATGTTAGAAAATGGCGTATAATAACTATACACACGACTACAATATATGCGTTATGAGCTACTTTATAAGATGAAGCTATATTTTAAGTCTTTAATAATTGATATATAAAACTAGGTGTGCTGTAAGGCTTCCAATGTGACGCGAGAGAAAAGATGGCCACAGCCAAGTTTAGGTTCTCTGTTAATTAGTATTTGACTTAATGGCAACACGGTCAAATCGTTTGAAACGGCCTATACTTTTTTCATGTCAAATGTGTGAGGTTTGCTCCTCTAGTATATATGTCGATGTAAATTATGATGAAAGTTGAACAAAAAAAAGGTAATATGATTAGATTAAAAGAAAAAGTTGACAGTGCACACTCCTCTTTTTTTTATTTTAGCTCGGCATGTTACAACACTCCGCCTGGTGTAGAGCTAGAGTGCGGTCCATGAACGGAAAACAACTGCTACTACAGTGAAACCTGTGCGGGCAGCAGTCGCCTCCACTATGCCGGCTTGAGGAGACGAGCATGTACCATCTAGATGGACAGTGCACACTCCTCTCGTTATACTAGGCTACTTTAATCCCTAAATGTGATCACTTCACTGATGTTACCAGGTCGGCAGACTAGGTTAATAATCATCATCAGTCTGCCTTCTGTTCTTTTAATTATTGCCCATCGTAGACGCAGAGCTTGGTAGAGCGTCATGGTCACTTCACGGGTGTTACATTAGAAAGTGGTGGTACTACCCCAGGTCGACAGACTGGGCTAATAACCATCATCAGTCTGCCTTCTGTTCTTTTAATTATTGCCCATCGTAGACGCAGAGCTTGGTAGAGCAAAGCGGAATTTTACGAGATTTGAATCGTGTTCTCTCGATCGTGTTCACGCCTCCAACCTCCAGGCCACGCGATATATAAAATACGTATATTTTTATAGAAAGGTATGTTGTAATGTAAGAAGTTTATGTTGCGGAAAGTTTTAATGTTATTATAAAATTATTTTACTGAATTTCCTGACATTTCTGTCTAAAACGTTGCGTGAGAAATTTATTACTTACCAACCACACTAATTAATTAATCTTTTGCAAACTTTTTAACATTTAATTACAATAATTTATTTATATTACAATATTTTGTTTACATATTTATGGCCTCATATTATTAACCACAGATACTAGAGACTGTAACATTAACAACTATATTGTCTCTGAAAAAACATCATATGCTAGATTACTATATAAAAACATTTCTGAAAAAAATTTAACCGACTTCTAAATAAAACACAAATCACTAAAAAGTAAAAAAAAAATTTTAATTGAGAGTACCTACACACAATTTAATAAGCATAAACAAGTATAGATGCTTATTATTTATTTACAAATTCATACTCTATCCAACAAAAAAAGAATCATCAAAATCGGTCCACAAACGGCGGAGATATGGGTGAACAACGCCACAAAAAAAAAAAATACACGACGAATAGATAACTTTTGAAGTCGGTTAAAAAATAATGTGAAGTTAATGCAATTTTTAATTCATATTGCCTTACCTTAGAAAATAATACATCACTGAATACCCCTCAAGTGAAACCTTGAAGATACAGCGAGCGACGCGACGTAGCAAGGCGGAGTTTTTGCATGACATGCTTTAATTTATCTTAATTTGCATTTTATTTTGTCCAATTTATTTCTGCAGCATACGTACTTTAGCGTCCGCGTTAATTTCATTTTCTTTTAAAAATTCTCTTCTTAGGGCCGGTTTATTCGTTATTATTTAACTGAAGTTTAGTTACAAAAACATACATAACCCAGCAGACGGTTCTACAAAAATGTATGGGAAGCTCCCTAGCTATAGTGGTGTGTATGATATATAGAAATGAAGATGGTTGCGTTAAACCTTCATCCAATACCACTTCATCGTCTTTACTCGCAATCAATCTACAAACAGCAAATTGTACGGGCGGTACTGTCTGCAAAACACACACCGCATAAATGCATTCATTATTCCTCAATAATAAATATATAATTTTTTTAAATTAATATTATATTTTAACCTTAATTTTCCTATCGGAAGGTTTTCCTATAAAAATAAATAAACGAAATATTATGAAGAAATAGTCAAAATTAAAAATATATTATTTACTCATTACATAGTTTTGTATATTAAAAAGGGGTGTAGTAAGGGTGGTAGTACCACCATTTTTACGCGTGAACTGAGTCTACCATAAACTTGTTACGGGATCAACTTGAACGTCTCATCTCAATTTTGAAAGGGAAGAAACTGCAAATTTTCAGTATTTAGATAAGTTTATTTGATATATTTTGATAGCAATTATCAGAACCGAGAATCGAATCGACTTATGATGGGTTTTATTAAATAAATAAATAAGTTTATATTAAAAATAAACTGTCAAATTAACTACAACACTAACAAAATCAAATTATTATCTTTGCTTATTTATAATTTGTTTAAAAAATAATAAATATATTGACTTCTTTTGCTGTCTGTACGTATGAGAATGCATGGAGACGTGCCAGTTAGAATTGGATGTTAGTGTATTTATATGAGAATAGTATAAAGGGCAAGGGTTCGATGTAGATCAGTAAGACAGCATCAACGCCTTTCTTTCTCCTTACTTCTCCCTCTTCTCTCGGCGGTCCACGGGTGAAGACAACTGTTACTAATAACTAATGTTTACAGGCAACAGTCACCTCCACTATGCCGGCTTGAGGGCGACTTCGAAACTGAACCCGAAATGCGAGAAGGACACTGGTGTTACATTGATGGTGAACTACCGGCAGGCCGAGCTAATAATCATTCATCATCATCTACGCTATGCCGGCTTGAGGAGACGTCCAAACTGTACTTACAAAAGTTTTCCGTTATTTTGTCGCATTAATAAAGAATACCTCTGTACTTAATTATACTTATATACTGGTATACATGTATATTTTCCTTTAAGGAAATTGTTAGGCTAAAGTTCTTCCTAGTTACCATCTCAATTTCCTATGTTCAGCGATACGAATATATATTAAGTTTCAAATACAACCGACATATTCGGCCCAATTAGGACGAATTTTGCTTTTATGAATTAACTGTTGCCCATTTAGTATGAGTATAATTAATATTATTCATTTAACGTGACAAATAATCACTTCTATATTCTTCACCAGGATCTTCTAACCAATTTTTTTCGAAATCTGTTCAGCGGTTTAGTCTAGAAAAGGTAACAAACAGACAGTTACTTTAATTTTATCTATATATTGTATTTGGTACATCTATAGTTTCAAGACAAATATTGTTCACGCAGCTCGAGAAGGAGTTCATAAAATAGTTCAAAACTCGTCCTTTGGGCCGAATTCTCTACGACACTTAACAAATAACCCAATGAAAATTGCGGCTTAGAAGCTGCTAAAGCAGTATGCATCGTGGAAATATACAAAATTAATAGAGAATTATTAACACACTCCAATCGTAATGATGAAATATGGTGTTCTTATAGTAGCTCTACATATGACAACACCGCCTGATGTAAAGCTAGAGTCCTACTGATTCTGGACTGAACCAACTGCTATTGCAAAGAAAATGTTTGCAGGCAGCAGAGGGTATATTATTAATACATACCAATTAGCAGCAATAACCATCAGCGGCCGTGGTCTAGCGGTAAGACGCGTGATCGTGATCGATGAGACCCGTGTTCGAACCTCGCTAATTCTGACCAATGTAACTTTATTATATGTACTTTGGTCGCTTAGTGTCTATAGGCACTATTAAAGAGTGGTAGGCAGACTGATGATGGTTATTTGTCCAGTCTGCCGTGTTGGGGTAGTACCACCACTTTCGAATGTAACACCCGTGAAGTGACCTTGTCGCGTTTCGGGAATAGTTTCAAAGTAGCCAGGTATAACGAGAGGAGTGTGCACTGTCGATCTAAGATGGTATATGCTCGTCTCCTCATCATGGCACCAGCACAGGTTTCTCTGTAGTAGCAGTTGTTTCCATTCATGGACCGTTCTAGCTTTACATCAGGCGGAGTGTTGTCACATGGCGAGCTACAATAAAAAAAATCGCCTCCGCTATGCCGGCTTGTGGAGACAAATGTGCAAGGTCAATTTGGATGACCCAGCTACTCGCAAACTAATTCCGAAACGCGACTTGGCTTGTTCACGGGTGTTTTGTTTGAAAATGGTGATACTACTTAAAGACGACTGGGTTAATAACCATCACCAGCCTGCCTACCACAGTTTAAGAGTTTTTTTTTTATTGTAGCTCGGCATATGACAACACTCCGCCTGATGTAAAGCTAGAGAGCGGTCCGTGAATGGAAACAACTGCTACTACAGAGAAACCTGTGCGGGTAGCAGTCGCCTCCGCTATGCCGGCTTGAGGAGACGAGCATGTACCATCTACATTGACAGTGCACACTCCTCTCGCTATAACTGGCTACTTTCAAACTATTCCCGAAACGCGACAAAGTCACTTCACGAGTGTTACATTCGAAAGTGGTGGTACTACCCCAGGACGGCAGACTGGACAAATAACCATCATCAATATGCCTACCACTCTTTAATGAGCGACCAAAGTACATATAACAAAGTTACATTGGTACCGGTCAGAATTAGCGAGGTTCGAACACGGGTTACTATTGTTTGTTTAGATAATAAGTGTAAATATGTAATAAATAATGTCTACATAAACAATTTTAGTGAGTTAATAAATCATTTTCTATAGCCTTACTAATTTTGCTGTTGTAATTAATTACATTTTTACTACATTTTTATATTACGCTATGGTTACTTAACTGACCCATCTCCCTAAAGGGGTAGGCAGATATTATAGACTTCTCGGACTTCTCCACATCCGTTACTCTACCCATGAATTGTCGACAACATTTGAAATGACATAGTTTCATGATCAGCAGTCGCCTCCACTATGCCGGCTTGAGGAGACGAGCATGTACCATCTTAGATTGACAGTGCACACTCCTCTCTTATATCTGGCTACTTTCAAACTATTCCCGAAACGCGACAAGGTCACATTCGAAAGTGGTGGTACTGCCCCAGGACGGCAGACTGGACAAATAACCATCATCAGTTTGCCTACCACTATTTCATATTAAGACACAGTTTTGTTATGGCGAAATAGGTCTAAGGCCTAAACCAAATTACAATAAAAAATATATAAAATTTTATTGATTAAATATTTTTATATTACATCCTGGTTCCCACAGAGACACGATTGCTGACAAAAAAGTTAAACACAAAGAAAAATGTCATTGTCCGAGGTCGTTATATCTTGATGTATTTGAAAGTATATATTTTTTGGATGCCGTCGTATTCTCAGTTGTTGATCAAAAACTCCTCCACTCAAACGCAATAGAAAAAAACTTTTAAGTACCCATTACCACACTACAAACACAAGTTCCTAAACCCTTCAAATTAAGAGAGAAAAAGAATCAATTTTATTATTGTAGCTCGACATATAACAATCCGCCTGATGTAAGGAGTGTGCACTGTCAATCTGGATGGTGCATGCTCGTCTCTTCAAGCCTATGCCGGAGCAGTTGTTTCCATTAATGGACCACACTATAGCTTTACATCAGGCGGAGTGTTGTCACATGCCGAGCTACAATAAAAAAAAAGAAAAAAAAAGCTAGAGTGTGGTCCATGGACGGAAACAACTGCTACTACAGATTAATTTCTACAGTCAGCAATCGCTTCAGCTATGCCGGCTTGACTCCTCTCGCTATACCTGACTACGCGAAACGCGACAAGGTGTTCATTCACGGGTGTTACATTCGAAAGTGGTGGTAGATACTACCCCAGGACAATCCAAATAATGTTTAATATAATTGCAATGAACTTTGAAATAAAATTTAATTTATGTTGTTTTCGCCCCGTACCAAATTAAACTTTACCTCGTGTACTAATTACTACATTATAATAATTTTCAGTTATTTTTCATTAATTTTTCACAATTTAAATGCTACATTGATTATTATGAAAATGGTGGAGGCTTACGCGAGCCTTATTATTATTATTATTAAATTATCATTACTTCATTACACTTGTTATATTATACGCCTGCTTGTTTATCACGTAATATTGTCTTATTTTCAGACAAATCTCTGCGGGCAGCAATCGTCCCCACTATGCCGGCTTAAAGCAGACGAATGTGCAGAATCAAAATATAATAAATTGGCAAAAGATATAGGCATACAAAGCAACAAAAACTAACACAAATAAGTTAAAAATATGTAAAATATGAACAATATTTAAATGAAACCGGTTGAACTTAGTGTAAGCGCAAAATGTATTAACATAAATGAATTATTGAGATAGATGCAAAATAAGGAGCTTGTGAGGTGAAAAATATGCATTATTCAATAAAAAAAACCTGTGACTTTGACTACTTTTATCCCGGAACGATGGTGAAGTGAGCTTTCTTCAGCTAATGGCCTGAAACGTGGATACGGGCGAGGACCCGCCCTACAACAATCATAAACTCAAAAGTTTTGCCTCAAATCTCTCTTTATTCAGATAAACTTTACTTTTATTTTACTATTTTTACTGTTTTAAAAACCCGTGATATATCTAGTAATAACATTTCTACAATTATAATTTAAAAAAAAAACATCATCGAAATATCAAAATATCGACGTGACTGCTGTCTGGAGATCCCCTTCTCTGACAGCAGTCGCCTCCATTCATGGATCGCACTCTAGTTTAACATCAGGCGGAGTGCGGTCATATGACGTGCTAAAAAAAAGAAAAAAAACATGCAACGTGGTATACCACTGGTATCAAGACGGCTTCGCGAGAGGTGTGAGCTAGCTTGCTTTAGCGATGTTACGAGTCCATTGCGGGTTGATAAAAATTGGCATTGGTCGTGTAACACTGTAACACGTAGTTAAAGGGACCATCTGTCTTTTACATCCTGTATATATAAAATTAAATGTTATTTATTTTATTGCAAAACTGTTTCTTACATTAGGCTATGCGCACGCGGTTAATTTTCTATACAATTTTCAACATAATTTAATAATAAATATATGATCTAGTGGCTGAACGGACGTCATTAAAGCTTTTATGGAGATTATGAACTAGATTTTTTTATTGTAGCTCGGCATATGATAACACTCCATCTCATGTTAAGACTGGGATATATGTGAACTGCGCCGGAACTGAAAGGGATTAAAACCTTTTTTCTCCATAACTTGTAACGAAATTATCTTTAAATATATATATATGTTAATCTACACTATACAAAACATGTCCTCTTCATTAAAAAAAATAGTTTTAAATATCATTAGTATTCATGCAAAATAACCCCTGTTTTAGAAATATAAACTATTTTTCTTCTAAACTATTAATAGTTAGGTTATTTTATTTTCATCATGATATTACACAATACAACACCTAGGGAATCTTCGGTTTATTTTTTTCAAATAACTTTTCCAATAATTTTTATTAATTTTATTTACATAAATCGACTCACAATCGCGTGAGCTACCCCTCTGTCGTCCAATAAATCAGTACGGGATCAACGGCGTACATCCAGCTCTTAAGTTTGAGTGTGGTCCATGAACGGAAACAACTGCTACCACAGATAAACTACCAGAAGAGATGAATATGCACCATCTAAGTTGGCAGTGCACACTCCTCTATCTGGTTACTTCTAACCGAATATCGAAACGCGACGTGTTACGAATAAATTATAGAATACTTTTTTATTGAGAAATGTTATTATAATTTTGAAGCAAAGTTATTTTAGTGTGTTGATAAAACTCTCTGGAAATAGAACGGGAACGCTAAATGTATTACAAGAATAATACGCGTACAAAGTTGCCAATCCAATAACTTTTAGTAAATATACTCTATTTGTATATATGTAAATAAACGTTAACCTTTGCCGAATTTAAATGAAATCGCACAAACGGTATGATTTAATTAAATTTTAGTTCATGTATTTTATTAAGACAATAGTTAAATCGTTTCAAACTTGATTAACTGATCAGAGGCATTATTGAATCAACAATTAGTTGTAGACATCGAGATGGAATTCGATTGAGCCGGTTAATTATCTATTATATATACAGGAGACAAATAATGTTTGGATGACGTGAATACTAGTACAAGTTTATTTTCTCCTAATACAGGGTGTTAAAGGACTATTACTACTCAATACCAAAATATAGATATAGCGAGAGGAGTGTGCACTGTCAATCTAGATGAGAAGTTCCCAGACTTTTTTCTCATAGACCACTTTCAAAAGGAGCATGCCCATTTTCGGGCCCATGTGATACCTAATAAATAGTATGGTAATATATTCTGAAATAATATCTTATTTTTTTATTAATTCATTTTAATTATATCAGCACAACATTTACCAATTAATAGACAATGTTTAATTACATAAAAAACAGATATCTTCAATTATATATTAAAGCACTAGCGTTTTGGGTGTTCCCGCGGGCGCAAGCGGCCCGCGGAGGGCTATTTCGTGACCGTTTCGGGCTTCTGGAGAAACTTTTTTTTGGGTACTTTTCGGAAAAAGAATAGCCTCGACCATATAGTAGAACTTACACGAGATATAACAATTATACTAAAAATTTATAGTACTCATCATAATGACCAAAATCACTCTTTACACGATCGCGCTAACTCAACTACTTTTCGAGATATATCCGTTTCCTAAAAAATTTTTTATAAATAACAAAAAATAATAGTGCTCATCATACTGAACAAAATCGCCTTTTACACGAACGCGCTAACTCTTCTACTTACCGAGATATATCCGTTTCTTTAAAAAAATATATATAAATAAATAAATAACAAAAAATGATAGTGCACGTCATACTGAACAAAATGGCCTATTACACGAACGCGCTAACTCTTCTACTTCCTCAGATATAGCCGTTTCTTAAAAAAATGAAAATAAATAAATAAATAACAAAAAAATATAGTGCACGTCATACTGAACAAAATCACCTTTTACACGAACGCGCTAACTCTTCTACTTTTCAAGATATAGTAATTTTAAAAAAAGACTCTGCTTACCCCTCGACAGAGACAAGGGTGTGAAATTATATAGTACTTTCTACATTTACATTGTATTGAGGACACTTATTTGTAGATAGATATGTGAAGACAAAATACAGCATTTAGTGTTTTTTTTTTTAAATATTATTTAATTTTGGCGCAATTATCAAACCTATGCAACTGTATGTACTTATAGTGTCTGTTATATATAACTGGAACGTGTGAGCGTAGGTTACACATAGGAAGGACTGGAACGCGAAGGGAAGTGTCAGATGAATGAAGAATGCTGTGTCATCGGTTGTTTGTTTTAATTTAAATATAATACACTTAATTGAATAACAATAAAAGTCTTTTAATAAAATAGTATGCAATTAAAAGATGACATGATATAATCTACTAATCAAGGTAGTGCATTCAATATTTGATAGATGGCGCTTTACTCGTGTTTGAGCCCATCTCTTAGCATCGATTAAAACTCCATCTATCCTCCCCGCCTGGAACCAAAATCGACCGTTGCGACGATGGGCCTTCTTGAAGGGATTTGCGTACACGTAAAAGGAGTAATTATTTTAAAACAATTTACTTATTAACAATAATCTATTTATTAAAACAATTACAATGGATAAAACACATAAAAGTAGTTATATAATTATCGCGATTCGGTAACCTAAAAATAATAATAGAGCTCATCTTGTGTCTTACGCCTCGACAGAGAGAAGGGTGTGTAGTTCTGGAGCGTCCTTGGCAGGTTTGCTTTCTTTTTTTTTTAGGCGTTTATTTGATTTGCTACATGTTTATACGTATATTTAGGGTATATCATAAAAGAAAACACTCGTATATTTCACATCGAAAATTTATATATCTATAATAAATGTTAACTGCCAAAAAATTCCTTATAAGGTATGTAAGTTCGCCAAAATCTATAAATAGATCCTACTATTCTAAAAATAGTTTTTTTTTGTTGTTCTCAAAATTACTGAGCAAATTTTAAAAACTGACAGGGCATACTCCTCTTGTTATAATTGACTAACTCCAGAAACGCGACAAGGTCACTTCAAGGTTGTTACATTTGTACTATTCTAAAAGTAGAGAAAAAAAATTGACAGGGCACACTCCTCTTGTTATAATTGACTAACTCCAAATAGAACGCGACAAGGTCATTTGAAAGTGTTTTAAAAAAATAAATAAATAAATAACAACAAATGATAGTGCACGGCATACTGAGCAAAATCGCCTTTTACATGACCGCGCTAACTTTACTACTTTCCGACATTGAGATATCTTTCCGAGATACGGTTAGATATGTGCGACGGTTACGTCACGCGTCTACTATATACATAACTATAAAACTATCCATATCCAAACATCGGAGGCACCTACCATAGTGGCCGCGACGCCGATGTCCGAACTACTCCGAACGTACGCGCCGCGGGGCTCGCCCGGCCTCGCCCAAGCGCCGTGCTCCGTTTCATATTGGCGTACCGGCGGGAAAAGGATGTAAATACGATCGAGGAAAAATGATTTTTCGGGGAAAATTGAAAAAAAAGGTGGCGATTTCGAAATTAGAGGGCATTCCCTACAACGTTTGTTCCGGCACTTCGGCCCCGTCTCTTTCCGTTTCCGAGATATCGACGTCACTTCCGGTCCAGAGTCCACTTCCGGTCAAAGTCGAGGTTTTTCCGGGGTCGCATGGGCCTCCTCTATACAACCCAAAAAGAATCATCCTCCTAACCCCATGCGAGTGCTCAATAATTGCTGTCAGTCAGTGAGTCAGTCAGTGAGTGGTAATCGAGCTTTATATAATATGACTAGTTTTTTGGGCGCGCTTCGCGGCGCTGAAAAAGTTATTTTTCGGGTAGTTTTGAAAAAAAATTTTTTTTGAAAAAACAAATTATGGATTTCGATATTAGAGGGCATTCCCTACGACTTTTGTTCCGGCACTTGCGCCCTATCTCGCTCCGTTTCCGAGATATCGGCGTCACTTCCGGTCCAGAGTCCGCTTCCGGTCAAAGTCGAGGTTTTCCCGAGGTCCCGGGACCGCCCTCTACACGCCCCAAAAAGAATCACCCCTCTGACCCCCCGGCAAGTGCTTCATAATATATGTCAGTCAGTGAGTGAGTCAGTCAGTGGTAATCGAGCTTTATATAATATAACTAGCTGTTGGGTAAAAGCCGCGGGCGCAAGCGGCCCGCGGAGGCCCTGTTTTGTCGTAAAACGCATTAGATCGAATAGATTTTAGGGTAGTTTTGAAAAAAATTTTGCTCGCCATCTAAAAGAGTTTACCTTTCTAAACAATATTGGTCTTGACACGGTAACGCTAACATATGTACTTTTTGAGTAATAGCGATTTTAGAAAATTGAAAAAAAAACAAAAATTAAAAAACAAATAGTACTGGTCATACTGAACAAAATTGGTCTTTACACGGTGACGCTAACGTACCTACTTTTCGAGATATGGCGATTTAAAAAAAAAAATTAAAAAAAGTAGTGCTGGTCATACTGAACAATATTGGTCTTTACACGGTGACGCTAACGTATCTACTTTTTGAGATATGAAGATTTTAAAAATTAAAAAAATAAAAACTTAAACAAAAATTTAAAAAAATAGTGCTGGTCATACTGAACAATATTGGTCTTTACACGGTGAGGCTAACGTATCTACTTTTCGAGATATGAAGATTTTAAAAATTAAAAAAAAAAACAAACAAAAATTTAAAAAAATAGTGCTGGTCACACTGAACAAAATTGTTCTTTACATGGTTACTCTGACGTATCTACTTCTTGAGATATTCGAAAAAAAGCCCGCCGCGCGGAGCAAATTCGATGTTCACGCGGCCGCGCTCACCGTCCGACTGACCGAGGTAAAGCCGTTTCGATCGTTCGTCCCGAAAATGCGGCCGTATGAAGACTTTTCTCTCCGAACCTCTCGCTCTCGCCTCATGCACCGACTGATGAAAAAGAGCGAGATGGAAGTATCATCGAGGGCCGACCGATTTGTATGGGAATTTTTTTTTTGCCCGATCTTGAAATTTTTTTTTTGATTTCGTCATAAGACGACATTCTCTACAACTTTTTCTACGGGGTGACTGCCCCGACTCGCCCCGTTTCCGAGATACCGCTACCACTTCCGGTCCAGAATCGACTTCCGGTCAAAATCGTATTTTTCTCGACGGTTTTGGAACGCCCTCTATACGACCCAAAAAACCGCTACCCTCTACTATACCGGCAAGTACGAAATAATTGATGTCAGTCAGTCAGTCAGTCAGTGGTATTGCAGCTATATATTAGTACTAGCTGTTGGGTAAAAGCCGCGGGCGCAAGCGGCCCGCGGAGGCCCTTTTTGTCGTAAAACGTATTAGATCGAATAGATTTTAGGCAGTTTTGTAAATATTTAGCTCGCCATCTAAAAGCGTTTACGTTTCTGAACAAAATTGGTCTTTACACGGTGACGCTAACGTATCTACTTTTCGAGATATGAAGATTTTTAAAAATTAAAAAAAAAGAAAAATTAAAAAAAAACAAAATTTAAAAAAAGTAGTGCTGGTCATACTGAACAAAATTGGTCTTTACACGGTGACGCTTCCGTATCTACTTTTCAAGATATGGCGATTTTAAAAAATTAAAAAAAAAAAATTAAAAAACAAATAGTGCTGGTCATACTGAACAAAATTGGTCTTTACACGGTGACGCTAACGTATCTACTTTTCGAGATATGGCGATTTTAAAAAATTTAAAAAAAAAAACAATAATTTTAAAAAAAAATAGTGCTGGTCATACTGAACAATATTGGTCTTTACACGGTTACGCTAACGTGTGTGCTTTTTGAGTAATAGCGATTTTAGAAAATTAAAAAAAAAAATTTAAAAAAATAAAAACAAATAGTGCTGGTCATACTGAACAATATTGGTCTTTACACGGTGACGCTAACGTATCTACTTTTCGAGATATAAAGATTTTAAAAAATTAAAAAAAAAAACAAAAACTTAAAAAAATAGTGCTGGTCATACTGAACAATATTGGTCTTTACACGGTCACGCTAACGTATCTACTTCTTGAGATATTTAAAATATTCAAAAAAAAATCCGCCGCGCGGAGCAAATTCGATGTTCACGCGGCCGCGCTCACCGTCCGACTGACCGAGGTAAAGCCGTTTCGATCGTTCGTCCCGAAAATGCGGCCGTATGAAGTCTTTTCTCTCCGCACCTCTCGCTCTCGCCTCATGCACCGACTGATGGAAAAGAGCGAGATGGAAGTATCATCGAGGGCCGACCGATTTGTATGGGAATTTTTTTTTTGCCCGATTTTGAAAATTTTTTTTTTGATTTCGCCATAAGACGACATTCTCTACAACTTTCTCTACGAGATGATCGCCCCGAGTTGCCCCGTTTCCGAGATATCGCTACCACTTCCGGTCCAGAGTCGACTTCCGGTCAAAGTCGTATTTTTCTCGACGGTTTTGGAACGCCCTCTATACGACTCAAAAAACCGCTACCCTCCACTATACCGGCAAGTGCGAAATAATTGATGTCAATAGATCAGTGAGTGAGTGGTATTGCAGCTATATATTAGTACTAGCTGTTGGGTAAAAGCCGCGGGCGCAAGCGGCCCGCGGAGGCCCTTTTTGTCGTAAAACGTATTAGATCGAATAGATTTTAGGCAGTTTTGAAAATATTTAGCTCGCCATCTAAAAGCGTTTACGTTTCTGAACAAAATTGGTCTTTACACGGTGACGCTAACGTATCTACTTTTCGAGATATGGCGATTTTAAAATTTAAAAAAAAAAACAAAATTAAAAAAAAAATTAGTGCTGGTCATACTGAACAAAATTGGTCTTTACACGGTGACGCTAACGTATCTACTTTTCGAGATATGGCGATTTTAAAAAATTAAAAAAAAAAAAATTAAAAAAAAAAGTAGTGCTGGTCATACTGAACAATATTGGTCTTTACACGGTGACGCTAACGTATGTACTTTTTGAGTAATAGCTATTTTAGAAAATTAAAAAAAAAAAAGCAAATAGTGCTGGTCATACTGAACAATATTGATCTTTACACGGTGACGCTAACGTATCTACTTTTCGAGATATGAAGATTTTAAAAAATTAAAAAAAAAAAACAAAAATTTAAAAAAAAAAGTGCTGGTCATACTGAACAAAATTGGTCTTTACACGGTGACGCTAACGTATCAACTTTTCGAGATATGGCGATTTTAAAAAATTAAAAAAAAAAACAAAAATTTAAAAAAAAATAGTGCTGGTCATACTGAACAATATTGGTCTTTACACGGTGACGCTAACGTATCTACTTTTCGAGATATGAAGATTTTAAAAAATTAAAAAAAAAACTAAAACAAAAATTTAAAAAAATAGTGCTGGTCACACTGAACAAAATTGTTCTTTACATGGTTACTCTGACGTATCTACTTCTTGAGATATTTAAAAGAAAGCCCGCCGCGCGGAGCAAATTCGATGTTCACGCGGCCGCGCTCACCGTCCGACTGACCGAGGTAAAGCCGTTTCGATCGTTCGTCCCGAAAATGCCTCGTCGCGGATGCTGTTAGGCCACGCCCACCGCCATGCTCCGTTTCATATTGGCGTACCGGCGGGAAAAGGATACAAATACGATCGAGGAAAAATTTTTTTTGCCCGATTTTGAAAATTTTTTTTTTGATTTCGGCATAAGACGACATTCTCTACAACTTTCTCTACGGGGTGACTGCCCCGACTCGCCCCGTTTCCGAGATATCGCTACCACTTCCGGTCCAGAATCGACTTCCGGTCAAAGTCGTATTTTTCTCGACGGTTTTGGAACTCCCTCTATACGACTCAAAAAACCGCTACCCTCCACTATACCGGCAAGTACGAAATAATTGATGTCAGTCAGTGAGTGAGTCAGTGGTATTGCAGCTATATATTAGTATAATAATTTAAATCAAAATCTCAAATATTGCATCAGAAAACAAGTAATTACTCAATAACAAAATTAAAACTGATTGGTAATTAAGAAGTATATTTATTTTTCTACAAAATTAATTAAAAATCATCGACAAACTCGAAAAAAAAATTGTGGGCCCATTTCTCTTAGGCGAATGGGCATTCTCCTTTAGCTGGTTCCGGTGGGCCCCCAAATGTAGCTACATTTCTACCATATTCCCAAAACTAGATAAAAAAAAATGTGAAGAGCTGGGGGTTGGGAACCAAGGATCTAGATAGTGAATACTCGTGTCCTCAAGTCGGCATAGCGGAGGCGACTGCTACCCGTAGAGATTTCTCTGTAGTAGCAGTTGTTTCCGTACTGTACCTTAACATCAGGCGGAGTGTTATCATATGCCGAGCTACTGTAGAAATAATGACTTTTATTATTATCGATGTAGTCCATCCAGTGTTTGATTTATTAATATATAGATATACATAATATAATGTTTACGTTCCTGTTAGACGAGTGGCACTCGAGTGATCCACGCTTGTAATCTAATTATGTATTTAGGACCTAATGTATGTGTCTTGAGTGAAGATACGATCGTACTTCACATTTTCCCCGTACTGCAAGTCGCGAGTTCATTCTCGTTCATATAGTTTTTTTTATTGTAACTAACACTCCGCCTGATGTTAAGCTAGAGTGCCATTCATGAACAGAATCGTCACTAGATTGTCAGTGCACACTCCTAGCGTTATACCTGGCTACTTTCAAACCGCTCCCGAAACGCGGAATGTGGTGGTACTGCCCCAACACGGCAGACTGGGCTAATAACCATCATCAGTCTGTCTACCACTCTTTAGAAATTATATTATGGAAAAAAAAGTATATCCGTATTGAGATTTCAGAATCATTAGCACTATTAACATGGATAGTAGACGTTCATCTTATTGTGCCGGCATAGCGGTGACGAGTAGTATCTGCAGAGATTTATCTGTAGTAGCAGTTGTTTTCATTCATGGACCGCACTCTAGCTTTACATCAGGCGGAATGTTGTCACATACCGAGCTACAATAAAGAAATTTCACATAAAGTTAATTAGAAAATAATTTAGATTAATTAATAAGTCGCTAAAAGTTAAATTAAAAATACTTACTTACTTGCTTAGCTCACGCCTTGTTCCCACTGGGGTAAGCAGTAACTATGGAGCACCAACGACTCCTCTCTCTACATACCACTTTTGCTTCGATCCCCTCATGCATGCACGTCGGTTGAGGGTGCTCCTCATCTGACCCTTTCTCAGCAGTTGACCAATCTGACTGAGAAAGGTCTTCCTAGGGCGCCCCCTTCCACCACTGCCATCCACTTTCGCACAATAGATCTTTTTAGTTAACCTCCTTTCATCCATCCTTTCCAAATGACGGAACCACCTTAGCATACCCCTTTCCACTCTGGTCACAATACTGCCCTTGAGCTCGCAGCGATTAAAAAAAACGCTACAATAAACAAAAAAAATATTTAACTTCTGAAATTTCATTTTTACATAAAATTGATTGTCACGTGTAAAAAGCCTCTTTAAAAAAATGCATTGTATATTTTATTCCCGCGTATAGTTACCACAATGCGCCTGAATAAAATATACAATGCTATTTCATTAGTAACAAGCGAATGAATGCTCTTTATCTTTTATTCAGGCGTTTATTGCAAAAAGGACAATGTCTGTTTCTGGGCCCAATTGGTAATAGTTTGATAGCAAAACAATATTCTAAAATTATATCTTATTTTTTCATTAATTTATTTCAATTATGTCAACACATCGTTTACCAATCAATAGACAATGTTTAATTACATAAAAAAATCGATATCATCAATTATTAGAACATGTAATTAACATTATTATTAACAATTAACATTTAATTAGATTATTAAATTCTTATGCTAGATTTGTTTTGCTTTTATTCAATAATTTTAGATTTATTTATTTTTTGTTTCTTCACTGAAAACACTTTTCACATCTCCCGAAGGTTAACTGGTAGAAAATGTCTTAAGGCATTAAGTTCGCCTTTTGCAATCTTTATATTTTATAATCGAATGCAATAAAGTATTTTATTATTATTATTAATATAATAATGACATCAAATATTGCATCAGAAAAGTCAATTACTCAATATCCCAGGTAAAAAATATTAGGTTTTTGTGGTTATCCCACGCCATGAAAACGCTCACATTGTGACGGGACCGGGTGAATTGCCGCCAAATACTCCAAGAAAGCATCAAATTGTAAAACACCATTGCAGCTTGATGCAAAGACATCAAGAATTTACTACTCGACATTGGCAGAATTGTCGTTGTTATGACATTTAACAAAAGAAGAAGGAGACAACTTTCATTGGCTTTTTTGACTTTAGCCCTGTGTCACTTCACAGATATTAATTACATTTAAAAGTGATGACACTGCTTATGTTAATTGTACAAATATTATTGTTTTATCAAAAATGATTACATTAATATATGAAAGGTCGAAAACATAAGTAAGCCCTCGCAGAATAAGGGCTTTATTCCAGTATAACTATTCGGTACCCTTAAAAGGATGAGATTTATTCCAAAAGGGTTGATATATGAGCAGACCTCCTTCCTATATCCTTTACCCATTATATTATACCTTTTGTTATGTTAACAAGACCCTTTATTTTAATTATTGTTATGAGTAGAGAAATACTCGATTAATCTATTCATTTTTATAGACCATCGTTACTCGACCGTTATAGTGTCGCGGCTCACTAAGGTCCGTTTGCACCAGAAGGGCCGTTAAAGTTACTCTAACTATTACTTTTACGGCGACTACGTAACCGCTAACGTTTACATTTCCTCCACACGCGTTGCAATATCGTGTTAATTCATAAAAGGGTGGCTGATCCCGAAAAAATATTAGAAAGATATATTTGGCTTCTTTTCATACATTTGACGTTAGTGACATTGGTTCGACGATTACTTTAACTTTAACCAGCCAAGATTCGCTGGTTACCGTTAACGTTAAAGTAAGCGTCGAAAATGACAGGCGCGACGATGCATGGTGCAACTCGTGTGGAGTAAATGTAAACCATAATGTAAACGTAACGGTTATGGCAAGCGACGAAAATTTAACATTACAGGGTAATTTATGCCTACAAACTTGGTATATTTCTGCCAATTTGTAAATTTACTTATTGTAGATAATGTAAAAACAGAAGTGAAAATAAAGAATGATTATTCGAAAAGTTTAAAACGACCCCACAGATTCCGACGATGGTATAGACTATAGATAAATAATAGTTAAGCAAACTATATATACACAAGCCCTTGATCTCATAGGGTAGGCAGATACTAATAGTTAAGAACTTCGTAACGTGCAAAATCTGCATTCGATAACCCTAAAATCAAACTATGCAGCATAACAAAGAGTGTCTCGTGTGCGGGAACTCGATCCAGCCATCGTGGTGGCCGAGGAAGTAATACTCTCTACCTTTGTTACCATAGACTAACAAATGTAACAGAATTGACTTTGCTTATATTATATTTGAAGAATGAACATGTTGTCACAGAACTACTAAAAACACGTTTTTTACGCGGCACGGCTTATAATTACTGTCACCTACAACAGAAAACTTTACTTCTACAAAAGTTCGTCGTGAGAGTGAAAATTGCCTATTTAACCAGGGGTTACCTTTTTTTTTTTACGTGGGGAAATCCTTTATGTATGCCCTGGCCCTTGGGGAAGGTTACCAGGGTTATGTCGGACTCTCCAACCTGGCATACCGACTAAAACCACCACGGTGTTTCACTCGACGCATAGTGGACGGAGTCTGGGCACACATTAGCATACATAGTTACATCTGCCAATGTCAGAGCGAGATAGAGTTATATGAATTTAACTACGAAAGAAAGAGATGTGAATAAACATTAACGCGAGCTATTCTGTGTCTTTCTTTTAATTAATTTTATTATTCAATGATTATCAAGGAAATAATGACTTACCGGTGAAATGTAATTCCATCTTTCGTGAGACTAGACGTTGCACTACACTTTCCACACAATTTCACCGAACAATACGACATTATTAACACGGAGGAGCACGGCAGTAGCTTTCGCTTTAACTTTCGGCAGCGGAATGAGGAACGAAAAAGGGCGGGGCCGGCTTTAATGTAGTGTCACTACATAACGTTCGTGAATGAATACCCCTAGCAAAGCGTGGGCTATTAGGTTATATTGTCTGTGGTGTTACATTACATTGCTTACCGTTACATTGCTTGGTTTTGATATTTCGATGATGTTTTGTGGTTTTTTTTTTTAACAAATAATGGTACCATAATTTTATGTAGTTGACATTGAAAGATGTATACAATTTTTAGTTCACGGGATTGTTATATTTTGTCTTGATAAGCTATAGTGCGGTCCACGAACGGAAACAACTGCTACTACAAATAAATTTCTATATTTAAGCCCAGCCCCGGATTTAGACTTCGGCTGCCCATAGGCAAAGCTTGTTGTGGAGGTCCTCAAATCGTTTGTGGTTAACTGTTGAAAGTTTCTATTAAGGTCAAGGTAAAGAAGAGAGCAACTAAATAAATGGGCTAACACAAAATTTAAAACAAAACTCAGTATTTTTTTGTTTCTACTGAGCCCTTATCGATTTAATTTAATTGTTGCCTATGCTAAAATCCGGCAGTGTTTAGGCCAATAATGTTATTTTATTCCTGTCTAAATAATAATGATATCTATGTAGCATTTAATAATAGCCAGTATGAGTCGACCCACGACTTCGGTGGTGGTCCCGCTCTAAGATAGTAATTTATTCATTAACTAGTCATACCTACTCTGTAATGAAGTCCGCTTCATACAGATAGATAATATAACTAGACTTTTATATTAACTAGCTTCATTGGAAAATTACTATTTTGTAACACAATTTAAATAAACAAGAAATACAGGATGTAAAAGATTGCTGGCAATCCCACGAACCAAAACTTATTTTTTTTTATATTGTAGCTCGGCATGTGACAACACTCCGCCTTATGTAAAGCTAGAGTGCGGTCTATGAATGAAAACAACTGCTACTACAGGGAAACCTGTGCGGAAAGCAGTCGCCTCCACTATGCCGGCTTGAGGAGACGAGCATGTACCATCTAGATTGACATTGCACACTCCTCTCGTTATACCTGGCTACTTTCAAACTATTCCCGAAACGCGACAAGGTCACTTTACGGGTGTCACATTCGAAAGTGGTGGTACTACCCCCAGGACGGCAGACTGGATAGATAACCATCATCAGTCTGCCTACCACTCTTGAAATTATGTACATCATACCGATGTTGGACCGCATTTATTTTTCATTTTTAAGATGTGACTATAGGAATATGCACTGTTAATCAAGATGGTGCACATTCGACTCCTCAAGCCGGCATAGCGGAGGCGACTGCTGACCGTAGAGATTTCTCTGTAGTAGCAGTTGTTTCCGTTCATGGACCGCACTCTAGCTTCACATCAGGCGGAGTGTTGTCACATGCCGAGCTACAATTAAATAAAAAGATCACATTATAATACAATTGTTTGTTAAAAAAAAAACAACATCGAAATATCAAAAACAACAGCAACGTGTCACGACTACGTCATAGCACGAGCGAACTCATTCAACTCATAGCTGATAGACGGCCGAGCGCTTGCCTAAGCGATAAAAATCAAAAACCTAATAATAAAAAAAACACCTTGCAATAACTTTTTAGTATTAGGTCCAATTGCACCAAAAGCTAGTTAAAGTTACTTTAACTGTTACATTTTACGATTACTTTTTTGCTCTTTTACTCCACACGCGTTGCACTGTCGTGTAAATTCATGTCGTTATCGTTAAATAAAAAAAAATAAAAAAAACCGAAAACACTTTTCCACCACACCAAAGGTTAACTGGTAGAAAATGCCTCAAGGCATTAAGTTCGCATCTTTATATTGTGCAATAAAGTATTATTATTATTATTATTAAAAGGGTGGCCGATGTAATGAGTAGTACATTCCCGAAAAAAAAAAATTGAAAAACATTATGTGACTTCTTTTCATACACTTGACGTTAGTGACATTGGTTTAACTATTACTTTAACCAGCCAAAATTCGCTGGTTACGGTTATCGTCAAAGTAAGCGTCAAAAGTGACAAGCGCGACGATAGTGCAACGCGTGTTTATTAAATGTAAACGTTACCATTAAAGTTACCGTAACACCGGCCTTTTGGTGCAAATGGACCTTAGTATTGTAACGCGTGGTTTAAAGGGATTGCTATCAGTCTTTTCACAGCCTGTATAATTAAAACGATAAATCTTTAGAAATTCACCTATGTATGCCGCCAAGTTATGTCATAAAACCGAATCGACAAGCTTTATCGACAATAAAATTATATCGATATGACGTCACTAGATATAATGCATACACCTTTCTTGAATTTACCCTGAACATGTTTTAAGCTACGTTTTAGACTTGAAGGGAGTTTTAGGTTCAAATCTCACTTGAATAAAGATACGTAAATAAAACGTACATTCTAATATAGATTTGCAACTATTATTGGATTGGATTGCTAGAGCAGAATTTAAGATTTTACATTTTTTTTATTGTAGCTCGTCTGATGTAAAGCTAGAGTGCGGTCCATGAACGGAATCAACGGCTACTACAGAGAAACCTGTGCACCCGCAGTCGCCTCCACTACGCCGGCTTGAGGAGACAAGCATGTACCATCTAAATTGACAGTGCACACTCCTCTCGTTTATGCCTGGCTACTTTTAAACTATTCCCGAAACGCGAGAAGGTCACTTCCGGGTGTTACATTCGAAAGTGGTGGTACTACCCCAGGACGACAGACAGGACAAAATAACCATCTACAGTTTGCCTACCACTCTTTAATAATTATTATTAATCATTTAAAAATTACTATTATGTGTTTTAAGTATAAACCGAAGCGAAGTGTGTGTTGTCAAATGAAGGTACAGATTAGTCTCCTTAAGCCGGCATAGCGGCTACGACGTCTGCCTACAGAAATTTATCTGTAATTGTTTTAATTCATAGACCGCACAGTGGCTTAATATCAGACTGAGTACATATTATATAAAAATCACGTTTCGGGGATAGTTTGAAAAAGTTTGCTCGTCTCCTCGAGCCGGCATAGTGGAGGCGACTGCTGCCCGTAGAGATTTCTCTGTGATAGTGGTTATTTCCATTCATGGACCGCACTCTAGCTTTACATCAGGTGGAGTGTTGTCACATGTCGAGCTACAATAAAAAAAAAATTGAGGTATTTCCAATGCAGTTGTCTTCGAAGTCGTTTTTCTCCTTTTTTCGAGGTAGCGTTGCCTCGATCAAGCGGATCTCGCGTTTCAAATTCTTATTTGGTATATTCGGGGTAGGAAAGTCCTTTTCGAGTAAATATATTATGTAAATGTAAAATAACTTATGCACTTGTACAAGTACGATTTTTGATGTAAATCCGCTTAAAGGTATAAAGTTATTTTATTGCCGATAACAGGTGTCGACTGAAAACTTTCAGTTATCTTTCTTTTCAAGTGTTGTTTTCACGATAACCACCATACAGCCTGTCATAATATGTGCAGCTATATGTTTAGATCTTACATAAGGTATGCTGAAGTTAAATTAAAATATTTTATTAGGATGGGCATGGTCTTAGCATCTCTCTCTACCATGGCTTCGGAAAGGCATATGACGAGAAGAAATTCATCATTTATACAGCCTTGGTCATTTGGAAATAAGGAATACGGCTTGATACAAGAAGAAGAGAAAGCTGTAGTCTTTGACGGCCCGGTTGAAGTACACCGGTTCCGCGCACTCTTGTTAAAAAATTGTATTTTTTTAGTATTAACTGTGTTTTTGGTGTGCATATTGCGTGAATACTGTTGAACTTATAAACCTGTGCAGTGAAGTGACTAGATCTCAAGTTTTAACGGCGATTTTTGCCTATTAAATAAACAAATTAACACTCGCTGCGCATACTCGCGCAGTCACGTACACAACTCATCGGATGCCCGCAAGCAACAGTGACAAGCGCGCTAACGCAGTGAGGACCATTGTTGCGTGCAGCGCTAGCGCCGCTGTGATTGGCCGCGCGAAACCTGTTTTTGGAATTTGCGCCAAAGACTAGCGAATATACAGTAGATAAACGCTTTATGTGAAAATCTAGTGCCACCATAGACATTTTTTTTTTTTGTGTATTATTGTATTAATATTTAATTTATTTTTGCTGAATGTTTCATCTAATTTACTAGTGATATAAATCATATGTGTATTTTTAATATAATAGCAATGTCACTACCAAAAACCAAATTAACATGTTGCGATAAACCAGCTGGTTCAACGAACGCTCTTCCTTGTCAGATATGCCGACAAAAGTTCCACTTAGTATGTATGAATATACCCCAACGATCTCATAAAGATCTATCCGAAGACTTCAAGGCTGCATGGAAATGTACCACTTGTCGCTCTAAGGTTCCTAGAAATGACAACACTCCTATTCGCTCAACTTCAACACAATCACCAATAGTGTATGCCGACGACGAAGCTCAATATAGTGCACTCACACCGACGCAAGCTAATGAACCGTCTGATATCCGGATTATTGTTCGGGAAGAGTTAGAATCAGTCTTGGATAATTTTAAACTCAACTTTAACCTACAGATTAAGGAAACTATTCACGAAGTACTCGACAAGATAGGTATTTTCTCAGAAGCTATCAATTGTATGGAACAAAAGTACGAAGCTTTGCAAAGTGAACATATACGTCAATCTGAAACGGTCAAGTTCTTGATAAAGGAAAACACAATACTACGTTCTGAAGTATCTGACCTGCATACTAGAGTGGCACTTCTCGAACAGCACTCGCGTATCAACAACGTCGAACTGCAGTGTGTGCCGGAGTTCAAATCGGAGAATCTAGCGTCAGTGGTTAAACAAATAGCCTCAGTGACCGACGTAAAATTAACTGATCAGGATATTCTTTCATGCACCAGAACTGCCAGAGTAACCCCAAGAGCCAACGACCCAGGTCTATAGTTGTCAAGTTCAATTCCTCTAGGACACGTGACTCATTTCTGGCCTCGTCTATTCAATTCAACAAGAAAGCCAAGTCTAATTCGGACAAGCTGAATACTTCACACATCGGGATCGCAGGCGATAAGCAGCCCATCTACATCGTGGAGCACCTTCCCCCCGCCCTAAAAGCATTACATGCTGCAACCAGAGCTAAAGCGAGAGAGCTGAATTATAGATACGTGTGGGTTAGGAGCGGCAAAATTTATATGCGACAAACCGAATCATCATCATATATCCATATAAAGAATACAGAATCCTTGGCCAATCTAGGCAAAGTTAACAATCAAAATAATTAAAGCAAAGTAATAGACTAAGCGGACGAACGATCTGTTATAAACTGAATTGAATCTTGATTTCTATTATTCTATTATTTTATTATTATTATTATTATTACTGTTATTATTATTATTATTATTATTATTATATACAAATTTATTTCGTATTACTATTTATTTATTAACACATTCATCACATATAAATATATCTATTTATACATACAAAATATTTGCATAACTACAAACTACTAGCTGATGGTCCCCATTCCTCTTAAATGTTATTATCAAAATGTCCGAGGATTAAGATCCTGCACTGCAAAGGTTAGGCAGGAAATTGCCTCCTCGGACTATGACGTCATAGTTCTTGTTGAGACTTGGCTCAACAGTAGTATATACGACTGTGAATTATTCGACAACAGATACAATGTGTACAGACGCGACCGTGAGACGTCCGCCCTGCAAAACCACAAAAAAACTGGCGGTGGTGTCCTCATCGCCGTAACCACGCGGCTGGCCTCGCGGCGAATTGTGGAGTGGGAAAGCGATGCTGAGGACTTGTGGATCTCTCTTGACACTAACTACAATAAAAAAATAAACAATCAATCGATAAACCTTTGCGCTGTGTACTTACCTCCTCCAATTACACAAAACGTTCTCAAATTGTACCTGGACAACGTAGATAGAATTATGGAAACGAATGACTCGCAGACGATTATAGCAGGAGACTTTAACATGAGTAACATTGTATGGGCGAATGTTTTAAACGAACACTACGCACTGCCTGAAAGTAGTAACTGTATCATGCTAAGCAGATTTATAGACTTCCTTGCGCTGCATAACCTGAAGCAATTCAACTTAACAACAAATTCAAAAAACAAAACTCTGGATTTAGTCCTAAGTAATACTAACATAATGCGAGTTGACGAGGTGACAAGTCCGCTACGAAACGTCGACAAACATCATCCTCCAATTGAAATCATAATAACTGCTGCTCTTAGGCCTGCGAGCACACCTCGTCTCCAACCGATCCGCTACAATTTTCGCAAGGCTAATTTCGAGTCTATTACTAAAGCTCTACATGATATTTCTTGGGTCTCCGAACTGAAATCATGTTCCAACGTCAATGTCATGCTAATAAAATTTTACACTTTTTTAAAGGATATCATAAAGAAGGATGTACCCACTACTAAACAACTCAGCCACAAATTTCCGGTATGGTTTAGTCCACAAATAATTCGCATGCTTAAACTTAAAAATAAATATCATAAAAAAAATTAAAAAGTACAACAATCCTCTAGATGTTGTTGAATTCCAATATCTTAGAAAAGATTGTAAAAGAATGATAAAAACCAGCTATAAAAAGTACATTGAATCCATAGAAAGCGAAATAACGAAAAACTCAAAGCACTTTTGGACGCATATTAAAAACCTACGCAAAAATAGTAACAATTACCCGCAACAAATGTACTTACGATCCAAGGTGGTTTCCAACACTCAAGACACATGCGACGCATTCGCCAGTCACTTTTCCGAGGTATTTGAGAGTGCCACTGTCAACTTAGATTCAAGCATTAGTCCAACTGTTCCGACCCTCAGTGCTTTTGATATATCTACTACAGAAATTCATAAGAGGCTTATAAAATTGGATGTGACAAAGGGTAGTGGCCCAGATGATGTTCCACCCCTCCTATTAGCACGTTGTGCTGATGCTCTGACAACCCCTTTATCAATTATTTTTGGAGAGTCACTACGCAGTGGCATATTCCCCAGTCTGTGGAAGGAGGCGCGAATAGTGCCCATATTCAAAAATGGTGACAAGAATTTAGTCTCTAACTACAGACCCATTTCTATTTTGTCAGCTCTGTCAAAAGTTTTTGAGTCAACAGTACATCATCGAATCTCCAACCACGTCAAGACACTCATGAGCCAAGAACAACACGGATTCATGGAAAACAGGTCGACATGTTCTAATCTAATTCACTATCTCTCTACTATTAATAGCGCAGTAGACAGTAAGTGTCAAGTAGATGCAATATATACTGATTTCTCAAAAGCTTTTGACAAAACAAATCACGCGTTGCTGGCGCGAAAGCTTGAGAACGTCGGCATAGCGGGATCATTGCTGTCCTGGTGCAAATCTTACCTCGAGGGTAGACCTGCCAAGGTTGTCGTCAACGGCCTAAGCTCTGAACCGTTCACTGCCACTTCTGGGGTACCCCAAGGATCAATATTGGGCCCCTTGTTTTTCAACATATTTATTAACGACATAACAAGCTCTATATCGTACGCTAAAGCATTTTTGTTTGCGGATGACCTAAAGCTAATTCGTGTAATAAACAATCCTGATGATGTACAGTTACTTCAGAAGGATCTCGACTCCTTGAAACTATGGTGTGACAGTAATAAGATGGCTCTCAACCCTGTAAAATGTTGCCACATCAAATTTACCCGCAAGCGTAATACTTACCCCTCCAAATACAGTATTGGTGATACTCGCCTTGATGAAGTACAGCATATCAGGGATCTAGGTGTCTGGATCGACAACCAACTAACCTTCAGAGTTCACATCGACAAAACAATAAACGCTACAAGTAGATCACTCGGGTTCGTGCTTCGTTGCTCAAAAGAATTTAAAAGTATATCTACAGTAAAGCTACTTTTCAATGCGTTTGTCAGAAGTAAACTGGAATATTGCTCTACTGTATGGGCTCCCACCCAAAAAATACACATAATTAGATTAGAAAGGATACAGAAGAGATTCACTCGTCATTTGGCATTTAAATACAAAGCCCCTCGTTCGATAAATAGTTATGAGAAGAGACTCCACCATTTTAGGTTACAGCCATTATCTGATCGTAGAACCCTTATTGACATGACGATACTACACAAGATCTTGCACAACAAAATTGACTGCACACCCCTGCTAGAGATGCTTCAAATAAATGTTCCGCGTAGATTGCCAAGATCCTCGGCTGCTCTTTTTTACGTGCCTTTTAGCAAATCCAACTTTGGAGCCAACTCCCCCACAACACGTCTGGTACGCAAATACAATGAACTAGCCCGGAAGCATAACAACATTGACATAAACCACCTTACTCTACAAAAATTCAAATCGGAGATCTTAACAGCGATGACAGAGGACACCCAAACCTGTCGACAATGCTAGTTATTATTAATATTTATTGTTATTATTATTATTTATTGTTTTTATTATTATTTAATGTTTTTATTATTGATTTTTTATTACTATTGTTATTATTATTAGTATTGACATTTTATTATTATTATTGTCTTTATTATTATTAGTATTAATTAATTAATTTTAAATTTTGACTACCTTTATGCATGCTGTGTGCTCTATCTACTAGGGATGATGGTTTAGATCTATTTACTTTGCTCTTATTTCATTGTATGCATGTATCGACCATTCTCCGTTGGAGCACCAATATTAAATAAATAAATAAATAAATAAAAAGCCTTGCAATAAAAAAAAATTAACAAAAATCAAAAAAGATTTTATATAGGTTTATAGAATTTATTAAACTCAAAAGAATAAATAAATATTCGCTCTATGAGCTTTTAACAAAAATAGAGTTAAGTTAAACTCGTTAGTAATAAGAGTAGTAGTCAGACTGATGATGGTTATTAGCCCAGTCTGCCGTCCTGGGGTAGTACCACCACTTTCGAATGTAACACCCGTGAGTGACCTTGTCGCGTTTCGGGGACAGTTTGAAAGTAGCCAGGTATACCGAGAGGAGTGTGCACTGTCAATCTAGATGGTACATGCCATCTCCTCAAGCCGGCATAGTGGAGGCTGCTGCCATCACAGGTTTCTCTGTAGTAGCAGTTGTTTCCATTCATGGACCGCACTCTAGCTTTACATCAGACGGAGTGTTGTCACATGCCGAGCTACAATAAAAAAAGATATTACACAATAAAACATCAATACAAATAAAATTATTATAAAAATACAAAATCTAAATAAATTTTTATTTATTTATTTATTTTTATGTCTACCAACAAAATTACACATACACTATGATATTGCCACTTACTTGCTATTTTACAAACTAAATGCAATTTCAATTATAGGATTTCTGCACGATTGTTCACCAGCTTATTTAGTCTGGGTCATGGACAGTCTTTGAGAATGTGCTGCTGATGCTTTTAGTCAGACTATTATATAATTGAAGTCTACGTTTTTTTCCACACTATGATAGTATACTGCTGTAGGTATAGATCAGGAATCGAACCTCTGCGCGTTAACCACAGGCCTATTATCATCATAATAACAAGTAAATATTTCATCATTAGAAAGTTATCTAAAGAAAGGCTTGTTCTTACAATGAAATCCATTATACTCCTCGTACCATCAAATTCTATTGAAAACAATATTATATTATTTCTCTTTTGTATTAAATTGTATTTTATTTCGTTTACCATTGCCCCTTTACTTACATTGGTTCAGTAGATTCGCTTTTATAACGAGCGATGGTTGGTGTATTAATTTGCTTTTATGTAATATACAAATTAGATCTACTTTCTTTTAGATTTTATTGATATGGTATCATTTTTAAAGTAAATTATATCTAACTGCATATTACGAAAGGAAAATAATTGCATGTAAATATATTTAACTCTAATTAATAAATAAAAAAAACTTTCGTCAGAGTACACTAATTCTGTCTCTACAGTCGACCCCATCCAAACTTTTTCGCAAAACGCGACAAAGTCACTTCACGGATGTTACATTTTTGAAAGTTTACCAAGTGTAACCATCATCAGTCTGCCTGCCCCTCTTTAATAGTGTATAGTTTGTTAGTATATTCGGAATTTAGCGAGATTTGAACATGGGTCTCATGGATCGTCATTTCACGATAGACCACTACCGCTATTAAATGTCAAAAAGCGATATCTGCCCACCCCATTGCGCCACAAACTTGAATATACTTATATGCCACTGCAGAGAATGTGCAAGAATTCAACGAGCACTATAATTTTAGTGCACCTATGTTACCTTACTTAGGTTACCCATAATCCCCTAGATAAATCCAATCACGTAACGCGAAAGACCTACGTTGAACTTTAAACACTAGACAAACATTGTTGCAACTTGCAATCTAATTATCACACAATACTTTGCAAATATACAACACTACCAGTCTACCCACGACTTTGTACTCGATAATATAAGGAACTATAAACACAATCACAAGTTATTCAAAGTAATTCTTATTATCCCGGCTCATTTATTTCTATGTATATCAGAAAGAAATTGTACAAATCCGAAAAGTTCCTTTTATCAACCAAGGGGGCTATTGCGGACGCGAGCTCACCGTGAGTCACGGTGACTTTCTGGTTTCCTTCCGGCACTATTTGCAATGATGCCAAAAGCCTTAGCCCAAGGTGTACTAAAGGCATGACAAATCGGGTCAACCACATACCATAAGAAAAATACAATATATATATATATATATATATATATATATATATATATATATATATATAAAACGATATATTTCATTAAGATAAGATACAGTAACAGACAAATAAAAGTTTATGAAGTCTATACTTGAAAAGTGAATTAAAATTAAAAATCTAGGAGGAATAGAGGATGAAGAAAAAGTTATGAGAAAAAACTTGCTGCGTCTTAAAAAAGTTTAATACTTGTAATTATATCTCGGAAATTTTATTTAAACTAAGAGTTGTAGACAAATTAATAATAGTACAGCGGAGGCGACTACTATAGCATTGGTTTTCACTCATGGACCGCACTTTAGCTTAACGCCAAGCAAAACTGCGGTCACATGACAGATTAGTAGATAAAGAAGTTCGCCTTTATTATGATTTTATTTATTATTATTTAATACGTAGTGCTTGTATCACAGACACTGAGCGACTAAAGTACCTATAACATGCCACGCCAAGAAGCTGATGGGCGATGACACTCAAGTCGACAAAACGTCGCCTGTATATCGGTTTTTTACCGGATACATTTCGGGTAGTGTGCGCAAGAGCTACACAACTTAGTTCTACCGTCTTTCATCGGACGTCCAGGCACCCGGAGAGGTACCTTCCATTTATGGTCCAAGTTCCTAAAGTGCGTACGAGGCGTTTTGACAACATGTTCCTTGTGCGTACTGCGAAACAGTGCCACTCCCTCCCGGTGTCTGTGTTTCCCGAGAAGTACAATACGGGCCTCTTTAAATTAAGGATAAATAGGTACCTCATAGGCAAGCGTGCTCCACCTCAGACCACACCAATGCTTAACACCAGGCAGGGGGCGGTCAAACGCTTGTCTATTAAGCATAAAAAAAAATATCTGCTGTTCATTTTGGTGGTGGGTTGTTTTAGATAAACAGGTAATTTTAAGCATGTTGGTACACAATGTTTTGGAAGGGTACTGCTATATATCGTAAATTTGTAATAGTCTAAGTTTAATAGTACTGCTTTTCTGTTTTGTGTACAAATAAAAAAAAATTGTTACATTAGTTAGAATTTATCGAGATTTGAACACGGATCTCATCGGTCGTGAGGTCCGTCCTCTACCGCTAGACAAGAAGTAACTATACTCTTGATATTATTAGGGCACGTAACAGTTAAACGCCTTTTTAATAAAAAAAAAAATCAACTATATCATAAAATAAAATCAGCGATTTAGGCAATAAAACTAAGATAAAGTAATTAACAATTTCATAAGCGAGTGAGAGAGAAGACAGGTGCCGATCAAAAAGTAATCGGCGATAATGTATCTTTGTGATTCGAGTTGGAGCAAACGAACGCGGGACAAAACTTTACTATTAAAACGTTTATTACGTAACGCCTTTAATTAGGGATTACTTTTTTTTTATTGTAGCTCGACATGTGACAACACTCCGCCTGATGTAAAGCTAGAGTGCAGTCCATGAATGGAAACAACTGCTACCACAGAGAAATCTCTACGGCTGCAGTCGCCTCCACTATGCCGGCTTGAGGAGACGAGTATGTACCATCTAGATTGACAGTGCACATTCCTCTCTTATACCTGGCTACTTTCAAACTATTCCCGGAACGCGACAAGGTCACTTCACGGGTGTTACATTCGAAATAGTACAACCACTTTCGAATTACACATCCGTAAAGTGACCTTATAACGAGAGATGTGTGCACTGTCAATTTAGTTAGTGCATATTAGTCTTCTTAAGCCGGCATAACGGAGGTGACTCTCGCCTGTGTTAATTTATCTGTGGTAGTAACATCAGGCGGAGTGTTGTCATATGCTAAGGTACAATTAAAAAAATTATCCAATAACTTGTTAATACAAACAAACATTTCGTTACATAAATGATAATAAATTTAACAATTTATTACTTTAATTTTGCTAATAATATTATGCACTAGTTTTTTATTAGACCCAGAACAGTGAAAGTTGATCTTTGCTAGTTTTTTTCATATTACAGATTACACTAGTTTAAATATATCTTTATGTATCTTCAAATCTAGTGCATCACTATTAACAACATTCAAGAAGCTCGTGGTGACGCGACGGGGAAAGTTGATGGCAGAGGACAACTCTTTGGCAACCCTAGACGCTCGTCCGACCAGCCCATAGGGTTGCCAACATTTATTTCCACGGATCATAACCCTGTTCAGATTTTTCTGTTTACTTTAGTATTTTATAGAAAAAAAGTTTTTAAAAAATCGTCGTGATAATCCTCGACTATTGAATTCAGGACGAGAACAACACAAACCCAAAATCAAAACTAATGTCTAGTACCAAAAGTAGTACCAAAGTTTTTTTTTTTTTTCAATTTAGAATCACAGATGTTTGAAGTACACAAAAAAATAAGTAAAAGTATTCCCGTACTTAATAAACACCAAAATAACCGAGAATCGAATGCAGGACGTCGTAATTAATAAAGTAAGTTGTTAACACGTCCGCTGTACGCTGAGAATAATTCCCATATCCAATGCTAGGATCTGCTTATCTAACGAATATCCAAATATATGGATATAACATTACCACTTAGAAATTTCTACAGGCAACAGTCGCCTCCACTATGCCGACTTGGATGAGTTATAACCCCTCGTTATATCTGGCTACTTCCAAAACGAACTCTTAACGCGACTAGGTCACTTCACTGGCGTTACATTCGAAAATGGTGATACTACCACAGGACGGCAGACTAAGGGTGGTTTGCATCAGAGAAGGCCGGTTAAAGTAACTTTGACTGTTACTTTAACTTTAACTTTGACAGTTATCTTTACTTTTACTCCACGCGCGTTGCACCATCGTGTAAATTAATTCGTTATAGTTAAAAGGGTTGCTGGTGTAATGAGGAGTTAGATAAATAATACAAGATTTAAATGAATTCTCTCAATACAAACAAGAGCGGCTTTCCAAAGATTTGACGTTAGCGACATTGATTTAACTATTACTTTAACTTTGACCGGCCGAAATTCGCCAGTAACGGTTAACGTTAAAGTAATCGTCAAATGTGACAGATGTTTTTTTGAAGCAAACCAATTTTAACTTTAACCATTACTTTAACGTGACAGTAATAGTTAAGTCATATGGTGCAAATGGACATAAGTGCAGAAGTCTAGTGAGTCTGGAAGTGAAAGTGCATATAACAAAGTTACATTGGTACCGGTCAGAATTTAGCGAGGTTCGAACACGGGTCTCGTGTTCTACCGCTAAATACATAAAATTAATAACTCAATGACATATAAAATTTCTAGATAGCTATTTGGAAATATAATCAAAATGTTATTAATAGAATGAGCTGTTAAAAGGCGCTTTATATTAATTAATAATTTAATATATAACAGAGTGTAATGTTCATTATATTCTTACGTAAAGGCGTGTCCTCCGCCAATCTATCTCTCCCCGAAGTCTTGTTACTTCGTCATAAGCTCCGGATATTTATTGCGCCATACATTTACTCATACATACATTTCATTTTTAAGAAAATAAGCGAGCGCAATCGATTTGATTCACATTTCTTTCTCGATTAACTATCTTGGGGGAAGGTATAACTAACATCTTTGTATCACCCTAGTCTGCCCTGATACCCGCCAAAAATCCTCTCCCAAAAAAATCTTTATAAGGATGAAAAAGACGATACTCGCCTCACCGAAATGACAGAGATCTAGCATTTCTCCGCTCATGGACCGCACTCTGGCTTAAAATCAGACGAAATGCGGTCATATGATTAATATTTTTTTTAGCACGTCAAATAACCGCACTCCGCCTGATGTTAAGCTAGAGTGCGATCCATGAACGGAGGCGACTGCTAAGAAGGGAACCTGCAGACAACCTCTGCATCTGCATCTGCCACTTCACACTGCTTGAAGGATCTTGAAGGATATATGACATTTTGAATAACTTTTTTTTTTATTATTTTGACACAACATGTGACCTCGACTGGCCTGATGGTAAGCGCAGTGAAGGTCCATGAGCACTGACGACTGGAGAACCGCTAACACGGTGGCTCCAGTCGCCACTACTATGCCGGCCTGAGAAGATGCTTTTTCACACTCCGCTTGAAGGATCCGAGGTGTAATTGTGTAGTTACACAAAATTTGGAATTTGAACTATGTTGCATAATACCTTTAAATAAAAAACATACAAAAGACTACAAGACCCTTTCCTTGGCACAAAACTGGCAACCTAACTAAAAAAATCGGACTGGTAGTTCCGGAACGCGAGAAACAATAAAATAATAATTTTTATGAAAGATTATCTTTGTTCTTCGTTTCCGAGATATCCCAGTCACTTTCAGTCCTACCCTTAAAATTTGAGGTTGCTGGTCATCATAGTTTTGGCTACACTTTGAGGTTATGAATCTGCCAATCAATCAGTCAGACTTTCTTCTTTTATATATAGTTACAGATGTGTTCATTGAAACTTGTTCCAATTTGTTTTTAATAACTTTGTGTAAAATTAATGTAAACATTTAAATCAACAAATCAACTTATTACCTAACAGTTAAAACTAATCTAGTTAAGTTCTTCTCGTTGCCGAAGCATGTAAAGTTTATTCAACAACATTCCTTATGTCATTGCGTTATGGTACAATTTAAATATTTATGTATAATTAAAATAAATAATTTTTTTTATACTGCAATATAACTAACTACTTAGATTTATTTTTTTATTGTCAAGCTAGAGATAAACGGAAATAACTGCTGCTACAGATAAATTACAGTCGCTTCCGCTATACCGGCTTAAAGAGATGAATTTCCACCATCCAGATTGCGACATATCGTTTTATATAGACTATAAATAAAGCATGACACCAATCAGCTAATAATCTACATAGAGACGGCATTATCTATGACGAAAAAAGTCAATAGATGGTGCACATTTGTATCCTCTAGCTGGCATAGCGGAGGCGACAGTCTAGTGTAGCCACATGTTTATAGTAATTGTAAGACGAATTAACAAGTAAAAGAAAAAGCAGAGTATCTTAATTTAGTCTAAATCGGTCTAGTATTCTAGATAGTGTGACACTTTAAACACAGGGGGCTGACATTTTTGCCATTCTGACTACTTTTGCCTGCACATGTGGCAACGTGCTTACTGGATATGCTACTGTTATGTTGACGTACGAAATTGCCATTAATTTAGTTTATTTGCGAATAATAAACGTTGACCATCAGCTTCTTCCAAACTAATTCCAAAATACAAGGTCATGTGATGAGACCCATGTTCGAACCTCGCTAATTCTGACCGGTACCAATGTAACTTTGTTATATGTACTTTGGTCGCTCAGTGCCTATAGGCACTATTAAAGAGTGGTACGCAGACTGATGATGGTTATTTGTCCAGTCTGCCGTGTTGGGGCAGTACCACCACTTTTAAATGTAATCACCCGTGAAGCGACCTTGTCTCGTTTCGGGAATAGTTTGAAAGTAGCCAGGTATAACGAGAGGAGTGTGGAGGTTTCTGTGTAGGAGCAGTTGTTTCCACTCATGGACCGCACTCTAGCTTTACATCAGGCGGAGTGTTGTCACATGCCGAGCTACAATAAAAATAATTTATAAAACGACCACGGGTCTCATCAATCGCGAGCTCACGTGTCTTACCGCTAGACCATAGCCGCCCGTCACAATAAATGCAATATAAATAAAAAAAAGCATAAAAATGACAGCCAATTCAAGTAGTCACCCCCACCTGTGAAAATCTCCAATGGGTCTGCGCAAGCGCATAAAAACGGCAGCTTATCTCAGCACCGGCCAATGTAGATATTGTACTTAGAATGCTTACTTGTGCTCAGTGAATAGTGCTATAAGTGATTTTTTAATAATGAAGTTTGTGGTTAGTGCCGTTTTTCGTATCAACAACCCTTAATTTAAGTTTTTGTTTAATATTATATTTGGGAATAGTTAAGTGTTAAAAGCGAAGGATGTGGGTTCGATTCCCACCTCAGCGAATAGTGCGCGGTGTTTTTTTATTATTGTAGCTCGGCTCTCACTCACACATGAGTGCGGTCCATGAACGAAAGCAACTATACCACAGAGAGATTTCTTCGAGTATCAGTGACCTCCGCTATACCGGCTTGATTAGGCGAATGTGCACCATTGAGGTTGACAGTGCACTCTTTTCACGCTATACCCGACTACCTTGAAAGTGGTGGTACTACCCCATCACTAAGGTCGGCATAGAGGAGGCGACTACTGCCTATAGACTCAATACCAAGTGGAGTGCGGTCGATAGACGATCTACTATAAAATATACATTAACAGACCGGTCGTGGTCTAGCGGTAAGACGCGTGAACTCACCATCGATGAGACCCGTGTTCGAACCTCGCTAATTATGACCAATGTAACTATGTTATATGTACTATAGTCGCTCATTAAAGAGTGATAGGCAGACTGATGATGGTTATTAAGCCCAGTCTGCCGTCCTGGGGTAGTACCGCCACTTTCAAATGTAACAGAGTCACAGTCAATATAATCTCAGAGTCAATGTAACGGTGACCTTGTCGCATTTCGGGAATAGTTTGAAAGTAGCTAGGTATAGCGACAGGAGTGTGCACTGTCAATCTGGTTTGTAGGTTAGTGGAGGTGACTGCTGCCCTTACAGGTTTATCTGTAGTAGCAGTTGTTTCCATTCATGGAGCGCACTCTAGCTTTACATCAGGCGGAGTGTTGTCACATGCCGAGCTACAATAAAAAAAAATTGTTTTCAGGTTGTATTATGCTTAATAGCATACTGTAATGCTCTGCCAGCTGAGAGTAAGACTAAGAAAGAAGATAAAACGGAGAAACGAGCATTAGTTGAAGGAAATGATGCTGTACAGAAGAGAAACCCTATTTTAGATGGAGGTAAGTTTAACTTTAGACTTTCTGTCTATGAAGATTTTTTTTAAGGCAGGCAGTCCCAGATTGGAAGGTAGATTCTTTTGGCAACAGTCGCCTCCCTATGCCGGATTGAGAAGGCGGTACACTTTTTTATCGTAGCTCAGCTCGGAAACAACTGCTACCACAGATAAATTTCAACAGGCAACAGTCGCCTCCACTATGCCGGCTTGAGGAGACGAGCATGTGTATCATCTAGATTGACAGTGCACATTCCTGTCGTTACACCTAGCTACTTTCAAACTATTCACGGAACGCAACAAGGTCAATTCGCTGGTGTTACATTCGACAGTGGTGGTACTACCCCATGACGGCAGACTGCAGACTAATAACCATCATTAGTCTGCCTACCACTCTTTTGATAGTTACGTATTTCTTTATAATTTACAGTATCCTCATCATCACCTGGTATTATTTATGCAGAAACAAAACAATTAGAAGCAGATAAATCACCTGCCAGAGTGAGTATTTAAAAAAAACAGATTATAACATTAAAAAAGGCGGCAAATTAATAAAAAAAAAAGTTAATTCATGAAGTCTGTTATTGTTATTTATTGTTGTTGTTATATTTTATGTAATTAGTTGTTATTGCTGTAAGTTAGTGGATATTTGAAATCAATTTGGCTTTTCTTTTTGTAATTTTTTTTTGTTATTTTTTTTATAATTCACGCTGTGATTTCTGCTAATAAATAAATAAATAAAATAAATAACAGGAGAGATTTATTTTTTCTCTTATTTATTAACTCTACTTACTCAATTAAAATTGGTTTTAAACTATTAATCTATATACTAATATTGTAAATGTTTTTTTTTTTTAATTGTAGCTCGGCATGTGACAACATTCCGCCTGATGTAAAGCTAGAGTGCGGACCATGAATGGAAACAACTGCTACCACAGAGAAATCTCTACGGGCTGCAGTCGCCTCCACTATGCCGGCTTGAGGAGACGAGCATGTACCATCTAGATTGACAGTGCACACTCCTCTCTTATACCTGGCTACTTTCAAACCATTCCCGAAACGCGACAAGGTCGCTTCACGGGTGTTACATTCGAAAGTGGTGGTACTGCCCCAGGACAACAGACTGGACAAATAACCATCATCAGTCTGTCTACCACTCTTTAATAGTGAGCGACCAAAGTACATATAACAAAGTTACATTGGTACCGGTCTTTTAGCGAGGTTCGAACACGGGTCTCCTCGATCGTGAGTTCACGCGTCTTACCGCTAGACCACGGCCGCTATATGAATGTGAATGTAACTCTGTCTGTTTGTTACTGATAGAAATTGCAACTACTGCAGTATAATCGAGACAAAATAGTAAAAAAACACGGTTTTTCTTGGTAATTTATTTCGAGTGACGTACTATCAAGAGCAGGGGAGCAGTCCCAGTTTTTTCAAAATTGTTTATCGGAATATTACAGTTGCCTTCTCTTTCTGATTGCATTATAAGTAAAGGAGATCAATATTGTTGTTAATGTTTCTATATGTTTTTTACATATTGCACCTCATTTAGGTGTCAATGTTACGAGGGAAAAACGATTCTACACACGTCAGTTGTCATAGCAACGTAAACATAAGTTATATTTAAAGTAGGAGCTGAGAGAAACATAAAAATATACAAGTAACATTAGTCCTTAAGGTGGGACTGCTCCCCTGCTCTTGATAGTACATCATTTTTGACAATTATATTTTAAGTAAATTAGAACAGGATTACTTTTTCATACGTAAAACATTGAACAGATTTCCATATTCTGTCTAAAAAAAATGCTCAAAGGATTAAAAAGGGAGATGAAGGCTTGCAGGAAAAACTCATCATCGAGTTAGGCATATCAAAACGCTTCTCTACAACACTATCTATCACAAGAATGACATTGATCAGCGCTGGTTGTGAATTATTTGGCATGTGAAGTACAGGTCTAGTAATTAATAAAAATAATTTGAAAAAATGAACCGAAGACTCCCTAGGTATTGTATTGTCTAATACCATGATGGAAATAAAAAAAACCTAGCTATTAATAGTTTAGAAGTTCTCAAATGTTCATAATAAACAGTAGGTACATATATCTATTATATGTTAATTATTTCAAACTGTCAAATGTCAAATAAATGACAGTTATAATATCATATATCAACGGTATAGGTCGTGGTTGGTAGTTATAAATAATATCGTACGTGTAGTTGCGCGGGCGCACTCGTGTGTGATGCAATTTTGTTTCTTGCACGTTTCCATTGTCATATGTGTTACAATGCATATCTTTTATTTATTTATACTTTTTATTTTTTAAATTAATTAATTAATTGTTTTATTATATTGATGAATTAAATAAATAGCTAATAAAGCTACGAAAATAATATAATACACTAAAATCTAGCTGGCAGATACCAACAAAAGCAAAAAACTGTACTTAGGTCGCTCAGTGCCTATTATACGGCATCGGCTCAGTATTGTCAGACGATAAGCAAGTGCTAAGACAATGCCTACACTAATAAACTATTTACATTTCATTAATATTTATATTTTGTTTCTTCCATATTCTTTTATATTTATGCATTTTATAATACAAACTACTTTCCATAACTATTTTATTACACTTCTTCCCCATCACTGCCCCTTTGCCACTTCCTGCGGTGTCAGCTGAAAATCAGCGCTCTGACATCTGCCAGAGCACATACTGAGCTGATTTCCCTTTTGTCACCTCACCCTGTACATATCTAAAAACATCTGTACTTTATGACAAATAAAAGATATTCTATTCTATTTGATATCATATAGGCATTTTTAAAAATTTCATATTGACGTGTCGTGAGTGAGTTGTGAATGGAAACGCGGACCCATACGATCAGGTATATCTGCGTAACACACGTGTTCGTCACCAGAGTCGATCTGAATAGACCACTTTCACATACGAAGGGGCACACCCGCTCTTTAATTATATCATTTTATATTACTTATCGCCTCACTGAACTAGGTTTATCTATCACGGTTAGATAGACAGGTAGAAGACATTATCGACTTTTTTTAAATTGTAACTGAAGACGTGACTGCTGTCTGTGGATCCCTTTCTCTGATAACAAACGCCTCCGTTCATGGATCGCACTCAAACTTAACATCAGGCTGAGTGCGGTCATTTAATCTTCGAATATTTATATTTGATTATAGCAAGAGGAGTGTGCACTGTCACTCTAGATGGCTTTGGGTCGATTCGGGGCTCCGTCACAACGTGAAAGTGTTATTATTACATAATGATGTAAAAAATGGCAATTACGATGTTACACAAAATGTCATCCGTCGTACAGCGTGTTTATTGTAACCTGTTTTAATACACACACTATAATGTTGAGGAGTATGTTAATATTGATATTTGTTCTGCGTGTTGGTCAAAAGAAACTGATTTTGTTAGGGTCGTTTGCACCAGAAGGTCGGTTAAAGTAACTATAACTATTACTTTTACGTTTACTTTAACTGTTACGTTTACATTATAGTGTATATTTATTATTTACTCCCCACACGAGTTGCACCATCGTCGCGCCTGTCATTGTTGACGGTTACTTTAACCTTAACCGTAACCAGCGAATCTTGGCTTGGTTAAAGTTAAAGTAATCGTCAAATCAATGTTGCTAACGTCAAATGTATGAAAAAAAGCCGAATATGTTTTTCTATTACTTTTCGAGATCAGTCACCCTTACAACGATAACAATATGAATTTACACGATATTGCAACGCGTGTGGAGTAAATGTAAACGTTTAACGGTCGTTGTCGACGTAAAAGTAATAGTTAAAGTTACTTTAACCGGCCTTCTTGTGCAAACCACCCTTAAAGGTTAAAGGCTTTACATTTTTTTATATGACAACATTCCGCCTGAGGCAAAGCCAGAGTGCGGTCCTTGCGGTGCGGCTACGCCAGCGAGCAGTGCGGTTTGGGCGTGACCGGGTATAACGGGAGAAGTGCACACTTCCGCCGATAATTAAATAAATATTAAGCTAGAATACTATCTATGAACGACAGCCGTCCCCTCCTCTATGCCGGCTTGATGAAACGTTTTTCGCGCGTCTAATTCACTTCGCGTGTTTCACTTTTAGTGGTGGTAGGTACGTCGAAGTAAACTAATAACCATCATCTGTCTACCTACCACTCTTTGGGGTTTGATACGCAGTCGGTGGTGCAGTAAAAAGGGGCCGAATTACATTAGTTAAAATGGCAATAGGCCACATAATGGACGAATATATTATGCGCAAATAACAACTCACAAAATTCGTCCTATTTATGGTTCATTCACAATAACTAATAGGTGCGACTTTTTGCCGCACGTTCGTTCACAATTCACATTATATGCTAGAGGTGCATACTTCATACATCTGACATAAAAAAAAACCGTAGGCCGCTTCAAACGATTTGACAATGTTGCCGTTAAGTCAAATACTAACTGACAGAGAACCTAATGATGACTGCGGTCATCTTTTCTCTCGCGTCACATTGGGAGCTTTATTACACATCTAGTTGTATATATTATTATTAATATTATTTATTTTTTTAAATATTACGACAGCCAGGTCTTCCCTTCTTCCTATAACATGAGATCCTTTAAGCGTAGTGAAGAGGCGTCTCATTAAGCCGGCAGAGCGGACGCGAATTCTCTGACAGCAGTCGCCTCCGTTCATGGATCGTACTCTACCTTAACATCAGGCGGTGTGTCACAAGACAAGAGACAAGAGTCATATAATGACGTGCTAAAATAAAAATTAAAAAATATTCTAACTATATATAATAAAGCAAGAATGTTTATTTGTATGTTTGAACGCGCTATTCTCAGGAATAACTAATGAAAAATACTTTCCGCGTTAAGCAACTCGTTTGTTAAGGAATCTTTTACACCATTTTCTTTTAACCTGTGTGAATCCGTGTGTGTGACACCTGTATTTTAGTCATAATATATTCACTACTAAAACACGCTTCGTATTCGCTATGTCGACTTGATGTTCACCATCCAGATTGACGGTGCACACTCCTCTCGTTATACCTATCTACTTCTAAACTGATCATTTCACGGGTTTCACACATTCGAAAGTGTTTGGACTAGCTCTTCTAGCACGGCAGACAAGGCTAATAACCATCATCAGTCTGTCTACCACTCTTTACTCAAAATATAATTGTCAAAAATGATGTACGTCACTCGAATTAAATTAACTAAGGAAAAAGATGTGTATAAAATAGTAAAACTGTCTTAATTATACTGCAGTAGTTGCAATTTCTATCAGAATGCTTGATTACTTGTATATACTTGCATACAGTATAAGAATTACCGAACTACCGAAAGAATTGCCAGTCAATATTTCCCGGGCAGGCTTTATCGGAATCCGGGACTGCGACAAGGGAAATAACGTTTAAGGATCATTTTTAAATCTCGTGGATTGTTGGAAATAAAATTAGGTGGATTTGCTTGAGAGAAGCGTGGAGAAAGAGATCCTTTTTTGGACAATAATATCCGGACAAAATGAGCTCTAAGCAACGATATAATAACAAACAAAAATAAACTATATTTTTATACTAAATTATTTTTTAGGATTTTCGGAAAATAATTTTTTTGTAAATTTTTTTCTCGAGTTTGTCAATGATTTTTTGTTATTTTTGTAGAAAAATAAATCTACTTCCTTATTACCAATCAGTTTTAATTTTTTCACCCGGGTTGTTGAGTAATTAAACGTTTTCTGATGGAATATTTGACTTTATTATTATTTTGTTTGCTTTATATATGCCTTAATAATTGATTATTTATATTTTTTGTGAATTAAACATTGTCTATTGATTCGTAAATGATGTGTTGATATAATTAAAATTAATAAATAAAAAAATGAGATATTATTTAAAAATACTGTTTTGTTACCATACTGTTAGATATCAAGTGGGCCCAAAAATGGGCATTCTCCTTTAATTTCTTTCTGATTTCATATTTTTTATTTATTTATTGTTTAAATTTCATAAATTAAATTAAAAATAAGTCAGGAATAAAACATAAATATTAGAAATAGGAATAACTTTGTTTGTTAGTAACAAAAAAAACATTTTCTTGCCTGTTGCATACAATTAAAGACCAACACTTAAAATTCTGGATTTATTAATTAGTCTGCCTTACTTATACTTCTTCTGGACCAAAGCATAACCCATTTTCCATAATCCCAATTTTATCAAGACGAGTTTACAAATAACAAAACATCTAATATTTTTACTCTTATAATAGTCTAAGTTTAATTGTACTTTTTTCTGTTTTGTGTACAAATAAATAAAAAAATGTATATATTGTTGTTTAATTTTCAGGAGTTGTACGCTACACCCGTACCACAAGTGGCAAAATTCTCGGATGTACTGACAGGGCATGGTCCATCGTTCCCTACTGCTATTGAGAGTCATCTTTACTCTCCTGTGCAAGTCTACCAACCTAGAGTAAGTAATTAATTAATTAATAATCTTTAAAGATTTTGGGAAATCGAAAATTATACTTTTTGCACAATATCCCATATTTACTGTTTTGAAACTTTCTGCCTAGTTTTCTGTGCAACAAACTGAGTTCTAAATATTTGATTCCGGTCTAGTTGTTAGGTCTGTGTTGTCCTTATACTTTTACAAAGTATCCTAGAACCATAAATTAGCTTTTACAAAATTAACAAAATTATAAATAACATAGACCGTGCATTTCTCCATTACTATTGTTAGTTAAAACAATGACAAATTAAATAACCAATTATCTATTGTTTCAAAATTGTAAGAAATTAAAAATTGTAGCCGTTTACTTTTTGTTCGACCTTCGCAGACTAACTTTAGAATCAAACAATGCCTCCCATTTAGTTCATAATAGTTAAGCTGATATTCTTCCACAGCTGGGATCGCCGACAACCTACCAAGTATCAGCCCCGATACCAGCACAACTAGCATACACAGAGACGAAAACGTATCAGGCGCCGCAGAATTCATTACAATACGACCAACAGAAGCCGAAGCAATTCGCCCGTGTCACTGTTAACTACCCACCTTTTCAACAACAACAACAGCAATCATTCTCGAACCCTCAGCCCCAACAATTATTCCAACAAATTAACCCACAACAATTCCTCCAACAACATTCCCAACCACAACTTCTTCAGTCCAATCAATATCAACAATATTTACAACAACCAATTTACCAGCATCAGGCACCACAGTTTTTACTGCGAGTACCTTATACCCAACCACCTATTCAATATCAACCGCTTCCAGTTCACTACCAACAACAGCCGATACAATATCAACAACAGCCAGTCTCTGTTAATCACTTTCCTGTCCAATTTAATCAGCAACAACTTCCATTTAACCACCAATCATTGTCATTAATACAACCAATACTCCAAGGTATTACGCACTCTGAACAAAGTCAAAAAGCGCCTTTGAACCAACAACAACCTCAAAGAGAGGTAAATGCAGTTCAACCAGCTTTGAAAGTTAATGAAAAAGCTACTTTACAGGTAATGTTTGAAACTAATTTTATTTCTTTGACAGGGGGCCAAGTATGACGTTACATTTACGCCGTGATAGCGGTCATTTAAATGGGCCGGTAAAAATAACATCGTCTGATTGGTGGAGATATCCGTTACATCGCCCTCTGCTCGTAAATGTATCTCCCATAAATTTTTATACATAACAATTATCTTTTATATTTCAGCCAATAAACGACAAGCAAGGAGCAGTCAGCTACGCAAGCTTCTCCCAGAGTCAACCAAACTACATCCAGCCATCAGCTCCGACCGTTAATTTCCAACATTCTGCACCAATTAGCATCGCACCGCCGTCAGCCCCGTCCGGTCAACATAATATTAAATTAGAAACTCCGGCTCCCACAAATAACATAGTGAATCCTCCGCCACCTCAACTCGCAACTAAACCTCAAGTTCTAACATACTTTAGACCGCAATATTTCCAATCTATACCACAGACATATTTCGGTCCACAAGCATCGCAAAGTTCTGAGTTTGCACATCCCCCGGTGGCTATTAGCCCCACATTCGCTCCGATACAGTATTTTGGTAAATTTGCTCCACAACTTTTCGGCGCTAATCCGCATTAATCAGGTCAACAACTCTCGGCTATGCTTACTGTTACCACTGACCGGAAATTACGACGGACTTACAAAAGTTTGATTTCTTTCGGCTCCCTTTAATTGCCCTAATTAAAAACTTGTCCGTTGCTTTGATTCGAGATAAAACCTTCATATAAGATTAATGATGAAATCGCTTTCCAAAAACCGGTACCAATGTAACTTTGGCTGATGTACATTGGTCGTTTGGCAAGAGGAATGAGCGCTCTCAACCCAGACGATCATCTCATAAATCCGGCATAGCTGAGGTGACTGATGCTTGTATCTGCACATCTGTCTTTTTTGTGGTACCTAGCATAACAAACAGAACGATAGCTTAATAATTAGCTTTTAAGATATAATATTACCAGATTTTATGTTAACAATGTTTTGTAAATGTAAAAGTGCGATCAATAGTATTGTTCAACTGTGATGCCATATTATTAAATACAATATTAGTTTTATTGTTCGTTTTATTTTTATTAAATACTACACATAACAATGTGACAAGAATGCATTAGTAACAATTATAATTAAGCAGTGGATCAAGGAGGGCTTCGAAACAATGAAAAAGATGCAGCCATACCAATATCTCTAAATTATGAAGTAATTATCAAAAGAAATCACACGAAAATATTGATTATATTTATTGGAACAAAGAGGTAAAGATAATCTCTTTCGTAAATGCTTAACAAAGTGACGTTAAGCCCTTTGATATATCAGATATCCCTTCACTATTATCCTTAAAGCCGCATTTACACCTTTCAAGACAATCCCTATTTAAACTAATAATTTTGATAATTATTAGTTTAAAAATAAGTAGAATAAATTAATTACGCCTATTTTGTAGTTACATAATACATTATATGAACTTAATATGATAAGAAGATCTAATATTTTTAATTAATTCGTTTGTTAATTCACTTATGTAATATATGTATAAAATAAAAAAATAAATAATAAACAAACATAAAATAAAAGATTAATCTTTTACCTGCTTGAACAGTGTAAATATGGCATCAGATCCAATATTTCCTTCGACGTTACTCGATAACTGCTTATTCATGAATATGTGTAAATTAAATTTCTGACCTTCTCTTGTTACAGTAAATTGCTGAATTCGCCTTCATATCACAGACCTTGAATCACGTATACCTTTTTCTTTTATTATAAATGAGACTATTATAAAAAAAATTGTTATAAGATATTCTAGAAGGGTACTGCATAACATTGTGCGCCACCCAGATCTAATAATCCCATAAATTTATTGGTAATAGACCATGCTAGAATGGGTGGAGCAGAAACTTCTAGCAACTAACGGCAGACTGTTAGACCGGACCGCAAAAAGTCAATATCTATGAAAAGATAAACTCCTGAAGGTGCTGCGCTGTACACAGACTTTTAACCGCAATTTTTGCCAAACATGCGAACAGGATCTGTTTTGAAACAACCCCTGTGCCAAATGGTTGAACGCAACCGCTTTATTCTGTCTTTGGTTACAAATTAATTGTACAATTATGTTCGCATTCAACTCCTGCAGCATCGACCCAGCAACGTTCATAATGAAACCAAATTCAACACCATGATTGCTCAATTTATTTATTGTTAATAGCATGATTGATACTATTTTTATTTAATTTAGCATTCGAAGTCTTCATTTTACATTTCCTTCTTCTACAATTTCTACATTTACAATTATCGACGTGTGATCTTTTTCTTTTGTTGTAAAACTTAAATGTAGTGTCAGTTGTTGTATATTTTGTCATCTTTTCCTGTTTGTTTTTAGAGAATTTGTGTTTTGATTTCTTACGCACTTTGTGATCTTTATTACTAAGGGAAAAAAAAGGAAAGGTTATCCCTTTGTAAATGCTGAAACAAAATATTTACTGTAAGATTATTTTACATAAAACCTTCTCTTTACTATTGAGTTTCATTTATAAATAAACAGAGCACAATGTCGCAGATACTAATTAGAAAATGCAACTCCCATTTCCCATGAAGGGATTAAGACAACGTAAATTTACATAGGGATAGATCACGCGCATTTGGTGGTTCTAAACTGGTACTAAAAAGGGATTTAATGATAGATTTAATAATAATGTTTTAACAACTGTTGCCTGCAACTTTGTATAATGTATATCTCGTATCATCTGTCTAGATACCAGTTTCTTTATCTACATCAACATACGTCACAAAATGATCTAACCTTTCTTTATCCTTAATGGCATCCACAGTTTTAACTGTATTAGTATGAAATATGGTTTCTTTCATTCTAGCATCTCTTGCAAAATGATTACGCTCATATATATCATTAATTTCATCATTTATTGATGATTTTAAATCATTATTTTGTTTATAATTCATTAAATCATAATTTTTAAATTCTTCATCATTAAAGTTATTATTTTTTGTATTTAATCCTTCTAGATAACTGGAAAAGTTAGTTACTATTTAGAGAGGTATATTGTCATCATTTTGTACGACGGTATAGAAACTTGCGAAACTTGTGTATGTATTTCTAAAGGATTGATGATTGTTATTAGCTCAGTCTGCCATCTCAGAGTAGTATGACTTTCGATTACATATATTAGTGATTCCAAACTACTACGTAACTCCTCATATACATAGGTTTATTGTACCTGTTTCCATGTTCCATGTCAGTATCATCTTGAGTCAGTGTATCGAGTTGATAATAATCAGGTTTCTGAATAAAACTAGCAACATCTATTAACTGAAATTCCTCGTCATCACCACCTAAAATATCTCTTTTCATAACTGTTGGCTTTTTCATTGACATCTCCTTCGCATTATTTAACAAACTATTGTCGTATTTACTTGCAACCGTATTTATTTGTAGAAATAATAATAAATTTAATAAAAAATACAATGACATCTTTTTATATTGTTTTTTTTTAAATTATATTCTGCTTTTCAGGAAGGCAAAGGGCCTAGTTCATACAGCCATCATCTATAAACATACCAAAGTGACTTGGGTGCTGCCAATTGATTAAATTTAATCACTAAGGTCCACTGTCCACTGAAGCATCTCAATTCATTATCCACATGATCGAATATAAAATGGATTTGAACAGCTGTTATTTTTTATCCGCATTTCATTGGATATACGCAAAATATATATAATCCGTTGTGGGGGGCAAATAGCCTCGTAGGAACTCAGCTATATTTACCTAACCCTATGAGTCGATAGCTCAGAATGTATGTGCACTAGAAATCAAGATCTTGCGATACTTTTACGAGGACAAATACAAGGGTCACTGACCTGCTTTCACACCACCTTGAGCTTATGGTACAGCCTTGGTTCCTCGGTCCTGGTAGAGTTAGCTGGTGGTGGTCACTCGCGTACACATACAGTTAATTACGTTTTAGCGAACGTCGCTGATGAATGTCCTGAGGAATACGATTCCTGGCACGATGATGGGCTGCTTCGAAGTCTTACACCTACAGTACGACTGCGTGTGGCACGGCCACAATAGACAACGAAAGTCAGTCACTCAAATAGCACGGCTATTCTCACTATGCACTACTATGGACTATTCTTGATGATGATTACGAGGAGCTCCAGCAGCACGGCTGCTGGTCGCACGTTGTTCGACCGAGGACACGACGAGACTGGGTACCGCGGCTCGCCGCGGGCTACTTACATCGACAGCGAACAAAGTACCTACCCTCAATAAAAAATATCGCAAGATCGAACATACCCCCCACCAAAATCATCATGATGATTTTATGAAGAGCCCAGGCACATACACTTGGTAACGAAACGTAGGGATAGGTAACTAGCTGACAATGTAAATTGCCTTTCTATTATGATCAATAGACATAGCAGAAATAATTACGATTTAAGATAATTAAAAATAATTAATAACTAAATATTTAATAACTAAGATAAGTAATGATGTAAGGAATAAAGAATAATTACGAGATAAAACTAAAAATTAATAAGTAAAAAAAATATATTTTAATTTGACTTAGGAAGAGGACATAATTTATTAACTGGCCGCTTCAAAAAACCCTTTGAAGTTTTTAAAGTAACAACCCTAATGTGGTTGTCAAGACCCGGATGTACCTGGTGCACCCTGGCTAGAGGCCATTGTAACGGTTTTCCTAAGTCCGATTTTATTATTACGACGTCACCAACCTTGATATTGTTATTAGATTGATGGCATTTTACTCTTTGTTGAAGAGTGTGTAGATAATCATTCGCCCAGATTTTCCAAAACGTTTGGGAAGTGCGTTGAATGTATTGCCAACGAGTTAATTTATTTATGTTAACGTCGTCTAGATTGTATTCAGGTACACTTAATAAAGTCTGCCCGGTGAGAAAATGTCCGGCGGTAAGTACTTCACATTCGTTGGGGTTATCAGATATATGGCAAAGCGGTCGTGAATTTAAAATTGCTTCAATTTTGCAAAATATAGTTGACAGCTCCTCGAAAGTGAGAAATCTGTCACCTATTACACGATATAAATGATACTTGGCCGATTTTATACCAGCCTCCCACAGGCCACCCATATGTGGTGCACTTGGAGGGTTGAATTTCCACTCGATGTGGCGGTTTAAGCACTCATTGTGTATGATGTCATTAGATGAGCGTAAAAATTGTTTTACTTCAGTCAGATGTTTAGCCGCAGCAACGAAGTTGGTTCCGCAATCAGAATAAATACAGGAACATAAACCGCGACGAGATACAAATCTATCGAGAGCGGCTAAAAAACAATCGCTAGTTAAGTCACTAAGTACTTCGAGGTGAACCGCCTTAGTAGAAAAACAAATAAATAGGCACAAATAAGCCTTATGTGTTTTTGCGTTTTTACGTAAACTTTCTTTGATATAAAATGGGCCGCCGATATCACAGCCGACATGATTAAACGGTTTTTCAGGGCGCACACGAGCACTAGGTAAATCACCCATATACGGCTGCGTTGAAATCGGATTACATTTAAAACAAATTACGCATTTTGATAACACCGACCTAATAACACTACGCGCGGAAACAATCCAATATGTTTTCATTAATATACTATGCAATGTACGGGGTCCAACGTGAAGATACTTCTTATGATAATACTCAATTAATAAAATTGTCACGTGACATTTCTTAGGCAATAATAACGGATGCTTACGATTAAAGGATAAATTAGATTGTGACAGCCTACCCCCCACCCTGAGGTGTCCGTCGCAATCAATAAATGGTGAAAGTTTTTTAAACTGTAAATTTTTATAATTTTTATTTTTTATGTTATTTATTTCTGAGTTAAAATAAATGTTTTGAATAACCTTAATAATTACGTTGTGTGAATGTTGTAATTCACTAAATGATAAATTATTATAATTACGTTTATTTTTTACAAGTTTACAATTATTATAAAATCTATAGCACCATGACATTACGCGATTTAATTTATTGAAACAAGAAAAATTTGTAAAAACGCCCTCAGGATTATCTACTTGAGTTTGTGATAACAATGCAAAAGTATCAATATTGGATTTTAATTCTAATATATCAGCATCATTTTTTATATAAAAATGTGAGATTGGCCACTCGTCCACGGGATCGAGTAGCCAAGACGGGCCATGAAGCCAGTCGTGAGCGCATGATACTAGTTGTGACGGCCAGGCGCCGCGCGAGCATATGTCGGCCGCATTGTTTTCACTGTTTACATGATACCAACAAAGGGGCGGTAATATTTCTATTACTTCAGATACTCGATTTGATACGAACGTTTTTAATTTGTAAGGTGGCGTTTTTAACCATGCTAGTGCTACACTGGAGTCAGTGAGTGCGAATTTTTCATAATTAAAATCATTACAATTGTTTATGATAAGTAAGAATAACTTAGAAAGCAGCACGGCCGCCATTAATTCTAAGCGTGGAATTGATAGTGGTTTTAAAGGAGCCACTTTAGTTTTGCTAACGAGCAATTGAACTTTGGTTTCACCTACATTGTTTACACTACGAGCATAAATGCAGGCACCGTAACCACGTGACGACGCGTCACAAAAACCTATAAATTGTATTTTTGTAAATTTATACGTTAATAAATGACGTTCGATTTTTAAATTAGAAAGTTGTGATAATTCATCAATAAATTTGACCCATTTATTTTTAGAATCACTCGGTATTCGTTCATCCCATCCTATGCTCAATTTCCAAAGATCTTGTAAAATACACTTAGCAACAAAAGTACAGGGTGCTATGAAACCGACTGGGTCAAATATGCTTGCAAGTAATTTTAATACAGATCGTTTGGTATATACGTTATCATTAAAAGAATATTTAAAACAAAAATAGTCACCCTTTGGCGACCATTCTAGACCGAGAACTTTATGAGATGAGTCATCATTAAAATTAATATTATTATTTTTATTATTTAATATTTTATTTAATAAGTTATTATTACTACAAGCCCATTTATGTAATTTAAATCCGCCTAAATTTAATAATGTAATTAATTCCCTTTGTATATTATACACTTCTTCCTCACTATCAACAGACCAAAGTAGGTCATCTACGAAAAAACCTTCTCGAAGTAATCGGCTCGCAGTCTGGTATTGAGCGCCTTCATCGGTCGCTAATTGAAGCAGAGTACGAACCGCAATGAAAGGAGCACTACGTAAACCATATGTATTTGTATTTAATTCATAAGTTTTTATGGGTTCAGAAGGATTTTCGCGCCATAAGATGTGTTGATAATTACGCTCGGACGGGTCGATTAACACCTGTCTATACATTTTAGATATATCCGCTGAAAAACATATTTTATATAACCTAAATTGCAATATTATTTTTAAAATGTCGTGGTGTAGTTTTCTACCTGTTAAAAGTAAATCATTTAATGAATATCCATTATTGGTTTTTGCTGAACCATCGAAAACTACACGCACAGGTGTTGAACTGCTGCTAGCACGCACTACGCAGTGATGAGGTATATAATATTTTGTGTCACTCCCACTATACACCCGCATATGACCGAGATCTTCATACTCGCGCATGAAATCGACGTAGGCAGAGTATAACTCGGGCGCGCGTAACAGGCGGCGCTCCAACTGTAAGAAACGTCTGAGCGCGCTGTTGTATGAGTCGCCCAACGACGGATGCATAGGGTTGCGCAGCAAAGGTGAAATATATCGACCGTTATTATCACGATAATATTTTGATAAATAAATGTCTTCGGCAGTTTCTTCGAGGGGATCACTAGGGATGGGCATTCCCGGTGAACTTTCTACCTCCCAAAATTTACACAAATAATTATTTATGACGTCATTATCAATAGTGTACGACACTAAATTTGATGTTGACGTATGTACTACGTTTTTATCATTTGGGTTTGTGTTCTCTAATTTACCCGATATTACATAGCCAAAGACACTATTTAATGCGACAGGCAAATTATGTTTAATAATTAATTTTTCACCGTCATAAATATAAGGGAAGACATCACCTGCCAAAATTATGTCGATCGGCGAACGTTTATGAAATTCTGGATCCGCTAAAACTAGGTTTTTATATTTAATTATAACTGATTGAGGAATGTTTATGTTAGGCAACTCAGACGTTAATTTATTTAAAACAACCGCGTCTATATTGAACGCGACGTTAAGATCTTGCCTAGATTTTAGTTCACATGAAACTATTCCGTAATTACGAACATGTTCACCAGCTAAACCAAAAATATTATAAGAACATTTACGCGTAGGCAACCCTAGGCGCTGTAAACAGGTTCGCGATATGAAATTCGACTGCGCGCCCGAATCTATAAGTACCCTACATGGTTGATTTTTTCCGAACGCGTCAACTATGTAAACAACAGCTGTTCCTAGAATCACGTTATAGTTGCCTTCGTTAGAAAGAGAGGTATGGCAGGATGATTCGTCTCTCTTACTATCATAAGAAGTACATTCACGGGTTATTACGTTTGCTAATTGGTTTGTATGTAAAAGAGCATGGTGGGATTCTTGACAAATAAAACATTTAAAATTACTGTTACATTGCGATGTACTATGATTTGTTTTTAAACAATTATGACATAATTTTAATTCATTAGCACGGCTAATGCGTTTTGAAGGAGTTAACTTACGAAATGATTCACATCTATAAATTATGTGATTTTTATTACAATGTAAACATTTTATATTATTTTCAGTAGTTTGAGAATATGATTTTGAATTGAACCCTTTGTTATAATTATTATTACGAATATTTTTATTATTATTATTATGTTGATTAGATTTAAATGACTGATTTATGTTATTTGTGTTTAAGGAATGCGTTGTGGAATGTTCTAGGACTTTTATGTGTTTATGTAAAAATATCATTAATTGCTCATAAGTGGGAATTGTTTTTTGATCAATTTCCTGTTCGAATAATCGATGCGTATTTTGATCTAACGCTTTAAGAGCAATGTGACATAGAATGTAACTAGACAAATTATCAATTTTTAGGGCTTCTAGTGCCTTCACAGAGTTATCAAAAACATCTAGAAAAATTGATAGATTATTAGGTGATTCATGTTTGAGTGGTACAAAGTTTAACATTTTGTCTAGGTACTTTCCAGCCAGTATTCTCTGGTCTTGGTATTTATCAAGTAATGCATTCCAGACTACCACATAATTATCCGATGTAATAGGTACGCTTTTTACGATATTTAGGGGTGTGCCAGTAGTGCACGATAATAAATAATGAAATTTATCAATATTTGAAATATTAGGTTGATTATGCACTAACGAACTGAAAGTTTCGAGAAATGTGGGGAAATTTTCGATATTACCGTCGAATGTGAATAATTCGATTTTAGGAAGCCGCGGACGCGATTCTGGAACTTTCGATGTACCTTCATTCGACGTTATATTTTTATTTTTAGATATGCACAGTTTGATTTTGAAATATAACTCGTCGAACTGTTCGAGTTCGTTAAAATTTAAATTTGCGTCGGTACTTATCGAACTTTCCTGATCATATATGTTATGTACGACTTCCTCGAATCTTTTACGTAATTCGTCTATCTCCACCGAGCGCACCAAGAACATTTCAAGACAATTAGGGTCATTAATTTTCAAACTTAGATCATAAATTTTTTGTATTTGACAAAAGGTTCGTTCCTTCATCATTATTAATCTTTTAATTTGTTTTTGGGCAGCAATTTCACTTTTGGACAGTGCCCGTTCGTCCTCTCGTGACGCCATATTTTGTATCTACCTTCAATTTAAGTAAATACGAATAATTACGAATTATATAGATATTTATGATAGAGTTTTACGAATGTTTTAAAGAATATATCCTGGTTCTGAATGACCAAAATAAATCCGGTTCTCGAAGGACCAAAATGTGGGGGGCAAATAGCCTCGTAGGAACTCAGCTATATTTACCTAACCCTATGAGTCGATAGCTCAGAATGTATGTGCACTAGAAATCAAGATCTTGCGATACTTTTACGAGGACAAATACAAGGGTCACTGACCTGCTTTCACACCACCTTGAGCTTATGGTACAGCCTTGGTTCCTCGGTCCTGGTAGAGTTAGCTGGTGGTGGTCACTCGCGTACACATACAGTTAATTACGTTTTAGCGAACGTCGCTGATGAATGTCCTGAGGAATACGATTCCTGGCACGATGATGGGCTGCTTCGAAGTCTTACACCTACAGTACGACTGCGTGTGGCACGGCCACAATAGACAACGAAAGTCAGTCACTCAAATAGCACGGCTATTCTCACTATGCACTACTATGGACTATTCTTGATGATGATTACGAGGAGCTCCAGCAGCACGGCTGCTGGTCGCACGTTGTTCGACCGAGGACACGACGAGACTGGGTACCGCGGCTCGCCGCGGGCTACTTACATCGACAGCGAACAAAGTACCTACCCTCAATAAAAAATATCGCAAGATCGAACATCCGTTATAACATACAAGAACCACTCACGACTTTTTTACCAGAGGTGTTGTCTAAAACTCGATATTAAATTAATTCGAAAAGGTTTTACGTGTCAAGTGAAGGTATTATTTACGTTGAGATGGTAACTCAAATACCTGACTCAAAGTTGGCGGCTCAGGCAGGAAACTCTCTCAAAATATCCTCTCTTGAAGCTAAAAGTTAAATAAAAATTACTTGGTATTGTATCTAACAAATAATATAAATTAAACTGCGGTTATATTCTTCTATTTCTCAGTCTAGATTAAGCCAGTTCGTCGTTTTGGGGTCCTTGACACCTTTCAGAATCACAGGAGGCATAGTGGAGACGATCGCTGCGGACATTCACATGTACCTATATGTAGTTTATATTTATTATTTTTCAATAGACTGCGACCTCCAGTAAAAACAAACTCGCTCCCCCTCCTCTCACCCACTTGAGAAACGATGGTCTAGATTGACAGTGCACACTCCTCTCGTTATACCTGGCTACTTTTTAGATAAAAAGCAACTTTTACGTAAAATAATTTATTTTAGAAGATTTTTATATAAGAGTTTTTTTTAACGTCAGTATGATGATAACGCCTGTTACAGCTATTTGAACTAATTTTCGTATGAAACGTTTAGTTCTCCAACTAAACGCATAATAGAAATTGTTAGCATATGAAGTTGCGGGTAACAGCTTGTCTGCAATAAAACATTTGAGTAAAACTTCCCTAAACCGGTAATTTATAGTTGACATTCTGTCACCTTGACAACCCCAGATGTCGACCTCCCTCCACTATGTTACTTGATCTATGGGGAGAAGGATTGGATCGTAAGAAAAACATATGTGTTTCAATATATATTATACGTGCTCTTTGTGAGTAATACCAAATATTATCGTAGGTATTATAGATTTGGTTTTTTTACAATTATTCCATTAACTTTATAGAAATTATATTTTCAGTCCGTGTAGGGTCCCCATCAGAAAAGTTTTGTGTTTAATAAAAGGTTCCTTTTCAAATTATTTATAATATACTAGCTGACCCGGCAAACTTCGTACTGCCTCAGGATCAATAAATAAAAAAGCTCAATGATAATTGCAGAATGTTTCAACTTTAGTAAAAAATGTGGTCAAAACTTAACCGGAACAAAAAGAATTCGTAATCAAACCAAATGAAACCAAAAAAATAAATTTAATTTGATTTCTGAACGACGGGATGAACATCAAATGTTTGACATTGAAAACCAAAGGAATAGTTTCTAAGGGGAAGCGAAATTGTTGTTTTTACTATATTCCAAGCATTTTTTTTTCATATTTACTCACCTTTTAAACCTTCCCTGGACTTCCACAAATAATTCAAACCCAAACTTGGCAAAATCAGTCCGTTCTCGAGTTTTAGCGAGACTAACGAACAGCAATTAATTTTTATATAATTTGTTTTTCTTTGTGTGCCTTTTTTAACCTCCGACTTCTGATCTATATCCATTCTTCGTCACTGATAGGTGAACCCACCGTGTGGAAATATCATCATAATGGCAAATGTCGCGGTAATAACCGTCTTGTTATATTGTGTGTGATAAAAAGATGTAAATTATGGAATTGAGCTAAAGCATTTCCTGTTATACTGCTTTTCTGTTGGCTTAGATTCCAACATAGAATTACTATTATGTATATTTAAACTTAACTTTCGGTTATGACCTTTTGTATATCAATTATTTTTAAAAAAATAACCACAAAATTTTCCTTTTTTTCCACACAAAGAAATTTTTTTAAATTATATATTTTAATTTAATTAATATGTATCTGTGTCAAGAACCCGGTTAATTCACTATTGTTTTAATGCATAAGGTAGGCTTCTGTAGCACAAAAACAACAACAATTGTCACGCCTTTTCCCACAGGGATAGGCAGTGACAACGGAACGCCACTTAACACGAACCTGATACAACACCCTCGCTTCCCTCACATCCACAATTCTCTTCATGCACGCCCGACGGTTGTGAGCACTAGGCAGCCCAGCTTTCATGAGGATGTCTCCGATTTGATCGGAAAACACCCTTCTGGGTCTGCCTTGTTTAACGCATCCGTTCACATCAGATTTATATATTCCTTTCGTCAATCTCCTTTCCATGTGCCCAAACCATCGAAGCATTCCTTTCTCAATCCTCGCCACTACATCATCTTTCAAAGCACATCTATCGCACACAACACAATCCTCATTCTATCCGCTATCGTGTCTCCACATACACTCCTTTATTATGTAAATAAAACCATAGAGATGGACACTACACCAGTGGTGCAAACTTCATAAATCGACATATATATAAAGCGCAGGCCGTTTCAAACCATTTGACAATGTTGCCGTCAAATCAAATACTAACTGACAGAAAACCTAAACGTGACTGTGGTCATCTTTTCTCTCGCGTCACATTGGGAGCATTATTGCACATCTCGTTGTATATATCAATGAATAAAAGAGTCAAAATGTCGAAAGTTGTGTCCGACCTTTCTCCTCAATAGGGGAAATATTATTTTATTGTAGTCAGTAACTTTATGTAAATGTTCAGGGTCTCGAACCCGCTGACCGTTTGTATCGGTGCATTAAAAAGGGGTTACTACGCATTTAATATCGATACAGCGATTTTTTAGTTACGTATAAACAAAATAAAAATGGAATTGCTTTTGGGTTTAGTGAGTTTAGTCGTATAAGTGGCTTTTTTTTTATTATGGCCTTTATATTTAAGGCAATATGGATCAATTTAGATTGTGTGTTGATTAGTGAAAATATTTAGTGGTATTTATTAAGAGTGACAGAGTGATTTGCTTGCATGATTAGAATTATACTTAAAATTTGTATAAAATAAAGTCGACCTGTAAAAATCGTAGCTCCCACTCTCGCGACGTATATTTTTAATTTTTAAAGATTACTATTTCTTATATAGAGTTTTGGTGGCCATCTTAAGACGTCATGCGTCAGGTCGTCTGTCTTGAATTATTTTCCTAAACTTATGTTTCTTCGAGTGTTAATGTGTAATAATGGTGGATTATTAACCATTAAGTGTTCGTGAACGTGCGTGAGTGTGGGCAAACAATTCAAAAGAAGGGAACCTATGTTTCCATTTTCCCTCTAAAACTCCGTAAGAAGTTTCAATAAAGACTCTGCCATTTTACTGGAGCAATTTTTGACTTGACTGAGACTTGACCTGACTGTTTGGTGTGATGAATGAATGACTCGTGATGCACAATATTATTAACTTGTTGCAAAACATATATACTTTGGCACTGGCAAATTGTTATACGCCATATAACAAAAAACTATTTCTTATAGTTTCTCCTGCCACTAAGAGTGTAGCTTTTTTCAGGCACGAGTAACGTTGTGTGATTAAGGTAGTATTTTAAGGTATATTTAAATGAATCCATAATATATTATAAGCTTAGTTTATTTGTGGTGTTAAGGCGGTGTTTAATTATATTTAATGTGGACGTGGACCATCAGTTAGCACTCACTAGGGTGACCATAATTTTCCCATAATCATTAGTTTATTTCTTTTTTCTCTTGTTTTCCCTCTACGTAACATTTTCATCTCAAGCACATCTCTTATTCTCATCAAGGGTACCATCTTCCAGCGCACCTTCGCATGATAAATCTGTTTTCATAATCTCCTTTTATCTACCTTTCCACCCAACCGCATCAATGTAGATATCTACCTGGTCCATTGACGGAAACAATTGCTTTCAGAGTCTCTGAAGGCAGCAGTCGTCTTTGTTGGCTTCTAAAGAATTATAAAGTCCTGGCTTTCTCAAAATCCGTGGTGCGTCCTCTTATCCGTGAGCCGTTGAAATAAAGGACCTTTTTAAACCCTCTCATTTGTTATAGTATTTAGAGGTTTTTTGAGTCACCGTGGCCCAGGTAGGGATTTAATATGGTTTAGAAGTCGTTTTCTATATAAATAATACATGTATATGTGGATTTAATCAATACTGAGTACATTATAGTGATTACACTAACAGTGGTTATAACTTGAATATCCACCAAAATCCGCGGTTATAGTAAAAGACAAAGTTAGTGGATTGTTAGCTATCAATTAGGTATGCGAGAGCTCAAATATAAACTTAGTCCTAACTTGTGAGGAGCAACTTGCATTTTTAATAATAACACGAAGCTTGCACGAAATCCCTGATGATGTTAGAAGCTATTAAATACGTGAAGTTGTTCTCTGGCAAGCATCGTGGGCACTAACTCGGCGTGGAGTAAGAGTGGTGGGTAGACTGATAGACACTGCCGTTCCAAGGTTTTTTTTTTATAGTAGCTCGGCATGTGACAACACTCCGCCTGATGTAAAGCTAGAGTGCGGTCCATGAATGGAAACAAATGCTACTACAGAGAAACCTGTGCGGGCAGCAGTCGCCTCCACTATGCCGGCTTGAGGAGACGAGCATGTACCATCCAGATTCACAGTGCACACTCCTCTCTTATACCTGGCTACTTTCAAACTATTCCCGAAACGCGACAAGGTCACTTCACGGGTGTTGAAATAACATATCGTAGTTTTAAACCTTTACTTATTTAATAAGCCAACAGCGTAACAAAAATATATATATGTATCTACAAAAAAATATATACATCCAGTAATAAGGCCAATAATAGGCTTCATCAAACATAAATACCTCCAAAAAAATAATAATAAAAATAACAAAAAAAGTAAATAAAACTAAAATCATTGCAAGCTAATTAATACTCATCAACATAGTAAATTAACACAAAATTGTGAAAACAGAAAATGTAAAATCAACATCAGAAGAAATATAAAACCTTTTTCTGGGTTAGCTTATAAATACAGTGCACATTCGTCTCCTCAAGCGAGTCCTCCCAAAGCCTCGTTGTCACTAGTCAGAGCCTCACTCTAGACTAGTCTCAATCACGTTTGTCTCGCTGAAACAGCCTTGACCGGCTACCAGCAGTCTTCACATAAAAAAAAATCGTCAAGCGATATAGCGGAGGCGACTGCTGCCTGTAGAAATTCTTGGATTGCACTCTACCTTAACATCAGACCATTGTTACTTGTTATGAGGTATTGAAGGCACCTCTTTTCTCTTCATCATCATGCTCGTTTTAGCTGCATGGTTTACGGCTGCTTCCTCCATCGAAATGATCATCTGACGCTTCGCATACGACTTATTGATAACGGCTTGTATTGTGTGGTTTCTGAAACTTTTATTTTTTTCTAGGCCAAGAAGCTTATCCTATATTTTGTTCCGCGTCATTTACTTCTTACACATCAACTGTTTGGAAGAAAAACAACAAAATATAATGAAATTTATTCGCTCAAACTTTTATACATGAACAGAACATATTTTAATTCGTATCTATTAAATGTACGAAAGAAATTTAATATATTAATACTTCCGTGGTAAGTGAGACCAATACAGACCTGAAAACGTTTCAAAGGATGCATTTGGGAGGAAGGACGCTTGGCAGATGTGAAATACCTAAACCCATGTACGTGTTTTTTTTTATTATAGCTCGGCATGTGACAACACTCCGCCTGATGTAAAGCTAGAGTGCGGTGCATGAATGGAAACAACTGCTACTACAGAGAAATCTCTATAGGCAGCAGTCGGCTCCACTATGCCGGCTTAAAGAGACGAGCATGCACCATCCAGATTGACAGTGCACACTCCTCTCGTTCTATCTGGCTACTTTCAAACTGAAACGCGACAAGGTCACTTCACGGGTTTTACATTTGAAACGGTTTTTACTACCCCAGGACGGCAGACTGGACAAATAACCATCATCAGCCTACCACTCTTTAATAGTGCCTATAGGCACTGAGCGACCAAAGTACATATAACAAAGTTACATTGGTACCGGTCAGAATTTAGCGAGGTTCGAACACGGGACTCATCGATCGTGAGTTCACGCGTCTTACCGCTAGACCACGGCCGCTCGTATGTTTAAGGAAATTAATGGTGTATGTATTGATTTTGTATCGCCTTGGCACTCGACTCCCATACTATGTTCCATAAATTTTTATTGTAAAGTCTATGATCGGAATCGAACCTATAACTTCTCGATAAAAGGCGTAGCTTTCACCATTAAGCTATTAGGTCCATTTGTATTAAAATTCAATATATTTAGTACACGTAGGCACTTGAACCTAAACTATAAGTACTTGAGCCTAAGCTGCCCCTAATACTAACTTAACGCAAGGGAAATTAAACGTGAAAATGGTGGGACCAATCTTAAAAACATACTTTATTATTTTTTTTTTATATTTTTAAAGGCGACCAGTGTGTGAGTGGTGGGAATCATTGAATGATGCTTAATAGTACTTTATTAGGAATGTCTGTGTTTTGAAAATTCATATAAAGGAAGTTTAAACTGACTTTGTATATATATTTCTTTTTGATTTATAGTATGGCAGAGTATATCCAAAACAGGATTCACGGACGTTGTTTTTAAGTCATGAAACGTTTTATTAAAAACGCCAATGACAGACAAAAAAAAAGTAAAAGAAAAATAAATTATTAACATAAAGAAATAATTACCTACGCTATTTTAGGGGGATTTTTTTTTCGTTTATTAGCCGATGTAACATGCTCGTTGCATATTGCCAAATTAATCGCAGGAAATAGAATAAATTTAGTATGAAATAATGATCAGAACAATGATAAAAACCATGCCAGGGCAAACACATATTTGAATAGGGAGTCATTTAATTTCAGGTTTATGAACTCATTGATGTTATAAAAGGAATTGTTTCGAAAAAATGTTTTTAACTTTGTTTTTAACTGGAGTTGGTTCAGTTTCGTCAGATCTATTTTATGGAGAGGTAAGTTGTTCCTGATCTTAGCGTCGTGTTTCTAAAACTTCACGGAATGCAGAGGTTCTGGAATGCAGGCTGCGGGATACAGAAAGTTTGAGAACTGCCACGACGAACTGTATGCTAGTAAAGGGCCTCGCATGTTTTAAGAAGAAAATTTAACTATTTTTAAGATTTTTAAAAAACTTATTCTATTTCATAACTCTATGCTAAATTTTATGAAGATTCGTTTGAGTGAGATTTTTTTTTATTGTAGCTCGGCATGTGACAACACTCCGCCTGATGTAAAGCTAGAGTGCGGTCCATGAACGGAAACAACTGCTACTACAGAGAAACCTGTGCGGGTAGCAGTCGCCTCCACTATGCCGGCTTGAGGAGACGAGCATGTACCATCTTAGATTGACAGTGCACACTCCTTTCGTTATACCTGGCTACTTTCAAACTATTCCCGATACGCGACAAAGTCAAAATTTGATTTGATTGGGGTACAACAAACACATTTTTACTTTTGTAATATTATATTGTGTAAAAAACATAATAAGTAATTTGTTTTCCATAGACACGACCTGAATACATGAAAAATTTATGTCATTTAGTAGTGAATCTATGGTCCCACTATAATGTTGTACATAATAAAATAGTTGCAGCAGGTGTGGCTATTAGTGTAATGTTTCTGTCCCTCGCATAAAGATAGTTTTGATATTAAATAAGCGCCATATTGTATTATTTGAATAATTTAAACAATGATCATTGCATCGGCTAGCTTTGCACATAATCCACTATATAGAATGGCCCACGACTCTGAAAATACATCAAATTGTTCTATAAAGTGTTTTTTTTAATTGTAGCTCAGCATGTGACAACACTTCGCCTGATGTTAGGGTAGAGTGCGGTCCATTACCAGAAGGAAACAAATGCTACTACAGATAAATTTCTACAGGAAACAATCGCCTCCGCTATGCCGGCTTGAGGCGACGAAAGTGCGCCATCCAGATTGACAACGGAAGTGGTGCATATTGCATATTGCAAAAACTTCATCCGAAGATTTGTGTTCGCAAAATTAAATCCCTCTAATATTACATCTTGATTGTGCACCGTTCAGGTCTGTCTGTATAATTGACAGGCATAGTGAGAGCTTCTTAAAGTAACTTAATAACACAACAAAAGTACCTACGAGTCAGAATCCTTTATGAAGCCAACAGAAAGGCTTTCCTCTAATAAAAGGAACTAAATCTACTATTAGATACAATAATATAAGTTGTCATGAAGCCCGATGTCAATTCCCGGGACAATGGGGGGGATTGAGAGCCACTCGCACCATTATAGTACGAAATGCTTTTGTCACATCTACACTAACTGGGATTTTCTTATTAAATTTCAATTATATTATACTTTGTTGCGATTTAAAGGTATTGATATGTACGAATGAAACCACGGTTCGGAGCAGACTGATTTTATTATTTTAGTTAATCCTTCACCGTACAAAATATTATATACAGGATGTATCAGGCAATGTGCAAAAAAAATTAAGGTAAATATTAAGTGAGGGATGAATACCCCTCAAAAAATAAATTTACTAAATAAAAGTTCTTGTGTATGGTATTATCACAAAAACAAAAGGTCTATAAATGGACCGGCCGACGTGGACCGCCGTTGCAGGTGGGCCAGCACACGGCTTGTCGGCGCGAGATCGAAGGCGATACGGCAAAGGTTGTCGGCGTTGATCAAAGGCAAGGTCATTTGTTTGATGCACCGCCCGACGACACAACGATTACGCGTTCGTGTAGAGTAAATTATGTATGTTTCTACAAGGAAAAGGTGGACATTTGGATAAAAAAAAAAGTATTTATTTTTTTAAATTAATTTCTGCTCAGAATCACTTACTAAGTCACCTCCTGAATTTTTTTACACGTTGCCCGATACACCCTGTATATATATTAGATTAATATCTTTTGGAATCACTAGATGGCGCCACTGTCGTTTAACAACGTCTGGTGGTTCGGTCGTCACCCACATACAATATAGATTTTAAAAGAATAAACTTCCTTTGTGTTAATATTGAAATTAGTAGTTTTATTTAAGTGATATCGAAGTGCATGAACAACCTACGTACATAACAGGTATACTATAGGATTTAAAGATTTTCTCTCTTAGTTACATCAAATTTGGGAATTTTACATATATTTACTTGTTTTGAAAATAAAAAGAGTAAAGTGGGTATCGTGTTCAATTGTTATTGTCTGCAGTGGTGGCGGTAGTCCACACCTTGTATGATCGCTGGTGTTTTCACTAGTTTTATAGGGTGTCATTGTCTAAGGGTCATTTGCACCAGAAGGCACTTAAACTAGTGTAAGTGAGAGCCTGTGTAATAAAGATATTTACAAGCTTTTGAGTTATTATTTTTAAGTCGTATATTTTACAACCAAAAAAACATTGAGATATATACTAGAGGAGCAAACCTCATACATTTGACATGAAAAAGACGTAGGCCGTTTTAAACGATTTGACAATGTCAATCTCGGCATACGTCAAGTCAAATATCAACTGACAGAGAACCTAAATGTGGCTGTGGCCATATTTTCTCTCGCCTCACATTGGAAGCGTCATTGCACATCTAGTTTTGTATACATATATAAATGCAAAAACACATAAACAAGGTCTCCTTGACTACGCGTTTTGTTTTCTTAAAATGTGTAGGCACAGTCCCTACACTGCCTACAACTTACACGTTTACTTGAACCGTTACGTGTACAATAAAGTTTACATTTACTCCACACGAGTTGCACCATCGCGTGCATCGTCGCGTCTGTTATTTTTGACGGTTACTTTAACGCTAACCGTAACCAGCGAATCTTGTCTTTTTTTTTTTAATTTTTTTTATTGTAGCTCGGCATGTGACAACACTCCGCCTGATGTAAAGCTAGAGTGCGGTCCATGAATGGAAACAACTACTGACTCTGGTTAAAGTTAAAGTAATCCTCAAACCAATATTGCTAACGTCAAATGTATGAAAAGAAGCCAAATATATCTTTCTAATATTTTTTCCGGATCTGCCACCCTTTTAACGATAACAATATGAATTTACACGATATTGCAACGCGTGTGGAGTAAATGTAAACGTTTAACGGTCGTCGTCGCCGTAAAAGTAATAGTTAAAGTAACTTTACCCGGCCTTCTGGTGCAAACGACCCCAAGAGACATTGACAGGCTGATGATGGTGATAACCAAATGTGCCGCTCTGTGGTTCCCTTAATAAAGTGGCCTTGTCGTGTTTGAAAATAATCGGGTGCAATTAGAGAAGTGTGCTCTGTCAATAGACGATGCCGGGATAGCGGAACTGAGAAAGACATTTCTCGATGGTATCTCAATATGAGTCGCTATGTGGTCACTTGTCGAGCTAGCAGAATAATAGGAATGATTACGGGATTCGACACCCCAAGACGGCCGTTCTGTGCTTATTAATAGATCCCAAACAGATAAAGATCGAACTAGAAACTACTAGTTAAACGTAGTTAAGTTATCGCCCCAGGAGGTGAAGGGACCACTTGTATGGGAAAGGAGGGTAACTTGAAACATATGGGTAAAAGTAACATGCTTCTTTAAATACAATACAATACAATACAATTGTCACGCCTTTTTCCCACAGGGATAGGCAGAGACAACGGACTTTAAACAGGTACCACTTTCGAACGTAACACCCGTGAAGTGACCTTGTCGCGTTTCGGGAACAGTTTGGAAGTAACCAGGTATAGCGAGAGGAGTGTGCACTGTCAATCTAGATGGTGGAGGCGACTAATGCCTATAGAAATTTCTCTGTAGTAGCGATTGTTTCCGTTCACGAGCCGCACTCTAGCTTTCCATCGCAGCCAAGTTACCCATGCCTCCCCCAAGAGCAGCGTGTTATAGACAAATTATAATTAAGATTAATCTCAAGGATAAATGATAATACGTGAATCATTGTTCTTGTTTTGTTGTTTGGATATCAAATGTATTATTGTTCATAGTTGAACTATATTTATTACAGTACATTGTTAAAGGGTTTTCCTTTAAATCACGAGGCTCAACACTAACCTCACTCTGAAATATTATTAATGTCATAGTTAAGTACTGAAAAACGTTATCACTTTTGCTTGAGTTTCGTTTATTTTCGACCTAACTCTTCCTGAAATTAAATGTAGTGGTTTTTTTTTTCAAGTTTGACCAAAGAATTACTATGTTAAAATTGTTATTACAAAAAAAGACCTAATGGTTCATAAGACAGTTTTCCTGTGTCTCTTATAGGTTCAGATTTCCCAATACTGTCCCAATTAAAAAACACTCTGTTTGTATAGATTTAAAAGACTTTATAAAAATGTTTATAGGCATCCGCTGTGCCGGTTTGAGGAGACGAATGTGCAGTCCGGTGGGCAGTGCACACTACCATCATCAGCCATGGCTAACAACTCTTAAAAGGTAAATATAATTAAAATTCAGCTGATTTCATTTGTATTTAAATGTGAAAGTAGATCGAATTTCCGAAGAGATCTTTCATTCGAGTAAACTAAGCGAGGCGAGGAGGGCAGGCACAATAAACTTGCCTTAAACCGACCGGATGCACAAACTACATTGAATATTATTTTAAACATAACAGATGTGACACGCGGTTTAAATTTTTTATTGATTTAAATAGATAATACTTGAGTTTAGTTTAAAGATGTAGTGACGAGGATTGAGAAAGGAATGCTTCGATGGTTTGGGCACATGGAAAGGATGAGTGAAAGGAGATTGATGAAAGGAATATATAAATCTGATGTGAATGGATGCGTTAAACGAGGCAGACCCAGAAGGGCGTTTTCCTATCAAATCGAAGACATACTTATAAAAGCTGAGTTGGCTAGTGCTCATAATCGTAGAGCTTGCATGAAGAGAATTGCGGATAAAATTGTAGCTCGGCATATGACATGATGTAAAGCTAGAGTGCGGTCCATGAACGGAAACAACTGCTACTACAGAGAGATTTCTGCAGATACTAGTCACCTCCATAGCGTACTCAGCAAGGTGACGAACATACACCGTTCAGGTTGTCAGTGTACAGTTCTTCCAGGCTCGTCGTGGTGGTACTTCCGTGGGGCAGGAGACTGAGTTGATAACCAAGCAAAGGCCGAGATTATAATAACGAGATGATGATATTGGGTATAGAATTGCATCTCAGAGGTTTTAATTTTGTAGTAATATATTGAATGAAATATTACATAAATATTCTATGACAAGATTTAAAAACTGCTCTTTTCTTTAGTAGTCCATTGAAAATCGCAATTGAATGAGTTTTTCAGTTTTCAGTATAATATAGGGGTGGCTACAACCCTCCGGCGACGTTTATGGAAGAATATTGTTCCGTTTTTACAGACTTTGTTTTAAGATTGAATTGTTTACAGAAAATTTTAAGAGAATTTAAATACTATTAATTTAATGGATGCAAAAATAAATTCTGCATCTTCAGTTGCCAATCTGCTAATGAGAACAGGTACATGGGCTTACATTGTGCGCTTTCGTTGCCAGGAGACATTTGACGAGGTATATTATGTTTAGACACGACACATGACCAAACTCCGCCTGATGTAAAGCTAGAGTGCAGCCCGACATCTGCAGGCGGCAGCCTCCGGCATGAAGAAGCGAATGTGCATCATCCAGGTTGACAGTGCACACTCCTCTCGTTATATCTAGCTACTTTCAAACTGTCCCCGAAACGCGACAAGGTCACTTCACGGGTGTTACACTCGAAAGTGGTGGTGCTACCCCAGGACAGCAGACTGGATTAATAAACATCATCAGTCTGCCTACCACCCTTTATTAGTGCCTATATTTTACTATAGGGACTGAGCGATCAAAGTTCTTAATATAACATAGTTACATTGCTCAGAATTTGACGAGATTTGATCACGTGTCACGCCTTTTATCTTTAGACCGCGACCGTTCTAAAATGTTTATGAAAAAAATTGTATAAAATGTTGTAAAATAATGCATTTTCATAACGTTTGTGCTGTTGTCAAAGTTAGTGGCAATTGAGTGAGTCGTGTGGCTTCCAACAGACCACAACTTTTTAATAGTAAAATTGTTTTATTCAAAACTTTTACTTTTGTTATTTTTTCGTATATTGTTAATCGAATACATATTCGTTTAAATTTTAATATTATGACAAAGAAAATTTTTTTTTTTATTGTAGCTCGGCAAGTGACAACACTCCGCCTGATGTAAAGCTAGAGTGCGTTCCATGAATGGATACAACTGCTAATACAGAGAAACCTGTGCGGGCAGCAGTCGCCTCCACTATGCCGGTTTGAGGAGACGAGCATGTACCATCCAGATTGACAGTGCACACTCCTCTCTTTATATCTGGCTACTTTCAAACTATTCCCGAAACGCGACAAGGTCACTTCACGGGTGTTACATTCGAAAGTGGCGGTACTATCCCAGGACGGCAGACTGGGCAAATAACCATCATAAGTCTGCCTACCACTCTTTAATAGTGCCTATAGGCACTGAGCGACCAAAGTACATATAACAAAGTTACATTAGCGAGGTTCGAACACGGGTTTCATTGATCGCGAGTTCACGCGTCTTACCGCTAGACCACGGTCGATATATATTTAATTAAAATTAAATTAAATGAATCTGTAATGTAGATTATAGACGTACGAAGTCGCGGGCGTTAGTAAAAATACCAAGAGCCTAGTTAATCAATAAATTGAATAATTAAAACAGGAATTGTATAAAGCGTTCGAATTCACAAAATGTTATGTTAATTTTTGGACAACAGTTGTGAAGTCCGTTGTAGTCTGTGCCGGTGACGCGCGGCGTGCGAAAAAAAGATGCAAAATCCAATTTACAATTTAAATGTTACTCTTGTACTGCGTTTTAAATTCTTTGTTTTAACTATTTAATGATAATCTACTTTATTAAACGTTGAGTAGGTACAACCCTTTTAAAATAAACACAAGCTTTAAGAGCGGTCGTGGTTTAGTATAAAAAGGGAGATTATTTACAATCGAGAGACCCGTGTTCGAATCTCCCGTAATTCATTGAATAGTGGGCAAACTGATGATCCTGAATTAGCAGTCTGTCGTCGTGGCTACCCCAGGGTACCGCAGGTATAACGGAAGGAGTATCAACTTGGATGGTGCACATTCTCCCTAAACCAGCATAGCGGAGGCGACTGATGACTGTAGAAATTTCTTTGTGGTAGCACTCAAGCTTAACATCAGGCGGAGTGTTGTCACATGCCGAGCTACTCGTATAATGAAAAAAATATATCGGCCGAGATCTTGCATGAGATTCAACAAATAAGAATAAGAAATAAGAAATTGCTACAGAACATCGTCTCCCAAATTTCCAAGTGAATATATTAATAACAAAGGTTACTATGAAATAGCAATAATGAAGTTGGTTGCACTACATTGTTGCAGATTAGTGTATTCATAGTTGCAGACTCACCCTCTGGGAGTCCGGAGGGAAATTCATATTCCTTCCCTCGCTGTACTACGACTTCACTGAATACGTAATGAGAGTATTACGTTTGATTTATATAACTTTTATATGGCACACGTTCGGTGCACACGTCGAGCCGGCATAGTGTAGGCGACTCGTTCCTACACACTTTTCTCTGTGCTGCACTCCAGTTTAACATCAGATATCGCGTGCCGATAGTAGGTATCTAATGACAAGTTTTAATTAAAAAATATTCGGCAACATACAACCGAGACTTATTTAAAACGTGCAATACAGCTTTGTCAATATTGAACAAGTAATCGTTTGACTTGTTTAGTTTTAACAACAAAATTCTCAGGTTCCTTCCGAACAAAGTCACTCGGTTGCAAATAGCTTGTTTACATTTTCTCGGGGAACAGAGAGCCGAGTACGGGGTTGCATTTACGCCGTGATAACGTAACGTGATATCTCTCCACCAATCAGACGGTGTTATTTTGATCTCCGCATTCAAATGATGCGATCCTATTGGTGGATTTGGCCCACTGAAATAAATACGAGTTGAAAGATCGATGTTATTATATGTGTAGAAGCATAGTAATTTATTGATATAGGCGAGTGCGTGGGGGTTGAAATGGCCTATTAATTTGGCCATATAAAAGTGTTGGCCAACTTGAGATACGCATTTTATGAACGAGATCAAAGCGATTGTAATTTATGACTTTATTGATCGTTTCAATGTACTAAGATTTTGCGGCTAACGTTTTATCTTATAAGACGTTAATAAATAATTAAAATTGGTATTTTGGCCGAGTGTAAAACTGGACTAAACTAATAGAAAAGTTTGTTATTTTTTTTTTTTTATTGTAGCTCGACATGCGACAACACTCCGCCTGATGTAAAGCTAGAGTGCGGTCCATGAATGGAAACAACTGTTAGTACAGAGAAATCTCTACGGGCTGCAGTCGCCTCCACTATGCCGGCTTGAGGAGACGAGCATGTACCATCTAGATTGACAGTGCACACTCCTCTCTTATACCTGGCTACTTTCAAACTATCCCCGAAACGTGACAAGGTCACTTCACGGGTGTTACATTCGAAAGTGGTGGTACTGCCCCAGGACGACAGACTGGACAAATAATCATCATCAGTCTGCCTACCACTCTTTAATAGTGCCTATAGGCACTGAGCGACCAAAGTACATATAATAAAGTTACATTGGTACCGGTCTTTAGCGAGGTTCGAACACGGGTCTCATTGATCGTGAGTTCACGCGTCTTACCGCTAGACCACGGCCGCTCAGTATCTCATTTTATAATATACATTGCCTATTATAAGGTGAGGTAGCTACCCTTTAAAGGATAATGCCCATTTTTGGGCCCACTTGATACCTAATAGTTTGTTAACAAAACAATATTCTAAAATAATACCTTATTTCTTCATTAATTTATTTTAATTATATCAAAACATCGTTGCCCAACCAATATACAATTGTATTAAAGCATTTAATACAATAATAACCTCAAATATTGTATCAGAAAAATTCTAATTACTCAATAAATTGGCTGAAAAAAAATTTGATATAGATCTCTGGTGATAAGAAATGTAGATTTCTTTTCTTACAAAAAGAACTAAAACTAGAAAAAAAAATTGTGGGCCCATTTCCCTTAGACGAATTGATATTCTCCTTTTAAGTTATTAGCTACTTCTTCTGTTATTTACAAATATTTTTATAATTATTAATACGGCTATAATTTTAAAATCAATAAAATCTACCTATACTAATTTTATAATTGTGAAGGTATATATGTGTGTCTCCCAATCTCGCACAATTCTTCTTACATCTTGATGGACAAGTAACGGAATAAATTCACAAACAAAATGCCAAATGAAAAAGATAGAATTAGTTGCGAAAAGGCATGAATCCGTATTAACTTTTATCTAAGTACAAATGCACAGAATTTTCCTTTCTGAAAATATACGAATATACTACATTTTATGGCTAATATCTAGATTATTAAAACATTACTACGACTTCATGTTGGCGTTAGGAAACCATATTCTGGATGGATTGGATTCTATAAGGTTATTCATGAAATGTAAGAATAAGACCTACTTTCATTCGGAAGCGTATCGTCAGAGGCGCGTCACGATTTTTTAAAACTTCTAGCCCGATGTAAAGCAAGAGTGCAGTCCATGAACGAACAACTGCTACTACAGATTTTTATACAGGGATGTAACATTCAAAGTGGTGGTACTACCCCAACACAGCAGACTGGGCTAATAACCATCATCAGTCTGCCCACCTAAATTAGAACTAATATATGTAATCTTTGTATGTAAATATTTCTTCCCTTAGGTATGAAATGCTTTTTAGATCAGCGTGGTCTAGCGGTGAGACGCGTGAACTCACGATCGATGAGTCCCGTGTTCGAACCTCGCTAATTCTGACCAAGTAACTATGTTATATGTACTTTGGTCGCTCAGTGCCTATAGGCAATATTAAACGAGTGGTAGGTAGACTGTTGATCGTTATTTGTCCAGCCTGCCGTCCTGGGGTAGTACCACCACTTTCGAATGTGACCTTGTCGCGTTTCGGGAGCAGTTCGAAAGTAGCCAGGTATAGCGAGAGGAGTGTGTACTGTCAATCTAGATGGCACATGCTCGTCTCCTCAAGCCGGCATAGTGGAGGCGACTGCTGCCCGCACAGGTTTCTTTGTAGTAGCACTTGTTTCCATTCGTGGACCGCACTCTAGCTTTACATCGGGCGGAGTGTTGTCATATGCCGAGCTACAATAAAAAAAAACACTCTATAGTTGGTTGCCAGAGATCACTTCCAACGGTATATTATTTGTAATATTATCTTATCTGAATAAAGAATTTAATAAATCATTAAATAATACTTTGTATTTGCGCCGCATTGATTGTAAAATGTTCTTCTACCTGCATAGAGAGAGATGGCCCGTCATACGGAATATTTTGGAATAACATTAATTCTAAGAGTGCTCATAGAATATTCATAATTATGAAGACCTTTGAGAGATGACCACTGCTCTTACAAATATAATGCACCATAGATTAACTATAATACAGATGAACAACGAAAATATACAATTGCATTTGTGATATTTCGTTTATTTGGATTTAATAAGTTCGGATAGGAGTAAGAGGACGTACTGTAGACTGTAACCTCGCACTAGTGGAGAAGTTAACGGCGACGGCAACGGTCACGTTTTTTCCTTGCTAATTTTGAAAAATATGTTTAGTTGTGTGAAAGATTTTATGCGACTTACTAACGTGTTTTTACTAAAATTCGTTTTGGGGTCAATACCCAGTTTATTGATTTTTTCCGGGTTAACGTGGTTTTGGGTCTCTTAAGGAGAAAGCCAACACCTGAGCGTCCATACACTTTGTTTTAGAACATTGTTCGAAGCATAGCAGATTTATGTTGAAATTAAGTAATTTTATAACTTTCTCAGCACTAATTATTATCGCAAATCACTATAATAAACAAATAGCTACGGCACAGAATATATAAAATGCATTTTAAATATTTTAAACATTTTATAATAACAAATATATATTCACAATTTATTTGTTATTATAGTGATTTGCGATAATAATTAGTGCTGAGAAAGTTATAAAATTACTTAATTTCAACACAAATCTGCTATGTTTCAAACAATGTTGTAAAACAAAATGTATGGACGCTCAGGTGTTGGCTTTCACCTTAAGAATAAAATTATTAAATGCATAATACAATGAAGTATATTAAAAATAATCGTTAAAGTTAGTTGAAATATGAACGTGAATAAGTACTCTATGTTCGTGATCTTTAATAGAAGTATATTATTAAGGCTTTAAGAGGGTTATCCTAAATACATACATTAACTAAGTGATTATTAATGTATTTGATATCTACTTTAAAGTGTATTTACATAATTGGAAACTTAAACGCCGCCTTACATTAAGCTCTGCTTGACAATTTCTAATATAGAGAAATTGTCGCCTCCGCTATGTTGGCTTTGGTAGACGAATGTGCATTATCCAGGTTGACAGGGCATTTATTCGTTATATTTTTTTAAATTGTAGCTCGGCATGTGACAACACTCCGCCTGATGTAAAGCTAGAGTGCGGTCCATGAATGGAGACAATTGTTACTACAGAGAAATCTCTACGGTAGCAGACACTTCCACTGTGCTGGCTTAAGGAGAGAAACATATACCATCTAGTTTTGACAGTACATACTCCTCGCGCTATACCTAGCTACTTTCAAACTATTCCCGAACGCGACAAGGTCTCTTCACGGGTGTTACATTCGAAAGTGGTGGTACTAACCAAACACGGCAGACTGAGTACCGGCACGATGAGTCAAAAATATATTTACTGAAACTTCCTACTGAAACCTCCTAGTTTTGGAGGGAAAATGGAAACATAGGTTTCCTTCTTTTGAATTGTTTGCCCACACTCACGCACGTTAACGAACACTTAATGGTTAATAATCCACCATTATTACACATTAACACTCGAAGAAACACACGTTTAGGAAAATAACCTAATGTCCCCTGTCAAAACTGCGTCGGTTAGCATTAAACCTGTACCGTGTAAGCTGCGTACAGCGTACAAATATCAATTTATGATACGAGCAGAAGTCTACTATACTTCGGTTCGGTGACAATAGTGTGATCACTCAAAAAGCAAAAGTTTCACTCCATTGTTAAAGTGTTCACAAAATCTCACAACTCATACAATAGAATTGAAGTTTCCAGAAACTTTTCAAACAGACAAATCGCAAAAGTATTTTACTCTACACAATTTTTTATATATTTTATTGTAGCTTGACATGTGACAACACTCCGCCTGATGTAAAGCTAGAGTGCGGTCCATGAATGGAAACAAGTGGCACTACAGAGAAATCTCTACAGGCAGCAGTCGCCTCCGCTATGCCGGCTTGAGGAGACGAGCGTGTATCATCTAGATTGACAAAGCACACTCCTCTCGCTACCTGGCTACTTTCAAACTGTTCCCGAAACGCTTCACGGGTGTTACATTCGAAAGTAGTGGTACTACCCCAGGACGGCAGACTGGACTAATAACCATCATCAGTTTTGAATCTAATGTTGCTTTTGTTCTACTCTATAGGCAGGGAGGTATTACTCCAAGAGCTCATATTAGGCAGAAGAGACAGTCACGCATGCTCTCCTGGAGTGAAAACGGCAAATGTTCCTCGGCACGACAAGGCTGCTTCCAGAGGTGTGCAGGAGGTGCGGAGGATCGATGAGACCCGTGTTCAAATCTTGCTATATTCTGACAAATGTACAAAAAGAGGAAATTATAATAGTAAACACGTGGCTATGTGGTATGGACTTTAATCCCTCTGCCTCTTCCGAAATGGGAGAAAAGACGTAAAAAAAAACCAATAAATATTTTCCGTAATTTCAGTTTTTTATCCAAAGTTACTAATTTGTTGTTAAGTTGAAAATTATTTAACGAAAGTGTTCCAAAACGCAAATCGCAAATCACTCCTAACCCATCGAATAATTCGATTAACTAAACAGTGAGAGACTTTACGTAATATACATAGTTACACCAGATTCGTTTTAACTTAAAGAGTGGTATAGTAGGTAGACTGAAGATGGTTTAGGGTAGTACCACCACTTTCGAATTACACACCCGTGAAGAGACTTTGGTTTAGGGAACAGTTCGAAAGTAGCCAGGTATAGCGAGAGGAGTGTGCACTGTTAATCTAGATGGTGCATACCCTTGTGTAGTAGCAGTTGTTTTTGTTGATGAACCGCACTCTAGCTTTTCATCAGGCGGAGTGTTGTCATATGCCGAGCTACAATAAAAAATATCAAACGAAATATTTTTTTGTAGTTTTTGTTATAGATAAATCTAAAATTAGTGTCTGGTACCTTTACACGAAATTCGTTCAATTTCTAATACGAATTGGAGGAAGTTCCTAAAAAGTGGGCTAACGAACTGAAAGTCATTTGTATTCAGAATTTCAGGAAATGTTCTCAATTTCTCTTTGTGCCCGAAGCTGACGGTGACGCTGACGCTGACGACCGACGGCGACCGATTACTAATACACTTTATTCATTGATTTAATTTCCTATTTAACATTTTACAGGTATTTTTATTAAAATACAAAATCACACAACAAGCATATATGAGATGTGGTGGTATACATAGTGGAGGTCATTGCGTTGATTTTTTTCTATAAAATTTTTGTTATTATTTAATTTAAAGTGACCTTGATCAGTTTTGATGTAGCCAGGTATAACGAGAGTGAATATCTATCTGGAAGATGTTTTCTCGAGTCGGCATAGCGGAAGCGACTGCTGCCTGCATGGTACAAGTTGTTTCCGCTCATAGACCACAATCTAGCTTAACATTAGATGGAAATTTAGAGCGGCCGTAACTCAAGCCGGCATAGTGGAGGCGACTGCTGCCCGCACAGGTTTCTCTGTAGTAGCAGTTGTTACCATTCATGGACCGCACTCTAGCTTTACACAGTGTTGTCACATGCCGAGCTACAATAAAAAAAATGCGGTCACATGCGAAGCGTATCGTCATAGGCGCGTATATTTTAATAGAAAACTTACATATAGGTACGTATCTTATATTCCGATGAATGCACTATCGAGTTAATTTCACATGAGCGGATGCAAACGTAGATGAAGGAGTTCTTAAACGCGATTAGGAGTCAGTCAAACAGCATACGTACCACCACCACTCATGTAGTTAGAACTACATAATTCCTCTCAGGGAGGGTTTGTTAATTTCATTCTTTACCTAACAATACTTCATGTGCTCCACTATAACAACTTAAAACTATGTTAGGTACGGTCGGGGAAATATTTGCTTTACCATATATAAAATTTTAGTGAAAAATTACGATGCCAATTTTTGGACCGAACTGCTATCTTATTAACTTGTTAAGAAAACTATATTCTAAAATTATATCTTATTTGTTTCAATTATATCAACACATCATTTACTAATAAATAGACAATGTTTAATTGTCTAATAAAATGTATATTAAAGCATTTAATATAATAATCTCGAATATTGTATAACGAAAAGAATAATTACTCAATAACCCGGTTAACGTGAAAGCCAATATCTGTTTTAGAACATTGTTCGAAGCATAGCAGATTTATGTTGAAATTAAGTAATTTTATAACTTTCTCAGCACTAATTATTATCGCAAATCACTCTAATAAACAAATAGCTACGGCACAGAATATATGAAATGCTTGTGAAATATAACTACTCGTAATATAAAATGTTTAAAATATTTTAAATGCATTTTATATATTCTGTGCCGTAGCTATTTGTTTGTTATAGTGATTTGCGATAATAATTTTAGTGCTGAGAAAGTTATAAAATTACTTAATTTCAACATAAATCTGCTATGTTTCAAACAATGTGGTCAAACAAAATGTATGGACGCTCAGGTGTTCGGACTTTCACGTTAAAAAAATTAAAACTGATTGGTGATAAGAAACTCAAGAAAAAAAATGTGGGTGTGTGTGTATTGAGTTCAGTAAGCTTTATAGCTTACTGTAAACTGTGTAAAAAGAGTTACAATTTGTAACTCACTCTTTAGACTATTATTTGAAACACCACATTTTTCTAACGGACACATTCCCCATACATTTTGATATTACTATCGTTTACCATCTCTCAAATTTGTATGGTAATAACGGTTTGTTACGCAAACCGAAGAATTCAGAAACCGGCCACAAGAAGACTCAAGTCTCAACTACCTAACGATAGGGTAAATCTGATTTAAAATATCATATTTTTATTAAAGTACATTTTCTATGGCTGTTTTTGCTATCTATTGTCACGTAAACGTAATTTAAAACTCAAATAAAAGATACATATTCAAACACTTCTGATTATATATGTTTTTGACTATGTCCCGCTTTCGAAGAAAGAATCCCGCTTTTTTTCACTCAAAAAGTTCCGAAATCCCGACTTGGCGAAAAAAAATCTGGTAACGCTGATACCTACTATTAAATAAGTATAAGATTTTATGCGGTTTACAATTGCGTTGTTTTTATTATAGCTGCTTCGGGTTAATTGCGCAAAATAATATATCTACGTATATGTGAAAGACATAGAATAAGTATTTAAAGCAAGTTTTTGAAGATGAAGACGGTCCATTCCGTTATCTTCCTCCCTTGATAGATTTACGTCGGGTGAGCGGGTGAGCGGGTCATCGAACGGTTTATAGTGAACCCGTCGTTACATTCTTACACTAAAAGCTTTCCTTTACACATTTAACAGGGTATTTATTTCCAGGAACTTTCACGATTAGAAACAACACTACTGATGCTTTGCACCTCTTATTTTAACACCCAAATGCGTCGCCTCACCGTCGAAACAATCCCCTCGCGGACAAAAAAGTTCGGGCAATCCTTCTTCTGTCGTTCCATCAAATTGCGAAACGACCTTCCCAGTCACGTCTTTTCACCTTCCTATAACATGGGATCCTTCAAGCGCAGTGCGAAGAGCAGTCTGCAGATCCCCTGCTCTGACAGCAGTCGCCTCCGTTCATGGATCGCACTCTGGCTTAACATCAGGCGGAGTATGGTCACATGATGTGCTAAAATAAAAAAAATAAAAAAAATGTTGATGTTAAACTAGAAAGCTGTCTATTCAACAAATGTACACCATCTAGGTTGACGATGCACGTCCTCACGCTACGTCCACAAAACCTAAAATCCCATATATATTGTTTTCGATTGGGTCGATTGGCTTTGACTTGAGCCCAAGGTCACTTCACGGATGTTACACTTGGAAGGTACTACTTCGAAGTCTAATTGCCTACCGCTCTTTAATTGCCTTTATAATGCCCGAAGCGACCGCAGTACATACAATTTGAACACGGGTCTCATAGATCGTGAGTTCACACTTTCTACCGCGCCGGTCCGTGGCCGTTCTATTAAAACCATTCGCATTTTTCCTCACATAAATACTATGCGAGTCAACAGAATAGGATGGAACTTGCAATCAACTTCACTTCATATATGTTAATTTTTTTTATTGTAGCTCGACATATGACAACACGATCTGGACGATGTACAGGTATAAACCGGCATAGCGGTGGCCACCATCGCCTGCTGCTTCAGTAGTCATCTCTGCGGTTATATGTTGAACTACTATAAAAGTAATGAAATGTCTCAATCAATTAGAAGATAAGTAAATAAAACGAGGACGTTAGAGTTTAGTTTAAATTCGTTTTAAGGTTACCTAAATGTTGGAAGTTAGGTAAAGTCGGTGTCCTGTAAGAGACAACTTAATAAGAAAACTTGCCAGACATGTAGCTCGCTATCGACACTATCCAGATACTAGCTTTAGATTCTGTGCTATGGTTAACAGGAGTCTCCCTCATAATCATTTTTTTTAAATTATTATTGATTGTTTATACACAAAATATGTGAATAGAGCTCTCTTTGCATTTGATCTTTGTGTAACGATCACGTTACATTCCAACATTTTTGCACACAAATTATAAATCCCTAGTCTACACTTGAGGTCATTGCTAAATGAGGATATTTGTATGAGGAGTTTTTAATTGTATTTTTGGCATATTTAAATTAGTGTATATATAAAAAAAAATCAAAGGACAATTACCATTTTTGGGTCCACCTGATATCTAATGCTTTGTTAACAAAACAATATTCTTAGTTTTTCATTAAATTATTTCAATTATATCAACACATCATTTATCAATCAATAGACAATGTTTAATTACATAAAAAAAAACAGATATCATCAATTATTAAAACATTTAAAATAATAATAACCTCAAATATTGCATCAGAAAGTCTAATTCCTTATTAACCCGCGTAAAACTGTTAAAACTTGATTGAAAATAAGGAATGTAGAATTTCTTTTCCCACACAATGCACTAAATATCATCAACAAAGTATAGAAGAAAATTGTGTGCCCATGTCTCTCGGGCGACCCGGCATTCTCCTTTTAGGCCGGCACATAACAACATAGCGTATGATATTAAGAAAGAGTACAGTCGCCTTCGCTATGCCGACTTCAGGAGATGGATGCGCATTATCCAAGTTGATAGTGCACACTCCTCTCGTCATAGCTGGCTGGCTAAAGTGAAATTGATTTCGGGATCAATAGAAAGTGTCGGACTGGGCTAATCTAACTAAACCATGATCTGTCTGCCTACCGCAAGTTTTATTAATACAATGCTGATTGAAGAAAGTTCTCTAATTAATTGGTATGTAAAAGTAATTAAAGGTATTAAAATGAATTTTCATTTGTATATAAAATGATTTTGAAGTCGTTACAGAAAAGTAAGGGATTTCATGAAATTAATTACAGAAACTTGAACAAAAGTGATTCATCTTCCTCGTGAAGTGAACGCGCCGACATCCAATGAAAATTCACTTTCAAAACTTTCTACTATAAAACTTAATACCATCTTAACATTTCTATTCAAAAATCATATAAATACACAAATTGCTTCAATACGTTACCACTATATTTTGCACCACAGCGTTGAACGAGGCACACCCAGAAGGGTTTTTTCCGATCAAATGAAAGCTGGGCTGCCTGGTGCTCATAACCGTCGAGCGTGCATGTGAGGGAAGCGAGGGTGTTGTGTCAGAATCGTGATAAGTGGCGTTCCGTTGTCCCTGCCTATCCCTGTGGGAAAAAGGCGTGACAATTGTATTGTATTAATAAACATAATATATTAATATTATTTAATAAAACTAAAGAATATATTTTATTGGCATCGGCATGGGCTTGGCATCCACTTGCTCATCGTCAGACTCTTGACTTCGGAAAGACGTATGACGAAAAGATTGCTACGAGAAACTCATCAATTATTAGCCCGTGCATATAATAATTAACAATATAACCTCCTCCTTTTTGGAAGTCGGTTAAAAAGTACTAAATTTTAAATTTGGTCAAAATGTACACACTCTAGCTAGTACACACTTAACATGAGGCGAAATGTAGCGGCCTACTACAAAAATGCCAATTATCCAAGTTTTAATTGAAACACAGAAGGTTTTGTCAGAGAGTTATTAAAAAAAAGGAACAATTAAATAACAAGTTTTAATTTATATTTTTAGTTCAGAATTTCGCGAATAAATGCAGCAGAAAACGTAGAAATAAAATGGTAAAATTATTTGCACGTTTATATTCTTTAGGCTTGACCTCGTATCAAATCTGTCGACTTTTGATTTAGACAACTAAACTGTAGTAGCAGTTGTTTCCATTCATGGACTGCACTCTAGCTTTACATCGGGCGGAGTGTTGTCACATGCCGAGCTACAATAAAACTGTACCTTTCCTAAAGGGATGGGCAGACACCTTTACGTCTTTACACAAACTTTTTTAATATAAAAATTAAAACATAAAAACGCTATTAAAGGACTGGCTGCATAAACATAAACCTACAACGTTAAGCTTAATTAAAAATATTTTAAATATAACAGAATTTCAGTGAAGCGTTCTTTTAGTAGACCGTCATGGGTGCCTCGAGCCGGCATAGCGGACGCGACTGTTGCCTGCAGTTTATCTGTAGTATCAGTTGTATCTGTTTATGGACCGCATTATAACACACAATAAATAATTCATTTCGTTAAAATATATTATATCTATACTAATATCATCCATTTTACCTTTTCACGTATAAACCGCTGAATAAATTGCGATAAAATACAAGGAGAGATTGCATCCTTGGAAAGGATATAGGTTATCTTTTGTCCCAAAAAAACTGAAGAGAATGAAAAATAAAGGATGAAAGTTAGTATGGAGAATTGCGGGCAAACAGCTTATATTTATAAAGTATAATTTCCAGTTAATAAAGTGTACATTAAAGCATTAATTAAAACAAATTATTTTAGATAAATTAGTGATGCGAATAGGAGAGGCGTTAGGTGTAAACAAGCCAATATATTATTACGGTAAAATGTAACACTAATATATATAAACTATATATATTCATCGTTTTGATGTGTTTATTAGTGAATTTTAATATATACTTATAAATCATGTCAGGAACCGGAATACCATTTTTGAAGACAACGCATACAATCGCTGACACAATCATATACACACTAAGGAAGATATATTATTATATTGTAAAATGTACGGATGTTTGTATGTGTAAGTGAGAAGGCGTTGATTAACCCAATCTGTCAATTAGTTCTCTAGAAGTTTTTAGACAATACTCCGCCAAATGTTAAGCTATAGTGCGGTCTATGAATGGAAATAACTACCTTTATACCAGCCTAAGGAAACGAATGTCCACAATCCAGGTTAACAGGGCACACTCCTCTCATTGTATAGCACATCGCACATCGTGATGAATTAAATTAATTAAAAATAAAACGAACTTTTGCTGATGACTGTAACATATTTAAAGTTAACTATACGGAATCTATAAACTAAACAGTATCAAATCGTAGGTCAAATTTATTGGACGTTCGCAGTGATAATATTTTTTACTAAGAAATATTGTGATCAAAAAACACATACGAATACGTAAAAACATTTGGAATATACGTTTTATCAAATTTAATGTAAGACATCTTTTTTTAATTACATTTTTACATAAATATTGACCCATTGCCCAAATGGGTATCAGTATCATTTAAGACCTTAAGCTTATTAACCCATTACATATAATTAAATAAATATTTCATTATATTATACTTAGACATAGTTAAAACATATTTTTTGGGGCCCAGTCTATCTACACCATTTTAAAGTAATTTATAGTACTTAAAACATAGAAAAACTCTAGAAAATCACAGGTCGGGCTACTAAAAAAACCATTTACTTAGGTCTCTTAGTACTTATTTTAGAAACACTATAAAGATAGCTTAGTATAGGCATTATTAAGAGCCCTATATCTGTAATGTCAAGCATAAACAATAAATAATATTACGTAAAATTTCCATTCGATTCCATTCGAATAAAACAATAAGTTGGCCCGCGCAAAAAGAATATGCAGAAATTATAAATATCCCAATTAAATGTATTAGACGATCACTAGTATTGACCTAAATAATAAAAAAACAAAAGGAACTAACTGGCGCTAGATCATATTTTAGAAATCATTATATTCCCGAAAAAAAAAAAATGAATTTTCACCAAGAAAAACTACATCGATTTATTTAAAGCTCCCTTTACAATTATAAATTTTTAAAGGAAATAATACATATTTTTTTAAACTCGTAAGGGTTTTAGTTACTGATCAAAACTGCTTCAAAAAGTACAGCTGGCAACACAGCCTTAAAAAAAAATTATCATCATATTAATATAGTTAGAGTGATTATCTGGTTATCAGTCATTTAATTGCATATAAAATTAAGGTTTTTAAGTGACATATGCATTCTGTTGGATTGCCAGTGTTGACAAGTGATAGTGAATGTCCTTGCCTCACTTTAACTTGGACACTCGACTACATTACAACAAAAATGAGGACAAAATCTCACACATGTAGGCAGGAACCAAACTTATATAGTTAGCGACACATCTCGTCCCAGATACGTTACAATTAATTACAAATACCGTCACTATACTATATCAACGCAAAATGTACGGTACATACAGTTATTTAGTCAAATTATACTCGTCTACGACGATACGCTACAATGAATAATAATAAAAAATTCTTTATTGCAGTTAACAAAGACATAAAAAATACAAAAGCATAAATAACTTGCTGCAATTGGCGGTCTTAGCACTATAAGCAATTTCTTCCAGACAACCAATTGAATTACAATTTTCAATTACAAATCCTGCCTGGAGAAATGTATCTGTAGTAGCAGTCGACAATAAAAAAAAAAATTTTTTCAGATGCTGAAGCCCCAACAGCTGTTAACAATAATACTGTTACAAAAGCTATGCGACGTGGAGACGAAACATCTGTACAAGCGATCACCATTAGATATAGCGCCAACATTCACAAACTATTACCCACAATTAAACCACTTGACGTCGAACCATATACTTTTCAACGAGAAGAAAAGAGACTTGCTGCTAATACACCACAACTATCCCCAAGCGACATCGAACGTGCATCATAGTTCATTACACACAGATATAAAACATGTAGTCAGGGATAATGTGAGATATCCCGTACTCACTCAAACATTAACCCACACATCTACAAATATAACACACCCTTCACAACCTAGCCAATATTTTCTATCATTTCTACCACAAAAACATGTATTTCTGCACGATTTATCCGTCATTCCGTTGAGGAAAGCTGAAAAGATGGAGAGAGATTCGAGTTATGAAGAGTACGGAGCTAGGTTTAGGAAGTTTTATGGTGGATTTGGTGAGGGATTGTCATTCGGAGGCCATGGAGCTGGCCACGGTTTCTTCGCTTATGGTTGATATACGATTTGGTGTTAATTAGATTAGGGGCGGTGATTCAGTTCTGGCTTAAAACCGTTTCACTTTAGGCACTTACGGAAACCCGACTTAGTATCGTAAAAATATTATAAGAAGCTACTTAGAGCCGTTATTTCAATCCTTCCTTAATTATAGTAATGTTGTTAAGTATAGGTTGTTAGCGCAATCTGCCGTCCTGGGATAATACCACCACTCGCTTTTCGGTATCGGCTTGAAGTACCGTATAACGAGATGAGTGTGCGCCATTGCACATTCATCTCCTCAAGCCGGCATAGCGGAGACAACCCTACACATTTCTTGGGATATTTTAATCGGTGTGTGCTTCTTCAAGTGCCTAAAGTCGTTGTTTTAGTTAACTTTATTCCAGCCACCACATAACTTACTAACTTCGAAATTTCCGTGTTAACTCTCGAAATTTAGATGCTTTTGAGTGATCAAAATAAAGAATACGATGGCGAAATCGCATACCACAGATTTTTTTATCTCTATGAAAGGTTCCCTAAGGATAAAACGTTAGCGGGCAACAAGATAATAAACTGAAATCCATAAATTTAACGTTAGGAATGTGTGAATGGGAGTTTATCTCCTTGCACAGGCACAGCGGAGGTGAAAGCTCCTTGTCTCCCCGCAACATCTCAGAGGAACTGTAGTATTTTGCCGAACTGCTATAAAAATGTATTGTAGGTAATTTAATAATTTATTTTTCTTTTTTAAGTAAAATTATTTGTACAAATAAATCACTTTCTGATATTTCTATACTCGTATTTTATTTAACCTTTTTTCCTTAGAGATTGCTATTTTTTTTAAATATCCCAACGATATATTAGCCCTTAAATCAGCGGATAAATTTATGTGTTACAAAACTTTTTTTTTGGATGATAGCACAGAAAAAACCTTTTTCAGCTTTTGACCGGTGCCCGTTCCGCAAATCCCAATACATATCAGATATTTTCACATTTATATTATGTGCCAATAATCCCACAAAAAAAGAGGTTTTAAGTCCAAAAGTTACAATAAAGTTACAATACAAATAATATTTAATAAATACGTTTTTATAACATTTAATAAATGTGTTATTTTATTATGTGAAATGACCTTCCCAGCCACGTCTTTCCTCCTTCCTATAATATCCTTCAAGCGCAGTGTGAAGAGGCATCTCATCAAGCCGGCATAGAGGACGCGGCTGCTGTCTGCAGATCCCCTTCTCGGACGGTATTCGCAGGCGGACTGCGGTCATATGACGTCCTAAGATAAAATATATTAATTTAAAATAAATTTATTCTATCTAAACATCGATATTTAATTTCATTCTTTAATTAACCAAGTTGTACTCGTACACTGTTCACTTTAACGACGGAACATTCGTCTCCTCAAGCCGGCATAGCGGAGGCGAAGGCCATTTTTTTAAGTGTCTATACTAAGCTGTATCTTATATCACAGGCACAGAGTGGCTAAAGTAACATAGTTACATTGGTACCGGTCAGTTAGAATTTAGCGACAACAACTTCTGAGTCAGTATCTTCAAAGTCAATATTAAACAGCGAGTGAGTGACCTGCTGAGTGAGTGACGTCACGGAAGACCACTCTTCGAACGACAAACATCTTGCTCAAATAAATGTCTATTTACGTTTTCTTATCAAAAATCATTAATAAGCAGTTAGCTGTGGTACTCACTACAAATTCGACGCATTATCTACTTTCAAGCAATTAATATTAATTTTTGGTTAAAAAAGAACCTGACTTACAACATGTCTTGGTACGTATTACTTATAATTTTTTTTTATTGTAGCTCGGCATGTGACAACACTCCGCCTGATGTAAAGCTAGAGTGCAGTCCATGAATGGAAACAACTGCTACTACAGAGGACTTTCTGCACGAAGCTGTCGCCTCCGCTATGCCGGTTTGAAGAGACGAATGTGTATCATCCTGACAGACAGTGCACACTCCTCTCGTTATACCTGGCTAATTCTAAACGCGACAAGGTCACTTCACGTGTTTTACATTCGAAAGTGGTCCCCAGGACGGCAGACTGGGCTAATAACCATCATCAGTCTGCCTGGTAAAGATAGGTAGATTCATTTTCTTTTGTTTTTCTTTATTCATGATTTATTTTTAGTTACATTTATGTGTTAATTTTTGACATTATAATTGTTTGTCGCAAGCCCCAAACTAAATACAATTGTCACGCAGTTTTCCCACAGGGATAGGCAGAGACAACGGAACGCCACTTACCACGATTCTGACACAACACCCTCGCTTCCCTCACGTCCACAATTCTCTGCATGCCCGACGGTTATGGGCACTAGGCAGCCCAGCTTTCATAAGGATGTCTCCGATTTGATCGGAAAACACCCTTTCACATCAGATTTATAAATTCCTTTCGTCAATCTCCTATCCTTTCATTAAACCATCGAAGCATTCCTTTCTCAATCCTCGTCACTACATCATCTTTCAAAGCACATCTATCGCGCACAACACTATTCCTCTTTCTATCCGCTATCGTGACTCCACATACACTAATATATAGATTTAATAATAATCAGTCTGCCTAAGACTCTTCAATAGTGCTCAAATATTATTTTTTCAGGTCGATAGAAAGCATTTTAAAATTACTCATCATTAAGTTAATATTAATTTCAAATCGTCGTGCTTATTCTTATAACAACGGTAATTTATTATTTATTTTCTTTTAAACAGATATTCAGTACATTTTTTATAGTAGTCCAACAAATGACCGCACTCAGCTTTATGTTATCACTTTGACATTTTATTTTTATTGTAGCTTGGCATATGACAAGACTACAGTGTACAGCCGTCACTATTTGTTACACTACACCTAATTAGAGAGTGGTGGGCAGACTGATAATACTCCAGGGTCTCTAGCTTTATATCAGGCGGAGTGCTGTCATAGCTGAGCTGAAAAAAAAAAGTTTTTATTTTATTATTTATTTTGCAATAGGAAAAATAATTATTAGTTCAAATAATAAAATGATTTCGTCTTCAGATATAAAGTACGAATTAATGTATAAGGCAATGAATTGGAGTGAGGCCGGCATAGCGTGTGGTGAGTGGAATGGACATCTAGCTGTGCCTATAAGTAAGGTATTATCATATTATTAATCGTCATAAAGACGAATGCTTTTGTTATGTAATTATTTTAAAATGCAAATTGGTTTGATAGTTTTTGCAACACGGTTCCGGAACGCTTGCGAAACAAACAGGGAAACATTATTTTTTATACAAATTGTAGTAATAAAAATATAGTAGTAGTATTGTAGTAATATATTTAATTTCAGGCTGAATTTTGCATTCTCCAATCCATAGTAAAAAACATGAAGTACGATCAAATTGATAATTTAGATTCGGATGAATTCATACCGGTCGTATGGGTCGGTGTTAACAATATCAATGATGAACATGCGTGGATGACTGTTACTGGTAAGATTTAAGACTGGCGTCCATTAGAGACGAATCCAGGCGCGACGAATAAAATAGAATCTTATTTCTTCCGCGTGCTACGTTCATAGGCAAATTGTACAAAGGAGGACTGTTTTACGGTTCGATTCGTCTCGGACTCGATTAGGCTTCCTAAAGAACGTAATTTTTAGTAAATGAAAATCGTCACACGTCTATTTGCTTTGCGCACGCATGTCCATTTGATTTATTAATTATTTTTTTCAGGTGTAAAAGTAAACGATACGGATTTTAACATGTTTGCCGATGTAGATTTTACTAATATTTATAAGTATGTATTATACCAATTACGCAATTAAATATGATATAATTATTAAATGTTTGATTATAACTTTTATTTCAGTTTAAATCCAGCAGAACCTCATTGTGGTGTAATTGATGCTGTTAACATTGGATACAGAACGTGGTGGTGTCATAAACGGTTACCATTTATTTGTCAAAAATAATATAATAAATACACTGCTTATTTAATTATTTTTTTTATACATTATTTTGCTAGTATTCGTACAACTCGACTGCAGACAAAGAAAGATTCATTTAAGATCTTTTGAGAGTTATTTACCTAACGTATTCTTGGATTATGTAAAAATGTCAATTTAAATGTAACAAGTTGAGAATTTTGGCAATCTCACTTCCAATAAAAACTTCCGTAAGTTTGTAAAAGAACGTTACCTTTATCTTTTGTTTTTATTTAACTTCATAAAATAACATTTTGATGCACCTTGAATATTAATGAGGATATAGATATTAAAATGCAACAATAATGGTCATTATTATTTATTATTCAAATATAGGTACCAAATATATTTATACTTGAAAATTTGAAACGTTTAGTGTGTGAAAGTATCTGCTATTCAATAAAATACCCAGCGCCATCTATGATTTTGCTCTGGATTCACTACATCATCAGAATGTCCATCAGCTTTGCAATGTAAAATATACAGCGCCATCTATGATTTTACTTTAAAACTAAATTGTATTTTGTTTTTTTTAATTGTAATTGTAATTGTGTAATACATGTTAAAACTTGTAAGAAAATATAAAATACCATATATATAGTAATTTAAAAATAATAATTTATACTCAAACCAATTATGTAATAAATTGGTAACACCGCGTTTACCGTCAAGCTGAAGCAAATGTCAAAACTTTTTAGGTTATGTTGTTTCAAAAATAGTATTTTAATCTTCTTTTTAAGTGAAATATTTAGTTTAAACAGCTCAAAAAAAGTTTTAATCGTTACAAGGTACTGTTAAATTACATATTACATATATTTTGTTTAATATTTATGTGAAAACGCCTGTATCAATATATTTTCAGATGAATCTTATTCGAAGGGGTTTCTCGTTACTTTCTTCAAGTTTGAGAAGTCAATATACACCTTTCAGAAGTGAGTATTTACTACCTTTCATGTCCAGTTTGATTTATTTTGGTTTTCAGTGTTCAGTGGTTGTGATTGTATAATCTGATGCCAAAAAATATTCTTATAAGAAAACGCTGCTTTAAATCGTTCTATATAGGTTAACGCGTCGACTACCAGGGCACCGCTCAGGATTCCCGTGTAAAAAGCAAATTTTAAATAGAAACAAAAAACAACAAATTTACTAATAAATTATGATGAAAATTGAACAGAAAAAACGTTCACGCACACAGTCTGAGGTAGGCATCGAACTCACGTCCTTCGATGCTCCGCGCACCGAGTCACACAGTTGAGTTTCCCATCACTTTTACTGCAGATTATATCATTGAGAAAAAAAGAAAAAGTTAAATTAAAATTAAGCCAGCATAGTGGAGGCTGGGAGTCATGGACCGCACTCTAACTTAACATCAGACGAAGTGTTGCCATATTCTGAGCTACAATAAAATAGTAAAGCTTTTATTATTTAATGTAGTGTGATGCATTGTCTCTGATTTTTACACATATTCTGAAGATATATTTTTAATATCAATAGCAAAAATAAACAAAAGGAATACCGATATTAGATAATGTTTCAATCAACCAAAGAACTAATACAAGGGACAAATATGAGTAACATTATTAAAAGGTAATGGTACTTACATCCTGCATATTGGTACTGGTATTTCAGTCCCCGTTTTAACATTGATACTATAAAAACATAGTAATTATTATTAAATTACCAATAATGAATATTGAATAGAAAAAATATTAGACGCCACTAATGGAGTGGTTTAGTGGTCAAAACAACTGTGCATGCATATAATATGGAAGACATGAGTTTGAATCCCACCTCATCCAATGCTGTGCTTATTGATTTTTTCTATCCAGTTTTCAATATTTTTAATAAAACAAGTTTGACATTTAAAATATCATAAATTAAGAAAACGTAGCCGATAATATAATAATAATATATTTTTTAAATAAAATAAAAAACACTTTATTGCACATATAAGTGGTAATGCACATAGAGGCGAGCTTAATGCCTTTTGCATTGTTTACCGGCTGACCTTTGTTGGCGTGAGCAGAGATGTCTACAGTGCAATAGAAAAAAATATTGACAAAATAGATATAATAAAATATAATACAATAAAATACATTCTAATATATAAATAAATAAAATAAACAATATAGAATAGGAAAAAAGAATGAAGAGTTAAGAGGTTGTTCTGTTTCTAAAGAAAGTATTTAGTAAGCAAATTTTTAAATGTTTGATTTGATGGAGCTCGCCTGAACTCGGTGTCAGTGGCAGCATGTTCCATTGCCGTGCTGCTGATACTGTAAATGACTTTGAGTGCTGCTGGTGGCATGTGCTGGAATTTTAATCTATTTTACGTTTTTATTTTTTTGTAAAGGAGAATGTCCATTTTTGGGCCCACTTGATAATTAATAATTTGGTAACTATTGTTTTATATTCTAAAATAATATCTAATTTTTTCATTAATTCATATAAATTATATCAACACATGATTTGCCAATCAATAGATAATGTTTAATTACATAGAAAACAGATATAACCAATTATTAAAGCATTTAAAATAATAATAACCTCAAATATTGCATCAGAAAACATCTAATTACTCAATTACTCGGGTGAAAAATTTAAAACTGATTAGTAAAAAGGAAGTAGATTTATTTTTCTACAAAATTAACTAAAAATCATCGACAAACTCGAGAAATTTTTGATTTTAATTTTGTTTTTTTTTACTACAGTTTTTTGTGTAAGATGTGGCACCTAAGGTGAATCATTCGCCATAGGATTGGTCTACTTAACAGAAGCATGATATAATGATCCCCACCACTGGTCGCCCTTAAAATATAAAATATAAAAAAAATAAAAAATTGCGGGCCCATTTTTCTTAGGCGAATGGCCATTCTCTTTTTAATAATTACATTATTAACAGCCTACTAATTTTATTATGTTGACGTAGAAGGAAATATTACGAAAATACGCTAAAACGTAATGTAACATAAATGAAGCAAATGTGAGTTATAAATAGGAGGTGTTCATATACAAAATGGCGAACATTACAAAAAGTGATGAGACACTAACGGATAAACGGACGCATTGTGTAAATATTACATCTGCTAATGCAAAAATACCGATATGTATTCATAATCCCGGAATCGAACCGCATCTGCGCCACTTGCCCACTCATTCCCAACAAATTCGTCCTTTTTAACACGCCAAAATAACCCTCATTTCAAACGGTATACGGTTTAAATTCATGTATCATGATTGTGTGAAAAAAATGGTCACGCGCCTGTCATTCGAGCCAACCCTTCCGCGTACAAAAACTTTAGTCCCGTATTATTTTTGCAAACGATTCTTATCGCCCTCGTACGGTTTGCAAAATCAATTCGGAATAAATAAAATGCCGGGTGAAATGTTTTATCCAGAAAATAAAACGTATGCCGCGAATAATTAGTAGATTCTGTAGGAAATCCTTGCATATTTAATAAAATAGAACATTTGTTATTTTACGTGGGGAAACCCCTGTTACGGATGCCCTAGCCCTCGGGGAGGATACCGGGGTTAGGCCGGACTCTCCAACCTAGCGCTGGCATACCGACTAAAACCACACGGTGTTTCACTTGGCAGAGACTGAATTCTTAGCCTCGTGGCCTTACCGCAGCGACAGCAAAGCCTGCAGCCACCCTAGCCCCATACCATGTAAAAACCAAGCCCTATGCCAAGGAGCGATCGATTTCAATTTCAATCAAAATTATCACTAATGTAATTTATAATGAAAATTTTATTTAAAACTTGTTCTTTACACGTTACTTCTAAAAGTTTTGTTCGTATTATTTTGCTACCACTACTTATTCTATGTGCAAGATGAGTCAGCATAAATGAACTGGCCACAACACAATGTCCACTAACATACTAATCTGTGGCGTCCAATATTCAGCGTTATATAATGCACATTTGTGACGACGATTGTTCATTGTTACTATATTGTATGATGTAGATGTCAAATGTACAACAGAAATACTCCTGTGGGAGATTCTATGTATGTAGGTAGGTTTAAGAACGGCCATGGTCAGCGGTAGAACGCGTGACCCGTGTTCGAATCTCACTAAATTATGACCAATGTAACTATGTTATATTTACTTATTATTAAAGATGATGGATGGTTATTAGCCCAGTCTGCCGTCTTGGGGTAGTACCACCACTTTCGAATGTGGCACCCGTAAAGAGACTTCGGTTTCAGTTTGAAAGTAAAGCAAAGACCCGTGCCTATTCTACTTTCAGATATTATTTTCAGAATTTAGTTTATTTTTTTTATTTTTTAAATACGAGTCATTATAATGATTATTTAAAAATAAAATCTTGCTACTTGCTACTTTAACAATGTACATAGAACTTGTAATATGTGCAAGAGCGAACACTTTGTTATAAAAACCAGTGTGTGAGAAAGTTGTATTGGAAGTGGTCACACGATCTGTAGATGTACACTACACACACACTTCCAAAATGGCTACAGCGCGCATCGTCTTATAAAACCCCATATTTATTTGTTAAATTATTGATATCGGTTGTAATTTTATAACGAGAAGAGTGTGCACATCGTCTCTTCAATCCGGCATAGCGGAGACGAGTGCTGCCTGTATAAATTTATCTGTAGTAGCAGTTGTTTCCGTACATGGACCGCACTGTAGCTTTACTTTCACATTTATAACATCCATAGCTTTTATAGCATTATCTATATTTTAAACAAAAATACATCAGAATAACGGATTACTTGCTAGTTTCTGTACGTCCTCTCAAGGACGCCTGTACGCTTTTTCATGGCCTGAACAACGAAAACACATACGTCTTCTCAACTCGGCTTAATTGTCTACAGTCAATTATCTCTGTGATAGTTATTGATCGCACTCTAACTTAACATCAGGCGGAGTGCGGTCAAATGACGGACTATACTGTGACACACAACAGGTGCTAGAGATTAACGCACCAAAACACATAAACCCAATCACAATTATTGACATTGCGAATAAGCTAATGTTATGGAGAGAAATCACGTCTTCTAGTTTGTACAGTGTGTCCACTGCTCAGAGAAAAAAACATATACAACACAGGATGTTCAATATATTCTCAAATAATATATTATTTTGTCATCAATTCATTTAAATTATATCAACCCACCGTTTACCAATCAATAGACAATGTTGTATTACATAAAAACAGATATCTTCAATTATTAAAGCATTTAATATAATAATAATCTCTAATATTGCATCAGAAAAAGTCTAATTACTCAATAACCTGGGTAAAAAAATTAAATAATTGTCAATAGGGAATGTAGGTTAATTTTCCTACAAAATAAACCAAAAATCTTCGACGAACTCGAGAATAATTTCGCGGGCCCATTTCGCTTTAGGCATTCTCCTTTAAAAATTTTTTTTTAAATTGTAGCTCGGAATGTGACGACACTCCGCCTGATGTAAAGCAAGAGTGCGGTCCGTGAATGGAAACAACTGCTACTACAGAGAGACCTGTCCGGGCAGCAGTCGCCTCCACTATGCCGGCTTGAGGAGACGAGCATGTACCATCTAGATTGACAGTGCACACTCCTCTCGTTATACCTGGCTACTTTCAAACAGGCTGGCTACATTCGAAAGTGGTGGTACTACCCCAACACGGCAGACTGGACAAATAACCATCATCAGTCTGCCTACCACTCTTTATGTGTTAATGATAAAATTCCGGAATAAAATAAAATGTAAAGGGTATGACGAGTTCGTTCTTCTGTGGTAAAATTTTCTTCGCTCATGCAGTCCACCTGCGGTTAAAGAAAAATCATACCGTATATGTAAAGTATTGGCTACCACCATCTGCCGTCCAGTTATGACAGGGATTAATAAATAATAAACATTTGACTACCTGCTCCTCTATTCAGTTAAAATAATCCTCTAATAGTGAGGCTGCATTGTCGCACGCAGATGACGCTCGTGTGCAACAACGCAATTATAATAGGCAAGAGGTAAATACTATTCACAATTATATTTCTAAGAAATACTAAAATTACATGACTTTATCAATGAAAGAAATGTTGACCATTTCTGTTATAATATTAGGTGCTTACATATCAAATTGGCGTTTTTCGTACTGGCCACTTTAATCACGATTTTCTCCTCTTTGGTAAGAAATTCCAAATTCAAATTTTCACAGCTATTTACTCATGTATTTATCCTTCGATGACCGTCATTCATTTGTTTTTTTTCTTCTGTTTTTTTCTGTTTGCGTCACTCATTTTACAAAATGGAAAACTTAAAATATCGCATTATTTACGAGTACGAGTTCCGCCGTGGCACTAGTGCTGCGGAAACGACTCGAAGGGTGAATGATGTGTATGACGGACATGTCACAAAAGAAAACACAGTTCGTTTTTGGTTCCAACGTTTTCGTTCTGGAAATTTCGACCTGCAGAACAAGCCCCGTGGACGGCCTGAGACCCAAGTTGATAATGAAGTATTGAAGGCTATTGTGGAAGCGGATCCATCGCAAACCACGTCCGAGTTAGCTGCAGGCTGCGGTGTTAGTGATAAAACTGTTTTAATTCACTTGAAGCAAATTGGGAAGATTAAAAAGCTTGAAAGGTGGGTACCTCACGAATTGACTGAAGCAAACCGGCAAACGCGCGTCGACTGCTGCGTTACATTACTGAACCGGCACAATAATGAAGGTATTTTAAACCGAATCATTACCTGTGATGAAAAATGGATTCTTTACGATAATCGAAAGCGCTCAGCGCAATGGTTGGATCCTGGCCAACCAGCCAAATCCTGCCCCAAGCGAAAATTAACCCCAAAAAAGTTACTTGTAAGCGTTTGGTGGACTAGTGCCGGTATTGTTCATTACAGTTTTCTCAAATCTGGCCAGACTATTACGGCTGATGTCTATTGTCAGCAATTACAAACCATGATGGAAAAGCTAGCGGCTAAACAACCTAGGCTGGTCAATCGCTCCACGCCACTGCTGCTTCACGACAACGCTAGACCACACACTGCACAACAGACGGCTACCAAATTAGAAGAGCTTCAATCAGTCTCATCTAAGACATCCTCCGTACTCCCCGGACCTTGCTCCAACAGATTACCATTTTTTTCGAAATTTGGACAACTTCTTGCAAGGGAAAAAATTCAACTCTGATGGGGCAGTCCAAATCGCATTCACAGATTTTATTGATTCCCGTCCGACTGGTTTTTTAGTAAAGGGATCAATGAACTACCTATGAGATGGCAAAAGTGCATAGAAAACAATGGTTCATACTTTGATTAATTAAATATATTATATTTAAAATATTCGACTTTTTGTTCCTCCCATACAAAACGCCAATTTCATATGTAAGCACCTAATACTATCTCCTCGACACAATTGTATTTTTAATAACACATGGATTTAATGCGTATATTCTTGAAAATATATTGTTCATTTGGAATTTGCACTGTAACATATTATTTTGTTTGACCGCGCATTCAGGTCATGAAAAAGCGTACAGGCTTACATCTTTCCTTGAGAGGATGCTTAGAAACCAGAAAGTCATGTGTTATTCTGATGTATTTAGATTAAAAAAATATATAGATATTACAAATGTGAAATTAACGTTGTTTATTTGTTACGTTTTCACAAATAAACCGCTGAATAAATTTTGAGAGAGACAAACCTGAAAAAAATGGGGTGAAATCGGGAATGAAGGTTTCTTAGTGATATGAAAACTCCTGTTCAGGCTCCGTAAGAAATAGAATTGTGTGTTTCAGTGTTGGAAGAAGCATCCCTCGAGGGGTGGAAATATAGTAATAAAAATTGGCCAAAAAGCAGCGTCAGTCATTCTACCCGCGGCTCTGCGATAGGTGAGCCACGAGCGAGCGGATTTGAATCACAAGGAGTCATATCCCAAAATCATCACTCGCTGTTCAGTCGAGTCAGTTAAGACCCTCCTGATGGCATCGAGACCGCCTCACGTTTTGCACTATACTATAACCACGCGGCCATATCACCTGACGTTCTTAAACAACACTACCGCCATCTAGTTTTGTTTTCTGAAACTAAAATACTAACATGCATAACAATAATTTCATACTATGTATTTCCCAAACGTTATCTGGAAAAAAAATATTAACAGTGTTTTCTCTGTGGTAGTAGTTGTCTGCGGCGCACACAACAAACGGTGTGTGCTCACATGCCAGCAATCGGATTTTATATATAATTTTCAATATTATTATAAAAATATCTACTTACAACTCTTCAAGCGTAACAGCCGTGAAGTGGGGTATGCTTGCATGGGGCATTTTCGTTTCGTCAAGTCGACATAGCGGATACGACTGCTGAGAAGAGAACAATTTGCAAGAAGAATTAAATATAGAAACGTCCAAGCAGCGAAATGATCGGAAACGTGTGAATCTTTTACTCGAAAAAAAGTGTCTGATGCATCGTCGCATTTATGTGTCAAACTGTTACGGCATAATAACTGTACATTGGCGCATTGTGATGTGTGAATAATGTTGGGCGTTCGTACACATCTGTTGTTCTCGTGGCCTCGCTCGCTCACTCGATTCCTTTAACACTTATTCACGCTCTTAATCCTTTATCTCTATTCAAAAGTGCAATACAAATACCTACTCTCTATCTAAGATTACATTCATAAATAATCCTGCACTGCACACATTCGTCTCCGCAAGCCGGCATAGCGGAGACGACTGAAAACATTTCTCCTCTCATGGACCACACTCTAGCATCAGGCGGAGTAGATACGAAAAAAAAAACACGATCTATTGTTATCAGGACTACTATTTTTTATTAATTTTTGGATTTAACAGATAATAATTGCTTTGACCGGGAATCGAACCCGTGTACTTTGCGTACTGACACTGGCACAACAACCACTAACCTCCGTAGTAATAGTAGTAAAATTACAGTATTTAGTTTATTTTTGTTATTTCAGCCTTACCCCGATTAGAACCAATTCAAACGTCTACTCCGAGTGTTCCGTCTACTGCAGACGGTCTTCTCTCACGTCTGATGTCGACATTAGCACAAATGCATCGCAAAGGGCCGCATAAGAAGGAGAAAAAGTCTAGAAATCCACTGAATGGAAACCCATTTGCCAAGGTAACCTTCACTTGACGAAACCGTATTGGATCCCAATTTTTCATCCGCCTAGAGTGCGACTCATGAACGGAGGCGACTGCTGTAAGAGAAGGAGATGATGATGGAACCGTATTATCCGGATTCCTGTATTCTATATCACTTCTTCTTCTTCTTTCTGCCAATGTCGAGTAATTTATTTCTGATTCAGGGTGTTATACTAAAAACATTAATAAAGAAACCAAAGAAGCCAAATTCCGCAAATCGAAAGTGCGTACTGGTGCGCCTCTCGAACGGCAAGGAGATGGTCGCTTACGTACCGGGTATTGGACATAATCTACAAGAACATAATATTGTATTAGTCAAAGTTGGAAGGTAATAATATACATATAGTTTTACTAAGAAAAACAATTGCCACATAAATATATATTACAGTAAACTTTGGGTACCACTGTTTTTTTTCTTAATGTAAATCTCTTTTTGGCTCGTCTAGGACACGACCTGAATATTTTGCCATGATACGAGTTGATATTTTTGACAAATTGCATGCCAAAAGCAAATAAATAATGATCAAGGTAAATCTGACAAATAAAAAAGCGTAGACCGCTTCAAGCAGTTTGACAATGTTGCCGTCAAGTCAAATACTAACTGACAGGGAATCTAAACGTGGCTGTGGCCATCTTTTCTCTCGCGTCATATTGGGAGCGTTATTGCACATCTAGTTGTATTACATATGTAAATATATGGGTAAAATATTTAAAAATAACCTCTGCCTTTATTTGAAAATTGTTTTTTTTATATATCAAGTTTGCATCGTACTGAACAGTCGAATCTAAAATAGTTTCAGTAAAGCGGTAGAATCTTCACTGAAACTTTCTACGGGGTTTTGGAGGAAAAATGAAAACACACGCAGATAACCTCATGCCTCGAAATGGCCGCTAAAACTCCTTATTTGAGGTTATGAGAGATTGTAGCAAAAAATACAGTGGTTCCAAAAGTTTAATAAATATTTTTATTTATTATTTAATTGTTGTTTTTGATTATTTCAGATTAAAAGACTGTCCCGGTGTTAAGTTGAAATGTGTCCGCGGGAAATATGATTTGCCACACGTTATTAAAGCAAAAGTTTAATTAATTTTTGTCTTCTCACAGACATTCATTTATAATATAGATAGTGTTTTAAGTTAATTATGCCTTTTATTTAAATATACACTTTATAATGTGCACTGTCAATCTGGATGGTGCCTCGAGCCGGCATAGCGGAGGCGACTGCTGCCCGTATTTATATGTGGTAGTATTACATCAGGCGGAGTCTTGTTATAAAACTAAACTCAAGAATGGTAGGCAGACTGATGATTGTTATTAGGCCAGTCTGCCGTGTTGGGGTAGTACCACCACTTTCAAATGTGAGGCTATCCAGCTTGGAAATATACGACGGTGTACGTGAATGGTGCACATTGGTGCCACTTTAGCCGGCATAGCGAAAGGTGGGGCGCAATTTTGTGACTGATATATTTAAAAAGGGTTACTTTGGCCTACAAGTTTGAGTAACTATGCTCTATTGAGATAAATAAGAATTGATTAAATTTTATTCTCACGGTATTATAAACGGGGTATACTGTATACATACATCACAGCCGGCTTCACTCGCTAACAATGATGATAGCGGTATTGTGCGATCGATCATGCAAGGTGTGCGGTCTAACGGGGGCGGACTGGATACTGTTACATACATATACTCTTTAAGCATTCCGCACTCCGTCTGATGCGGTTCATGAGAGTAAACAACAGCTATACCGGCCCGAAGAGACGGTTATACAGTGACCACGGAGAAAGAGCAGCCGTGACTCACGAGGTTCAAATCTCTTTTTTTTATTATTATTGTAGCTCGGCATGTGATAACACTTCGCCTGATGTAAAGCTAGAGCGCAGTCCATGAATGGAAACAACTGCTACTACAGAGAAGTCTCTACGGGCAGCAGTCGCCTCCGCTATGCCGGCTCGAGGAGACGAGCATGTACCATCTAGATTGACAGTGCACACTCCTCTTTTATACCTGGCTACTTTCAAACTATTCCCGAAACGCGACAAGGTCACTTCACGGGTGTTACATTCGAAAGTGGTGGTACTGCCCCAGGACGACAGACTGGACAAATAACCATCATCAGTCTGCCTACCACTCTTTAATAGTGCCTATAGGCACTGAGCGACCAAAGTACATATAACAAAGTTACATTGGTACCGGTCAGAATTAGCGAGGTTCGAACACGGGTCTCATCGATCGTGAGTTCACGCGTCTTACCGCTAGACCACGGCCGCTCTTAATTACTTAATTACCAATGTTACGTTGACCAATCAGTGCTATGGTATAATTAATTAAGAGTGGCGGGCAGAATAATGATAGTCAATAGCTTGGGCTAAATAAAAAAAAAGATAAGCCTTGGAGAGGTATCCATCCCGTCTCTATCCACCACCTGAGGACGCGCCCGATGGGAGACCAGCAACTCCAACAGACACAGACTCAAAGGGCCGCGAGCCATGGGGCCATAGTCCCTGCATACCCTAAAGTAAATGTGTTAACTTCCATCACGAGTGTTTGGCGCGCTTTTGCCCGGGAAGGTTGAGGTGTTTTTATCCCTTTCCTTAATTAGTTTAGTGGTTATTATTGTGTAAAATTGGTGTTATTTTGCGCATGTGAGTAATTGTGGAAATATTAAAGTTCACTCTATATGAGGCAACGGAAGCGTTTTTTTGTGATTATCCCACGCGGCGAAAACGCTCATATTGTGACGTGACCGGGTGAATTCCCGCCAAATACTCCAAGAAAGCTTCGAATTGTAAAACACCATTTACTACTCGACATTGGCAGAATTGTCGTTGTTATGACATCTGAGGCCATTTAACAAAATAAGAACTTCCATCACAGATTTGTATTAATTATATCGTATTTTGTAATCACATATTTCCTCAAAATAAAATTGATGATATTTTAGTGAAATATAGTAGATATAATCCTTTGAACATTCACGTGTCAGTAAAAGTGAATAATAATAAGTGGGCCCGTGCGCGTGCGCAACCGCGTGTTGGCAGCATTCTAAGAAGTGTTGTTATTGTTGAGGCACGTGGACGTTTTAGATTGGTATCATTGTTTTTATAAATAACAAACTGAACTTATAGATTATATTACATTGTCAAAATGGCAGATGTCACTAAATGTCAATAAAATATACTTATAACCTGGGGTTATAAAAAAATTACTAGATCAGGCCTGTCTTCTGGTACACATTCATCTGCGGCCCTTAGACCTCAACTTATCAGGAAGAAACACCATTCCAGCCAAACCCCAGGACTACCGCCCTTGACTCGAAGGCTCTCGGGCGAAGAGGACAATGGAACGTGATGAAAGATGGTCTCTCACTCAGGTCTCCTCTGAAAGCAGCAGGTAACACCCCACCTCGTTGAGTTCTGAGCCTAAAGTCGAAAGCCGATTGACCTAGTTGACAGTAAAACGTCAAATACATTTTGTTTTCGGTTTTTTTGGTGGCCATCTTGAGACATCAGGTTATCTGTCTTATTATTATTTTCCTAAACTTGTGTGTTCTTCGAGTGTTAATGTGTAATAATGGTGGATTATTAACCATTAAGTGTTCGTGAACGCGCGTGAGTGAGTCTGGGCAAACAATTCAAAAGAAGAGAACTTGTGTTTCCATTTTCCCTCCAGAACTCCGTAGGAAGTTTCAGTAAAGATTCTACCACTGTGCTGGACCTGACTGATGAATGAATGACTCGTGATGCATAATATTATTAATTTGATGCAAAAATATTTACTTTGGCACTGGCAAATTGTTATAATGCCATATAAAATAAAAAAATTAAAAATACATTTTCTTTTAGATTCGATCGAGTGACAACTGTCGATTAGCTCTTGACTTTAGGCCCTGGTTCACGCTGGGGTATCTCACGACCCCACCTCATTATAATTAATTTGTGAACTAAACTATATTATATTAAAGAGAAGTAAGTATGATGAGATCTGAGGAGGAAGGGAGGGTGAGATTGTTTCTTAAAATATAGTAAGTATTGATAATTTGTAATAAAATGCATTTTAGCAAAGATAGCAAACGTAAATAGTTTTATGCCATTAAGAAAGAGTGAAGTCAAATAGGAAGCCGGCATAGTTGTAATGACCATTACTTTATTATTGCTATTTAAAAAACTTATATCGAATTAAGTTGTAACTCAGTAATAGGTATCTATATCACAATGTATTGATGCAACAATGGGCCTGCCAAAGAATGATATCAATAGAGTTGATGGTCACCACCACCATTGCCGGAAATACAAACTTTAAGTAACAGTTGTGAGACTATTAACTTATATACAGCATGGTTTTTTTTCAACAAAATAAAAAAATACATAGGTTACAAATACAAACATCTTTTTTCTTTTTTTCAATAAAATCAATAATTATTTTTGCTGGAATCGAACCGGGGAGCTCCGGCGCCCCAGAGGCCTTCATATATATTTTAAAAAGATTCTTACATGTGTCGCGAGAAAATAGCCGGCTTAGCTGTCTGCATACACTCCTCTGTAGATAGCAGTTCTTTCCCTACAATTATGATAAAAATTCATAAAGTAGTTTTATACTAGCAAGATATTAAATCAATATCAATGACCATACGTCCCCTTTTTGAGTACTTCGGTGTCCCCAGAACCAACTCCGGGACAATTCTTCGTTATCAGAAATGGGCGTGCAGTGTACAATTTTAAAGTCACAATCGATGCCAAAGTAAGTGCCTAATATAGCTCATCTTAAACCGCTAAAAGATATTTGCGAATTATATTTCAAGATTTTTAATATAGAAAAAATAATATAAAAAATTTATTTAGTTTTTTTTTGTATTTATGCATTATTGCCGTAAATAACTCGATCCCGTTTTGAGGACTTTAAAAGTGCCACCCTGTATATGTATATAGAATCATTAGTAATGCATGAATGTGCAAAAGGACCCCACTCGTACATATGCCACCAGATATTGGACATTATTATTGTCATGAAAGGATTATGATTCCTTCTTCCGAGACGCCAACAACGGATGTACGCTTTCATGGACATAGCTAATTGGATAAGATGACATTTCAATATGACAACCGACACGAATGGATTGGTGAGATAACTTGAAACAACTTTTAAATGCGGCCGTGGTCAGCAGTAGAACTCACCGCTTCGTGTTCAAATCTCGCTGAATTCCGGCCAATGTAACTATGTACTTTGGTCGCTCAGTGCCTATAGGCACTATTACAAAGTGGTAGGCAGACTGATGAAGGTTATTACCCCAGTCTGCAGTCCTGGGGTAGTACAACCACTTTCGAATGTAACACCCGTGAAGTGACCTTGTCGCGTTTCAGGATCAGTGTGCACTGACAATCTGGACGGTGAACGGAAACAACTGCTACTACAGACAAACTACAGGCAGCACTCGCCTTCGCTGTGCTGGCTTGAAACAAACTATAGGTACAAACGGCTACTTCCAAGCTAATCCCGATTGGTGACTTTACAAATGTTACAATTCTGCCTCACCTCGGCCAGATTACCGCTCCGTTATAATATTTAACTAGAAGTGAAACATTGTTCTAATTGTAGATAATACTACACAATTGTGTTAAAAATAATAGATTTTGTCCTGTGTTCCCCAGCGCAAAATGTTTCCCAGGAAAAGAGATTATTACATTTAATTTATGACTCTACATTCCATTGAATGTGTTCATTTTACTAAAAAGAAAATAAACAGTAAAACGCGACAGACACCCGGAACATGAAAATTTTTATAATATACTAGCTGACCCGGCAAACTTCGTACTGCCTCAGAATCAATAAATAAAAAAGCTGAATGATAATTGCAGAATGTTTCAACTTTAGTAAAAAAATGTGGTCAAAACTTAACCGGAACAAAAAGAATTCGTAATCAAACCAAAAAAATTAATTTTCATTTGATTTCTAAACGACGGGACGAACATTAAATGTTTGACATTCAAAACCAAAGAAATAGTTTCTAAGGGAAAGCGAAATTGTTGTTTTTACTATATTCCAAGCATTTTTTCATATTTACTCACCTTTTAAACCTTCCCTGGACTTCCACAAATACTTAATTCAAAACCAAAATTAGCGAAATCAGTCCAGCCGTTCTCGAGTTTTAGCGAGACTAACGAACAGATACCTATTGATTTTTATTATATAGATATTATGATATACCTACGACTTTACACGAGCACCTATCAATAATAATAAAATAAAAGCTCCTCGTTCGCATGTTGTGCTGTGGCACTGGCGTAACTATGGGAGGGCCAGGCAGTGCCATTTAAATCTAGGATCCTAAGGATCCTAAGGATCTTATATTACGCCGATGTAGGTACTATTGAATAAACATGAAATCCAAGAAAATTATATTTAAAAAAGATAACAGAAACACAATCTATTATTGTAGGAATAACGGTCAGCGAGAGGCAAATATTCTGAGACAATAACTGTTATATGAAACATTTGCAAAGATTGCCTAATCCTTTCGCAGACACAAAAAATAACAACAGGTTCTACCTACCTACCTACTACGGCCTATTGACAACGGACCGTGTCTACATTTTAAAACAAATGCCTGCACATTTTGGGGAAATGCATTGTCACAATAAATAAATGCGATTTTATTATTTATGTCACTTTTAAAAATATAAACACCCGTAAAAGTGATCTACTTAAAATAGATCGCGTCAAACTTTACTGCGGCCAGGTTCACGGCAATAAAATTAATAGTTAATTTTAAATATTAATAGAACATATAAAAATAACCAGCGGTTCACGTTTGCACGTTCATCGTGCCCTGCTGACACCTCAACTTGTGTATTGCGCGGCGACTTGTTCCTAACTTCGGGGACGCCATAAAGTTTAGTTAAAACTATAACATATAAATGAAGCCTGCATAATGAAGACGAATTTAACATGAATGAGTTCAACCACAAGAGAGTTGGCGTTTCACACATAATAGCTAGTATTTCTGTGCACATACATACCCAAAAGCTAGTCAAAATATTACCCACAAAAGTATAACCAATAAATATAAAGTACACGCCTACATTTTATGAGCATGTTTTGTGCTTTTTTATGTGTTTATATTGTGCAAGCCCTTCTGAACCGAGGACCTTTTGTTAGCCTAAAAACGCCCTCATTCATATCAGCACATTGCGCAAGGGGCGTTCACTTTATACCTACACATCTTTGTATTACATTACAATTGTAAGCATTTCTAAATACGCAACTGGTTAATAACTGCAGTCTTTTTCAATGAACGGGATCGCAAATTTAAAAAAGTATTCTATGACCTATTCTAGCCCACAATCTGGACTAATTTTCATCAAGATCCATTCGACAGCTAGCCGTTTGCGTGTGATTCGGAAACAAACACCTCAATAACCCAGCACGCTATAAACCTAAACTTTTGAAGATGATACACGGAAGAGTTTTGATAAATCTACGGTGTTTTTTAATAAACGTGGAAAAAGTTATTATGATTTTTAAGATACAAGCATTGGTACCACCATAGTCACAGTGATACATTCAGCTCTACCGCGTTCTCGTCCACCTACCTCATATAACAAAAGCACGGTTGATTCCGTCTAAGGTTGCAATGTGCAATAGCGAAATTGTGTTCTTTAAGCCATGGTTAATTAAATGCACGTCCTCCGTTCAACCCTTCAACAACATACGGGGATATTACACAAATACCCCAACACGAAGCCGCGACTCGCCCGTTCACGACTACGACTACCATAGAATTGCATAATTATAGAACCGACATTTAAGAAGCAATTTGTAGAGTGGCCGTGATCTAACGGTACAAAATGGCAACTTCGCGTTTCAGAAATAGTTTGAAAGTAGCCAGGTATAACGAGAGGAGTGTGCGCTGTCAATCTGGATAGTACATGCTCGTCTCTTCAAGCCGGCATAGTGGAGGCGACTGCTGCCTGTAGGGATTTCTCTGTAGTAGCAGTATGGACCGCACTCTAGCTTTACATCAGGCGGAGTGTTGTCATATACCGAGATACAATAAAAAAAAAACTTTCAGGCATAAATACATGTGTTATAGGTAAAGAGAAGACGAGGTTTAAAGTGCCAATTCTAAAGCCAATATAGTCTATGGTAAGTAGAGAGTCACCCCTTTCCATAGGGTTTGTATAATACTCCCTTTTGCAATTATTGTGCACCCTTGCGTGCTGCTTGTGAAGGGGGTGGATTTATGTGCTTTATTTACCTACATAGTGGTCTGGGTGTATAGATTCGAGACCAATCTTAACACTAGATACCTAATATAAGATTAAAACAAAAAGAGAAACGACTAATAAGTGGACGCTGATAACTAGGACTGACTGGTATACTTTGACAACATTCATTCTGGCAACGTCTTTCTATCTTTGCATCGTGTGTATGGGTACTGTAATGGTGCCAGGGTATCCGTAATGGATTTCGCCTCCTTCTGGCGCTTTCCTCATATTGTTTTAATTTAAGTATCCAATGTAGCTGATGCGTTCTAAAATGGTGTTAGGCAATATGTCACGTGACAACAGAATGCAACGCCTGCGTACAGTTAAGTTTTGCATTAACAATAGACGCCGTTGAATCCGTAACAAATATAACAATGGCCGTTTTAATCCTTTTCTAAGAATATGACAAACACTTCATATTGTACTTTAGTGTGGATATTTTGTAATCGATTATTAATTTTGGTTATGGACGATGGACCACCTAAACGAGATGCTTCATGACGTTATATCAATAAGTTTTATTACAATTTGTATCTCGAAGAATGAACGAACATCACGAAGCGAGTGAGCGCAGAAATTCGTAGCCAAGGAAGTGTGGGAAATCGAGAAAAATTGCATAAATTAAAGGAGCGAGTCTAATAGAGATATGCGCCGCGGTTTCACAACCATATCGAAAATACAGAATAAAACGTTCTTCGAATAAACGAGCTATCCAACACAAAAATATTGGCAAATCACAACACTCCGCCTCATGTTAAGCTATAGAAATTTCTACTGGCAGCAGTTGCCTCCGCTATGCCAGCTTGAGGAGACAGATGTGAACCATCCACGCTCGTTATACCTGGCTACTTTCAAACTATTCCCGAAACGCGACAAGGTCACTTCACGGGTGATACGAGTACATTGGACAGTGGTGGTACTACCCCAACACGGCAGACTGGGTTAATAACCATCATCAGACCATCACAATTCATTCTATATATTAGTGAAGATACTTTAAGCTTCTCTAAAAATCCGTATACGCAAAGAACAAAAAGCGAAAAGCTCAAACTTCTATCGCTTTCTCTATAATAATAATAAATCAACGAGAGGGGTGTCAATCTAGATGGTACATGCTCGTCTCTTCAGGCCGGCATAGTGGAGGCGACTGCTACCCGTGTAGAGATATCTCTGTAGTATCAGATGAATCCATTCATGGACCGCACTCTAGCTTGACATCAGGCGGAATGTTGTCACATGCTAAGGTACAATTAAAAACAAAAAAAGTTAACCAACATATTTAACTAAAAAAATAACACCGTTAAGTAGTAACGACTTAGATAATCCTCTTTTTATTTATTAGTTTTAATATTTCTTCGACTTACTACCTACACAAAATAGAAGTTAAGTTGTTTGTCGCTTCTTAATCGTTAGTTAATTCCAGGTAGGTAACAAATGACCCCACCTATTTACCTAAATTATGTTTTTACGTAATTATAACATAAATATTTGCAACTAAATCAAACAAAATAATTACCAATTAATTTATAGTATTTAGGTATATCTGTCCCATGCCGAATTAGCATGGCGGGGTCTACTGTTGCCTGCCGGGCGGGCTACTATTAAGAAAAGATAACTTTTTTATATAATAATAACATAAAAGTACTCTTTTATTTTCAACAAACGTTGACTCCGCCTAACAAATATTGCAGCAGTGTTCTTTTACTTGAGGGGTCGATTTTATTACGCAACGCTCAGCCAATCAGATTATTCGTGTCATAAAACAGGCGTTTGCGCAACGGGGCCGATGCCTACCACACTATCACTTTTTCTTGTGCCAAAAACATACATAAATACAGTTTTGTAGGTATATAAGGAACATAGAAGGATATAACGGGAGTTAATGTTTAACCATAATGTTATATTATAATTAGTACCTATTACATATTAGGTCGTAAGCGTTCCCTAATCCGGGAACTTTCTATTTAAAAATTTTAAAAAAATACTATTAAATAACTATAGTTATATCTAGTTACAAATATAAACGCAATCACGTGTGACTACCTATTCGATTGTTAATAATTTAAAAAAATAAAAAATTCAAATAAATTATTTGTTTAAAAGAATAAGTTAAGGGAATTTAAACAAAAATTACATTTTGATAATAATTTATTATTTCTATTTTACATTCACTTAATACACATAAAGTAGTCAGTAGGTATTCATTAGATAAATATTTTTGGTTTATTCACTTTTGTATAACACTTACAATTCTAATGTTCAATTATTTACAAACGTTCGCTAGTCGTTGTTTCATTTTAAAACATTTAATGACTAGAATATATATACTTATATAATAAATACTTAAAATGCAACAAATTGACACAACACACCCTCTTCACCTACTCAGAACCTAGCACGTAATATTGTCAATTCAGCATTAGCAGCATCCAACTGCGCTTTCAATCTCTCGTTGCATCTCTCGAGGTAGGCGGCGCGGATGGCTAACTCGTCCTCGCGCATTTTCCTCAAATCTCTCGAACGTTTTGCGGCGGCGTTGTTCCTCTCGCGACGTTCCAAATACTCAGCATTAGGGGAATTGTTCGACCTGTGCACGGACCTCCTCATTCTAGGATTGGAGACGCACTGATTCCCTCCGTTTCTAGCCCTCATTATGGCTAACATATTTTCACGAAAACTCAGGAAATCGTTGTCCGATGCAATCGTACAATCTTCACCGATCGGAAGCGACGACGAGACGACTTTGAAGGGACGCTGCGTTCTCTCAGACGGAGATTTGGATCCAGTGCTCCATCCTGGTGATAGTTGTGGCGATGGGCAATATTGTTCGCTGTATAGACTCGTATCAGGACTCGGGTACGGTGGCTGTATCGTTCTGCAGGATATGTATGTTTGCGGTGACGGTTGCGCCGGTACTCTCGGCTCCCACGAGCCTGGGGAAGCCGCTAACGGAGGTTCTCTGTGATTAGTGGTAGATTCAACTTTGATCGTCGCGGCTTTGGCTGATAGATCGAGGACTTCTTCAGTGGAATATGGCGTCCAGAGCGACATACTACATAAAGATAAAAATTCTTATTAAAATAACGAAAATTTACATAAAACTGAACATATATACCTAGTTAACATATATATGTATAGCGCAAAAATATATAAACATTAACTTACATGATAAAATAAACAGTTAAATACTCGCGACCAAATCCCAATGTATCTTCCAACATAAATATTAATTAGTAAGTTGTACTTTTCGTTTCGCGGCGAAAACACAGACTGGTCACTTTATGTCCGTAAATTTACAAGAAAATTTGCTCCTTATTCTGAGATAGGAAGGGGTAGTAAATATGAACCAATCAGGGATGCGAAGGGGTTAGGTAGGGGACGTTAACAATAGGGGTGGCTCGTGCAATTGTGGTTGAGTCTGTTGCATTGTGTTACTGCAATTTACTGATTTTTTTTCTTTGAAACGGGATTCTTTAATATTTTATTGAATATAGGAAAGGATTATATTTTTCAACAGTATTTTGGATTATTGGAAATACCTGAAACTAATTCTTAGGTTTTACTCTCTGATGTTTACAGTAAATTAAAATATTTTTTGTTGTCTATTATGCGCGTTTATATTGATTATGTTTATTATTAAAAAACAATTTAAAGCTTTCTTGACTCTGATATTACTTAGGTATCTAAAAAATAAGAAACATAGCTTCTAAATATTTGTGCATTTTTATTTACAATATGAAATTATTTAAGCATCTTCAAGCATTGATATGTACCTATTATCTTTGTCAACGCAGTCTGATTTTGCCGTCAAAACTAAATCAAAGTTACTCGTTGTTGTGAATATCTATATATTATATAAAATTAATAAGATAATAATAAAGAACATATTCTAAATCAAATCAAATTGTCACGCCCTTTTCCTACAGGGATAGGCAGAGACGATACAAAATTAATGCAATATTAAACTGGATAAAATAGACAAACAAAAAACATTATGTTATATTTTTATTTGTTTCGAATACTAAAATATATACAATTAACATGACGCCTCCGTGATCAGTGGGCCTTAATCCTTAAGCTACCAGTCTATAGGTTATGAAGCAAATCTTCGTCAAAATTGGACAATAGTTCTTAGTTGTCTAATCTGTTACACAATTGTCGCACTCGGTGGTCAAGATTCGACAAAAAAACTATACAATACTAGATAGATAGGTAACACAAATATCAAAAGACCTTTTGTAAATGCATGTTCATTTGCCTGGAAGATTTGTATGAATTTACATAATATCTCGATAAGAGCTTTCGGTATTTACATGTGTGGTCGGTCAAAATATACCGATTATTCTAATAAAAATGCGTTAAGTTCAATATACAACATAATAATAATTACTCAACATGATTGCGTTCAAGTAACAATTTTAATTTGAGTTGATTGAAGAAGTTTTTGTTTATTAACACTAGGTAGGTTAGGATTAGGAAAATATTAATCACCGTTTTTTAAAAATATAATCAAAACAAACGCCTTAATGTATAAAATAGCAAACAATTTTGTTATTACTCAAAGAAAGCACGTTACGATAATAATTCATCCCAGATACGTAAGTGACGTAACCTGGCGGGTTAAAAGTCCCAAAATAAAATTGAATAAACGAAAAGATACCTACGTAAATATCTATAAAAATTTATACATTTTTATTTTATTTTTGTAGCTCGGCATATGACAACACTCCGCCTGATGTAAAGCTAGTGTACGGTCCATGAACGGAAGCAACTGCTACTACAGAGAAACCTGTGCGGGCAGCTATCGCCTAAACTATGCCGGCTTGAGGTGACGAGCATATACCATCTAGATTGACAGTGCACACTCCTCTCGTTATCGTATACTCGTATGTATATAAATCTTTAAATATTTATATATATCTTTAATTAGAACCATTGCCTATACTAATAATGTTATATACTAATTCTACTGTCTAACCAAGTTATTGAATAGCAACATCATGTTTTATCTATGGCATAGTTAGTCTTTGGTAGTTAAGATGGTTTTGTTTTCCGTGTGTGTGTAATATGGCGTCGATTGAATTGTTATAGGAGAATGTTTTATTTTATTGTGGTGTAATTAATAAACGAATATGGAAGTAGTTATGAATATTATTTAACCAGCAGACTGTGCTTCTTCTCCCCAACAGGGTTATGGGCCCAGAGCACGGAACAGAGTCCAGTCAAGACCGCGATAATATTGTGTGAAAAAAGTGTGGCGTAATAGCGGCGGCGGGTGACGCAGTTAACAAAGGTTATGAGTATATTGAGAATTATTGTTAAAAATGCAGAGAAAAGAATTGAATATAGTGCAGTTTGCTGGAGAGAATTTTGGTGCATGGGAATTTAGAATTAAATCGATATTGAGAGAGAGTGGGGTATTGGATGCGATAATTAATAGTGATTTAAAAGATGAGAAAATTGAGGCGAAGGCGCAAGCCATTTTAATATCAGGTGTAGCAGATAGTCATATAGAATATATTAAAAAAGACACAGCATATTTGATGTTTCAAAATTTAGTTAAAAATTTCAAGCAGAAAGGAACTAGGAGTAAATTATTTATGAGAAGAAAATTAACAGATATTCGTTATATTGAAAGTACAGATTTGAAACAGCATTTTGTTAAATTAGAAGAGATATTTTCCACATTGAGTGATGCTGGAAGTGAGTTATCAGAAGAAGAAAAAATAAATTATATATTATTATCGATGCCAAAGTCATATGAGGGCATAGTAACAGCGTTGGAAGCAATGAGTGAGATATCATTACACTTGGTAAAGGACAGGTTACTAGGAGAGGAAGAAAAGAAAAAAAGGATCAAATAGTTCTAACAAAATTGAGAGTGCATTTTTATGTTTTTCATGTGGCCGAAGTGGTCATAAGGCTGAAAGATGTCCGAATCGAGCAAATGTGGCAGGTGGTTTTAATCGGTGGCAGACCCCAGGACGTGGACAGTGGAGCAACCCAGTACGTGGACAGTGGCGAAACCCAGGACATGGTCAGTGGCAGAACACAGGACGTGGACAGTGGCAGAATGGTGGACGTGGACCGTGGCAGCATAGAGGTTCATCATATGTACGAGGAAGGAACGGTGGATCGTGGCGAGGTGCAGGAGGAGCCGGGTGTTCTTTGGTTGCCGGGACGAAGGAGGAGATAAGTGATGTGTTTATAAGTGAGCGAAGTGAGGTAGGTCCGAGTAGGAGTGAAGTGTTATGGTGTATAGACTCCGGTTGTTCAGATCATTTAGTGAATGATAAAAGTTATTTTTCTAACTATATAAACTTACAGACTCCTAAAATTATTGCAGCAGCTAAAAATGATGTCGTATTGAAAGCTGTAGGAATGGGTGACATTGAGGTTAAGAGTTGGATATATGGTAGTTTACAGTATTGTAGTATTAAAAATGTTTTATATGTGCCTGAATTAAGAAAGAATTTGTTATCAGTATCTAGAATTATAAATAGTGGGCATAAAGTAGTGTTTTCAAACAACAAAGTATATGTTTACAATGGGTATGGTAATTTAATAATGTTAGGTTATAGTGAAGGTTCGTTGTATACATTAACCACTAAAGTTATTAAGAATGATTGTAATTACACTAACAAAAATGATTTAAATGTTATAAATTTATGGCACAGGAGATATGGTCATTTGAATATTAATGATTTGAATTTATTATCGAAACAAAATTTAGTCGAAGGAATGAGCGATTTGAAAAATGTAAAATTATCAAAAATGTTATGTGAATCATGTATGATAGGGAAGAGTACCAGATTACCTTTTAATAAAACTGGATATAGGGCATGTAAACCTCTTGAATTAGTGCACAGTGATGTATGTGGACCTATGAACCCACCTACATTTGACGGATATAGATATTTTGTTACTTTTATTGATGACTATACTCATTTTACCATAATATATTTGTTAAAAAATAAGTCAGAGGTGTTCGATAAATTTAGAGATTATTGTAATTACGTTACTAAACATTTTGATAGAAATTTGTTAAAATTAAGAACTGATAATGGTAAAGAATATGTGTCACAGGAATTTAAGAATTTTTGTTCCAATAATGGTATCTTAATGCAATATGCAGTAGCATACAATCCAGAGATGAATGGAGTAGCTGAGAGAATGAATAGAACGATAGTTGACAGGGCACGTACTATTTTATTAGAATCAAAATTACCGAAGGAATTATGGGGAGAAGCATTATATTTTGCTACATATGTCATAAACAGAAGCCCTACGAGTGGAAGGAAGTATACACCGTATGAAGGATGGGAGGGACGGAAACCTAATGTGTGTAATTTAAGAGTTTTTGGATGTGTCGCATATAATCATATACCGAAAGTCATGAGAAGTAAATGGGATGCTAAGGGACAGAAGTTGAGAATGATAGGTTATTGTAGAGCAGGTTATAAGTTATGGGATGAAACTGAAAATAAAGTAATAGTTGGAAGAAATGTAATATTTGATGAAGGATGTGAGAAACAGGAGGAGTTAGTAGTGATAGAAATGGGAGATAAAGATAAGATAGAGGGAAGTAACAATGAGGAATCAGAAGGTGATATTGATTGTGTTAATGAGGAAAATGAAGTATTGATTAGACAGGAGAGTAGTGATAGTGAGATGAAAGATAAAGCAAACCGTACAATAAGGAAACCGAGATGGATGAAAGATTATGTGACTGATTTTAATGATTCTGAAGAAGTGTTGTTTGCATTGTATACTGGACAGATGAATGATGATACACCGACGCGTTATGAAGATATTGAGTTAAGAGAGGATAGAGATGGTTGGATGAAAGCTGTAGAAGAAGAAATTAAAGTATTAAATGAGAGTAAGACATGGAGTGTTGTTCCTAAACCTAAAGAGGAGAAATTATTGATTGATACAAAATGGGTGTTTACTAAGAAGTATGCAGGTGATGAAATTATTAAGAAGGCAAGATTAGTAGTTAGGGGTTTTCAACAAGAGAATAATTTTGATGAGATATATTCGCCAGTATTGAGATTACAAACGTTAAGAATATTACTTTCAATTGCAACTTACAGAGATTATCATATACATCAAATGGATGTAAAGGGAGCATTTTTATATGGAAAGATAGATGAAGTAGTATTTTTGAAACCACCAGTAGGCATAACAGTTAAAGAGAATTATGTGTTAAAATTAAATAGGTCTTTGTATGGTCTCAGGAAATCACCTAAATATTGGTATGAATGTTTTAATGAAACAATAAGAAAGTTTGGTTTTAAACGATCAGAGAATGATTTTTGTTTGTATATGAAAGAAGATTTGTATATTCTATTGTATGTCGATGATCTGTTGATAATGGGAAGTGATACACGAGAGATTGATTCAGTTAAAGAGTTTTTGAGTTCACAATTTAGAATGAAAGATATGGGATCTGATAAGTTAACTTACTTAGGTATTTCAATTGAGAAGAAGGATAATAGTTTGATGATGGATCAGAGTAAATATTTGAAAAATGTTTTAAGAAAATATGGTATGAATGATTGTAGAAGTGTAGATATACCAATGGATGTAAATTTTATAATGAATGAGGAGTTTGATGTGGATATGTCATATGAGAGAATGTGTAGGTCGTTATTAGGTTCTTTAATGTATGTAACAGTAGGTACTAGACCAGATTTAGCAACAGCAGTATATTATTTATGTAGATATCAGTCGAAGCCAAATGAAAGTTTATGGAAGAGTATTAAGAAGGTATTGAGATATGTAAAAGGTACAGTTGATTATAAATTAAGATATGTGAAAGATGAGTGTGATATACCATTAATTGGTTATGTAGATTCTGATTGGGCGAGAGAGAATGACAGAAAGTCAACTACAGGATATGTGTTTAAATTGTTTAATAATACCGTTATATGGAAGTCTAAGAAGCAGACAAGTGTGGCTTTGAGTACCACAGAAGCTGAATTAGTAGCTCTTTGTGAAGCAAGTGTTGAAGCATGTTGGGTTAAGAAATTGTTATTGGAATTAGAGATACAAACCAGTAGTATTGTTATTTTTGAAGACAACCAGAGTACTATAAAATCTGTAAAAAATCCTGATCAGAAACGTTTGAAGCATATTGATATTAAATATAGATTTGTCAAGGAGAAAGTAGAGGAAGGTGTAATAAATGTAAAGTATATAAATACCCATGAACAGTTAGCAGATGTTTTTACAAAGCCTTTAGCGAAGAGTTCTTTTAATAGGCATGTTTGTAGTTTAGGTATAGTTGATAAAACTGATGATGTTGAGGAGGAGTATTGAATAGCAACATCATGTTTTATCTATGGCATAGTTAGTCTTTGGTAGTTAAGATGGTTTTGTTTTCCGTGTGTGTGTAATATGGCGTCGATTGAATTGTTATAGGAGAATGTTTTATTTTATTGTGGTGTAATTAATAAACGAATATGGAAGTAGTTATGAATATTATTTAACCAGCAGACTGTGCTTCTTCTCCCCAACACAAGTATTATACTCTTTCAATATTATTGACAAAATTGTATAAATTTTTTTGTACAATTGCGTTGTTAATTGTTATTTTGAGTAATAATAGACAAATTCTATTGTTATTAATATTGTCACAAACAATTATTACGGACAAATATGCATTTATAATAAACAAATACTCTTATTGTATTGAAAAAGATTTGCATTTGCGAACAGCCACAAACCAAATAAGCGAATAGTTGAACCAATGCACATAATAAAAGCCAAAAAGCGTAAAAGTATAAATTTGTTATATATTTTAGTGTTGTATTGAGGGTAGTTTAATAAGTCATTTGTGTTTGTCATTCTTTATACGGGTATAGCCCGGCAGTCGTTATTTAGCTCGATAAATGACTATACGCAAAACGGTGTTTTATTCCATAATTACAACAAACATAATAAAATTATACGCATTATTAAATGGAATTTTGTTTCTAATTTGATTGTAAATTAAATTATGTGTTTTTGTAAAACACACAGCATCTATGAAGAAGCTATCCTTGATTTTTCTGTTTATCTAGCCTAATTTGTACATAAATCAACATATTTACCTTAATTGATGAATACTTATCCTTTTAATTGATCTATCACCACGCCAGGCGATACCTCTTGTCGCTTCACTAGAAACGTCATAGCGTTTTTGATTTTTCTTGAGGCCGGTTGTACAAATAAAATATTTTACAATATAAATGTAAATACGCGAAATTACTGAAATATTCTTCATATAGTTTTGTTAGTAAGTATTATTTCTTACTTTGGTCGCTGGGGTAAACCATAATCGGTAGGAAATGGCCGATGAACATGGTGAGGAGGCTGGTTGATACAAAAAGAATACTCATAAATGTTCGTCATCTGAGGAGAACATTCCAGCCTAGGTCGTTCAGTCCACAGAACTAAGTATACCCTGGTTCAGTCTAGAACACAACTTGCGCAACAGGTAAGTCAACTTACTGATTTGGTAATACAAAGGATGCTGATTCTATTGCATCAGGTACTGAATATCAGTTTTTAAATAATCCAGAGATATATGAAGAATTCAGTAAGTAAAAGAATAAGATAAATAAATAAAATAAAAATAAAAAGGTTATATCAAAAGTAAATGAAAAGAGGGTAGAATATAATCTGACTACCTACAATTTAATTCTCCAAACTGGAAGGCTGTGTAATACAGTAAGATATTAAAGCCATATTTGGCTGCCTTGGGTTTCACTGAACTAAAGGTGAACACAATTAAACAATTTATATAAGAGTGACCATGGTCTAGCGGTAGAGGGTGATATCTCACGATCGATACAACCCATATTGAAGTCTCACTGGATGCTGGCTGGTAGTACTGTGTATGTACTTTGGTCGCTCAGTGCCTGTGTTATAGACTTTTTAAAAAAAAAAAAAAAAAAACATTAAAAGTATAATGATAATAAATAAATGAAATAGTAAAAATAAATTAGTTAATTAGACAGATTCCCTTGCAGATAGCTTATCAATCCAATACTCAATTTTGCTGCGAAGGGGCTTATAACAGGTGGTCGATTGGGCACATTCAGAACAAGAAAACTTAAACAATAACAATTTATTTCATAAGTTGTTATGAAAGCTTTACTAATAAATAGGAAGTTATGACATTTGTTAAGAGATATCCCTTTCAATGAGTTGCATTTATTTAAAGCGCTAAGCTAAATTTGTTAGCTCTTCAAGTGGAATACAATACTGGTTGAGAGATAATAAGAATAGATATTTTGTAAATAAAACAAAACCACTGAAGAGTGATATTACAAGGTTACCAAGTTATAGACTAATAAAAAATAAGAGTGACTTCTTATTTAGAATAAATTTAATAAGAATAAGCCTTTATAGGAATAAGCAATAAAGTAACAAGTAACAGTAAAACTAAAAGTAAGAAGCAAAGTGGCTATGCTAGCTTCATAAGTCTTTGTTAACAAAGATATTGATCTTGAAAATAATCTTGATCAGTTCAATAGGGACAAACCCTACCTCAATAGATATCTCAATGAAAATAGAAGTGCAACATTTGAAATTTAGGAAGTGCTCCTTATACTAGAACTATGTTTTTGATCCAAGATGTTCCTCATAAATAAAATAATAATGATAATAATATGGCGACATCAGACCCGTATTTGATCTCAGAGGTCTCGATCAATACATAAAAAACAAATATTTTGGAATGGCGTCACAGATTACCGTTGTTGATTTTTGTAATTGCAGGACACAAGCATATTTTTATATACCAATATTTGGAAATATATAGGTGTTTATTTTTTAAAGATTGTTTACAAGAGAGACATACTACAATTGATATGCCGACCCTTCGGCCTCTCTTCTATTCCCAGAATTTTACAGCCTAAAAGATTGGATTGCAGAAATCCTATGAGCAAGAGCATATCAGCTCTTACTATATTTGGATGAAAATGAAATTCGTCAACCAAGACCATTCCAAGTTAGTGACTCAGGTTGCAGAAACCATAAGTCGCTTGGAGTATCCAGTGTGCTAAAAGTCCATCAGTTCATCTGACTGATGGTTAAGTCCCTGAATCAAAATGCAGCACTTTTTTCTGCACAAGAAAAAGGGCGACGCATTTTTCTTACCAAATGCAGCAGCAGCAGATGCAGGTTGGGTTGCTCATCTAGACAACATACGTGGCATACTTTAACACCATATACACTAGAGGCAGACAAGGTTGCTTACCTAAATACGCACTTTTTAATATGATGCAGCAGATGCTAACTGGGTTACTCACCTAAGAAACATCCATCTTTCAAAGAGATAAAAGGTTTACCAGAGAGGATGGCATTCAAACACGATGGGATGTTTTGCATATGATACCACTATAGACAACGTCTAAGAGATTCTCACATACTAGTTCAGAACTCCTTACATACTTAGTGGTAACATCCGAAACAAAGGCGCGCACACTCTCTGGCGTTACGAAAATTAACTCGCAAATTATTGACATTAGCAGTACAGACATTGTCAGCCTTTTTACCTTCCAGGAAGGTACATGAGCATTATCGACGTGTAAGAGTGCAGTTTATCTGTCTATTTACTGAAATAAATGAATTGAATTGAATTGGCTTATTGCCTCTCAAGAGACTTCCAATTGATGGAAGAGCAATGATAGAGACTACACAGATCATATTGCGAAAATGGGGCAGACCCATAATAAAATTGTTCGCATCAACACAAACCAAAATTATGCCAAGACATGTGACACTAGACTTGGGTTTTTGTGATATTTTTTATTCGTCAGTGGAATTACTAGCCATCTCCCAACCTCAACTCATGAATATGAAGCCATTTAGTCACTGCAAGCAAATTTACATAATATTAGCAGAGTGGCATCAATGTTTTTTGACTGCTAGATCTACCGATGACAGCTTTGGAACCACCAATATTAATTACCTACTAATAACCTACAGAGGGTTTTAATAGACAATACAACATGTTCACATCTTGCTCAGGTAGACAGATTATCACGGAGAGTATAGAAAGGTTGGGGGCGGGACAGATTAAATATTAAACTAAATTGTGATAGAGAGTTTTTACAATAGAGTTGGAGACTATCTAATTCATGTACTTATAGAATGCCAATTAAATGGTGGCTTGGTTAGTATCCTAAAAATAATATTATGAGAGTTCCTCTAGGAGGAGTTGCAGATTTTATCAAGGCTAACAGCTATGTTTAGAAGATAATTATCATATAAACTAATTTATTAAACAAAGAGGCATATCGACTTATTGTTGTAATCTGTATAAGTTGTTCAGAATTTTTAAATCATACAAATACTTAAAGCAATCTCAATTGCGGGATTTATATGATTCCATTATGGGAGACAAAATTTATATTTGACTAATTTAAACACCACAGAAAGATCCTCTTTTTGACATATTCAGAAGAACCGCCATTGTTCTCTTTCTATCTCTTGGACGCAGAGTTCATGATTTATCATAATTGCATATCTCTAGAGACAAATTAATTCATTCAGACCATGATACAATGGTCTGATTATATGGCCAGATCTTGGCTCTGCTCTGCAGACCATAGGTGAGATGGTTAGTTACTTTCTGAACATACAGTATTAAGGGTTTAACATAAATAAATTAATAGAAGCATTTAAAACAAGAAAAGGAAGATTTAAGTAATTTATTTTACACAATGTACACTAGCAGTGTTGCTATGTACGGTCTACTGCTTTTTATTGAATGTACATATTTATTGTTCGAGAACTCACTTCGTACTGATAGATAAGACTAAAGAAGCATAGACAGATGCTCATCAGTTAGTGTAAGAATAGCATTGGCTTCATGTGGCTGGGCAGAGAATATACCAATCAATGATTTACGGATCAGAGGAAATTTGGAAGATTTTATAGAATTGTCAATATTTTTTACTGTTGACCTACATAAAAAGAAAAGGGGAAAGAAAATTATTATTATTTTCAAATCTTACTAGTATATGTAACTACTTTAGATAAATTCTGAATTACCTTAAGGTGGGTATAATAATAGCTTTCCTTTTCTTACTGAAGATTAAATTACTTTTATGTTTTGATTTTGAATGTAATCTATGTGAAATAGGTTATCTATCGAAAAGTGTTTAATTTCCTAATATTTGTTTATGTTGGGTGTAATATAATGAAGTATTATATTAAGGTCATGTCACTGGACATGTACCTCACATGCAAAATAACCAAGATAATTCACAACCAGCACTAAATGTCCTTGTGGCAGATAGTATTAGAGAAGATGGTACAGGGCATAATAATATGGCATGTAAGGTTTGCAAATGTATCATCTACTCATCCGTTGTCACTAGTCAGAGCTTCACCCTGTGACGGGTCATATTTAATTTTAACAGGTATCACATAGCGTTATTCAATTTTTCTAATGAATCTATCACCAGCAGATATCAAACAAGTCTTCATAGATGCTGTGTGTTTTACAAAAACACATAATATTGATGTTTTGCATTACAACAAAACATTTATTATGTGTTGGATAAAACACACAGCATCATAGCAAGTTTCTTGCTGGTGGATATACAAGAAGACTTCCTACCGGTTGAAGACACTATGACGTTTCTAGTGAAGCGACAAGAGGTATCGCCTGGCGTGGTGATAGATCAATTAAAAGGATAAGTATTCATCAATTAAGGTAAATATGTTGATTTATGTACAAATTAGGCTAGATAAACAGAAAAATCAAGGATAGCTTCTTCATAGATGCTGTGTGTTTTATCCAACACATAATAAATGTTTTGTTGTAATGCAAAACATCAATATTGTCGATTATTGCTACTTTTTAGATCTGTGATGTATAGCATAGACGCCTTGCTTTTAGTTGTTGAATAGACAATTTTTTTAAAAAGTAATAATGTCAGTCGACTTCATCGGTCGTCGATGGACGTCATTTTGTTTTGGGTTGTTTAGATTAGTATTTATTATGAGAGTGCACTTATTTAAGGAGCAATACTTTAAGTATTTAATGTTTAAGTAGATACCTTTACAAGATCTCTCTTATGTTTATGTTTCACGTTTAACCTAAAAATGGAGCCTAAAATTTGTCGAGTTTGTCTCACGAATGTCGGTGTAATCTCATTATTTGATAATCAAGAAGAAATCCTCGGTTATAAAATAATGCAATGTGTGTCGGATGTGAGTATCGTCGAGGATGACGGGTTCCCTGATCATATTTGTAGCACTTGTGAGTCTGAGTTGGCTATTACATACAATTTCATCAAAAAATGTCAAGCTTCGGAGAAAACACTACGAGATATGCAACAAGCCTCAATCTATAAAACAGAAATCAATCAAAAATTAGAGATAGATGTGAAGGATGAAGATGATGACGCGTTATATGAAGATAGGGATTATGCTATAGATGACACGGCGGCGGAGGAACACAATTACGAGGTCAAACATAAAAAGGCTAAGAAAAAATGTAGTAAAAATAGCACATCAGCAAAAATCAGATGTCAAGATTGTGATGTGAAAGTGCTGAGTGTCGCAGCGCTCGAGGTGCACAGACGCAAACATACAGGTGAGAAACCATACGAATGTCCGCATTGCGGGAAGAGCTTCACGCGCGAACCTAACTTAACACGACATCTAAAACAACACATCACAGGTAGAAAGAGATACGTCAGGAAAGTTAAGTTTGAAAAGTTCACGCCCGTGCAGTGCGTCACCTGCGGCTTATTACTGAAGAGTCAATCTGTGATGAAAATACACGCCTTGACACACACAGGCCAGAGACCGTATCCCTGTCAGTCGTGTCACAAGACGTTCACCACCAAAGGATGTCTCAAACGCCACGTAGAGACCAATCACCTGGAGCCCGGTCAGAGAATACGCAGATTCATTTGTGAAATGTGCGGACGCAGCTTCTACAGGAAAGCTGAAATAATAGCACACATTCGTACGCACACGGGTGAGAAGCCGCACGGTTGTCCGTTCTGTCCGATGAGATTCTTACAAATATCAGCATTGATTCGTCACAAGCGCGTACACACTGGTGACAGACCGTTCGCGTGTCCCGTCTGTGACAAGCGATTCGCTGACAAATCTATGATATCTAAACATCTCACTGTCCATAGTGACGAGCGCAAGCACAAGTGTCACATGTGCGAGAAGGCGTTCAAGTGCAAGACGTCACTACGGACACATATCAAGCTCCACACTAATAGCAAAGACATCATATGCAGTTTCTGTGGCGTGACGTTCTCCACTAAAGGCAACTTGAAGGCGCACACGTTGCGTCAGCACTCGGAGAAGTCTGGCCAATGCAGTATATGCATGAAGCCGTACCCCAACCTAGAGGCGCATATGAGGAAGCACACGGGAGAGAGACCTTTCGCGTGTTCAGTGTGCGACCGTGCATTCGCAACTAAAGTCAGTTTATCAGCACACATAGTCTTCAAACATGAGAATAGTAACAAATACAAATGTTCTGTTGGCGAGTGTGTCAAAACATTCCCGAAGCCGTCCATGTTAGAGTTTCATCTACTAAAAGAGCACACCAACCACAAACCTCATGTGTGCCAGTATTGTTCAAAGGGTTTCTTCAGGACGAGCGATCTCAGCAGACATCTCAAAGTATCACACAATGATGTGCAGCTGTTAGTTAAAGTTAAACCGCCTATAGACTGAATTCGCATATAAGTAGGTTTTAAGTTCAATAATAATGATTAAGGCAAGGTATTTATTGTTCATAAGGTCTAATTATAGAAAATATTTTGTCCCAGTGACGAGGCAGCATTTATTAGTTTGTAGTTTTAGAATGAATGTGCCATTTTTTAATATTTTGTATGAAAGTAATACTTTGACCAAAATTAATTATAGTAATTACTAGTCATTACTTTATAAGACATATAACTTTTTTATTTAATAAGTATTATGCAAATGTAACTTTATACACTGAACATAACTACTAATCTTTGTTTGGAATAAATAAAACGAATACAAATAACTGTCAAATAATGATATATTTGAATTGATTAGTGCCATCGTAGTAATATCATGCTGTAAATAATAAACACACAATATCACAGTTACCATTCAGTTTTCTGCTAACATATAAGTTACTACAAACAGGCAGTGACTGAAAACCCTAAGTTCGTATTCACCCGTTCACGCCTGCCTGCCCACCCCATACCGAATACTATACTCATAATGATAACTCTACCATAATGCATAAAAATACATAAATGCCTTTAAACACTCGCATCAAAGTGTTGTCAATAAAATTAAGTTTAATAATAATTTCATAAAAACGTGATCAAAACAATATGGCGTTACAACTGATGATTCAATAGGTATATTGGCAGTATGTATGCAGCTCTCTCTCTCTCTCTCTCTCTCTCTCTCTAACTCTCTCTTTCATCTCCATTCTTTTTTAATCTTACACAACTACATAAAATATAATAATGAAATAAACTTAAATCATAAAAAATAACAATCAACATATTGATCCAGTCAAAAAACTATGAACATTTAATTTATACATGAGACTTGATAAGTCAAGTGACAATAAAAATATTATTTCATTAGAAAGGGAATAAAACACCAATATTATAATGTCAATATTAATAAAAAAAGCAAATTGATAACAATAGTTTGGTTGTCAAGTTAAAAACTAAATTAAATGTTAACCCGTCAAACTACATTCAATAATATCTCAATAAACTCAACATTTCAATATAAAATATAATTATAACTTATCAACTATATGACTTTAGGCCAACATATATTAACACCCACGCGCCTCTGATAAAATATATATTCGACAATTGCGTATTGTTCATCTAGTGTTGTGAATACAAAGTCAAGTCAAGTGTTAAAGAATTTGACGGCTTTGATCAATCGTCACATTACATATACACAGACCAACCGATGAACCCCACCACCTTCACCAAAACTTAATTATTTAAAGCTGCACATTTCCAAATGAATCAACGATACACTATCTATTTACAATATAACTTACAAACTAATTTGTATAATTTTATTCTTAGATTAAACTTTATTATAATGTAGTGGACTTTATTTAGTCTGGTAACACGCGTAACCGATTAGCATATCAGCTCACTCGGGCCAATAATTAAGCAAAATTATTAACGCAATCATTGCAATTCCCGCGTCATTAAAAAATATAAAACAATTATACAAGTGTATAATAAATATCAATGTTCAACATAATTTCATCAACACATTTGTTTCATTTCTGTCACAATATTTACCTAATCGATAGCATGCTCTGTCATTTGTAGACATAGCGCATCCAATGAACAATGTATGTCCACTGCAGGAGGAGGGATGCACTTTGGACGGGGACGAGGGCGATATCTATAAAAAAACAGACATAACAGCATTCAAACTTCATTAAGTTCAGACCAGTATTAATGTAACTGTGTTATACTATGGTACTTTGGTCGCTTGGTGGCTGTGATAAAAGCACTAGCTCAGTACAGGTATTTAAACAAATAACAAAAATTACTGCAGTTAGTGCGAATTCCCGTCAACTTAGAATTACTTTCTAACTAGGGGTATTTTTCATAATTTCTTATTGAATTTCATATGGTAAAATTTTATGTACGGCCCTTAAAGTTAAGGAACCATTTCCAAAATAAATATATTGACCTGGGTTTGAGGGGTCTCCTGTGCGGTAGATCACTGAGTCTATGATAGAACTGACGCGGCGGTAAACGGTATCTCATACGTTTCAATGCATCATTCAAATCTGGGTCTTGAAATAACTCATGATGGAGAGCCTGAAACAACATTCTAGTTAATATTCTATTCTAGCTATTATTATTATCAAATGGATGTTTAAATTACACTCACCTTCTCAACAAGCCAACAATGTAATGATATGGGATCAACAGATTCATGTTCATCTTCGATGGGACCCTCATTAACACCAGACAGCAGAGCCTGTGATGCTGCAATATATTTAAAGAAACTATGAAGCTCCGGCATATCACTTTCACCACCATCACATTCAGTAATCATACCAATCGAAGGTGCTCCATACTTTTGAACTAACTTCCTCTCAACATACCTCTCTCCATTCTGATCACTACACTATCCTTGAGCTCTCAATAATTCCTTACAACTATGTATAGGAACATTAGTTTCAAATTCAAATGAATACATACCCGTCTCCAGCAACGCAACAATAGCATGGCAGACGTGCGTGTCTCTCGGTAACGGCGCCATCAGTACAGAGCGCAATAACACTAGCAAATGGCGGGTATCAACAGCCTTTGTGTGTACGTCACTGGCCATTGATAATACTTCAACAACACGACTACAGACCCGACGAATTGACAATAGTAACTTGTGACGTGCACCCGTTGTCACGCCTGAAACATCACATCAATTATTAAGTTAACAAAAACAGGCTAAGTTGAAATATGTATATAGCAAAACATTGTATTGGCTGCTAACCCTTGACACGATGCTGTTTGCAGTGTTAAGAGTTACAACCTAGTTTCTGCTCATGTTGTTAGTATATCTGGTTGTGCAGCTTTATTCTTTAAATCAATTTATTAAATGAATCCGGATGATAATGAATGACTCACCCAACTTTTCCAAATACTCTTCATCCATGGCCATCATTTGGTCATAAGTTATATTTGAAAATAACCAGATATATTTATGTAGCCTTAAACTTTTGAGCCAAGGAGCGACCGTACTCATGCCGGGCTCGGATCCGCTTTGACTCCTCAATGCGTCCAAACGAGTCTCACTGCCCGTGGTGCCGAACACGCCGATCGGCCTCAATCGACCCAGACTATGCTCGCTCGAGAGAGAAAAACTACGGGGCTTCTGCAACAACGGCTCCTCGCACAAATTCTCCGATGAGGACATGAAATTACCGGTCGGAGGTGTCAAGGAGTTTGATCTCTGACTTTTAGGTTGAGCGATCGTCGCATCAAAATGTAATTTATCTTCATCCCCGCTCAGATCGACATCACGCCCATTCTTAGAGAAAGACTCCTGTAAATCACTATTATACTGATCTGTCAATGAATCCAATGTCATGCGGAATTCTAAATTTTTCCCAATCGTCCTTCTGAATGTGCCGTTATAGCCCCATATATTGTTAGTCTGTATGACCGGTGGCTCTATCCTTTGTGACCAGAGATTGTCTGTTATTGCATTATCACTCGTGTGATTCTCCAGATATCTCAGATATTGGGTCAGGGTTCTGAAAATACAGTAGAGATTATCATTAATTAGATATAATAATCCACAGAATTAACAATATCATGCTGAACGACGAGTATCAGTTTTGCTAGAGGTCCAATAATGTTGCCAGTCTTGCATTCACATATCCAACAATCTATTTTATATTGTAACTAGGAAAACACTGAGAGGTCTGGAACTACTGTACTTATCAGACATTAGCAAAAAACAGTACAGTTACGAACAAAATTGATATTTAGCATATGATCGCTACTCTTACCTCTGGTGATGAGGATAGTCACTGAGCGCCGGGTGTACAAGTAGATATGTGAGAAGACGTCTCAATGTTGGTGAACGTCCATACTTGTGTACCAACTGAGGGCTCTGAGATGCCAGCAGACATGCGACAGCGGTGCCCGACAGAGGCACCATGGCCACTAGCCGCTCCAGTGATGACAAACCTACATCACAAACGACACGTTATAGTTTGTTGCGGAATCGCATCTACCCACAGTGTCAGTTAACGTGCCATCATCAGCTTCGTCCGTGTCGGTCGCTGCTAGTAAGTTAGCGACCAATGTTCCGTCGTTGGCTTCTCGCTGCAGCCTCTCGCAGTCGACAGCCGGCGGCGCCTCTCGCGCGATCGCGTCTTCCACGGACCTTTGCAACATCTTGAGTCCGGTCCAGGGAATGCGCCTGGCGAGCGCGCACATCACCACGGTCCTCTCGCAGGCCCCCCATTGCTCGAACACCCCCGTCACGCCACCCAACTGATCGTAAAACGTGCCGTTCATCGTTCACTCTCACATAGCTCGCATTAAAAATAACAAAATTGTTTGTCTACACGTCAAACAGAAACCAGCGCTCACAGCTGATTACGATATTTTTTTAATAACAACGTATTTGAACAGACCCTCTTTTCAATACGTACACAGAACGCAATAAAATAACATAGAATTGTTATAAATAAATTATTAAAAGGTAGTCCAAAAAATAAATTCGCGCACTTCTCGAACACCGTCAATACGATAGTTTCAAAATGGCCGATCCCTTTTTTCTTTTTTTTTTCAGACGGCTCTGGAACGGCACGAACGTCCACAGTATCAATGTTGCCACAATAAAAAATGCTCAATCACGTAACCGAACCCGAATCGTTTTCCTCTTGTACATTCGTTCTCCTTGGAAAGACAGGGTCTCTGGAGGAAAGATCAATAACCCACATTATTTGCGACTTATTTATGGCTTACACATTAGTATGTACATGAAACAATATTAAATACAACAATAACTACTTAATCTTTTGGAGAATTTTTTATATTATCTTCTAAGATAGAATGATTTGCTTTCAAATGTCTATTGAGATCACACAAGCGGAAGAAACCTTTATTACAATGTTTGCAGACGTGAGGAGTGCTGTGTGTGTGATATTTCAATACGTGGTATTCCAACATCGAGGGAATGGGGAATGTTTTATCACAACCGCTATAGGCGCACTCATATTTTCCACCTTCCGTGTGCTTGAAAGTCTTATGTAGTTTGAGGCTCAAGGCCGTGCTGAACGCACTGTCGCACACGTCACACGGATACGGCTTCTCTCCCGTGTGTTTCCTCATGTGCACTTCCAGATCGGAGACCTGTTTGAAGCATACTTCACAATGACCGGATCTCTCGGAATGCACCCGTCTCACATGAGCGTCCAGACACCCCTTCCATGTGAACTGCATGCCGCAACAGTTGCACACTAAACTCTTATGATTGTGTACTTTTGTGTGACAACGAAGTCTCTCTTTAGATTTAAACATCTTTCCGCATTGTTCACATTTATAATTAGCTTCATCGCTGTGCTTCACGCTGTGATGTCGTAAGCTGCTGTTGCAAGGGAAGCTCTTCCCGCATGTTTTACACGAGTACGGCCTCTCGCCCGTGTGACATCTCGTGTGTCTGATGAGCGCAGACTGCTGCCTGAACCTCTGCGGGCAGCGGGTGCACAAATATGGTTTGAAATCAGTATGTATATAGAGGTGACGAATGAGCGTAGCTTTTGAATAGAACTTAACACCACAGTAGTCGCATATGTACTTTCTCTCTCTCACGCAGTGGTTAGCCTCGAAGTGATTCTTCAATCCGCCCTGGTATCTGAATTGTTTAGGACATTTTGTACACTGGAAGGGTCTCTCTCCGCTGTGCGACAGTGAATGTGTTTTCAATGCGGAGGGACCCTGGCATAGTTTACCGCATTGGAGGCATTCGATCTTCTTGGGTCGTTTCTTTAGTTTGTCACGTATTTTGAGATGCGCATTGAGATGTATCTTAACTTGTGACTTGGTGGCGAACTTCTTATCGCATCTTTCACATTCGAATGGCTTCTCGCCCGTGTGCACTCTCATGTGTACCGCTAATGCAGATTGGCAAACCACCCTCTGTCCGCATAATTCACATGTTATTTTTGATTCTACTCTTTTTCTACGAGATTGCAAAGACTTTCTTTTAGTTTCCAGCTTCACTTTTTTTACAGGTGGTTCCTCTGAATCGTCCCGTTCATCAGAGGACTGCAATAAATCACCATCATCCGTTTGTTCAACTTTAATTATGATGCGTTTATTGTCAAAGTCGACGATGGGGTCATCCTTCTCGCGTAAAATCTTCTCGGACTCTTGGCATTTGTTTATATAATTACAAGCTACATTCAGTTCAGATTCGCAAGACGTGCAGATATGAGCGGGTAGGCCGTCATATTTATCTATTATGATACCGGTCAGACGCATTATTTTGGCACTAATTTTTGTCTCATCGGATTCGCTAAATAAAGAAATACACCCATTATCACGAAGACAAGTTCGACATATTTTCGGCTCCATCGCTTTCCTTTCTCTAGACGGCCTGGCCCGCTACCGCTACTTACACCGACATTAAATTGATAATTTTAAACATTATCAAGGAACGTGATATTCTCTATAATCATATAACTATTACATTCTATTACATTTAAGCGAATAATTCTACATCCATGGAAATAAGCATTCTTTCGTTGAATCAGTTGATTTTATTGAATCCACCGATCACACAGACATAATAGAGATTAGTATTGGTTATTATTGATAGGGTGATTGAATCAAATATAAGACAAACGGGCTAACTTCGTCGATTTGATTTTTTAGAATAAATCTGTGGAATGAATTTTCTATTGGGTTTGACAATTAAATTTTTTGTAAATTATTTTATGAAAACCATAATGATTGTTACCCATACAGCCTAGTGCAGCCTATACATATAGGGTTAAAGTCTTGGCAATAGAAATTGCTGCATAGCGTAGGTAACAAACACATGTATTTTTATAGTAGTATTTTATATTCATGTCATTAATATTTGCCTAGACATATGATAATTTAATAAATGACTCGTGATGCACAATATTATTGCAAAAAAAAAATTACTTTGACACTGGCAAATTGTTATAATGCCATATATAACCACAGAGGCTAACTAATATTTTTTAGCAGTGTTCAGCATATGGTTCAGCAGTTATTACTTTTGTGTGGGTAATGTATTTACATGGCATTGTTGTAGTTAAATATGCGTATACGCGAGGATTTGCTTTGTGATGAAGATTTTCATATAACCGATACTATGACAGCAGCAGATTTAACTGGTATCGTTATTGATGTGAGATTTGGGTCCACCAGGTAGGTGTACTGCTTTATCTGGCTCCCGCAAGCCTATCACCCTTCGCCAAAGCTCCATCCACGAGTTTTCTCTCCTCGGATCAGACGCCCCACGACATGAGCGACACTTTCCATTTAAAATAGACCTGCCTTTTGAAAAGATATACTTAGCGGTTCATAAGCGGACTGTTGATGGTTATTAACCCAGTCTGCCAATCTACCACCGCTTACAAGTGTAACACGAAGCGACCTAATCATGTTTCTTCAGTAACCAGGTATAACGAGATGTATGTGCCCTGTCAGTGGGTTATGCACATTTGTCTCCTCGAGTCGGCATAGCAGAGGCTCCCGAGCCTGCAAGAATTCTGTGGCAGCGATAGTTTCCGCCCGTGAATTGCACTCTAGCTTAACACGAGTCAGTGTCCAATTTACCTACTATACAATTAAAAAATAAAACAATTGTGTTTAGGTGTGCGTGTATTTTTGAGTGCTTACATAATTATCGACTGGAAAAAAATACAATACAACCTTATTACTTTTTTTTAATTTAACTATTTTGTGATATTATAGGCATTATGATATTATTATGAGCAAAGACGAAACATCGTTATCGGTCTTTTACTGGATGCATTTCGGGTAGCGCAAGAGCTGCACAACTTAGTTCTACCGTCTTTCATCGGATGTCCAGGCACCCAGAAAGGTACTATCCATTTATGGTCCAAGTTCCTAAAGTGCGTACTCCCTCCCGGTGTCTGTGTTTCCTGAGAAGTACAATATGAGCCTCTTCAAATTAAGGGTAAATACTCATAGGCAAGCGTGCTCCACCTTAGACCGCAACACTGCTTAACATCAGGCAGGGTGTGGTCAAACACTTGTCTATTAGGCATAAAAAAAATCATGAGTAGGTATATTATTTGAATGTTTGGGTTTTGTTTGTAGATCAAATGTAAAACACGAGAATGATGTAAACAAATACAGCACCAGCAATGTTCATAATAAGTATGTTTGCGCCAACTGCACTTACAAATGCAATAGTAAGAGGATCATTATTCAACATATGCAACAACATATTATAATGTGATATAGGTATTTGGAAATTGATGTAACAAGGAATATTCACATAAGACGTGGAAACTGCAAATTGGAAAATAATCTTAATAAAAGTTGTAAAGTATATTTTATTGTTTTAATTATGCAATTCATTAATCAAAGAATCTATCATCAATTCATCAACAATCACAATGAGTGTAGAGTTAGTTGTTAGTATAATATGTTTTATGTGCATTTATGTGGGTACTAGGCGTCGACGCGTGAGGGGGAAATAATATGAAAGATGCCATAAGAAAGCCCCTGAGGAAATTAAATCGCGCGTGATTCCTATGAAAGCACCCCGCGCGCAGAGCCTCCACCGTTAAAACAGCGGCAGCCAGGTGCGCCGACCGCGTCCCTCTCGCTCTCGTCCGACGGCGCGCTACCTCCGTCCCTCTCTCTGAACGGAGGTGATACGCGGCAGTAGTCAGAGGACGTTAGCCCGCGCTCGGCCGCCGAACCGAGTCAGTCCTCGCATCGGGTGTCGCGCGCCGGTCGTGTTCCGCGCCACGAGTGCCAGCGATCAGTACGATAATGTGTAGTGTCTCGGTGGTGCCGGAGCTCCTTCTCGTGTGTCAGTGATCCGTCTGGATGTCTACTTCTTCTAGTTTCGCTATGGGTGAAGTGAGTATCGGGCGCGAGCCCCCCGACCGGTCCGTGACGCGCGTGGCGGTTCTGCGCCGGAGTCGCCGGCGGAATGAGATCAATTATCACTTTCATACGTGAAAGAATAGTGAAGTTTCGGGTATGTGTGTCAGAATCGATGACCGGTAGAAAGCTCGCGAGAGGGTATATCCGCGCTCGAACCAGATTAGATACAGTTATTCATCAGATAAACGCTCCGTAGATAGTTTATCGCTGATATTGTTCGATTTTTTTATTGCTGTCGAACGTTCTTGCAATAACGAACGATCTATTGTCTTATCTGATAAACAGGTGCGCGCGCGTCCCTCCCGCTGAGGTGACGTTCGAATAATTGGCGCAATCGTGAACGCGAGCCTACTCCATCTGGTAACCTCATTAAGTGGAGCACCGGAACTCTGCTCGCATAATTAACATAAAATCCGGACATACCTACCTACCCGCGACTCACCCGTGTTCAATTCGACCTAATACTTTTGTTTATCATCATTCATTTATCTATTTATTATTAACTTATGTAAACCTACAATAATGATGACTTATTGAAATTCTTACAAGCGGCGATGCAACGGCGACGCTTTAGCCGACGACCCGCGATATACAGCGGACCATTGTATTATTTTGCAAATGATCATCAAACTCATTATTCTCTGCAAAATATTACTTATTACTACTATTATCAAGAACACTAAGACAAATTATATTTATCATTAATAAATAAATATTTAATCGTAAGACTTAGATAAACTGATATTTGTTTTTAGTAAGGGATTATCTATAAGAACGGTTTACGTTTGTACTTTAGCTTTGAGGTCGGAAATTGAGCCTTTTTTATCTCCATGGTCGAGCTATACGTATATGTAGTACCTAAAATACAGCAGAAACGTTAAAATTACAAAAGGAAATACAAATTAAATGTTTGTTTGTACCATACGAGTATGAGTTCCGGGACTAACTTATACCGTTTAGATTTAAATATATCTATTTTTTTTTTTGCGTTAGGATAGGAAATAAACCTGTTTTTTAAACATGACTAAAACTATTTCTGTAAATTATTTATGGATTATTATTATTGTTTTATAAATTAATAACTACGATTCCATACCGTATGAGTCCCCTAATTCAAATCAGAAAAGAGATTTAGTCAAATATGTGTGTGCATTCGGGTTGTTTATAGAAATGTACAATTAAATGATAAATGAAAGTGAGTGGTATAATTTGTAAACAATGGCCTCCACATGTTACAATGTAGGTATATATAGTAGTAAACAAAACACTAGGTTATAATTAAAATTCTGTACGTATTTGAACGACTTACATGAAGTACATACATACATACGAAAGTGGGTACTCATAACATTACGTACATCAAGACTATATGAACACATATTAAAGGGTGGTAGGCAGACTGATGATGGTTATTAGCCCAGTCTGCCGTCCTGGGGTAGTACCACCACTTTCGAATGTAACACCCGTGAAGTGACCTTGTCGCGTTCGGGAGCAGTTTGAAAGCTAGGTATAGCGCGAGGAGTATGGACTGTTGGTGCATACTCGTCTCCTCAAGTCGGCACAGCGGAGGCGACTGCAGCCCGTAGAGATTTCTCTGTAGTAGCGGTTGTTTCCGTTCATGGACCGCACTCTAGCTTAACATCATATGCCGAGCTACAATAAAAAAAGATGACCCTGATTACCAGCAATTTCAAGTGTAACATCCGTAAAATGACCTAATCGCGTTTCGGGGTCAACTCGGAAGTGGCCGAGAGAGTGTGCACTGCAACCTGGATGGTGCATAGCGGAGGCTACTGCGGCCTGTATTTTTTCTGTGGTAACGTTGTGAACGCTAGCTTTACATCAGACGGCCTAAAATCCCAGACACCTCGCGCGCCGTGCCAGAGTATAATGTGGACGTGATCTCAATAATATGATAATTAAATTTACAATTTACACGTGCTAAATGTCACACATAGCTGAGAGTGACGTCACACTACATGCATATAAAGCATAATAATATAGAGGATAAATAAAGGGCAACTTTTTTGTATTTGTAGCTCGGCATGTGACAACACTCCGCCTGATGTAAAGCTAGAGTGGAAACAACTGCTCCTACAAAGAAACCTGTACAGGCAGCAGTCGTCTTCACTATGCCGGCTTGAGGATGTACCATCTAGATTGACAGTGCACACTCCTCTCGTTATCATCGGTACCGATTAGAATTAGCGAGGTTCGAACACGGGTCTGACTGAGCGGGCGAGTTCATGCGTCTGACCGCTAGACTACGGCCACTCTAATGTATATGTATACCAGGGCATTTTTTTAGTAAGAGGTTTGTGGCCAAATAGCCGTGCACTGATGAAAGTTTGACCCCGAAGCAAAAAACAAAACGCTCACTAAAGTAGTGAATACAAAATAATTAATGAATTCTTTTTGAAAAATGCAATTACAGTTTTATGGTTAATATACAGGGTAATTTTTGTAAATGGGACAGTATGGGGAAATCCGAAACCACAGGAGATACGGGAAACTGTCTTAGGAACCATTTGCTCTTTTTTATGAAAACGAATTTGACATAGTAATTTTTCTAGTCAAGCTTGAGTTGCCCATAAAAATGAGTCATTTTGATGCGGTTCGACTCCGTTTCATGTAAGGATCATTTCATTGTATCGGAAGAAAAAAATCGGAGCAGCAGAAGTTAGTCCCAGTTCAAAAAATTACCCTGTATATCAATACCCGCAAATACATATAACATAGTTACATTGGTCAGAACTCAGCGAGGTTCGAATCCGAGTCTACTCGTTCGTGAGTTCACGCGTCTCACCGCTAGACCGCCCATCTGTTCTTATACACTTGCCTAATTTAACCAAACACACGAACTTGTTGGGCGTTGGCATACGTGGCTACGAAGTATAAAACCGTATCATTAAATGTTTTGATATCTCGATTCGATCAAATCATGTTCTCTGATTAGAAATCTATGATAATATCTATCAAATATATGCTCAAGAACAATAATATCATAAATTAATAAAGGGTAGGTAGGTACCTAAATAGCTATACTTACAATAATAAAACTAGAAAGTTCATTTGTACGTTTCAACGTCTCAAGAAATACTAATTCGAATTGTCTTAAAATATGTTACGATCGGTGAGGCCCGGGTTCAAATCTCGCTAAATTCTAACCGGTACCAACGTAACTAAGTTACAAAATGTACTTTGGTCGCTCCGTGCTTATGGAATGGTATGGGCATCCATTCAAATCAATGATCATTATTAGTCCAGTCCTGGGATAGAATCATCACTTTCAAGTGTGACCCCTGTGAAGTGACCGTTTCGGGATCAGTTTGAAAGTAGCCAGGTGGAAGCGTGTTCACTGGCTATTTAGTGCACATTTGCGTAGTCAAGCCAGGGGTGGTAGGTTCCTTTTTATGGACGTATTGTTTTTAAATCGCGCTGCACAACTATTTTATTTATATAGTAGATTCCCTAGGGATGAAAGGAGAACGTTAAACGCATTATATCAACCATACGCACACAAAGTTACGGGTAACAGCTTGTATATAATAGGTAGTATACACGAGTACGCAATATATATATACCTAAAAACATGAAAAAAAAAACTGTTATTTTTATTATACGAAACTAATTTGTAATCTCAAGAGTATCGCTATAATTCCGCTAGAATGAATTCAATAACAGATTCGTTATGTATTTCACATTGAGACATTAACACGGTCATCGAATCTTTCTTCGTGCGATTGCAACTTTGTATTACGACGATAAGCGCCGCATCCGACCTAGACACACATGTAACTATCACTCGATAAATACTACACGTCAAACTGCTGATAATAATACGAGTGAATGCACCAGTGACCGCCGACGCGCCATCGCGCCATCGCCATTAATGAAAACTATTCTAATCATATTCCATTTATTTACAGTCAATGCTGAAGGAGGATCCTCTCACCCGGATCCAGAGGGAGATCATAGAAGTCACCGAGAGAGAGAAAGAGTTCAAAGAGGGGCACTTCCGTATGAGTAGACTCTTCTCGGAATCGACGATCGAAGTGAGCCAACAGAACGGTCACGTGAACGGCGATCGCACGGAGAGGACGCTCAACAGAGCGCTGTCCGCCTCGCATCTGATGGGGCCCGTTTCGCCCTCGCCCCCCGCGACGCCGCCCTCGCCCGTCACGAACGGATACACGCGTCGCTTCACGCCGCAGAACGGCACGAAAGGTCTCATGCAGAGATTCATCGCTTCGAAAGGAAAGATGAACATCACCTCCCCCGCGTCCGCGACGCCGCCGACCGCCGTGCAGTTCGTCCCGGCGAGTCCGACGCTCGGCTCGCCCGTCCTCGCCCCGGTGCTCGCGCCGGCCGTGATCAACCGCACGTCGGAGGGCAAGCCCGTCAGGAAGGGCTACGTGCCCGTCGAGGAGAAGATACAGAGAGAGCTCAGAGAGATGAAGGATAGGGAGCACGAATTGAAACGTATGAGAAAAAAACAGAAACCGTTCGATCTGGAACTGAGCGACGACGAGTCACGCTCGGAATCCGAAGACGAGGAGATACCTCTTCCGGGAAAACTGAAAGCTACAAAATCTATAGGCGAATTATACGAGGCGCTGAACGAAGAGCTACGTTCGCCTTCGCCGAGAAACAGTTCCGGTCAGGAGTCGCTCGGCAGCCTGAAGCCCGCCAAGTCGCTGGCGGAGCTGTGCGAATTGGGACCGGGACAGGAGTTCTTGGCCCCGAGCTCCACGAGACTGATCGCCAAGTGGGAGTCGCTGATACAACAGAAGCAGGAGGCGGGCGCCGCGTAGACCGACGATCGGCAGAGAGTGATCAATTTTCTCTAGATGTAGTGAACGATGCAAATTTATAATGAGAGCCAATCATGTCGTGCGTGTTATTCGAAAGCGAGTATCGCGCTGACGAACTCTTCCTATTGTTCATGAATTCGAGCTTTTTGTCGATCACTTTCGAGAGACAGCCATCTGTGTTTTTGCGACGGCGGCGACGACGTGTGAACGGTGCCGATCGTCAATATGGAGAAAACATCCCATGAAGAGTGCGTTTAATTAATGTGCGATCGGTTATTGCGAGTTATTAATGTTTTGTCGCCATCGGTTCAGTTTTGAATGATTGCGGCGCTCTCTTCATTTACGTAACGGTCGAGTTGTTACTTTCATGTTAGGTAACATTATTATTGTGATGAATCTGCGCATTAAACATTTTTATTTACACTCTTTTTAGTAATTATGGCTGACTTTATAAAAGTGTGCATTTGAATTTTAATTTGCAATATTAGTTTAATTGATGTGCGATTACTTCTATTGAATACTTTTATATATACATACCTACTACCTACCTAAGTGCTATAATAAGAAAAGTTCCTTCTTGAAAATACCTAGTGCCTTAATTAATATATGATAGATGGGCCTCTCTCGGCTACATACGTACTTACGAGTAGGTATATGTATATAGAGTTTGGATAACGTTCTTTGTAAATGTAATTTATATAAATTTTAAAGAAAACTACAAATAATGCATAATATATGTTTTTTAATTATTTTAGTCCTCGGATAGGGTGATTTCGCTGACAACGAAAATCATCTTCAGTACAAGTTTGCCAGCAGTATTTTGTTATTAACATTATCTATTTAATAATATTTCTTATTGAATAAAACGAATTTTAGTAAATTGTAGGTATATGTTCGCTGGTCGAGCGTCTTGTTTATATTATGTATGATTCATGTTGAAAATGAACACTTGTATAAATTATAGCAACGTATAATACATTTTATTACCTGAATGAAGAAATATTTTTGGAAATACACAAACTACGTATTAGATTTTGAGAATTCTAGTGTAACTTGATAATGAATAATCGCAATGCAAAATATTGATAATGTAATTTATAATTCCGTTAGAATTTATTGATATGATAATAATTATATGAGTCATTATCAGGAGATTGTTGGTTTATTGCGGTCGAGATGTTATATTTTAATATAGTTCGCTTTCTAATGAAACAGTGCCAGGGAAATGTAGGAATTTATATATCTTTTGTATTCTGTGTTGCACAATGGCGGGAAACTACGCCATATTGTTGTGACCCCCGCGTCTACGCAGTGCTGACCTCAAAATTAACAAAATTGGTCAACTTGCGATTCACTCGGATGTAATAAAATTCAATTATTAGACATTTTAATTTGATTAATTTTATCAGTCGGATTTATAGACCCTGAAAGAATTAGTAGAACTAATACTTCAAAGTCAAAGTAAACATTCCATATAATGTGATAAAATTGCCTTTTATAATAATGATAGAAATTAACTTTTAGTGAATAAATCTTATTAAATAATATTTATTATTTTTGTCGTTAATAAAATGAGATGATAGTTTTGTATTATTTAAGATGTTTTTTACAATAAAACAATTTTTGAAAAATATACTTTTCTTGTTACTATTTTATTCATTCTACACTATTATAAGACGTTTCTGCGCAAATCAGTTTGCACAAATAATACAGATGGTCGAAACAAATATTATAAACATTATAATAAAAAGTGAAAAAAGTAGCTTAATTTTGGTTTTCGGTGGCGGCGCTAGGCCAAACGAACGGTGAACGTCGACGATACCAATTTTGCGAGGTCAAACCTGAACGTCGCCGCGACCTGAGCTTCGCGAGGCGTCTTCCGAATCTCAGTCATGCCACTATTAATTAAGCAAGATAAAAACCGTTTCGCGAGGCGCCATCGTCCTGATTAGATTACCTATTAGCAGCCAATTATCCCAATTTAAAAAAGAATAAATATGCACCGCGAAACAGAAATAAAGTATGTCGTGTAATATGTGCTCACTGCTTACTTATAATACGTGCTTTTAATAGAACAAAATGTCAAGTTCAACAATAAACAAGATCACCTTGCTACATGCTCTCTGCGGAATACGTGAAAAGAATAAATTATGCACGTCTACTGATAACAATACTTAAAAACAATGTTTGTATTGTAGACACACACGACAACAAAACATTATACACATTTTTACATAACATCTATTATACAAAATACATATATTAAGTAATACTACGAAAATAAAACAATCAAAGAGAATTAACTGTTTTATTCCTTTCGCTTCAATTATCTAACAAAACCAAAAAAGTAATTTAGAAATTATAAACCGTAACCATAACTTCGGTGCAAAAATACTACGAGACCAATGTCCAAACGCTAAATTCTAACCGGTACCAATGTAACTATGTTATTCGGTCACTCGAAAATTAAATGTGCCGTACCATAAAAGTTAGTGTTTATTCCTCTAATAACATGATTATTAAATTAATAATAAATAATTTTAGCCAAAGAAATAGATTCCTTTTCTTCCTTGTGTAGTTAAAAATTACTAAATGTGTAACTTGAGTTCGTGATCAATCTCCGATTTATGGCAAAAATCGATTTCTTAATAAATATGTGTTGTTGTATGATTGTATCGCCACATTTTAATTTCCAAGATAATTATAATTAAACATAATTTCAAAACGTGCCTTTACACTCTCACTATGTCACATTTGATAACATATTTGCAATATTTGTCATCGTTATTAAATCATATGGTAAAGCATGTTTGTTGTTGCTTACGGTAGAAGCCGCTGGACAGACCAGGTGTCCACTTGTCTGGAGAGTCGCAGGCGATGAGCGAGCCACCACAGCAGAGAGAGAAAGCACTCCTACCACTGTTGTCAAACTAATGATGGTACAGTCTGCGCCGTCCTGGGATATTACCACCACTTTCAGGTGTAACACTCGTGAAGTGACTTAATCGCGTTTCGGGATCACCTCGTATACACTGTCAACCTGCGCATTCGTCATTTCAAGCCGACCGGCATACCGGAAGTGACGTAACAACTACTTTAGTAAACGTTAGGCAAAACAGTTACCTAAATATTTTCAGTTAAATTTTTTATAGCCTATACTAAACTCCATTGCCTTGTATTACGGGCACTGTGCGACCAAAGTATATAGGTATAACATAGTTACTCGTACATTGGTACCGGTCTGACTTTAGCGAGATTTGAAGGTCGCACTGAATGCTTTAGTTGCAGAAGAGTCTACACTAATTCGAAACAGCGTTGACTTACTTAGAAGCGCTACTATGCAATGCCTCAGTACAGACATTGCATTTTAAAAAAATGTTTTCGGTTCATAATGTCCAGGAGCGTGAATAGAAATCTGTAACAAATTACTTATGATTAATGTGTGTAAAGTGTACTCGTATAGACTACCGGGCGCTGCGCACGCGCATCCATTTGGAAAATCCTACATTAATTTAATTATAGTACACATGTCACTATAATAAATATGTATATTGTACAACAAATCATTGGATATTCGTTATAAGTTTTCAGTATCTATCTTAAAAAAAATATTTTCAAACGTCAGACGGTTTTTTTTATTATGACACATGTGACCTCAACCTTCTGATGGTAAGTGCAGTAGAGGTCCATGAGCACTGACCACTAGAGAACCATTTACACGGCTGTAGTCCCCATTACTATGCCGGCCTGTTAGAAAGCAGTATTTGGAAATAATGCCATCAAAGTTTAAAGGGTTGAATAACGCCTCTTGTATGAGTATTTGCGATATATTTTACGTGGAATATATTGTGGAAACTTCCGTCTGTAAAACTAATTAAAATATAGTCTAAGCATCTAATAATAGCAGGCGAATAGAAATAAAATTTACAATATGTATAATAAATCGTCTCAGCTTCGTTAGATAACGTGCGTTCTATCTATCTAACTTTTTTTTATTTTTTTTTTATTTTAGCACGTTATATGACCGCACTCCGCCTGGTGTTAAGCTAGAGTGCGATCCATGAGCGGAGGCGACTGTTGTCAGAGAAGGGTATCTGCAAACAGCAGTCGTGCCCGCTATGCCGGCTTAATGAGATGCCTCTTCACACTGCGCTTGAAGGATCCCATGTTATAGGAGGGGGGAAAGACGTGACTGGGAAGGTCGTTCCACAATTTGATGGAGCGACAGAAGAAGGATTGCCCGAACTTTTTTGTTCGCGTGGGGATTGTTTCGACGGTGAGGCGATGCATTCGATCGCCTGCACGCGTCGACCTCAAGCGATGTGGGGTAGGAGGGATTAGATCGTGGATTTCTGCTGAACATTCACCGTGGCAGTACCGGTAGAGCGCTGAGAGGGAGGCTATGTCTCGCCTGAGTTGCAGGGGTTCGAGACCCCTAGTCACCCTCTCATCGCCCACAATCCGAACAGCTCTGCGCTGAAGTGAGTCAAGACCATCGAGCACGTACCTCGCGGAGCCATCCCACAGATGCGAACAGTACTCCACACACGACCGTATCTGCGCTTTATACAGCAACAGACGCTGCGTCGGTGAGAAGTACCTGCGCACCTTGTTTAGGACTCCGAGTTTGCGGGTCTATCTATCTAACTATCCAAGTAGTGCCGTTAAAATACAAAAAAAATCTAAAATAAAATTTTTCTTTAATCTTTTATTATAATTTAATAATATTTAATGTTTTCTTTCGTTACATAATTATAACCTTCAAAAAAGTATCACAAAGGTCACTCATAGTAGTTACGATATGGTCGCGTTTTCAGGATGGAATAGACTAATATAACGAGAGAGAAGTGTGCCTTGTCAACCTAAACATTCGTTTCCTCAAGCAGACATAGTGAAACATAGCATTTCAGACGAAATGTGATCATATGCCGAGCTACTATATAAAACATTTACAACGTATAGTGAGTTTTAATTTGAAAATGATAAAACATCTATTTATTAAATAACTGGATTTGAAGTCTATAAAAAAAAACTTTTAATATCTACATAATAATAAATGCGAATAAACTATAAGTAACATATTATCGTGTTATGTGACAACACTCCTATCCGCCTGATGTAAAGCTAGAGTGCGGTCCATGGAAACAACTGCTACTACAAAGAAATCCCTTACGGGCAGGCATATTATATAACACACCATTATTGTTAAATATACGCCTCCGGGCTGAGTTTTGTTTTCTTTTTCGACTATTATTAAGTAACTCAAGGATAACATGTTGTTTTTATGGTTAATAAAGATTAGTAGACATGGTGATGATGGCTCTCAGTCCAGTCTGTCGTCCTGCGGTAATAAACTAGTAACACCACTCTCAAGTGTAACACCCGTGAAGTGAGCTAGTCGCGTTTTTGAGATCAATTTAGAAGTAGCCGGGTAGCGTGCGAGCCAGAATAACCGCCTGTGATGGCAGTCGTCTCCGCTCCGGCACCAGTCCTGCCTGATATAAACAAAATTAACAAACGAGCCAACCAAGTATAGTCGTGTATGACATTAAGTTAATGTTATTGCGTGTCCGTATAATATCCGGCCTATATCCGGGAGCGAGGCCGTTGTGACGTCACTGTTTACCCACGGTCCACAAACCATTCTGAGAATGTAGGAAATAAGAAGTTGTACGATGCTCTGACAAAAGTGAGACGCATTTTGATAGCAAACAGCGACAAGTAATACTAATTAACTTAATTAAGGAACTTTTATGTATTTAAGACATATAATATAATCTAATTATTGTTACTGAAACCCCAAAATGGTATGTAATAAGCAAACACATAATTCCAGCATGGATTTAATTGAATAAAAAAACAATTTAATTAAATAAAGTGGCAACGACTAATAAATACGCGATTTTATGACCGATATACATGCTGAGATGAGAGGCAGAGGAGATTGTGACGATATTTGGGCAAGGTCGGATAACGGATGAACCGGTCCGCCAATATTCATCATTAAAACTGTAACTTGAGACACATATTCTCACTAAATAACTATGTAAGAAGCGGAACTCGGCAATTTTTGAGATTCGAGAACAACGCATTACTTATTGACGACCAGGGGCTAAAATCGAAAGCAAATCGACAGTTGGCACTCGATCGAATCGACAACAAAATATATGCGATTTGACGTTTCAGCGTCACCTGAGTGATAACGAACTTTAGTCCCAGAATTACCTAGGAGGGCCAGAATTTTTTTACCGATTCTGAAAATCATATTGCAACATTTAACATAATTTATTTACTCGTATTGAAACATTTTTCTAATCAACCATAAAAGTAATATGATCGGCGAAACCCCACTCGGAACACAAAACTAAGTAAATGTCGCTTCAAAAATTCTAATTTAATTAACAATAATGTTCCAAAGAATCCTTAGAAGTGTAGACTTGTCTAGAAACAGTTTGCGCAAAATAAGAGTATATCAAGGATAATTAGTAGAGATGTTATTTGAGCTCTCGTTGAGATTGAGCCGCATTAAACAAAATATTAAAACCCGCCTCAATGGGGGGCTATCTAACCCAAATAATTATTTCCAAGCGGACCGGTGCAGTATTTCCAGAACGAGCCATGTTCATAGAATTAATACATAACGAAATCCAATTCCAATCCAAATCCAAAAATAAACATAATTTGAGTAAAGACGTGATAGTATTCAAGTATGTGACAGTTGGCCGCAGTTGTGCACGTCTTCGGATGTCATGCCGGCGCCGCTCGCAGACGAAGCGAGGTCACCATCGCTTTCATAAATAAAATCAATTTAACTCAAATAAAAGCGAAACCATCAACTGTTTCATTCGGACAGTGTCACGCGAACGTTTCTAGGGTCGCTCAACAATAGTCTCGAATATTATTCCTTGTTTATATCAAACAAACGTAATAACTAATTAAAAATTAATTGCACGCGAAAGACTAGAAAATATAAACTACAACACAAAACTGAATATAAATTCTCATCTCGCTTGTTTCATTAAAACAATAGTTTTTATTGCAAAAGCTATGGGAATAATCTCTATAATAAATAGACTTATTACATACTTTGTTACACACATGTACATCGTGAAAGTTGGAGAAGCGTCACCAAAAATCAAACTATTGTCTTATTAATAGTTTTGGTTTTTAAAAGTGATCGATTATAGATTATCACTACATAGTTGCGCCAAATACGCATTGCCGCGGAGGCTCTTCTTCTGAGAAAACATATTTTTAGGACATATTTTAGGGCAGTTTTGAAAAGGTCGCCATCGAAAAGCGTTCATCTTTCTGAACAAAATTGGTCTTTACGTGGTTTCACTAACCCATCCAAACTGTATGTGTTAACATAATCAGTTCAGAAGCTGAAACATGAACTAACCTATCGTAAGAATGAGCGCCAAACGCTTATCTATCGCTTTTCAAAACTATTATATGTATTAGAAAACAAAAGTGTTAAGAAGATATAAACAACTCTAGTATCTGGCGACCTCAAGTTTACTTATGAATACTTGCCAACGCAATAACCATTGGATTTTCCATAATTGTGCAAAAGGAGGGAAATATTTACAATAGATTTGCAAGAAGCACAATAATGTGCAAATAACGTGAAAGTGTGTTCGGCCACTTCCGCCGCCATCAGCTGCACTCGACTGGCGCAATGGAGCGAATGACTTATAGGCACTACACGCATGCAAATATGACTAACTCAATTACTGTACGGTAACCATGTCTAATGATATCGACTAGGTATAGATTGATGTTAAAATTGTAAGCTAGGGTATTATATCGTTAGAGAATATTAAACGAAGTCCATGAGGGAAGCAGACTACGGCCACAAAAAATGTCTAACGAGTAACAGTCGCCTTCGCTATGCCTCTCGCCGCTCTTCGATGATAACGAAGAGAGACAACATTATTGTATACCTAGGTGCTATATTATTATATTTATTAATGTCAAATTATAGTGTTAGTAGGCGCGCGTGGATCAATTATGTGCATTATGCGCGTGCGCCGGTTTTTATGTGAGGGACGTTAACGGTTTTAATGTGAGCCAGTCGCCATATGTCGTACATCTGTATATGTTTGTATGGCCATTACATTTTATTCCATAAACCGGCAATCATGTTACCAAGAAATATACGGTACTTTACACCGGGAACATAATTATAACAATAACATATATAAAATACCTATAAGTTAAGGATTTACAATACACCTAATTTATAATACCAGTAACTTCAAAATAACTTGATTTTTGTTGAACATGATTTACATTGGTGATTTTTATAATACAAAGTGCAACGTTACATTAACGCCGTAACAGCGTAACACGATATTTCTTCACCAATCAGACGATGTTATGTTGACCGCCACGTTTAAATTAAGCGCTCCTATTGGTGGAGATGTATCGCGTTACGATGTCACGGCGTTGAGGGCAACGTCGTACTTGGCCCTTGTTATAATGCTAGTTACAAAATTTTAAAAATAATTTGTAACGTTAGAACGCAAGTATGATAAGGCGAACCAAATTAAACTAAAACTATACTAATGTCCATTTGCACCATATGACTTAACTATTACTGTCACGTTAAAGTAATAGTTAAAGTTAAAATTGGTTTGCTTCAAAAAAAATCTGTCACATTTGACGATTACTTTAACCTTAACCGTTACTGGCGAATTTCGGCCGGTCAAAGTTAAAGTAATAGTTAAATCAATGTCGCTAACGTCAAATTGTTGAAAAGCCGCTCTTGTTTGTATTGAGAGAATTCATTTACACCAGCAACCCTTTTAACTATAATGAAATAATTTACATGATGGTGCAACGCGCGTGGAGTAAAAGTAAAGGTAACTGTCAAAGTTAAAGTAACAGTCAAAGTTACTTTAACCGGCCATCTCTGGTGCAAGCCACCCTAATTATACATTTATATAGAAAATCGCGTAAAAGAAATAAAAAATAAACAGCGAGACTTTTTTTTAATGTGGCAACACTAAAATAGTAGTCTGTCAAACTGTTTGACAACCTTTCATTCGTTTCTTTCATCGGTTCTGAACTTCCGTCGGCTGCCGTCCATTTTGGATTTTGTATGGCGTCTGGGTGCAACACTGACGACATCTCTTGGAATTTAAGTAACTCACCATTGAAAGTAAGGTATTTGCAATATTTTTCTTCGCTCTGAAGTTTTAATTTAATTTCTACAATGGGACACATTATAACGTAGCGATACCTCTCGTGCGATATCGCCACGCGACAGCGCGCATATTCCTTTATCAATGTCTGCAGTTAAAAACGTAAATACAAGTGTATCCATTCGGAGCCGAGATATTGGTGGAAATTGGAACTAATTTTGTTTTGGTACACAACTTTTATTTTGATTTAGACATACGTATTCCAATCGATAATGACCGCATTGCTCATTACGTTTCGGTTCGCATCGAGTGTTTTAGAAATATGGTTATATCATCACGAAATATTAAGTCGGGTCGGCATCGCTGATTGATAATATACGGCTCTTAGCGTCATAGTGCCCGCGACTATGTTTGATAACAAATCTCCCACGTATATATTAAAAAGCTGATCATGTGCAAACTTATATGAATTACGTACACAGGGCCATGACATCTGTAAATGAAAAGATAGCTATAAAGACGGAGGAGAATCAAGTGCTAGAGGTGATCACAACAGATCCTGGTGAACAACAAACTATCACCGTCCTCACTGGTAAAGTATAGATATTGATTTGCAAAAGACTAGCAAAGAAAAGCTACGTTTACACTCATTGTGTTATTTCAGCTTCTGAGGACGGCAGCAATGAGAATGTCAAGTATTATGTCGATGATCAAGGCAGATATTATTATGAGGCATCGGAGACACCGGCGACCGACCCGTTGCCGGAGGCTATCGTGCCAGAGGTGCGATGCATTAATATTACACATTTTGAATAATAACAACTACATTTAAGTAATAAATAAATTGTTATGAATGTATGCAGGTGACGGAGGACAACAATTCTAGTTTATTAAATTTGCTGCATTCACCCAATGAATACATTCTGGTGTTTCAAGAAGTGGACGATGCAGAACAGGAGCCTGCTGAACAACCGGTCAGTTTTACAATCATACTAATTAAACGTACATAATACAATTGTGTATTTCATCATAATAACATTTTACAATTCCAAAATAATAATAAATTATTTTTAATGCGACCGTAGCAGGAGCCCACGATGAATGCGCAAACGGTACGTCACAAAAAAGAATTCAAACAATACTAATTATAATATAACATGCGATAATAGCGAATGCACCACTTCAGGTGGACAGCAAGGACAACATAGCCGTGTATGACTTCACGGAGACAATGGACGCCGTGGACGCGGGCTCCGACCAGGACAGCGATACGGAGAGCAAACCGCGCGCCACGACAGGGCGCAAGAGAGGGTACAAGAAAGACTCACGCAAGACTCGGAACCTCTTCCAGTGCATGCTGTGCCCTTACACATCCAAATATAGGTACGCGATCAATCATTGCTTCGTTCAATAATAGCATCGGCCACACTGGTGATGGTTATTTGCAGTCTACTTTTTTGAGGTGATACCACCACTTTCAAGACTTAGTCATGATCAGCGCGGAAGTACTGCATAACTTGCCTGTTGATACTTCTCTGTGGTAGCAGTTGTCACTCAACATGCTCAACAGGGGACATCACGTGTAGAAAAGTCATTTTATTCTTATGACTTTAACAAAGGAAGTGTGCACTGTCAATCTGGACGGTGCATATTCGTTTCCTTAAGCCAACATAGCAGAGACAATCGCTGCCTGTAAAGATTTATCTGTAGTAGCAGTTGTTTTCGTTCATGGACCTCACTCTAGCTTTACATCAGGCGGGGTGTTATCATACGCCTTGCTATTATATTAACCTGAATGTGGTTACAGGTTTTTGCTATCTCGTCATATGAAGTCTCACTCGGAGGATCGGCCGTTCATGTGTTCCGTGTGCGAGAGGAAGTTCAAAACGCGTATCTCGTGGCAGAATCACGTGAACGCTCACCAAGGCGTCAAACCGTTCGCGTGCAAACAATGCGAATCGGCGTTCACCACGTCCGGTACGTGACTCCGTCGGGAGGCGCGGGTGTGTCGCACCGTCGCCGTCGTATCACGTTCGCTCGTATTCAGGTGAGCTGGTCCGTCACATCCGCTATCGTCACACGCGAGAGAGACCTCATCGGTGTCCGGAGTGCAGTTACGCAGCGGTCGAGATGTCCAAGCTGAAGAGACACATGAGATGCCATTCCGGGGAGAGACCCTATCAGGTATCAGTCGTTCGCGTGTTCGTCACGCAGTCGCGGATGCGCACGGCTACTTCGGGACTTATTTTAATTGTGTGATTTCAGTGTCCCCATTGCACTTACGCGTCTCAGGATACTTTCAAATTGAAACGCCATCTGCGTACGCATACGGGCGAAAAACCATACAAATGCGACAAGTGCAGCACATGCTTCACACAATCCAATTCTCTCAAGAGCCATCAACTCAGACACACCAGTGAGTATTTTTTACATACATATAACCTCATAACAGACCATGTCTGCTTGTCGATAGTACTTTATTAGTTTATTGCATATGGTATCAATTATAATTGTTTCTATATGTTTATATAAATTGATGTGTATAATATAAAGGATGTCCTAATAATAAAATTGAATGAATGCGTTACAGCGTCGTGTAAGCCCGTGTTCGCGTGCGAGCTGTGTCCTGCCACGTGCGCTCGCAAGACGGATCTCTACATTCATGTGCAGAATCTTCACACGGCCGTCAAACCCACCACGTGCACTCGGTGCGGGAAACTCTTCCTCGACAGATACTCCTACAAAATGCACGTCAAGGTAACGCGACAGACGAAGCCCTTCTCGATGTACATAATTGATGAAATATTTATTATTTACGCGTTCCCATAATGTAACATTTGACTATTTGCAGACTCACGAGGGCGAAAAGTGTTTCAAGTGCGAGTTGTGTACGTACGCGGCCGGCACATTGAGACATCTCAACTCTCACATGCTCACGCACACGAATGAAAAGCCGTTCGTGTGCGATTGCTGCAACCAGAGCTTCAGGTGAAATTGACACTGTTCATCAACCATACACACTCGATCCATTGATCATTCTCACAATCGTGGTTCGCATGTTTCAGACAAAAACAATTATTACGTCGTCATATTAACCTATATCACAACCCGGACTACGTGCCCACGCCGTCCAAGGAGAAGACGCACGAATGCACGCGATGCAAGAAACAGTTCGCACACAAGGTGAGAGCCGCTCGCGTACATACTCTCTTAGGGTGACTAACATTGCGTGTTCGTTTCAGGGCAATCTCATTCGACACCTCGCGATACACGACCCGTCCGCCACGCCCCCCGTGCGCCGCGTGCAACGCAAGAAGGAGGTCAGAGCGGAGGAGACCGGCAGCATCATCAGCACCAACAGCGATGAGATACAGCAGGTGGACCTTCAGCAACTGGACCCGCTGAGCACCGCGGACGGCACCCTCGTCATCGTGGCGGACAGCGACGGCACAGAATATGAAGTGTTGCAACTCATACATTAGGTATTATTTATTATTATATTTTTAATGGCTGCTGTACACTGCTCGTGTTGCAGGCACGATAGCACAAAAATTAACATAGTGATTACAATGCACCTTTGTATTATTTCAGATACAAAATGGCCGCCATGCGTCGACTGCTGCAATTATACAATAATAGTAATAACAATCACTGCTGTAAACAAACTGAATTTATGTTTCATTTTATATATACATTAATAGAAGAACATAATGTTATATAGATAGAATAATTATTTATTAAAACATGTTTCACACAATATCGTCTCACAGGGATGGATTTAGTATTAGTAAATATAATAATGTGATCGTTGAATGGATAATAAGTAGGTGTAATATGTAATGAATCACGCGTAATTGAGACCGCCCGGTCATCATTTCATTTATGTTGTATATATAAGTTACCAATTGAACGCGGTTCTTTATTTTAAAGTCGTTAACCAAAATGTCGGTTACGAATGAGTGTGTTTGTCCCATTAAGTTTACAATTAATGAGTTTTGCTTTTATTATTTATTAAAATTACGTAAAGCATATTGCACAATGAATAAACCACTTAAATATATATATTGTTGTTACGGACGTTATTCCTACTTAATATATATTGATAATTTTAGGTATTTAATATTAGAAATTAGTAGTAAGGTCATGTGTGGTCTGTATGTATGTATGTAATATGAACATGGCGTCGTTATATATACATTCGCGCGTGCATTCCACTGGGTTATTATTATAGTTAACTGTGTTATTAGCTAATTGTTTACAAAAACTTTTGTATCATTAATAAAATGCATTACGATTATTATGTATTTATTTCTTTGTTTTGTCATTTGAACAAACTTTCCATCAGCCCGCCACCACCCACCACCCACCACCCACCACCGCTTTCCAGCAAAATAATACGAAACGTTTTATTCTTTATAACGTTGACCTTTGATTTAACAAAGAAAAGCACATATTACGAAACTTACGTTAATGCATAGAAAGTGCTAACCTTGCACTTGCGACCGACTGCACCGATCATGAGGGAGTAATCGTTTCCCAACCACTCGCTCCTGCGACGATCACATTATAGATAATATATAATAGTTCATGAAAAATTAGTAAACGTTCAGAGGGGAGAGTGTCTGCCCGATCCGCCATAAATGTCACAACCGGCGGCGGCACTTCACTATTCAATATAACGACAACAATATCTGAGAGACCGAATCAGTCAAGGGCCGGCGTACGTTCGCTCGGGCGTGACAGACTCTACAAAAGTGGCCGCGGCCGAAACACGCGAGACAATCACCATGAGACTCCGCGGGACGATAGTGCGTCTCGCGGCGCTGCTGCTTCTCCATGCGGTGACGGCGCGGAATGACCACACGCGGCCGGCCGATGACGTACGACGCGCCGAGGAGACACTAGAACCGGAGAAACTCGCCGAGGACGACGAGAACGTCGAAGTCGTCAGGAAAAAGAGGACATTCGGAGACATCGTCTTTCGAGGACTGGCCGATGTGCTCGGATATGACATCGCGCGCAAACCGACAGTGTTCCCGCCACCGTTGGCGCCGGTACCGGGAATAGACGCTCCGTTGCAGGCGCCTGCGCCGCCGCCCTGCGGGGCCCCGAGGGCTGTCGCACCCCCGCCTTGCCGCGCGGTACGACCACCGCCGCCACCACCACCGCCGCCACCACCACCGCCGCCTCCACCACCGCCTCCTCCGTGTCCGAGACCGCGCGCTAATCCCAAGCCGCGAAGACCACCGCCACCACCGCCGCCACCCCGTAAACCGCCCCCGTGCGGTGCTCCTCGTGCCGGCCCGTCCACTCCGGCGCCGTGCGGACCTCCTCCTCCCAAGGACGAGCCGCAATTCGAACAGATCACGTCCAACTTTCGTCTGAATTTTAACTTCAACAGGAACCCTCTGGAGCGAGCGCAGGCCGCGGAACTGGTGCAGGAGACGCCTCGCGCTACGGTCGCGATCGCGCCGAGAGTCGCCGCTCTGCCGGCGGAGGAGCCGCCTCGCAGGCCGAGAGTGTTCGTCGACGCGTTCGTGGTGAGACAGGACGGCGTCAAACAGAAGGTGGACGCCGTCGACGCGGACAGACTCGACTCGCAGCAATATGACGACTATCTCGACGACGACGACGAAGACGAGGAGAGACGAGAGTCGGACGAGACGACGGACTACGACTACGAAGACGCGCAGGAGTCGAGGGACGCGAACGACGCCGTCCGGGACTTCGGCGACGAGATACGGGACAAGAAGAGACGCGGACCGAACGAGCACTACCTCGACGTGCACTTCGGAGATAGAGACGGGATTCGACAACGATCCCAGAGCGTACGCCGCCGCGGCGAGAGACCGCGAGAGGACGACTCCGGTCGAGAGGCCGAGGACGACGCCGAGGCGACCACTCCGACCTCCGACCCGCGCAGACCGCTCCGACCTCGCGTCCTGCCCCCCACTGAACACAATCCGAATCAGATAGACACGGTGACCGTGCGAGTACCGCCGGTCTACAGAGAGAAGCGCCCGCGAAAACTGAACCGCGGTCGACCGGACCGCGATCACGGCGAGGAGCGGACCGCGCGGGAGGACACCGAATCGTCATCGACGCGGAGGAGGAAGGGAAAACGGAGAGCGAGATCCGCGCGGCAGGACGACGAACAACCGCATTCGGCCGGCGACTATGATTATTACGGCAACAAACGAAAAATATCTGAAGAGGAACAGTATTACAGCGAATTTGCGGTGACGGATCCGCCGCCGGACCCCGACAGGGTGCGAGCGGAGGCCGAGAAGATAGTCGAGCTGAGTGACAGCGAACGACTGACGGAAGACCGCGAGAGAATTGCCGACGAGTCGGGGCGGGCGGACGAATCCGAGCGGGCGGACGAGAGAGAGAGAACCGACCGGCTCAGTCCGAACGCGCGAGTGCGAGAGAACCGATACGTGAAGAACTACGCGCGAGCGAGCAGCGTGCAGGTGGACAGGCCGGAACATCGGCCGCGGACGGTGCGATATAAATATATTAAAACCTAACCCGAGTCCACGTTCAGAGTCGGTGATGGTTCCTAGCGACCTCGAACTCCTTATATTTTGTCAAAATATATTAAAGTTTAGGTCGCAGCGTCGCCCCCGTGATGAGGCCGGCGTCGTCGTCGCATGTCAACATTCGCCATAAAGTATTTATTCATAAAATGAGATTGTAATGTTAGAAATTTGAATAGATATTTTGTAACATAATTATTATAACCAGTGGCAGCGAAGGAGGAGAAGGTGTTCGTGACGTCACTATAGGCAGGCAGTCTGGCGTCTATCTCCTCTGACTACATGAAGACTAAAAAAATGTGTTACATAATTTTTATTTGAATATTTTATTGTATTTTTATATGTTAGTTAATAAATTAAGTTTCTTAATGATCCGGTGTCGTTTGATTTCTCTCACGCAATCGGGTGAAGGTCGTATCATTCGCTTCGTTCCGCGAGACGGAGTGCAATCGCCGACCTCATTGCGCTATTACGAGCGCCGCGCAAAGAGGGTGGACAGATAATCACCCGTGTCCGTGTCTAAGAGGCGCTCAATATTGTTGTGAATCGCAGGCTTCACGACGTCGTCTTTTCCTGCAAAACGACAAAACGTTCAGGTCGCGAGCCACCGATGTATGCGGTATACCTGCCGACCTGTATTTCTCATCACCTTGTGCGTGTTTCTGATATGTTTGTTGAGTGACTGTTTGTGAGAGTATATTTTGTCGCAGCCGTGTCGCGGGCAGCGCAGCGGTCGGCGCGGCGCGGGTCTCGATTGCCTGCCGACGTTGTCGTGCGACCGCAAATGTCGTGATAGTTTGTTGCTAGCGAAGAGCATGCCGCAGACGTTGCACATGTACGGCTTCACGCCTGCGAACGGTGCACGGACAGATCGATCCGACGTCGATTATATTCCCTCCTCCGTCTATTTCCCGCGAGTACCTGTATGAATCCTCGTGTGCACTCTGAGCGTAGTCTGCGATATGAACTTCTTGTGACAAACGTTGCACTCGTGTGGACGCTCACCTGAACGTTGTAATCGAATAATGAACACGTTAATTATAATACTTTTAATATTATTAGCGCCCATGGTGCGGCGACGATGGCGGAATCGCTCAATCGAACCATTAGGCGCTTACTGTATATTATTGGGGTATACCACTCACGAAATGTAACATCTGTGAAGTGATACAGACGCGTTTCAATCAGCTGGGTATATCGAAAAGAGTGTGCGCTGTCGAAGCAATGCTCAACGTAAAGGTGGTAACTGTCGCCTGAAGACGTTTCTTTGTCTCCACTCGAGGACTGTACTACCTTGAGGAATTTTTTACAAGGCGCAGTCGCCTCCCCTATGCCAGCTCGAAGAGATGAATGTGCACCAGTACACACTCCTCACGTTAGACCCCGTTACACTCTGCCGTCATGGTGGCAGATACTACTCCAACACGACGGAGCGGAATAATTATAACCATCAGTCTGTCTACCACTCTTTGAGTTACGATAGTCATACCTGTGTGCTTTCTCATATGAATGTGCAGATTAGCTCTCGCTGTGAACGTCTTGTGGCACAGGCGGCACTCGTGCGCACGCGCGTTCGTCGCATGTGTGCGCATGTGCGTGCTCAACTCGCCACTCGTGTATCTCTGCGCGCCACACTCGACACATGAGAACCGACGCTCACCCGTGTGACGCTGCCTAATACATTTTCTTTATATATGTATGTTGTATAATGTGACAACACTCTGCCTGATGTGAAGCTAGAGTGCGGTCCATGAATGGAAACAACTGCTACTACAGATGAATTTCTACAGGCGGTAATCACCTCCACTATATCGGCTTGAAGAGACCGTCCAAGTTGACAAAGCACACAAACGCAACAATTTAACCTATTTCGCGGGTGTTATGCTTCAAATTGGTGGTATTATCCCACAACAGCAAAATGTCCTAATAACAATCAGTTATATTGTTAACTATTTCATTTACTGATAATGTTATACAACTACTTAGGTACTATTTCATCATCAGGAGAGGCCGTGGTCTAACGGTAACGCACGAAATAACAATCAATGAGACCCGTGTTCGAACCTTGCTAATTCTGACCAATGTAACGTTGTTATATGTACTTTGGTCGCTCATTAAAGAGTGGTAAGCGGACTGATGATGGTTATTTGTCCAGTCTATCATTCTGGGGCAGTACCACCACTTTCAAATGTAACACCCGTGAAGCGACCTTGTCGCGTTTCAGGAGCAGTTTGAGCCAGGTATAACGGTGTGCACTGTCAATCTAAGATGGTGCGTGCTCGTCTCCTCGAGCCGGCATAGTGGAGGTGACTGCTGCTTGCACCGGTTTCTCTATAGTAGCAGTTGTTTCCACTAATGGAGCGCACTCTAGCTTTACATCAGGCGGAGTGTTGTCACATGCCGAGCTACAATAAAAACAAAATTATTTAATGTTCTGTATGTTGACCCCTTTCATATATTCCGTAATTTATATGACAAGGAGTGTACACTGTCAATCTGAATGGTGCACATTAGTCTCCTTAAGTCGATCGCTGCCTGCAACTTGTCTGTAGTAGCAGCTGTTTCCATTTATAAATCACGAGATCAGATGGAGCATTGGCACATGTCCGAGCCACAATTAATAAACTGCTCCTTACTTATAAGTGTGGAGTACTCTGGGTGTCAGTTTGTCCTATTGTCCACTCCAATGATATCTAATTTAGTAATGCACCGACAATACCAATAAACGGCACATTTGCTTCAGATAATGTGCAGATTTTTGATGTAAGTCTATTGTAGCAATATGTAAGTGGCCCAAATCCTTTTTGGACATAATATAATCTGATTTTCTTCAAACTTGAAATATATTGGAAAACTTATTTAGTTTTAATATCAAGGTATACATGCGTTCTGATCGGCCATTGTGCCACAATGGCTCCGTTTTCCTGATCACTATACAAAATAAGAGTGGCATCACATATCGCTTCCTCCATGGTTTGGAAAATAGGACATTACTGATTAAACTCTTTAGACAGCAAATATGCTTAATTCTATGACATCAACTTATTATGAATTATGCAAACTCACCGATGCACCTTCAAGTTGTCTTTCCTTTTGAATTGTTTGCCACAAAGATGGCACTGATATTTACTGTGCTCGCATCCATCGCTGACACCGCACACGCCGCATTTCGACGGTTCACATCTCTTCTCGTCGTCGATAACATCTACCGCATCGATATAATCCCACTCATTGTCGGGGGCTGCTTTATTTGGTGATTCATATTTAGGCGCTATGCCCAAATCGAGAGCTGATAGTATTTCATTAGATTTCACACATTTCTCCAGAAACTTTACCGTAATTTCGAGTTCTCTGAGACACTCGATACATATTAGTGACGGTCCACCGTCGTTTTTTTCTATATTTAGTTTAGTGCAAGCCGTGAGTTTATCATAAGCCGAGGCACCTTTTCTGCGCTTGAATATTGAATGTAAATCGTCCTTCTCCTCGAAACACACCCTGCATTTTAAAATTACACTATTATTCACTTCAATCTCCATTGCCATCTTTAACAATAATATCGTATTTCAATTCTAAATCCTTAAAAATAAATTTAAACAGCTCCTTGACGTTTCACTTTCCCACCGCAGAGTAGTGTTTTTTCTCAAGTTCTGAAATGTTAGGCAAAGAAGTCTAGTTTTTCAGCCTAGTAAGATTCCTACTTTTTAAAAAAGTTTTTTTTTTGTTAGTTTTCATTTACATACTTTCAGGTATAGACAACAAAAAAAGTCTTAATTTTTCTTTCTCAATAGTAAAGTGGTGGAATATTTATTAAAACTTTCGGCGGAGTTTTGGCGGGAAAAGTATAACTATTCTATAATGTTCAAAGCGGTGATGATTTTAATTTACGCATTCACAGTGAAGTAAAAACTTTCCGGGAATTTAACAATATTATTTTGACCGTCATAATATTTACCATTTGATAATCTTGACATTTTCTAAATATGACTGAAATATGAGTGCACGATCGCGACCGCATGAGCGCTCATGGAGCCGAGAGAGCTGCTAACACGGATAAATATTTACAGGCAACAGTCTTGTACTAATCCGCGACAGCAGGATATCTGTTTTGGAGCATTACTATTTTGGCCTTTCTGCGATGCGCGAATCCAAAAACTCTTTGTACTACTTACACGATATTATGCGATATAAATAATTAAATGTAGTAATTGAAAGTTGTACATTCAATTAACATGAAAAGAAGGCGCAACAGGAAATAGCAAAAATATCACATAAGTTAGATGTTTCAACAGAACACGTTCTAACTGTTCGAACGATAACTAAATCGCGTTTGATAACAGACGACGGACGAATTCAGGCGTTCTGCAAATATAACAATTAGTATAAGTAGTGGTGGGAAGTGAACTTATAATGTATGCAAATGAGCAATCTATTATTCTATCAGATACCTGCGATAGTTTTCACTCGGTTACGTATTTAATAATGTTGATGCTTCGTATGCGCCTGTCGATACACGGTTACGCAGATGACAGCACTATACAGATAATACGTGATCCTCATATGCACTGAGTGTATCGGACACACTGCACACCATTATACACCTAACGCTACACTAAACAAGACACAATTTTGCTGACACATCTTCTATAAATTACACTCTACAACACAATTATTGAGACATATTTTTAAGCAAAAATGCACTTCTTATTAATATACTTAGCCACTTACCTAATGAAATTAATATATTTAAAATCGTTTGCTCGTGACTGAGCAAACACACAAACCTTCAATATTAGAATAGATATAAATTATGTTCACTGATATTTACTCCATAATAGTTTGAATAAGTAAACCCGAACTCGTGTGTCGTATGCGGTAATTCGACCGATGCCAATAAAAACAGTAAAATGTTCTATAATTTTGTCCAGAAGTGTAACTGAAAGCATTCGTAGGATTCCCTGTGCAATATAAATACGATCGTGAACTTTATTACGACGCGAATATAGTTGATATCGGCGTGCGAACGCGGCGAGCGGTAAGGATATAAGTCCGGCTTCCTACGTATGCGAGTGAAAACGACAACATCGGCCACATACTAATCGTATTGTTTTAGTTTATAAATATAAGTGGCGGTCGGTTCCGATCCTGATCATTGCTGTGTGGCGGCGCTCGTACGCGACATGCGACCGACAATATGAGACCCGGCGCCATTGTCAGTGCTCACTCGCCATCGCTATTATTTCACAAAATCAACGAATACTATTAAAACTAGCACCCTCGTTCTGTTTCAGATATTACTGTTGTCATGCGTCGCGTGCGTCACGCGCGGGAAATTACTAAAGAAGCTACGACATCAGAAGAGAGGAACGTTCGGCGCGGTGCCCACCTACAAACTAGGCTATGACATACCGTACGTGACGCATTCGATCGTTAAGCCGCTGCTGGTCACGTACCCGCCCGCGGCCGTGCCCGTCAGCGTGAAGGTGCCGCTCCATAGCCCGCTAGCGAGATATCCGTCGCCGGTGGGGCGCGAGGTGCCGGTTCCGCATCCGCATTACGGCCTCAAGTTTCCGCACTTCCATAGAGTCCCCGAACCGCCTTCTCATTTCCATAATCATCATCATCACGAAGTACCGAAACCGATAGTGCCGGTAGTCCCGGCGCCTTCGCCCGTGCCGATACCGGTTCCTCAGCCGTCGATTCCGATCGCTCGCCCGGTCCCCGCGCCGCCGCCGTCCGTCTTCCTCCCGACGCCGCCGCGACCGATAGCCGCGCCGGTGCCGTCTCTGCAGATACTACCGCAACAGATACCGGTGCAGCTGAGGCCTATACTGCCGGCTCCGGTCGCCGTGCGGCCGCCCTCACTATACCCGCAGTATCCGTACGCGATCAGACCCGGCGACGCCGTGCAGAGTTCGGTGTTCGCGACCTATCCGGTGCACCCGTTCGTGAACTACCCGGGACCGTCGGTGTCTCTACCGCCGCAGCCCGTCGATCTGTTGTCGCCCGTCGCGCAGCCGCCGCCCCACGCGCATCTCTTTTATGATCACCCGCACTATCATCTGTCGTCGCAGGCGCAAGAGTATCGACTGCACGCGAACGAAGCGCCGTTCGCGCACCCGACGCACGCGCCCGACGACCGTGACGGGTGGACACCGGTGCCTTCGGGAGGAGCCGATCTCGCGCACGCGCATCTCGTGCGAGGGAACCAGGCGTACGAGCATCACACCGGCGAACATCATCCAGATTCGCATCAGCTGGAACACGTGCAACGGCAGATACAGGAGCTGGAGCAGGCGCAATACGAACACCATGTGCACGAGCAACACTCGAGCGAACAGTACGACGAGCACCAACATCATGGACACGAAGAGTATAGTGAACAGCAGCAGGAGTACAACGCACATTTGCAGCAGGAGTACGGTGCACCGGAACAACATTTGCAGCAGGAGTACGGTGCACCGGAACAACATTTGCAGCAGGAGTACGGTCCACCGCAGCAACACCTGGAAGGGCGCAGTCACCCCGAGCCCGAAGAGCGAGAGCGGCAGGCGTATCACAACCACATCCCGCTCGGCCTGCAGCCGCCTATTGATAGACCGTTGGAGCATTTCTAATGTGCTCTATTATTGTGTTTGCGATGTGTGGCGCAATTTACTAAGTCATTATTATTTATTAAACAATTTATTATAAGTTTTGTGAACTTTTCATATTATAACGACTTCCTGCGTCCGATGGAATGCTGCCGGTGACGAACTCGGTGCTTCTGTATCGAATCCTAGACCGTATCATATCATATTCTATGTAATAAATATAGAGGTCTATTCGGTAACAGCTGGTTATATCGGTGCAGGGATTTTTGCCTCGCGCGACGCCATAATAGGCCACAAGCGTAATTAAGGTTGCAATTACACTTTGCATATATTACACTATATCTTAATATTAATACAAAATATGTGGCGTAAAATAATAAATCTGTGCATTTTTAGAACGAGTTCATTATACATATAACTAGAGTGATTTTTGAGACCCGTGTTCGAACCTCACCAAATTCTAACCAATGTAATTATAAGTACATACTTTGGTGACTCTCCGCCTATAGGCACTATTAAAGAGTTGTAGGCAGACTGATGAGGGTTATTAGCTCCGATCTGTACTATCCATTCGGACTACATTCGTCTCTCCAGGCCGGCACAGCGGAGGCGACTGCTGCCCGTAGAGTTTCTCTACGATTTCTCTACGATAGATTTCTCTGTTCACGGACTGCACTCCAGCTTTATATCGGGCGGAGTGTCGTCATATGCCGAGCTACAATTTAAAAAAAATGCGGTAACGGCAAATAGTTAAAAAAAAAACAAAAAACTTATAAAATATGAATAATAATAATAAACGCTTTACTAAAATGGCTGTCTCAGGTGTTGTGTTATTATATTTTATTAGTTGGTCTAAATTGGGTCACACGTGTGTTATGTGCTCTGTGTGGTCCACGTCCACTTTCACATGCTATCATTTTTGTCCTGAGCACTATCAATATACTACATCTACATGTATATCAACATTACGTAATTGTATAACATGCCTGTATTCCCTGTGAGAGTTGCGGTTTGCTTTCCATTCTTCTCTTTCAGGAATCTTTTATTACGAAAGATAGCCCCGTAAACTGCCAACCTTGCAAAAAATAATATAAAAAAAACTTAAAATAAATGTTAAACATCATACGAACAAATAAACTTTCACACTTGTCATTTATTTTAAACAATTAAATATGATTAAATAAATGTATGAACACGTTATAACGGCCGTATCGCGTTCGCCAAACTTTGAATAAATATAATAAATATTTACTTTTTTTTAAATTATTTATACTTAATGAGTAACCTACCTCGTTTATTGTGTTAAACAATGCAAAATATCGGTTTCGTAGTTGATAATATGAACTGTAATGATAAGGCGAGCGGGCGGCCGTGGGAACTCTGTCCACCTCATACTGCAGGCTCCTATACATTGTCCACTATAACATAACATCACACATACTCGGATAACATATTTACGAACGCGATCATTACAATACGAGCATAACGTTATAACATAAATCGTTTCCTTTCCTACGATAACATGCAATATGAAATTGGTAGGCACCTATTGTTTATTCAGTGTTAATTCATTGTTGTGTTATTTTATAGTAGTCATATTGCAGTTAGTATTCGTTAGCGGTGTTGTAGTGATGTGGTGCAAATAACAACAATACAATAATCACTGAGTCAGACATTCACCAGGACTTCGAGGGCCCGACGTGCGCCGGGTGACCACACTCTCCGCTCCGTTTCAGACAACGTTAGCATCACATTTAACAGATTCAGGCACAATCATTAGAGTTGAATAAATTATATACAGAATCGTGAATAAAATAGAATTTTTTAAGTCATCATGGGAAAGTAACATTTGAAAGTGTCACAAATAGGCACGCCGAACGTGAGAGCTGGTCACCGTAGCGGCGTATCGTAGGTACTGCAGGTATCCTAGATAGGGTATATAAAGTGGGCACGTCTAGAGCGCGGGCAGTGACCACGCTCCAGCGACTCACGATGAAACTGACGGTGAGTTTTACTGCACTATTACGCTGCACGATGAGCGTATTGTAGACACCGAGACGCGCGATTGTGAAATGTTTTCAGATTTGCTTCGTTCTGGTGGCCGCGGCCGCGTTCGCGAGCGCCCTCGACGAGAAGAAACAGGAGAAGCGCGGCGTCCTCGGACTCGGGTACGGGTACGGCGCGGGCGGGCTCCACGCGGCCGCAGCGGCTCCCTTGTACGGCGGATTCGGAAATTACTACGGGCACGGCCTCGGTCTCTACAACCAGGGACTGCTCGCGGGACACGGCGGTTATTACGGCGGGCACGGACTCTACGGCCACGGGCTGTACAACGCGCCGTTGGTCAGTAAGACGATCGCACCGTTGGGATACGGCGGATACGGCGGATTCGGAGGATACGGAGGATACGGTGCGGCACCATACCTAGGTTTCGGACATGGCTACCTGCATTAAAATATACACGTTTATGAAGTGCGCGAGCGTTTCGCCGTGAATCGCACTCGCCATCAACACCGTGCCAAATTATTGTAACAATTGGGATTAATAAATTATTTTTATTATAATATGTATATGTTTGCATTTTATTTACATTTATTATAATAGAAGAGATATTCTAATTTGACTACTTGAAACATAGTTTCCCAGTTTCCAGGTGTCGCTGATCTTCGTTTTAGAAATAGACTTCAGAATGAAAATCATGAGGAATGTTTCGATGTAGGTGGTAGTGTGGAGTGCGGAGTTTCGTTCACGTACGACATTCGTTCGCGAGTGATCTTGTATACATAAATGGGGTAGGTAGATGGAGTGGCCGTGTGGTAACATTCGGGCGATTTATGTATCCGTTGTCGGAAGCCGCGCAGGCGCATGTCGCAACCGCCCTCAAGGAAAACTGCGGTGATTAGTAGCGTAACATCGCGGCCGAACTTAATTATACATATTTAAGTATTATTTATATTTCCATATTGTATATCATGCGGCAAGTAAGAGTCGAATTAATTCTCGTCTATTTTTTACAAGAGTGATTCGAATGCTCAAACCGCTTATCGAAAATGGCGAAATTCCTTTCAAAGGAATCATAATCTCGGTTTTGAAGTTAAGTGAGTTGAAGGCTTTCGATAGAAGTCCAGAGAGCCTGATTTAAAAACGTCGCAATACTTTTATTTGCATACAGTAATGCCGATCGATAGAGTCCTCTGCACATTATGCCATATGCCGACAACAAAACAGAGAACGATCATATGGCGCTGTCACTCTCGCTCCTCACCCTATGCGGCCGGCATCGGGGTGCGGCTAATGGACAACTCCTACGTGTTTGTGCAATGCATTTCACAAGACACTTTGAGACTGTATGGGGGCCTATATTACACACAGACAAACATTCATGCATTATTATTGTTATCTCGAATTTAAACTTTGTAATAACACCTAACATGCATAACAGCTACGAGAACGTTGCGAGCGGTGTGGTGTGTTGTGGTGTGTTGTGGTGGGGTCACTTATTGTCACTACCACTGATGACAATTGACCATCAATCGGTATATTGCAATTATGCTTTTCACAATCTCTGTGCTCTGTCCATATCGAGCATGGCGGCGGCGGGTGTTAAGTAATAACCGTATTTTTTGTAAGAAATTGCCAAGAAACTTGTTATAAATGTTATCTTTAATAGTTTATGGAGCGGGTTTACGAGCTATTCGGAGTAAACTTAACGTCGTTGCGGCAGTCGCGTGTCACAAACACATCACATCGTAATTGACACAATATTATTTAATTATCAATTGGGGGAAAACTCGTTCCATGCGACAAATGTTATGAGCATGTATGCGCCTGCGCCTGCCCGCTGCGCACTGCCCTACATTATGTAGGCACATAAACGACAATTTACACAACACACCCGCCATAGGTACTCGCAACTAGGTAATTATGGCAGAATGGCACTCGCTGGATCTAAAACTCCCTATACACGTGATCGGCCGTGCTCTAGCGGTGAGACGATCGATGAGACCCGTGTTCGAACCTCGCTAATTCTGACCGATGTAACTTTGTTATATGTACTTTGGTCACTCATTAAAGAGTGGTAGGCAGACGTATTGATGGTTATTTGTCCAGTCTGCCGTCCTGGGGTAGTACCACCACTTTCGAATTACACACCCGTGAAGTGACCTTGTCGCGTTTCGAGAATAGTTTGAAAGTAGCCAGGTATAACGAGAGGAGTGTGCACTGTCAATCTAAAATGGTACATGCTCGTCTCCTCGCATGGCAGCGCGCACAGGTTTCTCTGTAGTAGCAGTTGTTTCCATTCATGGACCGCACTCTAGCTTCACATCAGGCGGAGTGTTGTCACATGTCGAGCTACAATAAATAAATAAAAAAATCCTATATCTGAGCCTCTGTTTCGAATCCACTAATAAATCAATAACGCCTAATAACCTTTCAGTTAACATTCGTGATGAAGGTCACGACATTCCATTGTACGATCAGCCTGTTATAATGCCGCATTGAGACCATCGAGTATGGAGTGAGACGGCATGACACCGACCTGAAACCCCGATGGTGTCACGGTGCCACGCCCCACCTGGCCACCGCATCATGCAGGTTCGCGACTCCTTCATCATTCCCCGTAATGAGGTTGATCGCATTGGCGCCGGATAAATGCAATATGATTTCAATTTTAAGTAAACGAAGAGATTATTTGCGAGATAACTTTATATTCTTATGATTTTGTATATATAATGTGCAAAGTTTGTTTATGTTGTTGTTCCAAGGAGACCTAAAATTACCATATTTCTTCTTAACCCACCCTCCTCATGAAATTATATATTTTTCGAAGCGTAGATAGTATTTTTCAATGAGTTATTCCGAAGAAAATACAAAATTCCACGGAGTAAATGTTACTAATTTTGTACTCACTTCACATGATCATAATCTAATATTAAAACGAAACAATAATTACTAACGAACAGAACTCAGTCCCGCCGCCAAACTGGCACATTCTGTTCGATTCTTTCATGATACGTACACGGCTAAGTAACATGAAATCTGTATCAAATAGTGAGAATCGAACGAATAGCTGAAGGTCGATTGAAATTAATCGGAACATCAAATTACAAATAGTAGGCGAATATTATTGGGCATTACAAAATACTCCACAAATTAGAATTTATAATCAGCCGCCATTGGAAGCTCGGCCGTGACATCTGCCATCACTGCATACACACATATGCGGCACTCTCGTCCGCAGATGTCAATACCAATGAGCCGCTATTCGCTGAAACATGCGATGTTTCCCACCCACTCTCTCTCTCTCGATGATGGTGCGACCGAATGGTAATAAATACAAGGAGAAGTATCCTATTTGAATGCGATTGCATATATTATAATGATTCGCAATAAATTCTCCACATATGTGCATATGAGTTCGCCAAGGCTCGGTCGCAATATGCTACTCGTATGCGTTATTGTTGGTATAAACAGCAGCCGTGCTCGCAGTCTCCTTAACATTATACACACACTTATCGACAGGACGACATGAAACTGCACCTAAGTTCATACATTAACACGCCATCATCCCCTATTGATGACCTCGAACTGGAAACGAACCGCTCTGCACGACGCCGCCGTTCGAAAGTGTCGCTTCACTATAATGTACGTATCATAATAAAATGACGCAGGTATTCCTGGTCGCCATGATGGTTGCGATATCGTCGGTGGTCGCCGGAGGCGGGTGGTCTTCGAGGGGATACTCGCCCGTCTACTATTCACGACCGATATATACGAGATCGTACTACAGGGCGTATCCGGTGTACACGTCCGGATACTCGTCCGGATGGAGCGGCGGCTGGTGGTGACGTGCTCCTCGCAAAATACTCAATAACAAATGTTCTCAATAAATACTGATTACGTAATAAATCCAAAATTGTGTTATTATTGTTTATCAATAAACCTAATAATAGTTAATCTCAACAAATTGTTTATTCATTTGGACAGGTGCAGTGTCATGTTTAAGTTGATCATAATAACATCACTGCACCCTACAATAATTTTCACTATGTACATAAATTGGTGGCACTCCACGGATACAAAAATTAATAAAAATAAATAAATAAAAAAGCAACAATAAAATGAGTGTTACATCATTGCCTGTCATATTTATACTTCCACCCAATTTAGCGTACATTTTAGATTTGATGCACTTTTTAGAAAAATGTTGAAAGATATCAATATCTGTGAAACATGTGTTGTGTAGCACAGTCTGAAAAGAGGAGCTCTACGTCCCGCATTCGTTCTCGCAGATCCCGGGTGGAAATGTCTGTACAGCGCGTGGCCCTTCGAGATATTTATTTGTGCGAGCAGTTCCGGGCGCTTGATCTCACTAATACAAATAGCACAGTTATAGCGTCATTTACAGTCCTACGATCCGCTAGAGAACGCTATATTTCGTTAGCAGATCGTTATAGGGAGTGCGTTTACACCGGCTCAGGCGCCAGTCCACCATGCGCAAGAATTTTTTTTTTAACAGACTCTATCCTAGTGCGGTAAACTTCATAATAAGGGTTCCAGACATTCGTAGCGTACTCAAGATGAGTACGCACTAGTGCACAATACAGGGTCTTGTATGTGGAGAGTCTGCGGAGGGATGTAGTTGTACGCGACAGAAAGTGTCTCGAAGGTCAATTTAGAATCCAGGTAAACACCGAGATCTTTGATTAGCGACACCTGCTCGACCGTATTATTCAACAAATTATAATGATTTTATTGCGTCTTTTTGTGAAGGATACCAATTGACATTTCTCGTAACTTAGCGAGAGTTTGTTTAGCTGACTTATTAAGATCTTCTTGTAATTGGTCACAGTCGAGACGATTGGTGATTTTTTATAAATGTTAATATCATCAGTTTACTGTTGTACTCGGTGACATTCTTTAATAAAAAAGACCCGAAGATAGACTCCTGCGCGTTACTACTGCGAGTTACTCCAGAAGTTACCGGCCTAGATTGGAATCCCTTCGCCACTGCGACTCGATTCCTGACAGCAAGATACGATTCAAGGCACCTCAGAAGATTTCCACGTGACCTGCATTATGTTCAAAATAAAGAAAAAGGTTTGTCGTGTATGTTTTTTTTTTTAAATATGTTGACCGGCTTTTTAAAAACGGCTGAATCGATTTCAATAATTCAAATTATACTATGTTAAGCTGCATTCCATAGTAGTCCCATTTTTTTTTATTGTAGCTCTGCATATGACAACAGTCCGCCTGTTGTAAAGTTAGAGTGCGGTCCATGAATGGAAACAACTGCTACTACAGAGAAATCTCTACACGGGCAGCAGGCGCCTCCACTATGCCGGCTCGAGGAGACGAGCATGTACCATCCAGATTGACAGAGCACACTCCTCTCGTTATACCTGCCTACTTTAAACTATTCCCGAAACGCGACAAGGTGTTACATTCGAATGTGGTGGTACTACCCCAGGACGGCTAATAACCATCATCAGTCCGCTTACCACTCTTTAATAGTGCTTATAGGCACTCAACGACCAAAGTACATATAACAAAGTTACATCGGCACCGGTCAGAATTTAGCGGGGTTCGAACACGAGTCTCATCGATCGTGAGTTCACGCGTCTTACCGCTAGACCACGGCCGCTCTATATATTTTTCTATGATGCACAGTGTGCAGTTGCTTAGTAAACTGGAAATAAATATCAGTTTAAATATTTTTTTACTCTTTTAAGTAAATCTAGCACACATACTTCACAACATAAATAAAGAAACACGTGTATCAGCATTTCTTGAAATTCAACCCCTAAAGGAGTGAAACGGGGTAAAATTGGTTGAATTTTTTAAAATCAGATTTACTCGAAACAGCAGATTGCTTTACCACGTCAATAATGAAACTTGCGTTTCAACCCCGAAGGGCTGAAACGGGATGAAAAAAGTTAATATTTTTAGTGACAAAATACATAATATATAAATAATGCTCTACAATATATTATGAACAATTAACATGCGTTTCACTCCGAGAGTATCTACACACAAAGTAATAAATATAAACATTAATAGGTGTTTATTATGTACAAATTAAATGTCTACATACCTACCACATTTTTGGAGTAGGTGCCGAGCGAACGTTTACAGATATACTTGATATCTAGGAAGATGTTTCAGATGTCGAAACAACTTTTTGAATTGGTATAGCTCGGCTTCCTATTTGTAGGAATGCAGATTTATTTTTCTACAAAATTAAGTAAAAATCATCGGCTTCTTAATCTTAGGCGAATGGGCAATGGGCGTCCTCCTTCTAGACTGTGAACAGTACATCAGCGTATAATATAAGATCCTTAGGCTGGAATCTAGATTTAAACGCTATTACGCCATGCAGTGCCGTATGGGCATTGTGATATTAATCATAGATGACGGTAATCGTAACTTTGGTTAAGTTACCCACACATTTAGAAAAAATATAATAAATTCAACATATTCAGACTAAACACGTTTATTGTTACATTGGATCACCACCATCCGCCGCCATAACCACCGCCGTAACCACCGCCGTAACCACCGCCGTAACCACCGCCGTAACCACCGCCGTAACCGCCGCCGTAACCACCGCCGTATCCGAGACCACCGGAGTAGGAGTGGTCTGCCACAAGCTTGGTGACGCGAACCACCTTAGGTACGGACACCACCCTCGGCACTGAAATCACTCTATTCAAGGTGACGAGACGAGCTGCGGGCGCGCTGTACGCTATCGAACCGTGACCGTAGCCGTGTCCGTAGCCGTGGCCGAGGCCGTAGCCGTGTCCGCCGCCGTAGCCCCCGTGACCGATCGCGGGCGCAGAATACGACGCGCCACTGTGAAGGAAGCCACGTTTCGCACGCTTCTGTTCATCGGCGGCGGCGCAGGCGCACACGCATAATACGGCCAACAACTGAAATCACAAGCGTGCACAATCATATTATGTTATTATTGTAGTAATTTATATAATTTGTGTGTGTGTGTGTGTGAACTTACGAGCAGTTTCATGTTGTGTTGTTTTATCACAAATGTGTAACACGAATTCGGTCACATCACTATTTATATTAAATTGTTTTGTAATATTCGTCCTCGCGGCGATGGATTTCAATGGAATCAGTGACGTCACGCGTCTTCGCGAATACTAATTAACAACTTTGCAAATTATTATAAGTCTCTCCGCAAGGGAAATATATCAATCAGGTATTATGGTTTGCAAAATATCAATTAGTTACTTAGATTAGTTCGATTTTTTTGTTAGGTTATTATTTTATTAGATGAAAAATGAATTAGACGTCTCGGGGAATACGTCCGTTCGCCCGGTATTCCCCGTCTCCGCGTCATATGGTGAGATCACGAGCGCGCTTTTCGCGACTTCACCGACTCGACCCTCGGGCGTCATCTCATCGGGAAGAAGCACCGTTCCAGCCGAGCGAACGAGCAACGGCACGGCCCTGAGATCTCCGCTCTCGACTCGGGGCGAAGGAGACGACGTGATGTCGCCCACGCGATGACGGGCGGTGTCTCACGCGACTCTCATCTGAAAGCAGAGTGCGACCGGAGGAGAGTCGTTTTCGTTTCGCGCCGAGGTACCACGTGACACTATCACTCGCGTCTATGTGGACCGCGAGGCTATAAAGTGTAGTACGAGTATTTCTCCGATAATATCCGTGATATGATATTTTATTTCCATTGTTTAAATAATTATCGTATCCATAGATTAATGAATAAGCCTAGAATCATGAATTGCGACCAATGGTTGTATTTTTTTATTGTAGCTCTGCGTGTGACAACACTTCGCCTCATGTAAAACTAGAATGCGGTCCATGAATTGAAACAACTGCTACTACAGAGAAATCTCCACGGGCAGCAGTCGTTGCCGCTATGCCGGCTCGAGGAGACGAGCATGTACCATCTAGATTGACAGCGCATACTCCTCTCGTTATACTTTCAAACTATTCCCGAAACGCGACGAGGTCACTTCACGGGTGTTACATACGAAAGCGGTGGTACTGCCCCAGGACGGCAGACTGGACAAATAACCATCATCAGACTGCCTACCACTCTTTAATGATCGACCAAAGTACATATAACAAAGTTACACTGGTGCCGGTCAGAATTTAGTGAGGTTCGAACACTTAGATTGTTAGTTCATGCATCTCACCGCTGGACCACAGCGGCTTTGTGTCATTGTATTGTGAATTAGCCTAATCGTTGCCACATTAATATTATGTAGAGTTCGTCATATAAATTGAAGCACGCATATATTATGATAATTTGACGTTTTGTCGTTATTAGATAGCCTCGGTATAATGTTGATGTGGACAGGAGGCGGTTCTGCGCCGAGTGTGATGCGTCGCAGCGAGGACGAAGCGCCGAGTGTTGCGACAACGGACTCGTTCTCTGCCGATATAATACAACGCCATCCGTGCGGACGCATCACAACATCGCCGACGACATTCGGACAAACATGAAACTGCTCGTGAGTATCTTCATGACGACGATCGGCGTCGGCGTGCCCGTGCGATACGAGACCTGCGCCGTTTCAGTTGTTGGCCGTATTATGCGTGTGCGCCTGCGCCGCCGCCGATGAACAGAAGCGTGCGAAACGTGGCTTCCTTCACAGTGGCGCGTCGTATTCTGCGCCCGCGATCGGTCACGGGGGCTACGGCGGCGGACACGGCTACGGCCTCGGCCACGGCTACGGACACGGCTACGGTCACGGTTCGATAGCGTACAGCGCGCCCGCAGCTCGTCTCGTCACCTTGAATAGAGTGATTTCAGTGCCGAGGGTGGTGTCCGTACCTAAGGTGGTTCGCGTCACCAAGCTTGTGGCAGACCACTCCTACTCCGGTGGTCTCGGATACGGCGGTGGTTACGGCGGCGGTTACGGCGGTGGTTACGGCGGTGGTTACGGCGGTGGTTACGGCGGTGGTTACGGCGGTGGTTATGGCGGCGGATGGTGGTGATCCAATGTAACAATAAACGTGTTTAGTCTGAATATGTTGAATTTATTATATTTAGAACAACTCATGGAGGATAACGAATACATGAATTGTTACTCTCGAGGGCAATATAGTTATAATGGTGAGCGGTCCTTTGACCGAGAGCGTCGTTCGAGTCTGAGCCATCGACCGAAATGGATCGGCCCTTTGATCTCACCCTGCTCTCAGAGGAGACCTGGGCCGCTCCAGTTCAATGACCCGAGGGCGGACTGAGTTATTTTGTTACGCGCGTCTACCATGAAAATTCATATGTAACAATTAGCTCATTTTGATTAATTTTAAAAAAATAATGAAAGGAGATTAACTAAAAAGATTTATTGTGCGAAAGTGGTGGCAGTGTCGGAAGGAAGGCCTTCCTCAGTCAGATCGGTCGACTGCTCAGAAAGGGTCAGTCGAGGAGCACCCTCGACCGACGCGCATGCATGGGGGGAGTAATGGATGCGGTCGAAGCGAAAGTGGTATGTAGAGAGGGGAGTCGCCGGCGCTCCATAGTTTCTGCCTACCCCAGTGGGAACGAGGCGTGAGTTAAGTAGTAGCAGTAGTTAAAAAACTGGAATGCCACAATCGAGTTGAAATTATTAAAATAACACTGTGCACTCTGTTAAAAAAATTATGTAAACATCGGGAGCACACTGGACGGACACATGGACCAGGAGAATGTGTATGTAACACCATGAACAAAAGTGCGAGCAAAAGTTGCCATCTACAAGGATGCACGCATAATACTGTGCCCATGCGACGCCACGCCACGCCACGTCCATTATAACAAACACACTCACTTTCACTCGACTGCACAACAATATATCTTCACTCACCAGACATACTTCCTATTCCTGAAATACCCAACTATAATTGCAGCCATCATCATGTGGCAACCTCGATTGAAAAGTTTTCTTTTAAAAAGTAGGATGTCAAAATATGTCAAAGATGTCAAGCCTTTGTTTTTTTGTCAGAAGATATGTTTTATTTAATTGAAGCATCTCCTCACACCACAATCACATTCATTCACAATCACACTAAACAGTCAGGCCGAGTCTCAGTCAAGTGGTGGACTCTTTGTGACTGTGTTTCAGTAAACACAGGTTTATTTCTTTTGAATTGTTTGCCCGCGCTCACGCACGTTCACAAACACTTAATGGTTGATAATCCACCATTAACACTCGAAGAAACACAGAGTGTATGTTTACAGGCACCATAGATTCGTGACGATGCAACGGATAGATCTGTCGCGCGAGGGACCACGCGCCCGTGGGCTGCGCCTGGTTCCCGTTCGGCCGCACGGGACGCGACACGGTTAGACGTCACGTCTCGCCATAGTGCAGCGCACCAGACGACGGCAACAATACAAATCATGGGGGAGTATAAGGCCTTTTGCACATTATAAAAAAAACCTTTTCAAAAAAAAAAGTTGAACCGACTTCAATAAACACTAAAAGCACTCAAAAGTGAAAAATAATTTTTAACAAGAGTATCTACACACAAAGTAATAAACATAAACACTAATAGGTGTTTATTATGTACAAATTAACTGTACATACCTGCCATATTTTTGGAGTAGGTACCAAGCAAACGTTTATAGATATACTTGATATCTAGAAAGATATCCAAGTGTTCCTATCCTGAAATTTTGAATTAGTATAGCTTGGCACCTACTCCAAAAATATGGTAGGTATGTAGACATTTAATTTGTACATAATAAACACCTATTAGTGTTTATGTTTATTACTTTGTGTGTAGATACTCTTGTGAAAAATTATTTTTCACTTTTGAGTGCTTTTAGTGTTTATTGAAGTCGGTACAACTTTTTTTTTTGAAAAGGTTTTTTATTTTTCCATTTTTAGGGTAGCGGACCAAAAACAGCAAAACTCCCTAATAAACGTACAAATACTAATCGTAATTCAAATTAAATAAATCTAATAAAAAAAAATTCGTACAACCCCTTTCACCCCCTTTCAGATTGAATTTCGGGAAATGCTGAAATACATGTTTCTTTTTTTTTTGCTGTGTGTAGACCAAATATACTAAGAATTAAGTAAATCTGGCAAAAATCCAACCCATTTTATCCCGTTTCACCCCCTTCGGGGTGAAACGCAAGTTAATATATATTTGTTTATATTGTAGAGCATAATTTATTATGTATTTTGTCACTAAAAATATTGATTATATCACCTCGTTTCACCCCCTTCGGGGTTGAAACGCAAGTTTCATTGTTAATGTGGTAAAGCATTTCTGCTGTTTCAAGTAAATCCGATTTAAAAATATTCACACAATTTTACCCCGTTTCACCCCTTTAGGGGTTGAATTTCAAGAAATGCTGATACACGTGTTTCATTATTTATGTTGTTAAGTATGTATGCCAAATTTCAAGTAATTCTGACTAAAAAAAAATTCAACCCATTTTGCTCCGTTTCACCCCCTTAGGGGTTGAATTTTAAGAAATGCTGAAACACGTGTTTCATTATTTATTTTGTAAAGTATGTATGCCAAATTTCAAGTAAATCGGAGCAAAAAAATTTTACAAACTGAATTTTTTCCCCGTTTTACTAAAAAACTGCACACTGTGCATCTTAGAAAAATATATGGGACCACTATGGGATGCAGCTTAACACAGTACAATTTGAATTATTGAAATCGGTTAAGCCGTTTAGAAAAAATCGATGAACATACATAAAAAAAAAACATACGCGACGAACATATAACCTCCTCCTTTTTGGAAGTCGGTTAAAAATTATCGTGTCTTATAAGATATGTCTCACAAGAATCCGTTTGATCCGAATGAATCCGTCTGATCAGACATAAGACAAAATATCTTGTAATGTGTATGGTCTCAATAACGACACTGCTTAAAACTAGAATGTATGATATGACTGGCAGCCATTGATGAACTATTATAGGTAAAAGGTCTACATTATAACTGAGATCACTAGTTTTTGGATATATTAGGTACAACATTTGGCGTCATTCATTCATCATCATGACTTGACTGAGACTTGACCTGACTGTTTGGTGTGATGAATGAATGACTCGTGATGTTATTAACTTGATGCAAAAATATTTACTTTGACACTGGCAAATTGTTACGCCATATAAAACAAAAAATACACTCGCCGTATAAACAGACATCACACAACAGGCGACATACAGGGTAATTTTTTTTAACGGGGAAATGTATGTATAATGTAGTATGTGGAAAGTAGTATAGGGAAATCCGAAACCACAGAAGATACAGGGAAACTGTCTTAGGAACCATTTGCTCTTTTTTATAAAAACGCATTTGGCATCGTAATTTTTCTGGTCAAGCTTGAGTTGCCCATAAAAATGAGTCATTTTAGTAAATTTATTTTTTGATGCGGTTCGACTCAGTTTCATGTAAGGATCATTTCCTTGTATCGGAAGAAAAAAATCGGAGCAGCAGAAGTTAGCCTTTAATGTATTCCCATACAATTTGTAAGTAATCTGATGCTCATCTGTCACAGTCGCCGTGTTGTATTTTATTTAGGTAATTTTGTTCCTACGAGATGGAGCGGAGTGATGAGATGGACATCATTCGACTGCATGAAGAGGAATCTATTAAATGGAGTATAAAACATGTCTTAAATCGTCACTACTGAGCAAAATAACAGCTGCTGCAACAGCGAGGCGTTTCCGTTTATTTGGCGACTCCCCTGCTAAGTCTAAAGCCAATCTCAGTTGTCACTCGATCGAATCGACAACGAATCGATTTTCGTTTCGTTATCACCTAGGTGACAGTGAAACGTCAAACTTTAGCTGCGGAGTGACGCGTCTGAGACGAGCGGCGCGGAACTCATGACTACAGGGGCGAAACATGAACGCGTTTCTTCAAATCAACTTCATTCGCATAATAATGAAAGTATGAAAGTGTCATCAAAGCGGTCAATACTCACGACGACTTCCCGACGTCCGCTCAATAATCATAATTAGCACGCGACTCGGTCGGCCAGTGCCGAGCGGACGACGGCCGACGCCGCACACGCCGACATGGACTTCACGGTCGGTCTCTCGCTGTTCACTATCGTCTATAATATTAGTTTATTTATTAGAATGTTAACATGAGGTGTGAACGCTGTTACATTTCAGTTGCGATGGTCGTCACTGCTCCTACTCTGCATGGCTATCGGCGGCGAGGAGAGGCGCGGCGTTCACTGGATACGAAGTCCGGCGTCGTCGCCGTGGTCGCTACGGGACCGAGTGCGTATTTTACATGTGCTGACGTCGTCACCGGAGCCACCGACGACGGTATTCTACGCGATACCGTACCGTTTACCATATCGCACGAATAAATACAATAATTATAAAAAATGGAGAAAACCTATGAAGAAGCGAGCGCCGCCGCTTATTGTAAAAATTAGGAAATTTCGTGTAGTCGATGATCGCTCTGACAATCTCCTGCATTCGACAACTAAACAATCTATACTAATATTATAAAGCTGAAGAGTTTGTTTGTTTGTTTGTTTGTTTGTTTGTTTGTACGCGCTAATCTCAGGAACTACTGGGTCGATTTGAAAAATTCTTTTTGTGTTAGATAGATCATTTATCGAGGAAGGTTATAGGCTATATAACATCACGTTGCGACTAATAGGAGCGAAGAAACAGTCGAAAATGTGGGAAAAACGGGGAATATGAGAAATTCCGTTGCGTGCGCTGCGAAAACCGTTCGAGATATCCAAAAAATATGTATGTAAAAATTATTCCTCTTTAAATTATCTAAAAAAATGTCCACGACAGTATATGTCTATCTTTTAAGATTAACTCACAATAACCGTTTTTATGATAATCAAATCAAAATTGTTCATCTTTGAGGGCTTCCGTTGCGTGTGCAGCGAAAACCGTTCGAGATACCCAAAAAATATGTATGAAAGAATTATTCCTCTTTAAATTATCTAAAAAAATGTCCACGACAGTATATGTCTATCTTTTAAGATTAACTCACAATAACCGTTTTTATGATAATCAAATCAAAATTGTTCATCTTTGAGGGCTTCCGTTGCGTGCGTAGCGAAAACCGTTCGAGATACCCAAAAAATATGTATGAAAGAATTATTCCTCTTTAAAACCGTTTTTATGATAATCAAATCAAAATTGTTCATCTTTGAGGGCTTCCGTTGCGTGCGCAGCGAAAACCGTTCGAGATACCCAAAAAATATGTATGTAAGAATTATTCCTCTTTAAATTATCTAAAAAAATGTCCGCGACAGTATATGTCTATCTTTTAAGATTAACTCACAATAACCGTTTTTATGATAATCAAATCAAAATTGTTCATCTTTGAGGGCTTCCGTTGCGTGCGCAGCGAAAACCGTTCGAGATACAAAAAAAATATGTATTAAAGAATTATTCCTCTTAAAATTATCTAAAAAAATGTCCACGACAGTATATGTCTATCTTTTAAGATTAACTCACAATAACCGTTTTTATGAAAACAAATTTGGTCGAAACATAATAATATTAATCTTTATCCAAATAAATGTGTTATTAATTAAGAGTATTTAACTGTGAACACAATCGTCTTTGACATCACCTAATTTCAATAAACATCTTATAAGATAATACAATTTTAAAATAACTAAAACAAAATTCACACGCGGCGTATGATGACGAGGCGGGGAGAGGCGGGCGGAGGGGGGTGTAGCTCTACGAGGTACCATGCCGCTTTAAAAAATATATTCTTTTTAAAACTACTTTAAAATATATTCTATTAATTATGTAACTAAATCGTCTAAAATAAGTTGTGGGTAACAGCTATAGGTAATTTATAATAAAGCATTATCTTTATCTTATGTGTAACAATAACTTGAAAAAACCCGGGCAGCGCCGGGCACTGTCAGCTAGTAATTAATACAATGATAGGTATCTCCTCATTTTCTAGTCTTTATGTGTCTGTATTTAATTAAAAATCGTCCATATTCTTGTGTAATGTAGGTAGGTACTTAGGACATAATATATAAATATATTTAATTATAACTAGTGTAATTGTAATACTACAATAGATATATAAATAAAAAAACTCCACCGTTAATTTGTGTATGCCTTTTGTGCGTGCGTGCGTTTGACAAGCCCCGACATAATGGGCAAGGTACCTATACAACATTCTTTTTAAACTGTTCTTGAGAAAAAACAGGTATATTCCTGATGATCTCTCTTAAAAAATGTCATAACTACAAACTATAGGTTATGTTTATTTCCGAGGCCGGCGAGAGTAAAAAGCAAAAGGTAAAAAACTATGATGCATTGGTTTTGCGGCGCTGGTGAATCTCAGAAACAGCACTTCTGATCTCCGAGCTTAACTGGAGTAGACACCTGGCTGTAAATCTGTACTGGGATCTGGGCCGCCTTTCCAGAATGGGAGAAAAGAACAAGCAAATTTATTTAAAATAGAAACCTCACTTTTGAGTGTTTTGTGTTTATCGAAGTCGGTTTAACTTTTTTTAAAATGTTTTTTATTTTTCGATTTTTAGGGTAGCGGACCAAAAACAGTAAAAACTACTTAATATACGTACAAATACTAATCGTAGTTCAAATGAAATAAATCTAACAAAAAATAAACTCGTACAACCCCTTTCACCTCCTTTCAGATGGAATATCGGGAAATGCTGAAATACATGTTTCTTCTTTTTTGCTGTGTATAGACCAAATATACTTCGAATTAAGTAAATCTGACAAAAAATTCAACCCATTTTATCCCGTTTCACCCCCTTCGGGATTAAAACGCATGTTATTTATATTGTAGAGCATTATTTGTTGTGTGACAAAATGTCACTAAAAATATTGATTTTTACATCCCTTTCCCCCTCCTCGGGGTGTTTCATTATTACCGCGGTAAAGCAATTCTGCTGTTTCAAGTAAATCTGATTTTATTTATTTATTTATACAAATTAGGTACACCAACAGCGAGTACATTGAACTTATACTATAACTTATTCTAAAAGATAATAACTGATGTACCAGCCAATTACTGGTGTACACAACGTTTGCAAGTGTTGAAATATTAAATACAAATAAAACCATATTCTTCTTGTTATACTTTTAATTCTGTTGCTTTACTCATTTACTTTCACAATAAAACAATTATCCATATCTTTAACCACGAGCAATCACACTTTCTTTCCTACATTTTTACAAAGAACACACACCATAGATCACCGACCATACTAACAACACTTTTTATGTCAAAGACTAAATAATACCTTTTTAAAATATAAAAATCATTCTTTCAACACACCTCCTTGATTTTTATATTTCAATAACTCTACTGTTCTATTTACCCAAATAACATAACATTTCGCAATACCTTATCATTACTTTAAACAAAAATATTTCTTCTTTCAAACAATTTTCAAATTATCATTTTTAACTCCTAAAAGATATCTAAACTTCTGAAATTTTACTTTACTTTACTTTGTAAAGATATCAGCAATCTGATCATCTGTACAAATCTTTTCAACACTAATTAAACCTTTCTTTTCATAATCATGAACAAAATGATAACTAATATCAATATGCTTAGAATTCTTAGAAAACTTTCCATTTTTAGTTAACATTATCGCACCACTATTATCCTCATATATTTTAATACTATTTTTCACAATTACACCAACATCACTTAAAACTCCTTTTATTGGTAACACCTCCTCAACCGAATCAGCAAGAGCATAATATTCAGCATGTGTAGATGCTCTAGAAACAATTTTTTGCTTTTGGGATTTCCACAATACAACATTTCCAAATACTCTAATTACAATTCCAGTAGTTGATTTTCTATCAATGATATCAGCTGCCCAATCAGCGTCTACATAAGCATCCACTTTTTCATCACATCCTGTTTCATAATTTAACTTCAAATTCCGAGTGTGATATATATATTTTTAACCGACTTCAAAAGGAGGAGGTTATCTATTCGTCGGGTATTTTTTTTTTTTTTTTTTTGTGGCGATGTTCACTCATATCTCCGCCGTTTGTGGACCGATTTTGATGATTCTTTTTTTGTTGGATAGGGTATATGTCCGCATTGGTCCCATTTCAATTTGAAGAAAATATTCCACCTCTAAGGGTGGGAAATTAGAAGATGTTTCGCCGTTTGTGAACCGATTTCGATGATTTTTCTTTTGTTGGATAAAGTATGTCTCGTGATTGGTAAATTTTAAATTTGAAGAAAATATTCCACCTTTAAGGGTGGAAAATTAGGGGATGTTTCGCCGTTTGTGAACCGATTTTGATGATTCTTTTTTTGTTTGATAAAGTACGTCTCGGGATTGATCCCATTTAAGGAATCAAAAATACCACCTTTAAGGGTGGAAAATTAGGGGATGTTTCGCTGTTTATAAACCGACTATGATAATTCTTTTTTGTTTGATAAAGGACGTCTCGGGATTGGCACTATTTAAGGAATAAAATATTCCACCTTTAAGGGTGGAAAATTAGGGGATATTTCTCCATTAGTGAACCGATTTTGATGATTCTTTTTTTGTTTGATAAAGTACGTCTCGGGGTTGGTCCCATCTAAGGAATAAAATATTATATCTGTAAGGGTGGAAAATTAAGGGATATTTCGCCATTAGTGAACCGATTTTGATGATTCTTTTTTTGTTTGATAAAGTACGTCTCGGGATTAGTCCCATTTAAGGAATAAAATATTCCACCTTTAAGGGTGGAAAATTAGGGGACATTTCGCCATTAGTGAACCGATTTTGATGATTCTTTTTTTGTTTGATAAAGTACGTTTCGGGATTGATCCCATTTAAGGAATAAAATATTCCACCTTTGAGGGTGGAAAATTAGGGGATGTTTCGATTGGTTTTAATGATTCATTTTTTATCGGGTAGGACTCGAGTGTGTCTGTCTATAAGCCCACTACTCATCACATTTTATTTGAACAGCGCGTTTAGAATGTTATTCATACAATCAATCAACAGTTACAACTAAAAATTACAAAATAAAAACATTTCTGAAAAAAATTGAACCGACTTCTAAATAAAACACAAGGCACTAAAAAGTAAAAAAATAATTTTAATTGAGAGTACCTACACACAATTTAATAACCATAAACATGAATAGATGCCTATTATTTATTTACAAATTAATTATCTGCATTGTATCTAGCATATATCTGAAGTCGGTGCAAGCATTTGAAACATGTTTTATGATTGGTAATGTACCTAGAATCAAGCAATGCGGAGTTTCATATTTGGTTGGCACCGACTTCAGATATATGCTAAATAATATGTAGATAATTCATTTGTAAATAAATAATAGGCATCTATTCATGTTTATGGTTATTAAATTGTGTGTAGGTACTCTCAATTAAAATTATTTTTTTACTTTTTAGTGCCTTGTGTTTTATTTAGAAGTCGGTTCAATTTTTTTCAGAAATGTTTTAGTATACGTAATGCATATTTGTAATGCGTATCATCATAACAGTTCTGAAATCTACTCAAATAATTCACAGAGTAGGATATATCCGGGCGCGTCCCATTTGCTACATACAATAAAGCACCAATCAGGTTTCTGTATTTTAATTTTTCATTTACCACTTTAGCCGGCTCCAATTTTAAATTTATTTCCATAGGCGTTTCAAACATTTTTGACTCTTTAATATTATATTTTTCGGCTAAACTTTCTATATACTTTTCTTGACTTAACTTCATCTTCTTTTCAGCAGGATTATATATTACATCTATACCCAAATATTGTTTTACTTTACCCAAATCTTTCATTTTAAATTTGTTGTTTAACATTTGTTTTACTTTATTTATGCTTGCACATTTTTCTCCAATTATCAACAAGTCATCAACATTTTCTTCTAAACTATTTATCTCTTCATCCATTGCCTTTTGCCATTTTTTACTTTCTGAACTATTCATTGCATCTTCAAAAACTTCAGGTACACACACATTACTGTAATTTACATACACAACATGATCATCATATTTAGCTGGTAGTCTTCTCATTCTTTGCGGTCTTCCTGTTTCATTGCCTACTTCAGTTTCTTTCCTTATTACACTTTCTACCTCTTCATTTAATTTTTCTTCTTCTGTATCTATATTTTTTTCTTTTTCCTGATCATTTTCCTTTTCTTCAATATCATCAGCATCGTTAATCTTCATAAATCTTGCTGTTTCATCTACAAATCTCACATGTCGACTTATTATTATTCTTCCTTCTACTAAGATTCTGTAACCCATATCTGTGTATCCCACTAATATTCCTTTCTCAGCTCTTGGATTTAGTTTTGATATTCTACGTTCTTCGGGAATCCTCACAAATGCTGTACTACCATATATTTTTAACTTCCTTACATCAGGTTTTCTTTTAAACAATATTTCATATGGCGTCTTCTTTACTATTGTATTAGTTAGTAATCTATTTCCTAAATATGCAGCAGTTTTAACACATTCAGGCCAATAACATTTTTCAATCTTTGCCTCAGCTAACAAACAACGAGCTTTTTCTACAATAGTTCTATTGTATCTTTCTGCAACACCATTTAATTCATGTGTATAAGGAGGAGCTGGATTCAAATATATTCCTTTATTTTTCGCAAGGTTATAAAAATCTCTATTTATGTATTCTTTACCATTATCGCATCTAATTTCTTTTACATGTTTTCCTGTCTGATTATGCATAAACTTTATATACTGATAGAAACAACCAAACACTTCACTTTTATTATTAACACAATAAACAACAGCATACCTACTAAAATCATCAATAAAACTCACAAAATATCTTTCACCTGTATACCCTGTAGGATTAATTGGACCATGAACATCCGTATGTATAATTTCTAAAATATCATTTGCTCTTCGTCTATTATTTTCATAAGGTAAGTTGCACATTTTACTCGATAAACATATTTCACACTGCACATATTCACTTTCTATTTTATTAGGTAAACCAAACAATAACTTATTTTCACACATTCTTTTTAAATTATTAAAATTAGTATGACCAAGAATTCTATGCCATTTTTCTTTATTAGTCATTTGAGCGATACTCACATGAGACTCTAAATTTTTATTTTCATAATATACTTTACCTATTAACTTATATAACTTATTTTCCTTAAAAGCAATTGCAGCTAACTTATTTTTTGAATTATATATGTCTGCACAATTCTTATTAAAAATGATTACATTATTATTACTTACTATACTTGAAACGCTTATTAAATTTTTTGTCATTGATGGAACATAGTAAACATCGTATATAGTTGTTTTTGACCATTCACCATTTACCTCATACCATGTCACTATATCCCCAATTTTGTTAGATTTTAATGAGTAACCATCGCCTACTTTGATATTAACTGAATGCTCTAATGTTTTTGATCTACAAAAATATTTATCATTATTAACGATGTGATCAGTACAACCACTGTCTAATATCCAACATAATACATCACTATTTTTGATATCATTATCGCACACCTGTGATGTCGTCGCTTGCACACTAAAACTCATCGCATCATCCAATGTAGAATTTCCTGCATAATTGTACTTATTTTTTTCTCTTCCTCTATAACTCCCTCTATAGTTTCCTCTTTGATTATTTCCTCGATTATTATTACTTCCTCTCCAATTTGTAAACTTTTGGTTCCGGTAACCTCTTTGAACATACTCCTTTTTACAGTCCTTCTGCATATGACCTTTTTCATTACATTTATAACAAATTATATTTTTATTTACACCATACGTACTTGGTTGAACATTAAAAGAATGTAGATTTACATTATTTATATCTTTCTTCTTATATTCTAAACATAACTTCGACTTCACATATTCCACTGACTTTTCTTTGTCAGGTAAGGCGTCAACCACATCAACAATATGCCCACAACTTTCTGGCAAACACAATAACAAATAATTCAACTTGTCGTTTATAGATACCTCTTCACCAGCACTTTTTAACTCATTTATTTGTTTTTCAAAAACGTTAAAGAATTCTGACGGATTTTCGTTTTCTTTCATTTTCAACTCCAATAATTTTCTCTTGCACAATAATTTATTTGCACTACTTTTAATCAAATACGTGTCGTCTAATTTGCTAATCATTCCTCTCGCCGTACTTTCATTTATTATTATTTCCAACTGGTTATTGTTAATACTATTCACGATAAAATTCCTTGCCTTTATATCCATTTTCTTCCATTCTTCATCTGTATATTTTTCTGGTCTTTTTTCATTTTGAACCACCTCCAAACATCCTTTCATTTCTAAGAACAGCTCCAATCTAAATTTATAATTTTTATAATTCGTTCCATCAAAAACTTGCAACTTGTATTCATCGTTATCCGCCATTTTGCGCTCTTTGTTCTTTGTTCACAAATATTGCCCCAATATTAGCCAACCGCGTTATGCTACCATGTTGAAATATTAAATACAAATAAAACCATTTTCTTCTTGTTATACTTTTAATTCTGTTGCTTTACTCATTTACTTTCACAATAAAACAATTATCCATATCTTTAACCACGAGCAATCACACTTTCTTTCCTACATTTTTACAAAGAACACACACCATAGATCACCGACCATACTAACAACACTTTTTATGTCAAAGACTAAATAATACCTTTTTAAAATATAAAAATCATTCTTTCAACAGCAAGAAAAGTTGTCATCAACATATAATAATTAATAATATTTATAATTAGTTTTAAAACTTATTAAAAAATATATTTAAACTATAACAATATGAGAATTACAGACCCATTATGACAATAATATGCATGTAACAATAATAGACAAAAAAGAACTAGTGGGGAACCAAAACTAACCAAAATGTTTGAAAAGTATACTTTTGAAATGAGTGGATTGACAGGCAAGCTTTCAAAGCGAAAACATCGGAAAATTTTTGAATTCATTTCAATTTAATTTTATCAGATAATTTTAGTGTAAAAAGGATTTATTTGGTTAGATTGTATATGTTTATTAATTGCACATAGTCTTCATTTGCATTTCACGGTACAAATTTCTCAGTATAGATTTTCTTCTAGAATAATCTTCAGTCATCTATCTTGTCACACAGCAAAAAAAAAAAAAATACATTTTAAGTTTTTTTTTTGTAGCTGATATAAACTCTACACCAAGTTCACCAGCAGCTTATATTACGGTTCCTGAATATGACTCGTCAAGCTCATTCCACGATATGGATACTTCATCTGTAAAATCCACTAAAAAAAATAAGAGAAAACATTCAAACAAAAGACATAGACCAGACTGCATTAAATCAATAGCTGTTCCCTTAGCCCCATCAGACCATTTAGCGCCTCTTCCATCTACGAGTACCTCTCTCTTAACTCAATCCAAAGAAAATCTCGCTCCATCTCATTCCTTTACCGTAGCTAATCCTGATGTAAAGAATATGTACAATGAATCTGACAAGGGTCCTTTCGTTGTACATGTTCAAAAGAAAACCGTTTCATCTGACAATGACGATAGTACAATTTTAAACCCCATTATGTTTGGCAAATTCATCCATAAGAATACTTTCCGTGGAATAACCCCAGGAAGTATTATCCGCATTGGTCGCAATAGACTTAAAATCACTTTTATTACATCCAAAGATGCAAACCATTTCGTAAATAACCCAATGTTAACTGATAACGGTTATCATGCATTTATTCCTTCATTTTGTGTAACTAAAATGGGTGTCATCAGAGTCCCTGCTGATGTAGAGGACAATGACATAATATCAGACACTGTTATTCCTAACAACCCCATCAAAATTTTAAAAGTAAGAAGATTAAATTACAAGGTAACAGTCAATGATTCAGTCACCTGGAAACCATCACACTCTGTGGTGGTAACCTTTGAGGGTCAGATACTTCCAGAATATGTATATTTATATTTCAATAAAATTAGTGTACAAGCTTATAAATTCCCGACCATCCAGTGTTTTTCATGCTGCAGATTTGGCCATATGAAGAGTAACTGCAGGTCTAAGCCTCGTTGCTTTAAGTGTGGCCAAGGACACTATGGGGACTCATGTGGAGTTGATGAGGATGAAGCCTGTTGTCTATTGTGTTCTGGTAATCATTTTGCTATTAGTAAAAGGTGTCCGGAACTATCTAGACAGCAAAATATTAAATCTTTAATGTCTGAAAAATCCATTTCATACATGGAGGCAAATAAATTAGAACCTCGCACATTTACTAAATCTTTTGCCGAGATAGCCAAAACGGGTACCTCGTCTTTTAAAAAAACTGTGTTTTTAAAACCTAAACCTTTAAAAAAATCTACCAATAAATCTTACGATGAAGCATTCCATAAAAATCTATTAAAAGAGTTTAGGATTCCCGATCCTGATAACGGGTGTGCTTTAAATAAAAACAATATAAACAATAGTGATAGTAGTAACGATAAAATAGAATCTTTAAAGTCTCTTCTCTTACTACTTGTAAAAAATTTCAATTACGACGTACCGGACAACGTAGAAAATATAATCATCAACTTTTTTTCTTCCCTAAAAAATGGATCATACGACAAAAATCATCCAATGGAACGCTCAGAGCCTTCGCAACAAGAAGGCTGATATAATACATATGTGTAATAAATTTAGTCCTTCCATCTTGGCGGTCTCAGAGACGTGGCTAAGGCCTCTTTCTCCGTTTGGTTTAAGAGGTTTTACCTGTGTCCGGGACGACAGACAAGATGGAAGGGCTGGCTCTGCTCTTTTTATATCCAACTCTATTTCTTTTTCAATTCTAACACTCCCCACACATAACGATAATATTAATATAACAGGTTGCATTGTTAATAACATAAGTATAATTTCTCTGTATATATCTTCCCCTGATCGTCATTCTCTAATTTTCCTAAAACATCTTTTTGAATTTTTACAACCTCCCTTTATAGTATTAGGTGATTTCAATTACCATCATACAATATGGGGCTCTTCATCATGTGATCACTTTGGTAATAAATTAGTCCAGTATTTAGATGATTATGATTTAGTTTTATTAAATGATGGTAGTCCTACACGAATTACATCGCCTGTTCATAATGCAAGTGCAGTTGATTTGACAATTTCCTCTAGGGATATATCCAGTCTATTATTTTGGAATATTGAGACTAGCTCTTATGGTAGTGATCACTTACCTATTATTATAAATTCCCCTATTCCAAATTCACACAATGTTCTTCCTCCGCTTCTTAAATACAAAATTCAAAATGTTACTCAGGAAGGTTGGGAAGCTTTCTCTGATTTACTAAACGCTAAAATAATGGCCTTGCCAGAAGTGACCAACGATAATTTTATTGCTTGCTATAAACAATTCATCTCAATTATTATTAATATTGCTGACAATTATTTTGGGATTAAACCCTTGCGGACCAAACATTCTTCGCCTCCATGGTGGGACGCTGAATGTACTGAATATATAAAAAAAAGAAAAATTGCGGAGAGAAATTATAAAAATAATATGACCATTGAAAATTTTATTACCTATAAACACATTTTGGCTAAAAGTAGAAGATTCTTTAAAACAAAAAAGTTTAATAGCTGGCGTAAATTCTGCTGTTCCCTGTCTCCTGAGACACCATCATCACTGGTTTGGCAAAATATTAGGAAATTCAGGTCATCACAAAATTCAAATACATCCAATGCAGCGGTTTTCTCATCCTGGACCAACCCGTTCTTTAATAGACTTGCTCCAAATTACGTCCCATGTTTCAATGAAAGTTGTAGTAACAACATTCCATCTTCATCTAATCATTATTTGGATTCCAAATTTACTCTTAAAGAACTTAAAATTATTTTATCACATGTTAAGGATTCTGCTCCAGGCATTGACGGAATTCCTTATTCATTTTTAGTAAATTCAAAGGATCACACTCTAAATTATCTTTTAGATATATTTAACTGTGTATTCTTCACTGGTGATATCCCACAAGAATGGAAAACACAATTGATCATTCCAATTCTTAAACAAGGAAAAGATCCCTCATCCCATACATCATATAGACCCATTGCACTATCTTCTATTATTTGTAAATTATTTGAACATCTCATTAAAAATCGTCTGGAGTGGTTCGTTGAAAGTAAGCGGGTTTTGAGTGAGTTCCAACTAGGATTTAGAAAGGCAAAAAGCACAATAGACAATCTGAGCATTTTTACAACCGACATTAGGCTTGCATTTTCAAGGAACGAATCTCTCTGTGCTGTGTTTCTTGATATCGAAGCGGCTTACGATAATGTTTTATTGAATATTTTAACAGAAAAACTTGTCAAAATAGGTGTTAGTGGAAAATTAGCTTTTGTTATCGGTCGCCTATTTTGTGGTAGAATAGTGAAATTAAGACTTCTTGACCAACCAGACGATAACTATTCAAGAACTTTATGGAAAGGATTACCGCGAGGGTCTGTCCTTAGTCCTATCTTATTTAACATCTATACATACGATCTAGTATATCAAGTAAATTCTTGTGTGCGTTCGTTACAATATGCTGATGACGTTATCCTTTACATTAACTCTAAAAAAACAGAAATTTGTGAAGACAAACTCAATGAATCTTTATTCCGCTTAAATAATTGGCTATCTAATCATGGTTTATCCTTATCACCCACTAAATCAAATGTCATAATTTTTAGTCGAAAAAGAAAAAGTCCGGCAATTAAAATTGTAATCAACAACACTATTTTAGATATAAAAACTCATCTCAAATTTTTGGGAGTTATTCTTGATTCAACATTAAATGGATTTAATCATATCAACCACATCATTGATAAGTGTGAAAAAAATTTAAATATAATGAGAGTATTATCAGGCACATGGTGGGGCTCTCATCCGTTTTCTCAGCGTATCCTTTACAATGCCATTATAAGAAGCCATCTGGATTATGCATCCTTTTTACTAGAACCCTGTAACAAATCCTCATTAAACAAATTTGATAAAATTCAATCAAAAGCATTGCGTATCGTTATTGGAGCGATGAAATCTTCACCAATAAATGCATTACAGGTGGAATGCGCGGATCCCCCTTTAAAAAAAAGGCGCCAATATCTCTGCGACAAATATTTTTTTAAAGTTATTCAATTAAGTAAACATCCTCTTCTCCCTAAAATTAAATTGCTATTTGAGTACATTTATAAAAATAATTCAACAAAAAGGTATTGGATTAAAAAAAAAGTATTTCCTCGTTTAATTTATTCTTACTCTAAATTAATAAATATTAAAGACCCATATATCTCTAACCCCTCTTTGCCAGTTTTCTCATCCCCTTATGAGTCTCTTATATATGATCCTCAAATAATTTTGGATTTAGGTATAAATAAAAAAGAAAAAAATAATAATGATAATTTTAATAATATAATAACTAAAAATTGGCCTAATGCAGAATATTTTTTTACTGATGCCTCAAAGTTTTCATCACAGGGTAGTGTAGGCTGGTCTATATATCACCTAAATTCTAGCACTTCATTTATGTTCAAAAGTCCTAGTCAGTCCTCTGTTTTTACAGGGGAAAGTCTCGCTATAAAACACTGTATAAAATTCATCCAGGAAAACGAAATTAGTCCCTGCGTAATATTTTCTGACTCACTAAGTTCTTTACAATCCATCATGTCCAATCCATTTTCATCCAAAAATCGTTCTGAAATAATATTCGAAATTAAAGATCTTTTGCACAGTTGTCACCTCGTAAATATAACAATTACATTAGTTTACATTCCGAGCCATTGTGGCATTATTGGAAACGAAAAGGCTGATAATCTGGCGAAACTAGCAGTCGTTAAAGGAAAATTAAATCATTTTAAAAATTATAGTTATGACCTTGTCGCACAGGCTAAAGCTAACTTACAAAATTCATGGAACAGTTTTTGGAGTAATTCTGCTAAATTTAAAGGTCGTCATTTATTCTACATTCAACCGGAAGTCACTCTGAGACCATGGTTTTCAAAATATAATTCTTTTACTAAAAATACGACATCCACCGTGTCACGATTGAGAATCGGACACAATTGCTTGCCTGATCATTTATACAAAATAAAAGTAAAAGTCAGCAACATATGCGAGTGTGGTGATGATATTGGTGACATAGATCATTTATTTTTTAATTGTAAAAATTACTCTTCTTTGTATTCTTTATTACCTTCTTATAATATTCCATTACCGACTAAAATGAGCCATTTATTACATATTTTCTCTTTCGACATTTTGTCTTTCATATGTAAATTCATTGATCATCATAATATTAATGTGTAGATATTATAGTTTTTCATGATTTTTTTTTATTTATCATATAGAATTTTGTTTTGTTTTTTAAACTTTAATTGTAGTATAGTAGTTTATATCCTTTTTCACTAATATTTTTATTTATTCCAGAATTTATTATTATTTCATAATCCGATGTTTAGTTTTGTTGTTAGCCTTCCTATGGACTGTGACATAAGTCCATAGCAGAGACATTCATTAGTCGAACATAATTTGTCTGTGGCAATATTGTCAAAAATAGTGACAGAATGCCAAAATCCACAATTGAATTGAATTGAAATGAGTGACATTATTAAAAAATATATCAAGTTCGGGGAGTTCTGCATTGAGCTCATTGTAGCAGGAACACATTCTAGAAATAGGAGCGTGACGACCGACATTATTTTGCAAGCGGGGGGACTAAATATTTTGGTTATGGGCTTTCTGGGGAAATTGCGCCAAGGTACCGAGAGTGACAATGACGAAAGGATATACTCGCAATTAGTGCGACCATTCACACAATTATGTAAAAACACCATATCGTGCTGCTTGCGCCGGTTACTTAGTGATTATAGGGACATCTGTGGGAAATACCATGTGACGAGAACGCTATATGTCTGGTGAATGCACGTTGAATAGACTCCAGGAGTTGAGAGTATTTAGCATAACCAGGATTCCAGGCTACAGTCGCGAATTCAAGCATTTTAAAAAATTCAAACCAATTTGTCTCATTTAACCCCCTCAGGGGTTGAATTTCAAGAAATGCTGAAACACGTGTTTCACTATTTATGTCGTTAAGTATGTATGCCAAAGGAGAATGCCCATTTACGTAAGAAAAACGGGCCACTATTTTTTTCTTAAGTTTGTCGATGATTTTTAGTTAATTTTGTAGAAAAATAAATCTACTTCCTTATTACCAATCAGTTTTAATCTTTTCACCCGGGTTATTGAGTAATTAGACTTTTTCTGATGCAATATTTGAGGTTATTATTATTTTAAATGTTTTAATAATTGAAGATATCTGTTTTTATGTAATTAAACATTGTCCATTGATTGGTGAACAATGTGTTGAGATAATTAAAACTAATTAATAAAAAAATAAGATATTATTTTAGAATATTGTTTTGTTACCAAACTATTAGGTATCAAGTGGGCCCAAAAATGGGCGTACTCCTTTCAAATAATTCTGACAAAAAACTTCAACTCATTTCACTTAGGGGTTTTTTATTTCTTTATTTCCTTAGGGGTTGAATTTCAAGAAATGATGAAACACGCGTTTCTTTATTTATATTGTAAAGTATGTTTGCCAAATTTCAAGTAATTCTGACAAAAAAATTTTTTCAAATTCACTTCTTTTCCATTTACTAAAAAAACTGCACACTGTGCATCTTAGAAAAATATATGGGACCACTATGGGATGCATCTTAGCACAGTACAATTTGAATTATTGAAATCGATTCAGCCAATTTCAAAATGAACATACATAAAAAAACATACGCGACGAACATATAACCTTGTCCTTTTTGGAAGTCGGTTAAAAAAAATACGAAAACGTGGCTGTATGGGCTTTGATACCTTTGCCTTCCCAGAATCGGAGAACAAAAAATTATCGGTTATTTCACTAAATAAATTGCTCATTGCCATGGTTTTGTCAATTTTAATTAATATTTAATAGTTACCATATAGTTGTATATTATGGCCTGTAAGGAGTAATAATCATAACAGTCATAAAATGACGCGGGTGAAATTTGACTATGTCGTGAGTTTCAGCAGCGAGGATCCTGTGAGTGTCTAGAGAACCTCCAAACTCTGTTCAATGTTCGTGCCTGTGACACGAGCACTACTTTATACAGGCAAATAATTATATCGATCATACACAGTATGAAATTGATTAATGGGCGATCTCCGCATGTAGGCGCATCCTGCCGCTGATCTGCTGTCGAGTGAAGTCACGAAGAAAAAGTGGTTATGCGCCAACGGAGAGAAGGCGACGTGCTCGGTGGTGTTGGGAGTGTCGCGAGCTGTGAGAATATCATCTGTCACAATAGGAGCGCACATGTCCGCGATGGTAGAGTTGCTCGTCAGCAGGAGCGAGACGACCGACGGAACATTCAAGGTAGAAAACGAATGACATCCTGACTCCTCAGATATGGTATGGCACTCATAATGTTGTAATACATAGGTGTTGGTGCCGAGCAGTGTGTTCATGAGTCCTGCAGAAAGTCGCAAGGCCGACGGCACCGAGAGCGGCAGAGTGCGCAGTTTTCATGCGGACGCTTTGTGTGATACACGCCACGAGGCCTGGGATAGATTCAAACTGATCTGTTCACAACCGTACAACACACATTGTCAGGTGAGAACAGCCGCATACATATTTTTTGCCTATAGGCACTGAGCGACCAGAGTACTTATAACAAAGTTACATCGGTACCGGTCAGAATTTAGGGAGGTTCGAACACAGGTCTCATCGATCGTGAGTTCACGCGTCTCACCGCTAGACCGTGGCCGCTCTTCCCCGCCCCATTTCAACATTTGTGTAATTAATATACATATAACAATAATATCCATGTTTATTATAGTTTGGTCTATCATTCGTGATAATGACATCGAGCGATGAGAGAGCCCCTTCACCACGCTCTGCTTTGACAACAGAGATGCATTCCTCTGATGATGATGATACATTGGTGCCCGGTGACATGTTCAGGACGCATCTCGAGTCGCAAAAGAATGAGGCGCACGCCTGTGAGTCGATAGATGGTCACTCGCTGCGACTCATTTTCGAATATAAACAATAACAATAAAATACAGGTCAAGAAATACGCGAAGCGACCAGAAATGCGATGAAAAACGATCCGCAGCCCGTGACTGTCGTCAAGAATTTGATTGTGAAGAAACGCGAGCGCAGTCCTTCACCGGAGGGCAGGCGTAGACCTAGAACACTACGCGCTGACGATGAGGTCGCAGCGCACCGGAAGATCGATACATTGTTGCAGAGACATGGCTCTGACAAAAAACAAGAGAAAACACACATCACTGATAGAGGCGGAAAGAGCAGACATACAACAAAAGAGAAAAAACACCAGAGCAGAGAGGACATCAAAGATGTAGGCAATCATGAGAAGCAATTGCAGAATAATGATAACAAAGGTACATTCGGCCACCTAACTATTTAACAATGCGGCCAATAATTATGACTGAATTAGTTTGCAGTTGGTGCGTAAATAAATGTGACACCGAGGCCTCTGATTCAGCCCGTTTGTATTTCAGTAGACATTAAAATGGTATTGGATGGTGTAGTTTTTGTACTGAGCGGATACGAGAACCCTCTGAGAGCGCGGCTGAGAGAGTGCGCCATCTCCATGGGTGCCACTTACAGCAACTCTTGGAATGAACGATGCACTCATCTCATGTGAGTACGTACATACATTATTGAGAAATACATATAAAACTGTACATATGTACGTACTGAAATCAATAAATTATGAAGAATTATAAATACTTTATTGAAGGCTTTCTAAAGCCTACTCTTATGTCAAATTACATATTATTATTGGCAAAGTTCAATTCGTGTTTGTCGTTACAGCTGCGCATTCCCCAACACACCGAAACTGCGCGAAGTACGTTCGCTCTCTAGCGATGCGGCCGTGTGCACCGGCGATTGGATACAGGCGTGTCGCTCTGCGGGGACTCTTCTGCCGTGGAGGCCTCACGCCACCGAGAAACACCTCAGGCAGACTGACGCGGAATGTGATACGGATGATGAAATTGAAAAAGTATTGCAACAGGCGGGAGACGGGAACGCGCGAGATAAACAAATGAAATGTGTCACTGATAGTGACGAAGACGATACGACAGTGGAAGATGACGAGACTGATCATGCGATCATTAATGATAGACGACGTTTAGCTAATTTCCTGGAGGGGTACACGCTGATGATAGATAACGAAGTGAGCGACGCCGGGTTCGATGCGGACACTCTCCGCAGATACGTCAGTGCATATGGCGGACAAATAATACAGGTGAACATTCGACATACGAGTTGTTTTATTATTATCGAGCTGGTCAGGTTTTTACGAGTCTCTCATTCGAAGGTGCCGCCGAGCGAGAGGGACGACCGGCTCCTCGTATTATGCACGGGAGGGACGAAGGACGACGGCGTCGGCACACGTCTGAGACCAGACTGGTTGTGGGAATGTCATCAAAATGAACAATTTGTAGATTATGATAAATATTTGATATGACAATTGTGTGTTTTGTGTTCACTCGTGTTCAAATGATCAATGTAGCACTTTCCATTTAAAGTGAATAAAAACATACTTCTATCGCGCTTATCTAGGACCCACTAAAAATATATTTCAATTATTACACTACGATTTGCAGAAAATGTAATGTAAAAGTTAGAATAGTTAGGCTCCATCAGAACCATTCCAATTCATTGCGATCGGTAGGTCCCGAACGCTCGGATTCCTACAATGATCACGATTTATAACGGCCGTGTGACGCACGACCGCATCGCGCTAACCGATAGTTTTTGATTGTAAAAACGCTCGCTTCGTTTCAGTCGAGACACCTGACAGATAATGTACAGAGCCTCGATAGCACCATTTTGGGATAAACTGGGTGCCAATACAATTTATATGATTGAAAACGGTTCAGCCACAAAAATTTTTCTTGCCAACAATAAATAGCATAAATAAAGTTTTTTGACAGGGAGGGCTGCGGTGGAAGCGAGTACAAGTAGCTGAGAGATAGAAATTATGCCTAATCCTCGTTGATCGATTCGGAATTTTTATAAAATAAATATTTGCACATGGACCTAAAGAGCCGCAGGTCGCCGATCCCGGGATTAGGACTATTCCAGGGGATAGAGTCCCTAAATATTTTTAAAAAATCGCCCAGATCAGTCTACAAAAAACTAGACAACTCAGTGAGCATGATGATACAGGAGACACGACCGAAATAACAACACACATGCATTAAATATATTAGTTTAATTGGGGTCACTGCGACGTGAGCAGGGTCAATTTCTCATTCAGCTGCAGTTGAGTCTTGATCAATTGCGCCAACGTCACCACCTGCAACGACAGATTGATATCACAACGATTGAACTCTCGACGCGTCTGTCGCGAACGACACGGCGACTACTCACCATGAGCAGATCTTTGATACTCGCGGCGAAAGCGTCTCCGTAAGTGCGTTCGTCCCTCTCGGCCAGCGCGGGCAGTCCTCTCGCGAGCCGCAGTAGCTCGCGACCGACGCGCTCGTCCGGCGCCGCTCGTCCCGCGAGCACCTCCTCTACGTACGCGAGCAGCACCTCCAGGCCGGCCGCGAGTCTCGCCGCCGCTCCGGCGACCTGCGCGAGGTCTCCCGGCGGTCGTCCCGCGCGTCCGCAGACTCTGAGCGCCACCAGTTCGGGCTCGGAGGCGACCGGCGTCGCTTCCACCGCCGTGAACATGCATCCCTGCCTACCGCGAGGGACGCCGAGCGCGACGCACACGTACGCCCGCAGCCCCATGCGCGCTCCGGCGAGTCCCGTATCGAGCGTCACGTGCACGGGCGAGCGGCACTCACGCGCATAATATTCGTGAATCACGGACGAATGGTTGGTGACCTCGTCGCCGGTCGCCCACCACCCTGCGTGTCGACCGATCGTTCACCCTCGGGCGCTCCGCTCGCGCGCTCGTCGTCATCGATACATACCGACTATACTCTCTGTGGAATTGACTCTTCTGTTGAGCTCGTACACGTCCATCGCGTAATTCAGTTCGGCCTCCACTTGGTCCGCATGCTCCTTGTGAGGTACGCAGAAACAATTGGTCACTTCCACCACTCCCTTGTCGACCGTGCCTGAAAACCGGGTAGCGTTCGATGATATAGTCATGGGTCTGTCGAATGTTCAGTGCAGTATATTTGTTCGACAGGAAGTCATACGGTCACTACTTATGCGATTGTTCTTGTTTTGTTCCGTTCACTCTTTACTTTTTAGAATAGGATATTTGTGAGCGGCGGCCCCGTGGATGGAAAATTAGGGGATCAATCATCTCTCGTCACTCGCTCCATCTCGACCGGTTTTAATGAAACTTGGCTGATAGGTGCACTTTACAACACAGTTTATTTAATATTTATTTAGGTATCACTAAATAAATATTAAATTAAGTTATAGCAGTGACTACATTACTGCACGTCGAAGGCGCCTCGACCGGCACCACCTCAAAAACAAACTTAATTGGATATTAGAAATAATTATATTATATCAATAATATTGTATTATTTGATCATTTAATGTTCTTTTCTTTATATATATTTTAAGCTTTTTAGCATAAAGTTTGGGTTACGATTTTATCTGGAGACCTTAGAGCAGTGATTCTCAACCACTGTGCCGCGGCACTTTTGTGTGCCGCAAAATTCTAAAAGTGTGCCGCCAAATTTTAGATAATATAATTATATTAATATTATTAAATAATATGATTTAAAGAAAAAAAAATTGCTTACAAGTATTCTTTTTATTAACTTGTAATGAATCCCTTAATAAACGTACTGTTATTTTTGTAGTACATATTATTTTATTTCGCACATTTAAAATTATTACCATAAACTATTTTACCTATAACACAAAGTAAGTAAATAATTTTTAAACTTATCTTTTTCTTTGTGTGCCGCATTAAAAAAAGGTTGAGAACCACTGCCTTAGAGATTCGAATAAATAATTATTGCATTAAATCAGACACAGACGAAGCTTCAATTTGGTACCGCTTTCATCTTGAGCAACACTCCGCTTTAATACAAACCTAATGTAACTAACCTATTCGTAATGGGTACAAGGATTTGTGGATGGCTCTTGCATTAAATGGATACAAACCTAACCAATTCAATTGAATGTATTGTGTATTAAAAGTGATTTTAAAATTAGTTTTAAGTGTCTGAGAACCTTTGGTAGCGCATTTGAACTCTGACCGGGACTCATTCAACCCAATAGTTATCCACTTAATCGGAAAGGTTTGAGGTCTGTCCTCTAATAGCTAGTCTAGAGTTCTCTTTTCGTAAAAATTTTGATACTTTATACATTTTATTAAATCAGTAGAGCTGTTTATAATTAAGATTATTATTTAATTGACAGGTTTTGACCTTTCACATGGCATGTATGTGCCTCCATATCAGCGTTGCCAGACGTCCCGATTTTTAAATCAAAATTAAATGTCCCAGGCTCAGTCCCGCTTTTTGGACTTGTGTGTGTATTGTGACGTCGGATGAGTATAAAGCTCACTTTAAACTGTGTAAAAGGAGTTACAATTTGTAACTCACTCTTCAGTCTATTATTTGAAACACCACATTTTTCTAACAGACGCATTCCCCATACATTTTTATATAACTATCGTTTACGATCTGTCAAATTTGTATGGTTATATCGGTTTGTTACGCTTACAGAAGAATTCAGAAACCGGTCACAAGAAGACTCAACTACCTAACGATAGAGTAAATCTGATTTAAAATATCATATTTTTAATAAAGTACATTTTCTATGGCTATTTTTGCTATCTATTGTCACGTAAACGTAATTTAAAACTCAAATAAAAGATACATATTTAAACACTTCTGATTATATATGTTTTTACTATGCCCCGCTTTCGAAGAAAGAATCCCGCTTTTTTCACTCAAAAAGTTCCGATATCCCGACTTGGCAAAAAAAAAATCTGGTAACGCTGCTCCATATACACTCGCATTAAGCAAATCATGAAAAAATCTGTATAAACAGAATTAACAACTTACCCAGTAAAGTACCGATGACTCGATGCGTGTCAGCATTTCTGCGCTCGTACGCATCCACAATTTGAAACAAAACAACAGGATGAACTCTTACCACTAAATTGAGAGCCATTTTTGTTTGAAGTACACGAACACATGAAAAATCTACTACAGGTATAATATTATATAGTTTGTTACAATGAAAAGACTAAACGAGGCAGGAACATGGGAAGGCGAATTCCACAGACTATAGATTTCAGGGAAGGCAAAGGGAACTAAAACATACAGCCATGTATTGTATTATAATTTCTTCTTTTTATACATTGAATTGTGGTATTTCACAAGTCAATATTTCTTGATTTTTATGAACTTTTATCGTGAAAAAGCAACAAATTACCGCTTACTGCACCATATATAGAGCTAATCTTTATGTTTTAACAAGGTGTTCTCTACTGTAGTACAACATTATACAAAATAATATCACTTTTATACAACCACTGTAAATATTTAAAAAAAAAACCGCTCATCGTTCCCGCGCGAGAGTTATAAACTACTTTAAGTACTATATAGTCTGTAGTTATAAAATAAGCGAGATAAGCTTTAAAAAGTATGGGTTTGTCATTGTTCTTTTTTTTTTGTTTTATATGGCGTAACAATTTGCCAGTGTCAAAGTAAATATTTTTGCATCAAGTTAATAACATTGTGCATTACGAGTCATTCATTCATCACACCAAACAGTCAGGTCAAGTCTCAGTCAAGTCAAAAATTGTTCCAGTAAAGTGGTAGAATCTTTACTGTAACTTCCTAGGGAGTTTTGGAGGGAAAATAGAAACACAGGTTATCTTTTTTTGAATTGTTTGCCCACACTCACGCACGTTCACGAACACTTAATGGTTAATGATCCATCATTATTACACATTAATACACGAAGAAACACAAATTTAGGAAAATAATTCAAAACAGATAACCCGACGTCTCAAGATGGCCGCCAAAACTCCCCATTGTTCTTTCTTAATCTGACAGGAGCCGACGTAGTATCTCTATATAGTCTGTGGAGCCGACTTTAGTCAAGCTTTATTATTAATTGTCTCTGTTAGTCAAGTTCGGTCTGGTTGGTGAGAACACTGAGAACAACTAGAAACGGCATTATTGTCTCTGATTAAAGTTATATCACATTCGCACATAAACTCTTTACCTCAGAAAATGGTGCCTTGTTTTTAATTTGAAGTAAATTACAATGTTTCGTCAGATCGCTCGAGCGTTACCCCCACTGAGAGGTAGTTTGGTACGGTTTTCCTAAGATTTACTTCTGAGAGCAAGAAGACGATTCTAATTATATTATATATTACTTTTCTGAATAGGCTCGCACTGTCGGCGGTAACGGGGGCGGCGCTTTCGAACAGAAGCGCATCTCGAAGGAACAGCTATTAACTGGTCTACTACGAAAATCATTGCCTGGTATTACATACATAAGTGTAGAGGATATTTCCGGAGGATGCGGAGCGATGTTTGAGGTGAAGCATATAACAATATTAGACTTATTGTTATAATATTACATATATTAATCGAATGTTATTTACAGATAAATGTAGAAGCTAAAGAGTTCATAGGATTATCACGTGTGAAACAACACAGACTAGTCACAGAAACACTGAAGACAGAGATAGCAGAAATGCACGGCATTCGTATACACACCAACCCTACGGAGTGAATGTGTTGTAAAACAATAGTACTGTATGCAGTTTATAATTATGGAAGTGTCATTAGCTGTAATAATCAGCGGTGTGTAGGTGTTGACCAAATTATATAAATAAAGTTTTAGATTCATTATATAAAGAGCTTTGAACATAACATAGTATGGTTTGTGTTCGCTTACTGTGTATGGATGAGCTAATCTACAAAATTCAAATAGATTTTAACATAGAGGTGCAGACTTCATACATCTGACACAAAAACAGCGAAGGCTGCCTGAAATTATTTTACAATGTTGCTGTCAAGTCCAATGCTGATGGTTTACCTAAATGTGGCTGCGGTCATCTTTTCTCTTGCGTCACTAGTTGTATATGTCAATGGATTTTAATGAAACTCGCCAACGACACTGCTGTGTGATTCCTATCAGTTTTGGTTTGCCTAGTCCAAATCTGTTCACAAAATGCCATCACATCTACTTTTTGAGATACTTGAAATAAAATACCAGGATTGATATATTGCATAAGTATTTATTTAGAAAAAAAAAAAACTAGTTAGACATTTACTTGTACAATAATATAAAATTAAAACTATATTGTAATTTTTGTTCATACTGAGCTGCTTTTTTTTTTTGTTTTATTTGACATTATAACAATTCGCTAGTGTCAGAGCAAAATTTTTTCACCAAGTTAATAACATGTGCATCATGAGTCATACCAAACCCTCAGGTCAAGTCAAAAATTGTTCCAATAAAGTGGTAGAATCTTTACTGAGACTTCCTACGGAGTTTTGGAATGAAAATAGAACCACAGGTTCTCTTCTTTTGAATTGTTTGCCTACACTCACGCACGTTTACGAACACTTAATTATTAATAAACCACCAATATTACACATTAACACTCGAAGAAACACAAGTTTAGGAAAATAATTCAAGACAGATAACCTAATGTCCCAAGATGGCCGCCAAAAACTCAACTCCTTTTATTGAATGGCAACTGTGTTGATTGCCAGAGTGACATCAACAATTCATGCCAGTGTCAGATGAGAGGGGCAATGTGCTCGATTACCCAAATGAAGAAGTTTAGTTTTTGCGCCATGTCAGTAGTACTTGCTGTCTGGGTCACCGTGGCTAACGGTGATCTCGGTTCGTAAGCGCACCAAGAGGACCAAGTATGAGATTATATTTACGTCGTGACAGCATAACTCTCCACCAATAGGATCGCTTCATTAGACTTCTATTACATCTGAGCTGTAGTCAAAATAACATCGTTTAATTGACGAAGTCGCGTTACGAATTCACAACGTAAATGTAACCTCGTACTTGGCCCTCTGGACCGTGGCCACGTGCGGGCCGCAAACACGTGTGTATATAATTACAGTCTGTGATAATTACATTGGTCTACTCTGGCGAGAGGTCCCGCCCGGTGTGAACTGCTATGACTCGAAAGCGGAAGATTATTCACTTATTTGAATTAGTAATATAATTTATTGTGATTACAAAATGCCTCCTTTAAAATCGGGATTAATCAAGAGAAGCATTCAAGAGGAAGAGTCGGCTCGGTCTGATGAAGAAGTGAGCAGATGAATTGTGTTATTCATGTTTGTATTCAGTATGCATATGACTATCTCGAAATTATGTCGACAGCGGGACGCGGAGTTGTTTCGTGGGGAGTTAAACGATGCCGAGGACAGTTCGGACTCTGAACACAGCAGAGAGGGCTCCGATGTCGAAGACGATGTGAGTAACGATGTGTAATTTGTAAGTTGAGGGGATGTAATCGTGAATGTTTTCAGCAAGTAATATATGAAGGTGATGAGGGGTCATTATCGGACGAGAGCGATGGCAGCGATGGCGGCGGTGGCGGCAGTGGCACAGAGGACTCTACTGTCAGTATGTGTTGTAGGTTATTCGTTCGAGTGTAGTAGGCGTCTCGTGATAGAGAGTGGTGTTTGTAGGATTTGACAGACTCTGAGGAAGAGAACAATGATGATGAACGCTATCCAAATGCAAAAACAAACAAACACTCGGATCAAGAATACAAAACGCTCATTATAAAGAAAGGTATTTGATAATATATTTAATTGTATAAATGTAATAATATTTATTTATTTATTTTGGAGAAAAGACAGCGACAGGCAGAAGTAGAAACAAAGAAGAATTAGGACATAGAATACACAAAATTATACCCGCCACCGAATGAATTGCGGTGGTTATTATGTGCTGTTATTAATAAATTGGCATATTGTAGACGAGTATGAGTCCGGTGATACCTCGGATGAGGAAGAACTGGCGAATCCCAGGGGAGCCGTGCCCGACTCTTGGTATGATGAGTATCCTCATGTGGGGTACGATGCGGACGGACGCAGGATCATGAAGCCCCCGCAGAGAGACCAGATCGATGACTTTCTTAAGTATGTGAATATGATTTAGTTCTAGAGGAGAGCGGCCGCGGTCTAGTGCCGAGACACGTAAACTAACAATCTATGATCACGGGTCGTGTTCGAACCTCGCTAATTCTGACCAATGCAACTTTGTTATATGTACTCTGGTCGCTCAGTGCCCGTAGGCACTATCAGGTAGCCAGGTATAACGAGAGGAGTGTGCACTGTCAATCTAAAATAGTACATGCTCGTCTCCTCGAGCCCGCATAGTAGAGGAGACCGCCGCCCGCACAGGTTTCTCTGTAGCAGTCGATTCCGTTCATGGACAGCACTCTAGCTTCTCATCAGGCGGAGCGTTGTCGCATGCCGAGTTACAGTAATAAAGAAATATTATTAATAACACAGGAGGTGCGAGGACCCTGAATTTTGGCGCACTGTCAAGGATCCTTCGACAGGCCAGGACATCGTTCTGTCACTCGAGGACCTCAAATTGATACGAGCCATCAGGGAGGGACGGACTCCTTCCGAGGAGGGCCACTATGAGGTTAGCATATTAATACTAAATAAAAACACAATTGAATGTTTGCAAAGCGGTGGCACAACACAACACATACATTCATAATAATGTATGCATAAATAATTCATATAATAATAAAACACTTATTTGATTATGCATGTGAATATCTGGAACAAGAACAGACTTAATAAACACTAAAAAATACTTATTTTAATTAATATCTACACACAATACTACTGATTATGTACATAATTAATCATCCACATAATCTATCACAGCTGATGAGACTCCTTCAAACCACACTAAATTCTGTGCAATGAATGCACTGAATGGGTTGAATTGAGGTTCTGTTAGTGTATTATAAATAAGAATTAAAATGAGCGCTTTCCTTTGGTTTGCTGTAATATCATTACTTCTCAGAAATTGATCTTCATCAGCGACACTATCGGACAGTGCAATAATACAGCATGTGTTTTATTTTTCAAAATCAATCGGTTCGACTCTCGGCTGGGAAAATGGATTTAACAAAAATCTGATGATGCAGTTTTAGTTTTTATCAAAATCTTTCAGTATTTTTTGATAACTATGATAGTTTAGGATTTGGCCATAAACTTAAAAAATTCACCCTGTATACGGGGTCGATTCACTATATGCTCTTTAATATTATTATAATTGTAATAATGTTTGGATAGCCATGGATAGAATGGTTCAGCGGGGAGGTGCTCGCGTGTCCCGTTAGAGCGATACCAGAACATAAGAGATCATTCCTACCCTCCGATAGCGAGAAGAAACAGATCGCCAAAATAGTACACGCACTACGTATGGGATGGACCAAGACGAGAAAGGAGCTCGCCAAGGAGAGGAAACAGAAGAAGGTATATTATTTAATATGCTGTAATGATATATGCGTGATGCATTGTGATGCATTGTGTTTGTGCCAGATGAAGAGGTTCTATGATCTATGGGGCGGCAACAGCGTCGACGAGGACAAACAGAGCGGCATGCTACGACGCCACATCGCAGCCCCCAGACGCAATCTGCCATCTCACGCCGAGAGCTACAATCCACCGCCGGAATATTTGCTGGACGACAGAGAGGTAGGTCACATGGATGAGACGTTGTCGTTACTGTCCGTTGCTCATTGGTATGTTCATTGACAGATGAAGGAATGGAACAAACTGGCGACTACGCCGTGGAGACGCAAGTACACCTTCCTGCCGGAGAAGCACGACAGTCTGCGGAGAGTCGGCGCCTTCCCGAGATTCGTTAGAGAGAGGTTCCTGCGTTGCCTCGACCTGTATCTCGCCCCGAGAGCGATCGCCATGAAGGTGAGACCCGCGAGGAGCGCGCCCGCCGTCTTCGGCGCCTTCGACGCTCACGGACTCTCTCCGTAGTTGACGGTGACGGCGGAGGACCTCGTGCCGCGCCTGCCCTCGCCGCGCTCCCTGCGACCGTTTCCTTCTTCCGAGGTGCTCGTGTACCGCGGTCACTCGGCTCCCGTTCGCTGCTGCGCGTTCGACCCCTCCGGTCAGTACGTCGTGTCCGGCGCCGAAGACGCGACCGTGCGCGTGTGGGAGACCGCGACCGGACGCTGTCTGCGCACCGTGCCCGTCCCGGCTCCGGCGACCGCGGTGCGATGGTCGCCGTCTCCGGGCCTCGCTCTCGTCGCGGCGTGCTGCGGACGCGAACTGCTGCTGCTGAACCCGGGCCGCGACATCGGAGCGCCTCGAGCCGCCGACCGCACCGACCGCACGCTGCGAGACCCGCCGCAGGAACGGGACGGCGCCGAAGACCCGCGCGTGGCCGCCGTCGCGCGATGGGAGGAGCCGACGCCGGAAGAGTGGGAGCTCGGCGTCAGGATCAAACTGGTGCACTTCAGACCGATCATACACGTGAGTGACTGCGACGATCTTGGTGACGAATAGATATCCGATTTATATCATAGTTTAAAATTTTTAACAGTCTTTAAAGTAGCTGAATTTTTTTTGATCGACTTCAAAAGGAGGAGGTTATCAATTTGTAGTGTATTTTTTTTTGTGGCAATGTAACCTAATATCTTTGCAGTTTGTTTCATAAGAACCGATTTGATTGAACCGAGTTCTAACTAAAACACAATCACTAAAAAGTAGAAAATAATTTTAATTGAGAGTACCTACACACAATTTAATAGGCATAAACAAGAATATTTTCCACCCTTAGAGACGGCATATTTTATTCTTTAAATATTTTCTTCAAATGGAACCGACCCCGAGATATAGTCTATCAAAAAGAATAAGAATCATTAAAATCGGTTCACAAACGACGAAATATTCCCTAATTTTCCACTCTTTGAATATTTTTTTTAAATTCGACCAAGCCTGAGTTGTAGCCTATCCAACAAACAAAAAATCAGCAAAATAGGTTCACAAGAAACGTCCCCCAATTTTCCACCCTTGGAATATTTTCTTTCAATGGAACCGATCCCGAGAGATACTTTATACAACAAAGAAAGAATCATCAAAATCGCTTCACAAACGGCGAAACATCCCCTAATTTTCCACCCTTAGCGATGGAATATTTTCTTCAAATTGAAACTCTTAAAAAAAACACGACGAACTGGTAACCTCCTTTTGAAGTCGGTTAAAAATACAGGTCGGCCGTCGGTGGCGACGCGAACATTTGACATCGGACGCTCGTTTCTCTAAAAACGGGACAATTCTCGCTTCGGAGACGACGAGACGCACGCTCACGTCAGTTATACCGCATCAGAATGATGTACAGAAGCGGGGATGAGCTATTTAGATGTTTTTTACATTCTGTATGAGGCAAATATTCATTAATGTAGATGTGCTGGCACGGACGCGGCGATTACCTGGTGGTCTCTCTGGGCGAGGCGCAGTCGCGAGGGGTGGTGGTGCACCAGCTGTCTCGCCGTCGTTCGCAGCTGCCTCTGGCGCGATCGCGGGGGCTGCTGCAAGCCGCCGTGCTGCATCCGACTCGACCGTTGCTCTTCGTGGCTGTGAGTATCCCTCGTGCGCGGGCGGGTCGCGAACCTTCGTCACGTTCGCCGTCATTCGCAGACGCAGCGAGCGGTGCGAGTGTACGACCTGGTGAAGCAGCAGTTGGTGCGGAAGTTGCTCGCGGGCGTGCAGTGGATCAGCGACGTCGCGTTGCATCCTCAGGGAGACAACTTATTGGCCGCCAGCTACGACAGGAGACTGGTCTGGTAGGCCTCGCGGACGCGCGCGCCGTCTCCGAAGCGAACGCCTCATTTTTTGATTCTCCGTGTTCGAAGGTTCGACCTGGACCTGTCGTCGAAGCCCTATCAGACGTTGAGACTGCACGGCCGAGCGGTGAGATCGGTCGCCTTCCACGCGCGATACCCGCTGTTCGCGAGCGGCGGGGATGACAGATATATCGTGGTATCGCACGCGACAGTCTACAAGTGAGTGTATATATACTGGCGGGCGCCGCGTTCGTCTCGACGAGTGCCCTGAACGGATACGCGTGTTTCAGCGATTTGCTGCAGAATCCGCTGCTGGTGCCGCTGAAGCAGTTGCCCTGTCCGGACAGAGTGTGGTGCGTTCGCTTCCATCCGACGAGACCGTGGCTGTTGGCCGCCACTTCTGATAATACTCTGCGACTCTACTCATAACATGATACTATAATTAAGAATGTAATTGACCTATTTTAAATATATAAATTAAGTACACGATCTTCATAATCTTTCCAAAAATTTTGTGGTTCAGCGAAACCGCACTATAGCGGCGCGCGGGCGCTCACTCGGGGCCTTGAACCGTAGAGGTATATAATTAAAGAGGCGAAGCCCGCGCGTCGAGCGTAGAAAATGCTATTGTATGAATCAATAGAAACAATATTGCGGCTACACGTTCACCGGGGGGACGCGTGTGTGACTTTCCGTCTTCTGTCCGCCCCCCTGAGGAGAGACGAGCTCGTACGCTTTCCTTACGGTCTAAACGAAGAAAACACGTATTCCAAATCGAGACGCATTTCCAGCTACCGCGAGCGAGCATTTGTGCAGAAACCCGTATTCAGTACATCCTCCATATACTTGACATATTGAACACGTTTTCTTATTATATGCTTTTGTTGATATAATGATATAAAAAAATTCTGAAAAAAAATAGCCATATTTTTGGAGTAGGTGCCAAGCAAACGTTTATAGATATACTTGATATCTAGGAAGATATCCAAGTGTAATTCCTATTCCGAAATTTTGAATTGGTATATCCTGGCACCTACTCCAAAAATATGGCAGGTATGTGGACAATTATTTTGTACATAATAAACACCTATTAGTGTTTATGTTTATTACTTTGTGTGTAGATACTCTTGTTAAAAATTATTTTTCACTTTTGAGTGCTTTGTGTTTATTGAAGTCGGTTCAACTTTTTTTTGAAAAGGTTTTTTATTTTTTCCACTTTTAGAGTAGCGGACCAAAAACAGCAAAAACTCCATAATAAACGTACAAATAATAATCGTAGTTCAAATTAAATAAATTTAACAAAAAAGAAACTCGTGCAACCCTCTTTTAACCCCCTTTCAAGCTGAATTTCGGGAAATGCTGAAATACATGGTTCGTTTTTTTTTGCTGTGTGTATATATATATACTAAGAATTAATTAAATCTGGCAAAAATTCAACCCATTTTATCCCGTTTCACCCCGAAGGGGGCAAGTTAATATATAATTGTTTCTATTGTAGAGCATAATCTAAATTCTAAATACTTATATAAAATGCTAATGTTAGTACGTAAATACAGGGTTTTCTCTATGACCACCAACTCCAATCTACTTGCCGTTGTGGTGGTAGATGCTCCTCGGTCTCCTGGTGAAAGTAAGGGAGTTTGGACGCGGTGGGTGGAAGAGGGTGGTTGCGAAAATCTCAAAAAATGTATATCTGTCCTTTTCTAACTTATGACATATTGACTACTAAGTCTGTCTTTTTCTAACTCATGACATGTTGAGTATGTATAGGGTTCTAAAATTTTTTGAAATAATCTAGAAAACTCCAAAATGTGTGCAATTGATCTAGAAGGTTCTAAAAGTTTCAAGAATGATCTAGAAAGTTCCAAAACGTTATCAACTGCTAAAATCGATATAGATTGTTCTAGAAAGTTCTAGAAATTTCCAAAATGAGCGCAACTGTCGAAATCGATATGGAATGTTCTAGAAGGTTCTAAAAATTTCCGGAATGATCTAGAAAGTTCCAAAACGTTATCAACTGCTAAAATCGATATAGAATGTTCTAGAAGGTTCTAAAAATTTCAGGAATGATCTAGAAAGTTCCAAAACTTTATCAACTGCTAAAATCGATATAGAATGTTCGAGAAAGCTCTATAAATTTCTGGAATGATCTAGAAAGTTCCAAAATGAGCGCACCCGTTATAATCGACGTGAAATGTTCTAGAAAGTTCTAAAAACTTCTAGAATTATCTACAAACACTAAAAATGTGTATAGCTGCTAAAATCGATATATAATGTTCCAGAAAGTTCTACAAATTTCTGTTTACACATTTACTAGAGTATTTCTTATTTTCAATTCGTTAATTAGTTAATTAACTCTATAAACACCGTATGTTTAATGGTCAAATAAGTCTCAATATCTAAGATAGAAATCTACAATATCTACGTTAAAAGCGGATCCCTAAATATTTTTTATACCATTAAACGTGAGATGTATTTTAACCCGAGCAACGCCGGGGGTTTCGTCGCTAGTTTATTATATATTTTGTCACTAAAAAATATTGATTTTTACCCCGTTTCACCCCCTTAGGGGTTTCATTTCAAGAAATGCTGTAACACGTGTCTCATTATTTATTTTGTAAAGTATGAATGTCAAATTTCAAGTAATTTTGAGAGAAGAAAAAATTCAACCCATTTTGCCCCGTCTCACCCCCTTAGGGGTTGAATTTATAGAAATGCTGTAACACGTGTTTCATTATTTATTTTGTAAAGTATGTATGCCAAAATTCAAGTAAATCGGAGCAAAAAATTTTTACAAACTGACTTTTTTTCCCGTTTTAATAAAAAACTACACACTGTGCATCTTAGAAAAATATATGGGACCACTATGGGATGCAGTTTAACACAGTACAATTTGAATTATTGAAATCGGTTAAGCCGTTTAGAAAAAATCGATGAACATACATAAAAAAAAAGCATACGCGACGAACATATAACCTCCTCCTTTTTGGAAGTCGGTTAAAAATAAGTCGTGGGTAACAGCTATAGGTAATTTATAATAAAGCTGAGGAGGTAGGTTTGTGAACAAAAATAAATATGATTCCCAAAATAACTATTATGTCCATTTGCACCATATGACTTAACTATTACTGTCACGTTAAAGTAATGGTTAAAGTTAAAATTGGTTTGCTTCAAAAAAATCTGTCACATTTGACGATTACTTTAACCTTAACCGTTACTGGCGAATTTCGGCCGGTTAAAGTTAAAGTAATAGTTAAATCAATGTCGCTAACGTTACTTTGCGGAAATCCATAACCAAATAATATTAAAACACTACTTTGCAACTAATTTCCTAACTAACAACCAGCACCCGACACACTACACCCAACCTAAATAAAAAATATTAGATGACACTAGTGGTTGTCTTTCGAGAACAAATCTGCCAGGTGGAAAATATGTAAAAGGAAGATATTGTTATAACGTTTTAAGTGTTCGCTAATCTATATAAAATTGTATTAATAATATTAAGAAGAAACCTCTCGACCTAACAGTGCACTGTCTGCTTTTCCGTTAGTTATAATATTATTCGCCCTCTAGTACTAGCATCACAGACTATATAGTACTAGCATCAACGCTCTTCGCGCGCTTCTGGTAAGTCACATTATTCCTAATAATACTTTGTTGGTTTCGTTTCATACAAAAATTTTCAACTTTATTTTTTTTTCTCAGTAAGTAAATACTTTAGAGAAAAAAAAGTACTAAGATAATCGACTGTCTGAAAACTGGATCCAATCTGTGGGGCTATTCCGGACGCGAGCTCACCGTGAATCACGGCGCCTCTCTGGTTTCCTTCCGGCGCTATTTGCAATGTGATTGGACGAGACACGATGGGCGTTACCTTTCGTTTCCGGTTCGAAGGCTAGCATTCGAGTATCCGTTTTTGACCGACAAACGAATGAATCTTTCTAAGAAAATGTTTACTCCCGGTATTCCGGACACGAGTTTTGACAGTTCAAGTGAGTAACTCGAAAGCCAGCCTTCGAGTTGCGTGTCACGGAGAAAAAGTAGGTGAGACGGCCAGTGAGTTCGAGCGGAAGTGTAGAAAAAAATCGAAATTGTGCCTTTAGTAATTAATTTTGTGTAATATCTTAGATATGTATATTAAACTTCACCTTCTTTGAGTTATAGTTTGTAATTTGATTGATTAAATAATGCGAAGAAGAGAAGCGATTATTATCTAGCGTCAAGTGTGTTTCCCAGGACGAAATGAGGCTAAAGTAGGTGGTTATTTCTTGAAATGCTTATTCTTTTATTAAACGAGGAAGCAATTTGTGATCATTTTATATTTTTAGTGAAATTATACATAAAAGCGTCCATGAAGTGAAAGTGGAAGTCAATGGAGGTAACCGAAATGGAATTTCAGAAACGTTACCGTCTCAACAGAGAGGCTTTTTAACTATCTGTGCAGCCAACTAAAGGACAAAACTGCTTTGATATCAAGCAAGCGGATGAGCTTTGAACCTAAAGTGAGGATAAGAATAATTTGTTGCTAGCACTGTAACATACTTTAATTAATAATCATGTACAATTGTTACAGGTTTTGTGTACATTATCATTGTATGTCACAGGCTCATACCAACATTTAGCACAGCTTACAGTGAGCAAATACATACAGGAACTGACTGATGCAAAAATAACATTGCACGATACTTTCATCAAACCAGCTGAGAGACATGTTATTAAACATAAGTATGTATACAGATACAGAGGCCTGAGTATGAGTACATTTTTTATTTTATTGTAGTTTGGCATATGACAACATTGCTTGATGTAAAGCTAGAGTGCGGTCCATGAGTAGAAACAACTGCTACTATAGAGAAATCTCTATGGGTAGCGGTTGCCTCTGCTATGCCGGCCTGAGGAGAAGAGTATGTACCATCTAGAGTGACAGTGCGCACTCCTCTCGCTATACCTGGCTACTTTCAAACTGCTCCTGAAATGTGACAAGGTCACTTCACGGGTGTTACAAAGTGGTGATACTATCCCAGGGTGGCAGACTAAGCTAACAATCATCAGTCTGCCGTATTGTTGATGTCACTCTGGCAATCGACACAGTTGCCATTAATCAAAAGAAGAAGAAGAAGAAGAAGAAGATCAGTCTGCCTACCACTACTTAATAGTGCCTATAGGCTTAGTGACCAAAGTACATATAATAAAGTTACATTGGTACCAGTCAGAATTTGAATTATTAAATTTTAAAAGAAATTATGCTGTCATAGCGTAAATTGATATTTTCACCAATGGGAAAAAGAAAATACATTTTATTATAACAATTTCGAATAAAATTATATAATTTCTTTTAGATAGAGTACGGGATCCCTGGAGTTGTGTGATGCGTTGAAAGGTCACACTTTAATATTTTCTCACTGAAGAAAAATCTAGAGCCTGGTTTATTCCAGAAAGCATTTCTACTTCTTAAATATCCAAATGTCGCGTTTCGGGAATAGTTTGAAAGTAGCCAGGTAGAATGAGAGGAGTGTGCACTGTCAATCTGGATGGTGCATGCTCGTCTCTTCAAGCCGGCATAGTGGAGGTGACTGCTGCCTGTAGAGATTTATCTGTAATCGCGGTTGTTTCCATTCATGGACCGCACTCTAGCTTTACATCAGGCGGAATGTTGTCACATGCCGAGCTACAATAAAAAAAAATTTTGGTAATTAATAAGAATCAAATAAAAGCTATTTTTATAATTTCAATTGTTTTATTATTTTTTTTACATATTACAATCACAAAGTTAGGAATATTCTTATTTTCCATTATTTCGTTCTTTGTTTGTGAGGTCGGTGAGTATGCATACATGCACGTATGTCGCTCCACAGTTGAGAGTCTAAAAGCACATTTTCAAATAGTCACCAACTTAATGAGTCGGTGGTGGTAAAGGTGGTGTTTGTGGCGGCGATTGCGCTGGTAGTGATGATGATGGTGTTTGTGAGATTAGTCCTTAACATACTCCGGCATAGCAGAATTGAAGTAATCATGTCCTGTGCAATGGAAAATTACATGTTAAAAAATTAAAAAATATTTTATTAATATTTTTTTCGACATTCTGTTACAATTATGTTTTTATAATTTGACCAACTTTTTTTTTTATAATGAGTATTATAAGGTTGTTATAATAAATAACATTTAATAATTATTAAGTGTATAAGTTTGTTCAGTAACCCAACTTGCTCGTATTGTCAGAGCAAGAAGTAATATTAAAAAGTAATTATATAATAATAAAAATAATAATTACGTATAATAAGAAGTTATTTAGGGACTTTTAACTCAGTTCGGTTACACCAGCCCCATCATACCCTAAACATTAATAAACGTAAAAAAAACTTTAACTTATAGATAAAAGCTATTTTAATAAAACAAGTTCACAATTCTTATCTAGACACGTACCAGCATGCATATAAAAGAAAGAATTGAATCGTTTCTTCAACTTTGCGCCACCTTAACACATTGTCAAACGCACGCGCCATCAAGGTTTCAAATTCTTCCAATACTTTTAACACCATAGCCCAGCGACCCTGGACTGTGTCACCCTTCTTTGGATATGTCCCCCTTCCTAAAAACAAAGCGAACATACATTTCATGCTTCTTAACATTGAGATATATAATCATCTTATATCTCAATGCTTCTTAATAACGATACTTTATACGTATCTATCTACTTACTTTCCGGAAAGCTCACCAAGACTTCAAAATTACTGAGGTTCGCCTCTTTGTTTTAAAACGAGAGAACACTATATTATTGAGATACTATACGCATGAACACAATACTCTCACGAGAAACTAATAAACGATAAACATATGGATTTGACAAGAATCCATTATGAACGTTCAAAACATAGATTAAAAGTATTATGCGTAAAAATTGTCTGAATATATAAATTATACTTTATATCATAAAGCATTTATTTTACAGTGCTTATAAGGTCCAAGCATGTATTTACATTTTTCACACTTTAAGTCGCCATTTTAAGCTAATTCTTATTAGTTTTCGAACGAACTTGATGGAAATTAATCGATTGTCTTGTCTGCGGACATTATTCTGTGGTTGCATCGGTCTTTCGGTCATTTCGTTCCTCACGAGTCGCCGTTAGCTAGTCGTCACGGTGACTCCGCTGTCCGGAATACCGAGCTAACGACTAACGACTATCGACTATCGAGCTGTCACGGCAACTCGAAGGCTGCGTCCGGAATAGCCCCTCTGGGCGGGAGTGTGTCGTTAGCCACAGACAATATAGATATGTCGGAGGCGATCATAAACAATATAGATGTGGTGGCGATGCTCTTATTGATATTATTATTTGTCTCCTGTGTTTGTCTCTGATGCCCTCGGTGGGGTGCAACCGCAGGTAGAACTCCTGTCTGCCTTGTTTCGCGTCGCGCGTCGGCCCGTGACTGTCTCGCTTTCGCGGAACTTCAAAGCGCGGTCGAGTGTTATTTTCTGGTTAGAGTGTGTTCCTTGGTTATTTTCGTTCGGATCGGATGTGTCGGAGCGTTTTTATATATAATCTATTGTGATGTTATTTTGTTGAGTTATCGTCGAGATCTGACGAGATGAGCGATCCTCCGGCGGTCGACATCGGTGCCGGCCTAGAGGACGCGGAGCCGCGATCGCCGATGAGGAGACTCGGCTCCTCCAGGAAATTGGCCGCATTCAATGGTGTGTGTTTAATACTTATACGTGTATATTAGAGGCTACATACATAGAGAAGGGGCGCGCCGTACGCCCGTTATGAGTTAAATATAATTGTGGGAACTAGTACGACTCGCACACACTCATACCAACTATACAGCCGAAAGAGCCGGCTCTTCGCAATAGTACTATAACTAATAATTGTACCTTTAAATAACATGTTTATGGTAAATTATGTATGACAGACTACCAATTGTGAAAAATGTTGACATGCCTAATGAACCACAATGCGACTGTTATTGTTTTAGGCAATTTTAACATGACAACGGACTATATTGTCTTTTGTAAATTGGATAAGTGTGCATTATATTATTTCTTCCTGATTATGTGGGTGGAGAGAAGTAGAGTTCACAATATTAGTTCAGTTGATGTCATGGAGGCTTTGGTTCAATCTTATGTTTAATAATCTATTATTTTTTTGGTGGATAGAGTTTGAGTTCTCGTGATCGGTCCCATTTAAATTTGAAGAAAAAATTCCATCTGTGAGAGTGGAAAATTAGGGGATGAATTCTATTTTACTCAATTTTTTTAGAGTGCGTCTATAAGTGACTACTCATCACGGCACACCAAAATCACTAAAAAGTAAAAAATAATTTTAATTGAGTCTAAATTAAATAAATAATAATACTTAATTTCTATAGAACTCTTTAGATTTTCGCGAATATGTAACAAAGTTAATCAACATATTCAAATAAAAATCACTCCTCAGTCATACGTAAAGATCACGTAGAACTAGATGGAATTATGTTTCCGATGAGTTCTACATGAAGAACTACATATAGAACTCGATGGGATGAGCCGATTTTAAAGTATTCGCAGACGGAAAGATGAATATATCTATTTGAAGTGATATCGACACGGGTTTCGATCTCCTCGACAGAGATCCGCCAACAGTTGTCGGAGCAGCAGCGATGCGTGGAGGCGAGGGCGGAGGCGCAGACCGCCGTGCTCCTGGAGCTGCAGGAACTGTGCCGTCGGAGAGCGGAACTCGAGGCCGATCACAGCAGAGCGCTAGAGAGACTCGCGACGCGCGCCGTGCACAAAGCCGAGCAGGCGCAGGGCCCGCTCGCCGTGTGCTGGACGCTGCTCGCCGAGAACACTAACAGGTGACGCGACCGCCGATCGGACCGGAACGCGATCGACTCTCTCGTGATCGTCGTCTCCGCCGTTGCAGTGCGTCTCGACAGCATCGGACGTTGTCGCGAGTCTGCGGCGCTCGAGTGGCCGCGCGTCTCGCGAGGGCGGCGGAGGACGCCGCGAGGATCAGGAGACGAGCGAGACTCGCCATGACGCACCGACACGGACAGCTGGCGGCCGCGTTGGCGGAGGCCGCCGCCGCGAACAAGAGCAGACTCGCGCTAGCGCAGGTACGATCGGATCCGACGCGCGCCGAAGCGACTCGCACTCACCGCGCGCCTCGCGCAGGAATGGCGCAACCGAGCCACCAAGCTGAAGCAGGCGACGCTCGCCAGAGAGAGAACGGCCGCCGCGGATCCGCCGCAACAGAAGAAGCTGCGACATCAGGACAAGGAGCTACAGAAGGTGAATATCCGGGAGGCGTGACACCGTCGACGTCCCATCGTACGTGTGAATGTTGCAGCGTGTGTCACGACACGCGGCCGCGCGGGTGCGGGCGTTGCGTGCGCGCGCTGACCACACGCTGAGCATGGAGGCGGCGGCGGCGACGCTCCATCATTACTACACGGATGATCTGCCGGATTTGATGGACGTGAGTATCGTGTGTGTATGGGTGTATGTGCGCAATAGCTATAAAACGTTAATGTCGCAGTGCATGGACGTCGGCATACAGCGTGTCGTCTCTCGGGCGATGTGCACTCTGGCCGACGTCGACCGGAGACGCGCCGCTCATCTGGTGTCCGGCGCTGATGCGTTGCAAGGTATATGTGTATAGCTCGATTCGAACTTGATTGCTTTATGGCGTGAGTTGGCTGCGTTAATTGCTAAATTATAAAATTAACAGAACATACTATAAAAAACCAAAAGTAAAAATAATTTTTAACAAGAGTATCTACACACAAAGTAATAAACATAAACACTAATAGGTGTTTATTATGTACAAATTAATTGTCCACATACTTGCCATATTTTTGGAGTAGGTAAAAAGTGGAGTAGGAGAAGGTAAAAACTCCCTATTAAACGTACAAATACTAACTAAAAAACTGCACACTGTGCATCTTCCATTTATTTAAATCATTGAAATCGGTTCAGCCGTTTTCAAAAAATTGGTAAAGATACATAAAAAAAACATACGTGACGAACATATAACCTCCTTCTTTTTGGAAGTAGGTTAAAAATAACAAGAAACGATAAAGAAGTTGTCTGTACTCTGAAGAAAGTTCCTAATTTCCGAGCCGATGTTGCAGCGTGCGTGGAAGCCATGGACCCGCACAGCGACAGACTGAGATACCTAGAGATGCACACGCGACCGCCGTCGTTGCCGAAACGCCTGCACTACGCCGGTCCCGAGCCGGACGACGAGGACCGGGAGTTGGCTGCGCTCGCCGGAATCGGTAATGATCACGGGACGACGAACGCGCGCACGTCTCGAGCTCACGACACCGCGTCTCTCGACAGAGGAGGACGACGCGACTCCGGAGCTGTCGCGAGAGTTGACGCGGCGGCTGCGGTCATTGGAGGATCTAGCGGAACGATTGCGAGCGGAGTGCGCCGAATATTGCGAATCCTTGGACGCCGCGGAGGAACGGTTGCTGGACAAGGTCAGGATCATGGAGATAGTCATAGTCGCAATGGCCGGCACGCTCCTTCCGCGTTCGTTCGTTTGACGCGCGTTTATTATCGCCCGATCTGCAGATGGAGGGCGCGGCCGAAGAATGGCGACCCGAACGAGACGCGGACGCCGGTGACGCCGCGGACGACGCCGACTCCAGAAGACGACAAGAAGACTATTTCTTGGAGGTGAGACCGTTCGCGTCGCCGTCGACGCCGCCGCCTCCCGTCACCGATGCGTCGCTCGTCATCCGCCGCAGAAATTTCGCGAATACTTGCTGGGGGCGGGTAGACTCTCGCGCGTCGAAGGCGAACTTCCCGCATTGAGAGAGCTGCTGGGCGCGACGTCGGTCCGCCGTTCGGCCGTCCCGCGGCGGTCGCGTCCCGACGCCTTCGCCGCGCCCGCGCTGTGCCCTCTGCTCGCTGACGCGGCCGCGGTTCTGGCCGGAGCCGGGGCGCGCACTACGGGAGTCTTCCGCGTGTCCGCGGCGCAGGCCGAAGTCGGGGCTCTGCTGGCGGCCTACGAGCGCGGGGAGAGACCGCTCGCGGGGCGCGAGAGGGGTCGCGGCCCGAGGGACGTGCACGCGGTCGCCGCTCTGCTGAAGCTGCATCTGCGTCGCCGCCGTCCGCCGCCGTTCGGGCCGGAAGTGCGCGCGGCGCTCGCGTCCGGCCCGGCGCGCGTCGGTCCCGTCGCCGTCGCGCTCGCGGGACTCCGCGGGCCGGAATTGGTCTGCGTGCGACACGTGTGCGGGCTGCTTCGGTTCCTGTCGCGATGCCGACGCACGCAGATGGACAGCTGGAACCTCGCGGTGTGCGTCGGGCCCTCTCTGCTGCCGGCCGTCGCCGGGGATCTCGCGCAGCAGAACCTGTTCAACGACATCGTCAAGATAATGATCGATCATCATGACGAGGTGTTTCCTCTGGACGTGGCCGCGAACACGCTGTTCGTTCCTCCGAGGTGAGCGCGTCGCGCCGTACGCGTCCGCGCGTCTTTTCGCGTTCTCTCTCATGCGGCTTCGTTCGCAGCGAGGAGGAGGAGGAGGAGGAGACCGAGTCGGAGCCGCGGGAGCGCGAGGACGACGTGTGGGTTCCGAGAGACGCGACGGACGGTACGGGGCCGGCGTCCGGAGAGGAGGAGGAGGAGGAGGATGACATATCGGTACGAACGATCGCGTGACGAGTTCGACGATGTCGATCCGCCGCCGATATAGTCTCGCGCTCAGGACGTACACCGCGGGCCGCCCGACGCGGAGGAGCCACCGCAGCGCCGGGAGTCGGAGGACGAGAGCGAGCGTCACGACGAGGGTCGACTCCTCTCGAGGGAACGCGACGACGAGGCGGGATCGCATTGCAGGTGAGTGTCGACGGGGCTCGGATATGTCGACGATCGTCTGACCATGCTTCGTTCGCAGATCGCTCACCAAGAGCACTCCCGACCTGGTGTTGGATCTTCCCGCGCAGACGGACGACAAGAAACAGTGAGTGTCGTCTCCCACTCCCCGTCGCAGACGTCTGCGCTTTCTTATACGCATGTGTGAACGCAGGGAGGACGCGGCGGGCGGCAGCAACACTGCTAGAATGGCCGCCAAGTTCGCGGACCTGACGCTCACCGGCGGCTCGAGAAGATGAAATACTCACCTGGAGTCATGCGCGACGGACGAGCGCACGTTCTCGATATATTTTTATATGTTGTGTTCTACATTAATTATACAATATTACTCATATAAGGTGCTCTCGTTGATATATCGACTCGTATTTTTTGTATAATCTCAATATATGACGAATGCTGCGATTGAACTTTTATTTGTCCAAACGGTCAGCGAGGGGGGTGCGGGGGTCTCGATTGATACTCGAATTGACAACGTCATCGCTATACTCGTATAATATATTACAGTCAATAGAAGGTACATAGTGGCTAGTATCGCAGACAGTGCTCGTGATGCATCGCGTGCGGGGCCGCGTTCTCTTTGTCCCGCGGGAACTGGGTCCCCGAGGTCGAATACTCGTTCAGATGAGGATCGAACTCGTCCCCGGATCCGTCCGACGCCTCCAAGTAGCCGAACAGGCGCGCCGCACCCTGCGCGCGCGATTCTCGCCGTCTCCCCGCCGCGCCGGCCGCGCTGATCGAAGCCACCGCCGCCGCCGTCTCCACCGTGCCGGCCGCGCGCTCCGGGAACTGCTGCGGCGAACCGGCCGGGAAGGACGCCCGGCTCGGCGTCGTCTGCGGGACCTTGATGTTGCGACTCTCGATGTGACTGTAATGAACGATCGCGTGTAGCATTAGCGATACATATTGTGCGTGTGTATGTATGTATGTATGAATGGCGTCTTACTGAGCGTCCCTCATGTGCGCAGCGAGCTGATGGGGATCGTCCGCGAGGAAGGAGCACTTGCCGCAAGCCTTTTTGTTATGCACCTTATTGACGTGAGTGGCGAGTCTCTCCGCGCGCGCCGCCTTGTATTCGCAGAGGGCGCACGCGAACGGCTTCAGGTGCGTGTTCAGATGACGCTTGAGACACCAATTGTCCACTCCCGACCACGAGCAGTAGCAGCACGCGTATCGTCGTTCGCTCTTGCGTCTGGTCGCACCCTGGGCGCCTTGGGCCCCGCCGCCCGGCGTCTTCTGGCTCTCCGTCTTGGCCAGGGGTGCGCGCTCCGTTTTGAGCGGTGCGGGGGGCGCGGGGGCCGCGTTCGTTCTGTACTCCGGGGCGGGAGAGGGCTCCGGGACCGGTTTGTAGTACAGAGCGGGCGCCGGGGTGACGGCCGGCGGAGCGGGGACCGGCGCCGACGGCGACGCGGGCTTGCCACCCTGACGTCTGATGCGGTTGATATCGTAAGGATGATCGCGATGCATGCGCAGAAAGTGTTTCTTGACGTGATCCGCGCGATTGAACTGCTTCTGACAGAGGTAGCAGTGAAACGGTTTCTCGTCGCGGTGTATGTTCTCGTGACGCGTGAACAGATCCCGTCTGTCCGTCGCGTAGGGACACGCCCCGCACGCGTAGCGCTTGTCCCCGGCGGGCTCCGCGGAGGGAGTCGCCGCGGGGGCCTGACGTCGCGCGTCCACCTTCGCTTTCAGTCGCTGCAGATAACGAGTGACGTCCTGTAACGCGGGATTGTCTCGCAGCAGTTGCTCGGCCGCGGGCGGCTCCAGCGGCTGGCGGTGGTCCCGAGCGAGATGCACTCGGAGGCCCCGGGCCCAGGCGGCCCCGAACCCGCAGCCGGGCAGGGGACAGCAGAAGGCGCGCGCCTGGGAGTGAGTCCCCAGCCAATGCTCGGCCACGCGCGACAAGAACCCGACGCACTCGCACTCGGTACACTTGAAGAGTCTCTGCGCGGGGTTGTAAGCGGCCACTCTCGAGTGCGCCCAACCGAGCGGCTCGTCGGCCGCCGACCACCGGTCCTCGGCCGCGGGATCGGTGCGAGGTGCGAAATTGGCGGCCAGTATTCCGGGCGGCGGAAAGCCGTTCTGCATCAGCGCGGCGAGACCCCAGGCCGTCAGATGCTCTTCGGGCCTCGCGTCGTCCTCTTCGCGGCAGTACTCTCTCTCCGCCGCCGGGAACTCGACTCCGGCCACGAGCACCCCTCCGGCCGCTTCTTCGCCGTACAGTTTCTTGGTGATCTCCTTGAACATATCCTCGCAGTCCATGCTCAGCTGGGTCACGTTGCCCGCGGGCTCCATCTCGCACTCGAGTCCCTCTCTTCACATGCTACGGCGGACGCGGTTATCGTGACTGATATCGATTATGTATGCGTGTCGTCAGGCACGGGGGCGGCGGGCGCCGCGCCGACACGGACTGACGCCACCACCGCCGCCCATCGATCGCCACCCGCCCGCCCGCTCCGCCGCGGCCCTGCGACGACGAGGCGAGGGGAACGGATGATCGATATCGCCGCACACACGCACATGCCGACTCACTACGACGCTTCTACGTGCTACATCTGCTACGAATAATTCGTAGCCGACTAGTGCATCACGTCGATCATCTGACGAAGGCGGCGGGCGGGCGGGCGCTCACAGGTGCGGCGGCGGGCGCGTCTATCACTGTCTCGCTCGTTCGCGGGTATACGACCGAGTGCGATTTACGAAACTGCCCTAATTCACGGCGGACACACTCGTCGATCGCTTGATAATCACGAATGGGTATTGTAGCTCCGTTATTATGTGTATAACAATAGGTACCGTCTCGTTCGTGGCCGTACTTCATGTATTCGATGTTATTATTGTTCGTTTATATAAATTGGAACAGGCAGTCATCAAATATTATAATTTATTATCTAAACAATCGAATGTTTGTAATTATTTTTGTTCATTATTTAGTGGTCGGTGGAAGTGCGGACGGCGCATGCGCGCACGGTCGGTCGATGCTTCCTCGTCAGTCGCGCCCGGACCGCGGCGCAAACACACCGCGCCGCGCCCGCGGTCCACGCGACATGCGGGGCGCCGCCGCACCGTAGCCCGTAGCGACAGGTAACTATGTCGTCGTACGCCGTAATGATGCCGCCTCGTTCGGCACGACGCCACGGATCATGAAGCGTCACTGGCGCCACGAGAGCGGGGGACGGACGGGTGCGCCCTCTCCTCTAGTTCTCGACTCGTATAATGTGAACCGACGACACAGTACATAGTGTCGTGATGGCGTTCGCCGAATGCGACGTGCGACACCCGCTAATAACGCGGACGGTGCGTCGAGTGTGGCGCTCGACGGCAGGGTTCTCGTCGTAGCTGTAGTGATGATCGGCATCGGGAATATGGGGTAGGCAGGGCCCGCGATACTGAGCGCCGTCTGTGTGTTGTAGATGTGCAGCGTGGCGTCGTTATCGAGCGGCTGCTGGCCGCGCGCCGACAAGCAGCCGTGTTGCCTCTGCTGGTGCTGCTGCTGCTCGTGCTCGTGGTGAGTCATTCCTATGAGGGCCGATCTATCGTCGCCTCGTTCGTGATCACGCCTCGCTCCCGACGCAGGGCCCGGCGGAGAGCGCCCGGCGAGCCGTTGCTGGAGGGAGAGCCGCCGCCGTCGCTCGAGGAGGTGCAGGCGTGGGGCTCGTCGTTCGAGCGACTGATGCGCTCGTCGGCCGGGCGTCAGTTGTTCCGCGACTTCCTGCGCGGGGAGTACTCCGAAGAGAACATCATGTTCTGGCTCGCGTGCGAGGAGCTCAAGAGAGAAGGCGACCCCGGCGCGATCGAGGAGAAGGCGCGGTATATCTACGAGGATTACATCAGCATACTCTCGCCCAAAGAGGTGTCTCTGGACGCGCGCGTCAGAGATCTCGTCAACAGGAACATGGTCGAGCCCACGACGAGCACCTTCGACGAGGCGCAATTGCAAATTTACACGCTCATGCACAGGGACTCCTACCCGAGGTACGTCGACGGTCCGTCGCGAGCGACCGCCGACCGCTCACGTCACCGACTCGTGTTGCAGGTTCGTCAACTCTCAGGTGTACAAGTCCCTGCTGAAGATGTACGGAGGGACACCCCCGTCGCCTCCCGCCGAGGACCCGCGTGACGTCGACGCCTGTACATAGTATATAAGTTAAGCCTAGCGAGAAGTCGATCAACGAATAAAATACATTTGTGTATCACACAGTAGTTAGTGTCGTCGTCACGTGTGCGTGTGTGTGTGTGTGTGTGATGCGGACGAGCGTGTGCGAGCGAAAGGGGAATACGTTCGCATTTATGTAAATTGGCAATAAATAAGGAAATTAAACGACAACATTGTTTCAATCGCTTTATTATTGAATCGTGAATCACAGCGGCCTGATGCAGCGGCCCTTCTTCGCGACGATCACTTTGCCGATGTTCCGACCGCCGAACACCCTCTGTCGTAAGAACGCATGCATTATATATAATACAAATAAAATATATCGGCGGCGCACGAACGTCGACGACTCACCTGCGGCTCGTCGGGCTCGTCGTCCGCGAACACGATCGGCATCCGTAATATATCATGAGCGGCCGGGGGGTCCATCTCGACCACTGTAATTCACGATCACCGTCAAGACCGCCGCTGCTCGAGCGCGCACGACGCGCACTCGCGGGACTCACCCTCCAGATGCGTCCTCTTCTGCTCGATCTCCGCCAGCGACGCCGTCTCCAGCAACCACCGCTCGCATTCATCCTGCACGACGCGACCTCTATATGCATCTACACATCGACGCGACCGACCCGTCGAGACATACCGACCACTATCAGAGCGTCGATCGCGCGCTGAGGACGACGAGACAACGATGCACCGCGAGGGGAGACGCGCAGGTCTTCGCCGGCGCCCCCCACCGCGAGCACTCGATCTCCGCACCAATCGCCACCCGCGCGTCCGCCCCGCACCTGTAGAGACCTTCCTCCCGCCGACCCCGCGGGACCGGCGCGCCATCCGCCCTCCGCGGTCACCCGCGGCGGCCCCAGAGCGAGCACCGGTAACGAGTGCGGCAACTGCAGAGCGAGAGCCGCCCCCGCGCCGCAACCGCACACGACCGTGCCGCCGCCGTCGCCGCCGCCGACCGCCGCGCGCACCTCGGCCCTCGCCCGTTCGAGCACCTCCGCGCACCAACGCTCCACGCTGCAACGTTCGACTGCAACAAACATTATACTATCTCACTCGTGATAGACGCGCGCGCACCTATATAAGGGCACGCATTCTACTTTTTTTTAAAGTACAATTACAATTTTTTTTAAGTTACAAGTTTGCACTTCAAACTGTACACGATTAGTTTTACACCTGTACAGTATAGTAGTATGATGTATGGGCTCGCATACAATAGTATGATGCAATTATAATAAGATTATACCGGCAACATTAGAGTGTGGCAATTTCATGTTTGCAATAGAAGTACACAACACCATGCACGCGCGGTCCTATTATAATCACACTGTACACTCACCGATGGGCTCCTGCACTCTCTTCACTGGAAATAGGGGTCGAAACGCGTTCTCCCAGCGTGCGTCCTCGCGCGAGTCGCCGGAGGGCAGCCACAGCAGAGTCGGGTTCGCGTGTCGGGGACGAGACGGAGGCGTCGGGACCGCGAGGGACGGCGCGGCGGCGAGCGGACACAACCGGCCGACTAGCGCGGGGGCGATCACGCGGAGCGCGGCCGTCTCCTTCGAACCGCGGTTCCCCAGCGCAGACAGCAACCAACCGCCTTCGCGCGGTCGGAGCGCGAGCAGCCGCCGCAACCTGCGCGCCGCGAGCGACACGGCGCCTCTGCGGCCCTCCGCGCTCCTCGCCCCTCGGCCGGCCAGAGTCTGCAATCGGGCGTCCTCGAGCACGGCGAGCGCGCTCCGCGCGAGCGTCGCGTGAGCCGAGGTCGGGGCCGAGGACACGAGGCGCTCGTCCGCATCCTCGTCTCTTTCCGGCTCGTCATCGGACTCATCGGTGTCCCGACCCGGCAGCTCGGGGTGCTCGTCTACACCGGTCACGTCCAATATCGGAGGCTCCGAGTCGTCTCTGCAGTAATTGCAGCGCGGCGCTCTCCTAGTGCAGAGGGGTCTCAGCCGGGCGCCTTCTGTATTCAGAATGCACACACGTGTCAGGAATGAGTTACGGTCGTGTCTCATGCGTTAATAGTACCTGTGAGATTATCCCCCTGACAGCCGATCCCTCCTCGTCCGCAGCTATGAGGAGGCGCACTGTAAGAGTGTTCCTGACAGATCGGCGGCGGAGTCTGCGGGATATTAATAGATACAACTCATTAAACAGACTTCACAATACCTCCAAAAGTGAACCCGCCTCGGCTGCCCTAGTCTCAAATTTCCAACCTGTATAAATGCATTTTCTAACATAGTGATATCGAAGGCTCCCGACCTTTACGTGTCATTTGCCATGTAAAAAATATAACTAAAATGGTATTCAACACATGAGAGCTTAATCACCTTTCCGCGACGAGCTAGGGAATAGCATTGAACTCGTAGTCAGATCGCTCGCATCGGGCCGTCGCGGGAATGGCACGCGAGCCACCGCGTTTGCATCAATTTGCTAAACTGTGCTTATATTCATGCAGTAGTAAATAATACTTTTTACAGCACGTTTTGCATATACATATATCAGCCACCCTGTCAGTGTTCGAACGATCAAAACGTGAAATGCGACGCGTCTCCTAGATACCTGATCTCCGTCCAGTTTTCGCATATAATTGACGAGCTCGTAATGCAGACGCAACTCGTTGTTCGACGTCTCCGCCTCTCTGCTGAGACGCGCCTTGCGCCCGGCCATCACGATCGTCCTGGCTCTTCGATTATTTTTTTGTACTTCGGAGCGACTTAAAAAAATATCTGAATTGAGAACAGGCGAGGTATAAAAAAAATTTTTGCCTATGCTAGATCGAAATCCATTTCGAGATATGTAAAGCTGTCATGTTGAAAAAATGTTAATATAATAATAACCACAGGTTACGACAATAGACCACAGACTACATTATAGTCTTCTTTATAATTAGATAGACAACAATGACATTTGAAGGGATGCCGAGTTCAACTTTTTTTTTGAAAAGGTTTTTTGATCTCCCATTCTGGGAAGGCAAAGGGATGGTCTTAACCCGACTTCAATAAACACAATTAAAAACCTTTTAAAAAAAGTTGAACCGACTTCAATAAACACTAAAAGCACTCAAAAGTGAAAAATAATTTTTCACAAGAGTATCTACACACAAAGTAATAAACATAAACACTAATAGGTGTTTATTAGGTACAAAATTAATTGTCTACATACCTGCCCCATTTTTGGAGTAGGTGCCAAGCAAACGTTTATATACTTGATATCTAGGAAGATATCCAAGTGTTCCTATCCTGAAATTTGGAATTGGTATAGCTTGGCACCTACTCCAAAAATATGGCAGGTATGTAGACAGTTAATTTGTAAATAATAAACACCTATTAGTGTTTATGTTTATTACTTTGTGTGTAGATACTCTTGTGAAAAATTATTTTTCACTTTTGAGTGCTTTTAGTGTTTATTGAAGTCGGTTCAACTTTTTTTAAAAGGTTTTTAATTTTTCCATTTTTAGGGTAGTGGACCAAAAACTCCCTATTTAACGTACAAATACTAATCGTAGTTCAAATGAAATTAATCTAGCAAAAAAGCAACTCGTACAACCCCTTTCACCCCCTTTCAGATTAAATTTCGAGAAAAGCTGAAATACACGTTTCGTTATTTATGTTGTGTGTAGAGCAAATATACTAAAAATTAAGTAAATCTGACAAAAAAATTCAACCCATTTTAACCCGTTTCACCCCCTTCGGGGTGAAACGCATGTTAATTGTTTATATTACATTATAGAGCATTATTTAATATGTATTTTGTCACTAAAAATATTGATTATTTTCACCCCGTTTCACCCCCTTCGGGGTTGAAACGCAAGTTTCATTATTAACGTGGTAAAGCAATGTTGTTTCGAGTAAATGTGATTTTAAAAAATTCAACCAACTGGGTAAACCGTTTCACCCCCTTAGGGGTTGAATTTCAAGAAATGCTGGACCACGTGTTTCATTATTTATTTTGTAAAGTATGTATGCCAATTTTCAAGTAATTCTGACTAAAAAAAAATCAAACTCATTTTGCCCCATCTCACCTCCTTAGGGGTTGAATTTCAAGAAATGCTGAAAATTGTTTTCATTATTTATGTTGTAAAGTATGTATGCCAAATTTCAAGTAATTCTGACTAAAAAAAAATTCAACCCATTTTGCCCCATTTCACCCCCTTAGGGGTTGAATTTCAAGAAATGCTGAAAGAGGTGTTTCATTATTTATTTTGTAAAGTATGTATGCCAAATTTCAAGTAAAACGGAGCAAAAAAAATTTACAAACTGACTTTTTGTTTCGTTTTACTAAAAAACTGTACACTGTGCATCTTAGAAAAATATATGGGACCACTATGGGATGCAGCTTAACACAGTACATTTTGAATCATTGAAATCGGTTAAGCCGTTTTCAAAAAATCGATGAACATACATAAAAAAAAAACATACGCGACGAACATATAACCTCCTCCTTTTTGGAAGTCGGTTAAAAAGCATTCAAAAGTGAAAAATAATTTTCACAAGACTATCTACACACAAAGTAATAAACATAAACACTAATAGGTGTTTATTATGTACGAATTAATTGTCCACATACATGCCATATTTTTGGAGTAGGTGCCAAGCAAACGTTTATAGATATACTTGATATCTAGGAAGATATCCAAGTGTTCCTATCCTGAAATTTTGAATTGGTATAGCTTGGCACCTACTCCAAAAATGTGGTAGGTATGTAGACATTTAATTTGTACATAATAAACACCTATTAGTGTTTATGTTTATTACTTTGTGTGTAGATACTCTTGTGAAAATTATTTTTCACTTTTGAGTGCTTTTTGTGTTTATTGAAGTCGGTTCAACTTTTTTTTTGAAAAGGTTTTTCATTTTTCCATTTTTAGGGTAGCGGACCAAAAACAGCAAAAACTCCCTATTAAACGTACAAATACTAATCGTAGTTCAAATGAAATTAATCTAGCAAAAAAGAAACTCGTACAACCCCTTTCACCCCCTTTCAGATTAAATTTCGAGAAAAGCTGAAATACACGTTTCGTTATTTATGTTGTGTGTAGAGCAAATATACTAAAAATTAAGTAAATCTGACAAAAAAATTCAACCCATTTTAACCCGTTTCACCCCCTTCAGGGTGAAACGCATGTCAATTGTTTATATTACATTATAGAGCATTTATTATGTATTTTGTCACTAAAAATATTATTATCACCCCGTTTCACCCCCTTCGGGGTTGAAACGCAAGTTTCATTATTAGCGTGGTAAAGCAATTCTGCTGTTTCAAGAGATCTGATTTTTAAAAACTCAACCAACGGGGTAAACCGTTTCACCCCTAAGGGTTGAATTTCAAGAAATGATGAAACATGTTATCAATACTTATGTTGTAAAGTATGTATGCCAAATTTCAAGTAATTCTGACTAAAAAAAATTAACCCATTTTGCCCCATTTCACCCCCTTAGGGGTTGAATTTCAAGAAATGCTGAAACATGTTTTCATTATTTATGTTGTAAAGTATGTATGCCAAATTTCAAGTAATTCTGACTAAAAAAAAAATTCAACCCATTTTGCCCCATTTCACCCCTTTATGGGTTTAAGTTAAAGAAATGCTGAAACACGTGTTAAATTATTTATTTTGTAAAATATGTACGGCAAATTTCAAGTAAATCGAAGCAAAAAAAGAAAAATTTTACAAACTGACTTTTTTTTTTTTAGAAAAATGTATGGGACCACTATGGGATGCAGCTTAACGCAATACAATTTAAATCATTGAAATCGGTTCAGCCGTTTAGAAAAAATCGATGAACATACATAAAAAAAAAAACATACGCGACGAACATATAACCTCCTCCTTTTTGGAAGTCGGTTAAAAAAAAAAAAAAACGCGACGAACATCTCCTCAGGTTAGGTTTCGGTCAGGTTAGGTGAGGTTAGGTTTCGGTCAGGTTAGGTGAGGTTAGGTTTCGGTCAGGTTAGGTGAGGTTAGGTTTCGGTCAGGTTAGGTGAGGTTAGGTTTCGGTCAGGTTAGGTGAGGTTAGGTTTCGGTCAGGTTAGGTGAGGTTAGGTTTCGGTCAGGTTAGGAGAGGTTAGGTTTCGGTGAGGTTAGGTTTCGGTCAGGTTAGGTGAGGTTAGGTTTCGGTCAGGTTAGGTTAGGTTAGGTTTCGGTCAGGTTAGGTTAGGTTTCGGTCAGGTTAGGTTAGGTTAGGTTTCGGTCAGGTTAGGTTAGGTTAGGTTTCGGTCAGGTTAGGTTAGGTTAGGTTTCGGTCAGGTTAGGTTAGGTTAGGTTTCGGTCAGGTTAGGTTAGGTTAGGTTAGGTTAGGTTAGGTTAGGTTAGGTTAGGTTAGGTTAGGTTAGGTTAGGTTAGGTTAGGTTAGGTTAGGTTAGGTTAGGTTAGGTTAGGTTAGGTTAGGTTAGGTTAGGTTAGGTTAGGTTAGGTTAGGTTAGGTTAGGTTAGGTTAGGTTAGGTTTTTTTTTTTTTTTTTTTTTTTTTTTTTTTTTTTTTTTTTTTTTTTTTTTTTTTTTTTTTTTTTTTTTTTTTTTTTATTTTTTTATTTTTTTAATGTCTCCACGGACATTTTGTCCGTGCCTTTTTTTGCTTTATTTCTTATTTTGTCTTTCCCTAAGTTCCCCATATGTAGCCGAATCACAATTTCGGCTAGGTTGAGGGTCTCGGAGTACGTGTGAATTTTTATTCTTTACTATCCTATTTAAATTATAACTATTTAAGATTAGTTTTTTTTTTTTTTTTTTTTTTTTTTTTTTTCTCAGTATATATTTATTTGTTAATTTTATAACTACAACAGTATTTGTTATTCTTATTATTATTATTATAATTTTTTTTTTTTTTTAATTAAATATTAAATATGTATTTACTTCTCCGCCAGTTACAGTGCGTGCATGTATCACGCGCACCAGCCACATCGTGCACAGCTCATTCGAAATAGCTTCTATCCTTTGTTGTCAGATGTTGGGTTGCTCTCTTCAGGACGCTCAAGACTTTTTCGTTCCCGTCCTTCAAAGCCATTTTCAGGTTGTATTCCGCTATTATTTTATCTGGTGCCTCTATTGTGGTTTTCATGAGGCTACCGATGGCGTCTTCTGCAGCGTCGGTGTAGTAGCTGCAGTCATGTCTGTGTCTGGATATCGCCACTACCGCGTGCGACATGCTGTCTTGAATTTCTCGCTTTGCACTCTTAGTCTGGACTATGATGACGGATTCGTATGTCAGTCCCTGGGCCTCGTGGATTGTTAGCACTTTCGATCCCGTTCCAATCCCAAAACCACCCTCGATCAGGAATTCCTTCTCGATCTGAGTGTGTGACAGATATAAGGTGTTTGGTTTATTTTTGGGGATCTGTGCTCCTGTGTATCTTCCCAGCCTCAGGGAGCGAATCTTTGCCACTGAGGAGTATATACCATTGTATATATCTCTCAAGGCGAACGCCACGTCCATTGGACTTCTATGTGTGCAAAGGAGTTCGCTCGTGATGTTTGTAACCGCGTATGGTTTTATGTATTTCAATGGGAACAGGTTATCTCTGTCGATGTAGGGCAGCTGATTAATGTCCCCGATTAGGCAGACCTCCTCGGCTCTCGCCAACCGCGTTGCCATCACGACGGCTCCGAAGTGGTTCATTAGGGCCTCGTCTACTAGTAATCTTTTGACGGGCTCTTTCACTCCGTTGACTAGTAGTGAGGCCATCGTTCGCACCTTTCGTTTGGCTTCACCGGCTATGCGCTGGGCCAAGCGGTTCTCCAGCTCGCTGGCTGCCTCTTTGGTGGATGTTATTATCAAATCGGTACGGACATCGAACTGCTCCACTATCCACGTGGTCTTTCCACAACCGGGGACTCCATTGATCCAGGTCGTTTTTGGATATCTCCAGTTGCCGCCTTCAGCAAAGGTCTCGGCATTTTCCCCTGATACGGTTTTAGCCATTTCGAGGATCCTGTCGTCTATCATGATCTTTGTGCATCTGGCAGCGACTACAATGGGGTCATTGGGTGGGGTGTGGAAGATGTTGTTTCCTGTTCGAGTGGACTCAGTCTCGTCCAGGGGAACGAATCCAGCGGACACGCTGTACGCCGCCATATATTTGCCTTTAGTCATAGCACCTGCTATGACTTTTGCTTTGTTGTTGTCGTATATAGCAGCGTTTGCCCTTTCTAGTTTTTCTTGCAGGAGTCCCATGCTGTTGTTGGTGTAGTCCTGCAGGATACCCCGGCATGTAAGGTAGGCGACCTTTTTGGCCGCCTTCAGGACTGCCAGGTATTCTAGTAGGGCGTTTTCCGCATGTCCTTCCGTAGTCGTGGCTTCCCCGAGATCCGGTGATTCCACTTGACCTTTTTGTTCCCATGTCAGATTCATTTTTTGTACTGGTTTTGTAGGTTAGGTTAGGTTAGGTTAGGTTAGGTTAGGTTAGGTTAGGTTAGGTTAGGTTAGGTTAGGTTAGGTTAGGTTAGGTTAGGTTAGGTTAGGTTAGGTTAGGTTAGGTTA